>OU744337.1:11224326-17139728 GCA_916610165.2 Gymnosoma rotundatum | reverse complement strand
TTAATTATCTTTGAAATTTGTGTTATTTTACTAAAAAAAAAAAAAAAAAATTATTCTGTTAACATGTAGGTACATCAGCTTTGTCTTCAATTTGATTCTTTCACCTCAGCAATAATAGTGCACTAAAAAGCATTGCCCTTGAGTTCTTTTGATTTTTTTAAATTGTTTAATAACATAATTTTTACGTTTTAATTTCATTTTAGTAAATTACTAAAAGAACTATTTAGAAAATTCATTAAATTTAAATTTTCATAAACATAATAGGATAAAGCAAAAATCTCAGGGAAAATTTTGCCAATATGAGAAAATTTCGTCGTCATAGAGTCAACTTTGAAATAATTTTTAAAAATCGAAATAAACATAAAACTAAAATGTTAATGTGTTATCATGAAGAAAACATATTAGACCACAATTTAAAAAATGAATTAAAGGATTTTTTGTTAAATATATTAAAGAATGTTGTAATTTTGTTGAAAATTTACAAGTAATTTTTAATAATGTGGCCAGCAAAATGTCCATAATATTTGCTGTTGTAAGAAAGTAAATACTTTTTTCTCAAAAAGGCATTCGCCAATATCTAGTCTAGCAGTTTTAATAAATATAATATAAAAGTTTTGAAAAATCTTTAAAAGAAAATTGAAAATATTGAAAAAACTTTTGCTAAAATTTCTATATGCTTGCACTGAAAAAGTATAATTTGCACATGGTGACTACTACGAACTTCTCAAACTGTGGATGTAAGAAAATTTTAAGGGTTGCCAGTAGTACTACAAAGTTATATTGTAAAAAATTGTGTATCTTATTTTCAAGTGAAATTCAAGTGATTAAATCAAAATAAACCATGTCTGATTCTGCCGTTGTTGAAGCCACCGCATCTCCAGTAGCCGCCCCAGCTGCGGAGAAAAAAGCAAAGAAGGCTGTTGCCACCAAGAGCAAGAAACCAGCAACTGCACCTACTCATCCGCCAACTCAACAAATGGTTGATGCTGCCATCAAAACATTAAAAGAACGTGGTGGTTCATCACTACCAGCCATTAAGAAATATCTTACTAGCACTTACAAGGTAGATGCTCAGAAATTGGCTCCTTTCATCAAGAAATATTTAAAGAGTTCTGTTGCAAGTGGAAAATTAATTCAAACTAAAGGCAAGGGTGCTTCTGGTTCCTTCAAGTTATCAGCTGCTGCCTCAAAAGAACCAAAAGCAAAGAAGCCAGCTGCTGAAAAGAAGTCAGCTGTTGGTGCTGGTGATAAAAAGAAGAAATCTGCAGCTGTCAAAAAGACTGCTCCAGCTGCAAAGAAGCCATCAGCCGCGAAAAAGACTGCCGAAAAGAAGAAGACAGAAAAGGCCAAGGCAAAAACTGCCAAAAAGACTGGTACCGTTAAGGCAAAACCGGCTAAAAAGGCTCCAGCAACTAAACCAAAAGCTCCCAAAGCAAAAAGTGCCGCCGCCGTTGCAAAACCCAAAAAAGCTGTACCAGCTAAAAAACCAGCAGCAAAGAAGGCCGCTGCTAAAAAGTAAATTATTTTTCAATGCGTTTGCCCTTTCAGCAAAAATATGTCTTCGATATTCGAAGAAAGATTTATTTCCAAAAATAAAAAGCCCTTTTCAGGGCTACAACATGCTTTTCAAAAGAGATTAAATAACAAATGCAATAACGTTACCTTTTTGTTAAACTATTAACAAGAAAATTTTATATAACACAAAAGTTTAGCAACAAAACGATGAGTATAATACTACTTTCTGCTGACCGCTAACTCCCATGGGAGATCTGATCATAAGCACTTTTGACAATACAGTTTTCGGATACAAATGAAGTTCACCTTGTTGTTGTTATTTTTTAATATTAGGAATAGTTAAATCTTTTTGTGAGCAAACATTTTAAAAATATTTACGATTCGTGTTTTCTGAATCTCCATGACCTGACCCAAGCTAATATACTAAGAAGTTACAGTACAAAAAGCGACTATTCGAAAATTCCTCTAGAAAGAAAACCCCTATATGAACAAAAGTCCGTAAATTCCCCCCTTAATTTATAACAAATCTAGGGGAAATTTCCTAATATAAAGGCGAATTAATTAACGGGTCTTACCGTAGGCGAATTCATTATTATTTTGTTTTTCTGGTAATCATTGCTGCCAAACTCGATATAGTAAAAATCTTTTTACACAAAAACATTTCGAATAAAGTATAATTTCCTTTTTTTAAATTATAAGTGTTTCTTGATGTTAGAAAAACGGAAATGCTAAATTGATTCAATAGAAAGCTGTATGTTTAGTAACCGTTGTAGTCAATTCGCCAACAGTTTTAGTAAAAGTTGAAAGATAAAGCAGGAAAGTGAAAAATGTCTGTTTGTGGTAACTTGGGGCTTACACATGAAAGTAAAAAGTACAAAACTTACAATATATTTCCTCTTTCCCAATAACACAACCCCATTGTTAAAACCATGGCGAAATCATGCTCCAGGTGGTGATAGTAGCGAATGCATTTATTGCCGTCTTGCATGAAATGTGAACCACCATACATTAAAATTCAGTCTCACTGCCATACATAAAAATTCAGCGCCAAATTTTTTTATATGAAGTTTGACATTTACTGCAACAGCGAAAATTAATGAATTCGCCACTTCCACCACCCTGATACATAATTTCGCCATGGTTAAAAACTTTTGCTTATATCACAACGATAATTTAAAAAAAAAAAAAAAAAAAAACGCAATTTTAGACATTTTCTTAAATCAAAATGACTTTAAAGATATATTCAACTTTACAGTATGTATTGCGGTGAATATTAGTTATGCTTTGTTCTTAATGAAAATTAAAAGACATTTGCTGTCTTTTGTATTTACAATAATTTCATGAAAAAACCAAATATGTTTTGTCATCTGTTAGTATGAAAATAAAAATAACAGCGGCAAAATAAAGCAGCTAAAATATAATAACTTTAAATAGTTTACGGATGTAAACATTTTTAAATATATGAAACAAAAATAGTACAGGTCTTTTATTTTGATAATACACAGACAGAACCTGCAAGAAATTACTTTCATGTGTAAATCCAATATAAAGCGTGAAAGTTAATCACCAGGTTCATCTTGCCGGCTTACAATTTCGTACACAGTGTTTGTCACCTTTATTGTTAATGTTTTTTAAATACATTTATTTTGAAAATGTATTCTTCTGTTTGTTTGTTTATTGTGCTTTTATAATTATTAACAGTTATACCGAAGGAAATTTTGTTTCCCGAAATGTTAAGTACTATTGTTGCTATCTTTTTAATTAAGTAACTACCTAAAAAGTTTTTCTAAAAATGTAATAAAAAAAAACGTACATTTACCCATCAGGATTCGGTTTTTTTTTTTTTTCATTTAATCTGGTATCACGAAAAATACATGTTAATAAAAAAAAATTAACGGTTCTTGTAAAACGAATTCAAACATTAAATTAACCGTTTGTTCTTAGTGTGTCGTGCTGCCAGAAGTTAAAAAATTGATATTTTTTGCTGATTTTGTCTTGTCAAAATGGCAATTAGCAGAAGATTTTCAGTTTGCACTAATTTATCTTCTTCTTGACATCGTTTGTTTCCTCCTTTATTGTACTTACAAAAAGATCAATTTTTCTTAAAGTACGATAAAAAAAAAAGTCGAAAGAAAACACAAACAATTCCTAAGTGTTACTTTATTCGACACAAAGCGAGTTTTTAATTTAACATTGGGTAAACGATGTTTCTGTAGCATCCAATGCACTAAAAGCTACAACATAATTTTTTAAGGGAATATTCCAAGAGTAATCTAAGATGTTGAATGGCGTGCAAAGCATCTAAAAACGAAGTTAAAGCTACACTTTTTCCTTCAGAAGCCTATTCGAATTCTATCTGAATCATGATACGCTAGTTGTTCTACCACAGTTTGGATGTGAAATTGTGATAATGTGATTTTTTAGTTGATCATAAAATACTGACAATAAGACAGATTTGTTAATTTCAATAAAATTTGGGTATAATGTCACCCCCACTGAAACTAAATTTGTTAGAACATCTTTAACCAAAACCTAAAAATATGAAATGAATTGTATTTTAATGATAAAATTGTGCTAAAATTAGTTGGTTATTTTGCATTGTTAATTATCTTTGAAATTTGTGTTATTTTACTAAAAAAAAAAAAAAAAAATTATTCTGTTAACATGTAGGTACATCAGCTTTGTCTTCAATTTGATTCTTTCACCTCAGCAATAATAGTGCACTAAAAAGCATTGCCCTTGAGTTCTTTTGATTTTTTTAAATTGTTTAATAACATAATTTTTACGTTTTAATTTCATTTTAGTAAATTACTAAAAGAACTATTTAGAAAATTCATTAAATTTAAATTTTCATAAACATAATAGGATAAAGCAAAAATCTCAGGGAAAATTTTGCCAATATGAGAAAATTTCGTCGTCATAGAGTCAACTTTGAAATAATTTTTAAAAATCGAAATAAACATAAAACTAAAATGTTAATGTGTTATCATGAAGAAAACATATTAGACCACAATTTAAAAAATGAATTAAAGGATTTTTTGTTAAATATATTAAAGAATGTTGTAATTTTGTTGAAAATTTACAAGTAATTTTTAATAATGTGGCCAGCAAAATGTCCATAATATTTGCTGTTGTAAGAAAGTAAATACTTTTTTCTCAAAAAGGCATTCGCCAATATCTAGTCTAGCAGTTTTAATAAATATAATATAAAAGTTTTGAAAAATCTTTAAAAGAAAATTGAAAATATTGAAAAAACTTTTGCTAAAATTTCTATATGCTTGCACTGAAAAAGTATAATTTGCACATGGTGACTACTACGAACTTCTCAAACTGTGGATGTAAGAAAATTTTAAGGGTTGCCAGTAGTACTACAAAGTTATATTGTAAAAAATTGTGTATCTTATTTTCAAGTGAAATTCAAGTGATTAAATCAAAATAAACCATGTCTGATTCTGCCGTTGTTGAAGCCACCGCATCTCCAGTAGCCGCCCCAGCTGCGGAGAAAAAAGCAAAGAAGGCTGTTGCCACCAAGAGCAAGAAACCAGCAACTGCACCTACTCATCCGCCAACTCAACAAATGGTTGATGCTGCCATCAAAACATTAAAAGAACGTGGTGGTTCATCACTACCAGCCATTAAGAAATATCTTACTAGCACTTACAAGGTAGATGCTCAGAAATTGGCTCCTTTCATCAAGAAATATTTAAAGAGTTCTGTTGCAAGTGGAAAATTAATTCAAACTAAAGGCAAGGGTGCTTCTGGTTCCTTCAAGTTATCAGCTGCTGCCTCAAAAGAACCAAAAGCAAAGAAGCCAGCTGCTGAAAAGAAGTCAGCTGTTGGTGCTGGTGATAAAAAGAAGAAATCTGCAGCTGTCAAAAAGACTGCTCCAGCTGCAAAGAAGCCATCAGCCGCGAAAAAGACTGCCGAAAAGAAGAAGACAGAAAAGGCCAAGGCAAAAACTGCCAAAAAGACTGGTACCGTTAAGGCAAAACCGGCTAAAAAGGCTCCAGCAACTAAACCAAAAGCTCCCAAAGCAAAAAGTGCCGCCGCCGTTGCAAAACCCAAAAAAGCTGTACCAGCTAAAAAACCAGCAGCAAAGAAGGCCGCTGCTAAAAAGTAAATTATTTTTCAATGCGTTTGCCCTTTCAGCAAAAATATGTCTTCGATATTCGAAGAAAGATTTATTTCCAAAAATAAAAAGCCCTTTTCAGGGCTACAACATGCTTTTCAAAAGAGATTAAATAACAAATGCAATAACGTTACCTTTTTGTTAAACTATTAACAAGAAAATTTTATATAACACAAAAGTTTAGCAACAAAACGATGAGTATAATACTACTTTCTGCTGACCGCTAACTCCCATGGGAGATCTGATCATAAGCACTTTTGACAATACAGTTTTCGGATACAAATGAAGTTCACCTTGTTGTTGTTATTTTTTAATATTAGGAATAGTTAAATCTTTTTGTGAGCAAACATTTTAAAAATATTTACGATTCGTGTTTTCTGAATCTCCATGACCTGACCCAAGCTAATATACTAAGAAGTTACAGTACAAAAAGCGACTATTCGAAAATTCCTCTAGAAAGAAAACCCCTATATGAACAAAAGTCCGTAAATTCCCCCCTTAATTTATAACAAATCTAGGGGAAATTTCCTAATATAAAGGCGAATTAATTAACGGGTCTTACCGTAGGCGAATTCATTATTATTTTGTTTTTCTGGTAATCATTGCTGCCAAACTCGATATAGTAAAAATCTTTTTACACAAAAACATTTCGAATAAAGTATAATTTCCTTTTTTTAAATTATAAGTGTTTCTTGATGTTAGAAAAACGGAAATGCTAAATTGATTCAATAGAAAGCTGTATGTTTAGTAACCGTTGTAGTCAATTCGCCAACAGTTTTAGTAAAAGTTGAAAGATAAAGCAGGAAAGTGAAAAATGTCTGTTTGTGGTAACTTGGGGCTTACACATGAAAGTAAAAAGTACAAAACTTACAATATATTTCCTCTTTCCCAATAACACAACCCCATTGTTAAAACCATGGCGAAATCATGCTCCAGGTGGTGATAGCAGCGAATGCATTTATTGCCGTCTTGCATGAAATGTGAACCACCATACATTAAAATTCAGTCTCACTGCCATACATAAAAATTCAGCGCCAAATTTTTTTATATGAAGTTTGACATTTACTGCAACAGCGAAAATTAATGAATTCGCCACTTCCACCACCCTGATACATAATTTCGCCATGGTTAAAAACTTTTGCTTATATCACAACGATAATTTAAAAAAAAAAAAAAAAAAAACGCAATTTTAGACATTTTCTTAAATCAAAATGACTTTAAAGATATATTCAACTTTACAGTATGTATTGCGGTGAATATTAGTTATGCTTTGTTCTTAATGAAAATTAAAAGACATTTGCTGTCTTTTGTATTTACAATAATTTCATGAAAAAACCAAATATGTTTTGTCATCTGTTAGTATGAAAATAAAAATAACAGCGGCAAAATAAAGCAGCTAAAATATAATAACTTTAAATAGTTTACGGATGTAAACATTTTTAAATATATGAAACAAAAATAGTACAGGTCTTTTATTTTGATAATACACAGACAGAACCTGCAAGAAATTACTTTCATGTGTAAATCCAATATAAAGCGTGAAAGTTAATCACCAGGTTCATCTTGCCGGCTTACAATTTCGTACACAGTGTTTGTCACCTTTATTGTTAATGTTTTTTAAATACATTTATTTTGAAAATGTATTCTTCTGTTTGTTTGTTTATTGTGCTTTTATAATTATTAACAGTTATACCGAAGGAAATTTTGTTTCCCGAAATGTTAAGTACTATTGTTGCTATCTTTTTAATTAAGTAACTACCTAAAAAGTTTTTCTAAAAATGTAATAAAAAAAAACGTACATTTACCCATCAGGATTCGGTTTTTTTTTTTTTTCATTTAATCTGGTATCACGAAAAATACATGTTAATAAAAAAAAATTAACGGTTCTTGTAAAACGAATTCAAACATTAAATTAACCGTTTGTTCTTAGTGTGTCGTGCTGCCAGAAGTTAAAAAATTGATATTTTTTGCTGATTTTGTCTTGTCAAAATGGCAATTAGCAGAAGATTTTCAGTTTGCACTAATTTATCTTCTTCTTGACATCGTTTGTTTCCTCCTTTATTGTACTTACAAAAAGATCAATTTTTCTTAAAGTACGATAAAAAAAAAAGTCGAAAGAAAACACAAACAATTCCTAAGTGTTACTTTATTCGACACAAAGCGAGTTTTTAATTTAACATTGGGTAAACGATGTTTCTGTAGCATCCAATGCACTAAAAGCTACAACATAATTTTTTAAGGGAATATTCCAAGAGTAATCTAAGATGTTGAATGGCGTGCAAAGCATCTAAAAACGAAGTTAAAGCTACACTTTTTCCTTCAGAAGCCTATTCGAATTCTATCTGAATCATGATACGCTAGTTGTTCTACCACAGTTTGGATGTGAAATTGTGATAATGTGATTTTTTAGTTGATCATAAAATACTGACAATAAGACAGATTTGTTAATTTCAATAAAATTTGGGTATAATGTCACCCCCACTGAAACTAAATTTGTTAGAACATCTTTAACCAAAACCTAAAAATATGAAATGAATTGTATTTTAATGATAAAATTGTGCTAAAATTAGTTGGTTATTTTGCATTGTTAATTATCTTTGAAATTTGTGTTATTTTACTAAAAAAAAAAAAAAAAAATTATTCTGTTAACATGTAGGTACATCAGCTTTGTCTTCAATTTGATTCTTTCACCTCAGCAATAATAGTGCACTAAAAAGCATTGCCCTTGAGTTCTTTTGATTTTTTTAAATTGTTTAATAACATAATTTTTACGTTTTAATTTCATTTTAGTAAATTACTAAAAGAACTATTTAGAAAATTCATTAAATTTAAATTTTCATAAACATAATAGGATAAAGCAAAAATCTCAGGGAAAATTTTGCCAATATGAGAAAATTTCGTCGTCATAGAGTCAACTTTGAAATAATTTTTAAAAATCGAAATAAACATAAAACTAAAATGTTAATGTGTTATCATGAAGAAAACATATTAGACCACAATTTAAAAAATGAATTAAAGGATTTTTTGTTAAATATATTAAAGAATGTTGTAATTTTGTTGAAAATTTACAAGTAATTTTTAATAATGTGGCCAGCAAAATGTCCATAATATTTGCTGTTGTAAGAAAGTAAATACTTTTTTCTCAAAAAGGCATTCGCCAATATCTAGTCTAGCAGTTTTAATAAATATAATATAAAAGTTTTGAAAAATCTTTAAAAGAAAATTGAAAATATTGAAAAAACTTTTGCTAAAATTTCTATATGCTTGCACTGAAAAAGTATAATTTGCACATGGTGACTACTACGAACTTCTCAAACTGTGGATGTAAGAAAATTTTAAGGGTTGCCAGTAGTACTACAAAGTTATATTGTAAAAAATTGTGTATCTTATTTTCAAGTGAAATTCAAGTGATTAAATCAAAATAAACCATGTCTGATTCTGCCGTTGTTGAAGCCACCGCATCTCCAGTAGCCGCCCCAGCTGCGGAGAAAAAAGCAAAGAAGGCTGTTGCCACCAAGAGCAAGAAACCAGCAACTGCACCTACTCATCCGCCAACTCAACAAATGGTTGATGCTGCCATCAAAACATTAAAAGAACGTGGTGGTTCATCACTACCAGCCATTAAGAAATATCTTACTAGCACTTACAAGGTAGATGCTCAGAAATTGGCTCCTTTCATCAAGAAATATTTAAAGAGTTCTGTTGCAAGTGGAAAATTAATTCAAACTAAAGGCAAGGGTGCTTCTGGTTCCTTCAAGTTATCAGCTGCTGCCTCAAAAGAACCAAAAGCAAAGAAGCCAGCTGCTGAAAAGAAGTCAGCTGTTGGTGCTGGTGATAAAAAGAAGAAATCTGCAGCTGTCAAAAAGACTGCTCCAGCTGCAAAGAAGCCATCAGCCGCGAAAAAGACTGCCGAAAAGAAGAAGACAGAAAAGGCCAAGGCAAAAACTGCCAAAAAGACTGGTACCGTTAAGGCAAAACCGGCTAAAAAGGCTCCAGCAACTAAACCAAAAGCTCCCAAAGCAAAAAGTGCCGCCGCCGTTGCAAAACCCAAAAAAGCTGTACCAGCTAAAAAACCAGCAGCAAAGAAGGCCGCTGCTAAAAAGTAAATTATTTTTCAATGCGTTTGCCCTTTCAGCAAAAATATGTCTTCGATATTCGAAGAAAGATTTATTTCCAAAAATAAAAAGCCCTTTTCAGGGCTACAACATGCTTTTCAAAAGAGATTAAATAACAAATGCAATAACGTTACCTTTTTGTTAAACTATTAACAAGAAAATTTTATATAACACAAAAGTTTAGCAACAAAACGATGAGTATAATACTACTTTCTGCTGACCGCTAACTCCCATGGGAGATCTGGTCATAAGCACTTTTGACAATACAGTTTTCGGATACAAATGAAGTTCACCTTGTTGTTGTTATTTTTTAATATTAGGAATAGTTAAATCTTTTTGTGAGCAAACATTTTAAAAATATTTACGATTCGTGTTTTCTGAATCTCCATGACCTGACCCAAGCTAATATACTAAGAAGTTACAGTACAAAAAGCGACTATTCGAAAATTCCTCTAGAAAGAAAACCCCTATATGAAAAAAAGTCCGTAAATTTCCCCCTTAATTTATAACAAATCTAGGGGAAATTTCCTAATATAAAGGCGAATTAATTAACGGGTCTTACCGTAGGCGAATTCATTATTATTTTGTTTTTCTGGTAATCATTGCTGCCAAACTCGATATAGTAAAAATCTTTTTACACAAAAACATTTCGAATAAAGTATAATTTCCTTTTTTTAAATTATAAGTGTTTCTTGATGTTAGAAAAACGGAAATGCTAAATTGATTCAATAGAAAGCTGTATGTTTAGTAACCGTTGTAGTCAATTCGCCAACAGTTTTAGTAAAAGTTGAAAGATAAAGCAGGAAAGTGAAAAATGTCTGTTTGTGGTAACTTGGGGCTTACACATGAAAGTAAAAAGTACAAAACTTACAATATATTTCCTCTTTCCCAATAACACAACCCCATTGTTAAAACCATGGCGAAATCATGCTCCAGGTGGTGATAGTAGCGAATGCATTTATTGCCGTCTTGCATGAAATGTGAACCACCATACATTAAAATTCAGTCTCACTGCCATACATAAAAATTCAGCGCCAAATTTTTTTATATGAAGTTTGACATTTACTGCAACAGCGAAAATTAATGAATTCGCCACTTCCACCACCCTGATACATAATTTCGCCATGGTTAAAAACTTTTGCTTATATCACAACGATAATTTAAAAAAAAAAAAAAAAAAAAACGCAATTTTAGACATTTTCTTAAATCAAAATGACTTTAAAGATATATTCAACTTTACAGTATGTATTGCGGTGAATATTAGTTATGCTTTGTTCTTAATGAAAATTAAAAGACATTTGCTGTCTTTTGTATTTACAATAATTTCATGAAAAAACCAAATATGTTTTGTCATCTGTTAGTATGAAAATAAAAATAACAGCGGCAAAATAAAGCAGCTAAAATATAATAACTTTAAATAGTTTACGGATGTAAACATTTTTAAATATATGAAACAAAAATAGTACAGGTCTTTTATTTTGATAATACACAGACAGAACCTGCAAGAAATTACTTTCATGTGTAAATCCAATATAAAGCGTGAAAGTTAATCACCAGGTTCATCTTGCCGGCTTACAATTTCGTACACAGTGTTTGTCACCTTTATTGTTAATGTTTTTTAAATACATTTATTTTGAAAATGTATTCTTCTGTTTGTTTGTTTATTGTGCTTTTATAATTATTAACAGTTATACCGAAGGAAATTTTGTTTCCCGAAATGTTAAGTACTATTGTTGCTATCTTTTTAATTAAGTAACTACCTAAAAAGTTTTTCTAAAAATGTAATAAAAAAAAAACGTACATTTACCCATCAGGATTCGGTTTTTTTTTTTTTCATTTAATCTGGTATCACGAAAAATACATGTTAATAAAAAAAAATTAACGGTTCTTGTAAAACGAATTCAAACATTAAATTAACCGTTTGTTCTTAGTGTGTCGTGCTGCCAGAAGTTAAAAAATTGATATTTTTTGCTGATTTTGTCTTGTCAAAATGGCAATTAGCAGAAGATTTTCAGTTTGCACTAATTTATCTTCTTCTTGACATCGTTTGTTTCCTCCTTTATTGTACTTACAAAAAGATCAATTTTTCTTAAAGTACGATAAAAAAAAAAGTCGAAAGAAAACACAAACAATTCCTAAGTGTTACTTTATTCGACACAAAGCGAGTTTTTAATTTAACATTGGGTAAACGATGTTTCTGTAGCATCCAATGCACTAAAAGCTACAACATAATTTTTTAAGGGAATATTCCAAGAGTAATCTAAGATGTTGAATGGCGTGCAAAGCATCTAAAAACGAAGTTAAAGCTACACTTTTTCCTTCAGAAGCCTATTCGAATTCTATCTGAATCATGATACGCTAGTTGTTCTACCACAGTTTGGATGTGAAATTGTGATAATGTGATTTTTTAGTTGATCATAAAATACTGACAATAAGACAGATTTGTTAATTTCAATAAAATTTGGGTATAATGTCACCCCCACTGAAACTAAATTTGTTAGAACATCTTTAACCAAAACCTAAAAATATGAAATGAATTGTATTTTAATGATAAAATTGTGCTAAAATTAGTTGGTTATTTTGCATTGTTAATTATCTTTGAAATTTGTGTTATTTTACTAAAAAAAAAAAAAAAAAATTATTCTGTTAACATGTAGGTACATCAGCTTTGTCTTCAATTTGATTCTTTCACCTCAGCAATAATAGTGCACTAAAAAGCATTGCCCTTGAGTTCTTTTGATTTTTTTAAATTGTTTAATAACATAATTTTTACGTTTTAATTTCATTTTAGTAAATTACTAAAAGAACTATTTAGAAAATTCATTAAATTTAAATTTTCATAAACATAATAGGATAAAGCAAAAATCTCAGGGAAAATTTTGCCAATATGAGAAAATTTCGTCGTCATAGAGTCAACTTTGAAATAATTTTTAAAAATCGAAATAAACATAAAACTAAAATGTTAATGTGTTATCATGAAGAAAACATATTAGACCACAATTTAAAAAATGAATTAAAGGATTTTTTGTTAAATATATTAAAGAATGTTGTAATTTTGTTGAAAATTTACAAGTAATTTTTAATAATGTGGCCAGCAAAATGTCCATAATATTTGCTGTTGTAAGAAAGTAAATACTTTTTTCTCAAAAAGGCATTCGCCAATATCTAGTCTAGCAGTTTTAATAAATATAATATAAAAGTTTTGAAAAATCTTTAAAAGAAAATTGAAAATATTGAAAAAACTTTTGCTAAAATTTCTATATGCTTGCACTGAAAAAGTATAATTTGCACATGGTGACTACTACGAACTTCTCAAACTGTGGATGTAAGAAAATTTTAAGGGTTGCCAGTAGTACTACAAAGTTATATTGTAAAAAATTGTGTATCTTATTTTCAAGTGAAATTCAAGTGATTAAATCAAAATAAACCATGTCTGATTCTGCCGTTGTTGAAGCCACCGCATCTCCAGTAGCCGCCCCAGCTGCGGAGAAAAAAGCAAAGAAGGCTGTTGCCACCAAGAGCAAGAAACCAGCAACTGCACCTACTCATCCGCCAACTCAACAAATGGTTGATGCTGCCATCAAAACATTAAAAGAACGTGGTGGTTCATCACTACCAGCCATTAAGAAATATCTTACTAGCACTTACAAGGTAGATGCTCAGAAATTGGCTCCTTTCATCAAGAAATATTTAAAGAGTTCTGTTGCAAGTGGAAAATTAATTCAAACTAAAGGCAAGGGTGCTTCTGGTTCCTTCAAGTTATCAGCTGCTGCCTCAAAAGAACCAAAAGCAAAGAAGCCAGCTGCTGAAAAGAAGTCAGCTGTTGGTGCTGGTGATAAAAAGAAGAAATCTGCAGCTGTCAAAAAGACTGCTCCAGCTGCAAAGAAGCCATCAGCCGCGAAAAAGACTGCCGAAAAGAAGAAGACAGAAAAGGCCAAGGCAAAAACTGCCAAAAAGACTGGTACCGTTAAGGCAAAACCGGCTAAAAAGGCTCCAGCAACTAAACCAAAAGCTCCCAAAGCAAAAAGTGCCGCCGCCGTTGCAAAACCCAAAAAAGCTGTACCAGCTAAAAAACCAGCAGCAAAGAAGGCCGCTGCTAAAAAGTAAATTATTTTTCAATGCGTTTGCCCTTTCAGCAAAAATATGTCTTCGATATTCGAAGAAAGATTTATTTCCAAAAATAAAAAGCCCTTTTCAGGGCTACAACATGCTTTTCAAAAGAGATTAAATAACAAATGCAATAACGTTACCTTTTTGTTAAACTATTAACAAGAAAATTTTATATAACACAAAAGTTTAGCAACAAAACGATGAGTATAATACTACTTTCTGCTGACCGCTAACTCCCATGGGAGATCTGATCATAAGCACTTTTGACAATACAGTTTTCGGATACAAATGAAGTTCACCTTGTTGTTGTTATTTTTTAATATTAGGAATAGTTAAATCTTTTTGTGAGCAAACATTTTAAAAATATTTACGATTCGTGTTTTCTGAATCTCCATGACCTGACCCAAGCTAATATACTAAGAAGTTACAGTACAAAAAGCGACTATTCGAAAATTCCTCTAGAAAGAAAACCCCTATATGAACAAAAGTCCGTAAATTCCCCCCTTAATTTATAACAAATCTAGGGGAAATTTCCTAATATAAAGGCGAATTAATTAACGGGTCTTACCGTAGGCGAATTCATTATTATTTTGTTTTTCTGGTAATCATTGCTGCCAAACTCGATATAGTAAAAATCTTTTTACACAAAAACATTTCGAATAAAGTATAATTTCCTTTTTTTAAATTATAAGTGTTTCTTGATGTTAGAAAAACGGAAATGCTAAATTGATTCAATAGAAAGCTGTATGTTTAGTAACCGTTGTAGTCAATTCGCCAACAGTTTTAGTAAAAGTTGAAAGATAAAGCAGGAAAGTGAAAAATGTCTGTTTGTGGTAACTTGGGGCTTACACATGAAAGTAAAAAGTACAAAACTTACAATATATTTCCTCTTTCCCAATAACACAACCCCATTGTTAAAACCATGGCGAAATCATGCTCCAGGTGGTGATAGTAGCGAATGCATTTATTGCCGTCTTGCATGAAATGTGAACCACCATACATTAAAATTCAGTCTCACTGCCATACATAAAAATTCAGCGCCAAATTTTTTTATATGAAGTTTGACATTTACTGCAACAGCGAAAATTAATGAATTCGCCACTTCCACCACCCTGATACATAATTTCGCCATGGTTAAAAACTTTTGCTTATATCACAACGATAATTTAAAAAAAAAAAAAAAAAAAAAAACGCAATTTTAGACATTTTCTTAAATCAAAATGACTTTAAAGATATATTCAACTTTACAGTATGTATTGCGGTGAATATTAGTTATGCTTTGTTCTTAATGAAAATTAAAAGACATTTGCTGTCTTTTGTATTTACAATAATTTCATGAAAAAACCAAATATGTTTTGTCATCTGTTAGTATGAAAATAAAAATAACAGCGGCAAAATAAAGCAGCTAAAATATAATAACTTTAAATAGTTTACGGATGTAAACATTTTTAAATATATGAAACAAAAATAGTACAGGTCTTTTATTTTGATAATACACAGACAGAACCTGCAAGAAATTACTTTCATGTGTAAATCCAATATAAAGCGTGAAAGTTAATCACCAGGTTCATCTTGCCGGCTTACAATTTCGTACACAGTGTTTGTCACCTTTATTGTTAATGTTTTTTAAATACATTTATTTTGAAAATGTATTCTTCTGTTTGTTTGTTTATTGTGCTTTTATAATTATTAACAGTTATACCGAAGGAAATTTTGTTTCCCGAAATGTTAAGTACTATTGTTGCTATCTTTTTAATTAAGTAACTACCTAAAAAGTTTTTCTAAAAATGTAATAAAAAAAAACGTACATTTACCCATCAGGATTCGGTTTTTTTTTTTTTCATTTAATCTGGTATCACGAAAAATACATGTTAATAAAAAAAATTAACGGTTCTTGTAAAACGAATTCAAACATTAAATTAACCGTTTGTTCTTAGTGTGTCGTGCTGCCAGAAGTTAAAAAATTGATATTTTTTGCTGATTTTGTCTTGTCAAAATGGCAATTAGCAGAAGATTTTCAGTTTGCACTAATTTATCTTCTTCTTGACATCGTTTGTTTCCTCCTTTATTGTACTTACAAAAAGATCAATTTTTCTTAAAGTACGATAAAAAAAAAAGTCGAAAGAAAACACAAACAATTCCTAAGTGTTACTTTATTCGACACAAAGCGAGTTTTTAATTTAACATTGGGTAAACGATGTTTCTGTAGCATCCAATGCACTAAAAGCTACAACATAATTTTTTAAGGGAATATTCCAAGAGTAATCTAAGATGTTGAATGGCGTGCAAAGCATCTAAAAACGAAGTTAAAGCTACACTTTTTCCTTCAGAAGCCTATTCGAATTCTATCTGAATCATGATACGCTAGTTGTTCTACCACAGTTTGGATGTGAAATTGTGATAATGTGATTTTTTAGTTGATCATAAAATACTGACAATAAGACAGATTTGTTAATTTCAATAAAATTTGGGTATAATGTCACCCCCACTGAAACTAAATTTGTTAGAACATCTTTAACCAAAACCTAAAAATATGAAATGAATTGTATTTTAATGATAAAATTGTGCTAAAATTAGTTGGTTATTTTGCATTGTTAATTATCTTTGAAATTTGTGTTATTTTACTAAAAAAAAAAAAAAAAAATTATTCTGTTAACATGTAGGTACATCAGCTTTGTCTTCAATTTGATTCTTTCACCTCAGCAATAATAGTGCACTAAAAAGCATTGCCCTTGAGTTCTTTTGATTTTTTTAAATTGTTTAATAACATAATTTTTACGTTTTAATTTCATTTTAGTAAATTACTAAAAGAACTATTTAGAAAATTCATTAAATTTAAATTTTCATAAACATAATAGGATAAAGCAAAAATCTCAGGGAAAATTTTGCCAATATGAGAAAATTTCGTCGTCATAGAGTCAACTTTGAAATAATTTTTAAAAATCGAAATAAACATAAAACTAAAATGTTAATGTGTTATCATGAAGAAAACATATTAGACCACAATTTAAAAAATGAATTAAAGGATTTTTTGTTAAATATATTAAAGAATGTTGTAATTTTGTTGAAAATTTACAAGTAATTTTTAATAATGTGGCCAGCAAAATGTCCATAATATTTGCTGTTGTAAGAAAGTAAATACTTTTTTCTCAAAAAGGCATTCGCCAATATCTAGTCTAGCAGTTTTAATAAATATAATATAAAAGTTTTGAAAAATCTTTAAAAGAAAATTGAAAATATTGAAAAAACTTTTGCTAAAATTTCTATATGCTTGCACTGAAAAAGTATAATTTGCACATGGTGACTACTACGAACTTCTCAAACTGTGGATGTAAGAAAATTTTAAGGGTTGCCAGTAGTACTACAAAGTTATATTGTAAAAAATTGTGTATCTTATTTTCAAGTGAAATTCAAGTGATTAAATCAAAATAAACCATGTCTGATTCTGCCGTTGTTGAAGCCACCGCATCTCCAGTAGCCGCCCCAGCTGCGGAGAAAAAAGCAAAGAAGGCTGTTGCCACCAAGAGCAAGAAACCAGCAACTGCACCTACTCATCCGCCAACTCAACAAATGGTTGATGCTGCCATCAAAACATTAAAAGAACGTGGTGGTTCATCACTACCAGCCATTAAGAAATATCTTACTAGCACTTACAAGGTAGATGCTCAGAAATTGGCTCCTTTCATCAAGAAATATTTAAAGAGTTCTGTTGCAAGTGGAAAATTAATTCAAACTAAAGGCAAGGGTGCTTCTGGTTCCTTCAAGTTATCAGCTGCTGCCTCAAAAGAACCAAAAGCAAAGAAGCCAGCTGCTGAAAAGAAGTCAGCTGTTGGTGCTGGTGATAAAAAGAAGAAATCTGCAGCTGTCAAAAAGACTGCTCCAGCTGCAAAGAAGCCATCAGCCGCGAAAAAGACTGCCGAAAAGAAGAAGACAGAAAAGGCCAAGGCAAAAACTGCCAAAAAGACTGGTACCGTTAAGGCAAAACCGGCTAAAAAGGCTCCAGCAACTAAACCAAAAGCTCCCAAAGCAAAAAGTGCCGCCGCCGTTGCAAAACCCAAAAAAGCTGTACCAGCTAAAAAACCAGCAGCAAAGAAGGCCGCTGCTAAAAAGTAAATTATTTTTCAATGCGTTTGCCCTTTCAGCAAAAATATGTCTTCGATATTCGAAGAAAGATTTATTTCCAAAAATAAAAAGCCCTTTTCAGGGCTACAACATGCTTTTCAAAAGAGATTAAATAACAAATGCAATAACGTTACCTTTTTGTTAAACTATTAACAAGAAAATTTTATATAACACAAAAGTTTAGCAACAAAACGATGAGTATAATACTACTTTCTGCTGACCGCTAACTCCCATGGGAGATCTGATCATAAGCACTTTTGACAATACAGTTTTCGGATACAAATGAAGTTCACCTTGTTGTTGTTATTTTTTAATATTAGGAATAGTTAAATCTTTTTGTGAGCAAACATTTTAAAAATATTTACGATTCGTGTTTTCTGAATCTCCATGACCTGACCCAAGCTAATATACTAAGAAGTTACAGTACAAAAAGCGACTATTCGAAAATTCCTCTAGAAAGAAAACCCCTATATGAACAAAAGTCCGTAAATTCCCCCCTTAATTTATAACAAATCTAGGGGAAATTTCCTAATATAAAGGCGAATTAATTAACGGGTCTTACCGTAGGCGAATTCATTATTATTTTGTTTTTCTGGTAATCATTGCTGCCAAACTCGATATAGTAAAAATCTTTTTACACAAAAACATTTCGAATAAAGTATAATTTCCTTTTTTTAAATTATAAGTGTTTCTTGATGTTAGAAAAACGGAAATGCTAAATTGATTCAATAGAAAGCTGTATGTTTAGTAACCGTTGTAGTCAATTCGCCAACAGTTTTAGTAAAAGTTGAAAGATAAAGCAGGAAAGTGAAAAATGTCTGTTTGTGGTAACTTGGGGCTTACACATGAAAGTAAAAAGTACAAAACTTACAATATATTTCCTCTTTCCCAATAACACAACCCCATTGTTAAAACCATGGCGAAATCATGCTCCAGGTGGTGATAGCAGCGAATGCATTTATTGCCGTCTTGCATGAAATGTGAACCACCATACATTAAAATTCAGTCTCACTGCCATACATAAAAATTCAGCGCCAAATTTTTTTATATGAAGTTTGACATTTACTGCAACAGCGAAAATTAATGAATTCGCCACTTCCACCACCCTGATACATAATTTCGCCATGGTTAAAAACTTTTGCTTATATCACAACGATAATTTAAAAAAAAAAAAAAAAAAAACGCAATTTTAGACATTTTCTTAAATCAAAATGACTTTAAAGATATATTCAACTTTACAGTATGTATTGCGGTGAATATTAGTTATGCTTTGTTCTTAATGAAAATTAAAAGACATTTGCTGTCTTTTGTATTTACAATAATTTCATGAAAAAACCAAATATGTTTTGTCATCTGTTAGTATGAAAATAAAAATAACAGCGGCAAAATAAAGCAGCTAAAATATAATAACTTTAAATAGTTTACGGATGTAAACATTTTTAAATATATGAAACAAAAATAGTACAGGTCTTTTATTTTGATAATACACAGACAGAACCTGCAAGAAATTACTTTCATGTGTAAATCCAATATAAAGCGTGAAAGTTAATCACCAGGTTCATCTTGCCGGCTTACAATTTCGTACACAGTGTTTGTCACCTTTATTGTTAATGTTTTTTAAATACATTTATTTTGAAAATGTATTCTTCTGTTTGTTTGTTTATTGTGCTTTTATAATTATTAACAGTTATACCGAAGGAAATTTTGTTTCCCGAAATGTTAAGTACTATTGTTGCTATCTTTTTAATTAAGTAACTACCTAAAAAGTTTTTCTAAAAATGTAATAAAAAAAAACGTACATTTACCCATCAGGATTCGGTTTTTTTTTTTTTTCATTTAATCTGGTATCACGAAAAATACATGTTAATAAAAAAAAATTAACGGTTCTTGTAAAACGAATTCAAACATTAAATTAACCGTTTGTTCTTAGTGTGTCGTGCTGCCAGAAGTTAAAAAATTGATATTTTTTGCTGATTTTGTCTTGTCAAAATGGCAATTAGCAGAAGATTTTCAGTTTGCACTAATTTATCTTCTTCTTGACATCGTTTGTTTCCTCCTTTATTGTACTTACAAAAAGATCAATTTTTCTTAAAGTACGATAAAAAAAAAAGTCGAAAGAAAACACAAACAATTCCTAAGTGTTACTTTATTCGACACAAAGCGAGTTTTTAATTTAACATTGGGTAAACGATGTTTCTGTAGCATCCAATGCACTAAAAGCTACAACATAATTTTTTAAGGGAATATTCCAAGAGTAATCTAAGATGTTGAATGGCGTGTAAAGCATCTAAAAACGAAGTTAAAGCTACACTTTTTCCTTCAGAAGCCTATTCGAATTCTATCTGAATCATGATACGCTAGTTGTTCTACCACAGTTTGGATGTGAAATTGTGATAATGTGATTTTTTAGTTGATCATAAAATACTGACAATAAGACAGATTTGTTAATTTCAATAAAATTTGGGTATAATGTCACCCCCACTGAAACTAAATTTGTTAGAACATCTTTAACCAAAACCTAAAAATATGAAATGAATTGTATTTTAATGATAAAATTGTGCTAAAATTAGTTGGTTATTTTGCATTGTTAATTATCTTTGAAATTTGTGTTATTTTACTAAAAAAAAAAAAAAAAAATTATTCTGTTAACATGTAGGTACATCAGCTTTGTCTTCAATTTGATTCTTTCACCTCAGCAATAATAGTGCACTAAAAAGCATTGCCCTTGAGTTCTTTTGATTTTTTTAAATTGTTTAATAACATAATTTTTACGTTTTAATTTCATTTTAGTAAATTACTAAAAGAACTATTTAGAAAATTCATTAAATTTAAATTTTCATAAACATAATAGGATAAAGCAAAAATCTCAGGGAAAATTTTGCCAATATGAGAAAATTTCGTCGTCATAGAGTCAACTTTGAAATAATTTTTAAAAATCGAAATAAACATAAAACTAAAATGTTAATGTGTTATCATGAAGAAAACATATTAGACCACAATTTAAAAAATGAATTAAAGGATTTTTTGTTAAATATATTAAAGAATGTTGTAATTTTGTTGAAAATTTACAAGTAATTTTTAATAATGTGGCCAGCAAAATGTCCATAATATTTGCTGTTGTAAGAAAGTAAATACTTTTTTCTCAAAAAGGCATTCGCCAATATCTAGTCTAGCAGTTTTAATAAATATAATATAAAAGTTTTGAAAAATCTTTAAAAGAAAATTGAAAATATTGAAAAAACTTTTGCTAAAATTTCTATATGCTTGCACTGAAAAAGTATAATTTGCACATGGTGACTACTACGAACTTCTCAAACTGTGGATGTAAGAAAATTTTAAGGGTTGCCAGTAGTACTACAAAGTTATATTGTAAAAAATTGTGTATCTTATTTTCAAGTGAAATTCAAGTGATTAAATCAAAATAAACCATGTCTGATTCTGCCGTTGTTGAAGCCACCGCATCTCCAGTAGCCGCCCCAGCTGCGGAGAAAAAAGCAAAGAAGGCTGTTGCCACCAAGAGCAAGAAACCAGCAACTGCACCTACTCATCCGCCAACTCAACAAATGGTTGATGCTGCCATCAAAACATTAAAAGAACGTGGTGGTTCATCACTACCAGCCATTAAGAAATATCTTACTAGCACTTACAAGGTAGATGCTCAGAAATTGGCTCCTTTCATCAAGAAATATTTAAAGAGTTCTGTTGCAAGTGGAAAATTAATTCAAACTAAAGGCAAGGGTGCTTCTGGTTCCTTCAAGTTATCAGCTGCTGCCTCAAAAGAACCAAAAGCAAAGAAGCCAGCTGCTGAAAAGAAGTCAGCTGTTGGTGCTGGTGATAAAAAGAAGAAATCTGCAGCTGTCAAAAAGACTGCTCCAGCTGCAAAGAAGCCATCAGCCGCGAAAAAGACTGCCGAAAAGAAGAAGACAGAAAAGGCCAAGGCAAAAACTGCCAAAAAGACTGGTACCGTTAAGGCAAAACCGGCTAAAAAGGCTCCAGCAACTAAACCAAAAGCTCCCAAAGCAAAAAGTGCCGCCGCCGTTGCAAAACCCAAAAAAGCTGTACCAGCTAAAAAACCAGCAGCAAAGAAGGCCGCTGCTAAAAAGTAAATTATTTTTCAATGCGTTTGCCCTTTCAGCAAAAATATGTCTTCGATATTCGAAGAAAGATTTATTTCCAAAAATAAAAAGCCCTTTTCAGGGCTACAACATGCTTTTCAAAAGAGATTAAATAACAAATGCAATAACGTTACCTTTTTGTTAAACTATTAACAAGAAAATTTTATATAACACAAAAGTTTAGCAACAAAACGATGAGTATAATACTACTTTCTGCTGACCGCTAACTCCCATGGGAGATCTGGTCATAAGCACTTTTGACAATACAGTTTTCGGATACAAATGAAGTTCACCTTGTTGTTGTTATTTTTTAATATTAGGAATAGTTAAATCTTTTTGTGAGCAAACATTTTAAAAATATTTACGATTCGTGTTTTCTGAATCTCCATGACCTGACCCAAGCTAATATACTAAGAAGTTACAGTACAAAAAGCGACTATTCGAAAATTCCTCTAGAAAGAAAACCCCTATATGAAAAAAAGTCCGTAAATTTCCCCCTTAATTTATAACAAATCTAGGGGAAATTTCCTAATATAAAGGCGAATTAATTAACGGGTCTTACCGTAGGCGAATTCATTATTATTTTGTTTTTCTGGTAATCATTGCTGCCAAACTCGATATAGTAAAAATCTTTTTACACACAAAAACATTTCAAATAAAGTATGATTTTCTTTTTCTAAATTATAAGTGTTTCTTGATGTTAGAAAAACGGAAATGCTAAATTGATTCAATAGAAAGCTGTATGTTTAGTAACCGTTGTAGTCAATTCGCCAACAGTTTTAGTAAAAGTTGAAAGATAAAGCAGGAAAGTGAAAAATGTCTGTTTGTGGTAACTTGGGGTTTACACATGAAAGTAAAAAGTACAAAACTTACAATATATTTCCTCTTTCCCAATAACACACCCCCATTGTTAAAACCATGGCGAAATCATGCTCCAGGTGGTGATAGTAGCGAATGCATTTATTGCCGTCTTGCATGAAATGTGAACCACCATACATTAAAATTCAGTCTCACTGCCATACATAAAAATTCAGCGCCAAATTTTTTTATATGAAGTTTGACATTTACTGCAACAGCGAAAATTAATGAAGTGGCGAAAAACTTTCGCTTATATTACAACGATAATTTAAAAAAAAACGCAATTTTAGACATTTTCTTAAAGCAAAATGACTTTAAAGATATATTCAACTTTACAGTATGTATTGCGGTGAATATTAGTTATGCTTTGTTCTTAATGAAAATTAAAAGACATTTGCTGTCTTTTGTATTTACAATAATTTCATGAAAAAACCCAATATGTTTTGTCATCTGTTAGTATGAAAATAAAAATAACAGCGGCAAAATAAAGCAGCCAAAATATAATAACTTTAAATAGTTTACGGATGTAAACATTTTTAAATATATGAAACAAAAATAGTACAGGTCTTTTATTTTGATAATACGCAGACAGAACCTGCAAGAAATTACTTTCATGTGTAAATCTAATGTAAAGCGTGAAAGTTAAGCACCAGGTTCATCTTGCCGGCTTACAATTTCGTACACAGTGTTTGTCACCTTTATTGTTAATGTTTTTTTAAATACATTTATTTTGAAAATGTATTCTTCTGTTTGTTTGTTTATTGTGCTTTTATAATTATTAACAGTTATACCGAAGGAAATTTTGTTTCCTGAAATGTTAAGTACTATTGTTCTTTTTAATTAAGTAACTACCTAAAAAGTTTTTTTTTTTTTTTCATTTAATCTGGTATCACGAAAAATACATGTTAATAAAAAAAATTAACGGTTCTTGTAAAACGAATTCAAACATTAAATTAACCGTTTGTTCTTAGTGTGTAGTGCTGCCAGAAGTTAAAAAATTGATATTTTTTGCTGATTTTGTCTTGTCAAAATGGCAATTAGCAGAAGATTTTCAGTTTGCACTAATTTATCTTCTTCTTGACATCGTTTGTTACCTCCTTTATTGTACTTACAAAAAGATCAATTTTTCTTAAAGTACGATAAAAAAAAAAAGTCGAAAGAAAACACAAACAACTCCTAAGTGTTACTTTATTCGACACAAAGCGAGTTTTTAATTTAACATTGGGTAAACGATGTTTCTGTAGCATCCAATGCACTAAAAGCTACAACATAATTTTTTAAGGGAATATTCCAAGAGTAATCTAAGATGTTTACAAATTGAATGGCGTGCAAAGCATCTAAAAACGAAGTTAAAGCTACACTTTTTCCTTCAGAAGCCTATTCGAATTCTATCTGAACCATGATACGCTAGTTGTTCTACCACAGTTTGGATGTGAAATTGTGATAATGTGATTTTTTAGTTGATCATAAAATACTGACAATAAGACAGATTTGTTAATTTCAATAAAATTTGGGTATAATGTCACCCCCACTGAAACTAAATTTGTTAGAACAACTTTAACCAAAACCTAAAAATATGAAATGAATTGTATTTTAATGATAAAATTATGCTAAAATTAGTTGGTTATTTTGCATTGTTAATTAGCTTTGAAATTTGTGTTATTTTACTAAAAAAAAAAAAAAAATTATTCTGTTAACATGTAGGTACATCAGCTTTGTCTTCAATTTGATTCTTTCACCTCAGCAATAATAGTGCACTAAAAAGCATTGCCCTTGAGTTCTTTTGATTTTTTTAAATTGTTTAATAACATAATTTTTACGTTTTAATTTCATTTTAGTAAATTACTAAAAGAACTATTTAGAAAATTCATTAAATTTAAATTTTCATAAACATAATAGGATAAAGCAAAAATCTCAGGGAAAATTTTGCCAATATGAGAAAATTTCGTCGTCATAGAGTCAACTTTGAAATAATTTTTAAAAATCGAAATAAACATAAAACTAAAATGTTAATGTGTTATCATGAAGAAAACATATTAGACCACAATTTAAAAAATGAATTAAAGGATTTTTTGTTAAATATATTAAAGAATGTTGTAATTTTGTTGAAAATTTACAAGTAATTTTTAATAATGTGGCCAGCAAAATGTCCATAATATTTGCTGTTGTAAGAAAGTAAATACTTTTTTCTCAAAAAGGCATTCGCCAATATCTAGTCTAGCAGTTTTAATAAATATAATATAAAAGTTTTGAAAAATCTTTAAAAGAAAATTGAAAATATTGAAAAAACTTTTGCTAAAATTTCTATATGCTTGCACTGAAAAAGTATAATTTGCACATGGTGACTACTACGAACTTCTCAAACTGTGGATGTAAGAAAATTTTAAGGGTTGCCAGTAGTACTACAAAGTTATATTGTAAAAAATTGTGTATCTTATTTTCAAGTGATTAAATCAAAATAAACCATGTCTGATTCTGCCGTTGTTGAAGCCACCGCATCTCCAGTAGCCGCCCCAGCTGCGGAGAAAAAAGCAAAGAAGGCTGTTGCCACAAAGAGCAAGAAACCAGCAACTGCACCTACTCATCCGCCAACTCAACAAATGGTTGATGCTGCCATCAAAACATTAAAAGAACGTGGTGGTTCATCACTACCAGCCATTAAGAAATATCTTACTAGCACTTACAAGGTAGATGCTCAGAAATTGGCTCCTTTCATCAAGAAATATTTAAAGAGTTCTGTTGCAAGTGGAAAATTAATTCAAACTAAAGGCAAGGGTGCTTCTGGTTCCTTCAAGTTATCAGCTGCTGCCTCAAAAGAACCAAAAGCAAAGAAGTCAGCTGTTGGTGCTGGTGATAAAAAGAAGAAATCTGCAGCTGTCAAAAAGACTGCTCCAGCTGCAAAGAAGCCATCAGCCGCGAAAAAGACTGCCGAAAAGAAGAAGACAGAAAAGGCCAAGGCAAAAACTGCCAAAAAGACTGGTACCGTTAAGGCAAAACCGGCTAAAAAGGCTCCAGCAACTAAACCAAAAGCTCCCAAAGCAAAAAGTGCCGCCGCCGTTGCAAAACCCAAAAAAGCTGTACCAGCTAAAAAACCAGCAGCAAAGAAGGCCGCTGCTAAAAAGTAAATTATTTTTCAATGCGTTTGCCCTTTCAGCAAAAATATGTCTTCGATATTCGAAGAAAGATTTATTTCCAAAAATAAAAAGCCCTTTTCAGGGCTACAACATGCTTTTCAAAAGAGATTAAATAACAAATGCAATAACGTTACCTTTTTGTTAAACTATTAACAAGAAAATTTTATATAACACAAAAGTTTAGCAACAAAACGATGAGTATAATACTACTTTCTGCTGACCGCTAACTCCCATGGGAGATCTGATCATAAGCACTTTTGACAATACAGTTTTCGGATACAAATGAAGTTCACCTTGTTGTTGTTATTTTTTAATATTAGGAATAGTTAAATCTTTTTGTGAGCAAACATTTTAAAAATATTTACGATTCGTGTTTTCTGAATCTCCATGACCTGACCCAAGCTAATATACTAAGAAGTTACAGTACAAAAAGCGACTATTCGAAAATTCCTCTAGAAAGAAAACCCCTATATGAACAAAAGTCCGTAAATTTCCCCCTTAATTTATAACAAATCTAGGGGAAATTTCCTAATATAAAGGCGAATTAATTAACGGGTCTTACCGTAGGCGAATTCATTATTATTTTGTTTTTCTGGTAATCATTGCTGCCAAACTCGATATAGTAAAAATCTTTTTACACACAAAAACATTTCGAATAAAGTATGATTTTCTTTTTCTAAATTATAAGTGTTTCTTGATGTTAGAAAAACGGAAATGCTAAATTGATTCAATAGAAAGCTGTATGTTTAGTAACCGTTGTAGTCAATTCGCCAACAGTTTTAGTAAAAGTTGAAAGATAAAGCAGGAAAGTGAAAAATGTCTGTTTGTGGTAACTTGGGGTTTACACATGAAAGTAAAAAGTACAAAACTTACAATATATTTCCTCTTTCCCAATAACACAACCCCATTGTTAAAACCATGGCGAAATCATGCTCCAGGTGGTGATAGTAGCGAATGCATTTATTGCCGTCTTGCATGAAATGTGAACCACCATACATTAAAATTCAGTCTCACTGCCATACATAAAAATTCAGCGCCAAATTTTTTTATATGAAGTTTGACATTTACTGCAACAGCGAAAATTAATGAATTCGCCACTTCCACCACCCTGATACATGATTTCGCCATGGTTAAAAACTTTCGCTTATATCACAACGATAATTTAAAAAAAAAAAACGCAATTTTAGACATTTTCTTAAATCAAAATGACTTTAAAGATATATTCAACTTTACAGTATGTATTGCGGTGAATATTAGTTATGCTTTGTTCTTAATGAAAATAATAACTTTAAATAGTTTACGGATGTAAACATTTTTAAATATATGAAACAAAAATAGTACAGGTCTTTTATTTTGATAATACGCAGACAGAACCTGCAAGAAATTACTTTCATGTGTAAATCCAATGTAAAGCGTGAAAGTTACTCACCAGGTTCATCTTGCCAGCTTACAATTTCGTACACAGTGTTTGTCACCTTTATTGTTAATGTTTTTTAAATACATTTATTTTGAAAATGTATTCTTCTGTTTGTTTGTTTATTGTGCTTTTATAATTATTAACAGTTATACCGAAGGAAATTTTGTTTCCCGAAATGTTAAGTACTATTGTTGCTATCTTTTTAATTAAGTAACTACCTAAAAAGTTTTTCTAAAAATGTAATAAAAAAAACGTACATTTACCCATCAGGATTCGGTTTTTTTTTTTATTTAATCTGGTATCACGAAAAATACATGTTAATAAAAAAAAAATTAACGGTTCTTGTAAAACGAATTCAAACATTAAATTAACCGTTTGTTCTTAGTGTGTAGTGCTGCCAGAAGTTAAAAAATTGATATTTTTTGCTGATTTTGTCTTGTCAAAATGGCAATTAGCAGAAGATTTTCAGTTTGCACTAATTTATCTTCTTCTTGACATCGTTTGTTTCCTCCTTTATTGTACTTACAAAAAGATCAATTTTTCTTAAAGTACGATAAAAAAAAAAAGTCGAAAGAAAACACAAACAACTCCTAAGTGTTACTTTATTCGACACAAAGCGAGTTTTTAATTTAACATTGGGTAAACGATGTTTCTGTAGCATCCAATGCACTAAAAGCTACAACATAATTTTTTAAGGGATTATTCCAAGAGTAATCTAAGATGTTGAATGGCGTGCAAAGCATCTAAAAACGAAGTTAAAGCTACACTTTTTCCTTCAGAAGCCTATTCGAATTCTATCTGAACCATGATACGCTAGTTGTTCTACCACAGTTTGGATGTGAAATTGTGATAATGTGATTTTTTTTTTAAAATACGGACAATAAGACAGATTTGTTAATTTCAATAAAATTTGGGTATAATGTCACCCCCACTGAAACTAAATTTGTTAGAACATCTTTAACCAAAACCTAAAAATATGAAATGAATTGTATTTTAATGATAAAATTATGCTAAAATTAGTTGGTTATTTTGCACTGTTAATTATCTTTGAAATTTGTGTTATTTTACTAAAAAAAAAAAATTATTCTGTTAACATGTAGGTACATCAGCTTTGTCTTCAATTTGATTCTTTCACCTCAGCAATAATAGTGCACTAAAAAGCATTGCCCTTGAGTTCTTTTGATTTTTTTAAATTGTTTAATAACATAATTTTTACGTTTTAATTTCATTTTAGTAAATTACTAAAAGAACTATTTAGAAAATTCATTAAATTTAAATTTTCATAAACATAATAGGATAAAGCAAAAATCTCAGGGAAAATTTTGCCAATATGAGAAAATTTCGTCGTCATAGAGTCAACTTTGAAATAATTTTTAAAAATCGAAATAAACATAAAACTAAAATGTTAATGTGTTATCATGAAGAAAACATATTAGACCACAATTTAAAAAATGAATTAAAGGATTTTTTGTTAAATATATTAAAGAATGTTGTAATTTTGTTGAAAATTTACAAGTAATTTTTAATAATGTGGCCAGCAAAATGTCCATAATATTTGCTGTTGTAAGAAAGTAAATACTTTTTTCTCAAAAAGGCATTCGCCAATATCTAGTCTAGCAGTTTTAATAAATATAATATAAAAGTTTTGAAAAATCTTTAAAAGAAAATTGAAAATATTGAAAAAACTTTTGCTAAAATTTCTATATGCTTGCACTGAAAAAGTATAATTTGCACATGGTGACTACTACGAACTTCTCAAACTGTGGATGTAAGAAAATTTTAAGGGTTGCCAGTAGTACTACAAAGTTATATTGTAAAAAATTGTGTATCTTATTTTCAAGTGATTAAATCAAAATAAACCATGTCTGATTCTGCCGTTGTTGAAGCCACCGCATCTCCAGTAGCCGCCCCAGCTGCGGAGAAAAAAGCAAAGAAGGCTGTTGCCACAAAGAGCAAGAAACCAGCAACTGCACCTACTCATCCGCCAACTCAACAAATGGTTGATGCTGCCATCAAAACATTAAAAGAACGTGGTGGTTCATCACTACCAGCCATTAAGAAATATCTTACTAGCACTTACAAGGTAGATGCTCAGAAATTGGCTCCTTTCATCAAGAAATATTTAAAGAGTTCTGTTGCAAGTGGAAAATTAATTCAAACTAAAGGCAAGGGTGCTTCTGGTTCCTTCAAGTTATCAGCTGCTGCCTCAAAAGAACCAAAAGAAAAGAAGTCAGCTGTTGGTGCTGGTGATAAAAAGAAGAAATCTGCAGCTGTCAAAAAGACTGCTCCAGCTGCAAAGAAGCCATCAGCCGCGAAAAAGACTGCCGAAAAGAAGAAGACAGAAAAGGCCAAGGCAAAAACTGCCAAAAAGACTGGTACCGTTAAGGCAAAACCGGCTAAAAAGGCTCCAGCAACTAAACCAAAAGCTCCCAAAGCAAAAAGTGCCGCCGCCGTTGCAAAACCCAAAAAAGCTGTACCAGCTAAAAAACCAGCAGCAAAGAAGGCCGCTGCTAAAAAGTAAATTATTTTTCAATGCGTTTGCCCTTTCAGCAAAAATATGTCTTCGATATTCGAAGAAAGATTTATTTCCAAAAATAAAAAGCCCTTTTCAGGGCTACAACATGCTTTTCAAAAGAGATTAAATAACAAATGCAATAACGTTACCTTTTTGTTAAACTATTAACAAGAAAATTTTATATAACACAAAAGTTTAGCAACAAAACGATGAGTATAATACTACTTTCTGCTGACCGCTAACTCCCATGGGAGATCTGATCATAAGCACTTTTGACAATACAGTTTTCGGATACAAATGAAGTTCACCTTGTTGTTGTTATTTTTTAATATTAGGAATAGTTAAATCTTTTTGTGAGCAAACATTTTAAAAATATTTACGATTCGTGTTTTCTGAATCTCCATGACCTGACCCAAGCTAATATACTAAGAAGTTACAGTACAAAAAGCGACTATTCGAAAATTCCTCTAGAAAGAAAACCCCTATATGAACAAAAGTCCGTAAATTTCCCCCTTAATTTATAACAAATCTAGGGGAAATTTCCTAATATAAAGGCGAATTAATTAACGGGTCTTACCGTAGGCGAATTCATTATTATTTTGTTTTTCTGGTAATCATTGCTGCCAAACTCGATATAGTAAAAATCTTTTTACACACAAAAACATTTCGAATAAAGTATGATTTTCTTTTTCTAAATTATAAGTGTTTCTTGATGTTAGAAAAACGGAAATGCTAAATTGATTCAATAGAAAGCTGTATGTTTAGTAACCGTTGTAGTCAATTCGCCAACAGTTTTAGTAAAAGTTGAAAGATAAAGCAGGAAAGTGAAAAATGTCTGTTTGTGGTAACTTGGGGTTTACACATGAAAGTAAAAAGTACAAAACTTACAATATATTTCCTCTTTCCCAATAACACAACCCCATTGTTAAAACCATGGCGAAATCATGCTCCAGGTGGTGATAGTAGCGAATGCATTTATTGCCGTCTTGCATGAAATGTGAACCACCATACATTAAAATTCAGTCTCACTGCCATACATAAAAATTCAGCGCCAAATTTTTTTATATGAAGTTTGACATTTACTGCAACAGCGAAAATTAATGAATTCGCCACTTCCACCACCCTGATACATGATTTCGCCATGGTTAAAAACTTTCGCTTATATCACAACGATAATTTAAAAAAAAAAAACGCAATTTTAGACATTTTCTTAAATCAAAATGACTTTAAAGATATATTCAACTTTACAGTATGTATTGCGGTGAATATTAGTTATGCTTTGTTCTTAATGAAAATAATAACTTTAAATAGTTTACGGATGTAAACATTTTTAAATATATGAAACAAAAATAGTACAGGTCTTTTATTTTGATAATACGCAGACAGAACCTGCAAGAAATTACTTTCATGTGTAAATCCAATGTAAAGCGTGAAAGTTACTCACCAGGTTCATCTTGCCAGCTTACAATTTCGTACACAGTGTTTGTCACCTTTATTGTTAATGTTTTTTAAATACATTTATTTTGAAAATGTATTCTTCTGTTTGTTTGTTTATTGTGCTTTTATAATTATTAACAGTTATACCGAAGGAAATTTTGTTTCCCGAAATGTTAAGTACTATTGTTGCTATCTTTTTAATTAAGTAACTACCTAAAAAGTTTTTCTAAAAATGTAATAAAAAAAACGTACATTTACCCATCAGGATTCGGTTTTTTTTTTTATTTAATCTGGTATCACGAAAAATACATGTTAATAAAAAAAAATTAACGGTTCTTGTAAAACGAATTCAAACATTAAATTAACCGTTTGTTCTTAGTGTGTAGTGCTGCCAGAAGTTAAAAAATTGATATTTTTTGCTGATTTTGTCTTGTCAAAATGGCAATTAGCAGAAGATTTTCAGTTTGCACTAATTTATCTTCTTCTTGACATCGTTTGTTTCCTCCTTTATTGTACTTACAAAAAGATCAATTTTTCTTAAAGTACGATAAAAAAAAAAAGTCGAAAGAAAACACAAACAACTCCTAAGTGTTACTTTATTCGACACAAAGCGAGTTTTTAATTTAACATTGGGTAAACGATGTTTCTGTAGCATCCAATGCACTAAAAGCTACAACATAATTTTTAAAGGGATTATTCCAAGAGTAATCTAAGATGTTGAATGGCGTGCAAAGCATCTAAAAACGAAGTTAAAGCTACACTTTTTCCTTCAGAAGCCTATTCGAATTCTATCTGAACCATGATACGCTAGTTGTTCTACCACAGTTTGGATGTGAAATTGTGATAATGTGATTTTTTTTTTAAAATACGGACAATAAGACAGATTTGTTAATTTCAATAAAATTTGGGTATAATGTCACCCCCACTGAAACTAAATTTGTTAGAACATCTTTAACCAAAACCTAAAAATATGAAATGAATTGTATTTTAATGATAAAATTATGCTAAAATTAGTTGGTTATTTTGCACTGTTAATTATCTTTGAAATTTGTGTTATTTTACTAAAAAAAAAAAATTATTCTGTTAACATGTAGGTACATCAGCTTTGTCTTCAATTTGATTCTTTCACCTCAGCAATAATAGTGCACTAAAAAGCATTGCCCTTGAGTTCTTTTGATTTTTTTAAATTGTTTAATAACATAATTTTTACGTTTTAATTTCATTTTAGTAAATTACTAAAAGAACTATTTAGAAAATTCATTAAATTTAAATTTTCATAAACATAATAGGATAAAGCAAAAATCTCAGGGAAAATTTTGCCAATATGAGAAAATTTCGTCGTCATAGAGTCAACTTTGAAATAATTTTTAAAAATCGAAATAAACATAAAACTAAAATGTTAATGTGTTATCATGAAGAAAACATATTAGACCACAATTTAAAAAATGAATTAAAGGATTTTTTGTTAAATATATTAAAGAATGTTGTAATTTTGTTGAAAATTTACAAGTAATTTTTAATAATGTGGCCAGCAAAATGTCCATAATATTTGCTGTTGTAAGAAAGTAAATACTTTTTTCTCAAAAAGGCATTCGCCAATATCTAGTCTAGCAGTTTTAATAAATATAATATAAAAGTTTTGAAAAATCTTTAAAAGAAAATTGAAAATATTGAAAAAACTTTTGCTAAAATTTCTATATGCTTGCACTGAAAAAGTATAATTTGCACATGGTGACTACTACGAACTTCTCAAACTGTGGATGTAAGAAAATTTTAAGGGTTGCCAGTAGTACTACAAAGTTATATTGTAAAAAATTGTGTATCTTATTTTCAAGTGATTAAATCAAAATAAACCATGTCTGATTCTGCCGTTGTTGAAGCCACCGCATCTCCAGTAGCCGCCCCAGCTGCGGAGAAAAAAGCAAAGAAGGCTGTTGCCACAAAGAGCAAGAAACCAGCAACTGCACCTACTCATCCGCCAACTCAACAAATGGTTGATGCTGCCATCAAAACATTAAAAGAACGTGGTGGTTCATCACTACCAGCCATTAAGAAATATCTTACTAGCACTTACAAGGTAGATGCTCAGAAATTGGCTCCTTTCATCAAGAAATATTTAAAGAGTTCTGTTGCAAGTGGAAAATTAATTCAAACTAAAGGCAAGGGTGCTTCTGGTTCCTTCAAGTTATCAGCTGCTGCCTCAAAAGAACCAAAAGCAAAGAAGTCAGCTGTTGGTGCTGGTGATAAAAAGAAGAAATCTGCAGCTGTCAAAAAGACTGCTCCAGCTGCAAAGAAGCCATCAGCCGCGAAAAAGACTGCCGAAAAGAAGAAGACAGAAAAGGCCAAGGCAAAAACTGCCAAAAAGACTGGTACCGTTAAGGCAAAACCGGCTAAAAAGGCTCCAGCAACTAAACCAAAAGCTCCCAAAGCAAAAAGTGCCGCCGCCGTTGCAAAACCCAAAAAAGCTGTACCAGCTAAAAAACCAGCAGCAAAGAAGGCCGCTGCTAAAAAGTAAATTATTTTTCAATGCGTTTGCCCTTTCAGCAAAAATATGTCTTCGATATTCGAAGAAAGATTTATTTCCAAAAATAAAAAGCCCTTTTCAGGGCTACAACATGCTTTTCAAAAGAGATTAAATAACAAATGCAATAACGTTACCTTTTTGTTAAACTATTAACAAGAAAATTTTATATAACACAAAAGTTTAGCAACAAAACGATGAGTATAATACTACTTTCTGCTGACCGCTAACTCCCATGGGAGATCTGATCATAAGCACTTTTGACAATACAGTTTTCGGATACAAATGAAGTTCACCTTGTTGTTGTTATTTTTTAATATTAGGAATAGTTAAATCTTTTTGTGAGCAAACATTTTAAAAATATTTACGATTCGTGTTTTCTGAATCTCCATGACCTGACCCAAGCTAATATACTAAGAAGTTACAGTACAAAAAGCGACTATTCGAAAATTCCTCTAGAAAGAAAACCCCTATATGAACAAAAGTCCGTAAATTTCCCCCTTAATTTATAACAAATCTAGGGGAAATTTCCTAATATAAAGGCGAATTAATTAACGGGTCTTACCGTAGGCGAATTCATTATTATTTTGTTTTTCTGGTAATCATTGCTGCCAAACTCGATATAGTAAAAATCTTTTTACACACAAAAACATTTCGAATAAAGTATGATTTTCTTTTTCTAAATTATAAGTGTTTCTTGATGTTAGAAAAACGGAAATGCTAAATTGATTCAATAGAAAGCTGTATGTTTAGTAACCGTTGTAGTCAATTCGCCAACAGTTTTAGTAAAAGTTGAAAGATAAAGCAGGAAAGTGAAAAATGTCTGTTTGTGGTAACTTGGGGTTTACACATGAAAGTAAAAAGTACAAAACTTACAATATATTTCCTCTTTCCCAATAACACAACCCCATTGTTAAAACCATGGCGAAATCATGCTCCAGGTGGTGATAGTAGCGAATGCATTTATTGCCGTCTTGCATGAAATGTGAACCACCATACATTAAAATTCAGTCTCACTGCCATACATAAAAATTCAGCGCCAAATTTTTTTATATGAAGTTTGACATTTACTGCAACAGCGAAAATTAATGAATTCGCCACTTCCACCACCCTGATACATGATTTCGCCATGGTTAAAAACTTTCGCTTATATCACAACGATAATTTAAAAAAAAAAAACGCAATTTTAGACATTTTCTTAAATCAAAATGACTTTAAAGATATATTCAACTTTACAGTATGTATTGCGGTGAATATTAGTTATGCTTTGTTCTTAATGAAAATAATAACTTTAAATAGTTTACGGATGTAAACATTTTTAAATATATGAAACAAAAATAGTACAGGTCTTTTATTTTGATAATACGCAGACAGAACCTGCAAGAAATTACTTTCATGTGTAAATCCAATGTAAAGCGTGAAAGTTACTCACCAGGTTCATCTTGCCAGCTTACAATTTCGTACACAGTGTTTGTCACCTTTATTGTTAATGTTTTTTAAATACATTTATTTTGAAAATGTATTCTTCTGTTTGTTTGTTTATTGTGCTTTTATAATTATTAACAGTTATACCGAAGGAAATTTTGTTTCCCGAAATGTTAAGTACTATTGTTGCTATCTTTTTAATTAAGTAACTACCTAAAAAGTTTTTCTAAAAATGTAATAAAAAAAACGTACATTTACCCATCAGGATTCGGTTTTTTTTTTTATTTAATCTGGTATCACGAAAAATACATGTTAATAAAAAAAAATTAACGGTTCTTGTAAAACGAATTCAAACATTAAATTAACCGTTTGTTCTTAGTGTGTAGTGCTGCCAGAAGTTAAAAAATTGATATTTTTTGCTGATTTTGTCTTGTCAAAATGGCAATTAGCAGAAGATTTTCAGTTTGCACTAATTTATCTTCTTCTTGACATCGTTTGTTTCCTCCTTTATTGTACTTACAAAAAGATCAATTTTTCTTAAAGTACGATAAAAAAAAAAAGTCGAAAGAAAACACAAACAACTCCTAAGTGTTACTTTATTCGACACAAAGCGAGTTTTTAATTTAACATTGGGTAAACGATGTTTCTGTAGCATCCAATGCACTAAAAGCTACAACATAATTTTTTAAGGGATTATTCCAAGAGTAATCTAAGATGTTGAATGGCGTGCAAAGCATCTAAAAACGAAGTTAAAGCTACACTTTTTCCTTCAGAAGCCTATTCGAATTCTATCTGAACCATGATACGCTAGTTGTTCTACCACAGTTTGGATGTGAAATTGTGATAATGTGATTTTTTTTTTAAAATACGGACAATAAGACAGATTTGTTAATTTCAATAAAATTTGGGTATAATGTCACCCCCACTGAAACTAAATTTGTTAGAACATCTTTAACCAAAACCTAAAAATATGAAATGAATTGTATTTTAATGATAAAATTATGCTAAAATTAGTTGGTTATTTTGCACTGTTAATTATCTTTGAAATTTGTGTTATTTTACTAAAAAAAAAAAATTATTCTGTTAACATGTAGGTACATCAGCTTTGTCTTCAATTTGATTCTTTCACCTCAGCAATAATAGTGCACTAAAAAGCATTGCCCTTGAGTTCTTTTGATTTTTTTAAATTGTTTAATAACATAATTTTTACGTTTTAATTTCATTTTAGTAAATTACTAAAAGAACTATTTAGAAAATTCATTAAATTTAAATTTTCATAAACATAATAGGATAAAGCAAAAATCTCAGGGAAAATTTTGCCAATATGAGAAAATTTCGTCGTCATAGAGTCAACTTTGAAATAATTTTTAAAAATCGAAATAAACATAAAACTAAAATGTTAATGTGTTATCATGAAGAAAACATATTAGACCACAATTTAAAAAATGAATTAAAGGATTTTTTGTTAAATATATTAAAGAATGTTGTAATTTTGTTGAAAATTTACAAGTAATTTTTAATAATGTGGCCAGCAAAATGTCCATAATATTTGCTGTTGTAAGAAAGTAAATACTTTTTTCTCAAAAAGGCATTCGCCAATATCTAGTCTAGCAGTTTTAATAAATATAATATAAAAGTTTTGAAAAATCTTTAAAAGAAAATTGAAAATATTGAAAAAACTTTTGCTAAAATTTCTATATGCTTGCACTGAAAAAGTATAATTTGCACATGGTGACTACTACGAACTTCTCAAACTGTGGATGTAAGAAAATTTTAAGGGTTGCCAGTAGTACTACAAAGTTATATTGTAAAAAATTGTGTATCTTATTTTCAAGTGATTAAATCAAAATAAACCATGTCTGATTCTGCCGTTGTTGAAGCCACCGCATCTCCAGTAGCCGCCCCAGCTGCGGAGAAAAAAGCAAAGAAGGCTGTTGCCACAAAGAGCAAGAAACCAGCAACTGCACCTACTCATCCGCCAACTCAACAAATGGTTGATGCTGCCATCAAAACATTAAAAGAACGTGGTGGTTCATCACTACCAGCCATTAAGAAATATCTTACTAGCACTTACAAGGTAGATGCTCAGAAATTGGCTCCTTTCATCAAGAAATATTTAAAGAGTTCTGTTGCAAGTGGAAAATTAATTCAAACTAAAGGCAAGGGTGCTTCTGGTTCCTTCAAGTTATCAGCTGCTGCCTCAAAAGAACCAAAAGAAAAGAAGTCAGCTGTTGGTGCTGGTGATAAAAAGAAGAAATCTGCAGCTGTCAAAAAGACTGCTCCAGCTGCAAAGAAGCCATCAGCCGCGAAAAAGACTGCCGAAAAGAAGAAGACAGAAAAGGCCAAGGCAAAAACTGCCAAAAAGACTGGTACCGTTAAGGCAAAACCGGCTAAAAAGGCTCCAGCAACTAAACCAAAAGCTCCCAAAGCAAAAAGTGCCGCCGCCGTTGCAAAACCCAAAAAAGCTGTACCAGCTAAAAAACCAGCAGCAAAGAAGGCCGCTGCTAAAAAGTAAATTATTTTTCAATGCGTTTGCCCTTTCAGCAAAAATATGTCTTCGATATTCGAAGAAAGATTTATTTCCAAAAATAAAAAGCCCTTTTCAGGGCTACAACATGCTTTTCAAAAGAGATTAAATAACAAATGCAATAACGTTACCTTTTTGTTAAACTATTAACAAGAAAATTTTATATAACACAAAAGTTTAGCAACAAAACGATGAGTATAATACTACTTTCTGCTGACCGCTAACTCCCATGGGAGATCTGATCATAAGCACTTTTGACAATACAGTTTTCGGATACAAATGAAGTTCACCTTGTTGTTGTTATTTTTTAATATTAGGAATAGTTAAATCTTTTTGTGAGCAAACATTTTAAAAATATTTACGATTCGTGTTTTCTGAATCTCCATGACCTGACCCAAGCTAATATACTAAGAAGTTACAGTACAAAAAGCGACTATTCGAAAATTCCTCTAGAAAGAAAACCCCTATATGAACAAAAGTCCGTAAATTTCCCCCTTAATTTATAACAAATCTAGGGGAAATTTCCTAATATAAAGGCGAATTAATTAACGGGTCTTACCGTAGGCGAATTCATTATTATTTTGTTTTTCTGGTAATCATTGCTGCCAAACTCGATATAGTAAAAATCTTTTTACACACAAAAACATTTCGAATAAAGTATGATTTTCTTTTTCTAAATTATAAGTGTTTCTTGATGTTAGAAAAACGGAAATGCTAAATTGATTCAATAGAAAGCTGTATGTTTAGTAACCGTTGTAGTCAATTCGCCAACAGTTTTAGTAAAAGTTGAAAGATAAAGCAGGAAAGTGAAAAATGTCTGTTTGTGGTAACTTGGGGTTTACACATGAAAGTAAAAAGTACAAAACTTACAATATATTTCCTCTTTCCCAATAACACAACCCCATTGTTAAAACCATGGCGAAATCATGCTCCAGGTGGTGATAGTAGCGAATGCATTTATTGCCGTCTTGCATGAAATGTGAACCACCATACATTAAAATTCAGTCTCACTGCCATACATAAAAATTCAGCGCCAAATTTTTTTATATGAAGTTTGACATTTACTGCAACAGCGAAAATTAATGAATTCGCCACTTCCACCACCCTGATACATGATTTCGCCATGGTTAAAAACTTTCGCTTATATCACAACGATAATTTAAAAAAAAAAAACGCAATTTTAGACATTTTCTTAAATCAAAATGACTTTAAAGATATATTCAACTTTACAGTATGTATTGCGGTGAATATTAGTTATGCTTTGTTCTTAATGAAAATAATAACTTTAAATAGTTTACGGATGTAAACATTTTTAAATATATGAAACAAAAATAGTACAGGTCTTTTATTTTGATAATACGCAGACAGAACCTGCAAGAAATTACTTTCATGTGTAAATCCAATGTAAAGCGTGAAAGTTACTCACCAGGTTCATCTTGCCAGCTTACAATTTCGTACACAGTGTTTGTCACCTTTATTGTTAATGTTTTTTAAATACATTTATTTTGAAAATGTATTCTTCTGTTTGTTTGTTTATTGTGCTTTTATAATTATTAACAGTTATACCGAAGGAAATTTTGTTTCCCGAAATGTTAAGTACTATTGTTGCTATCTTTTTAATTAAGTAACTACCTAAAAAGTTTTTCTAAAAATGTAATAAAAAAAACGTACATTTACCCATCAGGATTCGGTTTTTTTTTTTATTTAATCTGGTATCACGAAAAATACATGTTAATAAAAAAAAATTAACGGTTCTTGTAAAACGAATTCAAACATTAAATTAACCGTTTGTTCTTAGTGTGTAGTGCTGCCAGAAGTTAAAAAATTGATATTTTTTGCTGATTTTGTCTTGTCAAAATGGCAATTAGCAGAAGATTTTCAGTTTGCACTAATTTATCTTCTTCTTGACATCGTTTGTTTCCTCCTTTATTGTACTTACAAAAAGATCAATTTTTCTTAAAGTACGATAAAAAAAAAAAGTCGAAAGAAAACACAAACAACTCCTAAGTGTTACTTTATTCGACACAAAGCGAGTTTTTAATTTAACATTGGGTAAACGATGTTTCTGTAGCATCCAATGCACTAAAAGCTACAACATAATTTTTAAAGGGATTATTCCAAGAGTAATCTAAGATGTTGAATGGCGTGCAAAGCATCTAAAAACGAAGTTAAAGCTACACTTTTTCCTTCAGAAGCCTATTCGAATTCTATCTGAACCATGATACGCTAGTTGTTCTACCACAGTTTGGATGTGAAATTGTGATAATGTGATTTTTTTTTTAAAATACGGACAATAAGACAGATTTGTTAATTTCAATAAAATTTGGGTATAATGTCACCCCCACTGAAACTAAATTTGTTAGAACATCTTTAACCAAAACCTAAAAATATGAAATGAATTGTATTTTAATGATAAAATTATGCTAAAATTAGTTGGTTATTTTGCACTGTTAATTATCTTTGAAATTTGTGTTATTTTACTAAAAAAAAAAAATTATTCTGTTAACATGTAGGTACATCAGCTTTGTCTTCAATTTGATTCTTTCACCTCAGCAATAATAGTGCACTAAAAAGCATTGCCCTTGAGTTCTTTTGATTTTTTTAAATTGTTTAATAACATAATTTTTACGTTTTAATTTCATTTTAGTAAATTACTAAAAGAACTATTTAGAAAATTCATTAAATTTAAATTTTCATAAACATAATAGGATAAAGCAAAAATCTCAGGGAAAATTTTGCCAATATGAGAAAATTTCGTCGTCATAGAGTCAACTTTGAAATAATTTTTAAAAATCGAAATAAACATAAAACTAAAATGTTAATGTGTTATCATGAAGAAAACATATTAGACCACAATTTAAAAAATGAATTAAAGGATTTTTTGTTAAATATATTAAAGAATGTTGTAATTTTGTTGAAAATTTACAAGTAATTTTTAATAATGTGGCCAGCAAAATGTCCATAATATTTGCTGTTGTAAGAAAGTAAATACTTTTTTCTCAAAAAGGCATTCGCCAATATCTAGTCTAGCAGTTTTAATAAATATAATATAAAAGTTTTGAAAAATCTTTAAAAGAAAATTGAAAATATTGAAAAAACTTTTGCTAAAATTTCTATATGCTTGCACTGAAAAAGTATAATTTGCACATGGTGACTACTACGAACTTCTCAAACTGTGGATGTAAGAAAATTTTAAGGGTTGCCAGTAGTACTACAAAGTTATATTGTAAAAAATTGTGTATCTTATTTTCAAGTGATTAAATCAAAATAAACCATGTCTGATTCTGCCGTTGTTGAAGCCACCGCATCTCCAGTAGCCGCCCCAGCTGCGGAGAAAAAAGCAAAGAAGGCTGTTGCCACAAAGAGCAAGAAACCAGCAACTGCACCTACTCATCCGCCAACTCAACAAATGGTTGATGCTGCCATCAAAACATTAAAAGAACGTGGTGGTTCATCACTACCAGCCATTAAGAAATATCTTACTAGCACTTACAAGGTAGATGCTCAGAAATTGGCTCCTTTCATCAAGAAATATTTAAAGAGTTCTGTTGCAAGTGGAAAATTAATTCAAACTAAAGGCAAGGGTGCTTCTGGTTCCTTCAAGTTATCAGCTGCTGCCTCAAAAGAACCAAAAGAAAAGAAGTCAGCTGTTGGTGCTGGTGATAAAAAGAAGAAATCTGCAGCTGTCAAAAAGACTGCTCCAGCTGCAAAGAAGCCATCAGCCGCGAAAAAGACTGCCGAAAAGAAGAAGACAGAAAAGGCCAAGGCAAAAACTGCCAAAAAGACTGGTACCGTTAAGGCAAAACCGGCTAAAAAGGCTCCAGCAACTAAACCAAAAGCTCCCAAAGCAAAAAGTGCCGCCGCCGTTGCAAAACCCAAAAAAGCTGTACCAGCTAAAAAACCAGCAGCAAAGAAGGCCGCTGCTAAAAAGTAAATTATTTTTCAATGCGTTTGCCCTTTCAGCAAAAATATGTCTTCGATATTCGAAGAAAGATTTATTTCCAAAATAAAAAGCCCTTTTCAGGGCTACAACATGCTTTTCAAAAGAGATTAAATAACAAATGCAATAACGTTACCTTTTTGTTAAACTATTAACAAGAAAATTTTATATAACACAAAAGTTTAGCAACAAAACGATGAGTATAATACTACTTTCTGCTGACCGCTAACTCCCATGGGAGATCTGGTCATAAGCACTTTTGACAATACAGTTTTCGGATACAAATGAAGTTCACCTTGTTGTTGTTATTTTTTAATATTAGGAATAGTTAAATCTTTTTGTGAGCAAACATTTTAAAAATATTTACGATTCGTGTTTTCTGAATCTCCATGACCTGACCCAAGCTAATATACTAAGAAGTTACAGTACAAAAAGCGACTATTCGAAAATTCCTCTAGAAAGAAAACCCCTATATGAACAAAAGTCCGTAAATTTCCCCCTTAATTTATAACAAATCTAGGGGAAATTTCCTAATATAAAGGCGAATTAATTAACGGGTCTTACCGTAGGCGAATTCATTATTATTTTGTTTTTCTGGTAATCATTGCTGCCAAACTCGATATAGTAAAAATCTTTTTACACACAAAAACATTTCGAATAAAGTATGATTTTCTTTTTCTAAATTATAAGTGTTTCTTGATGTTAGAAAAACGGAAATGCTAAATTGATTCAATAGAAAGCTGTATGTTTAGTAACCGTTGTAGTCAATTCGCCAACAGTTTTAGTAAAAGTTGAAAGATAAAGCAGGAAAGTGAAAAATGTCTGTTTGTGGTAACTTGGGGTTTACACATGAAAGTAAAAAGTACAAAACTTACAATATATTTCCTCTTTCCCAATAACACAACCCCATTGTTAAAACCATGGCGAAATCATGCTCCAGGTGGTGATAGTAGCGAATGCATTTATTGCCGTCTTGCATGAAATGTGAACCACCATACATTAAAATTCAGTCTCACTGCCATACATAAAAATTCAGCGCCAAATTTTTTTATATGAAGTTTGACATTTACTGCAACAGCGAAAATTAATGAATTCGCCACTTCCACCACCCTGATACATGATTTCGCCATGGTTAAAAACTTTCGCTTATATCACAACGATAATTTAAAAAAAAAAAACGCAATTTTAGACATTTTCTTAAATCAAAATGACTTTAAAGATATATTCAACTTTACAGTATGTATTGCGGTGAATATTAGTTATGCTTTGTTCTTAATGAAAATAATAACTTTAAATAGTTTACGGATGTAAACATTTTTAAATATATGAAACAAAAATAGTACAGGTCTTTTATTTTGATAATACGCAGACAGAACCTGCAAGAAATTACTTTCATGTGTAAATCCAATGTAAAGCGTGAAAGTTACTCACCAGGTTCATCTTGCCAGCTTACAATTTCGTACACAGTGTTTGTCACCTTTATTGTTAATGTTTTTTAAATACATTTATTTTGAAAATGTATTCTTCTGTTTGTTTGTTTATTGTGCTTTTATAATTATTAACAGTTATACCGAAGGAAATTTTGTTTCCCGAAATGTTAAGTACTATTGTTGCTATCTTTTTAATTAAGTAACTACCTAAAAAGTTTTTCTAAAAATGTAATAAAAAAAACGTACATTTACCCATCAGGATTCGGTTTTTTTTTTATTTAATCTGGTATCACGAAAAATACATGTTAATAAAAAAAAATTAACGGTTCTTGTAAAACGAATTCAAACATTAAATTAACCGTTTGTTCTTAGTGTGTAGTGCTGCCAGAAGTTAAAAAATTGATATTTTTTGCTGATTTTGTCTTGTCAAAATGGCAATTAGCAGAAGATTTTCAGTTTGCACTAATTTATCTTCTTCTTGACATCGTTTGTTTCCTCCTTTATTGTACTTACAAAAAGATCAATTTTTCTTAAAGTACGATAAAAAAAAAAGTCGAAAGAAAACACAAACAACTCCTAAGTGTTACTTTATTCGACACAAAGCGAGTTTTTAATTTAACATTGGGTAAACGATGTTTCTGTAGCATCCAATGCACTAAAAGCTACAACATAATTTTTTAAGGGATTATTCCAAGAGTAATCTAAGATGTTGAATGGCGTGCAAAGCATCTAAAAACGAAGTTAAAGCTACACTTTTTCCTTCAGAAGCCTATTCGAATTCTATCTGAACCATGATACGCTAGTTGTTCTACCACAGTTTGGATGTGAAATTGTGATAATGTGATTTTTTTTTTAAAATACGGACAATAAGACAGATTTGTTAATTTCAATAAAATTTGGGTATAATGTCACCCCCACTGAAACTAAATTTGTTAGAACATCTTTAACCAAAACCTAAAAATATGAAATGAATTGTATTTTAATGATAAAATTATGCTAAAATTAGTTGGTTATTTTGCACTGTTAATTATCTTTGAAATTTGTGTTATTTTACTAAAAAAAAAAAATTATTCTGTTAACATGTAGGTACATCAGCTTTGTCTTCAATTTGATTCTTTCACCTCAGCAATAATAGTGCACTAAAAAGCATTGCCCTTGAGTTCTTTTGATTTTTTTAAATTGTTTAATAACATAATTTTTACGTTTTAATTTCATTTTAGTAAATTACTAAAAGAACTATTTAGAAAATTCATTAAATTTAAATTTTCATAAACATAATAGGATAAAGCAAAAATCTCAGGGAAAATTTTGCCAATATGAGAAAATTTCGTCGTCATAGAGTCAACTTTGAAATAATTTTTAAAAATCGAAATAAACATAAAACTAAAATGTTAATGTGTTATCATGAAGAAAACATATTAGACCACAATTTAAAAAATGAATTAAAGGATTTTTTGTTAAATATATTAAAGAATGTTGTAATTTTGTTGAAAATTTACAAGTAATTTTTAATAATGTGGCCAGCAAAATGTCCATAATATTTGCTGTTGTAAGAAAGTAAATACTTTTTTCTCAAAAAGGCATTCGCCAATATCTAGTCTAGCAGTTTTAATACATATAATATAAAAGTTTTGAAAAATCTTTAAAAGAAAATTGAAAATATTGAAAAAACTTTTGCTAAAATTTCTATATGCTTGCACTGAAAAAGTATAATTTGCACATGGTGACTACTACGAACTTCTCAAACTGTGGATGTAAGAAAATTTTAAGGGTTGCCAGTAGTACTACAAAGTTATATTGTAAAAAATTGTGTATCTTATTTTCAAGTGATTAAATCAAAATAAACCATGTCTGATTCTGCCGTTGTTGAAGCCACCGCATCTCCAGTAGCCGCCCCAGCTGCGGAGAAAAAAGCAAAGAAGGCTGTTGCCACAAAGAGCAAGAAACCAGCAACTGCACCTACTCATCCGCCAACTCAACAAATGGTTGATGCTGCCATCAAAACATTAAAAGAACGTGGTGGTTCATCACTACCAGCCATTAAGAAATATCTTACTAGCACTTACAAGGTAGATGCTCAGAAATTGGCTCCTTTCATCAAGAAATATTTAAAGAGTTCTGTTGCAAGTGGAAAATTAATTCAAACTAAAGGCAAGGGTGCTTCTGGTTCCTTCAAGTTATCAGCTGCTGCCTCAAAAGAACCAAAAGAAAAGAAGTCAGCTGTTGGTGCTGGTGATAAAAAGAAGAAATCTGCAGCTGTCAAAAAGACTGCTCCAGCTGCAAAGAAGCCATCAGCCGCGAAAAAGACTGCCGAAAAGAAGAAGACAGAAAAGGCCAAGGCAAAAACTGCCAAAAAGACTGGTACCGTTAAGGCAAAACCGGCTAAAAAGGCTCCAGCAACTAAACCAAAAGCTCCCAAAGCAAAAAGTGCCGCCGCCGTTGCAAAACCCAAAAAAGCTGTACCAGCTAAAAAACCAGCAGCAAAGAAGGCCGCTGCTAAAAAGTAAATTATTTTTCAATGCGTTTGCCCTTTCAGCAAAAATATGTCTTCGATATTCGAAGAAAGATTTATTTCCAAAATAAAAAGCCCTTTTCAGGGCTACAACATGCTTTTCAAAAGAGATTAAATAACAAATGCAATAACGTTACCTTTTTGTTAAACTATTAACAAGAAAATTTTATATAACACAAAAGTTTAGCAACAAAACGATGAGTATAATACTACTTTCTGCTGACCGCTAACTCCCATGGGAGATCTGGTCATAAGCACTTTTGACAATACAGTTTTCGGATACAAATGAAGTTCACCTTGTTGTTGTTATTTTTTAATATTAGGAATAGTTAAATCTTTTTGTGAGCAAACATTTTAAAAATATTTACGATTCGTGTTTTCTGAATCTCCATGACCTGACCCAAGCTAATATACTAAGAAGTTACAGTACAAAAAGCGACTATTCGAAAATTCCTCTAGAAAGAAAACCCCTATATGAACAAAAGTCCGTAAATTTCCCCCTTAATTTATAACAAATCTAGGGGAAATTTCCTAATATAAAGGCGAATTAATTAACGGGTCTTACCGTAGGCGAATTCATTATTATTTTGTTTTTCTGGTAATCATTGCTGCCAAACTCGATATAGTAAAAATCTTTTTACACACAAAAACATTTCGAATAAAGTATGATTTTCTTTTTCTAAATTATAAGTGTTTCTTTATGTTAGAAAAACGGAAATGCTAAATTGATTCAATAGAAAGCTGTATGTTTAGTAACCGTTGTAGTCAATTCGCCAACAGTTTTAGTAAAAGTTGAAAGATAAAGCAGGAAAGTGAAAAATGTCTGTTTGTGGTAACTTGGGGTTTACACATGAAAGTAAAAAGTACAAAACTTACAATATATTTCCTCTTTCCCAATAACACACCCCCATTGTTAAAACCATGGCGAAATCATGCTCCAGGTGGTGATAGTAGCGAATGCATTTATTGCCGTCTTGCATGAAATGTGAACCACCATACATTAAAATTCAGTCTCACTGCCATACATAAAAATTCAGCGCCAAATTTTTTTATATGAAGTTTGACATTTACTGCAACAGCGAAAATTAATGAATTCGCCACTTCCACCACCCTGATACATGATTTCGCCATGGTTAAAAACTTTCGCTTATATTACAACGATAATTTAAAAAAAACGCAATTTTAGACATTTTCTTAAAGCAAAATGACTTTAAAGATATATTCAACTTTACAGTATGTATTGCGGTGAATATTAGTTATGCTTTGTTCTTAATGAAAATTAAAAGACATTTGCTGTTTTTGTATTTACAATAATTTCATGAAAAAACCCAATATGTTTTGTCATCTGTTAGTATGAAAATAAAAATAACAGCGGCAAAATAAAGCAGCCAAAATATAATAACTTTAAATAGTTTACGGATGTAAACATTTTTAAATATATGAAACAGAACCTGCAAGAAATAACTTTCATGTGTAAATCCAATGTAAAGCGTGAAAGTTAAAATACCAGGTTCATCGAGGAACTTAGCCTCAAACTCAATGCCATTATTGAAGAAAATAAAAAACTAAAAAAAATGGTTGAAGAATTCAAAGGGAATTCAACGCAAGGCTTAACAGGAAAAAATGACAAGGCATCTAGCGAGGAAGATGCTACTTTTGTAGAGGTGGTTCGGAAGAAGAAAAAAAAGCAGAGGAAGGTTACTGTTGTGGCCAGTTATACGAATTCTGACAAATCAATAAATACTAATGCGGAAGAAGGTATGGATTTTTCAACTATTGACGCTAGCCCAACAGACAATAATGACGACGCATCCAAGAAGGAAGTTGATGAAGAAAAAGCGGAAGAGGTTCCCCGTACTCAAAATGGGGATGCCGGTAGAAAACTAAAAGGAAAATGTAACATTGTAAGTAAGATAAGAATACCAGTTATTACTACTTATAATGTTAATGTAAAAGACATAACTAATATTATCGATAAGGCACTTGAGCATACTAATTATAATATTAAGATTATGGGCAAAAATGCCACTAATATAGGGGTTTGCACTCTGGGCAACTTTGAAAAAGTAAAGGTTTTGCTTAAGGACAACGGGGTAAACTTTTATACATATACACCAAAAGGAATGAGACCGTTTTCGATACTTATAGAGGGTCTCTCGCGTACATACACTGTTGAAGACGTCATGCAATATTTGACTGGACTTCATATTGGAATTAATATACTAGGTCTTATTGAACTAGGTAATGATAGATGGCTTTTGAGGCTATCACGAGATTCCGATATTTCGGCCTTTTTTGAGGTACGGTATATTCTTCGCTGCCGTGTCAGCATGAAAAAATATAGAAAGAAGGGTGCTGTCAGCCAGTGTTTCAACTGCCAGAGATTTGGGCATACATCTTCGAATTGCCAGATGCCTTACCGATGTGTAAAATGTGGTGCATCCCATGGACCGGGAAAGTGCAGTATTCCCGCGAAGGAAAATAACACAACCGAATTGTTGCTTACCGATCCTGTAACTGGACAGGTTACTAGAAAGGTAGGACTTCCGGTAAAATGTGTTAACTGTGGAGTTGAGGGGCACGTAGCCAGCTCTAAGCAGTGCCCTGAAAGGCAAAGGCTTTTAAAGAAAATAGAGGCAAAAAAGGCATCTCGGGTGGAGCCCCAGGGACCTCGGCGGTTTTTTACTAGTGGCCTTAACCCTGGAGTGTCATACGCATCTGCTGTGGCAAACAATCTTCCTAAAAGCGGTTCAACACCATGTAATTCTTTCGGAACGGCACCGAGCAGCGCTGCGCCAACTCTTAAGAGCGCAATGGCTCAATTCGCGATGATTGACAGTGACTGTAAACGATTCTTTGGAGGAGGTCTGTTGAACTGCATTTCTAAAATCGGTGGATTTGCACGTGAATATAATACAATTAAAGATGATGAGGGTAAATCTCCGGCTTTGCTTGGGATGGTAATGATGCTACAGAACAATGTCTAGGACACTTAAAGTAATCTTCATTAACGTGAATTCAATTCTCTCTAAACATAGGAGACACTATTTAAAACTATTTTTGGATAGGCACAAACCCGACGTTCCTCTAATAGTTGAACATAAATTAAGTCCTCGACACAAGAGACATTGCAGGATATATAATATTTAGACAGAATCGTCAAACTGGACAAAGAGGAGGGACGGCCGTTCTAGTGAAGGATAGTATTTCATGTGAAAGGGTAATGGTTGACACTGGAACTTTAGAAAACACGATTGTGCGCATTCACAGAATAAATGGGTCCTCTATAACTGTAATGTCGATGTATCGTAGACCAACAGCGACAATGTCAGCCTCTGATATTAGGCCTGTTTTTGACCTAGCCAATACTGGAGCAGTGGTAGTTGGAGCCGATTTAAATGCTAGGCATCCGTATTGGGGGGATTCCCTGGAGAACACAAGTGGTAGGTTGCTACATGATTTACTCTTAGCGAATGCGAACCTAGAAATTCATCCCACTGATGGTCCGACAAGAACTACGGCCGTTTCCTCTTCATATATAGACATAATGATAACTTCTGTTGGCATGTCTCCTATAATCATGGGAAATGGGCTTACAATCCTTGATTTTGAATCTGATCACAACGCTGTGGAAGCAGTTTTTGGCATTGCGGACTGTGTTGGGAGAATACGACCAACAAGCTTAGACTTTGACAAGATGGACAGGGCAAGATTTAATGCGATTCTATCCCAGGAACTTGCCGACTGTACGCTACCAGTAGATACGAACGTGTCCGAAGCGGAGATTGACGAGTGTATAGAGTCAATGACATATGCCTTTAAAAATGCTATGGAACTTTCTACTCCTAAGGTTCTAGTTGGAAGTAAAGGCCTTTTGAAGCTCCCACCTAATATACTTCATTTTATTGATGAAAAAAGAGATTGCGCCGTATAGTTCAAAGATGTGAGGACCCAGGACTTCGTCTTATCCTTAAAGCAGAAGTAAAAAACCTGGATAGAATAATACAGGGTGCTATTGCAGTTTACGAGCGCGAAAACTGGACGAGAAAATTAAGCAACATTAGGCTGAATGATAGGACGTATAGATCTTTAAAGTCTGCGGCTGGTTTAAGTAAAAATGTTGTCATCCACGATCTGATCACGGCGAATGGCTCAATAGTATCTGATGACTTAGGGAAGGCTAATCTACTGGCAGTTTATAACAGCTAGAGATGAGTGATATTTTAGTACCTGTGATTAAATCACTGTGATTAAAAAATCACTGGTCACTACAGTGACTGAGTTGATCAAATAACAGTTCCGCGTAAGAACGTTCTTTTATATTTGCACACATGCAAACTTAAATTTAATTTTATTTTGTGAAAGAGAAATACAAGTACTTTTGACTCTTTCATACTTTCATATGTATATCAATGCAGCTTCTTTGCTGTGTTGGTTTTTCTTGCTTCTACTTATTAACAACGACTATTTTTTTCCAAACTTCACACACACATACATATGAAGCAAAAAAAAAACAAAAAATGTTGTGTGATTCTTTTATTTGAATCTATAATCAATCAGTGTTACCGAATTCTATAATTTTGGGCAAATTTAATTACAGCTGTTTTTAATGTAGAGATCAAAATACATTTTCCATTATAACTTTGTTAACAGTTTGTATAAAAAATTACTTAGTATTATATTCTACTTGTATAAACATGTATGTTTAAGTATAAGAAGAACTGCAAACGGTTATCTCGGTAACTATTTAAAAGAACGGTTATTTGAAAATCACGTTCACTGGTAACGATGTTCCTCAAAAATCACAGGAACGCTCATCCCTAATAACAGCAGGTTTATTGTTGCCGCCTAAAAGCAGCAACATTTTATTTTGTATTCTTTTTATTATTTGCAGCGTTGTCAACTTGGTGCGTTTCGCACCATTTTGGGTGCTTTTTCGAATTTTTTGTGCGACAATTTTACGTGCGTTTTTTTTAATTTTGGTGCTTTTTTTAATTTGTGGTGGCACCAAAGCAAATTTAACACCACTCTTTTTTTAGAGTGAGAAAAAAATTTTTGTACAAAAAATACACCTGTTTTAATACCATTTCGTTTAAGACGTACCAAATCATAAGCACAAAATGAAACGGTATTGTTGGTGTATTAATTTTTGTTATGTTAAAAAAGAAACATTTCACTGTATGAAATATACTATCCCTTTTAGATTTTCATGGTCATTGTTTTTGTAGCAAAGGCTGCTGTTGTATCTGTTAAACAGCTTAGCAAAAGCAGAGTTTTGTCGTGATCAGTTAACTTTTAACCGACTTCAAAAAAAGAAGGAGGTTATACAATTCGACTGAATGTTGCTTTCTTATGTTTGTGCCTGCAGAACTCAGTCATTTCTGAACCGATTTTGAAAATTGTTGGTAATATAATGGATTATGCTTATAGATTGGTCCCGTTTAATAAAAAGTTCATAATCCTAAAAATTAAAGGGTGTCCCCATAAATATTTTTACGTTTATTATGAACTGTAAAGGACGATTCTGTAAAATATAAAATGACTGCGTATTACCATGGCTCCCAATAACAAAAAGTTATACAAATATTAATATAAAAATCAAAGGGTGCCCCAATAATTGATGAAAATTTTCTTATATGGGCCTATGTTTTGGACCGTTATAGATAAACGCTTGTAAATTGGACAGAATGTCGGTTGCTATGGCCGATATAGTAACAAGTATTAATACTAAAAATTATGAACTAAAGGGTGCGCCTATAGTTCACTTAATTTCATGTATATGGCCATACTTTTGAACAGTTGTAGACAGACGCTTGAAATTTACAACGAACCTGAATTGCTGAGTCCTAAATCAGTAAAGATTTTAAATAAAAAAGAAATTCTAAAACTTGGTGCGTTTTCTCTTAAATGATGCGTTTTTTCTCCACTTTGGTGCATTTTGAAATTTCAAAGTTGACAACGCTGATTATTTGACACAGCTAGTGTCGTCAATTATGGCGATTTCTCGACAAACGTGGCGATAAAAATCCTTTTTGCGATAAATATTTTTTAAATGGCGAGAAGCAGTATTAATGATTTTCTCTAAGATAACGTTGCATTTAAAAAAGATAAAAAACTGCCAGTTTTATATCTCCTGCCAAAGATTAATGACGTTATAGTTACAAGAACACTTTTAAGACTTCCAGTTATCTTTGTTTCCGACATAACATAACAGCCATGGGAAGATTTTTTACAATTTACTCCGATTATCTTCTTAATGTTTCTTCAGGTGCTTGGGCAACAACTATCAGTGACCGATTAAATCGATACGTGACGATGGTTACGAATTATTTTGCATAATGGGATCTAACTTTAAAAATTTTTAAAACCGTGGCCTTAATATTTAAGAGACCCAAATTGTAGACTTTACACACCTTGTCTGACTGTCATTTTTAAGTGCCTGGGTGACACCTTCCATTGACAACATTCTCTAGAAATGGCCATCGCGACGTGCTTTTACTTTTATTAAGGAAGAATTTAGAGTTTAATTTATTTAATTTAATATTCCCGTGCTTTGCATTTTTAATTATTAGAACATTGTTATTTTGAATCAGGTGCGTTCTCCCCATTTTTCTAAATATTAATTTATTTTAGGTTTATTCCAAATAATATGAAGAGAAGTTCTGATTTGCTATCCGTCGTTTCTAATTAGCATGAGGTCAACTAAATAATTAATAGTTTTTTCGTTAATGGTTAAAAGATTTGTAGGGATCTATATGATACTATTTTTGTATAATGTTTTCCAAGGTTAGGAATCATAGTAATAAATGAAACCTTCACCAACTCATCTACCGCGGCTATACAATTTCTTTTGTAATCGAAACTCTGGAATATTCCAATTGCTGTTTTTAATTTTTTCGCTTTTTACGCAACTCTTAAGAAAAGGTATTGTAATTATCTTTTGTTTTAATAATAAGCAGAGATGTATCGATACTAACGCAGCCACCGAAGTTGCTGAATCCCATATTTCTTTTATTTTTTGTTTAACCACACACACTCACACAGCACACTTATTAGTGGTAGTTAGCTGAAATAGAATTCATCATTTTTAACAAAGAATGGCGTGACCCTTATAGCCGAAACACAATTTTTGTATTTATAGTTAACAAGAATAATTTAAACTATTTGCAATCTAAAAAACTTTATCCCTAGCAAAACAATAAATATGGTGTTGCTTTACAGCGTTTTTTTTTAGTAATTTTCAGAATTTTTTCGTACATATTTTGCTAAACTGACATTATATCGATTACATTTTTAAAGCAATACAATCGGATTAAGTATTTCTTTTAACATTTAATTATTTACAAATCTAAAATCATTATTTTTTAATTTTAAATACAATTTATTTCTTCTACTATATAATCCCAAGGCGTGACATCTTTGTTTTCTCCAGCATAATCAGCTATGTCGTCTTAATTTCTTTCTCCTCAATTTTTTAGGACAAGCAGAGCAACGACTTTTTTTAATGCCATAATTGGAACAGTTGGCACCAACACATTCACAACAGCCGTTCTGAAACCAGCGATAACCTTTTGCACCCTTTAATTTTGTAACAGACATAAGAAAAATGAGGACAAAATAAATTACAATATTTTCTTGTTTTTAATTTAGTACACTTAAGGCCGAGACACATAGAGTCCGTCATACGTTGTAGTTTGACATATTCACCTGAGTACTTTGCTGACGAATTTTAAATCAGCTGTTTATCTTTTCATCAGTGTTGCCAGGGAAGACAGAAAAAGGAGGATTTTTTTCATCTTAAATTTTAAATTTTGAAATTTTGACATCAACGTCAAGCATAAACAAAAATTAGCTGGACTATTAAGACCACCTGTAAATTAATGCGCTTTGGTATAAAGTATGGTAAAAAGTTTTATTCCATATGTCAGCGAAAATAACAAAGCACCATTCATTCATTTACTGAACAAAAACAAAAGGCAAATAAAAAAGAATAACGTATTAAACCAAATTTCATACCGATGATACTCAAGGACTTAATACTAATACTTCGGTATGGAAAAGTGCATGCTCTCACCGTACAATAAAATTAGTTAAAGTATATTTTTCTTTGAAAGATTGAGCTTCGATGAAATTAACTAAATACCGTTATTAAAAACAAATTTTAAATTTATTTGCTTAAAACTTCAATACAAAAAATACTGACAATTTTTCTGTAATATAATCCGGCACTTCCTAAATGAAATTTAAAGACAATTTCTTCTATATCGACTTAGTACGACTGTCAAACTTTTTAAGCGGAATAACTGAATTTGCTAACAATTTTCGCAAGTTTAAACAGAATGCTAAGTTTTACGCACGAAATGCAGCTCATGAGCAGCATGCATGCAGCACTGTGAAAAACAGTTGGGAGGAATTGTTGCCAGAAACATTTTGCTGTTTCTAAGCATGAAGCCAGAAACATTTCGTAATTTCTCACAAATTGAACAGAGTGAAACTTTGAGTGTTTTTTTTTTTTTTTTTTTTTTTTTTTTTTGTGTGTATTTTTGTTTATTTCAAACTAATTTTTTATATGAGATTTCGATTGCATTTGCAGGTAACCCTTGTCATTAAAATCAAATTAAAATGTTAAGAGAGATTATTACATCAAATAATGAAACAAGTACTCTATCAGTGATATTACTTAGTTTCGTGTTTGTATCAAAAGTTACGAAAATTTGGCCTTATACATGTTGCGTGGAGCTTTCAAAAGTAGCAAAAAATGTAACCAAACGGCAATACTGCTTTTCATGTATCTGCCAAAAAAAAAAGAGTACAATTGAAACACAGCAAGAGTAAGAAGACAATAAAGAAGAAGAAGAAGAAGCAATAATTGACGATGACGTACTGATTGTAACAACACTCATACGAAAACATGTATTTTAACCAACGTGTCAGTTGAATACGTTAAAGTTAAACGCATGACGGATTCTATGTGCCCCAGTCTTCACTTCTTACCATGCTCTCACAGGCTTTTGTACATTTCTCATTTGTTTGACAAGTATTCCAGTAGACGGCCGTACAATATGCTGTATCACGAATTTGTTTACTTTTGCGCTTACGAATATTAATTGTAGTCCATTCTTTGTTTTTGTAAGCAGTTAGATTTTTGAACATTTCTGGATTTCCTTTCAAATCACCAATTTGTGATCTAGGCGCCAGATAACTTAAACTGTTATTGTGTTTATGACACATATCCAAACAGCTACAACACTCTGTATATAAATTGTCCAAACAGTTAATGCAGTTCTTGCTGCATTTGTAATCAGAATGTTTACACTGACATTTTGGTATTAAAAGGCACTTGGAGACTATCGAAGCACATACAGTTTCGTTACAATTATCGGCTTTTGTTTTGGAAAATAACATGATGAAACACAACACAACGAACGAGTACATTAAATACTTTTCAAACTGTAATACGCACATTTTAATTGGTTGATTGTAACGCTTCAGAGGTAATAATTTTACTGAACACACAACGTATGTATATCCTTAATAAATCTTACAACTCGTTTGCTCTAGTTTTTATCCATTTAAAATGTATAATTGAAAGTTCTTTAAACAACTGATTTTCATGTGCTGTGAAAATTTATATTAGTCTTAATGCAAAAAAAAAAAAAATAGATAAGAGTTAAAACGCAACCCTGCAAGCATTTTCATCGAAAACGGATCTATAACGTTACTTTATGACATTTAAATATGTCACAAATGATATCGAATTTTGATTTAATTAGTGTCCTAAGTCGGAAAGAACGTTCCACTATAGTGATGAAACTAATGAAAAACTATTTTGCATCCGTACAAAAAAGATCAATATCGAGTACTCTAGAAGTAACGGTAAGTTTTTTAATAAAGGAGAAAAGTATTAATTTTTACAAATAAAAGAGTTTAAAAACATAAAACTCTTATTAAAATATTAAGAATTAATGAAAATTGTCTTATTTTCGGCTTTTTGGTTCATTTTTAATTTAATATCGAAACATTTTTAGAAAGAAAAATTATTTACAAATGTATGCGGACGTTTTCCAAAGAAAACAAGAAAAATTAGACGCTAGCAGAATGAAATGCAGCATTTACTGGACCGCCACATTCTTCATCAGCATTCTTCGCATCTATCTACCTTATGTTATGTACGTCGTAAACATCATAAAGCATTTCTTTGTCGTTCTCTTTGTAACGCGTTTTGTACATTTGTTGTTGCTTTTGTACTAACCTTCGGTATAGCCACGAAATGCAACTCTTATTTTTATGCATATAGGAGTATTGGCAAGTTTATTTTATATTTTTCATTGCGCTACTTTCTTAACAAACGGCAAAACAAATAAGAGTTGCTTATGGCTATGGCACCGCTATTCGCTGGCAGTATTTATGGTTATGGCCACGGTTACTGCTATGGCGTTATGGTATGGCACGTCTAATTTAAACTTAAAAACTAAAACTTAAGAACTAAACAACAATAACAAAATAACAAAGAACAACAACAAAATAATAACACGAAAAAAAAGTAAACAAATTCATTGTTTTGCTGTTTCTATTTTAATCTTGTTAGGGCTAACATTCTCCGTGTCAATAAAAATTCACTTTTTGTTACATATTTTTGCCCGACGTTTCGTGAATTTTTGTTCACTTCTTCAGGGGATTTGTCTATTTTTAAACATTCCTTTAAAAAACATCAGTATTTTACAAATATTATCTATACATACGGTAAAAACTTACATTTTACTTATGTATAGGGTAGACATGATTTTAATGATTTTAGAAAAATATTGTTCCTGGTTTTAAACTTTAACGAAATTTTTGGATTTTATTTGTTTCTAATGACAACACTGTATATCGCGCTTAAATTGTCTGTATGTTCCTTTTTGTTCATAGTTCTGTTTATTTTTTCTTGTATTCGTAAACTTTCTGTTGTGTATGTTTTCTTGTTGCTGTCCTTTTTTAATATTTTTATGTTGTCAAAATTTGGAACATGTTTTGCTTGTGTTATGTTTTTTGATAATGCAGTGTTTTCTTTGTTTTTATTTATGTCTGTTTTGTGTTCATATACTCTCGTTTCCAAACTTCTTTTTGTTGTACCAATGTAAACAAGATTACAGCTGTTATTATTATTATCATTGCGTGGGATTTCATATACTACATTATTTTGTTGTAATTTGTCGTTTGGGGTTTTGTATTTGTAAAAATCGCACTTAATGTTCTAATTGGTTTATATGCCAGGTACTTTTGTTTTTTATGTTACTATTGTCCGTCAGGCCAGGTACATATTTGATATTGTAAAATTGTTCTTCTTTTTTTGTTGTGATTGCCATTGTTGATATTTTGTGAATGGAGAATGTTAGGCCTAACAAGCTTAAAATAGAAACAGAAAACATTGAATTTAATTGGCCAAAAAATAACAGACAACAAAAGCAAATTCATATTAAACATAAAAAACATGAATTAACAATTAATATAAAAATTATTTCATCCTCATAGAAAAGGCCAGCTCCCCTAAGAGTCAATAGGTCAACAGGAGAAAGATACCTTGACATTTCAACGGTCTCCCAACCACCTACTCTGGGGAGGCACTGCCTTACCAGGGAGTTCTCTACGGTTCGTGTGCCTTCTAAAAATTTCACAGCTCTTTTCACTATGTAGGCATCCATGCGCTTCAAATCAATCGTGCTGTAGATTGACCTGCGTGATGGCCTGCAAAATTCGCCATTTGGGCTCAAGCTGAGGCTAACAACCCATCTCCTAAGCCTCTCCATCTGGTGAGAAGAAATCCCCAACCAAGTTTGAAAGACAGAGGAGATGACAGGTCCTTTTAAGCCCTCCCGTAAGCTTCAATAGGCCCTCTTGTCTCTTTCGAGAATATCATCAATATGTCGATAGAATTCAAAATTATCATTGAAGGAGACACCTAGGTACTTAAGCCTGTCGGAAGTCCCAATCCGTTCTTGTTCAATAGTCAAACATGGTATGTATTGTCTACAATTTGGGTAAATATATTTGCGTCTACCCTTAAACATTACAGCGACCGTCTTCGAAATGTCAAGGTAAGACCCCATTTTTGGACACTCTTTAATTTCCAAATCTAAATTTTATGCTTTAAGTTAAAGCGGACTTAGCAATACAGCTCTTTGTAAAGAGCAACTATCTGTCTACAACTGTTTAACAGTTTGGCCATAGACATCAACTATAGAAGCCCCCAATTAAAATTTTATACTTGCTATTATAGCATAGCATTACAGGTTCTTTATAAATTTCAACCGTCTGTCTACAATTGTTCAAAAGTATGACCATATACATAAAATTAAATAAACTATTGGGCCACTCTTTTATTTATAATTTTAAATATTTATATTTGTTATTAAAACGATCTTAGTAATCGATATTCTGTCCAATTTTCAAGCGTTTGTTTGTAACGGCTTAAAAGATAAGCCCATATAGGTCAGTTAACGTCACCTATGGGGACAGCTTTTAATTTTTAGATTTATTTCTGTATTATTTTTTGATATTGAGAGCTATGATAGTATGCACTTTTTTATAGCCTTCACCGCAGGTGTCATTCCGTCATTCTACAATATTCATTCCCGACCCCATTAAGCGATGTCCGTCTAACCGTCCGTGTTCGGTTTAAAATCAACTTTGCCAAGGCTCTAGATGAGCCAAAGCAAATTTAATTACGCCAATTGATTAAATTTAGTTTTGAAAAATTTAGTTTTGGAAACCAGCACGATCAGTCCATGTCCTTTGAGACAGCGGGCAAAATATCACGTCTGACTCTAATTTTTCCATATCATTTGGAACATATCTATTTGAATGAAGTAAATTCAATCAAAAAAGTAAAAAAAGAACATCAAGTGAAAAAATTTCCGCTAGCCCATATTTTCTGAATTATGGCCCTCTGAATTTTTTATAGAATAGTACGATTGTGCACCATATATTATAAGATATCAATATGGATATCATTTAAAGGCTTTTTAAGTGATCTTTCAGAAAATACTGATTTTTTTAAATACTTAACCCATTAAGAGCCGATGATATTTTTAAGTAAAATTATATTGTTGTTATAATTTTCGGTAATAACCGTCGTCACTGGCTGTGTACTTTGGATGTTCGGCGAGCGCTTTCGATGTGATAACATCATTTTCAAGCCGCGTTTTTGTTAAAACTGAAGAATTTTACCCACGAGTGAAAAACCTGACAAACATAGAATTCAGCGACAATGAAACAAAACTAATAGAGAAGGGACTAAAACATAATCTACCTTTTGACAAAATAGAAAAAACAATTGAAACCCAAATCGTAGACGCCGAAGCTACTATTACACACTTACCAACTGACCGACAAGAACACATGAGACACAAGATAGCCGATGTACTTGAAAAAACAATAAGAGAACACACTTCATCTAAAACTAATCCTGACGAACAAAAAACTACTAGACAGATAAAAGCAAAACTTCGGAATAATAATCTATTACTTACTAAAGCAGACAAGGGGAACACAACTGTAATAATGCACAAGAAAGACTATATAGAGAAAACACAACAATTCATTCAGCAAGTAAAATGCACAAAATTCAAGAATGACCCAACCGATTCATTCCAAAAGGAAATACGAAGCCTACTAAAACGCTGCAAAACGTTCACTGACGGAAAGTTATACATATTCATGAACATGAACCCAGGACCCCCTACACTCAGAGCACAACCCAAAATTCATAAAGAAAATATTCCAATCAGACCTGTAGTAAATTACAAACCTGCGCCTGCATATAACTTGGCCAAACACCTTGCCACATTCTTAAAAGAGAAAATAAATATGCAGAACACATACATGTTACGAAATACACAAGACCTCATAAACAAAATTAAGGACATCAAAATCACTGATAATACGAGACTCGTTTCCTTCGACATAAAGGATCTATATACATCAATACCCACACACGAAACTTTGACTATCCTACGTAACATACTTTCCAACATATACGACAATCAATATATCAACGAAATAATGGATATTGCAAAGACGATATTAAAACAAAACTACTTTAGATTCAACAATAAATTCTATAAACTACCTGATGGACTCGGCATGGGAAACCCAACATCCGCAATCTTCACAGAGATTTTCATGCAACACTTAGAACAACTACACATCAAAAAACTGATGGAAAAACATAAAATAACCCATTACTACAGATACGTAGACGACATTATATGCATCCTAGAAAGAGACAACGCCGAACAAATTCTTATAGACTTAAACATAATACACAACAAAATCACATACACAATGGAAAAAGAGCAAAACAGAACTTTACATTATCTTGACATATCAATAATACGAGGAATTGATACCTTAAACTTTGACATTTATAGAAAACCAACCATGACAGACACAACTATCCACAGCTCCTCAAACCATCCTACGCAACATAAACTCGCAGCGTTTAGACACATGATTCACAGACTTAAAATAGTCCCACTCGCTCCAGATAAATACAACAAAGAACTCGATACAATTTACACTATAGCTAAAAATAACGGTTACAACCACACAACCATCGACAAACTACTCAGACAATACAACAACAAAAACAAGAAGAAAGAAGACAAGGAAACTATCGACACAACACGACGACACATCTTTATTTACACAGGACCAGAAATATATAGATTAACCAACCTTTTCCGGAAAGAAGGTTTACACACAACATTAAAAACGAGCAACACTCTACGTAACAATCTTAAGACATCAATAGAAACAACGGATAAATTTAGCACCAGCGGAGTATACAGACTTACTTGTACTTGCAACCATACATACATCGGACAAACTGGACGAACATTAAAAACAAGGTTTACAGAACACATACGATCATACAAAAGGAAAAGGGAAGACTCCAATTTCGCAAAACACCTTAACACACATGGACACGAACCAAAGGAAATAGATGAATGTATGACAGTATTACACCCAAGTAAAAAAGGACGAAGACTAGACATTCTTGAAAACATGGAAATTTACAAAACACGAACGTTTAACAGAGACATTATTAACGAACAGGTAAACACAACCTCTGACACGATTTTTACACCACTAAAATTACTAAAACACTCTTACAAACGAAAAACACCCACAGACGGTCACACTTACCTATCCAATAATAAAAGACCCAAATATTAACTATATACCCCAATAAACAAGACAGATATCAGGCAATCTACCTGCATAATACTATTTAAACGGACAAAAATTACCTAAACCCACCACCTTTTATTCTTTACACTATCTATTTTTTACACTATCTCTTCAGTTTTAACAAAAACGCGGCTTGAAAATGATGTTATCACATCGAAAGCGCTCGCCGAACATCCAAAGTACACAGCCAGTGACGACGGTTATTACCGAAAATTATAACAACAGTTTATTATATACTGGCGGAATCAACCCAATTAATTTAAAATTATATTGTTGTACCTAACATTTATTTTTTAACTTGATTTAAATGTATAAGAGTCGACATAGCCGAATATAGCATACTTGTTTAAATTAAAAATTTAAAGTGGTATCATTTCGGCTTCATAATACACGTAAAAAATATGTAAGTTGTTTGGGGACACCCTTTAATTTTTAAAATTATGAACTGTTTCTAAAACGGGACCAATCTGTAAGCATTACCTTTCAAATAAAGAAAACATTTTCTAAATCGGTTAAGAAATAACTAAGTTCTGCAAGCACAAGTATTTAAAAAAAGAAACATTCAGACGAATTGATAACCTCATTCTTTTTCCATTTCACTTATGCTTATGAACATCTAGTAGTTGAGAAAAAATTACTCTTAAAAGAAAAAAGTGCTTTCGCATTAATATAACGGGCCTTGTTGTCCCATTAACTTCTGGTAGAGAAGAAACATTTTTTTTAGAAGTGCTTAATTCGATAATCATGTGTTTGGTGTTTGTAAAATTGAGTTTTTCATCTATAGAAGTAACGAAAAAGCTCTGCAAAATGTTGGCAGGGAAATAAGCTTGTTAAACAAATCTTAATTATTAATATCAGGCAGTTTTAATTAGTTTAGTGTCTTAATATTGTATGTTTGTATTAGTTTTGTTTTTCTCAACTTCATTTTATTTTAATTATTTAACTATTCGAATTTTATTGCTGCCAATTTCACACGTATGCAAAGTGTATTGAAAACAGAAAAAAATATTAACGTTTGTTTTTATTTTCAATATAAATTTACGAAAGAAGTGTTTACCACGAAAAATGAAAAAAAGTATATTTTTGTTTGTCATTCCTTATGTAATTCTACAACATCCATTTCCAACCCCATAAAGTACGTACATTCTGAATTCTTATGCATAACAGAGTCGATCGAGCGATGTCCGACTATCGGTCCGCGTTAGTGTTAAAATCACGTTTTCCAAGGCACTAGATCGACTAGAGAAGATTTAAATACGCCAATCGATCAGACATAGTATCGAAAAATTTGAAAATCAGCAAGATCAGTCAATGTCCTTCGTGGCAGCGGTCAAAACACCAAAAAAAAGTAACTCCACTCAAATATATATATATATATATATATATATATTTTTTATTTACTACTACACAATGTGTCTATAACCTAAAAATAACCACAAAAATTAAATTCCATTTCTTTGGAAGTTATGATAAAATAAAAAGAAAATTAACTTAAAAATTGGCTGTTCAAAACCTAAGCAACTTTTAATATTTGCTATGATATCCTTTGTTTCTTAGGACCTCAGCGCATCTTTTGGGCATAGATTCAATAAGATTCGATAGACTGGATGTTATTATAGCTTCCTACTCCGATTTTAGATAGTTCATCATCATCTGTTTATTTTTAAAGCGTCGAGTTCCAACTCTCCGTTTTAAAATTTCAAAGAGGTTCTCTATGGGATTCAAGTCTGGCGATTGAGGTGACCAATACAAAACTTGAACCCCATTAGCTGATAACCAATCCTTGACTAACTTCGATGAGTGTTTTGGGTCATTGTTATGTTGAAACACCCATCGAAGTGGCATTTTCCACTCAGCATAGTTAAGCATGTGAGTTGCTAAAATGTCTCAGTAAACAAAAGGGTCCATTTTTGTTTGAATTTCTACAAAGGGACCAACACCACTTGCCGAAAAACAATTCCAAGCCATCACATTTCCACCCCCATGCTTTATTGTGGCTTTTGAGTACCGAGGATGTAGCCGCTTTCCTTTTGGTCTTCTCACGTGGCAAACTTCATCTGAATTTAGTAAGTTAAATTTAGATTCATCACTAAACAAAACAGTTCTCCATTTGGATATAGTCCAATCCATATGTGCTCTAGCAAAATCCAACCTAAAACTACCGAAAAGTTGAGAAAATCAGAGACTACGTTGCAATTAATCAAACAAACCTCTGTTTTAAATGCTTCTTAGTCAGGATAGGCTTCTTAAATGGCATGAAGCTCCTTAAGTTTTGTTCCAATAAACGTTTTCTTACTGTGGAAGAACTAATCTGAAGTTCAAACTTATACACTATTTCTTTCGACAAAATAAAAGGATTTTTTTTAACTAGACGGAAAATTTTCTGGTCTGTTCGCGCAGAAGTTTTTCGAGGTCGCTTACCGCTATTGGCCTTCTCTACTTTCCCAGTAGCTTTATACTTTTTTATAAGTCGGGAAACTATTGATTTATTAATATTTAATTGGTTTGCTATAGCAATTTGGGGTTTACCGTTATTAAAAAGTTCAAAAATCTTTACCTTAAAAGCTGATCCATAACGTATTCGAGTCATGGTTGAACTTCTAAAGAATTAGTACTACTTAAATGCATAAAATCAACCAAAATTACTTTTTTCAATAGCAATCATAACGGGACTAAAATTTTTGTTTAAAATTTTTGTTGTTGTTTTAGTTAATATTTCACAACAAATGCAACAATGTAAAAGTTGCTTAGATTTCGAACAACGAATCTTTAAGTTAATATTGTTTTTGTTTTATATTTTCTTCCAAAGACATAAAATGTATTTTTTGTTGTTATTATTAGCATGTAGACCAGTGATCGGTTATGAGTAGTGGAAAAACAAGTGGAGTTGAATCATGACTCCTATTTTTTTGTACTTATACGCATTCATACATTTTTCTGACTCACTAAACACCAAACATCTCAAAGGTTTGAACTACTCTGAGTATTCATACTTAACAACATGTATGATGTTGATGATTTAGACTCTCACTAACTCATTATATGCAGTCAATACAAAATAAGTATGATTCGCTAACGGGAAATAAAATACTCTGTAGAAGTTTTCACAGTGGCGTGTGTTATGTTTTTTTTTTTTATTTCAATAGAAGGTTTCACAGTGGTGTGTGGAATGCTTTTTTTTTATTATTTTAGTAACTTTAAAGGTTTTTAAAATAATGTTTAGAGGGATGTTTATTACTTTCACAATGCTTCGAAGTAGAACCTTTTTAACCCTTGCATATATAATTCAACCAAAAAGATTTTTACGTTTAAAAAACTGCTTGAAAAACAAAAGCTGCTTTGAAGAATATTTCTTCTATTTCGAAAACATTTCTATGGGAAAATTAATTTTCGAGATAATTTAATTGAAAATTACTTACTTCTATATTGATAAAAAAAATTGTAGATTTACTACATTTTAAAATGTATACTTAAGAAAATAGTTATCAGAAATGGTTTTATGATTGAAAAGATACAATTTTATAAAAAGAATTAGGGAATAATATATTATCAACTGTTTTGGGGGCTAATCTGTTACGCTTTTCAGTAATAATATTCCCAGCCAAAGAAAAGACTCGTTCCGATGCAGCACTGCTGGCTGGAATGGATAAAATGCGCAATGCTAATTTTGATAATCTTGGATATTTTGCAGAGTTGGTTTTCCACCATTGCACTACATCAAAATTATCATCTATCAATACGTTTTCGGTACAGTACCGTAATACTTCTTCCCTTGCGCTTTCTGATGTTGACATCGTAACTCTTTATTCAGTGGAGTACTTGAATTAGATGAACAATTTTCACTTGAGCAATTACTGTGGGATATCTGTAAAATCGGTGACGGTAACGGAGAAATTGTGAAGGATAAATTCGGTGACGACGGTATTGATAAAAGTGTTAGGTTGAATGTAGAATGTTTCGTTGCACTTGGTAATACTGGAATTGATGGGGAATCATTTTGTTCATAATTTTTGATTTCATTTATGCAGAACTCTTTTATTTCATCCAAATCACTGCCTTGCTCAGAAGTTGCTGGTGGATACAAGAAAAAAGCAGCTTTTTGCCATGTACTTAAATTAGAAACCCAAGTCTCGTGTAACTTTTGTAAAATGTTTGCTTTCAAAGCGGAAATAGCTTGAGTCGGTTAATTGATGGAATAATGTAACATATAGAGGGGTAACTACATCATTGGAGTTTTTTGAAAATTACGTCAAAGCAGGCACACAAATCAACTAAGCACTGCAAGATTAAAATATTTATACTTGAAATCCTCTCTGTTTCCGAATTATTGCCTAGAATTTCATTAACTTGTATCCAGTTGTCCGAGATTGATTTAAACATAGTATAATGTGAGTTCCAACGCGTAGGGCAATTGCTTTTGAGTGATGTTTGCAGTAGATGTTGGAGACTTGCTCTTTTAAAATACTTCACAATTTTTTTACATGAAGTAGTAAATTCCGTAAGTTCCCCTGTACTTTCAAATGCAGAATCAAGATCATTGGAAAATAAATGACTTGAACAATTCAGTCTTGTGTAGTTTTCTAAAGCTTTTTTAACATTGCTTCCTCTCTCTGTTACGAAAACAATTTTTTCCATATTTTCTATACCAAATTCAGAAAGTAAATTTTGTAATTTAGAGTGCACATTTTGACCACTAGAGCGCATAAAATTCATGGATTTCATTCCCAAGACAATATCAACAAAGTCAAAATTCTTTTGAAAATGTAAAGTGGCGCACAGAAAATTTCTCTTGATATAATTATCTTGCCAGAGGTCAATGGTTACAGAAGCTTCACCATTATTTACTAATTTTGAAACTTTGTGTTTAATTTCGTTTTTTTTCTCTTGCGCTGTTTTTGTAATTGGCGCGAAAGTGTGGTTGGATCAGGAAGCAAATCATTAAGTTCAATATTTGTACCATAACGTTCACCAATCTTTAAAAAAAAATAACCATTTTTCGAAATCCTGTTCCTTCAATAGCACTTAAAGGACGACAGTCCTCAACTACCCATGTTGTACAGGCATCAGTAGCTTCTTGCTTATCCTCTTCACTTACCTTCTTGGCAGATGTACTTGGCAAGGTCAAATTTAAGCACTTATGGCGATTAAGATTAGATGACTGTTTTCCATTATATTTTAATATTCTTTTGCAGATGGGACAACACACAAAACCATCTAGAATTGTTGTTGTCCATACTTGACTTTTGGCCTTACGTTTTTGAACTAATCGATAAACCCCAGAATTGATTTTTTCTTCAATTTCACTATTGTCATCCATTTTTGCAACCTGCTAAAAATTATGAAAATAAAACTACTATAAAAAAAAATTACGTTTTTGCTGCGACACAAACACGAAAATGTTTTTTTTTTAACTTAACATTAACAAAGTTTGTGTCGCAAAATTTTGTTGGCTTGTGTAAAAAATTTCTTAATTTTCCTAAAATATTTCTTTATAAACTTACAGTTTTGCGCTTTTGTATATTTTTATTTTTGTCCCTACATTTTAAAGCAACAATCGCCGCCCTTTTGTAAAGTACTAATGAATAGAACCGTAAATTTTTCTTAAGTGGCTTGAATGAGTTAAATGAGTTGTAAGTATTCAGAGTATTCTTCTAAAATTATAAATCTAAAGGAATACTTCACGAATCATACATATATGAGTTCGATGTCGACGTAGTACTCATAATCATACAACTTGTATTTATGAATCATATTTATAGTGAGTGCGAACAAATCTGAGTAGTAAAATTTTAATGATGTATACTCACTTGAATTTAAAATTTTGTAAGTGATTACGAATAGCGAAAAAACGACTTATTGCCGATCTATATTATAGACTATATGTATAATAATAAATAAAAAGGAAATTTTTCAATAATCTATTTAAAGAGAACATATACGACCATGAGTATTTACTGGGGAAAAGTTGCTTAGGTTTCGAACAGTACTGTATATATATATATATACATATATGGGACGATAGAGAATGAAAAAAACATTGAGTAAAATAATTGGCGCTCGCCCATATATTCAAAGTTACGGGGCTCTGAAATTTTCAAATTTTTTTAAAATATCAATATGGGTACCATTTTAAAGCTTTTTAAGAGATCTTTAGGGAAAAAATAAATTTTTCAAGAATGCTTAACCTATTAAGAGCCGATAGCATTTTTATGTAAAATAATATATGTATATGCTGTACCAAAGTTTTTCTTATTTTTTAATGCTCTATCAAACCCATATTTGCTTTTTTGATTGAAGCTACTTCACTAAACTATATTAACATAAATGGTGATGGGTATATAAGATTCGGCATAGCCGCATATAGCATTCTTCTTTCTTCTTTTTGTGTATTGTTTGTTGTGAAAATAAGTACAAATAATCATTATGTATGAAGGTTAGATGAATTTGTCTAGACAACTTTAATCTAAATCTCTATCTAGTTATTTTATGACCTTTAAAGCGTTTAGGAATATATCTTTAAAATTGTTTACATATTTGAACTGACAGTTAAGACAAATAAGAATTTTGATTGTGACAACAAAAAAAAAAAAAAAAGCATGGTAGTACAATTTTATTTTAAAGCGATTGAGATTACACAAAAATCTAATAAGATTTTTCAGTTTCATACTTCAAAGTGCTCTTTACTTGACCCTGTGCTATACAATATCTTTGCTTCCAACATAATACAACCGGCACGAAAGGATCTTTTTCTTATTTATGCCGATAATATTCTTATTTATGCCGATATATTCAGGTGCATTATAAACCTACTGTACTTAAAAATTTAAAAAACCGTAGCCGTGCTTAAAGAAATACTGAAATATATTTACCCAAATTGTAGACCTTACATTCGTTCTTTGACTATCGAACGAGAACTGATCGACAACTCGGACATGCTAAAGTACCTAAGTTTCACCTTCCATAAGAACTTCGAAAGCTATCATAATATTGATGATGGTACTCTTGAAAGAGCCAAATGTATATACTCTTCATATCAAGGTGTTTTGAAGCATAGGAAGGTCACGGTTATGAGAGTTGGTCTTTTGGTCTATTGCCAAGTTATTCGCCCTCTCATTTTGTATTACTTTCTAGCTTGGTTTGGAATTTCTTCTCACCAGAGAGAGAGGCTTAGGCGATGGAAGAGAATGACTATGGTTACTTGCCTCTGTTTAAGGCCCTATTTAGAACTAAATGGCTTATTTCTCAGGCCATCATATACTTATATCAATCATGATGAAAATGACTTAATGGAAGGCGCGCGATCCTTACAGAACTCTCTGGTAATTGAATTATTATCTACAGTAGAATAATTGGGGACTGTTCAATTGTTAAGATATCTTTTACCTTTGGTAATTCTCAGTCTTAGGGGAGCTTGCCTTCTCTAGGAGGATGCAGACTCTTTATTCTAGCACAGGAGGCTGTGTTCACTTGTTATAGGGAACATGATGAATAGCACCGTACAGTAATGTATTTTGTGTTTATTTCTTCTTGTTTTTATGTAAGAGTTTATTGATGTTTATTTATGTACGTAAATATGAATTTGTTTTGTTTTTATTGCTTTTTTTATACATTTGTTATTCCAAATTGTTATAAGTAAAATTTATTTTATTTTTTATTATTCTTCTTTATATTATTATTCTATTGTTATTATTTGTTTTTTACTTGTTTTAAAATGTTTAAATTTTAGTTTACACCAATTTACACCAATTTATATTTATTTTCCAAAATATTTTACAAAAAAGCTTAAGCACTAGTACATCTATCAAAAAAAATATTCTTTGCATACAAAAGTATTTTTCAAAGACTATCAGATTAATATAAAACTTGTACATTTACATCGCTCGCATAAGGTATACAAAATTACATATAATTCCCAAAAAAAGGGATCAAAAAAGGGAAACTCTTAAAATTTAATTACAAAAAAACACTTAAATTAACTTACAAACTAATTACTTAAAACTATTAAACAAAAACAAAAAAACAAAAAAAAAAAAAAAACAAAAAAAAGGTACAAAACAAAAACAATAAGAAAAAGAAACAAATTCATATTAAACAAAAAACAAATATGAATTAGTACGTTTAAAATAAAGTAACACTATTGGGCAGTATTATAAACTGTATTCTCAGTACTCAAAGAATGCAGCCTTCTATGATAAAATAAGAGATCTGCAACCTCGTAAAGAATTCCAGCTCCCTTAAGGGTCAACAGATCAACCGGAGACAGATACCTTGACATCCGAACAGCATCCAGATTTCTCGACGCAGAGAAGCATTCCCTCACCAAGGAGTTCTCTAGGGATTGTGCGCCCTCTAAAAATTTCACAGCCATTTCCATCATGTAGACATCCACCCGCGCAAAGTCAATTGCGCTGTAAATCGATCTACATGATGGCCTGCGAATCTCGCCGTTTGGTCCTATATAGGGTCTAAGCCCTAGACACGCGACTAAAACCAATCTCTCCCATCTCCGTAGCCTTTCCATCTGGTGCGAAGAAATCCCGAACCAAGCCGGAAAAGCGTAGGAAATGACAGGACGGATAATTTGGCGGTACACTAGAAGACGCACTTTCCTATCAAGACCCCCCTTACGTTTGAGAGCTCCCTGATATGCAGAGTAAATTCTCTTGCTTCTCTCAAGAATGTCGTCGATATGCCGATAGCTTTCAAAGTTCTCATGGAAGGTGACACCCAGGTACTTAAGCCTGTCCGAAGTCCCAATAAGTTCTTGTCCGACAGTCAAACATGGTATGTACTGTCTACAATTCGGGTAAATATATTTCCGCCTTCCCTTAAACATTACGGCCACGGTCTTCGCAATGTTTAAGGTAAGACCCCATTTTGTAAAATAGTCCGCCAGTACCGTCAAGTATCGGTTCACTCGTTCGTTAATATTCCTTGCTCTAGCACAAATTTTAGTTTAGATGTGTCATTATTTTTAAAAAAATTTTAAACGCTTACTCTTTGTTTGTCATTCCGCTTTTGGCCAAAGTTATTGTAATTTTTGGATTTTTATATTCCGCGAAACAAAAAATACAAAATTTTCTTACACAAAGTTATCGATACATCTAATTTATTCGTTGATTTTATTATTTTGAGAATAAGAATAACAATAATCAATACGAAAATTTTTGCAAAAAAAAAACAATTAAAAATAAATAAAATAACACTGATTATATTCAATGAATTTTAGTCGAAAACAGAAAGTAAAAATCAGAAAACAACAATTATTTCTGCAAAAAGTAATAACCAGAAAATAACGAATATTTCTAATAAAAATCATAAAAACAATTATTTCTGAAAGTAAAAAAAACAGTAACTTTATTTGAGAGGCTAAGCCGACACAGTCAGCTAACATTCTTAGCCGATGTTAGCCGCCTACTTCGACGGCGACTCACTGATTTAAGTATATATCGGCGGCTTTTAGTCGACTATGAGCCGATCGGCTTCGTTCCCTGGTCATATGTACGTTACAAATGCAAGTTTGAACATGATAATTTTAAACCGTATGTTAAACACAGATTTTGACATACACACCAAATAACATATGGATAGCAATTTTCACATTCCATAGGACTTGTACACGCCGTCTAAACACAGCTTTACTTGTTATTATTAACTGTTATTCTAATTCTTATAAGCCGAGCGTGTTTTGACTTCTTGCCATAGAAAGGCAACTTATGGCGTTTCCTTTTCTGAAGATAAATCTTGGTTAATTTATTATGGACACAACAGAACCAAAACTGTTACTGTATTACCGACCGAGTACCAAACATAGTCATATTTAATATTGCGTCACAGCCTTAGCTGCAACGATAATTACAAAAAAAAAAGTGTAGCATACTTACCGGTACATACAATTCAACGTGCAAAATCTAATGTTTATTACTTTTTCCCAAAACATATTTTTGAAGTTATACAAAGATGTACAAAGTGTTAAAATGTTGCATCGTTTTTGTCAGAGAAGAAAACTCCGTCAGACACGAAAAAGACAAAAGAGCACAAGTTAGTAGCAGGAGTGTTAGATGTGACGATTTAATTATAATTATAGTCAAACACTAAAGTCGGTTTCTTTTAGAAACTACTTTACTTTGATACTATAGTCAAAAATAAAGTATATTTTAAATTGAATCGACTTTAACTGGGTGACACCTCAAATAAAGTGTTTGCACACAATGTGTAACCGAATAAAATTAAACAGACTTTCCATCTCTGATCAGCTGCTGATATTTGTTGAAAATAAAAACAAATGTAAAAAGCAAAATTTGTTGATTTGAGAAAAAAACTGAAATTTTAGTAAATTTGTGTAAATTTTTAAAAAAGAAAAGTAAAAGGAATTATTTTCAACAATATATATAATATGTAAGTTTATGTCGTAGTGTTCTTATAATAAAGTCGGTACTAAGTCAATTAAAAACAACTTTAGCTGGTTTTAAATTTAAAACCGCCTTTAACCTTTAAAATATACTTTTACGCGTCTATAGTACACAAAAATACACTTTAAGGAAAAGTTTACTAGAAAACTCGCAGGCCCTTATATCTTGACGATTATCTGGTATACTTAATATTGTTTTATATATATTAGTACATATATATTAGTAAAGTTCACAATCATAACACTAAAAATATAAGAATATGCCACTACTTTATAAAACTTTTTAAGCGAATTTATTAAAAGTAATTGTATAGAAAATAGCCAATATATGAAATAAATTTTTAATAACAAGTAAATCAATAAGTTCGCCCTTAGTCCATGTTTCTTATTTTATTTCAAAATTTTCCGCATTTTCTTATTTGCAAAATTTTTTGGTTAAATAGATAATGTTTACAATGTAAACAATCGAAGGTTGATAAACGCAAATAATGTTGATTGCTGGTGCCTAATTTTTCCTGTGTTTTTTAGAACAAACATGTATTTGTAATTTTTCTTTTTTAATAATTTAATCAGGAAGTTCAAATAAAAACATACACTAAAGTTAAACTAGTTATATTATCTGTAATTAAAACAAACTGCTGAGAGCCTCGAAGAGCCCCTTGGTTGGAAGTCCAGTAAGCTACTCAGGTATTATATAATAAACCTTAAGCTGGAAAACTGCGTTAGTATAAAGTATCATCAGGCCGCGAAGAGGATCGATGAAGATTATACTTGTAAACTGTGTCTGAAAGAAGCTCAGACAGTAGCTTCCATAGTGTGTAAATGACCGACACTGGCTGGCATAAGTCGTAGAATCAAAGGCAGAGGTTTTTTAATGTAAAGCCATGGGGGACCTAAGCGTTGGAAAAATGCTAGCAAATACCAGTTACTCAGTGATGAGAAAGAAGGCCGACAATTACCAATCAAAGCAAAGGTTGATGGTAGCACTTGAATTGACGAGGGTAAATTGGAAATCGGGGTCTTATAACAAACTACTAATGTGTCGAAAGTGACCTATCCCAGAAGATTTGAACCGATAAATATTTAACTTCAATTAAATTTGAATTTAATCTGTAAAATAATTGCTAATAAATTTAATTCAACAATTTAGAACAATCGAGGTTTTGTGTTGAAACTTTTTCATTATATTTTATGTTGATAGTTTTTAAGGCAGTGCATGTAATTATATATCTGTGACATTCCACTACACTAAAACAATTGTATAAACGCACCCCAAAAGGAAGAAATACTCCCACAGAAGCCAAAAAATCTAATCTGAAACGTCTTACTAGGCCTCAATCGCTTTTAAATAAAATTGTGCTACCATTCTTTTTTGTTGTCACAATCATAGTTTTTAATGGTCTTAGATGCTTTAAAAATATAAGTCTTAAACTTGAACTACTGCTAAATGACAGTATGCTAAACAACAAAAAAAATCTTAACGCTCATATAACAACGAGATAGGAATTTAATTAGTTTAGATATGCCTGCATATAAGAACAACAGTTATCTAGACAAATTCATACATAACGACTATTTTTACTTGTTCTCACAACAAAAACATACCAAAAAAAAAAAGTTATAAAATAAAAATTAAAATTTAAATAGTTAAATGACTTATAATAAAGAAATAAAGTTGATGGAAACAAACTTAGTTAAAACTATTTGGTGTTTTTGATGTATGTGAGTTTAACATGCGTATTTCCCTACCAGCATTTCGAAGAGCATTTTAAGATAGAAGTCACTTTTTCGTTACTTTTTTAGATTAATAACTCAATTAAGTGTAAGAACACTAAACGCATTATTATCGAATTAGGATCTTCTAACAAATACTTTTTCGTCTCTACTGGAAGTTAACACAGAGTCTACAACTGCGATTAATGCTGGGAACACAATTGGGACGAACGATTCGATTATTCGTTGCGAATATTCGCTGTCAAAAATAAAACACATTGGTGCATATGAAAATTTACACAACACCGCCGTCAACGAAATTCGTCGTGCGTGACGAACTCTCCGATAGATTTATTTCTATTTCTTACGCCGACGAACGACGAACAAACTACTACAGGGTTGTCGAACAAACTAGTACAGGGTTGTTGTTTCTCTGTAGTTTTTTAAATATATTAGTAAATAAAGTAATTTTTGCCTGAATTATTGTTTATTTCTTAATATACATCATTAAGTTAAACATCTACAATTATTTTCCTTAAAATTGCCTTCTAATGGCTTTTTCTTAATGTTTAATTTTTTGTATAACTATTTTATTTTTTATTGTATTCTATGGTAAGACTAACAACTGTCATATTCAAAACAAAACAAATTTAAATATGGACAAAAGTGAACACGATGTTCATTTTATTAATTTTCACAAATCTCAAAATTGTTTGCCTTATTTTTTTAAATGTTTGCTTTTTTATCATAGGCAGCAAACAATTTTGATTATCATAACAGCTGTAACTTTTTCGTTCTAATTGTGCGCCACACTGCGAATTTACGCAGCGAACTTTTACAGATGAATTCGTCGTTCGTCCCAATTGTGTTCCCAGCATAACTCTGATATATGATGAGAGCAAACGTCGGCAGAGCATTTCTCCATCTTAATCTTAATATCATACAAGGGGCACATACTTTCTCTTAAACTTATAAGAATTCGTGAATCACTGATAGCCGCGTAGAAAACACTTGCTTGCAACTACAGTATACCACGGTTAAATACCCCACGCATAATTGCTTTTTTCGTTTATTTACCTCGCGCCGTAAATCCCCGAATATTTATTACACATTTTCAAACAAAATTCCACGGCTTAATAACTTTCGCCTAAATACCCGATTCGGGTAATTACCTCAAAAAAAATTCCCAGCACTGGCATATTCATTGATTTAATAGTGCGTTTCCATTGACGTGATTTCGTCGTTTTGCTACTTGATTTTCCATACATTTTTCATGCTACCAAAACCATTTAAATCACTTGATTTATTTAAAATCATTTCGAAAAAGTATTTTTTCGAACTAAATTTGCCTTTGCAACACTGTGTTGTGTCTAGGATATTCAAGTTCAACTCCGTTCTATTAATTCATATTGGATGTTTTTATCGAAAAAGTGACAATTAGTTTTAAATTTTTCAAAACAATAATCTTTTTTGTTACAAAAAAGTGTTAAAAAAAATACAAAAAGAAAAATGTGTTAAACAAGAAATAAATTAAAAATAAAAACGATTTTTTACCAAAAATAAAATAGTCTTTTTTTTCTTTTACGGTGAAAATGTCAGTGTAACGTCACAAATTCGAATTAAAAAAACACTTCAGCTCAATGGAAACGCTTCGAAGTGTTTTTCTCAAAACTAGTTGATTTCAAGTCAATGGAAACGCAGTATAAGTTAGTTTATTTACCCAAAGTACTTTTTGACAACTGTGTAAGAATTTTATTAAAGCACCTGTTAACTTTACGCTTGTTTTTTGTTGTCATTCATTGTTGGTGGTAAAATGAAAAATTTCTTAGTTTTTGATAATAAGTAAAAATATAAATTTTGTGGCCAAATCAATCAAATTTTAAATAGTGCTTAAAGATATGCCTCCTAAAAAAACTTTTTTATCCATAAAGCAAAAACTTTTGTAGATCTCTAAGGTAAAAAATAATGAAAAAACAAAAAATTTAAATCTCATTCAGGCAAGATTCACAACAGGTGAACCAGCAGAAGAAGTAGAGGAAGTTCAGGAAAACTGTATGGAGGCTGTTATTTTACCTAACAACTTTAATGAATATATCAGATGCGATGAGAACCTCCAATGTTATGGCTTACTAACAGACGCAGATATACTTCGGGTCTCCTAAAGGAAAACGGTGGCGATTCAGAAGACGATGAAGTCCTTTGTGAGGAAATCACCGTCAGTCCAACTTTTAAAGAGGCTTTAATAGCAATTGGTGTATAACGTCGATATTCCTTAAATTGAAATGTAAAATAAGAAGAAATTGAAAATTTTGAGGCTAAAATTTTTAAAAGCGAAATTTCAAATATGACGCAATCTTAAATTACTAAATATTTCAAATAATTGACATTCAGTATTTTTTAGTTTTTAAAGTTAATATTATTTTTTTACATGTGGTATGAATTATACTGTTTTTGTTTTGTTATAAAATCGTTTTTTGTTTTGTCCTTCTTATAATACGAATTTTTATATGTACAATTAAATGTTTTAGTTGATTTAAAATTCTGTTTTTTATATTCAAACTGAAATGTATGATAATTCTGATAATTACCTTTTAGAGGCATTTAATAGTTTTCGTTTAACTACCTCTGTGCGGTAAATAAACGTGGACCTTTAAATGCCTTCCCCGGATATATACCCAAAACAATCTGGTTTTATTAGTGAGGCATTTAACCGTGGATTACTGTAATTGAAAATATTCTTATATATACAAGTTTTATCTCATTTTGTTTAAAAACTAATTATTTTCTTTAACAAAATCGTTTTATATAAAATTATGCTCTTGAGGCAGATATTTTTAATAATTTGTGCATCAGATTTGTAATGGCGTATTTTTGTTTACAAATACATACATTTTTTTATATTTGACAGTTCATCTCATAAGATTGTTCTTATGAGATATCTCATAACAACGCTTTCGTAAGAATTCTGTTTAATTTTAAGTTTACACGTAACAGAATTCTCGTCTCAGTTGTTATCTCTAATGTAGACCTCATGTAATGGGACAACAAGACCCGTTATAATAATACAAACAAACTTTCTTATTTTAAGAGTAACTTTTTCTCAACTACCAGGGGGCTAATTCTCGCATTCGTGATAGAAATAAAAGTTGTATGGAAATTAATTTCGATAGCGTGCAATTTTCTAATGATATTACTCAATACGAAACGAATTGAATTTTTAGTTCAGTGTTGTAAAGAACTTAAATAAATTGCTTTGCAACACTGAATAAAATAGAGAAATTTGTAAACAAAGAACAAGAAAAAAAAGCAGTAAAGCAATTAAATTAAAAATTGATTTGCATTTTTTTTCGTCATCTTCAGATTCCGATGAGATTGAAAACATTAGAAAAAAATACAAAATGTTACTGATCCCTTATGTTTGACAAACAATGAGTAAGTAAATACATATATGTCTTAAAATAGGTATACTATGTTAAAAAAATTTTGTTTTTTGTTCAAAAAACGTTTCAGGCTCACAAAAGAAGCATTTGAATATGCATTTGGAGAATTCGAGTTTGAGGGGCAACTTTCTTAAGCGGGTAAAAAAAACTAACAAAAAAAAACTCATATGTATTAAAACCAAAAAATTAAAGGGATTTAGGTCAAAAACTGCTATTTTTCTTTTTTAACGCATTTCGATACTTTTATTAGGTGTTTCTAACTCCTTTCTTCGTATTTGCAACTCCATTTGTTTGTTTAAGTATTGCTGCTCTCCCTTAATTTTTAGGCTTTTCTTCTTCATTTCAATTAACTGAATATTTAGTTCGATATTCTTTTGTTTTAATTCAAAGTCTAGCTTTTTTTATTTCTGGTAGTTCTCGGTAGTCATCTTAATTTTTTTAACAAAATAGCTTTTGTTTCCCTTTTCTTTATAATAGTTTATTATTTTTCTTTTTTCTGGCACTGATTCTTCTAAACCATCATCTTCTGTACATGAGGAGTGATTACTGTCCAAGAATTAAGACAAGAAGTGCATAGGAAGTCATTATTATGATCTTTAGGCGCTATTACACTAAACTCATCACTTAAAGGTTTTAGGTTTGACTTTGGATCTGTTTGTGTTTGTGTTAAAACTGTTTCAAAGCTTTGCACAGCTTTCAGACTTTCAACAGCGACTACTATGCCAGCAACAGCCAAGATTTGTTCCTTTACTTGAGTGAGAGTCACTACTGGTTCTTTTCTTCGAAGATTCATTAAGAGAAAACTTCTTTTTTCTTATTAAAAAAAAACAATCATAAATTTTTAACTTACATTTCCTTTTCTGTTCAATTTTGTACTTTAAAACGTTAACTCGAATGATGCTTTACTAACGATCTTATAATCGCCAGGTTGCATTCGAAATGTAGCTCGTTATCGAATGCCATCATTAGAAATTTCGATACTCGATATCGAATAAGAGAATCCCAAAAGTAAGAAAACTCGTACTTTCGTATACGGATGTGAGAATCAGCCCCGAGATGTTCATTAGTTGAGAGTTCGAAAACTTACAAAAACAATTTGTATATTGAATATTGATTATTTTTTAGATCACAACTTCGATCCTAAAAAAAAATATAATAAAAATTAGGCCTGGATTTTCATAATTTCTACTTTGAAGTTGCATTTTAGTTTTACAATTTCTTGAAATTTTAATTAAGAGTTTTTATCTATAAATTCTTTTATTTGAATTTCGTTACTTCTAGAACGCCCTAAAGTAACGTTGTAGTGATGTTTTCGATAAAAATGCTTGCAGGGTTGTATCTCATCTTTTATCTTATTTTTCTAACATAAAGACTATAATAATTTCCAGAGCATATAAAAATTATTTTTTTGGAAGTTTTAATCAGTTGCTTAAAGAATTTTAAATCGTACACTTTTAATGTACGATAACATTCTTCTCCTTACAATAGATGAAAAATATAGAAACAAGTTCTAAGAATAATTAGGGACACACGCTGTGTGTTTTGTCGTTGATGTTGTTGTTGCTGTATTCAGTAAAATCATTCCCTTTAAGGCGTTTAAAGCAACTAATTAAAATGTTTGCACTGGAGTTGGGAAAGTATATGATGTACTCGTTCATTGTGTTGTGTATCATCATGTTATTTCCCATAACAAATGGCGATGATTGTGACAATAACGTTTGTGCATCGGTAGTCTTCAAGTGTCTTTTAATGCAAAAATGTCGTTGTAAACATTCTGATTACAAATGCAGCAAGAACTGCTTTAACTGTTTGGGTAATTTATATACAGAGTGTTGCAGCTGTTTGGATATGTGTCATAAACACAATAACAGTTCTCTGGCGCCAAAATCACAAGTTGGTGATTTTAAAGGAGATTCAGAAATCTTTGAAAAGATAGCGGCTTACAAAAACGCAGAAAAATGGACTGCAATAAGTTTTCGTAATCGTAAAAGTGAACATAACCAAATCCCTGATAGAGGGAATTGTACGGTCGTCTACTGGAATACTTGTCAAACAAATGAGAAATGTACAAAATATTGTGAGGGCATGGTAAGGAGTAACTGTACTAAATTAAAAACAAGAAAATATTGTAATTTATTTTGTCCTCATTTTTCTTATGTCTGTTACAAAATTAAAGGGTGCAAAAGGTTATCGCTGGTTTCAGAACGGCTGTTGTGAATGTGTTGGTGCCAACTGTAGCAATTATGGCATTAAAAAAATTCGTTGCTCTGCTTGTCCTAAGAAATTAAGACGACAGGGCTGATTATGCCGGAGAAAATAAAGATGTCACGCCTTGAGATTATATAGAAGAAGAAATAAATTGTAATTTAAATTTAAAAAATACTGATTTTAGATTTTTAAATTAGAAGTAAAAAGGAGGAGGAGGAGAAACTTTTAAAAGCACTAAATTTATTTTGCTAGTGATAAAGTTTTGTTAGATTGAGAATATGTAGTTCAAATTATTCTTAGTTACTATAACTATAAAAAATGTGTTTAGGCTTTAAGGATCACTTATCTTTTTATTTAATAATCATCTAGTGGCTTCTAAAGTTCGATTACTATATTTTTAAATTTTTTTTTTTTTAATAATTTATAATTTTGTTGAATTTTTTTAAAATGGCTTAGGAGTCAATTTTAAAGGGGTATTCAATTATGTATATTGATACAACAACAATCTTAATTATTAATTTGTACTCACATATGTATCAGATAACCACCACTAACAAGTGTGGTGTGTGCGTATGTGTGATAAAACAAAATAAAATAAGATTTAGATGACGCATATTAAGCAGCTTCGGTGACTGTGGTAGTAGAGATATACATACCACAGAACTGCATGAGTTGATTCACTTTCGCTGTCCACTCCCATTTACACTGCTTTTGTATTGCTGTTACTGTTAACTCTCTAACAATTGACTGTTATTAACTCACCTTTGTTTTTTGTGTGCTGTTAGCGAAAGACAGTAAAAATTTCTTGCTGTTGTTTGATTGTTTTGTAGAACACTCAAATAACTCATAAAAGCACGTTATATAAAATTATTCCCCAGCGTTCGAAAAAAAATGTCTTTGCGTACTGTTCAACGATCAGAATATATTTTTTTCAATTATTTTGTTAATTGTATTTTGTTTATTATTATTTAATTTATAAACACTTCTTTATTATTAAGTAAAATTTATAAATCTGTTATTTGTTACTCTTGAGTATTTTTGAAGTTATATTTTTTTTGGTGTTTCTGCAATTTTATTTAAAAAATCTTGAAACATCTATTTATTCAAAAAAAGAGGAAACTGGATTTAACTTTAATGAAAAATAATTAATAATTAAAGGGTATAAAAATGTATCTCTACATATGGAATAAATTCATATTTTTTCTCGTATAAAAATAAAAAATCATTCGTAAAACTATATTTGTCAGCAGCTTCTTTTACAAAGTACTAGATGAACCCGGTGTGCTTCGCTACCCCCTCGTTATTAGATAAAATTAAAAGTATTGCGAAAATTTAATGACGATTGGTCCAGTAGTTAAGACTATATTACGATTTTTAATTTTTCTAAAAAGGGGCGGGGTCCCACCCACTTTTCTCCTGGTACGTATTCCTAATTATGCCAATACCATATGTACCAAATATCGTCGACGTAGGTCAAAAAATGCCCAAGATATGACGATATTAAATTTTGGGTTATATGGGCGAGGCCACGCCCCTTTGTCCACTCCCAACTTTATAAAGTCAAGAATATCCTATTGCGAAAATTTAATGACGATTGGTCCAGTAGTTAAGACTATATTACGATTTTTAATTTTTCTAAAAAGGGGCGGGGTCCCACCCACTTTTCTCCTGATACGTATTGCTAATTATGCCAATACCATATGTACCAAATATCGTCTACGTAGGTCAAAAAATGCCCAAGATATGACGATATTAAATTTTGGGTTATATGGGCGAGGCCACGCCCCTTTGTCCACTCCCAACTTTATATAGTCAAGAATATCCTATTTCGAAAATTTTTGACGATTGGTCTAGTAGTTAATACTATATTACGATTTTTAATTTTTCTTAAAAGGGGCGGGGTCCCACCCACTTTTCTCCTGGTACGTATTGCTAATTATGCCAATACCATATGTACCAAATATCGTCGACGTAGGTCAAAAAATGGCCAAAATATGGCGATTTAAATTTTTGGGTTCTATGGGCAGTGCCACGCCTATAGCCTATTATTCCTTCCAGAGTCACAGTAACATGCTGTGAAAATTTCAGGAAGATCGGTCCAAGTGTTTGGCCTCCTATAAAGCACAAACAAACAGACAGACATTCATTTTTATATATATAGATTCAAAACAATCATAATGATTCATTGCTTTTATGAATCATATGAGTTAACAGAACTTGCAAGCAGTAACATGCATATGTTAACAAAAGTCTCATTAATATGAATCATGCATTAGCAGCATTCTATTTTTTTATTGTTAGCTGCTAACTTATTACTCATTTTAAGAAAAAGCAAAATGTTGCCGTTTGAATCACAATCATGCAGGTCTCTGATACATACATATGTATGTTTGCTTGTTAGTCAAGAGTTGCGTAAAAACCGAAAAAATGAAAAACAGCAGTTGGAATATTCCAGAGTTTCGATTACAAAAGAAATTCAACGTTCGTATAGCCGCGGTAGATGAGTTGGTGAAGGTTTCATTTGTTACCATGATTCCTAACCATGGAAAACATTATACAAAAATAGTATTATATAGACCTGTAGGGTACCTTTTAACCATTAACGACAAAACTATTAATTATTTAGTTGACGTCATGCTAATTAGAAACGACGGATAGCAAATCAACGGGAGAAATTCTCTTAGAATAAACCTACAAAAGGCACCTGACTCGAAACAACAATGTTCTAAATTATGGATGATAGTTTTACAAAATACATACATTTAAAAAAGTAGGGTTATAAAATTCAACGGGTGATTTTATATGAGTTTTATTCTTAGCGTTAAGAGTCACACATTAACACTATAAATAACTTTAGTGCCTAATAGCACTTATCACAACATATATTTTCCTTGCTTTTAACTTTAGCTGATGATCAGTTAAAATCTTCTGTTAATTATGCCCTGCGTTATTTTCTACCACATGGCACTCAAATTCTGTATATGTGAGTACATACTGTTACGTTTTTTCCTTTTTAGACAAACATTCGGATTCTTTCGATTGCAAATACCACTGTAGCTCATTTTAAATTCTGTATCCTTACTTTGATCCTACCGATCTTGTGGAACCCATGGTCTCGTATTTACCAAACATGCATTATTACTACAAAAGCAGCCATCCACGCTATACTACTGTGTTACTCCGGCGAGACATGAACTTCTCGATGCCTTGTTTAGTAACCTTAACCATCCACATAAATCTCCACTACTCCTTTTATTCAAGATAGTCATCCCCTTTAATCCAATAGCCACAACACACGTCTGCCATAAACGGTTGCTATACTGTTACAATTCCCTGTGCAACCGCTACCGTTCTTACTTTTTATTATAAAGGGCATTTTGACAATTATCTGTTACTCTTATATTAAATTAGACATCTCCTTTTAATTATCTGCCATGGCTTCACACAATAATGTCTCTTCCTTTCGGGAGGTTTGTACTGCTAGCTACTTCTTAATTTTTAATTGCATTATAACAATTCTTATTTTCCCTTTTATGCATGTCCAAAGGTGGGCTCGAACTCACGATCTTCTGTTTTACAGCAAGCACCTATACCAAAGCAGCCATTGAGGTGGCGGTATTATTCAATATACACACGATTAGTGAAAGTAACTTATTCACCACGTTCATACGGAAACAAAAAGAGGGGTTGCCAGATTTTATTATTCGTCCCGAATAGGAATAGTTTTTATTCTTTAGGTTAACTGGTTGTCCGTTATTCAAATGTTCACAACTAGTGTACAGGGGGATTATTCTGAAAATCAATGCGATGCGCAAATGAAATGCGATGAGAAAAAAAATTCGTATTCTGTTAGACTTTCGCAATTGTATTCGCAATTTATTTCAAATCGTGGCAACGCTGCTCAAAGAGCAAGAAACCAGCAACTGCACCTACTCATCCGCCAACCCAACAAATGGTTGATGCTGCCATTAAAACATTAAAAGAACGTGGTGGTTCATCACTACCAGCCATTAAGAAATATCTTACTAGCACTTACAAGGTAGATGCTCAGAAATTGGCTCCTTTCATCAAGAGATATTTAAAGAGTTCTGTTGCAAGTGGAAAATTAATTCAAACTAAAGGCAAAGGTGCTTCTAGTTCCTTCAAGTTATCAGCTGCTGCCTCAAAAGAACCAAAAGCAAAAAAGCCAGCTGCTGAAAAGAAGTCGGCTGTTGGTGCTGGTGATAAAAAGAAGAAGCTGCAAAGAAGCCATCAGCCGCGAAAAAGACTGCCAAAAAGAAGAAGACAGAAAAGGCCAAGGCAAAAACTGCCAAAAAGACTGGTACCGTGAAGGCAAAACCGGCTAAAAAGGCTCCAGCAACTAAACCAAAAGCTCCCAAAGCAAAAAGTGCTGCCGCCGTGGCAAAACCCAAAAAAGCTGTACCAGCTAAAAAAAAAACCAGCAGCAAAGTAGACCGCTGCTAAAAAGTAAATTATTTTTCAATGCGTTTGCCCTTTCAGCAAAAACATTGTTTCGATATTCGAAGAAAGATTTATTTCCAAAAATAAAAAGCCCTTTTCAGGGCTACAACATGCTTTTCAAAATAGATCAAATAACAAATGCAATACCGTTACCTTTTTCTTAAACTATTTTTTTCTGCTGACCGCTAACTCCCATGGGAGATCTGATCATTAGCACTTTTGACAATACAGTTTTCGGATACAAATGAAGTTTACCTTGTTGAAAGACGATTTCAATATTTTTGTTTTTTAATATTAGGAATAGTTAAATCTTTTTGTGAGCAAATATTTTAAAAATATTTGCGATTCGTGATTTCTGAATCTCCATGACCTGACCCAAGCCAGTAGCAAAAGCGACTATTCAAAAATTCTTCTAGAAAGAAAACCCCTATCTAAACCAAAGTCCGTAAATTTTCCCCTTAATTTATAACAAATCGAGGGGAAATTTCCTAATATCAAGGCGAATTAATTAGCGGGTCTTACCGTAGGCAAATTCATTATTTTTTTCTGGTAATCATTGCTGCCAAACTCGATAAAGTTAAAATCTTTTTACACACAAAAACATTTCGATTAAAGTATGATATTCTTTTTCAAAATTATAAGTGTTTCTTGATGTTAGAAAAACGGAAATGCTAAATTGATTCGACTAGAATTTACCGAATAGTAGTTCGTTGTATTGCCAAAAAAAGAAAGAAGCGTAAGTTGATATGTCCTTAATTCGTACCAGAGTACCTCAGAAAGACTTGGCCTCGTTCTGACTTTAGGTAAATCAAGCTGTAAAGTTTTCCGAAATTTATTTCCCAACCACGGTATCTAAAAGTTCTGTTTCTCAGATACCCCTTACAGACATCCCCAACAAATACCTCCTCCAAGAACCGTAGATTAATTTATAGCAACGTTATGATGTAACGATGATGCCACTTTCTATTTATGTACGAGAATTTTGTACAGTGAGTTTAGTTTTCTGAACTCTTATATTTATGTTTATAATAAACAAAATGCATGGCGAAATAATACAGGTAAATGCAGGGGCGAAAAAGCTCATCAGCTGTATACCTTGCAATTGTCAAAAAAAAACTTTTTTTAATTTAATTTGTTTTGATTGGTAATACAAAACAAAATAATTATTGAAATTCCTAGAGAAAACTAGTTCAAAATATGCCTAAAAAAATAATGGCATTATTGTTAACACGTTAATGTCTTGCCTGTTTTCTTGTGAAAGATTATGTGTCTCTGCATGTACTGTTGTTCGCTTTAATTAACAATCAGATCCAGAGCATTGTTTTGCTACTGAGTTTCGGCAGATTTCTAATAGTTGTGTTAATTAAATTTAAGATTTTATGCTCGCTACTTGAGCAACTGCCAGTGATGAACTTGTGTGGTAAACAATGAAAGATGGAGATTTTTCTGTTTGTGTTCAAATGGTCAACGAACGAGAATGGAACGATGCATGTGATTTAACAAACTAGTGGTACAATATAATTTTTGTCACACTTTGCCTGGATTTTCATTTTTATATAACTTAATTTTTTATATATTTTTTTTTACATTACAACCACTTTTGTTCATCAAATATATTTTATTATTTTGTGATTTTTTTTTACAAACAATACAACAAGTTGCACGTTTTTCAATGATTAAAACAGTGTATTTTAACTGTTGCTAAATTAAAAACTTTAATTTATTTAAAGTTTTCTCAATGAACGAGTATTCGAAACGCAAATGTGTTGTTTTCAGCATTAAAAACCATGTAAAAGAAGCGTGAAAAAAAATAAAAATAAAAGTTTTCGGAAAATTTAAAAGTAGAGAAAAAGAAAGTTTTCATAAAAAATTTAAACCTCAATATTCATTTCATTTTTAATAAGTGTGTTTATATGACTTGTTTCGTTTATTATGAAGCATTAAGTTACATATTTATTATAGTTTATAACAGTAGATTTATTGTTGGCGCCTAAAAGCAGCAACATTTTATTTTGTATTCTTTTTATTATTTGACACAGCTAGTGTTGTCAGTTATGGCGATTTCTCGCCAAATGTGGCAATAAAAATCCTTTTTGCGATAAAAATTTGTTAAATGGCGAGGGGCGATATTTATGATTTTCATTAAGATAACGTTGCATTTAAAAAAAATATAAAAAACCTGGCAGCTTTTCATCTCCTGCCAAAGATTATTGACGTTATAGTTACAGGAACACTTTTAAGACTTCCAGTTATCTTTGTTTCCAACATACCATAACCGCCATGGAAGGATTTTTTACAATTTACGCCGATGATATTCGTAATGTTTCTTCAGGTGCTTGGGCAACAACCATCAGTGACCGATTAAATCGATACGGTACTGACGAATTATTTTACGAAATGGGATCTAAGTTTAAAAATTATGAAAACCGTGGCCTTAATATTTAGAGAGCCAGATTGTAGACTTTACACACCTTGTCTGACTGTCGGTCGAGAATTGATTGCGACTTCTGAAAGGCTTAAGTGCCTGAGTGACACCTTCAATAATAATTTTGAGAACTCTCGCCATGTTGTTCTTTCTCTTTCAATAATTAATACCGGGAAGAATTTAGAGTTTAATTTATTTAATTTAATATTCCCGTGCTTTTCATTTTTAATTATTAGAACATTGTTGTTTTGAATCAGGTGCCTTCTATATTATTGCTAAAGCACTTTTTTTGTCGGTTGCAAATATCTCCCAAACTACCGCATTAAATTTAATGAATGATATCTCATTTCGAAACTCTGGAATATTCCAAATGCTGTTTTTAATTTTTTCGCTTTTTATGCAACTCTTAACTAACAAGCAGACATACATATGTATATTTCTACTAACACAGTCTCCGAAGCTGCTTAACTTGCGTAATCTAAATCTTCTTTTATTTTGTTTTACCACACACACGCACACACCACACTTGTTAGTGGTGGTTATCTGAAATGCAATTCAACAGCAGACACAAATGTGAGTACATATTGAATGGTTTTTAAAGATTGTTGTTGTATCAATATACATAATTAAATACCTCTTTAAAATTGTTTCCTAAGCCATTTCAAATAAAATTCAACAAAATTATAAACTATTAAAAAATATAGTGTATCGAATTTTAGTAATTACTAGATGATTATTAAATAAAAAGATACGTGATCCTTAAAGCCGAAAAACAATTTTTATATTTATAGTAACTAAAAATAATTTGAACTACACGTTCTTAACCTAAAAAAAACTTAATCACCAGCAAAATACAAAATTTGATGATTGTAAAAGGTTCTTTTATTTTTTAATTTTTAGAAGTTTTTCGTACATATTTTTCTAAACTAAAATAATATTGTTTAAATTTTGAAGCACTACAATTTGATTAACTCTTTCTTTTAACTTTTAGTTGGCAAATCTAAAATCAATATTTTTTAAACTTTAATTACAATTTATTTCTTCTCTATAATCCCAAGGCGTGACATCTTCATTTTCTCCAGCATAATCAGCTCTGTCGTTTTAATTTACCTTCTCCTCAATTTCTTATCATCAGGACAAGCAGAGCAACGGCCTTCATTAATGCCATAATTGTAACAGTTGGCACCAACACATTCACAACAGCCGTCCGAAAACCAGCGATAAGCTTTTGCACCCTTTAATTTTGTAACAGACATAAGAAAAATAAAGACAAAATAAATTCAATATTTTTTTGTTATTAATTTAGTACAGTTACTCCTTACCATGCTCTCACAAGTTTTTGTACATTTCTCATTTGTTTGACAAGTATTCCAGTAGACGGCCGTACAATATGCTGTATCATGAATTTGTATATGTTTACTTTTGCGCTTACGAATATTAATTGTAGTCCATTCTGTGTTTTTGTAAGCCGTTAGATTTTTGAACATTTCTGGATATCCTTTCAAATCACCAATTTGTGATTTTGACGGCAGAGAACTTAAACTGTTATTGTGTTTATGACACATATCCAAACAGCTGCAACACTCTGTATATAAATTACCCAAACAGTTAATGCAATTCGTACAGCAATTGTAATCAAAATATTCACACAGACATTTTTGCGTTAAAAGACACTTAGAGACTATCGAAGCACATACAGCTTCGTTACAATTATCGGCTTTTGTTTTGGAAAATAACATTATGAAACACAAAACAACGAACGAGTACATCAAATAGTTTTCAAACGGTAATGCACGCATTTTAATTGGTTGCTTTTTATGTCTCAGAGGGAATAATTTTACTGAACACAACAACAACATAATACACAACGTATGTATATCCTTAATAAATCTTACAACTCATTTGCTCTAGTTTTCATCTATTAAAAGTGTTTAATTTAAAGTTCTTTAAACAACTGATTTTCATGTGCTGTGGAAATTATATTAGTCTTAATGCTAGAAAAAAATAGATAAGAGTTAAAACGCAACCCTGCAAGCATTTTCATCAAAAACGTCTCTATAACGTTACTTTATGGCGTTAAAATATGTCACAAATGATATAGAATTTTGATTTAATTAGTGTCCCAAGTCTGGAAGAATGTGCCACTTCAGTGATACAACTAATGGGAAACTATTTAGCATCCGTAAAAAAGATCCATATCGAGTATTCTAGAAATAACGAAATGTTCTTTTTTTTATAAAAATAAAAGTGTTAATTTTAACAAATAAAAGAGTTTAAAGATAAAAAACCTTAATTGAAATTTTAAGAATTTGTAAAACTAGAGTGCAACTTCGAAGTATAATCTTTATTATATTTTTTTATAAATTATACGAATTTTGAAAGCCATTAATATTTTTTTTACATCGGTATCATTAACAAATTCACTCATTTTAGGATCGAAGTTGTGGTCTTATAATTCTTGCAAAAAAAAACCGACTTCAACTATCTGTCTGAAAGTTTAGCCACATACATCAAATTTTATTAACGATTGGGACACCATTTAATCAAGTTTCAGGTTTATTTCTTCCCAAAAATAATTAAGCATAAACAAAATTTTTTACATACATACTCGTAAAGTATTTTTCAAGAACTTCCTAATTTTAAACTAAAGTTACGTATTTTCTTGCACATCTATCAAATAATTAAGAAACAATTAACAAAGATTTCAAAACAGGGGTTAAAAATAGAGTCGCTTACAAAATCTACTTAAAAATAAAAATGCTTAAAAACTAAAACTTAAAAACTTAACAACAATAACAAAAGAACAAAGAACAACAACAAAATAATATCAAGAAAGAAAAGTAAACAAAACAAAATCATGTTGTTACGTTTTTCCCTTTAAGAACAAATGTACGGATTCTTCTGATTGCAATTACCACTGTGGCGCATTATAAATTTTGTATTCTTTACGTTATGGCTTTATCTGACTTTTCTTCTTGATCCTACTGGTCTTGTGAATCCCATGGTCTCGTATTTACTAAACGCTACACTACTGCGTTACTATGGCGAGACATGAACTACTCGATGCATTGTTTAGTAACCTTAACCATCCACAGGCATCTCCACTACTCCTTTTATCCAAGCCGGTCATCTCTCTTTACTTCAATAGCCACAACACACGTCTGCCATACACGGTTGTTATACTGTTACACTTCCCTGCGCCAACCGCTACCGTTCTTACTTTTTATTATAAAGGGCATTTTGACATCTTGGCTCTTACATTAAATTAGACGTCTCCACTAAATAAACTGCCATGGCTTCACACAATAATTGTCTTTTGCCTCTCGGGAGGTCTGTACTGCTGCTTTTCAATTTTTAATTGCTTTATAACAATTATTATTTTTAGTTGTACGCATGTCCGAAGGCGGACCTCCTGTTTTGCAGCACGCACCTCTACCAACCCAGCCATTGAAGCTGCTCAGCTTTTTTTCAGCTAATTGTGGTTTTATTCTATACACACACCCAAGGCGAATTAAATACAAGGTGATAGCGGTGGCGAATTCAATTCTTTTCCCTGGTATTATAACTGTCAAACTCCATACATAAAAAATCTATATAACAGTTAGATGAATTTTTTATATATGGAGTTTGACAGTTAGAATACCGCTATCACCTTGTATTTAATTCGCCTTGACACACACCATTAGTTAAATTACTTATTCACCACGCTTATACGGATAACAACAACAGGGGTTGCCAGATCTTATATTCGTAACAATATCAATATGGAAATCATATAAAAACTTTTCAAGTGATCTTTAAGAAAATACTAATTTTTTTTTAATGCTTAACCCATTCAGAGCCGATGATATTTTTATCTTAAATTATATTGTTGTATCTAATATTTGTGTTTTTGATTGGAGTTATTTTACCTTACTAGATTTAAATGTATGGTGAAGGATATATAAGATTCGGCATAGCCGAGTATAGCATTCTTGCTTTTTTAATTTAAGTAGTGTCCTTTACGGTTCATAATACACGTCAAAAATATGTATGTTGTTTGGGGACACCCTTTAATTTTTAATATTATGAACTGCTACTAAAACGGTACCAATCTGTAGGCATTGCCTTTCAAATAAAGAAAAATGTTCTAAATCGGTTAAAAAATAGCTGAGTTCAACAAGCACAAACATTTAAAAAAAGCAACATTCAGACGAATTGATAACCTCCTTCTTTTGTTGAAGTCGTAGTTGAGAAAAACGTACTCTTAAATGTGCAAAGTGTTTTCGTATTAATATAACGGGCCTTGTTGTCCCATTAACTTCTGGTAGAGATGAAAAGGTATTTGTTAGAAGTGCTTAATTCGATAATCATGTGTTTTGTGTTTGTAAAATTGAGTTTTTCATCTATAGAAGTAACGAAAAAGCTCTGCAAAATGTTGGCAGGGAAATAAGCTTGTTAAACAAATCTTAATTATTAATATCAGGCAGTTTTAATTAGTTTTGTGTCTTAAAATTGTATGTTTGTATTAGTTTTGTTTTTCTCAACTTCATTTTATTTTTATTATTTAACGTACACACGTATGCAAAGTGTATTGAAAACATTTTCTTTTTTTTGTGTTTTTGTTGTGATTGTTGTTGTTGTGCAATGAGAATTTGTCTAGACAACTATAATCTAAATCCGTATCTGGTTATTTTATGACCATTAAAGTTTTTGAGCGTTTAAAGGATTTAAAGCATAAAATTGTATTTGAATTGACAGTTAAGACAAATATGAACCGTGACTGTGGCAACAAAAAAGCATGGTAACCATGGTGAAATAATACAGGTGGACTCGATGGCGAATTCATGGCTTTCGCCGTAAACTCTAAATGTCAAACTCCATATATAAAAAATATGTATAATTTTTTATATGGTATTTGACATTTAGTGTTAACGGCGAAATTCACGAATTCACCATCGAGACCACCTGTATTATTTCGCCATGATTGTAACACCATTATATTTTAAAGCGATTAAGATTACACAAAAGCAAGGCGAATAAATTATTAAGTGATAGCGGTGGCGAATTCATTAATTTTCGTCAAACTCCAAACATAAAAAATTTCTGTTTACTATTTTTCAAGGCGAATCAATTACTAGGTGGCAGCGTTGGCGAATTTATTATTTTTTGCTGGTAGAAACTACTGTCAAACTTAATATAAAAAATAGTACACAGATTTTTTATAAATGGAGTTTGACAGTAGTGTTCACGGCGAAAATTATAATTATAATTTATTCGCCTTGCACAAAAATCTGCTAAGATTTTTCAGTTTCAAAGTTCAAAGGGCTCTTTACTTGACCCTGTGCTATACAATGTCTTTGCTTCCGACGTAACTCAATTGCTACGAAAGAATCTTTTTATTATTTATGCTGATGATATCCTGATTGCCTCCTCAGGTGCAATAATAACCAACTGAGGCAATAAATTACGGTACTGACAGACTAGTTAATGCAGCGGGTACTTACCTTAAACACTTTGAAGACCGTAGCCGTAATGTTTAAAGAAATAATGAAATATATTTACCCAAATTGTAGACCTTACCTGTAGTAATTCTCACTCTTAGGGGTGCTTGCCTTCTCTAGTAGGATGCAGACTCTTTGCTCTACTACAAGAGGCTGTGCTCGCTTGTTATAGGGAACATGGTTTATAGCGCTGTACAGTAATTTATTTTGTGTTTATTTCTTCTTGTTTTTATAAAAGAGTTAATTGATGTTTATTTATGTACGTAAATATGAATTTGTTTTGTTTTGTTTTTATTGCTTTTTTTAAACATACATACATATCGCACTTGATCAACAATAGGGTATTAACTCAAAAATTTTGAAATATCACTTTTTTCAAGAAATCAGCTAACAACATCAATATCTATCTACTGTAAACATTTCAACGTATTCCGTTTACTCTTTCATCTCGAAAACCACTTTTGAGACCATATTTATGATAATGTAGTGATTACCTTTATTTCAACAAAAAGGTATTATTTCGAGTTAATACAAAAGTTAACATGGAACTGATTCGTAAATTTTCATTAAAAAAGGTATTATTTTGAGTTGAGTCTCTTTTCAATTTGGTTTTATTTTGAGTTGATACTGTCTTGTTGGTAAAATTTGTTTCCTTTATGATCGAAAAATTTCAGAAAAATGGTATTAACTCAAAAAATTTATTTTTTTTTGCAATACTTGCACAGATTTCTAGGAAAAACGATGTAAATATATTTTTAAATGGAATTTGCTTCCTATGGTTTATTTGAATTTTTAAATTCTGTTAAAATGTGGCCACAAACAGTTTTTTGACTCTACTGAAAATTTTAAAATTTTGAGTTAATACCCTCTTGTTGATCAAGTGCGATATATAATTGTTAATTCTTGTTTTTTTCAAATTATTATAAGTAATAATTTGCTTTATTTTTTTTTTTTATTCTTCTTTATATTATTATTATTATTATTATTATCATGTTGTTATTATTTGTTTTTCACTTGTTTTTAAATGTTTAAATTTTAGTTTAAAAGTGTCATTACTTTTAAAAAAATTTTTAAATGCCTCCTTTTTTCACCACAGGCAGAAAAGGGTATATCTAAGTTTGTCATTGCGTTTGTAATTTCCACAATATCCATTTCACACTCCTTAAAGTATATATTTTCTGAATTCATATGCCAAGCGAAGCCGATTGAATAATGTCCATCTTTCCGTCCGTATTGAATTAAACTTTGCCAAGGCACTAGATGAGGTAGAGAAAATTTAAATACTCCAATCGTCCACATATAGTTTCAAAAGATTTGCTATTGAAAATCAACAAGAGCGGTCCATGTCCTCTATTTTTTCCATATCATTTGAAAATCGAAGTAACTCCAATGAAAAGAACAAATACACAGGGCGACAGAGAATTAAAAATTAAGAAAAAAACATCAAGTGAAAAAAAGGCGCCCGCCCATATTTCCCAAATTATGCTCCTCTAAACTTTTCACAGAAAAGTACGATTGTGCAGCATATTTTTTAAGATATCAATATGGCTATCATTTAAAAGCTTTTAAAGAGATCTTTAATTAAATGCTAATCTTTTTTTTAAATTGCGTTAAGCATCAAGAGCCAATGTAGTACTTAATTTTTTTTTTTTTTTTTATTAATTTTTAATTTTCTGTCACCACAATATTTGTTTTTTTATTGGAGTTACTTCACTAAAATAGATTAATATATATTGTGAAGGGTATATAATATTTGGCTTAGCCGAATATAGCACTCTTACTTGTAAGTACTTAAAAATGTAAGTTTTGCTTAGGATGCTGCCAGATAGTTCCGAATTTCGTTTGTATAACTTCAGGTGGTTATAAGATATGATACAAAGAAAAAAGCACCTTACTGTCTATGAGTTAATATAAAATGTAAGAAAACTTGGTAACACTTAACTTGCTTTGTTAGTTGGGGCAACAACCCTAAGCAAAACTTACAATTAAAAGAAAAAGCTTTTCTAACAGAAAGACTTCATGGAAGGAAAGAATATCTTATGCCAATTTTTATTTAAACTATTTAATTGGAAACTTTTAATTTTAAATTTGTTAGGTTTTTTGTTAAAAATTAGCTATTTTAAAGACTATTTTTTAATAATTGTTCATTGTTTATTGTCATTGTTTATTGTTGATTGTTTTTATTTTAAACTATATATATTTGTAAATTCAACCGTCGAAAAATGTTGCCAATCCGTTCTCCTACTCGTAACACTAATCAAATACAAACCGATATGCAACATTTCTCAAATAGTCCAATGAATTCAAACCTTACACAACAGAGCTGTAATAACTCTTCATTAGTTGACAATTCTTCCCAATTGAACTTGAACTCTGCGCTGCATCTTTTAAACTTCCCAAATAAGCAGTTTGCCACTAAAGGAACATATATATTTTTAGATAAAACAAAGTATGAGAATATTATTACTGTACTACCTCAAGAGGTTATAATAACATTACTCGATATTATTCAAAATCCACCTCATAACAATCTTTATGATAACTTAAAGAAACTTTTAGTTGATAGAAATTCGTTAAGTGAAACTAATAAATTAGAAACGACTTGCTAGCTGGCACTAGTTTTAGTACCAAAATTAAACAAAAATATGGTTGAGAAAACCTCCTAAAAGTCTTAATGTTGCTTTAACTGGCTCTAATCATTATCTAATCATAATTTTAAAAATCTGTACCAGCTTAAAAGCCTTGTTGCTGGCCACTGCTAAAAAGTAAATTATTTTCCAATACATTTGCCCTTTCAGGAAAAATATTTCTTAAATTTTTGAAGAAAGAGTTTTCAAAAATAAAAAGGCTTTATCAGGGCTACAACATGTTTTTCAAAAGAAATAACAAATGCAATAACGTTATCTTTTTGTTAAACTATTAACAAGAAAACTTTAAATATCACAAAAGTCCAGTAACATAACATTCTTCTTTCTACTGAAAGCTAACTCCCATGGGAGATCTGAGCATTAACACTTTTGAGAATACAGTTTTCGGATACAAATAAAGTTCACCTTGTTGAAAGACAATTTCAATATTTTTGTTTATTGAATGCAAGGAATAGTTAAATCTTTTTGCAAGCAAACAATTTGTATTAAAAATATTTACGATTCGCGTTTTGTGAATCTCAATGAAAAAGCGACTGTTCGAAAATTCCTCTAGAAAGAAAGCCCCTATATAAACTAAAGTCTGTAAATTATCCCCTTAATTTACTAACAATTTAGGGAAAATTTCCTAATATGACAACACTGTTTTAGTCACACACTTCTCATTGAAATATCTGGCAATTTATCCCAAGGCGAATCAACTACCGGGTCTTACCGTAGGCGAATTCATTATTTTTTTTTCCTGGTAATCAATGCTGCCAAACTCGATAAAGTAAAAATCTTTTTACACACAAAAACATTTCGAATAAAGTATGATTTTCTTTTTCTAAATTATAAGTGTTTCTTGATGTTAGAAAAACGGAAAGGCTTAATTGATTCAATGTTTAGTAACCGTTGTAGTCAATTCGCCAACAGTTTTAGTAAGTGTTGAAAGATAAAGCAAGAAAGTGAAAAATGTCTGTTTGTGGTAACTTGGGGTTAAAACATGAAAGTAAAAAGTCTTAAACTTACAATACATTCACTCCTTCCCACTAATACACTTACATTGTTATAACCATCGGGATTCGTTTTTTTTTTTTTTTTTGTTTTATTTAATCTGGTATCACGAAAATAAATAAATAAAAAAAATTGATTTGCAACAACGGTTCTTGTAAAACGAAAACAACAATAAATTAAATGTTGGTTCTTAGCGTGTAGTGCTGCCAGAAGTTAAAAATATCCATGTTATGCTGATTTTGTCTTGTCAAAATGGTAATTAGCAGAAGATTTTCAGTTTGCACTAATTCATTTTCTTCTTGAGATCGTTCGGTTTCTCCTTTCTTGTACTTACAAAAACATCAATTTTTCATAAATTAAGATAAAAAATCGATAGAAAACAGACTCGACACAAAGCGAGTTTTTAATTGAACACAGGGTAAACGTTGTAGGGAATATTCCAAGAGTAATCTAACCTTTTTACAAATTGATTGGCGTGCAAAGCATCTAAAAACGAAGTTAAAGCTACACTTTTTCCTTCAGAAGCCTATTCGAATTCTATTTAAACCATGATAAGCTAGTTGTTCTACCACAGTTTGGATGTGAAATTGTGAAAATGTGATTTGTTAGTTGATCATCAAATACTGACAATAAGACAAATTTTTTAAAATAATAAACCTCGGGTATAATGTCACCCCAATGGATTAAACAACATATTGATAATTTAAACTTAATTTTCTTTTTTAATAACTGTATTAATATGATTTGTTTGTGTATTATGTACGTGTAAATTATTTGATTTAGTTTACACTGGACTTTTATTGTTTGCGCCTAAAAGCAGCAACGTTTTCTTTAATATTCTTTTTATTATTTGCCACAGCAGTCATCAAGGGGGCGTCATTTAAGTATTATAAAAATGGTGGATAGAAAAAAATAAGAAACATAAACTGTTTCAAGAAATAAGTTTATTATTAAGGAAAAAGTTGTGATAAAACCCTCTATCCTTAGGGAGCTTGCTGCTTTCGGTAGAAATAGAGATATTTATAAAAGTGTTTTTCACGTAAGAATGATATTGAGGTTAATATTTTTTGTTTGATAGGATATTGCATAATCTATATTCATATACATAAAAAATTAAATAGTAGAACGAAATGTTAATATTTGTTGATGAACTCTGACTTCGAAAAATTGTGGTGAAAGCGGTTCAGAAAAATATTAATAAAAACTTTTATAAATTAAGCAAATCATATATTGGTAAACGTAAATCAAATGGCAAATTTGCAACTTTAAGATAAAGAAAATTCCACAATTTTCATAGTGAGGATCAAAAATAATTTCAGCAATAATTCGGAGTGTATATAGCTTTACTGCAAGAGTCATCTTTTTTCCATTCCAGCTTTGGGGTTTTCCAAGGAATCATGATAACAAATGAAACCTTCACTAACCCATCTACCGCGGCTATGCGACAGTTGAATTTCTTTTGTAATCGAAACTCTGGAATATTCCAACTGCTATTTTTCATTTTTTCGCTTTTTATGCAACTCTTAACTAACATACATATGTATATCTCTACTAACACAGTCACCGAAGCTGCTTTACTTGCGTAATCTAATCGTAATATTCTTTTATTTTGTTTTACCAAACACACGCATACACCACACTTGTTAGTAATGGTTATCTGAAATGCAATTCAACAGCAGATACAAATGTGAGTACATATTAAATTGTTTTTAAAGATTGTTGTTGTGTCAATGCACATAATAGAAAACCCCATTAAAATTGACTCCTAGGCCATTTCAAATAAAATTCAACAAAATTATAAATTTTAGTAATTACTAAAAATAATATGAACTACATATTCTCAATCTAAAAAAACTTTTTTTTTTAATTTTCACATATTTTTCTAAACTGAAATAATATTGATTAAATTTTGAAGCACTACAATTTGATTAACTTTTTCTTTTAACTTTGAGTTGGCAAATCTAAAATCAGTATTTTTTAAACTTTAATTACAATTTATTTCTTCTCTATAATTCCAAAGCGTGACATTTTTATTTTCTTCGGCATAATCAGCCCTATCGTTTTAATTTCTTCCTTCTTAATTTCTTAGGACAAGCAGAGCAACGAATTTTTTTAATGCCATAATTGTTACAGTTGGCACCAACACATTCACAACAGCCGTTCTGAAACCAACGATAACCTTTTGCACCCTTCAATTTTGTAACAGACATAAGAAAAATGAGGACAAAATAAATTACAATATTTTCTTGTTTTTAATTTAGTACAGTTACTCCTTACCATGCCCTCACAATATTTTGTACATATCTCATTTGTTTGACAAGTATTCCAGTAGACGACCGTACAATTCACTCTATCAGGGATTTGGTTATGTTCACTTTTACGATTACGAAAACTTATTGTAGTCCATTTTTCTGCGTTTTTGTAAGCCGCTATCTTTTCAAAGATTTCTGAATCTCCTTTAAAATCACCAACTTGTGATATTGGCGCCAGAGAACTGTTATTGTGTTTATGACACATATCCAAACAGCTGCAACACTCTGTATATAAATTACCCAAACAGTTAATGCAGTTCTGGCTGCATTTGTAATCAGAATGTTTACACTGACATTTTTGTATTAAAAGGCACTTGGAGACTATCGAAGCACATACAGCTTCGTTACAATAATCGCCTTTTGTTTTGGAAAATAAAGTGATGAAACACAACACACTGAACGAGTACATCAAATGCTTTCCAAACTTCAGAGCTAACATTTCAATTAAATGCTTTTACTAAATACAACAACAACAAAGTACAAAGCGTATGTCCCTAATAAGTCTTACAACTTGTTTTGTTTATTTTTCATCTATTGCAGGGGGTAGAATGTTGTTGTATATTGAAAGTGTACGATTTAAAGTTCTTTAAGCAACTGATGAAAAATTAAGAAAATCCAGGCATTTAATTTAAACGATCATGGCACAAGTCGAACTAAAAGAAGTTAATATATTTTTTTACATCGGTATCATTAAGTAATTCACTCATTGTGGGGTCGAAGTTGTGATCTAAAAAAGAATCAATATTCAATACTTATGCAAATTGTTTTTGTAAGTTTTCGAACTCTCAACTAATGAACAGCTGGTAGTTGAGAAAAATTTACTCTTAAAATAACAAAGTGTTTTTGTATTAATGTAACGGTTCTTGTTGTCCCATTAGCTTTTAGTAGAGACGAAAAAGTATTTGTTAGAATAACTTAATTCGACAATAATGTATTTTGTTTTCCTAAAATTGAGTTTTTAATCTAAAAAAGTAACGAAGAAGTGACTTCTATCTTAAAATCCTCTTCCAAATGCTGGCAGGGTAATAAGCCCGCTAAACCTACATACATCAATTACACCAAATAGTTTTAACTCGGTTTGTTTTCATCAACTTTACTTACGAGGGCTGCTATTTATATTTCTGGCCTTGCAACACTGAATGCTGCCAAGTGCAATCTGACATTTCCATTGGGAAGTTTGTCATTTTTAAACATAATCGTACTCAAAACGTTTTGACGTACGACCATTATTTGTGTTGTTTACAGTGACTTGAAAAAATTAATATAGAAAAAAATGGAATTAACTCGTGAACATTTTCGTGCCATCATTTTTCACAACTTTCGGCGTGGATTATCACGACAAGAGTGCATTGTTGAACTTAAATCTTTGTATGGCGATGAAGCACCATCCTATAGCACTGTAAAAAATTGGTATAATGAAATTAATCGTGGCCGAAGCTCGCTCAAAGACGAATTCCGTTAGGGTCGTCGAAAAACGGCTGTTGTGCCAGAGAACATTGATGCCGTGCGTGAACTCATAATGCAAGATCGACATGCGACATACCGAGAGATAGAGACATCCTTAGAGATTTCTTCCACCAGCATACATTCGATACTGCAGAACACCTGGCCGTAAAAAAGGTTTGTTCTCGTTGGATCCCGCACAATTTGAAAGTCGCTCAAAAAAAGGCTCGTGTCGATTGGTGCAAAGAAATATTGCAAAAATACGATTGCGGTGCTTCCAAAGACGTTTATAAGATCGTAACAGGTGACGAATCATGGATCTATGCGTATGAGCCCGAAACGAAACAACAATCGATCGTGTGGGTCTTCAAAGATGAGTAAAATCCAACGAAAGTTGTTCGTGGAAGAAGCACTTCGAAGCAAATGGTCGCCTGTCTCTTCGGCAAAACTGGTCATGTGGCGACTGTTCCGCTTGAGCAACGTAGGACGGTCACTTCTGAGTGCTACACTACAATTTGTTTGCCTGAAGTCAGCGGAGAAACTCGAAAAACCAACAAGAGAAGACGAATCATTGTTCACCATGACAATGCGAGCTCTCACACATCGGCTCAAACCAGAGCGTTTTTGACCGGCCAAAACGTCGAATTAATGGGTCATCCGCCGTACAGCCCTGACTTGGCACCTAATGACTTCTTCTTGTTTCCGCACATCAAGAAAAAATGCGTGGTCAACGATTTTCGTTAACAGAAGAAGCTGTTGAAGTGTTCAAAAACCATGTTTTAGAGGTGTCTCAATCGGAGTGGAAAAAGTGCTTCGACAACTGGTTTGAGCGCATGCAAAAGTGAATAAATCATGCTGGAGAATACTTTGAAAAACAATAAAACCATTTTTGATTATAAATATTCGCATTTTTCCTATTAGGCCAAAAATATATAGAGCAGCCTTCGTATAAGTTCCCACTTCGCAATTTACCCTGTGCTACCATCAACTTTTCTCTTCAGTTTATCAATTACCCTGACCGTTGACTGGTAACTGTCAGTCTTTTCTCTATTACCACTGAGTAACTAGTAGTTGCTAGCATTTTCCAAGGCTTATATTCCCGATGGTATTCACATTAAACAACACGTGGTATTAAGTCTTATGCCAGCCAGCGCCGGTCATTTACAAACTATGAAAGCTACTGTCTCACCCTCTTTCAAGCAGAGTCCTCGATCCTCATCGTGGCCGGATGATACTTGGAATTTCCATGACCGTTCACTGATGCAGTTATTCAGCTTTAGATATTTATATTATATCTGAGTAGCTTACTGGCCTTCCTGCCAAGGGCTTTCAGCAGTTTATTTTTATAACAAATGATATAATTAGTTTGGCTTCAGTTTCTGTTTCTATTTTCATTTTCTGATTATATTTTCTAAAGAAAACAGCATAAATTAGGCACCAGCGGAGCGTTTCTAATCACTACACTCGCAATCAACATTCGTCGCATCTATCTACCTTCGGTTGTTTACATTGTAAACATCATCTATTTAACCAAACAATTTTGTAAGTAAGAATATGAGGAAAATTCGGAAATTAAATTACAAACACTGACTGAGGCCGAAAAAAATTATTAAATTGTTATTAAAAATTAATTTTATATATTCGCTATTTTCTATACAATTACTTTTAATAAATTCGCTAAAAAAAAGTTTCAAAAAGTAGTGCCATGTTCTTATATTTTTAGTCTTATGATTGTGAACTTTGAACAATATGAAGGAAACCAGATAATCATCAAGATATAAGAAAAAGTCGGGAAATTGGGGCTATGCGAAAGCACATGGACGATACCCTTAATCGCGACCTTTTGGTAATCTCCGAATGGGGCCTTGCGAATAGGGTTCAATTTAACGCTCATAAAACGCGTACTGGCGTACGGCTGAATATGCCAACTTATCTGTAATTATGGGTGATATATATATTAGGGATTAGATCTCGATGTTCTTGGCATGAAAATTCAATGTGATGTTCGTTGGAACCAGCATATTTTTCATGTCGCAAAAGAACCATTCGAGTGCCTAGGTTTTTTGAAACGGTGTAAGAAATACTTCACTCCATCTGATCTCCTTACTATCTATATCACCTTTATCAGACCGAAAATGGTTTAGAACTCTCATGTGTGGGCCGGTGCTTTAAAGTCTATTTTGGAGTTACTCGACCGCGTGCAGGAGAGAGCGAAGAAGCTCATCGGTGGCAATAGGGCATCCCGTTCAATTGACTCACTGGAGCATCGATGCAATGCGGCGTGCGTTTCACTGTTTTACCGTTACTGCAACGGAATGTGCTCTTATGAAATCAGGGAACTTGTTCCTGAAAACCGTAATTTCGTACGCGCAACGCGTTCTGCATCAAAAGCGCCTTCCTTTGTGGTCGATTGGCCAGTGATTCGCACTACACATTACATAGAGAATTCGTTTTTTTTGCCGAACAGTTCGTATGCGGAATAAACTTCCCGCAGAGGTCTTTCCTGCCACTTTCAATGTGCAAGGATTCAAATCAAATGTCCACAAGCACTAATCCCTCTATCTCCCTTCCCACAACCTAATTTCCTAGTTCTGGCACAATGCATTGCATAAGTAGGGGTCATCTCCTGATTGCTGCTCCTAAAAAAAAAAGTTTGAAACAAAAAACGTCAATATGTGATATATATTAAAAAAAAAATTTGTCAAAATGACATAAATTGTCACATCTGACAACCCTGCTACTAACTTGGCTGATAAGAAAGCAGACGCTTCTTTTTGCTCTTTCTGTCTTTCTCGCTTCAGATGGAGTTTTATTTTCTGACAAAAATGATGCAACATTTGAAAACTTTGTACATCTTTGTGTTCCTTCAAAAATACGTCACGATAAAAAGTAATAAACATTATATTTTGCATCCTAAATTTTATGTACCGGTAAGTATGCTACAGTTTTAGTTGGTAATTATCATTGCAGATAAAGTTGTTAGGCAGTATTAATTAAGACTTTTTGGTTTTAATACAGTAACAGTTTTTGTTCTGTTGTGTAGCAAAATTTATCTTCAGAAAAGGAAACGCCATGAGTTTCCTTTCTACAGTAAGAAGACAAAACGCACACGCAACTGTTAATTATATACGACTGTGCTGCGTCTTATACACCATATATATATTTATATATATATATATTATTACGTTTTTCCATTTTAGAACAAACGTACGGATTCTTTTGATTGCAAATACCACTGTGGCTTATTATAAATTCTGTATTCTTACTTTATGGCTTTCTCTGGCTATATTTCTTGATCCTACCGGTCTTGTGAACCCCATGGTCTTGTATTTACTAAACATACGTTTTTCTTACAAACGCAGCCATCCACGCTACACTAATGCGTTACTCCGGCGAGACATGAACTACTCGATGCATTGTTTCGTAACCTTAACCATCCACAGACATCTCCACTACTCCTTTTATCCAAGCCAGTCATCCCTTTTAATCCAATAGCCACAACCACGTCTGCCATACACGGTTGTTATACTGTTACAATTCCCTGTGCAACCGCTACCGTTATCTGTAGCTCTTATATTAAATTGGAGGTCTCCACTAAATTATCTGCCATGGCTTCACAACACAATAATTGTCTTTTGCCTCTCCGGAGGTTTGTACTGCTGTTTTTTAAATTTTTAATTGCATTATAACAATTTTTATTTTTCGTTGTGCGCATATCCGACGGCGGTATCGAACCCACGATCTTCTGTTTTACAGCACGCACCTCTACCAACGCAGCCATTCAGGCTGGTCCGCTTTTGTTAGCTAATTGTTGTATTATTCTGTTAAAAACAACAGGAGTTGCCAGATCTTAATTTCGTAACATTACATAATGATTATTTTTACTTATTCTTTTAACAAATATACACAAAAACAAGTATATTCAGTTATGCGGAATCTTACATACCCTTCACCATCTATGTAAAACTAGTTTAGTGAAGTAACTCTAATAAATTAAAAAAACAAATATTGACGTGACAGAGAACTAATAATATTACATAGAAAGCATTTTTAAGCATTTTTAAAAACTTTTATTATTTCCTCAAAGATCTCTTTAAAAGCTTTGAAATGACATCCATATTGATATTTTACAAAATTTCAGTTCCACGTAACTCGGAAAATATGAGCGAGCGCATATTTTTGCACTCACATGATTTTTTTTCTTATTTTTTAATTCTCTATCGCCCCGCATATTAGTTTTTTTTTTTTTTGTTATTGGCGTTACTACACTGTTCCCAATAATATAGAAAAGTTTAAGGTAGGTGTAGTGTTTTGCCTGCTGTGTCTGAGGTCATTGACCGATCTTGCTAATTTCCAATAGCACCTCTTTCGACACTATATCTGATCGATTGGCATATTTAAACTTTGGTTGAAATCACTAACACGGACGGACAGACAGACATAGCTCAATTGTTTACGATTATAAGATGGCAATAACTTTTAAATAGGAAAACAAATTACAGCAAATACAACAAAAACAGATGTTATCTCAATATGAATGGTGTCAAAACAATCTTTGCATTTTAGTTAAACATTTTAGTTAATAACTCTCATTGCATGTGAAAAGGGTTGCAATGCGTTTATTTATAAAATGACTGTCTTACGTGCAACAATTGACCACTTATTTAAATAAAAAAAATGCAAGGCAAACAATTTCCGAAAAATATTATACAGTTGGTGTCTTTGAATTATTTTAAATGAAAATCAGCCAGGGAAATCAGTGATATGTTGTCTTTAAAAATTAGGACTGTATACAACATCATATCACGTGCTTAGAAGGAAGGAAGTAAGGAAGACTTAAATTAAAAGAGTCTCCAGGCAAAATGAAAAAAGTGACGCTACGAATTGAAAGAAATATAATTAAAACTACTACTGATAAACCGCAGTCGAGCACAAGAGGATGAGCTCTTCAACTGAAAAATGATTTTGGGATAAGTATTTCACACGAAACTATCCGAAATATGATACCAAAACACAAATATTCTTCAAGAGTGGCTAGGAAAACAGCTCTGCTCTCAGTGCAAAATATTAAAAAACGGTTAATATTTGGAACCGAACACATTTTACTTCCACCGGAATACTGGGATGATGTAATTTTCTGTGATGAGACGAAACTGATGTTGTATTATCATGATGGACCCCTAAACGTTTGTAGAAAACCTCTGAGAGCATATAAAAATAAAAATATATTTCCAACAGTAAAGTTTGGAAAACTGTCAGTTATGGTATGGTTTTGTATATCAAGCAAAGGAGTTGGAGATATTAGGATTTTTGATGAAATAATGACTAAAGAAATCGATCTTGATGTTTTGAAAAACCAATTGAGCTCTATTATACGAAAATTTGGTTTTATTGATCCGGAAAATTCTAATACGTTCAAATACAAATTGTATCAAGATAATGATCTTAAACATAAATCTTACTTATATATAGGTCTTGGTTATTATACAAAGATATAGATACCCCTGCCCAAAGTCCAGATAAAAACAAAATCAATAATTTGTGGGTCCATCTACAGCAAAAGGTTGGAAAAATTTCGCCGACAAATAAAATCGAACTGATTAGATTTATAAAAGAAAAGTGGAAGAAAATACCTGGTGGATAGAATATTCTAAAGCTGATTCATTCAATGCTCAGAAGTTTGCAAGCAATAACTGACAAAATATTAGCAACTTAAAGCCCAGAAATTAACAATAAAAAAAATATATTGTCTCATCGCTTATGCAAACATTTATTTGACAGCAGAGAGATTGTATTGAAGTATGTACATATGTATATAAGATATATATTGCAAAAGAAAATAAAGTAAATTATTTATAAATGAATAGAATTTATTTTGGCTCAAGTTCATTTATTTTTAATTTCTAAAAATCTTTTTTAGAAAGAAAATTTATTTTACAAATGTATGCGGACGTTTTCCAAAGAAAACAAGAAAAATTAGACGCTAGCAAAATGAAATGCTGCACTTTCTGGACCGCTACGACCTTCATCAGCATTCTTCGCATCTATCTAGCTTAGTTGTGTATTTTTATAAACATCATCTATTTAACCAACTAACCTTGTAAATAAGAATACGAGAATACAAATAACTCATATCAACATTAATTTGGTTAGACGAAATTTACACACAAACCAACGTATTTCTTTACTGTTCTCTCTGTATTTCGTCTTGTACTTTTGTTTTTTCTTTGTTTCAATCATCGATTGAACACGAATGCAAATTTGTTTTAAGTCATTCTTAAAGACCAACTATAATGTGCATATACTAGCTTATGCCAACTTATACAACTGTGCAAATAAATTAAATTATATGTGGTAAACTATAATGTACATAAGGTAACTTTTCGTCAAGTTTCGTTAAATTTCAGTTCTTTATGCAAGCTACGAAACTGATCGTACTTTCCGTACGGAAACAGCTGATTGTGCTTTCTGTTATACATTTATATAGAAAAATTTTAATTAAGAGCTAAATTGTTAAATTTTTAATTCAATAGAAAATGTAGAAAAAACAACGTTCTTCTTTATGGCCTATTTTTTACAATTATAATATATTTAAATCAAATTTGTATTTATACACACATATGTATACCATATAAGCCATGAACATCGTTGCATTTTTTAGTAGGGTTGGCCACAAACACAAAACAGAAAATAATTTGTAATAATTTTTTTTTACATTTTTTTAGAGCATTAACCAAAATATGTACATGTGTATGTGAACGTTATTAAATATATAAAATATTTTCTTTAAAGCCTTTTCGTTTTAAAATTTTGTTGATTTATATAGAAATTATTTTTGGCAAAAGTACGACTTAAACATAAATGTGCAACTGTGGCAAATAAGTTACTAAATTTATATTAGTACATTGTAGCCACATAAATTTCTTTGATAAGTTACCTAAGCATTTGACAGGCTTTTCATTGAATTTTTGACATAAGCTAAAGCTAGCTTATGCACATTATAGTTGGGCCTTTACTTGTTTACTCACAACCTTATAGATGCTGTTCCAGTATCATTTTGATTGTTATGATGTAAGCATGAATGCTCGCTGTTCCTTGCGTGCTTATAATTTAATTTTTATTAATTATTTGACCTGTGAATATTATAAATGAATAGAAATTATTTTGGCTCAAATATATGAATAAATGAACTTGAGCCAAAATAATTTCTATTCATTTATAATATTCACAGTTCAAATAATTAATAAAAAGTAAATTATTTTTATCAGAAACTAATGTTTCTTTTTTTTATTTTTTCTATTTTTTATTTTTTTTTATTTTTGAAATCTAAACTTTATAATGACAGGGGTACATAACCACAGCTTCAGGAGATACCACAAGTTTTCAGATATAAACAGTCTCTCCAGGAACGGCACATCGACCTATACTTTCGTATAGGAAGTGGTAAATCCTGAACAGAAAATTGTTCGTTCGCACAATTACATTCAAAACAAAGACAAATTCTAAAAAATTGTTTTTGTTTTAAATGTAATTATGCGAACGAACGAACGATTGTGACATCGTGGGACCGGCAGATATATCTTTTTTAATATTTGTTGAAACGATGGCTTTTTATAAAAACCAGTTAAGAAAAAACGTGCGCGTTGCGTCTTTAATTATAAACTTACTTTTTTGAAAAAGGTCTTCTTCTTCTTCAAAACAATTAGATACACCATCAATACCACTAGATCTGTTGTTTGCATACCAGTGTTGTAGGATATAGAAGACTAAATCATCATCACGAACCAAGCTTCATATTATGGAAAGATAATGCAACCTTTGCCTGCCGCTGTAGCTTCACCTGAGTTCGATTTCATTTTGCTTATGTTAATTCATAGGCCTATTACGATAGAGTTTGAAACAAGGTCGTCGATTATAGACAGCTTATGGTCTTTTCTGCTGCTCAATAGTAGTAGTCTAAAATAACATCCAATACAATAGCGGAAAGCGAAAGTCACAGTACAGATGCTTATTTTACGCCGGCGGTTATGCTGAAAGGCTCCTTTATGCTGCCATTATGTTTAACTCTTGCACGAGAGTCATTATATTAAATTCTGATAATAGAGTCGAAAGCTTTCTGGAAGTCGCTGAAGGTCAATTGGATGTAAAAATTTTAAGTAAAACTTTTACCAAAAATTTATAAGTATTTACATTTACAGAATTTGAGTGTCCAGTAGTAGAAAATAACGCACGACATAAATAACAAAACAGCGCTTACTCAGATCTATTCTAAGCGAATATACGGGCGGTTCTCTCATATTTGGACAGAACATCTCCTTTGACATTTTCGGCAGGACTCTTACATCTGACGGAGGACTGATTGATTTAAAAACGAACGTAGACAGATTAGATTTCATTGACTCTGCATCTGTGCCCAAGGCGTTGAAGCGTTGGCGGGATATCTGATATTGTGCTGAAAAGAACCAATGTTGTGGCATGGAGATTTCTAGCCATAGTTTTTAATCATTGCTATAATGTTGGGTACTTTTTGAAAGCGTAGAGATTGGCTCTCGTCGTTCCTATACTGAAACCCAGATCACAACCTGGTACGTGTGGAAGCTATATAGCCATTTCCCTGCTGTCTGCCTTCGAAAAGCTGTTTGAATTCTTTCTACTGGCAAAGATAAATGACATAATAATTGACAAAAACATTTTAAAAGACTTTCAGTTTGGATTTAGAAGATAACTTTCGACAACGCACGCTCTGACGGTACTCACGGACTTTATTGCCAGGGGTCTAAAGAGAAGGTGTTCTACATAAGCTATTAGTCTGGACTTTGCCAAGGTCTGACAAGGGCTTGATTTCTGCTGGAGTGCCACAGGGCACGTTATTGGGCCTAGTGCTATACAATATATTTGTTTTCGAAGTACCACAACCGCCACGGAAGGATCTTTTACTTATGTATGCCGATGATATACTGATTGCCTCATCAGGAGCTAGAGCAAGTAATATTAATACGGTGCTGATGGACTATGATGGCCGTGACTATCGGATGACAACTCGGGACATTGGACAGGCTTGAATACTTAGTAGTCACCTTCAATGAGAATTTTGAGAGCTATCGGCACATTGACGCTATTCTCGAAAGGGCCGAGCGTATCTACTCTTCATATCAGGGTGTTTTAAATCGTAGAAGAGGTCTTCATAGGAGAGAGCGTCTTTTAGTCTATGGCCAACTCATTCGCTCTGTCATTGCTTATAGTAATATAAAATATGTATATGTATGTAATGTTTACTCATGTTTATTTATTATGTTAACTTATTTATTGTTGTTATTATTTACTTCACTTTACTTATTTGTTTGTTATTATGTGATCAGTTGGAATTGATATACAGTTGCTCAAAATGAAACTGGGACAAACATTAATATTTTATTAGCATTTAGAAAAAGCTAACAGAAAATAAAATAATTTTTTTTTTAATAAATTTGTTTTAAAGCTTTATTTATAAGGATTTTATAACATAAAAAAATTTTAAAACTCATTAATATTTATTTTAAAATAACAAAAACAATAGAATAGATATATTTCAATGTCAAAATTAAAGTGGGACATTTCAAACTTAACGGTGTTCTGCAGCAGAAACGTTGTATTTTTGGATTGGTTTTTTAATTTTAGTACTTTGTAGGTAATCCTTTAGTGGATTTAACTGCTAAAAGTCGACGCGGCATAGATTCCACTAATTTACGGCAAACCCGTGGGTCAATTTTTGACCATTCTTCTTTTATAGCCGCTTCCAACTGACTTCTGTTCGAAAAACTGTACGCTTTTAATTTTTCTTCAAGGTGAGCCCATAAATGTTCAATGGGGTTTAAATCGGGCTGGTGTTTCTAACACGTGGGGGCAGTTGTATAAAAGCCACATTTGCACGTTATGAGCTTTGTGTTTAGGATCGTTATCTTGATAATAATAAAAATTGTTCGCGATTCCTAATTTTTCTGCAGATTCTTTTAAGTTGTTTTTGAGAATTTCTAAATACATCATCTGGTCCATTAATAATACACAAACTTCCCGGCCCAGCAGCCGACATGCAACCCCATACCATTATTGAACCACCCCCATGTTTCACAGTAGGCCGGAGATTACGTTGTAGAAGTTCTTGATTTGGTTTTCTCCACACGTATGAAGTCCGTCAGATCGAAAGAGATTAAATTTCGACTCATCAGCAAACAAAACCGTTTTTCAGAAAGAAAAATCCTTATCTTTGAACTCATTAGCGAACTTAACTCTTTTTAATTTGTTTTGCTTGCTGATCAGTGGCTTTCTACGAGGCACTCTACCATGAAAATTGTGCTTTCTAAGAATATTTCTTATAGTTTCCGGGTTAGCGTCTTTTTTTAGGTGTAGCGATGCCAACTTTGGTGCACTTATTCGTGGGTCTTTCTTAATATGTTGAACAATCCACCGCTCATCTGAGGCGGAAAATATCCTTTGTTTTCCTAATTTTGTCTTGTTTTCGACAGATTTTGTTAATTTGAACCGTTTAATAATATTGTGGACCGTGGAGTAACTTCTATTTACTAGTTCACCAATGGCTCTTATTGTTTTTCCATCTTGGAAATGCTTTATCACTAATCTTCTTATGTCTACTGAAGTTTGACCACGCTGTCTGCCCATTGTTGAATTTTTTTACTATTTATTAATTAAATTATGTTGAATTATTATTAAAAGCCTGTAAAACTTATTTTTTGCAATTTTTTTTTGGCAAAAAACACCAATCTCTCTTAAATCTTAAACAAATTTAATGTTTGTCCCACTTTCATTTTGACATTGAATTTAGTAATTTTTTGTTGTTGTTGCTTTTTCAAAAAAAGTAACGAAATTTTGGTGTTGCTTGTTAGCGGTTCTGATGAAGCACAAAATAACTAAGATAATTCATTTTAGTTAAAAAAATTGCATAGTTCTTTTTAAGTTTTTTATGAAAGAAACAAAAGTATCAATAGATGTCCCAGTTTCATTTTGAGCAACTGTACTTTATTATATTCAAGAATTTTTTAATAACAATAACATGTTTTTTTCAATAATGTTTCATTTGTCAAATGAAAAAATATATACAGTCAACAAAAAAAAAACTTGTACACTTACCAACTCAGAATAAAAAGAAACAAAGCGATGAAAATTTGCAAAGAAAATAAGATTTATTAAACACAAACTAAAACTTGAGATCGATATTATATAGGTACTTAAACATTTTTTTGTAATGCTAATTATAAAGAAAAAAATAACAACAACAAAAAATATCTCCATATTCTTAGACAAAAAAAAAAAAAAACTTGTACACCAAGAAAAAACTTAAATTTACAACATTAAACAAAGTTATATTATATATTTTAGTAATTTGTGTGTTGACCCTTAGCTTCTTTGACGGCTAAGAGTCTTCTCGGCATGGAATGGACCAGATTTCTTGTTACATCTCCTGGAATAGAGCTCCATATATCCTTTAATGCGGTTTTCAAAGTTTCTTTGCTAGAAATCTGGTAATCCTTTAATTTAGATTTCATATGTGACCACAAATGTTCTATTGGGTTTAAATCTGGGCTTTGTGGTGGATGAGGTAATACTTTTTTTGTATTATAAAGATGCCATTCCTTTACTATGAGGGCTGAGTGCTTTGGATCGTTATCTTGGACAAATGAAAAGTTATCACCTAAACCCATTTTTTGTGCAGATTGAAATATTCAAATAATCCGTTTTATTCATGTTTCCTTCTACAAAAACAAGGTTTCCCACTCCATTTGCACTCATAGCCGCCCACACCATTACATTTCCACCACCGTGTTTAACAGTATGTGTCACATTAAAGCTTCCCCTTCCTTTCTCCATACAAATTTTCGACCGTCACTGCCAAATATATTAAATTTGGATTCGTCAGTAAAAATTACTGTTTCCCAAAAAGCATTGTCTTTGTCCAAAAACTCACTTGCATACATAAGGCGTTTTTGGACGTTTTTTTTTTAAAGGAGGGGTTTCTTGCGAGCTGCGTATCCATATAAATCTTTCGAGTGGAGAAAATTTCTTACCGTCTGTGGAGTCACATCAACTATTTTTGAACTTTTAAGCATTTTAACAATATTTACTGCAGAAATTTTTGGATCCTTTTTCACTAAATAGCATATTTTTCGTTCAACCTGAGGATTATTTATTTTTTTAGGACGACCACTTCCACCGGGCCTTTCTAGAGAATTATTTTTTTGGAAGGCTTTTCTTGCGATTTCGCGTATTGATTAATAATTAATAATTAATTCTTTTAAATCGTTTGACATTTGTTTTTTCTCCATTTTTTCACAGTTTTTGAAAATGCAATGTACCAATTAGTTTGAATCACATAAACTGACTGACATTTAACAAGATCGACTCAATTTTGGAGCAAAAAATTTGTAATGGGACTTTTTGTGCAAAGAGAAGAGTAAGTGTACAAGTTTTTTTTTTTGTCTAAGAATATGGACATATTTTTGTTGTTCTTATTTTTCTCTTCAGTGTTAGCATTACAAGAACAATTTTTATTTACCGTTATAATAGGGATCTCACACTTTAATTTGTTGTTAATAAAACTTATTTTCGTTGCAAATTTTTATCAATTTGATTCTCTATATTCTAAGTTTGTTAGTGTACAAGTTTTTTTTTTGTTGACTGTAGTTTTAGTTTTAATTTTGGTTTGGAGAAAATTCAATGAGGAGTTGCTTGCCAAAAACATGAAACCAACAGTTAAGTACGGTGGTGGGTCAGTAATGGTTTGGGGATCTGGGCCCGGTGTTTTACACTTTACCGATGGTACCATGGATCAGCATATGTATCTGAACGTTTTAAAAGAAAGTTTGCCAGTTTGTAAGCAGAAACTTTGTCTTGGTGACAACTAAGACAACGACCCTAAGCATAAGGCTTACAATGTGCGATCATGGCTACTTTATAATTGTCCACATGTTATGGATACACTAGCCCAAAGTCCAGACATAAACCCAATCGAAAATTTGTGTAGCTATCTCGATCGTAAAATTCATAGTCATACAATAAGTTCTAAGGATGGCTTGAAAAGAGCTCTTCAGGACGAATGGGGCATAATTGAACCAAGTTTTTGCAATAAACCTTGTGCGCAGTATGCTAAATACATTAAAAATGGTGATAAAAAATAAAGCTATGTACACGAAATATTAATATTCAAAACCAACAAAATAATATTTGATTAAAGTGTGGTGTACGAGTTTGGCTTTGTCACAAAAATTACTATTATTTTATATTTTTATTAAAAAAAATTTTTTGATTGAATTATAATTTAAAGTTTTTATGTTTTGTTAAATTTGTTATAAAATGAACTAATAAAATAAATACAGTTTTATTTGTTAAGAGCTTCTTACTTAATGTTATAAGATAGTTTAAAAATAAGTCTAAAGTGTACGAGTTTCGCTTGGAGCTACTGTATGTTGTTTGTTGTTAGACCTTTTTACTCTTAAGTTGAATTGTAAGGTTCGGCTTGAGGTCCTCTTTGTTAATAAATTAAAAACAAAATAACTTTATTGTTTTTATTTATTTTTCAATATTCCAATATTTCGACCAACTTTGTTGGTCATCTTCAGGGAAATATGACTAGAATGAACAAAAATTGTTTATGCTCAAAGCGAACAAATAACAAAATAATACAATAATATAAATAACAATTAAATTAAAAATTGCAATTACATTAATTATTTTCAGCGTCGTCCGTTTGTTTATGTTTACAATTTATCACTGACTGTTTTTGTTTTTATGTTTTTATCTGTTTATTGTTTATATGTTTACTAATTGTGTATCGATATATATATGTAAGCGCAATTGTCCACGTCTGTTTTGTAATTCATTCTCTTTTCTGCAGGGGTGTTTATTATATGAAGCATCTCTTGCATGGATTTCTTTGTTGCGTTTGTTTCTCCTACTAGAATTTTAACATTCTCAAAGTTTGGTTTGTGTCCAGTTATCGTACAGTGGGTTATTTTCATCGCTAATATATACTTCTTTTTGTCATAAATATCGGAATTTTTAAATCTCTCAGAAAAGCCAGGAATATAGTCACATGATTTGTACAGGAATATAGTCACATGATTGTACATCTTTTTTTTATTATTCTACTTTTGTCAATTTGTGATACGTTTTCGCCCTTTATTACGTTAAGAATTAATTTGTTTATTTTTCAGCCGTGTAGTCTTTATTTTCTCTTTATTTGCTGTAAGGAAATCTTTATTACTAATATTTAGTACTCGTGAAATAAATTTGGTTGCAGTATTCATAATTATGTTTTTGGGGTGTTTTGAAAAGACGTTTATTAGTCTTCGCGATGCCATGGGTTTTTGGTACCAGTCGAGCTTAATTATGTTTCCTTTCCTAATAATCAGGGCGTCCAAATAGGGTAATTTGTTATTTTGTTCCTTTTCCAGCTATGAAATGCATTCAAGGCCTTTAACGTGTTATCTACTTGATCGATTTTTATTATTCCAAATAAGTCAACTACATATTTTGTCATCACTCTAGGCTTAATTTCTAATTTGTCAAGAACGGTATTTAATAATTCTTCCATTATTATATCCGCAATAACTGAAAAAACTGGTGATCCCATTAACATTCCCTTATTCTGCTGGTAATACTTATTCTCATATGTAAAATATCTACAATCTTTAATACAAAACTTCACCAACTCTTAAAACAGCTTTTTTGGTATTTTTGTGTATTTCTCTAATAATTCCTATTTCCGTTCTATTATATTGATTGAACAACAATAAAGTTGTTTTGCTTTAATTTATTAACAAAGACGACCTCAAGCCGAACCATACAATTCAACTTAAATATAAAAATATTTAAAAACATATCCTAAATATATGTATCGTCTTTTCCTTTTAATTAACTCTATGCCATTCCAGCTTGGTTTGGAGTTTCTTCTTACGAGATGGAGAGGCTTAGGCGATAGGAGAGAATGATTTTGGTTGCTTACCTCGGCTTGAGGCCTTTTTTAGGAACAAATGGAAAGATTCGCAGGCCATCATCTAGGTCAATTTTTGGTTCCTCAGAGAACTCCCTGATTAGGGCACTATTTATTAATTTTTTTTTCATGCTTTTTAGTTTAATATGAATTCTTTTTTCTCTGTTTTCTATGTGTAATTGTTATTCGCATTTTATTATACTTTTTAAAATATGTCTTTGTTTTGTTTTTATTACAATTCTTCTTTTTATTATTTTCTTATTATACCCTTCATCGCAAAAAGGGTTAACTAAGTTTGTCATTCCGTGGGTAATTTCTATAATATTCATTTATATATACTCTCAGTTCTTATGAATAACAAGGTCGATGTCCGATGTCCGTCTGTCCGTCCGTGTTAGTGTTGCCTCGCCAAACTTAATTTCACAAAAAAAAAAATAAATATGTATGTCAATCAATCAGTGTCGAAAGAGGTGCTATTGGAAATCAACTTGATCGGTCCATGTCCTTCGAGGTAGCAGGCAAAACACCACGCCTACCTCTAATTTGTTCATGTCATTTGGAACAATCAAGTAACTTCAATCAAAAAAATATATGTATATAAGGCGCGACAGAGAATTAAAAATTTAAAAAAAATACTAAGTGAAAAAATTTCGCCCGTATTTTTCGAGTTAAGGCCTCGTTATGCGAACGTTGATGTAAGAAAAACTTAGCGTTTTTTAACGTACGGTCGTTTATGTACTTATGGAAACTTTACAAATGTGACGCATGTCAATAAAATAAACAAAACATTGTGCAGCACAATTTGTTTGTAATTTTAATTTCAAAAGCCCGAAAAGAATTTAAAAATGGATATTGAGGATTTATTTGCTGATGTCCATGAAATAAGTACAATTGTTTTGCAAAAAAAAAACTGTAAAGCTAAAATATTAAATTACAAAACCTAACACAATTTTCAATTTGCTGCAGCTGTTCAAAACAGTGTTGAGATTTGTGGCATAGTTGCGGGCACTGTTTCGTACATGTAAATTTGGAAAAAGTACTAAATTAGCTTCGAATGAAATTTTACATTGCAATATGTGCAATGTATTGACTAATTTAGTTATCTATTTTAAAAAATATTATTATGTATTTAATATAACTATTTATTTATTATACTTTTATTAAGCAAAATGATAAAAACTGATGAATGATACAATTATTATCAATTACTTCAAAAGTACCTAAAACGGGCAAATGTGCCGCAATGGTACTTAACACATAGAATTCCAGCACTGTCTTACGAATGTCACGTAACAATGCCGTCAAAACCTATTTTATACAGGTTGAAGCGTTACGGAAACGTGACAGTTAATTTCGGTAAGCGTTTGCATTGTTTTAGTATATTTAAAAACAAACGGCCGTTACGTTAGCTTAAGTGGACGTTCGCATAATTGTACCTTTACGGGACTCTGAAATTTTCAAATTTTTTTAAAACTATTAATTTGGGTATAATTTTAAAGCATTTGAAGAGATCTTTAAGGAAAAACTAAATTTTTTTTATAAATCGTTAAGTTTTTTCAAGGCGAATTAATTTACAGGTGGTCTTAATAGCCCGGCTCAAGGCAAATCAATTACCAGGTGGCAGCGTTAGATAATTTATTATTTTTTGCTGGTAGAAACGAATGCCAAACTTCATATATAAAAAATAGTACACAGATTTTTTATATATGGAGTTTGACAGTAGCGTTCACGGCGAAAATTAATGAATACGCCTACGCTGCCACCTGGTAGTTGATTCGCCTTGGCCCGGCTGTTGTCACAATTCTAAAATAGTTTTAAAAATAAAAAATTTACAAATAATTTGAAAAAGTAAAAATTTTAAAAACTTTATAAAATCAAATTTCAAAAGCAAAAAATAAAATATGAGATATTGCTGCACATGCCGGAGAAAGAAAGCAACCGTTACAACTTTATTTAAAGTACCAAATGTTGATAAAAGGATAAATTAAATTCGACACCTTGGTGTTTAGTCAGGTATTTTTACCATCAACGTGGTGCTCTGCAACAACAAAATGACATTCGGTTTTTGTTTTTTGTATTTAATTCGCTTTGGTTTTTAGGGTAAATAAATTAAAATGAAAAAACATAGTTTTTTATATCTTTATGGTCAAATTAACCTAAATTTTTTTTATAAAAAAAACCTCCAGAAATTTGAACAATTCGGAAATTCGAATCGCCATAAAATCAAAGTGGTTCGAATTTCCAAGCGTCTACTGTAAATGTATAATTTTTCCGCTTGTGGTGAAGGGTATAAAAATAAAAAAGTGTTTAACCTTAAAATTTATTTTCCCTCATTTTCTTGTTTTTAAGCAGAAAAATGACGGCTGGACATTTTAAGTCAGCTCTTCTCTACTAAGCAAGCAATTATAGCTCAAACTATAAATAAAATGGAAAACAAACGAAAAACATTCTGGAGTGGCATTCTAACGATATTTTTTAGTAAAAAAAAAATGTTGACAAAATTACGTTAAACAAAATTGAAACTTATTTATGAATTTGTAAAACGGATAATGCGGAAGTGAATTGAATTTACAGATCAGCTGTACAAATATTTACTCACATGTATCTTTATTTTTTTTAAAAGAAAAAACAAAAATATTTATAATAATTAATAATAAAAATATAACCCAAAAATTCTGTTTTTGTCATATTATGCTGCATTAGGAATGATATAAAAATAAGAGCTGTTCCAATTCAAAAATTTGTGACGTTTGCCGGAATTATTTGAAATATATATGTTTGCTTTTGCAAGCAACAAAATTTGCGTTGCCACAGCTGTAAATAGAAAAAAAAAATATTTTGAAACTTTTCCACTATTTGTGGTGAAGGGTATAAAAATAAATAAATAAAAAAGAAAACAAAAAGGCCCACCTGCTAAAAAAAATAAATTACTAGAATGAGTAAATAAATTAATATAAAGAAAAATATTATTTAAAATTAAAATAACAATAACTAATGTTGGCGACCATAAAGTTTTATTATCTGAAGATAAATTTAAACAACGCGTCAATGACATTATGACTTTTGAATAAAAAAAAAAAAGAGGAGAGATTAGGTATGTTTTCTATATTTTATTTACGAGGGCTGCTCTATATATTTCTGGCCTAATAGTGGAAATGCAAATATTTATAATCAAAAATGGTTTTATTGTTTTTCAAAGTATTCTCCAGCATGATTTATACACTTTTGCATGCGCTCAAACCAGTTGTCGAAGCACTTTTTCCACTCCGATTGAGACACCTCTAAAACATGGTTTTTGAACACTTCAACAGCTTCTTCTGGTGACGAAAATCGTTGACCACGTAATTTTTTCTTGATGTGCGGAAACAAGAAGAAGTCATTAGGTGCCAAGTCAGGGCTGTACGGCGGATGACCCATTAATTCGACGTTATGGCCGGTAAAAAACGCTCTGGTTTGAGCCGATGTGTGAAAGCTCGCATTGTCATGGTGAACAATGATTCGTCTTCTCTTGTTGGTTTTTCGAATTTCTCCGATAACTTCAGGCAAACAAATTGTAGTGTAGCACTCAGAAGTGACCGTCCTATGTTGCTCAACTTTCGTTGGATTTTGCTCGTCTTTGAAGACCCACACATTAGATTGTTGTTTCGTTTCGTACTAATACGCATAGATCCATGATTCGTCACCTGTGACGATCTTATAAACGTCTTTTGAAGCACCGCAATCGTATTTTTGCAACATTTCTTTGCCCCAATCGACACGAGCCTATTTTTGAGCGACTTTCAAGTTGTGCGGGATCCAACGAGAACAAACCTTTTTTACGGCCAGGTGTTCATGCAGTATCGTATGTATGCTGGTGGAAGAAATGTCCAAGGATGTCTCTATCTCTCGGTATGTCGCATGTCGATCTTGCATTATGAGTTCACGCACGGCATCAATGTTCTCCAGCACAACAGCCGTTTTTAGACGACCTTCACGGAATTCGTCTTTGAGCGAGCTTCGGCCACGATTAAATTCATTATACCAATTTTTCACAGTGCTATAGGACGGTGCTTCATCGCCATACAAAGATTTAAGTTCATCAGTGCACTCTTGTCGTGATAATCCACGTCGAAAGTTGTGAAAATGATGGCACGAAAATGTTCACGAGTTAATTCCATTTTTTTCTATATTAATTTTTTCAAGTCACTGTTAACAACACAAATAATGGTCGCACGTCAAAACGTTTTGAGTACTATTATGCTTAAAAATGACAAACTTTCCAATGGAAATGTCAGATTGCCCTTGGCAGAACTCAGTGTTGCCAGGCCAAAAATATATATAGCAGCCCTCGTATTCCTCTTAAAACTACTTATAAGCAATAAAATCACGTCGTTTTCTCGGAACATAAATGGAAAAACATCTTGAAAACAAAACTTCAGAGGTGGGATGCGTACAAAATAAAGACATCGAATAAAGTTAAATTTAATAATTTAAATTATAACAAGGCAATTATTTAATTAAATTAAGTTTTAGAAATTGTCATCAATATCGGTGATTTAATAACAATAATAATTAATTATCAGGATAAAAAAATATCACGACTTTTTTTAAAAATTAATTAAATAATTTTTAGGACCAAATAATCAGCTTTTTGGAGACTCTTAAGTCTAATAGAAGTCGATAAGCTTAAGTTCGCATGATCAACCCAATTATTTGTCGCTAAATTTTAGTTTAAAGTATAAAGGAGAACTGGATAATTGTCCTACAAAATTCTTAACTGATTTATTAATTCATTTATTTTTAAAGAGAACTCGTCATAAATAATAGTTTTAATTACAACTAACATATATTTAAATAAATTCTCGGCATACTAATGCAATTTCCAAGGACTATATGTTTCGTCGATTTACAAGAAAAAAAAGTTCAAGATAAATTACACAAAAAAAAGAGAAGCATTTTATTTAATTATGAATTAATTAAAAAAATAATAAATAAATGTAAAACGAAATACATACAAATGAAGCAAAACGGAAAGGAACGAAACAGAATAGAACAGAACCAAGAAATAAAAATATGAAGACAAAATCGAACCCTCATGAGAGATGACATCTCCAATACGAACCCTAAAAGAGCTTTCGTTTATAAAGATATTTATCATGCCCCTTAGAAACCCATCTATCACACGAAAGATGCCCGTGCCAAATTTCATACTCATCAATTTATGGATTTTTGCCAGGAGAAAGTATTCAACAATGATTTGATTTCGTTTAAATTATGGGAACAACAAGAGCAGTCTTCCATGCTTTTGCTTACAATGGCCAAAAATCGGGACGTCATATTGTACGTCTTCTTCAAAACAATTAGATACATTATCAATACCACTATACCTCTTTTTTGCACTCTGCTGCTGCCAAGTCTGCTTATATTCCTACTAGAGTCAATAATTCCAAAAATCATCAAGAGCGTCGAAATTAATTCTCCAACTCTCACACTACATGCATCCACGCGTACTGTTTGACTGGAAAATTCCTGGAACAAGCGAGTTACAAGCAGATTATACACACCAGTATTGTCTGAGATAGAAGACTAGGCCATCAGCACCATCTAAGCTTCATATTGAGGAACGAGAATGCAAACATCGGCTTCCATTTTGCTTAATGTCTGGTAATTCAGTCGTATAATAAAAAGCTCGTCAAACGGTTGCATTCAAAATTAGTTGAGGCGTTCTGTTCCGTAATTTTGCTCTTAAAATTCCTCATCTAAACATCTGTGTAACGTTTGTCTGCTTCCAAAAGCTACGTCTACCCGGTTCTTTACAGATATGTGATTAAGATTAACGTCTGTTCATGGCACGAAGCTCCAACCAGACGGTGGTCCAACCACCACTATTAGTCTTCCACTTTCTATAGGATGAGAGCCTACCCATAAAGCTCCTCTGTTGAGAGTGCAACAGCACACTTTGTTAGCACCGCACCAGACCTGCCCCACTGAGGGACCTCCTCACTAACAATCGGCTACAGAGATGGGCAGCTCTCTGTACGGGCTACTGGTTACCGTGGTGCCAGTTCTTTTAGGACACTGGTGTATCCTTCGACAGTATCCCACTGTCGATCCAGATTTGATGCCGAGGTACTAGTTCCCCCTATAACCCCGAGAACCCTCATCGGTGCCTAGGTTAGATCAGCACAGACTTTTGTTGCCTCCGGGGGGGGACCTGGGTCTTTACATCTATGTAATAAAACTTTTCAAATGAAATGCTCCATAGCAAATAGTCAAACACCCTCCCCATTTGATCTATGCATACATCAATTTCAGTCTCGGTAACGTTCCTGTCAGAAGGAACGCCACAAATGTCAAGATTCTCAAACAGTCTTTGTGAAAATCTGCGCATGTTTAGCCTATCCAAGTCATATCCGGTAAATCATTCTCCTTTTAAGCAGATTTTCGTAAAAAAGATATTCTCAACTGGCTAATAGCCAGATTCGTAGCCCAGTGTCCTGAGTCGATTCGCAGTTGTTGTCCACAGGTGTCTGTCAATCGTCGTCTACCAAAATTTGTATGCAAAATCCTAAATGTAACTATTGGCTACCTAAAATAGCAGTTCTAAGTGTTTGAGTAATTTTTAGGATCTCATCCATCTTTGATTTAAGAATAACAATAATTTATACAATTCCAAGAATTTTTATTTCTTGTGGTATTTATTTCACCAGAAAATGAAATAAAGTAACTGCTTACATATGTATATGTATGTATGTATATACGTATGCATGCATGCATATGTGTATATGTGTGTACGTATGGGATGTGTTGTAAACAGTGCTCTGAATACTGAGAGAGTGTAGCCTTCTATGATAAAATAAGAAGTCTGCATCCTCGTAAAGAATCCAAGCACCCTTAATAGCCAACAGATCAACCGGAGACAGATACCTTAACATGCGAACAGTCTTCATTTCACAGCCATTCCAAAATTTAACAGCCGTGTCCAAAATCTAGACATCCACCCGCGTAAAATCAATTGCGCTGTAGATGGATCTAAATGATGGCCTGCGAATCTCGCCGTTTGGTCCTACATCAGGCCTAAGCCCCAGACAAGCAACCAAAACCAATCTCTCCCATCTCCAAAGCCCCTCCATCTGGTGCGAAGAAATCCCGAACCAAGCCGGAAAGGCATAGGAGATGATAGGACGGATAATTTGGCGGTACGCTAGAAGATGCACTTTGAGAACTCCCTGATATGCAGAGTAAATTCTCTTGCTTCTCTCAAGAATATCGTCAATGTGGCGATTGCTCTCAAAGTTCTCAGTTCTTGTCCGACAGTCAAACATGGTATGTATTGTCTACAATTCGGATAAATATATTTGCGCCTACCCTTGAACATAACTATGACAAGTAATTTATTCTTTAGCATGTGGGCCTTTTTGTTGTCTTTTTTTTTCTATTTATTTTTATACCCTTTACCGCAAAAAGTAGAAAAGGGACATTATCATTGTTTTTCGCCGTAAATCTCAAACACCATATACAAAAATTATACATATTATTTTATATGGAGTTTGAAATTTAGCATTTAGCGCGTAAAGCGCAAGATATCTGTCAAAAATTCTCATGTACAAACAAAATGTATGAAGCATCCCTAAATAGCACGGCGTCAACGCTTAGCAATTGGAAAATCCAATTTTGACAGTGCGTTAGGAAGTTAAGTTGGCTGCTTGTTGGTTTGTTTTGTTTTGTTATGGTTGAAAAGTAATGACAATTTTGTTATTTTCAAGGCAATCTAGCGGTTTTATCTCTTCTTTTTTCAGGTATTATAAAATAATATGAGTTAACATTACTGTTAAAGACACAAAGTTGACGCTCTTGTTTAGGGATGACATGTCAGCGCAAAAGCTACGAATTACATTGCTTTGCATCTTACTCGCTAATTTAGGGATGTCAGTTACGGCGATACTAATGAATTCGCCACAGCGACCACCTAGTATTATTTCGCTCTGATAGTTCTAAAACATATTTTTTCCTGTGGCAACGCAAATTTTGTTGTTTACAGAAATGGATTTCAAATCAAGAACAAGGCGAATAAAATATAAATTAACCAATTCGCCATCGCTACCACTTTATATTTTATTCGCCTTGATCAAGGTTGATTTTTATTTATGTTCGGCGTTGTTGTTGTTAAAAATTTAAAATAATTTTTATAAAAGTAAAAAGTAAAAAAATTTAAAATTTTATAAAATTAAATTTCAAAACAAAAAAAAAATGAGGTATTGCTGCACATATAGGAGAAAAAACCAACGGGTACAACTTCATTTAAATTAACAAATGATAATAAAAGGATAAATTAAATTCGGCTTCCTCTTGTTTAATCAACAAAATGTCATAAGGTTTTTGTTTTTGTAGCCGTGCGGCCACCTAGTATTTAATTCGCCTTGTTTTAAATAATTCCGGAAAACGTCACAAATTTTTGAATTTGAACACCTTTTATTTTTATATCATTCCTAATGCAGCATAATATGACAAAAACAGAATTTTCGGATAATATTTTTATTATTCAGTATTATAAATATTTTTGTATTTTCTTTTCAAAATAAATAAAGATACATGTGAGTTAATATTTGTACAGCTGAATTGTAAATTCAATTCACTTCCGCGTTACTCGTTTTACAAATTCATAAAAAAGTTTCAATTTTGTTTGACGTAATTTTGTCAACATTTTTTGTTACAAAAAAATGTCGTTAGAATGCCACTCGAGAATGTTTTTCTAGGAAAAGATTGCATCGTTTGTGTTCCATTTTATTTATAGTTTAAGGTTAATTGCTTGCTTAGTAGAGAAGAGCTAGCCGTCAGCCTTTCTTTCTTTTATCTTTCAAACGCCTTTTTCTGCCGGGACTTAATGGAGACTTGGCCAATGTTTCTTGCACTTCTTTTGAAACAGAATGTATAACACCAAGACTGTAAAGTTAACTTGCTTAATGCTTAAAAGAAAGAAAAATAGGGAAAATTAATTTTAAGGTTAAACACTTTAATTATTTTTATACCCTTTACCACAGGCGGAAAAAGTAGACGCTCGGAAATTCGAACCACTTTGATTTTATGGCGATTCGAATTTCCGAATTATTCAAATTTCTAAACAATTAAAAAAAATAGGTTAGTTTGACCATAAAGTTATAAAAAACTATTTTTTTCATTTGAATTTAGTATGTAAAATATAAATAGTTATTTATAACTAAATTAAACAAGTAAGAGTGCTATATTCGGCTAAGCCCAATCTTATATACCCTTCACCATCTATGTCAATCTAGTTTAACTCCAATAAAAAAGCAAATATTGGGGTGATATAATTTTACATAAAAATGCCACTGGCTGTTAATATGTCAAGCATTTTTAAACAATTTTAGTTTTTATTGAAAGATCTCTTTAAAAGCTTTAAATTGATACCCATATTGATATTTAAAAAATGTGGAAAATTTCAGACCCCCGTAACTCCGAAAATATCTGCGAGCGCCAAATTTTTCACTTGAAGTTTTTTTTTTCTTATTTTTTAGTTCTCTATCGCCCCATATATTTCTTTTTTTTTATTGGAGTTACTTTATTGTTCCAAATTAGAGGTAGGCGTGGTGTTTTTCTTGCTACCTCAAAGGGCATGGACCGATCATGCTGATTTTCAATAGCACCTCTTTTGATACTGCATCTGATCGATTGACATATTTATTTATTTATTATTATTTTATTATTTTTGTGAAATATAGTTTGCCGCGGCGGAAATGACCCCTTTCCCACTTTTTGGCGTATAGAGTATAAAAATAAGTGCTAAATTTATACTTTTACATAAAAATGTGATGGGATCTGGGTAAGGCATTTTTTTAAATTAATACTTTCTGAAAGATCTCTTCAAACTCTATTAAACGATACCCATATGGATATCTTAAAAAATATGGTGCACAATCGTGGTTTCTACGAAAAGTTCAGAGGCCCACAACTCAGAAAATATGGGCGAGCGCCAATTTTTTTACTTGAAGTTTTTTTCTTATTTTTTAATTTTCTATTGATCCATATATATATATATATATATATATATATCGTATTCTAGGGATCAAAATAAGAAACCCCCCAACTGTTGACTTTTGTCGCGTAGGTTCAAATTTGGAAAAATCCCACTTTGACCCATTTAGAGTGCCCCAATCGAGTCCAAATGTATGACCGACCCCCACTTACTTTGGAGGGCCGATCCACCAATGCCAGTAGCACACCCCCTGGTACTCTCCTGGGGGGTTCCCATACAAACATTTAAAAAAATCACCATTTTTGCCACTTTATTTTATTATTTTTTATTTATTTATATTATTTTATTAATATTTTCACTTTAGAAATTTATTTAGTCAGAACATATGTAAATTAAAAAATTAACTGAACTTAGTAATAGAAAATAAAAAAAATTGCTGTTTGAAGTCTTCTTTGCTTGCAAGTCTGGGCAATTTCGCACGGCTCTCTAATGTCGTCGCCATAACAGCTCTACATTTTCCTGTATTACTCGTTTGGAAACGCTAGCTAGCAATTGAACGTGTCGTTCTGTTCCTTGTATGTGTGACTGAATTTTTGGATCATTAAACGGTGGATCATATTGATTTAAATATTTTTTCAAATATCGTATGGAATGCTTCGCGTGAATGGTGGTTCAAATACGTCATTTATGTCATTCATATTGATAATTTCCTTTAACTTGTGCAATTAAAGTTTTTATCTGGTTTTTTATAAGCTCTAAGTCCCGTTGGGTCGTCAACATCGGTTCGATAGCATATAATTATCTCGATAGCACAGTCGCGCTTTTTTTTGCTATCATCAAACAACACTGATAGCAAGATAATTTCCGAATGCGCATAATATAAATTATCTGTAATTACTTTATTGACAATTTTGAGTAAACAAGGTTCTAGAAATCTTGACCAACTAATGAATTTTAAAAATAATCTACTACCGTACACGACATAGCTGTAATACTTGATACTGAAGTACATTGGCACATAACATGTAATTATAAATTTAGCCAGTATTCTTAAATTTGCATCTGGATTTTCCGTTGTCACATATAATCGTAATAGTCTAGCGGCCTTGGTGAGCCACCGAGAATGTACAATTTTCCCTGGTTTGATGTTAGCCAGATCCACTGAAACCACGCCGCTAGAAATTGCATGGGCCATGTCGTATAAGTACTTGGAATCGGTGAAAAATTCAATTTTTTCTGGAGCAGGGGGCATATTTTTCAACTCAATTTTCTGAAAGCCGTCCACCACCTGAAAATATATAAAAATAAAACAATTAAAAACAGTTGACAATTATAATAAATAAGTAATAGCAATGACTTACCGGAAGAGTTTCACAAGTTTCGATTTGACCGCTCAATTTTCCGACCTTGGTCCAGTGCTGGTTGATTTATCCAAAGCTTTAAACAAATGCCGAAACGAAAGTTCGTTGAAGTGTAGAAGGCCAAAAATGATGATTTTTTGAAATGTTTGTATGGGGAACCCCCCAGGGGAGTTCCAGGGGTTGTTCCACTGGCATGGGTGGATCGGCCCTCCAAAGTTAGTAAGGGTCGGTCATACATTTGGACTCGATTGACCCTTCGCGACAAAAGTCAACAGTTGGGGAGTAGTAGAATTCGTTTTAGAGGTATAGTTCCTCGGGTAAAGATTCTTATTTTGATCCCTAGAATACGATTTTCACTGAGCCATGGGCGATTTTGTTGCCTCCCCACAAATCGACCGCCCTAATATATATGTTTGATTGGAGTTTCTTCATTGTTCAAAATAATGAAAAATTACGCACAGGCGTAGTATTTTGCCCGCTGCCTCGAACGACATGAACCGATCTTGCTGATTTTCAACAGCATCTCTTTAGACACTATGCCTGATCGATTGCCGTATTTAAATTTTCTCTATCTGATCTAGTGCTTTGGCAAACTTGATTTCAACACTAACTTCTTTCTTTAAATGCTATTTTATTATTTTTATATTTTTTTTAAATGCTATTAAAAGAAACTACTAAATATTTTCTTAAATTTTTTTTTTTATTTGAAAGTACAATCCTTCCGGTTAATAATGGAAAATAATTTCATTTGAATGGCTGCCTCGGCTGGCCATGCAGTAGTCTACACGATCGGTTTAATTTTTAAGCACATTATCTTTGATGGCACCCCACAAATAATAGTCCAACGGTGTCAAATCGCAGGTCCGGGATGGCCAAGCGATATCAGCTCAGCGGCTTATAATGTAAAACATCGAGTGTAGCTTCGGCTGTGTGACACGTAGCGCCATCCTGTTGAAACCAAATGTTTCCAATATCCTCCTCTTTAATTTTTGTGAACAAAAATTCGTTCAACAAGGCCCGACAACGATCGCCATTGACTGTTACAGCCTCTCCTTGCTCATTGTCGAAGAAAAATGGCCCAATTATACCTCTGGACCAAAATATTGACTCGGTTTGGGTGCACCGGCTTTTCAATGTATGTGTGCGGGTTTTCTGTGCCCCAAATGCGACAATTTCGTTTGTTTACATACCTGCCAAGATCAAAATGTGCTTCATCTGAAAAGATGATTTTTTTTTTTGTTTTTGGCAAAATCGCAGGCCCACTTAGCGAAGCGAAAACGCATTGGATGGTCAGTTGGCTTCAACTCCTGAACGAATTGGACTTTGTTATACCACGGTCTTTATGCTAAATTCGTCTCAATGATGTCTCCTAAGTGTTCAATTGTTGAGAACGCCGGTGAATTGATGTTGATGGCGCTTCACGCACACTTTCTGCCACAGCAGCAATATTCTCGGGTGTATGCACTGTTTTTGGCTTTTCACGCTTATCGATGAAGATGCTAGTTTCATTCACTTTTTTCACAAGATAATTAACATACGGAGCTGAGTGTGCTTCTCTTCTTCCAAAATCAGTACGCAATTTTCGCACACATTCTGCAGCATTACCATGATTTTCAAAGTAAATCACTAAGCTAAGTGTTACCATTCACGAAATAAGCACTAGTTAAAAAAAAAAAACGTTAGATGGCGGACCACATATTTTATAGGGTCGAAAATAAATACTGTAGAAATTACAAATGGAATGACAAGCTTAGTTATACCTTTTTTCTACTTTTTTGTGGTGAAGGGCATAAAAAGGTACTGTACAATTTTCCAGTCAGTACTGACGCTAGTAAACCGTTCATTTACTCTTTCACTTCTGGAAGGGAAATACTGAAAACTTCTTTACTTACTGGTTGCTACATTTTAATTATGGAGTTGGGTCAGATCAAATGCTTTATTTAAGTTGATGTTCACACATGCTCAATTAAGCTTATTCAATTGGCACAATGCATATTTCATTCACTAGGTAATGTCGTCCGCCCAGCTGATTTCTCTTTTTATTACAAAAACAAAATGACCTCTTGATGTTGCTTTGAAGTTGAAAGTGTCAAAAGCCAATTTCGTATGACCCGCCATTTTCTTTTAATTTCTTGCGGCTTGTCAATTTTATTAATTTTTTCTTCTCACTGAACATAGTTCTCAGAGTAAACATACTTGTTGGCAAGAGTTGCATTTCGCATATTATTCAATTAGTGATGCAATTAACTACTAATTGCTCAATTTATTAATTAACTTGTTATATGGTAAATTGAGCCTTAATTCCGTAAGTTTCTTAATTGCGCATTTAAAGCGTATGTCAGAACAGGGTATTAAGCTCAAGTAAGGACCTTAATTGTGTTAAATCCATAATTTTAAAATTTACGTGTACGTCTGAACAAGATATTGGGCATGTAGTATACATTGTTCTTTCAAGGCTTAAAATAGTAAATAATAAAATTTGAAAAGTAAAACTTTGTACATTTTATTTCGATCTGTTTAAATTTTATTGGATTTACAAGTATTAAAAATATAAAAACAAATTTATAAAGCTAAAAATATTTAAACAGATTGAATAAATATACTTTAAAATAAATTTAAATTTTGAGGTCTGTTGACTTTCAGGGGAACTGGCCTTCTCCTTGAGTAGTACATACACTAAATATAAATATAGGAAACAAAATAATTTATTTTGTATTTATATTTTAATGTTTTCATTTAATTGTTTGTTCATGTTTTTTGGAAAAATATCAATTTGTATTGTTTTCTTTTTATATGTAATTGTAAGTTCGCATTTTTTTTTATACCCTTCACCACAAGAAGTGGAAAAACAGAATATCTTAGTTTGTCATTCCGGTTGTAATTTCTACAATATCCATTTCCGACTCTATAAAGTATATGTTTATAATCTGAGTTCTTATGCATAGCGAAGTCGATTAAGCGATGAACTAGAGAAAATTCGCCAATCGATCAGAAAAAGTTTCGAAAATTTTTCTATTGAAAATTAGCAAGACCGGTCTATATCCTTCGAGTCAGCATGCAAAACATTACGTCTGCCTCTAATTCTTTTATATCATTTGAAACAAATCTTGTTTAGTGAAGTAACTCCAATCAAAACAATAATTATGTGGGACGATAGAGAATTAAAAAATAAGAAAAAAAAACATGAAACAAAAAAATTGGCGCTCGCCCATATTTTGCGAGTTATGGGCCTCTGAACTTTTCACTAATCTGAACGATTGTGCACCAATTTTTTTGAGATATCAATATGGGTATCGTTTAAAAGCTTTTATTATAAATATCACATTATTTTCGCCTCACCAGTTAATTTAAGTATTTGTTATTATAGTAGCTTCAGTAATACATTTGCTGTACAAATTTCAAAAGTATACTTACCATGGTTCCAGTGACACACCAACGGGTGGACAGATATTGTGATGAAAACAATAGGGTTAGGTTTTTATACTTTCTATATGAAACAGTAAAAAGGGGAAGCTTTCAAAAATCTTTTTAAAACTATAAACAAATACAGAGGGAATTATCGTGCATCTCTCGAACATGTCGTCAATGTGGCGAAAGCTCTCAAAATTCGAATGAAAGGTAATACCCAGGTACCAATCGTTTCTCAGGTCCGCAATTTGGGTAAATATTCCTCCGTCTTCCCTTAAACCTTACGCCTATGGTCTTCATAATGTTTAAGGCTAGACACCATTTTGTAAAATAGTCCATCAGTACCGTTAGGTATCGTTTCAGTCGGTCATTAATGTTCTGTGCTCTATCACCTGATGAGGCAATCAGAATATAATGCGCATAAATAAGTAAAATATCCTTCCGTGTCGTTTGTGGTATGGCGGAAACAAATATATGTTATATGACAAAGCCCGAGTAACGATTCCTATGGCACTCCAGTTGAAATCAAGCCCTCGTCGGACCGAACATCACACGAGAGCACCAAGAGTCTGTGCTGATCTAATCTAGGTGCAGACGCGGATCCTCGGGGGTATAGGGGGAACCAGTAGGCCATACAGAGCCGTAGCCGGTTATTGGTGAGGTGTCTTCGGTATACACGTGGTGGCTGTTGGTAAAAAAAGTCTATATCTACGGGTCTGGCGCGGAATATATGGAAAAGTGTGCTGTTGCACACTCAACAGACGGGGTTGGATAGTCTCCAACCCTCAAGTAAGGGGAAGTTCATGGTCCTACAAGCCATGTTCTTGAAATTGCAACTTTGTTGGCTACGTCTGATGGAGGGCGCTAGTCGACGCTTTGTATTTCACTCAGTGGTAAGACCACCGACAGGTTAGGCCATCAATGGCAGGTACTGATGTTAATCTGTATTACATATCACACATACCCTGAAAGAACGATCTTTTAGGAAATTACTTACTATACGGTAAATGACCCCACAAATTCTATATTTATCATTTTGAATATAAGGCCATCATGCCAAACAGTGTCATAGTATAGCATCTTTTAGTCAGTGCATGCGTCGTCGAAAGTCTACTTCTAAATCTACATTGGAAATATTTAAAAATATCATTGTCTATTATGACGTCATTAGTCCTTGCAAGGAGATGAGTCAATAGCTTTTACATGCACCAGGACCCGATCTGAGTTTCAGTATAGGAACGATGAGGTCCGATTTTTACGCCTTCCTATGTTTTAAAGCTGATCATTTTTTATACGATTTGAATGTTGTAGGTGTGAAATTTCTTGTTTCTTTTTTATTAACTTTTTTGAGTTTGCAGCAAATACTGTTCAATCAAAATTGAAATGGTTTTCCATTATTATTATTACGCTTTACTTATTGTCATACTCCATACATGCATATTGGAAAATACGTATTTATATGTACAATTTGACATCTTAGAAATAAACACATACATGTGACCCGCTTGAATTCTCTTATTTTAACTCTTCTCTTTTGTGTTTTTCTTTTAATTGTTGACAGAGATGCCACTCAATTTTAACTTGTATTTATTATCATTAGCGAAGTTAGTGAATCACTTTAACGTTATTGTAAACAACTGAAAATTTTAAAAAAAATATAACTATTGTCGTATTTTTTTAACATTGAATTAAATTACAGAGATGATTTTTTTTTCGTTAAGACCTAAAATTAGTATTATTGCAGTGCCATGAAATTTATGATAAGAGTGTTTTTATAAGAGATCTCTTAAAAACGATTTCATAAAAAGAGCTGTCAAATCAATGCTTTTATTTTGCTTTTCAAAAACTGCAAAAGTTGTTAAAAGTTTAATAAAAATATTAAATTAATTACGAACGAACAGAAGAACTCTAACGGCTGTTGGGAGTCAAGCAAATGAACAAAAATATTACTTTTAAATTTATTCCTTTCTGTTGTAACGGTTTGTAAAAATGTTACCTTAATTTTTGTTTATCAGAGTTCAACAAACGATTTATTTCCATTATAGAATTTTATATACAAATATCTGGTTTTTATCTACTTTATTGGTGACAGTTAGACATGTGCCCGGTCGTTCGTTGCAGTGACCGGTCTTTTTTGATCAATTATCAAAGACTGATTCGTACGTTCAGTCGGTCAATTTGACCGAATTTGAACAACAATCCTTATTGTATGTGATTTTCTTGACTTTTTACCGAACACCCGATTTAGACACGCAAATTTTACTTTATATCTAGGTTAGGTTGTTGTTTATATGTATATATACATATAAGCACCACATACAAAACTTCCAAAAATTAGAAACGATCAAACAGAAGGAAACAAAATTTGTAAAAGAAAACCTTTTTTGCCTGAAAAACCAAAGTTTAAAAGAAAGTAAGCAAAACTTTGTCAAAGTAAAATTTGCGTGTCTCCTTTTAATACACAAAAAATCAACTGAAATAAAAAAACATGACACAAAAACATGAATATGGATCTACTATTTTATACACATGCTGTTCCGAACAAAAAATATCAGCAAAATGGGAGAAGCACCCGAATATTTAACTGAGCAGCTAATATATGTTGGAGAAACCCAGCCATATAATTTAAGGAATGTATTGGATTTCAGACTGCAGCGAGCAAACACTTGTGCAATGCAAAGATCATTGTTTTACAAAGGACTGAATGTATATAATAATACAATATGCATGTATATAAATTGACCGAATCATTTAAATCAGGTCTTTTTGTTCAATAGTGTACGGGTTAAATTGAACGAAAGGTGCCGGTTAAATATTGACCGATTGAAAAAATGGAACGAACGAATCAGTCTTTGATAATTGATCGAAAAAGACCGGTCACTGAAACGAACAACCGGGCCCATGTCTGATAAAATGCCGAGCTATTTAAAGACTGAAAATAATACTAATGCTTTTAGAAGAAATATTGTAAATTTTGTTAGGAATAATAATAATGAGCTTAGCTCAAATATATAGGGCTATATTATTTATTGTTTAATGTATTTTAAACACTACTAAATAAATAAAAATAAATAAAATAAAAAAAGAGAAGAGAAGAAACAAATGAACGAAAGTGATCCGTACACTATTGAACGAAAGGAGCCGGTTAAATATCTGGTTCATTTCATTCAATTTAGTCATCCGTTCAATATAACCCTTACACTATTGAACGAAAAGATCTAATTTAAATGACCGGTCCATACCGTTCACTTCATTGATTCGGTCAATTTAAACCGTTCGTTCGCGAATGACCCAGCTCTAGTGACAGTATAGTTGTCGCTTTAATTGTAGGATTACAATGTTTACGTTTTTACAAGAGTGTTTGCAAATTAAGCAAAAGTAAATAAATTGAACAACAACAGCATAGAGGCAATAATTTTTAATTTGAAGCATATAAATACTTCATGTTGTGTCTGATTCGAGCCACTGCTGCTTAAAAATTTGGTCCAAGCAGCCAAATTTTCAAACAAGTTACTGTTTTATTACAAAGTAAAACTCAGTGCTTTAAGACTTCGTTTTAGAAATTTATTTCGAATATTTATCTAAAAAACGACTTAAAAGTGTAAGAAAAATAAAAAAAATTTAAATTTACTTTAAAGTACTTTTAATAGTTTTTTTTCAAATACTGAACCATTTTTAAAAAGGTATGTAAGTTTAAAATCATTCTAGAATTTAATAGTTTTATTTATTTTTATAAAGATACAAATTTCATAAAATATTGAAAAAATAAATTTAGTAAATAATTTACGTTTTGATGTTGAACGACAAAGTTTTAAGAAATATGATATTAAAATGTTATTATTTGTTACTATCAGTGCCTACGACTTCGTCTGCGTGTTATTTGTAATTTTCTTAAAATTTAAATTTAGAAAAATGTGTTTTTAAATTATTTTATTTTCAAAAAAAACTTTGTGCTATTTTTTGTTTAATTATTCCACTTACATTAATTACCGATATTGATTATTGAGGGTCAAAGCAACTCTCAATTGCCATTTCGCTACCGCTTACTTAGATCTTCAGGAAATTTCTGACAAGTCAACAGATTTAATGCGGTGAAGAACAAAATTATAAAAATAAGGTCAACAATAACTTTCCTGATCAGATGCAGAAATTCTGGAATCATTCCAAGATTCATTGTCAATTCTACAAAAGTCATTTCAAATATATTTTACACAAGATGTTCAGCTGATATACAACATACACTTAATAACTATATGAGTGATCTACATTACAAAATTTTAAAGTTATCAATCAAGAATAACCACAAGTTATTGGAGCATTTTCAAAGTGAGTTAGCATTTATAAAAAGAAATTTAAATAGATATCTTACTGAAAGGGATATGATATCTTTTCTTAATTTTAAAGATATTAAGGCAGTTTCCTTTGAAAAGAAAGTTAAAAACATACATATTAGAAAATTTGATTGTCTCCGCGATTTGCAAGAAAAGAAGTTAGGTATTAAATTTAATGAAAAATGGTTTGTTAATAAAACTAATTTAGATATTCCATTATAAGTACAATCTGTTCTAGCGTTAGGTAATAAGCATGCACTTCCCATTGCAAAAAATGAGTTACCTATTGTGAATATGATAACTGAAGGAGAAGCTTTTATACAAACTTTAGAAAGTAAAGAGGAACAGGAAGTAGCAAGAACTAGGTTGTCACTAATTATTGACAATCATTATAATAAAATGAAATTGACCAATAGAGATAGGTTTATTTTAGATAAAGTAAGAAAAACAGAGAGTTTTTTAAAAAAGAATAGAAATTTGCTTATTGTAAAAGCGGACAAGGGTAATACAACAGTAGTTTTTAATGAAACATGAATATAACATTCGAATTAATAATATTTTAGAAGATATTTCTAAATATCAATTAGTAAATAAGGATCCGACTAGCAAATTGCAGAAAATTAACAATGATTTGGTAGATGAACTTTTTAAACGAAAAATTATAACTATTTTTGACAAGAAGAAACTAAAAACCAACATTGCTACTGCTCCTAGGTTATATGGACTTCCAAAAATTCATAAACCTGAATATCCTTTAAGACCTATTTGTTCTTTTGTAAATTCGCCTTCTTATGAACTATGCAAATATGTGACAGATATTTTGAAGAAAATCACTGAGTTTTCAAAATATAACGTAAAGAATTCTTTAGATTTTAAGAATAAGATAAAAAAAACTTAAAGTAGAAAATAATGAAAAATTAGTTTCTTTAGATGTGATATCTCTATTTCCTAGTATACCAGTAGATTTAGCTATTGATACAATAAAAGAAAAGTGGGATATAATTAGACCACACACTAAAATTGATAAGGATTTATTTTTACGTATTCTTCAACTTTGCATAGAGGATAATAGATATTTTCAGTATGATAAAAAAATATATGTTCAGAAACAGGGTCTTCCGATGGGATCTCCGGCATCTCCAATTGTTGCAGACATTGTTATGGAGAAATTATTGGACTTTTGCTTAGAAAAACTAATTATAAAACCAAAAATTATTACTAAGTATGTTGATGATTTATTTTCCATTATTTCTGATAGTGCAATTGATGATATGTTAAAGATTTTCAATTCTTTTGATGTTAATATTAAGTTTACAATAGAGAAGGAATGCGATTCCAAACTTCCTTACTTAGATACTTTATTGAATTGACGAGGTAATAGTATATTCATGGATTGGTATCAAAAACCGACAGCATCAGGAAGAATTATTAACTATTTTTCAAAGCACAACAAATGTATAATAATTAATACAGCTAAAAATTTAATGGAAAGAGTTTTAACTATAAGTGATGAAGAATTTCATAAAAAGAATAAAGAAAAGATTAAAAATATACTAGCGGATAATAGCTTTCCAAAAAGACTTATTTATAAATTTATTAGACAATACGGACATAAAAGAAATACAAATAAGATAAGCACATTGGAACCTAAGATTTATAAGTCTTTAACTTATGTACAAGGTTTTTCAGAACGTTTAAAGAATTCAAAAATCTTCAATAAGGAAAAATATAACATGGCTTATAAAACAAATAATACACTGAATAGATTATTTAGTAAGACTAAAGATAGAATTAATAAATTTGACATTTCTAATGTAGTCTATGAAATACCTTGTAAAGGTAGTGATCAGGAGTTTTGCAATAAGGTATATATTGGTACAACAAAAAATAAACTTAAGACTAGAATTGCTGGACATAAGTCGGACTTAAGATATGTTAATTCACAAAAAACAGCATTATCCACTCATTGTTTTGACTTAGGTCACTATCCTAACTTTGAAAATGCTTCAGTTCTTAGTATTGAAGAAAATTATAAGAGACGGTATATTTTGGAAATGTTACATATTGTAAATACTCCATTGACTAAAAGAATTAATTTTAAAGCAGATACAGATAATGTCGCTCATATATACAGACACTTAATTCACAAAATAACATAAATGTTTTGTTCTTAATAAATGTATGTAACACAAAACACTTTTTTATATTTTTGTTTTTTGAAAATTTTTTGAAACATTGTTTTTTAATTTCATTATGACAAAAAAAATTTTTTTTTTTTTCAATTGTTAATTAATTTTGTTTTTTTGATTCAATATCAATATTAATTTTGTTTCCTGAAGAAGGTACGCAGAAAGTACTGAAATATTGAAATAAAATATTAATAAAAAATATAAGGACCCAAAGCTTAATTAAATAGAAAATAATTTATTAAAAAAAAAGGGTCAAATAATCATTATTAAACTAAAAATCAAAGTTTATGCAAAAAGAACAATAACCAAACCATAATTCTGTTTTTTTTCTCCACTGTGTACGGCTGACTTTTTTTCCGCACTACGATAATTTATTATTATGCACAGGCACTTTGCAAATTATTAAATTAAAGACACGAAAATATTATTAAGTTTTTTAATTAAAAAGAAAAATTAATAATAATTTCTTCACAGATCAGTAGACGGATTTAAAAATTTTCTATTTACAAAAATAAAATGTGCTGACAACTTTTGTATTACCACTGTACAAATAAATTAAGTGCTTTGACATTTGTGAATCTATTTTCCGTATTTTTAAGAAAAGAAAAGTATTCTATATTGGACCCAAGATTATAAGAGAAGTTCTCACAAAATTTTGTTCAAGTCCATCCAGTTGTTTTTACGTGATGCGAAGACAGACAGACAGCCAAACAAAAATTCCAAAAATTGGATTTTTGTATTCCATATCGATTACTATCTACAGCAACATCAAAATTTTCCAAAAATATTTCATGTACAGAAATAAACCCATTACAGTTTCCAAACGATATCTGTCAGTTTGAACTTTGCAAAAGCTTTCGAAACAAGATGATTATGATGGGATTTGATGTTGGCATTTACCGTATAATTGACAATTACCTAAGGGACCGATTCCTTAGGGCGCATTTGGGTGATGTTAGGTCTGGTGAGGGTGCGATTTCTGCTGGAGTGAAACAGGGCTCATTGCTAGGCCCTATGCTATACAATATCTTTGTTGCCGACAAACCACAACCGCTACAAGATGATCTTTGAATTATATATACATATATATCGATGATATTCTTATTTCCTCTTCAGGTGCTAGAGCAAGGAGCACAAACGTCCGACTCAACCCGACTCAACATTTCGAAAACCGTCTCTGTAATGTTTAGGGAAAACGCAAATATATTTAACCAAATTTTAGACCATATATACGATGTTTGGCTATTGGACGAGAAGTAATTGGAACTTCGGGCAGGCTAAAATACTTCGGATAATCTCGGAAGAGCCCAGAAAATCTACTCTTCTTACCAGGGCGTAGTGAACGTACGGAAGTGCGTCTTTAAGTGCATCACCAAGTATTTTGCCTTGTCATTTCCTATGCCTTTCCAGCTTAATAAATAGATCTTACTCTACTTGTTTGCTTACAATATTATTACGAATAATAAAATCTGGCAACCCCTGTAGTTGTATCCGTATAAGCATGGTGAATAAACTAATTCAACTAATGGTGTGTTTATAGAATAAAAAACCACAATTTAGCTAACAGAAGCTGAGCAGCCTCAATGGCTGCGTTGGTAGAGGTGCGTACTGCAAAACAGGGGGCCGAGTTCAATACCGCATTCGGACATGCGTGCAACGAAAAAATAATAATTGTTATAATTTAATTAAAATTAATAAACTGCAGTACAAACCCCCCGAGAGGAAAAAGGCAATTATTGTGTGAAGCCATGGCAGATAATTAAGTGGAGACGTCCAAAAGCAAAGAGCAAAAGCGGTTAGCGCGGGAAAGTGTAACAGCATTAAAAGCAATGGATGGCAGACGTGTGTTGTGGCTATGGGATTAAAGGAGATGACTGGTTTGGATAAAAGGAGTAGTAGTAGACATGTCTGTGGATGGTTAAGGTAACTAAACAAGGCATAATGTCTCGCCGGAGTAACATAGTAGTGTAGCGTGGATGGCTGCGTTTGTGGTAAATACGAGACCAAGGGTTCACAAGACCGGTAGGATCAAGAAGTATAGCCAGAGAAAGCCATAAAGTTCGAAGACAGAATTTAGCCACAGTGGTATTTGCAATCAAAAGAATCCGTACGTTTATTCTAAAAAAAAAGCGAAAAACGTAACAATATTATAGGTGCTGTTCCAGAATCATTTTTGCTGTTATGAATTAAGCATAAATTTAAACACGCGGTGCCTTGCATTTGTTTTAATTTTTTCCCAATCAGGATTTGAATCATAGTTCTTATTAATGAATAAAAATTGATTTATTTTTGGCTTTTTGGTTTGTGGCGCCTATATTCTGAGTTCTTATGCATCGCGAAGTTGATTGAGCGATATCCGTCTGTCCGGCCATGTTAAAAAAAATTAAATACGCCAAACGGTCAGACATAGTGTCTATAGAGGTGCTATTGGAAATCAGCAAGATCGGTCCATCGTCAAATTTTTCTATGTTATTTAAACAATGAAGTAACTCTTATGAAAAAAGAAAACATTGGGGTGACAGAGAATTAAAAAATAAGAAAAAAATTAAGTACTACACATATATAATTTTACGTAAAAATTTAATCGGCTCTTAATGGGTTTACCATTTCCCTAAAGATCTCTTCAAAAGCTTTAAAATGATACCCATATTTATATTTTAAAAAATTTGAAAAGTTCAGAGACCCGTTACTCGGGCAAGCGCCAATTTTTTCACTTGATGCCGAGGCAAACTTGATTTCACAAAAAAAAAATGTCAATCAATTGAAAATCGATCCATATTATTTGAAGCAGTGGGCAAAACACTACGCCTCCCCCTTTTTTTATGTCACTTGAAACAATAAAGTGACTCCTATAAAAAACAATAAATATATGGGGCGCTAGAGCATTAAAAATAAAAAAAAATCAAGTCGAAAAATTGACGCTCATCCATATTTTCCGAATTACAGAGTTTGGAAATTATCAAATTTTTTAAAATGTCAATATGGGTATCATTTTAAAGCTTTTGAAGAGATCGTTAAGGAAATACTAAAACTTTTTAAAAATGCCTAGACCAGATATATATATATATATATATATTTTATGGAGTCGGAAATGGATGTTGAAGAAATTACAAAGGGAATGACAAACTTAGTTATACCATTTTTCCACTTGTTGTTTTAAATCTGTACTTATTGTATGGAAAAACTATTACAGTTCCATGACATTTATGATAATCGCGTTACAAACTGTAAACTGCAAGTTTTGTTTACTTTGTTTTAAACAAACTTTTATTTTTTTAAACATACGTGTACAATCGTTACTTATTACATACATACATATGTAGCTAAAAGAATTTTATTTTTGTTATTATTATTATTAACTGAATTTAAATCAAATAAGTTACATTCTAATAATGTATCGATTTTAAATGTTATTTAATAAAAATACTACATATTGAAATTTGGTTATTTTTTTTCTCATTTGGTAACTTTAAAGCAAATTTTGGTTGTAAAAATTTTTTGGTTGTGGCAGCACTGATTCTGTCATATACATATGAAATACACATGTAGACACTGTGTCAACAAATTGCAAACAAGAATATTTTCATTTTTAGTGATACCAGTTAGAAAACTAATAACCAACTGCCAACACTGCAATAGAAAACTTGTGTGAATAATATACAGTCATATTTTTTTCCACAAACTTGCTAAAGGTAAAGCTTTAACATTAATAAATCATAAAAGTATTCTTAGTATAAACAAGTATTTTTCAAAGACTTTCCATATTAAAAATGGAAGTTGTTAAAAATTTAATTACATAAAAAAACTCAATATTATTTATTACATTGTGCTAATATCCCATAAAATTTTCAAATAAAAATGCAATAATATTTATTGGTTGGAAAATCAGGTATGTATACTTATTTCGCCGACTGCTTAAGCCAGCTCATCAGGAAATCTTTATACAAATTTTTATAAAATCCAAAAAGCATTTTCTTTTAACCCATTTTCAGTCACAAGTGAAATTAGGCAACGTTTATTTGGATTTTTTATTTACAATATTGTGTTTATATAAAATAAAAAAGCAAAGTGTTAAGAAAAATGTACCGTTACTGTGTATTTGTTTACATTTTATACCTCTGCATTAATTTTACAAATAGTAACCAGGTCAGTGATTGTTCAGATGCGTGGGGAAAACCATGTTTTGTTATAACAAGCGTTTGCTACAGTCAAGGCGAATTGACGACAACAGGTGACTAACAGCCAGCTTACAGAACACAATCTGCCGTTTAGACGCACAAAAACGTTACCGTTTTCCAACTTTGGATCTTTAAAACGGGAATGTCATTTTTTTTTTTTTTATAAAAAAAACTTAACGAATGACAATTTCTTCTGCTTTATGTATCGCGCATTATAGTATCATAAACGTCAAAACTGGGCGAAGAAAAATAATCCATTCGTTCGCATGTGTTCCCAAAAGTAGTTTAAAATAATAAATAAAATAAAAATATGGGGTTTTCAGGAAGTTTTAAGGAGTTAATATTGTTGGGCAACTGCCCATCATAATACATCATCACCAATAAAACATCTACGTATGCATCTACTATACTCACACTATAAAAATTATTATTTATTTTTATTATTAAACTTTTTTATTTCTTTATTGTTTAAACTTTTTTATTTGCACAAATTTTTGTTTTGTTTGTTTGTTTTTTGCTTGTTTGATAATTTTGTTTTGTTTATTAAACTCTGCTGTTTCTTTTTAAGCGCCGAAGCAGGGCTACCACCATTTAAGGCAAAAACAAAAAAATGTATATGAAAAAAGTAAATAAAAAATATTAATTAATACATTAATACTACGATTTGACACGACATTTATTTATACGACACATAACGTAAGTTAAACGATAAAACTTGAACGTGTTACACGGATGCTAATTTTTACGTATTCGTCCATATGCCATCCAGTTTCGTTTCGCTGTTCACGTGTTCTTTAAACAGCCTGTAAAGTAGCTCATGCGGTCAATATATCGCTCATTTACTTCAAGAACATCATAACTCAAAAAATTCATTTCGAGATAATGGCAGTTTAAGTTTTTGACGTGTTCTAACCATCGACATAAATATCAGACTGCTTAAGTTCCCACTACAGTTAGTAAAAAGATTCATAGTTAAAAAAAACCCATTTAAAAAAACTTTCATCAATTATAATTAAAGAGGAGGTGTGAAAAGAAAAACGGAGTTTCACGTAATATTTTTCATCAATACAGCATTTTTCATCGATAGATTTTAAAAATATCTTTTTTTTCATATGAACAGTCACAAAACGAAATGTGACACTGTTTTAGAAAGCGATATGATCTTTAAGTTTTGAACTTTACTCCACAACTCAAAATGTGTTGTTCTTTTTGACAAACAAAGTTTCCAAGAAACGCGGAAAGTACAAAAGACATAAAGATGAAATTTATACCCAAATAAAGCAGGAAATGGGCGAACAATTCTGTATTCGAGCTTAGATTTTGCTAAAGCCTTTGACACTTTTTGGCATGATGGTCTTATCTACAAATAATTGAGTATGGGCTTTGGTACGGGCATGTACCGTATGATTGATAGCTTTCTAAAGGACCGCTCTTTTAGGGTTCATATTGGAGATGTCCTCTCTCATGAAGGTTCGATTTTTACAGGAGTGCCACAGGGATCGTTGCTGGATCCAGTTTTGTATAATGTCTTCATATCAGATATACCTCCTCCCCCACAAGGAGATCTATTGTTGATCTATGCTGATGACATCCTTATTGCTTCTTCAGGAGCAAGGGGAAGGACTGTTAACGAACGAGTTAATCAATATTTGACTGCACTCACACTGCACTGCTTCAAAAGGTGGGGCCTCAACTTAAACATCAGTAAGACTGTTGCTAAGATGTTTAAGGGAAAGCGTAAATACATTTACCCGAATTGCAGATTATTCAGACCGTGCTTAAGAGTTGGAAGCGACGTTATCAGGACTTCGGATAGGTTAAAGTACCTAGGTGTCACCTTCCATGAAAACTTTGAGTTTTATCGGCATATCGACAATGTGCTTGAGCGCACCAAGAGGGCTTACTGCGCGTATCAGGGCGCGCTTATGCGCAGAGGTGGACTCGATACAAAAGTACGCCTTTTGGTGTACCGACAGATCATACGTCCTTTCATTTCCTATGCCTTTCTAGCTTGGTTTAGAATTTCATCTGCCCAGATGGAGAAACTTTGGAGATGGGAGAGGCGAATCTTAGTTGCGTGCCTTGGTTTGAGACCGTATATAGGGCGTAACGGAGAGTTCCGTAGGCCCTCTTGTAGCTCCATATACAGTGCAGTAGATTTTAGTCGAATAGACTCGTTTATGGTCGAGAAAGCTTTGAAGTTCATGGAAGGTGCTCGTTTCGTGGAAAACAGTTTAGTGAGAGGATGCTTTTCTCAAGCCTCAAATCTGGAGGCCGTTCAGATAGCAAGGTAACTTTCTCCAGTGGATCTATTGAACCTTGGGGGAGCTGGGCTTTTTCACGAGGGTGCAGACCTGTTATTTTACAATAGGAGAGTTAATACATTGAATATTGTTGACAAAGTTTATAACATTGCTCAATAGGTTTTTATTTGTTTTTTTTTACTTTTGTTCCATTGTGTTTCGTTTCTTAGTGTGTAATTAGTTTTTAGTTTACCTTTTGTATTTAATTTAATTGCCTCCCTTTTTTCCTTTTTTGGGGAATCCTTTTTTAACTTTTATTTTATTTTGAATGGCTGTGCAAATAAAATGTGCAAAATTTTTATTTGAATAATGGACGTAGTCCTTGAAAATGCACTATTTTTAATGAATTGTTAGTTTGGGTGAATTCCAAAACGTCAAAACACATTGCAGTGATGCGGTTTTGCTACTGTTTTAATACAAAGTAAAAAACTATGTTGTTTACTTTGTAAAAAATAACTTTGCAAATTTTTTACATTTAGAAACAGTTTTTTGCAATCAGTTTTTTTTCAAGATGGCGATGCCAACAATTAAAACTATAATCTTTTAAAAACTTGATGGGATTATTGGACGAAACACCTCAAAGCAATTATAAAATTGTACAAAAATACATAAAAAGTCCGATTCAATGGTTTTAATGTCCCGGAGCACCTTCTCGCATAAAACAATTATTTTCTTTTTTAGAGGTAAAATCACTTTCATTTTGCAATCGTGTTGTTAACAACAGCTGCTTCCACTCAAAAGTCCAATTTTTGTCCCTGAAGATATATATATAAATTCTGTTTAAATAATAATTAAATTTAAAAGAAAATTTTCTTACTTTTCTTCCGCCATGATTGATGTGTTTGTAATTTATTTTGCTCAAAATATCAAGAAAGCAGTAACAAAATTAGTGATACACAGTTTGCTTTTGTTTGCGTATCAATAACTTTTATTATACATTTAGGGATGCGAAATATTGTCAATGTTTAAATGGTTGCGTTTAGGAATGCATGACTTTACTTACATTGCAAATGACGTTTTGGAACTTACCCTTTTAGTTACTATTTTTTATAAAGAATTTTTGGAAGTATTAAATGAATTAACGAACAATTCTGTATGATTAACTCCAAAATTTGAAATTTTGAGTTATGACGTTCTTAAAGTTAATGAGCGATATGTTTTAGCATTTACGTGTGTATTTATTTGTAAAAAGTAAGCAAGCTACATACACACATATTGTCAGACATTTTTGACAGTTCAACAAGATTTTACAAAAACAAAATACACATAAATTTAAAACAAATGTTGACCGCATGAGCTAATGCAGAGTCATCTGTTGTCAATTCGCCTTGACTACAGTTTTGCATAGTAAAATAACCGTACTTTTAATTTATAAAAAGTTGAAGTATATAAAACTCATTGAAACCACGCTATGTAAGTAAAAAAAATTATGTTCCCAATCGAGTACAATGGAGTAATGTGTGTACATTTTTTTTTTTAGATTTTTGCCAACCATCAAAACTTTAAGTTTGTATGGCAGACATTTCAGTAACTCAAACTGTGCCCTAAATTTTATTGAATGAGGATGAGCATCGTGAACGTGATATTGCTATTATACCTCCAAACCCCGATTATAATAAAGCGAAATGGCCATCGAGACGTGCTCAATACTCAATATTGGTGATTTTAATCATTTTTTCGAGAGAATTAGCACAATACATATATTTAAAGATAAAATTCAATTTCAAACATTTTGGTTTTAATTTTATTCTGAAAAACAAATTTGCTGTATGAAAAGGGTTATTTTACTTTTAGTTGTTTAGCATTAAGGTTGGTAATAATTATTATATGTTTATTTCCTTTTCAAAAAATATTAATTTACAATAAATAATACAATACAATTTTTACAACCAACATTAATTTTCATTCTACGATGACGTAGATGCGCAGAAGAACAATTTTATTTTTTTTTTAATTTTGTTTTAAATTGTCCCCTTATACTTATAGTTTTCATTTCTGTTTTACAATCATTAAAATTTACAGAGCAATTTTTACCACGAAAGTGCATGTGCGAAGACAAGCAGAAAATATAATGGCCCAAAGGAAACTTGTTTGTTTCATTTTGGCAGCAGCTTCGTTGTTCTTATTGCTGAACTCATACGCCGAGGGAATGACCATCCTAAGGTAATGCCTTTTTTTAAATAAATTTAATTAAAATAATCATGATTAGTATCATAATAGGAAAATAATTAATTATTTCCGAATGACTGCCGTTATTTTGTGATATAAGAAACCAATTAATTAACAACTGTGAGAATTATATTGAGGCTTTGCTGTATGAGAGTGATATATAAAAATTATTTGTTAGTAATAAACGTCTATCAAACCAAAAAACTATGACTTAAAATTCAAACAACATTAATACAACACAATATTGTTTTGTTGTTGTAATGGTTTAATGCGGTTGAGCATTAAGTCCTACAAGCTTGAAGCATACATATTATAATAGATTTCCATTGGTCCTACACCGGTTTTAATTCTACCAAGAGACCTTTGACTTCTCTATTAGATTTGAATTTATTTGGATCCAATTTAAACAACAGGAGTCTTTCAAGAATTAATCGAAGCCGCAAACTTGCCAAAATAGGAAAATGATAAATACCAATATCGATTATTAATTAATCGTCAAAAGCTTTAACTTCCTATAGCGAAATACTTAGTTGCACGCCAACAGCTTGTAAAAATTTTTCAATTAACAATAACTATCTCTAATAAACCAAATGAACATAATTAAGCTGTTTTTGTTTTTTTTTTTTTTTTTTTTTTTTGATGGAAGTGGTATAAATCCATTTTTTCATATAATGAGATATTTAAGGGTTTGCGTTTAAATCAATTTCAAAATATTTGCCAACTTTAATGAATTCGAGTTTTGGCTCCACATGGACTTATACCACTTTCAAAAATAACAGGAAACAGGAGCAAATTTAAGTCCATATTTTTATAAATATAAGCTTTACTGAAATAATTTTTTTTTTTGTTTTTTTTTTTTTAAGTAACAGTTTCTTTAAATATTATTAGAGTAACCGTGAAAATAACAAAAACATTAATACTTAATCGTCTTCTTTTTTTCTCTCTCTTTCTTTTATGCAACGACATTTTGTGTTGTACGGCAAACGACAATTACTACAAACACAACGAAAACTGTAGTGACGAAATGTCTAATATGTAAGTATAAACTTTTAGTTTAAGACCAGATTTATATGATACCACTTTATACAAATTTGTCACAGCAAATTTCATCTTCCAGCAAATGCTATATTCGGCTATCCCGAATCTTATATACCCTTTACTGTATATGTAAATCAAAATTAATGAAGTCACTCCAATCAAAAAGACAAATATTAGGGTAACAGAGAATTAAAAAATAAGACAAAAAAATTTAGTCCTATATACATATAATTTTACGTAACAATGTCATCGGCTCGTAATGGGTTAATCATTTTTTAAAAACTTTAATAATTTTGGTATTTCCTGAAAGATCTTTTTAAAAGCTTTAAAATGATACCCATATTGATTTTAAAAAATTTGAAAATTTTAGAGGACCATAACTCGGAAAATATGGGCGAGCGCTAATTTTTTGACTTGATGTTTTTTCTTATTTTTTCTATCGCTCCATATATTTATATATTTTTTTTTATTGGAGTTACTTTATTGTTCCTAATGATATGGAAAAATTAGAGGTAGGGGTAGTGTTTTGCCCGCTGCCTCGAAGGACATGGACCATCTTGCTGATTTCGAAACTATGTCTGATCGGTTGGCGTATTTAAATTTTTTCTAGCTGATATAGTGCTTTGGCAAGCTTGATTTAAATACTTAACACGGACGAACGGACATTGCTCAATCGATTTCGCTATGCATAAGAACTCAGAATATATACACTTTGTATGGTCGGAAATGGATATTGTAAAAATTATTAACAGAATGACAAACTTAGATATACCCTTTTCCACTTTTTGTGGTGAAGGGTATAAAAATAACAATTAAAATAATAATAGAAAATAATATTTAAAAAAATAAACAATATTCTAAATCCGAAAAAAAATCTAAAAAAATGAGAATTATAAGTACTCAAAGATGATATAAAGGAAGTATTTAATCTAAAATTGTTTTCTATTTTTTTCAGACTTAAGCGGCTTGACTTTGGTACTGACCGGTCTTCTTCTGTTGCCAGAGAAGTGAAGCTTCGTGATGATTACGCTTGGTTAAATTCAGGCTTTTCTCCAGGCAAAAGAAAGCGTTAAGAAATTGTAACGAATATGTTTCTTCTAAGCAAGCACTAACAATAAACGATATAGCAACAACAACAAAGGAAAAAAAGAGAAAACAGTTAAAATGATCGATACAGTGCAATACTAAAATAATGAACTATTTGTCAAAATAATAATAAAAAAAAAGTTAATTACACAAAAATATTTTATTTAAAACCACAGGTATATTTAATTAAATAAATTAACCTTCAAAAATATCACGCTAGTTTTTCCGAACAAATTATTAAAATTATCGATACTGATTATTAAGGATAAAGGCACGTCTTGATGGCAATTTCTCTACTACTGCCTTAGCTCTTAACGAAACTTCTCACAAACATTTTAAATAAACTAAAGATTTTTGTCCAAACAATAAAGTAAAGACAAAAATCAAAATTTAAACAAAAACAACAATAATCAACACTGATTTTTTTATATTAATTAAAACTACAAGCGATAATTATTGTCTAAAGAATATAATAATAAAATAAACTTGAAATTAAAGGAAAAAAGTGAAATTGGCATATATGTAATTATTTTTGCCTTAACTATCAAACATTGATTTTAAAAATTAATTCTAATACGAGCGTGTATCAAAAAAAGTAGTCAAAGGCAAACCTAACGGGTTTTCAAAATGGACTTTTCAATTGTAAAGCGTTGATTCTTTCAGATTTCAATGAAACTTTGGAAAAAGGTGTTTTCGGACGTTTTCTGAAAGTTAAATGACAAAAAAAAAGTTTGTAGGATTATAATGAAATAATAACAATAAATATAAAGCTCCCCTTTGGTGTACTGCTAGGTTATACGCCCTCTAGCCTGCTATACCTCCTCAATTCAGTTTATAATTTCTTCATCCTAGATGAAAAGGTTTAAAAAATGGGATAGACAGATTTTAGCGTGTCTTGGCTTAGACCATATATAGGACCCATTAAATCTCCGCAGGTCCTCTTGTAGCTCTATATTTAGGCTTTTAAATTTCTAGAAGTTACACGTTAGATGGAAAACATGCAGATGAAAGAGGCCTCGAATCTAAACACACTATTAAAATACCTTTCGCTTGTGGATTTGTTGATCTTTAGGGGAGCTGTACTTCTTTACGATGCACATAGAGGTATTTTGCCAATCTAGCCAGACAAAGGCCAAAACTTAATTTTGAGAAATGTAAAAATTTAAGTACGCAGCTGGATAGATAATAAAATTCTGCATCGTATAGTGACTTGTCGTTTACATTTTTATTAGAGTTCAAAATTTTTCGTTTATGAGCATTCCATTAAAAACATTTATGATATTTGTCATAAACGAGATTTCTACGATTTTTTTTTATTTTTCACGTTCATAAACGACAATCAAAAAATTTTCTTACTACAAAAACACATGAATGAGTGCGTCTCTTTTGTTTTTAAGCATTTATGTTTATACGATAAGTGATAAATAACATCATTCTCATTAAAGGGCAGGATTCACTGTCATACACAATCGTACGATTCAATCACACAAAAATCTGACAGAATTCTGTCCTACTTTAAAAATCATTTCAAAATGGCGTCGCTGGTGCCACACTATTATACAAAAAAGATGAAAAAACACATGGTTTTAATATTTTGTTACTTTTTCTCCTCAACATCTTAAAAAAATCAACCCTGATCGCATGGAGAAAAATATTTTATGAATTATTTCAAAAGATTTAAAAATCTTACAGAACTGTCAAAAAGTCTGTCACACAGATACACTTTTAATCCACACTATCATACTCTTTGAGGACGCAGCAATTTTTGACACATCGTACGACTGAGTATGATAGTGAATCGTGGCCTTAACGAATGCGAAGAATTTTTCAGCGATGAAAACTTCTTATTTATAAGCATTTAAAGGCGAGGATAATGCAGTTTCTCATAAATGAGAAACAATTTTTTTTTCACGGTCAATAACCAACCAACAAAGAAAACAAAACAACAAAATTGTCTGTCTGCGATCCCACATGAATGTAAAAATGTTATATATCACTATAAATTTTACGTTCTCTAGTTTTATACTGTAGAAAAAAAGTCATCATTACCTTTCCTTCATGCTTCTACCTGCACTTAACGCTGAAGAGGATTCAGATTCAGAAGAAGTCTTTAAAAAATTAGACGAAGAAGGACCCTGTCAATCATTATCATCTTAGTGCAAAGGAGAAATTCTTTTAAGTACAATCATAAATAAGTTTTAATATTATGAATAAATTAATTATTTTCAGATAAATAAAATACTATAAAGTAACAAATAAAAAAATATCGTTTTAATAATAATATTGGAAGGCGGTGATTAGTAAGGCATTGGGAAGATTAATAAAGAATATTTTTAGAAAATTGACAAAAAAAAATATTTTAAAATTTTTTTCACAGAAACGTTTTTGAAGGCTGGGATTGAAAGAACACCTCCCCTTGCCCATATAAATTAATTTCTATGGTTTTAGGCGTATGCAATCCATTTCATTTAATAACACTGTGCTCGAATGTGACACTTTTTTTAACAAGCTGGGCATCTTGCTGGTAAAGCTATTTCGAGTATGCTCCGTTCAATGAAATTTTCCGTTTTTATAAGTTAGCGCTCGTATTCGGAATATTCGCGATTTAAAATTTGTATGCTAAAGTACAAAAAAATGGTATTTTTATACTTTTGGAATAATTTTGAAATTTAAATCAATACAACTCTGTTAAATAAACACAAGATTACATGACATTCTAATTTTTTCTCCAAAATCTATGTTTTTTTCGCGAAAACTCAAAAAAAAAAATTATAAAATTAAACTAGGAATTTTTTCTTATTGTGCTTTATTATCATATCGTTTAATCATTTCTTTATCATTCTTCTGTTTCAAGCAATTCTTCTTGTAAGTTCCAGCAAATGTCAACTAACAACGAATCCAATTTTTTACCACTGTACCAGTGTTCATATCTGGCCGTCACTTAATAGAATCGCTCTTCAAGCTTGTCAGACTCAGCTGGTGGTTGTTTAGCAAACTTGTTGGTATGAAAATGTAAAAAATTACTCTTTAAAGACATTTTAACATTAATACGATGAAAAGCGGTTAACATTTTTTCTATATGAATGCGCCAGTTGTATGGCCGATTAATTCCTAAAACGTTATCAATAAACGCTTTTACAGAATTCTATGCCTCAAGCTCATCTATACTGGTGGCATCTTTAAATAACTTATCAAGCGACGGGTAACCGGCCCATTAAGCATTCCTGAATTTGAATTTTCAACATATTATTATAAGATAAATTAATACAAACTTTCTTTTATTTTCATTCGTTAAACGAATTTCTATCCGAGTTTTCATGCGAGCTTTCTCACTTTTGTGTATTTTTTTTTTTTCTTTTTTATTGACTACGGAAAGTGAAAAAAAAATTCGGGGGAAAAAGGTAGGTATTATAAATTATAAAAGAAAAATTATATGTAAATAAACAAAATAACTCCCTTCAAATTACGATGATGCCACCTTTATATAATTTTATTCCTACGGAATTCATAATTGGAGGAATCTTTTCTCGGGAAAAAAATTTTCCGTGCGAAAAAAATTCCGTGAGAATATTCATAAATATTGATAGGCAGCTATTTTGAAATTCCATATGACTTATACATGTCGTCTAAACACACCTTTACCAAGTTGATGTGAGTATAATGTAGTCAAATAAATTTCTTTAATTGGTTTCCCTGAGCATTTAACAGGCTTTTCCTTGGGCTTTTGATCTTTATAGTTACGACGTCTATAATTGAACGAAAAACCTGTCAAATTCGTAAACTAATCATACAAATTATTAAGCCACGGTTAGAAAATTTTGCAATATTCGTGCTTAAGCAATGTTTTTTTCCTCTTATGATTTCTATGATCATAACAGAAGCACGCTTTTTTATTAAATTTAAAAAAGAAAGACATACACTCAACTTTACAATACTTCATACAAACAGATATTTGCATAGATATAGTTATTACATAAAGAGTTAAAATTCAAATTGTATTCGAATCGAATAAATAATGATAGAGGTGCCTATTTTAGTGCACTTCCCCGCTTCGCAATTATACCGCAATATACCAAGGCAACGCAAAAAATTTCTTTTTAAAGCCTGGTACTCTGTTCAGTTTTTCATGCGGAATGCTGTCAAATCACATACATAAAAAATTGGTATGAAAAAGTCATGAAAAAATGTTGCAGAAGTAGTACTCTGTTTTTACTGTGGAAAAACATATGAAATGTTTCTGGCAACATTCTATCCAAGCTGTGAAATAAAGCAAGTAGGCATTATTTCATTCGGAATTTTTCATACAACAGCTGATCGTATGTCTTTTACATACATTTTTAAAACAATGATACCACACATTAAATGTCAAATATTCCACATGAAATATTCAATGTTGCTCAACAATTTTCACAAATATGAACAGAGTACCAGGCTTTAAACTGAAATTAAATTTTCGTTTTAATTGAATCAAAGTTTTGGCTTGTGTTTATTCTTACTTATTTAGCAAAGTTCAAAATGCAAGTCAAAAATAAATGTTGTAATTAAATCTATTCCAAAGATCAGGCAAAGAAACTTGCTTTAAATTTAAATTTATTGTAAAACAAGTAACAGTGCTATATTCGGCTATGCCAAATCTTATATACCCTTCACCATCTATTTAAAAAATAAAAAAAAATTGGTACTGCATTTAAATAACTTACATAAAAATGACATCGGCTCTTTATGGCTTAACTCTTTTTAAAAAATTTTAGTATTTCCTTAAAGATCCCTTCAAAAGCTTTAAAGTGATACCCATATTGATATTTTAAAAAATTTGAAAATTTCAAAGCCCCGTAGCTCGCACATGGACCGATCATGCTGATTTCCAATAGCACCTCCTTCGACATTATATCTGATTGATTGACATTTTTATTTTAATTATAAATTTTGTGTGAAATACACCAGCACGGATTAGACAGACGGACAAATGGACATTCCTCAATCGACTTTGCTATGTATAGGAATCACTCAAAAAGTTGACGTGCTTTTCATACAAATTTTCCTGACGAGTCTCTCGCTTGTAATATAGAAACCACAGATATACCTTTAAAAATGTGATAGAAACTTTGTTTAATGCAATGATAGGTATTTCTATCATCAATGATTGTCGACTGATCGATAAATAGACTGTCACTGTTCTTGTAGGATAAGAAACGCAATTGTTTTTGTTTCACTCAACGTTTCACAGTTTGAATTTCTTCTAAACTTATGTACGCATTATATAAAAATAATAAATAATAGGTGTAACAAAACAAAAATTGATTTGTTGTTGCTGGTAGACACTGCATAAAGAATGGCAATCAAAATATTCCTTTGGCGTAACAATTAATTTTAAAAATATTTTAATTAATCGAAAATGGTATGTAATAAAATTTGCTCGTTTTTATAATGAAGCAAACATAAAAACGAATTATGTAAAATGATGTAATAAAACTTTATAGTTCGGTTTGGCAATAAATTTTGTATTTTTGTTAAAAATTTTTTAAACCTTCTTAAGAATCTTAGCAGAATTATGTCTATAACATTTGCCATTGTCAAGAAAAATGTGAAAAATTATTTTAAATGGATTCAGCAAAATCTAAAATATTAAGTTACTAGAAAAAAATTTGCAAATTTGACAAGCTTTCTAAAAGAAAATTGAAAATATGAAAAACTTTTGATAAAATTTCTTAACACTTTCTCTTGAAATGGTAAAATTTATACACGTTGACTACTATGATCTTCTCATACTGAAGATGTAAGATTATTTTTTTGAGAAAAAAATTAAAGAAAAAAAATGTGATTCGTGTTTTGTGGTTTAAATTTTGTTTCTATTGTTTGTGTTTCGATTAAAATTAATTATGTCTTGTCCTTATGGCTCCGCATGCTATGCACCTCCTGTGAAAAAAGCAAGGAAGACTACCAAGGCTGCTACTACCTCGAAAACAACAAAGCCAGCTACTACAAGGAAGACTACAACAGTCAAAAAGGCGTCTTCATCTACCGCCAGAAAACCTGCAGCAGCAAAAAAGAAGACAACTGTCAAAAGAACAACTTCTAGAAAGTAAATGTTTTTTTCTTGCTTTTTTATTTTATCAAAATGAAATTATTTATTCGAAAAAAGTTTAATTTTTAAGTTAAGGAGCCCTTTTAAGGGCTACAGAATATTTTTAAAAAGAGGTTATATGTTTATCAAATGAACTTTTTGGAAATAAAATTTCAAAAGTGGTCTAATTCTTTTTTATTAAATCCAATTAACAAACAACTTTCTTTTACATTTTTTATGTATTTCAAACTTTAAGTATAAACTAATATTAGTATCGTTTTAAAAATAATCGCTTTTAATTGACAATAAAAAGAAACTCAACGTGTGGCACCGTCACTGCAGCTGAGCTATTATGTTCAATACAGCAAATAACTAACTACTAGTCCAATGTACATTTATTTTACTAGGTATTGTCGTCCGCCCAGCTGGCTTGTAGTTGAAAATTTCAAAAGTTGTTTGATTTTACCACGTTTGCTTAGAGGGAGTTTACATTGAGGGCATTGTATCAGCTACAAAAGTCATGATGCAGAAGTTTGTTGGCAAGAGGTGTAGAGAAGCTTACGGGGTAGCAAAAGAAGCACGAAATAAATATTCATGACTCTTTTTAGTTTTTTCTCACATTCCTGTTAGTCCCCTTTTACACACATCAAGTTTGACTCGTCAAGTCTTGAGCTTTTGGGAGAAAGAGGAGAAGAGAATAGAAAGAGGTACAAACCTGACCGTACCATCAAGTTTAAGAAAATTGTTGTTGTTAAAGTTGGCTGCAGAATAGAAGTTGCTGAAGTTGAAAGCAAACTTGATGAAAAAACTTGACGGCGTGTGTGAACACGAATGCAGGTTCAAAAGAAAATTAATTAAAAACTGATCAAGTAAACTTGATGTGTGTAAAAGAGGACTTACTCTCTTTCGTTTTTTGCAGTTCTATCTTGATCGGGGTTACCAAATTGCTGTTTTTTTCTAAATTATTGAAAAATGAATACATTTTGTTTATGGCAACACTTGAAAAATTGGTTGATAAAACATCATAAAATTATCTCACTTGCTACAAAAGAGTCATAATGTAAACGCTTGATGACTTACGGAGATTCTCCAATATGTGAACTGGCTCTACCTAATTTCAAAAACCACTAACAACAAGCATTTGTATTTAGAGCACATATTTTTTATTTCTCTTTTGATTTTTGAAATTTCCAACGGACAAAGCAACAATAATAAGGCAATTTTCATTAGTGTGGTGTAGTTCGTGATCGACCTAGTTCAATTGAACTATATGAAGCGTTCTTTTTTCTGAGCTCTTTTCTCAGTTACTGAGTGCCTTTTATAGCTCATCATTAAGGCGAATTAATTACCAGGTGGCAGCGTAGGAGAATTTATTAATTTTCGCCGTGAACACTACTGTCAAACTCCATATATAAAAAATCTGTGTATAATTTTGTATGTATCGCACATAGTCATATCTCAAAAAATTAAAAATTTGTAGTTACTTAAGCAAAACTGCTCTTTTAGACCTTCTGTACATGTTGAAAAAAATCAGGTTTGTATCCCAAGCTGAACCGAAGTTATAGCAATTGCAATTGCGGCAATTATATCATAGGACTTATGTCTTGAATATAAAGTTTGACAGTACTTTTTACCAGCAAAAAATTATGATTTCGCCTACGCTGCCACCTGGTAATTAATTCGCCTTGGGTCATTATTATTTATATAAAAACAAATACATATTTGTGCAAATTAAGGAGGGACATCCTTTTGTAATCGTAAAATATGTTATTATGAACCAATAGTCTTTTTAGTTTTAAAGGTTTACAAAAATAAAGTCAGATAAAAGTGTATACTTACATATAGTTCATCTTCAAATGGTTAGATAACCCATTAAAAATTTTATTTGACTACAATTAATAAATTCAATAAAATTTTTGACTGTTTTTGTATTTGTATCCAATCATACTAAAAAATGTAACGGTGTACAGCACTTACATTATATACAAATGTAATATAGAATATTTAATTTAAAGAAATGACATTTGACAAAACTTAACGTAAAGTTTTCTTAAGTTTATTATAGCTTACACATATAATTTAATGTATTTGCACAGTTGTTTAAGTTGGCTTAAGTTATCTTATGCACATTATAGTCGGGCCTTAACTTGTTTTAAAATATTATAGTTAAACAAAAATAAAAATGTAACAGAAAATTAAAACTTTACTAAAAAAAATAAAATGTTATAAAAACCTGTAAACTACTTACAAACATTAATTTCACCAAAAAAAAAAGTGAAAGTCATCAAAAATTCCCAAAATTTTATTCCAAAATTACTTAAAAAAAAAATTATGTCAAACGACAATTACCAAACCAAAACATTGAAAATTTACCAAAAAGTTAAATTTTAACCTTATCTTGCCTTGAATGAAAACGTACATGAAACGTACGTGAAAGATAATTACTAAGAAACAGAATAATTGTAACCAAATAAAAATTCCCAAATATATTGCAAAACATATTAAATTAGCGAGAACACCAAATATTTTCACTATTATTCACACAATATAATACTTTTACATACCAAACAAAGAAAATTTATTAATCAAAAAGTCAAACTTCCACAAATAATTACAAAAACTGGCATGCAATAAAAATATATATTTTCTGTATCTGTGTTTTTGTATCAAAATTTTTGGAGTTTTTTATGGCTTTTTGCCTTATTGATTCAATGGAGTTCTCATTTAATCATTTTGTCTTTAAGTATAAGACTCTGAGATTTTCCTTACAAAATTTGGGTAGAATCCACTGATGAGCTATATATGAGCAGTAGCGAAATGGCCATATTGATACGCTTTCCCCGCAGTAATACATTTAATTTTTTAGTTTAGTTAAAAAAAATATTTAATGAGAATATCATGAAACATTTATATTTGAAGGATTCAAGCACAATTAAAGAAAAATATTATTTTCTGTATCGTTTTTGTATAGTCTTTAACGGTTTATTTCAACATAAGTATGTAAGTATTTTGTTATTTCCTCTATTGATAACTAATTTGCCTTGGAAGAAGACAAAACTAGTGTAATAACAGAATTAATAAAAATTTTTAAAATACACTGAACTTGGTGTAGAGTGCATTGAAAATTTTATTGATATCTTTAAGAAAACACCTAACTTTTAACATTTTTCTAATATGGCATCTCTTTCGATCAGCTGTTTTTCAAAGCAGTCAACGATAATTTGTTTTGTTTATAAACACATCTCTATTAAATTAAATCCAAAACGTTTTGGTGGCGCTGCAATTACAAAATACTTTACAAAAATGTCCAGGAATCGCAAACGCGATGCCGAAAGCAGTAGTTCTGATGAAATCGACAGTGAAGAGGAAAGTCGTCGGAGGGATTTAAAGGAGAGAGATGAATTCGCTGAAAGACTTAAGAAAAAAGACGAAGGACGGACACGCAAAGTTCTGGAAGCAAGTTCTAGTCGAAAAGCCATTGAAGAAGCCGCAAAAAGGTTAAAATTGGAACATGAAGATAGAGATAAAATTTTACCACAATTGCGTGTACAGTCCAGAAGAAAATACTTGGAAAAGAGAAAGGAAGATAAGGTGGCTGAATTAGAAGCCGATATTATAGATGATGAATATCTGTTTGATGAGGCAGTGTAAGTAAATTTGTATTTTTGCATTAAAAATTGTATGTTCATTTATAAATGTAACCAGCTTAACTGAAAAAGAGCGACAGGAGCGAGAATATAAAAAGCAATTGCTGACAATAGCAAAGGAGCATGAAAAAGCCCGTGAATTGGAACGTATACAGCGTTATCATATGCCCAGAGACTTAAAGAAAGGCGAAAAAGGTGAAGCAATGCAATTTAATATTAAAGATTGTATTATAAAGTTTTTCTTGTAGAGGAATATGTCGAGGTGGATGAAAATGAAAGACTACCGAACTCTGAACAAAAAAAATGGGAATCTGAACAGTTGGCTTCAGCTAGATTTCAGTTCGGAGCTAAAGATGCTAAGGCTCAAGAAGAGTATGAGCTATTACTCGATGATCAAATTAATTTTATACAAGCCCTTACTATGGAAGGTTCAAAAGAAAGATCATCTAAAGAACCAGAAATTACAGAAGCTGAACGTAAACGTATGACCATAGAGGAAACGCGCAAATCTCTGCCAGTATATCCCTTTAAGGAGGATTTAATAGCGGCTATTAAAGAACATCAAGTAAGTAAAGAAGCCCTATTTAAGTTCGGAATATGTTCATGATGATTATAAAATTTTTAAATTCTGTTAAAAACAGATTCTAATAATTGAAGGTGAAACAGGATCTGGAAAAACTACACAAATACCACAGTATTTAGTTGAGGCCGGTTTCACAGATGATAAAAAGAAAATTGGTTGCACTCAACCAAGACGAGTCGCTGCAATGTCTGTGGCAGCTCGCGTAGCGGAAGAAATGGGAGTTAAATTGGGCAACGAAGTTGGTTACAGTATACGTTTTGAAGATTGTACATCGGGTGGGTTCTTTTAAAGTATCCTTTTAATCTTATAATGTTATTTACTTTTTTTTAGAAAGAACTATACTAAAATATATGACCGATGGTACTCTGCATAGAGAGTTTTTATCAGAACCAGATTTGGGTTCTTATAGTGTAATGATAATTGATGAGGCTCACGAACGTACTTTGCATACTGATATTTTATTTGGTTTAGTCAAAGACATTGCTAGATTTCGTCCTGAATTAAAATTACTTATATCAAGTGCAACATTGGATGCTGAAAAGTTTTCGGAATTTTTTGATGATGCACCTATATTTCGTATACCTGGAAGAAGATATCCAGTAAGTTTAGTTTAGAATTCTATATTACCCCAATATTCATTTTAACTAAATTTCTAGGTAGATATTTTTTATACTAAAGCGCCAGAAGCTGATTATATTGATGCCTGTTGTGTATCTGTTTTGCAAATTCATGCTACCCAGCCGTTGGGTGATATTTTAGTGTTTTTAACGGGCCAAGATGAAATTGAAACTTGTCAAGAAGTTCTACAAGATCGCGTTAAACGTTTAGGTTCAAAAATCCGAGAACTAGTTATAACACCTGTCTATGCCAACTTGCCTAGCGATATGCAAGCGAAAATATTTGAACCCACACCTCCCAATGCCCGCAAAGTTATATTGGCTACAAATATTGCAGAAACGTCTCTAACCATAGACAATATTATTTATGTTATTGATCCTGGTTTTGCTAAACAAAATAATTTTAATTCTCGCACTGGTATGGAATCTTTAATGGTAGTGCCCATATCGAAAGCCTCAGCCAATCAAAGAGCTGGTCGTGCCGGTCGTACAGCACCTGGTAAATGTTTTCGTTTATACACCGCTTGGGCCTATAAGCACGAACTGGAAGATAATACTGTACCAGAAATACAGCGCATTAATTTGGGAAACGCCGTTTTAATGCTTAAGGCTTTAGGAATAAATGATTTGATACATTTTGATTTTTTAGATCCTCCACCTCACGAAACTTTGGTGTTGGCTTTGGAACAGTTATATGCTTTAGGTGCCTTAAATCATCATGGTGAGTTGACAAAATTAGGCAGACGTATGGCTGAATTTCCTGTTGATCCCATGATGGGCAAAATGTTGTTGGCTAGTGAAAAGTATGTTAAAAATTATAAATCAAATAACTTTAATGAACTAAAATTTTTATTTTAGGTATAAATGCTCCGAGGAATTAGTGACAATAGCTGCTATGTTGTCGGTGAATAGTGCAATTTTCTATAGACCCAAAGATAAAATCATTCACGCCGATACTGCACGTAAAAATTTCAATAACATTCACGGCGATCACTTGTCCTTAATGCAGGTCTATAATCAGTGGGCCGAAACTGATTATAGCACTCAATGGTGTTATGAGAATTTCATACAATATCGTTCAATGAAACGAGCTCGAGATGTTCGCGAACAATTGGTGGGCCTTATGCAGAGAGTGGAAATTGATATGGTCTCTTGTTTGCCGGAAACAATTAATATACGTAAATCTATAACCGCTGGTTATTTTTATCATGTTGCACGTTTATCAAAGGGTGGTAATTACAAAACTATAAAACACAATCAGACCGTAATGATACACCCAAATTCATCTTTGTTTGAGGAACTACCGCGCTGGGTACTTTATCATGAGTTGGTATTTACAACAAAGGAGTATATGAGACAAGTTATTGAAATTGAAAGCAAATGGCTGCTGGAAGTGGCACCACATTACTATAAAGCTAAGGAATTAGAAGATTCAACCAACAAAAAGATGCCCAAAGGACAGGGCAGAGCTACAATGACTGAATGATGATTTGATTTATATAAATATGGTATGTAAATTAGTTATGCAATAAATCTTATTTTTTTAATTATTAAATAACTTTCTGCTTTTTATTTTAGTTATTTTTGCGCTGCACCTTTAAATTCAACGTTTTACGTTTAAAGTTGAGCTTAAAAAAAACTTTTTAAATTTTCTGCAGTAAGAATTCGAAAACATTCTTAAATCCTTTTATTTTCTGGTCATGAATCCAATCTGTTTCTTTTTATACCCTTCATCACAAAAAGTGAAAAAAGCATATATCTAAGTTTGTCATCCCGTTTGTAATTTCTACAATATTCATTTCCAATTCCGTAAAGTATATATATTCTGAAATCTTATGCAAAGCGAAGTCGATTAAGCGACGTCCGTCTAACCGTTCGTGTTAGTGTTGAAATCAAGTTTGCCAAGGCACTAGATCAGCTAGGGACATCTTAAATATGCCAATTGATAAGACATAATTTTGAAAGATTTAGTATTGAAAGTTAGCATGATCAGTCCATGTCCTTCGAAGCAACAGGAAAAACACCACGCCTACCTTTAATTTTTTCATGTCATTTGGAACAATAAAGTAACTCCTATCAAAAAAGTAAATATATGGAACGATAGAGAATTAAAAAATAAGAAAAACTATTAAGTAAAAAAATTGGCGCTCACCCATATTTTCCGAGTTACGGGGCTCTGAAATTTTCAAATTTTTTGAAATATCAATATGGATATCATTTTAAAGCTTTTGAAGAGATCTTTAAAAAAATAGTAAAATTTTTTAGAAATGCTTAACCCATTAAGAGCTGATGGCATTTTTATGTGAAATTTTTTTTAGTTTTTTTAATTCTCACTAAACTAGATTAATACAAATGGTTAAGGGTATATAAGATTCGGCATAGTCGAATATGGCACTCTTACTTGTTTTTTTTTTTTTTTATTTAAATCTCCTCAAAAATGGCAAACGGAATGGAACCTGTGATGAAGGATATAAAAAAAGAGATGTTTTTTTTTAACATGCAAATCCACTCCTGCATCAAATTTTGTGTTTGTTTTCGACACAGACTTGATTGATTGGATCTATCAGCTGACGTCTCTTCTCAGATTTTTTATATACCATCTTCGAATTTATTTTTTCGATTACAAATAGGCTATATTATATTCAATAGAGCCTAGAAAGTCCCAGGCAACGCCGGGTACAATAGATTAGCTTATTATAAAGTGGCTAAAGAGTTTACAAAAGAAAAGGCAGTTTATTTTTTCTTTTTTTTTTAACGGCAATATAAATCATTTTATTGTTTTATAATTATTTGTAATTATTACAATTAAAAGTTAATAAATAAATAAACAACTTGAAAAATAAATAAAATAATATATAATAGTTAAAAGAAAATGCCCAGAAACACAGATCATATTGTATTTTATAATTACAAAGTACTTCTTAAAATACTATACAAAATTAAAAATTATTAAATAAAAAAAAAATTATATTTTTATAGATAGATTTTCTTAAATTGATTTCATCTAACAGATACATTTATTTGTTGGTGCTTTATCATTTTTTGTTTTTTAAATATTTTAACAATGATTTTATTATTCAGTTGATAGGTGTAGATTTTATATCATTTTATACTATATATTCTATATAAACAATATCTTAAGAATTAGATAAGAAAAAAAAATTAACAAATACAATTAGTATAAAAATATATGAATTGTTTTTTTTTTTAATTATTTAGAAGGTCTTTTTGTTATATATTTTGCTACTTTAGTTTATGATAGTTTTAAAGTATTTTTAAAAGATAAAAATAATAATAAATAATAATAACGATTTAGTTAGTATTAAAGTTATTAAGACACATAGGAGAGAGTGAGTTAGTTGTTTATGCATACAAATATCTGCGGTGTTTTTTTTCTATTATTTATTTCATTTGTGTGTTTGAAAATTATGTGTAATATTCTGAGCTGAAATCTTTTTACACTTTTAGGAGTAAATTTAAAAATATGCAACTTCATTTTGTTATCTTATGCAGCATATAAAATAGCATAAATAAGATAATTCTAATTTGGAATTAATTCTTTTTACACAAAAAAATGAAATGAATCAAATTTGAGTCAATTAAGATGAATATAGTAAAAATTAGTTGCAATTCACTTCCAATTCAAAAGAATTTGGTAAAAATTAATTGCAATTCATTTTCTATTTGTTTGAATTGAATCGATTTTAAATAAATTCAAATAGCAATTTATTACGAACTCATTTGAATTGTTGGAAATTTGAATTGAATTTATAAATTATATAATATAATATTTTATAAATTGTATAATATAATATTTCTTTTTTGTTCTGAAAAGGATTAATTCAAAATTTAGTCGTAACGGAATAAATTCAAACAATTGAAAGTGCTATATTTGGCTATGCCGAATCTTATATACCCTTCACCATCTATATAAATCTAGTTTAGTGAAATAACTCCAATCGAAACAGGAAATATTGGGGTGACAGAGAATTAAAAAAATAAAAAAATTTTGGTACTAGATATATAGAATTTTACATAAAAAAAGCCACTGGTTCTTAATGGGTTAAGCATTTTTAAAAAACTTTAGTATTTCCTTTATGATCTCTTCAAAAGCTTTAAAATGATACCCGTTTTGATATGGGCGAGCGTCAACTTTTTTCATTTAATGTTTTTTTCTTATTTTTTAATTCTCTATCGCCCCATACAAGGCAGATTTATTTTACTAGGTAGTGTCGTCCGGCCAGCTGGTTTGTAGTTGGAAATGTCAAAAGTTTTTATATTTTCCTGTTTGTTTACGAATTTCAAAAAACACTAACAACAAGCGTTTGCAAGACAAAGCAAGCATGTGTATGGAGAGCAATTATCTTTCATTTCTCTGTGTTTTTGACGTTTCCAACGCACAAAACAACAATAAAAAGACATGTTGTTTTTGTAAATGTTGTATTTGTTGTATCACCGCTACTACCTAGTAAAATAAATCTGCCTTGGCCCCATATATATACATATTTTTTTTTTTATTGGTGTTACTTTATTATTCCACATGAAAAAAAATTAGAGGTAGGCGTAATGTTTTGACTGCTGCCTCAAGAGACAAGGACCGATCATGCTGATTTCCAATAGCACCTCTTTCGACACTATATTTAATAAAGGGCTGCACAAGCATAAGAAAAATGTCTTATACGTAATCACGTAAATTTTAAGTAGTGTGTGTATAGAACACTCTCATTTTCAAACACATGCTTCCCAAGGCAGATTAATATACTAGGTAGTGGCAGTAGATCAGTTGACTTTCTTGTTTATGTTTTCAGATGTCATATTTTATTTACACTTATTATTTTTTTTTTCCTACAAAATTTTTTTTCTTACAGTGGTGTTGTGGAAATATTTTTAAAATTTTCATAAAACAAAATTGTTTCAAACACTTTTTGAAATTGAATTTTATTTACAAATTGTAGGCTTCGCCTCTTCATGATTTTGTTTGCTCATTTTATATGTTAAACCCAAGAAGTTTGGTACAAAATGCGTTTATACACATTTTTGGTTTTTACATATAAAAAATAAGCTGACATAATCACGAGGTTTAGGAAGCTCCTTGAATATATGCATGTAAGTAGCATCAAAGGATAGCTTATGACGTCTAGATTAATAATATTCTAATTATTTTTTTCGGGCTACATTTTCAAAAACTGAAAAAATCATGTTAAGATGGGTTTTTGAGAAATTAAATATCACAACGCATCGGGCTATTCCTACAAAATTTTTAAGTAATACAGCTTAAAGTGGTTTTAATCAAATGGTAAAATAAAATTTAATTTTTTTTTGTTTTACCATATAAATTCCCGGAAAGGAGAAAATGTCCCAAAAAATTGTTTTTTTTTTAAAGAGTCCTAGATAATCACGGGGCTGTCAAATGGTTTTTTGAGTATGTAGCCAAAATTTGGAGACTTAGCGTTTACATTTTTTAATCGGTGCTTTGCACTCCGAGGAATTTTACAATGCTTTTAAAATTTTGTTCCAAAATTGGCAATGTTGGAAAGGGCTGCAGGGGAACCGTTATAATTGTTGACCTAATTTTGCTTTAGTTTGTCTTTAAAATTGTTTAAACAAATTTGCTACTACTGAAGTAAATTTAAATTACATAAGCAAAGAAAAGAATACCACCTTTTTGCGGAAAGTCCTTAAAGAACGATATTTTTCACATTTTCTCAATCATAACTTTAAACTTAATTATTTTAAATTTTATTAATAATGTAGCAAATGTCTTAAAGTAATAATCCGATAATTAATAAGCGTACTACGCCAAAAACACTAAGTTAATATTAGCTACAACATATTTTTACAGACATTTTCAAGGTTTGATTAAATTTAAAAAATCTTAACATTTGAGTTAAAAATAAACTTCTTATCACATTTGGGTACGCTAGACATTTTAAAAATACTACTCTGCCTCTATAGAATTTCGTTGAGATATATTAAGTGGTTTATATGATACCCAACTTTTTCAAACCACTGTGCTTTATTTGAATTTGACATCGGAAAATATATTTTACACAAACAAAATACATGTTGTTTACTTATTGTTGTAGTTGTTTTAGAACTGCTTTTACCTGTAAAATTAATGTGCCTTGCATGCTTCCAAACACAATTGTTTTGCTTTGCTACCAAAATAGAGAATACAGGCCGTGTCAGATAAAACTTTATCGCTTTGCGTGACGTTTCAAACTTTGAAAAAAAAGCGTTAACGCAAGAGGTATGTCACAATAAAAACTTTAACAGCGCCTAATTATTGTTTGTTTTTATAAGTTTTTCTTCCATGATTTTCTAAAAAAAAAAATAATTAAGGAAGAATATGTAATAAAAAAATAATATTTTAAAATTCTTAACTATTTTACGTTCGATTTTGCCAAAAATAATATACAAATGTATAGCAGCTAATTGTCAAAGCGCGCAAAAAGATGAGTGTTGCCCAACTTTGCGCTTTGCTTTGCGTTAAAAGTGCTTTATGTGACATACTTCATATAAGTTCGTGCATTTTATCTTAGATGTCAAAGCGAATTTGCAACGCAACGCAAAGCAAAAGTTTTATCTGATACGGCCTTTAGAGAACAAAAGTGTTTTAGAACAACATTGAAACAAAACAGATCTAGAACAAAAATTATATAGAATATCAAAACTAGAAATAGAACAATTAAAAAATGCTTGAAATTTTTGATAGCAGAATTCGTCTAAAGAAAATATCAAAATAAAACGTCCTAGATACAGTGTCGCCAACTTTAAAATTTGATAACGCACAAAAATGGAGAAAAAAAACCATTATAATTTCTGTTTTATTTAAAATGTTAATTAAATTATTTTTTAAAAAAATTTTAATATTTTTATATTAAAAATATAATAGTAAAATTGTCTTTTACATTTCAGGGTTTTCATTAAAAAGAATAGTAATTAAAAAAACAAATTTGCCTGCCTTCGATCATAATAAATAAAATGTTTTTTTTTTATAAGTTCTATACAAACGTTTTTAAAAGGAGTTCAGCAATTGATAGAAAGGATTTAAAATTAATAACACGTGGTTCAGTATTTATATTTTTTAAAAATTAATTTTTTTATCAGAAATTTCATATTAAAAATATAACCATAAAAATAAACAATAAAATTTGTATGTTTGCATATAATTCCTTTATATAAAAGTATTTTCTTTCAACAGCCTTAACCTTCTGTCAGTGCATAGGGGTCAAATTGACCCCAGTCTTTGTAAAAGTGATTTAATAAGGTTTTACACCAACTTACTATACCAAGCAACTAGATAAGCCTCAACTAATGTTTAACTCACACATTGCAAAAAAAATAATCGAAAAAACATTATAAATGACTAAGCTACGACAGTTTTAAGCAAGTCAAGCATATTTTGGTGCATTGGGGTTAATCTGACCCCAATTATTTTGCTATGCATTTTGTATTTAGTTTTAAATTTCTTTGTGTTTTAGGTGATTTCCCGTTTAGCAATTTATTTGTGTTTTAGGTGATTTCCCGTGTAACAATTATTTTGTTATGCATTTTGTATTTAGTTTTAAATTTCTTTGTGTTTTAGGGGATTTCCCGTGTAACAATATATTGAAGTTCTTTCTTTTTCAAATGCAAAAATTGAAAATAGAAAACATTCAGTGTTTTCTATTCAACACATATGAATAGAGGTGTTTTTATTATAAATTTATTTGTCTGTAATAATTATAAATATATTCACATAAATAACTATTATTATAAGGTGAGTATATATATTTTTTTGGTTACTTTATGTAGTGTAATTTTCTATGCATATAATAATTTGTTTTGTTATTTAGATGGCCCTAAAAAGACAAAATAGCCAGGATATTCGAAATCTTTTCGATAGCATTACCGAATCTGATGAGGAAGAGGTAGTAGATGATAACATTGATAGTGACTTTTCTGATTGTGATTTAGCAGCAGATGAAGCTGCTGTTGAATTGCAAAATATAGAAAACGAAGAAGAAAATATAGAAACTGGTGAAGAAGAAGTACAAAATATTGAAACTGATGAGGAACCTGAAGTGGAAGAAGAAGGAATTTGGTATTACGCGCAAAATAAAAAGTACAAAAGAAAATGGAGAGCAAGTCCACCAAATGTAACCAGAGTTCGCGACTTTCAGATCTTGAGAGAACGACAAGGAATTTCTGCAGAAACAGCTGTAAATATAAATACTCATCTGTCCGCATTCAAAAAATTAGTTCCAGAGATATTAATAAATGTAATAGTGGCCGAAACAAATAGAAAAGCTCGCCATTTCTACACTATAAATAGTAACCCTGCACGTATTTGGTATGATACAAATTCAAATGAAATTTATGCCCTGATTGGTATACTTATATACGCTGGTGTTCATAAAAACTGGGACGAAAGATTGGATGAATTGTACCGCCTAGACAATCGTCCTTTTTATCGGGCTGCAATGTCATTACAAAGAGTGCAGCAGCTTTTACGATTCCTGCGCTTCGACAATTATCAGACTAAAGCAGAACGTTTGAAGGAAGATAAGCTAGCAGCTTTCCGTGATGTTTGGAATATGTTTTTGGCAAATATCAAAGGACCTTATAAACCATCATCATTCTTAACTATAGATGAACAATTGGTATTAACTCGTGGCCGATGTTCATTCAGACAGTATATACCATCAAAGCCAGGCAAGTACGGGATTAAGATTTTTTGGATTTGCGATGCGTTGAATTCGTACCCATTGAAAGCAGAAGTTTATGTAGGCAAACAACCGAATGAGATACGTTCGGTTGATTACGCATTAAATTTAGTTCATCGATTATCTACACCATATATCAATAAAGGACGAACTATTACGATGGATAACTTTTTTACAAGCTGTCCATTAGCAGAACAAATGTTGCAGAAAAAAACAACAATAATTGGAACAATTCGCTCAAATAAACCAGATCTACCTAAAGAATTGACGAACAAGGCCGAAATTAAGAAGCGAGACCTGAATTCTTCTAAATTTTGCTTCGACAACCATCTGACTTTGGTAAGTTATGTTCCGAAGCCAAACAAGAATGTATTGTTACTATCCACTCTACACAATGATGATATTGTTGACCTCGATACGAATAAACCCAACATAATATTGGACTATAATAAAACAAAGGGAGGTGTTGACACACTCGACAAATTAGTTCGTACCTATACCTGCAAGAGAAAGACCAAACGATGGCCAATGGTTCTATTTTTTAATATGATTGATATCGCAGGTATAGCCACTTATAATCTGTACAAATGTGCTAATCCACAACTATATATTCAGCGGAAAAACAATGAACGTAAAATCTTTTTGAAGGAGCTGGCTATGCAATTGGTAAATGATCATATATTGCACCGATTATCAAACCCACGGGCAATAAAAAAAAATGTTAAAATTGCTATTCGTCAAATTGGATATGATATAATAAACATAAGACAGAGCACAACAACTGAAGGAACAGCGGCGAATAGATCTGTCAGTAAGCGACCAAGATGTTACATTTGCCCTCGATCCGCTGATAAAAAAACAGGAACAAGATGTTATGTCTGCAATCAGCCTTCTTGCACAACACATATAAAAACCGTTTGCATAAACTGTGTCAACGAAGAAGTAATGGATTCCCTTGAAGAAGAAAACAACGAAATCATGTCAGACGATGCATCTGGCTAATTTTTTATGTAATATAATATAATGTAAATTATCTTAATGTCAATCTTATATATTCTGAATAAAATAAGTTTTTTTTTCATTAATAAATAACAATAGAAACGACTATTTTTTAACAAAAAGCTTAGAAAATGCATTTAAATATATGTGGGGTCAGGTTGACCCCATGCACAGACTATGTAAAATTTACTATGCACTGACAGAAGGTTAAATCCCATTATTTAACAACACTGATTCATTTTCGTAGGACTGAATTCATACAAGCAAATTTTACTTTGACAAAGTTTTGTTAATTTTCTTTTAAACTTTGTTTGGTGTTGAGACACATAAAGTTTTCTTTTACAAATTTTTGTTTTCTTCTCTTTGATCGTTCCTTATTTTTGGACGTTTTGTATGTGGTGCTTATATGTATATGTAAATATATACAACTGTGTATAAGCAGCGAAAGAAAATCAAAGCAACTTTGCGAGTACATCAAAGTCTGTACTGCTCATCAGGCTTTCTAGTGCACTTGATGTTTCTACTAGGGATGAGTGATCCCGTGATTTTTGAGGAACATCGTTGCCAGTGAATGTCACAAATCACCGTTCTTTTAAATAGTTACCGTGATCACCGTTTGCAGTTCTTTTTTATTTAAACATACATTTATATAGGAAGTATATAATACTAAATAATATTTTACACAAACAGTAATCATTATGGAAAAGGTATTTTGATCTCTGTAATAAAATTTGCCCAGAAATATAGAATGCGGTAACACTGATTGATTATAGGTTTAAATAAAAAAAAGCACTAAAAATTTTCTGTTACATATGTATGCGTGAAGTTTGGAAAAAAGAACAGCTATTATTAATAAGTAGAAGCCAGAAAAAGCTACACAGCAAAGAAGTTGCTTTGACATATGAAAGAATCAATAGTACTTATATTTCTCTGTTACAAAGTTAAATTAAATTTTGTATGTGCGGAACTGTTACTTGATCAATTCAGTCACTTTAGTGACCAGTGATTCTTTAATCACAGGTACTGAAATATCGCTCATCTCTAGTTTCTACTATGATTTACCGTTTTTTTTTTACTTTATTTTCGCCTTTTGTTTTGATGTTCTACTCTGTTTTAAAACACAAGCACTAAGAGTGGGGTTAAAATATGGGCATTGTAGCTGACTCTTTTATTGTTTTCTATTTTGGAGCATCTCCGTAAGTCATCAAGCGTTTACATTATGACTCTTTTGTAGCAAGTGAGAGAATTTTATGATGTTTTATCAATCAATTTTTCAAGTGTTGCCATAAACTAAATGCATAAATTTTTCAAAAATTTTTGAACAATATAGAAAAAAACAGCCCTTTGGTAACACCGCTCAAGCAAAAAACGAAAGAGAGAAACAGGGATAAGAGAAAAATGAGAGAAAAAACTGAAAAGAGTCATGAATATTCAATTCGTGCTTCTTTTGCTACCCCGTAAGCTTCTCTACACCTCTTGCCTACAAACTTATGCATCATGACTTTTGTAGCTGGTACAATGCCCTTAATGTAAACTCCCTCTAACAAAGCTGTAAAGAGAAACTTTTCAAATAGTGCTTGTTTTGTTTTAGTGTTAGTCATGTTTTGTTATGCTTGTTTTGATATTTACATTTATGCTATAAACACAATCATGTCCACCGACCATCGACTACAAGATGTCAAAAATAGAATACATGCGTGCTTATGAGAATAAATATTTAGCAGCTACACGACTACCGACTACACGGCTACTTTTGTAGCCCGTAGCCAACTTAGGCTAATTTCTATTTTTCTTGGCTACAAAAAACAGATTAGTGGTGCCAATACAATAAATGCATGAAATGGTGTTTTTTAAATCGCAATACATTAAATATCGCTATTAAAAACGCGAAAAAATTTTATAGTGGCACCATTGAAATATAATAATCGTCTGTTAATTTGTTTACATTTTTCATCAGTTTATTACTTTATCTCGAAGGGGGAACATCTGCGCGCGAGAAGATTTTTTTAAAAAAAGTGAAGTTATAATTGAAGTCGCAACGCGCACAGTTTTTATTCAACAGGATTTTCCACTTCCTATACGAAGGTATAGGTTGATGTGCAGTTCCTGGAGAGACTAGTAATATCAAAATACTTGTGGGTACCCTGGCGCTGTAGTTATATACCCCTGCCATTATTAAATTAAGATTTCAAAAAAAAAAAAAAAATACATTTTTCATTTACTTTTTGTTTGTGAAATTTTCCATTTAGTTCTTTTTTCATAAATTTCTAATTTGTTTCATTTATATTTATTTTTTGGGTTTTTTATTGAAATTGATAAGTATATAATAGTAATTTTTACTGTTTATATACATTTATTATATTGTTTAATGTAAATGTTTAGTTCAATTTACATGCAAATATGGACGTGGACACTTCATACGCTGAAGTCTTTGTTTCCACTATTTTAGCAATAGTATTAATAAAGTTAATTAAATTTTCTTGAGACATTTAAATTTTTTTTACACAAATTCACTTAAAAAAATCAAGTTTGTTTTGTTTTGGTTAACTTAAATACATACATGTATGTCAAAACAGATGTTTTTTTTTGTAGTAGAAGTGTCCACGTCCATATTTGCATGTAAATTGAACTAAACATTTACATTAAACAATATAATAAATGTATATAAACAGTAAAAATTACTATTATATACTTATCAATTTCAATAAAAAACTTCACTTTTTTTAAAAAAAATCTGCTCGCGCGCAGATGTTCCCCCTTCGAGATAAAGTAATAGACTGATGAAAAATGTAAACAAATTAACAGACGATTATTATTTTTCAATGGTGCCACTATAAAAGTTTTTCGCGTTTTTAATAGCGATATTTAATGTATTGCGTTTTTAAAAACACCATTTCATGCATTTATTGTATTGGCACCACTAATCTGTTTTTTGTAGCCAAGAAAAATAGAAATTAGCCTAAGTTGGCTACGGGCTACAAAAGTAGCCGTGTAGTCGGTAGTCGTGTAGCTGCTAAATATTTATTCTCATAAGCACGCATGTATTCTATTTTTGACATCTTGTAGTCGATGGTCGGTGGACATGATTATGTTTATAGCATTACACTGAAATTCTGTGTTTGGAAGTAGTGTGCACTAGAACATAGAACTTTTAAAACATTTTGTGCAGCTCTTTAATAGTTAATCGATTGACATATTTATTTACTAACACGGACGGACAGACGGGCATCGCTCAATCGACTCTGCTATGCATAAGTAGTCAGAATATATATACTTTATGGGGTCAGAAATTGATATTGTAGAAATTACACACGGAAACACAAACTTATTTATACCCTTTTTCCACTTTTTGTGGTGGAGGGTATAAAAACAATGATTCATTTACAGCTCTACTGTACACTTAGATATGAGGTAACAGGTAGAATACAGGTAAAGAATACTTACGATAAATTTACAGTATAATACAGGCTGTCATACTCAATATTGAAAGCGATTATAGCACAAACCTTTTATAAAACGTTCAAGTTAAGAAGCGGGCTATTAAAAACATAAAATCGGCGGCAGACCCGCCGTACCTTAGTTAGAAGTCTAAAAATCAGGTTTACCTACGAGTTCTGGCTTTTAGGACTTCATAAATGGTTCTACAACAAACTATACCATTTGAAAAGCAAGACGGAGCAAATAGTGTACATGATGTTTACGTTATTTTTTAAAACAAAGTTTCACTAAGATTTCTAAAATATTGTTTGTAAATTGTGTAAAAAATTTAAGCTCAAGATATTATAATAATATAATATTATTAATATTTTAATTGTGTGTTAGAGTAAATAATAAATAATTTTGTTTTGTAAAATAATTCAGAAAATGTACACAGCTTAACTAACACTAAAATTTCTTAAAACTAATGAAAACTTAAAATTAAAAACAACAAATGTTTTATCAAATATTTTTTTTAATTTTGAATGATGTTTTAAAAAATACAAAAGAATGTAATTTTTAATACAATTTTTTGAGTGCTTCTTTGGCAACTTAATTAAATAGACTGCTTTTATTTGTATAAATGTTTCTTTTGTTTACTGTTTAATTTGGTAAATTGATAGTTTTCTATTTTTTTTAATTAAATATAAATTTTGTGGGTTAACCAAACAGCTTCACAGTGTTGTACAAGACAAAAATTTAATATAAAATTTTATGATAAAAATGATAAATGATAATTTATAACAATAGTTAAGATGATTTATTTATTTTAAATATATTTCTTTTTAATTAATAAAAATTAATTATTTAAAAAAGAAACTAAGAAAAATGTTTGAAAAAAATTTATTAGAAAAGAAATCTTTTAAAGTCAAAATCAAAATGTATAATATTCAACTTTAAATCTTAAAATTTTCATACCACCAGACTAAAATTCTTGGCGGCATTATTTTCAGTTATAAATAACCAAAGGTAACGCTTTTTTTTACAAACTATTAATTTTTTTGTAAGTGTAAGTGTCGGTTCTTTAATGTTTAATTTTCAGCATGTCAAAAAGACCAGTTATTATTTTGTTTGTATTGAGAGCTAATCATTTTTTTTTTTTTTGGAGAAAGTACAGTAAAGTTTTCTTAATAAAGCAAATAAACACTGGCGAGCAGAAGAGTAAAATGAAAAATAATAAAAAAAAAAATAATTTTATGAATCTTTCAGCCATTACTATGATGACAAAAGTAGAAAAAGAAATAATTAAGTAAAAACATACATATATCGTTGCACGTTTCGTAAATATGTACTTATATTACTTCTCTGAGTAAATTTAAATTTCCCGTTATATTTATGCTGCTTGAATTTTACGTCTTCTTTTAGCTGTTAGTATTGTTCTGCGCAGTTGTTTTAAATTTTGAACAGTAATAAGAACCTTATAAATTAATATTGCACAAAGATGCATGAAACTGGACATTCATCGAGAGTAATTAGTGCTAAATTCCAATAAAAAAAAAGCACGCCTTAAACTCTGCAAAAAACTCCAGCTTGGATCATAGAGAATTAGAAACGGGTTATATGGTCGGATGAAATAACCGCTTCCAATCTGATGGTAAGGAATATTTCTGGAGCAGACATATTGAAGCTATTCAAAAAAAAAATCATGTAAAACAATCGGTTAAGCATGGCGGAGGCAGTTTGATGGTCTGGGACTGTTTCAACTGGTGGAATTAAGGACCTCTGGTCCTTAAAATTTTACAAACAAATTTGCCTGACTTTGTGGACCCAACCGCTTGTTTCGAAGATAAAATTATTTTTCGTCAGAGTACGGTGCATGGATTTGTTTGTTAAATAACATTTGTTTATATATTTTTAGAAACGATTTTGATAGTTATTTTTGTTTGCGCATCGGGTAAGTTATAGCATCAGCTGTTTTGCATCGCACATCACACATGCGGATCAGATCCATCGCAGTAATGCGTTTCCAAACAAGCCCTATATCTAAGTATATCAAACACATGCAAGTCTGCAACAAATACAACAGGCATTATGTTTGTGTAAAAATTATGAATTGTTTAAAAAACCAGCTGACTACAATCCAAGGATGTTAAAATGGTAATACATGTACTTTCTTGTTAAAATAAATTTTAAATCAAATTTTGGTACATAATCACAGTTTTTCCCTCGAAATATTTTCAAAGGAATGAAAGAGTCATATATGTATATTCATATGTATTTATTGGAGGATTGGAGGCATCTCGCAAACCGCGACGAGCTTTTCTCTGTTGCAGAGTCAGCTTCTCTTGCAGCAACACAATGGCAGCAGTCCTTAACATTTCTACTTTTTTTTAATTAAAAAAAAATCAAACGTTGTTTTTCCCCTATTTTTATTATATTTGCCCTATTCACAAGCCCCCTAGTACGTGCTAAGTGCTAACAAAATACAACGGCGCTAGCTGTGTTGTTGGTAATTTTCATGCAAACATGCGATATAACACTTAGTACTTTTTTTCATATGTTTTTCAAACGTTGTATTTGTTTAAATGTTTTATGTTTAAATGAATTATTATTTTTGTGTTCATGTGTGAATTATATTAAATTAAATTGAATTAAAAGATATTTTTATTAGTTTTATTTATTTAATTTATTGATTTGACTGATTTATTAGAAAGTTAAAGTTGAAAGTTGCCAATATAAAAACTGTTCTTTAAGATTTAATATTGCTTTAATGACTCGATTTCTAATATTTTGTACGGTACCGCCATCACCTATATGAATATATAGGCAAATTCCTCTGGCCATAGTCGTATCATATGAAGAAATCTGTTTTCATCAAAATATCTTAAAACCCATAATGATGATTTTAGTAGCCCTAAATGTATAATTCTGCGACTGGATAGCAAGTACATTAGGTTCATCCTAAAAATGTCTTGAATTTCATCCTCACACTAAAAGTTTATTAATTTACTTTTTTCTGTTTTCTCCCCCATTTGGCTTATAAATAACAAATGATGAATAGCACTTTTCTTCTTCTTATTTACTTTTTGACGTATGAAGTACAATGTACAATGGAACACTGATACAATGGTTGTTCACAAAGAAGTAAACAAAAGGTAGTATGCAATACTACCTACACCTTAGCAGAGCTTGTGAATACGGCAATTCTTTCTAATTTGTATTCATTACGAATTTATAGCGGGTACAAACGTTCCCATGAAATTCACGATAGCAATTTTCCTTTCATGGGGAATAAAAATTTCATGAAAACACAAATTTCACGTTTTGTTCAGGATAGGGGTGAATAATAAAAGAAATAATAACAAATTGATTTGTTTTTTTATTAAAAGCAAACAAACACAAGAATTGCGAAGAATTCATCAAAAATAAGTTGAGTGCAATTTGAGACCTACAAATTTCTATTAAAAATTTCGTTTACCATCTCTGATGCAACATAAGAAAAAAGTAAAGTAATTGTTATACATAAAAAAAAACTAATTTAAATTTTAATAAAAATTTCATTAAAATAATATGAAAATAGCACAAGTTAAAACTTGCAGTTTTTCCAGAACACATTTTGCTACCGAGCATATGCAAAAAGTGTTTTTCTTTCTTTTTAATAAGTGGAGCTTTAAAAAACGTAAACAAATTTTGACGGATAATATGATAAAAAATGAAGCGAAAAGCTTTCAGCTGAGCTCCTGCATGTACTTGATATAGATACACTTTGGATGATAAAAAAAATAAAGCAATAAATATGAAACTTTAAACAAATGAATACACTTTCATTTAAAATTCAATTCAAAAAGGTGTTTTATAAAACACATTTAAATGTTAACGTTATCAACACACACAAAAAGTTTAGAATAATTAAAGAGTTCGTATAAATATTTATTATACATAATAAATAATTACGTGTTATTTTTTTTTCTTAGGGCCAAAATTTGACTTCTTGTTTAAATGTCATTTATATTTAAGTTCTATTTAAGTACAAAATTCAGTTTTTCAATAAACACTTAAATGAAAATTCTTGCGCATTTAAAGTCCATTTAAAAAATACAGTTTTACCATATGGTTATGGCATTTTTGTTGTTGTTTCGCAAAACTAAACAAAAGTAAACAAACATTTTAGCCATTGATAGAACAATATTTTATATTTTATGTTTTGCACACATTTCTTTAATTAAAAAGTTAAATTAATAAATTAAATAAGTTTTGATGGTGAATACATGAGTATCGCTGACATTTTTTAATATATTTAAAATATTTTTCACAAAATTTGCAATTCATTGTGTTTGTTAGCAGCTGTTTTTCATAAACAATGGAGATTTATTTTGATATTTCGTAATGCTGCCATATTTTTATCATAGTTCAATAAGAACGATCAACAATGACTGAAACTGTATTAAAATACTACTTAAATTTAAATGCAAATTAACTAAATGCGTATTTAAATATAAAGTCAAAAACTGGCCATTAAAAATTCCTCTTAAAATATGTTAAAATCACAAGTCTCAGTTATAACCTCTACTGTACAGTGTTGCCAGGAAAAGACAGGAAAAAGTTACGCTTTTCCTTCAAAATTACATTTTAAAATAATCCTTAAATAAATAGTAATTTAATGTAATTTATATAAAATATAGTCACAAGTTTTATTCTATATTTCAGGGAAACTAACATGGCAACAAATTCATTTACTGAACAAAAACAAAACGAAAAATAAACCCGTATGTTAAAAATTTCATACCAATGATACTTCTTGAACGAAATTAAAAGACGACTTTCTTATAATTCGAGGTATTGGTAGGTTTATATATTTTCCAAGCGGAATAACTGAAGTTGCTAACAATTTTCGCCAGTTTAAACAAAATGCTTAGTTCTCTGCACGAAATGCAGCTTTTATTATTTCCCAGTTGGAATAAATTGTTGCCAGAAACATTTTGCTGTTTCTAAACATGAAACAAGAAACATTTCGTGATTTCTCACGAATTGAACAGGGTAAGGCTACCTATACACGACATGTTTTTTACATCTGACTGTGTGAGTAAGAAAACCTGAAACGCAGTCTGCCTTCACTAAATCGAAGCCTGGAAGCTTATTTTGAATTGCGAAATGCGATGCGAAAATTCATAAATGCGAACAATTGCTATTCTGATTTGCGATATTCGCAAAGTTCTATTTTAATCGCATTTCAAATGCGAAAATGTGGTAAATCGGTATTCAAATTCGCAAAAACAAAGAAGCATTCGCAAAGTACAAACATGTAAGTAAAAAACAATATTTTATTTGTGTATTCATCATATATTTATTACTTAATTCAGGGAAGTAAGCAATAAGACCAACAAACCGTCAACTTTAAATAAAGATAGAATTTATGAGTAAGCACAGCCATTTGGCAAGAGGCCATTTAAAAACACCAAATGCACGTCAGTCTGCAAATACTTTGTGGCAAACGTTAACTGAAGAACTAAGTATTAATGGACCACCTATTAAAGAAGCTGCCGGATAAAAAAAAAGTATGAAACATATAAACCAGTTCAAAAAATATTTTACTTAAATTTTAATAGGTTTTGACAAATTAAATAAATTTTAGAAACAATTTTCACAGCCAAGCACAAAAAATTTATTTATTTTTAATTTGACGTTTGTTGATACTGATGTTTATTTGAGCAGCGTTGCCACGATTTGAAATAAATTGCGAATGCAATTGCGAAAGTCTAACAGAATACCAATTTTTTTTCGCATCGCATTTCATTTGCGCATCGCATTGATGTTCGCACCGCAATTCAGAATAAGCCCAGTGCACGGCTGGTAAGCTAAATTTCTACTGCTATCTTCGAGTTCACTCAAAAAAAATTTGTAAAAAAATTTTAAAAGACCCGAGAATCTATCAAAGATCTAAAAAATCATGGATACAGAAACCTATAACCCTGGAAACCCCTTTGGAACTAATTATTAGTTAATTTTTTAGTTAACTTTACTACTGTTTTATGTTTTTTTTTAAGTGTATGCAAAACTTAAAGCATCCGTCCCTCCCTCTTAATAGTCTTCCAAGTCGTGTAAAAAAAAATCATCCAAATTGGTCCTGCCGTTTGGCTCTGATTAATTTTGGCAAAAAAAAGAGGTAAAATTTCTTATAGTGCAATGGTGAAATTTTTTAACTATTTATCTTGACGAATACCGTATATTATTCGACCAGCTGATAAACTAGAAGGAAAAACACGTTAGTTCTTGGCAATTCTTATGGTAATTATTTGAAATAAAATAGAGATTTCCTCTTTTTTAACTTTGTTGAACGACAAGAAATAAAAATTATTTTAAGCAATAGAAACAGTTCCTAGCGAACCGATAGAACTATTTCCGCAATCAAGGCCACAGTGCCAGAGAAGAACAGGACTAGCCCTAAGCATGAGTTCTTACATTAGTTGTAAAAATAATTTTTCAATAATTTTGTACTGCTTCTCCCAAGGCGAATCAGTAATAAGGTGGTAGCGATGGCGAATTAGGTAATTTTCGCTGGTAGCCTAACTGCCAAACTCCATATTAGAAACTGATATACAGATTTTTTATGTATGGAGTTTGATAGTTAGGCTACCGGCGAAAATCAACGAATTCGCCATCGCTACCAACTTATAACTAATTCGCCTTGACTTCTCCCTTGAAAGCTGATTGCTTTTAATGTGTAAATAATTTTTTTTTATTTATTTTGTGGAGTTAAAAAACTCTATCGCCTTTAAATGTGATTGATTTCAGCAAATTGTATGAAGTTTATATTAAAATTTTTGTCTTGCCCAATACTGCTTACTTTTCTAGTTACCACGCGGTTTCTGTAGGTTGGTATCATAAGAACGTATAATATCAGTTTGTGATACAGCACCGCCTTCTTCCTGTGAGAAAGCATAGCCGTGAGACAATTCAACATCGGTATCAACCCGGGTATTGGCACGTCTTACAAATACACTACGTAACAGGCGAGCTGTTTCCGTAAAAGATGATCGTGATTGATTGACAAAATCGTCAGGATCACGCTTTCGTATTTCGGACTCTCGTACGGCCTCGGTAAGAGATTTGAAAACGGTATTTTGTACAAGTTTAAAGAGTACATCGGCCAGTAAACTGGTGACAGGTACTAATAATAGGCCAAACCAAAATACTGGTGTAGTAAATATTCTTCTTTCTGTGCCCATAAAATTAGCTGCCACCGGCAAAATAGGCCAGAAGTTTGAATATAAAATAATAAAGATAAACCATAAAACTATAGAACCCCATATGGAGCAATGTGTTAGCCAAGTCCATGAATTGGAGGAAAGACCAGCTTTCAAACAGACAGTTACCACCACATAGGTATAAACAAAATTGCCAAGTAATAAATAATCGGCCACTTTGCCACTGGACCACATTATTTCTGACTGATACACACCAAGTGGCAGCCAAAATAGAATGATCGAGTGTAGTAAAGCATTAATAATCCAAACCCAAAACACTCGTACATTAAAAAGTTTTGCATTTTGTGAAGGTTTGTAGAGGAAAGGATATTTTAACATAGTTTCGGCTGAACATACCTTTTCAAAGATGCCAATGGCAAAGGGAGGTAATGCCGTAAATATAACGTTGTATAAGCCAATAGTCCATCTTTCGAATAAAATTTGTCCCGACCAGCCGGAATAAATGGCAAACCATAGTTCTATAACATAGAGACAGACATTTTTATAAAATGAATACAAAATAAGTTTGGTAATGCGTCGATAATTCCAAGCGCCATGAACCAGAAGCAAACGTTTCAGATAACTAAATTGAGCTATTGAATAATCCGAAGCACAGGCAGCTTGTAGACCTTCAACTCCAGATATACCTACGCCTACATTAGCTTTTTGTATCATAGCTACATCGTTGGCACCATCACCAATTGCCAGTGTTACGGATTTAGTGCTTGTTGTGATTAAGTCCACAACTTCAGCTTTTTGAATGGGAGAAACTCGACAGCAAATGACAACACGACAGCTGGTGCAAAGTTCTTGAAATTCTCGTCGTAAGTCACAGCTTAAGGCATACTTGAGTGTCTTGCCATCTATTATCAGAGCAACATTACAGTTCGTGTTTATTGACGATTGCAATTCACTCGAATGACGGTGTATTACTTCTCGCGTTGTATCCAAACTTTCTTCGTTCAGTATAATTATGTCCATTGAAGGGGAGATAAGTTTGCAGGAGTGGCCAATATTAATAGCGGTTTCTTGTTTGTCTCCCGTCAAAACCCATATATAGATGCCGGCATCAAGCAGAGAAGCTATAGTTTCTGGTACACCTTCCTGTAATTTATCCTCTATAGCGGTGGCTCCTAAAAGTTGTAGATTCTTTTCTATCAAATCGGCTGCCTCTTCTACTTTTCTTTCGCGTTCATTTACAGCTGTCGAAGCCTGGTGGTAAGCAGTTTGCCAATCATCGTATACAGCATCCGGTATGTTAGATACAGCACAACATAAAGTACGTAGACCTTCTGCCGCAAACTCTTCCAGATGGCTAAGGGTTACGTCCTTAAACGATTGACCTTCTCGGGCTAAACGTTCATAGATCACATTATCGGCGCCTTTGCAATACAATTTTATATTTCCTTCTGGAGTTTTAACAATTACCGACATGCGCTTACGTGTCGAGGTAAATTCTAATACATTCAGTACTTGATAGCGCTCTCGAGTGCCCAGAGCATTGATCTCGACATAATCGGGAGTACGTGTGTTAAAGACAAAACCGAATTGTTTAGCTCCTTCTACCAAAGCCCGTTCATCTGGACTGGCAGCATGATAAGTTATCGAATCATCGGCATTTTTTTCTGGTATAACTGTATGGCATACCGAAAGTAGAACTAAAAACTCTTTAATAATTTTAGCATTTTCATGATTACTCAACAAATGTTGAACAACCAAGCTTTGCTCGGGCGTATTTTCTGTCTGATACATTTGTGTTGCTATTGAACATTTCTTAAAAATCATTTCATTTCGTGTCAAAGTACCGGTTTTATCAGAAAATATATATTTTACCATTCCTAGTTCCTCATTTAGATTTGAGGTGCGCGCCATAGCCGGTGTATTTGAATCCTCGTGATACATTTGTATATCATAATTGATGAACTGCGCTTGTAGGAATCTCACCAATTCCAATGTAACTTGTAGCGAGATGGGTATCAAATTGTTAAACAGTATAAAAAAGGTTAAGAGATTGTAGCCAAAGTTTTTACTCTTAAAGTCATCTAAACCCAAATACCAATCCGATAAAAAGTAGTTGCGAGTCCAGATAAAATTGAATATGGCACTGGTTAAGCAGAGAGCCAGTAAAATCATAAATAACATTAATATCTGAGTATTGGTCAGACGGTCTACAGTGGAACGCTTCAAAGGAGCAGAGGTAGAATTTTTCATAAGCTTTGTGTCATGACCGGTGTAGACAACAAGGCCAAATATCCAAGAAGTATTGCGCAAAACCGCACCTCTTTGCAAGATTTGATCAGGGCCCAGGGACACTGACTGTTTGTCGTCTTCTTTTAAAACACCATTGAATTCATACAGTAATCTGTTGGGCAATTCACATTCCACAGCACCGTTTAGCTCTATTAAATCTTTTGTTTCCAATAGCTTGGCGGTAGCTGCAACACCTTGACGTATTTTTAAATTTGTTTCACCATCCAAATTGGAGGTTTCTATAAAACACATGGCCTGGGGTTCGCTAGACGAAAATAATATTAAATCTGCTGGAAAAAATGTATTATTTGGAATCTTAACTATATCGCCTACTGACAACTTTGACCAGCGTATAGTAGTCCAAACACCATCTTTAAGTATATCCACATTTCTATGATTGATTTCATTATCTGCGCGATGTCTTTTATAATCCTCTACGATTTCTTTAATGCCACTCACCGATAAAATGAATATCAGAGGAACCAAAGTTGTATATCGTCCCGTAGGCGAAACATCGGGTATTTGCTGCAACAAGGCGATAAGTAAAAAAAAACAATTGGAATATCGTCGAAACTGCTCGAATAGGAACGATGGTAGAAAACTTATAAAACTATATTTTGCGGTTGAAATGTGATTGTTGCAAAATTTCTGCATTTGAGGACGATTAATAAAGATGATACGTCTTTCGCCATCGTCAAATATAGCGGACGCTGTTGCTGTCGCTTCCGGAATTGTAAGTGGTGGTGTGGTCTTGTGTCCGCATAATCTTTGCCATAGGCGTTTTCCCAACCACCCATTTTCGTTTCTACTTCCGCCTAAATTTCTACAGTCTTCCATATTAGCATTGTTTCTAGATAAATGAAAGAAAAAAAGTAGAAAAAAATAAAAGTTATTAATAATAGAAATTATTAATATTTTATGTTCTTAAAAGAAACTAAACAGAGTGTAATGACATGGCTACATGTTTTCGAAGTTCACCTTTCCTACTTACAGTGAATCAAACGGAAAATTGGACAAACTTTAGTAGGGCGCATACCCAATAACATGTTTCAAAAAGAATCTCAGTACTACCTGTTATTACTTTTTTAACTTTAGTATCAAACACACCTATTTGTCTTTTTAAAATTATTTCAATTTTATTACAAAAAAGTCGCACGTTTCCTCTTGAGTCAACCTTCTATTTTACTCAGATATTTACTATCTAAAAGGCATGCAGATTTCTTAAAAGGAATTTGTCGACAGTCGACTTTAGTTTGGCCCCTGCCCATAACAGGCGGACGAGTTATCCAAAATGGGATCTGCCGATACTATCTCTAACTCTGCGTCCGTCGCAATTCCGCATCTTTAGTGTCTTCTTCCAAAAGGCTAAAGGTAGTTGGAGTAATCTGAAGGCATGTGCGGCAACCAGATTGAGAGTAAAAACGCAGCTACATAATACCCCCACTGTTACGTACTTTAGCTGACGAGTGGTGTGTTCTTGTTAAAACGGTGTCCTTGTGACTCTACTTGAATGTTTTCCGAGAAAAAATACCACGGTAGCCAACCCCAGTTATAACTGGAATAACGATGTTTATTGTTTGTTGTTTTTCAAAGTATTCTCCAGCATGATTTATACACTTTAGCATGAGCTCAAACCAATTATCGAAGCACTTATTCCACTCCAATTGAGACACCTCTAAAACATGGTTTTTGAACACTTTAACAGCTTCTTCTGGCGACGAAAATCGTTGACCACGCATTTTTTCTTTATGTGCGGAAACAAGAAGAAGTCATTAGGTGCCAAGTCAGGGCAGTACGGCGGATAACCCATTAATTCGACGTTTTGGCCGGTCAAAAACGCTCAGGTTTGAGCCGATATGTGAGAGCTCGCATTGTCATGGTGAACAATGATTCGTCTTCTCTTGTTGGTTTTTCGAATTTCTCCGATGACTTCAGGCAAACAAATTGTAGTGTACCACTCAGAAGTGACCGTCCTACGTTGCTCAAGCGGAACAGTCGTCACATGACCAGTTTTGCCGAAGAAACAGGCGACCATTTGCTTCGAAGTGCTTCTTCCACGAACAACTTTCATTGGATTTTGCTCGTCTTTGAAGACCCACACGGTCGATTGTTGTTTCGTTTCGGGCTCATACGCATAGATCCATGATTCGTCACCAGTGACGATCTTATAAACGTCTTTTGAAGCACCGCAATCGTATTTTTGCAACATTTCTTTGCTCCAATCGACACGAGCCTTTTTTTGAGCGACTTTCAAATTGTGCGGGATCCAACGAGAACAAACCTTTTTTACGGCCAGGTGTTCATGCAGTATCGAATGTATGCTGGTGGAAGAAATGTCCAAGGATGTCTCTATCTCTCGGTATGTCGCATGTCGATCTTGCATTATGAGTTCACGGACGGCATCAATGTTCTCCGGCACAACAGCCGTTTTTGGACGACCTTCACGGAATTCGTCTTTGAGCGAGCTTCGGCCACGATTAAATTCATTATACCATATGGGCTACCGGCACCCGTAGTGCCAGTTTTTTTTTAAGTTTTATTATTATTCACACCTTTTATTATTAAAAAAGGAGACTGGTAAAAACCTCCGACAAAACCCAACAATCGACCGTGTGGGTCTTAAAAGACGAGCAAAATCCAACGAAAGTTGTTCGTGGAAGAAGCACTTCGAAGCAAATGGTCGCCTGTTTCTTCAGCAAAACTGGTCATGTGGCGACTGTTCCGCTTGAGCAACGTAGGACGGTCCCTTCTGAGTGGTACACTACAATTTGTTTGCCTGAAGTCATCGGAGAAATTCGTAAAACCAACAAGAGAAGACGAATCATTGTTCACCATGACAATGCGAGCTCTCACACATCGGCTCAAACCAGAGCGTTTTTGACCGGCCAAAACGTCGAATTAATGGGTCATGTTTTAAAGGTGTTTTAATCGGAGTGGAAAAAGTGCTTCGACAACTGGTTTGAGCGCATGCAAGTATATAAATCATGCTGGAGAATACTTTGAAAAACAATAAAACCATTTTTAATTATAAATATTCGCATTTTCACTATTAGGCCAGAAATATATAGAGCAGCCCTCGTATCGTAATTCTAAAATTCTGCTACGGTTTCAAGATTTCAGACAGGCCAGACAATTCAGTTGTTGATGAAATATTCGCATTTCTCGGTTAGGTCTGTCAAAAATTGGGTGTATGCATTTAAAGTGAGTATATATCACTTGTTTTATAACACGTCTGACCGACAATCGATTTGTTAAACTGTTAAAAAATTTCAATAATCTTTCACCTGACTGAGTGACACCTAAACACACAGAGAAAGTAAAATTATTATATTGTGGGCAGGTTGTCATACTTTTGTTTAGTGTAAAACTACACAGAGCCTTGTCCGATTTTCCGATTAAATCACTGTACTTAGAACTAGAACTAAATTTAAATGGTGCATTGAACTAAATGAGATATTAAATTTAGCAAAACAGAAGTAAAGCAATTGTAACATTTTCAACTTAAAACTAAACTAAATGACATGAGAGAATGGGAGGGAAATATACAAAAAAAGAAAAGGAAAAATATTTTAAATTATATAAAAAACTGTTTAAGGATTTATATGCACATCATTATTCGACCACAAGTTTATGCATCATTAGCATTTACAGTTAAGGATAACAGTAAAGGATTTTGTTTAATTACATTCATTATAGTAATTTTAGTGAATGTTTCATATTTTTTCTAATTTTTAAATTAGGTAAATTTCAACAAACTAAAAGGTGCTAAACGCATGAAATGGCATTTGAAAAACCCAAAAAAAAAATAAATAAATTTAATAACCAGTTTCATACATATTCAATTATTTTACAAGGCGGTGGCAGTTTGTCACGCAAACGGACAGTGCTAGTAAGTCCCCTTTTACACACATCAAGTTTGACTCGTCAAGTCTTGAGCTTTTGGGAGAAAGAGGAGAAGAGAATAGAAAGAGGTAAAAACCTGACCGTCCCATCAAGTTTAAGAAAATTGTTGTTGTTAAAGTTGGGTGCAGAATAGAAGTTGCTGAAGTTGAAAGCAAACTTGATGAAAAAACTTGACGGCGTGTGTGAACACGAATGCAGGTTCAAAAGAAAATTAATTAAAAACTGATCAAGTAAACTTGATGTGTGTAAAAGAGGACTAATATTAAACGATAAATTTTTTTCTACCAACTTAAACTAACTTTCCGAGCAATACTCTTTTTGGTAAACAAAAAAACAAAACAAAACACTAAATAATTGAATGTTTAACGTAATTAAGGCAACAATAATAATTTAGCTTCAACGTGTTCTTAAATTTTTAAATATTTTCCTTTAATATTTAATTGTGCTAATACGATGGAATGTCTTAAAAGTCTTCACAAAAATAATAAAAAACATAATCTTCTTTTAGTTTAATTAACTTCAGCTAGTGATTACAATAAAAGATTTTAAAAATTTCTCTTTCGACTTGTGCATTCTTTCACTTTCTTTTAGTTAGGTAAAAGCAACAACAACAATATTTTTTCAACTAAACTGCTTAATAGTGTGTTCAAACATACACTTTTATTGAGTAAATATTATGTTTATTGACAAAATTTATTTAGTATTCAGACATACAAAATTTAGTTAGCTCAAAAGGCATTTGACAGCTAGAAAACACAATTGTTATTGTTTTATTCGAAAAATTTGTTTTTTCAAAGTTTAATTGAAAAAAAGAAATTAGTTATTTTTTAATTCTATTATTTATAATTATTTTCTATTTTTTTATTATTAATAATTTAATATTTATAAACTTTATTTCTATTTGACTCGCCATTTTTTCTTTTGTTTTGTTTTTTTTTGCCGTCATATGTTATGGTAGATAATTATAGATAATTTTGCTTACTAAACACACTTCTGAACAGTGTTGTATTTTAAGTTTTACTCAATATTATAACAATTTCGTACTTATTGTGCAGAGCTTAATTAGAATTTTGTATGAAATATTAAGCTCAATAATGGCAATTCAATAATGTCAATAAAGGCTCATTTATGATTACACTATAAATTTACAATCAGATTAGTAAAAAAAAAAAGCTGAATCAATTTAGGTATTTTAATGATGTTTTTAAAAGTGCTTCCATTTTTTGTTCTCGTCGAAATTTTTATTTATTTTGTGACCTTTTGTAGTTAAATCACGTCACGGCTTTGGAAAATTTTCTAATTAAGCTTCAAAATCTAGTTTTAAGTTTTGTTTTCGCGCATTATTCCTCCTAGAGATAGAGAGTAGTGCACCTTTTTAAGCTACATTTTCTTACTGCCGCCTCAGTAACCTCCAGCCAAAGATTACAAACATCTTTTCGATTTTTATTTAAAGCAATTGATATCTGAAGGCAGTTAGCAAGCCCTTTCGAATTTGCTTTCTAACCGAGGGCTACTTAAGCAGCATTGAAAACTGCCTATATATAACTGCCTTCCTCATGCTTTTTCTGCAGATTTATGAACAACTACTGTAAGACTCTGACTCCGACAAAATAGAATATCAGTTTTTACAAAAGTAGCTGTTACTCGTTGACGTTATGCACAACATTAAGGCTGTTTAACCTTTCCCTTACGTTATGAAACCGAACTCGAACTCGCAGGATTAATACCCTTGAAATTCTTTGTCGGTTTACTCATTTATTCCCGTTACTCCTTAACTAGCACCCGAAGTTGTGTCTGACAATTTTTCAGAATGCACGACTGTTTAACGATTAAACAATTTTCGAAAAAAGATTTTTTGAACAGAAAAACTTAATGGTGGGAAAGAATTTCTTAAGCCGATTTTTATTTAAACTACTTAATGGTTAATCTGTAGTATAGTAGTTTTTACTAATTTTTTTACTCTACCAACTGGCAACTATTAATAAAATTATATTTATATTTTCAATTCTGGCAGAACTGCACATACGGGCCATTAAGTATAAAAAATTGGCGAAAAAAAATGTCTCTTCACTGACGAATAGTAAAAATGTTTTACGATTTGTTCATGGTTCTTTAATAACTAACCTTCGTACACAAACAAAAATATAATTAGAAAGGAATGGGAATGTCTGGTCTAGCAAACAGTGTAATTAAGGAATCACAATTGTTATTTTTCGAATAATAAATTACTATTTTTGTTATGATGTTTAACTTGAGGTGTGAAAGCGACAAAATAATAAACACAAGTTTACAATGAAGAGGTAGTCTTATTCCCTTGCGCTTAAAAAACAATACTGTTACGTTTTTCCTTTTTTTTTTTTTTGACAAACGAACGGATTCTTTTGACTAAAAATACCACTACATTCCTACTTTGTGGCTCTATCTGGCTATATTTCTTGATCCAACGGTCTAGTAAATCCTATGGTCTCGTATTTACTACCACTACGCGTTTTATCCAAGCCCCCATAATCCAATAGCCACAACAAAGAACAACACTGTTGTTATGCTTTTGTTCTTTTATGCGCTAACCGCTACCGTTCTTACTTTTTATTATAAAGGGCGTCTTGACAATTATCTGTTGCTCTTATATAAATTAGACTTCTGCAGTAAATTATCTGCCATGGCTTCACACAATAATTGTCTTTTGCTTCTCGGGAGGTTTGTACTGCTGCTTCTTAATTTTTATCTGTTTTGCAGCAAGCACCTCTACCAACGCAATCATTGAGGTTGCTCAGCTTTTGTTAGCTAATTGTGGTGTTATTCTATACACACACCATTAGTGGAAGTAACTTAGGGCCAGTTTTTGACTTCGTATTTAAATGTCATTGAAAATTAAGTTCTATTTAAGTACAAAATTCAGTTTTTCAATGCACGCTTAAATGACCAATCTTGCGCATTTAAAGTCCATTTAAATAATACAGTTTTACGATATGGTTATGGCATTTTTTGTTGTTGTTTTGCAAAACTAAACAAAAGTAAACAAACATTTGAGCTATTGATAGAACAATATTTTATGTTTTGCATACATTTCTTAATGAAAATATTAATTATAAAGTTAAATCAATAAATAAAATAAGTTTAGGTGGTGAATACATGAGTATCGCTGACATCTTTTAATATATTTAAAATATTTTTCACAAAATTTGCAATTCATTGTGTTTGTTAGCAGCTGTTTTTCATAAACAGTGGAGATTTATTTTGATATTTCGTAATGCTACCATATTTTTGTGATATTTAAATGAGAACTTAAATAAGAACTGAAAAAATGAAACTGCATTTAAATACAACTTAAATTTAAATGAAAATTATCTAAATGCGTATTTAAATACGAACTCAAAAATTGTACCTTATTCACCACGCTCATACGGAAAACTACAATAGGAGTTGCCAGATCTTATTTTCGTAACAATAAGTATAGGGAAAGTGGCAATATAAACTCAGTATTTTTTTTTATAACTACAATATGATTTTATCAAAAGCCTGAATACAACACTGTTTATAGAACTGTATGTTACAAGTCCGGACCAGTTAAAATTTTAATAATTTTTTGCCAATATTTTATTCTCATATATCTAATCGTTTGAATTCTTGATGCTTTAGACTTTTTATGGAGTGAATTGTCGTACAACGATCTGTTGTAAACCAACCAACCTTCATTACATAAAAAAATAAATAAACTATTTGGTCCAGTTCAAACGCAGGTGGCACCATTGCGCTAACAGAGCTCGCCTTACAGTTGATGGAGATCTTTACCGCACCAAGATCAACGATTTTTTATTTGAAAATATGGATAGCATTGATCCCGGCCATACAACAACCACAACTATTTGGCGCTAAGCTGACCTGTCGTGCAATATGACACCTCTCGATTATTTATTGTGGGGCAACATTAAATCACTGCTTTATGCTGATAAACCAATTGAAGCTTTGAAGACCAATATTGTTCTTTTTACGGGAGACATACAGCCAGCAAAGTTTGAAAAATTGGCCCAAAATAACGCGTGAAGAATATGTTTCGTCAAGAGCAACCGCAATTGCCTAATGCCATATGTTGTTCTTTAGAATAAAAGAAAAATCTTTGATTACAATGAAATTCTTCGCTGATTTTTACAATTCAGATTTCTAACGGACTTCAAAAACACTTTTTATTTACAACTTTTGATTTAGACGTATTATTCTATTTATTTAAAAATCTATTTTAAATAAATAGAATATGAGAAATTTACTCTGATTTTAAATAAAGAAAATTTTAAATCGATAAACAGCTTGTAGATGATACGAAAATGCTGACTAAGTTAGATTTGATGTAAAAAAAATTGGGCTGAGATAGACTTATAAATAATAAAAACTTATCATGACGTTGGCATGGGTGATAGGTGATAGCGGTGATAGCAATCTCAGACCATGCGAATTGCAACAAAAAGTCATTGTAGAATATACTCGTGCTCCATATTTGTGAAGAGGCTTGCTGGGACTCAACCTTATGTTAAGTTTTTAATATGCATACGGCTAATAAAAATTTGGTTAAAATGTCTGATTTTAGTTGCATATGTTTTGAGCACCACTGTATATAAGTGGCAATATAAAATTTAAGGAAACGTGGACAAGCTTTTAATTTTTGGATCAACACTGTACAACAAGTTGCTAATCAAAACTAATGAACAACGATTAAATTTGCCAACTTTTGACAAAACATCTTAAGTCGAGATAAGCTATTTTTCAAGAATTATTATAATTAATTTTTGTGTTTATAAAGCCAAACTTTAAAATTGATTTAAACCAGAATTACATAAAAATTCGTTGTTTGCGTTTTTAAAAAATTTTAGATTAAGACTTAAGATGTTTTGTCAGAAGCCGACAAAGATTATAAAATGAAACATTAGTTGGTACTCTATACAAACAAAATTATTAGCAATATGTAATTACAAAAGATTGTATAAAATACCTTAAATCTTCGTAAGACATTTTGTTTTTTTATTTTTATTTTAACTTCTCTCAAAAGATAAAATTTTTCAATAAGACCGCCGCACACTATCATTTATGACTGTACCGACGTTTTTTTTCTTTTTTTTAATAACTCAATTTATTGATTTTGTAGGAAATAAAATAAATAGATAGTGCGGATTAGTCATACGTTTGTGCTAGAGAATAATAAGTAAGTATGTATCGGCTTTTACGTACCTTTTACAATTTTAAAATTATGTGTTCAAAAGTACGTGTTTGTGTAGAAAGTAAATAAAGGTTTAATTGTTCGTGGAATTGTTTAGGGGAATTTATGTAAAATGGTGAAAACAAAATGACAAGGTAAATTGTAAAAATTGAACTTACGTTTGAATTTGTGAAAAATAAATATATACGAGGCATATTCCAACAGTCTTAACAAAATCAAGAAGAACTAACATTTTGATTTTTATAACCTTCACCACAAAAAGTGGAAAAAATCCGTCCGTGATTTCACAAAAAAAAAAAAAAAAAAAATAAGTATGCCAATCGATCAGCTATAGTATCGAAAGAAGTGCTATTGGAAATCAGCATGATCGGTCCATTTCCTTCAAAGCAGCAGGCAAAACACCACTCCTACCTGCATTTTTTTATTTCATTTGGAACAATAAAGTAACTCCAATCCAAAAAATAAATATATGGGGCGATAGAGAATTAAAAAATAAGAAAGAAAAAAAACAAGTGAAAAAATTGGCGCTTAGCCCATATTTTCCGAGTTACGGGGCTCTGAAATATTTAATTATTTTTTAAATATCAATATGGCTATTATTTGAAAGCTATTGAAGAGATCTTTAAGGAAATACTAAAATTTGCTTTAACCCTTAAGAGCCGATGGCATTTTTAAGTAAAATTATAAATGCAGCTTTTTTTCTTATTTTTAAAATATCTGTCACCCCAATGTTTGCTTTTTTGAGTGGAGTTACTTCACTAAATTAGATTTTCACAGATGGTGAAGGGTATTTAAAATTCGGGATAGTTGAATGTAGCAATCTTTCTTGTTTTTAATACGATTCTCGAAAAATCCTAACTTACCGAGATAGGTACCTCACTTTAATGGAAACTTTTTCGATGGACCATTTTTTACAATTTGAAAGTAAAAAACGTGGCTGGGTGTTAAAACTCAAATATGAGAACAAAGCCAAAAATAATTCCACAAAAATAAAATGTGTGATTTTCCATCAAAATGTCACAAAAAGTTGATTGATGTTCTAATCTTAATGAAAGATTAGACGTGCTTTGACCCTCAATAATCAATATCGTTGATTTAAATAATTAATCGGGAAAATAGCACGAAAAAAAGATTTTTTGAAAATTAATTAAAAAAAAGTTCTGGTTGGAATATCAGCACGGTATTACGTAAGAATTTTAATGGAGGGCCCTTTAACGCGAAGAGAAATCATATTACGTATCAACATTTCCTTAAGGGACAAATTCTGGGGTTGCTTACTTTGTCCTGAGAGTGGCCAGGCACTCGCTGCAGTCTTACCTGGGTCAAGCTTTAAAAATCAGAAACTCTACACGCTTTCCATTCTGCAGAACCGTCATGATGTATTTGTATAACAGAACATTAATATTCATTCAGCTTCGAGGATTTTCTAGACATAACATTTTCAGATAAACTTGAAAAAAATAAAAAAAAAACATTTATTCTATAAAAAGCTTGAAATTTCGATTAAATTCGCTTTTAAACTTTTTTCGTGGTAAAAAAAATCAACAGAAGTGCTTTAAACATCTTAACGTTTCAATCCAGATTTAACATAGAGTTATGCCAAATCGATCATTTTACTGACCGATAATTTTCGAGTTTCAATTGAAGACAATTTTTCAATTGATTGATATTCAATTGAAAACAATTCAAATTAGTTAGTTCTTCTTTGTTATTATACTTAATTATTAAATGAGAAGACAGGTAATAAATCACCTATTAATTGCAGCATTTGCACAGTTTCGTAAAAATTCTGAAATAAAACAGAAAAATCAAATATTCATTGCTTTTCGAATTGTTGAAAACTCTTCTTTTTTAAAACTGCCCTTAATAACAAAGCGATGAAATTTTTTTATAAAATTGAACGGTACACTAACGGTGCAGTCACGCGGTCAAGTTTTTATTCTATTCTCTTTTAAGAAATTTACGCATACAAGCAGTCAAAATTCACCAAAATTGATAGCTGTGACGTAGGTTGCACGCAATTTCAAAGCAAGTTTTTAAGCTAGATGTCGTCAAGAAAACAAATAAATTTATGTGGAGGAAAAAACTTCAATCAGCTGTTTTCTTGAATGTAATTGAAACAATCAAACGAAAACTTGAAAGCAAATTTCTAAAGCGTGAGTGTATTGGTAAAATAAATGAGAGAAATTTCAAAATTTAAATAAAATCTTGATCGTCTGACACCCAAGTAAGGAGCGGAAATCGGTCAGCAAAGTGACCGGATCACTTAGTTCAGTTGTGTGATTCGTTAAATTGTACCCGTTCGTTCATGAGACACAACTTTATTTCTTTTATATAAAGTTCAAGTTCTGTTAAACAATTGCAGTTGGGATTTATTGTTAGTGCAGATATTTCAAAAGCTACCGCCCACCAAAGATATCTTTCTTATTCAATTGACAAAAAAACTAAGTGGTTAAAAAAATCCAGTCTTCTTGTTTAACTTTAAATTCTTACGTTTTTAATTTAAAGTATCGCCTATATGGCTGTGTTTAGACTTATTTAATAACCTTGTTAAGACTTATGTAATCACCCTCGTATATAATTTTTATATTGGTTTTTTGGGAAGAAGGTAGTGGAATTAAATTGTACTTATATGAGTCATAAAAAAATAAACTAAAAATGTGGATATAAATCAATTTTACCAGGAATAGATAAGATGAATGAATATGAAAGAAAACGCTTGAATATTCATGGTACGAATTGAATAATTGATTCATATTGAATTTAGCGTTAATCTATCTCAACAAATAGTGACGAAGTGTAGAAACACAAAAGACGACGGTAACGATATTTCCATACAAATTTAATTTATCTTATCATTTAACAACAATGCCGCTGAGATAAAATTAGTGTTATTATACCCTTCACCACAAAAAGTAGAAAAATGGTATATCTAAATTTTTCATTCCTTATGTAATTTCTACAATATCCATATCCGACCCCATAAAGTATATATATTCTGACTTCTTATGTATAGCAAAGCCGATTGAGCGATTTCCGTCTGTCCGTCCGTGTTAGTGTTGAGTTTACAAAAAAATACATATGTCAATCGAACAGGTATAGTGTCGAAAGAGGTGCTATTGAAAATGAGCATGATCGGCCCATGTCCTTCGAGGCAGCAGACAAAACACCACGCCTACCTCTAATTTTTTCATGTCATTTAGAACAATAAAGTAACTCCAATCAAATAAATAAATATATGGAGCGATAGAGAATTAAAAAAAAGAAAAAAAAACAACAGGTGAAAAAAATGGTGCTCGGCCATATTTTCCGAGTTACGGGGCTCTGAAATTTCAAATTTTTTAAAATATCAATATGGGTATCATTTTAAAGCTTTTGAAGAGATCTTTGATGAAATTGTAAAATTTAAAAAAAAATGCTTAACCCATTAAGAGCCGATGTCATTTTTATATAATATATGCAGTACAAAAAAATTTTTTTTCTCTGTCATAATTTGCTATTTTATTGGAGTCACCTCAGTATACTAGATTTACATAGATGGTGAAGGGTATTTAAGATTCGGCATAGCCGAATATAGCACTCTTACTTGTTTTCTTTTCGATTTTTAATATTCTCTCACCTTTTAGTTCTTACTCTTCTAACAATATTACCGCATATTTCCAAAGATAACTTTATTTTGTATTTCTTAATAAATATTTAAGGATAAAAAAAATGTTTTCTAGAATTCAGCAGTTACGTCTTGTTGGTCAAATATTTGACCTAATCTGACTGTACCTAAAGTCTTCCTTTCATTTTCTGGATTAATTTAAATATATTCAAATTTAAAAAAAGCAACAAAAGTAAAACAGAAATTTATATATAAATCAACTAGCAGTGCCCACGACTTTGTCAGCGTGTTATTTCTGATTTTCTTTAAATTTAAATTTATGAAAATGTGTTTTTAAATTTTTATTGTAGAGTTATGTAAACAGTATTGAAAATTTTCCATCTATAAAAATAAAATGTGCTGACAACTGTTTCAGTACCATTATACTGGTAATATTGGATGCTTTCACATTTATATCTCTATTTTCTCTACGAAAAAGTATTCTGTTGTGTTGTGTTGCTACACAACCCAATTTTCTTATTTTAAATTTAATTTTATGTGTCCACGCGTTTTGCATAATAAATTTACTAAATAATAATGAATAATTACATTGTGTCAAGGTAAAAGTTTTGGAAATTGAAGAAAATTTCATTAATTCTATACTCTGATGTATGACTTTGTTTGCTTTTAAATTAATCCCTTCAACGTTTAAATGTTCTTAAGATATGTAAAGTATTTGTGGGGGGTTTGGTCCTCGCTTACCTCTCGTTCTTTACAACCAGGCTTTTGATTTAACACGCCTTTAATTCTCAGAATTAATTTAGAATGTCCAACTATAATAATTTTTCAGAATAATACATTATTATTTTGTGTATGGGGGAATATTCGCTCGCCATCTATTTCTATACATACGAGCTTCGTTAAGAATGCACACGTTATTCTTACAGCAACCTACAAATTGGGAGTGTAACAATTTGAGTTATCCAGTTCTCGGAAAATAAATACACAATGTGGCAAGGTGGCATTTGTGTTAATCACAGAGTAACCTGTATTTAACATGATATTAGAAGATCCTGACTAGTAGTAAATAGTATGAATAGTGTCCACATCAAATTTAAAAGATCTCACTCTTGCAGTTCGCCGAATTTGTTTGCACGGACAAGTGAAAAATTTTTTCACGCTAAGTTTTTATTCCACCCGAATAGAAAATTGGTATCAGGAATTTCACGTGAACAATTTTTTTTTTTTGTCTAATTTCGAAATAAAATACTCGATACATGTCACATTATACATACAAATTTTGGAGGTCCGTAACTCCGAATCTATCACATTTTTTGCTTATAATTTCATTTTATACAACACAACTTTTCTTTTATTTTTGGGCTGCGTCCGTAAAATAGATCTAAGCCCAAAAAACAAAATCCACAGGCAATGGACCTGCTACCTTGCATCTATTTGAGAAGAATGTCACTTTGAAATTTATACACCGATTTTGACCTAAAATTACTCTTTACTTTACTGAATATAACCTATCTATCTATCATTATAAACCAGTGGGCCGTATAACTAAAGTTTTACATTTTATTTTTCATTATACAAGTCTATTTCATTAATTGTAATACTTAAATACAATTAAAGCAGAAAGTATGGCCGTAAAAGGGAGCATATACTACAAAAGTATTTACACAAATGTTGCCGTCCAACAGGTGGCATTTAAAATATGCTAAGAAAAAAACAAAAGAGAAAAGAAAGTATCTACGTGTGTATAAAAGTGTCTCTGAATAATTGTGTGTCAACGAGAATATAAATTTTTATATTGAGAATATAACAAGTTATTTTTTTAATAATAATTTCATAACGAGTTTAAGGGATGCGCCAAGTAAAGAACATCAAAAACAACAAGACTACATTTAAGATATACATATTTCAAAATATTTTTAAAATGTTCGCAATATTAAAAAAATGCAATTATTGATTTATAAAAACAAGGACATATACTAAGGACAGAAAATTGATTTTATCTTTCCAAGAAAAGTATATGCAGTATCACCTTGGCAAAGTAAGTATTTTTTTCCTTCTTTCTTTTGTTCTCATCTTAAAGCCATTTATAAAAAATGATAACAAAATTCACAAGGAGTTGTAATATTTATCATTTATAACTTCTGCCGACCGTGGTCATTGTCTTAATTCACTTGAAAAGAAAAATCGCAGAAAATTAAAATCATAACTTATTTATCTAGCCGGACATTAAACCAACTGCCATCCCTAACTTAGCGCGTAAAACTCAAGATATCTGTCAAAATTTCTCATATACATATACATACAAAATGTGTGAAGCATCCCTAAATAGCACGGCGTCAACGCTAGAGCCAGTTTAGATTAAGGGCATTGTAGCTGACTTTTCTATTGTTTTCTCTTTTGGTGAATCTCCGTAAGTCATCACGCGTTAACATTATGAATCTTTTGTAGCAAGTGAGAGTATTTTATGATGTTTTATCAACCAATCTTTCAAGTGTTGCCATAAACTAAACGTATTAATTTTTCAACAATTTTTGAATATTATAGGAAAAAACAGTCATTTGGTAACACCGCTTAAGCATATAACTGCAAAAAGCGAGAGAAAGAAACAGGAATGAGAGAAAAAACTAAAAAGAGTCATCAAAATTCATTTCGTGCTACTTTTGCTACCCCGCAAGCTTCTCTACACCTCTTGCCAACAAACTTCTGCATCATGACTTTTGTAGCTGATACAATGCCCATAATGTAAACTCCCTCTTAGCAAATGAAAAATCCAATTTTGACAGTTCGTTAGGAAGTGAAGTTGGCTGCTTGGTGTTTTGTTTTGTTACGGTTGAAAAGTAATGACAATTTAGTTATTTTTAAGGCAATCTATCGGTTTTATCTCTTCTTTATTTTTATACAGCGTTTTTTATAAAATAAAATGAGTTAACATAACTGTAAAATACACAGTTGACCATCTTAAAATTTTTATAAATATAAGTATACGTATGCTTTTTATAACATTTTTTTTAATTTTCACTCAGAAACACTAGCGTGCACACGGGTATGGCAGTTGGCACAATAGACATAGTGATGATGACTATGAAATTGTTTCAAAGCAAATCAGAGTTGACTTTTCAGGGCTAAAGGCGAAGATTAATCTTCTTCGGTATCGTAAGGAAAAATACTATCGACCAAAAAATATTCAAAAATGGCTAATATGGTTGAATAGTGTAGACAGAAAAACAACCTAAACAACTTTTATCTACAATGTATAGGGTGTGTTATACCAGCCATTCCCCATTTTTCTATAATAACCACCCATCTTCTCAAGAAATTTTCAAAAACGACTATGTTAAAAAAAAATCAAATTAATTTTAGCTTCTAAGATTATTTCAGATAACCCACTAATATGGATCAATAGAGCAGCCTTTGAACATCCATTTGTAAAGGGTGTGTTATATCAGCCATTCCCCTTTTTTCTATAATGACCACCAATCTTTTCAATAAATTTACAAAAATTACTGTTAAATAACTCTGTATTTGTTGTTCTTTAATTGCAGGTTTTTAACTTCATATTTAAATAGGCATTTAGTTAATTTCCATTTAAATTTAAGTAGTATTTAAATACAGTTTCAGTTTTTTTAGTCAATTATGATCGTTCTCATTTAACTATGATAAAAATATGCCAGCATTACGAAATATCAACATAAGTCTCCATTGTTTATGAAAAACAGCTGCTAACAAACACAATGAATTGCAAATTTTGTGAAAAATATTTTAAATATATTAAAAATGTCAGCGATACTCATGTATTTAAACTTATTTTATTTATTAATTTAACTTTTTAATTAATATTTTCATTAAGAAATGTGTGCAAAACATAAAATATTGTTCTATCAATTGCTAAAATGTTTGTTTACTTTTGTTTAGTTTTGCGAAACAACAACAAAAAATGCCATAACCATATGGTAAAGCTGTATTATAAATGGACTTTAAATGCGCAAGATTGGTCATATAATTGTTTATTGAAAAACTGAATTTTAACGTCTATAATCTTACTAAGTTCACTCTAGCACAATTTGTACATATCGCACTTAATATGGATCAGTTCCCAAATAAGCGTTTTAATTAATGAAGGTCAAAATTCTAACGATTGTTAAGAGATTAACTGCCAAATTAACCATGGTTTGGTTTAAGTCTCTACTAGTTAAACTCGAATTTATCTGAAAAAAACTCTTTCTTTTTCTTTTACGAAAAAAAAAAATAATAATAATAAAAATCATATTTGTAAAGCTTATATGTCTGTAAAAATATGCACTTAAATTTAAAGTAGGATAATATTTTTAAATTGATTCAAACGCAAACCCTTAAATATTTCGATATATAAAAAAATGGACTTATACCACTCAAAAAAAAAAAAAACCAGCTCATTTGTTATTTAAATAACAATGTTTGTATCGGTTCTAAGTATCGTAGGCCCTTTTGTTTAAGAATGGCATTTCAGCGTAAACACTTCTTCAAATACTTTGTTTGGGATAGATATTAATTTCGCAAATTATTCCATCGGCAATCTTTAATTTAAAGCCAGTTGAAATGTAGGGCGTAGAAAATGAGCTTAGAACTTTTTTATAAGACTGCATATAGTCAACGGGTGTTTAAAATTTTGTATTTATTTCAGTAAAATAAACTCACAATAATATTCTATTGATTTTTTTAGGGCTATGAAATTTGTTTTTGGTTTTTTAATTATAAATAATCAATATAAGGCATGTGATGCAAATCGATAAATTTTAAAACAATCGTTTTTGGTTTTCTATATCTGCTTTTGTTAAATAAAAAGAACGTTTCTTTAGAGAATTACTAATGGAAAAATAAATGAAATACCTTGTTAACAAGATGTAACATTGATAAAGTTGTTCTGTTGCAATATTCTCGTTTCAAAAATTGATCTCAATAGTGAAGTAGGGTTTATCATTGCCTAACGTAGTACATCAACAATGTACTACGTTGAGACTGACGTACATACATACATACATATATATAAATATTGTATGCTAGGTGCAGACATAATACTACAGAAACGAGCCAATTGTTATTTCAAAAGATAACGAGAAATATATATTTTATAAATATCATTTGACATTGAGTAAATTTAATAATATATACATACTTGTATAGATAATATATATTTTTGCATATTCCAGTCGGACACAGACAAAAAAGCTTTAACTAATATATCACAGAAACATACGAATTTACAATTTTTATATAGGTATGTACATATACATACGTATAGGAGATAGTACAACGCAATATAAGATTTTGCCAAGAGAATATATTTTCAAATGAATCAAATATTTATAAACTCGTTTTTTATAATATCATTTATTTTTATTTATTTATTTATTTATTTATTTATTCCCAATGAATTTTAAGCCTAATAGGCCAAATAATTCAGTATTACAAATGGCAATAACAATTTATAATGAAGATGATTGATAATGATGTTATTTACGTTTAGATGGTCAAAATAAAGTAAATGCATATGTAGGTATGTACATATTGATATTGTTATTATTTTATTGTCTGTCACGTGTCAATTAGGAAAGTATTGATAGGAGAAAAAAAATTTTAATGTAATAGAATTAAAATCATTTAATCATGTTCTAATTTCTGATAATTGTTAAATCAACACCGCAGAATTATATATAAATTAATAATTTGTTTTCTTATTATAGGTATTTATTTTAAATATATAGATTAAATTACTTTTTCACTTCTTATTCTTTTTTGCATAAGCCTTTTTTAATAAATGTAGTATACATTTTCATACTTATTTATATATGATACATATTTTTGCGGTCGATAATTTTTGCTTAAATATTGCAATAAAAAAAACATTACTTTTTTTCTCCACGGATTTTTTATAATTTTTTTAATGTATCATTTGCTTTTCCTTTTTCAACAATCACTTTTAACATAATATAATACACAATATTTTTTTTTTTGGATTTTTTCAACTATGTATTTTGTTTGCAAATTTATTTCTGATAGTTTTTATCTGTGTTCTTATAAATACAACCGATTCTGTTGACTTCACCGTTTGTGAAGAAGCCAAACAACAGAAAACCAAAACACAAAATCAAGTAAAATGACATTTGTTATGAAAGTGTTATCAATATAGTTGCCAGGTGAGACGATACAGCCAATGACGATTTTTGTACAGAATTTTAATAGGTATTTCTAAATATCATTTACACATGAATGTAAATTCGTTTTATATTTTCTACAAGATACTAAAGTTCTTTTAATTTTAAGTTATTATGCTAAAAATTTACTTGGTATAACAACTTCAACCGTTAATTGGTAAAAATTCAACCACCATGCGAAACTTAGGAGAAATTAGGATTCCTCGTACCTTCAAGAGCAACTGATCAAATTTTGTTACTAAATAGCTATTTGGTGATTATTACTGGATTATTACTGTCTTATCACGCGGAGCTATGGATAGACTTAAGTAAATTCTCAATAGATTTTTAAGATTTATTAAGTTCTTTTTATTTTATTATTTTTTTCTGTAGAATTCATTTTATTTCCCCAATCATAGTTTTATAATATAATTTTATATAAAAATTGCACAATGGCAACGCAAATGCAATTTTAGAGCAAAAAAGAAAAAACTACTGTGACAAAAGTTGAATAGTGTAAACAAATATTTAGTGCGAATGGGCCTTAACTTGGACTTTTGGTTGAAATGTTTTTGGTCTTTTTGTGTTCTTTGACCTGAAGTTCTCAACAGTTGCCGAACTGCACTTACCAAGTTAATATCCGCACCTTGGCATTATAGTTTAATTAAAATGTCTGTATGTAAATAGAAAACATAATTATTAGGATCAGATGGTAAAAACTACAGTTATATCTAAAGTAATTTCGATTACGATTGACAGTCAAATATATATAAAAAATAAAATATAATTCGAGATTGACAGCATATTGTTAAATAAATAACAATAATGAATAACATATGAACAAAATAATAGATATACAATGCTAAGGTCGTTATATTGTTGCACACGTCCTTTCACTTGGTAGAATTTATTCGCGTTGAGTATTAAAAACACATGGCCATTGACAGCCACTTTATTAGAGAATTCTCTTGGTTGCCTGCAAGGCCGGTTAAATTAATGTGCCTTGGAAGACTGGCTGTTGTATTTTGAAAATAAGTGGCAGCTCTTGCAAGAAAATATGAAGAAGAATTGAAAATTTCCATCTGTCAAAAATCTAAACGATAACTATTGTTATCGAAAGTTTTCCTCGTTGTATTGGGCTTCGCTGATTTTGTAATTAGAATTTTCATTGATTTAATAACTAACAGCAAAAAGGTAGAAAGTTAATATTAAATAATCATAAACTTAAGTGCATAAAATTTCAGTGAAAATAATTAATGAAAAGAGTTTAAATGTAATTTCATCACAAAGCTGACATCTTTCATTGTATTTTTAAATCTAACCTAAAAACGAAACCTTTGTACACAATTTAATTTCTGCTGCTTTAATTTTTTTTATCTCTTACAGTTTATATAATAATGTCTGCACAATTTTTCAACCGGATTGGTCAGTTGGGCTTGGGTATAGCCGTAATGGGTGGTGTTGTAAATTCAGCATTATATAATGTTGACGGTGGTCATCGTGCTGTTATTTTCGATCGTTTTACCGGTGTAAAGAAGGAAGTTACCGGCGAAGGTACACACTTTTTTATACCCTGGGTACAACGTCCAATTATTTATGATATTCGCTCACAGCCTCGCAATGTACCCGTTGTGACTGGTAGTAAGGATTTACAAAATGTAAACATTACATTGCGTATTTTATATCGTCCCATTCCTGATCAGTTGCCAAAGATTTACACAATTTTGGGTCAAGATTATGATGAAAGAGTTTTGCCGTCTATTGCACCTGAAGTGTTGAAGGCAGTAGTAGCACAATTTGATGCCGGTGAATTAATTACACAGCGTGAGGTAACTAAACACTTAAATACTAACGTTATAGAACTTTTTAAAATGGATTTTTATTTCTTCTGCTTAGATGGTATCTCAGCGTGTATCAGAAGATTTAACAGAACGTGCTAAACAATTCGGTTTCATTTTGGACGATATTTCCATTACACATTTAACATTTGGACGTGAATTTACACAGGCTGTTGAAATGAAACAAGTAGCTCAACAAGAAGCAGAGAAGGCAAGATTCGTTGTTGAAAAAGCCGAGCAACAGAAATTGGCTGCTATTATTTCCGCTGAGGGCGATGCCGCTGCTGCTGAACTTTTAGCTAAATCCTTTGCTGATGCCGGTGATGGTCTTGTAGAATTGCGTCGTATTGAAGCTGCTGAAGATATTGCCTACCAACTATCCAGATCACGTGGCGTTGCTTATTTGCCAGGCAATCAAAGTACTCTTCTTAATCTTCCTTCCAATTTGACACAATAAATTTTCCATTCATTTTGAAACATAAGTTTTAGCATTTATATGTTATAAATTTACACACGTATGATTTACATGTCTCAGTTTTGATGCTGAATTTCAAAACTTATTTTCGTTAAAAAGTAAAATTAATTTAAAGATAACAATTTTGCAATAATTTCAATAAATCCTTTAAAAGGGGTTTGAACATGGCACAATAATTCATCAGGTAAGTGCAATAGCAGTTTTTGGTGTTTAAAACATAAGTTCTTTATATGTAATTTCTGAACTAAAAAAAATCGTATCTAAAAAATAAACGAGTTTTTGAATTGAACCCACCTGATATATTATTGCGCCATGGGGTTCGAACATATTTTGATAACAGTTTTAAGTGAATTTTGTAATATTTCAATAAAAAATGAGTTTGTAATTTTAGAAAAGCTTGATGCAATTAATTAACTTTCAAAGAATTTGTTTAAGTTCTGTTAGGTTTTAAAGGATATATTTATATTATTTAATATCCAAACCCTAATTTAGAAAACAATATTTACTTACATTGTTAAAAAAAAAAAAGAATTTTTGGCAAGTTGGAATATATTTTTTTAAAATAATTTTAGTAACCGTGTAAGCATTTATTATGTAACATAATAAAAACATTGTTTCTAATTACAACAAAAAAAACATTTTTTAAAATAAATAAATGCATTAACAGTTAGAAAATTTTTACCAGAAATTTTCAATCGTGATTGTTTGGATTTGCATTTATTGGTTTAACATGTCCACAAAATGGTGTAAAGTTTTGTTGTACTACAGCATCATAAGAATTGTAATATTCTATGCGATGTATATTTTTTACGCCTTCCCGTAATTCGTTTACTTCTTTATTTAGTTCCGTTAAAAGATTAGATGAAATTGTATCTTCGGTATACAAATCATCACCTGGCAAAACACTTATTTGACCATTTTTCAATTTAAATTGTACCGGCATAAATGCCATGCTGCCTTTTGATGAACGCTGTTGGGCAAAATCTTTTACTTTTTCAAGTTCGCTAAAGTTTAATAGCCGCGATAACTCATAGACTTGAGGTGGTGGTAACCAGATTTCCTTGTTGAAATATGCTTTTAGATAATCGACTGGAGTTTTCCACTGAAAGCAAAAAATCTTTTTTTAATGTTATATAATTCAATTAGGAAATTTAATTTTCGATCATTTAAACTACAATATTTAATTTAGAATACGCAAATTAAGGTCCAATTTTTTTAATTTTATATAACGGTTTCGCTATTCCATATTATATTACATATTAAAAATAAAAATGTTTAGATATTTCGCACGTGTTCAACTAAGGGGCGTCAAGTCAAAATTTTCAATTTTTCACTTTTTGTAAAAAAAAAAAAAAACGATATATATTGACTAACTCTAACCACTGTAAATTTTTCCCATTCTTTTGACTACTCTTTCTTTAAAAAATCGTTATGTCTCTCAATATGTCTTCTGAGTACTTACTTTTGTATTTGTATGTCGTAAGCCACTGGGCATACATATACTAAATAAATAAATAAATAAAATATATTTTTAGTTGTACTTACATGTTTTAACAAAACAAGAAATCGAATGTTCTCAGGCATGTCACAAATTCCGATCGGAATGGTTTTGATTCCGTATTGACAATTCCGATCGATTATGTTTTACCTTCTTCAGATTCCAATCGATTTTGATTATTTCTAAAAAAGGATTAATCTCCAACTTTTTATTTAAATGTGACAATTATGCGCACACCAGAGTATACAACAAAGCTAATCTAAATAAGGACAGATAATTAAAATAAATTTTAAAACCGTTAGTAACAAAATTTCAAAGAATCTTAATTCCACTTTTAAATTTAAAAGTGGTTTCATTCTGAAGAAATTTTCGTTTTTCGTTTTCTGAAGAACCAATTTGCGGAATTCAGTTCTGTGACATGCCTGTATATTAAAGTTAACAAATTATTTTTACGAGGCCATCATTTTTTTTATTATATTCCTTTAATATTATCATAAACAGTTTTTTGTCTCTACTGAAAATTTGAAAATTTTGAGTTGAAGCCCTTTATAGTTGAACAGGTGCGATTTATTAGGTGGTTAAAAAGTATACTTCTCTTATCATTATTATTACTGTTATATTTTTATCATTAATTACTTTCATTACATTCTTTAATTATCTGTTTTAAAATTGATTTTCTTAATAGCGGAATTCACCGTTCGAAAGAGCAAAAGACGTGTGTCTTCAGTTCCTAGAACTGTAGTTGGTGCAAACATTATAAATTGAAAATGTATGCCAAGCAACTAGACGAAAAAAAGGTCTGTAATAACAAACCGTGAATACCGTTTATATATGAGCCGTTTTCTTTGAAAGTGGTGTAAGTCCATTTTGAGAAAAAATAACCACATATTATATATATGAACTTTTTTCCAACCAAATCTGTTAAAAATTTTATTCTTTTCATCATTACAAATTTCTCGTAGTTAATGAAGTCACAAATGTATTTATATGGAAAATGGTATAAGTCCACTTCCCTAAAAGACACTAATATTTAGTTAAAACTTGTACTACATCGTTTATTTAATGCATTTTTAATGAGTGGCAACATAAACATACATACACGACATAAACATTTTTATCGTTTCTGGGAATTTCGAATTTTCTCCAATACAATATAAAGTTCTGTGTGGAAAAGAGTAATTTGTCGGATTTATTAATTTATCTTAAAGGAGGGGAGACGTATTATAATTTTTCAAACTATCAAGTTGGTAATTAGTACTCATTTTAAATTAAGCAATTACTAAAATTGAGGGATTTTTTGTTTAATGGCTTATTTGATGTATTTGCTACATAATTTAACTGAATTAATTTGGTGACAAGGGCTTTCAATCTGTATTGTATTTTCCTTGCAACGAGACCCGAGATGAAGAAAAGAGTTTAATAAACTTGTCTAGATATGGCCGAACAATCCCATAGTGGACATTGCAAAGACAAAAATACTTCTAGGTTTGAGCGGAAATTTTTTTAAGGCTTTTTATACAGGGTGTTTTTTATAGACGTATAGAACTTCGAATTGAAATAAAACACAAGAAAATCGTTTTAATGTCCATCAATTTGGCTTTATTGGAAGGATAATTTTATGTGGCCGCCGCGGCTGGCTCGAATAAAGTCAATTCTACAGGTCCAATTTTCAACCACTTTTTTGAGCATGTGGGGCCGTATGTTGGCAATAACGCCACGAATGTTGGCTTCCAAGTCCCCTAACGTTTCTGGTTTGTTGGCGTAGACGAGCGACTTCACATATCCCCAAAGAAAATAATCCAATGGTGTCAAATCGCACGATCTTGGTGGCCAATTGACAGGTCCATTCCGCGAAATTATGCGCTCATCGAATGTTTCCTTCAATAAATCGATTGTAACGTGCGCTGTGTGGCATGTAGCGTCGTCTTGTTGGAACCACAACTCATGCACATTCATGCCATCCAATTGGGGAACAAAATAGTCGGTTATCATGGCTCTATACCGGTCTCCATTAACGGTAACTGACTCTCCAGCATTATTTCGGAAGAAGTATGGCCCAATGACTCCACCAGCCCATAGAGCACACCAAACAGTCAGTTTTTGTGCATGTAATGGCGTTTCAAGGGTCTCATGTGGATTCCCTTCACTCCAAATGCGGCAATTTTGCTTGTTGACGTAGCCATTCAACCAAAAATGAGCCTCATCACTGAACAAAATTTTGCTATGAAAATCAGCATCGAGATCAATCTCATTTTCGGCCCATACACCAAAATCACGACGCATTGCATGGTCTCGCGGCTTTAATTCTTGCACAAGCTGGATCTTGTAAGGTCGCAAGCCAAGATCTTTGCGCAAAATCTTCCATAAAGTTGATGGACAAAGCTCTAATTGCTGTGCACGGTGGCGAATCGATTCATTCGGGTCCTCTTCAACACTTTGCTCTACAGCGGCAATTGTTTCTTCGGTGCGCACTGTTCGACGTCTCTGCGGATGCGTATTATCACATAGAGTAAACGTAGTGCGAAAACGATCCATGGTTAACCGAATTAATTGCTCTGATGGCCGATTATGTCGACCATAAAATGGACGGAGCTTGCGGTAAACTTCGCGAACTGAACCATTATTTTCGAAATAAATTTGCACGATTTGCAAGCGTTGTTCTTTTGTCAACCTATTCATGATGAAATGGCAAACCAAACTAAATATTAATCACTTGACAGCTGACAAAATGGCCGCCAGTTAAAAAAGTGATGCCAACTTAAAGTTCTATACGTCTATAAAAAACACCCTTTAGGTTTAATTGGAGGCCATTATATAGTTAAATTAAAGACCAGTTTATGGGTTAATGATGCTACTGAATTTTTGCAGGGTATGCGAAATTGAAGAGAAGCTAAAAATTGTGGAGCACATTATTTCTCGTTGGCCGTAATTGCAAGCCCAAAGACTGAATGAATTACTTTTACGATGGGCAAGATGATTACAGAATGGATATCGTGGATATCTTATAGCTTAATGATAAAAAATTAAGCTTAAACAGTAAAATATCTAGAAATACTTTCGGAATAGATGAAATGGTAATTACAATTTAATTTGCTATTAATTTAGCTTACCTCAAAATTTGTAACCTCATGTTTTTCCGGCAGTACATTGGGTATATTTTCTAAAGCGACAATATAGAAAACTGCATCAAAGCTATTAAAAAATTAAATGAAACTTTATTAATGAAAAAAATGTATCAGGTTAGTAAAATTTACCGTTTTCTTAAAAATTTAAAAGCAAAACAAAAAAAAAGTGACTAGAAATTTAATATAGGAAAACAGTCCTAAAATCTAAAAATCCATGATGTGTTAATTTTAAAATTTTCGTTTTGCTAGCCTTTCCCCCTAAACATTTTCAACTTACCGTTTTTTAAAAGTCGATGGAGTTAACCAGTTGGACCATTCATACAAGCTCCATAAATCAGGTACAATATTCAATTCTTCACATAAATTTAAAAATTTACTAGCATCATTATGCACTACAGTTTGCCAATGTTTCCGATCAAAGTCCTCTCTGAAATTACCATAACCCTTGCCACCCATTAAGGAATTACGATCGCGACATAGAATAATTCCCAGCTCTTCAAAAGTTTCACGAATGGCGGTAATTCTCAAAGACAATTCTCTAGATAAAAATAGATAAAAAAAAAAATGATTTAAATTTAATGCATTTGTTTACCCACCTGTGCAAAACACTGGCATTATCCTTTTTAAATATATCAGACTCGTTAGCTTTAGATGACGCTAAGGACTTTATTTGCTTGTTTGTTACACCTAGCTTTTCAAAATGTTTGTGCCAAAGTGGTGTCTCGTCAGCTGCCTCACATACCCCACCAGGGAATACTGTGGAATTTGGCATAAATGTGGCGTTTTCATGGCGGTTGAAAAGTAAGGCCTTAAAATCGACTTGTTTATTGAGTTTTACTTTGTCTTTAGCTAAAACAATTAAACTAGATGATTTGCGAAAATTACTTGCTAATTGTTTAGTCATGGTTAATTTAACAAAAATATATTCATAAAAAATAACAAAAACAATTGGGCTTTTTAAATAACAACAATAATAGTGTTTCATGGCCCAATATATTTATTAACGCCGTTGCAATAGTACTTACAAATAATCTCGAAAATACATATAAATCCATCATGAATTGAAATTCTATCTTCTTTAATTTTGCTTTTTTTATAGTATAAATAAAAATTTTAATATTATTAAGGCACTTTTACTTAAATTGCAGTCAAGAACATTTTTTAGATTATTTCGCAATTGCTTTGAGCGACTTTGTACTCTGTTTATTTAGTGTTTTGACCAGCTGTTGTTTATTTTAAAGTGGAGGCTAAATATGTAGGTTGGGAAAGCGCTGCTGCTGTTTAAGGTTTTTGTCTGGGATATAAACTTCCGTTCGGTGGTTTAGTTATGTTGATAGTGTTGGTTAACGAATTTTTGTAGAACGGTATTTTTGTGAATTTTTTTAATATATTATGTGTATAATATTGCATTCAATTGAAATTAAGTGTGTCATGTGGAACCAATCAAAAGTTTTAACTGAATAAGAGTTTAAATCAAGTGCATGACTTAGTTTTTAATAGTCATGGGTTAGTGACTTTTCAGACATTTTAGTAATTTTTACTACAGTTTTGAATATTTCACTTTTTATTTTTACTTACTTGAGTATTTTACTCATTTATATTTATTTATATTTAGGTATATTAAATAAAGTTCCTGTATCAAAAATATTAAAAAATTAAGGTAAATAAATAACATTGGTTTTAATGTCATAGCGATAAACCCATGATTTGTCACCAGTTATGATCTTTTTAAGAAAAGGATCGTTGTTGACGATGTTGAACAGCTCCTGAGCAATGTCCATTCGACGTTGTTTTTGCTCTAAATTTTGCAATTTCGAAACAATCTTCGCTGCCGCACGTTTCATGCCTAAAACATCTGTAAAAATTGCTTGGCATGAGCTAAATGATATGCCAACACCATCAGCAAACTCTCTGATAGTGATCGACATCTTCTCGGCCTTCCTTGAGCCGGTTATACCACAACTGAACTCGTGTTTTGCTCATAGTAGACTCGCCAAACACCACAGTCAATATTTTAAATGTCCTTGCGCATTTAATTTCATATTTTACACAAAACTTAATACAGTTTATTTGATCCATTTTTTCGAATAGTAACCAAAACACGACTAATCTTTTTAACTGTCAAAAACGAACTGACAATCCAAAACGGCTGATATTGCCAACATATATAACAGACATGTGTACCAACATAACAGAAAAAAATGCAAAAATCGAACAGACCTCGTTAATTCTGAGTTCCTATGCATAGCGAAGTCGACTGAGCTTTGTCAAGGCAGTAAATGAGCTACAGAAAATTTTAAACGATCATAGTTTCGAAAATTTTGCTATTGAAAATCAGCAAGATTGTTCCATTTCCTTCGAGGCAGCAGGCTGAACACCACGCCTACCACTTATTTCTTCATGATTTGGAGGAATAAAGTAACACCAATTAAAAAAAAAATAAATATTTAGAGCGATAGAGAATTAAAAAAAAGAAAAATACATCAAGTGAAAAAATTGGGTCTCGCTCATATATTCCGAGTTACGGGGGGTACTGAAATTTTCAAATTTTTTAAATATCAATATGGGTATCATTTTAAAGCTTTTCAAGAGATCTTTAAGGAGAAATGAGCAATTCTATTAATCCTAACCGATCTTAACAAAATCAGAATCTGAAAGATACATATGTATGACCTTATCTATAAGATTCAAACTGATTTGATAAATTTCTCACGTGTTCGAAGTAGAGCCTCATTGCACACAAGACTGTAATATATTATACAATGCCTATAGAGTACCTAAAATTAGACCTAGGCAACGCCAGATACAATAAGCTAATAAATCCATATTTTCAAAGTTTAAGGTTTTCGAGCTTAAAGTAAAAACTTATTTAAAAAATCTTTAATCTATAAATTTATTTAAGAAAAATTTATACAAAACCAATGAAATTTATTCTTAATTTTTTCTACATTTCTTTTCAAGTTCTTTTTATTTGTAGTCATTGTAATAAATCACTCCACCATTATAATCCTGTCGACAATAGAAACTTTTAACAGAGCATGAAGAGTTTTTTCAAATACTACTTTGCAACAAGTGGCAGCTGGGGGATTCCTATAGTATTTTAAAAACATAAATACATGCATAATATCGCCATTAACAAGAAGAGAAGGAGGAAGTAAAGAAAAGCATTAAAAAAGGTATACTAAAAATAGATAACGTTTATTAGTGATGACATTGTTGTGGTGTGTTTTGGTACCAAAAATATAGAACTACTTTACATGCACGCAGTGAAATTAGGGTTGGTTTTTTTAATTTTAATAGTTTCGAAAAGATTGTGCAAAATTAAATAAATTTATTGTATTACTTAAAAATAAAAAGTAAATAAAACTACGAGGAATAGTCAGTTATTCCTAAAACTTATATCTTAGTTAATTGAAAATTGGTACCATCTGTTAGTGCTTATCTGCCACTTTTTTGCATTAATCTTACAATGTCAATGATTTTTATTAATTAGGAGAAAATTCAACCGGATTCTGTAAAACATTATTAATTACAAATCTTTTGATTCTGACTGATAAAAAAAACTTTATATTGACTTTCCTTAGTATCAAAAGTGCACTATTAATGCTACCTATCATAAGGGCTGCCACAAAATCCGCCACTGATTGTCCTTCACACTGATATTTTGACAGAAACTTGTACTGTAACTTAATCCTTTTGCGCCTTCATAAAAACAGCAAATTGTTGAGCATCCATTTTTTCCCTTTTTTGTTCTCTTGTACGCGTACACACAAGAAATTTGTACTTAACTTTTAGCCTCGTCCCCAACTGTTATATTCTGGATAATGAATAAATGTACGAATTTAATTTAATGGAAATACAATTCAATTTATTATAAAAAAACAAGCAATACAAAAATTAAATGTTAAAATATACAAAATTGAGATCGAACGTGTTGATCTTAAGATGGCAAAAATCGAAAGAATCAGCATTACTACAATACTGACAGCTGCAGTTGTGTTGCCATATTTTTAATGCTGAATACTTGCAACAAGTTGCTACGAGGGCTGCTCTATATATTTCTGGCCTAATAGTGAAAATGCGAATATTTATAATCAAAAATGGTTTTATTGTTTTTCAAAGTATTTTCCAGCATGATTTATACACTTTTGCATGCGCTCAAACCAGTTGTCGAAGCACTTTTTCCACTCCGATTGAGACACCTCTAAAACATGGTTTTTGAACACTTCAACAGCTTCTTCTGGCGACGAAAATCATTGACCACGCATTTTTTTCTTGATGTGCGGAAACAAGAAGAAGTCATTAGGTGCCAAGTCAGGGCTGTACGGCTGTACGACGTTTTGGCCGGTCAAAAACGCTCTGGTTTGAGCCGATGTGTGAGAGCTCGCATTGTCATGGTGAACAATGATTCGTCTTCTCTTGTTGGTTTTTCGAATTTCTCCGATGACTTGAGGCAAACAAATTGTAGTGTACTACTCAGAAGTGACCGTCCTACGATGCTCAAGCGGAACAGTCGCCACATGACCAGTTTTGCCGAAGAAACAGGCGACCATTTGCTTCGAAGTGCTTCTTCCACGAACAACTTTCGTTGGATTTTGCTCGTCTTTGAAGACCCACACGGTCGATTGCTGTTTCGTTTCGGGCTCATACGCATAGTTCCATGATTCGTCACCTGTGACGATCTTAAAAACGTCTTTTGAAGCACCGCAATCGTATTTTTGCAACATTTCTTTGCACCAATCGACACGAGCCTTTTTTTGAGCGACTTTCAAATTGTGCGGGATCCAACGAGAACAAACCTTTTTTACGGCCAGGTGTTTATGCAGTATCGAAAGTATGCTAGTGGAAGAAATGTCCAAGGATGTCTCTATCTCTCGGTATGTCGCATGTCGATCTTGCATTATGAGTTCACGCACGGCATCAATGTTCTCTGGCACAACAGCCGTTTTTGGACGACCTTCAAGGAATTCGCCTTTGAGCGAGCTTCGGCCACGATTAAATTCATTACACCAATTTTTCACAGTGCTATAGGATGGTGCTTCATCGCCATACAAAGATTTAAATTCATCAATGCACTCTTGTCGTGATAATCCACGTCGAAAGTTGTGAAAAATTATGGCACGAAAATGTTCACGAGTTAATTCCATTTTTTCTATATTATTTTTTTCAAGTCACTGTAAACAACACAAAAAATGGTCGCACGTCAAAACGTTTTGAGTACGATTATGCTTAAAATGACAAACTTTCCAATGGAAATGTCAGATTGCACTTGGCAGCACTCAGTGTTGCCAGGCCAGAAATATATATAGCAGCCCTCGTAACTAATATTTCTTATCGTTTACTTAAAAGTTTGTAGCCGATTGGAGAGTGAAACTACACGAGTTTGTAATATTGATTTCGAATTCAAATAAAAAGCAGGTTTAAGAATACTGTGACAAAGATTTAACTTCAGTTCCTGACTCCAAGTAGCAACTTTTAGCAAACGGTTTGCAGAACCATGTCCTTAATTGATGGGGACTATCTTAACTTCTACCTCACCATAAGCGACATTTTGTTGTAAATCACTAAAATAGACAACAAGCGCCTTCACACCCCAGTCACCACGTTATTCCCGAAAGATCCTTACCAATAACCTGAACAAGAATTGAAATACCTGCGAGCTACCGATTTACGTGTTACAAACCTTTGGCCAGACTTCTAAAGTCCTTAACTCCCAGTTATAATCCGCGTTAAAACCAGGCGACTTGTGCCATCTTATACCCCACAAACAATAGCGTCAAACTGGCGGGATTTCCAATAAAAAAATGTCCTGGGAAAAATTATCAGAATCATAAAGGCAATTATTTAATAACTTAAAAAAGTGCTTGATATGGTTGAAGAAGATAATGGAGACAAGCTAGCAGTGAAGAAGTAGATTTTTGGGTGAAACCTTTAGTAGACAACCAGCAAAGCATGCAGCGAAGTCCAATTATTTGGCAGAAAAGAAGGTACTTTTTTAATAGTTTATTTGACGTGTAGGCACCACAACGAACAAGTTCGTGAACTCGACTTCGAATTGCTAAGCTAAAAATATAATTATCAACCTATAAATATTAAGACTACATGTATATGTTTTAAATCGTTGCATAAAAATATTAAAAAAGTTAACAAAACATAAGTTTTTATCCTATTTTGCAAATCCCTAAGCACAAGTAAAAAAGTACTTTATTAATCTGGGTACATTTTTGAGTTTAAACGAATTCAATTGTGTGCAAAACAATCAATAGTATATTTAAGTATGTACATGTATATGTATAATAAAAACAGTTAAATGTGTAAGAGTGTTTAACAATTTCACAAAAAATAAAAACTTTTAAATCAGTTCAAAAAGCTTTTTCTTAAGTGGCCAAGTTAAACGTCATGAGCAAACATTATTTACAGATTTTAGTAAAAATGTTTGCTATTCTTGGTATGTCATTTATATTTACATTAATATGTACATTCTTTCATACATATGTATGTATAAATGTATGAGTTTGGGGTTTCCACTGCTTCTACTTATTCAATTAAATACACAGCTTTTTGTGCTCACACTTGTTTCACGCAGCCTCTTTATTTCTATTAACAAGAATCGTTTTTTGTTTTGTTTTGCTTTGCTTTGGAGCTGAGGAAATCCCCCCATTTGTGAGCCATCAATATAAAAGTTAACTTGGTTAAAACGTCACAATTAAATTAAGTTTAAATAAATTTGGTAACAATTGACTTTTGTGAGATGAATACCGACTTACTAACATTTATATCATCGCCTACAAGACGAACGTATGCACATAGTTGACTTTTTTTTGTGAAAATAAGTTAAAGTTTATGTTTAAAGAACTTTCATCACTAAGGTTGCCTGTGATACCGTTGTGTCTAAAATAGTATCAGAGTGTTTTTCTGTTAATTCTGTTAGTCATACAAGTGGCGATATATGTATGTATGTATGTATTGCTTTTAGGTGTGTATATTTTTTTACTACACGTTAGCAGATATTGTGTGTGTCTACCTCATGACCCTGTTAACAGAGACGGGAACTGTTATTTGTAATCATTAAATATTTTGATTTTTATCATGTTTTTGAATGAATAAGAGTAGAAATACAACCTCACGGTTGCGGCGACGGATTCCGCATGTTAAAGAAAAAACAAATAAAATGAGTTGCGGCGACGGATGCGGTTTTTATTGTCATTTTTATTATTTGTTTACTATTTTTTTATTCTTTTTTATTAAAATATATTAAAAAAATAATTTTAAATGTAAATAAGCAATAAATTGAAAAAATTCAAAATTATTGTTGATTTTTAATGACTTTTTACAATTTCTTTCTCTTCTTTTTTCGTAGTCATTCACAAAAAATATTAACAAATAGAATTTTTTGGTAGAAAAACAATAAAACTGTGGCAACATGCTGAAAGAGAAAAAATTCAAAATTGAGAGCTTGAGAGAAAACGCACTCAAATTAAAATAGATTCTAATTTCATGCGGATTCGTTGAACGTTTTTTATTGTCAAAACTCCATATAAAAAAAACAACCGCATCCGCAACCGTGAGGTTGTATTTCTACTCTAACTGAGAATAAAATAACAATTTATAACTTGAAATTAAGTAATTAATTTAATTGTCAGTTTTTCTTCAAATGTATGTAAAAATTTGTCTACATTTTGCCATTTCTAAAAAAACTATCACGGTGACTTTTTTGGCCGACAATCCGCCTTTAGTTTTTGTAAACATTGACCCATGACAGTTTATGGCTTAATCATTCCTTGGTCTTTGATACGTGATATTAGATCGTCGAGATTGCTGTCAGTGTGGCATCGTTACTTGTTTTGCTTATGTTCGCACGAAGTAATCGCGCGGCTATCTTTATACCCTTCACCGCAAAATGTGGAAAAAGGGTTTATCTAAGTTTTTCATTCCGTGTGTAATTTGAACAATATCCATTTCCGACACCATAAACTATATAAATATTCTGACTTCTTATGCATAGCCAGGTCGATTGAGCTATGTCCGTCTGTCCATCCGTGTTAGTGATAAAGCAAACTTGATTTCACAAAAAAGCAATAAATATGTCAATCGATCAGATATAGTGTCGAAAGAGGTGCTATTGGAAATCAGCATGATCGGTTCATGTTCTTCGAGGCAGCAGGCAAAACACCCAGCCTACCTCAAATTTTTTTATGTCGCTTGGAACAATAAAGTAATTCCAATCAAAAAAATAAATACATGGTTCGATAGATAATTAAATCAGAAAAAACACCAAGTGAAAAAATTGGCGCTCGCCCATATTTTCCGAGTTACGGGGCTCTGAAATTGTCAAAATTTTTTTTAATATCATATGAGCATCATTTTAAAGCTTTTGAAAAGATCTTTAAGGAAAAACTAAAATTTTTGAAAATGCTTAACCCATTAAGAGCCGATGTAAATTTTTATATATATATGTAGTAACAAAAATTTTTTAAATTTTAAATTCTTCGTCACTCTAGAGTTTGCTTTTTTGATTTGACTTACTTCACTAAACTAGATTTACATAAATGGTGAAGTGTATATAAGATTCGACATAGCCGAATATAGTTCATCTTACTTGTTATTATATCAAAGTAATGAAACTTTTTCTGTTAAAATCATCATTTTATCCTCAAAATAAAAACCCAAGACGATTGAACTCTTTGGCGTATATATGTAAATCTATTTTAGGAGCGCCACACCCACAAGAATTTTAATCCCCTAGAATATTTTCCTTCATACGGAATTTTTAATATTCATTAAAGAACTAAAGCCTTTTAAGATTAATTCTCAAATTTTCGCTTATAATTGAATTTAAAGATAATTATTATATTAAATTAATAACTGAAATAATAATCAAATTAGAATAATTTAAAAATAAGGTAAAATAAAAATCCTTTAAAAATCTTGAAAACGTCAAAAATTGCCTTAAAAAGCTGTGAATACCAAACAAGATTCTTCATCTCTATTTAAAAAAAAAATCCCATTTTGAAGATAAATCTACTCATTGGAGACCACTGTGTGTAGTAAATAAGAATACACTTACAGCCTGTTTATAGAACACGTCAAGAGCGAAACGAAACAGGATGACATATGGACGAATACGTAATAATTAGCGTCCGTGTAACACGCTCCGGTTTTTTCGTTAAACTTACATTGTGTTTTGTATAAATAAATGTTGTGTCAAATCGTAGTATTGTCAATGTATTAATTTATGTTTTTGATTTACATGTTTTTCTTACACATTTTTTGTTTTTGCCTTAAATGATGGTTACCCTGCTTCGGCGCTTAAGAAGAAACAGCTGAGTTAAATAAACAAAACAAAATTATCAAACAATGAAGTAAAAATTTTTATCTGCAAAACAAAAATTTGTGAAAATAAAAAAGTTTAAACAATAGTTATAAAAATAAACAATAATTTTTAAATGTAAGTATAATATTAATAAATGTTTTTATAAGTAAAGATGTTATGATGGGGAGTTGCCCAACAATATTAACTCCTGACGAATGGTTTTTTTTCTTCACTCAGTTTTGACGTGTCTGACACTACAATGCGCGATACATAAACCAGAAACAATTGCCATTTGTTACGTTTTTTACAAAAACAAAATGACATTCGCGTTTTAAAAACCCAAGCATGGGAAACGGTAACGTTTTTGTGGGTCTATACGGCAAATTGTGTTCTGTAAACTGGCTGTTAAAGAAAATAATTTATTACTTAGAATTAAGCAAATTTCCATTTTATTTATGTGACCGGAGTTTTCGACGGAAATAACAGTCATTGCCTAAAACAAAGTTTATATCCCATTCTTAGAGGCAAAATTAAAAATTTTCAAATCTTTTTATTACATTTGATGTCTGTTGCAAGCAGCGTTGATACTGTTTTTATTTTTTAAACATTCCTACATTTTTTAAATTCCTTAACTTAATAATACAATATCAGTATATTCTTTAGAACAGATTTAATAGCTACATTTTGAACTTGCTGAACAAATTTCTATAAACACAAGCTCAAAATTAAATAAAAAAAATCATCCGAATTTAGCACCAACGGCGCTACAACGGCAACGCAATTGCCAAATTTTGTACGTTTTAATTTCAGACATCCATTTCTTGCAAGGAAATGACAGAATTAAAAGCTCTTTTACCTAACTAAACCGTTCAGTTGAAGCATTTTATAATTTAATCACATAAATCTACTAAAACGAATTTTCTACAAAATAATAAAATATATTTTAATACATGTCACCTAAAAATGCTCCCACAGTATATTAATACATTTCATCTAAAAGTACTCCCACAGTATTCTCCAGTAAAAAGTTAATGTATCCCAACCCTGCTTATGAAATACTTTCTTGCAAAAACTTCTAAATCACTGCGAGAGCAAACGAAGCTAATAGACCGAGCAAATATAAAAAATAAAGTACTATTACGTGCAAGCATACATACGTACATATATATATATACATGCATAGATCTATATATTAAGAACAAATTAAGCTTAAAAATTAAACTCCAAACGATTTTTTTTAAATTGTGTATTAAAGTCATCATTAACATTAAGAATTAATCGAAAAAACTTGTTTTTAAATAAGTAAATATGGTTAGTGACTGTGTTTAAATAATAATTTTGTATTTTAAATAAATTAAATACAATTTTTTTAAATTTCTTTTCGTTTTTTTTTTTTTGTTACGGCCCAATAACATTTTTTATAGTGGGATGTATTAACTTTTTACCCCATGTATGAATGTATGTATGAATGTTTAAATAAAATTCACACATTTTGAATTGAAGTGTATTAAAGGATAATTTTATTCTATAAATGAATGTATTACGAGTATTCACACATACAAACATATTATCTGTGTATGCTTATGAAAGGAAAATTGAGATCTTTTTCGCCTTTGCATTAAATTTACTAGGGGCCTCTGTGTATTTTTTTTTAAAATCAATATTAAACTTAAACCTGTGTATGTATGTACATAATTGTGCATGTATGTTTAAATGATAACTTTCTTTGAATTTATAATTAAATATAACTAAACTTGCAATATTTTAAATGAAAAAACTTACCTAATTTTCATCTCTCTTATATCCGGCGTACAGAGCAGGAAAACGTTGTCTAACTCCTAACTTTAAATGTAAAATATAGAAATAAAATCGCTAGATTGGCCTGAAAATAACTAAATTGTCATTACTTTTCAACAATAAGGTTCAATTAGACGTGATAACGATAAGCATAACCATATTAAATGTTATCGAATAATGGTGCCATAGGCATGAACAGCTGTTATATATGTTGGTATTTTTTTTTTTTTAAGTTTTGAAAGCAATAATATACATAAAAACAATAATATGAGCAGTGACAAGAAAATTGAGAATTTATTTTTAAATATATGCGCATCCGGCTTATCAATATGGATTGGTGGGGCAGTAGCGGGACTTGCCTGCTTAGGCGGAATTGGAGATAGCGTGAGTGACTCAGTAAAACATTTAAAATTTTGCCATTTACAACATTTTCAACGCTTCACTTTAGTATTATACGGCATTTACACTATGCAATTTTTTGTGAAGCAGGAGGAGTAAGCAATATGATATTGCTTGAGTTTTGAGGGGATGTTACTGTTGCTAATGTTTACTTTTAGATAACGCATAACGCTGTAACTTAAATAGAAAATTGAGAAAAAATGCCTCAAAAGATTGCATAGTGTAAATCTGGACTTAATGTACTTTTTGTTATTCTGTAAAAATATATTCTCATTTGAATTAATTATTACAAATAAATGAATTACTTTCGGGTGGCTTTTTAGGAACTGAAGATTATCTAATAGCGCCCGTTGCCTTCTCACAAAAACACCACTGCCTGAAATGTTTTGTGAACTGCTAGTTTCCTTGCTGAAACGCTCCCTTAAATTTCCCAATCGCTTCATAACTATTGTTTCTATTCAGAATTAACATACTTTATATACAAGCATGTCACAGAACTGACTTTCGATCGAAAGTGGTTTCAATTCAGCAAATTGCTTCATCAGGATTCGAAAAACGAATGTAAACACTTTTAAATTCTAAAGTGGAATTAAATTTCTTTGAAATTTTGTTATTTGTTGTTTTTAAATTTACTGTTAATATATATTCTTATTTATTTTATTCACGGCGAAAATTAATGAATTCGCCATCGCGATCACCTGGTATTGATACGTCTTGTGAATGTCAGTTCAGTACTCAATTTTTACGGTTATGGTGGAAAAAAGTTCTGTTAATATCGACGGTTATGGTTATGACATGTCTAATTGTACCTTAAAAAACAAACAACCAATCAGCCAACTTCAGCATCTAAAGAGCTGCCAAAATCGAATTTTCCAATTGCTAAACGTTAACGCCGCCTTATTTTGGTATATTTTGAATGGCCATGACATGACAGATGGACTGCGATTCTTTACGCTCTGATTTAGATTTTGCAAAGGTATATTTATTTTACTAGGTAGTGTCGACCGCCCAGCTGGTTTGCAATTGGAAATGTCTAAACTTGTTCGTATTTTATTTTTTTTACTTACGAATTTCAAAAAAACACTAACAACAAGCATTTGCAAAACAAAGCAAGCATTAGCATTTAGAGCAGTTACCTTTGGTTTCTCTTTCTGTTTTTGACATTTCAAACGCGCACAACAGCAATAAAAAGCCATGTTGTTTTTGCCAATGTTGTATTTGTTGTAGGGATTATTTTTTTAAGAATTTCACTGGCGGGTTTGGACTCGTTTCAAATGTCGTATAATATGTATATTGCCGCATGTTAATAAAGATTACTATTTATGTCGCCTGCAGTTTGAGATTTTTGTAAACGTATCAAATTTGATACGGCGGGGAGCAGCTATGATAGTACATGAAATCAGCAGTATTAGCATATAACTGAGACAGCAACACATGTAAACTCGATCCGAAGCTTTTACCACATCATTGGCAGCATTCTGTTGCAATGCAAAAATACATAGATCTTTATAAGATTTAAGTTTAAACCTCAGCCATCATGTTACTCCTCGAAAAGCCTCACCTTTAATCGATAAAGGGTTAGCATTTGCGCTATGCTACCGGTTTTTTGTGGTACCAATAAGTAGCCACTGGTCAGACTTTCAAAGTCTTTATATATCAGTTTCAGGCTCATACAAGCCCACGCGAGTGAGGCTGTCTTATACCCCAGCAGCAATATCGTAAAGAAGAAGTCTCTAAGATAAAAAATGCCCAAGGAGAGGGCTAGAGATGCCTGTCTGTTCAAGAATTGGATTATCTTATCAAGGTTACTTTATTGAGCATACAATAGCAACACTTTACACTTTGTCTAAATTAGATAGATGCGCTCTTGTGATATCCGCTCTCCACTAGATAAAAAGATACTTGGCTCCAAGACTGGTATTGTTTTCAATGCAAAGAAGGGTAAAGTTTTAACGAGATTTTAGAATTAGAATCGAGCCACAGCAATCAGCCCTTCTTAAAGTTTTTACCTAAAAGTTATTTACACGCGTAAAAAGCGTATCCATTATGTTGTCGAATAATGTTTTTACAAGATATTTGGTTCCCAAAACCCCCAAAATCTTTTCGAATTTTTTAAAGTCATATCGGCGCTAACTTTTTTTAGTCTTAACTTGGGATTTCTTTGCAGGCTTAACTGCAGAAACGTTCTTCTTGATTCATCAACGTAAATTAACATCAGTCGCTTGTTGGTATTTTCTATTGATGCGACTGCCAAGTCTCTAAGAAATACTGTTTTTATCGTCAAGTTTTTATTACTTTTCTTCTCTTCCTCATTTTTGGACTAGATTATAAGTAGCTTGTTGAGATTTGGTCTTGGTGCGACTGCAAAGGGTCTAAAATATATTTTATTACCGTCAAGCTTCTACTATCTACTCATTCCCAGACCAGAGATTTTGTCTTTAAAGGGTGGTTTACATGGTAACAGAAATATTACGACATGTCAAATTTTTGTGCATAATAGTACCAGTGGGATTGTCTAAGAAAAATAAGTAATGAATCATTAATTGAGAGCAAATACGGATGAAAATTTGACAGTCATATGGCTCTCTTTATTATTATTATTTTTTTTTTTTTTTTGGAAATTTACAAAAGACAATTACGAATCATTAGATCAGGGATGCATTTTTCTGCAATCCACCCAAAAACCCATGTATACCAATTGTGTAAACGGAAAAAGGTCTATCGTAAGATTTTTATTCTCATTTTTAAAACACGGATTGAATTTTATATTATTTTCTCTTGGATTTTACGTGCGTAAAGTCGTACCCTCTAAACCGCCCTTAAGGCATGTTCCTTGTTTCAGTTAATAATCAACAGCAAAAGCTAAGTGCGTTTACATTTGAATTTGTAAAATAAAATTTAAGCCAAAAAAACAATTAGAACAAATTATTACTTGTAAAAACAATATGAAAAAGGGCCCTGATTTTATATTTAAGAAAAAGAGACAGGCAATTGTTTGCACATAACCGGTGCTGATGCAAAAAATTTTGCTTTAAAAAGCAGCCCCAAACTGTAAAATAGTCTCAGTTGAGATTTGATTGTTGCTTCGTCAAGCAGTTTTAACACAAACACACTACAACTTTAACAAGTGTTATATTGTAAAGAAATACAAAACTTTATATAAATAAATTAATACAAGACAAAAAGAAACACATTCTATCTTTAGTTGAGTGAATTTGTCAACAATATTTACAGTTTTGTGTGAATAATTGAATAAAAGTTTCAATTACTTTAATTTTAATTAAGAAGAAAAAAATCGTATAAGAAGTGATAAATTGCTTTAGAACAAGTGACATTAGAAAAGGCTGGTAAGTGGAAACGCTTGTTTTATGGATATAAAAGTATAAAAGTGTAGTAAAAAGAATTTAATTTGATTGTAGTTTATTTTGTTTCTTTTTCAAACAATTAAACCAATTAATAATTTTTAATGATTTTTCTTTATGTTTGAATAATTATTATTATTATATTTTTTGTATTATTTATTTCTTTAAGTTAAATCTTGGCATGAGTTTTAATTTATTTAAGGTTATTTGTTAGTGTAGTAATAAAAAATTAAATTTGGTTCAAATACAAAATTTCGTTAACATGTATTTGTTAGGCTTAAAACAATTCAGTTCATTTACTTATCAAGGCTAACAAGAAAAATTATGGTTTTATATGTATAACAAGATTTGGTTTTTTTTTTTTTATAAATAATTAAAATATTTTGTAATTGCATTGAATTCTAAATAAAATTAATTTGTTTTAATTTATTTAAATTTATGAAAAAAGTCATGAACAAATTTAATTTAAATCAAAAAGTATTTTCTTGAAAATTTTAATGTTTAAACACGGCATAAAGTTTTTTTATTTTTTCTTTATTTAAGTTTGAATTAAAACAAGTAAGAGTGCTATGCCGAATCTTATAAACCCTTCACCATGTATGTAAATGTATCTTAGTGAAGTAACTCCAATAAAAAAAGCGAAAAGAATTTAAAAATAAAAAAAAAATGTTGTTACTGCATATATATAATTTTAAAATGATCTGGCTCTTAATGGGTTAAGAATTTTTTAAATTTAATATTTCCTTAAAGATCTCTTCAAAAGCTTTAAAATGATACCCACATTGATATTTCAAAAATTCGAAAATTTCACAGCCTCGTAATTCGGAAAATATGGGCGAGTGCCAATTTTTCTTACCTAATGTTTTTTCTTATTTTTTAATTCTCTTTCGCCCCATATATTAATTTTTTTAATTGGAGTTTCTTTATTGTTCCAAATGACAAGACAAAATGAGATGTAGGCGTGGAGTTTTGCCTGCTGCTTCGAAGTTCATGGACCGATCATGCTGATTTCCAATAGCACATCTTTCGACACTATATCTAATCGATTAACGTATTTATTTATTTTTTATTTATTTATTTATTTTTTTTTTTGAAATCAAGTTTGCCGACAGTTGGACATCGCTCAATCGACTTCGCTATGCATAAGAAGTCGGAATATTTACAATTTATGGGGTCGAAAATGGATATTGTGAAAATTACACTCGGAATGACAAACTTAGTTATACCTTTTTTCCACTTTTTGAGGTTACGGGTATAAAAATAAAAAACTTTGATTACGGATTTTATAATTTTTTCGGAAGATGGTGTTCAGCTCTTAAAAAATATACACCAGATAGAAAAAGTTTACGTACAGAATTTGTTACTTTACTTGTTTTTTAATATTTTTTAACAAACATTTGTTTAAACTTAACTAAGTTTTATTAAAGTTTTAATTGTTTTTATTTTCACCATAAAAGTTTTTTTTAATTAAATATTTTGCAACTTGTGTATTTAATTTTACTAATTGTGCGACGGGTCCTATTCATTTTAATTTATTTCCGTAGTCGGTTGAAGCTTGGCATTAAATTTTTCTTCGATTTTCTTTTACACCTCAAGTTTTTAAGACCAACTTAAGTACAAAATGATGTTATTTACATTGCTTTTACACATAAAAGTAACTTCTTGGTAATTCTGTTATCAAAGTGTTATCCACGAAATTTTCAATGTGATATACATCTTGTTGTTTATACAGGAAAAGATCCAAGCGAGAAGTTGTTGAAATAATAATAATAATAATTTTCACAAACAACTTTGTGCTATTTTTTAAATTATCACGATTAAATTAATTACCGATATTGATTATTGAGGGTCAAAGCACATCTCGATGGCCATTTCGTTACCGCTTACTTAACTCTTCAGGAAACTTCTGACAAACATTTTAAATAAACTAAAGATTTTTGTTCAAACAATAAAGCAAAAACAAAAACAATAACCAACAGAAATTCTATTTTTCTTTCTTAATTAAGCAAAATAAAATACATTCCTTTTGCAATTAAACGAACACCTACGTCTGAAAAAGCGGAAAAACGTAACAATTAAATTTATAAAAATTAAGGATACAAAATATAATCTGTATACAGAAACTATGGAAATGGCTGTCACAGGTTTAGAAAAGGTATTACATTTACTCTGGCCTTTTTCTAACTTTTTGAAGTCAATTCTGTGTTCTTTGTAAGCAGTGTATTTACACCTGAGAGAATTTTACTTTGTTTTAGATTAATACCATATTGTTGTTTAGTTTTACTTCTACTTGGTGTTGCAACAGTAGATTTCTTTTAATTTATTACAAAAGTTTTATGCACAAAAAAAATATTAATATAGAATTTTCGTTTTTATATAATGAAACTATAACAGGATCAATTTTGTACATGAAATATTTTTTGAAATTTTTTTTGCTATTGTAGGTAGTAACCGATATAGAATACAAAACACCTATTTTAAAAATTTATATCTGTCTTTCCGTCTGTCTGTGTTTACTGGTAAATAAGTTTCAATAGAATGTTGTAAGAAGGTCCCTTGGTCCCTTAAATTTTAAGAAAATTATTAATGACACGCTGATGAAGTCGTGGTTCCTTAATATTTCTTTTGCCTAGTTAGTTCCTCAAACAAAGTTAACTTGTTCTTATGTAATGTTAAATTTAATGCAAGAGGAGATCGATTTCGTGTATAAAACTATAAACGTGCCCTCCTAGGGCACGTAAAACTCACATTAAATGCGAAATTGCATCTATTTAAACATACTTTTTCGTGTAACATTTAAAGTTAAAATTAATTTTTGATTATGTCGATGGAATCACCGTAACTGTAATTGAATTTTGTTGATTTTAGCAGTACGATAAACCGTTAGTTCTGCTCGTACAAAGATTTTCATTTCCGGGCCGAGTAATCTCCTATTTTGGGCGGCTGGCGTTTACCACAACAAAACACACACCTTGCCAGTTTTACATACTATTTGATCGATATAATTTTCTTCATTTAAGCGCTCTTTTTTTTATATTTTCAAATAATTATTTTGTGAAAGTGAAACTCAATTTTTCTTTACTACAAAATTCCCATTAAGACAGGTTGTTAAGTGTTCTAAAGTAACACAAAATTACTTTTTTGTTTCGCCATTTCGCACTATCTAAAACCCCAAAAAATATTAAACAAATTACATTAAGCAATAATGCCTACTTAATGTTATTATAAGATATTTATTTATTGGAGATTTGTAAAAATGCAACACTTCCCCTAACTTTTAATGTTGTATTGTATGTTAATAGGATATTCATGCGTTTACATTGGTTATGTTAAGTGACCAACATAGCTCTGTTATTGTAACAGAAAAAATGTAAAATTGTTTTCTTTTGTCTGATTTTTTAAGGGAATAGAGACATTCAGACGATAGCGAAAAACTTAATTACAAACATTTTGACTATTGGAAATTGATAAAGATCGAACTAGATGTCATACGCAAAAATGATTTTTGCATATCATTCTTAATTTTATATGAAGATCTCCGAAATACATGTGTCCAGAATTCGACTAGAGTTTACATACATACATAAAACTATAAATAAATATTATTGTTTATTTGATCTTTATAATTAATTTTCTTTTCTAATATTTTAAGTACCTGCTCTGATTTAAAAATAAAAAAATTGTTTATTATTTTTTTATTATTATTATTGTATTCTCTCATTTTGGAGACTTAAATCGGCTGGCGTTTACCACAACAAAACTCACACCTTGCCAGTTTTGCATGCTATTTGATCGACATAAAACTATATTTTTCGTGACGTTTGATTGTTGGAGATTTGTAAAACTACAACCCTTTCTCTGCCATTTTTAATATTGTATTGTCTGTTATAGCACGTTCACATATAAGCAGGTTAGCTAGGTTATCGTGGTTATCGAGGTTATCTCGTAACCAAGTTACAAATGTATGAGGTTAGCCATACAATTTGTATAAAAAGATAACCAAGTTCAGCTGTAGGTTACCTCATAACCTAGTAAAATACGCATTGTTGCATTGAAAAGTATTCAATAAAATATTCAAAAATGTAACGCTTTTTATCTATTGTGAATATATTTACTAAAACTTGACAGCAATAGAAAAAAAAAAGGATTTGCTATGGAGAAGACACAGAGGTAAATTTATATTTTTATTTTTTATATATACTTAAATACATATATCAATTTTTTATATTGTAGAAAAAGAAACTTTCGCGTTCGGTGGACTCCAGATGCTGAAAAAATGCTGGTGCAGTACTGGGCAGACAATATTGATGACCTGCGCGCCGCGAAGAAAAATGTACACATTTTTGCACACATCGAGAGCGAATTTGCCAAACGCCAAATGTGTTACACCGCTGGAGAAATTAAAGAGAAAATCCATAATTTTACCAATCGGTACAAGTAAGTGAATGTAAAAATCCCCATTTACAACATTTATTATATTCTATATTTTATAGATTAGAAAAGAAGCAGATGGGGTCGACTGGTGGTTCCCCTTCCACTTGGGTCCACTACAAGGAAGTAGAGGAAATTTTAAGTGGCAACAAGGCTGTAAATTTTGATAAATTAATGCAAGACAGTATAGGTAACATAATAATGAACTTTTTATTTACTTCTTTAATAAATAATGCTCCAATTCTATTTCCAAGATGTGGTAGACGATGACAATAACCCTTCTACGAGCAGCCAATCACTTTCGAACTCCTCTATTGATGAATTGGCAGGAAGATCGTCGGTTCCGACGCCTGCAAAAAGAAGGAAAGTTACTTATGAACATTTTAAAGATAACATGGAACGAACATCAAACATGTTAAAAGAAGAAATGTCATCGTTGAAGGAGATCCAGAAAAAAGTGGTGAACCTCACTGAAAAAGCGGTTCTCGTTGAAGAGAAACGCAATGAAATTTTGGAAGAGATGAGCAACAACACAAAAAATTTTTACAAAGACTTAATTAATTTGCTAAAAGAATAAATGCATATGTATATGTATGTATAATAATAATAATAAAAGGTGAATTTTGAACTTACAGAATGAATTTGCAATCGCTCTTCTAATTGTCTCAGGCTCTATTTCGAAATCTGTAGCAGCATCTGTGTGCTCGGGCTGTTCTAAATGTGCACTAATCTCGTAAGTGGTTAGTTCTTCAAACCATTTGTGATTGATGATATCGTTATGACAATTTAAAAAGTTGTGCAAGCTGCTTTAAGTATAAGAGGAACATTTCTGATGTGGTTGTCGACTCCTTTTCCGATTCTCCTAAAACGAGCCTTTCGGTGTCCAAACGCATTCTCTACGACTCTGCGGCATTTAGACAATTGGTAATTAAAAACTTTTTCATGCTCTGGAGGATGCACTTGAAATGGATAGGGCTTCATTACGTTCTTGGCAAAACGAAAAGCCGAATCGCCCACAGGAACATTCACGCCGTCTATAATTTTGCTTTTTGCCACGAAGATTGGGCTCTCCAATGCCGCCTTAAGGTTGCAACTTTGAAATATTTTAGAGTCATTACATCGACCTGGGCAGCCAACATTAATGTAGAGGAAGCGATATCTGTTTTTATAAAAATTGATAACCATTAAGCAAAAATCCATTATAGTTCTTACCTATAGTCAACAAGTGCAAATAAAACAGTAGAGTACCACCCCTTATAGTTGTAATAGTCAGTGCAATCCTTTGAGGGTGGGCGCACTTTAATATGGCAACCGTCTATGGCACCAAGACATTGAGGAAAACCAAGTTTCTGAAAACCATCGACGCACTCATCCACTTTTTCACTGCTCGTGAATTGTTCTTGTAAGTACATGGGCCGCAATGACTTTCAAACTTCTTGGCAAAATGTTAAAAATATTTCGTTTACGATTGCTTTGGAAACTCCGAATAGCCGTGCCACAGTTTCATACTCGGCTGAAGATTTTAAAGTGTAGACGGCAATAGCTACCCTTTTCTGCAATGGGATGCACTTCCTATAGTATGAGTCTTGTTTCGCAATACCTTCGGTAGAATCACACAAAATGCCAAACGTTGCTCTGCTCATACGAAAGGTTTCCTTAAAAAGACGATCATTCATTTCAGGAACATCCTTTTCCCAAAAGCTGCCGTGTCGCTTCTAAAGAATACTGTTTTTATAAGCTATTGGTTGTTCTTCCTTTCACTTACGTATGCCCAAATATTTCTTGGGTTTACCTCGTTGCACAAAGGCATTGCTGTCAACATTAATATTTCAGAATAAAGAAATATTAAGCGAGCTCTTCGTATCTCTAATTCCTGCTCACACTCTTGGATAGCAGCTTTATATTGTACACTACAAGAATTTAATGCAGCTACATATTTATTGTTTTCTTCTTGGTTAGCAGCAAACAAAAGTAAAGCTTTTTTCAATTTTGAATTCATTTTAATTTTTTCGATCTATTTTTAACATACACAATAATAAAAAAAACATACAAATGCATACAGCTGTCAATTTCTGTCATACTCGCATATGTTTAGGTTATATTTGTCATATGTGAACGCCACAAGGTTATCTCCAAGGTTAATTTTAGATAACCATAACCTTCTTATATGTGAACGTGCTATTGCTCATTTACATTGGTTATGTTATGTCACTAACATATCTCTGTTATTGTAACAGAAACAATTCAATTTTTGTTTTCTTTTGTCTGATTTTTTAAGGGACAATAGCAAAAAACTTAATGTTAAAATATTTGACTATTGGAAACTGATAAAAGTGATTTCGCCTATCGTTCTCAATTTAATATAAATATCTCCGAGATACAAGTGTCTAGAATAGGACTAGAGCTATAAATTTATAAATTTGCTTTACATGTGTGTGTACATAAAACTATAAACAAACAAAAGATATTTTGATATCAAAGACAAATCGTAAAAAAATATTGCCATAAAATGCACAAATTTAGCGATTCCATAAACTAAAATTGTTAATTATAAAACAGAAAAAAGTTAACAAATAAATGCGTAAATAAAAAAGGCCGTAATGGCATTCACCTTTATAGCATTTTCTTAAGCTAAGATTAAAAGACTAATATTTGCAGTGTCAGAAGAAGACAGATAATTAAAAAAAATATATTTTTTTTTTGAAATTAGGAGTTGAACTCTTGAAATTATAAATGAATAAAAATTGATTTTGGCTTAAGTTCATTTGTTATTAAAAAAAATAAAAAAAAAAACTAGAAATCTAGACACCAGCAAAATTGCTCTCACACTACCAAACAAGTTTAAGTAAACTTAACGGTAAATTTTATTATTTACTGTTTTGAACGGAACAGAACAAAACAAAAGAGAACAGAACGTCAAAGTCATAACAAACCGCAAATACATATTTTCCTAGAAATTGATCAGCTGATTTATTACGTAAATAAGATGTGTGTCATTATGGCTTAACTAAATAAATATTATCGATCAGCTTTCATATAAAGATTATTATTATAAATTTTTTTTTGCTTGCAACTGTAACGAACGTATGGATATGTAATGTTGCATGAATGTTTGTAAAAATATTTATACTTAATTATTTTTTTGTTAACTACATTTACTACGTAAACGAAAAGTGTCTCGAATTCTTTATTTGTTAATTTACATAAAAATTTGCTAAATGCGAAGTTCTAGATTTTATAATATAAAATAATAATTTAATAAAAAAAAATCGCCAAATTTAAATTAAACCTATACAAACACGTCTTTTGACTATATATTTTTTAAATGCTATGGATGTTTCTGGAGTTTAATTAAAATAAATGTGGCTGCTTGATTTTGTATTAGAAGCAATACGTCTGAAAATTTTTTTTTATAAAAATAATTCAAAGGACTGGGCGTTTTTAATGCATATTTTTTACTTTTAAAATCAAGCCTTACGCAAACTGAGGCAAGCATTTTGATCGGTATTTAGAAAGATTTTACAAATGTTTTAAAAAGCTTTTGAAGTGAACTCTTAAAAAAATAAACTGCACTTAAACCTTTTTTCAAAGAAACGGTTTTTCTTCTTTATTTTTTTTTTTAATAAACGTCAATCACTTTTTTTTCTTTGTTTTAAGTGTTTCAATAATTGTTTTCTTTTTTAATTTCTAAGAAATGTTATCTTATTTTCTGGCATGCACTTAATCTTATCGAAATTGCTAATAATTTATGAACATTTTTCTATTTTAAATATTTTAATAACACAAAAAAAAAACAAAAAATAAATAAAATAAAATCGATATATAATTAAGATCTTGTAACATGGAGAAAATGGAAAAAACTAGTGAAAATAATACTAACACTAACAGTCTAAATAAATTGGATCCAAATGTCTCGGTGAGTGCTGTTAAAATGATTTTTTTTTATCTTAATAAAGGCCAGGATTCACCATCATACACAATCCGTCAATTTAATCGTACAAAAATTTGACAGAATTTAATTTTAAAATCGTTCCAAAATGGCGTCGTAATTGCCACACTATTATACAAGCAAGATGCTAAAAACATATGCTTTCAAATTTGGCGGGTTTTTTCTCCTCGTATTAAAAAAACCAACTCTAATCGCATACAGAAAAACATTTTATGAATTATTTAAAAAAAAAATATTATAAAAACGTAAATGCAATTTTTGACAGCTCTAACGACTGATTATGATAGTGAATCCTGGCCTTAAGTAATCATCCCTGTTAGTATGTGACTTACGATTGCGTCTTATGTATGTATGTAAGTTTAAGTAAATTTTAGTTTTGAAATATAAATGGTCTTTATTTTATTTTTTTAATGGGCCTGGCACTCGCCCCTTAGCAGCAACTTATAAAAGCGAAATAAAAATATAAAATTGTCAATAAATCTAATAAATCGTTCACCTCTTTCTTTAAGAACTTTCAAAGTGAATTTACATTATTCTTAGTACAATATGGGGAATATTGAGGCAGTTCTCTATATATTTTGTGCCTTTTTCAACGTCTTTACGGTCCTTAGTGATTCCCGACAAATTACTTCAGCAATAAAATCTCTGGTTCGTTTTTTTTATCAGAGAACTTGCCGTAATCATCAGCGTATACTTTTCGGCTCGTAGTCTTTATTCTAATATCAAAATACAAATCCGTATCAGCCTCTTTAGGGCACAAACTGAGGGCTCCTTAAGAATGATTCGAGCCCTTAATTTTGAGCACCATTCGCCCGCCATCCTTTCATATTTATAAAATGACCAGTGTAACATCAATGATTAACCTCTTTACCTCTCTGGTATCGTTGTCCACCTTCTTAGCCTGCAAGACAATCTTTACGGTGACTTCAATGGTATTTACCATTTGCAAGGTTAACATTTATTCAGGTCCCGCAAAAACGATACTTGCAGGTACAAGCCCTATAAGGTTCCCTATTTTACCGTCTCCACGAGGCTTTAAAAGCACCTTCGGAAAATGTCATCTGACGATCCAATTAAGAACTTGTTACTTGTACGTTTTGTCCTATATTGAACTTTCCCAACTTACATATTTCATATTTATTCTTATTTCATATGTATTTTAAGGTGATCACTTCGTTTATCTGTAACGGGTTTTACTAACTCGAAGTTCGTTTTATAGATAATCTATTAGAAAAAAGATTTCTGCAATTAGTAATCACAAACTGTGCTATTCACCATTCACATTTGCCCACAATTTCGCCTTTATTTAAGTAATAATTTGAAAAAAAATTGTGTTCTTGACTACAATTCAGTACGTCCAAATTTTATAGTTGCAAAAGAGAAAATTCTAAATAATTAAAAGTTATCAAGCGAGATATATTTTAAAGAATATTCCTAAATAACATATTTATTTGTATTTGTAAGTCAGCTAGGAATTTGATAAAATTTTGTTTTGTCTTTTTACTTATTCATTAAATTTATTAGAAAAAACAATAAAAAAACAATAACAAAATAAATTTTATTTAATAAAAGTAGTAAACACTTTTCATTCAATAATCGATTTTTAAATTATATTAAAACAAACTTCTACTGTTACTCGTACTACATACATTTCCAATAAAATTGAATGAAAACACAATACAACGCTACGCAAAACTAAAAATACATCTAAACTTTATACTATAAAAATGAATGATATACAATTATTAAGCTTTTAAAGTCAATTGGAAATCAAATCTATTTAACAAAAAAAAAAAAAAAAAAAAAAAAACAAAAAAAAATTGTGTGCTTTATTCCAATCTTATATTATATACCCTTCAACATCTATGTAAATATAGCTTAGTGAAGTAACTCCAATCAAAAAGCAACTATGGGGGTGAAAAAAAATTATACACATTTTGTTAAATGGAGTTTGACATTTAGCGTTTTTTGTTGTTAAATTAATTATTTTTTCCATGCCGTCGATAATTTCTTATTTAAAAAAAATATCCATTGATATTTTACACTTCATTAGTAAAATCAAGAACTTTGATTTCCATTGCTTAAAAAAACGGTAAAACCCAGTTTTTTTTTTTAATTTGGTTAATAGTAAAAACACTAAAAAAAACTGGAGTGCCGCCTGTAATTTCTTGCTTAACTGTCGCCGATAAAAATTTTACATCGAATTGCATATTTAATAGCGGTTTATTCCTTTTAAAAAATAACGGGCTTTTACTGATTGCAATGATTTCCAATTTCTTTCTCGATAGGAAAGAAATTGCTGTACTTTTAACTGACTTCAAAATATAAGAAGGAGGTTATCAATTCGACTGAATGTTGCTTTTTATTATGTTTGTGCCTACAGAACTCATTCATTTCTGAAGCGATTTTAAATGTTTTTGGTAATATGATAGATAATGCTTACAGATTGGTCCCGTGTTTTAAAATCAGTTCATAATCTTAAAAATTAAAGGGTGTCCCTATACAACATACATATATTTTAAGTGTATTATGAACTGTAAAGCGCGATTCTGTAAAATTTAAAATGACTGTGTATTACTATAGCTCCCAATATTTAAAAGTTATATAAAAATAAATCTAAAAATTAAAGGGTGCCCCCATAATTGTTGTAAATTTTCTAATATGCGCCTATCTTTTGAACCATTATAGACAAACGCTTGCAAATTAGACAGATTGTCGTTTGCTATGGGTGTTTTTGTAACTAGTATTAATATTAAAAATTATAAATTAAAGGGTGCGCCAATAGTTTATTTAATTTGATTTATATGGCCATACTTTTTAACAGTTGTAGACGCTTGAAATTTACAACGAACCTGAATTATATAAATACATGTATAAAATTTGGATTTAGAAGTTAAAGGGTGTCCCAATTGTTGATGTAATTACAAGTATGTGGCCGAACTTTTGATTTGTTATAGACAGAATGTTGAAACTTAAAAGGGACCTGTATTTTTAAGTCCGCTATATCAACGAATTTATAATTTGAATTTAGAAATTAAAGAGTGTCCCATAATTGATGTAGATTTACTAATATGGGCCTATCTTTTCATCTGTTATAGACAAAATCTTTCAAATTTGACATAATGTCGATTGATATGGTCGTTTAGTAAGCATTAATATTTAAAATTAAAGGGTGCCCCAATAGTTCATTTAATTATGTATATGGCCATAATTTTAAACAGTAGCAGACAAACGATTGAAATTTATAAGAAACTTGTATTACTAACTCCGTTACAACAAGTATAAAATTTGGATTTGGAAATAAACGGATGTCCCAATAGTTAATGTAATTTGGTGTATGTGGCCGAACTTTTTAACCGTTATAGACAGACAGCTAAAATTTACAAGGGACCTGTATTGCTAAGTCCGCTATAACAAGAAGCTTATAATTTAAATTTAGAAATTAAAGGGTGTTCCCAAAGTTAGTGTAATTTGACCTATATGGCCGTATTTTTTGTGCCCTTATATACAAGCACCTGAATTTTATACAAAATATCCACTACTTTGTTTGGAGTAATAAGAATATAAAAATTTTTAATTATAAATTAAAGGGTTTTACAATAATTGAGATAATCTGATGTATATGGTTAAACTGTTGAACGGTTATAGACAAACGGTTGAAATTTACACAGAAACTGTACTGTTAAATCTAGTACAACAACAAGTATATAATTTGAATTTGGAAATTAAAGGGTGACCCTTTAGTTGCTGTAATTTGATGTATATTACCAAACTATTGAATTCCCAATAGTTAATGTAATCTAATTTATGTGGCCATACTCTTGAACCGTTATAAGCAGACAGATGAAATCTGTTTTAAATCGGTTTTTTTTTTGCAAGAATTATTTAAAATAATATCAATGCATGAACAAATCGTGAGAAATAAAATGTATTTATAGTAATGAAACGATAGAAAAAAACTCAAAATTAATTAATAATTGTTATGTATTCTGATTACAGCTAACATTTTACGCTATATTTATTTATTTACTTTTTATTTGTATTCTTTTTGGTAGATCGATATGGAAGCTCCAGAATTTCGTGATTTTGCCAAAACCATGGTTGATTATATAGCTGAATATTTGGAAAATATTAGAGATCGGTAAGTTACGTAGTTGCAAAACAAACTTATCAATATACATATACATACATACTCGTACATATGTAAGTACAAATGCATGACAAACAAAAGACCAGTTCTAAAAATTTGCCACTTTTCATTCTATAAATTGTAAAGAATTACTTTTAAATTTTTTTTTCAATTATATTTATTTGATTGTAAAATAATAAAAAATTAAAAGGAAGTGAAAGTTTTTAAAACTGGATTATCATGAATTTTGAGTCATTTTTCAATAAATAAAATTAAAATTCGTTAAATAATTTAATAATTTTAATTGTGTTTTTAAGAAAAAAAAACCCTTTCTAATGACTGGTTTTAATTCTACAATTAGAGTCCAGTATAAATTTTAGCAAAAAATACCTGACCACAAAGGTGGAATGAATTGATTTATTTTATCTCTACGTACTTTAAGATTTTTTTATTAATAAGTCAACCAGGTAATCGCACTTGAATTCATATAATATTTTTTAATTACAATTTTATTTAAACATTTTAATTTTATATTCAAACACAACAATAATGTAGTGTTGCGTTCGGACAGTATGTCAAGGTTTTTTAATGAAACTTCTGTGTTTCTTAAAGTACTGTTAGTTTCATTTAATGTTAAGGCCACCGAATGCAGGTGTTAAAACAATGAGGCGAAAGCTATTTGCCAAAAACCTTCGTCATTAGAATGTATCTATAAGAAAAGCAATCTATTTATTGGCGATTAAGTTTGATGTTGGTTTGATGTTGTTCGAATAGAGCTTTTGCTACTTCGAACAACTACATAAAAATTAAAGCTTTCGTGATTTTTTTTGCGGCAATAACAACAAACATAAATAAAGTTTTAAGGTTAAATTGTATATTGTAGTTTTAAAAATAATTTATTTACAAATCAGTACCTGTGTTTTTTTAAGTAAATTTTTTTCATAATCATGAGATTAATTACCTTGAAGGCTTTGTTAGAAAATAGCTAGTTACAATTAATAGTCTTAAAATAAAGCCGCTAAGTGCGAGTTGGACTCACACATGAAGAGTTTCGTATCATGTTTATGTTAGATTCTCTATAGAATATCCTTTTACTTTTAATTTCCTTTTTAGTATTCTTGTTGTAATGGCCATATTAAAAAAAATTCTGTGAAAATTTCAAATGTCGAGCCGTAGCAATTGCACGGGTAGGTGGCCAGACTCATACATTATACGGAAAGGATCAACAAAACACACCTAACACTTTTCTTTCTTTAGTAGTTCCCACTACTTTCAGTGTTTCTAATTATAAAAACGAAACTAAATTAAGCTCTCTTTAACTAACGTAAATTTTAATAGCCAGCTTATGACAATGGCCCTTACTAAATTTATTTAAAGTAATGAAAATTGTATCATTATTGTTGTAAAACAAGTAAGAGTTCTATATTCGGCATTACCGAATCTTATATACCCTTCACAATTCATGTAAATCTAGTTTAGTGAAGTAACTCCAATCAAAAAACCAATTATTCGGGTGACAGAGAATTAAAAAATAAAAAAAAAAATTGGTACTGCATGTATATAAATTCACATAAAAATGTCGTCGGCTCTCAATGGGTTAAGCATTTTTAAAAAAATTTTAGTATATCGCCCCATATAGTTTAATGGGAGTTTCTTTATTGTTCCAAGTGATATGGAAAAAATAGAGGTAGGCGTGATGTTTTTGACGCTGCCTCAAAGGGCATGGACCGATCTTGCTGATTTCCAATAGCACCTCTTTCGACACTATGTCTTATCGATTGGCGTATTTAAATTTTGTTCTAGCTGATCTAGTGCCTTTGCAAACTTGAAATCAACACTAACACGGTAGGACAGACGGACATCGCATGGATATTGTAGAAATTACAAACTTAGTTTTACCCTTTTCTATTTTTTTTTTTGTGAAGGGTACAAAAACAAGATATATAAATTAGTACTTTTTTTGATAAGTAAATCCCGCACGATGCTGTAAATTAACTATGTAACGCATTACATTGAGTGCTGAATTTTCTGTTAAATATGAGATGTAATTCTTTTAAGGCTAGGATTTTGTTTTACTAAGTCGTATCTTAATAATCTGCTTTATTTAATTTTAGTTAAATAATTCTCTTTGCGCATTCTTCCTTTTATTTTACTATACATTTGGCCTAACCCGGATTGGTGTAAGACATTCCACAGTGGTTTGAAAACGATTTATTTTGGACAAATTTAGGTACATATATCATGAACCACTGAAGATATTTTAATGAAATTTCAATAGGCAAAGAAGAGGTATTTCTGAGAAGAGCTGCGAACGATCACCCCCGAAAGTAAAAGGGGGCTGCCGGGTAGGCTCCCAAAGTTGGGTACCTCGGGCATATTATTTTTTTTTTTAAATATACAAAGTTTGGCCCATATTCATAAGTTTTACTTAAGAGTCGACTGTAACTCATTCAAAGTTTGACTTTTAAGGGTAAATTTTACATCTTCAACTGCACATTTCGGAGGACTTTTTAAAACTTGATAAGAGTTGGTGACAATTTCATCACTAAAACCTTCAGTGCTGGCAATTTCCATAACGCAGTTGCTGTAGATTTAAATTTCGCCATCCTCTAAGTCATAGCGACAACAAGACTGTCTTTTGCGCTTAGTTCAGGAGTAGTAATTGTATTGCGACAGCTTTTCTGGTATTAACTTTCATACCTTCTTGTATTGCTTTCCATCACCTTTTTTTCTCAATCATTGACATGTCAAAACCTCTGTTTTCTGTCGCATCCAAATTCAGGCTTATGCATTCACGAAGATATTCCTTTTAAGCGGCACTGTAGTTGGCTTCTCTGTCTCTTACTTTTTTTACAGTCTGTAAATAAATCTGTAATTAATAGTGCGTTTCCATTGACGTGATTTTGTCTAAAACACTTGATTTGCTCAAATCAAGTGTTTTGCTACTTGATTTTCCATACATTTTTCATGCTACCACAACCATTTAAATCACTTGATTTATTTAAAATCATGTCGAATTTGTATTTTTTCGAACTAACTTTGCCTTTGCAACACTGTGTTGTGTCTAGGATATTCAAGTTCAACTCCGTTCTATCTATTCATATTAGATGCTTTTATCGAAAAAGTGACAACTACTTTTAAATTTTTCAAAACAATAATCTTTTTTCTTACAAAAAAAGTGTTAAAAAAAATACAAAAAGAAAAATATGTAAAACAAAAATTAAATTAAAAATAAAAATAAAAACGATTTTTTACCAAAAATAAAATAGTCTTTTTTTCTTTTACGCAGAAAATGTTAGTGTACCGTCACAAATTCGAATTTACAAAACACTTCAGCTCAATGGAAACGCTTCGAAGTATTTTTCTCAAAACTAGTTGATTTCAAGTCAATGGAAACGCACTATAATTATCACCAAAATAATATATAGATGTACATGTATATGAGCAAACCTCTTCAAAATTTTCTGTTATTTATTTTATTTGGTTTAAGAACACAATACTCCATATTTGAAGTGAACAAAATAAAAACAATTTTACTTTTTTTGTTTAGAAATTGTATGTAAACATTTATGAAATTACAGTTGACACCTAGTTGAAGTCGGGAGAGTTTTTTATTTTAGAGAGTCGACTTACGTCTATAACTATGAATATAGGTCTTTATTTTTAACTCATTGGTAAGATTTTTCAATTTTATTAGACCTTTAAAACATACATATATAAGAAATGTGCTTACATGTTTATGTTATCTCTTTTAGTTTGGGAGGAATTTGGATTACAGTTTTCTTTCAAATTCAAATTGACCAACCTTAAAAAAGTAAACGGGCTTTAAAGTCCTCAATTCAAAAAGAATTTGTCAGCACCATGATTAATAAACGCAGTGTCTCATTTTGGGGAAAATTTCACCCCATTCCGCGATTTTATATGTGAAACAAAAAAACTTTAATTTTATTTATTTTTCTTATTTTATATGTAAAAATTAAATATCGCCAACCTGAAAAACACAAATAGCTAATCGTTCGCAGCTCCACTCGGAACACTTCTGCTTTACCTCTATAAAATTTAATTATAATATCTTTAGAGAATCTTGAGATACCAAAATAAATCGTTTTCAAACCACTATGCAGCCGCCATTAAGAAGCCATCACAATAGTGGATGGATTCGATTGACGCAAAAGTTTTAATCTTTTCATTTCAATTTAAACTGTTGACTAATTAGACGATAGCTTCTAGAGCTGTAATTGCTACAAAAATCTCCTAAGCAGCTTGACAGGAAAACTTTAACAAAATGTATCGTTCACAAAAGGAGCATATTTTTTCCCAGAGAAAAGAAAAGCGAGAGGGAAAGAAGAATATGATTTGTACATCGTAGTAAACAAAACTTTCTTCCATTTTCTAAAGTGAAGAACTTTATTTAAATTATTAATTTACACATTTTTCTTTGATCTCTTTTCACAGTCGTGTATTGCCTGATGTTAAGCCAGGTTATTTGCGTCCTCTTATACCGGCCACTGCACCCGAAAAACCAGACAACTGGGAAGATGTTATGAAAGATATTGAACGTGTCATAATGCCGGGTGTAACTCACTGGCATAGTCCTAAATTCCATGCTTACTTTCCCACCGCCAATTCATATCCTGCTATTGTGGCCGATATGTTAAGTGGTGCTATAGCCTGTATAGGTTTCAGTTGGGTAAGTAGAAACTTAAACATTTGATATTTAAAAAAAACTAGAATTTATGGAATAATTCTATTACAGATTGCCAGCCCAGCTTGTACAGAATTGGAGGTAGTTATGTTAGATTGGTTGGGTAAAATGTTGGACTTGCCCAAAGAGTTTTTAGCCTGTTCTGGTGGTAAAGGAGGCGGTGTTATTCAGGGTACGGCTAGTGAGGCCACATTGGTAGCTTTATTGGGTGCAAAAGCTAAAAAAATGCAAGAAGTCAAAAAAGAACATCCCGACTGGGATGACAATACTATTATCTCCAAATTAGTTGGCTATAATTCTGCTCAGGCTCATTCTTCCGTAGAACGTGCTGGTTTATTGGGTGGTGTTAAATTAAGATCTGTACCAGCTGATGAAAATAATCGTCTAAGAGGTGATGCTCTGGAGGCAGCTATTAAAAAGGATTTAACCAATGGTTTGATACCATTTTATGTAAGTTTTTCTTTTGCGGTGAATTGTAAAAGGAGCCATTAAAGTCAACGGTTTTTGTGTTTCATGTTTTTAGGCTGTAGTTACTTTGGGTACCACCAATTCATGTGCTTTCGATCGTTTGGATGAGTGCGGTGTAGTGTGTAATAAATATAATGTTTGGGCTCATGTTGATGCAGCTTATGCTGGGTCTGCTTTCATTTGCCCCGAATATCGGCATCTTATGAAGGGCATTGAAACAGCCGATTCTTTTAACTTTAATCCTCACAAATGGATGTTGGTGAACTTTGATTGCAGTGCTATGTGGCTGAAAGATCCTAGCTGGGTAGTGAACGCCTTTAATGTTGATCCCCTGTACTTAAAGCATGATATGCAAGGTTCCGCTCCCGACTATCGACATTGGCAAATACCATTAGGTCGCCGTTTTAGAGCTTTAAAATTATGGTTTGTATTACGTTTGTATGGCGTGGAAAATCTTCAAGCTCACATTCGTCGTCATTGTAATTTTGCCAAACAGTTCGAACAACTTTGTTTAGCCGACAAACGTTTCGAAATTGTTGGTGAAATTAATATGGGTCTGGTATGTTTCCGCTTGAAGGGCTCAAATGAACTGAATGAAATTTTATTGAAACGCATAAATGGACGTGGTAACATTCATATGGTGCCATCTAAAATACATGACGTTTACTTTTTGCGCATGGCAATTTGTTCTCGTTTCACCAAAACTGAAGACATGGAGTACACTTGGAAGGAAGTAAGCACTGCCGCCGACGAAGTACTTAAACAATAAATAGATTTTTAAGTGACAAATTATATGGCACGAAAGTATTTTTGTATGACTGTAACTATTTATTTAGAATCAAAATGGGACCATTGCAACATATTTAGGGAATTTTATGTGCTTCATTAATATAAACAAAATATTTTTCTTTAGTTCTTAAGTTGTTAAATAAATATTTTTAACTAAATTAAATACATAACTATTGTTATATTAAATGTTGTTATATAGTCTGAATTAAATACCGTTATTATTATATGTATATGTATACAAGGTGGTAGCGATGGCGAATTCATTAACTTTCGCCATAAACGCTAAATGTCAAACACCATATAAAAAAATTAAATTTTTTTTTTTTATATGGAGTTTGACATTTAAGGTTTCGGCAAAAATTAATGAATTCGCCATCGCGACCACTTATTTTTGATACGCCTTGTATGTATACTTACTTATGTACCCAGGTGAATTAACTTTCTCAGTTGAAAAATTAGTACAACAAAAATAAAAATTTTGGGACTTTGCCAGTGTAAACAAAATATATTTGTAGCAATAATAATATGTCAGAGTTAAAAAATAAAAATATAATCCTATGTAAATGTAACCTCATCTGTTATAGTTAATTCGCCTTAATGTGTTACTGTTTTACATAAAAATAATTAAAATACTCTCGAATAATGCATGTATGTATGTGTATTTTAACAATTTACATTAATAAATGTTTAAAATAGCAAATTTTGGCAAAAAGAGCTGTCTCAAAGGTATGTGTATAGGTGGGTTCGCTAACAAGGAATATGTCTTTTAGCTTTAGCTTTACCATGCTAAAAAAACAATGTACAATTAATGATGAAACAAAACTACAACTTCAAGCAGATACGCTGACAAAACACGCGGACCATAATTAAATCGTAGATAATAATTTTTTGTTAATCATGGCGAAATAATACAGGTGGTCTCGATTGCGAATTTATTATTTTCGCCACAAACGCTAACTGTCAAACTCCATACAATAAACTGTTATACATATTTTTTATATATGGAGTTTGACATTTAGCGTTTACGGCGAAATTATTGAATTCGCCACTGCGCCCACCTTGTATTATTGCGCCAAGTTGTTCATGAACGATTGTAGATTTTTTCTGTTTCCCTTTATTATCTTTCTTTTTTTTAATACTCAGAAGCAAGAAGAAGGAAAACAAAAAACATATGTTGACCGTATGGGTTAATGCAATCACCTGTTCAATTCGCCTTGGTATGAGCAAACAAAATAGTGCGGCGTCAAAGCTTAGAAATTGAAAAATCCAATTGTGATGGCGCGTTACACAGAGTCTACAGCTGGGGTTAACTTTGATATAAGATGAGAGAAAACGTCGGCGGAGGATATTTCCATCTTAATCTTAATATCGTACAAGGGGAACACGAATTTCTCTTAATCTTACAAGAATTCATAAATCACTGATAGAAAACACCTGCTTGCAACTAATTGAAAATATTCTTATATATATGTACATGTTTTATATCATTTTGTTTAAAAACTAATTATTTTCTTTTTACAAAATCGTTTTATAGAAAATTGTATCCTTTTTAATAATTTGTGCATCAGATTTGTAATGGCGGCATTTTGTTTACAAATACATAGTTGTTTTTTGATATTTGGCAGTTCATCTCATAAGATTATTCCTATGAGATAAATTTTATCAACCTCTCATAAAATTTTTTATAAGATTGCAATAACACTAATTTTCAGTCAACACGTAACAGAATTAATCTCAGATATTATCACTAATGTAGACCCTAAGTTATGTAGTGAAGTAGGCTTCCTGTTTGCTTAATTGTTTTTTTTTTAGAATTATCTTTTACTGACAACTAAAAGCCAAATCTACAGAGCGCTAGACGCAGTCTATCTTTCAAAAAATTTTCATGTACATACAAAATGTATGAAGCAAAGCTAAATAGCGCGCTGTTAGTGCTAGCAATTGAAAAATTCTTTTTTGACAGTTGGGTTGGGCAGTGAAGTTGGCTGCCAGTTTGTTTTGCTATTATTGAAAAGTAATGACAATTTAGTTGTTTAGTCAGGGTAATCTATCGGTTTTATCTCTTTTTTTAGTTCTATAAATTGGATTTTATAAACAAAATAATTCTTGCAAAAAAACCGACTTCAAAACAGATTTTATCTGTCTGCCTATAACGGTTCAAGAGTATGGCCATATGCATTATATTAACTATTGGGACACCCTTATATCTCCAAACTTTATACTTGTTCAGCAGTTCAATAGTTTGGCAATATAAATCAAATTACAGTATATAATTCTAATTATATACTTGCTGTTGTAGTAGATTTAGCAATCAGGTCTTGTGTGAATTTCAACCTTCTGTCTATAACGATTTAACAGTTTGGCCATATACACCAAATTACATCACTATTGGGACATCCGTTTAATTCCAAATCCAAATTTTATACTTGTTGTTATAGCAGAGTTAGTAATACAGGTTCTTTGTAAATGTCAATCGTTTGTATGGGGACACCCTTTAATTTTTAAGATTATGAACTATTTTTTTAACGGGGCCAAAATACAAACAATTTTTTTAATCAGTTCAGATTTTACTGAGTTCTGCAAGTTCAAACATAAAACAATACAACATTCAGTCGAATTGATAACCTCCTTCTTTTTTTGAAGTTAACACTCTTATTTAGGAACGACATTTCAGCGTAAAAGCTATCCATTAGGTAGCGTTGCGCTTAACGCGCTGATTTAGGTATGTTTGTAATGAAAACTTAGATATTTTTTGATAAATCTAACAATTCACTCGAATGAGACGCCACATGTTCTTTTCGTAAAAGAGTTATACAAACAAGATTTGTAGGATCTATATGATAGTATTGCATGATCAGCTCACAGCTTCCAGCAAGTCTTAAAAAGTTCTATGAAAGAAAGTTTGAACACTCTATATTTCAGGATTATCGCAAGACTCTGTCCTTCTTTCCACCTTATTACTTATTTTTGTAAATGACCTTCTTTGTTAAACTTTCATCTAATCTCTCACAGATAAAAGCCTAATTTGCCATTTATTTTCTTTCAATAAAATGCAGAGCCAATTAGAGTTGGCGGCCAAGATGAAAAACATCAATGATATCCTCAATCATGACATCGTAATCAATCAAATATCTGAATGAGTTCGTGTGAATAGAGTCGATTTTGATATTGTATGCCTGTATAAATATTAAGGAGTCGAAAGCTCTTGAAAATCCATTGCGATATTCGATGGACGAAATATTTTTTTTCAAGTTTCTACAGAAGCATTCAAGTACTTCGGTTTTTTGACGTGGTGTCAAAAAAATCCACTCAAATAGATTTTTATATTTATATGATGTATATGGGTCTTAAAATGAAATACAACTCTGTATAGAAAAGCACCGCAATGTCTAATAGGATATAGTAGGGTATCCAACTCTTATAAAGGTACAGATAGATTAGCAAGGAAGATCTTTACAATACGATGACACATAATTTAAGCAAAAGAAAACACTAGATCAAATTATAAGATCAAAGATAGTTTAACAATTTATTGAAATATTTTTTTTAAATAAAATGTACATTAAGTTGTGAATTTAGTTTTTAGAAAAATAAATAATAATTAATTTTAAACATATTCTAAATAAATTAAAGTGAAACTATTAATTTTAATTATTGCACTTATTTTTTGTATAAAACTCAATAATACGGTTAGCCTCTCGTATGCCACTCATCCTGGCACCATCTATGGTGCCAAAGCCGTTTACTATAGTCGCATCGCCGGCAAATAATAAACTGTGTGTCAGGCCAAGCGGTAAAGATAAAGTTTGTATATCTTTGACGCTGCTGTTGGTAGAATAATATGGGCGACCTCCTAAATAACAAGCACTACTACTCCAATTCGAGCGTAAAATTTCTGAGGGATATGGAATTTTAGAATTTCTGAAACACTTTCTCATCAATGTTGTAATTTCTTTGATCACCTCTGTGTCTGGTAATTTTTCAATTTCATCATAAAAGGCACCACCTATGGTGATTTCCAAAACTCTATTACTTCTGGGTAATTTTGAAATTTGAACCACTTGCTTAGTCCATTTGAGATCAGCCGCGCGTTCTTCTGCAGACCACAAGGGCCGCAAATTTGATGTGAACCATGACTTAATATGTTTATGATATTCGAAATAGATTTTTACTGGACTGCCAAAGCCAATATTTTTAATGGATTTTATCTTCTCGTTCGGTAAGGCCGGCTTAAACATGAACCCAGAAAAGGTTTTAAGCACTCCCAATGGTAAGGTGCATATAATATGATCCGCTGGTATAACGGAACCGTCAAAACAACACACTGACTTTGGCTTTTGTTTATTAAATTCATGCCAATTTATTTCTTCCACTGGTTTTTCTACATGCAAGTGTTCATTCTCAATATTTGTGATGATTTCGCGTAGAATACTATCTAAACCGGTGGGTATATAAAGTGGATAGGAAAATTGATTTTTATATTTAATCAATTGTTCGATATTTAAATTTTCCAAATTACAACCCAATTTTCCGCCATACTCCTTCATTAAGGCCGTAAAAATATCACCCACTAAATGACGATCACTGTCCTTGAACAAAGAATTAACAATCTTTGAACTTTCTGCTTGGAAATATTTATAAACGTTATCCAACTCATGTAGACTGCCCTTTTTATAACGGTTTTTAAGTTCTATGCCAGTGCAGAGCTTTTTAAAATAAACATCAACTACTTCTGGTATACGTTTGGAAACTTTTTCACCTTTTGTATCCACATAAATTGTTTCCATTTTTTGTTCGATTTTTTTCGGTAAACCAGGTGCATGTCGCAGCAACTCGTATATGGAATTTTGTGATATATCAATGGTTATATATTTGGCGCCAAGTTCACAACAGGCATCACCAAATTGTTTGGAATTAATACGACCGCCATAACGGTTTGTCGCTTCAAGTATAATTGTTCGTTTAAAGCCGTGTTTTATGAGATGATTTGCCGCCGACAGACCTGCCAAACCTGCTCCAATAATAACAGTTTGTACATCATTTATTGATTTTGAGGCAATTGCCGCACTAACTGGTATATCGGTTTTTAAAACCGTTGCATTAAATATTTTTCGCTGTACACTTTTGAAGCTGAAAAAAGGGAAAAGCAAAAATTTTTTTTGTTTAAAAGTAAATTTTCATGGTTTCAAGTCTTAAGAGCTAATTCATTAAGCTGAAAGTGTATTAATTATTATTATTAGAAATTAATTGCAAGAACTATATGAGTTTATATGTACTTAATATACCACAGGGATTTTGCAAACAAGATTTCAAGATGTGAGCTGGTTTTTTTAAAGTGGTTTAAGTCCACTATTGCAAAAAACTTGGTTAACGGTACTTTTAATGAGCTATAGACTCCTTCTCCCCATAGTTAAAATCACTATTTCAATAGAGTTCTATCTTGACATAAAATAAACAAGAACAGTTTACTGTACAATTCTATCGCACAAATATTTGCTTAAAAAAAAGGAATAAGTCCATTTCTAATAAGTCTAATTAAAACAACTTTCTTTTCAATTTCTGTCGATCACTAGGTCAGGTTAAAAAATGAAAATATTGATTATTTGTTCAATATTTTGCCGCACCGTTGGGTGGCATTTTCAGGAAGCACTAAACAAAAATATTAATAACAACGGTGTGGCAAAATATTGAAAAAATAAAAAATACTAAAAAAATATTTTTATTTTAAAAAACATCATTAAAGTCGGACATTATTTTTAAATTGATTCAAACGCAAACCCTTAAATATCTCATTATGTGAAAAATTTGACTTATACCACTTTCAAAAAATCAGCTCATGTGATTAATTCTAAAATTTTTGGAAGATATTTCTTCTTTCTCGTTTACATCCGTTTCATTCTATAATCACATATTCAAATTTTTTATGTTTAGATTATATCTAACTCCAATAAGGCGATCTTACAGAAAACCAATAGGCGTAAGGTTTTCAATTTACTACGAAATGCTGAGAACCATTTTATACCCGTTTCTGCCTTAACTGGAAAAAAATCAGTTTTTTTTAGTTACGTACATATGTATGACCACCTTAAATCCATTTTACGGAATATCCTTCTAATTCGACTTACCATTGCATGGCAGGCTGTTTATGGCTTAATAAAGTTTCACTTAAAACTAAGAATTTTGCACTAAATATTACTTGAAAATTTTAATTGTTATTTTTAAACAAAATTATGGCAGCATAAAATAAAACTATATTTTCGTTTTTCAATTTTTTTATTTTAACATTGACAGCTGATATTGACACATTTGTATATAACAATTGCGTATAAAAGTTTTCTAAATTGAAAAGAAGGTTTAAGAATTAACTAAATAAAATAGTTTTTTGTTTTGTTTGGCTTATAGATGGTGCACTGTATACACAAATAACGAATAAAATACTAACAGCATTGCCAGACTCATTTTTTAACATTCTCTAAAGCTATATAAACATATTGTTTACATAGGATGATTTACTTTAGCTCACTCTGTTTAAAAATAATTATTTTCAGATGCAAAATTTGTATTATATTAACCAGAACGAACTGCAGTTTCCATGGTTAAAATATTATACTAAGAATGTACTCTTTAAGTCATGCAATCTTTTTAACTTTAAATGGTAATTTTTTTTAGTTAGATTTTCAAAACCAATGCAAACTTTATTAGAAGTCGAAAATCGAAGTTATCACTCAAATTTGGAAAAAGAAGTATGTACTTTGAATGAAAATCGTGCTGTATTTAAATGATGATATAGAATTGCAACAAAGCGAAAAAAAGAGCGTCAAAAATATTTACAGCCAAGTTTTCTTTTAGTACAATCAAATATTTATATTTATTTAAAAATAATTTTAATTTTTTTTGTTTTTCAATTAAACATACATGAAAGGATTTGCGCTGCCAACGCCATATCTTGATAACGACTGGACGAATACGGCTAATAATTTTTTTCCGAATAATTTTTATGTTGCGTGCTCAGAGTATTCTAATAATTTGTTCATATTCACCCACACTTTACTCTTTTTTTTACACGTCCGATATAATGGTCCACAATAATCAAGAAGCAGCATTTAATGCTGATGACGGTGCTTTATATGCTGTGAAAAAGTTTCAATTGAAATAATCAAGCGAATTTAACAAATGAAAAATAAAAATAAATGATAATAAAACACATATTTCCATATATTATTTAAATCCCCAAAAGCTAATTTGTAATATCTAGGTATATATACATGCACATTTTGAACTCCACGTTAAATTTTCACTCTGAATTTTTCAAAGCATTGTTGCTATAAAATAATTTTTTACAAAAATGCAATGCCTAGAAAAATACGAAAGTGAAAATTTCGTGTGGATTTCAAAACATGCCTGATAGACTCAACTTAATATGTCTGTCTTCGACCGATTATCACTTATGGATATCAAGTCCCGTAACAAAAAGATTCAATTATGCAAAACAAAAATTTAAAAATAATACACAGTCTTTCCCCTAATGATCGCCAATGTTCTGACGCTGTCATTTAATTAAAAGATGTAGATGGCCTAAGTTTATAGCAATAAGAGATTTACTAAACAACCGATTAGATTATTGTTTTCCTCAATTCTCTGTGTTTTTGATAAGCTCTTTTTTCAATCATTAGATATAATTGTTGTAGCTTTTTAACGTAAAATCTCATAACTGATTTTAATGAAATTAGAAACACGTGTAGATATTTGTCTAGATGGTGCATTAGGATATTTAGATATGAAATAGTAGACCAAAAGTGGATAAAAGGGAGAAGCGGGTATTTTTATGCGCATAAATCGATTTAAGCAAACTTTCTCACGGGTTCGGAGTAGAACCCTATTGCAAACAAGGCTGTAATATATTATAATTGCCTAGAAAGCCTTAAAATTAAACTCAGGAAACTCAAGGTACAATAAACTATGATGGAAGCATATAATTAAATTATATTATATTATTATATTTACTTAACGTTCTTGTTGTTGTCGTTGTTGTTCTCAACTGTACAAAATTAGTATTATTATTCGAAATAACTGATAGTATTTCAAGGTGATAGATGTGGCGAATTCAATTCTTTTCCCCGGTATTCTAACTGTCAAACTCCATATATAAAAAATTTATCTAACTGTTATACAGATTTTTTATATATGAAGTTTGACAGTTAGAATACCTGGGAAAAGAATTGAATTCGCCACCGCTATCACCTTATATTTAATACGCCTTGGCCGGTATTTTATTTGACAATACTTCATAGCCATGGCGAAATAATACCAGGTGGTCTCGATGGCGAATTTATAACTTTTGCCGTAAACGCTAAACGTCAAACTCCATACATAAAAAAATGTGTATATATTTTTTTTATATGGTGTTTGACCCAGGCGAATCAATTACCAGGTGGCAGCGTTAGATAATTTATTATTTTTTGCTGGTAGAAACGAATGTCAATCTTCATATATAAAAAATAATACACAGATTTTTTATATATGGAGTTTGACAGTAGTGTTCACGGCGAAAATTAATGAATTCGCCTACGCTGTCACCTGGTAATTGATGCGCCTTGGTGTTTGACATTTCAAGTTTGAAGCGAAAATTATGAATTCGCCATTGCGACCACCTTGTATATTTTCGCTATGTTCATAGCTTTTTCAACAAATAACAATAGGCAAATAAATGTGCGTAGTGTGACCACAAAACAAATTTTTTATTGTTTTAAAAAAATTTAGGCCAAACCAAGGCGAATTAAATACAAGGTGATAGCGGTGGCGAATTCAATTCTTTTCCTTGGTATTCTAACTGTCAAACTCCATATATAAAAAATCTGTATAACAGTTAGATAAATTTTTTATGTATGGAGTTTGACAGTTAAAATACCCGGAAAAAGAATTGAATTCGCCACTGCTATCACCTTGTATTTAATTCGCCTTGGACCGTACCTTTAGCAATAAGAAACTGCAAAAGTTTAATCTTCGTCTTAAGCTCTAAAAAGTCGACTGTAATTTGCTTTGAAATAATTATATTGTCATCATAACCAGTTTAAGGGGAATTAACATATTGTTACAAAGATGCTTTATTTAAATCATAAAAAGATGTTAAAAATAGTTGAGGCCAAGAAAGTAAAACGAAATGGCCTATTGTGTTTGTTTTCAAAGCCAGAAGTTTCTACAAAGCGATGACTAAACAAACACAATACACAAACATACACACACCTGCATTGTATAACAATTAAATAAAAATACACAACATGTATTTTTAAATAATGATTGAAGGTTCTAGAAGTAAATAATAATGCTCACTATTGTGTCTGAGGTAAAAGTGGCAACGCAGCATTTTCAACTACGCAATAGATGGCGGTAGAAATTCTCGAACATTCAAGAACGCCTAAAAATAGGGTATATAAAAGCAACGCCAATACGTGCTGATTCATTCGTATTGTGAGCGTCATCTAGTTAAGATCTTGTGGTACAACAATTAAAGTTGCCAGCGTGTGTTATTAATCGCGAATAGTTAAATCGTCAAATAATTGATTAAATAAAGGGTAATTTAATTAAAACTCTAAAAGTTGTGTGTTTAATTATTTTGCAAATAAAGAACTCATTAATAAAACGTTTATAAATTTAAATAAACGTAACAACTGGTGTCAGAAGTGAAATTGCAAAATAATAAATAAATAGTTAAAATGAAATTCGACGAGCTTAAAGTTGAGCAGCTAAAAAAGGAGCTGAGCAAGTTAGATCTGCCGACAGCGGGCAATAAAGCGGAATTGCAAAAACGGTTAATAGATGAATTTAAGCAGCGTGGTATCGATATTGGCACATACGAATTTGGAGAAAAAGACGAAAAGGAAGAGATTGGAGTATGTGCCCCAGCAACAAATAGCTTTATAGACTTAAATTCAATGTTTGCCGCTATAATGAAGAAAATAGAAGAAAACAACCAGAAGCAGGAAAACTACAACCAGAAGCAGGAAAACTACAACCAGAAAGAGGAAAACCAGATGAAGATGTTAGAAGAAAAAAACCAGAAGCTTCAAGAAACATTTCAAGAAAGCTTTAAAGCAATGCAAGAAAGCTCTGACGTCAACGGAAAAAGGCTATTAGCGAAGGTAAATGAGAAATTTGAAGAAATATCAGAAGTCTTCGACAAACGAGTGAACATCGTAGAACAAAAATTGTGCGGCCTAGACAGAAAAGTAGACGAAGAGTTACATAAATTAAAAGTGCAAATGGGCGATCTTCACATTCGAGAGGGACCGGTAAGAGTTATCTCTGAGCATGCCAGCAGGATTAACACCCCGAGCTTTGACGGCAGCGCACCTTTTAAAGTTTTTAAGTTCCAGTTCGAAACAGTGGCCAGCAGAAATAGATGGGACAATGAAGAAAAAGCTATAGAGCTAATTCTGGCCTTAAAGGGAACAGCAGCACAGATACTTGAATGGTTGCCAGCTGGTTGCAGAAATAATTATGAGGAGATAATGGCAGCTTTACAACTCAAGTATGGTGTCGAGCACAAAAGAGAACTCTACAGAATGGAGTTACGAGGCAGGGTGCAGAAGGCAAATGAGACGCTGCAAGACTTCGCCATGGAAATTGAACGTTTGGTGCAGCTGACTTACCCAGGCGAAGATCACCCGTTTCTGGATCAGTTTAAGATTGAAGCATTTGTAAATGGCATACGGGATCCAGATATTAAATATGCTGTTTGTGCTACGCAAAAATCATATTTTGCAGAAACCATCTCATATGCGCTAGCCCAGGAGACCGTAAAAGCCATCTCGAAGTCACATGTGTTCAGGGTGCGAAGTCCTGATATTTGCACGTATAACCACAAAGACAATAGAAGCGAGATAAAAGAGTTAATCAAACAGATAATGAAGGAGGTAAAATGAAATTCTCGCGCTAAATGCTTTAAATGCGGTAAGGCCGGCCATTTTCAGTGCAACTGTAGATCCACAAGGAGAAGATCAAGATCGGCTTCGCCAGCTATAGAGAATAAACGGGCGAAAAAGACCAAAAACAATGACGTTGGCATTTTGCGTAGAAAAAGCGGAAAACACAATAACGCTGATGACGTTTCAAGACGACCATGCAATGTTGAGAGCAAGCACTGCACAAATATCAAGAAAAAGGAAAGCATCATTAATGTGCGGCTCACCCAAATTGGGTTAAGCGAGGACTGGTCGAAGGCCCAGAAAAATGACCCAATTCTGGCAAAAATTATATTAGCTAAGCAGAAAAACAGGAGACCGAATCATAATGAAATATCGGCAGAGAGCCAACTAGCCAAGTCGTACTGGGCCCAGTGGAATAGCCTAAAAGTAGAAGACGGCTGCTTATATCGATCTTGGGAAAGTACGGATGGCAAAACTACAACGGACTTAATTGTCGTGCCAACGTCTAAGAGAAATGAGATACTTAAGCAGTTCCATAACGGTCCCAGCGGCAGCCATATGGGTATAACAAAAACTCTGGAAAAGATAAAGCAGAGGTTTTACTGGGTAGGTTGCCAACAGTACGTAGCCGATTGGATAGCTAATTGCGAAGAGTGCATAAAGGCCAAGGGTCCTGTAAGAAAAAGTCGTGGCAAACTTCAACAGTACAACGCAGGTGCACCCTTTGAGCGGATAGCTATTGATATCACAGGTCCATTCCCTGTCAGTGATGCTGGCAACCGATATGTACTAGTAGTAATGGATTATTTTAGCAAATGGCCTGAAGTTTATGCCATTCCAAACCAAGAATCTAGAACAGTGGTAGACGCCCTTGTGAACAATTGGGTGTGCCGATACGGCGTTCCACTAGAACTACATTCAGACCAGGGACGAAATTTTAAATCAGCTATATTCAAAGAGATGTGTGACGTTTACGGTATTAAAAAGACGAGAACTACACCGCTGCATCCACAGTCTGATGGAATGGTGGAAAGATTCAATCGTACCCTAGAAGAATATCTCAGAAAAGTGGTCAGTTCACACCAAAAGGATTGGGATGAGCATATACCCAAATTTCTACTGGCATACCGGTCAGCTGTACACGATTCAACCTCACGTAGTCCAGCAAAAATCTTGTTTGGGACAGAACTAAAACTGCCTGCAGATTTAGAATTTGGTGTTAAACCTGGACCAGTGCACGAAGACAATGGAAACGTTCTACAGGCACAAGAAGAACTGCATGAGCTTCATGAGTTTGTCCGTAACCGTATTCAAATGACCAGCGATAAGGTGAAGGCCAGATATGATCGAGCAGCAAACACGGAGCGATTTACTGAAGGACAAATGGTTCTACTATTTAACCCGCAACGCAAGAAAGAATTATCCCCTAAACTGCAAACCCACTGGGAGGGGCCGTACAAGGTGATAAAGAAATTAAATGACGTGGTTTACCGGATACAGAGATATCATAATCCGAGGTCTAAAATGAAAGTGGTTCACCTAGAGCGGCTGGCTAAATATGGCAGAAGTAATGTTGAGCCTATTCGGGACGAAAAGGCTTAAGTGGGCGGCAGTGTTACAAAGATGCTTTATTTAAATCATAAAAAGATGTTAAAAATAGTTGAGGCCAAGAAAGTAAAACGAAATGGCCTATTGTGTTTGTTTTCAAAGCCAGAAGTTTCTACAAAGCGATGACTAAACAAACACAATACACAAACATACACACACCTGCATTGTATAACAATTAGATATAGATATTTATATATTTAGAAGTGGCAGAGGTAAAACGCGCTGTTACACATAAAAAGAAAACAATAAAAATTTATATTTATGTAAAAAACATGAATTAACAATTAAATAGGAACCTTAATAAATAACTACAAAATAAATTACTGAACAGTGTCCCCTATAACAAGTGTATCAAGTGTACGGGGAAGGCCAGATCCCCTAAGAGTCAACAAGTCTCCAAAATAAAAACTGTACCAATAAAATTAAGTTTAATTTTTATTCAATCTGTGTAAATATTTTCAGCTTTGTAAATTTGTTTACATTTCCGTAATGCTTTTCATATTTGTTTTTTGTTTTTAATAAGTTTTAATTTGTTAGTAATATTAAATAAGAAAAAAAAAGTCCACATTTTTAACTATTTATCAAAGGCAAAGTAAAATTGTAGACACGTGTACATACACACATACATACATATGTATGTACATACCTCTCTTCGTAGAAAGCATTGTCTATCGAAAAAGTTACAAATGATGTCGAAATCTGATCTAAGAAGAAGAAACGTGCACTACAGTGATACAAATAATGGGAAACTATATAGCGTTAATTTTTTTTCGGAACTGCAAACATTATGCGAAAATTTCTCTATTTAAATTAGAAAATAAATTTTTCTTGAATTGTGCTTGATTCCTTCATATATAATATTAATATAATTTACTTTGAGTTTGATTCCCACTCCTTCTTAGCTCATAACTAAACTCTATATAAGCAGTAGCGAAATGGCCATATGGATATGCTTTCCCCGCAGTAATACATTTCATTTTTTAGTTTAGTTAAAAATAATAAATATTTCATGAGAATATCATGAAATGAAATACCACCAGCACAAGGCGAAGTAATACAGGTGAACGCACGGGCGAAAAAGCCCATCAGCTTTATACATTACAGTTGTAAAAAAATTTGTCAAAAGTAAATAATTTGTTAAATTTTTTTTAATTTAATATTTTTTGATTGCTAATAGAAAACAATCAATTGCAATTCCTTGAGAAAACTACCACAACATGGAACCGTCTTTGCAGTTCCTGATGTGTATAATCAAAATATGCATAAAAAGATAGTGAAATTATTGTTAACACATTTATAATTTCTTGGTTTTTTTGTGGAAGATTATCTTAGTCTTCAAATGGTCAACGTGCAAGAATGGAACGATGCATGTGATTTGGGCAAACTAGTAGTACAAAAGAATTTTGGTCACTTTTCCTGTATTTTTATTTTTATGTAACTTAATTTTTATAATTTTCTTATTCTGATAATTAGAACCACTTTTTCATCAAATATTTCTTTTATTTTGTTTGTGTTTTTACAATATTTTTTTGACAACATACATAATTTTGTAGCAACAAATTGCCTGTTGTTTTTTGTGTTGTTGGATTGTTGTAGCCGTGCGGTCACCTGTATTAATTCGCCTTGCACCAGCAGATACACGACCTACTAAAATTTCTAATTTTCGTAAAAATGGGTTAAATATACAACTTCTAAACCATGGCGAAATAATACCAGGTGGTCTCGATAGCGAATTCATTAATTTCGCCGTAAACTCTAAATGTCAAACTCCATATATAAAAAATTTATCTAACTGTTATACATATTTTTTATATATGGATTTTGACATTTAGAGTTTACGGCGAAATTAATGAATTCGCTATCGAGACCACCTGTATTATTTCACCATGTTCTAAACCTTTTCTTAGCGATTTATCTCCAAATTTTAAACAGATTTTTTTAATTACATTTTTCTTAGCCATTTACCATAATTTATTTAGTTAATAATTTAGAGATTTTGAAGTAAATATTTAAGGATTTTAATGAGATAAAAATATATTCACTGATAAGAATACCTGAGGCATAAGAAAGCAACCTTTGTGCTATGGAAACTTAATACAAATAGTCGTCAATGATATATAAACAATTTGAAAGCAGAGGAAGGTAATAACGGTAATAAAAAAGCAAATAAAAACAAGTAACAGTGATATATTCGGCTATGCCGAATCTTATATACCCTTCGCCATATAAAAATGGAATAAAACAAACAAACTGTTTTCGTGAATAGAGAATAGAAAATAAACAAAGTATTAAAGTTTTTTATGTTTTTTTTTCTAATTGTAGTTAATTTGAATTTTTGTCTACAAAATTTCTTATATAAAGTGGCATTACATGAGGAGAATTTTATTGTTGATTGCAAAGTAGCTAACAAAAGACACAATAATTTTGTATCAAAATAAATTATTAAATTATCACAAAAAATTTATTTAAAATAAATTAAAATTGGAAAAGTCAATAAAATACAAAGATGAATTCATTCATAACAACAGGTGATTACAAATATTATTTTTAATTTTTATAAAATTTTCAGTTGAACTGTTTTTGTTTACTACTTTATCTCGAAGGAGGAACATATCGCTCCGTTATTGCAACATAGTCATATCTCAAAAAATTAAATATTTGTAGTTACTTAAGCAAAACTGCTCTTTAAGACCTTCTGTACATGTTAAAAAAAAATCAGTTTTATATCCTAAGCTGAACCGAAGTTATAGCAATTGCGGCAATTAGATCATAGCACATATGTCTTGAAAACTTAAATCGCATTTTGCCAAGATCAAGTTTTTTTTTTTTTGAGATATGACTATGTTGCAATAAAGGAGCGATATGTGTGCGAGCAGATTTTCCTCATTCAAAAAAGTGAGGTTATAATCAAAGACGCAACGCACACGTTTTTTTTTTTGAACTGGCTTTTATAAAAATGCCATCGTGTTAACAAACAGCAAATCAAGATAATCATTTATACTGCAATATCCTGTTCAAGATGTATCACTTCCTATACGAAGGTATAGGTCAATGTGCAGTTCCTACTTATATCTTAAAACTTGTGGGATACCCTGAGGCTGTGGTTATGTACCCCTGCCATTTATAAATTCATATTAAAAAAAAAAACAGTTGAACTGTTTGATTTAAAAAACTGAGAGTGCTATATTCGGCTATGCCGAATTTTATATACCCTTCACTATATATCATGGCGAAATAATACAGGTGGTCTCGATAGCGAATTCATTAATTTCGCCGTAAACTCTAAATGTCAAACTCCACATATAAAAAAATGTATAACTGTTATACACATGGCGAAATAATACCAGGTGGTCTCGATAGCGAATTCATTAATTTCGCCGTAAACTCTAAATGTCAAAATCCATACATAATAAATGTGTATAACAGTTAGATAAATTTTTTATATATGGAGTTTGACATTTAGAGTTTACGGCGAAATTAATGAATTCGCTATCGAGACCACCTGTATTATTTCGCCATGGTTATACATATTTTTTATATATGGAGTTTGACATTTAGAGTTTACGGCGAAATTAATAAATTCGCTATCGAGACCAAATGTATTATTTCGCCATGCTATATATGTTAATCTAGTTTTGTGAAGTAACTCTAATCAAAAAGCAAATATTGGGGTGACAGAGAATTAAAAAAAAAATGGTTCTGCATGGATATAATTTTAAATAAAAATGACATCGGCTTTTAAGGGATTAAGCAGTTTTAAAAATTTTTAGTATTTCCTTAAATATCTCATCAAAAGCTTTTATTTGATACCCATATTGATATTTAAAAAAATTTCAAAATTTCAGAGGCCCGTAACTCGCAAAATATGGTTGAGCGCCAACTTTTTCACTTGATGTTGTTTTTCTTATATTTTTAAATTCTCTATCGCCCCATGTATTTATTTTTTTGATTAAAGTTACTTTATTGTTTCAAAAGACATGAACAAATTAGAGGTAGACGTGGTGTTTTGCTTGCTGCGTCTAAAGACAAAAGACAAAAGCCTTTTCTAATTTTATGTGAACTGCTAAAATAAACTCGAGAACTTTAAAAAATGATTATTTTTGTTTCAGCATTATTTTTAATTACGATACTTTACAATGTTTCGTGCTCTGCAACACAACTCTACCTTCAACAAAAAATCTCTAGCTTGGAAACAGGAAATAATTTATTTGCAAACCGTTTATTTTTAAATATTGCTGCTGGAAAATCGAAAGAAAACATACTCGTTTCTCCGGCCTCCGTACATGCTGCTTTGGCTTTTATGTATTTGGGTGCCGAAGGTAACACGGCCGATGAAATACGCACAGTCTTAAACCTGCCTCAAGAAAGCAAAGAATCGTTTGCTTCCAAATATGGTGAGTTTTTGAAAACCACTTTCAACAAAACCAACGCTGACGATGATGCACTGCAACTTAAGATGGCTAATCGTTTGTATGTCAACGATAATATCAAGATTGCACCATCATTTAACAAAATTTTTCGAAAGAATTTTGATTTTGTAGCGAAAAGTGTAGATTTTAACCAGGCAGAAAAAGTTGTAGATGAAATTAATAAATGGGTGCTGCAGATGACGAATAATAAAATAAAGGATATAATTGAATCTAAAGACATTAGTAGTCAAACAAGTGCCGTTTTACTAAATACCATTTACTTAAATGCCAAATGGTTGTATCCTTTTAATAAGGACGAAACATTCAAGACACTATTTTATACAAGCGAACATAAAACCGTAAAAGTTGATTTTATGAATAGAGAGGCAGATTTACGTTATGGTGAATTGAAAGACATAAATGCTAAAGCCATTGCACTACCTTATAATAATTCCGACATTTCCATGTTGATTATATTGCCCAATTATGGTAGCGATTTGGAAAAGTTAGAAGAGAACCTAATGGGAAAGGATTTAAATTACATCACATCCCAAATGGTAGACAGAAAAGTTGATGTCTATTTGCCCAAATTTCGCATAGAATATGACATCGATTTAAAAGAACCTTTAAAACAGTTGGGTATCACTTCCATGTTTAAACAGAATATAAATTTAAATGGTATTTTTGATAGCGATATTCCTCAAAGTATTTCGAGCGTCAAACAAAAAACGTATTTAGAATGTGAAGAAGGTGGCATAGAGGCAGCAGGTAGTACCGGTAAGTTAAAAAATCCTTTATAATAATTGAACACACATTTAATAGTTTATCTTTATTCTTTTATTTAGCCGGGACATATGAGTTGCTGTCGGCTGGTCGTAATAAAAGATTTTTTGCAAATAGACCATTTGCCTTCTTCGTACGCAGTAACACTACGGTACTTTTTGCCGGCCATGTTGCAACCCTCTCATAACTTTATCCACTTGTCCAGGCTTCGTTTTTATTCTATTTTATTATTGTAAACTTAAATATTTTTATGTATAAGAATAACAAATATTAAGACTAATATGTATTGTTAAAATGATGTTTAATTTAAATCATAAAAATAACGTGAAACGAATTGGCCTATTGTGTCTGTTTACGAAGATAGAAGTTTCAACAAAACTTCTTGATTACAAAACAAAAACAACCAACACAAAGCGAGAAATAAACAAACACAATACACCAAGGCGAATTAAATACAATATTTAATTCGCCTTGCAATTCACAACGATACACATACCTGCATTGTATAACAACTAAATAAGAATACACATCGTGTCTGAAATAATAATGGAAGGTTCTACAAATAAATAACAATGCCGACATCATGTAGAAAATTCTACATTTAGTAAATGCTCGAACCCAAGGCGAATCAATTATCAGGTGGCAGCGTTAGAGAATTTATTATTTTTTGCTGGTAGAAACGAATGTCAAACTTCATATAAAAAAATGGTGAACAGATTTTTTATATATGGAGTTTGACAGTAGTGTACACGGCGAAAATTAATGAATTCGCCTACGCTGCCACCTGGTAATTGATTCGCCTTGCTCGAACCCCTTAACATACAAGCAGATTCATTTTGATTTTTTACGTCAACTAGCGAAGATCTTGTAGTAAAAGAGTTTTTCCGTTACAGAAATATTAAAGTTGCCATCGTGTATTTTTGGTGTATTAATAGCGATTAAATAAATAATCGCCTAAATAAATTGTAATTTAATTAAAACTCTAAAAGTTGTTTGTGTAATTATTTTGCAAACAGACAACTCAAATAAACGTTTATAGATTAAATAAACGTAACATTATATTAAATTTATAGAATACGCTATCTTGTAATTAAAAAGTTAAATAAATAAATAAAATAAGTTTGTGTGGTGAATGCATGAGTATCGCAGGCATTTTCTTTTCTTTTACGCTACGTTTACATTAGACAATGCTGTCATGACAATGAAATAATACACATTAGTTGTCAAAAATGCTGACAATTGCTTTTGTAGTATAAGCGTCCAGACATTAATTATGACAATTCATTATGAGCACATTCTCGGAAAATTTTAAATAGCTTCAGATTTTCTTCCTGCTATTTTTTCATTTCTATTGTTATATGCAAAGAAAATTTTAGCAATTAAAATAATAATTTAATTAAAATTTCATTTAGTTAAAGCAATTATAAAAAAAATTGTCGGCATACGTCAAATCACTGTCTTGTTTACTGTCTTGAAAATATTCAAGACATTATTTTAGACAATTGAAATGTGTACATGTATTAGTGAAAAACTGTGCGTGTATTGCTATTGTCATGACAGCATTATCTAATGTAAACAGGGGGTTAACAAATCCTGCAATTCACTGTGTTTGTTAGCAGCCGTTTTTTATAAACTATTGATAATTATTTTGATATTTTTTAAGGCTGCCATATTTTTATAATAGTTAAATAAGAAACGATTAAAGATGACTGAAAAAACTGAGACTGTATTTCAATACAACTTAAATTTAAATGCAAATTAACTAAATGCGTATTTAAATATGAAGTCAAAAACTGGCCATAAGTGTTGCAGTACTTTTAAGTAAGATCTCATACATTGTACCTAATAAATTTAAGAAGATTTAAAATAAAAAAATTAATGTATGTATTTAAATTTTTAATACTTTATAATAAATTATAATTATAATAGGCATTTTATTGAAATCCTTATTGTAAAGAACTAACTTGAGAAAATCGTTTCAAAAGTATATACGAATGAAGCTCTGCCATAGTAGATTAACTAACATACCAACATTTGACAGAAAAAAACAACCACCGAAATGCCTTTTCTGTCTTGAACCTAAGAGGACTATGCAGCACCTAGTCAACGATATGCAGTGCAAATAATATATTACTTTTTAACTTAATTTAAAATAAACTTTAAATATTTATAGTACATACACATGTACATACATTTTTACATACATACATATATATGTATGCAGTGTATGTTAATCCTCTGTAATTAAATAAATATTGAAATAATCTAATAATATAAACAAATTGACATAAAAAATCTTGACTTACTTATTAAAAGATTCCTTTTTCTTAATGTCACAGAATGCAAACACACATTTGTAATTCTTTTATTATACTTTATTTATTATTAACAAGGATGATTTAAAAACATAGATTTAAAATACAAAAATATGCAAAATAACGCAATTCTTTAATTAAATGCTCTTTAAAATTATATTTTTTATTTAATTATTAATTCAGTAACATATATGACGTAAAAGACAAGGCGCAATAACTCATCTGGTTAGTGCAGTACGACAGCTGCTTATTTTATAAACATGAAGTTTTTTATTTTTATTTTACACACAAAAATTTATATATTTTTTAAATTTCTAAAACTGCTGCTGCACTCACCTGATAAATAACTGTGCCATTGTTAAAGAAGTTGATTACTAAATAGAAAAACCTATTTTAGTTTTTCAGATATAATTCAAACAATAAACCAGTATGGTTTTTAACAATTTGCTTCCAACCCTCGGTTTCTAGTACAGATTTTTTATAACTATTGATAAAGTTAATAATATAATCTTTTAAAGTTTTTGATCCGTACAAATCTGAAAGTATCAAGTTTTCGGCTGCATTTTCGACGGAAAGACTATTCGCCAATTCATTCTCGCAACTCCATTTTAAATTTTGTAAATCGTATTTGTCGCTTGCAGCTAAGAGCTCAGATGCCATTTTATTTAAATTTAATACTTCGTCAGTATAAATAAAACGTAGCATTTCAACAAATACTTCAGCATCAATATCAGTTATAGTTACTCTATTTAAATTTGTTTCTTCCATTTCATGTTCAAACATTGCGGCAAAGACTTTACTGCGTGTGGATAAAATGCATTTGTGGGCATGGATTTCATGTCCTGCTACTACAAAAGTAACATCCGAATTATGTTTATTTTCGAAGAGATCAACAAAACTATAGTTTAGTTTTGATTTTGTTTCAATATTTTTATCGTAAGGGTTCAACACTTTATACTGCAACCATCTTATTTCACAGAATATTGTTATATTATCTTCGGGCAAGAGGCATTTGTTGTTAAAAAGTGATGCTGAGACACTTTGATTACTACTCATTGTGGTGTCCAAAATAACAATATTTTGAAGTAAAAGCTTTACATAAATATTAACGCTTGAATCGGAGGTGTAGGATATTAAAATTTTTCTATCTTTACAAATTGACCCTTGTAGTTTTATTTCTCCAGAGCATTTGGTGCCATTCAAACAAAATACGAATCTTTTAGTCGGAAGACTTGCATTATTCGGAAAACACTGGCATTTAAAATTACGAATATTCCATTGGTAAATATATTTATTTTCATAAAGAATGGTTTGACCCAATTCATTTGGTTCTAAATTGGTTGAGCTCATTTTATTTTATCGTTTTTTTAGAATAAAATTTACTTATTAAAATTTAATAGAACCCGAAATTTAACAGCTGTCAAAATTATTTGAAAAACTACAGAACATGGCGAAATAATACCAGGTGGCCGCAATGGCGAATTCATTAATTTCGCCGTAAACTCTAAATGTCAAACTCCATATATAAAAAATATGTATAACAGTTTATTGTATGGAGTTTGACATTTCACGTTTGCGGCGAAAATTATGAATTCGCCATTGCGACCACCTGGTATATTTTCGCCATGCTACAGAACAAGGCGCATCTATAAGGTGTAGTCATCGGCGAATTGTTACAACAAAGCAACCATGGCGAAATAATACCAGGTGGCCGCAATGGCGAATTCATTAATTTCGCCGTAAACTCTAAATGTCAAACTCCATATATAAAAAATATGTATAACAGTTTATTGTATGGAGTTTGACATTTCACGTTTGCGGCGAAAATTATGAATTCGCCATTGCGACCACCTGGTATATTTTCGCCATGGCAAACAGTCAAAAAATGCAAAACAATAAAAACAATATTTAAAAAATAAACAACATAAAATTTAACGAAACAAAAAAAAATTCTGTGTTTTTTATAATTTTTTTAATTTTTAATAAAAATAAAATTTCTACAAAGAAATAAAATTACAACATGATGTCGGTTTTTCTTAATACTAGAAACAAAAACACATTTTTGCTGGAATAATTTCAAAATTTTTTTTTTTATTTATTGTGTTTATATATACACTCTGGATCAGTTGATTAGAACCACTTAAAAATACATATAAATTTATTTTTATATAGCAACACTTTGTATTTCTTGCCATAGTTTTAAACTTTTTCTTAAGGTTTCCGAGCACAGTTTTGAGACATTACCCAATTTCATGCGCAATGTCCTGATAGGTCATTAACTATTATACACTGTTCTTGCCCATTTTCCACTAATCTTTGTGGAAAGTAGTTTTTTTTCTAGTTATTTAATGTTTAAATTAAATGCGACTACATAATTGGAAATAATTTAAAAAACGGGAAGTGGGTTCAAAGAAGTGGCGTACGAAAAATGGAAATTTAAGTAGTTCTAATCATTTGATCAAGAGTGTATGTACATATGTATATAAACAAATAAGGAAATACAAGAAACGAAAAACAAACCGAATTGAAAAAAAACAAAACAAACTTTGACGTTATTTCGAACAGTACTTCAGGCCATGGCGAAATAATACAGGTGGTCTCGATAGCGAATTCATTAATTTCGCCGTAAACTCTAAATGTCAAACTCCATATATAAAAAATTTATCTAACTGTTATACACATTTTTTATATATTGATTTTGACATTTAGAGTTTACGGCGAAATTAATGAATTCGCTATCGAGACCACCTGTATTATTTCGCCATGGTTATACATATTTTTTATATATGGAGTTTGACATTTAGAGTTTACGGCGAAATTAATAAATTCGCTATCGAGACCAAATGTATTATTTCGCCATGCTATATATGTTAATCTAGTTTTGTGAAGTAACTCTAATCAAAAAGCAAATATTGGGGTGACAGAGAATTAAAAAAAAAATGGTTCTGCATGGATATAATTTTAAATAAAAATGACATCGGCTTTTAAGGGATTAAGCAGTTTTAAAAATTTTTAGTATTTCCTTAAATATCTCATCAAAAGCTTTTATTTGATACCCATATTGATATTTAAAAAAATTTCAAAATTTCAGAGGCCCGTAACTCGCAAAATATGGTTGAGCGCCAACTTTTTCACTTGATGTTGTTTTTCTTATATTTTTAAATTCTCTATCGCCCCATGTATTTATTTTTTTGATTAAAGTTACTTTATTGTTTCAAAAGACATGAACAAATTAGAGGTAGACGTGGTGTTTTGCTTGCTGCGTCTAAAGACAAAAGACAAAAGCCTTTTCTAATTTTATGTGAACTGCTAAAATAAACTCGAGAACTTTAAAAAATGATTATTTTTGTTTCAGCATTATTTTTAATTACGATACTTTACAATGTTTCGTGCTCTGCAACACAACTCTACCTTCAACAAAAAATCTCTAGCTTGGAAACAGGAAATAATTTATTTGCAAACCGTTTATTTTTAAATATTGCTGCTGGAAAATCGAAAGAAAACATACTCGTTTCTCCGGCCTCCGTACATGCTGCTTTGGCTTTTATGTATTTGGGTGCCGAAGGTAACACGGCCGATGAAATACGCACAGTCTTAAACCTGCCTCAAGAAAGCAAAGAATCGTTTGCTTCCAAATATGGTGAGTTTTTGAAAACCACTTTCAACAAAACCAACGCTGACGATGATGCACTGCAACTTAAGATGGCTAATCGTTTGTATGTCAACGATAATATCAAGATTGCACCATCATTTAACAAAATTTTTCGAAAGAATTTTGATTTTGTAGCGAAAAGTGTAGATTTTAACCAGGCAGAAAAAGTTGTAGATGAAATTAATAAATGGGTGCTGCAGATGACGAATAATAAAATAAAGGATATAATTGAATCTAAAGACATTAGTAGTCAAACAAGTGCCGTTTTACTAAATACCATTTACTTAAATGCCAAATGGTTGTATCCTTTTAATAAGGACGAAACATTCAAGACACTATTTTATACAAGCGAACATAAAACCGTAAAAGTTGATTTTATGAATAGAGAGGCAGATTTACGTTATGGTGAATTGAAAGACATAAATGCTAAAGCCATTGCACTACCTTATAATAATTCCGACATTTCCATGTTGATTATATTGCCCAATTATGGTAGCGATTTGGAAAAGTTAGAAGAGAACCTAATGGGAAAGGATTTAAATTACATCACATCCCAAATGGTAGACAGAAAAGTTGATGTCTATTTGCCCAAATTTCGCATAGAATATGACATCGATTTAAAAGAACCTTTAAAACAGTTGGGTATCACTTCCATGTTTAAACAGAATATAAATTTAAATGGTATTTTTGATAGCGATATTCCTCAAAGTATTTCGAGCGTCAAACAAAAAACGTATTTAGAATGTGAAGAAGGTGGCATAGAGGCAGCAGGCAGTACCGGTAAGTTTAAAAATCCTTTATAATAATTGAACAGACATTTAATAGTTTATCTTTATTCTTTTATTTAGCCGGGACATATGAGTTGCTGTCGGCTGGTCGTAATAAAAGATTTTTTGCAAATAGACCATTTGCCTTCTTCGTACGCAGTAACACTACGGTACTTTTTGCCGGCCATGTTGCAACCCTCTCATAACTTTATCCACTTGTCCAGGCTGCGTTTTTATTCTATTTTATTATTGTAAACTTAAATATTTTTATGTATAAGAATAACAAATATTGTTAAAATGATGTTTAATTTAAATCATAAAAATAACGTGAAACGAATTGGCCTATTGTGTCTGTTTACGAAGATAGAAGTTTCTACAAAACTTCTTGATTACAAAACAAAAACAACCAACACAAAGCGAGAAATAAACAAACACAATACACCAAGGCGAATTAAATACAATATTTAATTCGCCTTGCAATACACAACGATACACATACCTGCATTGTATAATAACTAAATAAGAATACACATCGTGTCTGAAATAATAATGGAAGGTTCTACAAATAAATAACAATGCCGACATCATGTAGAAAATTCTACATTTAGTAAATGCTCGAACCCCTTAACATGCAAGCAGATTCATTCTGATTTTTTACGTCAACTAGCGAAGATCTTGTAGTAAAAGAGTTTTTCCGTTACAGAAATATTAAAGTTGCCATCGTGTATTTTTGGTGTATTAATCGCGATTAAATAAATAATCGCCTAAATAAATTGTAATTTAATTAAAACTCTAAAAGTTGTTTGTGTAATTATTTTGCAAACGACAACTCAAATAAACGTTTATAGATTAAATAAACGTAACATTATATTAAATTTATAGAATACGCTATCTTGTAATTAAAAAGTTAAATAAATAAATAAAATAAGTTTGTGTGGTGAATGCATGAGTATCGCAGGCATTTTCTTTTCTTTTACGCTACGTTTACATTAGACAATGCTGTCATGACAATAAAATAATACACATTAGTTGTCAAAAATGCTGACAATTGCTTTTGTAGTATAAGCGTCCAGACATTAATTATGACAATTCATTATGAGCACATTCTCGGAAAATTTTAAATAGCTTCAGATTTTCTTCCTGCTATTTTTTCATTTCTATTGTTATATGCAAAGAAAATTTTAGCAATTAAAATAATAATTTAATTAAAATTTCATTTAGTTAAAGCAATTATAAAAAAAATTGTCGGCATACGTCAAATCACTGTCTTGTTTACTGTCTTGAAAATATTCAAGACATTATTTTAGACAATTGAAATGTGTACATGTATTAGTGAAAAACTGTGCGTGTATTGCTATTGTCATGACAGCATTATCTAATGTAAACAGGGGGTTAACAAATCCTGCAATTCACTGTGTTTGTTAGCAGCCGTTTTTTATAAACTATTGATAATTATTTTGATATTTTTTAAAGCTGCCATATTTTTATAATAGCTAAATAAGAAACGATTAAAGATGACTGAAAAAACTGAGACTGTATTTCAATACAACTTAAATTTAAATGCAAATTAACTAAATGCGTATTTAAATATGAAGTCAAAAACTGGCCATAAGTGTTGCAGTACTTTTAGGTAAGATCTCATACATTGTACCTTATAAATTTAAGAAGATTTAAAATAAAAAAATTAATGTATGTTTTTTAAAATTTTTAATACTTTATAATAAATTATAATTATAATAGGCATTTTATTGAAATCCTTATTGTAAAGAACTAACTTGAGAAAATCGTTTCAAAAATATATACGAATGAAGCTCTGCCATAGTAGATTAACTAACATACCAACATTTGACAGAAAAAAACAACCACCGAAATGCCTTTTCTGTCTTGAACCTAAGAGGACTATGCAGCACCTAGTCAACGATATGCAGTGCAAATAATATATTATTTTTTAACTTAATTTAAAATAAACTTTAAATATTTATAGTACATACATATGTACATACATTTTTACATACATACATATATATGTATGCAGTGTATGTTAATCGTCTGTAATTAAATAAATATTGAAATAATCCAATAATATAAACAAATTGACATAAAAAAATCTTGACTTACTTATTAAAAGATTTCTTTTTCTTAATGTCACAGAATGCAAACACACATTTGTACTTCTTCTATTATACTTTATTTATTATTAACAAGGATGATTTAAAAACATAGATTTAAAATACAAAAATATGCAAAATAACGCAATTCTTTAATTAAATACTCTTTAAAATTATATTTTTTATTTAATTATTAATTCAGTAACATATATGACGTAAAAGACAAGGCGCAATAACTCATCTGGTTAGTGCAGTACGACAGCTGCTTATTTTATAAACATGAAGTTTTTTATTTTTATTTTACACACAAAAATTTATATATTTTTTAAATTTCTAAAACAGCTACTGCACTCACCTGATAAATAACTGTGCCATTGTAAAAGAAGTTGAGTACTAAATAGAAAAACCTATTTTAGTTTTTCAGATATAATTCAAACAATAAACCAGTATGGTTTTTAACAATTTGCTTCCAACCCTCGGTTTCTAGTACAGATTTTTTATAACTATTGATAAGTTTATTACTTTATCTCGAAGGGGGAACATCTGCGTGCGAGCAGATTTTCCTTTTTCAAAAAAGTGAGGTTATAATCAAAGACGCATCGCGCACGTTTTTTTTCAACTAGCTTACTAAAATGCTATCGTGTTTAATAAATAAAATAAAATTAATATAATATAATAATTTATACTATAATATCCTGTTCAGGATTTATCACTTCCTATACGAAGTTATAGGTCGATGTGCCGTTCCTGGAGAGACTAATTATATATTGCTGAAAATTTGTGGGATACCCTGGCGCTGTGGTTATGTACCCCTGCCATTTTTAAATTCAAATTTCAAAAAAAAAAAAAAACTATTGATAAAGTTAATAATATAATCTTTTAAAGTTTTTGATTCGTACAAATCTGAAAGTATTAAGTTTTCGGCTGCATTTTCGACGGAAAGACTATTCGCCAATTCATTCTCGCAACTCCATTTTAAATTTTGTAAATCGTATTTGTCGCTTGCAGCTAAGAGCTCAGATGCCATTTTATTTAAATTTAACACTTCGTCAGTATAAATAAAACGTAGCATTTCAACGAATACTTCAGCATCAATATCAGTTATAGTTACTCTATTTAAATTTGTTTCTTCCATTTCATGTTCAAACATTGCGGCAAAGACTTTACTGCGTGTGGATAAAATGCATTTGTGGGCATGGATTTCATGTCCTGCTACTACAAAAGTAACATCCGAATTATGTTTATTTTCGAAGAGATCAACAAAACTATAGTTTAGTTTTGATTTTGTTTCAATATTTTTATCGTAAGGGTTCAACACTTTATACTGCAACATTGTTAGTTCACATAATATTGTTATATTGTCTTCGGGCAAGAGGCATTTGTTATTAAAAAGTGATGCTAAGACGCCCGAAAATCCACTGCTCATATTGGTGTCCAGAATAACAATATTGTTAAGTAAAAGCTTTACATAAATATTAACGCTTGGATCGGAAGTGTAGGATATTGAAATTTTTCTATCTTTACAAATTGACCCGGAAAGACTTAAATTTCCAGAGAATTTGATGCCATTCAAACAAAATACAAAGCTTATAGTCGGAAGACTTGCATTATTCGGAAAATACTGGCATTTAAAATTAAGAATATTCCATTTGTAAATATATTTATTTTCATAAAAAATGGTTTGACCCAATTCATTGGGTTCTAAATTGGTCGAGCTCATTTTATTTTAACGTTTTTTTAGAATAAAATTTACTTATTAAAATTTAATAGAACCCGAAATTTAACAGCTGTCAAAATTATTTGAAAAACTACAGAAAAATTAGTTACGAATTGACTCGCCATAGGTCAAGGCAAGGCGAATCAATTACCAAGTGGCAGTGTAGGCGAATTCATTAATTTTTACCGAAATCATTACCAGGGTTCCCAGATTTCTTTCGAGTCATATACCCAATTAGAATAATTTTAATCCCACAATTCCCCCCCAAAAAAAAAACAATTTGATAATATAATTTTAATCTTCTAAACGTTAAAAAATTGATTAATTAAAAAAAAATACTGTTACTTGGTTGGTTACATCATAAAATAGTGCACATAAGCAATTAAATTAAAGTTGAATTTTAATTCAAGAAAAAAATTTTAATTCTTAAATGTAAGAAAAGTTGCTTAGTGCAAAAATATGTAATTGGTAACATTTAAAATTAGAGTATTTTAAATACAAGTAAACTCTTAAAAACAAAAAATAATAATAAAAATATAGTAAAAAGATCTCAAAAAGAATTATATAATATATTTGCGTCTTTTAAATGAACTGCCTGGCCCACGATATCGACTGCTATCGTTCGCACGGATTTTCAACGACAAACAGCTGATTTGCGCCCCACTTAAAGTTTTCAACACGACAAGTCGATCGACAACAAATGCGCACAAAAACGTAATCATTTTCATACAATTTTGCGCCCCAATATGAAATGTCTTGCGATCATAAATGTCAAAATCAGTCACTTGTGTTGTGGTTGTCGACAGACACAAAAGGAAAAAAATTTAACAAAACAAACCAAAAAATAGTTTATTGTTTATGTTAAAAATTTTATAATGGAAAATAAATAGTAAATATAAAATTAGTAATATTATTATACAATTTAAACCATCAAAAATTATTTGTTTAGCATAAAAAAATTAAGTTTGAAGCAGCTGCAAGTTCTTGTAGATTATATGGAAGCAAATCTAGAGTTCGCAAGAGGATAAGCTGTTTATGGAAGCAGCAAACGCTCAATGGAAGAGCAGTGGGTAAAGCTCACCAAGAAACTGAATTCGCATGGACCACCAATGCGTAGCGTTGTTGAGTGGAAAAGGTAAGAAACTGTGTAAATTAGCTGCGCCCAATTGTTCGTAGAACACAGCCAAAAATATCTACAACAATTTTAAAAAAAAATATAAATGTTTCCATTTTTTATAAAATAAAATTTTACTGGTGCTAAAATTTTGCATTTTTATTGCCTAATTTACTTGTTTTACCGATTTTTATTTTCAAACAAGCGTTTAACGTCTGAAATAGTTGATGTGGCAATATCATCAACTGACAATAAGTAAATTGATTACATTAAAAACGTAAGTCCTAGCGACCGACAAGTCGAAAGATAGTGGGGCCCGTATGAGAACGATAACGAGTGACTTGTTGTCGCTCGCTTTAGTTATCAATCGACATCGTGGGCCAGGCAGGAAATTTTCTGTTTTAATGCTTTTGCTGCAATTTCGAATGAGCATAATATTATTTATTATTCTATTAAGCTAGTATTATAATTTAGCTTTCGCATAATCTTAAAAAGTATATTTACTGCCTGGCCCACGATGTCGATTGATAACTAAAGCGAGCGACAACAAGTCACTCGTTATCGTTCTCATACGGGCCCCACTATCTTTCGACTTGTCGGTCGCTAGGAATTACGTTTTTAATGTAATCAATTTACTTATTGTCAGTTGATGATATTGCCACATCAACTATTTCAGACGTTAAACGCTTGTTTGAAAATAAAAATCGGTAAAACAAGTAAATTAGGCAATAAAAATGCAAAATTTTAGCACCAGTAAAATTTTATTTTATAAAAAATGGAAACATTTATATTTTTTAAAAATTGTTGTAGATATTTTTGGCTGTGTTCTACGAACAATTGGGCGCAGCTAATTTACACAGTTCCTTACCTTTTTCCACTCAACAACGCTACGCATTGGTGGCCCATGCGAATTCAGTTTCTTGGTGAGCTTTACCCACTGCTCTTCCATTGAGAGTTTGTTGCTTCCATAAACAGCAGATCCTCTTGCGAACTCTAGATTTGCTTCCAAATATTCTACAAGAACTTGCAGCTGCTTCAAACTTAATTTTTTTATGCTAAACAAATAATTTTTGATGGTTTAAATTGTATAATATTATTACTAATTTTATATTTACCATATATTTTCCATTATAAAATTTTTAACATAAACAATAAACTATTTTTTGGTTTGTTTTGTTAAATTTTTTTCCTTTTGTGTCTGTCGACAACCACAACACAAGTGACTGATTTTGACATTTATGATCGCAAGGCATTTCATATTGGGGCGCAAAATTGTATGAAAATGATTACGTTTTTGTACGCATTTGTTGTCGATCGACTTGTCGTGTTGAAAACTTTAAGTGGGGCGCAAATCAGCTGTTTATCGTCGAAAATCCATGCGAACGATAGCAGTCGATATCGTGGGCCAGGCAGTTAGTTTTTATTTTAGATGCTTAATAATATCTGAGCTAATAAGGGTCGATACCTACTGTTTAAGTTTTAATTTTTGAAAAATATTCTCAAATATCCTCAGTTGCACCATCCTTTTAATTTATTAAAAATTTTATTTATTTTCATCAAGAATGATTTCTTATTCTTTAATTTTAAATTTATTAAACATATTATGAAAAGTTTTAAAATGCCTTTTTAAAGTATCCTCTCTCTCTTTTTTAAATGTTTTATAAAATAAAGGCATTGCATGTCGCCAAAATCATTTTCAATCATAAAGTATTTTTGAAACGCCATACTTTGCTTTTTTGCTGTAAAAAGTTAAAAACTTTTTCGTTCAGTGTGTCAAAAGAAAATGTTCATACCAGAGAACTGCAAGAGTGTCTGTTTTTAATACTCTAAGTATACTCATCTTAAATGCGGTTGCGGTGTGATCGCCACCGCATTTTTTAAGTGCGAGTATTTACTATACCCATTCCATTTGAGTATAAGCAAAGACTATAAATATGCTAAGATGTTTCACTGCCGTACATTCTACATCCAGTGCATATATTGTCGATGGACGTACTTCTACTGCCACTTTAAGAGTAAAATCACAAAGAGAGATTATTATTCTCAGCAAACTTGTTACTCTCATCTCACATTAATTCATTTGTATATACGTGCATACGAATGTGTATATATTTACATTATAAGATATTCAACGTAAACCAATGTTACCGATTGTGTATTTGTATGGTAACAACATGTGTTTTGTTGTTGTATAAGAGAAATAACATCGATTTACACCGAATATTAAATTCATTTATTATCAATATGCAAATTTATTATTCGGAACCTTTTCGATTTTAATTTACTTTACTTTTTTAGTTACTGAATGTTTGCTGTGTTTTTGTATACTGTCTTTTTGTTGCTGTCTTTTTCTTTTATTGATTCAATAGAGTTCTTATTTAATCAATTTGGCTTTTGATATAATACTTTCAAGTTTTCTATACAAAATTTGGGTAAAATCCACTAATGAGCTAAAATAGCAGTAGTGAAATGGCCATATGAATACACTTTCTACGCAGTAATATTTTCAATTTCTTCTTTTAAATAAAAAATGTTTCATGAGAATATCATGAAATATTTATATTTGAAGCAATCAAGCACGAATAAAGTAAATTAAATTCATTTATTATTCAAATTTAATTACTACATACATATAAATTAAATACCAAAATTAATAACATTAATTAATTTGTTTCAATAACATTTATTAACATTTATTTTATTAACTTTTATCACTATTCTAAGAAGAATACTAGTTTAGCGTCTCAGTTGTAGTGAACATAATGCTTGAATCTTATATATAAAAATGGTGTAAAAAATGTATAGTAATTCATAAAATAAGAACAGCTGTGCCGATTTCTGTAACATTTTTGTCAGTTGTTCGTATTTTCAAGTAGAAGGTTTTTACAGAAGAAAATTTTTGAAAATCACTCCCGAAAAGTCGGAAAATTGAAAAAATCGAAAGATTGGTGATTTTAATAATTTGCTCGGGATAATTAGCACAATATTTTTTAAAGATAATAAATTTAATTTAAAATTCCCGTAATTTAATTTTAATTATTAACTTGCAAGTGCCCATATAAAAGGCATAAATAAATTATCGTGGTGTGTTGAGATATTTTATTTGTTGTCTTAATTTTAATTATACTTATGTTGCTAAGAAAGCATTACTCATGGGAAACACATGAGTGCAAAGTAACAAGTACTTGGAAAGTCTAAATTTTAAAGCGCCAGTAATTTATTTTGTTTGGCAATTTAAATATATAAATTTAGCTATCAAATTCCTATTGAGGTTTATATATATTGAACCTATATGCAGGTTAAATAAACTTAACAAAATATTTAATAATAAATATACATAAATAAGTACCTTATTTTATTACCATTGTTTGAAATTTCTTAAAAAACATATTAAGTATCCACAAGATTAAATGCTAAAAAAAATTACTACGTAATTTAGGGTACGATTAGTTCGGTGCGATTATGCATATTTTTAAAAATACACAAATAAAAATATTGTTACGTTTTGCCCTTTTTAGAACAAACGTACGGATTCTTTTTGATTGCAAATACCACTGTGGCTAAATTCTGTCTTGGAACTTTTTTATGGCTTTCTCTGGCTCTACTTCTTGATCCTACCAGTCTTGTGAACCCTTGGTCTCGTGTTTACTAAACATGCGTTATCACCACAAACGCAGCCATCCACGCTACACCTACTGTGTTACTCCGGCGAGACATGAACTACTCGATGCCTTGTTTAGTAACCTTAACCATCCACAGACATCTCCACTACTCCTTTTATCCAAGCCAGTCATCTCCTTTCAATCCAGTAGCCACAACACACGTCTGCCATACACTGTTGTTATGCTGTTACACTTCCCTGCACTAGCCGCTATTGCTCTTACTTTTTATTATAAAGGGCTTCTTGACAATTATCTGTTGCTCTTGTATTAAATAGGACGTCTTCACTAAATTGTCTGCCATGGCTTCACACAATAATTGTCTTTTGCCTCTCGGGAGGTTTGTACTGCTGTTTATTAATTATTAATTGCTTATAACAATTATTACTTCTCCGTTGTACGCATGTTGGAATGCGGTATTGAACTCGGACCCCCTGTTTTGTAGTACGCACCTCTACCAACGCAGCCATTGAGGCTGCTCAGCTTTTGTTGGTTAACTTGCGGTTTTGTTATTCCGTAAACACACCATTGGTTGTTGAATTAACTTTATTCGCCACACTCATACGGAAGCAACTACAGGGGTTGTCAGATTTTTATTATTCGTAACAATATATAGTTACCCTACAATAACAAGAGCATTCATATAGTTTCGTTTTTAAGCTTATTTTACAAACATTTTTAAATAAGTAGGAAAAATAGAATTCAGAAATAAAATTTTATGAAGCACATTCTTCTTTATATGTAGATATGAAATTAATTATGTACGTTTCTATATGTTAAATGTGTGTTTTTGTCTTTCATTACTTTACTTTACAATACATTTCTTATGAACATCCACGCACATTTTTAAACGCATGTGTGTATGAATCTGTCTTGTTTACAAAACTAATATTGTGCTCTCTTGAGTTTTGGTTGCGCTCACAGAAATTTCTTCCCTCTTATCTCTTACCTCCGCTACCATGAAACTGCTCATAATTTTTGATTTTTTAAATGTTCAGAGTGCAACATCTTTATAAATTTATTGTCTTTGGCAAGGCGAATTAAATACAAGGTGATAGCGGTGGCGAATTCAATTCTTTTACCATGTATTCTAACTGTCAAACTCCATATATAAAAAAATTATCTAACTGTTATACAGATTTTTTATATATGGAGTTTGACAGTTAGAATACCAGGGAAAAGAATTGAATTCGCCACCGCTATCACCTTGTATTTAATTCGCCTTGGTCTTTGGTATAAGTGTCTACCAAGGCAAATTGAATACTAGGTAAAACTAGTAGCCATGGTGAAATAATACAGGTGGTCTCGATAGCGAATTCATTAATTTCGCCGTAAATTCTAAATGTCAAACTCCATATATAAAAAATTTATCTAACTGTTATACACATTTTTTATATATGGATTTTGACATTTAGAGTTTACGGCGAAATTAATGAATACGCTATCGAGACCACCTGGTATTATTTTGCCATGCTAGTAGCGCAGGTGATCGAATTCGCTTTACACATTTCTCCGAGCTAACGTCAAAATTTATTTACATTTTCGTGACGCGCCATTTAAAAAAAATTAAAAAATAATGAACTTAAAAATAAAATTTAATAATTAATTTGAAAAAAAGTGAATGTGCAAAAAGCCGTTGTTTAAAAAGTGAAAAGTGTGTGTGCCAAAAAGTGCTGTAAGAATATAAAAAAAGAACAAAAAACTTACTAAAAAAGAAAACGTTTCTTTATAAAACATTTGTAAATTAAAAAGATTTTAAACAAAATATACATTTCTAAAAATTTGTTATTGTGCGGTTTGCAAGAAAAAGTACGAACGCAGGTGTGGAATTTTGTTCGATATGCCAAAGGACACTAAAAGAAAAGTGAAATGGAGTAGCATTTGTGGCGCGTATATGTCTAACATGCCAGTGATAATAAACAACTTACCTCCATATTTTTCGTTTCATTGGACACCACAGTGTACAAATACATACGCCTTAAATCTAGTTTACGGACGCAGCTTAAAAATTAAAAAAAAATTCTACGGGGTTTAAAATTTAATTTTAAGCAAAAATGTAGAGCGACAAATTTGGGGCTGACCCTTAGTTTCCGAGTTACGGGCCTCCAAAGTTTGTATGTACAATATGAAATATATCGAGTATTTTTTGGTGAAATAAGACAATATGGGTATCATTGGAAAGGTAATTTCAATATCTTTTCAATTGAAAAGGAAAATAGTAAAAAAATTAAAAAAAATTTGTATATAAAAGTTTTTTGGACAGCTCTTAGTTTTAGCTTCGCTTACTTAAGATTTTCTGCTTAAAATTAAATTCTACACCCCGTAGGCAACCTTTTTTTAATTTAAAGCTGCGTCCGTAAACTAGATTTGTTCCATATATACAAACACTTTTTAATAAATTTGTTTTTATTTTCTGTTTTTTTATATTTTTCGTCAGTTGTTAACTGACAACTACAAGTAAATTTACACAAAAAAAATACATGCGTTTTTTGTTTTTGTCCTCGTGCGATTACCTAGTATTCAATTCGCCTTGCTAGTATTCAATTCGCCTTGGTGTCTACCATTCTCAAGTAAAATGTTTGCGATGCTGGCTTTACTTTATTCGTACTCATACTCACAACAAACACCAAGAGAGAGATTTTAACGTGTGTAGTGAGAGGAAAACAGAGTTATCAGATCAGAATTATTAAATCAATCACAATATCAAAAGTCGCCAATGTCCAAATTAGTTAACATACATACTTCTTTGAAATTATGAAAGTTTATTTAATATATAACAGAAAATAAATTTAATAGAACCCGTAAAATTCGCCATATTTTCATTTATTAAAAACACAATAAAAGTTTACTAATAACTCAAAAATAGTTCATTGTTTATTATATTACGTTTTTGTTAGGGTTTTTTTTTGACTCACACAGAAGAGAAATTTAAAAATTCTATTCGTTAAGCAAATAGATTTTTAAAATTAATAAATAGGTATACAAGCAATAATTATATTTAACAAAATAAAATATGTAAACTAAAAACTTTATTTTATTTATTATTATTTATGAGGTCTATGTCTATTCAGTCAATGCAATATTACATCTGCGCATATACAGTTTTGTTAAAACTAAAAAAAATAAGTAATTTTCCTTTTATTCACGGATTCATTTTATCATTTTGTTTTCCTAAATACCGTTAGTAGCACGTTTATGACAACAAGGCGCATAAACTGAAAATAATTGTTCATAAAAAAACAGCAACAAAATAAGTATACCTGCTCTAAACAGTGTACAAAAGCTGTGCCTTTAAGCGGGTTTAATTGCATTACATTCATTAAATATGTGTTGTATTTCATACGTATGAAAACGGTTGTTATCTGTTTTTCTGCTTATAATGTTTAAGCAATAGATTTGATCAAATTTTGTTTTTTTTTTTTATTGTTTATAAATAGATCTGCATACAATACAGTATTTCTTAAAACGGCAGTAAAAAACTTTAATAGGGTAAAAATGTGGCAACGTTGCTTACAAATAAAGAGAATTAAAAAATTCTCGCGTACGAGTATAAAAAATACTTCAAATTCTGATTGCGATATTTTTGATACTCGTTTTTACAAGAATGGGTAAAATAAACACCGCAACTTTTTATTGCGGTGTTTAAAATACTCGAGTATAAAAAGTATAGAGTAAGTATAGAGTAAGTATAGAGTAAGTATACGGTGTACTCATGAGTTGCGGTCAAGGCGAATTAATACAGGTGACACTGTAGCTATTATTTTGATATTCTTCATATTAAAATTTCTCTTTAGCCGAATCATGGCGAAATAATACAGGTGGTCTCGATGGCGGATTTATCACTTTTGCCGTAAACGCTAAATGTCAAACTCCATACATAAAAAATGTGTATATATTTTTTTTATATGGTGTGTGACATTTCACGTTTGCGGCGAAAATTATGAATACGCCATTGCGACCACCTAGTGTATTTTCGCTATGAGCCGAATTCTGCTATCCAAGGCGAATTAAATACAAGGTGATAGCGGTGGCGAATTCAATTCTTTTTCCGGGTATTTTAACTGTCAAACTCCAGACATAAAAAATTTATCTAACTGTTGTACAGATTTTTTATATATGGAGTTTGACAGTTAGAATACCTGGGAAAAGAATTGAATTCGCCACCGCTATCACCTTATACTTAATTCGCCTTGGGGTATATCTAATTTGTCATTCCGTATGTAATTTGAACAATACCCATTTACTACCTCAAAAAGTGTATACATTCTGAGTTCTTAAGCAGCTATTAGACGATCAAACTTCGCCTGTGAGCACGGCCTGATGACAAGCCATCAAACTCGTGTAATAGGGTAAATTTTGAGTTTACGCGGCGCTGGATGAAAATCAAAAATTTTTAATATTTTGTGTTTGCCATCATGCCATCATACTCGTTTAATAGCATGTTTGTCAAAGTTTCATTTTTGTGTAAATTTTATTTGTGTTTTTGCAAGCGAACGGTAAAGATGGCATGGCTAGAGCGCACGAGTTAAATATAAAGCGAATAAAGATAATATGTATTAAGAAATTATTAGAATTAATAGGTAAATTATATAACATTGAAATTCGTATTAATTGCTGGTGCAAAATTTGCACTTTTGTATTTTTGTTTTAAAAATAAAAAATTACAAATTAAGACTTGCTTTATTTTAAATAAATGCTTTTGCACTCATATTTTTATAATTTCATTAGCGTTCTTTTAACGCAAATGCAATACAATAAGTTGATGAATTTTTTATAATAATGCAATTTTGAATATAAATAAACATAATTTAATTTGTAAGTTTAGTTTTATCTTGTTGTTAAAACAAATAAACAATAAAACAGTATATTTCTTTTTATAATAACTGAATAAAGTTTGTTAATTCGCGTTTTAAAGAAATTTATTAAAGTATATGGAAGTTTATCGGAACTATGGCAAATAAAAAGTGATGTTTATAATAATAGAAATTCAAAGCAAAGTCTTGATCGATGTCCGTTTGTCCCAATCAAATTTTCAAATCATCGTGTAAGTGGCAAACTTGATTTCACAAAAAATAAATAAATAAATATGTCAATCGATCAGATATAATGTCGAAAGAGGTGCTATTGGAAATCAGCTTGATCGGTCTATGTCCTCCTAAGCAGCAGGCAAAACTCCACGCCTACCTCTAATTTTTTCATGGAAATATAAAGTAACTCCATTCAAAAAAAATAAATTTATGGGCCGATAGAGAATTAAGAAAAAATATCAAGTTAAAATACTCACTCGCATATATTTTCCTAGTTACGGGGCTCTGAAATTTAATTATTTAAACTTTCAATATGGGTGTCATTTTAAAGCTTTTGAAGGAATCTTTAAAGAAATACTAAAATTTTTAAAAAATGCTTAACCCCTTAAGAGCCGATGTCATTTTTATGTAAAATTATATATATCCAGTACCATTTTTTTTTTTTTAATCTCTGTCACCCCATTATTAGATTTTTTGATTGGAGTTACTTCACTAATCTAGACTAACACAGATGGTGAAGGGTATATAAGATTCGGCACAGCCGAATGTAGCACTCTTACTTGTATTTAAATAAAATGTATTATAAGTATTTAAATAAGAAAAAAAGGAAATAAATTAATGTATGTATTTTAATTTTTAATACTTTATAATAAATTATAATTTTAATAAAATTTTCTTCATTTTATTGAAATCCTTATTGTAAAGAACCAACTTAAGAAAATCCTTTCAAAAATATATACAGATGAAGCTCGGCCATAGTAGATTAAATATGTTAATCCTCTGTAATTAAATAAATAAATAAATATTGAAACAATTGAATAAAATATATTTCCAGCTATCCTAATTTTTGCCTATAAATCAAGGCGAATCGGTAGCAGGTGAATGCTTTAGGTCATTTGGCCTGTAATCATCTGCAAATGTCAAAAATATTTTACATCTGTCAAAATTACCTGTTTTAATTGCACATCAAAGAGAAATCTCCAATAAATATAAATGTTAATAATACAAAGAAATAAATTCAGGCGTAGAAGGGAATTTGATAAAATGACATAAAAAAATCTTGACTTACTTATTAAAAGATTCCTTTTTCTTAATGTCACAGAATGCAAACACACATTTGTAAATCTTTTATTATACTTTATTTATTATTAACAAGGATGATTTAAAAACATAGATTTAAAATACAAAAATATGCAAAATAACGCAATTCTTTAATTAAATACTCTTTAAAATTATATTTTTTATTTAATTATTAATTCAGTAACATATATGACGTAAAAGACAAGGCGCAATAACTCATCTGGTTAGTGCAGTACGACAGCTGCTTATTTTATAAACATGAAGTTTTTTATTTTTATTTTACACACAAAAATTTAAATATTTTTTAAATTTCTAAAACAGCTACTGCACTCACCTGGTAAATTACTGAACCATTGTAAAAGAAGTTGAATACTAAATAGAAAAACCTATTTTAGTTTTTCAGATATAATTCAAACAATAAACCAGTATGGTTTTTAACAATTTGCTTCCAACCCTCGGTTTCTAGTACAGATTTTTTATAACTATTGATAAAGTTAATAATATAATCTTTTAAAGTTTTTGATCCGTACAAATCTGAAAGTATCAAGTTTTCGGCTGCATTTTCGACGGAAAGACTATTCGCCAATTCGTTCTCGCAACTCCATTTTAAATTTTGTAAATCGTATTTGTGGCTTGCAGCTAAGAGCTCAGATGCCATTTTATTTAAATTTAATACTTCGTCAGTATAAATAAAACGTAGCATTTCAACGAATACTTCAGCATCAATATCAGTTATAGTTACTCTATTTAAATTTGTTTCTTCCATTTCATGTTCAAACATTGCGGCAAAGACTTTACTGCGTGTGGATAAAATGCATTTGTGGGCATGGATTTCATGTCCTGCTACTACAAAAGTAACATCCGAATTATGTTTATTTTCGAAGAGATCAACAAAACTATAGTTTAGTTTTGATTTTGTTTCAATATTTTTATTGTAAGGGTTCAACACTTTATACTGCAACATTGTTAGTTCACATAATATTGTTATATTGTCTTCGGGCAAGAGGCATTTGTTATTAAAAAGTGATGCTGAGACGCCCAAATAACCATTACTACTCATTGTGGTGTCCAGAATAACAATATTTTGAAGTAAAAGCTTTACATAAGTATTAACGCTTGGATCGGAAGTGTAGGATATTGAAATGTTTCTATCTTTACAAATTGACCCGGAAAGACTTAAATTTCCAGAGAATTTGATGCCATTCAAACAAAATACGAAGCTTATAGTCGGAAGACTTGCATTATTCGGAAAATACTGGCATTTAAAATTACGAATATTCCATTTGTAAATATATTTATTTTCATAAAAAATGGTTTGACCCAATTCATTGGGTTCTAAATTGGTCGAGCTCATTTTATTTTATCGGTTTTTTAGAATAAAATTTACTTATTAAAATTTAATAGAACCCGAAATTTAACAGCTGTCAAAATTATTTGAAAAACTACAGAAAAATTATTTACGAATTGACTAGCCTCATGGCGAAATAATATCAGGTGGTCTCGATAGCGAATTCATTAATTTCGCCGTAAACTCTAAATGTCAAAATCCATATATAAAAAATGTGTATAACAGTTAGATAAATTTTTTATATATGGAGTTTGACATTTAGAGTTTGCGGCGAAATTAATAAATTCGCTATCGAGACCACCTGTATTATTTCGCCATGGACTAGCCTTGGGTCAAGGCAAGGCGAATCAATTACCCAGTGGCAGTGCAGGCGAATTCATTAATTTTTACCGAAATCATTACCAGGGTTCCCAGATTTCTTTCGAGTCATATCCCCAATTAGAATAATTTAAATCCCACAATTCCCCCCCAAAAAAAAAACAATTTGATAATATAATTTTAATCTTCTAAACGTTAAAAAATTGATTAATTAAAAAAAAATACTGTTACTTGGTTGGTTACATCATAAAATAGTGCACATAAGCAATTAAATTAAAGTTTAATTTTAATTCAAGAAAAAAATTTTAATTCTTAAATGTAAGAAAAGTTGCTTAGTGCAAAAATATGTAATTGGTAACATTTAAAATTAGAGTATTTTAAATACAAGTAAACTCTTAAAAACAAAAAATAATAATAAAAATATAGTAAAAAGATCTCAAAAAGAATTATATAATATATTTGCGTCTTTTAAATGAAATTTTCTGTTTTAATGCTTTTGCTGCAATTTCGAATGAGCATAATATTATTTATTATTCTATTAAGCTAGTATTATAATTTAGCTTTCGCATAATCTTAAAAAGTATATTTATTTTTTATTTTAGATGCTTAATAATATCTGAGCTAATAAGGGTCGATACCTACTGTTTAAGTTTTAATTTTTGAAAAATATTCTCAAATATCCTCAGTTGCACCATCCTTTTAATTTATTAAAAATTTTATTTATTTTCATCAAAAATGATTTCTTATTCTTTAATTTTAAATTTATTAAACGTATTATGAAAAGTTTTAAAATACCTTTTTAAAGTATCCTCTCTCTCTTTTTTAAATGTTTTATAAAATAAAGGCATTGCATGTCGCCAAAATCATTTTCAATCATAAAGTATTTTTGAAACGCCATACTTCGCTTTTTTGCTGTAAAAAGTTAAAAACTTTTTCGTTCAGTGTGTCAAAAGAAAATGTTCATACCAGAGAACTGCAAGAGTGTCTGTTTTTAATACTCTAAGTATACTCATCTTAAATGCGGTTGCGGTGTGATCGCCAAGTGCGAGTATTTACTATACCCATTCCATTTGAGTATAAGCAAAGACTATAAATATACTAAGATGTTTCACTGCCGTACATTCTACATCCAGTGCATATATTGTCGATGGACGTACTACTACTGCCACTTTAAGAGTAAAATCACAAAGAGAGATTGTTATTCTCAGCAAACTTGTTACTCTCTTCTCACATTAATTCATTTGTATATACGTGCATTCGAATGTGTATATATTTACATTATAAGATATTCAACGTAAACCAATGTTACCGATTGTGTATTTGTATGGTAACAACATGTGTTTTGTTGTTGTATAAGAGAAATAACATCGATTTACACCGAATATTAAATTCATTTATTATCAATCAAGGCGAATTTACAACAGGTGACTGCATTAGAATTCGCCTTGATTTTACGTGTATTTTGTTTTTGTAAACATCTTGTTGAGTTGTCAAAAATTTCTGGCAAAATGTGTGTATGTATTTGTTAAAAAAAATGTGAGCAGCAGATAAGTAAGTAAGAAAAAATTAATTTAAGTTTGCAAATGTTTTTAAATATATTTTTTTTTCAATTTTCTCTAGGCTCCCCTTATTTTAGGACTTTTTGGTTTAATATTTGCATCGTTTCGCAGCCTATTTTCAGCAGGGTGATATGGAAAGCAATCATAAAAACGGGCCAAAGTTGTTAATTACACGCTGGACCAATTGTATGGGGTGAACCTGGCATGAATAGTCAACATGCGTTTTATCAATTGATACACCAGGGCACACGATTGATTCCTTGCGATTTTATTTCCCCAGCTGAAACACACAATCGCATTGCATGTGATACACACCCTACGACTCGGTTGGCCAATTTTTTTGCTCAAACTGAAGCTTTAATGGCTTGGAAAACTGCTGAACAGGCAAGAGCTGAGTTAGTCGAGTCTGACTTATCAGGTGAAAAAGTGGAACATTTCTTGCAGAAGTTAATACCTTCTGGTAACCGTCCCACTGGATTTTCTTGCTCCACAGATATAAAAGAGACATCCGCTGGAAAAGACATATTCATTAAGTTGACCTGTTCTGCACTGCTAGTGAAAAAAAACAAAAACATTTTTTTTAATGGAAAATTGGCCTTTCCGACCATCAAACATATAATTGTTTATATAAGAATCTACTTACTCTGGATTTGAAGTCTCACTAATTTCATTTATAGAAACTTCCATCTCTTGTACTTGCCTAACCGTAGGTTCAGTATTGGGCAAGAGAGATACTCTGTTTCCAACACGTACAACGCTAGTTGGCGCAAAGTGGTCGGAACATACCATTTTTGGTTTAAACATCTTGCCACAAATTACACTCCACTTTGTTCTGGTGTTTTCATCTTTGGGAACGGTAAATAAATTTCCTTCTCCCTTCGAATATCCCTTATGACACACAGAACACCAACGCATTTTATTTTATTTTATTTTAAATAAAGTTTTTAACAAAAACACAAGTTTTTTTTATTTTAAATAAAGTTTTAAATATTAACACAAGTATTTCTTTATTTTTTTGATTTTTGTCAAGCACACTTTAATTTTTTTAAGCACAAATCAGTTCTACAAATTTTTTGACCGTTTTTTTTTTTTGGCGCAACCACATACAATAAGAAAAAAAAGCAACAATTTTGACAACTCGAAAAAGAAAACAGAAAACATATGTTGACCGTATGGCCTGATGCAGTCACCTGTTCAATTCGCCTTGTTATCAATATGCAAATTTATTATTCGGAACCTTTTCGATTTTAATTTACTTTACTTTTTTAGTTACTGAATGTTTGCTGTGTTTTTGTATACTGTCTTTTTGTTGCTGTCTTTTTCTTTTATTGATTCAATAGAGTTCTTATTTAATCAATTTGGCTTTTGATATAAGACTTTCAAGTTTTCTATACAAAATTTGGGTAAAATCCACTAATGATCTAAAATAGCAGTAGTGAAATGGCCATATGAATACACTTTCTACGCAGTAAAATTTTCAATTTCTTCTTTTAAATAAAAAATGTTTCATGAGAATATCATGAAATATTTATATTTGAAGCAATCAAGCACGAATAAAGTAAATTAAATTCATTTATTATTCAAATTTAATTACTACATACATATAAATTAAATACCAAAATTAATAACATTAATTAATTTGTTTCAATAACATTTATTAACATTTATTTTATTAACTTTTATCACTATTCTAAGAAGAATACTAGTTTAGCGTCTCAGTTGTAGTGAACATAATGCTTGAATCTTATATATAAAAATGGTGTAAAAAATGTATAGTAATTCATAAAATAAGAACAGCTGTGCCGATTTCTGTAACATTTTTGTCAGTTGTTCGTATTTTCAAGTAGAAGGTTTTTACAGAAGAAAATTTTTGAAAATCACTCCCGAAAAGTCGGAAAATTGAAAAAATCGAAAGATTGGTGATTTTAATAATTTGCTCGGGATAATTAGCACAATATTTTTTAAAGATAATAAATTTAATTTAAAATTCCCGTAATTTAATTTTAATTATTAACTTGCAAGTGCCCATATAAAAGGCATAAATAAATTATCGTGGTGTGTTGAGATATTTTATTTGTTGTCTTAATTTTAATTATACTTATGTTGCTAAGAAAGCATTACTCATGGGAAACACATGAGTGCAAAGTAACAAGTACTTGGAAAGTCTAAATTTTAAAGCGCCAGTAATTTATTTTGTTTGGCAATTTAAATATATAAATTTAGCTATCAAATTCCTATTGAGGTTTATATATATTGAACCTATATGCAGGTTAAATAAACTTAACAAAATATTTAATAATAAATATACATAAATAAGTACCTTATTTTATTACCATTGTTTGAAATTTCTTAAAAAACATATTAAGTATCCACAAGATTAAATGCTAAAAAAAATTACTACGTAATTTAGGGTACGATTAGTTCGGTGCGATTATGCATATTTTTAAAAATACACAAATAAAAATATATAGTTACCCTACAATAACAAGAGCATTCATATAGTTTCGTTTTTAAGCTTATTTTACAAACATTTTTAAATAAGTAGGAAAAATAGAATTCAGAAATAAAATTTTATGAAGCACATTCTTCTTTATATGTAGATATGAAAGTAATTATGTACGTTTCTATATGTTAAATGTGTGTTTTTGTCTCTCATTACTTTACTTTACAATACATTTCTTATGAACATCCACACACGATTTTAAACGCATGTGTGTATGAATCTGTCTTGTTTACAAAACTAATATTGTGCTCTCTTGAGTTTTGGTTGCGCTCACAGAAATTTCTTCCCTCTTATCTCTTACCTCCGCTACCATGAAACTGCTCATAATTTTTGATTTTTTAAATGTTCAGAGTGCAACATCTTTATAAATTTATTGTCTTTGGTATAAAGGCCGTGTCAGATAAAACTTTTGCTTTGCGTTGCGTTGCAAATTCGCTTTGACATCTGAGATAAAATGCACTTTTAACGCAAAGCAAAGCGCAAAGTTGGGCAACACTCATCTTTTTGCGCGCTTTGACAATTAGCTGCTATACATTTGTATATTATTTTTGGCAAAATCGAACGTAAAAGAGCTAAGAGTCTTAAAATATTATTTTTTTTATTATATATTCTTCCTTTATTATTTTTTTTAGAAAATTATGGAAGAAAAACTTAAAAAAACAAACAATAATTAGGCGCTGTTAAAGTTTTTATTGTGACATACCTCTTGCGTTATACGCTTTTTGTTCAAAGTTTGAAACGTCACGCAAAGCGATAAAGTTTTATCTGACACGGCCTTAAGTGTCTACCAAGGCAAATTGAATACTAGGTAAAACTAGTAGCGCAGGTGATCGAATTCGCTTTACACATTTCTCCGAGCTAACGTCAAAATTTATTTACATTTTCGTGACGCGCCATTTAAAAAAAATTAAAAAATAATGAACTTGAAAATAAAATTTAATAATTAATTTGAAAAAAGTGAATGTGCAAAAAAAAACGTTGTTTAAAAAGTGATAAGTGTGTGTGTGCCAAAAAGTGCTGTAAGAATATAAAAAAAGAACAAAAAACTTACTAAAAAAGAAAACGTTTCTTTATAAAACATTTGTAAATTAAAAAGTTTTAAACAAAATATACATTTCTAAAAATTTGTTATTGTGCGGTTTACAAGAAAAAGTACGAACGCAGGTGTGGAATTTTGTTCGATATGCCAAAGGACACTAAAAGAAAAGTGAAATGGAGTAGCATTTGTGGCGCGTATATGTCTAACATGCCAGTGATAATAAACAACTTACCTCCATATTTTTCATTTCATTGGACACCACAGTGTACAAATATATACGCCTTAAATCTAGTTTACGGACGCAGCTTAAAAATTAAAAAAAATTCTACGGGGTTTAAAATTTAATTTTAAGCAAAAATGTAGAGCGACAAATTTGGGGTTGACCCTTAGTTTCCGAGCTACGGGCCTCCAAAGTTTGTATGTACAATATGAAATATATCGAGTATTTTTTGGTGAAATAAGACAATATGGGTATCATTGGAAAGGTAATTTCAATATCTTTTCAATTGAAAAGGAAAATAGTAAAAAAAATTAAAAAAAATTTGTATATAAAAGTTTTTTGGACAGCTCTTAGTTTTAGCTTCGCTTACTTAAGATTTTCTGCTTAAAATTAAATTCTACACCCCGTAGGCAACCTTTTTTTAATTTAAAGCTGCGTCCGTAAACTAGATTTGTTCCATATATACAAACACTTTTTAATAAATTTGTTTTTATTTTCTGTTTTTTTATATTTTTCGTCAGTTGTTAACTGACAAGTACAAGTAAATTTACACAAACAAAATACATGCGTTTTTTGTTTTTGTCCTCATGCGATTACCTAGTATTCAATTCGCCTTGCTAGTATTCAATTCGCCTTGGTGTCTACCATACTCAAGTAAAATGTTTGCGATGCTGGCTTTACTTTATACGTACTCATACTCACAACAAACACCAAGAGAGAGATTTTAACGTGTGTAGTGAGAGGAAAACAGAGTTATCAGATCAGAATTATTAAATCAAACACAATATCAAAAGTCGCCAATGTCTAAATTAGCTAACATACATACTTTGAAATTATGAAAGTTTATTTAATATATAACAGAAAATAAATTTAATAGAACCCGTAAAATTCGCCATATTTTCATTTATTAAAAACACAATAAAAGTTTACTAATAACTCAAAAATAGTTCATTGTTTATTATATTACGTTTTTGTTAGGGTTTTTTTTGACTCACACAGAAGAGAAATTTAAAAATTCTATTCGTTAAGCAAATAGATTTTTAAAATTAATAAATAGGTATAAAAGCAATAATTATATTTAACAAAATAAAATATGTAAACTAAAAACTTTATTTTATTTATTATTATTTATGAGGTCTATGTCTATTCAGTCAATGCAATATTACATCTGCGCATATACAGTTTTGTTAAAACTAAAAAAAATAAGTAATTTTCCTTTTATTCACGGATTCATTTTATCATTTTGTTTTCCTAAATACCGTTAGTAGCACGTTTATGACAACAGGGCGCATAAACTGAAAATAATTGTTCATAAAAAAACAGCAACAAAATAAGTATACCTGCTTTAAATAGTGTACAAAAGTGTGCCTTTAAGCGGTTTTTATTGCATTTTATTCATTAAATATGTGTTGTATTTCATACGTATGAAAACGGTTGTTGCCTGTTTTTCTGCTTATAATGTTTAAGCAATAGATTTGATCAAATTTTGTTTTTTTTTTATTGTTTATAAATAGATCTGCATACAATACAGTATTTCTTAAAACGGCAGTAAAAAACTTTAATAGGGTAAAAATGTGGCAACGTTGCTTACAAATAAAGAGAATTAAAAAATTCTCGCGTACGAGTATAAAAAATACTTAAAATTCTGATTGCGATATTTTTGATACTCGTTTTTACAAGAATGGGTAAAATAAACACCGCAACTTTTTATTGCGGTGTTTAAAATACTCGAGTATAAAAAGTATAGAGTAAGTATAGAGTAAGTATGCGGTGTACTCATTAGTTGCGGTCAAGGCGAATTAATACAGGTGACACTGTAGCTATTATTTTGATATTCTTCATATTAAAATTTCTCTTTAGCCGAATCATGGCGAAATAATACAGGTGGTCTCGATGGCGGATTTATCACTTTTGCCGTAAACGCTAAATGTCAAACTCCATACATAAAAAATGTGTATATATTTTTTTTATATGGTGTGTGACATTTCACGTTTGCGGCGAAAATTATGAATACGCCATTGCGACCACCTAGTGTATTTTCGCTATGAGCCGAATTCTGCTATCCAAGGCGAATTAAATACAAGGTGATAGCGGTGGCGAATTCAATTCTTTTTCCGGGTATTTTAACTGTCAAACTCCAGACATAAAAAATTTATCTAACTGTTGTACAGATTTTTTTCATTTTTGTGTAAATTTTATTTGTGTTTTTGCAAGCGAACGGTAAAGATGGCATGGCTAGAGCGCACGAGTTAAATATAAAGCGAATAAAGATAATATGTATTAAGAAATTATTATACCATGTTTCCACGGCTACTTAAAACACTTGTTTCGCTCTTTTTAACAAGATTGCGAATCATGCTGTTTATACGACACATTCCTGTTTCGATTTGAAAGCACTGTTTGGAAGCACGCATGCATACATATTTATGTTTGTACATGTAAATCTTTCTGAGTAGAGAGACATATTAAGATGATGAAGCTGGTTCAAAACATTACCATGTCGCCTTAGTACATCTTTCAGCGCCTCGAAACACTCCATAATAATATTTTTTTTATAGCGCGATCTTTTTCCATTTTAAAAGTTGGCACAATAGAAATTTATACTCATGGCGAAATAATACAGGTGGTCTCGATAGCGAATTCATTAATTTCGCCGCAAAATCTAAATGTCAAACTCCATATATAAAAAATTTATCTAACTGTTATACACATTTTTTATATATGGATTTTGACATTTAGAGTTTACGGCGAAATTAATGAATTCGCTATCGAGACCACCTGATATTATTTCGCCATGTTTATACTTTTGTTTGTTTTCGTTTTGTTTATATTTTTGTTTATGTTGTTGTTTTTGACAACTAGTGCGGATGAACGGTCGATAAATATTAGAGATGATAGTAGTTTTTTTGTGTTTCGTGAGGTATTTCAAAATAAAACAAGATAAATTGAGCTGTTTTGCTCTCAATATTTTGTATGGCGAAACATGTTATTTGGCAGTAGTTTGGTCTCTAAAACATGAATAGAGAGCAAAACAAGTGTTTAAAGTAGCCGTGGAAACATGGTATTAGAATTAATAGGTAAATTATATAACATTGAAATTCGTATTAATTGCTGGTGCAAAATTTGCACTTTTGTATTTTTGTTTTTAAAATAAAAAATTACAAATTAAGACTTGCTTTATTTTAAATAAATGCTTTTGCACTCATATTTTTATAATTTCATTAGCGTTCTTTTAACGCAAATGCAATACAATAAGTTGATGAATTTTTTATAATAATGCAATTTTGAATATAAATAAACATAATTTAATTTGTAAGTTTAGTTTTATCTTGTTGTTAAAACAAATAAGCAATAAAATAGTATATATTTCTTTTTAAAATAACTGAATAAAGTTTGTTAATTCGCGTTTTAAAGAAATTTATTAAAGTATATGGAAGTTTATCGGAACTATGGCAAATAAAAAGTGATGTTTATAATAATAGAAATTCAAAGCAAAGTCTTGATCGATGTCCGTTTGTCCCAATCAAATTTTCAAATCATCGTGTAAGTGGCAAACTTGATTTCACAAAAAATAAATAAATAAATATGTCAATCGATCAGATATAATGTCGAAAGAGGTGCTATTGGAAATCAGCTTGATCGGTCTATGTCCTCCTAAGCAGCAGGCAAAACTCCACGCCTACCTCTAATGATGGTTGTCTGGCAACGCTATGCCTGAGTAGACGGGGTGATTTTGCAGCTAATCATTTATTAACTTTTTTTATTAAAACAAGTAAAATTCATTTGAAAATATAACATATTTTTGAAAGAGTCCTGTATTGTCAATAGTATAAATTGGTTTACAGTAAAATTTTCGTGGAGTTTTTTAACCTGTTGCTGTTTAAAGTTTCTTCTTGGCTTTTAGTTTTTTTTACCGCCATATTGTTTTATACACAAAATAGTGTACATAAATCAAGATGTCTCCGGCTACTACTGTTTTTAAGTGTGGAGACTGCAAGGAAACTATTAAAAAAACCCAGTCTAGCATTCAATGTAAGACATGTACATTATGGGTACATGTTTCGTGTGCTGGAGTTTCTGACAATGCTCTTACTGTCCTCAAAGCCAATAAATCATTGTCATTTTCCTGTAATTCCTGTGATAAGAATCCACGGGCTGAACTTGAGAATGTGTTGCAAAGGGAAATTTGTGATCTCAATAGTAAAATTGATGCATTTATAAATAAGGTTGATGATAAACAGACATCTATTAAACAAGCATTGGCTGATACTGTTACGAGTTTTAAGTTGGAGTTTGCTTCCTGTTTGAAAGAAATGAAATCGGAGATTGTGGATTGCAACAAGCTAATACGGAGCATGGACTCTTCGACGTCTAAGAAAATAACGGAGTTGGAGATGGAGAATAATGTTTTGCACAAAAGACTGAATCGTGCAGATATTGTTGTAAATGGGTTGCCTGATGGCGTCGATGATCTTTATTCTGTTACTGTTAAGATTGGATCCATTTATAACGTGTCCATTGGTAAAAATGATGTCAACCATATCTGTTATTTTAACAATCGAAAATCTATTTTGATAAAACTGAACAGTGTTTTCTTGAGGGATGAAATTATGAAAGAATATCACAAAACTAGGTCACTCATACTTAGTGACGTTATGGGTGGTGATATTGCTCAGCGAGTTTATTTGAATGACCATTTTTCTCCGGCTGCTGGAAAACTTAATGGTATTTGCAAAAGGCTACTGGGAAAGAAAATAATAAATAAATACAGAATTTTAAATAACGATAAACTGAGAGAAAAACTTACTATGCCTGATGGTAAGGAGTTGGTGCTTGATTACTCTGGATGTGCTGGTCTGTTGGTTGAGGCTCCAGGTGTTTAAAAATTGGTATTTTATATATACAGTACTGTTCGAAACCTAAGCAACTTTTTCCCACTAAGTAATAATAGACTCATATCTTTTCTTTAAATAAATTTATAGAAAATATTTTTTTTATTTACTACTACACAATGTGTCTATAACCTAAAAATAACAACAAAAATTAAAATTCATTGCTTTGGAAGTTATGATAAAATAAAAACAAAATTAACTTAAAAAACGGCTGTTCAAAACCTAAGCAACTTTTAATATTTGCTATGATATCCTTTGTTTCTTACGACCTCAGCGCATCTTTTGGGCATAGATTCAATAAGATTCGATAGAATAGATGTTATTATAGCTTCCTACTCCAATTTTAGACAGTTCATCAACTCCTGTTTATTTTTAAAGCGTCGAGTTCCAACTCTCCGTTTTAAAATTTCAAAGAGGTTCTCTATGGTATTTAAGTCTGGCGATTGAGGTGACCAATCCAAAACTTGAACCCCATTAGCTGATAACCAATCTTTGATTAACTTCGATGAGTGTTTTGGGTCATTGTCATGTTGAAACACCCATCCAAGTGGCATTTCCCACTCAGCATAGTTAAGCATGTGAGTTGCTAAAATGTCTCTGTAAATAAAAGGGTCCATTTTTTATTAAATTTCTACAAAAGGGCCAACACCACTTGCCGAAAAACAAGTCCAAGCCATCACATTTCCACCCCCATGCTTTATTGTGGCTTTTGAGTACCGAGGATGTAGCCGCTTTCCTTCTGGTCTTCTCACGTGGGAAACTCCATCTGAATTTAGTAAGTTAAATTTAGATTCATCACTAAACCAAACAGTTCTCCATTTGGATATAGTCCAATCCATATGTGCTCTAGCAAAATCCAACCTAAGACTACCGAAAAGCTGAGAAAATCAGAGACTACGTTGCAATTAATCAAACAAACCTCTTTTTTAGATGCCTCTAAGTCAGCATAGGCTTTTTAGGTGGCATGAAGCTCCTTAAGTTTTGTTCAAATAAATGTTTTCTTACTGTGGAAGAACTAATCTGAAGTTCAAGCTCATTCACTATGTCTTTCGACGAAATAAATGGATTTTTTTTTAACTAGACGGAAAATTTTCTGGTCTGTTCGCTCAGAAGTTTTTCGGGGTCGCTTACCGCTATTGGCCTTCTCTACTTTCCCAGTAGCTTTATACTTGTTTATAAGTCGGGAAACTATTGATTTATTAATATTTAATTGGTTTGCTATAGCAATTTGGGGTTTACCGTTATTAAAAAGTTCAAAAATCTTTAGCTTAAAAGCTGATCCATAACGTACTCGCGTCATGGTTGCACTTCTAAAGATTTGGTACTACTTAAATGCACAAAATCAACCAAAATTATTTTTTTTCAATAGCAATCATAACGGCACTAAAAGTTTTGTTTAAAATTTTTGTTGTTGTTTTAGTTCATATTTCGCAACAAACGCAACAATGTAAAAGTTGCTTAGGTTTCGAACAGCGAATTTTTAAGTTAATTTCGTTTTTGTTTTATATTTTCTTCCAAAGACATAAAATGTATTTTTTGTTGTTATTATTAGTATGTAGACTATATGCATAATAATAAATAAAAGGGAAATTTTTCATTAATCTATTTAAACAGTACAAATATGACCATGAGTATTTACTGGGGAAAAGTTGCTTAGGTTTCGAACAGTACTGTATATGTATTTTTTTCATGTTTATAAATGAATGTTGAATTTAACGTACGCATTTCTTTATAAACACTGATGATTTTTATTTAATTTTTAATTATTTAATCTTTTATAAGTATTTGTTATATTTTATGCTCTTTTTAGCTTTTCTTTTTTATAAATTGTTATAAGATGTTAGATTTTGAATGAGAAGCTGTGTTTTTTATGAAATAATTTTGCAAAGCAAAATGAATGAAAAGATTTTTATCTATTTTGTTATATTTTTCATCTTCTGGTTCCCCACTGTAGACTTTTGTTTTGATGGCGGTTAACTCAAGTGCTAGTCCATCTTTCAGCAACAATTCTTATATGAAATTGGCTTTAAATCCATACATGCATTTCTTCAGAGCTGGTCATATAAACTGTCAAAGCCTGAAACCTTCAGCTGATTACTCTAAGATTGATGAATTAAGAACAATTTTGAGTAACTCGGTATTGAACGTTTTTGGTGTATCTGAGACTTGGCTCAAACCCTATGTTTCAACTCGTAGTGTAAATATTACTGGTTTCAACTTTTTTCGAAATGATCGTATACATATAAGAGGTGGGGGTGTGGGAATTTATGTTTCTACTGGACTTAAATGTAAAACGGTATTCAAGGTTTCTGAGCATGAAACATGTGAATCGCTTTTTGTTGAAATATCTTTCGGTAATGTTTTGGTTTTGTTTGGTGTGGTTTATTTACCTTACGGTGATTTGGTCTCTTTTGAAAATTTTCACCATGATTTGTTTTTGAAATACTCTAATATTATTGTTGTAGGTGATTTCAACTGCAATATGTTTGACATTGCACGATCTGGTAGCATGAGAGCATTATGTTTAAGGAATAATTTGTTTACGGTTCACAATTCTATACCTACCCATTTTGATGTAGCTCATGGTTCGACATCTCTGATTGATTTTTGGCTGGCTAGTAACAGTTCTATGGTAAATTTGTCTGACCAATTACAATGTTCATTCATCTCTCATCACTCCCTTCTTTTTGCTTCGTTTTTATTTAGTGTCGAAAGAACTGAAGAGTATATTGAGCTCAGAGATTTTAATTCTATTGACTGGGATGGTTTGGTAAGATTTTTGGCTGAATTTAACTTTGAAGGTTTTAATACAAGCAATGTTGATAAGCAGTGCTCACTGATTTCATCTCTTTTTGAATCTTTAATGGCTTTTGTTCCCGTAGTTAGGAAGAAACTTGCTTCTGAGAGTAATAGTTGGTTGAGGTCTAGAGATGTTGTCTATGCAAGGTCTCTAAGGGATCTTGCCTATCGCTATTTTAGAAATCACCATTCTGAGGAGAACTGGAGGATATATTGTAAGTATCGCAATAAAGCCAAAAGTATATTGCGTAGGGCTAAGAAGAGACACTACTTCAGATTATTTTCTGGTTTGGACTCTGCTAGTGTGTGGAGGGTTTTGAGAGGTTCTGGATGTTTTGGTGGTGATCCTGTGGAATATTGTGGTGATGTTGATATATTAAATGACTTTTTTGTTTCGGGTAGTGGTTCTAGTAATGCGGACAATGTTTCCTTTAATGACTTTTCTGATTGTAGGAATACTTTTTCATTTCGCTGTATTACTGAACTTGAGTTATGTGAAGCACTTGAGAAAGTGAAGTCTAATTCAATTGGAATTGACGAAACTCCTTTGAGATTTGTTAAGCTGGTTTATCCACTTATTTCTAACTATATTTTAGATCTATTTAACAATATTTTGACGACGTCTACGTTCCCTTATCTTTGGAAGGTTGCTCGTATAGTACCTATTCCCAAGTCGAAGGTTGTTTATGGTCCAGATGACCTGAGGCCCATATCAATTCTGCCTGTTTTATCTAAGATTTTTGAACATATCATGAAGGATCAGATACTTGCTTCTAGTTTTTTGAGTATCTATGATGGTCAGTACGCCTACCGTAAAGGGTTTAATACCACTTCAATGCTTCTTGGCATCACGGATCATATTAGGATGAATGTTAATGATGGTGAATTGAGTGTACTTATATCACTTGACCTTTCTAAAGCCTTCAATTCAGTTTCGTTTTCTATTATGATAAAAAAACTTAGGGATGAGTTTCGTTTTTCTGGTACAGCATGTCGTCTTATTTACTCTTATTAACAGGAAGATCTCAATTTGTTGTTCTTAATGAACGGCGTTCATCACTTCGCCATCTTCTATCTGGTGTCCCACAGGGATCTGTTCTAGGCCCTCTTTTATTCATTTTGTATGTGAATAGTCTACCAGATTATATAGCTTCTCCAATTTGTACTTCTTTTCTATATGCTGATGACATATTTTTGCTTTTTAGGAGTAGTATTGATTTTGCAGACGTTTTGCAGAATAACATTAATTTTAGCCTAGAACGTGTCCTTGAATGGGCTTCTAGTAATTCATTAACTGTGAATCCCTCTAAAACTAAAGCCATTATGTCTGGTCCTGCAACTCGGTTTTTTCCTAATCTAAACATTACCTTTGATAATTTGAATGTGGTCTTTATTGACCATTTTAAGTGTCTAGGTCTAATTTTAGATTCCAAGCTTTCTTTTTGCGCACACATTGACCTCATCAGCTCTAGGATTCTGGGTATTCTACGCCGGATATACTCAATTAATTTATATTTACCTATACATATAAAGTATAAATTGGCTCATTCACTTATGATGTCACAGATTTTGTATGGATTGGAAATTGTTTCTGGCACCTGTTCTGTACACTTATCCAGAATCAAACGCTTGGTAAATTCTGTAGTTCGTTTTGTTTATAATGTAAAGCGACGTGAACATGTTTCACGCTTTGTTCATAGTTTTCTTGGTTGTACCTTTGATAATTTCGTAAAGTACCGGAACATTATACTGTTTCATAATATTGTCAAATGTAGAAAACCACTTTCTCTTTATAATTCTTTTGTATTTATGCGATCACTTAGAAACCCACAAATTTATATACCGAGAATTAATTCCTCCTTTTTTGAAAGATCTTATGTGGTTAGAATTGCAAGATGGTGGAATATATTACCTTTTTCATTACGTCTTTTTTCACAATCAAATAACGTATTTCGTTTAAAACTTATGTTACACTTTTCTTCGTCAATTTTCGTATGAAATGATACAACACAACCGAAAAATTATTTTAAAATATTACACCTCATTTTCAATCACTTTATTTAATCTGTAACGAATACTCAAAATGTTTGACATTATTATTGATAGTAGTTGGTAACTATACCAGGATACCACCTAGTGTATTATGTATTGATATATATATAAGTTTTGTTGCTGATTGGGACTTTTTATTTGAATTAAATTTTCAATGAATTTTTAATATACTATTTACGGCTGGGGAGCCAACAGATGATTAATACTGAATTATATTTAATTATATGTATTACTACTTATAGATCTCAGGTTTTTATCATTACTACGTAATATTGTTATTTTGGCCGCCAAGGCTTAATATTACAAAATAAATAAAAAATAAAAATAATTTTTTCATGGAAATATAAAGTAACTCCATTCAAAAAAAAAAAAAAAAATAAATTTATGGGCCGATAGAGAATTAAGAAAATTTATCAAGTTAAAATACTCACTCGCATATATTTTCCTAGTTACGGGGCTCTGAAATTTAATTATTTAAACTTTCAATATGGGTGTCACTTTAAAGCTTTTGAAGGAATCTGTAAAGAAATACTAAAATTTTTAAAAAATGCTTAACCCCTTAAGAGGCGATGTCATTTTTATGTAAAATTATATATATCCAGTACCATTTTTTTTAAATCTCTGTCACCCCATTATTAGATTTTTTGATTGGAGTTACTTCACAAATCTAGACTAACACAGATGGTGAAGGGTATATAAGATTCGGCACAGCCGAATGTAGCACTCTTACTTGTATTTAAATAAAATGTATTATAAGTATTTAAATAAGAAAAAAAGGAAATAAATTAATGTATGTATTTTAATTTTTAATACTTTATAATAAATTATAATTTTAATAAAATTTTCTTCATTCGTAGTAGGCATTTTATTGAAATCCTTATTGTAAAGAACCAACTTAAGAAAATCCTTTCAAAAATATATACAGATCAAGCTCGGCCATAGTAGATTAAATATGTTAATCCTCTGTAATTAAATAAATAAATAAATATTGAAACAATTGAATAAAATATATTTCCAGCTATCCTAATTTTTGCCTATAAATCAAGGCGAATCGGTAGCAGGTGAATGCTTTAGGTCATTTGGCCTGTAATCATCTGCAAATGTCAAAAATATTTTACATCTGTCAAAATTACCTGTTTTAATTGCACATCACAGAGAAATCTCCAATAAATATAAATGTTAATAATACAAAGAAATAAATTCAGGCGTAGAAGGGAATTTGATAAAATGACATAAAAAAATCTTGACTTACTTATTAAAAGATTCCTTTTTCTTAATGTCACAGAATGCAAACACACATTTGTAATTCTTTTATTATACTTTATTTATTATTAACAAGGATGATTTAAAAACATAGATTTAAAATACAAAAATATGCAAAATAACGCAATTCTTTAATTAAATGCTCTTTAAAATTATATTTTTTATTTAATTATTAATTCAGTAACATATATGACGTAAAAGACAAGGCGCAATAACTCATCTGGTTAGTGCAGTACGACAGCTGCTTATTTTATAAACATGAAGTTTTTTATTTTTATTTTACACACAAAAATTTATATATTTTTTAAATTTCTAAAACAGCTACTGCACTCACCTGGTAAATTACTGAACCATTGTAAAAGAAGTTGAATACTAAATAGAAAAACCTATTTTAGTTTTTCAGATATAATTCAAACAATAAACCAGTATGGTTTTTAACAATTTGCTTCCAACCCTCGGTTTCTAGTACAGATTTTTTATAACTATTGATAAAGTTAATAATATAATCTTTTAAAGTTTTTGATCCGTACAAATCTGAAAGTATTAAGTTTTCGGCTGCATTTTCGACGGAAAGACTATTCGCCAATTCATTCTCGCAACTCCATTTTAAATTTTGTAAATCGTATTTGTCGCTTGCAGCTAAGAGCTCAGATGCCATTTTATTTAAATTTAATACTTCGTCAGTATAAATAAAACGTAGCATTTCAACGAATACTTCAGCATCAATATCAGTTATAGTTACTCTATTTAAATTTGTTTCTTCCATTTCATGTTCAAACATTGCGGCAAAGACTTTACTGCGTGTGGATAAAATGCATTTGTGGGCATGGATTTCATGTCCTGCTACTACAAAAGTAACATCCGAATTATGTTTATTTTCGAAGAGATCAACAAAACTATAGTTTAGTTTTGATTTTGTTTCAATATTTTTATCGTAAGGGTTCAACACTTTATACTGCAACCATCTTATTTCACAGAATATTGTTATATTATCTTCGGGCAAGAGGCATTTGTTGTTAAAAAGTGATGCTGAGACACTTTGATTACTACTCATTGTGGTGTCCAGAATAACAATATTTTGAAGTAAAAGCTTTACATAAATATTAACGCTTGAATCGGAGGTGTAGGATATTAAAATTTTTCTATCTTTACAAATTGACCCTTGTAGTTTTATTTCTCCAGAGCATTTGGTGCCATTCAAACAAAATACGAATCTTTTAGTCGGAAGACTTGCATTATTCGGAAAACACTGGCATTTAAAATTACGAATATTCCATTGGTAAATATATTTATTTTCATAAAGAATGGTTTGACCCAATTCATTTGGTTCTAAATTGGTTGAGCTCATTTTATTTTATCGTTTTTTTAGAATAAAATTTACTTATTAAAATTTATAATAGAACCCGAAATTTAACAGCTGTCAAAATTATTTGAAAAACTACAGAAAAATTCATGGCGAAATAATACAGGTGGTCTCCACGGCGAAATAATACCAGGTGGCCGCAATGGCGAATTCATTAATTTCGCCGTAAACTCTAAATGTCAAACTCCATATATAAAAAATTTATCTAACTGTTATACACATTTTTTATATATGGATTTTGACATTTAGAGTTTACGGCGAAATTAATGAATTCGCTATCGAGACCACCTGGTATTATTTCGCCATGCTCTAAATGTCAAACTCCATATATAAAAAATTTATCTAACTGTTATACACATTTTTTATATATGGATTTTGACATTTAGAGTTTACGGCGAAATTATTGAATTCGCTATCGAGACCACCTGGTATTATTTCGCCATGGTCAAACTCCATATATAAAAAATTTATCTAACTGTTATACATATTTTTTATATATGGATTTTGACATTTAGAGTTTACGGCGAAATTAATGAAATCGCTATCGAGACCACCTGTATTATTTCGCCATGGAAAAATTATTTACGAATTGACTAGCCATGGCGAAATAATACAGGTGGTCTCGATAGCGAATTCATTAATTTCGACGTAAACTCTAAACCATGGCGAAATAATACAGGTGGTCTCGATAGCGAATTCATTAATTTCGCCGTAAACTCTAAATGTCAAACTCCATATATAAAAAATTTATCTAACTGTTATACACATTTTTTATATATGGATTTTGACATTTAGAGTTTACGGCGAAATTAATGAATTCGCTATCGAGACCACCTGGTATTATTTCGCCATGCTCTAAACGTAAAAATCCATGGTCGCAATGGCGAATTCATAATTTTTGCCGCAAACGTGAAATGTCAAACTCCATTCAATAAACTGTTATACATATTTTTTATGTATGGAGTTTGACATTTAGAGTTTACGGCGAAATTAATGAATTCGCCATTGCGGCCACCTGGTATATTTTCGCCATGTAAAAATCCATATATAAAGAATATGTATAACAGTTAGATAAATTTTTTATATATGGAGTTTGACAATTAGAGTTTACGGCGAAATTAATGAATTCGCTATCGAGACCACCTGTATTATTTCGCCATGTGACTAGCCTTGGGTCAAGGCAAGGCGAATTAATACAGGTGACCGCACGGCTACAACAATCCAACAACACAAAAAACAACAGGCAATTTGTTGCTACAAAATCTAGTATGTTGTCAAAAAATATTGTTTAAAAAAACAAAATAAAAAAGTATATTTGATGAATAAAAATGGTTGTAATTTTCAGTATAACAAAAATTTTAAAAATGAAGTTATATAAAAATTAATATCCAGGCAGTGTGACCAAAATTATATTGTGCCTCTAGTTTTCCCAAATCACATGCATCTTTCCATTCTCGTTCGTTTACCATTTGAACACTAACAGAAAAATCGCCATCTTTCATCGTTTACCACAACACGTTCATTACCGGCAGTTGCTCAAGTAGCAAGTCAGTATCAAAACAATGTTCTGTATCTGATTGTTAATTATAGCGAACTTGTAAACTCTCTAAACCACGTTTTTTTGTGTTACATTCAACAGTTCAGTGTGAAAAAGCGACCTTGAAGCTATCACACATTTATCTCCCAATAAAAAGCTTTACTTTGTCACATCACCGCCGCCAACAGTGCATGCAGAGACACATAATCTTCCACAAGAAAACAAGCAAGACATTATTAATGTGTTAACAATAATGCCGCTATCTTTTTATGCATATTTAATCTATACACATCAGGAACTGCAAATACGGTTCCATATTGCACTAGATTTCTCTAGGAATTTCAATAATTGTTTTGTTTACTATTAGCAACTGCGAAATAATACAGGTGAACGCACGGGCGAAAAATCCCATCAGCTGTATACATTACAGTTGTCAAAAAAATTTGTCAAAAATAATTAATTTGTTAATTTTTTTTTAATTTACTTTTTTTTTATTGCTAATAGAAAACAAACAATTGAAATTCCTAGAGAAAACTACTACAACATGGAACCGATGTGTATAATCAAAATATGCGTCAAAATATGCGTAAAAAGATATTGAAATTATTGTTAACACATTTATAATTCCTTGGTTTTTTTGTGGAAGATTATGTTAGTCTTCAAATGATCAACGTGCAAGAATGGAACGATGCATGTGATTTGGGCAAACTAGTGGTACAAAAGAATTTTAATCACTTTTCTGTATTTTTATTTTTATGTAACTTAATTTTTATAATTTTCTTATTCTGATAATTACAACCACTTTTTTTCATCAAATATATTTGTTTATTTTGTTTGTTTCATGGCGAAATAATACAGGTGGTCTCGATAGCGAATTCATTAATTTCGCCGTAAACTCTAAATGTCAAACTCCATATATAAAAAATTTATCTAACTGTTATACATATTTTTTATATATGGAGTTTGACATTTAAAGTTTATGGCGAAATTAATGAATTCGCTATCGAGACCACCTGGTATTATTTCGCCATGGTTTGTTTTTTTACAATATTTTTTTGACAACATACATAATTTTGTAGCAACAAATTGCCTGTTGTTTTTTGTGTTGTTGGATTGTTGTAACCGTGCGGTCACCTGTATTAATTCGCCTTGAGCCGTGCGATCACCTGTATTAATTCGCCTTGTTTTTACCGAAATCATTACCAGGGTTCCCAGATTTCTTTTGAGTCATATACCCAATTAGAATAATTTTAATCCCACAATGAATGAAAAATGAAAGAAAAGTTGCTTAGTAAAAAAATATGTAAATTGGTAACAGTCAAAATTAAAGAGTTTTAAATACAAATAAAAAGTCTTAATAATAAAAATATAGTAAAAAGATCTCAAAAAGAATTATATAATATATTTGCGTCTTTTAAATGAAATTTTCTGTTTTAATGCTTTTGCTGCAATTTCGAATGAGCATAATATTATTTATTATTCTATTAAGCTAGTATTATAATTTAGCTTTCGCATAATCTTAAAAAGTATATTTATTTTTTATTTTAGATGCTTAATAATATCTGAGCTAATAAGGGTCGATACCTACTGTTTAAGTTTTAATTTTTGAAAAATATTCTCAAATATCCTCAGTTGCACCATCCTTTTAATTTATTAAAAATTTTATTTATTTTCATCAAGAAGGATTTCTTATTCTTTAATTTTAAATTTATTAAACGTATTATGAAAAGTTTTAAAATGCCTTTTTAAAGTATCCTCTCTCTCTCTTTTTTAAAATAATATTTGTAAAATAAAGGCATTACATGTCACCAAAATCATTTTCAATCATAAAGTATTTTTGAAACGCCTTACTTCGCTTTTTTGCTGTAAAAAGTTAAAAACTTTTTCGTTCAGTGTGTCAAAAGAAAATTTTCATACATCCCCGCATATGTGCATTCGTCGCTGTCTCGTTCACAGATGAAGTTATTTGTTTGTTATTTGTTGTTTCGTTGACGACTAAACAAAAGAGCATAAGAATATGTGTAAATTATTTTTCCACATGGTATGACTTGCGCATCACTGTTTTAGAAATAAATATAATTAAAAACCTAATATGTTTTTAAATATTTTTTTTGTATATTTAAATTATTTTTTTCATTACAAATTGTAAAAATAATGGCCCATATTCATAGTTAAAATAAAGTATATTTTAAGTAGGCTTGCCAGATCCAATTTGCCAAAAAGCTTGACATTGCCCAAAAAAAAACTTGATTTTGAAAAAAAAACTTGACAAATAAAAACACTCATACTATTGGTTTTTATTTAATTTTTTTTATTATTTTTTTCATAAAAATTATTAGAATAAAAACAAAAATATCGTTAAAAGTAAAAATAACAGAAACAATGTGAAAGAAACAAAAAACAATATAAGAATAAAAATTCAGTCGTTATATATTTTAGAGAAAACTTAGGCGTTATTTAAAAAAATTATAGGTACTATCTTAAGAAATATAGATAGTAAAAATATGCTCTATCGATGTGTTTTTTAGAAATATAAACTTACTTTTTTAAGTATTATTACATATGTAGCTAGAATAAATTTGAGAAAAAAAAGTTAACTTACAAAAAACATTGACAAATCACTTTTTCACTTGACACTTGACGCGCATTAAAAAACTTGACAATCAGGCCAAATCAGGCCCGTCTGGCAACCCTAATTTTAAGGGAACTAAAAACAGTTTTACTTTAGAGTCGACTCTAATTTATTCATAGACAATTTAAAATATACTTTTGGCGAGAAAGTCAACTCTAAATTTAAAACTACCTAAAGCTGTTTTTAACTTATTTTTCCAAAATTAATTTTTTTGGTTTAAGAACACAATACTCTATATCTGATTTTTATATCAAAGTGAACAAAATAAAAACAGGTTACTTTTTTCTAATGTTTGTTAAGAAATTGTATGAAAGCATTCATCAAATTACAGTTGACACCCAGTGGAAGGCGGCTAAACTTAAAGTATACTTTATTCTTGACTATGAAAGCAAAAACGATAATAAGAGCCTTTTATTTTAAAGTATACTTTAACAAGATTCGACTTTAGTTTATAACTATGAATATGGGCCAATGTTTTTACAACAGAAGTTCCAAATAGTAGTTTAAAAATGTCTACCTTCATAAATATACATACATACATAAAATCTTTTTTAGCTTATATATGTCGTGCTAGACTTTAAAAAAAGAAGATGCACAAGACCTTATGCAACTGCACCTTTATACAGTGTAAATTATCGTAATATTTCATGGTTGCGGGAACTTTATACATGTAGGTGCAAAATTTTGCAAGAATTATACGTCTGACCTCGTAGACTATAAGATATATTACATACTACTTAATATTACAGGAACTGAACAGATGTGTAAATTTTCATGCGTCGGTCAATCAAAAGTACTTTAAAAGTAACTTATGCAACCGCCCTCGTATCCAGTCTCATTATCGTTATGCGAAATTTCTATTGGATGTTACGACGATATGGCCTAGGGATTTTTGATTAAAAATATTTTAAATACAAATACTATCTGCACAAACATATGTATATATGTATGTATGTAAGTATGTATGTATATATGTATGCATGCATATATGTATGTATGTACCTATACATAAATAAAAATTAAAAACTTTATTTTTTAATGCAAAATAAAAGCTTTAGATCTTTATAGAAGTTTTAAAAAACATATTCTAATGTAATGAACAATAATTTTTTACCCAAAACACAATAGTATAGAAATGAAGAAATAGCAATATTGCATTGTTCTTTTTAAGCTGATTAAAATCAACTCATAGAATTAAAAATGATTCGTTGTTTTTTTTAGCGTAAAACTGATTCTACACATTTGATTCATGATATGTTTTAATTCGATTCGTAGCACATTTTTGTAATGCCTGATTTGTTTTATTCGTTTCGAAAACTTCGGCACAAAACAAATCGTGACATGATCAAAAAACGAACGATTCAAAAAGCATTTTGAAGGCATTCATGCAGATCTCTACTATCTACAATAAGAAAATTACAAAAATATTTATTTACTGTGTCAGTTTTATTGTATCGAAAAGTTCTGCACCAAAATTTTCTATCTCATTGTCTAAAGCAATTTTTAGTGCATATTTTTGAAATTACAAATTTGAGGCAGTTCTTAAAATGGAACAAAAGTGTCACAACAAATTGTATTAATTTTAAAATGTGTGTTTGTTGGAACAGTACTTTGGCTAACTAAATATTTAAAGTAAAGTGAGCTTTTGGCAACTCTGGTAGAAAGTAAGATAAAAGAAGATTGGCCGTTAGTTTGTTGTATAGCGATGTCTTGTTTACGTGACGTAGACATAGAATATTTATTGTAAAACATACTTGGGATTTTTTCATTACAATTGAAATTTCATTAGCATTGCTTAAAATAATGACAATGAAAACCATTTAATGCTAATGATTTTATTTTAATTTTTAATAATGGTAATGGTTTTTAATAATGGTAATGAAATTTCAATGAAATCGTTTCGTTACTAATTACAAATAAATCAAAAATAATTGCTTCTATGAAGCACAAATTTGTGATCGCAGAAACTTAAAAAACAACTCTGCATAAAATAAATAAATCTTAACACTCTTGTACATAGATCTGTATTTGAAAATTTTAATAATTTATCATTTTTAAATGAGATAGGTGTAAAACTTGTTGTCTGACATCTAAAGTCACCTAAAACCACAACTAGTAGCTCTTATAAAAAAGTAAAAACAAATATTTTACAAAATTTTTCTGATCTAAATGACATTTTAAAATATTGCTCTACTATTCTTTAAGATGTGTATTTAGTGTGCAAGGACAAGGAACATCTTCATTAATGATAACGATTATAAACTATTTAATCATTAGTCAATGGTAATGATTTTGTTTTTTAATTAATTATCAATGAAATCGTTTCATTAGAGAGCATTACCATTAGTAAAAATAATTATAATGCTTAAAAAAATAGCATTATTTATCATTCAATGCCAATTAACATTTTTGAGTTAATATTGTCTTCTGTCTTATTGATTCAATGGAGTTCTCATTTAATCAATTTGGCTTTTGATATAAGACTTTCTGTTTTTCTATACAAAATTTGGGTAAAATCCACTGATGAGCTATTTGAGCAGTAGTGAAATGGCCATATGGATATGCTTTCCCCGCAGTAATACATTTCATTTTGTAGTTTAGTATAAAATAATAAATATTTCATTAGAATATCATGAAATATTTATATTTGAAGCAATCAAGCACGAATAAAGTAAAGTAATTAAATTTAAAAAATTCCGAATAATAAATTTTTCATTTTGTATGAAAACATTTATCAAATTACAGTTGACACCCAGTATAAGGCGGCTCAACTTAAGGAATACTTTATTCTTGACTATGAAAGCAAAAACGATTATAAGAGCCTTTTATTTTAAAGTATACTTTAACAAGATTCGACTTTAGTTTATAACTATGAATATGGGGCAATGTTTTTACAACAGAAGTTCCAAATAGTAGTTTAAAAATGTCTACTTTCTAAACATACATACATACATAAATTCTTTTTTAGCTTATATGTATGTATGACTGCATTCATATAAGCAAACTTTACTTTGACAAAGAAAGTTTTCTTTTACAAATTGTTGTTTTCTTCTCTTTGATCGTTCCTTATTTTTGGACGTTTTGTATGTGGTGCTTATATGTATATGTAAATATATACAACTGTGTATAAGCAACGAAAGAAAACCAAAGCAACTTTGCGAGTACATCAAAGTCTGTACTGCTCATCATGCTTTCTCCCTCTCTCTCTCACATAAAATCAAAACTTTGCAAAGTAAAATTTGCCTGTGTGAATGGGGTATATGATAAAGAGCTGAATAAAATGTTTTAAAAGCTGTATGTTCTAGTGTACACTAGATCCAAACACAGAATTTTATTGTAAATATAAATATGTCACCTTTCACACACATTAAGTTTGACTCGTCATGTCTTGAGTTTTTGGGAGAAAGAGGAGAAGAGAATAGGAAGAGGTACAAACCTGACCGTACCATCTAGTTTAAGAAAATTTTATAGGCTGCAGAATAGAAGTTGCAGAAGTTGAAAGCAAATAAAACGAAACTTGATGAAACAACTTGACGTTGTATGTGAACACGAATGCAGGTTCAAAAGAAAATTAATTAAAAACTGCCCAAATAAACTTGACGTGTGTAAAAGAGGACTATCAAAACAAGCATAACAAAACATGGCTCTCACTAAAACAAAATAAGCACCATTTGAAAAGTTTCTCTTTACAGCTTTGTTAGTGCTTCTGTTTTAAAAAAGAGTAGAACATCAAAACAAAAGGCGAAAATGAAGTAAAAAAACGGTAAATCATAGTAGAAACATCGAGTGCACTAGAACATATACAAAATGCTCACGAAAATAAAGCAGTGTTGTTAAATAATGGGATTTAAGGCTATTGAGAGAAAATACTTTTATATAAAGAAATGATATGCAAACATACAAATATGTTTTTTATTACAGGCTGTTTATTGTTATATTTTTAATATGAAAATATGGAACTTCTGATAAAAAAAATATTTTCTTTTTTAACTTTTCCCTGACCAGAATTCGAACCATCGATTTTACAAATTAAGGAAATTTTACTTTATTTTCGGCTTTTTGGTTCTTTTTAATTAATTTCTAAACATTTTTAGAAAGAAAAATTATTTACAAATGTATGCGGACAATTTCCAAAGAAAACAAGAAAAATTAGACGCTAGCAGAATGAAATGCAGCATTTTCTGGACCGCCACATCCTTCCTCAGCATTCTTTGCATCTATCTACCTTATGTTATGTACGTCGTAAACATCATCTATTTAACCAACTAATCTTAATGTTAATTTGGTGAGACGAAGTTCACACACAACTTAAAGCTTTTTTCTTTGTCGTTCTCTTTGTAACTTGTCTTGTACATTTGTTGTTGCTTTTTTTGTGCTAACAATTTGATAGCCACGAAATGCAACTTTTTATATTTTTTTTTTTAAACGTCCGCATACATTTGTAAAAAATTTTCCTTTCTAAAAATGTTTAGAAATTAATTAAAAAGAACCAAAAAGCCGAAAATAAAGTAAAATTTCAAAAAAAAAGTGTTTAAAAAATATTTTTGTAAAAGGACAAATACTGAACCACGTGTTATTAATTTAAAATCCTTACTACCTATTAATTGCTGAACTCTTTTTAAAAACTTTTGTATAGAACTTATAAACTTTTGGAATATTGTTTATTCTGATCGAATACAGGCAAATGTTTTTTTTTTTATTATTTTTGTTAATTTTTATTACTATTTGTTTTTCTGAAAACCCTGAAATGTAAAAGGCAATATTACTTTTATAGGTGCGAAGGCTGCTCTATATATTTCTGGCCTAATAGTGAAAATGCGAATATTTATAATCAAATATGATTTTATTGTTTTTGAAAGTATTCTCCAGCATGATTTATACACTTTTGCATGCACTCAAACCTGTTGTCGAAGCACTTTTTCCACTCCGATTGAGACACATCTAAAACATGGTTTTTGAACACTTCAACAGCTTCTTCTGGCGACGAAAATCGTTGACTACGCATTTTTTTTTTGATGTGCGGAAACAAGAAGAAGTCATTAGGTGCCAAGTCAGGGCTGTACGGTGGATGACCCATTAATTCGACGTTTTGGCTGGTCAAAAACGCTCTGGTTTGAGACGATGTGTGAGAGCTCGCATTGTCATGGTGAACAATGATTCGTCTTTTCTTGTTGGTTTTTCGAATTTCTCCGATGACTTCAGGCAAACAAATTGTAGTGTACCACTCAGAAGTGACCGTCCTACGTTGCTCAAGCGGAACAGTCGCCACATGACCAGTTTTGCCGAAGAAACAGCCGACCATTTGCTTCGAAGTGCTTCTTCCACGAACACTGTAGCTATTGTTTTGATATTCTTCATATTAAAATTTCTCTTTAGCCGAATCATGGCGAAATAATACAGGTGGTCTCGATGGCGGATTTATCACTTTTGCCGTAAACGCTAAATGTCAAACTCCATACATAAAAAATGTGTATATATTTTTTTTATATGGTGTTTGACATTTTACGTTTGCGGCGAAAATTATGAATTCGCCATTGCGACCACCTAGTATATTTTCGCTATGCGCCGAATTCTGCTATCAAAAACTTCAAGCATGTTTTGAACAAGGCGAATCAATTACCAGGTGGCAGCGTTACAGAATTTATTATTTTTTTTTGCTGATAGAAACGAATGTCAAACTTCATGTATAAAAAATAGTACACAGATTTTTTATAATGGAGTTTGACAGTAGTGTTCACGCTAAAAATTATTGAATTCGCTTACGCTGCCACCTGGTAATTGAATTTTCTACTTCAGTTTTGATATTCTATATCATTTTTGTTATAGTTTTGTTTTGTTTCAACTTTGTTGTAAAACACTTTTGTTCTCTAATTCTCTATTTTGGTGGCAAAGCAAAACATTTGTGTTTGGAAGTATGTGTTTGAAAATGAGAGTGTTCTATACACACACTACTTGAAATTTACGTGATTGCTTATAAGACATTTTTCTTATGCTTGTGCAGCACTTTAATACCCTGTTCAGACATACGTTTTAATTTAAACAATTAAAATTTTAATTAAGTAATTAATTTTGGTGTTCACAAATATCCAATTTAATTTACTTAATGAAAATTTGACAACAGATTATAGTCCTGTTCAAGGCAGATTAATATACTAGGTAGTGGCAGTAGATTAGTTGACTTTCTTGTTTATGTTTTCAGATGTCAAATTTTGTTTACTACAAAAAATATTTTCATACAGTGGTGTTGTGAAAATATATTTAAAATTTTCATAAAACAACAAATTTCACACTCTTTTCGAAACTGGATTTTATTTAAAAATTGTAGGCCTCGCCTTCTCATGATTTTGTTTGCTCGTTTTATATGTTAAAACGAAAAAGTTTGGTACAAAATGTGTTTATACACATTTTTGGTTTTTATATATAAAAAAATAAGCTAACATAATCACGAGGATGCGAGGTTTAGGAAGCTCCTCTCATGTAAGTAGCATCAAAGGAAAGCGTATAACATCTAGATAAATAATATTGGAATTATAATAATTGGCAATGTTGGAAAGGGCTGGAGGGGTTATAATTGTTGACCTAATTTTGCTTTTATTCGCATTTGCTATAGTTTGTCTTTAAAATTGTTTAAAAATCCTTAAAAAACCGATATTTTTTACATTTTCTCAATTCAGAGGCTTGTAACTTTTTACCGAAAAGCGCTACCAGAACAAAACTTTAAACTTGTTTATTTTAAATTTTATTAGGAATAAAGCAAATGTCTTAAAGTAATAATCCGATAATAATCCGAAGTTAAGATCGGCCAAAATTAACAAAACAAAAAAATTGTAAACCAATTTTCTCCCTGCACATTTAAACATATTTTTATAGATATTTTCAAGATCTGATTAAATTAAAAAAATCTAAACATTTGAGTTAAAACTAAATTTTTGATGACATTTTTAAAAAATGATATATCCGAGGTACCCTACCAGGTACCCTACCCAGAAGCCCTGCTTCACGTAAGAGCTTAACCGTCCGTAGATTCACTGAGGAACACCTCTGCCCTGCCTCTGTAAAATTTCGTTGATATATATTGAGTGGTTCATATGATACGAATTTTGTAAAAAAAATCGTTTTTAAACCACTTTGCCTCAGTTGATTTGACATCTGAAAATATATTTTACAAAAACAAAATACATGTTGTTTACTTATTGTTGTAGTTGTTTTAGAACTGCTATTACCTGTAAAATTAATGTGCCTTGGTCCTGTTGAATAACAAGAAGTTGTTACTAATTGTTATTGGAAAGTGTTTACTTCAGTACTTAAAAAGAAGCAGCGAAAGAGTAAAAAAGAGTACAAGAAGTGAATGTTAATAAATTTGTTACTACTTTTGTTACTGCCAAGAACAGCTGATTCTTGTTCTGTTTTTTGAATTGAAAATATTTACATCACATCGGTTCTAGACTAAAATAGTGTGGCTTTTTTGCCATAATTTGTATGGCGATTTCAAAACCGAATATCTACAGCTAAAATTGTTTACAACCTCACAGCACAAAACATGCATAATATTTATAGTTTTCGGTTTTAAATACAAAATATTTTGAATTGAAACTAACGTTTGTATAATAGTTAGAAGAAATCTGAGAAAACTATATTTAAGTAAACGCCAGAATAATAAAACAATAAACAAAAGAAATAGACTAAAATAAACTTAAAGTTTTACAAAAAAAAAAAACAGAAAAATTTTGGCAATTTTGCAAAATATTCGAAAAAAGGTGCTCACAATCGATGAAAAAGCTCTTGCAAATGCTAACTGTTGCAATACAAAATCGAAAATCCCATTTTTCTGTTTTAGATAAATACATATTTATTTTTATGGTTGTTTGTTATTACGGTCAGTTCGGCTTTACTTTGCTATTTTTTTTCCAAAAATGCGTTTATTCGTTTTTTATTATTTTTTTTATTTGGAATAGTAGTCTTCTAAATTGTTATTTTACTATATTGTTGCTAGTTTCTGCTGAAAATTTATTGAACAGACCTAATTTTTACATTAGAAATTTGTGTTTGTAAATTTTGAAAAATGAATAGAAGTTCGGCTTTAAAAGAAAGTTTGCTTGTTTTTATATGAAATATGGAATTCTTCCAGTTAGTACGATCAAGTTCTGACTGCACGCTAGCATTAAATTTTCAAAAATTAGGTACATGTAGGTACAATGTTTCGCAAGAATTGGTTATATAAAATAATTAGAAAAGGCCTTATAAGTGTGATCTCGTAGACTACAAGATATATTACATACTACCTAATATTACAGAAACTGAACAGATGTCTAAAGGCCCAACTATAATGTGCATAAGCTAGCTTTAGCTTATGTCAAAAATTCAACGAAAAGCCTGTCAAATGCTTAGGTAACTTATCAAAGAAATTTATGTGGCTACAATGTACATATATAAATTTAGTAACTTATTTGCCACAGTTGCACATTTATGTTTATTTCGTACTTTTGCCAAAAATAATTTCTATATAAATCAACAAAATTTTAAAACTAAAAGGCTTTAAAAAAATATTTTATATATTTAATAACATTCACAAACACATTTACATTTTTTGTTTTGTGTTCTAAGAAAATGTAAAAAAAAATTATTACAAATTATTTTCTGTTTTGTGTTTGTGGCCAACCGTACTAAAAAATGCAACGATGTTCATCGTTTATATGGTATACATAGTATGTGTGTATAAATACAAATTTAATTTAAATATATTATAATTGTAAAAAATTGGCCATAAAGAAATATGTTGTTTTTTTCTACATTTTTTATTGAATTTAAAACTAAAAAATTTAGCAATTTACGTCTTAATTAGAAAATTTCTTTATTAATGTATAAACCAAAGCACAATCAGCTGTTTCCGTACGGAAAGTGCGATCAGTTTCGTACCTTGCATAATGAAATGAAATTTAACGAAACTTGACGAATAGTTATCTTAATCACATTATAGTTTACCACATATAATTTAATGTATTTGCACAGTTGTATAAGTTGGCATAAGCTAGTTTATGCACATTATAGTTGGGCCTTAAACTTTCATGCGCCGGTCAATCAAAAGTACTTTAAAAGTAACTCATGCAACCGCCCTCGTATCCAGTCTAATTATCGTTATGAAAAAATTTCTATTGGATGTTAGGACGATATGGCCTAGATATTTTTGATTAAAAATATTTTAAATATAAATACTATCTGCACAAACATATGTATATATGTATGTATGCATGCATATATGTATGTATGTACCTATATATAAATAAAAATTAAAAACTTTATTTTTTAATGCAAAATTAAAGCTCTAGATCTTTATAGAAGCTTTAAAAAACATATTCTAATGTAATGAACAATAATTTTTTACCCAAAACACAATAGTATAGAAATGAAGAAATAGCAATGTTGCATTGTTCTTTTTAAGCTGATTAAAATTAACTCATAGACTTAAAAATGATTCGTTGTTTTTTTAGTGTAAAACTGATTCTACACATTTGATTCGTGTTATGTTTTAATTCGATTCGTTAATGCGTGATTTGTTTTATTCGTTTCGAAAACTTCGGCACAAAACAAATCGTGACATGATCAAAAAACGATCGATTCAAAAAGCATTTTGAAGGCATTCATGCAGATCTCTTCTATCTACAATAAGAAAATTACAAAAATATTTATTTACTGTGGCAGTTCTTAAAATGGAACAAAAGTATCACAACAAATTGTATTAATTTTAAAATGTGTGTTTGTTGTAACAGTACTTTGGCTCATTAAATATTTGAAGTTAAGTGAGCTTTTGGCAACTCTGGTAGAAAGTAAGATAAAAGAAGATTGACCGTTAGTTTGTTGTATAGCGATGTCTTGTTTACGTGACGTAGACATAGAATATTTATTGTAAAACATACTTGGGATTTTTTCATTACAATTGAAATTTCATTAGCATTGCTTAAAATAATGACAATGAAAACCATTAAATGCTAATGATTTTATTTTAATTTTTAATAATGGTAATGAAATTTCAATGAAATCGTTTCATTACTAATTACAAATGAATCAAAAATAATCGTTTCTATGAAGCACAAATTTGTGATCGCAGAAACTTAAAAAACAACTCTGCATAAAATAAATAAATCTTAATACTCTTTTACATAGATCCGTATTTGAAAATTTTAATAGTTTGTCATTTTTAAATGAGATAGGTGTAAAACTTGTTGTCTGAAATCTAAAGTCACCTAAAACCATAAGTAGTAGCTCTTATATAAAAGTAAAAACAAAAATATTTTACAAAATTTTTCTAATCTAAATGACATTTTAAAATATTGCTTTACTATTCTTTAAGATGCGTATTTAGTGTGCAAGGACAAGGAACATCTTCATTAATGATAATGATTTTAAACCATTTAATCATTAATCAATGGTAATGAATTTGTTTCTTAATTAATTATCAATAAAACCGTTTCATTTAAAAGCATTACCATTAGTAAAAATAATGATAATGCTAAAAAAGTTAGCATTGGAAGCGTAGTCGAATTCATTAATTTTCGCCGTGAACACAGTCTTGTTTTCTTAAATTCCAAGGCGAATTCATTATAAGGTGGTAGCCAAGGCGAATTAAATACAAGGTGATAGCGGGGGCGAATTCAATTCTTTTCCCTGGTATTCTAACTGTCAAACTCCATATATAAAAAATCTGTATAACAGTTAGATACATTTTTTATATATAGCGCATGGCGAAATAATACCAGGTGGTCTCGATAGCGAATTCATTAATTTCGCCGTAAACTCTAAATGTCAAAATCCATATATAAAAAATATGTATAACAGTTAGATAAATTTTTTATATATGGAGTTTGACATTTAGAGTTTACGGCGAAATTAATGAATTCGCTATCGAGACCACCTGTATTATTTCGCCATGATATAGAGTTTGGCACATGGTGAAATAATACAGGTGGTCTCGATAGCGAATTCATTAATTTCGCCGTAAACTCTAATTGTCAAACTCCATATATAAAAAATATGTATAACAGTTATACATATTTATTATATATGGAGTTTGACATTTAGAGTTTACGGCGAAATTATTGAATTCGCTATCGAGACCACCTTGTATATTTTCGCCATGGTTTGGCAGTTAGAATATTTTATTTTTCCATATATAAAAAATGTATCTAACTGTTATACAGATTTTTTTATATATGAAGTTTGACAGTTAGAATACAGGCGAAAATAAATGAATTCGCCACCGCTGTCACCTTGTAATTAATTCGCCTTGTTAAATTCATTGGCGAATCAATTATTTGCCTTGGTAATTGATTCGCCTTGGGCATCGACAAGACGAATCAATTACCAGGTGGCAGCGTTAGAGAATTTATTATTTTTTGCTGGTAGAAACGAATGTCAAACTTCATATATATAAATAGTACACAGATTTTTTATGTATGGAGTTTGACAGTAGTATTCACGGCGAAAATTAATGAATTCGCCTACGCTGCCACCTGGTAATTGATTTGCCTTGGGCATCGACAACAGAGAAACAAGCCGGGACCAATTTGACGGCGGCGGCGTTTGAAAAATTTAATCGGCGGGCCTTCGGTTTGAATAAAGTTATAGTGTGACTTATAATCTTCTAAAATCAAAAAATATGAAACAATTCAAACACGGACGTTAAGTTAAAAAAATCAGAATGTCTTAATTGTTTCTCTTTTTTTAACAAACTGTAGCTTTTTATATTTTTTATTATTTTACAATAAAAATCAATGATGTAGTAACTAAAAACTATTTTTAAATGCAAAGTGTTTTTATGCAAAGTATGTTTTTCCTACATATATTCCCTCCTAGAGATGTTGCATAGCAGGATCTCTATCGAAAAGTAACTCGAGGTTTCTGAACACGTTTTGAATTTGCGACAAATATGACATTTGGATTTTCTTTAATGTCGGTGTTACACATGTAGGCGGGTTTCAGCCTATCAACTGATATAACTTTTTCGTTACCTTTAACATCTAAAGTAAAAAGTTTAGGAGTCTTTTTAATGACACGAAATGGATCTTGATACGGTGGTTGTAAAGATTTCCTTATATCATCTTCACGAATAAAAACAAAGCCACAGTGTTCCAGATCTTGAGATAGGAATACTGTACGGTTATTTTTATGTACTGCAGGGACAGGTTTCAATGTATAAGTTTTGTTTTTAAGAGATTGTACGAATTCATCCATTGGATGCTTTTCCGTTGTTTCGATAAAGAAATCTGCTGGAAACGTAGAGCAGTACCATAAACAAGATCTGATGGAGTACACTTAATACTTTCCATAAAGCTTGCTCGAAGTCCTAACAGGACAGTTGGTAAAACGGCATACCAATTTGTATTGTGGTGGCACATTAAAGCTGTTTTAGACATCTGTGCCATCTTTCGATCATTCCATTTCGGATGGGTGGTATGGAGATGTGCGGATACGTTCAGCGCCAAGGATTTGTCCAAGTTCTTTGAATAATTGTGATTCAAATTGTCGCCCTTGATCTGTAGATATTTTCAGGGGACACAAACCCTTGCAATCCATTCTCTATAGAAAGCTTCGGCCACTGTTTTCGCTTTGCAATCCTCTATTGGAATTGCCTCAGTCCAACGAGTAAATCTATCGATGCATGTCAGAAGATAAGTATAACCTATGTGACATGGTAGAGGACCTACTAAATCTAAATTTATGTGACAAAATCGTTCCGATGGAGTCGGATAAGAAGATATTTCACTTCGTGTATGTCGATGTACTTTTGATCGCTGGCAGCGCATGCAAGTTCTTACCATAGCCTTTATGTCTTTACCCATTTTAGGCCATACAAATCGTCTTCTGATTGCTTCAAATGTTGATTTATATCCGTTATGGGAAAGATCATGGAATGCATGAAAAATGCTTTCACGATGAGTTTTGGGAATAAACGGTCTCACATTTACGGTTGAGGTATCACAGTAGAGGGGTTTGGTATCTGCAGCAACTTTAATTGTTTTGAAAATTAAAGATGTGGTTTCCGGCTTCGATAAATATTGTTGTAATTCGGGATCGCTTTCTTGATCTTTAGCAATTTGTTTGTAGTCTATATTTGAGGATCCAGAAATTATAGAAATACGTGAAAGCGTGTCTGCTTTCCTTAATATGGCGTATATTTGTTGAAAACTGTGCCAAAAAATCAAATTGACGGTACTGACGTGCGCTTGCCTTATCTGGATTCTGTTTAAACGCATATGTCAAAGGTTTGTGATCTGTAAATATAATGAATTTTCTCTCTTCTAGCATATGACGATAATACTTCACAACTGTGTATACTGCTAAAAGTTCCCTGTCATAAGTGCTATATTTCCTTTGGGTTTCGTTTAATTTTTTGGAAAAAAATGATAACGGTTGCCAATTGCGGTATCTGATGCATCTACCATAACACATATTGGTAAATTTGTGCTAGAAGTGTGACACTAGACAAATCTGTTTTGCATTTTTCAAATGCGGCAATTGCTTTTGGGTTCCATGAAATCGGGGTATTATCGTTTTTTTTATTCCCTACTTGAAATGCTAGAAGTGGCATTTGAGTGATTGCTGCATTTGGAATAAATCTTCTATAAAAATTTATCATGGCAATGAAACGACGAATTTCTTTTACTTTTACAATTGCAGACACCTTCTCAGGAAGTGGCTTAATACCATTTTCCTCAACGGGATGTCCAAGAAAATTGACAGCAGGACGACCAAAAATGCATTTATCAATATTAATGACAACTCTATATTCTTGCAGACGTTGAAAAAGTTGGCTAAGATGTTTGAAATGTAATTCCTCACTTTCGGAAGCGACCAAAATATCGTCAATGTAAGGGAAACAAAAATCGAGCCCTCTATGCACTTCATGAATAAATCGCTGAAAAGTTTGCCCAGCATTGCATAGCCCAAAAGTCATGTATTTAAACTCGAAAAGGCCAAATGGAGTTATAATAGCAGTTTTTGGAATATCATTTTCGGCCACTGGTATCTGATTATATGGCCTTACTAAATCAATCGTTGAAAAAATGCGTTTACCGTGCAGTTTGTGGGTGAAATCACGAATATGTGGTACAGGATACTTGTCGGGGATTGTTTGTGCGTTTAAACTACGGTAGTCCCCGCAAGGGCGCCACTGACCATTTTTTTTGAGTACCAAATGTAATGGACTTGACCAGCAACTCTTTGATGGTTTGCATATTCTCTGCTCTATCATAACATTGAATTCAGGCTTCGCTATTTCAAGTTTATCTGGAGGAAGACGTCTAGGTTTTGCTGTAACTGGACGACCTTTTGTTTCTATAACGTGTTGTATATTATGCGGTTTTTTACCAACAGCGGTTGAGGGATTCCTTATTGTAAATTATTATAAGGGGTCGAATTTAGAACTGTTTTCACTTCATAATAACTCGGCATATGACCCATTTTACCTTTTGCAGATAAACCAGTTATTGAGTCGATAATTCGCACGTTTTTGATGTCAACAATAAGGCCAAAATGTTTTAAAAAATCAGCGTCAATTATTGGATGAGACACGTCAGCAACCACAAATTTCCATTGAAAATTTCGTCGAAGGTCAAACGATGACGATAGGATTTCTTCACCGTATGTATTAATAGAAGTGTTATTAGCAGCAAAAAGTTTATATTTTTGAAACTTTTCTTGTAATGGATCATGCACTGGAATAACAGATATATCCGCACCTGTGTCCACGAGAAAAAATTTACCGACTGATCTATCATACATAAAAAGACGATTGGTTGCATTTTCCCGGTCACTATTTTCGTCTAGTGACCGGGTTGTAAGTTTTCCGACTGACTACTTGTGTTAAAAGAACAAGGGGGCCGACACTTACGAGCTTTGTTTTTAAATTTGCGGTGATAGTAACAAATTCTGCTTGAAGATGAATTTCTACTGGAAGTTGCATGTGATCCTTTTGATCTGCTTCTTCTAGTTAATTGAAGATTTCTTAATGCCGTGTTAATTCTTTGAATTTGTGCTTTAATTTCAGAAAGCTCATTTGTAGAGCTAATTGTTGAGACGCTTGCATTTCGTGAAATTTGAATGTCACCAATTTTATCAGCCATTTTAACAAGGTTGTCTAAGGATTCAGAAGATGTTGCTAATATTGCTTACGTTTGGGATGGTAATCTATGTAGCCACACAGTTCTCAAAAAATCTTCGGTAACACCACCATTGGCTAGGTTTTTCATTTCTCGCAGGAGGGCGCTTGATTTTCTATCACCGATTTCCATGTTTGTTAGCAGTGTTTTAATGCGATTTTCCTCGGAAACAGAGAAATGATCAATTAGGCGTTGTTTAATTTGTTTATAGGCGTCAATGGGAGGATTCGTAACAATATCACTTACCTGGCTTAGTATGTCTGCATTTAAATCAGCCAAGATGATGAAATATTTCGTCTCTTCATTTGTCACACGATGTAAGGAAAATTGTGCTTCAACTTGCGCAAACCAAAGAATTGGATTCTCCTTCCAGAAACGAGGTATCTTAATAGCAAAATTTAAATTATGGTTGTGTGCATCACTAACTGCAGGATTATTTACTCCCGCAAAAGATGAACTTTGCTCGGTTGCAGAACGCGTAGCAGGCATGTTGTTGTCATTAAATTGTAGATCACGTCGGGGTTACCAATTGAAACAATTAAAACACGGACGTTAAGTTAAAAAAATCAGAATGACTTTATTGTTTCACATTTTTTAAAACAAATTCTAGCTTTTTATATTTTTTATTATTTTACAATAAAAATCAATTATGTAGTAACTAAAAACTATTTTTAAATGCAGTGTGTTAACGCAAAGTAAAATAAACATATAAATAAATATTTTTATACCTAAATTTGAACAAAGTTGTCGAAGTCACAGTTTAAATATTTAAAAAAAGTTCAAATATTTAAACATTTACTTTAAAACTTATCTTATTGAGTTATACACAATTTTTTAAAATTTCTTATTCTGCAAAATGGAGGTCTCATTTAATCAATTTGGTTTTTAGTATAAGACTCTGAGGTTTTCTTTACAATATTTGTGTAGAATCCACTGATGAGGTATGTATGAGCAGTAGCGTAATGGCCATATGGATATGCTTTCTCCGCAATAATACATTTCATTTTTTAGTTTAAAATAATAAATATTTCATGAGAATAACATGAAATAGTTATATTTGAAAAAATTAAGCACAATTAAAAACAAATTAATTTTATTATTATTAATAATATTTAAAGTATAAAAATATAATAAGTGAAGATTTTGTAATCAAAACCTATATATCGGTCCGAGAAAATCCTGCTTTTAAGCTATTATATCCGGCGGCTAATTTTGAGCCGGCTTAAGCTTTGAGTCGGCACAAATCGGCGGCGGCACAAAAATTTTAATTATTACGGTGGCGGCTAGCCGCTGATTTTGAGCCGATCAGCTTGTCGATCCGCTTTATTTCAGATTCTGTTGAATTTTATAAAATACAATACAATAAATAAAATGACTTCAACCAATTTAGAACCCAATGAATCGGGTAGGAGCATTGTCTGTGAAAATAAATATATTTATAAATGGACTATTCATAATTTTAAATGCAAGAGTTTTCCATATTATACAGCTCTTCCAAATATAAGCTTTGTATTTTATATGCATGGCATCAAATACCTTGGAGAACTAAAACTTGATGGTAATCATTGCACTTCAAGGATAATAACCTGCACTACCGAACAAAAGGCTTTTTCTGCAAAAATTTCACTTGAAAATATGGTTATTCTTGATTCCACGATTTATGCTCTTAAATCACACTCAGCATCACTTTATAACGAAAAAGACAAAAAATGCCTCTTGAGCGAAGACAATATAACAATATGTTGTGAATTATCAATGACCCAGTGTGAAGTGTTGAACCCTTACCAGAAAAATATTAAAGAAAAGTCTAAACTAAAGTATAGTCTTCTTGTTGATCTCTTCGAAAACAAACATTATTGGGATGTTACTTTTGTAGTAGCAGGTCATGAAATCCATGCCCACAAATGCATATTAGCGAGTCGCAGTAAAGTCTTTGCCGCAATGTTTGAACATGAAATGGAAGAAACAAAATTTAATAGAGTAACTATAAATGATATTGACCCTGCAGTATTTGTTGAAATGCTACGTTTTATTTATACTGATAAAGTGTTAAATTTAAATAAAATGGCCTCGGACCTTTTAGCTGCAAGCGACAAGTATGATTTAGAAAATTTAAAATGGAGTTGCGAGAATGAATTGGCGAATAGTCTTACAGTCCAAAATGCGGCCGAAAAATTGATACTTTCAAATTTGCACGGATCAAAAACTTTAAAAAATTATATTATTAAGTTTATTAATTGTCATAAAAATTCTGTACTAGATACCAAGGGTTGGAAGCAAATTGTTAAAAACCATACTGATTTATTGTTTGAACTATATCTGAAAAACTAACGCAGGTTTCTTTATTACCATGGCACAGTCATTCATCAGGTAAGTGCAATAACTGTTTTAGAAATTTAAAATGTATTTTTTACGTGTAATTTGATATGTTAAATAAAGAAACTAATGCTTAAAATATTATCAGCTTTTGAACTGCATTCGCCTGATGAGTTATTGCGCCATGTGTACTACGTCCTAAATGTTGATGAATTAATAATTAAATAAGAAAAGAAATGTTATATTTTTAGAGAATTTCTTATAAAAAAATTGTGTTATTTTTATCGTCTTTTTTATATTAAATCTATTTTATTTTTAATTTTGTTAATAATAAATAAAAGTATAATAAAAGAGTTAAAAATGTGTAATTCGTACATTTGGAACTTTTCAGGAGAAGGGAAAAACATAATAGAACACTGTATATTAAAAATGCAAATGCTTTAAAATCCCCTCTTGATACTATTGCATTTCAATTTTGTTCCTAGGTGTAACCATGGCAAAATAATACAGGTGGTCTCGATGGCGAAAACTAATGATGCGGCCACCTGGTATTATTTCGCCATGAGACCGCCTGTATTATTTCACCATGCGGTCACCTGTATTAATTCGCCTTGATGCTGATAATACAACCTGCATGGCGAAATAATACAAGGTGGTCGCAATGGCGAATTCATTAATTTCGCCTTAAACGCAATTTCAAACTCTATATATATAAAATATGTATAATTTTTTTATATGGTATTTGACATTTAGAATATGCAGCGAAAACTAATGAATTCGCCATTACGGCTTCCTGGTATTATTTCGCCATGTTTGACTGCACGGCTACAACCAAGGCGAATCAATTACCAGGTGGCAGCGTAGGCGAATTCATTACTTTTTACTGGTAAAAAGTACTGTCAAACTTCATACATATATAAACAATTATACACCGAAATTTTTTATATATGGAGTTTGACAGTAGTGTACATGGCGAATTCATTAATTTTCGCCGATTAAAAAAATAAAAACGGGCTTTTAAGTCGCAGAATTTTGGCTACATACTCTAAAAAGGATTTGATATCCCCATGATTAATTAGGGAAGGATAGCTGGGGGTATATTTAAAACAAAGAGCCTAAAAACGAGTCTCAAAAATATCGCAATCAGAATTTTAAGTATTTTTTATACTCGTACGCGAAAATTTTTTATTTCTCTTTATTTGTAAGCAGCGTTGCCACATTTTTACCCTATTAAAGTTTTTTACTGCCGTTTTGTGAAATACTGCATTGTATGCAGATCTATTTATAAACAATAAAAAAAAACAAAATTTGATCAAACCTATTGCTTAAACATTATAAACAGAAAAACAGGCAACAACCGTTTTCATACGTATGAAATACAACACATATTTAATGAATAAAATGCAATAAAAACGGCTTAAAGGCACAGCTTTTGTACACTATTTAGAGCAGGTATACTTATTTTGTTGCTATTTTTTATGTACAAATATTTTCAGTTTATGCGCCTTGTTATCATAAACGTGCTACTCGTACTAACGGTATTTAGGAAAACAAAATGATAAAAAATAAAATAATTTTTTTTTCGAATCCGTGAATAAAAGGTAAATTACTTAATTTTTTTAGTTTTAACAAAACTGTATATATGCAGATGTAATATTGCATTGACTGAATGTCATTAGACCTCATAAATAATAAATTGCAATAAAGTTTTTAGTTTACATATTTTATTTTGTTAAATATAATTATTGCTTTTATAACTATTTGTTCGTTTTAAAAATCTATTTGCTTAACGAATAGAGTTTTTAAATTTCTATCCTGTGTGTCTTAAAAAAAAAACGTAATATAATAAACAATGAACTATTCTTGAGTTATCAGTAAACTTTTGTTGTGTTTTTAATAAATGAAAATATGGCGAATTTTACGGGTTCTATTTAATTTATTTTCTGTTATATATTAAATAAACTTTCATAATTTCAAAGAAGTATGTATGTTAGCTAATTTGGATATTGGCTTTGGACTTTTAATATTGTGTTTGATTTAATAATTCTGATCTGATAACTCTGTTTTCCTCTCACTACACACGTTAAAATCTCTCTCTTGGTGTTTGCTGTGAGTATGAGTACGAATAAAGTAAAGCCAGCATCGCAAACATTTTACTTGAGTATGGTAGACACTTAAACTCATCAATACTCTAATGGAATGGGTATAGTAAATACTTGCACAAAAGAAATGCGGTGGCGATCACACCGCAACCTTATTAAGATGAGTATACTTAAGGCCGTGTCAGATAAAACTTTTGCTTTGCGTTGCGTTGCAAATTCGCTTTGACATCTGAGATAAAATGCACGAACTTATATGAAGTATGTCACATAAAGCACTTTTAACGCAAAGCAAAGCGCAAAGTTGGGCAACACTCATCTTTTTGCGCGCTTTGACAATTAGCTGCTATACATTTGTATATTATTTTTGGCAAAATCGAACGTAAAAGAGCTAAGAATTTTAAAATATTATTTTTTTATATATATTCTTCCTTTATTATTTTTTTAGAAAATTATGGAAGAAAAACTTATAAAAACAAACAATAATTAGGCGCTGTTAAAGTTTTTATTGTGACATACCTCTTGCGTTATACGCTTTTTGTTCAAAGTTTGAAACGTCACGCAAAGCGATAAAGTTTTATCTGACACGGCCTTTAGAGTATTAAAAACAGACACTCTTGCAGTTCTCTGATATGAAACGCGAATATTAACTGATTTTTTTCTATTCACTTTTGTAATATAAAAATCTGTTGTTTTGATAAAATTGAAACCATTTTAATTCTTTTCCGATTACACCATACATCTTTAGTTTCTGTAATATAATTTATTTTTGAATGATCTCAAAAGCTCTTTTCAAATCTAGAAGAATGGCCACTTTTTTTTATTATTTTTTCCTATGCTCTTTTATCGGTTGATTACATAGTTTACGGCTGTTTCATATAAATATTTTTTTTCTGAAGTCTGACTGATATTTCGGTTTGCTTTCCGCACTTTAGCAATTGGTGTTATAACAGTTTCCTTCCAATTATCTGGAAAAATTCCTGTCTCAAGGGAATTGTTGATTACAATTAATATTTTATTGCCTGTTAAATTCTAGTTATCAAAAATAACTTTGGTCGATACTTTATTATAGTCTGGTGTCCCTTTCAGTTGTTTTATTATTTTTTTAAGTTCTATTATATGTATTGCACTGAATTTGAATTGGGCATTTATCATTCCTTGTTGTTGTAAAAGCTCTGCTGTTTTCGAGTCTTTTATTGAAAAGATATAAAAATTTAATCATGTGTGCATTTGTCACCAGATGAAGCTGGAGAAATTGCGCAACTTCAACCGACCGCATCTATAGGTATATACGGCGTAAATTCGTGACCTATTGAGACAATTAAATAAATGCACTGTGTCGTGAGGACTTTGGAGGCAGGTTGGGCAACGGTTCAAAGTGCCAATAACTATTCGTTTGTTGGGTATAATTGTGTTGGAACTGATCTCGTTTGCCTGGATAAAATCCTCTCATTTTCTGAAATCGTTGTTTATTCAGGACTTTATTGCATTTATAGCCATTTATAGCTCCCGAGACCTTCTGCTGATGCAATAGCATCAGATGGCTGCATTGCCCATCTAGGTTGCTTTAGATAGAATAATATCCCTAATGATATTGCGATAGCGCCTAAATTTTTACCGGATGAGTCGGGGAAGCGAAACCCGCGTTATTGCCTCGTGGTTAGGGTGACTGGGCGGGTGAAGAGCCACTAGTAATTGCTTTTTCAGTAATTCATTGTCTGGTCTGACCGGAAGCATCCAAGTCTCCTCATGGAGATGATCTATACTTGTCATCTTGACACATCCGGTAGTGATTTTGTATTATTTTGTGCTTTTTGTAAAACTCGCCATTTAGTATTGCTAAGAAACGAGGTCCATATCGGGGCAGCATAAATTAGGAGCTGTTTTAATAGTCTCCTTAGTGATTTCCCAAGAGGTGTCAGTGACTTGTTTTAGAAGTAAGTTCCGAGTTTTCAGTTTGTGGTCGATGTAGAGAGCGTAAGAGGGGACGTGAAGGAGGCTGTCAAAGACTTTTCTTAAATTTTTTTTGTTTTGTATCGTAGGGATACGTCGGCCTTCGACTTAGATGTCCAATACCATTCTTATGTCTTTAGTCCACAAAGTGAAAATGGATACTAAGGATTTTGAAGGTGATAGCTGAATTCTGAGATGGTGGTCAATTCTTGTAAGATTCTGGCACTTATGTTGTTAATTTTAACACCACATAAATGAATAGTGCAGTCATCTGACATCTTGAGGTGGTGAAGGAAGTTTCGCAAGATAAATGTTTAAGAGTATTGGTGATAGTATTGCTGCTTGTGGCACACCCATTCTTATCTTGCGGTATTTTGACTTCTGGCCTCTGAACTCAACAAACGTTTGTCTGCCACTTAAGTAGTTGACAATCTAGCGTTCGACAACCTGGTTGTTGACATCTGTTGCTAGCTTATAGTGTTATATTGTTTTATATATTTTTTCGCACCAGAACATTTACTTTACAAATGGTCTATTTACTGATAATATCGTACAGTTTTTAAGTCTGACAAGTTCATCCCAAGGCTAAAGCAATTTTCTTTATTATTTTTGCTAGTTAAGCGTTCATTTACTTTTTTTACATTTTGAAGAATAATTTTAAACCGGGCATTTAGAAAAATACTATGGTGTCTGAATATTTCGAATATTATCGTAAAGTAAAAACTTGTAGGACTTGTACACAAAGAGAAATGCAACGCTCAGATAAAAACATACCGTTACGAAAATAAGATCTGGCAGCCCCTGTTGTTTTTTAGAATATGAAAGTGGTGAATAAAGTTACTTCCACTAATGGTGTATTTATTTATTTATTTGTATTTATTATTAAATTGCGATTTCCTGATAAAACAAGACATAATATCTTATAATTTAAAGTAACAGAATCAGAAACGGTCTAACAATAAAACTAATAAGTTAGACATACATAAATATTTAGAATTTAAAAATAATACAACTGTATGAAAAAAACAGTAAAATAATATAAAATAAGTAAACTAAAACAATATTAACTGCAATTTATGTTCGATAAAATTGATTTAGAACATATTTAAATTTATTTACGTTGCTAATAGTTTGCATGTTTGGTAAAAGTTGGTTCCAGAGACGGATAGTTAATATGAAAAACTGTATTTCAGACGCTGTATTCCGATGTCTAATTTGCATGATGTCATTTCCTTTTGAAGATCTCATAAATCTTAAGCGGTCATAAAGATATTTTCGTTGCTCTGATCTTGCAATTTAATGCAAAAAAACTAAGTTTTTTAGCTTTAAATAGTTATTAAAGGTAACATTAAAGATACGACTGGAGTACTGTGAAACGTGATCAAATCTCCTAAGGGAGAATATGAAGCGTACAATATTGTTAAAACTTGTGTTCAATTTCGAAGAGTCTTTTGCGTTGCAGCCAGAGAGTACTTCTGATGAATAAAGCAGCATTAGGAGTAAATAGGTTTTAGCTAAAAGTAGTCTTATTTTTGGTGGTGTAAAATACTGTGCACTCCATAAGTACCGTAGCATACTATACACTCTTCCACATGCTTGGTTGATGTGATCTGACCAAGTAAGTGTACTGTTGAACAGAATGCCCAGATTTCTGGCTGAATTAACAATATCAATTTTGCTACCACCCATGAAAACATCATTTCTAGTTTCAGTTTTGACAGAACTCTTACAAATTACAATACACTTTGACTTGTTAGGGTAGACACGTAAACCATTATTTGCAGACGCCCACAGAAAAATTTTATTTACATCACTGTTAAGATCTCTAACTCTAGTAGTGATGGAAGCTTTAGAGCTATCAAGGTAGCGCTGAAAGTCTTCAGTATACATCTGAATCCTGGAATATTTTAGCTGTTCTTGTATATAGTTAGCATAAATTGAGAGGTACGGTAAATTTGATATTTGGCGGTATTCATTACTTGCTTTTGGTACTGGAATGATTTTTGCACATTTCCATTCGGTCGAAAAAAAAAAACAAGTGGTTATAATTGTGTTATACAAATGCTTAATAGGGTGTATTATCAATGGAAGTACGAGTTTTATAAATCTTGGATTAATATCATTCAAATCGACAGCATTTGATTTGACCCTATAAAAACCCTCCGTAATATCATCCAAATTTAGGCACTTAAAACTAAATTTTGTAATGGTAGATCATATGATGGCGTATGAGCATAAAAGCCAGGGTCTACTCTTAGTAAAGGAATATTAACGAAAGATTTATTAAGCAAATTGACATCAGCCTCACATTCGCGATTAGTTGCCGTTCAAATCCCAATATCACGTATTGTTTTCTACGTCTTTTTCGTGTCAATAGCTTTGTTGAATTTTTCTAAATAGTAGGCACATTTATCGTGTTTAATTTTAGAGACAACAGCTTTCCTAGCTAGACAATACTGCTCGCGATATTCTGGTGTCCTATATCGCTTCCACATATAAAACATATTATCACGGCGTTGTATTAATAATTTTGTACTAATGCTTAACAATGTCGATCCCACCTTCGGACATGCGTACAACGGAAAATAATAATTATTATAATGCAATAAAAATTAAGAAGCAGCAGTACAAAACTCCCGAGAAGCAAAAGACAATTATTGTGGTGAGAAACCATGGCAGATAATTTAGTGGAGACTAGTTAGTTACTGAACAGACCTAATGTAAATGCGTTACGAAAATGCTCCAAAAGGGAAAACAATAATTAAAGCAGCTACAATGACCTAATGTAAACTGGCTCAAACTAGTTTTACGAAAAAATTTGTCGTAAAGGTTGCTCGAAGAGAACACAACTATAGAGAAAAGTAACGAAAGATAAAATGGACGATAAAAAAACGTCAAAAATTCTTTGCTTGGGGTTGTTGTCCCAGCTGGAATAACTATGGAGAATAAGTAGTAAGAGATGAATAAGTATAAAACACAACCACCCGCAGGAATACAAACGAAACAAAGAAACTTTTGTTTAGTTCTGCGAAGCAAAAAAAAAAGCTGCTTAAATGCACATAATTGTAAATGGTTCAGTTGTGGGGGCCTGAAAGCATAACAAGGCACTAAATTAATTTCCCCGTGAATAAAAGTAGTTAGGATCAAAAACACTGTATAACTTTTATACATTTTTTTTATTAAAATAAGTTAAGAAGTAAAAACTTACAAATAAAACAAATTATTTTGTTTTCTCAATATTCAGTGTTGAAGATGCATGTAAATCTGAACTTATTTGTCTTGCAATTGATTCTAAATCTGTCTTAACAGATGTTGCAAGTTCCTGTTCTAAAACAATATCCATTTGAGTCTGTATTTCCTTCCACGCGAAATCGATATCTTCATCCTTTGGGTCCATGCCACATACAACAAAACGTAAAAAATGTTTGCCACGATATTTGGCCTGTATCATGTAGATTTTTTTACGTTCCGTAAGATAATGCAAAAGGTCTGTTGTGCGTTTATTATCGCCTTTGGGCCTAAAGCAAACCAAGCCGAGGGTTCTCTTGGTTACTAACTCAAAGCGAGGATCTGATAAGACATGCTTTTCAAATCTTTCTGCCAAAGTTACATGCTTACGGATATGAGCCCTTAGGCCTTCGGCTCCAATCGTTCGAAATGTGATCCATACTTTAAGAGCTCGAAAACGTCTACCCAATGGTATTTGCCAATGTCTAAAATCGGGAATTTGTGATTGTCCTTCGTATTTGTGTTTTAAATAAATGCGATCAACATTAAAGCTGTCAACCACTTTATTGGCATCCTTCAGCCACATGGCACTGCAATCAAAGTTGACCATAAGAAATTTATGTAAATTGAAATTTAAAGAATCCACCATTTCTAGGCCTTTTCTTAACTCTGAATATTCTTCCAAAGCAAAGGCTGCACCCGCATAGGCAGCATCAACATGTAGCCACAATTTATATCGATTACAAATTTTTCCTAAAGATTCGATGTCATCGTAAGCACAGGTGCCAGTGGTACCAAAGGTGGCAATGCAAATTATTGGTATTAAACCGTTGGCCAAATCGTTATCAATTGCTTTTTGCAACATTTCTCCTTTAAAAATTAAATCTTCTCCTGCTGGCAACAGGCGTATGGGGACTGCTGCTAAGACGCCCGCCTTTTCAATGCAGCTATTACTCTGATCGCTTGAATATGCCACCAATTTGCCTCTTATTTCACTTTCAGTCATTTCGGGATATTCTTCTTTTATGCGTCTAACAGTTTGTTCTCTGGCCGCTAAAACAGCAACTAATACCGATTCAGAAGCAGAACCCTGAATTATACCGCCACCTGGACCCTCAGTAGTATGAAGAAATTGTTCGGGTAATTTAAGAAATTTCGCCAACCAATCCATTACAACAACTTCAAGTTCAGTGCATGCGGGACTGCAAATCTACAAAAGAAAAAAAAAACACACGAAAATGAGTAAAATTATCAAACACAAAAAAAAACTCAATAGATGAGTTCAAATTACGGCAGTCGATATCGACCGAAATTTTAATAGAATTTTAATGTAAATTTCGATCGAGTGCCGTAATTTTCCCCCTGACAATTTCGAATTAGTAAAATGGAGTTTAACACGAGAGAACAATGCGTTTTCATTATTAATTATAATTTTAAATATTATCAGCTGTTACTATTACGGTAATAGCCATCGACATTGCGTCAAATTTACAAGCGCTTGTCTATAACGGTTCAATATAAGTAAACGGATTATATAAGTAAATCTACAGTAATTATGGAACACCCTTTAATTTCCAAATTGAAATTATAAACTCGTTGATACAGTGGACTTAGAAATACAGGTCACTTTTAAATTTCAGTGTTCTGTCTATAACGGTTCAAAAGTTTGGTCACATACACAAAATTCATTAACTATTGGAACACCCTTTAACTTCCAAATACAAATTTTTTACTTGTTGTTATAGCGGACTTAGCAATACAGGTTCTTTGTAAATTTCAAGCGTCTGTCTACAACTGTTCAAAAGTATGGCAATATACATCAAATTTAATGAACTATTGGCGCACCCTTTAATTTATAATTTCTAATATTAATACTTGTTACTATAAAGGCCATAGCAATCGACATTCTGTCCAATTTGCATGTGTTTGTCTATAACGGTTCGAAAGATAGGTCCATATAAGTAAATTTACATCAATTATGGGGGCACCCTTTAATTTGTAGATTTGTTTTTGTATAATTTTTTGTTTATAGGAGCTTTAGTAATACGCAGTCATTTTCAATTTTGCAGAAGTGCCCTTTAAAACTCAAAATACACGTAAAAAATATGTATGTTGTATGGGGACACCCTTTTAAGATAATGAGCTGTTTAAAACGGAACCAATCTGTAAACATAATCTATCATATTACCAACAATTTTAAAAATCGGATCAAAAATGACTGCGTTCTGGAGGCACAAATATAAAGAAAGCAACATTCAGCCGAATTGTATAACCTCCTTCTTTTTTGAAGTCGGTTAAAAAGACTTGATAACCTTTTGAAGAGGTCTTTAAGTAAATAATAAAATTTTTAAAAAATGCTTAACCCATTAAGAGCCGATGGCATTTTTGTTTTAAATTATATATATGTAGTGATGATTTTTTTATTCTTTAATTTTCTGTCACCCAAATATTTGCTTTTCTGATTGAAGCTACTTCACTTAACTAGATTTACATATATGCTGAAGAGTATATAAAATTCGTATTGCCAAATGAAGCACTCTTACTTGTTGTATTATATCTTTTGATTTACTCAATAATCTATTAAAAGTATTGTAAGTTTTGCATGCCACTTTATGTTTCTCAGAAATAGTGGAAGTGTTACCAGACATGTGGAGACTGTGTGGGTAAGGAAGTTTACAATATTTATATTCACTCATTCATTTTGCAGGCATACATACATTCTAAAGATCAAGGACACTGACTTCTGCTGATCCCTTGACGATTTGGTTGAGCAGATAAATATTGAAAGCGTCTGAGCCCCGAGGACCAGGGTAATACTAAATCGGATAGGTTTGTTTCAGTTACTAGTTTTACTAGACTAGATAGTTTCAGTTTTAGTTGGATGTGAGACACACTGCTTCCGAACTTTTCAAAGTTTCATTAAGTCATAAATAGAATTATTAGGCGTCATGCTCTGCGTTTGGCTGTAATTTCTTTTGCAGTGAGTTTACAGAAATTCTTAAAAAAAAAACTGACTTGAAAACATATTTTATTTGTGTGTGTATAACGGTTGAGAAGCTTTGTCGTACATATACATCCAATTATATCAACTATAAGGTCACCCTTTAATTTCCAATTCCAAATTATATACTTGCTGTTAAAGAAGACAGATTCCTTGTAAATTTAACCCTCTGTCTACAACTGTTAAAAAGTACGGCCATATACATACATCAAATTAAATAAACTCTTGGGGCACCCTTTAATTTATAATTTTGATTAGTTATACTTGTCCAATTTTCAAGCGTTTATGTATTTAAAAGTTAGGCCCATATATGTAGGTTTATGTCCCCTATGGGGAACCCTTTAGTTTTTAGATTTATTTTTCTATTAATTTTTGCTATTGGGAGCTATAGCGATAATGCATATAAGAAACATGTCTATTGTATGAAGATACTTTTTAATTTTTTTCACTATAAAATGATTTTAAAACGGGATCAATCTGTAAGCATTACCTTTCAAGTAAAGAAATATTTTTTTTAAATCGGTGTGGAAATGACTGTGTCTGCAATTAACATTCACATTCATAACCTCATTTTTTTACCCTTCACCACAAAAATATATATCTAAGTTTGTCATTCCGTGTGTAATTTCTAAAATATCAATTTCCGACCGTATAAAGTATATATTGTTACGAAAGTAAGATCTGGCAACTCCTGTTGTTGATAACAGTATGAGAGTGGTGAATAAAGTTACTTCCACTATGGTGTGTGTATAGAATAATACCACAATTAGCTAAGAAAAGCTGAGCAACCTTAATGGCTGTGTTGATAGAGGTGCTTGCTGTAAAACAGAAGATTGGACATGCGCACAACGAAAAATAATAATTGTTATTTGTTCTAAGCAATTTAAAATTAAGAAGCAGCAGTACAAACCTCCCGAGAGGCAAAAGACAATTATTGTGTAAAGCCATGGCAGATAATTTAGTTAAGACGTTTAATTTAATATAAAGATTAACAGATAATTGTCAATAAGTCCTCTATAATAAAAAGTAAGAACGGTGGCGGTTAGCGCAGGGAAGTGTAACAGCACAACAACAGTGTATGGCAGACGTGGTTGGGGCTATTGGATTAAAGGGAATGACTGGCTTGGATAAAAGGAGTAGTGAAGATGTCTGTGGATGGTTAAGGTTACTAAACAAGGCATCGAGCAGTTCATATCTCACCGTAGTAACACAGTATTGTAGCGTGGATGGCGGCGTTTGTAATAATAACGCATGTTTGGTAAATACGAGACCATGGGTTCCACAAGACCGGTAGGATCAAGAAGTATATTTACATAAGGCCACAAAGTAAGAATACGGAATTTATAATGAGCCATAGTGGTATTTGCAATCAAAAGAATCTATACATTTGTTCTAAGAGGGAAAAACGTAACAATATATTCTGAGTTCTTATGCATAACGAAATCGATTGGGCAATGTCAGTCTGTTCGTTCGTGATAGTGTTGAAATCAAGTTTGCCTCGGTGACAAAAAAAAAATGTCAATCGATTAGATATAGTGTCGAAAGAGGTGCTATTGGAAATCAGCACAATCGGTCCATGTCCTTCGAGGCAGCAGACGCCTACCTCTAATTTTTTCATGTCATTTGAAACAATCAAGTAATTTCAATCAAAAAAATTAATATATGGGGCGATAGAGAATTAAAAAATAAGAAAAAAACATAAAGTGAAAAAATTGGCGCTTACACATATTTTCCGAGTTACGGGCTTTGAAATTTTTATTTTTTTTGAAACATCAGTATTGGTATAATTTTAAAACTTTTGAAGAGATCTTTAAGGAATACTAATTTCTTTTTATAAAAATGCTTAAGCCAAATTCTTGTTTTATTTTTTAATTCACTGGTACCCAAATATTTGCTTTTTTGATTGGAGTTATTCACTTAACTAGATTTACATAGATGGTGAAGGGTATATAAGATTCGGCATAGCCGAATGTAGCAATCTTACTTGTTTTAAAGTCGGTTTAAAACATAAATACCTGAAGTCTTGTGCAAATTTTATACATATTTTTATGGCATTAACATTTCTTATATAATCAAAGAAATCGTAAAAAGCAAAAGTTTTAATTTATTCATTCATTAACAAAAAAAGTAAATAAAGAAAATAAAATAAAAAAAAAAAAATAAAAAAAAATAAACAAAACCACTATTATTTATTATCTAGACATCAGTGGATGAAAACAGTCTCCCAAAAGATGTGATAATTATGTACATATGTATGTATGTATGTAAGCATTTTTAAACGCTTAAAAAAAGAAGAAACTTATTTCATCGCAAACAGAGAAAGTTCTTTTAGATGATGTAAATAATTTACAAATAACTTCAAGGCATTTTACAAGCATTTTGTTTTAAAGAGTAAATAATAAACCAGATTTTATGTTTGTAAACTTAAATGAGCTTCTTCTTTTAAAAGCCCATAAAAAAGAGAAAAACAAAATAATATTCATTCTTTGCAGCGTTGCCACAATGATGATTTTATCATATTTTGATGATTTTTGAACCAAAATATGATTTGATAATTTTTTTTCTTAAATTATAATTTCTAATTTATAAAAACTATGATTTTTGTTGTAATTGTACTACATAGTGAAGTTAAGTTTTGCATCAGCTTAAATAAAAAATTTTTTTTCAAAGCTTTTCCTGTCAAATACATAAAATGTATGAGGAAATTTTAGACAATTTTATACAAACAGAATATGTGAACATGAGTTTCAATAACGACTTTGATTTCAAAAACATAAGTCTATTTCTAAACAACGAAGAAGTCTATCTGGGTGCTTTTGTTAAACAAAAGATTTCTAGCTCAAAGCTCACTGGAAATGAAATATGTAAATAAATTCATTAAAAATTGTTTGTCATTTTACATTGAGTTATGTGAGCAAATATTAAAACGATTTTATTTTAACCATACGTTTTTAAAAAGCTCTCATATCTTGACCCTTTAAAAATTATAAATAGAAAAATTAATTCTCTGACAGGCTTAATACACAATTTTCCAAATTAATTTAATGAAAAGGAAATTTAGATAACGAATTTAGAGAACTCCGTTTTATAAAATTTAGTAATAGTTGTACAACTCTAGATAATCTTAGCTAAGATAAAATTTTGATCCAAAGTTTCAAAAATAACTCTTGCTAACAACATTCCAGCTTTTCTAGTGTTGTCAAAATTTGTTAAAAACTTAATAAGTCTTCCCATTTCTTCAGCAAATGTCAAACGAATATTCTTAACAGTTAATTTAAACAAAAATAAATATAGAAATAGATTAGACAACAGCACTCTCAAAGGTATCGTAGACGCAAATGATTACTTAGCAATAAGAAACTGTTCCTGCTATAATTTAAAAATTAACCAAGATATTATTAAAATTTAAAAACCCTGTATATATTATAGTAAAAGTTCTTCGTAAAACTTCGTACACTTTAAATAATAATAATTTAAACATATACAATGTATGTTAATATATATGTTTTAATTTAATTTAATTTAATTTAATTTAATTATATTATTTAATTTAATTATAATTATTTAATTTAATTATAATTTTTAAACAAAATTTTGTATTAAAAAATATGATAACTTTGTTTCATATTGTTACGAATAATAAAATCTGACAACCCCTGTAGTTGCTTTCGTATGAGTGTAGTGAATAAAGTTAATTCAACAACCAATGGTGTGTTTACGGAATAACAAAACCACAAGTTAGCCAACAAAAGCTGAGCAGCCTCAATGGCTGCGTTGGTAGAGGTGCGTACTACAAACCAGAGGGTCCTGAGTTCGATACCGCATTCGGACATGCGTGCAACGAAAGAAATAATAATTGTTGTTATAAGCAATTAAAATTAATAAACAGCAGTACAAACCTCCCGAGAGGCAAAAGGCAATTATTGTATGAAGCCATGACAGATAATTTAGTGGAGACGTCAAATTTAATATAAGAGCAACAAATAATTGTCAAGAAGCCTTTTATAATAAAAAGTAAGAGCAATATCGGCTAGTGCGGGGAAGTGTAACAACATAACAACAGTGTATGGCAGAAGTGTGTTGTGGCTACTGAATTAAAGGAGAAGACTGGCTTGGATAAAAGGAGTAGTGGAGATGTCTGTGAATGGTTAAGGTTACTAAACAAGGCATCGAGTAGTTCATGTCTCGCCGGAGTAACACAGTAGTGTAGCGTGGATGGCTGCGTTTGTGGTGATAACGCATGTTTAGTAAATACGAGACCAAGGGTTCACAAGACCGGTAGGATCGAGAAGTAGAGCCAGGAAAAGCCATAAAGAAATAAAGTTCGAATACAGAATTTAGCCACAGTGGTATTTGCAATCAAAAGAATCCGTACGTTTGCCTTTTAAAAAGGGTAAAACGTAACAATATAATATAATTTTTGTTTCTGCATATGATGATTTTCTTCTCTAAGCTTCTGGCAACGCTGATTCTTTGGTTTACATAAAGAGTAACAACCGTATATTCACCCTGTGGTAAGTTTATAATCAAACATAATTTATTTAATGTTAATGAAGATCTCTGGTAGCTATTGATTGTGATGTATAAATTTATTTTTATTATTGGCACTACATCTTTAAAAAACTAAGTAGTGAAGCGATATTTAGTTAAAAGAAAAAAAAATAATGAGAAACATATTCACCTAAACAGGCACGTCAACAAGCAAAACAGCCTTTTGGGATACAGAAAATCTATATGCCATTAAAACACTGTAGTGACATAACATTTTTTGAACCGATAGATGATATGGACTTGGCTTCAACTGGTATGTGCCACTTACAACACAGCTCATGAAAAAATTACCATTTCTCTTGCAAACGAAGTTCGCTAGACGAATTTTCTAATATAAGAAAAAAATCAAGATCTTGTGATTTTTCACCATTAAACCTCTTTTTTATTCTCTAAATCTGTCAATAAGCCAGAGACTTTGAAATCAAATACAGCCAAAATCATGGTAAAGTCTGATCAAAAGCCAACAGCTCTCCGAAGAATTATTAATAATTATTTTAAGCATAATAAAAGAATAATTATTAATTCTGGGAAAAATTTGATAAAACAGTACTTAAGTTAAGTGATAAGGAATTTCATTAAAGAACCAAAGGTAGAATTATAAAGATATTAATTGATAATAATTAATAATAATAATAATAAATAGGTTATTTCAACAATTAATGTACAGCAGAGCAAGTAACTCAATTTTGTTACGGAAACAAAAAGTTTACAAATCTTTAATTTATGTACCAGAAATAGCAGAAGGTATAATAAAATCAAACATTTTTGATGCTGAGAAATATAAAATAACTTACAATACTTTAAATAGATTATTTAGTAAAACAAAAGATAAAATATAAAAGTGGGACATGTCAAATGTAGTATACAAAATACCTTGTAATGGTAATGATAATAAGAATTGTAATAACGCACGTACAGAAGTCTGATGTTAATAATCTACAAAAAACTGCATTATCTTCTTAATTGGGCCAGATTAAATCATAAACCTAATGCTGTAAACATATTCGCCGCAGCAAGATACACGAACACACGACAGCAAATGACGCTAGCAACATTTGTCGCCTTGCACCCAACTACATAATTATTTTTAAGGCAGCAGCTACATAATAAAAATATGAATTAATTGAAAGTAACATCACTGCTTAAGCGATTTTTAAAGAAGCAGCTCCGATTTATATTAAAAAAAAAATGTTTTAACTATTTTGTAAGAGGCTATTTAAAGAGAAGAATACGTCGATTTTTGGATTGCCTTTAATATTGAAATTGAATTAAAGTTGAAGATACATGAGTTTTAAATGTAGAAAATAATTATAAACGTCGGTACATGTTGGAGATGTTACAAATAATTAAAGTTCCATCAACAAAAAGAATAAATTTTAAGGCTCATTATACTGGAAATGTTGCGCTATGTTATCGACATTTAGCATAAAAAGTAGTAAACATTAACATTAAATGTTAAGTTTAAATGAAAATTAACAAATTCCATAAAAACAAAGTTTTCATAAAAAGGAAAAAATCCTCTGCTAAAAATCTGAATTTAGTAAATTCTAAATTTTACTAAAAATCCAAGTCACAAAAGTACGATAAAATAAATTAGAGTGGTAATTTCAAGGAAACCTTAAAAATATTAAAAAAAATTGAAAACTTCACAAAACTTATGGAAATAGAAATTTAACAAAAAACCTCAGTCTTTTATTTGCAAATTTTTCAAAATGATATACAATATTTTTATTGCATCATTATAAATTCTGTATTCTAACTTTATGGCTTTTTCTGGCTATACTTCTTGGTCCTACCGGTCTTGTGAACCCTTGGTCTCTTATTTACTAAACATTAGCGTTATCACTACAAACACAGCCATCCACGCTACACTAATGTGTTACTCCGGCGAGACATGAACTACTCGATGCCTTGTTTAGTGACCTTAACCATTCACAGACATCTCCACTACTCCTTTTATCCAAGCCAGTCATCCCCTTTTAATCCTATTAGCCATAGAACACACGTCTGCCATACATTGTTGTTATGCTCTTACACTTCCCTACGCTAACCGCTACCGTTCTTACTTTTTATTATAAAGGGCTTTTTGACAATTATCTGTTACTCTTATATTAAATTGGACGCCTCCACCAAATTATCTGCCATTGGTTCACACAATAATTGTCTTTTGCCTCTCTGGAGGTTTGTGCTGCTGTTTATTAATTTTAATTGCATTATAACAATTATTATTTTTTCGTTGCACGCATGTCCGAATGCGGTATCGAACTCAGGACCCCGTGTTTTGCAGTACGCACCTCTACCAACGCAGCCATTGAGGCTGCTCAGCTTTTGTTAGCTAATTGTGGTTTTTATTCTATAAACACACCATTAGTAGAATTAGCTTATTCACCACGCTCATACGGAAACAACTACAGGGGTTGCCAGATTTTATTATTCGTAACAACATACATTATATAGTCAGATATGGATGTTTTTTCCGTTTTTTCCATTTTTTGTGGTGAAGGGTATAAATACAAATTTGCGGTATGGACATTGTTGTTTAACTTTCAGTTATTTAGTTCGCTAATAATTTTTATATATATTTCCTTTATAGAAATATATATTTACAATAACTAGTGAAAAACCTTCTAAAATAAATAATCTGATGTTGGAAAAAACCGTCAACGAAAATTTTCTTTCGCCAGTAGAGACAGAGACTGTCAGACGTCATATAGCTGGTAGAGCTGAGAAAATTAACGTAAAATGCCCGAAAGCTATTATGCATTACAACAAAAATATGGGTGGATTAGCTTAAATAGATCAGCGCAAATCCTTTTATTTGCAAATCGAAAATAAAATATTACCTCTGGTTATTTTCTGACTTACTTGATATAAGCGTAAACAATTCCTACGTTATTTACAGCGAATGTAAAGCAAAAAATCTTGTTGAAGGGACTCAACCTAACCCCCTTAAGTTTAGACAATTGGTGGCCAGAAATTTAATCGCTAGCTATTCTTCGCGTCAGAGAGAATTTCTAATATTCCAGTCAGTGCTGCCACAACCAAAAAATTTTTACAACCAAAATTTGCTTTAAAAGTTACCAAATGAGAAAAAAAATAACCAAATTTCAATATGTAGTATTTTTATTAAATAACATTAAAAATGGATACATATTTATAATGTAACTTATGTGGTTTAAATTCAGTTAATATTAATAATAACAAAAGTATAATTCTTTTACCTACATATGTATGTATGTAATAAGTAACGATTGTACACGTATGTTAAAAAAATAAAAGTTTGTTGAAAACAAATTAAACAAAACTTGCAGTTCGCAGGATAATAGTTTAAGACAACAGATTTACTTATTAAAAGTTCATTGCATTTTGAAATGAAATTTCACATTTAGTAAAATGAAAAGCTGTTGACAGTGTTGTAAAAGAAAAGTATTATAAGCAAATGAGTAGCAATAAAGCCGAATTCATAACAGGTGGCTGCACTAGCGATTTTAGTCACAGCTGTTTTATTTTCAGTTGTCTTGGTAGCAATTCGAACAGTTGAAGAATATAAAATTTAAAAGTATAACATAAAAAATATGTACATGTGTATTATTATTTTGGAGAAAAAATAACCATAATGAGAAAAATATTCACATCTCCACATTAAAGAAAAAAATAACCACTTTTGGTTAGAAATAACCAAAAACGGCAGCCCTGATTCCAGTCATCAAAAATCACTGTTAGCAAAGACCAACTTTTTCGCACTCTATGCTCAAAGCCAACGTAAGAAAGAGATGTGTATAATGCGCAAAACTTAATGTAGAAAATCGCACTAATAACTATTGTAGTGAATGCAATGCGTTTTTATGTTTTACTACAAATCGTAATTGTTTCGCAGAACATCATAATTTACCATAATTTATCGCAAAATTAAACATAAATTTTAATTAAAAGCGTGTTATAACATTAAAAATATAACTTTTATTGAAAAACTTATTAAAATAAAAAAAAACATTTTGGTTATTATTATTATTATTGTTTCAAAATATATGAAACAAGTAAGAGTTCTATATTCGGTTCTGCCGAATCTTATATAACCTTCACCATATTTGTTTATATATATCTATTCAACGCTAACACGGACGGACAAACAGACTTCGCTCAATCGACTTCGCTATTCAAAGGAACTCAGAATATATATACTTTATGGAGTCGGAAATAGATATTGTAGATGTAACAAACGGAGTAACAAACTTATATATACCCTTTTTCCAATTTTTGTGGTGAAGGGTATACAAATTAGCGGTAGGCGTGGTGTTTTGCCCGCTGCGTCTAGGGACATGGACCGATCTTACTGATTTCTAATAGCACCTTTTTCGACACTATGTCTAATCGATTGGCGTATTTTTTACATGGACGACAGACGGACATCGCTCAATCGACTTCGCTATTCAAAGGAACTCTGAATATATATAATTTATTGGGTCGGAAGTGGATATTGTAGAAATTACAAACGGAATGGCAAACTTAGTTTTTCCTTTTTCCACTTTTTGTGGTAATGGGTAAAATAAGGCAGTTGTATAGTATTATAGTACTTTACCACAAGCAAGTGCATTTTTGACTTACACACGAAGAGTTCCGTACCAATATTTATTTAAATACATTTTTGTATTTTCTCGTAACGGCCCTAATGCAAAATAATGTGTAAAAAGTTGCAAGAAAAGAAAAAAATAAACAAAACTTAAGGCCCAACTATAATGTGCATAAACTAGCTTATGCCAACTTATACAACTGTGCAAATACATTAAATTAAATGTGGTAAACTATAATGTGATTAAGATAACTTTTCGTCAAGTTTCGTTAAATTTCATTTCTTTATGCAAGGTACGAAACTGATCGCACTTTCCGTACGGAAACAGCTGATTGTGCTTTGGTTTATACATTAATAAAGAAATTTTCTAATTAAGACCTAAATTGTTAAATTTTTTAGTTTTAAATTCAATAAAAAATGTAGAAAAAAACAACATATTTCTTTATGGCCAATTTTTTACAATTATAATATATTTAAATTAAATTTATATTTATACACACATATGTATACCATATAAACGATGAACATCGTTGCATTTTTTAGTACGGTTGGCCACAAACACAAAACAGAAAATAATTTGTAATAATTTTTTTTTTACATTTTCTTAGAACATAAACCAAAATATGTAAATGTGTTTGTGAATGTTATTAAATATATAAAATATTTTCTTTAAAGCCTTTTAGTTTTAAAATTTTGTTGATTTATATAGAAATTATTTTTGGAAAAAGCACGAAATAAACATAAATGTGCAACTGTGGCAAATAAATTACTAAATTTATATATGTACATTGTAGCCACATAAATTTCTTTGATAAGTTACCTAAGCATTTGACAGGCTTTTCGTTGAATTTTTGACATAAGCTAAATCCAGCTTATGCACATTATAGTTGGGCCTTAAGATAACTTTTCGTCAAGTTTCGTTAAATTTCATTTCTTTATGCAAGGTACGAAACTGATCGCACTTTCCGTACGGAAACAGCTGATTGTGCTTTGATTTATATATTAATAAAGAAATTTTCTAATTAAGACCTAAATTGTTAAATTTTTTAGTTTTTAATTCAATAAAAAAATGTAGAAAAAACAACATTTTTCTTTATGGCCAATTTTTTACAATTATAATATATTTAAATTAAATTTGTATTTATACACACATATGCATACCATATAAACGATGAACATCGTTGCATTTTTTAGTACGGTTGGCCACAAACACAAAACAGAAAATAATTTGTAATAATTTTTTTTTACATTTTCTTAGAACATAAACCAAAATATGTAAATGTGTTTGTGAATGTTATTAAATATATAAAATATTTTCTTTGAAGCCTTTTAGTTTTAAAATTTTGTTGATTTATATAGAAATTATTATTGGAAATAAACATAAATGTGCAACTGTGGCAAATAAGTAACTAAATTTATATATGTACATTGTAGCCACATAAATTTCTTTGATAAGTTACCTAAGCATTTGACAGGCTTTTCGTTGAATTTTTGACATAAGCTAAAGCTAGCTTATGCACATTATAGTTGGGCCTTAAACAAAAGAGCATAAGAATATGTGTAAATTATTTTTCCATATGGTATGACTTGCGCATCACTGTTTTAGAAATAAATATAATTAAAAACCTAATATGTTTTTAAATAATTTTTTTGTATATTTAAATTATTTTTTTCATTACAAATTGTAAAAATAATGGCCCATATTCATAGTTAAAATAAAGTATATTTTAAGGGAACTAAAAGCGGTTTTACTTTAGAGTCGACTCTAATTCATTCATAGACAATTTAAAATATACTTTTGGCGAGAAAGTCAACTCTAACAGGCATGTTCTGACAATCGCAAGTTTTTAAAGTCGCATGTGATTTCAAAAACGCCAACTTTTGTTTTACATGTTCTGAAACTCACGCGTTTTGCTTGCGATTTGCTCTTTTTCAAACTTATGTTCGAAAAGAAAAACATATGTTTTTACGGTGCAAAACATAAATAAACAAAAGAAAATTACAATATACTGCCTGCAGCTGCCTAGCTTAGTTTCATTTCTTTAAAAAAAATATGCTATTAAAAACGGAACAAATTAAAAAGCGGATGCTTAGAGATTGTAACAATTCAATGGATACTTCAATCCAATGTATATATAATTATTTAAAAAATAATCAAAGCCAAAAAATATTTTGGCGACAAATGAATTTTCTATTAGTGATATTGCATTTAGCATTTTTGATGTAAAAGGTTACTTACGTTGTAAGTAATCAGTTCTTGATAAGTATTTTTGTTTATTTTGTTAGTTACAACATGCACGTTTGGAACTCATATCGTCCAAAAAGTAATTTAAATAAATTTTTTAATGTCCCTTAACACTTTAATCGCACATTTTATAAGCACCGAATGTTTAATAAGAATTGAAAATTAAAATAACCACATATTTTTTTGACTACCGACTATACGTTCAACTGGACTAGTACAAGTATATTTTCGAACATCAATTATAACAGCTGTTTGTATGAAATCGCCAGAACTCAAGAAAACAATCAAAACAAACAATTGATAGAACAAATAACAGATTTTAAATTAATTATTTGCGACTTTAATTGTGTTAAAATTAAAATAATTTCTATTAAAAATTAAAGAGAACATATTAATTTTCATTTGTGTATAATTTTATTGTTGCTTTAAAGTTTATTTTAAGTAAAATTTGCAACTTCACTTCAGCATGTGCTTGCGATTTGAAGTCGCCAAATTTCTTGCGATTGTGAACTACAAAACACCTTTCATGCGATTTCAACTCGCATCGCCAGTTTTAAGCGATTTGCTATTGTCAGAACATGCCTGTAAATTTAAAACTACCTAAAGCTGTTTTTAACTTATTTTTCCAAAATTATTTTATTTGGTTTAAGAACACAATACTCTATATCTGATTTTTATATCAAAGTGAACAAAATAAAAACAGGTTACTTTTTTCTAATGTTTTTTAAGAAATTGTATGAAAGCATTCATCAAATTACAGTTGACACCCAGTGGAAGGCGGCTAAACTTAAAGTATACTTTATTCTTGACTATGAAAGCAAAAACGATAATAAGAGCCTTTTATTTTAAAGTATACTTTAACAAGATTCGACTTTAGTTTATAACTATGAATATGGGCCAATGTTTTTACAACAGAAGTTCCAAATAGTAGTTTAAAAATGTCTACTTTCTAAACATACATACATACATAAAATCTTTTTTAGCTTATATGTATGTATGACTGCATTCATACAAGCAAATTTGACTTTGACAAAGTTTTGTTAATTTTCTTTTAAACTTTGTTTGGTGTTCAGACACGTAAAGTTTTCTTTTACAAATTCTTGTTTTCTTCTCTTTGATCGTTCCTTATTTTTAGACGTTTTGTATGTGGTGCTTATATGTATATGTAAATATATACAACTGTGTATAAGCAACTTTGCGAGTACATCAAAGTCTGTACTGCTCATCATGCTTTCTACCTCTCTCTCTCACTCACATAAAATCAAAACTTTGCAAAGTAAAATTTGCCTGTGTGAATGGGGTATATGATAAAGAGCTGAACAAAATGTTTTAAAAGCTCTATGTTCTAGTGTACACTACGTCCAAACACAGAATTTCATTGTAAATATAAATATGTCTCCTTTCACACACATCAAGTTTGACTCGTCATGCCTTGAGTTTTTAGGAGAAAGAGGAGAAGAGAATAGAAAGAGGTACAAACCTGACCGTACCATCAAGTTTAAGAAAATTTTATAGGCTGCAGAATAGAAGTTGCAGAAGTTGAAAGCAAAGAAAACGAAACTTGATGAAAAAACTTGACGGTGTACGTAAACACGAATGCAGGTTCAAAGGAAAATTAATTAAAAACTGATCTAGTAAACTTGACGTGTGTAAAAAAGGACTATCAAAACAAGCATAACAAAACATGGCTCTCACTAAAACAAAACAAGCACCATTTGAAAAGTTTCTCTTTACAGCTTTGTTAGTGCTTGTGTTTTAAAAAAGAGTAGAACATCCAAACAAAAGGCAAAAATGAAGTAAAAAAAACGGTAAATCATAGTAGAAACATCGAGTGCACTAGAACATATACAAAATGCTCACGAAAATAAAGCAGTGTTGTTAAGTCCTCTTTTACACACATCAAGTTTACTTGATCAGTTTTTAATTAATTTTCTTTTGAACCTGCATTCGTGTTCACACACGCCGTCAAGTTTTTTCATCAAGTTTGCTTTCAACTTCAGCAACTTCTATTCTGCAGCCAACTTTAACAACAACAATTTTCTTAAACTTGATGGTACGGTCAGGTTTGTACCTCTTTCTATTCTCTTCTCCTCTTTCTCCCAAAAGCTCAAGACTTGACGAGTCAAACTTGATGTGTGTAAAAGGGGACTAAATAATGGGATTTATAGGCTGGTTCACCGGCAAAAATTTTGTTCCGAAACATTTTTTGTTTATATGTAGTTTGACATTTTATTTTTTGAGAGAGAGAGAAACTACATATAAAAAAAAATGTTTCGGAACAAAACTTTTGCCGGTGAACAGCGTTGCCGCTTTGGTCCAATCGGACCAAACTTGGTAGCTTTTCGTTTTTAAAAAACAGTTTGGTTGGTTGAAATTGTATGAAAGCATTCATCAAATTACAGTTGACACCCAGTGGAAGGCGGCTAAACTTAAAGTATACTTTATTCTTGACTATGAAAGCAAAAACGATAATAAGAGCCTTTTATTTTAAAGTATACTTTAACAAGATTCGACTTTAGTTTATAACTATGATTATGGGCCAATGTTTTTACAACAGAAGTTCCAAATAGTAGTTTAAAAATGTCTACTTTCTAAACATACATACATACATAAAATCTTTTTTAGCTTATATGTATGTATGACTGCATTCATACAAGCAAATTTTACTCTGACAAAGTTTTTTTAATTTTCTTTTAAACTTTGTTTAGTGTTCAGACACAAAAAGTTTTCTTTTACAAATTTTTGTTTTCTTCTCTTTGATCGTTCCTTATTTTTGGACGTTTTGTATGTGGTGCTTATATGTATATGTAAATATATACAACTGTGTATAAGCAACGAAAGAAAACCAAAGCAACTTTGCGAGTACATCAAAGTCTGTACTGCTCATCATGCTTTCTACCTCTCTCTCTCTCTCACATAAAATCAAAACTTTACAAAGTAAAATTTGCCTGTGTGATTGGGGTATATGATAAAGAGCTGAACAAAATGTTTCAAAAGCTCTATCACTAAGCATACAGAGGCGACACGAGAATATAGTCATCTCTTTTTTTCTATGCATCTCTTTCTTGACATCCTATCGACTTCAATTTTGTTTTGTAGTAGTCGATAGGATGTCAAGAAAGAGATGCATAGAAAAAACGAGATGACTATATTCTCGTGTCTCCTCTGTATACTCGGTGGCTCTATGTTCTAGTGTACACTAGATCCAAACACAGAATTTCATTGTAAATATAAATATGTCTCCTTTCACACACATCAAGTTTGATTCGTCATGTCTTGAGTTTTTAGGAGAAAGAGGAGAAGAGAATAGAAAGAGGTACAAACCTGAACGTACCATCTAGTTTAAGAAAATTTTATAGGCTGCAGAATAGAAGTTGCAGAAGTTGAAAGCAAAGAAAACGAAACTTAATGAAAAAACTTGACAGTGTATGTGAACATGAATGCAGGTTCAAAAGAAAATTAATTAAAAACTGATCAAGTAAACTTGACGTGTGTAAAAGAGGACTATCAAAACAAGCATAACAAAACATGGCTCTCACTAAAACAAAACAAGCGCCATTTGAAAAGTTTCTCTTTACAGCTTTGTTAGTGCTTCTGTTTTAAAAAAGAGTAGAACATCAAAACAAAAGGCAAAAATGAAGTAAAAAAAACGGTAAATCATAGTAGAAACATCGAAAATAAAGCAGTGTTGTTAAATAATTGGATTTAAGGCTGTTGAGAGAAAATTCTTTTATATAAAGAAATGAAATGTTTATGAATATGTTTTTTATTACAGGTTGTTTATTGTTATATTTTTAATATGAAAATATGGAACTTCTGATAAAAAAATATTTTCTTTTTTAACTTTTCCCTGACCAGAATTCGAACCATCGATTTTACAAATTAATGAAATTTTACTTTATTTTCGGCTTTTTGGTTCTTTTTAATTAATTTCTAAACATTTTTAGAAAGAAAAATTATTTACAAATGTATGCGGACATTTTCCAAAGTAAACAAGAAAAATTAGACGCTAGCAGAATGAAATGCAGCATTTTCTGTACCGCCACATCCTTCATCAGTATTCTTTGCATCTATCTACCTTATGTTATGTACGTCGTAAACATCATCTATTTAACCAAATATTCTTAATGTTAATTTGGTGAGACGAAGTTCACACACAACTTAAAGCTTTTTTCTTTGTCGTTCTCTTTGTAACTTGTCTTGTACATTTGTTGTTGCTTTTTTTGTGCTAGCAATTTGATAGCCACGAAATGCAACTTTTTATTTTATTTTATTTATTTTTTTTTTTTTTTGGAAAACGTCCGCATACATTTGTAAATAATTTTTCTTTCTAAAAATGTTTAGAAATTGATTAAAAAGAACCAAAAAGCCGAAAATAAAGTAAAATTTCAAAAAAAAAAAAAAATTGTTTAAAAAATATTTTTGTAAAAGGATAAATACTGAACCACGTGTTATTAATTTAAAATCCTTACTACCTATTAATTGCTGAACTCTTTTTAAAAACTTTTGTATAGAACTTATGAACTTTTGAAATATTGTTTATTCTGATCGAATACAGGCAAATGTTTTTTTTCAATTCTTTTCCTTGGTATTCTAATTGTCAAACTCCATATATAAAAAATCTGTATAACAGTTAGATAAATTTTTTATGTATGGAGTTTGACAGTTAAAATACCCGGAAAAAGAATTGAATTCGCCACCGCTATCACCTTGTATTTAATTCGCCTTGGTCTCGATGGCGGATTTATCACTTTTGCCGTAAACGCTAAATGTCAAACTCCATACATAAAAAATGTGTATATATATTTTTTATATGGTGTTTGACATTTCACGTTTGCGGCGAAAATTATGAATTCGCCATTGCGACCACCTAGTATATTTTCGCTATGCCCCGAATTCTGCTATCAAAAACTTCAAGCATATTTTGAACAAGGCGAATTAATTACCAGGTGGCAGCGTTACAGAATTTATTATTTTTTGCTGATAGAAACGAATGTCAAACTTCATATATAAAAAATAGTACACAGATTTTTTATAATGGAGTTTGACAGTAGTGTTCACGCTAAAAATTATTGAATTCGCTTACGCTGCCACCTGGTAATTGAATTTTCTACTTCAGTTTTGATATTCTATACCATTTTTGTTATAGTTTTGTTTTGTTTCAACTTTGTTGTAAAACACTTTTGTTCTCTAATTCTCTATTTTGGTGGCAAAGCAAAACATTTGTGTTTGGAAGTATGTGTTTGAAAATGAGAGTGTTCTATACACACACTACTTGAAAATTACGTGATTGCTTATAAGACATTTTTCTTTTGCTTGTGCAGCACTTTAATACCCTGTTCAGACATACGTTTTAATTTAGACAATTAAAATTTTAATTGAGTAATTAATTTTGGTGTTCACAAATATCCAATTTAATTTACTTAATGAAAATTTGACAACAGATTATAGTCCTGTTCAATAACAAGAAGTTGTTACTAATTGTTATTGGAAAGTGTTTACTTCAGTACTTAAAAAGAAGCAGCGAAAGAGTAAAAAAGAGTACAAGAAGTGAATGTTAATAAATTTGTTACTACTTTTGTTACTGGCAAGAACAGCTGATTCTTGTTCTGTTTTTTGAATTGAAGTGTTTATTAGCACTTCCCACGAAAATATTTACATTACATCGGTTCTTGACTAAAATGGTGTGGCTTTTTTGCCATAATTTGTATGGCGATTTCAAAACCGAATATCTACAGCTAAAATTGTTTACAACCTCACAGCACAAAACATGCATAATATTTATAGTTTTCGGTTTTAAATACAAAATATTTTGAATTGAAACTAACGTTTGTATAATAGTTAGAAGAAATCTGAGAAAACTATATTTAAGTCAACGCCAGAATAATAAAACAATAAACAAAAGAAATAGAATAAAATAAACTTAAAGTTTTACAAAAAAAAAAAAAAACAAAAATTTTGGCAATTTTGCAAAATATTCGAAAAAAGGCGCTCACAATCGATGCAAATGCTAACTGTTGCAATACAAAATGCTTTACGAATCGAACACCCCTTTTTTCTGTTTTAGATAAATATTTATTTTTATAGTTGTTTGTTATTACGGTCAGTTCGGCTTTACTTTACTATTTTTTTTTCCAAAAATGCGTTTATTGGTTTTTTTTTTTATTTGGAATAGTAATGTTGTAAATTTTTATTTTACTCTATTGTTGCTAGTTTCTGCCGAAAATTTATTGAACAGACCTAATTTTTACATTAGAAATTTGTGTTTGTAAATTTGGAAAAATAAAGAGAAGTTCGTCTTTAAAAGAAAGTTTGCTTGTTTTTATATGAAATATGGAATTCTTCCAGTCAGTACGATCAAGTTCTGACTGCACGCTACCATTAATTTTTCAAAAATTAGGTACATGCAAGTACAATGTTTCGCAAGAATCGGTTATATAAAATAATTAGAAAAGGCCTTATAAGTGTGATCTCGTAGACTACAAGACATATTACATACTACCTAATCAAGGCAGATTTATTTTACTAGGTAATAGCGGCTCTACAACAAATACAACATTGACAAAAACAACATGCCTTTTTATTGTTGTTTTGTGGGTTGGAAACGTCAAAAACACAAAGAAAAATAAGAGATAATTGCTCTCAATACACATGCTTGCTTTGTCTCGCAAACGCTTGTTGTTAGTGTTTTTTTGAAATTCGTAAACAAACAAAGGAAAATACAAAAACTTTTGACATTTCCAAGTACAAACCAGCTGGGCGGACGACACTACCTAGTAAAATAAATCTGCCTTGCTACCTAATATTACAGAAATTGAACAGATGTCTAAACTTTAATGCGCCGGTCAATCAAATGTACTTTAAAAGTAACTCATGCAACCGCCCTCGTATCCAGTCTAATTATCGTTATGTGAAATTTCTATTGGATGTTAGGACGATATGGCCTAGATATTTTTGATTAAAAATATTTTAAATATAAATACTATCTGCACAAACATATGTATATATGTATGTATGTATGTACCTATACTATACCTATACTATAATAAAAATTAAAAACTTTATTTTTTTAATGCAAAATTAAAGCTCTGGATCTTTATAGAAGCTTTAAAAAATATATTCTAATGTAATGAACAATAATTTTTTACCCAAAACACAATAGTATAGAAATGAAGAAATAGCAATATTGCATTGTTCTTTTTAAGCTGGTTAAAATCAACTCATAGAATTAAAAATGATTCGTTGTTTTTTTTAGTGTAAAACTGATTCTACACATTTCATTCATGTTATGTTTTAATTCGATTCGTAACACATTTTTGTAATGCGTGATTTGTTTTATTCGTTTCGAAAACTTCGGCACAAAACAAATCGTGACATTATTAAAAAAAACGAACGATTCAAAAAGCATTTTGAAGGCATTCATGCAGATCTCTGCTATCTACAATAAGAAAATTACAAAAATATTTATTTACTGTGTCAGTTTTATTGTATCGAAAAGTTCAGCACCAAAATGTTCTATTTCATTGTCTAAAGCAATTTTTAGTGCATATTTTTGAAATTACAAATTTGAGGCAGTTCTTAAAATGGAACAAAAGTATCACAACAAATTGTATTAATTTTAAAATGTGTGTTTGTTGTAACAGTACTTTGGCTAACTAAATATTTGAAGTTAAGTGAGCTTTTGGCAACTCTGGTAGAAAGTAAGATAAAAGAAGATTGGCCGTTAGTTTGTTGTATAGCGATGTCTTGTTTACGTGACGTAGACATAGAATATTTATTGTAAAACATACTTGGGATTTTTTCATTACAATTGAAATTTCATTAGCATTGCTTAAAATAATGACAATGAAAACCATTTAATGCTAATGATTGTATTTTAATTTTTAATAATGGTAATGGTTTTTAATAATGGTAATGAAATTTCAATGAAATTGTTTCGTTACTAATTACAAATGAATCAAAAATAATTGTTTCTATGAAGCACAAATTTGTGATCGCAGAAACTTAAAAAACAACTCTGCATAAAATAAATAAATCTTAACACTCTTGTACATAGATCTGTATTTGAAAATTTTAATAATTTATCATTTTTAAATGAGATAGGTGTAAAACTTGTTGTCTGACATCTAAAGTCACCTAAAACCACAACTAGTAGCTCTAATAAAAAAAGTAAAAACATTAATATTTTACAAAATTTTTTTGATCTTCATTAATGATAATGATTATAAACTATATAATCATTAGTCAATTGTAATGATTTTGTTTTTTAATTAATTATCAATGAAACCGTTTCATTAAAGAGCATTACCATTAGTAAAAATAATTATAATGCTTAAAAAAATTAGCATTATTTATCATTCAATGCCAATTAAATCGTCAATTAATTAGTCAATCTAATTAATTACTCCCATGTATATTGTAAACAAAGTACATTTATGAATGGAAAGTGCAACAAATTATAGTAAAAATCGTGATAATATTATTAAAAATAAAAGTAGAATGTGAGTTCAAAAATGTGGCAATAAAAATGTAAAATGTGATTTTTCAAGACGGTTTGCACATTAAACAAAATTTTTTGAAAGATTTAAGAAAACAGGCTCAAAATATTAAATGTGATGAAAAGGTTAAAAAACTATTTTTAATAGCAATAATGTATTTTTAAGTTCGAAAAGTAAGTCTGGAGCATTCGAATAACTAAAACATATCCAGAAAAAGAAAATTTAATAAAATAAAACATTAAATTTAATTTTTAATATGATGATTTAATAGTGTCTTGAATAACAATTTGCGGCATGAAAGGGTTATTTTACTTTCAGTTATTTAGCATTAAGGTCGGTAATAATTATTATATATCTTCTTTATAGAAATAATAATTTACAATAAACAAATGAAACAATTTCCAAAAAAATAGATAACTTTTTATAAGAATTTTTATATAAGCGAAAAAATAAAACTTTGCCCAAAACAGCTCTTCTTTAGATAGCTTCAAGCTCAAAAGTCTTACCCTAATACATCTCTTTTCTTTCCATCTACAATTTTATTCAAATTGATGCACCCGTTGAGAAGTTATGTAGCTTTTTTAGTTTTTTTTTTGGCAAAACTCTCATGCAACTTTAACATTAATTTTCACTCTATGATGACGTAGGCGCAGTAGAACTTTTTTCTTGGCTGAGTGCACAATCTTGTTTTCTGGATTCATTGACATCGACAACCGCTTAATTTCAGATTCTATTGAATTTTATAAAACACAATACAATAAATAAAATGACTTCAATCAACTTAGAACCCAATGAATCGGGTAGGAGCATTGTCTGTGAAAATAAATATATTTATAAATGGAATATTCTTAATTTTAAATGCAAGAGTTTTCCATATCATATAGATCTTCCAAATATAAGCTTTGTATTTTATATGCATGGCATCAAATACCATGGACTACTAAAACTTGAAGGAATAAATTGCGAAAAAAGAAAAATTACTATCTCCGCTTCAGACGTTTTATTTGCTGCAAAAATTTCACATCAAAATATGGTTATTTTGGATTCCAGCTTGAAACCTAACACTTTCCACTCAGCATCACTTTATAAATTTAAATGCCTCTTGCCCGAAGGTAATATAACAATAGTCTGTGAATTAACATTCCCACTGTGTAAAGAGTTGTACCCTTGCGAAAAAAATATTAAAGAAAAATCTAAATTAGAGTATTGTCTTGTTGATCTCTTCGAAAACAAACATTATTGGGATGTTACTTTTGTAGTAGCAGGTCATGAAATCCATGCCCACAAATGCATATTAGCGAGTCGCAGTAAAGTCTTTGCCGCAATGTTTAAACATGAAATGGAAGAAACAAAATTTAATAGAGTAACTATAAATGATATTGATCGTGAAGTATTTGTTGAAATGCTACGTTTTATTTATACTGATGAATTGTTAAATTTAAATAAAATGGCCTCGGGCCTTTTAGCTGCAAGCGACAAGTATGATTTAGAAAATTTAAAATGGAGGTGCGAGAGTTATTTGGCAGGTAGTCTTACAGTCCAAAATGCGGCCGAAAACTTGATACTTTCAGATTTGTACGGATCAAAAACTTTAAAAGATAATATTATTATCTTTATTAATTGTCATAAACAATTTGTAATAGATACCGAAGGTTGGAAGCAAATTGTTAATAACCGTACTGATTTATTGTTCGAACTATATCGGAAAAACTAACGCAGGTTTCTTTATTACCATGGCACAGTAATTCATCAGGTAAGTGCAATAACTGTTTTAGAAATTTAAAATGTATTTTTTACGTGTAATTTTATATGTTAAATAAAAAAAACTAATGCTTAAAATATTATCAGCTTTTGAACTGCATTCGCCTGATGAGTTATTGCGCCATGTGTATTACGTCCTAAATTTTTATGAATTAATAATTAAATAAGAAAAGAAATGTTATATTTTTAGAGAATTTCTTATAAAAAAATTGTGTTATTTTTATCGTCTTTTTTATATTAAATCTATTTTATTTTTAATTTTGTTAATAATAAATAAAAGTATAATAAAAGAGTTAAAAATGTGTAATTCGTACATTTGGAACTTTTCAGGAGAAGGGAAAAACATAATAGAACACTGTATATTAAAAATGCAAATGCTTTAAAATCCCCTGTTGATACTATTGCATTTCAATTTTGTGCCGAGGTGTAACCATGGCAAAATAATACAAGTGGTCTCGATGGCGAAAGCTAATGATGCGGCCACCTGGTATTATTTCGCCATGAGACTGCCTGTATTATTTCACCATGCGGTCACCTGTATTAATTCGCCTTGATGCTGATAATACAACCTGCATGGCGAAATAATACAAGGTGGTCGCAATGGCGAATTCATTAATTTCGCCTTAAACGCAATTTCAAACTCTATATATAAAAAATATGTATAATTTTTTTATATGGTATTTGACATTTAGAATATGCAGCGAAAACTAATGAATTCGCCATTACAGCTTCCTGGTATTATTTCGCCATGTTTGACCGCACGGCTACAGCCAAGGCGAATCAATTACCAGGTGGCAGCGTAGGCGAATTCATTATTTTTTGCTGGTAAAAAGTACTGTCAAACTTCATACATATATAAAAAATTATACACAGATTTTTTATATATGGAGTTTGACAGTAGTGTACATGGCGAATTCATTAATTTTCGCCGATTAAAAAAATATAAACGGGCTTTTAAGTCGCAGAATTTTGGCTACATACTCCAAAAAGGATTTGATATCCCCATGATTAATTAGGGAAGGATAGCCTCTTAAAAAAAACAATTTTTTGGGACATTTTTCACCGTTCCGGGGATTTATATGTTAAAAAAACATTAAATATTATTTCACCATTCGATTAAAAATTCTTTTAGCTACATAAAGAAACGTTTTTGGCTTTTCTAAAAATTTTAATAAAGATTTGCTGATAAGCTGGCTTAAGTAACCGGCTGGCTTTTTCAACCAACAAATAAATTGAATTTTTATTTGAAAATGTTATGGGATATTAGTATAATCTAATTAATAATACACAAGAATTAAGTTATAATAGTGATTAAATAATACCGTAACAAATAAATAATATAAACGAATAAATAAATAAATGAAAATCAGTGCAAATTGTGATCAAAAATAAGATTGTACTACTAGTTTACCCCAATTTCAGGCGTCTTTTCTATGCGATACTGATATAAAACAACATTTTTGAAGAATAACTAATTTTATTTCGATTTCTTTCTTACGTCATTTAAAGGTAGCACGTTTGGCTTAGTGCAGCAGTTCACTGCAAAGTAGCGACCTTAAAGCTGTCACATTTATTTTCCAATTAAAAACAGTTACTTGTGTCGCATATGGAACAGAGAACTGCACGAGTACACCGGAACCATGAGTACACGGCATACTTACTCTATATTTTTCATACTCGAGTATTTTCAACACCGCAATAAAAAGTTGCGGTGTTAAAACTGTTATTTTACCCATTCTTGTGTTTTTTGTTGTGGGTATATTTAAAACAAAGAGCCTAAAAACGAGTCTCAAAAATATCGCAATCAGAATTTTAAGTATTTTTTATACTCGTACGCGAGAATTTTTTATTTCTCTTTATTTGTAAGCAGCGTTGCCACATTTTTACCCTATTAAAGTTTTTTACTGCCGTTTTATGAAATTATGCATTGTATGCAGATGTATTTACAGTGTTTGAATTCCTACATTACCTACCTTTTTTTTAAATACAGCTACGGCTACAGCTCCAACTTTTTCAAGTAGAAGTAGCAGTAGACGCTGCATTATTCCGAAGCATTAAAATTTTTGAGCTACTGCTACTTTTCAAAAAAATAAAGCGACAAGTAGAAGTAGCGGTAGACGCTGATTTTTTCCGAAGCATTAAAGTTTTTGAGCTACAGCTACTTAAAAAAAAAATAAAGCTGTAAGTAGAAGTAACCTCTTAGCTACTGCATTTAAAGTATTGGTAGGAGTACAAAAAGCAAAAATATTCTACTTCATTTTTTGCTGCAATTTGAAAAGTAGCCAAAAACCAAAACATTATTTCTGGCTACTTTGTGTTGATAATAAACATACTTTTTGGCTACTTTATATGAATACTTTATGTTTGGAGCTACGCAATACAAATATTTGCTTCTGGCTACTTACCGACAATAAGAAGAAAGAACGTGTGTTATTTTGTTTGGTTTTTTTTTTGGAATTTGTTTCACACTCTCGACAATAGGACAGAAAAAAGTAAATTTGTAAACAATTAAAATTGTTGCTATTTTTTATGTACAAATATTTTCAGTTTATGCGCCTTGTTGTCATAAACCTGCTACTAATGGTATTTAAGAAAACAAAATGATAAAAAAATAAAATAATTTTTTTTTCGAATCCGTGAATAAAAGGAAAATTACTTAATTTTTTTAGTTTTAACAAAACTGTATATATGCAGATGTAATATTGCATTGACTGAATGTCATTAGACCTCATAAATAATAATTTGCAATAAAGTTTTTACTTTACATATTTTATTGTGTTAAATATAATTATTGCTTTTATAACTATTTATTAATTTTAAAAATCTATTTGCTTAAAGAATAGAATTTTTAAATTTCTATCCTGTGTGACTTAAAAAAACCCTAACAAAACGTAATATAATAAACAATGAACTATTCTTGAGTTATTAGTAAACTTTTCTTGTGTTTTTAATAAATGAAAATATGGCGAATTTTACGGGTTCTACTAAATTTATTTTCTGTTATATATTAAATAAACTTTCATAATTTCAAAGAAGTATGTATGTTAGCTAATTTGGACATTGGCGACTTTTAATATTGTGTTTGATTTAATAATTCTGATCTGATAACTCTGTTTTCCTCTCACTACACACGTTAAAATCTCTCTCTTGGTGTTTGCTGTGAGTATGAGTACGAATAAATTAAAGCCAGCATCGCAAACATTTTACTTGAGTATGGTAGACACTTAAGGCTGGTTCACCCATTGTTTCGGAACAAAATTTTTGTTGTGAGAGAATTTTAGTTTTTTGAGAGTTTGTTCTAAAACGATTCACCCACTTCGAACAATTTTTCTGGAAAAACAAAGCTACCATATAAAACATATGTGTAAGCGAGATGTGTTACCTTACAAGCAGGCAGCACTGTGACAGAAAATTAAAATCACTGAATGCCGTTTTGTTATAAATAAATTCTAAATTAAAAAAACTTTCATAATTAAATCAAAAAATGAGGTAAACAAATTGAGGTAAAAAGTCATACAAGCATTCTCTACCCGGCTTTTTCATTTCTGAAATAAGCTTCAAGGCAATGGATTCATTCGTTGAGATCCATGACACAATTTTTTAAACTTATTTTTTTATTTTGTGTTTTATTATAAATATACCAGGCAAATTAAGGCAGGTAATCTTAAGAACAAAACAAATTTTAAAAATAATTATTGAATATCAATGCAAACAAAGAACGAAAAAGTATGTAAAATATATTTTTTTGCTTGAAAGATTTTTATCACATTAATTAATGAAGTGGCAGCTCAGTTAAATTTTCTTTGAAAATATAAAATAGTTGGCAGCACAGTTTCATTGTTTCGGAACAAAAATTAAAATTAAACCAATTCAAGCTGAAATTGTTCCGAAGTGAGTTTACTCTCTTTCTCTCTCTCTCTCTCAAAAAATAAAACGTCAAACTACATATAAAAAAAAAATGTTTCGGAACAAAATTTTTGCCGGTGAACCAGCCTTTATACTCAAATGGAATGGGTATAGTAAATACTCGCTCAAAAGAAATGCGGTGGGGATCACACCGCAACCTCATTAAGATGAGTATACTTAGAGTATGGAACGAGAATATTAACTGATTTTTTTCTATTCACTTGATTACATAGTTTACGGCTGTTTCATATAAATATTTTTTTCTGAAGTCTGAGTGATATTTCGGTTTGCTTTCCGCACTTTAGCAATTGGTGTTATAACAGTTTCCTTCCAATTATCTGGAAAAATTCCTGTCTCAAGGGAATTGTTGATTACATTTAATATTTTATTGCCTGTTAAATTCTAGTTATCAAAAATAACTTTCGTCGATACTTTATTATAGTCTGGTGTCCCTTTCAGTTGTTTTATTATTTTCTTAAGTTCTATTATATGTATTGCACTGAATTTGAATTGGGCATTTATCATTCCTTGTTGCTGAATTTGAATTGGGCATTTATCATTCCTTGTTGTTGTAAAAGCTCTGCTGTTGTCGAGTCTTTTCTTGAAAAGATATAAAAATTTAATCATGTGTGCATTTGTCACCAGATGAAGCTGGAGAAATTGCGCAACTTCAACCGACCGCATCTATAGGTCTATAGGGCGTAAATTCGTGACCTATTGGGACAATTAAATAAATGCACTGTGTCGTGAGGACTTTGGAGGCAGGTTGGGCAACGGTTTAAAGTGCCAAGAACTATTCGTTCGTTGAGTATAATTGTGTTAGAACTGATCTCGTTTGCCTGGATAAAATCCTCTCATTTTCTGAAATCGTGGGGGGGGGGGGTGTTTATATAGGACTTTATTGCATTTATAGCTCCTGAGACCTTCTGCTGATGCAATAGCATCAGATGGCTGCATTGCCCATCTAGGTTGCTTAAGATAGAATAATATCCCTAATGATACTGCGATAGCGCCTAAATTTTTACCGGATGAGTCGAGGAAGCGGAACCCGCGTTATGGCCTCGTGGTTAGGGTGACTGGGCAGGTGAAGAGCCACTAGTAATTGCTTTTTCAGTAATTCATTGTCTGGTCTGACCGGAAGCATCCAAGTCTCCTCATGGGGATGATCTATACTTGTCATCTTGACACATCCGGTAGTGATTCTGTATTATTTTGTGCTTTTTGTAAAACTCGCCATTTAGTATTGCTAAGAAACGAGGTCCATATCGGGGCAGCATAAATTAGGAGCTGTTTCAATAGTCTCCTTAGTGATTTCCCAAGAGGTGTCAGTGACTTATTTTAGAAGTAAGTTCCGAGTTTTCAGTTTGTGGTCGATGTAGAGAGCGTAAGAGGGGACGTGAAGGAGGCTGTCAAAGACTTTTCTTAAATTTTTTTTGTTTTGTATCGTAGGGATACGTCGGCCTTCGACTTAGATGTCCAATACCATTCTTATGTCTTTAGTCCACAAAGTGAAAATGGATACTAAGGATTTTGAAGGTGATAGCTGAATTCTGAGATGGTGGTCAATTCTTGTAAGATTCTGGCACTTATGTTGTTAATTTTAACACCACATAAATGAATAGTGCAGTCATCTGACATCTTGAGGTGGTGAAGGAAGTTTCGCAAGATAAATGTTTAAGAGTATTGGTGATAGTATTGCTGCTTGTGGCACACCCATTCTTATCTTGCGGTATTTTGACTTCTGGCCTCTGAACTCAACAAACGTTTGTCTGCCACTTAAGTAGTTGACAATCTAGCGTTCGACAACCTGGTGGTTAACATCTGTTGCTAGCTTATAGTGTTATATTGTTTTATATATTTTTTCGCACCAGAACATTTACTTTACAAATGGTCTATTTACTGATAATATCGTACAGTTTTTAAGTCTGACAAATCATTCCCAAGGCTAAAGCAATTTTCTTTATTATTTTTGCTAGTTAAGCGTTCATTTAATTTTTTTTAAATTTTGAAGAATAATTTTATACCGGGCATTTAGAAAAATACTATGGTGTCTGAATATTTCGAATATTATCGTAAAGTAAAAACTTGTAGGACTTGTACACAAAGAGAAATGCAACGCTCAGATAAAAACATACCGTTACGAAAATAAGATTTGGCAGCCCCTGTTGTTTTTTAGAATATGAAAGTGGTGAATAAAGTTACTTCCACTAATGGTGTATTTATTTATTTATTTGTATTTATTATTAAATTGCGATTTCCTGATACAACAAGACATAATATCTTATAATTTAAAGTAACAGAATCAGAAACGGTCTAACAATAAAACTAATAAGTTAGACATACATAAATATTTAGAATTTAAGAATAATACAACTGTATGAAAAAAACAGTAAAATAATATAAAATAAGTAAACTAAAACAATATTAACTGCAATTTATGTTCGATAAAATTGATTTAGAACATATTTAAATTTATTTGCGTTGCTAATAGTTTGCAAGTTTGGTAAAAGTTGGTTCCAGAGACGGATAGTTATTATGAAAAACTGTATTTCAGACGCTGTATTCCGATGTCTAATTTGCATGATGTCATTTCCTTTTGAAGATCTCATAAATCTTAAGCGGTCATAAAGATATTTTCGTTGCTCTGATCTTGCAATTTAATGCAAAAAAAACTAAGTTTTTTAGCTTTAAATAGTTATTAAAGGTAACATTAAAGATACGACTGGAGTACTGTGAAACGTGATCAAATCTCCTAAGGGAGAATATGAAGCGTACAATATTGTTAAAACTTGTGTTCAATTTCGAAGAGCCTTTTGCGTTGCAGCCAGAGAGTACTTCTGATAAATAAAGCAGCATTGGGAGTAAATAGGTTTTAGCTAAAAGTAGTCTTTTTTTTGGTGGTGTAAAATACTGTGCACTCCATAAGTACCGTAGCATACTATACACTCTTCCACATGCTGGGTTGATGTGATCTGACCAAGTAAGTGTACTGTTGAACAGAATGCCCAGATTTCTGGCTGAATTAACAATAACAATTTTGCTACCACCCATGAAAACATCATTTCTAGTTTCAGTTTTGACAGAACTCTTACAAATTACAATACACTTTGACTTGTTAGGGTAGACACGTTAACCATTATTTGCAGACGCCCACAGAAAAATTTTATTTACATCACTGTTAAGATCTCTAACTCTAGTAGTGATGGAAGCTTTAGAGCTATCAAGGTAGCGTTGAATGTCTTCAGTATACATCTGAATCCTGGAATATTTTAGCTGTTCTTGTATATAGTTAGCATAAATTGAGAGGTACGGTAAATTTGATATTTGGCGGTATTCATTACTTGCTTTTGGTACTGGAATGATTTTGGCACATTTTCATTCGGTCGAAAAAAAACTAGTGGTTATAATTGTGATATACAAATGGTTAATAGGGTGTATTATCAATGGAAGTACGAGTTTTATAAATCTTGGATTAATATCATTCACATCGAGAGCATTTGATTTGACCCTATAAAACCCCTCCGTAATATCATCCAAATTTTGGCACTTAAACCTAAATTTTGTAATGGTAGATCATATGATGGAGTATGAGCATAAAAGCAAGGGTCTACTCTTAGTGAAGAAATATTAACGAAAGATTTATTAAGCAAATTGACATCAGCCTCACATTCGCAATTAGTTGCCGTTCAAATCCCAATACCACGTATTGTTTTCTACGTCTTTTTCGTGTCAATAGCTTTGTTGAATTTTTCTAAATAGTAGGCACATTTATCGTGTTTAATTTTAGAGACAACAGCTTTCCTAGCTAGACAATACTGCTCACGATGTTCTGGTGTCCTATATCGCTTCCACATATGAAACATATTATCACGGCGTTGTATTAATAATTTTGTACTTATGCTTAACAATGTCGATCCCACCTTCGGACATGCGTACAACGGAAAATAATAATTATTATAATGCAATAAAAATTAAGAAGCAGCAGTACAAAACTCCCGAGAAGCAAAAGACAATTATTGTGGTGAGAAACCATGGCAGATAATTTAGTGGAGACTAGTTAGTTACTGAACAGACCTAATGTAAATGCGTTACGAAAATGCTCCAAAAGGGAAAACAATAATTAAAGCAGCTACAATGACCTAATGTAAACTGGCTTAAACTAGTTTTACGAAAAAATTTGTCGTAAAGGTTGCTCTAAGAGAACACAACTATAGAGAAAAGCAACGAAAGATAAAATGGACGATAAAAAAAACGTCAAAAATTCTTTGCTTGGGGTTGTTGTCCCAGCTGGAATAACTATGGAGAATAAGTAGTAAGAGGTGAATAAGTATAAAACACAACCACCTGCAGGAATACAAGCGAAACAAACTTTTGTTTAATTCTGCGAAGCAAAAAAAAAAGCTGCTTAAATGCACATAATTGTAAATGGTTCAGTTGTGGGGGCCTGAAAGCATAACAAGGAACTAAATTAATTTCCCCGTTAATAAAAGTAGTTAGGATCAAAAACACTGTATAACTTTTATAATTTTTTTTATTAAAATAAGTTAAGAAGTAAAAACTTGTAAATAATACAAATTATTTTGTTTTCTCAATATTCAGTGTTGAAGATGCATGTAAATCTGAGCTTATTTGTCTTGCAATTGATTCTAAATCTGTCTTAACAGATGTTGCAAGTTCCTGTTCTAAAACAATATCCATTTGAGTCTGTATTTCCTTCCACGCGAAATCGATATCTTCATCCTTTGGGTCCATGCCACATACAACAAAACGTAAAAAATGTTTGCCACGATATTTGGCCTGTATCATGTAGATTTTTTTACGTTCCGTAAGATAATGCAAAAGGTCTGTCGTGCGTTTATTATCGCCCTTGGGCCTAAAGCAAACCAAGCCGAGGGTTCTTTTGGTTACTAACTCAAAGCGAGGATCTGATAAGACATGCTTTTCAAATCTTTCTGCCAAAGTTACATGCTTACGGATATGAGCCCTTAGGCCTTCGGCTCCAATCGTTCGAAATGTGATCCATACTTTAAGAGCTCGAAAACGTCTACCCAATGGTATTTGCCAATGTCGAAAATCGGGAATTTGTGATTGTCCTTCGTATTTGTGTTTTAAATAAATGCGATCAACATTAAAGCTGTCAACCACTTTATTGGCATCCTTCAGCCACATGGCACTGCAATCAAAGTTGACCATAAGAAATTTATGTAAATTGAAATTTAAAGAATCCACCATTTCTAGGCCTTTTTTTAACTCCGAATATTCTTCCAAAGCAAAGGCTGCACCCGCATAGGCAGCATCAACATGTAGCCACAATTTATACCGATTACAAATTTTTCCTAAAGATTCGATGTCATCGTAAGCACAGGTGCCAGTGGTACCAAAGGTGGCAATGCAAATTATTGGTATTAAACCGTTGGCCAAATCGTTATCAATTGCTTTTTGCAACATTTCTCCTTTAAAAATTAAATCTTCTCCTGCTGGCAACAGGCGTATGGGGACTGCTGCTAAGACGCCCGCCTTTTCAATGCAGCTATTACTCTGATCGCTTGAATATGCCACCAATTTGCCTCTTATTTCACTTTCAGTCATTTCGGGATATTCTTCTTTTATGCGTCTAACAGTTTGTTCTCTGGCCGCTAAAACAGCAACTAATACCGATTCAGAAGCAGAACCCTGAATTATACCGCCACCTGGACCCTCAGTAGTATGAAGAAATTGTTCGGGTAATTTAAGAAATTTCGCCAACCAATCCATTACAACAACTTCAAGTTCAGTGCATGCGGGACTGCAAATCTACAAAAAAAGACACGAAAATGAGTAAAATTATCAAACACTACAAAAAAAAAAAATCAATAGATGGGTTCAAATTACGGCACTCAATATCGACCGAAATTTTAATAGAATTTAAATGTAAATTTCGATCGAATGCCGTAATTTGCCCCCTGACAATTTCGAATTAGTAAAATGGAGTTTAACACGAGAGAACAATGCGTTTTCATTGTTAAATACTATCTCAAAAATAGTGGAGGTGTTACCAGACATGTGGAGACTGTGTGGGTAAGGAAGTTTACAATATTTATATTCACTCATTCATTTTGCAGGCATACATACATTCTAAAGATCAAGGACACTGACTTCTGCTGATCCCTTGACGATATGGTTGAGCAGATAAATATTGAAAGCGTCTGAGCCCCGAGGACCAGGGTAATACTAAATCGGATAGGTTTGTTTCAGTTACTAGTTTTACTAGACTAGATAGTTTCAGTTTTAGTTGGATGTGAGACACACTGCTTCCGAACTTTTCAAAGTTTCATTAAGTCATAAACAGAATTATTAGGCTTCATGCTCTGCGTTTGGCTGTAATTTCTTTTGCAGTGAGTTTACAGAAATTCTTAAAAAAAACTGACTTGAAAACATATTTTATTTGTGTGTGTATAACGGTTAAAAAGCTTTGTCGTACATATACATCCAATTACATCAACTATAAAGTCACCCTTTAACTTCCAATTCCAAATTATATACTTGCTGTTAAAGCAGACAGATTCCATGTAAATTTAACCCTCTGTCTACAACTGTTAAGAAGTACGGCCATAAAACTACATCAAATTAAATAAACTATCGGAGCACCCTTTAATTTATATTTTGATTATTTATATTTGTCCAATTTTCAAGCGTTTATATATTTAAAAGTTAGGACCATATATGTAGGTTTATGTCCCTTATGGGGAACCCTTTAATTTTAAGATTTATTTTTCTATTAATTTTTGCTATTCGGACCTATAGCGATAATGCATATAAGAAACATGTCTATTGTATGGAGATACTTTTTAATTTTTATCACTATAAAATGGTTTTAAAACGGGACCAATCTGTAAGCATAACCTTTCAAATAAAGTAATATTTTTTTTAATTGGGTATGGAAAAGACTGTGTTCTGCGAGTAACATTCACATTCATAACCTCATTTTTTTACCCTTCACCACAAAAATGGAAAAAGGGTATATACACACCTGGCCAGAAATATAGGAGCGATTTTTATTTTCTCTTAAATGTACAAAAAATGTATCAAAGTGCTTTTAAAGTCCCAACACTATATACTTTAAGTATGGCAATACCGTTCTTAAATTTACATTTTTAAAAAAAATATAAAACAGAAAAGTAAGTTTAAAATAAATTTAGAATAAATTCGGTATAAAGAATAATATTAAAAATTATTAGATGTGCCATGCACAACATTGCAGTGTAGAAGAACGAAGACTTGTGCCGGAGCTTCGAAAGCAAGGAATAATTAAACTTATAAATTTATTGCCACATCGTTAGAACGATTTCAAAACTTTGTAATCAATGCTCTAAAGGCAGAAAGAGATATTGAAAAACGCGAGACAATAAAGAAAACATCTAAAAGCACTGATAATCGTATAATCATTTTAGCAAAGCGAGATCCTTACATGACATCGAAAGTGTTTGCAAATAAAATAGAGAACGTTGTGTCATTTAGAACGTTCCGACGCAGATTGGTAGACGTAAATCTACCACGTAGAATAGCACGTAAGGTCCTTTGCTTAGACATGCTAATTTGTTCAAAAGGAAAAACTTTACCATCGCTCATAAAACCTGGAACGGTCCACAAGGTACAGAAAAATAGTGAAATATCCTCTGCAGTGACGATACAATGATTAATTTGTTTGGCAACGATGCCGAAAGAAATGTACGTTGCCCGAAATGAAAGGAGTTTCACATCAAATTTACTAAAAATACGGTAAAACATGGTGGGGAAACTGTTATGGTATGGTGCTGTTTTTCCTGGGAAGGTGTAGGCCCAATACAACTCATAGAAAACACCATGAACAGATTTGTATATAAAGATTTGTTGGAAACGATTATGCTGCCATATGCTGAGGAAAATTTACCACTTTTTTTGAAGTTCCAGTTCCAATGATCCAATAAACTCGTCGCAGTTGGTAAAGGAATGACTCCGGGACGTTGTTGGTTGGCCAAGTCAAAGTCTCGATCTCAACCTAATAGCAAATCTTTGCGGGGAGCTAATGCAAAGTGTTTGTAAGCTTTCTTTCAGAAATAAAAAAGAATTGTGGCACAATATTAAAAACGAATGGTGCAATCGGTATGGTCGATACTTGTCGGAAATTTATTTCATCTCTGCCTAAAAGGATGAATCTGTTCTTCCACTTCCACTTAAAAACTACATATCTTGATGAATTTGCTCGTCACTAAGTTTGTTTTTTGTTCCTTCTTATATCTACAATATAAATTTAATTCACTAAATAGAATTAATGAAATAATATGAATTATTAAATAAAAGTATAAAAATATTAAATATCGCACAACTTCTGTTTCAAAAATTTTCGCACCTATTTTTTTGTCCAGGTGTGTATATATCTAAGTTTGTCATTCCGTGTGTTATTTCTACAATATCTATTTCCGATTGCATGAAGTATAGCATAGCGAAATCGATTGAGCAATGTCCGTCTGTATTAGTATCAAAGTTCTTGTTAGAATTCAAGTTTGCCTCGGTGACAACAAAAAAAAAAAAAAAAAAAAAAAAAAAAAAAAAATAAATAAAATAAAATAAAAAAATAACAATAAATATCTCAATCGATTAGATATAGTGTCGAAAGAGGTGCTATTGGAAATCAGCATAATCGGTCCATGTCTTTTGAGGCAGCAGACAAAACACCACGCCTACCTTTAATTTTTTCATGTCATTTGAAACAATGAAGTAACTTCAATCAAAAAAATTAATATATGGGACGATAGGGAATAAAAAAATAAGAAAAAACATCAAGTGAAAAAATTGGCGCTCATCCATATTTTCCGAGTTACGGGGCTTTGAAATTTTCAATTTTTTTTAAACATCAGTATGGGTATAATTTTATAACTTTTGAAGAGATCTTTAAGGAATACTAATTTTTTTTTTTAAATGCTTAACCCAAATTTTTGTTTTATTTTTTAATTCACTGATACCCAAATATTTATTTTTTTGATTGGAGTTACATCACTAAACTAGATTTACATAGATGGTGAAGGGTATATACGATTCGGCATAGCCGAATGTAGCAATCTTACTTGTTTTAAAGTCGGTTTAAAACATAAATACCTGAAGTCTTGTGCAAATTTTATACATATTTTTATGGCATTAACATTTCTTATATAATCAAAGAAATCGTAAAAAGCAAAAGTTTTAATTTATTCATTGATTAACAAAAAAAGTAAATAAAGAAAATAAAATAAATAAACAAAACCATTATTATTTATTGACAAAACATCAATGGATGAAAACAGTCTCCCAAAAGATGTGATAATTATGTATGTATGTATGTATGTAAGCATTTTTAAACGCTTAAAAAAAAGAAGAAACTTGTTTTATCGCAAACAGAGAAAGTTCTTTTAGTTGATATTAATAATTTACAAATAACTTTAACGCATTTTACAAGCATTTAATATTAAAAGAGTAAATAATAAACCTGATTTTATGTTTGTAAACTTAAATGAGCTTCTTCTTTTAAAAGCCCATAAAAAAGAAAAAAACAAAATAATATTCATTCTTTGCGGCGTTGCCACAATGATGATTTTATCATATTTTTGATGATTTTTGAACCAATATATGATTTGATGATTTTTTTTCTTAAATTATGATTTCTAATTTATAAGAAGTATGATTTTAGTTGTATTTTTACTACATAGTGAAGTTAAGTTTTGCATCAGCTTTAAAAAAAAATTTTTTTTTTCAAAGCTTTTCCTGTCAAATACATAGAATGTATGAGGAAATTTTAGACAATTTTATACCAACAGAATATGTTAATATGAGTCTCAATAACGACCTTGACCAAGGCGAATCAATTACCAGGTGGCAGCGTTAGAGAATTTATTATTTTTTGCTGGTAGAAACGAATGTCAAAGTTCATATATAAAAAATAGTACACAGATTTTTTATATATGGAGTTTGACAGTAGTGTTCACGGCCAAAATTAATGAATTGGCCTACGCTGCCACCTGGTAATTGATTCGCCTTGACCTTGACTTTGAAACAAAAGTCTATTTCTAAACAACGAAGAAGTCTATCTGGGTGCTTTTGTTAAACAAAAGATTTCTACCTCAAAGCTCACTGGAAATGAAGAGTTATGTAAACAAATATTAAAACGATTTTATTTTAACGATACGTTTTTAAAAGAGCTCTCATATCTTGACCCTTTGAAAATTATAAATAGAAAAATTAATTCTCTGACAGGCTTAATACACAATTTTCTAAATTTAATTAGTGAAAAGGATATTAAAAATTTAGATAACGAATTTAGAGAACTCCGTTTTATAAAATTTAGTGATAATTTTACAACTCTAGATAATCTTACCTAAGAGAAATTTTAATCAAAAGTTTCAAAAATAACTTGTGCTGACAACATTCCAGCTTTTCCAGTGTTGTCAAAATTTGTTAAAAACTTAATGAGTCTTCCCATTTCTTCAGCAAATGTCAAACGAATATTATCAACAGTTAATTTAAACAAAACTAAATATAGAAATATATTAGACAACAGCTCTCTCAAAGGTATCGTAGACGCAAATGATTACTTAGCAATAAGAAACTGTTCCTGCTATAATTTAAAAATTAACCAAGATATTATTAAAATTTAAAAACCCTGTATATATTATAGTAAAAGTTCTTCGTAAAACTTCGTACACTTTAAATAATAATAATTTAAACATATACAATGTATGTTAATATATATGTTTTAATTTAATTTAATTATATTATTTAATTTAATTATAATTATTTAATTTAATTATAATTTTTAAATAAAATTTTGTATTGAAAAAAAATGATAACTTTTTTTCATATAAAATGATTTTTGTGTCTGCATATTATGATTTTCTTCTTTAAGCTTCTGGCAACGCTGATTCTTTGGTTTACATAAAGAGTAACAATCCTATATTCACCCTGTGGTGAGTTTATAATCGAACCTAATTTATTTAATGTTAATGAAGATCTCTGGTAGCAATTGATTGTGATGTATAAATGTATTTTTATTATTGGCACTACATCTTTAAAAAACTAAGTAGCGAAGCGATATTTACTTAAAAACAAAAAAAATGTAAACAATGAGAAACATTTTCACCTAAACAAGGACGTCAACATGCAAAACATCCATTTGGGAATACAAAAAATCTTTATGCCATTAAAAAACTGTAATGTAATTTTTTAAACCGAATTAGATGATATGGACATGGCTTCAACTGGTATGTGCCATTACAACACAGCCCATGAAAAAAATTACCCTTTCTCTTGCAAACAAACTTCCCTAGACGCATTTTCCCATTGAAGAAAAAAATCAAGATCTAAACCTCTTTTTCATTTATTCTTCAAATCTGTCAATAATCCCGAGACTTTGAAATCAAATACAACCAGAATCATGCTAAAAATCTCATCAAAAGCCAACAGCTTTCCGAAGAATTATTAATAATTCTTTTAAGCAGATATTAATTGATAATCATTTTTCAATGCAAATAATAAATAGTTTATTTAAACAATTAAGATACAGAAGAGGAAGTAACACTAGAAATGTTATGGAAACAAAAGTTTACAAGTCTTAACGACTTTATGTACCAGAAATAGCAGAAAGGATAAAAAATCAAAAATTTGTGATGCTGAGAAATATAAAATGGTATACAAAACTTACAATACTTTAAATAGATTATTTAGTAAAACAAAAGATAAAATATAAAAGTGGGACATGTCAAATGTAGTATACAAATTACCTTGTAATGGTAATAATAATGAGAATTGTAATAACGCACGTACAGAAGTCTGATGTTAATAATCTACAAAAAACTGCATTATCTTCTTAATTGGGCCAGATTAAATCATTAACCTAATGCTGTAAACATATTCGCCGCAGCAAGATACACGTACACACGACAGCAAATGACGCTAGCAACATTTGTCGCCTTGTACCCAACTATATAATTATTTTGAAGGCAGCAGCTACATAATAAAAATATGAATTAATTGAAAGTAACATCACTGCTTAAGCGATTTTTAAAGAAGCAGCTTCGATTTATATTAAAAAAAAATGTTTTAACTATTTTGTAAGAGGCTATTAAAAGAGTAGAATAATACGTCGATTTTCGTTTGGATTGTCTTTAAAATTGAAATTGAATTAAAGTTGGAGATACATCAGTTTTAAATGTAGAAAATAATTATAAACGTCGGTACATGTTGGAGATGTTACAAATAATTAAAGTTCCATCAACAAAAAGAATAAATTTTAAGGCTCATCATACTGAAAATGTTGCGATATGTTATCGACATTTAGCATAAAAAGTAGTTAACATTAACATTAAATGTTAAGTTTGTAACATTTTTATAGTGAAATTAATGTATTTGTAGTGTTTTAAATTTAAAAACTTGAATGTTTTTTTGAGTTTTAAAAACTTATGAGAATGGATATGCTCAAGCCGAATTAATTTACAGGTGGTCTTAATAGCCCAGCTGATCTTTGCTTATGTTCGATGTTGTTCTCAAAATACAAAAATAATTTTAAAGATTAAAAATTATCAAATAATTTGAAAAAGGTTTTTGTAGCCGTGCGGCTACCTAGTATTTAATTCGCCTTGGATATGCTAAAATATTTTAATATATTTTGTCTTTTGGTTTTTTTAATTTTCTGAGTTTGAAAAAAAAATTTTAATTATATGTAGTGTTTGAAAAAAAATGGTTATTAATATTTTTGTTTTCTGTTTCTTAAAGATGCCACCCAACGGCGGGGCGAAATATTGAAAAAAAAAACAAATTAAAAAATATATTATAGAAATTTTTATACACGCATCCCGTGTTGCCAGTGGTGAATATTTAACAGAAATTGTGTTTGAAATAACATACACTAAAACATTGTTGCAATAAAAATATTGTATATCATTTTGAAAAAATTGCAAACAAAAGAGGTTTTTTGTTAAATTTTTATTTCTATAAAACTTTGGCTTTTGTGAAGTTTTCGAGCTTTTATGTATTTTGTTTTTGTGGTTTGGATTTTTTGTAAAATTTCGAATTTACTAAATTTAGATTTTTTACAGACGATTTTTTTTATTATTTATGAAAACTTGATTTTTGTGGAATTTTTAAATATTCAATTAATTTGAAAAAATTTTTTCCAATCAGGGTTTGAACCGTGGCTATTATAAATGAATAAATTTTTCGGCGTAAGTTCCTTATTAATGTAATTTTAAAAATTTTTAGAAAGGAAAATTATTTACAAACAAGAAAAATTAGACACCAACAGAATGAAATGCAGCATTTTCTGGGCCGCTACATCCTTCATCAGCATTCTTCGTATCAGTATTAAAAAAATTTCCTTAAATTTTTAAAAATTAACTTAAAAAGGAACCTTAACCGAAAAATATAAATTTTAATTCATTAATTTCCAATTAATTTAATTTGTTTATTAAAGTAGGATTTCTGACGAAAAAAATGACTTATATTTTTTCTTCAAGAATATACGAAGGTAAGTCAAAAAACTTGCTGCTTTCTAAATATGTTTTAACAAATTTTCGTTTTGAGTTAACTCTCTTCAAAAAAAGCCGAGCTGATGATTCGGCTATGGGCCTAATACAAACTACATAGTTTGTACTTAATGTAAAGGTCATTAAACTTTTAAATTAGTTCCAAAAACGAGATAATAGTTTATTTCGTGTAACCAGTCCAGTAGGGTCGCAGAGACCCCATTTTGAACAGATCACGTCACTTATCAGCTAAAGTATGTAAACGTGAAGGGGGCATGGCATTAGAAGTACCTTTTAGCTTTGAGATATCTTAGAAGACTGTAAGGCTGGCTCTAGAAATCTTTTTAAGCTCAACCATAATGTAGTGGCTTAAAAATTTGTGTCTTACGTCAGATAAAGCAGGACATCTGCAGGGAAAGAAGACGAGTTACGACTCCTTTTCCCTGCCCTAACAGCTGAGACAAAGAGCATTTGAAGTAAAACTAGGTCGACAAGCATTCTTAATAATATTCGGTTTGTAAATTAAATGTTGCGTTTTTCATTAAAAATTAATCTGGCAACACTCCATATTAAGCCATTAGTTTCGGCCTTTTAAAAAAAAGTGACAATACTGATTTTAGGAGACCAACATTCAAGATAGATTCCGGTCTAACCAAGAAGTTTGCTCGTTTATTACAATAGAATAGAAGTCATGACAACTCTTTCGTACTTTGACTGACTAAAATGTGGTGATAGTCCAGAACATTTGACCCCACTAGTCGCTTTAAAAGTATAAAAAACACAAAAGCATCTAATATTAGATAATATTCAAGAATTTGTTTAATGGGATTAAAAGTCAAAATGTAGTTCCGAAACTTACAGGAGCTTTTAGTTGTTTCTGTTAACTTTGGGATCAAAATTCTGCAAACTGTTAATTTTGGTATTTTTATTTATTGCTCGAAATTTGAAAATTAATTTCTGAAGAATTGAAATAAAATGTTTGAATTTAGTTTAGATTTACACTATGCAATTTTTTGAGGCCTTTTTTTTCTCAATTTTTATTAAGGTAACAGCATTAAGCCTGGTACTCTGTTCAACATACATAAAAAATTTGTATGAAAAAGTCATGAAAAAATGTTGCAGAAGTTGTACTCTGTTTTTACTGAGAAAAACATATGAAATGTTTCTGGCAACATTTTATTAAAGCTTCTTAATAAAGCAAGTAGGCATTGTTTCATGAGGAATTTTTCAAAGAACAGCTGATAATATGTCTTTTAAAACATTTTTAAAACAATATAGCACACGTAAAAATAATAAAACGTTAAAGTCTTCCAAATCGCGAGATAGACACCACATTTTAAATGTCAAATTTTCCACATTAAAAAAATAATGTTGCTCAACAATTTTCACAAATTCGAACAGAGTACCAGGCTTTATGCGTTATCTAAAAGTAAACATTAGCAACATTAACATTCCCTCAAAACTTTAGCAATACCATATTGCTTACTTTTCCTGCTTCACAAATAGTGAATAGTGTAAATGCTGAAACTGAAATTACGAAATTTCTGTTACAAAAATATGAAGCTTTTTCGATATTTTATTTTATATTTTTCTCTTTTTTTAGTTCTGTTGCATTTTAAAAAAATATTTTAATTTTATCCCACTGTGCTTTATGTTTGAAATATAAACATTTTTTCAAAATTAATATTTTAAAGGACAAACATACCCAACTGAAACCGATGACACTAAAACCATTTGCCAGCATATCGCCAACAATGGATGGATATGAGGAGGCTGTTGGATAATAGGCGTGCATATTTGGTGACTGCCAATGTGTTATGCCTGGTTTAATAATGCGATCAATGTCATCTAAAATGTCCTTCCAATCTTGTGCTTTCTCTGGTATTTCTTTAGGTAATAAATCGAACAAATATCCAGGTTGTACTGTTGGCAAAACATTCCTATTTTTTTTGGCGTTTTTTATTTTAAACAGTGATAAAAAAACAATAACGATTTGTGTAAAAAAATCTTTAATACTTTTCATTGTTTAATTATTTATATACCAATCTCTTATATTTTCCATATAATCAGCTATAAAATCCACAGCAGCTTTGCCGAATTCTCTAAAAGTGTTGGCATCCATTTTTATTTTACACTATGTTTTTTGTTTTTGATTTTCACTGCTATTTTTATGTTAAGATTTAGCTTTTATTTCAACAAAGGTTTGGTCACAACTATTAAGAGTTTTGCTTTAAATAACTGTTTTTATTATAAACTTGAGATTAAAGTTAAGAAAAGTAAAAGAAAGCTTTCAAGAAGAGGTGAGAGTCATAATAGTGTATGATTTAATACTTGTGTGTGTGTGCAGGTGTGTTGGTAACGAAAGTTGTTTTTTACTCCTTTTGAGAGTAAAATTTGGCTCAAAAAAAAAAAAAAACTAATTACAGTAAAACACAGGCTGACTTCCAAAATGTATTATACTAAGTTTGTATACAGTTTTGCTGCGGTATTTAGATCTTGTACATATACGAAACAAAGCAACAATTTAGAAACTGATTCGCTAGTTGCTCGGTTGCAACGTTACTAATACTTGTCTGCGACATTTGGGTATGCATTGTAAACATTTAGTACCACGGCATTATGAAACACAATACATTGTTCGAATACAAAGCAACTGACTTGTCTGCGACATTTGGGTATGCATTGCAAACATTTAGTACCACGGCATTATGAAACACAATACATTGTTCGAATACAAAGCAACTGACGTTTTGGAAGTAAAGCCTGGTACTCTGTTCAATTTTTTTATGCGGAATGCTGCCAAACTACATACATAAAAAATAAGTATAACAAAGACATGAAAAAAATGTTGCAGAAGTAGTACTCTGTTTTTACTGTAATATGTGAAATGTTGCTGGCAACATTTTATCAAAGCTGTGAAATAAGGCGCGTAAGCCTTATTTCATGCGGAATTTTCAAACAGCTGTCTTTTGCAGACATTTTTAAAGCAATGAAGTACACGTGAAACTAATAAAACGTTAAATTCTTCCAAATCGCGACCTAGACACCACATTTTAAATGTCAAATTTTTCTCACGAAATAATACATGTTGCTCAACAATTTTTACAGAAACATTGTACCAGGCTTAAGCCACAACTATTGCAATTCGCCGATTGAAAGTTTTTGAAAATGTGCTTTGCATTAATCTGTTATCTAAACATTTGAAAATATCATAAAAGTTGTAGGATTATAGCTGCTGGTGTTAGATATTAAAGATTTTAAACATATCCAAGCATCTTTTTTAGCTTATTTCCTTGTTAAAAAATATTCCTCTTGGTCAAAAGCGTTAAAAACACTACAAGTCATTTTGTTTGTTCTATTGGAGAGTAAAATGTCGCGAAATACTTTTTAAGTTGAAGAGAAACATATAATAATAATAAATATAATTAATTAATATTTCTCTCTGATTGGTTACATATACAAAAAATTATGTCCATTCTACAACAAGAGCTATTTGAATAAAACTCATATTTTTAATATAATTTACAATAGAATTTCCAATAATCGAAATCGAACTGCGGCTTGTGATGGAATTTGTTACATCATTATTTTTTAAGAATAATTAAAAAGTCCCTTTTTGGGATTGTTAATAATGTTTTTGGGAATCGTACGATTTTTATTAACTAATTTTTTCACGCTTGCCACTTTAACTCTTTTTTATTTCTTGTTCCTTAGCTCTGGCGATATTTGTTCCCACTGCCTTTTGCTTACCAAAGATGTTCTAAACAAACTAACGCAGCAATTCACGATACACCAATGCTACGACGGCGGGGCTCGCAATACAAGATGTCCATGTGTTTGTAATCCGCACAACTATCAGCAATTAACCGCATTACACTATACTGTGACTCGAGTAGAGATTTTGAACTCAATATCTTCCTGTTTATCTCAAACTAAAACTTTTTAAGTGTGACACCTCACCATTGTTTCGTTTCACTTTTTTTTTAAATCTGCCATTGACGCTGTTCCTCCATAAACCGTAACATCTATATTTAGAATTAAAGTTCGACTCAACCTCTTTTTAGTTTTGATAAAAGTTTCAATGAAATTTTAACGCAACTGCAGTTTTGTAAGCGTTTTTTTATATTAAATTCCCCATTGTGCATTTTAACCCCTTCTTTAACTGACTCGTTCATATTGCTTACTTTGAGACCATGATGTTTCGTTATGCTTAATGCTTAATTATAACAAAGCTTAGGGCCAGTTTTTGACTTCGTATTTAAATACGCATTTAGTTAATTTTCATTTAAATTTAAGTTGTATTTAAATGCAGTTTCATTTTTTCAGTTCTTATTTAAGTTCTCATTTAAATATCACAAAAATATGATAGCATTACGAAATATCAAAATAAATCTCCATTGTTTATGAAAAACAGCTGCTAACAAACACAATGAATTGCAAATTTTGTGAAAAATATTTTAAATATATTAAAAAACGTCAGCGATACTCATGTATTCACCACCTAAACTTATTTTATTTATTGATTTAACTTTTTAATTAATATTTTCATTAAGAAATGTGTGCAAAACATAAAATATAAAATATTGTTCTATCAATAGCTAAAATGTTTGTTTACTTTTGTTTAGTTTTGCGAAACAACAACAAAAAATGCCATAACCATATGGTAAAACTGTATTATTTAAATGGACTTTACATGCGCAAGATTGGTCATTTAAGTTTCATTTAAGTGTGCATTGAAAAACTGAATTTTGTACTTAAATTGAACTTAAATTTAAATGACATTTAAATACGAAGTCAAAAACTGGCCCTTAACCCCTTCGTTTATTGTGACATCTCGTTAGTTCTCATGTCAAAATTTGAGAAAAAGTAACTCTCAGAAAATTACCTAAAATTATTTTAGTCCTCTTGCAGACCAATTTAAATCTGCTTTTTAAACGTAGCATTATTGATGAAACGATCTACGGACATGATAGTGCAAACACTTTGTCGTGAACAGTAATGTAATCTTGTTTACTAAAACTCACAAAATAAAAAAATAGAAAAAAATAAAAATGAAACCGAAATCGCTAAAACGCCATTTTATTTTTATGATGACACTGAGAAGAGAGCGATGCAGTGTTAATGCAGAGCTTTTTGGGTTTGACGTGCTAATTCAGGTTTGGCTATTGATACACTTGGACTTTCTTGTATTCTTATTACGTTATACAAATCTCTATAGGAAGTCTTTTTTTGTTTATTTTCGGAGCGTTAAATTCGTAAAAGCGAACGCCCTTATTTATGATAAAAATTGATAGATTTTTAAAAGTTACTAAATAATTTTTTTTTTTAAATTTCTTACCCAACTGAAACCTAAAACGCCAAGGCCAGCAATAAGTAGTTCTCCAATTATTGAACCAGCTGATGATGATGATGGAAAGTAGGCATGAAAATGTGGTGATTGCCAATGAGCTAAACCGGGCAAAATAATATGTTCTATATCATCTAAAACCGTTTTCCAATGCTCGGCTTGTTCTGGAATTTCTTTGGGTAAAGTTTTGACCAAAGAATAGGGTGTTGTGGTGGCCAGAACATTGCTAAAAGCAAAAGAACATTTAGAAAGCAAAAATTTTATAGTTTTTTTTGTAATAAAACTTACCGTTCTCTTATGTTCTCTAAATAGTTGATAATAAACTCTAAAGAAGCGTGGCCAAATTCCCGAAATTGGTGGGGATCCATTGTTAAAAATAATTATTTTTTCACTTTGTGTTTTTTTTGCTGCTGCTACCGATTCTTTAACTTAACAGTTGCTGTTACGAATCCCAAATGCGTAAAAATTTTTTTCTGAAACCGTGCTTTACTTAAAATTATTTGGTCAGCAAAAAACAAAAAAAAAAAAAAAATTAAAAACCACATTAGGTAATAGATGAAAAAGAGAATGAAGTCAATGTCAATGAAAACTATTGTTAAAAGATAAATAAATAGCAGTTGTCTTATTTGTTATTGGCTAAAGTATTGAAATTTGTATAAAATGATAATAATTTAGTTAAAAAAAATTCAAACACGAGTGTTTACAATTATAATTTATGTGTAAAATGATTAAAATTCGAAGGCATTAAAATTAATGTCTTCACATACTTTTTATATAAATGTATGTACATCTGTATATTTTTTTTAATTTAGGCCATTTTTATTCATATTTAAATTAAGTCTTAATATTTTATTGTTTGTATTGTGTAAATTTATTTACATTAATAAAAATAGTATTAATTGACCTGTCAATTGCTTGAATGTGTGAACGAACCTGTCTTATCTAAAATGGTGTTATTTATGCTTAAATTATTTATTGCTGTCGCTCTTTACGTGAGAAAATAAAAATAATAAAAACCGCCTTAAAATAGGCAATGGATTTTATGTTATAATAATACTAAAAAATTAAATATCCCACAATTTTAGTGGAATATTTTAAAATGAATGGAAAAACAAAATGGAAAAATATCACAATTATTAAAATGTTGTGCAATAAAAAAAATAGAATTTTAATTCTTTCAAAAAAAATAAAATAAAAAAAAAAAATAAATAAAAAAAAATTCTTTAAAGTTTTTATAAATTTAAATGTGTTATGTATTGGATTAAGGGGTATTTTTCTTGTTGCTATTTAGATTAAACCATGTTCACTTTGCTGTCTCTTAAATAATATTTACAATGTTTGAGAGCCGTTACGCCCTTTTTTTCAAATTCGGCTATTTGCAATGCAAATCAAGTTGTTGGCACAAATAATAACAAGTGTATTTTCTATGTAACGCTGCAGCCGCACGATCAAGTTTTCGTTTCAACAAGTAAGAGAGCTATATTCGGCTATGCTGAATCTTATACACCCTTCAACATATATGTAAATCTTGTTTAGTGAAGTATCTAAAAAAAAAAACTTAAAGTGATAGGGAATTAAAAAATAAAAAAAAAAAAAAATGGCGCACCGTCGTACCTTTTTTATGAAATTATGATTTTTTCTTATTTTTGTAATTCTCTATCGCCCCATATATTTGTTCTTTTGATTGAAGTTACTTCCTTAAAATAAATTTGTTCCAAATGATATAAAAATATTATAGGCAGGCGCACAGTGTCGCGAGAGCGGACAAAAATGAAAAATGCCAACTTTTAAATATAAAAAAAGTGTTAATTAAGTCTTATTAAGAGAACTCCAGGCATTTTAAATTAAAAAGAAAATCCAAAAATATTTATTTTAATAAAATTTATGGAGGTGCAAAATTAACCGTTTTCCAGCCATGTAAAATGTATAACAAAAATTAAAACAAAAATTGCATAATTCAGCGGATAATTTTTTATATTAAGTGAAGGCAGAATAGCATGATTTTGTATTAAATTATTTTCTAGGAATCCAAAGGTATGGTTACACTATATTTCAGCAAAAATATTAGCTCATCTGCTATATAACGTTATTCTAAATGCAAACAAAAGAAAAAGGGTGAAAATATTTAAAACTGACTTAAAAGAACAAGTATGAGTGCTATATTCGGCTATGCCGAATCTTATATACCCTTCATCATCAATGTAAATCTAGCTTAGTGAAGTAACTCCAATGAAAAAAGTAAATATTGGGGTAACAGAGAATTCAAGTTTTTTACTTGATGTTTGTTTCTAATTTTTTAATTCTCTATCCCCACAGATACATATTTATATTTTTGTTGGGAGTTATTTTATTGTTCCAAATAATATAAACAAATTTTAGATAGGCGTGGTGTTTTTCCTGGTGTTTCGTAGGACATGGAACGATTATGCTGATTTTCAATAGCATCTCTTTCGACACTATGTCTGATCGATTCGCATATTTAATTATTCTCTAGCTGATCTAGTGTTTTGGCAAACTTGATTTCAATACTAACACGGACGGCCAGACGGACATCGCTTAATCGACTTCGCTATGCATAAGAACTCAGAATATATTGTTACGTTTTTCTCTTTTCAAAACAAACGTACGGATTCTTTTGATTTCAAGTACCATTGTGGCTCATTATAAATTCTGTATTCTAACTTTATGGCTTTCTCTGGCTATACTGCTTGATCCTACCGGTCTCGTGAACCCTTGGTCTCTTATTTACTAAACATGCGTTATCCCTACAAACACAGCCATCCACGCTACACTAATGTGTTACTCCGGCGAGACATGAACTACTCGATGCTTTGCTTAGTAACTTTAACCATTTACAGTTATCCTTTTCTCCAAGCCAGGCATCCCCTTTATCTAATAGCCACAACACACGTCTGCCATACACTGTTGTTATGCTGTTACACTTTCCTGCGCTAAGCACTATTGCTCTTACTTTTTATTATAAAGGGCTTTTTGACAATTATCTGTTACTCTTATATTAAATTGGACGCCTCCACCAAATTATCTGTCATGACTTCACACAATAATTGTCTTTTGCCTCTCTGGAGGTTTGTACTGCTGTTTATTAATTTTATTTGTATTATAACAATTATTATTTTTTCGTTGCACGCATGTCCGAATGCGGTATCGAACTCAGGACCCCGTGTTTTGCAGTACGCACCTCTACCAACGCAGCCATTGAGGCTGCTCAGCTTTTGTTAGCTAATTGTGGTTTTTATTCTATACACACACCATTAGTTGTTGAATTAACTTATTCACCACGCTCATACGGAAACAACTACAGGGGTTGCCAGATTTTTTATATTAATCGTAACAATATATACATTATATAGACGGACATGGATATTTTTTCCACTTTTTCAATTTTTTGTGGTGAAGCGTATAAATACAATTTTGCGGTATGGACATTGTTATTTAACTTTCAGATATTTAGCATCAAGTTCGCTAATAATTTTTATATATTTCCTTTTTAGAAATATATATTTACAATAACTAGTGAAAAACCTTCTAAAATAAATAATCTGATGTTATAAAAAACCGCTAACGAAACGTCGGAAAAAAGTAGTCTTTTTATTTAAGCTTGACCTTGAAAGTCTAACTATAGGAAACTATATATATATATATACGAGGGCTGCTCTATATATTTCTGGCCTAATAGTGAAAATGCGAATATTTATAAACAAAAATGGTTTTATTGTTTTTCAAAGTATTCTCCAGCATGATTTATACACTTTTGCATGCGCTCAAACTAGTTGTCGAAGCACTTTTTCCACTCCGATTGAGACACCTCTACAACATGGTTTTTGAACACTTCAACAGCTTCTTCTGGCGACGAAAATCGTTGACCACGCATTTTTTTCTTGATGTGCGGAAACAAGAAGAAGTCATTAGGTGCCAAGTCAGGGCTGTACGGCGGGTGACACATTAATTCGACGTTTTGGCCGGTCAAAAACGCTCTGGTTTGAGCCGATGTGTGAGAGCTCGCATTGTCATGGTGAATTTCTGCGATGACTTCAGGCAAACAAATTGTAGTGTACCACTCAGAAGTGACCGTCCTACGTTGCTCAAGCGGAACAGTCGCCACATGACCAGTTTTGCCGAAGAAACAGCCGACCATTTGCTTCGAAGTGCTTCTTCCACGAACAACTTTCGTTGGATTTTGCTCGTCTTTGAAGACCCACACGGTCGATTGTTGTTTCGTTCCGGGCTCATACGCATAGATCCATGATTCGTCACCTGTGACGATCTTATAAACGTCTTTTGAAGCACCGCAATCGTATTTTTGCAACATTTCTTTGCACCAATCGACACCAGCTTTTTTTTGAGCGACTTTCAAATTGTGCGTAATCCAACGAGAACAAACCTTTTTTACGGCCAGGTGTTCATGCAGTATCGAATGTATGCTGGTGGAAGAAATGTCCAAGGATGTCCCTTTCTCTCGGTATGTCGCATGTCGATCTTGCATTATGAGTTCACGCACGGCATCAATGTTCCTGGCACAGCAGCCGTTTTTGGACGACCTTCACGGAATTCGTCTTTGAGCGAGCTTCGGCCACGATTAAATTCATTATACCAATTTTTCACAGTGCTGTAGGATGGTGCTTCATCGCCATACAAAGATTTAAGTTCATCAATGCACTCTTGTCGTGATAATCCACGTCGAAAGTTGTGAAAAATGATGGCACGAAAATGTTCACGAGTTAATTCCATTTTTTTCTATATTAATTTTTACAAGTCACTGTAAACAACACAAATAATGGTCGTACGCCAAAACGTTTTGAGTACGATTATGCTTAAAAATGACAAACTTTCCAATGGAAATGTCAGATTGCACTTGGCAGCACTCAGTGTTGCCAGGCCAGAAATATATATAGCAGCCCTCGTATATATAGTTTTCTATAGTTAGACTTTCAAGGTCAAGCTTAAATAAAAAAAAAAAAATAAATATATATGTATATATATATAAAATCGTAATAAATAATCTATATATGTATATAAGAAATTGTTGCAAGTGTTTTGTTACTTTATAACTCACGAACGGTCAAACCGAATTCAATTAAAATTTATGGGTTTGTTTGTATTGTCGTGTAGATGGTTTCTCTAAAGTTGGCAATAAATCGGTCGTGAGTTATCAATAAAACAAGCATTTACGGCTGCACCGATTTAAAAAAAATTTAAAACAGAGATATTTATAAGTTCCTAGAGGATATGCTTATTTTAATTATAAGGAAAAGCAGTGTAAGTGAATGAGAGGAAATATGCGCGGATTATTTGAAAGATAAATAAGTCCTAATTCATTAAGTCAGAAGGAATTTTTTTATAACTTCCACGTTAATCAAATAAAAAACTTGCTTGAAGTGTGTTCGTAGTACGATTATTCTCACTGGGGTAGCGAAGCGCCAAAATATAAAAATTTGCTAGCCCGAAATAATTATTCTTTAGAAAGCTTCAAGCCCAAACTCAAAAGTTTTACTCGAATACATCTGTTTTCTTCGTATTTTAAATTTTGTTCAAATCAATGCATCCGCTTATAAGTTATTTACAGTTTTGCGCCAAAAATTTCTTACTTTTTAAACAAACACTAATTTTCATTCTGTGATGTCGCAATTACAATTATATTACGTTTTAGTATAAAAATAAATCTATAGCAATCATTTAATTATGTAGTATATTTTTTTCCCCACCTTCATACAAATATGCCCAGTGTGCAAGGCAGTTGTCTTGGCTGATATGTAGTAGAGCCAGCTCTCTCTCTCTTTGTTGGTTTGGTGAAAGAAATTTTTAAGAAAAAATAAATTTCAACTTTTATGTTTTTTTAACAATTTCACTTTTTTATTAAGTTTTATTTTTAGTGTTTTTTTTTTCTTATTATGCTTTTTAAATAATTAATATTTTGTTTGTAATTTCAATTACGTACTTACAAGATTTATAAACATGACATCACTTTTCATAATATTATTATTTTGTTCTTTTATTTATTTTAAATAATAATTGTTTAATTTGTTATTTTTTTTGATGATTTCTAATTGTATAAAGCGGATATATTTTTAAGATTTTATTATTTTTTTTATTAATTTTTGGTTTTTGTCTTATTGCAATATAATTTTGTTGTTATTTTAGTTAATAAATAACGTTGGTTTAATTAAACTATTATTTAATACTAAGTACAGTTTTAATAAAATTAAATAATAATAATAATCATTACAATGTACAAATATACATTATTTACAATTAATTATTTATTATATAAAAATAAATTAAAAAAGATAATTTTAGAAAATTAATTATTTTGTAAATAAATAAAAGAAGATTTTTTGAAAGCCTTTAGCTACCGGTTTATGTACTTATGATGAACATATCATGTACGTGGCAGTTAATATAATAAAATTTTAAAATCATAAGATTAATTAATTTAAAATTAATTTTTCTTGTCTATTTTGCATTATCAAGGAGTTAAGTTCGTGAGTAAAAATTCACTTAAAATTATGCACGCTCACGAAAAGAACAATTTTTTGCTCTTATATGCTTTTGTTTGTAGTTATTTTTGAGGCTAACATTCGTGCACGCTGACGAGAGTGGAAACAATAATTAGTCACGATAACAAAAATTCATACTTGAAATTAACTGATGACAAAAAACATTAAGAAGTAAGAAACAAAGTTCATTAGTATTTCTCACGAGTATATTTTATGAACGTATTTTAAAAATAAGAAGCAGACAATTAAACATTGTTTCCCAGCTGAATATCATAAGTTTATCTTTACAAATTTAGAATTTGATATTTAGAAAATTTTAGTCATATGAAAAAATCATCAAATCAAAACTCACAAACTAATCATGAAAAAATTCTCTTCATGCATGTTCACTCACGACAGTTTTATGGCAGTTTCAGAGAGAATAAGAGAAACAAAAAATTTATTACGATCATGCATGATAACGCTGGGTCGCGAATGTGGATGCAATTGAAATTGTTAACATTGATTTAAAATAACCCCTTGAATATTTTATTGGATGAACCAGGGTACCAATTCTAATCAGTGAAATTAAAAAGTACACGACCGGGAAATGTCTCAGCAATTGAAAGGTCTTACATTCTATAACGAAAGTTAACAATTCATTTTAAAACAACATGCGCTTTAGATTAATATCTTTCGATTTCGAAAGAGACAAAAATTCTATCAGGCAAAAGAGAAACGTGGCAACAAATAAACACATGACGGCGTAAAGTAAAGGGGATGAAGTATTCTAATTTACAAAAGAAAATTTATAACAGATTTCAGATATGAATAAAAGAACTCACACTTAACAATTACTGTACAACTAATCCGGGTACTTTTCGAGGAAAATATGTCATACCATTTCCTAATAGTACTGTTTTATTAAGCCCATTATGAAAGATGACATTTACAGCTCAAAATTTTTGGAAATTCACGACTCTCTTTTGACGATTGCACTTGAGTTCTGTCAACAAATATGAAAATTTTAACAACTAACGAAGTCATCATAGTGTAAATCAGGTTCAATAAGAATCTACTTTTCATTGAAGGGTAAGCAACTATGTAAGCTTTGCAGTTCTTTAGCGATATCTATTACTATGCAAAAGCACATTGGATTTGTTAAGTCTATTCCTAATGATTTAGTTTAAAGTCACAGCTAGTCACAGAGCTTAGTCGTCCTTAAGGTTACTGGTGCCAGTAGTCTTAATATATGAAGTAATTGCTTGACCGACAAAACTCCATAACTTCTAATTCCTCGCCACAGCTGGCTCTAGTTGGAGGACATTACAGGTATATATTTTTTTGTAGAAATAACTCAACTTTATGGAAAAAAATATCTTGTATGAAACAAAGAACTTGTTTTTAATGACTCTTTTACTTAATCTAAGCATAAGCTAGCTTAAGCCAAATTAAGCAACGGTAGCAAACTATAATGTACTTAAGAAAACTTTTCATCAAATATTTTTTGCTAACGCAAAGTGCGAAACAGATCGCTCATTTCGTACGGAAGCAACTGATAGTGCTTTGAATTTTAGAAACATACGTTCATTACGGAAAATTACAATGAAGATCGACAGTAATTCCCCGTCCAGACCTGCAGTTTTTGTTACTACAACTTTCTTAAATTCAATTGCATTCGTCTCCACACATTCAAACTTTGTTTTTGCATTTTCGGTCTTGATTGCTTAGTGAATATCAAAGCAAGAGGGAATTGCAAGTGCATGAAAAAAAACTCAAGAATTGCGCAACAAAAGTTTCAAAGTGTGGACGGCGAGTAATACGTTTTTTACAAACACAACTCGCGATAAACATTATTTAATCATTGCATTTTCTCTTTAATATTTTTGGCTACATATAAAAAAAACAGAATTTTTTTAAAATAATGAAAAAATTTAAGTTCGTAGTTCGTTCTAGAAAATTAATGTTTCTGACTCTTATATAGATTTATGATGAAGGGTATATAAAAATCGGCGTAGTTGAATATATCACTCTCATCTGTTTTAATTTATTTATGTACGCAGAAAAAACTTTTGCAGAACCTTTGGTTTTAAGATTGAAATTTCATTAAATATTTACCTGGTTTAAATATCTATTTTCCAACTAACAAATAACTTGCATTTTTATTTAAAAATGTTATGGGATTTAGCATAATATAATAAATAAGAAATTACATTCTTTTCATTTTTAAATAAATATACAATTGATTCAATTACTTGTCTGATTAAAAAATATTGCATTTCTTTTTTAATTAAATGTATAGTTGAGCCAATTAAAATTTTAATTAAATATTCATTGGAAAACAAGGAAAATTTTTAATAGTCGAAAATATTTTTTTCTTTAAAAAATCGAACAATATATTCGAATTGGGAAAAAACAAAGTTTGATATTTCCTTGAACAAATACTTCCATCACTCACAGGGATATTTCTCCAATCTAGCCGGACATTACTTTTTTGGCTCTAAAAATTACTCCTTGATTACTCCTTGATTAATGATGTTAAACCTATAAAATAAGAAAAATCGGACCAAGGAGAAAAAATTTACCCTTTGAAGAACTATTCCTACCTCTGAAAAATGCAAGTTTTTTTAATTATCCCGTCATTTTTAGCAATAACAACTTTTAAGGGTCAAGAATATTCGAAACCTTAAATGCGATTTTTAACCTCACCCTCTTTTGTAAGCGGTGAAATAAAACGCAACGGTTTTTTTACAGTATAAAAGTAGAGATCGTGAATTAAATAGTGATATAAGATCGTGATGGAAATCACTCTAAAAAAACCTTTGCACTTTTTTTGACAAAAATTTAACAAAAATATTCTTTTTTTTAATTTCGAACAAAATTTTTTGTGAGAAAAAGTTAAAACAAAATTTTTTTAAAAATTAATACAAGTAGCTGCTAATATAGCCTTTGAAGGATATTTGATTTATGCAAATAAATTTTAATTGATATCGGTATCGTAATAAACAAACACCTAAATTGTGCCAATTAGAAAGTTAATTCTTAAAATTATAAAAATTTAATTAATTTTTTAATTGTGACAATTAAAAATTTGATGAATTCAAATATAAAAATACAATTAATTTTTTAATTAAGCCAATTAAAAAAGTTAATATATTAATATGATAAAATATAATTAATTTTTTAATTGAAAGAAAACAAATTAGTTTGAAAATTTTTAGAAAACTTAATTATTTTTTAATTCGCTTAAATAAACGTTTAATTGAAAACTCATATTTGTTTCTAAATTTAATAATTTTATCCATTAAAAAACTAATGAAACTTCAAATTTACGAATTTATTAATAAATATGATCAAATCGTTTGCAGGATCAAAATTAGCAAACAGTTTAATTGGCATTACAAATTTCTAACAAATTATTTAATTGAAGTTGATTTTTCATTTTTTCTGTGTTTCACAGAAAAATAAACAATACAAAATCTTTATTCGTTTAGCTAAAAAATATAAAGTCACTAAAAACATATGCGATTAACTCAACATTCCTGATTTTAATTGTGTCCCAAAACGAAAAACTCAAGCAAAATCTTTGAAAATTCACTATACGTTGCAGAATTTTGTTATCCGTCCAGCTGCGTACTTAAATTTTCACATTTCTCAAAATTAATTTTTGGCCTAATGTCCGCTTAAAATGGCGAAGTACCCCAATGTGCATAGTGATATTAATTCGTCTTGCTGAGGATGCTTGTAAAAAAGGAAGTTAATTTGCATTGTTAAAAACCCAGCGCTTAAAGTATCACCATATATAAGCCATTAGAAATATTTTTAAATTTTATTTGTGGCAAAAAACTAATTTTTTTAACAGATTAATTTATTTTGTTGATATATTCATCATTTTTTAATAATTTTTAAAACATTTGAGCAATTATTTTTAAAAAACTAGTTTTATATCATTTGGTTTTTTTTTTGTTTGTCTCTAATCTTAAAGATATCAATAACAATTTTAAATGTTTCAAAATTAAGTAAAAGAAAAAAATAAAACAAAAATAAATAAAACTCTTTAAATGTTGTCAACAATCACAAATACAGTTAGTTGTTTAGATTAACGATAAAAAAATGTATCTTCATTATCATCATGATAATCATCATGATAAATTACCATGTTGTTGGGTTTTTTTCAAAATGTTATGACTGCAGATCAGTTTGTTGTTGGGCAGGTGGCAATGATAATGAAGTTGTTGCATTTGAAGAGTTGTGTGTAGGAAAACCATGAGTGGCCAGAAAAAGATTGCGCGATTGCATTTGAAAGTAACGAAAGAGTATATTTGAGTATCAGTAATGTACAGCAGGTGTTGCAGAATTCGGATTTGAGGTATTTCCCGTATCGCCTAGCCAAGAATCGGGACTGGGTGGAAAGTCGGGAAAGCCTTGTTCGGGACTAGAGTCATTACTTAAATCGGAAACGGCACTGCCACCATGTAAACGTCGCGATTTCGAACAATGTATATTCGATGTTGAATTGTGATCTAAAATTAAAAATAAGAATTAATATTTTTTATTTCTCTCTCTCTCTCTTCTTCTTCTCTCTCACCTATATTAGTGTAAACTATATTGTCAGGATATGAACCAAATGAATGATTTTGTCCCACTGGCGGTGGCGAACGACTAGATGGATAGTGGGAAGGACTTGAACTACCGTGCAGATATGAACCTCTTAGACTATGCGGTGAGGCAACTTCATCTAAACCCAAATTAACTGTGCTATAGCTGTCGTTACTAAGATCTGTTAATATATATATATAAAATGATTTTTAATTGTTTATCAGATTTATTATTGTTTGTTAAATATTTTCCTTTTTTGATTTATTTATCAACTCACCATGATGACTGAAACTGTCATAGTCAACTTTAAGATCATCTTTGTCTAGGAATTTTTCAGTGCGTGGCGAACAATTGCCCTTCATAGATCGAAAATATTGACTCCAGCGTGTACGACCCGCATCCTTTTTCAGCCGTTTCTCTTTCGCTCTTCTGTAAGCAAAAATAAGTGAATAAAATGTAATGTAAACGTTTTTAAAGGTAAAAAGGAATTAAAAATTTTGAGTTGCGGCTCTGTTGTTGCACAAGCACAATGTGTTTGTATCGGGTGCTTTTTTAGACCCGATAAAACTTTAAATTGTATAAAATAACACAAAAAATTAAATTGTAATAAATATTTTTTTAAATGAAAGATCAGAATGTGGCATTAATATTTAAAAATGATTCCGCTGCTCATGACGAAGCGCATTCTGGACGTTCAATTTTGAGTCACTTCTTCAAATACTGCTGGCCGTATGTGCCGAATAACACGAGCAATATTGGCCTCCAAAGCATCAATTGTTGCTGGTTTATCAGCATAAACCAGTGACTTCTCATAGCCCCATAGAAAATAATCGAGAGGTGACAAATCGTACGACCTTGGAGGCCAATTGACAGGTCCATTTCTCGAAATCAAATTATTGCCAAATTTTGATTTCAATAACTCGATGGTTGCGGCCACCGTATGATATGCAGCGCCATCTTGTTGAAACCACATTTCGTCCGGATCAATGTCATCCACATTTTCAAACAAAAAATCATTAATCATATTGCAGTAACGATCTTTATTGAGATCCGGCCGCATTTTTAAAGCAACAAGGTCCGATGATGCCACCAGCGTGTAAACCACACCAAACGGTGCATTTTTCTGGATGCAATGGAATCTGTAGGGTATGTTGTGGATTGGTCTTACTCCATATGCGGAAATTTTGCTTATGAATGAACCCATTAACGCAAAAATGAGCCTCATCGCTCAACACAATTTGGAAATAAAACAACGGGTCAGTTACTAACTGCTCTAGAGCCCAATCGGCGAAAGAACGATGCATATAATGGTCTCATACGGATGTATGAAGGCAAAAATCTTTGCGATAAACTTCTCTCGTAGTGGGCGGACAGAGATCCAATTCCTGCTACCGGCGACTAATCGATAAATTTGGATCATCTTCCACATTTTCGTTTACAGCAGCGATATTCTCTTCAGTATGGACATTCCTTCAACGTGTTGCTGTTATTGCATCCTCTAGAGAGTATGTGTGGTGAGAAATCTATCCACAGTTCGACGGATGGCTTGCTCAGACGGACGATTATGTGCACCACAAAAGTTACGAAGTCATCTATAAGTTGCTCGAATTGATGACTGATTTTTAAAATAAACTTGGATGATTTGATGGCGTTGTTCAAGAGTGAGTCTATTCATAATGATTTGTCAGAGTTTACTGGAAATAATAACAAAAAATTTGTCATCAAAATTTAATTTTTAGTGTTATTTTTTATAATTCCAAATTCTATCATGCCTTTAGGAAAGTTTTAATTTGCTGTTTGAAAATTAATCAGTTTGAAATAAATGAAAAATGTGACAAGAAAATCACTCAATTTTGTGGTTTTTACTTCACGTCTTGGGAAGAACTGACCTCAGATATTAATAGTAATATCGTTAATAGTTAATAAACGTACCGATTTTGAAACCAGACTTGTACTACTCTCATATCAAGACCCGTATCCTGTGACAGCTGTTCACGAACATGACGCGCAGGTTTTGGACTATTATTATAGGCGGTTTTTAGTGTTTCCAATTGTTTAGCAGTAATTGTAGTACGCGGTCGTTTATTCGGCTGGTCGCCATCTAATGAACCATCCAAATATAAACCTGCGAACACAATAAAAATTATAAAATTAAAGTAAAAGTAAAAAGTAGCAATTTAATAAATATATATTTACCTTTCGCCTTGGCCTCATCATAATCACGTTTGCAGACAAGCTTTCTATCTTCCATGAGGTAGAATTCATCGCCGGTATTTAGGGTACGCGAACAGATGGCGCATAGGAAACATTGCAGGTGATAGACATTATCTTGAGCCCGTCTCACTACTTGAGTTGGCGGTATACCCATATCACAAGCGGAACATTTAGTTCCGTATCGCCTGTTAGAAGACCCAAACATTGGGAATAGACAAAGGGTGGTTATTATTAATCAATTATGTTTACAAAAATGCTTTGTTAATTTTTTTTTTAATATAAAAACATTTTACTTATTAATTAAACGTAAAAAAATATTGAGTGAAAAAATATTGTATTAATTTTTCCAGTACTTTTCACTTTTATTGATTTTAATAAGGAATTTACTGAAAAGTGAAAGTTAAGATAGTGCAGCTTAGCATAAATTATTTTAAACTTTTCTATGACACATAAACCAGTTTTTGAGGGTTTCTCCTCTCCTATTCAATTAGCAACAATATGCCACTATCTATATCTTAAAACCTTCGCTGGCCATTACCTCACTTAACCCCTAAAAAGTCTAACGATATTTTTATTTATTAAAATAAACCGCGGGAATATCAAATTATATAAATTTTTTTTTTTAATATCGTGCTATTTTTCTTATTCCGATTAAATTATTAAATCGCCGATATTGATTACTAAGGGTGTGGGAAGTTTCTCGAAGAGCTAAGTATGGGGGAGCAAATGGCCATCTAGATGTGCTTTCACCCTCAATAATCAATATCGGTTAGAGATGAGCGATATTTTAGTACCTGTGATTAAATCACTGTGATTAAAAAATCACTGGTCACTACAGTGACTGAGTTGATCAAATAACAGTTTCGCGTAAGAACGTTCTTTTATACTTATTTGCACACATACAAACTTAAATTTAATTTTACTTTGTGAAAGAGAAATACAAGTACTTTTGACTCTTTCATTCTTTTATATGTATATCAATGCAGCTTCTTTGCTGTGTTGGTTTTTCTTGCTTCTACTTATTAACAACGACCCCTGCAAATCTTCGCCCGCGAATCGCCGGCAAGTTGTGTACAATCGCGGCGAGTAATCGCGTCCGAGCCAAAAATTACCCTTAAGCGATTCGCTAAAACGCTCGCTTGTGTGCCTGTTGCGATTCGCGAACAGAGATCCGCTGGCGATTCGCAATTAACGACTCGCAGGCGAATCACAAATAGCGACTTTCACTTATTTCTGCATAAGTATTTTCAACTGCATTTAAATTACGATTTCTCACTATTAATTTAGCGGCTTCTCTTTTACTTTTCAACCGCAGTGCTTTGTTTGACAACAGTTTTATCAATATATTACTTTTACACACCACACCTTTCACTCATCACTATTTATTTATTTATTTCTTTTTGATATTTTATATTTCCGATGTATTCTTATTGTCTTTTTAACAGATCACTTGTCCAACTGAAATAAAAATTTTGCTAATTGCTTTTGAAACCAAATATTTATTTTCTCGTTGCCTTTAGAGAACAACAACAAATTCCATCGAAAGTTTTGAAAAAACACAGATGACTCAACTCAAATGGATAAAGAATGCAAAAATACGTTGTTAGAAATATTTCCCGTTACCGGTGTACGCTCGCGCATTCATCGCTGGTTGTAAGGCATAGGCAATGACACGCGATTCATATCGTAAACGAAATCAAAATTGTTTTCAGATTTAAGTGTTTTTAGAACAAAAAATGACTTACTTGTGTACGCTCGCGTATTCATCGCTTAGTTATAAGGCATAGGCGATGGTTAGCGATTTGTATTCCCTGAGCAGAATCGCGTAATCATCGCCAAACAAACCATCGCCAAAAAATCTCAAAAATGTTTGCAGGGACTATTTTTTTCTAAACTTTACACATACATACCTACACACATCCACACATACATACCAATATAACTACAGTTTGTATAAAAAATTACTAAGTATTATATTCTTTCTATATAAACATGTATGTTTAAATATAAGAAGAACTGCAAACGGTGATCACGGTAACTATTTAAAAGAACGGTTATTTGAAAATCACGTTCACTGGTAACGATGTTCCACAAAAATCACGGGATCGCTCATCCCTAATACCGGTGATTTAATAATTTAATCGGGATGAAAAAATAACATGATATTTTTTCTTCAAAAGATGTTTCTTTTCTTAATTCTTCAAGGGCTTTTATAAGTCATTGAATTGGCTTCCTTCCTCATATACCATCCTCGTAAGCCAACTACAAAGATTTTCTATTATGTTTAGATCGGGAAAATTAGGCGACCAACAAAGAAGATGAATGTTTTGACCTGAAATAAATGCTTCTACATCTCTGATGTTATGTATAAGAGCATGAGACTGTTGTATAAATGTGGAATCAGTCTAATAAGTCTATTTAGTTCTGAAAAAGTTGTAAAGAACCAGCCACCCTAACACTTTAAAACTTAACAACTTTTCATCAATAAAAACCTGTTTTGTACACTCCGCGTAATATGCTCTTTCGCAAATTTCAATCGATTTTTCTTGTCTGTCTCATTAAACGCAACTTCAAGTCTTTAATTAATTTTTTAATTTCACAAGTTATGGCCTGATATGTAAAAAAATTTATGTGGGGCTAACTAAAAGTATGTTTATACTAGAGATCTGCATGAGTACTAACGTTTGTCAACTCACATTAAATTACATTACACTAACACCAAATACTCTCCTGTTAAAATATGAAACAAAGGGAATCGAATGAGAAATATAAACATGTTGAATGATTCAAAACACTGCATGTTTTAAACTTTATGATTCTCTTTAAAATTTAAAGAGAATCATACATAACATTTCAAACTAAATCAAAACAAATAACGGTGGGTTGTCAGCATTATTATTATGTAAACAAAAAAGACACGAATCACAGTTGTGCTTCATTCGTCTTTGTAATGAGGGAAATATAAAAATTATTTGGAATATGTAAATTTTAAACGTAATATATGCATGTATATGTGCATTTTGAATAACAAAATACTTATTTAAGAATAAAAATAAGTAAAAACTAAAATAAAATTTAATAAACTTAAAATATTAGTTTATAGATAATTTTTTTGTGTATTTAAATTATTACATTTTTTATATTATAAATTGTAAAAATAAAGTTTTTACAATAGAAGATCCAAAAAATAATTTAAAATGGCAACTTCTACTTAAATTTTCTTTAGTTTTTATATATTTATCTCGGATTAGATTTTAATAAAATTAGTTGCAAAATAACTTATGAAACTGCCCTCGTATTTAGTTTAAAGTATCGTAATGTGTCGTTGTTAAATGAATTTAATACATGTAGGTACGAAGTCTTGCAAAATTTGGTTACTTAAAATAATTAGAAAAAGGCCTTACATATCTGACCTCGTAGACTATAAAATAGATTACTACTTAAAATTACAGAAACTGAACACATAAGTGAACATGTAAGTTTTCATGCGTCGTTCAAACAAACGTAGCTGAAAAATACATTATGCAACTGCCCTCGTATCCAGTCTAAATTATCGTTATGTGAAATTTTTTTTGGATGTTACGAAGATTAATATATTTTAATACTAAAAATATTTTTAATATAAACACTATCTTCACAAACATGTGTACGTACATACATACATATGTATAAATAATAATCAAATCAATATTCACAGAATTTAAAATGATTCATGATTTTTTGTGTAAAACTGAATCTACACATTTGATTTATGTTATTTTCGATTTGATTCGTAACTCATTTTTGTAATTTGTTTGGAAAAATTCGGCAAAAACAAATCGTGACATGACAAAAAAAAAACGAATGATTCAAGAGCCGTTTTGAATGCATTCATGCAGATGTATAAATTATAGAAATGACCGGAAGTAGACAAGCAAAATTTATTAAAGCACTGCCTTATCGGCGAAATGTGTGAAGGAGAGCTAAATTTATTATAACACTGCTTTATCGGCGAAATGTGTATACTTTTGTGTTACATTATCAATGCAACTGAAATGTAAGTGTATGTACAATGTATTCTTTATAACGACACGATTAATTCTTTCTCACATACAAATTAAAGAACTGGGTAACAAAAGTTGCACAGTGTGGACGTGTACTATGTGATTATTTAGCTTATAAATCATAAAACGCATTGCAGAGAACAATTCAATCGAATGTCCACAAATACTACTCTTAATATTGACTTTCCAAAAACCTATTTTCCTGATTCTAGTCCAACACCTTGCATAGGAAGGTAATATCTACTCATTGGTGGTCAAAACGAAGAAGATTAACCAGAAAATTATTTATCACTATTGAGAGAATTAAATAGAGAAATCGCGTAAATATATTGAGTGTGAGTTGGACTCACCTAATAAACCTTCCGTACAAAGTATGGTCCACTCTTTAATTTTAAAATATGTAACTTTTTGTTTTGGTGAATGCAAATAAAATGTGTCTGCCTGTTACGGTTCAGAAAATAAAACTATATATACCAATATAAAGTCTGCAATGTGGACACCCTTTAAGTTTTAAATTTTAGTTTTATACTTGAGGACACACACTCTGCGTAAATATTCATAATTTAGCTGTTGCAACTCTAAAAATGTGTATTTGTATATAACTTACACAATTTGTATGGGACACCCTTTAAGTTTTTACTTTTGACGCTGTGTAAATTTTAAATGTCGATCTGATGCATTTAAAACACATGTTTTAATACGTAAAACGAGGGTTCGTAGGGGTCACCCTTTAATTTTTAATTTGATATTTTTACATTCCCCCTAATAGAGGGCTTGATACTTGATGTAAATTAAAGTTTCTGCTTATGGCGACTGAAAAGATCAAGTTGTATAAGTAAATGTAATGTCCCTATGTGTACACCCTATAAATTTAAAATAAATTTTTAAAACTTATCATTATAAAGAACATAGTGATACATACTTTGCGTAAATTGGAAATGTCAGCATATGACGATTTAAGAAAGAAGATCATATGCATCAAAATGGGGCCATCTTGGGGACATTTTGTAATTTTAAATTTGAGTTTATTGTTTGTTGTAGTAGCGCCCATATGGCGAGAAAAAAAACAGGCTGTATAAGTAAAAGTTACTGCACTATGGAAACACCCTTTAAAGTAAAAATAAATTTTTAAAACGCACATAAAGGGTGTTTTTTTATAGCATGATAGAACTTGAAATTTTAAAAAATTATTTTCAGTAAACTCTGGCAAATCATTATGAATAGACTCGCGCTTGAACAATGCTATCAAATCATCCCACTTTACTTTGAAAATCAGTCATAAATTCGAGCAACTTATAGACCACTTTGTGATATTTATGGTGCACATAATCATCCGTCTGAGCAAGCCATCCGGCGAACTGTGGATAGATTTCATACCACATACTCTCTAGAGGATGCCATAATACCAACACGTCGAAGGAATGTGCGTACTGAAGAGAATATTGCTGCTGTAAACGAAAGTGAAGAAGAATATCCAAATTTATCGATTCGTGGTCGGTTGCAGGAATTGGGGTTCTGTCCGTCCACTACGTGAAATGTATTACGCAAAGATTTTGGCCTACATCCATATAAGATCCAACTGTGCAGGAATTAAACCTCAAGACCATTCTGTGCGTCGTTCTTTCGCCGATTGTTCTCTAGAGCAGTTAGTAACTGACCCATTGTTTTATCGCCAAATTGTGTTCAGCGATGAGGCTCATTTTTGGCTTAACGGGCTTGTTAATAAGCAAAATTGCCGCATATGAAGTTTGACCAATTCACAACATACCCTACAGATTCCATTGCATCCAGAAAAATGCACCGTTTGCTGTGGTTTACACGCTGTTGGCATCATCGGACCTTATTTCTTCAAAAATAAGGCCAGATGTTACGTTGCTGTCAATGGAGATCGTTACCGCACCATGATTATTGATTTTTTGTTTAAAAATGTAGATGACATTGATCCGGAGAAAATGTGGTTTCAACTAGATGGCGCTACGAGCCATACGGCAACCGCAACCATCGAGTTTTTGAAACCAAAATTTGGCGATAATTTGATTTCGAGAAATGGACCTATCAATTGCCCTCCAAGGTCATGCGATTTGCCGCTTCTCGATTATTTCCTGTGAGGCCACGTGGAGTCACTGTTTTATGCTGATAAACCAGCAACAATTGATGCTTTGGAGGCGAACATTGGTTTTGTTATTCGTGACATACGGCCAGCAGTATTTTAAAAAGTGACCAAAAATTGGACGTCCAGAATTCGCTTCTTTATGAGCAGCTACCCGAAATCATTTTTAAATATTAATGCCATGTTCTGATCTTTTGTATAAAAAAATTCTTCATCACAATTTAATTTTTGTGTTATTTTTTAAAAGTTAAAGTTCTATCGGGCTTAAAAAACATTCAATTTATACTTTGTGTAAATTTACAATGTCTACTTATGACCAAGGCCATTTAATTGCAAATAACTTTTTTATTGGGGCACCCTTTAACTTGATTTTATTGTTTGTTTTTATTTTCTAGTGAGAAATTTGTAAGTTTCTTGCTATAACGGCGCCAAAGTTAAAGGCCTGGGGAACAGACGGCTAGAAACTCTAGTGATATTAAGTGGGTCAAAATTTTAGGGATTGGTAAAAGCGTTGCTGGCGTTTTGCTAAAGAATTTATATGGAATGCATTAAACGATCGGTAGCACAATTTTGTAATTTCCATGGCAAATGAAATACTACTTAACTTAATCTTTCGTTCATAGTCAGCGGTTGAAAAAATTCCAATTAAATGAGAAGGTAATCTCTGCTAGTTTAAGACTACTTTCACTGCCTTGAAACACTATTGCTAGGAGCACAACTGGGAAGAACGAAGAATTTCTTCCAAAACGACTACGCATTAGTCAAAAATACGTTGTGTAAATTCGCCGTATGAAGCACAATAATACTATGTTTCCACGGAGTCCAATATTCTTGCTTCGCTCTCTTTTCATGATTCAAAGCTTAATCACGACCGAATCAACGTGCTTCGCCATATAAAATTTTGAGAGCGAAGCATTTTGTTTTGAGACGATTCAGCTTGAATCTACTTGCGAAGCATGACAAATTTCTCTCTTCCCTAATTTTTATCGCAAGTTTATCTGAACTAGCTGTATATAAATGTGAATATGTGTATTTAAAATTTTATTAATTACAAACACTAAAATTAAAACGAAAAACAAAATTTTAGAACAGAAGTCAATGTGAAGCATGTAGTATGTGTCGTGGAAACGGCATGCTTCGCAATCATGATTCAGAGAGCGAAGCAAGTGCTTCACATTGCAGTGTAAACATGCTATAACGATGAAAAAACACAGCTGTTATAAGTTTTGAAGTTGTTTACTTTTAGTAAGCTGCTTTTTGTAAGGTGACCATCAAAAAAATTTATATTTAAAAAGTAAAACATTAAAAAAAAACATTTTTTCAAATTAAAAAAAAAGTAAATCACCCCTATTCTGCATTTCGATTCGAATCGAAATTTTCTCCGTCTAGCAACTTTGGTATTCTGCGTTTCGATTCCGCTCAGTTTCTTTCGATTGTATGTATTCTGCATTACGATCGGAGCTCCGTTTTTCTCCGTTGTTTTTTTGTAAACGGAGGGGTTTTCTTTATTTATATTTTTTAGTTAAAAAGTTAAAAATTGAAAAAATAGTAAATAGAAAATGAGATAAAATGTTCAGACACGATTATAAAAACAATTAAAATTATTTTCAATTATTTTATTTAATTAAATTAATTTTTTTTAATTGTTGATTTTTGTATTACAAGTCAAAAACAATAACACCAGAACAGTATGAAAAACTGGCAAATATAATGGCATCTAAAGCAGACATCACAAAATTAAAATCTGCTCCAACTCCGCTTTGGTAGCTACCTTCTGCAAAAAATCCTAAAGCGGCCACAACTCGGTCAAGCGGAGAAGAAAAAGCCAAAGAATTCGTCTGCAGTTCATGAGCAAAAATGTCTAAAACATATTTGAACGCGTCTTTGTTTAAACGAAATTTCTTTTTAAATCTGTAAAATAAAATGATTTTACAATATTTTATCATTTTACTTTCACAAATGGATTGGAACTGTTTTTTTTCTTTCCATGTTTAATAACAACACTTTTAATTATATACCTTTATCTTCACAAGATTCTTTGCACTGAAATATATTTATGAACAACTAATTTTTATTTTGTTTTTACATTTTTTATTTAATTTAATTATTTGTTTATTAAATTTCATCAAGAATTTATTTTTAATTAGGAATACATACAACTTTTTGTATTAAATTTGACATTTGTTTACAAAAATGATAGCAAACTTGCTTATTTTGCTATTTCATTTCCACATTCCACAGTGATGTTATTAATTGTGTAAACATTGTTGTCTTCTTCTTTTTCTTTCGATTCCGTTTTCTGCAGAATACCAATTTTCGATCGCAACGGAACTGAATGCGGAGACTTAATCGAAACGCAGAATAGGGGTGAATATAAAGTTGATTTTTGTTGTTTTTGCTTGAACTTTGATTTTTGTCATTACCTTAAAGTCAAGCATAGACACATTGTAATGATTTATTCGTCGTTCGCCGGCGTAAGAAATGGAAATAATACTATTGCAAAGTTCGCCGCGTATGACGAATTTCGTTCGATGTCATGATTGTGTTTATTTTCACTAACACAAATGAGTTTTATTTTTGACGACGAATATTCGCGACTAAAAATTCTTCGTTCGTCCCAGTTGTGTTACTAGTATTAAGTTGTAACGAGTGAAAAATTTCGCGAGCTACTAAAAGTATTGTCTCGAAAAAACTTCACAAATTCAAAAATGTATTTTTGGTATTTTTTATAAAATTAATTATTTTTTTTTTGCACAATTTTTACTCTTCTAAAAAAGTGTTTGTTATTTAAAATTCTGCTAAAAATGTTTTTTTATTAATCTACTTTAATGGTGCTTGAAATATAAATTATTTAAGACTAAAAAATAAAATTTATTACTGGGAGGTACTTTTTCATATTGAAAAAGTTTTTTTTTTTTACAAATAAATAAAATGTGCGGAAATTTACTTACTTAAAAAAATCTTCTTTACAAAATAATTGTCCATTACGGGCAAAACATTTATCATTTAACTGGGCATGACATTCGCTACATTGTAAACATTTCGCATGCCACGTTCGTTCTAGGACCTTTAAAATAAATCGATCCAATATCAGTTCATGACAGCCTCCACATTTTGGTATTGTTGCTGTAAATAAATGATTAAGAAATTGAAGCGTAAGTAAGATTTTCATACATAAGAAAAAGGACGAAAATAAAAAAAAAAAAACGAAAAGAAAATATTACAAGGATGTTAAGGAAGACATTTAAAGTATTAAAAAGCAAATATATGTGTTTGTGTATGTGTTTGTATTTATGTGTGGTCTTGGACAGCGGGTAAGTGATTTAGGTAACAAACTGAAACAAAGCCATTAATTTTAAATAGACATATACAAATAAATAATAAAGATTTTTTGTTGTTATTAAAGGAAGCTTTTATTTCGTTTAGTTAAATTAAATTTTTGCCTTAATTTTAATTTTAATTTTATTTTTTTTTTTTAATTTTAAATTCAAACATGATTTTATTCGTTCATTAATTTCATTTTTGACCCAATTTTTAGAGGCAGAATTCATTGTGCATTGACACAGGTATCCAACAAACTTACAAATCTTTTTGTATTCTTGGTCATTTGTATATTTTTTTGTTGTTGTAACACAAAATGCTTTTAACAAAGCTAGTCACACCTAAATTCCACACACATATGTATGACACTCCTTCTTAATGTCATTATAATGCACAACAGTTATTTTGTTTTTGTTTATATTTGTATGAGAATAGTTTAAATTGTAGTATATGGAAGGATTCTCTTAAAGTATGTTTTTGTTAATTATTATATATAAATGAAACTCACACACACAATAAGAATGGTGATTATTATTTTAAACTTTAATTTAAGGGTTAAATACTTTTTATATAAAAGTATTTTTAGGGCGCTTTTCTTCTCTCCCCCTCCTATTCCTTTTTTTGCTCAAAATATTCTTCCTTCTTCATAAATAATTATGTTAAAATTTTATTAAAATCAGTATAGCAGTAAATTCCCGTTTTACCCCCCTCCACTCATCTAGGTCCTAGCTCTGGGAACAGACAAGTTTAGGATTTATAGATGTGGACCTACCTATGTTTCGAATTTCTTATAATTCGATTAGCCGAGACGTTGTTTAAATGGATTCGGACTCATAAAAATGCGAAAGTGTAGACTGATTTTGTGCAAACTTTAGATCAGGGATGGCCAACTTTTTGTAATGCGGGCCAAAATTGAGAACAACGAAACTTAAGCTGGCCAGTAACATTGCTTTTGTAGGTAAATGAAAATAATCTTTTCATAAAACGGTGAAAAAATTTTTTAGAAGTTGAAGAAAAATAAAATATTTCTGATAATATATTTATTATAATTTTTTATTACTGTACTACAATATTGCAAAAAATTAATAATCTGGCAACCTATGTTGTTGTTAACAGTATGAGAGTTGTGAATAAAGTTACTTCCACTAATGGTGTGTGTATCGAATAATACAAGACGAATCAATTATCAGGTGGCAGCGATAGAGAATTTATTATTTTTTTGCTGGTAGAAACGAATGTCAAACTTCACATAAAAAAAATGGTACACAGATTTTTTATATATGGAGTTTGACAGTAGTGTACACGGTGAAAATTAATGAATTCGCCTACGCAGCCACCTGGTAATTGATTCGCCTTGGAATAATACCACAGTTAGCTAACAAAAGCTGAGCAACCTCAATGGTTGCGTTGGTAGAGGTGCGTGCTGTAAAACAGACGATCATGAGTTTGAGCCCACCTTCGGACATGAGTGCAAATGAAAATAATAATTGTTTAAGACAATTAAAAATAAAGAAGCAGCAGTACAAACCTCCCGAGAGGCGAAAGACAATTATTGTGTGAAGCCATCGCAGATAATTTAGTGGAGACGTACAATTTATTATAAGAGTAACAGATAATTGTCAAAAAGCCCTTTATAATAAAAAGTAAGAACGGAAGCGGTTAGCGCAGGGGTTACACTTAACAACAGTAGCTAGAATAAAAGGAGTAGTGGAGATGTCTGTGGAAGGTTAAGGGCTTACTAAACAAGGCATCGAGTAGTTCATGAGTCGCCGGAGTAACACAGTAGTGTAGCGTGGATGGTTGCGTTTGTAATTATAACGCATGTTTAGTAAATACGATATCATGGGATTCACAAGACCGGTAGGATCAAGAAGTATAGCCAGATAAAGCCACAAAGTTAGAATACAGAATTTATATGAGCCACAGTGGTATTTGCAATCAAAAGAATCCGTAAATTTGTTCTAACCCTGGAGATAATGTCGACGTCGTTGACGGCGTTTCAACGCCGAAAAAGTTGAAACAGATTGAACTTTTACGGCGTTTCAACGCGTTGAGATTAACTGCTCTCATACAATTTCATACGATTCAACTTTTTTTTGACATTTGACGCCGTCAACGACGTCGACATTAACTCCAGGGTAAGAGGAAAAAACGTAACAATATTAATTAGACATTTGCTTGGTTCAATTTTAGTAGTCTCTAATTTGCGAACTATATTTTGATTTAAAAAAAGTCATTTTCGAAAAAAAATGTTAGCATTTATATGTGTTCCCAAGCAATGAAATATTTTTTTTTGCAGTTAATTAATTAACTTATTGCGGAAATATGTGCGCATCTAAATTTTTATAAAATTAAATTTTTGATAATTCCATAAATTTCGTTTAAAGATCCTTTCTTTCTTGCAGTTCTAACTTAAAATTTTCGAGAATTTTGGTTACATCTGCTAACAAAAATAGAATTGATAATACATCAAAATAGCATTCTTTACTGCTAAAATCCATTAAACTTTCTTCAAATTCTTGATGCAAAGCAAAAAAAATATTAATAAATTTTTGTTTGTCGTAACTATTTTTAACGCAACTTTCTTTTTTGTTATGCTTTTTAGAGACTGTTTAATGTTGTTGTTTTATATCTTCATACGAATACAAGAGAAAAGAATATAATTTTTTTTCTAAGTTTTGTTTTGTTACCTATCACTGCTTAAGGGCCGGCTACCATATAAACTTTAAATATGTTCGCAGGCCGCAGTTTATGTGTACGTGCACCGTGGTTGGCCCGTTGTGCGCAGATTGCCCACCCCTGCCTAAGATAAATCATCTACACGACCTTACGTACAAACCTTAAAAATGTCATCGAATTCGGTTTGTATGTTCGTAATCGTTATAAAGTCACAACACACTTGCAACAATTTTTTATACACAATTTTTTTTGTACACATATATAAAAGGTCATCCAAAAAACGCGCCTACATGTTTCTTTGAAATAAAACACAAAGTATTTGAAATTTTTTCAAGCTGTTTTTTTTATTAAAAGTATGATCCATTACAATTATAAGTGGAATAGAATATCATTCAAATGTCCACCATGACTGCGTCTGCAGACATTAATCCGAATATCGAAATTTTCAATGACTTTCCGACATGTTGCTGGTGTTATTTCACGAATTGCAACTTGAATGTTGTTCTTTAAATCATTAATTGTTTGTGCCTTGTTAGCATACACTCGAATTTTCAAAAAATCTAATGGTGTTAGATCACATGCCCTTGGAGGCCAATTGAAATCTGCATTTCGTAAAATTACACGTTGAGGAAATTTTGATCGCAAAAGCGTAATATTTTCTCGAGTTGTGTGACATGTAGCACCGTCTTGCTGGAAATAGACGCCAGACACATCAATATGATTCAACTGTGTCCATAGAAAGTCTCTCAACATTGATTGGTATCGCTCAGCATTCACAGTAACAGCATTACCAGCATCATCTTAGAAGAAAAATGGCTCAATGATACCATTTGCCCACAATGCACACCAAACAGTAACTTTTTGTGGGTGTAGAGATTTTTCATGAGTAACACGAGGATTTTCATCACCCCAGATACGAGAATTTTGCTTATTGACGAATCCATCCATTCTGAAATGAGCTTCGTCACTAAACAAAATTTTGCTTTGGGTATTTTTCAAAGAACGCCCATTTTCATAATAACTTTGAATGATGTAAACGCGTTGTTGCAATGTGTACCTGTCCATGGTTAAAACTGTACTACCTTCTAATAAAACAAAATGGCTTATGTCATTTGAAAAGATGTCACGTGTAAAAATTATATAGTGCTGACATCTAGGCGTCACATTTGTATGACCCTTTATAAGCCGTTTATTTTGAAAGTGGCATAAGTCACTTTTTCAAAAAAATCGAAAAAAAAATAAATAATAAATAAATACAACGAAACGGTATCTTTAATTTTAAAATTCTTGAAATTAATAAGTTGAGAACTATTAAGATTTGTTCGAGAGAAGTTACGGTAATTAACAGTATAACAAACATGTTTATTTTGAAAGTGGCGTATGTCGCTTTACTCAGAAAATTAATAACGGGGCTTAGTGTAAAAGAAAAAGAAACATGTGATAAATGTGGCAGAAGTATTTTTTTGAATTACTTTCAGTATTTTGAAAAATATTGTGGTCATTGAACTTATTTTTATAAGTGCGAAAGAACAGTTGCTGTTTTGTAAATTATATTATGGTGACATCTGATATATTACACATAATTATCATTATCTTTTTAAAATTACTTTTTTATTATGTTAAAAGACAGCGAATCAGGCAAATCATTGTTATTTTAGTTATGGATTTAGGTGGCTTTCAATGCCCATTATCATTATTTTATAGAAATACTTTTTAAAATGAGAAAAAGCTTTAAACCCATAAAGAGACATATGAGAGTGATTTCAGATGAAGAATCGACTTCTATAGAGTTAGCAGAAAAGAAAAACAGTATAATAAAAAATACTTACAAAACGAGTTGATATTAAATTTGTTGATGGTATGAATTATTATTATATATAAAATTTATTTAACAAATTTACGAGTAGTAAATCAAAACATCACTTCAGTAAAACACGTCGGACATATGTATTAAGTATAATATTATGTCAGTCATTTTTCTAAATTATTTATTTTGAAAGTGGCTTAAGTCACTTTACCGTAATGAAAAGTGGAGATTTTTTAATGTTTTTAGGAAATTATTTTTACTGAGAAAAATATCAGTACCATGAGACTACAAATGCAAGTAAATCTTCTCGAAAGTTAGCATCCATATTTTTAAACGCAAACCCTTAAATATCTCGACTTAACAACTAAGTGAATTATGCCACTTTTAAAATAAACGGCTCATATATAGATTTTCTTAAAATACAAATTTAGAAAAATGTGTTTTTAAATATTTTTTCCAAAGTTTTGTAGACAGTATTAAAAAATTTTTATTTATGTGCTGTTTCTATATTACAAGCGATTTACTCGTCTGAAAAATTTGTATGAAAAGCACTCGGTTTTTGAGTTATTTCCATATAAAATTCCCAGACGAGTTGATCGCCTGTAATACAGAAACAGCACATTAAAAAAAAATAAATTATGCTGACAACTGTTTTATTACCATTTATTTATTATTATTCCGGTAAAATTGTGTGATTTCTCTATTTTATCCACGAAATGATTTATTTTTTTCGAAGAAAAGTACTCTATATTTGAACCAAGGTTCAAAGGAATCTCCTCACAAAATTTCAGTCGAATCTATCCAGCAGTTTTTACGTGATGCAAACACAGACAGACCAATTACTATGTACACCAACATCAAAAATTTCAAGTTTCAGTTTATGTATAGATAGATGGCAAAGTAAAAGATTTTTGAGGCCGAATTTGGAAGCTTATTTTCTCTTAAAATCAGTTTTATTTGTTTAGTGTTTATTGTACCTTTCTTGGTTGGCCCTTAACGTTAAATTTGACCCAAAAAGAGTTAAAAATACCTCGGCACCAATTCAAATTTTTATAGTGATAGCTAAACTCGTTTTCGTAACGTTTTTTTTACTTTGAAAAAAATTTGAATGCAAATACGAACTCACTTTGGTTTTTGGAAAAGGTTTAGTTGAAAAATATTTTATAAGCTGTATCTTAAATTTTACCAAACCAATATCTATATTCGAAACAATTTAGTACCAAAAATCTCTACAATGGCAACGCCGCTCAATATAACATTTTTGCATTTGTGTCAGTATAAAAAAGTGTATGTTTTAGTTTTAATTTTTGCTACGCCAGTTTTTCGTTCAGTTTGTAATTGTAAGGAAGTCGATTAAACAATAGTCTGTCCGTAATAAGGCCTTAAAAGAAACTTAATATGATTACTCACTGACAGCTTTCAAAACATATGCGTAAATGCGCTACAACGTGTTTCTACCGTGTGTATGAAGTCGGCACACAGTATGTAAACCGTACACGGCCTTAAAGCCGGGGCACATAGAATCCGTCATACATTAAACTTTAACGTATTCAACTGACACGTTCGATTCTGCGAAAAATGTTTAGCAACATGCATTATTTCGCTTGAAAAATTTGACAATTAGCTACTAGTGCCAATACGGCGTTTTAGAAAATAACTATTGTTTTCATCGCCTTCAAGAATTCCACATTGGCTGGAAAAAAAAAAATTAAAATTTACTGACGACGAAGAGAATAAAATACTCATTCACCTCATCCTTATGGAATTTATCCCATATATACATATTTGTTTTTGGTTTTTAATTGCAGTAATCAGCAAACGCTGTTCTGCGTCAATAAATTAATTTTTGTCTTTTTTTCTGTTTAAATGTATAGTTTTTTAATTTTTCTTTTTAAAATTTTTTTTTAAAACAAAAAAATTAAATCAAAACAAACGGTAGAAAAATTGTTTTAAAAAATTCCATACGAAAAAGTGCTGCTGTTATTTCGTAGTCGAAAAAAATGTTGACAAGAACATTTTTTAGTTGCAAAACATGCTGCGAGAAACATTTTGCCACTTTTTTTTTACAAATAAACAGAGTACTACTTCAGCAATATTATTTCTTTTTTATTTCGCATTAATTTTTTTATATGGACTTTTTCAACATTTCGCACGTAAAAAAAGTAAATGTGTATTGACAAATAAAAATTTACGATGGCAAGTCAATAAGTTGCTACAGCATAATTTAAGGATCAACACCTAAGAAAGTTTTTGGAAAAATATTGATTTTTAACGGACGCCAAATTTTTTATTTACTTTTTCTAAAAATTTAGTTAAAATTTAACTGTCACCAAAAAGGGATATTACGTTAAGACCTCAAAGATAAGTTACACGAATTTCATAGCACATAACTGAAAGTGTTAAATGTTAAGGCTGGTACTTTATTTTGAATGTTTGGGTCAGGCAATAAATTAAAAAGTTATCGATAAACTCTACCTGATTCACATAACTCAATTGGAAATAAGAAAGTTCGCTAATGAAAATAAACGCAATTATTAGATAATGACGAATTTTAAGGCCGGTGCTATTAAGACAACCATTAAATGGGTTTATGCGTTTAAACCGACATTATAATGGCTTGGTAAAGGTTATGGTCAGGTTACTTCATGTGCATATACAAAATAAGAAGTCGCTGACAATAAATACAAAATTAAGTTGATTTTCTCAAAAACATATTCGGGTGCCAGTGTTGTCCAGCAGTTGTCAAAAAGGGTAAAAATCGGAAAAATTATAATAAAAGCGGATAAATAGCAGCAAACAAAATTTATCTTAAATATTATTATGTTAAACAAAAAGTATGCGATTTACAAAAATTTCACAAAAAAATTGAGGAAAAATAACTGTTTTTATTGAATACAATGAATATCAGTTCATTTATCAAAAAAAAAAAAAAAAAAATAAAATAAATATCAGTAAAACAAATAATAATATTTATAATATAAATCCATTTAATAAATAAAAAAGATAAAAAAATTGATTTAAGCAAAATATGGAAATATCGATACAATTGGTTTGTATATATAAAAGTAGAAGTATTAAATCTACAATGAAAAATTTGTGATAAATCATTGTTTTTTTTTTGGAAATTGTGAAAAATTTTTCATATACTTATATTTTAAACGTGTATTAAATAAACTGCAGTATCTATAGATATTTTAAATGAACGTCTAAGGTATATGGTTTCAGCATCAAGCTGCTGCGTTATTCACCTTAAGCCCTTATTATGAGTTGCATTCGGTTTTCGATCTTTTCGCTGGCTAACGAAAATCAAATATCGATTGTCAAATTCATATTATAAGTTGGTAGCACTGTCGAAAATTTTGTTGTGCAAGGAATTTTCAATCGAACACATTTTTGCTTTCCATGGTTTGTGTTATTTTGTAAAACTTATTGAAAATGTAAGAAAATGTAAATTTTTTTTTTTTTTTTTTACAAATGGTGGCAATAAATTTTTTTACATGCAGGTCGAAGGTTGTAAGTACAAAACATCAATTGGAAAAGCTCGATTCTCTAAAGCCTGGTACTCTGTTCAAATTTGTGAAAATTGTTGAGCAACATTGATTATTTCATGTGGAATATTTGACATTTAAAGTGTGGTATCATTGTTTTAAAAACGTAAGTAAAAGACATACGATCATCTGTTGTATAAAAAATTCCGCATGAAATAATGTCTACTTGCTTTATTTCACAGCTTGGATAAAATGTTGCCAGAAACATTTCATATGTTTTCCACAGTAAAAACAGAGTACTACTACTGCAACATTTTTTCATGACTTTTTCATACAAATTTTTTATGTATGCGATTTGACAGCATTCCGCATGACAAGCTGAACAGAGTACCAGGCTTAATAGCACAAAATCCACAGCTGGCAAAAATAATATGCAAAAAAGTTCAAGTGGCAAAAAAATTACACAGGAGCTAAATTGTATAGTACCAACCGTTAGAACAACAGCAATCGAACCATAATTCTGTCGTAGTCATTTTAATTAATAATTATTTTAATTTTTCGTTTATACATTAGTAAAACAACATTTTTTTTAGAGTGACAGCTGATTAACATGTACTATTGTGAATAATAAAATTGAGTAAAATTCACAATGGCACTATTTTATCGAATGTGCGCCATAATACCAAATGAAAATTCGTTTGATCAGCTCTTTTGACTAAAGTTGAAGATCGAAAGTTGCTCATAATAGGCACCATAACAAAAATTTATTTCTTTTTTACTTATAAGTAAAAGTGAATTGTAAATAATTGTATATTCTTATTTTTATTTAAAAGCTGCACCGCTATGTCGTTCTTGCAAAAATTGATCCGGACATATAAATTTACTGAATGCTTGCGGGGCTACGTAGTGCATCGTTTAAAATTAAGGTGCATTAATTTTTTGTTAGTAACATAATTGTCAAGCTCCATACATAAAAAATCTGTATATTTTTTTACGCTGGTAAATAATTCGCCGTGGTTAAAATCGTTTTTTCCCATTTAAAGACAGTATTTACTAGCATCGCATGATTTAATCACACAAAAATCTGACAGAAAGCTGTCGTACTTTAAAAATCGTTTAAAAAGGCCGTTGTGTGGCACCTAACACTATTATAAAAATGGATGTAAAAAACTAATGGTTTTAATATTTTGTTGTTTTTTATCTTCATCTTAAATAAATCAACACTGATCGCATAGAATAAATCATTTTATGAATTATTTCGAAAGATTATAAAATCGTATAGATCTGTCAAAGTCTGCCACACACGTACACTTTTAATCCACACTATTACACTTTTTGTGCACAAATGCAAATTTTGAGAGATCTTACGACTGTGACTGATACTGAATCACGACCTTTATAATGTCTTTCATTTTTACATAAGAGTTTGGCCACTAAATTTTACTTTACTTTTACTTTGAAACATCAAAAAATTATACACACATTAAAATGAATACGATCTCTTTTGTTTTTAACAAAAATTATTTTAACAATTAAACTTGTAAATACGATATTTACAACATATGCTAGGAATACAACTGAGGCGAACGACGAATTTTTGCTTGCGAATATTCGTCGTCAAAAATAAAAAAATTTTGTATTTATGAAAATGAACAAAATCACCACATCGGACAAAATTCATCATACGCGACGAACAATAGAATTTTTTCTATTTCTTACGCCGGCGAACGACGAACAAATCAATACAATGTGACCATATTTGACTTCAGTCAGTCAGTATTTTAGTAAATAAAGTGATTTACTTAAAAACTTTATGTATTTTCATTTTGCAACATTTATTGTGTTTTTGGTAATTTTTAATTATTATTTAGCAGCTCACAAAAAGTAAACAACTTAAAAGTTAAAACAGCTGTGCTTTTTGGTCGTTATTGTGTTTCATACGACGAAACTACACAACGAATTTTTGACGACATATTCGTTGTGTTGGACGAAATTTACCGTTCGCCCCAGTTGTGTTCCTAGCAATAAGCTTTGCTTTATCAGTTGTTTGTTTTTGTTGTTTTCTTGAGTAGAGGCGATTTAAATAAACAGCTGCTTTATTTGATTCTCTTAAATGTTTATTATAGCTGAACGTATACACGGTAATCAAATAAGCGATTATTTTAATTTTAAATTCTTATAAAAATATTTAGTCATCTGTAGGCCACATGAGCGGATGCAACCACTTGTTATAGATTCGCCTTAAGAATGGCGTTGTATCGAACATATAACCGCGTAAAGCATAATGCAATTTGACGCAAAGCTTTTGCATTGAAATCTCACACCTAAATAAGAGCGTTAAGTTTGTGTCCTGAACAGTAATTTTAACTCATTTTATTTAATAAATCCCACTGTATGGAAATAGAAAAGATGTAACCGCTCTGAAAATAACTAAATTGTCATCACTGTTGAATAATAACAGAACAGAAGCAAAGAAACAAACAGCCAAATTCACTACCTAAAGCCTAGTACTCTATTTGTTTTTTGAAAATGGTTGAGAAACATTGATTATTCCATGTGGAAAATTTGATATTTAAAATGTGGTATCTATCTCGCGATTTAGAAGAATTTACAATTTTATTGTTTTCACGTGTACCACATTGTTGTTTTCAAAATGTAATCAAAAGACATATAATCAGCTGTTGTTTGAAAAATTCCGCATGAAATAATGGCTACTTGCTTTATTTCACAGCTTCGATAAAATGTTGCCAGAAACATTTCATATGTGTTTCCACAGTAAAAACAGAGTACTACTGCTGCAACATTTTTTCATGACTTTTTCATATAAATTTTTTATGTATGTAGTTTGACAGCATTCCGCATGAAAAACTGAACAGAGTACCAAGCTAAACGCACTGTCAAAATCGAATTTTTTAATCGCTGATGCCGCGCTATTTAGGTTTGATTCATACATTTTGTATGTACATGAGAGTTCTTGACAGGTTTTGGCTATAACTTTTACATAATATGTTAGAGAACACTATCAAGAAACGGAACCAGAGAGCAAAGCCACTCGGCTAATAGTCGACCGCTAAGGTGTGCGGCTGATTTCGACCAAAAAGTTTTGCCGGCTTCATCAGCTCAATTGGTTTTTTTTTTGCCTTTATATCATATAGTCTAAACTATTCTAATCAGCTCTTCAAAAGAATTATTTTGAAAGCGATGTTTCTATCGTTGTATAATTACAAATGCGTTGGCATATATATTTGATTATGACACGGTGGTAATACAACGGACGGTTAGCTGCATGTACTCGCCCAGTTGCAGCTGCCTAAAATGTTTCAGTTTTAGTCGACTTTTAGCCGCCGCCGGTAGTTATTTACCATCGACTTCGCTTTCTAAACGGCACAGATTTGTTGAAGTTAATATTAATCCCATACAATGGAAACATATTCTCATAAAAATCTCAACTACAACTACGATTAACTCTGATATACGATGAGAGAAAACGTCGGCAGAGCGTGCTCCATCTTAATCTTAATATCGTACAAGGGGAACTTATACGTATTTCTCTTAATCTTATAAGAATTCACAAGTCACTGATAGCCGCGTAGAAAACACCTGCTTGCAACTAATTGATAAAGAATATTATATGTTTTGTATCACATTGTTTAAAAACTAATTATTTTCTTTTTACAAAATCGTTTTATATAAAATTGTACCTTAAGGCAAATATTAATAATTTTTGCATCAGATTTGTAATGGCGGCATTTTGGTTACAAATACATAGTTGTTTTATTTTATTTTATATTTGACAGTTCATCGCATAAGATTGTTCCTATGAGATATATCATAACAATGCTCTCATAAGAATTCTTATAAGATTGCAATAACACTAATTTAAAGTCTACACGTAACGGAATTCTCTTAGCAATAGAATTTGACGTTCTCATCTCAGATGTTATCTCTAATGTACACTCCAAGTTAAATTTCATAATTATTTGACAGTCGTGCAATAAAATTATACAATTTTTTCATGTTCGTGTTGCACAGACGTTTTTATTTCTTAATCATGAAAAATTTAATTGTTTTGTAAACTTTTGAAATTTGCATTTAATTGACAGCTCGTTTCATGAAGCTGTTTCAAAGAGATCTTTCATGAAAACGCTCTCATAAATATCATGTGATTGCAATTAGATTTGAGATCTACACATAACAAAATTATCTCTGCGCTTGAATTTAGTATTTATTATAATAAATATTGTAGATTTTATCCCAAGTGCCATGCCATAAGCCATATGCCGCTCATGAATTTTCTTGTTTATATCTCCTTTATGGAAATAACGTTATCACTTGATTGACAATACAAATATTTCCTAATTTGATAAAATTATTGAAAAAAAAAACTCCAATTGACAAGTATAAAATTATGCTCATAAAAGATATGAATATCAATAAGTATTCGCCACATGTTAGAATATAAAATTAATGCCACTTAATTTTCTGTGGCTGCGTTATGTGTATGTCGTGCTCCAGAAACCGTAAAAATTTTTATTAAAATCCAAGGCTATCATCTGCTTGCCTTGAAAATTCCGAAAAGAGGAGCGGCAAGACCTTGAAATGTTTGTTCCGACGGAATGTTATTACTATTATTGACGGTAACGTGGTAAGCGTAGTTGGTGGGCAAAATACATACAATAATGCTCAACAAGTTTTTAATAAATGGAGCTGGAGAATATTTAGTCTTAATGTATTGTTTTAAAGGATGCGTTTTATGATCTCTAAAAATCTGTATTGGCGATTTTGTTTGGTATTGCTATGTTTTTCTAAATTTTGTTGGAAATAGCTAGAAGAAGAAGAAGCTTTTATTTGACCAATATTATATTCGATAGGCCAAATAATATTTATAATAAAAAAAAATGATATAATATCGCTAATTTATTATTTAAGTGCTTTTAGGTCACTTTAACCGTTTTTTCATTATTTTAACACAAAAATGTTGGTTTGTTTTAAAAAAATCCATAAAAGTTTGAGCTTTTCATCGAAATATGTATTTTAACCGATTTTTAAAGGTTTTTTATTTTAAATTATTTCACAATCTTAATAACTTGAAGTTAAAAAAATGTAAAAACTTTTTCGTGTTAAAACTTTTGAAGACTTACACAATAAAAATTCAGGCAATTGACTTAAATTTATTGGCGGTACACGATCATCACACTTATCACTTGACAAAAAGTCACTTTTGAACATCATTAATTTCAAAAGTTCCATGCTGCAACGGCCACAATATGTTGCAACAAAGAATTTAATGCTTTACTATTTAAGCAAAAAGATAATTAACATTAAAAACAATATTTTTTTGTTTGAAATGTTATCAATTCTATTTAAGACATTTTATTTAATTTTTTTTATCACAGATTAAACATGCAGAAATTATTTGAAATTTATTTAAATTTTATTTTTTTTTTATTTATTATAATTTTTAATTTATTTTATTTTATTTTATTTTCACTTTTAAAATGGAATAACGTCTCACGATGAGGTTTAATAAACCCATAAATGACACATAAACAGGCTTTAAGCTTTTAAAATCAACAATTATGTTGCGGCTTAGCCGACCTTGTTTCTGGTGGTGTTTTAATTTTAATTAATGTTTAAACTGGGTTTTATTCCATTCATGTGTTTGTGTGAATTTGATTTAAGTTTCCGTTTTAAATTTCGCGTGCTTTTGTTTCTGTGTGTTTTCTTAACGGTTGTATTTCAAATTTAAAAAATTTTGTTTTTTATTTAACTTTAGTTTTTCCGTTGTCAGTTTATAACGGTATCGGAACCACGATGCGAATTCAACTAAATCTAGAGGTGAGAGCAAGTGTTTATCAAACTACATACAACACAGTGTAATGTTGGATGGAACACCTTACAGTAAGAATGTGAGAGTAAGTGAGTGAATAAATCAAATAGTTGTAGTAGTAACGTTATTAAAGGTGGTGGTATAGTTAACAGTTCCTGTTGTAGTAGTGGTTATAATTGTGTATAGCTTTATTGGTATTGTTGTAATTGCTGTTGTTGGCTGTAGTTGTATTGCATTGTAAGGGGTGTATGTATTGTTGAAATGTACATGAATGGTTGGTTGGGTTTTGGCTGGCTGCTATTGCGTCTGCGGTTCATATTAGACTACAACAAAAAAAAAATATAGATAAAGATAACAAAAGCCATAACGAAAATACAAACATTAATAAGTTCAACTGGCAAAACGTATAGAAGAAAACACAGCCCAACCCTTAAAAAATCTTTGTTGTAAAACATTTTTTTTTTTTTGAATTTATTTTCCAATTGGAAGGTTGTCTGCAAAGTAGAATTTTGTTTTTATTATTTTCTTATTTCACTTGTTTCTTTTACGTTTTACAATTTCCGTTTCCAAGTTTGTGCAGATTTAGCTTTCATATCGTCTGTTTAAGGGGAAATTGGCAACAGAAAAAAAGTTTTCAAACACACAAAACAGCAAAATATTATCTATTTCCCATTCATTCTCCATATTGTCTGGATTGGTTATTTTTGTTCAACCGTGTGTGCACGTTTGTGTGTTCCAAACTGTTTTTTTTTGTTTGTATTTGATTTTTGTTCAATTTTGTTCGTTTTGTTATTTGCAAATTTTTTTTTCGAGGGAGTGGTCTTTTGTAAATAAAAATAATGGAAACAAACAAACAAAAAATAGCATCTCTATTTGTATTTTTTTTTTTTGTTCTTTACGAATTTCGTTTCTTTTTTTTAAACTTCTATGATCATAGAACTTTAAAGGTATTCGCTGTCAAAGCTTTTAGGTTTACGAAAAGTTTGTAAAATAAGGGTCTGACTTGTATAGAAAATTTGTTTTTAAAAATATAAGGGAACAACAACAAATTATGTGAACAAAATAACTGCTTCGTAAACACTTTTTCCAATTTATTTTAAAGATCGAACTTAGTCGAACTTTTATCAGTTGTTGTTAGTAATTTCGATATTCTGCTTATAACGTTTTTAAAGATATAAAATACCTAATAATGCCACACTCTTTAAGATTTAGTTTTATTTTTTATAATTGCTACTAAACCGGTCAAGTACACTACCTGTCTATTGTGGTTCAAATTTTTTGCCTTAATACAAAAAGATAACGTCGTATATGGGTCACCCTTTAAATTGTTATTTTAATTTTTACAATTTGTTGTGGAAAATTTATAATATCTGGCTGTTACGTTTTATAAATTAGCCTTAATATAAAAATTAACGCCTTATATGGGCCACCCTTTAAATTAAAATTTTTTCTTTTTATTATTTTTGGCTGAAAATTGAAAGTATCTACCGATTAAAATTTGAAATTTATGACAATATATTACAAAACCAAATGGACTATGGGGACACCCTGTAAGTCTTAAATTTATTTTATATTTATTTTTATAGCCAACAAATAAACTATTTACAAACTTCAAAATTCTGCCAGTGGCGCTTCAGAATGTAAAACTTAATGCGTAAGTTATATCTTACATGGGCCACCCTTTAAATTAAAATTTTCTTTTTATAATTTATTGTTGAAGATTTAAAGTATCAGTCTATTAAATTTATAAATTAAAAAAATTATGGACAATATTGGGTACTCATGGTGCACCCTTTAAAACTAAAGCTGAATTTTTCTTAACTGTTGTTACAGCAGGCTGTTGGAAATCTTAAAGATCGGATTAAGGTAGTTCAGAATATAAGCTCTTTTACATTAAAGTCACCATCTTATATTGGCCACCCTTTAGTTTTTAATTTTATCTTGTTACAGTTTGTTAAGGAAAATTTAAAGTATCTGGCTGTTACGTTTTAAAAGATCTGAAAAAATTTTATAAAATTGGGTCATCTGTGGCGACGACCTTTATAATGCATTTTAATCTTAAAACTTTTTATTACAGCGGGCACATACTCATTTTGAATTTTAAAAGTGTCTTCTAATTGTTGTTTAAAAGTTAAGTCCTAAGACATAAAAGTCTTGTCGCATATGGGGCACCCTATAATTATTAATGTTATATTTCGGTAGTATTCTGTGTAAATTTCAAGGTTTACAAAATAGTCTTTTGATGCAGAGAAGACACTGTCATGGCATTCGCAGTTTTCTCCTGCTTAAGTATTTCTTTCAATTTCTAAGCGAATTCGCTTCGCGCCAAAAATATTCTTCATTCTAAGTAAACACAATATTGCCTTCGAAATTTTAATTACAGAATCATTAAATTAGTCCTAGGTCCACGTCCTTATTTTATATACATTTCACCAATTGTAGAAGGACATTAAGGATTTTATGAGTTAAGGTATTGTCGTGTTGACTTGAGGGGAGGGCTTTACCATTTTATGGTTTCGAATTTTTCTGAACCCGTTGTTATATTTAAAAGAATAGCCAGTGATCATTTTATAAACATGCAGCGAAAAAACATGCTCATAGTTATGTAATAATATATTGTTACGAAAGTAAGATCTGGCAACTCCTCTTGTTGTTAACAGTATGATAGTGGTGAATAAAGTTACGTCCACTAATGGTGTGTATAGAGTAATACCACAATTATGGCTGCGTTTGTAATAATAACGAATGGTTAGTAAATACGAGACCATGGGATTCACAAGACCCGTAGGATCAAGAAGTATAGCCAGAGAAAGCCATAAAGTTTGAATACAGAATTTATAATGAGCCACAGTGGTATTTGCAATCAAAAGAATCCGTACGTTTGTTCTAAAATGGAAAAACGTAACAATACGGTTAAGTTGAACATGTTATTGTTGTTTTAAACAATACTTTGGTCACAAAAAGTTTAAATTTAAAATTATTTCGCTTAATATTTTAACCACAAGGAACAGTTTTAATCACAAGAAGTCTGTATGACTAAAAACGAACAAATAATATATGATTTTTAAAATCATTAAGGTTTCACTGCTGACTGAATACTTTGAGTAACAATAATATCGTTTAACAACATCCATATAGTTCAATCATAATATGATTACATTAACCAAGTTTTTCTTTGCATGTCGTTTGAACAATTCACAGTCTTCATTTTAAACATGGATTTAAGGTTAGGCGGCGATATTGAAGCATGGCCACGATTACCTCAGAATCTTTTGCGATCGACCCATAAATAAACAAACAGTCGTCAAACCTTCGAACTTTAACAAAGAATACATATCATAAATTTTTAATTTTATTTTATAGCAACATGGACCTGTTGTTATTGAAAAACTATTTAAATTCCTTTAGATGGGAATCCTTTGGTCCTTAGTGTAAAGCAAAAAAGAACAAATGTACTACTGCTCCCAAATATTTCCTACTGGTGGCATCATTATGTAGAACGTTGGATATATGTCAGAGAGTGTTGCCATTATTTGCGGGGAGTTCTATAGTTTTGCCTTTTTAGCACAACAAACGTACGGATTCTTTTGATTGCAAGTACCACTTTGGCTAAATTCTGTATTCTTACTTTGTGGCTTTATCTGGCTATACTTCTTGATCCTACCGGTCTAGTGAACCCTTGGTCTCGTATTTACTAAACATGCGTTATTACTACAAACCCAGCCATCCACGCTACACTACTGTGTTACTCCGGCGAGACATGAACTACTCGATGCCTTGTTTAGTAACCTTAACCATTCACAGATATCTCCACTACTCCTTTTATCCAAGCTATCGAATCCAATAGCCACAACGCACGTCTGCCGTACGCTGTTGTTATGCTGTTACACTTCACCGCGCTAACCGCTATTGCTCTTACTTTCTTTATAAAAGGCTTCTTGACAATTATCTGTTACTCTTTATATTAAATTTGACGTCTCCACTAAATATCTGCCATGGCTTAACACAATAATTGTCTTTTGCCTCTCGGGAGATTTGTACTGCTGTTTTTATTAATTTTAAATTGCTTTACAGTAATTATTATTTTCTGTTGTAAACATATCTGAACGCGGGATCGAACTCAGGACCTCCTGTTTTGCAGCACGCACCTCTGCCAACGCAGCCATCGAGGTGCTCAGCTTTTGTTGGCTAATTGTGTTATTATTCTATACACAAACCATTAGTTGTTGAATTAACTTATTCACCACGCCGATACGGATAACAACAATAGGGGTTGCCAGATCTTACATTCGTAACAGTATATAAAACCGGTTTAGTTCCTTAACCAGCTATTTTAATGCTTTTAAAATACATTAATTTAAAGCTCTGCATTTATTTCTATATTTTTTTTTGGGTGTATGTGTGTGTGTGTGTGTGCGAGTGCTTGCATGTATATTTCAATTCTGAAAACTGCAGTTTTTCAACGATGTTTCTCTTCTGCTGTTCAAAACCATAAAAAGTCGTGTCATTTGTATGTAAATGTACTCTAGAGTGACCTTAAAGCTTAACAAAAAATGTTTCTGTTTTAAATTGTTGTTATTGCTGCTGTTTGTAATTTGTGCTGGTGTGCTTGAGTGTCGGTTCGCATTATTAAGGTGTGTGTTCTTCATTTATTTTTCTATTTTTTTCAAATATTAAGCAGCTGTTGTTAAAAAAAGAAAGAATTTTAAGTTTAAAATATTTTTATCTTCATAAAAAAAGTTGTGTAGTAAATGTGAGCACTACAATTTGATGTCACTCTTTCATGAACTGCAAACTATTATTTGATGGCTTTATTTTTAGTTTTTTTTTTTTAAATAACATCATGTGTATGAAAACATAAAGAGAAATTCATAAATATACTATATTTGCATACTTCTAAAAATTAAACTTTAAATTTAAGTTAATGTGTTTTTACCCACATGACCAATTGCTTTCTTTAGAGATTGTTCATTTTTATGGGGTGTTTTTTTAAGTTCGATAGAACTTTTAGTTGGAATAATAACCGTCAAAATATAATTTTGCTGAATATTTTTTTCTTATTACTTTCAGTAAACTCTGGAAAATTATTATGAATAGACTGACGACTGAACAACGCTATCAAATCATAAAAGTTTACTTTGAAAATCAGTCATCAAATCGACTTCGTGATTTTTATGGTGCACATAATCGTCCGTCTGAGTAAGTCATCCGTCGAACTGTGGATAGATTTCGTATCACATACTCTCTAGAGGATGCATTAACACCAACACGTCGAAGGAATGTGCGTACTGAAGAGAATATTACTGCTGTAAACGAAATTGTGGAAGAAGATCCAAGTTTAACGATTCGGCGTCGGTCGTAGGAATTGAGGCTTTGTTCGTCCACAACGTGGAAAATTTTGCTCAAAAATCTTGGCCTACACTCGTATAAGATCTAGCTTGTGCAGGAATTAAAGCCACGAGACCATTATATGCGTCGTTTTTTTCCGATTGGACTCTAGAGCAGTTAGTAACTGACCCGTATTTTTATCTTCAAACTGTGCTAACGATTTTTGGCTTAACGAGTTTGTTAATAAGCAAAATTTCCGCATATGGAGTGAGACCATTCAACAACATACCCTACAGACTCAATTGATCCAGAAAAAATGCACCGTTTGGTGTGGTTTACACGCTGGTGGCATCATCGGATCTTATTTCTTCAAAACTGCGGCCGAATCTGACGTTATGGCCAATGAAGATCTTTACCGCACCATGATTAATGTTTTTTTTTTTTTTTTTTTTTTTTAAATTTGGCGATAAGTTGACTTTCCGAAACGGACCTGTCCATTGGCCTCCAAGGTCGTGCGATTTGACACCTCTCGATCCTTTCCTGTGGGGCCACGTGAAGTCACTGGCTTATGCTGATAAACCAGCAACAATTGACCAACATTGTTCGTGTTATTCGTGACATACGGCCAGCAGTACTTGAAAAAGTGACCCAAAATTCACCGTCCAGAATGCGCTTCCTCATGAGCAGCCGCGGTGGTCATATGCCCGAAAACATTTTTAAATATTAATGTTATGATCTGGGGGCAAATTACGGCACTCGATATCGATCAAAATTTCAATGCAATTTAAATGTAAATTTCGATCAATATCGAATGCCGTAATTTGCCACCTGATTTTTTTTTATAAAAAAAAAAAATTAAATTAAAATTTTTGTGTTATTTTTACAATTTTAAATTCTCTCGGCCTGACGGAATGGTAAAATGATACATTTTTAATCCTATCAGCACTAAGGGGCATTTTCTTACTCATGCAATGCAGTTTATAGTTGCTTGTGGACAACATTATAGAAGGAGTAGTATTTGTGGACATTCTTTGGAAACATTCATATACTAAAAGTAAGGAGAAAGACATTTCTACCTGCAGTACAATAATTAATGAATCGATAGAGTCAATAATTGATGAATCGTTGAATAATGAACGACAGCACAAAAAAATCATTTCAATAGAACAGTAAACGCTCTAAAGCTCTGGCTAAAAGATGAGAATAGGATTTCACTTAGGATCGGTCTTAGATAGTATAAATACAAGGAGAAATAGATTGTTCATTCTAAAACGTAGCCAAACACAAGCTTAGAAAAGAAACAAGTTGCCAGATTTTTCCATATAGGATCAATTTTGACGTTTAAACTCGCCTATACATAAAATTTGCAGCTGCGAGCAGTATTGAGCAAAACGTCGAAAAAAAGAAGCTCCTATCCATAGCAGTTAAGTGTGTATTATCAAGAAGAAGAGGAGGAAGGTATTACGAAAATAAATCATAAAATGTGCTAGAAGCGCACCATCATTAATAACGCGATCTATCATGCTTTATGCTCTAGTTTATTTTTTTTTTTGAATTTTTATCACTTTTAAATTTCTGGTCAACTGGGTATAACTGTTGTACTATTTTGTTATACTCATATGCATTCATAAAAACGATGCTCTATTTTATCTTCTAGCTGTAATTTTCCTTTTCTTTTTTCAATTCCAACTATGTATTATGTGTCTTTTTATTTGTATAACTTTTTTTCTTCTTTTATTTTCATGAGTGTATTTTGTGCTTTTTTACGCGTCATCAGTTTTTCTTTTGTTAGTTTTTTTTTTTGTGTTGATTCTACTATCTTTTGTTTTTCCTTGCTATTGTTGCGTTTTCATTTATATTACAGTTTTGTTTTCAGACAAACTTAAATAAAATACATAAAGTGCTTAAGTTTTGTGACATGAATTCAAAGAAATTACAGTTAAATACTTTATTTCTAGTATATGTATAGTATAATGTGTGTGTTTGTGTATTAATATACACTCATACAATCATGTCAAATGTAACAATGTATTATAAAGTATGAATTTTATTTGACAGCATGTGCGATGAAAGCAAATAAAGTAGCATTAAAGCTTTAATGACTGGGAATTAAAAATAAAGCTCGAAAATACAAGTGAAAAATTGCTTTAATTTATTAGATAAATGAACCACCAGAAACTGACCCTTCCCACTACTTTTGCTTAGAATAGGTAGTGCGTGAAGAAAAAATAAAATAATCTGTTTTCTTAATTTAATTTGTTTGTTTATTTGACAAATAAATCTTTATGAAAATACGTTAGAAACTATAATTTTTTTTCGTTAACTTACGAGAGAGTCTCAAGATCTAATATAAATAAAAACGAAAAGAAAAAAGGATTCACGAAAAATATTTTGCAAAAAAAAGTCGAAATAAGTTTCTTGTTTTACAAGTTTTCCTTTTTACACCCTTCACCACAAAAAGTGGAAAAAGGGCATATCTAAGTTTATGATTTCGTGTGTAATTTCTACAATATCCAGTTCCGACTCCATAAAGTAAATATATTCTGACTTCTTATGCCTAGTGGAGTCGATTAAGCGATGTCCGTCTGTCGAGGCAAACTTGATTTCATAAAAAAATAAAAATAATAAATAAATAAGTCAATCGATCAGATATAGTGTCGAAGGAGGTGCTATTGGAAGTCAGCAAGATCGGTCGATGTCCTTAGATGCAGCAGGCAAAGCGCAACGCCTATCTGTAATTTTTCATGTCATTTGGAACAAAAAAGTAACTCCAACTCAATAAAATGAATGTATGGGGCGATAGAGAATTAAAAGGTAAGAAAAAAAGCATCAAGTGAGAAAAATTTGCGCTCGCCCATATATACCGAATTACGGGACTCGGAAATTTTCAAATTTTTTAAATATCAATATGGGTATCATTTTAAAGCTTTTAAAGAGACCTTTAAGGAAATTCTAAAATTTTAAAAAAATGCTTAATCCATTAAGAGCTTATGGCATTTTTATGTTGTTGGATAAATCGCATACGTTTTTATTGACTTTATACGATTTTTAAAGGTTTGCAATATATTTTTTGTGGCTAAACGAATAAAGATTTTGTAATGATTTTTTCCTGTCAAAGTCTATATTAAAAGCTACTTATATTAATTTTTAGAAAAATGTTTAAAATTATTATGATAAAAAATTTCGTTCAAATTTAAAAAAGGATTTTTTTTTTTGTTAAATTAAAAATAAAAAGGTTTTTGAGAGTGATCTCCAGCGTGTTATATATCCGTATTAAATTTACGATCTCTACTTTTATACTGTAGAAAAAAACTATTTACTAGTATAAGACCTGCTTCAACAAAAAAAAGAAAATAAATAAATAAATAATAATCTTTCTTTCATACTTTCACCTGTACTTAACGCTGAAGAGGATTTAAATTCGGAAGAGGTCTTAAAAGAATCAGACGACGAAAGACCATATAACTCATCATCATCTTAGTGCAAAGAAGAAGTTCTTTTAAATAAATTATTTGTTATAATTTTTAATAAAATTTACCGTGACAATCATAAATAAATTATTATACTTTCAGATAAATAAAATACTATAAAGTAACAAATCACAAAAATACCTTTTATAGTAATATTTTTACGAGGCGGGGATTTGTAAGACATTGGAAAGCTAAATAATGAATGTTTTTATAAAATTTCAAAAAAAAAATAAACAAAAATTTTTTTCACAGGGACCATTTTGGGGGTGGGATTGAAGGGATACCTCCTCCTGTTCATATAAATTAATTTCTATGGTTTTAAGGCGTATGTAATACATTTCATTAAAGAATTACATTCTTATTTTAAAATAATATTTTATTTCACCGCCTGCAAAAAGAGACGGGGCTAAAATGGCATTTTAAAATCCCTTGAGTCCAACTTTAAATTTTTGTACATTCTTTGACCTTAAAAGGCGTAATTACTAAACAAAATGATGGGAAAATAAAAAATTGCATTTTTCAGAGGTAGTCTCCTTAGTCCGATTTTTCTTGTTTTCTAGCCTTAACATCCTTTAACCATAACAGATTTTCTTGTCAAGTTTCATTGATCTAGCGGTACTCAGTAAATTTTTTAAGTCAATGAAACTTGTTCAAAAAAATCTTGTATTTTCGTACATTGAAATTAAACTTTGTCAAATATGAATTTAATTTTTAGCTTTTTCTTTAAAAGTTGGATTAGCAAATTCTTTTAACCCCATGTTTTAAATAATATATATTGCATGATATAAATTATTGTATTATATTAACTGAAAGTAAAATATAAAAATGTTGCTTAAAGCGAAATAAGTTCGGTCGACTTCCTCAATGCCAGTTTCAATGCATAAAATGCATATGCAATGCTAAACATATGTATCTTATTTTAGGAACGTCACTTATATCCTGTTCAGACATATTTTCTTAATTGAATTAATTTAATTTTAAATGCGCAATTTAACTTGGTGTTCACACATGCTCAATTAAGCTTATTCAATTAGCACAGGGCATATTTATTTTACAGATAGTGTCGTCCGCCCAGCTGATTTCTCTTTTTATTACAAAAACAAAATGGCTTTTTGTTGTTGCTTTGAAGTTAGAAGGGTCAAAAGCCATTTTCGTATAACCCGCCATTTTCTTTTTTTTTTCTTGTTTATATTTTTTAATTGCGGCTTGTCAATTTTATGAAATTCTTCTTCTTACTGAACATAGTTCCCAGAGTAAACATACTTGTTGGGAAGGGTTGCATTTCGCATCTTATTCATTTAGTGAAGCAATTAAGTACTAATTGCTCAATTTATTAATTGACTTCTTATATGGTAAATTGAGCTCAATTAAGGCCTTAATTGTGTACATCCCTTATTTGCGCAATTAAAGCGTATGTCTGAACAAGGTATTATACATCTTATACATAAAACAAGTGTCAAAAACATATGAGATATAATTGAATATTAATTTTTTTTTTTTTTTGGAAAAATGGGGGTTACACAAAATTTTTTATCCATTTAATTGACAAGTGCTGAGGAATTATCGCAGGCCAAATCTTCCAACAAAATATTGGTTTGCTAAAGAAACTTATTAAAAAAAAAGAGACAAATTTTGTTAAAGACAATAAAAATCCCTAGAAGAAAAGTGATCAAAATTAAAATTGAATTAATAGATGATCACATTTTTTATTCACATTTCATTTTAAAAATAAACATGTTTGCATACAAAATAAAAATGATGTGCGATTTTGACAGCTGATACTCGTTTAAATGAGTTACTAAACGATTAGGAACATTGGATGTTGCCAGAACGTTTACATATGCATTTACGAAGTGTACGCATTGTAAATATGCATTGCAACTTAAGTTTAGGAAGTTGGCCTTACTTCTAGTTGTTCTTCTAAATCATTGAAAACTTATTCTTTGTCATTCTTTTCATGGCTTAACGTTTTGCCTTTCTAAATTGAATATTTTACTTAGCAAAAATACCGAGAAAAGATGGATGGTCATAAAACGTATTTCAAATAAAAACATTCTCAATAGGATTACACCAACTAAGCTATTTTTTGCGAATATAGAAGACTGTTGGAAAATTGAAATGGCTTTTTTTAGGAACCTTATTAAAGCCTCATGTTATGCTACAGTTAGAAAAAAACCAACTCATATTTTTTCTAGTTAAATTTTGGAATGTTGTTGTTTTAATTTATTTAACCTTCATAAGGTCCTCAAATTTTACTTACGTTAACGTTCTTTGGGTCAAATTTGACCCAATTAGAAAATTCGATATGAAAAAACTTGTTTTCTTTAATTAAGTTTGTTTTTAAAGTTAGTACTTTTTTTTAGCTTTGTTTTGAATATTAAAGCTCCACGTTTTGTTTATTTATTACGAATTCATATATGTATATATTTATTTTAAATAAAGAAAGTTGTGTTCTTGGCAAGGAATTTTGCTGTTTTATATAGGGCGTGGCAAACTACAATCCTAAATATTCCAAAAAATGACGACGTTTGGCAAACAGGTTTCTTTCCAACCATTACTAGCCGATGTAAATAATATAAAATCATTGAAAGCTGATATATTTAAAATGTTGCAAAATACAACTTGAGGCCATCCATTGGTTTTCCTTTTGCAAGTGCAACATGAACAACTTTATCCAGAGTATCAACTTCTCCTTTACATTTATCACAGTCTAGTATCATTTGCGGCTTATGTCCTCACGATTGCTTATTTCTGGACTATGATGCAAAGTGCTAAGAAGATTCATAGACTTATTTTTCTTTGGAATATATGAAACGAGAGTAGTGTCCTTAGTGAACCAAAAAAATGATGAAAATAACGGTCTTCCTCTAGTTGACAAAAGCTTAGGTGTCAATTCAATCCTTATTGTCAAATCTTATTACTCTAGAATGACTTTTGAATCTTCTCAATGGCATAATTGCTCTAAAAATTGGTATTCCTTTCTCAGAGTCCCATACACATTCTGTACTTTCATTATTTGATCTTTACACTCCAGCTAACAAAAGTGTACCCATAAAGGTGTCGTCAACTTCAGTCCAATCCATATCAAAAACACGTTTACCTTTATTATTGGTATATTTCAAAATAATGTTTATTACAGGTGGCGGGAAAAACAATTGAAAACTGGAAATTTCTTCCTTTGTGATTATCGAACAAGAGTGGCGGGTGAGGTGTGGTTTCACGCTAATAATGTTCTTGCTCCGGAATCTTCCTTGACTATTTGTAAGAGGTTGTCTGAAATATCTTATTCCACCTATTTTTGTTGTCATTGCTGCAGTTGTTGCTACATTAATTTCATTTCCACTAAAACTGTCAGTTGTCTCCGTGATTCTAAGTTATCTTCATATTCTGAACAAATCTCCTCTTCGTCCGATAGTGCATTTAGCAAATTTTCTATTTCACTAGTATTCATTTTCCGACAAGAAATACAGACTCGACACTTTATAACGTTGATACGTTAGATTAGTTCCGTGTTTATTATATGACTGAAAACAGTTTTGCATAAGAAAATAAGCTTTGCTTTTTACATGGGGACCCATTTTTCATACCAGTAATGTTCACCAAAAATGGAGAAAATAAAGGAGACAGATATATTGACTTTTAATTTTGGTGAAAAAAACATTTGCCATTTTTCTTTACAAATAAATTATTTTAACAAAACTGTGTAAAAACATAAAGATTTTGTTACGGGTCAAATTTGACCCGAAGGTCTTAAGTGCTAAAAACTGCATAATTTTTTTTTGGTACAATATTTTCTTATAAAAACCAACAATAGTTATAAGTATTCAAAAATAAATAAAATTCATAAAATATCTAAAATCTAAACCCCCTACTTTCGGAAAAAAATACAATTTTCTTGGAAAATGGGTCAAATATGACGCGAAGACCTAATGAAGGTTAAATTTCAAATCAAGGCGCATTAATTTGCAGGTGGTATTGATAGCCCAGCTGGATATTGTTTATGTTCGACGTTGTTGTCAGAATTCTAAAATAATTTTAAAAATAAAAAACTTTCAAATAATTTGAAAAAGAAAACAATTTAAAATTTTACTAAATTAAATTTTAAAAGCAAAAATTAAAATACGAGTATGAGGTATTGCTGCACAGTTACAACTCAGTTAAAGCACCAAATGATCATAAAAGGATATATTAAATACGGCTTCCTCTTGTTTAGTCAGCTTTCTTTTTGACATCAACGTGGTGCTCTGCAACAACAAAATGACATTAGGTTTTTGTTTTTGTAGCCGTGCGGCCACCTGGTATTTAATGCGCCATGTTTTAAATATAATTTAAAAAATATCGGATTTTCCGGCGGCGCACACATTTTTGTAATTTCGGCAAAAGTCAGAAAGGTAATATGGTGACGAAAAGTGTAGAGTGAAATTGCCTTATAATAAAATGCAGACTTAAACTCTTTTTGGATACAGAATACAGATACAATATTTGAAATATGTATTTAAGGACATTTAACAAAATTTAAATAAAATAACATGACATAAATCTGTAAAGGCAACAAATTTAAATAGTAAAAAATAAAAAAGGATTAAATAGGAAAAATAAGGTCGCTGTCACTGCTAAGAAATGCTTAAAATTTCAAATATAAAACTAAAATATTTTATTGTTTTAAATTGTAATTTTTCAGGGCGAAATGTGAGCAAAACAAAAACAAACACCACACGCACAGAAACAGTAACAGACAAAATAAATTTTTCTTTAATGTAAGTAGATTTAACATAAATATTAAATGTTAAAGTTTAAATTAACCCCTTAGTGGGTGAATGTGTGTTAGTGTATCCATATAAATCTTTGCGTCTGTTTATGTGTAAGTTCAAATATATAAAATTTCTTATTCGCAAGAGTTTATTATTTATGCTTTCTTTTATTTGCTTTTATTTCTGTTGTTTTTATTGTTGCATGTATTGTACTTTAAAAATGGAATTTTATAACTGTCAATCTTGGGGACCATTTGTGCTTTTACTGGACATGACTTGTACGCATTCATACAATACAAGCGACAACAAATAAAATACAAAATTTCTTTCGCATACAAACACAGTTTTATTTTTAAACAAGTATCAAAGTGTGTGTGTGGCTGTGTGTTTGTTTTCTACACTCTTACCACCCACTTGTTTAACTCCCCTATATTTACTACAAGTTTATATTGTGTCAGTGTATTGTTGTTTTTATTATGTGGGGGCATGACAGTCATGTATTCTCTAGACATGTTTTAAAACCCCTACAATTTTACTTAAACGTTACATTGCGTAGTTACGGACGAAACGACTGATGACTATTATATTCAATGCTGTATCAGCATATTTCAAATTTCGTTAAAAATTTTTGTTTGCATAAAATTTTTATTTAAACAATAAACGTATTTTAGTATTAATGTTTGTGAAAATAGAGTCCCATTTTTTGAAAGGTTATCAATTCGTGTGTATTTGTTTTAAGTTTTTTATTTCAGAGCTGCATCATTTTTAACGCGTTTTTGAAATTTTTTTCTATATTTTATAAGAGATCCTTGCAGATTGGTTTCGTTGTAAAAAAAGTTAATAAGGGTTTTTCAGACGTAACTGGCAGACACTCAAGTTTTTAATCGACTTCAAAAGCAGAAGCAGGTTATCAATTCGTCTGAATGTTGCTTTAACATGTTTGTGTTCTCAGAATCCAGTCATGTCAAAACCACTTCTAAGAATGTAATTAAAAGTTTATGCTTACAGATGGGTCTTGTTTTACAAACAGTTCAAAATTTGAAAAATTAACGGGTGACCCCATACAACATACATGTTTTTTACGTGTATTAAGAACCGTAAAGGGCAAAACATAAAAATAAAAAAAAACTGTGTATTACAATACCTTCCAATAAAAAAAGTAATACAAAAATTAAATCTAAAAATTAAAGGGTAACCCCATACAACATACATTTTTTTACGTATATTATGAACTGTAAAGGGCACCACTTTAAAATAAAAAAACTGTTTATTACAATGGCTTCCAATAGAAAAAAGTAATACAAAAATTAAAACGAAAAAATAAAGGGTGATCCCGCACAATATTCATGTTTTTATGTCTAAAGGGTACCACTTTAAAATAAAAAAAACTGCTTATTACAATGGCTTCCAATAGAAAAAAGTAATACAAAAACACAAAACTAAATATAAAATTTAAAGGATGTCCCCATAGGTCACGTGATCTATATGTGCTTATATTTTTAACCGTTACAGACAAACGCTTCAAAATTGAACATAACATTCAAAATTGAACATAAATCTTCATAATTACAAGTAAAAATATTCAAAATTATAAATTAAAGGTTGGTCCAATAGTTCAATTTATTTGATGTATAAGGCCATAATTTTGAAAAATTTTCGACAGACAGCTGATTTTTGCAAATAATATGTATTGCTAAGTCCGCTATAACAGCAAGTATACAATTTGAATTTTCAAATTAAAGGGTGTTTCCATAAATGATGTAATGTGACCTATATGGCCCTATCTTTTGAAACGTTATATACAAGCACTTAAGAATTAGACAGAATTTTTTCTGGTGTAACAAGAAGTAAAAATGTTTAAAAAAAATAAATCACAGGGTGTTACAAAAGTTTATGTAATTTATTATTTATGATCAAACTGTTAAACCATAATAGACAGACGGTTGAAATTTATAAAAAAAAAAAACCTGAAACAACAGTTATAAAATTTTAATTGAAAAATCACAGGGTGTCCCAATAGTAGATTTTTCCGTTTTTAAATCGGTTTTTTTCTGTAAGAATTGTTTACGAAGTGTATATAAGGATGGTCTTCAATAAAAGTAAAAAAATTACAAAATAAACTTAAAAATTATTTATTTTTTGCGTCGTTTTATCTTTAGTGTCTCCTTCAAGGTCCGTGGAATTCTCATGTGATTGTTAAACGTATCACTGCTGTGTCCTAGTTTTACATGGGAGACATTAACGGATCAATTTTTAAAAGAGAGCTATCATCTGGTGTTAGGTATCGCGACATGATAGCAAAGTTTTTAGTTATTAAGAGATATTGATTTTACACTAATGTAGTTTGAACAATATGATGTAACATGTTATAAAGCCCGCCAAACAATTTAATTTATGCCTGAGATGTTTATATGTTGGTTACATAACGCTGGTCTCATGTAGAAAGGCCCTAACTCGATATTTTACGAAATTGAAATTTTTCGTGATTCCAATACATTTCATACAGATACACCTTGTCACAAATTTTGAATCCAATAGTATCAAACATAACGGTTTTCTAAGCATTTGCATTTTTAATATTACATTGTGATGAATACAGTTTCTATTATGATTTTACCTTGTCATGTAAAGTGACTAATATACGAGTCAGGGCCTTTCTACATGAGACCAGCGATAAGTGATTGGTATCGGTGTTAAAATTCGCGTGAGCTGATCGTATCATTCTAGATTGTTTTATTTTGTCCTAAGGGAAATAGAATAAAGTAAAAGCAGAATGTATCCTTTATACTTGGCAAACGTATGTAGAAATTTAACCGTAATGTACCCTGGAGACGATCAATAAACACGTCAAGAATTTTGTATACTTGTAAGTGTTCTGTGCTTGTAGCTTAGCGCACACGCTTAAATAAACCTGTCAATTACTATTTGGATTTTAATTTTGCACCGCCTGTATGTGAGTGTCGTTATTAAATAATTATTATTTTTGACGTTCTGTGCAATTTTTTAAAAGAAAAATATAAAAAAGGAAGAGAAAGAGAATCTCTGATTTTCAACAAAATTATGTATTCCTTTCTTTTTCATGCTTTCACGCTTTACAATCTAGAAATCTGGTAAGCATTGATTTTGTTCAATGTAACGAAATATCGTTTCTTTACATCCACACCCAACAAAAAAACCTGCATTCAAGTAATCTTATTTTTGTCAAACACATTTGGAAACGATCAAATAATCTGTCAAATGAAAAAATCAAAACATTTGTAATTTTTTGGAATTTTTTGTCGACAACGAGTTCTTGTAGCCGAAAAAGCACTACTGAAAAGTATTAATTTGATCAAATGAAGTAAAACCAATCCACAACAGACTCTACAAACTCCATTACATCCAAAAAGATCATTAAGTGCTGTCTTCATGTTGGTGGCATCATTGGCCCTGATTTCTTCAAAAATAAACCCGGAACTACCTTTACGGTCGATGGTGATCGTTATGGATAACATTGATTTGGGCGACATGTGATTTTAACAGTATGACGCTACTTGCCACATGTACAACTTAAATATTCAAAAATGTTATTCAGAGTGTATGATAATGCAGCAAATACTACCATAAAACGGCAACAAAATTGTGTTTGTATTCTTCGTATGTTACAAAAGTAAACCATTTTTTTAACAACCCTTGGTTAAACAACGGGGAGGCCATAACAAAACTGATCCGCCTTCAAATAGTACTTTTGTGAAGTCATATTTTTTTGGAGTTTTATTTTGTTTGCTGTGCCTCTGTGTCTCCCCCCGTTCACACAAAAATATACATACATACACTCCATTATTTGCACAAACGAACAAGTACTTTTTTTACTTGTCATTTAAAGTCATTCATGAAAGGGTGTTAATTTATAGTTGCCAGATTCAATTGAAACAGAATAAAAAATATAAAAAATGGGAAAAATCGTCAAAGCTTCACAAGACGCCAGAAAAAATCTTAAAGTGAAATCGATTTTTTTTGTTTTCCAAGACCGATTTTTATGTTACAGCATCATAATTTTGTACAGCGTTCAAAACGCTGAGCCAAGGAGAATTCTTATTAATGCTCAGAAAATTAATGTAATTCCCCAATTTTCTCAACAGTAACCAGGTGAACTGGATAAATGTTTGATACTCAGTTCATCTACATCATTAAAATATCGATTGAGAGGTGCATTAAGAACCGTGTCAGTTGAAAACAGGTACCATTAACGAAATGCTCTCCTGGTCATTAAAAACGGACAATATGTCTCAAAGTTTAAATGTATCATATGCTGGGCAATTTCTCTGTCATCTTCAATAATGTAACTTCTACTTATTTTGGTGCAAGGCGAATTCATAACAGGTATACTCACGGCGAAAATAAATACAACACTGCGATAGAAACACGTACATTTTGTTTTTGTACAAATAGTTTTCGGCTGTCAAAAGCAAAAGAGATTATAAGTTTTGAAACTTGAAGAAGGAAAAATCACAATAGTGACCTGGGCTGTTATGGCCACTTGTTGTTAATTCGCCTTGCTTTGGTGTTAGTTACCTGTACGGAGTTGCCAACTAAAGAAAAGTGGGTTATATTGCCATATTTTAGCGAGATATGCTGCAGTTTGGAGCTGTTTTTATTTCTTAGAACGAGAGTTTCGAGTGTCCACATAAGTTTATTGCAGAGTTTGAAATTGTAACCCCATTAAAATGCTGTTCGCCATAGGATAGGTGTAATCCTTAGTAAAGCTTCCTACATCCAGTATTTTGCGGTGACTTCAGGTAGTCTACTCCACTGCGTAAAACAATGTGAATGAATGAAAAGTTTGCTGTCGTTTCTAAGTCCAATGATATCAGGAAACTTAAATTTTTTTATGAGGAGAATATCTTCATATTGTTAATTTTGAGTTCATCACAGAACTTTGGAGAATATAGAGATCTGTTATTATAATCACGCCATCTGTTAAAAAGCACTTTAAGCCATTAAATGAGTGAATTGCAACTTCAAGTTTTTACAAGATATTCGGTAGGGGATTAATTACAATTGGAGACGTCAGCCTTAAGGGTAAGGATTGCAGATGTCAAATATTGGACCAGTTGTTTGAACAATACTGAGCATATGCACGATTAACACAAATAATTTTGGTCTCAGCATAACCAGCGACTTTTCGTGGATCCACTGCAAATAATTGATAATAAACATTTCGTCAAATTTTGATTTTAATAAATCAATGGCTTATTTCGCTCAGATTAATGTCGTTTATATCTTCAAATAAGGTCCAATGATGCCACCAGCGTGTAAGTCGCACCAAAAGGTGATGATAGGATCTAATGGTAGATGTTAAGTCTGTTGTGAACTAGTATCACTATTTACGCAAAAATTTAGTTTATTAAAAAATCGGTTTAGCAAGAAATGAGGCAAATTACTGAACAAAATTTTGAAAATTGTAAATTGATTTGATGTTTAATTTTTAAAGTAAATCTGAATAATTTGGTAGCGTTGTTGAAGCGTAAATCTGCTGATTAGCTGAAGTAAGTGCATTAAGACACTTCGTTTGGAACTCAATCCTTTTGTAAATTCTATCGGTCTTTTAAAACTTTTTACAACACATTTCTATTACCAGTAAAGTTGAAAAACGATACTTCTTACAATGCACAATATAATAAGTGATATGGTAATTAAAAACCTGTGACTTCGGAGAGACTCGAACTACTCATTATCATTACATAATACCGATGTATATGAATTTGGATTATCAACACTAAATGCATGAATACGACTTATAGAACATATATTTAAAGTCAGTTATGATTTGGATTTCGGGTTCTCAGGATCCATAAAAAAAAACTTTGAAACCAACAACGAGTTAAGAAGTTCAAAAAAGAAACATGTTCAAGATGAATATCGCGAAATGGAATTGATTATAGATCAACCAAAACAAGGGTAAGGCAACACAAATGATGGCAATATCGCACAGAGATTCTTCTCAGATACAGTAATAGCATCTGAAATAACAGGAGTGGATTTAAAACTTATTTTCAGATTTAAAATAATCCAAGAAGTACTTGCGTGCAATGAAGAAATTGACTCTAGACAATTTGGAAATTATGCTAAGGAAACTGCAAAAATATATACAATCAACTACTCATAGAGAAATTTTGTCTGCAACAGTTTACAAAATCCTTTATCATGGAAAAGATATCTTTAAATATCATTTAGTGCCACTTGGAGATCTATCAGAGGAGGCTCAGGAGAAACGGAGCAAGGATTACAAATTTTATAAAGAGCACAATACTAGAAAAATTTTACGCCAAAAAAACTACCAAAGAACAGCAATAGCACAGAACAAAATATAAAATATTTGCAATCAATATTTGTGTCAAATAAATAATAATTATAATTGCCTTTAGGTACGAAAAACATTGTATTAGTAAAAAATAATAATAAATAGAACCCTCCATTGTTACAAATGCTATTAAAATCTCTTGCATTTTTTATTTTTATTTTTTTTTTAAATTATCAAATTTTACAGCAAAAAATAATAAATTTTTCGGTAGTAACAGCAATTTCTCCAGTTAATTTAACTATTTTTTTTTTGAGTGTAAAAAATTTTTTGGAGTGAAAAATTGTTTTTCTTTTCCATTAAAAAAATAAATTTTTCTGTAGTAACAGCAAATTCTCCAGTTAATTTTACTATTTTTTTTTTGAGTGTAAAAAATTTTTTTTGAGTGAAATTTTTTTTTTGTGAAGAAATTTTTTTGAGTAAAAAAGTTTTTTTTTTAGTAAAAAATTTTTTTTTGAGTAAAAATTTTTTTTGAGTGTAACATTAAAAAATTCCGTTATAACACAAATATAATTATAATTATTATTAAGTTCCAAATATTAAATTGTTTAATATGTAAATAAAAAAATGAACCCATATTTCACTCCAAAAGATAAAAAAGATCAAAAGTTTAACTTCGACCTAGAAGTCCTTAAAAAATCCTCAATCAATTTTAATGTAATAAAAACTAAGTCAAGGTGAACTAAATATCTATTTATTCCAAGAAATTGCTATAATATTTTGATCGGTTCAAAAGATACAGCATTTTGGTCAATGAAAAACGATTTTCAGTCCCTGTGCGGCGAGACTCCGACTCTCTTTCTCATAGCCATCATAAAATCTACTCAACCTAATCAGCAAAAATTACCACACCCTATTTCGCTGATAATTCGTTGGGGTTTTAACTCCGATTTATTAGTTTTACTACCTGGGCTTCTTTATCATCTCGGCCATTGTTCTTATTTACACACACCTTCAACCACTCATCTACCATGACCAAATAAGAATTTTGTTTAATTTTTTTATCGAGAGTTCTGTAGCCTTAAACTGCTACTTCGTTTATCGCTGTTGGGACTTGAACTTTTTAGTAGTGATCTTATTTTTTAACGAACAAGCACACACCTCTATCATGTAGCTGCTGTGGCTGCTCTACGTGTGTTAATAAATTTTCCCCCTTCTATTCACACAAACCACACTTTATTAGTGGTGAAAGTAAATTTATTCACTGAGTTGACATACACGGAAATAACATTAGCGCTTGTTGTCATCCGAAAAATAATAAAAAAGATTAAAACAAAACACTAATACAAATTAAAAAGGTCTTATAAACCTCAAACTGTCGAAGTATGCTTAATGCCTTAAAATCGTCAAAATGAAAATAAATAAACAAATCTGGCAACCGTTTTTGAATATGAAAATGCCAACAGTTCAGTTGAGTTTATCATCATCATTCATCTCGCATGCTTAAGAGTAAAGAGACTTTAATGTTGTTGCTACAATTTTCTTTTTTTACATTTTGTTGTTGCTGTTGTATAAATGTTTGTTTGTATTGGTGTATTTGTGTCCTGTACACTTTATGCTTTTGACTGTTTTATGAAGACTAATGGCTTCCACTTGTACATCTTCTTATGGATTTCATTTTGTTGTTATTGTTGTTGTTGCTCTCGTTGGGTCGAGTATATTCACAAACAAAATCCTCTTCAAGAATAATGGCAAAAATTTGTTTTTTTCGAATTTTATTTTTCCATTTTGTTTTTTTTTCTTTATTTTTTTTTGCTCTCAAGTTTTTTTTTTGTGATTTAAATTTTTTTGGCAACCAACAAAATATTGTTTCATATACCATTTGATTTCTTAATACTTCTTTCAAGTCTATTTTTTTCCACTTTTTTCTCTCATCTTTTGCAATTTTTTATATGTTTATGAGTGTTTTAAAAGCACTAGAGCAGGTTACAAACGAGAACTTTGTTGGCTCAGGTGAAGTTGGAAAGTTGTTTTTTTTTTCTTCAGCAAAAATGTTTTTGTTTGTATGATTTTTTTTTTGGTATTTATGAGATCTTTCTTGCTATTTGCTACTTTTGTAATGTTTATGCACTTTAGATTGCGACCAAAGTCTAGTAAAGATAAAGAAACAGACAGTTACTATTTCTTTTATAGACAGACAGACAACATGGCGTATAAGCAATATTCATATTTTACAGCTCAAAACAAACAACACATAATTTCATTTTAAGTTACTAAATTTTATGGAACATTTTAATATAAACGTCAAAACTAAACATTTTTATGCCTCAATTAAATTATTTTGTGGTATAATAAAAAACTACGTTACATTGATGTAAATATTTAATAAAAATAACGAAACGTTCCTAAGAATAAATATTTAATTTTAATTGCTTAGTGTCGACATATAACTTTCCTCTAAATATTGCCTAATTTTGCTTTTGTTCTTTGCCAAAAAAAAAAAAAAAAAAAAAAAAATTAAAATTAAAGCAGAAAAAAGAAAGTATAAATTAAAAAAAATTCACGAGACGACTTTACAAGCACCCTGGAAATGGCATCTACCACTTAAGCAACAATACTCGAAGTAGTTAAAACCGGAATGCGCAACAAGTATTGTAGTGTCCGAAAGTTTTTATGTAAATTGAACTGTGGATATGGTCATATCTTTTGAACCATTATAGACAAACCATTAAAAAATGGACAGAATGTCGATATCTATGACCGTTGTAATGACAAGTATAAATATTTAAAGTTATAAATTAAAGGGTTGTAAACAGACGATTCATATTTACAAAGAACCAGTATTGCTAAGTCCTCTATAAGAGAAAGTATACAATTTGAATTTGGAAATAAAAGGGTGTGCTCGCAACTGATGTAATTTAACATATATAACCCTATCTTTTGAACCGTTATATTCAAGTACTAGAAAATTAGACAAAATGTCCACTAAATTATGTAGCATATAAATACATAAAACTAAAAATTAAAGGGCATCCCAATAGTTGATGTGCGTGGGCAAACTTTTGAACTTTTATAGAAAAACAGCAAAAACTTGTTTTGAAGTCAGTTGTTTTGCAAGAATTATTCCTCTTGATCCTCGCTAAAAACGTAAGCTGTTAGAATCGTTGCAGTTTCTTCGTTTTGATTAGTAAACATTTGTTTTGGATAAAAATTTAAAATACCAATTTGTAACAATTATAATAATTTACACTAAAAATTTTTTTCGAAATTGTCTCTTGAATTTTTTTTTAATTCTGACAATAGAGCTGTAAATTAAAGCCACTGGCAATTCTTACTACCGTGTGAACTAAGAATTTTTTGTCTGACAATGTTGTCGGATAAGGTTATTATCAGCTAATTATCATACAATGGAATTGTCAGTTTTCTGACAAATGCCTTGCAATCGTGTTAACAGACAATGTACATTGTGTTTACAATTTTTCTTCGCCTTGTTATTGTCAGCACATTTTTCGGTCTGATAATATTGTAAGATCTGACAACTGTCTGTACAGAGCTTAATTAATATTATAATATATTCTTTGAAAATACAAAACTAGAAAATACACAAAAATAAACTTTAAAATCATCAAAATTTTGAAATTCACAGAAGAAAGTGTATAATTAAGTTTGTCATTCCGTTTGTAATTTCTACAATATCCATTTCCGACCCCATTAAGTATATATGGATAATCTGACTTCTTATGCATAGCAAAGTCGATTGAGCGATGTCAGCCTATCCGTCTGCGTTAGTGTTGAAATCAACTTTGTCCTTCGAGGCAGCAGGCAAAACACCACGCCTACCTCTGAATCTTCCATATTATTAGGAACTGTGAAGTAATAAAAAAAAAACAAATATATATACACATCAAGTGAAAAAATTGTCACTCACCCATATTTTCCGAGTTACGGACCTATGAAATTTTAAAATTTTTTAAATATCAAAATGGGTCTCACTTTAAAGCTTTTGACGAGATCTTTAGTGAAATACTATTAATTTTTAATAAATGCTTAACCCACTAAGAGCCATTTTTATGTAAAATTATATTGTTACGTTTTTCACTTTTTAGAACAAACGTACGGATTCTTTTGATTGCAATTACCACTGTGGCTAAGATCTGTGTTCTTTTACTCTGTGATTTTCTCTGGCTATACTTCTTAATCCTATCGGTCTTGTGAACCCTTGGTCTCGTATTTACTAAACATGTGTTATCACCACAAACGCAGCCATCCACGCTACACTACTGTGTTACTCCGGCGAGACATGAACTACGCCGATGCCTTGTTTAGTAACCTTAACCATTCACAGACATCTCCACTACTCCTTTTATCCAAGCCAGTCATTTCCTTTAATCCAGTAGCCACAACACACGTCTGTCATACACTGTTGTTATGCTGTTACACTTCCGGGCGCTAACCGCTACCGTTCTTACTTTTTATTATAAAGGGCTTCTTGACAATTATCTGTTGCTCTTATATTAAGTTGAACGTCTCCACTAAATTATCTGCCCTGGCTTCACACAATAATTGCCTTTTGCCTCTCGGGGGGTTTGTACTGCTGTTTATTAATTTTAATTGCTTATAACAATTATTATTTTTTTCTTTGCACGCATGTCCGAATGCGGTATCGAACTCAGGACCCTCTGTTTTGTAGTACGCACCTCTACCAACGCAGCCATTGAGGCGGCTCAGCTTTTGTTAGCTAATTGTGGTTTTTATTCTATACACACCCCATTAGTTGTTGAATTAGTTTATTCACCACGCTCATACGGAAACAACTACAGGGGTTGCCAGATTTTTTTTTTATTATTCGTAACAATATATAGATGTGGTACTTAATTTTTTTCTTATTTTTTAATTCTCTGTCACCTAAATATTTGCTTTTGTGATTGGAGTTATTTCACTAAACTAGATTTGCATAAATGATAGCATAAGATAACATAGCCGAATATAGCACTCTTACTGGTTTAGTTTTAAATGTTAATTTTTTGTCATTTGAAATGCTTTGGACAACCTGCCGCGATGACTACTTAGAATTCGATTATTTTTTGTTGCTATGTTAATGCTTAAGTTGATGACGAATATCTAAGGTGATTGATGTGTGTGAGTGTGTGTTATAAAAATTTCAACCTTTTAAATTCTAATTGATAAAACAAATTTATAAAGTCAAAACATTTTCACTATAAAAATTGATTATAAAAATGATTTTCCGAAACACTTGAATTTTCAGCTGAATATGTTTGCATTAGGAAATTATTATCACTTATTATTTTATTAAATGGAAATAAATGTCAAAAAATAAATTTATGATTCATGATAGACAAACATACAGAGAGACAGATAGACAGAATATAGAGACTTGTATTGTGGCATTTTATTTTAATAGTTTAAACTAACATTACTGACATTGCATTTTAAGTGTGAAGGAGGTTATATAAAAAAAAAATAAAATAAAAGTTAATGGGTGAAAGCAAACAATTTTTATTTTAATTGAAATGCACACAATTAACGAACCACTAAAGGTGCGGTCAGATTAGTCAAATATTTAACCAAAAAAGCATAACCACTATTTTAAAAAATGTTTGTTCAATCTTGCCTGACACGTATCATTACGAAGGACGATTTATAATTTAATTTATAAATATTAAAAAGGTCAAATATTTCTTTTTTCATAACTTAGTGGTCACGTCTTTTTGGTTAAATATTTGACTAATCTGACTGTACCTTAAGTAACCAGTGTATTTTTAGTTAATCCGCCAACCAGTAACTTGATTATAACAAATACAATTAAATATTAAAAATGGGGGTAAAAATCACATTTAAGTTAAGAAAAGTATAAAAAAGACAAATAAAAAAATTAATAAATAAATACAAAACATTACAACCTGTTGCTAGAAATTTTTTTTATTTTTTCAATTAAATTTCTCATTCTCAAGTTTCTTACACTAATGTGTCCTTTTTAGTTTCTAAGCAAATTTTGAAGAAGCAAAAAAAAAAAAAAAGTTGAAAAGTAAAACACTAAAATGATACAATTTATTGGTCAAATTATGGCTTAAAACTTTTACAATAATATTAACCAAAAGTCCAATTGACTACAGTAAACCCAGAAAAATATATTCCATGTATTTTCAGTCGTTATGGGCAGACAATAATTTTTGTAATTATTTATTAACTGACGCAAGCACCACTTTGAATAAAATGCTTAAATACAAATTGTCTACTAAAAGAGGCTCGTTACAAAAACAAAACAAAAAAAAAAAAAACAAAAAAAAACAAGCCTACAAACATTTGTTTTTTGTTTCGTTGCAAGTTTTATTTTTGTTGTAATTTCTATTTCTAACCATAATGTTCTTAATGACTAAAAGTTTTTGTATAAATTTTTTTTAATAAAACAGCCTCTAATTAGATAATACCCAGCAGATAAAGTCTACAGTCTATAACATACATTTAAAAATAAACAGAGTCTTAAAGGAGTGACATTATAAAATTAAACTGCTTAGCTTTGTTATCCATGATTTAAGAATTAAATTATAGATTGTACAAATTCGATTATTCTGAGTTCATAGACAGTAAGTTGCAGTCGGGTAAATTTTCCAACTGACAAAGTTCTCTTATGATGAGAGTTAAGTTATGAGGGTAAATTTGAATAGAGAGTTAACCCACAAGCTTTAAATTGCATTCTTTTCAGAGTCGCCTTGAATGTCTATTGAACTGTATACTTCCCTATTTTACCTGCTTTGCGGTGTGTGTACATGTTTGCCAATAGAGATAGTGCTGCAGAATAATGCCTTCCAGGCAAAATGCATTCGTTCTTGATATTTTTAAAAACGAATTAAAAATATTTTCAAGTAATTCCTTCTTCCGAGATATTTTAAATAGTCACCAGTTTTATGGTCACCTTTAAAAAAACACACAATCAGGAATTAAAAAAAACGGAAATTAATCTGCAGCTATTTAATAAAAAACTATGAAAAATCTTGTGGCTGCTGAAAAATCCGATTTTGACAAGACCACACTATTCACCTGAGCAGTTAAAAACCAGCGAGGAAGATTCAGTAGATTTTAAAATTTAGGCGACGAATAGAGCCATATCATTCTACTATACATCGATGTAGACGTTATAAATCGCTTATAAATAGAAAAGTCTATTGCGAGCGAATATTTTCGAGTACTTAAATGCAGTGTTTAAATTCCTTGCTTTAAAATAGCAACAGCACTAAAATCTTTGCTTTACTTACATCTTTTTCAGCAAATAAAAAACTAAATGTCTCAGCATTTACAAAACATTTCATTGTAAACAAAGCAACAGCAAAAAGCAAATGCATAAAAAGAGAGAGAGAAACGCATTTGCTTCAGCTGACTATGTGTTTCTTTCTGCAGCAAGGCAAACAGCAAAGCATTCATTTTGAACACGTTTGCTGTTGCTTAAGCAATAAGTTGATGTTTGTTTCTTATTTTGCTGTTGCTTTTGAAGAAAAAAAAAAACAACATTTAATGGTGTAATAAAGTAAACGTTTGTATTTGTATTTTATGATTTATTGTATGTATTTCTTACGTATTGTAAGTAATAAATGCATAAATACGTTTACAATGTTTAAAGGGATAAAAATCAAGGAGTTACAGCAAGAAACAGCAATCGTAGTCAGCCACAAACCTAGCATAGTAAAGAGCTAAACAAAATCAGAATTAATAATAAAGAAAAACTGATTGCTAAAGCAACAGCAAGCATTTTAAAATTAATTGCTTTGCTGATTGCTTTGCTGCAGAAATACATCTATACCAGCTAAAGCAAATGCCTTTCTTTTTACTTTTGCTATACATTTTTCTACAGCAACAGTTAAGCAACTACATCTACATTAAAAATAGTCAAGCATTTTTAATCACTGCTTGAATGGACTCGAAATATCACACAATTTGGCTCTTGATAACTTGAAACTGTGTTTTTAAGAAAAATCGCAGGCAATAGAGTTTTTTTTTAGCAAAATAATGCTTCCGTTTGCAAGAGCAATTAAAAGCGAAAGTGGCTAGAGTCACAATATATTCTTTTCGTTAAATGGACGGCCTGTTCTTTTCACCAGTATTGAATGGAAAATACCTGTAGTGTCATGGAACACAAAATCTATGGTGGCAATAATTAATATGATACCAATAATGACCTCAAGCTGCGGCTGTCCAAGCGTGGGATACAATATCCAATGTATGTGAGAGTATGTGGCAGTTTATACAGAGTATGCCAAATCGAGTCTTCAACTCGCTAAAAATAAATTACTTTCTAAAGCAGCTTATAAGACACAAATAAATAATTGTTTTTACTGCAACTCTTAATAATGGCCCTTAAGATGCAATCAATAAGCAGCAAATGTTTTCTAATTTTTTTTTGTGTGAAAAAAAATCACTAAATAAACGTGTGGTTTAAATATTGCACCACAGTGTACATTAACCTCTTTGCTTCATGCAAGGAGCTCGCCCTGTAATAGTTGAATGCTTAGAAATCTGAAACATTATTCAGTAAGTTGGCAACAGAAAATCAAAATTTTTTTCTTATGTGACATATTAAAAATGAAAGCATCGTTTAAGGATATAGAACTGTGACATGAACATGATACGTTTGTGTTTTTTAGTATCGTTTTCATTGTAAAAATAATATTCCATAGTGTATACTTTGTTAAATAGTAACAAAGTGTTGGCGCGTGCTCAATTAAGTCAACGCCATAAAAACAATACGCAAACACATACACATACATAAATGTAATAATAACTTGTAGTATGTGCATGTGCTCAAATGAAAAATACAATAAAAAAAACGAAATAATAGCAACAGTATAAATATTCATCTACATGCAAACATAATTGTAATAAAAAATTTAAGCGAAATAATATTTTTTTATTTTTGTTTTACATACATCCACAAATAACCGCACACATTAATGCTGCGAAATAAATGAACAAAATATGAACAACTGGGTCCTTTAATAGTGATGCGTGTTGGATAATGTAAACGATTTTATGTCACGCGATATTTAAAAGCAAATAGGAAAAACCAACTAAAAGCTGATAATCATTGGTTCGAACAGAACGCAGAAGGGAGAGCAACAAGTAGGAAATGTGGGTCGAAAGAAAATAAGAATTGGTGATCGCAGTTTTATTATTTGAAATATTACTGTTTAAAATATAAATATTTGCTAATATCAAAAATAATTCCTTACAATTTTCACATAAAATGATTTATTAAAGATTCTTGTAGTTTTTAAGAATCTTTATAAGATTCATTTAAATGAGCTTTGGTTTTAAAAAGCACATTAATAACAGGTTAAAGGTTTTCGAATGTTCTTATAAGTTTTTAATATTGTGAGTTTTTTAAAATACTAAAATTATTTCGTATTTTTAGTTACTTAACACGACGCTTTTAGTATTTTCGAAATTAAATTCGAGTTCTTTTAAAATGATTTAACTTAAAAAAAATTCAAAAGAAATTTAATTTTAGAACATTAAGTTCAAAAATAGGATATTAAAATTAGTTTTGAGAATTCGAAATTAAGTTCGAAATTTCGAACATACTCAAAAATACATTTTTTTACTTTTCTTGTAAAAATCTTACATATTTATTGAAATGTTACAAAACAAGATACTTGATTTTATATTTCGAAAGTTCGAAAATTATTTCGAACGTTTAAATATTTGTAAATTTTTATGGGTTTACAAAAATTATATTATTAATATTTTGAAAGGAATTTGGGTAATGAAATATTTGTTAGTCCTAAGAAAAAAATTAAAATATTACGAAAATTAAAAATTACTTTCGAAATTTCGAACATTCATAAGGTTTTGAAATTTTACCAAATTTTTTAAGTATGAGATTTTTGATGGTTATAAAATTTTTTTTAGTTTTTATTAGTATTCAGTTCGGTAATAAAATTTGTCTTTTAAAAATATTTCTTTTGAGGCTTGTATTCGAAATTAGATTTACCCATAAAAACGTGCGTACTTAATTGTAAGCACACCTTTGCTGTGTTTAAATTTTATTTAATTTTCTTTATATTTTGCGAAAATACGAATTTTATATGGCATATAGATAATTAATTCGTAAATTCAAAATAATGCGTAGCTTTTATTCAATGAATCAGTGAGGCATTTTGGTATTTTACTTTAGAATTTTCGAATTGAAATTAAAGTTGTTTTAAAATAATTTAACATAAAATATATTTAAAAAAAATAAACTTGACAAAATTTAGCTTAAAAACTTAATTTTGAAAATTCGATATTAAGTTCGAAATTTCGAACATACCACAAAAATTATCTTTATACTAATTTTTTCGTGTGAGAACATTAAACATATAATGTTGCAATGAAAAAAACTGGATTTTGAATTTCGAGAATTCGAAAATTAATTCAATTATCATAAAATGTATAGCAACTTGTTTAATTGAGCAGATAAACATAAGCGAAAAATAAACTTAACATAATTGAGCATGAATATGGATATTAAACTTAATTAAAAAAATTTGGTATTAAGTTCGAAATTTCGAACATACCTAAATATATTTTTTATTACTATTTTCGTGTGAGAAAATTACATGTAGAATCTTACAATAAAACACACTTAATTTCGAATTCGAATTTCAAAAATTAATTCAATATTCACGAAACTTACAGCGACTGGTTTTATTTAGCAGATAAATATAAGCGAAAAATAAATTTAACAAAATTTTGCTTAAAAATGGATATTAAACTAAATGTTGAGAATTTGATGTTAATTTCGAAATTTCGAACTTACCTTAAAAATATTTTTTTTAATAATATTTTTGTGTGAGAACATTACACATATAATGTTACAATAAAACACACTTAATTAAACATTTCGGAAATTCGAAAATTAATTCAGTTAACTTAAAATTTATAGCGACTGGTTTTATTGAAGAGATAAATATAATTAATTTTTTAATTACATTTTTTATTTAATTAACAAAAATTTTTACTTTTTTTGTATAAAATTGCTTTAACGTTTGCAAATAATTTATTTAGTTGTTATTTTGCGTTAGATTTTTCTTGTCGACAAAAATGACCAGGACAGGACAGATAGCGTCAAAAGTTTAAAGTTTCTGCGTGTCTTTAATTCTTATGCCTCTAGTAAATGATGAGCCAGCCAACTGCCCACTTTCTAGATAGCGTAAACATAACACCATCCTTTTGCTTGTATGTTTTATGTAAAATTTTAATTTCTATAAAAACTGCCCTGCTGACTATTAAACAGATGGTGGAAGGTGTAAAGTTCATGCGGTTCTACATTATGGATTATGCATAATGCACAAGGTTTTCTTTTTCAATTTATTTTATTTCATTTTCATTCCTTTTATATGTTCACTTTTCAAAACCAAACCCATTAAAATTCACTTTAACAGCACGAAGAATTGCCAACAAACCGACCATCCATAATTTAGAAAAAAAAGACACAGAAACAGAAAAAAGGCATTTAGCTTTTTGGTGTGGTCGCGTGTTCACTGTTAATGGTGTTCAATACTATAAACTACATACAAACTATAAATATACATTCAAACATACGCTAGAACATTCAAACAAACATAAATATGCATACTAAATATAATCGTAATACAAGTTAAGGTGTAGAGTTTTCAATTGGAAAATAAAGGGGTTCTGTAATTCCGTATAAAAACTGAATTATTTTTTTAATTATTGCACGTAAAGCAATACATGATTAAGGATACTGCTTGCAAATAAAATGTATGACGTTGCCACCTCGTTTAACGTTTTTATTATTTTTGGCAATCAGGCTTCCTAGTACTCGTATCTTTGCATTTGTTTTCTGTAGCAGTGTTACCAATTGTTTACTATTTCACTAACCGATCTCAATAAAAATAAGAAATGTTCTTGTATGCAATTCGCCGTTTAAACAGTGATTTAGATAATTACAAGTTTTTAGTTTAAAAGTTTCAAAGGATTTCTTTAAAATCAGCGAATGCATAGTGGGAAAGAATGCAAACATTTAATAAATATTATTTTGGGAAAAGTTTTTGAGTGCATGATTTTATATCTAGTAAGACTTCACTGGAGCAGTACTGTAGGTTCACTTTGAACAGGTAAAAAAAGGGGTAAAAGGGTGCATCTAAGTTTGTAATTCCGTGTGGTATTTCTATAATATCCATTTCCGACTCAATAAAGTATTTATATTCTGACTTCTTATGCATAGCGAACTCGATTGAGTGTCGAAAGAGGTGCTATTGGAAATCGGCATGATCGGTCCATGTCCTTTGAGGCAGCAGGCATATTACCATGCCTAATTTTTTCAGGTCATTTGGAACAATAAAAAACTCCAATAAAAAAATAAATATATGGAGCGATTAAGAATTAAAAAATAATAAAAAAATCATCAACATCAAATGAAAAAATTGGCGCTCGCCCATATTTTCCGAGTTACGGGCTCTGAAATTTTCAAATGTTTTTAAATATCAATGTGGGAATCGTTTTAAAGCTTTTGAAAAGATCTTAAGGGAAATACTAAAATGTTTTAAAAATGCTTTACCCATTAAAAGCCGAGGTAATTTTTATGTAAAATAAAATTCTCTGTCACCCCAATAATTGATTTTTTAATTGGAGTTACGTTACGAGTATAAATTATATTTATATAGATAATGAAGGGTTTAAAAGATTCGCGCTCTTACTTGTTATTTAGAATAATACATCATATGACGGCCTATCCAGGAAGTTCTAATACAATTCTAAAGCAAATTTAACTTCCGCAGAAAATATAAATCCATGTGGGATGTCTAATACATGACACAATTTTCTTTTGTGTTATAGGCCTGTTGCCCCTGCAGTGGACAGCTCTAACTGTTCGTTTTACTGTATTAACACACTTCAGACTTTTCAATGGTAGAGATAAAAAATTCTTTACACGCTCTTTTTTTAATCTAACCTACAATCCATTATATTAAATTGAAAATATTAACTTTAAGCTGACTTCCAAAGTATATCTATATCAAGTACATGCAAGTCTACAACAAATACAAAATTAGAACAACAACCGACATTTTGTTTGTGTAAAATCATGTATTATGTCAAAAAACAGTTCAGAGATGGGAAAGTGGGTAACATTTTCTAACTAAAAAAATAATATGAAATTTACTTAATTATTATTAAAAAAGTAAGAGAATGACCTGTTAGCGACTATATTAATGTTTATTTAAAAAAGAATTCAATTAAAGGATGTTTAATGCAACTTGAGCTGAAATATTGAATTTGTAGATTTCGTTTACCATCCCTGGTAAAACAATAAAAATTAAAAGAAAAACGCAAGCAAACAAGAGAAAAATAAAAATTAAAAAACATTTGAGCCAATTTTGACACAAAACTGATAAACACACACACAAATAAAACTATCAGCTGAACTCCTGAATGTACGTGTTATAGATATACTTTGCTTACTCGGCTTAAATTTATTAAGCCTTCACGGAAACCCTATTTAATGCATTCATTTTCAAATTGAACCCTTTAATGGTTAAAACAAATAACAAACGAAATCCTATATTTAATATTCTATATTAAGAATAACACCACTTTCCATTGCATAATAACAATTTAATGGTAATTCCACTCTAAAAGTCCATTTGTTCATATTTGTTGTAGTTGTTGTCCTTGTTGTTGGTTGCGGTAACTATTTATTAAATAAACATACACCTACAAACAAATACGCATTAATATAAGTTTAAATATTTAAATGATTGAAGTATTTACAGTTATGTGCAAGTAATGTACAGGGACGATAAATAAAAATATAGTTTTGAAAAATTTTCAAACATCAAGAAGCGGCTAAAGAAATGGGTTCGAGCGTAAAGAGTTACATTGAGTGTTCGAGAGTCTAGAAAACTAAGCTAAAGTAGAAGACCATCTCAAAACTAATTTACCGATCGTAACTGTCAATACTTGTTCTGAAACTACAGCAAAAGGTCATGGAAAGGAGTTATGGAAATCTAATTTTCATGAGTTTTCGATTTTCTTCTTCCTTCATTGAAACTTATACAGGGTGTCCGTCAGGAAGGTAACTACTTTGTTTTGCCGCCATTTTGGTAAACATTAATCTTGACAGTTCATGTTCGTTAATCAATGCGTTTTAATCGTTAAAATATTTTATAAAAATCAATCACCGATTACTGTGACAATGAGAAAGTTACGTGACATAACTGGCCAACAAAACCCACTATTTATCGTGTAGTGAATGATTTCCAAAAAAAGAGTTTATGTAGGTGATAGTTCCAAACATGGACCACAACGTACTCCAAGATGGCTGAATACATTACTGCTGCTCAAGAAAGTATTCAAAACAATCCATTAACCTCAATTCGACGCCGTGTTCAGGAGCTTGGTCTTCAAAGAACAACTTTGGCCACAATTTCGCACAAGGATTTGCATTTGTTTTCCTTAAAAATTCAGTTGACACAAGAGCTTTTTCCACAAGATTATTTATGCCGCTGTAAATATGCCAAAAGGACGTTACAGCTCGCCTATGAACACCCCATATATCCATCCAAATGACGCATGCTTTGTTATGTGCATAAACAGAATAGTCGCTTCTGGGCAATGAAAAACCCTCAAATTATTTATCAGTCACCTTTAAATCCATTAAAATCGACAATCTTGTGTGCAATTTGGTCAGGAGGAATCACAGGACCTTACTACTTTGAAAATAAGTACGACTGTAAATGGGGAGCGATATCGTGATATGATTAAAAACTTTTTAGCGTCACAACTGCATGCTTTGGGCTTGATTAACATGGGGTATCAAAAAGACGGTGCCATATCGTATACAGCCAGGATTACAATGGAATTGCTGAGAGACCTCTTTCCACAACAAGTTATTTCAAGAAGTGGTCACCTAATTTGACTGCTCTGGACTTCTTTTTGTAGGGGTATCAAAAAATCAAGGCGTATGCAAACAAACCAGAAACGCTTGACCAACTCAAACAAAAATGTCGTGATGAAATAAATGAAATACCGCGTGAAATGTGCAAGAATGTAATGAAAAAAGTGCTTAAAAGGATTTACGTTTGTGAGCAAAAAAAGTAATGTACCTTATCGACGGACATCCTGTAAAAAGAACTCTACAGGGATTCTTCTTCTATATTCCAACGGCCAAGGTTGTATGGCCGTTGAAATGTGTTTTGCGATCCATTTGCTAAAATACCTTGACGGCAAATTATTTTACTCCAAAACATTCAAGCATTCGGAAATATTTTCTTAACGCATTCAGAACAATCTGCCGTAGGAACGATAAAGTAGTGAAACACCACCCATAATTCGTGAGTATCCCAGTGAATTTGGGATTTTCATCTATTTTCGCCTTTTAGCATATTGTTCCCATATTGAGCGGTGAGAAGTTTAAAAATAGATTTGAAAGCACCCGCTCGAGCACAAGAGTTATTTGCCCAATTTTAGTAGGAAAAAGTTCAATTTACCGATCCGGTAATAATTTTAAAGCGGTCATCACCCGAAATTTCTTTGTGTCAAGCACTGCGTTCAAAAGGACCAAATTGCATGGAGAACCACGAGAATGCTTGTTCAATACTTTCGCACCTAGGCAAGATATTATTTTAGGCGCTTAAGTAAAAGCTCCTATCGTATTAAATAGCCACTGCTCCTTTTGATAAACAATTATTACGAACGATATAACAGGGCCTAGTTAAGCAGTAAGTCCGTTTTTTGAAATAAAACGATCAGTATTGCGAGCGAGAATCAAACTAATCTTCTATGGAGAATAGATTTTCAAAATAGCAGTGGGGAACAGAACTTGTGGTTTAAATGAGATTTCCGAAGTTCGGTACGTGTAGACTTGAGCCTCACTGAAACAAAAAATAGATTTTACAGTGTTTTAATGCATTGTAACACAAATAAGATTTGACAACCCTTAAAATATCGGTAACAACAATTAATAATGCTGTTATATTGTAACCAGAGCAGAATAAGTTTTTACTTCCACCACTTAGAAAGTGTGGTATATGTGATAAGAATACAAATTAAAGTAAACTTACATATGCAGAGTAGTCGCGTTAGCTGCGTTAATAAAAGTGACCAGTTATTTGCTAAAAAGAAGATCAAGAGTTGTAAGTTCAGACCCCAGCAGAGCATTAAGTAAAAAGTATTTTTGCAAGTTTGAATAAAAACACCTGCAAATGCCGGCAGTGTCGGTTGCTTAAGCCGCTTGCAGGGCTTGGTATAACTAAAAAAGAAAACCGTGATTCAAACCACAAAGGAGCTTAATGAAGAGATTGGGAAAGTTGTACCTGAGTTTATTTAAAAGGACTGGTTAGTAAAACCGAAGATCGTGAGATCATTCAAGTCTCGTAAAAGCCACAGCAAATTGTGGTAGGATAAAACAATAAGTAGTTCAAGTCTCCTTGGAGTCAACGAATTTTGTTATACATATGTGAGTATGTTAAAGGGTGTGTTCAGAAACAAGAAATCGGAAGAAAAATCTAGTCAGAAACGCTAGAAGAAATAATAAATAACGTGTAACAAAAGAGTACAATAAAAAGTGATGTGCTGATATACGAAATAGAAATTGCGAAGAGAAGAAAATTTCCTTCAATATTAACCATAAAAAGCAAAGAGCTACCAGCTCTCACAGAGCATAATGTTTCTAATTAGTTGCCCACAACTGTATATTTTTATGTTATGAATGATGAGCCTTTTAGATAGTTGCAATTATATTTGTTTATGTGTGAGTGTTTATTAAATGCATGTTTGTCTTTTTTTTATCTGTTAATTTATTATTATTGGATTTTAAGATGATTTTATTTGATAACGAATATGTACTTTATAAATTATTCAATTGGGACAAAGTACTTCAATTTGATAAATTATTTTATTATTTGTATTGGTCAAGCTGCCACTTTGTTAAAGTTTTGTTTTACACAAAACTTTTATTTAACACGAACTATTTTCGTTTAGTGAAAATATCCACAATTAACTTGGGGTAATAAACATTTTACATATCTCATAATTGGAAGGGGAAATTACTTCGTCTGTACGGAAACTATATGAATTTTATTTAAAGAAAAAATTTAAGTTTTTTGTATAAGAAAATCCTTCAGCCTGAAATCTAGGAAAATTACTTCTTTAACCAAATAATTTGATTTTGTTTCAAGATTATCTTGAGACGAGCAAAAATGTGCAGCTTCAAAGGTCAAAAGTACTGGATTCTTAATTCTTTTTTCTTAAAATTTAACTGCCAGTGTCGTTTTTCTTTCTTTTTCAAGATGTCCATTAAACAATGTTGCCAGATTTGCCAAGTTTTAACACAAGAAATTCCAATCTGCAACTTACCGATTTTCGACTCACAAATCGATTTTAGTAAAACTCGTTGGAAAGTATTTTGGACCATTTAAATTTGAAAAAATATAAAACCGCGCGTCTGATAACAAACTATAAATACTCGAGGCAGCCTTCCGACAAACAAACGAACAAACATAGCTAACAAAAGCTGAGCAACCTCAATGGCTGCATACAAGGGAAATAATGATTGTTATAATGCAATTTACAATTATGAATCAGCAGAAAAAACCTCCTGGAAAGGAAAAGAAAATTGTTGTGTGAAGCCATGACAGATAATTTAGTGGGGACGTCCAATTTAATATAAGAGTAACAGATAATTGTCAAGATGCCTTTTATAATAAAGGAAAGTGCAACAGCATAACAACAGTGTATGGCAGACGTGGCTATTAGTGGAGTTGTCTGTGTATGGTTAAGGTTACTAAACAAGGCAATGAGTAGTTCATGTCTCGCCGGAGTAACACAGTAGTGTAGCGTGAATGGCATTAGTAATAATAACGCATGTTTAGTAAATACGAGACCATGGGACTCACCAGACTGTAGCCAGATAAAATTACAAAGTAAAAGAGCAACAGTGGTATTTGCAATCGAAAGAATCCGTACGTTTATTAAAAACACTTTTCAATACGTCACTTTTAATTTATAACATGATTTATTATTAACCGCTTAAAAAAAGTAGGTTATCAATTCGCGTGAATGTTTCTGTTTTTTATGTTTGTGGCCGCAGAACTCCGTCATTTATAAAAGGATTTTGAAAATGTTTTCTTTATTCAAAAGATATTGCTTACAGATTGGTGCCATTATAAAACAGTTCATACTTTAAAATAATAAAGGGTGCCCCCCATACAACATGAATGTTTTTTGGGTGTATTATGAACGGTAAAGGGCACCAAAGCAAAAAGCAAAAAGTAATACAAAATTAAACGGTGGTGACGTAAATTATCCTATATGGGCCTATCTTTTAAGCCGTTAAAGACAAACGCTTAAAAATTGGACAGAATGATGATTACTATAATAGTTACAATAACAAGTATAAATATTTAAAATTTACAATAAAAGGGTCACCCATTTAATTTTATATATGTACAGCCATACTTTTTAACAGTTGTAGACGGGCAGTGGATATTTACAAAGAACCTGCATTGCTAAGTTCGCTATAGCGTTCCAATAGTTGAAGCAATTTGATCTACACGCAAAGAAAAAACATGGTTGTGGTAACCAAATTCTAAGAGCAACATATTACGGTTGTATTATATGGTTGTTAACAAAACATAGTATTGTTACATTAAAGCTAGTGTTGCAATCATATTATTGTCTAGCATAACAAGAACATGGTTATAATATAAACAATAAATGGTTAAATTAAAACATCATCATATGGTTGAAAATGTCATGTTATATAATTGAATTATTATTATTATTATTGATTTGTTACAAAAGTTATTTAATAACATAAATGCACAAAAAAAAACAATTCATTGCTTATTATATATAATTAAAAGGACAACGGGTCGTGGCACCGCCCATATAACCCAAAAATTTAAATCGCCATTTTTTGACCTACTTCGACGATATTTGGTACATATGGTATTGGCATAATTAGAAATACGTACCAGGAAAAAATTGGGTGGAACCCCGCCAGTTTTTAGAAAAATTAAAAATCGTAATATAGTCTTAACTACTGGACCAATCTTCATTAAATTTTCGCAAAACTTTTAATTTTATTTAATAACGAGGGGGGTAGCGAAGCACACCGGGTTCATCTAGTATATATATATATATATATATATATATATATATATATATATATATATATATATATATATATATATATATATATATATATAATTTATAAGCACAAATAAAGGCATCTTATCTGCATATATTCCCATGTGAATATCCATTTATGGAGTAAACGTGATATTCTCGTATTGAAGATATACGGTACGTAATGGTACTTCCGTACTGACTACACATTTATCCAAGACTTTTAATACGTTAATCTGGCATCTGGCAACTATTGTTGATGTATAATATGATAGCTTTAAATAGAAAATATGTAAATGGTTTCACAATTGTGCTTAAAACTCCAAAATAAAGATTTATATGCTAACATACATACATACATATGTGTATTTCAACTATTTTTGAAATGCTTTGCTTACCTTTTTATTTGTTGTCATATTTTCTGTATTATTTTTAATTGTTTATTTTGTATATACATTTTTATTTTTTTTAATTTTCTCTAACAATAAAAACAATTTCATCTTTAAGCTGACAAAAAATTACTAAATTGATAGAAAAACATTCTGTCAAGACCAAGAACAAAATATTTTTAAGCTGAAACATTATTTTGTTTGCTTTTAATCATACTCTGATTACTTTTATATTATTATGGTTAAATATATTATATTATTTTTAATAAGTTATAAGACTCGTCGGTCGTAGTTCAAATTTTTTTACGCTAAACCAACCACGTTGTACTTTTTGTGCACAGTAACCATATAATGGTTAAATATCAACAAAAACGTGTTTGTTGTGACTGAAGTATTGCTGAAAACAACTATAATTTGTTCTCTGCAACTTTACAATGTTACAAAGAACATATTATGGTTATTGTGACCATATCACAACCATGTTTTTATTGCGTGTATTGGGTACTATCTTTTGAACTGTTATAGAAAGCACTTGAAAATTAGACAGAATGTCCAATAATTTGTCTGGTATAAAAAAATATAAATATTTAAAAATTTTTTTTTAATTTGCATTCATTATATTTTCTACGATTTAACATTACAGCATACAGCCTCCTTCGTTGGTACTTCTTCATAGCGTATTTGCCGGCGAAATAAAATAACATAAAATGGCTACATATTTTTCCTTTCACCACCTGTCTTATAACTCATCTATCCCTTTCCGAAAGAATGTAGCACGCTTACAAAAATAACTAAATAGGTATTATTACCTGAAGTGTTATTTCTATTTAGATAAAAAAAATTTAAGTTTGAAGTCGGTTTTTTCTAAGAATTATTTTAATCCATTTCAAAAGTGTTTTTGACAATGTTTGGATTGATAGTTTTTTCGAATTTTTGAAAATATTTTGCGGAGTTTTTCTGAATTTTTTTTGGGAATAATTTGCTGACCAAAATTATCTGGCCTAGAAATTATTTCTGGTTGTTGTTATAATTCTTTACGGTTTTTACAGTTGAATACAGTTGAATAACCAAAGCTTTGTGATGGATTGAAAGATCCTGGCAAGATATTGGTTTTGCTTGAAGTATTTTTTTTTTTTTTTTTTGTAAAATATCACGAAACATAATTTCTCTGAATAAATTTAGAATTTTTGGTTAAATCTGTATTTTATGTAAATTTTGTGATTTTGTCAAAGATTTTTGTTATTAATGAAATCTCCATTTGATAACAAAAGTTTCAGTTTTTTGAGTTGCAGTTTCTTTAAAATTTGTATTTTGACTGTACAAATTTAAATTATAAGGACATATGTATGTGACACCCCTTAATGTGTCTGAGGCATCCTCTTATTTTTAGCCTTATTATACCCTTCACCCCAAAAAGTGGAAAAAGGTTATATCTTAAGTTTGTCATTCCGTGCGTAGATTCTACAATATCTATTTCCGAACCCATAAAGTATATATATTGTGACTTCTTATGCATAGCGAAGTCGATTGAGCGATGTCCTTCCGTATTAGTGTTGATTTCACAAAAAAAAAAAAATAAATATGTCAATCGATCAGATATAACAAGTAAGAGTGCTATGAAATGTTTAACTGTCTGGATATTACGGTCCCAGATAGGCTTTCATTTCTATCTTCGTAACCCTAAAATCAAGTCAGAATCTTGTGAGCTCATTTCGATGTTATAAAAATTATTTGGAAATAAGATAACGGAGTTGTGGGAAATATTTGAACAGGTACATAGAATGGTCAATTTTTGTAAAGGATTAAGTTGTAAAATTAGACTGCTTAATTTGAAGAGCATACCTTTGTTTACAAAGTGTTCATTAGTGCTGCTCTAATCCATTAACTTAAAAGCTATAGATCTTATTCAACAATTTTTTTTTTGTCAAATACTTATGTCATCAATATTATCTAGATCACCATGTTAAATAAATTGTCATAAGTATTTTCGTTACGTTTGTGTGATCCCCTTTTTATTTTCCAACAGCAATATTTATAAGCATATTTAAGCACACAAGCACTTACACACACACACATACATATATTTGTATATCAATACCTTGCACCCTACTCCATAAACCTCTTTTAACTTATTTTATAATTTCAACTTATCTATTGTTGTGACTGTCGTTCGACTGTGAGTTTTTTTTGTAAAGTTGAACAGTTGTTAGCATTTAGTCAAAAGGAAGGAAGGAAAAATACAATGGTAGGAAATGGCAAGTTAGAAAATAATAATAAAAACCGGCAACAATAAAATGTTTGTGCATAAAAAACCATAAAAATTATAAAAGAACCGTGGCTGACTTAATGGCAGACAAGTAAGTAAGACACATCAAACCAGCTAAACAAACCTATCAACCAACAAACCAACCAACCACCCTTCATTTATTTCTATGCCTTATAAATACACACAGACACACATACATCTACACATAAATTAAGGACAACATTTAGATTCGTTCACTAAACTTTGTAGATGAAACGCGTGTTGAATACGTGTCTGTTTGTCTGGTATATTATTTGACTTTATGAATTGATTTCGTTAAAGGCAAAAAATTAAATAAAAGAAAAAATATAAAAGCAAATAAATGAAAGACGAAATGAATGCTTGAATGTTTGTATGTATGTGGGTGTAGTAAGTGTAGAAAAAGAACCCATCAGGAGTGGAAATAAGTAACACCCTTGAATTATAAACATCCGTTTTAAAAACATTAAGTAGATCAGGACTTGATGATTGAATGAGAACAGAGAATGATACGTTTGTTTGTTTGTTTATGTGGTATTGGTATGACGGCACTTATGACTGGTTGGAATGTACTTTCTTCATAAATGCGTTTATGCTTGTAACCCAACAAGCAAATAAAGTTGATAATGGTATTTCACAGTGCTATATTCTCTTTAATGATTACAATTTTAATAATCTAAGGAAAATTGACTTATTTTCGGCTATAAATAACATAAATCAATTTTCATTAATTTATAAAATCGATGGTTCAAATCCTGACGGTGGAAAAAAATTTTAAATTTTAATAATCTTTAACAAATCTTTAATAAATAAATTAAAGAGATTACAAATGATCTGTTTTAAGAAAGGTTCCTACTAAATCTGAAATTACAAGAAGGATTTTGTATTATATATGGATCACCCTTTAATTTTTATTTTAGCCCTTTATTTTTATACAAGAAACATACGCCACTATCACATCTTGTACGAGTAAACCAGTTAAGTTTAATTTTTTGTGCCTGGGTCGCACTGTGTCTCAATTTCATAACACGGGTGGCCAAAAATAGTTGCAGCTAGGGGAGCGAGGTGAAATTAAGCATGATTTTTTTCTTAGAAAACAAGTATTTTTAATTGCCACGCCCACCTCCTATACAATCTAAATTTAAAAATTTAAAATAATTTATATATTAGCGATCCGATAAGACGAAAAAATCGCTCAAATGCCACGCCCACCTTTCATACAACAAAAATTTAAAATTGCCATAGCCTTGAAATTAGTAAACTGACAAAAACGTCAGTTTGATTATATTGTAACATGTTTCCAATTAAAAAAAGAAAAAATCAAACAGGCGCCACGCCCACCTCAAAAATAAAAAAAAATTGTTACTGCATATATATTATTTTACATAAAAATGCCATCGGTTCTTAATGGGTTAAGCACATTTGAAAAATATTAATATTTCCTTAAAGATCTCTTCAAAAGCTTTAAAATGATACCCATATTGATATTTCAAAAATTTTAATATTTCGGAGCCCCGTTACCCGGGAAAAAATAGGCGAGCACCTATTTTTTCACTTGATGTTGTTTTTCTTATTTTTTTATTCTCTATATCCCCATATAATTATTTTTTGGATTGGACTTACTTTATTGTTCTAAATGATGTGAAAAAATTAGAAGTAGGCGTGGTGATTTGCCTGCTGCCTTAAAGGACATGGACCGATCATGCTGATTTCCAATAACACCTTATTTGACACTATATCTGATCGATTGACATATTTTGTTGTTATTGTAAAATCAAGTTTGATTTCAACACTAACACGCACGGACAGACGGACATCGCTCAATCGACTTCGCTATGCATAAGAAGTCAGAATATATATACTTTATGGGGTCGCAAATGGATATTGTAAAAATTACACACGGAATGACAAACTTAGATATACCCTTTTTCAACTTTTTGTGGTGAAGGCTATAAAAATATAAACGCCTTAACTTCCATTAGCTCTACGACAAACGAAATCTATAAAATGTTTGCTAGGTTATGTCATTTGTGTTGACAGTAACAAGTGAAAATGTTATATGCGGTGTGTTATAATATTTATGTTAAATGTTCTTCAGTTTTCCTGTTACTTATTGGAATCTATAAATTTCTCTAGTTTTTTCTATTTCAACTAAATAGAGCACTTAACGGCAACTGCAAACAAATTATTTCACTTGCATACACTTAAAGGATTACATGTCCTTCATGAAATGATATGAGAGTGGGTGGGGTAGATTTGTCTTGGTGTGGTGATTTAATATACCAAAGACATTTAAATCAATAAATGTTAATAGTTTACAATTCTTGTTGCAGTATTACAGAGGATGTTTTCAATGATGAGGACAATGTTTCTTTAGCTGATGGCCAGGATGATGATGGCGATGAAAGCTATTGGTGGTAGTTTCATTTAACATGGGCCATATTATTACACAAAATGTATAGTTCAACTGTGAAGGTATTGTTTGTTATACTCCAGATACCATTTACTTTATTCTTTACACTTCTTTATATTTTCTTCTTTATTTAACATTTTTGTAAAATTTCGCCTGCCTTTTTTTTTTTTTTGTTCATGGCCAATGAATATGTACGCGTTACTTAATGGATTTACTCTAAGTGCTGCATTGACATTTTGATAAATGCTTCAGTTAAACAGATGTGCTGTTTTATGCTCCGTTTATTTATTTTTTATGAGCTTCGTTGTAGAAAACGGAAAATTGTTTGTCATAAGCTGTGTTGTTAAGTGCGAGTAGTAGATTCTTTCATTCTCCATTATGATAAATAGTTTTTATTTTATTCACCCAATTCATTTGTGAAACAACACAAACTTTTGCTGCAGAGAATTTTAAAAGTTCTTAGTTTGTTTTTTTTCTTTGTTGTTTATTGCTTTAAATTGTGCAGATTTGTTTATTATTTTATTTATTTGCAAGTCTTTAATGTCTCAATTATGGGACGATATAATTTAAAAGGTTTCTTAAAAGGGGTGGTTGTTTCTTTTTCTAAAATAATTTTTTTTAAGGCGTGACAGTTATTTTATAAAGGGTTAAAAAAGCAGGAACAAAAGGAAGAAAGGAAAAAACTATTTTAATGAATTTTTAAATAAATCCCAAAAAAATAATTTTGAAAAATTTTTTAAAAAATTTTTTTTATTTTACGTAGAAATTATTACAATTAAAATTATAATAAATCTTAAATTATACAGCTTAAAAAATTTTTTTTTATTAAACAATACGGTTTCTCATATTTTAAAGGTGCTTCCTGGAGTAGCAAGGTATGTAAAGTTAGATAATTGGAAAAAGAACAGCAGCAAATTTGTTTAACAGTTACAGTTTTAATTTTTAGTATAAAATTTCCCCCTAGAAATATGCAACAGTTTTGTAGGAGAATCATTAAATTGGTTCAAACCAGTGTATGAAAACAAACAAAACGTTTCGTATACGTTTTATGCAAAAACATAAAGTTTTGAAAAATTTTCAATGGTTTTGTACCTGAGCAATACTAAAACAAATACACCTTGAATTATAAAGAACGCAAGCCAAATAATTGGCATTACGCTTATCTACCTGCCTACAATTGTACAATTGTGCTGTGTAGTTCGCTAAGAAATAAGTGTTTTTTTTAAGCTTTAATGTATTTTTTACACTCACTAGCAAATAAATCGGCCAACGTTTTCAAAACGTTTTTTCTCAAAACGTTTTAACTTTTCTCTCAACGTTTTTGCTTTTGACTGGGTACGTTTTATTTAATATACAGTTTGCTTACGAGCAAAAACAGCACAAAACTAAATGAAACAATCCTTTTGGTTGTTTCTTTTTCGTTTTGTTAATTTTCATACCCTGGCTAAAAGAGCCATCAGCTACTTAATATTTTTTTAGCTTAGAAAATAATTCCTTGGTGAGAAGGATTATTGTAGGAAAAAGGATTTTTAAAGTAACCATAAAGAAGCATGACAGCTGACACTGCTTCATTTAAATTCTTTAAATATTCGTAAAATATTAACAAGCAAGAGTGCTTTATTCGGCTTTGTCGAATCTTATATAACCTTCACGATATATGTAAATCTAGTTAAGTGAAGAAACTCCAATCAAAAAAGCAAATATTGGGGTGACAGAGAATTAAAAAATAAAAGAAAACAAACATAAATACTGTTCATAATTTTACATAAAAATCATCGGCTATTAATGGGTTAAGCATTTATTAAAAATTTTAGTGTTTTCTTAAAGATCTTTTCAAAATCTTTAAAATGATACCTATATTGATATTTAAAAAAATTTTAAAGTTTCAGAGCCCCGTAACCCGGAAAATATGGGCGGGCGCCAATTTTTTCACTTGATGTTTTTTTGGTTATTTTGTTATTCTTTATCGCTCCACAAATTTATTTTTTTGATAGGAGTTACTTTATTGTTGAAAAAATTAGAGTTAGGCGTGGTTTTTTGCCACTGATCGATTGACGTATGTTTTTGTGAAATCAACAAAACTTCAGGGTTCTACATGTTATAATTCTCTAGCTACACGGTAATAATTTTTCATTTTGTATGGGAGGTACTACGCCCATGATTCTACTTCGATTATTTTGGATCTTTTTAAACATTTATGAAATAAAAACCTTCAGGTATAATTCCTCACAGACCTATTTTAAATGCATCATTTAATTAATTATCAACACAACATTTATTAAGTAAAAGCGAACTATTTGATCATTATCAAAACCACGATTCATGTAAAAATTAATTGATTTAATACACTCCAAAAAATCTGTTACAAGAAATTAAACTGTTTCTGTTAACACGAAAAAACAAAGAAATAATGGCGAAATAATCTGATAAAAACTTTGAGGTTTGTAAGTAAATTTGAATAAGGAAAGCCCTTTCGTAAAATGTCAAAATCATGATCTGCTTCGCAATATTCAGGTTTTAAAATATCCTAAAAATTAAGAAAATTAATTTTTTTTAAGAAGCTCTATATTTTTTATGTGAATTTTAAAAAACAAATTAATTTGCATGGCGAAATTATGTACCAGGTGGTGGCAGTAGCACATTTGTTCGTTTTCGCCGTTACTGGAAATGTCAATTTCCATATATAAAAAGTCTGCGTAAAATTTTTTATATATAAAGCTTGACACATGGTGAAATAATACAGGTGGTCTCGATGGCGAATTCATTAATTTCGCCGTAAATGCGTAAATGGAATTTGACATTTAGCGTTTACGGCGAAATAAATGAATTCGCCATTGCGGCCACCTGGCATTAGTTCGCTATGGTTTTACACATCTAGCAACGGTAAATGTTAATGAATTCGCCACAGCCAACACCTGGCAAATGATTTCGCCATGCTCATTTCTTTATTTATTTATGCAACACAGTATTCTTTATTGCACGAAGAGGTTTTTATTAGTTTTTTCAAGGTTAAGTTTGAGAAAATGTGCCGTTCATTTAATGGAAAGTGGTTGCGCTAAAGAATATTCTTTTTTTGTTTTCTAAAGCATCCAATTATTTGTGGAGCTCAATTTTTTAATCTCTTCTTTAATTCTTACTTTTTTGCTTCTATTCCGCATTTTTATAAGATACAGTAGTTGTCAGCCCACTTATGCAAGCCAACATAAAAAACTTAAATCAATATAACTTCTTTAATAATTGCAATATTAAAAAGAAGCAAAGAAAGTTTAATTGTTAACATGGGTTCTAAAAAGGACTTTTTAAAATATATTCTTTTTTTCTACAAGAAAAACAACAAACACAAAATATGCACTATTTTTGAATCGTTCAGCTTATTTGGTGTAAAACAACTGTATTTATAACGATGCCGTTATATTTGAAATTAAGTGTGCAAACTATAGAATGTTTGCAGTTATTTTAAAGTTTGATAAATTTAAGTATTTTAGTAAAATTTGAAAGTGTCAAGCTAGTCTAGTTCAATAGACCAGCGGGAGTTGATTATTCATCATTATAAAAATGGACAGACTCAGCGTAAAATAGCAGATATAATAGAGCACATAATAAAGCGTTATTCAATGGAAAATAGGATTGAAAACAAAGGTAGAACAGCGCCTAACAAAATTTTTTTTCAGCAAGCGATGAACGCTGGATAATAAGAAAAATTCAGGAAAACCTAAGATTATCAGCACAAAAAAATAGTTGATGAAATTGTAAGTGGTATTGATTAGGTCTCAAGTGCATTAAAGATTCGGCGCGTTCTACGTTCACATGAAGCCATTTATTAGCTCAAAAAAATAAAAGCTTTCGACTAGCTTTCGCAACCACCTTCATTTTAAAAGGCACGGAGTTCTGGAATACAGTCATTTATTCAGATGAATCCAAATTTAACATTTTTTGGAAGGTCTTTTCTATGGCGGAAGCCTAAAACGTAGCTCCAGTCAAAGAATGTTGGAGCAACAGTTAAACATGGTGAACAAAGCGTAATGATTTGGGCTTGTATGGCTGCAACGCATTTTGGGTATTTAGTTTTTATTGAAGGCAACATGGATAAAACAATGTCTTTGTACATCCTCAGAGCAAATTTGATTATTAGTGATGAGAAATTGGGCCTTAGAGAAACAACTTCCGTATCTACTAAGATAACGACCCAAAGCATGAGTTCAATGTTGTACAAACCTGGCGTATATGGAACTGTCCCCATATGATGCAACAACCTGCGTAATCTCCGAACTTAAACGTAATTAAAAAATTTATGGGCGTTATTGGAAAGTAATATAATAAAGAAATCATGACATTTCGAGCAAAGAAACATTAAAACATGCATTAAGGACAGAATGGAATAAAATGATGGCAGAAACCACTAAAAACTTGATTGACTCAATGCCAGATCGGCTGAAAGATGTCATAAATTAAAAGGGTTACCATACAAAATATTAATCATAATATTATACACAAAAAACGTTATAAATTTCGCGCGCATCAAATAAGCTCAACGATTTTTCTTGTAGGGAAAAAAGAATAAAAGAAGGCCTTTTTAGAACCCATGTTACCAATTAAACTTTTTTTGCTTCTTTTTAATATTGTAATTATTTAAGAAGTTATATTGATTTAAGTTTTTTATGTTGGCTTGCATTAAGTGAGCTGACAACCATTGTATATATTTTTGTAGCAAAATATTTTTCGTCACTTCCAATGTCCTCCTTAATTTTTTTTTTCGTAAATGAAGTACAAATGTTCAAATCATATTTGTGTAAATTAAAGCCCCTCTGTTAAGAATTCAATAAACAACATTTCAAAAAATTTATTTAGTTTTTCTTAGAATAAGTTTTCTTCTTCTTTACAACACTGCTGCTCTATTGAAATCTCCAAAGTGTTTTTAATCTACATATTGAAATAAGAAAAAAAAAAAAAGAATTTTAAAGAAATTGTTGAAAACAAGGATTACTTATGAACGAAAGAGTTCACTTAACTTGCAAACAATATACGTTAAGTGGATTAAATATCAGGTGATTTAAGGTGAAACTTTTCAATAACAAAATGCGTTATTTTTAGTGGAACAACTTATTACTGTTATTGTTGTTGTCGTCGTTTTATTTTTCTATCCAAAAACACTTTGGGAATATAAAGTTAAATTATATTGTACTTGTTTGAGCAGTATTTACACACACACACACACATGCACACATACAAATAAATATAAGAAACACCATTTACTTGCTTGGTGTTCTTAAGAATTAGTCACGATGTTAAGGAAAAATGAATACAGTAGTTGACAAAAGTAAAGCAGTATTAACAAAAAATAATTTAAGCTAATAGTAAATTGACATTCTAATTTATTTTTGCTAAATTTCCCATAAAAAAAATATACTCCTCCACTAGCTTTAGACAAAATCTATTTAAAATCAAGAAGTACTTAATGATGCAACTACGGTTTTCTTTGTTTAAATTATGATACCGGAAAATACTTTGCTGTATAAGAAAATATAACATATTGATGAAAATTTAAAACGAAACTCCTAAAAAATTCTATATAATTTTTGCAAAAAAAAAACCGATTTCAAAAAAGATTTAAGCTGTGTATACACAACGGCCTAAAAGTTTGGCAGCATGCATCAAAAATTTATTAACTATTGGAACACCCTTTAATTTCTACATCCAAATTTTTCATTTGTTATTATTGCGGATCTATGCAGCTTCTTGTAAATTTAAACCATCTGTCTACAACAATTTGGTTATATACATCAATCAATACAATCTGTAGGGTCACCCTTTAATTTCCAAATTCAAATATTATACTTTGTTGTTTTAGGGACTTAGCAATACAGATTCTTTGTATATTTCAACCGTCTGTTTACAACTGTTCAACAGTTTGGCCATATACATAAAATAACATTAACTAATGTATCACCCTTTAATTTATAATTTTAAAAATCTTATAATACCCGACAAAGTAGAGGACATTTCTTCTAATCTCCAAGTAACTGTCTATAATTGTTGCGAATATATGCCAATATAGGTTATATTACATCAATTATGGGAATACCCTTTAGTTTTTAAATTCAAATTGTATACTTGTTATTATAGCAGAGTTAGCAATATACATTCTTTGAAAATTTTAACTGCCTGCCTGCAACTGCTCAAAAGTATGACCACATACATCAAGTTAAATAAATTACTGGGGCACCCTTTAATTTATAATTTTGTAAACCTAATACTTGTTTTATTATAAGGGTCATAGTAATCGGCATTTTGTCCATTTTTTAAGTGTTTGTCTTTATTGGTTCAAAAGATAGCTCCATATAGCCTAATTTGCGTCACCTATGGGGACACCCTTTAATTTTTCGATTTATAAAAATATTCTTATTTCGGACTGTGATTAAAATGCCGTGTATTTTAACGAATATGGCTTTGTCTTTTAAGCCGTTATAGGCATGAAATTTGTACAACAGATGTACTTCTAAGAACAAATAGAAAAAAAAAAATAAAATGAATTTAAGGGTATCCCGATAGTTGATGATAGATGATTTTCATAATTATGACCTAAATTTTTTGAACCGTAATATGCTGAGACTATAAATTGACGCAAGGAATGTATTGCTAAGAGGCTATAAAAGCAAGCATTTTCACAGGGCCTTATTTTTAATTTGCCCAAAGTATGTTTACTACGTCCGTTGTAACAAGTTAAAAACCAATTGAAGGATAATCAATAAGTTTTACATGGGGGGAATTTATTTCGTTTGTTGTAAATATGTGTCAAAAAAATAAACAAAACAAAAATAAAAAATAATGCATAAAAATAGCTTAACCGGACTAGATTTTGAGAATGATTTTAAATCGTTATAATTTAAAATTTATTCATATGAATTTCTTTCATTTTAGCTCTTATAATATAAATCTGTTAAAAATTTACTGGTCATACCTATGGCGAAATAATACAGATGGTTTCCCTGGCTAATTCATTAGTTTCGCCGTTAACGCTAATTGTCAAACTCCATATAATTTTTTATGGTTTACGGCTGTGTGGAGTGGCCTTACACATATTTATGGTGCTGATTTCGAATCCGATTCCTTCTTATACATCTTGTTTGCTTTTTGGGACAGCTTAATGTGTGTTTTGTTTGTTTATTTCTCTTATATATTGTCGAAACATTTTGTTCTACGATGTCATGCCTGTATATTCTTTCAAAAAATATTTAAACGTGCACTATCCTATCGTTTCGTTTAAAGCAATGCTAAAACTGCTGCCTCTTTATCTGCGAGTAGGATAGCAGAGATATTATTGATGTTATTGCTTTTGCTCAATCAAAAAAAAAACATTCTTTTGCCTTTAAAAATGTAGTTGAACATATTGTAGGAAATATTAGCCGGGAAAATTTAAGCTATCTAGTGGCTGAACTCAATAAATGGTACACAAATATTGGCTGTAATATGTGTTTCAAAATTCACTTTCTTGACTCACATTTATACCAGTAAATATGGACGACGTTTGCGGCAAACACGGCGAGCGTGTTCACCTGGATATTTTATTCATGGAAAAACGGTACTAAGGAAAGTTGGGCAACATGCTAGCAGATTTCTGCTGGAAACTATAAAAGGTCCTAATAGATGCTAAATATCCCGAAATCCCGTTTATGTCAAACTAATCCGGAGATAAATATGATACAAAAAAACTAAGATTCCAGATTCAGAATCAGCAAGAAAAGTACCTTAGGGATCAACCAACAACATATCTAAGACAGGGCAAGAAAAATTATTTTTGTTGATCAGTGTTATCTTTGCTCTAAATTTTTGAACAAGTTGTTTAGTTTGAACCAACCAATATGTTTTTTTGATTATAAACTTTCAAAAGCCAAATATTAACAATAACTTATTAATCGTGACCAGAGTATTTCTTAAAAAAAATCGAGTATTTCTTAAAAAACAACTATAATTTGTTCACCATAACCATTTATATTATTACAGAAAGCAAAATATAGTTCTTGTGACTATATTTGCGTTCTCTTTATGTTTTGAAAACTTTCAAAACAGCTGTATTAAAAATTAAGCTTTTTAAATAAATAAGATATTCTAGTCCATTAATGTAAATATAAAAAAAATATCTGCCCGTGTTAATACTTCTGTTACTCATTGTATGTAATGCAATAACCTGAATATCTACCCATCATCGCACACATTAAAAACAAACCTTTCTTTACACTTGACTTGACTTAAAAGGTGTCAATAACAAAATATGGTTAAAATATTAGTTTGAAAAATCACTTAAATATTTTGACTTAAGCAATCAACTTATAAACTGTAGAACCACGCGCACAAACTCACAAACACAGTTGGCTCGAATATAATCAGTAAAAAGTACTATGTACTTAATATAATAGTTTAAGACACTAATACTTTATATGTTTGTATAATTGTATGTTGTACTTATAATCGTATGACTTAATATTATATCGGGCTACTCGTACAATTGTTGTTCGTTTAAACGCGTGCCAACAATTAAAGTAATTCAATATTATTAAAACAAAAAAGAAAAACAGAAAAAGACAAGAAGTTAAAGTCAGGAAGCCACTTTACAATTAGACCGTGTTAACAACAACAACAAGTAAAAGTCACTATATTAGTGTACAACACAACCGAGAGAAGGGGGAAATTGTTAAAGAGGACACACATCAAGTCTTTTAGTTAAATAAGTAAATTTATAAAAATGACAAAATTTCTATACATTTAATTCATTGTTTTAACCTTGTTATAGGACCAAGTTAAGTACTCTTACCTTTACACGTCCTTTTTAAACCAACACCAAAAGTCATAAGGAGCAAAAGAAAATGACTTCTTATTACAGCTTTTTACAAAACAAAACGGCTGCATGAGTTTAATGTTATGTTTGTTGTCATTAAGGTAACGACAGTATTTAAGTTAATAGGGACATCAACAGCAACAACAACAACAACAGCAGCAGCAGCAACATAAAAACGTTTAACCAAAAATGGCTCTTAAAAGCATAAAGTGCACATTTCTGCCACTTTAGTGTTTTGTAATTAAAAATGTTGCTCATGAAATATTAACCCTGTTTTATTTATTTATTTATTTTTTTTTTTCATCTTTCCAACCACCTGAGCTTAATAAGACGAACCCTCGTTTAAGACACTTATACGCTTACATTCCGGACCTCTCCCACACCTTTTAACTTAAACAATGACTAACACTCCAAACTAAACTGAAACATTTTCTGAGGCATCATAATTATTGTATTTTACTAAAATGTAGGTTGGTTATTTTGTTCGTAACATTGCGCCTGTTTTTATGCTTTTTTTTTTTTTCTTATATGTTTTATATTCTTTTTTTGTTGGAATATGTGGCTCAATTACAGTGAGAGAAATTAAATAATATTTTGTTATTAAATATTAAAGTAGAATCGGAAACTTAATTTTTTGAGCCTTGTGATGTCAGATATCGGCAAGTTGTAGGTTGATAGAGGGGCCCACCATTGAGCTTAGCAAAGTGCCCAACATATTAAATTTAAATTAGAAAATGTAATTAAAAGGTTCTCCTCCAGAACTTCGTTCGAACTCAACAAGTGGTATAAACTTTATTTCCTTCATTTGAATGCTGTGTTGTCAGTTTAGGGGATTTATCTTTAAATCGGCGATTTTATTTTTAAAATGGGGATGAATATTTCGGTTTGGAGATAAGGGAATTCCTTGAGAATATATTTTGCGAGGTTTTTTGGGATTTTTTTTAATTATGTTTTTGCTTACTGTAATTTCACTAATTGGTACCGCTCAAAAATTTTTGGGTCAGTGGGTTTGTACGTATCTCAAGCTTCTTAAAATACATTGACGTATGTTGCCCGATTTTTGCTTCAACCAATGGCATAATATACAAGTATTGATGCTCGACTTTTTAACACACTAAGAAGCAGCTGTAGTTATTTTCAAAATCCTCTTTTAAAGTGTTCGAAGTTTTCACAGTTTGAAGCTGAATAAACACCATATTGGTTGAATATTTTGCAATGGAAGTTCATAGCCTTACCTAAGTGGAGAGATTGATCTTTTGTTTATTTATCTTTATTCTTCATTCTCTCAACCATAAAGATAGTGATGAAAAATTTTTTCTTATTGTTTTTAGTAAACCGTCGCAAATTAACGCTATAGAATCATCCAAGTTTACTTTGAAAATCAGTCATCAATTCGAGCAACTTATACACGACTTCGTTATTTTTATGGTGCACATAATCGTCCGTCTGAGCAGGCCATCCGTCGAACTGTGGATAGATTTCGCACCGCATGCTCTCTAGATTATGCAATAAGACCAACACGTCGAAGGAATGTGCGTACTGAAGATATTATCGCTGCTGTAAACGAAAGTTTAGAAGAAGATCCAAATTTGTCGATTCGTCGTTGGTCGAAGGAATTGGGGCTCTGTCCTGACAATTTTGCGAAAAGATCTTGTCCTACACCCGTATAAGATTTAGCTAGTGCAGGAATTAATGTCATGAGACTATTATATGCGTTGTTCTTACGTCGAATAGGCTCCGGAGCAGTTAGTAGCCAATCGCTGAATTGTGTTTAGCAATGAGGCTCATTTTTGGCGTAACGGGTTTCTTTATAAGCAAAATTGCGCATATAAAGTGGGAACAATCCACAGCATACCCTACATACTTCACTGCATCTAGAAAAATACACCGTTTACACGCTGGTGGCATCATCTAACCTTATTTCTTCAAAAAAGAGGCCGGATCTCACGCTACGGTCAATGGAGATCGTGACCGCACCATAATTTTTTGTTTTAAAATATGGATGACATTGATCCGGACGAAATGTTCGTGTTATTCGCGACATGCGGCCAGCAGTATGTCGAAAATGCGCTTCGTAATGAACAGCCGCAGTAGCAATTAGCCAAAATCATTGCTCTGATCTTTCGTATAAAAAAATTCTTCATTACAATTTAATTTTTTGTGTTATTCTTTTTAATTAAAAGTTCTATGGGGCTTAAAAACACATCCGATACAATTAGCAAATGTCGATGTTTGCACTCGCTTAGCAGCTGACATATCCGAAGTATAAAACTAGCACAAAGCATTCCCATGACAATTGTATTTTCGCTCCAAAACGAATCTAGTTCGACCAAATGGAGGTGTCTTTCTTCCAAGGAAAAACTTTTGCCAGTAGCTGAGATAACAAATACAACTATAAAATAAGTCGCCAATAGGTGATAGCGATGAATGTCACATTTAATCTGGTTTATAGGTGTCGAGCATACCTCAATTAATCAAGTGTAAAAGTTACAGGTTTTTAGCAATTAGGATCCATCTAAACAAGAAGATGCAGAGAAGCAAGATTTTATAAAAACATGACTTCAAAAGCGGATGAAAGAATAACAACTTTTAAACCCACGGAAGAGAAAAACTCTTTGAGTAGAGAACCGACAAGTACGACGTTTTCTGAGGCCCGTAACGATCTGTTAGAATCTGACTCTATAAATCAGAACAAAAAAAATTAACAAAGCTCAAAAAGTAATTATTTTTAATCTAAAAATATTTCGCATCAGTATTATAATACTACATTAGTAGAGCACGAAAGCCCCAATAATACTATCTTACTAAGGAGCAAATCTTTTAAATCATATATATAGACTGGGCCTTGAAGGCAGCCAGGAGGTAATTAAATTTACGATCAGCGGTAACGCTGAGAGATAAAACAATAGGTTGATACATAAAAAATAATGACGAGGGAATGTGTGATGAGAAGTCAAACAGGGGTTAAGATAAGACCATAAGGGAAGATCTTGCTTTTGATAACGATCGTCGCTAGAAATGACGTCAAGACGAGTATTGGCGAGAGTCTCTTTGAGAGAAAAAACCAATAAAGGTCTTCTTCTTCTCCTGGAAAATCTTGCTCTTGATAACGATCACCGCTAGAAAGGACGTCAAGACGGTATTGGCTAGAGTCTCTTTAGAGCTATTAATGGTTTGTTGGCATATGAGGAGTATGTTTTCCTTTTCTCTTGTGGTAGTGGGAAGTAGATGGTACAAACAGCGTTTTCTCCTCAATAAGCTACATTACTCTTATTTTAATAGATCTTTTATTCTCTGTCGTCTTTAGTTTAAAAGATGGGACCAAATTAATACTTCAAATTTATCTTCATTTTGCCACATGTGTTTTACAAATAATAATTTTGAAACAGTTCAATTTCTCGCACTGTTTAAAACTACAACAAATTTAAATCTTAGTTTCTAAAGTAAAACTCAATATGCTTATAAGCAACCTTTCCCAGTTAGCAACGCAGAATTCAACATAATTCATAAATAAAATTCCTAAGAAAAACAGAATGGTAAAATCGTTCCTGCTCTGTCTGTGTATATTTTTATTTTAATAAATTTTTTTTATATACTTCTTTGAATAGAAGCAATATTAAAAAAAAGTGAATCATACTTTATTTCACTTTATGTCGCATATGGTTCTTTAGTTGTATTGTTTAGCTGCGTGTGCAAACCGGGTTGCGAGGGTGACCATGGAGGACAACCTACAGAATGGTAAATGGAATTAATAGCCAGAAATCATAAAAATAAAAACATGTTGAAAGTCAAAATGATTTATAAAATATTTAAAACATTATTAAGAAAATTATGAGTGGAATATCAGGCAGCGCTTAACATCAGATAAGAATAATGAGTGGGTAAAGCAGGTTTTCGTGATTAGAAGGAATTCTAACCCGTAATGAGAGTTAATAATCATTCAACTTTTTTGTTATTTGTTTAATACAAAAGACTTTAAAACATTTAACTAGCAAATATTTTCCAAGAATAAAATTAAACGAAAAAAACGGTGGAGTAATTTCTTTACTGAAGAAGTTTAATGCAGTCATATCTTTGTGTTAGCAACACTGTTTTGATCAGCCAACGTTTTGACAGCTGACAGTTGTTTTGTGGTAAGTTAAAGCCAGGGCACATAGAATCCGTCGTTCGTTATACTTTGACTTTTCCAACTGACAAGTAAGTTAAGGTTCATGTTTTCTCATGAGTGTTGTCACAACCAGTACGTCTCCGTCAACGTAAAGTACGAAGGTTGAGCAACTTTTAACTTTTGACTCATGTTAAATACTTTGATAGCTATCATTTGTTGCTGCTTTTGTGTTCTAATGATTTTTTTGTCCGTTACCAAAGTACTCATTGTATCAACTTTATCTGTCGTTACTATGTTTTTAGTTGAATGCGTTAAAGTATAACGTATAACGGATTCTATGTGCCCCGGTCTTTAATCTTATCATTTAAAAATGGATACATTCACATCAAAGCAACGCAAAAATTTTGGATTTTTTTTTTACCAAAGTCGTGGTTCAGCTTGTAAAACTCATCACTTAGTAAAATAAGCTGTCTAACTCTAGGCCAGCTAGTTCGATCAATGGTCTGAAACCAAAACTAAATTTGATTTTTATTTATTTATTTATTTATTTTTTTTTTTTTTTGTTGAAACACAATTGGTTTTCCATACAAATTTTTGTTGAGCGATGACGCTTTTGATAAATAAACAGATTTTTCGCATTTGGAATAAAAATAATGCATCACGTCCATCCATCATACATTTTGCTGATGCAGCTGAAGCTCTAAACGAAGTGGAATTTCAGTCGTGTATTTCAAATTCCATAAGAAGGCTTTGTTCTGTAAGTCTCACCTACGCTAAAGATGTCTTTAAATCAATGATGAACACTGTGTTGCAAGCAACAGTGAATATTATTAAAACATGACTTCTTCATCTCCATTTCTCAGTTGGCTGGCATGTATTTTTACTTGGACGAGGCCAGACTAACTAAGTGTCTTTTTGAACCTAAAATTTAATCATTATTTACCTTCTCGCTCCCCCAAAAATTATTTACATAAGTCTATTCATTTGTGACTATTCACTAATTGTTGAATACTTCAACACGCAGTCTTACGTAACTGCTGAATTACATACCTTTTAGAGTGAATGGCGAAAAATTTGGAAATGCGAAATTATTTTTATTCAACTAAAAATATTTTCAGAACATTATTTTGCGTTTTTTTTTTCGTTACGGTTACGTTGCGTTTTGCTCTTTTATTTAAAGGTTTCTATTATTGTTATTATTATTTTTTTTTAGTTTTAATATTTTTACTTTTTTCGCCTTTTTTAATATATTCTTAATTTTTCTTTATCTTACTTCGGCTAGATTTTTCCCATGATCTCTGATTTGCTAAACATCCCTTCTTCAAAGTTATACAGCCATCCAACTTTCTGTACGGTATAACTCCGGCGAGATTTTGAGAACTCATTGGATTATTGCGGCTACTTAACCAAAATTATACTTCCGCCGGTGGGAATCGAACTCTTATCTTCTGTTTAACAAACATGCAGACACCTTCAGCATCGCAACCAACACGGCTGTTTAACATCCTAATTTTTTCTTTTCTTTTATTTAAAAAAATCATACACTTGTTAGTGGTAAAAGTGATAGCTAATTCAGCTCTGTTCTATCTTAGCTCAAACACAATCGAAGATATTAAACGGACAACATAAGTTGTTGTTGTTGCACATGCATGTAAAGAGGCTACCAAATCTTATTTTCATAGTTTCACGTTTGTTTTTTTTGTTGAATTAGTAATATTTGTAGAAGTAAATGTTTTCGAAGGTGGCATGTGATAGTGTCCAAGGGCATGGACATGGACATTACGGCGCTTTGAAAAACGTCATAAAGTCCATGGAGATTGTGTTGTTTTTCGTAAGACATAAGACATTGGCAACAACAACAGCTTCGCTAACCAAAGATTTTCTGCATAGCCGATATTCAGCCGGGAATAAACCTACACCAGCTCCGCTTAACAAAGATTTTAAGCAGATCAATTTTGTCTTTCCAGGTATTAAAAAGACGCCTTTCAATACAACGGCTTCAGTCTGATTTCAAATTTATTTGTATAAAAATAATAGAAAATTCTGGTTTAAATAAAATTTTATCTTCATTACCTTTTATCAATATTTTTAGTACAAATGAAATGTAGAATGTGCGTGAACTTTTATGAATATATTTGTTTTATGACTTCTAAAATTGAGTTTATTCTATGAAACCTGCTGTTTTAAGGTTTTTGTTGTTATTATTCATACACTCACTTTAATCCACACTGGTTTTTAACATGATTACACGGTTACAAATGCTAGTTTTCCCTCTTCTAGCAAAGAGGGTTTATGTTCCTTTTACTCTGCTACAAACTTAAAGATAAAAAAAGTGCTGCAAACAAATCTAACTTTTTAACATATAAAAATGCGTGTTAAGTGCTGTGTGGCTGCAACAGTTTATTGCAAATACTTCATGATATGTTTACAAAAGTATCATTACTTCATATCAAATGTCTCTAGTAAAAGTTTTTAGTCATGAATTCTTCAACCCCATTTTATCTGCCTGCCTCATCGCTAAGTGTTTGAATTGAGTTTGGTTTTGCGTTTGAAAAAGAAAAACAAAAATAAAACTCCCTGTTTGTAGTCGATCAAATTGTTTTCTTAAATTGATTAAGGTCATTACATTTTCCCAGTGGTACAATCAGCAACATATTGTAAAAAATTTTCAACTTTATTTATACTTAACGCTAATGCACAGTAGAAGGAGTAAACCATTTTTTTTTTTATTTTTTTAGTTTTGTAATACAAATTGCAATAAAACGATTAGAAATTGTTTTATTGCAATTTTATTGTACAATGTAATACAAAGAGGAAGCAAAACACGGCAAAGGCTTTCAAAATAAAAGCCTTGGAAATATAATGAATCTCCTTAATGGAAGCCATTCCAGCTTTTGCTTATTTGACTGCTGTGTTTCAACCATTTCTTTTAATGCTTTCGATATGTTGGAACAAGTTGCAACTGAGCGATAGTTTTCGGAAATTTCGCCACTTTATTTTTGTGGATTGGTGTTGCAATAACAAGTTTTCTTCACATTGAGAATTTTCCAAAAGTGATTGATGAATGAGTGTTGAATTTATATAATTATTTTTAATGTAGTTATGCATATCAAAGCAGACCGCTGACTCTGTGGTTCCCTTTTCACCATTCTTTCCTCTGCACATTCATATCAGGGACTCGGTTCGTCATCCACGTCTACCATGCTTTCATTGTGACCGTTGCTAACACTAGCCTTTACTCTTGACTGTAGTGGCCTTAGGCTATCGACTAGTATCTGTCGGGCTTCTTTCTTATTACGGAGTCTCTAGTAATTCCCAACATCTTTCTATGGCTTAAATCCTCCTTAACATTTAAATAACGAGTGCTGGCGTCTCAGCCACTTACGGGCACAGTCGGCTTGATACTTGAAGTTTGCATGAGCTGTCACTTACGCAAAAATCCTGCTTGAGGTACACACAACCATAAACAATCAGCATACTGGTCTTCCTTCTAAAAGCTTCCTTGATTCCCATTCTGTCTAACTGAGGTATCATTGCCCCATCTTTTCAGGTTCCATGAGCCTAACTATTGAGTGCAACTCTGGATTAGCGATATAAAAATTCGCAGCAGATCCTCTTTATGACAGTTTGTCTGCTGCTATATTATAAGCTGTGCCTATTTGTTATTATGCCCGCATTAACGTTCTTACTTTAATGAAGCACTTAAAAAAAATTTCTTCAAGACCGGTAGACTCAGTGTTGTCAACTTAGTGCTTTTGGCAATATTTTAAGTGCCTTTTAACGAAAAGTTTTTCACATTAAATTTTTTCTATACTCAGAATTCATTTAAACTTTGGATTAAAACACAATTTCAGTGTTTTTTTAATAAGTTCTTTTTTTCTTGATCACGGTGGTTTTTGAAATTGAAAATATGGCAACGCTGGCAGATCCGCTAAGCTTAGCAGCGATGCTTTTAAATGCTTAGCTGTCTCTGTGTTTAATATATATTCCAGAGGAGTTCCATGACATAAGCAGTTTACTGGGATGTTTAATTATTCGAAATTATTTTTAACCGGGTTTCGATTATTTGAACTTTTTTAAAACCGGTTCTTAAAAAAATTACGGATTACATTGTAACTCTTTCGTTTCAAAAATAAATATTTAATGACATTTTTAAATAAAAGGTGATTTTTAAAGCATGATAGAACTAGAAGTTATAAAAAATAACACTAAAAATCTAATTTTGATGAAAAAATTTTTCTTTCAGTAAACTCTGGCAAATCATTATGAACACACTCACGCTTGGACATCGCTATCAAATCATGCAAGTTTACATTGAAAATCAGTCATCAATTCGAGCAACTTGTAGACGACTTTGTGATTTTTATGATGCACATAATCGTCCGTCTGAGCAGGCCATCCGTCAAACTGTGAATAGATTTAATACCACATACTCTCTAGAGGATGCAATAGCACCAACACGTCGAAGGAATGTGTGTACTGAAAATAAATATCGCTGCTGTAAACGAAAGTGTGAAAAAAGATCCAAATTTATCGATTCGTTGTCGGTTGCAGGAATTGGGGCTCTGTCCGTCTACTACGTGGAAAATTTTGCGCAAACATCTTGGCCTACACCCGTATAAAATCCAGCTAGTGCAGGAATTAATATCACGAGATCATTATATGCCGCGTTTTTTCGCCGATTGAGAACTAGAGCAGTTAGTAACTGACCCGTTGTTTAATCGTCAAATTTTGTTCAGCAATGAGGCTCAATTTTGGCTCAACGGGTTTGTTAAATAAATAAAATCGCCGCATGTGGAGTGAGACCATTCCACAACATACCCCACAAACTCCATTGCATCCAGAAAACTGCAGTATTTGGTATACGAAATTTTGAAAAACAATTTTTTTTCAAAATTTCCTCTTCAAATAATCCATTAAAAAATGCAATGAAACAATATCATTCAAGCTCAAAGTAGTTGAGATTTAAACAATGCAAAATAAATATTTCTTTTAATCTGCAGCCAAAAACAAAATATTTTTATATCAAAAAAGAAAAAAAAAAGAAAAAAACAAAGAAAATCATTAAAATTTACAATAACTCTGCAGCACATGTTAACTATTATTCTTTTGTGTGTGGAAAACAATTCAAACAATATTTTTGTTGTAAATCAAGAACTTATCTAAACTTTAAGCACTCTACGTTCAAACAAGTTGATCTTAAATACGTTGGTTAATATAAAATAGAGAGAAGTATTTAACTCATGCTCGAATACAATAAGTAAAAGTTAACGTAAAAATTCGTAAATATTGAACAAAAAATAGGTGTAAAATTTATAGTAAACGTAAAGAAAACTTAATAAAAAATTTGATAGAAACAATTAAATCAATTAATAAAACTTAAAGTTAATTTTAAACAAATATTTGTTAAAATAAAAATTATCCACATATTTTTCTATTTTTGGTCTAAAGAGCATCATTATTCCTTCTTCCCTCCCCTAAAAACATTTTCCTATTAAATATTAAAAGTTCTGCCTCCCTATTCTTTGATTTCTCTAGAAAACGATATTTAAAGTTTAAATGTCTGTCCTTAATTGAACCAATTAAGGATTTAATCGAATTTAAATTTATTACTCCATACGACTAAAAGATCATAACAAGCGGCTGCCAAAACTTAAAAAAAAAATTAAGGGAAGAGTCTGTGACTCAGTAATAACGATTAACATTTAAGTATGTAAAGCTTGGTGCGAGGACACTGTGGTGAGCAAAATTTTTAATTAAAAAAAAAATTAAATTCCCACTTATTACCCAGATCTACGCCTCACAATAGGGCCTTACTAATTTAAATGCCAGCTTTATACTTGGTCAGAGATATTTTTGAAGTTGCTAGAATTTCACTTTGACCAAAGCCACTCAGGGCATCCATATTCAATATTGTTACGTTTTTCCCTTTTAGACAAACGTATGATTCTTTTGAATCCCATGGCATCGTATTTACTAAACACGCGTTATTATTACAAACGCAGCGATCCACGCTACACTACACGCAAAGAAAAAACATGGTTGTGAAATGGTCACAATAACCATAATATGTTCTTTGTAACATTGCGAAGTTGCAGAGAACAAATTATAGTTGTTTTCAGCAATACTTCAGTCATAACAAACACGTTTTTGTTGATATTTAACCATTATATGGTTACTGTGCACAAAAAATACAACATGGTTGGTTTAGCGTAAAAAAATTTGAACTACGACCGACGAGTCTTATAACTTATTAAAAATAATATAATATATTTAACCATAATAATATAAAAGTAATCAGAGTATGATTAAAAGCAAACAAAATAATGTTTCAGCTTAAAAATATTTTGTTCTTGGTCTTGACAGAATGTTTTTCTATCAATTTAGTAATTTTTTGTCAGCTTAAAGTTGAAATTGTTTTTATTGTTAGAGAAAATTAAAAAATAAAAATGTATGTACAAAATAAACAATTGAAAATAATACAGAAAATATGACAACAAATAAAAAGGTAAGCAAAGCATTTCAGAAATAGTTGAAATATACATATGTACTCGTATGTATGTTAGCATATAAATCTTTATTTTGGTGTTATAAGCACAATTGTGAAACCATTTACGAATTTTTTTATTTAAAGCTATCATATTACACATCAACGATAGTTGACAGATGCCAGATTAACGTATTAGAAGTCTTGGATAAATGTGTAGTCAGTACGGAAGTACCATTACGTACCGTATATCTTCAATAGGAGAATATCACGTTTACTCCATAAATGGATATTCAGATGGGAATGCATGCAGATAAGATGCCTTTATTTGTGCTTATAAATTATATATATATATATTTTTTTATAAATGATTCTTTTAGGCTATGTATTTAAGCCTTTTAATTATATATAATAAGCAATGAATTGTTTTTTTTTTTGTGCATTTATGTTATTAAATAACTTTTGTAACAAATCAATAATAATAATAATTCAATTATATAACATGACATTTTCAACCATATGATGATGTTTTAATTTAACCATTTATTGTTTATATTATAACATAACTATTTTTAGATTTTGCCATGTTATTGTTATGCTAGACAATAATATGATTACAACACTAGCTTTAATGTAACAATACTATGTTTTGGTAACAACCATATAATACAACCATAATATGTTGCTCTTAGATTATGGTTACCTCAACCATAATTTTTCTTTGCGTGTACTGTGTTACTCCGGTAAGACATGAACTACTCGATGCCCGGTTTAGTAACCTTAACCTTCCACAGACAACTTCACTACGCCTTTTATCTAAGCCAGTTATCATCCCCTTTAATCCCCCCCGGTGGCACCAAGAGTCTGTGCTGGCCTAATCTAGGTGCAGACGAGGGTCTTCGGGGGTTTTAGGGGGAACCAGTCCCCCGATGTGCAGGCACCAAATCTACATATACAGTTGGATACTGTCGAAATATACACCAGTGTCCTAAATAAACTGGCACGATGGGAACAGGTAGCCCCTACAGAGAGCCGCCCATTTCTGTAGCCAGATATTGGTGAAGTCCCTTCGGGGTACACGTGGTGGCTGTTGGTTAAAGGTCTTTATCTGCGGGTCTGGCGTGGAGAATATTTAAGTGTGCTATTGTAATCTCAACAGACGGTGTTAGATAGTCCCTAACCCTCAACAAAGGGGAAGTTCATGGTCCTGCAAACCATGTTCTTGAAATTGCAACACTGTTGGCTACATCCGATGGAGGGACGTTAATCTGTATCACGTATTAATCCAATAGTCACAACACACATAATTGTCATTTGCTTCTCGGGAGGTTTATACTGCTGCTCCTTAATTTTTAGTTGCATTTTAACAATTATAATTTTTCTTTGTACGCATGTCTGACGGTGGACTCGTACTCATGATGTTCTATTTTACAGCAAGCATTTCTCTGCCATTTCAGCCATTAGGGTTGATCAGCTTTTGTTAGCTAGTTATGATATTGTTCTATAAAACCATTAGTGGAAGTAACTTATTTACCACGCTCATACTTTGATTTTTGTCTTTTCTTTAAAGTTTAGACAAAAATCTTTAGTTCATTTAAAGTTTTTGTGAAAAGTTTCCTGACGAGCTAAGTAAGCGATAGCGAAATGGCCATCGAGACGTGCTTTCACCTTCAATAATCAATACCGGGAAAATAGCACGAAAAAAATTTTAAAGTTTAAATTATATTATTAATTATTCCCGTGTTTTTAAATTTTAATTATTAAAATTGCAAGTGCCTGTGCATAAAAGAAAGAATAAAATAACGTAGTGTTTTGTTGTTTTTATTTTTCAACATCTTTAAACTGTATAAAAGAGCAGAAAAAAAGTCTGCCGTATGCAGAGTATAAGGAAAAATAAAATCAAAGTTGATTATTGTTGTTTTTGCTTGAACTTTGATTTTTGTCTTTTCTTTAAAGTTTAGACAAAAATCTTTAGTTCATTTAAAGTTTTTGTGAAAAGTTTCCTGACGAGCTAAGTAAGCGATAGCGAAATGGCCATCGAGACGTGCTTTCACCTTCAATAATCAATACCGGGAAAATAGCACGATAAAAATTTTAAAGTTTAAATTATATTATTAATTATTCCCGTGTTTTTAAATTTTAATTATTAAAAAGAGGGGTTGCCTGATCTTTTTTTCGTAACAATATTATGCTGCCCCTGTTTCTTTATTCAATAACATTCAATGCTGGATATTCGTACACTATTGCCTTTTACGTATCGTTCGGAAGAATCTAAGGATGCTTTGAGAGTATCTAAGTATCGTATTCTCTTATGGGTGCATCCAGACATATTTGGAAATATGTTGGGACCAACCATTGTGAGTCTCTAGCTCGCATCTTCTCAATTTTTTTTTTGCCTTGGATGACCCCGAGAAATTGGGCTTGTCGGCTTGCAATTTTTTTTCGCACTGAGTTTATGCATGCCAGACTGTACGGATATTACACGACTACAGTGACCTATTAAACCTCCACGGCTGATAATCAGGAATATTTGCGCCGGTTTGTTTACTTGGGGATCAGTTTTATTAGTCATTATATCTATGTCGGCTTGGATAATAACAGTTTTTGCGGTAGTACTACTCAACTTCTCGGTGTCTACAGACAGCAAAAAAACTAGTTAGATGGACTAGACATCCGTATACCAAATTATGAATATTAAAAGGAGCATGAAAGCAATATGCTCTACTTTAAATAAAAGGATGTATAATTGAAAGAAAATTTTCTTTATCGCCTTTACAATCTAATGTAGCGATAACAGATATTCGTCCTGGACAACTCCTAAAATTATTCCTTTTTTTTTTTGTAAGAACTTGTAATAGAAATTCGAGAGCAACTAAAACTTAAAACTTATGCCAAACAAACCCAGACACAATAAAAAGAAAAGAAAGAAAAAAAAAACAAACATCATATGGAATTGTTAGAATTTAGTTTGAATTGTTAAAATCGTGTAATAGTTAATGGCAGCAGTCAGTGTATTTGGAACAATAGAAGTTTTTATATAAATATGTAAAATTAACATTTCTTTTTTCGGTTAAATAACTGCAAAGAATACAATAAACTTAAACAAATGAATGAATGAATGGCTATTTACCCCTAAAACAGTGATTGTTAAAAGGGTTCTTTTTTTGGGTTTTCTAATCATAAAAACCACATCAGAGGAAACAATGAAAAAAACCTAAAAAACTTTTTAGGTCATTTTCGGAATTGCTTTTTCTAAATAGTTTGTTGGACCAATCTTTGTGTTTAATAACTTGCAACATCGGCATTAAAACTTCTTTTAGGTCACACGATGAGTGCCACCAGTATAAGTTGATCTGCTGTTGAAAGTATTGTTACATTTTACGTTTTAGTCGTTGGGTTCTTTTAATTATGCTTTAGTTTCTAAATACAGCCATCTTGTTTCTGAGTACGATTTCTTCTTATGGGCGAGTTAAAACGTCAAAATATAATGAAAAGGCTGACTTAGTCGTTTTGTAAATGTAAAATGTGTTTTAGAGTTCTCAAGTATGAGATCTATTTTTGTTCCAATTTTATGTTGCATTTTGCAGCCAACTAAAATTTGACTACATCTGAAAAAAAAAATCTTTTAAGGTTTAAAAATATTAACAAGAAAACTGCAGTTTGTTTCAACAAGTTTCTTTCTTTGAACAAGAACTTGGTTATTTGTTTTTTGTAGATACATTTGGTACATAATTGTAAAAATAAATTAAATTTTTATATGAAAATTTATTCAGTAACAACCCGCTGTTTTTTTTTCTGAAAAGCTCATATTTTCAGACGAAGCCTTTTTCACACATCAGGGCACGCCAACAAGCAAAATTGCCGCATTTGGGATTCTGAAAATTCTAGAGTGATTAAAGAGAAGCCTTTGCATGCTCAAGGCGGGACACTGAAGTAGTTTTGAGGCATGATTGAACCGTTTTTTCGAAGATGTGGATGGAAAAAAGTGATTAATACTTTGATGAAAGAAGGTCTTGGTGGACATTTACCAAAAATCCCTTATCATTCAAATTTGCCAAACTTTTCTCTTCGTAAGACAATAAAAATTTGAATCATCTTCAGCAATATTATTTACTTTATTTTGCTTTAGAAAACAAAGTTCATGTTGAATAATCCTCCACTTTCCAATAAATGTTAATTCATTTTCAGCATTTTTTCTAGCTGGTTTTATACAATCAATTTATTAATTTTAACTTAAAATAAACTATTTTATAATTTAATTAAAAAATGTTAAAAATAAATCCAAAAATACAATTTTTAATTGAAACGTAAAGTGAAATGAATCAAAAAAATTCTTCTTAGGAGAATTATGGATTCCATATCCTCGTTCTTTATTACGCTTGATGGAACTCAAACCACAAATATTTTAAATTATGTTGCGATCGGTAAAATATAATAGGAAACTAAAAACACAAATATTTGTTTTTGAAAAATAAAAATCTCAATATGTTTTACTTTCCTGCAGAATCAATTAAGTCGGTCGAAAAATATTGTTTTCTTTACTACTGTTATAATTACCTTAACACCAGCTTACAAACTTGAGTTGCCGACAAAAAATTCTATATGGCGCTCTACTAAAAATGAAATTTAAGTGGATCTAATTATCTGATGAAGAGTGAAGATTAAATGATGACAGCATGCTAATCGCGCAATAAATATTAGAATGTGGCTTTGATATGATATGATTCAAAATCTTGCCGAGAGTACACGTCTGATAATATTTACTCTGTAGGATATATTCATCTTAGCAGATTTACACATAACCTAACAGTGCAATCACACGGTCAAGTTTTTGTTCAATTTTCTTTCAAGAAATTTACACATACTGCTTGTGAAAAATTCACTAAAATTGAAAGCTGTGACATAAGCCTGGTACTCTGTTCATATTTGTGAAAATTGTTGAGCAACATTGATTATTTCATGTGGAATATTTGACATTTAAAGTGTGGTATCATTGTTTTAAAAACGTAAGTAAAAGACATACGATCAGCTGTTGTATGAAAAATTCCGCATGAAACAATGCCTACTTGCTTTATTTCACAGCTTGGATAAAATGTTGCCAGAAACATTTCATATGTTTTCCACAGTAAAAACAGAGTACTACTTCTCCAACATTTTTTCATGACTTTTTCATACAAATTTTTTATGTATGTGATTTGACAGCATTCCGCATGAAAAACTGAACAGAGTACCAGGCTATAGGCTGCACGCAATTTGAAAGCAAGTTTTTAAGCCACATGTCGTTAAGAAAATTAATCAAATTTATTAAAAGAAAAAATTTCAATCAGCTGTTTTCTTGAATGTAATTTGAAACACTCAATTAAACGAAAACTTAAAAGCAAATTCTCAGCAAATTTTTAAAGTGTAAATGTATTGGTAAAAATAAATGAGAGAAATTTTAAAACTTGAAAGAAAACTTGATCGTCTGACTCCCAAGAACCAAAAATCAATCTATACTGAAGTTAAAACAAGAATGTGGCTTCATATAGAACACATTCTACAGACCAAATCATTAAGAAAAATAGCTAGAGAAGTCCTTAAATGCAAATCTTATTTTAGTATTCCCTTAAAAATTTTCGTGTCGGTAAAAGTTGCCGCTTTTCTTATGTTTAAAATTAGCCCAATCAGCAATTTTTTATATGTAAATTATATTCCAACTCCCTGTTAATATGGTGCTAAATGTTTTACTCTGAATTCTATGAGATAAACATTTTTGGCAAAAGTTCATTAAGCGAAAAGTAATAAGAACATTTCAGTCAAATGCCATCCCAAACAGAACATTTCCATAAAGGCCAAGACAAACACCAAATGATATAAAATAATGTAAGTAAAATGGCAACTGAAAAGAATCCTCAAGGGAAAAAAATCACGTTGAGACCTTAAGTTTGGTAAGTAGTGATTACAATGGTTTTTGACTTGATGGGTTAAGATACTTATGAGAATCTGATAAGTGACTAAATGATTTTAAAAGAAACGGGAAGAACTCATCTTCCTAATTTAGAGTTTTCACTAAATGTAAGCATCACACCAAAAATTACAATACAGTCCAGATAGTTCGTGTAGTTTAGGATTTATCTTTCTGATATACAATAAAGGCAATCATTATTCCTTCTTTTTAGTCGTAAGTAAACAGGAATATTACGAAGGTTTCTAGTTAGTGATTTGGATTCATGCCTCCTTAATTAAGATTTTTAAAATACCAAACAGAAAATTAAATCATTCATAGAATTGTATTATAATTTTGTTTTGTGTTTGCATAATTAACGCTTTTTCCTTTCGGTCAAAGAAGGATTCTATCTTGAACAACTTTTTTTTTGTAACTGGACAAGCACTCAGGGTATCTTACACATGCAACGCATTTTGTCAGAACTAGTAAAGAAGGTTATGTGATAAAGGATAGAGGAAGTAGCGCTTGTGAACCATCGATTTGAATCTTTGCACAGTGAAAGTGACAGGAAAACCTCTGCAGCGAGTTTATTCCACATATGAACTGTTCGGCTAAAAAACGAATTTTCTTTGTGATTCGTAGTACAACTCCCTGATAATGATTTTATTTTGGGAAGCTCAGAAAATGCACCTGCATAATTAAAGTGTTTTTCTTTCTGGATCAAAAGAGGGTGTTTGTTGAACAAGTCTTTTTGATCCTACACATGCAGCGTATTTTTGAGAACTAGAATAAAGGTAGTAGTGCTTGTGGACATTACACTTGAATCTTTGCAAAAAAAAATAAAAAATTTTTCCACATATGAACTGTTCGGTTAAAGAACTATTTTCCCTGTAATGCATAGTGTGATCCACTGGCCAATCAACCACAAGGGGATGCTCTCGTATTACGCGTACTAAATTATGATTTTTACGAAAAAATTCCCTAATTTCATTGAAGCACATTCCGTTGTGGTGACGACAAAATAGTGGAACACGTTCTACATTGTGTTAACAGAGTTAGACACTCTTCTGTCACTAATAAGCTTCTTCGCTTTTTGCTGCACGAGTTCAAGTAATTCGGGCCCATGCATGAGAGTTGTATTGCATTTTCGGTTTGTGAAGTTGACATTGATAACAAGGAGATTAGTTGAATTGAGGTATTATTTGTACAGTTTTAGAAAACTAGGACACTTGAAAGCTTTTTTGTGATCTGAAAAATAACACGTAGTTTATATTGAAACTCATGATTTAAAGGTCTTCAAAGTATTTGTTAAATAAATCTTCTGATGGTATCTGACGTTGCTGTGGTTTGATTAGTAAAAGAGTAAAAGTATCCCTTAAATTTTTTTTTTTTAATTTTAACGTTCTGCCATTTTTAACGTCTCTGTAAAAAAATTTCATTTACATTCTAAGCATTTTAATAATTCACATCTTACGCCTTTATAACCCTTTTATAAGGCCTAAAATACAACTTTTTCCCAAACTAAACTATTTTGTTTTAACTAAAAACAAAAAAACATTTTTATTGATACGAAATAAATAAAAAAACTAAAATTCATGGAATATAAAAACAAAATCCTCGGGGATGGCGGCTGTTGTATTCATATTATTTTTTGATTGGACAAAAAATTTATATAGCATTCAAGTTAAAGTTTTTATATTAGGCAGAGTCAAACTATTAGCACCCTAACCTAAAAGTTTAAGAAATTATAAAATTCACACATTAAACTTTTCTTTCCTCTCAAATCTTTTATCTTTTTAAGGAAAAGAATAATTTTAAATATAGCATGGTTTTTGTTGTTGTAGTTTGAATTTATTAATTTCTTCTCCTTTAGCCTGGTTGCATAATTAAAAACTCATTTTTGCCTTTCGTGTGAAGTATATGAAATTTTACACCTCCATTTATTGAATTAACAGCCTGTTTATAGAACACATTAAGAGCGAAACGAAACCGGATGGCATATGGACGAATACGTAGTAATTAGCGTCCGAGTAACACGTTCCGGTTTTTTCGTTTAACTTACGCTGGGTTTGTATAAAAAAATGTTGTATCAAATCTTAGTATTGCCAGTGTATTAATCAATATTTTTTATTTACTTTTTTTCATATTCCTTTTTTTTTTCCTTAAATGATGGTAGCCCTGCTTCGGCGCTTAAAAAGAAACAGCTGAGTTAGATAAACAAAACAAAATTATGAAGTGAAAATTTTTATCTGCAAAATAAAAATTTGTGAAAAAAGTATAAACAATAGTTATAAAAATAAACAATAATTTTTTGATGTACGTGTAATATTAATAAATGTTTTTATAAGAGAAAGTGTTATGATGGGCAGTTGCCCAACAATATTAACTCCTGCCGAATGGTTTTTTTCTTCGCTCACTTTTGACGTGTCTGATACTTCAATGCGCGATACATAAACCAGAAACAATTGCCATTTGTAACGTTTTTTCATAAAAACAAAATGACATTAGCGTTTTAAAAACCCAAACATGGAAAACGGTAAAGTTTTTCTGCGTCTAATCGACAAACTGTGTTCTGTAAACTGGCTGTAAAAAACGCGTATCCGCCCAAAAATGCATCATGTAATTTTTGCTTTTTCTTTAGTTAAAATAAAATGCTCTTTCACTTTGTAACTGCTGCGTGTGTTAGATCATTCGGACACCATTACGGACACCCTCCCTTTCACTAGCCGCCACCAAAAAATTTCTCTAGTTACGCCAATGGAATAAAAAACTGAGTATACTTTCAACTTTCTGGTAGCAGGTACATGTGTGTAATAAAAAATACAAGGCTGGTAAATCTATTATTCTGGAATCCACCCAAACTATTTATTTATTGAAACGTATCCCTACACCACTTGTGTTTAAGGCATTAACTTGTTAGTTTGTAATTACATTTGCAACAGTTTTACATATATTTTTATTTGACATTTTTTAAGAAAATAAAGTCAAACATAAATAAGAATTTTTAAATACTGTTGTCTTTACACCTTAACAATTTTCTTATAATCATTATGAATTTTATGAGTGGAGGAGGATATTTTGTTTGTTTTAAAATGGCTAGGAAATCTTTGAGTGCTGTTCTGTAATTCTTTTTATTTTCTTGTTTTTCTTGAAACGAAAGTCTCAATGTATTTTCAATATAAAAAAAATATAATAAATTAAAAGGAATCCATTCGAACATATCTGCCAGGTTGATTTTGTTTTTTGTTTTTTTTTAGTTTAACTTTTATGATTTTTTTCCATTAAAAAAGTATTTTTTTTGTTTCTTCTCGATTTTTTTTTTGCCATTGAATCTATTGTAGTGAAGCTTTGAATGCTTCAAATAATCGCATGGATGGATGAATGAATAAATAAGGGAAATGGTAAAGTTACACAAACAATACTTATACACCCACACACATGTTTACGCACATTTATTCATATGTATATGTGTTTATCTACTTGCATATTAAACCAAAAAGGGACCATAAAGTAAAAGAAAAGCACGGATTCAATGGTTGGCTGAACTGAAAGATGTTGTTTAAAAGGAAATAAAGATTGGATAAATAAAGAGAGACAGAGAGAGAGAGAGAGAGATAGAAAAAGCGAAGTTAGAGGAAGCTATGGAATTACACATGTTTTTACAAAAGTTTATCTGAAATCATACAAATACATACAGCCCTACGTATTATTTCATTTAAAATTTTATCAATGTTCAGTCAATATGACTGTTAGGATAAAACAGGAGATTTTTTTTTAATTTAACAGTATAAAAAGAATATCTTGCTTGAATCGCACAAGAAATCTAAAAATACTTTTTTTTAGGTTTAAAGTTTAGTACAGTTGCAAGCAAAAAATGCAACTCTGGCTTATTAAATAATAATTATTTGCCTTTCTTTAAAGAAATGAATATGAACGGCTTGATATTGTTAATAAAGAACTTCTTTTCGTTTTTCTCTTTCCATCGTTTATAGATTTTTAAAAGATTACATCATAACTCCATAACGGTATCTATAGATATAAAACAGTCATGGGGTTATTTCTGTACATGAAATATTTTTTGAAAATGTTGTTGTTGGTGTAGATAGTAATCGATATAGAATACGAAACACCTACTTTTGGAATTTTTGTCTGTCTGTTCGTCTATCTGTCTGTCTGTGTTCGCATCATGTAAAAATTACTGAATGGATTTGAACAAAATTTTCTGGGTAGGTTCCTTAAAACCTTCATTCCAATATATAATAGTTTTTTTTCATAATAATAGGTCATTTCGTGGACGAAATAGCAAAATAATGAAAGCATCTAATTTTACGAGTATAATGGTACTGAAAGTAGTGGCAAAAAAACACAATTTTCTTTCAAAATTAAAAAATTTTTACTTCAAAAGAAATTATAAAAAAATAAAAATCGCAAATTTTACAAATATAATTTTTGTAACAAAAACCGACTTCAAAATAAAAAAACTCATGTTTCTTTAAGACATGATATCCAGTGTCGCTCTATAACGATTTAAAATATAAGACCATTTACAAAAAATTTCAGTAGCTATGAGGCCACCCTTTATTTTTTTCCCCCTTTATTATTTGTGGCACAGAAAAATAAAATTTGTAAAAATTTAAAGCGGTTGTCAATAACTGTTTAAAAGTTTGGCCGTGTTCAGCAAATTATATCAACTATAAGGGCACCCTTTGTTTTCTAGTTTTAAATATTAATGCTTATTATTTTACTGGATATAGTAATAGATATTCTGTCTAATTTTCTAGCTAATTTGTGTATAATGGTTTCAAAGATAAGACAATGTAGGTTAAATTACATCAGTCAGGGGACACCCTTTAATGTCTTATAAATTTGTAAATTTCAGCCGTCTGCTTACAGCTGTTCAAAAGTATGACCATGTACAGCTAATTAAAAAAAACTATTGGGGCACCCTTTATTTATAATTTTGAATCATTATGTTATTTTAACGATCAATCCAATTTTTGAGTGTTTGTCTATAACGGTTCAAAAGATAGGTCCATATAGGTCAATTAACAATACCTAGCGGCGCACCCTTTAATTTTTAGATTTATTTTTGTACAAATTTTTGCTATTGAAAGTTGCAGTTACACGTAGGTTTTGAAATTTTAAAGTGGTGCTTTTAACGGTTCATAATTCACGTAAACACATGTAAGTTGTATGGCACACCCTTTAGTTTTAAAAAATAATTAGCTGATTTTAAAGTGAGAACAATTTATAAGCATAAACTTTTAAACACAGAAAATGTTTTCGAAATCAGGTCAGAAATGATCGAGTTTCGCGGGTATAAACATAAGAAGAATTGATAATCTCCTGCTTTTTTTAAAGTCGGTTAAAAATAAGTAACTAAGTGTCAGATAGTATCGTTTCTTTTAAACTTATATCTTTTATTTAAGGCATAGCAAAAACCAATGATTTGATTAATTATTGAAAATTTCTCAATAATTATAATTAAAAATTTATTAAAATTTGTTGACAAATTTTTCAATCTTAAAATTATCAATTGGTTTCAGATCAAACCATTGTGTCAAGTAGTCCAAAGCCTTAGAAAGCTGCAAGTAACATGGCTTATTATATTGACCGGGCATATTTTCTTCTTAAAGATGAAAGCCCATTTTATTTATTTATTTGCGCTCGCGATTTTTTTTAAATAAAATTAGTGATTTTATAACTAGAAAAGTAACTTTAGAAATTTCGAATTACCCTACTCCATTATTGAGGTGTCTGATATTTCACGTAAGACTCTATAATTAAATCGTATTTTAAAATTATTGATCGATGACTGGTAATCATAAGTTTGCAGTGAGGAGGAAATTGATAAAATTCTTGAACAAATATTTTGATAGGAGATTCCAAAATGATATAGGTCTGCTTTATAATCATCATCATCACCTTGCACGATGGTGCTCTTGTTTATTCATTACACTAATTCTGGATATCGTTTAGCAAAGGTATTGCTTTTCGCTTTTGAATCGCAGATCATCAAGCCAGCAGCTTAATTTTAATTTTTTATTCTTCGTTAAGCAGTTTAATTTCCATTTGAGGCATTGATTTGCTCGTCCGTTTAAAGTCAGATTATTTTGATTTTTCTAACGAGGGCCTTCCAGAGTTATAGAAATGCAATAAAGCCCACTTACTGACTTCTCTACCACATTTTTGCTGTACTTTAGTATTGCGGATTTATTTACACTTCAGTGTAATTAATATGACAGAAAGGAGTTGAGCAACATTTTACATCCATTTTTAACCCAACTATTTTACAAAACGTAATAACGCCACTTGTAACTTAAAGATATGACAGCCTAAAAAGTTAAACTACTTTAAGCATTTAAATATTAAAATGAAGAAAAAGACTTTATAGCTGTACAGAAAGAAATTATTGATGCCAAAAAAACAAGTTTTTGATATTAAAAAAAGATAAAAGCTAATAAAATCTTATTTTTCACAATTACTTTCCACCACTAAAAATTGTGACGTATTTGTGTTAAAATAGAATTAGAGGAAATTTTATTACCTTACACAAATGGAAAAGCACAGTCTGCTTGCTTATCAAACAAATTGGTCATAAGTTCATTTCCGAAAAGAGCCTTCAGTGTAAAGTGAAATAATTTTTGTTGGGAAGCCAGGCTGAAGAAGGTTTCTAAAATGCAATAAAATCAAAAACAGCAATTCAAACCTTCCAGAGTATTTATAAAAAAAAGAATTGTTGTGTAGCTCGGTGAGATGAGTTGATCAAGGCGCCTGTATTTCAAAACGGCAGATGAGATAGCCAAGGTGTATGTATAGGTAAACAAGTAAGAGTGCTATATTCGGCTATGCCGAATCTTATATACCCTTTAGCATCTATGTAAATATAGTTTAGTGAAGTAACTCCAATTAAAAAAGTTTATATTGGTGTGATTGAGAATTAAAAATAAAAAAAATTTGGTACCGCATATATATAATTTTACATAAAAATGACACCAGCTCTTAATGGGTTAAGCATTTTTCGAATATTTTAGTATTTCCTTAAAGATCTTTTCAAAAGCTTTAAAATGATACCCATATTGGTACTTAAGAAGTTTTAAAAATTTCAGATCCCCGTAAGTAGGAAAATATGGGCGAGCGCCAATTTTGCACTTGCTGTTTTTTCTTTTTTTAATTCTCTATTAGATCTTTATGTTAAGTGCGTATTTATTTGATTTGTTTGCTACTTTAAAGACGCTTAAGAACCAAAAAAAGTATGATTTCTGTGTGATAAACCAGAATGAAATAAAAATTGGAGAATAAATGTTGAGCTGCCAGCCACGTTGGATGCATCGGCAGTTGTTTCTGCTTATTTGTTAAAAAGAAAATCATTAGATTAAATTTCACTATAATCTCAACTATAAAGAAAAATAATTGCTACTTAGTAGCCGCTGTTGACGAGATGTTTAAAGTCAAAAAAAAAAAAAAAAAAAAAAATTACAAGAGTAGTTCCAACCCAACCGTAGTTTTAAGAAGAATAGGAAAAACAATTGCTGAGTGGCTGCTGTATAAGGAGCCTGCATAATGTAACAGCAAAAATTGTGTATGAAAGTACAAAGAATTTCAATATCACGGTTATATGATAAAGCAAATGATATATAAGAAGGTAGAAGTTAAAAATTCATTAGAGTTGTTTTTGTTTTTTTTTTTTTGTTATCCACTGTTTTGAATATTTACTACACGCATACTTTAAGCTTTATTTATCTCTGATTTAAATACACATAATTTTATACGTGTGTGCTTTAAGAAGAATTGCGTTAATAGGGCTTCATTAAACCGTATGTTGAAAATTTATTTTTAATATTCTATGCTATGCTTAAAACAAATTTTATCACATGCGACCACCTAGTTTTTAATACAGCTTCTATCAAGTTCATTTATTAAATAAAATAGGAGACAATTTTTTGATATTATATTTATTACAAATTCTGACATTTTCAATTAGTTTCGTTGCGAAAGGCGCTGGTATTTGCTGTCCAAACAAAATGTCTTGTCATAATTCTGGCAGCACTGTTTCGATCAGATGGGGCAAATAAGCTTTATTAAGAACTCTGCACAGTAGCTAAAGACGAATATTTTTAAAATCTCACAACCCAAAATTGAAAACAGTTAAACGAACAAGGTTTCGACCACAATTTAATGTTTCTTTTATAGGTTTTGATAAAACAATAACTCTTCAATCGGCAAAAAAAAAATATTGCCATATGGTTTGTTAACAAAAGGCAAAAACTTTTCAAATATCTTTTCAAAAGACACGAAGCCCTATTAAATTAAGTGGCTCCATCAATTTAGTTTATTTATTATATTTATATTTCGTTAATTAAAAATATTAACATTTGCACCCAGCTGGATTTTGAAATACATACTCACAATCGATGGTCTCATATTAAGTTACATTTACCTATGGCACACCCTTTAATTTCCAAATCCAAATTTAAAACTTGTTCTTATAGCGGACTAAGTAATACATGTTCTTTGTGTATTTTAACTTTTCAACAGTCTGACCATATACAGCAAATTTCATCAACTATTGGGAGGCTCTTTAATTTCCAAATTAGAATTTTATACTTGTTGTTACAGCGGACTAGGCAAAACATGTTCTTTGTTTATTTTAACCGCCTGTCAACAACTATTAAATAATGTGGCCAATAACTTTTAATTTAATAAACTATTGGGGCACCCTTTAATTCATAATTTTAAATATTTGTTCTGGTTACTATATATAAGTAACCAATATTCTATACAATTCTTTGCACATATAGGCCAATTTATGTTACGGAGACACCCTTTAATTTTTAGATTTATTTTTGTATGATTTTGTATGGTGTATTTTATATTGAATACACTTTCTGTTTATATGCTTGTGAACATGCAGTGTATTATTTTATCAACTTATTTTCAAAAAGCAAATAAGAAGAAGAAAATAAGTTTTCAGAAGAAGGTTTTCAGGAAGTAAAATGGACAATAGGACTGAAAAAAAAACAATTAATTTTCATTTTTCTTTTTTTGTTAACAAAGTTTTAACATCAACAATACAAATGTCTTTTGTTATTTTCTTCTTCTCAATGAGATATGGAATTCACATGTAGTTGATAACACGATTAACAATACAACTTTTCAAAAAACATGAAAAATAAAAGTGTATTGGTGTAATGAAATTTTATAAGAAAATTTCTAACAACAAGCATACACTATTGTATTTTCATTGAACAATACACAGCATACACGGATACAAGGGGTTTTGTGAATTAAGTAATTAAAATAAGAAACATCTGCATACAACACCCTGGAAACATTAAAATAATGTAGGTTCCTTCTCACGTTGGCATTACAGGCAATGAATATGCTGATTTAACAGCAACCGAAGCTGGACGTCGACCTCTGCTGTTGTTCCAAACCTTGGAACCACAAGATATTTTAAATGCTTCATCCAGTTATTTATCCTCGCTAAAAACGCAAAAATATGAACCCAAAAGTGGAAAACCCAATGTTTCCAACAAATTGTTCTCGAAGAGAGGTAGCTGATAAAAGAACCTGCCCCAAACTGCTCATTCAGCAACATCCCCCTAAATATTTAAATTTATTGTAAATATTAATTTCACTGATAGAATATAAGCTTCTCTTAAAAAAAAATCGGAGTCGAAAGCCACAGCAACTAGTACTCTTCTAGCTAGATTAATTGCAACAATTTATTTTTTAAATAATATTAATTTAAAAAAATCAAGAACGGTTCAGAAATGACTAAGTTTTGCAGGCACAAACATTAAAAAAAAACATTCAGGCGAATTGATAATCTCTTATTTTAGAAGTCGGTTAAAAAAGAAGGTTATCAATTCGTCTGAATATTGCTTTTTTATTTACATGCCGGCAGACCTCAGTCATTTCTGAAACGATTTTGAAATTATTTCTTTATTTGAAAGGTAATGCCTACATATTGGTCCCGTTTTAAAAACAGTTCATAATTTAAAAAATAAAGGGTGTCCGCATACAACATTCTAGTTTTTTTTTTGTATTATGAACCGTAAAGGGCACCACTTTATAATTAAAAAAAATCTGCGTGCCACTGTAGCTCACAGTAGCAAAAACTAATAAAAAAAATTAAAATATAAAGGGTGTTCCCATAAGTGAAGAAACTTGATGTATATGGCCCTTTCTTTTGAATAGTTATAGACGAACGCTTGAAAATTGAACATAATGTCGATTGCTATGACTTAATAATAACAAATATACTTATTCGCAGTTGTAAATTAAAGGGTGCCCCAATGGTTGATATTATTTGCTGTATTTAGCCAAACTGTTAGACAGTTGTAGGCAGACAACAGCCTATTTTTGTCAAATCAAACTGTACTTAATCTAAGTTGACACCTATTTTGCAGTAGATTTTCTTTTTTCCTTTTAACTTTCTAGTTTTCTATTTTGTTTTTTTTTTTCTTAAAAAATCTAAAGAAAACACTAACAAGATTATGTTTTCATTTAAAATATTTTCTGCTGACATGTTTCACAAAAATCGCTTGCATAAAAGAAACTGCAATATTTTTATGGCAAAATAAATAGTGAATGAACATTCATTTACTCCTGCTGACGTTTGCAGCATCTTTGCAAATGCTTTGAAAATACAAAATGGAATCACACAAAGAAAAAAAAAGAAAACTGGCAACATTTGCACCAGCACGTTTACAGTAATAAAAGTTGTAAAAATCTTTGAACATCATGTTGGCAATTCAGCAAAACTTTTTATGGTCACAAAAATACATAAAGGTTCACAAAGAATAGACGAGACCTTAAAGGATAGAGAAAGAAAAAGAAAAAACTATAGAAACATATAATTGAAAATATTAAGACGTTGAAAATAAATATAGAAAAATCTCTTGACGTGCAAATTATAGCGTGACCATAATTTTTCACTGCTACAATCTTTGGCACGTTCCGTCTACTGTTAAAAGAACGTTCTTAATAGTGAAGATATGGCGTGGTTAAATAAAAGAATAGTATACTTTGAATTAGAATTTAGTTGGTTGGTTGGAACACGAAATGTTTGAGGACGATTTAGGTGATTTTGTAAATATAAAATAAAAATACTTTACTGGCAGACACAATCATAGGAACAGAACAAAATTAACCAAACTGCTGTAGTCATAGTGTTAAGCATGTTGACTACAAATCTGGTTGGCCAGGGTTCAACCCCTGAGGCAATAAAAAAATAAAAATGTTTTTTTTTTCTGTTTAATGGTATAAATACATACTCAGAATTAACATAACAACATGCCGCTTCCTTCGTCAGTACTTCTTCTTAGAATATTCGCCGGCGAAATAAGATAACAAATAAAATAGCTACATCTTTCTCCTTTTACCACCTGTCCTAAAGAATGTAGCACAATGCAGGTTACAAAAATAACTAAATAGATATTATTGTCTGAAGAGCTGCTTGCTGTTTTAAAAATTTGTAAAATTTGCAAAAAAAAAAAAAAGGTGGCGAGAACTGCGTTGCTATAGAACAATATTCAGGGCCGTAGGCGTTTAATAGTACTTAGCGAAAAAATTCATTATTAATAAAAAGCACTTGGTTCTACAACTACCCCCTTTAAGATTTATGAACCCTCAATGGCATTGAATCTCAAGGTTTCCTTAAAATAATACCAGAACAGAAAATAATTTTCGTGACTAGTCAACGGCTCAAAGTAGCAGAGGGGTTTTTAGTTCTTATTTATGATTTAGAACTTTTCTACAGGGATATCCGAAATCCTCACCGAATATATGGTAAGTTAACTTATCTCTTAAATTTGATAAATAAAACTTTGGACTCAGTACATTAAATCCGAGAAAAAACCTTAAGTGGGAGTAGAGGAATTTTTAAATCCAACTGGTGATTCAATAATATGGCGCAAAGGTAACTTAGGACCTGAGAGGATGTACGGCAACTGAATTCCCCTCTGATACCTGTATAAGGCCAGAATTAGTAGAAGAGGACTTTTCGATTCCAAGTAGTGACTTAACACTTTGTTATAAAGGGCAAACAAAATCTAAAGGGAATATAAAAGTAAGTCAAATTATCTCAAAGATTTATCTGCGATACGTATTCAGGTCAACATTCTGGTGCTGGGGTAACCAAAATCCGCATGGGATAAACAAGTAGTTAAACTTATTTATTTAACTTTTACTTGTTTGGAACACGAATAAGAAAAGAAGATTTTTCACCGAAGAAGAGGACTTTTTAGTAGAGATGTGTCTGGTCGTTCATATCAGTGACCGGTCTTTTTCGTTCAATTGGCAAAGACAGATCCTGTCGTTCAGTTCGAATGAAAGGAGCCGGGAAAATGTTTGGTTCATTCCATTCACTTAAGTCATCCAATCAATATATTGAACGAAAAGGCCTCAGTTAAATGACCGGACTACTCCATTTACTTAACTGAATCGTTCAACTTAACCCGTTCGTTCAACTTAACCCATTCGTTCACGGACGATACAGCCCTACTTTTTAGACGCAACTTTTGGCATAACACTTTGGAACTAGGATAACCGAAACCATCAGGGAATATACGGTAGGTAAACTAATCTTTAAAATTTATCTGGAACCTAAAATAAAGAAACATGACCTTTTAGGTTTAACATATTGGTACAAAGATAACAAAAAGCTTCAGAAAATATTTAAGTAGATAAACTAATCTCCAAGATTTGTTTGACACCTGAACAAGAAGAAGTTTTTAGGTCTAACTTTTAACACAACACTGTGATAACGAGATTGCCGTAATTGGAAGAGAATATATATATAAGTAGGTGATTTAAACTACGATACTTTTTGAACCTGAATTAGGATCAGACTTTTTAGATCCAACTTGTAACATAACAGTTTGATACAAGAGTAACCGACATTTTTATTGGATATGGAAATAGGAAAGTTAATTAATGAGACTTTTTGGAGATTCCCTCGGGGAATACAAAAGTGGGTAAATAAATCTGAGAGATGAACTAAAATAAAAAGACTTTTCAGGTTCAATTTGGAACTAAACACTTTGGTATGTGCGTAACCAATATTCTCAGGGGACTATTCAAGTCGAACTAGTGACAGTAGGTAAACTTATCTCCATGTTATATCTAGAAATCGAGTTAATGGAATATGTATTTTGAGATGCAAAATAGTGATAGAAAGTTGATCAAAACCCTAAAAAGGTATGCAAATAAGTAAATTAATTTTCAAGAACTATGAGGTCTAACTTGTGACTAAACACTTTAATACCAGGGTAAGACAAATTCCTGGAGGGTACACAAGTACTTAAATTAATCTCTGTGAGTTGTTTAGGACTCAACTAAAAAGAAGAAGAGGTCTTTTCAAGTTCAACTTTTGGCTTATCACTGTGAAATATATTAGTAGTTAAGTTAAGCTATGATATTTTTTGACATCTTAATTAGAAGAAGACTTTTCGGATCCAACTTTATTCAAAACAATTTGGCACCGATAACCTCACTTATAAAAAGTAGGTAAATTAATCTCTAAGACTAATCTCGGACGTAAAATAAAAGAGCATTTTTCAGGTTCATTTTGTTACTGAACGCGTTGATACTAGACTAACCGTAATTCTGAAACGACTCTTCTAAGTTTAACTTGTGACAAAAATTTAGTACAATAACCTCAGGCGACACTACTTACATGTAAGTTAATCTCTAAGTCGTGTCAGGTACTAGGGATAGTTGGAGGCCTTATAATGACCAGCCAGATTAGTTGTGTAGTCCCTTCAGAAAAATAGTTTGATATCATTGGCTCAAGCTCTAATCAGGGTGGATGCAAACTTTAAGTAAAAACGCAATAGTCAGGCAGACGTACATCTTAACCCAGAACAGTCAAAAACATTATGCTGCTAAAATTGACTTTATGCATTGAAAGTTTTCTTTAAGCGTACAGTTATCAATTCACATTGTTCTTAGAGCCAGATTTAAAAATTTACTTGCATACCTGCTCCCACTTGGGTTCTAGAAGCTAAGTCCTTATGGAAAGGCATACATTTTGTATATATTTCAGCCATTATTTTATTTCGTTGATATTCGCTTAGCAATTCATTTGATACGGCTTTCAAAGTTTCAGGATGCGGACTCTAGAACTTAAAATTAAGATCGGAAAGAAGCTATACCGTGAAGTTTTAATTTCTCAGTTTGCTAATTTGAAGTATATCTATACATATAATAAAACAGTAGCGGGGCCTTTTCTGTACATGAAATTTTTTTGAAAATTTTGCTGTTGGTGTAGATAGTAATCGATAGAGAATACAACTTTTAAATTTTTGTCTGTCTGTCTGCCCGTCTGTTTTCGCATCACGTAAAAACTTATTGATACTTGGATGGATTTAAACAAAATTGTGTGGTGGTCTCTTAGAACCTTGGTTCCAAAAAAGAATACTTTATTTTCGTAATAATAGCTCAGAGATACAATTTTGAAAGCACCCAATTTTACGAGTATATCGTACTAAAACAGTTGTCAGCAGAAAATTTTTTACACTGTCTACAGAACTCTGGAATATATAGAGTAATTTAAAAGTTAAGAAAATTAATAATGACACGCAGACGAAGTCGGGGGCACTGCTAGATTTATGATAAAAACGCAAATAACTTGTTGAATGAAAAGCAGGTATAAAATATTTTAAAACCGAAATCAGAGCTTAATTCTATGATTGCGTTTCCGCCTTATAAGTATGTCGCTGTTAAAGCCAGACCATTAATCTATATACGAGGGCTGCTATATATATTTCTGGCCTGGCAACACTGAGTGCTGCCAAGTACAATCTGACATTTCCATTGGAAAGTTTGTCATTTTTAAGCATAATCGTACTCAAAACGTTTTGACGTACGACGATTATTTGTGTTGTTTACAGTGACTTGAAAAAATTAATATAGAAAAAAATGGAATTAACTAGTGAACATTTTCGTGCCATAATTTTTCACAACTTTCGACGTGGATTATCACGACAAGAGTGCATTGATGAACTTAAATCTTTGTATGGCGATGAAGCACCATCCTATAGCACTGTGAAAAATTGGTATAATGAATTTAATCGTGGCCGAAGCTCGCTCAAAGACGAATTCCGTGAAGGTCGTCCAAAAACGGCTGTTGTGCTAGAGAACATTGATGCCTTGCGTGAACTCGTAATGCAAGATCGACATGCGACATACTGAGAGATAGAGACATCCTTGGACATTTCTTCCACCAGCATACATTCGATACTGCATGAATACCAGGCCGTAAAAAAGGTTTGTTCTCGTTGGATCCCGCACAATTTGAAAGTCGCTCAAAAAAAGGCTCGTGTCGATTGGTGCAAAGAAATATTGCAAAAATATATTGCGGTACTTCAAAAGACGTTTATAAGATCGTCACAGGTGACGAATCATGGATCTATGCGTATCAGCCCGAAACGAAACAACAATCGACCGTGTGGGTCTTCAAAGACGAGCAAAATCCAACGAAAGTTGCTCGTGGTAGAAGCACTTCGAAGCAAATGGTCGCCTGTTTCTTCGGCAAAACTGGTCATGTGGCGACTGTTCCGCTTGAGCAACGTAGAACGGTCACTTCTGAGTGGTACACGACAATTTGTTTGCCTGAAGTCATCGGAGAAATTCGAAAAACCAACAACAGAAGGCGAATCATTGTTCACCATGACAATGCGAGCTCTCACACATCGGCTCAAACCAGAGCGTTTTTGACCGGCCAAAACGTCGAATTAATGGGTCATCCGCAGTACAGCCCTGACTTGGCTCCTAATGACTTCTTCTTGTTTCCGCACATCAAGAAAAAAATGCGTGGTCAACGATTTTCGTCGCCAGAAGAAGCTGTTGAAGTGTTCAAAAACCATGTTTTAGAGTATAAATCATGCTGGAGAATACTTTGAAAAACAATGAAACCATTTTTGATTATAAATATTCGCATTTTCACTATTAGGCAAGAAATATATAGAGCAGCCCTCGTATATATATATAAAAACTTGGTGCAAATGTATTGTGACTTTGTAAGTCACAAACGGTCAACCGGGATTCTATTAAATTTTTAGGGACTGTTCGTATGGTCGTGTAGATGGTTTATCTAAAGTTATTACTAAATGGCCATTTACGGCTGTACCGATTTTAAAAAATTTTAAAAAGCGATATATATTTATTAAGAAATTCCAAGAGGGTATGCTTATTCAGAAAATAAAAAAAGGAAAAGGACGGGTAGGTGGGGAAGAGGAAAAATTGTCGAAATCGATTTAAGAATATTTCAAAGATAAATAAGTCCTGACTCATAAGATCCAACAGGCAGATGGAAATCTGTTAAAACTTCCGTATTTATCAAATAAGAAAATTTGCTTGACAAAATGATTGTGGTATGATTATTTTTATTGTGATAGCAAAGCTCCCGGAGGAGAGCTAGTATTGGATAAAATTAAGACTTTTCTGAATTCTTCTACTTTTAATACATTTTTTTCTTCTCTATCTATTTCCTAAGGAATGTAGCACGGTGGCAAAAATAACTAAATAGGCATTGTTGCCTAAAGCGTCATTTCTCTTTAAGAAAAAGAATCTTGAAAAAACCAAAATTATTTTTCTTCAAGTACAGAAACTTCAACAACAGAATGAGAATTATTTGTGAAGCCTAAAATCGAACATTAAAGCTTTAATAAATTTTAAGTTTAAGCATTTTTTTTTGGCAGTACAGGGGATAGAAATAATAGCCACGTTTGGAATATTTTCAATGATCTAAAATAATCCAAAAATTAACAGATATATTTCAGTTGTTGGACTATTTGCTTCTTTGAGGCAACTATATCTGTAATTTATTCAGACCAATTATAAAAAAAAAATTCTTTTATCCCATTATAAATTTATTCGTCTTGTTTTTTGTTTTTTGACGGAGGAAAGTGAAAAAAAAATTCGGGGGAAAAGTAGGTACTATCGAAAAAAAATAAAATTTAAATACACAAAAAACAGCTACATTCAAATTACAATGATGCCACCTTTAATTATTTTGTTCCCAGGGGGTTCATAATAAGAAGAATCTTTTCCCGAGAAACATTTTTTTCATAGGAATAAAACTTCGTCGGAGTATTTATGATTGGGCTGATATAGAAATACCTTGCCAAATGATTGCGTGAGCATCAGCACTAATGAAATTGATAAAGTACTCAAAACATTATGCACCCGGTGTTTTATACCTGCCGATCAATTTTAGAATAATAAATAATATAATATCCATACCACACGAATTGCTCTTGTTAAAGTTGTACAGATTTAAGTTTAACTCCTCTACAGGAATTCGCTATGTTACAGTCACGTTTAGACATATGCATGCAGTGACATGTATGGTGCCATAAATGCAATTCGATACTGCTTCATATGTTTGTGCAAATGTAAAAATAATGTCGTAATATCTTCAAGGATCAGGAGAAAAAGACTTTTATACAATCTGACAGGCACGATTATGAAATAATATTTTATATGCAATAAACTTTATGAGAATATTTGTATAAAATTCAAATCATAATATTTGTCTAAAATCATAAATGTTGCATTTCTGGCAAAATTATCAGCTACAACAAATGCTCACACCCACATACATGTACAGTACATGTGCTCAGTATAAGGATATCAATATTCTTACATCACATACGCCAACATAAAAGTCAATGTACAATTTTCTACATGAAATGATAATATTTACAAGTATTTATCAAATGTTCATCCATTTAAGGCCACAAACAAACAAACAGTAAAACTAAAAAAAATACTTGAGGCTTTTTTGTACGAATAGAGTTTGAATAGAATATTCCGACTTTATACTTTAAAAACAAACAATGAGCCGAAAGTGATGGTTTGTAGAGATACAAGTGTAAATCCCTCAAGAGGATTTATGTACGGATAGTTGTGATTGTTGCCAGTTGCTGCTCTTGTGTTTGTGTGTGTGCGTTTGTATTATGCTTTATAGAAGAATAGAGTTGAGATTTATTTACTGCAATATTTATTTGAATAACACCGCACTCAATGTTAACAGAACTTATGCTACAAATTATACCAAAACTATAGAAATGATATTTAAAGTTGCACAGTGGTTATAAAAGGAAATTAAAAAATATATTAAGGAATATTTAATAAGATTATTTCAGTGGCATTTATATTATTTTAATAAGAATATATCAGCCCAATCATGAATATTGTCACGAAATTCCTTTCCCACGGAACAAATTTTTCTCGAGAAAACATTCCTCCGATTATGAATTTCGTGGGAACAAAATAATAAAACAGTGGCATCATCGTTATTTAAAGGGAGTTATTTTGTTTATTTATATATAATTTTTCTTTTATTATTTATGCCTACTTTTTTCCAACGAATTTTTTTTTCACTTTCCGCAGTCAATCAAAAGGGGAAAAAATTTATAATGGGAGAAAAGGAAAAAGTGAAAAAACTCACACGGAATTTTCGTTTATAATTGGACTGTATATAGCTTCTTTAATTTAAAACAGATATAATACTTATCGGTTAATATTGTCTTTATCTTATAAACTTTAGTAATCAAAGTGAATGCTGCAGTTGATAAGACAGACAATTTAAAGTAGTGGAACAAAAGCATTATGGAAGCATTTGGAAGGACTTGCACATGATTTCTTATATACATGCAGCCTAAGTCGAAGACATTTTGAAATTCGATCATCACCTATTTCAGTCTCAGTTATTATTTGAGAAGGCATACTTTCGCTTTTGGCGTCACAAAGATGGACAATTAAGCCATTTTGCATCAGCCCAAATCTAACGCATGGTGTGCTGTATAGACCGAAGACATCACTGCATTTTATTTAGTTAAAAACGGCCAAACAACCATCATAAATAGTGAGCGCTACGTTAATTTCGACTAGAAAGAAATGGGCACAAGACACAACTTAAATTATGAAGACTAAATTTTTTTGGTTTGGCGATATGACTTAGCTTTTACTACAAAACTACAGATTCTTAAAAACTTTCATGAGAATATTTAGTCTAAAAGAATGATAAAATCAGAGGGTATATAAAAGTGCTACAACCGGCTATGCCGAATCTTATATACCCTTCACCATGTTTGTAAATCTAGTGAAGTTACTTCAATCAAAAAAGCAAATATTGGATTGACAGAGAATTAAAAAATAAGAAAAATTTTGGTATTTTATATAATTTTACATAAAAATTCCATCGGCTTTTAATTTTTAAAGAATTTTAGTATTTCCTTAAAGATCTCTTCAAAAGCTTGAAAATGATACTCATATTGATATTTAAAAAAAAATTTTAAATTTCAGAGCCCCGTAACTCGGAATGTATGGGCGAGCGTCAATTTTTGCACTTGACGTTTTTTCTTAATTTTAATTCCCTTTCGTCCCATATATGTATATAGTTTTTTGATTGGAGTTACTTTATTGTTCCAAATGACATGAAAAAATTAGAAGTAGGCGTGTTATTTCGCCTGCTGCCTCACAGCACATGGACCGATCATGCTGATTTCCTATAGCACCTCTTACGAAACTATGTCTGAGCGATTGACACAATTTTTTTTCTAACTGATCTAGTGCCTCGGAAAACTTGTTTTTGAAAGTAACACGGACGGACAGACGGACATCGCTCAATCGACTTCGCTATGCATAAGAAGTCAGAATATATATACTTTATGGGGTCGGAAATGGATATTGTAGATATTACACACGGAATGACAAACTTAAATATACCCTGTTTTCACTTTTTGTGTTTGAAGGGTATAAAAACAAATGTATGGGGCTATAGAGTATTAAAAAAATTAGAAAAATACATCAAGTGAAAAAATTGGCGCTTGTCCATATTTTCCGAGTTATGGGCCTCTGAAATTTTTAATTTTTTTTTTTTTAATATCAATATGGGTATCATTTTAAAGGTTTTGAAGAGATCTTAGAGGAAATACTAAAATTTTTAAAAAATGCTTAACCCATAAAAGCCGATGTAATTTTATGTAAAATTTAATATGTGTAGTACCAATTTTTTTTCTTATTTTTTAATTCTCTATCACCCCAATATTTGCTTTTTTCATAGGAGCTACTTTAGTAAACTAGACTTAGATAGATGGCAAAGGATATATATAAGAGTCGGCATAGCCAAATATAGCACTCTTTTAATTAAGAAATCATATCAGTAAACTTTTGATTCGTAAAAACTGTCATGAGAATATCCATTCTTTAAGGATGATAAGACCTACTATTGAAAGCTTCCCTAAGGATGATAGAATACTTCATAAATCAGACCCTTTTAGTTTTTAATTCTGGAGGCGTCCAGTTTGCCGATATAATTTTTCTGACTTAATTCGAAAACAGTCAAAATGTCACATATTAAAAGTTAACCACAAAAATTACAGTCAAATTACATCAAGTGGCAAAATTTTCATAACTTGTTACAGTGTACGTTGGGTTGAAGCTGGCTTAAATGGCAAAGAGAAATACTAGTAGTGGAATATACAACATGGAATAACGATACCAAATAAGCCAGGACATGATAAAGTTACTGTAATAATATCGGATGATAACAAAGGTTGCCAAAAATTTTTAATCCAATTACCAAATGCTCTTTTTGTAAATTGCTTCAATTATTTGGAAGCCTTTTAAATGAGAAAGTGTCGCTAGAAAATAAGCCCATTTCTGCAATCAGTTATTTACTAAGGGTGTTTTACCTTATGAATAATATTAAGCCGGGTGTTTTTCTCTTTCCATCCAGTTGTTTCAGACTCAGAATAAGGAAAGACTTTTAATGCTACAAGCAGGTTCTCATAAGTCTCGTACCACAAATGCGGTACAAATATGATAAGATCTAAGTACCGTGAATTACTATAAAATTAAGTCATTAGATCTGTCCAAGGCGAATTTTTACAAAAACAAAATGTACATTTTTCCTTCGCAGTGTTGTATTCAATGTCGCCGTGAAAATACCTGTTATGAATTTGCCTTGGATCTATAAAAAGTATTTTGGGCAGGTCTGTGTAACTTGCTTGTTAAAAAAAAACTAAAATAAAGGTTTTTATGCGATCAGAGTTGCATTTTGAATTGTATCTCTTCTGCCTGAGAATGTGGTACTTTGGAATTTATTGCTGATAAGGCCAGAACTTTATCAGATTTTCTGTGAGTGAATCGTACAATTGTGTAAGATAGTCATTCATGGCCTTGAGGAATTATTGCTTTTAATTGCAAATTAATTTCGCTTAAACTTTGTTCACAAAAGAGGTTCTTATCAAACTTCAAAGTAATTTTTTCTAGATTTTTTTTTAACAAAAATTCTAAAATTTACATGCAAAAGACCACTGTTCCTTAAAATTTAAAGGCAATAGAGTGAAGTATAGAAAATAGCGAAAGCTAAAAAAACACATAAAACCAGTCAACGAAATGATTTGATTTTCAAGAATGCCATATGTTGCAAATAATACCATTCACTTGGTGACATTACCGGAAGGGACATAATCAAGTCAGGAAGAATGAAGAATGGCTGGTTGGTTGAATGAATGTGGGCATGTTAATGCAAAGCATCAGTACCAAGAAAAAAAAAAATGCCTTTAACTGGGAAATAACAATAACCCTAAAGTAAAATATGACCGTTTCCAGTCATTTGTTACCATACTGTTGAAATCTTCTTTTAGCTAAGAATTACCACAACAACAACAACAACTACAACAACAACAATAACCAATGTTATTTATCCTTATTTGAAGAAGGATACATTGCAACATAAATATGAACCAAAAACTCGTATTGAATCCTCATTCGCTTGTTCTTTCGTTGTTTTGTATAACTATTGTTGTCATCATTGTCATCTTCCCTGCTGTCTCATACACAGTTAAAGTATAACGTGCTCACAGTATGAGGTTAAAAGGGTGGTAAAGTTATTTTTATTTCTATACGAATATTTTCAAAAAGTCTACGAACACAATAAGAAAAAACGTTTGAATATTTTAGAAAATACGAGGGTAAACTTATTAGTTTTTTAAAAACCCGTCAAAAGACGACGGGCAAATATTTAACAAAACATTGTTCAACTATGAAAATAAAAAACTCTATAAGTAATCAAATAATGAACTCCATTTCTTTCGAAAGGTTTTGACTGAATGATGAGTTAAAGTAACCAAACTAATTAAGGCCTTAGGCTTACGGCGTAAGGCCCCCCCCCCTTTCACTTCTAAATCGTTTGACTATTGTGGTTCAAAAGATACGGAATCAGTTTATTTTTCAGAATGTGTGCGAAAATTGGGTACGGATTTTGGAAGAAGAGGCGTACCGTCAGCTCTGTATGTTCGTTTACTTGTGAAAAAAGTGAAAGAAACTGGCATCCTCATCGATAAACCAAAGCGTGAAAAGCCAAAAACAGTACGTACACCCGAGAATATTGCTGCTGTGGGAGAAAGTGTGCGTGAAGCGCCATCAACATCAATTCACCATTGTTCTCAACAATTGAACATCTCGAAGACATCATTGAGACGAACTTTGCATGAAGACCTTGGTATGACGCCATACAAAGTCCAGTTGGTTCAGGATTTGAAGCCAACTGACCATCCAATGAGTTTTTTTAAAGCATTTTCAAAAAAAAAAAAAGTTATTTGGCGGACCCTATATATGAGGACACCCTCATTCTGCTTTTGTTTTGAATATATAAAAGAAACGTTCGTTTGCATTTATATAAACAGGCCAAAATCCTCTTCTTGCGGAAAGATAAAAAATATTAAAAGGTCACTAAATAAAATATTTTTTAATCAAACAATTCAGCCCAGTTCGAGTTGTACTTACATACCAAGAGTTACGTTCCATGTGTGGGACACCCCACACATGTTGTAAAATTAGTATGTCTCCGTATTACGTTTCAATAGAAGATATACGTCAAATACAGATGTTCTAAGGGGCACAACCTTAAAGTTTTTGTTTACAGAAATACATTTTACTTACAATTCTAAGGTCTGCTTTTAATACCATTTTAAAACATCAGCCACGCCTTGTATGGCGCACCCTTTAATTTTTAATTTCATGTAATTATACTTTCGTTTTAGCGTATTAGTGCTAAATACTGTGAGTAACTTTTAAGTGTCTGCATATAACGATTTACAAGGACATATACGTGATATACACTTCTCTGTTGGGACACCCTTTAGCTAATTTTATTATTTATTGCCGCAGTGGCCATAATAAATTCATGTTCTCTAGAAATTTTAGATCTTTAGCAGACACACGGATAAACTTCGAAGCGATAATAGCAATATTGAGACATAAGATCCGCCCTTGCTTGAACATTCAGACATGATGACACCTTGATATCTCCAATTATCGTCAGATACTTCGCCCTACCTGAGTTTTAATCGCTTAGAGATGATGTAGAGAAAACGGGTACTTTATTTCTACTCGTGAATACAATATCTGTTTCCTTTAAAATCAATTTATAAACTTTTAAAACTTACGGATAATTGTAGATGTCACACATGCTTTCCGTATATTGCCACGGTAACGTTAATTTCCATAAGAATTTCATTCAATGCATTTTGCCAGAAGAAATATGACATAAGCCAATGAACAGGGGCACACATACGGCCGGATTTTGAAGAGTTATTGATGTGAATAAAAAAACCAAAAAATAAAAATGTTCCCTTTTAAAAAACTTATTGAACTTCCCTCGTATCGCCAACATTAAGGGGTGAAAGATATATTTCTCAGTCTCATTAATAGCGCAACGGCTTTGCCATAGACTTATCAAGAATTTGTTTCAAACTACATAAATATATTTAAGCACTCACGCACATACATTGATACAGTCACATTAAGTACGAGCTTAGATGACAAAAGGAAAAAAAAAACTAAACGATACTAAATGCCTTAATCCCTCTATTGCGGACATAAAACTTTAATGGAACCAAATACAAACAAGTAGGCAGACAGACAGACAGACAAACATACTGGCAGACAGACAAAACAAATCCAGTTATTAGCGCTAATGTAAGTAATTGAGTGCGAAAATACTGTCGCATTTAAAACGTTTAACACTGTGAGGGCTTTTAATTGAATATATTTTTATTTATTTTATTAATGCATTGACAACCCTGTACAATCCATTTCCATTTGGATCGTTACGGTTTAAGTGATTTTTTTTTTTTTTGTTTTTGTTCTTCTATATTTTTTTTGCTTCTGTGGCAAAATGTTTAAGTGCTTGTTTTGTTAGCAACAGTTGGGCTGTAAAATTGATCTTTGGTAATTAGACGTAAAATTTTTGAATTATTATGAGTTCATTAAAAACTCTGGTAATGAGTTAAATAAATGTAATAAATATTTGATCAGGTAGCTTCAGCGTGGAATTAATTTATGTATATTTGCGAGCGACTGTTAAGGAGGAGTGTTTAATAACTATGAGAAAAAAAAACTGATGACCATTACAAACGCTCCTTGCACAAATGAAATCTAAATCTGTTTAACGCCACACTGATTCAAAAGCCTTAAGTGGCTATTAGACGGTCAAACTTGGCAAGAAAGGCTTAAAAATTGTGTTTGTCAGCGGCGCTACATGGATTTCAAATTGTTTCGATATTAAAATTCTCTGTCATCAAACCGTTCTGACATGTAAAGTTTGACCATGTAATGCCCGTTAGTAGCCGGTTTCTCTAAATGTGAACGAACATTTCCCTTGCATATTTTTATTGAACAAACAAACATAAAAATGAAAGTGAAATTTACACATATCCGCATGTACACATAACAATGATTACTATCCGGTAGGGTTGATGCGCATTCCTATTCGAATGATATTGGATACCAGATATTCATGTGTCTTTTCTCGGTGTTCTTCTCTAATCGCTTGGCCATAAGGCAATTCATTATGGTGAAAATCGAAGGCTTTGTAGTATCTAGAAACTTCTAATTAATTTTCTTAGAGCGGGCCATACAGAAGAATTTGGTTTAAAACCGCAACTGCCCAGGTTTTCCATCTAAAGACATACAAATTCTAGATCGCTCTTCCTAAGACGTTAGCACGTGTTGACAAATTGTTGTATGGAACCATCGCCAGATACTTAAATTTGCCGGATTGCATGAATTTCGTATAGTTCAGGGATGACGTAAAGAAAGTTTATAATTAATTTCTCCTTGTGAAAAATACAATATCTATTTTTATTTTAATGGAACCATCAACTTATAAAACTAAGGGATGATAGCGGAAGTTGCTGGTGTTTTTTTTTTTCTTTTTTTTTTTTTTTTTTTTTGATATTCCAAAGGTATATTTTGCACTCTAGGGGGTCAACATCAGGGACTTAAGTTCCATAAGAATTGTATTCAACGCAATGTTTCAGACAAAAAGTGCCATAATCTCACGATCAGGGGATAGAAAAAAATTTATGGAACGCGAATGATTAACTGTTCTAATGAGAAGCTTTGCAAGGCCAATGTTATACTTTTAATTTAATATTCATAATCTAATTTTATTAATATACTATTAATATACTATTCACCACGAAAAATGGAATAAGGTATATCTAAGTTTGTCATTTCATGTGTATTTGCTACAATATCTATTTCTGACCCCATAAAGTATAAATATTCTGACTTCTTATGCAAAGCGAAGTTGATTTTGCGATGTTTGTCTGTCCGCCCTTGTTATTGTTGGATTATATTTGGTGATAGCGAATTAAAAAAAAGAAAAAAAAAAACATCAAGTGAAAAAATTGGCGTTCGCCCATATTTTCCGAGTTACGGGGCTAGCACGATATTTTTAAAAATTAAATAATTTAATTTAATATTCCCGTAACTTAATTTCAGTTATACTTTTTGCTTTAAAAATCACATTTTGATCAGCTTCAATCAATAATGCTTGAAGTTAAAAATCGAACCGTTGTGGATGCATCCCTTGACTGTTAATGAGCTAGGAATATTGACTATTAACAAAGCCTAATTTGCAATGTGAAAATCTACTTTAACTCGATTAATAATTTTCCACAATTATTAAAAAAAATAATTAGTTCCCTTGTATGCAGCCTTGCCAGATTTGGGGATTAATTTTCTTGACACTGGGAATAAAAAATGTTGTTGGGTATTGGGAAAACTTTATATGTTTTAGGCATTTTTCGGCGATTTTTATTTTATTTATTTTTCAATATTATTGCAACCTTTTTATTATTAAGTCTTTCAGTATGAATGCAAAAATGTTGCTTGAGAGAACATGTATAAATAATAATTTTTGCAGTAAAATGATTTATCGTAGTCGCCGTTTTATTTTCTTAATGATTGTGGAAAAAGAGTTAAAGCGTTTCCTTGGAATTTCCTTTTTTAGGTTCGATCAAAGCATTAAATTTATTTTAGCAAATTTGGACAAAAGTTTAAACTTGTTAATATGCCACTATGGCAAGACCAAAGACCATTTGAACACCTGGTCGAGTTGTTGTTGAAGATATTTTGTGTATCTGCGAGCAGTACTTATGTGGACGGATTTTTTTTTTTTTGGTAATGAACTCAATTAATACCAAAATGAGGAACAAAATTAGAATTTTGAGTTGGCTTTGGTATAACTATGGGGTATTTTTTTCCACCCGATAGATTTTGATAAAAAAAATTTCTTATTATTTTCAGTTAACTCTGGCAAATCATTATGAATAGACTTACGCTTGAACAACGCTATCAAATACCTTGAAAATCACTCATCAATTCGAGCAACTCATAGACGACTTCGTGATTTTTATGGTGCACATAATCGTCTGTCTTAGCAAGCCATCCGTCTAGAGGATGCAATAGCACCAGCACGTCGAAGGAATGTGAGTACTGAAGAGAATATCGCTGCTGTAAACGAAAGTGTGGAAGAAGATCGAAATTTATAGATTCGTCGTTGGTAGCCGGAATTTGGGCTCTGTCCTTTCACTACGTAGAAAATTTTGCGCTAAGATCTTGGCCTACATCCGTGTAAGATCCAGTTAGTGCAGGAATTAAGGCAACGAGACGATTTTACGCGGAGTCCTTACGAAGATTAGGCTCTAGAGCAGTTAGTAACTGATCCGTGGTTTTATCGCTGAATTGTGTTTAGCGATGATGCTCATTCTTGGCGTAACGGGTTTCCTAATAAGCAAAATTGCGCATATGAAGAGGGACCAATCCACAACATACCCTACATACTTTACTGCATCCAGAAAAATGCACCTTTGGGTGTGGCTTACACGCTGGTTCCATCATCGGACTTTATTTCTTAAAAAATGACGCCGGATCTCACGTTACAGTTAATGAAGATTGTGACCGCACCATGATTAATGACTTCCTGTTTGAAAATATGGATGACATTGACCCGGACATAATCTGTTTTCAACAAGATGGCGCTACGTCCCATACTACGACCGCAACCATCGAGTTATTGAAATCAAAATTTTTTTATTAATGGACTCGACTCGAAAAGCATATGGGAAGCCTATTTGTATATTATCCCATTTCAACAATATTTAACTGCGAATGTTTTTTTAAAGGCTGGAGCCTTTAAACGTCGCATTTTTCAAAATTTAATTATAGAATTTACTTTAACAAAATTTTAATGTTATCAATGATTATTGCGAGGCAACATTTGTATTCTTTATGCATGTTACATTGGCTCCAAGTGTTTTGACTCCTTAACTGCACCCTACCATGAAATAATCTTCTACTTTCCTCAAAATAATGTACCTGAATTTAACACATGTTACAACTGATAACGCATCTCTTCAAGAATCCTTAAAAGGTAACAAATGCAAAAGCAACTGTTCAAGTGCTGGCTCTTACTTACTGCTGGTTATTGTTGGTACAAACAATGTTCATATTAAATACAAAGGCAAACAATTTTTTGTTTTAGAAATTATTCTAACCCTCAGCCTCCTAAAAATTACAACAACGATAACAACAAAAACACAAAACGATAAACAAACGCATCATAGCGTTTCCCTTTGCTCCTGCTGATTAAGTGAAATACACTCGTCTAAAGTTGTTGTTGTACGATTTGTATGTTCTCTTTAGAAATGGCATAAATGCCTTTTATAAATGGCAAATGTACCATTACGACTTTGATTGTTTAACGCTCTAATGGGTCTATTGTTTGGGAGCGGATTTAAACAGGTGGTCTCGGCATGTGCTAAATGTAATTCCAAATAAAAAAATATAAAAAAAAATTCACTATTATTCTACTTCGTTTATACACCTACACACTAACACACATGAAGTTTGCATATTTACAACTCAAGTGCAAAAAGTTCCTGTTGTGTTTTTCGGTTGCTGTATTTGTTGTTGTTATTGGCTTTGTGAATAGACAAAATGATTTTCGTTTTGTTTTTTTTTTTTTTGCTTTGTTGTCGGAGATGAGTTGTGTTTGTTTTGCCAACATTATGTTAAATAATGACTTTTTGTGTTGAACATTTCTTTTTGTTGTTGTATTTTTTTTTTTTTTTTTTGTTAATTATGTTGTTGTAGTTGTTTTACTTTGTCAGTGAAAATTTCAAAGCTAAATGAAAGCTTTTGTCCTGGATTTTAAACTACTTAATTAAGGGTGGCAAATTGTTTTTGCGTTTCCTTTTGAATTTGAATGCAACTTGTTGTTGTTGTCGTTGTTGTTCCTTAATAAACAGACTGTAAACAATGATTTGAAAAAGACTTACATAAAAATATCTGATTAAGCTAAGAATTTTACTTGAGCTTAGATCTGAGTTTAACCTTTCGGCAAAAATTCCAATTTAAGTAGGAAACAAGTAAGAGAGCTATATTCGGCTATACCGAATCTTATATACCCTTCACCATCTAAGTAAATTTAGTTTAGTAAAATAACTGCAATCAAAAAAGCAAATATTTTGGTGACAGAGAATAAAAAATTAAAGACATTTGGTACATAAAAATGTCATCGGCTTTTATTAGGTTAAGCATTTTTAAAAAATTTTAACGCTTCCTTAGAAGCATTAGAATGATACCCATGTTAATATTTAACAAAATTTTAAACGTTTAGAGCCCCGTAACATATTGTATTCTCTTTTTTTTATTAGAACCAGCACTCAGGGAATGACCCTTACTTATGCAATGCATTGTGCCAGAACTAGGAAATTAGGTTGTGGGAAAGGGGATAGAGGGAATAGTGCTTGTGGACATCTGATTTAAATCTTTGCACATTGGAAGTGGCAAGAAAGACATTTTCGGAGAGTTAATTCCACATACGAACTGTTCGGCTAAAAAACGAATTCTCACTGTAATGCGTACTGTAATTCACTGGCCAATCGACCACAAATGAATGCGCTCTTGATGCATAGCGCGTTGGCCGTACGAAATTACGGTTTTCAGCAATAAGTTCCCTGATTTCATAAGAGCACATTCCGTTGTAGTAACGATAAAAGATTGATACCCTACTGTCACCGATGAGCTTCTTCGCTCTCTCCTGCATGCGGTCGAGTAACTCCAAAATAGACTTTAAAGCACCAACCCATACATAAGAGTTGTATTCAATTTTCGGTCTGATAAAGGTGACATGGTACGAAGATCAGATGGAGTAAAGTATTTCTTATACCGCACATTGGTCGAAATGCATGATCTGGCGTCTTTAAATTCAACTTTTAAAATGTTAAAATCGATCATTTTTTTGCACTTTATTAATAACTGATACCATATTGACGTTTTTACTTATGTTTTGCTATTAATATTCGCACAGCTGTGAGCTGTCAAACATATTATTTGTTGTAGCTTTTGTATTTAAAAATTTGGCGCCAAATTACTCAGTTTGTGATTTTTGTTGATATTGACACAAGTGAATTATTTTTTGGAAACTATATTTATTTTTTTTTAAGTGAAAGGTATTTGTGTGCTAAAAAAATGTTTGTGACCTGTGTTCCTCTAGTTTTTTTTAGAAATGGGTTGTATTAGGTGATGTATATGATAGTATATTAGAAGTGGTCTATATTGTAGTTTTATGGAGTGCAATTTTCGGAATTAAATGGGATTCAGTCCAATTCCTATTTTATGTATTAATTTTATTTGTTGTTATTGTAAAATGTCCAAAATGTTCTGCCCGCAATGAATGTCTCAAAACGCACACATTTTCAAATTTGGTATAACGAAAATGTACCCACAAACAATTTTCTGCTGTAGAGGCCCATGTATTTAATAATTTCATTTCCAAAAATAATTTTAGTGAAAATCAGTGCCGTGAAATAAAACGGAAACTAGGAAGCCTTATAAGTAGACTGGTAAAAAAGTAGAAGAACTCCAACAGGACTCTATCGAATTTTGAAGAACTCAATAAAGATTGGTTGGACAGTGAAATTTTATTGTTTGAGCAACCACTAACAAGTCATAATGCTGGACGATCTACAACAGAGTTCGCAGAATGCTCCCCTAAAACCGAAATAAACAAAGTTTCAAAACTTGTGAATGAAACCCCTTGTGAGGAGCTTATAGTGGCCACCCGCGTTAGTTTAAACAAAGCGGGTAAAAGAAGTACATCTGAAGTGGTATCAATGGCACATTCTGACAAAGAAGTTGCTGCTAAGATTAAAAAAAAAACTATGGCTTCAGAGGTTAGTAAACCTATTGAATATACGCCCGATGAAGTTTTGGGTCTATACGAGGACGAAGGCTTTTCAAAAAATTCCTACAAACTTATGCAAACTGGTGCAAAAATAAGAAATGCAAACATATATCCATCATATGATACATTGTTGTTAGCAAAAAAAAATGTTATTCTCTCGGAGTCGAAATTACTGCAGAAGTGCCTTTGCAGAGCTTGGTTGACCATACTGTAAGGAGGATAGTTAAATTGCAAAAGGAGTGTTTTATGAATATTAATGAATATCCAATTACAGCTATATATAAATGGGGATGTGGTGGCAGTAGTGGACATTCCACTTATCGGCAACGATTTTCTGACGCTGAATCGCTTCGATTAGATGAAAACGTATTTGCTGTGTGCATTGTGCCATTGCAAATAAAAATGGGGAATGTTATTCTTTGGGAGAATTCACGACCTTCTTCAACAGGGTTTTGTAGACCAATTAAATTAATTTTCGAAAAAGAAACCTCTGCATTAGTAAGTAGGGAAGTTGAAGCAGTTAAAAAGCAAATATGGGAAATAAATTGTGATACATTTGAGTTTTTTCAAATGTATCACAAATTTTACATGACCATAGTGGATGGAAAATGTGTTTAGTGTTGTAGCAGAATCCTCGTCGCGAAAATGTGGCATTTGCGGAGCCTCACCTTCAATGATGAACAACTTAAATGCTGTTAAAAATCTATCATGTAATACAAATATGTTTGAATATGACTTGTCAACACTCCATGTGTGGATAAGATGCTTTGAATGCATTCTACACATTGCTTACCGATTGCCTATAAAAAAATGGCAAATTCGTGGTTGTGACAAAGTTATAGTTCAACAAACTAAACTAGACATATAAGAAAAATTGAGAAATAGAATGTCTTTATAAGTTGATATTCCTAGGCCTGGGTCAGGAAATACTTATAATGGTAACACTGCAAGTAGATTTTTTCAAGAGCCAAATTTAGCTGCTATTTTGACCGCAGTCAATGTAGAATTAATTAGCAGATTTAGTGCAATTTTACGAACCATGTCGTGTGGGTATAAAGTTAATACACATGCATTTCAAATGTATTGTATACAAACAGCAGAAATATAAAGGGTCATCCAAAAAACGCGCCTACATGTTTCTTTGATATAAAACACAAACTATTTGCAATTTTTGTAAGCTGTTTTTTACAATTATAAGTGGAATAGAATATCATTCAAATGTCCACCATGACCGCGTCTGCAGACATCAATCCGAATACCGAAATTTTCAATGACTTTCCGACATGTTGTTGGTGTTATTTGACGAATTGCAACTTGAATGTTGTTCTTTAGATCATTAATTGTTTGTAGCTTTTCAGAATACACTCGACTTTACAAAAAAAAACACCACAAAAAAATCTAATGGTGTTAGATCACATGACCTTGGAGGCCAATTGAAATCTGCATTTCGTGAAATTAAACGTTGAGGAAATTTTGATCGCAAAAGCGTAATGTTTTCTCAAGTTGTGTAACATGTAGCACCGTCTTGCTGGAAATAGACGTCAGACACATCAATATGATTCAACTGTGTCCATAAAAAGTCTCTCAACATTGATTGGTATCGCTCAGCATTCACAGTAACAGCATTTCCAGCATCATCTTTGAAGAAAAATGGCCCAATGATTCCATTTGCCCACAATGCACACCAAACAGTAACTTTTTGTGGGTTTAGAGATTTGTCATGAATAACACGAGGATTTTCATCACCCCAGATACGACAATTTTGCTTATTGACAAATCCATCCATTCTAAAATGAGCTTCGTCACTAAACATAATATTGCTTTGGGTATTTTTCAAAGAACCCCCATTTTCATAATAACTTTGAATGATGTAAACGCGTTGTTGCAATGTGTACCTGTCCATGGTTAAAACTGTGCTACCTTCTAATAAAACAAAATGGCTTATGTCATTTGAAAAAGTGTCACGTGTAAAATTATATAGTGCTGACAACTAGGCGTCACATTTGCGCTATATCCATGGTTTTATATGCCGTCACGTATCTCTACTAATAGGACTGATGTCTCAAGAAGCTCAGGAATCAAGAAAAAATGATCTAAGGAATTTTAGAGAACAACATACACGAAAAAATTCAAGAAAAAACACAATGGAAGATTTAATGCATTCACTTCTCTTCTCTTTTGATCCTCTTATTTCCTCGATCTCTAAGCGCCCTTATTTATATTCCCGAAACCAAATAATAGTAGATAATGACATGCAAAACTTACCTTTAGAAAGAAATATGCAGGAAGACGCTGTTTGTTCTTATAATTCTGATTCTGATTAGAAACATGCATTTTTGCCTTAAAACTATAGCTCTATTCACGATCTTGTGCAAATAGTCTTGCATCATAGCATTAGCAAAATTGTGTAGCATACTTTTAGTTTACACCAACAAAACACACAGTAATGAGTAAAATATGCTACACATTTTGCAAATTCTATAATGCAAGACCATTTGCACAAGATCGTGAATAGAGCTTATGTATCAATTGTGCAATTTTTTTTATCTAAATTATTAAAATAAAAAAATCTCTTTAAAATTAACTTTTTTATACTTTTCCAAGTGAAACAAAAATAAATAATTATGTATCAACGCTATTTTAAATTATATGACGCCAGAATGCTTATTTTGACCACTGTGCACCGTTTCAAAAAACCTAGGTACTTGAATGCTTCGAACATCATATTGAATTTTCATGCCAAGAACATCGAGAGCTTCTGATTTATTAATATATATATCATCCATGAATACAGATGAGGTAGCATATTCCGCCGTACACCTGAGCGTTAAAATTTTTCATAAAATAATACACTTATATTCGCACCCTATACACCTTAATTTGTTCGATAAAATTTATTGCTTTATAAAACTTTTTCCTGATGGATAAAATCTACTGTTTTTTAAATTTTATTGCTTTCAATTAAAAAAATTAATAAAAACCACTGAAGTAGTCATTTAAATCATTAAATAAATAATATAATAAAATTAAAAAAAAAAACTGAAAACAAATAACAAATAACAAATAAATACACATAAATCTAGATCTTAAGATAATAAAGTCGGCAAAATATTAAACATCTTTAGATGTTTAATATTTCTTTGCACAACAATTGAAACTGTCACATTTAGAAATATAAGAATTTTCAACGATAAGCAACCAACCAACAACCAGCAATAGATACTGTCAATTCAGACTTAAAAAAATAATAAAAAAAAACATTAAACGCTTATCAATTGCGTATGTAGTTTTAAGGAAATATTTAAAGAAATCTAAGCAACTATGAAAAAAAAATTTTTTTTTGGATTTTATTGAGTTCTTATCAGTTTAGCTACAACTAACCATAACCACCGAACAACCTGGTTTGATAACAATTCATTTAATATACACTACGCGCAATTAAATTAGGAACATCAATTTGATTGGGATGTTGTTTTATTGTTTAAAATTTTATATTTACAAAATTATTAAATAGACCGGCAACTGACAAGTTTTTTTTGTAAAGTTAAAAAAAATTATATATTCTTATTCTATAGGGTGTTTTTTATTCCCCAAAAATATTACGAAAAGGTTAACTGTCAAATGAACTGTCACACTGCGCTTAGTTTTTGACATGATTAATCAGCATATTGTTTCAAATCATTACGAATAAATTCGTGCTTCTTACAAACGACTTTGTGATTTTTATGGTGCTCGTTATCGCCCGCCCAACAGACCCTATAGATTCCGTCACATCCAGACAAATTCACATTTTGATGAGGTTTTCCGGCTGGTGGCATCATTGGACATTATTTCTTTAAAGATAAAACCGGAGCCCACAATACGATCGTTGTCGCAGCATGATCAATGATTTTATGTTTCAAAATCTGAATAATACTGATTCCGTCAATATAAGTTTTCAACCATCGACTTATTGAAATTAAAATATGGTGAAATGTTGATTTCGGGAAATGGGACCTGTAAGGTGGCCTCCAATGTCATGCGATTCGATTCTTCTTGATTATTTTCAGTGGGGGCACGTGTTGATGTTGAATTTAACTAAATCTCAAATTATTTAGGAAATTATTGTCATTTCTTTCTATTTCGATAATATTGGTATGGTTTAATTATGTATGAAACAAAATATCGGCCAAATGGCCGGCGCAACCTCGGCGGCATAACTCTATCCGATGTTTCAAATTTTCGATGACAATGAGGCATAATTGAGGTTCTATGCCATTAATGTGCCGAATTATCTCATCCTTTTTTTTAAATAATCCCAAAGAAAGAAGTCAAACGGTGCCAAATCACATGATCTTGGCGGCCAATTGATATCGCCACCACAATAGATAACACGGCCATCGAATTTGTCACATAAAAGAGCCATTATTTTGTTAACTGTGTGGCAAGTGGCACCGTCCACATCCACATATGTTCATCAACGACGAGGTTGAGAGGTGCAATCGGCGACGTGTTGATGTGGACGGCTCTTCAGCCACACTATCGCGAACAGCAGCAATCTACAGACCCAGTTTGCTCAAATTTTTGCACGTTTATTTTATAAAAATACTCATGTGCACTTAAGTAAATTTCCAAGAGTTTATCTTTCATAAGTCAATTTATTTTCTTTATCTCTGTTCAAATGTACTTAAGAGTGCCTAACAATTACTTTATAGTTTTATTTATATATTTATTTATTACCTTTTTTACAAAAAACAAAAAAAAAGTGAAAAAAAAATAGTCTTGAGGTGTGTAGTTTTTTGTATTCAATGTTTGCATGGAGACCCACTAATGAATGATAAGATTTGTTTTCTAATCACAGCCGATTATAACGAGTACTTAATATTGACATTTCATAAAATTCTATTGCTTTATAATGACAAATTTATTATTTATAAAAACTAATCGTTCTTCTGTGATTTTTATTATTTATTTCTTTTTTACGATTTATTTATTCAACTCTTTATTTAATGGTGTGGATTATTATTCGGCCCTCTACTCATTAACCAGTTCAGTTAATGATGGATTATCAACATGTGTTTATTGATGGCTTTGATTTAAAAGGAAATTACTTTTATAAGTGATTAAAAGCTTTACAGGAGAGTAGGAGCTTTGATGGAATTTTATAATTTACACATACAAACATAGGCTGATTTAATATGTATGTATATTGATATTAAATTTGTTCAAAATCAGTGATCTTAAATAACAATTATTTAACAAATTTAACCGAAAAACTCAAAATGCAACAGAAATACTACAATATCAAGTCAAGCAGTAACGCTGCGGTGCCAAAGGTCAGTAGCAGCGCCGTAGGCTGGGCGGCGGCCAGCTGCAATAGCGGTAGTCGAGGCGGCGGTACCACCTTTCGGCGGCAGTGTCGAAACGTAGGCTGGACAAACTTAGGATATAGGGCCGGCGGCAAAAAGCAGCAGATGTGGCTCCAATTAGAAAGCCTTCAAATGAAGAAAATTTATAAGTATGATGATTTTTTTAATTCTAATAAAGAAAAGACCTATAAAACTCTATGAAAAGTTTGCATCATAAACTTACTGAATGAAGTCCGTTCTAGTCATGCCAGCAGAAGCGTGCTAAAAAAAATTTTTTCGCTACAATGCATTAAATGGCATAGAAAGACCGGGAGGAGAATAAAGAGGTAAAAGTATAAATGATCTCTGAACACTTGTATACATCAAGTTCCAGATAAATGTTTGAATATGAAAAAAATAAGTGTTCCTATTTCTCTACAGGACAACCGTATAACAAGTTCAGTGGCAATGTACAACGGTAACCCAACAGAATTTTGCGATAGTACATTAAAGGATAAAATTAAACGCTGCAATAAAAAATGTCCTTCCATGTTTATACAAAATATTAAAGGAAAAAGTTTGAGAGGGTCATTGAAGACCTTCTGCTCGATTTGTTATTCAATACAAAAGCTACAAAAAACATCGTTGTGTTATTGTCACAAAAATTATATTTTGATCGCGGTAGCAGCATATGTTTGCGAGGACCAAAATATATATCTTCTAAACAATATTTTAGTTATGATAACGAAATTTTTTATTGAGCTATGGGTTCATTAAAAGGCTTAGTGTACGAACCAAAATGGCAATTCCTAATCAAAAGACAAAATAAAAGCGAAAAAAATAAGAGTCAAATAAGAGCAAATACTCGTAGTAAAGATTAGAACATGACATTAATATTTTAAAAGGATTTTGGGCATACGGCCACAGCGGCTGCTCATGATGAAGCACATTTTGTGCGTCCAATTTTGGGTTACTTTCTCAAGTACCACTTGCTGTATGTCACGAATAACACGAACAATGTTGGCCTCTAAAGCGTCACTTGTCAAATCGCACAACCTTGGAGGCCAATTGACTGTTCCATTTTTCGAATTAAAAATATTGACAAATTTTGATTTGAATAACTCGATGGTTGCGGACGCCGTATGACACGTGGCGCCATCTTGTTAAAACCACATTTCGTCTGGATCAATGTCATCCATATTTTCAAACAAAAAATCATTAATCATTATGCGGTAACGATCTTCATTAATCGTAACGGGAGATGATGCTTCCAACGTGTAAACCAAACCATACGGAGCATTTTTCTGAATGCAATTGAGTCTGTAGGTATGTTGTGGTTTGGTCTCATTCCATATGTGGCAATTTTGCTTATTAACAAACCAGTTAAGCCAAAAATGAGCATCATCATTATGTGCCCCATAAAAATCTCGAAGTCGACTATAAGTTGCTTGAATTGAGCGTTGTTCAAGCGTGAGTCTATTCATAATGATTTGCCAGAGTTTACTAATAATAATAATAAGAAAAAATTTTTCATCAAAATTTAAATTTAAGTGTCATTTTTTATAATTTCAAGTTCTATCATGCTTAAAATACACCCTCTAAAAAAAACAAGAAAAACATCTTAAAATAAATGAAATAATTTTTTAAATATTTAAATCATATTTTTTACAATATGTTTATGCGCTGGACATAATTATGGTAAAATTTAACAATGCTAATATAATGAATAAACCATATAATTTAGTCATGATATGATGCTGTTATGGTTAGCACAACCATGTTTTTTTCTAGGGGAATATGGGGATCCAATATAACTTTAATTATCTTTAGTCTTTTATCCTTTTAAATAAGGAAATATAAACTGCTGCTGTTTTAAATTTCTACAATACTCAATTAAACAAAATTAAATTAAATCCTTAGCCCTCAAAGGTAATAGAGTAATGGAGTTCACTAAAACTAGCATTTGTGCTCAATTTCCAAAAACAAACAAAACTTTAAGGCCCAATTGTAACAAGAAAACAAAAACTTTCTATTTAACTTTTTTTATACCCTTCACCGCAAAATGAAGAAAACGGGTATATATAAGTTTGTCATTCTAATATCCATTTTCGACCCCATAAAGTATTCTGACTTCTTATGCATAGCGAAGTCGATTCGTCTTAGTGTTGCGGAGGTAAACTTGATTTCACAAAAAAGAAAAATATGTGTCGAAAGAGGTGCTATTTGGAATTAGCATGATCCGTTCATGTCCTTCGAGTCATCAGGCAAAACACCACGCCTACCTCTAATTTTTTGATGTCATTTAGAACAATAAAGTAGCTCCAATCAAAAAATAAATATATAGGGCGATAGAAAATTAAAAAATAAGAAAAAAAAACGTTAAAAAAAAAATTGGCGCTCGCCCATATTTTCCGAGTTACGGGGCTCTGAAATGTGAAATTTTTTAAAAATATCAATTTAGGTAACATTTTAAAGCTTTTGAAGAGATCTTTAAGGAAATATTAAAATTTTAAAAAAATGATTAACCCACTAAAAGCCGATGTCATTTCTATGTAAAATTTATATTTTAGTACCAAATTATTTTTTTTTTAATTTTTAATTCTCTGTCAATCCAATATTTGCTTTTTTGATTGGAGTTACTTCTCTAAACTAGATTTACATAGATGGTAAAGGGCATATAACATTCGGCATAGCCGAATGTAGCACTCTTACTTATTTTAAATTAAATTTGCACTTAAAAAAACTTTTTTTCTCAATATGTCACTAAAAGAATATAAATTTCAATATAAAATCACAATTTTAACAAAAGAAGAGAATTTAAACATAACCTTGAATATTCACAGAAATTAAGTGAAATTCGGCAATTTCGGTCAAACGAAATAGTTTAAAAAAACAATGGAGTTTTTATAAATAACACAAAAATAAAGTTTTAACTTAAACCAAAAATATGAAAAATTTAATTTAAATAAAAATTTCAGTTGAAAATCTATTTGTAAAATATAGATTATTTTGATAAAAAGAAAATTTGCCTTAGCTTTCCAGGAAACTTATCACAATTATTTTAAATAAACTAAAGATTTTTGTCCAAACAAGAAAATCTTTAGTTTATTTAAAATAATTGTGAGAAATTTCCTGAAAATCAAAGTAAGGGGTAGCGAAATGGCCATCATCCTTAATAATAATATCGGTGATTTAATAATTTAATCGGGATAAAAAACAGCACGTTTTTATTATTATTATTACTCGTATTATTATTTTAAATATTACATCAGAAAATTTTGTAATTTAATTTTATTAAAATTTTTTTTCAAATTATCCCGATTAAATTAATTATCGATAGTGGTAATTGAGCGCCAAAGCACGTCTCGATGGCCATTTCTGTTTATTAATTGAAATTTCACAAAAACAATTTTTTCTTTAGTTTTTTTTTTAATTTAAAGTTTATTTTTTAATAAATAGAAATAATAAAAAATTAAAACGAATAAATAAATAAAATATCTATTAATTTATTTGTTAAAATTGTTTGGTTTTTATTTGTTAAAAATTTTTTAATTTCCTTAAAAAACACAAATAATGGAAAATTCGAAATAAAATAAAGAATTGTATTTGGAGTCTTTATTTCGAAATTGTAGTTTTAATGATTGTAAATTATTTAAAGACAAGTCGCAATTTCTTCCAATTCCATAACCCTCTTAAAATTTATATCATTCTTCTTCGTTAGTTTTCTAACATAAATTTAAGAACAAGTTGAATTTGAAATACTACGACGATGTGTTCGTTGCCCCTTTAAGGTGTTTTAAATTTTTAATAATAAAAAAAGAAAAATATACACACAGAAATTATTTAAGCATTAAAAACAAACAAATCTACAGCTCAAAGGACATTTTTTGAAAATAAAAATCCTGGTTTTATTTGCACTTTTGCATTATGAATTTTATTCAGGTTTAAAAAAATATTTCTTTCATTCGTATTTATTTGCACAACAACGAACAATATTTCTTTGATTAAACAAATCTACCCCAAAGAAATATTATTTACCTCTTTGTTAACTTTTTAAAAGCACTTAAAAATGTTTGTTTAAAACTTTTCGTTTTCGTTTTCCTTCATTTTATTATTTTTTTTTTTTTTTTAAATATTGTTGTTGTCTCTTGTTTTAAAGTTGTATGGCAACAGCAGGGATAGTAGAATTATTTCTGATGAAATAAAATAAATCCTTTAGCTTTATATTTGAGTACAGGCCAAAAAAAAAGGAAAGAGATTGAAATAAATATCAGAAATAAATATTATTTTTTTAATACAGAAATATTTGTTTTTTTTTTTACAATTTCTGTTTAAAAAAGGGAATAACTGTAAATGTATAAAAACACATACATACACAATATAGCGATATGCCAATGATGTCAACGACGATGGCAAGCAATAACGCTTAATTTCCGGAAGTAGTTCAAAATAACACAAATAAAGTGTTTTCTCAGATTTTTCACCACAAAAATGCCTAATGTAGGTTCCATATTCATGTTTAATTCATCAGGATAATTTTTTTTAAATAACGAATCCATAACGATTTTATATTTGAAAATAATTTAATTAAACAAAGCCAACAAACAAATAGCCGGCTGGCTATGTTTTAACTCTAAATGTTGCTGTAAAATAAAAAAGTTAATTTACTTTAATTGTTCTTGATTCCTTCAAATAAAAAAATATTTCATGATATTCTCATGAAATATTTATTACTTAAAATTAAAAAAATGAAATGTGTTACTGCGGTGCAAGCATATCCATATGGCCATTTCGCTACTGCTTATATAGCTCATCAGTGGATTCTTCCCAGATTTTGTACAGAGTATTATATCAAAAGCTAAATTAATTAAATGAAAACTTCGTTGAATCAATAAAGCAAAAAGACAATAAAAAACTAAAAAATCTTTCATACAAAACACAGTTATCATTAAGTAACTGTTTTTATTTAATTTTTGTAAAATAAAAACTAAAACGACGATTTTTGAAGTTTTTTTCTTACTTGCCATCCCTAATATCGAACGTTTTACTAGTTTTGCTTAGTAAAAAAAAATGTGCCTATTAAAGGGATGATTCTTTTTCGGATTGTAAAAAATTTTTCTAATTAAATAATTGATCGAATCAATTATATATTTAATTTAAGAAAAAAATAAAAATTTTCCGATTAAATAAATACGAGGGCTGCTACATATATATTTCTGGCCTGGCAACACTAAGTGCTGCCAAGTGCAATCTGACATTTCCACTGGAAAGTTTGTCATTTTTAAGCATAATCGTACTCAAAACGTTTTGACGTACGACCATTATTTGTGTTGTTTACAGTGACTTGAAAAAATTAATATAGAAAAAAATGGAATTAACTCGTGAACATTTTCGTGCCATCATTTTTCACATTGATGAAGTTAAATCTTTGTATGGCGATGAAGCACCATCATATAGCACTGTGAAAAATTGGTATAATGAATTGAATCGTGGCCGAAGCTCGCTCAAAGACGAATTCCGTGAAGGTCGTCCAAAAACGGCTGTTGTGCTAGAGAACATTGATGCCGTGCGTGAACTCATAATGCAAGATCGACATGCGACATACCGAGAGATAGAGACATCCTTCGACATTTCTTCCACCAGCATACATTCGATACTGCATGAACACCTGGCCGTAAAAAAGGTTTGTTCTCGTTGGATACCGCACAATTTGAAAGTCGCTCCAAAAAAGGCTCGTGTCGATTGGTGCAAAGAAATGTTGCAAAAATACGATTGCGGGGCTTCAAAAGACGTTTATAAGATCGTCACAGGAGACAAATCACTGATCTATGTGTATGACCCCGAAACGAAACAACAATCGACCGTGTGGGTCTTCAAAAACGAGCAAAATCCAACGAAAGTTGTTCGTGGAAGAAGCACTTCGAAGCAAATGGTCGCCTGTTTCTTCGGCAAAACTGGTCATGTGGCGACTGTTCCGCTAGAGCAACCTAGGACGGTCACTTCAATTTCTTTGGTACACTACAATTTCTTTGCCTGAATTCATCGGAGAAATTCGAAAAACCAACAAGAAAAGACGAATCATTGTTCACCATGACAATGCGAGCTCTCACACATCGACTCAAACCAGAGCGTTTTTGTCCGGCCAAAACGTCGAATTAATGGGTCATCCGCCGTACAGCCCTGACTTGGCACCTAATGACTTCTTCTAAAAATGCGTGGTCAACGATTTTCGTCGCCAGAAGAAGTGTTCAAAAATAATGTTTTAGAGGTTTCTCAATCGGAGTGGAAATAGTGCTTCGACAACTGGTTTGAGCACATGAAAAAGTGTATAAATCATGCTGGAGAATACTTTGAAAAACAATAAAACCAATTTTGATTATAAATATTCGCATTTTCACTATTAGGCCAGAAATATATAGAGCAGCCCTCGTATCTGAGTTAATTAATATAATTACATTTTTATCTGAAAATAAATAAAATATTTAATAGGTTCAAAATATTTTCTGTGTTCCAACAGATCGTTTGTCACGCAAAACATTTTGTATGAAGCATTAACCAGATTTTGGGCCTGTTCGTAAATGCATCACTGCTGTGCATAATACGATTATTCTGCACTGCCGCTGCTAATCAGCTGTTGGGTACACTTGGATTTGCTTATTTTAGTTTGCATTTACAAACGAATAAATACTGTGAAAATGTAAAAATTTTAAACTGGACTTGTAAACTAGATAACACAAAAATGTGATAAAAATTTGTGTAAAAATAATAAAAATAAAAAATATTAAACAAAAAGAATTAAATTAAAAAAAAAGAACTTGTTTAAAATTATACTCACACGTTCATTGCGTCAGCTAGTTTTTTGCTTTTATTTGCGCATTATATATTTTAATGATGCATTTATGGACAGATGATATTTGTGGTGCTGCCACCTTTTGCATTTACGAACGTACCGCCCATCACAAACAATGCAGTGATGCATTTACGAAAAGGCCCTTGGATTTGCAGCGGAAACATAGTTCTTTATTTTAAGGGCACTGAACTTTGATTGCCAAACAACAGTTTTCAGCAATGTTATTGACTGATATAAACAAACAACATCTGCAATTTCTGCCAGCTTATCAAAAATATATTGTATATTTTGATAATATTAATTTTACAACGATAAAATCAGGTGAGTCGAAATCACAAAACGATTGAGATTAAAAAAAATAAATAAACGAGATTAAATATAAAAATTGAAGAATTGAGGCCCTGCTCTTCGCCTCTTTCTTGTCTGAAAAAATAATTTTTATTTACCATTTATCTGGGTAGCATAAATAAAACAGGTAAGAGTGCTATATGCGGCTATGCTGAATTGTATATGCGCTTCATCATATATGTATAATCAAAACGGCAAAAGTAATTCTTTTCTACCATAAAGTTTTTCCGTTAAAAAAGGAACCTTTTTTTTTGAAAATTATTAGTTTTGCTTAGGACTGTTTTCGCAGCATAGTAACTGAAAAGGTTGCTGTATCAGGTAAAAGCTACCAATTTTCCTTATCTTTTTTATTTTTATCATAAAACACAACCACCTGCAGGTTTACAAACTACAGCTGAAAAAAAATAAGGCACCCATTGTGTTTTGCCCACTGCCTCGAAGAATACTTATTTAATATTTATTTACTGTTAATTGTAAAATTTAAGAAACTTTTTTCTAACTCATTTCGTTCCTTGGCAAAGTTGATTTCAGCACGAACACGGTCGGACGGTCGAGCAGACGGTCATCGCTCAATGACATTCGCTATGCATAAGAACTCAGAACATGTATAGTTTATGGGACAGAAATGGATGAAATAAAAACTACAAACGGAATGACAAACATATATATACCATTTTCCAAGTGTGGTAAAGGATATAATAAAATTATAGATATCATGCTTGTGATTTTTTCATTACCATTGAAATTTCATTGGCATTATTTGAAACTACCACTTAATGCTAATGATTTTATTCGAATTATTATTGTTTTTACTAATGGCAATGGAATTTTAATGAAATTGTTTAATTACTAATTACAATTGAATCAAAAGTAATTGTTTTTATGCACTTAATTCAAGCGTTAGAGATAGTATTTATTTTTTCGTTTCGTAGTATTAAGTGGGTCATTACTATTAAAAAAAATCATTTAAAAAAAAATTTTTTTTTAACACCAGGGGTGTTCGTTTGTCAGCTCGTATAAATATTTAAATTGCGAAATTTGGACAATTTAATTTTTTTAGAGTAGTAAATCAACATACGAAAATTCAATGAAATCGGTTAATGATTTCGTATAGCTCCCATACAAAATTATTACCGAAATAGGCCATACTAATCATTATTTATTAGAAAGTTTTAATTTATATTAATTTACATTTAATGTTTAATGCTATTAGTCTTCTTATTCGCTGTCACTAAAATAAATATCATTAGAATTATTTTCAGGTAATATTAGAAGGTGCAACACCTGCTGTGGTAACGCGCTAATTTTCTTTTTGTAATATTACTAATAATAGGATCAGAGCTTATTAAAAATATATTGAAAATAAATTTATCAGACTTTTTACGACTGTATTTCAGTGAAAAATTTTCTCTGTATGATTTAAATGGTAATATGGTCCTTAATTATTGGGCGGCTTGTTGAAGAGGCTGATGTTTTTAGTTTTTTGATTGTGAAGAATACGTACATGAAGATATGCACTTTGTTGCTCTAGAATCGAAATGACTATGATACCAACACCAATCTGTTTTTCTGCTACGGGTTCTGCTACGACGTCGTTGATTGCCGGCGTCACGAGAACTACAGTTGATACCTGAAGATAAGCGATATCCATCATTTTATCGGCTTGTTGTGCAATTTCCACAAGGATCGAACGTACACTGTCTGGAAGTTGATCTAGAAATAATGTTTTAAGTACATTGTCACCAATGTTATTACCAACTACTAAAGCTTTCAATAACTGTAAAAAATGTGATGGTTTCTGGTAACCTATTACCAAGCCACTAAATAATTTTTTTTCAATTTGGCTTCTTCTGAAATAGCAAATGACAAGATAAGCCGTTCTTTAATAGCATCGTACTTTGCATTTTGAGGCAGAGAAATTAAAATATCACCCACAAATTTCAAATATGTTGGATCTAAATTTGCTACTACATGTGGAAATTTTGTTTTATCCCTCGTTATATGTGCTAAGGAGAAAATATTCTGAATTTGGATAAACTATAGTTGCGGGTTCTCATACCAAAAATGTGGCAATTTCTATAAGCTTGAAGTGACTGCAGAGACTTCTGGATTATTTGGTTCACATTGTTCAACAAAAGCGTGCCTTGTTTGAGAACTTCCTGAAGCTGCATCTCCAATACGTTCACGAGTAGGTGAATGTGTTGTATACATATCGGGGTCACTAAATTATAGGTGTTTGATTGAAACAACTTGCTATTTATACAAATTCTAACAGACTAAATTTTTATTTTAAATGAAAATTATTGAAAAATTATAACAAGGTAATTTGATTTAATTTTTTTTTTTTTCAAAACCTTGATACAACAAGTTGGTAAATAATTACCACAATATCATAGAAAATTAAAAAAAAATTTAACCCAAGCGGGCCCAAACCGGATTTGAATTTCTACTTGAAAGTGAAAAAAGATTCTTTTTTACACTAATTTACTAAAATAAAATATTTAAAATATTTCTACACACATATATTTAACTGAGATACACATTTGAGTTTCTAAATAGATAAAGTTGAAGGTCCCATTGAAAAAATATTACTTTTAATGCTAAAAAAAAGTACAAAAATTTTATTAAAAAAAATATTTTCAGTTTTTACCACTGTTTTCAAGAACTTAAAAAAACTTCAACTTTGACAACGCTTAACTCGAAAAGTAGATAACATAGAAAAATGAAAAAGATAATTAGTGATGCACAATTTTGATTATTATAACCTGAAATAGATTACTTTTTAAAAATATAAATTTTCAATTAAGAGCCATGATTGGGAATTTCAACCCAACGTGCTCCGAAGCTTAAAAAAACTGCATAAAATAAATAAACCTTAACACTCTTGTGGATAGAGCCATATTTGAAAATTGTATTAAATTATCCATTTTAAGTGAGATAGGTGTAAGTGTTGATGTCTGAAATCTAAAGCCACCTAACACGAGATATTGTTACTTACACGAAAACCAAAATGTATTCTCATCTAATTCTACCTGAGAAAGTTAAAACATATATTTCACTTAATTTTTGAGATCAAAATGCCCTTTTAAACTAATGCTCTACTACAGTTTAAGTTAAGAAATTTAGTGTACAAAGACAAGAGCTACATTCATTAATGATAACGATTTGAAACCATTTAATTATTAGTCAATGATAATAATTATTTTAACTAATTATCAATAAAACCTTTTCATTAAAAAGCATTACCATCAGTGAAAATAATGATAATGCTCTCATCAATCAATTAGTTTATCTAAATAATTACTCCCCTGTATGAAAGATATACTTTTACATACAATTTTTTATTGCATATTTTAAGGATACGGGTAGCAAAGCCCAGTAGGTATAACTAGTAAAATATAATTGTTAGATTTAAAAAGTGAAAACTTATTTTTAGTTAAATTATAAGTAAAATTAAATAAATTATTTCAAAATAAAACAAAAGCATCAATAAATAGAAATTAAATTAAAAATTCACTCAAAGTCAAGTTGAGTTTTTTATATTCACATTATTTCTAAAATGTATAGACTGTTTGTAAATCTGACCAAAAGCAAATATAAAAGTACATATCCAAAACACACACTCAGACACACACACACACGTATATATCATAAAATAACACTTTTATTAACAAATATAGGGATGTTAGAATTTGTATTCGTGTGTGGGTTTATATCCACAACATTTTCCTTTTTATTGGAAAGGTCGTCATTTTTAAAGCCATATACGAGGAGAATTACTTACAAACAGATATGGGGTTTCTTTTATTTATTTTTCGACTATTTTTTGTTTTTAAAAATTTATGTTTTGTGTATTTAAGTCATATTTACCTTTTTTTTTTTTTTGTTTTGTTGCCTTGGTTTGGCTGGGTTAGTATGGTTGTATACTTGGATAAATAATGGCAACATACCAATGACTACAAATGTTTGTTTGTTGTTATTTTTTTAGTCTTTTTTTTATAATAAAGTAGAAAATAATAAAAAATAAACTGTTAATAATTTTAAGCCAAAGTGCAGATACCTTTATTCATAATAAAAGCATTCCGTATTATTGTATGGTTTAGTTACGTATACAGTCTCATACGTTTTTTTATTTGTTTAATATTCCACTTTTAAAAAGCTGCCAAAAAAGAAATTTTTTTTGTAACATTTTTATTATATTCCATATTGGCAAACGAAAATATTGGCTAAAACACAAAAATTGTTACGTTTACCCAAGAAATAAATAAAAATAAATTAAATTATAGTTTATGTATCATAATATAACATTGCACAAAGGGTTCTATAATATTGTTACGTTTTCCCTTTTTAGACAACAAACGTACGGATTCTTTTTGATTGCAAATACCACTGTAGCTCATTATAAATTCTGTTTTCTTACTTTGTGGCTTTATCTGGTTATACTTCTTTTGATCCTACCGGTCTCGTGAATCCCATAGTCTCGTATTTACTAAACATGCGTTATTATTACAAACGCAACCGTCCACGCTACACTACTGTGTTACTCCGGCGTGACATGAACTACTCGATGCCTGGTTTAGTAAGCTTAACCATTCACAAACGGCTCCACTATGCCTTTTATCCAAGCCAGTCATGCCCTTTATCTAATACCCACAACACACGTCTGCCGTACACTGTTGTTATGCTGTTACACTTCCCAGCGCTAATCGCTACCGTTCTTAGTTTTTATTATAAAAGGCGTCTGGATAATTATTTGTTACTCTTTATATTAAATTAGACGTTTCTACTAAACTATCTGCCATGGCTTCACACAATAATTTTTTTTTTTTTGTTTCCGGGAGGTTTGTTCTGCTATTTCTTAATTTTTAATTGCATTATAACAATTATTATTTTCTTTTTACTCGTTTGAGGGTGGGCTCGAACTCACGATCTCCTGCTTTACTGCAATCACCTTTACCAACGCAGCCATTGAGGTTGCTCAGCTTTTGTTAGCTAATTGTGATATTATTCTAGTGGAAGTAACATTTTTCACCACGCTCATACGGAAATAACAGCAGGAGTTGCCAGATTTTTTTTTTTTTTTTATTATTCGTAACAATATAAATTTGGTAAAAGTGCATATCGCTGTTCAGACATGTAAACCAGAATACAAATCAAATGATATTGTGGAATTTAGTAAGTGAAATTATTAGCTGTGAGAAATTACCCAAAACTTCATATATATAATCGCTCAAAATTAGTTTTTCAGTATTTCGTCAATAAATAATAACACATATTACATATTCTTGAAATAAATCTTTACCGATAAACATTTTTTTGTATGTAAAATTGCTTTTATATTTACCTTTCTCAAGATCTATGGACTTCGTTTATTCTGTATTTTTTTCATTTGATACTATCAAGATCATTTTCACAAAAAAAAAAAAAACATTTTTAAAATGGCATTACATTATATTTACAGTATATGCCTGCAAGTCTAAGTTTTCTTTATTTCATAACTTTAATTATATTTTGTGAAGTTTTGATGTTTTTTTTTTTGGAAATTGTATTTTGTTTTTTACTTAAAACTTATTTTTTTCTTGAGAAGCGTAATATTTTTTGGGACAAATTACACAAACCATAGTTCCATCGTTTCGTACTGCAGTAAACGCTCAGAAATTCGAACGCTCAAAAAACACGAATATTCAGAAATTTGAATCATTGCATTTGGCGCTCTACAATTAGAATTCAAAACTTGAAGTTTCGAGCAGCCTTTTCTTTTTTGTTGTAAACACGGTTGCTGGAAGAAGATCAGGACTAGAAAGACGTTATCCAAATAAATCAAAATTCTTTGACACAAATCGATTCAAATAATTCTATATTTGTAAGAGAAATCGAAAGATGGAACGAAGATGCCTTTGAGAATAAACCTTTCCACATATTTGACAGCGAAAGTTTGTCTTTAGGCACAAATAAAGTTATTGATACTAAAGTTTCACTTAATATTTCTTATTCCAAAGCTACGGCAAGTGTAATTAATTTAATACAGAGGTGCAAAAGCAGTGAAAATTTTCCACTAATAATATTGTTTTGTCGGATATAAAACAACTAAAAAAAAAGACTAATATTACTGAGCATACTCGTATAATTAACAAAGACTGAGTGAGAATTCGAAATAGGTATGTATTATTTTAACTTTCTTAAAAACTTTCTTCTTAATTTAGTTATAAGTATAATATTATATTATACATACTAAAGTCCAATGAACTGAATTGTTATTTTCTGTTATATTTTTTATAGTTTTTATGTTAAACGAAAATTAAAAAAAAACTAGTTTTTTATATCTTTATGGTAAAATTTACCTAAATTTTTGTATTAAAAAACCATCCAGAAATTCGAATCGCCCAAAAAACAAAGAGGTTCGAATTTCCGAGCATCTTATACTGTATTTTAAAAATCTAGTAGCGAAGTACATTTTCTTCTGTATGGAAAACGTAGTAAGCTTTAACTAGATTTCTCGTAAGTATTAGATTTTGATGTAATGTAAATGCCCTGTTATTTTTAGTAACGTGCTGGCGCACAATGGGGTATTTGGCCAATCTAGCCGGACATTAGGCCAAAAATTTATTTTGAGAGATTTAAAAATTTAAGTACGCAGCTTGACAAATAACTAATTTCTGCATCGTATAGTGAGTTTTCAAGTCTTTTATAAAATTTACCGTTACAATCATAAATAATAAATTAAATAAAATAATTACTTTCAGATAAATAAAGCACTATAAAGTAACAGATTACAAAAATAACTTTTTAATAATATTATTGGGACGCAGGGATTGGTTAGGCATAGGAAAGCTTAAAAACGAATAATTAGCAAAACAAAAAAATTTTCATTTTTTCCACAGGGATTACAGGGATACCTCGCCCTGCCTATAAAAATTAATTCTTATGCGCAGTATAAAGTCTCCAAAAGTTCAGAACTTTAAATTATACTTTCGTTTTTGCCCACTGTATATTAAAAAATATTGCAAATTCTTAAGAAACTTAATAATAATCATAGTTAACTCGCATCAATTTGGTTAGAGAAAGTCCACATAGAATCCTATGCTTTTCGTTGTTATCCTTATTCAAGGTGCTTTTTGCTACCCCAATGGGAATAATCACAATTACTCTTCAAATTCAGCCACTTGTCTATTTAATTACACATCATAATATGAAAGTTACTTGTACTCGTACAAAATTTTAAGACCATTCCCCTTACAGTTCCAAGGTAAACGACAACAACTTTTCGCTTTGTATAGAAGTTATCACGCCCACTGCCTCAATCCATCTACTTGATAGACTATTCGTATTAATAAAGAAGTTATAAGGAAGTTTCTAGTACAAAAATGAGGGCTCTATGTATTATTGTTCTCTAGGTAAACAATGGTTAACAAAGAGAAAACAAACATTAATTACTAAAAAATTTCACAACTTTTCAATTTTCAACTTTTAAAGGGTGTCCCTATACAACAAACATTATTTTGACGTCAATTATGAAACGTAAAGGGCACCACTTTAAAATTAAAAATAGAAATTCTTAATACTATAGCTCCCAATAATAAAAAGTAACATAAATTTAAATAAAAAAAAATTAAAGGGGGTCCCGATAGGTGACTTAATTTGACCTATATGGGCTTTACTTTTAAGCCATTATAGATAAAAAATGGAAAAGTTGGCAATATGCCGATTACTATGGCCGTTATAATAAAACAAGAATAAATATGCAATATTATAAATTAAAGGGTGGCCCAATAGTTCATTTAATTTTATGTATATATCCAAACATTTGAACAATTGTATACAGACATCTGAAATTTATAAGAACCGCTATAAGAACAAGTAATCAATTTTAATTAAGAAATTAAAGGGGGTTCCTTTAATTGATGTAGTTTGAAATTTATGGTCCTGTCGTTTGAACTAACGGTTCATAAAAATACTTGAAAATTATATAGTATGTCCACAACTCAATCTAATATAATAAGAATTAAAGATATTCCAATTTAAAAATTAAAGGGTGTTACAATAGTTGATGTAATTTGATGTTTATGGCCAAACGGTTGAACAGTTTTAGACAGGCGATTGAAGTTCAGAAGGAAACTAAGTTCGCTATAACAGCATAAATAAAATTTGAACATGGAAATTAAAGGGTGACCCAATAGTTGATGTAATTTAATGTAATTGGTCAACCTTTCAAACCATTAAAGATAGCTAAAATCTGTTTTGAAGTCGATTTTTTTGCAAGAATTATTTATACTGAAAAAGCCTTAATAGGCCAAACTTATTTTAAGAGAACCGTTCAATGTAAATGCAGTGACGCTCGAGCAAAATTTGTAAGCAATCTTTCAATTGTAGAAAGTTAACTAAGAAAGCGTTAATTTTAAATAAAATGTTATAAATTTGTTTACTTAAAGAGCTCTTTCCTTTTTTTATTGTCTTGAGAAATATTAAAAATCCCTTTTCTTATGATTGATGATGATAAAAATTTTATTTTCAAACATAACGTAAAAGTTTGCTACATAAATTTTTATTTTTCAATCCCAAAATACTGTACTGTGTTTAAAAAGACATGAGTGTTTCGGTATTATTGAATATTTTTTCAAAATTTATTTTCTATTTTTAGGGATTTGTGAAAACATTTTTACCTCATGAGTGCAATGAGCCAACAAAAAATTACTTCAATTTTTATTCGTAATTTGTTAATATAAAACTAAAGGAAGATGGACAGACATACGTGTAAATATATAAAAAGTATCTCTTACAATATACCAACAGCAATAACATTGATAGCAAACGAAAGTGCTTGAGAATTTGTAGCCAAAATGTAAAAAAAAAATTTACAAGTCTTTCTTTAACCAGGGATGAACAAGACAATATCCCGCAGTGAACTTTATTAAATTATATAATTTTGACAGTTATTCGTATTTTTGTTGTTGTAGTTTTTTTTTTTACTTTTATCTTCTCTTTCCCATTAAAACTTCCCCTCATAAAATTGTAAAGAAAAAAAATATGCCAACTACCCAGCAGCCTGGCATAAAGGTTAGTTACGTTAAATGTATCCAAACCATATCAAATGGTTGTTGGTTACATGCCGTGTTAACAGTGTGTATTTACCACTTCTGTTTTTAGCTTTAGCTGGTTGGTTTATTGGTTGGATTGGGCTGAGAGGCTGGTTGCTGTTATTTAATTTTTGCCGAGGAGTTCATGGCTGTCAGTTGTTGTAATAAAACTCCCTTTGACTATCAGCATCTTAAGCGTTTTTCATGTAACAATAAAACCACATACACATGCACGCAACAAATCGAGCAGTTAGTGGGTAATGTGCGTTTAAAAACGACTGCGTGTAAATTTTATACACTAAGAGAAATTATTGATGACTACTTTACTGTTAGAAGTAAACAAAAATTTAGCAAAAATTAATAAGAAATAAGACATATGAAAAGTGTTTTAGGGATTAGAAGAGGCAACTAAAAAAATTTTCAATGACTAAATACAACATTAATTTTCCTCAACATTAAAAACTATACTTGCATTTTTCTTGTTTTTCTTTTTCTCTCTGTGTATTTAATAACATCTGCTTTCTCTTTTAAAGTCTTTTACATATTTATAACTTCAATATACACATTTTTATTTTCTTTTTTTTTCTTTTTCGTTAAAAAGTACTCGCATTCCCTGGAGACATGTTTATTTTATGCCATAAACAAATACATGCCTTAAAGTATAAACCAAAAAAAAAAAAAAAAGAATTTATTCATAAAATTTCCTTGTTACAAAAATATTAACTTTAAATCCCTGAAATAACTTCAGTTGGATTAAATGTTAGGGCAACCAGATCAAGTCAATGAATTACTAATTAGGAATTAATAAGCCGCCTTTTTTTACTAAAAACTTATTGCATAAAAATACTTAAACCGAAATTATCAACTTGGGGCAGATTATTAGAAAAGTTGAGCAAAATTGAAGAATAAGAAAAGATAAAAATAATTTTTTGAAAACAAGTTAAATTATAAAAATATTTTAGGTTTGTTTTAGCGACTGGATGCCGACTTTTATTCTACTCCAGAGTGTAAAATGAGGCACTAGAGGATGCTTTAAAGCATGTGTGCAATTTTAGTTAGGACTTGGAATTAAAAACGAGACGTTTTTTTAGCCTCACGGGAAGATCGGTTCAGAACAGGACATACTACCAAAGAGCAATATTCCATTGCATCGTGAGGTAAAGGAATTGTAGAAAATAAGTCGTACAATTAGTGCGGATTAAAAAGTTGTGTACGGAGACCTATTTAAATTTATTTTGTAGTTATTGAAAGGAAATTAAACAAATACTTAAGTCAGTGAAGGGGAAAATGCAAAAGATAAATAAGTTTCTTATACACATAATAAAATAATAATGACCGCGTCTGTACAAAAAAAATTCTTTAAAAACCAGGGTACGGATTACCACACTCAGTAGCGACACAAGCACATGATGGAATATGCACACAATGCTGTTAGACAATCAACTTGGTCTCAGTGTTGCCAGTTTTTTTTTAGCTTTCTCGCCAAATGGCTTCTTGAATATCGCCAATATAAAAATAGTAATATTAGTTATTAAAACTGTTTTATAAATAGCAAGTGCGTAATAACCGTCTCTAAGTCTTAAAAAATGCTTCTTGATCTGCAGAAAATTTATTTTGAAAATTGATAATAAGTTAAAATAGAATGACAATAAATTAAATGGAAGCCGCCCAAGCAATTATTTAGCAACGTCTTCTCACAGAAGGTTTAACTTCCATTCGTACTGGTGGCTTTGGTTGAGTGGTCCTGGGAAGTGGATTATTCTGTGCGTATTGTTGATCCTGTCTTATCGGGATCGGTGCATTATAAATGCGAATTTGTTCAGCTGCCCTTAGAATTCTATATTGAGTTTCAGGTCTATTCCGATTCATCTGACTATGCACTTGATTAAAAGGAATAAGAATATTATTATACCTACTATTGCGTGCGTGAATAGACATTTTCCTATAGTTCCTATAGCCTCTGGTAGTGTTGCTGGTTTTTGAATAGCCAACATTCTGGATATCACCGTTTACCCCCTGGATAAATACGTCTAAAGCTTTATTCTGTTTTGCTTAGCCAATATAATTTTTGCCAAAATTAGGTCCTCATTCTGGGCCTTCGACCAGTCTTCGCTTGACCAATTCACTTCAGTTTAAAATTTTGTGCAAAAATCAATGCTGTCCATATTCAAAAACGAATGATTTTGCAGTTTTAAATTTTTTTAATTTGTCGCTATTTTCTTTATTATAACTTTTTTTGCTGTCGATGCCATATCTCATTTAATTTTAACAATTTTGATTTTTTGTGTCACTGCCTTTTTCTTTAAGCGTCTTTACCATTTGACTTTTAATTCTAAAATTAAAAAATATTTTTATACACAAAGCAGACAAAAAGGCACGTACAATTATAGGAGTCAAAGCGAATTTAGTTAATACGGCAATATACATGCATTTTTGGTTAACCTTAAACATATAAAATAATGCAGCCAGGTTTTTTATCTTTTTTTAAATACAATGTTATCGTAGAGAAACTCACATAAAATAGCCAAACATTTCGCCAAGTTTTTTAAATAACGCCAAGACTATCGCCTCGCGTATTACATACTCTGATGTTAAGTTCGTTCTTAAATAGGCTGGCAAAAAGTGATGTGATGATGTGATACAAATGAAATAGGAGACCACATATAATATTGTTACAAAAGTAAGATCTGGCAACCCCTGTTGTTGTTGAAAGTATTAGAGTGGTGAATAAAGTTACTTCCACTAATGGTGTGTATAGAATAATACCACAATTAGCTAACAAAAGCTGTGCAACCTCGATGGTTGCATTGAGATCGTGAGTTAGACCCCGCCTTCGGACATTGCTACAACGGAAAATAATAATTGTTATAAAGCAATTAAAAATTATTATTAAGCAGCAGTGCTAACTTCCCGGAAACGAAAAGACAATTATTGTGTAAAGCCATGGCAGACAATTTAGTGGAGACGTCTAGTTTATTATAAAGAGTAACAGACAATTGTCAAGAAGCACTTTGTAATAAAAAGTGGAAACGGTATTGGTTAGCACAGGAAAGTGCAACAGCATAACAACAGTGTATGGTAGACGTGTGTTGTAGCTCTTAGAGTGGAGATGTCTGTGGATGGTTACGGTTACTAAACAAGGCTTCGAGTAGTTAATCTCTCGCCGGAGTAGTGTAGCGTGGATGGCTGCGTTTGTAGTAATAACGCATGTTTAGTAAATTCGAGACTAAGAGTTCACAAGACCGTAGGATCAAGAAGAATAGCCAGAAATAGCAAAGTAAGAATACATAATTTATAATGAGCCACAGTGATATATGCAATCAAAAGAATTCCGTATGTTTCTACTAAAAAGGGAAAAGCGTAAATGACATATTTTAAAATTATCAGTTTCCTTAAGAAAACATTTCTTGTTTGAATTTATGAAATTTATTAAATACAAGAAACACTAATATTTCCTTATTCCTTTTATCCTTAAGCAACTTTTTATAAATTCCTAAATTTACAACCTCAACTCAAACATACTGTTAACATTATAACTTTGGGTTTTTTTTTTCTTTAAGTACAAATAATTATGTTGTGAAAATAAGTTAATTGTGTTTACATTTCATAAAATTACAAGAAGAATTATTTTTTATTTTACAACCCCATATAATTCAATTGCCACACTTGGTCTATAATCCCTGGCACTTGAAAAATCCAATGTCGACGACACACTCATAACAAAAACGCAAGCAATACTCACGCACTCAAATTTAATAACTTTTAATAACACTAATAATAAATAAATAAATAAAAAAGCATGAAATAAAAACAAAATCCCACATTGAAGTGGTTGTTTCAATGGAAGGATGGATGATTGGTTGCTTTGTTGGTTGGTTGGCTGGTTAGTTGATTTGTTGAGTTGCTTTGGCAGATGATTGTCAGTCAGTAAATCTAACAATGTTTAAATTTTCTTAACATAACGTAACCACTACATTTTTAGTATTGAGAATTTTTGATGTAAATTTATATAACCTTCAACATCTATGTAAAAATAGTTTAGTGAAGTAACTCCAATCAAAGAAGCAAATATTGAGGTGATACAGAATTAAAAAAAAGAAAGAAACTTAAGTTCTACGTGTATCAAATTTTACATAAAAATTACACCAGCTCTTAATGGGTTAAGCATTTTTAAAATAATATTAGTATTTCCTTAAAGATCTCTTCAAAAGCTTTAAAATGATACCCATATTGATATTTAAAAAAAATTAAAATTTCAAAGCCCCGTAACTCGGAAAATATGGATTAGCGCCGATTTTTCACTGGATGTTCTTATTTGTAAATTCTCTTTCGCCCCATATATTAATTTTTATTTTTTTATTGGAGTTACTTAACTGTTCCAAATGACATGAATAAGCAAAACATTATTTTGGAGCAGCGAAAAAATTAACGCTCGCCCTTATTTTCCGAGTTATGGGCCCCTTAACTTTTCAAAGAAATATTAATTTTGTTTACCATATTTTTTAAGATATCAATATGGATATCATATAAAAGCTTTTGAAGAGATCATTCAGGAAATTCTAACATTTTTTAAAAATGCTTAACCCATTAAGAGCCGACGACATTTTGATATGAAAATATATAGAGTACTTATTATTTTTTTTTTTTAATTTTGTCACCCCAGAAGCTTTTCCCATACATGAACAATGATCCTATAATACCCAGGTGGTGTGCGAACCAAAGCCAAGTCATTGATAAATGCTGGAAGTCAAAATAAAAGCGTTTATAAAAAATAAAATCTTTCACTTCTTCTTATTTCTCGACAGAGTAAATAAATAAATTCAATTAAAACTTTCGTGTTAAAGAAGTATAATTTAAGCGGGAAAAATGTTACAAGAAACAATTTATTTAGTTGGTCACATTATGCAAACAACAGGGAAAAAATACAAATACTTTATACGCATTCATATTTAACGGTAATGTAAATAAAATTTTTAAAAACAAAAAGTCTTAATATTTTACCAGAAAACTTAGCAAACAAACGAACACAGAACGTATAATAAAAAATAAATATTTACAAAAAAGAATAAAATAACAACAAGAAAACTGATAAACTGACTTCGTATCGTAATTGCTGATATACAACAAATTACAACAATGAGGAGTTTAAACCACCCCCTTCAGTTTGTAACTCCTTATAATTTAATAAAAAATATTTGCCTGAAACCCTTCATGGATTTTGAATTATTAAAATTGAAATATGAGTATTTTTTTAAGGTATTCATTTTTAGAGATGTGTTGCAAATATTTTTGTTTAGTGGCATTAATACATGCTTCCCACAAAACGATTGTCAGCGTTTTACTTTTTGTTTAAATAATCATTATTTTCGTCTTTGGAATATCCGATCCAATTAAACATTTTTTTGACGAGTCAACATCCGGCAATAAAATACAACGCAATGCAATAATAAATAATGAAAAAGGTGCTACGAATTATTGGTTAAAAATAAAGATTTTATGAATTTTAGGACACTGTGGAAGATTTTAATGAGGGAATAAAGAAATCTTATTAGATCAATTTATAGGAATGCAACACAACGAGCTTCGTAAATCAAAAACTAATTGGATGACTAGTATTTTGACAGAGCACATATTAAGAACGCAGACCATGCAGGCAAGGACTTTAAAGAGATGTAATAAAAAGTGTTTTTTAAGCCCGATAAAATATTAAATTATAAAAATACACAAAAAAAGAAATATTTCCTTATTTATTTTCCAAGCACAAGAAATAAGAAATAAATAATTAAAAGGTCAAATAAAAAAACTATATCAAAAAATTGAATTTTAATAAATTTTTTTTCTTATTATTTTCAGTAAACTCTGGCAAATCATTATGAATAGACTTACGCTTAAACAACGCTATCAAATTATTCAAGTTTACTTAGAAAATCAGTCATCAATTCTAGCGACTGATAGAATACTTCGTGATTTTTATGGTGCGTATTAAAGAGATTATCGCTGCTGTAAATGACAGTGTGGAAGAAGATCTAAATTTATCGATTCCTTATTGGTCGTAGAAATTGGGGCTGTGTCTGTCCACTAAGTAGAACATTTTGGGCAAAGATCTTGGCCTACACCCATATAAGATCCTGCTAGTGCAGGAATTAAAGCCACTAGACCATTATATGAGTCCTTCTTCTGCCGATTGGGTTCTAGAGCAATTAGTAGCTGACCCGTTGTTTTACCGCCAAATTGTGCTCAACGATAAGGTTAATTTTTGACTTAACGGGTTTGTTAATAAGCAAAAGCGCAGCATATAGAGTGGGACCAATCCACAACATACCCTACAGACTCCATTGTATCCAAAACAATGTACCGTTGGGTGTGGTTTACACGCTGGTGGCATCATCGGATCTTATTTCTGTAGAAATGCGGCCGGATCTCACGTTACGGCCAATGGAGATCGTTTCCGCGCCATGATTAATGATTTTTTGTTTGAAAATATGGATTGTGGTTACTATTTAACACTTAGTACTCTTACAAACCGATTTATAATTATAGTGAGAGCCCAATGTAAGCGATGTAATGCAAAAGGCTGCAATCAGCTGTTCTTTTTGTACTAAAATATATTTAACGAAGTTAAATGAATGCGACTAATTGAAGTAAGAGTATGGGTATTAAAAATAAAAAAATATATAAACATATTGAGGCATAAATTAAGAAAAGAATTTAATTGTTAAAAATTAAAAAAACGAAATATAAAGAAAATAATATGAACAGAAAGGAGTATAATGCTCTCGCATTTTTTTATAGCTTTACAGTACAAGGGACCGACAGGTACCCCTTGTACTTTTCTATCTCGATTAGCAAAATGTTTCTGAAAAAGTATGTGGGTATATTAGTAAATAATATCAAACATTTGGTAGCATTAACACCCATTGAAGCATTCATTTTCAGTCCAAGATGTTGCTCTTTTTTATATAAATTTTTATATTTTTGTATTTCTAAAGTTATTTTTTCGTTAATTAATTTTTAATGTTTTGTTTAGTTACTTTTCGGTTTGACAAATTAATAGTGTAAGGCCAATGTAAATGCCGTGTGGCAACTCTCGGTAGTCAGCTGTTCTTTTCGCCGCTTGAATTTTTTTTACGTATGCAAATGAGCGAGGGTTATTAAAGTAATTTGTGTAAAAAAATAAGAGACACATTTGCCGGCATTGCCAAGTTAATATATTTTTATCCATAAACAAATTTTTGTTTTAATGGGCAATAATACTAACGCTCATTAAGGCATGTCGCATCAGTTAACATTTTATTTGTAATAGGAAATATGGAAATTTATCTAATGTTTTCCATTTATGCCATAAAAAGAATATTTATAAAAACTTAAGCGGACCGTAACTTCTATAATATTTATGATTTTCCGAAGGTCTTTTTATTTAAAATTTTTTTTAATTATATTCTCTATCCCAAGAAAGATTCTTAGTTTGATTTATTGTTTTTATTTTTGCTTTCAAGAAGGTAAAAAAATTTGGAACATACAAACGCCCTTAAAGCGAAAGAAAATATAGCATTTCTTTTTAAACTGGGACTCAGGGAGGAGGTTACGGGAAATATTTATACACGGATCAACAAATTATAATTAATTTTTTATAAAACTTTGCTACGGTTTCAAAACGAAAGGGATTATATCGACTAACAGGTTAAAATAAATTTCGAAACATTAATGAATCCTAACGTAAAAGGTGCAAAAGGCACTGCCTTTTTCTAAAATAAAACCAAGATGGGAGATAAGGAAAAATGGGTAAATTTGTACTGCTCAGTTGGTTTATTTTCAAAAGTCAGATCCATAATAAGAGCGAACATTTTGATATGAAATTTAAAAAATAAATAGATCCAAGATCTAGAGTGTAAAATTGGGTTTAAATGTTTTCCATATAAGGAACTGAAGATGGGAAACACTGAAAATGAAAATCTATGAAAGCGATGAAGTTAAAAGGGGACATAAAACGTTTTTGTATCCGAATTCCTTTTAACCCAATTCTTGAAGTACCAATTTTAATCGAAATGTTTTAAACAATTTTATAAACTCGAAGTTTTTTTGGCTGCAGTCTTTTATGAAATGATTCCCCAAAAACAAAAAAAAATTAACTTACAATAACTTACAACAAAAACAATTAAACCAACTACAAACATATTTACACAATTTTTGACAGTGAACAAACAATATTTTTATGTTTCAAACCAACAAACAATTTGATGGCGATGATGACTTTGCGCTCGTACATTTTTTTCACTCATTAACAAATCAACCCTCCTTTCCTTATACTTAATCACAATCACACACAACAACATTAGAAAGAAGTGCATATTAATAATTTGTTGGCAACAATAACAACAACAGTTACAAGAGAAATGAAAAATTTGTGCAAATCCACGAGTATCAGGTTTGTAAAATAAATAAAAGAAAAAAAATATTTGTTTCTGGTTACAAGTTTCCGCTGGCATACAACACAGTGCGATACAATACATTGCGCTGATAAACAGCCTTAAGGATAATAATTCAATTTTTCTGCTCGTTTTAGTGAACGTTGGTCGTGCTAGTTGTCAGACGACGTTGTCTCGTTTAACACCATTGGGAATTGATGGTGAATTAGTTGAGCAAAATAAAAAGAGGAAAAAAATGAAAACTACAAAGCACCAACAACAAGTAAAAAAAAATTAACGACACGTGCCTGTTGATCCTCTAAAGACTTAGAGCGTTTTGCTGGCACGAAAAACCAAAAAGGACAAAAGAACACATGAGATCGAAAGAGGCGTTAAAATGTTTGCTGGTGAACGTGTGCTGGGGCGTTTAGTTGTGCTTAAAGCAACCGCTCTACACACACTCACATGCCACTTGTCAGTCTCGGCTCACTGTGGGCACCCTTTTGTTTTTTTAATCAGTTACCTCAATCCACTCCAACCCACTTCACTTATCACAATCACAAAAAGTCCTTATGAATAATAATAATATTTTCTTTATTGTTTCTGTTTAAATAAAACATTAAAACATTATTTTTTTATTTTCGATTTATTTGTTTCTAATTAAGGTTGTAATGGAAATAGCAAACAACAACTAAAATATAGCGACCGTTACTTTGCGGCATAACGCTTGTTTGTGTTCGTTTATTCGTTCATTCATTTATTTGCTTTTTGTTATGCTGTCGTACTCTCCTTCGAAAGCAAATGCTCGTTGTTTGTCACTTTGTAACATTTTAATGCATTTCTATTACTGCTTTTAGTTTCGTTTATTTATCATTGTCTTAGTCTTAGACCTCCAGAGAAATGACATGGTATGTTGGGTCACGTGTCTTTTGATGTCAGTGCATTAAGCTTTCTTCTTTCATGTTTCGTTTTCTTCATCACGCATGACTTTGACAAAATGAAATCTTATAAAAATCCATTAATCCCTGCACTTGTTATGGAAATAAATGGAAATTTCTCATTGTAATCCTCATAATTATCGGGTTTGATTAAAATCTTTCAAAAAAATAATAATAATTGTCAAATAATTATGAGCTGGTTGGCCCACCCCTTTTTGGGTTGTATTAAACTCAAGTTAATAGGAATCAACTGGAAGTGTGTGAATCCTTACAATAATCCCATATTTTTTATTTGTTTTTTTTTTTTTAACTGATAATTACGGGGGAAGTCAAAAAGTCTTCTTCTTCTAACCTCTACCACAAAAAGTAGAAAAAGGGTATAACTAAGTTTGTCATTCCAATTGTAATTTCTACAATATCCATTTCCGACCCCATAAAGTATACGATATATATTCTGACTTCGTATACACAGCGCAGTCGATGGCGCTGCCCGTCTGTCCGCCCGTATTAGTTTTGAAATCAAATTTCCCCTTGTAAAAAAAGAATTTAAACACGCCAGTCGATCACACATAGTTTCAAAAGAGGTGCTATTAGAAATCAGCATGATCGGTCCATGTTCTTTGAGGCACCAGGCAAAACCCCACGCCTACCTCTATTTTTTTCATGTTATTTGGAACAACAAAGCAACTTTAATGAAAAAAATAGAGCCATAGAAAATTAAAAGGTAAGAAAAAAACATAAAGTGAAAAAATTGGGGCTCGCCCATATTTTCCGAGTTACGGGCATCTGAAATTTTTTAGTTTTTTAAAATATCAATATGGCTATCATTTTAAAGCTTTTAAAGAAATCATTAAGGAGATACAAAATTTTTTTAAAAATGCTTAACCCATTAAGAGTCGATGTCACTTTTATATAAAATTATGTAAAATAATAAGACTTCTTCTAGTGACTCTGAAATAATTTTAGGCTCTGCAATGCAAAATTTTTAACAGACCTTAAAATAAGCTTTTGTGGCAATCTCAAACTTTAGTCGACCACATATTTTATTAAATATTCATAAAGAAAAGCACCCCCTTTTTAACCGACTTAAAAAAAGAAGCAGGTTATCAATTCGAGTGAATATTGCTTTTTTTATTTTTGTGCCTCCATAACTCAGTGATAATTTGGATCGATATTGAAAATTTCTTTTTTATTAGAAAGGTGATGCTTACAGATTGGTCCCGTTTTAAAAACAGTTTATAATCTTTAAAATTAAAGGGTGTCTCCCTACAATTTACATTTTTTCAGTGTATTATGAACACTAAAGGGCACCATGCGTATCACTACAGCTCCCAATGGCAAAAAGTAGTACAAAAATAAATCTTAAAATTAAAGGGTGTTCCATAGGTTACGAAAATTAACCTAATTTGGCCTATGCTTTAAACCGCTATAGACAAACGCTTGCAAATTAGGCATAATCTCGATTGATATGACCGTTATAGTAACAAGTATTAAAATTCAAAATTATAAATTAAAGGGTGCGCCAATAGTTGCTTAATTTAATGTATTTAGCCATACTTTTAAACAGTTGTAAACAGACGCTTGAAATTCACAAAGAAGCTGTACTGATAACTGCGCTCTAACAACAGGTATAAAATTTGGATTTGGAAATAAAAGGGTGTTCCAATAGTTGATGTAAATTCAAGTACGTGGCGGAGTTTTTGAACCGTTATAGACAGAACGTTAATACTTAAAGGGAGCTGAATTGCTAAGCCCGCTATATCAACGAGTTTATAATTTGAATTTAGAAATTAAAGGGTTTTCCATAATTGATGTAGATTTACTTATATGGGCCTATCTTTTGAACCGTTATAGAAAAACGCTTGCAAATTGGACAGTATCTCGATTGCTATGGCCGTTATAGTAACAAGTATTAATATTCAAAACTATAAAATAAAGGGTGCCTCAATATTTATATAATTCGATGTAATTGGCCGTACCTTTGAACAGTTGTAAACAGACGCTTAAAAGGGTGTCCCAATAGTTGATGTAAATAAATATATATATATGTATGACAGCTGTAATTTACAAGGTACCTGTATTGCTAAGTCCGCTATAACAAGAAACTTATAATTTGAATTTAGATATTAAAGGGTGTTCCCAAAATTAATATAATTTGAGCTATATGGCCGTATCTTTTGAACTGCTACAAACAAATATTTGAAAATTAAACAGAATTTCCACTCTTTTGTTTGGTATAAGAAGAAGTATAAATATTTTAAAGGGTGTTACAATAGTCGCTTTAATTTGATGTATATTGCAAAACACTGTTGAATAGACAGCAGACAGATGGATGAAATTAACTAAAAGTTAAGTCTGCTATAACAAGTATAAAGTTTAGGAATGGAATATAAGGGGGTTCCAATAGTTAATGTCATTTCTGTTTTGAAGTCGGTTTTTTTCTGCAAGAATTATTGGGCATTAACTCCTAAATCGCATCATGTTTTTATTTTAGCAGACCTTAAATACAACTAAAAGAGATGTATTCAAGTCTATAATATTTTGTGAAAACACTAAAAGGAAAGAAGTAACTTTGGAAATCTTTTAATCGAATGGTAAACCCCACCACGCATACGACAACGTAGAAATATTTTTGAAGATATTGTTTATTTGTAAATGTTAATAACAAATATTTATTTGTTCTTTCACAAAATTGGAAGTACAAGAACAAGGTGATATTAACAAAAATTCCGATAGTTAATGTAACAACGATGTGCTGCTGCAGTTGCTGATAGAGATAAGAAAAAACATGACCAACTAATTGAGAAATGATAAAAATTGTAAAACAAAATAATACTTTAGCTTGCGAAACCTTACTTCAAACAAACATTTCATTTAAATAAAACGGAAAAAATAACACAGAAAATAAACGAAAACAATGTTATTTATTTTCAGATAAATTAACAATCAGTGTAGAAAATTCAACAACCTGTTATTGATACATTCTTACACAAAAATGGAACAAGCTTTAATATCTAATGTTGTGATTGTCAAAAATTTGTACAAGAATTTTACTACCAAAAAAATAGTGGGTTGGTAAAAAAAACAAGCTTTTATTTTCACGATGCTGATGATTCTGAAATTACAAATTTTATGTATACGAGGGCTGCTATATATATTTCCGGCCTGGCAACACTAAGTGCAATCTGACATTTCCATTGGAAAGTTTGTCATTTTTAAGCATAATCGTACCTAAAACGTTTTGACGTACGACCATTATTTGTGTTGTTTACAGTGACTTGAAAAAATTAATATAGAAAAAAATGGAATTAACTCGTGAACATTTTCGTGCCATCATTTTTCACAACTTTCGACGTGGATTATCACGACAAGAGTGCATTGATGAACTTAAATCTTTGTATGGCGATGACGCACCATCCTAAAGCACTGTGAAAAATTGGCATAATGAATTTAATCGTGTCCGAAGCTCGCTCAAAGACGAATTCCGTGAAGGTCGTCCAAAAACGGCTGTTGTGCCAGAGAACATTGATGCCGTGCGTGAACTCATAATGCAAGATCGACATGCCACATACCGAGAGATAGAGACATCCTTGGACATTTCTTCCACCAGCATACATTCGATACTACATGAACACCTGGCCGTAAAAATGGATTGTTCTTGTTGGATCCCGCACAATTTGAAAGTCGCTCAAAAAAAGGCTCGTGTCGATTCGTGCAAAGAAATGTTGCAAAAATACGACTGCGGTGCTTCAAAAGACGTTTATAAGATCGTCACAGGTAACGAATCATGGATCTATGCGTATGAGCCCGAAACGAAACAACAATCGATCGTGTGGGTCTTCAAAGACGAGCAAAATCCAACGAAAGTTGTTCGTGGAAGAAGCACTTCGAAGCAAATGGTCGCCTGTTTCTTCGGCAAAACTGGTCATCTGGCGACTGTTCCGCTTGAGCAACGTAGGACGGTCACTTCTGAGTGATACCCTACAATTTGTTTGCCTGAAGTCATCGGAGAAATTAGAAAAAAACCAACAAGAGAAGGCGAATCATTGTTCATCATGACAATGCGAGCTCTCACACATCGGCTCAAACCAGAGCGTGTTTGACCCGCCAAAACGTCGAATTAATGTGTCATCCGCCGTACAGCCCTGACTTGGCACCTAATGACTTCTTCTTGTTTCCGCACATCAAGAAAAAAAATGCGTGGTCAACGATTTTCGTCACCAGAAGAAGCTGTTGAAGTGTTCAAAAACCATGTTTTAGAGGTGTCTCAATCGAAATGGAAAAAGTGCTTCGACAACTGGTTTGAGCGCATGCAAAAGTGTATAAATCATGCTGGAGAATACTTTGAAAAACAATAAAACCATTTTTGATTATAAATATTCGCATTTTCACTATTAGGCCAGAAATATATAGAGCAGCCCTCGTACATACGGCATGTCAAATGGATTAACCCATAAAAGTTATTTTGCCGAGTGAAATGAAAGCTGAAATAAAAAAGCTTAATAATTTTAAAGCCTCTGGATATGACAAAGTAGATGCTAAAGTTATCAAATGTTTGCCCCATAAAGTGATCATGTTTTTAACAATGATTTATAATGCTATGCTTAGACTGCAACACTTTCCGTTACAGTGACTGAAAATGCCTCGTTATATAATTGAATTATAATATAGTCTCGTGAGTTCAAAATTTTCCAGATACAATAGACTTCTTTATTGTTTTATTTATTAACAATTTGTCATAAAAATTATTTAAAGAATCAGTTATATAAAATTATAATTTATAAGCCAAAATAATTGATTTCACAATTGTGCTTCAAATAGAAAAATAAAGATTTATATGCTTACATACACGCAGAAAAAAACATGGTTGTGATATGGTCACAATAACCATATTAAGTTCTTTGTAAAAATATAATTATAATTGGTTCTCCGCAACTATACATTGTTACAAAGAACATAATATGGTTATTGTCATCATATCACATACATGCTTTTTCTCTGCGTGTATGGGCCGTGAGGAGTGTTTCTTTGTAGTTTGCATCGTAACTCAAGAACTAATGCACCGATGTTTAAAAAAAATTATATTTATAATCTCAGATGGCGCAAAATTTCTTTTCTTGGTGTTAATCACCGATTTCGACCAATATTTATATGTATCTTCTGTTCGTGAGGAATGTTTCTGTGTGGTTTGGGGATTGGCCGACACTTGGCGCCAGCAACGCGAACCGGGTCCGTCCCAACTACTAATAAATATTTTTTTAACCTGTTAACTGATTATGTCATATATATGCGTCAATTTCAAAAGTTCATTTTTTATTTAAAGTCGCATATGTGCGTCTTTGCTTGAAATGAATTCAGCACATTAAATCGAGCTTGCAAAGAAAAACTAATCAGTTAACAAGTTAATTACATTTTTAATTGAATTGATTAAAAACTTCTAAGAAAATCTTTAATACCACAAAAAAGATTTTCAGTTAAACTTATTTCAATTCTTATTTAAAATAATTCTTAATAATTATTAAACTAAATGACTTTTTTAGTATTTTAAATATTTTTCATTTATTGTTTATTCGTGTATTAAAAAATCAGCACTCCTTTTAATTCAACATTATTTTGAATTAAGACAAAAAAAAAAGAAAAAGAAAAGAAGTTAAGTTGAGCAAAGTTAAGTTGAGTTGAAAAGAAAAGAAAATCTAAGAAGAAAATTTTATATAAAGCATGACTTACCCTCTAGCTCTTTATTTCTGGAGATTAAAGCCAATACCATTTCGGGATTTGGGTCATCTTGGTCGTTGCCATTGTTATTGTTATTGTTGTTGTTATTGTTATAATTATTACTATTGCTACTACAACTAATCTCTGACAAATGATTTGACTGCAGGCTGTTTGAAGAAGGACCAACAACACGCGCCACTGAACTGAGTGGGTTGGCCAGAGGTAACGATGATGTTGTAGAAATTGTAGGTAATGTTAAGGAGCAAGGTGTTGGTGGTGTAACCACAGACATGGAAATTGTTGAAGAGGTTATAGCAAGTGCTGTAGAAACCAAAGAAGGTGTTGTAGCTGTAAAGCTGTGCTGCTGCTTGTCGTGTAGGGAGTTGGTGGTCATTATTATTTGGGAATTATGGTTATTTGTCGTTGGTAATAACAATGACGGATTTTGATGAAGATGAATAAAATTTTGTTGCTGATGTTCTTGTTTTTGTTGTTGTTGTTGTTGTAGCTGATAATGTTGTTCCAGCACTTGTATATGATTTTGTATATTTTCTTGTAGCTGCTGCTGCTGCTGGTGATGGTGTTGGTGTTGATGGTGATGGTGATAGTTCTGAAGGTGATGCTGTAATTGCAATTGCTGCTGTTGTTGTTGTTGTAAATCCATGTTGGCCATATTATTGCTTAGCAAAGTTGTGGCTAATGTGGCATTTTGTATTTGACACGGGTGATGTTGTGCCGTTAGATGATTGTGATGAGGCTGATGTTGTTGATGATGTTGTAGCAATGCTGTGGCTGTTGTTAATACCGTTGATGGTTTCAAAGTTTGCATCATTGCTATAGAAAGATGCATAAAGCAAACTAAACGTCTACAGTACAAAATGTTTAAACAAGAAGAAACCAATGTTTGTATGTTTGAATTGGCTTAACGATAACAACACAGCACAGCACAACGTTTTATGTTTTGCAACAAACTTAACCTGTCAATCAATTCTAATTTCTCACTCTCTTTATAATTTAGCAGAGTAGATCTTTGTATTACTTTAATATTAACGTAGCAGTACACATAGCAACAATATCTATCTGTATTTTGTGATGTGTTAGTGTATAATTTTATTTTACTCTGGCTGTTGTGATGGATTTAACTGTCAAGTTTTAGGCTTAACATTCATTAACTTTGATAAATTTCTTTTTAACACAATTTCTTTTTCTCTTTTTTATTTTAATTTTTCTTGGCTTTTATGTACTCAAATTAAATAGATTTTAACACTTTTTTTAAATAAAAATTTTTTTTTTAAATTTCCATATTGCAAAAATTAAATTTAAATATGAGTAGAAAATTTTAGAAATATTTACTGTTTATTTATTTTTATCAAAACTAAAACTTTAGGTGTAAATAATATATTGTTTATTTATGATTTTTTTTTTTTTTTTTTTTTTGTTATCTCTTAGTGTTTTACTTTTTCGCCTTTCACAAATACCCGACCGACCGCCTTTACGTATCCACTGTTAACGTTTAAAATTTTGTCTACGTCTATTTGGATTTAAAAAAGTATCGGTAAGACCTACAATAAGACTGTGAGCAAAATATTTAACCGCAATTTTTGCTGAGAAGCCGCAATGTTTATCACCTATTTTTTTTTTGCTTTTAGTATTGGAGAGGTTCTTTTTGTTTTAATGTTTGTCTGTATGTTTGTTTAATGATATAAAGTTGGGGTTCTATACAAGTTATGTATAAAAGTATACGTACGCATGAATGTAAGTATGTATGTATATATATATCTCTTTGTATATATATTTGTATGTTAAAATGTACTCAATAAAACTTATTGTTTAATAGCGGCTTCTTATCACCTTGAAATAATTTTTGTTGGTTTATTTTACGCTAAAAACCCTTTTTTCAATATTCTCTGAGTTTTTACTTACACTACTCGAGTAGTGTGTATGTTTTGTTTTTAGTTTGTAGTCTGCAGTCTGTATTTTGAGGATTTTTCTAAGTTTTTGAGCAGAAGTGTTCATTAGTTTAGCAGTTTACATAAAAAAAATTTTTTTAAACGTACAAAAGTTTTAAATCTAATAAATTTTTTCTAATATTAATTAAAATAGTATTTTTATTAAGGTACTGGTACTTCTAACAGTAGTAAGACTTTTTTTTGCATGGAAGTGTTTTTTAGGTGCGTGGTACGTTACACTGGGCAAAATTTGATCGCCAGGGATGGGCAAAATTGTTTTTTTTTCTATTTTCGTTTAAGCGTGTTTTAAATAATTTATATAATTTTTGGATTTTGCTAGAGAAGACGAAAGGGAAAGACTTGAAAAATTTAATTTTTAATATTTTATATGGACTTTTAGATTTTAAAGCTTATAGGGACTTTTATTTATGAAAAAATATTTTTTTAATAAATGCTGTAAAATTTGTTTCCTTTTGCACTAAAAAAAAGAAACAAAGTGTTCGTATTCTGAAAATGTTCTGAAAAATAATAATAATTCCAAACTATTGTTACACGTTGCAACCAAAACCATTATAGTGGTATGGGCACAACAATCATATTATGTTCTCAGCGATAATATATGGGTGGTATAAACAAAACTTCTGAACACTGTCAAAATTCAAATAATTTAATTTAAAATCCAAATAATTGTCTCACTAAGAGAAGAAACATGGTATGGTCAGAGGTACCATATAATGGTTTTGGTAATCAAATCGTACCGTAATATGGTTCTGGTGATCACACGTTAGTGTTAATAAATAATTTTTTTTTTTACACATTTCATTATTCAATTTTTAGTACGTGAAGGAGAGGTACTTGTTACACTGGTGTGCTTTAGAACTAAATAGTTAACGTTAAAATTCTAGGCATTAGCAAATTTTTATAAATATAGCTATTATAATCATTATATGACTGATAAGCATACATAACAGATGTAGCGGTGCAGAAAACGCTGCTAATGTTTTTTTTTTTAAATTAACACTTAAAAGTTTTAGCATTTTTGCGAAACTTATAAACAAACAATCAAAACAAATAACAAGTAAGAGTGCAATATTCGGCTATGACAATTTCATATACCCTTCATCATACATGTAAAGCTAGTTTGGTGAAGTAAGTCCAATCAAAAAAGCAAATATTGTGGTGACAGAGAATTAAAAAATAAGAAATAAATAATTAAGTACTACATATATATAATAATAGATTAAACATTTTTTAAAAATTTTAGTATTTTCTTAAAGATCTTTTCAAAAGCTTTAAAATGATACCCGGAAAAAATGGGCGAGTGCTAAATTTTTTTTCTTGATATTTTTTCTTAATTTTTAATTCTCTGATATATTTGTTTTTTTTTTTTTATTGTAGCTACTTCATTTTTCCAAATAATAAGAAAACAATTAGAGGTAGACGTGGCATCTTGCCCGCTGCCTCGAAGGACATTGACCGATCTTGCTGATTTACAATAGCACCTCTTTTGATACTATGTCTAACCGATTGGGGTATTTAAATTTTCTTTAGCTGACACGGACGGACAGAAATTGTCTTTGCTGTGCATAAGAATTTAGAATATATACACTTTATGGGGTCGAAAATGGATATTGCAGAAATTACAAAATGAATGCACTTTTTAGACTTTTTGTGGTGAAGGGTATAAAAAAGGAACTACAAAAAAAGTGTCCGTATTTTGCAAAACTCGTACATGGCTGATGAAAAACATTGATAATTCGAAACTTTTGTTACACGCTGCAAAAAAAACATGATAGTGGTGTAGTCACAAAAATCGTATTATGTTCTCAACGATAATATATGGTTGGGATGAACAAAGTTTCTAAACTTTGTCGAAAACTCGTACCTCTTTTTCAAAAGAAACTAAAATAATTAAAAAAAAACTTTTTGGTACACACGGAGAAAAAATATGGTGTTCAGGAGAATCATATTGTGGTTTCGGTGAAGAAAATACACTATAATATGGTTCCTGTGATCATACTTTGTAAAAAAAATTAACATTTAAACGTTTAATATTAATCACGTAAAAGAGAGGTGCTAAAATTCTAAGCATGAGCAAATTTTTATAAATATAGTTACTATAACCATAATATATTAATGATGAATATACATGTTTTTTTTTTAAATTTACAAAAAAAAATTTAAGAAAAATGCTTTTAATATAACTCTGTATTTTAAATATATATTTAGGCCCGATTAAAACTATTATTTAAGTAACCAAGGCATGACTAGAAGCGAACAAAAATTGTTTGGTTTTGAAAATATTTTGGTTTTAGTGATTTGTTTATAGAATATTTTTACTTCGAGACACTTCTTCAAAGAATTAAAATCAGACTAAATGCTAGAAATACATTAAAATTAATAAATTTTTCCTTGCGAAAATTTGTTGTCAGAAGTAAAATATATTTGTATTTATAAACGCGTACACAAGTAGAGCGTCGAACGAATTTTAATATACGTAAAATGCACTGTGCGAGGCTTATTTCATTTATTTTATACACACGAACGACAAATATTGGTGTGGAGAGATTGTTTTTCTTTTTATTTTTTTAAGTTTTTATTGCTTTTTACTCAAAAATTTTATATGAAAAATATCTATTTTTAATAATATAATTAATTCTAAATCCTTTTTGTTATTATTCAATAATTAATCTTTTTAAAGTCACTCTATCAACTGCCACATGTCAACAGTTTTATATTCTCAAATCAATTTTTATATTAATAATTTTGTCGTCCTAATTGCCGTCGAGTATATGCAAAGATTTTTGGATGACAAATTCATAGTGATATTTGAAATTCATCGTTCGTGCCGGTTGTCGTTTTTACGTAAGTTTTTATTTACAGCCAGTTTACAGAACACAATTTGCCGATTAGACGCACAAAAACGTTACCGTTTTCCATGATGGCGTTTTTTAAAACGCGAATATCATTTTGCTTTTGTAAAAAAGGTAACAAATGGCAATTGTTTCTGGTTTATGTATCGCACATTGTAGTGTCAGACACGTCGAAAATGAGCGAAGAAAAAAAACCATTCGTCAGGAGTTAATATTGTTGGGCAACTGGCCTTTATAACACTTCACTTATTTATAAGTATTATAAATACATTTAAATTATTGTTTATTTTTATAACTATTGTTTAAACTTTTTTATTTTCACAAATTTTTGTTTTGCAGATAAAAATTTTTACATCATTGTTTGATAATTTTGTTTTGTTTATTTAACTCAGCTGTTTCTTTTTAAGCGCCGAAGCAGGGTTACCAACGTTTAAGACAAAAACAAAAAATGTATAAGAAAAAGAGTAAACAAACAATAATTAATACATTGGCGATACTACGATTTGACAAAACATTTATTTATACGAAACAAACGTAAGTTAAACGAAAAAACCGGAACGTGTTACACGGACGCTAATTATTACGTATTCGTCCATATGCCATCCGGTTTCGTTTCGCTCTTAATGTGTTCTATAAACAGGCTGTTACTTTCTGTTTATTTCGACTTTTAGTAAATTTCTGAATTTTTGTGAAACTGCAATTTTTCAGAATATTTTTGTAAAATTTTAATTTTTTTTTAATTTCTAAATAGCTGTTAATAAATTTTAGATTTTAAGCCAAAAATTAAAATCATTAAAGAAATTCAAATATTTGAAGAAATTATAATTTATAGAGAAATTTAAAATAAATTTTTTTTTCACTTCACCACAAAAAATGATCATTCCGTGTGTAAAATCTACAATATCCATTTCCGACATATTCTGACTTCTTATGCATAGCGAAGTCGACTGAGCGATGTCCGTCTATCCGTGTTATTGTTGCCGAGGCAAACTTGATAAAAAAGAAAGAATATGTCAATCGATCAGACATAGTGTCGAAAGAGGTGCTATTGGAAATCAGCATGATAGGTCCATTTCCTTCGAGGCAGCAGGCAAAACACCACACCTACTTCAAATTTTTTCATGTCATTTGGAAGAATAAAGTAACTCCAATCAAAAAAAAAAAAAACAAAAATACATGGGGCGTTAGAGAATTAAAAAATAACAACAATAAATAACAAATATACAGTATTGTTCGAAACCTAAGCAACTTTTCCCCAGTAAATACTCACGGTCGTATATGTTCTCTTTAAATAGATTAATGAAAAATTTTCCTTTTATTTAATATTACGAGGGCTGCTGTATATATTTCTGGCCTGGCAACACTGAGTGCCGCCAAGTGCAATCTGTCATTTCCATTGGAAAGTTTGTCATTTTTAAGCATAATCGTACTCAAAACGTTTTGACTTGAAAAAATTAATATAGAAAAAAATGGAATTAACTCGTGAACATTTTCGTTCCATCATTTTTCACAACTTTCGACGTGGATTATCACGACAAGAGTGCATTGATGAACTTAAATCTTTGTAGGGCGATGAAGCACCATCCTATAGCACTGTTAAAAATTGGTATAATGAATTTAATCGTGGCAGAAGCTCGCTCAAAGACGAATTCCGTGAAGGTCGTCCAAAAACGGCTGTTGTGCCAGAGAACATTGATGCCGTGCGTGAACTCATAATGCAAGATCGACATGCGATATACCGAGAGATAGAGACATCCTTGGACTTTTCTTCCACCAGCATACATTCGATACTGCATTAACACCTGGCCGTAAAAAAGGTTTGTTCTCGTTGGATCCCGCACAATTTAAAAGTCGCTCAAAAAAAGGCTCGTGTCGATTGGTGCAAAGAAATGTTGCAAAAATACGATTGCGGTGCTTCAAAAGACGTTTATAAGATCGTCACAGGTAACGAATCATGGATCTATGCGTATGAGCCCGAAATGAAACAACAATCGACCGTGTGGGTCTTCAAAGACGAGCAAAATTCAACGAAAGTTGTTTGTGGAAGAAGCACTTCGAAGCAAATGGTCGCCTGTTTCTTCGGCAAAACAGGTCATGTGGCGACTGTTCCGTTTGAGCAACGTAGGACGGTCACTTCTGAGTGGTACAATACAATTTGTTTGCCTGAAGACATCGGAGAAATTCGAAAAACCAACAAGAGAAGACGAATCATTGTTCACCATGACAATGCGAGCTCTCACACATTGGCTCAAACCAGAGCGTTTTTGACCGGCCAAAACGTCGAATTAATGGGTCATCCGCCGTACAGCCCTAACTCGGCACTTAAAGACTTCTTCTTGTTTCCGCACATCAAGAAAAAAATGCGTGGTCAACGATTGTCGTCGCCAGAAGAAGCTGTTGAAGTGTTATAAAACCATGTTTTAGAGGTGTCTCAATCGGAGTGGAAAAAGTGCTTCGACAACTGGTTTGAGCGCATGCAAAAGTGTATAAATCATGCTGGAGAATACTTTGAAAAACAATAAAACCATTTTTGATTATAAATATTCGCAGCCCTCGTATACATATAGTCCACATACTAATAATAACAAAAAAAAATACATTTTATGTCTTTGAATGAAATTATAAAACAAAAACAAAATTAACTTAAAAACATTGTTGCATTTGTTGCGAAATATTAACTAAAACAACAACAAAAATTTTAAACAAAAATTTTAGTCCCGTTATGATTGCTATTGAAAAAAATAATTTTGGTTGATTTTATGCATTAAAGTAGTACCAATTCTTCAGAAGTGCAACCGTGGCGCGAACACGTTATGGATCAGCTTTTAAGCTAAAGATTATTGAAGTTTTTAATAACGGTAAGTCCCAAATTGCTATAGCAATCGAAAGACATAGACATATTGAATGAGCTTGAACTTCAGATTAATTCTTCCACAGTAAGAAAACGTTTATTGGAACAAAACTTAAGGAGCTTCACGCCATCTAAGAAGCCTATGCTGACTAAGAAGCAGGTTTGTTTGATTGATTGCAACATAGTCTCTGATTTTCTCAGCTTTTTGGTTCTTTTAGGTTGGATTTTGCTAGAGCACATATGGATTGGACTATGTCCAAATGGACAACTGTTTTGTTTAGTGATGAATCTAAATTAAACTTACTAAATTCAGATGGAGTTTGCCACGTGAGAAGACCAAAAGGAAAGCGGCTACAACACCAGTACTCAAAAACCATAATAAAGCAAAGGAAATGTGATGGTTTGGACTTGTTTTTCGGCCAGTAGTGTTGGTCCATTTGTAGAAATTTAAACAAAAATGGACCGTCTTGTTTTCAGAGACATTTTAGCAACTCACATGCTTAACTATGCTGAGTGGGAAATGCCACTTCGATGGGTGTTTCAACATGACAATGACCCAAAACACTCATCGAAGTTAGTCAAGGATTGGTTATCAGCTAATGGGGTTCAAGTTTTGGATTGGCCACCTCAATCGGCAGACTTAAATCCTATAGAGAACCTCTTTGGAATTTTAAAACGGAGAGTTGGAACTCGACGCTTTAAGAACAAACAGGAGTTGATGAACTGTCTAAAGTCAGAGTGGGAAGCTATAACAACATCTATTCTATCGAATCTTACTGAATCTATGCCCAACAGATGCGCTGAGGTCGTAAGAAATAAAGGATATCATAGCAAATATTAAAAGTTGCTTAGGTTTTGAACAGCGAATTTTTAAGTTAATTTTGTTTTTATTTTATTATAACTTCCAAAGAAATGGAATTTAATTTTTGTTGTTATTTTTAGGTTATAGACACATTGTGTAGTAGTAAATAAAAAGGATATTTTCTATAAATTTATTTAAAGAAAAGGTATGAATCTATTGTTACTTAGTGGGAAAAAGTTGCTTAGGTTTCGAACAGTACTGTATATGCAGTAACCAATTTTTTTTTTATTTTTTATATATTATTTTTTATTCGTTAATTCGTAGTTTTCAGTTAAATTCCGAGTATTGGTTGAATAACGTCTTTTTTTTTTTGTAAAATCTGTGAACTAACGGTTTTCATGCCGAATTTACTAATATTCAATAGCAAAAAAATTCAACCATCCAGAGTTTACAAAAAATATACTTTAAGTTGGACAAACATTTTCAACTGGCTCTGTTATCATTATATATTTAAAAGCTCTATTAAAACGCTTATGAATATCGAAAAATTTACAAAAGTAATAAAAAGCCTGAATATAAACATTTTAAGTGTAGCGAAGTATACAATTAGTTGTGAAGTATAACTGCTAAATTTCTTTATTCTATTGCACGCAAAATATTTACTTTCGATATCAGTTGGTTCTTGTAAATATTAGCTTTTTTTCAGAATCTACTTGTTAGCCATCTAAGATGTTTGTTGCAATAGCTGTTGTTTCTACATTTTGTTGATTTTCAATTAGCGTGTGTGTGTGTGCTTTAGTTAACAAGGAAATGTATCGATAACAATATCTTGTTTGCAGTGAAGAAGGCGTTTTTAGATTGTGCAAGTATTGAATACTTTACATAAACGTTTGATAAGAGTTTGTTATTTCTAGATATTTTAAAGAAGGTAAAGTTTTTCTAGAAATAACATCTACATTTTTAGTGTTTTTTTGAAATATTTTTCTTGTCTCTAATGTTTTAGTGAATCAGTTATTTTTACAGTTAAAATAGTTTTGCTACCATTTAAATGTTAACAAATTCTTAGAAAATTGAGTCATTAAAATAATGATTACAATTTTCTTTTAATGGTCTACTGAAATTGTTGTACTTAAATAAACAATGCTAAAATATTACTTAACGTGTTTTCTTACTTTACACGAGTACACTGTCACATTAACTTATATCCCGAGAGCTTAAACTATTGCTCTTTTAACACCTAACTTTTATGAGTGGAAAAAGGGTAGAACTAAGCTTTTCATTCCATTTGTATTTTCTACAATATCCATTGGCGACCACATAAAGAATTTAAATTCTGACTTCTTATGCATAGCGAAGTCGATTTAGCGTGCCCTTTCGTCTTAGTGTTGAAATCAAGTTTGCCAAGGCACTATATCAGCTAGAGAAAATTTAAATACGCCAATCGATTAGACATAGTATCAAGAATTATTTCCTTTAACAGATGAAATTGGTAGTTCTTTGCTGTTCTGTCGTTCGTCATTCATTCAATGTTCATTCGGCTATGGCGAATCTTATATACCCTACATATTGTTACTAATATAAAATCTGGCAACCCTTGTTGTTATCCGTATGAGCGTGGTGAAAAAGTTACTTTCACTAATGGTGTAATCTGAGCCACCTCGATGGCTGCGATGGTAAAGGAACTTGCTGCAAAAGAGAAGATCGTTAGTTCGAGCCCACCTTCGGACATGCGTACAACGAAAAATAATATTTGATATAATGCAATTATAAAAATTAAGAAGCAGCAGTACAAACCTCCCGGAAAGCAAAAGACATTTATAGTGTAAAGCCATGGCAGACAATTTAGTGGAGAGGTCTAATTTAATATAAAGAATAACATATAATTGTCAAGACGCCCTTAACAATAAAAAGAAAGAACAATAGCGGTTAGCACAGGAAAGCGTAACAGCATAATGAAAGTGTATGGCAGATATGTGTTGTGGCCTTTGGATAAAGGCTTAGATAAAAGGAATAGTTGAGTTGTCTGTGGATGGTTAAGGTTACTAAACAAGACATCGAGTAGTTCATGTCTCGCCGGAGTAACACATCAGTGTAGCGTGGATGGCTGCGTTTATAATAGTAAAACATGTTTAGTAAATAGCAGACCATAGGATTTACAAGACCGGTAGGATCAAGAAGTATAGTCAGATAAAAGCCAAAAAGTAAGAAAACAGAATTTATAATGAGCCACAGTGGTATTTGCAATCAAAAGAATCCGTACGTTTGTTACCAAAAAAGAAAAAAACGTAACAATATGTAAATCAAGTTTATTGAAGTAACATCAATCAAAAAAGCAAACATTGGGGTGACAGGGAATTAAAAAATAAATATAAAAATGCCATCAGCTCTTATTGGGTTAAGCTTTAAAATGTTTGATATTAAAAAAAATTTAATTTCAGAGCCTCTTAAGTCAGAAAATATGTGCGAGCGCCAGTTTTTTCGCTTGACGTTTTTTCTTATTTTTTTATTCTCTATCGCCTCATATATTTATTTTGTTAATTAAAGTTACTGTATTGTTTCAAATGACATGAACAAATTAGAGGTAGGCGAGTTGTTTCGCCTGCTGCCTCGAAGGACATGGACCGATCATGCTGATTTCCACACTATATGATCGATTGACACATATTTTTTTTTTTTTGGTGAAGTCACACTAACACGGAAGGACAGACGGACATCGCTCAATCGACTTCGCTATGCATAAGAAGTCAGAATATAAATTCTTTATGTGGTCGGAAATGGATATTGTAGAAATTACACACGCAATGACAAACATAGTTGTACGCTTTTTCCAGTTTTTGTGGAAAAGGGTATAAAAAGGAACGAGGCTTTTTTGGAGTTTTATCATTTTACTTTGACTTTAAACCTAATGAGAAGCTATTTGAAACTCACAAATTAGAATTGTATGAAATCGTTCACTTCAGTGAGCGGTCATTTTCTTAAAATATCAAAAATTAACTCGTTCATTCAATCCGTTCGCTCATTCATTTTACTTGTTGAATGAACGAAAACTAAATACTCTGTAGACGAAATAGTATCACAAAGTATCAAATTTAAAAATTTTTGATGTGTAATTAAAAAAAGACAATTTTGCATATGACAATGTAAAAGGTTTCGTGGAAATTATGACAATAACAATGATTATAACAAAAGAGTATACAGTATTGGGCAAAACCTAAGAAACGTTGTCCAATATTAGCTTCTGAATCAAATTATGTTTAAACGAACATATTTCAATTCAATGTTTTAATGCAGTTTTATTAGTTTCTGTGTCATACAATATTACAAAAAAAAAAATTTGTAATTATCTCTCACCTAACGGTTCTTTTAGTACAACAACAAAAATTACTCAAAAATTCATTGGGGAAAACCTAAGAAACTTTTAATATTTTGTATAATAACCCTTATTTTTTATTACTGCGGCGCACCGACGCGGCATAGATTTGATTAAATTATCAATTATTTTTGGATCTATGCGTATCCATTCATCTTCCAGACACGAAAATAAATCGTCTCTGTTGGAGAGTCGTTTCGATCCAACATTCCTCTTCAATATGGAAAATAAATTTTCGATTGGGTTCAAATCGGGCGATTGGGCCGGCCAATCAAGCAATTGAATCCCTTTCGATTGTATCCAGTCCTTTACCAACTTCGATGAGTTTTTCGGATCGTTATCATGTTGAAGCACCCATCGAAGTGGCATATTCCACTCGGCATATGGCAACATCTTATTTTCTAAAATGTCCCTATACACAAATCTGTCCATGTTGGTAGAAATTCTGTGGAACGGCCCTAGACCATGACCTGAAGAACACGTCCACACCATCACATTGCCACCCCCATGCTTGACAGTTTTTTTTACAATATCGGAGTTTAAGCCTTTCACCAGTATTGCGTCTCACACGACATATGCCATCCGAGTTGAACAAATTAAATTTGCTTTCGTCGCTAAAGAGCACACTTTTCCACTTTTTAACTGGCCAATCAAGATATTTTTTTGCAAATTCGAGCCTAAATAATCAGGCATTAATGGTTGAAAGCAAATTTAATTTGTTCAACTCGGATGGCATATGTCGTGTGAGACGCAATACTGGTGAAGGCTTAAACCCCGATATTGTAAAAAAACTGTCAAGCATGGGGGTGGCAATGTGATGGTGTGGACGTGTTCTTCAGGTCATGGTCTAGGGCCGTTCCACAGAATTTCTACCAACATGGACAGATTTGTGTATAGGGACATTTTAGAAAATAAGATGTTGCCATATGCCGAGTGGAATATGCCACTTCGATGGGTGCTTCAACATGATAACGATCCGAAAAACTCATCGAAGTTGGTAAAGGACTGGATACAATCGAAAGGGATTCAATTGCTTGATTGGCCGGCCCAATCGCCCGATTTGAACCCAATCGAAAATTTATTTTCCATATTGAAGAGGAATGTTGGATCGAAACGACTCTCCAACAGAGACGATTTATTTTCGTGTCTGGAAGATGAATGGATACGCATAGATCCAAAAATAATTGATAATTTAATCAAATCTATGCCGCGTCGGTGCGCCGCAGTAATAAAAAATAAGGGTTATTATACAAAATATTAAAAGTTTCTTAGGTTTTCCCCAATGAATTTTTGAGTAATTTTTGTTGTTGTACTAAAAGAACCGTTAGGTAAGAGATAATTACAAATATTTTTTTTGTAATATTGTATGACACAGAAACTAATAAAACTGCATTAAAACATTGAATTGAAATATGTTCGTTTAAACATAATTTGACTCAGAAGCTAATATTGGACAACGTTTCTTAGGTTTTGCCCAATACTGTATATTATGATATGCCGAATTTTTTATACCCTTCACTATCTAAGTAGATCTAGTTTAGTGACGTAACTTTAATCAAAAAAAAAAAAAAGAAAAAACAAATATTGGGGTGATAGATTTAGTTTTATATAAAAATGTATTCAGCTCTTAATTGTAGAAGCATTTAAAAAAAATTAGTATTTCCTTAAAGATCTCATCAAAAGCTTTAAAATAATACCCATATTGATATTTTAAAAATTTGAAAAGTTCAGAGGCCCGTAATTCGGAAAATATGGGTGAGTGCATTTTTTATTTTTTTATTCTATTTTTTATTATTATATATCTTTGATTAGAGTTACTTTGTTCATCCAAATGATATGGAAAAATTAGAGGTAGGCGTGGTGTTTTGCCCGCTGTCTCGAAGGACATAGACTGATCTTGCTGTTTTCCAATAGCACCACATTCGACGGACAATGGATGTTGCAATTATAAACAGAAAAGAATTTTAAGATCTCTAAACTAAAATTGAAAATTCTTGTGCTGATAAAGAATTTAGTAAGAATTTAGAAAAATTTTAAATCATAATAATAAAATAAGAAGGCCCAGAACTATAGGATCAAGATTAAGTCTCCTTAATTTGTATAACGACTGAAAATGCACTCTTACGACAGAAAATTCACTCTTGCAGTTGTCTAGGATATTCGTCTTGTTACAATGTCTTAGAAGAACATTTCACAAGTAGGTAAAGCCCGTTTCACACTATAATACTGAGTATTAGGACTTGTCAAATACCTAAGTATTATGAAAAAGTGTGATAGTGTGAAAGCAAATTTAATACGAAAAGGTATTTGACATCCCATAATCCATATTCATTTTTAGAAACTTTTCTAAACAATCTGATTTTTTATCAGGGTTGTATTGCTACTCATAATCCAGCCAACCATGAAATCAGCACTCCGAAACAAAGAACACAGCTCTCTTTCTGAAACTGCCTTAAAATGGCTCACGCCATGACTTCTTTGTGACACTCAAATATGTTTATCTTCAGAACTATAAATTATAAAATTTGAGAGACAAAAAAAATTCTTAAATTAGAGTCTTTTCTAAAATAAATTAAAAGCTATTTAAGCGTAAGCAGTTTCTAAAGGTTTTTGGACGACAAATGATTGATCTTAAAATCTCCGAGAAATAATTTAGTAAAATTTGGTTTCTGATTCATATGGTTTGTTACGTTTGATTTTTGGACAATCATAACAATTCTCTAGTGCAAATCTTAAGACTTGTATAATAGGGTGAATGGGCCTTTAATGGTTCTCGTTAACTACATATATAAATATATATATAACCAGGCATGTCACAGGACACAAATCCGATCGAAAGTTATTTAAATTTCATAGAATTTTATTCAGAAAACGAAAGACTTTTTTGAACTGAAATTTTTTTTAAATTTCAAAGTAAAATTTACTTTCTTTGAAATATTGTTATTTGCGGTTTTAAAATTTATGTTTATGTTTCCTTTAAATATTTAAAATTACTGGGTTTAACACATTTAACTTAAATAGTTTTCAACATCTTTGTTATGAATTCTCCATTTACATTAAAAAAAAATTATTTTAATAATATAAATACGTATTTTAAATTTGAATACAAAACCATTTTTTTCATAAATTTACATAAGAAATTTGAAATAATTTTTAACACAAATTTGCGACGGAATTTTTTATTTCTCTACTTTTGTTCTTACTTCGCACATACTTTTTGCCATCTTGCGTGAATAATAAAACCATTTTCACTAACCATGATGATGGCATAACAACACATCTGATTTTAAACACACAAATCTAAATATACATAAAAAAAAATTAAATTCAACATTACGTACACGCAACGTATTACCGGCGGATGACGTATAAAAATGAACGACGACATTTTGTAAAATGTAGAAATAAAAACACCGACGGATTTTTTTCATTTGAAAAAAAAAACAAATCTGTTTCAATGGTTAAAATAACGAAAGCGGATAGAAAAACAAAGAATTTAAAAAATACGGGGCCTCTTCCGTTTACAAATACAAACACAATGCAAACGTTATGTTAACCGTCGTTTGAAAACAAAAACGAAAAGAGAAAAAAACAACCAAACAACACACATACACGCATATGCTTAATAATAACACTAAATATTGCAAATGCCGGACAAATGCAAACAACAAACACATAAATTCAAAAACACACAAATAGCAACAAAATGATTTTTAAGCGACATTGGTCATCAACAACCAAAATATACAAAAAATAGAAAAATAAAAAATCGGAAAATTTCTTAATGCACAAATAAGTACAAAAGTAAAGACATGAAATATTGTTGGTGTTACAGATGTACATACATATTTGCAGATGCTACTGTTGTTGTCGCTGTTACTGATGATGACGATTTTGCTATGAACTTACATGAATACATACATATTTAGCAAGGCTGGCTATTGCTATCGATGGTAATGTTATTGTTACTGGCATGATGTTGAATATTTACCAATTGATCTTAATGTGACACAAATGATACGACAACAACAACAGCACAAATGATAAAGCAGCAACACAATAAAAAAATACACAGAAAAATACAACACACACATAAACAAAAAGTAACTAAAAGGCAAAACAAATGAATGGCGCTCAAAATTGCTAATGAAGTAGCCAGATCGTTTAGTTACAAAATCCCTTTTATTATCTTCATCTGTACTCAATATATTTTTGAAATGTTATTGCGTGAAACAATTTGAGCTTTTGAACTAGTTTTTAAACAACCTGTTAATGAGGTCGAAATCCTAAAACGCTTCTTCACAGATTAAAGTCAACAATGTAGGGAGCTTAAAGCCAGTTCTAAAAAAACATTGGAGAATTATCCTGCGCTTTACCAAATTACTGCAATTAAAAGAAGATACTTTTAGACATACTGAAGGGGTACAATCAACTATTCTAGCCGAAAAACTTAAAATACACAAAAGTTGAAGCAGGCAAAAAGACTAATTTAAAGCGAAGCAACACATTCTCTTGTAATAGAAATGAAATAAGCGTTTTTAGCTCTTTAAAAAAACAAAATGAAACATTTTTGCATTTCGTTATTAAAAGTAATCGAAAAAAATCTTTAAGTAATTGTTTTTTTAAATAAATAACACACAAAATTATATTAAAAAAGCCGTTGTCATTTATAAGAATTCGCTACTACTTTTAAAATCATTCGTAGATGAAACTCTATTATACAAAAAAAATGCAAACACATATGGTGCTAATACGTTGCTGTTTTTTTTTCTCCTAATCTTAAAAAACCAACCGCGATCGCATAGAGAAAACTATTTTAGAAAATATTTCAAAATATTATAAAATCGTACAGATCTGTCAAATGTCTATCACACACCTAATCTTATCCTTAATACTTTTTGAGCACACATGCAATCTTTGACAGATTGTACGACTAAGTATGATAGCAAATCCTGGCCTTAAACAGCGCTGAAGGATTTGAACGGAAACAGTATTAAATCAAAGCTAATGGGCTAATGCAGCTGGACGAATAAAATATATGAAGATAGGGCACACACATTAAGAAAATAATGAGATGTGCAACGATACAACTTTTAAGTTTTTCAATGCATTCAATTAAGTTTTAGGAAGTTTTCAGTTAAGCTAAAAATAAATAAATGAAAATTGACCTATTTTCGCCTTTTTTATTCTTCTTAATTTTATTTCTAAACATTTTTAGAAAGAAAAATTATTTACAAATGTATGCGGACGTTTTCCAAAGAAAACAAGAAAAATTAGACGCTAGCAGAATGAAATGCACCATTTTCTCGACCACCACATCCTTCATCAGCATTATTTGCATCTATCTACCTTATGTTATGCACGTCGTAAACATCATCTATTTAACCAACTAATCTTAATGTTAATTTGGTGACACGAAGTTCACACACAACTTAAAGCATTTCTTTGTCGTTCTCTTTGTAACTCGTCTTATATTTGTTGTTGCTTTTTTGTGCTAGCCTTTGAATAGCCACGAAATACAACTTTTTTATTTTTAATTATTCATACTTGTTTGCTCACAACTTTATAGACTATGTTTCAGTATCATATTGACGGTGCCTAGCAATTGTTTTAATTTAAAAAAAAAATTAAAACTAAAAATAAATAAAAATATAATTGTTTTAGCAAGAAAATTTTTATGAAACTTTTTATATCTCTGTTAAAAAAAGCGTGGTTTGCCCACTGCCTCGAAGACAATGGACCGATACTGCTATTTCCAATAGCACCTCTTTCAATACTATGACTTAACGATTGGTGTTTTTTAATTTTCTCTAGCTGATCTAGTGCCTTGGCAAACATAATTTCAACACTAACACGGACGGACATCACTCAATCGACTTCGCTATGCAAAAGCACGCAGAATATATAAAGTTTATATCGTCGGAAATGGATATTGTAGAAATTACATACTCAATAACAAATCTAGTTATAAAGGGTATAGATAAAATTTGTTGTAAAGAGTATAAATAAAATTTATTTAAATGTAGGTCAATTTGATTCATGGTAAAAGGACTTTGTTAGCGTTTTTAATTACGTAACATTTATTTCTGTTAATGTTTTACTTAATTAATAGCTTAAATTTATAAAAAACCGTCTTTGCCATCTCTGATTTAAATTATTAATTCGTATTCGTTTCGCCGATGCACCCGTACTTATTACCAGTTTCGAAAATAAATCCAAGCATTTTTATAGTTTTTCTAACATTTCGAGTATTTACACTTCTTCAGAGGATGTTTTGTTCTTAATAATTATTTTGTCTAATTGTTAAAATCAATCTAAACTTGAATTATGTTGTTAAAAGAAACAAGTCCTTCGAAACAATAGTTTTACAATTAAATTCGTGCAGCGAAGTATGAAACTTAAGTGTAATCATTGTCTTTTTCTATTGATAATGAATTATAAATATTTTTTTTTCCACTTATTTTATTTATTTTATTTTATTTATTTATTTTATTTGAATTGCTCCATACACAAGAATAAGAGCTTTATATTGCAGTATGGAACTGATGATATACAGAACATAATCATAAATAAATTTTTATTAAAAAGAAATTTAAATTAAACATTAAAAAAACAATAAAAACAAAAACTAAAAATTGAAAAACAAATTAAAATTAAATTATGTTATTATAAATAGAATGGATGTACGTGTCATAATATAATGTAATAATAATTTATGTTTTAAATTGTCATGCTGAAAACAGCCTATAAATATTTTGTTAATATTTATTAAACTTTCATGTAAATTTAAATTAATGGTCACATCTGGCAACTACCTAATTTACTCTCATACGAATTCATTCGTACAAATACTTGTGCATGTTACAAAGTTGTTGCTAACATTAAAAAAACAACTGAACTACAATACAATGACAACAACTATTTTAAAACTACAAAATAAAACGAGTTGCATCACATTTATATGCAACAAATATACAAAGTTGTCTAAAAATACAAGAAGTCTAAAAAAATGGTTTATTCGATGTGCACTTTCTGGTCAAAATTATAACAAAACAGAAAAAAAAACACGTACACACAACCGCTCACCTATATTTGCATTCAAACATGCACAAATGCTTAAATCAACACAGACTGATAGTGAATACACTGTGGCGGATATGTAAACAATAATTTAGCATCAAGTATGAGTTGGTGGTGTTTGCAGGAGGAAATAAAATGTTGCACTCATTGAGTTCAAAATGAATACATGGCAATAATGATGGCTGCAGAATGTGCATAATGTTGAATATGTAAAACAAATACTAACAGTTCCGAGGCAAAAAAAATACTCACATAAAGTTTACAAAGATATGACAAAAACATAACATTTAAATTTCTATGCAAATAGATACACATTAAAATTTTCTTACATTAGGAGTATTTTAAATTCAATACACACATGCACAGACACAAACACATACACATAGTACTAAGAATATAGAACGTATATGTACGTAGACAAATTCTTAACCATCAGCAATATTTTGGTATGAATACAAAAGAAAGTACATACGAATGTTTTGTTACTTTTTTCCTCTTTCCAAAAGGACAATGCACAGTGGTATTGCTAACATGAATGGAAAATGTTAATTTGTTTTAAAAAAATGAAAGAACACGTACAAATGGTAAGCCCTGTCCGATCAATGGTCGAGTTTGGACTAGCCCAGGAGCATTATGGCATTTTTGTTAAGGCTATGCGCATACCTTTCAAATCAGTTATTTTAGTCATTTTAAAAAATTGCCCAAGATAGGTGCTGCTTTTGCTTATCTTACTATGTAGAAGGCTTTTTTTGTAGCGGTTGTGATTAGTTTTTAAGCCACAAATAAAATTTATTGAACTATCTTCAAGGCAATGAGTTACATCAAGTGGATATGGCCCGAAGAAAGTTAAAATTAGGCAATAGAAACATGCACAAGTTGTTTTGAAACATTTAAAAATTTATTACTACCGAAGATAAAGAAAATCAAGACATTTATAATAGTTCAATTAAAATGTTTGTGAGAATTTTCCTTAAGAGCGGTAGCGAAATGGCCATAGTGATGTACTTTGACTTCCAAAATGTACTAATACAAAGTTTCTATACAGTTTTGCTGCAGTTTTTAGATCAAGATATCGGCACCACTATCAACTAAGAATTTTTTGTTTGTGAATTTGTCGGTTACTTTGGCATTTAGTGGAGGATTTTTCGGTGTATTTCTCCACCGGCCTTACAAGTCAATTTAAAGATTGGGCTGTAATCATATAAATCTTGCGTTGCTTGTGGCTGCAAGGGCTGCGACATTTACGTGCGTTGTGTCCATATTTTTTGTGGTACCAGCACTCGTCAAAATCTGCACTGTCTCTTTTTTGGTCGTTTGTAGTTTGACGGTGCTGAGAACGATGTTGTGTATGAATGAGCCTGCGAGACCGTGAACGTGAGCGTATTGTGAGGTATTCGAATTTTTTATTAAGTTCCATTATTGCTGCACGAAGTTCTTTTATTACGTTAGCCGGCTCTATTGCTACATTACATACATGGTAAAGAGAAATAGCATCAAAAATTGAATCAGTTATCTTAGTGAACTCTGCTGCTGTGCCGGAAGATGCTGCGACTACAGGCTGAGCAAATGTGGGCAAACGTTTTGTCCACAAGCCCTTAAGCGCTGCTTCGCCTACAGATTTTCCTGCGACTCTTCTCATCTCAAAGAAAAGCTTCGGACCTTTTTGTCACCTAGAGGCATTTCTGATAAAAGCCGGTTAAGTCGTCTTTGCTCGCTGTCAGCAAAGTGATCAATAATTCGCTGTTTGACATATTCAAATCGCTCGAACGGCGGCAATTACGATATAACATCGGTAAGTTGTGCGATTGTTTCAGGCTTCAATGCCGCAAGCACGGTTGCTACTTTCTATTATACGGGCGGTTATACCTGATGCGCTAAACAAAAAATCCATAGAAATAAACCACACTTCAATGTTCGTATTACACATCTCTGGAAAAGGAAACCGGGCGTAAATGGCTGATACCCTATCGTTGGTGTACTGTGGTGTCTGATCGTCGCTATCGTTCTGCTTACCCACCGCAGATTGCTGGTTGCCATTTTCTGCTCACCAGGGATTTAAATGTTGCTTTGGTATTGCTATGCGTCGGGGTCACCAATTTGGGTGTTCTTTGTTAGATTTTACTTACAGTGTCGTCCCAAGAATATAAAATTTGCAGGTTTTAAATAACAAATCTTAATTAACAAAAATTAAAATTTATTTAAATATTTCTATTAATAAAACTCTATATCGAAATTCTCGACTGCTGACTGGAAAAAGGGAAGAGAACTCATTTTTCAATTTACAAATGCAATTGCTGCATGTGCATGCCATTTTGTAATTAGATACTGGTTATTTCAGGTAGGTAGTAATTAGTAATTATTGGTGACAGGATGCCACATACATAAAAAAAGTTGCGAAACAAAGCATCAGTTTAGATACTGATGCGCTCGTTGCTCTGTTCCAACGTTTTTAATACTTGTCCTGCGACATTTTGGAATGGTATGCATTGTAAACATTTAGTACCACGGCATTATGAAACAAAATACATTGTTCAAATTCAAAGCCACTGACGGTTTGGAAGTCAGACGTACTTTTACCCTCAATAATCAATATCAGTGATTTAATAATTCGGTCGGAATATAAAAACTCGCACTATATTTTTAAAAAATAATAAAACTAGAATATTTCTTATCGAAATCGGGCTATCTCAGCTAAAAAATCAAGAAAGTAACTTTCAGTTTAAGTAAAATTATGCTCATTTAATTGTTCCATTTCCATATTAATTTTTTCTTGATATTTGGATACAAAAAAATTTTTTCCCGTTTCTAAGCTTTAAGAAGTTGCTTAAGGCAAAAGCTCAGATTAAAAAAAGAGGTTATTTATAACTGCTGTATACATTTAATATGCCAACAAGCATTAGCATCCAAACATCAACATTTACTAAGACACCGATTTCCAAACTAATCACAAAAGCCTCCAAGTAGCTCTTCTATATGTACCGGATCATATAATTCACAGAAAAAAAAAAATTTTTTTTTAAATTTACATTAAAGTTCATAGTTTATAATTATGCAATATGAGTCGCTTAGAAGCCGATGCGGTTAAGTCCATTTGTGGATATTTACTGATTTTTGGAAATTTTGATAAAATAAATAATAATCTTCTTACTTATTAAAGGATATACTCGTTTGTTACATTTTTCTTGGTTAGATAGGACTTTTATTAATAACTTCTGAATATATTGTATAATAATTTCAGAAGCCATTGTGAATAAGTCCACCTTTTATCAATATTTTTTTACATAAACTTTGAAATAAACATTAAATTATTCTTCTTTTTTCGATAATCGTTGATAACACTGAAAAACAAGAAAGATGTAGAAGAAGATGATGTTTGTTATGATCAATAAACATAAAAATTATGACAATAAATGTTATTTTATTATTTTTTTTCTCAACTGCCAAAATGTATAAATCCTATAGTTTTTAAAATGATGTCAATATTTAAATAATAACTTACTTTTTTAATTTACACTTCCTGTCATATCTTGTTTTTTGCAGAGTTTACACCCAGTTTCTAATTAAATTAATAAACCAAGAATTTTAAAAAATAATGTATCAAAAAATTTTAATTTTCTATATTTTTGTATTTTGGACTTAAATGCATTGGCTTCTGAGCGACTCATATAATCCATTCCTCAATTATCGGAATTCAAATATCTCAGCATTGAATTGGAAAAAAATATCGAGCGAAATTGATAGAACTGCTACGCTAACACTAGCTTGGAAACTTTTGCTTTATAATGCGATATTAAAGGCAATATGGTTGATTCCCATTCCGATAAAATTAGAAAAAAGTTCGAATCCCTGAAGACTTGTCAATTTTAATTTTTTTCTTTTTACTCTAAATATGAACAAGATCAGTTTGCATTAAATAATGATACAGAATTTACATAATTGTTATTAAATAGCAATTAATAGGAATTTCAACTTTTAATCATATAAAATATTACCATCAGCCGGCTAATGCTACCGCCAATGGTCAACCGCCGTTTATTGTTTTCATACGGCGTCGGTTTTTGACAATACGGGACTTGTGATCGAAATAAATTCGTATCGAAATTAATTTCGATCGTGCGAGTTTTTCTGATGATGATGTAACGAGTGCCACGTTACCTTGCGAATCGATTTTTTAATAAAGTGTTGTAAAAGATCAAAAAAGCCTTAACTAACACTACAAATATGTAAACAAAAAGATATTTATTTGTTTATTCTTCGTCATCAGAGTCTGAGAGTGAGTGTGATGTATATGCAATTAGAAGGAAAATCCGAGTAATAAGTGGGCTTGCCAAACAATGAGTAAGTATACATCCCCTTTATTTGTAAAAATTACGTCTAAAAATTTATTTTTAAAGGTTTAAGAAACGTTTTAGAGTTTCCAAGGAAGCTTTTAACTACATTCTTGAGGAGATTGAATTTGCTAGACATTTGACAACTGCCGTACCAGCAAAAATACAATTGGTCACCACTTTATTGCTTTTGGCTTCCGGAGGCTTTCAAAATACTGTCGGCAACGGTTTTATTATTGGTATAAGTCAAAGCGCACTTCAAAAACTAGTTTTAAGACTTCTGGATAAAATGGAAATGAAACTGTGTCCAAAATTTATAAATTTCAGTACCGATAGATGGGAGGAAACAAAAAAATTTTCTATGAAGAAGTACAAGCTTCCAGGATGTAAATGTCATGTTAAACTAATGTACATACATATACACACCTATGATAATGACTAACTACTTCTCTTTTTAGTCATTGGATGCGTAGATGGAATTCATTTTGGCTTAGAAAAACCACCAAAATCCACCAAAGTACGAAAATCTATACGAATAATTAATTAATATAAAAATTAAAATCTTAAATAAACACTTGTTATCCATTGAACTATTTAAAAATAAAATTTCGAAACTAAACTTGGTATCGAATAAAACTCGCACGGTTACACTCGATCGTACACTCGCTATCGAGTGCCATCATAAGAAATTTCGATACAACTTACTCGATTGCGAGTGCGAGAATCCCAAAATTAAAAAAAAAATCCAACTTCGAGTAAATTTCGCACGGTATCGACTGCGAGAATTAGCCCCCTGATGCCAGATGGTTTGTCAGATCAAAATAGAATACGTTCTAAACGTAATTTTGTCAGATGTATTTTACAGAAGCAATGTTTCAACAGCCGTACACGACATGTATGTGTTTAACATTGAGAAATTTGACATGTCAGAAGTAAAAAAACATGTCATTTATGGAGTTTAGAAAACTTATTAATTTAACGGCATAAAAAATTTTTAAAACAATAGACTATTTGTATGAAGGTAAAGGGAAACATGTAAAAAAAAATTTCATAAGAAAGTAACGAAAGAATCGTTACATTGCTCTCGTACGAAACAGCTTCCGCTATAATCTGATATGAATCATATTGTTACGAAAATAAGATCTGGCAACCCCTGTGTTGTTGTCAGTATAAGCGCGATGAATCAGTTACTTCCACTAATGGAGTGTGTATAGAATAATATGAAAATTAGCTAACAAAAGCTAAGCAACCTCAATGGCTGCGTTGGTAGAGGTACTTGCTGTAAAATAGAAGATCGTGAGTTCGAGCCAACCTTCGAACATGAGTATAAAGGAAAATAATAATTGTTATAATGCAATTAAAAATTAAGAAGCAGCAGTACAAACCTCCCGAAAAGAAAAGTCTAATTTAAAATAAGAGTAACTGATAATTGTCAAGACGCCCTTAATAATAAAAAGAAAGAACGGTAGCAGTTAGAGCACACGCAGAAAAAAACATGGTTGTGATATGGTCATAATAACCATATTATGTTCTTTGTAAAAATATACAGTTGCGCAGAACCAATTATAGTTGTTTTCACCAAAACTTTAGTCACGATAAACATTTTTTGTTAAATTTTAACGATTATATGGTTACTGTGCACAAAAATGCAACATGGTTGGTTTTAATTTAAAAAAATTTTCAACCACAAACAAAGTTTTATAACTTTTTAAAAATAATATAAAATATTTAACCATAATATATTATTATTAATCAAAGTAGGTTTAAGGCAATAGAATAATGTTTGCGCTATAAAATATTTAGTTCCAGTTCTTGACAGTTTATTAATTTTACTGGCAGCTAAAATTGGACATTGTTTTTTATTGTTAGAGAAAATAAAAAATAAAATTTATGTAAAAAATAAATAATTAAAAAAATAATATGCAAGATATGAAAACAAATAAAAAGGTAACCAAAAAAAAGAATAAATATATATGTATGTATTGTAAGCGTATACATCTTTATTTTTGTGTTTGAAGCACAATTGTCAACTTATTTATTTTGGGCTTAAATCAATATTTTAAACTGATTATTTTAGCTTATAATCTAAGCGTTATTATAAATAAATAATTGACTTTTTTGTGAATTTATGTTTCTAAATAATTTTTATGACAAATCGTTAAAGAATAAAACAATAATAACTAACTGCCGTATTCCTAAAATATATTTCAAATCTATTTTGATTTTCTATGAATACGGCAGTAAGTCTTTTATATCTGGAAAATTTTAACCATTTAATGTTTATATTTGAACCATAATTATGTTTATACTTTAGCATGTTATTGTTTTGCAAGACAACAATATGGTTGCAAATGTAACAATACTATGTTTTGTTAGCAACCATAATATGTTGCTCTTAGATTATGGTTACCTCAACCATGTTTTTTCTTTGCGTGCAGGGATGTGTAACTGCATAACAACAGTCTATGGCAGACGCATGTTGTGGCTATTAGATAAAAGGCATGACTGGTTTGGATTAAAGGCGTAGTGGAGTTCAAACGTTCAGTTCGAAAGTCACATATAGCGAATGTGAAAAAAACGGAGGCGGGAGGCGGACACTCCAGTAGTTGAAAATACAAGACCCAAGTGTTTGCAAGTAATTTTTTCGTATAATCTTATAATCGCAACAGGTTGTTTTCATTAAAGGACACCATAAAAAATCAACAAACAAATCAATAGTGTCACGGCAACAGTCACTCTGCAAACACATATTTTGATTTTTTATCTGCTTGTTAATTTAACCTTTAATTAAAACCTTTCTAAACACAGTGCCTCGTGTTAAATATGTGTTTGCTTTAAAACATTCGAATTTTACATTTTTTTTGTCACTAGATTAATGTAGGTGTGTTGGTTAATGTACGAAAACGAGCACCATCAATACTCTTATATTTTTTTTGTTTTGCTTTATTTTTCTTAATGCAAAACTTGACAATTCAATACTTTTTCTTATTTTTGTTTTTTTTTAGTTTTTTTTCATGTGTTGTTTGTTACCAAAATATGAATGCAAAATATCAAAGAAGAAGAAAAAAGAAGCAACTTTTAGAATTCATGTGTTTTTATTTTTCATTTTTTTTTTATATATGAAAAAGGGGATTTATTTGGTTCCCTTTAAGCTTTAATGCTTTACGAAAATAACCTGGTGTTATCAGTATAGGACGATTTGTATCTGTATGTGTGTGTGTGTTTATGTGTAAATATTTTTTTTTGTTAGTAAATTTCTTATGCTTTATGTTCTACTTTAGCTTTTTGTTGTTATTATGTATTGGTGGCCGAGACTGTGACACCTTATTCCCAAGTCAACAGTAGTTGGTTTTTACATATACACTCCAATCCACAATTACATACAAAACAACAACAACAACAACAGCAACCATATTCATGTTAAGTTACCCCCATATTAAACCCTAAAGTTGAATTTAAGTTAAAGAAAAACAAAAATTATAGATAAAAGTTAAAAGCAAAAACACACACATAAAATCCAAATAATTGACAACAAAAACTGTCTCTTTTGCAGTGAGTATAAATGAAAAATATAGCTCCGCCCATTTTTTTCCTGCACATTGGAAAACTGTAAAAACAACCCAACCCCTTTTTTATCTTATCATTTGCATCAAGTTGAGTATTCCAACGCCTGCGCTTTTGAAAAATTTGTAAAGTCAAAAGAAACGTCATTCAATTTCCCTCTTTAAAATAAAAAAAAATCCAAAATAATTTCTGCTTCCTCATCAAAATTGAATTCAGCCTTTTGCGGAATCTGTTTAGGTATTTTTTTTTTTTTTTGTTTGGTCTTGTTCTGAGACCATTTTGTAAGACCATTATTTATCTCACACTTAGTTGTCGGTGCTGTTTTTATTTGGGTTTCTTACTAAACGCATTTATTTTATTTTAATTCTTTTTTTATTATTTTGCACTCTGGAGTTGAGTATCCTTCAATAATATTTCACATTTCCTTTAAACTTTTAATGGAGAGATTTGGGTTTATAAATCTGTTTTTAATGCCTGTTATTACTTTTAGCTGTTGTCAGTTTTTTTTTCTGTTTTTTTTTATGTTTTTTTTTTTTCTTTTAATTTTTTATGTATGTATTTTTCCTTTCACTTTACAAAAACAACAACAACAACAATAACTATAATTTTATGTATGTCTATTTACTTAAACTTAAGACGGACCTGACTTTATGTTTTACATATTAAATGTGCTATTTTATTATTTATTTTCTTAATGCTATTGATTTATGTTCAACAGTGTTTTATCCTTACATTACACTTAGAGAAAAAATGCATTAAATATAATTTTTAAAAAATTTTCAAAATACACTGAAACCAAGTATGATATTATTTTTTTGACATGAGTGTAAATATTAAAGGAGTAACGGCCGGGGCACATAGAATTCGTCATAAGTTGTACTTTAACGTATTCAACTGAAGTTAAGATAAGGACGGATGAGGTTGCCACATTGATTACTTTGCTGACGGTTATTAAATCATTAGTTTATCTTTTCTTCAGTGTTGCCAGGGAAAGATAGGAAAAAGTTACCCTTTTCCTTCAAAAAAGTTAAATTTTTTCATTAACACACGCAAAGAAAAACATGATTGAGGTAACCATAATCTAAGAGCAACATATTATGTTTGCCTTATATGGTTGTTAACGAAACATAGTATTGTTACATTTAATAATAATAAAGCTTGTCTTACAACCATAATGTTATTAAAAAAATAAACATTAAATGGTTAAATTAACACATCATAATATAGTTGAAAATGTTATGTTATTTAATTGAATTATAATATAGTCTCGTAAGTGCAAATATTTCCTGATATAAAAAACTTAGTTATTTTTTGTTTAATTTATTATTGATTTATTACAAAAGTTATTGAAAAACATAAATTCACAAAAAAACAAATCTTTGCTTATTATATATAATTAAAAGGCTTTAATACAGATTCTATAAGAATCGTTTATACAAATATACATTTCATAAGCCCAAATAACGGCAACTAATCTCAATACATTCCAACGTGAACATCCATTTATGGAGTAAACGTTATATTCTCGTACATTTATCCAAGACTTCTAATACGTTAATCTGGCATTTGCGCTAATTTTATTTATTACATAATAGCAATTTCTGTTGATTTAAAAAATGACATCTTGAAATAAAAAATATGTAAATGTGATTAAAACACAAAAATAAATATGTATATGCTAAAATACATAAATATACATACATAGATTTAAACTATTTTTGAAATGTTTTGCTTACTTTTTTATTTGTTCTTATATTTTGTATATTTTTTTTTTATTGCTTATTGTTATTTTTTTTTTCATTTTCTCTAACAATAAAAACAATTTCAACTTTAAGCTAACAAAAAATTACTAAACTGATAGAAAAGAATTCTGTCAAGACCTAGAACAAAATATTTTTAAGCGCAAACATTATTTTTTTTGCTTTTAATAATACTCTGATTAATAAAACTATATTATGTTTAAATATATTACATTATTTTTAATAAGTTATAAAACTTTGGTTGTGGATCAAATTTTTTTACGTTAATCCAACCATGTTGCATTTTTTGTGCACAGTTTTGGTGAAAACACCTATAATTTGTTCTCTGCAACTTTACAATGTTACAAAAAAAAAATATTATGGTTATTGTGAGAATATCACAAACATGTGTTTTCTTTGCATTACTTTTTGAATTTTTTCTTAATGAATTAGTAATATAATGTTATTTATGTAAACTATAGTAAAATGTTTAATTCTATATTTTACGAAAATAACGAGACAACAAAAGTCATTTACTGAACAAAAATAAAACGAAAACAAAAAATAAGAGACGAGAAAAACGTGTAAAAAAAATTTCATACCGATGATACTCATGAAGATTTAAATTAGGCCTGCTCTTGCCATTCAATAAAATTAGTTAAAGTAGAAAATTTTTTCATAAATCCGTTTTACCTTTTTCTTTGAAAGATTGATCTTCGATGTAAATACTAATTTAATTATTTTTAAAATACCGTTATTAAAGACAAATTTAAGTCTTATTTGCTTAAAACTTTAACATAAAATTACTGACAATTTTTCTGTAATATAATCCGGAAATTAAAAACAACTTTCTTTTAAATTGAGGTATTGGTATGGTTGTCAAATTTTTAAGCGGAATAACTGAAGTTGCTAACAATTTTGCAAGTTTGAACAGAATGCCTAGTTTTCGGCATGAAATGCAGCTCATATTATTTCACAGTGGTTCTCTGTTCATGTGCAATGCTGTCAAACTACATACATGAGAAATTTGAATAAAATAGTCATGAAAAAATGTTGCAGAAGTAGTACTCTGCATTTACTGTTAAAAACATATGAAATGTTTCAGGCAACATTTTATCAAAGCTGTGAAATAAAAGGTCTGTTTCTTTACTCCACTTTAAGATCCCAATTTGCACGAAAATTTTTTTTTACTTCAAAATTGGGTCAATGAGAACGGTTTTGAGAGACTAAAATTCTTCTTCTTCTAGCACGAAACAGCCCAAACTTTTTCTTCGTGCAAGTTATTTTAACTTGTTCAACAGCCTTAAAACACAAACAAAATACAAAATAAATTATTATTTCTTTTTGCTGATTTATTGAAAATTATTTTTCTTATTAAACCAGTCAAAATACTGTGAATTTTTATTTTGTATTTAAAATTTGGATTTTGTGTTCCCGTAGTTTTACATTATTTTGTTTCTTTTTGAGAGAAAACAATGCTTGCTCTCATTTTCACAAACATTACCCAAAAAGTAAAGAAACAGACTTGAAGTAAGTAGGCATTACTTCATTCAGATTTTTAAACTAGAGCTGATCATACGTCTTTTGCTTACATTTAAAACAATGTAGTATGCGTGAAAATAATAAAACGTTAAATTCTTTTAAGTCGCGAGATAAACACCACATTTTAAATGTAAAATTTTCCACATAAAATAATCAATCTTGCTGAACAATTTTCACAAAATCGAACAGAGTACCAGGCCTTAGAAAGAATTGTTGCCAGAAACATTTTGCTGTTTCTAAATATGAAGCAAGAAACATTTCATAATTTCTCACGAAATGAACAGAGTAAAAAAACATCAGCAATGTTATTTTTTGTTTATATCAAACTAATTTTTTAAATAGGATTTTGATTGCATTTGCAGGTAAACTTTGTTTATTTAAATTGAATTGATATTTTACGAAAGGTTGATATGTTAAGAGAGATTCTTACCTTAAATAATGAAACAAGTACTCTTTCAATGATATCACTTTATTTGGTATCTGTACCAAAAGTTACGAAAATTTGGCATAATATAACAAAATTATACATGTAACGTGAAGCCTTCAATAGCAACAAAAAATTAACCAAAAGGTAATACGGCATTTTAGGTATTTGCAACAAAAAAAGTACAATTGAATCACAGCAAGAGTTAAAAAACAAAGAAGAAGAAGCAATTGATAGCTGTCAAGTCAAAGAATGTACAACTGTAGCTATTCTTTGTGTACGGCTGAAAACGTGTGTGAAAAACAGAGAAGTTTGAGCGTACGTTATTTTTAGTACGTGTACGGAAAAACAATACATGCAAAAATGAAACTAAATTCGTGTACGGACGGCAAAAAGTACATGTACGATAGACAACAAATTATCCATTAGCGAACGGAAAAACCTATTAAATGCAAATGAAAACAGTTGTTTTATTTAGTTCAGAAATTTTATTTATATTTATATAATAATTTATTCATTTTAATAATAAAAATAAAAATAATAAAAATATAATAACAACTGTATAAAAGAGCCAAAAAAAAGTCAGCCGTATACAGTGGAGAAGGAAAAATAGAATTACTGTTGGTTATTGTTGTTTTTGCTTAAGCTTTGATTTTTGTCTTTGCTTTATTGTTTAGACAAAAATTTTTAGTTTATTTAAAATGTTTGTTAGAAGTTTCCTGTAGAGTTAAGTAAGCGGTAACGAAATAGCCATCGTGACGTGCTTTCCCCTCAATAATCAATATCGGTAATTTAAATAATAAATCGGGATAATAGAAAATAGCAGGAAAAAAAGATTTTATTTTGAAAATTAATTAATATAATAAAAAATATCCGTTGTGCAATTTAATAACATTTATTATTGTTGTTTTTTTCTTGTTTAGTTAAAATTTAAGCCTACCATTGCAGTTTGTTTTTGATTATTGGTAAGTAGTAGAGTTTTTTGAAAATACAAGCCAGGGTCTTATGAATGGCTTATTAATAAAAATGTGCAATAAGTAGTGTTATAAAAAGTAAGGATTAAGGTTAATAATTTGCTTATCTTTAATGTTATTGCAATTATACCTGAGGAAGGAATTTTTAATGTTTACTGTTATCATAAAATAATTATTTTTATTTGGATTTTTTTGCTTGTCCAATTTTTTTCCCTCTTTAAATTTGCATGTGTTATTTGTTGTTGTAGTTTTTCAAAACAGTAGATGTGCTTTGCTTATAATTTAGGTATGAGATGTTTACTGGTGCATTTGTTATTGTTTTATTACTACTAGGGCTGCTCTATATATTTCTGGCCTAATAGTGAAAATGCGAATATTTATAATCAAAAATGGTTTTATTGTTTTTCAAAGTATTCTCCAGCATGATTTATACACTTTTGCATGCGCTCAAACCAGTTGTCGAAGCACTTTTTCCACTCCGATTGAGACACCTTTAAAACATGGTTTTTGAACACTTCAACAGCTTCTTCTGGCGACGAAAATCATTCGGAAATAAGAAGAAGTCATTAGATGCCAAGTTAAGGCTGTACGGCGGATGACCCATTAATTCGACGTTTTGGCCGGTCAAAAACGCTCTGGTTTGAGCCGATGTGTGAGAGCTCGCATTGTCATGGTAAACAATGATTCGTCTTCTCTTGTTGGTTTTTCGAGTTTCTCCGATGACTTCAGGCAAACAAATTGTAGTGTACCACTCAGAAGTGACCGTCCACCGTTGCTCAAGCGGAACAGTCGCCACATGACCAGTTTTGCCGAAGAAACAGGCGACCATTTGCTTCGAAGTGCTTCTTCCATGAACAACTTTCGTTGGATTTTGCTCGTCTTTAAAGACCCACACGGTCGATTGTTGTTTCGTTTCGGGCTCATACGCATAGATCCATGATTCGTCACCTGTGACGATCTTATAAACGTCTTTTGAAGCACCGCAATCGTATTTTTGCAACATTTCTTTGCACCAATCGACACGAGCCTTTTTTTGAGCGACTTTCAAATTGTGCGGGATCCAACGAGAACAAACCTTTTTCACGGCCAGGTCTTCATGCAGTATCGAATGTATGCTGGTGGGTGAAATGTCCAAGGATGTCTCTATCTATCGGTATGTCGCATGTCGATCTTGCATTATGAGTTCACGCACGGGATCAATGTTCTCTGGCACAACAGCCGTTTTTGGACGACCTTCACGGAATTCGTCTTTGAGCGAGCTTCGGCCACGATAAAATTTATTATACCAATTTTTCACAGTGCTTTAGGATGGTGCGTCATCGCCATACAAAGATTTAAGTTCATCAATGCACTCTTGTCGTGATAATCCACGTCGAAAGTTGTGAAAAATGATGGCACGAAAATGTTCACGAGTTAATTCCATTTTTTTCTATATTAATTTTTTCAAGTCACTGTAAACAACACAAATAATGGTCGTACGTCAAAACGTTTTAGGTACGATTATGCTTAAAAATGACAAACTTTCCAATGGAAATGTCAGATTGCACTTGGCAGCACTCAGTGTTGCCAGGCCAGAAATATATATAGCAGCCCTCGTATCTTCATTATAGCTTGCTTTATTTTTTGTTGTTAAAAGGTAAATTTGTTTTGTTTCGTAACATGTACTATTTTTCCGGCCATACACGTAATTACTCGGATTTTCCTTTTTCCAAGTAATTTTTTTTTTTCAAACGCATAGCTTAAAAAAGAGTGCGCATACAAAGAGCAGAAGAACAAAAGAGGGAGCCAATCTTAACCCTGATTTTTATATAAGTATTTCTGCGAATTAAATTTGTTTTTGCTCTCACAAAATGACTTATTGTCATTCCTTATTAAGGAAATTTATAGAAATTTGCACAGTAAATAGAAAAATTAAATATTCTTTAGTTTTTGAAAATAATAATTCTTTAACGAGAATTAGGGGGAAATTCCAATTGCACGAGAAGAATGAAATTTGTAAAGCATTTAAGCCAGTTTTCAGTAATTTGTTTTCGTTTATTGCATGAGAAAAATCTGGTTTAATTAATATTTTGCTTTGGACGGCTAAATATATATACAAATAAACCTAAAATAGTCAAATGTTAATAAAAATTTGTTCATAAACAATTTAAAGTCCTAAAAACCTTTAATAGAGTAGAAATACAACCTCACGGTTGCGGCGACGGATTCCGCATGTCAGAGAAAAAACAAATAAAATGAGTTGCGGCGACGGATGCGGTTTTTATTGTCATTTTTATTATTTGTTTACTAATTTTTTTATTCTTTTTTATTGAAATATATTTAAAAAAAAATTTTTTAATGTAAAAAAGCAATAAATTGAAAATTTCAAAATTATTGTTGATTTTCAATGACTTTTTACATTTTCTTTCTCTTCTTTTTTCGTAGTCATTCACAAAAAATATTAACAAATAGAATTTTTTAGTAGAAAAACAATAAAACTGTGGCAACATGCTGAAAGAGAAAAAATTCAAAATTGGGAGCTTGAGAGAAAACGCACTCAAATTAAAATAGATTCTAATTTCATGCGGATTCGTTGAACGTTTTTTATTGTCAAAACTCCATATAAAAAAACAACCGCATCCGCAACCGTGAGGTTGTATTTCTACTCATAATCAGTTCTTAAAATCAAACATTTCATTGTTACATTTACCAAAAATACTTTGAGGTATCTACATCCACAAGTGTTTTATATTTATAATTAATTATTTACTTCAATTTATTATTTTTAATTGAAAAGAGGACATAAAAATACACCTTTCTTTGTTTCTGGCAAAAACGCTTTAAGAGATACAAACCAATGTCAAAAGAATAGACAGACAAACTAATATTGCAGTGATAAAAGTAAGGTTACCGATGGGGCTGCCAGATTCTAATTTTCAAAACACTTGACGTTTACAAAAATGTTTCTTGAATAAAAAATTATAAAACAGATTTTCAAAAAAAAAAAACACTAGAAGAAATCGGTGGGGTATCGCAAAGCCATAGGACATAAAGCCATATGGCGTTAAGTCCCATTCCATTGAGACATAAAGGCATATGCCATTAAGTCTCGTTATAATGGGACTTAACGTCATAAATTTTTTTCCGAAAATGAGACATTAAGCCATATTTTTAATAATGATTGCATGTCACCCTATTTTATGTAAAAAATACATTTTATTTTATAAAACTAAACATTGGGGAGGGGGGTGGTGTGCTTTAAGCCCATGGTAGATAAGGCCATTTTTTTCATTTGAATGAGAGATAAAACCATCATGGCCTTATCTCACATTTGCAATATTAGAAAGCGGCTTTATCTCTCATTTCAGTTCCTGAGGAACTAAAGTTAAGTATTCAAATCTGGTTTTTTCCTCCAGTAGGGCGCGGCAGGTGGCTTCGCTGAATAAAGTTTTCCTGCGTGCGTCACAAGAATAAAAAAATGTTTTTCAATGATAACTAAGGATTTTCCCTTTCACAAAATGTTTGCAGTTGTAATTCCTGGAGCCTAGAAATTTTGGATTTTTTGAAATCATTAATTTCATAGATAAATAGACATATTTAGTGAAATAAAGCACTTGTAACGCAAAACATCAAATGGGACATATAACCATAATGGCTTTATGTCCCATTTCACTAAAATTGACATGAGACTTAAGGCCATATCAAAGTTATGGCTTTATGTCCGTTTGGTTTGAGACATTATGGCTTTATGTCCTTTGGCTTTGCGACACCCCACCGAAGAAATCACCTAATATTTCACATAATATATTAAACAATTGTTTACTGAATTTTTTCAACACTTTGTCAAAGAAAATTTGGACGAGTTATAAAGAAAATAATAATCAGTTATGTCCTTGAAAACGATCGGTTCAAAAATAACCATTTTTATACACTGGATAAAGAGTATAACTAAGTTTGTCATTACATTTATAGTTTCTACAATATCCATTTCCGAACCCCCCTGACTTCTTATGCAAAGCGAAGTCGATTAAGCGATGTCCGTCTGTCCGTCTGTGTTAGTGTTGAAATCAAGTTTGCCAAGACACTACACCAGCTAGAAAATTTAAGTACGCTAATCGATCAGACATAGTGTCAAGGTGTTACTCGAAATCAGCAAGATCGGTTTATATCCTTTGAGACGACAGGCAAAACACCACGCCTACCTCTATTTCTTCATGTCATTTGGAACAATAAAGTAACTCCAATCAAAAAACAAATATATGTGGCGATTGAGAATTAAAAAAATAAGAAAAAAAATATCAAGTAAAAAATTAGCGCTTGCCCATAATTTTTGAGTTACGGGGCTCTGAAGTTTTAAAAATTTTTAAAATATCAATATGGGTGTCATTTTAAAGCTTTTGAAGAGGTCTTCTTCTTAAAACTGGCAAAATTTATAATAATAAACAAACTCTCAATTGAATATACATATACTCACACATCTCAAAAGCACACAAAGAAAAAAGAAAAATAGTCAGGGGCGAGAATTCTTAGCGGGACACTTACTTATTATTATTATATTGATATGATATTGACATACTTTTTACACTTAATTGTTAATTATATTCTAGAATAAAATATTTACATAAATCTAAATAATAATTGATAAAACATAATTATAACTCGGTAGTAGCAACTCCCCAATATTTACGCATACGATTCTCATGTTCATCAAATTCATCGTCGTCTTCATCCAAAAATGAACGCTCTTGCGTAACAGCGAAATCATATTCCAAATTATATGGCATTAAACGTTGCAGTGAACCGAAATAGGCTGCATTGGGACCACCGCCTAATTTGGAATAGCCTACAGCACTGGCCAAAGAATCACGACTTTTGCCATCAGAAAATAAATTATAGGCAGCAGCACCAAATGAACGTGAACTACCAAAATGCTTGGATAAAAATGAGACTTGATGCTGCTGCTGCTGAGCGTTGGCTTGTTGATTGTAATTGTACTGGCCTAAAGAAGGTTTTGTTGTTTCCGTATACATTAATTGGGGAGAACTTGTCGAAATGAATTTTTGTGCATTCGTTTTTAATAAATTCGATTTGCAATCATAACGCTCGACCGGTGAACGATTAGTGGCCTTACGTTCCAAGTTACGATTTTTGGTAAACGATTTGGAAATTGTGTTCAGTTCTTTGTCAAAGAGTAGTTGTGTGTTTTGTTCCAACATATATTCCCAACATTTAAATTGTTCTTCGGAAAGAGCAGAATCTGTTTCTTCTAACATTTCCATTTCGTTGGTTTCTTCTAGGACTTTAGCATGCGCTAAAATATACTCATTATCATTTTCCGTTTTATTGTTTCTTATACTCAAAGCTTGATCACTTTGACCGCTGGGCGAGGAGCGATCACTACCCCTGCCTGCAATGGCCGCTAGTTGGCGTGCCGATCCCAAACGATGGCGACAATTTGTATTGCGACCACAGCAGGCTCGTTTGCAAACATTTGGCAATAAAGCTGAGTTACCGCTCAAAGTTGGAGGTTTTCTTCTTACAGTTTGCTTGAGTTCTTTAATAAGATAGTCCACATCGGTGCCAATATTTTTAAAACGTATCACAATAACACTGAGATTTTCGTTAGAACCAAAACTTTGTGCTATATCTTGCACTCTTTTTGCCGCCAAAACCACATTTTCCTCTTTACGGATCTCTCGTGCAATACGATCCACATCCAATACTGACCATATGCCCTCATTGCATATAATCAAATATTCATCGTCATTATCCAGAACACACTCGGCAATACAGGGATCTTTGAGAGTGTGTCCGGATGAGGGCATTTGAAAAAATGATTTATTTTGTTTCGAAACAAGCTCAACATTGCTAGTTCTGCGTATTAAGTAAGCTCCGGCATTTCCTATGCTCGCAACTCTCAGTACATAACGTCTACTTCGAAGAGGTCTCACCATATCTCTTAGACGTGTATTTTCCCGAGCAATATGACACAACATGGCTGCTACCACAGGTTGATCGCCTAACTTTTGCTGAGCAGCCAAGAGAGTGTATTTCATATACTCTCCCATATTCTCTTTAACACATCGCTCTTGCTGCAGTAGTTTTGGCACCATTTGTGCCAACTTTGAACCAGTTGTGGCATGCGTGGCAGCACTTACAAACATACCAAACAATGCCTCATCATGGCGAAATTTACATTCTCTTAGTTGAGTCACAAGAAGCTTGCGACACTTGCCGGGTGTTTCTGAAAATCCCAACAGCCAAGGCGGTTTATGGGTATGTTGATTTGTGGCACAGGCTTCCTTTTGGTTTTCATCTGTATTTTTGGTGGGTAAATTAAGACGATTCTTACCCGATACATCTACCAGACTCCATTTTCTTTGTGTACGACACAGCTGGACTTGACGTTCATCGACCTGTAGCTGAAGATTACACGAAAGATCCAAGTATTTGAGTTTCTGTGGCACTACGCTCAACAAGTCCAAATGATCCAAATGATTATGAGCCAAATCTAAAACCTTTAAGCAGCTTAATTTGCTCAAAGGTGGTGTATGCAGCAATAGATTCGAGTGGACTCTTAGAACCTGTAAATGCTTTAAGCTACACACACTTTCTGGCAGTTGTTGCAATAAATTGCCGGACAACATTAACTCCTCCAAATTCTCCAACTCCTTTAGGCATTCATCTGTGATCGTAGTTATTTTATTGTAGGCAGCATAAAGTATTTTTAAATTTTTAGCCTGTTTAAGAACCTCAAATATGCGATCGTCCAAATTGTTACTGGTTACAAACAATCTCTCCAAAGCAAAATCTAAAGAACTGCCATCTTCTACCACTGGTGGTAGAATTTGCAATTTGTTACAGGAAAGATTTAATTCTTTTAGTGAATGTTTTGTTATGGCAAATAAATTATCGGTTAAGAGCTGTATTTCATTACTTTGTAAATATAGATTTTCCAATAATTCAAATCGTTCGGGTAGTCTTTCTATGATTCTTAAATTGTTGTAGGATAAATTAAGGACACGTAGTTTCTTTGTTTTGCTGGTCAGCAAGAAATCCGTAACTTTTTGTAATTGATTGTGAGAACCATTGAGCGTTTCTAATAGTTCACATTCATTTAGCCATTTGGGCAGTTCGGTGAAATAATTGTGTGATATATCCACATGATACAGTTTACTGGGAATAGGTGATATTTTGATGGCATGAAGGCCTGCAAATAGATGTAAAAGAATATATTGTTATTAAAACGCAAACTAATAATTCGTTTATATTAACACTAATAAAGATATTGTTCTTTTTCTCCAAGTGTGTAATAAACAGAACTGAAAAAGTTGTTAATTTACAAAGTGAAAATAAAAAATCATGAGTTCAACTCCCATCGGCGGCAACTGGAAATAACAAATACATACCTCTCGAAGCCTAGATTAGAAAAGAGGAAAGAATTATTGAGGAAAGCAGCGGTAGATAAGTCGTTGAAGGCGTCTTTGCATTCGAGCAATAGATAAAATAAGCAGTCTGAAATTAGAGAACAGCTGCTTAAATAGTAAAAGGCCTCTGTATAGTAAATGTGTAGCCACAGTAGACTTAGAGCTTTTAGTATAAAATAACATCGGCTAAGATGGTCAAGGCGCCTGGATGATAAAACGAGGCGTTACTTATGACCTGAACTTGATTAAAGAGCATGACCTACGATCATGACATCGCGAATTCGAGTTTCTAAAGGAGCCACAGAGTAATGTGGTTTCGATGGTTTTGCGACCTAGATGAGGTAGTTCCAATCTTGGCGGATTAACACATGGGTGAAGAGGTAACATTTCAGAGAAAAGAAAATGTTATTCTGCGCTTTGTATCACCATCACATTTTTTCAAAAACTATTTATTTATTCATCCATAACTATCTTATCTCCTTCAACGCAATCCCCCTCAGATATAAAACACTTATGCCAGCGTTTTTCCCAATCCTCGAAACACTTCTGAAACGCGCTTTTTGGTAGCGCCAACAGCTCCTGTTTCGATTTTTCTTTAATCTCCTCAATCGTAGCAAAACCTGTCCTTTCATCGGTGTCTTCAGTTTTGGGAAGAGGAAAAAGTCAGCGGGGGCCAAATCCGGTGAATACAGTGGTTGGATCATGATAAGGGTTTAATTTTTGCGCAAGCATCGATGTATGAGCTGGTGCGTTATCGTGGTGCAAAATCCATGATTTTTTCACAATTTTGAGCGTTTCTGACGAATTGCTTTTAACAAACGGCGCATAACTTTAAGGTAGTATTCCTTATTGACCACAAGAATTCACGATGCACTACGCCATTGTAATCGAAGAAAACAGTGAGCAAAACCTTCACATTTGTAACGACACGTTCTACGCTGGTTGCTGGGATAGCTACAGCGGAGTCCAGGGTCGTTGATGTTTTGCCTTTCGTCTCACGACGGAAAGGGAATAAAACAACTTTTGTTTCAAAAACGTTATAAAACTTAAATCCAGGTTTTATTTTTACTAGTGGTAAATGTTACAACGATGGGTTGCTAGAGGATGATGGTCGGGTGACGTAGTCGGAGGTGACAGCGCGGTTGATCAGCGTCCGCATTAAGGCGATGTGCTTACGTTTGTTGGAGTAGTTGACACTGGCTAGTGGTGAAAACATCGATGGCTCAGGTAGCGCTTTAACAGCGTTGGCGCAGGTAGCGCTTGAAGACAGGACGACGCTACCGGGCGGCAATGGCAGCGGCGCAAACAGCGATAGCGTAAGTAGCGCTTCATCCGCGATGGCGCAGGTAGCGCTTGAAGACACGGCGACGCTACCGGGTGGTAATGGCACGGGCAGCGGCGCAAACAGCGATGGCGTAAGTAGCGCTTCATCCGCGATGGCGCAGGTAGCGCTTGACCAGCGATGGCGCAGGTAGCGCTTGGAGAACGGCGACGCTACCTGGCGGCAATGGCACGGGCAGCGGCGCAACAGCGATGGCGCAGGTAGCGCTTGACGATACGGCGATGCTACCGGGCGGCAATGGCACGGGCAGCGGCGACAACAGCGATGGCGCAGGTAGCGCTTGAAGAACGGCGACGCTACCGGGCGGCAATGGCTCGGGCAGCGGCGACAACAGCGGTGGCGCAGGTAGCGCTTGGAGAACGGCGACGCTACCGGGCGGCAATGGCACGGGCAGCGGCGCAACAGCGATGGCGCAGGTAGCGCTTCAATCACGTTGGCGCAGGTAGCGCTTGACGATACGGCGACGCTACCGGGCGGCAATGGCACGGGCAGCGGCGCAACAGCGATGGCGCAGGTAGCGCTTGAAGATACGGCGACGCTACCGGGCGGCAATGGCACGGGCAGCGGCGACAACAGCGATGGCGCAGGTAGCGCTTGAAGACTCAGCGACGCTTGTCTCGGGCGATAGCGACGTTCAGCGGCAACACCCGGGCTTTACGCCGGACGTGCTCCTGGCAGCGCCTAGTGGTAGTGCCCGACCGCGCAGCCTAACCCTGGGGAATTGTATAATTCCTCGCCAAGGTAAGCGACAAGGCCGAACGAACGCCGGTAGAAGTGTAACTTCTGTGGCGTTGTTTTACCAACAGGCGTAGCAACTGTCGCACAGTCGCGATGAATGGCAACCACTATGGGAGAGCTAGGCAGCGCAAGACTAAACCTGGGGAATTGTATAATTCCTCGCCAAGACTATCTCCGCTAGTCGAGTTACCCACAAATGCAGTTTTTCTGCAGATAAGAAATAATTTGGGGAATTGTAAATTCCTCACCAAGCAACTTCTTACCTGCAGGCCAGCTGCTTACAAACTGATCTTTTCAACTCAATGTTCGCCTTTTTATACTTGTGCGTGGGCACACACATTCATTCACACACATGTCTTATTCGGTTGTGTTTCATCGGCAAACACAGCCGAGCGTTGTATTTTAGTTCGTGACAGTTGTGACATTGTTGGCTGTTACAGCTGTCTGTTTAGTCTGCAGGTATTATCTTCAAGAGGGCGTACTGTGTCACCCGACCGTTAATTCAAATTATCCTCGGGTAGAAAACTTATCATGATCTAAATATAATTCACTCTATAAAGGCTTAATTCTAAAGGTAATAACAAAAGGAAATATAATTTATTCAAGCAATAATACATAACAAAACAATATTCATGTGTTGACAAAAACGAGGCGGCGACTTTTGTCGTTACACATTTGACCGAACTTGAAGTGATTTTTTCTATCTTGGCTCTTCTTGGACGCTTCCATTGAAATGATGAAATGAAATGTTTTCATTGGTTGTTGACGTGCTCGGGCGACCAGGACGAGCATCGTCATTGACATCTTCTCGGCCTTCCTTAAACTGGTTATACCGCAACTGAACTTGTGTTCTGCTCATAATGGACTCGCCAAACGTTTGTCTTCACTGCTAAGTACTTCACTACTTAGTAAAGGCAACCACCTATAGAAATAAATAAAAAACTTAATGGTAGGAAAGATTTTCTTATGTCGATTTTTATGTGCATGTGGTAAAGGGTACATTAGATTTAAAGACGAATATAGCAATCTTGTTTTCCAGAAAGGCGGTTGCGAGTCCGATCCTGTGCCGGAGCAGCAACGTGGAGTAGGGTTTAGAAAAATGCGCGCATTATATTCGCATGTTTCCGAAACAAGACATGTATAAGTTCATTTCTCGCCAGAGTAAAATAGAGGTGTACTGTAGATGGCTGTGTAAAAATAACACATGTTTAGTAAGCAAGACATCGTGGGATGAAATATAGCCAGAGGAACCGAATAAGAAATAAAAAAATAAAGAACTTTTAAAGACCACAGTAGAGTAAAATTAAAATCCACGTGCTGGTATTTGCCATCAAAAGAACCCTTACCTTTGACACTGGGATATCGTAAAAATATATTACTCAGCCTTTATTGTATTTCTCTCATATTTTCAACTTCCTAAGTCCGAGTTTAGACTTACGAATATTTGGATGAAAACCATTTAGATTTCTCTTTCGTTTTTTAATTCGTGTTTACATAGGCGAACATGTTGTCGGCAAAATTTCATTAGTATTGTTACTGTTCACTCTTTAACCGACTTTAAAAAAAGGAGCAGGTTATCAATTCAATTAAACTTGCAGAACTCAGTCATTTCTGAACTGATTTTGAAATTTTTTTGTAATTTGATAGATTGGTCCCGTTTTAAAAACAATTTATAATCTTAAAAATTAAAGGGTGTCCCCATACAACATACATGTTTCTTAAGTGTATTATAAACTGGGAAAGGGCACTTCTTTAAAATTTAAAATTACTGCGTATTACTATGGCTCCCAATAGCAAAAAATAATAAAAAAAAATTTTAAAAATAAAGGGTGCCCCCATAGGTGACGTAAGTTGACTTTTATGGGCCTATCTTTTAAACGGTTATAGACAAACGCTTGCAAATTGGACAGAATGTCGATTGCCGTTATAGTAACAATTATTAATAATAAAAATTATAAGTTAAAGGGTGCGCCAATAGTTTATTTAATTTGGCCATACTTTTAACAGTTGTAGACATACAACGAATTTACAACGAACTTGTATTGCTAAGTTCGCATAGCAACAAGTTTAATACTTGGATTTGGAAGTTAAAGGGTGTCCCAAAAGTTGAATTTATTTCATATATGTTGCCGAAATTTTGAACCCTCATAGACAGAACGCTGAAACTCAAAAGGAACTTTTATTGCTAAGTCCGCTTATAATTTGAATTTAGTAATGAAAGGGTGTGCCCAAAATTAATGTAGTTTAACCTATATGGCCGTATTTTTTGAACCGTTATATAGAAACACCTGAAAATTTAACAGAATGTCCACTACCTTGTTTGGTATAAAAACAAGTATAAAAATTTGAAATTATAAATTAAAGGGTTTTACAATAGTTGACCGTTAAAGGCAGACAGATGAACTCTGTTTTGAAGTCGGTTTTTTTTTTGCAAGAATTGAAATGAATCTTTCTTCCCCAAGCGTATTTTGATCACAAACTAAATGTTTTCTTTCTAAATGTTCGCTCGTTTAAACAGGGACTAAGAACTTAACAAAATCATAAAAAACTATCCAATTTTTCAATCACTGTCAATTATTCTTTTTAAGGCCTTAATGAAACATTCTTCATTATTGTTGTTTTCTTCTCATTCATTCAAGTTCATTATAAATTATTTATACGTTCTATTTAAACTTTTAACAATACTTACAATTTGAAGCTGCAATCAATGATGTTAAATTGCTGCCGTTCAACATTAATTCTAACAATTTATTGCGACTGCATTTTAAGGTCTCTAACTGCGCCAAAGAACTTAAATCCAAAATTTCCATTTCGTTTTCACTCACCTCCAATTGGGTTAAATACTAAAACAAAAGACAAACAAAAAACACAGAGATGTACATATAAATAAACAACAACTAATAAATTATAAATTATGTTTATTGGATGATAACAAGTATAATTATGATCATACATTGCACACTTAAGCTATTTATCCATTAACTCATAGCGAGAGATAGAGAGAAACTGAAGGCAAAATTTATACATAAATAAACATAAATAAAAATAATATTTACACTTGCGCACAATTTAAATTGCATAATATAAGTTTCTTGAAGGGAAACGCAAAAAAAAACGAGTGTTGCCAGATTGTATAAAAATATATACATATATTAAAAAAAATTTACAAAGAAAAATCAATTAATTTTAAAAATTTTTTTTAAATGCCATTAAAAAGATTTGCAACTCTCTATCCGATCATTGCTTTGACAACAAAAATGCTAATTTTTTTATCGTCCTTTTAACTTTTAAGTTTTTTTAAAAGAGAAACATTATAAGAATTATTGTGATTTTCAAAAAATCCAACTTAACATTACATTTTGTTTCTACACTATCAGACTTTAAGTGGAATGAAAATTCCCAGAAAACCATATGATTCAGAAAAGCGTTTTCGCTCATAAAGAGTGCAAAAAGCAATAATTTGTTATCCGAAAAATTGAGGGCTTTTTTTAGTGGTTCAGCAAAAAGAGCTCTTAATTTATAATCGTTATTCAGTTACTACCCGGAATTTAACCGAAATATACGAATTCACGAATAAAAAATAATATTTAAAAAGCAAGTAAAAGTGCTATATTCGGCTATGCCATCACCATCTATGTAAATCTAAAAAATAAGGAAAAAATAAGTACTCAATATATCTCAAATGTCATCGGCACTTTATGTTTAAGAATTTTTTAAAAATTTTAATATTTCCTTAAAGATCTCTTCAAAAGCTTTAAAATGATACCCATATTGATATTTAAAAAAAAAATTAAATTTCAGAGGCCCATAACTCGGAAAATATGAGTGAGCGCCAATTTTTTTTCACTTGATGTTTTTTCTTATTTTTTAATTCTCTATCGCCCAATATATTTGTTTTTTAATTCGAGTTACTTCATTGTTCCAAATGATATGGAAAAATTAGAGGAAGGCAGGGTGTTTTTTTTTCCTGCTGCCTCGAAGGGCATGCTGATTTTCAATAGTACCTCTTTCTACACTATGTCTGATCGATTGGACAGACGGACATATCTCAATCGACTTCGCTATGCATAAGAACTCAGAATATATACACTTTATGGGGTTGGAAATGGATATTGTAGAAATTACGCTTTTTCCACTTTTTGTGGTGAAGATTATAAAAATACTTGAATTCATTGTTAGGCTTTGTTCTAGATATTTTAGAAGGTGTGTGCTGGGTATTTATGAAAATAAGGTAATCTGGCAACGCCTTCTTGTGTTTTATTCTGACAAATAAAATAATAAAGAAGCAGAGGGATTTTTGGCGGCAAATTTTTGCATATTTAACACACATATCGCTCATTTACTTCTAGAAAATCATAACTCAAAAAAATTTATTTCGAAATAATCGCAGTTTAAGTTTTAAGTTATTCTTACCGTGGAAAAAATTATCAGACTGCTTTTGTACCCACCACAATTAGTAAAATTATTTATAAATAAAAAATCCATTTAAGGAATCTTTCATCCATTCTATATTAGAAAGCGATATGATTTTTACGCTATGAAGTTAACGCCACAACTCAAATATGTCGTTCTTATTGACAAACAGAGTTTCCAAACGTGAAGTGAAATAACGGCTTATTCTCTTAAAACGTGGAAAGTACAAAAGATATAAAGGCGAAACGTATATACAATATAAAGCAAGAAATGGCGAAGAATTCCGCCAGACTAACTCAGTTTGAGCCATAAGAAAAATACACAATCGAGCTACGCGTTTAGTTATTCAGGCTTATTATGAAAACGGGCGTTCAAATTAAAATGCATATCGTGCACTTCGTGATTTTTTCGGTCAATTTAATCGTCCAAATGTGCGTACAGACGAAAAAATCGAGCAAAAATTTGAGCAAACCGGGTCTGTAGGAGATGTGAAAACACACGTGCATGCTCTTACAGCTTGTACTGCAGAAAATATTGCTGCTGTTTGCGATAGTGTGGCTGCACCTCTCACGCTCGTCGTTGATGAACATTATGCATAAAGACTTACATTGAAACGCTTATAAGCTGCAATTGACTCAAGAACCAAAGCCTCTTGATCATTTCAAACGTCGTCAATGGTCAGAATGGTGGCATGAAATGGCAACAGTGGATGATAAATTTTCGAATAAAATCATTTTCAGTGATTCGGCACATTTTCACCTCAGTGGATTCGTCAATAAGCAGAATTGCCGCATTTGGGCGAATAATAATTCAAGAGTGATTGTCGAAAAACTAATACACCAACAAAGAGTGACTGTTTGGTGCGGTTTATGGACTGGCGGCATCGTCGGGCCGCATTTTTTCCAAAATTAAGCCTGTCACGCAGTTTGTGAAAATGCTGTTCGCAATCGTTAGATGATAATGAACTTTTTATGACCCGAATTAAAAGATATGGATGTGGACGATATGTGATTTCAACAGGACGGTGCCTCTTGCTATACAGGTAGCGAAACAATGGCTCTTTTACGTGATAAATTCAACGGCCATGTTATCTGTCGTAGTGGCGATGTCAATTGGCCGCCAAGATGTTGTAATTTGACTCCGTTGGACTTCTTTAATTATAGGATAAGCCAGCAACAATTCAAGAGCTAAAGGATGAGATAATTCGGTATATTACTGGCATAGACCACAATTATGCCTCAGCGTAATCGAAAATTTGGAGCATTGGATGGAGGTGTGCTGCCAAGGTCGCGGCGGCCATTTGGCCGATATTTCGTTCCATACATAATTGAACCATACCAATATTATCAAAATAAAAAAACTGACAATAATTTGTAATTTAGATTTCAAAGAGTAATTTTGCAGAGCTGCAATCCATTTTACTAACTGCCATCCCTAAATTAGCGCGTAAGACGCAAAGCAAAGTAATTCATAGCTTTTGCGCCGGAATGTCATCCCTAAACAACAGCGTCAACTTTATGTCTTTAACAGTAATTTTAACTCATCTTTTTTATAAAACCCGCTGTATAAAAATAAAAACGAGATAAAACCGCTAGATTGCCTTAAAAATAACAAAATTGTCATTACATTTCAACCATAACAAAACAAAACAAACCAACAAGCAGCCAACTTCACTTCCTAACGCACTGTCAAAATTGAATTTTCCACTTGCTAAGCATTGACGCCGTGCTATTTAGTGATGCTTCATACATTTTATATGAACATGAGAAATTTTGACAGTTATCTTGCGCTTTACGCGCTAATTTAGGGATGGCAGTAATGAATAAAAATATTCTAAGATTAAATCTAGACAATGCCGGGCATTATAACGTTCAAGGGGCACACACCACTACCACTATATACAATACAAATTGATTGCACAAATATAAAATTTTATTTGATTAACAAATTCACTTTTGTTTAGTTCGTTTTTATTTTTTATTTCCCACCGTGCTTATAAGCGAACTTACAGTTTAAAATATTTACTATCTGGCAACTTTGTTTTTAAGGTAATTGCAGTTTGATAATAAAAAGAATTATTATTATTATTGTTATAAAAACTCTTACATTATAATTGCCAATTAAGATGCTTCCACTCATTTGATTCCCCTTTAAACTAAAGGTCTTCAAAGGTAACGGCTGATCAGTAGCTTCACTTGATTCATTGAGTTGCTGGTCGAACTTTTCATTGGTTTTCATTTTTAATTTAGATTTATATAAATTAGATGAAGGTTTCTTTAACAATTTTGTGGCTTTAATCATGTTTTTAATTATTTAAGTTGATGTAAGTGATGATATTTAATACTTTTTTTACGGTTATAAAGAGTTTTGCGCAAGATCTTTGTCATGCATGAACAAGCGGCCCATAAATACGTGAACTTTATGCATTTTTAATTAAAGCCATTAAATTATTCGATATTTAAATAATTACTTTAAATTTAACACAGTTTTAATTATTTTTAATCTTTTCTTTTTGAGAATTTCTCTTAATACTTTCAGCAATTTGATTAGATTATTTCATATACTTTTAGCTTTTGCTTAAAAGTTTTATTTATATCTTTTATTTTCAATAAACCATCTTCAACATTACGCAGTCAATTCCAAACTAAACACTTTTAAAAGCCAACATGTTACGCATCAGAGATTTTTTCAGTCATTTATTGTTGGTAAGAAGATATTTCTTCTAGCCATTTAACAAAACTACCACCAACCTCTACCTACCACCGCCACGAGCACATTTAATACCGCTACACAAGTAATCGTGCTATTGCCAACAACACCTGTTAAAGTCTGCCTGCACTGCTTTTGTACTCTCATTTGCACTTGTTGTTATTAAGTTTTATTTTAATTCTTCTCTTTACATGACAGAAGATCGGATTGAGCAAGAAGTTTATGGTCTAATACCACCAGAGTTATGAATGTATTAAATTTAAAATTATATTGTTTCCATCCAGGTCCATCTCAATAGCAATCAATATCAGTTTGTATGTGAACAATGTTGACAATCTTAATAAGCTTATTTTTAACCGACTTCAAAAAAGAAGGAGGTTATCCATTCGACTGAGTGTTGCTTTTTTTATACTTGTGCCTCCATAACTCAGTCATTTCTGAATCGATTTTGAAAATTTCATTTTTATTTGAAAGGTGATGCTTACAGATGGGTCCCGTTTTAAATACAGTTCATAATCTTAAAAACTAAAGGGTGTCCCCATACAACATACATGTTTTTTCCATGTATTATGAACCGTGAGGGCACCATGCTTATCATTATAGCTCTTAATGACAATAAGTAATACAAAAATAAATCTAAAAATTAAAGGGTGTCCCCATAGCTGACGTAATCTCACCTATATGGGTCTATCTTTTGAATCGTTATAGACAAACGCTGGCAAATTGGACAGAATGTTGATTGCTATGATCGTTATAGTAACAAATATTTATATTCAAAATTATAAATTAAAGGGTAGCCCAATAGTTTATTTAATTCGATGTAAACCGCCATACTTTTGAATAGTTATAGCCAGAAATTTAAAATTTACAACGAACCTGTATTGATAACTTCGCTATAACAAAAAGTATAATATTTGGAAATTAAAGGGTGTTCCAATCGTTTATGTAATTTAGTGTTTGTGGCCAAACTTTTGAAACGTTGTAGACAGACAGCTGAAACTTACAAGGAACCTATATTGCTGAGTCCGCTAAAACAACTAGTTTATAATTTAAATTTAGAAATTAAAGAGTGTTACCAAAATTAATGTAATTTGACCAATATGGCCATATCTTTTGAACCTTTATATACAAACACTTAAAAATTAGACAGAATGTCCACAACTTTGTTTGGTATAAGACGAAGTATAAATATTTTAAATTATAAATTAAAGGGTGTTACAATAGTTGATATAATTTGATGTATATGGCCAAATTGTTAAACCGTTATAGAAAGACGGTAAAAATTTACACAGAATCCGATTGCTAAGTCTACTACAACGGCAAGTATAAAATTTGAATTTTGAAATTAAAGGCTGCCCCTATAATTGCTTTAATGAGATATATATTGTCAAACTTTTGAACAGTTGTATACAGACAGTTGAAATTAACAAGGAACTGTAGTATAAGTTTGGAGATGGTACCATTTTGGAGTATCATACACAGACAGATAAGTCTGTTTTGACATCGGTTGTTTTCGCAAGAATTCTTAACGTGCGCTTTTTAAACAAATTTCGAAGCAAAACCAGTCGCCAATAATTTTTTATACAACTGGTTCGAAATTAAGCTTTCGCGCAAAACTGTCAAATATGCAACTCCTTATAATACCTTCGAAAGCAAGTTAAAACTTTTGTAGCTAAGGATACATATATTTGAAAATGGCATCATCTGTGGCTTCATACGAACCGGAAGAAAAAATTTTAACGATTCAAGGTGTTTAAAATAAACAGGTGGCATCACTACAAGATGATAATGCTTAAGAAACAAAGCAGGTTTAAGCAATGGCGAATTTATCCATTATCGCTATTACTCATATGTCATAATACAGAGTTGACAGACATTCTAAAGAAAATAAATTCGCCATTTCTCACACCTGATACTTATTTCGCCTTAAGTGCATAAAAAATATCTGTGACTACATAACTGCATTAAGACTCGACAGTTTCAAACATTATCTGACTAAAAGCCGGGGCACATAGAATCCGTCATACGTTACACCTTAACGTATTCAACTGAAAACAATGCAACCCCGGATAAGGTGATGGACAAAAACATTAAAACATAACAAAAGCAAAAACAAAACAAGAAGAAGCAGCAAATGATAGTTCTCATGGCGAAATAATACCAGGTGGCCGCAATGGCGAATTCATTCGTTTTCGCCGCATATGCCAAATGTCAAACACCATAAAAAAAAATTTATACATATATTTTATATATGGAGTTTGACATTTAGCGGTTATCGCGAAATTAATGAATTCGCCATCGAGACCACCTGTATTATTTCACCATGGATAGTTGTAAAAATATTTAACGTACGTCAAAAGTTAATAATTGCCCAACTTTAGCACTTTACGTTACCGGAGACCTTCTGATTATGACAGCATTCATAAGAAAACATGTATTTAAATTACTGACGGATTCTATGTGCTCCGGCCTTAACAAGCAAATCGAGACAATTACACCACACTCAGTGATATGAAAAAATTTCGACTATTGCCAATCCGACATTCGGAATACACTGAGAACAAGGGGGGTAAAAAAAGAGGCTAAACATTAGTAGCCTACAATAGAAACCTTCGCATATATCAGTTGACAGTATGTCATCACTTGGGAGCAAGAGATTCGAAATGAGTTCCCACAAAAAAGTAAAGGACACGGAAGCGTTTACGTGAGATGATAAGAAAAAAAATTGTCAACAGATTGGCGATATACAGAATATACTCAACTCTATGAAACACGATAGAGACAATAGTCTGCTACGATTATCTCTTGTTAAAAAAAAAAATATATAAAAAAAATTTGTGAATATTTTTCTCCCAGAGTATTTATGGTCATATCAAATCTGTGTCTTTTTATTTATCTTTTTCGCTTATAAAAGTTTTGCATATAATTCGAATTTGCCTTCATTCATTCGTTATCCCTGCGGGCTACCGGCTCCCTTGCTACCACTAGCTTAGCTGCTGGTCTGTCATATACACCAGAGGCAATAGCGTCAAAGAGTCGGATATCTCCACGACAGCATTAAAAACCGTAGCTAAATACAGTGAAACGTAAATATTACGTGAAGAGAAACAAAAACAGTCTTGATTCACCCTGATTCGCTAATTCTTTCAAGTCTCTGACAACAACTGTATTCATAATCAAGTGGCAGTAAATATGTATGAACATACATACGTTCAGTGTGTAGTACAAGTTTGAAAGCAACATTGAGTTGAGATTATCAATGATTTTAGCACGATACCACATGTCAATTTTCTGTGCTTATATTTTCCTAACTAAACTCTAAATAAAAGTTGAGAAACTCTGCATTTTTTATAACAGGTATTTATTTAACAAGTTGCATGGGACTTTAGTTTTAATTTCCGTAATAATTATATTCATATATTTTTTTTTGGTATATTTTACTTGTTGATTGCTTAAAAAAAATCCATGCTTTCGATTTTTAAAACCTTTAATGTATTTGTGTTGTGTTACTCTCATTAACTGCAACAATATTTAATTTTCAAAATTGGAACTATTAACCTGTTGAGCTGACAGTTGTACCAAATGAAAAATGTTTTATTATTACGTTTTTTTTTTCTTTTTGATTTTTTAACACAATTAAAATTCGTGTTGTTTAGAAACTAAAGGCACTAGAGGAGCTTAAATAAGCATAATCTGTGATCATTTTTAAAATTTGCTAAAAACTGCCTTTATGTCCACAAACCTGAAAAATCGACCTTGATACGAAAATTTAATTACAAATTTTTAAATTGTTCTATTCTCGTAAATAATAATAATTTCGGGAAATTAAGCTTATTACTTTGTGTAACATCATCAGGAAAACAAATATTTATTTGAACAAGAATTAAACTAAACAATTTGCAGTCTTATTCTGTAATTCTCGTAGCTTAAAGCCTAGTACTCTGTTCGAATTTGTGAAAAATGTAGTGCCAACACAGCGGTTTAAAAAATAATTATCGTTTTTATTGCCTTCAGGAATTCTACAATGGCTGGAAAAAAAAAATTAAAATTTACTGAAGCCAAAAAGAAATAAGTACTCTTTCACCTCATTTAAACTTATGGAATTTATCCCATACATACATTCATGTTTTTCTTTTTTTAATTGCATTAATGAGCAAACGCTTTTCTGCGTCAATAAATTAATTTTTGGCTTTTTCTCTTTTTGAATGTCCACTTTTTTCATTTTTCTTTTATAAATTTTTTGAACACAGAAAAATAAATCATAACAAACGGTCCTAAAAAAATTGGCCCAAATTCATAGTTAAAATAAAGTATACTTTAAGGGAACTAAAGTCGGTTTTATTTTAGAGTCGACTTTAATTCATTCATAGACAATTTAAAAGATATTTTTGGCGAGAAAGTCAACTCTAAATTTAAAACTACCCATAGCTGTTTTTAACTCATTTTTCCAAAATTATTTTATTTGGTTTAAGAACACAATACTCTATATCTGATTTCTATACCAATGTGAACAAAATAAACACAAGGTTACTTTTTTCTAGTGTTTGATTAGAAATTGTATGAAAACATTTATCAAATTACAGTTGACACCCAGTGGAAGGCGTCTAAACTTATAGTATACTTTATTCTTGACTATGAAAGCACAAAAGATAATAAGAGCCTTTTATTCTAGAGTATACTTTAGCAAGAGTCGACTTTAGTCCATAACTATGAATATGGCCATTATTTTTAAAAAATTCCGTACGAAAAAAGTGCTGCATGTTATATCGTAGTTGAAGAATAATGTTGACAAGAACATTTCTTAGTTGCAAAACATGCTGCGAGAAACATTTCGTGACTATATCACAAATAAACAGACTACTACTTTAGCAACATTATTTCTTATTTATTTTGCAGTATTTTCTTTATATGGACTTTTTATTTACGGCAAACAGTTTGACAGAATAGCATTTGTTGCCAAAAATCGCAAATTTGATTTTTTTTTAAACATTTTAAACAACGGGATTTTTTTTATAATAATATTAATTAATTCTCAAATTTCAAATAAATTCTTTTTTTCATGCTATTCTCCCGATTTATTATTTAAATCACCGATATTGATTATTGAAGGTCAAAGCACGTCTCGATGGCCATTTCGTTATCGCTTACTTAACTCGTCAGGAGACTTCTGACAAATATTTTAAATAAACTAAAGATTTTTGTCAAAACAATAAAGCAATCACAAAAATCAAAGTTTAAGCAAAAACAACAATAACCAAATGTAATTCTATTTTTCTTTCTCTGCTGTATAAGGCAGAGTTTTTTTCCTGCTCTTTTATACAGTTGAAAGAGGATGAAAAATAAAATATCACAAAACACTACGATAATTTATTTTATGCACAGGCACTTTGCAAATATTAAACATTTTAAACAACGGGATTTTTTTTATAATAATATTAATTAATTCTCAAATTTCAAAAAAATTCTTTTTTTCATGCTATTCTCCCGATTTATTATTTTTATTATGTTTTTTTTTTATTCCGAGCGATAAAGATTTAGCTTTAACGATTTACAGTTTACCAAATTTTTTCAAACTAACATATTCTACATACTTAAAATACTTAAAATTTTACATAAAGATGTCATCGCAATGTATTTACTTTATGGGGTCATAAATGAATGTTGTAGAAACTACAAACGGAATGATAAACTTACATATATGTACCCTTTTCCAGTGGTGGTGAAGGGTACAAAAACAGAAAATTAATTTGTCATTTAATTTTTTTTAACAAATGCAAAGTTATCAAATTATTTCTAAATGTCTATAAATCTGAACTACATTATCTGTTTCTGCCTTAAAATTAATTTTCTATGTTGTTGCTGTGTTAATTATTTAAAACATTTCTAACATATCAGTTGTTTTTTTTTTTTTTTTTTTTTTTTTTGAAAGTGGTATAAGTCCAATTTTTTAAAAAACTAAGTTAATGGTAATTTCAAAGAGCTATAGACTTATTATCTCTATAGCTGCAATCACAATTTTAATAAACTTATATCATGACATAAAATAAACAAAAACTGTTTTTCTTTTGAAAGTGGAATAAGTCCATTTCTAATAAGTTTCCAAACGACAAATATTTTGCAATTGTCGAAACAGCATTAAAGAAAAGGACCAATTATACACTGCCCAAGACTATTGCAATGCAATAACGGCTTGCGGTTAAAACAGCTTCATTTTTCATTTTGTAGAAATCAAAAGAAAAGACTTTGTCTCAACTTGATCTCTAGAAGAGCCAATATTAAAGAGAAAAAAAATATGATGAGAGAAATTTTAAACTGCTGTAAAATATGTATATTGAATGAAGTTTAAAAAGAAAGAACCCTACAAATTTTTTTATAAAATTACAAAAAAAAATTATTTTTACCAAAAAATTCAATAACTAAGCGAGAACTAAGCCAAAAAATCTAGTTTTTTATATGAAAAACATTAAACCCATTTTTTATATTACATTATCCCTTTACAACTAAGCGTCCAAGAAGGAAAAGGGCTTTTATCTGTGATCACTTGAAAAATTAAAAAAAAAAAATATTTTTTACAAAAAATTCTCTAAATTTTTATGAAAAACATTAAACCCATTTATCTCGATAACTGAGCGTCCCAGGAGAAAACGGGCTTTTCTCTGTGATCTCTTTAAAAATTAAAAAAAAATTTGTTTTTTTGCCAAAAAATTCAGTTTTTGGTCACAAAATCTAATTTTTATATGAAAAACTTTAAACCCATTAACATCGATAATCAAGCGTCCTAGAAGGAAATGGGATTTTATCTTAAAAAATTAATTTTTTGGCAAAAAAAAATTCTATTTTTTATATGAAAAACTTTATGTATAAAAGTGAATTTATATAATAAAAAATACAAAATTTTTAAAAATTTAGAAATTTTCAATTTTATATCAAAAACTTTAAAACTTGAGTTAATCGTAAACTATGCGTCCTAGAGCTTAAATAAAGAAAATCTGTAAAAGTAAATTTTTTATAACAAAAACTATAAAATTTATAGAAATTCGATTTTTTATTTTTATTAATTGACTTGTTCGTAAAATAAAGGTCCTATAGCTTCAATGAGTAAAACCTGGGGGCTAATAACGGCATCCGATATCGATTGAAATTTTCATTCAAATTCTAAATGAAATTTCGATCGATATCGAATGCCGTAATTTGCCTCTTGCAATCACCTTAACATTTATTAAAAATTCATTTTATGTCCAAAAACTAAAACTCGATTTATTGTAAACTAATGTGGTGGGATCCGGAAGAGATGGTCAGTAACATCTACAAGTGGATAGGTGATTCTTTAAAAGACAAGTTTAAAAATTAATAAAACGATACTATAAAACTGTATCGGGAAGAGACTTAGACAGTAGCGCCTACCTGTACGAATATCGATTACTGGTTAACATTAGGGAGTTACATAATTCAGTAGACTCTTTGGTGAAAAAAAAACCATATAAGTCGAAGTCTTGAAAAATCATCCTATCTCGAACGAAACCATTAAAAAACTTTTTTTTTCATGTTTAATACCAAAATTTCAGAATATATTTCAATAAATATACAGTGAAGGACAAAATTATTACAGTACAAGATAAATTACCTACTTTAAAATAAAAAATAAAAACATACGTTAAGCAAATAATATTTGTATTTTTAATGTTTTCTCTCAACAAAATTTAAATAAAGAGCTGCTAGCTTTCTTTATCATTTTTTATTTATATTTATACAATAGTTTTAGTTCGTAAATAAAATTTACTCCTTAATGTTTTTAACTAGATTTATCTTAACATGAATTTTTAATATAATTTAATTATTATAACCATTTTATTATGTCTCTTTTAGGTGTATGGTAAATATAGCGCTTAATAAATAATTAAATTAATATAATTTTTTTTTTTGTGATTTTCTGATATTTTTCTTTAGATTTTATTACAGTTTTTGTTTTTCTCTTTTTTTATTTATTTTCTTTGTGATAAGTTTCTTATGGAATTTGTATGTAGTTTTTGCAACAAGAGTATTAACATAACTTTGATTAATCAATATAATATAAAAATAAAATTAAAGTTAATAATTAAAAAACAATATTTATAATATTCTAAAAATTGACTGTAAGATTTAACATTTTATTGCTGAAATTTAAACTTTGTCATTCTTAATAACCTCTCGTATATTATTCTTATATCTTAACATCTTATAAACTTTCTAACTTCCCTACAGCAAAACGAGGTTTTAACACCTAGAGGGATCTATAGTTTCCGCACAGCTTGTGGTGCTGTAAGGCCAAACGTTTATGCTGTAGCCAATTTTTCATTTTTTTCTTAAGATTTGCGAAAAGTGTAAATTCTCTTTTTTTTCTCGAATGTAGGACGTGCTGTATTAAGATTTAAGAAAATGAGAAGTCACAATCAGGTTTTGAAATTACTTAGCATAAGTAGCTTTTGTGAGCTTAAAAAAGCAACTCTGTGCATTATTATTTTGATTGCGTAGAATTCACAATTGAAATAAAGAGGTGCTAAACATACATTAATGAATTTATTCTTTTTTTAGTTCTTTAGCGCTTAAGGCCAGGATTGACAGTCATAAATAATTGTACGATTTAATTACACAAGTCTGACAAAATTCTGTTCTACTTTAAAGAACGTTTCAAAATGGCGTCGTAGGTGCCAAAAAAAAAGAAAAGAAAAAAACATATGGTTTTAGTATTTTGTTGTTCTTTTTTTTTCCTTAAAAAATCAACTCTGATCACATAGAGAAAAATAATTTATGAATCATTTCAAAAGATTATTAAATCGTACAGATCTGTCAAAACGTCTGTCACCCTCCTGCACTTTTAATCCACATATCATACCTAAGACCAGGATTCACTATCATACACAATCGTACAATTTAATCACACAAGTCTGACAGAATTCCGTTCTGCTTTAAAAATCGTTTCAAAATGGCATCGTAGGTGCAACACTATTATACAAAAAAGATACAAAAACATATGGTTCTAGTATTTTATTGACCTTAAAAAATCAACACTGATCGCATGGAGAAAAATAATTTATGAATTATTTCAAAAGGTTATAAAATCATACAGATCTGTTAAAAATTCTGTCACCCTCCTACACTTTTAATCCACACCATCAACTTATTGAGCACACATGCAATTTTTTTACAGATCGTACGATTGAGTATGATAGTAAATCCTGGTCTCTAGTACTCTTCTCTCTTAAATACAAAATATTTTATGCAGCAATTCTACCAAAGCCTTTAATTACTCGATGTTGTTTTTTTATTATTATTATTTAAAAGCATATATGCCGAACATTAGTCGCCTTCTTATTAACTGCCATCTATCTATAAATTAGTGCGTAAAGCGTAAGATATCTGTCAAAATTTCTCATGTACATACAAAATGTATGAAGCATCCCTAAATAGCACGGCGTCAACGCTAGCAATTGGAAATCCAATTTTGACAGTGCGTTAGGAACTGAAGTTGGCTGCTTGTTCGTTTGTTTTGTTATGGTTAAAAAGTAATGCCAAATTAGTTATTTTCAAGGCAATCTAGCGGTTTTATCTCTTCTTTATTATTATACATCGGGTTTTGTAAAATAAAATAAGTTAATATTACTGTTAAAGACACAAAGTTTACGCTCTTATTCCAGCGCAAAAGCTATGAATCACATTGCTTTGCGTCTTACGCGCTAATTTAGAGATGGCAGTAAGAATGGAAACTTTCTTCAGCTGCCGAGAAGTTATCGAAATCGTTGTTTTGACAGATCGCCAACTTAAACTAAATGTAAACCGGCAAACTATGCAATAATAGGTTTTTAAACATCAAATTGGAACCGTGAGGACGCAATCAATTTTTACTAATTATGTTTTCAAGTTTATGTCAATGTGTAAGTACTTAAATATGCCTTGAATAAAACTGTTTTGAACCGGCTTCAAAAAAAAAGGAGGTTATCAATTCGTGTGAATGTTGCTTTTTTATGTTTGTGCCTGTAGAACTCAGTCGTTTCGAACTTGAATTTCTTTATTTAAAAATTTATGCTTACAATTTGGTTCCGTTTTAAAAACAGTTCATAATCTTAAAAATTAAAGGGTGTCTCCATATGTTTTTTAAGCGTATTATGAACCGTATCGCTACAGCTCCCAACAACACTGAAGTAATAAAAAATAAACCTAAAAATTAAAGGGTGCCCTATAGGTGACGTACATTGATCTATATAGGCATATCTTTTGAACTGTTATAGACAAACGCTTAAAATTTGGACAGAAGGTCGATTACTATGAATATTCAAAATTCTAAATTAAAGGGTGTCCCAATAGTTCATATAATTTTATGTATATGGCTATACTCAATAGTATACATTTGTTCAATAACAAATGTAGGCAGACGGTTAAAATTATAAAAAGAAAATTTTTGTTGCTTAGTCCGCTATACCAGCAAGCATAAAGTTATGATTTAAAAATTAAAGGAGGTCCCAATAGTAGAGGGAATTTGACGTATGTTTCCAAACTTTTGAAACGTTATAGATAGATGGATGAAATTTACAAGGAACCTGCATTGCTATGTCCGCTATAACAACAAGTATATAATTTGAATTTGAAAATTAAAGGGTTTTCCAATAGTTAATGGAATTTAATGTATGTGGCCAAACTTTTGAACCGTTATTGCCAGATAGCTGACAGCTGTTTTGATGTCGGTTCTTTTTTTGCAAGAATTGTGTCTTGTATCTTCATCTTTGTTATTGGAATATCTGGAGCTGATTTATAAATTGTATCAGCAATTAAAAATGCCGCTGAGGCGTCTATTATTCTGTCCCAGTTTGATAGCGACGATGTACTTTCATTCTATAATGGCACGTGGCAAAATAGGGGCAAAATAAATCATTTTTTGTGCCGAAAAAAGCATTAAAAAACGGATGTACGAGTAAAGCTACAAAAAGGTAAGAGGCAAAAGTATGCTTGGCAACAAAGCGGCGAATCATCAAAAAGTTCTATACAACGCTGCAAATAGCAACATACAAAATAACCAAATGGCGCCAAATATGGAAATTGAAAAAGAAAAAGGTGTATAATGAAGGTGAGCACAGGATAAAAATGTTTAATTACCTTTATGCTTTAAGCACATAGACCACAGAAAACTACACAGCTTCATCGCTACAAGTGCAGTTGACTTCATATGTCGCCGTGTAGTCAGCTACTTAATTTTCTTAAAGGCGGCAGCTACATATTTCAATGCTGCTATTTAAACTTTTTGTAAATTGTCAACACTTTATTTGTCAATTGTCGTAACTAAGAATAGTTTAAATTGGCGACAGTGACAATTGTAGTCTATTAATCATGTAGCTGAGAGAGCTGTTTTGAGCATTATGCTAAAAAAGTCATATTGGCGATATCTTTGTGCTAGTGGGTGGTTCTAAAAATTAAGAAAATAAAGAATGGGTTTTGCCTTTACGAAAAAATAATGGATTTGAAATTTAAAGGAATTAAGAACATAAAAAGTCATAGGCAAGGCGAAATAATTTTATCAGGTGGCATCGTTGCTACAGCCGACTATTTTTTGCATAATTTTCTTATGTGTACAGCAGCTGTTAAAAGTGTTTCATTTTATATTACAAAAGTTCTTTTTTATATTCTTTAAAATAAAATTGTAACAGGAGTTTTAAATGAATTTCAAAAACAAAGCGTATTGAAAACGTTTTTAAAATGTGTAAGAACAAAAGTGATTATATTTTTAAGTTTCCCATACATTTGAGTGCTTGTTTTTCTTTTTGTTTTTATAATGTTTTAGGGGTATAAATTCGCCTTGGTCACAGGCAAACGTTATATTAAATTTAGAAAATACTGAAAAAGCAAATAAATTTGTTAAACAGAAACAATAAGCGGAAAGGGACCTACGGGCGTTTATTCCCGGCAGAAGAGTTTCGGGGTCGTAAGGGATGTCCCTAAGTACCTGGGTGATGATGAAATCATGACGAATTTTAAGGCACCAATGAAGGTAACGTATGTAAAGAGGTTTCAGAAGAGGGCTAGAGACAGTTACAATGAAATTTGTTATCTCCCAATATTTTTTGCTGAAAGTTGACAATGCCACAATTATGGTCGCATGGTAAGGTTGGTGATTACGATCAGGAATGCGTTTTAACTAAATGTATATTATGCGGACAGAGTGGACATTAGTGATAGAGTACATTAGACTGTTTTGAGACTATTTTACAGTAGGCCTAGATGCCGTCGGTATTGGTCTAGACCATTTATGTACATATATCTCAGTTTAATAATAGACTTAAAACTGCTGCAATATAATTTTAGTCGTTACAATGAAAAAAAATTATATTGAGTTATTTTGAACACAAAAGGATACGACGAAGTGTACGGCGAAGCATGAAAAATTTCTGTCTTCTCTTATTTTTATCGCAAGTTTATCTGAACTAGCTGTGTATAAATGTAAACAAAAAAGTAAAACAATATTAATAAAATATAAAAAGAAATTATTTAATCATGATTTTAAATTTTATAAATTACAAACACAAAAATTGAAACAAAAAATAAAATTTTATAACAGAAGGAGAGTGATGCAAGTGCTTCATTTTGCCGTTTAAACATGCTATAAATCTATTTGCGAAGCACGAAAAATTTCTGCCCTAATTTTTATCGCTAGTTTATCTGAACTAGCTGTGTATAAATGTAAACAAAAAAAGTAAAACAATATTAACACTAGGTTTACGAGACGCGTCATTTTGACGCATTTCAAGTTTTATAAGGAAAAGTACAAACACCTTTTGCATTTTTATCTTATTTCTTGTATTGACTTTTATCCAGTGGTCGCAATAAATATATATTCATGTCTACTTTTTTCAAAAGTGTTGAAATTCTTTATGTGGTACACCTATCTCTACGGATATGCTTCTATTTGTCGTGATCGAAATAAATGTCGAATATTCAAATAATCTGTAATAAAACTATTGAATAATAAAACCTTTACATAATTATATATATCTCACATTTTCATTTCTTTCTTAGTCCAGACTTACACTATGCTATTTTTTGAGGTGTTATTTAAAAGTAAACAAAAGCAACAGTAACATCCCCTCAAAACTCAAGCAATACCATATTGCTGACTAATCCTGCTTCACAATTAAACAAAAATTTCATGCTAGTTTCATGAAAAATTGCATAGTGTAAATACCGTATTATAGTATATAATTACGTTATTTTTTAAATGTTCGTAGAGATAGGTATATCAGAAATGTCAGTAAACCTAGTGTTAAAAGTCAAGTCGAATAAATTATAAGGTGGATGGCGAATTCATTGATTTTCGCCGTTGTGTTATAATTTGATATAATTAATTAATTACAAACACAAAAATTAAAATGAAAAACAAAATTTAACGGTATGCTCGCGATCATGATTCAGAGAGCGAAGCAGTGCTTCATTTTGCAGCTTAAACATGCAATTAGAAGGTTAGCTGCTTATTTGTTTGTTTTGTTTTTTTTTATCGCTGAAAGGTAAAGGCAATTTAGTTATTTTCAGGGCAATTTAACGGTTTTATCTCTTTTTAATATAAGTTAACATTACTGTTCAAGACATCTTAGCGTAATGTATGTATGTATGTCTGTTTTTGTTTTTTTTTTTTTGAGGTCGTCACTATTTAGTAAAAATCTACAAACAATTGCAAGTTAACCCTAAATGAAATAACTACCGGCCTTTAAAGGGACGCGCTGATTGTATCCTCCACCGTGAGTCTATAACCGTTATTCGCTTACGAAAAATTATTTTTATTTCCTTCTTTTGGCCGACCGAAAAAGATTTGTCCCATTAATTAATTTAGAAAATGAACTTAGCTTTGGACAATTGTAGAGAGCCCACAAAGAATGCAGAGTTGCATTTTGTGTTTTTTTTTTTTTTTTTTTTTGCTTTAATGCGCTTAACTTTATTTTGTGTAAACCTGAATTTAATTCTCTGAAAAGACACAACGAATTTTCAAAACCGTGGTGCTGAAAAAAGCGTCAGATTTGCGAGTTGCAGGAAGTTTAAAGCATATGAAATACCGTAAAACATAGTTAATAGTGGTGTGAATAAAAACCATATTTACAACATGATTTAATTTCAAATTTGTAATGAATCCTATTTGTCATATTTACAAGCAACTTTTGAGCAACCTTGCAAGTGCAGCCAACATAATTTTAAATATTAAGCGCTATAAATTATTGTTTTCCTTATGTAACAATACTTTGCTTCTTAAATATAAAGTTTTGTTTCTATACACTCCAGTTTCTGTTCGTACCATTTTCTGGTACTATTGACGTGGTCACGTAATAAGCGGTTGCCGGCTAAGCGGCGCCGCCTCGCAGCAATAGTACTTGACTTAATTTTTAGTAAATTCCTGAGCCGCAAGTGGAGAGATTAAAAATACTTTTATTTAAACGATTTGTTATCATTAGAAATTCGAAATGAAATTCTAAATTTAGCAAATCATAATAATTAAATTCAATAAAAAAAAATCTTATAATAGAGCTGACAGAAGTCTTTGTCCTGCATAAATATTTTCTCTTGGTTTCGTTAATTTGATTGAAATTTTTGGAAGCTTCAAATCAAAAGGATTTACAAGCACTAAAAAGCTTTACCAAAATCTATCTGGAAATTTGCATAGATTGTTCGGAAATGCATCACGTTATAAAAAGCATCAGATAGCATCATCGCAAATGTCGTGTGCTCTAAAGTGCATCACAAAAATGGCTGACGCGAAGGATGAGTATTTTATTTTATATTAATTAATTTTATTGTGTTAAATTACATTTGTTTTTGCATTTCTAGAATTGAATTAGACGTAAAATTTTCGAAGCTTTTAATTGATTTTAATTAAGAGTTCGATTGGAAATGAAAGAGGAATTTACATCGGGAAAAAGAAAGAAGTCGTTGTTTTGTGGCAGAGTCTTAGAGAAAATAAAGAAACACTTGATGAGAACAATAGCAAACAAAATAATACAAACAAATTTTTTACAAATTTATCCATTTTTAAGGTTTAAGTGTTCGAAGTTGTAAACAAATGATAATGTAGTGATCTATGTATCTAGTAGCACCGGTGACCTGGCAACACCGTCAAAGAAGGCAACACTGTATGGTTTATGTAAAAGTGACATTAACTGCGAACTGCAGCTAACTTCACTTAGAAGCCAAGTAATTATGTATACTCATTTTTTTTTGTGAATTAGAAGAATAAACACTGCTTATATATAAAAAAGAATATTAAAGTGCCTCATTACAATAATTTATTTTTTTCTGCGCATCAAGTAAGTATAAGCATCAGTTGTTTTGCATCGGCATCTCAAACTAATCACACGCGTGGATCAGATACAGCACAGCGATACATTTCCGAACAAGCGCTTATTTGTATATAACTACAAAGCAACAATAAATAGGGATGTTGTATTTGTTATCAAGACGACACTGCTAAAATAAAGGGAACTATAAAAACAAAAATTCTTGTGAAAATCTTATTTGTACGTAATGAAGTTGGCTGCTTGTTTGTTTGCATGGTGAAATAATACAGGTGGTTTCGATGGTGAATTCATTAATTTCGCCGTAAACGCGAAATGTTAAACTTCATATAAAAAAATATGTATATTTTTTTTATATGTTGTTTGACATTGGACATATACGGCGAAAACTAATGAATTCGGCATTGCGCCCACCTGGTATTATTTCGCCATGTTTGTTTGTTTTGTTTTTGTTAAAAAGTTTTTCCGGGTAATTAAGCTCTTTTTTTCAATACAACGACAAAATGAGTTAATATTACTGCTGAAGCCACAAAGTATGGCATTTCAGCGTGAAAGCCATGCACTTTCTAGTGCATTAATTTAGGATGTCTGCTAGATATGTCGCTCAGTAGAAATCTATTTGCTGTTCCCCGTTTAATCGCTTATTTCGTGGCCTCTACTTAGTTTTTTCTGTGTCACATTAGGAAACGCACTGGAGGGCCTATAAATATTTATCCCCTTAAATGACATTTAAATTAATATTGAATTGTAATATTACAAAAAAAAAAAAATAGCGTTTTGTAAAGGTGGTTTATGTGTTGTTTATTAGTGTAAATTGTTTAATTGGATGGCTGTCAAAAGTTTAAAATAACTATGTTTTATTTTTTATAATGTTTTATAAAATATAAGAGTAATTGGAAAGATTTTCATTTTTTATAAATTATTATAATAAATATATTTTTTTATAATAAAGTAATGGTTTTTTAAAAAATTAAACAAATATTAAATAAAATTAATAATAAAAAGTTTTATAATAATAATAAAATATAATAGGAATATAATATTTATTTAATATATATTTTTTTTCAATAAAGTAGTTTAAGAAAATATTAATTTATAAAGTTTAGGGCAAAAATAAACATTATTTACGGTTGCTTAATAATATATTTTTTTATAAATAATTTTTTCATAGAACTTTCTGCTTAATAATAAGTTTTTTTTATTTGTTGTATTTTTTGTAATTTTTTAAATCTAATATTAATATTATTTTGTTCTAAATAAATTTGCAATTTTTTTGTAATTTTTAGTCTTGAAACATTTAAGAAAAATACACTTTTTTTCTAATAAAAATTATTCCATATTTATAGGCTTTAACTACAATTAATTCTTATTATACTTAATTTACAAAAAATATAATATTGAAAAGCATGAAATTTGATTTCCGCCTTACACTCAGTAAATATTTTATCAATTAAAATTAATCACTTAATTTATGTATAAAAAAATATTTATTTAAAATTCTACATTTTTCTTGATATCCTTTTACTTTTTATTTCCTTCATAACGCCTTAGAAAAGACTGGGAAAGCTTTTCTCCACCAGACGTCAAGAATTTATAGTGCAATTGTAAGTTAAACATAATTTTAAGCTATATTTACAGAATTAAGTATTTAATTTACATATTTGCAAAAGTGAGTGTGAAAAAGTAACATATGGGAGGGGCAGCATAATCACAGTCATTAATTAAGTATTCATTTCTAAAGTATACAAAATTCCATAAGAGTCCACTTTTGGTTTATTGTAGGCAAGTTAAAATATAAATTAATCGTAAATCTTTTTTAAGGCGAATAAACTTTCTCAGTTTCCCTTGATGTTTAACTACATATAGATTTAATGACGTAAATTTATATGGAGTATGCCAAAATCATGTACCAGGTGATAGCAGTAACGAATTCATTAATTTTCTTCATTGCTCGAATTGTTAACATGGTAACAAAACGAATTAAGACTTAGTTGTCGCGTTGGCAAATTCATTAATTTTTTGCGTTTACGGCGAATTCAATAATTTTCGCCGAAACACCAATTGTTAAACTTCATATATGTATAAAAAATATGTGTAATTTTTTTATATGGTGTTTGCCATTTAGCGTTTACGGTAAAAAAATCGCTGGTGTATTCATATAGGTGGTGGTAATGGCAAATTCATTCAGTTCCGCCGTACACGTTAAATGTCAAACACCATATAAAATAAAAAATGTACATATTTTTATATATAGATTTTGATATTTAGGGTGCATCGCGACTATCTGGTATCATGGCGAAATAATACAGGTGGTCTCGATGGCGAATTCATTATTTTCGCCATAAACGCTAACTGTCAAACTCCATACAATAAACTATTATACATATTTTTATACATGGAGTTTGACATTTAGAGTTTACGGCGAAATTAATGAATTCGCCAAAGCGACCACCTTGTATTATTTCGCCATGTCTGGTCTTAAACGCCTTGATTTGAAGTTTTAAATTTCCAGCAACTGCGAAAATTATTGAATTCGCCATACATAATTTTGCCATGAAATGTTAAGTTTAATATAGAGGAATTACAAATTGGATTTTTACATACTACCGAAGTGACGGCGAAAATTAAGAAAATGGCACTGCTGTACCTGGTCAATGAATTCGACATGATATGAAAACGGGGAAAAATAATTTATTTGTTAATGCTATCAACAGGCAAATTTTTCGCATTGTTTCGTAGGTATTTTGTTAAAATTGTTTTGTACTTGTATGTATTCACCCAGCAAAGTTAATTCGCCTTAATGTAGCTGTTTAAAACTCATTGAACACCTCATACAAAAAAAAATTAATAATAAAAATGTAAAGCTTTCATATTTTATTATTAATTAAAAATATGGTCAATTGTTTGAAATTGTAACAAATTTACTTGTGCTTTCGTTGTTTTTATTTTATTATTATTTTTTTTTCTTTTTTTATTCACCAAAAACAGACCCTTTTTTAAAAACGAATATCATCAGCTGATTACAGATAGATCAACCACTTGTTTTTTATTATATAACATATCGCACTTGTGCATTAATAGTGTATTCATTCACGCAAACTTATTTACTTCTACTTTTTAGAAAAAAAAAAACAACATTTAGTGTTCATATCCAAGCACTGCTACTTTCATTCACCGTCAGTCAACGTAAAATGAAATGATGCTTCCTGCTACACACAATTTTTAATTTGCAGTTAATACACTGTTGTTGGACAAGTGCGATTTGTTCAAACATTTTCAACATTTGTCACTTAGTTCAAGTTGATTCAAATATGAACTATAATTGAAAATACAGTTAATAAAAATTTTTCTAAGAAGCCTTTAGTGTATAACTATGATTATGGCCCATTATTTTGTTTTTAAGTTGTTTAATTAAAGTAAATTGACAATGTGTTTGTTTAATCTAGTTTAAAATGTACCTACTTGAAAGCCACAACCAGCAGTTTCAAGTATAAGTGACTAATATTTTTTAACATAAATTAATAAAAATATAGATTTAAGCATTTGTATAATTACTAATGAAAATAAGAATCTCAAAAACGACATTTATAACAGAACTTTAGCGTAGCATCAGCCAAAGCATATTTAATTGATATGCCTTGGCATGAGCCAACTAGAATTACTTCCTTCAACAAAAACGTATTGAATTCATTGAAAATTTACCTAAAACTTAACTTCTTTTAGTGCAATACCAAATGCAAGCGCCAACAAAAATCTTAACGAATTATTATATTTGCTATTTTTGAGTTATTTCATTTTGAATAAGAATTTTTTTTCGCTGAAATGTATATTTATTTGAAAAGGCTTTGATGTTATTTTTTATTTTCTTTAACCTTTCTGTCCATTTCGTCGGTCTGTGAGACCGATTAATCACTTTTGTGTTAATTTAACGAAAATAAAAATTGGCAACACCGTCATTCTCTCAGTATCTTCATTACTTCTCATTATACAACGTTGAGTGTAACAAGTGCGTTTATATTATTATTTAATAAAAAAAACTATGTTCAACATTAATTATCGTGAGATTTTCTTTAAATATAGCAGATAGTGATGGCATAAAAGCTATTCTGAATGAAGTCGATTCAGATCTGGTACTGGTACTTTTCGCATGTTGATGTTTATGTGTATGAAGCAAACACTGATACTGAAAACAAGAAGACTCCGAGGAAAGTCATGTTGAAGATTCATAGGACGCTGAATCAAGTTACAAGCACTAAGTCCTTCACAAAATCTTCAACAAAAACGCGGTCGAAAGCTTCCTAAAGTGTAAGGCACAGCATTGAACAGCAAAAGTCCTGGTGAAAAAGGGAATCTTTTTTTTGGAAAATGTCATTAATATTATTGTGGATGGTACTTACAAATACATCGCACATATTGGCAAAAATACACCTGATACCAACATTACAGATACTTTAGAGATAAATGCATTCTTTGGTCTCCTGCTTACTAAATATCTTTTTAAAACTAAAGAAATGTTTTAAATTCTTTCGTCTAGAACGAGCAGTAATGGTTTGTAGTGAATGCGTCGAAAGGTCTATAGACTGATTGACTAACCTAACAATGAGGCATTTTGAGTTTAATTTTTTAAGTGTTCCTGTTTTTTCTTGAATTCAATTTATTTATTTCTGTTTACTTTTAAGATACATATATGTTAATACAAAAACAACATTTTATAAATGTTGTGTTTTGTAAATGATTTTTTATTTTATAATAGGTCTAGGAATATAAATCAATGCTGTAAACTAAAAAAACTTATTGGGTGGAATTATTGGTTCCGCACGGAAGGGAAAACTGAACGGAAAGAAATATCGATCGAAACGCGCATTGCAATTATTCATTCCTGCGGTATAAGCTTTCCGCAAAATTGATTTAACATCCCTGTTTTAATTAAATCTGAGTTGATATTGTGAACAGCTGTTGTTAAAAAAAAAACATTTAAAATTATAAGTTACAATTTTGAACACAAAAACGCACTTTTAAAGGTAAAATATATTAAAATACCAAACTCGAAAAAGATAGTAGTGATGATGATTGTTTAGACATTCGAGTTGAAAGAAGAGTTTTGCGGTATAAATCTGAAGATGTGTTGCAGATGAATGACACGGAGTAAGTAAAATAAAGAAATTTAAATATGTAAGTTCAAAGATGTTTAATGAAATGTAAATGTTTAAATTTACAGCTTTATAAAAAATTTTCGTTTAAATAAGGCAGCGTTTAAATATATTTTGTCTGAGCTAAAAGTAACAAGTTCAGGAAGTGTTCGGCACGGAGCACTTTCTTCAAAAGATAAACTTTCGGCTTGTTTAAGATTTTTTGCAGAAGGCAGCTTTCAGCATAGTATTGGCAAGGATTTTAATGCCAATATAGCGCAATCAACATTTTGCAAAGTCAACCATTTAGTGTCATTGCCAAAAACTAAAAGAAATTTATTTGGTAGAACTTTTATATTTTTCTTACATTTTTGTTCTTTCCGTCAGCTTTTCGTTGCAAAATTTGAACGTAAGCAAAATAAGGAAAAATATCTACATTGCGGAATCAATAATATGGCAGTACCGCCACTGTAGAGATGACACCGCTACAACGGAAAAATATGGCACCAACGGAACCAATCATTTCAAATTTTTCTTCCGCAAAAAAATGCTTTCCGCAATCGCGGAACGGAATCAATAATTAGACCCATTTTGTTTTTTTTTCTTACTTCAGTTATTTCAGATTAGTTTTTAAAATATGTCCACTGTACAGGTTTTGAAAATTTCAGAATAGTTTTGAGATACTTAGAAATACTTGAAATCGGTCTGAGAGACCGAAAAATGTGAATGTTCCGCACAAAAAATGAAAATAATCAGGAAGGTTAAAATATCGACCAAAAAAAGCGAATAAAAAAGTCCGAAAAAGAAAAATCCACTTCAAAATTATGTACCAGGTGGTGGCAGTGGCGAATTTATATATTTTAGCCATCGTAGCAATAGGTATGATTCATTAAGTTAATCGAGTCTATTTATGGGTGGTAAACCATAAAGTTTTCTTGGCAGAGCAAATATAAGCTGCACCTTTAATGTCTTCTGCTCAACACATATTTTTTATAAATGATGAAATTCGTGAGGAGCTACGAACTATCAGTGAAGTTCTAAGTCTGCAGTCAATGATTCTAAACTCCATCAGGAAAATCGAGGTAAGCAGATGCGTTAGAATAATTAAGGCTATTTATTAATGCTGATAATTTTTTTTTTATTTTTTTTTTTTAACTTTTCTGCAAGAATACCAAATACATTGTTTACGTTACTTAATATATTACGAACAATTATTTGGAACAATTTAAGGGTTTTGGACTTCAACCCATAAATTGGCGGTTTGCTGGTGATTGTTTTTTCGCTGTTGCTGCATGCTGGGAATTTGTTGCTGCTGTTGTTGATGCTAGTTAACTTTTTTGCGCCATCTTGTATTGTGTATGACTGATCGTAATATTTGTCGGATGATGGCTGAAAAGAAGAATATTTTTAAATGCGAAGTTTGCAAACTCATTTTTGAAGGTTTTATGTGATTTATGTTCTTTATGGGTGCATGGTTCTTGCGCCAGCATCTCTGATGATGATGTGGCAAAAATATACAAACTTGGGTCGGCATCTTTTCTCTGTGTGCCATGCAAAAGTAGCGTTTCATCTATTTCACGAGGAGAAATTTCTACTTTGAACACTAAATTAGACGACTGAAGTTCAAAGTTTGATGACTTTATTTCTAAAATGAATTATGACCGCGATTACTTTAAAAACTTGTTATCTGATGCCATTTGTTACATGAAAAACCAATTGTCCTCTTGTGTAAAGGATTTAAAAGAGGATATAGTGGACTGCAACATATTAATTAGACAAGTGGAATCTTTTACAACTGATCAAATTTCGGAATTAGTAAACGAAAACAATGCTCTATACAAAAAACTTAATCGTTTGGACATTGTTATAACTGGCCGGATTTTCTTATTGATATTGAAAAAGCTGTTATTAGTTAATGACACTAACCAGGCATGTTATATAAACAATAAAAAAATTAATGCTTCTAAAATTTAACATGGATGTGTACTTTAAAAGTATTAAAACTTAACCACTTAAAGCTTCTAATTTTTTAAGTGACGTAAGAATTCCATCAAATTTATAAATCGACGAGTCTTCCTTAATGAGCATTATTCCCCTGCTGCTGCTAAGCTAAATGCTATTTGTGTAAAGTTACGCCATTAAAAACTCATAAATAAATATAAGGTTATAAACAGTGTTTAAATTGCTCACGAAAGAATAGCAAAAGCAGATTTTTTGTCAAAGGACTACTGCAACTGCTTCATCCGTGAATATGAATTGAAAAAAAAAAAAATAAAACAGTTACACATAAAATGGCTCAACAAAAGTTTAATTTTGGAAAAATTTTATATTTCTGAAAAAAGTGAAAACGCAAAATGCAAAATATGAGGAAATGAGTTGAAAAAAATAGACTTTTTAACCTAAAATCACATTTAGAAATGCATGATATTTCGATAAGTGAGATTAAAACTACTACCACTCTTTTCAATTCAAAAACAATTTCGACAACAAACTATTCAAATTGAAATAAGCAAGAAACTATTATTTCGAAGTTACATCGGCCTGGTAACCAAAGATAGTGTTCCATTTAATGTTTTAAATTCAGACAACATGAGAAACATTATAGACCCAATTTGCCGTGGCTTGGGTGAAAGATTCAATAAATATTTTCGTTTAAACAGCAGCAACTGCAAAAATGTTTTAAAATAGGGTTCATTTAAAAGGTACTGCATAAAGTTCTTCCCGTAATTTAGCGACAGAAATCATAAATATGTTAAGCAAATACAACATAAGCCTCAATCAAGTGGTATCAATAACATCAGATAACGGCGCCAATATGATTAAGGCAACAAAAATTTTGTCGCACTTTATATTGTACGAAAGTGTTAAGAAAGAGTGATCAGATGATGTATACCTATGGAACATTGAACATTTCGAGAATTTAAATAACCTACAAATTTGTCGTTGTGCAGCGCATACTGCTCAACTGTGTGCTCTAGATGTTACGAAGGACATAAACATAAAAAGCTTCTTAATGTAGAAACTTTGTAAAATATGTTTAAAAAAATACTAGCGGTTACCGCGAGATTTTTTAACTAAAGAAGTTAAAGTTTGCGCCAACTTGACTATCCAATCCATTGGGGATGAACATATTATATTATATGTAACGTTTATAAAGCCAGAGAGGTTTAAAAACATGTCGATTCCTTTACAAACAAATCTTATGACGAAAATTTTAAATTGAGTAATGAATTTTGGGATTTTGTAAGTAGTTATTTTGCCGTATTTCAACCAGTGCAAAAAATATGAACCATGGTTAAAGTGTAAAATAATGATCAGGAAAATTGTTGAAAACTATGCCGTCAATAAAGATTATTTTATACAAAAAATTGAAAATACACTTTTAGGCTGCATTGCAATCAGAACCATCAAGCTCCTAACAAATAAAAGCTTAAATGCTTGTGTTGAGAGGCACCCTCGTATTTTTAAACTCTAGTTATAAGTTAATCAAAATTTATAAACGTGTACTAATGTAATATAAATCTTTTTGACAGTCAGCACTTTATTTAGTTAAACTTTGTTTATAAGTTAATTTAAAATTAATGTACTATTGAAATATGACTCTTTAGCAAGTCAGCAATTCAATTATTTAAATTATTATTTTTAAGAAATGCTGTTTCTGTTTAATTAGCATTTTTAGCGTTAAGAATTTAGTATAAATAGTGATAAATAATTATTAAAACAGTGAGTTGTAAACTAGAAGTAAGCACAAACACTTATAACCTGAAATTCCTACGGGACCCTGCAGGCTACATAAATAAATAAAATTATAAAATAAAGAAATCAAAGTGTTTTTCTTGTTTACAAACCAACTCCAACATTAATAATAATCTTATGTTATATTCCTGCATCATAGAGATTTTATTGTGTTATATATCTTAATTTTCTTACCAATATTCCTGTTTAGAACCTTCAATAATATTCTATAAAATGTCGGAAAAAAGAAGCATCAAACCTTTAACTGAAACTAAACCAAAAGTCTTGGTACCAAAAAAATCGTCTACAGATACTTTGGGACCTAATGATAAAATAACTGCTGCTTCAGTTAAATCTGATATGTCTGAGAGTTCATTGAGTGCCTTAAGCAAAGACATGGAAGAACATGGAATAACTAAAGAAGGAATAGAAGATGCTCAGAAGAATCTATCAAAACTGACTATTTTGGAGCCCGTAATAAAAGTTAAGCAATCTCTATCACAAAACCAACCACATGGATCCAATCAAAGTCAGGCTCCAAAACCTCCTCTTCGTAAAAGCTCCGGAGCAGTGCTTGGAACATCATGTGAAGGGGCAGTGGGATATGCACCTCAGAATTTAGAGTTCCCTAAACCCACTCAATCTATGATTCCAGTTGCATCCGGAAACACTGCTGTTCCCAATATACAACCAAATATACCCTCTTATGAGGATTTGGTTAGCAATTTTATTCAATCTACTGGAGAAGTGGGATTGGTAAATGTTTTATCCACTATATATTCCATGGATAGAGATCTTACTATTCCTGTCATTGTAGAATACATTAATGATACAGTCAATCATAATAAGGTCCATTACACAACGGGTAGGATTGAGGGATACATTCGAGGTTTGCAAACGGCTCTTTCCTATGTCCTAAATAAAAACATGGACTGTATGATGGAAAAGTTGTCAGTTACCATAGCCGCTCAAGAAGCAATAATCACACAGCAAAATGCTGCATTAGCAACAATGATTCAGAATACAACGGCATTACAATCAAACCTGCAAGCCACAATAAATAAATTGGCTGAATTAGGAACTATATCTCAGGACATAAAGGAAAATATACAATTATGTAAAGCCAAGGAAGTAGATCAACCTAAAATTGTAGAACCGATATCGTTAATGAAACCTATTATGAAAGTAATAGCGCCAGTAAATGAGGTTAAATTGATGTATAGTGGAATTTCATTCACAGTTGCCAATTTAGGTGAACCTAGTAATAAAATAAAGATCAATAGAGCATTATTTGCTCGTTTAGAATCAGTTCCGGGATTAATAAATTTTTTGAGAGAGACATCGATTTCTGTCTTGGAATATATTAAATGGAATATATTAAATAAAAATGTATATGTCATAGACGACAAAACAATATATATACAGCATATATAACCCAAATACATCAATCTATATTACTTGTATCCAACATGGATTACAAACACTATGATATTGTTCTCAATATCTTACTGATATTAATAATAATATATTTTTAGTTATTTAGTTTATTTACATGTGAGAGGAACTCATTTTTTATGTTGATTTCTTTAATATTTTACTTTTTATTCATTGACTTTTAATGTTTTTATTAAATATATATGGAATAACTACCTCAATAAAGAACAATCTGTATGCGTACACATACACAGTTTTAGAATCTAATCTTACACAATTTTATGGTAGAAATTATTAGTCTTATGATAAGAACAACATAATAATTTAATTTCTATAAAGCTCTTTATCTCAGATGTCGTTTTTAGTTATGTTATGTGCCATATAGCAAGTAATCAATATGCTTTTTATTAAAAATAGATGTAGGAATGTAATGCATGCAATCATAACCTGACATTACAAACGGAAGCAAACAAAGGCCAATCAAAGACCTGTGAACCAGACCCCTAATCCCCATGATAATATCCAACCTCAAACATCCCGTCCATTAACAATAATATCAACAACAAAAAACAATCAACCAACAATCCCCAGTCAAAACACACTTCACTCAATCAAAACATCAGTCCAATCTACTATCTATTCAAACCATACAACACACCAAAGCCAGATAATCACAAAAAAAGATTTATATTACTTTAGTACACATTTATAAATTTTGATTAACTTATAACTAGAGTTTAAAAATACGAGGGTGCCTCTCAACACTTGCTTGCTCTTAGACCCAAGGTCTCAATCATAAAACTTTAGAAAACGTTCTGATAGTTAAACTTAATCCCTTATATCTTGACAGCGCTATTGATCACTTGCCGCTGTTGAAGATATCGAATCAGATCATTATCAAGACTAATAAAGCATAATTAATTTAAAACCTCTCAAAAGATCTCAAAAAATTAGCTAAAACAATGTACACGTGTGAAAATTTTTTAATGTATTTTTTTTCTCTATTATTTTTTAAATTACTAATTCTAAAAAATTAACAAACAAATCGTTGCCTGCTAATAAATGTTAATAAATTACTGGAGTAAATGATTACCATAACTTTATTTAACATGCTCAGGTATACGCGATTTATAATAAAAATAAAATATACATTTTTTCTTAATAGTCAAAATATGTTTTATTTTAATAGTTTAATTGACAGTCATTTTGCTATCAATAAATTTGCTGCGAATATTTTAGTCGTTAGTCGTTTTACTTTGCATGCTTGTGACTGTCGACTACGCATGTGTGTTTGCCGAAGTTGCTGTCTTAGCAAACACTAGCATTTTGTATGTATCTGTTTCATTTCAATTTTTTATGAAAATCATTCCGCAGTCGTAGTCACTAGCACATTTTAGAAATGAATATGAGTTAGCAATTTTAAACCCTGGTTATAAATGCTGTAAAACCTATCGCCATCTTGATAATACCTAATAAAAGGAGGTGGCAGTGAGTTACTGAAAAGTGGTGATTATAAATGCGTTCGCGTACCCTAAAGTTTTCACTATTTTTTACTGGATTTTACTGAATCGCGTTCGTTTACCCAAAATCTAGTAAATGATAACACAGATTAAGAGAGTAAACTGACAGTTGTTGACTGAGTATTTACAAATTTTTACTGGACATATTTTTTCCAGTAAAATTCAGTAAAAAGTTTAAACATATGATTCAAAAAGTAATAAAACAAAAATATGTAAAGAGAATGTATAAAATTTTTTACAAAATTACCTTAAAGGAGAAAAGTTGAATTAAATTTGTCACTAAAATTGAAACTAAATTACTAATAATTAACTTTGCTTTATTGTATAAGTTAACGTTACGTTAAATATTTTATTCATTCAAAGTTCTATTTTCACACAATTAAAAGGTTTAATTAATTTACAATTCTGGATTTTAACACATTTTTGTCAGTACAGCACTTGATCGTGTATCAATTGTTTTAATTAGATTGTCTAATTTTCCAGAAATTTTGTGTGTCGATTTTGCTTAAGAAATATGAAATTGTAAAAAGGTTAAGTTGTAGTATATCTCACCAGCGTACATAGTCGAGCAAGTTTGAATTAAATAATAAATAATTTTAATAAAAATCAAACAGTGGGATTGATCCCACATTAGTTTAATTTATACAAAATGTACGTGGTATTAAAAGAAAAAAACTTATAAAACTCTGTTTAAATTGTAAAAGTGAATAAATCGTAAGGAACGAAAAATATGGATGAAGTAAGTTTGTTAAAAATAATCGTCGATAAACATGTATTTTATAATTTAATTTTTTAGTTTTTTTTTAACACATAAAAACTTCTCCGATGAAAATGTGTTTGCTTCTCAAACAACTGACTCTACATCTGCCTGTAAAGAAATGACACTGCTTAAGCTCAGCATTTGTACATATGGCCAATTTTTATTTATGATTTGTCTTATAGAAATTAATATATCTTAATTTTAGGTGCTAGTCTTTATAGTAATTTAGTCAGACGCAATATTGTTCTCAATACAATTATGTACATAATGGAGTCGTCATCCAAAAGAAAGGATGAAGAAGAAAAAATTCCAACTCCTCGAATGATGAGGACGTTTATCCCAATCATATGCTCTGTAAAAACACAGAAAACCCATTTTGCAATGTGGAAGACCGTGGATTAACTCCACCTTTATCATTATAGAAAGTGATAGATCAAGCAGAAGAAACAGTTTAGGAGAAGCTGACGATCAGTCTAACACATAATTATCATCATCTTTTCCAGTCTGAAATTGAAGCGATAACGGGGAAAGACAAGGAGATGGTGAAGAAGTTAACCATCAGTTAGAAGCCGTTATTAGACCTATTGCATTAAAGAAAGAAATCCGATTTTACAAAAGTGGATTTGTTATCCTCACAATACATTTTACTTCCAACTTTTACAACTCCCAATATCAATGCGCAATCCCAAATGGACTGCCTATTAAATTATGACGTAGGAGTAGATATTGCAGGTGAGTGCATGAAAGCACGAGACAATTCTTCCACAATCTAAAAATTTACTTGTGTACAGGCGAAAGGATTAGTGTGCAAGACACATGCCTTGAATAGACATGGAGAAATCTTCGTGCAATTGAAGATTTATAGGAAAGCAGATCTGCGCAAGATACCTTCCAATCTCTAGTAGCAGCATACAACTTGGAGAATTGATGTTGTGCTGGACCGTCAAGGCGGTCGAGCAATAAAAGCGTTATAAATTTAAGTCCAAGAAAGCGAAGAAATAATTCAGACAAATGCAAGTTTCCTTCAGCTGTTAACAATGTTCCACAGTTAATACAATGGATTAATATAAAAGAACTTACTCTAATATCTCGTAGTTATGAATATTTCAAGGATGTCTACTAAAGATGGATTCATATAAAAACTATATGATATCGTAAAAAAATGGAACTCCTATGTTTTCATATCTTGGTGGATATTTTTATTTAAAATAATACGATTTGGAGAACTTAATACAAATATTAAAAAATCTGCAAGCATTTCAAATCGAATATGACAAAATTACTATTTGTACTTAATTTAAAGTTATTTTTTTTATTTTATGTAATAATTTAGATTTATCATTTGTTCAACACTGAATTTTAATATTTTTACTAAATCGCAACACTTGCAATTATTATTATAATTAGGTCATTCTTTTCATAGTTTCCGCATTAAAGTAAATTTAGCGGGTGTTGAACTGCAAAATTATTGTTAATCATGCATTTATTGAATTGTTTAATTTTCTATTGTTCTTGTTGTAACTAATTAATTGATTTAGTATATAAGCTATTAAGAATATAAAGTTTGAGTCAGTGATTGAAAATTCATTCTTACTACATAGGTGTTACGTACTTTCTTTAACCGTCTTTCAGTTCAAGTACTAGAAAGACAAAGGAAAAAACAAATAGTGCAAATTCTGACAAATTGTCTGAATTTAAATCAACACTAAATTTCCTATTTGTACATTGGTGAGCCCGTCGCTTCTGTTGTGACGGTGGAAGTCCCGAAGGTCGTTTCCACATACACTTCGTAGAATAGTATACCCTAGTATTTGTATCATCTTTAATATATTAGAACATGAATTCTTTATTATTTTATTTTTTATCATTGAATTATTTTAATTTTATCATTTAGCCTACGTAGTGTAATCAAATGTATTTTTAGAATTACAAGCAAACACTACCACAATCACAGCCTGCCTGTGTGGCCAGCCGACGGGTATAAAAGGCGAGCAATCTGCATGTATCGAGACAATTGATTGCCGGCTGGCCTTTGGGTAAGACCGGTAGTTTAGTAGTGATATACACACTAGACTGTTGCTCATACTAAGGCAGTAGAAGGAAGTGGTAGTGATTGCTTGTTTTCATTACCAACTCCTCCGAGAGTGGTCATTTGTCTGTTGTTAGTCGACTGTCATATTGGGGCTTACATCGGTTGCGACGTACGCGCCTGTGTATTTCCCAAGCTCTACGAGTACTGAATCACACGCTCATATCAACTAACCGACAACGGCTACCGACGGTAAGTGGCGCTCACACGCTTGAGCTGCAATTTCAAGAACTCCAGTAATTTCAAGACCACGTCTCCATGTACATATCGAAGTACGACTGGCCGACGGCTCCCGTAAGATTATCACGGAGGCCATAGAAGGGACCGTCCAGTTCGGTGTAAAATCCTCCACCCATACCTTCCTAGTGATGGCAGACGCAGCCGACAAAGCCATCCTAGGCATGGACTACCTTCAGAAAGTTGGCGCCACCATATCCTGTGCGGGATTGGTCACCACCACGAGGCCCCAAGAGGCACCATGCCAGGATCCCGGAGACAATATCAACGCATAAAAAAAGAAAAACAAAAATAAAATTCGGCCGCTCCAAAGAAAGCGACCCACTTCACCTACCAACCCGGCCGAAGAAGCGAGGATTCGGGAAACCAGTCAGAGGTTCCGAAACAAATTGGAGGCAGAACAAGCAAAGGGCCGGCGAACCATATTTCTAGATGAGGACGAAGTACCAAGGCGAAACCAACAACAACCCAGAACAACCGGGCGCAGACACCAACCCCGCCCGCAAAAGACAGCCATGCAGACCCCAAAGCCGAGGGCCCTTCAGGGCAAGGCAACCAGCCGTCCGCACAATCTCAGCCCTCCGACGTCGTCAAAGGTCGTCAACAGCCAACCCGCCACAGCGGAATTCTGGCGAATTGATACCGACAGCCAGGGCGTAGGGATCGACGGGCCATCTACCAGCCAGGGCAACCACCTGAGACTTTGCGTCCCAGAGACCCCAGACGTCACTATAGAATTGAGCTCTGATTCCGACACTACCTCCGGGATTCCACCCAAGGCAGCCAGACCACCTGGGAGAGAGAAGGGTAGTGTGACGGTGGAAGTCCCGAAGTCCCTGCCTGTATGTGTGGCCACCCGACGGGTATAAAAGACGAGCAATCTGCCTGTATCGAGACAGTTGATTGCCGGCTGGCGTTTGGGTAAGACCGGTAGTTTAGTAGTGATATACACGCTAGAATGTTGCTCATACTAAGGCAGTAGAAGGAAGTAATAGTGATTGCTTGCTTTCATTACCAACTCCTCCGAGAGTGGTCATTTGTCTGTTGTTAGTCGACTGTCATATTGGGGCTTACATCGGTTGCGACGTACGCGCCTGTGTATTTCCCAAGTTGTACGAGTAGTGAATTACACGCTCATATAAACTAACTGACAACGGCTACCGGCGGTAAGTGGCGCTCACACGCTTGAGCCTTGGTCAGTAGCAATTGATTAAGTAGTTTTTGTAAAAACGTGTAGCAGAATAAAACACCCTATCGTACTGTGAACCATACCGTGTTTTACTCGCAACGACGACGACCCTGAACGCCGCTGAGTTCTGCCCCAGCAACCAGCGGGAACGTGTCGTCACACTGTGTAAAAAGAAACGGTTAAATTCACGATTTTTCACCACCGTCTACACCAAACATGACTTCAGTGGAAGAATTAATTAGCCTACAGAGCATCTTAGGTGAAAACATTCAGCAGATCATCCGGAACTTTAAAAAGGACTCTGCTGATAAACAAGAAACAAGAGTATTACACAACACACACCTGATATGAAACAGAAAAGCGGAGTAACGCAAAAGCTAAGAGTGATTAAAAGGGCACAAAGTAGACACCGCACTTTTCAAAGATGCCAAGGAAGGCGAAGAAAGGAAAACTGGTCTTACTTGTGGACACTGGGGCAGATTCCAGCATAGTGAAAGATGGGGCGATAAATGTCTTCCAGAACGGAACTAAGGGAGAAGTAAGAAAATTAGCTGAAGCTTTTGGAGGCAGTGCTTCAATGTAGTCGCCCAAGGAAGCGGAGTTCCAGGCTACAGAGTTTTCGGGCGAGACAATATTTGGGGAAAGAGTATAAATTCCTTCACCGGAACCTTAAAAGTTTTCGAAAACAACAGGTTAGTAAAGACAAACAAATTTCCTAGTTAAGAGAACGGCGATTACGATGGTGCCAGTTAATTTAAAAACTAAGGAATTGCAAATGCCGTAGTACCCATATTGAACGCAACAGAACACATGGCGGTGGGTAAAAACATTAAAATACAGTTCTCGAGGTTAAATCATGAAAAAAGGGTAGGCACCACAAAAAAACTTTCCGAAAGACAGATACAGAGACACTGTCAACCCCAATTGAATGCTATGGGCTGTCTTAAGAACATAGCCCATTGTTGTACGGATGCACCTTCAATCCGACTATCCAATCATCTATTAAACAGTCACTAGGCCCTTTAACAGTGGCAGTAAATATATGTTATCAAAAGGAGCGGACATATCAAGAGTCTTGGAAGAGAGTATTTAATGTTATATTTAAAGTTATATCCTAACTGTAATGAAACTGCTGAAGTATTAGCTGGATCTGGCTCTAACAACACTTCAATCCTACGCGCATTATCAGACATCGCCTTATGGGCGACAACCAGGAGTTCCACTAAAGCATTTTTTCATTTTGTTGTTGTCTTTATTTATATTGTAACCGTCCAGGGACCCGCTTGTAGGCTAGTGTATGTCAGGCTTAATTATTTTGTTTACGAATAAAGAACACTTGGGTTGGTTGTATTATTTTATTGACAGACTTCCATTATTTTTTATGAACTGTGAATCAAATGTTGAGGTGTGTTGTTTAACAAGACTCAAACAGAATAAACTAACAAAATTGGATTAAGTAGGATATTTGATAGGAGACGATTCATTACATAGTTTAATTTCAAAATTTAACGCTCTGATGTCAGCACTACAAAGACTATTAATAGGAATATCAAGATTGAATAGCGATGAGCCTCAGGCGGAAGGCGCTGCTAGAAGAGGGTGAGGACCCACAGCCAAGAATACATCAACCGAAAATCCCATATAAAATACCCAATCTTTCCGCTACCCAACATTCAAAAGTCCAGAGGGGGCGAAGAAACATCCTAAAAGTGCAACTAAGAGCACTACAATATTAACAAACCTATGCCACGGATCTGGAAAGAATTTTGATACAGATTGCAAAAACAAGACGCAAAATGCAGGAAATCCAAAAGCAAAAAAAAATTTTAATTAAATAAATAACTTAAGTCACAAAATCAAAAAAAAAGTAAATTAATAGTTAACAACATATACATTAAGATCTAAATTTTGTGAAAAAAAAACAAATATATAATATATACATAAAAATTTATTAAATTTTTTCTTAATGGTCCTTGTACAATATGAACAGGAGTAGGGACAGAATTAGGGCAAAGAATCCGATTATGTGGAATATCATATCCCCCAAACCTTCCTTACAAAAGGAAATTGAATGGTTAACAAGCTACTAGAAATTAATAGCATTAGAAGGAACTCTCACAGAGGAAACTATTATTAATAGAACTCGATTAGAAGAAGAGACAATAGCTTCAATTAGATAGGCAGAAAAATAAAATTAAAAAAATTAGTTTTCAAAATGGGTAAAACTGAATCAAAGATAGTAAACACAAACGCTAATGTAGTAAATAAAGTAGAAATAGTAGATCATAGTAAAGAAATCAACTCTTTATGGGTTTTGACATTAATGTTAGTAATAATGGCAGCTATAAACTTATTTATTTTTTATGATTGATTTTCTAATACAACAAGACATATATCTTATAAAAAGATCACTCAGAAAGAAATATGGTAGTAGAGCAAATAACTTAGATAAAGTTTAGTTTGTTTTAATGGATTGAAAAGATATTCTACGGAAAGCTAGAAATATTAAAGTAAATTTTGAGCGTTCATACAAATGTTTAAATCAAGATAGACCAATAAAAAATAAAACAGTCAAGTACCATCTACAAAACTTATAACAATATTTGGAAGAAATAAGAATTTTATTTAACGTAAATTACAAAAAATTCAAAACAGCTCACCAAAGAGCTGATGATGCGTTTTTTCTTGATTTAACCATTCGTATAACAAAAATAGCAACCAAAAAGGGCGTAGATATTGAGTTACCACATACAAAACACGAAAACGTCAACGTCGAAATTTACACTGAAAACAATATGAGTAAAACGGTAGTCGAATTTTTAAATACAGCTTCAAAGCTGATCCCAGAATTTGACGCTGTCAGAAAATGACGGAAGTCATTTATTAACTTTTTAAGCCTGGTAAATACAATACAGAGAACTCATGAGTCAACTGCAGTTTTACTAATTAAAACAAAATTGAAGGGTAGTGCAAGAAAAATAATAAGCAATGAAAAAACCATAAGCGAAATAATTCAAAAACTAAATACTTCAGTCAAAGGAGAATCAGTAGAGGCTCTCACTGCAAAAATTATGCATATTAAACAAAATAACAAAACGGCTAACGCATATTGTAGTGGAATTGAGAATTTAACTAAATCCTTGGAAAATGCATACATTTCCGATGGATTGACATGTGAATTGGCCACAAAATATTCTACACAAGTTGCTGAAAAAGCACTTACCAAAAACTGCACCATCGATAAAGTAAAGCTTATCATGGAAGCAGGACAATTTAATAGCATGAATGATGCTACAAGCAAATTTGTCAACAGTTGCACAGAAGCAACTGGACAACAAAATGCTATACTATACTACCGGCAGAGACAAAATAATAGATACAATTCTTTCCGTGGAAATTCCTATCGTGGAAGAAATAATTTCCCACGAAATAACAGTCTAAATAATAGACCATCTTTTAACTATAATAGGCAGTCAAATAATAATAATAGGTACAATCAACGACCTAACAATTATCGTAGAAACGGAAACTACATAAGAGCAACAGAATCAAACCAAATTATGTTTCATCACCTATTCATGTATTCAATAATGTAAACTAAAACAAGTTGTAAGTAAAATCATAAGGGTTAAAATCATAATTAAAATTAAAATATCAACTCTTTTCTTGTAATTTGTCACTAGAATAATAAATAATAAAAATACTCCCCTGAAGAAGTCGGAAAAAACCGACGAAAGGTTGGGAAAAAAATGGAATAAGTTTTTTATTGGCATTGAAAACAAATCTGACCAAAAATAGCCCGGGATACAGTCTTCACAAGAATCAAACCAAATTGATTCGGACAACCAACAAGATCCCCGAAGAGAAATTCAAAAAGTAGCAAAATATACAATCTTAATCTCAACTTATGTTACTGCGTAAAATTTTTTATAGACAAAACCAATACACCAAAACCCTACTAATAGATACAGAAGCTGACATTTCACTAATAAAACGAACACAAGTCTCTATAAATAAAATAAATACTAACAATATAACTATAAGCGGAATAGGACAAGGTAAAATACGATCACTTGGAAGCATATTTTTTGATTTAAAACACAACAATTGTCTAATTCCACACGATTTCCAAAATGTTAAATATAATTTACCCATACTATGTGATGGAATTATTGGTATAGAATTTATTAAAAAATATAACTGTATTTTAGATTTCAACAACACGTATGATCACTTGGTCCTACGCCCTTTTTACATTAACCAATCAATAGAAATACCAATTCAAAATAATGGTGATGAAGTAATTCTGCCACCAAGGTCAGAAGTCATACGCCAAGTTAAACTACTATCTACAGAAACCAAATTATTAATTCCTAACCATGAAATAGAACCAGGTATTTTGATTGCAAACACAATAGTAACGACAAATAAAGTTTTCATTCGTATATTAAACACTAACAATACTATCAGTAAATTCAAAGTCAAACATTGAAAGAAACAATAAAATTTTAAAAATTCTGGAGAAAAATTTTCCTGAACAATTTAAAAACACATTAACAAAACTTTGCAGTTCATATTGTGCCAACTTAATAGCGTTAACTGCAACTAACTTAAGTATGTATGTACATTTCCGTTAATTAATTAAAATAAAGAACTCGTGGATACACATTACAAATTCAGGTGTGGGGTACAACTGCGATACCATAAATTAAATCTAAAGGAAATAAAATTCGCAGATGAGTTGTACACTACATCATTATTGTGGAAATATTTCATAAAATAAAAGCCATGGATTTACGCCCATCTCGCAGTACGTTAATAGCCGCATTGACTGCTGCCCAGGTAGCTTATCCTGGCTAAGGAATTCAGAAAGATATGTGTAGATCATGGTGAGGAGGTTGCTTGGAACCAAAAGTCCAAATCGCTGCATTTTGCAGCTGAAATTCTGTTTAAGGTTGGACCTGAATCACGTCGAATTAAGAAATCTGACGGTGATAAATTCTGGAAGTTTCGGTTCTTTCAAAGTGCTGAGAACAGGAATGTCACCGGCACTGTGATGGTATGTATTATGTTACGCAAATGCTCTGGCTCAGTAATTGGCTTGTCATCATAACTATCATCATTGCTATTATGATTATCGTTTGAATTATCATTTTGATTAGTCATTTTACTGAATGTAAAAGAAATCCTCTTTCTAATTAAAAGAAATATTTTTCTCTTCACTATAATCTCCGGTCACAGAAGGAACGTGTTCACCCTTTGCGATGTTACTTGAAAAAACATGTAATGGAAACTTTAAAAAGTGGAATTAAAAAAAGGTGAAAAAGTCAAAATATCAGCAAGCAAAAGCCTAATTATAAAACAATTGCCTGTGTGAACATTGATGATATTAAAACTGAAAGTGAATTTAGTATACAGTCAACCAAAAAAGTTATTTGTAACGATAAAATTTGTTGAATTTAATTTACGTCGTTTTTGAGCTAAACAATCGATATATTTACCTACAATGACGCAACAAAACAATTTTAACAACCAACGTGGAATACCCGTTAACCAACATCAGAATCATCGGCCGCGGCCGCGCGATATCGAAAGGATGCGTGCGTTCAATGAACAGAGGCACGTTCAACAGTATTGAGAAGGAGGCGACTGGGCAAACCAGATCGCAAACGAAGCCGCATATGAAGCAGATTCAGAACGAGTGAGAGGACTACCTTCACTCCCAGGGATTGAAATACCACCCCAAGCTCCTCCAGACAACCGGGGAAGCAGAAGACCATCAGGAGGAACGCCCCTGAGGTGAGATCCTCTACGACGGAAACTCGCCTAAACACTGGGAATAACCGGGGCAGTAAGCCAGTAAAGAACACCCTGGCACATAACTTTGATCTGGCGGGATTCAATCCACTCATTCGCCAGACATACGATCGAATGGCAATTGAGGACCAACAATTGTCAAGGAAGTTACCGTATGCCATCTTCCAGCATGCGATGTTTGACTTCCTAGTTGCACATCAGTTGCAACAGGCGAAATATGTGTTGAAATCGCCTACCCTGCAGAATAGCATATTGAATAGATAGAATTCAACATTCCAGTCCCAGTTTATGATTACATTTGTGGACTTGGCCCCACCATAACAACGGCTGGAGATAAAATACATTGGAACATACCAGAGTGCGCAATTCCGGCGCAGACCCGGACGCATAACAACCAAACTGTTCGATCGGGTTCATTCGGTCGTATCACTGCCGACAACCACAACGTTTACGAATGATACATCAGTCCGTATGTAACAGAGTGTGTTCAAGATTAACGTGGGTTCCCGCCATAATGGCCCGACCTCACGGTGCTCTAAACACCGGGTGAAAACAATGCGTCCACCAACGCCCCCATGCCGAAACATGAGTACCAATTCGAATTCATGCATTTGGACATGTTTTCCGCCTTGGTTTGGAGCGGAGCCTATCTAAAACTCCTGCCGATCTATGGGTCTCGACACCCGGTTGCAATGCAACACCACACCGAGCTTGCGCTCTTCCCGCGATTTGGGTCTAAACCACAGCCACCACGAGCCTCCCGAAGGGCCTCTCCAACTGCCAGGCTGGAACCAAAGTTCCAGGGGCTCCTGACACCCGTGGTACCAGATTAAAGTCTCCGGTCGGACTTCGCAGTTATAAAAAACTACTTCCAGTTGAACCCCAAATGTTTCAGGACTGGCGGCCAAACCTCCATTCAACTACTACATCACCCAATCAACCATCGCCCCTAGCACGTCTTCTTCTGAAGACCTCTCGAGCGAACTCATCTAACCTACTTAGCGTGTCAGAACACTCAAGCGCCCTACTGAAATCATAAGTATCCCCAGAACGGAAAATACCCATGCTCTCTAAATTCCTAAGCCCAACGTAGAAAACACACAGCGCCTCGGATGTAAAAATGCATTGAGGGAACCATGTCCGGTCAGCAGAAAGCCCAAAAAAGCCCGAAACCAAAGTCCGGTCGTTCATAAGCAAAATCAGCCCTACGAATAAATTCATAGGTAACCCTACCATTCGACGCATCCCATCTAGCCTTCCACCTTACAATAAGGCGGTCTAGCAATAATTTCTTTACTTGCAAAGGGCTTATACCAGACACTTCAGCACTGGTAACCCAGTCCATACTGCCAGGTGGTAACCCCTTCTTGACTCTAAAGGCGATACCACGTCGTATAACCTCAAGATCAAGCGGTGGAGCACCCAGCAACACCTGAAGTGCGTCAGTAGAGACCGTTCGACATACTGGCATACAGGCCAGCATCATGGCCCTCTGACAAGACAAAACTTCGTCCCTAACATACCTTATGACATATTCATACCATACTGACGAACCAAACGCCGCACATGCGACAAACAGGCCATTGTATATGGTACGAACAGCACGCCTACTAAGACCCCAATCATTCCTTAAAATACGCCTAACCTGACCCACAATAGGAGCAATCCTATTCCTCACATATGTAAGGTGAGTCCTAAATCCCATTCTCTCACAAACCATTATACCTAAGTACCTAACCTGAGTTACATACTTCAGAAATGAACTACCAGACCGTACACTGGGGCGACGATTTCGCGACGAGAAGACCTTAAGCAACATAATCGCAGTTTTTTGGGTTGAAACTTGTACACCCACACTATCGCCCCATGCATTTACAATGCGCATAGCTTGCTCAGCCCTAACTTCCAGCAAGGCGGGAGTTCGCCCCTCAACCATAATAAGCAGGTCATCAGCATATGCACACACACCAAAATATGCACCGAGTCTGTCCAATATGGGATCCATCATAAGATTCCATAAATATGGACCACAAATGGAGCCCTGGGGACAGCCACAGGAAACATTCCTCCAAACCTCACCACTAGCGCCTACCAAGCAAGCCCTACGATTCTCAAAATAACTTCTCCAAAGTGGAAGTTCTCTACATCCTATTTCAGCCAATCTATTCAGTACCCTATCCCACAGCAAATAATCAAAAGCACCCTTAAAATCAACAAATATTCCAAGCACCAAATTCTCCGTTGAGCAATCAACCTTATTTTTTACATGCAGCCAAGCATCCTCAACTGATCTTCCTTCCCTAAAGCCAAACTGGTAATCAGAGAAATTAGTTCGATAGGTCTCCATCAGTCTTGTCACCATTATCCTCTCTAGTACTTTACCAAGTACCGGTAGAGAACTGATGCCCCGATAAGAGCAAGGATCGCTCCTCACCTTATCAGGCGACTTCAGAAGAGCCACAACTCGAGCCGATTTCCATGCCACCGGAAAATACCCTTCACTAATACACCTGCCAAGTAAATCCCCAACGTGATCAGGTATGGCCGCCCAGATGTTTTTACACATCCCTCCGGGCTGGAGTACTGGTCGCGCTCACTGAGTGGTACTGCACAATCCCCCCTGCAGCAGGAAAGAAGGTCCGCAAAAGAGCCTCACAACACTCCCCCCAAGATGACAAGGTAGCTCCGTCAACCCGAAGGCCGGTAATATCCAATCGCCTATTTCTACCCCTGCAAATACGGTAGAGCATACCCCAGGGATCATGACGATTTTCATCAACAAACCTCCTCCAATTCTCCTCTTTCACCCGCAATATTTCTTTCTTGTAGAGCCTTTGGCAAGTCAAGAATTCAGCTTTCTTCAAGGCTAGATCCTCTGCGTTTGAACGTCGGGCTCTTTGGAATCGCTTCCTCAGATGTCTAACATTCCTCCGCATCGAATATAATTCTGAAGTCCACCACTTAACCGTGCCTCGGGCCCTCTCTCTAACACGCCCTAAAACCTCGTCATTAACCCTACACATTAATCTATCAATGTAGTTGACTTTATCGTCAACTGACATTGTACTAAAGTCATCAAAAGACTCATCTAAAAAGTACGCAATAATTAAGGCTCTACATTGACCCCAGTCTGCGTCGTGTATCCGCCACCTCCTGTGCGGCGGAGCGACATAGCCATAATCTCAATAAGACTATGGTCACTAACACCAAATTCCTCACAAATTGTCCACCTAAAAGAAAACCCTGCTAGAGCTGCATTATTGCATGCCGTAACATCTATGTCACTGCAACCCATCGGACCATCAAAAGTATAGGGCTCGTTCGCCTCATTCAAGACTGAAATGTCACGAGCCACAAGCCACTCACCAAATTCTATTCCCCGCCTGTAATTCTGCTGACCAGCGAAAGTACCAGTCAGCTTACTGAGCCACATGCTAGAACTAGCATTAGCGTCAACACCAAGAATCAGCGGCAAACTACCCGCTATCAAACGAACCGATTCCATATACTGCAGGTAAGGTTCGAGAGAAACACTATGCCTACAGTAAATACTGGCAAGAAACACCCTACCAAAACCACCCTCAATTGAAACACAAATGCCCCATTGAGACTTACTAACCACAACACAGTCATAGCTGCTGCTGTCGACAACAACCGCAGCGTCACCCCTATCATCAATAAATACCCTCATATCGCCTGGCAGACCCCTGACACAACCGCCGGTAGTGAACGGCTCTTGCAATAATGCAAAAACCGAACCCTTCCGGCGCATTGCCTGTCCTAATTCACACACTACTGGAAAAGATCCCTGACAATTCAACCGACAAATTTTAAAATTATGAACACTATCCATCTTAATGTCTAGAATTCACCCATTCTACCATTGCACAATATACAGGACAGGCTGCTGTAAGCATTCTATGCCCTGAAGGTAGACCCTTAAAGGCACAGTCCCTACAATATACCTGATTTACGCAGCGAAATTGTGTGTGACCAGCCTGACAACAAATTCTGCAGACAGTACCCTTCGACTTACACTCTCTAACCCTATGGTCAAAACTCAGACATCTATAGCAACAGCTAACAACATCTGAAGGACGCACAGCAAAACTAAACCACTTTATGTAACAACGACCGTTGTCCAACAATCGCTGCATAGAGGCGTTTTCACCCTCCAATACTACATCAACTTTTCCAGCGGAAGCCTTCCAGGGCTCAGAAACCATACGGACTGACTTCTTAAATGCTTCTGCCGACATTTTCTCTTTAAAATTAAGCTCATAAGCATCTCGCATAAATTCATCCGGAGATATCTCCGAATGAACTGCTTTAATTACCACTCTAGGGCCCAGCTTGTTTCTAACCGAAACTTCCAGCTCTACTTCACCAAACTTCGAATTTTTAACTACGTTATCTCTCTCAGCTACAGAGGGGGTACGCAGAACCGCTCTCCCATTGCGCATCGGCCTGAGTGCATGCACTCTAACCCCAAGAGAGGGACCAACCTCCTTAACAACTTTATCGACTACCTCCTTAGCAGTGGTACCCGCCCTTACATCAAAAGAAACGGACAGGTCACAAATCAAACCCGAAACCTGGAGTGGAATCCCTTCCCGGCGGGGTGGTTTCCAGCAAACGGAGTCATCAACGAGAATCTTCTCGAATACAGGTCACTAAAGCGTCTATACCCAGACGGAATTCGAAAGTGCCTAGAGTGTGAGTTTTACACATCGGACGACGTCGCTGGAATGTTATGCCATAGTGCATATGTCATGACCTTAACATCAGGAGTTCTGGTGTCAATGTCGAGCATTAAGGTCACAAAAGCCGACTGTAAGACCAAGGACAATCCCGCTGGAAAAGAGACCCTGATATTCCGGCTACGTGTTTTACAGTGGCAGGAGAACCGCCAGTCGACTGGTTGCCGACGATAAATAGCAACTTCTTGGTCAACCACCCGTTTGCTTTGCAACGTGGATTGAGGGACAGACCGGAACAACCTTAATCCTAATAACTGGGTGTTACTCGTTAGATCTGACATATATTACGACTTTACGTATCAAGGAGTGATTGAATACAATTAACATATAGTAAATATATTAATTATATTGGCGGAACATTTCAATTGCGATTTTAAAGAAATTCACCACAACTTAAGAGAGGTAATAAAGCAAAAATATGAGTCAATTAGTGTCCAATTTTACTTCGGGGGAAGCAGCCCTTAGTATGTGCGGAGTTGAGAAGCGCCCTGGTAATGATGATGTCATCACTATAGCTGGCCAGACACTCACAAGCGTTATCAACCATGGGATAGCAGCTGATGTAGTTATTACTACTTGTCCCCAGAAGATGGTTCAAACACTTACATGGGCCAAACTTTTGATTATCTGTCCATGGCTATGGAATTTAAAAAGATATGTGTAGATCATGGTGAGGAGGCACTATGATAGTATGTACGTACAAGACAACCAACCCACCGACTACACCACCAGCTGTGAATGCTGACTGTAAAACAGGCTAGTTTGTTGGCCACTGATACAATGTCTCGAATTGTCGAGGCTGCTTACAATAACGGAATAATGCTTGTAACTTTATCATAACATATTTAGCAAGAATGATTATGTCGAACTGACTACAAAAGTGTGTCCTGGAGTTGAACAGGCTAAAGCAGTGCCTTCCGTTATAATTGGAATAATATCAAGTTGCAAGAGCGGTGGGCAATATTTATCCTCATCGCGTGCTTATGTTGCTGTGTGTGCAGCTTTAGTTGCAACTCGCAATATGAAGGATCGTCGTGTTGCGGAAGATATTGTACAGAAGATCATAAAGCAGTACAATGCTGCTCAGAAACAATTCGATAAAGAGAAGTGTTTGTTGTATTGTCAGTATGCAACAGGTTGCATACCAGCTGAAATCAACCCAAATAAGTTGCTGAAAGAAATGTAAGAATAGCATGAACCCGTTGGCTGTAATCAGTGCCAACGACACCTACATTCCAGTCCCAGTTTATGATAACATTTGTGGACTTGTCCCCACCATAGCACCGGCTGAGGATAAAATTTATTGGAACATACCAGAGTGTGCAATTCCGGCGCATACCCGGACGCATAACAACCAAACTGTTCGATCGGGTTCATTCGGTCCTATCACCGCCGAGAACCACAACGTTTACGAGTGTTATATCAGTCCATATGTAACTCCGGAATACATCACAAGAAACGGACAGGTCACAAATCAAACCCGAAACCTGGAGTGGAATCCCTTCCCGGCGGGGTGGTTTCCAGCAAACGGAGTCATCAACGAGAATCTTCTCGAATACAGGTCACTTCAGCGTCTATACCCAGACGGAATTCGAAAGTGCCTAGAGTGTGAGTTTCACACATCGGACGACGTCGCTGGAATGTTATGCCATAGTGCATATGTCATGACCTTAATATCAGGAGTTCTTGGGTCAATTTCGAGCATAAAGCTCACAAAAGCCGACTTTAAGACCGAGGAAAAACTTGCTGCTTTCATCCTTAAGGAGCGTAGCGGTGAAGATAATGTCCATGTAGTACTTTGGGATTAGCCAGCAACGCTGAAGTCCCCCTTTGCCCTTTCTGCTTCCGCGTCAAATAGGGCAAATTTTTCTGCGTACAAACGGAAAAGAGATCCTGATATTCCGGGTACGTGTTTTACAGTGGCAGGAGAATCGCCAGTCGCTCTGGTTGCCGACGATAAATAGCAACTTCTTGATCAAAAACCCGTTTGCTTTGCAACGTGGATTTAGGGACAGACCGACCCTGCGGTCAAATGATCACGAAGAAGAAGAAGGTTCCGGAACAGTAACCCAAGATGTCTTCAACTGGTTGGAGACTTCTTTTATAATTAAGCGGTGAATACACCTTTTCAAATTCCAGTGAAAACAATTGCCAATTTTTCATAATTTTCATTTTTCATAAAATTCATTGGAACATACCAGAGTGCGCAATTCCGGCGCAGACCTGGACGCATAACAACCAAACTGTTCGATCGGGTTCATTCGGTCCTATAACTGCCGAGAACCACAACGTTTACGAGTGTTATATCAGTCCATATGTAACTTCGGAATACATCACAAGAAACGGACAGGTCACAAATCAAACCCGAAACCTGGAGTGGAATCACTTCCCGGCGGGGTGGTTTCCAGCGAACGGAGTCATCAATGAGAATCTTCTCGAATACAGGTCACTACAGCGTCTATACCCAGACGGAATTCGAAAGTGCCTAGAGTGTGAGTTTTACACATCGGATGACGCCGCTAGAATGTTATGCCATAGTGCATATGTCATGACCTTAACATCAGGAGTTCTTGGGTCAATGTCGAGCATTAAGGTCACAAAAGCCGACTGTAAGACCAAGGACAATCCCGCTGCTTTCTTCTTAAAGGAGAGTAGCGGTGAAAAAGATGCCATGCGGTACTTTGGGATGAGCCAGCAACGCTGAAGTCCCCCTTTGCTTTTTCTGCTTCCGCATCAAATAGGGCAAACTATTCCGCGTACAAACGGAAAAGAGATCCTGATATTCCAGCTACGTGTTTTAGTGGCAGGAGAACCGCCAGTCGACTGGTTGCCGACGATAAATAGCAACTTCTTGGTCAACCACCCGTTTGCTTTGCAACGTGGATTGAGGGACAGACCGGGACAACCTTAATCCTAATAACTGGGTGTTATTCGTTAGATCTGACGTATATTACGACTTTACGTGTCAAGGAGTGATTGAATACAATTAACATATAGTAAATATATTAACCTAATTGGTGGAACATTTCAATTGCGATTTTAAAGAAATTTATCACAATTTTAGAGAGGTAATAAAGAAAAAATATTAGTCAATTAGTGTCCAATTTTACTACGGGGGATGCAGCCCTTAGTATGTGCGGAGTTGAGAAGCGCCCTGGTGATGATGATGTCACCACTATAGCTGGCCAGACACCCACAAGCATTATCAACCACGGGCTAGCAGCTGATGTAGTTATTACTACTTGTCCCCTGAAGAAGGTTCAAACACTTACATGGGCCAAGCAGTCGCAATTTTTACCTGCCGGTCGTAACAAAAAAAAAAAAAAACAAACAAAATAAGAATAAAAAAAACAGAGATTGAAAAAAACAAGCAAGTACAACGGTGGTTGAAAGTTAACAACAGTGGCAGCACGGCTAATGAAAGAAGTTTAGCCGCGTCAGCATAAAACCTTATAAAATAATTTCCCATGGTTTCTGGACGCGCAATAGCTCAACAACAGGAGCATCAAATTACACTAAAATATATTTGCCAACTAAGCATCCGGTTAACCGCACATGTCGATGCAACGTGATGCAGCTAGCTTTCGAGGTGAAGTTGCTAACTTGATGAAGGCAGTCTTGGTTACGCGCTCGTGTTGAACGTTTCATTTAATTCATCTAATTTGTAATTAATTTTGAAGTGTAAATCCTTGGTGAATAAATATTGTAATTAATTTTGAAGTTTAAATCTTTCGTGTTATTTAATAAGACACAGTTTGTCGCGTCTAAATTTAATTTTTTTTAAGATAAACCAATTGGTATTCCTTAACTTGAATGTGAGTTAATAGTGATGTGTATAAACATGCAAAATAATAAAATAAAATAAAAAAAATAAATAAATAAAACAACTAGAAGAAAAAAAGTTTATATGTATATACATACATATAATAAAAAAAATGAATTGATAATTAACAGAGTGATGTTTATATGTATTTACATACATATATTGTAAAACAAAAATATTATTATTAAACAGAGTGATGTTTATATGTATTAATTAGATTTGGGTATACAGAGTAGTTGTATTTATATATATAAACATGTATAGAAAATAATTGTGTGTGTAGTAGAGCTGTGGTTGTGTGGTCCGTGTCTTTGACATGCGTTTAATTTAAAAGAATGTTATTTGCAAATAAACTGTCGCGAAAAACAGAACGGAAGTGTACCCCTCTGGGTTGGTGAAACTATTACCATTTCGGACACGGACTCTGTGGGTGAAGCCGTGGCCGGTGAAATTCGCTGTTCGCAATCGACCGCCATATCGAATGGGAGTCTGCTCACAGGTGTCGCAGACTTTAGAGAGGGAGTGGGAGACGAGGATTTGGGTAGAGTCGAGGATTGTTCGCTGCGTGATAAGGCGCCGAAAATACCGCCAGTACATCGCCAACGTGGGAATCACTTGGACCATGGGGGAAACAGATAGTGAGGTGGAGGATCCAGATCCTCTCGTGGAATTTCCTGTATCGCCCAGAAAGCTAACGATTTTGAACGGTCGGGTGAGCCCGGAGCTGGAGCGAGAAGTTGAGGACCCGCTGCTCCTAGAGGAGGCAGAGGAATTAAGGCTCAGTGGAATAGAGAAGGACGTCCTGTCGCTAGGCGAAATAAGCCTCGGAAGCCTAGAAGAACTAGTCCATCAGGCTCTGCAACAGGAGCAGGAGCGTGTCCAGCAGCCTCAGGTAGTCGCAACTCCGAACGAGGAAAACTGGGCAAAGGTACCTCAGGAGTTGCAGGAGGAAATCTGTTACATGAAGCGTAAACGGTTGTGCTTTAGGCGGGATTTTGGCAATCAGTCGTATCGCATCAGGATATCGGCGTCGGGTAGGGTGGTGGTAAGATCGTTAGCGAGAGAGGGGAGTAGTGTGAGGACTTAAACTTCAGGGAATTTAAATCCACACAAGAAAATGAACATGTTTGAATAAATAATGAAAATTACAGGTGTTGCGTTTTAGTGGGAAAGTGGATTACATCCACTTAAGGGAGGAGCGAAAAATATTCGCTACAACTTAATTAAAGTACCAAAACAATCATACCAAAACAACACACAGAGAGGAAAACAGCAAAGAGCAGCCTAACACACAAAACACACAGGACAACAAACAGCAGCAGACAAAACGTAGAGAGGCAACAGCATCCAATACAATCCACACAACCGCTATCGGTTCAAACCATACAAAGTTGTGTGGTTTTGTAGTTAGGAAGTCGTAGCCAAGATTGCTATAAAAGCAGGATGAAATAGAAAATATTATTATTGTAACCGGTGAACGTAAGCAAGTGGTAACAAAGGTCGGTAAGAAAAGATAAAAATTCAAAGAGCAAGTGATAGTAGTAAATGTGGATTAGTAACACTAATCCTAGCAAAGATAAGTGCAGGGAAATTTCAGACGGATTATCGAGGAAGGAGTGTAGTGCACTGGCTCAGGGCAAAGCTATAGACAGTTTTCCCGGAGGTTCTCACCCGGAAAGCTTAGGGAGAGTGTAGGCCCTGAATAACATTCGGGCAAAACCATAGAATAGAAATTGAGGTATAGGAGTGATTAGTACGTCGGCTAATGTTACCACGAAGGCTTACGCTGAGTATTTTAAAACACAAAAGAGTTGAGAGAAAAAGTGATAAACAAAAGCTATAATAAAAGAAAACGTTTGTGTTTTTTTTTTTTTTAAGGACCTTGGCGGGCTGAGCTAAACCCGCACAATAAACCCTGAATAACCGGAGGTTGGTTACAACTTTTGATTATCTGTACATGGCTATGGAGTTCAAAAAGATATGTGTAGATCATGGTGAGGAGGTTGCTTGGAACCAAAAGTCCAAATCGTTGCACTTTGCAGCTGAAATTCTGTTTAAGGTTGGACCTGAATCACGTCGAATTAAGAAATCTGACGGTGATAAATTCTGGAAGTTTCGGTTCTTTCAAAGTGCTGAGAACAGGAATGTCATCGGCACTGTGGTGGTATTTAAGTTAACACAAAATATGTTTAAACACAAACAATTATTAAATATTTGTTCGTTCCCACCAAATGTGCTGACACTATGTCTGAGTGTCACATTTCTTCATTGCATTCCAAATTTAGTTCTCATCAAAGGTGTAACACGAGCCAGAATAAAGTGGCGTGATTATTAAAATCTAAAGCTATGAGTTAGGGTAGATTGTAAGAAATAAATTACTGTTGATTTTACATTTGAATAAAGAAGTTGAGCTGTCTCTTAAAAACAGACACTCAACAATAAAATATATATTTTTTTTTAAATACAATTACGTGTATTTAATTGGCGCCCGAGCAGGGACCCTTCGAAAAAGTCCTTCGGAAAAATAATAAAAATCGCAGTCAAGCCTTAGCAGGCTCCTTAGTAGTTTAAGTACAATCCGGGTTGTGCGTATAAGCCAACGCCTGCTAAGCTAGCGAAAGCGAAATCTAGTTAAGATTATAAAAAACTTGTGGAAAAGTAAAAAATTAAAAATAATGAACAAAATTTGTAAAAAAAATTTAACAAACTGTAAAAAATAAACACTAAGTGAAAAAAATTTATAAATAAAGGCTGTTAAAAAAAATTAAAAATTAATAAGAAACTTTTTTTAATTGAAGTAAGAACTAAATAAACAGAAATAATATAATAAAAAAATAATAATAAGAAATCAGCCAGAGCAAAATAATCGCTAACTTAAGTGACTAACTAAAGAAATCATAAGAAATTAGTTAAGTGGTGCATTGAAGAATTTAAAAAAAAAACTAAACAGAACTAAATAAATAAAAGAACTAAAATCTAATAAACAAATTGTGTAATGTATGTGATTACTCGTAAAATAATTAAAATAAAAGAACATCTTGAATTATACTTCGAAAATTTAAATAAAGAATCAAACCAACAAACAGAAGCTTTATAAGGAAATCTCTACAACAGAAGATGAAGATCCTGATGCTGCTAGAGTAAGTTAATTTTAAGGAAGTTTTGTAAAAATAAGAAAAATTTATTTTGAAATTTTAACCAGAAAAATTAAGTTTTATAAAAAGTGTATTCATCGCTGCCTCCCAGTGATATAAAAATTTAAATTTTTTATTCTATCATTCAATATCCTTTAAGTGTAATTTTGAGGAAATATTTTAATCTGAAATTTTAATCTGGAAAAAAATAAGTTTTATAAAAGGTGTATTCAATTTAAATTTTTTATTCTATCATTTAATATCCTTTAAGTATAATTTTGAGGAAATATTTTAATCTAAAATTTTAATCTGGGGGCTTATTCTGAATTGCGATGCGAAAATCAATGCGATGCGCAAATGAAATGCGATGCGAAAGAAAATTGGTATTCTGTTAGACTTTCGCAATTGCATTCGCAATTTATTTCAAATCGTTGGCAACGCAGCTCAAATAAACATCAGTATCAACAAACGTCAAATTAAAAATAAATAAATTTTTTGTGCTTCGCTGTGAAAATTGTTTCTAAAATTTATTTAATAGGTCCAAACCTATTAAAATTTAAGTCAAATATTTTTTAACTTCTCTAATAGGTGGTCTATTAATATTTAGTTCTTCAGTTAACGTTTGCCACAAAGTATTTGCAGACTAACGTGCATTTGGTGTTTTTAAATGGTCTCTTGCCAAATGGCTGTGCTTATTCATAAATTCTATTTTTATTTAAAGTGGACGCGGTTTGTTGGTCTTATTGCTTACTTCCCTGAATTAAATAATAAATATATGATGAATACATAAATAAAATATTGTTTTTTACTTATATGTTTGTACTTTGCGAATGCTACTTTGTTGTCGAATAAATTTTGCGAATTTGACATGTGTTTTCGCAATTTAGAATACCGATTTACCACCTTTTCGCATTTGAAATGCGATTAAAATAGAACTTTGCGAATATCGCAATACAGAATAGCAATTATTCGCATTTATGTATTTTCGCATCGCATTGACTTTCGCATCGCAATTCAGAATAAGCCTCCTGAAGAAAAAATAAGTTTATGGAAGGTGTTAAATCTGTTATTCTATCCTTCAATATCATTTAAGTAAATTCATGCCGAACGAATTAATTGACGAAATAACACAAAGACTCAATAGGGCTCTGACAATGACGCAACCAAACGGATCTTCTGGTTCAACCGGATCTTCCAGTCTGAATGAGACACAAAAAAACAGATTAAAGAAATTGTTGAGGATATGCTTAGGAAAAGAAATGACAGTATTGTGGAGGAAGACACTGACCAACCAGTAGGTAGAATCAGTGGTAATTTAGAGGAGCTTAGCAAAATCCCAGATATTGTGGAATCAATAAGAGAGTTCTCTGAGAAACCAGGAGAATTCAACTCTTGGAGGAAATCTGTTGACAGAGTGTTAGCACTTTTCGAAACACTTCGCGGTACTGGACGATACTACGCAATCTTGCACGTAATTCGCACCAAAATAACAGGTTATGCGGATACCGCTCTAGAATCATATAGTACACCGCTATACTGGGGTAGAATTAGAAAATGTCTAATAATGCACTTCTCAGACAAGCGAGATATTGGGACTCTAGAGTACCAAATGACTTCTCTGTGTCAAGGAAATAAAACAGTAAACGATTTCTATCAAATATTTTACCAACATCTCTCTTTGCGCGTAATGACAAATACTTATAGGGAAAAGGCATTGGACACTTTTATTAGGGGTCTTAATGGGGACCTTTCCCGACTTTTAAGCATTAGAGAGCCGACTTCATTACCACAGGCTCTACACATCTGTCTTAAATTAGATAACATGTCTTATAGGAAAAATTACGCTCAGGCTCAAAGCTCAAAATTAAACGGACAAAGGGTACCAACTCTGTCTACTGGACGTGCATTTTATCCTAACTCGTTCATACAGGATTTATGAGGCCACCAGTACCACCGCGATACCGCCCTACAATAAATCATAATAGCCAGAATCAAAATTGTATGCGCCCAAATTGGAATCCTCCTAGACCCCAGTTTAATCACGATGGATTCATAGGACAACCATACAAAAGTGAATATAACAACTATCGAATAATTCCAGGAATAGAACCGATGGATATCGATAGATCGATTCAAACGAAACAAGTTAATTACATTAATCAACCAGCAATAAACCAAAACCCAAAAAGATCCGCGGGTAGCTCTTTTCAAGAACCCGTCAACAAGATGCAAAGGAATTTCCATATAGGAGCCGACTATGTACCAGAGGATGAGTGGTACGAATGGGCAAATTATCCACCTGAAGGAAATGAAGTCGATGTGCAACTAGCAAATAATGAAGCAGACTACGTTCAAGAATATTTACAAAATATTCCTGAAGAAAATGAGGTTGCAGTGGAAATTCAGAAGGATCAAATAGACAATGTTCAGCTTGCCGTTAATTTTTTAGGTTAAACTGTTCCTCATTACCGTATTTTGAGGCAAAAATGAGGAACAGGAATATACTTTCATTTTTACTAGATACAGGAAGCAACAAAAATTACATTAGGCCAGAAATAGTAGAAAGCCCAATAGAGAACAACCAAATCTTTTATGCAAAATCTGCCAATGCGGAATTAGGATAACACAACATACACTTTTAACATTTTCAGGATTTGAGGATACTCCACTTAAATTTTATTTACTAGCAGGTTTTGACTCATTCGATGCAATTTTTAGGGAATGATAGTTTAAAAGAATTGTCAGCCGTTATCCACATTGCCAAAAATTATTTTACTATAGGAAATGGACAAAGAATAAATATAAAGCAGCGTATTTCGCAAAGTATGAACAACATCGAATTACGGACCCAACATTTAAGCCAATTATTCGCAGAACCAGACGAGAGACTAACCTATTCCACTGTAGTGGAAGCAGATATAAGGACGGAAAACAACACACCAATATACGCCAAAAGCTACCCCTATTCGATGGCATTGAGAGACGTCGTGGAAGAAGAAATAAATCGGCTCTTACGAAATGGTATCATAAGACTATCACGAACTCCGTATAATTCTCCTATTTGGGTGGTTCCCAAAAAGGAAGACCATTCAGGAAAAAGGAAATTTAGAATAGTTGTGGACTTTAGAAGATTAAATGCGGTAACAATTGCAGATAAATACCCCATTCCAGACATTAATGATGTTTTGGCGAATTTGGTTGGAAACCAATACTTTACTGTACTAGATCTTAAAAGTGGTTTTCACCAGATTAATCTTAAAAAGGAAGACAGGGAAAAAACAGCTTTTTCCATCAATAATGGTAAATATGAATTTACCAGACTGCCTTTTGGCTTGAAAAATGCCCCATCTATTTTTCAAAGGGCACTCGATGACATATTGCGACAATTTATAGGAAAAATTTGCTATGTTTATGTGGACGATATTATTATTTTCAGTAAGGACGAACAATCACATTTAAAACATGTGAATCAAGTATTCGAAACATTAAAACGGGCATATATGAAAATCCAACTAGATAAATGTGAATTCTTTAAACGGGAAGTAGAATTCCTCGGATTTATAGTAGCAAAAGAGGGAATAAAAACAAATCCGAAAAAAGTTGAAACGATATTGAAATTCGATTACCCTAAGACATTAAAAGAACTTCGAGGGTACGCTAATATTGCAAAACCACTTACAGTACTATTACGAGAAGAAGAAGGAAGAGTATCGAAAACGACTTCCTCCCAAACTAAAATCAATTTAGATTATACGACCAAAAAGGCTTTTAACGATCTAAAAAATGCTTTAATTTCACGAGAGGTAATACTAGCATATCCTGACTTTAACAAGGATTTTCAATTAACAACCGACGCATCAAACTACGCTATTAGAGCAGTGCTCAGCCAAGATGATAAACCCATTAGTTTTATCTCCAGAACACTTACCAAACTGAAGAAAGTTATGCAGCAAATTAAAAAAAATGCTTGCAATTATATGGTCTTTGACTTCACTAAGAAATTACCTCTATGGCTCAAAAAAAGTAATAATTTATACTGACCATCAACCACTTACGTACGCTTTCAGTAATAATATTAGTAACTCCAAAATGAAAAGATGGAAATGTATTTTAGAAGAATATAATTACGCACTAAGATATAATCCAGGTAGAACTAACGTAGTGGCCGACGCGTTATCTAGAAATCTCTCAGGTTTAAATGTTCTTCAAGATCTATCAAGCTCTTTCACCATGACTCAACACAGTGCTGAAAGCTCAGGTGAAAATCTTATACCAAGCGTTGAAACTCCAGTTAATGTATTCAAAAATCAATTATTCATAAGCACAGGAGAAGTACCTTCATATCAATTTAAAATTATCTTTCCAGGCTATCATCGACATCTTATAATGGAAGCAAGTTATGATGAACTGAAATTTATAACAATTCTAAAGAGATATCTTAATCCATCAGTAATAAATGGCATTCAAACTCCAGAATCGATAATGGGTAAAATTCAAAGCATTTATGGAGACCATTCCTCAAATTATAAATATAGGTTTACACAGGTTGTAGTCGAAGACATAACGTCCGAGAACGACCAAGAGAATATTATTGTGGAAGAACATTCAAGGGCCCATCGTAATGAAAAAGAAAATAGAACCCAAATTATGGAAAAATACTATTTTCCGTCTATGGCAAGGAAAATAAAAAGAATAATAAAATTGTGCTCAATTTGCAAAAAAAAAATAAATACCAAAGACATCCAAATAGACCGGAACTTGGAGAAACACCGATACCAACATATCCTGGTCATACAATTCACATAGACATATTTTCAACCGATAAAAAACTGATATTGACTTCGATCGACAAGTTTTCAAAATACGTTCAAGTAAAACAACTTAGTGGCAGATCAATTGAGGCCGTTAGAAGACCTCTTAGGGACAACGAACCTTCATTAAATTCTCCTTCTATTTTATTTATGATGAAAGACGACCTAAAAATAAATATTTTTACTACCCCTTCTTATAAAAGTGAAACAAATGGACAAATAGAACGTTTCCACTCGACTTTGGCAGAAATAATGAGATGCCTGAAGGAAGAGGGAACATCTAGAGATTTTGAAGAGTTATTAGAAAGATCTGTGAATGAATACAATCATTCTGTTCATTCTACTACGAATAGGAAACCAGTGGACTTATTCTTTGGACGAACAGTTGACTACTCACCACAAGATTATGAGACAACAAGGCTCTCAAATGTTGAACGACTTAAACGCAAACAAGAAAAGGACCTCGTTTACCACAATAAAAACAAAAAGCCGACTAAAGAATACGTACCCGGACAATTAGTTTACGTAAAGACCAATAAAAGATTAGGTACTAAATTAAGTAACAGGTTTAAAGAAGAAATAGTAAAAGAAAACCGCGGTACTACTATCGTTACAGAAAGTGGTCGGGTTATTCATAAGAGCCATATAAGAAATTAATGAAGTAAATGAAAGTAAACAGTTATAATTTCCTTTCAAACATATTTTTAGATTATTATTGGCGACTGTTATGGCCGACCTTAGTATTCTCGACTACTCTAACACGAGACTTGTAACAATTCATACTGGGATAGCAAGACGACAAAATGGAACATTTAAAGTTGTACATACAATCAACATCGATCAGTACCGAGATTTGTTAGAAAATCTGGAGTCCGCATTAAATAATAATATTACGTATAGTCATCCGATCCGTCTGTTTTTAATACAACAAACCCTTGATATAAAGGGTCTTCTGAAACGCCTAAGTCCGAAAAAAATAAAAAGATCAATAGATGCCATTGGCACCGCATGGAAGTGGATTGCGGGTACACCCGACAGTCATGATTTCGAAATTCTGACACAAAATATGACAAACCTTCTGGAAAATAATAATATACAAATGATACTAAACGAACTGACTATCAATAGAATTCAAGAGATATCCAACATTACTAATGAAATATTGAAGGTTAGAAAGGAAGATTGGAATACGGAACTAACAATTAGCTTAGAACACAAATTAAACATAATTGAAAAAGAATTGCAGAATATTGAATACGCCATACAATGGGCAAAAGTTAATATTGTAAATTCGTTTATTTTATCTAAAACAGAAATTGAAGCCTTAAATAACGTGTTAATAAATTGTAGAATTCCAATATTTGACGTTGATGAATTGCTTACTTTCGGAAATGTAAAAATTGTTACCAACAATAAAGAAACTTTATACATACAATCACTAATAATAGTACTTGTGAAACATATTTAACAAAACCTGTAAAGTTTGGAAATTTAATAGACAAAATAGAATTCGATAAAATATTTACAATTTAATAACGATTTGTTTGCTATCAAAGGAAAATGTAAAGGTTATAATGATATAACCATATGTAATAAAAACGATATAGAAGAATTAAGAGATGATTATTGTATAACTAGTTTATTTAAGAACAGAATAGGCAACTGCACCCAGGTAAATAATGATCACGTACACACTATAGAAGAAACCGGAAGCGATCTTATATTACTAAATCAATACAACGGCAAAGTCACAGCAAATGACGAGAAAATACAATTAAATGGAACTTATTTGATAAAATACTTTAATACAACTATAAAAATAGATAAACAAGAATATTTTGCACCTGAAATAAGTGGCAGTAAACCCCTTCCAGCCTTCCTACAACCAAATGCAATTAGCGGCAGGATAGAGGAGGTACTTTCCTTAGAAAGGCTTCAGAAAATAAACATAAAAAATATCAAACGATTGGAACTCCTAGTAACCAAAAGCAAAACAATGACAGCAATCATGGCTATTGTTTTTCTTGCGGCTGTTGGAACCATTACAAGTTTGAGAAAATGTTATCATCAAGAAAAAGAAACAGAAGAAATAGAAGCAATTCCAGAAATAACAGAATCATCTAATACAGAACAAAAAATTGATAAAAAACAATCAAGCATTTACAATCTTCACATAGTTTGAACAATCGGGACGATTGTACTTAAGGAGGGAGGAGTTAACACAAAATATGTTTAAACACAAACAATTATTAAATATTTGTTCTGTAGTGCATCTATACTTAGTAAAGGCATTGTAAGGATATTATTTAATATAAGTTAATTGAACTTGAAATTCAATCCATATTTGTTTACAATAAGTATTTTTAAGAATTTAGTGAAGTAAAATTATAAATTGAATTTGTGCTTGGTCAGCATAAATGAACATTAAACTTTTTGTGGTGAACTGTTGCCATAGGAATAATGTATATGATTTTTGTAATGTAATATGATTTTTGAATATTCTCTAAATAATTGTTTTCACGCGCCAACAAATTATGGTAACAAAAAAAAAGAAATAAAGAATTTGCCAAAAGTGCAAATTCCCGTGGGAACAGCGAATTCGCTATAGATTGGTTATTGTCCCAAATTAATGCTGACCATAGAATAAATTAGTATATAAGTTGGAAATTTAAAAAAAATAAAGACAGAATTGATTGAACAGCTTAAAGAAAAAAAGGTCTTTCTTTCTCTTCTCATTTGGAAATCGGCACTGTTGGGTGCTGAAGAAAAACGGCTGCAGAGCTTAGCAAATACTGAAACAAATCCTTTTGTTTTTTTTTTTTTTGTTGACTGAAACTACAACTCATTATATGGCGATCCTGCCAATCTAAAAAGAATCCTATAAATAAACAGGATAAAATTGTTTTTTTGGAGGAATTTTTTTTTTAATTTTTTCCCTTGACGGAGAGTTCTACAATTTTAAATGACTCAACAAGAGGTAGACGAAATTTTTGAGAAGTGGAAAAAATATCTGCACGAAGAATACGTTCGAGAAGGAACATCAGTTGAAGAACCAACCACCTATACACCCACACCAAAGTCTGCTGGCCCTAAGCCAATTACAATAGAGCAGTATCAGACTAGACAGAAGAATCAGAAACTACAACTACAAAACTTTAGAAACCAAGCCACAAGTAAAAAGAAGAAAGGAGGAAAGAAGCTAAAATTTCAGAAAGCCTGCAAGGACCTGCAGCGTATAATAGGCATCAGTGAGGGAAGACAAAAACAACGATTGATACAGCAACTGATAGAACTCAGGAAGGCCGGTTGGAGAAACCATAATAAAATATAATATAAAAAAAATAAAACATTCTTCTAGGATTTTGATGTAACATTAAAATTACACTTTGTATATATATATATATATATATTTTTCATAAAAATGTATAGAAAAATAAGAAAAAACCCAAGAAAATTTTGATAAGTGATGAATCTAGAATTACATACTTTTCAGATAACAGAGGAAGATAGAATAGAATATACATTAGAACAAATGGGTATCGCTGATGCAAAAGTAGAGGGCCATGCGATTGCCAACGCTACAAATACAAATAAAATAACAATAGACCAGGAAATAATAATAATTCTATTATTAAATTTCGTAGTAGTAGTAATATTCAAGTTTCTACAACACTATATAAAAAAACAGGTTGTAAGAAATTCTGTACAAAATGCATAAATAATAAAACAAAAATTAAAAAAAAAAAAAAAAAAATCAATGGAGCAGATCTTTGACGAATTAGAAAGATTAATTGTGAATGCTAGGAAATCAATAACAAAAAAATATACAAAAGAAACTGTACAAGAAAAACTAAAGTTAATAGAGCAGTTAAGTGAAAAATTCGGAAAACTTGTAGGACATTTAGAGATTCCCTTAAGAGACGAAAAGATTATTCAATTTAGAGACTTGAGAGAAACAGCAATTCAGCTATTGACAGAATATAAAGAGGAAAAATTGAAAATAGAGGAAACAGTTGAAAATCTTAAAATCATGTCGAACTTTGACTGTAAAAAGGCTTCGGAAACAATACCAGTTTTCGAGGGAAATCCAAAACATGTTTATATTTTCCTTTCAATGATAGAAATGGTTCATTCTGAACTTAATGAGCAAGGAAGAAAGAACCTGATAAAATATATATTGGCAATAAAATTAGTAGACAAAGTCAGGGACATTTTGATTATACAAAATACGCCTGAAACTTTCGATGAGCTGAAGACAGCTTTGGCAAAACATTTCAAATCAACAAGAACGTCAAGCAGCATACATTTTGAATTAAGAAATACAAGGCAAAAAGGAAATTACAAAGAACGTATTAACACTTTGATAGCAGACTTGACATTGGTACAAATTTCGGAACTTGAGGACAGTTCAAATCAGGTAGCTCGATCTACGATAAAGACTATGAATGAAAAACTAGCTTTATTTATCCTCATCGCGTGCTTATCTTGCAGCTTTAGTTGCAACTCGCAATATGAAGGATCGTCGTGTTGCGGAAGAAATTGTACAGAGGATCAAGAAGCAGTACAATGCTGCTAAGAAACAATTCGATAAAGAGAAGTGTTTGTTGTATTGTCAGTATGCAACAGGTGGCATACCAGCTGAAATCAACCCAAATAAGTTGCTGAAAGAAGTGTAAGAATAGTATGAACCCGTTGGCTGTAATCAGTGCCAACGAAATCAACATTCCAGTCCCAGTTTATGATTACATTTGTGGACTTGGCCCCACCATAGCACCGGCAGGGGATAAAATTTATTGGAACATACCAGAGTGCGCAATTCCGGCGCAGATCTGGACGCATAACAACCAAACTGTTCGATCGGATTCATTCCGCGTCCTGAGCGTAGCGGCGAAGAAGATTCCCATGCAGTACTTTGGGATTAGCCAGCAACGCTGAAGTCCCCCTTTGCCTTTTCTGCTTCCGCATCAAATAGGGCAAATTATTCTATGTGCAAACGGAAAAGAGATCCTGATATTCCGGGTACGTGTTTTACAGTGGCAGGAGAACCGCCAGTCGCTCTGGTTGCCGACGATAAATAGCAACTTCTTCATCAACAACCCGTTTGCTTTGCAACGTGCATTTAGGGACAGACCGAGCCTGCGATCAAATGATCACGAAGAAGAAGAAGGTTCCGGAACAGTAACCCAAGATGTCTTCAACTGGTTGGAGACTTCTTTTATAATTAAGCGGTGAATACACCTTTTCAATTTCCAGTGAAAACTAATGCCAATTTTTAATAATTTTCATTTTTCATAAAATTTATTGGAACATACCAGAGTGCGCAATTCCGGCGCAGATCTGGACGCATAACAACCAAACTGTTCGATCGGGTTCATTCGGTCCTATAACTGCCGAGAACCACAACATTTACGAGTATTATATCAGTCCATATGTAACTTAGGAATACATCACAAGAAACGGACAGGTCACAAATCAAACCCGAAACCTGGAGTGGAATCCCTTCCCGGCGGGGTGGTTTCCAGCAAACGGAGTCATCAACGAGAATCTTTTCGAATACAGGTCACTACAGCGTCTATACCCAGACGGAATTCGAAAGTGCCTAGAGTCTGAGTTTTACACATCGGACGACGTCGCTGGAATGTTATGCCATAGTGCATATGTCATGAACTTAACATCAGGAGTTCTTGCGTCAATGTCGAGCATTAAGGTCACAAAAGCCGACTGTAAGACTAAGGACAATCCCGCTGCTTTCTTCTTTAAGGAGCGTAGCGGTGAAAAAGATGCCATGCGGTACTTTGGGATGAGCCAGCAACGCTGAAGTCCCCCTTCGCCTTTTCTGCTTCCGCATCAAATAGGGCAAATTATTCTGCGTACAAACGGAAAAGAGATCCTAATATTTCGGCTACGTGTTTTACAGTGGCAGGAGAACCGCCAGTCGACTGGTTGCCGACGATAAATAGCAACTTCTTGGTCAACCACCCGTTTGCTTTGCAACGTGGATTGAGGGACAGACCGGGACAACCTTAATCCTAATAACTGGGTGTTATTCGTTAGATCTGACGTATATTACGACTTTACGTATCAAGGAGTGATTGAATACAATTAACATATAGTAAATATATTTACTTTATTGGCGGAACATTTCAATTGCGATTTTAAAGAAATTTACCACAATTTTAGAGAGGTAATAAAGCAAAAATATGAGTCAATTAGTGTCCAATTTCACTTCGGGGGATGCAGCCCTTAGTATGTGCGGAGTTGAGAAGCGCCCTGGTGATGATGATGTCATCACTATAGCTGGCCAGACACTCACAAGCGTTATCAACCACGGGCTAGCAGCTGATGTAGTTATTACTACTTGTCCCCTGAAGAAGGTTCAAACACTTACTGGGCCAAACTTTTGATTATCTGTCCATGGCTATGGAATTCAAAAAGATATGTGTAGATCATGGTGAGGAGGTTGCTTGGAATCAAAAGTCCAAATCGCTGCACTTTGCAGCTGAAATTCTGTTTAAGGTTGGACCTAAATCACGTCGAATTAAGAAATCTGACGGTGATAAATTCTGAAGTTTCGATTCTTTCAAAGTGCTGAGAACAGGAATGTCATCGGCACTGTGATGGTACGTACGTATAAGACAACCAACCAACCGACTACACCACCAGCTGTGAATGCACATAAACTAGTGCTGACTGTAAAACAGGCTAGTTTGTTAGCCACTGATGCAATGTATCGAATTGTCGAGGCTGCTTACAATAATGGCATAATGCTTGTAACTCAGTTATCTGGCGCCATAGCAAGAATGATTATGTCGAACTGGCTACAAAAGTGTGTCCTGGAGTTGAACAGGCTAAAGCTGTGACTTCCGTTATAATTGGAATAATATCAAGTTGCCAGAGCGAAGGGCAGTATTTGTCCTCATCGCGTGCTCATGTTGCTGTGTACGCAGCTTTAGTTGCAGCTCGCAATATGAAGGATCGTCGTGTTGCGGAAGATATTGTGCGGAAGACCATGAAGCAGTACAATGCTGCTAAGAAACAATTCGATAAAGAGAAGTTTTTGTTTTGTTTTTGCTGTATTGTCAATATGCAACTGGTGGCATACCAGCTGAATTTAACCCAAATAAGTTGCTGGAAGAAATGAAAGAAATTCTAAAGTTTACTCGTAAACAGCTTAAAGAAATAGAGTCGACAAGTTCCGTAACATATGGTGGGAATTTAAATTTAGCCATCCTTAAAGCAGATTTAGACGGTTTACCAACAGGTTCCAATGCAGCACCAATTCAACCTCCAACACAACCACCAAGGGATTGAATTGTAGGTAGCCACAGCTCCAGTGATCTACCTGTGGCACAACCGATACTCAAGGATCCAGATATAACAAGTAAAATGTTAAGAGATTACTTAAGGTCGATTTCATCACAAGTAGGCATTGTAATGGGCTTTAAAAAAATTGATTTGCTCAACCAACGTGGAATACCCGTTAACCAACATCAGAATCGTCGCCCGGGGCCGCGTGATATCGAAAGGATGCGTGCGTTCAATGAACAGAGGCACATTCAACAGTATGAAGAAGGAGGCGGCTGGGCAAACCAGATCGCAAACGAAGCCGCATATGAGGCAGCTTCAGCACGAATGAGAGGACCACCTCCACTCCCAGAGCGTGGAATACCACCCCAAGCTCCTCCAGACAACCGGGGAAGCAGAAGACCACCCAGGAGAAACGCCCCTGAGGTGAGACCCTCTACGACGGAAACTCCGGCTCGAGATAAGCCCCTATACACTGGGAATAACCGTGGCAGTAAGCCAGTAAAGAAAACAATGGCACGTAACTTTGATCTGGCGGGATTCATCCCACTTATTCGCCAGACATACGATCGAATGGCAATTGAAGACCAACAATTGTCAAGGAAGTTACCGTATGCTATCTTCCAGCATGCGATGGTTGAGTTCCTAGTTGCACATCAGTTGCAACAGGCGAAATATGGGTTGAATTCGCCTACCCTGCAGAATAGCATGGCCCGGATGCTGTAATCAGTGCCAACGAATTCAACAATCCAGTCCCAGTTTATGATTACATTTGTGGACTTGACCCCACCATAACACTGGGGCTGGGGAATAAATTTATTGGAACATACCAGAGTGCGCAATTCCGAAGCAGACCCGGACGCATAACAACCAAACTGTTCGATCGGGTTCATTCGGTCCTATCACTGCCGAGAACCACAACGTTTACGAGTGTTACATCTGTCCATATTTAACTTCGGAATACATCACAAGAAATGGACAGGTCACAAATCAAACCCGAAACCTGGGGGCCTACTGCGTATTTCGATTCGAAAGAAAAAATTTACGCTTTCGAACTGTTTGTACTGTGTATTGCGATTTTCGTACTATTTGTTACGAAAACGAGGAAGTGTTTTGCACTCTAACGAAAACAAAAAATCCCAATAAAAAAAGCAACTCTGTATTACGAAAAACAAAAATCCCTTTCGAAAGGTCAACTCTGTAGTACGAAAACAAGCGTCAGTTACGCCCAAATCGTTAGAAAATAAATCGAAAGCAATCTTGTTGGTGAAAAATTAAAAAAAGAAATAAATAAATAAAATATGTAAGTTTTCAATAGTTTTATCATAAATAAAAGTTTAAAATAAATAAAACCTTATTAGTTTTGTATAACAAAAGTGTTTTTTAATTTTTTTATTAGAAATTAATTAATATTTACGTTAAACTTTTAAAGGAATACTCCAAAAAGAAGTATCCATACAAATAAAACTCAATATGAAGAAATGGTTCAGTTTATGTCTAGGCATTCAGACTTAGCAAAAGGACATCTTAATGTTCCGGATGCTAAGAATAGATCACATAATTTGTGGCATAAATTATGCTCTAATTTCTTGAAATATGCCTATATACATATTTTTCTTTGAACTCTTTCTGAAGTTGAATCGACTTCGTCAAACCACAAATAAACACAATCATTTATTTAATTATAAAATTTTTTTCAGCAAAAACGTTTTTTTTAATTTTCAATTTTATTTTGTTTGGGTTATTTTCACAAAGTTTGACAATTGAGTTGCAGTGCTACCAACATTTTATCATATTTTCCCATTCTTATACAAATACAACCCTATCATCGTTTCGAACGAGTTACGCAGTACGATTTAACTTTCGATTCGGAATTTGCTTTCGACAAATTTTACATTTCGAATCGAAATACGCAGTAGGCCCCCTGGAGTGGAATCCCTTCCCGGCGGAGTGGTTTTCAGCAAACGGAGTCATCAACGAGAATCTTCTCGAATACAGGTCACTACAGCGTCTACACCCAGACGGAATTCGACAGTGCCTAGAGTGTGAGTTTTACACATCGGACGACGTCGCTGGAATGTTATGCCATGGTTATGACATGACCTTAACATCAGGAGTTCTTGGGTCAATGTCGAGCATAAAGGTCACAAAAGCCGACTGTAAGACCAAGGACAATCCCGCTGCTTTCTTCTTTAAGGAGCGTAGCGGTGAAAAAGATGCCATGCGGTACTTTGGGATGAGCCAGCAACGCTGAAGTCCCCCTTTGCCTTTTCTGCTTCCGCATCAAATAGGGCAAATTATTCTGCGTACAAACGAAAAAGAGATCCTGATATTTCGGCTACGTGTTTTACAGTGGCAGGAGAACCGCCAGTCGACTGGTTGCCGACGATAAATAGCAACTTCTTGGTCAACCACCCGTTTGCTTTGCAACGTGGATTGAGGGACAGACCGGGACAACCTTAATCCTAATAACTGGGTGTTATTCGTTAGATCTGACGTATATTACGACTTTACGTATCAAGGAGTGATTGAATACAATTAACATATAGTAAATATATTAACTTTATTGGCGGAACATTTCAATTGCGATTTTAAAGAAATTTACCACAATTTTAGAGAGGTAATAAAGCAAAAATATGAGTCAATTAGTGTCCAATTTTACTTCGGGGGATGCAGCCCTTAGTATGTGCGGAGTTGAGAAGCGCCCTGGTGATGATGATGTCATCACTATAGCTGGCCAGACACTAACAAGCGTTATCAACCACGGGCTAGCAGCTGATGTAGTTATTACTACTTGTCCCCTGAAGAAGGTTCAAACACTTACTGGGCCAAACTTTTGATTATCTGTCCATGGCTATGGAATTCAAAAAGATATGTGTAGATCATGGTGAGGAGGTTGCTTGGAATCAAAAGTCCAAATCGCTGCACTTTGCAGCTGAAATTCTGTTTAAGGTTGGACCTAAATCACGTCGAATTAAGAAATCTGACGGTGATAAATTCTGGAAGTTTCGATTCTTTCAAAGTGCTGAGAACAGGAATGTCATCGGCACTGTGATGGTATGTACGTATAAGACAACCAACCAACCGACTATACCACCAGCTGTGAATGCACATAAACTAGTGCTGACTGTAAAACAGGCTAGTTTGTTAGCCACTGATGCAATGTATCGAATTGTCGAGGCTGCTTACAATAATGGCATAATGCTTGTAACTCCGTTATCTGGCGCCATAGCAAGAATGATTATGTCGAACTGGCTACAAAAGTGTGTCCTGGAGTTGAACAGGCTAAAGCTGTGACTTCCGTTATAATTGGAATAATATCAAGTTGCCAGAGCGAAGGGCAGTATTTGTCCTCATCGCGTGCTCATGTTGCTGTGTACGCAGCTTTAGTTGCAGCTCGCAATATGAAGGATCGTCGTGTTGCGGAAGATATTGTGCGGAAGACCATGAAGCAGTACAATGCTGCTAAGAAACAATTCGATAAAGAGAAGTTTTTGTTTTGTTTTTGCTGTATTGTCAATATGCAACTGGTGGCATACCAGCTGAATTTAACCCAAATAAGTTGCTGGAAGAAATGAAAGAAATTCTAAAGTTTACTCGTAAACAGCTTAAAGAAATAAAGTCGACAAGTTCCGTAACATATGGTGGGAATTTAAATTTAGCCATCCTTAAAGCAGATTTAGACGGTTTACCAACAGGTTCCAATGCAGCACCAATTCAACCTCCAACACAACCACCAAGGAATTGAATTGTAAGTAGCCAACGATACTCAAGGATCCAGATATAACAAGTAAAATGTTAAGAGATTACTTAAGGTCGATTGCATCACAATTAGGCATTGTAATAGGCTTTAAGGAAATTGATTTGCTCTTAACGGTTAAATATTTAGTGTGTAAGTTTAAACAAATAATTAAATATGACAAGGATAGAAATATAAGAGGTATTAATAAGGATATATTTGACACTAGCCCTAGAGTCCATAAGCAAAAATACAAAGTGCAAACTCATAAGCAATGTTACAATCTCTTCTAATCTAAATGCCAAAAATGTCTCACTTATAAGCATAAGCTGATGTTGTTGATAAGATTTACAGCAAAACTCTGTTTTTGATTTACATATAGAAGCACAAGCGATAGCGAAGATGAAAGCGAAAACGAAGAAAGAAACCAAACAAAAAAAGCTTCAAAATCTTTCTTTTATTGTAAGGATGGAACAGAGTGGTCAAAGTCACCACCAACTCTTAAGAAAATTGGCACCGCATAATATATTGAGAGGTTACGGGGGACCAACTTGCACAGATGTTAATCAACCGCTTTTTTCCAAACGATATCAAAGAAATAAAAATAATTGAGTCCAACAGAAATGGGAAGAAATATTTTGATCAAAAAAATGAAAATTGGACTCCAATAACGATGTCGGAATTGGCGTTTTGATATGTGGTGGAGCAACACATACTAGTACACAAGCTGCTTTTTGCTCTAGCAAACAAAAAATTTGCCCATATTTCGTGCAACTATTTCGCTAAAAAGATTTCAATTACTTGTAAGACTTATTCGGTTTGACAAAAATAGAACTAGATCCTTTAGAACTCAAACAGATAAAGCAGATCCAATAAGGGACATTTGAAACTTATTTAGTATAAATTTAAAAAATACTTTTAAGCCATACGAAAACATCACAGTAGATAAACAGCTTTTTCCTTTTAGAGGCAGAACAAAGTTCACTTAATACATCCCTTCAAAGCCAACAAGATACGGGATAAAATTTTGTTGGGGATTTGATGCTAAAACGCATTTTTCATTGGAGGGTAGAGAGCCAGGTGAAGCACGAGCATAAAAGCAAGGGGAAAATGAGTTAATGCGTCTTGCTATACGGTATAAAGGTTCCGAAAGAACAATAGTTGCTGACAATTTTTTTTAACAACATATGCAAAAAAAACTGATGGAAATTCGCCTTGGGTTTTTTGGAACTTTAAGAAGCAATAAACGATATACCCCATTAGAAATAAAAAAAAACATCCGAAAAGGGAAGTTTTGTGCAGCGAATTTGAATTTAAGGTTGGCATTGCAATATGTTCTTATGTACCAAAGAAAAATAAAGCAGTTATTTTATTATCTACGGTACATAATGAAAAATCTGTTTCTGAAATAAAAAAGAACCAGAAGCAATTCTGCACTACAACGCAACAAAATCTGGTGTCGATGTTATAAACCAAATGCTTACGACGAAGTACACTACAAAACGGAAGACAAAGCGGTGGACTTTGGTATTTTTCTATAATATGCTTGATATAATGGCATTAGCTAGTTACATTATATATGAAGAAGATAATTCTTATGTCGCCTTTCCGAACAACTGGTCCACTCATATATTAATGAGAGCAGTAAAAATAAGCACGTTATGTGCAATTTTGTAAGCAGATCAAGAGTTTTTGTACAAAATATAAAAGGTAAATTTTTACTATTTATAGAATTTATTAAGAAAGTTTCATGAACATCTTTACAAATATTTTTGTGTTTTGTAGGATCCAGTTGCAACTGTAACTCAAAAAATCGGATCTGAATTTCTAAAAAATTAATCCAAATGCCAAATTTGTAAAGAAAACGACAACATGAGACAAAATACAAGATACTGCAACAATCCTGTGCGTCTTCAGCACTCAAAATCCGATATGTTTGTTTAAATTATTAAATTTTAAACCAAAATTGAATATCAGCCCAATTATGCTCACGGAATTTCTTTCCCACGGAAAAAATTTTTCTCGAGAAAAGATTCCTCCAATTATAAATTCCGTGGGAATAAAAATATGAAAATGTGGCATCATCGTAATTTGAAGGGAATTTTTTTTGGTTATTTTCATATAATTTTTATTTTATTATTTATAATCAGCCCAATTATAAACAAAAATTCCGTGCGAGTTTTTTTACTTTTTCCTTTTCTCCAATTATAAATTTTTCCCCTTTTAATTGACTGCGGAAAGTGAAAAAAATCCGGGGGAAAAAAGTAGGTATTTTAAATTATAAAATAACAATTATATGAAAATAAACAAAAAAAACTCCCTTCAAATTGCGATGATGCAACTTTTTTATAATTTTATTCCTACAGAATTCATATTTGGAGGAATCTTTTCTCGAGAAAAATTTTTTCCGTGGGAAAGAAATTCCGTGAGAATATTCATAATTGGGCTGAATACCTACTTTTTTCCTCCGAATTTTTTTTCCGTTTCCGCAGTCAATAGAAAGGGGGAAAAATTTATAATTGGAGAAAAGGGAAAAGTGAAAAAACTCGCACGGAATTTTTGTTCATAATTGGGCTGTATATTTTTCACTTAACTAATTTTTTTTTTTAATGAAAACCTTTTTTTTATTAATAAATTGTCTCTCTAATGCCACACACATTAGGTGTCTACTTAGGGCTTAAAGGCATTCCTTTCAAGATTGCGTACAGGGTAAAAAAAATCTAAACCGACTTACAAAACTTAAGGAAAATATACATAAAATTCATAACGTGCATTTATTTTTTCAAGTTAGTAAAAAGTAAAAGTATTTTAATTAATCTTTTATTAAATAATTTGAATCAATCAGCATAAAAATATTTTTTTTATAATTACACGTATTTTTCAGGAAACAAATGTAATAAAACTTTAGCTGAAAATACTCAAGATGTAAACGGTGAGCAAAAAAAAAAAGAACACAGCAACACAAACAAGTTCATGTTTATGAATCTTTAGCTATCATTCCAAAAACATCGTATTGTTTGCGTAGGTATTTTTGTGAACCCCAACCGGTAACATATACACAGTCAGCAGCCAAAACTGATTTAAGATATGTTAATAAATACTTTTGAAATGTTAAATTGAAATAACATACATATTTTTTCAATTTAAGACATGTTCTCACTTTTAAAAGAAATAAAAACACGGCTGGAAAAAGGTGAGCTAAATGTAAGTATAAAATAATATTTCGTTTTAAAAACAGCATTCGGTATAGTCAGTGTTTGCCTTTCGTACTAAAAGGTTGTGTTTGTGGTGTGAAAAATAAAATTCATATATACACACAAAGTGCCGCATTGACATTTTGAGTAAAATTTTTGTTGGATATTTTTATAAACTTCAATTTTTGAGAAGCCTATAGAAGGCACGCAAGTGTTTTTCAACAAGCGTTTTTTTACAAGTATTTTCAAAAGTACTTTTATTTACAAATTTTAAATTTATTGAGCCCTTTGGGCATAAAACAACTGTGAATGGATCTCTTACCAATGGATGAGGAAGAAGTTACCTCTGGTAAAAAGACGAAAATTCCTGCAGGGAAATCAATAGCTGCTGATGACAGAAGTGATATAGAGAGGCTGGTCAAGCTGAACTCAAAATTAATGGAGAGGCTAGATGATGCCGGAAGAAAAATTGGGCTTCTGGTACATGAAAATGACTCTTTGAAGAAAAAATTAGATTGCTTAGTGAAGATAAATGAAAATGCAAATCAAGATACTAATAGCGTTTCTTCACTTGAAGATATGGAAGAGTTCCGAACAAAGGATTCAGCTCCGGTGATAAATGATGATAAGACGATTAATGCAACACTAAGAAGAAGGGCAGTTATGCGGCCAATGCAGTCGAGTGTAGGAAAGCAAGCTGACAAAAAAGTAAGCAAATCTGTACCTGTTATTACGACCTATGATGTTAATGTTAAGCATATTGTAGACTTAATGGATAAGATGTTAGGTCACAAGAACTATTCGATTAAGGTATTAGGGAAGAATGTGACAAATATAGAGGTCTGCATTCTTGAAGATTTTCAGAAGGCGAAAATTTTATTAGAGAGAGAAAATGTGCACTTTTACACGTATACTCCTAAGAGTTTGCGTCCATACACAGTGGTAATTGAGGGTCTTTCAGATTCTTTTGAGTCTGAGGAAATATTAGAATACTTGAACGGTCTTCAAATTAATATTATTAGTTTGGTTCGACTTGGAGGTGACAAATGGATAGTAAGATTGACGAGAGACTCGGACATTGAGAAGTTTTACGCTGTCCGATATGTACTCCGATGTAAAATACACATTAGGAAGTTTAGACGAACAGGTATTACGCAGTGCGTCAACTGCCAGCGCCTTATAGGTGTGTTAAGTGTGCTGGCTCTCATGGCCCTGGTAAGTGTGAAGTGCTCGTGACCAGAATGTGCAGGAGACTTTGGTGACCAATCCAGTTACTGGGCAGGTGTCAAAGAGGATTTGGCTCCCTGTCAAGTGCTGCAATTGTGGTCCCGAGGGACATGCAGCTAGCTCACGGGAGTGTCCGCGCAGGCTAGAACTGCTTCGCAGGCAGGAGGGAAGGAAGCTTACCAGGGCTGGCCCCAGTACACGTGTTACGCATGCTACTGAGAGTAAGGTTAAGTTTGGGTTTTCTTATGCCGCTGCAGCCGGGGCAGCGCGTAAAGTACTTGCGTCAGTACCCAGGACCAACACGACCGGACAAACACATTCCGGAAAATCAGAAATTTCTTTGGAAGTCACTATGGCTCAATATGACTTGGTTGACAAAGACTGTAAACGCTTTTTTGGCGGTGGACTTTTGAACTGCCTCAGCAAAATTGGTGGTTTTGCAGTTAAGTACCGTGACTTGGACAATGACGAGGACAGATCCCGGCAATTGCTTGGTATGCTTCTGACACTTAGACACGATGGATAACTCATTCAAAATTATTGTGTTTATTCCTAACACGACAGAAACCGGACGTTCTACTTATGGCTGAGCACCGCCTAAGTGCTCGACATAAGTTTGACACGACTGGTTACAGAGTTTTTAGGCGTGACCGACAGAATGGAAGAGGAGGAGGGACGGCTGTCCTCGTTAGGGATGATTTGCATTGCGAGGAAATTGTACTACGCACTGGTTCGGTTGAGAATACGGCTGTCCGTATTCAAAGGCTGAATAGTGTGGATTTGATTGCCATTTCAATGTACCTTAAACCCAGTGACACTTTCACTGCGGTATACTTTGATGAAATACAGCCATTGGTACGTAATTGTAGTGTGGTAATTGGTGCAGACATTAATGCAAAGCATCCCTACTGGGGAGATCCGCTTATAAACACAAGTGGGCGCAACCTCCGGGAATTTTTATTCTCGAGTCCTGATATAGAAATACGACAAACTGACGGACCGACAAGAATTAATAAAGTTTTCTCTTCCTTCATTGACTTTTTTCTGACATCTGTGGACATCACTACGACAAGTACGCACTACCTTAGGACCTTGGACTATGAATCGGACCACAAGGCTGTAGTGATAGAAATCATGACTAGTGACTATGTGGTACGGGTACAGACGACGATTTACTAGCAGACTGGCTCTAAATTTGGAAACGGGTGGACTACCTTTGGATAGAAACGTGACAGAGACGGAAATTTATGAATGTGTTGTAGCGATGGAAAGGGCCTTCCAAGATGCTATGGAGCATTCCATACCGAAAGTCTCCGCAGGAGGTAGAGGTTTGAGGAAGCTGCCACGACACATTCTTCATTTCATTGACGAGAAGAAACGACTAAGACGAATATTGCATAGGTGCGAAGATCCAGGTAGACGGAATATTTTAAAAGCAGACGTTCGAAATTTGGACAGAATTATACAAGGAGCCATAGCTACTTTTGAGCGTGACCACTGGACTGACTTTCTTCAAAAAATTTGACTTAACGACAGGACATTTAGAAACATAAAGTCGGCGTCGGGACTCTACAATCGACCTGTAATTCGAAACTTGGTGGATGCTGATGGTACGATTGTTTCTGACAGTACTGGAATCGCTAATCTGTTGGCAAGCCGATTCTTTCAGGTTAGCCATTCAGTTGAAAGGGCCCATTCAGACTCATTCAGTACGAATGTGCGGTTGTCTCGTCTTTGGACAGGACGATACCTTTGACAGTTTTCGGCAGGACTCATACAGCTGACGGAGGACTGATTGACTTAAATGCTAACGTAGACAGGTTAGGTTTCATTGACTCTGCATCTGTAGGCAATGCGTTGAGGCGTAGATCAAATAAAAGGTCCTGTGGTATGAAGGGGATATCTAATATTGTGCTGAAGAGAACCAATGTTGCAGCATGGAAATTTCTAGCTATAGTTTTTAATCATTGCTATAACATTAGTTATTTTCCGAAAGCCCGTCGTTCCTATTCTGAAACCCAGATCGGATCCTGGTGCATGCGGAAGCTATAGGCCCATTTCCCTGCTGTCTGCCTTTGGGAAGCTATTTGAGTTCTTTCTCCTGGCAAAGATAAATGACGTGATAATTGACAAGGACATTTTGAAAGATTTCCAATTTGGAAGCGGATTTTCGACTAGGCATGCACTGACGGTACTGACGGACTTTGTTGCCAGGGGATTGAACAGAAGATGTCCCACGATAGCTGTCAGCTTGGACTTTACCAAGGCTTTTGATACGGTTTGGCATGATGGCCTTGTATTCAAAATGATAAGCATGGGATTTGGTGTCGGCATTTACCGTATAGTGGATAATTCTTTTGCTTAAGCAAATCAAAATTATGACAAACCCAAGTGTTTTGAGGCGACCCTATGCTCCTTGCAGGAGTAAAATGATCAAATATATAAAGTGTTTTGAGCGAAGGACAGGCTGCTATTTTCAGCAACAAGAAAAGAATTGCTGGCAAAATACGTAATATCAAAGCAAGTGTAAGTACACATCTGACAGTTTCTTCTATTCGTTTTTTAATAATAATCAATTTTACCAGATTGTAACAAAAGCCGAAATTCATGTACAATCAAAAATTTTTATGGAGGTTGCAACAAAAAAGTATTTTAAAAAATGATAAAAATTAAAAATGTTTTTTTATAAATAAAATTATTTTTATATTGAAAATACTATTTAAATATTAAAATATTTAAATATTAATTAATTTACTTTAATTATTATTTATTAAAAAATATTAAATTTTGCTTAATCCAAAAAAAATGTTCGGTTTATCTATCAGTTGACGGTATATTCTTCAATTGTGACCGGTATATCCATAAAATATGACCTGTCAAGTGTGATTAGTATATCCATCAAGCGTGATGAAAACTTCTGTCATCGCTAAACAGTAAACTGCAGTAGAGTGAGCAGTGCAGATATATGTGTTTCATAATGGAAAGAATTCATTAGTTAGAGAGAGAGATTCAAAATCACATGTATGGATATTTCCATCATCAGCAATTGTCACTGTTCTTGTAGGGGCGGAAGATAAAGAGTGTAAAGAATTTAGATAAGAAAATTAACAATCAAGTTTTAGACCGGGAGGAAAATCACATTATAAAAAACATTTTAGCATGGGAAGCAGAGTCAATCTTATGAATAACTAGCTATTCGTGGTGCGCTTAGCTAACCCAATATGAATAATCGTTCCACATCCACCCTTTCAATCCAGCCAGTTTTTTTTTTTTTTATCCATCATAATAAGAATTTCAACACTTTGCCTGTAATAGTTCTCTAGATTTATGATCATCATTTTTCTCTGTGTATGAGAGGTACCACACACACCGTTTTCAATTTAGTCTGTAATTTGCCAGACTATAAAAACTAATATCTGAGTTTGTTGTGCAAAAATTGAAGACTGTACTTATTATGACTGCTAAAAGTTAATCAACAAGAAATAATTTCCTGTCATGGAAAATGTTGCCTGCATGTGTTGCTTCTGTTAAAGTTATATTGTAAATGTTTTTGTAAAGTTCTATACTTTATTATAAAAAAATACAAATTTTTTGTATACAAAAGAAGGAAATATTTTGCCAATATAAAAAAATATAATAAATTAAAATGTGAATGTAAAAGTTTTCGAAATTGATTCATCATAAAATGTTTAAATTAATTTATACAAAAAAAATAATAATGGAGAAAAAAAAAACAAAAACATTGTCAATAAATTTACCTTAATAAACACAGTTTTTTCTAATTATTTTATAATATATTTTTTTGTTTTTGATTTTTTTTTTTTAACTTACAACACCTTACGCTTAAACCCAGTTTAAATCTAACAACAATTATATAAATTTATATAGTCTTACGTCTTCTCATCGTTAAGAACGATTTTTTGTTTGCTTTTATTTCTTAATGAATAAAACTCACTATTCTCGATTTGTTCTTCATTTTGCGCCAGCTGTCGCTGTAGCAGCCATTGACGTCGCCGATGGAGATGCCACAACAGCTGATGGTGTTACTGCTGAAATTGTTTGCACAGCGCTGCTGTCATGGGATTTCTGTTGGTTATGTGTTGATATCGTTGAATCGGACGCACTATTAACAATTTGCTGTTGTGGGGGCTGTTGTTGTTGTTGTTGATTGGCAGGTGTGGTGGCAGCTGTTGGGGTACCCGCGCCCGCTCCAGTGGCCGCTTGTGAATAGTCTAGTTTGTAAATGGCACTACGGGTAACGTCCTCCATAGATGCTTCTTGACATTCACGACCACTGTGTGTTTGCGAACCACAATTGTAACAGGACAGGGGTTTCGTAGCTAAGCCCACCGTCGTCAGCGACGTGTACGGTGATGCAAGGACTGTAGCTGAGGGTGTTGCTTGTTGCAGTTGTTGTGGTGGCGGCGGTACTTGTTGCGGGTTTGGCGGTTGACTCACAGCCTGAGTACTAACAACAGCTGCTCCGCTATTGGTTGTTCTCAGCGCCACGGGGGGAGCTCCGGGAGGTGCTGCACCCGATAGAAAAGTTATACCGCCGGCTGGATGATAAGCTGGATACAATAGCTCACCACCGTTGGGCGGCAACTGAAAACCCGGCAGACGGAAAGTGTTGTGTGGTGGCGGCGCCATACCTGGATTGTGTGTCATTAGTGGTGGTCTGGCTGAGGTGGCTGCTAAATGCTGTGCGGCTGCAGCTGCTGCCGCAGCATGATAAGCATTATATTGTGGCTGATGTGGCTGCAGAATAACGGAATTTGTTGAAATTACATTTCCTAATGTTGCACCGCCAGCACTGGGGGAACTAATGAGTACAGTGTTGTTGCCTACCATATTATTGTTGCTCGAAACCACATTGGCAGGACTGCCAGCCGAATTATTGTTGGTCAAAGAGTTTTGCATAATATTAGTAGAGCCAGCACCACCGGGCCCGCCCATAAGCATTTCATTAGCATAAATTGCTTGTTGATTTGATGGTTGTTGTTGTTGCTGTTGCTGTTGCTGGGGTTGTTGGGCATATATAATAGTGCTCGTAGTCATCACATTAGTTCCACCACCGCCAGCCGCATTCGACGATAACAGTTTGTCGGAACGTCCATTGAGACGGGTTAGTCCCAGCTGTTTATTGTAGCTTAGTTGAGAAGGCTGGTGATGTTTTTGTGTTGGCTGTTGTAGCTGCTGCGATTGTTGTATATCACCACTGCTCGTTGATATTCTCATGGCGGGATTTGACACATTATTCATCATAAGTGTTGGTGTTTCTGGTGGCGATATTTCACCTGAAGAACCAATTGAAGATCCTGAATCACTGCCGGTGCTCTTATTTGAATTCATGCTCATCATAGTGCCAACACTGCCATCCATACTATGATGGCCAGAAGATGACATATCTGATGCTGACATTGACATGTTTTGCATGGCGTATGAGAGACCGGTATTAACGCCAAATGAGCCTTGATAATGCTGTTGATTAACTGGCGACTGTTGTTGCTGTTGCTGATGTGGTGGTATGTAGGTATTCGACTTTATTCGCGGATGATTACCTGATCTTGTATAGCCATTGCGTATTAAATTTTGTAATTGATTTCCACTTCCATCATTATTCATTACCACCTTTATTAAAAAGTAAAATTGTTATTACAAATTAAACACATTTTTTACCGCTGAATAAACTCACCTCTTGTATTTGTTTCATATTTTGCGGCATTATCAGCTCATTTAACATCATAGGTGGCGGTGGCGTTGTTTCCGCCGAAGGACGTCTTATACTCTTTAAAGATGACTGCCCAATCCTTTGCATATTCCGTACTTGTGTATTATTTTGCTGCTGCTGTGTTGTCTGTTGTTGCTGCAAACCACTATCACATGAGGATGTACGATTGGGACTGGTAGCTCGGCTGCTAGCTGGTGACGATTGTTGACTTAGCATCGGCGAAGAAGCTTGTGGTGGATGGTCCATCATTTGCTGACTGCCTGCTAGTGGTGGCGGTGGTTGATGATATTGACGCATTGCCCAAGAGGCAGCAGTGGGATGTGTTAGTATGGCTGCGGCGGCATTGCTGGTATCTGGAATGGTGATGTTTGAGGAAATCATATGTGGTATACCATCGACAGTTGTTATTTGATGTTGTAAGGATTGCCCATCCGCTGTGGATATTAGCTGAAATTAAATCAAAAGCATATTTTTTTCAATAAATAGGAATACAAATTTTTTATAAACTTATATAAAAACGAGATGACGTCAATTAGTCTTCTAAACGACGGTAAATTAACATTTTATAATTAAAAAGAAACCATTATACCCTGCGTCATTTGCTAGAAACTTAGAGAGCAACAATTACAGAAATTAAGATGCTGACATTTCCTGTCCTGTGAATTTTGGTCAGCAATGATTCTGGAAGGTAAAAAAATTGCAAGAGTCTCTGTCAAATAGTGCTAAAATACTCAATCAACCCCACTAATGCGACTTTGGAGACTCACCCGGCGTCTCCTCAGCACTCTAATGAGGTCTAATACATTGAAAACATAAGAACAATTTACACCTACATATGGTTCCTTGGAAAAAGATGGCACCTAAAAGGAAGAATTAGTCCTGCAACATCATTACAAGAATAGCATTAGTTTAATCTGCTTTGGTCTAGAAAACGATAACTAAACCCCTCATTATAGGAGCTATAAACATGCATAGGTACCGTTTTTTTATCTAGACTTGGTGGCATTATATAGCCAATGAAGCTTAGTTTTCTAATGGTTACAAATAGGAAAATAATGACAACTAACCATGTACCAAAGGATAAAAGTTTCCAAAAGCCATTCGCAAGTAAATTTTTACAAGAAAATCAGGGATATTTAAGTGTCCATGTTAAGAAGAATACTTTCTGAATGTTAATGAATTTCAATTCTAATAAAATCAAAAAGGCCCGGGAAAAGCCTTCTCTCTGAAGATGGTGTGGTTGGTTTCTTAAGGAACTCCGGTTATTATTAGGCAGAAATGGACAAAATTATATCACGGTCTACTTTGGCTTCCATTGAAAGAGTAAGATCAAGTTACCGACGTGATATTTTAGCGGACATTGTAGTCTTCAATAATAAAGATATAAATCACTGGTGTTCATCCATATTACCCAGTTAACGAAGTTTTTCGGGTATTTTCTTATTGTCTTCGTGAATATTACAACTATGTGACATGTTCTTTACACGAACGCGAACTTATTTTGAACGCAGTCAATAACCAAAGTACAGCTTGAACAAATAGGAGTGACAAAAAGTAGTTATTTGGCAACTTTTTTAACCTTTCACCACAAAACGTGGAAAACGGGTATAACTAAGTTTGTTATTCCGTGTATAACTTCTACAATATCCATTTCCGATTCCATAAAGTATATATATTCTGACTTCTTATGCATAGCGGAGTCAACTGAGCAATGTTCGTCTGTCCGCCGGTGTTTTTGTTGAAATCAAGTTTGTCGCGGTAAAATATATGTCAATCGACCAGATATAGTGTCCAAAGCCATGTTCTTCGATGAGGCAGGCGAAACTCTACGCCTACCTCTATTTTTTCATGTCATTTGGAACAATAAAGTAAATCCACTCAAGAAATAATTTTGAGGGGCGATAGAAGCTAAAAAAATTAGAAAAAACATCAAGCAAAAAAATTGGCGCTCACCCATATTTTCCGAGTTATGGGGCTCTGAAATTTTCAAATTTTTTTAATATCAACATGGGTTTCATTAAAAAGCTTTTGAAGATATATTTAAAGAAATACTAAAATTTTTAAAAAATACTTAACCCATTAAGACCCGATGGCATTTTTGTGAAAAATAATATATATGCAGTACCAATTTTTTTTTTAATTCCTTGTCACCCCAATATTTCCTTGTCACCCAAGATTTACATAGATAGTGATATAAGATTCGGCATAGCCGAATATAGCACTCTTACTTGTTAGTCTTAAAAATGTGTCCTTTATTGTTGTTAATATGCTTGAAGTAGGTGTCCATACTTTGCCACTGTATGTACGTATACAAATATACTACGTGTGGAGATATATTCAATGTACGGTTCGTCCTGCTTTTATCTATATTTTTAAATAACGGACCAAGAGGAGAAAAAAAGGTAGAAGCAGTCATTTTTTTGTGACTGAATCAATTGTAAAACGTCTCAGCTAATCGTTTTTAAATTCGAAACATAAATTGTTCCTCTACTTTCTAGAACAAGAACCTAGATGAGAGAAAAAACTCGAAAAACGAGCATTTACGTCTGTGCCGATTACAATAAAATTTTCAGCATAATTAAATATTTACATAAAGGGTAGAATATTTTGTTTATTATAAAAAGCATGTAATAGGAGCGGAAAGTGGAGGAGAGAACAAATGCGCTATTTTATGCATCTTAACCGATCTTAACAAAATCAGATTTTACAGATATTTTGAAACATAGATATGTTCTGATCTCTAAGATTCTAACTGATTTGATAGATTTCTCACGTTTTCGGAATAGAGCCGAATAGCAAACAAGGCTTTAATCTGTATATACATATAAAAATTGTGGCAAGTATATTGCGATTTTATAATACAAGGACATGCAAACCGAATACGATTAAATTTTAAGCTTTTGTTTGTCTGGTTATGTAGATGGTTTGTCTAAAGTTTGCATAAAATCGGTCGACACGTTCGTAAGTTGGCACTTTTCATTACAACATGTGATTTCGTCCCTATAAAAAACAATAAAACCTGAATTTTTATTAGAAACTTCCTTATTAATACGCATTGTTTAGAGAAATACTGTATCGATAGGGAGTGAGTGAAAAATTTTTGTCGTTTACATAGGGAACTGTGTAAATTAATCTATTAACAACTGTGAAACAGCTGGCTTCTTTGGCGCCCATGATGAATTTTCCTCTTTCGATTTTTTTAAAAATACAAAAGAAATATTTAAAAGGATTTTAAATTTAAAATTAACCGCTAATTCCGCTAGTATAATACTATAAGAATAATAATAACATTAACTTAAGCTGCTTTTTGGTACAATTTTTTTTTACACAAAAATAATGCAAAAAAAATTATAGAAATGTCATTAAAGTCTCGAGATTCTTTGATTTTTTATGTACATTGTATTACTCAATTATTGTATTGCTCAATTTTTTCTGTATGCGACTTTTTGATATTGTTTTATTTCTATTGTTATCTGTAGTAGTCGTATTAAAATTTATTAATGGTTTTAAGCTTGCCTGTATTATAAATCTTGCAGTAATTTACTTTTAGTGTGAGTCTGTTCCTCAAGCTTGTTGAATATTGAACGTTTTATTCTCCAAAACACTTGTCGTAGTTTCAAAGGTGAACTTTAAAATATTTGTATGTACATAAAGAGGGTGTACGAATTAATTGGTGCATACATTTTTTTTTTTTGCTTAGGGCTCGATTTAACAAAATAATAATAATAATTTAATTAAATAATTTAAAAAAAAAAATAAACTTCATTGACACTTCCCATAAAAGGCGGTGTTCCGCAGGGTTCAGTCATAGGCCATCTTTTATTTACAATATTGGTAAAACCATAGTATTTGCTTATGACGATGATATATAAGTTTTATTTTGTGGTAAGAAACAGGCTATTTTCGTTTTTCAATCAATTTTAGATCATGGTATAAAGTGTACCTCTGACTGGATGTTCGAAAACAAGTTTGATATAAATGCAATTAAAACCAAAGCCATGCTATTTACCCCTACCCATACCTATGTTCTTAATACGAGGGCTGCTCTATATATTTCTTGCCTAATAGTGAAAATGCGAATATTTATAATCAAAAATGGTTTTATTGTTTTTCAAAGTATTCTCCAGCATGATTTATACACTTTTGCATGCGCTCAAACCAGTTGTCGAAGCACTTTTTCCATTTCGATTGAGACACCTCTAAAACATGGTTTTTGAACACTTCAACAGCTTCTTCTGGCGACGAAAATCGGTGACCACGCATTTTTTTCTTGATGTGCGGAAACAAGAAGAAGTCATTAGGTGCCAAGTCAGGGCTGTACGGCGCACCAATTTTTCACAGTGCTATAGGATGGTGCTTCATCGCCATACAAAGATTAAAGTTCATCAATGCACTCTTGTCGTGATAATCCACGTCGAAAGTTGTGAAAAATGATGGCACGAAAATGTTCACGAGTTAATTCCATTTTTTTCTATATTAATTTTTTCAAGTCACTGTAAACAACACAAATAATGGTCGTACGTCAAAACGTTTTGAGTGCGATTATGCTTAAAAATGACAAACTTTCCAATGGAAATGTCAGATTGCACTTGGCAGCACTCAGTGTTGCCAGGCCAGAAATATATATAGCAGCCCTCGTATGCATATTTTCATTAATAATGTTGCTGTTGAATTTGTTGATCATGTTAAAGTTTTGGAAGTTATAATTGACAACAAATTGAATTTTGAGTACAGTACATTACATCTTGTATCTGCAGTTAATTTCTGTTTAAGAAGACTGTATTGTGCAAAAGTGTACACGGGTACTTATGTCTACAATATAGATCAAGTTTACCTCTTATTTAAAATGGTTATACGTTATATGTTTTGTTTGCATATTTGAATACATATATCTCATTACGTGCAGCATTTCTTAGGGACATCCTTTTCCAATTTTATTAAAATACTTTTGTTACTGCATTTTTACTCGGTCATCCGCAATGGATACCCAACACTTTTGATTAAGTTCTTTACATTTACTTAGTCTTCTAGGTCTAATCAACTTTTAATGCCCCTTAACTCGACCTGGCTAGAGCGATCATATTAAGTAAAAATTGTACGATCGTTTAGCTCATTACCATCTACATTAAGACACTTCAATAAAACTATGCTAGCCTATAGAATTTAGTTGCTCTAATAAACTTATATAGTATTTAACAAGGCGAATTAATTATAAGGTGATAGCGGTGGCGAATTCATTTATTTTCGCCTGTATTCTAACTGTCAAACTCCATATATAAAAAATCTGTATAACAGTTAGATAAATTTTTTATATATGGAGTTTGACAGTTAGAATACAGGTGAAAATAAATGAATTCGCCACCGCTATCACCTTATAATTAATTCGCCTTGGTATTTAACTTCTTATTAATAGAATGAGACTTGAGGTAATGTAATTATTTTATTTCTTATATTTTATTTATTGTATCTATTGTGGTTAAATAATATTAAGTTAATAAATGTGTAGAATCCTGTACTTTATTTATCAGTCGATTGGGCCTACAAATTACAAATAAAATAAATAATAATAATAAATTATTTGCTGATTATTAAATGCCTCCTATATCAAGACGTATCAATATCAGCTGATCGCTATGGCGAATTCATTAATTTTCGCCGAAATCCTAAATGCCAAACTCCAAAAATAAAAAATACGTTTAATTTGTTCGTATCAAGGCGAATCAATTATAAGGTGGAAGCGTTGGCGAATTCTTTGATTTTCGCTGGTAGCCTAACTGTCAAACTCCATACATAAAAAATCTATATACTATTTTTTATGTAGTTTGACATTCGTACTAACGTCGAAAATTAACGAATTCGCCATCGATACCACCATATAATTGATTTGCCTTGGTTTATATGGATTTTAACATTTAGCGTTTACGCTAAAGCCCGGGATTGTTCGCAGTGGACACTATATTGTAATTGTGTTTATAATTTCAGTTATTAAGATAATATATGAAATGTTAATATATATTTAAAATGTTTTTAATTATTATTAAAAATAAATAAATAATAAATAAATGTAGACATGCCAATTGGGTCTAAAATGTTATTTTTGAAAGTTTTCCATGTGAAGCAAAAAAATCGGTTATCTTTTTTTTAAATAATTTTAGTAATTATTATTTCATAAAAAACATTATTTAAATTCATTAAAATTGGCAATATTTTTAAATTGATTCAAACGCAAACGCAACTATCTCAATATATGAAAAAATGGACTTATACAACTTTCAAAACCAGCTCATATATATACATTTGTAAAAAGTTCATTTTCCTAAATCTGCATTACTTGATTAAGTTTGCTCGTTGTGAATAGCCATTTTTTTATAACTTCCACATTTTCTTTTAATAGTGTTAACAATTCTTTTTACTGTTTATGATCCTATATCTGGTATTTTAGGTGACACCTGCTATTGTGTTTACACACAGCATTCATTTTTTTATATAAAATATTATAATTTTTTATTATTTGCAACTAATTGATAAAGAAAAGCAAAATAACGGTGGATATATAAACAGTTAAAGTTATCAGCCTTAAAGTATGCTGCAAATTTTCGTGCACATTCTTAATATGTATAAATTGGGTTTTTATTATCGTTTGTTCAAAACTCACTCGGCGAAAGTGATTTTTTGCAACAAAATAATTGCGTTTTGGCACTCGTTGCAACAAAAAAGTTCTTCGTTTTCAATATTTGTTGAATAAAAAATGTTAAAAAAAAATATAAAAATATAACTTAAAAAAATAGTTATGATAGTATCAGGCATGTTCTGAATTCCACTTTTCACTTTTGAAAAATATAAAGTGAAAATTTCTTGTGGAATTCAAAACAGGCCTGTTAAGATACCAAACATTATTTTATTATATCTATTATAATTATAATTTTGTCTTCTTTTTTTTGTACTGAAATGTGTACAATAAAGAAATTAATTTAAATTTTTTGTTATCTACTTAGTTGTTCAAGTGTGTTAAAGAACTTTGTTTGATCATTGAAACATCAGCCACGATATCACCCTCATCTAGTTGTGTTTTAAAATAAAAGTATTCTTTGCTGTTTAAAAAAAAAGTATTCTTGAAAGTTTAAACAAACTTCCTGAACGGAGTCGTATAGTTGTACATATCTGATAGCATAGTGCACTTTATTTTTTTTTTAAATATCTTCAATATAGTTTTCAATAACTCTCCGTTCAATTTCTATAATTACTTTTTAATTCTTAAAACGAGTCGTTTTCAAATCCTGATTTATTTTTTACAAAATGTGATTAGACATTTATCTGGTGCAAACAAAATAATAAAAAATTCTTTTAAAAACATGGGTATGAATATAGAATAGGTGTGATTATTAATAAACACAACTTAAATATGTGGTTAAGTTTACAGAACATATTTTACCTTTGCTAAATGACTCTGTTGATAATTTAAAGGTATAGTACCCTGTGGCAACATTTGCATGGGTGTTGGTGCCAACAATTGATGATGTTGGCCACTAGGATGCATAGCAGCTGCATGTAAAGCATGCTGTTGAATAAAATCTTGCTGGGACGGCGGTGTTATATGTTGTTGCATCTGTTGAGTCATATGCATTGTCTGTTCCAAGTGACAACTTTGATGTGAAGACTGTATTTGTGGTGGAGGTGAGGCTGTTGTCGAAGGACTATCAGCTACCAATTTATTTTCCTTAATTTTTTCGAAAATTTTCATAAATTTTAAATGCTGATCAAATTCAAAAATAGGGTGATTGGCGGCCATTGTATACACCAGGAGTAACTCTTTTAACGTATCTATATCATTCATGGTGGAGAAATCAAGTTCGCCCCATGATTCAAGTGTACGAAAAATTTCCGTAACATTGGTGCGATTACAAGTTCGTATAAGAGCCAAATATAATGCCATTTTTCGGCGCACCTTTTTATCTGTGGGTTCACCTTTTCGGCAAGGTATCATATCGGTGGCCAAATCCTGCGAATTATTAGCCCTTAAATCCAGATTACGCAAATCCTGAGAATCTCTTCGTCCCAGTTCCTCAAGACATGTTCCCAGAAAACGCAATTCAAACGGCAGACACATATTAAGTAAAGTACACATTGTGTCAATTCTTTTATAGCTTTCAAGGGCTTTAAACCACATAATTAGATCGTTCTTGCTAATCATTGCTGTATCAGTTCACTACACTGCAAACGCGCGCTAGGGTTTTGCAAACAAGCAATTAACGACACAAAGGAAACGAATTTTTAAACTTTCAACACAACTTCAACGACTAATGTTCTATATTGAAAGATTTTTTCAATCGTATAGTAATGTTTTCTATTGTTTTATTCCTGAACTTGGATTTAATTAGTTTTGACCAATGCCGCATCACTGTGACGCTCTATTTCGCCTTATGTTGCAAATGACCGTTGGCGTCAAAGTGACAACGGCGGAGGCGTTACGTGGTCTTGTTAATTTTGTTGCCTTCAATTTTGCAACGTTTATCACGTTTGTTTTCAATTTTTTTAAGTAATAACCAACCTTATAAGTTGGTTAGATTTTAAAACAATTTCATATAAACTATTTTATACTCCGAAATCTTGTTAACAGTCACTAAATAAACAGGTTGATAAACACATTGCCTTTTTACAATCTTTTTGGATACCGTATCGTGTTATATAGGTTTCACAAAAAAAATAATCACAAAAAGTCCTACGAAAAGCAATAAAGAGAAAAAGAAAAAATTGCTACTCGCTACTCCAGTTTAATCGTTACGCATGGCAGCTCTGCTGCTGTATATATTGCGGCAGCGGCCTTATGTTATTCGCATTTGCCTTTGTGCTGTCACCGACTATTTTATGGCTCATCCAAAACTTGTGTGTTCGTTTATACTTCTTTTTCAACTATTTTTTTTTTTGCAATTTTTCTCGTTCAAATTTTTGTTTCGCGATGGTATGCGGTATAATTCCCTTATTTCATTTATTTAAACTTCAACTGTTAAATATATATTATTTTATTTTTGTGTCCTCTTGTTTTAAAGCTGCACTTTTTCTCTATTAAATTAATTTGTTCCGACGTGAAAATCGTAAAAATTTATTTCACTAGGTCGACATTCGCTAGTTATTCAGAGTTGCCAGTGTATTTTATTGTATTGCTACACACAGCTTTGTTATTTTTCCACAAGCAGGCTTGCATTTTAAAAGCCAATTATCAACAACGGCAAATATGGGTAAAAATCCTCTTTTATTACATGATATAAAAAACAAAACCTACTTATTGAAGCAGTCCCAAATAAATAATTTTGAAAAAAAAAACGAAATATAAACAAGTGTCAAACTGATTAGGCTTAAGAACGTATTTTTTGTCGTATGGAGTTTTAAACCTATAAAAATATTGTTCTCAATGCTCTGATTTTGTAAAGAAATTTGATAAATTTTACTTTTGTATCGTAAAAATATTTTTTATGAATATTGCCGGAACTTTTAAAGACCACTTAGATTTTCTCCTTTAAATATCGACCTTGGGTTCAAATTTCTTTTCCAGCAGGTTTCCAACAATTTGAATGATTTTAATATTGTTTGAATAAAATCTTAAAAGGCTTTTTTTACAAAATTAAAGCTGTTGTTTTTTGATGCCAAAGTTTGAAAGATTTTGTGTTTTTTAATGTATTTGAAAACGTTTTCTTATATCGGCCAGAAACCACATGTAGGATTTAATATTATACTTAAGCACTGTATAAAAAAAATTTGTTTGCGGAGTTTAGTGGGGAACATTTTATTAAGCGTTTGTGTGTCCGTGATGTCCTTTTTATAATGCTGCATGCGTAATTTTTAAAGTAAGTTATTATAAATCTAAAAAAAGGTTAGATTTTAATACATCTCATGTTTTGTTTTTTTTTCTATGCTGTTCAAAAAACTAAAGATTTCGAAACCAAAACAGGAAAAGTTAAAACATTTTGGGTAGAAATATCCGTTTTAGCTGACACTTTCCAAATGATTGGTTTTTGATCTATTTTTATATAACTGCGATTGTGTATAGTTTAAAAGCTTATGAAAATATCTTTTAGAAATTGATGGCATTTTCTACAGTTTCAAATAAATCTCCACAAAAATCTAATTGACGTTTCATAAATACATATTTTCACCTTGTTCTTCTCCTTTACAAATTAAGCAAAAATTCTTCCAGCATTTTGAACCATAATTTATAAAGTGACTGCAGTTTGGTGATTTGACGATTTTTTTTTTTAATTTAAATTTTTTAAACAGCTCTTGCACATACCTGACGCATTACTGTATATGAGAATTGTCTTAACAGTCAGAAAATCTGACGTAACATTACATTTTGTTACACAAGGCGCATTAATAAGAGGTGGCCTTGACAGCCCAGGTGATTATTGTGATTTTTCCTTCTTCGAGTGTCCAAAGTTATACTCTCCTTTTTTTGACAGCTGAAGACGATTTGTACAAAAACAAAATGTACATATTTTTTCGCAGTGTTGTATTAATTTTCTCCGTGAGTATACCTTTTATTAATTCGCCTTGGAAAAATCTCAACTTTGATAACTTGGGTGTCAGACGATCAAGTTTTCATTAAAATTTTAAAATTTCTCGCATTTTTTACCAATAAACTCACACTTTAAAAATTTGCTAAGAATTTGCTTTCAAGCTTTTAAGTTGAGTATTTCAAATTACATTCAAGAAAACAGCTGGTTGAAGTTTTTTCCTCTAAATAAATTATATTTGTTTTCTTGACGACATCTCGCTTAAAAACTTGCTTTGAAATTGCGTGCAGCCTACGTCACAGCTTTCAATTTTTATGAATTTTGACAAGCAGTATGTGTACATTTCTTAAAAGAGAATTGAATAGTATAAAAGAAAAAGAATAAACAATTTTGCCATTTGCAAAATAAAAATAAGCAATCCTATGTAGACCATATGATCTATTTCACCTGTTATCGATTCACCATGAATGTCATATTACATTATCTTTATCGTTTATTTGCCATCACTTGAAACGATTTTTAAAAAAGTTCAACATCGTGTAATAATCAATTGTGATTGAGCAGTGCAAGTAATTATAACGTTTTCGAGTTCAGCTAGATTTAAATTGAAAAAATGGCCGCTGAGAAAGTGACTATTGATATTTCAGGAGATGGTGGTGTTAAAAAGGAAATCCTTAAAGAGGGTACTGGAACAGAGACTCCCTGCAATGGTTGCAAAGTATCATTGCATTACACCGGCAAATTGACTGATGGTACTGTATTTGATTCCAGTGTTGAACGTGGACAACCATTTGAGTTTAATTTGGGCAAAGGTAACGTCGAAATAATGTTTTATATAAAATGCCTCAAAAATGTTGGATTTTAATTAATTTATAGCCAGCGTTATTAAGGCATTCGATTTGGGGGTGGCTACTATGAAATTGGGCGAAAAATGTAATTTAATTTGTGATCCCAATTATGCTTATGGAGAAGCTGGAAGTCCACCCAGTATACCACCTAATTCAACTCTAATATTTGAGGTAAAATAAACATAAATTTCGAAATATCTGCTCATAAAAATCTCTTTCAATAGCTTCAAATGTTAGGCTGGATGGGCGAAGATATTAGTCCAAACAGCGATGGAAGCATTGAGCGGTTTATTGTTGAGAATAGCGAGAAGAAACGTACTCCAAATGAGGGAGCATTTGTTAAAGGTAACTTTTTGTTATTTGTTAATAGAAACAAAAATTTGAAACATGGGTTTTTGCAATCTGTGACGATTATCATAACAGAATATTCTAGAACATATTTTTGGGGTTGTAGAAATTAAAGCATACTATACACTCAAAGAGGAAAAAATAAAATTGCTTGTTAGTGCTTTGTGTCTAACCATAAATGTGTGATAAAATTTATTTGATAAATTGCTAATTAAGTCTGAAATTTTTTATTTAATATAATATTTTGTAAGCTTACATATACATGTATATAAAAATTTGGATTAAAGTTTTCTCATGTGCTGACTAAATAATAAGCGCAAATCCTTTTAGTTTATCCTACAACAAAACTGGAGAATGTTGCAAACAATTTTATTATGAAGGATGTCTAAAAACTTACATAAGTCTTAAAATTTAATAGTGTTTGCAAACTTAAAAAGGGCAACCTGACGATTCCAAAAGTTTGATTTGTAATAAAAAAAAACAAGTATTACTCGTTTGTTTTTCTTATGTATTAGCCTTCGTGTTGGTTGAAATTGAGTTTCACCAATAAATTGTAATATCATCAGCAAAGACTTCAGCTTATGACCTCGTTTATGTACATATGTATATTGAAAATATAAGAGGTTTTAAAATGTAACCTATTGGTATACCACTGAAACAGGTAGAAATCAAGGAGTTTATTAAAATTTTAGGCTTTGGTTTACGTCATTCAAAATTAGCTCAAAATGGTAAAAAAATCTAATAGTAGAAATCCAACCTCACGGTTGCGGATGCGGTTATTTTTTTTTATATGGAGTTTTGACAATAAAAAACGTTCAACGAATCCGCACGAAATTAGAATCTATTTTAATTTGAGTGCGTTTTCTCTGAAGCTCTCAATTTTAAATATTTTCTCTTTCAGCATGTTGCCACAGTTTTAATGTTTTTCTAACAAAAAATACTATTTGTTAATAAGTTTAATAATGATTATTATTTGACCCTTTTTTATTATTTTCTATTTTCTTAAGCTTTGGGTCCTTATATTTTTTAATAATATTTTATTTCAATATTTCGGTACTTTCTGCGTACCTTCTTCAGGAAACAAAATTAATATATAACCAAAATAACAAAATTAATTAATTAATTAAATTAAATTAAAATTAATTAATTAATTTTGTTATTTTGGTTATATATTAATTTTGTTTCCTGAAGAAGGTACGCAGAAAGCACCGAAATATTGAAATAAAATATTAAAAAATATAAGGACCCAAAGCTTAAGAAAATAGAAAATAATCTATTTGTTAATATTTTTTGTGAATGATTACGAAAAAAGAAGAAAAAGAAAATGTAAAAAGCCATTGAAAATCAACAATAATTTTGAAATTTTTCAGTTTATTGGTTATTTACATTTAAATAAATTTTTTTAAATATATTTTAATAAAAAAGAATAAAAAAATTAGTAAAGAAATAATAAAAATGACATTAAAAATCGCATGCGTCGCCGCAACTCATTTTATTTGTTTTTTTCTGACATGCGGAATCCGTCGCCGCAACCGTGATGTTGTATTTCTACTCTAACAAACAGGCTCATATATCTCAGTGTTGCCGTTTGGTTATATTTTTTGGAATTTATACACGCTTCGCGTAACATTTATTATTCTATTATTTTAGCTAAAATTTTCGTAACTTTTGCTACTTGTTTCATTATTTGAGGCAAGAATCTCTCTGATAGGCATTTTTCTTAACATATCGATTCGGCTTTAATCACAAGGATTACACACATTCACATAAAAATTAGTTCGAAAAAAAAAAATAAACAATGTTTTTGAAGTTGTTCCTACTAATTGGCTCTTTTCACGAAATAACGAAATGTTTCTTGCTTCATGTTTAGAAACAGCAAAATGTTTCTGGCAACAATTTTTTCCCAATTGTAAATTATAATGAGTTACACTTATTTCGTGCGGAAAACTAAGTACTCTACTCAAACTTGCTTGTGGTACCGTACCATCTTTTAATTGCCTTGAAGCAGTGCCGGATTATATTACGGAATAATTGTAATTTTATTTTGAAGTATTAAGCAAATAAGACACAAATTTGTCTTTAATAATTAATAGTATTTTTTAAATTATTAAAATACTAAATTCTATCGAATCTTATATCATTCAAAGAAAAAGGTTAAACGGATTTAAAAAAAAATCCTACATTAAAACTAATTTTATTAAATGAGAGCATGATTTAAATACTCATGAGAATCATCGGAATAAAATTTTTTTTCCACGTTTTTCTATATAAAAACGTTTTGTTTTGTTTAGTAAATAAATTTGTTGTCTTGTTATTTTTCTGAAATATAAAATAAATAAAAAACTATATGAAAATTAGTACTTATTTAAGGAAAATTTCAAAATGTAACTTTTAATGAAAAAATGTTACTTTTTTGAGGGAAAAGTGTAACTTTTTCCTGTCCTTCTCTGGCGGTAGTGATCTCAATAAGGTTACAAAATAAAAATTAATTTAAAAACTGCAAAAGAAATATTTTAAAAGAAAATCAATTCCACTTTGGAATTTAATAGTAAACCACAAAAAAAATTTTGTTTTTCGTTTTCTGAATAACTAATTGGCAGAATTAAAACGACTTTCGATCGGAATTGAATTCAATGACTTGTTGGGTTAACAGCTCTGCTGCTGTCGAGAGGAAAAAAAATCCCGTTTTGTACAGCTATTGCTGGGTTGACAATCTTTGGCCAAGATGACTCGGATAACTCCGGAGCGAAGATCCAATTGTCGTTGGAAGGTGATTAGCCTTGTTGTTTACTTTGATGTGTGCAATATTGACACATTCAAATAAGAGTGGAGATTCATTTTTTCGGAATCGAGCTTTTATTTACTCTGTTTTGAATTAATGCAAACGTTTCGCACTTTTGATGCTAAATTCAAAATGGGTTTTGCATTTCCTTTATATCGAAAATACTATATGTATACTTTACAATTCAAATTAATCCCGAAACTATTATTCCGTTATCAAAAGTTTTCCGCCAATAGAAAAAACAACTTTCAGTATAGACAATCCAAAATATTTAAGATTTTAAAAGACTGTTGTAAAGTCAACTATTTTGCAGTAATTATTAATAAATCGTGGTGGCAAACTTTAAACACGTGTTGGAAGTCTCGATGAACAGTATATTTTTGCTGCAACCATTGTGTACAAAGAAGGGCTTCCAAAACGTCAGTTGCTTTGTATTCGAACAATGTATTGTATTTAATAATGCCGTGGTACTAAATGTTTACAATGCATACCATTCCAAAATGTCGCAGACAAGTATTATAAACGTATTTGCGCTTCAGTTTCTAAATTGATGCTTTGTTGCGCAACTTTGTATATGTACAAGATCTAAATACCACAGCAAAACTGTACACAAACTTTGTATTAATACATTTTGGAAGTCAGCCAAAATCTATGACGGACAATAACAGAAAAATGTATACCCGAGATTTCGGATTAAATATCGAATAAGAACGAAGAAACTCTACTGCAGCAATTTTACGTGAAATCGAAAAAGCTCCCTTACGAAACGATGTTGCACCAAAAAAAATTTTTTTTTCTTTAACAAAAATAATTGTTATAAATTTTTGTTTACTATTTAAATTACACATTTAAATTTAAGCGCAGCACGTACATGTTTTTAGACAATCATAAAACATTTATAACTTTTTAATCTTAAATATTTACTTTGAAGCTCACATTACGGGTAAATATGAAGACAAAGTTTTTGAAGATCGTGATGTCGAATTTGATTTGGGTGAAGGAAACGACATTGGCATTTTAGAGGGTGTGGAAATAGCTATTTCAAAAATGGCTGTTGGTGAAGTTTCTAGGTATAAATATAACACTATAATATACATTATAATATAATAATTTACTTTAATAAAACTTGTATTATACAAAATAGATTTAAAATTAAGCCAAAATATGCCTTTGGTACAAAGGGTAATGAACAATTTCAAATACCACCAAATTCCATCGTTGAATATACAATCAAACTAAATGACTGTGAAAAGGTTATGGGCGATTGGAAATATTCAAAGGAAGAGCGTCTCGAAAATTCTAAGACTTATAAAGAAAAAGGTACAAAATATTTCCAAAAGGGAAACTATGCACTGGCCATTAAAATGTATAAAAAATGTGTAGACATTTTAAAAGATGAAAGTGGTAAATATTTTAGTTTGCTTATCTTCATTCTAAAAAGTTTGGTTCATTTTTTAGATGATGAAGAAATTAATAAATTGAGAGTAGCGGCTTTTAGCAATCAAGCATTGTGTTATCAAAAGACTAATGAACAGTTTGAAGGCAAACATGCTGTAATTATCTTATTATTTTAATATGAAAAAATAAATATTTTTGTTGAAAACCTTTATTTTATAGTGCAATGAAGCTTTAAAACTGGAACCAAACAATGTTAAAGCTTTATATCGTCGTGGACAATGTAATTTATCTACTTATGATTACAAAGAGGCTTTGGCAGACTTTCAAAAGGTATTGGAACTAGAACCCTCAAATAAGGCGGCCCAAAATCAGATACGAATTTGTAAACATAAAATTAAAGAAACCAACGACAAGGAAAAGAAAATTTATGCCAATATGTTCACAAAACTTGCTGCTGCCGACAAAGAGGTATAAAGAACTTTCGAGTTGTTATAAAATATACACTTAAACCACCCATAATATCACATGTAAATAATATAATAATGAGTTTTTTTTTCACTATATATTTGTTAAATAAAACTGAAAGGAAAAATTGATTAATTGAAGTGTCTTCAACTTTCTTTTATTCTTTTTATTTTTGTTTTATTTTAAATTCTAGCAGGATGTACCAGCTGAAGCAGATGTACTTGCCAAATGTGGCGAATGGACTGATGAGGATACAAAACGAGAAGTCGATAGAGCATTTGAACGTGATAACAATATTGTTATGATCTAAATGAAAATTATATATTTGTGTGTTTGTTTAAATACAAACATAAATTAATAAATAAATTAATTTTACTTTCCTTTTACTACAAATCGATTTAAAATATTCCTTTTTTAGATGTTTTTTTTTATTTCAATTTAAACTTATTTATTTAATGTACTTAATGTGTTAAAAATAATTAATTTAATAATAAAAGAAAAAAAACATAAACCAAACAAAAATATTTTGTTTTTAATTTATGTCTAGTTAATTTTTAATAATTGCAGTTCAGGAATTGTTACGTCTTCTTTGATTTTTAACAATTTAAATTGTGGTATAATTTCCTGGTGTCTTAACCACAGTGGACTTGTTAACATTTGCGATTTTATATATTCGGAAGCCTTAAAACATTGTGTACTGCAAAATTTCTTACGTTCTGTTATATCGTAGACTTTGTTATTCAGTGTGGAAATTTGATACTGCTTCGTAGGGACACTGAAAATAAGACACAATTTTCGAATGATTAAAAATAAAATAAAAAATCTTAAAATTATTAGTAAACTTAAAATTTATTGCTACACAATTCCTTTACATATCAGGTCATTAAAGTAATTTAACAATGTGCATTTAAAATCGTTAGTCTACTTAATTTATTTTGCGTTATTAAATCTACATTGCTAAAAGATTTTTTGCTTAATTTAATATAATTCTCGTTTATAGATTAAAAGGCCTTATTCATAATCTATTTTTATAATAGGTTTATAAAATTAAATTTCTATACAAAATTGGTTTTATAAACCTGTAAAAATTAAAAAATTGATTATGAATAAGTTTTAGGATACCACAAATTAGCGTGTTTTAAGAAAATGAATAGCGCGTGTTTTTTAAAACTTATTAACGCTGTTTTTTATACAAATAAAATGACAATATGGATATACTTTTCCGCAGTATCTAGTATATAGAAATCAAGCACAATTAACGCAAATTAACTTGAAAAATTATTCTAAATAATATATCGCTGGTCTCGTGTAGAAAGGCCCTAACTCGGATTTTTACGAAATTCAGTTTTTTTTCTGATTCCAATACATAGTAATAGTATTAAAAATAACGGTTTTACAAGCATTATCATATTTGAAATTACATTGTGATAAATACAGTTTCAATGATGTTTTTACTTTCTCTTGTAAGATAACAATTGTGTTAGTTGGGGCCTTTCTACATGAGACCAGCCATATATAATGATTATATTTATGGAACATACTTACTTTTCCAAGGAACCACTACACAAAGGATAAGAGCAAAAACGTAAAATGTGTCTTTCATCAACTACATCGTTGTAGTGACACTGATTAATATCTTTCAGCTGCAATTAAATATTTTCAATTAAGACATTTAAGAGGGGTTTTACAAAATAAACTTACAGCAGCCCACCTTTAAAAGGAAATCATTTTCGTCAATATGACGTTCCAGAAAAGATTCTACTATGGTCTGGGCTCGAGCATTGCATTCTACTTTCTTACGTACTGTTTCCAATAATTGTTCTTTGCTAAATATAAAAATTGTTAAGTAATTATATATTTTTTTTTATTTTGTATTGTTTTCTTGTTTATTTACTGTCATCCCGATACTCAGGGGAATGAGAGAAATACTTGGCAGGACCAAAAGTTCAAAATGCCATTAGGGATTAGAAAACTTAAAAATTTCAGCTTTTCAGATGTAATTATTTTACCTTAAGTGCTTCGTTTTTGGTTTATAATTCCTGTTTTTATTCATTCTTTTTCAGAAACGTACTCTCGCAATGAACTTTAATATCAACAAATGCATATTCACCACTTTTACTTGTGATATTCACTTGATATTGATAGCTTATAACAGTGCTACCTAATCGAAAAGTAAACTTGCCAAGCATATGCTTGTATTAAAAATCATATCTGATTTACTTGATAGCAACACTGTTTAATATTCTCAAACGTGGCATACTTTAATTTTCCCTTCACTTTTAATTAGTTGAAGAAGATCAAATATATTGAAAAGATATACTGTTTGCTCGTTCATTTGCATAAACGTATATAGTTGATAAAACTCACCATTGTGTATAAGCGGGTTTTTATTCACCATTTGCTGTAAAAAAGCAGCCTTTTCAGTTTTCAGAGCATTTGTCGAAATTCATTTTATCATGGTTAAGTTAGGTTATATCGTCAAATCATAAAATTATTTATAAGCTAGTTTTTTAAGGAAAAACTTAAATTTAGTGAATTTGCAGTGCGAAAAATTTTGAGATTTCCTCAGACGAACACTTGGCGAAAGCGGTGAGCTTAAAATATTTTAATATCTTGAAAAATTTGCATTCTTTTTTATATAACATTGTTTGGAACTGTGCGGTCGGTCGTTGGGTCAAATATACATACACAAGTGAAAATACAAAATTTTTTTTAAAGCAATGGACATAATGCTAGTGTTGGCAATAAATTAAAGGACGAAGCCTTAAATGCGGCATATATACAAAATAAAAATGCACAAAATATTTGAATTGTTAAAACATATGTATAACCAAACATCTTGGGAAGAATATTCGTTTCCGCACGCATAAGAATACATGTAAATTCAATGGCATAACGAAATAGCTCCAGATTTTATGAATTTGTGTGTGACAAGTGAAAATTTTTCACATTTTATACATACAAAATGATATCTGTACAACCACACTGGTTACACACACATGCTACAAAGAAAGAAATATACTCGTGGTCTTTTCGTTGGTATGAAAAAAATTTTAAATCAGGCGAATACATACATACAACAAGCATTTGTAAACGCGCACAACATTCATGAATACATTCTTCGGCTATAAAATAAGCGCGTTGAATGCACGCATTTGTATAGAAGTTTGTAAATATATATGTATTTATCAAAAGAGATTGTTGCCTCACTCCAAAATAACCATCGGATTGTCTGTCATTTTCAATTATCAACGTCATCCGTGCTTTGGTTCATTCACTTTTTTTATGGCAAGAGTCAGCCAATAATGTGTTATTACAAGAATCTGTACTGCGTAAAAACTATATGAATAATTTGAATCCTAGCAGACAACATAGTATTTTTTTAATGCTGACAATAAATTTACAATACGCCGGCAGTAAAAATGCCTGTTAAGGCTATATATAAGCTTGGAAACAAATTTCCACATTTTTGGCCGTCATCCATTTTGTTTTTTTTCGGCACTTGTTTTCTTGGTATGTGTTTATTGTGTGGTGAATTTTGTTTGAAAGTTACCAGATGTTATTATTTGGAATACTTTCAAGTATTTCATTTTCAAACTACGTTGTAAATAATCTTTAGCTTTTTTAATTCATCAACAATAGCACAGTTTAGGATTTTAAAGGTATATTTGGTCAAAATTTGGATCCGTCCTTTGTTTTTTTTTTACGACCTGTCATTGTCGCTTAAAAAAAATCAATATCCAGATTTTATTATTATATTGTTTGAATACAGAAAAACTCACATATTACAATACATGTTAATTTCATACCTATGTGTATGAAATTGGGTAATAATAACTGGGCAATATAAGAAGTAGTGAAAATGGACATATGAAAGTGCTTTCCACACAGCAAAGTGTATATTTATTTTTTGATGATGGGATATTTTGCGTAAATATTACAAAAGTCGGAAAAAAATCAAGCGCGAATAGCGTAATGCTGATTCCCAATTAATACAAAGTATCTACACATATCAAGTAGATACAAGTCTGCAAGTACATCATTAGAAGACAAACACAGGCATTTAGGCATATTATTTTGTGTAAAAACATTAGTCTAAAGTATTTGACTCCTAACCTGAGATGGCAGAGTGTGCATAACATATTACTTGTATGTAAAAATAAACCTAATCATAAACCTAATAAACCTAATTAATTAATAATCAAAAATGAAAAAACAAAATTATCTGTGTGTATTTATGTGAGTTAGTGTGAACTAAAACAAGAATTTATAGAAATTTCATGAAATTTGAGACAAGTACATTCTGAAAATATTGTATACCCTCGCTAAAGCAAGAAAGATAAAATTTGAACAAATTATAAAGAACAATTTAAAACCAACCTATTTGTATGATTAATATTTAATTATTTAAAAATTTGTTGACAAAGGAAATAATATGAAGTTATACCTATGACACGTTGTTATAACCTGCACCACAGGTGGAAACGATATATATTTAAGTTTGTAATTTCTTTTGTGATTACTACAATATTGATTTTCAATCACACAAAGGCCAATCCCTGTTTATTAAGATTTTACTACATAAGTAGGTAGTGTGTTTTTTTAAGAACTAAAAATGTAGAAAAAATATCTGACCTATATAGAAAAAAGTCTTGTAATATAAAATGATACACTTTTGACAGCTGCTGTACACATAAAATTGAGCAAAAAATAGTCGGCTGTCAAAACGATGCCACCTGATAAAATTAATTAGCCTTGATTCAAAGCGTTTCGAAAAAAAGTAGTCGCAAAAATAGACATTTTTCAACCAACAATTAACAGGAAAACAAAATTAAGTTAAACAGGTATGTGATGGAAATCGATTTCGAAACCGAGACGACATAACACCGTAAATGGTTGTGATATCCTTATTTTTGTTTTTTTTTTAATACCTTCAATATATATTTCAATAACTCTCCATTCAGTTTCTACAATTATTTTGTAGAAACTTCTTTACTTTTGTTTGAAATTTATCTCAAAACAAATCGTTTTCAAATCGATCGATTTCCATCACATACCTGGAGGCTTATTCTGAATTGCGATTCGAAAGTCAATGCGATGCGAAAATACATAAATGCGAACAATTGCTATTCTGTATTGCGATATTCACAAAGTTCTATTTTAATCGCATTTCAAATGCGAAAAGGTGGTAAATCGGTATTCTAAATTGCGAAAACACATGTCAAATTCGCAAAATTTATTCGACAACAAAGTAGCATTCGCAAAGTACAAACATGTAAGTAAAAAACAATATTTTATTTATGAATTCATCATATATTTATTATTTAATTCAGGGTAGTAAGCAATAAGACAAACAAACTTTAAATAAAAATAGAATTTATGAATAAGCACAGCCATTTGGCCATTTAAAAACACCAAATGCACGTTAGTCTGCAAATACTTTGTAACAAACGTTAACTGAAGAACTAAATATTAATGGACCACCTATTAGAGAAATTCAAAAATATTTGACTTAAATTTTAATAGGTTTGGACCTATTAAATAAATTTTAGAAACAATTTTCACAGCGAAGCACAAAAAAATTATTTATTTTTAATTTGACGTTTGTTGATACTGATATTTATTTGAGCAGCGTTGCCAACGATTTGAAATAAATTGCGAAAGTCTAACAGAATACCAATTTTCTTTCGCATCGCATTTCATTTGCGCATCGCATTGATTTTCGCATCGCAATTCAGAATAAGCCCCCTGATAAACAAAACATCAAATCGAACAAAGAATGATGGTCCGGGTTATCCACCCATTACTACTTCATATTAGTTTTTTTTTAATTAGGTGAAATGTTTTTACTTAACTTAAGTACTGCTGCATATACCTATATAATTTTACATAAAAATGACATCGGCTTTTAATGGGTTAAGCATTTTGAAAATATTTTAGTATTTCCTCAAAGATCTCTTCACAAGGTTTAAAATGACATCTATATTGATATTTTAACAAATTTTTAAATTTCGGACCCCCGTAACTCGGAAAATATGGGCGAGCGCCAATTTGTGCACTTAATACTTAATGTTTTTTTTTTTTTATTCTTTAATTCTCTATCGCCTATATATATTTTTTTGATTGTGAAATCAAGTTTTTCCACTTATTGATGTGGTGGTGGTCTGTCTTATAACGGTTCAATAGTTTGGCCATATACATCAGATTTTATCAACTATTTTAAAACCCTTAGTTTATAATTTAAACTTTTTATACTTCTTATTATACCAAACAAAGGTGGTTTGTCTATAACGGCCTCATATATCAAATTACATCAACTGTTGAACACCCATTTATTTCCAAATCCAAATTTTATACTTGTTATAGCGGAGTTAGTAACAGTTTCTTTGTAAATTTAAATCGTCTGTCTACAACTGTTCAAAAGTATGGCGCACCCTTTAATTTATAATTTTTAATATTAATACTTATGACTAAAACGGCCATAGCAACAGTTCATAAGACAGGCCCATGTAAGTAAATCTACATCAATTATGGAACACCCTTTAATTTCTAAATTCAAATTAAAAACTCGTTGATATAGCGGGCTTATACATATACATCAACTATTGGCGCACCCTTTAAGTTTTAATATTTGTTACTATAACGTCCATAGCTATCGATATTCTGTCCAATTTGCAAGCGTTTGTCTATAACAGTTCAAAAGATAGGACCATGTAAGTAAATCTACATCAATTATAGAACACCCTTTAATTTATTTATTTATTTTGTATTACTTTTTGCTATTGGGTCAGTCATTGTAAATATAATGAAGTGTCCTTTACAGTTCATAATACACTTAAAAAACATGCATGTTATATGGGACAATCTTTAATTTTTAAGATTATAATCGATTAAGTTACAAAATCAGTTTAGAAATAACTTGAGTCGGTTAATAAAAAAAGACTTAATCTTATTGCGATTTGTTAGAAGTTTACGGAAAAAAAATCGCACGCACAAATCATTAGTGTGTGGCCAGTTTTATTCAAATCTTGTAGTAGTTGATACAATCAAAGAGGTCAAAAACTGAACTTTCGATAACTTTTATCCTATTAAGAAATAGCAGTGCCCACGACTTCGTCAGCGTGTCATATCTAATTTTCTTAAAATTTTAATTTAGAAAAATTTGTTTTTAAATATTTATTGTCGAGTACCGTGGATAGTGTTAAACATTTCCATCTACAAAAATAAAATGTACTGAAAACTGTTTTAGTATCATCCTACCGGTAAAATTAGGTGCTTTCACATTTGTATCTCTCTCTATTTTCTCTACAAAATGACATTTTATCAAAGTCCATCCAGCAGTTTTAACGTGATGCGAACACAGACAGATAAAAGTTACAGTTTTATTATATGTATCGATTTGGCGAAACGATTTCTTTAAAGGGAACCGAGACTATGATTCTTTTACACGAATTATCTACTGGGAGGAATAACTCAAAAAAAAAATAAAGAGAAGGAAATTGTTTTTAATTCGCCTTGTAAGGCTCACTGTAGCTGAAGCGTTAAAATAGTTTAGTGCTCTCTAGGGCGATATAAAGTGGCGAACAAAAGTGTTTGAATGTTGATTAGTTTGTCAAATACTGCTCAATATTTTTTTGTAATAAAATAAAACAAGATAATTTTATTTTTGTTTTATTGTTCATTTATTACAATTTATCAGAAAACAACAACATAAAAATATTTTATTTTTTAATGTTTCTTTTAACGCAAAATAAAAAATAACTCAATTCGAACACTTTTGCACGTACCTAATTATATGGACGTGTTAATATATTTCTAATATTTTGTCCACAATCCTTTATTCTTTTGAACACTTTAAATACGCTTAGGCATACTTTCTACTAGATTATGGAGTTTCGTCCGAGATATTCTTCCATTCATCTTGAATTCTTTGCCAAAGTTTATCCATGTGTTTTGGAGATCTTTCATATACTGCTAGTCTTCTCTTTAAAAGTGCCCACAAATTTTAAATTGGATTTTGATCCGGGCTCTGTGGTAGCCACTTTACCATTTGAAATTTTTGTTGCAAAAACCAATCTTTGAATATTTTGGCCGTATGCTTTGGATCTACAAACAATAAAAATAAAATCTTGTTCTATTTTATTACAAAAAAATATTAGGCAGTATTTCACAAACTAAGCATTATTCATACACTTTTGCTCGCCACTGTATATAACGCAATATATTTTCTAGGAATGAGTTGGACATACTTTGCGTTTCACAAAATCGTAAACAAAGAACGTTGTCAGTTTCGAAATTTTCATGTTAGTCTTTAGGAGTGGCAAGGTTAATTACCTGATCTACAAATCGTTCGTTAGAAGGATTTGAAATGTTCAAAATAAGGCACAAAGTTGTTGTTAGGTTGTCCCTTTTAACCACAATGATCTTAGCCTTAGTTAATAGTAAACCAATATTTATGTTTTAAGTTGCTTTATATGTGTCGACTTGCATCTATTATATTATTTATTCGTTTTTTTTTTTCGTTTCGTACTTTTTGTAATGACCAATTTAATTTTGTTGGTTATTATACGTACTTATCTCTATTTTATTTCGTTTTTTACTTGGTCAAATAAATAAGATTGATTTTATATAGGTAGTGGTAGCAATTATATTGGCCACATGTCGCTAACATACTTAGTTTTAATAACTTGTTGACCTAAATTTACTTGTGTACATATTAAAATATAACCCTGTCTCCACTAGCCATCAAATTGGTGTGAACATCATGTCGCACATGAATTCGACTAATGAATAAGGTAACCATATGTGGCCGAACATTTGTCTGAGCAATGATGTTCGCCATCGAACAATGACTTAGGACGATTTCAACAGTGCGTTAAAAACATCAACGTTAGCACGTTTTCGTTTAACAAGAACATGGATAATACCGTTGTTCTGCCGGCGTTATGTGCATGTTTTGTTTAATTCAATGGCTCGTGGAGACGTAGGGTTAGGAAATAAGTGTCATCTAAAAGCAGTATTATTTATGTAGTTTTTTTTTTTTTTTAAATACATGCATGTTCGGACACGCATGTGATTTCAAAAACGCCAACTTTTGTTTTAAAAACTCGCGAGTTTTGCTTGACATTTTCTTTTTTCAAACTTATGTTCGAAAAGTTAAAACATGTGATATACCGGTGCAAAACTTAACAAACAAAAGAAAATTACAACAAAATGCCAGCAGCTGCCTTGCTTACTTTAATATCTTGAAAAAACATGTAATTAAAAACAAGAACGAATTATAAAATGGACGCTTAGAGATTATGACAATTCAATATATTCCAATCAAATAAGTATATTATTAATTAAAGAAAACAACACAAGCCAAAAAATATTTTAGCGACAAATTGATTTTCTATTAGTGATATAGAATTTAGCATCTTCGAAGGAAAAGACTACTTCGTCAGTACTTAAAAAGTATTTTTGTTTAATTTAATAAATTATTACACACACGTTCGGAACTCATTTCGTCCTTAAAGTAATTTAAATAATTTTATTAATAAGAGCCGAATATTTTTATAAGAATTTAAAATTAAAATAACCGCATATATATATATTTGATTACCGACTATACGATCAACCTCACTAATACATATATATTTTCGAACATCAATTAGAACAGCTGTTTTTATGAAATCGCCAGAACAAAGAACATATTTTAAATTAAATATTTACGACTTGTAATAGTGTAAAAATTAAAATAATTTGTGTTTAAAATAAAAGAGAACATATTAAATTTCATTTGTGTATAATTTTATTGTTGCTTAAAGGTTATTTTAAGTAAAATTCATTACTTCACTTCAGTAGGTGCTTGCAATTTAAAGTCGATTCTTGCGATTGTGAACTACAGAACACCTTTCATGCGATTTCAACTTGCATCGCCAGTTTTAGTTTGCAAAACAGTGGCAACGTTGATTGTATTGCTTTTATTATTCCCCAAATTCGCCACATGAAATATCTATGTATTGTAAACAGATAACCGGCTTTTTTCCTTTCTCTTTGCCTTTTACTATTCAAATAAAATGTTGTTAATCGTTAATAAATATTTTTAAACTTATTATTAATTATCTTTTTTTATTGATTGTCAAACAAAGAAAAATAAAAATCCTATGGTCAAAAATGTTGGAAGGAAATTAACAAAACCAAATTTTAAACGCAAGAAGGCAACTTCTTTTGTAGTTGGAGCATACATTTAAATTGAATTTACCAGGGTACGAAAATAAACAACACGAAACGTTTGCTTTTGTTTTGTTTTTTATAGCGAGAAAAAAATATAAAAACGTAAACAATTAAAATGGATTGTGCCATTTTCTTGGGATCACAAAATGTTTAATTGAGCGAGCAAACACAAGTGCAACGCAAAAATCGTTTTAAAAGGGGCTAAATGTATATAATAAAAATGTCAGGGTACTTAAAGACTAAAAATATTAATGCTTTTAGAAAAAGTATTGTAAATTTTGTAAGGAATAATAATGAGAAAATAAAAACGATTATTGGTTGATTTACTCAAAGCATTATAGCTTAAAAAGAAACAATTACTATTTCCTCTATTTGTTTTTTTTTTTTTTTCAAAGTGTTTGTTTTGGTTTTGCTCAAACGAAAACTTTGCGAAACGGGAGGTTCCACCACTAACTTAGCTTATATAACAATTCATAACTTGAATTTAAAAGACCCCCTTAAAAGTAAGAGTTATAAAGAAAGAAAAAATGTGTATATATTCTTAATTTAAAAAATTTAAGGCAAAATTGTTATTAAATAATAATAGAATTTTATTAAAAGCAACTTCCTGTTTTCATCATCTTTCTTAACAGGAACTTACCAACATATACCATAAGATAAATAAGAACAGAAAAAAAAACTATCAAGACATTAACTGGCAATTGTTGAATTAAAGGGCGGCAGATTTAGAAGATCATAATCGTTTTGGATAATCTAAAGTCAATTAAACAATATCCACAAAAAATCATGGAGGAAGATGAGAGGGGCAAACTTTTCGTCGGTGGTCTTTCGTGGGAAACCACACAAGAGAATCTTTCTCGCTATTTTTGTCGTTTTGGTGAAATTATCGATTGTGTTGTAATGAAGAACAATGAAAGTGGTCGCTCTCGTGGATTCGGGTTTGTTACATTTGCTGATCCAGCAAATGTCCAACATGTTTTGCAAAGCGGACCCCACACCTTGGATGGCCGCACAATCGATCCTAAACCTTGCAATCCACGTACTTTGCAAAAACCAAAAAAGGGTGGGGGTTACAAGGTATTCCTTGGTGGTTTACCTTCTAACGTTACCGAAACTGACTTACGTACGTTCTTTGGTCGCTATGGCAAGGTAACAGAAGTCGTTATAATGTATGATCAAGAAAAGAAAAAATCACGTGGTTTTGGATTTTTATCTTTTGAAGAGGAATCATCTGTCGAGCATGTCACCAATGAGCGCTATATTAATCTTAATGGCAAGCAGGTAAGTTATATATAAAAATTGCAATAGTTAATTTTTACTAGAAATTGCAAGGCGTTTCAAAGCAAAGGTGTGCAAAAATTTTGTAGTTTTGAACTTCTGGTAAATTTCCCTGAAAAAAAAATATTTATAAGAGTAAAACGCGCGGCTTTCTCTGTATAGTAATATTTGTGATTTGCAGCACATGATTTATGAAGTGGTCTTTGTTAATTCCTATAAATTATAATTTTTAATTCTCTTATTTGATTCGATCTTGTATCCAAATGCCTTTATTTATTTAAAAGGTGGAAATCAAAAAAGCTGAACCACGTGATGGATCGAATTCCCAAAATGCTAACAACAGTACTGTTGGAGGAGCTTATGGTAAACTTGGCAATGAATGCAGTCACTGGGGTCCACCCCATGCACCAATCAATATGATGCAAGGACAAAATGGACAAATGGGAGGACCACCATTGAATATGCCACTTGGCGCTCCAAATATGATGCCTGGCTATCAAGGCTGGGGAACTTCTCCACAACAAGGTGGTTATGGTTATGGCAACAGCGGCCCCGGTTCATATCAGGGCTGGGGTGCACCACCCGGACCTCAAGGACCGCCACCACAATGGTCAAATTATGCTGGACCCCAACAGACTCAAGGTTACGGTGGTTACGATATGTATAATTCCACTTCAACAGGTGGTCCTTCTGGACCTTCTGGTGGAGGCAGTTGGAATGCATGGAATATGCCTCCGAATTCTGCAGGCCCAACAGGTGCACCTGGCGCCGGCGCTGGCACAGCTACTGATATGTATAGTAGAGCTCAAACATGGGCTACAGGTGGTCCCTCAACAACTGGGCCTGTTGGCGGTATGCCGCGTACCGGCCCGGGCAATTCAGCATCAAAGTCTGGTTCAGAATATGATTATGGCGGTTATGGATCTGGTTATGACTACGATTATTCAAATTATGTTAAACAAGAAGGTGGAGCTTCGAACTACGGAGCTGGCCCACGATCAGCGTATGGTAATGACAGCTCAACTCAACCTCCATACGCTGCCTCTCAGGCTGTTTAAAAGATCTTAATGCCCAAGTTTAATACCTGCTGCTAAAATAATGCTGCTGCTGTTATTCATATAATTATAAATCACTTTAAGAAATAGACATACAAGGAAATAACAGACATCTATCAACCAAAACAATAATACAACAAAATTTCAATCATCGTAATAACATCAACAAAATCAAACAAGGTGAACATATTATAAGCTATAGCGTCGTCTGTTTCGTACAGTTGTTAAATATTAAATTTTATATATATTATAATATTGATAATTAATTAATAATTAATTTAAAAAAGATCTTTTACATACATAAAAAAAACTAAATATAAACTCTTCAAAAACCAAGTTTATATACATACTTATATAAAAATAGAGACAAGAACATGATAATTATTAATAACATCTAAAAAAAAAATTTTTTATATACATAAACTACTATATTACTACTATATACTATCAATAAAACAACAGTTGCAAAAACGGAGAGTAATTAAATGAAAGCATTAATTTATAATTAACAATACTAAAAACAAAAAGCATAATTAGTTAATTATGATGTAAACCAACTGCTAAAAAACTAAAGTTATAGAAAAAAAAAGGAAAAGAAAAAAACTAAAAAAAGAAACACAACAAACATGTTTTAGGATAAAGAAACACAAAAAACATTACAAATAGGGGTTTAAAAAGTTATAAAAACATTTCTTTTAGAATAACACATTACCACTTTATATAAACACGTCGTGACTTAAAGGGAAAATTTTGTAAGGCTCTAAAGCTTAACATGGAAGCTTTCCAAACCAAAAAGATTAACAAATTCAAACACCAAGTTAGTTTTAGTTCTGTTGTCTTTGGTTTGGATTTTTTCAATGATTAGTTTTCAAACACCTCAGAAGTTTTCGCTTTATGAAGGGACGTGTATTAAGTATATATATGAATTTTTAACGATTAAAATAATTTCAAAATTACTTTTTAGCTAAAAATGTTTTTTATTTATTTTTTAATTACAAGGTAACTTTTAATGTTAAAGCAAAGAAAACAAATGTGTCTGCATGTAAAACTATTAGATTTCTAGAATACAACAATGGATTACATTTAAAACTAAATTAAATTTAAAATTAAAGTACTACTACAGACATATTATTCATTATATAGTTAAAAACCTACAGTTAGACATTTGCATATATAGTTAAAACGTTAATATTTAAAATTAAATATTTATAACTAAATATAAAGAAAGAAACTACAAATAGCATTAAACGAGATAAAGGATAAAAATCAAAAAGCACGTTTTTTACTTTTAGCCTCTACTTTTTTACTACTCTTTTTCTCAGTTGTTTTTAAGAATTCTTTTTTAAATAATTTTCGTTTTTTATTTTTAAAATAATTTCTTTTTTAATTTAATTTTAAATATTTTGGTGAATTGTAGCATACATTTTTATATATATAAATAAATATATTATAAACTTACATTAATTAATAATAAAAAACTTTTTACCTTTAAACAAATAGCGAATTAATAGTTTAGGCATGAGTTTTTATGTTTCTCTTTTTTGGTAAATTTAAAAAAAAAAAAAAGAAATGTCATTTTTAATTTTTTTATTTTTAAAATAAACTTTAGTTAAAGAGATGGATGCCCTTTATTTTTAAAGGCTTCTTATAATAAGAACAACAACAATAAGTAAAGTTGGTTTTCATAACGTTTTAGTTTATACCACAAAACATGCAAAGGAAGAAATAATATAAATCGAATTAAAACAACATTTTTTCAATAAATTTTATAATTAATACAAAAACAAAAAAGTGTATATAGTTTTCTTTAATTCACATGTACGTACATATGTTGTATGTGCAAATATGTGAATATATAAATTGAAACATTCTTGAAGATACAAAATAAAACTTACATTTAAAATATTGCAAAAGATTAACAAACACCACCAATCGCCCTTAATATATTAATTAAATAAGTAAACAAACTACATAAAGATGTTCAAATTTGGGACACGGTATTTGTTTCAACAATGAGAGATTAAAACGAAGCCTGTTCCATTTTAAATAGCAATTTTAACACACATTTTGAAAACAAAACAAAAAGGAAAAAAAACTAATATTAAACTTCATCTTTTAAAGCAGACATACATACATACAAATAAAATCCTTAGGAATTACAGCAACAGCGCACTTCAACATCATTAAAACAGTAGGAAAAGTAAAATTAAACATTTAATAATATAGTTTATTTTACGCATAAATAATATTTACTAATCTGTATATGTAATATTGCTACTATATAAACCACATACACATAAAAATTTATGAAATAAGATTTTTTTTATAAAACAAAAAGAAAACAATGTTGAAAGTTCTAAGTAAAAAATACGTTACATATTTCTAACCTTTAAAATTAAAGAAAAAACGTAGTTAATAAAAAAAAACGTGAAAAATATTAATCCTGCAACACCTGATAAAAGTCGTTATATATTTCACATAAAAATAACATAAATCCCTAAAACAGCATAATTAGGTCCGAACTTCTTTTATACATATTATTTAATTTTTTTTAGGTACTTTTAATTTTTTTTTAACAACAAAAATATTTTATAGAACAAAAACATTTTAAATAAGAAAAAAAAAACATGTAACGTAACGTGAACAAAAAGTTAGCATTAAATTCTATACAAACAAAAAAGTAACATAATGTTTAAATTTTAAAATTAATCAGAATTAATTAAACTTTAATGAAAATAAAAACACTGACTGTTAATTGTAAAACAACTTCTTTAAATTTAAAAAAAAATATTCTTTGATTTAAAGTTAGAAATTAATGAAATATATAATAATACACTTACATATAAATATATACTATATATACTTAAATGATTAAATACCACAAAACTCAACCACTTACTCAAGTTTTTTCTTTTAATTTAAACAAAATTTTCTTATGCTAAATACACATTTAAACTTATATATTTTTTCCTGTAAAGAATGTGGAAGAAAATTTTGTCTATAACCTTTTTATTTTTACTCTTCTTTAAAAAAAATACATTTATTAAAACTTCATTTTAAACAAAATAAATCATGTTTTATTTTATTTATTTTTACTACAATTCTTTTATCACTTTGTATTTTTCAAATCATTGCTGCTAGTTATATATGTATATATAGTAGGGCGGGTCGATTTAATAATCGCCCATGGCTCAGTAAAAATCGTATTCTAGGGATCAAAATAAGAAACTTTGCCCGAGGAACTATACCTCTAAAACGAATTTTTCTACCCCCCAACTGTTGACTTTTTCTCGTAGGTAAAGTTTTGAAAAACCACACTTTGACCCATTTAGAGTGTCAAAATCGAGTCCAAATGTATGATCGACCCCCATTGGCACAACCCCTGGAGCTCCCCTGGGGATTAAGGTGCAAGAAGTGGTGATTTTTTTAAATGTTTGTATTGGGAACCCCCCAGAGGAGTTCCAGGGGTTGTGCCACTGGCATGGGTGGATCGGCCCTCCAAAGTTAGTGGGGGTCGGTCATACATTTGGACTCGTTTGCGGCACTCTAGGTCAAAATGAGATTTTTCAAAACTTCACCTACGGGACAAAAGTCAACAGTTGGGGGGTGGTAGTAGAATTTGCTTTAGAGGCATAGTTCCTCGGGCAAAGTTTCTTATTTTGATCCCTAGAATACGATTTTCACTGAGCCATGGGCAATGTTTTTGCCACCGCACAAATCGACCCTCCCTAATATATAGGGAAAGTGATAATTTATTGCGGAATTTAGAACATGCCTGAATACTTGGTAGAGTATATTTCACACAAAATGCTTTTGAAATTAATACCTCTTATAACATAATTTAAAAGTTGTTGCAGTCAAATTTGAAAATTACTTTTTTAAGCTTTTGGAGAAAGCAGGGGTCTAAATCGTATGCGATGACTTTCTTAATAGACACGTATCGAAATGTTGTTCAGTACGATAGTACACTCGATATCGTACGCGGTGATTAGACCCCAGATTTGGTGCTGGATGCCTTAAAAAACTAACTGAGATCAGTTAAACGTGTGATTGATTCATTTTCTTTGTCTTGCTTTTTTAGGTTTCAATGTTCATTTTGTTCCTGAGAAAAAGTTCTGATTTGCTATTCAAAATAAAACTATTTTTAGAAAAAAAAAAGTAGTCAAAGGCAACCAATTAAATGTTTATTTGATTTTTTTAAATACAATAATTTTGTATTGTAATTTTTTGCGATTTCAAGACATTATCAGAAATTTATGGCAATTTCCAGCATTTCGCAAGTGCTGCGTTTTTAAATCGCTTACGTTTTGAAAAACGTATCTCTGCATGTTCTAAAATCGCTACGATTTACTGCCGTTTTTCTTTTTTCGAAGTTGTGCTCGAACAATAAAAACTTATGTTTATGTCATAAAAAAACAAAACAAATTAATAGGTCTGTTCAGTAACTAAAAATTGTTACTAAAACGTGTTCACGTACTCGAAAAACTAGCAACGAGAGAGTAGAAAATAATACCGCATTTACACTTTGCAATTTTTCATGAAACTAGCATGAAATTTTTGTTTGTGAAGCAGGAGGAGTAAGCAATATGGTATTGCTTGAATTTTGAGGGGATGTTACTGTTGCTAGTGTTTACTTTTAGATATCGCATAACGCTATAACTTTAATAGAAAATTGAGAAAAAAAATGCCTCAAAAAATTGCATAGTATAAATACGGACTAAGCGTAAAAATATGAGAGAGAAAAAGTTGCAAGTTTTGGCTAGTAAAAGTTTTACTTGCAAGAATTAGTCAAACAGCTGGCTTTTTATTTTGGGCTTATTCGGAAATGCATCACTGCACTGCATCTGATGCGCATGTGTGATTAGTTTGCGATGCTGATGCAAAACAGCTGATGCTGAAACTTACTTGATGCGCAAACAAAAATAAACTATCATTTGTTTTAAAATTTCAAATGCCTAAACATCACTAATGGAGAAGATAATAATAAATTTATTTCTTGGCTTAGATCAAAGCAAAAATTAAGTAAAGGTCTGCAATCGGGAAAAGAAAAAAATATAAAATTTAACAAATGTGTGCACTGCTTAAAGATGTATGTGCCAACAACAGACGAATTCCGAAAATTCTGAATTATGTTAATATAGTAAAGAACTATCAAATTCGTTTCTAAAAGTGTATAAACAAACGCAATTTAACAAAATAAAATTAATACAGATCAAATGCATCAGTCATTTTTGTGATGCGTGTTTGAAGTTTGCGTATCATATATTTCATTGATGCATTTTAGAACACATGACATTTGCTGTAATGCCAACTGATGCATTTTCGAACATACTGCGCATCAACGCAATGATGCATTTCCGAACAAGCCGTTTGTTTAAAATAGTTTGCTTTAAAATCTCTGATAAAAGAAATTTTTGTAACATTGATGAATTTACAAATATTTGCATTAAAAAAAATACAAAAATAATATTATTTTGCTATAATTTAGCTAGGGAATTATACAGGAAAAAAGCTTAAAACAATAGAAACTCGATTTAGAATCTTCTAGTTTTGGAAGTATTTTTTTAAGTAAACAAGTCAGTGATGAAACGTTCATGGCAATGTACATTTTTCAGAACGAATTTAATATGAATAGCACAATTTTTATATGTTTTTAGAACTAACTGCGCTTATACATCATAATCGCTTTCGAAAATTACCTGATACTTAGAGTATTATTTCAATTTTTCCTTGTGGTTGACATAACTTTGATGCCTTACTTAAAAATGGTACTATTTAATGGTCACACCGTACAGTTTTAAGTCTTATATATCATTCCAAAAGCCACAACAATATTCTTGGCTAATTTTTGATAATACAGCGTTTATTTACTTCTTTACATTTATGAGAATCATTTTGAATATTTTTGGTTACTCTCTTGTTGCTAGTTTTTGCTAGTAAAATTACTGAACAGACCTAATTTTAAACGAAAATGCCATCAGCGTTCTTACTTATTTAAATTTATCTTTAAAGTGCAGTTTATATAAAATAAACCGGATCGCATCGTTATACTCTATCGGTTTGAAAGCACCAAATTTCTAGCGTTTTCGTTTGTCAGAACACCTTTTTTTTAAGCGATATGAGTTTTTCAGAACATGGACGATAATTAAACAAATTTCTATTATTTGAATCTTAATTGATTAAAAGGTGATTCGTAATTAATTGAATTAGAAAAATCTCAGAGAGGTGCAAGTTCGACTTACACGAAGGGTTTTCTTATCATGTATGGGTAACCCTTAATTTGATGTTATTTGTACGGTTCAAAAAAGGTAATGATACCTAAAATTAGAAACGCCTTTAGTTTATTAAAGAACATCTCTCTAATTTGTATTCGTCATAAATGCTGTTTAGCAGAAATGGCGCTGAATGTTGTAAATAAGGATTGTCTTACTATAACTGGAAGATAAGGTCTTATTCACATTTTAATTTCATATTAGTATTTTTTATTATAGCGGCCATAATACAACTTGGCTGACTTCCAAAATGTATTAATACAAACTTTGCATACAGTTTTGATGCGGTCTTTAGGTCTTGTATATATACAAAGTTGCGAAACAAAGCATCAATTTAGAAACTGATGCGTTAGTTGCTCGTTGCAATGTTTCTATTACTTGTTTGCGACATTTTGGAATGGTATGCATTGTAAATATTTAGTACCACGACATTATCAAAGAATACACTGTTCGAATACAAAGCAACTGACGTTTTGGAAGTCAGCCCTTCTATGAATTATCAGAGAGAAAAAAATTAACAAAATCACGTGTTCATGTTCGTTATTATGTCGACATTTCGTTAACATGTAAACGATTTTGTTGATTTGGATTTGCGTGTTGATGAAGATTTCTTAATTTAATAAGTAGGATTGGATTTCATTTCATTATTTTGTTGTAGCTAAGAAACAAATGCTACTGAATTGGAACTTTTTAGTAAGAGATTATGATATCGATATGTGTTTTTAAGCTCTTTACTTATTTTATTTGAACTCTCAATAGAATGCAAAAGACTAAAACACACACACACATGATTACGTTTTTTTTTATTTCCTAAACATTTTCTTTTACTGCTATATTTTGCCCTCAAACTGTAATGTAAATTTAACAAAATCTGATGCTGAGCGACATAATGGATTTCTTTATTAAATAAAAAATGTAAACAAAGTTTAATAGTAAGTCATTTAATTGCAGTAAATAATAATAATACTCACAATTCTAACAGCAATATAAGTAAAAATAAATCACTACAATAAACTAAAAATTTAATTATATGAATTAACGAGTAAATTTTGTTTCTAAGTTTCAAATATATGGACTGATTTTTATTAATTATCGAATATATTTTAAGAACTTTTTTACCAAACGAGCTATACACACACAGTCTTAAAATAATATAAACAAAAAACAATTAAAGAATGAATCAAATGGAAACTCCCATTTTCTAATACAAAATTTTCTAAAACACAGAGATATACTACGATCTAATTTGAATTATTATTCAAGTATTTTGATTAAGACACCATTTCTGTAATAAAAAAAAAACAATGAAATACAAAATATTTAAAACTGCTTATATGGGCGGTATGAACTAATCAAACTATTTGAATAGCCGTTCAATATCTTTAAAATATTGCAAAAAAATTTCTTTGTTCTTTAGGCCTAACATTTTCTTACTATAAAAACAAACTTATGTCTATGTATATAAAAATTTATATATACGAAAAACAACTGTTGAAAATATATGTATATATTTTCCTTTTATAATAAATAGCAAAAATTAAGTTTAATTTTGTAATTGTAAACTGATTTCTGTTTTAAACACTAATTTTAAATCACATTTTTTTTTATTGAATTAAGTGTTACATTAACTTAAGTGATAATATGAAGTGTTGGTTAATTATCTAAAATTAATTTAATCTAAAAATATAAGTTATATCAACGTACTCTGAACCTACAACAAACTAAGCTATTTAAGGTATCGAGATTGTTATATACGAAGGATTTTATAAATTTCTTGAAATTTGTGTAACTTGATTGGTAGCATTGAAATTGCAGAAAAACTACATATATTTTGTTTTATGAATCTCAACGTTTGCTTAATATCAATGAAAAATAATTTTAGGTAAAATATTTAATAATCAGTTACAGTACTATAAGTTAATAAAACGTTACTCGATTTTACACGCTTGTTAGTAAAATGCTCTTGTAAATCTTCTTGGTATTTTGAGTATTAACACTCTATCATAAATGGAACCAGGGCAGTAGTAAAAATTATGTTGTAAGCTTTTGTTGTTAAACTTCTGAGAACATCAAACTTTAAGAAGGAAACTAAAATATATATCGTCAGCTAAAACGCAAACATGATTTTCACCAGTATTATTAAAAAAGATGTTACAAATTGATTTCTGGCAGAATAAATTAAAATTTTGTGATATTTGAATGGCTAGTTAGGTCCTTTTGTACCTTAATTTTGTGAAACCATAGGCCCTATCTACACTTTAATGCAAAATATTTTTATCATATATTTTAATTATAAACATTTTTATTATATAATCGATTTTGATATTGCATCACAAAAAGTAAATTAAAATAATTCATTTAAATTAAACAAAAAAGACTTCAATTAAAAAATTTTAAAAATTGAAAAATGAATTTAGAAAATATGAATTAACTTTCAAAGAGTATGCTTTCATAGAAAAATTGACGATCTTTAGGTAGTAGTGGTGCTGCTACTTCTTTTTAGAAATTTTTAATCTTTCTTTATGCAGCTTCGGAAGTAAAACTGTATTGGATTTGTTTTTAGTTCTTTGTGGAAGCAAGGCATAATTATCATCGATTTTAGTTTTAAAATAAATAGTTCCTGTTGGTTTGTATGTCAAGGCACGTATCATATTTAAAAACAATGCATTTTTTAAATTCAGTTAATTTTCCATGACATTTTTCAAAATGAATAAAAAATCTCTTTAAAATAACTTCCGAAAAATAACAATTTTGAATCGAACTTTTTCGGCAAAACTTTGACTCACATGCATCCTTCATTTCTCTAGGCTTACGCAAAGTTTTTACGTTTCCTTTAAAAAAGCCTTGAAAAGGAAAGGAATACCCTTTATCCGGTATTGCTGACAGCAATGTCTCGAATAGTCTTTAGCCTTTTTAGTCTGCTATTTTCTTTTATTTCTTACGAAATCAATTTTGAGATGCATTTCTTAAACTTTTTTTAATAAAATGCCTTAAGCTGTAGCTAATTTAATTTTCCTTTCAAAAACAATTTCTTCAACGGTGAAATCTATCAGTTTTTTTTTTACCATTTTTCAATGTTGCTCATACAAACGAACACTTTAAGTTTTTTTGCGTGTATCAAATAAATGCTTTTGTAGATAGGGTGGTTTGTTTTTCGTTAATAAAATCGCTAATTTTGGCCAGACAACTCTAAATATTTTTTGGTTGTGTATTGTGATGCAGGGAATCAGAATCATCGATGCAGTGCATCAGAATCATCCAAAAAACTGATTTTATTTTTATGTTAAGCCTGGTACTCTGTTCAAATTTGTGAAAATTGTTGAGCAACATTGATTATTTCATGTGGAATATTTGACATTTAAAGTGTGCTATCATTGTTTTAAAAACGTAAGTAAAAGACATACGATCAGCTGTTGTATGATAAATTCCGCATGAAACAATGCCTACTTGCTTTATTTCACAGCTTGGATAAAATGTTGCCAGAAACATTTCATATGTTTTTCCACAGTAAAAACAGAGTACTGCTTCTGCAACATTTTTTCATGACTTTTTAATACAAATTTTTTATATATGTGATTTGACAGCATTCAGCATGAAAAACTGAACAGAGTACCAGGCTTTAGTTAGGGCCGTTTACGGCAAACATTAAACTTCGGAATCCTTTTTCTCCTCGTTTTATCAACCGATTTTGTTGATTCTTTTACATATTTGCAGATGTTACCGACCTTAAGTTCACAGTCTATATTTTATTTAAATGAGTTCAGTATTTAAAAATATTAATAATCCCTTAAACTGCTTCCACCACACATGCAAAAATATACATATATTTAAAACGTGAGTGTGTACAATTAATAAACAAAGAAAAAGTTTTCTTTAATAAATTTGGTCAAATTTTGCTAATCTTGTTAATACGCAAAACAAATGCTAAGTAATCTTGTTCTTTAATCAGGAGTCTTAAGATAGAAAAATCCTCAATAATTAGAAAAGGTTTTAAAAAACCGTCACAGATTAAAATGTTAAAAATTATTATATTATTCGGCTTTTAATAAAAAATATATTTCAGTTTGGTGTTTTGAATCAAACATTTTGTAACGTTTTAGTTAAAACATTCTGAAAAAATAAAATTTCAGAATCTCTAAGGAGTTTTAAATTTTAGTCGTATTTAAAAATTCTTTCAGCTTTAGTAAAATAAATAAGTTTCGAGGAGTGACGTCGGTTTGTTGTTTAATAAATTGACTGATTTCAAGAACACATTGTCAAAACTTAGTATTCTTATTTTATTTTGTATTAACTGATTAATTTTCTTAGAAACAGTATTAGGAAAACAGTTTCGATAAAAAAAGTATTTCAAATAACAGATGGAGACTGAGTTTTTAAAGTCTAACAGCCATATCTAAATAAAAGCCAAACGTTTTCTTCCGCATAGCTTTAACGCTAAAATGCCATACCTAAACAAAAGCGTCAACGCTTTGTCTAAATAATAAAAACAGGGCTATTTAAAAAAATAAAGACAGCTCCAAAATGAAAAAAAAAGTTGTTGAAAACTTTTAAATTAATTTAAAGCCAATTAAATTCAAATGAATTGGAAATGAATTGCAATTCTTTTGGACAAATTCATTTGAATTAGAAAAGAATTGCAATTAATTTTTAAAATTCATTTGAATTGGAAACGAATTGCAATTCAAATTTATTTGAATTGACTCAAATCTCATTCAATTCATTTTTTTTTAAGAATTAATTCAAAATTTTTAAATTCTGTGCATGAATGATTCGCGAATTAATTAAAAAATTAATGACTCATTTACAGCTCTGATCATTGCCTATATATATAATATATATAAAAATATCAGAGATGCCAGAAAATCATCATGACTTGAAGAGCTTAAAAAACAAAAATCGTCAAAAAGTAAAATTTGTAGAACAAATCCATAAAAATCATCCTATATAACACCGCTTTCTGTACTCGTACTTATTTTGTTATTAAAATAGCGCAAAAACAACAACTGAAAGTGATTTGCGTTTGTACGCACAACTTATTGGCACATAATAACTTTGCAAATAGAAAATAAACGCATAAACGCTGAATTCATTTTATATTTGCGAATATTTGCTTACTCACTAAAACAAAAATTCTGGTAATTTTGTAACAGCAATAACAATTTCAAAAAGCAAAATTGCGAGGTTGAAGAATTATTTTTGAAAAACTTACAGGTTTGCATATTTTTTGCATATAAAAAACTGAGCGATTTTGGCGGGTATAATAATTGTTCAAATGTTTTCTATACAAATATTACCACTTAAGTATAAAATTGCTATCCGTTATCGCTAAATGTCGAAAATAATTTTGTGGGTAAATTGTCTTAAAAACATTGAATTAAATAATAAGAAATATTATTTTTGCAAATAGCATGCGTATACACGTTGTAACAAAAAATGATTTATGTTTAATCTGATTCCACATACACTCATCCATATTTTGGTGTTTTTTAAATCAAACTCAAATTTTATTTCTCATTTTAAAGTCTGGCAATAATGTTAACTTAGTGCAGTGTTTATTTCTGCCCAAGGCTAAAACATTGATCAGTGATGGTAAATTAAATTAATTTTCAGTACCAGAAATAACGTTTAAAAGTACTTTTGTAACCTCTAGAGTACTATAATCCTCAGTTTTTTTTTATTATGTACGTCGAAAAATATAAGAAATAGTTTATTTCAACAAAATATAAAACACATTAAAAAACTTAACATTTACATACAGTTATTCAGTAATGGAAACTGATCGATTAAAAAACTATCGTTTTGAATTAGTTTTTGTTTTTAAAGATATATTTCCACATATTTTCAAAATTTGGTTTGTTTTAAAGTCGATCAAAATTTAAAACGTTTTCAAATCATCACATACCTTATTAATTGCGTCGAAAAATTCTTTTAATTCAAAAATATCTAATTAAAAAAACTTCCAGCCAAAACATTTTCTAGAGATAACCTATCGTACCAAATTAAGATATCAGTTTCAAACTTTAACATTGTCCTTAATCTTAAGACTTATGAAAAAGGATTAAGGATGCACAGAAAACATGAAATTAAAACATCAATTAACGATCTTTGCCGTTTTTAAAGTTAACGGCTTAGTAGCATTTTCTTTTTCTTCAGTTAGTTGGTTTAAAGTATAATAGCATTTAAGTTTTGTTAAAAACGAAGAGAATATGCTTCTATTCACTTAACTTGTAATAATTTGCTATAGCTGTACGCAAGAAAAATTAATATTAAGCTTTTACAGAATCCACTTGAATCGTAGAGATTATAAAAACAATACGAAATTTTATTTTATATGTATGTTTTTTAATTTATTTCGTTTATTAAGTATAAATATGCATGTATATGTACACACTGTTTGAAATTTTAAAAAAATTGAAAAAAGAGTCAAAAAAGCTCTAGAATCGATCATGACTTTTGCGGAATAATAAACAATAAATCTAAAAATCTGACAGTCCTAGTAAAAATTAATTAATTAATTAATTTTTTATCGACACATAGAAATGTATTAAACACTCTTTAAAAACTCTTTGTACTAAAAACTGTAAGTAATAAGTTCTTTTATATTTTAAGTTTCTGTATTCAAATTTAAGGCCATTTGTTTTAATTTGTTTTCAATATTTCGCTTTCTATTGAGAAGCATCCAGCAGGAAAATAAAAGACTTTAAAGACTTAAATTTAAAATAATTTAATAGCATATTCTTATTATACCTAGATACTCAACATATAATATTATAGTTTATATTAGTTCAATATTATTTATCCATAGTACTTTTTGGTTTCAGTTTATTCAGATAATTTTTTACTAATATTAAAAATAAAGTATGTATTTTTTATTTTAGTCTTTTTTCTTAGATTTTTTTGTAAATGATACAAGCGTTTTATTAATATTTTAAATGGTTATTTAAGATTTCGGAAATTAGTATACAAATTAATTAAATTCTTATTAACTAGTACACTTCTGAAAGTCACTTTTAAGAAATATTCGTCTATAAACATTTTAACAACAATAAAAATAATATAAATAACTTTTACTTTACACATATTTAAAAATAAGCTGTTATTGTAGTAAGAACTCGAAAAATCAGGAAGCAAAGCCACTTATAATATAAAAAAATTATATATACACATAATGACGGTCTGTTTATAGCATTTCTAGGTTTTAAAATATTTAAATTTCATTGATTAAGTTGTTAAATATGGATTAAAAAAAATAATATTAAAAACTTTTTGAATGAGAATTTTACATAAAAGAAAATATGTTTAAACAAAAGCTCAGTATATGTAGCTTCACAATATTTAGAAAGTAATAACATCAATGAGAACAAAAATAATAATTATAATTAAAATACATTTAAAATTTACAATATTAAATTTATTAATCTTTAGTTGTAATAAATTGAACACAGTGCCTAAGTAATCAAAAAGAAACAAACATAAGGAAAGAAATACATAAAGAAATATCTCTCAAAAAGGACATTGTTACTTTTACAAAAAATAAAAACAAATTAAAACAATAATGAGAAATTTGTAAAAGAAATTAATGTTTATTAACAAATTTAAATGGTAACCTTAAAAATTAGAAAGCAAAAAATACTCGAACGACAGAAAGAAATTCAAAATTTAACAAAAACTAAACATAAAGCAAATTCAACCAAAATATATTGACTTACTCTCTCTATATACAAAAAGAACAAATAAAACAAAATGATTAATAAATAAAAAATAATACATTAAATAATTTATTTAATATTTTTAATGGCATAAACATGAACAAGAACTAAATAGTTTACAATATTATAAGTGTGTATGTATGTATACTCTTCAGCAGAGTTTTGTTAAATTTACTTATAAACCAACAAAAGAAGAAAAAAAAAACTAGAAAATACTTAAAAAAAACTCCCTTTAAAAAAGAAAAAAATATATATTAAAATTATCTACAACTAAAAAATAATAGTATTAATGTCGTCATAACTAAAGTAAAACAAAGAATTATATATTACAAGAAATATTTAAGTGTTTAGAGCAGTAATTTATAACAAATAAAATAGCGGAATAACAATTAATATTAAATAAAAAATAAACAACGTAAAATTACACAAAAAAGTTATGATTTTTTTATGATCTTTTTTTAGTCGAATACAGGTAACTACTTAATTGATTTTAAAACTTTTCATTTTATTACATGCTAGCGGATCCCGGCGAGCTTCGCTACTCATAAATATTGACATGAACACCGTGCGTATAAAGTCAGCACACAGTGTTTTTTTTATATGGACAAAATCATATGTCATGAAAGTTCATAACTAACTGCCATCCCTAAATTAGAGCGTAAAGCGCAAGATAACTGTCAAAATTTCTCATGTTCATACAAAATGTATGAAGCATCCCTAAATAGCACGGCGTCAACGCTTAGCAATTGGAAAATCCAATTTTGACAGTGCGTTAGGAAGTGAAGTTGGCTGCTCGTTGCTTTGTTTTGTTTTGTTATGGCTGAAAAGTAGTGACAATTTAGTTATTTTTAAGGCAAACTAGCGGTTTTATCTCTGTTTTTATTTTTATACAGCGGGTTTTATAAAATAAAATTAGTTAACATTACTGTTAAAGACACAAAGTTGACGCTGTTATTTAGGGATGACATTCTAGCGCAAAAGCTATGAATTACATTGCTTTGCGTCTTACGCGCTAATTTAGGGATGGCAGTAACGAACGCATCGACCGAAGCTTTTAATGAATCAATTACCAGACCATACGAACCAGTGTTGCCGTTGTTTACATTTTTTTAGTTTCTAAAGGCTCCACCTAACATTTGGCCAAATTCGTAACTTTTAATTTTAATTAATTTAAATCCTCATGAGTATCATCTGGCTAAAATATTTTTATTTTTTTGTTGTGTTGTTTTTGTTCAGTTAATGAATTTGAAAGTTTTTACTATATTGTATATAAATTACATTAAATTACTATTTATTTAAGGAAAATTTCAAAATGTAACTTGTTGGAAGGAAAAGCGTAACCTTTTTCCTGTCTTTCCCTGGCAACACTGATACGAACGAACCCTAAAAATTTAATCGAATTCGGTATAACCGATCGTGAGTTATAAAGTCACAACACACTTTCAACAATTTTTCATATATATCTACTTCCCTTAAAACCGTTAAAAACCAAGCTGCTCGGTCATTTTCACAATTTGCATTATTTATATCATATTTTAATAATTGTTTATATGGAATATCATTTGCATAGATAGGCAACCCATAGCAAAAATTAACAAGAATTTTCCTTATTGGAATTTTTATTACACGGCGAAATTATACTCTTCGTTAAATAAATAGGACTATATCAAAAACAAAAAAATCTACAGTTACGCTTATTAAAAATATTGAAGCAGACAAGGTGAATCAATTACCAGGTGGCAGCGTTGAAGAATTTATTATTTTTTGCTGGTAGAAACGAATGTCAAACTTCATACATAAAAAATAGTACACAAATTTTTTATGCATGGAGTTTGACAGTAGTGTTCACGGCGAAAATTAATGAATTCGCCTGGTGTGCAAGCGAATTCTACTAAGACGAATTTTACTACCCCCACTTTGACCCATTTAAAGTGCCCTAATCGAGTCCAAATGTATGACCGACCCCCACTAACTTTGGAGGGCCGATCCACCCAAGCCAGTGGCACAACCCCTGGAATTCCCCTAAGGGGTTCTCCATACAAGCATTTAAAAAAATCAACATTTTTGTCACTTTACTTCCCCAGGGGGTAGTGAAATTTGTTTTAGAGGTATAGTTCCTCGGGCAAAGTTTCTTATTGTGATTCCTAAAATACGATTTTCACTGAGACATGGGCGATTTTTTTGCTGCCCCACAAATCGACCCGCGCTAATATGTATATATGTTAAATTAATTCGCCTTGACTTGATTTAATTGGTTTAGTGACTGTTTGCTTTATATTTTTCAAAGCAAATTAAAATTTTATTCGCCTCAACCACTTATTTTTGACAGGATCTCGAAAAAAGTTGCTTTGTTGCATAAATTCGCCGATGGCTAAACCTTATTAGATTCGCCTTGCCTGGAACCAGTAAGATTTTGGCAACTAAAGGCCAGAATTCACTATCATACTCAGTCGTACGATCTGTCAAAAATTGCATGTGTGCTACAATAGCATAGCGAAAATATACTAGGTGGTCGCAATGGCGAATTCATAATTTTCGCCGCAAACGTGAAATGTCAAACACCATATAAAAAAAATATATACACATTTTTTATGTATGGAGTTTGACATTTAGCGTTTACGGCAAAAGTGATAAATCCGCCATCGAGACCACCTGTATTATTTCGCCATGTACAATAGTATGATAGTGTGGACTAAAAGTGTATGTGTGTGACAGACTTTTTGACAATTCATAAAAACGTTTTACTCTATGTGATAAGAGTTGATTTTTTAAGAGGGGAAAAAACAACAAAATGTTAAAACCATATGTTTTTGGCATCTTTTTTGTATAATAGTGTGACACCTACGACACCATTTTGAATGTTTTTTAAAGTAGGACAGAATTCTGTCAGATTTTTAAACCTATAGGTTAATAATTTAGGAGGATTAATGACATTTGACAATAATTTGAGGAAACTTTTCATTGTTATTATATTGTTCCTTTTGAGTACAAAATATAATTATTATTATTATATTATTTCTATTATGATTTTTAAAATTATATTGTAAAATAGCTTAATTTATGATGTTTATTTAATCTATTAGCACATTTCATTTACAAATACGGCGATTACCTATTAAACGTACTTCGCTTTATACAAATCATACTGTTGTAGTTATTTTGTATTAAGCAATAAAAAAAATTTCTCCGGTTGATGCTATAAACACAATCAAAGGCTACCGACCATCGACTACCGACTTCAAAAGTAGCTGGCTACAAAAATAGCCAAGTCGCTACTACTACCGACCACTAACTACAAAAAATAAACATCTGTTTTGACATATGTATTAAAGTTAACCAAAACAAAACAAACTTGATTTTTTTAAGGGAATTTGTATGAAGAAATATTTCAAATGTCTTAAGAAAATTTAACTAACTTTATAAGTACTTTTGCTTAAACAGTGGAAACAACGACTTCAGTGTATGAAGTGTCCACGTTTATATTTGCATGTAAATTGAACTAAACATTTACATTAAACAATAGAATAAATTCATATAAACAGTAAAAATGACTTATATACTTATCAATTTCAATAAAAAAACCCAAAAAATAAATATAAATTAAGCAAATTAGAAATTGATGAAAAAAGAACTAAATGGAAAATTTGGCAAATAAAAAGTAAATGAAAAAATGCGTCAAATAAAAACCAAACGAAAATTGTAAGCAAATGAGCAGATGATTATTATTTTTCAATGGTGCCACTATAAAAGTTTTTCGCGTTTTTAATAGCGATATTTAGTTATTGCGTTTACAAAACCACCATTTCATGCATTTATTGTATTGGCAGCACTAATCTCTTTTTTGTAGCCAAGAAAAATAGAAATTAGCCTAAGTTGGCTAAGGGCTACAAAAGTAGCTGTGTAGTCGGTAGTCGTATAGCGGCTAAAAGATTTATTCTCATAAGCACGCATGTATTCTATTTTTGACATCTTGTAGTCGATGGTCGGTGGACATGATTATGTTTATAGCATGAAAAACGAAGAGGCAAGGCGAATCAATTACCAGGTGGCAGCGTAGGCGAATTCATTAATTTTCGCCGTGTACACTACTGTCAAACTCCATATATAAAAAATCTCTTTACCATTTTTTTTATATGAAGTTTGACATTCGTTTCTACCAGCAAAAAATAATAAATTTTCTAACGCTGCCACCTGATAATTGATTCGCCTCGCGAAGAGGTGTATCAATACCAGGTGGTCGCGATGGCGAATTAATAATTTTCCCCGAAACTCTAAATGTCAAACTCCATATCTAAAAGTTATGTATAATTTTTTTAATACGGTTTTTGACATTAAGCGTTTAAGGCGAATTCGCTTTTGCGACCATCTTGTATTATTTCGCCATGGGTGTATCGTTAAAAATAAAAAGTGTTTAAGTAGATTTTGCCAAAAGTAAATTCAAAACTAGATTTAGTAAATAAAAAAAAAACTAGAGTTTAAGGGATGTAAGTGAGGTATACCAAATAACAATTTTAAATCAGCCCGTTTTAAGGTTAATTTATTGTATAAAAATCGCTTACTTTGACAACGCAATCGCAATAAACTTTCACTAACAACCAACTGCAACCAACTTCACAAAACTAAACAATTTAAAATTTAATTTCAATTTGTTATTTGTTATATTTGCGCATTTAATTAATTGTTAATTGAATTTAATAATTTCTGTTTATTTAAATACAAAACTTGCGATTCAAAAGTGTAAAAATCAACTAAAGCTTTGAAAAAAGCCTTTTTATTATGGCATTCCGCAGCAATGGATCAATAGACACATCAACTGATCAAATGGATTCAAGTATTGAAATGCAATCTCCATCGCCTGTATGTGCTATACAGCCAAGAAAACTAAGATTTTGTTCACCTAGTCGGGACGATGATGATGAGGGGGAAGAGTCGTCAGTAATTGGAAGACAAGTTTTAAATTTAAGAAGAAATATGATTAAAAGTGATTTAGAAACAAAGAAGACTAGCACGCCGACAACTACGTCAATATCACCACCCTACCGCAAAGTAAGAGCTTTACGGCTTTTCGATACTCCTGCTACACCAAAAACGATTTTACAAAAATCTTCTGGTAAATGTTTAAATCACCTCTCTGAGGTAGCAGCAGCAGACATGACAAAGAAACAAGAATCTCTAACAATCAAAGCGGTGGAGAGACCGCGGTCGCTGCCCTTGCATAATAGAGCTTTAGACAATGTTATTCAACAGCAGACGGCTAATGTTAACCCATTTACACCAGATAGTAATTATTATTATTGAATTTTTTCTTTCTCAAACTTATAATAAATATACCACCTATTTGACTTTCATAGGTTTAATGGCACACAATAAAAAACGTTGTCGAACACAATTTGGACGAGAGAATCTAAGTAATAGATCATTGCAATTGTTTCTCAACAGCGACGAGGACTTGCTTAACGATTTTGAATATGCGTCAGAAATTCATCAGGCCCCAAAACGATTAGCTTTGCAGGATACAAATATCAGTCGATATAAAAAGGAGTTTGTTGAATTATCAGTTATAGGAATAGGTGAATTTGGTGTGGTCTATCGGTGTCTCAACCGTTTAGATGGCTGCATTTATGCCATCAAAAAGAGCATTAAACCAGTAGCGGGAAGCTCGTTTGAGTGAGTATTGTTATTTCGTGAAATATCAAAAGATTTTATTGATGACTAATACGAGAGGGGAGGGAATTATTTATATGTACTTCTTAAATTTATAAATGATCCAAAATCTGATTCCTTTAAATGAATAAAAAAATTAACAATTATAAATATTTTTACAAAGGATTAGTCGGAGTTTACATTTTGTTGACGTTATTCTGAATTTAGAGAGAAGAGGAAAATAGATAAGAAATTCAAAAATAGATTTTAAAAAGGAAAGGTTTTATATATATCAAACATGAATCCAAAAACCCCAACAAGTCTATAAAGACTGCAATACTTTCTTGCAATTTTATAACACATTTTTTTCCATTTCAGAAAACAAGCTCTCAATGAGGTATGGGCACATGCAGTTTTGGGTAAACATGACAATGTTGTTCGTTATTACTCCGCGTGGGCAGAAGATAATCACATGCTTATACAAAATGAGTATTGTAATGGCGGTAGTTTACAATCTTTATTACAAAAACGATCGTTAGTAGAACCGGAATTAAGAATCTTATTGCTACATGTCGCTGAAGGCCTACGTTATATACACTCAAATGATTTGGTACATATGGATCTAAAATCGGGCAATATATTTTTAACAAAAGTACCATCAGTGCACAAATCTTCAATGCCCCCTTTAACCAAAGAGTGTTATGAAACCGGCATGGATGGTATTTATGAAGAGTTAAGTAATTCTGAATGGCTGATCACTTATAAAATCGGTGACTTGGGACATGTAACATCGGTTAACGAACCCTGTGTGGAAGAAGGCGATTGTCGTTATTTACCTAAAGAAATTTTGAATGATGATTTTGCAAATCTTTTCAAAGCCGATATATTTGCACTTGGCTTAACGTTATATGAGTCAGCAGGAGGAGGTCCCCTGCCAAAAAATGGACCCGAATGGCATGATTTAAGAGATGGAAATATACCTGATTTGCCAAATTTAAGTCGAGAGTTTAATGACCTTATTAAAATTATGACACATCCTGATCCTCAGAAGAGACCATCATCTACATCAATTTTTAATCATTCGTAAGTCATTAAAATGTTTTCTAACTTGAAAAAATAATAATCTGCTATATAGTACAGCACGTTTATTTCTTTGATTGTATTTGTAGTTTAAAATTGTCACATGTATATTAATCTATTTATCAAAGTGAAAATTTATTTATTTCATGAGAATATCATGAAATATTTATATTTGAAGGAATCAAGCACGAATAAAGTAAATTAATTAATTTATTTATTTATCAGTAATATATTTTATAAAATAAATTTACAAAATATAGAAAAACAAATGCGCCGTGTAAGAGGACCAAATGCGCATGTATCGAAAATCAAATAAAAAGTAATAATACTACACTTATGATGGAACTACTAAACAGTGGAACATAAGTCGTTTCTAAATTAAATTAGGAAGAAAAATTAATAGAATAAAATTTAAGTGGCAAAATGATTATGTGATTAATGTTAACCGAAAAAAATTAAATCTATAAAATATTGTCGCAAGATATCCTTCCGAGTTAAAATTCATCCATGCAGATGCAAACAACTATTCTCATATTTATGTCTACAAAACACATTTGATGTTTGAGATCGGTATTTTAAAAAAAAAATTATGAATTTACTAAAAGTTTAATTGAAAATTTAACTTTGATTGCAAAATTATAGAGTTTTGAGGTAACGCACATAAAAGAATAAAAATGCATTGATAGCTTTCAGCTTTTTTAAATGGATAAATCCTCCACAAGTGGGAAATTTTTAAGGCTGTCGCTTTTAATTGAAGCGTTACAAATGAATATAAATTTTTACAACAATACATAAGTTTAACTTGAATTAACATTTAATTTCACTTTTCTTATTTTAGAGTATTGAATTCATTGGAATCGAAAAGTAAAGGTCAACTAAGTCAAGAATTAACTATAGAAAAACGGAAAAATGAAATATTATTACGGAAACTGAGAGAAGCCCGAAAAACTATTAAGGCATACGAACAAAACGCAAAAGGTATATGAATTCCAAATTGTTAGAAAATATATTTTACTAATGCTTTATTTTCATTAATAGCCCATCACTCCAGCTTCAATAGCCCCCAAACCATGACAGATCAACGCTGTTTACGTTCGCGTACACACAAAAAGCGTACACCATGTATAAATTCAAAATTAGAAAGTCTTCGAGATAGAAACAAAAATATTATTAATAATCTAAAATATTAATCTGTTATTTTATTAAAATTAAATTTTATTTTTATTTCTAGTAGTGCATATGTTTTAAATCATTTCATTTAATATCTATTGTGAAATTTGTCAAACAACCGTTATTTTAATTTCCCCCACGCTGTTTTCGTATACGAATTATATCTCGTAATATTAAAAATATTAGCTCACCAATTTCTTGTGAGTTTTTAAATTTGCTTCATTATGTTTTTTTTTTTTTGTTTTTTATAGTTTATTTTTTATTTACAATAATTTTTTGCTTATGTTAACTTAAAAAATGAAATATAAAAAAATACTGTAAATAAGAATATATATTTTCAACACTTCGCAGTTTATTTCTTTTTAATAAACTTTGTTCATATTATCAATTAAAAAAGGCATTTTGGTACTAATTTCGTTACGAATCAATTTTGTTCTTATTTATTAATTTTCTCTTCATTATTTTATGTTATATTTGAATTTATTTGGGTGTTAAAATTAAATTTATTAATAATTATTTGTTAAGTAATTTTTTATAATTTTAATAAAAAAATCCATAAAATAAAGTTTTCGTTTATTATTAGGTGTCATATACTGTCACCGTCAATGTCATTGCGTAGAACAAAGTATATCCGTATCACACTTTTAGAGGCAAAATAAACAAGGTATGCCGAATCTTATATACCCTTCACCATGGCGAAATAATACAGGTGAACGCACGGGCGAAAAAACCCATCAGCTGTATACATTACAGTTGTCAAAAAAATTTGTCAAAAATAAATAATTTGTTAAATTTTTTTTAATTTCATTTTTTTTTTTTTGATTGCTAATAGAAAACAAACATTTGAAATTCCTAGAGAAAACTACCACAACATGGAACCGTATTTGCAGTTCCTGATGTGTATAATCAAAATATGCGTAAAGAGATAGTTAACACATTTATAATTTCTTGTTTTTTTTGTGGAAGATTATGTTAGTCTTCAAATGGTCAACGTGCAAGAATGGAACGATGCATGTGATTTGGGCAAACTAGTGGTACAAAAGAATTTTGGTCACTTTTCCTGTATTTTTATTTTTATGTAACTTAATTTTTATAATTTTCTTATTCTGATAATTACAACCACTTTTTTCATCAAATATATTTTTTTATTTTGTTTGTTTTTCTACAATATTTTTTTGACAACATACATAATTTTGTAGCAACAAATTGCCTGTTGTTTTTTGTGTTGTTGGATTGTTGTAGCCGTGCGGTCACCTGTATTAATTCGCCTTGCCCATCACCATCTATGTAAATCTAGTGAAGTAACTCCAATCACAAAAGCAAATATTGGGTTGACAGAGAATTAAAAAATAAGAAAAAATTAAGTACTACATATACATAATTTTACATAAAAATGTCATTGGTTTTTAATGGGTTAAGCGTTTTTAAAAATTTGTAGTATTACCTTTAAGATCTCATCAAAAGCTTTTAAATGATACCTATATTGATATTTAAAGAAATTTATAAATTCCATAGTCCCGTAACTCGAAAAATATGGGCGAGCGCCAATTTTTTCACCTAATGTTTTTTTTATTAATTATAATTTTCTTTCACCCCATATATTTGTTTTTTTTTTATTGGGGTTACATCGTTGTTCCAAATAATATGAAGAAATTAAAGGTAGGCGTGGTGTTTTGCCCGCTGCGTCTAAGGACATGGACCGATCTTGCTGATTTCCAACAGCAACTCTTTCGACACTGTGTCTGATCGCATCTTTTTTATTTAACAATTTTATTTAGTCCTTTTGTTTTCCTAATTGAATGTAATTTTCATTTGATCATTAAAATTTGTCTTACATACGTATCTGCTGTTTTAAAACTACTGATAAGTTATACAATAATTCTTGCAAAAACAAAACCGACTTTAAAACCGATTTTATCTGTCTGTCTATAACGGTCGAAAAGTATGGCAACATACATCATTATCACTTTATCTATTAGAACACATTTATATTCTATTTCAAAACTTTATACTTGTTATAGCGGTCTTGTCACTACAGCTCCTTGTTAATTTCAACCGTCTGTCTACAACTGTTCAACAGTTTGGCAAGATACATCAAATTACAGCAACTAAAGGGACACCATTTAATTTCCAAATTCAATTTATGTGTATACTTGCTGTTGTAGTAGACTTAACAATCAGGCTCTTTGTAAATTTCAACTAACTATCTATAACGATTTACCAGTTTGGCCATACACCTCAAAATACATCAACTATTGTAACACCCTTTAATTTATAACTTAAAATATTTATACTTCTTATTACACCAAACAAACTGGTGGACATTCTTTCTAATTTTCAAGTTTTTATATACAATGGTTCTAATTATTAGGAAACATACATAAAATTACATCAAGTATTGGGAAACCCTTTAATTTCCAAATCTAAATTTTATACTAGTTATAGCGAAGTTAGGAATATAGGTTCTTAGTAAATAAAATTTTGGGGTACCCTTTAACTTATAATTTTGATTAATTACTCTTGTTACTAATACAGTCATAGCAATCGATATTATGGCAAATTTGCAAGTGTTTGTCTATGGTTCAAAAGATAGGCCCATATAGGTCAATTTACGTCACCTATGGGGACACCCCTTAATTTTTAGATTTATTTTAGTATTACCTTTTGCCATTGGGAGCTATAGTTATACGCAGTTTTTTTTTTAATTTCAAAGTGGTGCCCCTTATGGTTCATAATACACGTAAAAACATGTATGTTGTATGGAGACACCCTTTAATTTTTAAGATTATGAACTGTTTTTAAAACGGGACCAATCTGTAAGCATCACATTTAAAATAAAGAAAACAAATTTTAAAATGGGTTCAAAAATGACTAAGTTCTGCGGGCCCTAACATAAAAAACTACATTCAGTCGAATTGATAACCCCTTCCTTTTTTGAAGTCCGTTAAAAATAGTAGAGAAGTCCATATGGCCACCAAGATTTTCAATTTCACTATTTATTTCTTGATAATGGATATCTTGTGAAAACGGGAATAAAACACGATTAGCGTAAATAATATTATTAAAGTTTTTTTATTTTTCATTTCTACTATTTGGATGATTTACACAGTTATCAATCGAAAAGTATTTTAACATATTAAATTTTAATTTTTGCAATTTTAGTTGAGGTATGTACTTCATTTAATCGTACATTATATTCAAATATTTTTAGTTTTTTTCTTTAAATTGTTACAAAAAATTGTTTATGTATTTAAATTATTTCAGGTTGCAAATTTTGCAGTCCAACTTTTGTTTTTATATCATACTGAAGTGGTGTTAAGTGAACCCACTAAAAACTTTGTAGTTTTATTTCAATTGCTGAATGTGGTCGATGACTTAACGGATAATATGCTGCTGTTGAGAATATGGATTAAGTGTCCCAGCTTTATCAAGGCAACACAAGTCGTGACAAACGTGTCTATTAGAGTAAGATAAGGTTGGCAGATCGGGTTATTTTTATATGTGGAGGTTGCTAGAAAAGTTCTTAAGATCAATTTTTTTTTAATAAAAGAAAAAACAAAAAATATTAAAAATAAAACGCATTTTTAAACAAATGTATACAAATGATAATAAAAAAAATTGAGGAAAAAGCTAATTTTTCTTTTAACAAGAAAATTCGTAGTTTTATATAGCCAAACAAACAGTCTCGGAACATATTAATGAAATATTTTTATCGCAATATAAACTAAAAAAAATTTAAATATTAACGAAAAAAATATGCCTTTAAAATAAAAATATTTCAAAAATATTGTTCGTTATTCAGAGTTAATAAAATTTTTGTTGAAGTTTTGCTTAATGTTTTCACAATTTACTATAAGCAAAACATTATTTCGCAAACGAATAAAACTTGTTGACTTTATCGCAATATTAAGAAGAGTTTTCAACTATGAATGTTTTCATCTACAGGTGGAAAACACGATGTTACGTTATATGTGCATCAGCCTAAAAAACCATATTTTATATAATCATATAACATCAAGAAGAACTTTGAGGATTAGAATGATCTGCAATAAAAATAAATACCGCCACCTTAATAACGACGTCGATCACGGCTACGTGAACGTCGTCTATCACTGGATCTGTTACTGTGACGATGGTCTCTGTCCCTGTCTCTATCCCTGTCACGATCATTTTGTCTAGTGCGTTCCCTTTCGCGTTCTTTCTCACGTTCCAATTCTCTTTGTTTAAGACGTTGTTTTTGTTCTTCTAAACGCTTTTGTCGGAATGCTTCCTTTTCAGCAATCTAAGAATAATGAACTCATATGAATTATTTAAATCAAATTAAAACCTAAAAAAAATTCACCTGTTCGGGTGTAAGTGGTAGCCAATAAATACATGGTGTAGCTTTTGTTTTACGAAATAGATCATCTAACAATCTTAATGGTGGATCTTCCTTCTTTTTTATTTTACGCACTAATATTAAAATTAATTAATAATCTTTTTGTTAATTTGAAAAAGCTTTTTAGCTTCAAAAATACCTGGCGACAAGCTGTGACTGCGAACATCTCTTTCACGCCTTTGCCGGCGATCCCTCTCCCGATCAGTTCTTTCGTTTTCCCGAATTCTGGATATGTTGCGATCCCTGCTGCTACGATCCCGGCTGTGATCCCTGCTGCGTTCCCGTCGTCTATCCACATCTCTGAAGATCTTCTCACGATCCAAATTTTCCTTTTTACCAACGTCCCATTCGCGCACTGGTCTAGAGCTCTAACACAGAAAAAAATATTTTGTTTTAATTGAAAACATTTTATTTATTTATACTATTTTCGTCTATTGAACGATCAATTTATTATGAGCGGAACTTAAAACGGTTATTTTAATGCTTTGTCTTTCTTATTTAGTCGACGAATGGTTAAAAGTGAACTTATAAATAAATTATGTACTTAGATAATGAATTTTGTTCATTTATTTAAAAAAAATATCAGATAGTTATTAAAATTTCTATTAACTTTTAGCAACTGATAACACAATTTTAGCAATTGGCTAAATAATGATTCGTAATAAATTAAATTTTAAGAACAAAATAAATGCATATACGATTTTTACAATTGCAAATTATTGTTACTTTTTTGTATTTATTTAATTATTTTATTTTACCTTTTTTTCCTCTTCATGTCGTTCCCTATTCCAGCCCGGTCCAATTATAAGATTATCTTTATTAGTTTCCTGTCCAAACTTAGGCGCATCTTCTTTTGTCGATTCAATGGCTTTAAGCATATCATTTTTAATACCAAAATCAACATTTAAACATTTTGGATTTGAAGCAGGCCAGCGTACACCATGCAATGCATGTCGGGTTTCAATGGCTTGGCTAACAATATGAATATATTATAGTTTTATGATAAAATCAAGAATAAGCTAATAAATAAATCCTCTCCCAAAAAAAAAATCACTATTTATTTAATATAATTGAACTTGAAATCGAGAATAATTTATAAAGAAATTTGTTGCATGTACTTGAAATGAGATTGTATTGGTGGTTTTACACCGAAATAAATTTTTGCGTTACGATTAAATAAGTTCTGTTTTATTATGACGAATAAAAAATAATTAAAAACATAAGCGGAATTTACAGTTCATGTTAAACTTAATTCCATATTCTATGACTTAAAACATCCAAGTGTGAGCGACTGTATTGTAAAGAAATCGAACAAAATAAAACAACATTACAACATGTGTGTGAAGATAAACTCGAATTTAACTAGTAGAGGCATAAACCAATTTTTTAACATAGCTAATTTTGCAGTTAACAGAGCAATGTTAATCATTAGCACAATTTTTACATATCGCACTTAACATGGACCTGGTCTCAAATTCCCGGGTTAAGCGTTTTAGGGCCAATTTTTGAGTTCGTATTTAAATACGCATTTAGTTAATTTTCATTTAAATTTAAGTTGTATTTAAATGCAGTTTCATTTTTTCAGTTCTTATTTAAGTTCTCATTTAAATATCACAAATAAATCTCCATTGTTTATGAAAAACAGCTGCTAACAAACACAATGAATTGCTAATTTTGTGAAAAATATTTTAAATATATTAAAAAATGTCAGTGATACTCATGTATTCACCACCTAAACTTATTTTATTTATTGATTTAACTTTTTAATTAATATTTTCATTAAGAAATGTATGCAAAACAAAAAATATTGTTCTATCAATGGCTAAAATATTTGTTGACTTTTGTTTAGTTTTGCGAAACAACAACAAAAAATGCCATAACCATATGCTAAAACTGTATTGTTTAAATGGACTTTAAATGCGCAAGATTGGTCATTTAAGTGTGCATTGAAAAACTGAATTTTGTACTTAAATAGAACTTAAATTTAAATGACATTTAAATACGAAGTCAAAAACTGGCCCTTAATTTATAAAGGTCAAAATTCTAACGGCTGTTAAATGATTAACAGTGCTCTGTTAACTGCAAAATTAGCTATGTTTAAAAAAATGGTTTATGTCTCTACTAGTTAAATTTATTTATTTATCTTCACACACATCATTACAACATCTACTAGTTTTTAGTACTGTAGATGGTACAATCATAGTAAATTAAAAATGTAGACACTTTTTTGATGTCGTGTTTTAAATTTATAAAGATTAAGGCAAAGTTCGGTATTATTCGTGAATAATTTCAAAATAACAGAAAATGTTAGATGCTATATAGCGCATTGCATCAGTTTTATACTTTATACCTACCAAAATAGAAATTATGAATAAAAAGTTATAAATTTGTTTTGTTTGTTTTATATAACTTATGGGAGAGGGCATTTATAATTATTAATTTAAATAAATGTACTTACTCCTCCGTTTCGTATTCAACATAACATTTGGATTTAATGCGATCTATCCAAAAACCATTTTCAACTATTTTTCCCGTACGAGCTAGTAAGCCCTTCAACTGCAACACAGTAAAAGGACGTACCAAATTTGTTATGTATAACACATTACTGGCCTGATTTCGGGCTGGACTAGGTGAACGTTGAATGGAAGAGGGTACAGCACCAACACCTGGAACCACATTAATTTGTCGATTGTTATCTTTAAAGGACTTAATTGTTAGCTTGGAGGGCTTGTCCAGTTTTTCAATGGATTCATGACGTCGTTCTGGTTCCGGTGATGGTGTCTGTTCGCCTTCCTCGCGTTCTGACGCCAGTTCCTCTACTTCCGAAGAAGATTCTAACTGCACATCGCTCAACGGTACAGGATGAACGTCGGCAATAAGAGTCTTCAACGAATCTGTGGAAATGGCCAGAATTTGTTCTTTGCTCCCAGTGGCTTTCTTAGTAATCCAACGGCGTTTGCGGGTTGTCGTATTTGAGATGACATTGTGGCGACCTGTATCAGCTGCTGCAGTAGTATTAGAGGATTCATTAGTTTTACCGTCTTGAGTGTTGTTTACCTCCTCCGACTTGTAATGTTCCTTGCGATCATCCTGAGCCGCTATTGAACCTTCCATTACGCATCGTTTCAAAATGCGTTCCCTAATCTCATTTCTGGCATTACTTTCGTCATCCGACTTATTGGCTTTCTCAATTACTTCACCTTCTTCCGGCTCGTCATCATTATCATTTCCACTTTTTTTGTCAAGTTGGTGTTTCTGTTTTTTCTCACTACTGTTGCTACGCGACCGTGGTGAGTTGTCACGCGTATAAAATTTCACTTTATCATGATCATCCTTTTCTAGAATCTCTATGTTGTCACTTTTAAGTAAAGAAGATTCATCATTATTATCTCTTTTGTTGTGTCCGTTATCGTTATTTTTATTAACAGGTTCCAATTCTTCTTGTGGTGCTTCTTTCGCTGGGCTCATACCTTTAGTATTTTCTTTAATTTCTTCACCAATATTTATATTGTCCCTTTGCAATGATGCTTGACTTTCGTTTTCTCTTTTTTGATTATTTTTTGCATTTTCATTGAAATGTTTCTTACTACGTTGATTACCAATTTCGTCTGCATTAGACTCGCCATCGCTATTAACAGCACCATTTTCCTCCTCGACAATTGTATTTATTTTATTTTCTGGTGTGGTATCGCGCTTTGTACGCCTCTTTGCTGGACTTGTATACAGTTCCTTGACTGGTGTCCTCATACGCGAGCTACGCCTCCGTCTGGTTTCTGAGAGTTCCTCGCTAGAATCTCTATCATGGTTCCCACTGCTGCCTTCAATTTCGTCGTCTATGTGTTTTCCTGCTTTCATCTCAGTACTCGGCTCCGCATTTTTGTCATCCTCTGACACCGAGTAAGACTTTCGGCGGCGATTAGCACGACGTGATGCCGGGGCTGGCGAAGAAACATCTGTAGACCTTTTTCTTTCACTTCTTCTACGCATTTTGATTTAACAAAAAACCACAAATAAGACCAACAGTACTTTATATTAGAAATAGAAATTCTATGTTCTAATTTTTCTTCACGTTTTTTAAACAAAACTCCGGATTATTTTACTTTTTCTGGTGAAAATTCAATTAATGCTTTCAGAAGCGGGGAACCATCTTTTTTTGTTCAGTATGTTCAGTGTTGGAAAAAACCAATATTTTTCAGTGCTACCACATTGTACGATTACATAGTCTCTTCAACTAGTACTAAAGGCAAATATATGTATTTACATATATTTAAGTTGTATTTATATATATTTACGTTCTTCTTCTTAATTGATGTTACGCTATAGAAACAAAAATAATGCATAACCGGCGTAATGTCAACGGCTTTAAGGCGCGCTGCTTGCCAACATTGCTTTACTGACTGTTTTTTTAAGAAGTGTGTAAGAAAACAAAAATATTACACATCAAAACCGGAAAATATTAATTCTATAGAAGTACTTGAAGATCTCAAGTATTATTCCGATTTTAAAAAGTTCTTCAAAACCTCAAATATTGACAGTAAAGATGGGCACACGTGCTTACAAGTAGCATGTAAACTGTGCACAAAGTCTGGCGAGAAATGGGCGTATGTAAATAAACGCACTGGAAGTTTTTGTTGTCCAAGTTGTGATGTCAAAGTACCTTTATTGCAAGCCAAAACAGCCTATGAAAAAGCTAAGCCAATTATAGATTTTAAAAAAGAAAATGCAAAAAACTATGTAAATAAATGTCGACTAACACCTGTTCCAAGCAATATATGTGCAAATTTGCAAATAAAGGGTTTGAAATTGGTGGATTTTGAAATGCTTAACTCTGCCCATGATTCGCAGCTCAACATTTTACAATTTCCACTAAAAAATGCTTGTAACAGCGTAGTGGGAGAAAAATGGCTGTTTTTAGAAGATGGTAGAGAAGAATGTTTTCAAAAAGGCAGTTTGTCTGGAGTTTTACAGTATGGATCATCCAGCAAGCAAAAGGCTATAGTTGTAGCTACTTTATTGGACTTTTTGGTACTAATCGCTCAACGAATCGATACACGTAATATCAAACATTAAAAAAGTTTTATTTTTATTGACCATGTTTGTTTCTAGATGCTATTGTTTGTCTACCGTATGGCCTTAAAATGCTCCCGCAAGAATGTTTGCCAGTCTTAGAACCGTTTAAAGAGCTGGTACTCTGGTTTAAATGTGATTCTACTGATTGGGATGCTGCGAAAACTTTTGCCACCAAATTGGATGAAAAAAGATGTCTTTTAATACGACCAACCGTAGCTGAACCATCGCCTTTTGATGCCCAAAGAAAACATCTAAATATTCGCCATATTATTCAAAGAGCCACCCCGGTGCGCCACAAATCTATTACGACCTTTAGTTCCCTGAGAAATGACGTCCTTAGCGAATTACAAAATATAGAGAAAGTAAATGGAGTTAAGTGGAAACGATTCCCCCAGCTTAACAAACTTCTTAAAGGGCATCGTAAGGGTGAATTGACAATAATAACAGGACCAACTGGTAGCGGTAAAACTACATTTATGAGCGAATATTCTTTAGACTTAGCATTGCAAGGCGTTTCGACATTATGGGGATCTTTTGAAATAAGAAATGCGCGATTAGCTTCCACTCTGTTAAGGCAATTTGTTGGTTATTCTTTGGAAAAGAAATTACACGAATTCGATCATTGGGCTACAGAGTTTGAAAAATACCCCATGTATTTTATGACTTTCCATGGGCAGCAGCCACTTAAAATAGTAATGGATGCCATTGAACATGCACATTACGTGCATGATATATCTCATGTAATAATTGATAATCTACAATTTATGATGGGCATTTCGAACACATACCGAACAGATAAATTTTGGGAACAAGATAATATAATTGCTGCATTTCGTGCACTAGCAACAAAACATAATGTTCATGTTACTTTAGTAATGCATCCAAGAAAAGAAAGGGAAGAAGATGATCTAACTACTAGTTCCATATTCGGTTCCGCAAAAGCTAGTCAGGAAGCCGACAATGTACTTATTATTCAAGATAAACGTTTAACAAGTTTAAAAGGAAAAAAATACTTACAAATCGTAAAAAACCGTTATAGCGGCGACTTAGGGATAATGCCATTAGAATTTAATAAGGATTCGTTAAGTTATGCCTATACTGGACAGAAGAAAAAGAAAGAAAAGGACATAGAAGCACAGACTCAGTCTATAAAAGTATCATAGTACCTATTTATTTTTTGTTAATATACATGATATTGTGATGTTAAATTTTACTAAAAATTGTACTGCTTAAGTATTTAAATATTAAATTAAAACACACACTACGTTGAACTCTGTTTATAATTTTTTGTATTCATTAATTTTTTTCCACACATGGCACAAATAGCTTTTTTGTATGCACATGCTTGACAGTAATGTGATCCAGCCTGGTGAACTTTTTGACGACAAATTCTAAAACGAAATGAAGTAAAAATATTAAAGTTATTTTTGTATATCATTTCAACGAAAAAAAAAAAAATGCTTAAGATTTACATTTGCCAGGTAGTGTAAGGAATTGCCCTATTATAAGACGCTAAAATTTTGTAAAAATAATAAAAAGCAGGTCAACAAGACCTGGATCGCTATAATCAAGAACGCGGAATAGTTCTTTCACTTTTTTCCGGAATAACTAGCTATACATCGGGACTGAGAAACAAATTACGACGACAAAAATGAAATTTTTAAATGTAACCACTTAATACATTCGCTATACGAGTACGCAATCTATAAGTATTTTCTTAAAACATCTGTACGTACGTGAAAAGTATTATAACAAATTTACAAAAAATTGTCGTTTGTAGAAACAAAAAAACGTTATAGATGCTGCTATCAGGTGCATAATCACAGAGTATGCTTAGTGGCATAATACCTGTTTCACTAAGAAAAATAAAAGCTTACCGGCATGGAGGATGTGTTTTTCCAATGGGGTTATATCTATCCTTTGCAGACGACAAAGCTTTATTTTCATTAATTTTGCGAGCAGGACCAGTTTTCCATGGATCTGGAGTTGCGATTTTAGACAGTTTTGCCTCACATTTTTCACAAACCATTATACATATGTATTATTTATCTTAAATTTAACTTTAATAGGAAAAATATTTGTTTGATTTATTAACACAAAACATTGTTGTCAACTCGGCACTTAAATCCTGTAACTCAAGCGGGATTGATTAAATAATAGCCAAGATCGAATTCGCTACAACTTGTAATACAAACCCAAGGCAAATTGATAACAGGTATACTCACGGCGAAAATTTTTTTCCTTCTTCGAGTGTCAAAAGTTAAAATCTCCTTTGATTTTGACAGCCGAAAACTATTTGTACAAAAACAAAATGTACATGTTTCTATCGCAGTGTTGTATTTATTTTCGCCGTGAGTATACCTGTTATCAATTTGCCTTGATACAAACCCTCAAGACCTAATTACTCTAACGTAAATGTCCACGTTGCGGATCAGCTGATCCGTTTACCTTACATAGGTTGTGTGTGAATGCTGCTTTTATGTGAAATAAAAATCATATCTTGGTCGAATAATAAACATTTAACAAGACAAAAAATGCCTGCAGGAGCTTGATGTTAATGCCAGGAATTCAGAACACGTTAGGTCTGTCTCTTTACTTTGGGATCCCAAATTGCACGAAAATTGTTTTCTTACTTCAAAATTGTGTAAATGAGAGCGGTTTTGAAAGAATAAAGTTCTTCTTCTTGCACGAAACAGCCCAAACTTTTTCTTCGTGCAAGTTATTTAAAACTTGCAACAGCCTTAAAACACAAACAAAATACAAAATAAATTATTATTTCTTTTTGTTGATTTATTGAAATTAATTTATTAGTTTAATAATGATTATTTGACCCTTTTTTATTAAATTATTTTCTATTTTATTAAGCTTTGGGTCCTTATATTTTTTATCAATATTTTATTCCAATATTTCGGTACTTTCTGCGTACCTTCTTCAGGAAACAAAATTAATATATAAGCAAAATAACAAAATTAATTAACAATTGAAAAAATTTTTTGTCATAATGAAATTAAAAAACAATGTTTCAAAAATTTTTTAAAAAACAAAAAAATATAAAAAAGTGTTTTGTGTTACATACATATATTAGGAACAAAAACATTTATGTTATTTTGTGAATTAAGTGTCTGAATATATGAGCGACATTATCTGTATCTGCTTTAAAATTAATTCTTTTAGTCAATGGAGTATTACATTTCCAAAATATACCGTCTCTTATAATTTTTTTCAATACTAAGAACTGAAGCATTTTCAAAGTTAGGATAGTGACCTAAGTCAAAACAATGAGTGGATAATGCTGTTTTTTGTGAATTAATATATCTTAAGTCCGACATATGTCCAGCAATTCTAGTCTTAAGTTTATTTTTTGTTGTACCAATATATACCTTATTGCAAATCTCCTGATCACTACCTTTACAAGGTATTTCATAGACTACATTAGAAATGTCAAATTTATTAATTCTATCTTTAGTCTTACTAAATAATCTATTCAGTGTATTATTTGTTTTAAAAACCATGTTATATTTTTCCTTATTGAAGATTTTTGAATTCTTTAAACGTTCTGAGAAACCTTGTACATAAGTTAAAGACTTATAAATCTTAGGTTCCAATGTGCTTATCTTATTTGTATTTCTTTTATGTCCGTATTGTCTAATAAATTTATAAATAAGTCTTTTTGGAAAGCTATTATCCGCTAGTATATTTTTAATCTTTTCTTTATTCTTTTTATGAAATTCTTCAAAAAAGACTTATTTATAAATTTATTAGACAATACGGACATAAAAGAAATACAAATAAGACAAAAAATGTTTTTCAATTTTTAATTAATTATGTTATTTTGCTTATATATTAATTTTGTTTCCTGAAGAAGGTACGCAGAAAGTACCGAAATATTGAAATAAAATATTGATAAAAAATATAAGGACCCAAAGCTTAATAAAATAGAAAATAATGAAATTAATTTATTTTATTTTATCAAAACACTGAGTTTTTATTTTGTGTTTATAATTTAGATTTTGTGTTTCCGTACTTTTATATAATTTTGTCTCTTTATGAGAGAAAACAAAGAAACAGACCTATTATTTTACTCGATTTGTAGTTTTTGCTTTTAAGTGTTAATGACAATTGCCACACAAATCAATTACAAACACAACATCAACGTTATCATGATCAGCCACAATAAATTACCGTATCCTAAAAATTACAATGATTCTTTAACAAAGAGAAAAAAAGACTTGTTTTTGATGAAACTAAAACAAATGGGTTTTTAACATTGAAACTTTTGTTTTTAACAAAAATATAAACATAAGCAAAGTTTGACGTTACGTAGAACAGTCACCTTCTCTGATAAGACCATCACAGTCGCAATTCGCCTTGTACATGACAATAATTTAGTACTTGAGAATAAAGCAACACTGAGTTTAGTATGTTCACAGTCTGGTAACGCTTTGTTTTGGACTTTCTGGCATAATTCGCATTCGTTTTTTTGCGCGTTGTTGCAGCAGAAGAAGAAAGAAAAAGCAGGACATAATTTTCTTTTTATAAATTTTTCATCAGTGAGCATGTTTTAAGAGTTTAACATAGTAAATAGAATAAAAAGAAAATACCTATTACACTAAAAGGGATTAAAAACTTAAAATTGAGAAAATGGTAAGTTTAAAGTTATAAAACATATTTCATTTAAAAGGAATCGATTTTTTTTATCACTAACCCTTGTCAATTATACAGTGGGTATTGGCTGCAGACAAAAGAATAGATAAAAAATTTCTGTTTACTCGTGTTGTTTTTACTTTTTTAAAACTAGAACTGTATGTAATGTGCTTGTAATTTTGCCATTTTTATTTTAGTCGAAGAAAATGTCTCGTTATCCTAGCGATCGTAAAGTATATATTGGCGATCTGGGTAATAGTGCACGAAAAAATGAATTAGAATATGCATTTGGTGCGTATGGTCCTTTACGAAGCGTTTGGATTGCGCGTTCGCCACCAGGATTTGCGTTTGTTGAATTCGAGGATGCCCGTGACGCCGCTGATGCCGTTAAAGGCTTAGATGGTCGAACTATATGTGGCCGCAGAGCTCGAGTAGAACTGTCAACTGGTAAGAGCACGAAAACTGGTGGTGGACGTAGTGGTGGTGGCGGTGGCGGAGATCGCAGAGGTGGTGGAGATCGCTATAGTGGAAGTGGTGGCAGAGGTATTGGTGGCGGTAGAAACGGAGGGGGTGGTGGTGCAGGAGGTGGTGGAGGCGATAGTAAATGTTACGATTGTGGTGACCGTGGTCATTATGCACGTGATTGTCATCGCCACGGACGCAGCAGACGGCGGTAAGTGCAGAATTTATTCAGTTTTTAAAAAAATGCCAAATAAAAAAGACAGTAGGTTTCTATTTAACAACTTTAAATTTTCACATTTAATTTTAAGCTCATGTTTAAAACCTGATTTCGTTCAATATTTATTTGCTTATCAAATATTTTAAAAGAAATATAACGATCACTTTCGTGCAGGATAAAGTATGGATACAAATGAAAAAACAAAATAAGTTTATTTCTTCTTTTTACTTAATAATTAATTTTTTATTTTATTACAAAGTTAACAACAACACTAATGATCTGATGAAGGAAAAAAAAATCGTAAATTGTTAGTGGGAATGTAAAGTTTGGAACTGGTCGTGTATTTTTGGCATTGAAACTGTGTTTATATCTGAGCATTCCTTGTTGGCATACGGAAACGTTTATTCTGTTTTCTCAATTAATTCCTTTTTTCCAAGAAGTAAAATATAGACGTTTTAGTTCTGGGGTATAATTGTAAATTTATGATTGGAACCAACAGCTTCAAAAAACGTATTGTTTTTATAGTACGCGCTTTCAAAGAGAGACCGACGACAGTTTAAGCACTTCGTTCAAGATTTAGCATTGATTTTAATTCTTGAAATTTATGATAAGTAAGCGCTTTTGGAATTGAAGTTTCTTAATCTGCCAAAAATCTAGATTAGCCTATCTTATCCAAACAAAACAAACTATCCAGGATCATGAAGAATTTAAAAGTAAAAAGCAAGTCTATACCAATATCTAGGATTTTCTCCATTATGCTATAACTTATACCGGCTCTGCTTTCTACAAATTTCCTTCATAGTCGGCAATCGGTCGGGCGCAGTTTTTTCCCTCCACCGGTTTCGTTTTCTAAGACCGGCTTCGCTCTCTATAGATTATAGATAAAATATCCTTTTTTAAAAGCTTTAAGATGATATCAGTATTAACTTGTAGAGGCCTTTTACTTTAAAAATATATGCGACCGTCGTTTTTTATCTCTTATGCTAGTTCCAATTGGCCTAGCCATGGTCTTTGATCAAAATAAGCACTCGTTGCTAATCTGCAAACTATTTTCTAAGCATATACTTTTAAGTCGTCTTGTAGGTTAATTTATCATTATTTATGTGATTGTAATATTAATGTTTGCTTAAATATCTCAGATAGTGCGTTCAGAAGGCTTTGTTCTCTTTACCTCATTTGTAAGTGGTTTTTCATATCTTGCTTTATGTATCTCTCTTGGTTTTTAAAACTAAAGCTATATCATATGAATTTCTTTTCGGTATTTTTTGTTGGCAAACCATTAATTAGAAAATAAATAATGACGAAACAAGTGCTTCGTTATTGAAAAAAATTTATCACAGGATTTTTTAATGACCATGATTTCTATTATCACTGCACGTCACTTGCTACAGATTATCGATCTTAGTTATCACTATCCTTTACAGTGTTGCCAAAACTGTTGAACCAATTCCCGCTAGAAATTACTTTAAAAACGCTAAAAACCGCTGACTAGAAGAAAAAAAAAAAAACGCTGACATAAACCGCTAAAAAGTTTCTTGAACAATTTGTTTTTATACCCTTCACCGAGGCAAACTTGGTTTCACAAAAAAATAAATATGTCAATAAATCAGATATAGTGTCGAAAGAGGTGCTATTGGAAATCAGCATGATCGGATGATAGAGAATTAAAAAGTAAGAAAGAAATATTACCTGAAAAAATTGGCGCTCACCCATATTTTCGAGTTACGGGGCTCTGAAAATTTCAAATTTTTTTTAAAATATCAATAAGGGTATCTTTTTAAAGCTTTTGAAGAGGTCTTCAACCTTGTAAGAGCCGATGGCATTTTCATGTAAAATAAGGTATATGCAGTGCCATTTTTTAATTTTTAATTCTCTGTCACCCCAATATTTGTTTTTTTGATTGGAGTTACTTCACTAAACTAAATTTACATGGTGAAGGGTTTATAAGATTCGGCATAGCCGAAAATAGCACTCGTACTTGTTTAATACTGCTTTTAAATACTAACTGCCGTATTTATACAACAAACTTTTATTATTTTTTATGAATATGGCAATAATTGTTCATCTCTAGTTAAGATTTTGATTGAGGTACCGATTAAGTTTAAAAATTTTTTCGGAACCTTGTAATCGTAGCAGTATTTGTTATGCCCACGGAGACCATGTCTTAAGCAACAAAGTAATTTTAAAGAGGCAAATAAAATAGCATCAACCATATTGGTTTGCAATCAATTTCTGAGTTTTGATTTAGCTCTATTAAGTTGACTAAAAACTCGTTGCACCTCTGTATTAGACCATATTGATATTCAAAAACTTCGTACCAAAAATATGTAGCATCCATTAGATTATTCGATTTTATAGCATTTATATTATTAAGCTGATTTTAAATTGTTTGGATTATTTCCGGGCTATAACCCAGTTGTTCCAAATATTAACCTGTTAACTGATTAGTTTTTCTTTGCAATCTCGATTTAATGTGCTGAATTAATTTCAAGCAAAGACGCGTATTTACGACATGAGCAGACGCACATATGCGACATTAAATAAAAAATGAACTTTTGAGATTGACGCATATATACGACATAATCAGTTAACAGGTTAAGAGGCATCCTCCTTTTTTGTTATAAATACGATATTTACTGATAATTTATTAGTTTTTTCTAAAATGTCCCAATTTTCTGGTAATCTGAAATGACAACTTCCATTAGTTAAAAAAAAGTGTTTATTGGCCCAATTAAAGTATATTTCGTTATTTACCTTTGGATTAGTTGTTTTAACAGTTAAAAAAACAAGGCAGAGACGGATACTCTATCAGGCATGTTCTGACACTCGCAAGTTTTTAAAGTCGCATGTGATTTCAAAACGCCAACTTTTGTTTTACATGTTCTGAAACTCACGCGTTTTGCTTGCGATTTGCTCTTTTTAAACTTATGTTCGAAAAGAAAAACATATGTTTTTACGGTGCAAAACATAAATAAACAAAAGAAAATTACAACATAGTGCCTGCAAATGCCTAGCTTAGTTTCATTTCTTTAAAAAAATATGCAATTAAAAAAAGAACGAATTAAAAAGCGGATGCTTAGAGATTGTAACAATTCAATGGATACTTCAATCCAATGTATATTTAATTATTTAAAAAATAATCCAAGCCAAGAAATCAGTACTTGCTAAGTATTTTTGTCTATTTTGTTAGTTTTAACATGCACGTTTGGAACTCATATCGTCCAAAATGTAATTTAAATAAATTTTTTTAATGTCCCTTAACACTTTAATCGCACATTTTATAGGCACCGAATATTTTATAAAAATTGAAAATTAAAATAACCACATATTTTTTTGACTACCGACTATACGTTCAACAGCACTAGTACAAGTATATTTTCGAACATCAATTATAACAGCTGTTTGTATGAAATCGCCAGTATTTAAGAAAACAATCAAAACAAAGAATTGATAGAACAAATAACAGATTTTAAATTAATTATTTGCGACTTTAATTGTGTAAAAATTAAAATAATTTCTTTTAAAAATTAAAGAGAAACATATTAATTTTCATTTGTGTATAATTTTATTGTTGCTTTAAAGTTTATTTTAAGTAAAATTTGCAACTTCACTTCAGTTTGTGCTTGCGATTTGAAGTCGCCAAATTTCTTGCGATTGTGAACTACAGAACACCTTTCATGTGATTTCAGCTCGCATCGCCAGTTTTAAGCGATTTGCGATTGTCAGAACATGCCTGTATATATATTTTTATAAACAGTTACAAAAGTTATTTTGTAACTAACAAAAATTATTGTACCTTAAAAAACGCTAAAAACCCGCCAAATAAAATTTTCCCAAGTTTTTTTTTCTAACTTCCCATTTTTAATAGCAAAAAACCACTAGATATATCGGGAAACCGCCGTTTTGGCAACACTGATCCTTTAAAAGTCGATATATGTTGCCCCATTTTTTTAATGGGCTAATAAAATCAGTTACTATTGTTTATTCTCAAAAAGCTTGACAAAATTATCTAAACATTCCGTAAAAGCATTTACTTCATTCCATTAAATCTCTTTTATTTTAATAAACGAGCCCAGAGGGCCATATATAATTACAAATTTCATTTGATTACTTCAGCAGAAATACTTTGGAAGATTATATTTTAACATAATATGCGCTGTTTTAAAAAACATTTTGGTATCATATATACTCACGATGAGCTTATTAAATAATAAAAAATGTTTTTAAAGTAAAAGTTCTACGAAATCATTTTTTTTTATAATGTAATAATTGTAATAAATGAATAAATTCTTATGATATTACGATACAGGCAGTAGTTATTGATTCTTAATTTCATATTTATATTTTTATGAAAAAAAGAAAAATTGAAAAAATAGACACTAGAAGAGCAGCATTTTCTGGATCGCTACGTCCGTCATCTGTCTAACCTAAGGTATATAGATGCAGATTTCCCATTTTTGAACCGTTCACCACGAAAAGTGGCAAAAGGGTACATCAAAGTTTGTCATTCAGTGTGTAATTTCTACAATATCCATTTCCGACCCCATAAATGGACCCAATCGAGCGATTTCCGTCTGCCCGTCCGTGTTAGTGTTGCAATCAAGTTTGCCTCGACAAAAATAAATATGTCAATCGATCAGATATAGTGTCGAAAGAGGTGCTATTGAAAATCAGCATGATCCGGTCCATGACCTTCGATGCAGCAGGCGAAACACCACGCCTACCTCTAATTTTTTAATGTCATTTGGAACAATTAAGTAACTTAAATCACAAAAATAAATATGTGGGCCGATAGAGAATTAAAAATAAGAAAAAAACATCAAGTGAAAAAATTGGCGATTTGCGGGGCTCTGAAATTTCAAATTTTTTTAAATGTCAATATGGGGTTTTATTTTAAAGCTTTTGAAGAGATCTTTAAGGAAGTACTAAAATTTTTTAAAAATGCTCAACCCATTAAGATCTGATGTCATTTTTATGTAGAATTTTATATATGCAGTAACCAACTTTTTTATTTATTAATTCTCTCATCCCAATATTTGCTTTTTTGATTGGAGTTACTTCACTAAACTAGATTTATATAGATAAGATTCGGCATAGCCCAGTATAGCACTCTTACTTGTTTATTAATTTAATTCTGCAAATTAAAAATCCTGTAATCTAGTATATAATATCAAAACTTTATTCGGATATAAATTACCACCACTTTTTAGTTAAATGGTATGAATACCATAATTACCAAATTTACTTAATCTTACAATGCAAAAATGGTCTCTAATCGTTAGGAAAAATAATCTAGAGTGTTACACTTTTTATATTGATTAAAAAATATATAAAAATTCGTCATTTAAATTATATTTTTTTCCTTCCGTATCTTACTTTACGTAAAAAATTTAAAGGCAAGTTTACTGTCTAATGTGGATATTTAACGTTAAGCCTAACATAAACTTGTGTTTATCTGCCCTATAAAATCGTACTTTTTTCAACGTAACTATAAAAAAGGAGTTTTATGTGAAGCCCCACATGCGATTTTTTACGTATTTAAAAATGGCCTAACAGTGCAGTCACACGGCCAAGTTTTTGTTCAATTTTTTTCAAGAAATTTACACATACCGCTTATCAAAATTTACAAAAATTGAAAGCTGTGACGTAGGCTGCACGCAATTTCAAAGCAAGTTTTTAAGCAAGATGTAAAGAAAAAAAATTATTATTTGAAGGAAAAAATTTCAATCAGCTGTTCTCTTGAATGTAATTTGAAAGACTCAATTGAACGTTAATTTGAAAGCAAATTCTCAGCAAGTTTTTAAAGTGAGAGTGTATTGGTAAAAAATGGGAGAAATTTTAAAAATTGAATGAAAACTTGATCGTCTGACACCCTAGTAAGTGTCGCCCCCAATTTTTTTCTTAACATTTTTAGCTTATAATTGAATTTCACACGTAGGCTACATTTTTATGATGTAGATTTGTTCCTAAAGTACATTGTTAAAATTGAGTTGGCGACACTGATTGATATTTAACAAGCACAGGCTTGAAATGCTTTTTTCAATGTTAACGCAACTGACAACCAGGTGGTGTCGGTGTGCGTAGCAAAAACGTATCTACACACGTGTTTTCCATTTTTGTGCCTTTCATTTTGAATTTTTGAAGAAAGCGTGTGGACTTTTCATTTTTCGCAGTTTCATATGCAGTTAACTAAGTATAAAGATTTAAATAAATAAAGAACACTTTAATTTATGAGAAAAGAGTGATTTAAAAAATAACATAATGTTTGTGCTGTATGAAACGCCGGCAGGCTATGCCATATTCAAATTATTAGATGAAAAGAAAATGCAGGAAGTAGATAACCTTTATCTGGAATTTCAAACTCCAGACAAAGCCAACAGACTGTTAAAATTAAAACATTTCGAAAAGTTCAATGATACCACTGAAGCTTTGGCTGCTGCAACAGCAGCTGTAGAGGGCAAAGTCTCTAAACCATTGAAGAAAACCTTAAAAAAGTTACTCGTGGGTGAAGTGCAGGAATCGCTATTGGTTGCCGATGCTAAGTTGGGTAATGCTATCAAAGATAAGTTTTCTGTGCAATGTGTGTACAATACCGGAGTCCAAGAATTAATGAGATGTATAAGACAACAAGCTGATAGTCTATTAGGTGGATTGCCCAAAAAAGAAATGACTGCTATGGCTTTGGGTTTAGCTCATTCGTTGTCTCGTTACAAATTAAAGTTTTCACCGGATAAGATTGATACAATGATTGTGCAGGCACAATGTTTATTAGATGATTTGGATAAGGAATTGAACAATTACATGATGAGGGCTCGTGAATGGTACGGTTGGCATTTTCCCGAGTTAGGAAAAATTATAACAGATAATATTGCATTCGTTAAAACAATAAAACTCGTTGGCACCAGAGAAAATATGGCTACATCAGATTTGTCGGACTTTTTACCCGAAGATGTAGAAGAAAAAGTCAAGGAGGCGGCTGAGATCTCCATGGGCACCGAAATTTCCGAAGAAGATATAATGAATATTCAATGCTTGTGCGATGAAATACTGTCAATAAATGATTACCGAACACATTTGTATGACTACCTTAAGACACGCATGATGGCCATGGCACCGAATCTAACAATTTTAGTTGGTGAAACAGTAGGAGCACGATTAATAGCTCATGCTGGGTCCTTAATAAACCTGGCTAAACATCCCTCATCTACTGTACAAATACTTGGTGCTGAAAAAGCTCTGTTCCGTGCACTAAAGACTAAAAAAGATACTCCAAAGTATGGTCTAATTTTTAACGCCCAGCTGGTAAGCCAAGCATCTTTAAAGAACAAAGGCAAAATGTCCCGTTCACTTGCTGCTAAAGCATCATTGGCGACGCGTGTTGATGCTTTTGGCGAAGAAGCGACATTTGAATTAGGTGCTGCACACAAAGTTAAATTGGAATCCAGGCTGCGATTACTTGAAGAAGGAAACTTGCGTAAACTATCTGGAACTGGCAAAGCTAAAGCTAAATTTGAAAAATATCGAGCTAAAAGGTAAGTGTATACTATATGATTTGGTTTAAAATTCTTTTAATGATGACACTACAAAGGTTTCGCATTTTTCTGAATATAAAAATTGCACTGATGATAAACCTTGGCTGTCTGAAAAGAAATAACGATCAATTTTCAAAAGTTTTTTTCATTTTCTGTTACGGATTTAAATAATCATACTTTCTTTATTTAACAGCGAGGTATTTACTTATCAACCAGAGGTTGACAGTACACTTTCTGTAAAAAAACGAAAACACTCGGAATCGGGTGCAGATGTTTCCACACCAGTTAAAAAAGAAAAAGTTGAAGAGGGAACACAGGAAATCGAAGAAGCTCCATCTACTTCTGTAGCAAAATCCGAAAAGAAAAAGAAGAAGAAAAAGAATAAAAATAAGGATCAAGAAGCTCCAGAAACAACAACGGAAACACCCGCAAAGAAAAAATCAAAAAAAGATGAAGAAAATGTTGATTCGGATTGAAATAAAGTTCTCTTTAACACTTTTTAAGTATGTTAGCCATTAGAGTTTGTATGTTAATTTACAATTTTCGTAGTTTTAAGTAATAGTTCTTTTTTTAGTACATATAAAGTGAATGTATTCGTTTTCTAATACATATTCAACAACAAAACAAAAAATGTAAAGAGTGAAAATTTATAAAATATAACTTGAAAAAGAATATTTTTCATTTAAAAAATTCGACTTTTTTTAAACTGAAACTTAGAAAAAAAGGAAAAAAATGGTCGGCCAGTACAGCAGTTAAAAGCTTTACTACTTTTACGTTAAATCGCCCGCACTTTATCGCCTACTATTCTCATTTAACACTTTACTTATGATTCTCTTATGAATCAACTTAAATGTTGTAAATTTTACAAATTTGCGCACTTTGTTGTTAAATTCATATATTTATATACATATATCGCACTTGATCAACAAGAAGGTATTAACTCAAAATTTGAAAATTTCGCTAGAGGTGAAAAACTGTTTGTGGTTACATATTAAACAAAGGCTGATTTCCAAAACGTTAGTTGCTCTGTATTCAAACAATGTATGTATTGTGTTTCATAATGCCGTGGTACTACATGTTTACAATGCATACCATTCTAAAGTGTCACAGACAAGAAACGTTGCAGCCGATCAACTAGCGCATCAGTTTCTAAATTGATGCTTTGTTTCGCAACTTTGTATATGTACAAGATCTAAATACCGCAGCGAAACTGTATACAAACTTTGTATTAATACATTTTGGAAGTCATTTGAATTTGAAAATCCGAATACATTATTGTAAGCAAATTAGATTAGAAAATATATTTTTTATTTGCCTTGTGGTAAAAATTTTACTGGGGTTAGACCCAGTTAGCATAATTTTAATTATTGATCATATTCGAGTCTTTTATGACTCTTCTACATGATTATAATAATCGTTTATGCGCTCGTTTTCGAGTCGAAAATAATTGTTTTGTCGAGAGAAAATAGTACCCTTACCGCGACTCTTTTGAACGAGTCCCTTTTGACTAGAGCTTTTGACTCATGTTCGATACTATTTTTAGTCGTACGAATAATAAAATACGAAACTTTTTCGAATCTATTTTTGTTCATAATACTAACCGTTTGCGAGTATAAAAAATAAAATGTGTTGACAACTGTTTTAATACCATTATATCGGTAAAATAAGTTGCTTTCATATTTGTAAAAATAAACAATAAAATGTTTGAATCATTTTTTTGTCGTTAGAGTGCGCTAACTATGACTCGAAAATAATTCTAAAAACAGTCATATTTTTAGCATTTGGTTTCCGTACTTTTTTGTTTGTTTTTTAAACAAGTCGCTTTCTCCGCATTTGTCGGAATTATATTCGAATCTCTTTAAACACACAACTGATTAATCAGTTTTAAAAGATGTGATTTTTGTAAAAACAATCTTACAAATGCTAACTGTTTACTGAACCGATTTAAATGGGATAAAGATGGTGCACTAAAGCTCGCCAATATCCACAAATATGTGAAAGAATAAACAAAACAAAGAAGAGAAACAGGATCCCGAAGTTTTGTGCTTGACTATATATAAATTAAAAACAAGGAATAATAAATTGTACGAATAAAAAATAGAATGTAATAAAATATAAAAAATAGTAGAGAAATGTTTGTTTTATAGAAAAATTTGACGATTTTTTTACTTAAGTTTTTTTATTTTTCTCAACTTACAGTCACACCCGCAGTCGTTCACGAAGCGCATCGCGCGGCCGCAACAGGTCTCACTCCAGATCAGCCTCAAGATCACATAGTCGTTCTGTTTCTGCAAATAGAGAAACATCACGCAAAGCTAGAGAAACTTATGGCCGAACTAGAGAAAATGGACGTGGTGAAAATGGTGATTCTTATCGATACAGTGATGATGAACGCAATGGAGGTGCAGGAGCGGCTGTTGTTGATTCACCATCACCCAAGCGACGTTACGAAGATGATTCGCCATCACCGAAACGAAGTGCTCATTCAAAACGTAGTCGCACAGAATCTCGCAGACATGGTGGTGGCGGTGGTTCTTCAATTTCACGTTCGCGCTCAAACTCTCACCGAGATTAGCAATTACTGAGCAAAAATCAATTAGCAGCTTATATAAAGTAAAAAGAGCATTAAATCCCAGTAATAAAACTTTCGATTTTCAACTTTTTAATTATTTATGGATATAAATACGTATATTACATCAAAACTCAGCTGCTAAAAGAAAAAAAAATAGAAACTAGAATATAGATGTTACACTACTAAAAACTAAAGAAAACAATAACACATTTTTTCTTTTAAATGCATTGTGTAGAAGTATTGCAACTTTTATACCAGTATTTAGTGGAAAGACTTTAAACTTGAGACACAACAGTTTTTATATTTTCTGTACTTTCGGACAAAGCTGCTCTTTTGAGTTTTATTTATTTGAAACAAGAACACCAACTAGAATAGCAGCGGCCAAAACTAAGTCATACATTAAAGTCATTAATAAACAGACAAAAAAAAAAAAAAAAATATTGAAAATCCTTTCCTAAGACACTCTTTAAAGCATTTCATTTCCGTCATACTGTCATCGTGTGGCGGAATTTCACTTTTATTAAGAAGACTAAAATAGAGTCAATCTTCCAACTTTCAGCACTTCCACGTAAGCAGAAGAACAATTATTTGTTTTATAAAAAAAAAAAATAACATTAAAGAATTTAAAGCAGTTTGTATTTCTTTAATACATACACATAAAAAAATATTTAACAAATTTCAATTAAATTAATTAAAAGTATATTTCATATTTTTTTTTTTCTATAAAATTAAGACATTTTTTAAGTATGAAACAAAAACCATAAGAATAATTAAAAAAAAATACAGTTAAAAAACCCTTTACACTTCCTAAAAAAATGTCATTTTGATTTGTACCCATTAAGCATAATTTTGATCAATAAATGAAAAAAACAGTAAAAAATAATTTAAATATTCACAAGTATTTTCATTACAGTTCTTTTTTTTTAACAAAATTCGTGTAAGGAATGTACATGAATGAATGAATATTTGTTATAGGAGACGCACGATAGGGCCCTAAAGCGGAGTACTTTTAAGTTTTTCTACATATTTTTTTACAGCAATTAATTCTTTGATGGGGTCTGTGAAACCAAGTATAAAGGTACGGTCACATATGACAAACATTTGCCTAAAATTTGTTTGCTCTTGTTTGGCCTAAATTTTTTTAAAACAATACAAAATTTGTTTTGTGGTCACACTACGCACATTTATTTGCCTATTTTTATTTGTTGAAACAGCTATGAAGTAATGTCAAATAAAATAAAAGCAAACATGTTTTATGTGCGGTCACATTTAAAATAATATTTGCCTTAAAAATATATATGATAGAGTATTATCAATATACTAGTTAACGAGATTTAGCATATGAAAATTTTTACCTTTTTAAGATCCAGGGGGCTTATTCTAAATTGCGATGCGAAAGAAGTTTGGTATTTTGTTAGACTTTTGCAATTTATTTTAATTGGTGGCAACGCTGCTCAAATAAACGTCAGTATCAACAAACGTCAAATTAAAAATAAATTTTTTGTGCTTGGCTGTGAAAATTGTTTATTTAGAAAATTCTCTAAGAAAAAAATAATAAAAAATGGATTCTGTGGTTCGACGACGGAGAAGGGCATGAGCAAAATGAAAGGATACAGAGAAGATTGCTTAAAAGCAATTGTTGCCCCGAAGGAAAGTGCGCCCGGTAATCCATTTACGGAATCCGTCAAGCTTAATAACTTCACTTATCTATCCTCTTAGGGAGACAGTGGATTATATCTTGATGGTCTGTCGCCAATGTCGGTTTTATTTTTATTAAGCTTCTGTTTGGTGTGTACTTAAAATCGGCCCAAACCTATAACCTATTAAAATGAAAGTTGAAGGCAAATATTTTTGAACTGGTTTATATATTTCATACTTTTTTTTCATCCTGCAGCTTCTCTAATAGGCCTTCCATTGATATTTAGTTCTTCAGTTAACGTTTGCCACAAAGTATTTGCCGACTGATGTGCATTTGGTGTTTTCAAAAGGCCTCTTGCCAAATGGCTGTGCTTATTCATAAATTCTATCTTTATTTAAAATTGACGCGGTTTAATGGTCTTATTGCTTGCTTCCCTGAATTAATTAATAAATATATGATGAATAAATAAATAAATAAAATATTATCTTTCACTTACATGTTTGTACTTTGCGAATGCTACTTTGTTGTCAAATAAATTTTGCGAATTTGTTTTCGCAATTTAGAATACCGACTTATCACCTTTTCGCATTTGAAATTCGATTAAAAAAGAACTTTGCGAATATCGCAATAGAGAATAGAAATTGTTCGCATTTATGTATTTCGCATCGCATCGACTTACGCATCGCAATTCAGAATAAGCATCCAGTTTTCTCAAAAATTTATTTATAGTAATTTCCCTTGCAAATTAAACTATCTATTCTAGAGGAGATCCCATTTCTTAATGGCCCAAGTTCAATGTTAGTTATTATATGTTGAAGTGGAAAGATGTAAGATTTTTCTCTTGACTGAAGGAAGGAATGGAAAAAGAAAACATTTTGAGACTTTTTGGAATATATTCCAAATTTGGCAGGCACACTCTTATATAAAATAACAAGTAGGAGTGCTACATTCGGCTATGCCGAATCTTATATATCCTTCACCATATATGTGTGAATGTAAATCTAGTTTTAGTGAAGTAACTTCAATCAAAAACAAAAAAAAAAAAACAAATATTGGGGTGATAAAGAATTAAAAAATTAGAAAAAAATTAATTTTGAGATAATCGCAGTTTAAGTTTTTGACTCGCTCTCACCATCGAGAAAAACATCAGACTGCTTAAGTTCCCACTACAATTAGTAAAATTCATAGATTCATAAATAAAACATCCATTTAAGAAAACTTTCATCAATTCTATATCAAAGGGGAGGTCTTGGACCAACTATGTGGGATGTTTGAATTATGACATTATTGCTCTAACAATATATTTGATATTGTGTCGAAAACTTTTGTGTCGTTATTTGTGAAAAGAAAAACGGGGTTTTACTTAATAATATTTCTCATCCTCACAGCAATAACATAAAAAATATCTTTTTTTTCACAAAACGAAATGAGATGATGTTTTAGAAAGCGATATGCTTTTTACGTTATGAAGTTTACTCCACAACTCGAATGTGTCGTTCTTATTGACAGTTTCCAAACATGAAGTGAAATAACGACTTGTTCTCTTAAAACTGGAAAGTGCCAAAGACAAAAAGGTGAAACGTATACACAATATAAAGTATTAAATGGTGAAGAATTCCGTATAATTAACTCCAAAATTTGAAATTTTGAGTTATGACGTTCTAGAAGTAAATGAGCGATATATAATGGGTTAAGCATATTTAAAAAAATTTAGTATTTCCTGAAAGATCTCTTCAGTAGCTTTCAAATGATACCCATATTGATGTATTAAAAAATATGGTACACAATCGTACTTCTCTATGAAAAGTCCGGAGGCCCATAACTTGAAAAATATGGGCAAGCACCAATTTTTTCACTTGATGTTTTTTTTTCTTATTTTTTATATCTCTATCGCTTTATGTGTTTGTTTTTTTGATTGGATTTACTTCTTTGTTCAAAATGATATGGACAAAATTAAAGGCAGGTGTTTTGCCAGCTGCCTCGAAGGACATTGACCGATCTTGCTGATTTTCAATAGCAAATCTTTCGAAACTAATTTTGATAGATTGGCGTATTCAAATCTTCTCTAGCTCATCTACTGCCGTGGTAAAGCTGATTTTAATTTGAACACGAACGGACAGGATCATATGTTTTTCTACCCATATAACTAATGGGTCCGCCAACTAACGTTTTTTTTCAACTAGTGCTTATTTCATAAATGGTAACACTTAGCTCATGTCTGATTTGACAGATTAGTTTTATCCTTCCGCTGAACGAATATGGTTGTGTATACGCTTGAACAACGCTGGGAAATATTGCGGTATTAAGATGCCGATTTTGCAAAAAAAAGTCATCTTTTCAGCTCATTTTGATCTTGGCGGGTATGTAAACAAGCAAAATTGTCGCATTTGGCGCACAGAAAACTTGCACGCTTACATTGAAATGCCAGTGCACCCAAAACGAGTCACTGTTTGGTGCGGATTTTGGTCCAGAGGCATAATTGACCCATTTTTTTTTCGAAAATGCGGAGTGGCCGTTATAGTCAATCATTATAGGCCATGTTGAACGAATTTTGGTTCACAAAAATTGAAGAGGAGGATATTGGCAACAATAGGACGGCGCTATGTGCCACACAGCCGAAGCTACACTGTTTTTTTATAACATTTAAAAAAAAAAATTTATTTAGCGAGCCCTATATAAGAACGTCCAAAAAGAAGGATGAAATTTTAACCTACTCTAAAACGTATTCTAAAGTTAAAACTTTAAAACCAACACCTTTACAGTGATTCTTTCGTTTGGAATAACATTGGATTTAAAAGTACTATTGAAGAAAAAAATATTTGCTTGCATAAGGCTGCGAATACAGAGCTTGTAAGAAGGATATTAAAATGTTTACTGTTCAGTGTTCGCACTCATAAGATCAGACATTTTTGGATTTGTAGCTCATTAAGGAGGCTCTTGACGGAAATTCGATGAGGTGCTTTATTTCTTATTCAGAGTTTCGTTAGTTAATACGAGTTGAACTGATCTCATCCGCTATTCGAACTAACCTAAGTTTTTCCAAAAAATCGTTACTCCTTCCATTGAAACTTTCGTGTACCCTACTGTTATAAACAGGTATAATTTTCAATAAAATTTCAATTACTTTTTAACTGCTCGCGCGAAGCGGCCTATAGATAGATCTTTCATGAAGATGAAAATTGTGTGATATATGTATATTAGAAATTTCATAAGGGAAGTAATGGGCTTAGCCTTCTCCAGGGAGGCTTTTGCTTGCCAATGGCAAAAAGAAAGCAAATGGCGAATGAAAACACTAGTAAAAAAATCAGTTACAATAGCGGACATTTTTTGAAATAACAAAAAAGGCTGCTGTAGTCATAGTAGTAAGTACGTTGGTTGGCCAGGATTCAACCCCTCAAATTAAAAATGTTTTTTTTCTGGTTAATGGCATAAATACATATTCAGAATTAACATACATCTTGCAGCCACCTCCTTCGTTGGTACTTCCTCATAGTGTATTCGCCGGCGAAATAAAATAACTAATAAAATGGCTATGTCTCCTTTCACCTGACTTATCACTCATCTATCCCTTTCCTAAAGAATGTAGCACGGTTACAAAAATAGCTAAATAGGTATTGCCTGAAGTGCTATATCTTTATATAAAAAAAAAGTGCTATATTCGGCTATGCCGAGTCTTATATAACCTTCACCGTCTATGTAAATCTAGTTTAGTGAAGTAACTTCAATCAAAAAAGCAAATATTGGGGTGACAAAGAATTAAAAAATAAGAAAAAAAAAAAAATAATAAGTACTGCATTAAGCATTTAAAAAGTTTTTAGCATTTCCTTAAAAATCTGATCAAAAGCTTTCCGTTACTCGGAAAATATGGGCGAGCGCCAATTTTTTCGCTTGATCTTTTTTTTTCTTATTTTTTATTTCTCTATACATATTTTTTTTATTGGAGTTACTTTATTGTTCCAAATGATTCCTCGAAGGCAGTGTTGCCGAAATGATATTTTATCATATTTTTGACGATTTTCAAACCAAAATATGACTTGAAGTTTTTTTTTTTTTAATTATGGTTTCTAATTTATAAAAACTATAATTTTTTATTTCAAGTGTGTAGGACTTTGATTGTAACTGTACTACATAGTGAAGTACAAATTTTTCAAAGCTCATCCTGTCAAATACATAAGTAGGATGAGGAACAGCAAGGCCTTTAATTAAAAATTTTAGACAATTTTTTACAAATAGAATATGTAAACATGAGTCTCAATAACGACCTTGACTTTGAAAACTAAAGTCTATTTCTACATAACGAAGAAGTCTATGTGGGTGTTTTTGTTAAACAAAAGATTTCTAGCTCAAAGCTCACTGGAAATGAAAAAATAAATTTATTGAAAATTGTGTGGCATTTTGAAAATTATAAATAGAATTCAAAATTTAGATAACAATTTTAGAGAACTCCGTTTTATAAAATTCAGTGGTCATTTTACAACTCTAGATAATCTTAGCTGTGAGAAATTTTGGTCAAAAGTTTCAAAAATAACTCGTGCTGACAACATTCCAGCTTTTCCGGTGTTGTCAAAAAGTTGTTCAAAACTTAATAAGTCTTTCCATTTCTTCAGCAAATATCGAACGAATATTCTCAACAGTGAATTTAAACAAAAATAAATATAGAAATAGATTAGACAACAGCACTCTCAAAAGCATCGTAGACGCAAATGATTACTTACCCTGGAGTTAATGTCGACGTCGTTGACGGCGTTTCAACGCCGAAAAAGTTGAAACAGATTGAACTTTTACGGCGTTGCAACGCGTTGAGATTAACTGCTCTCATACAATTTCATACGATTGAGCCTTTTCACACTGGACTAATTTTTAATCCGCACAACTTTTGTTCTTTCCTATTTACACTAGACTAATTATGCTGGCATAAAATTGTGCACGTATACACAGCTTTGTGTGTGTTAGTATTTTCTTTGTTTATTTCACGTTTGCCTTTCGTTCGTTAAACACATGCATAAATTGCGGAACATACTTGGCTAAAATAAGTTATGAAAAATTGGCAATTAATTTTAGGAGGAATTTCTTAACTTATGCCACATTTTCACAAGATTTCAATTAATATTTTATTCATATTTGACAAAAAGTTCGTTTTCAAAGTTTTTCCCTGTAAAATACATATAAAAATCAACTCAATTAACTTTAAACTTAAGTGCTGTTTCTGTATTACAGGCGATCAACTCGTCTGAAAAAATTATATGAAAAGCACTCAGTTTTTTTATTTCCATATAAATTTTTCAGACGAGTTAATCGCCTGTAATATAGAAACAGCGCATTAATTTCCCTTGATAAAATATAAGAAAATTGAATTCAATCATAACAAATCTCAATCATGTACATAATTAATATCATTTTCTTCATATTCATCTTTACGCGTCGATGGACAACCAAATACTAAAAATCGCTCTGCAAAAAAAAAAAAACGCAGAACCTGTGTTTTCATAAGTGTGTATGTGTTAGAGCTGTGTCGTTCGCGAACGAACGGGTTAAATTGACCGAATCCATCAAGTGAACGGAATGATCCGGTCATTTAAATCCGGTCTTTTCGTTCAATAGTGTACGGGGGGTTAGATTGAACGGATGACTTAATTAAACGAAATGAGCCAGATATTTAACCGGCTCCTTTCGTTCAAATTGACCAACTGAACGAATTGAACGAACGAATCAGTCTTTGATAATTGACCAAAAAAGACCGGTCATTGAAACGAACGACCGGGCACATGACTAGTATGTGTTAGTTTTGTTCTGCTTGTGCGGGGTTGAAGCTGGTTGAAAAATTGTGCCAGCCAAAAACCACTCTCCTCACCGAAAAAGCCTACAAACTGCGATTTTATGCCAGCACAATTAGTCCAGTGTGAAAAGGCTCATTCAACTTTTTTCTGACATTTGACGCCGTCAACGACGTCGACATTTACTCCAGGGTTAGCAATAAGAAACTGTTCCTGCTTTACTTTAAAAAATAACTAAGATATTAAAAATATGAAACCCTGTGTATATTATAGTAATAGTTCCTCGTAAAACTTCGTACACTTTAAACAATAATAATTTAAATATATACAATGTATGTTAATATATGTATTTTAGTTAAATAAAATTTTGTATTGAAAAAATTATGATTTTTTTCCGTAAAATATGATTTTTTTCTGCATATAATGATTTTCTTCTCAAAGCTTCTGGCAACGCTGCTCGAAGGGCATGGACCGATCTTGATGATTTCCAATAGCATCTCTTTCGACACTATGCATCGCTCAATCGACTTGATATTGTAGAAATTATAAACGGAATGACAAACTTAGTTATACCCTTTTTCCACTTTTTGCGGTGAATGGTATAATATTCACCCTTATTCTGTTTGGCGGCGTCAACATCGTCGTCAATTTTGAGACAACATCAACTTAACACAACATCAATACTAATTCGGTATTCCCTAACAAACTAATGACGACGTTGACTGTTTATCGATAATATAAAAAATAAAATACACATATCTAATATTTGAGTCAGTTGATTCAATTTGTTTTCTATTGTGTTAAGTGTTGTAGAAAATTCAAATTTTGTAAATAAAATAACTATAAACAATACAACAAGCAAAACCATTACGAACCAAAACCATTACGTACAAACAATTAAAATAAATAGTCTAAGGGCCATTATTATTAGTTAAAGCTAGGATTTTGTCTGCATGATAAATAGCTTTGTATTCTTAAAACTTCCAATTCTTATTGCTATTATTATTGATAATAATATTAAATGGATAAAAAAATATTCGGGGTTGTCATGAAATCCAAGTCGGATTTGATAATTATCGCTTTTGAAATCCGATATTGGATTAATTTGGTGTCATGAAAACATGTCGGTTTGGTTATTTTCGATTGGAATTAAAATCAATATTCGAATCAGGTGTTTTCTGTTTTTGTTCTTTTGTTTACAATTTTAAGTGTATTTTTTTTACAAAATTTTCCAAATTTTACTAAATTATTGCTGAAAGTTGTGTTTTTTAACCGACTTCAAAAAAAGAAGGAGTTTATACAATTCGGCTTAATGTTGCTTTTTTTATATTTGTGCCTCCAGACCTCAGTCATTTCTGATCCGATTTTGAAAATTTTTGTTGATATGATAGATTATGCTTACAGATTGGTCTCGTTTTAAAAACAGTTCATAAAATTGTAAATTAAAGGGTGCACCAATAGTTCATTTAATTTGGTATATGGCCATACTTTTAAACAGTTGTAGACAGACAATTGAAATTTACAAAGAACCTGTATTACTAACTTCTCTATACCAACAAGTATAAAATTTGGATTTGGAAATAAACGGGTGTCACATTAGTTGATATAATATGGTGGTTGTGGCCGGACTTTTGAACTATTGTAGACAGCTGAAATTTACAAGGGACATGTTTTGCTAAGTCCGCTATAACAAGAAGCTTAATGTAATTTGTTCTATGATTATCGAGCGTTACGTTTGCTCGCAGTGGGTAAAAAGTAAAATTAATACTCGTATGTTACTTTTAAGTTTTTTATTTACTTATATTTTTGCAAATTATTTAACTGTAATAAATAAAAACAATTTATTAATTAATTCCGTCAGCTATTAACCTCTTGTTTTACTTCCAATAAAAAAACGATAATATTGGATTCTATGACACCTAAAACCAATAAAATTTCAAGTTCGAATACAAAACCAATAACTTGGATTTCATGACACCAAAGCGATTTTTTTGTCGGTTTTAAATCCAATTCCAATAAAATTGGATTCCATGACAACCCCGATTAATAAGTAAAGTTTTTATAATGCAAATACAAAATCCTAATTTTTCATTTCTATTTATTATTATTATTTTGTATATTGCATTGCATGTTTTTAAAATTTTCCTTTGCACACAACACAACTCAACATCAAAAATAGCGACGACAAATAAAGCGGCAACATCAGCATCAATAGTTCTTAGAAAATATCAATCATATGGCGACAGTCATCGGTTAATTGCAATATTGACAACGGGAATACCGATTTACAACAAACGGAGAAAAACGACGTCGTTTTATGTTGACGTCGCCAAACAGAATATGGGTGAATAATTGTGTAATAAGAAAAACATTTCGGGTTAAAGAAATAAATAAAATCACATAAATATTTTATAGTAAATCGATTTTTTATTTAAATTAATATTAAATATACTTAACGCAGGCAACAAAAAGTTATTAATTAATATTTAAATATTATTTAAAACACATTAAAAACTGTTTATTTTTTTATTTTATTTTAATAACAAAACGTTCTCTATTTATGTTTAAATTTTCAGCAGTTGTTCGTTTATTATTAAAGCTGACTTTTAGTTTAACTAATTAATTATTCCCAAGTTATAGTTTCTTTTAATTGTGTTTTCAAAGATCTTAAGAAAATAAATTTTTTAAGTTATTTTTAATCTTATTCTTTAGCTATTACACAATATACTTAGAATGCAAAGTTTTATAAACTGAAAAACTATTGTAATAAGTTTTAGTTATATTTTTCTTGCTATAAATTCGTTATTAATTCAGATATTTTAACAACAAACAACGACAATAAAAAAAATTAATAAATGTAAAAACAAATAAGTTTTAAAATCTTAAGACACAAGAAAAAAGGCGTAAATGCTTAAAATTATGTTAAGGGGAAAATAAAATATAGAACTTGTTGTAGCAAATGGTTAGAAGATGATGATGATAAAGTGCCAATCAATAAAACCAAATTTATATTAATTTTCTAACTACCAAATCGGTTATCTCCATTAAAAAATTCGTTTAAAAATATTAGAAAAAGAGTATAAACCAATATTAGATTTCGTTTAAATAATTATTTCCCCAATTTTACTGAAGTGAAGTAAAAAAAATATATGTTTTTTTTCTGTGCTGCTAATAAACCTAACATCAGTTCTAAAACAAATCGCTGTGTCATCTAGAGGAAAATTACGGCATTCGATGTCGATCGAAATTTCAATATAATTTAAATGTAAATTTCGATCGATATCGAATGCCGTAATTTACCCCCTGGTCTTCTCTTTGACATTGTACCAAAGATTAGTTGAAAATTTTTTAAAATTAATGTTTAAGAAATTGGAGTTAATCGATTTGGCAGCTAAGGAATCCGCATAAAAGTAACCATTTATAAAAAAAAAAACAGTTTAATCGGAAAAATATGTACTGTCCTGATCATATTGATCCATCGAAGATATAATATTACTGTTGCAGATTTCGTGGACAGTTTAAGTGATTCGTTTAAGGACGACATCCTAGATCTTATTGAACAAGAGAAAATCCAGAAAGATTTAAGTTGAATAACTACGTGAAAAGTCATAGAACCTGCAGGTCAAGGCGCATTTATTTACAGTTGGTCTTAATAGACCAGCTGGTTTTTATTTATGGCTGACGTTGTTGTCAAAATTCTAAAATATTTTTAAAAACAAAAAAATTTTCAAATAATTTACTTTAAACGTGCTTGATTCCTTCAAATATAAATATTTCATGATATAAAATATTTTTTATTTAAAAACTATAAACTGAAATGTATTACTGCGGGGAAAGCATTCCATATGCCCATTTCACTACTGCTCATATAGCTCATCAGTGGATTTTACCCAAATTTTGTATAAAAAATCTGAAAGTCTTATAGTAAAAGCCAAATTGATTAAATAAGAACTCCATTGAATCAAGCACGTTTAAAGTAAATTAAAATCAAAAAGATTCCAAATAATAAATTTTCATATTAATTTTCAAATAATTTTAAAAAGTAAAAAAATATTAAAATTTTATAAATTTAAATTTTAAAACCAACAAATTAAATGTGAGGTATTGCAGCCCCTGTAGGAGAAAGAACCCAACTGTTTTGACATCAACGTGGTGCTCTGCAACAACAAAATGACAATAGGGTTTTGTTTTTGTAGCCTTGCGGCCACCTAGTATTTAATTCGCCTTGCTTCAGTTATTATCTGGCAAAATGAAAAGCTTAGAAGACGATACGTGCAAACTGTGTCTGCAAGAAGCTGCGACGAAAAAGCAAATGTAGTGTTTATTATGGCTTCAGAAAAATGTTAGCAATTGTGAGAGATTCTGTGATCAGAAGAAAGTATGACGATTTGAAAGTACTACAGTCGAAAATTCGACGATTTGTTTAATGGTGTCAAAATCCAACAAAATGATTTCAATATGTATTAACGAGAAAAAAAACTTTAGTTTTTGGCTACAAAATGCACACGAATACAAGTATAATAAAATTATTAACAACTTTTGTTTATTTTGAAGTCAATTAATTATTTTGACCAAATACTTTTATTGTTTATACCCGTTAAGATAATATTAAAACACCTGTCGAGTCGAACGTGTTGCAATTTTTGAAGCAAATTGTCATTCAAAAACGTCACTTGTATGATAGAATTTATTTTACTTTTTTGTCACCGTCGGCTGACCGAATGAGTTCTTCTTATTTAATTCTGCAGACTTAAATATGTGAGAACATCGAAGACTATGGCCCCTTCCTTATCGTAAATCAAAACATTTGTCAAAGTTGGTGAAATAGTTCATACGATTGGTCTGCAAAATCACCCTCACTTGGATTTCATTAATTATCTACTTGATACACTAAAGTGAATAGCGTCTGCTGCTACGCTTTAAAAATTGAAATAAACTCTTGTAGGATTTGAAACGTGAGCAGTTAATATTTTCCCAAACTATCACTTTACATTGCAGATGTCAAGACGTTAAAAAACAAAGTATTGAAATCTTACTTAAGTATAGAAAACTAACGGTGGATTCATCCATTTTGTCCGGACAAATTTTTTGTTGGAACAATAATTTTTTTTATATGTATTAATTTTTACCCGGACACAATTGAACTGAATGCCACTAAAAAATTTAAAAAAAGATAAATTAATTGCGGCGTCACATAGTGTTTGCTTGACATAAAATTGTAGCATTTGTTTTTTTTTTTGAGTTCATGATAAAGAGTAACTGCCATCCATAAATTAGCGCGTAAGACGCAAAGCAATGTAATTCATAACAGTAATGTTAACTCATTTTATTTTATAAAACCCGCTGTATAAGAATAAAGAAGAGATAGAACCGCTAGCTTGCCTTGAAAATAACTAAATTGTCATTACTTTTCAACCATCACAAAACAAACCAACAAGCAGTTAACTTCACTTCCTAACGCTCTGTCAAAATTGGATTTTCCAATTGCTAAACGTTGACACCGTGCTATTTAGGGATGCTTCATACATTTTGTATGTACATGAGAAATTTTTACAGATATCTTGCGCTTTACGCGCTAATTTAGGGATGTCAGTAAGGCTTAAATCTAGTTTACGGCCGCAGCTCAAAAATGAAAAAAAAGTTGTCCAAGGGGTGTAAAATGTAATTTTAAGCAAAAAAATGTTAAGTAAAAAATTTGGAGCTGACGCTTAGTTTCGGAGTTACGAACCTCGAAAGTTTGTATGATATGGCACATATCGAATATTTTTTAAAATTGAATGAAAATAAACAAAAAAAAAACTCCCTTCAAATTACAATGATGCCACTTTTTTATAATTTTATTCCCACGGAATTCATAATTGGAGGAATCTTTTGTCGAGAAAAACTTTTTGCGTGGAAAAGAAATTCCGTGAGTATATTCATGATTAGGCTGATAGACATATTTATCTATATAAAATTAAATTTAGCGGCAATAGTATACGAAAAAAGATTATTATAAGATTAGTAAGCGATGCCGGTGTTAGTCATACCATTAAGGAGGAAATCATTGCGCCCGACCGGAGGCCGGCTACACAGTAAATCTTTAGTAATCGAAGCCGGTTTTTGTTATACTACAGACCCCGGAAAACTTACATTTAATATTTTTTTATATAACGATTTACATCCTCTTAACAACTTTTCTTGTGTTGTATTGCCACTGAACTTAATTTATTTGATCAAGTTATGTTTATATGAAAAAGCTTTTTTTTTCGTTGTTAACTGATTTTTTTTTTTCATTTTTTCTTTTTAGTTAAATAATTATTAAAATTATCTTTCCAATGATGCATTAATTGCCTCATTCCGTAATAAAATACTTGATTTATACCATATTATACATACAAACTTTTGAGGTCCGTAACTCCGAAACTAAACGTCAGCCCCAAATTCTTTACTATTCATTTTTTGCTTAAAATTCGATTTTACACACCATAGATAGCTTTTTGAGCTGCGTCCGTAAACTCGATTTGTTCCAAGAATAATTTTTTAGTAAAATTGGGGTCCACGAGATGAAAATTAAGAAAGGTTTCCACATCATTTAAGCGTATCTCAGGCACCAATGCATGAAAATAGCTCATCGCTTTTGTTTGCTTTTATATTTCTTTTACTGCAATTCTTTTTCTTTTTAAAAATATAGTTTGGGAAAAATGCGATTTTTTTATTATCATTATTATTACGGCATTTACACTATGCAATTTTTCAAGAAACTAGCATGCAATTTTTGTTTGTTTGTGAAGCAGGAGGAGTAAGTAAGGTATTGCTTGAGTTTTGAGAGGATGTTACTGTTGCAAATGTTTACTTTTAGACAACGCATAACGCTGTTACTTAAGTAGAAAATTGATCTGGACTATTTTAACAGACATTAATAGATGCAATTTTCTTTTATTATCCATGTTTTAATAACCAAAAGTCAAAATAATAAAAGAAAACACGTTGTAAAATTAAAATGACTTGTATTCATATGGCAGCTTTGTTTGCCCGGACAAATTTTTCGAAATGGGTGAATCCACCTTAAGCCTACTTAAACTAATTGTAATTTATTTAACAAAATTTGATTTCATTTTATTTTCATTACACTTAAATTGAAAAATTTATTTAACAGCAAAAGAGAAATTTACTTTAATGTGACATATTTATTTGCATTTCATTTAAATTTTTGTTTGGTTATTAAAAATGCTGAGCAAATCTTTATCAACATGCCTGAACTCCGCATGCAATTGTCACTTTTGCATTTTTCAAGGTATTATTTTTGAAAAAGTTATTTTTAAAGCAACAATGCTTTGAAAAATATAAAATGAAAATTTCATGTGGGATTTACAATATGCCTGTATATCTGTGAATTAGGCCGTTTTGAAAATTTTACCTGATTCATTTTGTTTTTTCATTTGCTACAAAAGTTGTTGCCTTAAATAATATTGTTTTTTGTGGCTAAAAAATGTGTTAAAATTTTTAAACTGTTCTATCGTACTTGTCATTGTGAGTTTGAGGTAAAACAAATTATTCTGTTTAAGTGTAACTTAATTTTATATTTTTGACTAGTACGAGAAAACTGAGTGTTTTTAAAACAATAACGTTTATAAATAACATTTTGATAAAAATTAAAAAAAAAAAAACTTAAAAAACATGGTAACAGATTAGAAAGAAAATTAACGAATCAATTTGTTTTAAAATTTTAATAATCAACTAAAAACATTTTTAGAAAATATATATGCGGATTAATAAGAATAATTATCGTAATAATAGTTTTATAATATATAATCTTAAGTACATAATTAAGTATTTTTGTTTTGAAAACACGTACAAACTTAATATACTTGTCTTCGCGTTGTATATATATTTTATATAATGTATGATGTGTGTATAGGTGTGTGTTTTGTTGTTGTTGTTGTATATATTTATATATAAAAAAGAAACGTTGTTGTACGCAATGAGGTATTAAATTTGAAATTAGATATTAATTATTTATATGTAAATTTAAAATTTAATATCATAATCCAGTCATACTTAACAAGATTAAGTCAAAAAGGCTACCAAGAAAACTTAAAAGAATTTTGTTTTTCTTTTTTGTGTTTTATTAAGAAGGAAGCTTAACAGGAACTGGCACACTCCATTATCCGTTCTTATTGCCAACACTTTGTTAAATATGTCTGGGTGATAATAGTTATTGTTACCTTCATTAATTAATTTAATAATTTTGATTTTCAATTTTCGTTTAATTGTATTTTTTTTTTATTCTTTTGGAAATATTTTATTTAATCAAAAAATAAATCACATCTTTTTGTTACTTAAAAAAAGGTTGGCTATGTTCTATATTTTTGCTATGGCTTTTACTTAATAAAAAGAAAGGATTTTGAAATAGTAAAAAAAAAATAAATAAAAAAATTAAAGTCGAAGACAAAGACATTTTTTTATATTTTTAATAATACTTCTTTAAAATAATTTAATTTTCTTTTGTAAAGATTGTTGTTCTTTTCACGTTAAAATTAATAAAGACTTTTCAAATTATACAACTACATACATATATTAAGAAGTTTAAGGAGCGGAAGATAACTTTTAAGTTTTATGTGCATAATTGCTTGTTGTTCGGCTTTAATTTATTTTCTTTTTTTTTTTGTGTGTTTTTAGGCAAATCTTATAAAACATTTAATTAAAAATGTTAACAGTTATAAGACCTGCTGTTAAATTAATTCCTGTTATTTTGTTTTTGCATTGTTGTGCTTATAAACTGTTTTGGGCAACAGTGGTGTGGTAACAACATCATTTGTATTATTTATCTTTTCACCATTTTCTTTATCACTATTTTGCTCAATACTATTGTAATCTAGAGCAGCTGCTTCTGATGTCATTAAGCTGCTAAAGGATATAACATCGTTGTTACTGCCCGGTGAATTGTGTTGGTTAGTGGCAGCGGCTATATTACGACTTTGTTGTGAAAAGTCCTGCGTAAGGTAATATTTTGTTTTATTAAAAGTATTTAATCGAATGAAGCAAACAAAAAAGAAATACTTACATTAAGCGATGGTGAAGCCGTATTACTGCCAATGGCTGTTGAGGCTTTTCGTATACTTTGACTACCACGTATATGATTCGGTCTGTCATCTTCATGCAAGGAGTGCAGCAACTACAATTACAAATAAAAACATGTTTATTTAGAAGTATATAAATAAGCCTTCGCAAAAATTAAACGAACATATGTGAGCTAAAGTTAGAAGACATAAAAAAATATCTCTGGAAAATTTAGAACACCTGCAGTCTTATTCTGAAATTCTCGTATTATTAAATCTCGATCGTTAAAACAAACTGCGGCATTTGTAGCCAAAAAAATCGCTAAAGATTTTTAACGATGAAGACTTAGCTTTAGCGATTTACAGAATAAGGCTGCTGTTGTGATGTGAATTACATATAAAGATAAATACTTTAAGAACGTTTTATGACTTTATTAGAGTTGTTATTACTTGTGGAACCCGTTCTGTAAAACGTGCTAGTGTGCGACATATAAATATCAAAAAATCTAACGCGTGATTTGAGTCTTTGTTTTTCGTCAACTGAGCTAAATGCTGCCTCATAAGTAGCATGGCAGTTGGTCAATAAAATAATTTTAAATCAAAGAGATGAACCTAGAAGTGTATCAGGAAAAGAAAAGAACATTTAGTTTCTATTGTGAATGGATAGTGGTTAAATTTGGGGTAAAAGCTGAGAAAAGTTACCGGGGCATTGAAAAGGCTCGAGGAAGGAAAGCATAAAATACGTAGATATAATCCCAGTAATCTAAGCTACATGTGTGTGCATTCTCGTTTGTTGAAACTGCTGTAGTCAAGGTGGTAAGCACGTTGACTACAAATCTGATTGGCCAGGGTTCAACACCTGCGGCAATCAACCATAAACTAGAAAGTGCTTTTTTTGGTTTAATGGTATAACATTACAACATACTTCCTTCCTCCATCGGTACGTCTTCTTAGCATATTCGCCAGCAAAGTAAAATAACTAATAAAATGGCTATATCTTTCTCCTTTCACCGTATGTTTTATCTCTCTTCTATCCCTTTCTTAACCCTACGTCTCCACGAGCCATCAACTTGGTATGAACATCATGTCGCACATGAATTTGGCTAATGTAGACACACCCAATGTTCATGTTTCCTTCCTGTGCAACATTTCTCTGAGCAATGGTGTTCGCCATAAAATATGACTTTTTGTATGATTTCTCTATTTCGAATTAACGCCATTTATTGATCAACTATGCGAACAATCTCTTTGTTATGAAAAACATTTAAACAACCCTGACGACAACCAGAAAATTATGATCAAACACAACCTGAACATCAACACATACAAGAGCATGAACAAAATAATTTGATGGATAGTGGAGACGTGGGGTAAAGAATGTAGCAAGGTTACGAAAAATAACTAAATAGTTTACGCCTGAAAAAAAAACTCGTAGAGGATTTTGCTTGCTTTGTCTGGGAGTATTCTGCAATGACTAGCATTAGACTGAGCATCACAGTCAGACGCACACTAAATGTGGAGTCCATGCGGTCCATTGACGAATTGAAGGTAAGGAAGTTTCAAAACTTCTATTTGAAGTCCAGAATTCGTTAACACAGATAATAATTGCTACTGACTACGTGGGAATCTGTAATAAGTTTAGCGGACGACAGCTACCAGAAGATGCTAAGCTACTAATGCCTCTACACTAAAAAAAAGAACTCTTGAGCATTTTCTAAGCTGAAACTAGTTTTTGAAATTAAATGAAAATTTTATTTTTTTTTAAATAATCAACCAATTGATTATGTACAAATAAATCCAAACAAAGTCAGAGTTTTAATAATTTTTGAAAAATACCTTAAACCAACTTTTCATAAAATAGCTTAAAGTGCAATAATCCATAAAATGGCATTTTTCTCTTAGTTTGTGTCTCTTTTTTGCCAAAAAAATTATTACCTTCATATTTTTAAATTTCTTGATAAATTTAAGTTCTTGAATTTTCTTTTTATTATAAACTCATTATAAATCTTGAAGACGTTATATGTACTTATTACTTTCCATTGTTATACAATTTCTTTGAAATTTTTTTATGAAGACTCTGAATCAGTTTCTATTAGCTAAAAAAATACATTAACAAGTAAAATGAAAATCAATGAAAATTAAAATTTTAGACATAAATACTGAATTTATATTATTAAATAAATAAAATAAATTAACCAACCTTTTCAACTTCGTCATCAATGTCAACACTGCCGGACTCATGGCCAGATTTACGTGTTTTTTCTAGCAATGTAGCCTTCTTGGCAGTTAGGTATAAACTGCGCTTAATTGCAATATAAACAACATCAGAAACAGCGCGTACTGAATAGTCAGGAATAAAAGTTTGACGTGTTTTAGAGTCCAAATTCAAGGATTGCATGGAACCCATTTGTGAGGGAGTATCTGTTAAAAATGTTATAAAATAAAAAAAGAATTCATATTTTCAAAAGTCTTACAAATACTTACCCAAAACCACATTGGGAACTAAAGCTTGAGTACCAAAATAGGTGAAAGGGCCACTTTCGAATAGTAGATTTTCCTTGCCTACTGTTACCTCAACGCGACCCTCCAAGATAAGTACAAAGAAATCGACAGGTTTATTCTGTGTGAAAATGAAAAGACTAGGATCATTCTTCTCCTTACCCTTACATTTTATATTATAAACAATATTTTGATTAAGTAAACGACGCAAGATTGGTTCAGATATAATTTCCTTTTTAAAAGCATCCACAGCTACAATTACAAAGATGAAAAAGAAAACATTTTAACATATTTTTTTTATTTAAAATTATAGATAATAATGTGTGTTATACATACAGGTGCTTAGGTACTGATAGGTAGCTAACATTAATTGTGGTGATATATGAATATTTTGATTTTCACGGCGTTCAGCAAATACGGTGAAATCTTGTTTCTTATTGCGATTACGTTTAACTTTAGTGCGATTATCTACAAAAACATCCGTTTCATCTACAATTTCAGCTTGAATCAATTCCTCAATTACATCTTCTAAAGTTACTAAACCAACTGTTTCATAAAATGGATCGCCATCACCTTCATTGTTAACACGATGTACAAAGGCCAAATGACCAATTGTACCATCTTTGAACTGATTAAACATGATATCTAGCGTATAATCTTCAAACACAAAATGTACAGGATTTTGATAAAATTCACACAACGTACGCAATGGCGTATTATCATCTGGATCAACGAATGCCAAATCTTTGATATATAATAAAGTTAAAATATTTTTACGATCGCCATCGTATACAGGTATACGAGAGAAACCGGATTTCATGATTTCAGAAACCGTTTCAAAATCTAATGTAGCATCTAAGGGTAACATAAAAGCATCATCGATATGTGTCATAACATCAGCAACAGTCTTTTTACGCAATTCCAAAGCACCCGATATAATATTGACTTCATTTTTATCGAGATCATTAATGCCCGTAGTGACCTGTTTAAAAAAATATATACATTATAAAACAATTTATTCAGTCAGAGATTTATTTCAGTTAAAAAATTTATTTTAAAAATATCCCAACTTAAAATAAAAAAAATGTTAAGTTATGTAAACATTTGTAATTTAAGATTTTAGATCTAGAGTGCGTGAAATAGTTATTAAATTAAATTATGAAATTAGCAATTATTTCTTAAACACAGTAAGGTTATTGTGACCCTTGCGAATATTTTGTATAGCCTATCAGTTTACCGTCCAAACACTAAGTTTCGTATAAAGCTAGTCACTGTGCACAGTGATGTCAACTGACTGTCATCGAGAAATATAATTTTGCATAGTCTCAAATTGGGACAATCGCAAAGTAAAAGCTTTAAAATTTCTTAGCGTTGAAGAATACTATGAGTTCACAATGTCACTATGGCTTCCAGTGTTGCCGTTGGGTTACATTTTTTGAAACTTTTGAAGGCTCCACATAACATGTATAATTTTGTTATATTTGGCGAAATTTTCGTAACTTTTGGTACAAAAATAATTTAACATCACTAAAAAAAAGTACTTGCTTCCATATTTGGGGTAAGAATCTCTCTTAATATATCAACTTTTCTTCACATATCAATTCGAATTTAATAACAAAAGTTAACTGCAAAGGCAATAAAAATTGCATTCAAAAAATTTGTTTAAAATAAACAAAAAATAACGTTGCTGAAATTTAATTCTGTTATATTCATAAAAAAATTAAGGTAATGTTTCTTGCTTCATGTTTAGAAACAGCAAAATGTTTCTGGCAACAATTTTTTCTAACTGTGATTTAATATGAGCTGCATTTCGTGCGGAAAACTAAGCATTCTGTTCAAGCAATAAAGCATTAAAAATTGTTAGCAACTTAAGTCATCCGCTTGAAAAACTTGACAACTGTACCAATACCTCGGTTTAGAAAAAAGTTGTCTTTTAATTTCCTTCAGGAAGTGGCGGATTATGTAACAGAAAAATTCTCGGTTATTTTATGTTGAAGTTTTAAACAAATAAAGCACAAATTTGTCTTTAATAGCGGCATTTTTAAAATAGTGTAGTAAATTCTATCAAGGCTTAATCTTTCAAAGAAAAAGATCAAACAGATTTTAAAAAAAAATCCTACTTTAACTAATTTTATTGAAACAAGAGAGCATGCACTTTTCCATACCGAAATATTAGTATTGAGTCATAATTTAAATCCTCATGAGTATCATGGGAATGTTTTTTTTCATACTTTTTTCTTTTTTTTTTTGTATTTCCGTTTTGTTTTTGTTCAGTAAATGAATTTGTTGCCTTGTAATTTTTCTTGGAAATTAACAATTTATAATTTATATAAATCACATTAAATTACTATTTATTGAAAGAAAATTTTAAAATATAACTTTAAATGAAAAACTGTAACTTTTTTTGAAGGAAAAGCGTAACTTTTTCTTGTTTTTCCATGGCAACACTGATACACCTTCATCATGTAGCGTCCGATTTAAGAAGGTCCTCAATAGGCGTTTTGGTTGCTGACCATTTCATAAAGTATATTTTTTGCAAGCCTTTTTATTTAAATTTGTATCAGGTAAAATTTGAAAGAGCTTAACTCAGAAAATACCATGGATGGGATAACTAACAATTCGAAAATTAAATATAATATTTTTGCAATCAATATTGCACAAATATGCATTGTAGTAAATGTTTTCTTTTAACTTCTGCTGTAAAATGGCTAATGGAGATCACAAAAGAATACCCAAGATTAGCTACTAAACCAGTCACTCGTCTGTATGGCTGGCCAACTGTGAGATCACTAACAATCTACGGAAAACTTTTTTTAATACCCAACTGAAACATCAGAAGCAGGCCATATGCAGATGTGCCATTGACTTTAACTTATTATATTAATTTCTATTTTCTTTTCTAGTTTATATCAACCTTCTTCGATTAACTTACCTTAACCAATTCCTTAAGACGTTCACGATTATAAACATTACCAATTTCTTCGCCTAACATGAAATCCAAAATTTTTGATGTCGGATAGGACAGAGGAAATGTTATTATCATAATGCATTTCGTTATGAGAATTGTTTTTGCACCCACAGCTAAACCATGACGAGAACATACAGCCTTAATTATGGAAAAGATATAGAAAAAATAATAAACAACTTTAGAATATCATAAGAGTATAATAACATTAAAAGTTAAATAACCTGTGGTGTAATTTCACCAAAAATAACGATAGCAAGTGTAGAGAACACCACAGCAAAGAGACCAGAAGTTAAGCCATCCAAGAGAATGGTAAATGTTGAGTTAACCAACACATTACCCAATAGTATACTGCACAACAGGTAATTACCTTGATCTCTTACTGGTTGGATTTTTCTAGCATATTCACGTTCGTTGTCGGTGCCAGTATTACGTAAAATCTAAAATTAAATTAAAAAACAAATAAATATTAAATAAATATTTATTCAATTAATATAAATAATAAGATCTAACCTTTAATTCAGTACGATCTAAGGACATCAGACCCAAATTTAAACCCGAAAATAAAGCCGAAAAACATAAACACGTAACTATAATAACAATGGAAGCCCATACTGGCAGCAGACTACCATGACTACGTAATACACAATAATATTCTGAACATTGATGTTGCAGGGGTATTAGAGTTTTAAGCGAACTTTCTTTAAATATATTCGGATCGTTTTTAGCACACAAATAAAAATCTTTTTTTGAACTTGGTAAATAAACCTCAAAGAGAGCTGTATTATCCTTTGCCGTACCAGGAATAATGTTATATGGTAGTGTGTTTGGATATTCACAATATGTACCAGCTTCCATGTGCTCAGTAGTAAAGGCTACCACTGTATCATTATTTATGCCTTTGCCGAAAACTCGTATCGTTACTGGCGTTTCGCTCATAACGCTGGGTATTCCATCGTCGTATTCTATCTCATGAGAACTGGATTCTAATCTAAATCCGGTAATAATTAATGGATTTACTTGGGAAATACTGAAATTAAAAATATAACAAAATAAAAATAAATATTGAATAATTATACAAGTTTTTTAAATTAAAAATACAGTGATGTTCATTTTTAAAAATATATTTTTTTAACCTTTTAAAAAAATTTTTATTTTGGTTGGTGTGTTGAAATCAATCGAAATTCACTACACCCTTTAGAAACGAACGTTTGCAAATCGATCGATTTCCATCACATACTTGATAGTTATTGAAAAAGAATTATTAATAATTGTACAGCAAAAATTTGTTCATTAAATATAGAAAATTTCTTTATTCATTAGTTTTTTTCTAAGATCGAATCGGCTTTTCGTTTACAAAAGCTATTTTATTAAGATTGGCCCTTATATATCTGAAACAACAAAACTATTGTATCTGTAGTAAAAATAGCTACAAAAATTATTATTTCTACCACTTAAAAAGTGTGATGAAAATAGAAAGGAAAGTTAGCTATTTTGAGCAACTGCGGTGGTTGCGTTGGTAGAGGTTCACCAGTCATAAGTTCAATTCTCATCAGCATCATGTTGAATAGCCGCACTTGTTATGTAATCGCTGTAGATAAATTGTCGCAGGCGCCTAAATAGTATAACAAGGAAATTGTGAATTCAGGTCTCGCCGGAGTCACAGAGTATAGCGGTCCGGATACTTGTTCGGTTTATAGGCGCTTGTTTTCTAAAAAAAGACGAGAAGCAGTTAAAGTTTTGCTAGAGTTACACAGCGGTGTAGTGTGGGTGCCTGCGTAAGTTTGTTGAAGCGCATGTTTAGTAAACAACAGATGCCGAGAAAAAAATCTAGCCTGACTCTAGCTAGAGTAAAAAGAAGAAGAAAGAATTCTAGTTTAGTGCAGTTACTCCAATAAAAAACAAAAAAAAAAAAAAAAATACATAGAGTAATAAAAAACTAAAAAAAATAATAATTACGAAATGTCTTTGGTGTTTTACGCGTTAAACATTAAAAATTAAAATTTACCACCTTCTGAAAGATATTTTCAAAAGCTTATAAAAAAAGCAAAATATTCTCTCTAAGGGTCACGACTTATCAATCAGAAATGATGTATGGTAGCTATTGGTAAAATAGCATCTAATCTCGAGTAGATCGGCAAAAATATCTGACGTTCAGAAGGGGTTTCGCCCACTATTGTAACTATGCGAAACCCAAAAGAAGAATAGTAAAATATAGAAAACATCGCAGCATTATTTGATCTCAAAATATACCACAAAAAAGAGGCCTTAGAGAGAAAAATTACATTTCTAAAAAAGAAATGCCTGGCAGATTTTTACAAAACTTAAATCGAATCATTCATTCACTATGCCCTGCACCATGCATGAGAGTAATAAATTAGTTGGACTAATTAATTTACGATTTAATTAGCATTAAATGATAAATAATGCTAATGATTTTTTAGCATTATCATTATTTTTACTAGTGGTAATGCTTCTTAATGAAAAGGTTTCATTGATAATTAGTCAAAAAATAAAATCATTACCACTCACTAATGATTAAATATTTTAAAATCATTATCATTAATGAATATATTCTCTGTCTAAACACACATCTTAAAGTATAGTACAGCAATATTTTTAAATGGCATAAAATATTTATATATAAATCTATCTGCAAGAGTGTTAAGATTTATTTATTTTATGCATAGTTTTTTTTCAGTTTCTGCGATCAAAAATATGTGTTTTGTAGAAACAATTATATTTTATTCAAACGATTTTATTAAAATTTCATTACCATTATTCAACACAACTATAATTAAAATAAAATCATAAGCATTAAATGGTAGTTAAATTTTTTTCATTGTCATTATTTTAAACAATGCCAATGAAATTTCAATGGTAATGAAAAAATCCCAAGTACGCCGTGCACAAGTAGAAACCTTAAAAGGTTTGCCCTAGGTAGTCCTTCCTTATGAAGGAGAGAACTGAATTGAAAAGATCTTTGGTAAACATGATACCGAAGCTAGGACAAGATCGCACACACACAAACCATTGTAACTATATGAAACATAAAATATTCACAGGTCCATATACTTCATTTGAAAAGATGGTTGTAGGAAGGAATAAAAAGGAAAAGAAGAAAAACTTAACAAAAGAGAAGAATAAAAGTGTAAGAACCAAAATGTAGGCATTAAGAGTTCAGTTGGCGAAGAATTCAATAAGCAGAAATCTCGGGACTAGAAATACTCGCGTATTCTATCGTGCGTTTAACTTAAAAAAGCCATATCGAAACAAGGTTGGCATAAATGGAACTTAAAACAGCACAAATTAACTAGATGATTGAAAAAAAATTATACTCTAAGCTCATAAAATCTCTTCTAAAATCTATAGGTTAGGGAATTTAGTTATTGGATGTTGCCAATTTAGAAAAAGCCAAAAGGCGCCAAAATAAAATTCTACGTACGAGCACTGTGCCCTCAAATATTTTGGGTAAAAATGCGCGTGAATCTGCTAAAACACAGCATCCAAAATGATCGTAATTACATCGCCTTAGAAAGAGGAATATTTTTTCTTGGTCAAACACCAGGGAGATTAATCTTGATAATTGCAGCGACCATGTTTAATATTTTTTGTTATGTAGCACTGGCTGGACCTAGTTAATTTAGATACTTCAATTTTACCTAAAGCTTTGTTTACACCTTGTATTTTCTACATCAGTCTTGTCAGTGTTGTGGCACATAAATGATAACAAACATCTGTCAAAATTATCAATTTACAGACGATTTAAAAATTTTTGCTTTCAATGCTAGTAAATTTAAATCGAATGTCAACAAACACTATTGCCCCCATCCTCCCTCTTCTAACCAAATTTTCTAATTTAAATACAATGTTTGCATGAGTAGGGAGGGACCATCCCTTGAGATAAAAAACATAAAAACAACACAAGTGATTTATTTTTAAATATGATTGCTTTTTAAAAATATGTGTTTTATTTTATTTTTTATTTTTTTATTTATTTTTTTTTTGTTAAACTGACGACTTTGAATACGCGTTGAGATAAATGTTTTGATAATTGTTGCCAAAAAAAAACAAAAATAATGAATGCAACTTTATTATATACATATTGTGGAAAAAACTGGTTTATAGCACAAATAACCAGTTATATCGGCATGTGGGAATAACAACAAATCAAGTACTAAAATCTTAAAATAGGATATATTAATTTGAAATAAAAGGTTAGTTTCATATTCGCTCCACAAAAAGTGCTTTAAATCAGAAATTTCACGTTTTTTAATCAATTGAAAAAGCAAGGCGATCCATATTAATCGAGTTTCTTTACAAACACTTGACTGCCTTATCACATGACTCTTAAGAACTTTAAAACTGCTGTCAATATTCTTAATGCTATAGCAACACTTATTTATAACAAGTATTATCTACAGTTAATATCACAGAATACTTTAAATTTCAAGTGACGTGTTAGTACGTCATTAAATTGTGTAAAAAATCATTATCTGACGGATTTTAATGAGAAAATTTTTATTTAATTTATTAAGAAGATAAATGGGGTTCCTAAATTCTCACATTATATGAATTAACTGCCATTTGGGGGGGCAAAATTTAAATGACAGCTCCCGAGTAAATGATTCTTAAGCAGTATAATATCGAAAAAATTACCCTTATTGTTTGTTTAACATTTTGTCTTTTTTTGATTGTTTTTATTTAAATAAAAAAATATTGATACGTTTTCCCATCAATTTGGCCTTGCCATATTTTTAAAAAGATCAATTTTATTTAATTCAAATTTTCCATTAATTTTGAAACTCGTTATATTTTCTTTATCGATTATTATGTAGACTGTAATTGTAAGTGTTGCGATAATTATTATTTACTCAATAATATTTATTTAAAAATTAGGTTCTTTAAACAAAGTATCTTTGTTAAAAGTATCAATATTTTCTCAGTATTAAAATATTCTGCATTACTTATACAGGGGCTTAGAAAGATTGGGTTTCAAGAAACTCTTACGTTTTTATGAGTATAATTTTTAAAGTTATGTTGTTATCCTAACTGCTTCAATTACAAATCTAATTATTAATTTGCAGTTAGGATAAGGTTCGTTTTTATAGTTGATTAATTTAGCTAGAAGTTAGGTGTCAGCAGAGCTCATTCTCTCAGCATTCTAAGTGTATATCTAAAGGGTAGTTATCAGTAGTACATTTTTTATGAAAATAGTATACAAGAAATTATAATTTTTATCATACAGGCATGTTCTGAATTCCATACGAAATTTTCACTTTTTATTTTTCAAGGTTTTTGTATAAAATAATTTTATATCAACAGTACTTAAAAAAAGAGATAAATATAAATATATAATCTGGATATTAGACGATCAGCGGGTATCGTTATATTTTATATGATTAATTGGAAGAAAAACAAATTGTATAAGAAACAGATTCCAAAGCTGGTGTCATATCCCTTAGCGACCGTTGACATAGCATGAATTACTCCCAACGCAAAGCAGTTTACTTCGATTACCTGTACAAATGCAAAAATAATCTAAAGCAAAAAATGACTACATTTGGAGACAGAAAAATAATAATGATTGTTTCAAAATACAGCATTAAAAAATTACTAATAACTAATTTTTAAAAAAAACTTTAAACTCTTAAACAATTTAAAAAGTTGTATTCGAATACCCTAAAGCTAATTTTATCTCCAATTTACTGGTGTTTTCTTTACAGAAATCCAATAAAATGCTTTCGAATTTACAGCGATTGTTTTTATAATTTGATACCTTTGCAGAACAGTGTAATCATTGACATCTTTTTTGTCCATTGCGATATTCACAGATTGCTGGATGAATACATACTGACTGTTTTTTGCAAGATATCTCCAGGCTACAAGATGGACCTCATACCTGCCTCACTATTTTATACGTATTTTGACGATTGTTTGACCCGTTAACAAAAAGCATAATAAACCAACTAAAATAATTTTTCTGCTAACATTCTTTCACTTTTCTTTTTCAAAATAGCTTTTAATTATATGTATAAATAAAAATTGTTATTTGTCAACAGCAACTTTTTAAATTAATAAATTTTATAGGTTTGTATGGTGGTGCATTTTCTTTCATTCATATTAAGAAAATAAATCTTAAATTAAAAAAACAAGCAAATTATTTTATGATTTATTTTTAAATTGTGTAATAGTTGTGTTTGGCAACAATTAGATTTAATTGTCTGTCGTTAATGGTTTTCTAGACAATTTTCAAATTATTTTGACACAAAAAAAAAAAACGTGACAATTTATAAATATGTATGTATGTACACAAGTTAACTTGGTTACGATGTCACACAAAATAAATTGATAATCAAATATGAGGGCTTATCAACAAAACACTAAATAGAGCCTTAAATAGTTTACAAGAAGTTTCAAAAGGCACGATAAGTCTTCCTTCAGTTTTTAGAGTTCCGTACACAAAATGTAAAAATATAACCCTATTGTTTTCGTCACAATGTCTGTCCGTTCGTCCGTTTGCTACAGCCTTCTATCTCTGGAACCGTAAGAGGTAGACTCTTCATTTTTACAGAAGATGTATTACTATAGCCGCTATAACAAAAAAAAAAAAAAAATGCTAAAAATTAAAGGGTGTTTCCAAAGTGACGTATTATTCATAAAAATATGTTATTTTTTTAACTGTGAGAGGCAGATACGTCAAAATTGCACAGTGTTAGTAAAATTATGTGCGCTATAGGAACGATTTGAAAAAAAAAAAAATAAACTTTAAATTAGAGCATGCCTCTATGATGATTTTTACTTAAGTGGCTTTTGTTTTTCAACCGTAGTAGGCAGACATTTAGAATTCACACAGAAACAATAATTATAGAAATTAAAAGGTGCTTTAAAAATGCTGTGAATTTGAAGGATATGGTATTATTTTTTAAACCGTTAAAGACAGACGCTGAAAGTTGTGCAGAGAATGTACTGCTTTAAGAATAAATAAAAAGAAAATTGAAATGAAATGAAAAAGGTGTCCCAACACTTGTAAAAAATTGTTAGATAAAAACTAAAAACAAACTTAAACTGAAATTAATTAATTTAAAAAATAATCACTGAAAAATCTAAATTTTATCAATGTATATTTCAATATGCTCTAAAGTATATTAATTTTATAAAATAATGTAATTAAAAAGCAATTATTTTATTAAAAACTCCAAATTTATAAAAAAAATAAATTAAATTATAAAAAATAAGACATTCAAGAGGTCACAAAAAATTTTAATTTGAAAAAAAGAGAGACACAAAATTTCACGAAACCAAAAATATTAAAAAAAAAAGTACCAAAACACAAAATATAAAATTTAAGATAACAATTTTAACATTAGATTAAAATTTTACTAAAAAGTTTACATATACAACAAATAAAAAAATGAAATAATAAAACCTCACAAAATTGTAAAATTCACAATACGAGTATATGTATAAGGGAAAAAGTATCACAATTAAAAATTTTTTTTTTCAACATCAGAAAATCGTGATATTCACAATAATTTATATAAAAAAAAAAGTAAAAATGCTATATGCGGTTCGAGTCTTATATACCCTTCACTATCTATGTAAATCTAGTTTAGTGAAGTAACTCCAATCAAAAATAGCAAATATTCGGGTGACAGAGAATTACAAAATAAAAAAATTGGTACTGCATATCTATAATTTTACATAAAAATGCCATCGGCTCTTAATGGGTTAAGCATTTAAAAAAAATTTTAGTATTTCTTTAAGATCTCTTCAAAAGCTTTAAAATGATACCCATATTGAAATTTAAAAAAAAATTGAAAATTTCAGAGCCCCGTAAGACGGAAAATATGGCGAGCGCCAATTTTTTCACTTGATGTTTTTTATTTTTTAATTCTTTATCGCCCATATATTTATATTTTTTTTATTGTAGTTACTTAATTGTTCTAAATGACATGAAAAAGTTAGAGGTAGGCGTGGTGTTTTGCCTGCTGCCTCGAAGGATATGGACCGATCACGCTGATTTCCAATAGCACCTCTCTCGACACTATATCTGATCGATTGACATATTTAATTTTTTTTTTTGTGAAATAAGGTTTGCCTCGGCAAACTTGATTTTAACACTAACGCGGACGAACAGAGGGACATCGCTCAATCGGCTTCGGTATATATAAGAAGTCAGAATATATATACTTTATGGGGTTGGAAATGGATATTCTAGAAATTACACACGAAACTACAAACTTATATATACCATTTTTCCAATTTTTGTAGTAAAGGGTATAAAAAAGAAAAAGTCACTAAAAATTTAAAAATTCATAAAAATATTATTATTTCATGGCCTTCCCAATATGATTTTAATATTGGTGAATTTAAATTGTTTAACAGGGAATTTAGCACGCTTAAGTTTAAATAACTTAATTACGATTGAACTGTATGAAACCCTTAACAGCATCCAAAAAACGATTTACTTTTTAAAGTTATCAATTTTCTCTCACATTATAAAAGAAAAGATTTTTATTCTAAAAAATACTTAAAATTTAATTTGATTTGAACACAATAATTGCTGCATACTTTGATTTTATTGGTATTTAAGTATTTAAGAATATAATTGACATCAAAACCGTCTCAATTTAACTTTATTTCAGCTTTTTAATTAATTAAAATTTATTGATCTGTCTTTTATTGCCCCCATCAACGAAAAGAAACTAAAAAAAAAATGTTATAAACTCTGAATTAGAAGCATAACAGGCTGCAGAAATATTAGTGCATTATTTTAGATTCACATAAGGTTTATGCTCACATGTAAACGTATGTAGGGTATAATTAAAATTAATCAATTATTTTCAAATGAAAAAAATCTTAAAAATTAAATAATAATTCTTAATACTATATGACCGAAATAATAAAAAACACTAATTATTAAAAATATGTATTAAATATTTATAAACGTGATAAAAGGTTTTCAGAGCAGAATCAAAATAATTTTGATCGATAGTCACTACATTAAAGGTTGGATTAAAGAGAAACTTTGCAAAGTCAAAAAGGTGGCCTAATGGAGTTGAAGTTTAAATGCTGATTGTGTCATTAAGCTCTGAGCTCTCAAAACGGATATCTTGGATATGCAAATTTTTTTAGTTGTTATCCTTTTTTGGCTTCGGTACCCAAAGGGTAAAAACATAATCCAATTAATACCGCTTAAATGTTTATCCGTCTGTCATGGGCTTTTATTTGCCTCATAGAGATATAATTTTAAAATCGTTATAGGCAGACATTAAAAACTTACACCGATCATAGACTACTACAACGTCAAATAAGAAAAAATTTAATTAAAAATTAAAGGGTGCCCCTACATAAGAAGTGACTTTTACTTATATTTAGAACGAATATACGGTCAAGTCGAATGTTTTTAACGGCGCACGTTCCGGATGTTCAAATTAAGCCTCACACAGGAGGCAATTGGAAGGTCAATTTCGTGAAACCAACTTATCGCCAAATTTGTATGCCATTAAGGCGATAGTTGCGGTCGCCATATGACACGAAGCATCATCCTGTTAAAATCACATCTCATACGGATCAATGTCATCAATTTTTTTCAAAAACCAAATCTTTGATTATGGTGCGAACTCCACCGATCATAATGCAAGCTCTGTGTAAACTTGGATGTAATAGAGTCTAAGGGATCTGTTGTGGATTAGTTTTCTCTATATATGGCAATTTTGTTTGTTATCAAACCCGCCAACCTAAACGTGAGCCCCATCGCTGAACACAAATTTTGCTATAAAATATCGGATCAGTTTCTCACTGCTCTTTCAAAGTAAATCTGTATATTTTAATAGCAATGTTATATCGTCGATCTATTGATGATGGTTTGCTAGTGCATACTGACACAAATGTTAAAGACTATGACAGTGTGACAATTCGTTTGACCGTTTACCCTTTCGTAAGTTCTGTAAGGCTGAAAAAACACACTTTGCAAATGGTTTTTTTCTTAGCCAATTGAGTTCGCATTTAAATCAAAGTTGGACATACTAAATTTTGAAATTATGTAGATGTATATTTTTCAAGGCATTTCAGCTGGTAACACTGTTTTGTTTGACAACCGATTTGACACCTGACCGCTGCTTGGAGGTTAAGTTGATATGCATTTTTATTTGTATAATTGTTCTGTTTTGTAATCGGCTGTCATCTATCATAGCGGCAGATTTAATCGTTTCGCACAACTCATACTTTCAATGTTGCCATAATACACCTGCTGTAAGACGCTAAACAAGAGACTGTAAAATATCCACAATGTAGCATTGATATCGTTCTCAGAAATTGAAGATGTGTCCATTTACTTGCTTGCAATGACACCAGCCGGCCATCAATGGGCCATCAACTAGATCAATCGGCTGAAACAGAAGTTGATTATAATGCCACACAGCGCGCACAATTAATGGAAATTATTACAATAATATAATTATTGTAATTATAATTAATCATAGAATCATTTGATGAATAAATAATTTCATGCAAATGGCATTGCTAATTAGCCATCAAGATTATCTTTTTTGGGAATATGTCGTCATTTGTCTGCACAGAATTAGTGGCGGAAAACGATTATAAAAAACTATGATCGCTACGAAAATCATAATCAAATATTAATGTCATCAAATTATTTTTGAGTTTCATGCTGATATTAGGAACTTTTTTTTGAAATTTATTTTTTTAAGTTGTGAACTTTAAAAATACATCCTTATTATCAATAAAAGGGACTGATACGACTAAAGGAAATCTCTTATGACTTTTTGGCTGTAAGGGCGACCATGTAAGACGTGTAATCGTCGCAACATGCTCCTCATTGATACAGGAGAACACCAATGTAAATAATAAAATTTTATTATTTGCACGTGTTTGTTCTTTGGTTGCATTAGCTTTTATATGATAAAAATGGCACGTAACACTACGAATTTACTTTACATATATTTAAAATAGGTGTTCTCTTAAAATCCAAATATACTGTAGTAGTTATAGTGTACAACACTTAAAGCTTGGAAAGTAAGTTATTTACCACAAATCGAATTTACTAAAGAAACTAAATATTGTTTGAAAAAAATAATACTTTATATTTCTTAATGCCAATTAATATTCAACGCATTTTAGAATTCATCTGTATAAATAAAAAAACAAAAAAAAAAAAAATAATAGTATAAAAAATAGCAAGAAAACTTTAGTTTAAATTGTGAGAATTAATAAAAAAATAATCCTTAAGAATTAAAAAAAATATTTGAGCTGTATTCGTTTTTTTCAAACTAAAGGTAATAAAGACTAATAAACCCTAAACAAAGCAGAAAAACCAGAGCACCAAACGTCATGTTAAGTAAAAGGTGATACCGAAGTAGAGCAAAATTTTTAGGTTCTTTTTTTAATGGCCTTTCGTTTTTTGCAAATGAGTTGAAAACTTGATAAAGACTACAGCACTTTTTATCCTTCATGGACGAAAAACTTTTTTTTAAACCTTTAGTTTATTTGGAAATATCAACTTTCCAGACAAAAGTATAAAAATAATATATAAAAAAGTATTAAATAAGCGGAATAGCGCTTTTCAATACGCAAATGAATATCACTTATTTTCTTATTTGAAAATATAAACTTTACAAATGAATATAAATTATTTTGGCTTAAGTTCATTTCTTTTTTAATTTCTAAAAATCTTTTTTTAGAAAGAAAATTTATTTTACAAATGTATGCGGACGTTTTCCGAAGAAAACAAGAAAAATTAGACGCTAGCAGAATGAAATGCTGCACTTTCTGGACCGCTACGACCTTCATCAGCATTCTTCGCATCTATCTACCTTAGTTGTGTATTTTCATAAACATCATCTATTTAACCAACTAACTTTGCAAATAAGAATACGAGAATACTCATAACTCATATCAACATTAATTTGGTAAGACGAAATTTACCCACAAACCAAGGTATTTCTTTACTGTTCTCTCTATATTTCGTCTTATACATTTGTTTTTGCTTTGTTTCAATCATCGATTGAACACGAATGCAAATTTGTTTTTAATCATTCTTACTTGTTTACTCATAACATTATAGATGCTGTTCCAGTATCATTTTGATTGTTATGATGTAAGCATGAATGCTCGCTGTGCCTTGCGTGCTTATAATTTAATTTTTTAATTCTTTTTTGAGCTGTGAATATTACAAATGAATAGAAATTATTTTGGCTTAAGTTCATTTCTTTTTTAATTTCTAAACTTAAGCCAAAATAATTTCTATTCATTTGTAATATTCAGAGTTCAAAAAATAATTAAAAAATTAAATAATATTAACTTTATTTTTTTGACCAATAGTTATCAAGTGCGTAATACATCCAGATTTCAAACGAACAGTTCCTTCTAATTAAAATAACATAAAAATCATATTTCTAAATCAATTGTTTGTTTTTATTATATTCTTAAAAGGCAGAATTTATTTAACGTTAACGTTACAAATCAGCGAATTCGCGTTTTTAAGCAAAATTAATATGAGCTTTTGACGTTTATGTATGTATGCGTCATCGATTTTTTGTTATTTATAAATATTTTCTTTTACTCTACCAAAGACATTAGAACCTATGGCATGCGGGTACTTAATTCGGCATAAATGGATTTTGAAACAAATGTCCAATCCTTGCGGTATGGAATCAAAATAGCTCTATGTTTGAAAAGAGAAAAAGCTAACAGTTATTTTTAAACATTCAGAATTTGTAGGTTAAACAATATTGTCAACATCATAATTGGGATTTTTTCAATACCATTGAAATTTCATTGGCATTGTTTTAGATAATGACAATGAAAAACAAATTTAATATCATTTAATGCTAATGATTGTTTTTGCTAATAGTAATGAAATTTTAGTATATTTGATTTTATGACAAATAAATTTATGAAGCAGAACTTTGAAAAAGATCTTGATGCGTAGATGGATATATGTGCCCATAATTATGAAAGTGGTCTAAGTAAAAATTAAAAAAAAAAAAATGAATTTGCCAGTAATTTTCATACCATATTATTTTAAACTAAATTTATTCAATAAAAATTACGAAATTGTCTAAAATGAACCATTAGATAAGGGCTATCACACAATGTAAAAATATTTTTTAATTTATTCAAATGCAATTCATTAAATATCTCGAAACAAGAAATATATGACTTAGACCACTTTCATAATTATGGGCACATATATTCACCCTTATCGTGTTTGGCTTTTTCCTTGCAAAAACTCGGCGTTTTTTTTTATCAATAATTTATTATAAAATTGTCGTAGTCGAAATACGCCTACGCCAAATACGATAGGCGTAATTGTAAAATTTGAATAACTTCAGATTTACACTATGCAATTTTTTTTTCTCAATTTTCTATTTAAGTTACAGCATTATGCGTTATCTAAAAGTCAACATTAGCAACAGAAACATCCCCTCAAAACTCAAGCAATAGCACATTGATTACTCCTCCTGCTTCACAAACAGAAATTTCATGCTAGTTTCATGAAAAATTGCTTAGTGTAAATGCCGTATAATTTATAAATTGCAAGAAATACGGTTGTAAAACTTGATTCTGAGATCTAAAGACACTTTCCACCTGAGCTAGCTGATAAAATAAAACTTTATGGTGTGTATTTAATGTAAAAAGACAAGGAGCGACGTTTATTAACTGTAATGCTTTAAAACCATTCAATCATTAGTCAAGGAAAATTACTTTGTTTTTTAACTCGTAATAATTATCAATGAAACCTTTTCAGTACGACGCGTTATGATTAGTGAAAAGAATGGCAATGCCAAAAAGTCATTAGCATTATTTATTGTTCAATGCTAATGAAATTCCCAATTAATTAGTCTATCTTATTAATTACTCCCATCAATAGCCAACATTCTGATTCATCTTTACTGTAAAATATGAAAAATGAAATAAATAAATGAAAATAATAATAATATAATAATAATAATAATAATCTATTAAAATCTATCTACCTGTTCCTGTTGTAAAATTCTATATAATTTAATTATACATATGAACAAAAGAAAACATACACACACATAAATCATTAGCGTTTAAATAAAAATAAATAAATAAATTATAAAAAAATAAAAGTACGACTAAAGTTGATGAGTGTACTCAAGAACACAGCTGAAAGAAAGAAACAATTACAAAACATTTTTTTTGTTTGTGTTGTATTTTATCAACGCTTTTTTAGATATCTAAATAACAGTGTTATTAAACAAACAAACATTGATTATTTGTGTACAAATAAATTTGTTATTTACTGCAACATATTTTAATGTAATAGACAATTTTTTTAGTTTTATTTAAAAGTTTACACTAAAAATCATGAACATAAAGTGTTATCTATATACAGCAATGACGAATTGTTTACACCCTTTAATAATATTAATTATGTATATGGAGAAATACATAATTGATAAAAAAAAATCCCTGCAGGAAATTTAGGTCAATTACTCTTAAAGTACTTGTCTCATGACACGTAAAAATGGGAGTGATTAAAAAGTTATAAGTGTTTACCGATGAAAACTGGGCATTTCGCATAACTGGTTTAAATATATACACAAAAAATAAAAATAAATCATAAACCATTAAAAAGCTTTATGGATTAATTTGAATTACTGCATACAAATTAGAGACCACTCTTAAGCTTGTTCCATATCAGACCTGTTAGGGGGTACCAAAACAGTGTCAATTAGCCCCCTTCTATGACAATGCCTGTTAAAGAGTCAGGTCGTATTCGTCTTAAGCGAACAGTTTCGTGTTAGTGCTCTTCCCTCTAGGGTTATTTCGAAAAAAAAAATATTTACGAAAATATGTTTAACAAGCAAACGTAACTTAGCGCGTCAAGCGTCTTTTATTGTATGTGCATGATGAAAGCGCGCAACGTCAACGCCAGAGTTACCGCTAGAAATTGTCAAAAAGCGACACAATAGGTCGTTTTATAAAAATGAAGTCGCACAAAAAATCCTTTTAGAAAATAGAACGCATTGTTTTTTCGTATTTCTTAAGTCATTTACATAAACTTGAATTCAATTTCTTTGGACTTATACCGTGAAATGTTACATTTATTGTAAAAACATGTGAAATTGTTGAAATTTTTCGCCTCGGACTCAGTAGTTTCCTCATAATGTGACCACATGTCAATAGTTTGATTTTAGTTTTCATTTAATTTCAGCTTTTTTTTCGAATTATTAAGAAAACACTGCCAAATTCAAAGATTCGTTGGTTAAATTATTTTCAAAATTCTAAATCACGTTTTGTGGAAGACTATACCAAAGAAACATTGCTAGGAGCTGTCTGGTATTTTTTCACATATATGTATGTTTCAGAAAAGCTATAAAGAAGTTGTCAAATAATAAATAAATCGTGATTGCTTTTTTATAATGACAATGATGCCAGTCTAGATTGAGGTTTTTCTCTCGTAAATTATTTTCAAAAGAATTACAGTCGGGCCTCAATGATCCGATGATCCGGTTAACCGGTAACCCCGAATAACCGTGATGGCCAAATGTCAGTTTATTGTTTTTTGTTTGCAATATTTTTAAATTATTAAATTATTAACTTTAAATGCATACATACAAACATACAATATACATAATAAACATGAAAGCGAGGAATTCTCTAGTTTGAGACAGAAGCATTAATTTTTTTAATGAAAATCTGTATGTACAACAACGTTCACTTGTTAAATAATAAAAATATTACAAAACCGTATATGTACTCAAAATTGTTATTCGATTAACCGCGAAAACCGATTATCCATAATGCTTCTGGTCCCGACCATTACAAATAATCGATATGGAGCTTTTGTTATTATTAAAAGGTAATGGAAAATTAGTTAATTTTAGGTTAATCTTGAGATAATATCTCTGTTTTTACGACAATAAAGTTGTTACTAGGCGCTGGAGAACGCTACGCTTAACGCGCCAATTTAGATTGATCTGTATACCTAATAAATTTTTTACAATTTGAACAACTTAAACGTTAAGAGACAGTAAGTCTCCCATAATAGTGTGTACCACAAAAAATCGAAATTTAAAAACCGATTACAACAATCGATAATAAACAAATTTATGATAATTTAGTAGCTTTTTAAGAGATTTTTCGTAACTGTAAATGAAACCTTAATTAACGATGGTCCTATTACTGAACAACTACCAAGGCACTAGCTTTTACCAGGTGAGTAAGACACAACAGCGAAGCCAGATAAATTGGCCAGTAAGGTGCTGACTACAGTTTTTTTAAATGCGAATACCCACCTCAATTACTTAGAACAGTAAAAAGAAAACAGTACAAGGCCCAGAATATTATTGATCATTATTGAGTCAAATAATCGAAGACTTAAAAAAGCTATTGCATTTAGCAAAAAAAGGAAATAAAAAAAATAAGATAATGCATGCGAATTCATGCATTTATGTTTCAAAGGCCAAAATAGTCGATTGCAAAGAACTCAAATTATTGCTGCAAAAATTTTTCTCCAAATTGTGGCTTCTCAGGTTTTTGACATGATTTAAAATTGATGACTGGAAGGAGGACATTCACAACAAATCAGAAAAAAATTTCTGCGGCAAAAAGCCCACTATTTTGAGAAACTTCTAAACGACAATGAACTTAATCGCTCTGAAAAAATTAACTAACTATGCGCCAGAAATATTGCATTCATCTTACCATGCTTCATTAAAAATCCACTGGTTATTATTTTCTTAAGGTATCATGGTTTAATATAGAAAAAGAATTTTGAGAAGCAGAAATAATATTCATAAAGATAAGTTATTTTCAGTAATAATGACAGAGAGTGTTAAATGCCAATAAGAAGTTTCATATTGTGATATCGTTATACTATTTTTATATTTTCTTGTTTATATAAGTTGCCTGCAAAATTGTTTTTGTTAATACCAAGGGTGCAATTTTTAGTATTTACTATTTTTTTAAAGAAGAGTATGTTTTAAGTCCCGCTAAAATATTCCAATCTAACACTGTGGGTTATAAAACTTAATATAAAATATTCAAGTTCTATTTTAAATAATATGATATCTAAATTACTCTAATATAATTATCTCTGTTGAATGATTTACAAAACCAGCGTCATTGATATCGTGTTTCACTGCAAGTGACCAATCATCACTGTCTAGTAAAACAAGGTATTATTTACTTAATTTCTAACCAAACAAGCACACTATGAAGAAAGACATTTTTTGAGTAAAGTAAAGGTTTGAGTTTAAAATTTGTATTTAAATTGGTGTTTCTTTTAAAAACAGTTTATCATTTAGGCAGTTTAATATGACATTACTAAAAACCAAAAAAAAAAAAAAAATATTAAGCAAAAATTTAAAAAAATTTGAAAAACTTTTTAGAAGCAAAAAGAAACTTAATACGAAATATGCCCATTCTCTAATACTGAATTTAAATTGCCTCTTTTGCCTGTGTAAGCTTAAACTTTATCACATGGACTTTTTTAAAGAGAAATAACCTATTTTTTTTCGTAACCGTGCTACACTCTTTAGGAAAGGGATAGATGAGAGATAAGACAGGTGATGAAAGGAGAAAGATATAGCCATTTTATTAGTTATTTTACTTCGCCGGCGAATATGCTATGAAGAAGTACCTACGATGTCCATGGACATTATGTCGCTTTGAAAAACGTCATAGTGTCCATAGACACTGTGTCGGATTTTCTCCTCTACAACACGGGCGGGCAACCTGCGGCCCACGAACGTATTTAAAATTTATATGGTGGCCGGCCCTTAAGCAGTGACAAAACAAAACTAAGAAAAAAATTACATTATTTTGTCTTGTATTCGATATAAAACAACAACATAAAACAGTCTCTAGAAATCATAACGAAAAAAGTTACGTTAAAAATAGTTACGAAAAACAAAAATATATTAATATTGTATTTGCTTTGCATCAAGAATTTAAAGAAAGATTAATGGATTTCAGCAGTAAGGAATGCTAGTTTGATGTATTTTCAAACAGATGTGGCCAAAATTCCCGAAAATTCGAAGTTAGAATTAATTCAACTGCAAAATAGAAAGGCTTTTAAAATGAAATTTATGGAATTATCAAAAAAAAAAAAAAAAAAAAAAAAATGATTTCATTGTTTGGAAGCACATATAAATGCAAAAAAATTTTTTTCAAAAATGACTTTAAAATCAAAATATAGATCGCGAATTACTACTAAAATTGAAAAATCTTAATAATTTTTAGGATGAAAAATAAGCATTAATTTTACTTATTTAAAAAACAATCTTTTAGTGTGAAAAAAATAACCTGCTCGTTTCGAATTCAATTCAAGAGTAAGATAAGTACCTAATCCATAATAAGCAGTGGCAAGTGTCTCATTAATACAATTATACTACTTATTAATATTTTTTTGTAATGTTATAGTGCAGTAATAAAAATTATTATAAATATATTATCAGAAATATTTTATTTTTGTTCAACTCCTAAAAATTGTCTTCACCTACAAAACCAATGTTAATGGCCCGCTTAAGTTTGGTTGTTTTAAATTTTGGCCCGCATTACAAAAAGGCTGCCCATCCCTGCTCTACAATATAACCATCGCCGGCTTCGGTGACAAAGATTTTTTTCGACAAGAACAAAGAATAATACCGCTGGTTAATCTGTCTCTTGGCTTCAAATCCAATTGAAGAGATTCTAGCCAAATGAACCTTAATAAAACTTTAATTTGTGTGATTTGAAACTATTCCTCTAAGAGATTACACCACTATGTCTGACCTGTATAAAATTTATCCACGAATTTCGAAATGGCTTTCACGCAACATTTAAGGGCCACCGTCGGAGTATCTTTATTACAAAGATACTCCTGTTTTAAATACTTAAAGCGAATTTTATATTAAAACTATAGTTGAAGTTCGATTCGTCGTTCTTACGGAAAGAGAGGTTAACAACAAAACACACAAAACAATATACTTTCGCTTAAAATGTCAACAAACGTATTCGTTCGACGTTGACAACAGACTGTTGCTATCGAATTATCTTCAATCTCGATTGTTTGCTGGGTAGTTGAACTATAACCGACAAATGTGCAATTGTAAAATCGCACATTTGTAAAAAAGAATGCAAGGAGTTCTTTGAACTTGTGCTTGAATTTGTATACACAAGGTAAACGACAATTACTACGGTCTGAGTGATTATAAGAAACTTTAATTAAAAAAATTAAAACATTGACCTTTGACTGTTTCCGAATTTAAAATTGTAAAATGTAATTTGTTTTAATTTATGTTTATTTGTGCTGTTTTCTGATTTTAAATAAATTACAATTATATGTTAAACTTAAGTTCGTCATTATGTGTGATAAATTTTGTAAAGAAAAAAGCAAAAGTGCGGTACTATAATTTGTAATTTATGTCTTAGATCGTCACAGCCTTCGTCTCTACAAGATAGTTATCATTTGTAAATTTCTCTATTTAAAAAAGTATGAAGGAAAAATGGAATATGGGAAATTGTATTTTCTTAATTAATATTTCTTTCATAATTTATTATAAAATGTTTGTTTCTTATATATTTATACAAAAGCTTTATTCATTATTATAACAAGATCACAGCGAATTGCTGTGTTCTTTGAGAGTAGCAATATCATAGCGATTTCAGTATTGCCATCGTTGCAGGAAATGTCAAACTCCTTACATACAAAATCAGCGTCAGATTTTTTGTTTATTAAGTTTGACATTATCTGCAACGGCAAAAATTAATGAAAACGTCACTGCCACCACCTGGTACGTGATTTCGCCATGAGTAATTTATATATAGCAAACTACAAACAAGATAGATAGATATATTATGATCAGGGATGGTGAAATTAGTACATTTGTATTTTTTGAGTACGAACCTTTATTTGAAAAGAATTTAATTCTTGCAAAATATTTATATTTTCTATTTTAAATTTTATCAGTACTTATCAGAGAATTATTATTGTTATGATTATGATCATGGATGGAGTTTTTTTTTAAGAGTAGTAGAACTTCATGCATAACGTATTAAGTTATTTTTCGTAACGGTGCTACATTTTTTTAGAAAAGGGATACATGAGAGACAGGTGGCAAAAGAAGAAAGATATAGCCATTTTATTTATTATTTTACTTCGCCGGCGAATATGCAACGATGTATGTATTTATACCATTAAACAGAAGAAAAAAAAATTTTTTTTCTTGTTATCGCAGGGGTTGAACTCTGGCCAACCAACGTGCTTAAAACTTTGACTACAGCGGCCTCTACAGTAGTTGAAATATTTTAAATTTTTTTAGGACAATTTGAACCTAAAATATATTTTAGTTCATTAATCACATTTTACAAACTGTTCAACCAACTTATGTTGTGCTTGAAGGTTCTCTATTTTTTAATCATTTAATTTTGGTCTGTACGTTACTTAGAAGTAAAGGATGCTTTTTTAAGCATGATATAACTTGAAATTAATAAAATAACACTAAAAATTAAGTTTTGATAAAAAATTGTTTCAATTATTTTCAGTAAACTCTGGCTAGCCATTCGACGAACTGTGGATAGATTTCGTACCACATACTCTCTAGAGGATGCAATAACACCAGCACGTCGAAGGTAAGTGCGTACTGAAGATAATATCGCTGCTGTAAGCGAAAGTGTGGAAGAAGATCCATATTCATCGATTTGTCGTCGTCTACTACGTAGAAACTTTTGTTCAAAGATCTTGGCTAACACCCTAAAAATATAAATGAAAGCCACGAGACCATTATACGCATCGTTCTTTCGCCGATTGGGCTCTAGAGCAGTTAGTAAATGGTCCGTTGTTTTATCGCCAAAATGTGTTTAGCGATAAGGCTCATTTTTGTCCTAACGGTTTGGTAAATAAGCAAAATTGCCGCATATGGAGTGAGACCAATCCACAAAATACCCTACAGACTCCCTTGCATTAGTAAAAACACACCATTTGGAATGGTTTACACGCTGGTGGCATCATCGGACCTTATTTCTTCAAAAATGAGGCCGAATCTCATGATTAATGATTTTTTGTTTGAAAATATGGATGACATTGTGGTTTCAACAAGATGGCGCTACGTGCCATACGGCGACTGCAACCATCGAGTTATTGAAATCAAAATTTAATGATGAGTTGATTTCGAGAAATGGACCTGTGAAGTGGTCTCCTAAGTCGTACGATTTGACACCTCTCGTAAAGTCACGTTAAGTCACTGGTTTACGCTTTTGAGGGCAACATTGTTTGTGTTATTTGTGACACACGGCCAGCAGTACTTGAAAAAGTGACCCAAACTGGACGTGCAGAATGCGCTTCGTCATAAGCACCCGCGGTGGCCATATGACCGAAATCATTTTTAAATATAAATGCCATGATCTTTCGTATATAAAATTCTTTATTACAATACAATGTGTTATTTTTTATAATTTAAAGTTCTATCGATATGATGGTTGTTCCGTTCATCGCTTACTTTGTCTAAAAGGAAAATATTTAAAATATCTGTAAACACCTAAAGATTCGAAAATAATTGCGTAGAACCAAGTTTGTACCAGTTACAGCTTCTGATAAAAGCTTTGAACTCATTACAGAACCTTAATTTGATAAAAAAAAAGTTTTTTCGCGATTAACGTTCTAAGTTTAAATATGACTAAAATCAATTTTGTTAAAATCTAAATTAAATAAATTAAAACCTTTAACAAATTTATTTGTCATTTTGTACAGAATATGAATTAAAATTTTAAATAACAGGATAAGTACATAACGATGAGATCACTATTGCAAATTTATGTTCAGTTATGTTTTAGTGAAAGAGGAAAGATCTTCGAGGTAGCAGGATTTGAGCCATAACCTAACATTTTTGGCCAAATTTATAGAAGAACTGCTAAGAAGAGAAACATTTTTTTTTCACGTTATGTATAAAAGTTTTCAAACAAAGAAGAATAGTTTTAAGAGAAAGAGTATGAAAGTTCGGTGTTTGTTCTTCTTTACTGTAAAATAACAATAATATGAAACTACCAAATACCTAACAATTGTACAGGAGAATTAAAAAAAGGGGACCAATTTTGCGTCTAAAATTTATTTGGAGTTTTCAAAAATCTTTTTATCGGGTTTTCAAGTTCAAGGGTCTAGTAAAAAGAGCTGTAATTTTAGGATACTGTGATATATTTTTTTTTAATTTTATATGTTTTATTATTTAGTTTGTGTTTTGTCCTCTTTACACAACTTGCTTGTTTTTAAAGAACAAAAATATGTTGTAGAAGATTATATATGTATTTCAAATAATAAAAATTCCCGAAGAAGTTGAAAAATACCTGCGGAACGTACACGCAGAAAAAAAACATGGTTGTTATATGGTCACAATAACCATATTATGTTCTTTGTAACAATGTATAGTTGCGGAGAACAAATTATAGTTGTTTTTACAAAAACTTTAGTCACGCCAAACATTTTTTGTTAACTTTTAACGATTATATGGTTACTGTGCACAAAAAATGCAACATGGTTGGTTTTAACTTAAAAAAATTTCAACCACAACCAAAGTTATATAACTTATTAAAAATAATATAAAATATTTAACCATTATATATTATTACTAATCAAAGTATAATTAAAAGCAACAGAATAATGTTTACGCTCAAAAATATTTTGTTCTAGTACTTGACAATTTAGTAATTTTTCTGGTGGCTAAAATTTGAAATTGTTTTTGATTGTTAAAGAAATTGAAAAAAATAAAAAATTATGTACAAAATAAAAATTTAAAAATAAAAATAAAATATGAAAACAAATAAAAAGGGAACGAAAACGTTGAAAAAAGTTGAAGTAAATATGTATGTATTGTAAGCATATATGTAAATCTTTATTTTTGTGTTAGAAGCATAATTGTGAAATCATTTATTTGTTATTTTAAGCAAATAATTGATTTTTTTTTGTAAATTTATGTTTTTAAATAATTTTTATGACAAATCGTTAATAAATAAAAAATAACCAGTTTTTTATATCAGGAGAATTTTGCACTTGCGAGACTATATTATAATTCAATTATATAACATGACATTTTCAGCCATATTGTTATATTTTAATTTAACCATTTAATGTTTATATTTGAACATAATTATTTTTATACTTTGAACAACAATATGGTTACAAATGTAACAATACTATGTTTTGTTAGCAACCATATAATGCAACCATGTTATGTTGCTCTTAGATTATGGATACCTCAACCATATTTTTTCTTTGCGTGTAGGAAGCAATAAATTAAAAATGAAATTAATAATCTTCTATATAATTGCAATTATAATTTTTATGAGCTTGAAGGTTGAATAACTGAGTCGCTCAGAAGCTAATGCGGCTAAGTAAAAAAAATAATACATAAAAAAATTAATATTTTTTGAAACATTAGTTTTTAAAATTCTTGGTTTATTAATTTAATTAGAACCGCGTATAAAGTTTTTTTACGAGGTGAAAACTCTGCAAAAAATAAGATATGTACAGTAAGTGTAAATAAAAACGTAAGTATTTATTAAAAAAATAACAATATCTAAAAATTTGAGGACTTATACCTTTTGACATCTGAAGAAATAAGTTGTTTATGTAGAAAATAATAAAATAGCATTGTTATAAGTTTTATGTTTATTGATCATAGCAAACATCATCTTCTACTTCTTTCTAGTTTTTCAGTGTTACCAGCAATTATTGAAAGAAGAAGAATAATTTAATATTTATTTCAAAGTTTATGTAAAAAAATATTGATAAAAGGTGGAAGCTTCAGAAGCTATTAATAAAAGGGCTGTCTATCCAAGAAAATGTAACAAACGAGTAGATCCTTTAATAAGTAAGAAAATTATTTATTTCATCAAAATTTCCAAAAATCAGAAAATATTAAAAAAATGGACTTAACCGCATTGGCTTCTGGGCGACTCAACTAATAATGCTAAAATTAAAAAAATTATTTTAAAAAGAGAAAACTAAATTATTGAAAAAATTGGATACAAAAAGTACCAACATATTTCTTTTATTTTTTTCACGTTTTTTTTTTATTAGATTCTGATATATTTTTGATTTTTTTCTGTATAAAAATAACACTTATTTGCAGCTATTAACAAAGAGAAAAAGAACACTAATAAAAATATATAATTGTGAACCGAATTGATTAAGCGATTAGAATAAAAGATAGATAAACATTGTACTTTCGAGCATTAATATTCAATCACACAAGTGATTTCTATACAATGTTCTTTTAAGTGCAAGTATTTGTTGCATAAATATAGATTTAGTAAATAGAGAAAGAAAAGAAGAAAATAAAATGTTTATATTCAAAGTTTTTTTTTAGAGTGATTTAATGAAATGATAATAAATATGTCAAAGCAAAAGTCATGCGTAATAAATGTACTTGAAGTGGTACTTGAGGTTTTGAACAGAAATTTTAGATTTAAAAAAAACCTTTCGATATCGATCTTGATTTTAAAATTAGCGAATATGCTTATCTATTTAAAAGTATGATGTAATAACGTTATTAACCTGTTAATATTTATATAAATGTGTGTGTACCTAATAAGAATCTAAATAGTGAGGCCGAGCTTTTTAAAGTTGTATAGTCGGCTTACTGACGACCCGGAAATCTAATTTATTTTGTTATTTATTATATTATGCTAATATCCCATAACATTTTCAAACAAAAATGCAATTCATTTGTTGGTTTGGAATAGCAGGTATCTATACGTATTTCGCCGTTTGCTAAAGCCAGCTCATCAGGAAACCTTTATTCAAATTTTTAGAAAAGTCAGAAACATTTCCTTTAAGTATTAAAACTTTAAAAGCAACATGAGAGTTATTATAGAAGCCAATACAGAAATTTTAAAACCACGCGTTTATTTTTTTTACATTCATTCCCTTCTGCCAGAGTTGTAAACGAATCATTTATTTTTAATTAAGTCGCGAATCATTCATGCAATGAATTGGTTAAATTTTTAATTAATTCTTTTTTCAATAAAATGAATTGCATTAAATTTGAATCAATTCATGTGAATTGGTAAAATGAATTGCAATTCATTTCCAATTCATTTGAATTGAATTGATTTTGAATTAATATAAATGAGTTAGAAAAAATGAATTGCAATTCATTTCCAATTCATTTGAATAGATTTTGAATTAATTCAAATGAGTTAAAATATGAATTGCAATTCAGCTTACCAATTCATTTGAATTAACTCGAAAAATGAATTTGTTATACATTTCCAATTTATTTGAATTGAATTGAATCTGAAAAAAAGACTGTAATGCAAGAGCATCACATTTTTTCCAAGTACTTCTATTCGGTACTTTATAATGAATATATATCCACTATTAATAATGAATCACCCATTGTCTATTACTTTTAATTATAATAATTCTCTTTGTTACATTTATTTTTATTTATCTTAAGAACCGTTAGTTAGTAGTCGTTAGTATAAAAAGTCTTTTTATAAACGATGCTGTCAGTCTGCAGTAAACGATTGAGTCAGCAAGACTTTTAATTTATTATTAGACTACTTTAAGTAAATGTAATGCAGATTTGCTGAGGGCTTGACTTGCTACGATTGAAAACACATGGTTTTGATTAACGTTTATTGTATTTTATTAAAAGTCAATAGTGTTTTGTTGAAAGCTTCTTGTAATTGAAGAACCAAACACCAAACAACAAGTTTACTTCAATTGAATGCAATTCATTCTTGATTTGATAAATTTGAATTACAAGTTACTTTTGTAATTCATTTGAATTAATTCCAAATCATTTCAGTTCAAATGAATTAGAAATGAATTGCGATTCATTTTCCCAATTCTTTTGAATTAAAAAATGAATTGCAATTCATTTTTCCTAATTCAAATGAATTGCAACTCATTTTGCCCAATTCACTTGGATTGAAAATAAATTGCAATTCATGTTCGCTAAATTCAAATGAATTGATTAAAATTTAATTCAATTCTTTTTTTTTTTTTCTTAATTTAGCTAATTCGTAATGAATTGAAATCAAAAAAGAATGATTCATTTACAACTCTGCCTTCTGCATTAGGTTGGTTACATGCCGACTCTTAATACAGACGTAAGGCGTATTAAAAATAAAAACAACACAGTTATCTTTTTAAATTTCTCAAGAGAAAGAAAAAAACATAACAGTGATGCCAACAGTTTGCACAAGCAATTGCATATAATTTTTATATGAATCATAAAATGTTGTTTAATTCCATCCAGAAGTTTTAACGTGATGAGAATATAGACGGACAAAAATTCCAAAAATAGGTATTTTGTATACTATACCAATTACTATCTACACCAACATACAAAATTTACAAAAATACATCATGTACGAAATGACACCGTTACAGTTTTATTATATGTACCATTGTGCGCCCTTAGATTATCACTTTCGTACTATGACAGGAAAAAGATTTTGCACCCATTAAAGGTTTTATTTGTTTTTAAATTGAAATTTAATTAAAATTAAAATAGACTTAATTAAAAATTTAATCAAAAAATGAATACAAAATTTTCTTAATAAATTATTATAGAATTTTTTGGTTCAAAAATAATTAAATCAATTAAAATAAAAAATAAAATTTCCTAAAAAAAAATAAGGTTTTATTTGCTTTTAAAAATTGTTTTGGTTATATTCTTCGTTTTTGTGGCAAGTTGGTTAAAGAAATAATTTTTTTTTTTCGTTTCCATATTTACAAAAAGTGCCAATATAAATTAAAGCAATAAACAAAAAAAAAAAAAAAAAAAAAAAGAAAAAAAAAAAAAAACAGCTAAAAAGTATTTTCCATTTACATGTCAAAAACAAATCAAGCAAAAATATCATCGGTTAAGATAAGTCGATTTTTTATATAAACTTCAAAAGGAAATTAAACAAGTAAGAGTGCTATATTCGGCTTTGCCGAATCTTGTATACCCTTTACCATCTTTGTAAATCTAGTTTAGTGAAGTAACTCCAATCAAAAAAGCAACTATTGAGGTGACAGAGAATTAAAAAATAAAAAAATTTTGGTACTGCATATATATAATTTTACATCAAAACGACATCTGCTCTTAATGGGTTAAGCATTTTTAAAAATTTTTAGCATTTCCTTAAATATCTTTTAAAAAGCTTTAAAATGATACCAATTTTGATATTTAAAAAATTTGAAAATTTCAGAGCCCTGTAAGTCGGAATATATGGGCGAGCGCCATTTTTTTCACTTGAGCTTTTTTTTCTTATTTTTTAAATCTCTATTGCCTCATATATTTATTTTTTTAATTGGAGTTACTTTATTGTTTCAAATGACAAAAGAAATTAGAGGTAGATGTGGTGTTTTTTTCTGCTGCCTCGAAGGACATGGACCGATCATGCTGCTTTGCAATAGCACCTTTTTCGACACTATATTTTATCGATTGACATATTTATTTTAAAACTAACACAGACAGACGAACATCGCTCAATCGACTTCGTTATGCATAAGAAGTCATAATATATATACTTTATGGGGTCGGAAAGGGATATTGTAGAAATTACGCGCGGAATGACAAACTTAGGTATACCCTCCCCTTTTTCCACATTTTGCGGTGAAGGGTATAAAAAGGAATGTTTTTAAAATCTACTACTACTACTACTTTTTTCAACGATTTGATTACATGAGCGTAAGTTCTCGTGATTGGGATTAATTTTTTTCTTTTCTCACAACGTGCAGGAGCAACGTTTCTCCCTTTCTAAACGTTCGTAATCATTAGTAAAAAGTAAAACCAATCCTTATAAAAATATATTTCGAATTTAATACGTATGTATGTGCATCTATATACCTTTACATGTACGTATGTGTGTAAGCCCAGTTAGCATTTGGAAGACTGTTTTTACAAAAATCACCAAAGTGAGTCTTTTAAGACTACCCAAGATGACTTAAAACTGATTCATCAGTTATACGTTTAAAAAGAGACTCGAATATAACTCGGACAAACGCATAGAAAGCGACTTTCTAAAAAAACAAAAAGTACAAAAAGCGAATGCTTGAAATTCGACTGTTTTTAGAATTATTTTGGAGACATATTTAACGCAGCCTAACGATGAAAAAATGATTCAAATACATATTTTATTTTTATTTTTTAATTTTCGTAAAAATACATACAAGTCACTTCGTAAAAAAATAGAGACACAAATGTAAAATAAATTTTTTCAAATTTTTTTAAATTCATTTTTTTAAATTTGAATTTTAAGAAAATTATGAATTACATGCTAACGAATGTAACACTACGCCTTGACGAGCAATTGATTTGTTCGCACATGAACAAAACGTCAGCAGAATAGGTTACAAACATATGTTCATTTTAATGTGCGCACATGAAATTGTTCAATGTTTGAACAAATCAATGGCTCATCAAGACGGCGTGTAATAAAAAATAAGCAAAACGTAGTTTGCAATGTTTCATTTTGAGAAAATATAATTAGAAATGTTGGTACAATAGGGTTCGAAGAAGACTCGCATACGGCTAATAATGTGATCAAAAAATGACTCAAAAAAGTATCGTATTTGATTATAAGTACGATTGAAAAAAGTATCGAAAATGAGTCGAAAACGCGAGTCATAAGGGACTCGTTCAGAAGAGTCACGGCTAGGGTACCATTTTCTACCGACAAAACATTCATTTTCGACTCTAAAACGAGCGCATAAACGATTATTTTAATCGTGTAGAAGAGTCAAAAAAGACTCGAATATGATCAATAATGCTAACTGGGAGTATGTAATTTAAATGTACACATTTAAAAATTCTCTTTTAATATATGTGAGTATACTGTGTATACAAAACTTAAAAATATTAAGGAATGTAGATACTTATATACATACATACATATTGCATACATACATTCGTATATACATAAATCAAATGGTAATAATTTCCAAACTTCAAAAACTTACTAATTTATAAAAAGAAAAAATAATTTTTTCATTTTTTTAGGTATTTTAAGCTTAAAATAATATATTCCCAAAATGAAACTTTTTTGTTTTTTTTTTCAATTTTTGAATATAATTTTGTTAGTTTGAGCGAGCATATACTGACGTTAAGATATTTAATGACATCATTTAAAATACAAATTATAAAAAGAAATGGCAAAAAAGCAATATGTGTTTTGGTATAAATAAAATGGCCTGTAGACGGACGTCTACCTATACGATGATAATTGCAAGGTTATCCAAATGTCTTGTGCAAATTAAATTGGTGGTAAAAAACAACACAGAAACTAATAAGAATTTAAATAGAAATTTATTTCAGTCAAATTTCGTACACATTTATTTTTAATTATGTTTATGCCAAAAACAAATGTCGCTGCTAAGAAGCAAATAAGATCTTTTGCGTACAAGGGCAGCAATTAAAAATTGCCGAGAAGGCTAAAAAACAACTGCAATTTTTAAACTGGTTTAAAGTGCTTTTAGATCTGTCATACACTGTGACATAGAATCAAAGTGAGGAAAGAAAATATATATCAAGAGAGTTTAATATATATCGACGTAACACATTACGTCATTACAGATTTAGAGATACGTTTCTGTTTTCATAGGTATCCAAGTAAGTTCTGTAAGTTGTTACAGCTGTTTTCAGCCGAAATATTTTTTACAGATGACTATGTTGAAGACATTTCGTCTTTGTTTTTATTTTGCAGTGATAAATTTAACGTCACATGTCAAAAACATGTCGTCTGAAAGCAGCTTTAGTAGGAAAAATTATATTTACAATATAAAGCCTCCATTTTACAACTGCAAGTGACAGCCAGTATACAACTTTATTTGTAACTTTAATCTCAATCAAACAAATCAATTTACGGTGGTCTCAATAAATACTGATCTCCACATGCATGCCGCTGATAGGCAATCACAATGCAAACACATCTTTGTCATACTTTTAATCACTTATTAGTTCCAATTAGGTAATCTTACTTTCGTCCATGATAATTACCCTGGAGCGCTACTTATTAACAGGATCTTGCTGTCGATAATTTTCGTGCTGTCCATAATTTTTATTATTTGTTATACACATATTTTTTAAATTAAAAACAAATTGTAAGTAAAATCAAGAGGACTAAGATCATGATTACTTTCAATTATCAACAATTTCTTGTAATTTGTCGTTAGATAAATTAAAAACAAAAAAAAAAATTACCTGAAGAAGTCGGAAAAAGAGGACGAAACATTGGGAAAAAAAATGGAATAAGTTGTTTATTTGCATCGATAACAAATCAGACCAAAAATAGCCCAAAATACACTCTTCACAATCAGAAAAAAAATTCAGTACTACTAATCGGCTTATAATGGGTTAAGCGTTTTTAAACATTTTTTGTATTTCCTTAAAGATCTCTTTATAAGCTTTTAAATGATATCCATATTGATATTTAAAAAAAAAATTAAATTTCAGAGGCTCATAATTTGTAAAATATGGGCGAGCCCCAATTTTTTTTACTTGATGTTTTTTTCTTATTTTTGGATCATCTATCGCCCCATGTATTTGTATTTTGATTGAAGTTACTTCATTGTTCCAAATGATATGGGAAAATTAAGATGTGTGTGAAGATAAATACGTCAAGTTATATACGTTTTTAGAAAAATGTAGCATGCGATAAATTTTTTCTCCCATACATACAGTACAATTTGTATAGTAAATTCCGGACTTTTTTAACAAATACGATTACAGCTACAAAACTCGGCGATTTTGGAGAATTAAACCTATTGGGAAATCAAGGGCACATATAAAGCTATTAAACTGTGGACACAGTTTATTCAAATTGAATTTGATAAATTTTTTATAAGATGCGGAAAATTGACTTAGTGCAATTTTCTCATATACGATGAGTTCTGTGAGGGATTTTCTCAATGTGGCCAAATTCTTCGATCTCGCAAAATGAGGCCTATTGGGAAATCAAGAGCACATAAAGAGCTATTAAACTGTAAACACAGTTTATTCAAATTAAATTTGAGAAATTTTTTATACGACGCGAAAAATTGACTTAGTGCAATTTTCTCATATACGATGAGTTCTATGAGGGATTTTGTCAATGTGGCCAAACCCTTCGATCTCGCAGAATTATACCTATTGGGAAATCAACGTATTTATCTTCACACACATAAAATTAAGGGCAGGCGCGGTGTTTTGCCCGCTGCCTCGTAGGACATTGACTGATCTTGCTGCTTTTAGACACTACGTCTGATCGATTGGCGTATTTTAATTTTCTCTAGCTGATCTAGTGCCATGGCATACTTAATTTCAACACTAACACGGACGACGAATAGGGACAGACGGGCATCGCTCAATCGACTTTCCTATGCATAAGAAGTCAGAATATATATACTACACTTACATATATCCTTTTTAGCTTTTTGTAGTGAAGGGTATATTAAATAGTGTCATAATTTCTAATCGGGTTATATCTGGGAGGCCGACAATGATGTCAGCTCCAAGATTTTTGAAAATTCCACTGCCTTTATTTTTGAATTTTATTTTCTTTCATTACAGTTCTTAGTTATAGTTTGAATAGTTGAATTCCATCGTCCGGTTTACTCATCCAATATAAAACAAAAATTTTTCACTTCGCACTCCTATTTATTCCCGTTTAAGCAAATTTTTTTTGTAAATTTAAAATTTATTTATTTTTATTTTTATTGTTTTTTGTACCACTGTATATAGAAGGATATGGGCTACGAAAGCTTTTTAGAAAATATTTATTTGATCTGATATTTTATCGCAATTTATAGAGTTAAAATGGGTCGATTTAAATTTACTTCAGCCACTTGAGATTGAAACTTTAAGTTATAAAATGAAATAAAATTTATAGATAAAAATGCGGATAAGATAAAATATAAGTGTTCAGTAAAAATCAAAAATTTTACTCAAGAGGGTAAATAAAATAAAAATGGGTTTCATTTATTTAACGTACGTATAGATGTATGTATATACTTTAAATAAAATTTTGTAAATATCTCAACCTAATTTAAATTTAATTTCTTAACAAACAAAGAAAAGTTAAAGTTATTGAAAACTTATTATTGTCTTGACTGTGTAAGTAAATTGCTGTAGAAATTATGTCAAGTTTCGATTACTATTTCAATTGCGCAAAGAAATATATTTTTATCTGAAATTGAATACAGATTATGCTGAAGAATAAAGACATACATATATAACCTTTCTCGTGGCAAGAATTGGGGTCAGGCTCTTTTTAGTGCTGTTGACTTATACAAGTCAGACGGAGAAAAGTCTTAATCTATTATAAACCAGTCGATCTGGATCATTTTATACTACACCAGCTATTCCTGGTGCACTTCAAATCCACTCTTCCAATCCAGCCAGATTTTTAATTGATTATTCACCATAATACGAATTTCAACACTCTGCCTATTATACTCTCTAAGTACACGGTAATAATTTTTTACTTTATACTGTCCCAATTTAGACTCTACCTAATGAAGTACTCTAGGTACCATGGGCATTATTTCAATCCAGCTAATTTTTCGCTAGATTATTCATATTAATAAGAGAGTTATTTGAACGAAAATTCAATATGAAGTGAAAGGAAGTGATATATTTGAAAACAAACTTTGAAAATTCCAGGAAGATCGGTACACTGCTGTAGGCAGCTAGAGTTTCCTAACAAACAAGCAAACACATTTTGTGTTGTGTGTAAATAGATTCGGCCATGCGAAGTCATATAAACCTTAAACATATTTTCAACTTAATATTTACAATTATTCAGGCATGCTCTAAATTCCACATGATATTTTACTTTTGTATTTTTCAAGGCATTGTTTTTGTAAAAAATAAATTTTTTTTGCAACAATGCTTTAAAACATTTAATATGAAAATTTCGTGTGGAATTCAGAACATGCCTGATAATATATAATTATGGAAGGGTGATTTATTCGGCTACCCCGAATCATATATGTCCCTCACTATTTTAAAGTTAGGCTATAATGCTACGTAATTTTACAGCAGTATATCTTCGGGTTTTACTTTTATATTTAATAACTTCATTTTAGAAATTACATTATAAAAAATAAAAAGTAATTTTACCATCTTCAATTTTAAGTAAATTTTTGATTTTTTTGTAAAAAAAATTGATTTTTTTTTTACAAAAAAAAAAAAAAAATAAATTAAACATAAAATATTTACCGTTTAACTAAAAAAAATATTTTTCAAATCTTTGCACGTGTAGACAGACAGAAAAAATTTCGATTCAAAACAGAAATCCTTATGGAATTAAATTAAACAACCGGAATTCCCCGTTATATTAATAAATTTTTAAAATAAAATCTTTTTTTCGAGGTATTTTCTATTATCCCGAATAATTATTTAAATTACCGATATTGATTATGGAGGGTCAAAGCACGTCTTGATGGCCATTTTGTTACCGCTTACTTAACTCTTCAAGAAAATTCTGACAAACATTTTAAATAAACTAAAAATGTTTATCCAAACAATAAAGCAAAGAAAAAAATCAAAGTTTAAGTAAAAACTACAATAACCAACAGTAATTCTATTTTTCTTTCTCCACTGTATACGGCTGACTTTTTTTCGGCTCTTTTATACAGTTGAAAGAGGATATAAAATAAAATATCACAGAACACTACGATAATTTATTTATATGCACGGGCACTTAATATTATTAATATTAAATTAAACAATGGGAATCCCCTATTATATTAATTTATTTTCAAAATAAAATCTTTTTTTCGTGCTATTTTCTATTATACCGAATCATTATTTAAATTACCGATATTGATGTTGAGGGTCAAAGTACGTCTCCTTATAGTTTCCAAATTCAATTGTTTTGTGTATTGGTTTTGTTAAATTTCCTATTTCTTACTAAAATGTCTTTTTTTATGAAATCTTCGATTTTTATACCCTTCACCGCAAAAAGTGCAAAAAGGATATATCTGAGTTTGTCATTCCGTGTGTAATTTCTACAATATCCATTTCCGACCTCATAAAGTATATATATTTTGAGTTCTTATGCATAGAGAAGTCGATTGAGCGATGTCCGTCTGTCCGTCCGTGTTAGTTTTGAAATAAATATGTTAATCAATCAATCAGATATAGAGTCGAAAGAGGTGCTATTGGAAATCAGCATGATCGGTCCATTTCCTTCGAGGCTGCAGGCAAAACACCACGCCTACCTCTAATTTTTTTATGTCAAATGGAAAAACAAAGCAACTCCAATCAAAAAAATAAATACATATATGAGACGATAAAGAATTAAAAAATAAGAAAAAAAAAATCAAATGAAATGAAAAAATAGGCGCTCGCCCATATTTATTGAGTTACGGGGCTCTGAAATTTTGAAATTTTTTAAAATATCAATATTGGTATCATCTTAAAGGTTTTGAAGAGAACTTTATGGAAATACTAAAATTTTTTAAGAGCCGATGTCAATATTATGTAAAATTATATATATGCAGTACCAACATTTTTTTTATTTTTTCATTCTCTGTCACCCCAATATTTGCTTTTTTAATTGGAGTTACTTCACTAAACTAGATTTACATAAATGGTGAAGGGTATACAAGATTTGGCATAGCCGAATATAGCACTCTTAATTGTTTTGTTTTAAATGTGACTTAAAATTTAAATTTTTCTTTTTTTTTTTGTCATTTTTTTATGTGATTTTTTGATTTGTAGTTGCGATTTTTGATTCAAAAGGAAATTTAGTTGATCTTAAGTTTAAATTCAGTTGCAATTTATTTCTCTGCCGTTGTTTCCCCGAAGGCATAATTTCAAGAAGATTTCTAATTTCTTGCCGCTCCAGTTTAGGTATTGCCAGAAATTAACTATTTAGAGCATCACAACATTCTAGTAACATGATTTGAAATGCGTTTATTTTAAGAAAGACTCTACGTTTGCCTTATCTTCAACAAGCGTTTATAGTCTGGAGTACAATGCAGTGATTTCAAATCAAATTTTTAATTATTAAATGCACATCGCGAAAGAAATATATATTCGTGTAAGCAAATAAACTTAAACTTGCTTAAAGGATAATTTAGTGACTTTTATGGGACTGCTTGAGCAGCATGTCTGAAAAAACCCGTCCTAATAAAATGTTTGGCGGCAGATAAGGCTTGAAAATTTAACAAATTCTATGCGTAAACGTTTTTAAAATATATCATTCATGTACAAATTTCGTAATTTATAGTGTTATGTTTTTCGGAAGGGTATGTAGTAGAGAAGTTACGGTAACGTCACGTTGTGTTTATTTTAAAACCGTCTTGCTGGTGTTCAATAGGAGCATCATCGATGATCTTATGCTATAGATTAACACCTTAATACCTTAAAACATATCAAAAAGACTGATATTGTAAAATTGGTAACGGTTGAGAGACGCACAAACCACCAAACCAATTACAAACTTAGTAATTAACTAGCTAATCATCAAAGCTTCATCACCCTCAACAACAACAACAGTGTAATAAACCATCAAGATTTATTCTATTTAAAATAAAATAAAAATTAAATACTTAAGAAAATGAACAAACCTCACAATGGGTATAAAGAGTTAATTTAGTTTACTGTGAATATTTTCTATTTTAAATTAATAATTCCGGAAAGCAGGTTTAAACTACAGAGTCAATAAACATTTTTTGCGTTTACGTTAAGGGAAATAAGATAAATATCAATAAATATTTTAACCGTTTATGTCAATACGAAGGCTGCTCTATATATTTCTGGCCTAATAGTGAAAATGCGAATATTTATAATCAAAAATGGTTTTATTGTTTTTCAAAGTATTCTCCAGCATGATTTATACACTTTTGCATGCGCTCAAACCAGTTGTCGAAGCACTTTTTCCATTTCGATTGAGACACCTGTAAAACATGGTTTTTGAACACTTCAACAGCTTCTTCTGGTGACGAAAATCGTTGACCACGCATTTTTTTTCTTGATGTGCGGAAACAAGAAGAAGTCATTAGGTGCCAAGTCAGGGCTGTACGGCGGATGACCCATTAATTCGACGTTTTGGCCGGTCAAAAACGCTCTGGTTTGAGCCGATGTGTGAGAGCTTGCATTGTCATGGTGCACAATGATTCGTCTTCTCTTGTTGGTTTTTCGAATTTCTCCGATGACTTCAGGCAAACAAATTGTAATGTACCACTCAGAAGTGACCGTCCTACGTTGCTCAAGCGGAACAGTCGCCACATGACCAGTTTTGCCGAAGAAACAGGCGACCATTTGCTTTGATTTGCTTCTTCCACGAACAACTTTCGTTGGATTTTGCTCGTCTTTGAAGACCCACACGGCCGATTGTTGTTTCGTTTCGGGCTCATACGCATAGATCCACGATTCGTCACCTGTGACGATCTTATACACGTCTTTTGAAGCGCCGCAATCATATTTTTGCAACATTTCTTTGCAGGGGATCCAACGAGAACAAACCTTTTTTACGGCCAGGTGTTCATGCATTATCGAATGTATGTTGGTGGAAGAAATGTCCAAGGATGTCTTTATCTCTCAGTATGTCGCATGTCGATCTTGCACTATGAATTCACGCACGGCATCAATGTTCTCTGGCACAACAGCCGTTTTTGGACGACCTTCACGGAATTCGTCTTTGAGCGAGCTTCGGACACGATTAAATTCATTATACCAACTTTTCACAGTGCTATAGGATGGTGCTTTATCGCCATACAAAGATTTAAGTTCATCAATGCATTCTTGTCGTGATAATCCACGTCGAAAGTTGTGAAAAATGATGGCTCGAAAATGTTCACGAGTTAATTCCATTTTTTTCTATAATAATTTTTTCAAGTCACTGTAAACAACACAAATAATGGTCGTACGTCAAAACGTTTTGAGTACGATTATGCTTAAAAATGACAAACTTTCCAATGGAAATGTCAGATTGCACTTGGAAGCACTCAGTGTTGCCAGCCCAGAAATATATATAGCAGCCCTCGTAATTTAAAATAAAATCCTTCTTAAAAACAAAATGAAAAAACAAACTTTAACCTGACTAACAACTTAATTCTATGCAATTAAATTTTAATTACCAAAATAAAATGTTCTTTTCGAGGTGAATCAATGCTGGATAGTCGCTATGGCGAATTCTTTAATTTTCGCCGAAAAGCTAAATGTCAAACACCATATAAAAAAAAATTACACATATTTTTTAAATATGGTGTTTGACATTTAGGCCTTCGGCGAAAATTAATGAATTCGCCATTGCGACCACCTAGTATTGATTCGCTTTAATTTTAATGTGTATTAAATATACAGGTATGCCACAGAACTCAATTCCGAAATTCAATTCATTGAAAGTGGTTTCAATGCTGCAAATTGGTTATTAAAAAAACGAAAAATTTCTTTGAAATGAAACTATTAAATTCCGAAGTGGAACCGATTTTCTTTCAAATTTAATTTTTTGTGATTTTTAAACTTAATTTTATTTTGATGTAACCAATGTAACTTCGAACTATAAAAATTATACTATGATCACACACCAATTAAATATGATATGATGATAATTGCAAAGCTCATTTTGTCGCAATTGTTTTTATCACTTGTAAGGCTTTTTTGTGATTTGTATAATTAAATTATAGTTATATTAATTAAAGTAATAGGGGCTAATAATATTAAAAATTGTAAAACAACCAGCAAAGAGACAGACATCAGGCTAAAGTCAAAATAGAGCTAAGAAAAAACAAGGCTGTAAAAAGATTGTTAAGTGAAAATATAAACAGCTGGCCGCCAGAAAAATACCAGAGCAAAATTACTTTATTTTCTTGAATGTAATATTTTTAGTTTTCTAAAAAACAGAAATGATCTAAATGAGTATAAATTAAAAATAGAAACCGTTTGAATGTTGCTTTTGAATTCGGTTACTTTTTACCAAAAAATATTTGTCTGTGATTTTAACGAAACCTTATGATTTTATAAAAGACATGCACATACATACTTATATTCGTCACATATCAGTTCTAACTAGATACAAGTAGATTTGCTTGCGTAAACTCATACATACATACATACATATTTTCAATTATTATTTTCGTTTTTTTTTTTTAGATTAAAAATACGTAAGTAATTCAAGGTGTTAGTAAAGATTTTTTGTTTGCAATTTTCGTATTCTACCAAAATTTGTAAGCAAATAATTTTTTTTTTATTTATCAATGAGTTAAATGTTAAAATAAAAGCAATTAACGAGAATATTCTTTTAGCTGCCTTGTGTAAACGAAATGATATCATTTCAAATTGTTTATTTTTATATTGTTTGATGGAAATTCCATTAGCAATTTGACATTTGTGTCCTTTTTACCCTTCACCACAAAAAGTGGTACCCTATATAGAAATTGTTCATTTCGTGTGTAACTTCTACAATATCCATTTCCGACCCCATAAAGTATATATATTCTGACTTCTTATGCATAGCGAAGTCGATTGAGCAATGTCCGTGTGTCCATCTGTCCGAAGCAAATTTGATTTCACAAAAAAAAAATAATGCGAATCGATCAGATATAGTGTCAAAAGAGGTACTATTGGAAATCAGCAAGATTGGTCCATTACCTTCGAGGCAGCAGGCAAAACACCACGCCTACCTCTAATTTTTTCATGACCTTTGGAACAATAAAATACCTCCAATCAAAAAAATAAATATATGGGGCGATATAGAATTAAAAATAAGAAAAAAAAAAACATCAAGTGAAAATATTTACGCTCGCCCATATTTTCCGAGTTACGGGGCTCTGAAATTTAAAATTTTTTTAAATATCAATATGGGTATTATTTTACAGCTTTTGAAGAGATCTTTAAGGTAATACTAAAATTTTTTAAAAATGCTTAACGCATTAAAAGCCGATTTCATTTATATGTAAAACTATTTATTGCAATACCATTTTTTTTTAATTTTATAATTATTGTCACAAATATTAAATTTGCATTTTTATTGGAGTTACTTCCCTAAACAAAATTAACACAGATGGTGAAGGGTATATAAAATTCGGCATAGCCGAATATAGCGCTTTTATTTGTTCTTAGTTAAAGACGAAGTAATTTCTATTTTTATACTTTTAACATAACTGAAATAAATTCTTAATAAATTTGGTTATTCGTGTATATAAATGTCTTCATTTTGACTGTTACTTTTTACAGACAAATTTAATAGAGTAAAACTTATCTCTATAATAATATGAACTTAAATTTTTTCTTGTTTTTATTTCTTCTACAATGTTATTTTTACAAGTGGTATAAGTCTATGAGAAGCAAAAAATTTGCTTTCAAATAATTTAAGTAATTATTATTTCATAATAAAATTTTAAAAGAGTATGGTGTAAAAAACATCACTCGAATTCATTAAAGTTGGCCAATATTTTTAAATTGATTCAAACGCAAACCCTTAAATATCTCAATATATGAAAAAATGGACTAATACCACTATTAAAAAAAACAGTTCTTCTTCATGTTTACGCCCTAAAATTTTAAACCACTGAAAAGTATTAAAAATATATTGGAAAATATGTTAAAGCCTGCCGCCTGCATTGTTCTTTGAAGTTAATCATTTTTTTTAAACACAATAAACAGAATGATTTTTGGTTGATTTTTAATGTTCAAATTTATTTTTCTATTCATCTATCTTGAAAATTTCAAGTGTCTACGAAGTGTTGTGGAAAATAAGACCATTAAGTGGTGGCGCCAAATTCTTCTTTAGTGAATAAATGAAGAACGCTGGAGAAAACTGTAGCTGTCCAGAAAATGGTTTATATTCTCCAAGTGTATAAAAAAACATTTTTCATTTTTTTTTTTTAATAATTTCTTATTAGAATTGAGAATACGAACTTAATCCTGTATTAAAATTCTTAATTTTGTTGTTAACATGAAAAGCTGGTCGACTAATATTACGCGAAATGCTTAATTGATTTTAAAATATTTTCACTTCAAGAGCAAAAAATAAGACATGGGCGTGGAAAAACGGCAATTCAAATACTAATTCATAGAAAGAGTTAATTTATTTAAATTAGTGTGAACACATTGTATACTAATAAGATTTCGGTCTAAAAAAATTGTTAATTTTTTGCCTACACTTAAATGAAATTTGTTTAGGTCAATCGTATGACATGAGCCGGCCGACAGAAATCAATTAAGATGATATTACATGCTACCTTATCGTACAGTTCTTATTGATAAATAAGGAGGTCAATATTTACCAATAGACAATTTCATTCATGTGTATATTGACGTGTTTATATATAAAAATGTTTACGTGTTAAAAAAAAAAAAAAAACAAAAAATAAGAAACATTTTTTTCTGTTTGCCAGACAAATAAAAGTGCAAGTGAAATTTGTAGACCTTGAATTTGTTGTGTCTCTAATAGAAAATCTTAACACAGTTGAAACATTTATTACACACAAACACAGTAACATACTTAAATAAACACAAACATATACAATAGTATTCAGCTGATAAATAATTGAATTAAAAAAAAACTTGTATTTTCCGTTTTTTTTTTTACATTTTTGCCACAATACATAGTTTCTAAAAATAGTGGTGGTATTAGCAGTAATATGATAGAAAAGTAAATTATTATTTTACTTTGTACTTTGTAATTTAATTGAGCTTACCTCAAAGTCGAAGATTTAACACAATATCGTCACTTTAAAAAAATAAGCAACAATTTGTTTTCTATAATCAACTTTACCGAATTTTAGACACCCATCACTAAATCCCAGAGTGAGCAATAGTTATGTTATAGCGCTCAACTAATTTATTGTCAGCTCTGTAGCATAGCCTTAGGACGAACATCGACCAGAAGACCTGCGTCTTGTAAGTAAAGGGTCAGGCTGCCGCATGCAGAAATCCTTATGTTGCTTCTTACATTGGATCTTCAATTAAAGCCGGGTGCAGGGAAGAGTGCATCTCCAGCAATTTAGCTAACGCTGTTGTTAATCAAAGAAAACTAGATACACTAGAAATTTAGCAGCGGACACTAACAAATAAAAAGAGCTACTGGATAATGCAATGATGTGAGCAAGTATGAGATATAATTCCTCCTAAAAACAAGATCGAATTGTGTCCATACGAACCCTAGGATATAATAAGGCCACCTCTAGCTGGATAACAGCATTGCAGACAAATCATGGAAATTTCAAGTAATATTTGACTAAGACGAAAAAATTTAAAGCCGTTTTTAAAGAGTTGCAAGTTAAAGGATTTTTCTTATAATCTGGATCATTTATTCCCACCCCTAAGAAAAAGCATGATCATGGCGGCGAAAACCGGCTCTATAAGCTAAATTAAAAAGAAAAGAAAGCAGTTATGTAGCGATCTATTTGCATCTGACTTCTTGAACAAAAAGCCCGACACTCAACACACTTAGGAATGCTTGTGTTCTCTTTATTTTATTAGAGCATTGAATTGTCGAAACCAAATATATTCTATTAAGAACTTATAAAACTTGAATTTTGTTTTATTAAAAAAAAATAACTACTGAAGTAATGACAATCAATAAAAATCTTAAAATATTTCATAAGCATTCAACTTCAATGCACTACAACTCAATCATTTTTCATCCAATTGAAAAAATTTTGTCATCATTCCACTAGTAGTTTAATATCCTTTGAATCGAGATATTATTTACAAATTTTTAAAGATAATTATTTATCAAGTAACATAAGTAAATCAATATCCGGCGTATGGCCAAAATGGGAATAAATTCTTATTATAGTGTTCGTGATCAGAAGCTGCTAATTTATCTCAAATGATGCATTAGGAACTTTAAATATTTTCGCTATAAAGTAGTGCAATACGAGTAGTACTCTTTTAATTAATTTTCAATTTTACTGTGGTTTATTTCAATTACATACTTTTTTTATTATTTAAAAACTTTGTAAGCGAACGCGCTAGAGAAGCAAAGGGGGTTAAAAAATCCAATAGGTTTTTTGTATATTTGTTTTTATGAAAAAAAAAATGTGCAAATACAATTTTTAAACTTTTTTCAATGTATATACAACACATTTGGTATTTCTTACCATTGAAATTTCATTAGCATTGCTTGAAATAATGCCAATGAAAAATTTTCAACTGGCATTTAGTGCTAATGATTTAATTTTAATTATAATTGTGATTATTAAATATTATTAGAAAAAAAAATAATTGTATTTATGTAAAATAAATTTATGATAGCAGCAAAAATAAAGTCACTATTGATTACAAAGGTCTGCGAAAAAAACACTTTTGAAAAATTGTCTTAACTGTGTTACGTATAAATTTGAATGCATTTTTAAGCTCTGGTTCAAATATGAATTAATTGCTTTTCTATTACATTTGATTTCCCACAAAATGAAAACGAGTTTAAGAAAAATAAGGAAGAGTGCTATATTCTAATCTTACATACCCTTCACCATCTATCTATGTAGTTTAGTGAAGTAACTCCAAAAAAAAATAATAAAAAAAATTTCGGTCTGCATAGTATATAATTTCACATAAAAACATGATGATGGTTAAGCATTTAAAAAAAAAATTAGTATTTCCTTAAAGATCTCTTAAAAGGGTTTAAAATGATACCCATATTGATATGTTAAAAAATTGAAAAATTTCAGAGCCCCGTAACTCGGAAAATATGGGCAAGCGCCAATTTTAACATCCGATTTTTTTTTTCTTCTTATTTTTTAATTCTCTATTTATTCATGTTCCAAATGAATGAAAAAATCAGAGGTAGGCACGGTGTTTTGCTGCTGCCTCGAAGGACATGGACCGATCATGTTGATTTCCAATAGCACCTCTTTCGACACTATATCTAATCGATTGGCGTATTTTAATTTTCTCTAGCGATCTAGTGCCTTGGCAAACTTGATTTTAACACTATCATGGACGGACAGACAGACATCGCTCAATCGACTTCGCTAAGCATAAGAACTGAAAATATACTATATACTTCATGGGATTGAAAATGGATATTGTAGAAATTACAAACGGAATGACAAACTTAGATATACCATTTTTCCACTTTGTATGGTGAAGGGTATAATAACATTTGGGTTATTAGCAGGCTGAAAAGAAAATTTTTTATAAAATAATTACTTTAAAAAAATTTTTTTAGGGGCTTAGTTTTTCTGAGACTATTAAAACATATTCCACAAAACTTTTATGGTAAAAATGCCATTTTAAAATAATGCTCTACGATAGTCTAAGGTGTTTATTGAATGAACAAAGACTTGCTTTGAAACTATTTAATCATCTAAAAATAATAAAACAGTAACGGGGTCATTTATGCACATGAAATATTTTATTGAAAATTTTTGTGTTTTTGGAATTTTTGTATGTCTGTCTGTGCTTGCATCACGTAAAAACTACTGGATGGATTTGAACAAAATTTTGTGAGGAGGTACCTTAGAATCCTGGTTCCAATAAAAATAGATTTTTTTTCATAAAAATAGGTCATTTAGTAGACAAAATTGAGATAAAATGGAAAATTTTCGTAGATGGAAAATTTTTAACACTGTTTACAGAACCCTAAAATAAATAGTTAAATTTGAATTTTAAGAAAATTAAAAATTGTACCAGACGAAGTGTGGGCACTGCTAGTAAGTCAACAAAAATAACTTTTAACTAATTACCAATGAAACGTTTTCATTAAAATCATTAGCATTAGTGATAATATGGGTAATGTCAAAAAAATAATAAGCATTATTTCTTAATCAATGGTAATAAAATTGTCAATTAATTAGTCCATCTAATTAATTACTTCGATGTATTTTAAATAACTTGTTAAAATTCAGGTGAATATGCCTGAGTAGTGTACACGAAGTGACTGAGTGCCTTTTATTTTATTATTTAAATCCAAGTTTCTTGTTTTTATGTGTATTCTTCTGATAATAAACGAATATATGTATATGAAAAAGTGTGATTGGTAGTGTAATGAAATATTTATTTTTACAATCAATTGATTTCTTTTGTTCTATATGAAAAATAAAATTTAGAAATTTTAGTCTTTTAACTTCTTTTTCTTCTTTTTTATTAGAGGAGCAAAGTAACAAAAAAATGTCTGAGAAACAAGAAAACTTGAATGTTTTGATATTAAAATTGTTCTCTTTAATTACTTTGTTTTTAAAAAATTTTGCTAAACATGTATTTTTAATTATTGTAAAACTAAATATTTTGATACTGTCTAACAATTTATAGTTTTTAATGCACAAGCGCAAACAAAAAAGTTCCCGCTGTATGTGGACAGATGGCCTCAGTTGTGATAGTAACGACAAAAGTTTTTTTTATCAAAATTCAATTAACAACAGAAAACAAGGGGACACCAAAAAATTAAAAAACAAAAAAATTAAAAATAAAAAAATAACAAAAAATTAAAAAAATAGAAATAAGAATAAAGTGATGTTTTTTATATTGAATTTAACATTTATCAATCAAAAAACCCAACCTGGACTAAACAACTTTAACTTTATTTTGGCACGGATTATATGAGATTCGGCCCAATTGAATATAACATTTGTAATTGTTTTTATTATTTTTTATTATTCTTTAAGTTTTCGTTAAATGTATTGAAGAATTTAAATGTATAACACTTTTTTAAAAGTCGCTGGCAACACTGTCAGACAACAGTTGTTTAAAATATCACAAGTATGAAAGGCCTCTTGTGCGTAGGAAATGGGAACAAATACTTATCGGAAAAAATACAAAATATTTTAACAAAATAAGCAAAAAAAAAAAAACTGCTCACATTTAAAGTAGAAGTGTACGAGTGTGTACATTTCCCAAGGTTTTGTTTGCATTTAATTTTTATTTTCTTTTTAATTTGTTTTTGTCTTAAAATAAAAATAAACTTTAAAAAGAAATAGAAACAAAAGTGACAAGTAATTAAAAATTATAAATTATAACAGGATGTCGTTAAAAAAAATCAAAATAATAATAGAAACATTTGTATTTTTTTATGTATAAAGAAAAAAATTAATAAAAATAATATCGATTTTATTAAAATAATACCAAAATTTCAAATCAAACGGATTTAATTTTTTTTCTAAATGCCTTCCTAATGAAATTTTTATTAGCAGATTAATTGCCTGTAATTAATTCTTGCCAGTTCGCTATTCACTTTGCTGGTTACTAATGTTTAAAATAAACAAGACTTTGTACATTTTTATGTTCAACTTCTATAATTCTCATTTAGTGGAAGAAATTTTTTAAATAGGATAAGGTATTGTTTAGACATGTGCCCGGTCGTTCGTTTCAGTGACCGGTCTTTTTCGGTCAATTATCAAAGACTGATTCGTTCGTTCAATTCGTTCAATCGGTCAATTTGAACGAAAGGAGCCGATTAAATATCTGGCTCATTTCGTTCAATTAAGTCATCCGTTCAAATTAACCCGTACACTATTGAACGAAAAGACCGGATTTAAATGACCGGATCATTTCGTTCACTTGATTGATTCGGTCAATTTAACTCGTTCGTTCGCGAACGACACAGCTCTAGTATTGTTTTCTTCTTCTTAAAATTTTGAGTAAATATTTTTTTGACGATTTACTTTAAGCCACAGCGCAATAGTCTTTCAAAAATAGCTGTGCCACCAAAATCAATTTCAGATAATGGTGAAGGCCAATGCAAGTGGCATGCTGCAACAGTATTACCTATTTAAAAAAATTTAGTTTGTAAATAAAAATACTCATACAAAATTTTTAACACGTTGAATTTAATTTAACTTGGCAATGCCGTTAAAAGCGGCCGAGCGGCAATGTTGAATTTGGTTCAACTTTTCGTTTTACCGCTTTAATTTGTCAAATCATTCATAGTCTTCTTTTTGTGTTTCTTTTTTCACTAAAGCGTTTTTCATTTTATTTATTTTTCCTTTTAAAATTTTTAGCAATTAAATTTATTTACAAATGTTTTATATATTTTACACAAGTTTCTACTTCAAAAAGCTGCGATCATTTGCCTATGTAAAATATGTTCAAGCGGCAAAAATAACAGCTGATTGCTGCCCGCGTCCGCATGCTGCTTACGTTGGCCTTTCACTATAACTTCGAATAAAGGTTTTACCTCTAAAACTGTTAGATGGACATTATGTCACAACGTACGCACTTGAAAAAACAACGGCTTCGCTCAGCAAAAGGCTTCTGCATAGCTGTCCTTTGGCGGGGCGCAACAATTTTCTCCTCTATGGTACAACCAACACCACCTTTGCATACCAAAGATTTTCCGCATAGCCGGCCTTCGGCGGGACGCAAGTCTTTTCTTCGTCACATTTTTCTTACATAAAATACCATTAAAATATAACTATAATATCCATGGACATTATGACTCTACGTTGATAAACATTATGTTACATCGTAGTGTGACATTATGATTTTTCAAAATTCTAAAAAGCCCAAAAATCCGTTCCAAGTATGGAGAACTATAGAAGGACAACTCGCAAATAAATCCCATTAATTTCCGTTTTGCTATCTTTCGTTATTTTCATGAAATTTACAGTTTGGATGCATTAACCGAATTTTTATTTCTTTAACAGGGCTAAGATATCTTTCTAACAGAGCTCTGTTAAATCAAAAGGTTTGTGTCGAAGCTAAAATTTTAAAATTTATGTTCACGCATATTTAAAATTAAACATTTTCTTTGTACAGAAGAAGTTGGCACACTCAGTGCCTGCAGGATTTAAATTTTCGAAATGTTGATGCATCCACCCACCTTAAAGTCTAAATTTGATTTTCAACGATTTATTTTTTAATACTAAGACTTTTGTAAAAAATAAGAACCAATATCGACTATTTTGCAAAGATTTATTGCTCAGCCTCCGATAAATTTTAGCTCTAGGCTGCCATGTAAACCAAACGAATCAAAAATTTTGTATTTAAAGGTTCTGTCGTGCATACTTATCATGAAAGCATTTACAATTTTACAAATATTATAAAAATATAAAAAACAAACGGAATACAAAAACATAAAATAGAATTATTGGGCGTTAAATTAAAATTTCACTTTTTCTTAAAACGAATTTTTTTAAAGAAAAATAAATTTTTTCTTTACTTTCTCTTTCTCTTTTTTGTTTATGCTGATCATTATTTAAATACGTAAGTATGTGTGTGTATTAGGGTAATCGGCTCGGTTTTTCAACCGGTTTTTGTCTGCCTTTTAGCTATCGGTTTTTTACTTAAATTCGTATACCTAAAAATTATATATGTGTGAAGATAAATTCTAATTTAACCAGCAGAGACATAAACCATTTTTTTTCCATAGCTAATATTGCAGTTAACAATCTTCTCAAGATTTGTTGTTCTTTAAGAACTGTTTTGCACATTTCACTTTTATAATCTCACTAAGTACACTCTAGCACAATTTTTACATATCGCACTTAGCATGGACCGGGTCTCGAATTCCCGGGTTAAGCGTTTTAATTAATGTATGTTATGTATGTATTTATTGTATGTTTCCAGTGTTGAAAATAGTCACTGGGTTTGTGTCTCTACTATTTACATTCGAATTTATCTTCACACACATAAAAAATAGTGGAATTTTCATACAAATTATCAATTGTTTTTTGTTTACACATTTTTTTTCTTAAATGTTCTTCTATTAATGAAACCAATTGAATGAAGATGACGGATGTAGCGTTCCAAAAAATGCTGCATTACATTCTGCTAATGTCTGATTTTTCCTATTTTCTTAAAAAAGTAATAAACGCGTACGATTTTATGATTTCATAAACATATTTAATTAACTAAATTCTCCAACATGTACGTAAGAACGAGCATTTTCAGTATGCAACGCAGCCTCAATGGCTGCGTTGGTAGAGGTGCGAGCTGCAAAACAGGAGGTCCTGAGTTCGATCCCGCGTTCAGACATGCGTACAACAGAAAATAATAATTATTGTAAAGCAATTTAAAATTAATAAAACAGCAGTACAAACCTCCTGAGAGGCAAAAGACAATTATTGTGTAAAGCCATGGCAGATATTTAGTGGAGACGTCAAATTTATATATAATAGCAACAGATAATTGTCAAGAAGCCCTTTATAATAAAAAGTAAGAGCAATAGCGGTTATCGCAGGGAAGTTTAACAGCATAAGAATAGTGTACTGCAGACGTGTGTTGTGGCTATTGGATTAAAGAGGATGACTGGCTTGGATAAAAGGAGTAGTGGAAATGTCTGTGGATGGTTAAGGTTATTAAACAAGATATCGAGTAGTTCATGTCTCGCCGGAGTAACACAGTAGTGTAGCGTGGATGGCTGTGTTTGTAATAATAACGCATGTTTAATAAATACGAGACCAAGGGTTCACAAGACCGGTAGGATCAAGAAGTATAGCCAGAGAAAGCCATAAAGTAAGAATATGGAATTAATAATGAACCACAGTGGTATTTGCTATCAAAAAAATCTGTACGTTTGTTCTAAAAGGGAAAAACGTAACAATAATATTTAATTTATTCGAAAACCGGTTTTTAAAAAATGTCCAATAAACGAATTCCCTACATGTGGGTATTTGTCAGACATGGAAAAATTCAAATTTATAAATAGTTATTTTCTCTTAACGTTTACGTACGTCTTCTTTTATAAAAATAACTTTAATATTGTGTTAAAAAGCTTCGACTACAAACATCAGTAAAAGAGTTATTTGGTAGCTGAGGGAATGTGAATATAAAATGTAGTGATAAAAGGCTCAATATTTATTCAATAATTTAAAATTTGTTCAATCTGGAGAAAATAAATATTTAAAAAATAATTTACTTATTTTTGCCACGACTTTTTAGTTTAATAAGAAAATAATATTTTTTGTTAACTGAAAAAGTACAATAGCATTGAGATGTCCATCTCTGATTTTTGTAGTTTTCGTAGTTCAATCAAAAAAACATCTGTATGTATATTTTTTTCTTTATTATTTTTAGAATCATGTTTTTGTTTTTCTTTTAATTATCTCTGCTACAAATTGAATTAAAAATATTTGTATATAAAACGATGGCGAAAGTATTGGATTTGTCTGAACATTTTAAGGCCATCAAAAGATTTATGCACAAATATTTTTATTTCGTTTTTATTTTTTTTTTTAGAGAAAATGTATTAAAAAACGTTAAAAATTTTTAATTTTTGTTTTTAAATTTATTATTAACAATAAATTGTGAAAAAAATTAAAAATATAAATTTTTGTTTACGTCAATTGTCAATAAATTTTTATTCATTTCATTATTTTGTTAACTGGAAATTTTTTTAATGCAATCACATTATAATTACTAAAACTGTTGGGCGTTCTTCCCTCAAAGATTTTGCTGAAAAAAACAAAAAAAATATTTGGAGAAAGGGAAATACATGTGATTTTCTTGCCAGATTAAAATCAAAAATATAACAAATTAAACACTCTACATATTAATTTTGAATATGCGAGCCATCTATCAAACCGTCGATGTTATCTAAAGCTGCCTGTCGTCGAAGATGTAATCATATCGATAAAACAGAACATGTTATTGGCTTAACGAAATGTTCCAAATGTGCCAAGGCCAACAAGATTATAATTGCTGAGCAAATCAATATGGCAAAGATCGAATAATATTTGAAACGACACATGTCAGACAAACCGCACCAGTAAAATAAATGATTATATGTTTCTAGAATAGACATTATAGTGATCACTTAAACGGTTCTTAAATGAAACGTGATCAAGAACTTGACATTTCGAAAAGCTTATCCAGATTTTTCTCTACTAAAAGCTTTTGATAACATAGTTGAACTCAAACAATAACCAAAGTATTGACACGAATAGCTAAGATTGAATTGTAAAAACATAGGAGCACGCAAAGCAAAAACATGGTTAAGGTAACCATAACCTAAGACCAACATATTATGGTTAGAAGCAAAACAGAGTATTGTTACATTTAGTAATAAAATTATAACTGGTCTTGGGACCATATTATTGTCTATTACGTTTAAAATGTCAACATTTTAAAATTAACTTAACAATATGTTCGAATCTATAAATAAAATGGTTAAATTAAGCTATCAAAATAATAGTTAAAATGTCATGTAATATAATTGAATCATAATATGGTCTCGTAACTGTAAACACTTGCTGAAATAAAACACTTAGTTATTCATTGTTTTATTTATTATTAATTTACTTTAACTGTGGTTGATTCCTTCAAATATAAATATTTAATGATATTCTCGTAAAATATTTATTATTTTAAAATAAAAAATACAATTGCCCTATTCACAAGCCCCCTAGTAAGTGCTAAGTGCTAACAAATTACAACGGTGTTAGCTGTGTTGTTGGTAATTTTCATGCAAACATGTGATACAACACTTAGTAATTTTTTCCATATGTTTTTCAAACGTTGTATAGTGCCTTATTTTTTAATGTGTTTTTTTATTTTTATGTTTAATTGAATTATTATTTTTGTGTTCATGTGTGAATTATATTAAATTAAATTGAATTAAAAGATATTTTTATAAGTTTTATTTATTTAATTTATTGATTTGACTGATTTATTAGAAAGTGGAATAAGTCATTTCTGTTGTATATAGTAGGAGTGGGTATATTGGAAACATATCTTAAGGTTTGTTCTTTGCCACCTTGTTCTAAATTATATTTAATAATAATGTTATGAAGAATGCAGCAAGCCATTATCCAATCATTGCATCTTTTCTTATTTTGTGCTGATAGCATTCTAAACTTAAGTTCTTTTAAGCTTCCAAATTTTTCCTTCAGTAATATAACTTACTTGAGTCAACCATTAATATATCGAAACTATATTTTTCACACCAAAAATTTATTAATTTACTTTTTTCTGTTTTCTCCCCCATTTAGCTTATAAATAACAAATGATGAATAGCACTTTTCTTCTTTTTATTCAGTTTTTGACGTATGAAGTACAATGTACAATGGCACATTGATACAATGGTTGTTCACAAAGAAGTAAACAAAAGGTAGTATGCAATACTACCTACACCTTAGCAGAGCTTGTGAATACGGCAAATTTATTTATTACTGCTCATACGGATTTTACCCAAATTTTGCATAAAATTTATTTATTACACATTTATTTTGTATATTATTTTTATTTATTTAATTTGTAAACAAAATTTTTTCACATTATTTGTTTGATTTTAATCATACTTTGATTAATAATATTATTATATGGTTAAATATATTGAATTATTTTTATTTATTATTTATTTTTTTAATTTTTTTTTGCATAGTAACCGTGTAATGATTAAATGTTAACAAAAATTGTTTATCGTGACTGAAGTGTTGTTAAAAACAATTATAATTTGTTCGCCGCAAATATATGTATGTTTGCAAAGAACATAATATGGTTATTGTGGCTATATAAAAAATATTTTCCGTTAGGACGCTGATTTTGCAAAAAAAGAAAACTTATTTACACGTAAAATTAACATTTGATTCTTGCTGTTGTCGCCGTAAAGCGATTGTTCTAATAAAAGCGATTCCTATAAATAAGAAGCAGTCATGAAAAACAAAACGCACGATGTGATTAATAAAGAAATTGTCCACTTGTTGCAGCATTCAAACACTATCTTCAACATTTATATCTTAAATATGAAGCAAAACAAGATAATTGACGCGTTTTGTCACCCAGTATTTTTCAATGACAGTCTTGCTAATAACATTCCCGCACAGTGAAAAGTCTCATTAAAATAAAGACCGTTATCCTAAGGCAGTTTTCGAACTACTAATTAGCGTAAAATGTAATGTTGGATGGTAAAACATGATACGTGTTATTAATGTTTGTTGGCTCTCTAGTCCTTAAAACCTATAATGTACGTGCTAGTGGACTTATGCGCCTTTATTTTATAATTAAAATTGCTACTTCTTAACTCTACTGCGCTCATGGTGGTCTCTATTATACATCGGACATGTAATTCTCCGAACATGTAATTATCCGAATGATCTCACCAATAAGCGGACAGGAGTTCTGGATTTTTGTTAGCTACTGGCTCACAGGGTAAAAGTATTAGGCCACTAAATAAAAAATACATAGTAATCTGCGTTAAGGTAGATTCTATAACTGTTTGTGTCATGTATTAAAGAAACTTTGTCTTCTGTTTCACTTTTACAGGAAAATAATTTTTAAACTGCATTTTAAATCTCCTTAAGTCCCAATAACAAAAACGAAAAAATATTTGTGCTGCGGTTAATGGGTTCGTGAAAATGCAATCGGAGTCTTCATTAGGGAAGAAAGAAGACCTAGCTGGATAAACAGATAAACGTATATTCGAGTCTCGCCGGGGCGAAGTGGCTCCGCGCATGTTTGCTGAATACGGTGCAAGTTCATTAGAAAAACTTTTAACTGACTGCGCTGGCTAAAAAATGCATGTTGCCAAACAAAACATCGATTAGTTTTAGTCCCGCCGGGGTCAAAGAATACTAAGTGAATTCAAATCTAGTCTGAACGACAAATTAACAAACAAAAAGGCAAGAAATAGAGGAGAAAAAAAAATTAAATTAATTTTATTTGCAAAGCAAAATGCTATTTTATCTTACCGAAGCACTGATAAATCAAAGCAACAACAAAAAGGGGAATTTTCCATTTATTTAAATAAGAACTTGTACAACTTAAAAAACTGTACTTACTCACCATAAAAACGAGTCAATAATATTTTGTAGGCTACGCTTATTATATTGAATATCTTGTATGTGTGACTTTTCCTTAAGTGGAAGTTAACTTAAAAATTATAAACACTTTATTATAGAATACCGGAAGTTATTGTATACATTGCAACATTGTTTCAAGCCCTTTATATCAAGTGAAGTTGACAAATGGCCTACTCTAAGAAAGATTTCTTTTTTTGTTCAATGTATAAAATAAATAAAACAAAAACTGCAAATGATTTTTTTTTTTGTTTGTATTGGCCTTAACGAAATTTGATGCACATTTTAAAGAGGAGAAAAACAACATAAACAAATTATTATTTTTTAAGAAATGGATATCCAAACAACTTGTAGGAATTTAAAAAATTAGCAATATAAAAATTTAAATAAATATTTTAATTTGCATACTATACACGAACAAAAAAATAATAAAAAAAAGTAAACAAATATAATAAAAAAAGCAAACAGCAAATAATTGAGTCATCAAGACACAATAAAAATGAAATAAAAATAAGGTTTAAAAATACTATAAGATTGGAAAAATGCTTTACATATTTCACTATTGGAACAAGTAATATATGTGTGCATGTGAGTGAGTGTGTGTGTGTGTGTACGAATAGAATTGTTTACTTGATGTGTCTGGAGCAAAGTAAACGCAAAATTATTTACGTATTTACACAGTAACGTATAAAATATATGAAACGGAAACTTAATTATGAAGTTTCAAATAAAACTTTTCCACGGTATTACTTTAAGTGTTAGTGTTGGTCTTTTTTGGGGGTTCCGTATCCAAAGTAACGTAATAATATCGTCACAAACAATGTCTGTCCGCGTGCCGTAATAAACGTGAAATTTTGACAAAAGTTGTAAATATAATAAAAACAATAAAATTAAACTAACAAATAAAGGGTGTGACTTGATTTTCATGTAAATATATCACTTTATCTTTTAAACCGTTGTATAAAATATACACAAAGTGTTAGACATGGACAGAAAATATCGATACATCGAAATATCGATATATTTTTTTAATTTTCGATATCTATCGCCGATATTTTTAATTTCGATATATCGATACATCAATATTTCGATATTTTTTACAAGAATATTACTTTTTGCAGCAGCGGCAAATTGACTTTTGGTTATGTATATTGTTCACATTGGCAGCCTGACTAGTCAAGAAAGAAGAAGCAATAAGTGGTTGCCTGGGTAATGCCACTTTATAAATTACAATCGCATATTCGTCATTATTCTCTATACGCTTCCAGTGCTGCTATTTCTATTGAAAAGTTCCCTTTTTAGACAAGCTTTAACAATTAAACTTAAAAAAATGAACATAAATTATGTACTTTTTATGTGCTTATTCCCATCATGCTTAAATAGCATGTCAGTGGGTTTCTTCCCAAATTTTCAATTGCATAACTTAGACTCATATTTCATAAACTTTATTGAACAAATGAGAATTTTATTCAATAAAATCTAAAAATAAAAATCCAATAATTTTATACCGATTTAATATTTTTATACTTTTATTTTGACACTGATTTCCAAATACTGTTTGTATGTTTTGCACTAGGCTTGAAAGTTGGAGAAATTTGTACTGCAGTTTAGACTTGAAACTTAGGGTGTTATTTCTGTGACTTATGTTCGTTAATGCAGATAAAAACCTAATAAAAACTTATAAAAAGTTACAGTAAAACTGAATGTAATTGATATTAACATTATTTAAATACTTTCCAAACAAAAATGTCGATTAATCGATATATCAATATTTTTAGGTCGATATATTTCGATACTCTTAAAATGTATCGATACAATATATATCGATATATTTTTCCAGTTGCCCACATCCACAAAGTTTGTAATATAGCGAAAAGTATACAGGTAAAAAATTTTGGTGGCCGCATAGAAATGTAATATTCACGAAAGGGCCTTATCTCTTAAAATGTTGTAGAAGACTTTGAAAGTGAAAATTAAAGGGGGTTTCCATAGAAATGTACTATTGCAGACAATTACTTAACATTTAACCATTTGTCAGGTATAGCGACAAGTTTAAAAAACACTACAAGTTTCATTTAAATGACCATATCTTTTAAACCGTTATAGGCAGACAATTTAAATTTATACAGATTATGTGGCACTATGTGCATTATAACAAGTATAAAAAATAAATTAAAGATGCATTTTCACTTATATGACCATATCTTTGAAACATGTACTTTGTCCACTATAACTAAAATTAAAACCTAAAGGATGCTCCCATAGATGCTTTATTTTAATGTATATGGGCTTTATTATTAAAGAAGAAGAGCTTAATGATAAAGAATTATCAAAGCAAAAAATAGAGTTGTGAAAGCAAATATTTGTGATAACTTTATGCTCGTTGAATCGTATTACGAACTCGGCTATAAGTCGCAAATACTGCTTTCTAAGTGATTCAATTGGGAAAATCCTATTCTATGCTTCCAAAAGTTGTGCCTGAAACTTTTATAAAAATTTGACCTTTTTGGCTGTAATTTTAGAAAAAAGTTTTTAGATACTTTCTAAATTTTTGATTATTAATATAAAAAAACTCTTAATTTACATTTTTTTTTTAAATCTTAGACACATTAGATTAAATTGTTAATTTATCTTTTCTATAAATTGTTTACAGTTTATAGTTTAACATATATCATTGATTTGTTTTGCTTTTAATTATAAATAAAATAGATTAAAATCATTTTATTTCCATTTATATACTTATCTTATAATTTATATTTAAAACACGCAAAGAAAAAAATTGGTTTTTATATGGTCACAACAAGCATATTATGTTCTTTGCAACAATATATATGTAGCTGCGGCAAACAAATTATAGTTGTTTTTATTAACACATTACTCACAATTTTTGTTTACATTTAATCCTTATATGGTTGCTATGTAAAAAAATGACAAATTTAATTAAAAAAAATAAATAAAAATTTTACAATATATTTAACCGTAATATAATAATATTAATCAAAGTATGATTAAAAGCAAACAAATAATGTAAAAAAATTTAGTATACAAATTAAATAAATAAAAATAATATACAAAATAAATAATAAATAAATTTTTTAATAAATCTTTAATAAATAAAACAATAAATAATTAAATCTTTTATTTTAGCAAATGTTTGCAGTTTCCAGACCATATTATGATTCAATTTAATTACATAACATTTTAAACATTATTATGATATCTTAATTTTACCATTTAATTTTTAGATTTGAACATATTATTACATTAAATTGTAATATGTTGACATTTTAAACGTAATAGACAACAATATGGTCCCAAGGGCAACTATATTATTATTAAATGTAACAATACTAATGATTTGCTTATAACCATAATATATTGCTCTTTGGTTATGGTTACCTCAACCATGTTTTTTCTTTGCGTGTTAGTTGAGAAGAGAAGAATCTAAAGCTTCAGGTAGTTAAAGGTTCTAAAAAGCCTTAGTTTTTGGGGCTATTTTAAAAACGAAGTAATTCTGCGAAGTGTGAGTTTAATTTACACACGCAGGCTTTCGACCCATATATACTTCTTTTTATAGCTATTTACATGTGGAAGGCAGGATACTCTTCACTTCATTACTTACTTATTCTTATAGCAGACATAGCAGTACATCCTATGTACAAATTTCAAGCATCAATCTATAACGGTTTAAAAGATAAGGCTATATTCGTAAAATTCATTAGCTTTGGGAAACACCCTTTAATTTTCAAATTTGTTGTTCACAATTTACATTTATAGCGGACATATTTCTACATACTCTATGTGAATTCTAAATGTCTGCCTTCTACTAACCTAACCTCTAATTTAACATTTTTATTTTTTATACTTTTTGCTATAGCGAATATGTTTTTACTGACACTGTGGAAATTGGACATCACAGTTCGAAAAATAACAATGTTTTTGTAAATATCACGTCATTTTTAAAACACCCTTTAAGTTTTAATATTTACTTTTATATCGGCTTTAGTAATACAACTTCTGTGAAAATTTTAAGCGTCTACCTAATATGGTTCCAGACATACAGGGCCTTGACAGGAGGACGGACGGACAGCGGTCAGACATTGTAATAATGGATTACAAATTTTACATTTTCTGTACGGGGCCCTTAAACGGGCAGATATAAGTCGATATATAGATATCGAGAAAATACTGAACTGGCAACACTGGCACCGGCTGTAAAAAGTTGATTAGATTATAAATTGATAAAAACTATGTTTTTCTTAAAAAAAATTTTAAATTTTACTCGTATATATTTTACGGCTTTTGCGATAATTTCCATGAGTTACAAACGAAATGATAAAAACAATATACCTTTGCCTTTTTAGTGGCGATTATAAGAATAACATTTTATCATTGTCCGTCTTACGCACATTTAAAAGAAATTTATATTTTTTTTTGTGCTCGATGTCGCAATTAAATCGCATGGCCATTTATCAATCAAAATATTCAATTAATCGAATAAACAATTTTATGTTCGTTTAACTTTTTGAACAATTAATTAATAAGAATATTTGATTAAATGTGATCGCAATGTCACATGTGTTATGACACCATTTAGCAGTTGTTTGAATCACACAAACAGAAGCAGATGAATTTGCATTTTCAGTTCTCAGAATTTGTGTGAACTTAAAGTTTAAAATTTTTTTAATTTAAAATAAAATAGTGGCCACGAAAAAAATGAATTTTAGGGTAAATTGCTTGCTCACAAAATTACTGGTATAATTAGATTATCGAAAATCGTTACGATATTTTGCTAATCGGGCTGTTTTTTTTTTTTTTTATTAATTTTTAGAATTATTATAATCTATTGCTTTAAATTGTTGTACTCTCTTGAATTCAACGTTTGACTAGCGACAAGTTAAGTTTTAAGGCCGGGCACATTGAATCCGTCATAAGTTGTACTTTGACGTATTCAACTGAAGTCAAAGTAACAACGGATGAGCGTGGCACAATGAGTACTTTGTTAACGGATAAAAAATCATTAAAACACAGCAAGAGTGAAAACAAAAAAAGGAGAAGAAAAAACTGATAGCTGTCAAGAATCTAATGTTTATCAAAAGTTGCCCAACTTCCTTTATTTGCTTTGACGGAGACGTACTGATTGTGACAACACTCATAAGGAAAAAATGTGTATTTTACCTGACTTATCAGTTGAATACGTCAAAGTTTGCCCCGGCCTTTATTGATTTGTATAACAGCGTTAGAAGTGGATCGAAAAAAATTTTTTTTGTTGTGTTCAACCACTTTCTCGATAAAGTTTAAGGAATGAGATAAAAATTTAGTTATTCTAATTTTCATATTTTTCCAAATTTGTTTAAAAGGTAAATTTTGATTGGGGAGGATTCATTCCGTTGCAAAGCATTGTGCTGGAACTGGGTGTAAAATTAATTCTTTCTATAATAAACTTGATTTAAATATTTCTTTTAAGTCGTAAAACTACTTGACCATAAAGTTATTGCGACCAACGATGAATAAATTTAATGATTTCAATGCTTTCAATGAGGTGGTCTTTCGCAATTTTACTTTGCTTAAATAAAAGTGTGAAAAAAATGATTCCATGTTCGTGTAAGACTTTTAGACTCACCTTCACATTATTGCAATACTTTTTTTTAAATTAGGAATTTGTTCTCCCTTACTATTGTGTTCACAAAATAATTCGAACCATTTGCAACAGATGGCTCTGGTTATTATGAATATTTTATACTAACAGCTGATATCGTTGATACTAGAGATGTTATACTTCTCTGAAGAACAAAGAGTGCATATTGCTGAAGGTTTTACGAAATATGCGATAACTAAGCAGGCAGATTTTACTTTACTGTTTTAACTTAAGAAAAAGTTCAGGTAAAGCGCATATAATTCACCTGGTGGTAACGCTTCACTTGATAAATAATGTCGGAAATCGCGTAGAAGTTTAAAGATAGTAATTTTTAGTGCTAAACACAAGTTTCGCATTGTACAGCAAAAAAAATCGAAGACGAAGAATGTTAGGAATTTCTTGCTGACGGTCGAAGAGTCAAACATAAGAGGAGCTTACAAGATCATTGGAATTGGAACAACAAGCCATTTTATTACGATTAAAATTGATGAATATGATTCACAACTAACGCTTTCGGTTTTCTTATGAACTGAAAACGAGTGTCACCGTAAGGAGGTGTTAAATTTTTTGCAAGGAAATTTAAAGGCAAAAAACAAATTTTTTTTATTTTTTAATCATTGTGACTGGGGAATTAGGTACTCAATAATAAACCGTAGAAGAGAAAACGCTTTACCAAGCCTTGTCCAGCGTTGCTATCACTATGGCATTATTACCCATGTTGCGAGTCTGATTTAAGACCTACGGATTACATTACAGGAGACCGGTTTAACTGAGATATAGACCTATCCATGATAGACCCGACATAACGGTGTTCTTACAGTTCATTTACTAGAGGGTGAATACAAGCGTATAGCAAATCTTTTAGCAGACGGTTAGCTGCACAATATCTAAACTCATACTGCATAATCGTTGCCATCCTCTCAAGCAAGCATCCTCTCCACGATTTGTGTTAAAAGCACAGCCGGTGTAGGTTATTCTTCCGAACTACCGATTCCCATGGTAGCTTTAGTTTAGCTACTGATCAGACTTCAAAGGTCTTTTTCTTTTAGTTAGAAACAACGTCGAGAAAGCGTAGTCTCCAAGCCAAAAATGCCCCCGAGAGGTGATCGGTACACTATAATTCGTTTGAGTCTGAAGTTGCGAGATAAAGACTAAAAAACACGACAAAATTATTGGTTTGCAAGATAACAATTGGACTTAAAACGCCACTGTTTTTTTTTAACGCTCAAGAATTACTGATTGTTCAGATTTGTAGATTGGTAGTTCATATGTTCACTTCTTTTAAAGAAGTCGAATCCAAATTGTTTCAACATTTTTTTGAGACCGTATCCATTTCTTTTTAAAGTATCTCTACTAGTCAGCCAATGTAGGAAAAAATTTTAAGGATGACTCGACGTTTTTTTTTTAATTTTATTTAGTTTGCGTCGAACAAATTAGCTGGGACAAGGTCTGCTTTGAATATCTCTTATTCAGTGTAAGTTGCAGTTTCTCGGAGGATTTTTAAAACTAAAATCTTTAGACACTTTCTTTAAAAGGTTGAAAAAAGTGGCGTAATTTGCAGGTTTGCCAGATAGCGTGACCTACTGTTATGAAAAAATTTTACATGACACATAAATCGTAACCGGGAGATTAGTACTACGTTTCTGGTAGTATTTAAAGATTTAAAGAGTGATTTGAAAGCTTGTATGTCGACTCGAACACTCTGTTAATGACTCTTTTTCTGGTACCTTAAGGAAAATGAGAAGACGGTCTTCTAGGTTCATCTTAAGCAGATATCTGAATCTAAACTTAAAGATCTTCTAAAATATCTCAAGGTTATAGGGTTGATTTTATACTACTTTTTGAAGTTTATATCTCATCTAGCGTTTACGTAATCAAATCAAAAGGAGGTTCTTCCGAATCTACTAGACTGCTTGCACCAAGTGAACCATACTAGAACCTACGTAACCAACCCTCATACTACGTAGGTGTACTTATTTTGAGTATAATCAATTTATAGTCGCAATGTGTGAAGATGTGGTTGCCAAAATTGGGAAGCCATATGATTTCATTAATATTTTGATATTTTATTTCGATTTCATTTATGTGACACATATAAAGCATTTCTAAAAATAAAGATAAAATTTTCCACATTAAGTGGTAAAACGTATTACGTCAATTATTTAATCAATGCTCATGTACTTTCGGTCTAAAAAATCTCTATCAATTATTGGCAATAATGTTGCTATTGTGTATTTATTAACAATATTTAAAATACACACTCACTGGCAATTTAAAAGTAAATCTCTCTTTGCGTTTCTCACAAAATATAAACTGAACAAAAGCAAAAATTATTAAGAATGCATTAAAACTAGGAATTTAATAAAAAAAAATAAATAATGCAAAATATTCCCCAGTTTGAAAGAGAAAATAAAATGAAATGAAAAAAGAAAAGAAAAATTACCGCAATGTGCTGCTAGACAGTAGATTGGAATTTTGATGAATAAGATAGTGACGATATGACGGGATGACAAGCTTTTTATTTTACAACTATTTACACGTCACATTGATGTAAACACTTTATTATAAACAGAAAAAAGGCGGGCTTATTCCACATGTCATATTAAATACAGCATGTGCGGCGAAATGATGCTTTTATTTGTCTTTTATTATTTTGTTCTAATTGCAAAAAATTTTAGGGGAGCAAAAGAGATTTTTTCTTTCAAAGGGTATGTTCAAATTAATGCAAGATTTATTTAAAATATAAAACACATTTAGTGCTCGTAAATCGTTTTTTTTTTTTCATTGCATTTAAAATTACTCAGAGCAGCTATTTATTATCGGGAAAATGGAAGTGTAAGCATATGAGTTTCTCACGGAATTTAATTTCTACCCTATAACAATATACACTTGATGAAAGTGTATTGGAATCACTAACTGAATTTTTAGATCATGGTATCATTCTCGATCGTATGTTAGATTTTCAGATGCATATTAGGTACTGTGATGGTAAACAAAGCTCGTGGTGTATTGGCATTATTAAAAGGTGGGAAAAAAATTTCACTGTCTCAAATATCACGAATTATATACTTCTCTTGTGAGAGCTATTTGGGTCTGTTGTATGAGACCCAAACTATAAGCTTCACATTGACTGTATAGAATCAGTCCAAAAACAATTTCTTTTGTTCGGTTTGAGAACTTTATTCAATGGTTATGTATTCAATCTTCCCGTCGTATACGTCGTATAAAAAATCGAAGGACAATGCTTAATGTGACGTTTTTATTGAAATGAATAAATGGCGATTTTGTATCAGAATTTCTTCTAAGCAATATAAATGTTAATGCTCCTCGTCGATCTACCGGCTACTGAACAACCGTTACATCTTCAAGTTTTCCACGCAGATGCTGATTTGTTTAGAAGAATGTGCAAACAATTTAATGAACTATTCAGGGTTTTTGATTTTTCCGTGAATCTAAATGTTGCAAAACGTAATATTATTTCGTTTTTAAATACTCATGCTTAAATTATTCAATTTTAAATCGGGATAATTAAAAAATAGCACAATAAAATTTTTTTCAATTAATTAATTTAATAAACGTTTTCCGTCTTTTTAATAAAATTTATTAAATTTTAATTGTAATAAATTTATTATTATTTTCTTTGTCGTTCTGTAAGGATTTATATCCTTAAATTAAATAAATAAACATGTAAATAAATAAAGGGGTCTTATTCTGATCAATGAAAAGAAAGAGTACGCGAGCAGGGAGCTTATTCTGAATTGCGATGAGAAAGTCAATGCGATGCGAAAATACATAAATGCGAACAGTTGCTATTCTGTATTGTTATATTCGCAAAGTTCTTTTTTAATCGCATTTCAAACGCGAAAAGGTGGTAAGTCGGTATTCTAAATTGCGAAAACAAATGTCAAATTCGCAAAATTTATTCGACAACAAAATAGCATTCGCAAAGTACAAACATGTTAGTGAAAGATAATAATTTATTTATTTATTCATCATATATTTATTAATTAATTCAGGGAAGCAAGCAATATGATCACCACCAAACCCGATCAATTTTAAATAAAGATAGGAATAAGCGCAGCCATTTAGCAAAAGGCCTTTTGAAAATACCAAATGCACGTCAGTTGGCAAATACTTTGTGGCAAATGTTAACTGAAGAACTAAATATCAATGAAAGGCCCATTAGAGAAGCTGATGAATGGAAAAACTATGAAATATATAAACCAGTTCAAAAATATGTGACTTCAATTATAATAGGTTTGGGCCGATTTTAAAGTACACACCAAACAGAAGCTTAGACGAAATTAAACCGACATTGGCGGTAGTCCATGAAGATATAATCCACTGTCTCCCTTAGAGGGAGTTCTTAAACTTGACAGATTCCGTAAATGGATTACCAGGCGCACTTTTCTTTTAGGCAACAATTGCTTCTAAGCAATATTCTTTGTATCCTTTCGTTTCGCTCATGCTCTTCTCCGTCGTCGAACCTCAGTGCCGCAGAATCCTTTTTGATTGTGTTTTTTTTCCTTACAGAATTTTTTAAATAAATTTTATAAACAATTTTCACAGCCAAACACAAAAAATTAATTTACTTTTAATTTGACGTTTGTTGATATTGACGTTTATTTGAACAGCGTTGCCACGATTTGAAATAAATTGCGAAAGTCTAACAGAGTACCAATTTTCTTTCGCATCGCATTTCATTTGCGCATTGCACTGATTTTCGCATCGCAGTTCAGAATAGGCCCCCAGGAAATGACATATGCATTATTTTAGAGGCTGTATATCATCCAATTAAGATGGAAGGAAATGGCTTAATATAAAATTTAAGAAAAAACATTAAGTAGTGACAAGCTGTGAATGCGTTTGTTTATTCTTGAGTCCAGATTTATACCAAGCAATTTTTTTATGCAATTTTTTTTTCAATCTCTTTTTAAGTAGGCTTTTGTTTTAAGCTTTTATTTTATTATTTTTTTATTTTCTTTTTTAAGAGAAATAACACTCAGGCAATTATATCTATTAATTATGGAATTGTGCCACTATCTTTAGAAAATCATAGGGCAGATGAGATAGTTGATGAAGAAGGGCGATTGTTTGCACTTAATATTTGTTTTTAAAAAAGCGTTTCAACATTTTTAGTGTTAGCGTTTCAGTGTTAACTAAAAACATCGATTCTATTTAATGCTGTATAGAATTTGTGGCGATGTAGGGGTGCGAACCTAGGCCACTAAAAGTTTTACAGAGTAATACCAGCGGCTGGGATACGAATTTAAGCCACCAAATTTTTACAGCTTAGTATTAAACGTGCTAACCATTTAGCTACAGCATCCTTGAACATATATGTCGCAAGCCAATCGACCACGGAAGTATGAGTTCTTTGAGGAAATGGTGTTGCACTCAGATATGTGCGAGTATTAGGACGAGGTTCAATAAGTTCATGGTTAACTGTGAGTTGCATATCGGACTATTATTGATTATCTTCTTCGGAATGTCCGAATCAGCAAACGAGCCTAGTCCTTTAGGATGATTTTGGTAAAACACAGCATTCACTTGATGTACAATAATCCAATTCAATATCACTTTTTGCATAAATAGCGGTATATTCACATCTTGCATGAACTTTGGGAACACCGTTTATATTACAGTTGATTTTTATTTCTTCTTAAATACTTAAGGTTGGGAAACAGTTGGCATTAGTTTGGCTGTCATCTTATAAATCTTATATTCTAACAATGTTTATTTAAATGTTAAATTTTTGTGTCTTTGGGTTTTTTGAATTTAGCAAACAAGAAATATTATTGTTTTCTTTTTTGAATTAATATAAGAAGACCGAGAGATGACGAGGTATGTACACACTATGCATTAATATCTTGTCTGTTGGTGATATTTAATTTTTTTTTTTTAATGTGGAACATTATTATTTCTTTCAAAAGGAAAAAAAATGAACAAAAAAATATTAACTAACAGTAAACATTAAAAAAACATCAAAAACATAAAACCATCTATGTATCTAGTGTTTAAAGCTTATTTTTATTAGAATGCAAATGCGTAATTTTTTTTTTTTTTTTCAATATAAAAAATGAACAATATTAATTTGAAACGAAGTCATATAATATAAAATTTATGTATCTAAAATAAAAGAAGGGTGTGAAGATAAATACGTCAGATAAATACGTCCTACAAAAATGTTAAATACGTTCCACATAGTGCTAATTGCGCTGTTAAAGTTACATGTACATTAAAAAAACAATATAGCTATAAATTACAACAATTTAATAAAAATATTTAAAAATTTTACAAAAACCGTCTTCGTCCCCATTAAAAACTTTAAAACATAATTACATAGAAAAATGTTATTAGAGTAAAATAATAGGAAAAATGAGTGGAAAAAGTCGATATTTAGAGAAGACATGAATCAGGTCACCGGCATAGTGGGAGTAGCCTAGGACTAGTAGATTCCAGCGGTGTACAATCTACGTCTGGATTCAGCCCGATATCGGAGATATAAATTTTTGAAAATTTTGCTTTTAGGGAAAATCAATATGAAAAAAGGGCATATTTTGAAGTGGAAAAATTCGATATTTAGGGAAGACATGAATCGGGTCACCGGCATAGTGGGAGTAGCCTAGGACTAGTAGATTCCAGCGGTGTACAATCTACGTCTGGATTCAGCCCGATATCGGAGATATAAATTTTTGAAAATTTTGCTTTTAGGGAAAATCAATATGAAAAAAGGGCATATTTTGAAGTGAAAAAATTCGATATTTAGAGAAGACATGAATCGGGTCACCGGCATAGTGGGAGTAGCCTAGGACTAGTAGATTCCAGCGGTGTACAATCTACGTCTGGATTCAGCCCGATATCGGAGATATAAATTTTTGAAAATTTTGCTTTTAGGGAAAATCAATATCAAAAAGGGCATATTTTGAAGTGGAAAAATTCGATATTTAGGGAAGACATGAATCGGGTCACCGGCATAGTGGGAGTAGCCTAGGACTAGTAGATTCCAGCCGTGTACAATCTACGTCTGGATTCAGCCCGATATCGGAGAAATGAATTTTTGAAAATTTTGCTTTTAGGGAAAATCAATATGAAAAAAGGGCATATTTTGAAGTGAAAAAATTCGATATTTAGAGAAGACACGAATCGGGTCACCGGCATAGTGGGAGAAGCCTAGGACTAGTAGATTCCAGCAGTGTACAATCTACGTCTGGATTCAGCCCGATATCGGAGATATAAATTTTTGAAAATTTTGCTTTTAGGGAAAATCAATATGAAAAAAAGGCATATTTTGAAGTGAAAAAATTCGATATTTAGAGAAGACATGAATCGGGTCACCGGTATAGTGGGAGTAGCCTAGGACTAGTAGATTCCAGCCGTGTACAATCTACGTCTGGATTCAGCCCGATATCGGAGATATAAATTTTTGAAAATTTTGCTTTTAGGGAAAATCAATATGAAAAAAAGGCATATTTTGAAGTGAAAAAATTCGATATTTAGAGAAGACATGAATCGGGTCACCGGCATAGTGGGAGTAGCCTAGGACTAGTAGATTCCAGCCGTGTACAATCTACGTCTGGATTCAGCCCGATATCGGAGATATAAATTTTTGAAAATTTTGCTTTATGGAAAATCAATATGAAAAAAGGGCATATTTTGAAGTGAAAAAATTCGATATTTAGAGAAGACATGAATCGGGTCACCGGCATAGTGGGAGTAGCCTAGGACTAGTAGATTCCAGCGGTGTACAATCTACGTCTGGATTCAGCCCGATATCGGAGATATAAATTTTTGAAAATTTTGCTTTTAGGGAAAATCAATATGAAAAAAGGGCATATATTGAAGTGAAAAAATTCGATATTTAGAGAAGACATGAATCGGCTCGCCGGCATAGTGGGAGTAGCCTAGGACTAGTAGATTCCAGTGGTGTACAATCTACGTCTGGATTCAGCCCGATATCGGAGATATAAATTTTTGAAAATTTTGCTTTTAGGGAAAATCAATATGAAAAAAGGGCATATTTTGAAGTGGAAAAATTCGATATTTAGAGAAGACATGAATCGGGTCACCGGCATAGTGGGAGTAGCCTAGGACTAGTAGATTCCAGTGGTGTAGAATCTACGTCTGGATTCAGCCCGATATCGGAGATATAAATTTTTGAAAATTTTGCTTTTAGGGAAAATCAATATGAAAAAAGGGCATATTTTGAAGTGAAAAAATTCGATATTTAGAGAAGACACGAATCGGGTCACCGGCATAGTGGGAGTAGCCTAGGAATAGTAGATTCCAGCGGTGTACAATCTACGTCTGGATTCAGCCCGATATCGGAGATATAAATTTTTGAAAATTTTGCTTTTAGGGAAAATCAATATCAAAAAGGGCATATTTTGAAGTGGAAAAATTCGATATTTAGGGAAGACATGAATCGGGTCACCGGCATAGTGGGAGTAGCCTAGGACTAGTAGATTCCAGCCGTGTACAATCTACGTCTGGATTCAGCCCGATATCGGAGAAATGAATTTTTGAAAATTTTGCTTTTAGGGAAAATCAATATGAAAAAAGGGCATATTTTGAAGTGAAAAAATTCGATATTTAGAGAAGACATGAATCGGGTCACCGGCATAGTGGGAGTAGCCTAGGACTAGTAGATTCCAGTGGTGTACAATCTACGTCTGGATTCAGCCCGATATCGGAGATATAAATTTTTGAAAATTTTGCTTTTAGGGAAAATCAATATGAAAAAAGGGCATATTTTGAAGTGAAAAAATTCGATATTTAGAGAAGACACGAATCGGGTCACCGGCATAGTGGGAGTAGCCTAGGAATAGTAGATTCCAGCGGTGTACAATCTACGTCTGGATTCAGCCCGATATCGGAGAAATGAATTTTTGAAAATTTTGCTTTTAGGGATAATCAATATGAAAAAAGGGCATATTTTGAAGTGGAAAAATTCGATATTTAGAGAAGACATGAATCGGGTCACCGGCATAGTGGGAGAAGCCTAGGACTAGTAGATTCCAGCAGTGTACAATCTACGTCTGGATTCAGCCCGATATCGGAGATATAAATTTTTGAAAATTTTGCTTTTAGGGAAAATCAATATGAAAAAAAGGCATATTTTGAAGTGAAAAAATTCGATATTTAGAGAAGACATGAATCGGGTCACCGGCATAGTGGGAGTAGCCTAGGACTAGTAGATTCCAGCCGTGTACAATCTACGTCTGGATTCAGCCCGATATCGGAGATATAAATTTTTGAAAATTTTGCTTTATGGAAAATCAATATGAAAAAAGGGCATATTTTGAAGTGAAAAAATTCGATATTTAGAGAAGACATGAATCGGGTCACCGGCATAGTGGGAGTAGCCTAGGACTAGTAGATTCCAGCGGTGTACAATCTACGTCTGGATTCAGCCCGATATCGGAGATATAAATTTTTGAAAATTTTGCTTTTAGGGAAAATCAATATGAAAAAAGGGCATATATTGAAGTGAAAAAATTCGATATTTAGAGAAGAATTTTTTCACTTCAAAATATGCCCTTTTTTCATATTGATTTTCCCTAAAAGCAAAATTTTCAAAAATTTATATCTCTGATATCGGGCTGAATCCAGACGTAGATTGTACACGGCTGGAATCTACTAGTCCTAGGCTACTCCCACTATGCCGGTGACCCGATTCATGTCTTCTCTAAATATCGAATTTTTTCACTTCAAAATATGCCTTTTTTTCATATTGATTTTCCCTAAAAGCAAAATTTTCAAAAATTTATATCTCCGATATCGGGCTGAATCCAGACGTAGATTGTACACCGCTGGAATCTACTAGTCCTAATCTTCTCCCACTATGCCGGTGACCCGATTCATGTCTTCCCTAAATATCGAATTTTTCCACTTCAAAATATGCCCTTTTTTCATATTGATTTTCGCTAAAAACAAAATTTTCAAAAATTCATATCTCCGATATCGGGCTGAATCCAGACGTAGATTGTACACCGCTGGAATCTACTAGTCCTAGGCTACTCCCACTATGCCGGTGACCCGATTCATGTCTTCTCTAAATATCGAATTTTTCCACTTCAAAATATGCCCTTTTTTCATATTGATTTTCGCTAAAAGCAAAATTTTCAAAAATTCATATCTCCGATATCGGGCTGAATCCAGACGTAGATTGTACACCGCTGGAATCTACTAGTCCTAGGCTACTCCCACTATGCCGGTGACCCGATTCATGTCTTCTCTAAATATCGAATTTTTCCACTTCAAAATATGCCCTTTTTTCATATTGATTTTCGCTAAAAACAAAATTTTCGAAAATTCATATCTCCGATATCGGGCTGAATCCAGACGTAGATTGTACACCGCTGGAATCTACTAGTCCTAGGCTACTCCCACTATGCCGGTGACCCGATTCATGTCTTCTCTAAATATCGAATTTTTCTACTTCAAAATATGCCCTTTTTTCATATTGATTTTCGCTAAAAGCAAAATTTTCAAAAATTCATATCTCCGATATCGGGCTGAATCCAGACGTAGATTGTACACCGCTGGAATCTACTAGTCCTAGGCTACTCCCACTATGCCGGTGACCCGATTCATGTCTTCTCTAAATATCGAATTTTTCCACTTCAAAATATGCCCTTTTTTCATATTGATTTTCCCTAAAAGCAAAATTTTCAAAAATTCATATCTCCGATATCGGGCTGAATCCAGACGTAGATTGTACACCGCTGGAATCTACTAGTCCTAGGCTACTCCCACTATGCCGGTGACCCGATTCATGTCTTCTCTAAATATCGAATTTTTCCACTTCAAAATATGCCCTTTTTTCATATTGATTTTCGCTAAAAGCAAAATTTTCAAAAATTCATATCTCCGATATCGGGCTGAATCCAGACGTAGATTGTACACCGCTGGAATCTACTAGTCCTAGGCTACTCCCACTATGCCGGTGACCCGATTCATGTCTTCTCTAAATATCGAATTTTTCCACTTCAAAATATGCCCTTTTTTCATATTGATTTTCGCTAAAAGCAAAATTTTCAAAAATTCATATCTCCGATATCGGGCTGAATCCAGACGTAGATTGTACACCGCTGGAATCTACTAGTCCTAGGCTACTCCCACTATGCCGGTGACCCGATTCATGTCTTCTCTAAATATCGAATTTTTCCACTTCAAAATATGCCCTTTTTTCATATTGATTTTCCCTAAAAGCAAAATTTTCAAAAATTCATATCTCCGATATCGGGCTGAATCCAGACGTAGATTGTACACCGCTGGAATCTACTAGTCCTAGGCTACTCCCACTATGCCGGTGACCCGATTCATGTCTTCTCTAAATATCGAATTTTTCCACTTCAAAATATGCCCTTTTTTCATATTGATTTTCCCTAAAAGCAAAATTTTCAAAAATTCAAATCTCCGATATCGGGCTGAATCCAGACGTAGATTGTACACCGCTGGAATCTACTAGTCCTAGGCTACTCCCACTATGCCGGTGACCCGATTCATGTCTTCTCTAAATATCGACTTTTTCCACTCATTTTTCCTATTATTTTACTCTAATAACATTTTTCTATGTAATTATGTTTTAAAATTTTTAATGGGGACGAAGACGGTTTTTGTAAAATTTTTAAATATTTTTATTAAATTGTTATAATTTATAGCTATATTGTTTTTTTTAATGTACATGTAACTTTAGCAGCGCAGTAAGCACTATGTGGAACGTATTTAACATTTTTGTAGGACGTATTTATCTGACGTATTTATCTTCACACCCTTAAATAAAAGATGTTTCTTTAAAAAAAAAAGAAGAATAAATACATGCAACTGCGGTAAAAAAAATAGCACTAAAGGCAACGCTAATCTTTTTTAACAGAGTTCAAAAAAAAGGTTATACAATTCGGCTGAATGTTGCTTTTTTATATTTGTGCCTGCAGAACTTAGTCATATCTGCACCGATTTTGAAAATTTTTTGGCAATATGATAGACTATGCTTACTGATTGTTCCCGTTTAAAAAACAGTTCATAATCTTAAAAATAAAGGTTGTCTCAATACAAAATTCACATTTTTTACGTGTATTATGAACTCTAAAGGGCGATTCTGTAAAATTTAAAATTACTGCGTATTACTATAGCTCCCAATAACAAAAAGTAATACAAAAATAAATCTAAAAAATAAAGGGTCCGCTATAACAACAAGTATATAATTTGAATTTAGAAATTAAAGGGTGTCCCATAGTTGATGTAGATTTACTTATATGGGCCTATCTTTTAAACCGTTATAGACAAATGCTTGCAAATTGGGCAGAATGTCGATTGATATAGCAGTTATAGTAACAAGTATTAATATTTAAAATTATAAATTAAATGGTGCCCCAATAGTTCATTTAATTATGTATATGGCCATAATTTTAAACTGTTGTAGACAGACGATTGAAATTTACAAAGAACCTGTATTACTAACTCCGCTACAACAACAAGTATAAAATTTGGTTTTGGAAACAAACGGGTGTCCCATTAGTTGACATAATTTGGTATATGTGGCCGAACAGTTATAGAAATACAGCTGAAATTTACAAGGGACCTGTTTTGCTAAGTACGCTTTAACAAGAAGCTTAGAATTTAGAAATTAAAGGGTGTTCGCAAAATTAATGTTATTTGTTCTATATGGCCGTATTTTTTGACCCGTTATATACAAACACCTGAATTTTAGACAGAATGTCCACTACTTTGTGTCGTATAATAAGAAGTATAAAAATTTTAATTTTTAAATTAAAGGGTTTTACAATAGTTGATATAATTTTATGTATATGGCCAAACCGTTATAGAAATAACCTGATTGCTAAATCTACTACAACAGCAAGTATATAATTAGAATTTTGAAAATAAAGGGTGACCCTATAGTTGCTGTAATTTGATATATATTGCCAAACTGTTGAACAGTTGAACAAGTATAAGGCTTGGAGATATAAGGGTTTCCCAATAGTTAATGTCATCTAATTTATGTGCCCATACTCATACATAGGCAGACAGATGAAATCTGTTTTGGTATCATTTTTACCAATTTTTAGTAATATAAATTTTCCAGAAACACATCATTGCATACATTGCAATAAGAGAAACATTAAGGCCAGAGAGATTTCTATTACATTTATTAAATTTTATTGAAATAAGTTAGAAAATATGCTCAAGGTTTTGCCGGTAAAGATAATAGCACTATCCATATGAAACTACACAAAAAGTAACAATATTTCAAATACACGCTAAAGAGAATGATTTCACTTAATTAATATTTTGTTAGATGTCTTTTATTACGAAGGAGCAAGGAATTGGCATAGAACTAACCATGTCTTCGCATCTTTTTGGGGAACTCATTTTCAAGACTCCTTAACAACATCCTAAAGTTTCTTGCTGTTAGTAGGTTTTGACTCATAGACGTCTTACTTGACGTTGGTCTAAAGATTTTCGACCGGTCTTAGGTCAGACGACTGTGCAGACCTTTGCATGATGTTAATATTTTAGTCTATACACTCCTGACAAGCATTTTTTGCTCGCTGTCTTGTTAAAAGACTTAAAACAAAAAAATTTTCTTCTTCTATATAAAGTAGCGCCACATTTTTGGATATGTTAACGTAAAATGAATTGGTTCCACATTATGCTTGAACCCCCATGCTTTATGGTCTTGAACGTAACTCTTGGATGATAGTCTGCATTTGGATATTCTCTAACATATAAACGAGAACCTTTTGCACAGTATAAAACGATTTTAATCTCGTTCGTTTTCAAGATATTGTCCACTAAAAAATCATATAACTAATAATTATTTTTGCCAGCACTGTATATATACAAATGTATAAAACAAAGAAAAATACGTCTAAAATCCATGGAATGGGTTTTACTGGAAATATAATTATATACCACAAATGTTAGAATATAACTTCCGTCATGTAGCCGCCTTCAAGGTGATGGTACAATTTAGATATCAAACCTTCTTCTTCTTTTACAGCAACTGCTGTCGTGTTCGAATTAAATTCGGTTGAAAGCGAATTACATCTGAGCGAATTTAATTTTAGATATAAACAACCATTTTTTTTTAACTTTGCCCGCCAGTTTTATTTTTCAAACTCACGGGAGCAAATAAACTTTGAGAGTCAATAATACAACTTTTGAAGAATTCAAATTTTAAGAGTCAAAAATAAAAGTTGAATTGCGTAACGAACTAAATGAGAGTTTTTCACTGGTTATACTTTATTTATAAATAGATTTCAGTTCTTTTAAATTTTAAGATATTAATGTGTGTTTATCTATCCCCAATTCGTCTTGTGCTTCCTTCCATACACTTTCAAGCATGAAGCTTAAAGATTAAAGAAGACATCACTGAAACCAATGTCAATTTTCAGACGCTAGAAAATCATTTGGTAGGAGCGAATTAACAAATTAGAAAAAAACAATGCACTAAAACTCTTGCAGTAGCCCTCGTATTAACTTCTTTACACTTGCGAAGTAAATTTAAATTCTTTTAAGCAATTTATTAAATTTTTTCAATTTTATATAAGTAATTTTTCTCAAAATATGCTTTTGAATAATATACGCTTCCATACAATGGAAAACGCCAAGTTGAGCTGCAAAAAAAATAAATAAAACTAAAGTTAACTTCTGATTTAGTTATTCTTCTTCAAAATTTTCAACCAAACAGGTTTCAAATGTTGTTTTTAATGTTCTTGATTTTTTTTACTCACGTATGTACATACATAGATTCGTACATAAAATGCATGAGCATAATATGCATGAGCATAATATGCATTGTAAGCAATATTCAGAAGAAAAAAACAAGCACAGACAGCATTTTTGATAAAATTGTTCTTTTTTGTTCCAAAGTTGCCGTTGTCCGATAAAAATTAAAAATTCGCAAATTCCTAGTTTTTTACTTTATGCAATATTACTGATTTTATATAAGTTCGTTTGTTCGTCTATATAAGTTCGTTTGTTTATTGGTGCGTGCGTCAATCACGCCTCAACTGCTGAACAGATTTGAATGAAATTTCAAATACGGTTAGATATCTCCCTAAAAGTTACAATAGGGTAATTATATTATTAAATTGGATCAGAAGGAGAGAAAAATGGAAGGCGGGCACTTTCATGCAAATGAATCGATTTTTATAAAGTATCAGCTAATCGATTTTAATGAAACTCGGAACATAGATAATACAGGCGGTCTCGATGTCGAATTCATTAATTTTCGCCGTAAACGCTAAATTAATGAATTCGCCATTGCAACCACCTAGTATTATTTCGCCATGCGTGATACTATTTTTAAAGATGTAGTTCCAATCTAAATAGAATTTTGTTTTTGTGTATCTTTATTCACTGATTTAATAGATTGTTCCTGATGGGTGACTTCGTTCTGTGATTTTTATTATTCATATTAAACAAGGTTTTAATATATTACAACAAATTAAAAAAAAAAACACTGGAGATTAAAAATGTGGCAATGAATAAAATATTGTTTCATATTTTTAATCATTATATATCATTATTATTTTCTAACAGATAAAGAATTATATTAAGTTAAGCAGGCGGCTTTCGGACAGCCCTCGCAGTTCTGAAAAGTAATTCTTTTGTGTTGTGAGAACATATTGCTCTATTTAAATTAAGAACTTATTTGTAAAACAATATTTTGATTATAAAAAAATTAAATAATGAATCGATGAACTCTTAGTGTTGGGAACCATAAGCAAATAAATAAAAAATAACTCTATATTTTAGATTTAACAAAAGATTTTGTTAAAGAATATTGCTCCAGAGCATTTCTTATACATTTTTTATGTACCTGTTAAATTAATAAAATTTAAATGAAGTGAATTAAAACATAAAATTTGGGGTTATTCTTAAAATATTCGCATAATATTTTAACATGCATATCAAGGACTGTCAGTTATTATTCAGTTATTTTCATATAAAATTTTAGTTGGAAAAATAATTGTTGTTATAATTTTCGGTAATAACCGTCGTCACTGGCTGTGTACTTTGGATGTTCGGCGAGCGCTTTCGATGTGATAACATCATTTTCAAGCCGCGTTTTTATTAAAACTGCCAGTTTTAATAAAAACGCGGCTTGAAAATGATGTTATCACATCGAAAGCGCTCGCCGAACATCCAAAGTACACAGCCAGTGACGACGGTTATTACCGAAAATTATAACAACAGTTTATTATATACTGGCGGAATCAACCCAATTAATTTAATACCGGAAAAATAATTCTTTGCATTTTTGTTAAATATTGAAGCGATGTTGGCAAAGCTATAGATAGAGCAATTTTCATATTGTCATTTTTATTTTTGTTAAACCTATTAATAATTTTTACATCGGCTTAAGACTTAAGAGAGGCTTTAAGACGGGGATTTATTTATTTTTTTGTACTTTTTTTTTGGGTAAATATTTGGGGTAAATATAGAAATCCTTGAGATTTCGTTATATAATAGGGAGACGTGAAAAGAATTTTTGCCACAAACGAAGCCAAGGGTTAATTGTTATCGCTAAAAATAAAACGATTTAAATACTAAAGTAAGGAATTATATGTTATGCTGAAACTATAATAAATTTTCATAGAAACTCAATGTACGTATCGTCTTAGTACCTACCTATAAACAAAATTAAATCAGTTGTATTCGACCCTTTAACTAAATTAAAATTAATTTCAAATAAAATTATCCTCACAATTAAATCTTTGAAACTTAAATTTGCAGAAAATATCTTAAGTAAAAATTTAACTATAAAAGAATTTTGTCTATAAATCTGTTGTAAGGCATAATGTCTTATCATATATAATATAAATCTACGTTTTCATCAATCAACTTTCTCTCATCAGTTATCGTGGCTTTTAAAGAATAATTTATTTTCGTTTTTTTTTATCCCAAATAATTATTTATTTAGAACTGATATGGCCTTTTTCCTGGCACCCAAATTGGTATATATCTCTGTTTTGCAGAGGAACTAAAAATTCAGAATAACTAGAAATCAAAAAATTAAATCCAATAAGGAATTTAACTTACCTTTTTTGTTGTTCATTAGGTAATTGTGACGATAATTGATTTTGAGTATCATTTAACTGGTTGGAGGTTTTATTATTATAATTGTTATTGGTATTATTTGTTATTAATGTTGATGTGGTATCTTCAAATGTTGTAGGTTGTGGTGGTTGATTTATAAATGAATCATTTTTAGCCGCATTGTAAACGGCACAATCACCAAAATGAAATATATTTGTAAATAAAATTAAAATCAGTGAATTTAAAAGAAAGAGAAACCATGTACAACGATTTGAATGTAGCGCAAACATATTCGTTTTAGTGATATTAAAGGAGGACGGGGTTTTAGATCCTAAAAGGGAACGCGCCATTGATTTTCCGCTTTCCATTTTATGTTTACTAACACTATAACAACTGCTTTTAGCCCTCATTATTGATGAACGACTAAAGTTTTTTCTGCAGGTCATTATTGTTTCATGATTTTCATTACCAACATTTTCACTATTGATATTTCTAGTCCGATTTTGGCAATTTTCTAAACGTGGCACAGGTTTAACTTCCATTATTTTATTATTATCTATGTATAAATGTTCACTTTTCTTTTAATTATACAATAACAGAAGTGATCAAATTAGCACTTAATCAAAAATTTTACAAGCAAAGACAAATAAGAACACTTTTTCCAACTACAAAAACGCACAACAAAATCCGTTTCTTTCCTTTATTGCCGTCTGATACAACTTCTCTTTCTGATGGAATCTGTTTGACTGGTTTATTATTATTTTCTTTTTATTTATTCCTTTTTCTACAATAGGGTTGCCAGTTTTTTTTATGACATAAGTGTTGCCGGAAACATTTTTTTAAATATTTGGATTGCCAATATACGCGTTCTAGAATCACTAATGCACGTTTAAATCTAAATTCTTATTTTGGTTAACAAAATAATGTTTATTTTATTGCTGTTCCGAAAGCTAAATTAATGCAAAAAACGTGGAAAATAATTATCATCGATTTATTTATCGATTTTTAGTTTCGATTAAGTTTATATTAATTAATACCATTTTCACATTACAATTCGAATGACGTTATTCGCTCTCTGAATGACTTGGGTTTGGCAGTTGTTTGTTTATTTCCTAGAAAACACGTTGGACTGTAAAAAAGTTTTGCCAATTCATTTTAAACAACAACAACCATTTTATTTTAAACATCTATTTTTTACTTTTTTTCGTCTCTTTCAGAAGTTTTTCATATTTATTTATATTTTTAATGTCCTATATAACTTTTCACTTTTTTTCTGTGTTTACTTTTTATTATTTTGACAGTTGTTCAGGTAAAACTTCGATAAAAATTAGAGATGACACTGATTTTATCGTAATTCGTGTGGTAATTCAAATTCAATTACCTACAAAATTGGTGATTCGCTCTCAAAAATTTGTATGGGGAATTACGTTATTCTGCTGGTAATTAGAGGCCGAATTAAGAATGAGGGAGCGAATTACGAAAAACGCTGTAATGTGAATATGGTATAAAATGGTTGGAGTAACGACTAAATTTGAAATTCTTCTTTTCTTTGTTAATATAATTGACTCAAAAATTAAAAAAAAAATGTTTCTTATTTTCACTTTATATTTTTCAGAGCACTGAAAAATACGAAAAAAATTGGTGTGAAATTCAAAACATGCCTGAAAATCTTGATAAGAAAATACAGCCACTTTGTTCATTTCTCTTTTATAAATTTTTTGAACACAAAAAAATAAATAAATCTAAACAAAAGGTCTGAAAAATTTGTTTTTAAAAAAATCCGTACGAAAAAAGTGCTGCTTATGTTATTTCGTAGTTGGAAAAAAAATGTTGCCAAGAACATTTTTTAGTTGGTAAACATGCTGCGAGAAACAAATAAACAGAGTACTACTTCAGCAACATTATTTCTAATTTATTTCGCAGTAAATTTTTATATGGACTTTTTCAACATTTCGCACAAAATGATGAATAGAGTACTAAGCTTAAGAAGAATTTAATTTTTACTTAATTTCCATTTAAAATGCAAATAAAAATACTATTTAACACGAATTTCAACATGGGGAAAATCGGTATTCGATATCGATCGAAATTTCAATAGAATTTAAATGTGAATTTCAATCGAATCGAATGCCGTAATTTGACCTCAGAATTGGTTTGTTCGTTTAACAGCAATTAAGCGTACAACATCCAAAACCATAAAGATAAAAGTTTTAAATAACAGCCTCTTGTTTTAGATTAAATAAAATTTTATTTTTATCTTGTTTATTTAAAAATATTTATATTTTAACCGATTTATTAAAAAAATATTGTATATGGGTTAGGTTAGACACATTAAATCGTAAATGTATTAAAATGTTTAGCTTAATAAAGAACAAACAACAACTTTAAATTTTGTTAGCTTCTATGAATCTTAAAAGGTTAATTAAAAACTAAAATAGAATCTTTAAACCTGTCTAGGTTTAGTAAAATAAAAAATAAAAAAACCCAACTCATTTTTTTAAATAAGTCTAACAAAGTTTTATATCATTCGGTGTTACATGAATATTTACATTGCACTCCTTTGCCGTTAAACTATTTTCAGCAGAGGAAACATCATCATCATCGTCTAATACTAACGAAAAACGTTTCATGAGACAACTATTGGCATCACAAAGACTTAACGATAAGTCCAATTTAATATCTTCTTTTGGCACATCCACAATAAACTCATCCAAGCGAAGCAATTCTAATGTAAATTGCCCATTAGTTAAAGAACCCTTAGTAAGAAGGGATTTTAAGGCACTATTCACACTATTGAGTGACCATTTCTGAGGAGCATCTTTAGTAAATTTTAATCGATCATCTAGTGAAATGGAAACTTGTAGTTTTAACTGTTTACAACGTTTGATAGGAAGTTTCTTAATTAATTCAAAGCTAGAACGCAAGGGTCCATCAGTGACTGTTTCGTCTTTATGATTGACGTTTTGAAATTTCAATTGAAACGGCTCAGCTTTAAGAGTTTGCATATTAACACGTATGAGTTGATGATTATTGGTGTCGGAAACAACCAAATATTGACAAGTGGCATCAAAACAAAGACCTGCTGGCTCATTAAAGAGCTGCAATTTAGTGTCGTCATTATATTGTTTTATCGCCAACGTTTCAATGGTATTCATTTCAATATTGATGACTTTCAGTTTGTGATTGTATGTATCAGCTACATAAACTTTACCGTTGACGTGATTATACGTAACTCCCAAAGGATGCTGTAGTTTTGCCGCATACTGTTTGCCATCAATATCCCCGAAAGCGAAAAGATTCTAAAAATGCAAAATAACAATAAAACAGTAACGAAGTCTTAAAACAACCCACCTGTGGATTTCGATCTCCTCCCACAACAGCCAAAACTTTTCCATCCACCATTGACGCCTTACGAATACTCGAACTTTCACTATCCGCTATAAATAAGAAATCATTGGCCATTGCTAGTCCTGAAGGTTGCGCAAAAGCTGCATTTTGTGGATACGAATTATTGCGATTTTCTTCCATGCCATTGCCAATTAGAGAAACACAAGTACGAGGCTCAAACTTCTTAAATTTCCACCAAATCATACCGTCCAAAAAGTAGCCCCATATTTGATGAGTGCCAGCCATTGAAATGACTATTATGGTTTTCTCAGGTACATTTTGTTCATCCAAATGAAAAGACATATCCATATCACGAGTCCTAAACACCGCCACATCCCAAGGAGATGATATTTGTTGTAGTGGACCAATTTTGCCACCAATACGATCATGTCCTTGTTGACCAGTGCCAGCTAAGGTTTCCACCAATTCAGTGCTTAAAGAAACTTGGCGTATGGCATGATTTTCAGTATCGGCCACAATTAGGATGTCTTTAGTAATGAATACCACACCTTGTGGACAATTGAAACGAGACGTTTTTAAATCACCATCTGCTAGGCCAGCTATACCACTACCGATTTTTTTGAGCACATCACCATTTGGATTAAAGACCAATATACGATTGTTGCCCGCGTCAGCTACAGCAAAATTGCCTTCCTCACTGCGTGCTATTTTGGCGGGGAATCTTAGTTTAGAAGCGGGCAAGAGATCAACTGATGGTTTAAGAGGTAAAGTGAAGAGTTTCAGTTCCTGTTTTTGTGCAAAAAATCTTAAAGCCTGCTCAATAAAATGTTCTAAAAACAAGGCATGTCCTTCGCCCATTAGCATTAATAAAGGAGCACCATTTGGCGCCAACACCATCAATGTGGGCCAACAGCGGATGCCAATTGCACGCCACAATGACATGGTGGGATCGTTTACTATAGGATGTTCAATGCCATAACGTTGGGCAGCCGCTAAAATATTGGCAGCATCTCTTTCATTTTCAAACTTGGGACTGTGGACGCCTATCACAACCAAACCGCGCTCAGTGGGATAAAGCTTTTCTAAGGCATTAAGTTCGGGCAATATATGCATACAATTTATGCAGCAATATGTAAAGAAATCCAATACCACCAACTTTCCTCTTAACGCTTCCAAGGTCAAAGGTTTACTAACATTAAACCAATCCAGATCTATTAAAAAAAATTATATATTAATATAATTTTCTCCCCATAAAATCCAATTTACCTTTTTGAATTTCATAATTAAGTGTTCGTAGCACATCTAAGGCACTGTCTGCCTCCCAACGCCTAAGAAAATCTTGAAAAACCTGTGCCTGTTCAGCAACAACTTTAGCTGCTCTGTAACGTCCCTGTAGATCTTCAGTTATATATGCCAGCATATCAATGGGTTCCAATTCGTCAGTTTCCATTTTTGAAAATAGATTTTGTACTAAATCTTTGGTCTTTTTCCAAAATTTCATAAAAAAAATAAAAATTGTTGTTAGACAGTGAAGTAATTTATATCACTTATTTTAAGAGAAAAGAGATAATTAAATAAGAGTATTGCATCCGAAAGGTATGTTTAATGCGTGTAGTAAATACATCTTTAGTGTTGTCAGCTTTAAATTTTTTTAAAGAGTCGTTAAAAAATTTTGTTACCCATATAGATATTTTGAAATATTTGAATATTTCAGAGCCCCGTGACTTGGAAAATATGGGAGCACCATATATTTATTTTTTTGATTGGAGTTCTTCATTGTTCCAAATGATATGAAAAAATTAGAGGTAGGCGTGATGTTTTGCCCGCTGCGTCTAAGGACACGGACCGGTCTTGCTGATTTCCAATATTACCTATTTCGATACTATGTCTGATCGATTAGCGTATTTAAATTTTTGTTGAAACCAAATTTGCCTTTGCAAATTTTGTTGTGTTTTATTTGAAACTAGCGGATCCCAGCATGCTTCGCTACGCATGAATATTTACATTGAATCAAAATTATTGTATGCGTATATACGCTACAACGTGTATTTACCGCATATGCTCAAAGGCACCTACGTATTTGTTTTTTTATATATAGACAAAATCACATGGTGTCATGAAAGGTCATAACTCAAGAACGCGTCGACCGATTTCGTGCAAACTTAAGATAAACTATCAACACGACCATACGAATAAACCCTAAAAATTAAATCGAATTCGGTTTGCAACATTTATGTATATATGGATGGATACCACAGACAACTGTTATAACAAATATCAAATTAAAAGCGAAATGTATAAATTTCGATGGCATGTAAAATTTCATCGTTTAAGGAAAGGCCCGATAAAACTCGCTAAAGAGTTGGAAAAAATGAGATGTTGCAAATCTGGACGAATATAAAATGGTACATGAAGTCTAACCAGACAGGTGATCGAATCTAAAATAAAACTTTAACTGTGACCATTTCTTGAAAAGATATAGAGGTTAAACACATTTTTATAAGCTTCAAAAGTATATGGTTTCCACACTGTCTAAAATTTAAAAATTTTCCTGTGAGGCTTCAAAAAAAAAAAAAAAAAAAAAAAACTAATGCTAAACGGGCAATGTTAAAATTTTTGTTTTTATACTTACTGAGTGGCGGTAGTAACATACAGCGTGCTTAAATCTATATATATACTTAATAAAACCGTAACAGGGTCATTTCTGTACATGAAATATTTTTTTGAAAATTTGAATGTTGGAAAATACAAAACACCTGTTTTTAGAATTTCTGGTTGTCTGCCTTTGTTTGCATCAAGTAAAAATGGATGGATGCTGGATGGATTTGAATAAAATTTTGCGAGGAAGTACCTTAAAACCTTCGTAAAAATATGCAAATTTTTTTAAGAAAAACTAAAGATACAATTTTACCGTTATAATAGTACTAAAATAGTTGTGAGTAAATTTTATTTTTTTAATGAAAATTTTTAACACAGAATGGTTAAAAACACTTTTTTCTAAATTTGAATTTTTAAGAAAATTAGAAGCGACACTTCAGGCGAAGTCGTGGGCACTGTTAGTTTCAAATATATACATGCCTTACAATCACGGCACCCTTTGTTTGATTGCATTATTTTAGTGCTACATAATTATCAAACTCTGTAAATTTCAACCTCAAAATCACGTCTCTATGGAGAAATTTTATTTGATATTTTATTTGTTATTATAGTGCTGTTATAAACACCCACTGTTCAAAAGATAAGACTTTTTACTGTAAAATCACGTAGGTATTTTTATACCCTTCACCACAAAGAGTGGAAAAAGGGTATAATAACTAAGTTTGTCATTCCGTTTGTAATTTCTTCAATATCAATTTCCGACCCCATAAAGTTATATATTCTGTTTTGCCTTTGCAACAAAAATTTAAATACGCCAATCGATCAGACATAGCGCCGAAAGAGGTGCTATTGGATATCAGGGCAAAACACCACATCTCCCTCAAATAAAAAAAAAACAAATATATGAGGCAACAGATAATTAAAAAATAAGAAAAAAAAACCTCAAGTAAAAAAATTAGCGCTCGCCCATATTTTCCGAGTTATGGGCATCTTAAACTTTCAAATTTTTTAAAATATCAATATGGGTATCATTTAAAAGCTTTTAAAGAGGTCTTTAAGCAAATACTAAAATTTTTTTAAAAATGCTTAACCCATGAAGAGTCATGATGACATTTTTATGTAAAATTATATAAATGCAGTACCAATTTTTTTTTTTAATTCTGTCACCCCAATACATATTTGACTTTTTGATTGGAGTTAATTCACTAAACTAGATTTACATAGATGGTGAAGGGTACATAAGATTCGGCATAGCCGAATTTTTTTACGTTACCGATACACACTCTGTGAAGATTGAAAGTGTTTGTCAATTATGCTTTAGAGGATACGTCAAAACTACGTGTATTGTATAGGCACACGCTCTAATTTTTTTTCAATATTTTATACAATTTTGAAATATTCAGGTAAGTGGTAATTTTTAATCTTTTTATTGACGACTTTTCTGTCAGTAATTTTATTCATGAAAATCGCAATGAAAAGGCGAAATATTTTAAAAATAAATATATTTAAAAAAATAAAAAGAAAGTTATTTTTTATTTGTTTAATATTCAAAATTAATTTTAAATCATACTAAATGAATACAAAATGTAATAAAAAAATAATAAAATATTTTATTTTTTGTTGCTCGCTTAGATGACCAGAATAACTTAATTTTATCCTTAAATTAAGATGTATGTAAAAGAAAATGTTAATATCTATCTCTATATTTGTTCCAATTTTTTTAGATCGTTACAGTGCAGGTCTAACAAAGATTGCTTATAACTACAATTCATTAGAAATTTATTGATCTTGTTGGAAAAAAAAAATCGTTTGCGATTACCATTTAAATATGATTTATACAAACTTCTTTGGCCTTTTCACTATCTCCAGCTACTTTACAAACTTCAGCCAAAAGGTTTTTTAAAATTTTCGGTTGGCGTCCTTGTGAACCGTCCAAGGTTATAGTAGGAATAAATGTAATGCTAGGCCTTAAGGCATGAGTAACATCACCGTTTAATTTCAGCAACTCACTGCCATTTGAACTGTCAATGCATTTTTGTATGAGATCAATATTTTCTATATTGTGTTGTTTGGCACACTATTAGAAGTATTAAAAGAGAAAAAAAATCAAGAAAGCTTAAATAAGAAATGTATTCCTTTTACCTTCTGGAAAGCTTCTTTCGGTATATGATTTTCATGTATCATACAAGCCACAACCTCTAGACGCGCCAGCGCATCTTCTACTACTTCTACGACACAAGCATGATAGGTATTAGCTTCACACTCTAATTGACCATGCTGGCAGTCAAAACGATATGTACCGTCGGGATTGGTGAAGGTTTTAGCTTTACCGTATGGTATAAGCTGGACATCCATTATGGTTGCCGCTTCTTTATATGCAGGCAATAATTGTTTAATTATGAAGTGTTTACTATCCGGACATAAGGCTTCGTAAAATACAGCCACTATTACCGGAGCGCCGGGAACTCTTCTGTGTGTATCCTATCAAAAAAAGCAGAAAATTCCATAAATTAATTGTAAATGATCACTTTATCTTGCTGTATTATTTTTAGATTTAATATTAAACCTACGTGGCTAGTTTTATGAGGTTCATTTTGTACCACCTGTGCCTGTGGATACTCTGTACTTACAGCCAATAAAGTTCCATTGTTCAGTAGGAAGCGTATTAGTTGATATGTTAATCCGATGACAATCAATAACAGTATAATGCGTTTACGTGTCAGCGAAACCATTTGAATTCGTTTTTGTTTGTTTCTTTATTAAATTAAAATTGTTTTTGTTTCTTCTAACAAATTTTCATATTTTACTATTTTTCCTGAGAATTAAGTTTACTACTACAATCCAGCAACAATTTAACATTTAATTTAAATACACAGTGTTGCAATTAAAAGGCTTAAGAAAACTTTGTAACAGTTCCTTAAAGGACTGCCTTGCAAATGGAAAAAATATAATTTAATTTCTCAAAGTTTTAAAAGTTACTAAGACCAAAGAAGTCCAAAACTTTAAAGTTGTACTTAAAGCATTAGCCAAAAACTCGCTTGGCGAGTTTGGTAAAAAAGAAATTTAAAGAAAATGAGAAATAATATAAACAAGCGGCAATCAATGTTTTTGCAGTTAGGCCCCTTTTAGATTAGACAAGTTTACTTGCGCAACTATAATTTTCAATTTTATTAATTTTCTTTTGAACTTGCTATTATATTCACATTCACCAACTTGGTTGAGCAAGTTTTATTTTCTTATGCTCGAATTTTCTTAATTTGTTGACGTTTTGTTTCATTAACAATAATAAATTATTTTAACACACACTTTGGGGATTTATTAGTTTCTTTTTCCAATAAAAACACTTTGAAATTTGGGGACACTAGTTAAAATTAGATTTAAGCACTATTATCCATTTTATTAATTAGTTTAATGAAAAAATACTAGTTCGTAAAGGATTAAAAGTTTTTAGTAAAAGTTTTTAGTTAAAAATATGTAAGTGTGTATGTAAAGTGTATGAGAAGGACCCATTGATCATGGACGCTATGGGCTGGTGCGAAATAAAGTACTCTTACGTACCATCTATTTGTTCTTAATTTTAGAAATTAACTGGATGTAGTAAAAACTGGCTACTGTTTCTCTAAAATCATGCTATTTCGTAAAATATAAGAACAATATTGAAAACACTAACAACACTGCTCGTGGGTTTGCAAATGGACACTGTCTTTCTGAGAAAAAAACTATTTTTCCTAAATAAAAAAACTAACAGTTTTTCTTTTCTAATTTATTAAGCACTAGCTCAGTTTTATAAATAATAAAATTTTTTATTTATATTTTAATTATTTCGCCACACTGTTGGGTGGCATCATCAGGTAATAGGAAACAAAAAATATTAATAATCAAAAAAACATTTATATATATAAAAAACTAACAACTAATCAAAAGTTCTGGCTACACTCTTTTATGTGTATTTTATTTACATTTTTTCAAGAGTAATTTGCTTGCACTGAACACATGCCGACCCATTTTTGACATTTCTATAAAACACATGAACAATGTGCTTGTTGCTTTTATTTTTTTATTGAAAGTTTTATTAAAATATTTTGATTTCAATTTGAATTTTACTCAAAAATAATGGCTAAAAGGCTACGAGAGTACGTGAATTACACTACAAAAGAATTGAATGAATACGTGGAGGCAGAAGGCTCTTGTGTGCATAAAATAAACACGAACTTACATTTGTCCATGGGACCTTTCTGTCTGGCTGACTTCAAACATGTTCTGCTCGCCCATATAGTACGGAGTAAAGTCGGTTTCTTTGACGTACATTTGGATGGAATTGTATTAGATGTTAAGAATATTAAAATCTTGGGCACAACTGGTGCCATACGTGCTGATGATGCCAAAATACATGTCAACATCAATGCTGATGTTTATGTTTTTAGGCCCCAAGAAGGAGCTGTTCTAACGGGTATTGTGAAACACATAGGACTTCATCAAGTTGGTGTCATTCTTTATCGTGTATTTAATGCTAATTTAAGAGTTGCTAATAAGGTAGATAAAAGTGAAGTTCAAATGGATCAAGAAGTCAAATTTCGTATACGAAAGTATAATTTACAAAATGTATTTCCCTACATCGATGGTGAACTGTTGACACCAGCAGCAGAAGCTTTAGCTAAGGGGGTAATAAGAACTAAGAAAAAAGAAAATTTTTTAAATATACTAATATTTTTTGTTGTAATTTTAGAAAAAAATTGTTTTCAAACAGGAAGACACTAGCGATTCTGGTATCGAAGAAAAACTTGGTACGCAAGAACTCGATGGGTTGTTGTCGGTTATAAAAACGGAAGCACCTTCAGAATATGAAGAAGCCTTAGCGGAAAGTAATAATAAAGAGAAAAAGAAATCTAAAAAGTCCAAAAAAGCAAAAATTAGTTTGGAAGATTCAGCTGTTAGTGACACTCCAACAGAGTTTGCTAAAAAAAAATCTGCAAAAAAACGTAAGCCATCAGTAAACACAGAAGATGATGGAACATTAACTGCAGGAACGTCTATAAACATCAGAAGTGATGACTCTCTGCCACTAACACCTAAAAAAATCAAAAAAGAAAAGGAAACTAGTTCAACGAAAAAACACAAAAGTAAATCAATTTATTCAGAACATAACGTTTCAATAAAACAAGAATTTGCTGATGATGACTGATAGTAAAATATGTATTGTATTGTATTGCAAAATAGGGAACGAACTCGGACGCCTTACCTTGCCTACGGTTATGTAATGGATTTCGATTTTCACAAAAAAAAAAAAAAAACGAAATGAAATCTAGTTAGACTAGTTTTGTTCACTCTACCTTTTTGTTTTCAATTTTCTGTTCATTCCTAAGAAAACAATTTTAATATGATATGTGGAAAACGTTACGCTGTTCTGTATTTTAATTCGTAAGAAAAAACATTTGCAATATACAAGCAATACAAATTGGAATGATGTTATTTTCGAATCGAAATACAGAGCAACCTTCTGTTTAATTTATTTTTAAACTCGCTTTGGCGTGTGTTAAATTTGTTTTTTTTTTTTCGTAATACACTTATATAAACAAGTTAAAAATTTCAATTTTTGTTTCTGTAGCATTTTCGGCATTTGTTTTTACACAAAAAATTTTATTACATACCTTATTACCTCTTCTATAGACAATTAAATGCATTTACATATAAACATATAAATTTTTAAACAATTTGTTTTTTTTTTCATATATTTTTGTAATAATTAAGATTTTTTAACTTAAAAGAAATAAAATTTTTTCTACAGTTTTAATGTAGTACATTTATTTTCCCTAATATTTCAAATATGATATACAGATAATACAGATTTTTTACGCTTGGAAAATTATACAGTAGAAAGTGGCACCAAAGAAAGTATAAGTTATTCATATTGCCACCAAAAATTTCAAAATTCACTGACAGAGATTGAAGATATTTAACGATGCATTAACGGAACTAAGCACCATTTATACAAAATTGTAACGCATGTAATTCAAGTCTTCTACGTTTTTTTATATCAAGTAAAGTTACGGAAATTGTCTCATACAACTAGGAATTCGTGCATTTTTTAAAAATGTTTATTTTTTAAGAGTATCGGTATGCGATTTTTTTCTTTGTATAAAAAAAAATAAATTTTTCTGCATTTGTTTATGATAATTTTAGAAATCAACTAACCGATCTGAATAAACATTTGAGATTATAAGTCATGTCACACAATTCACTCCCGATCGAAAGTTTCAATTCCGCAAATTGGTTTGAAAATAAAAAAAAAAAAAAAAACAAGTAAGAGCGCTATATTCGGCTATGTCGAATTTTACATACCATTCACCATCTATGTTTAGTTTAATAAAGTAACTCCAGTCCAGTCAAAAAAGCAAATACTGGTAACAGAGAAATAAAAACAAAAAAAATTTTGGCATTGCATAAAAATGACATCGGCCCTTAATGGGTTAAGTATTTAAAAAAAAAATTTAAGTATTTCCTTAAAGATCTCTTCAAAAGCTTTAAAATGATACCCATATTGATATTTAAAAAAATTTTAAAATTTCCGAGTCCCGTATCTCGGAAAATATGAGCGAGCTCCAATGTTTTCGCTTAATATTTTTTTCTTAGTTTTTAGTTCTCTGTCGCCACATACATTTATTTTTTTGATTGGAGTTACTTTATTGTTCCAAATGACATGAAAAAATTTCAAAACCAATAAGTTTTTTTTTATCAAGACGAATTAATTTACAGGCGGTTGTTGTAAAAATATTAAAATAATTTTAAAAATAAATAATCTTTTTATTGGAGAGAATCAAGCACAATTAAAGTAAATTTACATACAGCCCAATTATGAATATTCTCACGGAATTTCTTTCCCACGGAAAAAATTTTTCTCGAGAAAAAATTCCTCCAATTATGAATTCCGTGGGGAAAAATAATGAAAAAGTGGCATCACAGTAATTTGAAGGGAGTTTGTTTTGTTAATTTTCATATAATTTTTATTTTATAATTTAGAATACCTACTTTTTTTCCCCGGATTTTTTTCACTTTCCGCAGTCAATCAAAAGGGGAAAAATTTATAATTGGAGAAAAGGGAAAAGTGAAAAAACTCGCACGGAATTTTTGTTTATAATTGGGCTGATAATTTTAAAAACAAATAATTTTCAAATACTGTGAACAAGTAAAAAAATTTTAAATTTTAGAGCTGTGTCGTTCGCGAACGAACGGGTTAAATTGACCGACTCAATCAAGTGAACGGAATGATCCGGTCATTTAAATCCGGTCTTTTCCTTCAATAGTGTACGGGTTAAATTGAACGGATGACTTAATTGAACGAAATGAGCCAGATAATTAACCGGCTCCTTTCGTTCAAATTGACCGATTGAACGAACGAATCAGTCTTTGATAATTGACCGAAAAAGACCGGTCACTGAAACGAATGACCGGGCACATGTCTAGTAAATTTCATTTCAGCTAGATCAGCTATTTTAAACATCAACGTGGTGCTCTTTAATAACAAAACCTGCAATGACATACATATAGATGGTGTCACACCTAAATCTTTGAGACACTCTCCTGTTCTTATTTTACGATTTGCAATACGTAAGCTAATGTATTCCTTAACCTACCGGCTATTAATTAATAAAGCTTCTGTCTCAAGCATGAACTAACGATGTGAAGGCTAAAATTACAATTGGTCTCTGTCTCATTTACGTTCTTTGCTACAACAACTAGTGCAACATCGTCCGCAAAACATAAAATTTTAACGTTATTCGGACAAGTCGCAAAACTCCATCATACATAACGATCCACAACAAAGGTCCCAGCAAAGAACCCCATAGTACTGCACTTGTCACTCTGTATTCCACCATTCGCTCATGGCTATAAATAATAATATAAATCAGGATTATTTTCCGAAAATAGTCCCTGATAGCCACCAGGTAGAGTGGTATATTGAGACGAATTAAAGCTTTAACAACATTTTCCCAGATAGTAGTATTAAAAGCATTTTTACATCTAGTTTTGCCAGCACGCAGTATTCCTTAGAACCAATTTTCCACCACTTTTCTTCAATTGCACTCCTTGCTGTATTAACTACAACTTTAACAGCGTCTACACTAAATCTGCATTTTCTGCATTTGTATTAAGGTTCAGACAAACTTCCACCTGCTTCTATATTCCCTTCTAGTCTTTTGCGGACAATACTTTTTTATAACTTACTGCAGGTGTCTATTATACATAAGGAACGATAGGAAGATGACTAACCTAGAGGTGTTCTATCCTTAGGTAGCAGCACAAGTTTTTGCCTTTTCCAAATTGATGAAAACCATCCACGATGTAGACAAGCGTTGAAATATAGACCACTTGATCTAAGAAACACTTGGCAAACTCTTTTATTACTGTATTTGGAATGCAGTCAGGTTAAGGGGCCTTACTGTTTTGGAATATGGAGGTGTATTTAATTTTCGTTAAAAACAAATTATTAATATTAATATTAACATTGAATCGAATCCACATACCGCATACGCTCATAGGCGCCAAGGATCATTTCAGGTCCCTATGTTACCATCAAGATCCATCCCTAAACCACCCCGAAGGCTGGATAAACGAGTTTATCCTAACAACATCATAGGCCGATAGGTTTGCAAGACCATGCAGTCTTGGACTGCCGAAAAGGGCCGCTCTCTTCCCAGAAAGAGCTAGACAATGGCAGAGCAAATGCGTCACCGTTTTTTTCTCTTCCTCATCCCGACAACTCCTACTGTAGCAGTAGTGTGGAAGATTCAGTTTTCTAGCATGGGTACCGATAATGCAGTGCTGCTGTTAGAACAGCCACCAGTATGCTCAACTGTGCTTGAGGAAATCTCAGCAAATTTGCAGACCTTCAACTATCATACCACCTACTGCGGCCATAATGCCCTTGAAAGCGTGCAGGTGATCTCGTCAGACCATTTAGTATGCGCGGCCCCAAAAACTTCCCAATGAAATAAAGCCCTACAGCAGCTTATCGGGACCCCCACCAGTGGATCTATCTCCAGGTCTCTCAGCCGAGTTCAAGATCTAGCGAGTTCATCGGCAACTATGTTCCCGGGTATGCCCGAATGTGCCGGCACCCAAAAAAGTTTCAGGTTCGAATGTCTCGCCATCTCATCTAGAGATGTTCGGCATGCACGGACCAATCTGGATGTCGTGTAGACATCTGATATGAAGTTTATCGCGGCCTTGCTGTCAGTACAGATCCGGATAACCTCTCCGTATATTCTGTTGTACCTCATCCAGCAAACCGCTCTTCTAATGGCTGAGATTTCAGCCTGAATCACGCTACATTGGTCCTGTAGCCTAAACTTTACCCTGATCTGATATCTAGAATTAAAGACGCCTCACCCGACCCCCGTGTCTGACTTTGACCCGCCTGTATAGACATCAAACACATCTCTTTGATGATCCATACGAACCATGTTTGACGTGCCCGACATTGCTGGTACGAATCCAATATCAGACATGTGGGTAGGCGAACAATAATCAATATTGTCGGGAATAGCCGAGGTGTATCTCAAGATGGCTGCATGGCCATAGTCCCTTGGCTCCAATGCCACAGCTGCCTATAGCCTAACTGCCGAGTTCATGGCCAGTTGATTGGTCTTGAGATCGGCCATGCCGGGGTAGATAACCCAGTTTCTGCCTATAGCCTTTCTACACTCATAAAGAGCCAACAACGCCCTGTACGCCTGAAATCGGACATTAGGGTTCCGTGATAGTTTGGAGTCCAGGATGATATCTAGTTATATAGCCCTGTCAGATAACCCAAGGTGATGACCTTGTTTCTCCTCTTAAAGAGCACAAGTTCCGTTTTCCAAGCGGTCGCGCTAAGCCCGCTCTCGGTACACCACCTACTAACACAGCCCAGCGCCGATTGCAGACATTGTGATAGCCTATTAGGTTACATTGCTGACACTGCAACAGCATCGTCATCCGTATATGCCACAGTCCTGAACCTCTTTAAATCCGTTTCTATCAGTAATGACCCTTTTGGTCAGAAGATTCCATACAAAGCTGATTATCGACCGATAATGTGTTATGTTGAAATAGTTAAATTTTAATTGCGTGTCAGGAGTATATATGTACATATTTCACAGACTAGGTTTTTTTGGTTGGCTGCGGTGTAGACTTTTAAATTGTTACTAAATTTGAAATAAAACAACACAAGTTATTAATCATTAAATTGGTTTTTATATTAAATTTTTTTATTAGTTTTTTCTTTTTTATTTCTTTAGTTTTATTTTTGTCACATATCAAATAAAAATTCACACAGATTGAGACATGTTGTTATAAATTTTGATGTTGTTTAACTTAGTTTATTATTTTAAATTTTCTTTTCATTTTGTTTTTATTTAATTTGTATTTTTAATTTAGTTACTTAAATTTAATAAACAAAAATTTTTTAATAAAATATTTTATCAACTTAATAAATATAAGCCATACACATACATATATACTGTTTCAATTATAATTATTATGTATATTTATTTATTTAACCTAAAATTTTTATTTTTTCATTTTTTTAATAATAGATTTTCTATAATTTGTTTTTTCTTCACTTAATATAAATTTTTTAATGTATTTTAAGATTCTCAATTTTATTTGTCAAGGCTGTTAATAAGTTAAAATATCAAGCATACTTTAGGGAGTTTATAGTAAACAATTGTCAATACCCGCCAATTTATAATAAAAACTTGTTTAAATAAAATTGCGAATCCTGTTGTTTATTTGAATGCTTTTTTTATTCCTATAATTTTGATATTTATTATGACATTTTTAATAAATAATTTAAATAACATTTACATAAATAAATATATATTTTTATTTATATAATAATATTAATATAGTAGTACAGAATATACAGAAATTGTAATAATTTTATATTTAAATGTAATAAAATCTAGAAGTTTTTATTTAAAAATTTAAGTTTAACAAAAGGTACACAACATTGAACCATATAGTTTTTGATTTTTTTTTTTCATTTATTATAAGATTTAAGTTTAATATTTTTTAAAAGTTGAAAATAAGAAACATTTTGGTAGTTAGTTTATGGGGATCATTAATTAGGCTATAAAAGAGTAATTAAAAAAAAATTAATTATTTGAATTTATAAAAAATATTTTATTATTTTTAGAAGACTGCTCCCGCCATGACATTTGGGTCTTCGCTCTTGATTAATTGGAGTTATATTCGGCTAAAAACTGTAAACTTAATGATTGGAAGTGCTTACAAAAACAATTTTACAATAAAATTTAATGGAAGAAATAGCTTAAGGATGAGTGCTAATGGAAAATGTAAGTAAATCAATAAATGCTGGATAGTCTTAGACCTAATGACGACACATCACGGGATTAACATTGTATTAAAAAAATAAATTGAACTTGGACTTACAACAGATGGCAAAACAAATATGCATGCGAACTCATGAGACTGGTTTGTTTACTTAATGGTTGCTAAAAATTGTGTAAGTTTGACGTAATTCTAATCAGGGTAAGTAAAATACAATTTGAAAATTTTGCAATCATCCAAATGTTTGCAATTGCTAAAAAATGACTAGCAAGGACATTACTAGATTTTTTGTTTAATGTACGTTGATTCTGTCTGTATTTGCCTTAAAAAATAAATAAAATATTTTTAATTAAATTTTAATTGAATCAATTAAATAATTAATTGAATCAATTAAATAATTACTTGAATCAATTAAAAAACTTATTGAATCAATTAAATAATTAATTGAATCATTTAAATAAATATTTAAATTAAAAAAAAAATTAATTAAATTAAAATCTGATATAAAATAATTTTTTTTTCTCTGAAGATTTTAATTAGAACTCATATTAGCGGGACCTTAATTTTGTGGCTAAATATCCTACCTAAAATTCATGAAAACTTAGTCTACATAAGCTAAATGCTTAAAAGATTTTTTCAAGGTTCAAAATTAGTGACTGATATCGCACTCAAATTTCATGCTTAAATTTTATAGTAACAATAAAACAGTGAAAACAAATCCGGATTTTTTGGAAATTACGATTTAAAACTTCTTATGATGACGTCAGAAACAGACCCTTAATACTCTTATTTATATTAAAATAATACATGCCAGAGATACCTATCGACCTTCACTAAATATTTTTATTCCAAACCTCGTACGACCGAGATGGAAAATATAGTTTATGTCACAGAAATGATAGATGGACATTCACTAAGATAGACAACGACACCTTGCAAGAGGTAAAGAGTTAACCTTCTTGGTCACATCGGATGAAAATATTGCTGGAGGGTAGGGAATCTGCTATTAAATGTTAAGAAAGTCTGTTACAATAGCGAAAACATCAACTGTTACCCACCGTGGTGTGGGTACCAAAAATGCCAATGCCAGAACAGCTAGTAGACGATAAGAATGCAACGACATTACTTTGGAAGTTAGTGCACAAACAAAGAAGTTCTTGGGCAATGGCCGTATAGTCTGGCAATAACCAGTTACTACTGTGCAAAGTGGAAGATAACCAATTGCAGGCAGGCAAACTTTAAGTTGCGCTAGGAAGAGACTGAATCGGCACCGCAAACTACATGCAAATGTGCAGCAATGGCTTGCATTCGATGAGAAACATAAAGGTACCAAATTGGATGTCAGTATCATGAGGGTCCTTATCCACAAAACGGAAATTGACAATCATCACTTGACGGTCAGAAATCACTTGTCTATATTTAATGACAGATGAGTGACATGAAAATTTTTGATGAACCGAAAACGCTTAGTCAAAAATATAACTTTCAGTTCTTTGCCGACGAACTGAAGAGTTGAAAAACGCGACTTTTTTGTTGCACATGGCTAAAGAGATCGATATTACTTTTTTAAACTTCTGCTCAAAAAAGAGAATTTTATGATATTTTTGTCCAAATTGTGGTGGCAAAATTAAAGGGCCGATATCTTAAACTCCATTTCAATAAACTATGCCACTTGAGTAAATCTTTGAAGACTTGAAAACTACCTGAGTTTTAGTTAGCAAAAATTTGTCTGCAATTACTTTTATGGAGATATTGTATAAAAAGTTGTATTCAACATCTTGTGAATTTTAGTTTATATAAGAGAGTGAAAGTTTTAGCTTAAAACCACAAGTTTACTTTCGCTATTATAGTAATTATTATTCTGGAACTCTCATTCAGTTTGTATTAAATTTCTTATGTAATCTTAAGTTTATTTTAATTTGAAGGAGAAAAGGATAGAAGAAGCAACATTATTATAATAGAAAAAAATAGCAATAAGGGTCTTTCTGCTTTTGAAAACTTTAGGCAGGCTAAGCTGACTCTTCCTAAGGAATCTTTTAAACAGGTAGGCCTCAAATATTAAAGCCATACTGGCAGTCACTAACTAGACTTCCTAAAAATTTACAACTCATGCGCATGGTATAAAGTTTTAGGTAATGGATAGATAAGCGAGAAAGATTACCGCTTCGAGTCTTTTTTTTTAGCCTTTAATACCTCTTGTTTTATTACAGTTTTTTTTAATCAAATTTAACATAATATAAATATTTAAAAATAATTTAACATTAGGACCTTAATAAGCTGCTTGTTAATATTAAATAAGTTCAGTTACAATTAAAAAATATTTTCTTTTTTAGCTAGAAATAGTTTAAGTTTTTCTAAATCTTAGTTAATTTATTAGTTTTTTTTGGCTTTTTTTTACTTTAGTTTCATTTACTTAAAACTATTAAAATATTTATATTCTGAATTATTCTTTTTAATATATTGTTTAACAAAAGGATTTTCTTAATAACAATTTAGAGTTTTAAGGAAAATTAACAACATTTATACATTACAAGAATAATTATAATTAGTTTTAGTTATACAAGTAAGTTTTACTTAGTTTAAGCTTTGCTATAAAATGTTTGGAGTAAACTTTTAAATATTCGAGAGTTTTTGACTCGAGTGGAAGAAAGTAATATACCATGGTGAAATAATGTACCAGATGGTGGCAGTGGCTAATTTATAAATTTTTGCCGTTGCAGGAAATGTCAAACTTTATATAAAAAAATGACCCTGATTTTTTATATACGGAGGTGGAGATTTCTAACAACGGCAAAAATGAATGAATTCGCCACTGCCTCCACCTGGTACAAAATTTCGCCAGAGTAATATACAAAATAAAAAATATCAATTTTTTTTCGAAATTACTGGCTTAAAACCTACTTTGTAGTTGTAAAATAGTTAAAACAGCAGTTAACCTCACTTGGCTTATCTGGTACGACTTAGCTCGTGGCAACATTGTTAAGTGCCTAAGTAATACCCCTATCACACAGGCAAATTTTACTTTGCAAAGTTTTGATTTTATATGAGAGAGAGGAAGAAAGCATGATAAACAGTACAGACCAGCGTTGCCACACAAGAAATTGACTTCCTACCAATAATTTTCAAAATTCCTACCAAAATCGTTCACAGCCTACCAAAAACTTTAAAATACATTTCTTGCACATAAACCCTGTTATACTCACTTGGTTTTTTTTCCCGTAATTGTTGAGATGGAAGTTTGTCTTTTGGTGATTTTTAAGATAGGTGTTATAATTTAAAATAGTTTTAGAGCATACTATGCTGAATGAACACCCATCCCTTTCCTGGAGCTAATCAAATTCGCTCAACCATTCTGTTCTAAATTTTCTTTTGACTGTTTCTTCACAATGTTCACTAAAAGTATTATATTATTTAAAAATGTTTTAAAACCAAAATTTTAAGAGTGGTTCTACCTGGTTGAGGGAATGTCGTCTTCTAAAGTTATATTATTTTCATTTAATGTTGGAGTTTTTGATTAAAATTTGAAAAAAAAAAATACATGCAATATTAGTAAATATTTATGTAATTAATAGGTACATACATATGCATTTACAATTAAAAAAGTATTTTACTTTTCCATTTTGTCTGTTAATTTTTTTAATACATACAAAATAAACCTTCACTCAAAAATATTGTTAATTTCAATTTCATAATATTGTTCGCGTTTCTTAAACCAGAGATGGGAATAGCTTTAATTATCTCTATGCAAAAAAGCAGAGATGTTTTGTATTACACCTAAAACAGTTTTTGAAAACATTTAAAGTTATTGTTTATTTAATTCAAAGTTACATTTTTTTATTTTATGTTCTGAATTTTTAAGGTGAAAAATTTTCTATAGCTAAAAAATTGCTACAGGAGGAAAACCCACCAAAAATTTAAAAAAATGCAACAAACCAACCAAACTACCAAACTGTTTTTTAAAAACGAAAAACTACCAAGTTTGGTCCGATTGGACCAAAGCGGCAACGCTGGTACAGACTTTGATGTACTCGCAAAGTTGCTTTGGTTTTCTTTCGTTGCTTTTACACAGTATATATTTACATATACATATAAGCACCACATACAAAACGTCCAAAAATAAGGAACGATCAAAGAGAAGAAAACAAAAATTTGTAAAAGAAAACTTTCTGTGTCTGAACACCAAAGTTTAAAAGAAAATTAACAAAACTTTGTTAAAGTAAAATTTCCTTGTATGAATTCAGTCTAAGTGCTTAAGATAACAGCCGGACATGATGTTTAGAATATAATTGCATCTTTGAAGAGTTTTAGTTGGAGTACACGATTAAACGAGTGTGATAGTCTAGGACTAAGAACTTCGAAACGACAATCTTAAGGGTTCGATGCACTGCTACTGCAGAAACTTGTTGCAAAAGTAACGAAGAATCTATATCTGGCTTTTTCAGTTCAAATAATATAAATTACTTATATTTTCACTTTTGTGAAGTAATATTCATCAGGAAGGTGGCGGATGAATTGTTTTCTTCGAATACAGATACTGTACCCCTGGTACAAATTGTGAGTTCAATTTAGGTAAATTACGTAAGAGCTTAGCGGCTCTTTCAACTGACGATTTTTAAGCAAAAACAGTTTTATCTGGTACTGTCCCCACTACTATTAGAGCCGACCTTGAGCATATATGCTGTGACCCGAAAGATGGTGAACTATACTTGATCGGTTTGCAGTCAGGGGAAACCCTGATGGAAGACCGAAACAGTTCTGACGTGCAAATCGATTGTCAGAATTGAGTATAGGGGCAAAAGATCGAACCATCTAGTAGATGGTTCCCTCCGAAGTTTCCCTCAGGATAGCTGGTGCATTTAAAATTTATGTATAATAATCTTATCTGGTAAAGAGAATGATTAGAGGCCTTAGGGTCGAATGGGTAAGAACCTCACCTTTCTTGGTATGAAGGTTGTGGTTGTGTTTGGCGTAAACCTGCATGGAGCTGCCAATGGTATAGATCTTGGTGGTAGTAGCAAATAATCGATCTGACTTTCATGAAGCCTGCCTGCCTAAATAGAAGCAACATATTGTTAAAGAAATAATATCGAGCAACCCTGTTGTTGTTGTCCGTATGAGCGTGGTGAATAAATTACTTCCACTAATGGTGTGTATATAGAATAATACCACAACTAGCTAATAAAAGCTAAGCAACCTCAGTGATCGTGAGTTCGAGCCCACCTTCGGACATGCGTAAAGCGAAAAATTATAATTTTTATAATGCAATTAAAAATGAAGAAGCAGCAGTACAAATCTCCCGAGAAGCGAAAGACAATTATTGTGTGAAGCCATGGCAGATAATTTAGTAGAGACGTCTAATTGAATATAAGAGTAACAGATAATTATCAAGTCGCCCTTTATAATAAAAAGTTAGATCGGTAGCGGTAAGCAGCGTAGGGAAGTGTAACAGCATAAGAACAGTGTATGGCAGACGTGAGTTATGGCCAGTGGATTAAAGGGAATGATTGAATGTCTGTGGATGGTTAAGGCTACTAAACAAGGTATCGAGTATTTCATGTCTTACGGGAATAACACATCAGTGTAGCGTAGATGGTTGCGCTTGTAATAATAACATATGTATAGTAAATACGAGACCATAAGATTCACACCGTAGGAATAAGAAGTATAGACAGATAAAGCCACAATAAGAAAACAGAATTTATTATGAGCCACAGTGGTATTTGCAATCAAAAGAATCCGTACGTTTGTTCTAAAAAGGAAAAGCGTAACAATATAATAGACTACTTTATATTACTTTTGGGTTCCTTCATAATTGCATTATCCTAAACAGGTCGATACCAATTTAGTACTAGACTCATAATAAGCGACAATCTATCATCACTCCTAGACACTGCAACGAATCCTTTAATGTTATTTTATTATTTTCTACACGTACGGTTTTGTATTCCTTTAATTAACGAGGTTTTCTTGTGTTGAATCTATCGAAGCTGGTCATGATTGCACCACCCAGATTATTACGTACATCTCAGTTCTGTTATTACTTATTTTAGCCGCTATGATTACCAAAACACAGGTCTCGTTAACTACATAATTTTTGCCATCGTCGTTTGTTTTATAAAAAGCTTCTCTGTAATGAAATAGTCATGTATCATGGCTATAATATATTAACAAATATTCAGGTTCTAATACCCTGTTCAGACATACGCTTTAATTGTGCAATTAAGGAACTTACGCAATTAAGGCCTTAATTGACCTCAATTTACCATATAAGAAGTCAATTAATAAATTGAGAAATTAATACTTAATTGAATTACTAATTGAATAAGATGCGAAATGCAACCCTTGCCAACAAGTATGTTTACTCTGGGAACTATGTTCAGTGAGAAGAAAAAACTCATTGACAAACGCAAGTAAAAAACATAAACAAACAAATAAAAAAATGGCGGGTCATACAAAAATGGCTTTTGACACTTTCAACTTCAAAGCAACAACAAAAATCCATGTTGTTTTTGTAATAAAAAGAGATATTAGCTGGGCGGACGACACTACCTTGTAAAATAAATATGCCTTAAGCTAATTGAATAAGCTTAACTGAGTATGTGTGAACACCAAATTAAATTGCGCAATTAAAACTAAATTGACTCAATTAAGAAAACAAGTCTGAACAGGGTATAATTCTGGAAGGAATTCTGCTACTTTTGCACAGTTAAAAGCGTTTTAGATGTGTGAAGTAACAACTACGCAGTAGCCCTTCAAGTACCGCTTCTTCTTATTGCCTACCTCGCGGTTCCTACAAGAAAGATCACTTACACCATCTAAAGTAGATCACCGCTTTCCGAAAGATCCTTCTAGTTTATTCTCTTAGAGATTATAAATTCAGACAAACAAGGTGTTATCCGCCTGTATATATGCCTTTGGCGCCAGAAATATTTTCTACTTTTTACCGCCTTGATAAAAATTTTGAATACTTGAAACATTTATCGAAAATGGCGGCCAGGTAGTCACACCAATTTTTTTTTTCAAAGAATTAATAATTTTGTTTATCAATTTTAAAAACATAAAGTGAGTATGTATAAATAAATTAAGAAGCTTCATTAATATTACACCGAAATCTCTTGTATATGTACACGTTTTTTGCCTCCGCCTGTTTGAGTAGCCGAGGTGGTGCCCGCTTGTCTTAATATGCCGCCACCACCAGCACCGCCACTCCCACTAGAAGAATTAACTGCAGGCTGTTGTTGCTGTTGTTGCATATTTTGAAATGATCTTGGTGGTGGTGGTGGCTCTGGTATATCATCGTCTTGCGTTATATCATCATTCATAGCTGAAGAAGCTTTAATTGCATTTTCTATATCCTTAAACGACATCTGATCTGAAGATTGTACAGAGGCGAAATCATATTGATTTAATTGTCCGGAAGAGCCTACAAATGAGCCACGCTTACTAAGTAAGCCTGATGATGAGGTAGCAGTAAATGAAGGATCTATTATTAGACCCGAAGCCATAGGCAAGGGTCCATAAGTGGACATTTCTAGATTGTTAACTCCAATTAAATGTTCGGTTTGTGATTCTGTGTTTATGGGCACAACATTGCTTCGAGTATGGATGGTGTCTAAAGGAGCATGATGTTTAGTTTTTAATAAATCCAAAGTACTTGTAGAACACGAAGCCCAATTAGCATCTACGAGTTGTTTCGGTGGTAATTCTACTATAAGTTTTTCATCTTTAGTCTGTAAAGATTTTTCATCATAACAGCTGTATTCACCAAATACCACTGTAGTTTTTCCACTAACACCAGCCATGTTGCCATTAAATGAACCCGTTTCACTACCAATTGCATTTAATTTTAATATACTGGAATTTTTACTAGTGTCATTGTCTTGTAATTCCTCTTTAGTTTTAGCATCTCTAGCACGCTTTTCTCGCTGATGATAAATGCCAGCGAATATTAAAATGTTGAGTATGAGCAGGAAACAACCCACAGCTACCGTGGCTACTAAAGCAGTAGTATAACTTTGAAATTGTTTACCACTTAAACGTCTTAAGACTTCAAGATTACCTATAAGACCAGTGGAAGCTGTAGCCATTTCTTTTTCACGACTATCCAAAACCAAAGAATTATTATCCGTAGGAGGAAGTGTAGACATTTCGGCCACAAACATGGCACCATCAACACCGCATTCTATAATAAAAGTAAATAAGTTATTTGAAAAAATCTTTTCACATAAATAAACTCACCTGTGGTGCCTCCTTGAGACTTATGTGTGATATTTGTTTCTTGAGCAGGTGGAGGTGGCGTTGGTCTTCCCCTAGGCAGCAGTAAGTTTTCATCGTCATCATCTGGCTTTGTTTGCATTTGGGCTCTTACAATTCCTGTTATAAATAAATATTTGTTATTTGCATTTTTGGCTTAAAATATCCTAATATTTTTTTCTACCTTCATATAAATTTAAATTGTTTAAATCATCTTGGAATTGATGATGTCTCATTGACTGGTCATTCATGTTGGCATGTCTATGAAGTTGCGGTATCAGGTTCAACCACATTGATAACTTATGTCCTCTATAATGACTTTGAATCTCAGCCTTGTTGCCTTCAACAAAATGAAATAGGAACATTTTTTATTTCAAAAATATAAAAAGGAGGTTTCTAAAAAAATGGTCGGGTCTTCAAAACAACTGACAGTTTCTTTAATGAGTATTTAAATAAATTTTTTTGCTAAAAAGTTGGATTGTGTCTAAAATGCCCCGAGTTAAATACGTGTGTTTAAAATAGTTTAAGATCGCGGGTTCAAATCCCGACGGAGCCTTGAATAGAAAGGAAAAGAATTGTTGTTAAACAGTCACGGTGGATTGAATGGTTAGTATGCAAAGTAAATCGTTGTTATCATACCAAAGAAAGTAACGGCGAAACTTCAGGTCGCTTAAAAGTGAGAAAATAAACAACATCTACATGAGAAAAATTAGGTGGATTATATAAGATTAGACAAGATTTGACAAGCTTTGAATTTGGGTCCAACGATGAATCGAACTCTTTATATCGCCTGCTATGAACGTTGCAGAAAATAAAGAAATATGAAGGAGAGACATAATAATAAACTCCAAAGGATAAGGAGAGCTAAAAGAGTGAAGCATGGAATGTACAAAGTTGTAAATGCAGGAATATAAAAACTTCTAAGCGGTCCAACCTTGATTGTACAGCCATTGTGATGTGGAAGTAAAGGATTGCCAAAAAATCCATGTCCGTGAAGTTAGACAGAGAATCACCGGTAAAACTCATCTCAGCTTCTATGTCAAATAGGTCCCAAATGGCAGTGTCAAAGATACTCCAGTGTATGGCAGAGGAATAGAAATATATATTTGTTTCCTCCTCATGGTATGGGGTGTCCATTACTTAAGCAGTGCCAAGGGTCGTGCCCACAGTCAATTCAGCCTAGGCCAGAACATTTGTGCAGTCAAGCAATGATGTAAATTAGTCAATCTGGCTTGAGCCCATGCATAATCGTTTTACTACTAGTACCAGTCTAATTAATCTCTTTTTTGTTTGCAACCGTTCTAATATACTGATTTATGACCAACTATCGGCCTCACTTTTTTCGAAACACGGCCTCATTTTACGATCTTATAATTGAAAAAAATTGCTACAAAAACAAATTATAACTTTGAGAGACTTTAGAAACCTATATATGTTTGCGCTAGAAACTGATTTGTACAATAGACCACGGAACAACGTCTTTTTTATGCCAAGTGTTTATGAACAAACAACATTCTTGCAAAATAACATTCACGTTTGTATGAGCAACGGCTAGGAAGATGAGCCGTAACATAGAGCCCTGGTTCTCTAATGAAATCAAAATATTAATAAACCAGAGAAGTATTTCATTTGACCGTTGACAAAAATTCAGAACTAATGACCTGAAGCAGCTCTTTCAGTCATGTAGGAAAAATATTAATTTTAAAATTAGAATAGCTAAATATAACCATTATAAACGTAAATTTAACTCAAAAAATAACTACCAGATATGGGACTTATACATAAAACTGTTGTTTTAGATCCCACGATTTAGGTCAAGCAGCTAAATTATGAATTTTCAAATATACCGACGCCGAACTCGAACACAAACTTTTATGACACAAGAAACAGTACTGTTAGCCAAGATGCTTTAAGAAACCGAGATATGACACGTTTCGAATTTGCAAATTCTACCTTAGCAGATGTTCTGGAAGCATTTTAAAGTGTAAGCTTTTATGCGATTGGATATGATGAAATGCATCCATAGTATTTTAATCTTATTTTGCAATATATAAAACACCGTTTTAATCGATTCTAACAAAGTCTGATGCCCTTCGATATGGAAGCATGCAAAGATAATTCCAGTACCAGAAGCTGATAGTAGCTGAAGGCCTATTTTAATACACTCATACTTGTCCAAAGTCTTCAAAAGATTAATTAATATACAAATGAGTGAGTAATTGAACTTAAAAAAACTGTTAACAAGCCAGATTGCCGGTTTCAGACGTATGCACAGCTGCGTTACAGAACTAATTGATGTCTCAAAGCAGTTGAGGTCAAAATTGTACGTAAGTGAGGTATAATTCCTGGTGACACTTGATCATTCTATTTTTCGCTATCAGTTAAATTAAATTAAATTTTTTAACAACGGAAGTAAAGCTTATATAGTGTAGGAACACAACAGACGACGGTAACGAAACGATTTATTGTTACTGAGAGTTAGTGAACAAAATAACAACGGACCTCTGAAGGCATTAATTATATTTATTTTCATTTAAAGAATCAGATGAATTCTATTAAGCAATTCGATGAAATAGAAAGAATATTAACTACATGTATATGGCATTAGAGTCGATTGGACTGGTTAACTTGCATAGGATTGATAGGCTTTTTTCAAAACCTCCATACAGATTGAAAAGAGGGAAGAAGAATAAATATTGACTGATTTTTTCACCTTTTCAGTTATTTTTTCAATCAATTTTATTTTTTTGTTTTTTACCTTTTCAATTATTTTTTCAATTACGTGTATCAGTTTTTTAGTTATTTTAGTTGGAATTTTGTTCTATTTTTTTAATAAATCAACTGACCATCCAAAGTGTTTTTTATAGCATTAAAAAAAAGTTATTTGGCGGACCTTTTAGTTGCTTCAAGTTCTTTTGTTCAGATTTACAGATACATCGATGTTTTAAGTAGATCGAAAACCTTCTTTAATATCAAATGCGAAAAATTTTCGATTGTTATTTGACTGGTAACTTCTCACGAAAATAAAAAAATCGAACAGCAAAATTAAAATACGTCCTTCAAAATTAAAAATTAAAGGAAAAAATATGAGTTGGAAAAGAATCCTACATTTCGTGAAACAACTACCTCCTTTTTAATACACAACACAGTAGAAGGAATATTAACTTTTTCTTAATGGCGAAATTGATTCAAGCAACAACTTTTAATCTTAAAAGTTTATAGTCTTAATGAAATAAATAAAAGTTAGGTTTTCTCTAATTCCTTACCTCCCAAACAGCTGAAGCAATTTTCTAAACTTACCCAATTCCATGTACAATTGATTAACAATATCATAAGCATCCCAAAATGGCATTTCATCATTGTCTAATTTGTTATTGTTGCTATTGGTATTTACAAAATAATTAACTTCACTGGAAGAACTGCTACTATGATCATCATTACTACGGGAGTGACGTTTATAAAAAGTGCGTTTGCTACGACGTTGATTATAGAGCACAGCCAAGTTCAAAGCCTCCCTAGCGGCGGCAGTTGCAACGTCTTCTACAATGTTTGGACCACTGGAAGTTAATGATGTATCATTTACAATGTTATATGGAGAATTTTTAATTTTTTCATGAGAATCATTGGCAGTTTGACTGGATACGGATGATGTAGATGATATCGGTGTTAAGAGTGGTGAACCAATAAGGGCTGACGATGATGGTAGGGGTGATGAAAGCGTTGATTGGTTGGGATTACTAAAAGAAATGTAAGAAGATAAAATAGTTTAGTACAAAGGTAAAAATAAAATTAAAAAGTTAAAAGCTTGGTCTCTAACCTATTTTTCGAAGTTAAGTCAATAAGTCTTTAAAGAACATAGAAACAAATTTTTTTGTGTTTATTCTTTTATATTTCTTAGCAAAATCTTCTTTTTGCTTAAAATCTCTAATTCAGTATTTCTTCAACTTAATTAATTCCTTCGCAAAAGAGTTGTAAAAAAGGATATTTGAAGTAGTATCGATTTAAGAAGGAGAGAGTTATAAAGCTTAGTCCACCAGGGGGGAAAACGTAACGATAACCTTACCCGACCATCTCAAATTCTTTAGTTTCCTTGAGCGAATTCATTTGTACGATCACGTATGTTATGATTTTTCAAGAACAATCTTAAAAACTGTTACCATCCTTTTTCCTAATAGGACCAGCGCTCAGGAAATGACACTTACTTGTGCAACACATTGTGTGAGAAAGAAAAAATTAAGTAATGGGAAGCAAGATAGGGGGAGTAGTGCTTGTGACCGTTTGATTTCAATCTTTCTACACTGAAAGTGACAGAAAAGACCTCCGCAGGGAGTTTATTTCACATACGAACTATTCGGCTATAAAACGAATTTTCTCTGTAATAAATAGTGCGATTTACTGGCCAATCGACTGCGAAGAGATGCACTCTGGATGAATATCGTGTTTCGCCTACAAAATTACGATTTTTTTCTGATTTCATAGGAGTACATTCCGTTGTAGTAACGATTAAATAGTAAAACACATCCCGAATTGCGTAGATCCCCCAATGAGTCAATAGAACTGGATATCCTACTGCCACCGTTAAGCCTCTTTGTACTCTCCCTAACGCAGTTCAGTACCTCTAAAATAATCTTTGAAATTTAAGTAAAGTTTACATTTAATCATTCTGTCGAAGAATATTCAAAATTTTCAAGTAATTTCGAATTTTAAGTTTATAAAAATTAACATCACAATAAATTCGCTCAGCCTGACTTAATCAATGATACTGCATAAGTTCGGAGTAGCCGCTTTGTTATCAAAACCGGTGAAAAGAAACCAGTATTAAATAAATCTTTCTTTTTAATAGACTATAAGATAAACTTCTTTCTCGTGAAATTCTTGAGTTAGATTGTCTTAGTAAGTCAGTTCTTTCTGAACACATTGCATAGAAATCACTTGAGGTCATGCTGAATACACATTTCCCGGGTTGTCATTCAACCATGGAAATGCAATATGATCTTATAAGGATGGCCAGTGTAAAAAATTCTGTAGAGGTAGATATGGATAGACTACATTGGTCCATTATGACTTTCCAACCATTTAAATCTCCGGGCCTGGATAGGATTATTCCGGCCAATCTTCATTTAGATCCGATAACCCCACGGCTCTTAATATTATACAGGCTCTACCTCTCTTGGTCCTATACTCCGGTATCAACCCAAATGGTGTAAATTGGCTTCTTGAAGCGGGTGATCAGGCCAATTTTGCTCTATGAAGCTCGTGTCTGGTGGAAAGTACTGGACAATGCGGCGAATGTCTCTATCTTGAAGAAATCAGTATAGCGATCTTAATGAAGGGGCTACTAGATCACCGCCCACAAAGGCGCTTTTCTTCATGCTCAACTGGCTGCCCGTGGATCTTCTGGCCAAGAGAGTTGCGCTGAGGACGGCAGTCAGATTGATTGTAAGATTGCATGCGAATTACGGATGAAGTTCTGATCTTGTTGATTATTGCACCCCAGAATCTTTCCTTACAAGGATTTTTCTCTTTGACCTGACGGAGGGCCACACTCTTCCGTCTTAAGCACTATGTATATACACGGATGGCTCCAAGAGAGGGCGAGAGTTGGTGGTGGGGTCTGTATTTGGGAATTTGGAATAAGAATGATTTTCAGACTCTCAAATGACTGTAGTGTTTTACAAGCGAAAATATCTGCTATTAGAAGGGCGTCGCGGTGGTATTTCTTAAATTTTTTTTCGTTATCTTCTTGAACTTACCCCGTTTTGGCAAAATTTGCCAGATATCTTAACATTAAACGACTGATTTGTCTCTCCTGAGTTGTATAGTTATGCGGAAATAAAGGTGATATGGGTAAACCCAACCAAAATGGTACATCTTCACCACGCACTGAACCAGTTCGCTGAAAATAATATAAAAAATATTATTAATTTTTTTTGAAGTTGATTTTAGTTCCTTGTTACCTGTGGGTATTCCTCTTCCAACGTTCGATGTTTAAAATGTAAAAAGTATCCTCTTCCCCCTCTTAAACTGTGCATAAAGCCCAATTTTATAAGGGACGAAGCGGTATGGCCATCACTTAAAAATTGCAATGTGGCATCACGGGAACTTAATGGACTGCGTATGGCTTTATCCCACTCAGTGTATTCATTCTAGGTATATTAAGGTTATTAGTATTTTATTTATATTTCACATTTAATTCATTACCTTTAAAACGGCAAATATTTCGTTGAGATGATAGTGAAAATTGTTACGTACATAAGTTCGTAAAATACGATCGCGACGTGTTTCATTGAAACCAAATTCTAAATCTTGAGCACTCAGGTCCAAATGTGATTCCACTGATGTAAGACAAAATATTAGATTTCTTTTAGGAAAATTTGCATATTCAATTCCTGATGTACTGTAAGCAACAAAAACAACAACAATGATACATATGTTTTGAAGATATTTTCTCTCAATATCGGTTGGTCAAACTTACCTAACTATAGCTGAACCCAAAGGCAGTGATAGTTTACCAATAGAATCTGTATTCGGTGATATGACAGTGCCATCAATGAATGGTGCAAAACCAACCAAAAATCTAGTAAAGAAATATGATATGTCAAAACATATGCATACGTTTCCCACTACCATATAACTTACCTTGGATGATCAATTTTAACGGCTAAAAGTTCTGCCACAGTTTTGGTTCGCAAACATGGTGCCAAATCATAATACAACATATCGCCATGACAACCAGTTTGTTCAGCCACACGACGTTTAACGAACAGTGGATTTTTTTGTATCGCCCAAGGTGATAAGGCTGAACCACTTACCATAACAGTGTGCTGTACAAGATCTTGAAGTTTCAAATTTAAACAAAGATTACTAAAATTTCCAATTATTATTGTTTTAAAGTCCTACCACTTGCTACTGGTGACACCACCAAGATATTAGCCAAAGCTGCACCTGTACCATGTCCCAGTAGGGTTATTTTCTGAGGATCACCTCCAAAAGCGGGTAAATTTTCTTTTAGCCAATGTAAACCAGCTACCAAATCCATAAGACCAAAATTTCCTTGTGCACTTTCTTTGCCGCCAGTCTTAAGAAAACCTAAGATGCCTAAACGAAAATTGATTGTAACCACAATGACATTGCCATGTGCCGCCAATTCAGAACCATCATATGGATTACCGGAATTCCATTCATACGATTCACCATGTATGAACAATATGGTTGGAAGTTTTGGTGTATCATTTGATTCGCCACTGTTGGTGGTAAAACCTAAAAAAAGATTGTAAAATTTGAGATAAAAAATTTAAAAATTCTCGATTTGTTGATTGAATTGCTACAAATATATTTTAAGAAGACACAATGCCTTCGACTAAAACGCGCAGCGCAACAAGTCCAGCAGAGTGAAAATCATTTAAAAACCTCAGAAGAATTACTGCTTATTATAAGAAACAAGATACAGCAGTTGTTTTTATAGAACTTGGAAGCACAAAAGGACAAGGCTTTCTTGAAAAAGTTACGGAGGGTAAGAACATGAAAACTGGAAACACAGTAGAGGTATTTGGTTTTAACCAATTTCTAAGGAGGAAATAGTTGCTGTATTGGAAGCGGCAATATGGTCCTATACGCATGTTATAGTTGTTCAACTTACGGAAGTGTAACGATCGTGAATAGAAAAGTCGACGTGTCTACAGTTCGGTATGACAACTGCTCATATGATCATATGCGTAAAACGTCTGTTAAGCACAACACAGCCATGTGAAGTTTCTTAAAATTACTATGCGTACAGGAAGAAGGCTAAAGGATTTATTATCGTTATTTGTTAAAAACAAACATATCAAAAATGGACAAAGAATACTTAGCGATAGCGTAAACCTTTATACCATTACCTTCTTAAATCCATTACGGAAAATATAAGATCTGTCTGGGAGCAGTTGAAGATTTTATGGTGAAAAGTTGTTACTTCACGTAAGTGACATCATTACTAATTTTGATAAAAAACTGGATAAGATCAAGGACAGGATAAACACCCATTGGCGGAATTTAATTATGGCTACAGATCTTGGCTTCTGAGTTCCAGAACGGATTCTATACTCGACATTTAATTAAATCTTCCGAAAATGGCTGTCAGAACTGGTCTAACCATTGTGAATGTTGAAATACCCATTTCCAAATAGAATGTGAGATACAGTTCTAGAAATTACTAATGTATTAGAACATTCTTTTAACTGAATACACAATTGGAAGATGTTGAAAGTATATACATGAGATCTTCAGAATATTTCTCTCTTTTTAAATGTAAAAGTTCACAATATTTTAGAAGGTGGCGACAAGCAGCCAAAGGTGAAAAATAATGAACAGGAATAAAACTACCCTGATCTAAAAAACTAGATGTCAGTCAAAATAGAAAAAATATTGATGCCAGTACTCTTAATTTCTATGATATAAAGAGAGTAAGGCATGGGTGTAAAGCCGCTATTTGATATTTAAACTCTCTCTCATCAAACCGCTCCAACATGCAAAGCTTGACTGTCTGATAGGAATAGTAAAGCACGAATACAAGAAAGCTAGCAAATCTCTTCAATATTTCATCTCCGGAGGAGAGATTAGGTAGACAAAAAGTTTAAAGATTACATCAATAGAAGCTAATGAGTCTGGAGATACGGAAATTAGGAAATCGACGGCTACTAACCAAAATATAATAAGGAATTAGAACTACGCAGATTATAGTTACATTTCAAATACTTACGCACGCTACCAAGGAGAAGCTCTAACCAGCGACGTACAGGCTTTAGAATTATAAGGACCCAGGTTCTGATATGATGCTACTAGAAGTGCTAAAAGTGGTCTCAGCTAAGGGCCGTAAGCTATTACTTAGTTTGTGCAACAGAAGGTTTACTCGAACGAACGAAGGTTGTCACAAAGCAGCCGCTGATGCTAACAAGTAAAGACAAGAGCGATAGAATATCGGAGTGGTTGTAAAAGTCATGCTACTTCAAAGCTCTTAGAATTAGAAGGACTTTTAAAAAGACAAAATGAATTTCATTCTCTCAGTTGAAGCTTAACTCCTTAAAAAACAACATAAACCGACACAGCTAGATTTAAAGATAGATGCCGAAACAATCGCAATATCTAGGTACGAGAAAATCTTTTAAGTATTTCGCCATACGGCTGGATAATGGATTACTGATAGTCTGGCAACCATTCAAATACTTGCAAGCTTATTCACCATCAAATAAATTAGACTTTTATTTTGAAATACTGTTTAATTATCATTTTAATTCCAAAAATTGTTTTATAAATACTCATTAAAGTCTTTGGCAAGATTTGTTATGTTTTTATTCGCTTGGGAGAGAAAAATATGACAATCTTTGCTGCGATTCTTTGAATTATTCCCCTTGCCATTCATTTGGCTTTAATCGTGGGCCATATCATGTTTAAAACCATTGACTATTGTAGTCTTCCTGATACAAAGTAAAAAATTTTTTCCAGCAGGAGATACCTTCTTAGCATTCCCCTGCCGCCAACCAAATGTAATGCGAGTTTCTTTCACTTAAAATAAAAAAGTATCTTTATCTCGCGGAAATAAATTATTAAATATTATTATTTAAATTATACACTCAATTCACATTTTGTTGTTTTCTCAACCAGAAAATCATCATTTCCACAATGCTTGCAGTAATTTTGACAATACTCAACTGCAATGCACTACGGAATTGAAGATTTCCTGATTATGTTTTTTTTAAATAGTTGCTTCAAAACACTGTAATAAAAATTATAAAAAAAAATTAAATATAAATTAACTTACGTCTATGTCTACGATTTTCATAGGGAACATAAATATTTAAGTATAAACAGTCCTCTGATTGATTGCTCAATAGCGGTAATAAACGTCTTAACTGTGCTAAACGAGCTCTTGGTACTTCCAGCAATGCTTCGGGACCATTTGGTGGTATTGGTACATTCTGTGGACAAACGGGTGAAAAACGATCCGCATTTCGTACATTTTTCCATGTTGAGGGTGTTATGGGTGGCATAAATCTGTAAAAAAAATTTTAGAAAATAAATTAAAATGTTAGTGATTTGAAATTAAACTGTTTCGTAATTATTAGGGAATAATATTTTTTTTTAATACGAATTTGGTGCAATCGAACTTGTCGTATAGAAGATGCTAGAGATTTATTTTCATCTTACTTATCGCGCCTTGCTCTTGTGTGATATTTTAATGATCAAGAAAGTAAATTTTAATTAAAACCCATAGAACACAGAAGGAGTAGATGCTGAGAGGGGGTCAAAACCAGGCCTGATCTTGGTAAATTTAAGTTTTGCGTGGGTGGAGTTTAAAAATCCTGCAATATAGACTATACGTTACTGTAAGAAAAAGTCAATGAAATCTTGCATATGACTAAGAGTTTACTCTCAGTGGTACGAGGGCTGCTATATATATTTCTGGCCTGGCAACACTGAGTGCTGCCAAGTGCAATCTGACATTTCCATTGGATAGTTTGTCATTTGTAAGCATAATCGTACTCAAAACGTTTTGACGTACGACCAATATTTGTGTTGTTTACAGTGACTTGAAAAAATTAATATAGAAAAGAATGGAATTAACTCGTGAACATTTTCGTGCCATCATTTTTCACAACTTTCGACGTGGATTATCACGACAAGAGTGCATTGATGAACTTAAATCTTTGTATGGCGATGTAGCACCATCCTATAGCACTGTGAAAAATTGGTATAATTGGCTTCGTGGCCGAAGCTCGCTCAAAGACGAATTCCGTGAAGGTCGTCCAAAAACGGCTGTTGTGCCAGAGAACATTGCGTGAACTCATAATGCAAGATCGACATGCGACATACCGAGAGATAGAGGCATCCTTGGACATTTCTTCCACCAGCATACATTCGTTACTGCATGAACACCTGGCCGTAAAAAAAGGTTTGTTCTCGTTGGATCCCGCACAATTTGAAAGTCGCTCAAAAAAAGGCTCGTGTCGATTGGTGCAAAGAAATGTTGCAAAAATACGATTGCGGTGCTTCAAAAGACGTTTATACGATCGTCACAGGTGACGAATCATGGATCTATGCGTATGACCCCGAAACGAAACAACAATCGACCGTGTGGGTCTTCAAAAACGAGCAAAATCCAACGAAAGTTGTTCGTGGAAGAAGCACTTCGAAGAAAATGGTCGCCTGTTTCTTCGGTAAAACTGGTCATGTGGCGACTGTTCCGCTTGAGTAATGTAGGACGGTCACTTCTGAATGGTACACTACAATTTGTTTGCCTAAAGTCATCGGAGAAATTCGTAAAAACCAACAAGAGAAGACGAATCATTGTTCACCATGACAATGCTCAAATCAGAGCGTTTTTGACCGGCCAAAATGTCAAATTAATGGGTCATCCCATGGAGTGGAAAAAAATCCAACCCTGTTCTGCGAAAAGGAGATGGGTTTCAAACTTACTTAAGCAGCACTCCTTGAAGTAAGTGAGTCCAAATATTACTTCGACTCCTTCAGACAGAGCTAAAACTGGAGGGGTATCAGATAGCTAAACTTACACTGAGCATCGCAGACAGCTAAAACTTGAAAGTAAATAAGAGGTCAGAAAGGAGCGAAAGGTGCTGGTTATTGCGGAATACTAAGACTTACGCTATTAAAAGTTACCAAACTACGAGAAAAAGATTTTAGCGGCTTTTAGAAAACTGTCACACAAAAGAAATATCTCTGCTTTGTGGTAAATTTACATATGTGTTCCAATGTCAATAAAAATATTGAAAAATTGAAGTCAGGAAAGGCTTTTGACATGCTGTAGCATAAAATTTCCTTAAATCAACATTCACATTCCACACGCCAACAGAAACGATATTCCAGTACTCTAATACAGATATTCCCGTATGGAAGAAATGTTATAAATCACCGAAAAAAGGTAAATTAAAGCTGAGAAAACCAAATTGATGGAATCTATTCATTTAACTCACAGGAGTTGTTCTTCAATACCAATTCATTAAAGAGTTAATTAAAAGTTGTATTAAGCGGTGGGATATTTCAGAAGGAACCTAAACAAGGCAAAATCTTTATAGTCTATGCTTCCAGCTCTCAAAAAACGCCAAGCAAAGAACACGTGTATAACATTGCATCTTGGACTAGTAAAGCTGACGTTATCAATCCATCAAAAATAGTTATTATCACACACAGAATCATAATTAGATACTACTAGAGGAATAAGGAATGCTTTTGGAATACAGGAAATGATTAAAAAAAACTATCACAAGGCCCTATATTCCTAATGAAAACTTACTGTAAAACACAGATGTGTGAGTGAGTTAAACTGAATAACAAATGATGATTGATGATATTTTTCTGGTTCTCAAAGTTTCTATCAGGGGCATACTGTGCAGATATAACTGGTATAAGTTTGACATAGTGTTGTATTCCCTAAGGGAATTACAAGAAAATAGTGTTATCTATCAGTTCATTTATTTTTTTCTTGCAACAAAACTAAAATGTAATCAAGTAAAAAAAGATTTAAGTCTCTAAGGGAAAATTCCATATAAAAGGAAAAGGTGGCTATAGTTTCCAAATAACAATTTGATAATTTGACTTTCCTAAAAAAATCCTTAAAATATTTTCTCTCATTCATTTCAATTAAATACGAATTACAATGAAACTATCCATTTTAGCACAATCGTTTTCCAGATAAATTGTGTCCCTATTATTTTGATAACTTAAGGAAATAAACTATTACGAAATTAAGAAAAACCTTTCACGTTTGACAGTGACAGATTAGCTCTACTACAAACTTTTATACAATTTTTAATATTTATCCTTAATATAAATGAAAAATAAAAATAAATTAAAGCTGCTTCAAGTAAAAAAATAATTTTTCCTGAAGCTCGTTAAGTGATAAAATCGATTTTTATCATTTGAAAACATCCAATTTTAGAAATTTATTGAATTTTTGATTTCTGTTAACAGTTTTCTGGCAAAATATACAAATGGTTTCACAGCAAACAAACAAGCAGCAGTGCAAATATCCTTTGGAACAATAACACTGATATAAAATGCATTAAGATTTTAAATATTAAATTACTGCCAAAAGCGGAGAAGATATATAAAAAAAAACATTTTCAAGATGAAAAATAAACAAATGAAATAAATAAAAATGGAACTATAACAAAAAGAATGAAATTTAACGACACTAATGGCGACAAGATACTCAATAGCAATTGTATTACAAAACAAAATGAATACGAAAAAAGAAACTATGAATAAGGAACAATGTAAGACTTTAACAGCTGATATTTTATTGGAAGTCATATGTGTGGAAGCAATTGGAATGATGTTTAAATTAATTTTAAATTAGATAAAAGCACAAAGTGTACAGAGGCTACACGAAGCAGTGATGAGACAGCTATAAATATCATTTTCTGTGCATCTCTTTCTTGACATCTAATCGCATATGTTGTGTTTCTAACGTTTAATAAAAAAGAAATGAAATTTATATTGAGCAGTAACAGCAATTCAGGGTTGGAATTGTTACATTTGTAACTTACAACACGTATCGTAAAAATACGTTTTCTGGATTATAATATACTTTAAAGGCCAGGAATCACTATTATACTGAGTTGTACGTTCTGTCAAAAATCGCATGTCTGCTCAAAAAGTATGATAGTGTTGATTGAAAGTGTATGTGTGTGACAGTCTTTTTGACAGATCTGTAGGATTTTATAATCTTTTAAAATAATTCATAAAATATTTTTCTCTATACGATCAGGGTTGATTTTTTTAAGATGATTAGGAGAAAAAACAACAAAATATTAAAACCATATGTTTTTGCATCTTTTTTGTAAGATAGTGTGGCATCTACGGATAAAATTCTGTCAGACTTTTGTGTGATTAAATCGTACGATTGTATATGATAGTGAATCCTGGCCTTAAGTGGTGATAATTCACAATATTGGAGATTAAAATATACTTTATCGTATGACTAAACGTAATTTTTTTTAACGAATTCTCATTCGTTAACGAAATTTAGTTCGAATTACTTGAAAAGTGCAACAAATTCGCTAAAAAGTTGGAATTAAACAAAATTAAATTTAGTTTATGAAAAATGATTATTTCAATAATTTAAATCTAAGGTTCATGAAAGAATACAAAAATTTGGCAAAAAACATGATTCTTAATTGACTATGGCATGACTATGGGAAGAGCTTTCAAAGGGTATGAACGCACTAGTGCCACCAGTTAATAAATAAATGTTTTAGAAAAGGTATATTTTTTGTAATAAAATAATTTATATTAAACATTTTCTGCTTAAGGCTAATCAAAAATATCAAGTGAAGACAAAAATTTTTTTTTTAATTTAAAAAAGAAAACTGGAGGAGGCCCTTATGAAGAAAAGCTACTGGTGCCCAGTGGAGAACGGTTAATTGAAGCAGCAGTCCTTAAATCAAGTCTTACAGGCAAAAAATTGGTTTTAATCTTTGGAAACAACAAAATTCGTAATACTGACCAGCCTGAATACTTTAGCTTTAGATCTAAATTTTTTTAATTTGACAACTATTGTGAATCAATCAAAATATTACGATCCATTTGCAATCGTATGTCATAATGCCATTTAGCTCATATGATTAACGTATCACGTAATATTTTTTCGTACGATTGTCTATACGATCACGGATGTAACGATTCCACCCCAGGTTTTTCCAAATTCTTTTTTCTTCAATTTTTTTTTATATATTTCTTATGTTTACACAAAAGCTATGATGGTGCACAGATCAAAATTTCTGCCTGAAAAAAACATTGCAGATTTAAAGTCATTTTCACTGTTATGTGCTTTAATTTACTCGTAAAACAAAAGTATATCATTTTTAACAATTTTATAATTATTTTTTTAATTTTCATGAATAATTCCTTTTTTTTTGTGGAAAAAACTTTTTGTTCTTTGTGTTTTCTTGTTAAATATCTAATTTTTGTTTATATTCCCTTCTTCATATTTCTCTTCATATTCCCTTCTTCATATTTCTCTTCATATTCATATTTGTCTCTTTCTTGAGAAGCTGCAGAAAAGCGTTTCAGTTCTGTATCTCTCAATATTAATCTCAATTTGGTGGCATTTTATAAGTGCAAGTGGCAACTCTTATATTTAATAACTGTCATCCATTACAAAAAAGGGAAGTGTTAGACTGAGTTCGCTTCACTAGTTTTTATTTAAATTAAGAAAAACGAAAAAGAGAATTTCATTTTCAAATTGAGAAAATTACAAATAAAAATGAGAACATCAATTTTAAATTAAGAAAATCCCAAATAAAAACGAGAATTTCAGTTTTAAAAATTCAAAATGAAATTAGAATTTTTATTTAAAATCTAATGGACAGTATTTCTTGCTTGTGTAGCGTTGTTTGAAAACCTCTCATGATTTTTTTTAGTTCGTCCTCAAACTACGCTCAACACAGGCAATAGCTTCTTTGATGGGCAGTGTGCAACTTGCTTGCGGATGACAACTATCATTTAGGATACAAGGAGGTAAAAACGGTCGAATTAGTTATTCGTATGGACGTGTGTGTAGACAGCAAAATGGACGTAATGCCTTAACTGAACTATTGTAAACTTATATAATTTCCCAACGTTGCTTTAAAGCTAGTCTGTTCTCAATAAAACTTCAAACAAAAAAAAAAAAAAAAAAAAATACAATAGAGTTACCAGATCTAACAGCTGTATGACGGTTTGATTCCTAGCGGAAAATAGAACCTAATATACTTTTTGAATTAAATTTTTCTTAAAAAAAAAAAAAAAAATATATATATATATATATATATATATTGGCTGACATACTTTTAGCGTTTTTGCTTGCAACTGTACGAGAAGAGTACATAAAATTTTATTTTATAGTTGTTTGATAAAAATTCTATTTAAGTTAAGCTAAATAAAATTAGATATTTATTAAAAGAAAATAGAATAAAAACAATTCCCTCTACTCATAATACTTTTCTAGCGCACACTGCTCATTCAAGGACATACCCACACAAATAAGAAACAAAGGAAGTTAAAACGAAGGATGCAAAAGAAAACTAAATTGTTTAACAAAATGATATAAAAAAATCTTAAAATAATTACCTTAAACTTCCGACAGGTGGCGATGCATAAGGAATGCCCAGATAAGCTTCCACTAATGATGGCGACGAACGTACAACAATGCCACGCACCAGACCGTATTTCGTCTTAACCGTATTTGTGCTCAATTTTACGCCACTGCCATGAAAGCCTTCCGATGTGTGCCACAATGATGACAGCAGAATCAGTATAATCAATGTGCGTGAAAATACCAACAGTGATGGCAGTCGTAAGTGAAAGGTTGAGTTGGATTTATAATGCTGCTGCTGTTGCTGCTTCTGCCGCTGTTGTTGTTGTTTTTGACTTTGTTGTGTTTCTTGCTTTTGTCGATGGTGTTGATAATGATGATGGTGATGATATTTATGATGATTATCCTGTTGATAATGACAATATGGCTGCCTTGACTGTTTGGCTTTATTTGGTACTAATATTAAATTCTCTAGAGACTTATAATATGATAAATAATAAGAAGAAGAAGCTGTTAACGATGTTGTTAAGCAACTAGAGTATGTATATTCACAAGGAGTAAAGGTTGTTGTTAGTTTTGTTTCTTTTTTTATCGCTTGTGTTTGATTTTTTAAAACCCATTGTTGGTTGTCCTTATTATCTTTTGTTAGTTTTTTCAATTTTCTTTCACATGATACTTTAATGTTGCCATCGTCGTAATATATTGATGCTGCTTTTGGTGTTCTTGTTGTTTGTGGTATTTTAAATCGTTGTGTTAACACATGCACTTTTGCATCTTTAAGATGTTTGAAAATTTTTTCTAACACCAACGGAAATCCGAAAATATGCCAATAGCAAAAACAACAACAATGAAATAAAATGGAATATAGAATATGTTGACATTTCTTAAAAAATGTCTGCTGTTTACTTTTTAGTTGATAGAAATTATTGCTGTCGCATAACTGAAACTGTTTTGCAATATTTGCATACTTTAGCAATTCCATTTGGATTGCCTTATTGATGAAACCTTGTATTATTTGTTTTCGAAAGCCATTTTTGTTGCTGGAATTTTTATGAAATTGATGCTGTTTGTATGAAGAGTTTTCTAGTTCTAGTGTTTCATTGTTTTCATTTGAATGGCTACAGTTTTTTAGAATATTTGTAGCAGGCAAATAATTATTCTGATTGAATTTTAAATCGTTATCATTTTTGTGCAAATGGCCAAATGGAAAGGGGTCTTTATGTAGTCTTATTTCAAATGCAACTCTGCGTTTCATAACTTTTTGCAAGTTAAGCATTACTATTTTTTTCAAATGCCAGTTTATATCATCGTTATTGAAATAGTTTTCTAATGGAACTCTGTTTTTGTTAAGTTGGCCACACTTGTTTGATGAATAAGGTGGCAATTCTTGAATTTTTATATCAAAATTCAAAGATTCTTGATATTTTACAACTAAGTGAACACTGATTTGATGGTCCTTGCCAATGCCATTTTTAAATACAACTCTGGTTTTTATAAGTTGGCTATATTTTACCTTCAAATTTTTTATAATTTTTCGTAAATTCATAGGCGTTTCATTTTTCAAGTGAAATAGTAGCCCACATTCAGTCGGATTTTCATTTTTCATATAACTCTCTAATGAATATCTGTATTTATTAGGTTGGCCATACTTTTCAAATCTAATAGGTTGGCCACACTGTTGGAAAAAATAAACAACAAAATCTCGAATTATAATATCTTTGTCTTTAAGTAAATAACTCCAGTTTTCATTGTAGTACTCTGCAAATTCTTTATATGCTGCTTGTGAATTTACTTTTATTCTATGTATTTTTTCGAAGCTCTGTTCTAATACAACCCTGTGTTTGGTGGTTTGTTTGTAAAAATTATATATAGAAAACAAAAGAAGCTGCAGAATTTTGATATTTTTGAGTTCTTTACAATACTTCAATATTTTTCTTGATTCTAAAATTAAGCAAGCTACCATTAGAAGTTCCTTGCCAGAGCAGCCTTTCAATAGTGTATTGTGTTTTTTAAAACATTGCAACGCCAGCTGATGTGTTTTAATTTCGGAGTTATTTAGTGAGTTATTTTTCGGTGCAAATATAGTAGTTCTGCTTGCTATTCTTTGATCTGTATACATCATAATAAATTGTAATGAAACTCTTTGCTTGTTTAGTTGGCAACACTTTTCAGAGTAAAAAGCATTTTCCGCATTTATTTGATCAATTCTTCTTCTTCTTTTTTTAAACAATTTCTTGTAGAATTTAGTAAAGAAGTCCCCATAATTGTAGCTTTGACTTGTGCTAAATAATATACTTTTATAAACTACTTTTCGATGAAACGCTGGCCGTTCTAAATCGAGATTTTTATGCGTTTGTATATTATAGCAATCTTTGGCAAAAGTTTGGCAATTCCGTTTAAAGCATTCTTGGCAATTCTTATGATTTTGAATTTCCTTAACATTTTTCCGATTTTGTTTTCTTTGTAAGCTTATTAAAGCTTTTAAGCTTTCCTTATTTAATTGGCAATTCTCTGAACTTAATTTTATCTCATTAATAAATTTGAATTTAAGCTCATTATTATGATTTAATTCTTCTTTAAAATTCACACATTTATAAGTTCTAATTTTAATTTGTATTGAAATTAATGATTCTTTACTTCGGCTGTTATGAGTAACAGGAATTTGTTGTAATCTTTTTAATGATATCAGTCTTTTAAGGCAAATTCCTACAAAATGTCTTATATGATTAATTACTATTTTAGTTTTAATATTACATTTGGTTAAAAAGTTTGTAACAATTTGAATTTTAGATGAAATCGTTTTGAAACATTGAGATTTTTTCTGCAGCTTTTGTTGTTCCTGCTGTTGGGAGTTTATAATACATTTGGCGGAATTATTACATTTATATTTATAATTAGTATGTGTTTTAGTTGTAAGATTTTTAAATATGGATTTATTTACTTGACTTATGCATAAAATAAATTTTATAGATAAATTGATAAAAATTTTTAGGTGTTTTCTTTGATTTTTATATTGTGAAAATTTGATTTCCGTTTCATTGTTTTGTTTTGCAGCAACAAATTTTGTTGTGCTCTTATTGAAACGGGTAATTCGATACTCTTGCTCTTTAATTGTGTAAATATTTTTAGTGTATAAATTTCCGTTTCCTGTTGCTGTTCTAACTGTAGTTTGTTTTTTTGTTGTTGCTCTTTTTTGGAGTTTTGCTTTTGTTTTTGTTTGCGTTGCCATTTCCATTTTATTCTTTTCATTTTCACTGCTGTCGTTGGGGTTTTTAATCTTCTCATTGTTGTTGTTGTTTTGATGAACATTTGGTTGGCTTAATGTATTGATGGCAAATATTATACAATTGGTAATGCACTTTTTTCAGTTGTTGTAGTTGTTTAAAATTTTTGTTTAGTTTATGGTTGTTGCTTTGAAGTTTTGTTTTTATTTGTTGTTATTGTTGTAAGTTACTTTTGTGGAAATTTCTTTATAATGTTTTTTTTTTTGTTTATACTCTAAGTTGTTGAGGTTGGAGGTAGAACTTTAGTTTTATTTTTTTGCTTTTGTTTTAGTAAAGTTTTTGTTTTTAGGTCACACAGTAGTTAAGTAAGGAATTGTTTGTATCTGAAATATAAGAAAAAAATATATTAATACAGTCATTGGTTTATAAAATAATGTGTAGAAAATTGGTTAAAGTTTACAATAATTGCTAAATTATCAATTCCGGTAATCTGCCCTCTCGAAATATGTGACTTTAGTTTGCCATGTATTTTTAAATTGCGACAACTGCGACAACATTAAAGTTTAATATAATTGAATTTTATATGTAGGAGCTTTAAAAACAAAATCTATAAATTAATATTTAACATTTTTGTATGATTAAAACTATTTTGCATTTTTAAATTTTTTGCAAGTAGTCGCATTTTATTTATATTAAAAGAAAATAGTACTTTTTTAATGCAAACAAGAAAATTAAATTAAATATAGCGAAGAGCCAAAATCTATGTGTATCATTCGCAGAAATATTCCTATCGGGATGTTGGGTGCGAAATTAGGCGAAGTTTGAAAAGTGCGCTCGGAAACTTGAAAGATATATTGTATCTGTGGAGAGATTAAAAAAAGAATTAGTCAAAACGCTATAACTCCAACCGTAAAAAAAAATCTTGAGAATTGTATCAAACTTTTCTTTTCAATACCAAAAATCAGGTTAGTAATGTATTGTTATGAAAATAAGATCTGGCAACCCCTGTTGTTATTGTCCGCCTGCGCGTGGTGAAAAACTTTTGTGAATAAATTACTTCCACTAATGGTGTGTGCATAACTAATAAATATTGAGCAACCTCAATGCCTTTGTTGGCTGTAAACCAGACGATCATGAGTTCGAACCCACCACCAGATGTGCGGACTAACTAAAAATAATAATAAGGCCATTAAAAATTAGGAAGCAGCAGTACAACCTCCCGGAAAGATATTATTGTATGTGAAGCCATGGCAGATAATATAAGAGCAGCAGATAATTGTCAAGATGTCCTTTACAATAACAGAAAGAGCTCTAGCTGTTAGCGCAAGAAAGTAATAGCATAACTATTGGATTAAAGGGAGGGGATAACTGGCTTGGATGTAAGGCGTAGTGGGAGTGGTCTGTGCACGGTTTAGGTTACTAAAAAAGGCATCAAGCAGGTCATGTCTCCCCGTTGTAACACAGTAGTGAAGCGTGGATAGCTACCTTTGTAAATAACAGATCAAGAAATATAGCCAGATAGAGCCACAGAGTATTTGCAATCAAAAAAACCGCAAGTTGGTAAAAAAAGGAAAAAACGTAACAGTATGTAAAGGAAAACCGATTAAAATTTGTTAGACAGTCATTTAACAATTTCCGTCTCAATCGTTCATTCGTTCAATTAATAATATGATTATTGCTTTCGCTAGAGCTTAGGTTCAGCAAAAAATTAGACTTTACCTTAAAAAGTACCTGCCATATAATGACTTACTTTTGCGATTACCATATTTCGTTACTCGCTTACAAAACACAAAAAAGGAAGTTGAAATTGAACTAGTTCTTTAAGTTAAAAGAAAAAACCTTCAAATACGTACTAATGGTCATAGTTATTTCATGCAGAAGTAAATGTAATCAATTCTTAGTAATTGATTATAAAAGTCTCATGCCTTGTTAAAATCATTAGGTTGGTAATCAAGTTGGGAAGTCCTTCCGTCAGAAATGCTTAATTTCACACTTGATTATCTTTTCTAATTTTTTTTGCAGGGTTGTTATTGAGGAATACCTGTGAAAAGACTCGCCATCACATGTAACAATTAGAGCTACATCTATTCACTTTATGGAAAGTTTTAGGTAAAGATTTTACTTTAAGATCTAATAATATCCAACTGCTTAAGAATAGTCAATAGGCTGAGGCTGTGCCAATATCACACTGGTCCTTGCTAAAATAAAACATATTTACACATTAATGGCGTCTTCCGCTGACTCTCTGTGAATATTACTAAGAACTGCCTGGATTGGTTTTATTTGATACATCCAGAAGTTGTCGAATGCCGTTTTCATTTATGCGAAGGTCTTTACTGACGTGCTTCGGGGGACGATCGACAACATTAGATAGTGTTACCAGCGTTAGCATCATCCCTTCATTGACATCCCAGGAGGAACTGTTTCGTCCACATGACAATAAGCTTCATCAAAGAGCATTATCCTTTCTTCATCATGTTAGTATTCTTCTGATGCCCCGAGGCTAGACAACCATGGCGTTTATTTGCCGTAAATTCGATAAAATCCTTAGATTGGACAACAAAAATTCGGCATATAAAGGGTCCGACAAATAACTTTTTTTTGAAAATGCTATAAACAAAAAAAAAAAAAACGCATTGGACGGTCAGTTAGCTTCAATCCCTGAACCAATTGGACTTAATATGGCGTCATACCAAGGACTTTATGCAAAATTCGTCTCAATGATGTCTCCGAAATGTTCAATTGTTGAGAATGACGGTGAATTGATGTTAATGGCGCTTCACGCACACTTTCTGCAATATCCTCGGGTGTACGCACTGTTTTTGGCTTTTCACGCTTTGGGTTATCGATGAGCCAGCTTCCTTCACTTTTTTGACAAGATAACGACATACGTAGCTGACAGTGCTTCTCTTCTTCCAAAATCCGTACGCATTTTTCGCACACATTCTGCAACATTACCATGATTTTCAAGGTAATGTCGGAATATTTCCCAGCGTTGTACAAGCGTTCAGCGGAAGGATAAAACTAATTATCTATCAAATCAGACATGAGCTAAGTGTTACCATTCACGAAATAAGCACTAGTTGAAAAAAAACGTTGGATTGTGGACCGTTTAGTACCTCAGGGTAATTATTCTGCATCTGTTCTGACGTAAGATATCGCAGAACAGAATTATTCGAAGTTTGCTTGTTAACTCCCACAGAGTTATAGCCTCTATCTAGATAATTATAATACTGCTTATAAAGTTAAAAGTCTTAGTGTATATAAAATGCTTAAGTTATGTTATTTATTACTCTATTAAATATCATTTTAAATTAAATGATTCTTCGATTTTACGCTTATGTTAAGAATGTATTTTTATACTTTTTTTATTGTAAGCCAATTTTATTACTTATGAATGAGCCAATTTACATCATGAAAATAGCATGAAATTTTTGCTTGGTGGTGAAACAAGAGGAGAAAGCAATATGGCAGGGCTTGAATTTTGAAGGGATGTTATTGTTGCTTATGTTTAGTTTAAAATAACGCATATCGCTGCAACTAAAAAAGGAAAGCGAAAAAAATTGCATCAAAAATGTCATGGTATAAATCTGGACTATGTCTACAAAAATAGATTCTGAAACTATGTTAGTTAATAAAATCTTAAATGCTATTTTAATGTTAAAACACAGCTTAACTTAGTTGCAATTTTCAGTAAATATTGTGCAATAATGTGGCTGAGTTATTTAATGGACGGGTGATTGAGGACTTGTAAGCATAGGTCTTTTACTTAAAATAATCTCAAAGCAAAATCCAAGAGTGCAACTTTACACACACTACTACTGCCCATGATTTCTAGTTATAGGCGAGTTAAAACGTGTAATTTAAATAATATGAAAAAGATCTGGCAGCATGTACCAGTTGTTTCTTCATTATTGCATTTATATATTAATTAAAAGATACCTGCGATAATTGGTACTGCTATATTTTTGTGAAATCTACTTTGTTTAAACTGTTAGTGCTTTTTATATAATTAAGCGCAATTTTATAGTAGAATGCATAGCAGTAATAAATAAAATAATAAATTAATTAATCTTTTTGGACGCTGCTCTACAGATTTTATTAAAAACTTAAGGATGACCCAACGAATTTTTCGAAAACAAGGTACAAAAAAAAAAAAAAATTAAAAAACTGATTGTGTCAAGTTGTCCCAGTATTAATTCTTTGTATGATCAAAAGTTTCAGAGTCAAATAAAAGATATACCTCTGTAAATATGTATTTTAAAGAAAATCCGTTTCAAACTGAGAAGTATGTATTTATGTCTTGTAATTTCGAAAAGAAAACAAAAAATAAAAATTATAGCCCTGAAGAATTTATTTTTCATAACACAGGCCAACGGAAAAGTTAGTTTGAAAAATTCTTTTAACTTTAGTAGTTGATCTTTATAGATTTTTATGTGCTGAATCTAATATGGCATTGAATTAAAAACCCAAGATTTATCCTGATCATCAAGTTTAGTTTCAAAGTATGATAAATAAACCTTTTTGACAAAGTCTGCAACGTTTTTTTTTGTGTTTTTTTAATCACAAACTCATCACAAATATGTACATTGTGAAGTTAGTTGAAAGTAAACAAAACATCAGCTGTTAACAGAAAAAAGAGTCCACCTTATTTGCCCAGCAAATGTGTTTCAGCAGTGCTACCAACTTATCCACGTCCAATAAACTTTTATTTCTGTTATTTATTTAAAATATTAAAGCTGTTTAATTCTTTAAAAATCGCTTATTATAATATCAAAAATTTTACTATGAAATGTGAAGAAATTATGGGTGATGTAGCGTTTTAAGCACCCTAAAAACTATTTTTAGAAAAAAGTTTTTCATTCATAGCAAAACTTGACAAGAAGTACTCCCATAATATTCTCCATAGTAAATAATTTACTCTAGAAATATCTGGGTATGACAGCTCTTAAATTCAATGTGTGTATGTATGTATTTGCAAAGAAAACCTTTTATTGGAAATTTATTGAAAAAAATATTTTTTACAGATTAGAAAAAATTCTATTTAATTTTTTTCTTTTCGAAATGTTGTCAACTAAACTTCTAAAATATTCAATTTAATACATGCTATAGATAAAGAAACAATTCTAAAATAGAGTCTATTTAAAATATTTTTTGTTTAAGCTGAATGTCTGGTTATGACAATTTTACGCATGAAATGCTTTAATTTCAGTAGACAACTAAAATAATATTAAAGAAAATAATTAATGAAACGGCAGGAAAAAGTAAAATTAATTGCTTTCAACCAGTATTCGTTTTTCAAAATATTAACGAATTATTTGAAAAAAAGATAATTTCTAAAATTGTTTTAACTATTTGACTTCTGACATGGATAATGATGTTGTGCTCAATGATATTGATTTTGCTTGCAAAGGTTTTGACGCAGGTGTATTTTTGAACTCCAATGAAGCTTTTGACTTAATGAAATACGATATTTTTCTTGCAAAACCTTAAGTAAAGCATGTAAACGAAAAAGTTTTTACATATTTATTTATAGCAACAAATTAACTTTTATAAATTAATCACATTACATATAGGTTTTCAAGACTTGTAAAAGGATACGTACGGTACCCTTTAAAATAAGCATTAATTTTTGGACACCATTCCCGCTACCAACAAATCAATTTTACCTTCATTTGATATGTTTTGAAATATTCTTTTCGCTGGAAGAAGTTGAGGTCACTTAAGTGGATTTTTTTACTTTTTACTAAACGGTTTTTTTTCGGAATCACTAAAGTGCTTCGAGAGCATAATGAATGGCTTCCATTTTAGGCCTGAATTTTGGCGATATATAATAAAGTTTAAATTAAGGCAACAAATTTATTTCCAAGAACTCCATTATAAAAATTTGCTTGTTTAATGTACTACGTAAAGATAATAGCTTAGGATATTTTGCCCGAATCTACCAACTGCTTCTTATAAATTTGGCAATTTTATATATCTGAAAATTTCGTTTACATCTGTTTTCGTAAGTGGTGAATAAAATTTTGGACCCATTTATTTATTTTTTCTGTTACATACTTTACTTCACTGATAAGAATATATTCTTAAAAAAATTTCAAATTAATTTTTCTTGGTTTCAAGAATTTTGTATTTTATTCCATAAAAGAATACTTAAAACTAAAAAAACTACTTTTATATTTTATAAAAAAAGATTTAAAAAAGTACAATTAATTTCATTGCATTTCTTTCTTTGATTGCTTTGAATATTATGTAAAATGTTATGCTTTAGATTGAATGAATGTTTCATATTATTTTTTTTTTAACAATTTTACAAAGATGAGGTGGAAATCGTTTAACGTGCTCCTTAAAAAACGGAAACTGCTAATTTATGTTTCCTCTTAAAATTATTCACAAGAAAATGTAATAAAATTCTGTTACACTTAGAAAAATCGAAAGATAATGTGTGTTAAAAAGATGCGACACAAAATGCAACTCTGATCGTATAGAAACTATTATTTATCCGATATACCAGACAGTTCTGGCGAGTAAATCTGATAGTGAATAATACATATTGAGGTTACACATGGCATTAAAGATGGCTGATTAATTGAAAAATTAGTTGCCGTCGATTCATCTTTTTTCAAATAACAATTCAAATGTATCGAATAATCGAAATATTTAGTTTTTTCTTATTCTGCTAAAGTTTTTGTTTTAGAGTCACTGGCCCATATCATTGTTACAGACTAAAGTCGACTCTTGTTAAAGTATGCTCAAACCAAAAAAAAACTCTTATTCAGACATGTTCTGAATTCCACACAAAATTTTCACTCTGTATTTCTGAAAGCAATGTTGCTATAAAATCATTTTTTACAAAAACAATGCTTAAAAGAAAGGAAGTGAAAATTTTGTGTGAAATTCAGAACAAATATACAGCCTAATTATACACCGAAATTCCGTGCGTGTTTTTTCACTTTTCCCTTTTCTCCCATTATAAATTTTTTCCTTTTTGACTAAATGCGTAAAGTGAAAAAAATTCGGGGAAAAAAGAAGGAAAATGGATTATAAAAGAAAAATTATGTGTAAGTGAACAAAATAACTCCCTACAAATTCCGATGATGCCACTTTTTTATTATTTTGTTCCCACGAAATTCATAATTGGGGGAGTTTTTTCTCGAGAAAAAATTTTTTCCTTGGGAAAGAAATTCCGTGAGAATATTCATGATTGGGCTGATTATATTGAAGGTTTTTAATAACAGATTTGTTTACAGATTTTAAAAAAAGGAAGAGTGATGAAATTGCTACAAATTTTAATCAAATTTAAAAGAGTCCTCCGAAATGTACAGTTGAAAATGTAAGCAAAATAAAATATATTTTACAAGCTTTTTAATTTGACAAAACAAAAAAGCGCTTTAGCTCGTTTTAAATTTAGAGTCGACTTTAACGCCAAAAGTACATTTCAAATTGTCTATGAATGAGTAAGAGTTGACTCTAAAGTTAAAACGACTTAAGTTCCCTTAAAGTATACTTTATTACACCCTTCGCCATAAAAATTGGAAAAAGGTTATACTAGGTTTGTCATTCCGTGTATAATTTCTACAAAATTGATTTTCGAAACCATAAAGTATATATCGCTCCTTTATTGCAACATAGTCATATCTCAAATAAACTTTAACTTGGCAAAATGAGATTTAAGTTTTCAAGGCATAAGTCCTATGATCTAATTGCCGCAATTGCAATTGCTGCAATTGATTCTTTTTTTCAACATGTTCAGAAGGTCTAAAAGAGCAGTTTTGCTTAAGTAACTACAAATTTTTAATTTTTTTGAGATATGACTATGTTGCAATAAAGGAGCGATATATTCTGACTTCTTATGCGTAGCGAAGTTGATTGAACGATGTCCGTCTGTACATACGTGTTAAAATCAAGCCGAGGCAAGCTTGATTTCATAAAAATAATAAATATGTCAATCGATTAGATATTGTGTCGATAAAGGTGCTATTTAAAATCATCATGACTGGTCCATGCCCTTTGTGGCAGCAGGCAAAACACCATGCCTACCTCTAATTATTTCATCTCATATGGATCAATTAGGTAACTCTAATCAAAAAAATAAATATAGGGGGCGATAGAGAATTAAAAAATAATACAAAAAATATCAAATAAAAAACTAGGCGCTCGCCCATATATTCCGAGTTACGGGGCTCTGAAATTTTTATATTTAAAAAAAATCAATATGGGTATCATTTCAAAACTTTTGAAGAAATCTTTAAGGAAATGCTAAAAATTTTTAAAAAATGCTTAACCCATTAAGAGCCGATGTCATTTTAATGTAAAATTAAATACATGCAGTACCAAATTTTTTTTTACTTTTTAATTCTCTGTCACCCCAATATTTGCTTTTTTTGATTGGAGTTACTTCACTAAACTAGATTTGCATGGATGGTGAAGGGTATATAAAATGCGGCACAGCCGAATATAGCACTTTTTCTTTTTTTTTTTCTTTTAATTTATTTGAATAAAAGACCTCGATAGCGCTTTATGAAAAATCCTTTTTCGATTCTTTTTTCCATTCTTTTTTTACTCAGCAATTTTAAACAATAATTTTTTTTAAGCTGTTACTTATTTTTATTTTAATACTATTTTATTTTATTAAATTTTTTTTTAGTTCAATAATAATCAAACTCAGCACAATATTATTCTTTTGCAAACATGTTCATTTATTTAAAAGTAATACAAAAAAATTTAATATTTATATAAAGAGAAAACTGTTTTTGAGCGCTAAAAACTGCAAAAAAGACTTAAAAAAATATTAACAAACATGAAATGAAATTAAATTCCCTGCCGTCATAAGTTTGTGGGAGCTTAAAGTCGTAAAGAAATTTCAAATCATAAAAAACAACATTCACAACTTAAGCATTAAATTTTTTTCAGCTTTTAGCAATCTTTGCGATTTCTTTTTTATTTATTTCGTTTCGCTCAATTTTATATTTTAATAAATCACTTATTTCCGTTCTTAACATTTGACTAAATTTTTTTTGCTTTCTAGATTTTGTTGAAAATACAATATAAGAAATTGCAGTAAGATTTGTATGCTACAGAGTATTTTAAGTTATAATATACATAGGTATGTTGTATGTGTATATATGTATATGTTGGTATATTTTGTAGCTGGATTTATAAGTATTTATATTGCTGTGTTATTTTTTTTACAAGATTTTAACTTCCATACCACTTGAGTTTCCGTTTCAAAAGTTGCGCTTCAACTGTTCACACTGCGATTAGTTACACAATCTTAAATAGCCTTCTTAACGATATCAAGTATCTTCCTTTAACTAGGATTTTAATTTTTTGTTTACATAAATTCTTCTTTTTTCTTCTTCTTCTTTGCATTCAAAACTGTATGTGAGGAGTAGAAAAAAAGGAAAAACAGCATAAAACAATCTTCTTTTCTAACCTACTGGTAGTTATTTCATCTACTTTCAATTGAATGTGAGATTTTGTTTTTTTTTCTTCACACAATCTGCATCATACAATGTTAAGTGCAGGTGTTGTAAGTTGTTTTCAATTTTTGTAACATTTTCCTCGAAGAGAAATAAGTAAAAAGTTAATTTGAAATTATGATTAATGGTTTAAAGTTTGTTAATCGTCCTTTTTTATGCTTTTTTTTGACAGAAACAAAAATTGCCTGCTGGCTTCTTAAAAAAAATGTTTTAAAATCAGTAATAAGACAAAAAGCCTTTAGAGATGAAATATCAAATGCTTATAGTGGATTAAAAAGGTTAAAAAAGTTTTCTTAAAATATTTAAAAACAGCATGATGCAAAAGTGAGTACTGATCTAAAATTTTTATTTAATATCTTCACACAACTGGAACAAAATATCCTAGTTGCCCAAGTCTTAAAGGCATCCTTAACGATGGGTAAAAGACAATAATAAATCGTGGAAGATATACTAAGGATAGCTTAAACAAATCCCTAATGATATTAAAAAAAAAAACAACAACAATTTCCTTCACCTTCATATCAAATAAAAGACCTTATCGCTTACCTTGTCAAAAGTTTGTTTTCATAGAAGACAATAAACAAGACGTTGTCGCTATATGGTCATTAACGACGATTCCCTTTAAATTGTCTTAGTAAAATCTTAGCGACAAAAGACAAATCGTGCATCCATTGTCGAAGGCTATGTTATCACGAACATATGGGACAACTGATCAGGGCTGCCGTTTTTGGTTATTTCTAACCAAAAGTGGTTATTTTTTTCTTTAATGTGGAGATGTGAATATTTTTCTCATTTTGGTTATTTTTTCTCCAAAATAATAATACACATGTACATATTTTTTATGTTTTACTTTTTAAGCTTTTATATTCTTCAATTTTTCGAATTGCTACCAAGACAACTGAAAATAAAACAGCTGTGACTTAAATCGCTAGTGCAGCCACCTTTTATGAATTCGCCTTTATTGCTACACACACTGTCAACAGCTTTTAATTTTGCTAAATGTGAAATTTCACTTCAAAATGCAATGAACTTTTATAAGTAAATCTATGGTCTCAAACTATTATACTGTGAACTGCAAGTTTTGTTTACTTTGTTTTACACAAACTTTTATTATTTTGAACATACGTGTACAATCGTTACTTATTACATACATACATATGTAGGTAAAAGAATTTTATTTTTGTTATTATTATTATTATTATTAACTGAATTTAAATGAAATAAGTTACATTATAATAATGTATCCATTTTAAATGTTATTTAATACAAATACTACATACTGAAATTTGGTTATTTTTTTTTTCATTTGGTAACTTTTAAAGCAAATTTTGGTTATAAAAATTTTTTGGTTGTGGCAGCACTGCAACTGATATAAGTTTCACACACACACACATAAGCAATTTTTAAAAGAGAAAGTAGTTACTTCATTTTTGTTGTATTAACAGAATTCTTTTGATCGTCTCATACTCACATAAATACAAATATAAAAGAATAAAATAAAAACAAGTTGCCAGATGTTTTCATATAGGGAGAAGCTTGACGTTTTAACTCGTCAATAAATAAAACTGGAAGAGGTATGGAAGCAGACATTATGTGCGTGTGTTAATAAGGTGTATGTTATGCATAGCTAAATATCAAGCATCAAAAAAATAATTGTTTTGCGATCAAATTTTGTTGCAATAAAAAGAATTAAATATGTAAGTGTTACGATTTTATATTTCTGTTAATCTTACAGAAATTAATTTTTTTTATTTTTTTATCGTATCCACTACTATTTTTAACTTTATAAGGTCTCTCTTTTTTTTTAAATCTTGATTTATTGAACTTAAGGTTATACGCTCCATTTAGCACCAGCATGAAAATACTTACTTTTCTTACTTCACTATACTTTACATCATATGGCCATGTTAAGATGGAAAGAAGGGAGTAGAGATCAATAATAAGTGATTTGAAAACAGCATTAAAAAATGGCGATTTTATACGCTAAATATCCATTTTGTTTGTAAAAAGTGGGCGGTAGGTTAATTTAATTTTAATTACTCAGTTTAGTTTGGTGTTCACACATGCTCAATTAGGCTTATTTAATTAGCACAAGGCATATTTTCTTTACTGGGAAGTGTCGTCCGCCTTGCTGATTTCTCTTCTTATTACAAAAACAACATAGCTTTTTGTTGTTGCTTCGAAGTTAGAAGTGTGAAAAGCCATTTTCGTAATTGCGCAATTAAAGCGTATGTCTGAAAAGGGTGTAAATCAAAAATTATCTATTGAAACAAATAGAATAACTATTAAAATTTTAAGAGCTGGTTTAGTAAGCGACAATCTGTAGCAGATTGGACAGTGTCAACTTCAGTATGGATTAATAGCGTGATATGAAGGACCAAAAAAAGGATTATTCACTAAATACAATAAGAATGACTTTAAAATTAATTGGAATTTATTTTAGGTTACACAAATTTAATCTTACTTTCTCCAATAACTCAATAGATTTACACATTTTTATTTTTTTATCTAGGGAAATTCCTCTTTTTTGTCAGCAGAAATTAAGAGGGTCCGAGCAACCTCTAAACCACAGCAATATTTCAGCCGATTTTGCTTAATTTTCTTACAAATTTTTGATCATTTTGTCCTATTCATTGAAAGCTAATCATGTTCAACACTTCTAGGACGTGACTTTAAATCTGATAAAAAATCGACACTCTGTTTTGCACTTTAGAACAGCTGAATAGGTTTTCAAGAATAATATAAAATCTTTCTATGAGGCTTTTATACACATTCTTGTTATTACGTTTGCCAAGACTGTTTTAAGAATAGTCAACTTTTAGTTACAAATTTCTTTTAAATTCGTTTTTAACTTTGTTTAATCCCAATTTCGCAGTCAAAAATGGATTCTGGCATGTAAAAAAATAACAAGTTCGAATCTGAAATATTCATGGTCATGGCACTAATACATCACTGCGATATCTTCTTCAGGATTGTTGTTGCGTCTCGGTGTTCTGGGGCTCTTAATTTCATTTGATCTAATTCTCTTGATTTTATCACAAGCTTTGTCGAATGCTTTCGTGGTTGCCACATATTTATCCATTGCAGAATTCGCTGTCAGCCATCTTGTTGTTAACTCTGACCTGTCAATGGTAAATATACATTTTATATTTTTAGCTTCGTGGTCACTTCATTCGAATACTTTAATCGAAGCTGTTATTTCAGTCGACGAAAATTTAAAAATGTGTGACTTGCAACACTAAAAAACTTACAAATTCGTGTATTGTAAATCAAATGATTTAAAACATGTGATACAGATTGGATTCAAAAATTAATTAATTAATATAATTAAAAACTATCAGCATTTCGCGAGTTTTTTTTTTAATAATTCTTGAAAAAAAGAAACCGTCTTTAAAACAGACACACAGGCAGGGAATTATCAAATATGAAATACGCACTTTGTTTAAATATTAATTTTTAAAAGATAATAAATTCATATATATATACAAAAATGCATCACCTATGGGGAACCCCTTTAATTTTTAAGCTTAAATATTAATAATTGTCATAGCGGACATAGATGTACATATTCTGTATGAATATAACGGCTCAAGAGGTCGGCCAATATAAATCAAACTACGTTCCTTAGTTCTTTTATACTTGTTATTGTGGACATAGTACTAAATTTTAAGTTTCTGTCTATAATGGGTCGTCTACAATAAATAACACCACCTATGGGGACATCCTTTAATTTCTAAATTAAAAATTTATTATAGAAGAGTTAGCAATACACGCTTTATGTAAATTTTAATTGTCTGTCTAAAACGGTTCAATATATAAGGTTACATACAGCAAATAACAACACCTATGGATACACCCTTTAATTTTCAATTTTATACTTGTTCCTATACCAGTAATAGAAGTACACATGTAAAAAAATTTTTAAGTGTACGATTCTAACGGTTCTAAGAATAGAAGTCAAATAATGCTATTTATGGGGACACCCTTTAATATTCTGCTATTGTGAGCTATAAAAACTTTGTTAAATAAATATTTAAAAATAAAAAGGGTGCCCTTTACTTTTTAGTGTTATGAAATTTTTTTGTTTTTTAGATGGGACCAATCTGTAAGCATAATTTATCAACTAAAAAGAAAAATACCAAATCGGTTCAGAAATGAATGTAATATGCAAAAGAAAATATAGAATTAAACTACTCCTCTTTTGATGTCCGTTAAAATAGCTACGTGTATCTTGTTAATCCTTAAATAATATTTCCTTACTTGCTCTAATAAAAATTTAAACAGTCTTGATTTATTATTTTATTTTTAAAATTAGTAGTTGAACAATTTGATATTACAACGAAATAACTGACGGCTGGCAGAAAGTAAAAACAATGTCTCTGTGACGATTTATAAAAATAGAACAACAAAAAAAGCTTTGAGCTGTATCTTGGCTTCTTCTAACAAAATTGATTAATTATGAATATTCCTCGTATTGGCATTTATAAAATGATTTAGTTAAATAGACGATGTTTACAACAATGACTGGCATGTCATAACGTTGAAAAACATAATGTCATTCAACGTAGGATCCATGAATATTATAGGTATATTTTATTGTATTCTATATAAGAAAGTAAACGAAGCCAGTGTTGGTTATACCATAGAGGAGAAAATCATTGCAGCCGTCCAAGGGCCGGCTATGCAGGAAATCTTTTGCAAACGAAGCCGAAGTTCTTTTAAGTGCAGAAATTACGACACTTTCATAAGTGTTACTGTGTCCATACTAAAAATGACACAGTGTCCGTGAACATTATGACGCTTTACAAAGGGACATTGACATTATTTCACTTTTGATTGCGACATAAAGTCCGTGGACATTATGTCCTTGGACACTATGACATATGACCTCTACAATGTACAAAACCGAAGGTGGATAGATGCGAAGAATGCTAGTGACGAATGTAGCGATCCAGAAAATCCAACATTACAACATTAGTTTACGGAAAAGCCCTAAATATCTCAAAACTCTTTCCGAAGGACATAAAAATTTTTTTTCAATTAACACACGGGAGAAATTATTTAGATGGACTAATAATTGACAGTTTAATTAGCACTGAAGAATAAATAATGCTGATGATTTTTTAGCATTACCATTATTTTCGTAATGAAAAGGTTTCAATAATAATTAGTTAAAAAACCAAGTCATTATCATTGACTAATGATTTAAAAGTTTTAAAGCGTTGCCATTAATAATCGTAACTCATTGTCTTTGAAACTAAATAAACATTATAAAGTATAGTAGAGCATTATTTTCAAATGGCTTTTTATTACAAAAATTTAGTGGAATGTAGGTTTTTTAACATTCTTAGGAAATATGAGCCAATATACGAGCAAGTTTTTTATTTTCATGTAATTAATAAGATCTGCTAGCTAGGGTTTTAGGCAACTTTTAAATTTAGACATTAAGCTCTACAACTATCTCACTTAAAATTGATCAATTATTAAATTATTCAAATGCATATATGTTTTTCCATCACGAAAGCTGCATAATTCTTTTTGCTATTGTAAATTTATTTTTTATAAAATTAATTACTTTTTTCCAAAAGTAATTAGCAATTAAATCGTTTCATTAAAATTACATTACCGTTAGTAAAAATAACTATAATTAAAAAAAAATATTCGCATTAGTAATACTTCTTTTAGTTAGTTAAGGAAAACAAAGTAATTACATGACTGCATGGTTACCAAAACAAAATATTAGAAGTTGGCTCGAACACAAAGTTATACTTTTGTAAACATAAGCAATTTTAAATAAGATGTTTTGGTTTCAATTAACTCAGAAACATACAACTTTAAGCTTCCCTTATATAGTTGATGAAAAGTTTGTTTTCGCTATCGCTAGAAATGTCAAACTCCGTACTTAGAAAAAATTAGACATTTCCTTAAAAAGTACTTGCCATATAACGACTTACTTTTGTCATTACCATATTTTGTTACTCGCTTACAAAACACATTAAACAGTAGTAATTGAACTAGTTCTTTAAGTTAATAGAGAATATCTTAAATACTTAAATAATACTAACATCATTGTTTCCTATAGAAATAAATGATCTCAATTCTCAGTAATTAATTATAAAAGTCTCATGCCTTGCTAAAATCATTAGGTTGGTAATCTTCTTATGAAGTCCTTCCATTAAAAATGATTAGTTCTACACTCGTTTACCTTTTCTAAAATTTTTTGCTGGGTATATAAAAAATCTAAAACAAAGTTTTTTATATGAAGTTAAACATTTTTAGTAGAGTTGGGTTTAGTAGCTTGCTAAAGTGAGCGATCTTTTCAGCTAAGCTCATTAGAACGAACTAGTTCGTGCTATAAGTTCAAACTTACGTAGTATGCTAAAACAACTGAGCGAATCCAGTTGATATGTTTAGCTCAAATGTTTTTAGTTCAATTTCTCAATCAATCAGCTAAAAACAATCGAGCGAATGCAGTTGATTTATTAAGCTCATGGTAAATTTATTAGAAATTTAAAACAAACATACTAATGAAATTTTGTGCAGTTGTAAAACAATTTAAAGATTAATTATATGTAAGTATTCACTTTTATCTGACTTTATTTTTTTAAACCTTAAAAATTAAAAAAAAAATATATATATTGGTTCATAATAATATATAAAGGATGTTTTTGCTTAATTTTTACCAAAATATTTTGTATCAAAATAAGTTTTAACCCTAACTTGGGCACTATTTACATATCGCTGGTCTCATGTGGAAAGGCCCTAACTCGATTTTTTACGAAATTGAAATTTTTCGTGATTCTAATTTATTTAACACAGATATATATTGTCACAAAATTCGAATGCAATAGTATCAAAAATAACGGTTTTCTAAGCATTTGCATTTTTTATATTACATTATCATAAATACAGTTTCTATTATGTTTTTACCTTCTCCTGTAAAGTTACTTATATACGAGTTAGGGCATTTCTACATGAGACCAGCGGTATGTTAATATCGAATTTTTAAAATACCTATAACTTTTAGATTTGGACTCAGTGGTTAATTTTTTATGTTTGTGGGAACATTTGGGATAAAAATTTTATTTACCGTAATTTTCAAAAGATTTGTCGTTTTTTATTCAAAATAGGGCACTATTTAAGTTATTTTTTATTTTAATAAAACTATTTTTTTTAATAGCCTGAAGTAATAATTAAAGGTTAAAAATAAAAATTATTTTTTATGCATTAATAAAATTTGGTTTGCACCTTGCAATTCTTTTTACACTGGCCGGACACTTTTCGTGTTGAGCGTTTTCTTTTGCACTGTTCTTGGTAACACATATAATAGGAATCTTTCACTTTTGAATGCCCACGATCATCTTCATCTGCGACAAAATCATTAAACGTAGCACTATTAACTCAATGAACAGGGGCACCCAATATGCATTCAATTGCATTTCTTGTAGGAAAGTATGACACAACTTCAGGAATTTTTGCTCTCTTCAAAATTATTGGCAAACACAATTGTTCTTCTTTCTTATAAGAAAGTTTGATTGTAATAAATATTGTGGAAATAATTACCCTTCCTTCATGTAAAATGTAATGGATAATTTTCTGAATAAGTTATATATGCTACAAGTGCTTATACGTCCAGCGTATTCTAAAAAAGGGACAGGGGCCAGCGATTGCGTTTGGTTGAATATTGGCCCAGCGCATATGATTCATTACGTCAACGCCTCCCTTTGTCTGGCCTAGTTGACAGTAAGATGACTGCTCTATTATTTTTACGGATATAGGAGCAAAGGGTTCTATTTTCTCCATAACCAAACATGCTACAACGCTCCACTCTTTGCGAGGATGGCTTAAACTCAATAAGTATGCATGTTTTATTTTTTTTGATTGTCGCAACCAGGGACAGCTACCACCTTCTTAGCGTATCCGCCAGTGTTTTTATACTGTTCGACTAAATTTTTCACTACTCTTTTTCCTTAGCTTTTCTCCCGATCGCTGTCAGATTTTCTAGTATATATTTGGTTTGTTAAGGGATGGTATTATTCGGCCTCGCATACCTACCAAAGCTTTAAGCGGTATTTAGAATGCCAATACAGTAGTATATATATTAGAGCAAATATTTTAACCTCACAATTTTTTTTAAACAATATCAAAAATATTTATATTGTTCATATATCATAAATTTATATACATATCGCTCCTTTATTGCCACATAGTCATATCTCAAAAAATTAAAAATTTGTAGTTACTTAAGCAAAAATGCTCTTTTAGACCTTCTGTACATGTTGAAAAAAATCAGTTTTATATCCCAAGCTGAACCGAAGTTATAGAAATTGCAATTGCGGCAATTAGATCATAGGAGTTATGTCTTGAAAACTTAAATCGCATTTTGCCAAGTTCAAGTTTTTTTGAGATATGACTATGTTGCAATAAAGGAGCGATACCATATGTCGTAAAAGTGTATGACAATAACGGCCGTATTCATAAAATATATTATATATTTATTGAATGCATTTTTGGAAAATTTGTGAAATAAATTCTTAATAAACATTTTATATTTTTTATGAATAGAGGCATAAATATTTAGTAATAAAAATTAAAACAAAAAAGCAAAAAACTTCTGCAAAACACATCAACCTTCATTTATTTATATAGGTAAATAGTGCTCGGATTCGTATAAAAATATTGGTGCCCAAGTTAGGGTTAAAAGAGCTCAGGAAAAAGAGTAGGTCATTTTCATTCACTTAATTGAACTAGGTAGCTCATGAACTATACAACTCTAATATTTAGCAATGGCGAATGTGAATGAATTCGCAATGCTATCATCTACTGATGTCGCCATGGCTTTTGCTTAAAATTTTTTTTAATGAAATTTTTTATTCTCATACCATGTAAACGTCATCAGCATATAATTTCACTGCAGGCTGTTCAAAACTAAACGCGCCACACTTCTGCTGAAATAAAAAAAAATGAAAAGAAAATATTGTTTTGGGGTACAGAATTAGTCCCTTAATTCAAGTTGTTTGTTGCCATTGAATTTGTTTCTGAAGGATTTATACAAGTCAAAAGTGTATGCCAACCGGTTTGTTTAAGAGGAGATTTAGAGTTGTTTTGCCGAACTTGAGCTTCATTTATGGATAATTTAAAGAAAAGTCCGAAGGTAGTAAGGCCGTGGGTGCCAATTGTCCTATGTACTTTTTTGTATGCACAATCCTATTCTCATTTTACAAAGAAATTTTTTTTTTTAAATTTTAATACATATTTTTTATTTAATTTAAATTTTCTGTTAATTTTGGGACACCATTTGTTAAGCAATGCTTTACGATTTCGATCATTGCATAGCGTTTTTTTTCTTCTTGGCAATAAACTGTTGTTAGCACCTTGTAATTCGTTGTTGATCCAAATATTTGTACGTTCAACAAATTATTTCTCTGTTGCTAACTTGCATTTGATGAAAACAAGTACAGTATGCGACCAAGTTTGTATGCATGTATATATTGTATGTATTTATGTAGGTTGTGTTTCCGGGTGTGTGAGTACAGCTAATAAACAGAGATGAAAAATCTTTCTTTTATAATTCAGCTTTATGATTTCATTGCTTGTTTGTCGATATTTTCTTCTTCTACTTTGTTTTTGTACATTTTTTTATTTATTGACAGTGTTTAAAGCTATTGAATGACATGTATTCTACGTACTTAAGTAAATATTGTAACTCTTTAGTTTTTTTTCTTTTAAATGTTTTTTCTTTTTTTGCTCTGCTTTTGCAGCTTTTTGTCAACAAAATGTATAGAAAAGGATAAATAAGTAAAAAGATAAAAATAGTTCATAAGAAGTGTGCATTCGTGCACACAGACTACACGTGTATATAAACCTGCACATGCAATATACACAGAACCATTCAACAAACATTTATATCAGACGATTAAAAAGGATTCAAGATATAAATACTTATGTATATTGCAATACATACAAAAATAAAAACATTAAAGAATTAGTAGGATTGCCGAGTTTTTAGCAAGCAAATGGAAAATTTAAACCAATTTTGAAATCAAGTTCGAATTTTTTGAACATAACAAAACTAGTAAATATTGCAATTTTTGTGTAAAGAATTATTTTTTTTTAATTACGTACGATCTTAACAAATTCTTTATTTTAGCAGTGGACTGCTAATTCAATTCAAATTTCGAAATGAAGTTCGAAAGTGTGGATTAGCTAAAAAAATATAATTTTGCACTTCATATAAAGCGTATTACGGTTCCCTGGTATTTTTACACATAAAATTGATCTTGTGTCAAGTTTCGGAAATAGTTTGGAATTTTCGAACATAAAAAAAAATTAGAATACTTTTGACATTATAATTTAATTTTTCAAGATACTTTAACTTAATTTTGAAATTTTCAAAAGGTTTTGTAAATTATAATTTTTCATTTTCGCATAATGACGTGGATTTTAATAATAATATTCGGGCCAAGGGTAAAAAAGTCCTATAACGTAATTGATTTTAAGGCATTATAATAATTTAAAATTATTAGTTGATGTCGATTTTTTTAAAACTTTTTTGTGCATTTTGGCCCAATTTCGAAATCAAGTTCGAATATTTCGAACATAACAAAACTAATAATTATTGCAATTTTTATGTAAAGAATTATTTTTTTTCTTAAATACGTACGATCTAAACAACAACGATCTAACATTGGAATAATAGTTCAATTCAAATTTCGAAATGAAGTTCGAAGTTGTGATTTAGCTACAAGAAATATAATTTTGCATTTCATATAAGGCATAATATTGTTCCCTGGTATTTTTACACATAAAATTGATATTCTGCCAATTTTCGGAAATAATTAGAAATTTTCGAACATAAAAAAATTTCATTATTCTGCCTTTTTGTCATTAGAAATTAATTTTTTAAGATATTTGAACTAATCTTCTGCATAGTTTCGAAATTTCGAAAAGGTTTTGTAAATTATAATTTTTCATTTTCGCATAGTGACGTCGATTTTTATAATAATATTCGGACCAAGTGTAAAACACTCCTATAAATTAATAGATTTAAAAGCTTTATAATAATTTCAAATTATTAGTTGATGTCGATTTTTTTAAAACATTTTTGTGCCTTTTAACCAATTTCGAAATCAAGTTCGAATTTTTCGAAGATAACAAAAATAATAATTACTGCAATTTTTGTTTTCTTAATTACGTACGATCTTAACAAATTCTTCATTTTAACAGTGGAATACTAATTCAATTCAAATTTCAAAATAAATTTCGAAATAAAGTTCGAAGTTGTGATTTAGCTAATATATAATTTTGTATTTAATATAACGCATTATATTGTTCCCTTGTATTTCACACTTAAAATTGATATTATTCCAATTTTCGGAAATAATTATAAAATTTCGAACATAAAAAATTTCATTATTCTGCCTTTTTGTCATTAGAAATTAATTTTTCAAGGCATTTGAACTAATTTTCTGCTTAATTTCGAAATTTCGAAAAGGTTTTGTTAATTATAATTTTTCTATTTTCGCATAATAACGTTTTTAAAAAATATTCGGATCGCAAAAAGCCCATTTAATGTTAATTCTTTTTAAATTAAAAATAAAGACTTAAGTATCGAAGCATTTATTGTGATTTTTTTACCAAATTTAAAAAATATATTCGTAATTCTGGCCGTGTTTGTACAAAAATTGTTTTTTAAAGTTCGAATTTCAAAATTCTTACATGTTTAAAAATCTGAATGCAAATTTCGAAAAATGGCTGTTTTTGCTTCAGTAGTTAACTTTTTTATAAAATTCCGGTAATAAAATGGAACTCTTGTGAAATTGATTTGATTTGATATAATAAAAAATTAATATTGCATTTAAATTCGAAAATAAATGAAAAAAATATTTTTTTTATTTTTTTAAACTTTAAACTACTGAATGAAAAAGCAGGTAAATTTACAGAGGAAAGTAATAAAAAGTGGATTTTTTCAATTTTTTAAATTTTGGTTAGATAATTTTTATTTGGTTAAAATTTTATTTTTCCTTTTATAATGACATCAATGGCAACTCTTTAATTCCTTTGATTTACTGGGTGTATATGACTTCTTATTTATCTCTTTATATGGAACAGTTTGACTTTAGCACAATGCAGTTTAAATATCCTGGACACTTGTTTAAACAACAGGATATTGAACCTTATTTATTAACTTTTTATTTATTCGTGTTTTTTAATTCGTTAAATAATTTAAAATATTTAAGAGAATTTACTAAAAATATTTTATAAATTAGTTGTTGCGGATCAAAGTTTAATTTTAATGAAATTTGAAGAGATTTTCACCGATAATTGTAATTTTTTAAAGCTAGTTTTTTGAATAGTCCATTTGACTCCATTAATTTAAAGACATTTTGCAACGATAATGCATGAAAAATGTTATAAGAAGTATTAAAGAAAATAATTTAAAAAGAAATACCAACACTAAAAAATTAATAGTTTTTTTGTGTTCAATATCCGCTAATTAATTTAGAAAAATGCATTACAAACTTTAAAAAATTTTAAAGTAAAAATTAACTAATCAGCATGATATATTTATTTATAATAAAAAAATATAAATAACATATTGATATGTTTTGCTTCTCTTTTTATTTTTGTTGCAATTCTTGTACAAATATTTATTTACAACTTGTACTCAAGTTTTCCACTTTGCTATTCAAGATTTTCACACTTAACTAAAAGTGAACATATAGCTTTCAAGCAAATTACAGGAATGATAGAAAATCAATTAGTCAAGGGCGAAAACAATATATTTTTAAAATCAAACATTCCTAATTGGTTTTATTAAATTATTTTATTACATATCGTCAGCTAAAATGAAAAACCATGTAAGTAACAAAAATCTTACAAATCAGTTTTTCTGGAATTTGTTGTTTTTAATATAAAAATATTTTCCTGCTCTACAGAAAGTTTTACAATATAAAGTTTTACACAAACATAAATACTACAATAATTTTTCACATAAAAAAAATTAATAAAAAAACCGTAGTTATTTTTAATTTATTTTTGTTAGTTTAACTGTCAGAATTAGTTTGACTAGCCTATAGCTACATATATATATATATATATATATATATATATATATATATATATATATATATATATATATATATATATATATATATATATATAAACAAAAATGATAAAAACAAGCTTGCCAGATCTTTTCGGATTTATAGAATCTAGACGATTTTAGTCGTGTATAAATAGATTACGCTATTGCGAGAGGTATGACAGTATAAAATTTAATATTTACGTAAGCAGTATTGTAAGTACTGCACTTAAAAAGTGTATTAAAGTTGGAAAATACGGTCAAGAAGAGTGTATAAAGTGAAATACAGTAGCGAATCTGTTTATTTTTAAATTTGCTCATATGCTTATAATAGTAGAAAGTGTTCGCAAATAGTTTTTAAAATTCAAAAATATTAAAATAAATTAAAATTATAATTTTGCAATTAAAGAAACCTTTAAAAAGTGATAAACGTTACAATCAAAGTATATCTATTACAAGTTCATGCAGGAGTTCAGCTGATGGTTTTAAGGATGTGCGTGTTTATCATGTTTTGTGTCAAAATTTGTTTACATTTATTTTAATTTTTATTTTGCTATACTATATTTCTCTTGTTTCTTACGTGGTTCTTTTCATTTTTTTATGTTCTATCAGGGATGGTAAACGAAATATTCAAATTACAATTTTCCAACTCAAGTTGCATTGAACATCCTATTAAATTCTTGTTTAAATTTACATTGATATTGTTGTTAAAAGGTCGTTCTCTTATTTTTTTTTATAATAATTAAGTAAAATAATTATTAATTTTTTAGTTAGAAAAATTATAAAATGTTACCCACTTTGCCGTCTCTGAACTGTTTTTTGACATAATACAATTTTACACAAACAAAATGCCTGTTGTTGTTTTAATGTTGTATTTGTTGTAGACTTGCATGTACTTAATATAGATATACTTTGGTTACAATAATAAAATAAGATCTGACAGCCCTTGTTGTTGTTGTACGTATGTGCGTAGTGAGAAACAGTGGTGAAAAGTTACTTCCACTAATGGTGTGCATATAAAATAATAGGACAATTAGCAGCCATTGAGCAACATCAATGGCTGCGTTGGTAGAGGTGAGTGCAGTAAAACAGAAGATCATGAGTTCGATACCACTTCCGGACATGCGTATAATGAAATTCAAAATTGAGCAGCAGCAGTATAAACCTGCCGGAAAGAAAAAGCCAATAATTGTGTGAAGCCATGGCAGACGTTTTATTAAAAGACGTATTATTAAATATTGGATAAAAGTGAATGACTGGATGTAGGATTACCAAAATAGGCATCGAGTAGTTGTTCATGTCTTGCCGGAGTAACACAGTAGTGTTGCGTGGATGACTGCGTTTGTAATAACGTATGTTTAGTAAATACGAGACCGTAGGGACAAGAAGTATACCCAGATAGAGCACAGAGTAAGAAATACAGAACTTATAGTGTGCCACATTGGTAATTGCAATCAAAAGAATCCGAAGGTTTGTCAAAAATAGTAAAACGTAATAATATCAACTATTTTTATAACACATATTGAGTGACCCTCGTAACTTAGTGTTTTTTCCAACAATTTGTTTCACTTATATTTGTTCACAGAAAATTCTTTATTTAGTTTGTAAAATATTTCTGTAAAATAGTTAAATTGTTTTATTTAAGTGCCAATTAAATACTTAAAATACTTTTACCTGAACATACAGGTGTATCTGTCTGTATATCGTTTTTTTCATTTTCTTTTTATTTGCATCGAAATAAAAAAAGAATATTTAAGCAAAATGTTTGTGTAATAAATTATTTAAATCCATTTTAAATAAATATTTAATAGTTTATGACAAGAATAATATACATGCACACATATACATACATAAAGAAATACCTTCTCGTATTGGCTTTAATAAATATGTTAAGTTTAAGGTTTTATTTTAAATAAAAAATATTAAAAATGAATGTATGAAATTTTTTAACACATACTTAAATTTTAAAGGGTGTTCTAAAATTTATAAAAGATAGAGGTTTTAATTTTTTACCTTAAAATTTATTTTTTGTCATTTTCCCTGCACCTTCTTTACGAATTCGGGTGAATTTGGTTGGTGTAGCTTTGCATTACATTCTTTAAAACCAGCTGGGACCTTTCAGTTCAGGCAAAGAGAAATCTAATAACGTTAAACCACACAGTATTCTATACCTATTTTGGTCATTGAAAAGGGTCTGTCATCCCATAAAAAAACTGTTTCAAACCGTTGTAGAATTTATTTACAGGCTGTTATATCGTCTTGTACCACATACATACTCAATTAAAAAAAATTAACTCAGTTATCATATCGTGATAACAAAGTCTTTTGACGGAAAATCAGCACCAAATAAATGCACGCTGTGGTTTAATTTTTTCGCACTGCAAATGAGTTCTCAGCATCCCAAATGCTGCTTTTGATGATATTGTTAAAAAAATCATTATCACCTTTTGCACTGTCTTTGAAATATTGTTAAAAAGTAAAAAAGCCTTCATTTCTCTCTTGAGATCATTTTTACACCCACCTTTAACTGTCAGTTGGCAGAAATGATCTAAAATAAAAAAACTAGCGTGAATTTAAGGACACCTTTAATAATAACTTTAAAAACTAAATCGAACAAAATGACTGATTTGATAAATTTTACATAATTTGTATCTAATTTCATGGTTTTAAAATTGAAATATAAAAAAACAAAAAAGTACCAGAGAAAGTAGAAAAAAATTTAATTGTGTCCTTTTTATAATTTAAAGTTTTTATGGTTTCAAATTTTGAAAAGAACCATTTCAATCTAGTTTTAAAATTCTAAACTTTAAAAAAAAGCTAAAAATAATACTAAAATCTACAAAAAGTACCAAAAAGTACCAGTTTTCACCTTTTACCCATTACATCAAGCAGTGATTTAATATTTTAAATAATTAATATCAAATTGTTTCGCGGAATAATATTAAACAAATATATTGTAGAAAGTTTCAAAATTTATCTGATTTAACCAACAGCCCTCTTTAAAGTTCCTTTATATTTATGTTTCTAGCATTTTGTCGAGTAAATGTTTAGTTATTTAAGAAACTTGTATAGCAAATTTCTTTGCTTATTCTGCTTTTTACCCCTTTTGGGTATTTTTTTTACCCTCTTAAGGAAATATATAACTTTTTAAACTTAACCTCTATTAAGTGTGGCGGTGGAGCTTATAGTAAAGTATTCATATTGATATACAAAAAAAGTTATTTTCATAGGAAAAGTACCAAAGTAACAGTTGTAGAATAAATCCGATACATTGCTCTTCCGACCTGTCATTGCTTTGGCTTCACTCGAGTGTTAGTTTATTAATGAATTTGCTAGCTTAAATTTCCTGTGTCTAGTTCCTGCTTTTAAAGGTCTCCAAAAACCAAAAACTTTTTAAAGCAAAATAATCCAATAATAAGCGTATCGCCCAAAAATTCACATAAAATATATTTATTTTCTTTTAAGGAATTTCGTCGTTTTTGTTTCTTGCTGCGTCATCATAATCTCGTTAAAAGTTTTTATATAGTGTCTTTGACTCACAAACTAGTCGGGGTGGCCAACTAATGTTATCTTAACCATAGTGTTCTCTTCTGATTTCCGTTTTATAAAAAGGAAAGTTCTTAAATATAAATGCATACATACAAATACACAAATAAATAGTGAATAGTATTATTTAAAAATCATGGATTGGCAAATTTGTAGTTTGAAAAAAAAAATTTCATTAAAACGAAAAAAAAAGAAATACGTAAACAGATTGACGTTCAACAATTTTCGTGTTTCATAGCGAATTTTCTAAACACGCAGCGAAAAAACATGGTTGTGATATGGTTCCAATAACCATATTATGTTCTATGAAATAATGTATAGTTACGAAGAACAAATTATAGTTGTTTTCAACAAAACTCCAGTCACGAAAAACATTTTTTTGTTAACATTTAACCATTAAGGGGTTACTACGAACAATAATGCAATGGTTGGTTTTAACTTAAAAAAATCCGAACCACAGCCAAAGTTTTTTTTCTCATTAAAAATAAGATAATATGTTTAACCATAATATTTTGTTTATTACTTTTTCAAAATATGATTAAAAGCAAACATAATAATGTTTGCGTTTAAAAATATTTTTTTCTAGGTTATGACAGAATGTTTTTCTATTAGTTTAATAATTTTTTTTGTTAGCCTAAAGTTGAAAATGTTTTTTATTGTTAAGCCTGTTTTTCATGTTGAATGCTGTCAAATTACATACATAAAAAATTTGTATAAAAAAGTCATGAAAAAATGTTGCAGAAGTAGTACTCTGTTTGTACTGTGGAAAACATATGAAATGTGTCTGGCAACATTTTATCAAAGCTGTGAAATAAAGCAAAGAGGCATTATTTCATGCAGAATTTTTTAAACAACAGCTGATAAAACGTCTTTTGCTTACATTTTAAAACAATGCAGTACACGTTAAAATAATAAAACGTTAAATTCTTTTAAATCGTGAGGTAGACACCACATTTTACATATCAAATATTTCACATGAATTAAGCAATGTTGCTCAACATTTTTCACAAATTCAAACAGAGTACCAGGCTTTAATCAAAATAAAAAATTAAAACTTTATAACGTGATAGAAGTTTTGGATAAATGTGGAGTCAGTGTATGAGATTATATCGTTTACTCCATAAATCGATGCTCACATAGGAATGTATGAACTTAAGATGCCATTATTTGAGCTTATAATATTTCTTGTATAAATAATTCTTATAGCCTATGCGTCAAAACCTTTTAATTATTACTTACTTATAACAAACAAATAAAATTTTTTTTGTGCATTTATGTAAATGTTAATTAAACAATTAATAATAATAAGTCTATTATATCAGTAAAACTTTTTATTCAATTATATAGCATGTTATGTTCAACCATATTATTATATTTTAACCTAACCATTTAATGTTTATATTAAACCATTTAATGTTTTTATTTAAACATCAATATGTTTACACTTTACCATATTATTGTTAAGCAAGACAACAATATAGTCGCCAGATTAGATATATTATTATAAAATTTATAACACAACCATAGCATGTTGCTCTGAGATTATGGTTACCTAAAACATATTTTTTTTTTGCGTTAATAGTCTTTTAATACTAGTGGTGAGGCTACGCACTTTCTTAGAGTTCAGTTTACCCTATTCATTGTCTTAATGAAGGCAGCAGTGTTTGTCATTCGTATTGATTCGGCCAGAGGCCAACTCTTTTTATCTTTATTCTTTGAATAAGTGTATGTTCACATAAAAACCGTACACATATTGTAAATTTAAACTATTCTTAAGTAGTTTTGTGTAGACATATTAGCCCAATTCACAATCTTGTGCAAATGGTCTTGCATCATAGCATTTGTAAAATTGTGTAGCATATTTTACTCTTTACCATATGTTTTGTTGGTGTAGACTAAAAATATGCTACACACTTTTGCAAATGCTATGATGCAAGACCATTTACACAAGATTGTGAATTGGACTATTGTTTAACTACTCGCAAATCATGAAAGTGGCATGAACACTTTCATTTAAACAATAAATTCTTCTTTACACGCATCATTGGCCACAAACAATACGACGAATCGACACAATTTTAAAATGCATTTACGACCATGAAATAAAACCACAAAGAATGAAAATAATAATTAAATAAAAATTAATATACAAAAATAACTTGAATATATAAAATTATAATGAAAAATTTTTTATTTTATACTCATGCCTGCATGGATATGTACATTTGTCATGTTTTTCCTTGAATACAAAGAATGATGCCTGTCACATTTTGTACTGTGTTTCCCACAAAATAAACTGGCGGACAGGCAGACAGACAAACACAAAAAATATTGCAAAAGGGTGAAGAAAAAACAAACAAACACATGTCACAGTCGGAATAAAATAAAAAAGTTTTGGAAAAAAAAGTGACACAACAAATGTATGACAACTTAAAAGCTGAACATATAAAATTGTGAAAATAAAAATAAAAAAATTCCATAAAAAAAGAGAGAAACCATTTCAATGATTTAATTTAATAGTCTTTTAAAATCTTTTTTGCGACTTGTCATGATGTTTAATAACATATTTTTTACAAATCTTTGCCACACAATCCTTGTAATGGAATGTATCACTGAATAGAGTTATGACGATGTATATATGAGTATGTAACTACATATATGGTACATACATACATACATATGTGGATGACATATGTATGTATGTATGTATGTACGTATGTATGTATGTATGTTGTATGTATGTATGTATGTATGTATGTATGTATGTATGTATGTATGTATGTATGTATGTATGAATGTATGTATGTATGTATGTATGTTAGTGTGTATGTATGTATGTATGTATGTATGTATGTATGTATGTATGTATGTATGTTAGTGTGTATGTATGTATGTATGTATGTGTGTATAAATGTAAGTATGTATGCATGTATGTATGTATGTATGAATGTATGTATGTATGTATGTTTGTATGTATGTATCTATGTATGTATGTATGTATGTATGTATGTATGTATGTATGTATGTTTGTATGGTATGTATTTATGCATGTATGTGTTCCTTAGCACCCACAAAAACTATTTCCAATATGTCAAAGTGTGATCCCAACGACCTTTAAGTTGGTCAAGAACGACCTTAGAATGCCTTAAAGTCGTTAAACTTGGCGGAATTAATTTGGAGTTAGTTTTCAATTTTCCCAGCGTCATGTTGTTTATTATAAAACATGCCAACAAGCAACAACCATGTTAAGATTTTTATATGATTCATGACACAAATAAAGTGCAGTTGAATTGAAAGCCAAAGAGGAAACGATGGAGACAGTTGTTTTTTTGCTCTAAAAGAGCTAAAAGTAAAAGAAGATGATGCATTTCATTTCTGCATTAAACAACTTTTTTTGAACGATTTTAAAATTTCAGATTTTTAAGCTTAAACATTTTAAGCTGTTTGAAAAAATTACTTAGGGGTTATTTAAATAGTAGAGCAATTTTATTGTTTGGTGTAGCAAGTTTTAGAAAATTTTTATTTTTAAGAGAAGAATAACGTTAAAGGTGCCCATAATTTTGAAAATAGTCTAAGTCATATATTTCTTGTTTCGAGATATTTAATGAATTGCATTTGAATAAATAAAAATATTTTTACATTATGCGACAACTAACTATCCAAAGTTTCATTTTTGACAATTTCATAAAAATTACATTGAGTTAATTTAGTTTAAAAAAATGTGGTATGCAACTAACTGGTAAATTATTTTTTTTTAAATTTTGACTTAGAACACTTTCATAATTATGGGCACAAATAATTCCCGATAAATAATTTAAAGACGTTAATAAATTGTAGGATCCTAGCGGCTGACTGATCAGCAATTACACGTAATCCTTGCTTTGGCAGGTCGATTATTTGACAAACTGTGTATTAAGGCGTATCAATGTCAGGTGGTGTTATTTCGCCTTGCTTTGTATTATGTTGTTTTGTGTTTGAAGAATTCTATGTTCAGTAAACATCTCTTTCATTTTTATATCCTTCACTTCAAGTTGAAAGGGTTTACATATGTAATTTTTCATTTCGTTTATAATTTCTAAAATATTAATTTCCATCCTCATAACGTATATATATTCTTGATCCTTATACATAGGATAAATGATAAAGCGATGTCCGTCTGTCTGTAATCGGGTTGAAATCAATTTTTCTACGTCCCTACAGAAAATGTATGACCACCAATCTTTCAGACACGGCTTCGAAAGAGGTGCTATTGAAATTTAGCAACATCGGTCCATAAATAAGAGAGAGAGAGAGAGATCTGCTCGCCTCTAATTTGCAAAATTTCTTCAGATTTAATTGTGCTTTTTTTGTTGGTTATAAATATTGAGCTTTGCTAAAAGCTTGTTCTTGCAATAAAAAATTTGAAATTTTATTAAAAAAAAAAAAAAAAAAAAAAAAAATACATAGATTTGAAAAAACAAAAAAACAATTTGAACTTCATGAAATGAATAAAATTCTACCAAATCATTTACTTTCACGAATATTTCACCAAAATTAAAAAATTTACTTTTTTCCAAAAAAATTGTCTTTGCAGTAAAAATTTTAATTTTCATTCAAAAATAAAAATGCATAAAAATTAGGTTAAAAATTATAAACAATTTAAAAGTTTTCTTGAAAACCCAATATTTAAAAAAAATATTCAATTCTTTTGGTGAAGATTCTATACGGCGCCGATTCGCTTTGATTGCTGACTGCTGTTCAGTCTCTGGTGTGTGGTGGTATATCCACGTTTCCCCCACGGCTACGAAGCGGTTAGAAAGAGGCTGAAAAACGCCAGTCACTCTTGCTGTGAAGTTGTTATACGACTGCGTTGCTGGTCGGTTGTGAGCAGGGTTGTCAAATATAGCGATTTTAAAACTAATTTGGCCACCTAATTTTTAATTTGCGAACGTGGCGATTTTTGGCGTCTTTCTTGGCGATCTTTACAAATGCCGATATAAACAAATCGGGTGAAGCTGAAGTACCGTATTTCGTTAATTACAACAGTGGAATATTGTAAAAAAGCGCAAAACATTTGGGATGAACTGTGTGATGAAAAAACAAAACTTTATTTTTGGTATTTTAAAATTCTGTAATTAATGGATTGAATAATTTAAACTAAGAACTTAAAAACAGACAATGAGGACGCAGACAGCATGAATCAAAGTATGTATTCTTGTTTAAGCAATCAATGTGAACAATTCAAAAAGAATGTAACCATACTCATTGATATGCCAAACACACTCCTCCCACTAAATGCCATTGATTATGGGTCTACATTTGAAATGAAATTAAGTTATGTTGAAGTGGACTATAAAACCATTAAAACCATACGAAACCAAATTCAGCATAATTTTAATGGAATTATTAAAAGTCTTCCTGAAAATATGAATGATTTTAAAGTTTACGAAAAATTTTGCAATAGAAAATGTTGTAATTTATTATGACAAACAAATTTTTTTGTTGTTAAAGATTATTTAAAAATTGTTATAAACACTAATGCACCGCTGGATGAGCATGAAACTCAATGGAAAAAATTAACTTTTGTTAATTAGAAAGATTATTTTAATGATGATATCCCCACTAATTAACATAAATTTTAGCCAAAGGTTTACTGTTTAACAATAATGAAGATACGTACGGTTTTTATTAAATTAATTTGGCCGTACTTTATATGTTGATAATTCCAACTAATAATGGCTGTGTTGATAGAGCATTTTCGATAATAAATTCTACTAAGACTCGTCTGTGAAAAAGAATGCAATATGAACTTCTTGATGCTGTATTGCGCCTTATAGTTAAATTATGTGTATGCAGATAGTAATGCTTCAATTCTTTTGTAACTTCTCAAGAAATGCTTTATAAATTTAATTCTTATACAATGTATTCCAAAGAAGAGGACGCTGACGTGACGCTGAAGTGTACAGCAAATTAGAAATATTAATTTTTTTTTATTGATTTAATGAAACTATAAATACCCAGTACCTATTATGTGTTCACTAATGATTACATATGTAATACATATATTTTTCTAGAAGGGTCAGTACTTAGGACATGACCCTTACTTATACAACGCAATGTACAAGAATTAGGAAGTGAGGTCGTAGGAAGGTAGATAGAGGGAGTAGTGCTTGTGAACATTTGAATTAAATTTTCGCATACTGAAAGTGACAGGAAAGACCTCCGCTTCAAACTGTTTGGCTAAAAAATGAATTCACTGGTCAATCGACCACTAAAGGATGCCGAGCGCGTTGCGCGTACGAAATTACGGTTGTAGGGATTTCATAAGAGCACATTTCGTTGTATTATCGATAAAACAGTGAAATACATTCCACATTGCGTCGATGCTGGATACCCTACTGTCACCGATGAGCTTCATCGCTCTCTCCTGCAAGCGGTCGAGTAACTCCAAAATAGTCTTTGAAGCAATGGCCCATACATGAGAGTTGTATTCCATTTTCGGTCTGATAAAGCTGATATAGACAGTGAGAGATCAGATGAAGTGAAGTATTTATTGCACCCTTTCACAAAGCCTAGGCATTTGAATGCTTTCTTGCAAAATATGCTCCTTCTACCGAACATTGCACTGAATATTCATGCCTAGAACATCAAGAGCTTCTGATTCCTTAATATCTAAATCAAGCGAATGCACATAGCACTAGGTCTTACAAGCATTAAACTGAACCCTATTCGCAAGGCCACATTCGGAGATTGCCAGAAGATCACAATTTAAGGTATTGTCCATGTGCTCTCACATAGTCGTATTTTCCGAAAGGTTTGGCCTATTGCGAAATGAATTTGAATAGAATATGATACTAACAGCTACGAAAGCATAGATAGGGCTGAAAGTCTGACGTAGAATGTCGTTAAGAAAAATAAGAAATAGAGTAGGAAAAAGGCCGCAACCTTACGGTTCCCCTGAATTAACCATGAGCTCGTTTGATTAGATGCCATCTGTAACAGCTCCCCAAGAAAGTTCGGTATAAATCAAGAGAAGCTATCAACGACACCAAAAGCAATAAGTTTCGATGTAAGTGCACCATGCCAACTCTAATAAATGCCTAGGAAATATCTAAAGCCACCACCTTACTCGAAATGGTGAATGGATTGGCACCATTTTTCCAAAAGGTAGGCCAGTAAGTCACCCGTGGCGTGTCACCTATGAAAGCCGTACTGCTGGTTAAGCATACTTTCCATTACTTTGGAAAGTGCAGAGCAAATTGTAATTGAGCAGTAATTTTCAGGGTTGCTAGCCTCTCCTTTTTTGGGAATTGGTGTTACATTAGCAACCTTCCAATCCTTCATTGGAATTCATCAAAACGGTACAAAATTTTGAAAAGTTTGGCCAATGGACGCGCTAACGTTGAAGATTACTGATTCAATACCTGTGGAAATTTTTTTTGCGAATTTTAGCCATTTCGTTGCAATTTATTTTTTTTTACAAAAAAAATTTTGTTTAAAAAATATAATGAATATTATATACCAAAACTATCAGAAATCGTTTTGGCGATTTTTGACTTCGATTTTGGCGAATTTCTTAAAAAAGAATCTGGCAACCCTACTTAGGAGCAAACGCTGAACCATCTTAAAAAAATTTTCTCATATTTAAGTAGTCATTAAATATTGAAATCGTTGAGCCATTTGAGATATTTATGGGTTTCAAAATCTCTTGTACTTTTAATATCAGATCGTCCAATGTAAAGTTTTTCATTCGCTTATTTGTAGAGACGTTAACTGGGCTTATAGAACGTTCGGCATTTTACGTGCTTGAATGGCAATCGATTCGCAGTGTGTCCTAGACCTATTCAAAAAACTCATCAGACTTTCAATAATCATACTAACTATTTGCAGACTAAGCTAAACATTAATATTTTTTTTATATTCTTTTTGGTTTAAAATCAAATTTTTTATCAACAAAGAGAGCTTTTTAAAAATGTATTTCTTTATTTCTACATTAGCTGCAGTGATAAACAACCATTAGCGTGCCTGTACTTACAAATCCCTTCTAATTTTATATCCTAATTTTACATTTAAAATTGAAACGAAATCCAAACAAATTTTTCTTTTAAATATTTAAAAGGAATCCTTTTTCTCTGCTTTTGTAGTCAGAAGGAATTGTAATATTAAAATAGCAAATTACACACAGCCAAAATGCCTGTTTCCAATTGTCTGTTCTAATGATTGGTCTCGGTCACACATGAGGAACAATGAAATTTATTTTAAGGCTTATTTTGGTTTTATTTTTTTTTGTGCCATTTTCATTTTAATCCCTTAAACAAACTGTGAGAAACTAAGCAAAAAAAAAAAAAACCAAAAAAAGTAAAATAAACTCTAATCTGAACAATTTAGTGTGACACTGTGGCCTTGGCATCATATAACATTTATGGCTTAAGTTAAGAAAAAATAAATGCCGGCCAAACAGTCAACAGTAAATGGCTGAAAATAAATACGAAATAAAATTGGTCTCAAATGTTCATAAATAAAAGTACATCCTCGATAATCAGGATAACGAGGGTCATAACAATGACGAAAAGCCCAATGATGAAGGACAAAAATAAAAGTAAATACCATGGAAACAATTTAAGTAATGTCCCAAATAAGACTTTAAATACTTACACGTGTAAGTTGAAGTTAAAAAAGTTTGGGACAAAAAAATAAAAAAAAAAATAAATAAATAAAAGAGGAAAACTTTTGGAAATATATGTTCAAAAAAGTTGTTAACCATTAATGATGTATTTATAGTGTGTAATTCCCTATTTATAGCTTTAATTTACACAACTTTACCGAAAGTTTGTGGTTAAAAATTGAGGCAAACAGGGAAAATATATAAATAGTCATACGAGTTTTTACAAATCCATTTCCCCTTATCAGTCATTTGGTATTCGTTTTTTGTTTGCTGCTTAAGTGAAATTGAAGTGCAAGCAAACAACAACAACAAGGAGATAAAATTGCATATATAGTATTTTTAAAATCCACAACATGTGCTGCACAAAATGTATCTAGATTGAGGCCAGTGTTTCTTAAATAGTTGTGACAAGTAATTGATGATGTTCTTAGAGTAAAGAATTTAAGTAAAACTAAAAACACAAAAAAAAAAAATCTGGGTATCTTCATCATCTATGTAAATCTAGTTTAATGAAGTAACTCTAAACAAAAAGCAAATATTGGGGTGACCCAGAATCACAAAAGAAAAAAAAAATTTGGTACTGCATATATATAATTTTACATAAAAATGTCATCAGCTCTTAGTGGGTTCAGCGTTTTTAAACAATTTTAGTATTTCCTTAAAGGTCTTCTCAAAAGCTTTAAAATGATACCCATATTGATATTTTAAAAAATTTGAAAATTTCAGAGTCCGGAGCGCCAATTTTGTCACTTGATGTTTTTTTCTTATTTTTTAATTCTCTATTGCCTCACAGATTTAGTTTTTTGATTGGAATTACTTTATTGTTCCAAATGTCATGAAAAAATTACAGGTAGGCATGGTGTTTTACCTGCCGATCATGTTGATTTCCATTAGCACTTCTTTCGACATTGTGTCTGATCGATTAACATATTTTTTTTTTGCCGAAGCAAACTTGATCTCAACACTAACACGGACGGACAGATGGAAAGACGGACAGACGGACATCGCTTAATCGACTTAGCTATGCATAAGAAGTCAAAATATATATATACATTATGGGGTCCGAAATAGAGCTGCAAAATTATCGATAGTCGGCACATTTTTCAAGTGCTAGTTGTGGTTGATTATTTTGCAGCTCTAGTCGGAAATGGGTATTGTAAACATAACACACGGAATGAAAAACTAAGATATACCCATTTTCCACTTTTTGTGGTGAATGGTATAAAAAAATATGCAATCATTTATTGTCAATAGAAAAAATTTACTGTACATACTATGTGCAACGCTGTAATTCTCATTTAGTTCAGAGGTTGTTAAACAGAAGTGGTTGAAATATTAATTTAGGATGTGACAAAAAACAACATTTTGACACATAAAAACGCTTTGAACAAACCTTATTACAAGGGAAAAATAGGCTAAAGTTCGTTAAAGCGAATATCGATTCAAAATAGATCACAAAAAGTAACCAAAATACTTTTTAATATTAAAATTTTTTTCGATCATCCTTTAATTCGTCTTAGTGCCGATAAGAATGAAGATCGAAGTATGTCTACCTGTGCTAGCGGTCAGAGCGAATTGCAATATTATAAAGATTATATTGGAATCTAAAATGATAATAGTAGTATGACCAAAAGAAAATTTGTTACTAGGAAAGATATTAAAGATCGCATTTGACTTGCAGCGCTGTTTGTTTTTCTCTTTACTGTGAAACAGATTAAATCGAACGAGACGGACAAGAAAAACTAGAACGGAACAGAGAAATTAATTTTAAATTTGCGAGAATCCAATATTGAGGTTTGAGAATCGTAAAAACTGTATTCGAGCATTGACCACTGTTGGAAACTCGGATTAAGTGCTTCATCGATTTACGAATCCTAGCGTATTCTGCAGAGAACTAATAGAGGTCAACAATAAAGTCCCAGTATAGATGCAGAAAGATTAAGAATATTTCCAATTCTTTGCAATAGGAATAATTGAGAGCGAGAGAATGCGGTGCGAAAATTACATGTATTTCAAGCGAGTCAAACTACAGATAATTGGATTTTACCTCCGCAATGATTAAAGGCACAGAGATTGTCAACTCAGCAGCAGCTCTATCAACCGGAAGTTTTTGTTTCCCTATGAAAAACTCCCGATACCAGCAGAACTGTTACAAAAACAAAATTAAAAGACCTCTCATGTGGAATAGATGGAAGTTCTAAAGACGTCGAGATGACTTTTACGAGTTGAACTATGTCTAGTTACGGAAAGAAGAAGCCTTCTCATCATTTGGAAATAATATTAAGAGTCGGTGAATGACGCCTCTTCAGTAAAAACGAGTGATTTCTTCAAGTGACGGGATTTGAAGGATCAATTTAGATCAAGCCAACCATCAGAAGCAAGTATTTCTTACGTAGAGTCGATATAATTGAAGATAATCAGGGAGGCCTTATTACTAGGAATAAGACTCTGCAAGTAGAGGGATTGGAAAAAGGGTTAAGGTATGAGAACTCTGCTGACTTCGATCTAGTTAACCATGGAATAAAAGAATGCCTCGCGTGGAGTAGATAGAAACGCAGTACACGATCAGTTAAGCCTTGCAAGTAGTAATAAGCGATAATTAAGCGGTTAGAGGATTCGAAGAAAACTTGGAATGTGAACACTTTTGCAATTTGGACTAAGTCTAACTACGGAAATAAGAAGACCCGCACGAGGTTCAAAAAGACTGGAAGAGAAAGTCAATAGAGACAAGCTAGTAAATGTAAAGTGGAAGTGGATCCAAAGACAGTTTGAGGTACGAAAACTTAGGCGACTTGAAGTTAAACTATGATAAAAAAATCCTACGGTAGAAGGGTTCTTAATGAGTCATAGCAACTCAAAATCAGCGAGTGTCTACAAGTAGTAAGATCGGATGAAAGATTGAGGTGTTAAAATCCGGCTGACTTTGATTAAGGTAACCTTGGAATGAAAGCATCTCTAGTGTGGTATAGATGCAATTGAAGTACACTGTGACTGAAGTCCCACCATTTGAAATTAGCGATCCTCTGTTAATAGGAGAATTGGAAAAAAGCTTAAGGAATAAAAATTTTGGTGAAATGTACTAAGTCCAAGTTTAAAAATAAATATCTCTCACGCATACTGCACAAAAATGAAGAATAACATCGATTGAAATCTTCCCAGTGAAGTTGAGCCATCCTCTCTTAATGTACAGGAATGAGGAAAGGTTAAGGTATGAAAATTCTGGACTAAGTCAACCACGGAAGAAAAGTAATCCTCAACCCGAATAAATATAATCGAGCGGGATGATAGAATTTGAAGTTGGACCTCTGTAAGGAGTTGATATATAAACTTATAAAATATTGTATCAACAGAGGGCAGAGAAAGTTGCTAGTGGGCCAGTTTAAGTAACGATTAAGGAGGACAAGGATACATTCTAAGTTCTCTAGGCAGATAGCTCAGTTTTTGAATTTCATATATTATTATTTGACCGAGTAAAAAATTGAGGATGATTATGTTTGGTGACTTAAATAGCAATAAATGTCTTGGGGAATTTAGAGATTACTTCAACAATCACTAGAGTAGAAAATAAAAGTTAATGGTTAAGCAAGACTCAGCACTTAATCGACAGCTATTTGTTAAGAAAGGAAAATCAATAAGGAACAAAAGGTGTGTTAAAAAAGAACTCCCAATTTAAAGCAAAGAACAATCAAAAAAAAGATTATCATGTAATTTATTATTAAAGATACATTTGGGATACTTTGCCATTGCAGAATCTCTGCTTATTTTAATTCTAAAATTTATCTCTAGGAAAATTTTCCTAAACATACGTTAGTGTGAGTGCAAGTATCAATCTAATCGCTTGAACATATTTTTTGCCCACATTTTTTTTATATGTTACTACTTGGTTTTTAGCATGTAAAAAGTCTAACAAAAAATGAAATTTCTGGTTGTGTTTTGTTACATTAACATGCTGCCACACATTCATCTGCAATTCAGCTGATACTACTCTAGTCATTTATTCATTGATGGTTTTTAGTTTACGAGTTTGGTTTTAAGTATGATTTGGTTTATTTGTATGTTGTTATTGCATAACGAATATCATGAGAGTTTTTCCAATTGGTGCTATAAATCCTAAGTACACTACATATAACCGCTTTGCCACTCATCATGTTTTATTTCTATCAATTTCTCTAATACTTTACGTTTACGTGTGTATGTGTGAGAAGAAAAGATTTAAAAAAATAAACATTTAAAATAATTCGAAAACGCTTTTATAAGCATTTGTGGTTTGCATACATTCATAGTTTACTAAGAAATGAGAAAAGTCTAGAGAGTCAGAGGAGAGTCGATAAAAAGTAAAATTTTATTGCTTTTGCTTAGTGACTGAAAACTACTCTGGGGATCAAAAACTAATGGTTAAAAATGAGGAGTTCTATTTCAAACAAATGTAATTTAAAATTAAAACATAAAAGCAAGGATGAGTAGATATTAATGTCATCCCTTGTTGGCTTAAGGATTGTGTCATACGCTGCTGCAAAGTGAATTTGTCAGTTATAGATTGCTGATTTTAGGACAAAGAAAATTTTAAATGTCGAAAATAATTTTAATTTAAAAACATATCTTTAATCTATATTAATTATTAATATCAAAAGCAAACTTGTATTTATAAATTACTAGCGGATCCCGGCGTGCCTTGCTACCCACGAATTTTAACACTGAATATCGTGTGTATGAAGTCAGCACACAGTATACATACCGCATACGCTCATATGCGCTTGCGTATTTGTTGTTGTTGTTGTTTTTTATATGGACAAAATCACGTGTTGTAATGAAAAGTCATAACTTACGAATGCCTCAACCGATAAAGCATCTACACGACCATACGAACAAATCTCAAAAATTTAATCGAATTCAGTTCGACCAATCGTGAGTTATAAAGTCACTACATGAAACAAAAATTTTTTTAATATATATAGATATGTAAGAATCTTTGTTAAACTAAATTTTTCTTAATACCATACTTGGGATTTTCTCATTGCCGAATCTTATATACCCTTCACCATCTATGTAAATCTAGTTTCGTGAAGAAACTCCAATCAAAAAACAAATATTGGGGTGACAGAAAATATAAAAATAGGAAAAAAGATAAGTACTATCAATAACTTTACAAAAAAATGACATCGGCTCTTAATGGGTTAAGATTTTTTTTTTAATTTAAATATTTCCTGAAAGATCTCCTTAATTGCTTTTAAATGATACCCATATTGATATCTAAAAAAAATTATACTTTTCTATAAATAGTTCAGAGGCTCATAACTCGGCAAATATGGGCGAGCGGCAATTTTTTCCCTTGATGTTTTTTTCCTATTTTTTAATTCTATATCTCTCCATATATTTGTTTTTTTTTTTTAATTGGAGTTACTTCAATAACTAGATTTGTTTCAAATGATATGAAAAAATTAGAGGTAGGCGTGGTGTTTTGTCCGTTGGTTCAAAGAACATGAACCCATCTGGCTGATTTTCAATGTATTTTTAACATAAAAATTTTCTAATCTATGTCTAATCGATTGGCTTATTTTAATTTTCTCCAGCTCCGGCTTATGAAAGTTGATTCTAACACGAATACGGGCGGACGTCGCTCAATGGACTTTACTATGCATAAGAACACGGAATATATATACTTTTTGGGATCAGAAACGGATATTGTATAATCTAAAAACGAAATGATAAACTTGAACATAACCTTTTCCACATTTTGTGGTGAAAGGTATAAAAATGTCATTTTAAATTTACTTTGGGGTTTTTATTCAGTGTACAAAGACGAGAAATGTCATCTATTGATGATAATGATATGAAACCATTAACTGCCAGTCTCACGATATCGAAAGCGTTCGTTTGTCGCACAATTACATTCAAAACAAAAACAAATTCTAAAAAATTGAACGATTGCGACATCGTGGGACTAGCATTAATCAATGATAATGCATTTTTTAACTAATACTCAATTAAACAATGCCATAAAAAGCATTACCATTAGTGAAAATAGTGGTAATGCTAAAAACTTATTAGCATTATTTTTAGTTTAATGCTAATGAAATTCTCAATTAATTAAGCCATCTCATTAATTACTTTATACTTTAAAATGATATTGATATTTTAATATGAAATGTCATGTTTAATTTTCAATTAAAATATTATAAAATTATTACACTAAAAAAATAGTAAATTAGATAATATGTAGCAGATTGCTGTGTTTAGAATAACTTTTTAGTCCTCCTTCATTACCTGTTGTCTTTTAGCTATTAACGGTAGACTACTGACAGTCGCATACTTAATAAAATTTATATATCACATTTCTCACCACTTGATTCGAATATTTGGCATCAGCTTTGAAGTCTCTTTGTGGTCTGCAATGTAATGACAGCATATAAAAAATATACACACAGAGCCTTTGCTGCCGTTTCAGCCTCCATACAAATATGATCTTTGCCAACTTTCCTCTTTTTTCAAAAAATATTTATATGTAAGTGGTTTTCCAGCTTAAACCTAAATTAGATTTGCTTTACTTAATTGAGGAAAATAGCGAGTGCAATCTTTTATTATTTTAAAAGAGCATATAGCGCGCCTTTTTGCCTTTATATGTGATTATTTCTCTCCTTCCTTGCTAAGACAGGGTTGACGTTCTAAATCTCTTTCTTTAATCTTCAAACATTTCCCATTTAACACATTTTATGGTTTCACAAAGGTACTGGATCGTTATATACTCTTTCATATGCTCTTCTATCGTGGATTTAATTTATTTTTCATCATTTCGCTCAATGTACTGAGTCAGCCACTACTAGAAGCCTGCATCACAAAAGCAATTAGAAATAGACCACCCTGTGTATATAAAATGTTTGGCCATCGTTTCTAAAAATTATTTTTATATACAAATTATTTATATGTGCGCTTGTGAATATTTTATAATTGATCAACTAAAAATGCTGATGAAAATTTCAACAGGCATTTAAATGAAAGGCTGCCTCAAGCAAAGGATTATATTGTTTGTTCATTCATCGAAGAGTAAAGAAATGGCCTGTGCAAAGGTAATTTTAACAAATGAATTATTTAACACAAAATTTGTTATATATATAATTAAACAGTAGATAGAAATAAATTTTAAGAATTAGATTAAATTTAAAGATATTAATAATAGAATAATGAGAATTAAATACATTTTCTAAATAATAAAGATAAAATCAATATCTTTTGTTACTTTATTGAAATAAAATTTGTATTAAGTTTGAGCTGAGAAACAGATTTCAAGTTGACAGTTGTTTATATTGAATTAATTTTGTATTAAAGTTTTTTGAATTTCTGGTAGATGACACGTTGAAAACTGCACTGAAGCTGTTCCAGCCATTTGAATTATTTTTTTTCCTTAGCAACGTTTTAATGCTAAAGAGTAATATCGGCAAAGAAGGGCCCAGGACATATATAATATTAGTATGAAGTAAGTTAGAAATTTAATTCATATTACACAATAATTGATGCTGCTTATTGCAAGCGACTGGGATACGAACTCAGGATATTAAATTTCTTTCCTGTCTGTGCAACTGCGGTACGAAGTAAATGCTTATTATTGTATATCTATACAACTACATTATCCTTCAGAAAACTTTGGTAAGTGATCTTATTTTTAAAGGTGCTTAGTAAAATCGAAAATTCTATGAAATTTAAAACGTGGATGTAGCACCAAAAAATGAGAGCCTTAAAACTATGTGCAAGAAAGGAAAAAACATGGTTTTGCAATATCCTCTATTACAATGTATAGTTGCGGTGAACAAGTTATAGTTGTTTTCAACAATACTTCAGTTACATTAAACATTTTTTTGTTAACATAGCATCATTACTCTGCACAAAACATGCAATATGGTTGGTTTTAACTAAAAAAGAATTCGAAGCACAACTAAAATTTTTTTAACTTATTAAAAATAATATAAAACATTTTACCATACTATATTATTATTAACCAAGGTATGATTAAAAGCAAAATATAATATATGCTTTTAAAAATTGTTGACTTGACAAAATAATTTTCTATTAATTTATTGATTTGTTTTCTGACTTTCGGTTCATATGAAAACGTTTAAAGATGAAACAGATATTTATTGTTGGTAAAATTAAAATAATAAAAATTAATATACAAAATAAATTAAATTATTGACTTTTTGTTTGAAAATTTATATATTTTTAAATAATTAAGATCTTTAGTTTGGGAAATAATTGCACTTATGAGACCACAATTGAATCAATTTCGAAAATAGCATCACATTTTCAACCATATTATAATATTTTAATTTTTCCATTAAGTTTTTATAAATAAACATAATAATTTTTACATTTAATTATAACATGTTTACATTTTAAACATAATTATGTTTATACTTTACCATGTTATTGTTATGATAGACAACAATATGGTTTCAAGACCAACTATATTATTATTATTAAATGTAACAGTATTTTGTTGCTCTTAGGTTATGGTTACCTCAACCGTGCTTTTTCTTTTCGTGTGCCTTGAATAGTAAGTATTATTGGTAATCATATGTTAAGTAGGTACACTACAGCTGACATGACAACTTCATTATAAATTACACCATACGTAAATAAGACACTGAAAAAACTGCTTTTAGTATTTTTATCTCCCAATATATATTTACCTTTAACACAGACAGTTAATTTTCTCAATTTTTTAGCTCTGTGAATAATTTACTTATATCTAGAATATAATTTTATTGGATATTCGATGGACGCCATAAAGCGTTCCAGACTATGTTAGATTACATTATGCTAATGTATAGGTTTTCCTTCCTGTTTTCTTCTACTCAAATATCAGTAAATATTTTTTCAATTTTAATAAATTGGTAAATTAAAACGAGTAAGAGTTTTATAGTTTTTTTTTTACCTTCACCATCTATGTAAATCTAGTTTAGTGAAGACAGAGAATTAAAAAATAAGAAAAAAATTTTAGTACTACATAAACATAATGTTACATAAAAATACCATCGGCTATTAATGGGTTAAGCATTTAAAAAAAATTTTAGTATTTCCCTGAAGATCTTTTCAAAAGCTTTAAAATGATATCGATATTGATATTTTAAAAAATTCTAAAATTTCAGAGCCCCTAACTCGGAAAAAAGAGCGTGTGGCAATTTTTTTCACTTGAGGTTTTCTTCTTATTTTTTAATTTTCTATCGCCCCATATATATATATATATTTTTTTTTTTGATTGGATTGGATTGATGTCTGATCGATTGACATATTTTCAAAGCCAAACTTGATTTCAACACTAACACGGACGGACAGACGAACATCGCTCAATCGACTCCGCTTTGCATAAGAAGTCAAACTATATATAATTTATGGCGTCGAAAATGGATATTGTAGAAATTACAAATGGAATGACTCAAATGGCCGGACTCAAGTTTCAAAGTTAAATAATAAATATCATATCTAGAGATTTTCTTGTTCTTAACTTGAGCAGATTTTTTTTTAAATTGTATGTGTTTAAAAGATTTAAGTTATAAATTAATTAAATCTGGTGGTTTGAAATATTAGGTGTTACATCTCTTACAAAAAAAATCTTAAGGCGAATTCCTGCGTATAAGTTTTAATTTTTTTTAAAGGAATAAGTAAATAAATAAACACAAAAATATTTAAAGTCGGCTGTTTACAATGAATACAACGAAGTGCAAAGGATTACAGTTATTTATTAAAAAAATAATGTGTTTTTCGTACTTTCCTTTCTAAAAAAATTACGAGGGCTGCTATATATATTTCTGGCCTGGAAACACTGAGTGCTGCCAAGTGCAATCTGATATTTCCATTGGAAAGTTTGTCATTTTTAAGCATAATCGTACTCAAAACGTTTTGACGTACGACCATTATTTGTGTTGTTTACAGTGACTTGAAAAAATTAATATAGAAAAAAATGGAATTAACTCGTGAACATTTTCGTGCCATCATTTTTCACAACTTTCGACGTGGATTATCACGACAAGAGTGCATTGGTGAACTAAAATATTTGTATGGCGATGAAGCACCATCCTATAGCACTGTGAAAAATTGGTATAATGAATTTAATCGTGGCCGAAGCTCGCTCAAAGACGAATTCCGTGAAGGTCGTCCAAAAACGGCTGTTGTGCCAGAGAATATTGATGCCGTGCGTGAACTCATAATGCAAGATCGACATGCGACATACCGAGAGATAGAGACATCCTTGGACATTTCTTCCACCAGCATACATTCGATACTGCATGAACACCTGGCCGTAAAAAAGGTTTCTTCTCATTGGATCCCGCACAATTTGAAAGTCGCTCAAAAAAGGCTCGTGTCGATTGGTGCAAAGAAATGTTGCAAAAATACGATTGCGGTGCTTCAAAAGACATTTATAAGATCGTAACAGGTGACGAATCATGGATCTATGCGTATGAGCCCGAAACGAAACAACAATCGACCGTGTGGGTCTTCAAAGACGAGCAAAATCCAACGAAAGTTGTTCATGGAAGAAGCACTTCGAAGCAAATGGTCGCCTGTTTCTTCGGCAAAACTGGTCATGTGGCGACTGTTCCGCTTGAGCAACAAAAGACGGTCACTTCTGAGTGGTACACTACAATTTGTTTGCCTGGAGTCATCGGAGAAATTCGAAAAACCAACAAGAGAAGACGAATCATTGTTCACCATGACAATGCGAGCTCTCAAGCATCGGCTCAAACCAGAGCGTTTTTGACCGGCCAAAACGTTGAATTAATGGGTCATCCGCCGTACAGCTCTGACTTGGCACCTAATGACTTCTTCTTGTTTCCCCACATCAAGAAAAAAATGCGTGATCAACGATTTTCGTCGCCAGAAGAAGCTGTTGAAGTGTTCAAAAACCATGTTTTAGAGGTTTCTCAATTGGAGTGGAAAAAGTGCTTCGACAACTGGTTTGAGCGCATGCAAAAGTGTATAAATCATGCTGGAGAATATTTTGAAAAACAATAAAACCATTTTTGATTATAAATATTCGCATTATCACTATTAGGCCAGAAATATATAGAGCAGCCCTCGTATTTAAAAAATCTTAAGGCGAATACCTGCATAAAAGTTTTAATTTTTGTTTAAAGGAATAAGTACCAGCTTATATAAATAAATAAATAAACACAAAAATATTAAAAGTCTTCTGTTTACAATGAATACAACGAAGTGCAAAGGATAACATTTATTTATAAAAAAATAATGTGTTTTTCGTACTCTCCTTTCTAAGAAAAATAATAGTTATATTTTGGTTTGTTTTTAAATAAAAAAATATCCAATTTCTTATTATAAATAGTTGAATTAAATTCAGCCCCATTTAACACTACATTTGCTCTTCTGTTCGCTAAAGTCCAGCCTACTGTAATTAAACCTTACAGCTTATAAATCTCTTAAATTCATGCAAACAAAATATTTTTTAACCCATTTCAAAAAAAGAAATTATTTTTTTTTGACTGCATTTTAAATAAAAAATTGTAATTTCGCCGGTCATTTGAAAGTAATAGTTAAGCCCTCAATGCTTAAATTCTTTTATATGCTGGCAGTAACCATAAAAATTTATTAGTTATAGTCATATGAACAACTACACCAAATGTACAATTCACTTAAATTTAATTTTCTTTTTTAAAATTTTTTAAATTATTCACACATTTACTGCAACCAAACAACCGACCAGTCACCATGAAATGTTTTATAACCAAATTCAATTTTGTCGGTCTTTACAGATTTTTCATGATTGAATAGAGAAAATTTTACAGCAAAAAAAAAAAAAAAAAAACAAAATGGTCAAAAGGATTTTTGTTCAAAATCAGCAAATTATCACACAAACTCCCACAGTTACACACCACACCGACACACAGTTAGAAGAATTTTACAGTTTGTATATGCAAATTTATGTGTTAAACTAAATATTTAAAAATTAAAAAAAAAAAACAAAAAACACACACAGCCATGCAAACAAACCTACACAGCCTCATCACACACACACACACGTAAGCGCATAGATTATGAATTATTATTCAATACACAAGTGTATCAAAATTATGCATAAAACACAATCACTTAAACTAAAAGATGAAAAGTTGTGCAAGTTTACAATAGCGATGGGATGTATATATGGGTGTTTGTGTGTATGTGTGCATTTGTGAGGTTTTTCGCAAACAATAGAGACAGACAAAAATTACATAATAAAGTTGACACTCTACTAAATTTCACACACTTATTACCAGCAATTACAGCTATGGAAAACTGACATGTGTTGTAATCATACTCATTCATTCATAGTACGTTTGTTGGTAGGGAGAGTTTATTGTTTCTGTGTGTGTGTGCGGTCGAGCGTGTGTGTGTATATGTTAATAATTAGAGTGTTCTTTTAAATTGTGTATGAGAATCAATTTACGTGGGTATTTATTATTCGTCATAAAATTACGGATAAAGTTTAGTCATACAATCAACAGACAGGGTTATTCAAAAGTATAAGTGATATTCTAATTTGTTGAGTATTTTATAAAAATCTTTAAATGTTTTTTTAACGCTTCAATTATTAAGCTAAAATTTTTATATGTCAGTTACTAGCGTAGTTGCCAGATTTAAAGATATTTTATTCATTTTGACGATTTAAATAGCCAAAAATTTACTACTGATGATTTGTGGATTAGCACAAGCCTATTACGGATTTTTTATGTTTTCTTTTTAGTAATAGTAAAAAACAGACACAATTTATCACGCAACTAATTCTAAGTAATTGGCACCAGGTCTAGTCAAATACTTTTTACGAATTTAGCTCATTATTTCATCCTGCAAGTGCGTGTCGAAGATATAACATAAGTGAGGTGGTTAGAAATGACAAGTGGTAACACTGTCGATTTTAACAGTTGATTTAAAAGCTGACAGTTGCTTTGTAGTAACTTTTATTTGCAGTTTAATAGCGAAATGACTTACGGCAGACGCTTTAAATATTTTGAAATTTAAAATTCCTAACGATATTGACTTTCCATAGAAAATTTTGTTCGGCGAGAAAACTCACTTTTGGTCGAACGTTAACTTTAGTTAAAAACTGTTGTATTTGGATTGAGAATAATATACAAACCGCTACAAAAAAACCAATGCATTTAGAGAAAGTCATTGTTTACAGCGCATTATGAGCCAGCGAAATCATATCCTTAAAGAGGATGAGGGCCAGAATGTTAGAATCAACGGAACAATATGGATACATAATGATGGTTCCATCGTAGTTCTCGCGTCTAAGTAATCGGAGTCATATGATTTATTTTGTGAGTTATTTGAAATTAATATTTAGATCAACTGTGTTAAAGAAAAATGCAAATTTAGTTTCGATAAAAAGTTAATATATAGAAGCAGGGTTTAAATTGCTTGCTTAAAAATAGCAACAGCACTAAAATCTTTGTTTTGCCTACATGTTTTTCAGCAAATAAAAAAACTAAATGTCTCAGCATTTACAAAACATTTCAATTTAAACGAAGCAACAGCTAAAAGCAAATGCAAAAAAAGAGAAAGAAATGCATATGCTTAAGCTGACTGTGTGTTTTTTCTACAGCAAAGCATTTATTTTGAAAACGTTTGCTGTTGCTTAAGCAATAAGTTGATATTTGTTTCTTCTTTTTCTGTTGCTTTATAAGACAAAAAAAAAAACACCATTTAATGGTATAATAAAAACAAAGTTTTTAAAATGTATTTTCTTACGTATTGTAAGTAATAAATACACAAATACGTTTCCAATGTTAAAAGGAATGAAAAGCAACGAGTTACAGCAAGTAAAAACATTATTTTTTAATTATCTATCGCTCCATATTTTGTTCTTTTAATTGGAGTTACTTCATGGTTCCATGTGATATGGAAAAGTTAGAAGCAGGCGTGGTGTTTTGTCCGCTGCCTCGAAGGAGGTGAACCGATATTGCTAACTTCAATAGCAATATTTTCGATGCTATGTTTGATCAATTGACGTATTTAGATTTTTTCCTGCTTATCTAGTGCGTTGGCAAATTTGATTTTAACACTAACACGGATGGACGGACAGACGCAATCGATTTTGCTATGCTTTATGGGGTCGAAAATAGATAGTCTAGAAATTACAAACGGAATGACAAACTACAAAAGTACTCAGATAAGTAACAGCTATTGGAAGCTGGAAGCATTTGGTATCTATGCCATCAAATGGGTCTCTATTAGTTTTGATTTTCTTCCTTTTAAGATTTAATTTGTGCGATTATAATTCGTATGTATATTCTCTTATATAGATAAATGCTAAAGTAAATTATTGCTTGCAGAATAAAACCTAAAATTGTTGACAAAATTTTTAAACCCCCAGTGAACTAACAAAGTTCGAAATTGGTTATAAAAGCTTTTTCTGTATTAATCATTGTTGGATTCCCCTTTTATTTATTTGCACTTACTGTTATTAATTCGTTTACAAATACAAATAAAAGAGGCATGTGTATGTGTTTTATACTATAAAAATAATTGACATTTAGTTTTTGTAAATACAAATACACATGTGACCACCACTACCATAAATGTAGGGGCTTTATATAGAAAATTTGTAATTAAATTTGCAAAATTTTCTGCTTATATTCAGTCCGTTGTTGTAAGTAGGTATGTATTTTCATGTATAAAATATTTAACCTTTGGGTCAACAGACACATAAAGAAGAATTTTTTTCCATTTTAAAAGTGATTTATATTTTTTAGTTTCCAATAAAAGATATAAATAGTGATTGGTGCCGTTCTGACAAGAGTAAGGCTGTTGCTTTTAAAAGCCACCTTGAAGACATATTTACTCCTTTTTCATTTTGTACACAAGAACAAGTTGAATCTACCCATTAAACCTTAGGCTTAGTAAAATTAAAGCTGAAATAAAAAAACTCAATCCAAAGAAATCAGCAGGATATGATAATATAGACACTTAAGTTCTAAAAAGTTTGATGAGAAAAGCCCTTATTTTTCTAACGATTTTGTTTAAAGCTATTTTAAGACAGTCACATTTTCCTACCCAGTGGAAACATGCCAAAATTATAGTGGTTAACAAACCTTAAAAGCCAGAACATTGTAGAGAATCATATCGACCTATCAGTTTGTTACCTACTTTGTCTAAGATATTTGGAAAGCTTTTTTAAGAAAGACTTCTGCCGGTACTAGAGTCTCTTCAACTAATACCAGAACATCAATTTGGATTTCGGTACAAACATGGAACTCCTGAGCAGTGTCATAGATTAGTCAAAAAATTTAGAGATTTTCTAGAAAACAAAAATTACTGCCCTTCAGTTTTTCTTGATATCAAACAAGCCTTTGTCAGGGTTTGGCACAATGGACTCTTATTCAAGTTAAAACAAATTTTACAAGCTCCTTATTATCTACATGATCGTAGCTTTTTTGTTAGCATCAATGGCGAAAACTCAGAAATTGGCAACATTAAAGCAGGCGTACCTCAGGGGAGCGTATTAGGTCCTACGCTGTATACTTTATTTACCGCAGATATGTCGACAAACGAAAACGTTTTGATTGCAATGTATGCCAATAATACTGCAATTTTAGCTACCACTGAATCCACTGTTTTAGCAACAAATTTTATACAAACTCAGCTTGATGTAATAAGCGATTTTTTAAAAAAATTGGAATATACAATTAAATGCAGAAAAGTCTAAATACGTCACATTCACACTAAACAATGTGGACTGTCCTCCCGTTTACCTTGATGGCATTGCTATACCTAAGTCCGAGCATGTACAGTATTTAGGACTTACAATAGATATACGCTTGACTTGGAAAGACCACAAAAACCGGAAAGGAAACAACTTGAAATTAAAACAAAAATAAATGTATTGGCTTCTTGGTGCTAGGTCCGAATTAAGCCTTACTTTTGCTTTATAAAACGGTTCTTAAGCCAGTATGGACCTATGGTATACAGTTAGGGGGAACTGCATCATACTTTAATGTTGATATAATTCAAAATTATCAGTCTAACACACTCAGGCTGTTAAGGAACACACCTTTACGCAGAAAAAAACATGGTTGTTATATGGTCACAATAACCATATTATGTTATTTGTAACAATGTATAGTTGCGTAGAACTAATTATAGTTGTTTTCACCAAAACATTAGTGACGATAAACATTTTTTTGTTAACTTTTAACGAATGCCATGTTGGTTGGTTTTAACTTAAAAAAAATTCAAACACAACCAAAGTTTTATAACTTATTAAAAATAATATAAAATATTTAACCATAATATATTATTATTAATCAAAGTATGGTTAAAAGCAACATAATAATGTTTATGCCTAAAAATATTTTGTTCTAGTACTTGACAGTTTAATAAATTTTTCTGGTAGCTAAAATTTGAAATTGTTTTTTATTGTAATAATAATTTAATATTATTTAAAATAATATGCAAAATATGAAAACAAACAAAATGGGAACCAAAACATTTAAAAAAAAGTTGAAGTAAATATGTATGTATATATTGTAAGCATATAAATCTTTATTTTTGTGTTTAAAGATAATTGTGAAATCATTTATTTGTTATTTTAAGCAAATAATTGATAATAATAATTTTTTATGAATTTATGGTTTTAAATAATTTTTATGACAAATCGTTAATAAATAAAACAATATAAAATTTTGCACTTACGACACTATATTATAATTCAATTTTATATAACATGACATTTTCAGCCATATTATTATATTTTAATTTAACCATTTAATGTTTATATTTAAACCTAATTATGTTTATACTTTGGACAACAATATGGTTGCAAATGTAACAATACTATGTTTTGTTAGCAACCATATTATGTTGCTCTTAAATTATGGTTACCTCAACCATATTTTTTCTTTGCGTGTTGGTTTGTTAGAAACATTACAATTCACCGTGATCTTGATATACAGTTTATTAGAGATGAAATAAAAAATTATAGTACTATCAGCAAAGACTGAGTAACCACCAAAATTTACTTGCAATATCATTGTTGGATGATAGTTATGAAGTAAGACGCTCAAAAAGGTTACATATACTAGATCTCCCATTTTTAATATAACTTTCAGTACAGGAAATATTAAATGCAAAAAAAAAAATGAGACATTCTACATTTTTTGCACGGTATCCGTTTTTATAAACTCTTCTCTTCAATCAACCCATAGAACGCAAAAGGTTTCTATGGGTCTAAGCTGAGGAACGTTTGGTGGGTTACTTTCCTTCGGCACAAAGTTAATTTTTTTGCTATTCAGGTTTTCTATTGTTACCTTGGTGTAGTCATTTTGATGGTATTTTTTGATAAATTTTTTAAGTTTTGGAATACATTTTTCATTATAAACGTTTGCATTAACTGCCAATCCACCCTTGAAAAAAAACTGGTTCACTCATACCACACTTGCTAATCGCCAATCACAATAAAACTTTTCCAGGGAATTTTGTCTTAGAAATAAATTTTCATGCTTCTTGTTTAGGAGACTCAAAATAATATTTTTCCTGCCACTCGTTACTTTCCACTGTAAAATATGACTCATCCATTACACACTTGTAACCCGAGTTTGTAGAAAAATAAGTTCTATAAAGTAAATTCAGCCTAGTTTTTATGATTTTTTCCTGCCTCTCAGTTATTGTTGGTGCCGTTTTTTTCTTTCTCCTGGGAATGCCCATATTCTGCAGGTACTTCTTAACAGTATTTTTATGGCATTGCTACTCTCTTCCTAACTCACAAAACGATTTTGCGCTACGCCCCAATGTTTCCTTTTTTAATTTACCTTGAATTTTAGAAGCATCAAAGCATTTTCGTAAGAGTTTAGAGTTAAAGCATTTAAGATCTTGCAAGAGCTGCGGAATAGGGTCCCATAATAGGGCACCTCGAACATGCTTTCGTAGTTTTTGGCATTTTTGCCTTTAATTGGGAGTAGTTTTATTTACTCTCATACTGTACCCCAAAAGTATGGAAAGTTCTTAATATTGAGCTGTAAGTTTTACCAGAGCAATAGAGAAAATAGTTACATTTTTTCCACTGTTTGGCAGTTTTGGCTAAGTTAGTTGAGGCGAAGTCCATTTTCTATAAAATGAATGTTCTAAATAATAAATGAAATTTCGGTTACTTAACACGAGACGCGATACAAATGAACAAAAAGCGGTAAAAGGGTATAACAAAGTTTGTCATTCCGTTTGTAATTTCTACAGCATCCATTTCCGACCCCATCAAGTATATATATTCTGAGTACTTATGCAAAGCGAAGTCGATCAAGCGATGTCCGTCTGTCCGTCCGTGTTAGTTAGAAAATTTAAATACGTCAATAGATCAAACATAGTTTCGAAAGAGGTGCTATTGGAAATCAGCAAGGTCGGTCTATGTCGTTAGAAGCAGCGTGAGAAACACCACCCCTACCTCTAATTTTTCCATATTGTTTGAAACAACAAAGTAACTAAGAATTAATAAATAGGAAAAAAAACATCAAGTGAAAAAATTAGCGCTCGCCCATATTTTTCGATTTACGGGGCTCAGAAATTAAATTTTTTTTTAAAGTATCGAGAGATCTTTAAGGAAGTTCTAACATTTCTTAAGTAATGCTTAATCCATTAAGAGCCGATGACATTTTTATGTAAACTTACAAAGTACTAATTTTTTCTTATTTTTATTTCTCTGTGAACCCAATATTTGTTTTTTTTTTATTGAAGTTACTTCACTAAACTAGATTAACATATATGGTGAAGGGTATATAAGATTCGCTTTTAGCCCACCCGCTCATTACTAATCATCGATGAAATATTTAATGATCTGCTGGCTATTAAATTGAGTAAGTCAAATTACATGTAAAAGTTTTAAAACTGTAAGTGTTTTAATTTATTTTTGTTTTAAATATATTTGCATACAAAAATTACACATGTGGTTACATGATTCGTTTTGTAAATATTTGCACATGAATTATTTAAATGTATAAAATCTATTTCTTGTCCACAATAACCAACCAAACACTATATCCAATTAACAAAATTTTATAAGCCTCAAAATATAATGACACCACTCGAAAATATGTATGAATACAAAATATTTCCACACAAAAGCTGATGAACAAAGCTGAGAAACTAATTATTTTGTGGTAAAAATTAGAATGAAGCAGATTTGTAAGGGCGCAATATAAAACTACAAGTTGCCATCATTCAAACAAAATCATCATCATTCGAAGGATGAGTTGTAATTGTGAAAATTTATATTTTATTTTATTTTCAATCAAGATATTATTTGCTCTTAAAAGGACTGTCACGCCCTTGACGGAAAGCATATTTTTTATAATCAACGATAAAAACAACAAAGATTTATAAATCATTGAGAATATTTCTATTTTTAAATTTATAAGTCGAACTTTTTAATTAAGTACGTAAGACAGCTGTGCACACTCGGATCTTTTAAGTGGGCTCTATTCCAGCTGATATAGATGGGATCTCATCAAACGAGTTCGTGGTAAATTAGGGGTTCCGTAAGGTTCCGTCCGTTACTCCTGCCCTATTTAGAATTTTTCTTAGATACCTTCTACGTCAAACTTCCAAGGCTGTCTCTTCTTTGGCATATGAAAGTGGCATATTTCATTTCTATTCACTTAGCAATAGGCCAAATATTTTAGAAATTGAAGCAAAGGTAACTAGATGATAACTTTAGAAATCTCCTAATGATGTCTTGCTGTGCGCTTTCAAACGGGTGTATAGCTTAATGTTCTACCTCATCTAAAACTATAGGTGATATTGGTATTAAGGTATCAGAAGCTCTCGCAAGAAAAGCATTGAAGTGACTAAGTTTTTTGAGAAATACGTCACTTTATCTCATCTCCTCGCAATCTATGTCACCTTTATCAGACCGAAAATGGAATACAACTCTCATATATGGGCCAGTGCTTCAAAGACTGTTTTGGAGTTACTCGACCACGTGCACGAGAGTGTGAAGAAGCTCATCGGTGACAGTAGGGTATCCAGCTGTATTGGTTCACTGGAGAATCAACGCAATGTGGGATATGTTTGACATTTTTCGTCGTTACTACAACGGAATGTTTTCTCTTGAAATCAGGTAATTTGTTCCTAAAAACCGTGATATCGGACGCGCAACATGTTCTTCATCAAGACCGCATTCCTTTGTGGTCTATTGACTAGTAAATCGCGCTACGCAATACACAAAAAACAGTTTTTAACTGAACAGTTTGTATGTGAAATAAACTTCCTGTAAAGCCTAGTACTTCGTTCGATTATGCGAAAAATGGTGAGCAACATGCATTATTTCGCTTAAAAAATTTGACAATTACCTACTGGTGACAATACAGCGATTAAGCAGATAAATGTCATTTTTTGCAGCTGTTAAAAAAAAACATGTTTTAATTTTGAGTGTCTGAAAAAAATTTAAAAATCTTTTGAAGCCGAGGAGAAACACACATCCAAGCTATTGGGATTCATTCCATAAATGTTTTTATTTTTTAAATGCAGTAATATGCAAACGCTTTTCTTCGTCATTAAATTAATTTTTGTCTTTTTCCTCTTTTTAAATTTACACCGATTTTCACATATTTCTAAATTTTTTGAACACAAAATTAAATCAAACAAAACGGTTCAAAAAATTGTTGTTTAAAATTTCGTACAAAAAAAGTTTAGTTTATGTTATTTCGTAGTTGAAAAAAATGTTTCGAGAAACATTTTTTTAGCTTAAAAACATGTTGCGAGAAACATTTCACGACAAACAAACAGAGCACTACTCTAGCAACATTATTTCTTATTTATTTCGCAGTAATTTTTTTATATGGACTTTTTGCAACATTTCGCATAAACTGATGAACAGAGTACTATGCTTAAATGTCCAAAATTACTACTCCTTCCACCCCTTCTTTAGGGGTCTTCCCCTGAGTGCTGGTCCTACTAAAAAAATATAAACCTTTTCTCAGTGTTCTACACAAAGCTATAAGTACGATGATACGATAAATAAGAGTCAGAATTAAAATCAGATAAAGAAAAAACAAGAGGACACAAGGTTAGTTAGAAGGAAGATGGAAAAATGGACCTTAAGAAAAAGATAGCCTGAAGAAGTGTACGGTAAATCCTTATGTTATAAAAAGTACACAGCTTCCCCCTTCTAAAATTCGTTATGATTATATTTCAAATTACAATTTATTACTTTAATTTGGAAGTTATTTAAGGAATCTGTATTTAATATTAAAAAATGTCCTCCAAATTCATATTTTCTTCTTAACCTTTTATGGTACTTTTTGTCCCCCTTGAAGCAAAAAATGTTCATAATAAAATAAATCAAATGTACGCTTTATCATCATAGGAATGTTTGGATATTCTGAGATAGACAATTTTGGGGGCTCCTTTCTTACTAAAAAACCCTTCGGTTTACAAATCTCCTCAGGGTTACTTAGCAATGCCTGCATGAAATATTAAGGCTACTGGAGTCGATGTGGTAACCACATCATAAATTAAAAAGTGTGTTTTTCTATTAAATGGTATAAATACATATTAAGAATTAACATTACAACATGCCAGCCTCCTTCGTCGGTACTTCTTCATAGAACATTCGCCGACGAAGAAAAAATAACTAATAAAATTACTACTTATATTATAAAAAACGGCCTAATCGAGGGCAGAGTTGAATTAAAAAGGAAACATTTTCTCCTCTATCTTTTTCATTTCACCACCTGTCATATCTCTTATCTATCCCTTTCATGAAGAATGTAGCACGGTTACGAAAAGTAACTAAATAGGTTATGCCTGAAGTGCTACTTCTCTTAAAAAAAATATAAAAAGTATCTAAAGCACTGTTCAGCCATGATGGCATAGAACAATCTTTGTAATAAACTCAGTTTCATTGAGATTAATTTATGAAATTTTAAGTTGTTAAAAATAACACAAAAAATTTTAATCAAGCAAATTTCAAAATAATTTCGGGCATATGACCACTGCAGCTGTTCTTCTCAAAGCGCATTCTGTACGCCTAACTTTGGGGAACTTTTTCGTACTTTGGTGTCAGTTGTTGCAGGTTTACCAGTATGAGTAAAGTAAACGAGAGGTATCGAATCGCATGAACTTAGAGGCCACCTGAAAGATTCATTTCTTGATATCAAATGATCGCTAAGTTTTAATATCAATAAGTGGATGGATCCTAATGAAAGTATATTTCGCCTAGTCATGTCATGCCGGCTTCAGTATTAAAGAAATAAGGTCCAATGATGCCACCAGCGTGTAAATGGTTGTAGACTCCATTTCATAATAAGATTGGTTTTTTCAATATGATGAAATTTTCAAAAATGAGCCTCATCACTGACCACAATTGTTTGTCTGTAAGTTGCGCGAAAGATGATTGATTTGGAGCATCACCAGAGTATGGTGATCATAAATATCATAAGTATGACATTTCATTTGACCGTTAAATATTTTATAAGTTCTGTCGTTATTTTAATTTAAAAATGAAAGTTCTTTAAAGAAAAACACCCTTTAATAGTATAAATTTATAATATGGGCATAAAAATCTTTACTCCCTTAAACTTTGCTTTATTTGACTGAATAAATTTAAATTTACGATCGTAAAATATTCAGAACAATCATCAAGTGTTTGATGGCCTTTTGCAAGTAGGGTTCACTTAAAGGGTCCTTTGTAAATACGGGCATTTTCATTATCTTCTTCAAAAATACATTCACATATTGGTCAAACAAAATATATTTCTCAAACATTGTTGAAAGTTTCAAAAGCCCAATGACGTGCTTTCAATGTGTGTGTGTGTGTGTGTCTGTATCAATCGATACCTAAAACTATAAAAAAGTCTTTGTTTGATTTATTACTGATTGCTTTTCATTTTATTTTATTTTATTATTAAATTTATATGATGATTATTTGGGCAAATTTGTGGGTGTCTACTTTTGTTGTTATTGTTATTTTGGCATCTATTGCTGTTTGTTGTTGATTGTTGAGTTAATAAAATTTACAAAATGGATAAATGTAACATAAAATTGAATACATAGATAGATTTTTATACAAATACTCTTATTATATGTTTATCTTATGACAAATCATGTACACATATATGTGTGTACAGTAGAAGTGAAAAAAATAAGAACTAAAATAAAATATACAGGGCCTTCAGGTTTTACATGCCAATAAAACTACCTTTGCAGGAAGCTTTTATCAATTCAAAGGCAGAAAGAAAAAAATAAACTCTGTATCCTAAATAATATAATTTCTTAATAAACATTTTTTTTATACTGTTATAATTGCAAAACTTAAATGCAAGCAGACGGAGTTGGGGCTGTAGCTTGAATGTAGAGTTTGGTGAATATGTCATTTAACCTTTTTATTTATTTTTTTACCTCCACTGTATATGATATCGAAAACTACAATTACATTTACATGTTTGTAAATGTCCACATATTGTGCACTCGCTGGAAATTGTATTTGTTTAGAATTTTAATTAAATGTAATTAAAGTTTATTTGTTTACCATTAATAAACACTACAAAACAATAATTCTACTTTTGTTTCAACTGGCTTATTATACGATATAAATGTAGAAGTTGCACTTCAGTGATGCGTGACTAATTATCATTGTGTAATAAATAATTTATAGCTAAAACACATTGCGGCCGTTCATTTGAATGTGACACCTTTTCAATTGACATTAGAAACTAATATTTGGCAAACGTAAATGAACAGTTTTTTTTTCAACATTAAAATTTATTAAATTTGGAAATTAAAGGACAAGTGTTATTGACTACAAACGAATACAGCAGTGTCATTTATTAGTGTTAAAATCACTTTAACACTACACATGTAATCATAATGTTTGCATACAAAGCAGCGGCAAAGTGTTTAGTCTGAGCAAAATATTTTGTTTGTAAACACGCTGGATTAAATGATTTTAGCAAACGGCAGGGCAACTGCATAACTGGTCAACATATGACACTATTTGTTTGAAAATGAAACTATAAAACTAAAATTAATAAACAACGATGGTCTTTGCAGGTCAAATTTGTGTGCAAAATTATGATTTAAAAAATTGATGGCTCGTTAAGGCGGCGGCTGCAAGGTTTAGTTTAACAAAATGATAAAAGTTTATTTGTAAGGTATGATAAAATGGCAAATTATTTTATCTAAAGCATAATACTTTTGACTACAATCATTATATGTTTGTTTTTATCATATTCGGATTACATGAAACCAATTTGTTTTTATACCCTTCACTATAAAAAGTGGAGAAAGGATGTAAATAAGTTTGTCATTCCGTGTGTAATTTTTACAGTATCCATTTTCGACCCCATAAAATATATATATTCTGAATTTTTATTCATAGCGAAGTCGAAGGAGCGATGTCCATCTGTCCATCCGTGTTAGTGTTGAAATTAAGTTTGTCCCACAAAAAAAAAAAAATATGTTAATCGATCAGATATAGTATCGAAAGAGGTGCTATTGGAAATCTGAATTATCGGTCCATGTCCTTCGAGTCAGTAGGCAAAACACCACGCTTACCTCTAATTTTTTATGTCATTTGGAACAATGAAGTAACTTCAATCAAAAAATAAACATATGGGGCGAGAGAGAATTAAAAAATAAGAAAAAACCATCAAGAGAAAAAATTGGCGCTCGCCCATATTTTCCGAGGTACGGGCTCTGTAATTTTCAAATTTTTAAAAAATATCAATATGGGTATCATTTTAAAGCTTTTGAAGAGATTTTTAAGGAAATCCCAACATTTTAAAAAAATGGTTAACCCATTAAGAGCCGATGGCATTTTTATGTAAAATTATACATATTTAGTACCAATTTTTTTTTATTCTGTCACCCCACTAATTGCTTTTTTGATTGGAGTTACTTCACTAAACTAGATTTATATAGATGGTGAAGGGTATATAAGAATCGGCATAGCCGAATACAGCACTCTTACTTGTTTAATAAAATATTACAGTTAAAAATATTATATTTTTTTTTGGTGTGGTAACATAAATTTGATAGTGTTTCAAATACAAATCTAGTAAAAATATTAAGTTCAAGCCAACCATGCACAGTGGGACAGATTGATCCAGAATTTTACGCGAGTGGAAGTGAGAAGTACTTGTGCTTAAATTTTGAAGCTGGATACCATCTATTTTTCAGGGGTAGCGCTCTATGGGCCGATAGGAATAACCCTTATGAACGACTAACATCGATTTTGCCGCCTCTTTTATATTTAAAGTACTTTTCTGACTACTTTTTACACATTTCTATGAGATAGCAATATCTTTCCTTTAGGTTACGGAATTCGTTTAGATCCTTAACTGCACAGTGGTGTGAAAACAATTTATTTTGAAAAAAAAAATATTATCTCATGAACCACTTAAGAGATATTAATGAAATTTTATTAAGGCAAAGCAGAGGTGTTTCTCAGTAAAACTGCGAACGGTCAGCCCCCTAGGGTGAAGAAGTTTTCTTGAAAAAATCTGTAAAAATGTGCTCACATGTGTAGGTGTTCGTTTGGAACAAAATTGGCTTTCAATTTGTTTTTATAATTTTGGCCGACCTTAACATAGAATTTTTTGCGTATTATTATTATCGGATTATTAATTTAAAACATTTGCTATATTCTTCATAAAATGTAGAATAAACTAGTATAACACTTTTGTTGTGATAGTGCTTTTTGTTAAGTTACAAGCCTCTTAGTTGGGACAATGTAAAAATACCGTTTTTCAAAAAAGTAATATTTATTTTTGCGTTGCTCAATTAAATTTACATCGGTACTAGCAAATTTTTTTTAACCATTTTAAAGACAACCTATGGCAAATGCGAAAAAAAAGAAAACTTAGCTCAAAAATTATAAGGTTTTCGCTCCAGCTCTATCGAAGAATTGTAAATTTTTGCAGAATTTCTCAATATAAAAAGCACCGATTTTAAACAAGGCATTATTTATAAAGAAACCGCCAGGAAGAGGCACGTGCGAATACAGGGTCTCGTCTAAAAGTACAGGTAGTCATATTTGCATATTCTTTTAAAAAATATTTACCTGCTGCATTAGAAAAAGATCATAATCGCCGATTTGAAAGAAGAAAGTAATAAACAAAAAAGCACTTATTAGAAGGACACAATAATGCATCATTTACAGCTGTTGCAATGAAAAAAGGTGAAAAAGTTTTATATCAGTGGATAGTAATTACCTTTACTATTAAACTGTGCTTAATTTTTTACAGTAGTTTTTTAAATAAAAAAGGTGCAAAAAATACCAATAAAAGATCAGAAATGAAATTTTAAATATCTTCGAACATATAAAAGATATTAAATCAGGTTTTCATCCCATTAAAGACAAACAAGTGCGTAACTAAAATCATTAAAAATTATGGCAAACAATATATTAAAATGTTATTTTTTGTGTAGATAAAACATTTTCTTCTCAAAATTGTAATTTTTCCTTTAATCGCCTCCTCAAACACCATTTATGCGCAGGATGTCTACAAAATTTGGAGAACCACTGAAAACCAATCGTACTAGAATAGCTGGCTATAAAAATAATTAAAATCCGAGTGTAATTTTTTTTACAGTTTCGAACATATAGATTTTTGTTAAAAAATTGCCTATATTAGAACAATGTTGACTGTAGGTTGCTTTACAAAAGTTATATAAAAACACATCAGATGGATTACACAAGGTCTTGTCTTAAAGAAAAAGTTAAAAATTTTATAATTTTAAAGTTCAAAATCTACTTAAAAAAGTGAAAGTACTTTTTGACCAAAATTTCACCTTTTTATGAAACTTTTTAGGAAATTTCAAATTAAAAAAATTATTACCACTTAAATAAGGAAGTCAAAGAAAAAAGTTTTTCTACAGGATATTTTTTATAGTATTAGCTTTTAAAATCAGTTTAAAAATAGTTCTATCGTGTATTTAAAAAAAAAAAACTTTAGGTGTAAAACTATAAAAATGCCAATATACAAATTTTGTATTTTAAATTTAAAAGTCGAATTCTCTAAAAGTATAAAAGATACCATTTTCGAGGTTACCTAATTTGACACCCTGTAGTACTACTAGAGTGTATCCAAATGCAATAGGCGAAAAGCTTATGACCTCTTCTATAAATTGCAGTTTGTTTCATGAAAATCGGGCAAGCAGTTTAGAAGTTTCAGACTTTTATTCCATTTTTTTGTGTTTCACGCCACTGTGTAACGTTAATGGATTTTTAAAACCACAATTATTGGCTACATACTCTAAAAAGGATTTGACAGCCCCGTGATTAATAAAGGAAGGGTAGCCTCTCTTGTAAAAAAACATTTTTTGGGATATTTTTCCCCATTCTAGGAATTTATGTGTTAAAACAAAAAAACATTCAGTTTTATATCCCTATTTCATAAGAACTTTGTAACAATCCATATCTTGAAGCGTTTTGATTTTGTGGCAATTTAAATTCAAAAAACCACCTTAACGAGTTTTTTTAGTTTTTGAGGTAAATGGGATTTATAAAATAGAGCAAGAAAAAGTCATTATAATACTAATTATCTATTAGTCATAAGCTCACCTTTAATACTACTTACATGTATATCGAGCATATATTTAAGCTATAGGAGCTTCCTAAACCTCGCCTTCTCATAATTGATTTGCATTTTATACGCAAAACTAAAAATGTGTATAGACTCAATTTGTTAGCTATTTGTGTTTTTCAGTTTGGCACAAAATGTGCTTATACACCCACCCTAAGGGGCCGACCGTTCACAGGTTCACTGAGAAACACCTCAGCTTTACATCTGTAAAATTTTATAAAGATATCTTAAGTGGTTTATGAGATAACGAATTTCGTCCAAAATAAATCGTTTTTAAAACACTGTGAACTGTTGTATTGTCTCCAGAAATTGTTTCTGCTGTAGTTAGAGTACTCGTAGAACCACAGAAGAAAGAAAGAGGCTATCAAACTACTCTATCATTAGGGCTTAGAAAGACCTTGTAGAATAATCTATATATTTATAAATCTCACCTGCTTATCAATTCAAGACAATTACGGGATAGTTAAATTTATTTGTATCAATTTTCACCATCTAAATGGAAAATCTGCAAGTAAACAAAATAAAAACAATTAGTTTCAAAAAGATATTTTTTATATCAATTAATAAATAATAATAAATAAGCAGAGACAAATTATTTGTAACTTTATTAATTTATTCCCTCCATACTTTTACACTGTTTTTCTTATTAATAATTTATTTTATTAAAATTTCCCTACACGAGAGTAATAAATTAGATGTGCTATTTAATTGACAATTTCATTAACATTGAATGAATCGCTAGTGGTAATGATTAAATGGTTTCAAAGCATTGCCAATAAAAAATGTAACTCAATGTATTAAAGTATAGTACAGCATAATTTTAAAATGGCATTTCTATTACACAAATTTGGTGACACATGTGTTTTTTATTATTTTCAGGGAAAATGAGACACCTTACGAACATATTTTATTGTTAGTAACATAGTAGCATACCATTACCTTTCTACCAAACCCTTCTAGACCATATCACGTAAAATGAAGGAAAAGTTTTAAAATTTCAAGTACAAAAATAAGAAAAAAAAAATCGGTTTTGTTGTTATAATTGTACATAGATTTTATTAATGTTATATACAATACTTTTTTTTTCGTTAAAGTTTCAAATTAAAAGCAAACAAAAATCTAAAGTTCTTAAATTAAATAATATTTTTTTCTTTTTGTACGAAAAGTCTGATTTGTATTGGGTTTTATTGTTCTTATTAAGGTTTTTCTAATAAGGAGCGTTCACCCACTTGTTCCCAATTTGTAGAATCAAAAATACAGCCTTCTAGCTCAAACAATTTCAAGAATGGTCCGAGCTGTAAAATTTGTAATGAAAGAAGGTCTGAAGAACAAGATTGTTTGATTCTTTCAGTTTCTTTTCAGTTTCAGTTGTCTCAAATATCAGAATGTCCAATTTGTAAAAGGTCGTGTGATCCACCTGAATTAAAAAAATCTGCCATTAGACAAACCTAAATCAGGTCGTGGTAAACCTCTTAGAGCTTTAGCTAAACAGTACCATACTAGAAGTCATTCTAGGATTTTTTTTTCGAAACCGAAGCCACTTAGTTTGATTGATGTTAGTATCAATCCTGAAAATGAGTTAGAAAACCCTTCGACTCCTAATCGTTTCCAAGGTCATTCAAATTCAGGTCCGCATATCCAAACAGACAAAGACTTAAAGAATACTGTTCAGCCAGTAATTGACTATTTCTAAATTAATCATATGATTGAAAGTACAGTGTCTCGATTGTTAAGCAATCTACATTTATTGCCAAATATATCACAATCGTCTGGCATAGAACAAAAGGCTGTACAACCCAAGCACGAGTTTCTCGCGCTCAAAGTCAATATTTACCTCCCCTTTTATGAAACAAAAAACAATAATAGCGATAATAATCCTCATTCAAGGGTGAACGGTAATAGTTCGTTTGATGAACACTTTACCCTAAGTTCGGATAGAATAACCTGCATCATTCAAAACTGGAATATTAAATTTGATGAGTCTCCTCAAGGTACAAGTGTTGACGAACTTGTATACAGAGTAAAAGTTTTGACGCGAGAGCATTTTAACAATGACTTTTCAGTTATTTGTAAAAACTTACATATCTGGTTAAGTGGTCGTGCCCGAGACTGGTATGGAAGATACCATAAGCAGACCGAAACTATTAACTGGACTGATTTTTGCGAAGCTATAAAATATCAATTTAATGATTTTAAGTCCAGTTTTGATATTCATGAGGAGCTGCGAAAATGAAACCAAATGAAACATTTGAGACCTTTTATGAGTCCGTTTCATCAATCCTAGATAGACTAGAAAGACCTATTCCAGAAGCTGAATTAGTAGAAATTCTTACGCGCAACCTTCGTCCTGAAATTAGGCATGAGCTTTTGTACCTACCCATATATTCACTTAGTCAATTGCGAAAGCTAGTACAGGTAAGAGAAAATCTTTTAAGTGATAATTATTATCGAAAAAATCTTATCACAAAAAATAATTTTTGTCCTGGTGTGCGTCGTCATATAGCACAAATAGCATATACTCAAGAAAATTGTATTGAGGAACCTACGGTAGATATAGAGTTTTCTATAGACGCAATAAAACAATTGCCAAAATGTTGGAACTGCGAGGAGGCTGGATATTTTTGGGAAGATTGTTTAGAAAAAAGAATTTTATTTTTTTTGTTTTATAACTTATTAAAAATAATATAATATATTTAACCATAATATAGTTTTATTAATCAAAGTATGATTAAAAGCAAACAAAATAATGTTTGCACTTAAAAATATTTTGTTCTAGGTCTTGACAGAATACTTTTCTATCAGTACGGAATTTTTTTTTTGTTAACTTAAAGTTTAAATTGTTTTATAAGAAATGAAAAAAAAAATAAATATTTATGTACAAAATAAATAATTAAAAATAATATACAAAATATGAAAACAAATAAAACAAATAATAATATATAATAAGCAAAGAATTGTTTTTTTGTGAATTTATGTAACAAATCAATAATAATAATTCATCTTTTAATTTAACCACTTAACATAATTATTTTTAGATATTACCATATTATTGTTATGCTAGAAAATAATATGGTTGCAAGACCAGCTTTATCATTATTAATGATGATTATAGTTGGCCAATGGGAAATCCTCTTTCTCCAACCATAGCTGATATAGTTCTTGACAGTTTACTTGACGATGCTACAATAGAATTAAAAAATAAGGACATAAAAATTAAATACATAGCTAAATATGTAGATGACATTTTTGCTATTATAAAATCCGACGATAAAGATGAAATCTTGAAAACACTCAACGCCCACCACCCAAAGTTAAAATTCACAATGGAAATTGAAAAGGACAATACAATTACATACTTGGATACAAAGCTAATTCGATCTTCAGAAAAAATTATTTTTGACTGGTATTCTAAAGAATCTGCATCCGGAAGATTAATGAATTACAACGCAACACAACCTAGAAGTCAGATTTTAAATACAGCAAAGAACTTTATAGAGAGAGTCCTAAATATCAGCGATGAACGTTTTCACAACATTAATATACATAAAATATACAACACACTTAGCAACAATAGTTTTCCAAAAAATGTTACTAAAACCTTAATAGAAACAGTGAAACACCGTTTAAAAACAAACAAACCTAATGACAATGTAAACGAAAAAGTAAACCGTAATTCTCACAGTGTACAATACATTCCTGGCCTAACAGACAACATCAATATACGAAAAATTATAAAAAACAACAACAAGATAGGCTTTGCATACAAACCAACGAATACATTAAACACAATATTTACAAAAATTAAGGCGCCTATTCAAAAGCAACAACAAAACAATGTTGTTTACGAAATACCATGCATGGGGAATGAAGTAGCAAAGTGTAATCAAATATACATAGGAACAACAAAGAGAAGCTTATCGACAAGAATAGCTGAGCATAAAATGGACATAAGCAAAAGAAAGGAGACAACTGCATTGGCACAACACATAATAAAAACAGGTCACACAGCTGACTTTAATAACATCAAAATATTGGACAAAGAAAAAATTATCAAAAAGAGATACACCAAAGAAAGTCTACACATACAAAAGAAAATAGGGATCACAATGAACTTGAAAGAGGACACTGACAACATTAATGGCAGCTATAGAATCGCTATCAGCTAATCTGTATTTAAGCTAAGATATGTTTTTGTTTGAACCTGTCTAAATCGTTCAGATGTTTTGTGTTTATGTTTGACATGTTTATTTTAATTTGAATTAATGTATTAACGTTTTATTTTGTAAGTATATATTTCTGAAAAATTTTTTGTTTTCAATTATAATGTAATTGTATTTTTATTTTATGATTTATTTAAATAAAAAATAGACGCCCTTGATAAAGTCGACAAATAATCGACGAAACGTCGGGAAAAACAGTAATTAAATTGAGTTTTTAATTACTTTCCAAGAATAGGCCTAAATAGCTCAAGAATAGAATCTATCATTATTAAATGTAACAATACTATGTTTTGTTAACAACCATAACATGTTACCCTTAGATTATAGTTACCTTAACCATGTTTTTTTTTGGTTGTAAAGTTTAATTAGCTAAAATAATTGTTTTACATTTAACTTGAGATTAAAAAAAAAAATAGCTTTTTAGAAACAAAAAGTCAAAGCAATTAAGTAACTGACATTATATGTACATATGTATGTGTATGTGTGTGTGCAATAAATAAATGTCAAGCGATTATGCGGCTCTCAAAAAAGATTAGCTTTTTGTCAACATTTAAGTCACTTCCCCTAAAGGTTGAACAATTTTAACGAAAAATCGACCTAAAGGTGCTTAATAAAGTTTCTTGCAAAAAGGAAGTTTAAAGTTGTAATCCACAACATTTTGTTAATAAAGTGTACATACATGTGTTACAAATGTAACCAGCCAACGACTTAACAACAAATATTGCGCAACATACAAATGACACGACCAGTAAGAAGGGTGTAGAAATAACTGTTAAAAAGTTTTTCAGTTTAACGTCAATTAGAAACACAAACTATTTAAAGTACTTTACACAAACCATCAGCCCGTAGAATGTTTTTGCTAAATTCTAACAGCAGCAATTGTTTATTGGGAGGGAATGTTTTTACACAAATACAAACCCGCAAACCGTCAAATTTTGTCACAGTTTTCTTTTTCCTATAGTTACCATCAATAGTAAGAAGGGTGTATTTTGGAAAAAAATTTGTGTGTTCTGAACATAAATAAAATAGAAAAAACAAAACAAAATTACAAAACTTTTATTTGGGTTGGTCCTTACTTAATCATGGCTCAATTAGAAGAATAACTCAACAAGATATTTGAAATTCTATATTAATTTCAACAAAAAGCTTTATAAAAACAAAGACAACTACAAAAGTGAGTCTTATCATTTTATAAAACTCGTCGACACACTTTTTTCATGATTTTCTTACAATAAAAGACACACAAGTTTTAACGCAGGTAAAATGTATGTAGAACTTAGAGTCTTAATCCAGAAGTGATCATGCAGATCTATGGATACTTGTTAGCCCAATAATCTCCTATGAATGGCGGTCAAAAAATTTTAAGATATTGTTACAAAGGGTGTGAACATTAGCATGCCTTCTGACAACAGGTGCCACATGTCCAACCATGGCTACTGAGGCAATAATTGGACTAATTCGCTTGGTCTTAAGTACATTGACCAACTCATAAATAACACAGATTAAAGATATAATATAATTGGCATACGATATTACTGAACTGGATGGAACAAAAAGATTTATTGTTAATACCAGTTGACGCGATTCATGCTGAACAAGGTTTCGAGCTTTCGACTATAAACATCCTTAAATGGAAATGATATACTTACTTTTCTCGGACCACAACTATAGGAATTACAGCCACTCAAGCCATGCTTTGTTTCTAAACTAGGAAATTAGGTTATGGAAAGGAGGATAGAGGGAGTTGTGTTTGTGGACTTTTTATTCAAAGTTTTGTATATTGAAAGTGACAGGAATGACCTCTGCAAAAAATAGTTTATATTCGAACTGTTGAAGAATGTAGTCTCTCTGTAATGCATAATGCGATTCACTGCCCAAACGACCACGAGCTCTTATTGAAAAGTGTGCTGTACGCAAAAATATGCAGATATCAGGAACGTGTTCCCTAAATTTATTAGACCACAATCCGTGGCAATATTAATGCAATAGTGAAACACAACTTACAATGCGTCGATTTTTAAAAAAATCAATAGAGTTGGGTATACTACTGTCACGTGTAAGACTGTTCACTCTTTTCTGCTCGCGGTCGAAAAACTCTAAAATAGAATTTAAAGCACCGGACAGAGGTAGTATTATTAGTAAGGAGATCACATTAAGTGAAATATCTCAACAAACCCGAGGCACTTAAAAGCTTCCTTTGGGACTTGTTAAATGTGTTTAGACCATCGAACATCACACAGAATTTTTATGCCAAGAACATTTGGAGCTTTTGATTCCTTAATACTTATACCTTAATACTTATTCAGATGAAGCACCATTTTCGGTCTAAGGTCTGTGCATAAACATTTTATTTGTTGAGTCTTACGAGCATTGAAATCGACTCTATTCACTCGGTCCCTATCAAATATTATTAAGAGATAATGATTCAGCGTCATAAATATTCAGTCGCTTGGCCGTTTTGTCGAATGACAGTTCTGCTGTCAGAGCATTGTGGTACTCCTGGTCTTTAGCGCCACCTCTTTACTTTCGCCTTAATGGTGTATGGAAAATAAAGTATAAGCGGCGTTACAAGCGTTGTCATCATGGAAATTTTGAACATCAACTCTCCAAAGACAACAATGTAACCCTGTGCTGAATACGGATATGAAGAGCGCAGTAAGGCAATGAATGGAGATACGAATTAGCTTAACTTGTTTCAACTTCAACATTGCCTGCGTCCGAACTATTCTGCGGTGAGAAGTGGACAATTCTTTGCTTCTTGTTATATAGAAAGTGGTATACAATGTCTAAAATATCTGTCTAAATTCTTTATGGTTATGACAGCTAAAACTGTTATTATGATCGTTTTCTTATAGGAGCATTTTAAACCTGATCAGGGGTAGCTAATAGGCTTTCTTTGATAAATCTTTTGTCTGACTTATAATCTTTGGACAATTAGGCTAAAGAAATGGTCTGTATGTTGGTTCTGCTAGGAAGAGTATGATACAACAGATTGCATTCTGTATGAATTCGTTTTTTTAATTGTAGGAAAAAAGTTATCCATGAGGAGCACATTGATCCCTGGGGGGTTGCTTCTTCATCTGTTGCTGCATTCCTTGGCACATATGATTTTAAGGTGCCGAAGTGACTGTTGTTGGCTAGGGTCTACATCTATTTAACAACTTAGTTGGGTGTATCGGTGTTGGCAGTCTTTTGCAGCAATATTATATTGCATTTTAACATAAATAGTTTACAAAAAAAAAAAAAAAAAAAAAAACAAAATACTGTGACGGTGGAAGTCCTGAAGGTTGTTTCTACCTACACATCGTAAAATAGTTTACTCTAGCATAAGTATTAGCTTTAAGATCTTAGTAAATGAATTCTGTATTATTTGATTTTCCTGTATCATTGAATTATTTTAATTTTATCATTATATATTTATCATTGAAGTATTTTGCGTTGTATCATCGAATTCTGTATTCTTTGATTGTTAAGTTCTTATTTAATTCTATAAGCAAAAGGCATTCCTTTCTTTGTTAAACAACGATCTACTCATGCTGGGTTGTTGTTGTGACGATCAAAAGCAAGTATTTCTGCTTCATTGTTTGTTTTTATTTTTACAACAACACCCACGACAACAACCAAGCATGCGTGGGTTGATGGTCAACCATTAAGCTTACGTAGTGTAAGCAATTGTATTTTTAGAATTACAAGCAGACACTACCACAATCACAGCCTGCCTGTATGTGTGGCCAGCCGACGGGTATAAAAGGCGAGCAATTTGCCTGTATCGAGACAGTTGATTGCCGGCTGGCCTTTGGGTAAGACCGGTAGTTTAGTAGTGATATACACGCTAGACTGTTGCTCATACTCAGGCAGTAGTAGGAAGTGGTAGTGGTTGCTTGCCTTCATTACCAACTCCTCCGAGAGTGATCATTTGTCTGTAGTTAGTCGACTGTCATAGTGAGGCTTACATAGGTTGCGACGTACGCGCCTGTGTACTTCTCAAGCGGTACGAGTAGTGATATACACGCTCAAACCCGCTAACCGACAACGGCTACCGACAGTAAGTGACGCCCACACGCTTGAGCCTTGGTCACCAGCAATTGATTAAGTAGTAGTTTTGTTAAACCGTGAATAAAAGCACGCTATCGTATTGTGAAGCATACCGTGTTTTATTTACAACAACGACGACCCTGGACGCCGCTGAGTTCTGCCCCAGCAACCAGCGGAAACGTGTCGTTACATTGGCGCCCGAGCAGGGACAAATCTAATTTGTCCACCGACGAAGACAGCACGTCACACCCGTGACTGCGACGAAACAAGCAGAGAGAAGCCTGCCTACCAGCAACCATCCGCGCAGCAGTAAACCGGACTGCCCAATCATCAGCTGTTGCACTGAAGACAGCACGTCAAACCCGTGACTGCGACGAAGCCAGCAGAGAGAAGCCTGCCCAACAGCAACCATCCGCGCAGCAGCAAACCGGACTGCCCAATAGTCAGCTGTCGCACCGAAGACAGCACGTCACACCCGCGACTGCGACGAAGCCAGCAGTGGAAAGTCTGCCCACCAGCAATCATCCCCGCAGCGCCAAACCGGACTGCCCAATAGCCAGCTGCCGCACCGAAGACAGCGCGCTACCGGCCGACAGCAACAGAGGGCCGCCAAGATGCTCAGAACCACCTGGGTATATTCATTAAAGAAGGAAGAGCTCGTTACCTACCTTGCCGCCTTCGAACAAACTACGAACGGCACCGTCGACGAGTTACGAAAGAGGTTCGCCAAGTTCATTACGGCAGAACATCCAGAGGCACAACAGCAGCGACTTTTAGAACTACAAGCCGACCATGAGAAGCTAGGCACCACCGGCGCAGCCTATGACCACCTGCAGCTGCCATCTCCAACTATGACGGGCGACGCCGTCTCCCTAACGAAAATTGAAGTTTCGTTGCCACACCAAACTGCCGCCGGCATAGAGCGGCCGCCGTCCGACATTCGTATGCACCATCTGGATACCATACGGAAATGGGGCTTAAAATACGACGGCGGCAAGGATCCCCTTGATTTCCTCGAGAGAATAGAGGAACTGGCTGTTCTGTACGACGTAGACTTTAGAGAAGTACTACGCGGAATGCCGGAGTTATTGCGCGACAAGGCTCTGTGTTGGTACCGCAATAACGCCCGATCGTGGGGCCAGTGGTCAGAATTTAAGAATGACCTAGCTACCTTTTTCCTACCGCCACGATATTTCGAAAAGTTGGACGACGAGATCCGTAAACGAGTGCAGCGACCGCGGGAACCTTTCCGGGATTACGTGTTGGCACTCCAAGGCTTAATGAGACATGCAGATATGAGTCCGGGCCAGAAATTAGAGCGGATTTTTCGAAATTCCCATCCTGACTATCAATGGTATATCCGGCGGCGGGATTTTTCAACCCTCGACGACCTCGTGAAGTTAGCCATGGAGCTCGAATGCATCCCCCACAACAGCCATCCCGCGCATACAGCGCGCGGCGAACATCACCGGACAATAGGGGGCGGTACACACAGGTTGGAAAGGCAGCAGTCAAGAAGCAAGGACAGCGGGGTAAATTCTACCAGCCTCGCATGGTCCGATGACAAACTTCAGGCAGAACTGTTCCTAGAAGGCACGCCAATCACTGCGATCATTGACACTGGGGCAACGCGCAGTTTTATTTCCCCAGCGATGTTGAAGCAAATAGCAAGTCCACCACCACGTCTCCAGGTACATGTCGAAGTGCGACTGGCCGACGGCTCCCGGAAGATGATCTCGGAGGCCATAGAAGGAACCGTTCAGTTCGGTGAAAAATCCTCCACCCATACCTTTCTTGTGATGGCAGACGCAGCCGACAAAGCCATCCTAGGCATGGACTTCCTGCAGAAAGTTGGCGCCACCATATCCTGTGCGGGATTGGTCACCACTACTAGGCCCCAAGAAGCACCTTGCCAGGAGCCGGGAGACATGGTAAGTGGAAAGTACATTAACTTTAATAATACGGCCCATTCCCCAAAAATGAATATGGAGATCAGAATAGCGGATTTCTTACGACACGAGCTGGCCAAATTTCAAAAGGTGAAGGGACTGACCACGGTCACCGCGCATAAAATCATAATGAAAGACACGCGCCCCGTGAAGATCCGTTATGCCCCCCGCAACCCCGCCATGCAGGCAATCATCGACGAGGAGGTCAACAAGCTGATCCACCAAGGGTGTATAGAGCCCTCCCGAAGTCCATACAGCTTCCCCATTACCCTGGTAAGGAAGAAGAACGGATCATGGCGCACGTGTATGGATTTCCGACAGTTAAACGCGCGGTCCATTCCGGACGCATACCCACTACCTCGCATCGATACCATCCTTGATCGTCTGAGAAATGCCAAGTACATCAGCAGTCTGGATCTAAAGGATGGTTACTGGCAAATTCCCATGGACGCTGAAAGTAAGAAGTATACTGCTTTCGGGGTAGCCGGCCGGGGACTATACCAGTGGCGAGTGATGCCGTTCGGACTACATTCAGCCCCCGCAACATTCCAACGTGCGCTAGATACCGTCATCGGGCCTGAGATGGAGCCCCACGCCTTTGCGTACCTAGATGACATCATCGTCATCGGCTCGACCTTCGAGGAGCACTTAGCCAATCTAAAGGAGGTTTTTCGACGCCTTCGTGCCGCTAACCTCAGGATAAATGAGGAAAAATGTCAGTTCTTCCAAACCGAAGCCAGATACCTGGGACACCTCGTAACCCCCGACGGCATCAAAACTGATCCCGACAAGATCACTGCCGTCGTCGGGATCCAGCCGCCCACCAGCATCAAAGAAGTCAGACGGTTTTTGGGCGTTACCTCGTGGTACAGGAGATTTGTGCCGAATTATGCCGAGATCTCCCAACCATTAACTCAGCTGTTGAAGAAGGGGAAGCACTGGCACTGGGGGGTCGAACAACAAAAAGCATTTGAACTGTTGAAGGTCAAACTGACAGAAGCACCCGTACTCGCATGCCCCGATTTTACCCGGCCATTCACGTTGCAGACCGATGCCAGTGATTACGGTCTAGGGGCGGTGCTCACTCAGGAGATAGATGGTGCGGAACATGTCATCGCATATGCTAGCCGCCATCTTAACGCGGCTGAAAGAAATTACTCGGCCACCAAAAAGGAGTGCCTGGCCATCATATGGGGTATACGAAAGATGCGACCCTACTTAGAGGGATACCGATTTACCGTGATCTATCACTCAAGTGGCTGAACGCCATTGAAAACCCTTCGGGGCGTCTAGCCAGATGGGCATTGGAGCTTCAGCCGTACACATTCGACGCACAATATCGGAAAGGAAAACTCAATGTCGTGGCCGATGCGCTATCCCGCAACCCCGCGGCCACCGTCCGTAGGGTCGAGGCCCGGGCAGATGAGCGTTGCTCCTGGATGATGAAAATGAAGCAAGAAGTACACGACCATCCCGATAGAGTTGCCGATTACACCATAATTAATCAGCAACTATACCGCCATACCACACGCGGGACTGGTGATGAAGATGACACGCCTTGGAAACTGTGTGTGGCCACCCCGTTGCGAGTAAAGGTGATCCAGGAGAACCATGACCAGGCGACCAGCGGTCATCTCGGCGTGCGAAAGACTGTTAACAAAATTGCTCAGCGATATTACTGGCCTGGCATGGCACGGGACATAAGCCGGTACGTACGCCGTTGTGAGGCCTGTCAGAAGTATAAAATTGACCAAAAAGCTCCCGCAGGAATGATGCTGACTCGGCAACCGGACGAACCATGGTCCCTAGTGTGCGCCGATTTCATGGGCCCATTGCCACGAACCAAGCACGGTAATACGACGTTGTTAGTGCTGTTTGACAGCTTCTCAAAATGGTGTGAACTCGTTCCGTTAAGAAATGCCACGGCCGAAGGCGCCGTTAGGGCATTGCGCGAGCGGATTGTTTCACGATATGGAGTCCCGAAGACGGTCCTCACGGACAACGGCACGCAATTTTCAAGTCATAATTTTTGTCGATACCTTAGGGAAATGGGGATTAAACAACAATTCACCGCACCCTATACCCCCCAGGAAAACCCAGTGGAAAGAGCCAACCGAACTATAAAGACAATGATAGCTCAGTTGGCTAGGCAACACAATACCTGGGACGAGATGTTACCAGAAATCATGTTGGCTATCAATACTGCCACATCCGAGTCCACGGGCTACACCCCCGCCTTCCTTACCCAGGGTAGAGAGCCACGCCTGCCCGGCACACTCTACGACGAAGTAACCATCGGTACTGGAGCCCGCCAGTTAAGCCCGAAGGGCAGAGCAGAGGAATTGTCAGAGATCTTCAAGTTCGTAAGGAGAAATCTGGAGACCGCAGCCAAGAAGCAACAACAGCACTATAACTTGCGCCGCCGTCCATGGCGGCCCAACATAGGCGACCAAGTCCTGGTCCGCGCACATCCACTATCGCGTGCCATCGACAGTTTTGCGGCCAAGCTAGCCCCGAAATACCTGGGCCCATATGTTGTGAAGAATTTTATATCCCCCGTTATTGCAGAAATTAGTAGTTGTAGTAGTAGCGACGTGTGAAGAGCGCACCTTAGTGAATTGAAACCTTTTCATTCACCGTCTGCTAACCCCTCTTCTTCTTTTCTCCGCAGATCAACGCATAAAAAAAAGAAGAAAACCAAGAATAAAATGCGGCCGTTCCAAAGAAACCGACCCACTCCACCTACCAACCCGGCCGAAGAAGCGAGGTTTCAGGAAACCCGTCAGAGGTTCCGAAACAAATTGGAGGCGGAACAAGCAAAGGGCCGGCGAACCATATTTCTGGATGAGGACGAGGTGCCAAGGCGAGGCCAACAACAATCCAAAACAACCGGGCGCCGACAACAACCCCGGCCGCGAAAAACAGCCATACCTACCCCAAAGCCAGGGGTTCCTCAAGGCAAAGCAAACAGCCGTCCGCAAAATTGCAGCCTTCCAATGTCGTCAAAAGCCGTCAACAGCCAACCCGGCACCGCGGAATTCTGGCGGATTAATAACGACAGTCAGGGCGTAGCAATCGACGAGCCATCTACCAGCCAGAGAAACCACCCGGCACATCGCGCTCACGAGACCCCAGACGTCACGATAGAATTGAGCTCAGATTCCGACACTACCTCCGGGATTCCACCCGAGGCATCCAGACCACCTCGAACTGAGGCGCCGGTGAAAAATTCACCGCCTGCCAGAGGCCACCCGGTCAACCTGCTAGATCCACCGATCGGCCTGGATGATTCCAGCTCCGAGAAGGAAGACGACCGCCGTACTACCTCCCCGCCTCCACGACCATCGTTCGCAGGCAATGAACCACCACCAAGGCGAGGTCTGCAAACCATTGAAGTCGAAGCCAACCAATTTCAACGGCCAGGCTTCACATGTTACGAGTTAGTCACACGGTGGCGGCTGTTCGTACCCACCACTACCGCGTGCCCGGAGAATCAGACCACTGTGCACCACGACACCGACGCCGAATCACCGTCCCAGCACACAACACTGTGCCACGTAGGGCCCCGAGCAGCAATCATGCCGGGGCCGGAGGGTGGACCAACTACCAGTAGCCCAACGCACGATAGTCACGCAACGAGCTATAGCCATCGTACTCTACCACGTACACCAGGCCGAGACTGGTGGTCCACGTTGTCGGATACCAGTTGTTTGAGCACTCCAGAAGGTACCTCGCACCGTACCATCCAGCCAACACCCCAGGTTGGGGACATTGCATGGGTCTCAGGCACTGGTCCAAACCTCTCAGCCTCATCAACCATGACCGCCACATCACAGGCAGTACCATCATCGTTGGAGTCATCTTCTTCAGCGTCATCATCGGAGATGTCGATTCCGCCATCTTCACCCGACTCCTCATCAACATCGTCATCATCTGGGGCATCGCCACCCTCACTTCCCTCATCGCCAGCACTAATCGCAGTCTTAGGGAAAACTCTAACCAAAGCCCCCCGCATCACCACCAGCCCGATCCGGCCAACATCTGCCGCGTCACCTCCGGGCAATGATCTCCTGCCACAACCCGCCGAGAAGAAGACAACCTCCCCACGCGCAAACTCTTACGTTATCCCCGAGCACCAAGCCCCTCAGGAAGTGCGAGAAGCAATAGCTGCCGGAAAGGCGAAGGGCATTCCCCGGGCACGTTTCCGCATCATGGCTGGGAAACAACGCTACTTGGTCACTTGGTCGAAAACCACGCCGACGGTTATCCGCTTACTGCCGCCTACCGCAGAATCCGGGGAGAGGGAAGGGTAGTGTGACGGTGGAAGTCCTGAAGGTTGTTTCTACCTACACATCGTAAAATAGTTTACTCTAGCATAAGTATTAGCTTTAAGATCTTAGTAAATGAATTCTGTATTATTTGATTTTCCTGTATCATTGAATTATTTTAATTTTATCATTATATATTTATCATTGAAGTATTTTGCGTTGTATCATCGAATTCTGTATTCTTTGATTGTTAAGTTCTTATTTAATTCTATAAGCAAAAGGCATTCCTTTCTTTGTTAAACAACGATCTACTCATGCTGGGTTGTTGTTGTGACGATCAAAAGCAAGTATTTCTGCTTCATTGTTTGTTTTTATTTTTACAACAACACCCACGACAACAACCAAGCATGCGTGGGTTGATGGTCAACCATTAAGCTTACGTAGTGTAAGCAATTGTATTTTTAGAATTACAAGCAGACACTACCACAATCACAGCCTGCCTGTATGTGTGGCCAGCCGACGGGTATAAAAGGCGAGCAATTTGCCTGTATCGAGACAGTTGATTGCCGGCTGGCCTTTGGGTAAGACCGGTAGTTTAGTAGTGATATACACGCTAGACTGTTGCTCATACTCAGGCAGTAGTAGGAAGTGGTAGTGGTTGCTTGCCTTCATTACCAACTCCTCCGAGAGTGATCATTTGTCTGTAGTTAGTCGACTGTCATAGTGAGGCTTACATAGGTTGCGACGTACGCGCCTGTGTACTTCTCAAGCGGTACGAGTAGTGATATACACGCTCAAACCCGCTAACCGACAACGGCTACCGACAGTAAGTGACGCCCACACGCTTGAGCCTTGGTCACCAGCAATTGATTAAGTAGTAGTTTTGTTAAACCGTGAATAAAAGCACGCTATCGTATTGTGAAGCATACCGTGTTTTATTTACAACAACGACGACCCTGGACGCCGCTGAGTTCTGCCCCAGCAACCAGCGGAAACGTGTCGTTACAATACAAAACACCGGACGGCGCTAGAGCAAAATGTGTCTGTTTGTTAGGGATCTCAAACTGATCGAACTGTTACTGCTACATAAAGTCTTTAGAGTTGTAATTGGTACAAAAAACATTCATTTCTAGCAGTGTGGTGATACTACTCAATTAACGCGACAATGGGAATCCAGTGACATGAATTAGTCATCAATATTGTGCGATTTGACACCACTCAACTTTTTCTTATAGGTTATGTTACGGTTGCATGCTAATAAGCCGGTACCCTGGATTTATTTCACTGAGCAATGCTGGTGTTTCTAATCTTTCTCGTAAAGTCAAAAAATACATAAACAGTGGGAAGTCTTATATTTGTGTTTATTTTTTAATGTAGAGTATATTCGATTTGACTTAGACAATTATAAAGCAAAATTTCAAGCTCTCTTTTTAATCTTATGTAGACTCTTTTGCATAAAAGTCAAAATGTTGCAAAATAATATGATTATATGTGATAGGTAGGGTGGACATAAAATTGATTGAAAACAGAAGAAGCAATTCAAAAGACGTTTAAAACAAATCTATATAAAAAGATTCGGAATCCTTTTACTCCTCTGTTTGTCAACTATATTTTGTTTATTCTTTAACATATTTGTATTTATTGTCCAGCATTAAAAGATTAATATACGTCGATTTTTAAAGAAATAAGTGACCCCTTAAATAGTTGTATGTGCATGTGTAGTGGACATGCAAAAAACATTCAAAACATGAGTGTGTACATACAATAAATAAATTAACTATAGGGACACCCTTATATTCAACCTTATATTGTTCAACTGCTCAACAGTTTGGCAATATACATGCAACAAATTAAAGCCACCATAGGGTCACTCTTTACTTTTCAAATTCAAATTTTATACATGCGGTTGTGTTGACTTAGCAATCACGTTCTTTGTAAATTTTAACCATCTCTCTAGAACGGTTCAACAGTTTGGCCATATACATCTAATTACGTCAACTATTGTAAAACCCTTTAATTTATAATTTAAAATATTTATACCTCTTATTATACCAAACAAAGTAGTGGACATTCTGTCTATTTTTTAAGTGTTTGTATATAACGCTTGAAAAGATGCGGCCCTATTAGTCAAATTTTATTAATTTTGGGACACCCTTTAGTTTCTAAATTCAAATTATAGCAGACTTAGCAATACAGAATCCTTGAAAGTTTCAGCTGTCTGCCTGTAACGGTTCAAAAGTTCTTCCAAATACATCAAATTATATCCACTATTGGGACACCCTTTAATTTCCAAATCCAAATTTTATATTTGTTATTATAGCGGAGCTACTAATACAGGTTACTTGTAAATTTCAGCTGTCTGTCTATAAGAGTTTATATAAATAATATTAACTATTGAGACACCCTTTAATTTATAATTTAAAATTTTTGTACTTGTTTTTATAACGTTTATAGTAATCGATATTCTGCCCAATTTTTAAGCGTTTGTGTATAACGGTTCAAAATATAGGATCATATAGGCCAATTTACGTTACCTAAGGGTTCACCCTTTATTTTTGTATTACTTTTTGTTATTGAGAGCTATAGAAATAGGCAGTAATATTAAATTTTAAAGAAGTACCCTTAACAGTTCATAATACATGTAAAAATATGTATGTTGTATGGAGACACCCTTTAACTTTTGAGATTATGACTTTTTTAAAACGGGACCAAAAATTCTCGAAATTAAAAAAAGCTACATTTAGTCGAATTTTTAACCTCACTTTTTTAATGTCTTTTAAATGGCAACACTTCCAGCCTAAGTATAAATTATAACTGGATTTTGCTTTAATAAATTAAAGATTTTTAAATATTTTTTTAATATTTTTTTTTAACAAATTCTTTATTAAAATCAATATTCTATTCCAATTAAAACTGTTTTCAACTGTATAAAAGAGCCGAAAAAAAGTCAGCCGTATACAGTGGAGAAAGAAATTGTTTATTGTTTGGTTATTGTAGTTTTTGTTTAAACTTTGATATTTGTTTTTACTTTATTGTTTAGAAAAAAACATTTTAGTTTATTTAAAATGTTTGCCAGAAGTTTTTTGAGGAGCTAAGAAAGCGGTAGCGAAATGGCCATCGAGACGTGCTTTGAACCTCAATAATCAATATCGGTAATTAATTTAATAGGGATAAATATCGAAAATTAGCACAAAGTGTTTTTTAAAAATTAAATAAAATTGTTTTCGTAAAGTTTTTTTTCCTCTTCTTTAGATTACATTACATTTGTCTATTAAAATGCGGTCTTTTGATTTTTGATATTAAGTGTATAAATATATTTTTTAGTTAAACTTTTTATAAATTTTTTAAATTGTTCTTATTTTCTTTTTTTATTAAAGTAAATCCTTTATAAAATCATTTAATTATCAAGAGCATTTTTTCTTTGTTCACTAGACAGTGTGTGCTAATTTTAAATGAACAGCTGCTTATTTAACATTTTAAACGTCAATTGTCATTAAAACTAATAATTGTTTATGTTTTAAATATTAATCAAATTGCTTTTGTATAATTCTTAGCTGCAGTAAAGCTTCTCTTAATCGTAATTAAATTTATTTTTATTTTTTCTCTTTTATTTAAATGCTAATAACCTGCCAGTTTAGCATAAATCAACCTTTAAAACCATTTTTCAAAGCTTAAGTGTCGTCAAACAACTTGTTGCTTTTAAATGAACATTAAACATCGCATTCATTTATAAATTTCTACTTTACTTTTATGTTGACCAACTTTGCGACTATTAATTTTCACTTTATATCTGCAGCTATTTTACTCATTTAATGATTTATCAACAGCTACCGGAATTTTCTTTTTCTACATTATTTTTATAGTTTGCTGCTAAATATTCAACCAACCAATTCCACTCCACCTCTCTCTTCAGAACAACAGATTGAATTTATAATAAATTTTCAAATGAATGCAGCACAATGTGAGTACAAAAAAAAAAGAAGGAAAAATGAAACTAAAGCGTAAAAAGTTTCGCAATTTAAATTATGACTCTAGCAAAAAGAAAAACTGCTCATTAATTACACATGTTTTAATTACCAATTTAAGACAGAGAAAAAAAAAACATTAAATGGTTAAAATGCAAAAAAATATGATAATAAATTAATGGAAATGTAGTTAAAATTATATAGAAATATTCATAAAGTGGTAAATATATCTAACGAAAAATGCATAACAGAGCACTAGACTATAAGTTAACATTAATATTTTTAAATTTAAAGTTATAAAACTTTTTTTTTTTTAGTTTTTCTTTTCTTTCCGTTTCGTTTGTTCTGTGTTACACTGGCAAGAACTTTTATAATTTGCACACCAGCCTGGATTAAAATAAACGAGATATTGCAGCGGTTGTTTTAAAAGAATGAGAAAACTTTTGACACACCGCCAATGTTGCCATGAAATAAAAAATCCTTTTTTAGCTCTGGGAAATTCATTACAAAAATAATCTATTTTGGAAGGATTATACTATTCACCAATTTACTTGATAACTTTCTTAGAGAGACTTAAAAAATAACAATTACTATAAAATTTTTTTTGGATTAATTTGATTTAAATTTTAATTGACTTTTATTTTGGCTTTGGTTTATTTTTTTAATTAAATTTGTAAACATTTTTTAAAAGAAAAGTTTGCATACGTTTTCCAAAGAAAACAAGAAAAATTAGACACTAGCAAAATGAAATGCAGCATTTTCTGGATTAATACATCCTTCATCAGCACGCTTCGCATCCATCTACCTTAAATTGTTTACATTGTAAACATCATCTTTTTAACCAACTTGTCTTTATATAAATTTGGTTAGACGAACTTTACACACAACTTAAAGCATTTCTTTGTCGTTCTCTCTGTAACTCGTCTTGTACATTTGCTTTTATTTTGTACCAACCTTCGGTATGGCCACGAAATGCAATTTTTATTTTTATTCATTCATAATTGTTTGCTCAGAACATTACAGATGCTGTTCCAGTATCATATTGACTGTTATGAGTTCAGTATTGCTGCATTTACACTATGCAATTTTTCATGAAACTTATATGAAATTTTTGTTTGTTGGTGAAACAGGAGGAGTAAGCAATATGGTATTGCTTGAGTTTTGAGAGGATGTTACTGTTGCTAATGTTTACTTTCAGATAACGCATGATGCTGTAACTTAAATAGAAAATTGAGAAAAAATGCCTCAAAAAATTGCATGGTGTAAATCTAGACTATGAATGTAAACACGCTGTGCCTTGCGTTTATTTTAATTTTTAATATTTTATTTCTAAGCAGGATTTGATCCGAGGATATAATTATTGAATTAAAATAAACACTAAAGCGGAAATAAAATTAAAATTTAATTTATTTATAATATCCACGGTTTAAATCCTGATTGAGAAAAAATTTTTTTAATTAGTTACTGTTTCTGTCAAAAAAAAATTCCAACTCAACTTTTATATTTTTAAATGACTATTTGACATTGTTTTAAGTTAAGCATCAATTTCAAAAATACTTTTTCTGATATTTTATTACCAGCTGCAGGCAGATAAGCAGAAAACAAAGCAATTCAAATTGTTGATTTTTTGATTTTAGTTTTAACTCTCTTAAGGCAGTCGACAATTCTTTACGCACTCTTAAACCGAACATTATGTGCGACCGTTGTAATACCTCAGTATGTTGTCAGTAGTTCGACTTACGTTCCTTTACAAGGGTGGCTTTAAAGAGGCTGGTAGTAAGGTCATGTCTTTACTAGAAAGTTGGCTAAGTTAAAATGAGTGAACACCAGATACTGGTCGACCTCTAGTTTTTATATAGTTATCTGCGCATATGGATGTCTACACGCAAAGAAAAAATATGGTTGAGGTAACCATAATCTAAGAGCAACATAATATGGTTGCATTATATGGTTGCTAACAAAACATACTATTGTTACATTTGCAACCATATTGTTGTCCAAAGTATAAACATAATTATGTTCAAAATAAACATTAAATGGTTGAATTAAAATATAAAAATATGGCTGATAATGTCATCTTATATAATTGAATTATAATATAGTCTCGTAAGTGCAAAATTTTTCTGATATAAAAAACTGATAATTGTGTTATTTATTAACAATTTGTCATAAAAATTACTTAAAAACATAAATTCTTAAAAAATTAATTATTTACTTAAAATAACAAATAAACGATATCACAATTATGCTTCAAACACAAAAGTAAAGGTTTATATGCTTACAATACATACATATTTATTTTAACTTTTTTTAAATGTTTTATTTTAGTTCCCTTTTTATTTGTTATCATCTTTTGCATATTATTTTTAATTATTTATTTTGTACACAAATTTTTATTTTTTTCAATTTCTTTAACAATAAAAAACTATTTAAAATTTTAGCTATCAAAAAAATTACTAAACTGTCAAGTACGAGAACAAAATATTTTTAAGCGTAAACATTATTCTGTTGCTTTTAAACATACTTTGATTACAATAATATATTATGATTAAATATTTTATATTATTTTTAATAAGTTATAAAACTTTGGTTGTGGTTGAAATTTTTTTAAGTTAAAACCAACCATGTTGCATTTTTTGAGCACAGCAACCATATAATCGTTAAAAGTTAACAAAAAATGTTTATCGTGACTAAAGTTTTGGTGAAAACAACTATAATTTGTTCTTCGCAACTATACATTGTTACAAAGAAGATAATATGGTTATTGTGACCATATAACAACCATGTTTTTTTTCTGCGTGTATGTTGGTTAATACCAGGAAATTTTATGAAGTCTTTTTTGTGATAGAACCCAACAAGATCATAAGAATGCATTACAAATAAATAAAGAGAGTTGTCTCTGAAAGAGCACTGCTTTTTAATGGCGAATTAATAGCTCTAAATTAACCTGAGCCTATACTATTTCTCAAGGAAGTCCTCATAATGCTTAGATAAAATTGTGCTATCTTTAGCTGGAAAACAAACTTAGAGAGCCCAAAAAATTTAAGTATTAAGTATAAATAATTCTTGCGAAAAAAACTGACTTTAAAACAGATTTCATCTGTCTGTCTATAACGATTTAAAAGTATGGCCACATACATTAAAATAAAGTGACTATTGGGACACCCTTTAATTTCCAAATTAAACTTCGTTATCCTTCAGTTTCCTTGTAAATTTCGAGCGTCTGTCTACAACTGTTTAAAAGTATGGCGATATATATAAAATTAAATAAACTCTTGGGGCACCCTTTTAAGTTATAATTTCGAAATTCAATATTTGTTACTTTAAACATTCATAGCATTCGACATTTTACCCAATTTTGCAGGAGTTTGTCTATAACGGTTTAAAAGATAAGCCAATATAGGTCAACTTACGTCACCTATGGGGATACCCTTTATTTATTTTTGTATTTTTTTGCTACCGGAAGCTAAAATGATACGCAGTTTTTGTTTTTTTTTTTTTAATTTGAAAGCGGTTGACTTCACAGCCACAAAAATTCACATGTTGTATGGGACACCCTTTTATAAAGAAAAAAAGGAAAAAGTTTTTAAAATCGGATCAGAAATAGTGAGTTATGGAGACACGAATTAAAAATAGCAACATTCAGTCGAATTGATAACCTACTTCTTCTTAAGACGATATTAAAAGACTGTACCAGGAAGAGGCTGAGATTACATGGGCGATGTAAGTCTTAGACAAATGAAGAGTGTTTTTTATTGAGAGAAAAAAAAAATAAAGTAACATGCGGTTTGAGCTTAGTTGAGTTTCTGCAATTGAAACCTCACTCACCATCAGTTGATAATCGGGAAAAATTAATTTCATGGAATTTTATGATGCTTCCTGAGCACGACTGCCGATTTTGAGAAATTTAATCGATAATCAACATATTAAGTGTAATTTTAAGAAAAAAAAAATTGTTTTAAACATGTACTGTAATATATGCTGCCATGACATGAAGTGCCAATACTTGAGTAAAGTAAAAAATGCCTTGATTATTCTCTTTCAAGGAAAAATAATTTAGAGAGGTTCTTGTAAAAATTATGAAAATTATATTTCCTACTTATTTCTAATTTAAGTTATAAGTCGACGAGTACATAAAATCACTGGTTATTATCAGACAGCAAGATATAGAAGTAACCGCCAACAAAGCAGGAACTCCATAATAAGGACTCTAAAAGTCAATCGATTCATAAATAATTTTAGCCAGCAGGCTGGTAGAGACCTAATGAGGGATGCCTGTGATGGTTTGAAAAATAAGCCATATACGTAAAAATCACTTCATTTTATTATTTTTTGTTGTAGCAGCCATAATAATTAAATGAAAAAATTAAACACAAGGTCAACCGATTTTCTTAGTGTAGCATACAGCCCCAAAGCAAATCGTTCTCTAAACGTGATACTTTAGTTTTGTAAGTGCAATAAGTCTTTTTCAGGCCCTTTAAAATTCACAACTTTCCACTGCTTTATATTGATATAAAAATAAACTACCTGTACTTTCATTAAATAACGCTCATAGTTTCTTACAATAAAGTTTTCGCTTGCATTAAACTAGAACGAACATAATCACGAAAAGTTATAAAATAAAGTTTTAAGATTTTCTTTTCCACTATAAACTTTTTTCTTATTGCACACCTTCTCGTTCCAATGATTTACTGGTTGTGGGTTTGTGGTTGTATTTTTTATTTACTTGGTAACGATTTTTATTTGTTCTAAATTATTTTTTCAAAAGGCGATGACCATTTGTAAAAACAAAAAGAATGAAAACTTAAGAACAATTTATTGAGACCAAGTTTTATAGTTCGCAGTGCGGTGGCTTAACAAATTAAAAAAATTTTTAATAAAAAGTGTTTTTTTTTTTTTTTTTGAAATGAGTAGGAAAGGTATGTTATAAAATTTTTTCATGGAACATTTGTTGAAAAGCATTCACAAACAAAAAAAAAAAAAAAAAAAACAAAAAAAAAAAATGAAAAGTAGACCTGTTCGTAAGGAGGAGAAGTTAAAAGAACTACATGAGAATTCTGATCAACAATGTAACTTGATGATTCAATTTTAGTTTTTCTTGATAATAGATAAATATTCTTAATAATTCTCGTTTAGTTTAAGAAATATTTCGTTCGTTGAAAGGTAGTACATTCTTAGCAGCTGTAGATAGATGACAGTGATTGATAACGAAGGAGAGCATAAACATTAATCTCGTTCCATTTTCGACAAAATTTAAAATATTGTATTGTTTTATTTAACTAAAAAGTAGGCAGCATTAATTTCACCCAGTTGTATTGTCCTAAAACGCAGTTAGCCTACCAAGAGTGAAGTCATCTATCAAGTGGAAATATTTTATTTAACCGACAAAGATCTAATTTAAATATCTTTACGGAGTTCTCTTATGGTTGTCAACCCATAGTTTGCCGACCGAAGTATTTATATAATTGGTACTTCGTAGTTTGAGCACCAAGACCGAAAGCATTTGTTTGTTACACAAAGATGGCTTAAGCATATATCTCGAATTTTAGCGACTAGTTATCTAGTTGACGCTCCCGTCAGCAATCTCCTGGAATTAATTTTTTTCAAGGGAAGCAGACCTTTGGGTCGCACTGATTATATTCACTTCAGCTGAAATTTAATCTTCATCACAACATTATTAAATTTGTGTCTTTAAAGTTTTAAATAAATTTCTGTTTTTGTGACTAAGTGGATGAGCAGCTTTTTTAGAATTTTGTATTGAATAAAATATATTTTAAAGCTTCTCCAAAAAAAAAAAAAAAAAAAAAAAAAAACAAAAGACAACCCAGTAACTAAGTATTCTTTTAAATTTAAAAGTGAAGTCATAAAAACATCAATTCTTATCTCTTTAAAGCCTAAAAATTTTATTTCGAAATATTTTGTCGAATAAATTATTTAAAAGAAGAAGAAGCAGAAGAAGATATAACAAATATTGTTTTCCAAGCCAATAATTGGCTTTTATCTCTAACAGCCAAGTCAGCATCAATTTGTACACGAAATAATGGTAAATTTTACAACGTAACTACTTAGACGGTGTACGACAAAGTGATAAAGTCGCTTGTTTCTTTACCCTGATTTATTCATATAAACAAGATGAATATCAAACGTTGCTAATTTTTGAAAAAAAAAAATGAACTTCTTGCAGTTATCAACTTCTGCCACTTGAAAGGCAGCAAGCAAAATTTAGTTACGCGAAGTGCTTATCATTATTGTATCCGCATTTAAAACATTCGAGAAGTAAAAGCCACTGCTTTTTGTCCATAACCACTTACTATCTAGGAATAAGTCTGCCTTATAAAAACTGATTTAGGAACTAAATGCCGCGTTCTAAAAAAAAACTATGCACCTCAGACATGATTTATGAACTCATCAATTTATTCTGCAAACGCAACTACAAATAAAGCAATGAATTTTACGAAGTGAATCTGCCATGAAGATGATGCCTATGATTTTAAATCCGAACAAAGCATTCAGTAAAAAAATATAATTGATATTGAAAAATAGCAGTTCAAATCACCTAGAGTATCGTTAAAGCGCTTCTCGAAGGATCCTTTATGGAAGAGGAAATTAGCAACATAAGAGCGTGTGGCAGTCATAGCTGAGTTGGGTGTAGAGCCTGATTGTTAAATAGAGAATATCGTAAGTTTAACACTCACCAAGAGCCACAGCATATTATTGTGTGGATGGCTGCACAGGCTTAAAGCACATGTTTGCTAAACAAGACATCGGGCAGTTCGAAAGACGCCGGCGTTATAGAATTTTGTAGCGTGGATGGTTGCGTGATTTTATTTAAAACGTGCCTTTTTGGTACAAAAAATCAAAGGAAAAGTTATTGCTAGAGTTATATGTTAATGAATAGAAAAAATTGCAAGGAAATTGCCACAGAAGGCAAAAATGAAATGTATAAAATGACGGTACTTGCAACCAAAAGAACACTTTTTTTTTTTATTATATTATGCTAATATCCCATAACATTTTTAAATAAAAATGCAATTTATTTGTTGGTTGGAAAAGCAGGTATCTATACGTATTTCGCCGGTTGCTTAAGCCAGCTCATCAGGAAACCTTTATCCACATTTTTAGAAAAACCAAAAACATTTCCTTTAAGTATAAAAACTTCAAAAACAACATGTTATGGGATATTAGCATAATATAATAAATAATATAAAAATTCCCAAAATAATTTTTAAAATAAAAGAACACTTAAGTTTGTTGGTGGTGCAGAATTTAGTCATCGACTTTAAGCGTAAAACAAAAATTTCAAAAAAACTTAAAATTTTTTTTTTTTAACTATTTTCGTGTCTGTGTTCGCGTGACGCAAAAATTACTGGATCAATAATATTATAATTTTGTGGAGAGGTAATTATATTGGTATCCGATCCAATATATTTCTACCCGAGAAAATATTTTATTTCCAATAAATAATTCTTGCAAAAAAAACTGACTTTAAAACAGATTTTAGTTAACTATTTATAACGGCTTAAAAATTGGGCAACATGCATCAAATTACATTATCTATTGGGAAACCCTTTAATTTCCAAATCCCAATTTTATACTTGTTATTATTACGGCCTGGCAATACAGCTTCTTGAAAATATAAACCTGTCTACAACTGTTTGGTCATATGCATATAATTACATGAACTATAGGGGCACCCTTTAATTTCCAAATCTAAGTTTTTTTGCTATATCGTACTTTGCAATACAGTTTCTTTGCAAATTTCAACCCTCTGTCTACAATTGTTCAACAATTTGGCCATATACATCAAATAACATCAATTATTGTAACACCCTTTAATTTATAATTTTAAATATTTATACTTCTTATTATAGCTGACGGTGTAGTAAACATTTTTTCTTGTTTTCCAGTAGTTGTATATAACGGTTCAGAAGAAAGGCTCTTATACATCAAATTACATCAATTATGGGAACACCCTTTAATTTTTAAATTTAAATTGTATTTTTGTTCTAATAGCGGACTTTAATATAATGTAATGTAAATTTCATCTGCCTGTCTGTAACAGTTTAAAAGCTTGGCCACATTCATCAAATTAGATCGATAATTGTGACACCCTTTAATTTCCAATTCCAAATTTTATACTTGTTTTTTCAAATATCTGTCTAAAACTGTTTAAAAATTTTACCGTATACATCGAATTGAATTAACTATTGGGGCACTCTTTAATTTATAATTTTGAAAATTTATACTGGTTATTATAACGGTCATATTAATCAGGATTTTTTCCAATTTTCAAGCGTTTGTCTTTAACGGTTCAAAAGATATAGCTCAATTTGCGGCATCTATGGGCACATTCTTTAATTTTAAGACTTATTTTTCCTATACCTTTTGCTATTGGGAGCTTTAGTGATATTAGTTTTTTTAAATTTTAGTGTGGAGCCCTTTGCGATTCATAATACACTTAAAAACTGTGTTTGTAGTATGGTGACACCCTTTAATTTTTAAAATTATGCATTGTTTTTAAAACGGGGCCAACTTAGAAAGATAACCTTTCATACAAACAAACAATTTTCTAAATCGGCTTAGAAATGACAGAGTTTTGCTTAGGGTTGTTGTCTCAGCTTATTAAATGAGAAAGTTACTGTATCAAATTCAGATATAATTCAGTGGTGAATAAGTAGTAATTAGTGAAAAGCTCACTTAGGTTTCTTACGTTTTTCATAGACACAAACGAAAGTTAAAAAAAAATATGGAAAAATTGGTGTGATGTTTTGCCCGCTGTATGGTAGGGCATGGACCGATTTTGTTGATATTTCAATATCAAAATTTTCAAAACTATATCTGATTGATTTGAATATTATCTAGTTCATCTATCGCCTTGGCAGAGTTGATTTCACCACGAACATGGCCGAACAGGTGGATAGGCGAAAAAGGATGATGTTTTATAGATTCACTGCAACATTAACCAGATGAGAATTTTATAACAGATATTTATTAATAGTTTAATTTAATGTGTTTTAAATTAGGCAAAATTACCCTTATATATTTTTTTTCTAATTATAGACATTCTGTTTAGAGCTAATGAACTTGTGGTTGATTGTCTACAAAGTTTTAAAGAAGTATTCTTACTCTAAATGTAAAAATATTAACCAAATAAGAATTATATAACAGTTTTATATCAATATCTAAATTAATGGGGTTTGAAGAAATAAGAGACACATTTGTACTTAATAGAGATATTCTAACCAGAGCTAATGTAGAGTAATTAAAAAATTCAGTTCCCTCTTATCATTTTCTTACTTATTACTTCTTCTTCTTGTAGAGCATTGCATTAATAAAGGTCACTGTTTGAGGTTTGATACCACTTCAAACGTGTTAATTACCCGAACAAGTATCATAAATTATGTTTTATATTTTTATTTTTCTGACCCTACAAAGAAAACAGTCCTGTTAGAACAAAGTTTATCTAAAATTAGATATTGTGTAACCAAAAATTAACAAAGAAAACAATTTATTTTACACTGATTTTATCACCCTGATCCGTAGGTACTTCCCTAAATGTATTCAACTTGATAGTATTTTTTTTTTGTTTTTTTTGTGTTTTTGATTCTGAACCCTCAGATTCAATAACAATAGCAGTAAGTAAATCTCCTACATAAATTTGACTTTTAAATTGAAACAATTACATAAAAAAGTAAAACAAATCCTTCTACTATACAACTACTAACTACAACAAGTTTAGCTTGTTTTTTTTTCAAGAAAAGGCTGATTCAATTGGGTTGACGACAACGGCAACGATATTTGCCTTTTGTAAAAAGGGGCTCAAGAACAACTTTGTAATATTTCGAGGGCCATAATGCAAATATTCGTTCATTTATTCGTTTATTGTGCACCAACAGCAACAGCAACAATTAAAACGATAACGAAAAAAAAAATTTGTTTCATTTAACTAGTTTAAACATCAGACGGATCAGAACACAAAGTTAGAGGATAATGATTTTTTTTCTCTCAGCTCTTAAGTGTTGCTTGCTTGCATTTGGTTGAATATTTTTTTTTTATTCTAGTCTTTGTTTTAAAGAATTTATATCTTTGTTTTTCCCTTTTTTTTCTTTCTTTGAACACTTTGAGCAGCATACAAGTGCAGTTACTGGAAAAAAATATAGAATAACATAAATAAAACAAAAAATCATTAAAGGAAAAAAGAACATAACAGCAAATCTTAAGAAGACAAAGAAACAAAAAAATAACTTCGAAAATCTTAAAAGCTAAAATAATGTTAGAAAAAGGAAAACAAATTTATGGTAAAATGTTGCAATTTTTATACAAGTTTTGCATACAGATGTCACTGGTAAAGCAATACAGTCTTTCGATTATTTTTTCTATCTGTTTTTTTTTTTTTTTTGATCACTGTAATATTTCATGAGGGGCTACAAAGTATCTTTAAGCAATTCTGACTTCAAGGTTAAAAATATTATTTTAACTAAAATGAAAAATATGCTTGAAAACTTTATATTTCCTTGGGACGGACAATACGAGGGCTGCTTTATATATTTCTGGCCTAATAGTGAAAATGCGAATATTTATAATCAAAAATGGTTTTATTGTTTTTCAAAGTATTCTCCAGCATGAATTATACACTTTTGCATGCGCTCAAACCAGTTGTCGAAGCACTTTTCCCACTCCGATTGAGACACCTCTAAAACATGGTTTTTGAACACTTCAACAGCTTCTTCTGGCGACGAAAATCGTTGACCACGCATTTTTTTCTTGATGTGCGGAAACATTAGGTGCCAAGTCAGGGCTGTATGGCTGTACGACGTTTTGGCCGGTCAAAAACGCTCTGGTTTGAGCCAATGTATGAAAGCTCGCATTGTCATGGTGAACAATGATTCGTCTTCTCTTGTTCGTTTTTCGAATTTCTCCGATGACTTCAGGCAAACAAATTGTAGTGTAGCACTCAGAAGTGACCGTAGTACGTTGCTCAAGCGGAACAGTCACCACACGACCAGTTTTGCCGAAGAAACAGGCGACCATTTGCTTCGAAGTGCTTCTTTCACGAACAACTTTCGTTGGATTTTGCTCGTCTTTGAAGACCCACGCGGTCGATAGTTGTTTTGTTTCGGGCTCATACGCATAGATCCATGATTCGTCACCTGTGACGATCTTATAAACGTTTTTTGAAGCACCGCAATCGTATTTTTGCAACATTTCCTTGCACCAATCGATACGAGCCTTTTTTGAGCGACTTTCAAATTGTGCGGGATCCAACGAGAACAAACCTTTTTTACGGCCAGGTGTTCATGCAGTATCGAATGTATGCTGGTGGAAGAAATGTCCAAGGATGTCTCTATCTTTCGGTATGTCGCATGTCGATCTTGCATTATGAGTTCACGCACGGCATCAATGTTTTCTGGCACAACAGCCGTTTTTGGACGACCTTCACGGAATTCGTCTTTGAGCGAGCTTCGGCCACGATTAAATTCATTATACCAATTTTTCACAGTGCTATAGGATGGTGCTTCATCGCCATACAAAGATTTAAGTTCATCAATGCACTCTTGTCGTGATAATCCACGTCGAAAGTTGTGAAAAATTATGGCACGAAAATGTTCACGAGTTAATTCCATTCTTTTCTATATTAATTTTTTCAAGTCACTGTAAACAACACAAATAATGGTCGTACGTCAAAACGTAAGGTGAATATATCCTCGGTGGCAAGGTCGCCGACTAATTATCAACTAGACCGGGAGCAAGCTGAGAGGCTGGGTTTAAGTTAGAGAAGGCAATTTTTTCTGTAGCTATAACCTTGTGAAAACTTGTTCTAATGAATCCTAATTAGTCAATAAGATTGCTTATGCAATCGCATCTAGCATTCAACAATTTTATATAACTTCATACTGTATACATAAAATAAAAAAATAAATTGAACTGTTTATATTCAAAGTGGATCCACTGTTGCGGTATATTGTTTGATTTAAACATTATAAAAGTGCAACTGGTATGTTTAACGAATTTGTTGGCATGTTTACTTTAGTTTACGAGAATTGTAAAATATGTTAGATGCTCCTTTTTGTTTTCATCTCCATAACTTGTGCATTCTTATATTCCTAAAGTCTTTGCATAATATTTTACTGCATGTGTGTGTGTGTGTGTTTGTGTTTATGTGCACTCAAGAGTGAAAAAAAGTTTTTGTCGGTTAGTTGGATGGAGCATTGTTTGAGAGTGTTAAATGTAAACTTTTCCTCTTCTATAAATATAGATAGACTGACAGACGAACGCACAAAATATATAAATTTAAGAAAAAAAAGAAAACACATGCAAAAAATATCCAAATTTTAGTTGGTTTTAATCAGGGTTGGTGGAGGGTGTGCAAGTATTTCTATTCTATCATTTTTCTTCTTTACAATACCGATGCACTGGAGCATGTGTAACTGAAAGTTATAAAATATAAAAATTTTATTTAATTTATGAGTCAATAGTATTTTATTAAGCCAGTGTCTCGAGTTTCTTAATATTTCAATATTTGCCTTAAAAGGTGTCGTTAAGTATAAATTGAGTTACAAGAAAGTTATAAATGTGCACTCAACATCTTTTTACAACTAATGAGTTTTAAGATATATTTTTTTTACTTTAAAGGAAAGATTGTTCAAAAGTGAATATTCTTTTATATTGTTATAGAATACATTTTATTTCATGCAGGCTTTAAGTAGAGTAGACAAGAAAGTACTATACTTTTTTGATGCCATTTTGCACTTTAAATAAAACAAGTAAAAGTGTTATATTCGGCCATGCTAAACTTTTTATAACCTTCACGATTATTGTAAATCTAGTTTAGTGTAGTAACTCCAATAAAAAGGACAAATATTGGGGTGACAGAGAATTAAAAAGAAAAAAATTAAGTTCTGTTTATAATTTTAACATAAAAATGTTATCGGCTCTTAATGGGTTAAGCATTTAAAAAAAATTTGTATTTCCTTAAAGATCTTCTCAAAAGTTTTTGACAGACGTATATCCGTCTATCGACTTCGCTATGCATAAGAATTCAGAATATATATTCTTTATGGGGTCAGAAATGGATATTGTTGAAATCAAACAACTTGAAAAACTCTTCTTCCACTTTTTGCTAAGAAGGGTAAAAAACATCCAAATTTAAAATTAGAACTTTAAGATTTTTTTTTTGTAAGTTTGAGGTTTTGAAAAGGAGTTTCACAAAACTCATCATATTTGCATTCATTTTCTTTTTAAATAATTTGTTACTAAGCTACTTTGAATTGATTGCAAATGTGCGACATAAGCGACTCTTCTTAAAATAATGACAAAACTTTTAATAAAAGAACGAACTCTTAAGGCATTAAATTTTAGTTTAAATTTAAGAAACTCTTAAATTTGTTCCACCACTTGCACAAGTTTTTGGATCGAGTTTTGGAAAGAGTCTCTTTATTTGTTGCTTTAAATTTACTTAAGAGTGCAATGTGGTTTTGCAAATATTTGCATATAATTCTTGCTGCATTGAAATATATGGCAACTCTTGTATGATGCTGTTTAAATTTATTGCGTATTGCCTTTTGCCCAGTCATTCTCGTTCTGATCTTCTTATCGTTAAGATTAAATTAGATTTCTTCCATTTTGTATTTAAATAAACTAAGTTGTAACTAAAATAAAATTTATCATCATGAAATAATTTTTGAAAAATAACCGACTAAAAATAAATAGGCGGCAAAAAATTTTTTTTTAATAGTTTTTGCTAGTAAAATTTTTATTAGCTTAATGCTATTTTATGCTTTTGCCAACAAAAAAATTTCTTGAAATCTCTAAAAAAAATCATTTTATGAAAAAAGTGTCTGAAAATATATTTTTTTGCATTACTGGTAACACTGGCCAAGTAAGATTTTGTGTTAAAGACATTTTTTAATGATCTTAGAAGCTTTATTCGTGCTAATTCCAAATCTGTGATTGGATTCTTTTTGTTACGTCAATTTTCTGTGGACAAAGGAACCTTATTTCATTTTTTAATTTTAATAGATTTAGATGAACTAAATTTAAATAGATCTGCAAAATTTACGTAGATTGTAAAGAAAAAAGTTATAGAAAATAAGATTAAAAATTAAATGGCGTTTCCATAGAGGCGTGATATTGACGCATATTGAATTATTTTGTGAAAATTAAACAGACTGTGCATATGTATGGCCCATACAGCAATAAGATCTTAAAACATACACAAAGGGTACCGCATATAAGTCGTGATTTTGACATTTTCTTATATACAATGTGTGTGTGACTATGACTGCTGTAACATTTTTTATGCTTGAATACTTATGCTAAAACTATTTTTATGTAACATTTATTTTATTTTCAATTTTCGGCACCGCTACTAGCAGCCTGCTGTGGGGAATTTAAAATTGCTTTTTTGACAATCCTGATAAAATCAATCAACCTTCCTTCTTGTATATTTCAACTTTTACATATTTATTACTATCTTCTCCACCCCATAGTGCAAAGAATCAAGTAAATTTTAAATTATAATTTGCAAAAAAAAAATTTATATTTCCCAATATGTATTCAGACAATAAAATATTCTTTTAGACATATTTAAAATAGATGATTTATTTGCAAAAATATATAAATGATAAACAAACATTTAGGACTACTTAATAAGTATACGATGGTAAATCTTAATGTTTTTAAAAAATTATATAAGATGTTTGAAAAAATTTTTTGTAACGTAACGAATACGAGGAAGGATAAATCAATGATTTTTTTTTATGTAAACATATAGAAATGAAGAAATAAAGGGTTTTTTTTTTGGAAAAATATCATGTTAGAAGTGATAACTGAAAACGTTGGCTTTGGATGTGTGAATCGTGTGAAGTTTTGTGTCAGTTAAAGAAATTAAGAAAGACGACTTTAAGGTTAAAACATTTATAGAAACTAAGGAGATCAATATTTTATCGTATCGTATTTTCGCTGTAAGACACAATTAAATGAAGGGAAACACATTAATTTTTAAAATCTTAAGAAAATTTTGGAGCGAAAGTTAAAGAAAAGTGTTTTTAGGTTTTTTATGAAAACGAAATTTTTCGCTGTGTTAAAATTTTTTAATTATCAGTACAACGAAATTTTGAACTTGAATAGGAATAAATAAAACATAATTAAAAGTGAAAAAATTAGTTTATATAATACAAAAATACAATTCGCATTTTTTTTAAATCTTAATAATGGGATTTAACATTATTATTGCTGTATGTTACGTACCACAGCTGGGTAAAGAACTGTCATTATAGAGCTTTTAAAAGCAAAAAGCCTATTAAAACTGCTTGTATGCACATGTGCGATGTTAGAAAATGCAGTTTAAAATTTTTATATGCTAAAAAATGGCGCAGTTCTTAAAGGGAAAAAAGGTTTGTAACGTCTCGAAAATCGTATTTTAAAAATTTTTATTTTCAACAACGCAAACTTTATACTAAGACTTTACATTAATTTTTTAAGTGTCTCTCTACTTAGCGATATAGTGACCAAACTCAAAACTTTTACTACAGTACATCTCTTCTGTAGCCTTTTTTAAAATCTTCCATTGTGCTTCCATATACGGACGTTGAAGTCATTTTCTATCAGTATTATGCTCTGATACAGTTGTTAAAGGAAATACAAGAATAAGTTCTCACATTGTTGCAAAAAAGTTAAATTTGGTGTCGAAGAAGGCCTTCGACTAGGGCCTTGAAAAGTGAATGACCTATTCCAAACAACATGAAAACTACATTGAAGAATAAATAAATTTAAATTCAAAAACATACACAATTTTTTTAAAATCTAGTAAAGGACTTATTGACTGTACCTCTTATATATGTCCATTAAAGAAATTTTTTGGTAAATAATTTTTTTTAACAAATATTTGTTTAGGATAATTGTTCTCATTTTCTCAATTGATAAACGAATCAAAAGAATTTGAAACACAAATTAAAAATTATTGTGGAATTTAAATGATTTTAAAGTGAATAAAAGTAGGTAGGAACTTAAGAATTTTTTTTGTTAAAAACAAAATTATTTAATAAATAACTTTTCTTTAAATTACACAACCAATTAAACATAGGCTATCGGCAATAACATTTTTTTTATTATTAATTTATTTCGAAGTAGAGGAAATTTCAATATATTTTTAAAAAGACCAATTTAAGCTCTACGCTCTTAAACGTTGTGATGCTTTCTTCTATTTGTATTAAATACAACAATGTTTTTTTTCTCCAAAATATTTTTGCAGAAAATAAACGAAAAAGAAGACATATTGAAAAAAAAAATATAAAATTGATGAGCCAACAAAAAATTTTTTTTTATTTTATTTGAACAGGTTGCATGTTCTTAAAATAGTAGCACGGATTTTAAACATCTTGATATCAAATGCCAAAATCGAAGTCATTGTTCAAACACACAAAAATATTAAATGAAACTTCAAGAACAGGTTCATATTGAATTTACTCTTACAAATGTGTATTGATTTAATCATACATAAAAATTCATGAACAAAAAATATGCACGAATCATAGTAAAGATTTTTACAGACTGTTAAAAAATAACTCAATATTTACAAGCAGCAATAAAAAATTATATGATATTTGTAATTTCTAAAATTAATTTTGAGATACTAAATAATACGATTAAATTTAAAGATTATTTAAAAAAGCAATATCAATTTATATTTTATATTTAATTCATTTATTAATATTATTAATAATTAATAAAATAATAAAAATAAAGAATTATTTAAGCCTTGAAACTCTTAAGCTCGAATGGCTGACGTATGAGTAATATTTAAAATCAAGTGCAATAAGATAATATTGCTCATTCGTAACCAGTTCAGTATAACAAATTAAAAAATTTGTTTAACACAGCCAAACATTTTTCATACTGTATAGAGACGGCGGTGTCAAAGTGAAACCTTCGTCGTTGCCTTATAAATATAAAAGGAGTAGAAAATAAAAAATAGACGGGTTTGAATATCAATTTAATTTAAAATACGTTAAAGTGTTCTAGTATACAATAAATAGAAACAGTTCAAATAAATAACGATTAAATAATTAAGACTAAATAATACGGTTATATTTAAAGATTATTTTTACAGAGGCAATATACATTTATATTTCATATTAAATTCATTTATGTCAACTGTATTAATAAAAGAATAAAAAAATTAGGAATTAAGTCTTGAAATGCTTAAGCTCGAAAGGCTGATGTATGAGTAATATTTAAATAATAAAGTTGCTTATTCGTAGCCAGCCCCGTTTAACAAATTAAAAAAATTGTTTAACACACCTTTACCTACACTCTTTGTACTGGCATAGGAACGGCTGCTGAAATGAAAGTATTTGCGATATCAAAATGAAACCTTCGTCGTTGCCTTATAAATATAAAAGAAGTAGAAATTAGACGGGCTTAAATATCAATTTAATATTAAATACGTGTAAGATTTCTAGTGTACAATAAATGGAAACAGTTCAAATAAATATTTTTATAATAAACTAATGACTCTTGCGGACTTGGCACTACAGCTCCTTGTAATCTTCAGTCGTCTGTCTACAGCTGCTCAACAGTTTGGCAATATATTAAAAATAAAATAAAATCAACTAGAGGGGCGCCCTTAACTTTCCAAAATAAAATTTAATACATGCTATTGTAGTAGACTTAGTAATCGAATTTCTTGTAAATTGCAACCATCTGCTTAACGTCTGTTTAACAGTTTGGCCATATACATCATATTACGTCATTAATTTGGGGAACACCTTTTAATTTCTAAATTTAAATTATTAACTTATTGTTATAGTGGACTTAGCATTACAGGTCCCTTGAGTTTTAGCTTCGTACAACAAATTACATCAACTATCGGAACACCCTTCAATTTCCAAATCCAAATTTTATACTTCGTTGTAAGTTTCAAGCGTCTGTCTGCAACTGTTCAAGGTATGTATTTATGTTGAATGATGTTCCTACCACGTTGAGACCTAGCAAAAATAATACGTTCATATAAATAAAGCGGTTGTTGTGATATTATGATTTTGTGCAGAAAAGTGAGACATCTGTAATTTAGAAGATCCTCAAATATCGTTTTAAAAATTATGTTTGAATAGGAGGAAGTATGGTCACGTCGACCCTTCAGGAATATATAACGTGCAACATTGTTGTATACAACTTTAAGCTTACGTAGGTCCATACAGTCACAATTAGCGTAGATTTCGCACCCATATAAAAGTGTTGGGATCAAATATGATTTTGCCAGAAGCATACGTATGTCAAATGGCGTTGAGTCTTTTATTATCCACATAAACTTGCCATAAACTCTTCCAACGACAGCATTTATATGATCTGTCAGGGTGAGTCTATCATTAAAAATGATGCCTAAATTAGTCGCTAAAATTACACGCTCAATAGCATTATCATTAATTTTTATTTGAAAATTGTTAAAGGTTCTCCTAGATTTAGAAAGGAAAATACATTATGACTTCGCTGGGTTGATCTGTAAACCGTTGGATATTGCTCAGCTGTTAATTTTGTTCAAATCGGTATTTATACTTTTTACACATAGGGTAATATTCTTAATGTAGCAATAGTTATAGATTTGAATATCATCCGCATACATATACATTTTACTGCTAATATCAATATCAGGTAGGTTATTGATGTAAAGACTAAACAGAAGGGGTCCGAGTATGGAGCCTTGCGGAATACGTCTACCTACATTAATGGGATCGGACGTATGGTTATTAATCATTACTATTTGAGATCGGTTTTCTAGGTAGGAGGATATTAGATTGCAGGCCGTTTGAGAAAAATAACAAAGTTTCTGAAGTTTTTTCACCAAAATTGCGTAATTAACTGTATCAAATGCCTTATTATAATCCAAAAAAAAGCCACCATATTAATGTCTAGTTTGGACCTGAGATCTTCGATTTAGTTTTGTATTACTCTTTACTATTGGGAGCTATAGAAATACGTCATATTAAATTTTAATACATGTAAAAAAATGTGTGTGTAGTATGGGAATACCCATTATTTTTTAAGATTATGAACTGTTTTTAAAACCGAGTTTTGCAGGTACAAACATAAAAAACGCAGTTAAAAACAGCTTTCATATACATCGATTTTGTTTATTTTGTAGATTTCGCTGTGCCGTTATTAATGGATGTGAACTTAGAAGCAACCGATTAAATAAATCAGTATTTTTTGAAATTCGCGAAATATAACGCGTGTGCTAGAGTTGAAATTTTTAACGCCTTTGTTCTCAAACTCGGCAGCTTCTACAGAGAGCTTTCCACTTAATACGAGAACGTGCTTAATGACATCAAAAGAATAAATTTCAATTTTGTGGACAGAAGGTGGAAGAGAATACCATGAATATTTCTGTTTTAACTCCTTAGCAGTAGCCACCGCATATTTTCTACACGCAAAGAAAAAATATGGTTAAGGTAACCATAATCTAAGAGCAACATATTATGGTTGCATTATATGGTTGCAAACAAAACATAGTATTGTTACCTTTGCAACCATATTATTGTCTAGCAAAACAATGACATTCGAAAATATTGACATAATTATGTTCAAATATAAACATTAAATGGTTAAAAATTTTCAGGTATAAAAGACTTGGGTAATATTGTTTCATTCATTAGCGATTTGTCATAAAAATTACTTCGAAACATAAATTTACAAAAAAATCAATTATTTGCTTATAATAACGCTTAGATTATAGGCTACAAGAATCAGTTATATAAAAATATAGTTTATAAGCCCAAATAAATGATTTCAGAATTGTGCTTCAAACACAAAATAAAGATTTATATGCTTACAATACATACATACATACATATATAATTATTTCAACTTTTTTTAAACGTTTTGATTCCCTTTTCATTTCTTTTCATATTTTCCATATTATTTTTAATGATTTATTTTGTACAAAAATTTTTTTTTCACTTTTTTTTATCAATAAAAACCATTTTCAAATTTTAGCTACCAAAAAAAAATAACTAAACTGTCAAGAACTCGAACAAAATATTTTTTTGCGCAAACATTATTCTGTTGCTTTTAACCATACTTTGATTAATAATAATATATTATGGTTAACTATTTAATATTATTTTTAAAAAGTTATAAAACTTTAGTTGTGGTTGAAATTTTTTTAAGTTAAAACCAACCATATTGTATTTTTTGTCCACAGTAACCATATAATCGTTGAAATTTAACAAAAAATGTTTATCGTGGCTAAAGTTTTGGTGTAAACAACTATAATTGGTTCTCCGCAACCATACATTGTAACAAAGAACATAACATGGTTATTGTGACCATATCACAACCATGTTTTTTTTCTGCGTGTAACATATAAAATACATCTACTATAAAAGCAAGATTAAAAATAAAAAATTAAAGAGTGTCCTCACAGACTCTAGAAATTATTAACAACAGACAAAAAAAAAAAACATTATTGATTTTTATAACCAATCGGATACCAGAAATCAAGGGCATCTTAAACTGACCCAAACAGTTACTGAATTGCTTTGGTATTCTCCTTTCAAATAAAATAACATGAGCTTAATAATAATGTCAGTTTAAGTTTTCTAGCTGCTCCTGAATCATGTAAAGCAACTTTTCTGCCTTTCACCATAAAAAGTGTAATTTCTACACAGTCTGTTTTTCTAAAACCTCCCGTTTCCGAACCCATAAAGTATGTATATTCTAAGTTCTTATGCCTAGCGCCTGTTTTGTCCGTCTGTCCGTCCGCGTTCGTGTTGAAAACAACTTTGCCAAGGCACTGGATGAACTAGAGCAAATTTAAATAGGCTATTCGATCAGATATAGTGTAGAAAGAGGTGCTATTGGAAATCATCATGATTGGTCCATGGCCTTCGAGGCTGCAGGCAAAAACATTACGTCTACTTATAATTTGTTCATTTCATTTGGAATAATAATGTAACTCCAAGCAAAAAAATAAATACATTGGGTATTAAAGAATAAAAAATTAAGAAAAAAAACATCAGGTGAAGAAATTGGCGCTCGCCCATTTTTTCCGAGTTACGGGGCTATGAAATTTTAATTTTTTTTTTAAATATCAATATGGGTACCATTTCAAAGGCTTTGGAGAGATCTTTAAGGAAACGCTAAAATTTTTAAGAAATGCTTAACTTATTAAGAGCCGATGGCATTTTTATGTCTGTCCGTCTGTCCACCCGTGTTAATGTTGAAAACAAGTTGCTGAGAAACTAGATCAGCTAGAAAAAATTAACATGTCAATCGATCAGACAAGGTGTCGAAAGAAGTACTATTGGAAAACAGCATGATCGGTCCATGTCGATCAAAGCAGCGGGTAAAACACTACGCCTACGTCTAACTTTTTCATGTCATTTGGAAAAATAAACTAACTCCAATAACCCAAAAAATGAAATAAATATATAGGGCGCTCGCCCATATTTTCCGAGTTATATGGGTATCATCTTAAAGCTCTTAAAGGGATCTTTAAGGAAATACGAAAATTTTTAAAAAATGCTTAACCCATTAAGAGCCAAGGGAATTTTGTGTAAAATTATTTATATGCAGTACTAAATTTTTTTTATAGTTGTAATTCTCTGTCGCCCCAATATTTGTATTTTTGATTAAAGTTGCTTTACTAAACTAGATTTGCATTAATGGTGGAGGGTATATAAAAGTCCGTATAGCCGAATATAGCACCCTAAACGAAATTTTAGTTGAATAACATATTTTTGAAATAAGAGCAATATTTTACATTTTTACATTTAAATTTGTAAATGCTTTCGTTTTGAAAACTTCAAAAAATATACATTTTTAGTTTTTACATTTACATACATACATACATATACAAATAAATAGTTTTAGTTTTTATTTACCATTTGCAATGAGAGTTACTAAAGTAATTTGTGTTAAATATGAAAATATATCTTTCAAAGCAAAAGTGAGTGTTTGTGTCACTTATACATACTCATATACAAATATGTATGTATGCTCAAATGTGTGTTTGAAAAATACAAAACGACAGATTTTATAACATCAAGTTTTGTATGTCCGTCTTTTTTACATTTTGCTTTTTGTATGCATGTATGTCAATTTTTCTATTTATCTTGAAATACTATCGCATCTTTGTAAGTATCGTTACGGTTGAATGATAGGAGTATGTGAAACATTCATTTTATACTTCTATATTTGTAGGCACGTGTATGTGTTGTATGTTTGTAGAATTGTGCAAAGGCAAAAATTCATACCATTGAAATTGGAACAGATTTCAAATGCAACTAAGTATATATATTTGCTAGTTTGTACACTTATGCACGTTTGTTTTACTGCAATGTTGCCGTTATTTTGTGATATATGGTCGGTATGTGGTAAAGCGCATTATGTTCTCATTTCATGTTAAAACTGCTAAACACACACAAACGAGAGCAATTTAGAAATGCATTTTTATAAACATATTAAAGTACGAAAAGTTAAAAATTTTATTAATAATTTTGTTTTCTAGAGGAAGATTTTTGATTTAATTTTTTAAAATAAAAATTTTTTTACGCCTTTCTTTTACAAAAACAAGATGTAATTATACTTTTTTACAACTTCAAGAAAGATTCATAAGTTACATGTTCCTTTGAGATTTGTATTCAACAGTCTTTGCGCATTATATCCGAGTTACTTTAAATTATTTCCAAGTGTTCAGTCAGTCCATAGCCTTACGTTTGCAATTGCATCGACTTCAACTTTTTATATATTTGTACTTAAAATTTCTTGTATACTGAACATGTCCTTCAATAAATTCAGCCACGAACACTCCACACTTTTATGTTGTATAGTAATAGACGTCTTAACTATGTCATTATCTTACGATGTTCTTCCTTCACTACTTCTTCTAAAATTGTTTTCGTTTTTTATTCGAGCATCAGGAAGCTTGAACTGCTGTTTTTTGACAACTAATTCACCGGGACTATTGAATAATATTTATTTATCCTTCTACCCAAGCTGCTGTTGAGATTTGAACTTATAGTCTTCTATTTAACTCTCCCAAGGAAATCACACGTATTAAATAATTTTTTCTTTAAATCTGTTTTGCCACACAATAATCACGTATGTTAATAGTGAAAAGTAACTACACTCAATTTGATATTATAAACGAACAGCTGCTGTAGCTTAGATGGGTAGTAAGTGGACTACAAAGCTGTAATTGATTCTATGGCCTAGGTTCGTAACTCAGCCACGGTCAATTTAAAAACTTTTAAACATTTTAAACAACGGGATTTTTTTTAGTAATATTAATTAATTCTCAAATTTCAAAAAAATTCTTTTTTTCATGCTAGTTTATTTAAAATATTTGTCAGAAGTCTCCTGACGAGTTAAGTAAGCGATAACGAAATGGCCATCGAGACGTGCTTTGACCTTCAATAATCAATATCGGTGATTTAAATAATAAATCGGGAGAATAGCATGAAAAAAAGAATTTTTTTGAAATTTGAGAATTAATTAAAAACTTTTATTTTTTAAATTTTTTATAAAGGTCTGTATATTAATATGAAAAAAATACAGCTCCCTTCTTCGTCGGTACCACTCTACAATAAATCGTCGGCGAAGTTATAAAATATATAAAATAGCTGTACTAGTTCAAAAAGTAATGCGCCTGTTAAAACCAGAGGCACTGCAACATTGTTCTAAAAATAAACATAATGTGCAATTATAAGGTTGTAAAAAGAAAATGTAGCATTCTTATCTATGACTCTTCTTCACCGCCTATATTCTCTACACTATTCCCTTCCAAAGAAGGTAACACAATTAACATAATTAATAAGTAGGCATTATTGCCTGAGTGTTACTGCTCTTAAAGAAGAAACAACATAAACTCTAAGCTTTTATTAGTACAGATATGTATTATTATTTTTTTAATTTAGGGGGGTTATCAAGGTAGACTTAATTCCTAATGGGTTCCTTTTTGATTCCTCTTAGTCCTTAATGATTATAGCCACCCGATTTGTAATTTACAGCCAACTTACACTCACTGAGTGATGTGCTATCATCAGCTGCTTTCTCAGACTCTAATGATTTTACACTCTCTCAACTGGCGGCCTTTTTTCTCATCACGGTATTCCTAGCTATCGCAGCCATTTGCGCCTATGATTGTAAATATTATGCCAGCCAGTGCCGAAAATTCACCCTACTCACGCTTCCTTATCAGCCTCTTTTGGCCACAATTTTTAAGTATCATCTTTTTCGATCCTCATTCTGATCAAGTGATATTTGAAATTTATATGAACTTTCATTAACGCAGTTATCCATCTTAAGATAAATACTTCTATTATATCTGAGCGTCTTACTGCCCTTCCTGCTTAGGGGGCTTTAAAGCATTATTTGGTGGAGCCTATCTGTATGTAGTAACCTTCTTCTTCCTTTTCAAGCTTAGTGAGTTCAACCATTGTAAGTCCTTGCTTGCACAAAGTCATTTCCAAGTGATGCCGCAACAAATATTCACATTAACGATTTTATTTGGAAAACCCTTAATAAGTCTTGCTATAAAGCACTATAGGAAATTTCACACAATTTTGACCAAAATTAATTGCAGCCAAACGGCAGAACCAATTGAATTGATTTCTTTTTACATGACTTTTGGAAGATTATTAAGAGTGAGTGACGGATGCTTAAAGATTTGCATACATTAAAAAAACGTTAGTAAAGTTAACAAAAAAAATTACTTATAATAAGTTCCAAAGGGGTTTACAGGGTTATATGTTTCCGTATCCATGATTTTTTAGATCTTTGATAGATTCTCTGGTGTTATAGAAAGTTTCTTATATCATTTTAACTTTCAAAGATAGCAGTAGAAATTTAATTTACCAGCCGTCCAGGCTTCAAATTTAGTGAAGGCAGATTGCGTTTCAGGTTTTCTTATCGAAGTATTACCTTTAAGCCAAACAGCATGCTGTTTTTAAAAAACTTTGAAACTCCTACAACTTTTATGCCATTTCATATTTATATTTGAACAAAATTTTCTTGACCGCTACTTTATATATTGTTGGAAGTTTTCGGAACAACCACTAACACCAGAATATGATAAGTATTAGGCATAAATAGTGGCTCTTGTGTTATATTCCTTGTGTTGCTCTCGCCATGTATTGCATAACTCTGAAGTTTACACGCAGTAGTCACCTGGAAAAGTAATTTTTTTTTAAATCTTGCAGATATCCGCAGTTGAAGTTTATCGAATTTTTACTGAATCGATTCTCTTAGAGATATATTATGGGTTTATGGCAAAAATATGCTAGCACATTTTTTGGAAGTCTAAATAAAATTCCAATTCATAGTTCAATAAGTTCATCTTAAGGTCACTTTAATTTTTCCAATTAAATCCATAGATGTGTTAACCAAAAATTTCACTGTATATCATTAAAGTACTCATCTTCGACATTATTTTCCATTATTTAGTTTTTGCAAATTATAAATTGTTATTATGAAATTTGTTTATTATAAATTATCACAAAATTCACTGCACTCAATCGTTTTTTAATATCTATGTAATTTACAAATCGCAAGAAAAACATGTGATCAAGTAACAGTCAGTCAGTTCTTTCTTAAAATTTAAACAAAGATGTTTATTTTGTCAATGTTTTTTTTAAATTTAAAGCAAAACAAAAAATAAAAACAAAAAAAACTCTTAGCAAAAATTTTGATTTTAAATTTGGCCAAAAAATGGGTAAAATTTCTTATAGTTCAGAGGTCTAATGTTTTGAAATTGGAAAGAAGTAGTCATTCGGTGCCCAAGCATTGTTAGTCTCAAGTAAAAGCTCCCTTTCGACAGCATTTGAAATGGTAATGTGAACTGTCCGGAAATAGTTATATTAGGCTCCTGAGGAAGTTTTATATACATCTATCATCTGCTTATAAGATCAGAATTATTTTATTTATTGACTTTACTTCTTCTTTGTATAGACTTCATCGGGAAAAAGGGTTATATTTTTTGGTAAAAAAGTAGGTCCAAAAGTTTGAAGTCCAGTCCTTTTATATTTGTTTTTAACCGACTTAAAAAAGAACACGCTAAGAAAAAATATGGTTGAGGTAACCATAATCTAAGAGCAACATACTATGGTTGCATTATATGGTTGCTGACAAAACATAGTATTGTTACATTTGCAGCCATATTCTTGTCCAAAGTGTAAACATAACTATGTTCAAATATAAACATATATATTTACTTCAACTTTTTTTAAATGTTTTGGTTCCCTTTTTATTTGTTTTCATATTTTGCATATTATTGTTGATTATTTATTTTGTACATATTTTTTTTCACTTTCTTAAACAATAAAAAACAAATTTTATATTTTAGCTATCAGAAAAATTACTAAACTGCCAAGCTCTAGAACAAAATATTTTTAGCGCAAACATTATTCTGTTGCTTTCAACCATACTTTGATTAATAATAATATATTATGGTTAAATATTTTATATTATTTTTAAAAAGTTAAAAAACTTTGGTTGTAGTTGAAATTTTTTTAAGTTGGAACCAACCATGTTGCATTTTTTGTGCACTGTGACTATATCACAACCATGTTTTTTTTTCTGCGTGTACAGATATGTGTTATTATTTTTTTAAGTTAGGGGGTTTATCAAATTAGACTGCATCCTTAATGGGTTCCTTTTTGACTTCCTTTTTAGTCTTCAATGATTATAGCAACGCGATTTGTAATTTACAGCCAACTTACAATCACTGAGTCATGTGCTATCATTAGCTGCTTTCTCAGACTTTAATAATTTTAGACTCTCGAAACTGCCGGCATTTTTTCTCATCACGGAATTCCTAGCTATTGCAGCCATTTGTTTAAGGCTTAGTTTCGCCATGACAACCATATTAAAAAAAAACTTCTGCCTGTGGTCCTAAATTTTATGTCTGCCATTGCCGGAAATTCACAAACTACTCACGCTTCCATATCAACCTCCTTTAGGTGCAGTCTGTAAGTATCGCCTTATTCGATCCTCGACTTGACCAGAGGATACTTGAAATTTCCATGACCTGTTATTAACACAATTATCCATCTTAAGATAAATACTTCTATTATATCAGAGCGTCTTACTGTCCTCCCGGCTCAGAGCGCCTTTTACATGTATGAGCCTTCCTCCACCTTTTTAGATTTTTTGACGGTTTTTTAATCGCTACTCTGAGTCCTTGTTCAATTATAGATTTGTAAACGGTTTCAGATTTTATTTTCCTAAAAATGTAAATAATGTCATACAGTAAGACACTAAGTGCCACACAAGTGATGCCGCAGCAAACATTCACATTAGCCATTTTATTTGGAAAACCTGTAACCCGTAAAAAGTCTTGCTACAAATCTGTGATGCCTTGCAATGGCCTGATAAGTGCACTTGAACCTGTCTTATGTTTGAAATTGCAAAGGAGCCATTCGGTGTTCAACTAAGCATTGTTAGCCTCAAGAATTGAAAGCTCCCTCTTGACTGCATTTGAGATTTAGTGGAGTGCCTTTGGCTTAAACCTAAAATGCGAACGTAGCATATCATGATGTTAAAAGTGCCGCGTAAGTTTTTTTCTTCTTCTTCTCGACTTCACCGAGAAAAAGTGTTATTTTTTTCTGGTAAAAAGTTTAACTTCTTACCTTAATTTGAGGGTGCTGAAAATGATAGGACCATATTACGTTTTTTTAACAGATTTTGGAGTCTAGTCTTTTTATTTTTATTTTTAACCGACTTAAAAAGAAAGGGTTATCAATTTGGTTGAACCTTCCTTTTATTTTTTGTTTGTGTCCGCAGAACTAAGTCATTTCTCCGCCGACTTTGGAATTTTTTTGTTGTTTTGAAAGTTTATGCATACAGATTATTAGCCCGTTTGAAAAACAGTTCATAATTTCAAAAAATAAAGGGTGAGCCCATACAACATGCATGTTTAAACGTGTATTTTAAAATGTAAAAGGCACCATTTTAAAATTTAAATAAACTACGTATAGTAATACAAAAATGAATCTCAAAATTAAGGGGCTTTCCCATAGACGACATAAATTTACCTATATGAGCCTATTTTTGAACCCTTATATAAAAACACTTAAAAATTAGACAGAATGTCGATTACTATGTTCGTTATAATAACAAATAGAAATATTTAAAATTATAAATATTATAATATTTATGGCAACACTTTTAAATAGTTGTGGAATGACGGTTGAAATTTACAAACAACTGGTATTGCTAAGTCTGCAATCACAACAAATAAAAAAATTGAATTTCTAAATTAAAAGATGTCCCAATAGTTGATATAATTTGACCTATATGGCCTTATCTTTTGAACCGTTGTATACAAACATTTGAAAATTAGAATGTCCACTACTTTTTCTAGTATAATAAGAATTATAATTTTTTAAAATTATGAATTAAAGGGTGCCCCAACAGTTCATTTAATTTGATGTATATGAACATACTTTTGCAGTTTTAGATGACAGAACTAGTAACGGTAAATCCGCTATAACGACAACTATAAAAGTATAATTAAGAAGTTAGAGGGTGTTCCAATAATTGATGTAATTTTACCTTTATGGCCCTAGTATTTGAACCGTTATTTACAAAAACTTGAAAATTAGACAGAATGTCCACTACTGGGTATAGTATAATAAGACGTATAAGTTTTTAAATTTATTTATAATTTAAAGGGTGTTGCAATAGTGGCTATATTTTTATGTATATGGAGAATGAGGAATTAGCGGAAAAGCTTAGAAATCGGGATATTCAGATACATATTATCCCAGTAAAATTATCTCTTAAAACAAAAGAATAAAGTAGTGCCTTAAACTCTCCCTTCCAAATTTTCCTCTGCGACAAGTTTGTTAAACGAATTTTTCGCCTTCCCTCGGTTTTTATTGCAAATATGAATACGAAAGAAAGATAAGCATTAAATTTAAATTTCTTGGAATTAAAAATTCATATGAGAAATGTGTAAGGCGATTTTGCAAAGACTTGTATTTAAAATTGCGTAAAAGAAATGTTTTTTGCGTTAAATAAAAGACACACAAAATTGCGAACTCTTTGTATTTAGAGTGTAAATTTATAGGAATTTGTAATTTTTTATTTTCAACTAATTTTCAGTAAGTATAATTTTTATACAATTTTAAATAATACGAAAACATTAAATTATTGCTTTTATATTTATTAATGAAATTGTAACTGACTTTGTGTTTTACAATATTTTAAATGCATAAAGCTACCGGCTACTTTATCCAAACTCTTAAGCTGTAATAATAGCTAATGATTTTAGCTAATAGCTCTGCTTTAAAAAAGAATTGAAAACATTTTTTAATATTGTCTAGATTTTATTTTCTACTTCAACACTTTATTGAGAATCTATCACGTCAATAAAATATTGTGATAAGACAAAAAAAATATATATATAAAAAAAAAAAATAAAAATCAATTGAATAAGATTATAATAAAAATGGAAAAATAAATTACAAATATATCCATCACACAAAAAATGCTAAAAAAATTGTAAAACAATAAAATATGCAAATATTTATTTTTAATATTGAAACTTTCTCAATACACAGTGCAACAGTGTTACAATTGGAATCTATATACAAGTGTGTCTATGAATACACATACAATTGTAAAAAAAACCGGACATAAATATACGAATACAAATATAAACCAACGGAGAAACTGAAGTTAATTACGATACAGCAACTTAATGATATTTTTATACGGCCTGAATGTCGCCAGCCAAAAATTATAATTAAAGACAGGAAAAAAGTGGGAGTCATATTTGAATATTAAGGCAACATTTCTCAAATAGTTTTTAATAAATGAATACTGATTAATTACTTATTCTCCATTTACTGAAGCCCTGTTATATCAGAGATGGATAAATTATTGAAGTTTGATAATGCAATTAAATTTTTATTACCACTTAATATTTACTGATCAGAAAGCAAGAAATCAGTATCAAGTAATAAATCCTTTCTTTGCATTTTTAAATTTAAAAAATATTTATTTTCAAGAAATGAAGTAAGCAGTAAGATTAAAGTGGTAACACATTGGGACCACTATTATACGAGAAGTGATGCCTTTAAAAAAAAAAATTAAAAAATTAGCTTCAACCGACAAAAATTATAATAGAATGTTTAAAGTCCGACCAGTCATAGACGAATTAAATTAAAACTTTGGTTCCTACATCTTTGTGTCGATGAACAGATGTGTTCTACCAAAGCCAGTAACTATCAGCAAATCCCGTGGCTTATAAAATTGAGCCAGAAACTGGAAAAGAAAATGTAATTAAAAGTAAAGAACCTGACTCAGGCGCATCTTCAAATGTTGTCGTGAGACTGGCGCGAATCATTCCCAGAAATCAAAATTTTTAACATTATTTCGACAACTATTTTACTTCCTTGCCTCTCTTCGTCTTTATAGCTAAAGAAGGAATTTTTAGCGTAGGAACGATAAGAAGAGACCGAATTAAAAACTGTAAACTTTCGGCTGAAAAGGAAATGATAAAGAAAAATAGAGGATCTTCTGTAAGTTTGTTTGTAGCGTCGAAGGAATTGATATTGCAACAGTCTCATGAAAAGACAACAAAATTGTAAATCTGGCTTCTACTTTCATTGGTGAAATCCCAAAACGTCCAGTAAAAAGGTAAGACAAAGCGCAAAAAAAGTACATTGAAATAGAACGTCCCTTTATTGTTGGTTGGCCATTGTAATACGCACATAGGAGGTATAAATCTCATTGACGCTATTATGGGAAGGAACAAACTTCAGCTTCGCAGTAAAAGGTAGCCAGTTCGTTTATTTTACAACTTTTTAGATTTAGTAATGGCGAACTTATGGCTGCTGTACAAAAAGAAATGTGCAGCTAATAAAACAGACAAATTGTTACCTTCTGCAGAATTTCGTCTGCAAACGCTTTTAAAGCTCGATACTAAGTCTAATGTAAGAGATTAAGAGCAATTGAACCTGATTTAGCAGCAAAAAAGTTCAAAGGACCGGCTCAACATGATCCACCACAAGCTGTAAGTCAAGCCCAGTATGGGCGAAAAAAAGAAAAAGGTGCAAAATGCCGAATTGCCAAGGTGTGTTGCAAACGTTATGCGAAAAATGTGGTATTGCATTGTGCTATGTCAAAAATAATAACTGCTTCCGTGCGTTCCATCTATCATAAAATATTCATAACTTTTCAGGCAATGTAACATTTCTGTAACACACCAGGTTTCTTTTAAATTAACAAGTAAAAAATTTTTTAAAAATGTTTGAATAAATATGTGTTTTTATTTTAGTAATAGTAATTGAATAATAACTATTTGCATTTAGAATTATGATTGGTAAACAAAACTAAATAAATTGCTTCATCCACCACAAACAAACATATGAATTCTTTTGATTTCAAATAGCACTGTGGCTCATTATAAATTCTGTATTCTTACTTTGTGGCTTTATTTGGCTATACTTCTTGATCCTACCGGTGTTGTGAGTCCTATGGTCTTGTTTTTACTATACAGGCGTTATTATTAAAAATACAGCTCCGGCGAGACATGAACTACTCGATGCCTTGTTTAGTAACCTTAACAATCTACAGACTATTCCACTACGCCTTTTATCCAAGCCAGTCATCCCCTTTAATCCAACAGCCACAACTCACGTCTTCCATACACTGTTGTTATGCTGTTGCACAATTCTGCGCTAACCACTACCGTTCTTACTTTTTATTATAAAGGGCGTCTTGATAATTATCTGTTACTCGTATATTAAACCAGCCATCTCCTCTAAATTATCTGCCATGGCTTCACACAATAATTGTCTTTTGCCTCTCTCGGGAGGTTTGTACTGCTGCTTCTTAATTTTTAATTGCATTATAACATTTATTATTTTTCGTTGTACGCATGTCTGAAGGTGGGCTCGAACTCACTATCTTCTGTTTTACAGCAAGCACCTCTACCAACGCAGACATAGAGGTTGCTCAGCTTTTGTTTGCTAATTGTATTATTATTCTATACACACAGCATTAGTAGAAGTAACTTTATTCACCACTCTCATACGGAAAACAAAAATAGGGGCTGAAAGATCTTACTTTCGTAGCAATATTTAAAGTAGCCGCGATGACTAAGCTGGTAAAAATATCTGCTTGTTTGTCAAACAGAAAATTGTACGAGTTTAAACCCCAACATAGCTTTTGTGTATAAAGAAAATAATGGCTAGTTTTTACTTGCGTTCGATGATAAGTTGCTTAGTGGTGAATAATAAATGGTAAACAGCACTTTAAACCTAATCAATCCTCGTAAAGAAAAGGAAAACAATTGTATTATAGCCACGGTAAAAAGGTTGAGGTAGGTGTGGCTTTATGTTAAGGCGCTCATATAAGGAAATTAGGAAATTCATCTATCCTTAGTTGGGCAGTCGTAGTTGACATGGTCGAAGAAACTGGTTGGTAAACAAAACATCGTAAGTTCGTGTTTTGTCACAGTGTGAGACAAAGAGAAATTAGAGTTCCGTGGGAGTCTTTAAATGTTGTACCGTAGGTGGCTGCGTAAATTTGTATTGTGCGTATATACAAATTTTCCAGAGCCATAAAGTAGGGAAACACAACTTTAAGGTCAATATTGATGTTGAAACTCTGCAGTTAAAAAGTGAAAAATATAACAGAATATTGTAAACCGTGACGTTAGGCCCGTAGACTCTAACCGTAGACTATAGCAAGCACAAAAAATACTTCTGGCTATTTTAAAGTAAAATTAAGGAAATCTTTTAATTATGTTAAATTTTTCATCCAAAAAATATTTATTTAATCACACATACGAGGGCTGCTCTATATATTTCTGGCCTAATAGTGAAAATACGAATATTTATAATCAAAAATGGTTTTATTGCTTTTCAAAGTATTCTCCAGCATGATTTATACACTTTTGCATGCGCTCAAACCAGTTGTCGAAGCACTTTTTCCACTCCGATTGAGACACCTCTAAAACATGTAGTGTACCACTCAGAAGTGACCGTCCTACGTTGCTCAAGCGGAACAGTCGCCACATGACCAGTTTTGCCGAAGAAACAGGCTACCATTTGCTTCGAAGTGCTTCTTCCACGAACAACTTTCGTTGGATTTTGGTCGTCTTTGAAGACCCACACGGTCGATTGTTGTTTTGTTTCGGGCTCATACGTATAGATCCATGATTCGTCACCTGTGACGATCTTATAAACGTCTTTTGAAGCACCGCAATCGTATTTTTGCAACATTTCTTTGCACCAATCGATACGAGCCTTTTTTTGAGCGACTTTCAAATTGAGCGGGATCCAACGAGAACAAACCTTTTTTACTGCCAGGTGTTCATGCAGTATCGAATGTATGGTGGTGGAAGAAATGTCCAAGGATGTCTCTATCTCTCGGTATGTCGCATGTCGATCTTGCATTATGAGTTCACGCACGGCATCAATGTTCTCTGGCACAACAGCCGTTTCGGACGACCTTCACGGAATTCGTCTTTGAGCGAGCTTCGGCCACGATTAAATTCATTATACCAATTTTCCACAGTGCCATAGGATGGTGCTTCATCGCCATACAAAGATTTAAGTTCATCAATGCACTCTTGTCGTGATAATCCACGTCGAAAGTTGTGAAAAATGATGGCACAAAAATGTTCACGAGTTAATTCCATTTTTTTCTATATTAATTTTTTCAAGTCACTGTAAACAACACAAATAATGGTCGTACGTCAAAACGTTTTGAGTACTATTATGCTTAAAAATGACAAACTTTCCAATGGAAATGTCAGATTGCACTTGGCTGCACTCAGTGTTGGCAGGCCAGAAATATATATAGCAGCCCTCGTATTGAAATTTAGTGCAAACATTTTTTTTTCAAAAATTATCATTTATATTGTTTTTTATTATAAATAGTGAATATTTAAAGTTTAAAAAATTATCTCTTATTGGACTTAATGAAGGTTTGATAAGAAATGGAAAAATTTATTTCGCAAATTTTAGAACATTCATCCTACATTCTGAGTAAAAATTTTATTTTTTGCATCTCCAAAATAATCCATAATGGATTTATTTGTATTTGAAAACATAACTATTCTTGGAATTATTTCCTACCGATTTTTGGAAAAAAAAAAAAAAATAAAAACAATTTTTACACCCGAACTTTTTTTATGCTCTCGTAATAGTCTAGTATATATGTATCTGACGATACAAAATCCTGCCAGAAAATTTCCAAACCAGATGTAGCTATTCAAATCAGAAATAAAACGAAATTTGAAGTTTTTCCTTAAAATATGCTGCACTTTTTTTAACATCAGACACAAATTTGTATGCAACATTTTGCCTACAAAGATTCCTTAACCTGCAAAAAAACTATGAAACCATTAATATAATAATGCCTTAAAATTTTTTTTTATTTTTTTTAATTCAGCTACGATTTTAAAGTATTCGTCATATGTATTTCTATGCGTTCAAAAATTTCGGGTCTACTTATTTTATTACCAGATGTGTATAAAAAATAGAAACAATCTATTTTTTATTGCTAATAAAATATGCACACATATTATTTTTTATTTTTATTTTTACATAAGAGCCACATAAGAACAAAAAAAAAAAAATTGTTACACTTATGTTGTGTATGCTTTTTCTATGTATGTCTATTTGTATGTCAGCCCTTTTTATCTATCATTGTGTTTTCGTTTGTTACTGTGTAAAATTATTTTATGTTTTTTTTAATGCTTGTGTCATATGTCAGCCCACTTTCTAGTATTTCCGTTTTTATAATGTTAAGTGTAATTGAAATTGTATCTTTTTACATGTTGCCTCTCTTCTTCTATCCGCTTTTCACACTACTTCTTATCTTTTGCAAATTTTAGTTCAAAACCATTTGTGTGTCTGTATGCCAAATGTACTTAGTAAAACGTAAAACTACTATTTTATTTGAAAAATTCTACTTTCACATTAAAAAAGAAACAATAGAGAAAAAAGTGCAAAAAAACAAATGGAAAAAATACATTTTTCTGTTATTTATTCATTCACTACACTCAGGGCTCGATATAAATCACAACAGCATAAAAAAAATCTTGTTTTAAGTAGAAAAAAAAATTCAAGAAAACATTTATAATTTTATTTCAAAGTATTTAGTATGTATCAGTAGAAAGCAAATAAACGAAAGAAATCTACGATAAAATAACAACAGCATATAAAACATTCAGTAGCTACGAGTACAATTCAAACACATGCCCAAAACATGTTTTACTTTAATTTCTGGTTTACTTTTAAAAATGTTACTAAAAATTTATAGAAAAACGAAAAAAAAAACACATGAAAATATTATGAAAAAAATAATCCCAAATACTATTACAAAGTATTTACAAGAGGAAATAGTTTTACATTTATAAACGAAATAAAACATCACACAAACTGTGATTTTTGTAAAATGTGTTACCTATTGGAAACGTTTTTTATTCAATAAACGTTGAAAAATCGTCAAGATTTACTCTCCTCAGCTTAATTTCGTTTGTGTTATTTTCTAGATGAATTCCTTCTTTTCCTGTATTAAGTCAACTGCCCAAAATTGAGTTTGTTTTCCTTATTTTGGCTACTAAACTATATTTAAAATACCGGCGACTAGCATACGAGGGCTGCTATATATATATTTCTGGCCTGGCAACACTGAGTGCTGCCAAGTGCAATCTGACATTTCCATTGGAAACTTTGTCATTTTTAAGCATAATCGTACTCAAAACGTTTTGACGTACGACCATTATTTGTGTTGTTTACAGTGACTTGAAAAAATTAATATAGAAAAAAATGGAATTAACTCGTGAACATTTTCGTGCCATCATTTTTCACAACTTTCGACGTGGATTATCACGACAAGCGTGCATTGATGAACTTAAATCTTTGTACGGCGATGAAGCACCATCCTATAGCACTGTGAAAAATTGGTATAATGAATTTAATCGTGGCCGAAGCTCGCTCAAAGACGAATTCCGTGAAGGTCGTCCAAAAACGGTTGTTGTGCCAGAGAACATTGATGCCGTGCGTGAACTCATAATGCAAGATCGACATGCGACATACCGAGAGATAGAGACATCCTTGGACATTTCTTCCACCAGCATACATTCGATACTGCATGAACACCTGGCCGTAAAAAAGGTTTGTTCTCGTTGGATCCCGCACAATTTAAAAGTCGCTCAAAAAAAGGCTCGTGTCGATTGGTGCAAAGAATTTTGCAAAAATACGATTGCGGTGCTTCAAAAGACGTTTATAAGATCGTCACAGGTGACGAATGATGGATCTATGCGTATGACCCCGAAACGAAACAACAATCAACCGTGTGGGTCTTCAAAGACGAGCAAAATCCAACGAAAGTTGTTCGTGGTAGAAGCACTTCGAAGCAAATGGTCGCCTGTTTCTTCGGCAAAACTGGTTATGTGGCGACTGTTCCGCTTGAGCAACGTAGGACGGTCACTTCTGAGTGGTACACTACAATTTGTTTGCCTAAAGTCATCGGAGAAATTCGAAAAACCAACAAGAGAAGACGAATCATTGTTCACCATGACAATGCGAGCTCTCACACATCGGCTCAAACCAGAGCGTTTTTGACCGGCCAAAACGTCGAATTAATGGGTCATCCCCAGTACAGCCCTGACTTGGCACCTAATGACTTCTTCTTGTTTCCGCACATCAAGAAAAAATGCGTGGTCAACGAGTTTCGCCGCCAGAAGAAGCTGTTGAAGTGTTCAAAAACCATGTTTTAGAGGTGTCTCAATCGGAGTGGAAAAAGTGCTTCGACAACTGGTTTGAGCGCATGCAAAAGTGTATAAATCATGCTGGAGAATACTTTGAAAAACAATAAAAACATTTTTGATTATAAATATTCGCATTTTCACTATTAGGCCAGAAATATATAGAGCAGCCCTCGTAACGCCTTTCTAGTTGATTGTGTGGCTTCAATTGCGGCACGATTTGAATTTTGAACGTACGCAAACCAAAATTTTATCACAATATCTTCCATAAAGTAGACAAATATCCTGTGCACGATGACGGATATACTGATTTGGATCATCCTCTACTCTACGCTATACAGCAATAGTGACTTCTTCTGCACGACATTTCTATGGTCGCGTATTATCACTTTGAGTTAATGTGGTATAAAAACTTTCCATAGTTAACCGAATTAACTGCTCTTATGGACAATTGGTTGACTATAAAATAAACAAAGCCAAGGTTTTTTTAAATTTGGAACGTTGTTCAGCCGTCAGTTTATTCGTGTTAAACTGTCAAACTAAACTAAACAGCTGTAGGGTTCTAAATAGAATTATCTTTCAATTGAAATACGTTAGAAAGGAGTTGAATTTATTGGAATGTAGTTGAATTTACTTTATATTTAGATACTTAATCACACGCAATAATGCGTCAAGAAATTCATGCTACATTCTATTTCGGAAACGAGTCTATTCGACGTGTTTATTACTAAAAATGCAAGTTCTTAAAAAAAAGTAACTTCAACTTCTTCTATAGAGCAGAAAAAAGGTAAGCTGTGGATAAGGAGAAATAAAATCATTCGTTGATTATTGTTGTTGTTTTTTAAACTTTGATTTTTGTATTTTCTTAATTGTTTGAACACAAATCTTTGGTTAACTTAAAATTTTCCTGAAGGCTTAGTAAGCGGTGGTGAAATAGCCATTGAGACGTTTTTTGCCGCTTAAAAATCAATATCGTTGAATTTAATAATTTTAGATCGGGATTATAGCACGGTTTAACTAAAGCTGAATTAATTTAATTTAACTTAGATTAATTAAAAAAAAAAAATTATAAATGAATTGAAATTAGTTTGGCTTTAGTTCATTTTTAATTTCTAAAAATCTTTTTAGAAAAAAAATTTATTTTACAAATGTATGCGGAAAATAAAAAAACAAAACATTAACAATGAACTAAAGCCCAAATAATTTCAATTCCTTTATAATATTCACAGTTCGGAAATTCTGATTTAATGAAAGTAAAAAAAAAAAAAAATATAATAATAACAAAATACACGAACACACGACAGCAAATGAAGCTGGCAACATTTGTCGGCTTGTACGCAGCTACATAATTATTTTGAAGGCAGCTGCTACATAATAAAAATATGATTTTATTGTATTTCAGTGATGTCACTTTAGCAGTTTTTAAAGAAGCAAATCGGATTTAAAATTAAAATATATTTCAACTCTTATTATTAGAAGACCAAAATAAAAAATATATTGAGTATTTCTCAGAAGCAATAATAATGTCAGTATAAATAACACGTGGTTGCTTGTCCACTTAAATAAAAAAATACTAAAAACAACAGTTCTAATATATCTATTAAAATCAATCGTGTTAAATATGTTCAGATGTCCCATACGACAATTGAAATTAATATAAGTACTTCAACCAGAAGTACTAAGAACAGAAGAAAATTTTTGACTAAATGTTGTCCACACAAAAAGGAATTTTAATTTTATATACATCTTAATACATTCCTTTGAAATTTTTACAATTATTCTTCGTAGACTTTCGCTATGATGATGCGTCGGTGTGGCATTTCTAATTTTTTTTTAAATTCAAATTTCGAAAAATATGTTTTAAGTAATTATTGAAAAGTATGTAAAAAGTGTTAAAATTTTTCTATATACAAAACTAAAATCTGCTGACAACTGTTTAAGTACAATTATACCGGTAAAATTAAGTGATTTTACATTTGTTTCTCTATTTTTCTACAAAAAAAAACCATTTTTGAACCAATTTCTAAAGGATCTCCTAACAAAATTTTACTCAAATCTATCCAGCAGTACTTACGTGAGACAGATAAGAATTCAACGAATATATATTTTGTATTTCAAATCAATTATTGTACTTACCAGCAACAATATTTTCCTTAAATATTTCATTTACTAAAACCATCCTTTTACACTTAAATATTTCTTTTCGTAATAAGAGATTTTAAGCACTTATTATTTTGCATGTGTTATAGTATTGACATCACTAAACTGTTTATTGTCGCCAATAAAAATAGAAATTAGTTTAATTTGACGGCAGCGGCGAATTCAGCCCAGACAACAACCTGCCGCCTTGTTGCCTTACTGTCAACAAAATTATCATTCTCATGTAAACACATGCATTCTAATTTTGACATTTTGTAGTCGGTAGCTGCTGTCTCGAATGTGTTTACCGCATAATATTAACTTTATCATCCTTCATGTGTGTTTGTCTGTCAGAAAGCTATAGCTTTCGATCTTTCTCTTATTTTTATAGTTTGTTATCAGCTATGCGGTTGGTAAAAGAGCATACTCATGTTCTTGTTATTTTACGTGGGCGTGGCACTTCCCCCACAAAGTGAATATTTAGTATTGTGTTACTTGGTACCTGTTATACATTAGCATCTTGAAATTTTGCTTAAATTATTAACTTATTATTATGAATAAGGTAGCGAAAAAATTGCTGGATTGGAAAAATGGGCGTGGTACCTTCTATGCAAAGTAATAAGTTACTACCATGTATTTAAAAATAAACTATAAGAGATAGACTCTTGATATTTTAGTCGAATAATAATAATAAATTACATAGTTTACCGAAATACTGACGGGATCGATGGAATAGTTTGTCATACAATGACAAACTATTGCAGCAACACTGTAATAGATGGAGTCTTGAAATTATGTACAAGTAAATCTTGTGTTAATGCGCATAGCTGGAGTGGGCATGGTACCTTTTATACAAAGTGAACAGTTGATGTCGTTTACCTAGGGAACTATAAGGAAAAGGGTCTTAAAATTTCGTATAAGTAAATTCCACATTAGTGTGCAAAATAAAAAAAAAAATTGGATTGGAGAACGATCAATTCCATTATGATAGAGGAGTGTACCGGTAATAGCTAATTATTTGATAAATCGGAAAAATATCAACTTGTTGTCAAACCAATAGATTTTACACCACCTTTGGCGAGAAATCGTCATATATGACATCCCAGGTTCAGCTAACAATTGCCATTTAATCCTTAGCTTAATATTTATAACAATTATGTTGTGATATATAAACTAAATAAGTATTAAAATGTTAAGCTGCTCTTCTACATATTTTATATTTATTCCTTATTTCTTGTTTACACTTCAAAAATACAATTTACGGCCAGTTCTAATGTAAAGCCAACATAAAAATAAAAAAACAAAATAAAAATATTAAACGATAATACATATCGTAATAATTACCGCAAAACTTATCGTTGAAGTATGTATGTATGTATGTGTTTGTATAATAAACGGTCTTATAATAGTCTTTTAACCAATGCCCTTTTAGATTTAATTCTAAATTTTATAAGCACGTTTTCTCAGTTAGAAAATAACAAAACAATAAATCAGTCAATACTTCCGTAATATATATACTAAACATCACGCACACATTTACAGCATACACACAGTCACACGTAAATTTTCTAGGGCTCTTGTACTGTAAATAAATGAATGTATGTTTGGTGCAGTAGAAAGTACAAAAAGCAAACGGAAACGGAAATATTGTTGCAATCGTAAAGTTGATGCTGGATGGCAATAAAACATTTAGATTTTTTTCTAAAAACATATCATTAAATTATGCTTGTGTGTGTTTATGTGCCTGCTTTTCTATCTCTATATAAATGTAGTAGAGTTTTTTATACTCTACACTACAGATGGAAAAAAGGCTCTATCTAAGTTTGTCATTACGTTTGTATTTTCTACAATATTCATTTCTGACCCCATAAAGTATATAAATTTTTTTTTGCATTACAAAGTCGATTGAGCGATCTGTTCGTCTGCCCGTCCGTCCATGTTCAGGTTGATATCAACTTTGCCAAGGCACTAGATGAGCTAAAAAAAATTTAAATACGTCAATCAATAAGATATTGTTTCAATTTTGCTATTGAAAATTAGCAAGATCGGTCCATGTTCTTCGAGGTAGCGGGCAAGACACCACGCCTGCCTCTAATTTTTTCATGTCATTTGGAACAAACATGGTTAAATGATGTAATATATATATGGGCCGATAAAGAATTAAAAATTAAGAAAATAACATCAAGTGGAAAAATTGGCGCTCGCCCAAATTTTCCGACTTATGGGCCTCTGAACTTTTCATAAAAAAGTACGATTGGGACTAATATTTTTAAAATATCAATATGGTTATTGTATAAAAGCTTTTTAAGAGATCTTTAAGGAAATACGAAAATTTTTAAACATGCTTAACCCATTAAGAGCCAATGACATTTTTATATAAAATTATATATTTTTATTTTTTATTTTTTAAATCTCTGTCACCCCAATATTTTTTTTTTTTTTTTTGATTGGAGTTACTTCACTAAGCTAAATTTACGTATATGGTCAAGGGTATATCAGATTCGGCATAGCCGAATATAGCACTCTTACTTGTTTCGAAATAATTTTTATTTTTATTTTTGTAGTTTTCCTGTTCTAACATAAACATTTTTACCAGACATTAACACATACTCAGACGGGCATTTCCTTTCTATTTAATCATGATTTTCTGTTATATTTCATGTGTAGTTTGTCGTTCTATGAGAAACTATTATTTTCTAAAAATATGGCTTTTCTTAATTGAAATGAGAGCATTGGATTTGTTTTTTTTAAATGTGAAAATAATAAAGGTTTTTTTATTAGAGGCGGAAAATTTTGCAGCTTTTGCACACTTTATTATTCTTTATTTTTTTAAATTTCCTGTTTTTGTGTTTAAGAGAGAAATTTTTTTTTTTATATCGTAAGTCGGATTAAGATGGGCAGTAACATTTGGAAATGTTGTGCCTGGTGATGGCATAATTAATTGAAATGTAAGTAACAATCGATAAATGTATAGAAAGATTGAGGGACCTGCGTGCGATCATTAAGAGAGAATATTTTTAGGCATTTCAGAACAGAAATATTAGATGGTGACTTGGGAACGCTTGATGGTACCCTTTTTTATAGGTGAAAAAAAAGGATGCCCATAATTTCAAGGACATATTTTATTATGGTGGTTAAGCTAAACAAAAATGATAAATATTATATAAATTATTGGAATAAAAATTTGATGTAAACAACGCATTGACGTTGGCAATGGTAATACTTATAAAATGAGAATATCTGTTAAAGTCTACAACATTTCCTGAAAGCTTTTTGATGTAAGAAGGTGAGTGTTAAGAATATGCAAAATTGAGACACAAATCATTTTTCGAAATAGTCGGTGTACCACTTTAAAACACGCGACGACATAAAGAATTTAATTAAAAATTAAAAACACGGGAATATTAAATAATATAAATTAAGCTTTAAATTTATTGTGCTATTTTCCTGGTATTTATTATTGAAGGTGAAAGTACGTCTCGATGGACATATCGCTACCGCTTACTTAGCTCGTCAGGAAACTTTTCACAAATATTTTAAATGAACTAAAGATTTTTGTCAAATCTATAAAGAAAAGACAAAAATCAAAATATGCAGTATGCAGTGTGTAAAGAAAAATAAAATCAATGTTGATTATTGTTGTTTTTGCTTAAACTTTGATTTTTGTCTTTTCTTCTTCTTGCATTCTTGCAAAAAAAAACTAAAGATCAAAACAGGCAGACGGGCAGCGAGTCATCGAATATGAAATAAAAATTTTAAAACGGACTTAAAATTAAGATTTTTTATATATAACGATTCAAAAGATAAATTAGTTAACATATCTATTAAATTGCATAACCTAGGTGGACATCCTTTAATTTCTAATTTCAAGTGTTTATACTTGTCAAAGCAGACAAAGAAGATTATATCTTTTTTGACTATAAGGGTTCAAAAGATAGGGCCATATAAGTCAAATTACGTTAATTACGTCAGCTATGAGGACAACCTTTACTTTTTTTGTACTTGTTATTGTGGACATAGTATAACACATAATGTTTAAACTTCAAGTGACTGTTTTGAAGGGTTCAACAGATAACGTCATCTAAGTCAATTAACACGAACTAAAGGTACACCTTTTAACTTCCAATATTAAATTGCTATTTACACGTTCTATGTTATTCTCAGTTGACTGTCTATAACGGCACAAAATTTAAGGTGCTAAACTTAAAATAACACCACCTATTGGGATACCCTTTAATTTCTAATTTTATATTTGTTGTTATGGCAGACATAGAAGTTCACGTGCTATGAAGTTTTCGGGCGCTTCAATGTAACGCTTCTAAAGATAGGATTATATAAGCTAAATTTCGTCATCTATGGGGACACTCTTTAATATTTAAATTTATTTGTTTTTTTTTTAATTATTTTCTGTTATTGTGAGCTATAGTGATACAAATTTAGGTAAAATTTCATTTGGGTATCCATAAGGCTTCACTAGACAGATAATTATCATTGATGTCGTGTGTGGACACCCCCAATTTTAAGCATTATGCACTTTTTTTAGGCATCAACTTTCTATTAAAAAAAATTAAAATTGGTTTAGAAATGACGGAGTTTTGTGGGAACAGTTATTAAACAAACTCAGACTTATTGTTTCTCCTTCCTTGAAGTTGATTATAGACACCAATTTGGATTCAATAAATCACTATTGAACAACCTGTATGGTTGGTAAAAGTATAAGAAAATTACTCTGCGTCTTTCAGCTATGCTTCGTAAGCTTTTAACGAGGTGTGGCTTCAAGGAATTGAAAAGCACTTAGAAATTTTTTGTAATAAACGTTAATTTTTTATAAAGTATAATATTTTTTTTAAGTTGAATTTCCTTTCGGAAGTATGTTGGAAGAAATTTTGTATAAATCCGACACGCTAATTAGTATTCCTATTCACACACCGATATTTTCTAATGACACAGCTTTGTAAATATGTATTCACAACAGGCTTAGAATACCTAAAAGCTAAATAAATGGAGAACTAAGGTAAAAGAAAAATAATGTACATAAGAAACATTGAACCTGAACGGAGGCCTATGTCCTAATCTTCGAATAAATAACCAATCAATACAGCAACTGTCGAAAGGCAAATACCTCGTATTGATCTTGATAGGCGCTTGATGTTGAAAAGACACATGGAATCAAAGTAGACTCAGATCAAATTGGGAATTAAAAAATCCAAAAAAAAAAAAAAATTGTATGTGTCTTTGGTGAAAGAGGAAATTGTGAGGCATGCGAAAATGCAATAATATCCTCTAGCGTAAAATAATTTAATGATACCATAGCTTTATCTTGAACTGTGAAAGACGTAAGATAAAAGATAATTAACTACCCGTTCTGATGACAGTGGTAAGATTGAAATCGATAAATCTTTCATTGATATCAAATTTAATAAAAAGGCTCAACTCAAGCCTTTGACCTAGAAATGATTAAAAACGACAATGGCTCCACTAATCTTCAAGATGAACTAAAGCTTAGCTTCTAAAAGCTCCACTTCTGAAATGAAAACGAAATATGCTTGATACTTGTGATGAAATAAATACAGTGTAACCATTGGCACATATATGGCTATCTAGGGAGGGCTGAGCAACCGTTAGAGCAAGTTTATAAACTTCCACCCTCCAGAACAGTTTTTCTTTTTTTTTGAAATATTTGCTATTTTATATAATTTTCTCTTCATTAAAGGGCTGTAGCCAGAAGAATACTCTAGTTATGCTAATGAGTGTAACCTAAGCTTAAACCGCTTGCAAAAATAATTTTGCTTTCTTATTGGGACGTTTGCGCCTTGAGAATCTCTTTTTTTCGAAGCAAATGCAATCGGTACAGAAAAAAGAAATAGGATGATTACAAAACGCTTGTCGAAGCCTTTTATTTTTTAACCGGTCTAAAAAAGAAGAAGGTTTTCAATTCGTCTGAATGTTGCCTTTTTATTGTTTGTGCCTGCAGAACTCAATCATTTCTGAACCGATTTTGAAAATTTTTTGTAATTTGATAGATTATTATACAGTGTGGTCCCGTTAAAAAAAAAAAACAGCTCATAATCTTAAAAATTAAAGGGTGTGCTCATAAAAGATACATTTTTTTCTAAGTGCATTATGGACACCACTCCTTCACGATTCATAATTAAGTATCACTATGGCTCTCAAAAGCAAAAACGAATAGAAAAACAAATCCAAAAATTACAGGATGTCACCATAGGTGACGTAAATTGACCTATATGGGCCTATCTTTTGAACTTTTATGGACAAAAGCTATAGACGTTATAATAACAAGTGCAAATTTTCAAAATTATAAATTAAAGGGTGCCCTAATAGTTCATTTAATTTTTTGTATATGGCCGTACTTTTGAAGACTTGCAAACAGACGGTTAAAATTTACAAAGAACCGGTGTTGCTAAGTCCGCTACAACAATTGATATAAACTTTGGAAATTAAAGGGTGTGCCAATAGTTGATACAATTTGGTGTATGTGACAGAACTTTTGAACCGTTATAGACAGACAGTTGAAACAAGGAACCTCTCTTGCTGTGTCTGCTATAACAACAAATATACAATTTGAATTTAGAAATTAAAGGGTATTCCCATAATTAATGTAATTTGACGTATATTGGCTCTACATTTTAAACCGTTATATACCAATACTTTAAAATTAGACGGATGTTTAATATAGACAGATGTATTTAATTTACAAGGCAACTGTATTACTAAGTCTGTTATAACAGGATGTGTAAAACTTGGAAGTGGAAATTAATGGGTGTACCAAAAGTTGATGCAGTTTGAGTTATGTGGCCAAACTTTTGAACCGTTTAGGACAGGCAACTGAAATTTATAAGGAACCTTAATTGCTAAGTCCGCTATCTGAAAAAGTATACAATTTGAATTTTGAAATCAAAGGGTGTTCTCATAATTGTTGTAATTTGATCTATATGGGCATATCTTCTGAAACTTTATATAAAATTACTTGAAAATTAGAAAAGATATCCACTACTTTGTATGGTATAAAAAGAAAATGTTTAAAATTATATATTAAAGGGTGTTACATTAGTTGATGTAATTTGATGTATATGGCCAAATTGTTGAACAATTGAAGACAGACTGTTGAAATTTTCAAAGAAACTATAACAACAAGTATAATATTTGGATTTGAAAATTAAAGGGTGTCCTAATCGTAATCTGTTTTGAATAAAAATGTTTATTGTTCTTTTACGGTCAAAGTATTCCAATAGAATTTAATCTCCTGCCTACTGTTGAGTTTCTAAAATTTACAGTATTTATACCTGGTCCCATATTTGTAGACGTTGGTTTCCTTTCCCTCTTCCGATATGGTGGCAGATAAAAATACTTTATCTTTTAAGGTTTCATGTGAAGGTAAAGATTTGTTGGATTGGATATTTGACAATTAATATCACGTTTGACTTTTATTGTAGTGCTGAATCTGGCAAATAGCAATTGCCATAAAACTGATTAAAGAACATTTCTCATATTTGCCCTTTCCTGAAGACAAAATCCTTTTATATATTTTTTTTTCATATTCTCACACAATTCTGGTTTACTAGTTTATTTTATTTATACTTTTTTTTTGCCCTTAAATACATTTTTGAATTTAATTTTTAACATGAGTGATGTTTGGTTTTTGTATGCTGTTGCTGCTGCTTTGTAAAATTCATATTTAATATTTGTAAATTTAATTTGAGTTTTATAATTACAATTACATTTCTGTGTGTTTTTGTAAAATAATCTTTTCCCCAAACGAAATGCTGTAGCGGTTGTTGAAAATATAAAAAGTCGAAAATTCGAAATAAATGTAAAATACTTGGAGATTTAATTTCATTATATTTAATAGTATGAAGTTTAAAGTTTTCAAAATGTTGTAATAAATGAAATAGCGTAAATTACCAGAGAATTAAAAATTAAAATTAAAAACTAAAATTGTTTGCTCTGTTCTAATATTATATTTTTAATAAAATTTAAAAATCTATTTTGAAATTTTACAGTTTCTCATAAAAGGGCCAATAAATTTGTTTTAATGTTGCTTTATATTTATTTTAAAAACCGAAATTAAATTAAAATTTCTCTATTTTAAAAATTCGGTTGAATGAAAAAAATTTAATTCGCGATAAATTCTAAATTTAGATTTGAATTTTTTATATTTCGAAAATTCGAAATGATCTTCACATTTCGAACATTACAACATTCTGTATTTTTAAAAGGTGGTTAAATTTTAAATTAAACGTAGATTACTGAGCAAATTATTGTCATTTCTTTTTATGTTAATAATATTTATATGGTTCAATTGTGTATAGAACAAAATGTCGGTAAAATGTTTGCCACGACCTTGGCTGCACACTTCTATCCGATGATCTAAATTTTCGATGACGTTGAGGCATAATTGAGGTTCTATGCCGTTAATGTGCTGAATTATCTTATCCTCTAGCTACGTGTGGCCGCCATTTTAAAAATTAAAAAAAATCATTAGTGGAACCAAGCTGCTTAAACGACTTCAATTGCCGACATCAGCACTAATAGCCCATATTTCGCAAATAACTCGAAGAACATTTAATGATTTTAAACGTGGCTTAAAGGTGACTTGAGTTAAAGCATACAAATGGGTGTAATCAAACGATTTTAGTGGCCAATTAGGAGAACCCAATAGGTAAAATTAAAAGTACATTAAAAGTTTTTTTTTTGGCCAATTAATTATACTCATCGTGATAAAATAACACGTCTCTATACTGCTCACCTTTGAACGTACAATTTGTTTATCACCGATGTTTAGGACCATTTGAACAAGGATTTCGCTGGCAGATGAAGCGCAATAAAGTGTGACATTCTCTGGATGTAAGTATATTTCGGAACTACTATAAGTCTATGGTAAAATCTACCACCAACCTTTAAATAAAAATTTTCGCCATGGAAAGATGTGATCCACATATTCATATGAGTTTATCTCAAAATTGGCCTGGAAATGCCGTATAAAAATCAACCAGTTAAACAGCACCAACAGGATTACTCTCTTATAGGATAGAAAGTCGGCTAGAAATAGGGCAAGAACACTCATGTTTGGATCGAATCCATTTTGTGGAGTTGGATCAAACAAAATCCCAGAGAAATTATGAATGAAGATCAGGAACACCAGAGAGTATTACAGGAATAAGAGATCAGATTAAGAGATGTATATTTGGCAATTGAGAAGTATTACCAAAAGTGCATTAAAGCTTTAATGTATTTAGTTTGTGATCATAACGAGTTTCCTCACAGGCTATTGCAGAACATGGCGTTGTAGATTCTGTGATTTGAGGGGAAAAATCCAGAGTACATTCTGATCGATTATACTGCATTATGTCACTTTAAACATAACCAGTTTAGTAAACACATAATAGAGGTAGAGGACCTGTCGATACTAGAACCAAATTCAATCCAGAGTTTCGTCAAGGAAATAAGTCTAGATAAAGTGTTCTAATACTTTGTACACATTGTCCTGTTTACACCCTGTTAACGTTATTTCAATCTAGTCTATTCAGGTCTATCCTATTCTATTCTGTTTTATTCTCCTCTCTTCTCTTCTATTCTACTCTATTCTATATGTCTATAAAATACTATTCTATTCTGTTCTGTTCTATTCTATTCCATTCTATAAAATTCTATTCTACTATATTATATTATATTCTATTATATTCTATTCTATTCTATTCTATTCTATTCTATTCTATTCTATTCTATTTTTTTCTATTCTATTCTATTCTATTCTATTCTATTCTATTCTATTCTATTCTATTCTATTTTATTCTATTTTATTCTATTCAATTCTATTCTATTCTATTCTATTCTATTCTATTCTATTCTATTCTATTCTATTCAATTCAATTCTATTCTATTCTATTCTATTCTATTCTATTCTATTCTATTCTATTCTATTCTATTCTATTCTATTCTATTCTATTCTATTCTATCCTATCCTATCCTATCCTATCCTATTCTATTCTATTCTATTCTATTCTATTCTATTCTATTCTATTCTATTCTATTCTATTCTATTCTATTCTATTCTATTCTATTCTATTCTATTCTATTCCATTCTATTATATTCTATTCTATTCTATTATATTATAATCTACTATATTCTACTCTATTCTATCCTATCCTATCCTATTCTATTCTATTCTATTCTATTCTATTCTATTCTATTCTATTCTATTCTATTATATTCTACTCTATTCTATTCTATTCTATTCTATTCTATTCTATGCTATTCTATTCTATTCTATTCTATTCTATTCTATTCTATTCTATTCTAGTCTACTCTATTCTATTCTACACTATTCTATTCTATTCTATTCTATTCTATTCTATTCTATTCTATTCTATTCTATTCTATTCTATTCCATTATATTCTACTCTATTCTATTCTATTCTATTCTATTCTATTCTATTCTATTCTATTCTATTCTATAAAATACTATTCTATTCTATTCTGTTCTATTCTGTTCTATTCTATTCTATTCTATTCTATTCTATTCTATTCTATTCTATTCTATTCTATAAAATTCTATTCTACTATATTCTATTCTACACTATTCTATTCTATTCTATTCTATTCTATTCTATTATATTCTAATCTATTCTATTCTATTCTATTCTATTCTATTCTATTCTATTCTATTCTATATTATTCTATTCGTTTCTATTCTATTCTATTCGTTTCTATTCTATTCTATTCTATTCTATTCTATTCTATTCTATTATATTATATTCTACTCTATTCTATTCTATAAAATACTATTCTATTCTGTTCTATTCTATTCTATAAAATTCTATTCTACTATATTCTATTCTATTCTATTCTATTCTATTCTATTCTATTCTACACTATTCTATTCTATTCTATTCTATTCTATTCTATTATATTATATTCTACTCTATTCTATTCTATTCTATTCTATTCTATTCTATTCTATTATATTCAATTCTATTCTATTCTCTTCTATTCTATTTTATTCTATTTTTCGGTAACAACTTGTGTTTCAATTGAATAAGAATTGAGCTTCATCGCTGAACTCTAAATTTTAAAAGTTTTCGAGGGATGCTTTGGCATCACCATCAAGCTAACTATCATCTGTCAAACGTATTTTCCAAAAAAGCAGTGTTGACAACTCAAAGATTCAAAAACACTTTATATTCTAAATCTTTATATGAATGTTTTTGGTTGTTCATAAAAATATTTGTGACTTCATGTTAATTGTTGAACTAATTATAAATTTTTTTATATTCAAATAAAAATAATATTAAAATCAACAGTATAGTTATTTCAAAGTATGAAAATACTTTGTCATAAAGAGTATGTGTTTTGCTTATAACATGCTAATTAAAGAAATCACAATTTATATATTATTATTAATTATGTAACTGTGATGCCACACATAAAGTTAAACTTAATTAAGAACAGGTTATTTGTTCATGTGAAGCAGTTTGTGTTTTCTTAACATTTGAATTTTCAAATAAAATTCAGTATTCATATAAAACTTACTCAAGTGTCTTGCAAAAGTTTACTTTGTGTACAATTTTAATATACCTTTGTAAAGGTTTTCTACGATGTTTCAATGACTTCAAATTAAGCTGTAATTTACAAAGAAAATACTTATTAAATGTTAAATAAACTTTATTCAAGAAACATGAAAATAATTAACTCAAGGTTGCCTTGAATACAGTTTTCTTTTAAACATACTAAGACAAAAAAATATAGTATAATGGAATTTTTCTCAAGAGTATCATAATTAGACATATTTACATTTTTCTTAGAGTTATTTATATATTTATTAAGAAAAAAAACTTTATTAGATTAAATTATAATAAAGTAAGCAGTTAGCAAGAACACGATCTACAAAGGCCAATAGCTGTAATTAATATTTTTCTTTTTTATATTTTTTAAAATATTTCTTTTAGTTGAATTTGTCACTTAATTTCAAAAAGTTTAATTATGTTTGTGACAAATGGTTTTTATGCAATGTCAAGTGTTAATTAAATGATAAATTGACACATTTGATAAACTAACATTAGGATTGAGGTACGCCCAAGTAACTACCAAGTGATATAACGGCTTCCAGTAAAATGAACAAAAATAAAATAAAATCCTCAAGAATAAAATAAGAAAATAATTCGATAAAAGAAATATTGAAACAAAAGCGTGAATAGAAATATCTGACCGGTAGAAAATTTTGTCTTTCTAAGGCATTTTGAAACCGTGTTCGTTTAATAAAGGCTTCCATTCGCAAACCAAGCGAAAAAACGTTAAAAGTACAGTTTAAGAAAAGAAAAACCTCAACGCAGTCTTGAGAAGGAGATGTGAAAATTGTGGTCCAAGCCACGACGGAGTTTTGTCTATAGAAGTTGACTGGGTGCAAGGACTTGATTTAAAAACAGAAGAGAGGGCGAATTTCACCGGAGCCCTGAATAATGAAGTTTGAATGATTTCGCTGGTTAAAGACTTATAATTGCTTGGCAAAACATCGCTAATTCGAGTCTCATAGAGTTTTGTTCACAAGAGACCGTGAGTATTAATCTCACCAGAGATGCAAAGATGATACACATGACAAGAAGTTCCAGTAAATAAAATAAAAAACCGACTTCAAAGCAGATTTCGATGGCAACATAAATCAAATTATATTAACTATTAGAGCACCCTTATATTCCATCTCCAAACTTTTTAGTTGCTTTAAAGGACTTAGCACAGCAGCTCCTTGATAATTTCAATCGTCTGTCTACAACTGTTTAACAGTTTTGCAATATCAATAAAATGACATTAACTATAGCGGCACCCTTTTGTTGCCATGTTTAAATTTTATATTTGCTTTTGTAGTAGACTTAGTAATCAGGATCTTTGTAAATTTCAACCGCCTGTCTATAACAGTTTGGCCATATGCTTTAAATTATATCAACTAATGTAACACCCTTTAAGTTATAATTGAAAATATTTAAACTTCATATTATACCAAAAAAAAAAAGGTTGTGGAGATTCTGTCCAATTTGCAAGCGTTTGTCTATAGCGGTTCAAAAGATAAGCCCATACAGGTCAATTTACATTAATTATGGGAGCACCCTTTAATTTCTTAATGCAAATTATAATATTATATAGCGGGCTTGGCAGCACAGCTCCCTTGTAAATTTCAGCAGTCCGCCTTTAAAGGATAAAAAGTTTGGCCACATACATTAAATTACATCAACTATTGGGACACCCATTAATTTTCAAATCCAAATTTTATACTTGTTCTTATAGCAAAGTTAGTACTGCAGCATGTTTGTAAATTTATTTATTTTTAAAAAAAATTAACTATTGGGCCACCCTTTAATTTTAAAATTTTAAATATCGATATTTTGTCCAACTTGCAAGTGTTTCTTTATAATGTTTTAAAAAATAGGCCCTTATAGGTAAATTTAAATTATCTTTGGGGACACCCTTTAATTTTGGGATTTATTTTTGTAGTAATTTTTGGAATTGGGAGCTAAAGAGGTGCGCAGTTTTTTTAATTTCAAAGTGGTGCCCTTGACGGTTCTGGTTAAAACACATGTAAGTTGTATGGGGACACCCTTTAATTTTTAAGATTATGGACTGTTTTTAAAATGGGACAAATCTGTAAGCATCACCTTTCAAATAAAAAAAAAATCAAAATCGGTGTAGACATGACTCAGTCTAATTGATAACCTCCCTCTTTTATCGAAGTCCGTCAAAAAAAAAAATTTCTCTGTTTTTAAAATTTCAAATGTTGAAAATTGACCCAATTCCAACTTTGTTAAGAAAAACTACACTCATTATTTCTGCAGTTTTATAACCACGATCTTATTAAGTTTTAGAGCATAAACCATATTAACACAAAAACTCTATTTTTATTGCATACATTTTGATAATTTCTAAACACTTTAATTAAAAATGTTCTTCAACTGTTTTGTAAGGTTTACTTTACATGTCATTAAATCATTTTCATACTAAAGAAATTTGTTAAATTTACCAAAAAAACAAAAAAAAAAAAAAAAAACGAACTTTCAAAAATATTTTCAAACAAACAACAAATGCAAAACAAAGAATTTAAAACAGATTTAGAAAAGGGTAGTTAAGATGAATAGAAAACCGTAATTGCAAATGGAAAGAAACAATATAAATAAAACAGAAAATTAAAATTGTGTTATTTGTGTTTTTTCTTTTTTTTAATTTGATTTATACAAAATAAACTTTACTTATATAAATATAAAAACATGCACCCAACACACACACACACAAATAAATGGATATTTACACCCTCATGCATACAAAACACATTTTTATTTTATTAGGTTAAAATAAACTTTTGCTTTTCTAAAAAGTGAGTTTATAAATAAAATTAACACACATATACACACGCAGCCATAACCACACCACTGAGTGTTTTTATATATGTAAAACCAAATAAGCATGAATGTTAAATGGAATGTTTGAAAATTTATACAACCACGTTTGAAAAATATTAAGAAAAAAGCCATTAAAATTAATTAAAACAAAATAAAAATTACAACATAACAAGTTTTTATTTAGTCTGGCTAAAATTCTCTTATTTTTTTATTTTTAATCAAATTATTAGATGAACTATTTGATAATAAAACAAATGAGTTGATTTTGTTAAAAATTTTGGCTTAAGTTCATTTTTGTTTTAATTTTTAAAAATGTTTAAGAAAGAAAATTATCTGCAAATGTATACAAACTTTTTCTTAACCCTTTGACGACCACGGGCACACGGATGTCCCAAATAAAAAAAAAATTATATAAGTAACTAATGAAAAATTGAAAGAGTTCCTAAGGGTGTCTCTTAAATGCTTAGTACAAACTGCACAAATTAAGCTGCGTCACCTAATGTGTATGGTCATTAAAATTTCGAAGATTTATTAGTGGTAATTTAAAAAATTACAAATTTAAATACAAAGAATATCAATAATCAATGAATATTAACTTGGTTAGACGTAGTTCATATACAACCCAACGCGAATGCAATTATAAACACCGTTATTAATTGTGCATTAAAACAAATTAATGAATTCCACTGGCTAAACCCTGATTTTGAGTTTTGATGCGAAAATAAGAAACGTGGACAGTTACTGGCGATATTTTAGCTGAAATTTACAATGAAGCTGAACCAAATTTCCCTAAATTTGAAATACGAGTATAACTTTATCAAAAGTGAACCGATTTCAAAAACTTTTCATTTTAAAGTCATCTACATAGATAGTTAAAGGAAAAACGTGCTCGGAATTTGCATCCTATCTTTCATACTTTTAGAGAAATTCGCCTTTTTAAAATACAAAATTTTTACTTCGGCATTTTTTAGTTTTTTACCTGTAAATTTTTAAAAATACAAGATAGAGCTATTTTAAAAACAGTTTTAGAAAGAAATCTATCAGAAATAACTTCTATAAACATTTTTTATTTTACTTCATTATGTTAGTGAAATAATTTTTTTAATTTGAAATTTCATAAAAAGTTAAGAAAATGTGAAATTTTGGTAAAAAAATAGTTTCAGTTTTTTAAGTAGATTTTTAACGTTTTTTTTTTAGCAAATTTATTAAAGTTTTACCTTTTTCTTTAAGATAAAGCCTTGGCAAATCCGTCTGTTTTGTTTTCATGGAATTTTTGTCAAACACCCTACAGTCAGCGTTGTTCGAATTAGGACAAATTTATAACAAAAATCTAAATGTTCGAGACTGTAAAAAAATTGCATACGCATTTTCATTCTTTTCATAACCAAATATTCTAGAACGATTGCTTTTCAATAATTGGCCCAAATTTGTAAACATCCTCGCATAAATGGGGTCTAAGCAGCAGAGACACAAGCCGTTCAGCTCACAGCCGATTACGCGCTGGCGCCGACTGTTTTTCAAACACTGTCGCCGCCGGCGATTAGATCGGCTTGCTTCGGCTCAGAAACAGCCTCCGTTTTTTGCGGCTTATATAAAATAAATAAAATAAATAAATTCACCATCAAAAATTTTAGTGTTTAAGGCCAGGATAATCTATCATACATAATCGTACACTTTAATCACACAAAAATCTGACAGAATTCTGTCCTACTTTAAAAATTGTTACAAAATGGCGTAGTAGGTGCCACACTATTTGCATAAACATATGGTGCTAAAACCAACTCTGATCGCAAAGAGAAAACTATATTATGAATTATTTCAAAAAATTAGAAAATCGTACAGATTTCTCAAATAGTCTGTCACACATATACTCTTTTAATCTACACTATCCTACATTTTGAGCACACAAGCAATTTTGAGAGATCGTACGACTGAGTATGATAGTGAATCCTGGCCTTTATCTGCAATGAAAGTTTTAGTATTAATTTATAAATGAATAAAAAATGATTTATTTTCGGCTTTTTGGTTCATTTTTACTTTAATTTATAAACCTTTTTTTAGAAAGAAAAATTATTTACAAATGTATGCGGACTTTTTATAAATAAAAAGTAAAAAAAAATTTCTCGATTTTTGGTAAAATTTAAGATTTTATGAATTTTACTAAAAATTAATTTTTTGCTTAATTTTTGTCTCTTAATAAAATTGAAACTTTCAACTTAATTTTTTGGTTTTTACTTAAATTCTCTAAAAAATTCTTTCATAAAATTTCGGATTTTTCTAAAACTTCTCTTAAAAACTGTTTCTTTTGATTTTTACTTAATTTTCGGTTTTTACTCAATTTTCTAATTTAGTAAACTTTCAAAAATTTCATTAAAAAAATTCAAGACGAAAATTCATCCGCCGTCGTTTTCTTTTGATAAAAGCCTCCGCCGCCGATTAGAAACTACCCAGCCACCGCCGCCGAAAATTGTGGCACGGCTTGTTTCACTGCTGTGCAGGCGATTAAAGAAAAAATTATAATTTTTGGGACGTCTGGAACGGCTCAAAATTTTGACCTAGCGCACCATTTACTTTTTTCTTCCGATCCAGTATTAAATTCAATTCGCATGAAGTGGTTACCTAAAATTAGACTGGAAGTAAATAAAGACGACCTAGAAGCAATGGAAATTTACAATCCATAACTCCTGATATTATAGATTATTTCAAGGAAGACAAATAAAAAACAGGAATAAATAGTTGCTGCTAATGTATATCTAAACAATAGGGCTTTGTTTATCAATAAATACAAAAATAATAAATTAAAATACTATTATAAAAATTTTATATTAATTGTTATAAAAATTAAATAAAAAAATTAGGATCGTCTAAGCAAAATGTGTAATGAATCTACACAAATTGAAAGCAAATATGAATGCATTCTTCTGCTAAGCGCACAAAAACCCATTGTGTAGACGCAAAAAATCTACCGAAAGATTTTTACTCTTTTTAGTCAAAATACGGATGGAATTTTATATTATTTTCTCTTTTGTGTTTTACATTCGTAAAGTCGTACCGTCTAAATCGCCCTTTAAAGATATGTAAAGGGTTGCCACATTTTATTTTGATAACAATATTTATCAAAGTGGGCGCTCTATGGTAAATATTTATTGCCATATTTATAAAAAATAAAATAACTTTTAATTGTGTTTTATGAAAAATTTTTCATACAAATTTTTCCTAAAATACATTTCAAATCTATTTTAATATTCTATGAATAAGGCAGTAAATTCTGAAAAGCAAGTGTTTTTAAATCGTGCCTTAATGGGTAATCTTTATATAATCGACGTAGATGTAATCGGTTCATATATATTTTTGGAACTTTATTTTTATTGTATTATGTTTCGTACAAAAGGTACTTGTGTAGAACGTTTTTTTTAATGATCCAAAATTTTAAACAAACCATTTATCGGTACGGTGAGGCATTTTACAAAAGAATCTATAAATAGTTATTTTTTAAGGTGTCTTGCTCAATGATAAAATAAAAAGGTCTGTGATATAAAGCGCTAAGATAATCGTTACTCGTGCTATATAATTTGTGTCCATGGTAATACATGACATTTTGGACATATGTAGGTTTCTTTTTAAATTTTGTTTTATTTTGGGTTCAACAATGACATCTAAAGTGACATGTTTTCTTTATTTTCTTTTAAATCCAATTTAGTTATAAATAAAAATTCGATTTATGTTTAACTAAAATTGTTCTTGTATTTCTGAAAACAAAAAAAATTAAAAAAATTTTCTTTTTGTATTTACTCCCCACAACAACAACCATTAACTAAAAGCAAACCGTTTTACTGTTCTATCATTTACAGTAAATTTACAAAAAAAGAGTAGGAAATAAAAACGAAAAAATTGGAAATACAAACATGCAACATTAGTCACGCTTTTGTTAGGCAACATTCTAAAAAAAATCAAAATGTCATGTGTCACTAACAAGTTGCTTGTTATTTAGACGACAGTGAAGTGACTGGAACATGCAGTGATTTGTACAAGACGCAACAAACATATGAGCATTTTCTATATAAATTGTATAAAAATTAGAAGCATTTGCTCGTTTTGGTTTGGTTTTCATTTGGCAAATAAATGAAAGTTACAAAAGTCAACCGCAATAGTTTTTTCCTTCTTCAATTTCATTTAATATTTTAGCACACAATACAATTTAAAACTAAATATACGAGGGGGAGAACATTTTTTTTTATGTTATTTTTAATTATTTACTTTTAGTAATATTTATAACGAAGAAAAAATTATAAAAAAAAATTTAAAAATTTACGTGGTTTTAATCTAGAAATACCAGTTCCGTGTAAAAAATTCTTTCAGCGGTATTTACAGTGACTAAAAATGTATAAACAACTGGATCACCATAAATTCCAAAAGCTTTTAAATGCAATTGATTGGTTCTCTTGTTATTTATATATTTACTACAAAGGGATTTTTTAAATTGTAAAAGAAGGGATCAAGAGGGAAAAAATCGTTTTTTTTATTTATCTGAAAATAAAACAGCTATAAATTAAACTTTAAATAGGTATATGTTAACATAATAAACAAATTATTAGAGAGGCATTTGTTAGATTTTGGTATTTTTTAAGGCAGTAAAAAAGGGTAAAAAATGAATTTGGTACTTTTTGGTACCCCATCAATATTGCGAAAAAGGAACATAAAAACTAAACTAAATCTAGTAACGGTTGGCATGACAATTGTCGCAGTATAATAATTGTACCAGATTTACTTAATTTTTTTTGTAGGCAATATAAAGTATTGTTCTTTCAAGAGAAACAGAAAAGTACCAACAGAGTTAATAGGGAAAGAGAGAGGACCAAATTATTGGGCTTTTATTGTAAAAATTTAAATAAAATTAAACTGATTTTAAAGTGAGCACAAAAGTTCGGATAAATTTGGTACCTTTTAGTTTGGTACTTTTAATAAAAAAAAAAAAAATAATGGCATAAATTGTTACTTTTTTCACTAGTTTTCTATTTAACGTTTCCTTTTTTTCTTCAAGGAAGACAGAAATGTACCAAAAGAGTTAATAGAGAAAAAGAGAGAGAAAAGTACCAACATAGTTAATACGGAAGGAGAGAGGCCTCTAGACAAATTATTGCGCTTTTATTAAAAAAATTGAAATCAAATTAAATTTATTATTAGGTGAGCATGAAACTTTGGATAAATTTGGTACCTTTTCAATTAGGTACTTTTTAGTAAGTGCAAATAGGACATAGTCGAAAAGTTGTTACTTTTTTCACTTGTTTTATATTTCAGCATTTGCTTTAATATTTTTTTTCATAACTAGTAAAGAGCTACGCAAAAAGCAAAAAGTGGGAAATTTTATTTTTGCTACTAAATAATCAAGAATGACCCCTTATGCAGTGGGAAATAAATACTGAACAAAGTACTTTATTGTCACTTTTGTAAAGATTTTCGATAATAAATATTTACTTTGTAATGAAAGTTGCGATATTACTAATTTAATTCAATTAATTCCGGACTTCAAGACGGCAACACTTTTTTTTAACTGGCGGCCATTTTGTCAGTTGTCAAGTGGTTTATGTAAATTTTAACTTGCCATTTTGACACGAATAGACTAAAGCCTGAACAACGCTTCCAAATTGTCTCTTCCAAACCTATCGCGACCTACGTTCATTTTATGATCAACATAATCGTCCATGAGAGCAACTAATTCCATTAGCTCTTCGGATAAATGATGATACGCCTTCACGGACATCATACAGTGGGTACAGAAGAAGTCAACGCTGCTGTAGAGCGTAGCGTAAAGAAAGATGCGAATCAGTATATCCCCTATCGTGCATAGGAATCGGTGTCCACACCATCACTTAGCAAGGCGTAGATTCGGTGAATAAATTTTTGTATGTTTTATTATACTCTTCACCACAAAAAGTTGGTATATATAAGTTTGTCACTCCGTGTGTAATTTCTACAATACCCCTTTCCGACCTCGTTGTCCGTCCGAGGCAAACTTGATTACAAAAAAAAAAAAAAAAATATAAAAAAATAATTAAATAAATATTTCAATCGATCAGAAAGATCAATAACAAAAGAGGTGCTATTTGAAATCAGCATGGTCGGTTCATGTCCTTCGAGGCAGCAGGCAAAACTCCATGCCTACCTCTAATTTTTTCATGTCATTTGGAACAATAAAGTAACTTCAAACAAAAAATAAATATATGGGGCGATAGAGAATTAAAAAATGAGAAAAAACTTCAAGTAAAAAAAATGGCGCTCACCCATATTTTCCGAGTTACGGGGCTCTAAAATTTAAAATTTTTTAAAATATCAATATGGGTATCATTATAAGGCTTTTGAAGAGATCTTTAAAGAAATACTAAAAGTTTTTTAAAAATGCTTACCCATTAAGGGCCCATGTCATTTTTATGTAAATTTATATACATGCAGTACTTTTTTTTTTTTATTTTTTAATTCTCTCTCACCCCAATATTTGTTTTTTTACTTCAATAAACTAGATTTACATAGACGGTGAAGGGTATATAAGAATATAGCACTCTTACTTGTTGTTATTTAATATTAAAAAAAAATTAATATGTTTTATGCGAGTGTACACATTATTATAAAAGTAATTTTGTCCTATCATTTAATATTTAAAGGAATACAAATCATGAGAAACTAAAATAACATGCCAAGTGTACAAAATTTCGAAAAAAAAAACAACTGTCTGAGCAAATATATTTGTGATTTTGTGGTCTCTTAAGTAAAGAATAATTTTTTTGCAATTTTGCTACAATTATAAGTAATTGCTTTTGCTAATTGCTTGAGGAATTATAACCACATCATTACAGGTGTGGATTTATTTGGTAGAATTACCTGGAATATTTATTTTTACACAAAAAGAAAAAAAAAAAAACAATCAACACAGCAACAAATATTTTACAGGAAAAAGAAACCAAGCTTTAAACGTAAAATGGGCATGTAAATAGAATTGATAATATATATACTTCATTATTTAAGAAAAAGACTTGTATTTCTTAAACAGAAATGAAAAATAATTGATATGCGGAGGAGCATTTACCTTAATGCCATAATTTGTTTTTGTTTTCAGCTTAAATATGGGAAAAAATGATTGATTTCGTGGGAGTGGCATAAGTTGTTGTAAATTTAAATCATGAATTAAAACTCTTCTTCTATTTTTGTAAGATTAAAATTGAGTGCTAGTTACTTTTAACTAATTGGACCGACTATATTTTCTTACATCTTTAACTGTAGAGAAAATAAAAGTGACATTTTTAACCACTAGCGCTTTAACCAAAATGAACTTGATAATAAATGTGATTATTTTAATCTCTGTAGTATTTATTAAAGCAAATGAAACTGTTAAATAAAGCGCCTGTTAATACAGGCACGCATAAAGAAACACCCAGCAAACAGACAAAACTTGACAATATTAAATACAAAAAGCATTAAGATTAAATTTTATTTTTGATATTTATAAGGGAAATGCAAGTTTTCCCACAGCCGTAGCATTTCTCGAGCCTTTTTTAAAGGCGAATTAAAAGTTAATGTGAAACATAAAGTTAAATATATATTTAGAAATATATTAAAAAAAATTTAATGTTTCGTTTTGTTTCAGTTAATTCTTTTTTAATTAAGAAATTTACGTTGATGCCAAAAATTAAGCAGAGTGTGGAAAGATTTCTGAAATTATGTTTTAAAATAACTTGAAAATTTTATTTAAATTTTTTGAAAGATTTGAAAGATTGCAATATAATTGTTGCGATAAAACCGACTTCAAAGAAGATTTAACCCTCCGATGAGTGAGAAGGTTCCTAGGGACCTTTTTGCCTTTACAAACTGAAATTACTCCTACTTCGGCCACTACAACCCTCCCTACTAGTGAGAATAGTACGCGGACGTGTGAATAGGTCCGTATGGACCTTGTACTGAATTTCACTAATAAACGCATGTTTTTGGGCATCATTATATTTTTTTTATGGTTTTAAAACATAATTTACTTGTCCTGAACACAAAGACCTAAACTCAAAGACATTAGGGATGATGATAAAAACAAAAAATTCTAAGAAAAATTCGAAGACATGAACTTTATTCCTTTCAAGGAAAGGCACAATACAAGAAGTACTCGCTCAAGAACAATAATTTTTAAACTTTTTTATAATAGTCTTAAGAAAATTCAAGCAAAAAAAAATTGAAAAAATTATTTTTGTATGTAGAATTTAGTTATAAACAATAAAAAAAAAAAAAAAAATTTTATATGAAAAAACATGATTTACAAAAAAGTTCCGTCCCACACGGCCGTGAAGTTCAGAACTGTCAGTCTTCGGAGCTGTCTGTCTATAACGATTTAAAAGTTTGGCCACATATGTTGAATTACATTAACTATTTGGAAACCCTTGTTTTCCATCTTCAAACTAAATACAGCAGCTCTTTCAACCGTCTGTTTACAATTGTTTAACAATGGGCAAAACACCAAAAATTACAGCAACTATAGGGGCACCCTTTAATTTTTAAATTCAAATATTATACTTGCTGTTGTAGTTGACTTAGCAATCATGTTGTTTGTAAATTTCAACTGTCTGTCTATAACCGTTCAACAGTTTGGCAGTATATATCAAATTACATAAACTATTGTAACACCCTTTAAATTATAATTTAAAATATTTATGTTTATTATTATACCAAATAAAGTAGAAGACATTCTGCCTAATTTTAAAGTGTTTGTATATAACGATCAAATAACATTATTTTGGGCACACCCTTTAATTTCTAAATTTAAATTATAAACTTGCTCTTATAGCAGTCGTTGAAATATGGGTCTGTCTAAAACGGTTAAAAAGTTTCACTACATACATCAAATTACATTAACTATTGGGACACCCTTTTATTTCCAAATCCAATTTTTATACTTTTGTTATAGCGAAGATAGCAATTCAGTTATATTGTAAATTTCTAATGTCTGTCGACAACTAATCAGAAGTATGGCCATAGACATCAAATTAAATGAACTATTAGGGCACCCTTTATTTTATGACTTGTTAATACTTGTTACTTAAACATTTATAGCCATCAACATTTTGTCCAATTTGCAAGCGTTTATCTATAACGTTTGAAAAGATAGCCCATACAGGTAAATTAGCGACACCTATGGGGCCACCCTTTAATTTTGAGATTTATTTTTGTATTACTTTCTGCTACTGGGAGCTATATTAATACACAGTTTTTTTTTTGATTTTAAAGCAGTACCCTTTACGAATCATGATACACGTAAAAAACACGTATGTTGTATGGGGACGCCCTTTAATTTTTAAATTTTATTAACTGATTTTAAAACAGGACCAAGTTGTAATCAATAACTTTTAAATAAAGAAAAAAACTATCAAAATTGGCTCACAAATATAAAAATGCACAAATATAAAAAAAGCAGTCGAATTAATAAAATGCTTCTTTTTTTTAAAGTCGAATAAAAATGAAAAACAGTTTCTCTTTAAAATATTTGTAATGCCTTTGCTTACTTCAGATAATTTGCTGCAAGAGAGTCATATTTAAAAATAACTCGAACTAAGAAAAATTTGTTTAAAGCTTAAAATTCTTATTCGTAGAATTTAAAAACTTGAATTTATAACTGTTCATCAAAAACTATAAATGTTGAGCTGTAACTCTCTCAGAATAAAATCTCGATATCATATGCAGAGTTGTTAAATTGACGATTTCTTTGAGAATATATGTATTTTGCGTTTGGGCATTTAAAGAGGTTTTTAGAAATGCTTCAGATGTTTAACCTAAAAATTTTTTACCAAAAGCTTACTTTAGACAACAAGATAAAACATTATAATTCAGAGCTTTTCGATTTTGTAAACCAACTTAATCTGTTAAATTGAGTTGACTAATAATAAAATAATATCAAGGGGACAGATATATTTTGTAATATAAACTATTAATTTAACATTTACCAAACTCCAATATTTTTCCAACTTCAAAACAACTTTTTAAAATTCCACGAGAAATTAAAAGTAACTTGTTTACGTTTGCTGGGCACGCATATACACTTTAAATTATTTTCATACATTTGTAAACAGATTTGTATGTAAGTATGATTGCCTTAATTAATATGACTGTTCATGTGTCTGTATTACTATGTCTGTGTTTATTTAGCAGTAACTGTTAAATTAAATAAACATGACCACTGAGAGTTTAATTATTTACCTTTAATAAAGTTGTTGCTTAACACAGTGTTATAAATCATGTACGTGGATACGTAGCCTAGTATATACTTTGGCAAACACACACACACAAATATACAAAAAGGAACACATTTAATAAAACACATACGCAGAGATAAGAAAACAGAAATATCCAAGGTTTTGGAAAATTTATCACATATTTTTATTTTTAATAGGCTTGAAATACAACAGTGTGTTAATTTGGAAGTGCACTCACTACCCCTAAAAGGATTAAAAAATGGCTGAATTGTATGCAAACAGATTAAGACTATACTGAGATTCATTATTAATTTATTGCTTTTTAAATGTTGTTTTAAGACTTTAGGGCCACACACGATGTGATAAAACATTAAAAAAAAAACGTTTTAAAAAAAATATTGCCACAATCAGATAAATTCTGGTTAAAGTAAAATGTATCAATCAAGTCATAATGACTTTATACTGTTGAAAATTTTTCGCGAAAGCAATTTATTTGATTAATGTGCAAGAAAATCGAATTTACAAAATAATTTTTATCTTTTACATTGTTTTATGGGTTGCACTATTAAAAGTATAGGAAATACCATCGCATACACAGGGTATGTATGAAAAAAATTATAGTTTTAGTAAAGTGGCTTAATTTTATAGGAGATAAAGCAAAAATAAAGTATGTCGGCTACAATTTTATTGTAAATAAAAATATTGGCCATAAAGTGTTATGAAAAATTAGTTTAAATACATAAAAATTAAAGTGTTAAGTATACGAACTTGTTAAAACATTATGCTTGTTCTACCTTTTACCACAGCTGAAAAGATAAAGAAGATTGTTATTCCGTTTAATTTTTCAATGGATTGAAATTGATTTTGGCTTAAGTTCATTTCTTCAATTTTTTGGCAAGAAAAATTTTTTAACAAATGTATGCGGATGTTTTCTAAAGAAAATTAGAAAAACTAAACACCAGCAGAATGTAATACTGCATTTTCTGGATCGCTACATCCTTCATCAGCATTATTCGCATCTATGTAGCTTACACGCAGAAAAAAAACATGGTTGTTATATGGTCACAATAACCATATTATGTTCTTTGTAACAATGTATAGTTGCGGAGAACCAATTATTGTTGTTTTCACCAAAACTTTGGTCACGATAAACATTTTTTGTTAACTTTTAACAATTATATGGTTACTGTGTACAAAAAATGCAACATGGTTGGTTTTAACTTAAAAAAAATTCAACCACAACCAAAGTTTTATAACTTTTTAAAAATAATATAAAATATTTAACCATAATATATTATTATTAATCAAAGTATGGTTAAAAGCAACAGAATAATGTTTACGCTTAAAAATATTTTGTTCTAGTACTTGACAGTTTAGTAATTTTTCTGGTAGCTAAAATTTGAAATTGTTTTTTATTGTTAAAGAAATTGAAAAAAAATAAAAATTTGTGTACAAAATAAATATTTAAAAATAAAATGCAAAATATGAAAACAAATAAAAAGGGAAAATTTAAAAAAACATTTAAAAAAAATTTGAAGTAAATATGTATGATTTGTAAGCAAATAAATTTTTATTTTTGTGTTTGAAGCATAATTGTGAAATCGTTTATTTGTTATTTTAAGCAAATAATTGATTTGTTATGAATTTATGTTCTTAAATAATTTTTATGACAAATCGATAATAAATTAAACAATAATCAGTTTTTTATATCAAGAAAATTTTGCACTTACGAGACTATATTATAATTCAATTATATAACATGACATTTTCAGCCATATTATTATATTTTAATTTAACCATAAAATGTTTATATTTGAACATAATTATGATTATACTTTGGACCACAATATGGTTGCAAATGTAACAATACTTTGTTTTGTTAGCAACCATATAATGCAACCATATTATGTTGCTCTTAGATTATGGTTACCTCAACCATATTTTTTCTTTGCGTGTAGGTTATTTGCATTATAAACATCATCTATTTATCCAATTAACTTTGTGAATTAGATTACTAGGAGGAGTCATAAAAATATTAATTTGGTTAGACAAAATTCACCCCAGTGTTGCCAGGAGAGAAAAGGAAAGAGTTACAGTTTTCCTTCAGAAAAGTCACATTTTTTCATTGAAAGTTACATTTTGAAATATCCTTAAATAAACAGTAATTCAATGTAATTTTTATAAAATATAGTCAAAAGTTTTATTCCATATTTCAGGAAAAATAACGAGGCAACAAATTCATTAACGGAACTAAATCAAAACTAAAATAAAGAAATAAAAACGTTTAAAAAATTTTCAGCTCGATGATTCTCATAAATATTTAAATCAGGACTCAATAATAATATTCCATGATAGAAAAGTGCACGCCTCGATAGAATTTACTATTCTAATAATTTTCAAAATACCGTTATTAAAGGAAAATTTTAGTCTTATTTGCTTAAAACTTCAACATAGAATAACTGAATACTTTGCCATAACATAGACGGGCACTTCTTCGAGGCAATTAAAAGACAACTTTCTAAATCGAAGTATTGGTACGGCACAACTCGCAAGTTGTAAAAACCTTCAAGCAGAATACCTAAAATTGCTAACAATTTTCGCTTTAAAGTTTAAACAGAGTACTTAGTTTTCCGCACGAAGTAAGTGCAGCTCGTATTATTTCACAAATGGGGAAATATTGTTGCCAGCAACATTTTGATGTTTCTAAACATGAAGAGAGAAACATTTCGTGTTTTCTCACCAGAGAACTGCACGAGTACACCGCAACTCATGAGTACACCGCATACTTACTCTATACATACTCTATACTTTTCATACTCGAGTATTTTAAAAACCGCAATAAAAAGTTGCGGTGTTTATTTTACCCATTCTTGTAAAAACGAGTATCAAAAATATCGCAATCAGAATTTTAAGTATTTTTTATAAATACTGCATTGTATGCAGATCTATTTATAAACAATAAAAAAAACAAAATTTGATCAAATCTATTGCTTAAACATTCTAAGCAGAAAAACAGACAACAACCGTTTTCATAGGTATGAAATACAACACATATTAAATTAATAAAATGCAATAAAAACCGCTGAAAGGCACAGCTTTTGTACACTATTTAAAGCAGGTATACTTATTTTATTGCTGCTTTTTATGTACAAATATTTTCAGTTTATACGCCTTGTTGTCGTAAACGTGCTACTAACGGTATTTAGGAAAACAAAATGATAAAATAAATCCGTGAATAAAAGGAAAATAACTTAAATTTTTTAGTTTTAACAAAAGTGTATATAAGCAGATGTAATATTGCATTGACTGAATGTCATTAGACCTCATAAATAATAATAAATAAAATAAAGTTTTTAGTTTACATATTTTATTTTGTTAAATATAATTATTGCTTTTATAACTATTTGTTCATTTTAAAAATCTATTTGCTTAACGAATAGAATTTTTAAATTTCTATCCTGTGTAACTTTAAAAAAAAACCCCCTAACAAAAACGTAATATAATAAACAATCAACTATTCTTGAGTTATTAGTAAACTTTTGTTGTGTTTTTAATAAATGAAAATATGGCGAATTTTACGGGTTCTATTAAATTTATTTTCTGTTATATATTAAATAAACTTTCATAATTTCAACGAAGTATGTATGTTAGCTAATTTAGACATTGGCGACTTTTGATATTGTGTTTGATTTAATAATTCTGATCTGATAACTCTGTTTTCCTCTCACTACACACGTTAAAATCTCTCTCTTGGTGTTTGTTGTGAGTATGAGTACGAATAAAGTAAAGCCAGCATCGCAAACATTTTACTTGAGTATGGTAGAAACTTATACTCAAATGGAATGGGTATAGTAAATACTCGCACTTAAGAAATGCGGTGGCGATCACACCGCAACCGCATTTAAGATGAGTATACTTAGAGTATTAAAAACAGACACTCTTGCAGTTCTCTGTTTCTCACTAATTGAACAGAGTACAACTTTAGCAATGTTATTTCTATTTTAAAATAATTTTTTATATAGGATTTTGATAGTATTTGCAACTGTTGAAATCGAGTTGATATGTTAAGAGAAACAGCTGACTGAGAGGTTCATACCTCAAATAATGAAACAAGTGGTTTTTCAGCAATATTACTAAATTTCGTGTCTGTACTAAAAGTTACAAAAAAGTTGGCCAATTATAACGGGATTATATATGTTACGTGGAGTCTTTAAAAGTTACAAAAATCGTAACCAAACGGCAACAGTGGTCCACCCACAAAGCAAAGTTTTTTCTGTTACTCGTTATATATGTAATACATCAGTTTAAATTTAATTTTTATTTGTTGTTTGGTCTGTCTTTAAAATCTACTAGATGCTGTAATTCCCCTGTAATCTGAATTTATTTTTTTACTTAAGAGTCAACACTAAGCGTATTATTAATTTTTCTTTTGTTTTTGCTTTAAATATATATTTAAAACTGTGTGACACAGTTGAAAGAAAGTTAGCCTAAAGCTCAAGAAAAGTAATTTAAATTCTCTTCTACAATAAACTTTCCTGAGGGTAAATTTAGAAAAGTACAATACAAAAAAGATGTTCTGTTCTTAACTTTAGAAAACTTCCGTTAGCGACAAAAAAAAGTAATAGTGGAAATTTAATGTCCACAATGTCGTGAAAAAGCATAAGCATTAAATAGAAATAAATAGAGGTTTTATTTATTGCTAACTTTTCCAATTTAGCAAAATTAAATAAGATGTCTGTGTGGTATAAACTCACTTAAAATTTTACCACAATGTAGCACAATGGCCTTGGGAGCTAGCTAGCCTTTGCAAGAATAGTTTTTAGCCAATAATAGGAAAAAAACTTTTAATGAAACGAAACAAAAATATATATGTAAATGAGCGAAAATAACTGCATACAATTTTGCCAATTACAATAATTTTATATTGAACAGTGTTGACGTTATAGCGTTTTTGCTACTAATTTTAATTCAGTTTTTTTAGGCTAATTCAAATTTTTGGTTTTTATTTTTAGATATTTGTTTAGCGTGCAAATCAAAATGCACCTTATAGAATGTTTAATTATTAAGTCTATTTAAATGTCAGGCTAATTTGGCATTAAACTTTGTGTAAAATTTATAATGGGTTTAATCGAAATTTAGTATTTTTTTTTCATTCGTCGACAAAAGTCAAAAATTGACGGTCTATGCCTTCTTGTGAGACTTTTTTTAAACTCGATAAACTTGCGATTTATTATTTTGATTTCCACTTTCCCCGTATATGAACGACAAAAATCAGTTTTTTATGAACGACATTTAAATTTCAGTACATACGTCTAATACAAACTGGCATAGTTGTCATAAAATATTTTTTTATTTTGCAACTTCTTTATACATTTTTTTGCAACATTGTCATAAAGAAATATTAGAAAACTCTAAGAATGTTTCTTCAAATATAAAGTACAATGTCGTCTTTTACAGGACGTGGTTTAAAATTTTAAAAATTTAAGCAATTCATCTTTAAGTGTTTTCTTAATATTTAATTAACAAAAACCAATGCCGTAGATGAAATACAAAATAAAACTTGTTGATATGTGGTCACAGTAAAAGGAAAGCACTTAAAACGTGTCGGAAAATTGCAAGAACGCAAAATGTTCTTTCAAAAAATGTAACATTTCGCAGCATTATTCCAGAGAATGTAAACTCAAGAGTAACTGGCTTAAGAAAGACGAACAGGCAAAGCGGATTTTTTCATTACGTACTATTATTTCCTAAAACTTAATTTTTTGTGCGATTTTATGTATGTATATAACACCAACTTTTGTGGTAGGTCTAGAAAATTCCCAATGGCAATTCTGACAGTAGCAAAGCTGTTTGCTGCAGTCATCTACAGTACGAGGGCTGCTATATATATTTCTGGCCTGGCAACACTGAGTGCTGCCAAGTGCAATCTGATATTTCCATTGGAAAGTTTGTCATTTTTAAGCATAATCGTACTCAAAACGTTTTGACGTACGACCATTATTTGTGTTGTTTACAGTGACTTGAAAAAATTAATATAGAAAAAAATGGAATTAACTCGTGAACATTTTCGTGCCATCATTTTTCACAACTTTCGACGTGGATTATCACGACAAGAGTGCATTGATGAACTTAAACCTTTGTATGGCGATGAAGCACCATCCTATAGCACTGTGAATAATGAACTTAATCGTGGCCGAAGCTCGCTCAAAGACGAATTCCGTGAAGATCGTCCAAAAACGGCTGTTGTGCCAGAAAACATTGATGCCGTGCGTGAACTCTTAATGCAAGATCGACATGCGACATACCGAGACATAGAGACATCCTTGGACATTTCTTCCACCAGCATACATTCGATACTGCATGAACACCTGCCCGTAAAAAAGGTTTGTTCTCGTTGGATGTCCCACAATTTGAAAGTCGCTCAAAAAAAGGCTCGTGTCGATTGGTGCAAAGAAATGTTGCAAAAATACGATTGCGGTGATTCAAAAGACGTTTATAAGATCGTCACAGGCGACGAATCATGGATCTATGCGTATGAGCCCGAAACGATTCAACAATCGACCGTGTGGGTCTTCAAAGACGAGCAAAATCTAACGAAAGTTGTTCAGGAAAGAAGCACTTCGAAGCAAATGATCTCCCGTTTCTTAGGCAAAACTGGTCATGTGGCGACTTCTGAGTGGTACACTACAATTTTGTTTGCCTGAAGTCATCGGAGAAATTCGAAAAACCAACAAGAGAAGACGAATCATTGTTCACCATGACAATGCGAGCTCTCACACATCGGCTCAAACCAGAGCGTTTTTGACCGGCCAAAACGTCGAATTAATGGGTCATCCGCCGTACAGCCCTGACTTGGTACTTAAGTACTTCTTCTTGTTTCCGCACATCAAGAAAAAAATGCGTGGTCAACGATTTTCGTCGCCAGAAGAAGCTGTTGAAGTGTTCAAAAACCATGTTTTAGAGGTGTCTCAATCGGAGTGGAAAAAGTGCTTCGACAACTGGTTTGAGCGCATGCAAAAGTGTATAAATCATGCTGGAGAATACTTTGGAAAACAATAAAACCATTTTTGATTATAAATTTTCGCATTTTCACTATTAGGCCAGAAATATATAGAGCAGCTCTCGTATTGCCAGTTTAAGCTCACTCGACAATTTTTTTTCCGATTATCGCTAAAATAGCCCAAATATTGGAAATGCATGAAAATGTTCAATAATATTTATAAAAATATACTGGTTTAAAATAAAAAAAAAATAATAATAATTAATTTACTTTATTCGTGCTTGATTCCTTCAAATATAAATATTTCACGATATTCTAATGAAATATTTATTATTTTAAAATAAACTACAAAATGAAATGTATTACTGCGGGGAAAGCATATCCATATGGCCATTTCACTATTGCTCAAATAGCTCATCAGTGGATTTAATAATAATAAATAATATAAAAATAAATTAAAAACACTATATAATAAAAATAATTTAAATAAAGCAAATAACGCTAAGGTATATGATTGAAATAATTTTTATAATTAAAGCTTAAATCTGGAGACCTAAGCGATTTAAAAAAATATTTTCTAAAGTTTAAAAAAATAAAAATAATTCATTACATAGTAATTATTGAATCAAAACTGTGATATTCATTATGTTCAATGCCACTTTTTTCTGTATTTTTATTGGTATACAGTTCTTTTGTATTAATTAATCTCTCTAGCATTTAAAGAATTGGAAAGTTTGCATTGCATATTGTTTCTTAATTTTATTTTAACAGATTTTATCACAGATACATGAATTACTTGAGAAAACTATCAGCATTTTAAAAACTGCCACCCACAACTCTTTAAAGCATAGGCAGCACTGTGGTACTCACAAATTAAAGGCCACAACTCGTATAGGCTTTATTGTATCTTATTATCAAAATATTGAATCCAGTTAATAAAAGGCAGATTTCCTTACTATGTTTCATAAACATTAAGGGAGCCAAGTAAGAACAAGTAAACTTAGCTAATTTGCCGATGTTGATATATTTTTAGTCATTTTAAATATATGAATTCAGGCCACATTTGGCGGTAAGACTCCATAACTAACAATACAATAAAAAAGTTTTGCTTATTTTTGCCTTTAAGAATGTAAAAGATATTTTGTTCTTTGTGCCAGTTTACATTAAGGGTATTGTAACTGACATAATTATTGGTCTCCCTTTTGGAGTGGCTTCGTAAGTCAAAAAGCGTTTAGGATTCGATTCTTTTGTTGCAAGAGTAAGATATTTTTTTGATATTTAATTATCCAATCTTTCTGCTCATTTATATGTAACAAGTGTTGCCAAAATTTATTTTTAAACAATTTTTGAACTATATATAAAAGTAAAGCTATTTTGGCAACATCGCTTAAGCATAAAGTAGTAAAAAATGAAAGAGAGAAATATGAAAGAGAGAGATAAAACTGAAATGGGTTATACACATTCATTTCGTACTGCTTTTGCTACCACGTAGGCGTTTCTACAGCTCTTGCCAGCAAACTTATACATCATCATAATTTGTGGCTGACAACCAGCACCCAATGTAAACTGGCTCTTAAGGTCACCAGTGGCGGTAATATTATTGATACCGTTCTGGTACAGAAATTATTAAATTTTATAAGTTACTAGCTATTCCGGGTGTGCTTCGCTGCCCCAATCCAGCCAGCTTTTTATTTAATTATGCACGCTTATATGAAAGTTACTTGTACGAAATTTTAAGACCCTCACAGTTCCCTAGGAAAACGACAAAAACTTTAAAGTTTGCATGAAAGCAACCACGCCCACTCGCCTAAACGATAAAGTATTTCTCTCAACAATCGATATTAATAAGGAAGTTTCTAGTGGTTTTCATTGTGGTTTTTTATTGGGACAGAATCACATGTTGTCATGAAAAATCGCAAATCACGAACGCGTCAACCGATTTCGTGCAAACTTAGATAAACCATCTACGCGACCATACAAACAAACCATTAAAATTTAATTGAATTCGGTTTGACCGATCGTGAGTTTTAAAGTCACAGCACGCAGATAATTCATTTCATATTTCAATTTGATTTCAATACAAGATATGCAGAAATTTTAACATGATAAAAACAACGAAACTTTGGGAGATCAAAGTATAAAAAGAAATGCATGCAAAGGAAAAATTCTACCGATAAAAAACAAAGATTTCTGCGCCCAATAGATCCAACAATCCTCCTACATGCACCTTTAATATTTTGTCAATTGTTTTATTTTAATTTTATCAAATACTCCTCCAGCTTATATATCATATCACTATTGCACACTGCTAACAAACCGAAAATTTATTAAAAAATAATAATTTTTTTTTATTCATACCAGCATCCATTTGTTTCTTTTTTTTGTTGCCACCGATTTCAGATTTAATACAATAAAATACGTGCCCGACCATTTGATAGTGTGTTTAATAATTTCACACGTTCGTTTTTTATGGAAAAAATGTCAAATTAAATAAAATAAAATTAAGTGCTGTAAAATAAAATAAAGTAAAAAAATAATTTATGACTCTAGCGAATAAAAAACGAAAAATTGTCTTTTGAAAGAGCACAATGAAAATTATGCGCCATAAATGAATTTGTAATAATAAAAGATATTTTAACTAAATAGGTACAATATCGCTTTTATAGAATTTATTCAATTTATTGAATTTTATGATGCATCAAATTAAAGTGGCCAATGTGGTCTGTGCAGATATTATTGTCTTAGTTAGTTTTAAACAAATTTCTATCGTTTTGATATTTTACGGTTTCGTATACAAAGTATGAAAATGTTACTTCGTCAAAATATTTGTCTTACTGTCCGTCTTTCACAGCCTTTTATCTCTAGAAGTGCAATTATTACACTCTTATGTTACTATAGCGGCTATAATCACAAAAACTAAAAATTAAAGGGTGTTGCGAAAGCGCTGTAATATTCATAAAAATGTTGTTATTATTTAAACTGTAATAGGCACGCACGTCCAATTTGCACAATGTCAGATAAATTGTAAGCGCTATAGCAACAAGTAGAATAAATATATAAATCTCAATTAAAGGGTGTTGCAATATGAACGTGATTCCCACTTATATGTCTTTAGTTTTTTATCCGTCGTATGGACCAAACAGCGTATGTACAAATATGTTCGCATTAAAAATAAATTGTTAAAAATAAATTTGAAAATTAAAGGGTGCTTCTTAAATGGCCATGAATTCGACGAATATGGCCATATCATATAAATCGTTATAGACAGACGCTTGACATTTTTTCAGAATATCGTTTGGTATGTCTGCTATAAGAATAAGTAAAAAATAAGTAAGAGTACTATTTTCGGCTAAGCCGAATCTTATATAGCCTTCAGCATCTACGTAAACCTAGTGTTTAGTAAAGTAACTCCAATAAAAAAATCAAATATTTGAGTGACAGAGAATTAAAAAAAAAAAAAACAAAAAAAAAAATGAATAAATAAATAAAAAATTGGTACTGCAATATATTACGGCATTTACACTATGCAACTTTTCATGAAACTAGCACGAAATTTTTGTTTGTTTGTGAAGAGAAAGCAATATGGTGTTGCTAGAGTTTTGCGGGGGTGTTACTGTTGCTAATGTTTACTTTTAGATAAAGCATAACGCTGTAACATAAATATAAAATTGAGAAAAAAATGCCTCAAAAAATTGCATTGTGTAAATCTGGACATAATTTTACATAAAAATGACATTGGCTCCTAATGGGTTAAGCATTTTTAAAAATTTTTTAGCATTTCCTGAAAGATCTCTTCAAAAGCTTTAAAATGATACTCACATTGATATTTCAAAAAATTTGTAAGTTTCAGAGTCCCGTAACTCGGAAAATATGGGCGAGCGCCAATTTTTTCACTTGATGTTTTTTTCTTATTTTTTAATTCTCTATCGCCCAATATATTTATTTTTGATTAAAGATACTTTATTGTTCCAAGTGACATGAAGAAATTAGAGGTAGGCGTGATATTTTGCCTGCTGCCTCGAAGGACATAGACCGATCATGCTGATTTCCAATAGCACATCTTTCGACACTTTATCTATTCGATTAAAATATTTTTTTTTTTGTGAATCAAGTTTAACACGGACGGACAGATGGATATCGCTCAATCGTCTTTACTAAACATAAGAACTCAGAATATATACATATATACGTTATGGATCGGAAATGGATATTGTAGAAATTACAAATGAATCTTTGTGGTGTAGGTTATACAAATTATTGGAACAATGCTACAGTTAATAGCGAACAGTATAGAAAAATTATTACTAACTTTTTAAAACTCATAGTTCGAAAAGGACGAAAGAATATTCGCTTAAGTTATCTCGAAAGGCAGGCCATTTTGCCACTAAAGTCGTGCGATCTTACCCCATTCAAAAATTTTCCTTTGCGATTTAAAATTTAATATCTACTTCGTCACAGGAACGAAAGCTTAAACTAACGGCACAAATTTATCTTTTTAATAAGTCCAATTTTATTGATATTTAAAATAGTTTTATTGTTTTAATTTATTGTGAATATATTTAACTTTTGTTATTTTTATTAAATAAAGTGTTTCTTTTGTTTTATTAAAAATTTTAGAGAATTGTAAAAATACTATAACACTTAACTAAGCCAGTATATTTTAAGCTTATAAGCTGCTCTTTGAAAGGTGAAAAATGGGAAAAAAAAACGTTCTCCCCCTTTGGAATGCGTTTTCAGTTGGTATCTTGTTTATCATCTCGACAATGATATTTTTTTTGAAATAACAACAAGATTATAAAATTGTTTGCAACAGTTCATACCAAAAAAAAAAAAAAAAAAAAGTGAAAATATTTTGGCAATTTTTAATCCTCTTTGCAGTTTGTTAACGAAAAAAAACTTTGAAACTAAAAAATCAATTTCAATTTTCGTTTGCCTTCAGCTGTATTAACTATTAAAACCATGAAACAATGATGATGGCAGTGAGCATTAAAGATTTAAATGATACATAATTCTAAAAAGAAAATTTATTATTTGGAATTTTTTATTATATTAATTTACTTTAATTGTGCTTGATTCCTTCAAATATAAATATTTTATTGGAATATATATTAAAAGGAATCAAGCACAATTTAAATAAATTAATATAAAAAAGATTCCAAATAATAAATTTTCTTGTTAAAGTATTTGTATGTGCACGTTGCTTATTTGTAAAAATTGCATACATTTTTATTTTTTCATTAAATTTTGATACATATGAATAGTTTCCAATGGCAACCCTTATGTAGAAAAATGAAAGACAAATTAAAAATAGTTACTGAATGGCTACTGCGTTTATTGTAAAACATATTTTGCCTTATTGATTCAATGGAGTTCTCATTCAATCAATTTGGCTTTTGATAAAAGACTCTAAAAATTTGGGTAGAATCCACTGATGAGTAGACATGTGTCCGGTCGTGATCGTTTTTTTCGGTCTTTTATCAAGAACTGATTCGTTCGTTCAATCGAACAATTTGAACGATTGAACGAATTTGAACAACAACACTTATTGTATGTGATTTTCTTGTCATTCTTTCATATTGTAGTTTTGATATAGAGGTGGAGCCCCTAGATATTTAACAAGAAAAATTGGCATTTGGGGCGCATAGTAAAAACATATAAAGGACACGACGAGGTTGTAAGAGTAGCAGATGTTCAGACAGCTTCCAGCATCCTTAAAAGAGTAATTCAATATTTAACTCCACTCCCTAAGCTCAACAATGAAACCGAAGCAGAGGAAAAACAAGCATATCAACAAAACACAGAATTTTAAGACAATCGTGAACTGTTAACAGAAAAACAATCATCAAAACTGTCATGCGATGGAAGGCCACTCACCAAGAAACGGCGGACTGTAACAAACTCAATCTTGACTGCAATACTTACAGTCTTGTTATTACAACCGCTCGTGACCACAAACAAAATTGAAATAACACAACTTGAACCCAATATTGGCTTATACTTTGAGGGTATTGGCAACACACGAGTATCTCGGTCAGAATGGAATATCATTTCCTACTATAACTTAAACCCATATTGGCAAGATATAGCTAGCTTCACGAAGGAAAAAACGGCATTGCAGCATGTATGCAACCTTTTTATTTAAAAGACGATTTTTCGAGCTTTCTCCAAGCAGTTGACTTGGACCTAGTAGGTCTAAAGGACAAAAATCTCTTGCTCAAGAGGATAGTTAAACAAGGCACTATTAACGTTGTTGGTAACATTGCTAATTCTCTGTTTGGCATTCTAGATTCGAGTTACGCTTAACAAATGTTAAACACCATCAAAGCAGTTAACGAAAATGAAAACCATCTTAAACAACTCCTCATGAATCAAACATCAAGTATTGACGCAACACTAAACATAATCAAACAAGATAAAGAGAACATCAAACAAAGGTTCACCAGTTTAGATGAACAACTAACAGAAATTACATCCAGATTACACGAAAATGAAAAGGAACAATATCAAGCAAGGCTGGTGCGAATCTTTATGTTGCGATCTGTCCGACTCTCTTTAACATCAGCAAGGTTACACCGAATTTAATCGGAAATTATAGCAGCATTGACGGATTCGCATCATGGAAAAATCAGCCCAATGCTCTTGTCACCGTCTCAACTCCAAGCCGAGCTAGTGCAAGTAAGAAATTATCTTCCAACATCTCTGGAATTATCAGTCAGCAAGGATAACATTCTACAACTATACAAAATTATGAATGTAAAGAGAGGTGCAACAAAAGACCAAGTCATCTTTCACATATCTATTCCATTATCTGATCCTGAAACATTTGAGCTCATGAAAGCACACCCAATTCCAGTTTCAATCAATGGTACAATGTTTGCTATAAAATCAGGCGGCGACTTCTTGGCCATAAATGCTCACAAAGATCAGTATTTGATCTTAACAGAAAGGCAGTGGAGCACATGTGCAGTTATTAGAGAGGATGAATTTCTATACCAACACATGAAATCGAAATTCAATTCAAACGCTGAAAAATTTTTATGCGAGCTTTCACTTCTTAACCATAACATTCAGAATGATTGTAACATTGTTTCTCTTGCTGACAATACGTCGCCTACACAGTTGGAATACAGCAATCAATGGCTAAACACTTTGCAGCAACCTGCCCGAATAAGTGCCGTGTGTGGGCAGGAAAAATCATAGCTATCCTTAAAAGGATCTGGCCTCCTAAAAATATCACCAGATTGTACACTGAAGTGCAACTCAATCACTATCAAAACTCATCAAACTGTCTCCACATCTCTTCAGACATCTTATACGGTAATGAGCAACATAAGTGATATCATCCTTCCGAATGAAGTTAAATTTGAACGTATTCACAACAAGGTCGATGCTGACCAAATTAAAAACATCTCCGAAATACAGAGCAAATTATACCAGAAGGTATCTGCAGAATTTACATCACAAATCAAACATATAAAATATCACCACGGGACCATTGCTTACGTCGCCCTCGTTTTTGCAATCATAAATAAAAAAGTTATTATTCTATATAACTCTATATATTTCTGGCCTAATAGTGGAAATGCGAATTTTTATGATTAAAACTGGTTTTATTGTTTTTCAAAGTATTCTCCAGCATGATTTACACACTTTTGCATGTGCTCAAACCAGTTGTCGAAGCACTTTTTCCACTCCAATTGAGACACCTCTAAAACATGGTTTTTGAACACTTCAACAGCTTCTTCTAGCCACGAAAATCGTTGACCACGCATTTTTTTCTTGATGTGCGGAAACAAGAAGAAGTCATTAGGTGCCAAGTCAGGCCTGTACGGCGGATGACCCATTAATTCGACGTTTTGGCCGGTCAAAAACGCTCTGGTTTGAGCCGATGTGTGAGAGATCGCATTGTCATGGTGAACAATGATTCGTCTTCTCTTGTTGGTTTTTACGAATTTCTCCGATGACTTCAGGCAAACAAATTGTAGTGTACCACTCAGAAGTGACCGTCCTACGTTGCTCAAGCGGAACAGTCGCCACATGACCAGTTTTGCCGAAGAAACAGGCGACCATTCTTCGAAGTGCTTCTTCCACCAACAACTTTCGTTGATTTTGCTCGTCTTTGAACACCCACACGGTCGATTGTTGTTTCGTTTCGGGCTCATACGCATAGATCCATGATTCGTCACCTGTGACGATCTTATAAACGTCTTTTGAAGCACCGCAATCGTATTTTTGCAACATTTTTGAGCGACTTTCAAATTGTGCGGGATCCAACGATAACAAACCTTTTTTATGGCCAGGTGTTCATGCAGTATCGAATGTATGCTGGTGGAAGAAATGTCCAAGGATGTCTCTATCTCTCGGTATGTCGCATGTCGATCTTGCATTATAAGTTCACGCACGGCATCAATGTTCTCTGGCACAACAGCCGTTTTTGGACGTCCTTCACGGAATTCGTCTTTGAGCGAGCTTTGGCCACGAATAAATTCATTATACCAATTTTTCACAGTGCTATAGGATGGTGCTTCATCGCCATACAATGATTAAAGTTCATCAATGCACTCTTGTCGTAATAATCCACGTCGGAAGTTGTGAAAAATGATGGCACGAAAATGTTCACGAGTTAATTCCATTCTTTTCTATATTAATTTTTTCAAGTCACTGTAAACAACACAAATAATAGTCGTACGTTAAAACGTTTTGAGTACGATTATGCTTAAAAATGAAAAACTTACCAATGAAAATGTCAGATTGCACTTGGCAGCACTCAGTGTTGCCAGGCCAGAAATATATATAGCAGCCCTCGTATATATACATATGCAGCAACTCCTTTTAATACACAAAAAAATCAAGTGAAATAAAAGAACACGACACAAAAAAAGAGAACAAATAACTGAACGAAAAAGATTCTTGTACAATATTATATTTCGTACACTCATAAACGAAAAAAGCCGTTTAAATATCTTGTTCATTCCACTCAATTAAGTCATCCGTTCAATTTAACCCGTACACTATTGAACGGAAAGATCTTAGTTAAATGATTGGATCATTCCGTTCACTTGATTGTTGCGGTCAATTTTACCCGTTTGTTCTCGAACGACACAGCTCTACTGATGAGCTATATGAGCAGTAGCGAAATGGCCATTAAAGTGCTACCACTTATTCCAGCCAGTGCTGGCAGAAGTGAATGTGTTCACTTATTAACATAATTTTAAAAATCATTATAATAAAACATTTATGATGTGATTAATTTGGAAATGTTATAATAATAAATAAAAACGTTGTAAGAAAATGAAACTGATAAACAGCCAAATACATGTGTTTGTTTGCATGTAAATGTCAACCAAAAACATATGTCAGTATTGATATTTTAACATGGAAAAAGGCGTTGTTGATATATGTATGTGTATACATACCACACACATATATTTCTTTTATTAAATATTTTTTTTTTGTATAAAAATTATATTTTAGTATATTTCTCAATTGCGCTTTGACATAAAAATATTTTGCCTGCGTCATACATCTTTACAGGCAAACTGTTGTGCTGTTTCTGTATTTTAAGCGATCAATTCGTCTTAAAAGTTTTTGTTGAAATCATCCTGTGTTCGTATGTTTTTTTTTTATAAAAGTATACAAATTTGAAATAAAATAAAACAGTACTATATTTTTTAAATTGCCATGGAATTTACATAATTTAAAAATTAATTTAATCAATTATTATAATTTATTATATTATAATTAAAATATGGCTTATTCCGTATGACTGCCAAGGCTGGCTCGGGCGTAGTCTAATCTGGAAGTCCAATTTTTAATCGTTTCGGGTTTATCGACAAAATAGTCAAACGATGTTAAATCGTGCGATTATGGAGGCCAATTCACGGGTCCTAAACATGAAACTATGAGGATACCAAACGTTTCCTTCAATAAATCAAGTGTAGCACGAGCTGTGTGATATGTTCCGCCGTCTTGTTAAAACCAAAGCTCCTGCACATCATTGCTGTTTAATTGACAAACAAAAAAGTTAGTCATCATGGCTATATAGCGGTCACTATTAGCTGTAATATTCTGACCAGCATCGTTTTTAAAGAAGTACAGACCAATGATGCCATCAGCTCATTTGGTACACCAAACAGTCAGTTTTTCTGGATGGAACGTATTCTCAGCATATAATTTAGGACTGATTTTGGTCTTCCACTTCACTACGCTCTACAGCTGCAATGACTTCTTCTGTACGCACTGCACGATATGTTTATAGATGTGTATTTTCATTTAGAGTAAATTTTGTATAAAAACGTTCCATAGCTAGTCGATTTAATTGCTCTGATGTTCGATTGTGTTGACCGTAAAATAAATATAGTGCGCGATACGCATTTCGAGCAGAACTATAATTTTCAAAAGAAATTCTATTCGTGTTGAAATGCTAAAACCAAACTAAACACTTATCATTTGACAACTGATAAAATGGGGCTACTTTTTCGATATTCAGAGTCTTTATGTCTACTAACTAACTCAGCCATTTCTCCTCTGCGATTCCACGCTTGGAATTTTCTTAACTTTGACTCAAAAACAAAATTTATTAATCCAACTCATAATTCAATTTTATTTATCAAAATCAAAATTCCATAATTTAAAATTTTGTTACAGATATCTAATCGTGACAACTCCAACACAAATTACTTCTTTAGATTAAGGAAAATTTTAAACTAACAGCCATATTTTAAAAAGAGTGAATCAAGATCTCATGCAGATATAAGTATTTAAATACATTAAAACTAATTTGTTTATAAAATGTAGCTATTGCTGCTATTTTTATACCCCTTACTGCGTACAGCTGCAAATATCTTTATTATGAACGTAACATTGCACAGTGGGGCAGAATCAAAATATTCTGAATATAACAGCCATTCAGAATGGGTTGCCGGATTGATCTAAAACACGAGCATAGCAGAAGAGTGTCTAAGCTAAAGTTTTAAAACTGGGCACTTTACACTTCCAATGGTTGGCGCTATGTGGTCTCTTGCTTGCACCTCCAAATTTTTTTAAGGCTTAAAATTTCTTTATTTTTATCTAATTAATCTATAAATTGTCTAAAAGGCCTCGTTAATACCTCTAAAACGGTGCCTTAATCTGCAAATAATGTTTAAAATAATTGAGTTAAAAGCATTTTAAAATTTTTTATCATGGTAACCGAGCTTAATTTGAAATATCTTGGAAAAATTTTAAGATTCTATTTTTTGTCTTAAAAACTAGACCATTTTCAATTTTAAAAACCAAATTGATGAAATTTTAATATCATTAGACGCCGTATCATTATTTACTAATATACCTATACACCTAGCTATAACTAATATTATGAAAAAATGGGACATACTACAAAATTACACCAAGATACCAAGGACGCAATTTTTGAGGATACTAAAATTTTGCCTGATAGAAAATAATTATTTTATGTATGGTAACACAGTTTACCATCAAATATATGGTATGCCAATGGGCAATCCCTTATCACCGACTATAGCAGATATAGTCTTAGACAATCTATTGAAGGAGAGCATTGACGACTTAAAAGAGAAAAACGTTTATATAAAGGTAATTGTTAAATATGTGGACGATTTATTTGCTATAATTAAACATAAAGACGAAGAAATAATACAGACAACATTTAACAATTACCATAACAAACTCAAGTTTACAATTGAAAGAGAGAAGGATAATTCCATTCCATACCTGGATATGACGATTATAAGAAAGAAAGACAGAATACTTACCGATTGGTATATGAAACCAATAGCATCAGGACGTTTAATAAACTTTAACTCCACACAACCCATGTATCAGAAAATTAATACTGCAACAAATTTGATTAAAAAAGTATTAAAACTTAGTGATAAAGAATTTAAATCACGGAACATTTTTAAACTAAAGGATATATTGACGAAAAATAATTTTCCACTGACGATAATAAACGCACTAATAAATAAAGTAACAAACAAAAATAATATAAAGAAAAAGGAAAGAGACGAAACATCTGGCAACAACACAAAATTTTACAGCCTACCATTTATCCCAAAATTAACTGACAACAGAAAAATAAGAGAGATAATAAAAGGAAAAGAAGTCATACTTACACATAGATCAAACAAAACAGTACATAGTTTATTTACTCAAACAAAAACAAAGATAGAATGTAGAGAACAAAGTGATGTTGTTTACCAAATTAAATGTGATGGCAAACCAAACGAACAGTGTGGAAAAGTTTATATTGGTACAACGAAGAGAAGTTTAGGCGTGAGAATAGACGAACATAAAGCTGACATTAAAAAAGGAAAACAATCAACAGCACTTGCACAACACTGTATAGAAAACAACCACACACCAAATTTTGAACATGTACAAATTTTAGATAAAGAGAAAAAGGAAAATAAGAGATATACGTTGGAGAGCTTGAGAATTCAGCAAAAATCAAAAAGCGCAATTAATACAAAAGAGGATAAAGATAACACCAATGCAAATTACACCATAGCATTAGTATAAAAACAACTGTGATCAACAAAGCTAAATAAAAACAAAAAATTTTTTTACTGTGATATATTATTTTAAGTTTATTTTACATTCTTTTTGACTAATTTAAGTTTTGTGTAGTATTGTCCAACTTTTATAAAACAAAACTGTGATAAAAATAATGCTAATTTGACGAGAAAAGAATATATGTAAGTAAATTAATTTTAACGTTTAGATTATTGTTGTTACAAATATTTTCTTTTGTAATTGTAATGTTGCCAGATTTAATAAAAAAATTTCAATGATGATGTTGGAAAAAACAGCCAACGAAACGTCGGAAAATAGTATGTTAAATAAATAGTCTTTTTTATTTAAGCTTGACCTTGAAAGCCTAACTATAGGAAACTATAGAGAACAAACATTGAATAAATCAACAAAAGGTCGATAAAGAATTAAAATCGCAAAGTTATTACAGTTAGTGTATTTTAGCCTCAAAAGGCGTCATCAATCGTTTTTCTTGTTTTGATAGAAAAAAATTTCTTAGGGAGTATATAGAAATTTTATATTTTTTTGTAAGCTTACTATATGTGTGTATGGTGAAACCAAATTTCATATAAAATTGAGGTTGCTGGAGTCAAGGTGGTAAGCACGTTGACTTGAAATCTGGTTTGCAGGGTTCATTCTCTTCGGCAACCAAAGATAAAAAAAGTGTTTTTTTCTGTTTAAATACTAGTACTCTGTTAGATTTTGCGAAAAGTGATGAGCAACATGCATTTTTTCGCTTGAAAAATTTGACAACTAGCTACTATTGCCAACGGAGCGGGGCGTTTTAGAAAATAATTATCGTTTTTATCGCCTTCAAGAATTCCATATTGTCTGGAAAAAGTTCAAAACTTTCTGAAGCCGAAAAGAAATAAATGCTCATTCACCTCCTCTAAACTTATGGAATTTATCCTATACAGACATATGTTTATGTATTTTAATTGCAGTAATGAGCAAACGTTTTACTCTGTCAATAAATTTATTTTCGTCTTTTTCTCTTTTTATTTGTTCTTCTATAAATTTTTTGAATAAAAAAACAATAAATCAAAACAAGCGGTCTGAAATAATTGGTTTTAAAAAATTCTGTACAAAAAAAGTGCTGCTTATGTTATTTCGTAGTTAAAAAAAGTGTTGCCAAGAACATTTTTTAGTTGCTAAACATGCTGCGAGAAACATTTCGTGACTATTTCACAAATAAGCAGAGAACTACTTCAGCAACATTATTTCTTATTTATTTCGCAGTATTTTTTTTATGTGGACTTTTTTAACATTTCGCACGAAATGATGAACAGAGTACTATGCTTAATGATATAAATACAAATTCAGAATAAGCATAACATCATGTGCAGCCTCCTTCGTCGGTACTTGTTCATAGCGAATTCGCCGGCGAAGTAAAATCTATATATATAAAAATGAATGTCTGTCTGTTTGTTTGTGCTTTATAGGAGGTCAAACCCTTGGACCGATCTTTCTGAAATTTTCACAGCATGTTACTGTGACTCTGGAAGGAATAATAGGCTATATGAAGTTTTAATTGGACAAAGGGGCGCGGCACCGCCCATATAACCCAAAAATTTAAATCGCCATATTTTGGCCATTTTTTGACCTACGTCGACGATATTTGGTACATATGGTATTGGCATAATTAGGAATACGTACCAGGAGAAAAGTGGGTGGGTGGGACCCCGCCCATTTTTAGAAAAATTAAAAATCGTAATATAGTCTTAACTATTGGACCAATCGTCATTAAATTTTCGCAATAGGATATTCTTGACTATATAAAGTTGGGATTGGACAAAGGGGCGTGGCCTCGCCCACATAACCTAAAATTAAATATCGTCATATCTTGGGCATTTTTTTACCTACGTCGACGATATTTGGTACATATAATATTGGCATAGTTAGGAATACGTACCAGGAGAAAAGTGGGTGGGACCCCGCCCCTTTTTAGAAAAATTATAAATCGTAATATAGTCTTAACTACTGGACCAATCGTCATTAAATTTTCGCAATAGGATATTCTTGACTATATAAAGTTGGGAGTGGACAAAGGGGCGTGGCCTCGCCCATATAACCCAAAATTTAATATCGTCATATCTTGGCCATTTTTTTAACTACGTCGACGATATTTGGTACACATGGTATTGGCATAATTAGGAATACGTACCAGGAGGAAAGTGGTTGGGACCCCGCCCCTTTTTACAAAAATTAAAAATCGTAATATAGTCTTTACTACTGGACCAATCGTCATTAAATTTTTGCAATACTTTTAATTTTATTTAATAACGAGGGGGGTAGCGAAGCACACCGGGTTCATCAAGTAGCTAATAAAATGGCTATATCTATCTCCTTTCACTACCTGTCTTATCTCTCATCTATCCCTTTCCTAAAGAATGTAGCACGCTTACAAACTAAATAGATATTATTGCCTGAAGTGCTACTTCTCTTTAAAAAAAAAGTTTATCAACCTTGTGGAAGATGGAGGTCCTTCAATTTGAACTATTTTAAATTGAAATTTTGATTTTAGCCTTTATGTTCTAGAATCCTAAAGATGTAATCGTAAAAGAGCGATATATTCGCCGAATTGCTGTTGAAAGTAATTCATGAGCTCTTGTCCATATGTGGACGTTATACCCTGTTCAGACATGTTTTCTTAATTGAGTCAATTTAGTTTTAATTGCGCCAATTAATTTGGTGTTCACACATGCTCAATTAAGCTTATTCAATTAGCGCATATTTATTTTACTAGGTAGTGTCATCCGCTCAGCTTATTTCTCCCCTTATTACAAAAACAACATGGCTTTTTGCTGTTGCTTTAAAGTTGGAAGTGTCGAAAGTCATTTTCTTATGACCCGACATTTTATTTTTATTTGTTTGTTTATATTTTTTAATTGCGGCTTGTCAATTTTATGAGTTTTTTTCTTCTCACTGAACATAGTTCCCAGAGTAAACATACTTGTTGGCAAGGGTTGCATTTCGCATGTTATTCAATTAGTGATGCAATTAACTACTAATTGCTTAATTTATTAATAGATTTCTTATATGGTAAATTGAGCTCAATTAAGGCCTTAATTGCGTAAATTCCTTAACTGCGCAATTAAAGCGTATGTCTGAACAGGGTATTATGGCCAAAAGATTACAAAATTACATTTTTGGGATTTTTGTTCCTTATTTTAGGAATTTCGGGATTTCTTTTTATCTTGGGGTGGCAAATGCCATTTTATTTGATTTGAGTTGGTCCAAACTGCATTTTATAAATGTGAGATATCAATATTTTCCTGCTTATTTTGGATTAATCGGCCTAGTACTTTGCAAAGGGCTAAATTAATTCCACACTACTTTGATTCTTATCCACTGTGCATTAGCATACGAACAGATTTATTAGTACAACAACATTTTTAAATTTCTGGGAATGAAAAATATGAACATCAGTTTTAGCCAACAAAAAAAAAAAAAAAAACGAATCTCTTACAATTTTGAAGATTTTCTAACCGAGTGCCTCAAATATTTGTGTAAGAGTGAAGTGTATTAAAGGTGAAATAATATGAAAAAAGATAAATGTAATGTAAATATATAATGCCGTATCTATTTGGTTAACAAAATTTTTCTTCTTCATAATTTTCGTCTCCTTAAATAGGAGAAAAAAGAAAACAGAAAATAAAAAATACGATGGCACAAAATCAGGCTTAACTAAGCATAAAGGTCAAAATATCATGTGACTACATCACGAAAGACTTTTTTTATTTAAAATGATGAGGTACGAGAAAAAACAAACTAAGTAAAAAAAAAAACTATAAAAATAAATTACAACGTTTTTTTGTCTCAAAATTTTTCATTTATGAATTGTAGCAGAACACAAATATAAAATGATACGTGATCCAACACGTTGGCTGCTGGCTATAACAAAGTTTTTGAACACCTAAAAAACAACAGGGAAGCAAGAGATTTTAATAAATTTAGCGACAATTGTCTAAAATGTTGAAAATTTGTCAAATTATTAAGCAAATCTGTGCGCTTAAATCTTTATAAATTTCAAGTCATGAGTTGGAAACTTAAGAAGGTCATCATAGTATTCAGTTGAGGTGAGTGTAATTTTTCAAGAATATTTCCAACAAAAAATAAAAAGATATTATGCTTAATTTAAAAGGTATTAAGTTGTTAGAAGATAAATGTACACGTAGCAAAAAATAATGGATTTTAAAGGGAAATCTAAATAAACCATAAACGGCCAGTGTCAGGCTCATAATAAAATAAATCAAGGATAATGAATTTAATACACTGAAAGAAAAATTATATGAAATTAAGAAGAAACATATTTTGTTTGAATTAAATTGTTTTTGACAAATTATAGTCGCAGTTAAAGTCAATCATATGAATTTCTGCTGAACTTTCATTTCATTAATAAGGATCAAGTTTTTCGGGAAATATTCTAGCTTTTTGTGAATTATTAAGTTTTAGTTATTTTTAAAAAAAATTCAGGTGGAATTATAATTTTTAAAAGGAGATGTGTTACTTAAGCGGCTATAACGACAAAAAAAGGATGTCCTCAGGAAGGTATATTATTTTATTTTGCCGCCATTTTGGTAAACATTAGTCTTGACAGTTAATATTTGGCAGTCGTGAAGAAGACACGTGACAAATTTATTATGGAAAATATTGGATAAACCAACGTGTTTAAATCGTTTAAAGATTTTGTCAAAATCTGTCATCATCAATTACTGTGACGATGAGAAAGTTTCGCGAAATTTTTGCGAGAAACAAAGTGCCAATAAAACGCACATGTATTGAATGATTTCGAAGAAAGAGGATCTGCAGGTGTTAGGCCCAAACATGGATCACAATGTACTGCAAGATGGGCTGCTCAAGAAAGTGTTCAGAAAAATCCATCAACCTTAATTCGACTTGGAGCTTGGTTTTCAAAGAACAACTATGGCCAAAATTTTGCACAAGGACTGGCATATGTTTCCATTTAAAATTGAGTTGACACAAGAGCTTCTTCCACAAGTTGGGTCTTTATTTTTTGATTTCAGATCAGGATGAGGTTTAGCCTACAGAACCAATGTGGCATAATTCAGGATAAAGTCTCGGCCATTAAAAGAGCGGTTGGCTGAATGAGGTACCACAGGATATACGGAGAGGATATCCGGATCTGTACTGACAGCAAGGCCGCGATAAACTCCTTATCGGGTGTCTAAACGATGTGTAGATTGGTCCGTAAATACCGGAAATCTCTAGATGGGATGGCAAGACATACCAACCTGGAACCATTTCGGGTGCCGGCATAACTGGGAACATAGTTACGGACGCTATATGTGGAACTCGGCTAAGAGACCGGAAGATAGATCTGCTGGTGTTGATTTATATTATGCCCTCGAAGACCTGATGGTGCACAATTTCGAGGTCATTATGGCTTTAGTATGATAGTAGAAGATCTGCAATTCTGCTGAGGTTTCTCCGAGGGTAGCTGGGCACACTGTGCTGACAGGGCACTGTGTTATCGGTACCCATGCTAGGAGAATGAATCTTCAAACAATGACTTCTGAAGAAACTTTCAGAAAGAGCAAGAGGAGAAAATAGTGGAGCATTTGTTTTCCCATTGTCCAGCTGATTCTGGGAACAGAGCGGCTGTTCCTGACAGTCCGTGTCTTCATAGTCTTGCAGATATATCGCTCTGTGATGTTGCTAGAATAAACTCGTTTATCTGATCTTCGTGGTGGTTTGGGGATGGGTCTGGCGGCAATATGGGGACCTGAATTGATCCTTTGCACATCCCTTTTTAAGTAGCACAAAGATACCATTTAGGACCTAAGTGAGTCGATTTCTCATACCAGCAGTCTGTGCAACCTGATCTAACCACAAGCCCACTTATGCCGCCGTACTTATGCCAATAGAATGTTGCAGCTGGCCCATGACAACCCTGATTTTCATGAAAAATAATGAGTGACGAGGCACCTTTTCATTTGGATGGATATTTGAATAAACAGAATCATCACTGACCTTTGCATAGTCTGGTGTGTAATTTGGTTGAGGAGAAATCATTTTACCTTACTTTTTTGAAAGTGAAAACAGCGTAACGGTAACTATGAATTAGGAGCAATATCGTGATTTGATTGAAAACTCTTTAAAGCCACAATTGGATGCTTTGGGCTTAATTAACATGTGGTATTAAGAAGAACGTGCCACATCGAATACAGCCAGGATTACAGTGGAATTGCTGCGAGACATATTTCCACAACAAGTTATTTCAAGAAATGGTGGAGTTGTTTGGTCTCTATGGTCGCCTGATCGGACTGCTCTGGTCTGCTCTGAACTTATTTTTGTGGACATATCTGAAAAGCAAGGTTTATGCAAATAAACCAGAAACGCTTTAGCTACTCAAACAAAATATTCGTGAGAATGTAATGAAAGATGTGCTTAAAAGGGCTGGCATCTGTGAAGCCTAGAGAGGCGCATTTTTATCTGATATTATATTCCTTACATAATTACCATTGTTATCAATTATCAATATAAGATCCATTCTCGTGTTAACACTTTGTATACGGAATCCTAAAAAGACCCACAAGCTATCATCCTCTTACAACTGATTAAAAAATGTGAAAGAAGAAAAAAACAAAAACAAAAAATAGAAAAAAAAAATTGAAAAGCTCGTTGAATGTGTACAAAATGTAAAAGAAAAGTACTTAAAACTCATAAAATATTTTTAGTAAGTTTTCAGAAAAATCAAAAACAAACTAACAACGTCATCGTTTTTAATGTCAACAGTCACATTATTACCACTTATGATTATTTGAGGATGAAAGTAGTAGTTACGACAACACTAACTAATTGAAAATGGTTGCAAAAATTTAATCCAACTCTATATAAAACTTTTACACTTTGGCTTCTTTATGATTTCTTATTTTAATTATATTTTTAGTTGTAGTATTTGACTTATTTTTATGGATTTCATGTACTTACTTTTATATCAAGGGAAACTATTTTTTTTTTGTTTGTTCATTTTCTGCCAACTTGTGTATGTAGAAAGTTTAAGTCATTACCTAGAAAGAACGAAAGAAAGAAGAAGAGAAATGAAAATCATAAAGTGAAATTGTAATAAACCTTCTACAAACACTCTTGAGATTAAAAATTTCATTTAATGAAATATTTTATTAAAGAATGTAATAATAATCTTTCTCTTGAATTCAGTTTGGATTCTATTTGTTGTTTATTCTATTTTTAGTTGTCAACTGATGAATTGTGAGGAAACTAAAGGAGGAAGACTAGTTGTAGGTATTCAGAGGCTTCATTTAATAATTTCATTTATTAATTGCATTTCATAGTTTAAGTAATTGGCACTGAATTTGTGAGAGTTATTTATTATCAAATTTATCACAATTTAGATTTAGAGAAACTATTTTCAATTCGAAAAAAAGTATATGGAATAAATGAATTAAAATTGACTTTCGGATTAAGTTCATTTGCAATTTTAATTTGTAAAAATTTTTTTTAGAAAGAAAAATTATGTATTCGGACGTTTTCCAAAGAAAACAAAAAAAAAAAAAAATTCACCAGCAGAATGTAATGCTGAATTTTCTGGATCACTGCATCCTTCAGCATTCCTCGTGAATTTCTAGCTTATTTTGTGCACATTGTAAACATCATCTATTTAACCAACTAATTTAATCAGTATTAATTTTGTTAGACCAGGTCCACACACAACTCAAAGAAAAAGAAATCTTCGTTGTTCTCTCTTCGAAAAAATGCTTTCTAAATTTTTTTTTAGAAATTAAAGTAATAAATGAATTTAAGCCGAAAATCAATTTTAATTCATTTATAGTATCCATAGTTAAACTCCTGACTTTTTTATGCCCAATTAAGCTGGTACTCTCACATTCCAAATATCATTTTTGATAGATGGAAGGTTGAGTTTTCTTCTTTCTACACTACGTAACCGTTAATCTGTTTTGTGATTTGAGTCATTATTTTCACCTGCACCACACAAGTTATTGATAAAAATATAACCTGCGCTGAGCTTCTATTATACTGGCAGGTCTGGAACTCGACACAATTCCGCAGTCTGCATACTATAGATAGTGGCCACTTCAAATCGTGCATCTCAAGCTTATGTTTTTACCTTGCTTGATTTTAATTAAAGACCTATTAGAAATCCTTTTATGACCTTTAACACTGGGAAGTGACACTTTCTGCAAGTGACTGCTAACGATTTCAAAAAATGGGTGGTCAAAAATAGAAGCAGCTAGAGTAGGGAGATGAGATTTTACATGAATGTAAAGGGAGTATTTGTACGAAATTTCTAGAAAATCTAAAAAGTGACACGCCCACCTCCCATACAACCTAAATTAAAAAATTGTAATAATTTAGAAATTAGCGATCCGATGAGATAGAAATTTTGCATGCGAATATATTTAGTATTATTATAGTATATTGCAAATTTACAAAAAATCGGTCAATAGCCTCGCCTACAACCCATACAACCAAAATTTAAAATTGTTATAACTTTGAAATTGGTAATCAGATGAGAGCATTACTTTGCATTTGAATATATTCGGTAATATTGTGACATATTTCCAATTTGAAAACAAAAATCGAACAAGGGCCACGCCCACCTCCTATACAATAAGCGACAAGTTCTTCCACTCGCCTCCTTTTTGTTCTCATTGAACCTTCCTCATAAAAAACGTTCGGTCGGCCTCTACCTCTTTTATTTTAGATATCACTGAACCAGAGTGTTTAAAAAAATTTAAACAAAAAAACGTTCAAATTCTATTTTTGGTCACTTTTGTGACACTAAGCGACTTGTGGTTTTAAAAAGACAGCCGATACACATTAATTGCTGCATGAGAAATATAATGGTCATACACTCTTTCATTATGGGGATAAATATCCTCCAACGAGAATGTGCAATTTGTAATCAGGACTTCTTTTTATGGACTTATTTGTCAAAGGTCTATGCTAGCGAACCTACTTTGACTCTATATTCTCTACTCTACGGCTTTTTAAAATGTTACGAAGTAAAGGAAAAGGCTGCTTTATTTAATTTCAAAATCAAATCAGGTCACTGTGTCATAAATTATTTGGTCGCTAGATGTTTTTAATTTTAAATGGAGAGCCATTCAGGCCATTGATCTATTGATTCAAAAACTTGCTAATTAATAAATAAAAATTTCTGCTAAAAATTGATATTTTGAAAAAATTAAAATCTTTTCGTTTTTAATAGGGCCCCTATTATAATTTTCTTGATACTCGAAGATTTATATTAAAATTTAAGAGGTGCTATTTAAGCTGATAGAACTTTCGAAAGGGTTAACTGTCAAACGAACTGGCTCTAGGACGGGGCACATAGAATCCGTCATACTTCAAACTTGACGTATTCAACTGACAAGTCAAGTAAAAGGCATGTTTTCCTATGAGCTTGTCCGTTAACGCAAAGTACAAAAGTTGGTAAATTTATAACTTTTGACGTACGTTGAATATTTTTACAGTTATAAATTGCTTCTTTTTGTTATATCAAGCTAAATTTTTGTAACTTTTAGTACAAACAGGAAATAAAGTAATTTCACTGAAAGACTACTTGGTTCATTATATGAGGTAAGATTCTCTCTTAACACATCAATTCGATTTTAATAACGAAGGTTATTTGCATATGCAATCAAAATCGCATATAAAAAATTAGTTTAAAATAAACAAAAAATAATATTGAAAAATTTACTCTGTTCAATTCGTGAGAAATCATGAAATCTTTCTTGCTTCATGTTGAACTCACGAAATGTTTTTGCTTTATGTTTAGAAACAGCAAAATGTTTCTGGCACCAATTCTTTCCAACTGTGAAATAATATGAGCTGCATTTTATGAGGAAAACTAAGTATTCTTTTAAACTTGTGATAGTTGTTAGTAACTTAAGTTATTCTGCTGGAAAATTATGTCAACCACCTCTATTTAGAACAAAGTTGTCTATTAATTATCTTCAGGAAGTGACAAATTAGATTACAGATAAACTGTCAGTAATTTTATGTTGAAGGCTAAAATTTGTCCTTAAAATTTTTAATCTTTAATTATTTACTTAAATAATAATATTATTAATTTTTGAAATAATTAGTGTAGTAAATTTGTTGAATCTCAATTTTTTAAAGAAAGAGGTATAACGAATTTATTTAAAAAATCCAACTTTAACTAATTTTATTGAATGGCGAGAGCATCCAATTTTCCGTACTGAAAGATTTGTATTGAGTCTTAATTTAAATAAACATTAGTGTCATCGGTGGGAAAATTTTTTTTTCATACGTTTTTCAATTTTTTTATTTTCGTTTTTTTTTTGTTGATCATTAAATGAATTTGTTGCCTTGTTATTTCCCTCAAATAAAGCATTATAATATATTTTATATAAATTACCTTAAATTACTATTTATGTAAGGAAATTTTCTAAATGTATTTTTTAATGAAAAAATTTTAGTTTTTAAAAGGAAAAGCGTAACTTTTTCCTGTCTTTTCCGGGCAACATTGTTGCAAAGATAAACAACTGATTTAATATGCGTCAGCAAAGTACTTATTGTGCCAACCTCATCCGTCATTACTTTCCCTTTAGTTGCATACATCAAAGTACAACTTATGACGGATTCTAAGTGCCCCGGCCTTTATTATGTACACGCTTTGGCATTTCTGATTAGCGTACTCTGGGAAATCATAATTAATGTATTGACTTTTAAACAACGCTGTTTGGCAGTTTTACTTTGAAAATTAGCAATCAATTCGCGCAACTTATAGATGAAATGAGGATTATTTTGGCTTAAAGGATTTATTAATAAACAAAATTGCTGCATATAGAGTGAAACCAAGCCACAAAGGGCTCCTATAGACTCCATTACATTTTAAAAATACACCTCTTGTTGCGGTGTACATGCTGAGTTAAGTTGCTTAAGTTGCACCAATACCATCATTTCATGTTTCAAAAGATGGATCAATGGCTTATTAAAATCAAAATTTGTCTACAATTCAATTTCAAGAAATGGAACTGTTATATGGCCAGCAAGAACGCACAATTTAATACCTTTCAATTATTTCCTGTGCAACCAAGTGAAGTCATTGATTTATGCAGACAAACTAATAGTAATAAACGCTTTGGAGACCAACGTTTTCATGTTCAGCCGGTAATGAGCATAATGTATCATCGAATGCAAGAGCCGTGAAAATTAGTTTAAAACTTACAAGTGGACTTATTCTACTGCTTCCACAATATTCTTCGGAAATTGTTCTTTCCGAGCACTCTCGTTTTGCAAAAGATTCAAAGATAGGTAAATACGCAGCGTCTGGATCAAATATAGATTTATATGTTTATTTAAAATATTTTGAATTTAAAACAAATTAATTTAAACTCCCAAAAAAAAATGTTAAGAGTTTTTTCATAATCCTTAAAGAAAAATACCGCGGTTTTCGCATTGAAGAAAAAAATTGTTTTCGCTTTGACCCATAGTGCAGTATTCTAACTATAAACAGCTCTTAAATAAAAGTACTAAGCTTTTAGATACAAAACATATTGGAACACAGATTTAATTAAATAAATATTGACCACAGATATTACTTTTTGTCAATACTGACATTTTTCAATACTGATTTTAATTTTTATGTACAAACTCTAATCGAATTGAAGATTAAATTTTCCAAAAGCCGCACAAGAGTGAATGCATATGATTGTGTCTACTTGTGTGAATATGTGGCAATTAGAAAATGAATGTATGCGTATGTGAATAGAAAATTTTAATAAAAATTGCAAATAGAAAGCCAATTTTTCTCCCCAAAAAGAGACGGTAATAAAAACTAACAAAAACTGTACGATAATTTAATTTGGCAACAAAGACAGGCAGAAAGGCAAATACATTTAAGTCTTAAGTTTTTGTAAAGGGTGTTTTTTTTATAGACATATAGAACTTTGAAATGGAGTAAATCAATAATGAATTTTGTTAAGTTGATATAAAATTTACTTTATTTGAATGATAATTTATTGATATTAAAATTTAAATATGACTTCTCGCATATGACTGCCATAACTGGCTCGTACTTAGTCTAATCTAGAGGTCCAATTTTTTATTCCTTTTCCAACGTTTGTGGCTGTATATATGTTATTCTCCAAGTGTTTAATCGTTTAGGGTTTATTGGCGAAGACTATGGGCACTGAATTTTACGATGGAGGCCGATTCATGATTCCGGGACATGAAACTTTGCGGTTACCAAATGTTTGCTGGAATAAATTAATTCTGGCGTAAGCTGTGTGAGACTTTGTATCGTCTTGTTGAAACCAAAGCTCCTGCACATTATGGTTGTTCGTTGTTGATGAACGAAATAGTCAGTAATCATGGCTCTATAGCGGTCACTATTAACAGTAACTTTCTGACCAGAAGCGCGGACCAGTGATTCCACCAGCCCGCAAAACACTTCAAACATTCACTTTTTCTAGATGTTGCGATGTCTTAACATACACCCGAGAATTATCATCACTTCAAATACGAATCCATTCGACTTAAAGTGATCTGCATCTCTAAACCAAATTCGCTTATAGAAATGAGAATCAAGAGTAATTTCGTTTTGGGGCCATTCACCGAATCTAGGACTTGGTAGGTGATCGTGTAGATTTAATTGTTGCACGCGTTGAATTTTGTAAGTACGGAAGTCAAGATATTTGCGACAAGTCTTACATAAAGTGGATGGACACATATGCAATTCATGTGTATGATGGCGGATAAACTAATGCAGGTCTTCCTCTACGCCATGCTCTACAGCAGCAATGACTTTTTCCGTAAGCACTGAACGACGTCTCTGTGGACGTAAAGGCGTGTTACAACATATTTCGAACGGAACCATGATTTTCAAAATAAATTTGCGTAATTTTAAAACGTTGTTCAGGCGTCAGTTTATTCATGTTGAAATATTAATCCAAACCAAAAATAAATCACTTCAGAGCTGACAAAGTATACGCCAGTTAAAAAAGTGCTGCCAAATTTGCACTCTATTAAATACACTCTCTATTTATACGAAACTTTATGTACAGATAAATATGTACAAAAGTATAGAATGTAAAGAAAAGTGTATAAAATTTGCAAATTACCAATGAAAATATCTAAAACTGACACTCAATTTTTTTACTTATTAATAATTTTTTTTCTCCTTTAAAAACTTAATTTTAATAAAAGATACTTTTAGAAATTCTCAGGAAAAAGTTAAAATTTTTTCTTTCAGAAAGGAATGTTTATTCTTTCAGTTCGAGAACAAAAAAAAAAAAAAAAAAAAACTGCAACGTGTTAGATAACAACGGCTTTTACTTCATCGAGTTTTCTTTTTCTTACCTTCAATTGCAGGCAATATTTTATTTCACTACATAAAATGATTAAATAGCGTTTTGTAGTGAATTATTTGGCACAAGCAGCAAAACAGTATAACAGAACGTCAGCTTTAATATGTTCAATTTCACTCGAAGATTGTACAAAATTAATTTAATCTACTATCCAAACCAAACGATGGATCCGTGAAAGCCATATTTCATATTTAAGGTCACTACGTCAGTTTGGTCAGTTGGACAACAAATGAGACTGGAAGGAAGAAAAAGTTAATCGAATAATTTGAGACCATGGGCTCTTAAAAGACATAAAAGTACCAGTGGATTATTCGTTTCGACCATTGAAATTAGTAAATGGCCACTGTTATTAAAGACGTTGCTGCAAGAAGTGATAATCAAACAACCATTAGCAATGTCGACATCTCATTGTTCTCGTTAAAGATCATTCGAAGAAATCATCTTGAAGCTTTGCCGCCAACTCCTATTGACTATTTTCCGCTCGGCTATCTAAAAGCTTGAGTTTATTCAAATAAACCAGAAAGATCTTGAGAGACTTGAAATCTTCAAGATAAAAATGGTTTTATTAATCACTCAATCTACAACAAGACGCTTATACCGTGTTCAGAAATACGCTTTAATTGCCTATTTAAGGAATTTACGCAATTAAGGACATAATTTAGCTCGATTTATCATATAAGAATTCAATTATTTAATTTATCAACTAGTACTTGATTGCATTACTAATTGAATATTATACGAAATGCAACCCTTGACAAAAAGAATGTTTTCTGGGAAGTATGTTCAGTGGGAAGAAAAAATTCAATAAATTGACAACCCGTATGTAAAAATATAAACAAACAAATAAAGAGAAAATGGTAAGCGAAGCTGAAGGCAAGTTAATAAAAATTTAAAACAAATTAAAATAATTTTTTTATTTTATTATAATTTAAGAAATGTCTTTTTTAATTAGCGAACAAATTGAAGAGGAAGAAAATAACTCTTAAGAAACTGATCATCGTGGCAGTTGCAAGTTATTTCCCAAAATACAGATTGGCGATTCTGTTAATTAAAAACCTTCATTTATATAAAACGAATTATTGCGATTTCATTTACCATCTTCCATAATATCCTTTGATTTGTGTTCTAGTTTAATATTTTAAGGATCTGTAGCTGTTATTTAAATTGTCTCTAAATTTTGCAGAATTATTAAATTCCTTTTTTTTTCAACACAGATAGTTTGGATTCCAAAATTGATTGCACTAACTGCAATAGTTCAATATTTCTTTTTTAAGAGTTATCTTTATCCATTTTTTATCCGTTGCAATAAAAATAATGTTGTTTTCAGCTGTCAAATGCTAATTGAATAAGCTTAATTGAGCATTTGTGAACACCAAATAAAATTGCGCAATTAAAATTAAATTAATTCAATTAAGAAAACATGTCTGAACTAAGTATTATAATATTTTTTAAGCTTGAGAAAACTTACGGATAACTGACAAGCGAGATATCAACTTCAGGCACAACCCTTAACTTAAAGAAACATTTTTTCGACGATGTGGTGATTTCAACAATCGGATCTGAATTGGCCTTAGGAGTCTTGTGACTTAACAACTTTAGATTATTTAATGCCACTGGTCTGTGCCAATAAACCAACAACAATTGATGGCACGTACGTCAACTGTGTTCATTAGTGACATACGGCCAGCAATATTACATCAAAACGTTTGTATAATTGGCACTTAAATATCACGTGCTTAATAACTACAAAGGCAACTTTTTCTTGCGTTTCAATTTAAAGACAAAAAAAAAGAAACGATTCCATTTTTAACCTTTTAAAACTTAATCCACGGCGGTTTGAAGAAATATTTTCAATTAGTAGAAATTAATGTCGTTGGAGCCAATTGAAAAAGAATTAAACAATCTGAGCCAGTGCAAACAGATATTTTCAAAAGTCACGGCGTTTTTTTTTTGTATTCTATTAAGGAGCAGAAACAGACTCTTTGTAGGTCGTTTATTTTCTAAAGACGATGCTGGCTAAATAAGTCGAGCAAATATAACTGGACTGATATTTTACCTTCCTATATATTTGGATCATTGCATAGAAGGCCATGTGTGAAATGTTGGGACAGAGAAGAAAACTATTATTATCTCAATATCATTATCACCATCCCATTAAACAACACTTGACGGGTTCATAGTTAAGGGGAAGTTCAACGAAACCTTGTATCTACCAGGATTTCGAAGGTCAAGAATGTTGCTGAAGAAATCAAAGAGCAGAAGAGTGACTTTACTATGGAATTGAGCGAATCGTTATAGTTCAAGGGCACTAATAGTGTGTTCATACATGCACTTTTATTGGGTCAGTATTCTGTTTATTAACAAAATTTATTTAGTGTTCAGACATACTCAATTTAGTTAGCTCAATAACCCCAATAAGCTTCAGCCCAATCGCGGCTTCTTTATTTCTTTTAATTTATAATAATGAAAAAAACAAGAAATTTGTTATTTTTAAATTCTATTAGACAGTTTTTTTTATTTATTAACAATTTAATATTAATAAACTTACCTTCTACTTGACTCGCCATGTTTTTCTTTTGTTTTGTTTTATTTTGCTGACATATGTCATTGTAGATAATTGTAGATAATTTTGCTCACTAAACACACTTCTACACAGTGTTGTATTTTAAGTCTTGCTCGATATTATAACAATTTTGGAATATTGAGCTCAATAATAGCATTTATTGGGATAATCTCAATAGAGGCCCATGTATTAACACACTACAATATTGGCAGATCAAATTCAATCCAACTATTAAAGAAGTCGTCAAGCTACTGATACTTTGTTTCAGTGTGAAACGGGTAATCGTGTTTTCTTTTTTTATATTTGGCGGAATTGAGCTTGGATTGCTCCATACACCTGGTGGAGTACGTATTCGTTTATCAGGCAGAGATTATTAGACTTTATACTTCGAACATAAAATGCATTAGTGCCGTATTATTTAGTCGGCATCCCAGAAGATATACGACCTATGAGGAGTCTATCTTTAGGCTAATGCTAGCCGACTGCTTAAATAAATATATATCTTTGATGTGCTGTCTTAGGCCCTTAACTAATTCCTGGGATTAGTAGAAGGATTTTTCTCTTTGTATGAGAAAAAGAGCCATAAGAAAATAACGATAATGTTCGTCAATCTCTTAAGCCTTCAAAAAACGAGAAATATACATACACAACAACACACAATTCATTTATAACATCCGTCGATAATTTCAGGTATTTTACGGTATTTAAAAAAAAAAACTTTTCCAAATAATAAAAAACAGGAAATGATTAATTTTATGTTTATTTAATTTTTTTAATGTAGAATTTTTCCGCATAAAAAACTTCCATTAAATTGTTTTCTCAATGTCGGAACATAATCGTGTGGAAATGTTATAGACCATAGAACATTAAACCGTAAACAAGTGTAGCAATTGAAATTTATTACTTTAATTGCTGCTATTCCTTAATAATTTTCTGGTAATACGGTTGAAGTAAATTCAAAATACTAAAACAACTTTTTTACTTGTTTTTTATGTTCTTTTGCTATGTTTTTTATTTTATTTTTTGTACTTTTTTTTATTACTTATTACTTTTTTGCTGTTTAAGAAAAGTTACAACTAACTTGACTGGAATTATTTAATAGACTTTGATAAATATATGGAGCGAAAAGAAAAGCAACAAAAAATAAAATATACACTCGTACTTTCTAAAACCAGAGAAAAATAAGAGCAAAAAAAAAACATAAAATAAATGAGTGCTGACTCAGTGGGTACGTGTCATCACAAAAAAAAAAAAAAATGCAAAACTAAACGAGTATTGAGAAGTTTCTTGATGGTTGTTAAAACTTAAAGTTTGTTCCTGTTTTGGTTTTTCACATATTGCTACCAAAACACGTGTATGTATGAGTATGTGTGTATTTATTTTTTGTTGGTCTTTTAATACTTTGAAACAATTATATACATACATACTTACATTTCCTTGTAAGTTTTGTACATTTACATGCTTAAGTTTACGAGGTGAATTCAAATAAAAAGAAAAGTTTAGTAATTTAAAGCTTAAATTTCATTTGTAAACAGTTACATCAGTTCGTCGAGCTAACACCCTATTTAGCGTTGCCAAACATTATGTTTTTAAAAAGTATTCAGTTTTAAAAGCTTGCAATTTTGGCACTCAAATAACCAGGGCACAATGGAAGAAAAATTTTTAAATTCATGACTTTTAATAAGTCGATACTACTCACTGCTTTTCATTTGGGTATTCGGTGCTGCTTGATACTTTTAATGAGTTCTTACTGTACAATAAAATTGCCCATGTGCGTATTATAAAGGGTTATCCAAATGTGACGCCTAGATGTCAGCACTATATAATTTTTACACGTGACATCTTTTCAAATGACATAAGCCATTTTGTTTTATTAGAAGGTAGTACAGTTTTAACCATGGACAGGTACACATTGCAACAACTAGTTTACATCATTCAAAATTATTATGAAAATGGGCGTTCTTTGAAAAATACCCAAAGCAAAATTTTGTTTAGTGACGAAGCTCATTTCAGAATGGATGGATTCGTCAATAAGCAAAATTGTCGTATCTGGGGTGATGAAAATCCTCGTGTTATTAATGAAAAATCTCTACACCTACAAAAAGTTACTGTTTGGTGTGCGTTTTGGGCAAATGGAATCATTGGGCCATTTTTCTTCGAAGATGATGCTGGAAAAGCTGTTACTGTGAATGCTGAGCGATACCAATCAATGTTGAGAGACTTTTTATGGACACAGTTGAATCATATGGATGTGTCTGACGTCTATTTCCAGCAAGACGGTGCTACATGTCACACAACTCGAGAAAACATTACGCTTTTGCGATCAAAATTTCCTCAACGTGTAATTTCACGAAATGCAGATTTCAATTGGCCTCCAAGGTCATGTGATCTAACACCATTAGATTTTTTTTGTGGGGTTTTTTGAAAAGTCGAGTGTATGCTAACAAGCCACAAACAATTAATGATCTAAAGAACAACATTCAAGTTGCAATTCGTGAAATAAAACCAGCAACATGTCGGAAAGTCATTAAAAATTTCGATATTCGGATTGATGTCTTCAGACGCAGTCATGGTGGACATTTGAATGATATTCTATTCCACTTATAATTGTAATGGATCATACTTTTAATAAAAAAAAAACAGCTTGAAAAAATTGCAAATAGTTTGTGTTTTATTTCAAAGAAACATGTAGGCGCGTTTTTTGGATGACCCTTTATTAGTACGTTGTACAATATAGAGGGTGTTTTTTTAAGAATGATAAAACTTGAAATTAAAAAAAAAACACTAAAAACTAAATTTTTATATAAAATTTTTCTTATTAATTTTTAGTAAACTCTGGCAAATCATTATGAATAGACTCACGCTTGACTAGGCTTTTCGTCAATTGGGCTCTAGAGCAGTTAGTAACTGACCCGTTTTTTTATCGCCAAATTGTGTTCAGCCATGAGGCTCATTTTTGGCTTAATGGGATTGTTAATAAGCAAACCAGCGGCATACGGAGTGAGACCAATCTACAACGTACCCTACAGACTCCATTGCATCCAGGAGAATGCGTCGTTTGATGTGGTTTACATGCTGGTGGTATCATCGGACCTTTTTTTTAAATGAGGCCGGATCTCACATTACGATCAATGGATCCGGACGAAATGAATGTGGTTTCAACAAGATGGCGCTACGTGCGATACGGCGATTACAACCATAAAGTTGTTGAAATCAAAATTTGACGATAAGTTGATTTCGAGAAATGGACCTGTCCTTTGGCCTCCAAGGTCGTACGATTTGACACCTCTCGATTATATCCTGTGGGGCCACGTGAAGTCACTGGCTTACGCTGATAAACCAGCAACAATTGACGCTTTGGAGGCCAATATTGTTCGTGTTATTCGTAACATACGGCCTCGAAAAAGTGACTCAAAATTGGACGTCCAGAATGCACTTCGTCATGAGCAGGCGTGTTTGCATTATGCCCAAAATCATTTTTAAATACGAGGGCTGCTATATATATTGCTGGCCTGGCCACACTGAGTGCAATCTGATATTTCCACTGGAAAGTTTGTCATTTTTAAGCATAATCGTACTCAAAACGTTTTGACGTACGACCATTATTTGTCTTGAAAAAATTAATATAGAAAAAAATGGAATTAACTCGTGAATATTTTCCTGCCATCATTTTTCACAACTTTCGACGAGGATTATCATGACAAAAGTGCATTGATGAACTTAGATCTTTGTATGGCGATGAAGCACCATCCTATAGCACTGTAAGGAATTGGTATAATGAATTTAATCGTGGCTGAAGCTCGCTCAAAGACGAATTCCGTGAAGGTCGTCCAAAAACGGCTGTTGTGCCAGAGAACATTGATGTCGTGTGTAAACTCATAATGAAAGATCGACATGCGATATACCGAGAGATAGAGACATCCTTGGACATTTCTTCCACCAGCATACATTTGATACTGCATGAACACCTGGCCGCAAAAAAGGTTTTTCTCGTTGGATCCCGCACAATTTGAAAGTTGCTCAAAAAAAGGCTCGTGTCGATTGGTGCAAAGAAATGTTGCAAAAATACGTTTGCGGTGCTTCAAAAGACGTTTATAAGATCGTCACATGTGACGAATCATGGATCTATGCGTATGAACCCGAAACGAAACAACAATCGACCGTGTGGGTTTTTAAAGACGAGCAAAATCCAACGAAAGTTGTTCGTGGAAGAAGCACTTCGAAGCAAATGGTCACCTGTTTCTTCGACAAAACTGGTCATGTGGCGACTGTTCCGCTTGAGCAACGTAGGGAGGTCACTTTTGAGTGGTACACTACAATTTGTTTGCCTAAAGTCATCGGAGAAATTCGAAAAACCAACAAGAGAAGACGAATCATTGTTCACCATGACAATGCGAGCTCTCACACATCGGCTCAAACCAGCGCGTTTTGACCGGCCAAAACGTCGAATTAATGGGTCATCCGCCGTACAGCCCTGACTTGGCACCTAATGACTTCTTCTTGTTTCCGCACATCAAAAAAAAAAATGCGTGGTCAACGATTATCGTCGCCAGAAGAAGCTGTTGAATTGTTCAAAAACCATGTTTTAGAGGTGTCTCAATCGGAGTGGAAAAAGTGCTTCGACAACTGGTTTGAGCGCATGCAAAAGTGTATAAATCATGCTGGAGAATACTTTGAAAAACAATCAAACCATTTTTGATTATAAATATTCGCATTTTCACTATTAGGCCAGAAATATATAGAGCAGCCCTCGTATTAAAACCATGTTCTGATCTTTGGTATAAAAATAATTTTTCATTACATTTTAATTTTTTGTATTATTTTTTACAATTTAATGTTCTATCAGGATTTAAGAAAAAATCCAGTCTTTTGACTTTTATTGCGGAAAAAGAAATATTTTAAAAAGTGGTGATAATAGTGTAAAAATGTATGTATGTATTGCTAAAAATTGTTTATAATTATTTTATGTCTTTTTGGATTAATTGAGAATTATACGTATATACCATATATATAATGTCCGGCTAGATAAAATGTCAACATAATTTTCTGAACATGCCTCGTATATTACTTTTTATACATACTTAACCAATTGTAGGTTTGTACATATGTATGTATGTATGTATGTATGTATGTATGTATGTATGTATGTATGTATGTATGTATGTATGCATGTATGTATGTATGTATGTATGTATGTATGTATGTATGTATGTATGTATGTATGTATGTATGTATGTATGTATGTATCTATTTATGTATGTATGAATGTATGCATATAAATACCAAAAAAATACATTCCTTTTAAATCTACAACACACTGAGCTAACAGCAGCACAAGTTGCTTCTAATGTGTTTGTAACTTCATAGTGAATGACTGGGGAATTACACAACATTTTATTTTACGATTATATTTTCATGTAGCTGCTGTGATCCTTTATCTTTACACATAAAACTCTACGGAAATATTTTGTATAGTGTGGGAGGTTTTCTTTTCCATGAAGTGTAGTAACTAAAGTTTTTTTGTATTAGTTTTTACAGAATGTAAATATTATTTATTTACCATTTATTCTTTGTTAAGAAAATTTATGTCGCTTCTATTCATTTGCATTTATATAGATTTTGTATTAACAATGATTGACATAAGACAGATCAAATAAATACAATATTTCTTATAAACTATAACACAGGTTAAAAAGACAATAATATATCGAACAAATTTGCTAAATTTTTTAAAGTTATTTATATTAGTTTTTATACTTAAATTGTGTATTCTCTAATTCCTGCTTAGTAATCATTTAGTAATTTAAAGTTAAAAGAGACTATTTGATTGTGATTAGAGTATTGCTTAAAACAACTATAATCAGACAGCGAAGACGATCGTCTAATACTCGGCAAACAGCCGCCGCCGGCATTAATCGACCGTTGAAAACCGCAGCCGAATTATGTGGTTACCCAGGTCTCTTTATTTGCTTTTACATCATTTACTGTAAAAAGATTCGCTAAAATATTCAAGTTTTAAAGGTGAAGTTTTTTTTTTATGAAAATACAAATTTTACGTTCCAACTAATGTTTCTGATTATGAGAATTTATTTATTATTGAAAAAAATGTTTCCAATTTTATACCGGCAACTGTGTTTTATTTTTAATACCTCCTCCAAGTTCCCTGAAAACTTAAAATTTGGCAGAATAGTTCCTATCTCTAAAATAAAGATACCTCGTTTTCTTTCGGATTATACTCCTATTACAATCTTAGACGCCAGCTTGAAAATACTAGAGCATCTTTCATCACATAATTATTTATCTCAATATCAATCGGGTTTTAGCGTCACGGTACCACAAGTTTGATGTTAGATTGTAATGGAAATGTAAGAAGTAATCTTCATCAGAAATTAAATTCAGTGCTCATATTTCTTGACTTGAACAAGGCTTTCGAATTCCATTATGACTTTGTCAGAAAATGCTATCACAATTTGACTTGAACTTTACATATTGACAGATGTAAAGTTGGGCCAAATATCTCTCAGCCTCAGGAATTTATTTCGGGACCGCTTCTATTTATGATTTATATGAATGACTATAGCAGCAGCTTGACTTTTTCAGATATTGTACATATGCAGATGATATCCAGTTATTAGCTGATAATACGGGAATGAATTTTTCGAGTTCAGGGAAAAATTTTAATCCCCTTTGAGACTCGATGTATGTAATTTTCCCAGATAAATGCTTAACTTAATTTGATTTTAAGATGTGGGAATATTGAGTTTGTATCTCATTGTAAGGTTTTAGGGATTAACTTAGATAACAACTTGAGTTTTGATCTTTATGTAAACTATGTTATCTCGAAGTTTTGCTCGGAAAAAATTGTGTAATTGTATAATTGGAAATTTACTCGTGAAAGTCACATGCCATACTTAATGGATTTAAACAGTGCTTTAAAGGAATAGCTGGCTACATCTTTGCACTTAAGTATAGATCAAATACGTATGTGACATTGTTCACTGTTAAACTTCTGCAATGTGACTTTGAGAGCTTTACTAATCTAAGACTAAAGCTCCAATTTTATAAGGTTCGAGGGCTGCTCTATATATTTCTGGCCTAATATTGAAAATGCGAATATTTATAATCAAAAATGGTTTTTATTGTTTTTCAAAGTATTCTCCAGCATGATTTATACACTTTTGCATGCGCTCTAACCAGTTGTCGAAGCACTTTTTCCTCTCCGATTGAGACACCTCTAAAACATGGTCTTTGAACACTTCAACAGCTTCTTCTGGCGACGAAAATCGTTGACCACGCATTTTTTTCTTGATGTGCGGAAACAAGAACAAATCATTAGGTGCCAAGTCAGGGCTGTATGGCGGATGACCCTTTAATTCAACGTTTTAGCCGGTCAAAAACGCTCTGGTTTGAGCCGATGTGTGAGAGCTCGCATTGTCATGGTGACCAATGATTCGTCTTCTCTTGTTGGTTTTTCGAATTTCTCCGATGACTTCAGGCAAACAAATTGTAGTGTACCACTCAGAAGTGACCGTCCTACGTTGCTCAAGCGGAACAAACGCCACATGACCAGTTTTGCCGAAGAAACAGGCGACTATTTGCTTCGAAGTGCTTCTTCCACGAACAACTTTCTTTGGATTTTGCTCGTCTTAGAAGACCCACACGGTCGATTGTTGTTTCGTTTCGGGCTCATACGCATAGATCCATGATTCGTCACCTGTGACGATCTTATAAACGTCTTTTGAAGCACCGCAATCGTATTTTTGCAACATTTCTTTGCACCAATCGACACGAGCCTTTTTTTGAGCGACTTTCAAATTGTGCGGGATCCAACGAGAAAAACCTTTTTTGCGGCCAGGTGTTCATGCAGTATCAAATGTATGCTGGTGGAAGAAATGTCCAAGGATGTCTCTATCTCTCGGTATGTCGCATGTCGATCTTTCATTATGAGTTCACGCACGCCATCAATGTTCTCTGGCACAACAGCCGTTTTTGGACGACCTTCACGAAATTCGTCTTTGAGCGAGCTTCAGCCACGATTAAATTCATTATACCAATTCCTTACAGTGCTATAGGATGGTGCTTCATCGCCATACAAAGATTTAAGTTCATCAATGCACTCTTGTCATGATAATCCTCGTCGAAAGTTGTGAAAAATGATGGCACGAAAATGTTCACGAGTTAATTCCATTCTTTTCTATATTAATTTTTTCAAGTCACTGTAAACAACACAAATAATGGTCGTACGTCAAAACGTTTTGAGTACGATTATGCTTAAAAATGACAAACTTTCCAATGGAAATGTCAGATTGCACTTGGCAGCACTCAGTGTTGCCAGGCCAGAAATATATATAGCAGCCCTCGTAGTAAAATATGAAAAGTATCTTATGAATAGATTTGCTTTTGGCCACTCTATAAGGGCTAATGTATTAATTGTACCTCGGCACGCTTCTCTTATAATGACTAAGGCATATTTCGTAAGGATTTCAAGGTGGTGCAATTCTTTTGTAACCTATGGTCAGCAAAAATTTTTGAATTCCGTCTCAATGCATAGAAAATTATTAATAGAAAATGTTTAATAATTGATCGTGTATAATTAGCTGCAATAGGAACACACTAAATTGTCATTATATTTTTTTCTTTCTTTTTTTTTTAAATATTTTTTAACACTTGTATAATTGGTAAGCTTTTTATTTTATTATATTTAAGATCTTAACAAAAAAAGCATTTTAAGAATTGCCAAATAATTCAACCTTGTGCAACAGTGACTAGGCTTTGTCTTAACCAACATAAATCTAAATTCTTAGTAGTATTCAATAAAACGACTGTTCCAGTAACCAATGAAGACATCATTATAAACAATAAAAAAACAATTTTGTACTATCAGTCAGGAATCTCGGAATAATTTTCAACAATCACTTAACATGTGGGTCATAGGGCAAACTCAGATCTCTTTGGAAAACGCAATTTTATACAACTTTAAGAATAATAATGCTCCTCACGAAATCTATATAATTTCTTCCTTGATATATGAATGAGAGCTATTTGCAAATTGTGACGTGGCTGGTAAACGGAAAGTTCATTGAAACTAAGGCTTCTGCAACACCATAATAACAAAATACCCAAAACTTATGTTTGCAACACCTTAGCAAATTTGCAAATTAAACACATCTGCGCCGTCATAGTTTTTTACGGCGGAAACGGTCATCACGAAAAGTTCCAAGGTCGTCTTATAACTGAAATTAATTCTTTCCAAAAAATATTACTTATTTAGTAAAAATTAAAATTATTATTAAATTATTTATTTTAATTATAATTGTTTATAAAATAATAGTCTCAAAAATTAGTTTTTTGTTTTATGCAAAAGTTTTAGCGGCAGCGTTATGTTTAAATATGAAGGGTGGCTTGGCTTTAATTATTAAAAAACTTGACCCATCTGGCTTTGGAAAAGGAAATGAAAGAATACACACAACAATTCAGCTGTTACAACAATTTAACAAAAAACAAATTTGCTAGACGTTAAAAAAAATTACTCACACTTTGAAGCAGAAAATAATTCCATATTTGTTAGATTTGCAGACATGTTACAAAGAGAAAGTTCCGCTAATGTTAACAACTTAAGGGAGATGCATAGATACAAAATAATGTTATGTTGTATTATGTTGGGTCATTTATTTCTTGCTGAGTAGTAAATGTTACACACGTAAGAATTCATTAAATACTCGCAGTTAGCTAAATAAATGGAAAAGGCAGAAAATTGAACTTTTTTTTAATTTTTCGAAATAAATGCAACTTTAAGAAATATGATAAACAAAATTATCACCTATCACCGCTTGGGGAAAAATTGAATCAAAAGTATTATAAAAAACTACCCACGTATGCAATTATGTTAACAAATTCGTTAAGTTTGATCTAATATTGATAAATGTTTCATTAAATGTCGCCAGCCTCACAAATGCGAGCCCGTTTGCGCACATTTTTCATTACATTCTTTAACGCGGTTGTTCATGAATTTCATCAGGAATATTTTGTTTGAGAAGCTCAAGCGTTTGTCGGCATAAACCTTGCTTTTTAGACATTCCCATGAAAAGAAGTCTGGAGCAGCCAAATCAGGCGACCGTGGAGGCCAATCAAGATTACCATGTCTTGAAATAATCTTTTGTAGAAATTGGTCTCGCAGCAATTCTAATGTAATCTTGGATGCACGCAGTGTGGCACCGTCTTCTTGATACCACGAATTAATCAAGCTTAAAGCATGCAGTTGTGGCGTTAAAATATTTTCAATCATATAACGATATCGCTCCCCATTCACAGTTACCGTTACGCTGTTTTTATTTTTACAGAAGTAAAGTCTAATGATTCCTTTTGACCAAATTGCACACCAGACTATCACTTTAAATAGATGCAAAGGGTATTGATAAATAATTTTTAGATTTTCCATTGCCCAGAACCGACTTCTCTGTTTAAGCACATATCGAACCAAATGAAAATGTGCCTCGTTACTCATTATGATTTTTTCGTGACAATCGGGGTTGGCATGGGCGACCTATAACATCCTATACGGCGTCGTAAATGGCTTTGTGAAAGAAGAAGCTCTTGTGTCAACTGAATCTTAAATGGAAACAATTGCAAATCCTTGTGCAAAATTGTGGCCAAAGTTGGTATTTGAAGACCAAGCTCCTGAGCATGCCGTCAAATTGAGGTTAATGGATTCTTGTAAACATTTTTTGAGCAGCTGTAATGTTTTCAGCCGATCTTGCAGTATGTTAGAGTCCATGCTTGGACCTCTCACCTACAGACCCTCTTGCTTCAAAATTATTAACTACACGATAAATAGTTCGTTTTCTTGTTTCTCCCAAACATTTTTTGTGACAGTAATTGATGATAATTGATTTTGACAAAATGTTTTAACGACTAGACTACGAGTAGACTACGTGTCTACTTCACGACTGCCAAATATAAGCTGTCAAGACTAATGTTTACCAAAATGGCGGCATAACAAAATTGTATACCTTCCCGGCGGACACCCGTTATAAATATCATCTTTCGTATCAGAGAATTCATACAGCTTATCAAATATTTGTTATTTAATGCACTTTAATACATGTAAAGGTTGCACCAAATTTTATGCAAAATTTTAACTTGTTTTCATAATTTTCTTTCAAAATTTCTTCGAAGTAAAGTTGAAGTGCTTGTCATAGAAAAAACATCGTAAATTATCTTGATAGTTACACCGGATGTATGACACGTACCAAAGCACAGTGGGGGATTTGATTTGATTCAAGCTTCAGAATCGTCTTTCTTTAACTAGAAAAGTGTTTATTTTATTATTCTCCCTCTGCTACCAGTTTATTACGATATTTATATCAAAGCAAATTTTATAGTTCTTAATCTAATATTCTTACATTTTATATTTCTACAACACTTTGTTCTTGCTTCGCTGTTCTTTCCAACGTTGACTATTTAACCAGTTCACGCTTTCTGTCCTGTTGACTTTTTTTCCAATTTCTTTTAATCGATTTGTTTTATGGATGTATTTTAGTATTTGCTATGCAAATACTGCCAATCATTTGCATAAGTTAGATAGTTGTTCCTTTCGTTTTGCTAAATTGGTAAGTTATTAATTATGTATGACAAAGTAGAAACATACATATGTATATTCTTCGAAGTACCTTGCTGTCGTAAGCTTTTATTACTTTTTTCAGCAAAAAATATAATAAGAAATAAAGACTTTATTTTGAAATTGTTGAAAGCTAAAAAAATATGAATAATGCGGTGGTAAAGAGTAAAATCTTCATCTACCTCAGGTTCTGTTTTTGGCTAAGACACAAACCAACATTTGTTGGTTACAGGGTTCGTAATGATATGTTTAATACTTATTAAGTCTTAAATAAGTCTTTCATAACTTAAGGCAAAAGTAAATTGAAGTAGAAAAGATCTGCAAGAAAAACTTTATTTTCAAAATGGTTGCCAGTACAACCGTTATTCTATGCATATTTTGGAGTCGTTAGTCAACATTTTGACTCACCTGATATCGACCAAAAGTAGATTAATTTTTATTTTTTATTTAGGGCTTTAGAATGGAATTCAATAGATTACTAAGTGCCTGATCTGATAGTAATGGTCGTCAGTTTGCCAGTGCAAAAATTCATTATTGTATTATTGTAGAAAAAATTTCAGAGTCAAGATCACGAAGAAAACTTCAAGTTCAGTTTTTTAAATTTTTAAATTATTTATTAATTGAGTGAGAGTAATTTTATAGATAGAAAATGCCACACTCTCAAAAGTTACAAAAATAAGATCTGGAAACCCCTGTTTTTGTTTCCGCAAGAGAGTGGTGAATATGTTACTTCCACTAATGGTGAGTGTATAATTTAAAAACCACAATTAGCTAACAAAAGCTGAGCGACTTCAATGGTTGCGTTGGTAGAGGTGCGTGGTGTATAACAGAAGATCGTGAGTTCCAGCCCATCTTCGGACATGCGTACAACGAAAAATAATAATTGTTATAAAGCAATAAAAAATTATGAAACAGCAGTACAAACCTCCCGAGAGGCAAAAGACAATTATTGTGTGAAGTCACGGCAGATAATTTAATGGAGACGTTTAATTTAATATAAGAGTAACAGATAATTGTCAAGAAGCCCTTTACAATAAAAAGTAAGAACGGTAGCGGTAGCGCAGGGAAGTGTAACAGTATAACAACAAAGTGTATGGCAGACATGTGTTGTGGCTATTGGATTAAAGGGGATGACTGGCTTCTATAAAAGGAGTAGTGGAGATGTCTGTGGATGGTTAAGGTTACTCAACAAGGCATCAAGTAGTTCATGTCTCGCCGGAGTAACACAGTAGTGTAGCGTGGATGGCTTCGTTTGTAGTAATAACGCATGTTTAGTAAATACTAGACCAAGGGTTCACAAGACTGGTAGGTTCAAGAAGTATAGCCAAAGAAAGCCATAAAGTTTGAATCCGCACATTTGTTCTTAAAAGGTAAAAACATAACAATATGTATTGTTACGAAAATAAGATCTGGCAACCCCTATCGCTGATGTTATCCGTATGAGCGTGGTGAGTAAGTAACTTCCACTACTGGTGTGTGTATAGAATAATACCGCAATTACCTAACAAAAGCTGAGCAACCTCAATGGTTGCGTTGTTAGAGGTGCTTGCTGTAAAACAGAAGATCGTGAGTTCGAGCCCACCTTCAGACATCCGTACAACGGAAAATAATAAATGTTATAATGCAATTACAAAATTAAGAAGCAGCATAACAAACCTCCCGACAAGCAAAAGACAATTATTGTGTGAAGTCACGGCACATAATTTAATGGAGACGTCTAATTTATTATAAGAGTAAAAGATAATTGTCAGGATGCTCTTTATAATAAAAAGTAAGAACGGTAGCGGTTAGCACAAGGAATATAACAGCATAACAACAGTGTATGGCAGACGTGTGTCTGCCATAACTGGATAACTGGATTGGCTAAAAGGCGTAATGAAGTTGTCTGTCTGTAGGACAGTTGTCTGTCATAGGATTCACAAGAAAGTGGAATCAAGAATTATAGCCAGATAAAGCCACTCAGCAAGACTAGAGTATTTATAATCAGCCGCAGTGGTATTTGCAATAAAAAAAAAAAATGCGTACGTTAGTCTAAAAAGGAAAAAAACGTAACAATATGATTGTTTTTGTTCTCTTTCCAAGGTCCATCTGCTCTTTGCCTTTGTAATTGCTTGTGTAATACCAAAAAATATTAAAATTGCTAAAATTTGTTAAATAAACTAAAAAAGGAAGTTTTGTTTAAAAGAATTTTCTTCTAACAGCAGAAATGTCAACTGGTAGTCGGATTATAAAATCAAATTCGAAGATGAGCCTTGTAATGTGCGAGAAGCTGAGATGAGGTAATATTAAAAGAATGAGTGTCGGTCGTACTCCGGAAGTTAGTGAAATAGTGAAAAAGTTCAAGGTTATTAACCCTGGGAGTTCAATTTCGTTACGAAAGGGATCAATAACTACTGGTAGACACTTCATTCTAGCTGTCGGATAATAGTTAAATATCTTAAATTCAAGAAGCCTTTAGGTATGCAAACATACTGCACATGCTGGAACGTTAGATGTGAACGCTCTGGGGAACCTCATTTTACGGTAATGGGCGGTAATTATGCTGGATTCTATAATGAAACTGGAAGTCAGCAAAAGTTAGCTGATGGCTAAAAATCACTTTAGTAAATATCTGTTACTAATCTGCTTCCCATAAAATGATATTACAATACACATTTAAGTTTCTAAGTTGCCCTTTTACAAGAGGTTTGCCCGAATATAACATTTTTTTTTATTTCTTCTTTTTTCAGTGTTACGACTTAAAGTTTGAAGATCTTTAATTTTTATGTTACGTAATAAATTTATTTTTCGTCTCTTTTTATATATTTTTGTGTTGTAGTTTAATGTTTTTACAAGTAACAATAACTAACGGAAGCTTATGAATTTAAATTTTATGTAAAATTTATGTTTCCTGCTTGATTTTGATGACATTTCAGAATTTGTTGTATTTTTTTTTTGTTGTATACTGCCAACCTAAATTTTTGTTTATGCTCTAAAAATATACAAAAAAAAAAACAACAAATAATGTACACAAATATAAAAGTATTTAAAGTTTAATATGTGTCCAACTAAGCGAACATTTTAACTGGGTGTTTCGTGTTTATGTGTGTTTGTATGCATGTGTGGCTATGTATGTTGAGCTAAATGCGTAAAATTTCATTTACTATTAATAAAAAAAATAATAAGTAATAATAATAAATTTTAATTATACATAATGCGAGGGGGATCTAAAAGGGTGTTTGCAAAAACATAACAAGTATTTTTGAGTTTAATGGATTTTAATTTTTTTGCGAAATAATGCTATAGAAGTTACATCTCCCTTGCAGTGCACATGCGCTCCTTACAAATGCAATTACAGATTATGGAAAAGCCCTCACTAGGGCCTGCTTCCCTTGAATATTTGTTTCTATCCCTTAAAAGATCAATTAATTCATAAAGAATTTCCTGCATTTTCTCGTCATCTGCCAGGCCAAAGTGACAACCAGGTATTTTCTTTAGCCCTTTGCTTTAAAGATAGTAATTAGGGCAGAAGTGTTTGGAGAGGAATCCCCTTAGTAATCTTAAGTTGCTCCTACTCAGGTTTTAAATATTTGTACAAGAGTTTTGAATTGGCAGCTTTAACTGCCGTAAACCTAAAGAGTCTAGCCAGATATACTTACTCTTGCATATCTCCTCCTGCCTAATGAGGGACACAAAAGCTTTTCAATTAAAAACACATTATGGCTCTGGTAACTTTGTTCTCTTTGTTTAATCATAGTAGTGTAGAAGCATTCCTAAATTAACTCAGATATAAATGCTCATGATGACAAAGACAGTTAAAGCGAATGGCTATCCGAAAAGATAAATAAATTTATAGAAATAAATGTGATCCGTTCTTATGTAAAGCTGTGTTATTTCTTCAGTTTCATTGACAATTATTTGTTAGCAGAGAAACTCATAAGAATTGCTGCTAAAACCAACACCTGTTGAATAAGTCACAAAATTATTTTGTAATAAAATATTTGTAGCGTAAACATGTTTACTCACTCTAATTCGCCGGCCATCTTTCTTTGCGTAGGTGATAGCGGATTTTGTTATTCTTACGTATTCAATAATAGACTAAAAGCTTTTGGATATTGTTGAAAAGCGCCAAAAACTAAAGTATTCTCCGAATTTGGTTGTGCGAGCCCTAATGATTTTGATGCTCGCAGGACCCAGTGTTAAATACTGCCGTACATGCAATATGAACGAGATACAACTTCGCTTGTGGTTATCATTATATAGATACTTAGGAATCTTAGGCTCTTTATGCTTTAAGTTAGAAAACTGCACGTTAAGGTCGGTGGAACAAACACATTTTTTGTCTCTTTGGTATTATATAACAATGTTAGAGGTACTTTATCCATTTAGTCTTCCTTTTATTTACTTTATCTATATTAGAAACGGAGTTTGCTAAAGCATTAGCTTTAGAACGACACTGTTATATAGAAAAGTCATCGTTTGGTCTTACGATTCTACCACTAAAGTAGCACGACGACGTTTCTGGGCTGCCTTACACCACGATAAGCTTGTGTAGTGTCTTTGATAACTTTGTTTGCTTTTCTTCATCATTCGAGGTCAACCGATCGAAAGCATCTGCATGATAACCAACGAATTGAGGTAAAAACTCTGGATCTAAATAAATTTCGAAATTTTCATGCTTTGAAAAGTCTACTTGGGAAATACCCGTCCACGTACAGAAGAGGCTCATCGGTATCGGAAGGGTTTCAAAGTGTATTAATTCGCTAAACCAGCTTCACACTCCCAGCAAAAAATTAGACATTACCTTTAAAAGTACTTGCCATATAATGACTTACTTTTGTGATTGCCATATTTTGTTACTCGCTTACAAAACGCATTACATTAGTTTTCAAAAAAGAAAGTAGTAATGGAACTAGTTCTTTATGTTTAAGGAGACTACCGTACTAATGGTACTCATTATTTCCTACAATAATTATTGTTAATATAATTGTTATTATTGTTATTATAATTAATGTAACCGATTCTCAGTAACTGATTATAAAAGTCTCATGCCTTGTTAAAATCAATAAGTTGGCAAAATGCTTAATTCCCTTTTCAAAAATTTTTTGCTGGGCTGTTTAATGTGTTTCGATGTTTGCTCATTACTGCAGTGGAATGTGATTTAATGTAATAAGAAAACTCATTTCTAAAATACGTACATTTTGTATATAACAAGTGCTTTATTAGGAACTCATCCAATTCTGATCAATTGAGTGAGTCACATAATGCATTGCATCTCCTGAGGTCTTTCCTTTAACTTTCAACCACTTTAAATACTCTACTTCTATCCTTCTTTTTAAAATATATTTACTTGATTTTGGCACACTGCATCACAAAGGTAGGGATCATTCTATGATTGCGGATACAAATAAAATAATTTATGACTTTATGTTTGGGACAATTTCTCATTTTTAAGTGGAAAAGGTATAAAATTTTATGTCTGAGATCTAAAGTTACCTAACACACCAGCTAGCAGATCTTATTACTTACACAAAAACAAAAATATGTGCCCGTAGTGTCATATTTTTCCTGAGAAAGTTAAAACATATTTACCAAATTTTTTTTTAACAAAATACCATTTTAAAACAATGCTCTACTATTCTTTATGATGTGTATTAGTGTACCAAGACAAGGAATATACATTCATTAACGATAATTATTTGAAAGCATTTAATCATTACTCAATGGTAATGATTTTGTTTTTTAACTAATTATTAATAAAACCTTTTCAATAAAAAGCATTACCATTATTAAAATTAATGATAATTTTAAAAAAATCATTAGCATTATTTATCATTCAATGCTAATGAAATCGTCAATTAATTAATCCATCTAATTAAATACTACCATGTATGATAAACTTTTACGATGATTTCAAAAATCTACAGAACTGATTATTATAAATATTTGAATATCCGACTGTGTCTTATGTTCTTGCTAAAAATTATAAACCCATTTCTTTAATTAAACCTCAGGAATATTAAAATAATTAATTGATCTTTAAAAAAATATCGTACTATTTTTTATCCCGATTGATAACGAAGGGTAAAGTAACGTCTCGATGGCCAATTCGCTACTGCTTACTCAGGAAATTTCTTTATTCTTTATACTGAATTGTAAAAACTTATCAATTTGACCTCGTAATTTTTTAATGTCCTTTCATAATAAATTCATGGATATAAAATGTTACAAAAACTTTGAAGTTTAATTGGACAAAAAATAAAAATAAAATTATACGAAAGTTTTAAACAATTTAAGCTTCCAATAATTGTTATGCTAATAAGTTATTTTGTTTAGAATAGACTAAATTGTATTAATAATTTATCAACAATTTAAAAATTGTTATTATATGGATTAAAATATAAATTTTGCTGATATGACATAATTTAATGGAAACAATTTTAGATTTTTTTTGTGGTGAAATTAGTTTTTGTTAAAATTTTAATAAATGGCCTTTAAACAAATTCTAACGAACAACTACAAATAAGTAAATAATTCGTTAGCATATGAGTGAATAAAGTATCGAGCCATCGTAGTCGATAGAAAACTGTTTAGTAGAATTTTCTGAATCTTCTGGTAATTTTACAGAAGGCAAATAGCACTAACTCCTTTGTGTAAAAGGGTCATTAATTCAACTTTTAGTAGGACTATAGGACTTTTTCCGAAGTGGTCCTGATGCACAGAAGTTTAAAGATGATGGTCATTCGCTTATGCGTCTTTCCTTTTTATGCATCTAACAAGAAGGTAGAATTTACATAAGTCACACCTTTAAAAACACCTATCAACACTTCAAAGTAGATTTAGTTTCTACTTTTCTATGCGTCACATGAGTAGCGGACAATTGTCAGAAGTTTCCTGAGGAGCTAAGTAAGCGGTAGCGAAGTGGCCATTGAGACGTGCTTTGACCCTCAATAATCGATTACTTATAAGTACTAAGTGTCATCAGTGCTTATATTCATATAGACTAAAGTCGACTCTTGCTAAATTATACACTAAAAAGCTCTTATTATCTTTCTAGCTTAGTCACAAAAAAGTAAACATATTCACCTTTTTTATTTACCACTCACATACTGACAACAGAAAAAGGGGTTGCCAGATCTTAATTTCATAGAAATGTGTTCTGTGCATCTGTGGCAGATTCACAACTGCACTATAACCTTCATATTATTAATAAATTCGTACACCCAGGGAGAGTAAACTTGAACTCCTAAGGAATAGTGTTGTCACTTATTCATACTTTCTAAAATTTCCCTTTTTCGTCTGACTTTAACTGAGTGTCAAAAGTAATTTTACAAATGTTTTCAAATATAGAGTATTGCGTTCTTCAACTAATAAAAATAAATTTTGCAAAAATTTGAAAAGGTTTGTTCATATAAACATCTAGATACTACTTTGGTGGTAGTAAATTACAGACTATAAAGAGAGTAAGAGACAGAGAAGCCAGCTGTTGTGCTGCTGAAAAGGAATGCCTTCGTTCGATAGGCAAAAAAAAAAAAATTGTAAAGGAATACAGGAAGATATGCGCGCGTGTGAAAGTTAACGCCAGAAAAGCTGTCACAATGCAATTCCTATTCCTGAACTGAGCGCAGCAGACAGTATTGTTGAAGCTATGATTGTTTACAAGTTAGAAGATGGCGAAATTTTAATCAAGAGTAACTGCGCTCTTAAAAGACGAACTTTCACAAGCTTTTTAATTTCGCAAAAAACAGAAGGTGTTAGAGCTGCAGAGCAATTAATAGAACTATCGATAATATCGATAGTTTCATTTCTGGCTGGCTATAGATAGTTTTTTCCGAAATCGATAGTATCGGATAGCGATAGTTGCCAGAATTAGCAAGTTGCCAGAATGGTGACGATAGTATCGAAAGTTACAAAAAAAAACTATTGGAACTATGCTATCGATACTTTTATGGCAAACTATCGAAACTTTCAAATGTGCCGACAATCGATAATTTTGTAGCTCTAGAAGGTATTTTTAAATGAATCAAAAACAGCTTTAGCTTGTTTTAAATTTAGAGTCGACTTTAATGCCAAAAATATATTATAAATTGTCAATGAATGAGTAAGAGTCGATCTTAGATTAAAACCGACTTTAGTTTCCTGAAATTATACTTTATTATACCCTTCACCACAAAAAGTGGAAAAGGGGTATATCTAAGTTTGTCATTCCGAGTGTAATTTCTACATATCAATTTTCGACACAATAAAGTATATATATTATGACTTCTTATGCATAGCGAAGTTGGTTAAGCGATGTCCTTCTACCCGTCTGTCCGTCCGTGTTAGTGTTGAAATTGATTTTCAAAAAAAAAAAAAAAAAAATAAATATGTCAATCGATCAGATATAGTGTCGAAAGAGGTGCTATTGAAAATCAGCATAATCGGTCCATGTCCTTCGAGGCAGCAGGTAAAACACCACGCCTACCTCTAATTTTTCATGTCATTTAGAACAATAAAGTAACTCCAATCAGAAAAATAAATACATGGGGCCATAGAGAATGAAAAAATAAGAAAAAAACATCCCGTGAAAAAGTTGGTGCTCGCCTATATTTACGAGTTACAGTGTTCTGAAATTTTCATATTTTTTTAAATACCAATATGCGTATTATTTTAAAGCATTTATGCAAAATCGCGTAGTGTGGACCTTTAGCTTTAGGCTATAATTCATATACTTAGAGTTTTGCACTGAAGTGCTATCATCTCAAGATTTTGGGACAAATGTAATTTAGAAACATTTTCCATGTGTCAACAATCGGTCGGAATAGACCGTTCTTTCATAAGAAATAGTAACGCAAAGGGGCTAAAATTGTAGTTAACTATCTTAAAAATAAAAACTGAAAATTGTGCTCTAAAAAGTAAACGACAATCGCTCCGACTTTTAGCAGTCGAAGCTGCAAGACAAGCTTTGTTTCGATGCTACTGGCTGACATTAGAAAAAGACTTAGTCTAAAGCAAATGTGGAACGCAACAAGAAGAAAAATTTCAAAGGCTATTATACGGTTTGCGGTAAATTATTGAAACCAAAGCAAATTAATTCCGCTTGCAGAGTGAGCTGAAGTCGATAACTAAAACTACTGATAAGCGTAGATAAATTGGAATGAATAAAAAAAACATCTGCAATTTGATTAAATATATTTTTTAACACCGTTATCTCCAAAAAGCCTAGTACTTTAAAACGTGGTGAATAGATATTGTGAGGTGAATAGAAACAAAATTTCCGATTCAAGAAACAGTGTAGCCAACTAAACTAAAACAATTTCTACCTATTGACAAAGAGTGTTGTAACCCTAAGAAAATACTAATTAAAGCTATTTGCCATTAATTATTTAGGAATTCAGTTTTTTAGGAAAATTGCTACTTTTTTTAGTAAAGAGGTCTGCAATATACATGAAAATTCTGGGATAGTTGGAAAATTTTATACCAGAATTATATCCGAAAGGAATCGATAGATATTTGATATGTGTTATAGTATCCCATTTTCGTTTTTGTTGTTTTTATTTCTGAAGGTAACAAATAAGAGTGATATGTGTCGCTACAACGAATCTTAAGTACCCTTTACCATTAATGTATATCTAGTTTAGTGCGGTAACTCCTAGCAAAAAGGCTAATATTGGGGTAACAGAGAATCCAAAAATAAGAAAGAAAAAATTAAGTGTAAATATATATTTCGAAATGAAAATTTATTATTCGGAATCTTTGAAAATTTAATTAATTTACTTTATTCGTGCTTGATTCCTTCAAATGTAAATATTTCATGAGCAGTAGTGAAATGGCCATATGGATATGCTTTCCCGCAGTAATACATTTCATTTTGTAGTTTAGCTTAAAATAACAAATGTTTAATGAGAATATCATGAAATATTTATATTTGAAGGAATCAAGTACGAATAAAGTAAATAAAGTAAATATATATTATTACATAAAAATGCCATCGGCTCTATAATAGGTTAAGCATTTTTTTTTAAATATTAGTTTTTCATGGAAGATCTTTTTAAAAGCTTTTAAATGATACCCATTTTGATATATTAAAAATGTGATACACAATTGTACTTTTCTATGAAAATTTCGGAGGCGTATAAATCCGAAAATATGGGCGAGCGCCAATTTTTTCAACTCCTTTTTTTCCCTGACAAAAAGAATTAGCTAAGATAAATATCAATAAAATTAAAATTCAACAGCTTGGTGCTTCCTTTCCCACAACAGTAATTTTTAAAATCTATTTGTTCTCATATAAAACCTTTTTACTTTTATCATGCTGATAATAATAATTTTGTATTTTACGATTATTTCTAACTCGTATTCATTGTCTAGTTTACTACCTGTGAAATTTGTCATTTATTTATCATTCTTAAAATGTATATAAAAATTTCATAGCACTCAAAAACAGTTTTTACAACAAGTCAATTCACATTTGAGAAAACACTTAGCTTGCATGCGGTTAAAATGTAACAAAATGTCATAAAAAATAAATTTTTATTTTACACTAGATATGAATAAAATGAAAGAATGAAAAACACTTTACTTTGTTGATGTATTATGGTTTTATAACAATAGAAAAATGTCAGATTTTATATTTTACAATGAAGGTTTTTTATGTTAATGTAGACTTTATAGATTTTGTTAAAATTCAAGAACAATTTTTTTAAAACAGAATGCATCAGCATATGATTTGAATGCTTGGCCGGGAGGAAGTGTGATCTTTAAATGGGGGAGTTGCATACCTCCATCATAAATGTAAAATCATCTTTTCTCCAAACCTTATTTAGAGTAGATGGAAAAAGACAATTATAATCACCTAAAAGGTTTACGAGTATTCACTTAAGGATACGGACAAGGACAGCTTGAATGTAGTGAACAAGTTAATTTTGTAGTCGCAGGGCTGAAGCTGAAAGAATGGGAAGCCCTTTTTAACTGGGGGTATAACGTCTATTTTAACGGCTGAAACGTTATTATCTATGTCAAAAATTCCAATTCGACACTAATCAGTGAAAAGCACAGACTAAAAAGGGAAATTCTAGAAAGTATGAATAAGCGACAACACTGCTTCTTAGGTGTTCAAGTTCACTCTCCCTGGATGTACGAATTTATTAAGAATATGAAGGTTGTAGTGTAGTTGTGAATCTGCCACAGATGCACAGAACACATTGCTACGAAATTGAGATCTGGCAACCCATGTTTTTGTTGTCCGTATGTGCGTGGTAAATAAAAAAGGTGAATATGTTTCTTTCACAAATGGTGTGTATTCTATATACAACATGACAATTAGATAAAATAAGTTCAGCACATTGGCTGCATTGCTAAAGGTGTGTGCTTGCTGTAAAACAGAAGAAGATCACTCAGGTTTATAAATTCGAGCCCACTATCGGACAAGCGTGCGTGCAAAGAAAAAATTGTAATTGTAGGGTAATTAAAAATGAGAAGAAGAAAGCCTATTAATGTGTGAAGCCATGCCAGATAATTTACTATAAGATTACTATAAGATTATCAGATAACTGTAAAAAGCGTCCTTTCTAATAAAGACAAGGTACAACGGTAAGGAATAACAGCATAACATCATTGTACGGTAGATGTGCGGTGTGGTTAAAAGGGAACAACTGGCTTTTGAATGTCCAACCGTGTGTGGTCTGTAGAACATCGAGATGAAGTTCATTTCTTGTCGGAGTAACATATTAGTAGTATAGCGTAGATGAATACGTTTATAATAACCATAGGACCTTAGGATCAAGATGTATTCTAAGAGCTAGAGTCATAAAGAAAGAAATGCACAACTTATAATGTGTCACAGTGGTATGTGCTATCAAAAGAAATCCCACGTTTGCCTAAAAGGGTAAAAAATAAAAATATTGTTAGGAAAATAAAAATCTGGCAACCCCTCTTGTTGTTTCCGTATGAGCGTGGTGAATAAGTTACTTCTACTAATGGTGTATGTTTAGAATAACACCGCAATTAGCTAACAAAAGCTGAGCAACCTCAATGGCTGCGTTGGAAGAGGTGCATACTATAAAACAATTTAAAAATTAAGAAGCAGCAGAACAAACGTCCTGAGAAGCCAAAGACATTTATTGTGTTAAGCCATGGCAGATAATTTAATGGAGACGTCTAATTTAATGCAAGAGTAACAGACAATTATTCCAGACGCCCTTTCAATAACAGAATCAACTCAAGCTGTTAGTGCAGGGAAGTGTAATAGCATAGCAACAGTGTATGACAGACGTGAGCTGTGGCTATTAGATAAAGGGGATGACTAACTTGGTTAAAAGGTGAAGTGGAGTGGTCTGCAAATGCTTAAAGTTATTAAACAAGGCATCGGGAATTCATGTCTCGCCGGAGTAGTACAGTAATGTAGCGTTAGTGAATACGAGACCATAGGACTCACAAGACCTTAGGATCAAGAAGTATAGCCAGATAAAGCCACAAAGTAAGTCTACAGAATTTATAATGAGCCACAATGGTATTTGCAAACAAAAGAATCCGTACGTTTGTCTAAAAAGGGAAAAACGTAACAATATAATCAACTAGGATGCAATAACAGGAGTCGCATAATGGTTGGACTTTGGAAATCAGGCTGTATCTCAAAAGATTGAAACGGTATTGAATATTTTGTATAAGCATGCAGAACTGCTGATATTGAAGAGAAGCAACGGTTGAAGTCAAGTTGGGTGTTTATGTTTTTTAATCAGGGCGGCTGCTTCAGCCATACTGCCTTGAAATTGATTTTTTTTTTGGAATTGCAATTTATTATTTAAAAAATATTTTTAAAAAATATGCTTTGTAATAGATTGTACTACTTCTGTGTTGCTTAGCGCAATTTTTCTTAAAATGGAACCGAGCAACTGTTGTGTTCGATTGGGTCTATTCATCCCGAACGGTCAAGCAAATTCAGGCCTGTTGAATTGTCATTACTAATAAATGTAAGTGTTTTGAAGAATACATATTTTCACCACTATTATGATTTTAATAAGAACAAATTAGATAATCATATTCCATCTCCTGTTCTCCCAGAAGTAAATATTTCGCTTTGCCTTATTGAATTTTATTGCCTTAATCGCTTAACCTCCAGAATTTTAAGCAGTGACAATGATCAAACTGGGAACATTCGATAGACGAAAATCACCATATTTTTAAAATTTAACATAAAGAACACTTTTGCTGTACGTCTATCCCAATTGCACATAGTTCATCTTTTTGCAACCTCTTTTTTATTAAGTTGCTGTACTTTACACTTTTTGCTATTTTTAAATTATTTTACATTACTTAAAAATGTTGACTGATATTCCGCAACTTTGTTAGGAAACTGTAAAAATGTTTTTTAAAAACACTTAACAAGACACTTGTTTACGTACCGTAAAGATTAGGTGCATCATAACTATAAATTCGAGTGCTATCAGAAAAGTCTGATGGAAAATAAGTATCAAGAAAAAAAAAAATAAAATTAATAAATGACATTGAAGAAGTCTTTTACTTGTTGTTGATTAACTTAACTCATGTTGAAACATAATAACATTAAAAACAATTGTTGCAGGGTGTTAAAATTGTTAAACATTTTCGTTACATTGTTTTGTCTAGGGGTTCATTAAAATGTATTTGCAAAATATGGTATTATACGCATTTATTTCTTAAGACTAAAATCTTATTTTGAAAATCCTGTAGTTTGTATTTAAAAAGTAATTATTGAATAATAAAAAATTTTACGAACACCTTTTTTTTTATATGGTTGCAAAATAAGATCTGGCAACACATATCTGAAAACAGCAATGTTTTTGTCATTGACCGTGAGTACGTGTAAAAAGAGAGGTGAATAAAGTTACTTCCACCAGTGGTGTGCAGTGTTGTCAGTTATAGCGATTTTTAGCCAAACGTGGCGACTATATTAGTACTTACCTTTTTATCTGTCTTTTGTATACAAATATATATTCATTTTAGACTTAAAAGTCAAATGGTAAAGGCGCTTAAAGAAAACGGCAGTGAGATAAAAAATTAAAAATATTACAATTAAATCAGAACGACAACAAAAAAATTTATAGAAAGAAATTAATAAAAAATTGAACAAGAAAAAAATTTATAAAACTTATTTTTAAATATTGAAAGCATTAATTTTTACACAAAATTGTAAACTGAACTGAACGAGACTGTTTTAAATGTAACTGATACCTTAATTTTACAAGAAAAATGTTTTCTATATTTAAAAAAGTTGCTAACAGAAATGCTTGATCGACTTCTAGAAAACATGTCTATTTTTGAAGTTCACTGTCAGATTTCAAATTAATTTTTCTGCAGTTCAAGAAAAGTTAGGGACCCTGATTACGCACATGGTATTTATGAAACAATTTTTTTTTTAAATAATATTACCTATTCTTTATATTGGCGGTATTTGGAAATATTCCACAAGAAAAAATTTCAACACTGGTGGTGTGTATAAAATAATACAAGTTTATCAACCACGGTAGCTACGTTGTTTAACAAAAGACCGCGAAGTTTATAAGTTCGAGCCCACCTCGAACATGCATGCAAATCAAAAATAATAATTGTATATAAAGGCAATTAAATGGAAAAAGAAAGACAATTTTTGTGTGTAAAGCAATAACAGATAAGATGGTGAAACGCATCTATTTAATATTCGAGTATAGCATATTGCACACCTAGATCAAAAGTGACACAACTCAAAATTTAGTTAAACTGCTACTTTTCTAGTGTACAAATGATAAACAAATAAAAAGAACTTTTTATATCATAATCGGTATGGATTTCCTACTAAATAGTCCAAAGTTTTTGTTTTTAACCATTTTTATTTAGGTCAAAAACAGTTTTTTTGTCAATTTCTGAAAAGTGAAAGTTTTGTGTTGTGTCACTTTTGAACTAGGTGTGCGATATAATTGTCATGGTGGTCCTTTATAATAAATAGCAGAAGTTTTAATTGGCGTAGGGAAATGTAACAAAATAAGAACACAGTATGGCAGCTTATGTTGCTAAAGTTGGATAAAAGCATCCGCTGTATGGCGGATGACCCATTAATTCGACGTTTTTGCCGGTCAAAAACGCTCTGGCTTGAGCCAATGTGTGAGAGCTCGTATTGTCATGGTTAACAATGATTCGTCTTCTCTTGTTGGTTTTTAAAATTTCTTCAATGGCTTCAAGCAAACAAATTGTTGTGTATCACTCATAAGTGACCGTCCTACGTTGCTCAAGTGGAACAGTCGCCACATGACCAGTTTTGCCGAAGAAACAGCCGACCATTTGTTTCGAAGTGCTTCTTCCACGAACAACTTTCGTTGGATTTTGCTCGTCGTTGAAGACCCACACGGTCGATTGTTGTTTTGTTTCGGGCTCATACGCATAGATCCATGATTCGTCACCTGTAACGATCTTATAAACGTCTTTTGCAGCACCGCAATCGTATTTTTGCAACATTTCTTTGCACCAATCGACACGAGCTTTTTTTTTGAGCGACTTTCAAATTGTGCGGGATCTAACGAGAACAAACCTTTTTTACGGCCAGGTGTTCATGCAGTATCGAAGAAATGTCTAAGGATGTCTCTCGCTCTCGGTATATCGCATGTCGATCTTGCATTATGAGTTCACGCACGGCATCAATGTTCTCTGGCACAACAGCCGTTTTTGGACGACTTTCACGGAATTCGTCTTTGAGCGAGCTTCGGCCACGATTAAATTCATTATACCAATTTTTCACTGTGATATAGGATGGTGCTTCATCGACATACAAAGATTTAAGTTCATCAATGCACTCTTGTCGTGATAATCCACGTCGAAATTTGTGAAAAATGATGGCAGGAAAATGTTCACGAGTTAATTCCATTTTTTTCTATATTAATTTTTTCAAGTCACTGTAAACAACACAAATAATGGTCGTACCCCAAAACGTTTTGAGTACGATTGTGCTTAAAAATGACAAACTTTCCAATGGAAATGTCAGATTGCACTTGGCAGCGCTCAGTGTTGCCAGGCCAGAAATATATATAGCAGCCCTCGTATTTTTAATTGTTTATTTCGTACATAAATTTTTATTTTCTTTTTCATTTTCTCTAACAATAAAACCAACTTCAACTTTAAGCTGCCAAAAAATTACTAATCTGAAAGAAAACAATTTTGTCAAGACCTATAGCAAAATATTTTTAGGTGCAAACATTATTTTGTTTGAGTTTAAAATGTGTTTAAAATGTCAAGTTATATAAGTTAATTATTATTATTATTGATTTGTTACATAAATTAAAAAAAAAAACAATTCTTTGCTTATTTTATATAATTATTTGTTTTCATATTTTGTATATTACGAGGGCTGCTCTATATATTTCTGGCCAAATAGTTACAATGCGAATATTTATAATCAAAAATGGTTTTATTGTTTTTCAAAGTATTCTCCAGCATGATTATAATAATAATAGTTAACTTATATAACTTGACATTTTCAACCATATAATGATTTTTAATTTAACCTTTTAATGTTTATATTTTTACATAATTATTTTTAGATTTTACCATGTTATTGTTATGCTAGACATTAATATGGTTGCAAAACCAGGTTTATTATTATTGAATGTAACAATACTATGTTTTATTAACAACCATATAATACAACCATAATATGTTGCTCTTAGATTATGGTTACCTCAACCATGTTTTCTCTTTGTGTGCATTTAGAATAGCACAAAGTAAGAAATAGAAAATTTATAATGTGCCACAGTAGAGTAAAATAAAAAAATGCCAAGAACCCTAATGATTATCAAAGGCAAAAAGTAGCAATATTTTATAGAAACTAGATGGGTCCTTTTCATGTTATGGTTAAGATTGTAAACAGCATTTGGAAAATAAGAGTAAGAGAAAATATATTTAAATATCATTAAAGTCCCTTCATAACACTATCAATTTAAGAGGTTTATGCTGCATTAAAATTTTAACATTTTCCTTTTAATTTTATGAAGTAAAAGGATCTTAAAAAGAAAAAAATTGCTCTTTAATAAATTTTAAATTCGTTTTGCACTCCATAAGAATAACAATAATAATAAATTTATTAAACCTTAAAAATATAAAAAAAAACAAGAGAGATTAAAGTACAGAATATCAAAATGAATAAAAATGAAAAATAACAAGTGGAAGTATAACGCTTCCCCTGCTTCACAATAGCAATTCAACCTTGTGATTATGTAAATTTATTATAAAAGTACTTGTCTATAAAATTATGTAAAATTTCTTTTATTGCATTCAGTTATAACATTTAATGCTGGCATTACAAAGTCAAATTATGTATTTTCAAATAATTGTTTACTTTCTAACAAAGAAACGAGTTTAAAGTCAAGTCTGTCTAACAATAAAATATCTTACATTGTTTTGAAGTACATATACAGTGAGTCAGGTAATTGCACATACACTAGACGATCTATTGAACTGAGATTTCATACCACATACACCCTAAATGATAAAATAAAACCAACACGTCAAAGGAATGTGACTGTATAACAAATTAAAGAGGTCTGACTTTTTTATTGGAATATTGTGTTCAGCCATGAGGCTTATTTTTGAGTGGTTTATTAGTAAACAAAATTGCCGCTTATGAAGTGAAATCAATCAACAACAGACCATACGGGGTTTATTTGTTCCAGAAAAAATGTAAAATTTTGTGCGGTTTAAACGCTGGTGGCAGCATTTAACCTTTAAATATGAATACGAGCAGGTCTAAAAATTTACCCCCGGACTCCTCTCAATTATTTCCTATGGGGTCATGAATACTCACTGCGTCTTTCTGATGAACCAACAAAAATTTACGCTTTGAAGGACAACACTGGTCTTGCCTAAAACTGGACGCACAAAATGCATTTACAAGAACAGCTGCGATGGTCACAATGCACACAATTAGGCATCTGCGGACACTCTCTGCAATGAATTTAAATTGAAGCCTTAAGATGTTACCGCTAACTTACTCAGATATATTAAACTGGGCGCAAGAAGAAGATCATTTCGTATCGCAAATCATAATGAGTCACAAAAAAAAAAAATCAAAAAAATGTCTTTAGTTCTGAGGCACAGGGAACCCACATGAAACATATTTACAAAGTGACTGTTCTGTATGGCATTTGTAGTAGGAAAAATGAAACTACAGTATTCAATACTGGTGGGCGTGAAGGCATCTGCCATTCGTGTTTTTTTCCCACAAGTTGCTAAATCAGATCTGAAGCCTGGTTGGTTTCAGCGGAACGGTTTAGTCGCTTATACAGCTCGGCAGCAGTTATGTATTTTAGAAACTAATAATAAGAACTGCAAAACAGTTGATATTACTATCGATAATATCGATATTTTTAATTTTAGCTGGCTATCGATAATTTTTTTTCCAAAAGCGATGTACCGTATAGCGATAGTTGCCGGAATTATCGCTTTAAAAAATTCGATATTAGCGATAGTATCGAAGGTTTTTTAAAGAACTATCGAAACTATGCTTTCGATAAGCACACTATTGAAGTTATTGAATGTGTCATGTTTGCAGCTCTACTTCTAGATTGCTAGAACTAACTTTGCCAGACTTATTAAAATCCCCCGTCAACCAGGCAGAGCTTATGCGACCACCATTTTAAATTGTTAATGTAAATCATTTCGGGGGTCGTTTATAATTCGATATATACCTTTTAACATAATACGATCTAATTATTTTTACAAATAGCGTGCTGATTATTCCCAACAAATTATTAAAATCACCGACATTGATTATTGAGAGGGAAAGCACGTCTCGATGTCCATATCATCATATTTTTCCATACAAATTAACACAAGTGTTAATTACAGTATTCGCTATAGATCGAATTTACAACAGAATTTGTATTAAATTTTTAACGAAATCGAATGTTGTAATTTACCGCCAGGTCTTATTTCTACTTACTTTTGTTTTGCTTTAACTAATTGAAATGGAGTATATTTCACAGGATAAGCCTTTTTGTCAAGAGATTATGTGAAGTATGTCAAGGAATATACTTCTGATTTCAAACACCATTACTGCATATCCAGCGACCCAGAAGAGAGTGCTGTTCGGTTGATTGTGAGATGTACTAAAATAAGTTTTGTGTTGAAAAAATATTTACAAATATTGTGAATCAAAACCGGAATTATAAGATCGTCAATAGTATTGCTTTCTGCAATAAAGTATGTAGGTGTTCTCAATACTTTTAGAATTAAATCTTATAAGTTTTTAATACTTTTTTGTGTTATTAAGTGCTTGCATAAGCACACATAAATCAAACGTATGCTAAAAATTGTATTCCAAGGTTATCAGAAGTCTTGGAAGCCTCAAAAGAAATACATAATACCCTGCAGTGGCCTCATTAGTGCCTTAAATATTTAATAAATTTTATGAATGTTTATAATATACTGCTACCATCCTTTTGTTTATATTCACCACTACAACACACACTACAATTCAATTTATAAAACACAACAACATCTTTAGAAGACTATAAATATAGAAATTAACATAAACAGCAACAAATTCTCAAAATACCCTGACAGTGTTCAGATAAACAATCAGTAGACGGAAAGACAAAAATACTTACAGCTACATGAATACATGAGAACATGTACAGAAATAATTGTATGATTATTTACACATACTTACAAAAATAAACACACGTACACATATTAAATTTATGTTAACAACCATTAAATTATCAGGTCAACAATGAATAGAAAATAAAAGGAAAAAAAAAACAAGTAGACTTAACCAAATTTATGAATAAATGTAAGGTAATGAACATGTGTACACATTAAAAGTAAATTAAACAACTAAACAAAGAATTAACAATTAAATTTTAAATTAATATAAATGGATCCCGAGATAACTTTAAAAAATATTTTGGTTAAATTACATCATCATAAAATAATAATGAGTTACAATTAGAGTTATCTACATTAGGGGACTTGTAAAAAAATGACTTAAATGAAAAACTTACCTACAGGCAGCTTTAACAAGGTAATAATATAAAGGCAGGCAAATTAAAGCTTTGAAAGTTATTTAAAACTTTTAGCTTTACAACAGCGTTATAGCTTAAGTGGAGGCAAAATTGTCAAGCACGTCATATAAAATATTAAAAATTTATTAAAGCACTTAAAAAACCTAAGAACTCCTACTGAATTTGAAGAACTGTTGTTAAGAATAAAGGTTTTATAACTTTACACAACTGTAAAAAAAATGCTCAAACTAAAACTTGACAACAACCCATTAGTGAAGAAGATCCCTTTAATATTATGTTACTTTACAGCAAAATGCTAAGAAAACAAAAAATAAAATTAATTATGTTATCACACTCAGGTGAATACCTGTTTTTGTTGTTTGCGGCAAGTGTGTTTTTTTTTTGTGCAAGAATCGGTTGGCAGTCTAAATAAAAATAAAAATCCACCTGAGGGGTAAGAAAATAAATATGAAAAGTATAAATATTTTTTGCATTTAAATGTATATTAGTAAATAACTAGCGTAGTTATAAAAGAAAAACAAATTTTAGAATTTGTGAAATGTGTTTTTTTTTATCAATACCCCTCCTAAGAAGCTTTCAGAAATGATATTATACAGACCTAAAGTTGCAGAAACCTTAGAATAATAAAGAGATTTCGAAAGTAATTTGCTAAACATTAGAATTTTTGCTATTCTACCTCTGGATGAGAACACGAGGGAAATCTGAACAACCTGGATTCAAGACTCTTAAGATTTTAACTGATTCTCGGAGAGAACACAGAATTTTTTTTCTGGAACCGTAAAAATTAAAAAAGTTGTATTTTGAAATCAGCTATAGCAGCAAGTAATAAAATGAATTTATAAATTAAAGGGTTTGTCCACAGGTATAAGATTTTTATATATAGGAAGGCTGATGTAGGCTGCTACAAGCAAAGGTTTTCAAATTAATTTCTTTGCTGATTGCTTTGCTGCAGAAAAAAAAAACACATAGTCAGCTGAATCAAATATGTTTCTTTCTTTTTTTTTTGCATTTGCTTTTTGCTTTTGCTGCACATTTTTTCACAGCAACTGTTAAGCAATTACATATGCATTGAAAATAGCCAAGCATTTTTAGTCATTGCTTATACTCACATAAGAAGATATTGACTTTTACTCACATAATTAAACTTTTTGATTTTTTTCAAGCTGTAAAAGTGTTCAGCAGTCTGGCTGTCATTTCAAACTGAGCAATTATGATTGTAAGAATATTCTTTATTGAAAACCTGAACTGCAAAACACAAAAATTCGTTTGTACGAGGGCTGCTATATATATTTCTGGCCTGGCAACACTGAGTGCTGCCAAGTGTAATCTGATATTCCATTGGAAAGTTTGTCATTTTTAAGCATACTCGTACTCAAAACGTTTTGACGTACGACCATTATTTGTGTTGTTTACAGTGACTTGAAAAAATTAATATGGAAAAAAATGGAATTAACTCGTGAACATTTTCGTGCCAACATTTTTCACAACTTTCGACGTGGATTATCACGACAAGAGTGCATTGATGAACTTCAATCTTTGTATGGCGATGAAGAACCATCCTATAGCACTGTGAAAAATTGGTATAATGAATTTAATCGTGGCCAATGCTCGCTCAAAGACGAATTCCGTGAAGGTCGTCCAAAAACGGCTGTTGTGCCAGAGAACATTGATGTCGTGCGTGAAGTTATAATGCAAGGTCGACATGCGACATACCGAGAGATAGATACATCCTTGGACATTTCTTCCACCAGCATACATTCGATACTGCATGAACACCTGGCCGTAAAAAAGGTTTGTTCTCGTTGGATCCCGCACAATTTGAATGTCGCTCAAAAAAAGGCTCGTGTCGTTTGGTGCAAAGAAATGTTACAAAAATACTATTGCGGTGCTTCAAAAGACGTTTATAAGATCGTCACAGACGACGAATCATGGATCTATGCGTATGAGCCCGAAACGAAACAACAATCGACCGTGTGGGTCTTCAAAGACGAGCAAAATCCAACGAAAGTTGTTCGTGGAAGAAGCACTTCGAAGCAAATGGCCACCTGTTTCTTTGGCAAAACTGGTCATGTGGCGACTGTTCGGCTTGAGCAACGTAGGACGGTCACTTCTGAGTGGTACACTACAATTTGTTTGCCTGAAGTCATCGGAGAAATTCGAAAAACCAACAAGAGAAGAGGAATCATTGTTCACCATGACAATGCGAGCTCTCACACATCGGCTCAAACCAGAGCGTTTTTGACCGGCCAAAACGTCGAATTAATGGATCATCCGCAGTACAGCCCTGACTTGGCACCTAGTGACTTCTTCTTGTTTCCGAACATCAAGAAAAAAATGCGTGGTCAACGATTTTCGTCGCCAGAAGAAGCTGTTGAATCGTTCAAAAACCATGTTTTAGAGGTGTCTCAATCGGAATGGAAAAAGTGTTTCGACAACTTGTTTGAGCGCATGCAAAAGTGTATAAGTCATGCAATAAAACCATTTTTGATTATAAATATTTGCATTTTCACTATTAGGCCAGAAATATATAGAGCAGCCCTCGTATATCTGCAATCACCGCTAATAATGTTGCCGGTTACAAAACCAAAAATTATCAAATGCGCTTAATGCAACGACGTATAATTAACGGGGAGACTTCTATTGGATTTTGTAACGTTGCCTATGAAAAATGTTTCCATATTTTGTACAAATTACTATTGAATTTGCTGCAACAACTGTTGGCAAATAAATTACCGAAATTACACCAAGCTTTATGCAGTCATTATTAAAGTCAGTTTCATATGGCAGATAGAACAAAAACAAAGAAAAAAAAAGAATACTAATATCATTGTAATTCAAATGCCGCCATAATGGAATTAAGGAGGCAACATTTTCAACATTCGTGTTTCATACATGCAGAAAAATATGTCTGTATATGTCTGTTTGTGTGTGTAGTTATGTATGCATATAGAAAAGCTACGTGATGGCATGCGGTAATAATTAAACACGCATAAAACAATCTTCCGAAAAAAAATAGAATTAAAAGCTTAAGACGTTGTAAATAACCATGAAGTCATTTAAACAGTACAAACAAGTAAGCATGTAGTTGTGTGTGTGTATAACATTTTATTTAAGCATGCAGAAGAATAATTTTTATATACAAATTATTTATTCAGTGTAATAACCAAAATAAATTTAAAACCCCCAACCTTCAATGTTTTTCTAATTAAGTGAAAACTAGAAATGTTATAAAACTTTTCATACGTTTTAATGAATTTTTCCTGCGTAAATCTCTACATAAATAAATATAAAAGCTAAAAAGTAAATAAATATAAATTGCAAAAATGTTGTAATCATAATTCAACTTTATTCACTCAATATTTTAAATGGGTACGAGCTTCAATAGCAGCTTCAAAACAGCCTGGTTTTGACGGTTTTAATTAATTCTACTGCCACAATAGAAAAGTGTAAAAACAAAAAACCTAAACTAAATTTATATAAAGAAAGGAACTACTATAGTGAATGTTAATTAATTTTATGTAAATAAGTTATAATTTTATGTGAAGAATATTTATTAAATTTTGTAAAGGTACTTACACATACTTTCTTTTTTACATATTATTTGCTTCTAAACCTAAGAAAAAAATTAAAGCAAGTTTTCACCAGGTACTTAAGCTTGTTACACAATCAACAATTCTTAAGAAAATTGAAAACATTTTTTATCTACATGATAATCGTATAGATTTTGAATTATATTTTATATAATAACAACAATAACACTTGTGGTGGATGCAACGGTGACTTATAAATGATTTGATTATTTACATATACACCCAAATAAAAATGTGCCTAGTCATTCATTATGATTTTCTTATGAAAATCGGGGTTGTCATTGGCGAGCTGTTACATCCTATTGGCATATGTACGGCGGCAAAAATGATCTTGTGGAAGAAGCCATTATGTCAACTGAATCTTAGATGGGAACAAATGCAAATCCTTGTGCAAAATTGTGGCCAAAGTTGTTCTTTGAAGACCAGACGGCTTAACCATCTCAACTAACTTAGCTACAAAATATTTGTTTTCTTCTCTAATAAAAACTATAAAAGATTTTAATTGCTGTTTTCCATTTATTTGTTATTTTGGAAACTATTCCACATTATTTATTTTTATACCCTTCACCACAAAAAGTAGAAAAAGATTTAACTAAGTTTGTCATTCCGTTTGTAGTTTCTACAATATCCAATTCCGACCCCTTAAAGTGTATATATTCTGACTTCTTATGCATAGCGAAGTCGATTGAGCGATGTCTGCCTGTCCACCTGTCCGTCCGTGTTAAATCCGCCAATCGATCACACATAATGTTGAAAGAGGTGCTTTTGGAAATCAGCAAGAAAACGCAGGCAAAACACTACGCCTGCCTCTTATTTTTCCATATCATTTGGAACAAATCTAGTTTAGTGAAGTTATTCTAATTAAAAAAAACAAGTATATAGGGCGATAGAAAATTAATATATTAGAAAAAAAAAAACATCAAGTGGAAAAATTGGCCTCGCCCATATTTTTCCAGTTACGGATCTCTGAAATGTTGAGATTTTTCAATGTATCAATATGAGTATCATTTAAAAGTTTCTGATGCGATTTTTAAAGATACACTAAAATTTTTTGAAAATGCTTAACCCATTAAGAGCCGATGACATTTTTAGATAAAATTATATATAGTATTTTTTTATTTTTTAGTTCTCTGTCACTCCAATATTTGCTTTTTTTGATTAGAGTTACTTCACTTAACTAAATATATATAGATGGAGAAGGGAATATAGCACTCTTACTTATTTTTAACTTTTTTTTTATTATTTTTATTAAATTTGAAATTTTCAGCATTTATTTTAAAAAATTTTTCACTTATGCTATTAATTTTATTGTTATATTTTTATTTTCATCGTTTTTTTAAATAAAGTTTAATATTGTTTTGTTTTGCATTTGTGAACCTTGAGGATTTTGCATGCAATACTAAATAAAGTTTTCAGCCTTCAGCAGTTTTATTTCAATTCCCAATAGTTGCTTGATTTAATGTAAATAAATATTTCGCACAAACCTTAAAAGTTGGTGAATATTTATAGAATTTTATATAGTGACCATAAAATTGCAATACATATACATATATGCTATGCTGTTGGTATTTTTTTTTTTTTTTAACTATGTAACAGTTTTGCTGATGTTGCAAGTTCTTTCTTAAAGAAAAAAAAAATCCGATTGATAAAACTGTTGCAGTAACGACAATCTTAGTGCCAGTGAGAATCGAGTCTTTTTGAAACAAAGATCTTATTGTCGTGGGAATAATTTGTCCACGATATTGCTTTTTGCTTAAGAAAACCACCAAAATTTTTTGACAAATTGTGTAAAAGCAAATTCATTAAAATACTGAATTTCAGCTCAGCCGATTTTCAGTATTTAAAAAACCATAAGGAAGGCTCTGGTCGATCCGAAACCAAAAAACGAATAGTCATGTGAATGATTACTTTGTAGTTTTTTGCTTTCTTTTTTTTAAAGCTGATGATAATGTTAACAAAGTATCGAAATTGAGGGGTTGGTTAAAATTGAATTTAAAAAAAAAATGAATATTATGAAATTTTAACAAAAACTGAAATATCACACCAAAAAAATTTATTAAAAGCCAAATTTTCACAGCAGATGCACTTTCAGATTAAATTTAAACTTTCATACCCCCAAATTTCCTTCACTGATAACATTTACAAAAATTTAACAACCACGTGGTTAGCAAAAAAAAAAAATTAATATAAAAAAACGACAACACACTTGGGGGTTTTCACTACCATTAAAATTTCATTGGCATTGTTTTGGAATAATTACAATGAAAAAAAATTAGCTACCACTTAATGCTAATAATTTTATTTTAATTATAGTTATTTTAACTAATGGTAATGAAATTTAATTAAAATCGTTTAAACAAAAAATATAGTCAGCAAACACCACAACTAGCAGATATTATAATATACCCGAAAACAAAAATAGGTTCCCATAGTGTCTCAGTTGTCCTAAAAAAAGTTAAAACATAAATACTTGACCAAATTCATCTGATCTAAATGCCATTTTAAAATAATGCTGCATTATACTGTAGATATGTATTTAGTGTACAAAGACAGTCATTAGTGATAATGATTTTAAACCTTTAAATCATTATTCAATGGTAATGATATTATTTTTTATCTAACTGTCAATGAAACCTTTTCGTTGAAAACCAGTACCATTAGTAAACATAACGATAATGCTTAAAAAATCATTAGCATTTTTATCAATCAATGATAATGAAATCGTCAATTAATAAGTCCGTCTAATTCTTTATTCCCATGTATGGTAATAACAATAAAATTATATAAAAATTAAAAAGTAGCTGAACACAATTATTTCCCCAAAATGTTGGGTTTAAGTCAGAGTTTGTTTCAAAAATCGATATAAAAGTAAAAAAAATTAAATTTCACAAAAATTTCATATTTTACTATAAAAAATGTCTGACTGTACAAGAAATCGAAAAGTACACAAAAACTCAAGACTCTACGTATTGTAGCTCTCAAAGTACTCACGGCTACTAATCAAGTCCTGTGTGCGTTCCGCTAAACTATGTATGAAGGTTACTGGTGAAAAAATTCAAGAGTATGAAAGGTGACACATCCACAGTTTCAATCCACTCTGTATCTTAATAAGATAGTTCTTTTCACAAAGTTTCAAGATGCCACCTACTACAGTTATAACTTTCTGACAAACAAACAACACAAATTTAAAGAATTAACGATGATGTTCTACTTAAATGACCGTTAGTGTTCATTTGGATAGGAAAATAATAAAAAAAAAGTAAACGCTTTATTGCAATAGTTTGCAAGTTTACGAGCGTAAGATGAACATAAAAATGTCTACGTTGAAGGTGTATTAAATTTTATACTGCATATGCAATTGACCAAATAAAGAAGTTTCGAATCATGATTGTATTTGATATTTATTACCTGATTTTCTTTTCTGTTTTCTTCACAACTTTACTACAAACAAGGTAAAGTTTAAACATTTTAATGTAATTTGATGGTTCTTTGATCTATTTTATTAGTTAGATGATTAACAATGACCAATCGTTGAAAATGTGATTAAAAGTTTGGATTTTAAATAAAAAAACTGATTGAAAGTGCCAAATATTTTATATGAGACAATAAATCAAGGTATGATATTTCATGTTATTAAAAATGAATTTAAACTGGTGTTGGCTAAAGTTTACTTCTATACCCTTTACCTCAAAAAGTGAAAAAAGTGAAAAGAAGGGTAAATCTATATTTTTCATTCCTTTTGTAATTCTACAATATCCATTTCTGAATTTATAAAGTACATAATATATTCTGAGTTCTTATGGATAGCGGAGTCGATTTATCGATGTCCGTCTGTTCGTCTGCCCGTCCGTGTTCAGGTTGAAATCAAATTTGCCAAGGCACCAAAATAGCTAAAGACAATTTAAATACGCTAATCCATTAGAAAATTTTATAGAAAAGAACCATTGTGCAACATATATTTTAAAATATCAATATGGGTATCACTTAAAAGCTTTTGAAGAGATCTTTAAGGAAATACTTAAACTTTTCAAAAATGCATACCCCATTAAAAGCCGATGATATTTTTTGTTAAATTATATATAAATTAGACACAAGCAGAATGTAATAGTGCTGCTGGATCGCTACATCCGTCATCAGCATTATTCGCAGTTATCTAACTTAGGTTGTTCACATTGTAAACATCATTTATTTAAGTAACTAATTTTTGTAAATAAGAATACAGCGAATATCAATCTATACATATAATAAAACTGTAACAGGATCATTTCCGTACGTGAAATATTTTTTGAAAATTTTGTTGTTAGTATAGATAGCAATAGATATAGAATACAAAATACCTATTTTTTGGATTTTTGGAATTTTTGTCTGTCTGACTGTCTTTCTCTGTTCGCATCACGTAAAAACTACTAGATGGATTTGAACAAGATTTTTTGAGGAGATCCCTTAGAACCTTGGTTCCAATATTTATATAATTTTTTTACGTAAAAATAGATAAAATAGAGAAAGCACTCACCTTTAACGGTATAGTGGTACTTAAACAGTTGTTAGCAGCTTTTAGTTTTGTAAATGGAAAATTATAAAAACTGTCTACAGAATTCTAGAATAAATAGTTGAATTTGAATTTTAAGAAAATAAGAAATAACACGCTGATGAAGTCGCGGGCACTGCTAGTAATTAATAGTTATTAATTTACCTGACAAAATATTTTAGAAAACGTTATCGAATGCGGAATTAGACATTTTTGACGGAAGGATTACCAACCTAATGATTCTAGCAAAACATCAGACTTTTATATTGAATTGAATACTTTATTAATTATAGGAAATAATGATGATCATCGTTAATACGTATTGTAAAGTATTCTATTTTAACTTAAAGAACTAGTTTAAGTACTACTTCCTATTTTGCGAATTAATATAATGTGTTTTGTAAGCGAGTAATAAAAAAATTTCTTTTCGTGGCTACACCGAAGCTTGGTACAAAGCAAAAAGAAATGTACAAGACTTCCCACAGATAGAACAGCGAGAAAACTCGATGTCCATTTTACTAAGGACCACATATTTAATATTTATTCAGTAGCTTACCTTAACTTTGACTGTTAAGAAAGCAAGCTTTTAAACGATACCATCTTGAAAGTAAGTAATCTCCAAATCGCCAGTAATCCCAAATTAGTTATTGTACATTAACCAGAACTAAAAACAATAAAAAGTGCCCTTTTCTATAATCTTACTGCGTAAAAGTTATTAAAACCCGCAAGTCAATATTTATTCGTAACACATCCGTTAATTGTTTTCACGTATTAAAGTTAAATGAAAGAAAAATTTATCTTTTCAGCAGATGAAACCGTATACTTGACGTATTTCAATTAGAGGAAAGAAAAAGTATGAAAAAAACCTTCTAACGATGTAAAACTGTATAAATTACAAAAAAGGAAAAAAAAAGAAAAAAAAGAAAAAAAAAAAAACAAATTCCTTTTGGCAAAAGTTTAATTGAAAAACCAGTCGTTGTGTCAAATGTTTCTTTATCAAAAGGCTTCAAGCATTAAAAATAATACAAAGAGAAAAATAATAAAAGTGAAATAATTAACTATCAACTAAAAGCTATAAGTGGTCAGAGATGGGAAATCATATTTATGTTTTAATATAAATTTTAACTATTTTAGGTGCAGGTTGTTCGTGGCAGTTTAACTAACATTCGATGTTTTCGTAACTACTCGTAAATAATATTTAATCTTTGAATTACATATGACGATTTTGTTGCGTTTGAAAAGCCGGCATCTTTGTAAATATCCATAGCACAGTGGAGCAGCAGCAACATAAGTTATTGTGCCTTTTTTGAAGGAAAATTTGTTTTATTTAAAACATTTGTGAGAGTTCTAATTTTCATCAGGAATCTAATGAAAAACTACCACTTCTGAAGTAGAAATTGGTCTTTGTGAGCTATTTAGGATATCTAAACGCGTTTAGATTTTGTTGATATGTCCACGAGAGTTGTTCAGCTTTACCGCGGTGACAATTTGGAAACTTATATTAATAAGAAATTAACAGCCCCAATAAGTTACGCTGAAAGGCGTTGATATTGGACAGCAGCAAGTGACAATTCACTTAAGCACGACAATCGATTTGTTTATTATTTACAAGCCATTATGCTGTGGAAGTAGCATCGTATCTTTACTCTCGAGTACGTGTATATAAAAAATTTCACTGGCCGTTTCTAAATTTAAGGGTAATTAAAGCACAATGGTAAATTTGGTAAAAAAAAAAAAATTGGAAAAATGGCAAGACTTGTTGCAGTTGAAATTTTTTCCCTAGCTCGTTTTTTAAAAATCCCATTTTTGGAAATTCTTAAAAAATTTCTAGGAATCTTAATACGTTTTTTTAATTTATACCTTTATTATGTAAATGTGTAATGTATCGCCATATTTCATACGACTGGTAATAAAACGTTTTATAGTATTAAAAATAAATTTCGTTCCCACAAAAACCTAATTTGACTGACGAATTCATTAGAGGCGAACGCACACTTTATTCGCATAATTGTATTGAGAACAAAAAGGTGAAGTGAAAAAAGATTTTTAGAGTTTTCTAACAATTATTCTTTGAAACTAATTTTTTAATTTGAAAAAAAAAAATTATTTTTATGTCAAGCCCTGTAATTTATATGTTTTCTTAAATATATATCAGGAACCTTTTTTTTAAACTTCTTATGGTTTATATGAAAATAATTTCCATTTATCATCATATTGTAACATCATTAAGAATTATTGAATATATTCCAAAATAAATCAGCATACTTTTCTTAAGGGTACTTACAGAGGAGCCAAGATATCGGGACTTTAAGCGTGCTTATTATTATTTTATTTTTTTGATTGAAATAATCTGAACCTCAGTATTCTATAGCTTAGAGGTACAGGAAATCTTTGGATGTATGAATGTTGTTACATTTTTCCTTTTTGAACAAACGTTAGCATTCTTTTGATTGCAAATACCACTGTGGCTGTTAATAAATTCTCTTGTATTGATCCTACAGTCTTGTGAATCCTATGGTCTCGAATTTACTTTAAATGCGTTGTTATTATACAAGCGCAGCCATCCACGCTACACTACTGTGTTACTCCGTCGAAACATGAACTACTCGATGCCTTGTTTATTAATCTTAGCCATTCACAGACAACTCCACTACGCCTTTTACCCACTCCAGTCTTCCCCTTTATCTAAAAGCCACAACACACGTCTGCCATATGCTGTTGTTATGCTGTTACACTTCCTTGCGCTACTCGCTACCGTTCTTACATTTTATTATAAAATGCGTCTTGGCAATTATCTGTTACTTTTATTTTAATATAGACGTCTCCACTAAATTATCAGCCATAGCTTCACACAATAATTGTTTTTTGCTTATTCGGGAGGTTTGTACTGCTGCTTCTTAAGTTTGAATTGCATTATAACATTTATTATTTTTCTGTTGTACGCATGTCCGAAGGTGGGCTCGAACTCACTATCTTCTGTTTTACAGCAAGCACCTCTACCAACGCAGCCATAGAGGTTGCTCAGCTTTTGTTAGTTAATTGTATATATACACCATTTGTGGAAGTAACTTATTCAACACGCTCATACGGACAAAAACACAGAGGTTGCCAGATCTTATTTTCGTAAAAATATTAATTGCTAAATATAAAATTTTGGACATGAATCGAACATTATCTACAAAGTATATTATAAAAGATGATAAAAATGTATTTATTTTGAAAATATGTTGTCAATCCAACGAAAAAAAAAATTGAAAAAAATCGGAAGGATTTTAACTCCGCTAGAAATAAAAATCTAGACAAAAGTAGGATACAACATATAATTTTTTTTTTGTAATTTAAAAGCAAAATATCTCCTGCTACATATTTTTAGCAACTTGAAATTAAAAAATTCATAATCCGATAAAAAGTAAGAATTCGGCAACGTTTTTACTTTTACATACTCCCGAGCTTAGTATTTTAATAAATTGTGGCGCTGTCTACCAAAGCAGTATTAGCGGTAGCGAAATGGCCATCGAAACATGTGTTCTTCCTCAATAATCAATATCGGTGATTTAATAATTTAAACGGAATAATTTATAAAATAGCACGATATTTTTTTTCAAAATTAATTAATTTAAATAAAGATTTGTGTATTTTAATTTAATTTAATAATTTGCAAAGTGTCCGTGCAATAAAATAAATTATCGCAGTGTTTTGTTATATTTTATTTTTCGTCATCTGTTAACTATATAAAAAGGGCCGAAGAAAGTCAGTGTATACAGTGGAGAAAGAAAAATAGAATCATTGTTAGTTATTGTTGTTTTTGTTTAAACTTTGATTATTGCCTTTACTTTATTGTTTATTGTTCGAATAAAAATGTTTAGTTTATTTAAAATGTTTGTGAGAATTTTCCTGAAAATCTAAGTAAACGGTAGCGAAATGACCATTGTGACGAGCTTTAATAAATTTAGCTCGACTATAATTCTACTATAGTCCTGTAAAGTTTATTTAAATTAGGCTAGCGATTTAAAATTTACAAAATTATTAAAAATTTTTTTTAACAAATTCCCCACTGTGCATCAGTTGATTACTCTTACCTGTTGTACAATTTTTCTGACGTAATGCCGTTTTCACAGCAGCATGTTAAATGTCATTACTGTAAGTGCAGCCATTAGAAAAACGTGTGCTAATCACTGATACAGTTGGATATAAATAACAATATTTTTATAGATCTCTCTAACCTCACTAATGCTAGATGTGTTTTTAAATTACGAAGTTTTAAAAGAAATCAATAAAAAATATATTGCATAGACGATTTATATATTTTCAAATAATTTTACCTGATGGATGGGAAGTGGGAGAAGACTTCTTAAAGGCCTTTTGAAATTATTTTAATATTATTTTACAGCTTTTAGGCCCATAGTTTACAAATAACATATAATATTTTATGGTTTACTTTCCTATTTATAAAACAACACAATAACTACTGTTCTTAATGCATATTTAAAATAAATCATTTTGCGTAAAAGAATATTTGCAAATGGAATGATGAATCTATTTTCCAAATATTTGTTGTTAAAGATTTTATTACCAACAAAAGAATAATAAAAAAGAAAGCAACACATAAAAGCTTTTTTCTTTTCTTTGTCTATAGCTGTTGGTTGGTATGTATTGTGGCCGATATGAAAAGGAATATAAGGAAATACTGGATGGACACTTACTCACTATTCATAAGAAAAACTAATAATGTTTGTTATTCAAGTTTTTGTTATATAGTTTCTGTTGTATAGATGTTGTGTTTTATTTAAGTTCTTTTCTTGTTGTTTTATATAACAGTTTGGAATGAAAAAAAAAAAGAATGATGATGATGATAATGATGATGTTGACGACAAGGACTAAGAAAGAAAGGAGTTAAGATACACATGTGAATAAATGCTGTTAGTTGCCTGGATTATACTGCAACTAACGAGTTGCTTGTGGTTAAAATTGTTGTTTTTGTTCTTTAATACATATAAATTTATAGAACAACATAAGTTTTAAAAATGCTTTGTAAGTATTTGGGAAATAAAGGGTTTTCTAGTAGGGACATTAATTTGCATATTAAAAAATATATATGAAAATATTTATTGCTTTGTGTTTAGTAATCACATACAATTTCAATGTGAATATTTTTTGCTTCTTTAGAGTTTCATAAAAAACTGCAACAGATCCCGCATTTCGTTGACCTATTCCACTCGTTGAACCCTTTTTTATAGAAATCTATTTAACATACATATCATACATATGTTATAAATGTATGTATATATGTACTGATATGTGTGTTATATATTATACCGTTTTGTATGCAGACTCTCTTGACTATAAAAATAGAAATAAATTGAATCTACAGTTGTTGATATTTACATTTGAATAATTTATGAAAATAGTGCTTAAACAGGAAACAGACAAACCATACGAGTATAACTCTAAACACACACTTGTGTATGCGTCTGCATAAAAAATACTGCTTTAAATATTTAGCAAACTTAAAAGTTATTTTGCAGCATACTATTATACTTCAGGTATGACTTATGCCTTTCTATTGTAGCCTTACTTTAAGGTGGAGGTACAAATTTCGATCACAAAAAGAAAAATACAATTAATCGATTGATGAATCACATGATTATTTTAGTCGAGAAATTATTAATTGCAAATAATTAAACGATTCATCGAGGAAAACTAAAAGTTTTATACCCAAGGTGAATCTAATAAGGTGTAGTCACCGGCGAAATAATACAACAAAGTAACTTTTTCGAGCAACTATTGCAAAAACACGGTGAAGTTATAACAGATGTGTCGATTTTCGCCGTTGCTCGATATATCAAATTTGAGTCATATTTCTTGGAGTTTCGCAAGGTGTATTAATAATAAGGTTGATTTTCGCCGGTAGCTTAACTGTATACAATTTTTTTATATGTAGTGTAATATTCGTGCTAAAGGCGAAAGTGTTTAAAATTTATTCGAAAACTTAAGTCATTAATTTGATTACAAGTACTTTGCGTTAATTTTTTTTTTATTTTAGATACACTCAGATACAGTTTTGACACACTCAGTCCAGCAAGAGACATTGAATTGGCCTTTCATACATCTTGTTAAAAGGCGAATTAGTTTACTTCTTGACTTAATAGCCAAGCTGACTTTTGTTTATGTTTAGCATTGTCGTCAAAATCTTAAAATAATTTTAAAAATAAATAATTTTTAAATAATTTAAATATATTAGGTCTGTTTCTTTACTCCACTTTGGGATCCCGAGGGATCCCAATTCGCACGAAAATTGTTTTCTTACTACAAAATTGGGTAATTGAGAGCGGTTTTGAGAGAATAAAGTTCTTCTTTTACTTGCACGAAACAGCCCAAACTTTTTCTTGGTGCAAATTATTTAAACTTGTGCAACAGCCTTAAAACACAAACTAAATACAAAATAAATTATTATTTCCTATTTTTGGTTTATAGAAATTAATTTTTTTTTATTAAAATAGTCAAAATTTTTGAGTTTATATTTTATGTTTAAAATTTAGATTTTGTGTTCCCGCACTTTTATATAATTTTACCTTTTTATGAGAGAACATAATGCTTGCTTTCGTTTTCACGAACTTTACCCAAAAAGTAAAGAAACAGACCTATTGTGAATTTTATAAAAGTAAATTTCAAAATTAAGAAAAAAAATAACAAAAAATAAAATATTGAGGATAGCAGAATATATTTATAAAACAAAGCATTAAGTATAAGAAAATCAAAATATATTCTGTTGTTACTTTCATATTTTATTAATATTGCTACGTTTTTACCTTTTTAAGAACAAACGTACGGATTCTTTCGATTGCAAATACCACTTTGGCTAAATTCTGTATTCCTACTTTGTGGCTTTATCTGGCTATACTTCTTGATACTACGGTCTTGTGAACCCTATGCTCTCGTATTTACTAAACGTGCGTTATTATTACAAATGCAGCTATCGCTACACTACTGTACTACTCCGGCGAGACATGAACTACTCGATGTCTTGTTTAGTAACTTTAACAACCCGCAGACGACTCCACTGCACCTTTTAACCAAGATAGTCATCCCCTTTATCTAATAGCCACAACTCACGCCTGCAATACACTGTTATTATGCAGTTACACTTCCCTGCACTAACAGCTTGAGTTCTTTCTGTTATTGAAAGGGCGTCTTGAACAATTGTCTGTTACTCTTGTATTAAATTAGACGTCTCCATTAAATTATCTGCCATGGCTTCACACAATAATTGTCTTTGGCTTCTCAGGAGGTTTGTACTGCTGCTTCTGAATTTTAAATTGCCTTAAAACAATTATTATTTTTTCCGTCATACGCATGTCCGAAGATGGGCTTGAACTCAGGATCTTCTGTTTTACAGCAACCAGCTTTACCAATACAGCCATTAATGTGGCTCAGCTTTTGTTAGCTAATTGTGGTATTATTCTGTACACACATTATTGGAAGTAACTTACTCACCACGCTCATACGGAGAACATCAAAAGTGGTTGTCAGATCTTATTGTCGTAGCAATACTATAAATCAATGTCAATTGTTTTTTATTCACTTGGTTTTTTGAGCAATGATGAGTTCACCATTGCTCCTAGAACATGATATCACAATTTAATGCAACAGCATTAAGCTTTAACTTTACTGTTGTTACTCTTAAGAAAATTCCCTTTCCGATGGCAGTAAGACTTTTGCTGTCAACAAAAAATTATGTAAAAGTTTAAGTGTTCTAAATATCGGATCAATAGTGTGTGTACAAACAAACAAATACAAAAAAAGAAGCCAATAAAGTCACTTTTCATGAGTTCGCCTTGTTGTTTTTTTTTTCCTTAGCGCTTGCTCGCGTTTTGGAGAAAAGGCCTTCTGGTGATACAAATGTTGATTAGTCTTTTTACTTTATCCCAACCCTTAATAGTATTTCGTTTTTATTTCAGAACTGAACGATTTGTAGATTCATTGTTTGATTTTGTGAGCCAAATGCTTTTTTTAGGCCCATAAACCAAATTCTTCTCCCTGTAGTGTCATTGCCTCTGAAGGTTGAATTATCTTTGTATTTTTTAAATTATGCCTTGAATTTTGACAGCCTTATTCATAGCAAAAACTTAGAATGAGTTTAGCATTAGCGAAGGAACTAAACAGAGTCTCGTGAGCCACAACTATATTTTGTGACTATTTTTGGTGTCAAATTGTGTGGAAGGCTTGTAAAGACCCCGCTTAGTTTAGAATAAAAAATTATTCTGAATTATAACGAATTTTTAAATAGAGAATCCATTATAATCCATTATTTTCTTTTAATTTTTTTAATCACTATTTGTACTGACCTATGAAGGATTTTCTTATTGATAAAGACTTTTGTTCTTTTGAAGAAGTCCTTATTCGATTCGTGTATTTTTAGGAAAAGATAATAGCACTAACTATTGATGGAATGGACTCTTAATTAAATATAATTTAATAATATTTTATTCGAAACTACACTTCCGTGTATCTCACATATAAATAAGCTGGTTTTTTTGAAAGTGGTATAAGTCCGTTTTTTGCCAACTTTAATCAATTTGAGTGATGTATTTTGCACTGCAATCCATTCAATTTTATACTAAAATAATTATAACTAAAATTATTTGAAAAAGTAACCGAGTTATCTGGCTCCACATAGACTTATACTACTTTTAAAAATAGAATATTAGAAGAAATAAAAACAGGAACCAGTTTAAGTCCATATTTCAGTAGAAATAAGCTGTATTAAGCTACTTGCTTTACAATAGTCTTGGGCAGTGTAGAATTGGCTTTTTTCATGCCTTAGTTTAGTTCTGGTTTATTTAGAGTTTCCTTTAATCTAATTTAATCAGGTCACGTAGATCTGTTCGAGATTGGCTTTAGCTTAGTTTTATTTCAATTCTTTTTTAATTTTAGTTCAGCTTTAAATACTTCATTTCGAATTTAGCTTGAGTTTAATTCTAGTTCGGTTCAAGTTTACTCCACTTGAGTTTATTTCTATTTTAAATTAAGCTTCTTCAGTTCGAGTTTAATTAAGTTGCAGTGCAGCTTTAGTTCAGTTCTACTAAAATCTGAGTTCAAATTTGGTTAAGCTCTAGTTCATTTTTGTTAAGGTATAACTTAGTTCTAGAATGGTTTTACATGATTAAATGTGCGAGATAACAGGTAGGGCAGTATTTGTTAACTTCAAATTCATTTTTAAAGTTCATTTCTATTATATATATTTTGTTTAATTATATAAAGAACTTTTTAGACTAACCACACAAGCAGAACAACCATGTAGATGTATGGTATCATATTTATCTGCATTCTTCTGATTGAGTGTATTATAAAGTTGTTTAACTTAAAATGCGTTTTGTGGAGGTGTTTACCCAGCCAAAAAATAACAAAACGTTAAGAAAAACTATAAAAAAGGGGAAACGAACTCCAGTCTATTTATTATAATTTTGGTCGTCTTTTTATGGTTTTTATTTATACACTTTAACACAAAAGCATAAACCACAAAATATATTATATTTTGTTTTCTTTACAAAAAAATGTGTTGGTAGGATAAGCTGTGTTAAACAGCAACAGCAACAGCCAACCAATCATCCAACAACAGGCCAACTAAATAAATGTGATCCTTTGTGGTCGCACGATTTATATGCAAAATAAACTTGTTTTTGAGGGTAAAATGAGGAAAAAGGCATAAATTGTGAAAGGAATTAAACAAAAACTATAAAATAATGTTTATTATAGCTGTTGGATTCTTAGGGGGACTTAGAGAACTTTGTACAAATTTGTTGATGCGCTTGTGACAAAAAAAAAAAAAAAAAAAAAAAAATTATGTTTGAAATGCTTAAATCATGTGGAAGATTTTCGAGGAAGTATTGTGGGTTTTGCTTAAACTTATATTCACTTTTTAATAGTTTGCATTTTTCATATTATATCGAAATAAATCTAAATAATAATTTTCCAAAAATGAACTTAATAAATGATATCAGTAAATAATAACCATTCATGTTTTAAAAATTCATGTTGTATTGTTTTACTATCAGCATAATCTTTGCCCGATTTTTAAATTTAGCAATTATTCATTTGTTAACTTAATTCTTATATTTTTTTTAAGACAATTAATTTTAAAGCCGTCTTAAAAAAACTTATTTTAAGGTTCTGTCCCTAACGGATAAAAACGTAACTATATTGTTATCGCTGCAAAGTTTGTCCACGGTCACAGGCATCTCTCTCTAAATCCGCTAGACACTTGAAATATAGCTGCCGCTACAGCAACAAATAGTAAAGGTTGAGGCTGGTGTAGTCATAGTGGTAAGCACATTGACTAAAAATCGGGCTGGCCAGAGTTCAACCCCTGCGGCAATAAAAATAAAGGTTTTTTTTTAATGACAGCAGCGGGTAAGAAGTATAATGTTCAAATGTTGACTGCAATTCTAGTCTAGCATTTTAAGGTTTTAAAACAATCGAACTAGCCATTTAAAAACTACAGCTTTATTTTTTTCTAATCCTCAGTATCAATTTTATTGAATTGTAAAACATTTATATATAAATCTTTTTAATATTAAAAGGCTTAGGACAGATAAAGAGAAACAAGTAAGAGGGCTATATCCGGCTATGCCGAATCTTGTATATCCTTCACCATCTATATAAATCTAGTTTAGTGAAGCAACTCCAACTAAAAAAACAAAGAAAGAAAGAGAATTCAAAAATAAGAAAAACATTAAGTACTACATGTATATGATTTTACATAAAAATGACATCGGCTCTTAACCGGTTAAGCATTAAAAAAAAAACTTTAGTATTTCCTTAAAGATCTTTTCAAAAGCCTTATAATGAGACCCATATTGATATTTCAAAAAAATTGAAAATTTCAGAGCCCCGTAATTCGGAAAGTTGGGCAAGCGCCAATTTTTTCAAATGATGATTTTTTCTTAGTTTTTCATTCTCTAGCATCACTTTTTGACACTATATGTAATCGATCGAGGCAAACTTGATTTCAACACTAACATGGACGGACATACGGACATCGCTCAATCGACTTCGCTATGCATAAGAAGTCAGAATATATATAATTTATGGGGTCGGAAATGCATATTGTAGAAATTACACACGGAATGACAAACTTAGATATACCCTTTTTCCACTTTTTGTGATGAATTGTACAAGGGCTGCTATTTATATTTCTGGCCTGGCAACACTGAGTGCTGCCAAGTGCAATCTGACATTTCCATTGGAAAGTTTGTCATTTTGAAGAATAATCGTACTCAAAACGTTTTAACGTACGACCATTATTTGTGTTGTTTACAGTGACTTGAAAAAATTAATATAGAAAATAATGGAATTAACTCGTGAACATTTTCGTGCCATCATTTTTCACAAATTTCGACGTGGATTATCACGACAAGAGTGCATTGATGAACTTAAATCTTTGTATGGCGATGAAGCACCATCCTATAGTACTGTGAAAAATTGGTATAATGAATTTAATCGTGGCCGAAGCTCGCTCAAAGACGAATTCCGTGAAGGTCGTCCAAAAACCGCTGTTGTGCCAGAGAACATTGATGCCGTGCGTGAACTCATAATGCAAGATCGACATGCGATATACCGAGAGCGAGAGACATCCTTAGACATTTCTTCGATACTGCATGAACACCTGGCCGTAAAAAAGGTTTGTTCTCATTGGATCCCGCACAATTTGAAAGTCGCTCAAAAAAAAGGCTCGTGTCGATTGGTGCAAAGAAATGTTGCAAAAATACGATTGCGGTGCTTCAAAAGACGTTTCTAAGATCGTCACAGGTGACAAATCATGGATCTGTGCATATGAGCCCGAAACGAAACAACAATCGACCGTGTGGGTCTTCAAAGACGAGCAAAATCCAACGAAAGTTGTTCGTGGAAGAAGCACCTTGAAGCAAATGGTCGCCTGCTTCTTCGGCAAAACTGGTCATGTAGCGACTGTTCCGCCTGAGCAACGTAGGACGGTCACTTCTGAGTGGTACACTACAATTTGTTTGCTTGAAGTCATCGGAGAAATTTGAAAAACCAACAAGAGAAGACGCTTCATTGTTCACCATGACAATGCGAGCTCTCACACATCGGCTCAAACCAGAGCGTTTTTAACCGGCCAAAACGTCGAATTAATGGGTCATCCGCCGTACAGCCCTGACGTGGCACATAATGACTTCTTCTTGTTTCCGCACATCAAGAAAAAAAATGCGTGGTCAACGATTTTCGTCGCCAGAAAAAGCTGTTGAAGTGTTCAAAAACCATGTTTTAGAGGTGTCTCAATCGGAGTGGAAAAAGTGCTTCGACATTTGGTTTAAGCGCATGCAAAAGTGTATAAATCATGCTGGAGAATACTTTTGAAAACAATAAAACCATTTTTGATTATAAATATTCGCATTTTCACTATTAGGCCAGAAATATATAGAGCAGCCCTCGTATGAATTGTATATTATATATAAGGTACGATAGATTATGTCTTCTTTCAAATATTAGTGGCGGAGAGAGAAAAGAAGATGTGCGTATATTTTACGAACTTGGAAATTTTAGCAAAATTTTAATCTATTTAATTTCTTATTTAAAAATATTGCAATATTGGTTTACCTGATTTCAAGCCTCGAGTCAAAAAGGAAATCCAGTAGTATGTAGTAGACTTTTTGTCCTATAATTATTTATACACATTTGACTAGACCCTTTAGATGGCGCTATAGCTTCATAATTGCTCTTTCGATCTTAAAAATTGTTTGTGCTAGGGAGTAGACATATATTGTTAAGGGTAATATTGTACCTCGGTGTCTAAATGGACGCCAAAACTAGGTTCAGATCACATCGGATGAAATCAGCCAGTTAAAAATATGTTTCTCTTATTTTATTGGTTATTGTTGCTGCAGTAAAAAAGACAGTTTCTAGTAATTAAAAAAATTTTGAAAATAACCTTGTCGGATTCTGTTTCATTTTTTTCACGGCGACTTCGTCTGTCTAGAAATATAGAATGGGTAATTTTGTTGCTTTCGATATATAAGAATTATATTTATCAATGGCAACCGTATGACAATTTTTTTTTTTATTAATTGGTGAGAGCCAAAGTTATATCTTGGATTAAGTTGACGATTTTTTTTAAAGAAGTTCGCGATTTTATCTAGATTCATTTACAAAGTTGAAGGAAGTGTTCAACGGTAGTTCAGATGTGTGTATTTCTTTTACAATAGGAAATTTTGCTTAAGTCTGTTTTTAAATTTGTATACGATGCCAGTTAAAAGTTTCTAATCCTCCATGTAAACCTAATGCACTGATTCTGAAGGCAAAGTTTTCATTTATGTAATTTTTAAAAATAATCGAACAAAGATAAAGAGCAGGCGGCGACATTAAAGGCTGAATTTTGTCCTAATTTAAGTAAAGACATAATGCACTGTTAAAGCGGAATGTTATGTTAAATCACTCTTTTTCTTATACAAATTACTAAATTATAAAATATAGGTTAATTATTGTGCCTCATTATCTTATGCTACGCAGATATGCCCTGTTTCTTTTATTGATCCCAAAAGCTAGTAATTTTATAAAATTTAATTTTTACGCATTTTATTACTTTAAGAATAGTATTATTTTTATGATTTTTCCTTAAAGTGTCTTCACTGCACATTAAAACGCCTCCGTTAAAAGTTTTAACATCATACAGGAGGAGGCATGGGATCATAAAGGAAATGTATAAAATAAAAAGAACAGGACACAAACTCTTTGCGGTTGTTTTAAATGATAAACGGATGAAGAAATGTAACTGCATAAAATGTTATAAAGCACATACACACACATGTAGAAATAAATAAAAATAAGTATATCCGAGTGTGTCTGAGTGGTATTTCAAAAAAACAAAACAAATAGAAAAAAAAAAAATATAAAAATAAATAAGCCACAGAAATAAATAAATCCAAAGAAAGTATGACCAGAAATGAAATAAATAAAATAAAACAGCAAAAAAGACAAAAAAAAAATGTAAGAAATAATGGGTTGATGTCATTGCCATTCGTGATGCTAGGATAATAGAGCTTCTGGTAGCTATTGCAGATTATAAAGCTATGGCTTAGTTAGGCAGGCTATGAACTATCCTTCCATACTTTTCTTTAATAAAATGTGAATGATATCTTGATTGCTAGAATTCTATTTAATTAAATCGAACGAAGCAAATGGATAACTTACGAAAAAATGAGTGGCCAGAAGTAAGTTTGGCATCTAGCATAAGAGCTTGGGATATCTCTCTACCTCCAGCTTAAATGTTGAGTTAAATATTTACTGCAGTTCTACGCAGTTTGTCTGACTCCAACTGACATCGTACTTAGATAAAAAAGAGTAGTGAAGGCAAAAAAAAAATTCAAACAAAAAGGACGAGCCAAATACTCTTGCAACAGCAGAAGCTCTAACCGAACAAACGTACTGAGTCTCATACGTCTGAAGATTGTTAATTCAGCAACTACAGGAACTGATACCCATAAAATAAAATGCAAAGCGAAAACAAACAAAAAATACGCCGTTAGTACTGGAAGTCTATCGACATTGGACTTTGTTAGATATCACTGAACCTGTAAAATACATCTACGGGTAATAAACAGAAAAGTTACATGCTCTTGCAACGAAGAAAGTGGAATTGTGGCCCTTTAACTGATGTCTCAACTGGCATGAAGTCAGCTGTGAAACATTCCGGTTATTTTGCGGGTTAATCATGGCGATATTTTTATTGAATTGGGCGTGATATCACAAAGCTGTAGTTCCATAAATCGAAAAGAATAGTACAAGGCAAACAAACAAACTGGCCCAAATATAATGCTGAGTCAGCTCCACACATAGGATGCAAATTCAACTCCACGGTACACTGTGTGCAGTAGCACATGTAATTAAAATGCAATGAATGACCTCCATCTAGAACAAATGCTAAAAACTCTACGATAGAAAGAATAAAAATTGAAAACTATCAGTCGACAGTATAGCTTCACATGTTCAAAGGAAATGCCTTGCCGAATTGTGCGAAATTTGCTGCTGAGAACGATGATTGTTATGCGTGATCGATAACGTGTGAATGTGAATATTTTATGTTGACCAAGCAGTAGGATGATTTTTACAACAGGATGCCATATGTGGCTTAGATGGTTAGCTTTTGGTGGCACGACTTAAATTTAAAAAAGTGCATATTAAAGGGTGTCCCCATAGGTGACGTAAATTGTTCCATATTGGACTATTTTTTGAACAGTTATAGACAAATGCTTGCAAATTGGACCGAAGGTCGAGTACTATGACCGTTATAGTAAAAATAATTAATATTTGAAACTATAAATTAGAGGGTGACCCAATAGCTCATATAGATTGATGTATATGGCCATGATTTTTAACAGTTGTATACAAACGCTTAAAATTTACAATAAAAAATATAAAATGTGAATTTTAAAAATTAAAGGGTGTCCTAATAGTTGATGTAATTAAATGTTTGCGCCCAAACCTTTGAATCGTTATAGACAGACAGCTGAAACTTTAAATGGACCTGTACAGCTTATAATTTCAATTTAGAAATTAAAGGGTGTTTCCATAATTGATGTAAATTGAACTATATTGATCTATCTTTTGAGCCCTTATAGACAAATTCTGACAAATTGGATAGAATGTCAACTGCTATGATCATTATAGTAAAAAATAAAAGTATTCATAATTATAAATCATAGGGTGCCCCAATAGCTCTTTTAGTTTTATGTATATGGTCATTGTTTTGAAATGTTTTAGACAGACGCCTTAAATTTACAAAGAATGTGTATTGCTAAGACCGCTAAAATAATAAGGTTAAAATTTGGATTTAGAAATTACAGGGTGTTCCCAAAATTAATGTAATTTGACATATTTGGCCGTATCGTTTAAACCATTTTATACAAACACTTGATATGTAGACAGAATGTCTACTACTTTGCTTGGGTGTTACAGGGTGTTACAATAATTGATGTAATTTGATGTATATGAACAAACTATTGAACCTTTATAGATGATTGGTTGAAATTTACTAAGAACCTGATTGTTAATTTTGCTACAACAGCAAATATAAAACTTGAATTTGGAAAATAAAGAGTGTCTCCATGGTTGCTGTAATTTGAAATTCTTAAGTTCTCCATTTAGCTGCTGCTTCTCTTTTAACTATTCCACAGACAAATAACTCTAAAAAAATGTTTTGAAATAGGATTTGGAAACCTAATTCCTTGCTGTCACTGAGCTTAAACTCACATTTCCATGCGAAGTAGATTTAAATTGTCAAGCAATTTTTTCAAAAAGAAAATCTCTGTTAATTTTTCTGTATCTTATGACAGAATGAAAAGTCGTACTACACTTGCTGTTAACAACTACATGCAACACAACGAAATATAAATAAAAAAAAAACTATCATACAATTCGCTCATGCACTCGTTTAGTGTGACAGTGGTAATAAAAGTGTTACTGATTGTTGACACAAAAACACACGCACATAGACACTTTACAAACTTCAACGAATCACAGATACAACCAGTTAAGAGTTTATAAGTCTGATATAAAAAAAGTATAACAACTTAAGTGATAGTGGTAATAAGGCCTTGTGGAAATAGTGGACAGAAGACAGAAGAATAATGTTTTAAAGATAAAAAGTGATACGGAGACGATGGTCTAGCAAATAGATATAAAGGCGTGGCATACCATAATGTCCAATGTAAAAATGTAAATGCAATTTATGTCGTTCTCAAAAGTGACATAATGTCCACGGAAAAGTGACATAATGTCCGTGGACACTATGACCATATAAAAACGAGAAAATATCCAGGGACATAATGACGTTTTTCAAAGTGACATAATGTCCATGGTGACATAATGTCACTTTCTAGTCAATTGACATTATATCTTTGGACGTTATGATATGTCACCTATAAACGTAGGAGTAAGAGTCAGTTTCCTTTTTTTTTAGTTTTGTTTATAAAGTACTAAAACTAAAGTCAAAAAGGGAATATAAATTGCCACTTAAGTATGGTTGCTAACAAAAGCATATTAAAAGAAAAACTCTGTTTAAAGTTAAAAGAAAAGAATACAGAAAAATAAGAAAAGAAAGGAAGAAAAAAAGTAACAAAACACAAAAAGTATTTTAGTACATAAAAATAAACGAAGAATTTACATAAAAATAAAGAAAACTCATTAAAATAGATAACGAATGTACACAGAGAAAATATGTTGATGGTAAGAGAATTGCTGGAAATAAAATGAAAAAAATTTAATTAAACTAAAATACAAACATATTGTGTTATTGATGTTGCAATTGTTTGTAATACTGAGTAATAAAGTAATAAACTTGAATTTTTTTGGATTTCTTAAAATATATCAATCATTAAGTTCTTATGCAAATTGATATCAAATTGCCTTTTAAGTGGTCGGGTAACCAATAATTTATTTTTGTTTTCAAAATGTAATTATTATTTTATACATATATTTTAATTATTAGCATGCTGATAATAATCTAAATAATCATTTTAATACGGCTTCATATCACGTATATTATAATTTCCAATTTTATTTGAAAAGAAAAATTATTCAGAAATTTTAATGTTCATTTTTTATATCCTTCACCACAAAACGTAGAAAAAGGGTATATCCAAGTTTCTCATTCTGTCTGTTATTTTTACAATATCCATTTCCGACTCCATAAAGTGTACATATAAATTCTGAGTTCTTATGCAAAGCGAAGACGATTGAACGATGTCCGTCCGTTTTATTGTTGAAATCAAGTTTGCCACGGCAAGAGATCAGCAAAATAAAAATTAAAATATGCCAATCGATCAGACATAGTTTCAAAATTTAGTAGAAACGTACGGATTGTTTTGATTGCAAATACCATTGGTGATCATTACAAATTCTGTATTCTTTACTTTGTGGCTTTATCTGGCTATACTTCCTGATCCTACGGTCTTGTGGACCCTATTCTCGTATTTACTAAACATGCATTATTATTACAAATGCAGCCATCCACGCTACACTACTGTGTTACTCCGGCGAGTCATGAAATACTCGATGCCTGGTTTTGTAACCTTAACCATTCACAGACGACTTCACTATGCCTTTTATCCAAGCCAGTCATCCCTTTGCTTTCCTAACTTAACCATCTACATTCCTAACTTAACCTTTCCTAACCTTAACCATCTACAGATAAGTACACTTTTCCCTTTTTCTAATAGCCAAAACATACGCGTGATATTACAATTCCCTGCGCTAACCGCTACCGTGCTTACTTTTCTTATTATAAAGTACGTCTTGGTAATTATCTATTACTCTTGTATTAAATTAAATGTCTCCAGTAAATTATTTGCCATGGCTTCACACAATAATTGTCTTTTGCTTCTCGGGAGGTTTGTACTGCTGCTTCTTAATTTTTAATTGCATTATAACAGTTATTATTTTCCATTGTACGTATGTCCGAAGGTGGGCTCGAACTCACGATGCCATTGATGCCGTTCGGCTTTTGTTAGCTAATTGTGGTATTATTCTATACACACACCATTAGTGGAAGTAACTTATTCAGCGCGCTCATACGGAAACAACAGCAGGGTTGCCAGATTTTATTTTCGTAACAATATCCATATGGGTACCAAACAAAAGCTTTTGAAGAGATCTTTAAGAAAATAATAAAATTAAAAAAATGCTTAACTCATCAAGAGCTGATGACAATTTTGTAAAATTATATATGCACTATATTTTTTTCATATTCTTAATTCTCTGTCACCCCAATATTTGTTTTTTTGATTGGAGTTACTTCACTGAACTAGATTTACATATATGGTGAAGGGTTGTTTTAAGGAATTTAAAACATACCTGAAGCCGATTTAAAAACAAAACTTTAAAATAAATTCCCTAGTATTGTTATGGGATGAAAACTACTTCCTTTTAATTAGGAAGAGAACCTTAAAGGTAAACAAGCCTTAAAAGATCAATTTCTCAAAATTTTTTTTTTAAATACAATTTCTGTTTATTCTTGTGTAATTTTTTCTATTTAATAAATATTTTTTTTAAATTTTATAAAAAAAAAAATAATAACTAATAATTCTAATAATTCTAAAGTCCTTTTCAATGAAGGATTTTGCAATATTGTGCAGATATATTGGCGTTGTAAAAATATTTACTTATTTCTACACAGAAAAAATTTTAACTAAGTTTTTATGAACTTAAAATTTTATTAACGATTTCATTGGTTTTATCAATGTTGTTGTTAAATTTTATAATTAATTTTGTGCTTAATATGAAAATTACTGTTTGCAATTTTATACTTAGGAATTTTTGTATTTATTTTACTAATTTTCTAATATGTACGTCCCATTTCAATAAATAAAGCAATTATTGGAGCTTATGAATTTAGTAATTAAATACGATAAATTTTGTGTTTTTTTTTCTGTGACGAATTCGTTTTTAAATTTAAAAACAATTTGGGTGTTGAATGCGGTAATAATCTTAACAGAATAATGCTTCAATCTTTATGTTGTTGAAGTCATATTTTCTTTTGTAAATGGCTTAGTGATCTACTACTTTTTTGTGCCGCTTTTTAGGCAAAATATAGAGGAGTATTAGTCCTTAGAAAGCCAATTAAATTTTTCCACTGGCAAATATTTTTATTTTCATTCTAAAAAATACCTCAGTTTAATCTGTTGAGCCAATTATTCCATCTTTATATTTCAGTGACGTTATTTTGTGCTCCCGCTTATTTTCATACTTTCTTATAAATATTGATAATTTTGAAGATTTTATCTGTGGTGTCCATGTCTCATATGTAGTTCTCTCTCTCTCTCTCTAAAAAAATAAAACGTCAAACTACATATAAAAAAAAAATGTTTCGGAACAAAATTTTAGTGGGTGAACCAGCCTTAAGCGTATCGGTGACTATTTGCTTGGACTAAGATGGTTAGAGAAGTCAACTTGAACAAATGCCAGCATTATAACGTGGTTGGTGCTAAGACAATACGGCTTATGGTTATTGTAAGTTCGATGACCATGCCAGAAGGATGGGATTCCGTTACGATTACTGTAAAAGCTTCTCTGTCTCTTATGCTCTCTTCTCTTCCCTTTCCTTCTCTTCTCTTCTCTTCTCTTCTCTTTTCTTCTCTTATTTTATCTTCTCATCTCTTCTTTTCTCTTGTTAATTTATTTATTCCCTTTTTTCAATCATTTGCAGGTGTTAAAAAAATATCGCCAGACAGTGTTGTTAGATAAGGGGATTTTTCTCCAAATCGGGGATTTTATTTGGGGATTGAGGAATTACTTAAAGATATATTTTGCGTTTTGGGGTTTAAAAAAGGTTTTTTTTTGAGATTTTTAAAAATTCCGATCATTTTTTTTTGCGATAGTTGAAGTTGTTTTTTTTGGGAAATTGTGGGAATAAAATTAATCTTGTAGGACATACGAGTCGAAAAAATCTGGCAATCCTGTCGCCAGATGAAATCAGCTGATCAAGGCTGCCTGCTCTATTTAAATCATTTACTTCTTGGTTTCCTTCTTTTGTGCGGTTTTTATGTCGATTGCTACTCCGTAGTGCTAAGTCCAACTTTGTTTATTTGCGAAACTAATAACGACTCATGACAGCATTTGTCATCTGATAGTTTAAGGATAAGGACAACTGCTTGGTTTCAGTTTTACACAGTGTGTGGATTTATTTGCTTTACAAAGCAACCAGAATTCACGCATAGATTAAATTAGAAAAATAATATTTTTTCCCTTTGCATTAAATCATGAGATTAATTTTATGAAATTGATTTTTTTAATTTAAATTAAAAGCAAAGCAAAGCCACAAGAATGAATGGCGAATTACCTTGCAGCACGCAGAAATGCCCGTTACAGATCTCTATGTTACCAAAAAACTCATGTCTTTATCATCGAACGTGTAAGTTTTATGTGTAAAAATGTGCAAAGAAGTCAAACAGTATTCAAAATTTTCAACGCATTTATATCAGAGTTGATAAATGCCCACTGTTTTAAAGACAAACAAGTTAACTTTTACTACCGGATTGAAATAGCTTTGTAGGGTAGCATAACAGTCAGAATAAAGGAAAACATCAGCTGTGCCCTTTGACTTATAATTAAATTATTTCTAAGCAATTTTAATTATTATTTTTATTATTATTATTATCACAAGTAATATATCAGAAATATTCAGCTAAAAATATTAACGTTTTTATTATTTTTATTTTTTTTAATAAAAATTTGCTGAGTCAACTACATAAAATCTGTGAAATATTTTCCTCAATTACAAAAAAAAATTCTGTTTTAGAAATTTGTTAAAAATTAATATCAATATCCACAATGGCATTTTATTTAATTCTTATTTATATCAAACAATATCCAAATAAAGTTTTTCCTGTGTATAACAACAAATTACAATCACACCCACATTTAAACACACGCACACACTTTTAAGTATTTAAACCATGGACTTTATGAACCGCAATTTTTGTAACACAGTTTTATTACTTTATATTCATTGCTCCGTCTATTTTGAATGTAAATGTTAAATAGTAATTTCATTTTTGTTGTAATTGTGGTTGTTTTAAATGTCGTCTACAAGGAAGGTATCCTTAGGACACTTTTCTTAAACTCAATAATGAAAATAATCATGAAATAAGAAAATTTGTTGGTTTAGGAAAAAGTACGTAAAGGAAAAAAGTGTAAAGACATGTCTGTTTAATTTGATGAAAACTTAAATACTTTTGAAAAAAAAAAATACTAACTAAACAGACAGACAAAAATGGAAAGAAAGTAGAGAAGAAGAAATGGCTTAATTTTGCAAAGTGACTAAATTTTATTATTTTTCTGTAAGAAGTGAAGAAAATACTTTAAGCGTTGTTTTTTCTTAATGGTAGAAAGTTAGAAGTTATTTAAATTGGTGGAGGAGAAAATGTACCAACAATTTACAGCCAATTCTTTTAATAACTTTTACAATTTTATTTCCTTATGGAAGTAGTATGTGTAATGTAGGTTTAGTAATGAATATATTTATGAAAAAAATAAAGTTTGATGAAACCGAATAATTGTTCACGTAATTTCTTTTCGGTGTGTTATCATTGCTTCATAACATAAGAAAATGTTTTAAATCGAATTAAGTTTTTGTTAAACCCGCAATTAGACGCAGAGATATTGGACTATATTTATATAATACTACGGTGATCGGTACGGCCATCTAACCGATTTAAAGAAATAAAATTAGAATTTACAATTTTTCAAAGATCAATTATTTAAAATGTTTAATAATCGATTACCCTAATAAATACCAAAATAGAGCGACATGTATTCATACCAAAAATATAGTAGTTAAGGTACTAAAACATTTGCCCTATTCACAAGCCCCCTAGTACGTGCTAAGTGCTAACAAAATACAACGGTGCTACCTGTGTTGTTAGTAATTTTCATGCAAACATGCGATACAACACTTAGTACTTTTTTTCATATGTTTTTCAAACGTTGTATTTGTTTAAATGTTTTATGATTAACTGAATTATTATTTTTGTGTTCATGTGTGAATTATATTAAATTAAATTGAATTAAAAGATATTTTTATTAGTTTTATTTATTGATTTGACTGATTTATTAGAAAGTGGAATAAGTCATTTCTGTTGTATATAGTAGGAGTGGGTATATTGGAAACATATCTTAAGGTTTGTTCTCTGCCAATATAAGAACTGTTCTTTAAGATTTAATATTGCTTTAATGATTCGATTTCTAATATTTTGTATGGTACCGCCATCACCTATACCAAAAAGAGATGCTACCTTACGAACACAAGCACCATTTCCTGAAGATCTCAAGCAGTAAAGTACAATTTTAAGCTGCAAGTCAATGCGTAGTTGGAGCCTTTCGCCAATTGTGTGAAAAACATTCATTTATAAGGTTGAATATATAGGCAAATTCCTCTGGCCGTAGTCGTATCATACGAAGAAATCTGTTTTCATCAAAATATCTTAAAACTCGATTATGCCGTAATGATGATTTTGGTAGCCCTAAATGTATACTTCTGCGACTGGAGAGCAGGTACATTAGGTTCATCCTAAAAATGTCTTGAATATCATCCTCATCTTCTTCATCACCTGTATTAATTTTTTTCATTTAAAATATGTAACAAAATAAGGAAAACGGTTATTACTTACTTGAGTCAACCATTAATATATCGAAACTATATTTTTCACACAAAAAATTTATTAATTTACTTTTTTCTGTTTTCTCCCCTATTTGGCTTATAATAACAAATGATGAATAGTACTTTTCTTCTTCTTATTTAGTTTTTGACGTATGAAGTACAATGTACAATGGCACATTGATACAATGGTTGTTCACAAAGAAGTAAACAAAAGGTAGTATGCAATACTACATACACCTTAGCAGAGCTTGTGAATACGGCAATTATATATTATAAATGGAAAAAAAGTATAAAGAAATTATGCTACAAGTCGAATTAATTTCACCAAGTGGGATCAAAGACAAACGCATTTCGTCTAATAATAATTTTATTTTTAAAAAGTTTTTAAAATTTTTAGGCACTTTAAATATTTCATTTTTGGTAAAATTGTATTATACCCTACAGGTATAAAAAAGAGCATATCTAGGTTTGTTATTCCGTTTTCAATATCGTAACGTTTTTCCCTTTTACAGACAAACGTTCAGATTCTATTGATGGCAAATACAACCGTGGCTCATAGTAAATTCTGTATTCTTTCTCTGCCGCTTTATCTGGCTATACCTCTTGATCCTACGGTCTTGTGAATCCTATAGTCTCATATTTATAAAACATGCGTTATTATTACAAATGCAGCCATCCACGCTTCATTGCTGTGCTACTCCGGCGAGACATGAACTACTCAATGCCTTGTTTAGTAACATTAACCATCCACATACAACTCCAGTACGCCTTTTATCCAAGCCAGTCATCCCCTTTATCAAATAACCCAACACACGATTGCCACACACTGTTGTTATGCAGTTACACTTCCCTGGGTAAAGACGCTACCGTTATTACTTTTTTTTTGTTATAAAGGGCGTTAAATTAGACGTCTCCACTAAATTATGTGCCATGACTTCACACAATAATTGCCTTTTGCCTCTCGGGTAGTTTATACTGTCGCTTTTTGATTTTTAATTGCATTATAACAATCATTACTTTCCTTTTTACGTATGTCTAAAGGTGGGCTCGAACTCATGATCTTCTGTTTTACAGCAAACACCTCTACCAACGCAGCCATTGAGATTGCTCAGGTTTTGATTGCTAATTATTATTCTATACACACACCATTAGTGGAAGTAACTTTATTCACCAATCTCATACGGAAACAACAACAGGTGTTGCCAGATCTTATTTTCGTAACAATATCTACAATATTAATTTCCCACCCCATAAATAGCGCAGTCTGTCTATCCGTTTGAACGTCTGTGTTCGTGTTAAAAACTTTACCAAGGCTCTAGATGAGCCAGAAAAGATCTAAATACGCCAATCGTTGAAACATAGTTTCGAAAAATTTGCTATTTAAAAACGGCAAGATCGCTTCATGTCATTCGCCGCAGCGGGCAAAACGCCACGTCTGCTTCTATTTTTTCCATATCATTTAAAACAAATCCAGTAAAAAAAAAAACGAATCAAGTGAATAAAATTAGCGCCCGCCCATATTTTTCTATTGAGCCTCTGAATTTTCCACAGAGAAGTACTATTGACGACATATTTTTTTTTAGATATCAATATGGGTATCATTTAAAAGCTTTTGAGCAGATCTTTAAGGAAATTCCAATTTTTTTTTAATGGCTTACATTAAGAGCCGATGACATTTTTATGTAAAATAATTTATAGTACGAGGGCTGCTCTATATATTTCTGGCCTAATAGTGAAAATGCGAATATTTATAATCAAAAATGGTTTTCTTGTTTTTTAAAGTATTCTCCAGCATGATTTATACACTTTTGCATGCGCTCAAACCAGTTGTCAAAGCACCTTTTCCACTTCGATTGAGACACCTCTAAAACATGGTTTTTGAACATTTCAACAGCTTCTTCTGGCGACGAAAATCATTGACCACGCATTTTTTTCTTGATGTGCGGAAACAAGAAGAAGTTATTAGGTGCCAAGTCAGAGCTTAACGGCGGATGACCCATTAATTCGACGTTTTGGCCGGTCCAAAACGCTCTGGTTTGAGCCGATGTGTGAGAGCTCGCATTGCCATGGTGAACAATGATTCGTCTTCTCTTGTTGGTTTTTCGAATTTCTCCGATGACTTCAGGCAAACAAATTGTAGTGTACCACTCAGAAGTGACCGTCCTACGTTGCTCAAGCGGAACAGTCGCCACATGACCAGTTTTGCCGAAGAAGCAGGCGACCATTTGCTTCGAAGTGTTTCTTCCACGAACAACTTTCGTTGGATTTTGCTCGTCTTTGAAGACCCACACGGTCGATTGTTGTTTCGTTTCGGGCTCATACGCATAGATCCATGATTCGTCACCTGTGACGATCTTATAAACGTCTTTTGAAGCACCGCAATCGTATTTTTGCAACATTTCTTTGCACCAATCATCACGAGCCTTTTTTTGAGCGACTTTCAAATTGTGCGGGATCCAACGAGAACAAACCTTTTTTACGGCCAGGTGTTCATGCAGTATCGAATGTATGCTGGTGGAAGAAATGTCCAAGGATGTCTCTATCTCTCTGTATGTCGCATGTCGATCTTGCATTATAAGTTCATGCACGGCATCAATGTTCTCTGGCACAACAGCCATTTTTGGACGACCTTCACGGAATTCGTCGTTGAGCGAGCTTCGGCCACGATTAAATTCATTATACCAATTTTTCACAGTGCTATAGGATGGTGCTTCATCGCCATACAATGATTTAAGTTCATCAATGCACTTTTGTCGTGATAATCCACGTCGAAAGTTGTGAAAAATGATGGCACGAAAATGTTCACGAGTTAATTCCATTTTTTTCTATATTAATTTTTTCAAGTCACTGTAAACAACGCAAATAATGGTCGTGCGTCAAAACGTTTTGAGTACGATTATGCCTAAAAATGACAAACTTTCCAATGGAAATGTCAGATTGCACTTGGCAGCACTCAGTGTTGCCAGGCCAGAAATATATATGTACTAATTTTTTTTTGTGTTATTTTTAAATCTCGTCACCTCAATATTTTTTTATTGAAGTAACTTCACTAAACTAGATTTACTTAGATGGTGAAGTTGATATAAGATTCGGCATAGCCGAATAGAGCACTCTTATTTGTTAAATTTAGTTTTTCCTAGAGTTTTCAGTTATTTGGCGAACTTTATATTTTTTTTATAATATTCCTTTTTTGTGGTCACTTGAAATTTATTTTCATTTTACTTGCGAAAAATCAATTTTAAAATCAAAGTTAAGTTAAGCTAAACAGAATCCAAAAATCATTTTTACAACTTCATATCGAGTCCTGAATAGGAATTAAAACAACACAACAACAATGAACGCACATTTAATGGTTACATGACGATTTATTAAAAATTTGTTATGCCTTCACTAGTTTTTATGCTAGAATGAACTGGCAGTATACATAAATTTCAAAAGTTTTTCTTTTAAAGTATTGAAGGATTTCCTTAGAAGGATTTAATAGACTATTCTTGGGATTGAAGAATACGGTCCACGCGTTATTTAAATATAATTTTTCATTTCCTTTACGTTCTTTTAGGTTTGAGTTAATTATTGAACATTAATAAAAACCTGTACAGCAATACGTCTTCCAATTAAGCGCTTATGGCGGGTGGTATCTTCGGCAGATCTTTATACTAAGGCGCAGTTAAAAGGTCTTCTTGTTTGTTTTAAGAGGCGATTTTATTTACGTATTTTTAAGTCTTATTTTTTTACCATATTGAAGTGATTTAATTAAAAGTAATTTAAAACTTAAAGAATAAATACAAAAAATAAAAAAAAATTACGAAACATAAAATAATGTTTGCAAAGCAAAATAGTAAACAAAATCCAACATTTTATGTTGGATTCAAATTAAGAGTAATAAAAATTCCTTTAATTTAAAATCTTTTAAATAAATAACAAGATATTCAATTACTCCAATTTAAACATAAATTTTTGAACCATGACAACTTTTCAGATTAGATTTCTTTTATTCTAACGATTAATTTAACAATTTATTAACAAGTAGTAGTCAAAGTAACAGTCAAAGTAAGTAATTTGATAGTAAAGGGTGTTTTTTTTAAGTTGCCAGCTGGTGAAAATATTTAAATTAAGTTATTTTATTATTAAGGAATTAAATAAATAAAAAAAATTAATAAATAAAAAAAAACAGAAAGAAATTCTTAATATCAATGAAACTGGCCTTACTTGTCCTAATTAACGTTTAAAAATGATTTCGGTCATGGTGAGTGTACACACACTTTTGAGCCAGTTTACATTATGCGCTTTGTATCAGCTATAAAAGTCATCATGCAAAAGTTTGTTGGCAAGAGCTGTAGAGAAGCCTACGGGGGAGCAAAATAAGCACGAAATGAAAATTCAAGACTCTTTTTAGTTTATACACCCACTTTACTCTTATTCATCTTTCTATATTTCGTTTTTTTTTGACATTTGATGCATGAGCGTTGATGTCAAAATGGTTAATTTTCTTCTAACATTTTTTAAAAATTTTTGAAAAAATTATAAGCTGAGTTTATGGCAAAATTCATACGTATAAATGAATAGAAAAATTGGGTGATTAAACATCAAAAAATTCTCTCACTTCTGCAACGAAAGAGTAATAATGTAAAGGCTTTACGATTTACGAAACCACTCTAAAAGGGAAAACAATAATTAAGTTAGCTACAATGCCTTTAATGTAAACTGACTCTTTCGAAGTAATTGAGTTGTTATTTCATGTATTACCTGTCGAATATCGTGCTTCCAGTGTTCAGTTGTCTTTGGTTTACTTGAGTAAGTAAATGATCTGACATATTCCATCAAAGAAAACAAAGTATTGGTGGCCAATTAACGGGATCGTTACATGGGAATTATACTGTGCACTGAGAGGTATTTCGCTCTGATCTATTGAAAACGTTTGTTAGCGATTATTGCCGTGTATTAGGGCAAGGAAAAAATATATCTCTGTAAAAACCAATATTATTATTACTGTTACTTTCAGATCATCATAGTTTTTGAAGACATTTGAAGCAGTGATTTAAACAGCTAAAGTTGTGTTTGTCAATATGTTTATTCATACAATAGTGAGCTTTAAATTAACATCAATATTACTTTCTTACTTAAACGATTTGCAAGCTATGCAGCGGCATAAATCTCTGCAGTTTAAAAAAAAATAAAATACATATTTTTTAATCTTTGGAAAACGTCCGCATACATTTGTAAAAAATAAATTTTCTTTCTTAAAAAGATTTTTAGAAATTAAAAAAAAATGAACTTAAGCCAGAATAATTTCTATTCATTTTTCTACAAATATGTATATTTAATCTCTTTTCGCAAATAATATTTTTAGGATGACCATTCTTAATTCAAAATTTAATTTTTTTTTTTGGCAATTTTTCCTCTTTAGTTGTTGTTGGAAATGAAAACCCATTAATACTTTCGAATTTTTGAAACTTTGCTTCTTAAGCAACTACAATTATTTATGTGCAAACTAATGCACATGTAACTAAAAATGTTTCATGTAACATTATGTAACATCAAAATGGTGATTGGTTAACTTATAATATTTACAACTAATTCATGAATTTAGAGAGACAATTACCAAATGTTTCTTTGTCTTATTACAAAATTCTTAAAATAAATGCATCATTTATTATTGAAATTTCAGAAATCGTAGTTCAATCAAAAATGTTTTTTTTTATTTGATTTACTATATTTGCTTTAATTTTGTAGCATAGTGTTGCTTGTAACTTAATACCAATACTGTTTCAAATACATTTGCCACAAAAAAAAAAGAATCATATTAACATTTACAACCAAGCTAAATCATAGGAAGCCTTATCTGAAGTCTTCTTTGTACATACATACATTTTCATAGATATGTCTATAATTATAGTACTTCGTTAATTGAGCGACAGTATTTCTTTGTAGTATGAAACCAGCAAAAAATAAAAAAGAAGAAAATACTTGCAATTTGAGCAATAAAGGATAAGAAATCATTCAAAATAAAGATGAGAGTGTGTGCTTATGTGGGTTTGTAGATATCCCAGTTGGCCAAACTATCTTCGATGATGTTGTAAGGGAAATAGCAATTAACGACAATGTTAGCGACAATGGCTTGTGTAATGCCTTCTTGTCTATGAAAATTAACTGAGAGTAAGATAAGCCTTAAAGTCTTCCCTTTTTGTCATGTGTTAAGTTCTGTTAGGAAAAGGAATTGTATATCCAAAACTTATTTATTCAATGACGACAAGTCAGGGGAATATATTGTTACGAAAATAAGATCTGGCAACCCGTGTTGTTGTTATCCGTGTGAGCGTGGTGAATAAGTTAATTCAACTAATGGTGTGTGTATAGAATAATACTACAATTAGCCAACAAAACTTGAGCAACCTCGAAGGTTGCGTTGGTAGGGGTGCGTGCTGTAAAACTGGAGATCATGAGTTCGTTCCCACCTTCGGAGATGCGTACAAGGGAAAATAAAAATTGTTATAATGCAATTTAAAATTAATAAACAACAGTACTAATCTTCCGAGAGGCAAAAGACAATTATTGTGTGAAGCCATGGCAGATAATTTAGTGGAGACGTCTAATTTAATACAAGAGTAACAGATAATTGTCAAGAAGCCCTTTATAATAAAAATTAAGAATGGTAGCGGTTAGCGCAGGGAAGTGTAACAGCATAACAACAGTGTATGGCAGACGTGAGTTGTGGCTATTAGATAAAGGGGAGGACTGGCTTGGATAAAAAGGAGTAGTGGAGATGTCTGTGAATGGTTAAGGCATTGAGTAGTTCATGTCTCGCCGGAGTAACACAGTAGTGTAGCGTGGATGGCTGCGTTTGTAGTAATAATGCATGTTTAGTAAATACGAGACCAAGGGTTCACGAGACCGGTAGGATCAAGAAGTATAACCAGAAAGAGTCATAAAGTTCGAATACAGAATTTATAATGAGCCAGAGGGGTATTTGCAATCAAAAGAATCCGTACGTTTGTTCTTAAAGAAAAAAACGTAACAATATGTAGTCGCCGAGGGCAAGCTGAAGAAAATTGTTACTTTTTTGATCTTGCACGATCATCATGGTCGTTTATTAGAAAATAACGTCGATGAATTTTTTAAGCGGTTCTTAAAGTCAGTGATTAAAACCACTTGACTATTTTCAGTGCATTTGCAGTTCCTTATCTGTTGCTGTGGAAAAATATGCAGCAAAAACAATAAGCAAATGTAAAAAAAAAAGAAACGTATTTGCTTCAGCTGACTATGTGTTTATTTCTGCAGCAAAGAAATTAATTTGAAAACCTTTGCTGTGGCTCGAGCAATCATTTTTTCTTTATTTTTATTTTTGCTTTTGCTTAACTCTTTACTATTAAGTTGGGGCTGACTACGATTGCTGTTTCTTGCTGTAACTCGAGTTTTTTTCCTTTTAAAATTGGAAACGTATTTATGTATGTATTTATTACTTACAATACGTAGGAAAATACATACAATAAATACATACATACATACAAATAGAAACGTTGTTTTTATTACACCATTAAATAATGTTTTTGATTTTTTTTTTTTTTTTGAAGCAACAGCAAAAGACGAAACAAACATCAACTTATTGCTTAAGCAATAGCAAACTTTTTCAAAGAAATACATAGTCAGCTGAAGCAAATGCGTTTCTTTCTCTTCTTTAGCATTTGCTTTTTGCTGTTGCTTCTTTTAAAATGATATGTTTTGTAATTGCTGAGACATTTAGTTTTTTTATTTGCTGAAAAACTTGTAAGCAAATGAAAGCAAAGATTTTACTGCTGCTGCTATTTTTAAGCAAGCAATTTAAACACTGCTTAAAATGCCTCCACGATGTATTATTTGTCTTGCAACCATCATTAAGGATATTTTAAACTCTTGGCTAACTGGAGTTTTTCGTAAGAATGAACAAATATTATCTACAAGCACTATGATATTATTAGTTGCTGCATATGATTTTGTTAAGTATTTCTCGAAGGCTGGTTTCAAAATACACTTTAATATTTAAACAAAAGTTCAAGAAGGTTTCTTTAAATAATATCAAAAATTAAGAATACTAAATTATGATGTAGGCATATACTTAGTAAGATAAAAATGTTAGCAAAACAAGAAGCTACACAATGTTTGTAACGGCAAACAATAATCTTAAAAACACAAACTAAATATTATATTATTTAATTAAATTTTTAGACCTATTGGCTTCCTTACATCCCATAGACTTCACTTAGTTTTTTGCACGTATGTTACAATAGAGATTAGACGAACAAATCAAGCACCAGAATCTTTTTAATGAAACTTGGCAGCTGCCAAAGTTTTAACTAATGTAAGTGTACTGCGATACACACTGGTCATGAAGTATGGAGTCGGCGTTCAAAAAAATTTCCACAATAAGTTACATCGTAAAATTTCGGTCACTGCTTTACAAATATATTACAATGACACATGTCACAACTTTTTTACAATATAATATAATATTATTAATATTTAATTTAATAATAATATATTAAAAGATTAAGAGGTGCTTTTACTAAAAAACACATATTTTAAAACTGATAAAAAAAAAATAAATACTCAATATTTGTTATATTTTTAAAACTTGATAATTCCAATTTTGGTCTTTGATATCTAGAATTGCCAGAGTCGTAATTTTACGATGATTTTTTTAAATAATAAAATTGGCTGCAAATGTACAGCCAAAAATCTTTAACCGATTTTGATAAGTTCTTTTTATCAATAGATTATTGAATTCTCTAGTACTTATCATAACCATTGATTGCATAATATTTTTAATGCATAAAGATCTCTTCAAAAGCTTTTAAGCGATACCGATATTGATATCTTAAAAAAATTTTTAAAATTTCAGATGCACGTAGCTTGGACAATACAAGCGAGCACAAGATCTTTCACTGGATGTTTTTTGCTTATTTTTTAATTCTCTATTGCCCCTTATATTTGTTTTTTCATTGGAGTTACTTCACTATTCCAAAAGTGTAAGAACGTAACCCTGTTGCTTACGCTAAACGCTTTCTATCTGTTTGTCTTTCACAACCCTCTATCTCTCTCCGCTTTTACAGATTGTGTATTTATATAGCTGTTATACTAATTAGTGCTTAAAACTAAAGGGTGTTCTGAACGTAAAATGACATTCACAAAAATATTGTTTTTTTTTTTAACTGTGATCTGCGGACACGTGAAACTTGCACCGTGTCGTTAAAATTATGTGCAGTATAGTATAAAAATTAAAAAAAATCCGCTTTAAATTAAAAATTTTTCGACGAGGATTCCCGGCTGATTATCCGCATTAAGCCGAATACTACCAACTGGTTTCAGTATCATTCGACCTGTTGCGAATAAAAGCTGATTATTATTGATTGATCAACTAAACCACTATAAGCCGATTACTCCCGATTGATCAACGTATCATCATAGCTGTTAGCAATTTTGCCGAACTAAGTAATTGTATGTTATCAAAGCTGTAAATAAAGATTTATGTATATTGCAAACCTCAAAAGGGCAATAATCAATTGAGTTATAATTTAAGGTTTTGAACTACCTCAGCCGACGACAAGCGGAGAAAGAAAAATAGAATAGTAAAAAAGGAAAAATAAAATCTTTAGTTCATTTAAAATGTTTGTCAGAAGTTTCCTGAAGAGTTAAGTAAGCTATAACGAAATCGCCATCGAGATATGCTTTGACCCTCAATAATCAAAATCTGTGATTTAAATAATAAATCGGAAAATTAGCACGAAAAAAAGAATTTTTGACAATTAATTAATATAATTAAAAAAAAATTGTTGTTATTATTGCAAGCTCGAAGTGCCTGTTATAAAGGCGTGGTAATGCCAGGTATCATATTGTTACAAAGATGCTTTATTTAAATCATAAAAAAATGTTAAAAATAATTGAGGCCAAGAAAGTAAAACGAAATGGCCTATTGTGTTTGTTTTCAAAGCTAGAAGTTTCTATAAAACATCTTTATTGCAAAACATAAACAACTAACACAAAGCGATGACTAAACAAACACAATACACAAATGTACACACACCTGCATTGTATAAAAACTAAATAAAAATACACAACATGTATTTTTAAATAATGATTGAAGGTTTTAGAAGTAAATAATAATGCTCACTAATGTGTCTGAGATAAAAGTGGCAACGCAGCATTTTCAACTACGCAATAGATGGCGGTAGAAATTCTCGAACATTCAAGAACGCCTAAAAATAGGGTATATAAAAGCAACGCCAATACGTGCTGATTCATTCGTATTGTGAGCGTCATCTAGTTAAGATCTTGTGGTATAACAATTAAAGTATATTATTAATCGCGAATAGTTAAATCCTCAAATAATTGATTAAATAAAGTGTAATTTAATTAAAACTCTAAAAGTTATGTGTTTATTTATTTTGCAAATAAAGAACTCATAAATTAAACGTTTATAATTTAAATAAACGTAACAACTGGTGTCAGAAGTGAAATTGCAAAATAATAAATAAATAATTACAATGAAATTTGACGAGCTAAAAGTTGAGCAGCTAAAAATGGAGCTGAGCAAGTTAAATCTACCGACAGCAGGCAATAAAGCGGAATTGCAAAAGCGGTTAATGGATGAATTTAAGCAGCGTGGTATCGATATTGGCACATACGAATTTCAGGAAAAAGACGAAAAGGAAGAGATCGAAGTATGTGCCCCAGCAACAAATAGCGTTATAGACTTAAATTCAATGTTTGCCGCTATAATGAAGAAAATGGAAGAAACCAACCAGAATCAGATGAAGAAAATGGAAGAAACCAACCAGAATCAGATGAAGAAAATAGAAGAAACCAACCAAAACCAGATGAAGAAAATAGAAGAAAACAATCAGAAGCAGGAAAACCAGATGAAGAAGTTAGAAGAAAACAACCTGAAGCTTCAAGAAAAATTTCAAGACAGCTTTAAGGCAATGCAAGAAATTTCTAGCGTCAACGGAGAAAGGCTTCTAGTGAGGGTAAATGAGAAATTTGAAGAAATATCAAAAGTCTTCGACAAACGAGTGAACATCGTAGAACAGAGGGTCAGCGAGTTTGATGAAAAACTGTGCGACCTAAAGAGAGAAGTGAATGAAGAATTACATGAATTAAAAGTGCAGATTGGCGAACTTCAAATTCGAGAGGGACCGGTGAAAGTTATCTCTGAGCATGGCAGCAAGATTAACACCCCGAGCTTTGACGGCAGCACACCTTTTAATGTTTTTAAGTTCCAGTTTGAAACAGTGGCCAGCAAAAATAGATGGAACAACGAAGAAAAAGCTATAGAGCTAATTCTGGCCTTAAATGGAACAGCAGCACAGATACTTGAATGGTTGCCAGCTGGTTGCAGAAATAATTATGAGGAGATAATGGCAGCCTTACAACGCAAGTATGGTGACGAGCAAAAAAGAGAACTCTACAGAATGGAGTTACGAGGCAGGGTGCAGAAGGCAAATGAGACGCTGCAAGACTTCGCCATGGAAATTGAACGCTTGGTGCAGCTGACTTATCCAGGCGAAGATCACCCGTTTCTGGATCAGTTTAAGAGTGAAGCATCTGCAAATGGCATACGGGATCCAGATATTAAATATGCTGTTTGTGCTACGCAAAAATCATCTTTTGCAGAAACCATCTCATATGCGTTAGCCCAGGAGACCGCAAAAGCCATCTCGAAGTCACATGTGTACAGGGTGCGATGTCCTGATATTTACACGTATAACTACAAAGACAATAGAAGCGAGATAAAAGAGTTAATCAAACAGATAATGAAGGAGGTAAAATGTAATTCTCGCGCTAGATGCTTTAAATGCGGTAAGGCCGGCCATTTTCAGCGCAACTGTAGATCCACAAGGAGAAGATCAAGATCGGCTTCGCCAGCTAGAGAGAATAAACGGGCGAAAAAGACCAAAAACAATGACGTTGGCATTTTGCGTAGAAAAAGCGGAAAACACAATAACGCTGATGACGTTTTAAGACGACCATGCAATGTTGAGAGCAAGCACTGCACAAATATCAAGAAAAAGGAAACCATCATTAATGTGCGGCTCACCCAAATTGGGTTAAGCGAGGACTGGTCGAAGGCCCAGAAAGATGACCCAATTCTGGCAAAAATTATATTAGCTAAGCAGAAAAACAGGAGACCGAATCATAATGAAATATCGGCAGAGAGCCAACTAGCCAAGTCGTACTGGGCCCAGTGGAATAGCCTGAAAGTAGAAGATGGCTGCTTATATCGATCCTGGGAAAGTACAGATGGCAAAACTACAACGGACTTAATTGTCGTGCCAACTTCCAAAAGGAATGAGATACTTAAGCAGTTCCATAACGGTCCCAGCGGCAGCCATATGGGTATAACAAAAACTCTGGAAAAGATAAAGCAGAGATTTTACTGGGTAGGTTACCAACAGTACGTAGCCGATTGGATAGCTAATTGCGAAGAGTGCATAAAGGCCAAGGGTCCTGTAAGAAAAAGTCGTGGCAAACTTCAACAGTACAACGCAGGTGCACCCTTTGAGCGGATAGCTATTGATATCACAGGTCCATTCCCTGTCAGTGATGTTGGAAACCGATATGTACTAGTGGTAATGATTATTTTAGCAAATGGCCCGAAGTATATGCCATTCCAAACCAAGAATCTAAAACAGTGGTAGACGCCCTTGTGAACAATTGGGTGTGTCGATACGGTGTTCCACTTGAACTACATTCAGACCAGGGACGAAATTTTGAATCAGCTATATTCAAAGAGATGTGTGACATTTATGGTATTAAAAAGACGAGAACTACACCGCTGCATCCACAGTCTGATGGAATGGTAGAAAGGTTCAATCGTACCCTAGAAGAATATCTCAGAAAAGTGGTCAGTTCACACCAAAAGGATTGGGATGATCATATACCCAAATTTCTACTGGCGTACCGGTCAGCTGTACACGATTCAACCTCACGTAGTCCAGCAAAAATCTTGTTTGGGACAGAACTAAAACTGCCAGCAGATTTAGAATTTGGTGCTAAACCTGGACCTGAGCACGAAGGTAATGGAAACATTCTTCAGGCACAAGAAGACTTGCATGAGCTTCATGAGTTTGTCCGTAACCGCATTAAAATGACCAGCGATAAGATGAAAGCCAGATATGATCGAGCAGCAAACTCAGAGGGATTTACTGAAGGACAAATGGTTCTACTATTTAACCCGCAACGCAAGAAAGGACTATCCCCTAAACTGCAAACCCACTGGGAGGGGCCGTACAAGGTGATAAAGAAATTAAATGACGTGGTTTACCGGATACAGAGATATCATAATCCGAGGTCTAAAATGAAAGTGGTTCACCTGGAGCGGCTGGCTAAATATGGCAGTGGTAATGTTGAGCCTATTCGGGACGAAAAGGCTTAAGTGGGCGGCAGTGTTACAAAAATGCTTTATTAAAATCATAAAAAGATCTTAAAATAATGGACGCCAAGAAAGTGAAACGAAATGACCTATTGTGTTTGTTTTCAAAGCTAGAAGTTTCTATAAAACATCTTTATTACAAAACAAAAACAACTAACACAAAGCGATGACTAAACAAACGCAATACACACACACCTGCATTGTATAACAACTAAATAAAAATACACAACATGTATTTTTAAATAATGATTGAAGGTTCTAGAAGTAAATAATAATGCTCACTTACGTGTCTGAGATAAAAGTGGCAACGCAGCATTTTCAACTACGCAATAGATGGCGGTAGAAATTCTCGAACATTCAAGAACGCCTAAAAATAGGGTATATAAAAGCAACGCCAATACGTGCTGATTCATTCGTATTGTGAGCGTCATCTAGTTAAGATCTTGTGGTACAACAATTAAAGTTGCCAGCGTGTATTATTAATCGCGAATAGTTAAATCGTCAAATAATTGATTAAATAAAGTGTAATTTAATTAAAACTCTAAAAGTTGTGTGTTTATTTATTTTACAAATAAAGAACTCATAAATTAAACGTTTATAATTTAAATAAACGTAACAATATGTTTTAATTTTTAAACATTTATTAAGAAGCGTCTCCCCATTAAAGGCAGTCATTTTTTTTTAAACATGGTTAAAATTTTTAACTTTTTTATTTTAAAGTAAATTAATCAATAAAAATGAATTATCATTTACATATTTTATTTAACCAACTAATCTTAATGTTAATTTGGTGAGACGAAGTTTACACACAACTTAAAGCATTTCTTTGTCGTTCTCTCTTTAACTCGTCTGGTACATTTGTTTTTGTTTCGTACCAATCTTCATTCTTGTTGGCTCACAACATTATAGATGCAAATCCAGTGCTATTTTCACTATTATGAGTTAAGTATGAATGTAAATACGCTGTGCCCTGTGTTTTTATTTATTTATTTTTTTAATTGTTTCCTTCAAACAGGATTTGAAAAAAGTAAATTTTAATTCATTTATAATATCCGCGGTTTAAATCCTGAAAAAAATTAATAACTTATCAATAAATTTAATTAGTTAAAGTCAAGCAATTAAAGTTCTCAAAATGTTTCTAACTGATGTTAAGTCCGTGAAATAAAATTAATGTCGGCTTATTGCTATAAAAACTTCGCCAAGGTTAAAAATTAAAAAGGTCACTGCACTCATGTTTTTAAACTACAGTTAACTATTGCGAATTTCCTAAGAAATTATAGCTTTTGTGGAAGCAAAAAATTATAAGAAAATTCGCTTTTACTAAAAGTTGACACACTGTGTTATTTGAATGTCTTCATGTACAATAGATTCAATTTTGTATAAAATGTATAGAAATGCGAGTAAATATTACACATTGATAAAGAAATATTAAGAAACAAAAAATCTTTTAAACCCTATTTAATGTCGTCATAAGAACGTGCGATTTTTACTAAAGTTCACATTTTAAATGTTTTTATATTTAACCATGATGACATGTGATTTTATACCTTTTCTTTTTCTTACACTCGGCAATTCTTTTTACAAATATGAATCTTCCTCAATGTTTTGCAAACGACAGCAATAAAAAAGTCATTTATTTTATGTTTAACCTAGATATAATCTACTCAACTATAGAAGAAAAGTATCTTGAAGAAAAAATTAAAAAAAAAAATTTAATATTTTTAACTATTAATGGCTTGATAATAGCGATATGTGTGAGAATGAAAAAGTATTATAAATCCTTCTTTCTCTAAGCTGAAGGTCTTAGCGATGTTTTTTTTCTTTATATTTAAAGTGCGTGTTTTTTTTTTTTTGCATAAAAATTCAATGAAAAAATATATTTCTTAAATAGCAAATTATTCGAAAGAACGTGCACAGAAGTTATAAAAGACTTTTGAAAGATGAAAACTGCTTAAATAATAAACTTTATGAAATTTTAATATTTAAAATTAGCTAAAGAACTCTGTGTTTCTTATGGTAGTGTAATGTGTTGAAAAGTTGTAGCACAGATGTTTATTAACTTTTTTTTAGTTATTAAAAAATTCATATTTTAAAATGTTAGTTTTAGTTGACAGAATAAAAAAGTTTTATATATTATTTGTAGAGTTATATATACCCTATCCTTAAAGCAATCAGAGTCAGACTTATTTGCTTGGTGCTTAATTAAAAGACACTCCAAAAAAATTACATTTAACCTTTATATCAACAGATACATACCCGGATATGGTTTGTATATTTAAATCGCTGTATCTTAGAAAATAATTACTGTATTGACCAGAAGTTTCATGATATCCTCACTAGTGGTGTTTTTTATCTTGTTCCTAGATATGAATAAAATTGGGGGATGGGGTCCGAGGATGTGGCCATTTTTTCATTCCTATCGCTTACGTCAGTTGCTTACAGTTGCATACCTGGGTATGTATGATGAAATATATATGAAAATATGATGATATTGTACGCTTAGTGAAAAAAATTTACAAGTTTTTAATAATAAAATTCAAATTCAAATTCAATCAAATGTTAGAAAAGATCATAAAAATATAAATTAATAACTTTTTTTAAATGCATTTATTACACTGCGGCATATTACTTGAATGGGCAGCACACACGGGTTTTTTGCATAACATGCTGAATTTACTGATTGGCCGACGTTTTGCACATATGTAGCAATTACCCTTGTCTTTTATTCTAACGTGTTTATTTTTGGCTTTGGTTTCTATTTCCGGCTTTGCCGTTTTTGCCTTAAGCTGAGCAGAAATATCTTACGGCGGATTGTGGAAGATTTTAACTCTAAATTATTAAATTATTTATTACTGCAAGGCATGTTATAGAAGAAAGCCAAGGACTATCTATTTGTTCATCGCTTAGTTCAATTATCTGTTGAAAGCTTTTACATGTTATCGACCTTTATATTTGTTGTAATCTAATATCATCTAAGGTTTTTTCTTAAAACATTGCACTTCGCATGTATAATGCATTCTGGAAAGAAGAATAACCGATTTTTTTTGATGTAAGATCATAAGATAATATTGTTGTTAAAACTAAATGTAGTTGACTCTGTTGTTATAATTTTGGGTAATAATCGTCGTCTCTGGCTGTGTATTTCGAACGTTTGGCGAGCGCTTTCGATGTAATAACATCATTTTCAAGCCGCATGTTTATTAAAACTGAAGAGATAGTGTTAAAAATAAATAGTGTTAAGAATAAAAGGTGGTGGGTTTAGGTAATTTTTTTTTGTCCGTTTAAATAGTATTATGCAGATAGATTCCCTGATATCTGTCCTGTTTATTGGGGTAAATAGTTTAATATTTGGGTCTTTTATTATTAGATAGGTAAGTGTGACCGTCTGTGGGTGTTTTTCGTTTGTAAGAGTGTTTTAGTAATTTTAGTGCTGTAAAAATCGTGTCAGAGGTTGCGTTTACCTGTTCGTTAATAATGTCTCTGTTAAACGTTCGTGTTTTGTAAATTTCCATGTTTTCAAGAATGTCTAGTCTTCGTCCTTTTTTACTTGGGTGTAATTCTGTCATACATTCATCTATTTCCGTTAATTCGTGTCCATGTGTGTTAAGGTGTTTTACGAATGATCGTATGTGTTCTGTAAACCTTGTTTTTAATGTTCGTCCAGTTTGTCCGATGTATGTATGGTTGCGAATACAAGTAAGTCTGTATACTCCGCTAGTGCTAAATTTATCGGTTGTTTCTATTGATGTCTTGAGATTGTTGCGTAGAGTGTTGCTCGTTTTTAATGTTGTGTGTAAACCTTCTTTTGTTGTTGAAACTAAATGTAGTTGACTCTACTTTCAATCCTTTCGGTAAAGCGAAATATGGTGGTACAAACACTCTTCTTCATACTGTACCAAAAATTGATTAACTGCTGTCCATCATTAAACTTTTCGTTAAATTGTAGGTGGCGAAGATATAGTGACAAACAATATTCCGTCCGCTTCCACGAAAAAGATTGAAGGACTTCATTACTCTCTCCCCTACGTTTTTTTTCCCGTTTTCCGTCGTCCTTTCATTGGATAGGATGAGACAGAGTCACATACTTACCATACCTTAATTCCGTACTTGGTGGGTTTCGATGGTATATATTGGGTAAAGCCAGTACCACCATACAACTGCTCATCAACTGTTATGCTAGGACCTGCTACGTAACTGCTACGTAATTGCTACGAAAGTTATCATTTAGCATTAGAAATAAGTTCTCTAGAGTTGCAGCTTTGTCGATTTTTTTACGCTTTTGTCGTGAGATCCAGGTGTCGAAACGTATAAAAGGGGTCCATGAAAGCTCGATGTAATGGATGTGAGATTGTTTTTCATGTATGTACATATCCAGAATGCGGAAACCTACCCAAAAAAGAAGACACAAATATGCATAAAACTGTCTTTCTGTTAGGACTTTCCATGTACGTGGTTCTTTAGTTGTACTTTGAGCATTAAAACAGCAACTATTTGATAATGTCACACATTTTTGATAATATTAACTCAAATGTTTTTACAATCAACAGATCATGCGTTATTCGTAGTGGCCCGTTGTTTCCAGTTTTCAAAATGTTTTATGTACGGAATCATGTAGTTTGTGGTGCTGCAGTAGATTAATTGTTCCATCCTTACTGGTATAATTTGCTCCATTTTTACTGACGGTTCTGCATTATTATCATCTGTTTGTTCCTCAAAGTTGTATTCTGGTAACTAGACTTCTTCTATGTCAAAGTCGTCTGGAGTTACATCACCTACGTTTTCATCTTCATCACTTTTACATGCTAATATTTCATCATCACTATTTTCTTCTTTTAACTCCTGAAACCTTTGTCGAAGATTTTCTTGCTGCCTCCCACCATCAAGGGTATTAACTTATCTAGGAGTCAGCCATGCACCATCTGCCATTTTTATACACTGTACTACACAGAAATAAGCTTAGCAACTAAAGAAATTCTATATAAAATGTATGAACATACCCGGGTATGTATCTGTTTATGTAGGTATAATTTTTTATCTTTTGACATAAAGGTTAAAAAAATTCCTAGCGGTAGGACTGTAGACGCCTGCTTTAACGCTAGTGTGGAAATTCTACAAATCACTTGATTTTTTATTGTACCAGTACGTTGCTTTTTTGCCCTCAAATAAAGTAATGTTGTTGTATTTTTGTAGATTCAAAATACTGCAATATGTTCTGCTTGCGTAATACTAATCAGTGTTGAAAAGATATTTATAATAACACCTTGACAAAAGATTCGTAACCCTGATAGAAATATTGTGTAAAATAACTATGAGTTATTATTTGCAATCATTTTTTTTTTTTTGACAGAGAACATAACATAATTCTAGTAACCATACCACGATAATTTACTTAAAGTAAATTTTTAGAGCCAATATAATCTAAAAAAAAAATAAAAAAAATTTTTTTGGATTTTGTTCAGACTTTTCAAACTACTTTCGTATGTAAAAGAAAAGCCGGAAATCCCTCACAACATGTCACTTGACTTAATCACGAAATTAGTTTATAAAAAATTAGATTATTTCCTAAAACAAAAAGGAGCAAAGACACGTGCGAACGTATTAAGCATAATTAAGTCTTAAACATTAATAAGACAAACTATTCTTCCTGGTTAAGGTTTACTGACATTTCTTCCATTGTAAATTAAAAAATCTTTCTAACAAACTAATTCATCAACATGTTCATGTTCTGCGAGACGAGACAAGAAAGTCTTTATTTAATTAAGGGCTTGTTTTATGTCACATCAACCCCCACAAAAATAATACCTCTTTCAGTTGTTCATAGTGAAGTCATTAATTATATTTCAAATAAAAATATTTTATTTAACTTCTTGTCAAATTGACTGGAGAGCTAAAAAAATGTAGGCTTTGTTGGTTTGGTTTTGAGTATTTATAATTTTGCTGTAATTTATGATGATTTGATGATCAACATCAAAGGCATGTATTTAACTGCTACGCTTTTCAATTTTTTTTATTAACAATTTCTATCGGCACATTTTTGGAGTTTTAAAGATCAAATAATTTATCACCGAAATAAATGAAATACTTATAAAATTACCACCAAATTATTTATTTTCTACTTTGTAATATATCATGCCGCACAGTTTATACTTGTGACAGCTGGAGTAATTTTATTAAATATACAAATTTTAAACTTTATAAACAAGCTTTCTTATTCAATCATTAATCGTTTGTTAAAATGAAAAATGTTTAGAGGAAGTTTAACCAAGTTAATGTAAATGTAAAATTTTGTGCTTCTTTTGGAACAAACTGTCATAAATAATCCTTTTTGGAAACGAAAATACTGCCAAGCAAATTTTTAAAAACTTTTTCAATAACGGGAGGTCTGGTTTCTTGGGGTTAAAAGAATATTTGACATTTATTGTTTAAAGTTCATGCCATAAATTTAGTAACGAAATTTTATAGGCGTCTATAACTCTTAACGTATGATTTATATTATTTATTTCCTAACAGAAACCTCAACGTGTAAGCAATTTAAATTCGAAAAAAAATAAATCATACGAGTTGTTTATTAGTTTAAAAAGTAAGATAGAAATAAATTTTAATATCATATTTTACTTTCAAGCGACAAGTTTTTTTTAGCTTTCGCTAGGGTTAGCTCTTGGCTCTTAGATTACGTTATAAATTTTTGATTTTTTTAATACAGGTTAGCAGCAACACAAATTTAAAAATATTAACAATACAATTTTTATTATAAAATTTATTTTGCATTCCATATTTAAAAAGTGTGCCATACGGGCTGTTTTATGGCAGTAACGCTAGATAATGGCCACTTTAATTAAACTATTTTAAGTACACACGACTTTAACTAATCTGGTGTAGTTCTTAGCATCCAGTACCATATAAATCTTAAGTGAGAGTAGACGCACTCTGAACACACACAGACACCTATTTCAATTACCGGGCAATTAAATAATAAAAGCATAATTTGTAAATCATAATGCGCTATAGGGTGGTATGTTAGTGGCTGGTGAAAAATGTTTACCTTTTTAATAACATTAATTGGAAACAGAATTATATTTATTTTTAACCGTCTTAAAAAAAAGAAGATGGTTATCAATTCGTTTGAATGTTACTTATTTATTTTTGCCTCTATAACTCAGTCATTTCTGGATCAATTTTTATTTTTTTATTTGAAAGGTGACGCCTACAGATTGGTCCCGTTTTAAAACAGTTATAATCTTAAAAATTAAAGGGTGTCCCCACACAACATATACGATTTTTACGTGTATTATTTACTACTTCAAAATTAAAAAAACTGCGTCCACTATAGCTTTTAACAGCAAAAAGTAATACAGAAATATATATAAAAATTAAAGAGTGTCCCCATAGGTGAAGTAAAATGACTTATATGGGCGTATCTTTTGTAGACAAATACTTGCAAATTGGATAGAATGTCGATTGATGTGACCATTATAAGTATTAATATTCAAATAAGAAATTAAAGGGTGCCCTAATAGTTTACTGAATTTAATGTATATGTCCATAATTTTGAACAGTTTAAGACAAACGCTTGGAATTTTGCAACTAACCCGCATTTCTTACTCCGCTACTACAACAACTATAAAATTTGGAATTGTAAATTAAAGGGTGTCCCAATGGTTGTTGTAATTTGATGCATGTGACCAAACTTTTAAACCGTTAAAGAGAGACATCTGAAAATTACAAGGGACCTGTATTGCTAAGTCCGCTATATCAACAAGTTTATGATTTCAATTTAGAACTTAAAGGGTGTTCCCATAACTGATTGAAATTTACCTATATGGTCAAATCTTTTGAAGCGTTGTGGACATATGCTTGCAAATTGGAAGGAATTTCGATTGCTATGACAATCACAAGTATAATATTTAAAATTATAAATTAAAGGGTACCCCAATAGTTTACTAGATATGATGTATATAGCCATACTTTTAAAAAGTTGTATACAGACGATTGAAATTTCACAACGAACAACGTATAGCTCACTCCGCTACTAAAAAAATTTAAAATTTGGATTTGTAAATAAAAGGGTGTCTCAACAGTTGAAGTAATTTTATGTATGTGACAAAACTTTTGAACCGTTATAGATAGAAAGCTGAAACTTACAAGGGAACTGTATTGCTAAGTCCCCTATATAAACAGCTTAATAATTTCACTTTAGAAATTAAAGGGTGTTCCCATAATAGATGGAAATTGAGTTATATGAACCTATCTTTTAAAAAATGCATGCAAATTAGACAGAAGGTGGAGTGCAATGACCGTAACAAGTATTTATATTAAAAATTTTATATAAGAGGGTGCTCCAATAGTTCAGTTAATTTGATGCGTATGGCCATAGCTTTTAACAGTTATATACAGACCCTTGTGTTACATTTTCTTCGTATATATTGTCAATTTAACAGCATCCCCCATTAACCCGGTGAATATTATTTTAAATGGGTTTTGATGACTTAAAAGTATCGATTACTGAAAAGGTTTGAAAATAATGAGTTGAAGGCTTAAAAAAATTGGATTCGGCTAAAATTTAAATTGCTGAAGCCATTAGACCTCGAGAGCTAAGTTATCATACCTGAAATTGTGTTATAAAACATCTAATTTTCGAACATATGTTAATTTTAAGGATCACTCTCTAGTAAAACAAATAAATTTTTCCTTAACTCTCTACATTAAAACATTAAATACTTATAAAATAAAATATAAATCTCAAAATAAAAACTAATAAAAAATAAAAGTTTAAAAGGTACTTAAGAACATAATTGCAGCAATTAATATGACTATAATTTTTAAACAAAAATTAATCTCATGTTATCACGTCTTCAAATTAATGACGTGACGACAGAGTGCAAAGTCCTTATTGAAATTTTAATTAAGAATTCTACCATAAAAAGGAGAACAAAGAAAAAATTATAAAGGAATAGAGAGAAAAAAAAAAACAAAAACAGCAAAAAAGGCACTTCAATTCATGTATAATTTAAAAGCAAAATTACGTTACACTGAAAACAGCAAAAAACGAGAAACACAAGAAAGAATAATAAAGCACTTGACATTCTCGGCCACCTGATTTTAACAAACTGTTACAACATTTGCGACAAAAACAAATGCTACTAGGTTGGCTATTATAACACAAAAACTGTATATAAAAATAAATAAATAAATAAATAAAAACATAAACAGGTTGTCGCAACAGTAAATGTACACATTTCGTCTACATGACTAATATTAAGCAAAAGTGCTTTTTTGCACCTGTACGGAAAATAAAAAAACAAAATCTAAAATTTTATATAAAAATATTTTGGAGTTCAAATAGTTATGCTTCTGGTTTTAAGGCAACAATTAAAAATGTCTCTTTTTTTAGTAACCAAAATTATAATACTGTGAAGGTTAAACATTTTTTTAAATATTATTATCAATTTTTTAATTATAACAAATAATCTTGAGTATATGAAATACCCTCTAACGTGACATTCGCTTAATTTTTTAAGAAATAACGAAGGTTGGTACAAAGCAAAAACAAATGTACAAGACGAGTAACAGGGAGAACAAGGAAGAAACTGTTTGGGTTATGTATGGACTTCCTCTAACCAAATTAATATTGATTAAATTAGTTGGTTAAATAGATGATGTTTACAATGTAGACAATGCGAATGCGGGTTTTCTTTAGAAAGCGTCAATTGAATACATTTATAAATAATTTTTCTTTCTAAAAATTTTTACAAATTAAAAAATTAAACATGAACTTAAGCCGAAAATCAAATTCATTTCATATATGTTTAATAAATTTTAACAGGAAAATAATTTTGTGAAAATTATAGTGCCCTTCGAGACAGCAGGCAAAACACCACGCCTACCTCTAATTTTTTCATTTCGTTTGAACAATTAAGTAACTTCAATCAAAAAAATAAATAAATAGAGCGATAGAGAATTAAAAAAAATAAGAAAAAGACATCAAGTGAAAAAATTGGTGCTCGTCCACATTTTCCGAGTTACGGGGCTCTAAAATTTTAAAATTTTTTTAAATATTAATATGGGTATCATTTTAAAGCTTTTAAAGAGATCTTGAAGAAAATACTAAAAATTAAAAAAATGCTTAATCCATTTTTTATTTTTTAATATCTGTCACCTAAATATTTGTTTTTTTATTGAATTTACTTCACTATAATATAAGATAAGATTTAGCATGGCTGAATATAGCACTCTTACTTATTCTGATTAAAACAATCTTTAAAATTAAGTTAAAATTTTCATTCTGGCATCGCTGCTCAATAGAGTAAAAATATTATTTTTTGTTTTTTTTTTTTTTAATATTTTAATTTTTGATAGTTTTAAGTTTTTTTCTGTACATGTGCTTTTTCGAATGCAATTTCCAATTTTTTATTGCGAGTAAAAATTTTTGAAATAATTATAAAATTTGGGTGAAATTTTTGTAAAAAACCAAATTCCGTGAAATTTTAATCATTTATTTAAATTCCTGAGTTTTTGGTTTTTAATAAATTTCCAAATTTTTATTGCAAAAATAATTTCTTTGCAAAGTTTAATATTTTTGGTGAAATTTTGGTAAATATTAAATAAATTTGTAAAATTTAGATAATTTAGTGAATATCACATAGTAATTTATAATTTTTTTTTTTGAAATTTTGGTTTTCAATTAAACAAAACAAAAAACAAAAACCAAAAAAAAAAAAAAATAATAAAACACAATTAAATCCAAAAAACGTAAGGAAAGTTGGGGCACTCGCTTTTTTGAACATATACGTCTTATTTAAGAACCAGTATTGCCAAGTTTCAGTAGCACCTCTTTCGAAACTATGTCCGAAAGAATAGTGGTCATATATTTTCTGTAGCTTATTTGCGGACATGGCAATACTGATTTCAATCCGATTACGGACAGATGATTCGAATGACGGGCATCAATTAAATGACTTTCCTATCTATAAGGGTGAGGAGTATATGTATATACTTTATGGGTTCGAAAATGAATATTGTAGAAATAATACACGGAATGACAAACTCTCATTTTCGCATGATGAAGGGTATAAAAAGTAATTGTTTGGGTGAATGGCTTATAATAAATAATTTTGCACCAAAATTTTTATTCAGTCTATAAAACTTACAATGAATTTTAAATATTTCGTTATGAAGTCAAAAATCAACATTTTCAACAACTGCTGGCATCGTAAGAAATACTTGAGATTTCGCTTCATAGCTATTCTGTCCTTCGTTTTTCCCTTTATTCTCCTTTTATTTGTGTTTGCCTTTGATCTCGCTTTCTTAAGAACTTGTCTACTTGAAAAGAAAAAAAATACAAATAAAAAAAAATTAACATTTAACCCAAAAATTCACAAGCGTATGACTTAGTAAAAGAACGGCTAAAACTGAAGCACTAGAGAAAATCTTGTTAGTAATAATCATTCCTTCACAAACGCTTTGTTGCCTTGCATCAGAATTCATTAAAAAAATTATTAACTTTAAACTTTCTCACCAAAGAAGTGAGATAACAAAAGAGTACAACAAATAATGATAAAATAATAATACCTCTTAGTTCGTTGTTTGTCGTAACGCACGCAAGATTGTTCATTTTAAGCCACTAACAAATGGAAATGAAGAAAAACTTTTTCATCTTTTTAAGGAATTTACAAATTTTTAATGTGTTTTTTTATTCGTTTTGTAAATAATTACTTTTTTGTTGTTTTTGTGCTTGTTATTTTCAACTTTATATTTTCAACTTTTTTAATTTCTATTGATTATCATACAACACTATGGGTCGTGAAGTTGAATTTTCAAACAAAAATATTTTTATTTCATTCCACCTGTTTAACTTTTAGTTCCGCATATCTCTTAATAACATGACTCAAAAATCTCACTTCTCAGGACATATAGGACACATGAATATATATGGGACCCTGAAGAAAACTAAGCTTCCTCGAGTTTCACCGCACTTGAAAAACTTAAAATAAAAATTATATTTAAAAAAAAACACAAACAGAGAGCGGCTGACAATAGTTGTCTGAAGAATTGGAAGATATTTATGGCCTCTGGCCTTAGTGGAATGTGAGTAGCAGCATTAAGAACTAAAAGCTAAAAAAGGGGTTTATCATGTTTCAAAATTATTCGATATTACTTCTATTAAAGTAGGTCATATTTTGAGCTTTGTAATTACCTCGGTTTGCTTCAGTGCATAGGGGGATAGTGTTTTGACTGTCACCGTTATCTTACCTGAACTAAAAACTATTTAACTCAGAAAATTATTTGGGCAATACTGCAATTATAAAAAGTTTTTTTTTAGGGTCTTTAGATTTAGATTTTAACCAATAAATGGACACATTAATCATTAACGACTGACCTAATAATTACATTTGTGTTTTTGATAGAACTTTAAATTATAAAAAATAACACTAAAAATTAAATTTGATAAAAAATTTTTTCTTATTATTTTCAGTAAACTCTGGCAAATCATTATGAATAGACCCAAGCTTGAACAAAGCTATCAAATTATCCAAGTTTTCGAGCATCTTATAGATGACTTCGTGATTTTAATGGTGCATATATTTGTCCGTCTGAGCAAGCCATTATGAATTTTGTACCAAACACTGTCTAAAGGATGCAATAACATCAACACACACGTCGAAGGAATGTGCGTACTGAAGAGAATATCGCTGATGTAAACGGAAGTGTGAAAGAAGATGCTAATTTATCGATTCATTGTCAGTTGCTCTGTCCGTCCACTACGTGAAAAATTGTGCGCAAAGATTTTAGCCTGCGAGACCATTATTTGCGTCGTTTTTTCGACGATTGGATTTTAGAGCAGTAATTAACTGGCCCGTTATGTTATAGCCAAATTGTGTTCAGCGAGGAGGCTCATATTTGGCTTAACGAAATTGTTAATAAGCTAAATTGCCGCATGTATAATAAGACCATTCCACACGATACAAACTCCATTATATTCAGAAAAATACACCATTTATTGTGGTTTACACTCTAGTGGCATCATCGGACGTTATTTCTTAAAAAATGAGGCCGGATCTCACGTTACGTTCAATGAAGATCGTTACTGCACCATGATTAATGATTTTTTTATTTGAAAATATGGATGACATGGATCCGGACGAAGTGTGATTTCAACAAGGTGGCGCCATGTGCCATACGGCAACCGCAACTATCGAGCTACTGATATTAAAATTTGGCGAAAAGTTGATTTCGAGAAATGAACCTGTCAATTGGCCCCAAGGGCGTGACGTATTCTAATCCTTTGTATAAAAAAATTCGTCTACAATTTTAATAACACAAAAAAATTTTTTTTTACAATTTTGAGTTCTATTTTTACGCACTAAATTTGGCATATACTTATCTCAAAGGCCCCGTTAAATGTGTCTTTTTTGCTAATATTTTGAATACTTACTTTGAAAAATAGCAATAAAACGCAATTTTTTAAGGTTTCTATTTGGTCATATCATAATCCTTAATAATTAATAAAGTATCCTGACCACTTTAATATAGAAAAAATTTTTTTCGCCATTTAAAATTTTATTTGGTTTCAGCTAAAAATTTAGTTAAATTTCTCAATTTTATATTTAATCTACAAATAAAATAAAATTAATTTAATAATTATTTGTATAAATTATAAATTTAATTAAAAAGGAATAAAACTGTGTTCTTAATATATAAATATTTTAATCAATTAAAATTTTTAATAACTTTTTATCGAACAATAATTAAAAAAATTTTTTTCTGAGTATGTTAATTGACAGAATTTGTACAGAAATTATATGCGACAAAATTAATTAAGTGGGTATTTCGATTAGAAAACTTTAAGTAATTGGGAATAGCAAAAGCTTCATATAAAAATCCTTGAGTAAAAACTGATGTGTCCACTCTAATAAGAGTGGGTTTTTCAGTTTTTGAAACCAACAAGAATATGAAGGTATCAATGGATAAATAGCCTACAGTATTGCAAGCAGTATAAGAGTTGGTCTTATTGAGACATAATGATTTAACTTATGTAATAATCAGTAAATACCAGTATATAAGTAATTTTCCTCATAGACATAAGAGCTTGCGACACATATGGGGTAGGACGGAAATAGAAGGGCAGACAAATTGGTTAAAATTTGTCCGATCATGTCTTAATCACCTACCAACTATTTTGCTATATAAACTAGCCAACTTTTAAGTTTCATTTAAGGAATAGGAATAGGTTAATAAAAATCTTACATAAATCGTCATTCAAAGCCCGCAACTGAAGGCATTCTTAATATGGATTTTCTTTAAATACCTCGGAATTTGTTATCATGAACAAGTCACGCATCTATATGCGTAAGAATTAATCGAAAACGAAAGATATCTTAGTTGGGATCAGCGTTATTTTAAGAAGCTTAGAAAGGTTTCTTTGATTGAACAATACAGTATTTTGAAGTCAAAAGACTTATGACTTTCATTTGATTTTATATTATTCCAATTAATTAAAAACACAATGTGCGGAAAGCTATAGTTTCCAAGTAACTCCTTAATAAAACATGACAAATATTTACTCTAAAATGGAGTTATTACCGTCCTGTATTTTTAAAACCTTCAGCTTGTAATGGGAATTAGATATAGATGTCAAGGAAAGTAAAAAATCTGAAAGGTGTGTTATTGAATAGGCATGACAGTATGATGTTATGGAGTTCAATAATTAAACAATTCGATAACTTGATTCTATATATCAAAAGTCTTTAACAAAATTCGCAATGTATTTTTGAGCAGTCAACAAATTAAAATGACTGAACTATAAATTGAATTTATAAAATCTTGTTTGTCCGCAATCGGGAGAATTGCAAACATTTTAAAATCAACTTTAAATGCTAAATTTATGACTACTTAGACATTTTAAATAGTGCATGAAATTATTTACAACTGGAAATTTAATTCGCATTTTTATATTTTGCTTTGAGGTAGTTTTTCTTACATCCATTATCAAAGAAAGGGTTGGACGAAAGAGGATTCGGGTCAAATAGAGAGAAAATTATTCTATAAATAGTATAGACCAAGGCGAATTAAATACAAGGTGATAGCGGTGGCGAATTCAATTCTTTTCCCATGTATTCTAACTGTCAAACTCCATATATAAAAAATTTATCTAACTGTTATACAGATTTTTTATTTATGGAGTTTGACAGTTAGAATACCAGGGAAAAGAATTGAATTCGCCACCGCTATCACCTTATACTTAATTCGCCTTGGTATAGACTAAGAGAAAATTTTTTACTTTTATGCTGTAAACACATTCGCCACAGCAAGATACACGAACACACGACAGCAATTGACGCTGGGAACATTTGTCGGCTTGTACGCAGCTACATAATTATTTTGAAGGCAACATCTACATAATAAAAATATGATTTTATTGTATTTCAGTGATGTCACTTTAGCAGTTTTAAAAGAAGCAAATCGGTTTTAAAATTAAAATATATTTCAACTCTTATTATTAGAAGAGTAAAATAATAATTTTAATGGTTACGTCGATTTTTCGCTTTGATTGTTTTTAAAATTGAAAATATATTGAAGTATTTCTCAGAAGCAATAATAATGTCAGTATAAATAACACGTGGTTGCTTGTCCACTTAAATAAAAAATACTAAAAATAACAGTTCTATGATATATATTAAAACCAATCGTGTTAAATATTTACAGATGTCCCATACGAAAATTGAAATTAATATAAGTACTTCAACAAGCAAGTACTAAGAACAGAAGTAAATTTTTAACTAAATGTTGTCCACACAAAAAGGAATTTTAGATTTATATACATCTTAATACATTCCCCTGAAATTTTTATAATTATTCTTCGTATACTTCCGCCATGACAATGCGTCGGTGTGGCATTTCTAATTTTTTTTTTAACTTCAAATTTCGAAAAATATGTTTTAAGTAATTATTGAAAAGTATGTAAAAAGTGTTAAAATTTTTCTATATACAAAACTAAAATGTGCTGACAGCTGTTTAAGTACAATTATACCGGTAAAATTTAGTGATTTTATATTTGTTTCTCTATTTTTAAACGAAAAAAAAAAAATCCATTTTTGAACCAAGGTTCTAAAAGATCTCTTTACCAAATTTTAGTCAAATCTATCCAGCAGCACTTACGTGAGACAGATAAAAATTCAATAGATATGTATTTTGTATTCCAAATCAATTATTATCTTCACCAGCAACAGTATTTTCCTTAAATATTTCATGTACTGAAATTATCCTATTACAGTTTTATTATAGATTTACACTTAAATCTTTAAATAAATAATTTTTATTTTGAATTTGTATTGTTATTTTCTTTTTTCATAATAAGAGATTTTAAGCACTTATTATTTTACATGTGTTATAGTACTGACATCACTTAAATGTTTATTGTCGCAAACAAAAATAAAAATTAGTTCGACTGCAGCAGCGAATTCAGCCCAGACAACAACCTGCCGCCTTGTTGCCTTGCGATCAACAAAATAATCTTTCTCATATAAACACATGCATTCTAATTTTGACATTTTGCAGTCGGTAGCTGCTGTCTCGAATGTATTTACAGCATTATAAATGGTTACTGCCGTATTCATAGAAAATAAAATAACTTTGAAATGTGTTTTATGACAAATTTTTCATACAAATTTGTCCTAAAATGTATTTCAAATCTATTTTGATTTTCTATGAATACGAAAGTTAGAATTTTCTATGTGTCTTTTTAAAATGTATTATTTTTTACGGTTTAACTTTTTAGGCCTTCACAGAGTTTAAACGATTTTCTCTGCAGTTTTAAGTTAAATTACTTCCAGCTTCTCTGGAATGAACTTTTTGATAACCAGCTAGTATTGTTAAAAGTAGACGGTGGGATATGTAACTGCTCTTTCTGCTTTTATGAACTGTTTGAGCCATGTGTACTTAGTTCTCGGTATTCTCTTATGGGCTAGATTGGTATTGCAACAGCAATGCTGCTGATGAAAGTGGACTGGGATAAAAAACCTTCGTTGAGTTAGCAATCTTAGGGAAAATGTGACAGAAGTCGTTCTATAGCGAGGAAATATTTGCTTTGAAAAATTGGTGCGCTTTAAGTGGCTCATTTTAATTTATTTGTTTAAGAACTAATTCAAAGGAATGTTTTGTTAATTGCATAGTTAAAAAGAAAAATCTTCGCTGGAACCTTTTATAAGTCTTTGACTTAAGTAATAATAAAAAATATATTGAAGGTTTACAGCTCTTCGCCGTTGCTGACAGCTGCCCTTTAAATTCCTGCCATCCAGTTGTCTACCAAATATTTCTGAATTTTAAATCCGTATTTTTTCAACTATCGAATATTTATCAAGTAATTAAATATAATGAAATGAATTAAATAAATCTAAAATTTTACATTTTTCGAAATTGTAAAATTTTCGACATTTTTACGAGTTTAAAAAATTCATATTTATTTTTTCGCCTTTTGTCGTTTCATAGTGCAACAGTTCAACAAGGAAAATACAATAAATACAACATCTTAATGTTATTCCCAATTTGTTCTTTGTTCTTTATTTTTTGTTTTTAAATGAAGAAGAAAATTTAACTTTCTCAAAGATAAAAGAAAATTGCAAAGTCTGCCTACTTTGTCTTGGCAGTTATGTAAATATTTTTTCGTCTTTTACATAAAAACGAACTAATTTGTATGATTCTTATACAAAGATTAAAACTAAAGAGGAACTTTTTTCTTTTAACAATCGTAAATTGTATAATCAAGAAAAATAAAATAAAAATTTCCATTTCACTTATGCGGGTGAAAGTTTTTTAATAAGAAAAACCATTAAGGGGTTAAATAATTACATTCGTTTGACTAAATGTTGAATACACTAATTTACAATTTAATGTGGGGCATTTGAATAAATTACAAATTATTTATGCAAAATTGAAGTAAAAAAAAAACAGAAAGAAAAAAATTCTATTATCATAATTCGTTGTGTAATTTTACTCCTACTTATTTTGTTTACGCAATGGGAGGTTATTTAAAATGAAATAAAGTTTTTGAATTTTAAAATTAAATTATTTATTCCAGAACATTGGCGCTGTTACTTCAAAATGAAGAGGTATTTGGTCACTTAGGGTGGGTCGATATTTAATTAAAGAGTTAGTTATAATGGTTCGAAAGCACATTTTATGTTTGTTGTTCACTTGCTAGTTTTTGTCTCAAGTTAAATGGTATGAATGTTGAATTATCAATAATTTTTTAGTAGAGGCTGTACGTGGCAGGAAGCATATTAAATATACTTTCGCAGCATTCTGTTTTCACATTACTTGAAGCCGTTTTTCTCTTTAATTGATTTAATATTATGCAATTAAAAAAAACACTTTTAGCGCCTATTAAAGGTTTTGTTTGGCTGGTAATTTTGCAATTTATTTAAATTTTTAATTGTAATTATTTAATTAATTATATATTTAATTATAAAACAACTACATTATTAACTAATTAAATAATTAATTAAATCAATGATATATTTAATTAAAAAAAAACAAAATTATTTGTAATTGATTAAAAAATATTTTTAAATTAAAACTTAATTAAATTTCAATCGAAAAAAATTAACTGCCGTATTCATAGAAAATAAAATAACTTTGAAAAATGTTTTATGACAAATTTTTCATACAAATTTGCCCTAAAATATATTTCAAATCTATTTTGATTTTCTATGAATACGGCAGTAAAACTTTAATATTTGTAGTCTTTTTTCTGTTAATCGTTTGAATACAGCCTCTAACAGACCGCATTGAAACGGTTACAATTATTTCACTACCATTAATCCATAGATTATATATTGCAAATGTATAGATTTTTATTTATTGAGAGTATTACAATAATGAATATAAAAAAAAAAATAAAAAAACAAACACTTAATGCAGTATTAATAAAATAAATAGTTCTAAATGAAGAACTTTTTATACGAAAAGGTCATGGACATCGCATTAATATATAAACATTAATATATAAACATGGCCACCGCGGCTGCTTATGACGAAGAGTATTCTGGACGTCCAATTTTGGGTCACTTTTTCAAGTACTGCTGGCATTGTGTTACGAATAACACGAACAATGTTGGCCTCCAAAGCGTCAATTGTTGCTGTTTTATCAGCAAAAACCAGTGACTTAAAGTGGCCTTACAGAAAATAATCGAAAAAATGAAGGCGAATTAACAGGTCCATTTCACGATATTAACTCATTGCCAAATTTTGATTTCAATAACTCGATGGTTGCGTTCACTTTATGGCACATGGCGCCATCTTGTTGAAATCACATTTCGTCCAGATCAATGTCATTTATATTTTTAAACAAAAAAAAAAAAATACAAAAAAAATCATGGTGCGATAACGATCTCCATTGACCGTAACGTAAAATTTGGCCTCATTTATTAAGAAATAAGGTCTGATAATGTCACCAGAGTATAAACCACACCAAATGATGTATTTTTCTGGATGCAATGGAGTCTGTATAGTTTGGAATGGTCTCATTCTGCATGCGGCAATTTTGCTTATTAACAAACCCATTAAGCCAAAATTAAGCCTCATTGCTGAACACAATTTGGCGACAAAACAACGGGTCAGTTACGCACTGCTCTAGAGCCTAATCGGCAAAAAACGACGCATATAATGATCTCATGGCTTAAATTCCTGCATTAGCTGAATCTTGTACGGGTGTAGGCAAACATTTTTGCAAAAATTTTCCCAATTCCTGCGACCGACGGCGAATCGATAAATTTAGATCTTCTTTCACAATTTCGTTTACAGCAGCGAATCTCTCTTCAGTACGCACATTCCTTCGACGTGTTGGTGTTACTGAATCCTCTAGAGAGTATGTGGTATGAAATCTATCCACAGTTCGACGAATGGCTTGCTCAGTCGAACGGTTGTGTGCACCATAAAGATCATGAAGTCGTCTGTCTACAAGTTGCTCGAATTGATGTCTCATTTTCAAAATAAACTTGGATGATTTGATAGCGTTGTTCAAGCGTGAGTCTATTCATAATGATTTGGCAGAGCTTACTGAAATAACTATTATCAAATTTTAATTTTTAGTGTCATTTTTTCATTATTGGAAGTATTATTTTAATATAATTTCCAGAAAACAGAAAAACACAATTTAGCCGGAATAATAATAAATTTATTTGGATTGCTTCGATTGAAATATTTTCTTCGACTGACTATTATAAGTCATAAAAAAGTTTTCGTTTATACAAAAAAATCAAAGTGAACTAGTTTTTAGAAATACAAAGTATAATTAAGAGAAGTGTTTTTTTTTTAACAATATTACATATACATATATTCTAACAGGAAGTACTACCAGGATAAAAAAAAACTTGCGATGTAGTTAGACACGACACAAATATTTTTTACTTAATTTTTTCTTATTTTTTATTTTTTTGGACACTTTAAGTGTTCAAAGGATGATCATTTTATTATTTTTAATTAGAGCAACGATGTGTATGCTGTGTCCGTTTTATAAAGTCGTTATTTATAGACGACCACTACTCTCTACTACTTTTGCCTTAATGAAAAGCTATAACTTTTCAATTTTCAATACAATTATATTTTTAATATCTATCTGTCCCAAAAACAATCCACAGAAACATGATGCTTTCGTTGGGCACTGGCAATCAAATTGGCGTTACTTTTGTCTTCTACATCAAAAGTTGTGGGTTATATTGTATTCAATACAACGTTATGGTGGTTAAAATAAAACAAGAATTCAAAACTCTTCATATAAATTAAATGCAAATTAAATAGCATAAAATAACAGAGCATCGACTGAAATCGTCAACAAAACGTGTGAAATATAAAATATTTACTTTTGCGTTTTTTTTATATATTTCGTAAAGTTTATGTCACACAAATTTCATTTATAAAGAATGTTAAGAAAAGCCACCACAATTGTTGACAAAAAAAATTTTAAAATCATTATTATAAAACCAAAATAGTTTTAACGTGAAAAGCAAACAATTTGACCAAGTCTTTTGAATATGATAACAAGAGCACAAGAGAATATAAAATTAACAGAAAAAAAAGTGAAATAATATAAAATAAAAGAGACTGAATAAATAAAGTGGAGTATGCAAATGAAAAACTTTTTATAAGAAGGATCTAAAATTCACTACAACAATATTGCGTTGTTGTTATAAAAAAGAAAAAAAAAATTAAGTCACTTAAGCACCAGAATTAAATGAGTATAGTGGCGAGAGATGACGTGACATGTGACTTAGTGTGTACATAAATATGTGTGGCAAAATTCTTTATAAATCCACTATTGTGCTTGGGACCTATTTACCTGACGGCAAGAGAGCTTAAGTAATTCAGTATAGCAGAGAAATAAAAAAATTTTAACAGAAAAATGAAGTCACAAAGTTTTATTCTTTTGAATTTCATTTTTTTGATTTTCTTTTACGTTGTCGTAAAATTTGTGTTTCATAATTTTAACGTTATCATATTTTTAGTATAACGCTTATTGTGTATATAAGATGATAAATATTTGTGCGTGTGTATGCAGGAGTGTAAACCAAGCCATACGAATTAAAATTACAAAAAAAAAACAGACTGTTACCTACACAACAAAACACCGGAAAGAAATGTATAAATTTAATAATAACAAGCTGGCACTGAAAAAATATAAATAGCATGATAAGCAGCATTTTTTTCAATAATAAGGCAGAAGGTAAGACGACAATTTAAAGAAGCAAACAAAGCAAGAACAATTGAAAGAAATACAAACATGTTTTTTTTCGTTCTACAGTGTGGGTGCAAATATTTTTAACGAAGGTTTTTTTTTGCTAATATTGATTATGTTTTAATTCTTAAGAAATTGAAGCTCCTTTATTGAGCGACATATTTTTGTAAATGTGTATTTTTATACTTTTCTTTCATTATTTTTTAACACACACTCACACTTTGGAGATGCATAGTGGCGCGCAAGCATTAGGACACAGCAACAATTTTATTGAAAAGCAAAAAAGAGTGGTATATTCGGCTATGTCGAACGAACGAACGATTGCGACATCGTGAAACTGGCCCCATGTACCTTTCAACATCTACGTATTTTAGTGAAGTAACTTCAATTAAAAAAGCAGACAGACAGTGACAGAGAATAACATACATATATACAATTTAAGAAATGCCATCAGCTCTTAATCGGTTAAGCATTTTTATAAAATTTTAGTATTTCCTTAAAGATAACTTTAAAAGCTTTAAAATGGTATCCATATATATAATTAAAAAAATTTTTATAAATCCCCGTAACTCGGAATATGGGCGAGCGCCAATTTTTTCACATGATGTTTTCTTTTTATTATTTAATTCTCTATTGCGCCATATATTTAATTTTTTTGATTGGAGTTATTTTATTGTTCCAAATGACATGAAGAAATTAGAGGTAGGCGTGGTGTTTTACCTGCTGCCTCGAAGGACATGGACAGATCATGCTGATTTCCAATAGCACCTCTTTCAACACTATGTCTGATCGATTGGCGTATTTAAGTTTTCTCTAGCGGATCTAGTGCCTCGGCAAACTTGATTTCAACACTTGCACGGATGGACACACGCACAGACGGACATCGCACAATCGACTGGGATATGCATAAGAAGTCAGAATATATACACTTTATGGGTCGGAAATGGTTGTTGTAGAAATTACAAACGGAATGACAAACTTAGTTATACATTTTTTTTTAACAGCGGTGAAGGGTATAAAAATACTAAAGAGGCCAAAAATAAAGAAATCTATTTTAATTTAATTTTTATGAAATTCATAGTTGAACTGTTTGGTATTATGACAAATGAATTAAAATTGATTTTGGCTTATGTTCATTTTTATTTTAATTTCTAAAAATTTAAAAAAAAGAAAAATTTAGTCTAAACTTATTATGGCCTAAGTTCATTTTTTAATTTCTTAAAATTTTTTTAGAAAGAAAAATTAAAGCACACAGTTCAACTCCCAATTTCATACAAAATTTTATAAAAAACGCAAGGCACAGCGCATATCTATTTATGTTTAACTAATAACAATCAATATCATACTGAAACAGCAAATATAATGTTGTGAGGAAACAAGTAAAAATGATGAAAAATAAAAAGCACATGCGGGACCAACCGAAGGTTGGTACAAAGCAAACACAAATTTACAAGACGAGCTACAGAGAGATCAGGAAAAAATACTTTGGTGTATATGTAGACTTTATCTAACCAAATTAATTTTGATATAAATACTCCTCGTATTCTTAGTTACAAAGTTATTTGGTTAAATAAGATGATGTTTACAATGTAAACAACCTAAGGGTGGTAGATGCAAAGAACGCTGATGCAGCATTATATTCTACTAGTGTCTAATTTACATTTGTAAAAATAATTGTATAATAAATTACACGCACTGCTCAACGCCTCTTGTAGTAAAATAAGTTCAACTCTAAAATTAAGTTGATCTTCTAATGTCAGAATTATTTATCATTCAGTTCATACCTTACGTAAATTTTATTCCCCATTTATCTTCACTCCCACTTAACACGTTTTCTGCAAACAGTTTTTTTGTTTGTTTTATTTTTTCTGCTGTTTTATTGCACGTTTATTATGACGAAGTTATTTTTATTTTTTACACTGCCACTAGCGGTCCCTGTCCACTTGGTTAATTTAATATTTTATAGACACCAGCACTAAAAATTTTAATACAAAATGGAATGTTAAAAGCACTGACAAAATCTGAAAAGGCCGTTGGGATTGAAGTGCTGTTACTAATCTAGAAATTATAAAAAAATGTATAGCCAAGCACAAGCTAGGCATTATTTATTTAAGGATAAAAACTCAAGATAATATAATATAAAATAAAATAATTGTTGCGATAAAGAACCGATTTCAAAACAGATTTTATTTTTCTGTCTATAACGACTCAAAAGTATGCCTACATACATCAAATTACATCAACTATTGAAACAAACTTTGTTTTCTATCTCCAAACTTTATACTTGTTATAGTAAGCTTAGCTCTACAGCTCCTTGTTAATTTCAACCGGCTGTCTACAACTGTTCAACAGTTAGAAATACACATCGAATTACATCAACTTTTGTAACACCCTTTAATTTATAACTTAAAATATTGACACTTTTTATTATATCAAACACAGCAATGGACATTCTGCGTAATTTTAAAGTTTTTGCATATAACGATCAAATTACATTATTTTTGGAACACCCTTTAATTTCTAAATTTAATTTATAAACTTGTTGTCATAGTGGACTTAGAAATATAGGTCCATTGTAAGTTTATAGCTGTCTTTCTATATACGGTTCAAAAGTTTGGTCAGATACTTAAAATTATATCAACTATTAGTACACCCTTTTAATTTTAATGTTGAAAATTATTACTTGTTTCTATAACGGTCATATCAATCGACATTCTGTCCAGTTCGTAAACGTTTGTCTATAAGGTTCAAAAGTTAGGCCACATATATGAAATTATATTAACTATTGAGACACCCTTTAATTTTCAAATCCAATTTTATTGAATGTTGTTATACAGTTTCATTGTAAATTTCAAGCGTCTGTCTATAACTGTTCAAAGGTATGGCCATATACATTAAATTAAATGAACTATTAGGGCACCCTTTAGTTTATAATTTTAAAAATAAATTCTTGGTACTGTTACGTTTATAGTAATCGACATTTCGTCCAATTTGCAAGCGTTTGTCTTAAGTTAGGTCTAGATAGATCAATTAACTTCACCTATGGGGATACCCTTTAATTTTTTTAATTTATTTTTTTATTATATTTTGCAATTGGGAGCTATAGTGATATGCAGTTTTTTTTTTAATTTAAAAGCGGTGGCCTTTACGGGTCATAATACACGTAAAAGCACATATGTTGTATGGGGACACCCTTCAAAATTTTCAATTATCAACTGCTTTTTAAACGGGAGCAATCTGTGATCAATACCTTTCAAATAAACAAAAAATTGGCTCAGAAATTACTAAGTTATTGGAAGGAAAAATATAAAAAAGCAACAACCAGTCGAATTAATAACCTCCTTCTTTTTTTGAAGTCGATTGATAAGATTAGATGAGAAAGGATGAGATAAGAAAAATAAGATATGATGAGAGATTCATGTTGAACCAAATATTTTTGTCTATCATTTGAAACTTAAAAACTAAAGCATTTTGTTGCAATGCAAGCAACTTGAATGTATTTTCAAAATATATACAAATATAATAAGATTACTTCACTACTAACGTTATAAATATAATAAAAACTTTTTTAAAAAATCCACCCACGGTGCATTCAACGCGTTTTTATCTATCTCGTTTACCTGGAAAAGTTTTCGTTATGAATAAAACACTAAAATCATTTCAAATTAAATAATATGATTGTACGATAAGTTTTCAACAACAAATAAAGGAAAAAGACCACAAGAACTTGAATTTACCGTCAAGTTTTTCTATTTTTACACTCACATAAACACACAATTATTCCGTTATACCCAGTTGTTAACGCCATACAAATGCGATTTCAACACACAATTCGCCATTGAACATAAATAAAAGTGCCACATCATGCAGGTAGACTGCATGAAATTGATTTAAGAGGGTGAATGAAAACCGAAAAGAGCAACAAAAAAAAAAAAACTACAGAGAATGGTTAAAACAAGGGGTGGTCCTCGTTGTGAAGAATTAATAAAAATTGTGATAAAAACTGAAACGTATGTGTGTATATGTGTATTATTAAGTAAAGGATGAAGAAAAATAAAACACAACAAAAATAAGAAAATTTTTTTATAAAAAGAAAAGGGTAAAAGATAATTAGACAGACCTCGCCACAACTGGCACATTTCGTATGATTTTGAAATTTCATAAATATTTCTTTTCAATAAACAAATATGTAATGTATTTTATTTTCACTATTCACCTTAACTTGAGCTATTACTTTTTTTTTGGGTTTTATAAATTCACTTTATGGGTTGAGTTGCCCGCACTGACCACCAGTTAAGAAACGAAGGTGGTGCTGGCACAGACAGCATCAATTTGTTCACATTTAAATTAAAAACAAGAGTTATAAAAAATAAACAAATGGTTTCAAAATATCACATCAACACAGAGTACACATTTTGGAAACTACATTTTGTAAGCAACTAAAATATATTTTGTTTGCAGTATTATCTCGTATTAAAGACAATAAGCGCTTTTTCTAATCTTGATTTAAATTACAAAATAGTTGCAAGCTATTAAATATTAAAAACTTTTAGAATTAACATAAAATATGTTGGGACCTAGGATTCAAGCGTAGTATAGATGCTAAGACAGGATAAGTAAAGTGAAGCAAAGTTTCTTAAATAAATTAAAAGAATATGCAATAAAACACAGAATTGTAATGACGAGAAAGATAAGAGTCGCTGGTATAAAAATTTTATGTCCCACTAAAATTTAATATCTTATTAAAATAATAGTCTTACTCAGGAAAAAATGACTGTTAAATAAATGAACTAACTTCTTTGGAAAGGGATAGAAAGGAGATGGTGAAGAGAAACTAAAAAGAAGTTTTACAACTCTGCTATTGCACCCTTCCATTATATAAAAACAGTGTTGCAGTCCATTCTTATCTCTGTTAACTTTGTGATACTTTTTAACAGTGTTTAAGCGTGAACTATAAAATCAGTTGTATTTAAAATTTAAGTATTAATAATTTTTCGTTCAAAAAGAAGTCCTGTTTTTGTTTTTTATTTAGTTTGAAAGATCAACTCTAGAGAACTCTAAGGGACACTAAAGAAACAATAGTTAAAAATATATTGTTACGTTTATCCCTTTTAGAACAAACGTACGGATTCTTTTGATTGCAAATACCACTGTGGATCATTATAAACTCCTTATTCTTTACTTTGTGGCTTTCTCTGACTATACTTCTTGATCCTACCGGTCTTGTGAATCCCACGGTCTCGCATTAACTATAAATGCGTTATTATTACAAATGCAGCCATCCTCTCTACACTACTGTGTTACTCCGGTGAGACATGAACTACTCGATGCCTTGTTTAGTAACCTTAAACATCCACAGACATCTCTACTGCTCCTTTTGTCCAAGCCAGTCATTCTATTTAATCCAATAGCCACAACACACGTGTGCCATACGCTGTTGTTGTTATGCTGTTACACTTCCCTGCGATGACCGCTACCGGTCTTACTTTTTTTTTATTATACAGGAAGGGCTTCTTGACAATTATTTGTTATACCCCTATCACACAGGCAGATTTTACTTTGCAAAGTTTTGATTTTATGTGAGAGAGAGGGAGAAAGCATGATGAACAGTACAGACTTTAATGTACTCGCAAAGTTGCTTTGGTTTTCTTTCGTTGCTTATACACATTTGTATATATTTACATGTACATATAAGCACCACATACAAAACGTCCAAAAATAAGGAACGATCAAAGAGAAGAAAACAAAAATTTGTAAAAGAAAACTTTCTGTGTCTGAACACCAAACAAAGTTTAAAAGAAAATTAACAAAACTTTGTCAAAGTTAAATTTCCTTGTATGAATTCAGTCTTACTCTGACATTAAAATGAACGTCTCCACTAAATTATCTGCCATGGCTTTACACAATAATTGTCTTTTGCCTCTCGGGAGATTTGTATTGCTGTTTATTAATTTTTTAAATTGCATTATAATAATTTTTTATTTTCCCTTGTACGCATTTCCGAAGGCGGAATGGAATTCATGATCTCCTGTTTTACAGCACGCACCTCTACCAATGCAGCCATTGAGGTTGCTCAGCTTTTGTTAGATAATTGTGGTATTATTCTATTCATAAACCATTAGTGAAAGTAACTTTATTCACCACTCTCATACTGTTAACAACAACAGGAGTTGCCAGATCTTACTTTCGTAGCAATATTAAAACATGAACTGAATAGTCCCTGCGTATTCGTTATCATCTAGTATAACAGTACTAAAACAAATTTTAAGCTGTCTGTTGAATTATATAAACCACATTTTTCGCGTTGCGTTTTGAGTCTTTGCTGCAATAGAGATAGACGTTTCTTAAAAAATGCGAACTTTGATAAATGAGTTGACAATATTTAAATATTGTTTTTACTCTTTGGAGGACTTTAATGCATTTTTAGCTGTAGTAAAAAGATTTATATCTATTATTCAACTCTGATATTTAAAACTTTGAGTTATGACCACTTGCAGCAAAGGCTCAATATGACTTAAACATTCTCTTCTACAATGAAAATACTATTAATACATCTTGTTTGAAACTTTTTTAAAAAAAAAACAGCCGTCTACACTTCTGTTAATCATCTTTGAATAATGGCACGCACTGAAACAATCATGGTTGCGGTAACCATAATCTTATAATTGTTTAATACAATTAAATTATATGCTCATTGTTCCACCATGTTATTCTAATATTATATTTTTACACTAAGCGGTTTTAATTAAATCAGTAAATGGCATATAAATAACAACTGATAGAAAAGCTTTTAACCAAAAGTGAAACCAAAAAAAAAAAAAAAAAATTTATTATGTAAAAGAAAACTAATCATATTATATTATAATATATAATGGTTATTAAAATTTAGTTCAAATATAATTGCAAATATTTTTTAGGTCAAAACAACCATGTTGTACTGTTAATGTGTAATAGGCCGACTTCCTAAACGCCTGTTGCTATGTATAATTTAAAAAAAAATGCGTATGCAATGCTAAACATGTCTTAAGTGCTAACTTGCATTTTTTGCATTTTATCGGCATTTAGGAACGTCGCTATGCAACTCATACATAAAACAAATGTCAAAAACATGGTATAAAATTTAATGAATTTTTTTTAGAAAAATAAAGGTTACACAAAATTATTTATCCATTTTGTTGGCAAGTGCTGAGTATAAATCCTCAGGTCAAATCTTCCAAAAAATATTGATTTGCTAAAGAAACCTATTAAAAAGAAAAAAAAGAAGAGACAACTTTGTTAAGGACAATAAAAATCCCGCGAACAAGTGATCAAAAATAAATATTTTTTTAAGAATTCATTGAATTATTGCATAATGACATTTTTTACTCACATTTCATTTTAAAAATAAACAAGAAAATACTTAAGCTAAGATCACACGATTGCCGTAATGCACCAAATTGGTCCAATTTTTATTGTGTAGATATTGTGCACAATACTAAAATTGTTCCAATCAAATTTTCTGCAGTCACACGATTACCCCATTTTATTAAAATTTTATTGGTACAAGTTGGTGAATAGTAATTTTGTGGCAATAAATTGTGCCTGTCGTTCATACGATTGTTAAACAATGCGGCAACACCAAGAATCAGCTGTTGTAGTTTCTGGCAAATATACATAATTAATTTGCAAACTTTGTATTTTGTTTGTTGTATTTAAAATGTTATTTAAAAAAAAGCTAGCGGCTGCTTTTAGTGTCTTTTATATACTTAAAATACAAAAAAATATAAAAAATAAAAGAATTTTTAAAAAACGAATAGTATGGGTCCGAAACTGGCTAAAAAACGGGCTACTGATGGTGCACTCCAGAAGACTCTAAAAGAGTTCCAAGAAGTAGACAACCAATATATATAAATATATATAAATATAAATATATATAAATGTATATAAATGTATACAAACAACTTGAAGGCACTCAACAAAATGAAAATATTGACGCGTATTGGATACTATGATTGCCGCAAAAAATCACAATAAATATTGGTACATTTTTGGAAGTTTTATTGCCGCACAGTTGCATATCAAGTAGTCACACGATTGCCGCATCAGGGTTGCATTTGGTTGGTAAAAACAAGCACAATATTGACCGCGATTGCCGCATGAACCAATTTATTGTGCAATCACACGATTGGCATACAAAAAATGGTAAATTTTTAATAATTAAAAAATAATACGGCAATCGTGTGATCTTAGCTTTAGCCATTGCAGCTCAAATATTTGCATACAAAATAAAAATGATGCGTGATTTTGACTTCTCATACTCATTAAAGTGAGTTGCCAAACGATTAGGAACATTGTACGTTGCCAGAAAGTTTACATATGCGTTTACGAAGTGTATGCATTGTAAATATGCATTACAACTTGCGTTTAGGAAGTCGGCCATAACTATAAGATTATCAACATTTAACAAAAACTCTTCTATCGTCACTAAATTGACTAAATTATTATTACAAATAATTTACGTTTTTTTCCACAAATATATATTGTTACACAGAACTTATTATGATTCTTGTACACACCACAATCATATTGTTTCTGCGGCTGAGCACAGCATTCATTTAAAAATAACTCACAATCATGTCTACAATAAAATTTTGTCTTGGTGATGTGGACAATAAAAGAATAAACAATAGGACGGTTAGTTGATCAACAAATATCACTTTGTCAGTAAGTTACTATAATTACAAAATACAAAAACAGTATGGGATGGTGTCAAGTCTCATTATAAAGTCCAATTCTTTTTACAGATTTATTTACGTGTGCGAGATAACAAAACGTCCTGTAAAATATTTTCTAAGTAGACGTATAAATTAACTTTTACGTCTTGTAACATAAGAGGAGAGTTAAAAGTTGTCATGGTTCAAATCATCACTGAAGTAGTCGCTTTTTATGTCGATAATTTTAAAATTGTCTATTCATTTTAATCAGGGTTTAAATTGCTTGCTTAAAAAATAGCAACAGCACTAAAATCTTTGCTTTGCTTACATGTTTTTCAGCAAATAAAATAAGTAAATGTCTTACCATTTACAAAACATTTCATAATAAACAACACAATAGCAAAAAGCAAATGCAAAAAAAAAAAAAGATAAAGACACGCATATGCTTAAGCTGACTATGTGTTTCTTTCTGCAGCAAAGCAATCAGCAAAGCATTTATTTTGAAAACGTTTGCTGTTGCTTAAGCAATCAGTTGTTCTTTATTTTTATGTTTGCTATTGCTAACTACATATGCACTGAAAATAATCAAGCATTTTTAATCACTAATTTTAACTCCTGCCAAACGTGAACGTTTTGCTTGTATACGTACTGCCGAACCGTATAAATCCTTAAAGAACTTTTCGTCAGAATTTTTTTTTTTTTTAATTCGAAAAGCAATAAAAATCAGTCTCGATTCATATCTATAAAAGAAACGTAGTTTCATCACTTTAGACACACAAAAAAATAAACAAATATTGTACTAAACTATAGAAATTATACTGAAAAATCATGAACTTTCCGTTCTTGTATTTAAAGATCATTTCAATCGATTTAAAAAAGTTTTTTTTAATTTTCCCTCTTTTTCTATTGTTATTTGTTTATTCATCTTTTTGTTGGTTTCTTCATTGATTTACTTATTTGCGAAAAGTTTACGACCGACTTTTTTCTATGGATTACTAGAATGTGTGTGTGTGTGCGTGTACATGCATTTGGCATAAGTATGAAAAAGTGTTTTACAAAACAGCCAGTAGAGACAGTTAATTTTATTTGTGGTGTAATAAATTATGTTGCAAAACTAAGAGTAAGAGCAAAAAAATAAAAGGATGTTGTGAAAAATTGTTCTATGACGAAGGATATTTTAGATTATGTGACAAATCTTATTTTCAAGTAATTGGAGTCAAATTAAAATTGCTATTGGATTACAAAGAAAATTTATTTGTAAATTTTGAAAATCTAAGAAAGTGTTGTATCTAGTTGATGATTTATTTCATTATTCCTTTAAAGATATTTAATTACAAAAGATTATTAACAAAATAATTTGTGGTGTTTTAGAAACTGCTTACTAAAACTTTTAACTAAACAAATTATTGCGAATTTAATTTGAAGATATAAGGTTTCATTTTAAACAATGTTTTGCATGAACTTAAATTACTCCGTCTTCTACTGAAAACCATGATGACAAATGAATGACATGCATATTGTAAAAAAATTAAGTAAGGCGAATTTTGCTACAACTGCTGTACATTATTTACTAGAAAAGTCAATTATGCATCTCTTCCTTTTTCACAATCATGAACGTGATAAGAGCGGGTTTTTAGGTTCGAGTTTAAGCTCAAGTTCGTTTTTTTATTAGCTAATCTTATACTTAATTTAATCTTACATTATTGTCCATTGATGTTTTTGAGCGGTAGTTTAAACCTCGTAGTGCTGCCATACAGAAATACAGCAAAATGGCAAAAATTTTTTTTTTACAAATGTCACAATGCAAAAGAAAAAAATCTATAGTTTATTGGAAAGTTTGAAATTAATAAAAAAAAAATGTATTGTGCAATCGAAATTAAAAGATCTGCTAATTTTACGACAATTGAGGTGGAATACTTTACAAAATTAATGAATGAAAGAAAGAGTGTAATTGAATGTAAAAAAAACAGACAGAACCACTGTAGCAGAAAAAATTCGTTGTTGGAAAAAAATTGCAAACTTTTTAACTCATGTTTGGTGGATTTAGATCATATATAGATTATATCGCAACCTAATTCAAAAGTGACACAACACAAAATTTTCAGAAATCGAAAAAAATTGCTTTTGACCTGAAGAAAAATGGTTAAAATCAAAAACTTTGGACTATTTAGTAGAAAATCCATACCGATTATGATATAAAAAGTTCGTTTTATTCGTTTAATATTAATACACTAGATAATTAAATTTTAAGTTCAGTCACTTTTGAACTATGTGTGCGATATAAATTGTTTTTGTTCATTTTATAATTGTTTTAATTAAGTTTTCATATATTTTATATCACTTAGTCTTCATTTTCACTCGAATAATCCATTTTTTTATAATTTTCCTTTTTGTATATTTTAATTTATGTTTTGGCAGCTGCTTTTATTATACACATATATGAATATGTGTGTTTATATATCATGTAAGTTTAAACCACTTACGCGCTTAAACTAGCAAGAAAAATTAGTTAATCTCTTATCTCTATCCTAAAACCCCGCTCTAAGAGTCTTAAAAATTCAATCGACTTTTCAGGTATTTTAATACAATAGATACTTAGATACTTCAGCTTTTTCCTATAAACTTTTAATTAATCTACTCTGTATCAAATTTTAAAAAAGCTAGGACAGAAAACAGATTTAAAAGCTAGATTATTCCTTTGCTATATGCATGTGAAATTTAGCTTCAGTCAGTTCAACTGTTTTATTGACAATTTGCCAAACAAAAAACAAAAGAAGAGGGTAAGGCTATATGTCTCTTAAAAGTGAAACAAATAATTTTTTGAAAAAACAATTACTTTTGAAGAAAGAATTACCTTTGAAAAAATTTTAATAAACGGCGACAAGCTGGACATAGTATGGATCATTTCTTTATTTTGCCTCTTTCCTTAAACAGCGCTGGACTAAATCTACGATATTAACTAACATTTGCGAAATATTTCACGTCATCTAGTATAGTTCAGTGATTATATTTCTTCGCGAAAAATTTAATATAATATCGTATGGCTCACTTCTTTAATTGTTTTTTTTTTTAAGATTTTCTATCATGGTTCTGGTGTATTTCTCCACCAATACATAACTGTCTGATAAAGACAAATTTACTCGAAGAAAACGCAGACGCCTAAATAGGATAGTAAGGTTTTGGCTACGGGTCTTCGATACTTTCATACATCATTTTCTTAACAATTGTATATCAAATTGTATAAGAATCACTTATTTCAATTAAGTGTAAATGTAATTTTTGTAACAAAAACCTAATTTGAAGACCCTTCAAATCTCTCTTTGCGAAGGCCTTTAAAAAAGTTATGGAAACGATGAAGTTAGTTATAGATAATGTGTTGAAATTAGCAATCCATTAATTGGATTTTCCTTTGTTGTAATAAGTAAATTTTTTGGCCCCTCTTCGTACTTAATTAGAAATTTTTAATTTATACCGATTAAACCTAAAATCTTAATTACGCACATTGAGGACAGGAAAAGTATAAAATTTGTGATATTTATTGATAAACATATAATTTTAAACAAGCCAAGGAACTGACTTCTTGGAAGAAATATTGAATCTCAAACAGAGCCCGACAAACTAGCGCACATGTGCGTTTTCTCTCCCACCATATAAAGAAGAGAAACAAATAAAATTATTAAGTCTTGTGTGAGCCATCGAATGTTAAAGTTGTGTGCGCGTATCTCTCCTATTTATACACTAAGAGAAATGTTCAATGTAGAATGGGAATATAATTTTTTATTTGCTGAAAATTTTATTTGGTTAACATGAACATTTGGTATCTCGAAAAGTGTCGGGCATTTCGTCTATGTTATATTAAATGTTTGATATTTTCCAGCCCTAAAAAAGACCAAATTTTATAACTAAAGAAATTTTCTTATGAAATAAATTTTATAAAAAAAGGTATCACTTGCTGTTGCTGCTGCACTTGCAAAGCTTTGTTGGCCGTTTGAAGCTGGATAATTTTACAAGGAGCTAAGCAGCACGATGTTTCAAAATATTTAAAGATTTTCCTCTGTCCCCCTCAGACGATAACCTGGTGTACAGAAAATATATTCTAATATAAAAAGTAAAATCAGTAACTGCAAATATTTTTTGATAGCTATTCCTTAGATAACAAATATTTTTAGCGAATTCACTTTTTCTTTCACGTGCCTTTTATTTTTTATAAAAGGAAATACATTTTTGAGTAATGCGCTTTTTTTTCTTAAATTTTTGTAAAGCAGTTTTTTTAGATATGGTATGAATTTATAAATTATTTAATATAATTATTTTTAACAATAATTTTCTTTTCTTTTATTATTTTTAGTTCCTTTTCGAATTAAAAAAAACTGAAGAGTTAGAAAATAAACACAAATTTCTTCCAGTGTAATGAGTGAGAATAAACTAATGCTCTCTAACAAAATCAATAAATGTAGTTGTATGTGTTTGCCGGGCTCTGATCTAATATAATCACAGAGAAAAAGGTCTGTAGTGGTTTATGGGGTCACCGTAGTTTGCAGTTTATAATTCGTATGCTACAGTATCCTTTCGATTTCAAAACTTTTTAAACTTTCGACTTTTTGTAGTTTCTGTTAAAGTTGGATGCCAAGATTTACTCCAAAAATTTGCTTATGTGACGAAGGCCAACAATACAAATATACCACAAAATATCACAAAACTTCTTTAAAAACTGATCTGAGTTATTTTCTTTTCAGGAGCTGTAAATCTATTTTATTTATTAATATCACTTGCGGAATGCAAGTAAATATGCTTCCCTTCAGGCACATCTATTTTTAAATGTAAAGAGGAGTTAAATTGTAATTGATATGTATCCTTTTTAAAGATATTAATTAAAATAAAAAATAGTTAAAAAAAAACTTACCTGTTTTTGTAGAAGCAAGAAATTGGAATTTATCCTAAAAGAACAATAAAAATATTTAATTATTTTAAATTGTAAAATGCAACAAAAATCACTTAAGACTAACAGACAATAATTAAAATTTATATTTATTTAAAAAATAGTTTTTTAATTGAGAATTTAACGGACTTAAAGGGTACCAAAAGCAACGAGATTGTTGAGGCATAAAATAGGTCCCATAATGCAGCGTCGTTAAGTCTGTAAATTGATATCGCCTTAACATAATACACGAATAAGTGTTGCAAAAACACCGACTTCAAAACAGATTACATCTATCGGTCTATAACGGTTCAAGAGTATGACCGCATACATAAGATTACATAAGCTATTGGGACACACTTTAATTTATTATTTAAAATATATATACTTCTTATTATGCCAAACAATTTTTAGATTAATTTTGGTCATTTAAAATTTTTACAGTTCATAATATACGTAAAAATAGGTATGTTGTATGGGAACACCCTTCAGTTTTTAGGATTATGAACTGTTTTTAAAAGGAACAATTCTGTAAGCATAGTCTACCAAATTATTAAAAATCTTCTAAATCGGTTCAGAAATGACTGATTTCTGCAGGCACAATCATTAAAAAGCATCATTCACACGAATTGATAACCTCCTTTTTTTAAGTCGGTGAAGTATTCTTGATGTAAACATTCATCGCAGGATAATATTGATGCCGGATCGGTAAAGGAAATTGTTAAACCCTACATAAGGAACAACTTTACAGTTATTAAAGGACTAATGATATTCGAAAAAAAAACAAAGCAAACTCAATCACAACGATGATTTTCAACCTGAAAACATGAACAAGTTTCTAAAGAAGTTAGATCTCTTATATTGACTGCTCTACTATTTACTCAACAAAATTTATTGGAGTAATAAATGAAGGCAACGAAATGTCTTTTTAGAGAAAACTTATCTTTTAGGAATTCAAAAAAGGTTTTGCGAAATTCCAAATTTAAATGGCCAGTAATAAGATAAATGTTCAAACTGATACTGGTGCGAATATAAGCAAGGACTTAAGCTGCCTTGGGGGATGGGACTAAAAATAAAATTATCTAATATTATAACTTTAATTTTCTTTTTGAATGCTTCGCTCTCTTCTGATTAGAATAAGCAAGGATAAATAAATATTGTTCGGTATGAGTGTGGTGAATAAGTTATTGTCACTAATGATGTGTGTATAGCATAATACCTCAACTAGCTAACAAAAGCTGAGCAACCTCAATGGTAGCAGTGGTAAAGGTGTTTGCTGTAAAACGGAAGATCGTGAGTTTGAGCCCACCTTGGACATGCGTACAACGGAAAATAAAAATTGTTATAATGCAATTAAAAATTAAAAAGCAGCAGCACAGACCTCCTGTGAAGCAAAAGATAATTATTGTGTGAAGCCGTGGCTGATAATTAAGTGAAGACACATCTAATTTAATATAAAAGTAACACATAATTGTCAAGACGCTTTTTGAAATAAGAAGTAAGTAAGGAAGCGGTTAGCGCAGGGAAGTGTAACAGCATAACAACAGTGTTGTGGCTATTAGATAAAGGGGATATCTGGCTTGGATAAAAGACGTAGTGTAGTTGTCTGGTTAAGGTTACTAAACAATCGAGTAGTTAATGTCTCGCCGGAGTAACACAGTAGTGCTACACTGGATGGCTGCGTTTGTAATAACAACGCCTGTTTAGTAAATACGAGACCATAGAATTCATAAGACCATAGGAACAAAAAGTATAGCCACAAATTTAGAATACACTATTTACAATAAGCCACAGTGGTATTTGTCTAAAAAAAAGAAAAAAGTAACAATATTTCTTAACATCAAGAAAAAAAAAACTTTATAATTCAATATTATTTCGTAGCATTACTTCAGCTTAAATTGCTTTTTATATTTAAATTTAGTCATATATTTAAATTTCGTACGTTATGAAAACAGTATTTATAGTAAGTTTAGGAGTTTTCTTTTCACTTGGCTGTCCTCAATCACTGACTTTTTCTTTCAAAAAAATTTCTATCAACACACCTTAACGGAAGGGAAATCTTATTGAACAGAATTTAATTATCATTTATTACATTTACAGTACCTGTGGCCTTTGTTTGCTGCCTCATTTTTTTCTTTCAAAATCTTTTTCAATAATGTGAGGATGTTTATTCTATTTTATTTCATTTACAGAATAAATTTATCGTCCCTTTTTAGTGATATTTTTTTGCTGTTGTTGTTATTGTAATTTATATAATTTAATATTATTTTTGTTTTTTTTTTCTTGAAACCCACACACCTGAATATAAAATACTTGTTTGACATTATGTCACTTTGGGGAATCTTTAGAAAATATTTATCCTAAATATACATTTTTTGAAATGTAACAGAGGGTGGGCAACAGCAACAACAGCAACACACGATGTAAAAAGAACTGTAATACATTTTTTCTAATTCTTTAAAGATTTAATACAAAATTTTCCAATTTGCATGATAAGAAAGGTACTTGTATTGCGCGCTTCTATCACACACTGAACTCGGTTTATTTTGTTCAAAGGAAGTTTCAATAACTTTTTTTTCTACAAATCTCCAAGTAAATGAACTTTTTTGAGTTTTTTGCGACAGGTACTCAGGGGTCTTTTAATCGAAATCCCAATTTAATACTGTAACAGCTATAAACCCAGGCTTTTTAGCCAGTTATTAATGAAAATTTGTAACAAAAATTTTTGGTTTATTTTATTAAAAGACTACTGAAAAATGTATTCGAATAATATTTGAAAACGTAAAACAAGTTTTGCTTTGTACAACTATACTGAGAGTTAATTCCTTTTGAGTTTCAACAATGTGGGGTTAATTCAAATACAATCAGGTTTTTATTGCAGAGTTGTAAAAAACAATTTAAATTTTAAATAAGATTTTATTTACTTGTCTATAACACTTTTGGCCAAATACATAACATTACATTAATTATTGGGGCACCCTTTAATTTTCAATTCCTAATTTTATACTTGCTGCTGTAGCGAATTTGACAATACAGGTTCTTTGTAAATTTCAACTGTCTGTCTAAACCTGTTAAACAGTTTGAAAATGTGCATCTAAATACATCAACAATAGTAATACCCTTTAATTTAGAATTGTTAGTTTTTGTACTTCTTATTATACTAGACATAGTAGTGGTCATTCTATCTAATTTGCAAATGTTTGTATATAACGGTTCAAAAGATATGGCCATATAGGACAAATTACATTAACTACGGGAACACCCTTTAATTACTAAATTATAATTGTATACTTGTTGTTATAGCGAACATAGCAATAAAGTTTCCTTGTAAATTTCGGCTGTCCCTTTATAACGGTTCAAAAGTTTGGCCACATACATCAAAATACATTAACTTTAATATTCAAATCCATATTTTAAACTTGTTGTTACATCGGACTAAGGAATACAGATTTTTTATAAATATCAAGCGTCTGTCTACAACTGTTCAAAAGTATGAACATATACATCAGATTTAATGAGATATTGAGGCACCCTTTAATTTACAATTTTGAATATTTACACTTGTTTGTATAACTGTCGTTATAATCGTTTGACACATTTTTATAAAAACCACTCAGTTAATTGAGTTACTAGCAGTGCCCACGACTTGGTCTGCGTGTCATTTCTAATTTTCTTAAAATTCTAATTTTACTGTTTATTTCAGAGTTTTGTAGACAGATTTACAAATGTTCCATCTGCATAAATAAAAAGTGCTGACAACTGTTTAAGTACCATTATTACGGTAAAATTGGTAGCTTTTACAATTTTATCTCTGGCTACGAAATGATCTATTTTTACAAAAAAGAAAAAAGTATTCTACGAGGGCTGCTAAGTGCAATCTAACATTTCCATTGGAAAGTTTGTCATTTTTAAGCATAATCGTACTCAAAACGTTTTGACGTACGACCATTATTTGTGTTCTTTACAGTGACTTGAAAAAATTAATATAGAAAAAAATGGAAATAACTCGTGAACATTTTCGTACCATCATTTTTCACAACTTTCGACGTGGATTATCACGACAAGAGTGCATTGATGAACTTAAATCTTTGTATGGCGATGAAGCACCATCCTATAGCACTGTGAAAAATTGGTATAATGAATTTAATCGTGGCCGAATCTCGCTCAAAGACGAATTCCGTCAAGTTTGTCCAAAAACGGCTGTTGTGCCAGAGAACATTGATGTCGTGCGTGAAGTTATAATGCAAGATCGACATGCTACATACCGAGAGATAGAGACATCCTTGGACATTTCTTCCACCAGCATACATTCGATACTGCATGAACACCTGGCCGTAAAAAAAGTTTGTTCTCGTTGGATCTCGAACAATTTGAAAGTCGCTCAAAAAAGGCTCGTGTCGATTGGTGCAAAGAAATGTTGCAAAAATACGATTGGGTGCTTCAAAAGACGTTTATAAGATCGTCACAGGTGACAAATCATGGATCTATGCGTATGAGCCCGAAACGAAACAACAATCGACCGTGTGGGTCTTCAACGAAGAGCAAAATCCAACAAAAGTTGTTCGTAGAAGAAGCACTTCGATGCAAATGGTCGCCTGTTTCTTCGGCAAAACTGGTCATGTGGCGACTGTTCCGCTTGAGCAACGTAGGACGGTCACTTTTGAGTGGTACACTACAATTTGTTTGCCTGAGGTCATCGGAGAAATTCGAAAAACCAATAAGAGAAGACGAATCATTGTTCACCATGACAATGCGAGCTCTCACACATCGGCTCAAACCAGAGCGTTTTTGACCGGCCAAAACCTCGAATTAATGGGTCATCCGCTGTACAGCCCTGACTTGGCACCTAATGTCTACTTCTTGTTTCCGCACATCAAGAAAAAAAGTGCGTGGTCAACGATTTTCGTCGCCAAAAGAAGCTTTTTAAGTGTTAAAAAACCATGTTTTAGGGGTGTCTCAATCGGAGTGCAAAAAGTGCTTCGACAACTGGTTTGAGCGCATGCAAAAGTGTATAAATCATGCTGGAGAATACTTTGAAAAACAATAAAACCATTTTTGATTATAAATATTCGCATTTTTACTCTTAGGCCAGAAATATATAGAGCATCCCTCGTATATTGGAACTAAGGTTCTAAGGGAACTTCTTACAAAATTTTGTTCAAATCCATTCAGTAGTATTTCCGCGATGCGAACAAAAACAGACAGACAAAAATTCTAAAACTAGATGTTTTGTATTCCATATTAATTTCTATCTACACCAGCATAAAAATGTTCAATATATTTCATGTACAGAAAATACCCAGTTACTGTTTTATTATATTTGTAGATTTAATATTGTTTTTTGGATAAGAAGTGAAAAATTTTTTTATTTTGCTTGACCACCTACTACCTCAAACTACTAACTCTATCAATAATATCGCAGATGACTGTAGCATATGCCATGCATATTCATTTCACAATAGACCAAGCCTTTTGAAAAGTAGGGTTATGTGAAAGTACATGAAAAACACCCCCCATCGCGATCTTTTGGCAATTTTCGAAAAGGGTTCAATTTGACGCTCTAAAAACCTCATCTTCATAATATAATTATGGGTGATATTGATATTAAGGAATCACAAGCTTTAGATGTTCTTTGATTAAAAACTCAATGCGGTGTTCTGTGGAAGCTTATTTTTCAAGAATCATTTCTTAAATGGTGCAAGAGATACTTTCGTTCCATCTGAACTCTTCGTTACCCATTTTATCTTCATCAGACCAAAAATCTAATAAAATTCTCATGTATGGGCCGGTGCTTCAAGGACTCCTTTGGAGTTACTCGACCGCGTACAGAGGAGAGCAAAGGAGCTTATCGGCGACAGTAGCGAATCCAGCGCTATTGACATAGTGGGGCATGGACTTAATCTGGGATGTTATTTACAGTTTTATCGCTACAACAACAGAATGTGCTCTTATGAAATCAGAGAACTTGTTCCTAAAAATCGTAATTTCGTACGAGCAACAAGTTTTTTATCCAGAGCTCATTCCTTTGTGGTCGATTGGCTTGTTAATAGCACTACGCTGTTTAGAGAAAATTCGTTTTTAGCCGGACAATTCATATATGAAATACTCTTTCTTGGAGGCCTTTCCTTTCACTGTCAGTGTGCAAAGATTCAAATAAAATATCCACAAGCACTACTCCCTCTATCCCCCTACCTTTAACCTAATTTCATGTGATTTAAAAATTTTGAATATTTAAATTTTAATTTTGAACATAAGAAAATGTGTTTGTTGTACGAATATGTGGTGGGTCTGTTAAATATCCTGTCTTTTCATACGCACAAACATTTCATCATTCATTAAAAATATTCTTTATTTAATCTTTTTTAAAGAACAGAAAGAAATGGAACAAAACGAGAAAAATTATAACTTTATTTTATGGAAAAGTTATTGTTAATATGCGTATGTCACATTCACTTGTATAAACAACACACTATGACACGCACACATATGTATAATGTACCGTTGTATGACTCCTGTGATTTATAAGCAAACAATTTATTAAGGCAGTCGAACAAAACATTTTTTTTTGTTTAGAAGCACCTAAACAGTCGTACATATTTCGATTAGGAAATACGCAATACACCTTTGTTGTTTAGTGCTTCTTATGAGAGATGTTTCATTTTTAAAAATAGTATAAATCTGTTGTATATAAAATTGATCTATTTAGGGATTTACGCAACTTTTAAATTTAAGAAAATATAAAAATCGTAAATTTATGAAATATTTGGTATACAACTCACTTTGTATTGTCATATCGGTTGATTTATTATTATAATATAAAGTAGCTTAAAGCAATACAATAGCTCTAACTTATTGTATGTAATTTCCGCTTACATATGTGATAAATTTTTACAATATGATTTAATATGTTCTGCGAAAATTTAAAGGAGTTCACATCTGGGACTTGCTCTTATTTTTGGACTTACTTAAAAGCTTAATATGAAAAACTAGTTCAGTATATAGTCGTCAGTATAATTACTCTAAATTATTTGTAATTATGTATCATTTTCGTTTGACTTTACTACAATTTTCGCTAGTTCTCTTACATTTTACGTGCTAAAAATTTTCCACCATCAATTTAATTTTATGTTGTCTTTTTTTAACGTTTAGCTAAACACACCAATAATATATAAAATAGAGTGGTTCACATACATTCATATGCACATTCATTCATATGGAAAGTGTATTTTAATAAACGATATAAAATAAATGATATATTAGAAAGTTTTCAATTGAACAATTGAGTATGGAGTCTCAATTAAATTAAAACAATTTTTGTAACAAATTTTTATTGATGCTATTAAAACTATATTTATTACCTCCGCAAGTTAGGAGTTATTTTTGACAAACGACTTAAAATTAACCTCACATATATATATAATTAAATACTTTAAGCCTGGTACTGTCTTCGATTTTGCGAAAAATGTTGACCAACATGCATTATTTAGCTTGAAAAATTTGAGAATACAGCGTTGTAGACAAAAATTATAGTTTTTATTGGCATCAAGAATACCACATTGCAAAAAGATTTAAAATTTACTGATGCCGAAGAGCAATACTCAGCCAAACTTAAGGGATTTATTCCATATATGTTTTTGTTTTTTAATTGCAGTAATTAGCAAACTCTTTTCTGCGTCATTAAATTAATTTTTATCTTTTTTCGCTTTTTAAATGTAAACTTTTTCATTATTCCTTTTAAAAATTTTTTTTTACCAAAAAAAAAAAAATATCAAAAATTCTTTTTTACCAAAAAAAAAAAAAATATCAAAAATTCTTTTTTTCGTGCTATTTTCCCGATTTATTATTTAAATCACCGATATTGAATATTAAGGGTCAAAGCACGTCTCGATGGCCATTTCGTTATCGCTTACTTAAGTAAGTTTCCTGAAGAGTTAAAATAAAATAGCACGAAAAAAAGCATTTTTTAAAATTAATTTATATAATTATAAAAAAGAGCTGCTATGCTATTTCGTAGTTGAAGAAAAAAAATGTTGCCAGGAACATTTTTTATTTGGAAAACATGCTGCAAGAAGTATTTTGCGACTTTTTCACAAATAATCCGAGTGCTACTTCAACAACATTATTTTTTATTTATTTTGTTGAAATTTTTTATGGACTTTTGACAACATTGTGTACAAAATTATGAATAGAGTACTATGCTTTACGTCAAAAAATATTAGAATACATGTTAATACAATGCTAAACATAAATCGATCGCGTCGAAATCTCTAAAATAGAGAATGGTGCACATCTTCACACATAAAAATAATTCAAGGGCCCTATCACACGACAATACGACGTAGCATTGGTGCCTTTCGTACAAGATCAATCACGAATGTTTTAGCCGAGTCAGGATTTCCGTCAATTGCAGGCAGAGTTTCATTTTTGGCACACAAGCTAATATTCAAACCCCTTATGTGTCGTAATAAAATTCTATTCGAAGATGTAAAAAGTCCACACAATAGGACTCTAATATTATGACAAGCCTTTTTATCGCAAAAAAATACTGTATGTGTACTGGTCAGGCAACGAATCTTCGTTCATCCCGTCTACAATCCAACTGCCTAAATCAATTACTCCATCCTTAGTCTACAAGCAAACTTTCAGTAGTATTGTGGAAGCTTGCGTCAATAACAACTGGAGTTTGTTATTCAATGATGGTTCTAAGTCTAATGATTCCAAAATTTTCGCAATAGTTAAAGCAGATAATCAACTTATAAAAACTGGGTCTCCACTAGCCATCAAATTGGTATGAACATCATGATGATGATTATGCTTCGTTCATGTGCAACCATCTTTGTCCAAACATTTGTTTAAGCAATGATGTTCGCCATAAATTGTCTTTTAGTATGAATTCCTTATTTCGAATTAGCGCCATCTATTCATCAAAAATGCGAACACTCTATTTCTTGTTGAAAACATTGAAACAACCCTGACGACAAACATGCTCAACGAGAGCATGAACAGAAAATTATGCTCAACGAGAGCATGAGCATCGAGGCTTCTATTGTTATAAGAATAGTGTTCTATAAAAGCTTCTTGATCTCCTTTACATAAAACGTGTCCATATTTCAGATAAAATCATACAAGCTTAATCATAGTAACTATTACATGCAGGCACCTGTGTTGCCACAGACTACTTTGGTCCATTAATTAGTCCCTTTGTGTTATCTGCTGAGAAGGAAGAATAAACAGAGAGAGAAAAGAAAGTCAGAACAACGTAGAAAAGAGATAAGGATAAGGAATAAGAAATAGAGAGAGAAGGTTGTGGGCGTAAAGAATTCAGGGAAGACTCCGACGGATAACAATGGGTCACACCATCCGATTGTGGGACAGTGAACTACTAGCTGGACCTAGAAAATGAACTGATCCTACCTGGTCTCAGTAATGACACACCAGATAGGCTTCCGTAGTATCGTTTACTGAGATAACGCCAGCGCGGCGCACATATAGAGGAGGTGTTCAATAGTCACATTCACCCCCTCGTCATGAAAATTTCTGCAGCAATCATTAAAGGGGAGACCCATTTTCCTAACATGGGTTCTAAACAGACAGTGCCACCGCAGGCACCGTAATCGGGTTTTCGAAAGCTGTAGTAGTCCAGCCGCCCTGCAGCGATTCAAAAAGGGCCAGATCGAACATTTGGACTCGTTAGGCCATCTGGCCTGAACCAGATCGTATAGATCAGCGTTAATACGCTGTTCGCAAGCAGAGAGAGGGTATGCCACAGAAGGTGTCAATAGCACCCTATTCAAGCATTGTCCCCTTCTTTTCCAGTTCATCAGCAACACAGTTACCTTAACTTTAGGTGAAATACAATATTAATGAAATATTTCAAACAATTAACTTGTGTGTGCAAAAATAACTCAAAAACCTGAAAATCTTTCATATACAATTTTCAAAGGAGTTGATCACTTTTAATACAGAAACAGCGCTTTAATATATAAAAAGGCAATTAATATTTTCTCAAAGGTCCTTGGATAAAGTATAACAAACGTAGAAATAGTACAGTTCGGTTTTAAATAGTTTATAGTTGGCTTAGCGCCCATAGGGTGGCATAACCTCATTAGTTCTAAGAAACAAAGGGGAAAAAGAACAGATTGCTACTGTGACGTACAAAATTCTCATTATTGACTTTTAGATTTCAATCAAAGCTATGTTTTATACGGATTTAGTTCGGCAGAAGTACGAGGCAGCAGGTTTTTTTGTCCAAGTTCCAGCTCTGAAAATTATATAAGCTTTCGTGATGTGACTAAATGAAACAAAAAATCTTTTTACATATTTAAAAAACTTCTTATTTGCGTTTGTCATATTAATACCACAGGCTTTATAGACATATTGATTTATAATAATTCTTTCTTACATTATACACAATTCAATACCTGCTTTACTACGTCGTACTTCCAAGCAAAATCTCATAAATAAGAACATCCAAAACCTTAATTTCCTTTTATCAACAGAACTTAATAAAGAGTGAGAGGATGTGTTACGACTACATGTCAACACATAAATCACAGTTAAAAATGAATTGCTTATTGGGTCTGAGATGTGAGCGACAGTGAAAAAATAATAAAAACAAGAAAATCATACCAAGAAAAAAAAAAGAAGATAAAATAATAATACAAGAAATTGTAAGTGTTGATGAGGAGAATTTGATGTATTATCATAAACACATACAAACTTAAAAAAAAGAAAAACAGTAGCAATTGTTTATACAAATAAGCGCGCATATACAGGGTAATCTAATTGAGACGGTTGAATATTTACAAGTAATACATTTGTTTATTGGATAATGTAGACAAGACATGATGCTATTAAGGAATTGAATCGACATTAAATATAAGTCGACAGTAGGGAAAAAATAAGTTTCAAACGCCACATAAACATCAAAAATATAAAAATTTATAAAAGAAAAATCTCCCTGTTGCTGATCAAATAACATACTGTTGATATCCCACTCCCTACCGTTATACGAAATAAATTTTTTATGAAAATAATTACATATTTGTTTTGTCAGCTTTCAAATTATCCTCTGTATGATGAGAGGTTTTTCAACCAGCATTTTCAAAATTGGTTCGCGTTCACTTCGTATTCTTGTTCCAGATGTTAAAATTTTTTCAAAAAAATAGCTTTTATATACTTTACGAAAAATATTTTTTATAGTATTCCTAACGCAAGGAACATAAGTGAGTCGAACAACGAATTTTTGATAGCGAATATTCGTCGTCAAAAATAAAACACATTTGTGTATATGAAAATGAACACAATCATGACGTTGGACGAAAATCGTCATACGCGGCAAACTGCAATAGGATTATTTCTATTTTTTACGCCGGGGAACGGCGAACAAATCAGTACAATGTGAACATGTTTGACTTGAGTTTCGATATCTAGTTATTTTACTTTAAAAAAATTATTTATTTTTATTTTGCGGCATTTATTAGTTAAATATAACAATATTTTTTAGTTCTGTTTTTCTTATATTTAACTTTTTAAGCCTTTTTTTTTTGTTTTATTTATTAATTTTTTTATTGTCACCTTAGCAGCTCTCAAAAAGCAAACAACTTCAAATTTATAGCAGCTGTGTTTTTCGTCATTATTGTGTTTCATACGATGAGTTTACACAAAGAATTTTTGACGACGCATTCGTCGTATTGGAAGAAATTCATCGTTTGTCCCAGTTGTGTTCCTAGCATAAGTTTGTTATAAATTTCAATTTTTGAATTCCTACTTTACCTACCTTTTTTTTAAATACAGCTACGGCTACAGCTCCTACTTTTTCAAGTAGAAGTAGCGGTAGATTTTATCAACTATTTACATATTTTTTACGTGTATTATGAATCGTAAAGGGCACTTCTGTAAAATTTAAAATGACTGCAGCTCCCAATAACAAAAAATTGTACAAATATAAATCTAAAAATCAAAGGGTGCCCCCATAATTGATGAAGATTTACTTATATGAGCCTATCTTTTGAACCGTTATAGACAAACGCTTGCAAATTGGACAGAATGTCGATTGCTCTGGCCGTTATAGTAACAAGTATTAATATTATAAATTATAAAATAAAGGGAGCGCCAATAGTTCATAAAATTTGATGTATATGGTCATACTTTAAAACAGTTGTAGACAGACGCTTGAAATTTACAACAATCCTGTACTGCTAAGTCTGCTATAACAACAAGTATAAAATTGGAATTTGGAAGTTAAAGCGTGTTCCAATAGTTAATGTAATTTTGTGTATGTGACCAAACTTTTATATCGTTATAGACAAAACGCTGAAACTTAAAAGGGACATGTTTTGCGAAGTCTTCATCTATCTACCTTACGTTGTTTACATTGTAAACATCGTCTTTTTAACCAAATAATCTTAATATTTAATTGGTTAGACGAAGTCCACACACAACCCTAAGCATTTCTTTGTCGTGTTTCCTGTAACTCGTCTTGTACATTAGTTTTTGTTTCGTACCAACCTTCGGTATTGCCACGATATATAATTTTTATTTTTACTCATTCATAATTGTTAGCTCACATTATTAAAGATGCTGTTCCGGTATCATATTGACTGTTATGGGTTGAGTATGAATATAAATACGCTGTGCCTTGCGTTTTTTTAATTTGTAATTTGTTTACAACTGCTTATATAAAATTTTAAAAAATTTTATTTTTATGACAAAAAATGGTTTATCCGAGTGAAGGCAGCCGCCATCCTAAAAATAGTTGAAATCGCTATTTTTACTTTTAAAGTGTAGAAAAAAACGTTGCGTATTTTTGTATCATTTTTTCCGTAAGTTTCACATTTTTTCTACTTTTCCTTATTTTGCAAAATGTTCTGGTTTTTAATAATTGAAAAAAATTGTTTTAAAGATTTGTATGTGAAAGAAGGAATGAATAAAAAATAATGCAAAAAGGAAGATTTAGAAGTGAATTAGTGGATTTTTCGAAATCCGGACTTAAAAACATCAACCGAAATTTTTTTTCCAATTCCGAAGAAGCTAATGAAATAACTAAAATAGATTTTATATACTGAATGAAAGTTATTACTAAAGTAATATCGAGTGGTCACAAAATATATTTGCAGGAGTTTGCAGATTATTGTTTAGACACTGCAAAACCATACGTTATTCTATATGAGTGGTATCCTATGATACCGCAATGCACAAGATTTTAATATAAGGCATTGGGCTGTTATCAGAAGAAGCATACTTAGATCTGGAAAAGGTTTTTGAAGAAACAGAACAAGATGGACTATGAGAAGTTATTTTAAATAAAATTTGAAGATACTTTTTTAAACCAGTTATTATTATGATTAAATTCATTATTTTTATTTACATAAATTCTATAAAGAAATAAATTGCAGAAATACATTCAGAGTGATAATGTAGTAGAAATGCGACCACCTTCTTAAATTTGTCCTGAAATAATTTTTTTCCTTCTTTGACCGTTTGGGCTGCTGGAAAGATATTTTTATGATATTATTAGATTTTCGTGATTTTTTTTAAATTATTTATATGAACTGAACGATTTACTAATCATAATGCCTTAAGGAAGGGCCTGTTTGTAAATGCAGCACTACAGAGCATATGTTTCGTAAATGCAAAAAGTAGCAGCACTGTAAATGTCATCTGTTCATAAATGCATCACTAAATTATTATTATTATGTGCAAATGAAAGCAAAAAACTAATCATTAAAATGGCTGTGAACGTGTGAGTATAAATGTTGATAAGTTTTTTTATTTATTTCTTTTTGTTTAATATTTATCTATTAATTTAATTTTTATCATTTTTTGTATCATGTAGTTTACAAATCCCGTTTGATACTAACTTTTCCCTTTTCACAGTATTTCTTCGATCGTAAATGCAAACGAAATTGAGCAAATCCAAGCATACGCAACAGCTGATTAGCAGTCGCAGTGCAGAATAATCATATTATGCACCGCAGTGATGCATTTGCGAACAGATCCGAAACTGAAATTTGGTACAAATGAATTTTTAATAAATAAAAAAAGCTCATATTATTTATTATATTATGATAATATCCCATAACATTTTTAAATAAAAATGCAATTTATTCGTTGGTTAGAAAAGGAGGTAAAAAAAAAATATAAAAAAAGTTCGTTTCAACACAATTGTAATCAAATGCTAGTTTTATAGCCTTTTCAGATTTAATAAATTTCTTGATATGCACTTGACTCTTGGTGTGCAACCAATTAGTTAGTCTTTTTATGACACATCTTGTTATCTAAGGCCAATATTTAGAGCTCTCTCTTGAAGAACCCTTTTAAATTTGTACATGAATTTTCTGGTTTTTAAAAGATACGCTGATTAGTAGAATAGAGTTACATTTATTTAGGTTGCATAAGTGTGTGTGTGTGTATGTATGTGTAAATTGTGCCAATGTTGATGATGACACTTCAATGCTATACTGTTGACAACTTTCTTTCTCTATTGCTGTATGACAGTAAACGAGAGTTGAATAAATTTATTTGATGATTGCAAAATCAAAATCAATCTAGAAATTTATATGGGAGGTTGTTTTTTTATTTTTTTATTTTTACAATATTTGTTAAAACAATAACAGCAGCAATACCAAATAAACGTTACCAAACCAACCATAAAGCCAGCAACAAGGTTAGTGTGAAAAGATTTTCTATTTAAACATTGTCATTTTATTTCTGAGTATCTTTTTTCAATAAATTTTTCCAGTCTTTTTTTTTTATTACTTTGATGAAACTGTGACAAAAATATATAAAACAAATTGAAAATAGATGATGCCTATGATATGTTAGAGTAGGAAATGCTATGATGAATAGCGAGTAGAAGCATCAAATAGAAGCTCTAGAGCGTTAATAATAGTGTTTTACAAATTTGTAAAGTTGTTATTTTGTATGCACTGTGGCAGACAATTGTATTTGGTAAACTCAATGCCGTACATTGTTTTTAACCAGATTTACTGATTTTTAATTATAATAGATATTTTCGCTAAAGGGAAGATTTTTGCTGAAAGATATTTAAACTAATGGGAATTGTGTTTTTCTCAACCAAACAAGTATTTTTTTTTTTGCTTTTTTGAATAAATATTTCGTAATTTAATTTTTAATCTTTTACATGTTTAATAATTTCAAGGATTTTTTTTCTTCAATTCAAAATTCATCACAATACTTTAATATTAACATAGCCTTGGATACTTTGCTTCCTTTTTCATTTAAAGGATTTATTTATAAGTCTTGCTTTGAGTGAAATATTTTAGAGCTGATCTTTGAAGCAATAAAATGTTTTGTCTTTAATTTAATTTTTTTATTATTAAGTTTTCTTTTTATTAAATTAGAAGTTGAACTGTGGATATTAAAAATGAATTGAAATTGATTTTTTGCTTAAATTAATATTTTAATTTGTAAAAAATTTCTTTTTAGAAAGATTTTTTTTACAAATGGATGCGGACGTCTTCCAAAAAATAAAAAATAAAAAAAATAAAAAATACTGGATCAGCATTTTTGAGATTTATCTACCTTAGGTTGTGTACATTGTAAACATCATCTATTTACTTTGTAAATAAGAATACGAGGAATATTCATATTGTTACGAATAATAAAATCTGGCAACCCCTGTAGTTGTTTCCGTATGAGCGTAGTGAATAAGTTAATTCAACAACTAATGGTGTGAGTATAATTTAAAAGCCATAATTAGCTAACAAAAGCTGAGCAGCCTCAATGGCTGCGTTGGTAGAGGTGCGTACTGTAAAACATAACGTCATGAGTTCGAGCCCACCTTTGGACATGCGTACAACGAAAAATAATAGTTGTTATAAGCAACTAAAAATTAGGAAGCAGCAGTACAAACCTCCCGAGAGACAAAGACAATTATTGTGTGAAGCCATAGCAGACAAACTAGTGGCGGCGTCCAATTTAATATAACAGTAACAGATAATTGTCAAGAAGCCCTTTATAATAAAAAGTAAGAGCAATAGCGGTTAGCGCCGGGAAGTGTAACAGCATAACAGTGTATGGCAGACGTGTGTTGTGGCTACTGGATTAAAGGAGATGGCTGGCTTGGATAAAAGGAGTAGTAGAGCTGTCTGTGGATGGTTAAGGTTACTAAACAAGGCATCGAGGAGTTCATGTCTGGCCGGAGTAACACAGTAGTGTAGTAGTAGTTCGTGTTTAGTAAATACGAGACCGAGGGTTCACAAAACCGGTAGGATGAAGAAGTCTAGCCAGAGAAAGCCATAAAGTAAAAGAATACAGAAATTATAATGAGCCACAGTGGTATTTGCAATCAAAAGAATCCTTACGGTTGTTCTAAAAAAAGAGAAAAACGTAACACAATATTAATATTAATTTGGTTAGACGAAATCCACACACAAACCAAAGTAGTTCTTCACTGTTCTCTCTGTAACTCGTCTAGTAAATATGTTTTTGCTTTGTACCAACCTTCGGTTGGTCAAAAATGCAATGTTTATTTTTAATAATTTTTACTTGTTTCCTCACAACATTGTAGATACTGTTTCAGTGTCATATTAATTGTTATAAGTTAAGCATGAGTATACATGCGCTGTGCCATGCGTTTTTTTTAAATATAATTTTAATTTTTTTTTTATTAAAGTAGAAGTTAAACTGTGTATTATAAAGGAATTGAGATTGATTTTTGGCTTAAGTTCATTTTTTAATTTCTAAAAACGCTTTTTTTCGCCCGCATAAGCTGTGAGATATATTAGTGCTACACTAACAAAGCATCTACTCCTGCAATAAAATGTTTAATATTAATCCAAACAAACGTAAAATTCACTCTGCAAGATTTTTTAGTTACAAAATGAAATCTTGTTAAAACTGCTGCTTACGAAGAGTTGTCAAATAAATATAAAATTACAAACAAACGTCAATAAAAGTAAAATCTGTGAAAATTTTTATAAACAATTAAGACTAATTAACTTTTCATAGTTAAAGAAATAAAATGCATTTGGATATTTGCTGCAACAGAAACTGAAAACAAAAATTATTTCTGTTGCATGGCTTTATGGTAAAACTGTCAGGTAATTATTCCATTCTACGCTTTAAACGTGCTCTTGAAGTTTATTGTAAAGTAATGTTTATAATAACGTTAAAGATATAACCGTTGTATTAAGTGTATTTCTGTAAGGGGAAGAAGTTAAAGTTAGAAAAAAATACATTGAATAATGTTTAGTTTTGGGAGTGATTTTAATAGCAACTTCCTTAAGTAGTGTTGAATGCTTTTGCTGCTGTTCATTTTTTATTTACTAAATTCTAAAAATATATTTTTGTTTTAAATGTTATTATGCAAAGGTGCGAATTCTTGTACTATTGTAGGACGGGCAGTTAATTAAAATTTCTAAATTACAACTAAAAATTTTTTAAAAATAATTTATAGTTTCAAATAGTGTAATTAAGGAAAACGTGTGTTATTAAATATGAAAAACTGATTATTTGTGTTATCTGCTTAATTTATTTCACTTAAATTATTTGTGTAGTATTTTTTATTTAATAAAAATAAAAAAAAAATTTATTAATTAAAAATTTAAAAGTCATTTAAAAAAATGTATTCATTTCAGGTCTTTTCTGTTTTATTAGGAGAAGTAGTACTTCAGGCAATAATACCTATTTAGTAATTCTCGTAACCGTGTTACATGCTTTCGGAAGGAAACAAATCAGAGATAAGACAGGTGGTGAAAGGAGATAGATATAACTATTTTATTAGTTATTTTATATCGCCAACGAATATTCTATGAAGAAGTACCGACGAAGAAGGCCATTCAACAGAAAAAAAAAACACTTTTTATTTTTGATTGCCGCAGGGTTGAACGCAAAACAACAAAATTTGTAGTCGTTTGCTTACCACCTTGACTACAGCAGCCTTAAGTTTTAAGCAAAACAAGAATTAACTGCTGTAGGACTGCCCACTTAAGTGCCTTTAAGGAGAGTTGCCAGAAGCTTTGAAAAGAAAATCATCATATGCAGAAAAAAAATCATGTTTGACCATTCGAAAGCATTTGATACTGTGCACCATTCCATTCTTTGCCTTAAGCTAAAACAAATGTGCAATTTCGCAATCTCGTCAACAGCATTAAAACTATTATCCTCATACCTAAGTGTTAGAAGTCAAAGCGTATACTACAAAAAAACTGTGTCCAGAAGTTGTATGATGCCAAGAGGAGTACCCCAGGGATCGATACTTGGGCCACTGTTATACTCTATAAACGCTAATGATCTACCTTTGCAAATAAAGCATTGTCAAACACAAATGTATGCTGATGATGTACAACTGTACATAAGTTGTAATGTATCAGACGCATCTAATTGTGTACAACTAATTAACCAAGATCTACATCAAATTTATCTATTAGCATCTGCAAATGGCTTAAGTCTAAACCCACAAAAAATCTGTTGCTTTAGTGATTAAATCAGCAAGACATCTTAGAACTGATCTTCCGCCAATTCAAATTAATAACACAACTATAATTTATGTAGACACTGCAAAAAATCTTGGTGTAACTTTTAATAATGAACTTAATTGGTCAGATCACTGTGGAAAAACTTTCTCTATGCTTAGAAACCTATGGATATCGCAACATTTTACAATTACCAACTTATGCCAATTTGAAAAATTAGTGGAAGAAATGAAAAAATGCAGTTATTAAAGGCTGGATTTTGTCGGACCGATAAATGTATTTGCCTTATAAAAACTTCACTTGTTATTATTTTGTTAATATTTCATTTATTATTATTTATAATAATATCAATAAAAATTGCAAGTTTTAATAATACAAAGCTATTTATCAGGCAGACAAAATCCTACCTTTAACTAACGACAAGTTGTAATAATGACCCTTTGACTATTTATATTAATTGTTTGTAATAGTTTTGCTTATTTTATTGTTTATAGGTATTTTATTTTTTTACAAAATTTGAATTTTCCACAACTCCAATATTAGATATGTGTGTTTTATTTTTTATATTATCGATAAACCGTCAACGTCGTCATAAGTTTGTTAGGGAATACCAAATTAGTATTGATGTTATGTTAAGTTGAGAGGATGGTTTATTTTTCATAAATTAAAAAAAAAAAAAAAAAAAATTTTTTTTAAAGACAAGGTATTCAAATTACATTTTAAATTGTTTAATGTAATTAGTACTAATTGTTGCAGCTAGATGGCACGAAATTCATTTTTTTTATCAAAACACCCAGTATTTGCAAATACTATGAGTTCATATGTTTAGCAAAAAAATACTCGCCAAAGGATTTTGTACAAATTTGTCAAACATTATTTGGTCGAATTCTGGAAACATAATGGTCAAAATTATGATTTTCTTCAATAACCTAAAAATAATGGTAATTTTGTAACCGAATTATGAAAAAATCATAGAATAAAAGTTGCTGCTGAAGCCGTATGGAACCATTTTCAACAATAAAAAAGTCATCGAATCTTAATGGGTAAAGTATTTTTTTTTTAATTTTAGCATTTCCCTAAAGATCTCTTCAAAAGCTTTAAAATGATACCCATATTGATATATTAAAAATCATTGGCTGAATTCCAAAACGTCAGTAGCATTGTATTCAAGCAATGTATTGTATTTCATAATGCCGTGGTACTAAATGTTTATAATGTGTACCATTCCAAAATGTCGCAGGCAAATATTAAAAACGTTGCAACCGAGCAAGTAACGCATCAGTTTCTAAACTGATACTTTGTTTCGCTACTTTGTATATATACAAGAACTAAATACCGCAGCAAAACTGTGTATAAACTTTGTATTAATACATTTTGGAAGTCAGCCATTGTGTACAATCGTACTTTTCTATGAAGAGTTTAGAGGCCCATAACTCGGAAAATATGATGAGCGCCAATTTTTTCACTTGATGTTTTTTTCTTATTTTTTTATTCTCTATCGCTTCATATATTTGTTTTTTGAAGAATTACTTCACTAAGCTAGATTTGTTCCAAATGATATGGAAAAATTTGAGGCAGGCGTGGTGTTTTGCCCGCTGCCTCAAAGAACAAGCAGCGATTTTGCTGATTTTCAGTAGAAAAATTTTTGGATTTATGTCTGATCAATTGGCGGATTTAAATATTCTCTAGCTTACCGAGTGCCTAGGATTGATTGCAACCTGAACACTGGCGGATAGACGGACATGGCGTCGGAAATGGATATTAAAGAAATTACACAAGGAATAACAAATGATGTGAAAAGTTGTATTGATTTTGATAGACAAAAATCTAGGAAAAAAATTAAATGTTTATGCCTTGTTGGATAAGTAGTTACGGGCTCGCCCAATCTTATCTTACAAAAATGTACATTTGACTTAAAAGTCCTCGAATAAAAACCACTTCTAAAAATAATGTTTCTTATCTATCATAAAAAAGAAAATTGTATGTTGTTTCCTATAAATGTTTCTTAAATTTAATAAAGTATTTAACTGACCCAATTAATAAATTAGTGTAAAATTGCTGAAAATTTTGAAGAATTGTCTTTATAAATATTGCTATTTTAATTCCTTTCCTTGGCAATTTCCCAGCTTAGATTCTGATGAGATCAGAACTTCTTTTTTATTGAATTTCTTTTTTCCAAATTTTATGCTTTTTATTCAAACAATTTTACATCATCTCTTGTAAATAGCTTTAAGGAGAGTTAAATAATTTAATTTCTAACACTTTAGCATGAAATTCTGCTTTAAAGCCATCAGATTAAATTTTGCATAAAAAATGAAACATTAAATTAAAAACCATTCTGGTTTGAATGTTAAGCTTTAGACGTGTCGGCTGATTGTGGCCTGGATAATCCCTATTGCCAGTGTGATTGTTTGTATGGATGTGTGTATAAACTATGAAGAGAAAGTGTGTGTTAAATCAACTGCAATGAGTATTGAATGTGTGTATGGATGCAGAAAATTTTACAATCATTTCAATTTAACAATTCCTTCTTTTTTTCTTTTAACACTTTTTTGTTTGTATTCACATATGTATAAAAATATATGAGTATAAGTACGTTTTGCCCTCAATATTCTTAAATATTTTTATTTCTGTTGAATTTGAGTTATTTCCAAAAGAGAGAACAATCAAATACTTGAACTGCCTACATCGAATGAAATGTTTAATGTTATCTGCTTTTACAAAAATAAAAAAAAAATAAATAAAAAAAAAAAATAAAAATAAAAAACTGCTTTTTGAAAGTAATTTTTTTTAAGAAATTGACTTCAACAGCATCTTTTTCTTAAAAAAATTTCCAGCAATTGATTGATGGTTTGTTTGTGGTTGTTTCAATAAAAAGCTGGTAATCTCTTTAAATGTGTTGATACTGTAATGCAACATTGTTTACTTCATGTGGAAAATTTAACGCTAAGCTTTAGTCTTTCGTTTTTATTAAATTCCTATTCAACCGACTTCAAAAAAGAAGAAGGTTATTAATTCGTCTGTTTTTTTTTTTTTTAATTGTGGGTGACGAACACCGGCATTCCCAAACCGATTTTGAAAAGTTTTCTTTTAGATGAAACGAAATGCTTATTGATTTCCAAAAAAATTTCATAATATTAAAATTTAAAGGGTGTCGCCATAAAACACACATGAGTTTTATATGCCTTTTAGAGTCTAACGGATACCCAAATTTGTTATCACAATAGCTCAAACAAATTATAATAAAATAAATATTAAAAAGAGTCCCCATAGGTGTCCTACTTTTCTTATATGGCTCTATCATTCAAACCGTTATAGTTAAACACTAGAAAACCACACAGAGTGTATACTTCTATATCTGTTATAACAAATATAAAGTCGCTATAGACAACATTATTGATTGGTCTATATGGTCTTATCTTTTCAACCGTTGAAGACAGACATTTAAAATTTACACATAATTTGTATTGTTAGGACGTCGGAACAACAACAATTTAAAAATGTAGAATCGTTATAGACACTCATGAGTTTGTATTACAATTATTATTTCTATTCGACGATTTTTTTTTTTCTATATGCCCGTTTTTTTTTTGTTTTTTTTAAGAATTATTGTGTTTATTTTTAAGAAATTTTTTTAATATTTATAATCAAATATTCGAAATTTATTGAGAGCTCCTAAGTTGTTTAAATAGTAAAAATGCACAATAGACAGCTATGTATAAGCTGTTGTTTTCAAATTCTCGAAGGTTTGCGAACATGTTGCTAAAAACATTTTAAATGTTTATTACAAAAAAAAACACAGATTACTACTTAAGCAACATTTTTTCATGCATCTTTGACACCATATTTTAAATGTTTGCAGTTTTACAGCATTTTGCATGAAAAACTAATCAGAGTACCAGGCTTCAGGCAAAACTGCTAAACTTATGTCTAATGCAAATTTAAAAAATTGTTTGTGCTTTATTGATAGCTAAACCGTAGGAAGAAAAAGCCTGTAATTTATTATCTGGCTAAAGCTTAGTACTCTGTTCAATTTTGCAAAAAATGTAGAGCAACATGCATCATTTCGCTTGAAAAATTTTACAATTAGCTACTGGAGACAGTACAACGGTTTAGAAGATAATTGTCTTTTTTATCGCCTTCAAGAAAGCCACATTGTTTTGTTTTTAATTTACTGAAGACGAAGAGAAATATTCATTAAACTCATCCAAGCTTATGGAATTTATCCCATATATGTATGTTTTTATTTTTTAATTGCAGTTGTGAACACCTTAAATTAATTTTTGTCTTTTTCTTTTTTAAAATGTACACTTTTATTCATTTTCCTTTCTTAAATTTTTTGAACACAGCAATATTAAATCAAAAAAATGTTTGTCAAGAGTTCCGCACAAAAAAAAAGTCATGCTTCTGTTAATTCGTAGTTATAAGCGAAAATGTTGCCGGAAACATTTTTTAGTATAAACATGCTGCCAGAAACATTACGCTGCCAACAACATTATATCTTATTTATTTACCAGTAATTTTTTATACTTCAAAATATTGTATTGTATGGGACATCCTTTGAATTTCAATTTTATGATTTTAGTTCTTACTGCTGTAGTAGCCGTTACATACTATCAGCCGTATGAGTGAAGAACTTGATAACACACTCCCAGTGTGTTTTGCCGTTCGGCCTGGCACTTAAATTCATTTGAGATTGTTGTCGTGACTCATAACTATATTTTGTGACTATTATCGGTGTCAAATTGTGTGAAGAGCATTGAAGAGACCCTGCTTAGTTTCGTCACTTATGCTAACCTGATGCTAAGTTTTTGGTGCGCATACGGCCTTTTAATACAATACCAATATCTTTCTATTATTTCTATTCAAAAGAAAAGGAAACTAACATCATCTGTATGTAAACGGCCATATTCATAAAAAAATTAAAACAGATTAATAAACCAAAAAATAGCAAATGTTGCTCATTTATAAGCGATTTGTAGTGTCAAAAATCTTAACAATTTTTTAAATATAAAATTTTATTGTTGTTTATTAGTTAAATTAATACAATGGGACATAAAACTAAAACACTCGGGACATCGCTGCAAAAAGTCAAGATACTTAATAGATTCTTGGGAATGTTAAAAAATGTGTTCCTACATCGTATGTCGCATTGAATTTCAGTGCCAATGCATTAAGCAATTTCGTGTTCTTAATATACAACTAAAGATGCAGCAGCATTTTCGTTGCTCGTTACCATTCGAATCCTGCTGTAACCTTAGTTTCGATAAGAAGCACTTTCATATTTTATCGAAGGCGTTAAGCAGATTCTTCATTTTAAAACCTTACATTTTTGGAACAAGAAGATATTGACTACAGTCTTTCAACAGGCGTTGTTATTAACGCTTGTGTCCTAAATCAAAAAAAAAAAAAAAAAAACTACAAAAGATTATAAATGGCAACATAGTACGGACATTTTGGCTTTAAAGACTACATCTCAAAACGAAAATGAGAATTATTGCCAAATAGAAAATGTGAAAATAAACTTATACAAGTTGCAAGTTGCTTTATAGCGTTGCACAGTGGCGTGAAATACAAAAAAAAATGGAATAAAATTCTAGAACTTCTAAACTACTTGTCCGATTTTCATGAAACAAACCGCGATTTATAAAGGAGGTCATAAGCTTTTCGCCTGTTGCATTTGGATACACCCTGTATCAGTACCGGGTAGTACCACAGGGCGTCAAATTAGGTAACCTCTAATTTAAAAAATGTTTCAGAGCGTTTAACTTTATCAAAAGTGAACTGATTTTCAAAATTTTTCATTTTTAGTAATGTACATAGATAAATAAAGGAAAAACGTGCTTGGACTTTGCATGGTATCTTTTATACTTTTAGAGAAATTCGACAATCTGTTTCCTTTCTACTTTACACAGGCTTTTAATAATCCCTAATTAAAAGAACCCAGAAACTATTGAGATTTTTTCACTGACTTAATTTTTTTTTTTTTTCTTAATTGTTTTTTTTTAAGGGAAAGTGTCCTGATTTTAAATCTGAAATAAATGGACTTTATTAAAAAACTTTTAATAAAAGACTTCATGAAATGTCACCGAGTGTCCCAAATCATTGTTCAAATTCCACCAAACCGTTGAATATAAATTTGTTGTAATAACTATAAATTTATAAAGCTGATGAACTTATTATATTTTCCATTAAGAGCTATTTGTTATTGTTGTAACATTGGCAACGATGATGAGGCTGATGATAAAACTGCAATATAAATTCAACACTATGCGATAAGTCTGTTGTTGATGATCAGAATGATGTTAATACATAAATAAAGCATTTATGCAAGAGTTTATAGACGTACAGTAAGAGACAAAATATTTACAACTGAAATCACTTTATTAAATAAAAAACTAATGGCAATTTTTTCTTTTTAGCAAATGAACTAATTAATTCGCCTCAAATTCATTTTATTTTAATTTTTAATATTTCGTTAAAAAATTTTATTTACAGCGCAAAAGCGAAAAGTTTGCGATCCAGAAAATTCAGCATTACATTCTGCTGGTGTGGGTATACGTTTTTAAATGATTTTTCTTTCTTAATTTTAATTCATTTATTGCAATTAATAAATTTCATATAGTCAACTTGTACGACATTTTTATGTAAAGTTAAGTACTCTGTTCAAATTTGCGAAAATTGTTTAGCAACTTTACTTATTCTGCTTGATAAATTTCACTACTAGCTAGTGATGGTAATACCATGGCTTAGAAATAAAGTTGTCGTTTTAAGCCTTTAAGTATGCAACATTTTTTGCTGTTTTTTTACTTTTCTGCTATATACTTAAACATTGTTGCAAGGAACATTTGGCTGTTAATAAACGTGAAGTAATAACATGCTGTTACTGTTATTAAATGAATAGAGTACATATACGTACATATATTAACAAATTTTTTTCACTATACCGAACAAAGTTGCTTTATATTAGCTTTTGACAGACTTTCGGGCGAAATGCTGAACAGAATACAGTGTATAAGATACCAGACAGGAAGTAGATCTAGGAATTAAAAACCTGAGTGTAAAATATAAATTAAATAAATTTTCAACTTGACTGTATTTGTTAACAAGTATGTGCTTATATTATGTTTATTTGTTATTATTGTAACAGTTATTTTCAATTGTTTTTGTTTTTGTATTTTCTTTTTTTTTGTTTTATGAATATTTTTCGGAATAAATTGTTATATTTATCGTTGTCGTCACCATCACCATCATCATCATCACCATGGTTGTTGTCCTTGTGTGAAATCGCCGCATTTTAAAGGAAGAATAAGGAGGCCTCTGTACCAATTTGTATTCATTTCATTGAAGATAAACACAATTCTCTACTTGTTTAAAATAAATATATACACACATACAAATACATACATAAAGATGCATAAATAAGTTGTTAATACTGATAAAAACATACTTATGCAAGCAGAGAAATAAATGTGCCACATGGTGTGTGTTGTATGTAACTGTATAATTATTTCGTTGTGACCCAAAAATGTCAGCAAACATATGATGATGAGTAGTTATCGTTTTTCTGCCGCTAAAAATTTGAAACAATTTTCATTTTATAGAAAATAAATTTTTATAAAACCAACAACACAAACGCACCAAATTTTTACTTAAAAGTCGTGGTTCTTATAACATGCATACAAGCACATGAACACAAGCGCATACATAAATATATAAAATATATTCTATCAAGCACATGCAAACACAGAAGCAAACCCACAGGGGCAAGTAAACAAACAAACAAACAAACAAACAAACAAGCAAACAAAAACACATATTAAACACTTTTAATGGCCTTTAGTGTTCAAAAGGGGACTACAAACTATATTTTGTTAACTGCAAGCGTAATTCATGTTGTGAAAATGCAACTGAGTATAAAAGTTAAATAAGCCACTATGGGCTGCTTGTTGCACAGTAGAACTGAAGCAATATACATTTTGTTAAAAAAGGAATACACATCATTTTTTTTTAATTATATAGCATAAATTTTGCTTATTTGAGCTTTTGACAGCATTTTTCAGCGCGACCTCAAATTAAACATTTACCTGTTTTAATAGTAAAAATGATTAATTCTTCTTCTTCTGCATAGCTCTCATCATCTATTGTGCCACTTCTAGCGGCTGAGTTCAAAGAAAGCTAAATCCATAAAAGTTGCATTTCTATTGGTATTGGTGTCTACTTGTTTTTCAAATAGAAAATCAATGGTGATGTATATATTTTTACCGGGTGGTTAAATTTTAAGGACCGCTGCTGAATGTGAACCACACCTAAACATCAAGTTTTTTTCTGCATTTAATTTGACATTTCTCAATTTCAGACTTACTCCATTTAAACCAAGGCGAATCAATTAGAAGGTGGCAGCGTAGGCGAATTCATTAATTTTCGCCGTGAACATTACTGTTAAACTCTATATATAAAAAAAAAACTGAGTATGCGTTCAAATCCTAACAGTCTTAAGCCGTGTGTCCACTACCAAGTTTTCTTGCGATAGTTGCTTCCAGAAGTGACTTGCAGAAGTTTTTGTCGTGTAAAAATGTATTAGAAGTCAACTTCCAGAAGTCAGGGATTGCAGAAATTACTTGCAGAAAGTATTGGAAAAAACGTGTTTGTTACTTGCTGGAAGTTACTTTGAAGACTTGCAGAAAAAGCCGGATATACGTCGGGTAAACGTTTTGTGGTATTTTCTTCTACTTTCAGTTTTGTTTTGTGTTTGTTTTGTTTTTTTCTTTTTTTTAGTTTTATTTTTCAAAATTTATAAAAATGTATAAAAATAAATTTGTTTGGAGTAGTTAAAAAACACATTTGGTAATTGAAAAACATAAGAATAAAATTAAACAGCAAAACACTTTAAAGGCAATAGCCAATGATATAGACGCGCTCAAAGAAGGAAAATTACACAACCTCCGAAAGCAGTTTTGTCAAGAAGTAAATAAAAAAAAGATAAAGAAAAGTGGCCCAAGTTCTGAAGATGTATATGCCAGCAAGTGAGAGTTTTGTAATGACTTGAAATAAATGACGTTATCTCATGTACCAAAAGAACCTGAGAACAATTTCTCACCCAAACAATTTTTTTTTTATTTTTTTTAATTTGTTGTTTCTTTTTAATTAAATACACTTCTATTGCAGTTGGCAATCTTATTTTGTCATAAGACATTTTTATACTGTCAATCGTAAAAAATGCAAACTCTACTCCAAGTTGTTCTTACATTATGTGGAAACACATTTGAAATTTCTTGCAGCAAGTTCGTTGTAATAACTTCTGCAAACTACTTCTAGAAGCAGAATTGCAAATGTTCTTCCGCAAGTGACTTGCTAGTGGACACACGTCTTTAAATACAAGAGAAACTTACATATGATTTTGAGTAGCTGCTGTCCAATAAATTTAAAATAGCAGATCAAAACTCTTGGGGCACCCAATAGAGAAGAAAAAAAGAAATTAATTTAGTAGTTGTGGTAGATGAGATGGTGAAGGCGCCTGTCTATTACAGTGATAGATGGAGTAATTAAAGAAACAACCAGAAAATAATACTCCAAACAAAACGGAGTCCTAGATGAAGACGAACGTGAAACTATAACAATAGCAGTTTTGGCTATGTTGGTTAAAAAGGGTGTGGTTAATAAATAGGAAATCGACTAGTTCAAGCAGCGCCGAAGTTTCAGAATATTATGGTGCAGATAGTTATAAGTTACTTAAAGCACGTCTAGCAGATGCACAGAATAAGAAATATTTATAAAAAAAACATAGTGTCAAATAAAAACTAAATTGCTTTAACTTGTAATCAAAGGAAGTGCTAACCGTTTAAGCGAGCGAAAAACATAAACAATATTAAGCGAATTATATTCAACAACGGGATTTTTTTTTAAATTATATTAATTAATTTTCAAAAAATCTTTTTTTCCTGCTATTTTCCCGATTAATTATTTAAATCACCGATATTGATTATTGAGGGTCATTTCGTCATATGGCTTAATTAACTCTTCAGGAAACTTCTGACAAACATTTTAAATAAACTAAAGATTTTTGTCCAAACAATAAAGCAAAGACAAAAATCAAAGTTTAAGCAAAAACAACAATAACCAACAGTAATTCTAAATTTCTTTCTCTGCTGTATACGGCTGAATTTTTTTCGGCTCTTTTGTACAGTTGAAAGAGGATGAAAAATAAAATATCACAAAACACTACGATAATTTATTAATATGCACGGGCACTTTGCAAATATTAAATTATATTCAACAACGGGAATTTTTTTAAAATTATATTATAATTTGACCCTCAATAATCAATATCGGTGATTTAAATAATTAATTGGGAAAACAGCACGAAAAAAAGATTTTTTGAAAATTAAATATTGAGCGAAGTTTAGAAATGTGGTAAAGTAAACGTTTTAATATTAAAAAAATGGAGATGTATATATTTTAACATTTACCGGGTGGTTAAATTTTAAGGACCGCTGTTGAATGTGAACCACACCTAAACATCAAGTTTTTTTCTGCATTTAATTTGACATTTCTCAATTTCAGACTTACTCCATTTGAACCAAGGCGAATCAATTAGAAGGTGGCAGCGTAGGCGAATTCATTAATTTTCGCCGTGAACATTACTGGTAAACTCTATATATAAAAAAAACTGTGTATATATTTTATTTATATGAAGTTTGTCAGTAATTTCTACCAGCAAAAAATAATGAATTTGCTTATGCTGCCACCTGGTAATTGATTTGCCTAGATTTGAACCATGGAAAGATACATAATCGAGCAAAGCGTTCTGCAGAAAATATTGCTGCTGTTCGCGAAAGTGTGGCTGAAGAGCCGACCATCTCAACACGTCATCGTTCCCCACAATTGGACCTCTCACGCTCGTCGTTGATGTATATTATATATAAGGCTTGCATTTACATGCTTACAAGGTGCAATTGACTCAAGAACTAAAGCCTTTTGATCATTCCAAACGTCGTGAATGGTCAGAATGGTGGCAAGAAATGGCAACAGTGGATGATCAATATTCGAATTAAATCATGTTCAGTAATGAGGCACATTGCTGCATTTGGGCGAATGATAATCCAAGAGCGATTATCGAAAAACCAATGCACCCACAAAGAGTGACTGTTTGGTGCGGTTAATGGGGTGGTGGCTTCATTGGGTTTATTTTTTTCAAAATGAAGCCGGTCAGGCAGTAAATGACTGTAAATGATGTGAGACGATAACGAACCTTTTAAGGCCTGAATTGGAAGATATGGATGTACACGATATGTGGTTTCAACAGGATGGTGCCACTTGCCACACAGCTAACAAAACAATGGCTGTTTTGCGCGACAAATTCAAAGGCAGTTTTATCTCACGTAATGGCGATGCCAATTGCCCTCCAAATTCAGGTGATTTGTCACCGTTAGACTTCTTTCTTTGGGGTTATTTGAAAGAAAAGGTGTACGTCGTTAAGCCAGCTATAATTCAAGACCTAAGGGATTAAATAAGATAACCACACATTAACGGCATAGAAACTCAACTATGCTTTAGCATCATAGATAGATGATAGCATCGGATGGAGCATCGGATGGATGTATGACGCCAAGGTTGCGGCGGCCATTTGGCTGATATTTTGTCCCATACATAAATGAACCATACCAATATTATCAAAATAGAAAATGATGACAACAATTTCCTAAATAATTTGTATTTTATTCAAAATCACCATCGGCCCCAAAAATTAAATCAATCTTTATATATGTAAATAGAAACCTACGGTGTAAATAAACACACAAAAGAAATGTTTTTTAATGACTGAAGTTTTGTTGAAAATAACTATAATTTGTTCTCCGCAACTATACATTGTTACAAAGAACATTATATGGTTATTGGGACCATATCCTAACAATGTTCTTTCTCTGCGTGCTGTGATTTGTAGTCTTTAAGAAAATTCAAGTTATTAATTTGACCTTAACAACTTTTACAAAGAAAGAATAAAATAATATATAATATGAAATGTTTAAACAATTTGTCTTAAATTGTGTTTAGTCGTGATACGAGGGCTGCTTTATATATTTCTGGCCTAATAGTGAAAATGCAAATATTTATAATCAAAAATTATTTTATTGCTTTTCAAAGTATTCTCCAGCATGATTTATACACTTTTGCATGCGCTCAAACCAGTTGTCGAAGCACTTTTTCCACTCGGATTGAGACACCTCTAAAACATGGTTTTTGAACACTTCAACAGCTTCATCTGGCGACGAAAATCGTTAATCACGCATTTTTTTCTTGATGTGCGGAAACAAGAAGAAGTCATTAGGTGCCAAGTCAGGGCTGTACGGCGGATGACCCATTAATTCGACGTTTTGGCCGGTCAAAAACGCTCTGGTTTGAGCCGATGTATGAGAGCTCGCATTGTCATGGTGAACAATGATTCGTCTTCTCTTTTTGGTTTTTCGAATTTCTCCAATGACATCAGGCAAACAAATTGTAGTCTACCACTCGGAATTGACCGTCCTACGTTGCTCAAGCGGAACAGTCGCCACATGACCAGTTCTGCCGAAGAAACAGGCAACCATTTGCTTCTAAGTGGTTCTTCCACGAACACCTTTCGTTGGATTTTGCTCGTCTTTGAAGACCCACACGGTCGATTGTTGTTTCGTTTCGGGCTCATACGCATAGATCCATGATTCGTCACCTGTGACGATCTTATTAACGTCTTTTGAAGCACCGCAATCGTATTTTTGCATTATTTCTTTGCACCAATCGATACGAGCCTTTTTTTGGGCAACTTTCAAATTGTGCGAGATCCAACGAGAATAAACCTTTTTTACGGCCAGGTGTTCATGCAATATCGAATGTATGATGGTGGAAGAAATGTCCAAGGATGTCTCTATATCTCGGTATGTCGCATGTCGATCTTGCATTATGAGTTCACGCACGGCATCAATGTTCTCTGGCACAACAGCCGTTTTTGGAAGACCTTCACGGAATTCGTCTTTGAGCGAGCTTCGGCCACTATTAAATTCATTATACCAATTTTTCACAGTGCTATGGGATGGTGCTTTTTCGCCATACAAAGATTTAAGTTCATCAATGCACTCTTGTCGTGATAATTCACGTCCAAAGTTGTGAAAAATGATGGCACGAAAATGTTCACGAGTTAATTCCATTTTTCTCTATATTAATTTTTTCAAGTCACTGTAAACAACACAAATAATGGTCGTACGTCAAAACGTTTTAAGTACGATTATGCTTAAAAATGACAAACTTTCCAATGGAAATGTCAGATTGAACTTGGCAGCACTCAGTGTTGCCAGGCCAGAAATATATATAGCAGCCCTCGTATTATAATCTGTTTTATCGGCTGAAGTTAGCTGCAACAAAGATGCGACAGGACACAAGATAATAATGCAAAGATGATATTATATTGTTATTTTATTCCTCAAATTAGTTTTCAGAAAGCTGGATTGCTAGTCCTCCTTTCTTAGATTGGTGATAGGGCTGCTACCTGCGTGTCCAAACCCACGATGTAGTCATGCTTCAGAAATTATTTATGTAATTTACCTATTTGCCTGAGACGTTGAGATGCACTATAACCATTCAGGATACATGACTGGGTGTCTTGTCACCCTAGCAAGGACCGAAAGAAGTGCGCTGCTTGTACAGTCTGGCTGGTCACTCCCAGGTGCATGAAAGTGAGAAAACTTTCCGCACTACAAGCTCCTCTGTTGAAAATCCTATTTCCCAAAATGCAAAGATGAGTGCTACCACGGAAATGTTAAGACGCATTTTATAAAGACACTCATGGTTTACCAGTTTTAAAACTTTTATACTTTTTAAACCCCACTGTGAGTTTTTGTTGCCTGGTGCTATTTCTTTAATATTTCATTCATTTTATTCTGCGTTCATTTGGTGTTTTGTTTTTTGTTGTTGTTTTTGTTGTTCTTTCGCCTACTAGCCATTTACATAGACAGCTAAACAGCTAGGCCATGTAAGCATCCAACCAACCATTTATTTGTAACCCAACAAAGTTGAGTAGTTAAATTGGGAGGCAAAAAACCAAAAAATGTATTTGTGTGTAGTTGTGTGTGCGTGTTAAAAGACGTATCTATATAATTTTGTGTCTATGTATGTGTTTACATTTTAAAGTGTAATTTTGTCCCGTTTCTTCAACGCGCCATGAGATTTTTTAACGAAGTGTTGTTGTTGTGTGTTTTCCTTGCTTTTTTCTTGTATTTGTTGGAGGAGATTTTAAAGGATTTTTGTCGCTTTTATTGCGTGCTATTCTATTATATAAAACACTTAAAAAAATATACAGCGGAAAATATGAAAAAATTAGTTTTTTTATGGCGTAATTGAAAAAATTTTTCGGAAGGTTACTGACGAATTTTGAAGGATACTTTTTTTCTTAAAAAAAAACAAAATGTTGGTGAATTTTGTTTTTATTTTTTTTATTTATTAAAAACTTGTTATAAAAAAGCCTTCATTCTGCTAAATAACAATATTTGAATACTCGTAGAAGTTTAATTTGTAATTTAATAAGTATCCATAAATGTTTCAAATAAACTAACAATGATTTAAAAATTTATTAACAAAATAATAAATAAAATGGCATTAACGTCAAGGATGTCGCACTATTAAAACAAAAAAAATTTTAATTTCTTTTTTATAGAGTATTAATTTAGAATATAGTATACTCGTATCTTGGTTTGATGGGCAGCTGTGACCCCCAGTCCACTTGGTTTTATTTGCTAATTCTTTTCTTTTATTTGTGAAGTAAAATAAGAGAAAAGAGAAACTCAGGATAAAAAGGCGAGATAGAGAGAAGAGCCATATTAGTAAAAAATTAGGATTAAGAGAGAAAGAAAAAGGAGCATGATGTAGGATCGTGATATGATACCAATCATAGAACAGAGTTACGACGTCTGGAATGCTGTCAGAGAATTAAATGCAGTACCTCAAAAAGAATCTGATACACACCGGTTCCAGTGATGAATAATCAAATAGGCTTCCAAAATACCGGTTTTGGTGGTGCCGCCGTCGCACATTGGAATATTTTGATCTACCCGGACATTAGGCCAAAAATTAAATATATAAATGTAAAGTGAATTTTCAGGGCTTTTGCTTGAGATGTGTCGGAACTGCTAAACTCAGGAAAGTTGAATAAATTACGTACGTTTTAATTGACTTTATACGAGGCTTCTAATGTATTTTCTTGCGGCTAAACGAATAAATATTTTGTATTGATTTATTTAGCGCTACTAATATTAATTTTAAGAAAAATTTTGTTTTAAATTTTGATGAAAAACATTTTCTATCGAAGAAGAAAAATGGATTTCATCTGTTAAATTTTCTGTCAAAAAACTTTATAGGTTTTTGAGTTGGATCTTCATCGCAGCCGTAAAAATGTTTTATGTCACTATAAAATTTGCGATCTCTACTTTTATACTGTAGAAAGAAACGTTGCGCGTTTTTGCGTCAAATTCACGATTAACCAGTATAAGACCCACTTATAAGAAAAATTACATATTATCTTTCTTTTATGCTTCCGCTTGTACTTAAAGCTGAAGAGGTCTTTGAAAAATCAGAGTAAAAAGGACCATGACACTCATTATCATCTTAGTGCTAAGAAGAATTTTTTTTTTCAATAATCTAATTATAATAATTTTAAATAAAGTTTACCGTTATTATTATTTATTATTTTCGGATAAATAAAATACTACAAAATAACAAATTTCAAAAGTGTTGTTTAAATAATATTTTTGGGAAGCAGGGATTGGTAAGGCAATGGAAAGATTAAAAATGAATATTATATGGAAATTGGAAAAAAGATTAATAAAAATTTTTTTTCACTGGGACGTTTCTGTTACTGGGATTGGAGGGATACCTCCCTTTTATTTAATAATTACATTCTTTTTTCAAATAATGTTTTATTTCACCGCCCACAAACAGGGGCGGGGCAAAAATTGTATTTAAGAATCTCTTGAGTCCAACTATAAGTTTTTTATACATTCCTTGACATTAAAAGTTGTAATTGGTAAACAAAATGACTTAAAAATTAAAAAAACTTGCCTTTTTTATAAGTAGGATTAGCTCTTCTAAGGGAAGCTTTTTCTTCTTGGTCCGATTTTTTTTCCTTCCTAGCTTCAATAGTCTATGACCAAAATAGATTGTAAATTTTTATACCCAATAAAACAATGTCCGGATAGATTGGCGAAATACCGCTATGTGCGCCATCGGTATTGCAGTGCGGTGCTAGGCAGAGGAGGTATTTAAGAGTCTCCCCTTCATCCTCGTTCTAAAAGGTCTTGCAAAAGACATTAAATAGGAGATCTATCGTTCTGCATTTAGTTCAAACAAATACAGTGTTTAGTTTCTACAACTACCACGTCACGCCAATACATCCACTTCCGTAGTAGTGCTGCTATTTTTCTCAGATCTAATGAGGGCTTGATTATAAAGGGCAGTGTCAAAACGCCACCTGCAGGCAGAGGCGGGTATGCATTATAAAGCATTTTACTAGTTCTTGCCAATTTACCCGAAACACAGTTACTAAATATAATTGTAATACTTACGATAAATTTTAATTATTTAGAGGGCGATGTTGATTCTGCACTAACTTAATTTTGAAAATTTTCTTTTGACATTTTTCTCCAAGTAACACAAAAAATTTGTTAAAAAATATTGTTCAAACAGCTTAATATTTCATGAATGAAAAATATAAATAAAACAGAATCATTTGGGATTGGGGTCCAAAGTTTTAAAAACTTTTTAAAAGAAAATCCCTTAGGCTGTATTCATTTGTTATCAATTTTTTAAGCGATGTGTGTAAGCAAAAACAAATTCAAATTAAACCTGCAACAAATCGAAATATGACCAAAAGATGAACCAGAATGTTTTGATAATTGAAGTTTTATTTTATTGATGACGATAAGTCTTAAGTCTGCTTTTATGTCTTATTTTCATAATACTCAAATGTTTCTCTTTGATGTTTTTAGTCTTCAGAATATTAAAAGCTTAAAATTAAATAAAGAAGGTCTTATTTATTGATTTAATCTTTGACTGATTTGTAACATGATAACGTACAATTTTATATAATGTTTACTTAGAGTTATAATTAATTTTTTGGTTAGCAGTTGACTTTAATTTAAGAAACTGAGTTATAAGAAGTTGTTTACAAGAGTCATTTTTTATTATCATATTAATATAATAAGACTTATGACACCTTGTAAAACCAATTGTATTTGCATTCGATTATAATTTAGCGCGTATGGAAAAAGCCAGTTTTGATTATTTACTTATACAATTTAGCATTTATTGAGCTTTTTGGTTACAAAGATCTGACAGCACTGGTGGTATTTTATAATCAAACTTTTGCATAACTTTAGGCGTTTTTATATCTGCATTGTGATTATTTTTAGAGTTGGGTTTGTCAGTTCTTTAAAGTGAGTACTCTTTTCAGCTCAGCTCATTAGAACGAACTAGTTCGTACATTTAGTTCACTCATTTAGTGAGCTTAAACAACTGAACGAATCCAGTTGATATGTTTAGCTCAATTGTTTTTGCTCATACAATGGTTAGTGTTCTGTGATAAATTTATCAGAAATTAAATACATATTTACCCATACTAATGAACAATTGTGCAATTGAAAATCGATTAAGAGATTATTTATATGTAATTATGCACATTTATCTGACTTTATTTTTGTTAACCGATAAAATTAAAAAATAATATTGGTTCATAATAATATATTTTCTGATCACTAAAGTATGTTTCTGCTTAATTTGGACCAAAATAAGATTTAAGGTTTCACTCAAGTTTTAATTTTATATTTGTTTTAATATAAATAATGATGAACTAGAAACAGTGCTTAATAATTGATCCAAAAGAGCTCAGCAAAAACAGCGCTCCATATAGTTCAATTGAGTGAGTAGTTCAATTAAACAAGGTCGGTTACGAACTACACAACTCTAATTTTTTTTGTTATATTTTCCTTAGTAATCTGCCAATATGAAAATTTTAGTAAAGCGGATATGGCTACGCTAAGGAAACAAATTCCGTCCATTTTTAAATGATTTAAAAAAGGAAGAAATGTTGCTTTTTTTGTTTGTGCCCGCAAAACTCAGTCATTTCCTATTCAATTTTTTTTCCTTATTTGAAGGGTTGTGTTTAACAGATTGGTCTCGTTTTAAGCAGAGTTGATAAATGAAAAAAATAAGAGGGTGTCCCCATACTACATGCATGTTTTTTACAAGTATTATGAACCGTAAAGAGCATCACTTTTAAAAATTTAAAAAAACTGCGCATCACTATAGCTCTAAATATTAAAAATAAATTTAAAAAAATCTAGAAATTATAGGGTGTCCCCATACGTGACTTAACTTAACCTATGTGGGCCTATCTATTGACCCTTACAGTTAAAAACATGAAAATAAGACAGAATGTCAATTATTATAATCGCTATATTAACAAGTATAAATATTTCAAAATTAAAATTAAAGGGTGTTCCAATATTTGATCTTATTTGATGTATATGGCCAAGCTTTTGCATAGTTGTAGATACACAGCTGAAATGTAAAAGGAAGCTGTATTGTTAAATCCGCTTTTACAACAAATATGTATACAATATAAATTTAGAACTAAAAGGGTGTCCCCATAATCGATATATTATTTTCTATATGGCCCTATCTTTGAACCGTTATATACAAACACTTCTAGATTCGACTGGATGTCCACTACATTGTCTGGAATAATTAGAATTATTGGTATTTAAATTTTTAAACTACAGGGTGTTGCAATAGTTGATGTAATTTGTTGTATATGGCGAAAATGCTGGTTAATTTTTTTTGAAAGAAAAATAGCACTTAAGGCATTAATAACTACTTAGTTTGTAACCGTGCTACATTCTTTAGGAAAGGAATAGATAAGAGAGAAGACAGGCGGTGAAAGATGTATCCAGTTTATTAATTATTTTAATTCGCCGTCGAATTGCTATGAAGAAATACCGACGAAGGAGGCTGCATGTTTTAATTTTAGATCTGAATATGTATATATACCATAAAACAGAAAAAAACATCTTTATTTTTTGACTGCCACAAAGGTTGAACCCAGTGCAGCCTGATTTGTAGTCAACGTGCTTACCACCTTAATTACAGCAGCCTGTATTACTATGTCCGCTACAATTTAAGAAATAAAATTTTAATTTGGAAATTAAAGGATGACCTAATAGTTAATGTTATACGAGTATGATGTATATAGCCAAATTTTTGAAACGGCATTTTGCTAGAAATATATTAATTTAATTATTATTATTGAAGTTTACATAATATATACATAAAATCTAATTGAATTAAAAATATCTTTTCATTAAATAAAAAATAATAACTGTACTCTTATTAAAAAAATTGTTTTTAAATAGTTTTAGAAAATATTAATTTCTTTTATAAAATAAAAGAGGTTTGTTTTAAAAAACATTTTTGATTTTTAGTTCTCTAAAACATGAATTTAATTTCTAAACGGAATTGAACTCTTCATCATCGCAAAATCTACGGTAATATAGCGGCCTATGTCTTTAAGATTTAAGTTTAATAGTACAGCACGACTACTTCCTTACTAAGCAAGTAAAAACTTTCAATAAAATCGCGCTATTCATTTAGAAATTGCAATTAATTTTTGAAACTCCCGATCACAGAATCTCAGCATAAAACCCTTGACAAGCTACAAAACCCTTGACTCGAATTTTAACAGTTGCCAACTGCACTTACAATTACATATCGAATTTTATTTCTAATTAAAAAAAAACTATTTTACCAATACCTCTTTGTGATATACAGATACATTAAAAGTATTTTACAAAGCACAAATGTAATTATTTTCTTTTTATTATTATTTATTTTGTTACACTCTGACCATTTGTTTTAAATATAATTGACCCTTAAACTTTTATGCAACATTTATTCAGTTCTTTGTTTTTAGCTCAAGTGTAAATATCCATTTTCGCATATAAATAACAGTTTTTTGTCTATCTTTAAACTAAATAAAACATACTTTTGTTTTAATATGCATATTTTTTCTTACACCAAGGACCATTAAAACAAAATAAAAAAAAAAAAATTTGGAAGTGAGCGAATATTTGTAATTTATACACACACACATATGAATACTTGTATGATTAATCGCTTAACTGTAACTTAACAAAAAAGAAAAATAAATAAAAAACACAAAACATAAATAAAATAAAATAAACTTTTAACATAAAATATTTCGAATAAATATTGTGAGTAATTTATGGCGTTTTTTTATGTTCCTATGGCATCTTCAGCGACACTTAAAACTTTAATAAAGGATTTTATTGTATGTTGATTTTACGATTATTGTACAAGTATGTTAGTATTTGATATTAAAATTCAAAAATATTTGAATTCATGGACATTCAAAGTATCCCTTATGTATCTTAATGAGCCTGTAAATATACAATTACTAAAAAATGTCCTTCCTTTATTTTGTTTAGAATATGAAAAAAGTTGTAGATTCAATTGAAAATAATAGCGATGAATATTGATTTTTGGAATAAATTTAAAATGTTTATGAAGTTTTTTGGTACCAATTTTAAGGTACTTATCTTAAGGCTTCTTAAAAAGGGTAAAAAATTATACTTGGGAAGAAAAGTTTTGTCTGATTAAAAATCTTTTTGTACATATATTTGCGCATACATATATTTTCTATAAATATAAAAAAATAAATAAGAACACAATGTAATTTTTCAGGAAGTTTTTTAAAGTGAAGGAAATTGAAACAAAGTTTAAGGATGTTTTTGTTCTAAAAAGAACCTTTTTGATTTTTTTTTTTCTGAAGAGAAGTAGCACTTCAGGCAACAATATCTGTCACAAATATGCGATGAGGAGAAAGATATAGCCATTTTATTAGTTATTTTACTTCGCCGCCGAATATGCTATAAAGTAGTTCCGAAGAAGTAGGCTGCGTGCTGTAATATAAATTCTAATATTAAAAAAATGTATTTTTATTTTTTTATTGCTGCTTACTTCCATGACTACGGCATAAGTATTAATATGTTAATATAATACGTTGATATGATTTCCCACATAAGGCTTCTACGACTAGCGCACTAATGTTGAAATTTTCTTGCAAACTTCTCAGTAAACCAGACTGTAGCAAAAAAGCCTATTTATTTATTGGTTTTCTCGCTTAGGTGTGTTACAAAACGACCTCAAAAGGGCAGTGAATGCAAGCCCCAAGAAGCAGTGGACGTTATTCTACACCTGTTTTTTTATCGGGGATTTAGTGGTTTAACGGTAACAAAAAGTTGTCTTGTGAATTGGTTTAATGAGTAGGCAGTTACAAATTTGAGGTACAGGTTTTTTGTTCTACAGAGTTAAGTAACAATGTCCGAATATTGCACGCCTAAATTTAATAAGATCTCTTTTTTTTAATTAAAAATGCAGGTTGCTGAAGCCAGCTCATCAGGAAGCCTTCATTCAAATTTTTAGAAAAGACAAAAACATTTCCTTTAAGTATAAAAACTACAAAAACAACATGAGAGTTATTTTAGAAGCCAATACAGAAATGTTTAGGTTTTAACAAAAATCACCAACAAAAAAGCCACGTTTTTCTTTTTTGCTTACATTGCCTTCTGAGTTAGGTTGGTTACATGCCGACTCTTAATGCAGGCGTAAGGCATATTAATAATAAAAACATTTCATCCTCTTTCAACTATATAAAAGAGCCGAAAAAAGTCAGCCGTATACAGTGGAGAAAGAAATATAGCATTACTGTTGGTATTGTTATTTTTGCTTAAACTTTGATTTTTGTCTTTGCTTTATTGTTTGGACAAAAATTTTTAGTTTATTAAAAATGTTTGTCAGGAGTTTTCTAAAGAGTTAAGTAAGCGGTAACAAAATGGCCATCGAGACGTGCTTTGATGCTCAATAATCAATATCGGCAACTAATTAAAGAAATAGCACGATTTTTTGTGAAAATTGAATACTTTAAAAAATATTATCGTGTCTTTAATTAAAAAAAAAAAAACACAGTTATGTTTTTAAATTTCCCAGGAGAAAAAAAACATAACAGTGAAGCCAACAGTTTGTACAAGCAATTACATATAATTTTTATTTGTAAAATCATTTTGGGATTTTTTTTTTTATATTATTTATTATATTTTGCAAATATCCCATAACATTTGCAACTAAAAATACAATTTATTTGTTGGTTTGGAAATAAGGTCTCTTCTGTTCCAAAATGATTCAGTAGTAGTCAAAATATTATACCTGTGCTCGCGAATTAGACTGTCTTTATAGTTTAGATGTAATGCGAGAAGACAATGCTACTTTTGCTGTAAGATCGGCAACCTTGTTCTCTGTTATTCTCATATGTACATAACTATACCCATATTAATTATATCTATAAGTTTGTCAGTTAATAGGTTTCTAATTTCTAAGATATAATGACTTGCGTTGTTTATATATCGCACTTGATCAACAAGAGGGTATTAACTCAAAATTTTAAAATTGTCAGTAGAGTCAAAAAGCTGTTTGTGGCCACTTTTTAACAGAATTTAAAAATTCAAATATACCATAGGAAGCAAATTCCATTTAAAAATATATATACAGCGTTTTTCTAGAAATCTGTGCAAGTATTGCAAAAAAAATCAATATTTTGAGTTAATACCATTTTTCTAAAAATTTTCGATCATAAATGAAACAAATTATATCAACAAGACAATATCAACTCAAAATAAAACCAAATTGGAAAGAGACTCAACTCAAAATAATACCTTTTTTATGAAAACTTACGAATTCAGTTCCATGTTAACTTTTGCATTAACTCGAAATAATACCTTTTTGTTGAAATAAAGGTAATCACTACATTATCATGAATATGGTCTCAAAAGTGGTTTTCGAGATGAAAGAGTAAACGGAATACGTTGAAATTTTTACAGTAGATAGATATTGATGTTGTTAGCTGATTTCTTGAAAAAAGTGATATTTCAAAAATTTTGAGTTAATACCCTATTGTTGATCAAGTGCGATATATATAATTTTATATAAAAATATCACCGGCTCTAAATCGAATAAGCATTTTTTTTTTAAATTTTGATATTTCCTCATAGATCTCTTCAAAAGGTTTAAAATGATACCCATATTGACATTTTAAAAAATATGAAAATTTTAGAGGATCGTTACTCGGAAAATATGGGCGAGCGAAAATTTTTACAATGATGTTTTTTCTTATTTTTTAACTCTCTATAGCCACGTGTCTTTGTCTTTTTTTTTTTTTTTTTTTTTGATGGGAGTTACTTTATTGTTTTAAATAATATGGAAAAATGATTTTGCCAGCTGCGTCTGAGGAGATGGACCGATCTTGCTGATTTCCAAAGCACAAGCTGATTAACTGGTGTATTTAAATTTTGTTGAAATCAAGTTTGCAAAGGCAACACGGACAGGCAGACAAACATCGCTCACTTTTCACTTTTTGTGTGAAGGTATACTAATCGCTTTTATAACACAGATGATGGTAAAAGTGTTGCAGTTCAGTCTTGAACTGGAAAGATATATTATATAATATTAAGGCGGTTGGCTACAACTGATGCCACATAATCTATGTATCCTAGCGGTGGCTTGGTTGTTGCACTACAACTTTATAAATATGAAAATCGTATTAAAATCTTATTAAACCTGTCATGTTATCAATGTGGAGGAAAATATTTCTTTTTTTTTCTTTTTCTCTTCTTTATTTTACTAAATTCTTAACATTCTAACGCTTTCTTTATTTATCCCATTCGTAACATATTTTCAAAAAAAAAAAAAAAAAAACAAAAATGTTATTTGAAGATGAAGGTATTTATTTTTTTATATTAAAAAAAACTTTCCGACCTTTTTTAATTAAAGAAAAAACAAAAAACTTCAAATCCATTTTATATTTCATTATAATGTGAAAATGATTTGAGAATGCACACAAACAAATAAAGCACTTGTACTTAATGTAAGTATTATTTAAGCAAAATATAATTAAAAACTTCTAGGTAGTGAGAATAATATATCTTTTCCTTAAAAAAAATATATAAATTCTCACTAAAAATTTATTTTAGTTCCACAAATGGCTGTGTAAACAACAAAATAAATGCAATCTCTTTATAATTAATTGCTTCTGTAAATTGGCAATTTACATTTTCTGCATTTTTTTCCCTCTTTTTTTAAGTTGTTTTTTAAAGTTGTTTTTATTGTTGTGTTTACATATTCTATAAATACTTGTACAACTATATGTATTTTGGCAAAAGTCAAAAAGACCTTTGGGTAAAATAAATTTTTCTCGCAATTACACGGTGCATTATATCAAAGAATTAAAAAAAAAATACAAAAATGTCAAATGCTTTTTAGTATCAAAAGATGTTATTTTCTGTTTGATAACATGCTATTTTTTCATGTTTACAAGCGCTTAATCATCATACACACGACTTAATTTTTTGTTTCGTTTATTCAAACATCACTTTTAATCGAGACATAGTATTTGAAATCCTTTGAAATAAAATATGTTTGTGTAGTGGCATTTGAGTCTAGTTATTTATGTTAATTCATGAACAGCAACAGACAGACACAAAATAGTTTTTGATATCAAAAGTTGTGTTGAAAAGAAGTGCAATTAAACCATATGAATTTGTTTGCAAAAGTATATTATTATTTTGTTTTGTTTTTTTTTTTTTTTTTTTCTTTGTTAATTTATAAAATGAACTATAGAAACTGACGAGGACAGTCAGTGCTAGAAAGTTAAAATTGGTTCACTTTAAAAAAAATATGAATAACGGGTTGTTTAGTGCTGTTTAGTGGTTCTAAATCAAGAATTTGCAAATGAAGAATAATCAAATTGGATCGATTAAATAATGATAGTGTTCTTGCAATTGAAATGATTTATCGTTCTAAAAGCTTGATTGTACAAGTTGCCACTTCTCGCAAAATCAGCTAATTTAGTTCCTAAATGTACGTTTCTGATACCTAAAGAGAAAATTTTAATTTGTAGTTCCCTTCAAATCTGCGGTGTGCTGGTTGAGGTACTATAACATATCCCACAGGGATATATTTTTTCTGTACAAACAACAAAGCCGCAATTGCGTCCCTCAAAGGTGTGTTCACCACATCTGAACTTGTCCCTAAATACCGGACATCCCTTAACGGGTTGACCGGGGTTTCGACAGTCACCCTAAAGTGGGTGAGGCAACCTGGTTGCCGATGAACTAGCGAAGAGGGGGACAATACTTGACGAGGGTGCCATTTACATCTTCTGTGGCATACCCCTCTTCGCTTGCGACCTGGCCTAGACCAGATGGTCTAACGAGTCGACATTTTCGACCGCTAGAACAATCTGGCCTTTTTGGATCGGGTTGGGCGGTTGAACTATTGCAGCTACCTAGGGTTCGACTACGTGACTTGGTGGCTGCGGTCACTGGGCACTGTCTATTCGGGACCCATGCTAGGAGAATGGGTATCCCTTTTAACAACGTCTGCAGAAGTTGTCAGGACGAGGAGGAAGAAGAGACCGTGGAACACTTCCTTTGTCAATGCCCTGCGCTGGAGTGTATACGGCTGAGATATCTTGGTCAGCGAGACTATGAGGGCCTATCTGATATATCGTCAATGGGTCCAGGTAGGATTAGTTCCTTCTTAAGGTACAGTGGGGGGTTTACCGGCCCACAACCGGACACCGTGACTCATTCAGGGGATGAGCGCACACTTTTGTCGACTGGTCTCACTTAGCGGATTCTTTCTGCATTTTTCTCGGACCTTTTCTGTATTCTCAGACCCGCGGTTCTTTCTGTCTTTCCCTCTCTGTCTTTCTCATCTTTTCATCCCCATTTTTCTTTTTCTTTCTTTTTCCAATTCCTGCCTTAATCTTCTCTCTCTTCTTTTCTCTCCCTTATAACAGCAGGTAACATAAAGGGACCAATCATTGGACCCAAGTGGACTGTGGCAACACGGCTGCCTGCCTGACCGAATCTAACCTCCCTTCAAATCTACATTCAAGAAAACTTTAAAATCAGTTAATTAAAATTGCAAAAATGTTATTTTGCAATCGTCGGGACAGATATGACAGAAATAGTTTAAGAAAAATACAGAATATTGTTGGAACCGTCACGGAAAGAAACAGTCTTTACTGGTAAAATATTATTTTATTCTCGGAGAAGAAAATTCCCCGGGAGTTACGAGTAAAAATGGCGCTTAAGTAGTCAAAATCAAAATATTTTTTTATTGTTAATTTACTTTTAACAGCGATTCCATCAAAAAGAAACATATTTCATGATATTTTCGCAGCAGCGTAAAATCTTAAGCTTGAAATGTCGTTTTATCTTAAATACTATATTACAATATATTTTATTCTCTAAAGTAAAAAAAGACGAAAAAGCAAGTATTCTTTAATGTACGAACTGCCCTCGTATGTGTTTGTATGTGCAAATGTCTGTTTTTATTTGAGTTTTTTGTTTAACTTTTCTAAAACATTCCTTTAAACAATATTTGTCATAAGCAATGAAATTTTTGTCATTTGTACTCTTTATGGCTTAAAATTTGATTTATGAATTATCCTTTTTTATTTTATTTTTTTTATTTCACGACTACATATATGCTTTTAGAAGCATTATAAACTAGACAAAAAACTTTATCGTGTAACTTGTTAATAATAATACCAAAATTAAATTGTCTAAAGGATTTTTGGCTGTTGGATGCAAAAGACTTTTTCCTTTTAAATTAATTGCGGAGACAAAACCCTAAAGACTCAAAGTGTTTTTTTTTTCATTATGCATTTTAGATCACTATCTATCTGTTCACTTTTCAATTTGTGTAAAACAAATTTTTAGAATAAAAACATTTGTTAAAAAAAATTATTGAATTAATTTTTTAATTATTGAATTATAATTTTTTATCATACATATGGAATTTTTTCAAAAGTCAAAGATATTGTACATAAAGACAATAAGCAAGATAGCTATATTAGGCAATGACAAACCCTTCAGCGTTAATATAAATCTAGTTTAGTAAATTAAATCCAATGAAAAATGTACAAATATTGGGATGACAGAGAATTAACAAATAAAAATAAAACATAATTCAATACAATAAAGAGTGTCTTTTTTTAAGCGTGATAGAACTTTAAATTATAAAAAATAAGTGTTATTTTTTGATGAAACATTTTTTCTTGTTATTTTCAGTAAACTCTGGCAAATCATTATGAATAGACACACGCTTGAATATCGCTATCAAATCATCCAAGTTTTGTTTGAAAATCAGTCATCAATTCGAGCTATTTATAGACGACTTCGTGATTTTTATGGTGCTCATAATCGTCCGTCCGAGCAAGCCATCTGTCGAACTATGGATAAACTTCGTACCACATACTCTCTAGAGGATGCAATAACAGTAACACGTCGAAGGAATGTGCGTACTAAACAGAGTATCGCTGCTGTAAACGAAAGTATGGAAGAATATCCAAATTTATAGATTCGTCGTCGGTCGCAGGAATAGGGACTCTCTCCGTCCACTACTTAGAAAATTTAGCGCAAAGATGTTGGCTTACACCCGTAGTTAGTAACTGACCCGTTGTTTTATCGCCAAATTGTGCTGAAAGATGAGACTCATTTATGCCTTAACGGGTTCGTTAATAAGCAAAATTGCTGCATATCGAGTGAGACCAATCTACAACATATCCTACAAACTCTATTTTATCCAGAAAAATACACCGTGTGGTGTGGTTAACACGCTGGTGATAGCATCGGACCTTATTTGTTCAAAAATGGTGGTTTCAAAAAGTAGGCGGTACGTGCCATTCGGTGGCCGCAACCATCGAGTTATTGAAATCAAAATTTGGCAATAAATTGATTTCGAGAAATGGACCTGTTAATTGGCCTTCATTGTCTTGCGATTTGACAACTCTTGATTATTTCCTGTGGGGCCAAGTGAAATCACTGGTTGACGCTTTGTAGGTCAGCACTGTTCATGTTATTCATAACATATGGCCAGCAGTACTTGAAAAAGTAACCCAAATTTGAACTTCAGGAATGCGCTTAGCCATAAGCAACGGCGGTATCAAATTCCCAAAATCATTTTTAAATATTAATGCCATGTGCTGATCTTTCGTATAAAAAATTTTTTAATTACAATTTAATTTTTTGTGTAATTTTTTACAATTAAAGTTCTAATATATAATTTTATATAAAAATGTCATCGGTTCTTAATTTCTAAAGCATTTTAAAAAAATTTATTATTTCCTTAAAGATCTCTTTAATAGCTTTTAAATGACGCCCATATTGATATCTTAAAAAATATGTTGCACAATCTAACTTTTGTATGAAAAGTTCAGAGGCCTGTAGCTCGATAAATATGGGCGGCGCCAATTTTTTCATTTGATGTTTTTTTCTTATTTTTAGTTTTCTATTGCCCTGTATATTTGTTTTTTATTTTTTTTATTGGATTTACTTCATTGTTCCAAATGATATGAAAAAATTAGAAGCAGGAATGGTGTTTCCCCGCTGCCTCGAGGGACATGGACCGTTCTTGCGGATAAAACAGCTTATCTAGTGCCTTGGCAAAGTTGATTTTAACACGAATGCGGAGGATAGACGCTATGCATAGGAACTCAGAATATATATGGGGTTGAAAATGGATATTGTAGAAATTACACAAGGAATAATAACAAAGTCTCCAAAAATCTTCCGAGATTTTGTGAGATTTTCGAATAGAGATCTTCAAAATCAATTACGATTGCTATCCCTAAAAGGTAAAAAATTATTATGAATATTTAATAAAGCCCTTTCAAAAAAAATTTTAAATATATCTGTACTGGTCATTTCATTCTGCACAATGTGAAGATGTCTTAAGTTTTCTAAAGTCTTCTACTTTAAAAAATTAGCTTCGAAGAAGTGCCTAGACTAATGTCAGAATGCGTTTCATAAGGTAAGCTTAAGCGACAATATTCTACAAACCGTTACCCACAGCGGTTATATAAGAAAACACAAGTGGAAATTTATAACGCATTGTAATGGAGCATTATATCTTCTCCTATACTCTTCCTTACGCAAGAAAAAACTAACTTTTAATATGAAGCTCACAATCTGCTTTTGTTCAATATTTTCTGTCTGTCAGATAACTGATTTTAACAGCTGATGCTCCATTATATTACAAATATTCTAATCCACCTGATTATCGTTATAATTGCGTATTAAATCATTTTATTCACGTGCTATAATGCCGGTGTACGCTTCAATTAAAATATTTTCATTGAAATTAAATTAACGCTTAAAGCTGTTTTACACCGGATACTTTTCCACTTGTTCGTGCCATAATTTTATTATTTTTTTTTTTTTCTTTACAAATAATTACCTTAATAAATAAAACCCACGAAATCTTTCACATCAATTATTTTTTAAAGCCAATTTCTATTTATTTTATAATTGGATTATTTCTTTTCAGTATCCATATTAATAATTTAGCAATTATGTTTTTCGTAATGGAAAAAGCCTTCTTAAAAATAATTATTCTCTTCAAAGCATTAAAGTCTAACAAATTATTAATGCTGAGAAAATTCTCTGTCTAGGTAGCTAATGACATAAAATGACCTTCAAAATGGAAAACAAAATCTTTAATAAATTGTAGAATGATTTTATTTTTTTTTTTTTTTTGGTATTTAAAGTATTAAAAGTTTAAACACGTTCTTTTTATTTTATGATGTTACGCTTTAATAGCAAAAAAAAAAGAAAAAAAAATTGAATAAATTGTTCAAATGCTTCTTATAAATGTTTATTATAAATCCATGACTTGATAATTTTACTGTGAATATGAGAAAGTATGAGAAAAAGAATTATTATTTTTTAACGATATATTTATTTAATGGTTTTTGCATTAGAGACAGGTAGATAGCAAAATCGAAGGCAATAAAACTTTTGTGAGATGTTAAAATTTTTTTACAGGACAAAAATTAATTATAAAAACACGAGAGATAGATGGTGGCTGGATCAACACCCAAGCAGTTTAACACGTTCTTTTATTCTTTTCGCACATCAAATTGAAAACAACGAGAATAATACAAGGTCATCCTACAGGTCTGTACTTCATGTTGACTCCATTAAACAAGAAGGCGCGGACTTGCTCCAACCTCAATCAAGGTGAAGCTCATGTTCATAATGACGAATAGCAAGTTGATTAAAAAAACGAATATTGCGCAAATGGCGAAAAAGACAAATATCAGCTTTGTTCTAGAATATAAACTGGGACGTACGACGAATTTTTGGTCGAGAATATTCATCGACAAAAATAAAATAAATTTTTGTATATGAAAAAGAATACCATGGCGAAATAATACAAGGTTGTCACGATGCCGAATTCATTAATTTCATCACAAACTCTAAATGTCAAACTCCATACACAAAAAATATGTATATCGGTTAATTTATGGAGTTAGACAGCGTTTATGGCGAAAATAATGAATTCGCAATCGAGACCACCTTTATTATTTCGCCATGGTGAATACAATCATGACGAAATACATTATATGCGGCTAACTTTTCAATAGAATTATTTCTATTTCTTATGCCGCCGAACGACGAAGAAATCATATATATATATAATGTATGTATAATCTGGCCATGTTTGAGTCTAGTTTTAAAGTATTTTAGTTAATAAAGTTATTTTACTTAAAAAATGTGTGTATTTTTATTTTGCAGCATTTATAATAAATGTAAAATTATTACTTAGTTGTCTTTTTATAAACTTTTTAAAAATTATTTTTTATGGTCACCTTAGCAGTTAACACCTTTAAAATTTATAACAGCAGTGGTTTCTCTTCGCTATTGTGCTTCATACGATAAATGTTTTGACGACGTATTCGTCGTGTTGGACGAAATTCGTTCATTAAGTTTTTCTGTTTAAAACCAGCGGCGAAAATTGTAAGTTTTGCTTTGGGTTTTTGTCCCAGCTGCAATAATTATAGCAAGAAGTGAATAAAAGTAAAAACAACCTGTAAACAAAATTTAAGGCTTTATCTGGCTATACTCATTGATCCTACGGTCTTGTGAACCCTATGGTCTCGTATTTACTAAACATGCGTTATTATTACAAATGCAGCCATCTACGCTACACAACTGTGTTACTCCCGCGAGACCTGAACTACTCGATGTTTGTTAAGTAACCTTAAGTATTAACAGACAACTCCACTACGCCTTTTATCCAAGCCAGATATCCCCTTTATCTTATAGCCACAACACACGTCTACCATACACTGTTTTTATGCTGTTACACTATCGTGCGCTAACCGATACTGTGGTTACGTTTTTTTTATTATAAAGGGGTTCTTTGCAATTATCTGTTACTCTTATATTAAATTAGACGTCTTCACTAAATTATCTGCCATGGCTTCACACAATAATTGTCTTTTGCTTCTCGGGAGGTTTGTACTGCTGCTTCTTATTTTTTAATTGCATCATAAAAATTATTATTTTCCATTGTACGAATGTCCGAAGGCGGGCTCGAGCTCACGATCTTTTTTTTTTACAGCAACCACCTCTACCAACGCAGCCATTGAGGTAGCTCAGCTTTTGTTAGCTAATTGTGGTATTATTCTATACACACACCATTGGTGGAAGTAACTTATTCACCACGCTCATACGGATAACAACAGCAGGGGTTGCCAGATCTGATTTCGTAACAATAATTTACAAGACGATATTTAGCATGAAATTATTTTTATGAAATTTTTGTTTGTTGGCATGAGGTGCAGAAACGCAAGCGGGAAAGACAAAATGGAATTGCTTGAATTATAGGTGAATTTTTACACGTGTTTGTGTATTTGTTTAAATAAAACAAGCAACTGCAGCGATATGTACAAATTCCGATTCCATGAAAAATTTCATAATTTAAGGACGCGATAAAACTCGCTGATAGCTTTAAACACATTCAAAAGAAATGTCATGATATAATTGCACGTGCAAATCTGGACTTAGAGACAATTAAGAACCTAGAGGCTATTATAAACTCACAGTATGGAATCGGAAATGGATATTGCAGAAATTACAAACGGAATTACAGACTTAGTAGTATACTCTTTTCCACCTGTAGTGAAGGGTGAAATAGTTAAGGCAATTAATATTGCGCAATTGCCACATAAAAAAAACATTTTTACAAAAGGCCAAGACTATCGATTGATCTCAGTTTATATTTAACAAAAAAAAAAAACAATAAAATTCCAAAAAGTTTGCTGTTCACTGGCAAAGCTTAATTTACCTTAATCCCCTATAGCTGCGGCCATACATTACTGTTCAATATTATGTTTTGATTATTCAACAAATCTTACTCAACTATTTTATTTATTTTCTAGAAGCCCTACGGCGAATTTGTATTTTAATTCAACAAACGTACAAAAATCATCTATTCAAAAAAAAGCCAAAAAACAAACTTTGTTAATACTTTGGAATTAAGGAGACGTTGTAGCTAAAATACAAGTAAATCTCCAGCATTAAACTGTTAGAGGAAAGGAAAAGCAAAAACAAATTAAATGTTCACCTAGATTAATGACTATTAACATGACCGTTAAATTAAATGTTATTACCCATTTAGTTAATACATACACACACACACACATACATATATATAGACAAACTCGTGCATTTACTTAATTTAATAAATGAAAGCATGTTAGAATTAAGTTTAATAAATAATCAATTTAATGTTTTGCCATTACTGCGATGTACGTTGTTGTCTTGCGTATGTACTTTGTTGAATTTTTTTCCATATAGAACTTTATTGTTGGTAATAGAAAAACAAGCTAAAGAAATTACTTTCTTCAATTAAGATAATACTCTTTTTTTGTAGAGAAGTTGTTAGCATCCTACTGATAACACCTAAAGCTCTCTCTTAATGGTTTCTATTAAAGAGTTCATTAAATGGCAAATATTACCATATAGAAACCGTAAAAACTCTGTTAATGTTTGCAGCGTGTGTAGTGTAAGGCGGCTATTAGACGATCAAACTTGGCATGTGAGCACGGATTGATGACATGCATTCATACTCTTGTAATAGGGTAAAATTCGTGTTTGTCAGCGGCGCTGGATGGATTTCATTTTTTTTTTTAATTTTTTGTTTGCGCTCATGCCATCGTATTGGTTTAATTGTATGTGTGTCAAACACAGTGTGGTTTTGTAAGCGAAGAGTAAATATGGGTTGGCTAGAGCGCGCAATTTTAAAATAATTTATTCAAGGCGAATGAATTACCAGGTGGTAGCGATGGCGAATTCAGTAATTTCGCCGGTAGCCTAACTGTCCAACCAAAGCGAATTAATTATAAGGTGATAGCCAAGGCGAATTAAATACAAGGTGATAGCGGTGGCGAATTCAATTCTTTTCCCTAGTATTCTAACTGTCAAACTCCATATATAAAAAATTTATCTAACTGTTACACAGATTTTTTATATATGGAGTTTGACAGTTAGAATACCAGGGAAAAGAATTGAATTCGCCACCGCTATCACCTTGTATTTAATTCGCCTTGGTAATAGCGGTGGCAACTTCATTTATTTTCGCCGGTATCCTAACTGTAAAACTTCATATCATGGCGAAATAATACAGGTGGTCTCGATAGCGAATTCATTAATTTCGCCGTAAACTCTAAATGTCAAACTCCATATATAAAAAATTTATCTAACTCTTATACATATTTTTTATACATGAACATGGCGAAATAATACAGGTGGTCTCGATAGCGAATTCATTAATTTCGCCGTAAACTCTAAATGTCAAAATCCATGTATAAAAAATATGTATAACAGTTAGATAAATTTTTTATATATGGAGTTTGACATTTAGAGTTTACGGCGAAATTAATGAATTCGCTATCGAGACCACCTGTATTATTTCGCCATGTACATGGATTTTGACATTTAGAGTTTACGGCGAAATTAATGAATTCGCTATCGAGACCACCTGTATTATTTCGCCATGCTTCATATATTACAAATCTGTATAACAGTTAGATACATTTTTTATATATGGAGTTTGACAGTTAGAATACTGGCGAAAATAAATGAATTTGCCCCCGCTATTACCTTATAATTAATTCGCCTTGTGTCCAACACCATATAATAAACTGTTATACAGATTTTTTATGTATGTTCCAAGGCGAATTAAATATAAGGTGATAGCGGTGGCGAATTCAATTCTTTTCCCTGGTATTCTAACTGTCAAACTCCATATATAAAAAATTTATCTAACTGTTATACAGATTTTTTATATATGGAGTTTGACAGTTAGAATACCAGGGAAAAGAATTGAATTCGCCACCGCTATCACCTTGTATTTAATTCGCCTTGGTATGTTCTTTGACAGTTAGGCCACCGGCGAAAAACAATGAATTCGCCATCGCTACCAGCTGGTAATTGATTCGCCATGGAATTTATTGAAGTGTACGAAAGTTTGATGGAATTATGGTAAATAAAAAGTGATGTTTGTGCTGCCATTACAATATAGGTTAAAGATGATTGACTTATATAAGTTTGATAATATAATGAGGCACAACTCAGACCAGTTGTTAACTTTGAATATACAATGTTGCAGTAAGGCGTTGTTTTGCAGAAAAAGCATCTCGCATATTTATATTCTTTTATTTCAATAAACGGCGTACTTTTTTCCACTAATTCATTGCTAACTGCATAATCCATTCTTAAAAAATTTTTATTGTCATCAGGTGGGACTGTAGTCGCTGTGAGATCCTTTTTGTCTTTTAGCAAACCGTTCCTTTGTTCAAAGTCGTTTTTTTCTGAGCAGCAACTAGTTCACGTGCTCTCACAAACACGAATTTCAATATTAGTATCTGCTTGCATACTAATGTTTGACAAACTTGACATGGTAGTGTAATAGAAAACCACATACTTTCTCCCTCTCTCTCTCATCAAGCCATGCTGACATGCCAAATTTGATCGTCTAATAGCAGCTTAAGAAGGACGTGTTTTTATATAATTTAATTAAATAAATTATCAAGTTCTGTATTCAAATAACTATAGATGATATAAATTATATTCATGTCCACTGAATTATAAACATATAGTTTAAGTGGTTTCTGTATGCAACATCTTTTAAGCCTTTACAAAGGCAATCAAAAATTAATCTTAAGCCAGCAAAGACTTCATAACAAGGAAATAACAAGCATTAAGGGTTAGGTTAGGTTAGGCAGGCAGCTTTCTTGCCACAGCCCAATTGGGTCCATCAATTGGTCCCTTTGTACTACCTGCTGCGAAAAAAGATTAAACAGAGAGACAAATGAAACCAGAACGTAGGAAAAGAAATGAACATAAGGAACAGAGAAAAATAGGAACTGTGTGTGTAACGAACGATTAGTAGGCCCGTTGGCCAAATAATGGGCTCACCCCATTAACATTGGTCACAACGTCTGATTGTGAGTCAGTAAACCACCTTCTGAACCTCAAAAGGTAACTGGTCCTACCTGGTACCAGTGATTAAATACTAGATAGTCTTCCGTAGTACCATTGACCGAGGTATCTCTGTCGTATACACCGCAGCGTTGAGCACAGACAAAGGGGTTGTTTCACCGTCTCCTCCTTCTCCTCGTCTTGACGAGCATCATGGGTTAAGGATTTTCAAATTGTCTGTGAGGTTAAGCACTTAGGGCACTGATGACGCTACATTAGGCAAATAAGTTCACTTCTGAAGAATTTTTTGTAACACTTAACTGAGTAGATTTTAATTTTGTAATAATAGCTTATCTTTTGAAGCAGCAGAATATAATGAGTCGTTACATTCGTCATCAGAAATTTTTACATTTTGTTAATGAACACTCAATGCAACTGCTTTCTAAGATATATCTGACCTAATAGTTCTCCCTAATTTTGAATTTTTTTAAAAGTGAGCTTTTTTCACATTCGTTACTTCAGTCTTCCACAATTTTTAGACTTCAGAATTCCACAATTTAATACACTTTTCTTCATTCCCAATGGGATTCATTAAAAAAACATTTATAATATATTTTTGAAAATTGAAGGGCGTTTCTATAAAAAAAACGAGTAATATTAACGTATGCTTGAAAACATAATTGGCAAGGACTTCAAATTATCCACAGCATGGTTACAAATAACGTAAAGCGATAAAAAAAAATTCACTTTAAGAGTCTACCAAGAGAAATGTGATTTTGAAAAGCAACAGACAAAAGCGACAAGCAGGAATCTATCATTAAACTTAAAGCTAAAGCTAAAGGATAGGCAAAACTAAGTCATATTAGTTTCGACTATATGACCTTGTCTTTTGAACCTTTATGAGTAGACATTTAAATTTAAAAAAAAAATTGTGTGCTGCTGTGTATGATATTAAACTGCAAGTATAAAATTAAAATTAAAAGGTGTCTGATATAATTTGATGTATATGGACTTATGTATATTTTAACCGTTAAAACTAGGGAATGGAAAATTTTCATACTCAATGACCCTCTAACCGTACGTCTCTTTCGAAATCTGTTTTTCAAAGATTAATTTTTGCTTTTGCTTTATTTATTCAACTTGTGCACTTATTTATTTGCTTCTGCGAATCGTCGCCTTGGTGAGAAACAGATTCATTTAACACATCTTTATACTTTTTATTTCTTGCTACACAAGATACTTCTTTAGTATTATACTGGTTTGCGTGTAATCAAGAATCAATTGTTTTTATATTTTCAAAAGAGTTTGCCTTGAAACTTTTTTTGTCTGTAAAAAAAAAAATAGAAAATAAAGAAAATTTAGAAAAGTAAGAGCTTTTCAATTTACCTAGTTAAAGAAAAACTTGATCTTTCTAATACATGCTGGTTCTATGCCAAAAACTAGAAACTCTTCTTTGATTTCTGTTTGCGCAATTTCGTTCTTTTTTTTCTTTTTTTAATCCAATTAAAATTTCATATGGCGTTCGATACGTTCAATTGCCTTGTTGCCCTTAAAAAAACAAGAAGCTGCAAAAAACTTTTAATAAAGAAAATATATTTAATGCTGTGAAACAAAGTTAATTTAATGTACACGTTTAGAATGCCAGAATAATGTACATTTTATTTAAACATGCACACATACACTCACACACACTCATCAAGAAAACAAAAACAACACATTCAAAATAACTGAATTTCATTTCAATGACTCAAACAAGATGAATGAAAGAAAGAAAGTACAAAACATTGTTATTTTGATTTCATTTAATTAATTTGTTTTCCTTTTAGACTACAGATATCTTGTCTGTCTGTGTTCATTCTCAAGCAAAAGGGAAAAATAACAGTTAGCAAAAATAAAAAGCATTAAAATTTTCTTGTACTTTTAGGTACCCACCTAACCGAACAAATAGCAATGACAGTCAAGAAGTAGAATATACAAAAAAAAAACTTTTCATGTTAAAACAAAACACTCAAATTACACTAATTCTCACACTGGCATTTTTTATTCAGTGATGGAAAACTTTGAATTTTAGTAGTTTTTTTCTTTTCTTCTTTAGCTAAAGTATTATTCTGTAATTTAAAGTGGCTGGGAAAGTAAACATTTTTTATTTTCTTTAAAAGAAGTAAAGAAAATATAAAGGAAGTTGGTACTGCATTAATTTATTAAATTTAATTTTATATTTCTGTTATATTTAAAATTTTTTTAGATTTATAAAAAAAAAAAACTAAATATAAAACAGTGTATTTAATCTTAAAAATATATCTTGGTTGCTAAAAAAAATACCAATTTTCCATGCCTGCTTTTATTGCCTACTGGATCTCTTACACTTTTTTATATTTCTTTGTTTCTTGTTGTTTTGTTTAAAAAAAAAATCAATTCACGGCAGAATATGTAGTATTTTAAACGACCTACAAGCAATGACTGGCGGAGCTGCCAGATAATATTTTTTTTAATTATTCGAAATAGTTCTAATGACAAATAGCTTTCAGCTTTTCTAGTAACAGTTAAAGTCAACACAACTGATTTACAAATTTATAGCAAATTTGTTTCAAAGCTGAAATGAAATGAAATGAATGTTACGTACTATTTATAGTGTAGGCCATAGGTCTAAGCATGAACCACAACGTACTAGAGTCAATTCGACGCCGTGCTTAAGAGCTTGGTTTTCAAAGAAAAACTTTGGCCACAATTTTGCACAAGGATTGGCATTTGTTTTAATTTAAGATTCAGTTGACACAACAGCTTCTTCCACAACACGAAATTACGCTACGATACATATGGCAATAGAATATTACAGCTCGTCCATGACAACCCCGATTTTCATGAAAAAATCATAATGAGAAGCAAGGCACTTTTTCATTTGGATGGATATGTGAACAAACAGAATAGTCGGCTCTGGGCACTGGAAAACCCTCAAATTATTCATCAGCCACCTTTGTATCCGTTAAAAGTGACAGTCTAATGTGCAATTTGGTCAGGAGAAATCATTGGACCTAACTTCTTTAAAAAATGAAAACGGCATAACGGCAACTATGAATAGGGAGTGATATCGTTATGATTGAAAACTTTTTAACGCCACAACTGCATGCTTTGGGTTTGGTTAACATGTGTTATCAACAAGATGGTGCATACAGCCGGGATTACATTGGAATTGCTGCGGGAATTCTTTTCACAATAAGTTATTTATTTGGCCTCTACGGACACCTGATTTTACTGCTCTTTTTAGGGAAATATACGAAAAGCAAGGCTTATGCAAAGAACCAAAAACGCTTGAACAACTCAAAATAAATATTTGTTAAAAATTTATGAACAACTGCGTGAAATATGTGAGAATGTAATAAAAAATGTGCTAAAAAGGGCTCTTATTTGTGAAGCTAACAGAGGCGGACAGTTATCTGATATTTTATTCCATACGTAATTGCCGACATTAAATGAAACATTCATCAATATAAGATCCATTCTCTTTTATTTAATTAAAAATTATAAACAAAGTAGTATACCTTCCCAGCGGACGCCCTGTACATAATTTGCCCATTTTTCATGCTTTTAAACTAATTATAGGTTCGAGGTTTGAAATGAGTAATAATATATATCAGAGCTTGCAAGTAAGGATCTCATTGGGCTTCAAATAATATTAAAATCAGTTGTGTGGTATAAATATGCTTGTTTTACTATCTATCTCCCCTATTGCAGCTGCAGGTCACGATTGAAAATCCGTTGAAACCTAAAAATTACCTGCTTTTGCTTCTTATCGCCCATGAGAGTCAAAATTTGAAAAAATATTTACTCTACTGTACATTATAGGCGAGGATCTGTCCGTATTTCAAATTTTGTTAAAATCAATGGTTCAGAGCAAAATTGCTAATTTTTACCCATTTTCTCTCCTTTCGATCGATACTTGAAATAGACATGATCTATTTTAACAAAAATATTTATTTATTTATTTATATTTAAAACTTCATTGTAATTGTTAAAATATAAAATTTCCAGTTTTCTCCTTTATCACACCTCTACCCATGGCGAAATAATACTAGGTGGTCGCGATGGCGATTTCATTAGTGTTCGCCGAAACGCTAAAAGTCAAACTCCATGTATCGCCGTGCTTCTGCCTATTTTACGAATTTCATTAAAACCGGTGTAGCCGTTTACTGCCATCCCTGAATTAGCGCGTAAGACGCAAAGCAATGTAATTCATAGCTTTTGCGCTGACATGCTATGCCTAAATAACAGCGTCAACTTTGTGCCATTAACAGTAATGTTAACTCATTTTATTTTATAAAACCCGCTGTATAAGAATAAAGAAGAGATAAAACCGCTAGATTGCCTTGAAAATAACTAAATTGTCATTACTTTTTAACCATAACAAAACAAACCAACAAGCAGCCAACTTCACTTCCTAACGCACTGTCAAAATTGGATTTTCCAATTGCTAAGCGTTGACGCCGTGCTATTTAGGGATGCTTCATACATTTTGTATGCACATGAGAAATTTTGACAGTTATCTTGCGCTTTAGCGCTAATTTAGGAATGGCAGTTAGGCGTAATTGACTCATAAACAAACAAATAAAATACAGACGAACAACTTAACAAATTTATAAAGAGAGAGTTTTAAAATATGGGTATTTCCATGGCTCCTTACGCTAAATTTGTACGCTGAAAGAGTGAAAAAATTTTTTTCAAATTTAGAAATACTAAAAAAATTGATGAGGAGTTTATGTTCCATTTAGATGTTACTATATTTGAAAAAAGTTAAACACATCAGACACATGGTTGTCCAAAATATTGAGTAAAATAAGGACATATCCTACGAAACAAAACGGAAGAATTTCTTAGCTATAATTTGTAATTGTCTTTATAAACCGTCACAGATAAAGAACTTTAGATGAATTTATAATTATTAAAATTTAATATAATTAATGACGTGACGTACTCTTACATTTAATTTTGCCTTCTACTTTATTTAAAGAACTCTTTTGATCGATCAATTATCTAATATACATTATAAATCTTTTTGTAAGTTGTAATCTTCGGTGAAGAAAGACAGTGGCCATTCTAAATTTTATTAAACATTAGGAACTACGTTTATATTATACCCTGATAACTGAAGTAAAATTCTGTCCTAAAAGATTTTTAGGGTGACAGTAAACTGTGTGAATTACTTAATATTTTATGATAAAGTCATGTTGGTATGCTGAGTTGCAGTAAAAAAAAATCCTTTAAAACGTAGCAACAAAAAATGCTAGAACAAAAATATAATTAAAAAAAGCATGTAATTAATAAAAAAAAATTAAAAGCGTGATACTATTTTTGAACGTACAAGTCCAATCAAATTTTTTATTTGCAAACCTTTGGTCACAGAATTGATGGATTGAATTTAATAGATGACTTCTGTTTTATGATTTTTAATATGTTATTTTTAAAACCACTCTACCAACAAAGCTATAATATATTTAACAGTGCCTAGAAAGGCTCTTAAATTTGACCCAGGAACCGCCAGGTACAGTAGGCTTATAATATGAAGAATTTAAATAAAACAGTACCACTAATCGAGCTCTGTGTTTTCTTTTTCTCCATGAATTAAAGTTAACTTCAATGTTGTTGTAACATGCACTTCAAATGTTAAAAATACATAGAATTAATTGCTAAGTAATTAATTTAAGCTTATAATTTTGTACTTCAATATTTAAAAAGCTATAAATACTTATTTTTAACTCGTTTAAAAAAAGATTCGTTGGCTTTTTTAGACGTAGTTGATGTTCATGGAAATGCCCATATGCATGTAGAAGAGCTTTCATTTTACGAATATGTATGTATATAAAAAAGACATAAATTAAAGGAGAAATTCAAATATGGTGATTGTTTTGTTAATTAATTAATAAATTAATTTGTTTATTGATTTATTTAGTACTTTCTTTGACATATAAAAATCGAAAAGAAAAATTCTCCAAATTAAGTGGAAAATACTTCTCTCATCCAAAGGTCAGTATGAAATGCAAAGTCTTCAAAACGATGGTATATTTTCAAATCTGGCAACAAATGTTATTGGCCGTTTATTTGTTGTTATATACTGTCAATACAAAAAACAAAATACATTTTATGCAAGTCAAGATGCTTAATAAATATTAATGCGCTAACAGACCTTTTTGAAGGACATAATAAATTTTATTTAACAAATACAACGTAAAGCAAATTAAACACTGTAACACACTTTAATTTACTTTTATAAAATTTCCTATTGTTACAATAGGACTTCTTTTAAAACAAACAAAGGAAGAATAAACATTTTCTGAAGATAATCATTAACATAAATAATTAAATGTAAACATAAGTTTTCAAAAGTTTTTAACAAAACACTTTATTTATGGAAGTTTAAACAATATGAATATTTAAAATGAACTGCTTTTATATTGCTTAAATAGCTACAATTATTTTGTGTTATATTTAATTCACACCTTAGCACAGACTTTAACCTTTTCAATTAGGATCAAGAAATAAAAATTTTAATCCGGCTTAAGATCACATATATATTAATTTCATAAGAATTAACAAAGAAAAATTATTTTCAGAAAAGTTTGTGTTAATTTTAAAGGAAAATAGGAAAAAATTAGAAACTAGCAGAATATAATGCCGAATTTTTTAATTTTTTTTTATTGTCACATCAGTCATCACCATTCCTTTTAGATCTAAATCGTAAACATTATCTATTTAACCAATTAATTTGATAAATAAGAATACAGGAAATTCTCATAATCAATCACTTTTATAGTGAAAGGCCAATGTAAGCGGCAGGGTGACGCGGGCGGCAATCAGCTGCTAATTTATATACGCAAATAAACATTGTGCAAAATTTATATAAATCATTTTTAGTTTTTTTCGCAGAAAAAAAATTAATTGCTAAAAATTTTAAAAGGAAAAATATTAAACTCACAACGATTTAGTGAAGAAAAGAAACACGCAAAGAAGACTATGGATGATTTGACAAATTGAAGCGGCAAAACAAAAAGTTAAACTAAATTCAATGCCGCTTTTAACGGCATTAACAAGTTAAAATTCATTCAACGTGCTAAAACTTTTTTATGAATATTTTCATTAATAAATTAGTTTTTTTTTTTCAAATAGGTAACACTGTTGCCGCATGCCGCTTGCATTGGCATTTCGCCATTAGGTTGGTTAGACGAAAACCACACTTAACTTAAAGCAGAATAAGTCTTTACTTTCTGTTCCGTGACGAATCAGCTGATCAGTTTCTGTTGAATGGAAAATGTGTATTTGTGGTTTGTTATTACTTTGACGTTGTGTTTTGTTCCGCTCGAATCAGTAGAAAATAGAATTCAACGTAAAGTTACTTGAAAGCTGTTTGATAGTGTGTGTGCAAAATATAAACTAACCTATTTTTGTTATTGTAATTGTAGTTTTTTTTTGTTGTGTTGTGTATTGTGTTTTCTTTGTCTATTATAAACAGCTGCATTGCTGTTACAGAAAAACTAATCACAAGAATTTAAAAAGCAGAACGGCATGGAACAGAACAGTAACAGAAAGTAAAGACTAATGAGGCCTTTAAAGTTTTTTCCGTTGCTCTGTTCAATAACCATCACTTACATCTGCTCTTGCTTTCTGTAAGCCCAGGCATATCCTACTTGAATGCATAAACTCATGCTTAGCAAATGGTGCAGTTACCTTATTCATTTAATAAATTTTTTCGTCCTAGTAAATGGTGTTCCAATATAATATTGATAACGTTAAGAAGAAAGTATTAAAATGTGATGCCTTGCAAATAATTAAATTTTTTTTTTATTTTAAAGTAAACTATATTTATATTTTCAAGGACATTTTTTCTTCATTATTCTTCTCTTTAACATTCAATATTAAAGTCGCATTTAAAACTTAGTGTAATAAAATATTTTTTATCAAAGAAATTCAAGCAAGAGATCTTGGTTTCGATATTATTGAACATTAGCGATAAAATGGAATGAAACCAAAGTTAAATATGGTTGTGATATGCACACAATAACTACGTTATTTTTAGTCACGTTAAATAAGTCACGTTAAATAAGTTTTTCATGAAATTCTTTTACTACAGCTTAGGCTGATGTCAGAGTGCGCGCTATAAGCGATGCTATAATATCGCACTACAATGCGCTACAAACCTCTGCTTGTGTTTTCTTACGTCAATGCTCAAAAGATGTCAGAGTCAAAGCGAAGCTACAAGAGAGCCAAAGCGACAAAGCAGGTTGTGAAATGATTTATAGCATGGCATCGCTTCGTTTATCATTTTGTTGTTTGTTTACATTGTAGTTTAATATTTCTTACTTGTTTATTTTATTTATGCTTGTTTAAGTTTTCCATTGATTTTAAAAGATATTTATAAAATAATGGGTATCGCTATTGAAAAATTTATAACAGAAGTGTTGACACTTTCTTGGTACAAAATATGAAATTCGCCTTATTCCTGGCGACTTTTATTTATATCGTGGATTTCCCCTCTTTTTACTAGAAAACAAATTACATGTATAATTTGAAATAAAAAATTCTTCATCTGAATCCATTTTTAACAAAAAAGATTGTCGGAATAAAAAAGTATTTTAAAAACATAACAAGTCGCTTTGTTTAATATAGTACCTACTCTGACATCCTGTACTATAAGTATAGCATGAATATTATAGCTTCTACCATCGCTTCGCTTATAGCGCGCACTCTGACATCTGCCTTACATTCACAATGAACAACATGTTTAATGTTAACCAAGTAATTATTGTCAAAATTCTATCAACAACCAAAATTTAATAACTTTCCAACATTAATAAATGAATTAGCTTATTCACCACGCTCATACGGAAACAACTACAGAGGTTGCCAGATTTTATTATTCGTAACAATATGTTAAGTAATTAACACCATACTATAAGTTAATAATTCTTGTAAGAAAATCAACTTCAAAACATTAACTGTTTTTTTTAGACGGTAATTATACATTGATTATATTTTATTATAGTCGAGAAAAACTGCTGGAGGATTCGGCCACATACATTAAATTAATCAACTCTTTGTGTACAACGGTTCAAAATTTCGTCACCCATGGTAACACCCTTTAATCTTTAGATTTATTTTTGCATTAATTTTTACTTTTGAAAGATATAGTGATACGCAGTTTTTTTCTAATTTTAAAGTGGCGACCATTACGATTCACAATTTTCACCCTTTAATTTTTAAAACTACGAACTGTTTTTAAAACTTAAATCTGAACAATTAACTTTTAAATAAAAAAGTAAATAATTCTCAAAATCGGTTTAGAAACATTAACAGCCATCTTTGAGGCGAATTGAATTCTTCTTTTGAAGAAGAGCTGACACTGTGAATAATGTTCACTTAAAGCTATCAACATTTAATTAATTTTCCAACTTTCCTACAAATACCCGTCCTACTAATGAAATCTTAGATATGTTATTTTCATTATATAATTTATCATCATAAAATTATATTTTAAAAAACCAAACAAAAATCTTTCTTTACCGGTGCGTTCGAATGTAATTTAATGTTTTTTAAATAAATCAACTGAATATTATTTAAGTTAATAAAGTTTGTATTTGAAAATGTTATTAATATGTTAGACAATAATATTATTTCAATAACAACAATCAACATGAAAAATAGTAATATGGACTCAATACAAATCAAATTGAATCATTATATGTTGCTATCAAATTATGGTTACCTTAACCATGTTTTTTCTGTACACGTTCATTTTGCCAAAAAATTATAGAAAACTATGTGGATGCCAGTTCTACTTTTTATTAAATAAACAGCTATGTAATCTAACAAATGATAAAAATCAATTTCTGGACACTGTTTCAAAACTCTTTGACTTTTATTATTCACATTAAATTTGTCTTCGTAAAGTTTCTTCAATATTTATTATTGACCCTTTCAGGCAAAGTGTTCTATCTGATTGCTTTGATGTTGATATTAGTTTTAAAGTTTCCATCGAATTTGTGAATCAATTTGATAAATAAAGTTTTTCAGCAAATGCTATTGGAAATCAACAAGAAACGTTTATAACAAAAAAAAAAAACATGAACAGTTTTTTTCACATTTTTCATGTATTGGTGCTCTAGTGGGAATGTAGGATAGAGACTAAGCAACAGATTGCATATGAATATTCAACAAAATTTTTTACAAGCCCAAAATTACAACAAACAACAAATAGAATTCTAAATCAAAGAAAAAAAAAGATAAAAAATGTAAATGTATTGCTAAAAAAATTTAAGTTTTGGTGCTAACAACCAAATTTATAGTATTCAAAAAAAACACAAAAGAAAAGCCATCGATAGAATTTAAATAATAAGTGAGAATGTAAAAAATAAGATTTAAAAACATTTTAAATATTTTACGTGAAAGACAAAAACATTTTTTAATAATCGATTAATTAGAAAAAATTTCTGTATACCTTTTAAAATCGCAAAAACATACCAAGAACAACAAAAATTTTCAAAAATATAAAAAGAAATTTGTGAATAAACTAAAGAAACGAAAATTCTTTAAAGATTTCATCAAGTAATTAAAATTCTCACTAAAATAAATTATCACCCTCTACGTCATATTATTACAGTTCATAACTTTTCTTCAATGCTTAACAAAATTCATGTGATTAATCGGTAGTTAATGTATATTAGAACATTTTTTATAAGAATAAGAAAGTGTACCATTATTTTACGAAAAAAAATACTCCATATAGCAAAAAAAAAAACTGGTATAAGAAACTTTTTACAAATACAAAAAAATTATATAAAAATGGGTTGCCTATAAGAAACGATTTTTCAGCATCACTATAAGTACTAAAAGCTAGTAAAACACACTAACACACACATTTTGAAATTTTTAGCATTTTTGTTACCTTTTTATATATTTTTGTATTATTATTATTATTGATTTCTTATTATTATTATTTTTTTTTTTTTGTACGTAATTTGTTTAATTTGTCTTTTAAAAATACTCTTGCGCAGATATGTACATTTAAAATACTTTATATTTTTCTTTATATTTTCATAGATATTTTCATAACAGTAAGCAATATTATACCTTTCACCACAAAGGTGGAAAAAGGGTATATCTAAATTTGTCATTCCTTTTGTAATTTCTACAGTATCTATTTCCGACCCCATAAAGTATATATATTTTGAGTACTTATGCATAGCGAAGTCCATTAAGCGATGTCCATTGTCCGTCAGTATTAGTGTTAAAATCAAGTTCGCCGAGACACTGGACTAGCTACAGGAAAATTTGTATATGCCAATCAATCATACATTGTCTCGAAAGAGGTGCTATCGATCGGTCCATGCCGTTCGACGCAGCGGATAAAACACCACGCTTACCTCTAATTCTTTCCATATTATTTCGAACAATTAAGTATCTGCAAACAAAAAAAGAAATATATGGGGCAATAGAGAATTAAAAAATAAGAAAAAACATCAAATGAAAAAATTGGCGCTCGCCCATATTTTCCGAGTTACGGAGATTTAAAATTTTTAAATTGTTTAAAATACTAATATGAGTATCATTTTAAAGCTTTTGAAGACCTCTTTGAGAAAATTCCAAAATTTTTTAAAAACGCTTAACCCATTTTTATGTAAAATTATATACAAACGTGTATATGTAGTACTTGATTTTTTCTTTCTTATTTTTTAATTCTCTCTCACCTTTACATATATGGTAAAGGGTATATAAGGTTAGGCATAGCCGATTATATAACTCTTATTTGTTTTAAAATTACTCTTTTTTTTATCTCCTTATTACAATATATTAATTTGCATGTTTGGCGATCCGCTATTTTACTAAATTAGCGCACTTCTTATAAGAAAAACTAAAATAAAATTCGTCAAAGATGTGAGACAACTAACGTTCTTTTGTATTTTATTGTCACACTAGATGAACCCGGTGTGCTGCGCTACCCCCTCGTTATTAAATAAAATTAAAAGTATTGCGAAAATTTAATGACGATTGGTCCAGTAGTTAAGACTATATTACGATTTTTAATTTTTCTAAAAAGGGGCGGGGTCCCACCCACTTTTCTCCTGGTACGTATTCCTAATTATGCCAGTACCATATGTACCAAATATCGTATACGTAGGTCAAAAAATGGCCAAAATATGACGATATTAAATTTTGGGTTATATGGGCGAGGCCACGCCCCTTTTTCCACTCCCAACTTTATATAGTCAAGAATATCCTATTGCGAAAATTTAATGACGATTGGTCCAGTAGTTAAGACTATATTACGATTTTTAATTTTTCTAAAAAGGGGCGGGGTCCCACCCACTTTTCTCCTTTTACGTATTCCTAATTACGCCAATACCATATGTACCAAATATCGTCGACGTAAGTCAAAAAATGGCCAAAATATGGCGATTTAAATTTTTGGGTTATATGGGTGGTGCCACGCCCCTTTGTCCAATTAAAACTTCATATAGCCTATTATTCCTTCCAGAGTCACAGTAACATGCTGTGAAAATCAGGAAGATCGGTCCAAGGGTTTGGCCTCCTATAAAGCACAAACAAACAGACATTCATTTTTATATATAAAGATAGAAAACAGACCTCAAAAAATTTATAAATGTTTTCTTTATTTCTTTTATTTGGTATTTATAATAATTAGATGTTAATTTAAAAATAAATAAAACTTTAAAACGTTCAAGTGTTTGTTTCATATTTTGCCATGAAGACGTGTTTAAGTTATACTTTTTTTGGGACATGAAGCTTAGTGAGGTCTTTGTATTTTAAGTGGATAACATTGATGTTAATGGCATGCGGTTTTAATAAAATAATGAGACATACAAATATATTCGTGTAGCAACTCTAAAATAAAACGAAAAATTTCCTAGTGTTAAACTCTGTCGTTTTTATGTTTAAAAGTGGCTCCCAATAACATGTGATAAAACTCAGTAGGATTTTTTTTACAGGGCATTTATCATGTAACATTGACTGATGACAGCATTCTGCTTCTTATTTGCTGAAAAAAAAACACTATTTCATTTCAATACTTTAAGAAGCAATTTACAAGGACGTTCCAAAATTAGTCTTAAACATAATGTATTACATCAAAGCACGGGAATATTTAATTAAATTTATTAAAATCAAAAAAATATCATTGTATTTTTATTCCATGCAAATGTCCGGCAATGGCAGCTACACGTTGGATATGGATTTTAGTTTTAGAAAAAAAAAATTACGGCGGACTCTGGATAAAAGGGATAGCTATCAGTAGATGACCAAAAATCACTTGTCGAAAGCAAACGTCTATTGAATTATCAGCTTAACTTTTTGTTAATCACAAGAAACGAGTGGTAGTAGTATGCTTTACTCTCCTCCTCCAACAAAATTTATTACAATTTGGGGATGCTCTTTACCTCATTTCTCAAAATACAACCATGTTAAAACATTCATTAATATTCTGTTTTACGTAAGTGAAAAAAAAATAATTTTAAAAACAAAATATTTTGTAACATTTGTACTTAATGTTTTAGTGTAACGAATTAAAAAAAAATCAACAAAAAAAAACATTCAACACTTTTCCTTAATAGGATTACAGTCAGGGTTAGCATTTTTTTAAGCTTTTACACAATTAAATAAAAACAATTAAATTTGTCTTTGTATGGCAACACGAGCAAATAACAAACTTAAAAGAACATTTAATATTCATTTAAAATAACAACACTCCCACGCACACACACACACACACACAAGTTATCCCTTCGATAAAACACCCACATTTAATTTATAAATATAAGCTTAACCTTTTCTTCCGACTTCAAAAACTTATCTCAAATTGCTTAAGTAATTTCTAAGACTCATACAACAATCCCAATCTCACATTAATACATTACGTCCAACTATGTTTACTCTTCTTCCAAATACCCCCAGTGTTTTGATTTGTATACGAGTATATGTGTGTTTATGAGGTTATTTGAAATGGTTTGCCTCTAATATAATTGCGTAAAATTCAGTTAGAAGAGTGCTGAGTTTTATATAGCAGGGTGAGCACATAATGGGATTCCCAAATAAACCGTTTAAAAGAAACTTTTAATTTAAAATTTAATTACAATTATTTTTACAGCATTAAAAAGATGGATGACTTTTATTTATGAGCTATAAGAAATTACAAAAAATAAAAATTTTTGTTATTTTATAGTTTATTAGTTTTGACCTTCACAGGCATAACAACAAGTGTTTTAATATTATAATTTAAACTGAAAAATAAATGCTTCCCTCTGAAATACATTGTGGTCAAGGCGTCCTCATTTACACATAGCGGTAAATCAAGTTCTAAGGCTTGATTTACACGAAGCAACATGAAATCGAACATGGGTTAAAAAAAAACTATCTTTCTTTTAGTACACACGAGGCAACTATACAAGAAACCTATAAATAAGTATCAGATTTGTGAGTTTTATATGAAATAAACGCAACAGCGGTAAAAAACAAAATTAAAATTAGCGATACACAAAGATTTATATTTGCAATTATTATTTTTGATATCCAAACAATTTGTTAAAAAAAAGAATTTAAAATCAAACGCTTGTGAAAAAAATTAACAAAAGGCTTCCGAAATTTTATGAGGATAGAACCAAAAGTACTTGCAAATATTTTTGATATGATGCATAAAAAGAAAAGTATATTATTATTTTTTTGCACGAATCATAAAATAAACATCATATCACGACTGCTTTCAACTAAACAATAAAAAAAAATGGAGCATCGACGCAATGTGGGATGTGTTTCACTGTTTTTTCGTTACTACAACGGAATATGCTCTTATGAAGTTAGGGAACTTGTTCCCTAAAACCGTAATTTCAGACATACAACGTAATCTGTACGTCCTTTTGTGGATCATTGCCCAGTGAATTGCACTACGCATTACAGAGAGAATTCGTTTTTTAGCCGAACAGTTCATATGTGGAATTAACTCCCTGCGGAGGTTTTTTCCTGTCACTTTCAGTGTGCAAAAATTTAAATCAAATGTCCACAAGCACTACTCCTTTTATCCCCCCTCCCATAACCGAATTTTCTAGGTCTTGCATAATGCGTTGCGTCCTCAGTGGTGGTTCCAATTAAAAAATAAAATAAGCTAGTTTGGAGTTTTACAATTTGAGAATGTTTTTGGCAAGCCTAAGAGTGAATAAGGCAGCAATATAGTGTCAGAAGAGGATCATGCTTCCAACATCGTCGTAGCCTATTTCTAAGTTCACTTGCCTTTGAAAAAATGTGCAATATTTCTCAGAATCCAATCTTAAGTATTTCTGGCCATAAAGCGAAACCATTAGCGAATCAGAAGTATAAGCAACCGCGCAAGTTTTAGTAGAAAAGTATTTCCAATGACTTCTTAGTTTATCCTCGCATATTAACATTATTGCGCCTCTATCTTCCAAACACCATTAAGCACACATGTGCGCCAATATTCGTATTTGAGAAAACGTATTTGTATGGGTAAGAAACTATATTTGCTAAGCAACAACACAATATTCTGGAGCATGTTAGATGAATAGATTTAGTTGTATGTGAAGGCACTTTTTTAATCTTATTTTCAGTTTTATCACTATTGCAGAAGTTAGTTGTGTTCTATCACAACTACACAAGAACAAAGATGATATAATAAATGTTGGATAGGCAAATGTGGGTTACCAAAGGTACGCTTTAAATAGACCCAAGGCAGGCATCTTAATTTGTAAGCTCTACACTACAAGAGAAATAAAAATATAATAAACATGTAACAAAATAAGCAAAACGGTTTTGGTAAAATTTTTACAATACATGTGCGAAAATATTCGTGTAATGAAAGCCTACATGAGTTCAAAAAGCCTTTAAGAATTTTAAGGAAGGAAAAAATTAAATTTCATACAGTGATTTTATGGCTTTTAAGTTAATAAATTAAGTAGTGACTGTGTGCCTTATTCAAAATATTGTATTGAAAATAATAAACATTAAAAGTATAGAGTCTTCATAAGAAAATATCTTTGCAGGCTTTAATTTGCTGATGTGGTAGCAGATGTACCTCGGAAACATATGAAAAAGTATTATTTTTCTTAAAGTTAAACTTTTTACTTATTTAACAGCTTTGCAGAAAAGTATGCTTGAATGCTTGTTTATGTTATAAAAAAAAGACAGATTTTGTTCCGGCAATATTAGGGTTCCGTACGTAAACTTTAAAAACGTAACCTATTGTTTTCAGTACAATGTCGGTTCGTCTATTACAGCCATCTACCTTTGGAATAATAGTTTTGAAACGTTTGCAGAAGGTATATGCCATAGCTGCTATCACAGAAAAAATACTAAACTAAAAGGTGTCCGAAAACAACGTAATTCTCGAAAAAAAAAATTGTTATTATTTTTTTTTACAGTGGTAGGCAGTGCAAAACACCAGTAAAACTGTGTGCCTATAGTAACAGGTAGAAAAAAATAAAACTTAAAACTATGCATTGACATAATTTTTCCATACGTGGCCTTGTGTTTGAGCCACAATAGGCACACAATTGAAGTTAAAGTATTTTAATGTCCGCCATAAGAAAAAGCATAAAACCTTAGACATAAAACATTAAACTAAATTAAAACAAGTGTGTGTTTCTTTAGATTTAGTTTTTAACTAAAATTGACTGGCTTTTAGAATGTACACAAAGTGTGTAAAAAATTATGTCCGTTTTAAAAGTAAGCGTGAATAATAAATTTAAATTTCAATAGTGTGTCCATGGAGGCCGCGTTTTTCAAATAGTACCTTAATTTTAAACTGGTGTGGGCCGGACAGGCCCTGGAAATTTGTAAGTCTGCTATAAATAAAAGTACAAAACAATTAATTTAAATGAAACGAAATAAATGGTATCCTGAAAGTTACATAATTTGCTCACATATCAAAACTAAAAGATGTCCCAATAGTAACATTATTTTTACAAGACCATAATTTAAATCTACCCAAAATAGTCACTAACATGGCCGCTGTTATAACTTAAAAATTAAAATTAAACGGTGGCCCATTTCTGGTACGGAGCCGTTAGATTGTGAGTGCAATTCGCCTTTAATGGATTTATCTTTTTGTTTTGATTTATTATCTATTCGGCTAGTTGTTCATCAGGATTTTGATATCAGTAATATTTGCTGAAATACCCAGAGAATAACACAATATTGTAAACTGAAATAGTATACAGTTGCTATTAAAATTGCGCAAGTGAACTTCCAAGTATTATCTAGATGCGAAATCACTTCCAGCTATCATCATATCATGCTTTCTTTGCTCAGTGGGCATAACAGCAATCAATCGTATTCTCTGCCCATTTGTCTAGTTATTTTCTAAAAATCCTAGTTATTGAACCTTTAATAAGACAGTGTTGCCAACTAGTTTTCAACTGAAAGTGCTAAAAGCCTTGTGATTCTCTCGTCTGACAGCCCTTAATGGCAATAACATTTTAAATAATATGAATGCACGATTTATATAATAATATTTTGGATCAAGTGCCCTTTTTCATTACTAAACAAAGTCAGGGCATTATAAATATATCCACTCGGAATGTTTGCCAAATATGGAAACAAATGAGTCATTGGCTCGACGCAAACCATATTGCCTGTGTACTTTGAATGACAGAAGTATCTTCCCAGTATTTTTGTCTGGTTTAAGCGCAAAGAGCATAAAACATTTCTTTCATCACTGTCCTGTATTTATGAAGAGGTAAATGAATTCATTTTGATTATTTGTTTTCAGCTAACTACGAAATAAATCTGTAGGTCTAAGTACATGTAGAGAAAAAACCACAATAACCATATTATGTTTTCTGTAACAATGTATAGTTGTGGCAATCAAATTATAGTTGTTTCCAACAATACTTCAGTCTCGATAAATAATTTTCTGAACATTAAATGGCTACTCTGCAATAAAAACACTACATGGTGAAAGCACGTCTCGATGGCCATTTCGCTATCGCTTACTTAGCTCGTCAGGAAACTTCTCACTTCAAGCTTGAACTTTGATTTTTGTCTTTTCTTTGTAGTTTGGACAAAAATCTTTAGTTCATTTTAAATATTTGTGAGAAGTTTCCTGACGAGCTAAGTAAGCGATAGCGAAATGGCCATCGAGACGTGCTTTCACCTTCAATAATCAATACAGGAAAAATAGCACGATAAATTTAAAGTTAAATTATATTATTAATTATTCCCGTGTTGTTAATTTTTAAATACTACATGGTGAGTTTTTGCTTAAAACAACAAATTGCAACCACAACCAAAGTTTTATAACTTGTTAAAAATAATTTATAATATTTAACCATATATATTTTTAATTAAAGTAGGACTAAATACCAACAAAAAAAATTTTTTCTAGTACTTGGCAGAATGCTTTTCTACCAGATTAAATTTTAAATAGTTATTTATTTATTTATCGTTTTTGAAAAATCAAAAAAAAAAAAAATAAAGAATTTACGAAATAATTATCATAATATACAATAGCGAGATCATATTATAATTATAAAAATTATAAACAAAATGATAATCTTTTAATTTAACCATTTGATGTTTATACTTTATGTTTATATTTTACCATATTATTGTTATGCTAGACAACAATATTGTTTTACAACTAACTATGTTATTAATAAATATAACAATACTGTGCCTTAGTTACAATCATATAATACTATTATAATATATCGTTCCTACGACAATTGGACCTTCGCTCTAAAACGACCAGAGTCAATCTCGGCCAAAGATTGCCAATTGAACAACAGCTGTAAAAACCGAAAGTTTCTCGACAGCAGCAAAACTGTTACAATAACAAACATAATGTGCCTCTCATAGATTTTGGTTTCCATAATCATTATGTTTATCATAATAGAAACTGTATTTATCACAATGTAATATTAAAAATGCAAATGCTTAAAAAACCGTTATTTTTTATATTATTGCTTTAAATTTTTGTGTGTATCTGTGTGAAATGTATTGGAATCACGAAAAATTTCAATTTCGTAAAAATTCGAGTTAGGGCCTTTCTGCATGAGAGCAGCGATATATAGCATGTAAAAAGTATTTATGTATTTTAAATTCCTATATTTTTTAAGAAAGTAAAATTATTTACAAATTGTGTCACCAACAGAATGTAATGCTGCATCCGTCATCAGCACTCTATCGTGATCATGTCATCTATCTATCTTAGATTTTGTGCATTGTAAACATCATCTATTTAACCAACTTATTTTGTAACTAAGAACACGAGAAATATTCACTATCAATCAATATTTAGTTGGTTAAGCGAAGTCCACATACAACTCAAAGCTTTCTTTGTTATCTTTCATTATTCGTTATACATATTTGTTTTCGCTTTCCGCTAACTATCTGCACAACATTGTAGATGCTGCTCCAGTATCGTACTGATTGGTATCAAATAAGCATGTAAGTACCATGTGCCTTGCATGTAGTTTAATTTTTAATTTATTGGAATTATGAGTCGAACTGTTTGATATTCTACAAATGAATTAATAATTAATTAATTTCTTTTTTTATTTTTTTTATTAAATTACAATATTTTAATTAAAAATTATATAAAAATTTTTGAGTATCTTTTCTTAAGAAGACGCCACTTAATGTAGGGCAACATTTTCTGGATCGCTACATCTATCATCGGCATTCTTCGCATATTTGTTATTTTATATGCTAACTGATTTTACAGTCCGACAGAAAAGATGTTGTTATATATGTGCATTAAACAACGATCATTATTGTATGTATATTATCATTAAAATATATTTTCTCTCAAAACTTTTTTAGAGAAAAAGCTAAAAGTCATATAAAATATATAAGAACATATTTGTGCAAGTTTGTATTTTGAAAAAGCTGTATCTGATATGGCAGCGTACATTATGCGTACCAGTTCAGCTCTGCTAGCACTAACGAGGTCGATAACGATCTCCTTCTTAGAGATATGCAGCTAATTCCTACTATTGAAGGAGACTCGAACACTTTTAAGGTTATAAAAAAAACGAATAAAAAAAATCTAATAAAATTCTAATAAAATATCATGAAATGAAGGGTTTAGTGCTATTAAAAAAAATCTTTCTACCACGTACATATTTATTGTATTTAGGACTAATCTATCCTTATTGAAATGACAAATACTCTCTTTATAACTTCGTTCAGAGATATTAATGATTTTATTTGCAATTGAATATGCTTCAGTGTATTTTAAAAATAAACATATAAGAGTTATTTTTATATCCTTTTGTATTCAATAAAAGTAAAACTGGATATATTTTAAATGATATTATAGACACGTTATGAAAACTGATGGATGGATCTTATCAAAAATATGACTCACAGTTATTTATTTATTTTTTTTAATTTCAATATTTTAATTTTTACTTCGTAGGAAAAAATCAAATGACGCTGGTTAAAATATATATGGGTATATTTATATATTGCTTTGTTATACGCAAAACGTAACCTATTTGATAAATTTTATTTAAAAGATACCATTTTCGTTTAACATATTTATTTAGATGAAATTGACATGTTTTGCAATTCTTAGCTAAAACTTATTTATCTTAAAAAAAAACTTTAATAATCCTTTGCATTTTAAATAAGTATTAGAAGTAATTTCATGTCAATCACAGGTAAATATTTGTATATGTTTATGCGTTTGTGTGTGTCTTATAAAAATTTACGAAATAAAAAATATACTTTTTCCTATTAATAAAAAATTACATACGCAACGTATGAGCAACATTAGAAGCATTTAATACATATTGTGTATACGTCAACGTGATCGATGCTTAAGTTTAAAATTATATTTTTTTAATATTGACAAACGTTCATTTGTAAGTATTAACTTTGTATTATAACAATAAAATGTTTTTGCATGGGCAAAATATTTAACAGTGTCCTTTAAGAAACTACATTTCTTTTAAGGTCACTGAGAATTTAAAAAAGTACTTGAACTTGATTTAAAATAACTATAAATATAAATTGTTTTATCTGCAAAAAGAGAGAGAGAGAGCTAAATTGGACATACTTCAACAAACGTGATGAGTATATTTAATAAAAAAGACTTGATATCATTGACATTTTTTTTTGAAAAGTAACTTGAAAAAATTATCGCAACAATAAAAAATATAATAGAAAACAGAGCTGGGACAATCTTAAATATTTACCTGTTTCCTAATAATGTTATTAAAACCAGTGGGCCTCTTTATTGTTAACTGAATAAATAGTTTCTCTTCTTCCGCTAGCAAATTACAAAATTGCTCTGCAAATATTAGAAACTATGAGTATTCTTTTAAGATTATTATTTTAATCTAACGTTTTTTTTTTAATTGTATTATTTATTTATTTATAATTTTAAAATTAATAAGTGATTTGTATCGTTTTGAAGTTGACCGAATTTTTTGTTCGTATTCCCTAATGTTGTTTCTTAGAATAATTGCTTATTGTTGGTGTGTTAAAATATATTGTTGTGATAATAAGATTAGCATCGCGTTATCTATCTGTAATATCAAAAATTAGTGTTGTACTCAGTGACCAGTAAGTACCGAGACCGTGATACTTATGGATTTCCTGTCCAGTCCGAGCAACTGTCTACCTCGGCTTGAAAGACGCTCCAGTAGTCAGGAAATCTAAACGAGAGTCTTAGTCCAAGGTTATTGGAGAAGATCTCGTAACCGACCCTGTTGTCCAGTTTCGAGCCATCAGTATAGATGTCGAGAGTATTACTCAAAACCACTTCGTTACAGACCCATTCCTCCCTTCTTAGAATATGGATCCGAAACCCGTGGTCCAGAGCAGGAGTAGAAGAGATGTAGTCCACCATTGATGGTATGGGCACATCCCGAACGATAATCTTAGAGTGCCCAATGTCCGGCCTAAGCCAGTGTGAGAGGGCATTAAGTCTGGCTGCACAGCATTTGGCCTTTGCTACACCAGGAGTTTGGTGGGTAGCCAGTGGAGAAGGTCATACAGAGCCTTTGTCGAAGTAGTTCGGAGAGCCACAGTAATCAAAATGGCGGCTGTTCTCCTGACTTTGTCAAGAGGCTCTTGGCTTACCGTTTTCTCGAGAGCGGGCCACCAAAAAACAGCACCATAGAGAATATTCGGCTTGATTACTGCCTTATAATGCCAGGAGGTGATCCGAAGCAGGACTATGTAAACAAGAAAGTATAGCCAATGCATCCGATTACTTCGCTAGTTAAGTCGCAACTATATAAATAATGGACTATCCAGAGCCACTCGATACTTACAGTGGTTCAAGGGACGTATTAGCGTGACAAAAGTTTTGCTGGAGTAGCACAGTAAGGGGGATTAATAGCCTTTAAATTAGTCGCAGTTAATATATTCAGAGCTGCAGAGGAAGAAGATCCTGAATAAAAATTAACATGCTGGTATTTGTAGTCAACCGAACTCTCACAACAATATTAAAATCATGTATCGTTTAAGGCATAGAAGAATATAACCCCAATAAATAATTGTAAAAATAAAAAATAGATCTTTTACTTTGTCTTCTTTTAACATGAGATTAAACATTCAGTTCATTTGCAGGTTCTCCTTCGTATCCGTTTTAAAATATTTAGTTAAAGAATAAAAAATCCTTTATTACAGACGTGTTAATGTATTTTTATCATTGATTAAATGCAGTATGAAAAATATTTTCTGATCACTTAATTAAAAACAATACATGCGAGTAGAAGCCTGCTTGACCTTTACCGATGAATCAATTGCTATTCAAAGTATGGTGCCAAATATCAACGGACTGTCAACCGCAGCCCAATCATCAGTTAAAACCATCGTTTTCTTACTATCGAGGGAATCAAAACAAACCTTGGTAAAAAGTTTTTTATAAAATGATTGAAATAGTTTCTTCAAAAAGAATAGAAATCTTAAGATCTCACGCGAAAATCTCAATCTTTTTATCTGACAAAAGTCGTACACTTACAGTGCATTTAAACTTCTTACATCTTGCTGTTAATTAAAGAATCATAAATGTATAAACCACGCACTTATTTCTTGCGGTCTTTAGTTGGAAACTACAAGCTACAAAATACCAAATAGGGACTTCGAAATGATACCAGAGCATTAAATTACAGACAAACCTCCCATAAGAAGAATTCAACGATAAATTAAATAGAAGAAAAAGCATTTGCGTGATGACATAAAAAATCTACTCAAATTGTCTTGCAGGATGCCATTCTGCTAACTTTTGCTTAATAAACCAAATTACTATTAATAAAGCAGTAAGAGAAACCACATGCTTCAATTAAAATAGATCCCATTGTAAACTCGGTTTTGTGGCTTCCCAATTAAAACGCAGTAGTATTAAAATACATTTTACAATTTAACGCTTAAAACATTTTTTTTTTCGAATTTATTTCTTAATTTTCTGTAAAGTGTTATTTATATCTTTTTCGCCTTTCCCTGATCATTTATTATTTAACTATTATCAGATTGTATTTATAGGATATTTTTTCTTTCAACTCACTTCACATTTAAAAGAAGTGATTAAATTATGATGAAGTAGCATCAGCAGCAGCAGCTTTGCTTACGTATTGCTTTGCACAAGTAAATAGTTTATGTAACATAAGAGTCTATAATGGAAAAGTAGTTTGTTTATGACCAAAACGTAAAAGAGATGGTTTGCCCATAACTGATTAATACATCTAGATCTTTAGCTTCTTCATTCCAGAAACCAGTCGGCCAGCCAGTCAGCCAGCCAGCCATTATTGTTAGCAACTCGTACAAGATTAAATACAAGCGTGAGTAGGTTTATGTGTATATGACTTATAATGTTAAAAAGTAAACTCGTGTACATGTTTGTAGTATAATTGTATGTTGTATTGTCTTCACTCCAATATTGTGTTGAACTACAGAAGATTGTATTGTGTATTTACTCATGTGCGTTAAACTCTATGTAAGTGTGAGTTTGTATGTATGAAGGTATGGACATATACATTTCTATATTGGCTGACTTTTCAAGGGAGTCTTTCATTTCTTTTGTTGTTCTTTTTCTTATAAATGTGTTTGTATGCATGTTTATACGTGTTGGCATTTAAAATGGAAAAATTATCGTGAGCCAGTTTATAAAACATGAAACGAAAAGAGAATAATCAAAATTGAAAAAAAGAAACTATTTTCTTTAATCAGTGACGTTCCATGGGAAAGTTTGTTAGTGCACCGTAGGAGTACTTTAAAGTGCTCTATATGCAAAGGGTAAAAATTTTCTTCTCTGCAAATAGGGTGGCCGCTTGTTGCCAAGTCAAGCCGACTGACACTAATTGCGAGAACCAATGCGAGAAAATTGGTACGAGGGCTGCTCTATATATATCTGGCCTAATAGTGAAAATGCGAATATTTATAATCAAAAATGGTTTTATTGTTTTTAAAAGTATTCTCCAGCATGATTTATACACTTTTGCATGCGCTCAAACCAGTTGTCGAAGCACTTTTTCCACTCCGATTGAGACACCTCTAAAACATGGTTTTTGAACACTTCAACAGCTTCTTCTGGCGACAAAAATCGTTGACCACGCATTTTTTCTTGATGTGCGGAAACAAGAAGAAGTCATTAGGTGCCAAGTCATGGCTGTACGGCGGATGACCCATTAATTCCCATTAAAACGCTCTGGTTTGAGCCGATGTGTGAGAGCTCGTATTGTCATGGTGAACAATGATTCGTCTTCTCTTGTTGGTTTTTCGAATTTCTCCGATGACTTCAGGCGAACAAATTGTAGTGTACCACTCAAAAGTGACCGTCCTACGTTGCTCAAGCGGAACAGTCGCCACATGACCAGTTTTGCCGAAGAAACAGGTGACTATTTGCTTCGAAGTGCTTCTTCCACGAACAAATTTCGTTGGATTTTGCTCCTCTTTGAAGACCCACACGGTCGATTGTTATTTCGTTTCGGGCTCATACGCATAGGTCCATGATTCTTCACCTGTGACGATCTTATAAACGTCTTTTGAAGCACCGCAATCGTATTTTTGCAACATTTCTTTGCACCAATCGACACGAGCCTTTTTTTGAGCGACTTTCAAATTGTGCGGGATCCAACGAGAACAAACCTTTTTTACGGCCAGGTGTTCATGCAGTATCGAATGTATGCTCGTGGAAGAAATGTCCAAGGATGTCTCTATCTCTCGGTATGTAGCATGTCGATCTTGCATTATGAGTTCACGCACGGCATCAATGTTCTCTGGCACAACAGCCGTTTTTGAACGACCTTCACGGAATTCGTCTTTGAGCGAGCTTCGGCCACGATTAAATTCATTATACCAATTTTTTACAGTGCGATAGGATGGTGCTTCATCGCCAAACAAAGATTTAAGTTCATCAATGCACTCTTGTCGTGATAATCCACGTCGAAAGTTGTGAAAAATGATGACACGAAAATGTTCACGAGTTAATTCCATTTTTTTCTATAATAATTTTTTCAAGTCACTGTAATCAAACACAAATAATGGTCGTACGTCTAAACGTTTTGAGTACGATTATGCTTAAAAATGACAAACTTTTCAAAGGAAATGTCAGATTGCACTTGGCAGCACTCAGTGTTGACAGGCCAGAAATATATATAGCAGCCCTCGTACTATACAAATTAGTACAAATAACCGCGAACAGGTGATAGTGGGCGCCGAACTGGTCAGAGCGCAAATCTGATTAAAGTTTTATTATTGTGGCTGCTACAACAATTAAAAATAAAATGAAGCTAAAAATTTTAACTTGCCAATTAGTAACGATGCACATAGGAGTGATTTGCCAATCTGGCCGGACATATCTTCTTAATAATATTCTTCGGAGGCGGGGATTGGTAAGGCATTCGAAAGCTTAATAAAAAATATTTTTAGGAAATTGTAAAAAAATTAAATAAAAAAATTTTTCACAGGAACCTTTTTGGAGGTGGCATTGTAGGGATACTTTTCCTTGCACATACAAATTAATTTCTTTGGATTAAGGCCTATGTAATCCATTTCTTTTAATAATTACATTATTTTTTTCAAATAATATTTTATTTCACCGCCCAAAAAAGGGGCGTAGCTAAAATGGCATTTTAGAATCTCGTGAGTCCAACTTTAAGTTTTTCAATATGCTGTGACCTTAAAAAACTTGCCGTTTTCAGAGGTAGGATTAATTCTTCTTAGGGAAATTTTTTTCTCCTTGGTCCTATTTTTTTTTTTTTTTTAGCTTGAACAGTCTATGACCATAACAGATTTTCCTGCAATTTTCATTAATCTAGAAGCATTCAGTAAATTTCTAGAGCCAATATAAACTATAAAAAAAATAATGTCCGGACAGATCGGCAAAATACCCCCATGTTCGATAGTTAACTTTAATGCTGGTAAGACGCGACCGTGCATGTTTATTTCTATTGAATAGTGATACTAATGTCAAGGAGTCGCATGCTGTTGATGTTTGTGGTATGAAAATACAAGTCTTAAAGCTGGATTTTGATTCCATTTGATAATTTTAATATTTACGAAATCTTTATTGATAGAACAGAACTCCTAAAATATATTTTGGAGATATTCCACCGCATACACGAAATAGCAAAGAAGATCATTAATGACATTAAAAATTCCAACTCTATTTTGTCACTGAGGAATCAACACATTATGAAATGAAATTGGCGATTCTAATAAAAGGTGCTCTAATAAATTCCGAGTGCCTTTCTTTTTTCATACAACACAAACTAAATAAAGAGTTCAAAACATTGTAAATCTCTTCAAAACAATTTCTATAACTTGAAAACGAACCGAGTTAATTTAAACTCTCCCTAAAGAAAAAGCTGTTCACTATGAATATTAAAATAAGTTGCATATTTTCCTTTGATATTTACCATACAAATACATGTGTGTGCGATATATATATTTTTTTAATCTTATATATACAAACACACGCATTTATATGCATGACAGAAATTCTGTTCATTTTTTAATGCGTAAAGTTCTTTCTTTATTTCGGTTCAATGTTTTTAAAATTGTTTTTCTTTTAACAGCTGTTTGATTAAAATATTCCAATAAACTCGTCATCAGCGTTGTCTCGTTTCGCATTGAGATGCATCAACACTTTTGTTTATAAATCCAGAAACTTTATTTTTTTTCTTTTGCAGTTTTTCCATATAAAAACTTCACACAACTAAAAAAAAAACAAAAAAGAAATATCAAAAAGCAAAGAAAAGCTGTGTGGCATTCTTGCAAAAAGTTTTCACAAATGAATACAGCAAAGAAATTTTTATATGGATAAAGCAACTCATACTCTGGTTCAAATGATTAGAACCACTTAAGTGGTACTTTAAAATATTCTTTGTCAATAGCTAAAGAAAGATAAGTTTTTTTTTTTAATTTGAAAAATATCTACAACAAAAAGATATATGTTGAAGCCCGTTTTGCTACCAGAAAAAAGAAACACACAAAAAATTATAAATTTAATCTTTTATTCCATTTAATTATTTTAATTAAAAATTTAATTATTTTTTTATAATAGAAGCTATTGAGTTTATTGATAATACTTAAGTTATCATAGATTGCTAGCTCTTTTATTTAAAATATTTTTAAATTAAAGTGTTTCATTGTATCATTAAGTGACATCGAATAATCCAATGAAATATCATTCCAGGAGTCCTTCGTAACGAAAATCATTAATTATTTTATTTTCATTCCTCGAGTAAGACAAACCCAAATATTTTCAATTATGTTAGGGTCGGGAGAATATGGTATCCAATTAGGACGACCTTACGGCACTTACACTATGCAATTTTTCATGAAACTAAAATGAAATTTTTGTTTGTTTTGTTTGTGAAGCAGGAGGAGTAAGTAATATGGTACCGCTTAAGTTTTGATGGGATGTTACTGTTGCTAATGTTTACTTTTAGGTAACGCACAACGCTGCAACTTAAATAGAAAATTGAGTAAAAAATGGCTCAAAAAATTGCTTAGTGTAAATCTGGACTATCACGGTACAAAAATATAACTTATCTTAGGGAATGCCGACTATAGCAGAGTATTTTAAGATTTTTTAGTAATTTTTGTACACTAAAATTATAAATTGATTGGACTACAATAGGAGGACATAACTTCACCTTTTAATGGCGATTAAAAATAGCTGGTTTTTTCTCGTATCAAAAAAATAATATGATTAGCTATCGAAATTAATTTTCTTTTGTTCACTTAAAATCACAATCAGGCCATAAACATGGCCTCTTATTAAAATGTCTCATGCCATTCGCTCTCTAGCAAATGGTTATTGATTAATTTTGCGCAAATTATTTAGCAGCGATTTTTTTTCTAATAGCTCATTTTGCAGTTTAGATGATGATGGAATACCAAAACAAGAGTTTGATGCAATTCTCAAGACATTTCTGTTTTAGGTTGGATTTAAATCGCTTGAGGTCCTTAGGTTAAGTTAGGCAGACAGCTGTGTTTCAACAGCCCACTTTGGTCCATTAATTGGTCCCTTTGTGCTGGTTGGGGTCCTTTCTTTGCTATTTTTCCATAGTTTTTAATAGCTTTTAGGTATTCGAGCAGAATTTTAAAACTTTGTCAATTTCCCACTCAATGGTCCGACCTAAGTATTCTTGCAAATCAAAGACATCGATTTTGGCCTTTTGTTTTACATTGAAATTTCTCTTCCTGCACATTTTTCACTATTGAACCAAAAAAAAATTTTTTTGGAAATGTACTTTCAAATTACTGTTGAATTTAACTTTAATGTTGTCAATATTTTTTTAATCTTCAGAGAATGCCTTTTATGTTGGTAGTAAAGAAAAAATAAATGACCTACTAAAATTTAAGTGGTTCTCTGGCATTAAGGCCACGGTATATGCCCTGTGTGACTTGGATATTCCCGATAATATGGATTATTGCTCGCCCATCCCCTTGTCAGATATTGGAAACTCGTTTATCCGTTCTTCGGTGTGGTTTGGGGATGGATCTGGTGGGAACATAAAAGCCTGAACGATCCTTTCCCATTTAGGACCCAAATGATTCGGTTTTCTCAGGCCGGCAGACTGTGCAACCTAATCTTAGTTACCCTTAGTGGTTCAAATTATTTGATAAATGGTGTACGTAACAAACAAATAATTGTGCTCAGCAATTGAAAAATATTTTACAATTGTTTTAAGAAAAATTTAAAAAAAGTTCCAGTGTTATATTCATAACGAAAATTTAATGTCAAAGACATATAACATAAATAAAATTCATAAAAATATTATGTTAAATTTAAAGGATCAAAAAAGAACTTTAACAAAAACGGTGAAAGTTAGGACTTTCAATAACAATTCAAAGCGGTAATATTTGTCTTTTCATTTAAACTAATAACAAAGCGCACAATGGGCTTATCGACTGGTTTTTGAGTCAAAAAGTCCGTTTTTGTACTAGCAATTTTTGAAAAGCAACGATGTTATTTTATGGCTAATACATTAGGACACTTAATGAAAAAAAAATGGAACCATGTGGCAACCATTTATTTAGCAGGAAGCTGCCACTTAAGAAGTAAACAAAACCAAGGAGTAAATAAGCAATATTTATTACAAATGATAAACTATTACAAAATGGATAATATTAGTAAAGCTATGAGAATTTAGATTTAAAATAATTTGTACAAAAATATTGAAGTGTTACTTTTTTTGTGGTGTTAAACTGTGACTTCTTTTTGGTGTAATTTTTGCAAAAATTTTCACATTTACTGAAGTAGGAGTTTGTATATTGGAAGGTGTGTTGAAAACAATTAGTATTAAAAGAAAGGCATTAATATGTAATTTATGTGTTTAAAAACATGACTGCGGCCATCTGAAACCTTTTTAGATATTAATCTTCCTAGATTGGATTAAACCAAAAAATGCTGATATTATAATTATTTGGTTAGAAAATAATCAAAGTGTGACCGCTGTTGTCAACTGGCTCTGCAGTAAAGTAAATTAAGTAAACTCAGAGAGATTCTAATGAAAACTGTATGATACCAATTAATAAGAAAACTAATAATTTTTGTGCTTATGCCAACCATAAATAGACCGCAAACTTGACGAACTGGTCTAAAAAGGAATCCAAGGGTTATCATGTGAAACTGAAAAAATTAAATTACTCGTAATATGAATAATTTAATTTAGTTTTCATTCGTTTTATTTAATAAATATTAGTGTTTCATAGAAAAAATATATATTTTTGGCCAGCGAAACGGACCGGGCTCAACCAATGATTTAAAAAATATGTGACATATTTTCAATAAATAAATTCAAAATATCACAAATTTATTTTTTTACTTTATGTACAAATTTTTTAAAAAATTAATCACATTTTTAAGAAAATTTGGCCAATAATAACAAAATTATACATGTTACGTGGAACCTTAAAAAGTTACAAAAAAATGTCACCAAAAATGCAACTCTGTAAGGGAAAGGAATTGAAGTTGAATTTGTCAAGCCTCAGAGGGACTTCCTTATGCATCACACTTAAAGCTATCACGTAGAACCCTACGGAAAAGCACTTTGACAGAATGGTGTCTAGAAAACCCAAACGTTTGAGTAAAGTCAAAAAAGCATTTTCGTCAAATAGAAAGTAGTGGAAATTATCATGCAGGTCTCATGTGGCTAAGAGGAACTAAAAGATCCAATGATGTTGATGACAGCCGTACCCTGTTCTAGTGAACTATTTAAGAAAACATCCCATGGTCACAAGGTTCATCTAATAGTGTCCACGGACATAATATTCATGGACTTTTTGTCACACTCAAAAGTGACACACTGTCCACGGAAAAATATTATAATGTACATGGCCACTAGGTGGCAGGTCATAGTGTCCATAGACGTAATGTCGATAGACTTTATGTCAGCACACAAAAGTGACATTATGTCCATGGACTTTATGTCGCTTTGAAAAACATCGTAATGTTCATGGCCACAAGGTGGCACGTCATGGTGTCCTTAAGCATAATGTTCAGAGACTTTATGTCGCACTCAAAAGTGACATAATGTCCATAAACTTTATGTTGCTTTAAAATACATCATAATGTCCATATTTACTAGCTGGCATGTCATAGTGTCCATAGACTTTATGTTGCACCTAAAAGTGTCATATTGTCCATTAACCTAATGTCGCTTTGCAAAACGTCGTAATGTCCATGATCACTAGGTGGAATGTTATAGTGTCCATCCGCACAATATCCACAGACTTTATGTTGCATTTAAAAGTGACATAATGCCTATGGATTTTATGTCGCTTTGAAAAACCTCGTAATATCCATGACCAAAAAGTAGCATATCATAGTGTCAATGGACATAATGTCTATAACTTTATGTCGCACTTAAAAGTGACATAATGCCCATGGACTTAATGTCGCTTTGAAAAATGTCTTAATGCCTATGGCTAGTTGGCATATCCTATTGTTTATAGAAATAATGTCCATAGACTTTATGTTGCACTCGAAAATGACATAATGTCCATGTCATAGTATCTACGGCATAATGTCTATTATGTCATTTTAGTACGGACATAATGTCACTTATGAAAGCTTCATAATGTTTGTTCTTAAAATAAAAACGGCGTTGCTGACCAAAAATTTCCTGAACAACTATTTGTTTACTATAAAAGTTTTGCCAGCCAGCTTATAAAAATGTTACAACTTTCTTACAAAGAATACTCTACGTTAATGGACATTATGTCCTTGGACGTTATGACATGCCACCAGCCACAATATTAACAAAAAATACTTTATATTAAATAACAACAAACTTTTGACACTCTCAAAGTTAGTCTAAGAGAACAAAAAAATACCTCAAAGTATATAAAATATTTATACACGACAACAACGAAAACAAATTATAATAACATGTTGTAACATATTATTTTTTTTCAACAAATTTCCAAAAAAGATAGAAACAAAAAACTATTGACTTTTAACTTTAAATAAAAGCACTTAATTGTACGAAGAAAATGCTTAAGTACTTTATCAAATGCCATGATTTTAAAACAAAATAAAAAGTACTTTTTTTACAAGTATTTTGTTGTTGTTATTTTGTTGCTTTGATAACTGATAATGGCTGACATAACACATAAATAGAAACACTATGTTATTTTTTATTGGGGTCCAGGGTATGAGACTCTATTTGTTGTTTTTGTTTAGGGCGTTGATGAAGGCCTTAAAAAGGAACATTTCTTTCTTTTCCTTTTTGTGTTTGTGTATATTTTTTTTTTTTTACTTTTACCTTAGCTTGTGATTATTTGTTTAGTAGTGTGTATTCTATGGCTTTAGATTATAAGTTATAATATGTTGCTGCTGTAGGTGCTGTTGTTGTTGTTTAGCATAATGAATTTTTTTTTAGTAGGATTTGTTTTTTACATTATTTGCTGTAAAGGGGTGTTGTGGGCTTTTACTGATATTCCTTAGTTAAATTGTAAGAAGTATAAATTTTGTTTATTTCTTTTCGTTTTTAGATTTTCATGTTATTATGATTTACCTTAATAATGCTCTGCTAAAGTTTGTTTTAAAGTGAAGAAAAAAAATTACAAACTTTTTTTATAGATGATGTTGTTGGCTTTTAAATATCTGTTTCTATTTATAGCTGCTGTTTTTGCCTTGCAAACTTTTTTCTTGTATGTGTATGTTTTTGAGTCTGGGTAACAAAATAACGTTACATTGGAATAAACAAAATGCTATCTCCTGGTGTTCTTAAAACATGTTTCTTAAGTAGTTTTACATGTAATAATTCGAAAGGTGACAGGGAGGTTGGATTTTTTTTTGTACAAGTAATTATTAATCTGTTGAATTGTATCTTAAGTTTTACTTAACAGTTACAATTTTTTTTATTTTTTTTTTAGTTTTTTTATAGAATTTTTCTTTATTTATTTATTTTTTTATTCTTGTACACTAAATTGCTTTTTGCTTTTTACAAAAAAAATATTTGCAATTAACTGTTTTATATCTGTATGCTTTTTATTTATTTCTATTTTAATTAATGTTTGTTTAGAATTTCTTTTGCTTTTTTTAATAACTCTTGCTTAAACTTTGAACTTTTTACTAAAAAAGCAACAATTTTTCTTTTCTGTTTTAATCAAAAGATTGCATAGACTTTTTTCTTTATATTTTTTTAAAACTTTTCCATTTAAATTTGTTTTCTCTAAAGCAAAAAACACATTTTTTTAGGTTGATTCCGCCAGTATATAATAAACTGTTGTTATAATTTTCGGTAATAACCGTCGTCACTGGCTGTGTACTTTGGATGTTCGGCGAGCGCTTTCGATGTGATAACATCATTTTCAAGCCGCGTTTTTATTAAAACTGAAGAGATAGTGTTAAAAATAGATAGTGTTAACAATAAAAGGTGGTGGGTTTAGGTAATTTTTGTCCGTTTAAATAGTATTATGCAGGTAGATTCCCTGATATCTGTCTTGTTTATTGGGGTAAATAGTTAATATTTGGGTCTTTTATTATTGGATAGGTAAGTGTGACCATCTGTGGGTGTTTTTCGTTTGTAAGAGTGTTTTAGTAATTTTAGTGGTGTAAAAATCGTGTCAGAGGTTGTGTTTACCTGTTCGTTAATAATGTCTCTGTTAAATGTTCGTGTTTTGTAAATTTCCATGTTTTCAAGAATGTCTAGTCTTCGTCCTTTTTTACTTGGGTGTAATACTGTCATACATTCATCTATTTCCTTTGGTTCGTGTCCATGTGTGTAAAGGTGTTTTGCGAAATTGGAGTCTTCCCTTTTCCTTTTGTATGATCGTATGTGTTCTGTAAACCTTGTTTTTAATGTTCGTCCAGTTTGTCCGATGTATGTATGGTTGCAGGTGCAAGTAAGTCTGTATACTCCGCTGGTGCTAAATTTATCCGTTGTTTCTATTGATGTCTTGAGATTGTTACGTAGAGTGTTGCTCGTTTTTAATGTTGTGTGTAAACCTTCTTTTCGGAAAAGGTTGGTTAATCTATATATTTCTGGTCCTGTGTAAGTAAAGATGTGTCGTCGTGTTGTGTCGATAGTTTCCTTGTCTTCTTTCTTCTTGTTTTTGTTGTTGTATTGTCTGAGTAGTTTATCGATGGTTGTGTGGTTGTAACCGTTATTTTTAGCTATAGTGTAAATTGTATCGAGTTCTTTGTTGTATTTATCTGGAGCGAGTGGGACTATTTTAAGTCTGTGAATCATGTGTCTAAACGCTGCGAGTTTATGTTGAGTAGGATGGTTTGAGGAGCTGTGGATAGTTGTGTCTGTCATGGTTGGTTTTCTATAAATGTCAAAGTTTAAGGTATCAATTCCTCGTATTATTGATATGTCAAGATAATGTAAAGTTCTGTTTTGCTCTTTTTCCATTGTGTATGTGATTTTGTTGTGTATTATGTTTAAGTCTATAAGAATTTGTTCGGCGTTGTCTCTTTCTAGGATGCATATAATGTCGTCTACGTATCTGTAGTAATGGGTTATTTTATGTTTTTCCATCAGTTTTTTGATGTGTAGTTGTTCTAAGTGTTGCATGAAAATCTCTGTGAAGATTGCGGATGTTGGGTTTCCCATGCCGAGTCCATCAGGTAGTTTATAGAATTTATTGTTGAATCTAAAGTAGTTTTGTTTTAATATCGTCTTTGCAATATCCATTATTTCGTTGATATATTGATTGTCGTGTATGTTGGAAAGTATGTTACGTAGGATAGTCAAAGTTTCGTGTGTGGGTATTGATGTATATAGATCCTTTATGTCGAAGGAAACGAGTCTCGTATTATCAGTGATTTTGATGTCCTTAATTTTGTTTATGAGGTCTTGTGTATTTCGTAACATGTATGTGTTCTGCAAATTTATTTTCTCTTTTAAGAATGTAGCAAGGTGTTTGGCCAAGTTATATGCAGGCGCAGGTTTGTAATTTACTACAGGTCTGATTGGAATATTTTCTTTATGAATTTTGGGTTGTGCTCTGAGTGTAGGGGGTCCTGGGTTCATGTTCATGAATATGTATAACTTTCCGTCAGTGAACGTTTTGCAGCGTTTTAGTAGGCTTCGTATTTCCTTTTGGAATGAATCGGTTGGGTCATTCTTAAATTTTGTGCATTTTACTTGCTGAATGAATTGTTGTGTTTTCTCTATATAGTCTTTCTTGTGCATTATTACAGTTGTGTTCCCCTTGTCTGCTTTAGTAAGTAATAGATTATTATTCCGAAGTTTTGCTTTTATCTGTCTAGTAGTTTTTTGTTCGTCAGGATTAGTTTTAGATGAAGTGTGTTCTCTTATTGTTTTTTCAAGTACATCGGCTATCTTGTGTCTCATGTGTTCTTGTCGGTCAGTTGGTAAGTGTGTAATAGTAGCTTCGGCGTCTACGATTTGGGTTTCAATTGTTTTTTCTATTTTGTTAAAAGGTAGATTATGTTTTAGTCCCTTCTCTATTAGTTTTGTTTCATTGTCGCTGAATTCTATGTTTGTCAGGTTTTTCACTCGTGGGTAAAATTCTGAGTTTGTACGTTTTTCAGTCTGTTTTGTGAGTTTTTGTAAATTTTCTTTCCATCCGCTTGTATTTGTCAGTCATCTGATTTTGTATCCTTTCATGTAAGTTGTGTAAAAATGTGGGAAATAAAATGGTAAAGATTATGTCTTGTTAATAAGTCTGTTACTTTTAAATGAAGATGATAAGTTTCCTTATTGAGTTTGTCTTTTTTAATGTAAAGTGAGCGTATTTCAGTCTTTATCCATGTCAGTTGTGCTACACGCTTTGCTCGTTGGGAAGCGTACGTTTGGTTCGTAATGTTAATAGTTATGTATCGTGGAGTAATGTTGTTTTTAAGACATTGTTTGTTGAATCGTATGTTTGCTATTGTCTTGTGTAGTTGTAGTGTCTTGTTAGTGAGTCTAGTTAATAGTACCTTAGCTTGACTAGCTGTATCCGGTATTAAATTAATTGGGTTGATTCCGCCAGTATATAATAAACTGTTGTTATAATTTTCGGTAATAACCGTCGTCACTGGCTGTGTACTTTGGATGTTCGGCGAGCGCTTTCGATGTGATAACATCATTTTCAAGCCGCGTTTTTATTAAAACTGAAGAGATAGTGTTAAAAATAGATAGTGTTAACAATAAAAGGTGGTGGGTTTAGGTAATTTTTGTCCGTTTAAATAGTATTATGCAACAACAAAATCACATACACAATGGAAAAAGAGCAAAACAGAACTTTACATTATCTTGACATATCAATAATACGAGGAATTGATACCTTAAACTTTGACATTTATAGAAAACCAACCATGACAGACACAACTATCCACAGCTCCTCAAACCATCCTACTCAACATAAACTCGCAGCGTTTAGACACATGATTCACAGACTTAAAATAGTCCCACTCGCTCCAGATAAATACAACAAAGAACTCGATACAATTTACACTATAGCTAAAAATAACGGTTACAACCACACAACCATCGATAAACTACTCAGACAATACAACAACAAAAACAAGAAGAAAGAAGACAAGGAAACTATCGACACAACACGACGACACATCTTTACTTACACAGGACCAGAAATATATAGATTAACCAACCTTTTCCGAAAAGAAGGTTTACACACAACATTAAAAACGAGCAACACTCTACGTAACAATCTCAAGACATCAATAGAAACAACGGATAAATTTAGCACCAGCGGAGTATACAGACTTACTTGCACCTGCAACCATACATACATCGGACAAACTGGACGAACATTAAAAACAAGGTTTACAGAACACATACGATCATACAAAAGGAAAAGGGAAGACTCCAATTTCGCAAAACACCTTTACACACATGGACACGAACCAAAGGAAATAGATGAATGTATGACAGTATTACACCCAAGTAAAAAAGGACGAAGACTAGACATTCTTGAAAACATGGAAATTTACAAAACACGAACATTTAACAGAGACATTATTAACGAACAGGTAAACACAACCTCTGACACGATTTTTACACCACTAAAATTACTAAAACACTCTTACAAACGAAAAACACCCACAGATGGTCACACTTACCTATCCAATAATAAAAGACCCAAATATTAACTATTTACCCCAATAAACAAGACAGATATCAGGGAATCTACCTGCATAATACTATTTAAACGGACAAAAATTACCTAAACCCACCACCTTTTATTGTTAACACTATCTATTTTTAACACTATCTCTTCAGTTTTAATAAAAACGCGGCTTGAAAATGATGTTATCACATCGAAAGCGCTCGCCGAACATCCAAAGTACACAGCCAGTGACGACGGTTATTACCGAAAATTATAACAACACATTTTTTTAATTGATTTATTAATTTTGTTGACTTTTGTGGCATTAACGTTTGCTCATGCTACAGGCCTGTATAAACACCAACACAAATACACTTTATAGTTTAAAGAAAATATAAAGCACACAAGCTTACATACACTCACTCACGTATGGGTTTTTAAACAAATATTTTATATTTTTTATATTTTTTTATTTCTTTTATTTGTTTGATTTCCGCATCCGTTTGTCGTTACGCTTTAGAAATTCTTTTTGTTTCTATTTCTTTTTAATACAGACAGATTTTTTCATTAATTATTCAGGCTCTATTATATGTCAAGATATTTTTGTTTCAGACACTCACTTTTTATTATTTAAAAAATCAAAGACAACCGTAATAAATCACACAATCATGAACAGACTCCCGTCTTATTTAAACGAGACAAGAAAAACCTTAAGAAATTTGCTTTTATTTACAATGCGGCGCGTTTGATACGTCTATGCATTTACTTTACCTCTAAATTCTATTTAAATGTTATTTGGCTTTCAAACCTACTAACTGAATAACTGACTAAAGCACTACTGGCCTATTCACTGATTTTTGTACAATATTTGATTTTTAAATTGAATACACCACAACAATTTTTTTTTGCTTTTTTTTATTTCTTGCACTTTTTTCTCTCACAAAAAAAGAAGTATTTTTTTTTTATTATCCGTTTGCTTTTTTTGTGTATTTGTACGCTCGGGGATTCGGTGCGTCAGTTAGGCTCCTTTGTGTTCAACTGTCATCAGATTTGTTACTCTAGTTGCGGTTATGCCATGTTTTGTTTGTGCGCTAATGTTAAGGATGCTGCTGCTGCCTGCTTGCTGTCAAATAATAAATATCCCACAACAACAAGGAAATAACAAAAACAACAGCATTCAAATTAACAGAATACTACCAACAACAAGAAAAATTTGGGAAAATTTTATCACTTTGTTCTCTTGCCAATGCGCGCAATATTGTAGTCTTACATGTATTTGTAAATTTCTCTATTGTTATTATTGAGGATTTTTTTTCAGAGGCGTAGTTTGTTGGAAAAGTTTGCTTGTTTAAAATAATTTCTTGAAAACTTTCTCTTCGCTGTAAGTGATTTAAACATTGATAATTTCTTATCAATAAAATTTTGCATTGAAATGATAAATAGAAAACTGGTAATATTTTTTAATTTTAATTATTGTGAATCCTGCACTTCCCAGAAAAATTTTAAAAATTTCCAAAAATGGGATTTATAATTTTTTTTCTTTTAAAATTTATATTTTTTCTTTTCTTTTAGTTTAGTTATTCCTTTAAATCCATAATAGAAAAAATTTATATATTTAAAAAAAAAAAAAATGGCCATTTTGAATGGCTCTATTTCTAGTAGTACAAGAATTTTTTTTAATTTTTTATTAAACATTCAATATAATTGAATAAATGATAAGTTTCCATACGCTGAATATAACTATATATAATTGTTTAAAAAAAAAATAATAAATAAATAAATAAAAATCTGGCTGCCGTGTTCATAAAATATAAAAATAAAAAATATTTAAATATAATTTTTTATACAAATTTGTCCTAAAATACATTTCAAATCTATTATAATATTTGTGAACATGGCATTAGGAATTTTAAACAAACAGAAAAAAATACATACAACATAAATTTTTTAATTAAATTTCATTTTAAAATTTTTTTCTTTAATTTTATTTTAATATTTTTTAATAATAATTAAAAAATTATACTTTTAATTATTATTAAATTTCTGTGTCTCTGTCCCGTTAAGCACTATAAGTTGCAACTTCAAAAACTTTACTACGGCAGCACATCAAGTATAATCTAGCTGGCAATTTTGAAACAGATGTTTTTCCATTTAAGGCCAAAACCATGTACCTTATGACGCTGTAACGGTTAAACTTAATCGATTATTAAAATATACTTTTCTTAAAAAATTTACAAATTCAGTTGTAAATTGTTGAAATCAAATATCTATTTGATCAGCAGAATTTCTCTATATTACGATATTAATTGAGTTGCATTTTTACCATTTGGTTGTGAAACCCTAAAAATAATTTTCCAGCATTGAATTTTCTTTAATTTTTGGGCATGTCTCCTTTAGCTCGACACACTTCACCCAGCTTTTTTTCACTTGCTGTAAATCCTCTGCAAGGTTAAATTTCAAAATATCACACAAAGAAAAGAAATTCGTTATAAGAACCGAATTTGTTGCCAATCAAATTTTGTCTGTTGTGTGTATTATCTTAAATTCGGTTGTAGTAACTGAATAAATATAGCAGTCACAACTATTTTGAAAAACGATTCTTGGGTGATTATAAAATATTATTGTGAATTAAACAAAACAAAAACATTTTTTAATATTTACTTTTATTTTAATAATAAATTATAGGAATAAGATTATACATTATAAATTTCATGATTCGAACCATTGAATTCAGCTTTCTATTTCATCTTTTTCATAAGTTTCTTCAACTTGCTATTCCATACCGCACGTTTTGCACTGCGAAATAAATTAAATATTAATTAAATATTGTTTTATATATAAATGTCTTTCTGAGATAATTTTAAACTTACCATTTACCAATATTTCACCACTTTTAATAAATCTTTTTATTTTTAAACTAAAATATTTTTGATTTTTGTAATGTGTACAAATGTTATTTTTTATTTTTTATATTGTGTCAAACATTTTTCGATTTCAGAAAATACAATCGAGTTTTATGATTCTTACTTCCAAAATTTGATTTTCAGCAGTGATGTACTGAATAAGTTTAGTTGCATCTTCCATTTAATAGAATAGATTTTTGTAAAGACACAAATCGGTCATGTTAACTGTTCTAAGAGGTGTAACAACTAACATTTAGAAGCAAATATCATTTGTTAGCTTTTAATATAAAAACTAAATCAAGACTATAAATTATTAATAATAAAAATCAAATTATTATATTAGTAATTGAATTTTTAACGTATCAAGCGAATTGTTACCAATCTTTTTTCTGTGTGCAGTGTAAACAGATGACTCGAATTTCTTTCCATCGTGCTGTTTCTTTAAATTTAGGAACAAAACTCTCGTGGAAGCTTTTATTTTGATATGTTCGCTTAATTAGATAAAGCCACGACCACCGACGGACAGCATTCGGTCATATTCACCTGGTAAAATTTTTCAAAGAGCTGCGGTGGTAAATCCACGTTACATCAAAAGTTTTATAACAGCAATTCAACAAATCAGAAACTTGATCGAAATGCGTTAAATCTACTGCTGCGTAATTCACATAATTTCTTTAATGATCGGTTTTAAGCAAATGTGGCAACTACTTTGCATTTTTATACTGACTCGTATATTATGATCATACTTGTCCTAAAACATGGCATGAATACAAAATTGCACCGAGTAGAAAGTATTAATAATGTCGAATTTGCAATAGCTGGACTTTAAAAATAAGAGAAACAAGTAATAGTTCTATCTTATATACCCTTCACCATCTATGCAAATCTAATTTAGTGAAGTGACTCTAATCAAAAAAGCAAATATTGGGGTGACAGAGAATAAAAAAATAAAAAAAAAAACTAGTACTGCATATTGTTACGAATAATAAAATCTGGCAACCCTCGTAGTTGTTTCCGTATGAGCGTGGTGAATAAGCTAATTCAACTAATGGTGTGTTTATAGAATAAAAAAAAAACAAGTTAGCTAACAAAAGCTGAGCAGCCTCAATGGCTGCGTTGGTAGAGGTGCGTACTCCAAAACAGAGGGTCCTGATTCGATACCGCATTTGGACATGCGTGCAACGAAAAAATAATAATTGTTATAATTCAATTCAAATTAATAAACAGCAGTAAAAAGCCTCCCGAGAGGCAAAAGGCAATTATTGTGTGAAGCCATGGCAGATAATTTAGTGGAGACGTCCAATTTAATATAAGAGAGCAGATAATTGTCAAGAAGCCCTTTATAATAAAAAATAAGAGCAAAAGCGGTTAGCGTGGGGAAGTGTAACAGCATAACAACAGTGTATGGCAGACGTGTGTTGTGGCTACTGGATTAAAGGAGATGACTGGCTTGGATAAAAGGAGAAGTGGAGATGTCTGTGGATGGTTAAGATTACTAAACAAGGCATCGAATAGTTCATGTCTCGCCGGAGTAACACAGTAGTGTAGCGTGGATGGATTCGTTTGTGGTGATAACGCATCTTCAGTAAAAACGAGACCAAGGGTTCACAAGACCGGTAGGTTCAAGAAGTATAGCCAGAGTGGTATTTGCAATCAAAAGAATCCGTACGTTTGTCTAGAGGGGAAAAACGTAACAATATGTACAATTTTACATAAAAATGACATCAGCTCTTAATGGGTTAAGCATTTTTCAAAAAGTTAAGTATTTCCTTAAAATGATGCCCATATTGATAAAAAAAAATTTTTTAATTTCAGAGCCCCGTAACTCCGAAAATATGGGCGAGCGCCAATTTTTTTACTTGATCTTTTTTCTGATTTATTAATTCTCTATCGCCCCATATATTTATCTTTTCTATTGGAGCTTCTTTATTGTTCCAAATGACATGAAAAAATTAAAGGTGGGCGTGGTGTTTTGCCTGCTGCTTCGAAGGAAATGGACCGATCGTGTTGATTTCCATTATTATTTAAAACCTTAAATTTTTTTTATTTCAGCAATTATTTAATTTACACTCTTTCCCCCCCAATAACATTTAACAGCTGTAATATTTTAGGATTTTTTTAGCATCACATCATGATTTTTTGGCGCATACTCCAAACGAGAGCAATAACAATAACAGCAACAACAACAACAATAAATATTCGTTATTTACACTCACATGTTGGCTCCGTTTGTCTAAATGTGAGTGCAAATGTTATAATTTTGTTTTTTTCCTTAACTGTCAATTGTACCAACAATCTCGTTATTGTTGTAGGCATTATTCTATCTTCTAAATGTAATTTGCTGATGCTTCTGCTGTTGTTAGTGTGATGAAAAGTTTTATTCTACTCTCAGGAGTTTACTTAAATTAATTTAAATAAAATACTACTGTTACAGCAACGACAATTTTACTTAGTAGAGTGTGTTTAATAATTCTCTACATTGAAATAAGTACACAGACACACACACACACAAACAACCGCACAATAAGAGGAACATTTTTTTTTAATAATATTTATTTCCATTCAATCGACCCCAAATGAATACAACAGTCATAAAATTGAAATGAACAGAATAGAATAGAAGATAGAAAAAAAAACCAAAAAAAAACAAAATAAATGAAATGAAAGTAAAAATTATTTAATGTCTGAGCCACTGACTGACTGACTCACTTACAGACTGTGTAAGAAAGTGACTGATTTGACATCATTTGTATATTGTTGATGCTGTAATATATTTCAACGAGAAATAAAAGGATTTTACTCAGAGAATTCATTACTCAATATGCTACTGCTTTATGGTCGTGTATATTTGAGTTTAAATTTATGTCTATTTATTTAAAAATTTCGTTTGTTGTCGTCATCGTTAAATATTTGTAATGTTACACGATTGTTAGTACACATCGTTTCTATTTAATTTTTTCTTTATTTCATTTGGTTTTGCCTATGTAGCATTTTTTTCAACCATCCATTAATACAGTCGACCGTTGTCTTTTAACTAACACAGACGCACACACAGAAAAAAACACATAAATATGTACTGCACACTTTTATCATTTTTTTTTTTAGACTTCCGATGTTGTGTCTGTAAATATAATTTTAAGTTTTTTATGAGTGTTGCTCCAACACGTTGATGATTAAGATGATAATGATATTGAGGTACAGTGGAAGAATAGAATTTTTTTATACTAATGGCTCTTTAGGTAACTTGGGCATGGGTGTATTTAGTACTGTTATCTAGCATCAATAACATTTTACTTTTATTAAATTTTTTTGTATTAACAGTTTTAATTACTTTAACATTTTTATAATTTCTGTAGCATACTTTAGGGAACTCGTAATGAATTTGATTCCATTTAAAGCGAATTATATACAGTAACCGAAATTAAACAAATTCAAAAATATAAAAATGCAAACAAAAGAGATAAGAGATCATATTTAAGGTATTTTTTTAAGATAATTAAGGAGTTTGGAAAACAAATTAAGTATAATTTACTTTGTGGAAAGTTAAATTGTCTAGTGCATCTAAGTTTTTAGATTTTTCCTATGGTTGAGCTAATAAATTTCTTCGACCAAGTGACTGTATACATAAATAAATAAAAGAAAAATTTAGTATGTCCCAATTCCAACTCAATATTTGAATTAAACAGAAAACACAGTTTTTAATTTTTGGGCTAATGTCCAGCTAAATTGGCAAAATACCTCTCTGTGTACTGTAAGAAAAATCTTATCCACGCAGTATAATCGATGTTATTGTTTTTTCACTAACACTCTCCCGCAGACGTTTGACATGAACATTTGAACTAAGTAAAATTAATTTTGGCTTAAATTCATATTTATTTAAATTTCTAAAAGAAAAATTACTTACAAGCGTTTGCGGAAGTTTTTAAAAGAAAATAGAAAGAATTTTACACCATCATAATCCCACCAGCATCGATCTACTTAAGATTGTATACATTGTAAACAAAGCAAAGACAAATGTACATGACGAGTCATAGAGAGAACAACGAAAATATAATTTGGGATGTGTGTAGACTTCCTCAAAAAAATTTGTATTGATTGATTATGAATATTCCTTGTATTCTTTTTTAGAAAATTAGTTAAATAAATAATTTCATCAATAAATTTTTTTAAACAAGCCCACTGTATACATAATAGAGATATGACCGATAATGATGTTGGCATTTAAAGGGGATATTAACGTTTGTCGTTTTTTTGTTTGACTGTCTGTTTGTTTATTTGTTTGTTCGAGCGTTTGTTACTGTCGTTATGGGTGTAATATTTTTCATAGCCTTTGAATGCGCCTTGTTGTCTGTAGTGAAAATTTGCTTTAATTATTCCAAGCTTTTTGTTCACCCGTCAATGCCAACAAATGCAAAAAAATTCCTTTTTTTTTTTTTTTTTTCTTGTTAAGGCCGTCTTTTTGCGTCCGTATCTGATGACATTTTCACATGTACATTTTTAATTTTGTTGGGTTTTATTATTTTAAGGCAGCCATGTTATTTAACAGCTCTAAATAAAAGTAAATGTGTTAATTATAAAATGATAGAGAATAGTTTTGTGTTTTATTTTAAATCATCATATAAATGAAGCATATGATTGTCACCGCTGCTGTTCTGGATATCGAATTTTGAGCATTGCTGGTCGCATTTGATGAAAAATACAAACAACATTACTTCACGTAGCCCCATTTAAGTCCATTTATCGAAGTTACCTTATCGCCAAATGCTAATTTTAAAAAGTCGATAGTTGATGTCGCCGTGTGACATCGTATCATCCATTCATATTTTCAAATCATTGATCATGGTGCCGTAACCATTTCGAGCGACCGTAACGCAAATTCCAGCTTTATTTTGCAAGAAATAATATCCATTAATGCAACCTGCATGCAAACCGTATTACGATGTCAAATATTGCTGCGAAAAAAGCTTTCAAAACGAAAGGGGAAACTCGCCTGAAGAACAATGAGGCAGATTTTCTTTTTACCATCCTTTTCTTCTGCTTATAATTAAAGGCTCATGCTAGAAATCTAGCCAATACCTTAGCATTAAACTATAACCCCCCAGGTATATTTGCTACTTGAAGTCGAGCCTAGACAGTCACAACACACATTTTAAGAATCCTCATCATACTTCAGTATCACAAAGTCCAGTATAATGTCCAAATAACAATCGAAAGTAACTTCTATTCAGTGTTTATAGTATTTAAAGGCCAGTCAGAAGAGCACAACTAGATAAAAAAAATTAAGTCGTGTTTCCAAAGAACTGATATAGTCCTAATAAACTCCCCTCCCTTAGCTGTCGGTCGCCAAATAAATCCGTGTACCTTTAATCACACTATCTTAAACACTATCTTAATTTATAAAATGTATTTAAACTTTAATAATAAGAATAAAACTTTTGTTCGAGGTTCAGTAAAAAAACTAAAAGAAGGTTTTTTTCAGAGTACCAAAATGCTCTTTCACTTCTCACACATGGGAGAGCAATGGTTTTTTCATTTATGAATTGAGGATGTATTTTTTTTCCTTCTATTAAAAAGTGAAATTGGCACGCAAGTGCTTATATACAAGAATTTACAATTTTTATAGTTTATCATAAGTGAAAAAATTGTAGAAAAAGTTTTTCTACAAATTGTTGTTTTTTTATAACAGGCATTTTCTTTATTTTTCACTCTTTCTTGCATCAATGCGAATACATACATACATTCATGTGGGCTCGCAGGCAGAAAATATTTTTGTTGCTCGTTAATGACCGTAAAAAAGAAAAATATTTTTTTCTCATTTATGAGAAATTTCAATAATCTCATTTTTGAATGTTCATAAATGTGAAGTTTTCAACGCTGGGGAATTCCTTGCATTCGTTTATGAAAAGCAGCATTAATGGGAATGATGTTATTTATTCCTTTTCATATATGAGTTCTTAAAAACGAAAGAGACGCACTCATTCATGTATGATCGTAGTAATAAAATTTTTTGATGGTCATTTATGAACGTGAAAAATAAAAAATCCTAGAAATCTCGTTTATGAAAAATACGACAAATGCTCTGGTTTTTTTTAAATATTTTTTTGCTTTAACTGACTAACGTTGGCCTTTTACCGCTTCATCTCCACAAAGCTAAGTCTTAAGAATTGTACTTTTACGACAAGCTGGTCACATTAGTAATTTTCCCTTTGGCATTTTTACACTTTGTTCAACAATATTTCTTTGCTTTGACGTTTCTTATATTTTTAATATTTTTGGTCGATGTTGTTTGTGTTTCTTATCCATACCAATATATTCTTACATATCGCAGTTTTAATTATACTTACGGTAATCATATGCATATGGTGACTACTCATATACAAACACACAGACACATACACAATCATTTACTCTTAGTAACAGATAATTTTTGTTGGGGAGAGGTCTAACGGAAATATCTTTAATGGTATATGATAGTGTAAGCGTTGCTATAAATATAAGAAAAAAATATCTATTTTTTTTTTGTTGTTGTTGCTTTTGTTTTTTGTATTGAAAAATAACGTACCATTTGACATTTAACATGATGATGTTATTTTAGTGGGGTGTTTAACATGAATTTTTTTTTACATTCTGATGCATTTGGCGTTGCCAGTCGATGTTCATGAGATGTAAGTAAAAGTGTGCAAGTGTTTGATAGTGGTAGTATTTATTGCATATCAATAGCATCAAATACCAAAGACAAATATTATACATATTCATATATTCATTCATCCAACAAACCATTTATTCATTCATTCAACCATCCATCTATCCATAACACTTTGTGTTGCTGTCGTGAAGTGGCTGTTGAAGGTGTCAGTAAAATTTTGTTTTGGTGTTGGTGTTGGTTTTGTTGGTGTTGGTTCTGGTTCTGGTGATGATTATATTTATGTTGCTGTTGTACTTGTTTCTTATTCTTTTGCTGTTGCTGCTGATAATGATGATTTTATAGCAAGTTGGCTCTTTGACTATTTTTGGTCGATTGGTTGTATGGATGAATGGTTTGTTGGCTGTTTGTTGGTTGATGTATACATATACGTACATAAATATATTTCTGTGGTTTGATTTTATTTGGTGTTGTACGGTTGATTTATACATCATCGTTGATTTCGCCTTTTATTTATATGGCGTATGTGTATGTATTTATATGTGTGTATCATTTGTGTGTGTTCTGTCTTTATTTACTGTTTAACAGGCGAGAATCTTGTTTGTAGCGCTGTATTGCAAGGACAAATTCTGTAATTAGCCTTAATTGAAAATAATTTTTTTTTCTCGTTTGCTCCGTAATTTTGTTTAAAAACGCAAAAATTAAATACGTAAAGGAAAAAAGTTCATTTCATACCATTTTATACAATTATTTGCCGGTTCAATTTCTTTATTTCTTTTTGTCTCTTTGTGTGCTCTTAGATTCTTTCATCCATGCTATGATAGTATATCATTACAAAGAGGTTGGTATAAATATCAAAATGATTCTTGAAATTGAAGAAAAGTTTTAGGTTTTGTTTTTTTTTTTTACTACATATAATTAATTGGTTTGAGGTGGAAAACAAAGTTGGTTAAGTTTTTGTCAGAGCCTTGGCAAAGCTGTTTTCAATACGAAGATCTCAACTAACGTAAGCGTTAATTATCTAAATCAAACTATAGTTATATCAAAAAAAATATTATTTTTCTCTTTATGGTAAAATATCTTTTACAATAAACTTTCGTGAAAAAACTTGAAAATTGTTTATTCACAAAACACCAAAAATTATATGTAATTAACAATTTCAAACGATGAAAGCAGAGCAAATGAATTGTTTGATTATATTTGGCTGCAAATATGAAAAAACCAGAGTTCAAAATTTTTCGTTTATGAGCATTTAATTATATGTAAATGTTTCTTTGACCTTTTTAAATAATTTTTCTTTTCTAATTTATTAAGCACTAGGTCAGTTTTATAAATAATAAAAATTTTTTATTTATATTTTCAATATTTCGCCACACCTTTGGGTGGCATCATCAGGAAACAGGAAACAAAAAATTAAATTTTCTTTTTTCAAAAATAACAAAAATTAAAATGAAATTATTTTTTTTTTTCAAACAAAAACAGAAAAATTAAAAATCAAACGACAAAAAACTCAAATATTTAAACATTTACATTTTTATAAATTTAAAACTCAAAAAACATTCAAGTAAAATAACTCAATAATTTTAAACATTTACATTCTTATAAAAATGTTAAAAACAGAAAACATTCAAATTACTTTAAAATTTTAAAAAACTTAATACAAATACATTAACATACACTTTCACGATAGAAATGTTACAAGCAATCATATACTCTCAAACGTTAATTAATTTTTATGCACTAAATGTCTATAACATTGCGCAACATTATCAGTATCAGCCTTAAAGTTTATTCTTTTTGTTGCTGGTATTTTAATTATTTGTAACATCTCTAACATATACCGACGCTTATAATTATTTTCTATATTTAAAACAGATGCATCTTCAAAGTTAGGATAATGATTAAATCTGGCACAATGGGAAGATAATGCAGTTTTTTGTGAATTATTAACGTCCCTGTATCTTTGATCAGACTTATGTCCAGCTATTCTAGTTTTTAGTTTATTTTTTGTCGTACCTACATATTCCTTATTACAATTCTCACTATCATTACCATTACAAGGTATTTTGTAAACTACATTTGACATGTCCCATTTTTTAATCTTATCTTTTGTTTTACTAAATAATCTATTTAAAGTATTATAAGTTTTGTATGCCATTTTATATTTATCCCCATCAAAAATTTTTGATTTTTCAATCCTTTCTGCTATTTCTGGTACATAAATTAAAGACTTGTAAACTTTAGTTTCTGTAACATCTCTTGTATTATTTGCTCTTCTAAACCTTAACTGTTTAAACAAACTATTTATCACTCTCATTGGAAAATTATTATCAATTAATATCTTTTTAACTTTATCTTTATTGCTTTTGTGAAATTCTTTATCACTTAGCTTAAGTACTTTTTCTATCAAATTTTTTCCCTTATTAATAATTATTCTTTTATTATGCTTTGAATAATAATTAATAATTCTCCCGGAAGCTGTTGGCTTTTGATACCAATCCATTTTTAGTTTATTCCCTCTCCTTACTACTAACGTATCTAAATAGGGCAATTTAAAATTATTTTCTATTTCTATTGTAAATTTTATACAACTATTGAAATTATTTAATGTTTCTAACATATTTTCAATACCAGATGCAGAAATAATACAAAACAAATCATCAACATATTTTGTCATTATTCTTGGTTTTATATTAACTTCATTAATGCACGTGTCTAATAATTTTTCCATAATAATATCTGCCACAACAGGGGAAGCTGGAGATCCCATTGGAAGCCCTTTTTGTTGCAAATATATGTTACCATTATATTGAAAGTATCTGTTATCTTCAATACAGAATTTTAAAATTCGTAAAAATAAACATTTTTCCATCCTAGTATATTCCTGTATTACATTCCATTTTTCTTCAATAATATTCAATGCCAAATCAACAGGTATACTTGGAAATAAAGAGACTACATCAAAAGATACTAATTTTTCATCATTCAGAACACTTATGTTCCTTATCCTCTCTTTAAATTCAAGCGAATTTTTAACATTATATTTTGAATTTTCTGTAATCTTTTTTAAAATCATTGTAATATATTTACATAACTCATAAGATGGAGAATTTATAAAAGAACAAATCGGTCTTAAAGGAAAATCCTCCTTGTGAATTTTAGGTAACCCATACAATCTTGGAGCTGTAGAAACATTGGTTTTAAGCTTGTTTTTCTCTAAAATTGTAATAACTTTTTGTTTAAAAAGTTCTTCAACCAACACATTATTAATCCTCTGCAATTTTGTTGTTGGATCTTTGTTTGCTAACTTATAATTAGCAACATCCCCTACAATACTGTTAATTCTTAAAACATAATCACTCTTATTTAAAGCTACTGTGGTGTTACCTTTATCAGCTTTTAAGATGAGTATATCCCTATTTCTTCTCAAAAAACTATCCGCCTTTTTTACGTTCTCTAACATAAATCTATCCCTGTTAGTTAATTTAATCTTATTTAAATGATTATCTATTATTGAAGTTAATTTAGTCCTAGCTATTTCTTGTTCTTCTTTTGATTTTAATGTTTGCACTAAATCCTCTCCGTCCGTTATCATTTTTAAAACCGGAAAATCTTCTCGTTTAATGGGTAACGCATGTTTATGTCCTAATGAAAGAACCCACTGAAAAAATAATTTCATTTTAATTTTTGTTATTTTTGAAAAAAGAAAATTTAATTTTTTGTTTCCTGTTTCCTGATGATGCCACCCAAAGGTGTGGCGAAATATTGAAAATATAAATAAAAAATTTTTATTATTTATAAAACTGACCTAGTGCTTAATAAATTAGAAAAGAAAAAAGCATTTAATTATAAACATTTATGATTTTTTTTTATAAACGAGATTTCTACGATTTTTTTTTTTTATTTTTCACGTTCATAAACTACCATCAAAAAATTTTCTTACTGCGATTACACATGAATGAGTGCGTCTTTTTCATTTTTAAGCATTCATATATGATAAGGGATAACGAATGCGAAGAGTTTTTAACTTCTCATTTATGAGAATTCAAAGATGAGAAAAATGAAGTTTATCATAAATGAGACAAAAAAAAAAATGTTTTCTTTTTTACGGTAGTTAACGAAAAACAAATAAAGTAGAGTACAATAATATACATACATACAGTACTTTGTATGTAACTTTATTTAATATGTATAAAAATTTTACTAATATTTTTTTAGGATAAATTTCTTGAAACATACGAAATTTTAAATAAATTGAAAAATAATTCAAATGAGGAATCAATAAGCTATTTACACTAATCAAGCTGGTATTCTTAATACGAAATACTGACTTCAACGGATACATTAGAAATAAATAAGCTTAAGCAATTACACAAAATATGTATTTACATACATTTAAATACATGTATTTACATTTTACATCTGCACATAAAAAAAAAACACATACGAACGCTTAAATAAAAAATTTTTAACGATCTTTTCACTTATGAAAAGCTATTAAAATTGTTAATTCTCATAAATGAGCACTGCATGAAAAAAATATTTTTCCATTTTTCACATTTGAGCAGAAAAAAAAAATTAATTATAACATTCATTAACGAAAAAACCAAAATATTTTCTAGCCACTCACACATTTATGAAAAGAAGCAACAAAAACACATGAGAGAGCTGTAAGAGAGCATTTCGATTTTGTGGAACAAACAAAAAAAAAACAATTGCGACTCTAACCGATTACGGCTGTCCGCAATGCAAGTTCGATTAAAAAGAAACTTAAAATGATTACTCACTGACAGCTGTCAATGCGTATGTGCTACAAGGCATTTTTACCGTGTGTATGAAGTCAGCACACAGTATACAAACCGCACACGCTCATAGGCGCCTACATATTTGTTGTTTTTTTATATGTTGTCATAAAAAGTTATAACTCACGAAGGCATCTATCGAATTCGTGCAAACTTTATATAATTCATCTGCACGACCATTCGAACAAACCCTAAAAATGTAAGCGAATTCGGTTCGATCGTTCGTGGGTAATAAAGTCACAACTTACCTGCGATAATTTTTTATGTAAATTTTATTTAGGTATGAAAAGTAATAAATTTAAAAATATGTTCAAAGTAATAAATGTATGTGAAGGATACCTTAAATCATCTTTCTTTTTTTCTTTTGTCTTTTGCCAAATGTCTCCGGTATGAAAATTTGCAGCATACTGCTGTTGAATACAAAATGACATGCAGGTTAATACAGGATCTGTGTAATTTGGAGATCTACAGAGGTAGACTGCTTCCTTTCCTAACGGACACTGGAAGAAAAGGTTAAACTCTGGTGTAATTTCAAAAGTAAAATGTGCAGGCAAAGAAATATCCAAAGGTAGTTATTATTCTTTTTTGTTTTCCATAACAAAATAATACAAAAAATTTAGGTGAAGATTCGGCAATTATGAATGAAAAATGATATCTGGCAATTGTCCACCATGACCATACATTAAAGTTTTTGTTTCATTAAAATCTTCAATCACGTTACTGCACTTTCAGCCTCATCTTCAAAGAAAGGTCCAATCACGCCTCCAGACCACATAACGCATTATACAGGATTTTTAAAATTCCAAATGCCACAATCTTGCTTGTCGACATACTTTGACAAGTGAAAAAGAGCTTCGTCTGAAATAATGAAAGAGGCATTGGAAGAGAAGATGAGGTTAAGCAAATGTATGATCAAAAACAAATTTACAGTTGAGATAAGTATCGTGGATTTCTCTGAAACTTTGACCAGTTGGAAAGACAATGCAGTTCAATAATCTTGAAAACTAGAGCACCACTAAAAGTAAAGAAAATATTTGAACTTAACAGCTTTAACAACGGGCGTGAGATATAATAAAGCAGTTGCGTTAACATATTTTACCATAAAATTAATAAAATTAAGAAATTTCAGCATATTAAAAAAAACTTGTAATCAGTTTTGTGTTAAGCACATTAAAACCCCTTCATACTCGTCCTAGTTTTCACACTGTATCGCGAGTGTGTCCAAAAATGGTTAAAGTCAATGTTAGAATTTGAAAGTTTTTTTTATTATATTTTTTTAAACACTGGACTGGCGATATCTAAAATATCATCTTAAAATGTTTACAAACTTTAAAGTTGTAATGGTTCAAAGTTAGAGTGTGTGCTCAGCATGCGAAATTAATGGGAAAATCTCAAATTTTATGTTCATTTATAATACTAACAATTAAATTATTTGAATGAAACGGCTACCAAAATTTGCAATAGGGTTGTAAGTGATGTTTCAAGTTATAATAAAAATACTTTTTTTGTTTACAAATATTGAGAATTTGTCAGACGCCGTTTGAAAGATATAAGTTGTGAGGCATTGTCAAAATTTTTCAGCAACCGTGAACTTTTGTAGCGAATTAAAAAAAAGTAGAAATAACACTTCTCCTGTTTTTTGCATTCTACGAGGGCTGCTCTATATATTTCTGGCCTAATATTGAAAATGCGAATATTTATAATCAAAAATGGTTTTATTGTTTTTCAAAGTATTCTCCGGCACTTTTGCATGCGCTCAAACAAGTTGTCGAAGCACTTTTTCCACTCCGGTTGAGAAACCTCTAAAACATGGTTTTTGAACATTTCAACAGCTTCTTCTGGCGACGAAAATCGTTGACGCATTTTTTTCTTGATGTGCGGAAACAAGAAGAAGTCATTAGGTGCCAAGTCAGGACTGTACGGCGGATGACCCATTAATTCGACGTTTTGGCCGGTCAAAAATGCTCTGGTTTGAGCCGATGTGTGAGAGCTCGCATTGTCATGGTGAACAATGATTCGTCTTCTCTTGTTGGTTTTTCGAATTTCTCCGATGACTTCAGGCAAACAAATTGTAGTGTACCACTCAGAAGTGACCGTCCTACGTTGCTCAAGCGGAACAGTCGCCACATGACCAGTTTTGCCGAAGAAACAGGCGACCATTTGGTTCGAAGTGCTTCTTCCACGAACAACTTTCGTTGGATTTTGCTCGTCTTTGAAGACGCACACGGTCGATTGTTGTTTCGTTTCGGGCTCATACGCATAGATCCATGATTCGTCACCTGTGACGATCTTATAAACGTCTTTTAAGGCACCGCAATCAACATTTCTTTGCACCATTCGACACGAGCTTTTTTTGAGCGACTTTCAAATTGTGCGGGATCCAACGAGAACAAACCTTTTTACGGCCAGGTGTTCATGCAGTATCGAATGTATGCTGGTGGAAGAAATGTCCAAAGATGTCTCTATCTCTCGGTATGTCGCACGTCGATCTTGCATTATGAGTTCACGCACGGCATCAATGTTCTCTGGCACAACAGCCGTTTTTGGACGACCTTCACGGAATTCGTCTTTGAGCGAGCTTCGGCCACGATTAAATTCATTATACCGATTTTTCACAGTGCTATAGGATGGTGCTTCATCGCCATACAAAGTTTTAAGTTCATCAATGCACTCTTATCGTTATGATCCACGAAAATGTTCACGAGTTAATTCCATTTTTCTCTATATTAATAATTTCAAGTCACTGTAAACAACACAAATAATGGTCGTACGTCAAAACGTTCTGAGTACGATTATGCTTAAAAATGACAAACTTTCCAATGGAAATGTCAGATTGCACTTGGCAGCACTCATTGCTGCCAGGCCAGAAATATATATAGCAGCCCTCGTATAGTTACAAGGATGTATATTAATATATTTAAAGTTCAGCTACCCGATATTGCCCGAATTCTTTTTGTAATGGTTTTTTTTAGTGTCAACCTCGTTGCGGGTTTGTGCTATTTTTCAACTGTTACTAGAGATAAAGCAAAGCAAACCCTGCGATGTTATGCGTCATGTTAAAGATATTATATAAAATCATTTTAAACAATTATTATTATAAAGGAAACAAAAAAAAATAACGCTTACTCTCTTGAAATTTTCTAGAAATGGTGTAAATATCATTCCTGGGAGATAGATTTGAAACTGAAAGCGAATTATTTGGTGAATTAATTTTCAACGTAAGTTTCTGTATAAAGTTTTGGTTTTGCAATAAAACTAAATTGTGTTATACTATATTAAGAAGCAAATACAAGTAATAGAGGCCGACCGAATGTTTCTTATGAGGAGGGTTAATGAGAACAAAAAGGAGGCGAAGAACTTGTCGCTTGTTGTATGGGACGTGGGCATGACGTTTGACAGATTTTTTTTTTTTTTTTAAACTGGTAATATGTTACAATATTACTAAACATATTCACATGCAAGCTGACGCTGTAATCTGATTACTAATTTCAAAGTTATGACGATTTTAAAGTTTTGATTGTATAGGAGGTGGGTGTGGCGTTTGAGCGATTTTTTTTGAAAGTTCCCAATATGTTACAATATTATTAAATATATTCAAGCGCAAAATTTAAATTTAACCCGATTGCTAATTTCTAAATTATTACAATTTTTAAAATGAGGTTGTATAGGTGGGCGTGGCCCTTGATAAGTTTTGTCGGAATTTCGCATAAATACTTCCTTTCCTAGGAAAAACATTCTAGCTGCTTCTACCCCCCGGGTGTACTAAGAGTCTGGCTGATCCAACCTAGGCACAGACGAAGTGTTCTCAGGGTATGGGGGGAACTAGTCCGCCGGTGTGCAGGCACCAAAATCTGGATAGACAGTGGCGTGCTGTCAAAAGATGCACCAGTGTCTTTAAATAACCAAGCAAGGCACCAAGGGAACCGGTAGCCCATAAAGAGAGCCTCCCATCTCTGTAGCCGGTTATTGGTGAGGTCCCTTCGGGGTACACGTGGTGGCTGTTAGTTAAAGTTTGTGTCTGCAGGTTTGGTGCGATACTAACAAAGTGTGCTGTTGCACTTTCAACGAAGGGGTAGTTTATGGTCTTGCAAGACATGTTATAGAAATTGGAACTCTGTTGGCTACGTTTGATGGAGGGCGCTAGTAGACGCTTTGTATATCACTCAGTGGTAAGACCACCTTCAGGTTAGGCCATCGTGGTACTGATGCAAATCTTAATCCCATTTAGCTGCTTCAATTTATGGGCACCCGTTGTATGGAATCGTGACAGTGCGGTAGTATAAATTGTTATTGTTGGGAAGTTCTAAGTGATGATTGCTGTTAAATAACATGTGAAAAAAAAAACTTTAATATTTTTAGCGACAATTAATTGGTAAATTGTTATTTGATTTTATTTTATTTTTTAATTAAATTGTTATTTTAACTTAACTTTTATTCTTTAGGCTAAATAAATTTGTAATTTTTTAATTTAAATTTAATTTAATAATGATTGTGATGTTCTCTGTGTTCATTTTAAAAGATATATGCAAATTAGTTAATCACTATCATCTACCATTTTTGTAAATATAATTTTGCTGGTTATTTATTACATAAATTTATTTTATTTTTATGTTACGAGTAAATAAAATATCATAATTTGTTCAACAATTATTGTTGTTATTGCTGTTGTTTTGCAAAATAATAGCAATTACCTTTGGGATATTGATACCCATATTATTCAATGATGACCACATCAGTTAGATAAACCCACAAGCTAATAGACAGACACGATGGTCGGATGTTTTTACCAGCAACTAAAACGGATAAAAAATACAAAATTCCATAAAATTATTTTAATATAGATGTAAATTATTTTGTAAAATATTTAATAAATACATTTTTATTATATTTAAAGAATATTTGATTTTATTTATTTAACACACACTTCTACATTACAATAATTGTGGCACATTAAAATTCATATGTCAAATCATAAATTTTGATTGGTAGCCATGTGTGCTGTAGTGCTGATTCAATTAAGATCAAATATGAAAAAAAAAAATATTTTAAATTCCATTACATACACATACATACACTATTGAATATTAAATAGTATGTGTTGTTGAAAGGTGATGCAGTGTTTCTATTAAAATAAAATTAATTAAAAATATTTAATAAGAATTTGTTAGTAAGTTATTTTAAAGGAATATGAAAATTCCTATTTAAAATATAAAATTACATTGATAATATTATAATTGATAACATGACTTTCAAAAGGAATTTAAAATTCGTCACATACATTTAGGCGCTTCTTAGAACTGAATAAAACTAGCAGAGTTGATGTTCATAATTCTATATAGAAATTCGGTCCATAGTAGGAGGAGCATAACACTTAAATTTCTTTAAAGAATATGAGCCACTAATTCATACAAATGGACTGAATTCCTAATAATTTTTATACTTACTAAATATTTGTAATTGTTTGAATGTATAATGAAGTAAAACCCTCTATAAATCGACCGAAAGCATCGATTTTTTTATCCATCTGCATTTTTTTTCAGAGAGTTGTGTTATTGCTACACTGAAAGAAAAATCTTATTTTAAATTAAAATAAGTTGTTTTTATGTTTTGTCAAAATCTTATTTGAAAATGTGCTCTTAAATCACAATTCTTGAAGATTAATTAAAGAAAAAAAACAACATTCCAGGCTTGATAAGTCCATTCTTGCATTAAGGATTTTTTATTTAAAGTTTAAGTGCAATGTTCTGCCCAGTTTATTGCCTGCTATCATGCACAGCCGATTTCATTAACTTCCGATTTTCGACTTCGATTTTCATCTTAGCTAGATTTTCTTGGTCGTACACCAGAGTCCACTGTTTTGACTTAGTTAAAAAAATTGTTAGTTTTAATAGTGAAAGGCTAATGTAAGCGTCATGCGGACGCGGGTGGCAAACAGCTGTTCTATTTGCCGCTTGAATTTAGTTTAAATAGGCAACTGAACGCTGCTTTTTGAAGTAGAAACTTGTGAAAAAAATATAAAACATTTTTAGTTTTTTGACGCAGAAATAAATTTAATTGCTACAAATTTTAAAAAAGAAAAATAAATAAAATGAATACCGATTTAGTGAAAAAATGAAATTTGACAAATTAAAGTGACAAAACGAAAAGTTTAACTAAATTCAATATTGCCGCTCGGCCACTTTGCCATATTTTCGTTATTCACATGTTCACTTTTATGTTAAAAACATCCAACATAAATAGATAACATGGAGCTAAACTTGAATATCCCTTACATAACATAGTGTTGCAAGGGCAAAATCAGTTGAAAAACAAAACATTTTCGACATTCTCCGTAATAAATCAAAGTGATTTTAGTGGTTTTGATATACGAGGTCTAATCAAAAAATAACCGTTATATTTAAATTTCGTGAGTTACGTGTGTTTGATTTTCGCATTTTTTTCTGTTATTTTAGATTGCCAGTTTGTTTTTTACAGATAAAAGGTTTAGTGGTGTTTTGGTATGCTCTTCGATTTTTTACTATTCGAAAAAATGGATCAAAGAAACTTTATTAAATTTTGTGTAAAAAATTAAACTAAATGCGCAAGGACATTTGAAATATTGACTATGGCGTTTGGCGAGTCTACTATGAGCAGAACACAAGTTCAATTGTGGCAAAAGCGGTTTAAGGAAGGCCGAGAAGATGTCAATGACGATGGTCGTCCTGGTTAACCGGGCACATCAACTATCGATGAAAACATTAAAGCAGTAAAGATAAAAAAATCGAAAAAAATAAGATGCTGATCATATTGACATATCGCTCGGCTCAAGTCAAGCAATTTTTACGAATGCTTTCGGTACGAAACGTGCGGCAGCAAAGATTATTCCAAAATTGCTAAAATTTGAGCAAAAACAACGTCGCATGGACATTGCTCAGAAGTTGTTGAACATCGTCAACGGCAATTCGGATTTTCTTAAAAAGGTCATAACTGGTGACGAATCATTGGCTTATGGCTATAACATTGAAACTAAAATCCAATCATCCCAATAGAAGCGTCTAGAAGAGGCAAGACCGAAAAATGCACGTCAAGTTCGGTCAAATGTGAAGGTTTTGTTCACTGTTTTCTTCGACTGCTGTGGCGTGCTGTATCATAAACTCTTGCCACAAGGTCGTCAATAAGAAATACTATCTTGAAGTTATGAGCCGTGTGTGCAAAGCAATTCGTCAGAAACGCGCAGAATTATGGAAAAAATCATGGATTTTGAACCATGATGACGTCCCAGCTCACACACCGATGCTTGTGGGTGAGTTTTTGGCCAAAAACAAAACCTCAAGCACCGTATTCACCAGACTTGGGCCCCGCAGACTTTTTCCTCTTTCCAAAACTAAAGACACCGATGAAAGAAAAGCGTTTTGCTACGATTGAGGAGATAAAAGAAAAAACGAAACCGGAGCTGTTGGCAATACCAAAAAGCGCGTTTCAAAAGTGTTTCATGGGATGTGGCATAAGTGTATTCTATCTGAGGGAGATTACTTTGAAGGGGACAAAATATTTACTGATGAGTAAATAAATCGTTTGGAAAATAAAGGTTAATTTTTGATCAGACCTCGTATAATAAATAGCACGAAAAATATATGCGAAATTAAGTAGCAAAACACTTGATTTAGGCAAAGCAAGGGTTTTGCAAAAAATCACGCTAATGAAAACGCGCTATTACATACGTTATCAAATAAAAATGGTTGAGGTAACCATAATCTTATAGCAACAGATTATGGTTTTAAGCAAAACATAGTATTGTTATATGTTATAATAATATAACTGGTCCTGGAACCTTATTTTTGTCTACCCAACAATAACATAATAAAGAATAAACATAATTATGTTTGCAATGTAAACATTTATAATCAAATGTAATAATTTTATGTTTCCAAATATTTTTGAAATGTTTTGCGTAATTATTTATATTTTGATATTTTGTAAATTATTTTTATTTATTTGGTTGGTGTATCAATTTTTTTTTTTAATTTTTCCAACAATAAATAACTGTTTCAATTTTAAACGTTTTCACATAAACCGATAGCTAACAAGCAAACCAATAAACTGGTAATGAAAACATTCTGTTTAGTCCTACATCAAAATATTTTTAAAACCAACCATTATTTGTTTAATATTAATCATAATCTGATTAATAACAACACATTATAGTTAAATCCATTATTTATAAATGAATAAATGTTATCAAAAAAAATTTGTATTGTATAGTTGCAGTAAAATTTGTTTACTGCAACTATACATTAGTTCTATTCACGATCTTGTGCAAATGGTCTTCAATCATAGCATTTGCAAAATTGTGCAGCATACTTTTAGACTATTTGCACAAGATCGTGAATAGAGCTATTGTTAGAGTCCCCAATGTGTTTTTTTAAGTATATCACAAGCATTTTCTTTCTCTGCGTGATCAAACAAATTTAAAGTCTCAATAAAGAATCGAAATTTCAAAAGGGTAATTATTCGATGATCAAACAAAATTCAAACTAACAAAAAACATTTCCCCTTTGAAAAGCAATTAATTTTATTGTACAGCAATAATAATAACAATTGGTAAATTTTGCCAGCCCGGAAAATTGTGTGCAATAATCTGGCAACATTTTACATTGCATACTAATTACCAATAAAATTATAGGCAGCAAAAATCTTGATTCCAGTTGTAAAAGCAGCAGCAGGAAACTTTGACAGAAAGGTTAAGTACTTCCATCTCTGACAGAAAAAAAATAATGATAATAATAGTTCGTATTTTTAAAAGCCTTTTAGAACAACTTTTACCTTATTTAATAAAATAATACTTAAACATTTACATTAAGAACGGTTTTCTCTGTTTTCACAAAATAGCAAACAAATCAAATATTGAAAAACATTAATAATTTCCTTTCATTGACTTTTTAAAGCTGCTTTTATATCTTTCACTCACTACATTCATTTATCATTATTGTGAATTATTAACTCAGTCTGGTTCAAATTTGCAATCATAATTGTTCAAAACGATAATTATTCTATTATTGTTAAGATATTTCATTTAATTTCTTGATTTTATAAAACACAAATATATTATTATTACAAATAGTACCACACGCAATCAATAATAAAGACAAGACAAATAATCATAATAAATACTAAAGCAAAATATTTCTTTTATTTTATTTTTATAAATTCCAAGAAATAAGTTTCTTTTGTGGCTTCACAAGATATTAAAAGTACAAAACATAAATACACACACACATTGACAAAAGACACAATTGTAATTGAATTAAAATAGCATCAGCAACTAAAATAAAATTTATTTAATTAAGCATTAATTATTGATTTGAGATGGATATAATATTTATGACACGCATTTATATAACGAGGGTAAATCTATATGTCCTTGCAAAATTTGTAAAAGAAAAACTAAAAAATTTAAACAAAGGAAGATTTCTAAAAAAAAAGGAGTAACGATTGGAAAATTTTAGAGAAATTCTTTAAACCGTAGTTGCTTTTACTTTTACTGATTGATGTTGGAATCGAACTCTATTAGGAATCGAACTAAACTTGTGTTTATAAATGGGGTCTAATTAAATGAGTTTATTTTAAAGACATACCGCAGAACCCTATTTTTACTCTCTCCCTATGTCTTACTTTTCTAAATTAACTCATATGTGTAAATTCCAATAATTTAATTTAATTTTTAATTTTTTTTTTTTTGCCATTTTACAGATGACTGCAGTAAAATGAGGTGATGCGGCAAAACAGGATAAAAACGCTGAAGCTCTTGGCATAAAAACGCCGTATGATGTTCAAAAAAATTTTCCAAGTCTTCAAAGAAAATTTCTAGTTCTCTTGTTTTTGGAAATGTTGTAAAAGATTTTTCGCTCACCTTAATATTTCTATTATTTACACACTTACATGAAAACGAACACAAAACCCAGCTCAAATGTTTAGACTTCTGCTATGGAATTTATGGAGGAATTGTTTCCAATACCTGGTGGTTTTTGCAGACGTCACACTTTTCCCCTTCTACACGTCCGATCGGGTTAAATCACACATTGGATATTAACACCAAGAAGTCGTATTTGGAATAAACTTTCTACGGTAAATTTCTCTATCATTTTCGGTGTCAAAAATTCCCTTCCATACCATATGAACTTGAATGGCGACAGGCACTACTTCTTTTGTACTTCTTTCCATAACTTCAATTCCTAGTTCCAGCATTTAGCCTTCGATGAGTAGAGACTATTCCGTAAGAACTGCTGATGTTTCCAAAATACTAGTTTAGTGCTTCTACCTTTTCTGCTAGTAAAAAGGCGAGATATTTAAATAAATCCAAATATTATAACGTTTTCCCTTTGGAAACGTGGGGTTCCATTAATTGCAAATACCAACACGTTTTTATTTTAGTGTTCTACGGCACATTATAAACATGAGCTTCTTGCCGGACATTATTGTTTATTAGCTTATATTGGCTTTAAAAAATTACTGAGTACATTGAGATTAATGAAACTTAGCAAAAAAAAAAACTCTGTTATGGTCATAGGCTGTTAAGCCTACAAAACAAGAAAAATCGGACCAAGGAGAAAAAAGTTCCCCGTAGAAAAACTAATACTACCTCTGAAAAATGCCAGTTTTTTTTTTTTAATTTAAAAGTCATTTTGTATAGCAGTTACAACTTTTAACGTCAAGGAATGTTTTAAAACTTAAAGTTAGACTCAAGAGATTCTTAAATGCCGGTTTTGCTGCGCCCCTTTTTTGAGTGCAGTAAAATAAAATGTTATTTGAAAAATAAAATAAATTATTAAATGAAATGGAGTACATATGCCTTAAAACCATAGAAATTGATTTATATAGACAGGGGAAGGAATCCCTCCAATCTCAGCCTAAAAAACGTCCCTGTGAACAAAATTTTTTTTATCAATTTTTTCGCCAATTTTCTTAAAATATTTATTATTAATCTTTTCAATCCCGGCCTCCCAAGAATAATATTAAAACGATATTTTTGCAATTTGTAAATTTATAATATTTTATTTATCTAAAAATAAATAATTTATAATTGTAACGATAAATTTTATTTAAAATTGTTACAATTTATTTATTTGAAAGCACTTCTCCTTTGCACTATGGTGATGATGAGTGCCATGATCCTTCTTCGTCTGATTCTGCAAACACCTCTTGCGAATGTGAATCCTCTGCAGCGTTAAGTACAGGTGGAAGCATCAAAGAAAGGTAATAATTTTTTCAAAAACCTCTTCACTTTTTTTACAAAAAATTTAACGAAAAAATCCTCTTTTTAACTTCAATGAAAATTTTTTTATCATCAAAATTTAAAACAAAACTTTTCTAAAAATTAACTAAAGTATTAATATGATATCTTTATGTTTATTCGTGTAGCCACAAGAAAATAGCCACTTGAAAATGCACTGTACGATGCAGAATTTTGTTATCTTTCATGCTGTGTACTTAAATTATTAAATTTTTCAAAATTAATATTTGGCGTAATGTCCGGCTAAATTGGCAAAATACCCCTATGTGCAGCGTAAGTATCGAAAGGATCTAAATACTTTTGTATTTGAATTTTGTTCTAACAAACTTAGGCTGCTAACTGCAAGAGAATATGCTGAGGCTTTGCCACAAATAAAACTGGCGACTTCCTGTTTTGCCAGCCTGATCCTCAACTAACTCAGCGACATGAGTTTGTTAATGTCTGAGTTCTGTTACTTTCTACAGTAAATAATGTCCTGATAAGGTTTAGATGACGGTTTACTTTTTTTACTATACAATCGCCGAAAACTTATTATCTTCCCCAGCTACACAACAGTTGTTTTCTCTTTATACCCTTCGCCACAAAATTTTTTAAAAAGCGTATATCTAAGTTTGTCCATTTTTCATTTCTACAATAATCATATCCGATCCCATAAAGTATATATTCTGAGTTCTCTTGAACTAGCGGAGTCGATTGACCGATTTTCGTCTGTCCGTCAGTGTTCGGCTTGAAATATACTTTGCCAAGGTAGTAGATGAGCTAAAGAAAATTTAAATACCCCCGTTAATAAGACATAGCTTCGAAAATTTTTCTATAAAAATTAGCGAGAACGTTCTATGTCCTGCGAGGCAGCGGCCAAAACACCACGCCTGTCTCTAATTTTACGTATTATTTGGAACAAATCTAATTTAGTAACTCCAATAAAAAAATATATATACATGAGGCGATAGAGAATTAAAAAATAAGAAAAAAAAAGTGAATAAATTGGCGCTCGCCCTTATTTCCCGAATTATGGGCCTTTGAACTTTTCATAGAAAAGCACGATTGTGCACCATATTTTTTAATATATCAATCTGGGTATCATTTAAAAGCTTTTGAACAGGTCTTTAAGAAAATACTAAAATTTTTAAAAAATGCTCAACCTATAAAGACATGTAAAATTATATATAGAACTTAGTTTTTTTTTCTTATTTTTTGATTCTCTTGCCACTGAAATATTATTTTTTTTTTACAGCCAAATATAACACTTTTACTTTGCTTTTCTAAGAATCGGTTTTCTATTTATTTCCCTCTTAACGGGTACCCTCTTGCGGGTACTTAAAAACTATTTTTCTGTGTTCCCATCGCTGTTCTGGGGTTTAAACTCATGTTCGTTATAATGTGTTATGCAACAAGCAACATGTACTGACTAAATTTTCCATTTATTCCTTTCACACACAACCTGTTTACTAACGGAACTAAAAACTTATTCTAAATTATTTTTTTTTATCAAAAACACAATCTTTTAAACGGGCAACAATATTTTTGTTGTTAATGGTTTCCAAATCTTATATTCTTCATAAAATACAGCACGATTTCCTGTAACTTCCTTTGTCTTCAGATCTGGGTTTTAAAGAAATATTTCTGTTTTCAAATTTAAAAATTTTTGGTTAAATAAAGGATTCCTCATTAAAAGCACACTTCAGAATCTTGGAAAATCTCAAAAGAATTTTCTTTAAAAAGTAGTCACTAGCTTTTTCAAGGACTTGTGGATCACCCCACGTTGATTTAACAACTATACTTTTTGGGATATAGAGTAAATTATTTATGCTCATTAACTAGATCAAATAACTATTTATTGTCACTGAATATTTAATGGATGCATAATAACACATTGAGTATTATGGTGAGAAGGAGCAGAGTGTGAGAACATTAAACGATTTATTTTTGATATAGTTTATTTTTTTATTTTTTTTTTTTTTTTTTTTTGTTAAGTTTAAACCTTTGTGTAGTCAACGTTGTTTTTTCTGTGAAATTATTCTTTTTGCTAAAAAAACGAATCCTAATTTTTTGTTGATAAAATTAATTAAAATTTAAAGTGAATATTTAATTTGTAATAGCAACTTACGGTCTAATTCGTAAAAAGTTATTATTTTAGGCATAAAGTTTACAATATTTATTAAACATTATTTATTCCAGGGGCCCTTCTCTACTCCAATTACAATAATCGTACCTGAACCACTCCTTTAAGCAAGTTTCTTATTTTATTAATATAGAAGTTAAAACAGATTTCCTTGTGCCTATAGCGCACATAATTTTATTGACACTGTGATAATTTATGAATAGCAAGTCACTTTCAGAACACCCATTAAATTTTAGTATTTTCTGTTATAGTGTCTATAGCTAGTAAAAATTAAAAATTCTACTTATTACGGTTCCAGAGATAGAGAACTGTGACGGACGCACAGACAAACAGACATTGAACCGAAAACAATGAAAATTGTCAAAGTAAACAAAAAGATAACTACAGACATCTCGAGTTAATTTTTTTATTGCATAATGATTTTAGTGTGTTTATTAATGGACTTCAAAAAAAGAAGGAGGATCTCAATTTGTCTGAATGTTGCTTTTTTTTAATCGTTTGTGCTTACAGAACTCAGTCATTTCTGAACTGATTTTGAACATTTTTTATAATTTGAGAGTTAAGTTTTAAAAACAGTTTATAATCTTAAAATTTAAAGGGTGGCCCAATACGACACACATGCTTTTTAAGTGTATTACGAACCGTAAAAAGCACCACTAGGAAATTAAAAAAAACTTAAAGCTCCCAATGACAAAAAGTAATACAAAATCAAATCTTAAAATTAAAGGGTATCTCTATAGGTGACGTAAATTAGGTCAATTTATGGGCCTATCTTTTTAACCATTGTAGAAAAATGCTTGAAAATTGGAAAAATTGCCCACTATTATGACCGTTATAATAACAAGTACATATTTTCAAAATTATAAAGTAGAGGGTGCCCCAATAGTTCGTTTAATTTTATGTATATGACCATACTTTTGCACATTTGTAGACAGACGGTTGAAATTTACAAACACCCTGTTTTGCTAAGTCCGCTATAACAACAAGCATAAAGTTTGGATGTTAAAAGTAAAGGGTGTGCCAATAGTGGCTATAATTTGGTGTTGACAGACAGTTGAAATTAACAAGGAGCCTGTATCGATGTGTCCGCTATAACAACAAGTATATAATTTGAATTTAGAAACTAAAGGGTGCTCCCATAGTTGATATAATTTGACCTATATACAATTACTTGAAAATTAGAAAAAATGTCCACTACTTCCTCTGGTATAATAAAAAGTATAAATAATTCAAATTATAAATTAAAGAGTGTTACATTAGTTGATGCGGGGTTCCACCCACTTTTTCCTGGTACGTATTCCTAATTATACCAATACCATATGTACCAAATATCGTCGACGTAGGTCAAAAAATGGCCAAAATATGGCGATTTAAATTTTTGGGTTATATGGGCGGTGCCACGCCCCGTTGTCTTCATATAGCCTATTATTCCTTCCAGAGTCACAGTAACATGCTGTGAAAATTTCAGGAAGATTGGTCTAAGAGTTTGGCCTCCTATAAAGCACAAACAAACAGACAGACATTCATTTTTATATATATAGATTAATTTTTGTTTTTGCTAATAAATTGTTCATTGGTTTTAGGCTTAACTTTGTTTAAAACTTACAATTATTACCTTTGAAAAGCATATTTCATGAGTATTATTTGTTCCCATTTATTGATTTATTTTAATTTAATATTTTATTAAATAGACATAATTGCTCTTGAAATATCAACAGTTATGCTTAAATAAAATTGTTAACATTTTTAGTCATTTATTCCAGTCTCTTAGCAATTAAAATCAAATTAAAATATAATATTGGAAATGTCGATATTGATGTTATTTACTTAATTATACAATGAATTTTAATATACACGTTAAGTTTTAATAGGTTAAATAATGTTTATTAAACTTTATATTTATAACAGTAATATTTTAATAATAAAAAAGTATTACATGAAATTGTTTCTAGTTTATTTTTTATAAAAAAAAATCTCAACAAATAATTTCCACATAAAAACCAGTATTTATGCCCTTTAATGAAATCATACAACCACAAAAAAAATTACTTACAGAGACTTTTAATATGGGGATTTTACAATTATGTGGGTTTTAAAAGCAACTGGTATTATATTTAATGTAAAAAAGTATATTTGTCATAAAATGTATTTATTTATTAAATATTCTTTTAAACCAAATGTCCTTAAATTCACAATAGTTTTTTAAGTTCCATTAAAATTTAAAATGGATAATTACGAAAAAAAAGCGTTTTCATTGTTTAGCAATATTTCCAAAGTTAAACTAATCTTGATTTAACTTACTCAAACCTCCAAAAGTAGGAAAAATTTCAGGGTACTTTAACACAAGAGACATTTAATAGTACACCGTTCATATACATTATGCTAATCGCAGCTGTTTGTAGACAGTAACGACAAAGGTTTTCAACCAATATTGAGACCTTCAGAAAAATATACTTCTTCTGTTAAGAATTAAAAAGTTTTATTAAATATTATGGATAAATGCTGAAACAATAATTGCAAGCGAAATTTATAATTCAATAAATGAATATCCTGAACCTAGTATTCAATTTTACTACTGTCTTTTTGTAAAGAATTCAAAGAAGCTTAATTATAGTGCTGAGCTTGAAACTCTTTTAAAAGAGAAATGTTGCCAAGACGTTGATCTTGACTGGCATAATATTAATAAAAATGACAAATATGATTCGTCTTCTGAAGACAAAATAATTGTATCTGCTATAGAATTAACGAAATAATGTTTAAAATTTTTTTTGTAATTCATAATATTAAATAAAAAATACGTAAATAAACTCGGCTCATTGAATTTAAGTTTTTTTGGCTTTTCGGTTTTTTTTTCTAGCTTCTGGCAACACAGTTCAGGAAATTATTCAAAAAATACTTTTTTAATAAAAATAATTTTGTAAAGCAAACTTTTTATTTTACAAAAGGTAGCAGTAAATAATTAAAGGGTAATTTTGCAATAGGCAATCTTAATAAAAAGTACCTTTAAAGAGTACTTTTTATTTTGTACTTTTTATAAAACGTACCTTTTTTAAATATACTTTGCTTTAATTTAGCCATTATAATTGGTGCCTTTTAGAAAATATACTTTGTAAAAAAAGTACTTTTTATGGAAGGTACTTTTAGTCAAACGTACTTAATGTAAAATTTACTTTATGTAAAACATACTTTGTGAAACTTGCCCATTACAAAATGCGCATTCAAAAATAGGCGCTTTGTAAGAAAAGTACTTTTTACAAAAGTATTTTTTTAAAGGTACTTTTTTTAGAACCTAATCTTATAAAAAAATTTTAATCGAAGTAAAATTTATTCAGGTTATTTTTATTCTTTTTAAGCATACTTTGTAATAAAATTGTATGTTAATAAACTTAACTCAATTAAGAGCGCTATTTATTAAAAGTACTTTCTTTCTTTTTTTCCTATTTATTGGTTTAAAGCTTTCAATACAAAATCAGTTAATTTATTCTAAAAGAAATGATGTGTTAAATTTAAATAAAAGTCCAACAATAAACTTGTGCTATTGTGGGAAATAACATGTAATTGAATTAATCCCATAATAATAAAACAAATAAGAATTTGCACCATCATCATTTTTTTCTGGTTTTGGTTATTAAATTTGATTCTGATGTTCATTACGATAAATATGATGATTTTAATAGTGTTGGCGTTAATAACATTAAGTACCATCGTATTAGTTTTGTAAAGTAGTTGGCGATTATGTTATTATTAATTTTAATTGTTTATCGATTGTATAATTGAAAACTGCAAATAATAACATTTATTTGTACATTATGATCATAATAATAATTTAAGAAATCAATTTCAATTTAAATGAACGCAATTTCAATTATAAGAAAAAATGACGGCATGTGTAATCATGTGTTTAATTAAAATTAAAATCCCATTTATTTATTTGTAACCGCACTGCACTGTGTTTAACGTCCTTGGGGAGGATACAAAATGTCATATGATTGAACATTAGAAAACTTGCACATACGCGATGACAGGCCACACTTGTGACCACTGCAAGAAAAGAATAACAAATTTCTAATTAATTTGATTGAAGCAAAGTGATAAACACAAACAAATGTTTATTTGTCTTCCCAAATACGACACAGCCGTATAAAATCATTTTGAAAATTATAAATAGTCATTGGGAAAATTTAATAAAGAAAGGCAATTTATTTATTCAACTATTTTGAAAATGTTGGTTTGTTTTGAAAAAAGAAACAATGAGAATTCTAATTTAAACACATAAACGGGTATAAGGAAGTCGTGCACTATACTCGCCGCTGCCCAGCATATCTTTTTGCATTTCTGAACGCAGTATTTCTTCCAAACACTATAGCTAAGCTTGAAATTCGTAATTTCTACAATATACATTTCCGACCCCATAAAGTATATATTTTCTGACTTCTTATGCATAGCGAAGTCGATTGAGCGATGTCCGTCTGTCCGTTCGTGTTAGTGTTATTGTCGAGGCAAACATGTTTTGACTAAAAAAAAACAAAATAAATGTATCAATCGATTAGATATATTGTCGAAAGAGGTGCTATTGGAAATCAGCATGATCAGTCCATGTCCTTCGAGGCAGCAGGCGAAACACCACGCATACCTCTAATTTTTTTATGTCATCTGGAACAATAAAGTAACTCCAATAAAAAAAGTAAATATATGGGGCGATAAAGAATTACAAAAAATAAATAAAAAACATCAAGTGAAAAAATTGTCGCTCGCCCATTTTTTCCGAGTCACGGGGCTTTGAAATTTTCAAATTTTTTAAAAATTTTTATATGGGTATCATTTTAAAGCTTTGGAAGAGATCTTTAAGAAAATGCTAAATTTTTTAAAAACGCCTAACCCGTTAAGGACCGATGTCATTTTTATGTATAATTATATATATCCAGTACCATTTTTTTATTTTTGTTTTCGAAACTATGGCTGATCGATTGAAGCATTTATATATTCTTTAACTGATCTAGTGCCTTGGAAAAGTTGATTTCAACATCGCTCAATCGATTTCGCTTTGGTTAGGACTCAAAATATATGTATATACTTTTTGGGGTCGTAAATGGTTACTGTAATAATTACACACGTAATGAAAAACTCAGATATACCCTTCTTCCACCTGCGTTGAAGGGTATAAAAAAAGAAACAGAACAGAGAATATTGAAAAATAAACAACACAAAACAGTAGATTATCTAAATTTCATACAAAACAACACCAGTCTTCATCCAGTTTTACAATAATTCTTTAAAAAAACCGCTTTAAAGCAGACAAACTTATTTTAAATTTTAGCGTTTGTCGACATCAAATTACATAAACTTTTTCTAGTTCTAAATATTTTTATGTACTTATTATACCACAGAGTAGTGGCCATTCTGTCTACTTTTTGAATATTAAAAAATTGTTGCAAGTGTGTTGTGACTGTACAATTCACGAATGGTCAAACCGAATTCGATTAAATTTTTTGAGTTTGTTCATATAGTCGTGTAGAATGTTTGTCTTAAGTTTGCACGAATTCGGTCAACGTTCATGAGTTATGACTAAAACAGGCATTTACGGCTACACCGATTTAAAACAAAATTTTAAACAGATATTTATAAGTTCTAAGAGGATATGCTTATTAAAAAATAAGGACCAGCAGGGATAAGTGGGAAAAAGGAAAAATGCGCAAAATCGATTTAAAAAAAAAGCAATTTTAAGAATATTTAAAAATTAAATAAATCGTGATTCATAAGGTTTATTAGGCAGAAGGAAATCTGTTATAACTTCCATATTAATCAAATAAAAACTTGCTTGGAAGAGTGTTCATGATACGATTATTCTCATTAGGGTAGCGTAGGGACTCGGGAATAGCTAGAAATAGCTATTCACTTTACATTACCTTTAGGAACACCCATTTATTTAAATTTATTTTATTTTTCTTTTATTCAGACAAAATTAAAAAAATGAAAATTCCGATCGCGTAAAAAAATAAATTTTACAAAAAAAGCAACAACAGGAATGTTAAACATTGATACATTAGAATTTTTATAAAAAATATTTTATTTTATATTCTCTTCAATGGTGAAGGAAGAGTAAATAAGGGAAACTCTTCAGTACTCAGCGATACGCCTTGTTGACATTTATTTTGCAAATATTTAAAGGCAAATAATAATGGAATTTCGCCGACAACAAATTCACCTATGTGAATACGAATAGAAAATCAAGAGAATTTTAGATGTTTTTCATTTCGACTGCAGTATCCGGCAGTCTACTTAAAAAAATCATATTTAATTAGTATAATTATATAATTTTTTTCTGTTTCATTTGTTAAGTTTACAGATTTTGTAAATCGTATGTTGTATCAAATACAACCAGACCAGTTTAGAATGCGTTGTTGCAGTTTCTATTTTTAAATTGTTAAAAGCGGCCAGAGCTTCAAAAAATAAAAAAAATAATCTAAAACAAGTAAGGGTACTATATTCGGCTATTCCGAATCTTATATACCCTTTACCATACATGTAAATCTAGTTTAGTGAAGTAACTCCAACCATGGGTTAAACATTTTTAAAAATAATTTAGTATTTCCTTAAAAGCTTTTAAATGATACCCATATTGATATCCTAAAAAATAAAGTTCACAATCGTACGTTTCTATGAAAAGTTCAGAGACCCAAAGTCGGCAAATATGGGCAAGCGCCAATTTTTGCTAATTTTTTATTTTTCTATCGCCCCAAATATTTGTTTTTTTTATTAAAGTTACTTCACTAAAATAGATTTATTCCAATTGATATGGAGAAATTTCAACACTATCATAGACGGACAGACGGACAACGCAGAATGTGGCAACTCCGGACATAAGAACGTTTTAAATCTAATTTTAATAGATATTCCAAGCAAGAATATTGACTAGACCTTGATTGTATTTTTATACTTTCGTAAATGTGTGACTTAGAAATTTAATTAAAAGATTCGAATTTTAAAAAAATTCTCCTAATTATACGGCGTGTTTTGTCAAGCTCTAAATAATTTAAAATTAAAATGAATACTGCACGGAAAAATACCTTGAGACGCTGGCTAATATGTCACGCCTGTCATGAAAATGTTTTTGTTACGCATATGAACAAACTTAAAGAGCCAATATTATCAAATTATAGAAACATAATTTTCCAATACAACATCATAATTAAAATGTTTGCTGGGTAAGTATGTACACGAATTCACACCAAAGCAATGGATATGGAAAAGCTTCATTAACTGAAGAACCAGAATAATTAATGCAGTGAACAATAAATATATCAAACTCTATCGTCTCAATTCTGTGGACGAGCAAATACACTTTCACCACGTAGAAGAAGATATTTCTTATATTCTGCTTCTTACAAAATGTTTAGCTCAAAATTTTTTTGTATTAAATGCAGACTTTTTCTACATTTTTATTACAGTTTATTTTAGCTAAATTTTAATTTCCTTTTGCCATTTAAAATGACATATCAACTGATCTGTAACAAGTGATTGCTATAAGCAACATTTTAGAAATTTTTGTACCCTAATAAATTCCCAAGAAAAAAATTTCAGTTATATATCCGGGTATAATCGCATCTAATCTTATGGGATAATTTCAGTTCCAGTAGATTTAATTTGTTTCTCAAGAAAAAACTCCTTTTAAAAAAAATTGTTTCATATAAATAAATCAACTTATTTTTTTGTACAAAAATACAATTTTGTGGTTAAAATTAAATTAACAATTTGAATTGACAAAAATTACATTTTAAGAAGATTTTTTTGCTAGTAAGTTTAATAATAATTCTTGCGAAAAAACTAACTTCAAGACAAATTTAATATGTCTCTTTACAACGGTTAAAAATTTTAGCCACATACATCAAATTAAATCAACTATTGGGACACCCTTTTATTTACAAATCTGAATTTTATACTGGTTGTTATAGCGGAGTTAGCAGTTCAAGTTATTTGTAATTTTCAAGCGTCTTTCTGGAATTGTTTAAATAAACTTTTGGGACACCCTCTAATTTCTAATTTTGAATATACTTACTTACTTGTACTTGTACAATAACGGTCATATCAATCGACATTCCGTCCAATTTGCAAGCGTTTGTCTATAAGGTTTCGAAAGATATGCCCATATAGAACAATATAAATCAATTATGAGAACACCCTTTAATTTCTAAATTAAAATTAAAAACTTGTTGATAGCGGGCTTAGCAATACAAGTTGCTTGTAATTTTCAGCTGCCTGTCTATACCAATCAAAAATTTGGCCAACTACATAAAATTACAATAACTATTCGCACACCCTTTAATCTCCAAATCCAAATTTCATGCTTCTTGTTATAGCGGAGTTAGTAATATACAAAGGTTCATTGTAATTCTCATTTGTCTTTTAAAAACTGTTTAAAACAAACTATTGGGGCACCCTTTAATTTATAATTTTGAATATTTATACTTGTTATTATAACGGTCATAGCAATCGACATTTTGTCCCATTTTTAATAATTTGTCTATAACGGTGAAAAATATAGGCCCGTATGGGTCAATTTACGTCACCTATGGGGACACCCTTTAATTATAAGGTTTGATTTTGTATTACTTTTTGCCACTGGGAGCTATAAGTTTTTTTTTTCTACTTTTAAAGTGGTCTTCTTTACGGTTTGTAAGACACTTAAAAGCGTGTATGTTTTATTGGGACACCCTTTAATTTCTAAGATTGTGAACTGTTTTTAAACGAGATCAATCTGTAAGCATCAGCTTTTAAAAAAATTTTTCAAAATCTATCCAGAAATGGTTGAGTCACTCGTATGGAGGCACAAATATAAGAAAAAAACAACATTCAGTCGACTTAACAACCATCTTTTTTTTAAGTCGGTTAAAAACTAGATTTATTTTTGCATGGTAATTCTAGCTAAAATCTGTTTATTACCTAGGTTTACATAAAAATCGAATTTAGACTTAATTTTAGAGGGCGCCGTTATTAATGTATAACACACTAAAAATAGTAAAGTAGGGAAATTACTGTAAATTTAAAACAAAAAACGACAACAAATACTTTCAAATCTGGCAGCATTATGTTATAAATCACAAAACTGTTATACGTTCGTTTGTATTGCAATGGATACCAACAAACATTTTACAAAAATGCAAAGCGTGTGTAAATATGTTTGCAGCTTACATTGTAAATAGAAGAAGAGCTACAATAAGAACAAGCACAAACAAAAAACACATTTTAACTTTTCTATTTTGTTTTGATAATATTTACTCGCCTTTTTGCGAGTATTTAGCGTGGTGAAACTATAACGATCGCGCTCGTTTTTTTCTTCTTCTACACTACTTGGGTTTTTTGTTGCTCTTGATGTTGTTGTAGTGATTTGTTTTACTTCATTTGCGATATTGTTTACAATATAAACAATTTAAACGTTAGGTTAAACATTTTTAATTTGAGGCTGGTTGCTTATTAAGAATTTTATTTTTTGAATTAAGCGGTTGTTGATTGCATGTGTTCCCGTGATGTATATTGTGTTGTCGTGGTTAAACGTGTGGGAGGAAGCTAATTGAAAGTTAAACTCAAAATATCTTTAAATTAAAAATAGGTAAAAAACCGTACATACAATTACTAATACAATAAAAAAAATTACTCGCCTAATTGATCGTTAGCCGATAATCGAGTAATCGAAAACTATAAAGTCAAGTATATTTTTTGACAATCACTCAGTCTTCTCTTAGACGGGGATGTTAATCGAGTAAAACAAAAAAATACAAAATACCTGTAAAAAATCGAAAGCAAGGAATGAAAAAAGCAGTACGCAATAATATGCGTTAAGACAAAACACACAAAAAACAACAAAACAAAATACACATAATTAAAAAATTGACCAAAAAGGTGAAGTGTAAAATTAATTAAAAGAAAATTGTTTCATTCTAAAACACGAGTTTTTATGTAAATTCTTTAAAAATCGAATAAATATTTAAAAAATTTAAAAAGTGCTTAAATTATTTACACAAAAAGTAGCATTTAAAAAAATTAATTAAATATTTGTAAACAATAAAAATATAACTTCTTGATTTTTTTAAACCTGTCTAATTACCAACATTTTATATTGTTCCAAAATCAACAGCAACAACAATATTAAAACGGACATTCATTTCAACAAAAGTACGTGTCAAATATGAAATTTATATCATTAAATTTATAAGGTATAATTTTATGAACATATTTAATAAATTGTTACAAATTAAAAAATGCCATCAATTAAAATTATTCAAACTTTCTTTATACTGACAATTTCATTAAAAAGTTGAATTTATTATCAAGTGACCATCTTCTTTACTGAAAATATGTAATTATGTTCATGCATAATTTAAAAATTTAATTAATAGCTTATAAATGCGTATAAATAAATCGTTATTTTGCCACTGTTATTTGGAATATAGTAATTTTTTTCTCTCAGCCTCAAAGGTGAATAAAAATTGATTTTATTGTGAGATTTAAAATTAATAGCCATTAAAAATCCATAAACATTTATTTACTTATTTATTTAAATAAGTAAGGTTTAGTTTAAGGAAATTACTGTTCGTTTAAAATCCAGTCTAGTCCAGCAAGTAAGAGTGTAATAACTTTATATGCAAATTAGAGAACTGAACGAAATATTGGTTTTTCAGGCCTGAAAAAGTTCAAAAAAAATTTTTTTTTCATTCGAAGGACCAATATATGGCATAAATATTTAAAAGTGCTTTTTGACATGTGACAACCTGGATGACCAAATTTTTGGGCAACATTTTCAAACATTGTTGGCTGCATGTCGTAAATAACACGAACAGTTCTGACCTCCATGGTTCTATTCTATAGATTCTATAGCACTAGAGTAAGCCTTCTGCTCAAAGCTCAAGTTTATTATTGAACAGTTTTATCTTTGGTTATTTTATGTACACACTAATGTTTTGAATACATGTGTATTTTTTGCATGTGTAGTAGTGGCAATTTTAGGGGTCATTTTTATCATAAATACTGAACCGATTTAAATGAGATAAAGACGTTGCACTAAAACTCGGCAATATCTACAAATATGTAAAATAATAAATAAAATCAGATGACAAACAGAGAGTCTATTTATATATTAGCATAAACCGGTGAGTTAAAGTGGTCCCGCAGAAAGTAATTAAGAGGGGTCAAATTGCACGATTTTGACCTAGTCATTTTTCGAAATCGATGCTGCTGGGTGAAATTACACCCATATTTCCAAACAAAAAGTCATTGATCATGTTGCGGTAACAATATCCGTTAAACGTAACGAGAGCTACGGGTTCATCAGCCTACAAATCGTTTGTTGTTTTTTTTTTTTTGTGGAGGTAAGAGAGTCTGTAGGCAATTTTATTTATTAACAAACCTAACATGCGCTTAGATAAAATAGACAAAAAACGACAAGACGAAATACACATAATTAAAAATTTGACCAAAAAAGTGAAAAATCTATAATTTATCTAAAACCCGAGTTTTTCTGGTTTTCTGTAAAATCAAATAAATAAATAAAAAATTTAAAAAGTGCTTTAATTATTTTGTCAAAAAAATTAATGAAATACATACATATATGTATGTATCTAAATAAAAAATATAAATATCGTGAATATCGTGGTTTTTTATATTTTTTAAATTTTTCAATTCAGAATTCTGACTTTTAAAATTTATGAGAATGTATATGTTAAATATTTAAATTTTTTGTCTTTTGGTTTTTGAATTTTTTGAGTTTGATATCAATATTGACAAAAAAAAATTTCAATTGATTGTTTCTTGTTTTCTAAAGATGGCACCCAACGGTGTGGCGAAATATTAAAAAAAAAATAACTAACAATGGCCCAAATTCATAGTTAAAATAAAGTATACTTTAAGGGAACTAAAGTCGGTTTTATTTTAGAGTCGACTCTAATTCATTCATAGACAATTTAAAATATATTTTTGGCGTGAAAGTCAACTCTAAATTTAAAACTACCCAAAGCTGTTTTCAACTCATTTCTCCAAAATTATTTTATTTGGTTTAAGAACACAATACTCTTTATCTGATTTTTATACCAAAGCGAACAAAATAAAAACAAGGTTACTTTTTTCAAATGTTTGCTTAGAAATTGTATGAAAACATTTATCAAATTACAGTTGACACCCAGTGGAAGGCGTCTAAACTTAAAGTATACTTTATTCTTGACTATGAAAGCAAAAAAGATAATAACAGCATTTTATTTTAGAGTATACTTTAGCAAGAGTCGACTTTATTCTATAACTATGAATATGGGCCAATATTTTTATTTTAATAAAGCAAGGCGAATCAATTACCAGGTGACAGCGTAGGCGAATTCATTAATTTTCGCCATGAACTCTACTGTCAAACTCCATACGTAAAAAATCTGTGTACTATTTTTTATATATGAAGTTTGATAATCGTTTCTACCAGCAAAAAATAATAAATTCTCCACCGCTGCCACCTGGTAATTGATTCGCCTTGTAATAAAGAATCAGCCTCGCCGAACAAAATTTTGCTTCTCTAACGGTCATTTTACAACTTGCCGTAGTTAAAGGTAGGGTTTTGTCTGCCTCACAAATAAATTTGCATTATTAAAACTTTCATGCTTCATTGGTATTGTTACTAATTATAACAATTAATAATATTGAATAACGTAAAGCCATTTATCTGGCCAACGAAATCCTACCCTTAACTAACGGCAAGTTTTAATAACAGCCTTAAGTTGCGAGAATTACTGACTGATCTTCAAAGTAAGTCTAAAAAATTTGGTTACGTTGTTCAAGCTTCAAACTATTCATGATGACTTGCATGAGTAAAGTGATCATAAATATCAAAAAGATAGCGTAGTATAACAGTTAGTTTGACAGATAATTCTATTGTTTTTTTTATCGGGCTTAAAACAACGCCCACTATATATATATATATATATATATATATATATTTTCTTGCGCTTTCATGGGATTTCTTGAATTATTAAATTATCAAGCAAAAACTATAAAATGAAATACAAATTATTGAGAGCAAAACATAAATTCTATTCAATTTGTCAATATCATTCAGATAGCTTTATTTTAAATAAAACGTCGCTTCACAATTAGGGTTTTTCTTTTTGGTATAAAAATAATTCATTTCTGCATGTTCTGTTCGTACTGCAAGCTGTTAAAAAAATAAAAAATTTAAATTTTTTAACATAAACTAAATCAGTGAAATCCATATTTTTATATTTTTTTAGACGATTTTTTTTGTTTGCTATAAATTTTTTAACCATTCAATGATTAGACTAATGTGCAGTTTCTGTATTACAAGCGAGCAACTCGTTTAGAAAATTGTATGAAAAGCACTAAATTTTTTGAGTGTTTCCTATGCAAATTATCTAGAAGAGTCGCTCGCTTGCAATACAGAAACCGCACATTAAAGTGTGTTCATTCTAAGGAAGTTTTCGTTTTCTGAAGACGATATTGACGGAATTAAAAACTTTAGTAAGAAACATTGAATTATTTCCTTATTCAAATGGATCACATTATAATGCAGCACATCTATCGATTTCATGTTTTTCTAGTACGAGTGATTTTAATTACCACACATTTTTAAAATTACTTTTCATAAGTGCCCAATATTTCTTAATTGGCAAAGTAAGGAATAAATTCAAACTTTAAAGCGTTTTTGTACAATCTTAGTGACACTTGTTCTGTTCCAAACTTTTGTTACATTGTTCAATCGGTTGTATTTTTGTAATACAATACAATAGAGTGAATTTGTTGATATATTTCATTTAAAGAAATTTTTTAACTCATGTGTTTTCAAAATTGTGTGCTATCTTTGATTATATCAATATTCTGCTTGCGTTTAGAAAAAGAGCAATAAAAATAAATTATTCTAATAATTGGCATTGTAGTTTTAAAAAAACGTTTCAGAAACCAAAACTAAAAATAATGTAAAAATTCCTAGAAGAACTTATGTTTGTTTTTTTTACATTATTTGTTTTGATCTTCCGCTTCTTAATTGTTTGACCTCTTAACAATAAAATCGAAACAATAAATACTGGGCGTTTAAAATTGAATAAACAAATAGATTATCATCATACATAATACTAATTAATAGAGGGATTGTATTCTAAACAATTGCCTTTGTACCATGTTATGAACTCTCTTTAATAGTGGCAAGTTGCCAGATCTTATCAAATTTTTACCACAAACTTATGAAGTTTACTAAATGGCGCAAAGCTTTTTTGTATTAATTTTAGACTCATTTAAACAGATTTAAGAAAAGGCTTGCTATTTAATTCCATATAGCGAGCTAGTGCCAATCAATTTTGTTTTTAACAATTTATTAATTTTTCAGATAATATAATTTTGACAGATTTGTATGCTTTTCAATTAAGTTTCTACTTTGTTATTTTCAACCAATCAATTCCGCCATTATACAAACTAAATGTATGACAATAGATTGTGTCACCTCACACATATAACTAAAACTATAGAACAGTAATGGATAAAGTAATTAAAGTAGCTGTTTTTCACATTAAAAATAAATTTCTAATAAATTGAGTTTTATCGTGATTCCAAAACTTTTCACACTGCGTCCGTCACAGAAGTTCAATAAAATAGTATCAACATTTTCGGTTTAAAAAGATTTACATTTTGATAATTAATCTGTCTATTCTGTTTTTACCAAGTTACAAATATGTGAGTTAGGCCCTTTCTACATGAGACCAACGATATGCAATTTGACATTTAAAATCATCAAGTTCATGTTTGAATAATAATCAGATAGCGAACCGCACTTACTTTATGAACTGTTGTATCGTGTACAGAACAATACGATACTGTCTGATGGCACCAATGGTTTATTAAGTTCTGTGAATTTAACGTCACCAGTGTTGCTGGCTTAGCCTTTCCTCTTGAAATATGTTTTTCAGTTTAACCCTCTTTCTACATTTTTCCATTTTTAAAAAAGTTTATACAGTCTTCATGTTCAAGCTAGGGGGCTTTTGCAATCCATAGTCCTTTATGTTTGTATATAAAACTTAGATATAAAATCCAGAAGCGAATTCGTAAAGCCTATATTAATGTATGATAAAGCCGCATGGAGCGAATCTACCTACTGCCGCGTCATTTACAAGAACCTGCACACTTTGCTTTTTATTATCACGGAAGCGATTCGTACCATACTGTCCAAGGTATTTTTCATTACTTAACAATGAAACCCGACTGACTTAATGGTCAGAAAATTGGCCATTAACTCGGCGATAAGATAGCAGCATGGAGCTTGTTAAACTTTAATCAGGCGGCTATTTTGAGGCACTTCTCTATCGCCCCTGAGAATATTTATCATTTTTCGCAAGCATCTATGCTCGACAGAAGGTTAAAGAAATCGATTTCTTATGTGTCAACCATGGGGTTTTTCTTGGCAGTCCGAGTCTACAAAATCTGGCAGAACTTAAATTGGTAAAAACGTAAAAAATTGTTTACTCAAAGTTTATTTTACAAAGGCTAATTTTAATATTGTTTATTTTCTTATTCCTTACATATACAATTATTTTTAAAGCAAATAAGACTTTAAAAAGTGGTATCAATTCGTTTGAGTATTGTTTTTTATGTTTGTGCTCGCAGAACTTTGTTTGAACGGTTATGCTTACAGATTGGTTCCGTTCAGTTCATAGTTTGAAAACATAAAGGGTGTGCCCATACAACATACATGTTTTTGCTCGTTTTATGAGCCGTTGCAATTGAAAAAAAAAAACTGCGTAAAGGGTGTCCCCATTGGGAACGTTAATTGGCCTATATGGCCCTTTCTTTTGAACCGTTATTGACAAACGGTTGAAAATTGTAGAATATAACAAAGATCCTGTATTGCTAAGTCCGCTATAGCAATTAAAGGGTGTCCCACTATATAACTTGATGTATATGACCAAGCTTTTGAACATCTAAATCTGTTTTGAAGATGGTTTGTTTTTTGGAATTATTATAAACAAGTTATTTATTGCAAACTAGTTGCTAAAAGTTAAATGTTAATATATTTATTTCAATGAAAAAAGGATTAATAACGAGAGATCCTTTAATTACCATTTCAGTTAAATAGCTTCTGTTTAAACAAATTTCTTTATAAAAGAGTAGAGAATTTTAAATCTGGAATTAAGTTAAATCTCGAATTAAAATTTCTTTTAAATTATAATTAACGTCACACGACTTTTAAATTCTGGCAACACTAAAGGTCAATGTTAGAGAATTATTATAGCAACTTTGGCGGCAAAAATATTTTTTGTAAACATGTGATTAATCATTTGTTTATTAATCGAGCTTAACTCTTTAAAACTTTCTTATATAAAATCCAATAGCTGCTTTTAATGTCATACTCGTATTACTGATTCATAATAATTTTATTTTAAATACGTGCAATAAATTAATATATCGATTTTTTATTTATATTTTTCCTGTTTTTATTTAATTCTGAAAAACAATTAATTCAATATTTAATATAAAAGGCAGTTCAATACTTTAATTTGTAATAAACTTTAATATAAATTTAATTAACATGCCCATACAATTAAAAGCACATTCATTTTATAAAATATCATAAATATAAATTAGTTTATAATTTATTTATTGCAAATCGGCGTTTAATGAAAATCTTCTTAAAGAGGGAGTGTTCAAATTATATATCAACAGGTATTTTGCGTTAATTAAGTAATGAGACAAATAATATAAAAAATAATTAAATATTTTAACAAACAAGTAAATTTAATGGTGGTTTTGAGGTTATTTCATCAGCCACCTTGGCAGTCTTATGAACAAGAATCAAAGTTTGCTGCTTATCATACCATCCAGTTCAAGTTTAGTCAATACCAATCAACATTTTTATGAGATATAGAGACGTCATTGACATGGCGTATAAAGTCTTTGAACTACATCAACATTGAATTCATATTTATTGGTATTGTTGTATAGGTTGTATTGTTGTATTGAAATACAACTAAGAAAATTTACTTAAATTTGATACAATTTTTTATTCTTTTAAAATCTGAATTTAATTGAATTTGTAGGTTTATAATACACTAAAAAATTTAATAATACAAAAATTTCTTTTACCATACGCCTCGTTAAGTTAATTAATTTCTATGCATAAAAGAGTCTTAAGCTTAGCTGTAGAAAAATTTTTTCCATTGAGTTGAATTTAGTAATTAAGAAAATGTCTATGAAAAATAGCTGTCCTGCAAATTATCAATTTAAATAAATTTATTTCAAAATAAAGTTTAGGATATTAACACATTGAAAAATTCAACCTTATAATCATTCCTATCGTAAATAAGAAGTTAAATTTTTGTGCCCATGAAGTTGCTACAACCCTGAAAGTGCATTTCTTGTGATACAATTGTTTCCTTCTAGAACAGCTGTTTAAAATAAACAAGCTATCAGTGCACATTGAATGTTAGTAAGAAAAATAAAATAATAATAATAAATTAAAGTTTAAAAATAAATAAATAAAATTTCTAGGAACAAATTAGTGACTTTATTACAAGAACGTAAACAAAATTAATTTTTTTTAGATTTATTGAGCAAATTCTAAAATTCTGAAATATCTCCAATTTGCCATTCAATGACATCTGTAATTATTAGCTACACTGTTAAGCTTTTTTCTACACTCTGCAATAAAGTTTGTAGAAATCTTCACAAATTTACAAGCAATATCTCTCTTTTTTGCAGCTTGTCATTCATAATAAGACTCTGAACTGTAGTAACTGATCGCGAATTAAAAAAAAGTGCTTAGTGTTCTAAATATAAAATAGATAAGAACTTACATAATAGTTATATGTAGTTCCCCAGCAAAATAAAAGTGAATAAATCAAAAGAAAAAGAGAAATAAAATTTTGTAAATATAATGCGGTGAACAATTAATAAATATTTCCAAAAAAAAAAAAATAATTTTACTTTTACGGCATTTACACCATGCAATTTTTCATGAAACTAGCAGGACATTTTTGTTTATTAGTGTAGCCAGAGGTGTAAGCCATATATATCATGGCCCCGTTCTTGAGGGGATGTTTATGTTGGTTATGTTTTGTTTACAATAACGAATATCACAGCAAGTTATAAAGAGAATTGAAATAAATAATTCATTAAAAAATGACATAGTGTAAACGTGGACTTTATAAATTTTTAAAATCTTGCCTTAAATTTCATGCTAATAATATGATGAGAATTGTACAATTCCGTTTTAGGTATTAAAGTAATCTAATTAGTATTTCATTGGATCCTATTAAAAATAGTGGAAAATAAATAATAAATAATGTTGCTGCTATTGTACTCTGTTTATTTAATAAAAATTCACAAAATGTTTCAGATTCATGTTTTCGGCAACAATGTTTAATTATTTCGTGTGGAATTGTAAAAAAACAGCAAACAATCTTACAAATTTCTAAATCGTGGTGTTGGCGAATAAGTTAAGTTGGTAAACGATTTCCACAAATTTTAAGCAATTGGTAAACAATTTCACAAATTGAATTTCTGCAGTGAGTTGTTTGATTATTATTATTATTTTTTTTTTTTTTTTGGATTACTGACATTTTACACCGTCTGCCGAAAAAAATTCTTCAAAATATATGAAATTCGTACATAATCTGCAAACTGTTAAAAATGTTAAAGTTTTTATACAAAAGAGTGACTCAATAGCTGTAGTGGCCTAAATTATTGCCAAATAAAATTTTATAGATTGTTGAACATCAAACTATCGTGACTAATTTACATATGTAATATAAATTCTACAATTGATACGCTACACTGCTAAAACACTTTACAAAATATACTCTTTTTAATTCTTACGTGCTTTTGTTGACATCCCTGATTTAATTTATTTTTCAAATTATATCTTTCAAATCTAATCAATGATAGATATTTAACAATTGCTTAAATACAATAAAAAATTTGTGTTTCACAAGTAATTTTTTTAGGGTTATTTTTATTGCACTATAAAATGTTTAATGTATAAAAAATAACAATTTGACATATTATCAAAAACAATAATTTTTTTGTGTTAAAAAAAATTCCATTCAATTATTTATACTAAAAGATAAATATTTATTTGAAAACATTTCACTTTACCTTCATATTTTTTATTATTTTATTAAAAAATCCACACTTTTATTAATTCTGAAGTTCAAATAAAAGGTGATGTATCGATAAATAAAAAATAAAAAAAAAAAACATATGAAAAAATTTGAAATGTGAATGAAACTCTGACTGGATTGCAATCAATGTAAGGGGTGAAATTTTGGATAATTTTGATCGACATTATACCGTAATATTTTAAAATTTTTATTCCAGTTCTTAACCCTCTAGTACCCAAATTTTTTAATAGTTTCAGTCATTAACATTTAAATATTATTTTAAATTAAAATAATGGGCCATCTAATTTTTTTTAATAATTCTGGCAAGCACATTTCATTCTGATGCGAACAGAAGGCCGTAAAACTAACAAAAACACTAGAGTTGCCAGATTCCTTTTGATGAAATCCGCCAAAATCATTTCCAAAAAGCGCCAAAATTTCCAAAATAATTTTTTAATAGTTTCAGTCATTAACATTTAAATATTGTTTTAAACTAAAATAATTAAAATAATGGGCCATCTAATTTTTTTTAATAATTCTGGCAAGCATATATCATTCTCATGCGAACAGAAGGCGCTAAAACTAACAAAAACACTAGAGTTGCCGGATTATTTTTAACGATATCCGCCAAAATCATTGCCAAAATCTCCAAAATGATTTTTTATAGTTTTAGTCATTAACATTTAATTATTGTTTTAAATTAAAATATTTTCTGAAAAAAATTAAATTTCATTGAAATGGTAAAAATTGCCAAACATTTGAAAAAATCGCCAAAATATGTAATTTATGTTATATATAAAAGAAGTGTTCACTATACATGAAAGGTACAATGTTTACTATAAACTAGTTATAGATTAATTAAATCAATTAAAAATATAACATACTAATTTAGAACTGATTAATAAAATAATATATAAATAATTATTATTCATTTATTTACTTAATATTAAGATTATATAAATATAAAATTAATAATATTTAACCCTGAAGGTTAGCACTGGCTGCCAAGGCCATCGGCTGAAATTATTATTTAATTTTTTTATAATATTTCCAATGTGCTGTTCACTTCATACCCAAGACATTCGTGAACATCCTGTTCCTTGGAATACATTGCATGCGAATTGAATTTATTTAGTAATTCTTGAAAAAGTATAAAGAAGTGCAGCTCATAGAATTTTTAACACACAATAAAGCATCAAGAAATTCATACTGCATTCTATTTCACAGACGAGACCTACATAGTAGAACTCATTATCGAAAATACTCCTTTAACGCAGGCATTATCAGTTTTAATTACCAGCATAAAAAGTACGGGCAAAGCAAGTGTTCCTTAAAGTGGTACATACCTGCAGTATCCTTATAACTTTAAACTTGATGCATACTGCCTGCGTCCGCATTGTACGATTGAAATACTAAGTTTGAATTATTTATTTAATAAGCTATAGGACACATTTCATCGTAAAATTTTTGCGCTACTTTATCATTTGTCACTGATGAAATTAAGGAAAAATGATACGTCAGCTCTACCCAATTTTTTCATATAGACATTTGCCAAGAAAAATCGGCAAAAAATTCGCCAAATACCTCTTAAGTCGGAAAAAATCGCAACATTCCCAAATTAAAAATTAGGTCGCCACGTTTGGCGAGAAATCGCCATATCTGACATTCCTGACTAACACCGTAGTATATAACGATTGTGGGGGAATTTACACTCGACATTTATTGATTTGGGTGGTTCCTCAGAATCACCCTGCAATTAACTTATGTCTGCAATCTATATTAAGTCTGTTAACTCAACTATGAGCAGAATGACTAATTTATCTTAAGCTGATTTTAGTCGCCACTATATGTCTTCCGGGATTAATAAGAAGAGACTGGTAGGCATTACGGAATTTCTATTAATTGCTTTTCTGCGAATCTAAATAAAGAAGAAGGACGATAATAAAGCTCCGATGTGGTTTGAACTTACAATCTGTTTGTTAAAATACTTTGGACTTCAAATCTAAGACTTCTTTACTTATTTAAATCCTTCTTTGTTTGTATTTTTTCTTTGCTGTACGAGTATTTTATTACAAATATTATAAATTTCACAAAAGATCATATTTATCAAACAACTGCACTTGTAATCAAATATATTTTAAATCTATTAAAATTTTGAAAATTCAGAAAATAAACTTTAGAAAAAATAAGAATATCACAAGCTATCGAAATTTTAATTTTTTTTTATTTTCATTGAAAGATCTTTTATAACAAAACTGAGCAGAAATAAAACTAAAAACCAAAAAATTCTCTTAATAAATACTATTGTTTAAAATCTTAAATATTTTATATTAAATACTTTCGTTTTATTTTGTATTTAAATTGTCTAAATATAGAAGAATGACAACAATTGTGATTAAAGCTTTAATTATTATTTTAGCATTTATTTATTTCTTAGGAAATAGGAAATAGAAATATTGCTTAAATATTCCAAAAATTATATACATTTCTATAAAAAAAATAAATTTAAATAAAGCAAATAAATAAATATGTAAATGTTAAATGGCATATTGAAACAGTCTATAGTAATTGCCTGTTTTAATTGGAAAATAAATGACATAAATGTGATATAAATAATACGACTCTTAGTAAATGAAACCTTTTGTTAAAACTCGTAAATATTTTGTTCTCATATTATTGATTTATTTAAATATAAATGTCTAAATGCAGTAATAACTTATTAAATATTATAGTTTATTTATTTACTTATATACAAGTGTTTGCATTTTTCTTTTTGACAAATTTTTAAAAGTATTTTAGTAAACATTAAATTTTTTATTTATCACCTGACACATGTTGAGCTTTAAATTTGTTACAGTGAATCGGTCGGTCTGTCTGGTTTACATTGGCATATTTACAGTTTAAAGTTTCTTAAACCTTATACTTTGTTGATAAACATATTAAACGTTTCTAGAAACATTTTAATGCAACATACGAAATAATTTGAAAGAAGGGGACAGATGTATATACCTATACCCCTATCACACTGGGAAATTTTACTTTGCAAAGTTTTGATTTTATGTGAGAGAGAGGGAGAAAGCATGATGATCAGTACAGGCTTTGATGTACTCGCAAAGTTGCTTTGGTTTACCATCGTTACTTATATACCACATACAAAACGTCCAAAAATAAGGAACGATCAAAGAGAAGAAAACAAAAATTTGTAAAAGAAAACTTTTCGTGTCTGAACACCAAAGTAAAATTTCCTTGTTTGAATGCAGTCCTACATACACACATATTTCACCTGAAATTTGTAAGAATAGATTTGTATCATATTTTAATTTTAAGTTTTTTTCAGGAACCATTTATTTAAAAATATGTTTGTATGTATGTGCTTTAAGATTGCATTTAAGATTTCTATTCCGTTTATAATTTTTATAAAATTCTTTGTTTGCTTTGGAAATTAGCACATCGCTCCATAAATGCCTGAGCTATTGCTAAAAATCCACACTTTCCTCCTGTTTTAGTAAAACTTCTTAACGTTGTGTTTGTCGTCTTGTTGCTTTAAGTGGTCCTCCCGGGGCAGACAATTTACCAAGGCAGTGAAACATTATTTCGTCTTAATATATGTATATATATAAGAGATGATTACAAGACGGATCATAGTTCCAGGTAACAACTGATTTGGAAAGGGTCATAGCCTAATGAGATTTTTACTTTTATTCTTTTTGTGTTATAGATTTTTTTCTTTTTATTTTTTACATGTAAAATTTTATATGAAAATATTAATGTAGCTAAGGAAATTTCACATATTTGAACACACTAATAACTAGGCTTAAGATAACAGGTAACAAATGTTTTAAAATTTTGTTGTTGTTGTTGTTAACAAATGTGGCTACACTGCCTTTATTCAGCACGGGACTGTCAAATACTTTTTAACCGACTTAAAAAAAGAAGAAGAAGGTTTATCAATTAGTCTGAATGCAGGAGGCTTATTCTGAATTGCGATGCGAAAATCAACGCGATGCCAAAATACATAAATGCGAACAATCGCTATTTTGTATTGCGATATTCGCCAAGCTCTTTTTTAATCGCATTTAAAATGCGAAAATTTGCCAAGTCGGTATTCTAAATTGCGAAAACAAATGTCAAATTCGCAAAATTTATTCGACAACAAAGTAGCATTCGCAAAGTACAAACATTAATTTATTCATTTTATACTTATTATTTAATTCAAGGAAGCAAGCAATTAGACCACCAAAAGACATCTATTTGAAATAAAGATAGATTTTATGAATAAGCAAAAGGCCTTCTGAAAACACCAACTGCACGGCAGTCGGCAAATACTTTGCAACAAACATTAACTGAAGATTTAAATATCAATGGAGAGAACCTGCAGGATGGAAAAAATTATTAAATATATAAACCAGTCCAAAAATATTTTACTTCAACTTTAAGTTTAGGCCGATTTCGAAGTATACACCAAACAAAAGCTTAGACGACATAAAACCGACATTGCCGGTGGCCCATCAAGATATAATCCACTGAATCCATTTTTATTATTATTTTTTTTTTCTTACAGAGTTTCCTAAATAAATTAAAAAAACAATTTTCACAGCCAAACACAAACAATTTATTTATTTTTAATTTGACGTTTGTTGAGGTTTATTTGAGCATCGTTGCCACGATTTGAAATAAATTGCGAATGCTATTGCGAAAGTCTAACCCTGGAGTTAATGTCGACGTCGTTGACGGCGTCAAATGTCAAAAAAAAAGTTGAATGGTATGAAATTGTATGAGAGCAGTTAATCTCAACGCGTTGCAACGCCGTAAAAGTTCAATCTGATTCAACTTTTTCGGCGTTGAAACGCCGTCAACGACGTCGACATTAACTCCAGGGTAACAATGAAAGTCTTATTTCATTTACGCATCGTATTAATTTTCGCATCGCAATTCAGAATAAGCATCCAGCTTTTTTATGGCTGAGGCTGCAGAATTGATCCGATTTAATTTTTTTTTAATTAAATGGTTTGGTACTATTTTAAAGCAAGTTCATAATTATAAAAATTAAAGGGTGTCTCTATACAACATACATGTTTTTTACGTGTATTATGATCCGTTAATGACACCACTTTATAGTTTAAAAAAACTGTGTATCACTTAAGCTCCCAATAATACTAAGTAATACAAAAATAAATCTAAAAATTAAAGGGTGTCCACATAGGCGACATAAATTGACCTATATGGGCCTATCTTTTGAACTTTTATTGAAAAACGCTTCGAAATTGGATAGAATATCGATTATTATGACCGTTGTAATAACAAGTATAAATATGAAAAATTATAAATTAAAGGGTGCCCCAGTAAATTTATCTATTAGGCCATACTTTTAAACACTTGTAGACAGACAGTTGAAATCTACAAACAACCTGTATTGCTTACTCCCCTATAACAACAAGTATAAAATTTCGATTTAGAAATTAAAGGGTGTCCCAATAGTTAATGTTAATTAATTTATGTGACCGAACTCTTGATCCGTTGTAGGCAAACAGCTGAAATTTACAAGTAACCTCTATTGTTAAGTCCGCTATAACAACAAATATTCAATCTTAAATTAGCAATTAAAGGGTGGTTCCATTATTGATGTAAATATACCTTTTTGAATCTATCTTTTGAACCATTATATGCAAACACCTAAAAATTAGACACGATTTTTCTAATGTACTAAGAAGTAAATGTATGTTTGAAATTATAAATTAAAGGATGTTGCAATAGTTAATGAAATTTTATGTATATGAACAGTTGTAGATAGATGGTTGAAATTTACATGCAGTTGTATTGCTAAATCAACGACATATGTAAAACTTGGGTTTGGATATTAAAGGGTGTCCCAATAGTTATTGTAATTTAGTTATGTGTTTGAACTTTTGAACCGTTATTGACAGATAGCTATAATTTGCTTTAAATTAAGGAATTAACCACGCACTGATTAGCTTTGCATTTCGAGAAGTTATATATATTTTTTTATAAAATCCTTTTGTTGTTTTTTTTTTTTTTTTTGTTTGTAAGCCATTTTTTGCCAAGCTAAAAGAGCTAAAGTTCACATCTAAGCACATTTTTTAAAGATATTTTCAAGGTCCAATTAAATTTAAAATAGTTTAACTTTTTATGACATTTCCAAAAAATTATATCCCCGAGGTACCGAAGTTTGGAGGCCTAGTCACAAGCACCCCCTTATTCCAGTGGGCCGATCGTTAGCATATCCATTTAAAATCACCTCTGCTTTGCCTCTGTGAAAATTCATTAAAATGTCTTTAGCGAATCATTAAATACGAAATTATGTCCAAAATAAATCATTTTTTAACCACTGTTAGACCCAATTGGGTTTAAGAGCACCAATGGAATTTTCTAACGCAAATTGACCATTTGGGAACCAATTGTTTCTTTTACAATTTTCTAAAATTTCTATTTATAGTAAATAACATTCTTACTCCAAGCAATTTAACTTTGAATGTTTCAATATCTTTACAAATTCACCACAGAACAAGTTGTATAATATATTGTATTAAATAACAAAAGATTATTTTCTCTAATCCTTAAATAATAAGTAAACGTCTCTCAAATAAAATAAATTAAATTTTTATATACAAATTTAATGTTAAAATGCTTGTTCTTGGCAAAATTATTAACCGCCTGTTGTTGTTTAAGTTACCAAATGACAATAATAATATAAAATATCTTTATAATTATTATTACTTTGTATTAAACACACAAAACAATGTAATAATTTTGTAACTACAAGTTTATACTTAATGACCTTTTTGTTTAAATAATTTAATTAATAAATTACAAAATAATAATGATAATAGAATAACATTAATAGTTTTAAAATTATGCATGCTTTGAAATTTTATTAAAATAACTATTATTACTAGGAAAATTATCTCATAAATATTAAAATATATAAACTATAGATTTAAATAAATTTGATTAAAATAACAAAATACCAAGTGTTTTCTATAGTTTAAATAAGTACGCAAAGTATAATAATAAATTTACCTGTAAATAAGTATTGAAAAACACTTATGTATTCATTACAAAAATATGTTCAAGATCTTCTGCAGCAGGACAAGATATTAAAACATTAATAATGTGAGATATCAAATGCAACATACTTATAAAATAATGGGTTGACCATAAGAGTTTCTATTGAACAATTTGCGATGGTGGTTATTAAAGAAAAAAATATTTAACATTTAAAAAATTCACTCATATTTCTTTTGCTAAAGGAAAAATAGCAATTAGCTTTAAGTTTTGAATATTAAGTGAAAAATTTCTTTAATATAATTTAAATTCATTTATTAAATATTTGATTATTTTCCCGTCTTGGTGATCAGTTGCCCCCTCCGAAGTTCAATATCATAACTTTCCGCAACGGGTCTATATTTTTCTTCACAAGTGCCTATTGCCAGTACCTCTTACTATCTTTTGGCTCTTTCGCATCGCACACATTAAAGGAAAAGAGAGAGTAACAACCTACGGAGAATCATATTCTGCCTCCTCGACGTCCCTGAACGAATATTAAGGGCTTATACAACTTCCTACGTACTCTATGAGCGTGGTGAATAAGCTAATTCAACTAATGGTGTGTTTATAGAATAACAAAACCACAAGTTAGCCAACAAAAGCTGAGCCGCCTTAATGGCTGCGTTGTTGGAGGTGCGTACTACAAAACAGAGGGTCTTGAGTTCGATACCGCATTCGGACATGCGTGCAAAGAAAAAAAATAATAATTGTTATAAGCAATTAAAATTAATAAACAGCAGTACAAATCTCCCGAGAGAGGCAAAAGGCAATTATTGTGTGAAGCCATGGCAGATAATTTAGTGGAGACGTCCAACTTAATATAAGAACAACAGATAATTGTCAAGAAGCCCTTTATAGTACAAAAGGAACAGAGCAATAGCGGTTAGCGCAAGAAAGTGTAACAGCATAACAACGGTGTATGGCAGACGTGTGTTGTGGCTACTGGATTAAAGGAGATGACTGGCTTGGATAAAAGTAGTAGTGGAGATGTCTGTGGATGGTTAAGGTTACTAAACAAGGCATCGAGTAGTTCATGTCTCGCCGGAGTAACACAGTAGTGCAGCGTGGATGGCTGCGTTTGTGGTGATAACGCATGTTTAGTAAATACGAGACCAAGGGTTCACAAGACCGGTAGGATCGAGAAGTATAGCCAGAGAAAGCCATAAAAGTTCGATGATAGAATTTAGCCACAGTGGTATTTGCAATCAAAAGAATCCGTACGTTTGTTCTGTCTAAAAAGGGTAAACGTAACAGTATATTAAACCTCACTGCGGTCATTGGAAGAATCTTCAGGTTCAAGTAAATTGAAAGCCTTTTGGTCCCTTCTCTAATCTTAGACATTTCAAAGCCAAGCAAAATATACCAACCTGAAAATCATAGGGCCCACTGGTTTCACTAATCTATCTAGCAATGATATTTTTCTATTTTATTCAATTAGGCTTCCCACTCGGTTAATGAAGTGCCCTCTAGACCCCATAACCCATCAAGAATGCGTGGCACTTCTCAGGAATAGGAGAAAATTCGTTTAAGGAGAGCACCTATATCCTAGAGAGTTAAGGGAATTTTCTCCGTCCTCTATTACTGTATTTACAAGGGATGATTCGCAGTCGTTAGCTGAGTGAAGAAATGCATGGCATAAATACTCTACGGTGTCGTAGTCGTACGGTAGGCCTGGTCTGTATTCTTATCTATCTGTATTTACTGTCGCCTTAATTATCTTAATTGTTATATTGATATACAGATTCTCTTCACTTCTTTTTTCTAGTCAAGTCTTCGGAAGGTTTGAACCGCTATATCCCAGTAAGTAAAGGGAGGTTTTTCCGTCATCTCTTATTGCGTTCATAAGGGATACTTTGCAGTCATTAACTGTGTAGAGGAATGCATAGCATGAACACTCTAGGGTGTCGTAGTCGTAGGGTAGGCCCGGTCCGCATTCTTATCTATCTGTCCTTACTGTCGCCTTAATTATCTCAGCTGTTGTTCTGAAAAATACGCTTCACTCCTTTTTTCTAGTCAAGTGTTCTTGAGGTTTGAACTGCTATATTCCAGTGTGTTTACGAAGGTTTGCCCGTCATCTGTTGTTGGATTCAGAAGGAGTGCTTTGCAGTCGTTGACTGGTTAGGAGAATGAATGACATCAACAGTATGAGGTGTCATAGTCGTAGGGAAGGCAAAGTATTTATTCTTATCGATCTATCGATACTGTCTGCTTAATTATCTTAGCTGTTGTTCTGACATACAGGTACCCTTCACTTCCTTTTTTTAAGTCAAGTCTTCAGAAGATTTGAACCGTTGTCTTCGACTTTAATCGCTATTAAACTCTTAATTCACAGAGGCAAAAATAGTTGATTTCTCTTTTACACTCAAGGCTCTTCAGGTATTATAACACGAACTCGTGCAGTTAAAGCGGCTGCCAGTGTTAGGAAACGTTACATTCGTTTGTAATGTGTTCGATGTATAAAAGGTTGCCAAAGCTTACTTTACGTTATAATAAGTTTATGTGTGAATATACATTTTTAGGATTCGAGCTATCGAAATAGATTCGAAGGTCTTATAGAATACTAAAGGCATTTATAACTACAGTCACATTTCAACCTACTGCCTTTTTTTAGTCCAAACCACGTAATGTCTCTTTATATACATTTTGTATTCTTAAAGGAGGGACGTAAGTTTTACGATGTTCATCTGCTCATATTGGCGCTAAAATGGATATTCCAAGGACGCCACATTAGCCAGCAAAAGTTGTTAAGTTTCTGAAAATCAGTAAATTTATTTTTTCAATTTATTGACTCATTGAACATTTGTAATGTTATCCATTACCATTTTACCCACACCTCGTAGTTAAGTACTTGGAAAATATAATGTAAACACTAAAATACAATTGGCCACAAGTTTATAAAACATTTTCTTGAGAAACTAAAAAGAGAATAAATGTAAAATAAACTAAAAAATACATAATACTTATAAAATGTTTAAAGTGTAAAAATAAGAAATCTTATCACATGTTTATGAACTCGTATGACAATGCGCCACTTTTTCTTTTTGTGTCAATAAAAGTTAAAATTTTATTTTATATTTTGTTTAATGCAAAAACAACTATAAAGTGAGGAAAATATTCATAGCTGTATACATATCAAGCTAATTCTGCTTTTGTACGAAACTATGCTCAGCTGGTTACATTTAAACTTTTAGAAACAAATACATTAACTCTTATATGCAATAGCGTATCTACCTATTTTTGGAAGAAAGGGGGCTAAATTTTAGACGTTTTTTCTTAAATTGCTAAAAATTTAAATAAAAATGAATTTAGCCGAATTTAATTAAATTAATTTGTTATATAAAATTTTAATTTTAAAAGAGCGTCAAGATTTTTATAAATGTTATGAATAAAAATTGCAAAATATAAAAAAAAATATTGTAAGCTTAAGAATGACATATCAAATTTTAAATATTACAGTGCTGCTAATACGATAAGTTTATAATGGAATGTAGCGACTTGGCGTTTTTTTAGCAGAATAAAATAGACAGCATTGAAAGGGAACAATAATAGTACTTAATAATTTCTGCAAAAAATCCGATTTAAAAACAGATTTCATCTGTCTATCTATAACGTTTTAAAAGTATTTCAACATACAACATATTACATTACATATTGTCACAACCTTTATTCCATCTCCCAACTTTATACTTGTTTTATTAGACTTAACACAACAGCACCTTGTTAATTTCAACCGTGTGCCTAATACTTTTTAACAGTTTGCCAATACACATCAAATTACATCAACTATAGGTGCACCCTTTTGTTTTTAAATTCGAATTATATACTTGCTGTTGTAGTAGACTTATCATTCAGGTTCTTTGTAAATTTCAACCGACTGTCTATAACGGATCAACAGTTTGGCCATATACTTCATTTTGCATCAACTATTGCAACACCCTTTAATTTAGAATTTAAAATAATAATACTTCTTATTATATCAAACAAAATTGTTGACATTCTGTCTAATTTTTAAGTGTTTGTATATCACGGTTTGAAAGATACGGCCATATAGGGTCAAAAAACATTGATTTGGGAACACCCTTTAATTTTTAAATTGAAATTATAAACTTGTTGTTATAGTGAACGTATTATCACAGGTACCTTGTAAGTTTTAGTAGTCTGTCTATAACCTTTCGAAAGTTTGGGTATAAAATTAAATAAAATTACATCAAAGGTTGGGACACCCTTTACTTTCCTCTTTTCAATTTTATACTTGTTATTGCAGTGGAGTTAGCAATACAGGTTTTTTGTAAATTTCAAGCGTCTGTCTACAACTGTTCAAAAGTATGGCCATATACATCAAATTAATGAACTATTGGGCCACCCTTTAGTTTAATATATTACATATTAATACTTGTTACTATAACGGTCATTGTCAGCGGCATTCTGTCCATTTTGCAAGCGGTTCAAAAGATAGTCCCATAGAGATCAAATTACGTCACCTATGGGGCCACCCTTAAATTTTTAGATTTACTTTTGTATTACCTTTTTCCATTGGGAGCTTTAGTGATATGCAGTCTTTTTTAATTAAAAAGTGGTGCCCTTTACGGTTCATAATACAAATAAAGAACATGTATGTTGTATGAGGACACCCTTTAGTTTTTAAGATTATGAAACGGGACCAATCTGTAAGCATCACCTTTCAAATAAAAAATTATTTTAAATCGATCCAGAAATTACTGAGTTACGAAGGTACAAATATAAAAAGAACAACATTCAGTTGAATTGATAACCTCCTCTTTTTTTGGAAGTCGGTTAAAAATTAAACTAACTCCACCTGTTGCAGTCTTTCAATCTTAGATTAAGAAAAAACGAAATAAAGTAACGGTAGTCGTTACGGCTGGACTGATGAAAAGTAAAGACAACTTATTTATTTTCAGGTCAATCTAGCGACTTCTTTTCTCTAATTCTGTTTAGTGGAGGTTATTTAACGAAATAAGTTGTCATTTAAGATGCAGCGTTGACGTTTAGACTTAGGTATGCTAGGTGCTAGAACACGTTATGCTGAAGTACAGGATTCACTATCACTCTCAGTCATACGTTCTGTATAAAATTGCATATGTGCTCAAAGAGTATGTTAGTGTGGATTAAAAGTGTATGTTTGTAATAGCCTGTAGATCTGCATAATCTTTTAAAATAATTCATAAAATGTTTTTTTGAGGAGTAGAAAAACAAAAAACAATAACACCATATAGTTTTTGCATCTTTTTTGTTTAACAGTGTGGCAACTACGAGGCCATACTAAGGGCCAGTTTCACGGTGTCGCAATCGTTCGTTCGTTCGCATAATTACATTTAAAACAAAAACAATTTTTTAGAATTTGTTTTTGTTTTAAATGTATTTGTGCGAACGAACGAACGTTTGCGACATCGTGAAATTGGCCCTAAAACAAATTATAAATTAGGACAGATTCCGTCAGACTTTTGTGTGATTAAATAGAACGATTGTGTATAACAGTGGATCCTGGCCTAGCATGATGTTCACGTTGGTCTGTTAAAGCTTTTCTCAAATTTTACATTGTTATAATTGAATTAAAAATTTTTATAAATAAATTTATAAAATCCCAACAGTTCTTTAAAAGAAAAATTAAAAAAAAATTAAACAGACTTCAAAATGAAATACTTTGGAAAAATAAAACAACTTTCGGACTTAATTCAAAAGACAAACTACAAGTACGACTTTATATTTACTAATCGACTTGAAGTCAAATCTCAAACACAATGCTCCAATCAAGTGGTCTTTAAACAACCCCTGTTAAATTAGCTGCCTTCCTAAGTCCCTGTTTAAAATATTAATGCACATATTTAAAACTAAAGATGCACTTTACTTAAATGCATGAGCTTGTATTTTATAGGAGAGCTGCTGTATTAAAAGAAATTTATGTTTTGACACAAATCAGTAATTAAGTAGTATATTCGCGCACTTTATTGTTTTTAATAATATGAATTTAAATCGCTACTAGATGTAACTGGATTTTGTTCGTTAATTATTAAAAACCTGAGCAGCTGAAAGACTAAAAGAGAAAACCTGTGTAGACAAGAGATTAAAAGAGCGTTAAGTGGCAATTTGATGTACATAAGTAGATGATGATGGTGATAGCAATGTGTTAAAGATTACTGAACAAATTGTATCCAACAATTAACATAATGTGCACTTTAAAATGATAAAACAAATGTCAGTGACTAATTATGCAAAACACATGCATAAATATTTACAGCAGTATGATAGTTAAATATTGATGCATAACTTTACGTTTGAGAACAACACATTAGCGTAAGTAAGGAATTTTTTGGAAGGGGCTCTAGTTGTTTAACAAAAATTAAAAAAGTTTCAGGCGTTACGGCAGTAAGAAGGAAAAGATAATTGCAAATTTTTTTTAGGTTAGATTTACACCTCCTCAAACGGGCTTGTGTAAGCCAATGAACACATATATTAAAAAAAACAATAAGCTTAATTTAATATAATCTAAAATATTTATACATATATGTATATTGTCACGAAAATAAGATCTGGCAACCCCTGTGTTATTTCTGTAAGAGCGTGGTGAATAAGTAAGTTACTTCCACCAAAGGTGTGTATAAAGAATAATACCACAATTAGCTTACAAAAGCTGAGCAACCTCGATGGTTGCGTTGGTAGAGGTGCTTGCTGTAAAACAGAAGATCGTGAGTTCGAGCCCACCTTCGGACATGAGTACAACGGAAAATAATAATTGTTATAATGCAATTAAAAATTAACAAGCAGCAGTACAAACCTCCATAGAAGCATCAGACATGGCAGATAATCTAGTGGAGATGTCTAATTTAATATAAGAGTAATAGATGATTGTCAAGACGCCCTTTTAAAATAAGAGAAACAGCTCCAGCTGTTAGCAAAGTAAAGTAACAGCATACCAACAGTCAGTGTGTACGGCAGATATGTGTTGTAGCTATTACATAAAGGGGATGACTGGCTTAGTTGAAAGGCAAAATGAAGGAGTCTGTGGATGGTTAAAGTTACTAAACAAAGGCATCGAGTAGTTCATGTCTTGCTGGAGTAACACAGTAGTGAAGCGTGTATGGCTGTTTTTGTAATAATAACGCATGTTTAGTAAATACGAGACGATAGGATTTAGAAGACCGTAGGAGCAAGAAGTATAGCCAAATAAAGCCACAAAGTAGAAAGTACAGAATTTATAGTGAGCTACAGTGGTATTTGGAATCAAAAGCATCCGTATGTTTGTTACTAAAAAGGAAAAAACGTAACAATATATTATAAACATTTTTGTAAGTTTGTTTGTTTGTGCATGCGTTAATCAAGGCTAAACAACTGAACCGATTTTTATGAAATCAGAAACACAGTGTATATTTATTTTTAAACAGCGGACCAGGAAGGGAAAAATAGCAAGCGGACATTTTTATGTGTCTAAATAAACTGTAACAAATGCTCAGCTAATCGATTCTAATGAAATTCGAAACACAGATAGATCCTGTCCTATATCTGTTTCCAGAGCTAGGATACGGATAAGAGAAAAAAAAATGGAAAACGGACATTTACATCTGAACCGATAACAATAAAATTTTGAAAATAAGAAAATCAGATTCTAAAGATTTTTGAAATATAGATATCTCCTCATCTATAAGATCCAAACTAAATTGATAGATTCCTTACGTGTTCGCAGTGGAGACTATAATATACATATTATACTGCGGCTAGAAAGGCTCTAAAATTAAACCCAAGCAACGCTGGGTACGATAAGTTAGTAAACAAACAAATTTTAATCATAAAGGTTTTTATTTAAAAAATCAATACATGTAATTAAGATTTGAAATTGCTCTGGGGAGCATGGCCCCATTCGCGTAAAGTCCAATTTAACACCACTTTATCCAGCATTGCTAACTTTATGTCACGAATAACACGTACAGTGTTGGCATCTTAGGTGTTTATCGTTGCGGTTTTATCAGCATACATCAGAGGCTTCACGTGGAATAAACAAGAGGTGTGAAACCGTACGATAATGGCGGCCACTGTATGGCAGTAGAGCCATTCTGTTGAAAATTTATACCGCCGTGATCAATTTCATTGTCATTTTAATTGATATCTTAAACGACCATAATGCGAGCTTCGGAAAAAAAATTGTATTTTTATAGTGTTGTCTACTCATTGCTAAGCTTTTTGAAGATATTCTTTAAATAAGACGCTGCCGTTGTCATGTTAATAAGCACGTTGACTATAAATCTGGTTGGCCAGGGTTCAACCCCTGCCGTAATCAAAAAATAAAAATGTTTTTTTCTGTTTAATGGTATTAATACAAATTAAGAATTAACATTACAACATACAGCCTCCTTCGTCGTCGGGACTTCATAGCATATTTGCTGGCAAAGTAAAATAACAAATAAAATGACTATATCTTTCTCCTTTTACAACCTATTTTATCTGTCATCTATACCTTTCCTGAAGAATGTAGAATGAAGAAATGCTACTTCTCTTAAAAAAGAGTTGGTCTCTTAAGAAAAAAGTAAAAATGGTTCTATAATAAATAAATACTCGTATCTACTGAGTTTCATTCCTTTCAAGGAGCGATTTTCTCGAGTCTTGCGAGAGTTATTAAAAAGTCTTGCTTTAACCTATTTTATAGGAAGGAGTAGTATTTTTGACACATCGCATTTTTCATTTAAGATTTAATCAAAATTGATCTAAAATACTTTGCAAGAATCGGTTCGTGGTTCAAATCTCTCATAAAAGGTCATAGTTCCAAGTTGTGGTATTAAAACTATAATAAAACCAAAATTTATGCTTTTGAAATTGCCTTAAAATAAAAATATTTTTTTCTACTTCAAACATTTATTTAGTTTAGCAGGTTTTGTCTCTGTTTAAAATTGTTTTAAATTTATCTATGATATATGATGATCTTAAACTTAGACATATTCTTCATTAATGTCAAATTTTATCAAAAATTTTGCTGCTCATTTTTTTCGCTTTGCTTTTAAGTTCCTACTTAAAATTCATTTGATAAAGTACATAATTTTTAATAATTACTGCCATAATATGACTTTTAATTAGTAGCGAAACATTTTTATGATAAAATCTTAGGAAGTCGAATGAATCGCTTTTAATAAAATTGTATCTGCTGAATAATATGTTTGAGAACAACAAGTAGGAACAATCAATTATCTTGAAATTGTAGATAGGAAAATTAATGGAGCGTTGTTTGTGGTGGTTAAAAGGTTTTTAAATTTAAAAATATATTTTAGACGTAATCGTAGAATTGAGTGACAAAACAGTAGAGTACTATTTAAAAACATATTTTCATTAAAAAGTACCACTTTTCTTACAGTGCTTTCTTTATAAAATCAAATGAAAAAGTACTTTTTACGTATAATGCCTTTTATGAAAATCCAGTTAAAAAATATTTTATTAAAAAAATTTATTATATAAAAATTACGCTTTATAAAAAGTACCTTTAAAATTGCATTGGATATTTTTAGGAATAATAATAAAATAAAAAAATCTAAATAAAAAAAAAATTAACAAAAATGATACGGGAGTCCTAATAAAAATAATTTTTTATTTAAAACGATAATCACTTAACGTGCCTTCTGACATAAAAATTTTCAAAGAGTATTTTTTCTAAAAATACTTTTTATAAAAAGTACATTTTCAAAAAGTACTTTTAATAAAAAATACATTTTTAAAAAGTACTAAAGTAAATATTTTTACGAGGTATTTACAATAAAAAACTTTTTAAGTAAAAAGTACATTTTATAAAAAGTACCTTTTGAAAAAGTACTTTTATTAAACATACCGTTGATCTGAAGTTTCTACTTTAACAAATAATTTGTATAAAAATACTAAAAGTAAAAGTACTTTTTATAAAAAGAACTTTTTTCTTAAAAAGATTTTGCTTGTAAATATCTCATAAAAAGCTTATTTTAGAAAAGTCGTTTGTCTCTTTAAATAATTTTCTACTACTATTAATTTAACGTTTAGTACATTTTATAAAAAGTACCTTTTAAAGAAGTACTTTTATTAAACCTACCTTTTATCTGAAGTTTCTTCTTTAACAAATAACCTGTATAAAAATATATAAAGTAAAAGTACTTTTAAGAAAAAAGTACTTTTTAAAAAATGTACTTTTTACTTAAAAAGTTTTTTCTTGTAAATATCTCATAAAAAGTCTCTCTAAATAATTTTCTTCTACTATTATTTTAACGTTTAGTGTCACTCATTACCTGATTTCTAACAAAAAAAGTAATAGAATTTATAAGTTGATAGGAACTCTCAATAAGTAATAAATTATCTAACAAATCTATCAAAATTAAGATTGTATTCCTAAATTAATAAATACTCATACAACTTATCATTAAATGATTTCAAGTATAATAATAATTTATGCTGTTACTCACACTTGAAAATCTCTTTGTGACTATAACTGAAAGCTAAAAGACATTTATTGTTATGACCTTTTTGAAAAGAAATAAAGAAGCAATACAACATTTTCGGTTCTTTTGTTGAAGAAGGTACTTTAAAACAGTTTGAAGAAGAAAAAAAAATAGAAAAATTTTTATAGAATCAAAAGCAATTTGTAGGTTCTTTCTTGTAGTGTTAAGGCTTGTTATTACAGTTGTTAAGTATTGCTGCATTGTTGTTGTTGTTTTATTATTATTATGAAGTATATTAGAGATAAGTTAAAAAAGAAAGAAATTTTATTGTCGTTAAATCAGTTCATTATAAATCATACAAGAATTGTAGTGTTTGGCAATAATCAACAATTTTTTTTTTTTTTTTTTTTGTTCTGTGCTGTTAGTAATAAGACTATATTTATGACTTTTGAGACTTATGACCGTGTACAAGCACATGTGCCAATTTCAGTAACAAATACAATTATTACAAATAAGAATTAAAGTTTTGTTCTGTATAAGAGCTATGGGCTCTTATCCGTTTGTTATTATTATATTATTAAGTGTTCACAAAAGCTGAATTGTAAACTTAAAAATAAAAATTTTTTTTTAATATTAACTAACAGATTAGCTATCAAGTGTCAATGTTGACTTTAAGTGGTTGTTTTGGAGCTTTTGTTGTAGATAAATCAGTTAATTTATGATGGGTAAAACAATTGATAAAAAACTTAAATAATAATTCCTATTAAAAGTGCCCACACTGGCATGATCATGCATAACCGTGCGTGATCTTGAGTGTGCACATAAAACTGTTAGTTGGTCAAAATGCCGTAGTTTACTTAAGTCTTTACAAATATTTAAACTTTTAATGTACTCGAGATAAATGATGACTAAAAATCCCTTCTATTCTTACGGTGTTATTCATGTCTTTTTTAATTAAATTGGACAGACATTTGTAAAAATTTTGCAACAAAAATCCCTCCTCGATTTTGGTCGTACGCTCACCACAGGTGGAGGTAATTTCTACAATGTCCATTTTCGAGTCCTTATGCATAGCGAAATCGGTTGAGCGTTGTCCGCCTGTCCGTCTGTCCTGTGATAGTGTTGAAACTAACTTTGCCAAGGCGCTAGATGAGCTACAGAAAATTTAAAAATGCCAATCGATCAGACATTGTTTCGAAAACTAATCTATTGAAAATCAACACAATCCGTTCATGTCTTTCGAGGCAGCGGGCAAAGTACCACGCCTGCCTCTGACTATTCCATATCATTTGGAATAAATCTAAATATTTTAATATCTAAATATTAATATTTATAAATCTATATATTTGGGGATAGAGAATTAAAAAATAAGCAAAAAATATCAAGTGAAGAAATTGGTGCTCGCCTGTACATTCCGAGTTATGGGCCTGTGAACTTTTCATAAAAAAGTAAGATTGTGCACCATTTTTTTAAAATATTAAGATGATTATCATTTAAAAACTTTTGAAGAGATATTTCAGAAAATAAAGAAATATTTTTTAAATGCTTAATCTATTAAGAGCCGGAAAAATTGTATGTAGAATAATACAAAATTGTTCTCTGTTACCTCAATATTTGTTTTTTTTTTATTTGATATATGGTGAACGGTATAAAATATTCGGCATAACCTTGTTTTTTATTTTTTTTTATTTATTTATTTTTTTTTATTTTTTTTTTTTTTTTTTTTTTTGTTGAAGGAAATACTAAACGCTGTTTTACACTACAGTTATTTTTTAAAACTAGAAAATTAATTTGTAACGGTATATGATAAATAGTTATATTGTTTATGCAACAATAATTTTAATTAACTCGTTTTACAATAATAAAAAATATTAGAAGCGGTAGCTGTTTGTTGTGATTAGAAATGCTTTAATGAAATTAATCGGCTAAATTGCCATTGCATTAGGAACAAGTAAAGTAATATTTTCCATAAAAATTACAATAAAAATATTATAAACAATAATACTCATTAAAAAATAGAAACTTCACAACAACTCGGCTTTGTCATACCCTTTGGCCCGTTATTATTAATTACTTACCAATAATCAAATAATTTTGTTGGACAAAGTTTCAAAAAATTCAAAATTTTAAACAAATAATTAATAATTATAAATAAATAAAATCACTGAAATTGATTATTGTTGGTGAAATAAGTTCTTGTGAGCATTCTAGTTAAATTCTACTAAGATTTGGCAAAAAAAAAACAACAATTAAGAAGTGTAAGTAAAATAATGACTCTATTGGTTATTGGCTTCTTGTATAAGCTGTGGTATTTGGGTACTTCATATCTTCTTTATATTTGTCATATCGTGAAATAAATTTTTAAACATTAATGCACGCTTACTAAATATTCTTAGCTTATTTAAAATGTACTTAAAGGTACCTCAATGAGTTAAGTTTAGCAATCACCGATTTATTAACACGCTAAAAATTAAACTCAAGTAAAAAGTATAAAAGAATAAATATAAAAGAATGCATTCCCACGACTGGCAAGAACAAATTTACGTGACGATTTGTAAACAAGAAAACGAAGAAAAGCTTTGGGTTGTGTGTTGACTTCATCTAACCACAACAATATTAATTGATTATGAATATTCTTCGAATTATTATTTAAAAAATCATTGGTTTAAATAGATGATATTTACTGTGTTGACAACCTATGGATCCAGAAAATGCTACATTACATTCTGCTGGTGTCTAATTTTTCTTGTTTTCTTTCAAAAAATTTTAAAAGAAGTGTATCTTTCAACTACTGATTAACATAAAATTTAAATGAAATATATTGTTTTGAGAAAATATTTTGCTTGAAAAATACTAAAATATAGATTTTTTTAACTCTTATGCGTAGCGATGTTGATTGAGTTATGTCCGTCTTTCCGTCCGTGTTCATGTTCAATTCAACTTGGCCAAGGCACTAGATGAACTACAAACTCAGACAATTTATTCAGGACAGATACTTGAATTTTTGCCTCATTCAGCTTATAAAGAGCATATATTTAGACAATGTGATCCAGATTTACGTCACCGCCAGCCATGATGGCTTAATCTGAGATTGGTCTTACCATTGAGTGAAATACATTGCAACGACTAGAGCCCTTCACTGGCATAGCTAACGAAGTTGCAAATCTAAGAACATAGCTGTGAGTACCATTAACTACCCCTTGCTTGAGGGATAGATGACCATCCAAGGCAGTGCAAGAGCACACTCCGGTCGGCACCGCACCTTTCTTGCTGACACCGACCTAGACCACAGCCACCCTGAAGAAACTACAATTCAATATCGCAAAATGACAACAAAGTTTTGTCTGATGAAGGTGACATGTGGTTTCAACACAATGATGCCACATGTAATGCAGCTCTCAAAGAGAAAGCAATTATTTTTTGATCTCGTTGAGGAATATCAGTGTTGCACTGAAAAAAATTGCACCCGTCTAAATTTTATTTTTTTCAGGTAGCAAATACATTTAATTTTTTATTTATTTAATTATTTAATTAATTTTGTTCTCTTTAATTAAAAATATAACAGGCACAAATAATTATTAATTAAAAAAATTTGTATTTATTTTTCAATTAATTTTTTAATTAAAATAATTAAAAATTTAAGCAATTCAAACAAAACCCTTAATTAGTGCAAAAATTTTTTCCGTCTATGTGTATTAGAGAAATTTAGTTAAATAAAAGTTTACACAAAATAGAAAAGTTTTTTTTTCTTTTTAATTAAATATATAACAGACACAAATAATTATTATTAAAAAAATTTGTATTTATTTTTCAATTAAACTTTTAATTAAGATAATTAAAAATTTAATCAATTCTAACAAAACCTTTAATCAGTGCAAAAACTTTTTCCTCTATGTATATTAGTAAAGTTTAGTTAAATAGAAGTTCACACAAAATATAAATTTTTTTTCTGTGAATTTTAATCTTGCACATATTTTATGATTGCTTTCATAATTATAATTATAAAATTTTCATAAATCAACTAAGCTTAATTATTAGAAAAATAGACAATTTTTCACGTACATAAATTCAAATTTGTTACAAACAAAAAATTTATCATTTCGGCCATTGTTTTAATTTTGGTTATTATTAACAATTTCTATAAAATAGATTGCATAAAATAGTACTTAAAATAAAAAAAAATATTCAGGTTTATTAAACTATTTATTTAAATTTGACATTGTTTTAAGCTTGCATTTAAATTTTATTTTATTGATTTATTTAATTAAAAAAAACCAAAATTTTTTTATTTAATTACTGACAGTTTTTTTGTTTGCTTTCACTGTTTTCTCTTAACACTAAATCAAAATTTTATTTGTATATTTTGACAAAAAAAATAAATAAATAAAAAATAAGTAAAGAAAAAAACTAAATAAATGCAAATGTATAAATAAATTTTACGTAATCATAGCCGCTCACTTAACCTTTTTGAAAGGTCGTTTGCCAAAAAATATAAAAATGTATCACAGCAGAGAACATCCCATGAATACTTGAATATGTTTTCAATACTCTGCACAAAAACAATAAAAAAAGACGTTAATTTATTTTTATTTTATTCGGTTTTTTATTCACTTATTTTTGAATAATTTTGTGCTTAAAATAATGGGTTATTTTTTCAGCGTTTGTTCTCTGAGTAGTAGAATTCGTAAAATTCATTGTGGTATTTGTAACTGGTTTTTAAAAAATAAAACCAACTCATGCAATCCATTGCAACACAGTTAGGAAAAGCATTCCACATTATGAATCTGAAATTTTAATAAGCTAATTGAATTTTTATCGGGAACTACGAGTCATATTAAAATCGTGCTTTTATTAGGAGTTATGTAAAAGAATCGTTTGGGATCCTATAGAAACTTTTGAAACTTTTGGGAATGCCAACATCATAATTCCTTATATAATTATAATATTCCACATCTATAAAAAAAAAATATGGTTGCAGTATGGTTAAACCATACTATGTTCTCTGCGACAGTATATGAGTGCGGTCGACAAACTATAGTTGCCCTAAGCAATATATTATATGAATATTACACAAAAAATTGTGCATTAAGTCCCCACCTTAAGTTTTAAGACAATCTAAAAATATTGCAGAATTTATAACCATATTATATCATTTATAAACGTAATATGTTAAGTTTTACTACGAGGGCTGCTATATATATTTCTGGCCTGACAACACTGAGTGCTGCCAAGTGCAATCTGACATTTCCATTGGAAAGTTTGTCATTTTTAAGCATATTCGTACTCAAAACGTTTTGACGTTCGACCATTATTTGTGTTGTTTACAGTGACTTAAAAAAAATTAATATAGACAAAAATGGAATTAACTCGTGAACATTTTCGTGCCATCATTTTTCACAACTTTCGACGTGTATTATCACGACAAGAGTGCATTGATGAACTTAAATCTTTGTATGGCGATGAAGCACCATCCTATAGCACTGTGAAAAATTATTGTAATGAATTTAATCGTGGCCGAAGCTCGCTCAAAGACGAATTCCGTGAAGGTCGTCTAAAAACGGCTGTTGTGGCAGAGAACATTGATGCCGTGCGTGAACTCATAATGCAAGATCGACATGCGACATACCGAGAGATAGAGACATCCTTGGACATTTCTTCCACCAGCATACATTCGATACTGCATGAACACCTGGCCGTAAAAAAGGTTTGTTCTCGTTGGATCCCGCACAATTTGAAAGTCGCTCAAAAAACGCTCGTGTCGATTGGTGCAAAGAAATGTTGCAAAAATACGATTGCTGTGCTTCAAAAGACGTTTATAAGATCGTCACAGGTAACGAATCATGGATCTATGCGTATGAGCCCGAAACGAAACAACAATCGACCGTGTGGGTCTTCAAAGACGAGCAAAATCCAACGAAAGTTGTTCTTGGAAGAAGCACTTCGAAGCAAATGGTCGCCTGTTTCTTCGGCAAAACTGGTCATGTGGCAACTGTTCCGCTTGAGCAACGTAGGACGGTCACTTCTGAGTGGTACACTACAATTTGTTTGCCTGAAGTCATCGGAGAAAGTCGAAGAACCAACAAGAGAAGACGAACCATTGTTCACCATGACAATGCGAGCTCTCACACATCGGCTCAAACCAGAGCGTTTTTGACCGGCCAAAACGTCGAATTAATGGGTCATCCGCCGTACAGCCCTGACTTGGCACCTAATGACTTCTTCTTGGTTCCGCACATCAAGAAAAAAATGCATGGTCAACGATTTTCGTCGCCAGAAGAAGCTGTTGAAGTGTTCAAAAACCATGTTTTAGAGGAGTCTCAATCGGAGTGGAAAAAGTGCTTCGACAACTGGTTTGAGCGCATGCAAAAGTGTATAAATCATGCTGGAGAATACTTTGAAAAACAATAAAACCATTTTGGATTATAAATATTCGCATTTTCACTATTAGGCCAGAAATATATAGAGCAGCCCTCGTAATGCTACCAAAGCATGACTTAAATCAAACTAAAACTGTTTGTTCTTTACAATATTTTCGGTTTGGTCTTGGCTGAAATACTTTCTATCAGTTTTGTTCATGATTTGTTTGCAACGTATCGGTTTATTATGAAACGCTAGGTCTAAAAAACAATAGACTTTTGCAAAGTCGTTTGCATCTTTCTCTTTCTTAAAATAAAGGGAATCATAGCAATCTGTGAACGGAATGGCAACATAAATGTTCAAAACAAAAAATTGTGAAATAAAATGAATGAAAAATTTACATTTTCGAACAAAAATATTAAAATTTTTGTGGTTGATAGTTTTAAAGATAGAATACAAGAATATTAAATTTTTTGCATCTGGATATACATCAACGCATGAATTTTTTCATTATTTGTATTTAATTAAGTTATAAATCAAAAGGAATGATGGCACTGCTTCAACGAAGACAACACACAACTTAATTTAAAATATATTTTCTAAAACAATTCTGAGTAGAAAGCAAAAATACAGATCTACATACTTCTTTGTAAAAATAAAACAAAAAACTTGAATGTATGAAGCGGCGTCAAAGCTTAGCAATTGGAAAATCCGACTTTGACAGTGCGTTAGGCAGTGAAGTTAGCTGCATTTTTGTTTCTTTTGTTTTGTTATTGTTGAAATGTAATGACAATTTAGTTATTTTTAAGGCAATCTAGTGGTTAATCTCTTCTTTATTCTTTAACAGCGGGTTTTATAAAATAAAATGAGTTAACGCTACGGTTAAAAGCTCTTATTTAGGTATGACATTCCAGAGCAAAATCTGTGCATCAAAAGTTTAAGGACTCCGCGAATTGCTCTCTGATGAACCTCAGAAAAACAATAAAAACATTAATAAGATTGTATTCATTTTCACGTTTTTTATAAAATAATTATTTCTGGCTTAAGTTCGATAAACACTAATTTCAGTTAAAAATGAACTTAAGATAAAAAACAAGTAAAAGTGAAATATTTGACTATGCCGAATCTTGTATAATTTTTACTATATTTGTAAATCTAGTTTCGTGAAGTAACTCTAATCAAAAAAAGCAAATATTAGGATGACAGGGAATTAAAAAATAAAAAAATTGGTACTGCATATGCATATGTAATTTAAAAAAAAAAAAAAATTGGATCATCTCATAATGGGTTAAGCATTTTTAAGAAATTTTAGTATTTCCTTTAAGATCTCTTTAAAAGCTTTAAAACGATACCTATATTCATATTTAAAAAGATTTGAAAATTTCTGAGCCCCGTACTCGGAAAATATGGGCGAGCGCCAATTTTTGCACCTGATATTTTTTACTTATTTTTTAATTCCCTATCGCCCCAGATATTTATTTTTTTGATTAAAGTTACTTTATTATTTCAAATGAAACCAAAAAATTAGAGGTAGGCGTGGTGTTTTGCCTGCTGGCTCGATGGATATAGGCCGATCATGCTGATTTCCAATAGCACTTCTTTCGACACTATATCTGATCGATTGTCATATATTTTTTTGTTAAAATCAAGTTGATTTTAACACTAACACGGACGGATAGACTGACATCGCTTAATCGACTTCGCTATGCACAGGAACTCAGAATATATACACTTTATGGATGTGGTAGAAATTGCAAGCTGGATGACAAACGCAGATATACCCTTGATTCATTTTTTTTTTTTTTTTTTTTTTTTTTTTGGTGAAGGGTATAATAATAATTCAATGATAAATTTAAATCACAGTCTTGCAAATGGTCTTGCATCATAGCATTTCTAAAATTATATAGTAAATTTTTACTCTATAGAAACAAGTAATGCACTTGCAGCTTTTTTCTTTATATACAACACTTAAAGCCAATTGTTTATACTTACTTTATTTTTATTTGAAAAAAAAAGTTATTAAAAATATTTATACAAAAGTTTTAACATGTTCAATTTAATTTACCTTGGCAATGCCGTTAAAAGCGGCCGAGCGGCAATGTTGAATTTAGTATAACTTATTGTTTTGCCACTTTAATTTGTCAAATAATCCATAGTCTTTTTTTCCTGTTTCTTTTCTTTACTAAATCGATGTGCATTTTAATTATTTTTCATTTTAAAATTTTTAGCAATTAAATTTTTTTTATTTCTGCTAAAAAAACTAAAAATGTTGTATATTTTTTACACAAGCTTCTACTTTAAGAAGCCGCGTTCAATTGCCTATGGAAAATAAAATCAAGCGGCAAAGGAACAGCTGATTGCTGCCCGCGTCCGCATGTCGCTTACATTGGCCTTTCACTATAAGTCATCGACTTTTTCTTTGAATAATTAAAATCCTTGACTTTAAGCTGACCCATACAGTTCATTTAAAATTTATTATTTGCTCCATGTGTCGCTACGAATTACAAAAAAGTAGGTAAACTTTTTAGAACCACATTTCAATCTAATAATTTTGTGATAATCGTTCGCTGTTAAGTATCGTGAATTGGAAGCCACACCTTAATTTGCCAAGCCAAACTTACACGCTTGAGAAAATTCAGTTCAGTTCATTTTTTGTTTACTTAAAAAATAAAACGCTAAAAAATTAACCCTTTAACAATGTACAAAATAAACCTTTAAATGTTTCATTACTGGAAATACGAATGTTTATATTTTATTTGCTAAAGTCAGTTTAGAGGCGTAGATTAAACGTGTTTTAATTACAAATTATTATCACACATAATCAAGGTATAACATCAGCCGTCAGTATGTACTAAAACTTCAATAATAAAAACTATGACTTGTACTAAATAAAAATAAAAGTTTATTACTGTGTGTTCGTGTATTATATTTGATGACTTTATGTTTTTGTTTTTTAAACAATTTATAACTACTGGCTCAACTAAATTCCATGTGTGCCAACCCAGCCAATATTTAAATATGTGACACACGTTCTGCTATACGCACGTATTCCAGTTATTTAAAGTCATTCAGGAAAAACTTTTTTTATCTGTATTCGCCATGTACAAGTATGAATAAATGAATTAATTTTTGATAGTTAAATTAGTTTTTCGTACATCACTAATAGAATTAATAAATGTTTGAGACGGAAGTGGTAAGAAGCAGAGTATAGCATACCAAAAGTTGAGTGAATAATCTTCTTAGATGTCAGGAAGCGTTTTAACTTTATTCCAGCAAGTTGTAGCTTTACGTTGTAATTCAATAATTCCTTTCAGTCTCGAAAACAAAATATTGTTACGAATAATAAAATCTGGCAACCCCTTTTGTTGTTTCCATATGAGCGTGGTGAATAAGTTAATTCAACTAATGGTGTGTGTATAGAATAATACCACAATTAGACAACAAAAGCTGAGCAGCCCCAATGGCTGCTGATCCTGAGTTCGATCCCGCTGCTGATCCTGAGTTCGATCCTGCGTTCAGACATGCGTATAACAGATAATAATAATTGTTGTAAAGCAATTTAAAATTAATAAAACAGCAGTACAAACCTCCCGAGAGGCAAAAGACAATTATTGTCTAAAGCCATGGCAGATATTTAGTTAAGACGTCAAATTTATTATAAGAGCAACAGATAATTGTCAAGAAGCCCTTTATAATAAAAAGTAAGAGCAATAGCGGTTAGCGCGGGGAAGTGTAACAGCATAACAACAGTGTATGGCAGACGTGTGTTGTGGCTACTGGATTAAAGGAGATGGCTGGCTTGGATAAAAGGAGTTGTGGAGAGTAGTTCATGTCTCGCCGAAGTAACACAGTAGTGTGGATGTCTGCATTTGTAGTAATAACGCCAAGGCTTCCAAGAGACCAAGGGTTCACAAGACCGGTAGGTTTAATAAGTATAGCCAGAGAAAGCCATAGAATTTGAATACAGAATAATAATCCACAGTGGTATTTGCAATCAAAAAAATCCGTACGTTTGTTTTAAAAGGGAAAAACGTAACAATATTATAATGGATTTAATGTCTCATGAGCTCGTTTATATTAAAAAATACGAACTATATCGAGATGAAATTAAAGAATCGTCTAACTTTTTTGTTACTAAAACGTATTACGAAACTTCAAAGAGAAATCCATGAAACAACGAATTTTTTTCTTTAAATTTGAAAGAAATTATAATCGAAAGAAATGTTCATTTTTAAGTGTTTGAGGCAAATAAAGCAAACTGTTGCAGTAGCTGTAATCCTCAATCATATGATCAATTTATAAATACATGTCTTTTTCATTCATTATTTAATATATTATCGAATAAGTTTTTTAGGGTCTCGTGCCTAAGCAATAAAAGCAATAATTTAAGAATATAGACTAAAGGTAAAAGCCTTTGAATTTTACAAATAGTATGTTTTTGCTTCAAGAACGAATATATAAAATTTTAATATAAAGGGTGTCCCTACAGTGGTCATGATGTTTTCGTTTATTGGCTTATTCTTGTTACGAGAATAAGCAGACATTTAACATTCTTTTCGACAACAATTAATATAAAGATAAAATTTATTATTAAAGGAAGGCCCGTACATGATACGAATCCGTAGTATGTAATACCAACTACCACGGTTTAGTTTAAATTTTAATTAAAAATAAATAAGCGTTAAAAATCGTTAAAAAAATATAATTTTAAATTAATTTTAGGAGGCTTTGGACGCATAGTTGCATCATGTAGCTGATGGGGCGCTAATGCGAATATATACAAAATTAGAAAACCCTTCTGCTACGAATTTTAATTACCGATGTCAATATAACAGCTGTTACAAATCACTGTGATTTTCCGTTTTTTTCTTTTTTCTTTAAGCGGGCGATGGTAACGTGAAGCATTTATTTTAGCATTCACCTCTTAATGTGCAGTAGAGAAGTAGAAGTAAAAATAGTATATATTTTCCAGATGAGAACTATTGTTTTCTGAGAAGTGTAGAGATCAAAAAGTAATTGTTATAATTGCCATATATTTAAAAACTGCAAAATCCGACTTTGAAAAATAAAAGTCTTTTCTTCCGAACAAAATTAATAAAAACAACAAAAAATATGCCCTTCGCCACAAAAAGTGGAAAAAGGGTAAATCAAAGTTTGTCATTTCGATTGTAATTTCTACATTAACCATTTTAGAAAGTTTATATATTCTAAGTTCTTATGCATAGCGAAGTCGATTGAGCGATGTCCGTCCATGTTCGTGTTGAAATCGCCCGAATTTTCCAAGGCACTAGATGAACTAAAGAAAATTTATATACGCTAATCGATTAGAATTAGTTTCGAAAATTTTGCTATTAAAAATCCGCAAGATCGGTCTATTTTATTTAAGGCAGCAGGCAAAACAATTGGGCTGTCTCTAATTTTACTATATTTTTTCAGCTTTCCCTTGTAGATGTTGGCTTAACTACTTATACGCCACAACTTGTTTTTTCTACTTATTCACCTCTTACTGTTTATTCAGCACACTTAGTTGGGACAGCAATTCTACAATTTTCGGCGCTTGTTTTATAAAGAAAAACTGAATTTCTTATGCCGATTTATTATGTACATCTAGTTATACATATATGGTGAAGAGTATATAAGATTGGGCATAGCCCAATATAGCATTTTTACTTTTTAATTTTTAACAGTATTTTAGTTTTTTTTATCTAATGCCGGAATAAAAAGTCTTTTTCTAAGGCCAGCTGTCCGCCATTTATCTTATATGTAAAAACCATCAATGGCTTATTTGATTCATCTAAATACTAAACCAAATATTCTTTGAATTAAAAAAGTCTAATATTTTCTGTTTATTAACAATTCTAAGATTTTAATTATAAAAAATGTCATACACAGAATATTTTATATTTCTTATTTTCTCCTTCCTAACTTTCCTTTTAAATCTCTCACTTGCCAAAAACATACTTGTAGGACATGCACGTACAAAAGCACGTGTATTTTAACGTTATTTTTTTACTTAAATCATTTGATCACAATTTCCCTTGAATACCAATGAATTTAAAAATTTTTTATAAAGAAACAAAACTGTAGTAAATTTACTTAATTTCAAATAATTGCAACTACTAACATATATTTCACTTTTGATTAAATTATGGGATTATTGCAATTGTTGACCTTCGTAAATTGAAATATTGTTAAAAAAAAAAATAAATTATTCGCTACAAATGACCTCATTTTAATTTAGAGTAGTTTATTTAGAATTAACTTATCTTCTTAAAAAATAAAGCACGTTTTTATTATACGGACATTTGAATGCAGACGAAAAACATTGAAGAAATAGATAATAGATTTTTGCTTAAGCAAGATTTTTATGTTTGAAACTTATGTATATTTAATTTGTGGGTTGACAACCGTAATTATTTATAGTCCTGAAGAAATTTGCAGCAATAAGAAAACTATTTTCAATTCTTGTGATTTTGGTTTTTAAAAATTTTAGGCTATTTTATCTTCTTATATCTCGGACCAGGGGATGACCCCTACTCTAGCAATGCTTTTTGCCAAAACTAGGAAATTATGTCAGGGGAAGGAGAATAAAGGGAGTTTTATTTGAAATTTCCCACATTGAAAGCGACAGGGAAGACCTCTACAGAAAGATGATGCCACATACAAACTGTTCGGTCAAAAAACTAATTCTCTCTGTAGTGTACGGGCCAATCGATCACACATGAATAGGCTCCTAATAAAAATCATGTAGAATGAAAAAACGTGCGATTATCAGGAAAGAGTTCCCTAGTCTCAGTAGAGCTAATTCCATTGTAGTGTCAATAAAACAGCGACACAAAACCCACATGTCGTCAATGTTCGAAAGGGTCGATAGTATTGGCTCTTCGCCTTTTCAACACGCAGTCACAGACCCATTTTTAACCTGATGTAGATGGTATAAGTATTTAAGAGTTTATATGGAGTGAAATATCATTTGCACCATTTAAAAAAAATGAGGCACTTGAAAGCTTCTTTTGAGACTTGAAAAACTTTTTTAGTCCATGAAATATCACGGTAAATTTTCATACCAAGAATATCAAGATTTAAGACTATCTTTAGCGATCAGAAAAAATTTTTTTGGATTATTCTATATTTAGATAACTCCTTGCTGCTGGCCCCCAGTAGCTTCTATTTTTCTTTTATTTGTCAGTTTCAATCAAGCTGTACTGGCTTTTCCAATAATCATGATTCAGAGTAGAAAAGATATATATTTTTGTCTTTTTGTATTTGCAGCAGTTACAGTGAGTAACAAAAGTAAGTAAAAAATATTTTGACCTCAAGGTCGTAAACATACTTTCGTTTGAAGAGTTCTTTCGAATGTTTTTCTTTAAAAACTGTATTTTATTTATTCTTTCTATTTTTTCTATTATTTTTGCCCACTGTTATGCGACATTAAGTTTATTGTCAGCTTTAAAATTAGTTTATAAGCTAAACAAGTAAATATTTGAAATTTTTTTAAATAAATTAGCAAATGATCAATCGAATACTTTTCTTTATTAAATAAGAAAGTGCTCGTTAGCTTTAAGTTAATAATTACATCACGTGTTATTTAATTATTTATTTAAACTTGTCGTCAGTTTTATTTAATTTAAAAATTTAGTACGTCTTCATTATAGATATTTGTAGGTTTTTTTAGTAAATATTTTTTTTTTCATTTTTCATTGACATGAGGATCCAACGAAATCAAAACAAATTAGCAACTTATCTAAACGACCACATGCTAGAAAAGCAAATATTGACAAATAGAGCAAAATATTTTCTTCACAAAAACAAAACAAAAATAGTTAAAATATTTTTTTTTAATAATTTGCAAAATAACGTTACATAGGAGCATTTAGCCATAACAAAAAGCTATTAATTAAATTAATTAAAAAGTATTGAAATTGATTTTTGTTTAAGTAGATAAGAAAAATTAGATACTAACAGGTTGTAATGCTAAATTTTCTTGATTGCCACATCCTATATCAGCATTCTTCCCATTTCTGTATCTAAGGTTGTTTACATTGTAAACATCGTCTTTTTAAGCAACTAACAATGCATTTCTTCATTCTTCTCGCTGTAACTCGATTTCTATATGTGTATAATATTTTTTTTTTTTGCTTTGTATCAACCGTTGGTTGGTTACTAGTGCAATGTTTTTTATTTTTAATCTTAATTCTTACTTGTTTCTTCACAACATTGTTGAGCATATATAGGTTTGTATATCAATAATAATATTAATATGAAAACTCCTCGTATTTTTATTTACAAAGTTAGTTGATTAAATAGATGATGTTTACAATGTATAAACCTAAAGTAGATAAATGCGAAGAATGCTGATGAAGCAAGTAGCGATCCCGAAAATGCAGCAAAACATTCTGCTGGTGTCTAATTTTTCTTGTTTTCTTTGGAAAACATCTGCATACATTTGTAGAATAATTTTTTTTTCTATAAAAGATTTATAGAAATTAAAAGATTAACTTAAGCGAAAACCGATTTCAATTCATTTATAATATTTATTATAAAATAAAATTAATAAAAATAATAATAATATATCTTATTTGCATGGCAATTTTTCAGATTTGAACATCTTAATCCATTGTTACGTCAAGTCAATAAACTTTTAATTAAATCATTTCTGCTAAAGCAAGGGTAAGTAAGTTTGTGACGTAAGAACAAGTCATGCAGTTAAAACTATTTTCTTAAATTGTTAATCTAAAAAATATATGTATTAATTAGTAATACCACACTCAATACAAGTTAATCACGTGCTTTTTTGAAAACAAATAAATATAAATATACTTTAATAAAAAAAAGCTTCAATACATGTTAATTAAATGTCATGAATAACAAATTAATAATTAACACTATTTGTTTGATTTGTAAGGCATAACGTTCTTGTTGTTTTGAAATTCTTTCAAGAAAACAATTATTAAATATATTAAAGGTACGGTCAGATTTGTCAAATATTTGACCGAAAACACGTAACCATTAAATTTTGAAAAAATTAAATGAAAATTATTTGTGCTTCTCAAATACTTATCAAGAAATATAAGATCCTACTCGATATAAAAGTTAAGGTAAGATTATTTTATATATCTTCATTCGTTATGATATGTGTTAGAAAAAATTGAATAAACATTTGTAAAAAAAATAGTGGTTACGTTTCTTTGGTCAAATATTTGACTAATGAGTTCAATCTTAAGAAGCAAACAAAAAATGTAAACCTTGTGATTTTAAAAAATTTTACACAAAGAAAAATTTATTTACTTATAGAAAGTGTTGAAAAAAGAATGTGCAATTATTGGTTTAAATAAAGTTGCTAATTAATTAAATTTCTTATTAACGAAATAGGTCCACAGTAAATATTAATAAATAAAATACATTACAAAATATTTTCTTAGATGTTACTTTATTTTTAAGTCGATTATGGATGACAACTTTCTTTCGAGTGCCGAGAAGTTTTCGTTAACATTATTTTGACAGATCAGCAACTGAAAATAAACGTAGAAAAGCAAGCAACAGAATAAAAAACAAAGTGGTAAAAAGTGAAAATTTGCCCAAATAATGGTAAAAAGTAAAACAATCCAAATTTAAAAAAATCAAGGAAAAACACATAAATTCTTTAAGCTCCATAGAGTTATTTTTCGTTTGACAAGAAGCCTGTATGCACATGTTTATAGTATATACATACATACATTTATTTAAATAAAATAATTCTTATTTATTTCTTGTTTAGCTTTAGGTGGTGATTTTTACCATTTTGTATTCTACAGGCAAAATATATATATTAAACAATAGGAATTTTATATCAAAATTTATTAATTTCTAGAAAAAATATTTTTTTCTTTCATGCTATTTTTTATTTATTATCCCTATTTAATAATAATATCACCGATATTGATTATTGAGGGTGCTTTTGAAAATTAATTTATTTATTATATAATATTTAATTTTATAATTTGCAAAGTGTCTTTGCATAGAAATAAATTATCGTAGTGTTTTGTGATTTTTTTATTTTTCATCATCTTTCAACTGTATAAAAAAGCCGAAAGAAAGTCAGCCGAGCTAAGTAAACGGTAGCGAAATGGCCATCGAGACCAGCTTGCACGCTCAATAATCAATATCGGTGATTTATTTATTAAATTGTATAATAAAAAAATATAGCACGAAAGAAAAAACTTTTTTTTTTGTTTGTCTTTGTCCTTTTTTCTTAAAAAATCTTCAAGGCAACCAGTATATAATCGACCCAATAGTCCGCTTTATATAATAACTGAACTACACTACTCTGCACAAAAAACTCGGTACTTCAATCCTACTCATAACTACGATGTTTCTATCTAGGCGATTAAAAACGCCTAAATTTTTATAATATGAAAAAATCTGGCTCATGTTTATTGGATGAAATGGATTTTTAAAGTGCCTTAATTCACGTTCCCTCTGTCTAAAATATTAAAATTAAAAAAATTGTCTTTAAAGATTTGTTTTTTGGTCTTTTAGGTCGTAAGATAAGAAATCAGAAGACTAGGTTTCATTCCGAATGTCAATTATTTTTTTAGACTGCGATTCAATTAGTTTTTTATTGGTTTCAGTTCATATTTATTTAAAAAATTAATAGATATAGTTATTTATTTAAATTGATTAAATAATTAATTAAAAAAGAAGAAAAAATAATTTTCTTATAAAAAAAGAATTAAATTAAAAACCTAATTAGATTGAAATATTTAAATTAAGAAATGAAGATTCAGCATTTTTATAGAAAAAGCAAAATCGTTCAGAAACCTAAGAACGTAAATGAAAATCGATCGGAATTTTTAATACGGAAATTAAACTAATCCGATCGGAATGTGTGATATGCCTGAATACTTTAAGATAATTAATTCCTTTTAATTAAGTATTCATTTTAGCAGTTCATTTAACATTTTATAAATATTATTCTTCCTGTTTTCCAACTTTTCTATTACTTTTTGCGACATTTAAAATATTTTTTTTTTTTTTCGTACAAAAATTAATAGTTTAATAATTAAAGTTTTTCACTGGGATTTGCTGCAACAACACTTAATTTTTAGGTTTTATTATTTTTGTTCAAATAATTAAAAATATAAAAAAAAAACTTTAAATAAAATAAATACATAACCAGCTGGGTTTAACACTTTTTGTGATTACTTTGTCTGAAAGTTTATTTATATTTCAGATATGTTTATTTTAATGCTGATTTTTTATACGGCTACATAAAATATTTATATTAAATATACGTACATCTATTAAAAAACAAATAAATCAACAAACAAGTTAGTAACAAAAAACCATACTTTATATAAATTTATATATAACAAATCAATTTAAACAAAAAAGTTTGTTATAAGGGGGTCGTTCCATATTTAAATGAAACTATTGATAGCAACTTGCTTGCAGTTTTTTTTTATTACTCTGAATAAACAGGGTTTTAAAAAAAATCTAAATCTATTTTTATCACTTTGCTTCACAACTAATCTTCACTACTTTATACCTTTCCAATGAAGATAAAACAATTATTAGTAGGCATTATAACCTGAATGTTATTTCTCTTCAACAAATCACCACAACTTAATGCTGACTCCTAAAAATTAAACCTTTTGTTTAACATGACAATCTAACCTCACATCTTCTTTGCCCAGCCGAAGCTGATTCTACGGCCTTTCTAGCTGCTAAACTATTTACGTTTTGTGTTCCGTTTAAATAAAAAATAATATATCACTTTATGGTGCACTGCTATCAATAAATCAATTGATTAATAGTAAATTTTATGCGGAAAGCCATATATATATGTATGTACAGTCAAAATAAAGCCTTTTTTTGTTGCACATGTCCAGAATTTTATTACATTTCTATTTAATGTTAAATCACAAAAAAAAGCTTAATTAAAAATCCTTGCATGTAAAAAAAAAATACACATAACGCATAAAGGATTTGTAACATTATATACTTTTATTATATATAAAATGTTATTTTTTTCAAACTATACAACAAATATGCAATTTGGCGACACTAATAAAATTGAATATTCAATTTATATAGTGGGTGAGTTATTGAATGGTAGAGTGTCATTTAATAATTTGTACAAATATTGATTAAAGAATTAAAAAAAAAAAAACACACACACAACACAACATGAAATAAAAGTGTCTGTGAACAATAAATAATAATAAAAAAAAATAATATCAATCACTTTTCACAAGTGAACTTTTGTTAAATCAACACATTTAATATAAAACACAAATGATACCAAATAAAATAGATAAATAAATAAATAAATGTGAAATGCAATTCAAATTGAATTTTATTTAACAATTCCCCTTTAGTTGTCCATAGATGTTAATGTGTAAAGAGTTTAAATGCATTTTGGCAATTTGTAACAGAGAATATTTTTTTATTATCGTTGTAGCAACAGATCTGATTTTTTTAGTTCTTAAATATTCTTTAAAATAAACATTGAAAAATATATAACACTGGCTTTAGCATTAGGAACCAATTGAATATTTATATTTAAACCACATTAACAAAGTTTAATACAGTGTTTAAATTACTTGCTTAAAAAAAACAACAGCACTAAAATCTTTGCTTTCCTTACATCTTTTTCAGCAAATAAAAAAACTTAAGGTCTCAGCCTTTATAAAGCATTTCTTTTTATAATTCTTGCGAAAAAAAAGCGACTTGAAACAGATTACATCTGTCTGGCTATAAAAGTTCAAATCTATGGCCACATAAATTACAATACATTAACTATTGGGACACCCTTATATCACCAAACTTTATACTTTTTCAACTGTTCAATAGTTTGGCAACATACATCAAATTACAGCAACTATAGCGTCACTCTTTAATTTCCAAATTCAAATTAAATACTTGCTGTTGTAGAAGATTTAGCAATCAGGTTCTGTGTAAATTTTAACCGGCTATCTGTAACGGTTCAACAGTTTGCCCATGTACTCGTATTTAATTTATAATATTACATTTTAATATTTTTTATTATACCACATAAAGTAGTGGACATTCTGTCTAAAATAAGGGTGTTTGTATTCAACGGTTCAAAAAATACGGCCAAATAGAACAAATAACATAAATTTTTGGGAACACCCTTTAATTTCTAAATTCAAATTATAAGCTTCTTGTTATAGCTGACTTAGCAAAACATGTCCCTTGTAAATTTCAGCTGTCTGTCTATAACGGTTTAAAAGTCCGGCCACATACACCATATTATATCAAATATTGGGACACCCGTTTATTTCCAAATCCAAATTTTATACTTGTGGTTATAGAGGAGTTAGAAATACAGGTTCTTTGTAAATTTCAATCGTCTGTCTACAACTGTTTAAAAGTATGCCCATATACCAAATTAAATGAACTATTGGTGCACCCTTTAATTTATAATTTTAAATATTATTAGCCGTTACTATAACGGCCATAGCAATCTACATTGCGTCAAATTTACAAGCGCTTGTTTATAACTCTTCAAAAGATAGGCTCATATAAGTAAATCTTCATCAATTATGGGACACCTTTTAATTTCTAAATTTAAATTATAACTCGTTGATATAGCGGATTTAGCAATACAGGTCCCTTTAAAGTTTCAGCGTTCTGACTATAACGGTTCAAAAGTTTGATCACATACACAAGGTTACATTAACTATTGGAACACCCTTTAACTTCCAAATCCCAATTTTATACTTGTTGTTAAAGCGGACTCAGCAATACAGGTTCGTTGTATATTTCAAGCGTCTGTCTACAACTGTCCAAAAGTATGGCCATATACATCAAATGTAAGGAACTATTGGCGCACCCTTTAATTTATAATTTGTAATATTAATACTTGTTACTATAACGGCCATAGCAATCGACATTCTATCCAATTTGCAAGCGTTTGTCTAAAACAGTTCAAAAGATAGGCTCATATAAGTAAATTTACATCAATATGGGGGCACCCTTTAATTTTTAGATTTATTTTTGTGTAATTTTTGGTTTTTGGGAGCTATAGTAATACGCAGTTATTTTAAATTTTACAGAATCTCCCTTAACAATTCATAATACACGTAAAAAATATGCATGTTGTATGGAGACACCCTTTAATTTTTAAGATTTTGAGCTGTTTTTAAAACGGGGCCAATCTCTAAGCATAATCTATCATATTACCAAAAATTTTTAAAATCGGATCAGAAATGACTGAGTTCTGGAGGCACAAATATTAAAAAAAAGCAACATTCAGCCGAATTGTATTACCTCCTTCTTTTTTTGAAGTCGGTTAAAAAGGGAAAGAAACGCATTTGCTTCAGCTGACTATGTGTTTCTTTCTGCAGCAAAGTAATCAGCAAAGTATTTATTTTGAAAACGTTTGCTGTTGCTTAAGCAATAAGTTGATGTTTGTTCCTTCTTTTGCTGTTGCTTAAAAAAAAAAAACAACATTTAGTTATGTAATAAAAACAACGTTTGTTTTTGTATTGTATGTATTTTCTTACGTATTGTAAGTAATTAATACATAAATACGTTTTCAGATGAAAAGCAGCGAGTTACAGCAAGAAACAGCAAGCGTGGTTAACCACAACTTCATAGTAAAGAGTTAAGCAAAAACAAAAATAAAAAAAGCTGATTGCTCAAGCAACAGCAAACGTTTTCAAATTAATTCCTTTGATTTAGAAAGAAACACAGTCAGCTAAAGCAAATGCCTTTCTTTCTTTTTTTTGCATTTGCTACACATTTTCCCACAGCAACAGTTAAGCAACTGCATATGCATTGAAAATAGTCAAGCATTTTTTATGACTTTTTTAATCTACAAACCAAGGAACAGTGGTTCGCTATCATGAATCAAGAAAACGAGATTACGCACTCAACTGTACAAAAAAATGTCTACTGCGCATCTACGTCATCATAGAATGAATATTCGTGTTTGTTGTAAAAAGTGTAAGAGATTTTTGCACAAAACTGGAAATAACTACATAACTTCTAAACGAGTGCATCGATTTAAACAAACTCTTAAATGGAGAAAAGAGAAATGACGTCGAGCAAATCTTTTGAGTTTGAGCTTGAAGAGCTAATTTTTTGGCTACTAAAGCTTTATATTTTGGCTTATATGAAAATTCTTATAAAATTTTATTTATTTTAAAAGTTTTTTATTAATTTATTGTTTTCCATGCAGAAATTTGTTTCTTAAAATAAAATTTAATAAAATATTAAAAATTTCTTTTTCTGGATATGGATATGGTCTTTAAGCTCTTTCGAATTCAAAAAATTAGTTATTTACTTTTTATCACATCTGATGTGATGAGCGTTTTTCTTTTCCAATTTTTTTTATTTTTTATTTTTTTTTAAAGAATTGTTTTGATTGTCACATTTATTAACTGCATATTTTATTTTAAAAAAAAATTTTTACTTAAAGATACGGGAATGTTTTTTTAAAATTTAATTTTCACAAAAAACTTCGTGCTATTTTTTATTTAATTATCCCTATTAAATTAAATACCGATATTGATTATTGAGTGTCAAAGCACTTCTCGATGGCCATTTCGATACCGCTTACATAACTCTTCAGGAATCTTCTGAAAAGCATTTTAAATAAACTAAAGATTTTTGCCCAAACAATAAAGCAAATACAAAAACCCTTTGACCCTTAATAATCAATTTCGGTAATTAATTTAATCGGGATAATTAAATAAAAATTATCCCGAAGTTTTTTGTGAAAATTAAATTTAAAAAAATGCATACCTTTGTGTCTCTAAGCCGTCGGCCTCGCCGCTCTTGCATAACCACATAAAAAAGTCTGCCATTTAGCCTCAGTTGATAAGCTGCCTCAAAGTGTTTTGAGTGGGTATCAGTTTAAATTTATTTTTTATTTAAGTTCAATTTAGTTTAACACTCAAATTTGATTAAAGTAACGGCTGCCTGTTTTACTTAGCATCGCTTTATTTCTCTTTATTTCCTCTGCAAATATTTTCATTTATTTACTATAACATTAATTTCTCTATAAACCTGACCATAATGTGAAAATGACACTCTTGCAGACCACCAACGAACGCCATTTTCGAACAGTCATTATCCTGTAATGCCACAGTAACGACTACCAACGTGAGTGCTAGTAATGGTCATTTTAGAGCATGTGTCCCATTAAAATTATAAAAATATTATTGTTGTTCATATATGTATGTAGTTGGTTGTTGGTTGGTTAGTTGGTTAAAATAATGGTCTGCTATGTTATTGTATGTCTGTTTACTTTGGTCAATTTAAATATGCGTCAATAACTAAATAATAAATGATAAATGCAACAGCTCATAAAAGGTCAGCAAAAAATTATTTTCATAAATATTATGATGTTGGCACATTGTATTGGTGTAAACGCACAGTATTGATTAAAATCTACTCAAATGAAACAAGTTTATAAGCGAATTCATCAATTTTCGCCGGAAAATCTAAATGCAAACTTGATGACTTAAAAGAAATCTTAATGTTTTGACATACATTCAATTTTTAGTGATATTCCTATTTTATTTTTTTTTTTTATTTAATTTTTGGATGTTTTTCTTTAATAATCGAAGTATCAAGAAAGATTTTTAATAAAAGATTGAATTTTTATAAAGTTATCGACTTTTTCTTTTTCTATATTTCTTTGCTTTTGTAACCATTGAGTCGAAAGTCTGTGGCCCATATTCATAGTTATAGAATAAAGTCGACTCTTGCTAAAGTATACTCTAAACTAAAAAGCTCTTATTAGCTTTTTTGCTTTTATAGTCAAGAATAAAGTATACTTTAAGTTTAACCGCCTTCCACTGGGTGTCAACTGTAATTTGATAAATTTTTTCATACAATTTCTAAACAAACATTTGATAAAAGTAACCTTGTTGTTATTTTGTTCACTTTAGTATAACAATCAGATAAAGAGTATTGTGTTCTTAAACCAAATAAAATAATTTTGGAAAAATGAGTTAAAAACAGCTTTAAGTAGTTTTAAATTTAGAGTTGACTTTCTCGCCAAATGTATATTTTAAATTGTCTATGAATGAATTAGAGTCGACTCTAAAATAAAACCGACTTTAGTTCCCTTAAAGTATACTGTATTTTAACTACGAGGGCTGCTATATATATTTCTGGCCTGGCAACACTGAGTGCTGCCAAGTGCAATCTGACATTTTCATTGGAAAATTTGTCATTTTTAAGCATAATCGTACTCAAAACGTTTTGACGTACGACCATTATTTGTGTTGTTTACAGTGACTTGAAAAAATTAATATAGAAAAAAATGGAATTAACTCATGAACATTTTCGTGCCATCATTTTTCACAACTCTCGACGTGGATTATCACGACAAGAGTGCATTGATGAACTTAAATCTTTGTATGGCGATGAAGCACCATCCTATAGCACTGTGAAAAATTGATATAATGAATTTAATCGTGGCCGAAGCTCGCTCGAAAACGAATTCCGTGAAGGTCGTCAAAAAACGGCCGTTGTGCCAGAGAACATTGATGCCGTGCGTGAACTCATAATGCAAGATCGACATGCGACATACCGAGAGATAGAGACATCCTTGGACATATCTTCCACCAGCATACATTCGATACTGCATGAACACCTGGCCGTAAAAAAGGTTTGTTCTCGTTGGATCCCGTACAATTTTAAAATCGCTCAAAAAAAGGCTCATGTCGATTGGTGCAAAGAAAAGTTGAAAAATGCGATTACGGTGGTTCAAAAGACGTTTATAAGATCGTCACAGGTGACGAATCATAGATCTATGCGTATGAGCCCGAAACGAAACAACAATCGACCGTGTGGATCTTCAAAATCGAGCAAAATCCAACGAAAGTTGTTCGTGGAAGAAGCACTTCGAAGCAAATGGTCGCCTGTTTCTTCGGCAAAACTGGTCATGTGTGTGTTCCGCTTGAGCAACGTAGTACGGTCACTTTTGAGTGGTACGCTACAATTTATATGCCTGAAGTCATGGGAGATATTCGAAAAACCAACAAGAGAAGACGAATCATTGTTCACCATGACAATGCGAGCTCTCACACATCGGCTTAAACCAGAGCGTTTTTGACCGGCCAAAACGTCGAATTAATGGGTCATCCGCCGTACAGCCCTAACTTGGCACCTAATGACTTCTTCTTGTTTCCGCACATCAAAAAAAACAAGATGCGTGGTCAACGATTTTCGTCGCCCGAAGAATCTGTTGAAGTGTTCAAAAACCATGTTTTAGAGGTGTCTCAATCGGAGTGGAAAAAGTGCTTCGACAACTGGATTGAGCGCGTGCAAAAGTGTATAAATCAATAAACAATAAAACCATTTTTGATTATAAATATTCGCGTTTTCACTATTAGGCCAGAAATATATAGAGCAGCCCTCGTACAACCCTTGTTAAGTGTGTTCAGTGAGAGAAAATGTTATACAATGACAAAATGAAAAATAAAATATTTTCAAATTAAATGAAATAAAAATTTTTTGAAAATTTTATAAAGATTCAAAGCTATCGTGTAGTCAGAACTTGATCGTACTGACTGGAAGAGTTCTATATTTCAAATAAAAACAAGAAAAGTTTCTTTTAAAGCCGAACTTCTCTTTATTCTTCCCAATTTACAGATACAAATTTTTCATGTAAAAATTAGGTCTGTTCAATAAATGTCCGGCAGAAACTAGCAACGATAGAGTAAAATAAAAATTTACAACAGAACTATTCCAAATGAAAAAAGTAAATAAACGCATTTTTGGCAAAAAAAAAATAGCAAAGTAAAGGCGAACTGACGCTAATAACAAACAACCATAAAAACAAATATCGAAAACAGCAAAAAAAAAGCGACATTCGATGCTTAAAGCACTTTGTATTGCAATAGTTAGCATTTGCAAGAGCTTTGTCATCGATTGTGAGCCTCTTTTTTTGAATAATTTGCAAAATTGCCAAAATTTTTCTGTCTATTTTGTAAAACTTTTAGTTAATTTTTTTTTTGTTTCTTTTGTTTATTGTTTTGTTATCCTGGCGTTTACTTGTACATAGTTTTCTCAGCTTTCTTCTAATATACAAACTTTAGCTTCAATTCAATTAATTTTGTATTTAGAACCGACAACTATAAGTGTTCTGTTTCTGCTGTGTTGGTTGTAAAAAATTTCAGCTGTACAAATTATGACACCATTTTAGTCTAGCAATTGTGCCATAAATATTTTCGTGGGAAGTGCTAATAAACACTTTCAATTTAAAGTATTTAATATTAATTTATTTTGTATAACAGAACAAGAATCAGCTGTTTTGTTCTTGCCAGTAACAAAAGTAGTAACATATTTATTAACATTCACATCTTATACTCTTTTTTACTCTTTCGCTGCTTTTTTTGAAGTACTAAACTGCTATCCGTAAATTAGCGCGTAAAGCGCAAGATATCTGTCAAAATTTCTCATGTTCATACAAAATGTATGAAGCATCCCTAAATGTCACAGCGTCAACGCTTAGCAATTGGAAAATCCAATTTTGACAGTGCGTTAGGAAGTGAAGTTGGCTGCTTGTTGGTTTGTTTTGTTTTGTTATGGTTGAAAAGTAATGACAAAGTAGTTATTTTCAAGGCAATCTAGCGGTTTTATCTCTTATTTATTCTTATACAGCGGGTTTTATAAAATAAATTGAGTTAACATTACTATAGAAGACATAAAGTTGTCGCTCTTATTTAGGAATGGCATGCCAGCGCAAAAGCTATGAATTACATTGCTCTGCGTCTTACACGCTAATTTAGCGATGGCAGAAGTACTTTCCAATAACAATTAGTAACAACTTTTTGTTATTGAACAGAACTATACGAGTATTCTACTGTCGAATTGTAATTGAGTAAATTAAATTGGATAGGTGTGAACACCAAAATTAATTACTCTATTTTAATTTTAGTTGTCTATCATCTGCATTGAGGCTATCATCAAAACCGTTAGAGGAGTAACACATCAAATTAATTTAAATTTCTATTAAAAAAGAGCTCAGAAATTTGTTCGGCTCAGATATGTCAAAAGTGAATTCAAAGGACATGAATTCTTAACCTACCCAACATTTATAAATATATAATATTTTGCATTTCATATTTGCGTAAACTTTTCCACATTTAATATTTATGTGCAATATTTACATTTAAAGCAAAGGGCATTATTTTCACTATTGATGTATATTAAGGTGTTAAAAAAAGGATGCTTAAATTTACCGTCACTCATATATTTATATGAATGTATAAATAAATTTGTTTGTTTTATTTAATTCATTAATTTTTTACAACCTCACTTAACATTGTTTTAAATTCATAATTGTAATTGTTTAATTTTAAATAGAAATACTTTTATCTATTTTTGTTTTTGTTTTTGTAAGATAATAGAAATGAATTTAATTAACTTAACCGAATAGTTTTATTTATAGTTAATTGATTAATTAATAACAGGTTGTACTATTGTAATTAGAGGAGAACTTTAACAGTCGTTATACTAATTAAATTCATGATTGTATTTTTTTAGTTCAATTTCTTTAACTGAAAATACAACAATATAATGATATAAAGATAATTAGGTTAACCATTTATACTGCTTTTAATAATATAAATTGAAAATTAATTTTTCACAATTAGGCGTCTGATTTGAATCAATTCGTTTCTTTTAGCAAAAACTTGTAGAAAGACCAAAATATTGTTACGAATAATAAAATCTGGCAACCCCTGTAGTTGTTTCCGTATGAGCGTTATGAATAAGCTAATTCAACTAATGGTGTGTTTATAGAATAAAAAAAAACCACAAGTTAGCTAACAAAAGCTGATCAGCCTCAATGGCTGCGTTGGTAAAGGTGCGTACTGCAAAACAGGGGGTTCGAGTTAGATACCGCATTCGGATATACGTGCAAAGCAAAAGTAATAATTGTTATAATCCAATTAAAAATAATAAACAGCAGTACAAACCTCCCGAGAGGCAAAAGGCAATTATTGTGTGAAACCATGGCAGATAATTTAGTGGAGAGGTCCAACTTAATATAAGAGCAACAGATAATTGTCAAGAAGCCCTTTATTATAAAAAGTAAGAGCATAAGCGGTTAGCGCGCTGTTACACTTAACAGCATAACAACAGTGTACGGTAGACGTGTGTTGTGGCTACTGGATTAAAGGAGATGTCTGACTTGGATAAAAGAGTAGATGTCTGTGAATGGTTAAGGTTACTAAACAAGGCATCGAGTAGTTCATGTCTCGCCGGACTAACACAGTAGTGTAGCATGGATGGCTGCGTTTGTGGTGATAACGCATGTTTCGTAAATACGAGACCAAGGGTTCACAAGACCGGTAGGATCAAGAAGTATAGCCAGAGAAAGCCATTCGAAGACAGAATTTAGCCACAATGGTATTTGCAATCAAAAGAATCCGTACATTTGTCTAAAAGGGAAAAACGTATCAATATTTAAATATTTTCTCTGTTTGTTTTCATTTGATTAGAATAGCCAAACTAAATTAATTAATGGGTTGTTTTATTATTTGTGATATAAGGATTATAAACTATATATTTTTTGAAAATTTTGATGTTGGTATCGATAGTAATTCATATGGAATACAAAACATCTCTTTGTCTGCGTTCGCTGTGTGATATTTGCCGCTATGACACCAATATTTTGTAGTTGATCGCTTCGAAGAAATGTACTCCAATTTTTCCTGTTATGACGACAGCCAACACCTCGGTGCAAATACGAGGGCTGCTATATATATTTCTGGCCTGGCAACACTGAGTGCTGCCAAGTGCAATCTAACATTTTCATTGGAAAGTTTGTCATTTTTAAGCATAATCGTACTCAAAACGTTTTGACGTACGACCATTAATTGTGTTGTTTACAGTGACTTGAAAAAATTCATATAGAAAAAAATGGAATTAACTCGTGAACATTTTCGTGCCATCATTTTTCACAACTTTCGACATGCATTATCACGACAAGAGTGCATTGATGAACTTAAATCTTTGTATGGCGATGAAGAACCATCCTATAGCACTGTGAAAAATTGGTATAATGAATTTAATCGTGGCCGAAGCTCGCTCAAAGACGAATTCCGTGCATGAACACCTGGCCGTAAAAAAGGTTTGTTCTCGTTGGATCCCGCACAATTTGAAAGTCGCTCAAAAAACGCTCGTGTCGATTGGTGCAAAGAAATGTTGCAAAAATACGATTGCGGTGCTTCAAAAGACGTTTATAAGATCGTCACAGGTGACGAATCATGGATCTATGCGTATGAGCCCGAAACGAAACAACAATCGACCGTGTGGGTCTTCAAAGAGGAGCAAAATCCAACGAAAGTTGTTCGTGGAAGAAGCACTTCGAAGCAAATGATCGCCTGTTTCTTTGGCAAAACTGGTCATGTGGCGACTGTTCCGCTTGAGCAACGTAGGACGGTCACTTCTGAGTGGTAGACTACAATTTGTTTGCCTGAAGTCATCGGAGAAATTCGAAAAACCAACAACAGAAGACGAATCATTGTTCACCATGACAATGCGAGCTCACACATCGGCTCGAACCAGAGCGTTTTTGACCGGCCAAAACGTCGAATTAATGGGTCATCCGCCGTACAGCCCTGACTTGGAACCTAATGACTTCTTCTTGTTTCCGCACATCAAGAAAAAAATGCGTCGTCAACGTTTTTCGTCGCCAGAAGAAGCTGTTGAAGTGTTCAAAAGCCGTGTTTTAGAGGTGTCTCAATCGGAGTGGAAAAAGTGCTTCGACAACTGGTTTGAGCGCATGCAAAAGTGTATAAATCATGCTGGAGAATACTTTGAAAAATAATAAAACCATTTTTAATTATTAATATTCGCATTTTCACTATTAGGCCAGAAATATATAGAGCAGCCCTCGTATGTCACAGTATTACCAAATAGATTCACACGGAAACTTACGCTCTTTTCTGATTACTAATTTCAAAGTTATAACAATTTTTAAATTTTGGTTGCATGCGAGCTGGGCGTGGTGTTTAACCGATTTTTTCTTTTTAATTGGACATATCTTACAATATTACTGATTATATTTACAAGCATAATTTTAATATTATTGGATCTAGGTTATTACAGTTGTTAAGTTTAGGTTGTATGGGAGGTGGGCGTTGTGCTTGCTAGATTTTCTTCAAATTTTTCGGGATCCCATTGGGAACCAGTCATATGTATTTGAAAGATTTAATGAAAAACTAAAAATAAAAATTGAAAGCAAATTTTATTAACAAGCAATGTGCACATGAAACAATTCTTTATTGATTCAACGGAGTTCTCATTTAATCAATTTGGCTTTTGGTATAAGACTCTGAGATTTTCTTTACAAAATTTGGGAAGAATCCACTGATGAGCTTTCGCCGCAGTAATACATTTTAATTTGTAACTTTAAATAATAAATATTTCATAAGAATATCATAAAATATTTATATTTGAAGGAAGCAAGCACGATTAAAGTAAATTAATATAAAAAAGATTTTGAATAATAAATTTTCATATTGATATCTTTTGAAACTTTAACAGTTGCTGACACAAAACAATTGTAAAAACCATTATTGACCACTGGTAGCCCTTTAGAAGATAATAACTTAGCGCATTTCCGTCGCTCTTCCTAGGATGTGTAAATTTTAAATTAAACCACATTGTCCATTTAAAAACTGAAGATTCGCATCTATTTTGGACTTTTTAATATTTTATGTACATGCAACAATTAATTAAGAAAATAGAAACAGAAAATTTGCTCAAGCTGAATTGGAATATCATTTCATTATGCAATAAACCGACTTTAAAACAGATTCCTGATATCCGTGTATAACGGTTCAAAAGTTTGGCCACATGCACCAAGTTATATTTTCTATTGTGACCTCCTTTAATTTCCAAAAATGTCTGTATATCCGAAAATTTCTCTCCAAGTCAAGTTACATCAATTATGGGAACACCCTTTTATTTCTAAACTGAAATTGTAGCGGACATGGCATTACAGGTTCCTTGTCTATCTATAACGGTTTAAAAGTTTGGCTACATTCATCAAATTCCATCAACTATTAGGACACCCTTTAATTTCCAAATCCTTATTTTATACTTGTTGGTATAGCGAACTCAGCAATACAAGTTCTTTGTGAATTTTAACCGTCTGTCTACAACTGTTCAATAGCATGGCCACATACATTAGATTAAATGAACTATTGGGGCACCCTTCAATTTAGAGTTTTGAATAGTCATGCTTGTTTTCATAATGATCATTTTAATCGAACTTCTGTTCAATTTTTAAGCGTTTGTCTATAACGATTCAAAAGATACCCCTTTTCGTCTCCTATAGGGTACCCTTTAATTTTCAGGTTTAGTTTTGTTTTACTTCTGTGCTGTTGGGAGCTAAAGTGATGACACCCTTTAATTTTTAAGATTATAAGCTGTATTTAAAACAAGACCAATCTCTAAGCATAACTTTTCAAATAAAGAAAAGATTTTCAAAATCGGTTCAGAAATGACTGAGTTCTGCAGGCACAAACATTTGAAAAGAGCAACATTCACACGAATTGATAACATTCACACGACTCTTTGAAGTCGGTTAAAACTTTTGAATTGACTTTTAATATTGGCAAAAACAAAACATAATTGCGTAAACTTCTAATTACTTGATTTGAAAATAAATAATAAATTGCTGAAATAAAAAAAGATACTGTCAATTATTTCCATTGAATTATTAATACTTCAACGGCGCTTGCCACTAAACCACATCATCCCAAAAATAAATTTATTGAATTTTGCTTAATTTTATTATCGAAAATTTAAAAAATAATCACCAACATTTATTTGGCAATAACGAAAAAAATGTCACTGACACTACATGTACATTTGGGAGAGTCATGTAGACAACCGACCAACATGCACATGTTGTTGATGTTGTTAATAATGATGATGTTGTTAAAGTTGTTGGGGCTTTTTTTGTACCACCTAGAACATCGACTAAAAGGTTGTTATTGCATGTTTATGATTGTTGTGCGTTGTTTTCACTTTTGATGACAGTTGGTAATTGTGGTTGATGCTAAATGACTGTCATGAACATTTAAAACAAAGTTAACAAAATGCTGGTTTCATTGTTATTTACTGTTTTATTTTCGTTTGCTTATTTGTTTGTTCGTTTTTCGTCTGTTTTACTAATTTGTTTATAACGAAGTTTAAACATAATACCGCTGTGTGTGTATGTGAGTGTGTGTGTGTGTGTGCATGTGTTCAAATCACGTGCGTTAAAACATTTCCCAATGTGTTGTTAATTATTTAAATACCCGTTTTATGCATGTGTGATTAAATGAAAGTTTGATTTGTGTTTCATCCTTAATTACAAACTTTTACGTTAAGTCAGGGATGGGAATTGAAGTTTTTTATTTGTACCTTTATCAATCAAATTGTACTAAATTTAAATTAACTTAAATATAACAATTTCGATTTTTATTTCACATGATTTTTTATGTATGATAAGCATTAAGTATATCGGTGTGGAGCTGCCATCATTCTTTTAATTTCCATTCACAGTCATTTGTAAGCAACTTAATAATTCAGTTCTTTAATTTTTCGAATCATAATTAAGTTTTTACTTTTTTGATAAATGAACGAAAAAGACCGGTCACTAAAACGAACGACAGGGCCTATTTCAGCATTTTCATTGCTATTTCGGAAGTTCCAGCGATTACTACGAGGGCTGCTCTATATATTTCTGGCCTAATAGTGAAAATGCGAATATTTATAATCAAAAATGGTTTTATTGCTTTTCAAAGTATTCTCCAGCATGATTTATACACTTTTGCATGCGCTCAAACCAGTTGTGGAAGCACTTTTTCCACTCCGATTGAGACACCTCTAAAACATGGTTTTTGAACACTTCAACAGCTTCTTCTGGCGACGAAGTCATTAGGTGCCAAGTCAGGGCTGTACGGCGGATGACCCATCAATTCGACGTTTTGGCCGGTCAAAAACGCTCTGGTTTGAGCCGATGTGTGAGAGCTCGCATTGTCATGGTGATCAATGATTCGTCTTCTGTTGTTGGTTTTTCGAATTTCTCCGATGACTTCAGGCAAACAAATTGTAGTGTACCACTCAGAAGTGACGTTGCTCAAGCGGAACAGTCGCCACGTGACCAGTTTTGCCGAAGAAACAGGCGACCATTTGCTTCGAAGTGCTTCTTCCACGAACAACTTTCGTTGGATTTTGCTCGTCTTTGAAGACCCACACGGTCGATTGTTGTTTTGTTTCGGGGTCATACGCATAGATCCATAATTCGTCACCTGTGACGATCTTATAAACGTCTTTTGAAGCACAGCAATCGTATTTTTGCAACATTTCTTTGCACCAATCGACACGAGCCTTTTTTTGAGCGACTTTCAAATTGTGCGGGATCCAACGAGAACAAACCTTTTTTACGGCCAGGTGTTCATGCAGTATCGAATGTATGCTGGTGGAATAAATGAACAAAGATGTCTCTATCTCTCGGTATGTCGCGTGTCGATCTAGCATTATGAGCTCACGCACGGCATCAATGTTCTTTGGCACAACAGCCGTTTTTGGACGACCTTCACGGAATTCGTCTTTGAGCGAGCTTCGGCCACGATCAAATTCATTATACCAATTTTTCACAGTGCTATAGGATGGTGCTTCATCGCCATACAAAGATTTAAGTTCATCAATGCACTCTTGTCGTGATAATCCACGTCGAAAGTTGTGAAAAATGATGGCACGAAAATGTTCACGAGTTAATTCCATTCTTTTCTATGTTAATATTTTCAAGTCACTGTAAACAACACAAATAATGGTCGTACGTCAAAACGTTTTGAGTACGATTATGCTTAAAAATGACAAACTTTCCAATGGAAATGTCAGATTGCACTTGGCAGCACTCAGTGTTGCCAGGCCAGAAATATATATAGCAGCCCTCGTAATAAAAAAAAGCCTAACATGTTACTCATAACGAAACGGTCGTTTTGAACTTTCCTAAAAGTTTGTCTTTAGTAACATCATACCAACAAATTTTAATCTTTCGGAATCAATCTCTAAACATGGATTAATAGAATGTTCCCACTTTTTGTAATAATTATAGAAAAAGTCAGATTTGCAGGATTGCCAATTACGCCAGAAATTAAGTATTGCCAGAAAAAGATAAGAAAGAAAGATAAAAGATAAGGCTTATGGCAACGTTGACTACAATATTGAATAGAACCGGGAGACCTTAATTTATTAATCAAAAGTTATTTGCTTGCCTAAGATATATTGTTGCAAGAGGTCTCTAACCAGTGCTTGGTTAAGTGTTGCTAACCTAAACATATCTAAAATTTATTGCCAAATCTTTCTCAACTATGAATTTAAATCTCTTCCCTAAGTAGCTATCACTTGTTTTTGGTCAAAGCCAAATAAAAATGTATAAACACTAAGGGCCGTTTTCACAACTGCAGGTTTGTTTATTGGAAGATGTTAAATTCTCACCATTAAATTCTCACCATTATTAATATCAATAATTAAAAATAAAATGTAAAATGCAGACGACGTTTTTTTTTAATATATGATCTGGAATCTATTTTTAAAATTCCTCTGCGTTAATTGTTAATTTGCCAAAAGAAATCGGAATTTGCAGCAGCGATGCCATAATTTCAAAATTGTATAATTTATTATACAGGAAAGATGTGAAAACAAATTTTTAAATTGCACCAAATAAGTCACTGTACTAAAAAATACAACAGAGTAAAGCTTACCAACCCTGATATGATTCAAGGTTTTTTTTTCTTTTTTGTTTTTGTTTGTTAACTTTTTTACAGCAGTGGGCATAATTTAGAGAACGACAAGTATAAGACGTTCGTTCATGCCGCAGAATTTTTTCTATGGTTGTACAACAAATATCTATATGATTTTATATAAAGAAATTGAAATTGCAAATTCCTAATAAGAGATTATAGCCCACCCACTTATGGCATTTGGTACTCCATAAAGGCCGTTCATGCTTCCTAGAAAGATAAGTTTTTAAATTACTTAAATTATGTTTATCCAAAAATGTATTTTTCAAACGCGTATCTCTAGATAGAAAAAACAAAAAGGAGCAAATAATTAATCACCCTTATTCTAGTTGTCGGCGTCGTCGTCGTTGTTTTAGTATCAATATCACTTCGAATCACTGGCGGCGTTAATTCAATCAAAATTTTGCAATCTATAACATTCCTGTGACGACGTCGACGGTTTATCGATTTTTATGAAATGCAAATGCACATCCCTAAATTTTTTGGTAAATTTTATTTGTGTTTTATACTTTTATGGTAAAATGTTTTCTATAATGAAGAAAATTTTGATTAAATTGATGATGAAAGCTCGAAAAAACAAAAACTTGTGTTGGAAAGAAAACTTTTTAGGCAGAATTGCAATATTTTTAATTTGCAGAATCGTAAATATGTATATATTTTTGACTGTTTCTGGATGTGCTTCTGCAGTAAATTAGTTGCATGGCCATTTTCTTCAAGGAGGTTTGCCACAGCTTCTTCCAGTGAACTAAGTGAAAATTGCTTAAACATTCCGCTGCCAGTAGCTTACACTCGGCTTTTTTAGCAATCATCTTTTTTCACTTTAAATTTTAAATTTCGCCACACGTTTAAAGTTATTTTTACAAACTTTTTTATAAATCCCTTTTCTATTCTTTGTTTTGTAACCTTTTGCAATCCATCCACTAATCTTCCAGGTGGACCAAGAGCATTTGAAAATTTTCCAATTTTTTAACAATTTTCTTTAAAATTGCATGGAGCAGTGCCTCTGCGAAAGCCCGGTGCAGGAGAGGGATTCTTCTGCAAAACTTCCACTAACCTTCAATTTTTAACATTTTCAATGTTGTGTTTGGTTTAAATCACTTCTAGTCGTTATTTAGAAAGTCGTCGACAAAAAACAGAGTCACGTCAATACACATTTGTTATAGAATACAAAAAATCTTTGAGCAGTAATCGACAAGTGTCAATAACGACAAGTAGAATAACAAATCGAATGCGTCGAACATATCATTATTGATATGTGACGACGCCGATAACTAGAATAAGGGTGAATATTATATAGTATATACTTTAACCTTTTACACATAGTGCAGTCGATTTGCTCAAACACGGCAGTACTAAAATTTGTTTTTTTCTCCTGAAAAATTTTTTTTAAGATACGAGGTTGAGAAAGTAAGGCATCGTTCTTTCATCTGACTGAATTTTAAGTTCTTTCGCAATTTTTTATTAAAGTTGTTGTTAGGCGTTTAAAATAAGACAATAAGTTGTGATTAATTTGAAATCTTTTAATATTTAAACGCCTGTCTCCTTGACAGTCACAAGACAAGTCAGATGCTATAAATATCTAAGCAAATACAGACAGACATTGTTTGTGTGTGTGTTTGTTGGCTGTTTGTATTGTTTTCATTATTAATATATTTTTCATTTTTATTTGCTTGTTCAGTATTTTTGTTGTTCTTTAACCTGTGTTGTTTTTTATTTAACTTAATTTTTATTGTGTAAATTTTTTTTCACTTTAAATTTTTTTTTTCGTTTGCAAGCAAAACATGCACACTTTAGCAAATAAATTTAAAATTTTGTTTGTTTATGTTTTACAAAATAATTAGTAACAGGTTTTAAAGAAGTTGTCAAAAGAAAAATACTTGTGTTAATACGGTTCACAACATGTAAATTAAGCTAATAAACACTTTGTTAAAAATGTACAGTTGAGAGCAAAAAAAAAAACACAGTGCATGTCTTTAACAATAACAGCTTTCAAGTCGCCTGTTTGCTTGTATGTAATCTAGAATGGATTTAATTAACTAACAATTGTTAAAAAATATTTTGTCTTCATATTTTAAAAACGTTATTTCACCAAAAAATTTACTAAAAAAATGAATAACCAAGCAAAATTTAATTCAACTATAATTTAAACGTTTACTAGCTCTTATGATAAAAAAAAATGTCACAATAATATAAAATTTTTATAGTAAATTTTTATAGTAAAAGTTGCTTCCAAGTCTGCAATGTCAATGCTATGCTTCTCTAAACTTCCACATCAAACAGGATTGCGGCTAATCATCTACGAGTTATAATTAGTATATAAATTAGGGTCGTCCTTTATATTAAAAGTTTATGTTCCACAAGTCTTATATCTCATAAGGGAATCAACAAAAAATCAGTTTAAACCATACAGCACGCTCACTTAGACTTGAGCAAATGCTTATTTTCTGTCTTTTGACTTTCGACTTAAAAAATACTGGCATTACAATCAACTTGATTTTTAAAGTTATTCTACGGAAAGTTTAAATGAGCTTTTGCCTTTAATTTTTTTTTTAATTGATTATTAAACAAAATATCGAATAAAGTCTACAAGAATAATAAAATTATAAATTTAAAAATTCTTTTGACTTACTGTCACGCAGCCATTGAGTTTTTTTTTAACTTTTATTAGCTTATTGTGGTATTATTCTTTAAATACACATTTAGGGCAAGTAACTTATTCACCACTGTTTTTCACCACTCACATACGGACAAGCACAACAGGGGCTGCCAGATTTTATTTTCGTAACGATATAAAGGAAGTCTGGAATCGACGATAAAATAAATTGCAAACAAAAACCGAGTTCATAACACATTTCATTTATTTGTCTATGACGGTCCATCTCCAAACTTTAAATTACAGCAACTATAGGTGCACCCTTTAATTTTTAAATTTAAATTATATTCTTGTTTATACAGCAGGCTTGGTAGCGTTCTGTTTATAACAGTTTAAAAATTACACCCACTATTAGGACACCCTTTAATTTCCAAATTCAAATTGTTATGGGGGACTTAGCATTAAAGGTTCCTTGTAAACTTCAAGCATCTGTCTAAAAGGGTTCAAAAGTATGGCAATATATGTCAAATTAAATGAACTATTGGGGCACCCTTAAATTTATAATTTTGAATATTAATACTTGTTACTATAACAGTCACAGCAATCGACATGCTGTGAAATTTGAAAGCGTTTGTCTGTAACGGTTCAAAAGATAGGCCCATATAAGTCAATTTACATGAATTAAGGGAACACCCTTTAATTTCTAAATGAAAATTATAAGATTGTTGATATAGCGGGCTTAGCAATCCCTTTTGAGTTTTAGCGTTCTGTCTATTATGGTTCAAAATTTAAAAATTACATTAAATATGAGGACACCCTTTAATTTCCAAATTCAAATTATATACTTGTTGTTATAGCGGAGTTCGCAATACAAGTTCGTTGTAAATTTCAAGAGTCTATCTAAAACTATTCAAATGTACGCCCACATACATTAAATGAACTACTGGGGCACCCTTTAATTTATAATTTTTGAATATTAATACTATAACAGTCATAGCAATCGACATTCTGTCTAATTTTCTAAAACGGTTCAAGGCCCATATAAGACAATTTTCATCAATTATAGGGACACCCTTTAATTTTTAGATTTATTGGTACATTACTTTTTGTTGTTGAGAGCTATAGTGATACGCAGTCATATTAAATTTTACAGAAGTGCCCTTTGCAGTTCATAATACAGGTAGAAAATTAGTATGTTGCATAGGGACACCCTTTAATTTATAAGATTATGACCTTTTTTCAAAACGGAATCAATCTGCTTACAAAATACAAATTACAAAAAGTTTACAAAACCGTTTTAGAAATGACTGAGTTCTGCAGGCACAAAGATTAAAAAAAAAGCAACATTCAGTCGAATTGATAACCTCCTTCTTTTTTTTGAAGTTGGTTACAAAAATTCTATTTTGCCCACTTTAATATTTTTAGCGCAAATGCCTAAAAAAACGTTGTGCTCTTATTATCTTATCGTGCGCCGGGAGCTCATCATTATGCTGGAAGATGGCTTAAAAATGTTATTATTGCCTGAAGAATTTATACCTTGTTGGCAAAAAATTATGGTACAAATAAAAATTTTGAATTGAACAAAGAAAAGCAAAAATAATCGAAGTTAAAAAAATATGGTATTAAACAAATTGCAACAGTCATAAATTAAACAATTTGCTTGCATTTAAATAAAATTTTTTTAAAAGGTTATCTACCAATTGTTGAAAATTTTTTGAATCAGTTTTTATAGATTGGCCGAAAGAGGCGTCAAACTAAGTGCTCTGCATTCAATGAGAAAAAATAAATAAACTTTTTATTATCATAAAAATGTTAATTAAATTAGTAAATAAATTAATAAACCTAAGGATTTTAAAATAATTTCAAAACACTGCTCTAAGCTATGTTTTGTATTACGCCATTATACATCAGGTTGAATATTCGTTTTAGAGAAAAGTTGTAAAGGCAAAAAGTGTTAGAAACTTTAGGTAGAACAATTTTTTGAAAGAGCTTACCTCTCTTACAATATAATAATTAGTTAACCCATACCAAACCCTTAATAATAATAATTCTTGCGAAAAAAAAAACCAACTTTAAAACATATTTCATCTTTCGGCCTATAACATTTCAAGTGTATGGCCATATAAATTAAATTACATTAACTACTGGTATACCCTTATATCTCCAAACTTTATACTAATTGAACTGTTCAATAGTTTGGCAATATACATCAAATTACAGCAACTATAGGGTAACCCTTTTACTTCCAAATTCAAATTATATTCTTGCTCTTGTAGTAGATTTAGAAATCAGGTTCTGTGTAAATTTCAACCGTCTGTCTTTAACGGTACAACAGTTTGCCCATATACATCAGATTATATCAACTATTTAATTTATAATATAACATTTTTATACTTCTTATTATACCAAAGAAAGTAGTGGACATTCTGTCTAAAATTAAGGTGTTTGTATACAACGGTTCAAAAAATACGCCCATATAGAACAAATTTCATTAATTTTGGGAACACCCTTTACTTTCTAAATTCAAATTATAAGCTTGTTGTCATAGCGTACCTAGCAAAACATATCCCTTGTAAATTTCAGCTGTCTGTCTATAACGGTTCAAAAGTCCGGCCACATACACTATATTATATCAACTATTGGCACACCCTTTCATTTATAATTTGTAATATTATACTTGTTACTATAATGTTCATAGCAATCTACATTCTGTCCAATTTGCAAGCGTTCTGGCTATAACCGTTCAAAAGTCCGGCCACATGCACCATATTATATCAACTATTGGGACACCCGCTTATTTCCAAATCCAAATTTTATACTTGTTGTTATAGAGGAGTTAGTGAAACAGGTTCTTTGTAAATTTCAATCGTCAGTCTACAACTGTTTAAAAGTATGGAAAAATACCAAATTAAATGAAGTATTGGTGCACCCTTTAATTTATAATTTTAAATATTATCAGCTGTTAGTATAACGGCCAAAACAATTGACGTTGCGTCATTTTACAAGCGTTTGTTTATAACGGTTCAAAAGGTAGGTTTATATAAATAATCTTCAGTTATTATGGGACACCCTTTAATTTCTAAATACAAATTATAAACTCGTTGATATAGCGGACTTAGAAATACAGATCCCTTTTAAGTTTCAGCGTTCTGTCAATAACGGCTCAAAAGTACAGCCACACACTTGAAATTACATCAACTACTGGAACACCCTTTAACTTCTAAATCCAAATTTTATACTTGTTGTTATAGCGGAGTTAGCAATACAGGTTCGTTGCAAATTTCAAGCGTCTGTCTACAACTGTTCAAAAGTCATCAAATTTAATGAACTATTGGTGCACCCTTTAATTTATAATTCGTAATATTAATACTTCTTACTATAATGGCCATAGCAATGGACATTTTGTCCAATTTGCAAGCGTTTGTCTACAACGGTTCAGAAGGTAGGTCAATATAAGTAAATTTACATCAATTATGGGGGCACCCTTTAATTTTTAAATTCATTGTTGTGTAACTTTTTGTTATTGGGAGCTATAGTAATACGCAGTCATTTTAAATTTTACAGAAGTGCGCTTTACAATTCATAATACACTTAAAAAATATGTATGTTGTATGGGGACACCCTTTAATTTTTAAGATTTTTTTTTTTTTTTTAAAGAGAAGTAGCACTTCAGGCATCAATACCTACTTAGTTCGCAACCGTGCTACATTCTTTTAGGAAAGGGATAGATGAGAGAGAAGAAAGGTGGTGAAATGAGATAGATATAGCCATTTTATTAATTATTTTACTTCGCCGGCGAATATGCTATAGAAAAGTACCGACGAAGGAGGCTGCATGTTTTAATTTTAGATCTGAATATGTATATATACCATTAAACAGAAAAAAACATTTTTATTTTTAGTAATACGCAGTCATTTTAAATTTTACAGAAGTGCGCTTTACAATTCATAATACACTTAAAAAATATGTATGTTGTATGGGGACACCCTTTAATTTTTAAGATTTTTTTTTTTTTTTAAAGAGAAGTAGCACTTCAGGCATCAATACCTACTTAGTTCGCAACCGTGCTACATTCTTTTAGGAAAGGGATAGATGAGAGAGAAGAAAGGTGGTGAAATGAGATAGATATAGCCATTTTATTAATTATTTTACTTCGCCGGCGAATATGCTATAGAAAAGTACCGACGAAGGAGGCTGCATGTTTTAATTTTAGATCTGAATATGTATATATACCATTAAACAGAAAAAAACATTTTTATTTTTTGACTACCGCAAGGATTGAACCCAGGGCAGCTGGTTTGTAGTCAACGTGTTTACCACTTAGACTACGGCAGCCACAAAAAAACCAAATAAGAAGCAGCCAACTTCACTTTCTAACGCACTGTTAAACTATGATTTTTCAATTGATCAGCATTGACGCCGCGCTATTATGATTTTCTTCCATTCATTTGGCATGTACATGAAAATTTTTGACATATAGATTGCGCTTAACGCGCTACTTAAGGCTTGGCAATTATTTAGATATAGCATTTCGGCTTTTAATGGGTGAAGCAATTTAAAAAAATTGTACTATTTTCTTAAAGATCTCTTCAAAAGCTTTTAAATGATACCCATATTGATATCTTAAAAAATATGGTGTACAATCGAACTTTTCTGTGAAAATTTCAGAGAGCCGTAACTCGGAAAATATGAGCGAGCGCCAACTTTTTAACGGCATTTTTTTCTTATTGTTCTCTATCGCCCCATATATTTGTTTGTTTGATTTAAATTACTTCACTAAACTAGATTTGTACTAAATGATATGCAATAATTAGAGGCAGGAGTTGTGTTTCGCCCGCTGCCTCGAAGGACATGGATCGATGTTGCTGATTTTCCATAGTAAAATTTTAGAAACTATTTTTGATTGATTGGCGTATCAAAATTTTCTCTAGCTCATCTGATGACTTTACAAAGTTGATTTCAAACCGAATACGGACGGGCAGACGAACATCGTTCATATACTTCGCCAGGAATAAGAACTCAAGATTTCTATATATACTTAATGGGATCGGAAATGGATATTGTAGAATTTACACATGGAATAACAAGCTAAGATATACACTTCTTCCAGCTGTGGCGAAGAGTAAAAAAATTAAACAAATAGTTTTTTTCAGGAAGCATACATATTCGTTATTGCCATTCCTGATTAATTCATTTATCGATAACTGCAATTAAGTTACAAAGAATCAAATGATTAAATAACAAAAACTTATAGGAAAACTTAAATCTTGGCTTGTTTTAAGGTTTCGTTTCTAATGATGCGGAAGACCTTCTGCTTGCTTGGTTGGAGACGTTTTACAGCACATGAACTATAATGGTTATTGTTTATTGTTTTATTCCTATATTTCTTTAATTGTATAATAAATTACATAGTAAATTAATTAAGAATTCCTACTAGAATATTAGATGTAATAGGCTACAAATGAAGGTTAGTTGAAAAATATAGGAAAATATAAGCAGAAAGTTAAGAACTCTAAACTTATTTGTTAAAACTAATTTGTTTTTAATATAAATAAATTTTTAAGAATAATAAATTATTTATGTGTAATAAAAATTAGAAAGAGATTAATTGTTTTCCGTTTTACTGACACACAAATGTTTAGTTCTTAGCATCAAAACTTCGAAAAGTTTAAATAAATTGATGGTTAAATTGATTTGTTTTCTTGTTACTGATTACAGAACTAATTATGACTTTTTTGTGGCTTGTTGTTGTTTTTTATTTTTTATTTTTTTTTTTTTTTGCTTTTTTGTTAGTTTGTACGTGATTATAAACATCAAAATTACAACTGGCTGGCTGCGCTAGTAATTATTAAAATATTAATTAAATAAATGTTTTTAAATTTAAATAACTTGTAGGTTAAAGCTTTTAATTTTCAAGGTTCTCCTAATACGTCTTCAAAATTCTGTGGTTTTTTACGCTGTTTTTCTTTTACTGTCAGTAAGTTTGACCAGGTAATTAAAGTTTTTTCCTCAAATAAATTCACCATAGATTAGGCTTGTTGTTGTTGTAAAAACGTTACTACAGCTTATGATGATATGATTAATTTTTTTTTCTTTTTTTGTAAATAAGCCTAATTATTTTACAAATTTTGTTTACCTTTTAAGAAAAGTGTTTCTTTATCTAAGATTAGAAAAAGCAAAATTTATTTGTAAATTTTTTTTTCTCAATTAATTTTGAATATATTTTCAAACATTTGGCAACAACAAAAGGCTGGGAGTCTCTCTTTCAAGCAATTTTTAAATCAATTGGGAATATTTAAATTTTTAATACCTTCACGTGATTGGAGAAAAATTATTCATAAGCACTCAATACTAGATTTCGGCGATTGATCCCGGAGAAATAGTTCTTTCACAAAATGTTTCTTATAGTGAGTTTACTGTATGACGTTCCAACTGGGACTCTATATAGAGCTTCAAAACAATCGATAGTACTATCGATAATGTCGATAGTTTTATTTTTGTCTGACTATCGATAGTTTTTTTTTTCTGATAGCGATAGCTGCCAGAATAAACACTTTCAATAATCGATAGCATAGTTTTAATGCAATCTATCGAAACTATATTATCGATAAGCAAACTATCGATAATATCGAATATGCTGACTATTAATAGTTTTGCAGCTCTAACTCTATATTATCGGTAAATATCACTCAACACACGCATGGTTGTGATATAGTTATAATAACCGTATCATGTTCTCCGTAACAATGTATACAAATTATAGATATTTTTAACAACACTTGAGTCGTAATAAATATTTTTTTAGCATTTCATCAATTAATGGTTACCATGCACAAAAATGGTACATGGTTAATTTTAACTAAAAAAAAAATTGAGCCACAAGCAAAGTTTTATAACCTATTAAAAATAATATAATATATTTGACCATAACATATTGTTACGAATAATAAAATCTGGCAACCCCTGTAGTTGTTTCCGTATGAGCGTGGTGAATAAGCTAATTCAACTAATGTTGTGTTTATAGAATAACAAAACCACAAATTAGCCAACAAAAGCTGAGCAGCCTCAATGGCTACGTTGGTAGAGTTGCGTACTACAAAACAGAGGGTTCTGAGTTCGATACCGCATTCGGACATGCGTGCAACGAAAAAATATTAATTGTTATCATGCAATTAAAATTAATAAACAGCAGTACAAACCTCCCGAGAGGCAAATACAATTATTGTGTGAAGCCATGGCAGACAATTTAAGTGAAGACGTCTAATTTAATAAAAGGAGTAACAGATAATTGTCAAGAAGCCCTTTATAATAAAAAGTAAGAGCAATAGCGGTTAGCGCGGGGAAGTGTAACAGCATAACAACAGTTTATGGCAGACGTGTGTTGTGGCTACTGGATTAAAGGAGAAGACTGGCTTGGATAAAAGTAGTAGTGGAGATGTCTGTGGATGGTTAAGGTTACTAAACAAGGCATCGAGTAGTTCATGTCTCGCCGGAGTAACACAGTAATGTAGCGTGGACGGCTGCGTTTGTGGTGATAACGCATGTTTAGTAAATACGAGACCAAGGGTTCACAAGACCGGTAGGATCGAGAAGTATAGCCAGAGAAAGCCATAAAGTTCGAAGACAGAATTTAGCCACAGTGGTATTTGCAATCGAAAGAATCCGTACGTTTGCCTGCTAAAAAGGGTAAAACGTAACAATATTATAACTATTAATCACAGTATAATCAAAGGCCAACAATAATATTTTTAAATAATTTATGTAAGACCTCATTAATAAATAGAACAATAAATAACTAAGTCTTTTGTTGCAGAAAATGTTTGCACTGTAGAGACCATATTATGATTCAACTACATTACATGACATTTTCAAGCATATTATGGTGAGGCTGCTTTAGTCTTGGTAGTAGGTACAACCCCTGCGGCAATCAATATATAAAATTTTTTTTTTGTTTAATAATAATGTATAAATACATGTTCAGCCTCCTTTGTCAGTACTACTTCATAACATATTCGCCGGCGAAGTAAAATAATTAATAAAATGGCTTTATCTTTCTCCTTTCACCAACTGTCTTATCACTCTCATCTATCCCTTTCCTAAGGAATGTAGCACGGTTACAAAAATAACTAAACATGTTTTGTGGCCTGAAGTGCTACTTCTCTTAAAATAAAAATAAAAAAAAATATATTTTAATTCAAAGACTAAAGGTCTTATGCAAAAAAAAGTTAACGCTGCTTTAAACTCATTGTTACCCAAAATTCCTTAAAGTTTCATCCAAAAACGATTATTAGCTTAACAAACGTAGGGTAAGCCAGACGTCAACTTTAAAATTTTTAAAGTAGGTAACCCCTTACTTTAAAGTGACGTTTTTGATATTTATTTTTTGGAATACATATTGTCAACAAAAATTTTGTGGAAATAAGTTTTGAATAAAACGAAAAAAAAAAATTGTGTTAATTAAAAAACAATTAAAGCAACATCTAAATAAGATAAAAATGCATTTAAAAAATATTATAGTTTATAGAGAAAAATATATACTAACTTTGTCTTCTTCAACCCAATTTTCAGATCTTTTTCTTTTGCACTCTTCCCTTTTATTCATTTTATTTTAAAATTATCACAAACTTACTTAAAATCACATAAAAAAATAACATAAATTAACAAAATTCTGTAGTGATGTGCATATAATCAACAAAAGTAAACTAAGCTCGTAACAAAGCTCGTTATTCAAATAATTGATATCAATCCTAAAAAAAAAGTGTTGTGTTAAATGTTTTACATTATTGTTAATGCATTGAAGTTTTGTTTTTCATGTATTAAAAACATTAATTTATACCTTAATTTAAAAAAAAGTACTTTTACTTTACAATAATATAAAACTTTTTCAATAGATTTGACTACTCGAACAAATTAATATTCGTGTTTATGTATCATTAAGTGAATGGTGTTGCCAGTATAAACGTTTAAAATGTATTGCAGCATACATTAGTTAAAGTAGTGTTTTAGGATACCATTTTTTACCATACGTTTGTTATGCTTAGTGTGTTAGTTAACTAGTGTGAACTTTAAAGTTGACGTTAGTCTATTTTTTGCATAAAGCCTGGTACTCTGCTCAAATTTGTGAAAATTGTTGAGCAACATTGATTATTTCATGTGGAATATTTGACATTTAAAGTGTGGTATCATTGTTTTAAAAACGTAAGTAAAAGATATACGATCAGCTGTTGTATGAAAAATTTCGCATGAAATAATGCCTACTTGCTTTATTTTACAGCTTGGATAAAATGTTGGCAGAAGCATTTCATATGTTTTTCCACAGTAAAAACAGAGTACTACTTCTGCAACATTTTTTCATGACTTTTTCATACAAATTTTTTATGTATGCGATTTGACAGCATTCCGCATGAACAGCTGAACAGAGTACCAGGCTTAAGGCTGTAAATATTTATATTTAAATATACAATTAAATCATTTAATAATATGTTTACATTTTAAACATAATTAAGTTTATGTTTAACTATATTATTGTTAGACAACGATATGGTTCCAAGACCAACTATATTATTATTAAATGTAACAAAACTATGCTTTTCTCTGTGTGTAATGCCTGCTGCTGACTGTAACATTCTCGCCGCCTTATGTTTCAAAAAATAAAAACTAAATATTAAGCATGTGATTGATTCTTATGCCCTATAGTTCGTATCATTAAATTTGTTATTGTATTTTAATGTTATTATATTAAACCCTGAACGAACTAATATAATAATTATAGTTGCTACTAAACGCTTGAGGCTGGTTAATGCTGCTTTAAAATAAACATAACATGTATTGCAGTGTTGTGAATGAATATTTTACAAGATGTATCTTGAAAACGATGGCTTCACATTCAAAACACTTGTAAGTGACGACGGTGGTTACAGGAGTTTAAAACAAAAGTATTTCATTTGCTGCCCAAACAAATCCCATTAATTTTAATACATGTTTATATTTGCCTTTTATTTTCGAAAGAAGACAATACATGACATCAGTAACCATTATTGCCTGAAAGTGATTTTTCTAAAAAAAAAAAACCGTGATTAATTTTGGATGTATGAGAGCCTGGAGAATGTCTCGAAGATTTTCCGTACTATAAATGTATAAAGTAGAAATTACTTTTGAGCAAAAATTAACTTCACTACTAATATTAATTGATTAAATTATTAATTTGTTATTAGTTGCTTGATCTTCTAAGTTTGTAGGCGGAGATTCTTATGCAAAATATCCCATAAAGTAGATGGACATGCTGGGCTCCAATCACTGCATGCGATATCAAAAAATTCCATATTTTGCAACAGCAGATGCTTTTTTGGATGCATCCACTGTGCGATAATAGATAATAGAACAAGTCGTTTAGATGGCCGATTGAGTAGATCGTTAATTAAAAGCAAGTCATCGTAACATCCCCGAACTGAAGTGTATGAATCATATTTTAGTAGCAAAAGTGGCTTTAGCTGCAGTAATAAATTTCGTATTTTTAGTTTTAAATAATCAACATTCATTGACACCATTAATGGTTCAAATTTTCTAACAATCCATGTAGCTATATAAAGATGACCGTTTTCCCCTTATTTCCTCTGCGGGTCCCAGGTTTAAAAATTGCTATAGGCAATTGCATTCACTAGGGAAGCATCTATTTTTATTTGAAATTTTATTAATATTATTTCAGCTGTTTATTTCTGACAAACAAAAAACAAGTAACTCGTTTCTTTAATTTAAGTGAGACATTTCTTACATGAAATTATTATTGTCATCATGAACTTTTACTACAAAATTTATGATTTGCTCTAGCCCGGGCTGACTCAGTCATATTGTTTAACACAGGGTGTTTTAAACAAGTTGACTTTATTTCCATGTGAGAAATTTTTCACTTTAGTTACAGAAACGTGGTACTGATTTATTATTTAAATAAAAAATAGAGTATACTTTTTCACTTGTTGTTTTTACCAAATTATCAGTAAAACTTAACACGCATTTTTACAAATATTTAGTTAAACTATAGTTTGTTGTTCTTATTAGAACAGTAACTGAAATGATGCTTAGTCTTGTATAACAATTTAAAAGATGATATTTTCGAAGAATTTCTAAATACTTTAAGATATTTTAATGAATTATAGTAAAATTTTTATTTCTTTTTTTTTAAAGCAATGTACTGATTCATTACAATATTAAAGTCGTCTGTTAGTCTCAAAATTTTACAATACAGAACGTTTTTGCAAACACGTACGCCTCCTTCTAACTCAAACTTAATCAAGTTATTTTTTTGTTATGTCCGAAGAAATTCATCACAAAAATGTTTGTTTTAACAAACTGAGGTTTTTGTTTTTAAATATGATATTATAGCCCTGATACATTCTAATTAATATCATAATTAATGCTAATTAATAGCTCTTTGTTCAAAAAGAAATAATTACGATTTTATATAACCTCTATAGCAACAACCAATATATTGAAAATCGATAACAGTTGCCAGTATATTTTTTTACGGTTCATCTTGAGATCCATATATGAGGCTGGTTCTAGAATTATTTGCGAAAAAAATTAATAAATAAAATGCTAAAAATGTGTTAGATGCTTTAAGCTTTAGTGTGCTTTTCCAAACAAACTTATTTTCTAAAGGGGTTTTTTTTAATTTTAAGAATGATTTTAATTTGCTTAAATGGCTGCAGTATGTTTAGGGTCAGTAAAAATAGAAAAATAGCTTTTATTTTTGTTCAATACATATTTAAAATATTATGAAAGTTTGGCAAGAGAATTTTGCAGTGAAACCGTCCTGAGTTATAAAACTTATTTTCAATTCAATAAATCAGTAAATCAGAAATATTGCACATTTGGAGTTTACAGAATGGAAATATAATTGCAGAAAAACTAATTCACCCAAATCGTTACATTGGCATCATTGAATCAGATTTCTTCATAATTAATTCAGGTCAAGCGTTGACTATTATTGTTGCTTGATATCACGAACACTAAGTTTTTTTCTGCTTATATTAAATAATATGTGAACGATACATAGCTTCATCAAAGGGGTGCCACATGCCTCACAAAAATTTGGGAAATATTTTCTTCCTATGCGCTCTTTCTTTTTGGGTGATGCTAATATATTTCCTAGATCGGTAATTTGATACCAATTTAATTCTTTGTAGTTTTTCATTTTGAAAACAGAAATTTAGTTCTTAATCAACGAGCTATATTTATGCAACATGGTCATGCAAAACTTTGCAATGCAATAGAGGTATTAGGAACACTATTATTTCCAAAATATAACCAATCATGTGTTGTGTACTTTATGATTCAGTCCAAAATCAGAGTTTAAAGAGAAACACAGCGATTTCTACCAAATTAAAATTTAGCTTAAAAATGAACCGACTCCCTTAAACATCAATAGATTGCGCGGTCCAATGATATCACAGTTTCAAACTGATTTGGTAAATCTTAATCCTACTTTTACTTTTAACTGAAGTTGATAAATATTTATAGTTGAATTAAATTAATTAAATCAAAATATTACACATTTTTCCCAAAAAAAAAAAATTTTTTTAAATATGGATCTATTCCATATCATACATACATACATGCATACATCGCTGACCATAAAACTGAGGCAGTATTGATATCCAGCCGAAAATCAGTGGAGATGATAACACTAGACGTTGGTTCATGCTCCATTGAGACTAAGCCGTCTTTCATTTAAAGCGCACCTGAAGTACATTGGCGTTAAAGCCTCTAGTATCACCACAGTATTGGGTCGGATAATGCCGAACACCACAGGTTTGAAATACCTTCAAAGGAAGTTGCTGAGGGATTTGGTTAAAAATGTAATTCTTTGTGCTTCGCCGATATGAATATGAGCATTGCGACTCAAAAGCTATAGGAAGCAAATTACACCGGAGTACAGACTGCCTGCCCTCCGAGCATGCAGTCCCTTTTGAACCGTCTCCGACGATGCGGCTTTTGTCATTGCCTCTATAATGCCGATAGATATGCTAGCTGCGAAAATGAAAGAGAATTCAAGCATTGCTGGGTGGCAGAGAAGGTGGTCTGCGAGTGGTAAGGGAAGGTGGACATATTTGCTTATCCCGAATATTGTATGCTGGTTTGGAAGAAGTCACGGTGATTTGGACTTTTACTTGACTCAGATGCTTAGCAGCCACGGTTGCTTTAGGTCGTACCTGCATCGCCTTGGGCAATGAAATAGAGGACGCTCAGCATGTATTTTTCGCTTGCCCGCGATTCCAACAGGCAAGGGAAAATTTGGAAGCAGTGTTAGGGCATAGTATCAGACCAGACAGCGTAGTTCCATACGTAACTTACAAGGTTGGTTCTGGTTGAACTTCGAAGATTAGAGGAGATTCGAAGAAGAATCAATATAGTGTAGCGTAAGTTTAATACCTTTCCCACCGTACCATGGATAGCCTTATGGTTGTTCCGTAGAGACGATTAGGGTATTGTATCGAGGTGTTTTAGCGTGTTTGAAGTGCCACACTCCTGGCAGTATGGGTGATGGGGTCTTTCGATGATTTCATCTCGTAAAATAAAATAAATAAAATAATATAAAAATAAAAAAATACATACATACATACGTACGTACATACATACATATATATATAAATACATACATACATACATACTTACATACATACATACATACATACCAGAGAACTGCACGAGTACACCGCAACTCATGAGTACACCGCATACTTACTCAATACATACTCTATACTTTTCATACTCGAGTATTATAAACACCGCAATAAAAAGTTGCGGTGTTTATTTTACCCATTCTTGTAAAAACGAGTATCAAAAATATCGCAATCAGAATTTTAAGTATTTTTTATACTATTACCCCAGAATTTTTTAATTCTCTTTATTTGTAAGCAACGTTGCCACATTTTTACCCTATTAAAGTTTTTTACTGCCGTTTTATGAAATAATGCATTGTATGCAGATCTATTTATAAGCAATAAAAAAAACAAAATTTGATCAAATCTATTGCTTAAACATTCTAAGCAGAAAAACAGACAACAACCGTTTTCATAGGTATGAAATACAACACATATTAAATTAATAAAATGCAATAAAAACCGCTGAAAGGCACAGCTTTTGTACACTATTTAAAGCAGGTATACTTATTTTATTGCTGCTTTTTATGTACAAATATTTTCAGTTTATACGCCTTGTTGTCATAAACGTGCTACTAACGGTATTTTGGAAAACAAAATGATAAAATAAATCCGTGAATAAAAGGAAAATTACTTAATTTTTTAGTTTTAATTGAATAGACATAGACCTCATAAATAATAATAAATAAAATAAAGTTTTTAGTTTACATATTTTATCTTGTTAAATTTAATTATTGCTTTTATAACTATTTGTTCATTTTAAAAATATATTTGCTTAACGAATAGAATTTTTAAATTTCTATCCTGTGTAACTTTAAAAAAAACCCTAACAAAAACGTAATATAATAAACAATGAACTATTCTTGAGTTATCAGTAAACTTTTGTTGTGTTTTTAACAAATGAAAATATGGCGAATTTTACGGGTTCTATTAAATTTATTTTCTGTTATACATATATTAAATAAACTTTCATAATTTTAAAGAAAAATGTATGTTAGCTAATTTAGACATTGGCGACTTTTGATATTGTGTTTGATTTAATAATTCTGATCTGATAACTCTGTTTTCCTCTCACTACACACGTTAAAATCTCTCTCTTGGTGTTTGTTGTGAGTATGAGTACGAATAAAGTAAAGCCAGCATCGCAAACATTCTACTTGAGTATGGTAGACACTTATACTCAAATGGAATGGGTATAGTAAATACTCGCACTTAAGAAATGCGGTGGCGATCACACCGCAACCGCATTTAAGATGAGTATACTTAGAATATTAAAAACAGACACTCTTGCAGTTCTCTGATACATACCTACATACATACATACATTCGCATGTACATCAATGCTTACACATTCACAGATGGATATTCAAATTTATTGCAGCAGTCTCAAAAGAAGCATTGCTTTCTGAGACCACTCTCGTACAACCGTCTGCTGCTACGTAAAAACAAAATATTTGTGTAAATTTTTAGCAAATTTATATTTTTGTTTGAGTGTATAATTTAACTCCCTTTATTTAAAACAACAACTACCACAGCAACAACAACAACAAGCTTCAAAATAACAATAAATATAATTTACACGAATTAAACATTTAAAAAATCAACAAATCAGATCAGATCACAATCGATGAAAATAAAAAATGAAAAGAAAAAAAATAAGAACAAACAAAAATTGAGGATTAAATCAATTTATTTCACTGTTAAATTGTGGCCATAATTTAGTTATAAAATTGAATTGAATTGAAATGGTACATAGCGGAACCGCAACAAAAAAAATTAATTATTAATATTTTTATTTTTTAAATGAAAACCTTAAAACCTCAAAAATAAAATTAATAAAAAAATACCATAAAAAACATAAATAAACTACAATAAAATAAAATAAATGTTACATGAAGCAAAAAATGTACATAGTAAGTGTGTGAGAGATTAAGTAAAAATTAAACGTAAATTAAGTTAAAAAAATTATAATTAAATAAAGTACAAAAAATTTAATTATTAAAGCACAATTAATTTTTATATTTGTTTATATGTATGTTATTGTTTCTTTTTTTTTTTTTTTGTGCGAAAAATAATTTTTAATAAAATTTATTTTTATGACAAACAATCTGCAATTAAATGTAAATATATATTTTTTTCCTGCAGCAACATAAAGTTATGAATGATATAACGGAAACTGTACCAAACGGTTCCACAGTACCGGGCGTCGGCGGTGGAGGTGGCAGTGTCAGTAGTGGCGGAGGTGGCAGTGCTGCCAGCACAACTGGTCTTCCAACCATTGATGATTTAAACACAAATGGCATTTATAAAAGTTCTCTGGTTGTCGATAGTCAACCCAAAAGACGTGTTAGCATTGCTTCAGATCCTGCTGCTGATAGTCGCCATCTTGGCGGCTTTGATAATCTGGCATTTGAACAAAATCCACGAAGAAAAATATCACAGGTAAGCGAAATGAGTTATAAACTAAATAAGCTTTTTAGTAAAATAAAACTCAAAAATAAATAAAGGTTGCAATGACAAACGATTTTAAAATTTTGTATTATTGTCTGAAAGTTATTTACTTTTAGAAAGACCTAAAACGTCTGTTTCTGTTTTAAAGGTTAACGTACGAACGAATGCATTCTTGTGACACTGTGGAACAGACAGTAACTCTTTAGATTGTTTTCATTGTTTTATTTTTTTAACTGAAATATTTTTATTGAAAAAGAATTTTATTTATAATAACGTCTCTTTAAACAGTAGGGACGAAAAAAAATTTAAGGTTAGTGTTTATAATACTTAGGAGTATTTTCTATGATATTAACGAAATCTAATATTATCTGCAATTGTTGTGTTAGTAACTTTATCTAAATATCTAGTTTCTCTTTTTTCTTGTTTTTAATAAAATTAGTGATAAACGGCCCGGATTTTGTTAGTTCATATTTCATTTATATTCAACTTTTACAAATAAAGAAAAATTTTTAGACCAATTCTAATTATCCAATATTTTTTTATTTATAATTGAATAACATAAATACCAAAATAACGAGATAATTTTTTTTAACTAGCAGTGCCCACGACTTCCTCTGCGTGTCGCTTTTAATTTGCTTAAAATTCAAATTTAAAAAAATGTAGTTTTAAATATTTATTTCAGAGTGTTGTAGACAGTGTTCAAAATTTTCCACTTAAAAACCAAAATGTGCTAACAACTGTTTCAGTACCACAGACAGATAGACAGACATAAATTTCAAAAATAGGTCTTTTGTATTCCTTATCGATTACTATCGATACCAACATCAAAATTTTCAAAAAATATTTCATGTACAGAAATGACATCGATACAATTTGATTATATGTATGGACAAGTGGCTGCTTTAAACATGGCTTCAACACTTAAGTAGCAATGATCCAAACTTTTACTTCAAATTATCCTGTTCGTGGGGTCATTTGACATCATATACGGATGACCCAAAAAAGTTAAATTATAAGTTTTATAAAAACTTTTCCAATTGTATTTTTCAATAAAATGTCAGCAAACAAAGAGTATATTACCCAGCAAAAAATTTTAAAAAAGGTAATCGAGTGTGAAATTAATCATTTTTGGCGGAATAACTTCCCAACTAGATTGCCAACCTAATGATTATGACAGGGCGTGAGACTATTATAATCAATTACTGAGAATTGATTACATTGATTATTGTAGGAAATACTGATGATTATTAGTACATATTTAAAGGTTTTCTCTTTTAACTTAAAGAATTTTATTTCAATTGAAACTTCCTTTTATTGCTAACTAATGTATTTTGAAAGCGAGCAACATAATATGGCAATCAAAAAAGTAAATCATTCTAATGCTAGTACTTTTTAAGGTAATGTCTAATTTTGTGCTAAGTAGTAACGCAAAGGTGCCTATTGCCTTAATAAATTTCAAAGTGTTAAGTATCAGTGTTAAAATGTTAAAAAAAACAAAAAGTCTATATGATCTGTGAGGACATTATTAAAAAATTTCTGATAAAAGTGACTTTAAGGCACCTTTTACAATAAGTATAATTTTAATAATAAAAACCTCGAAAATTCTGGGAGTTTTTACCGAGATTTCGGAATCGAGACTTACAGACTCTCAAATCCTGGGATTTTTAATAATCAATCTCAATTGGCATCTCTAATTCCAATAGATTGAGCTTATAAGTGGTATGGCATAGTGTGTATGAACATACTATCAATGGACTTTATGTCGCACTCAAAAGTGACATAATGTCCAAGGACGTAGTGGACACATAGTGCGATATATGAAAGTGTCACAATGTCCTCACTTAAAACAACAACTGTCGACCGAGCGCAAGGCTTTTCTTCTCTATGGTATAACCAAGACCGGCTTCGCTAACCAAAGATTTTCTGCCATCCCGTTTATAAAAAAGTTTCATTTTTCTCACATAGAATACCATAAAATATACCTACAATATTCACGGACGTTATGAATCTATGTTGATAGACATTATGACACGCCACCGGGTTTAGGTAGTTATTACAATTTTCTCTCCTGATCTTAGGAGATTCTGAATCACTTAAAAAGCTAAAGTACTTAAACATTTTGATTCATTATCTAATTAGATTTTACTATCCTGGATTCTTTTCTTTAAGATTATGGGGAATTATTTACTTCTACAATATTTATTTTTTTTATAAAATCTCTTCGAGTTAAATTTATAATTCTAACTCATCGCAGTGTATTTATAATATTTATTTAATAAGAGCCAAACAAAAACAAATTAAAAATCCTTTTCTTGGTACATAAAGATTATAAACCAATTAATCAATACCGATACTACTTCACAAGGTAGAAGTGTTTCGCTTCATTTCAAAAAAGGAGGTTACCAATTCGTCTGAATGTTTTGTTTGTGTCCGCAGAACTCAGTCACTTTTGAACCGATTTTGAATTTTTCCCTCTATTTGAAAGATGTTGCTCACAGATTGGTCCCTTTTTAAAAATTAAAGGATGTCCCAATACAACATACATATTTAATAGGAAATAATATGAAAAAATAATACAAAAATTAAAGGGTGTCCCCATAGGTGATCTATATAGACACATTTATTTAACTCTTATAGACAAACGCCAGATAATTAGACAGAATGTCGATTGCTATGGCCGTTATAATAACAAATATAAATTTTTAAAATAATAAATTAAAGGGTGCTGCAATAGTTAATTTAATTTAATGTATACCGCCTATGTGTTAAGTTTATGTCACTTTTATAATAAATTTATCGATTTCAAATATAAAATTATTTTATTTTATTACATACATGGGAGTAATTAATTAGATAGACTTATTAATTGCCAATTCCATTAGCATTAAATGATTAATAATGCTAATGCTTTTTTTTTGCATACCAATATTTTCAATAAAGATGATGATTAAATGACTTCAAAACACTACCAATGTTGAACGTCACTCCTTTTCTTCGAAATAGCATTCTTAACATTCTTAGGAGAAATAAGACACAGAGAACATATTTATACTTACATATATAATGTATGTATTTATGTTTTCCTGTAAGTATAAATAACTGCTAGCGATTAAGATTTCTTTATTTTATGCGCAGTTTCTGCGATCATTTATTTGTGTTTAATAAAAAAAATTATTTGTTAACCAATATTAATTAGTAATTAAACGCTTTCATTGAAATTAGTAAAAAAAAAATATATAATTTTAAATTCATCATTAGCATTCAATGATAGTTAATTAATTAATGTAATTATTTCAAATAATGCTAATGAAATGTCAATGGTAATGAAAAAAATTTTAAGTTTAAAAAAAGTGGCAGCTTGTTACAAACCACTGAAAACAAATCCAACAAATACTTAACACACATTTTTCTCATTTGCTTTTTTTAATTAACCGACTTATATCTCTTTCAAAACAAACCGTTTCTTTATGCTGTTAATTAGTAAAATTTCTAAACTTCTCTCAAACAAAATTGACTTAATTGTAATTAATCTTTACTCCGTTACTTATTTCTTTTAAAGAGACTAGGTCACATATTTTTTTTTCAATACATGAGCTTTTTAATTAAACGTATTAGGCTTAAGTTAACGTTTATTTTAATTTTTTAAATTTTATTAAAAAATAAATTATTTAAAAACATGAGGAATATTTATAATCAATCAATATTAATTCAAATAACGGTTGTTAATTGCTTTTTGTTAACTGTTTTATTTCTGACTACCAGTGCCCTCGACTACATCTGCATGTGATTTCTACTTTTCTTAAAATTTAAATTTAGTAAAATTTGTTTTTAAATATTTATTGCTGAATTCTGTAAACAGTGTTAACATTTTTCCATCTACAGAAATAAAATGTGCTGACAATTGTTTTAGTCCATTACACAGATAAAATCTTATTTTAATGCATCCAGCAATTTTTCGCGATACAAACATAAGCAAGATGCGATCAAGATTATAGTCCGTATCTAACCGGGGGCCCTTAGCTTACGGTTGTGTTACCACTGAGTGAACATTTGGAGACTATCCAACCCCGTATGTTGAGAGTGCAACAGTACACTTTCATCTATTCGCACCAGACCAACAGATATAGACATTTTAACCAACAGCCACCACGTTTACCTCGAAGTGACCTTACCAGTAACCGGCTTTAGAGATGGGATGCTCTCTGTATGAGCCAGTTTATCTAAGGACACTGGTGAATCTTTCCACAGTACCCCACTGTCTATCCAGACTGTGCCTGCACACTGGGGGACTGGTTCACCCTTTATCTCGAGAGCTCAGCCAGACTCTTAGTGCCCCCGGGGAGATACGAACACAAACAGATAGAAGGACAGACAGAAAAAAATTACAAAAAAATGCTTGATATCTAAACATATTTAAAAAAATTCGGGTTAGTCATAGCATTTGTAGCTCAAAACTTTATAAATAAACTAAAGCTGAGGTGTGCAAAGTTTGACTTTATTAGTGCGTATTTAAAATATTCATCCGGATTCAAAAGGATAAGAAAGACACAAAGGTCGTGTTGCATCTCATACATATAAGTAGTTATAATAACAGTTTTCTGCATAGAGTAGAATTAAAGGGTGGGCAAAGAGTTTCTTGAAAGAACCAGGTAACACTGGGCACAAAAAGCTAGTCATACAAAAAATGCATTTGAGAAAAAAACAGTTCTAAAATGTGCATTAATTTAATTTCAACTATTAAATTTAAGCTTTTAATTATATTTCAAAATATTTGAAGTTATTTGCTAGAAGTATACAGACTGTGTAGATATTTTTTATTTCTTTTATTAAAAAAATTCAATATAACAATTTTCTTTACATTATTTTCCTAAATAAAATATTTACAAGCCAACAATTTCATTTTCTACATCATAAATCTTTATTCACTTGCAAAAATCTTGCAAATCCTTTTATTACACATGTACACATTTCTTTATGTGTGATATTTGAAAAATTAAATTACACATCAAAACATGTTGGGGTATTAAATTAATACAAAGTATAAAGTGTTAAATAAATGTAGAACAATGAAGAAAGTAAAGAGAAAATAACATTTGAGTGGGAATTTTTTTACAGTCTAAAATCTAATATATCATAAATATATTATAAGTCTCTTTGAACAACTGAACCGATTTTAATAAAATTTGAAACACGGGTATATAATTGTCTTAATAGTAAAGTTTGAAGCCAGGAGGGGAGATAAGAGGAAGTGGGCAATTTCATGCGTCTGAAATAGTTTTAACAAAGTCTCTACTAGTCGATTTTATTGAAATTCGAAACTTTGATATTACCTCATCTATATCTGTTTCCAGAGGTAGGACCTATATAAGAGAAAAAGGGGAAATACGGCCCTTTTAGGTCCGTACCGATTATAATAAATTTTTAAACATAGTAAGACATTTATGTAAAGGGTAGGATATTCTACTTTCCGACTAGATGAGCTAGAGAAAATCTAAATACTATAATCGATCAGATATAGTTTCGAAAATTTTGCTATTGAAAATCAGCAAGGTTTTTTGAGGAAGCGGCCAAAGCACCACGCCTGCCACTAACTTTTCCATGTTATTTGGAATAATCAGGTAACTCCAATCAAAAAACAAATATATGCGGCGATAGGGAATTAAAAAATAAGAATTTTCGAGTTATATGCCTCTGAACTTTTCATAGAAAAATACGATTGAGCCGATTTTCCCGAATGTGATGGTTAATATTTATATAATGGAAGGCCAATATAAGCGGCGTACGGCAATGAGCAGCAATTGGCTGTTCCTTTTGCCGCCTGAATTTTTTGATGCAGAATTTATGAATATATATACTTATTGAAAATTTTAAAATTAAAAATAAAGAAAATATTGTGAATAGCGATTTGATTAGAAAAATATGGTTGTACAAATTAAAGCGGCAAAATAAAAAGTTAAAGTAAATTCAAAATTGCCAATCGGCATTGCTAAATTAAATAAATTCAATTCATTAACTCTTTGCTCCACGATTACGATGCCTTGTTTTACTATACAAGCGCTTTTTTTCTCACCTGCTGTTATTATATCAGATTCCGTCAACAACTCTTCTTCGCGAATACACATTCTTGAGACTCCTTTCAGGCTTTATATACCACTTCATCTTCCACAGCAACAACAATTGTTTATTATTTTTCTTTGTTTATTATTCTTTATACCGAAAGGATCTTTTGGGATTTGAACTCTTTATTCTCTATCGAATAGAAGTAGCAAACAACCGACTTTGCTCAATAATTTCTATTAATCTGTATAACACACACACACACACAAACACCACATTATTTGGTGGTGGAAATTAACAACATTGGCTTTTAGATGTATTGTAATTTTCGTAACAATCACTCTTATTCTAGTTGTCGGCGTCGTCAAATATCAATGTTGATATATGTCGACGCATTCGATTTGTTATTCTACTTGTCGGTATTGACACTTATCGATTACCGTTACAAATGCAAATCAATTTTAAAAATTGAAAATTTTTCGCAGAGGCACTGCTTCATGCAATTTTAAAGAAAAATATGAAGAAATTGGAAAACTTCTAAATTCTCTTGGTCTGCCTAGAAAATTAGCAGATGAATGGCAAAAGGTAACAAAATAAAGGATTGAATAGGGGCTTATAAAAGAGTTTGTGAAAATTTCTTTAAAGGTATGGCGAAATTTTAAATTAAAAGTGAAAAAAAATTCACAGCCAGGAGCAGGCATAAAATACTTGCGATACGGCAAATTAATAATATTGCATTTCTGCCTAAGAAGTTTTCTTTCCAACACATGTTTTTTCGAGCTTTTATCATCAATTAAATCAAATTTTTTTTTCGTTTATAAAAAACATTTTACCATAAAAGTATCAAACACAAATAAAATTTAACAAACAATTTGGAGATGTGCATTTTCATTTCGTAAAAATCCATAAACCGTCGACTTCGTCACAAGAATGTTATAGAATGCAAAATGTTTATTGAATTGACGCCGACATTGATACAAAATGATATTGATACTAAAACGACGACGACGACGACAACAAGAATAAGGGTGAATATTAAACAAAATCTGTATAAAACATGTTTCTCTACGTTATACTGTAATAATTTACTTAACTCTCCAAGTTAGAGACTTCTAGGAGTTAAAAAATTACAAGTTGATAACTGTTAATTTCAATCCAATTTGATCAAACGTTGACGGATATTAGTATGTGTACGAAGAAATGGCATTTCTAAATGAAAACGTGTTAATCACTGCAAATAAATTGTCAAAATATCTACATTCAATTAAATGTAGTGTAAAATTCAATTAAAATTATGTAAAGCATGTAATGCCTATATTCTAATCTATTAACATAAGTATGTATGTATGTGTGTATGTTTTTCTAATCTCTGCTTTAAAAATTTTTCGAATATTAACAAATCTGAGAATTTCATTTGTGGTCAAACAACAGCAGGGTGATTTAATAAATTTTACTAAAAATATATATTTTGTATATATTATTGTTTTTCCTAACATATACATTTTTTGTATAATAATAAAAATAATCAACTATAAAATAATCGTGGTTAAGTCCTTAACACAATTGTAAAACAAAATAGATTATTATTATTATTGGTTGGTGTGCAATAACTGATGTCTAAATAATAAAAACATACTTCTAACAACTAAATTTTATTCGAATTCATTAATAGTTTATTTAATAACTATTATATTGTAAGCCTTTAATAAATATGTAAACGTAGTTTTTAATAGAATACAGTTTAATAAAATAATTTTAATTTCTTTATCAAGTAAAATTGAATTTATTAATTGAATTTTTGCTAAAAAAATCTTTTTTCTAGCCAAATTTAACTAGTTTGTATTATTTTAAAATTTAAATATTTTAAACCAAAACATTGTTGCAAATGTTTTTATTAAAATAAAGATTTATATTTTTATTGCTTTCTAGACCGTCGCATTTATTTTAAAATTTAAAAATCAAATTTAATTGGGTTTATATTTTTTGAACTATACAAGATATAAACAAAAATAAAAGTAATATCATCAAGTTGCAAGTTTTGTAACAAAATTACATACAACAAGTAAGATGTATGTATGCCAAATCTGATATACGAGGGCTGCTCTATATATATCTGGCCTAATAGTGAAAATACGAATATTTATAATCAAAAATGGTTTTGTTGTTTTTTAAAGTATTCTCCAGCATGATTTATACACTTTTGCATGCGCTCAAACCAGTTGTCGAAGCACTTTTTCCACTCCGATTGAGACACCTCTAAAACATGGTTTTTGAACACTTCAACAGCTTCTTCTGGCGACGAAAATCGTTGACCACGCATTTTTTTTCTTGATGTGCGGAAACAAGAAGAAGTCATTAGGTGCCAAGTCAGGGCTGTACGGCGGATGACCCATTAATTCGACGTTTTGGCCGGTCAAAAACGCTCTGGTTTGAGCCGATGTGTGAGAGCTCGCATTGTCATGGTGAACATTGATTCGTCTTCTCTTGTTGGTTTTTCGAATTTCTCCGATGACTTCAGGCAAACAAATTGTAGTGTACCACTCAGAAGTGACCGTCCTACGTTGCTCAAGCAGAGCAGTCGCCACATGACCAGTTTTGCAGAAGAAACAGGCGACTATTTGCTTCGAAGTGCTTCTTCCACGAACAACTTTCGCTGGGATTTGCTCGTCTTTGAAGACCCACACGGTCGATTGTTGTTTCGTTTCGGGCTTATACGCATAGATCCATGATTCGTCACCTGTGACGATCTTATAAACGTCTTTTGAAGCACCGCAATCGAATTTTTGCAACATTTCTTTGCACCAATCGACACGAGCCTTTTTTTGAGCGACTTTCAACGAGATCCAACGAGAACAAACCTTTTTTACGGCCAGGTGTTCATGCAGTATCGAATGTATGCTGGTGGAAGAAATGTCCAAGGATGTCTCTATCTCTCGGTATGTCGCATGTCGATCTAGCATTATGAGTTCACGCACGGCATCAATGATCTCTGACACAACAGCCGTTTTTGGACGACCTTCACGGAATTCATCTTTGAGCGAGCTTCGGCCACGATTAAATTCATTATACCAATTTTTCACGGTGCTATAGGATGGTGCTTCATCGCCATACAAATATTTAAGTTCCTCAATGCACTCTTGTCGTGGTAATCCACGTCAAAAGTTGTGAAAAATGATGGCACGAAAATGTTCACGAGTTAATTCCATTTTTTTCTATATTAATTTTTTCAAGTCACTGTAAACAACACAAATAATGGTCGTACGTCAAAACGTTTTGAGTACGATTATGCTTAAAAATGACAAACTTTCCAATGGAAATGTCAGATTGCACTTGGCAGCACTCAGTGTTGCCAGGCCAGAAATATATATAGCAGCCCTCGTACCCTTCACCATTTATGTTAATCTAGTTTAGTTGTTGAGGTAACCATAAACTAGGAGCAACATATTATGGTTGCATTATATGGTTGCTAACAAAACATAGTATTGTTACATTTGCAACCATATTGTTGTCTATAAAAATAATTAATAATTGTAAATAATAATTATTGTTTTATTTATTAAAGATTTGTCATAAAAATTATTTAAAAGCATAAATCCATAAAAAAATCAATTATTTGCTTATAATAACGCTTAGATCATAGGCTTCGAAAATCAGTTATTTAAAAATATAGTTTATAAGCTCAAAAAAAAAATAAATAAATATATTTCACAATTGTGCTTCAAACACAAAAATAAAGATTTATATGCCTAGAATACATACATATTTATTTCAACTTTTTTTAAATGTTTTGGTTTCCTTTTTATTTGTTTTTATATTTTGCATATTATTTTTAATTATTTACTTTGTATATAAATTTTTATTTTTTTCATTTTCTCTAACAATAAAAATAAATTTTAAATTTTAGCTGCCAGAAAAATTGCTAAGCTGTCAAGAACTATAACAAAATATTTTTTTAGCGCAAACATTATTCTGTTGCTTTTAAACATACTTTGATTAATAATAATATATTATGGTTGAATATTTTATATTATTTTTGGTTGTGGTTAAAATTTTTTAAGTTAATACCAACCATGTTGCATTTTTTGTGCACAGTGACCATATAATCGTTAAAAGTTAACAAAAAATATTTATTGTGACTAAAGTTTTGGTACAAATAACTATAATTGGTTCTCCGCAACTATACATTGTTACAAAGAACATAAAATGGTTATTGTGACCATATCACAACCATGTTTTTTTTCTGTGTGAAGTAACTCCAATCAAAAAAGCAATTATTAGGGTGACTGAGAATTAAAAAATAAGAAAAAAATTAAGTACTACATATACATAATTTAACATAGAAACGCTATCAGCTCTTAATGGGTTAAGCATTTTCTAAAAATTATTAGAATTACCTTAAAGGTCTCATCAAAAGGTTTAAAATGATACCCATGTTGATATTTAAAAAAATTTTTAAATTTCAGAGTCCCGTAACTCGGAAAATACTGGCGAGTGCCAATTTTTTCACTTGATGTTTATTTCTTACTTTTTAATTCTCTATTGCCCCATAATTTATTTTTTTTTTATTGGATTTACTTAATTGCTCCAAATGGCACGAAATAATAAGAGATAGGAACGGTGTTTTGCCTGCTGCCTCGAAGGACATGCACTGATCATTCTGATTTTCAACAGCACTTCTTTCCACACTATGTCTGATCGATTGACGGACAGACCGACATCGCTCAATCGACTACATAAGAAGTCAGAATATATATACTTTATGGGGTCGGAAATAACCTATTTCCACTTTTTGTGGTGAAGGAAGCCAACTCGTTATTTCTTGCTTGATTCTTTAAACTTATTATTCTATAAACTTACCTTTTTTGATTTTAAATATATTTATGGAGCTTTGTACTTTCATCCTTTAAATATTTATTTTATATTTTTTCTATAATTTTTGCAGACCTCAGTTCACTCACACACAGATATTGGTCCAGCACGGCGAAAAAGTATTTTATTCAATTCATTAGGCCATGATAATGAATCAGATCATGGTTCGCAGTGCAGTTATGGTAAGTAAAAAAGGTTTTTGTTTTATTATTTTACTACAATATTATTTTACTAATATCAACAAAAAAGGAACTTTTTTAAAATGCCATTTTCTAAATTTGAAAAAAAATCCTTTTTGTATAAAAAATACGCAAACCGAATCTCAACTACTTTCTGATTTTATCTTACAAATTGCAAGAATTTTGACTGGGGTGTTCATGGCGTTTATGTTGTTCAAATATTTTAGTTTATGCATCATGGATTTCAAGATATAAAAATAAAAATTTTTAATTTTTTGAACTTTATAAATCTAAAAGGATGGCATAAGACACCAACTTGAAGGCAGGGATGAATAAAATGTTAGGACGGCAACGTTAATTGTTGACGAATGTGAGCATTGGCATTAGAATAAAGCCCTGTACCGACGGTTGTCAGATCTTACAATATTGGCAGACCTAACAATTTGCTGACAATAACAAGGCAAAGAAATATTGTCACCACAATGTAGATTGTCAGTTCGCACGATTGCAAGACATTTGTCAGAAAACTGGCAATTCCATTGTAAGACAATTATCTGATAATAACTTAATCTGATAAATATTGTCAGACAAGGTTGTGATATGGTCACAATAAACATAATATGTTCTTTGAAACATTGTAAAGTTGCAGGGAACAAATTATAGTTACGTTCAATAACACTTCAGTCACTATAAACACTTTTTTGTTGATACTTAACCAGTATATGGTTGCTCTGCACAAAAAGTACAACATGGCTGGTTTTAACTAAAAAAAATTTCAACCACAACCAAAGTTTTATAACTTATTAAAAATAATATAAAATATTTAACCATAATATATTACTATTAATCAAAGTGTGGTTATATTGTATATTGTTCTAGTTCTTGACAGTTTAGTAATTTTTATGTTGGCTTAAATTTAAAATTGTTTTCTACAGACCATGAACTACCCCCTCAAACAAGAGGTCCTTCCAGCATGTTATTAAAATTGCAACTAAGTTGGCTATGCCAGGGTAGGGCGCTAGTCGACGCATTGTATTTTACTCAGTGGTAAGACCACCGTCAGGGTAGGCATATTGGCAGGTTCTGACTCAAATCTTAATCACATCTGCCCCACCTTACAGTTTTTGGTATCCTTGGCAATAAAACTGAATATGCAAAATTGGTACACGATGTAAGTTTTAAAGCTTCTCATCCACCATTAAATGGATAAAAAACATCCCAGTCTAGGCGGCAGACAACAATACGCTTTACGCGCAGTTTTAGCTACATAGGTCCTTTAAAACGCTTTTTAGGGTTCCGTATTTTTAGAACTGTAATAGGTATAGTAAATGACGTGAAATTCATAAAAATATTGTTCTATTTTGAACTTTGATAGGCAGACGACAAATTTGCAAAAATTATGGGCGCTTTTTTTTGTTTTTTGGTTTTTTATTAGGACCAGCACTCAGGGGATAACTCCTACTTATGCAACTAGTACTAGGAAATTAGGTAATGGGAAGGGGGATAGAGGGAGTAGTGCTTGTGGACATTTGATTTGAATCTTTGCACACTGAAATTGACAGGAAAGACCTACGCAGGGAGTTTATTTCCTCATACGTTCAGCTAAAAAACTTCCAACGAAATAACTCCCAACAAAAAATTCAAAAATCCCATACAAATTGGGATTTATTTCACTATGTTATTTCCAATTTTTTTGAGGTTATTTCATAATTTTTCATTTGGAGTTATTTCATAATGTAACAACTCCAACAACAACAGAATTCAGTTATGAGTTATTTCATTTAATTGGAAGTTATTTCATTTCATTTGTTTTATTTTTTTAATTTCTCCTCCATGGTATATTTTCCATCGATTTCGCTTACAAACTTTTTCTGTATAGCTAGCCTTCGATCGGGCTGAAAGATTTTCTCCTCTATGGTATTTCGAAATCCGGCATCCTCCTTCAACCTTTAGGTATGGTATAGAAGTTATTTCATGTTAATTAATTAAAGAGCTATTATTAGGAGTCACCTAATGGAAGCTATTTAATTAGAACTTATTCCATTATTCTAACTACAGAGAAAACTTTTAGTCAGCGAAGCCGGTGTTTGTTACACCATAGAGAATAAAACGGTTCCGCCCGGCCGAAGGCCTGCTATGCAGGAAAATTTTGGTTAGCGGTTTGTTATACAATAGAGGTTAAACCCTTCCATCCAGCTGAAGACTGTCTACACAGGCCGGGATGGCTCAATGATAACTCTATGGTATTTGTAACAGCGGCTTCGCTAACAAAATATTGTCTGTATAGCCGGTAAAAACAGTTAAACAGTGACTGAATGCAAATATAATTTGTATTGGGCCTTTTTATTTGGAAGTTATTTCATATTTTTTTAATATTTTTATTTTAAGTTAACTGTTAAGTTTTTGGGTCTTAATTCATTTTGTCGTGGGGAGTAATTGCGTTTTTTTTAATTTGGGAGTTATTTCATTTGAAATTATTTCACGGTACCTAATTTTTTTTAAATATTTTCTTGGTGTCCCGCTTTTTAATCGATCAGGTACCGCTTTTTGATAATAACAATTTGGTCACGTAAGTTATACTCGGCTGATTCTGCGAAAATTGAATGAAGTCTTAGTTCATTTAAGCTACTTGCTTATCTGGAGGGGCCTATAGCTCTTAAATCCTCGTCGACACTTTGCAACTTTTGTTGTGTAATTCTTGATTTTGTAGGTGAGAAAGAAAAAGGGAGTATAAACAGGTACACTGTCTCTTGTTTTGTCATTTGTCTAAGCAATCAAAGTCGAAATTGCAGAAACAAAATTTGAATGTATGGACACAGAAACAAAAATTCTATGTCTCGACGGGGACTTATTGAAGAAGACGATTGTGTCATGTATAGGAAATTCCATAAGGAAAATCCATAGAAGGCTAGATTTATTGTGGGGGTGGCTAACCCCTGCCCAGAGAAGCTTATCTACGTCAATGAGACATGCAAAATGTAGTCAAATCCATAAAGCAAACATTCAGTACCTGACGTCGTAACAAAAATCCACAAACGATTCGAGATGAAAAAGAGTGAGATTATCGTGTGCTAAAGTACTTAGACTTGAAAGTACTTTCGATAAGCAGTATTTTCGGTCTTTTTTTAATGACTACAATAAACATCCAAGAGTTTTTATCTCTCACAGCGGTTGGTAATTTAATACAAATATTTAGGCGTATTTTTTTAGCACGCGGATGAGGGATCATATTGGACACTGTCCTGATTAAATAATAAAACAAATAATCAGCCAATTAGACAGCATTTCGTGTCATAAAAGGAGTTCGAGTTGATTCTACGATGGGGAGGGACTCTTTGCAAATGATAGTTTCCTAATATAGTATTAAACTTCTACGTCTAATTGAGTCTAACTTTCACTCTTATTTCTACTATAATTAAAAATATATTTTTTCGAAACCATACGATGAGTATAAAAGAACTAATATAATATAATTTTCAAACTGTCCTCGTAACTTCTATTATTATTTCCTTGCAAAGACAGCTTTTGTGTTTGTATCTTTTTATAGCATTTTAATGATTAAATGATTGCCTAACTAAACGCTCCTGAAATTTTATAGTTACTTTTTATAGGAGTTTTTCTCTTTGTTAGAATTTTTTTTTATAAAATTTATGATTCTTTATTAATGTTTTTGTTGTTGAGAATTTGTATCTTCATTTAAGAAAGATTAAGGATTGTCATAAGATTAAATAAACAAACATCTCAACGCTTGAGCTTCTTTATTATTATTATTATTTTATTTTTTTATTTAAACGTTGGGAAATGATTATTTTCTAAAATCCATAATTTGTTAATTTTAAGTTTATTTAATCGTAGCTAATCTAAAAAGCAGCCGTGTATTATTTTTTTATTTAATCGCAAATAATCAGTTCTGCTTATTTACGTTTATTATTAGTTTATAACCTCAAATCTTGGCGTCAAATCGTTTAATTTATATGACAGATTTTTAAAATAGTCTGAACATTTACTTATATCGGTCGCAGTCATAAAGTTATAAATGTTTTGGATTTTTTATTATTTCCATGGAAAGCTTAATATATTGTTTGATAATACTTCTTAATCTATCAATTATTTTAAAAATTAAGTATTGAGATTATTTAGATTGATTTGGTTTTTACGACTAATAAGGTTTGATAAAAAATTAACGTTGCAAAGAAGAAATGAAGCGTTACCAAGTGGACAAAGAGTTTTCATTGTGGATTAGTATTTTAAAAATCATTAAAACTCAGACGTCAAACAACAAAGTGCATGTTCTATCCCGATTTTTTAGGAAATAAATATGTACTTCGTGGGTGTCCGCCGGGAAGGTTTACTACTTTGTTTTGCCGCCATTTTGGTAAACATTAGTCTTGACAGTTTATATTTGTCAATCGTGAAATAGACACGTGGCAAATTTGTTTTGGAAAAATATTCGATAAATCAACGGGTTTTAATCGTTAAAACATTTTATCAAATTCAATCATTGATAGTTAGGACGATGAGAAAGTTACGTGAAATTTTTGGGAGAAACAACTTGGCAACAAAACGCAGTTTTTATCGTGTAACTGATAACTGTGTAGTGAATGATTTCGAAGAAAGAGGGACAGTAGGTGATAGGCCCAATCATGGGCCACAACGTACTGCAAGATCGGCTGAAAACATTACTGCTGCTTTCAACCTCAATTCGACGCCCAGGAGCTTGGTCTTTAAAGAACAACCTTGGCCACAATTTTGCACAAGAATTTGCATTTGTTTCCATTTAAGATTCAGTTGACACAAAAGCTTCTTCCACAAGATCATCTACGACGCCGTATATATACCAATAGGATGTAACAACTCGGCCATGACAACCACGAATTTTCATGAAAAAATCATGAGTGACGAGGCACATATTCATTTGGGTGGAAATGTGAGTAAACAGAATAGTAGGTTATGGGCAATGGAAAACCCTCAAATTATTCATCAGTCACCTTTGCATCCATTAAAAGTTACAGTCTGGTGCGCAATTTAGTCAGGAGAAATCATTGGACCTTACTTCTTTGAAAATGAAAACGGCGTAACGTTATGATATGATTGAAAACTTTTTAACGCCGTAACAAACTGCTTTGGGCTTGATTAACATGTGGTATCAACAAGACGGTGCAACATCTCATGCAGCCAGGATTACATTGGAATTGCTGCGAGTAGTATACCTTCCCGGTGTACACCCTATATAAGGCTGACTTCCAAAACTGTATACAAACTTTGTAATGATACGTTTTGGAAGTTAGTCAAATAATAGAATAAGAAAAAAGCGATATAGAATATGAATTTAATGAACAACTTAAAAAAATGGCTCATTAGCAGAAGCTAAAATACATACATACATATGTATATGCATGAATAGAAAACATTTACATTCACTCTTATTTCGTTTGGCATCGTCAAATTCTTTAATTTGGGTCAACATCACTTAAAGGCAACATCAACAGCAATTTGGCATTCCGGGTTTCTGAAGAAGAAATGTAACAAATTCTGCAAACCCATTTACTTTCAAAGTTTTGAAAAAAAAATTTGCAATGTTTAAAATTTTCTTTGGCCGAATGGGCCAATATGGGTATCATATGAAAGCTTTTTAAATACGCTATCATGATCATTACAAAAAAAAAATTATGAAAAACATTTTTCCATTAGCAACCAGTTAAATGTTAGTTATAACTTTTAATTATTAATTTTATGAAACTTAAATGCAAAATGAAACTTTTTATTTGTCACATGAACTGCTTTGGTCTTTTTTATTTTGACTTCTTAAAGTGGAAAACAGAGGTAGAAAAAATGTTACACCCACAGTTTTGTTTTGTTTTTTTTTTTTTTGACAGGAATTTTATATTTCATAACCCTGGAGTTAATGACGACGTCGTTGACGGCGTCAAATGTCAAAAAAAAAGTTGAATCGTATGAAATTGTATGAGAGCAGTTAATCTCAACGCGTTGAAACGCCGTAAAAGTTCAATATGTTTCAACTTTTTCGGCGTTGAATCGCCGTCAACGACGTCGACATTAACTCCAGGGTAAAAAATACAGTTACTTTACTTATGTATGTACATAAAAACTATGATTTGCTGGAGTATTTGGCCTATTTGTATTGACTTGCTTTGTGGTTGCCCAACAAATTTTATGCGACATTTTTAAAACTTTTCCAAGCAGATTACTTTAAAAAAATTGATTTCTTTGAATATGTTATCCTTTAATAATTCCTTGATCTGTGGTCCTTAAATATTACACTTTTTTAAATGAAAACTTGAAGCAATTAAACCGTTCGTACGTACATCGGTATTAACGGAAAATATGGTTAAATCATAAATCTGTGCGTGAGGGTATTTAGCATACAGAATCCGTGTGATCTGTGTTTTTTAAACTTTGTTTATAAAAAATATGTTTCTTTTTGTAATAGCATTTTTTTTTTATATGTACAGTGCCGGAAAAAGTAAAAGCAATGTTTTCTTATAGGTTCAATTAGACGTGCCATAACCATTGCCATACAAACAGCTGTTCAAACCAAACTTATGGGAAACACTGTATTTAATTATTGGTGACATGCCATAATGCCATCGCCATAACCGTAACCATAGATATGTTGCGGGTAGAATTGATAAAGAACGCATCTCTAGCAACACAAAAAAAAATTTTTCGTGGGAGGACCTTAAGGAGGCCAAGTCGGGAGGAGGCAAAAAACTATTCCTGAGGCCTCGAGTCCCTCATAAAACATTAATTTCATTAAGGAGGGGCGTTTGCTTATGGAGACACTTACTCCTGCCCTTGTCCAAGTGTTTTTCTAACAAATATTTTAAGTTTTTGTTTCCATATGTTGTTCTGTTTATTTTTGTGGTTATGGTGCTTGATACCTGAAAAGAAAAAGGGAAGAGATTGAAATTAGTAAATATTGTTTAAGCCTGTAATTAGAACGATACATAATTACCCTAGACATCGCATTAAATATCCATTTTAGTTGTCCTGGATTCCTGAAAATAGTAAAATAAATAATTAATTTCCATAATAATACTTACATGTGCGTCTGCCATTGAATTCTGCTGTTTAATGAAAATGATTGACATATGATGTTTAGTACTAATATAATTACAGCATTGCCAGCGTGTAAAAAAAATACAGGGTTGTACTTTCATTCAAAAAAATGATTTCTGAAATTTAATTTTTAATTATTTATGAATGAATAGAATTAGCTGCACAAATTTCTGATAGCCTGGTGTTATAAGAGGAGTCTTATATAGGATATATATGGAGGAGATAGAGACTATGAGATATTTAAAGTTAAGCAATAAAAGCTGTAATATGTAGTAGGAGGTTAGTTTAAATTGAACCGCGAAATTTTTAGAGTTTTTGGGTATTTAAAAATATTTTTTTTTGTGTTTTTGTTTGTTACTACTACAATTTTTTTATACTTATTAGCGGGAATACGTAGTTTTTTGTCGAATCTATTTAAATAAGGAGGGCGCGAAAATAGTTTTTTATATTTATAGTAAATAGTTTTCGCGGGAAAATTTTCTATTATGTATTTTCTTAATTCGCGGGAAAACTTTTTCGGTTATATTTTCTTTTATTCCCGCGAACAGAAATTGGAAGTAAATAGGCTGTCAAGAAGGGTATTTAAGGAGTAGCAATAGCGAAGTTTGTTTAGAAGTGAAAACAAAGTCAAACAGTGAATTTTATAAGTGTTAAACAAAAGAGCTAATATTACCATTAAAATAAATTTATATTCAGTAGCCAAATAAAGGATTTGTGTTTGTGTAAGATAAAGTGAAGTCTCAGAATCCTGTTGCATCAAGACTTTTAATAGAAATTGTTAAATTTGAATACCGCTGTAAAAAAAAACGTAAGTTGAGTTAAACAGAAAAAAAAAACAATATTAACGAAGAAAGTAAAAGTTGTGTAGCCTAATACAAAATGTGTTGTGTTTTTTTTTTTTGTTGTAGCTGGCTAAAGTGGAAAGGGTGACAAGATTCTATCCGAAAGTTTCATCCCATTAAAAAATTAGCCAGGTAATAATTTTTATTTTTTTTATTTTCATTGGAAAAGCCAAAGAAGTGCGGTTACATATTCATAGAAGGAACAGGGTTAAATAGCAAAGTTTGATTTACATCTACAAGCAAAAAACATCTTTAAGACTAGGAGAGAAAACTTCATTAATTCCAAAACCATCCCTACGCTTAAAATATTGAAATCTTTTTATTTTAGATAAAATAGTTAATTAAGTGTCGTGTAATTGTGAGAAAATTGTGTGCTTTCGAAAGTGTTGTGTGTTTAGTATTATAAAAAAAAACATTTATTGTTAGAAAAAAAAAAGATACTATAATACGTATATATCTTGGCTAGAAAAAAATAAATAAGAAAGACGTAGTGGTATTTTAGTGTTCAAGTTAGGCAACTAAAGTAATCGTTAAGCTCTGAATTTTACAGAGGATAACATACTTAGGGAGCTCCTTCAGGTGTTAAGTGAAGATAAGTTAGTGTTGATGTCCTGTACTAGGAAAAAGAGTATAATTTGAGCGCTAAAAGGTATCATAAAAAAATCGATTAATTTAAAGTTATAAAACTGTTCAAGATATATGTGTATGTTTTAAAAAGTAGCGTTTAGAAAAAAATATAGATATAGTTTCCATTGTAATTTTCAGTAAAACAAAAAAAAAGAGTATTTTTGTTATTTCTTTATTTTTATTTTTGTAATCATTTTATTTTTATAAACTTTATATGTAAATTTTCTATTAATAAATTATGTCTTTTAAGTGAAGAATAAGTCTAAAAAAAAAATGATGGCTTAAATAATTAAAGGTATGACGATGATAGATTGGTAAGTGGAAGAAAGGGTCGGGTGGCTATTGGGTCGTGGTTTTGAATTATTTAATGGAAACCTACCATGACAAGGTTGGGAGGGCTAAAAATGAGATCGATATCTGTCTCAATGTTCGAGTGTGTGGTATGTTGTGTTAGTAAGTTAGTTTTTTTTGGTGTTTATACTTCTTGTTTTGTGTTGCTGTCGCGAACCTGACAAAAAGGGTTGGAACCTCCTGAGGCATAGTCTAGCGGGCCGAAAAGATTGTCAGGGACAAACCGCAGACCGTAACATAAATGGCGCCCAAACAAATGTAACGACTTAGGATGTTCTTAGTTTCACAAGAAGTTATCCTAAGCCGTATAAAATGAAGCATGTAGAAAGATCTGCACATGTGACAATATCCTAATAAGAAAAGAAATAGCCCAGTTAGATAATCACGAAGCTTAGAGAGAAGTTTCGTAGCCTCTAGATAAAAAATAAAAAAATCAGTTATCCGAGTTGTACGAAACTATCGAATTGTAGAGTGATTATTTAAAAGAATACTTACGGAAATAATTGACTGTAACTTGGTGACAACTATTGCCACCGTAATCGTATAGTAATTGTTTCAATTTTTGTTTAAATTTAATGTATTTTTATTTATTTCAAGTTTTTGTTTTTATGTAATATATGTAGGTTTTGTGAAAGTGACAGTGTCAAATAACCTCTTTTGATCGACATCAGAAGGAACGTTGTATTTGATGTTGTACACAAGATGCAGAAATCTCATTTGTTTTGATACAGAACTTAATGATGTTCGGCAGATCACAAACCTTAAATATGAAAATTTTGATAATTAATTTGATTTCATGCCACGCATATAATTTAGAACAAATAGTGAAACCGCTACGACCTCCGCGTCCGTCTATCATTGTCAACCTAAAACCATAAAAAAAAAAAAAAAAGAGAAATTTATTGAAATATAATAAAAAAATAATAGAAAAAAAAAGTTATTTATTAACATCAAATCCTAATATTTAACTCACATCATAAACTCTATAAATATTAATTATTAACTTACTAGTTTAAAAATTTCAAAAAAAAAAAAAAAATAAATAAAATAAAAAAATAATAACAATCGTAGAAAACTAACTTTATATATAAACATTAGTTTTAATAACTTTTAGTTAACTTTTTTGTCTTTATTTTTTTTTGTTAGTATAATTGTTTTGCAGCAATTTTTATTTAGTGGTTTATATTAAAAAGTTTACATATTTTTTTTAATATTATATTAATTTATATTTGCATGTTTTTTGTTATTATCTACTCTCACATCTAAATATTTTTATTTATCATATTAATTGATTAACAAGTATTAATTAGTGTATATTTTATATCACTATATTTTTTTGTTTATTGTATTATATTTTTTTTTATCTTATATGTGTAGTTTTTTTTTATTTAATCTTCACAATTTTTTTGTATTTAATATAGTTTTCTTACATTTTTACATTCTTTTTTTTTTGAATTTTTTTTTTACATTAATTTATATTTACGTACATTATTTCGTTTCACTATTAATATTTTTTTTACATCAAAACAAATTTTTGTTGTAACGCTGTGTCAAAGTTTAGGGGTTGAATTAAATATCCCAAATAGTTCGTGTCTAAAACAATGAATATTGAAACCCGCGCTCAAACGAATAATCGGAAAAGAAATAGGCAAAGCAATTTAAACCAGTCAGTCCCTTACGTTTTACCAAAGGTTAGAAGAACACATTTTAGTAATAACAAAATGTCTAATCCTAATACAGACCAAAGTAGGAATCAGTTTATCGACTTGTCCAATTCCATAAATGCAAGACACCAGGCTCAGAATATTAGTGCTCATAGTTCAGGAAATATTCAAATAGCTCAAGGGGAGGATATAGCCCCTGAGGTTAGAGAAATGGTATCTGATGAGGCCATGATGGTACAAAGATCTTTAGAAGATAAAGTAAAAGAAATGGTACAAGTAGAAATGTCCGATGTAAGGAAAAGTATCGCCGAATTAACCAAGTGTGTAGTGGAGTTATCGAGGGTTACGGCACAAAATCAAAATCCTGTAGTCCCAAATCAACCGGTGGCTGTTCAAAATAGTAGTAGTAATTCAGCTCAGAGTGGAAGACTCGACGTTAGAGTAGACTCAAGTAATAGCTCTGGAGATGGCTCTGTAAACAGTGGAAATATTAATTTGCCTCTTCAAAGTGTTTGCTTACCTATACCAAATTCCCAAAATTTAGACTTAGCTAGAATTCGTGTCGATAAATTAGGTATTGTGTTTGATGGACAATCCGCACATCTGAGTATAGATGATTTTATTTTTCGTCTCGAACATCTGCAGACTCATTACCAAATACCATGGTCGGAAGTATTGAGAGATTTCCATTTGTTGGTGTCCGGTCCGGCTAAAGAATGGTACTGGCTCTACCTAAAGACCCATGGAGTCGTGGATTGGCCAGGCTTAAGATATGCTTTACTGGCACAATATCAGGTTACGCGCTCGAACTTTGAAATTATGCGAGACTTAGTTGAACGCAAGCAGCAAAGCGGTGAGACAGTGGATCATTATTTTCACGCTATGTGTCAAATAAGATCACGCTTAATACAACCGATACCCGAATATGATCTGATAAAAATTATTAAACGGAATGTTAAAGAAAGTATAGGAAGAATCGTCTATCCTATAGCCGTGTCTTCGATCGAGCAGTTGAGAGTTGAGTGCAATGAAGCCGAAAGAAATTTCCCCAGAAGAGAAATTCGCAATATACAGCCTCTCACACGAACAGCCAGGTATGTCAATGAAGCTTATTTGGACAACAATGTTGAAGCTGATTGTGGATTAATGCCGTCAGAAACGTATGAAGATTTGGATGCACTAAATGTAAACTTGCAGCAGAGAAAGCAACCAATTATTTGTTGGAACTGCAAGCAACAGGGACATGTGTTCATGGAATGTACATCTTTGGAAAGATCACTGTTCTGTTACAGATGTGGTCGTCCTAATGTGATAACACCAAAATGTCCAAACTGTCAATCGGGAAACCAAACCAGGAGCTTGGGAGCGAAGGGGGACCCACGCTCAATCACCAGTCAATCCCCACGCAAAGTTTAAATCATACAAATTTCGATACTGTAAAAAATTCGCAAAACCTGAATTATATAAGACATTATTTACCAATAGAAATAAGGCAATTAAATTATGAAAGAGTAAGAGCTCGCATATTTGGAGATGATAGGTCTAAACGTGTTTCCAACCGAATCCTTAAAGTGCGGAAAAAATTTATTGAAAGGAAAAAGCTTAGAAAACTCATGATAGAATCAGTGGTTAGAGCTAATAACGAAAAAGTAGATAATAGAATTTTTGCAGACGTAATTTTAGAAGGCAAGTTAGTCAAAGGGTTGTTAGATACTGGTGCGTCCGTTAGTATTTTAGGAAAAGGATGTAGAGAACTTATTCAAGATTTGAACCTGAGTATTCAACCAATATTGACTAATGTGAAAACCGCCAGTGGTCAATATTTTCGAGTGCTAGGCAAAGTAAAATTATCCATTAGGTATAAAGATCAGGAGGAATTTATGCTTTTGTATCTTTGCCCCGACTTGGAACAGGCATTATACTTAGGAATAGATTTTTGGAGACTATTTAAGCTAGCACCGGATGTGATAGGTATAGAAGAAATAGATATAGAAAAAGTTAAAAAAGATTTTACAACAGAAGTAAGTGAGTACAAGTTAAGACCACATGAATTAAATAGCGAACAGAAGCAAGAACTAGATGAAGTAATTAGAGAATTTAATAGTTTCGAGGAAAAAGGTCTAGGCATAACACGTTTAGAAAAACACAGCATAAAACTAATTGAGGGTGCTGAGCCCATTAAAGACCGTTATTATCCTATTTCGCCAGCAGTTCAAGAGATAACATACGCAGAGATTGATAAAATGCTTGAATTAAAAGTAATAGAATTGAGTGACAGCCCTTGGTCTAATCGAACCACGATTGTTAGAAAACCAGACAAAAATCGGTTTTGTTTAGATGCGCGTAAACTTAATAAATTAACAATAAAAGATGCATATCCGCTTCAGAACATTGACGGAATTTTAAGTCGTATAGATGAAACACATTTCATAAGCAGTGTTGATCTTAAATATGCCTTTTGGCAAATCGAACTGGATGAAGATAGCAAAGCCTATACAGCTTTTACGGTCGCAGGCCGACCTCTATATCAGTTCAGAGTGATGCCTTTCGGTCTGTGCAACGCTGCACAAAGACTCTGTCGGCTTATGGACAAAGTCATACCAAACCGATTAAAAGAAAATGTGTTTACCTACTTAGATGACCTGTTAGTTATATCGAGCACTTTTGAGGAACATTTAAAACTATTAAAAGAAGTTGCTACATGTCTTAAGGAAGCCAATTTGACCGTTGGTCTGAAAAAGTCTCAGTTTTGTTTTCAGGAATTAAAATATTTAGGGTTTATAATAGGAGGTGGTACCCTTAAAACAGATCCTGATAAAGTACAAGCTATACGGAATATAAAAGTGCCAAAAACAGTAAGAGAAGTTAGGAGCTTTTTAGGTACTGCAGGGTGGTACAGGCGCTTTATTAAAGATTTCGCGGCTATATCTGCCCCTTTGACCGACACGTTAAAAAAGTCTGATAAGTTTGTGATGACACCTGCAGCTGTAGAAGCTTTTGAGAAACTTAAAAAAGCATTAACCACTGCTCCTGTGCTACGACACGCAAACTTTTCAAAACGCTTTTACATTCAATGCGATGCGTCGGATTACGGAATTGGAGCAGTATTGTATCAGTTAAATGATAAAAATGAAGAACACCCAATCGCATTCTACTCCCAAAAACTAAACCAATGTCAACGAAATTATACGGTAACGGAAAAAGAATGTTTGGCAGCAGTGATGGCGGTACGAAAATTCAGACCGTATGTGGAAATGATGCCTTTTACCATCATAACTGATCACGCCAGTCTAAAATGGTTGATGACCCTTAAAGATCTAAGCGGAAGACTCGCCAGGTGGTCACTTCAACTGCAAGCGTTTGATTTTCAAATTGAACATCGTAAAGGGTCAGAAAACATAGTAGCTGACATGCTGTCACGAGTACCACAACCGCAATACCTCGATGAAATCCAAACGGAAGACTTGCTAGATTTTGAGACCACTGAATTCGAATCAGAGGAATACACCGATATAATAAAGCACATACAAAATAATAGCGATAAATTGCCAGATCTTAAGGTAGTAGATGGGAAAATTTTTAAAAAAACAAGTTCAGAATCAAGCTTAACTCAATTTCAGTGGAAGCTATGGATACCACCAAATTTAACTCAAACGATAATAGAAAAAGCTCATAAATCGAATACGTCTGCACATGGTGGTACGGCAAAAACTATGGAAAAAGTAAAAAGATTCTTTTACTGGCCTAAGATGACCATTCAAATAAAAGAATACGTAAAGAACTGTCAAATATGTAAAGAGACTAAGCCAGCAAATAGAAATTTGATGCCAGAAATAGGTCAGGAAGTAGTTACTGAACGACCCTTTCAGAAAATATATATTGACTTCCTAGGGAAATATCCCAGATCGAAAAACGGTAATAGTTATATATTCTTAGTAATGGACCATTTTACCAAGTTTATATTTTTGAAGGCTACGAGGGAAGCTACCACCGCAAATGTTATTAAATTTTTAACACATGAAATTTTTTACAAGTTTGGCGTCCCTGAAATTATTCATAGCGACAATGGTTCACAATTTGTATCAAAAAGTTTTCAAGATACGTTAGAATTATTCGGCATTAAGCACATGAAAACGGCTGTTTATTCACCACAATCTAACGCTTCAGAGAGGGTTAATCAGTCTGTTTTAGCGGCGATCCGAGCGTATTTGAATGAAGATCATAGAGATTGGGACATGTATTTACCCGAAATCGAATGTGCTCTTAGGACCTCGGTGCATTCAGCTACGGGTTTTACACCGTTCTTTGCTCTTTTTGGGGTTCATATGTTCTCTAACGGGGCTGATTACAGACTTGCCCGAAAACTTATGTCTCTTTCAGATCACGAAATTAAAAATCTTACTTCTAATGAAAAGCTCGAACTAATTAGAGAAAAAATTAAGCAAAATATGCATGAGGCCTATGAGAAAAGTGCAATGAGATACAATAAGAGGGCCCGAAATATAAAATTTATGCCAGGACAAGAAGTCTTTAGGAGAAATACTATTCTGAGTGATTTCGGCAAAAATAGAAACGCAAAGTTTTGTCGTAAATTCATTAAATGTAGAATAGTTAAACCAATTGGAAACAACATGTATGAGTTGGAAAATTTGCAAGGAAAATCAATAGGCGTGTTTCATGTGAAAGATATTAAAACGTGAGCGGCATAAGAGAAAGTTAATAACCTGTGATAGAATCTACACCAAGTGCAATATTAGGATAGGGGACACAAATATGATTATTTTATTTAATTGTTTTTTGTTTGTTTTGTCCTAATGTAGTACCTGATTTTTAGATTTTATTTTTAGTTAACTGTGATATCGCTTACGACCGTGTGCAATATTAGGATAGATACCCCATATTTACAAAACAAGTAAAAATAGATTAACTTTTCAAAATCTTCTACAAATATGTGTAAAACTGTTTTATTGTCCTAATAGTACTATGCTTGAAGAAAGCTCTTACAATTTAGATAGAGGTGTGTACAAAAAAAAAAAATTAAATAATATATACATAGGTACATACACTATATCACGGAGGTAATTGTTGCTCCAGTACGCCTCGCAGATTTTGGATGGGGAAAAGTCGAACTCGTAGACCACGTTTCCTTAGCAATTCACCAAAACCCTAACATAGATATAGAAATTATTAACAAAGTAATAGAATTTAGTGCAAGTTAAAACTTTATACTTCCCGTAATTTTTATCAGACAATATCTTAGATTAGTTCAAAGTGCCCGGCTATGTACAAAATGTGAGACTCGTTTCAGGGTGTGGGAGTTCCCCGCGTTGGGTCTGATGTCCTTACCCGCACACCGTCCCCTCTGGCTAAAGTCAGCGAGCCCGGAGTTTTGTTGCTGGTAGAATTGATAAAGAACGCATCTCTAGCAACACAAAAAAAAATTTTTCGTGGGAGGACCTTAAGGAGGCCAAGTCGGGAGGAGGCAAAAAACTATTCCTGAGGCCTCGAGTCCCTCATAAAACATTAATTTCATTAAGGAGGGGCGTTTGCTTATGGAGACACTTACTCCTGCCCTTGTCCAAGTGTTTTTCTAACAAATATTTTAAGTTTTTGTTTCCATATGTTGTTCTGTTTATTTTTGTGGTTATGGTGCTTGATACCTGAAAAGAAAAAGGGAAGAGATTGAAATTAGTAAATATTGTTTAAGCCTGTAATTAGAACGATACATAATTACCCTAGACATCGCATTAAATATCCATTTTAGTTGTCCTGGATTCCTGAAAATAGTAAAATAAATAATTAATTTCCATAATAATACTTACATGTGCGTCTGCCATTGAATTCTGCTGTTTAATGAAAATGATTGACATATGATGTTTAGTACTAATATAATTACAGCATTGCCAGCGTGTAAAAAAAATACAGGGTTGTACTTTCATTCAAAAAAATGATTTCTGAAATTTAATTTTTAATTATTTATGAATGAATAGAATTAGCTGCACAAATTTCTGATAGCCTGGTGTTATAAGAGGAGTCTTATATAGGATATATATGGAGGAGATAGAGACTATGAGATATTTAAAGTTAAGCAATAAAAGCTGTAATATGTAGTAGGAGGTTAGTTTAAATTGAACCGCGAAATTTTTAGAGTTTTTGGGTATTTAAAAATATTTTTTTTTGTGTTTTTGTTTGTTACTACTACAATTTTTTTATACTTATTAGCGGGAATACGTAGTTTTTTGTCGAATCTATTTAAATAAGGAGGGCGCGAAAATAGTTTTTTATATTTATAGTAAATAGTTTTCGCGGGAAAATTTTCTATTATGTATTTTCTTAATTCGCGGGAAAACTTTTTCGGTTATATTTTCTTTTATTCCCGCGAACAGAAATTGGAAGTAAATAGGCTGTCAAGAAGGGTATTTAAGGAGTAGCAATAGCGAAGTTTGTTTAGAAGTGAAAACAAAGTCAAACAGTGAATTTTATAAGTGTTAAACAAAAGAGCTAATATTACCATTAAAATAAATTTATATTCAGTAGCCAAATAAAGGATTTGTGTTTGTGTAAGATAAAGTGAAGTCTCAGAATCCTGTTGCATCAAGACTTTTAATAGAAATTGTTAAATTTGAATACCGCTGTAAAAAAAAACGTAAGTTGAGTTAAACAGAAAAAAAAAACAATATTAACGAAGAAAGTAAAAGTTGTGTAGCCTAATACAAAATGTGTTGTGTTTTTTTTTTTGTTGTAGCTGGCTAAAGTGGAAAGGGTGACAAGATTCTATCCGAAAGTTTCATCCCATTAAAAAATTAGCCAGGTAATAATTTTTATTTTTTTTATTTTCATTGGAAAAGCCAAAGAAGTGCGGTTACATATTCATAGAAGGAACAGGGTTAAATAGCAAAGTTTGATTTACATCTACAAGCAAAAAACATCTTTAAGACTAGGAGAGAAAACTTCATTAATTCCAAAACCATCCCTACGCTTAAAATATTGAAATCTTTTTATTTTAGATAAAATAGTTAATTAAGTGTCGTGTAATTGTGAGAAAATTGTGTGCTTTCGAAAGTGTTGTGTGTTTAGTATTATAAAAAAAAACATTTATTGTTAGAAAAAAAAAAGATACTATAATACGTATATATCTTGGCTAGAAAAAAATAAATAAGAAAGACGTAGTGGTATTTTAGTGTTCAAGTTAGGCAACTAAAGTAATCGTTAAGCTCTGAATTTTACAGAGGATAACATACTTAGGGAGCTCCTTCAGGTGTTAAGTGAAGATAAGTTAGTGTTGATGTCCTGTACTAGGAAAAAGAGTATAATTTGAGCGCTAAAAGGTATCATAAAAAAATCGATTAATTTAAAGTTATAAAACTGTTCAAGATATATGTGTATGTTTTAAAAAGTAGCGTTTAGAAAAAAATATAGATATAGTTTCCATTGTAATTTTCAGTAAAACAAAAAAAAAGAGTATTTTTGTTATTTCTTTATTTTTATTTTTGTAATCATTTTATTTTTATAAACTTTATATGTAAATTTTCTATTAATAAATTATGTCTTTTAAGTGAAGAATAAGTCTAAAAAAAAAATGATGGCTTAAATAATTAAAGGTATGACGATGATAGATTGGTAAGTGGAAGAAAGGGTCGGGTGGCTATTGGGTCGTGGTTTTGAATTATTTAATGGAAACCTACCATGACAAGGTTGGGAGGGCTAAAAATGAGATCGATATCTGTCTCAATGTTCGAGTGTGTGGTATGTTGTGTTAGTAAGTTAGTTTTTTTTGGTGTTTATACTTCTTGTTTTGTGTTGCTGTCGCGAACCTGACAAAAAGGGTTGGAACCTCCTGAGGCATAGTCTAGCGGGCCGAAAAGATTGTCAGGGACAAACCGCAGACCGTAACAGATATTAATTAAATTTTGATTTTTACTATAACCATATACAGTTGACTATTGAATTTAGGTATTAACTGTTTGTTTTTTATTTTGTTCTTATTTTTTGCATTCGCTACATTGTATTGGCGTATTTGAATTTATATTTTTCATTGCGTTGCTTTCTTAACAAACGGCGAAACCCATTAGTGTTGCTTACGGCTATGGCACCACTATTCGCTGGCAATAAATATGATTATGGTTTTTGGCCATGGTTACGTCTATGGCGTTATGGTATGGCACGTCTAATTTAACCTTATACATATAATAAAACTGTAACGGAGAAATTTCTGTACATGAAATATTATTTGAAAATTTTTATTGTTGGTGTAGATAGCGAATATACAAGGCCTATTTTTTGGAACTTTTGTTTGTCTGTCTTTCTGACTGCCCATATTCCCACCACGTAAAAACTGCTGGATTGATTTGAATAAATTTTTTTTGTTGACCGCATTTTGTAATTGAGCGATGTGCGTCTGTCCGTTTTTATTAGTGTTAAAATCAAGTTTGCCTCGGCAAAAAAGTAAATATGTCAATCGATCAGATATAGTGTCGAAAGTGGTGCTATTGGAAATCAGCATGATCGGTCCATGTCCTTCGAGGCAGCAGCCAAAACTCCACGCCTACCTTTAATTTTTTCATATTATTTGGAACAATAGAGTAACTCCAGTCCAAAAAATAAATATATGGGGCGATAGAGAATTAAAAAATAAGAAAGAAAAACAAGTGAAAAAATTGGCGCTCGCCTATATTTTCAGAGTAAATTTCAATTTTTTAAAATATCAAAATGGGTATCATTTTAAAGCTTTTGAAGAGATCTTTGAAGAAATACTAAAATTTTTTAAAAATGGCTAACCCATTATTATTTTTTTTAATTCTGTCACCCCAATATTTGCTTTTTTGATTGGAGTTACTTTACTAAACTAGATTTACACAGATGGTAAAGGGTATATAAGACTCAGCATAGCCGAGCACTCCTACTTGTTTTTGATTGAAAGTGTGGTAAAGGCTACAATAAAAAATCTTGTATTTATTAAAGGTTTATAAAAGGTTTAATAGGCTATTAAAATTTAATGAATACTGGGGGGTTATACTCTCGAATCTGTCGTAACACATGGTATAGGCTGCACAAATTCGAATGAATTTCTTTTTCAATTTAAATACCGAGTAACCTCCCTGGTTTTTCGACTTTTACTTATTAAAGGCTAAAGAAACTCTTAAAGTACATTTATGAATTCGACTGTAAATATTTTAAGGCAGTTTTTTGAAAAGGCTTTTTCTGGTAGGGAAAAACTTGCAACAAATTTTGTTCCTCACATATTTATGCTGTTTTTACCCTTCTCGTTGCTAGTTTTTTTTTAGTACGTAAACACTTTTTTGTTAATATTAGTAATAACGTCTAGTTATAAAAAAACAAATTTTGAACATAATGACAACATCGGTCGGTTCCGTTAAAAAAAATCTGAAAGCTTTAAAAATGATGTTTCTACTCTTCCAAGAAAAAAAATCTTGAAAAATTATCTAACACATTTACCTCGACATATTTACCTTCACTTACTTGTGGTAACGACCCAGTTAACACAGCCTTTTGATGTTAAATAATTATTAGCAAGAGTGTACAAATGATGAAGGTATTAAAGGCCTTGAGGTTTAAAGTTTTTAAAGTTCTTATCTGGACTACGAAGATGATAGTAGCTTAAATTGAAATAAAGGGCTTGTTCTGAAATGTCTCATTGCGCTGCATCTGATGCGCATGTGTGATTAATTTGCGATGCCGATGCAAAACAGCTGATGCTGATACTTATTTGATGATTAAACAAAAATAAATTATCATTTATTTACAACTTCAAATGCTTTAAATATCTTATAAATTTGTTTTGTTTGTTTGTTGTTCACATAAGGAACTTTTTTTCCTGATGTAAATTCCTCTTTTTCTTGTCCAATCGAACTCTTATTAAAAGATTCGAAAATTTTGCGTCTAATTGAACTCTAGAAATGCATGTTCAAATGTTATTTAAGATAATAAAATTAAATAGCAAATAAAATACTTTCTTATCCTTCGCATCAACCATTTGCGTGTTTGCGCATCATAAATCCCTGTGATGCATTTTAGAACACACGACATTTGCAGTGATGCTAACTAATGCTTTTTAGAACAAGCTGCGCAGCAGATGCAGCGCCGTGATGTATTTCCGAACAAGCCCAAACTCTGCTAAAGAAATTTTCTGTGTTAATAAAATTACACGGTCAAAGCATCTTTTTAAGTTCGCGACATTATTTTCCAACAGTGTTTAACTCTCTATGCTTTTACCGTGTTTTATGAATAAACATTTTAACAAGTACTTCTGTCAGCTAAGGATATTATGGCAGTTACCCAATGAGAACTGCTAATCCTTGAAGAAATAATATGAAATACGAATAGCACAATGTTTCTACGCACACTGATTCTGATGATTCTTTCAATTGAAATCCTTTTTAAAAGTTTGGAATTCCCACAGAATTTTCTTTAATTAATTTCATTTTAAAGCAACTCTCCTAATGTGAGTTTTCCTTCATTTGCAGACATAAGACCCTACAGGATATCAGCACTAGATCAACTTAATGCTAAAATTTCACAACAGCAGCAGGTATCATCAATCGGTTCCAACAACATAGAAGAATCCTGGCTGTATACATTTTGTTTTAAATGTCGTGGCGAAGAAAATACACCCTCGTGGGAACCACCACACTGGCAAAAGTTATGCCCCTATCCATTGTGTCCATCATTTCGACAATTTGCCCGCATGTTTGTGCTGATCTTAATAGGAGTGTTATTATGGATAACAGCATATGTAATTATAGGAGATTCTGCTGCCCCTGGTGGTCAGCTATTTGGTTTAGTTGTTTTAACAGTGGCGGCGAATTTTGGTGGCTATTTAATATCGCTAACAACGTTGCCGCGTTTAATTGGTATGTTGCTGGTCGGCATATTATTTCAGGTGAGTTCGAAATAATTTCGAAGATTTATGTTAAATGTTTGCTAAAATTTTTGGGTTTATTTCTCCGGTTTAGAATGTTGGCTGGACCAATTTGGAGGGTGATTTTTCAAAAGTTACTGCTCATTTGCGTAAATTTGCTTTAACAATAATCTTAATTCGAGCTGGTCTCGAAATGGAACCCGATGCCTTTAAAAAAGTGTACAAAACCATTTTAAAATTGGGCATCATTCCTTGGATTTTGGAGTGCTGTGTTGTTGGTCTTACAACTCATTACCTTTTGGATTTGCCTTGGGTGTGGGCCTTCCTTTTAGGTGCCATCATTGCAGCCGTTTCTCCTGCTGTCGTAGTACCATGTCTATTTCGTTTACGCACTAAAGGTTATGGCGTAGCCAAGGGTATACCCACCTTAATTATTGCTGTAGCCGGCATTGATGATGCCTTATCGGTTGCCATTTTTGGCATTATTAGCAGTGTTATGTTTTCGGATCGTGGCATTGGCTATCAAATATCTCAGGCTCCTGTTTGTATTGTTGGCGGCCTGGCATTTGGTGTTATTTGGGGTTATATCGCTAGATTTTTCCCCGAAAAAGGTGACCCATATGTGGTACCTTTACGTACAATTATGTTATTTTCGGGCGGTTTAGTTGCCATTTATGGTAGCGATGAAATTGGTTATGAAGGTGCTGGTCCATTGGCTGCTGTATTTGCTGCATTTGTTTCGAATTTATTCTGGTGTAAACAGGGCTGGGAAGTGGAAGATAATCCAGTTTCAACGGCATTTGAAATTTTTTGGATGATTTTCGAGCCTATACTCTTTGGTATTACGGGTGCTACTATTAAGGTAGAAAAAAAACCGATCTGTTATTTCTTCATTGAAACTTTTTTGAAAATTTTACTTACTTTTTTAACAGATTGCTGAACTTGATCCCGATATTGTGTCTGTGGGCTGTGGTTGTATAGCAGTCGGTGCTGTTTTACGTATTGTATGCACTGCTGGCATTGCTTTCGGCGATCGACTTAATTTAAAAGAAAAATTCTTTGTTGCTCTCTCTTGGATGTCCAAAGCAACAGTACAGGCGGCTTTGGGACCTGTAGCCATGAAGCACTTATCTAAAGATGCCTCTGAAAGTGACAAACATTATGCTTACGTAGTGCAGACCATGTCTGTATTATCTATTGTATTGACTGCTCCATTAGGTGCCATACTCATTTCGGTGACAGGCACCAAACTCTTAACGAAAACAAAACAACCTCAAATTGTTGAAGGTAATTTAAAGAAATTTCAAATTTTTTAAATAATTAAAAAATAATATTTCCATTTTAAGGCTGGCGCCGTAGTCATCGTCCTTCCATACGTGACATTAGTATTATTGATGAGGAGGAAGAACGTGAAGATCCCGAATTGCCAGAAGATAAAGAAACGGCTGATAATACGCAAAATAATGCTTATATACTACCAACTTTATCTTATACAACGATAAATAAATAATTAAATTTAAACTTATTATTTATTTCACGAATAAATTTATTTGTTTTTCGTTTAGTTTTTTTTTTTTTCTTTTTTTATTTTTTCTATATTTTTATGTTGTAATTTTCTGTGAGTGTTTAGTATTAAAGATTAAATTATTAAACAAAATGTTAATAAGCGAACACAACGAAATAGAAAAAAACTTAAAACACTTTTTTAAATCCTTTGTATGATTGATTAACTCAAAGACATTCCTTAAGAGAGTATAGTATTGTATGTATGTATTGTATTGTATTGTTTTTGATAGATTTTAAGATAAAATAAAAATTAAATTTAAGTAATTTAACAAAAATTTAAAATGGTTTTTTATTTAACAAGAAAAATTGCAAGGTTAGGTCACTTAAGTTAAAAACTAAACTATTTAAAATATTTTAAACATTTTGCCATGTATTAAAAAGACATTATTCTTACAATAAAATTACACATTACAAATACTTTTGTAATGATTCACCTAAAATAGCTTCCAATTCTTGTACAGATTTTCTAGTGTTCTTTTCAACTCGGGGATTTTCATCTTCGAACAGCTCAGCAATGAAGGGTACAGTTTCGGGTAAAAGTGGTGTAAAATCATCACCCAATTTACGGGCAATTTCTATGCAACAATTAAAGGCAAATATGCGTACTTCTGGTACGCTGGTGCGTGTCTTAAGCAAAACTTGATAGTTCAATTGTTTCCATAAAACATCATTGGACACATCTACCGCCAATTGGGCTATACAATTGGTAAGAATTTTTTGTAGGCTTTCTTGTTCCAAAACTAAACGATTTTCCAGTTGATCAACAATGGCAGGCATTAAATATTCAAAACGTTGGGCATTTATAAAATCTTTGCTGTCATGCAGGAAAATATTATACAAAGTACTCAAAATAGCTTTTAGCAGTTCTATGTTAAGATATTCTGTACCTGCCTCTATATTCGTTTTATTCGCATTTGATTCGTTTAGCAAACGTGCTGCATCTTCTATAAAATCGCTGGCAAATAGTACAAATAAGGATTTAAGGGATTCAGCGATTTTATTGTTCAATAAGAAATAAGTTAAAATATTTTCCTTTTGCTGATTACCCTGTAGAGCCCATTTGTAAAGTTTGTGATACAAAGGTCTGAAAGAGCTTTCCGATAGTTTTAATACCCAAGCCGCAAAAGCATCAATTATAGCTGCTTCTGTAATATTTATATTTTCCATATCAAGTTCAGAATTTTTTAATTGCACACGAAAATCAAGGGCTTCCATAAAGAGTTCCGTCAATTCATGGCGTACATTGGCCAAATCATTATTATTGGCATTTGTTAGGGATTGATGTAACAGTTTCATTAATACTTTAATATCAGCATAATTTTTACTGGCCATTAGATTTTTATACGCCTTTTCACAGCTGGGCACTAAAATACGTGCTGGCACCTCAGTGGCGATTTTCGTCCAGATTATATTTATCTTTTGCAAAGTGGTTATAGATCGTTGATCTTTTTCATTATTTTGTGCAGTTATACAAGAGCCAATGGAACTTAAAGCGGTGATTATGTCTACAATATAGGGCCCCAAGAATAATGGTAAAGTTTCGAAAAGTTTCTGCATGCCTAAAAAAGTAAAAGAAAAAAATCTTATTAAAAGAAAGAAAATAACAAAAAATACGCAGTAGATCGTTAGTTTAAAATTTAGTTATAGCATCAGTTCAGTTTAGAAATTTTAGTTTAGTAATAGTCAAGTTAACCTAAATTTTAGTTGAACTCAAGTTCCATTTTATTATCTTTAAACTAAAATATTGTTTAAAAGGTTTTACAAAAAAATATATATGCTTAACTTTTCTATGCCGTGTGTACTTAAATACAATACAAATAAAATAATCTAAAAACAAGCTACCTGATCTTTCCATATAAAAAAATCTAGACGGTTAAACTCGCCTACACATGTGTTTTGCATTTAATAAATAAAGTTAAATGAATGAAGAACAAAAATAATTAAGTTCGAGTTTTATTATACCCTTCACCACAGGTGGAAAATGGGTATATCTATGTTTGTCATCCCGTTTATAGTTTCTACAATTTCCATTTCCGACCCCATAAAGTGTATATATTCTGTCTTTTTATGGATAGCGAAATCAATTGAGCGATGTCCGTCCGTGTTAGTGTTGAAATCTAGTTGCGGAGGCAAACTTGATTACAAAAAAAAAATAAATAAATATGTCAATCGATCAGATATAGTGCCGAAAGAGGTGCTATTGGAAATAAGCATAACCGGTCCATGTTCTTCGAGGCAGCGGACAAAACACCACGCCTACCTCTAATTTTTTCATATTATTTTGAACAATGAAGTGACTCCAATAAAAAAACAAATACATGACGCGATATAGAATTAAAAATTAAGAAAAAATCATCAAGTAAAAAAACTGGAGCTCGCCCATATTTTCCGTATTATGGGCCTCGGAATTTTTAAAATTTAAAAAAAAATTAATATGGGTATCATTTTAAAGCTTTTGAAGAGATCTTTAAGAAAATACTAAAATTTTTAAAAAATGCTTAACCTATTTAGAGCCGGTAACATTTTTATGTAAAATTATATATACGTAGAACTTAATTTTTTTTTCTTATTTTTGAATTCTCTGTCACCCCAATATTTGCTTTTTTAATTGGAGTTACTTCACTAAACTAGATTTACATACATAATAAACTAACTTATTTTACTTTGAATGCATATAAAGGTCGCATTTGACATTGGAGAAATGCCCGTCTGCAGCACTACCTCATATTTTTTTTTTTTTTCAAATTTTTGCTTTATAAAATATACAATTTTTACTTTGTTAAATTATTGGAAATGTTTACTTTTTAAAAATTATTTTAAAATTTTTCGCTTTTTAAGCCCTTGTACACTTCCATATTTAGTGACGCCCAGAGTTTAGAAAAGTACACTCACTGTACAAAATTCTCGTACATAAATGGAAAACACACAATTTAAATTTACTGTTGGGGACATATTTTTCTTTTCATAACAATTATGTGTATATTTTCCGAACACATCCATGAATGTGTTTTATTAAAATATTTATTGCGTACACGTACTTGAATGTACAAATGTAGCTATTCTTTGTGTACGTGTACGGCTAAAAACGTACATGAAAGACAGAGAAGTTTGAGTGTACTTTATTTTCAATACGTGTATGGAAAAAAGTACTTGAAAAATTTAAAGTACATTCATGTACGAAGGAAGGTACATGAAAAAATGAAAATAAATTCGTGTACGGCAAAAAGTACATGAAAAAATGAAAATAACTTCGAGAACGGAAAAAACGTATATAAATAATTTTTTTTTAAACTAAATGAGACAGTTGTTTTCAATTGCATTTAAGAGGTTTTTCCAATCGCTAATGGATAATTTGTTGTCTATCGTACATGTCCTTTTATGTCGTCCGTACACGAATTTATTTTCATTTTTTCATGTACTTTTTTCCGTACTCAAATGTATTTAAAATTTTTCATGTATCTTTTCCGTACACGTTCTGAAAATAAAGTACACTCAAACTTCTTTGTCTTTCATGTACGTTTTTAGCCGTACTCGTACACAAAGATTAGCTACAGTCGTACATTCACGTACGTGTTCACAAATAATTATTTTAATAAAACACATTCATGGATGTGTACGAAAAAGTTTAAAATTTAGAGACATACATAATTGTTGTGAAAAGAAAAATATGAGTTGGTTACTTTTGAAGAGAAAGAACATTGTGAGTACGATGTGGGTACTTTCTGAATTCTAGTGACGGCTAATATGAGATCTATCGTAGTTCAATTTTTTTTCTAAGCTTCAGTTAATTAGTTGTAGTTAAGTGGAGCTATGTTTCAGTAATAGCTTGGTACTATAGTTTATGTTAAATTAAATGAGGTAAAAAAAATTTAATACATTTTGACTTACCAGTCACAATTGCGATGCACACATTATCCGGTAAATTTGAACGCACCAAATCAGCTTGAGACTGTAGAATTGCAATTAGTTGCGGCATAAATTTGGGCAAATGAGTCAAAGAATGAGCTTTTAAATTAGCGGAAATTTCTATCATGCACAACACGACAGTGGCCAAAACAATTTTCGAAATGGATGAACGCTGTTTAGAAATTTTAGTAAGATTTGCAAGAATTTCCTTAAATTCGGCAATGTGATTTAGAGCAAAAAGTTTTGATAGCAATTTTATGGCAATTAATGCTGTCTGTTGCAAGAACACCAATTCATTTTGTTGCGAGGCATCCAGTGTTTCATCCTTGTTTAAAATGCCAGCCACGATGTCGGTCAATGTTTGAAGAAGACTGTGAAAATATTTAGCATCACAGGCCATAAAGCACGAGTCTTTTTGCTGCAATTTACTTATCAATAATTCAATAACTTTTTTGCGTACACTTAACAGTTGATGTTTCAACAGACCATTAACCACAACCAAAAACATTTCAGGCGAAAGCAAGGATATGGTATTATCCAAAACATCGTGTAGATGATGTAAAATAACTTTCCAAAGTTTTTGCTGCAGGTGATTATTAGTTTTTTCTATGACCGTAGACACCGAAGGAATATAAGATAAAATGCTGATAATAAAATTTTGATAAAACGGTTTCATGGCCAGTATTTCGTCTTCGGTGAGTACCGCAATTTGCCGTAGAAATTCATTCGAAGAAGTTATAGCTGACAAGAATTGCATTATAACATATTTATAATGACGCAATTGTTTGTCTGAACAAGTTTTTATATCAAATAGCGAATCTTCAATGTTATCTAAATTGTTCAAGGACTTTCTGTTGCTGGTGGTCTCTGGTTTTTGCAAGGGTAATTGCTCAATATATTTCATAAGTTTTATACAATTTTCAAGAATAATTTGAGGCTTGAAAGTATTTGTCAATTCCAAAGCAAATTCAATACGTTTACCTAACTGGTCTGCAGCTGAGTTGGTGGATGCTTTGTAGTTTTTCTTTTGCAACAATCTTTGTTTTTCATCATCTATAACATGGGCTTCGAATACAACACACAAAAACATCCAGAGGTAAATTTCCGCACCCAGTGTATCTATAAGTTTTGTATACAGCGGCAGCCTTCTATGTTCCGGCACATCCAACATTATATCGGAAAAAACTTTAAGCACTGGTATAACAGACGATTTTTCTTTCACCAATATGGGTACGACAGAACCTATAATGTCATTGATAATGTGGAAACTAAAGGCATCATCATGTCTCACCACCGAAGAACCCATAAATGTAAAGATATCCACGATATTGTGTAAAACATGTTGGGGAAATAGAGCCGCACAGTGGGGTAGTAAAAGCAAAGCATTGTGATGAGTTTGAGGATTTTTTGAAGCGCGTAAACATTGCACCACTTGGTCAATGCGAAAGGTGGTTTTCGGCAAAGCTGTTTGCAGATTGCAACCATCCTCGGCGGCCTTTTGGCAAAAGTGCAAAATGCCAGACAATACCAACTGTTTGGTATACTCCACAGTAGTTTGATCTTCAACCGATAGGCAAATATTTAAAAGTTCAAATAATGCTGGTATCAAGCACTCGGTATTTTCTAGTTTCTTTTTATTTTCCAGCAATTCCATCAACACCACTCCTTGTTTCCAATTGAGTGAATTAATTTGCACTTCTAAGGATTTCGTTGGCGCCAAAGATTTTCTTATATCAGGTTGCTTTTGTTTATTTTCCTGAGTTTTATGCATAGATTCAATAAAATCCTTCAAGGGTTTACAATCTAATGTACATTTTTTAAATAGTTTATTAGCCGCCAGGAATATTGTATCATTTTCTACTTCAGCCAAAGTTTTAATTATCAACTTAAGCAAATCCTGTTTATATTTGTTGGGCATCTTTTCTACAGCATACTCATCCAATGTTTCCAAAAAAATACAGGGTATTGGTTTTAAATTTCCCTCCGCCATCATGAAAATCAAGTTATTTTTGAAAATTTCTTCAATCAAGTGCCAAGCTTCAGGCTCGTCTATTAATATATTTTCTATAGTCTGATAATTGAAATGCTCAACTACCAGCTTTAAGATTTCACTATAAGGCTCTTTAAGCAATTTAACACAACTATCCATTTGATATTTCTGTAAAGCAGTCAGGGCTAAAGGTAAAATTTGCTTCAATATTTCAACATCATTGAACAGTAAAAACAACTGCAGCAACTTTTGACTAAAGACAGCTTGTTCTAAGGATTTATCTTTTCGAATTAATTCCAAGACATCAGCCAAAATCTGGTTGCTCATGGCCGTCTTAGTGCCCTTTATTATAGCATAAAATACTAAAGGAAATTGTTCATAGTCCAGGGATATTTCCTCGGCACGTTGCAAAATAGCTTTTACAAAGCTTTTTAAAGTATCGTCTGCTGACTGATAATCACTATAAATTATCTTTAATGTTTCCAAAGTTTCTAAACGCATTGTTTGAGATTTTGAAGAAAAAGCAGCGCATATTTTCAAAATATGTATTGTTGATAATTTTAAATTTAAATTGTTTTTTATTAAACACTGCATTAGTTTAAAGGCTCGCAAACGTAAAATTGCATAATTTTCTATTGCGTCTACATTTTCATAGACATAAAAATTAACTAAAAATCCAGCCTTGCTATAGGGACCCTGAAAGACGGTGTCAAATAATTCCTTAAGTATCTTATTCCATTCCGATCGTTCTTCTTCTTGTCTGGAAGTGTTAAAACATTCATCGGTAACCGATTGGAAAACATTAAGAAAATAATGTAACTCCAGGGCATCAGGTTGGTCCCAACACTGTTTCAAGAGATCTTGGAAATTTGTGTGTATAGTCAGGGTGACCAAAAAATCACAGTACAACTGTAAGGGTATAAATTTAAGTTTACTATGAGTTTTCCAATTTTGTTTTGACAAATATTTAATTTGGAATTTTTTGCTAAACACCGAGATCTGTTTGAATATTTGTAAACTTTGTTTGGCCGAGTAACGTTGTTTCAAGCAGGCTGTAACCAATAATATAAAATGATACAATTGCATGGCCTGTTTAAAATATGTCTCCTCGTCTTGAGCGGCAACACTATCAAATAATTCCACAGCCGTAGGAGTATCTTTTGCAGCAGCTATAACATCTAGAAATTGTTTTTTGAAATCAATAATATTAAAACTCTCAACATCCACATGTAAATCCTTTAGAAAGCGTATTTTTTCTGCCAAAGGACTGTTGATGATTGCATTAATAGCTTCGCCAGTCACTCCTTCACCATCCACTGGAAACATTATAGACATCAAAGCTAACAGTAACAAATTGTTATTGTATTCTTCGATTACTTCATGTGAAGTTAAATGTTTAATTACTTTCACACTCAAACCAGACCACTTTTCTGGATTTGTTGTTATTTTATACAAAATGGCAATTAAAGCTTCAACAAATTTTTGACAACCCATTATTTCCTTAATTTCTGCTGTAGTCAATGTCAAAATTTTACTAACAATTTCTTCATTATCATCGTTTATGCGATCAGCTAAACATTCCTTAAGCAGTTTAAGGTTTTGTGGTCTTTTCTGGTAATCTTTAAGATTTTTAATTAAAGTTTTTATTGCCATCAAACGAATATCGGCTGTGTGGTGATACATGCTTTCGTAAATGTCACAAGTAGTAGAGTCGAAAGACTGCAGGCGATAACCTAGAAACATAAATGTGTAATTTTTAATTAAAATTAAAAAACTAAAATTGTAAAAGTATCAATTTTATTGATGAATAAAATTTGTTACATTTTACGATGTGTAAATTTTTTCTTCGAACCTTTTTCTAGATGATACGAAACGGGCAGTTAAAATAGGTTGATTGGTAATATTCGATTAAAATAAAATCAAGGAATGGTAGAAAAATTAATTTTGTTTTGAAAGTTTTATAACATAATATTTTTTGTATTAATTTACCTTAATTTTACTTGATTTCTTCAGATATAAATATTTCAAAATATTCTCATTAACTATTTATTATTAAAAACTACAATATGAAATGTATTACTGCGGGGAACATATCTATCTGGCAATTTCGCTACTGCTTTTATATAGCTCACCAGTGGATTCTAGCCAAAATTTGTAAAGAAAACCTCAGAGTCTTATATCAAAAGCCAATTTGATTAAATAAAAATTTATTTTTAACGAGAATTCTCATAAAATGATGCCCTATGTCAATATGTTTAGAACGTGTTGTTGTAAGACAAATTTATAGCACTTTTGTTTAAAACATTCAATAACGATCGGTGATGGCCTTCCTAGTTCATTAAAGACTGAATGTAACCACAACGTTTCTTATTACAAGGCCATATATTCTGCCTCTGTTGTTGATAATGCAACTGCTTGTTTTTTTAGGAGTTCCAGAAAATACAAACACAAACCCAGAAGTTAATTTTCTGTCTTCTAAGTCACCAGTGCAAATCTACGTTTGAAAACCCTTCAATAGACACTTTCTCATCCTTTGATAATTGGAGCTTGTACGAGGGCTGCTATATATATTTCTGGCCTAATAGTGAAAATGCGAATATTTATAATCAAAAATGGTTTTATTGTTTTTCACAGTATTCTCCAGCATGATTTATACACTTTTGCATGCGCTCAAACCAGTTGTCGTAGCACTTTTTCCACTCCGATTGAGACACCTCTAAAACATGGTTTTTGAACACTTCAACAGCTTCTTCTGGCGACGAAAATCGTTGACCACGCATTTTTTTCTTTATGTGCGGAAACAAGAAGGTGCCAAGTCACTATATTTATGGAACTACTAAACAGTGGAACATGAGTCGTAAAATAAATTAGCAAGAAAAATTAATGGAATAAAATTCAAGTGGCAAAATGATTATGTGATTAATGTTAACCGAAAAAAAAACTAAATCTGTAAAATATTGTTTTTCTGCAAACTTCTTTTGATCGTCCTTAAGTTCCCTTCACTGCTGCAATCAAGCAATTTATCCAAAGGTATATTTGTTTTAGACAAGTGACATTCTGACAGTATGTGTGAGACGGTGAGACCAACATTGCTGTTGCTACATACAGGTGGCTCGGTCGACTCGTAGTAGTGCCTGGAGTTTAATAAAGCTTTACCTACCCTCAAACGAGCGAGTAATATGCAGTTATTCCTGGACAGGTTTGTATTGTAATCGGGCCTTTTTTGTTGTTGTAAGTGTAGCTACAAATGGTGCTGTTGTTGTTTTAGGCTGACATGGAATTTCTGTTACTTGCGGCACACTAAGGGCTTTCTTTGCTGCTGAGTCTGCATGTTCATTACCTGCGATGTTATCCATAGGACCCTGATTTTGTTTCTACTATTTTCCAGCCACAATATTTCGTTATAAGCCCCATTTTGATTTTTAATTAGGGCTTTGATAGCACTTAAGCTGTCGCTGCATATTAAACATTTTTTGCCACTTTCAACCGATAATATTATGGCTGTTTTTATTGCAAAAATCTCTGCGGTTAAAATTCCAGTGTGATCGGGCAATCTAGTCTCGTTAGCAGTAACGCATTGATTGTCAATCTGCTTTGCAATTGCGTAAGATGTTATGTGCTCTTTAAAAGAGCCATCGGTATAAAAAATTATCTCTGGAGTAAAATTATTGACCTTCTCCTGAAACATTTTTTTAAAGCAAGAAGCGTTAGTTTCTTTATTTAGTTTACTCTCTAGAAAAGTTGTTACGACATCCAAATTATGTTTCACGTCCAATGTTAATAGTAGACGTATTGATAAATATCAAACTACTGGTGAAAATGTTTCCACGTAGTCGATTTCATGTCGTTGAGAATAGCCTTTTACAACTAATCTTGCTTTAAAACATTCTACAGATCTTTGAAATTCCTCTTGTTTTTAAAACACCATCTGCTGTCAATAGGTACACTGCGAGACTAACGAACAATTCATATTTATATATATATAATATATATTTTAAGGCAAATTACCAACAACAAACATAAACTATTATAAATTAAGTCAATGGTAAAATTTTAACATGATAGACAGCTATCAAATCATATGATATTTTTTTTTACAGAAGTTTGTATATTCATTTTCTGTAGTTCTTGTTATTTGGTTGCATTTAGATCAAGTAAGTCTCCTAGCTGTTTATACGAGGGCTGCTCTATATATTTCTGGCCTAATAGTGAAAATGCGAATATTTATAATCAAAAATGATTCTATTGTTTTCAAAGTATTCTCCAGCAAGATTTATACACTTTTGCATGCGCCAAACCAGTTGTCGAAGCATTTTTCCACTCCGATTGAGACACCTCTAAAACATGGTTTTTTAACACTTCAACAGCTTCTTCTGGCGACGAAAATCGTTGACCACGCATTTTTTCTTGATGTGCGGAAACAAGAAGAAGTCATTAGGTTCCAAGTCAAGGCTGTACGGCGGATGACCCATTAATTCGACGTTTTGGCCGGTCAAAAACGCTCTGGTTTGAGCCGATGTGTGAGAGCTCGCATTGTCATGGTGAACAATGATTCGTCTTCTCTTGTTGGTTTTTCGAATTTCTCCGATGAATTCAGGCAAACAAATTGTAGTGTACCACTCAGAAGTGACCAAGCGGAACAGTCGCCACATGAAAAGTTTTGCCGAAGAAACAGGCGACCATTTGCTTCGAAGTACTTCTTCCACGAACAACTTTCGTTGGATTTTGCTCGTCTTTGAAGACCCATACGGTCGATTGTTGCTTCGTTTCGGGCTCATACGCATAGATCCATGATTCGTCACCTGTTACGATCTTATACACGTCTTTTGAAGCACCGCAATCGTATTTTTGCAACATTTCTTTGCACCAATCGACACGAGCCTTTTTTGAGCGACTTTCAATTTGTGCGGGATCCAACGAGAACAAACCTTTTTTACGGCCAGGTGTTCATGCAGTACTCAGTGTGGCCAGGCCAGAAATATATATAGCAGCCCTCGTATTAAATCGCTAACGCAGAAAAAATAAATTTATTCTTTTCTAAGATAAAATTAAGCTGAATATATCAGTTCAATCAGCATACGTACGATTGTGAGTAACTAGTCATATCGTGCGATGTTACAGCATTAGCAATTATCTAATATCAAAGAAATATTATTTAAAAAAAGTAACTTTAATTTTAAACAAACCTTCAGTTAAGCAAGAAATAGAAAACTAAAAATAAGGAAGGTTCGAGCCAACTAAATTAATATCTTCTATGAGAATGCTAATAAATCGAGGTATATCAAAACATGCAAATATGTAACAAAAATATATGTTTTATAAATAGTTCCTCCACAAAACGTTTAAATATGTATACACTATTTCAAAAATAAACTACTTACCTATCGCCATTTTTATAGCTTTATTGCGATTTGATGCCATGCTTCCCTCATTATTAGCCAACGATTCCTTAATTGTCTTATCGAAAGCTGTAGGATATTGTCTTTCTAATTTATGTAAATATTGCGAATACCAAGATTGAAAATCAACATCAACAGCCAATGGCATATTAACATCATCATCATCTTCAGAATCTAATTCAATAACTTCGCCATCGTTTAGAGTATTTTCTGGAGGTAATGTAAAAGCTGTAGGCACGGAAACATAGCAATCCAAAAAACAACTGCAATTAAAAAAAAAAATTAGTGAAATTCGAACTTTTACAATTAGACGACAAAAAAACCTTATAACTTGTTCGGCCGTTGCGACAGGAAAATCTATTTCGTTTAGAAGGGTCTCCAAAAATGATTTGAAATCATTAGAATGAGCATGTTGTTCTTGTAAAGCTTTAATGCTGGCCGTTATTAAAGGCACAACCAAATATTGTACATCTACATTTTCCTTGGTCAAAGTAGTCAAAATATTTAGTAGCCAATTTTCTTGAACCAAAGAAAGTAATGTTTGTTCTGTAAATTGAGGTGAAACAGTTTTTTGGGTGTCAAATATCCAAACTAAAAGCAAAACAGCTGTACGTCTTAAACGATCAAAAGAAACGGAAGAAATTTTAGTAATTAAGGCATTGCAAAGCTTAGCAGTCAATTGAGTTCGAGCCACTAAGCGTGCCGTTATTATATAGGTGGCTGACACAAAATCTATGCAACCCGAAGAAAGTCCTTTTAGCAAAGACGGCAATAAAGTAGTTATATGCCACTCTTGTACCGAACTAGTTACTTCTAAGGCTCCTACAGCTACCGATCCGTAAAAGTTAAGATGTGTTTGTAACAAATTAGCATGAGGGCCAAATTCCTTGATGGCATTCAAAGTTGTTTTACAAATAAAGTTAAGAAATCCTTTATCAGTTGCCGCTCTATTTATTATGGCCGTTTTTGACAATGGTTTTCCCGGTTTTTGTAAAGGTTTCAGCCATGACCAGCCTTTGCCCGACTGCTCAAGTCGAAATGTTTGAATAACTTTAACAAAGGCATTTGTTTCATGATAAGCCAGAACCAAAGCCATCAACGCATCGCGATTATAGTCGTTAACTTGAAAACGTCTTATCAGCCACTCCAAACATAAATGGGCTGGGCGCAAAAGAAAATAAGGACATAAATGCTGCAGAAATTTTTCAATATTTTTATCTATTAACTCGTTAACTTCCTTGTGTTCTACGGATCTTTCCAAATGTAAGGTGTTCTCATTAAATAAAGTGTCTTCGAATTGTTGAAAGTTCGCATTGATTACTTTTAGCTCCTGCAAACCAGATATACCCAAATCATATATGGTTCGCCTGTCTTTGCCGGCTGCCTCTTTAGAATCAAATAGTATGGATGCTTTACGTCTTGCATCTGCAATAGCTCCAATTTGTGGAGTTTTTAATTTTTGTAGTTGTTCGAATAGTGTTGTAGGCATGATGCAGGAATAGTACTTCTTGAAAATATTATTGTCGTGTTTTAATTTTATTAAGATTAAAAGTTCTCTTCAATATTAAAAAAAATGTTTTCTTTTACACGGCGCACATTGTTTTGTAAAAAAAAACTACCAATAAATATAATGTCAAAATAAAACGTGGTATGTTTTACAGCGGAGGTGCCAGACTTTATTGTAGAAAATAACAACCCAACCAACAAAATATATTAAGTGAATACGAGCAATTAATTATTTGATTTTTAGTAAACCAAAAATGTTGACTATATTTTTTTTTGAAAAATGGAGTTAACTAGAAAATAATTAGTATAATTAAGAACAATTCTTTAATAAAATTATAATCTTACAAAAATACTCATTGAATAATGTTTGAGAACGCTTTTACTTTTAAATCAAACCAGAAATGACAACCTAATTTGATGTCTCATGTTCGCAATAATTGTTAACGAAAATTGACTGACAATTATTGCCACATATATTGTCGGCAATAGATATACACAAAAAAGTTTTGTCTACATTCGAGCTAATATAATTTTGACAATTACTGCAATATATGTATATTAACATAATTATTGCTAATCTAGACGAGGGTAAAGGAATAGAGGTCTGCATCAAGTATATTTTTGTTGTCAGGAGAAGTTTTTTTATTTTTCGAGTATATTACATAAGTTTTTTTTTTAATTATGAGCATAGAAATATCTTAATAATAAGCTTATTGTTTAGGGTAAAATTGACAGAATGGCTGGTGGGGAAGTCATCTGGAGTCTACTAGTTAACAGGATGGAATTAACTATGACAAACTTGGAAGGAGATGGAGATGATCACCAGTTTCGAAATTCTTTGTGTGGTATAATGTTTGTAGTTCTAATATTCTTTTTATATTGTCTCTTTTTGATGAGAACGATATAAAATTGTCTGTACAATTTCAAACTGTAGAAAGTTAGGATTCTTGTAACGAATCAAACTTCGTACTTACGAATTAAAACAAATATTCTCAATTCATGCAAGTATTCATGTTTGCCAAATATTGTAGAATATGATATACAGAACGCCAAATAGATCTTTACGATCTTCACCCAGTATTAAATGTTACTGCTGTCCAGCACAATAAATGTGAAACTTCTTATAAAATTACTAACTAAAAACTCCTTTTTTATAACAATTGCTTTATTATTATCTTAACCTCTTAGAAAGGTTTATTTAAACATTTAAAAAAATAATAATAAGTTCAGAAGACATTTCCAACTGCCTGCTTTTGCATTTTTAAAGCCTAAAGAGTAAACTATAATCCATTAATAGTACGGATTTTTCAATCAAACGTCACATATACACATAAAAAGAAATTCACCTCTTCATTTATTTTGCGTTATGTCTTGAATTTTAAAAACACAAGTATGCCTTTTTAAAGTGTATTACGAACAGATTTTTGATAATAAAAAATATTCCATATTCAGACAGGGTCTTATTATAGTCCATTTACATTATACCAAAATCTAATACATTTGATTTTAAATCTTTTTCAAAATCTGTGAAATAATATAAAGAAATAATAAGGAATGGAAAATTAAAAACACCTTTTTTATTTTGTGCATCGAGAGCAAAAAAAATCCAATTAGACATAACGCTGTTGCGTAAAAATAAGCGTAAGCATTGGTTAAACATAAAATTTCAAAAATTAATTCAAATGCATTACGACACCCAATTGCTAAATAGCAGAATGGAATGGACACATGTAAGTTAAAATGAATAATAATAACAACTTTTCTTTCTACATATTGCTACACATGTTGAATTACAGATTCGGAAGGAAGGAAGATGTTCCTTATTTGTCGGATGAAATGTTTGTCGAAACTTTTATGATGAGCCGCCAAAGTTTTCAGTCGTTATCCTTAAAACTTATATCCTTAAACAAAAGTGATACAACTTTTAGAAATTGTATTCCTCTTCAAAAACGAATTGCTATAGGTCTTTATTGCCTCAAGTCTTCTTCTGAATACGCATCAATTGCAGACGTGTTTGGAAATAATTGCAAATTATTTATATTTTTAACTTCATTTGCACCATCCATTTTATTTTCCTATATTTTTTCAATTAAAATTTTTATATTTTTCTATTTATTTTGTTTGTTTTGATTTCCAATTTAACGTCATTTTTTTTTAACAGCGTAGTATTTTTTGGAAAAAAAAACATAGTTGCACCACAAGGTACAAGTAGATTTTGAGTAGATTTTATTAAAATCTAGTGGCAAAGTAGATTTTGTTTTGTATGGGAAATCTAGTAAAATACAACTAGATTTGGCTTGAAATCTCGAAATGACTAGATATTGGTATATTGTTAATGGACTATTAGTACAATATTATCATGGTTTTATTTGAAACATCATTAATTTTAAAACTATAACATTCACCCAACATTGTATGTGGACCCCACTTTGTGGGGTTATTATTATAAACAAAATATGTGCATATTTTACATTATTTCTTTTTTTACCTTTATTCATTTTTTTAGCGTTCTTTATTTAAAATGTAGTGTCTGTCGCTTAATAAACAAATTGACGTTTTTTTTTAATTATAAAGAAAAAAATGTCAATGTTTTTAGTGGTTTTATGATGAAGGCATTAAAAAAAGGAAATAATGGTTTCATTAGCCCCATCTGTGAAGAATAAAATTGCAAAAAAAAAAAGCAAAAGGTTGACAGCTTTACTAAATATAGCAAATGTAGCAACCATAAGAAAATAAAAGGATTGCCAGACGAATAAAAAATCACAATACTTAAATGAAGCAAAATAACTATAATAAGAATAACTAAAATTTCAAAAAGATAATTGTCTAATAGAAAAAATAATATAAATTACTAATTTACTTTAATTGTACTTGATTCCTTCAAATATAAATATTTCATGATATTCTCATGAAATATTTATTATTTAAAAACTAAATAATGAAATGTCATACTGCGGGGAAAACATATCCATATGGCCATTTCGCTACTGCTCATCTGTAGTTCATCAGTGAATTCTACCCAAATTTTGTAGAGAAAACCTCAGAGTTTTATACTATTGAATCATATGAATAGTTTCCGATGATAACCCTTATGTAGAAAATTGAAAGAAATATGGTGCAAAAAATGGCGGGTAGCATAAATAATTATGTACGAAAATTTATTTAAAAAAAGATATTAAAATATATTTTTTTGGAACTATTTTTGCTATTTATCTTGTTATGATACGTGAAGCATTTGAAAGGCCTGTAAGGCAAAACCGAAATTATTTTTTTCGAAAGCGTATGATATGTTTAGTTGCCAGGTGCAGTTTTCAGCTTGAATACGATAGAAGTGTTGTTTCTTCCTTGAAAGTTGTCCTCGACTGCTTTGCTGTTGCATAGCTGATGTGCGCTTGATTCTCTGAGCCGAGCTGTGGTGCTGCGTCTAATTGTTTGTTTTTGACGTTCTTGCTACTGTCATTTCATATAGCAAGAAGTGTCACCCATGACTCAATGTGTGTTCATATTTAAAGTCTAATTGGTAGTGATCTTAATTATAAAGACTGACCGGAGGTTTTTTTATGATACCACGGGTTTCAGGTGCACAATGTTGCCAGATAATTTTGGTGGAAAATCGACAAATTCGGCATAAAATTTTCAAAATCATAAAAAAAGTCGGCCAAAATAAGATGCAAACAGTTTTTTTTTCAGATTTATTAAATAGAGAAAAAATATTTTTCTTTAACTTTTTTTGTATTTTCCTAAATAATGTTTATTAATTAAGATTTTTTACTTAAAAAAATTCCTAAGGGAAATTAAATTCCATAAATTATTGCTTTTCTTCTTTGAAATTTGTTTTTGATTTATTTTAGATTTTTTTTCATTAACCATTCCTTTAAGGGCTCAAGTGTCTAACGTATTTTTTATAAGTCGAAAAATATGGCAATGATAGCTGCACTCTTCCAGCCTCGCAATTGTGGGTCGCAGTAAAGTTCGACCAGAATTGTAAAAGCTTCTCCGTCCAAATTTGGTCACTTATTTTGAAAATAAAGTTTTATCATATGGCATGGCGATTTGGCAATAGCAACTGAATAATAAATATTAATTTAAACATACATTTTTATTCAATAAGGCGCTACAGGTTTTTAACATCGAAAATCTATAATCCGATAAAAATTGAATTTGTCAATGATTTCGTGAACACTCTTAAGACAAAGGTGAATCAATTACCACATGGTAGCGAAAGCGAATTCACTCATTTCATTCTTTACTGTCAAACTTCATATAAAAAAGATTTGTATAATTTTTTTATATGGTATTTGATATATAAGGTTTTGGCGAAAATGAATGAATTCGCCATCCCTACCACCTGGTAATTGAGTCGCCTTTCTTAAGATAATTAATGTGTTTTTTAAAAATTTATTTATTTGCAAATATTATTCATAAATAATAAAGAAGCAAAGTCAAAGAAGATAAAAACCTTAAACATTTGATTTGGGGCAAAATTAAAAATAAAAGAATGATGACTATTACTAATTCCAACGAAGTAAAAAAACAACGTTAAAAGCACAATAAATAATTGAATCTTCCTTTTAACGGCTATTGAAAGAACAGAAAACCAAAGCTGATTTCCAACAAAACAAAAAAAAAAAGTCTTTGTATAATAAAGATTTATTTGGGAAAGAACTACCACATTGACAAAGATAAAATATACGACGGAAAGTTATCCAGATGTTTTACAAAAACAAGAGAAAACTTTTTCGAAGCAAAAATATTTTGGGGGTGGAGTGACAAAAAAAAGAACAAGAAAAATTATACATTAAATATAATAATGATATAAAATCTATGCTGACATGATTTTGCAGAAAATATTTTGGGTTGATATAAAATTTATAGACATTTCAATGAAATCAACCTCAAGTGCTTAACTATAGAACAGTAAAAAAAGGTAACGGTTTAGAAGCATAAAACCTACAGTGAACGAAATTTCCATTTAAAATCAACTGTTTCATAAGAAATAGTATTTTTATACGTGCGCCAAAATAGCGCAGAAGAAATAGCGTCGAATTTGGGAATTAAAAAACAGGAAAGTACTAATACACCGGAATTGGGAATTTTTAATTAAAAAAATTTTGGTATCTTGTTAAAAGAAAATTCATTTAAATTATAAATAAATAAAACAATTTTCTATTTAGAAAATAATTATAAAAAGCGTTTTTACTGGTAGACAAAATTCGGTTTTTTTCCACGGAAACTATCAAACTCTTGCCCCAAATTATCATTTATTATTTAAGTAGAGGCCTAGACGAACAAAATTTGCCAACAGTGCAAAAATTCCTCTGAGCCGTTTTCGAGAAAAGTGGCTTCATTATGAGTGGGCACAAAAAACGTTGCTGACTTTTCCCATGGACACTATAATACTCTCGCCACAAATTAGTATTCAGATCTATTACGAAAGTCGTTGTTGACGTCGTTGCCAATTTTTAGCCACAGTCAAATTTGGTAGACGCAGACGTTGACTCGACACTCAGTTGGTATGAAAAACTTATAATTTTTTTATATCCATTTTTACTTTCTTTAATTCAATTTCTTCTCTTTGGTAATGCGTTTCCATCATCTACATTATTTTCTCCTCAACTTCCGACAGTTTACGCTGGTACCGACATGTTTCTTTACGGGTATTTTTTATTTCCATCATTGTATTTTCTTCACGCTCCCATAGTTTATTTATATTCTAGTAATTTTCTTTTAAAGCAGTTTTCATTTCTGGTTTTTTATTAGAAATTTGATCAAAAGCTTCTTTGTTCACGGTGTTATGCTTGTAAAACAATTCCTTTATTTTGTTTTGTTTTTCTTCTATTATAAATGGTTTCCTCTTGTGTTTGAATTGAAGTTGCCGAAGTTATTGGGACGTATTCCTCATCCTCCAAAATTGTGATGCCCACGTCAGCAACATTTCCGTTTCGATTTCATCAACAGAAACTATAATTCCTTGTATTTTACCTTCCGGACTCAACTGCTTTTCAAACTGCAAAAAATTTGCTGCAGCTTCTTCGAGATGGGACAGCGGTGACTGTTTATATATATCACCACCCGTTGCATTTATTTCAGCCTAATTGTGAATGTATTTTTTTTAAACTTGCATTCGAAATCTCTCCCTACATACAAAAAAAAAATCATAAATGTACATATCTTTACCCATACCTTTTGCCAACAGGCACCGGCTCTTATTGAAGGTCCAAGAGAATTTAATTTTAAAGCTATTCTTCCACTCTTGTTTGAACTTGTGAGGGTTTAAGTTTCTTAGAAACCCTTTTGCTAAACTCGTATTTTTCGAGTTCAGCATCAAGGGTCTCGAACTGTAAAAGTTAAACTTTTTTTCCATGGCTCTAAAATTTTAGAAATGTCTAACATGAAAACAAAAATTAACTATGTCGACACAAAAAACTTTGTTAACAAAGTCAATTCCAGTCAACGTCGGCATAATATTGCCTTCATTAATATAAATTTGTCGTCGATAACTTTTAATTATTCCTAATGTTGACGACGGTAATACAATAAGTGTATCGTCAACATCACTTGTAACGACGTCGACATTCACAATAAGGATGATTATCTTTATGGACTAAACTACGGATTAGGTTACATCAAACTGTAAGTTCCTAACAACGAAATAATTTATACATTAGACTAGAAAATAGAGCATTGTGTATTTAATAGAAATGGACTATAAACTAGCTAACAATAGAGAGGTGCCACATGTTCCTAAGAGGGTGAAATTATAGAACACGTATCCACATTTAAATAATGTTGGTTGGAATCTAATATGAATAAATGCTTAGCCTGGTGATTCTGGACCCATTCAAGTTCTTAACATAAAATATAAATAGTTTTTAAGTTAAAATAACTTTAGAAAAACAACCAATATGAAGAAAAGATACTTCTGAATTCAATTATTTAAAGACCTATAACTAACAGTCATGAATTCGGAAGTGTGGATACAGTAACTAAAAAAACGAACCACGAGTTACATAAGAGATCAGATACTTATGTCTGATTATCGTCTCTTCTTCTTGATGCTTTTGCTTCTGCTGTATAAGGCTGAATCAGTCGCTTTGACTTGCAAGGGTCTTAAAATGGGTTTCGAGGTCTGACTAGTATACTGCAGTAGCCAGATTCAATGCAATGGAATCGCTATATCTCAGACTCTTAGAACTATAGTTTGGTTATTGATAAGGCCCTTCAGGGAGTCATATAACTGCTATGTTTTACACCTGATGAGTAACCGCCTTCGTCCGATGTCCTGTTGCATTGCAACTGAGATAGCTAGAGGTAAGCTGTGAGTTTAGATTGTCTTTAGATCTTCAGCAAGAAGTTGGAGTATGTTCCTGCAAATCGTAATGTTAAAAGTTTTATATCTTTCTATCGCCATGGGCTCTGAGGGAGCTGGTGTATTAATTATTTCTCCCGTTGGTAAGAGCAAAGTGAGGAAGAAATCCTCTCACCTGGCAATACTGCGATAAACATAGTGAGTACTAATTCCGTAGATTCAATGATTAGAAAGACAGCCGAAGCTTCTAGTCGAAACGTAAAAAACTCTTAAGCCGAAATTAAAAGATAGGGACTGCACGAAACTTAGAGGTCGAAAACTATAAGTTGACGATAGCGGTCAACCGACAAAATTATGGTTTTTTTTTCTTTCAAAATCAGTTTTCATTAATAAATATATAAAATACTTTTTTCTAAAAATTTTTTTATAGAAAATCTTTTTAAAAGAATCACTCTACAGTCAGTTTTTTTTTCAAAATGGAAATAAAGGGTCCGCCAAATAACTTTTTTGTTTTTTTTTTTGAAAATGCGAAGCGAAAACGCATTGGATGATCAGTTGGCTTCAACCCTTGAACCAATTCCACTTTGTATGGGATCATACCAGGGTTTTTATGCAAAATTCGTCTCAATGATGTCTCCGAAATGTTCGATTGTTGAAAACGACTGTGAATTGATGTTGATGGCGCTTCACGCACACTTTCTGCCACAGCAGCAATATTCTCGAGTGTACGCACTGTTTTTGGCTTTTCACTCTTTTGTTTATCGATGAGGATGCCAGTTTCTTTAACTTTTTTTTTCAGAAGATAACGACCATACGAAGCTGACGGTGCTTTTCTTCTTCCAAAATCCGTACGCAATTTTCGCACACATTCTGCAACATTACCATGATTTTCAAAGTAATATTATTTTCCAGCGTTGTTCAGGCGTATACACAACCATAACGTTCAGCGGAAGGATAAAACTAATTATCTGTCTAAACAGTCATGAGCTAAGTGCTACAATTCACGAAATAAGCACTAGTCGAAAAAAAACGTTAGATGGCGGACCCTGTAATGATTTTTGATCATAAAATGTTTTTCTATAAAAGTTGGTTTTTTTCATATTTTTTAAAAGCATTTCTTTCAGTGTAGAAGTAAGTATTACCATAGGGCTTTATATTTAGATGTTTTGTAGTGGTAGCATCAACAAACGATAAATTATTGAAAGCCATTGTTAATTTGATGACACCCAAAGAATAAAGAAAAATGAGTAAGTTGAAGGGCCACAAGTTGGATTATCTTCTATTTATGTATGTATGTTTCATTAATGTGGGCTCATAACACCAATCACACACACACACACATGCTTTTATATAAAACAAGGACTTTTAAAATAGAGGGCTACTTTTTCCATTTCATTCAATAAGTTCATTAAAAAGAGTGATGCGAGAGAGAGAAAGGAAGAGTAATAAAAGGACAATGAAAGCAAGCATCCACTGTATTAGATAGAATTGCTTTTCAGATTTAATAAAGCAAAGTCATTTGAATTTAAATCATTATGAAATTAATATGACAAATCGATTTGTAATATTTTTATCATTTATTTCTATACTTTGTTTGTCTTTGTTTGTGTGCTATTTTCTGTGTCACTCCATTATTTCTTTTATTTTTGGTTTTTGGGGTTTGCTTAATTTGTTTTAAAGACTTTTTTCTTTTGTTTATTTGTGTATGGTTTTCATTGTTTTTTGCAAACACACAACTTCTATATACTTTTCTTAAGCCTCTTTTGTTTTGGTTCAAACAATTGACGTGTGTCTTCGATTTGTTGAATATTTTATGGTTTATATTAGTTTCTATCTTTATTGCCATGAATTATTATGATTTTTGTATGATTTTTTGGTCAAACATATAAAATCCTTTTAATGCTGGTGTGAAATTTAATTAAAAATTTTATGAAAATAATTGTCGTTTTATTACACATATTTTAAAATATTTTCCCATAAGACCAGTTTGAATAGGATTAACAGTTTCTTAAAAGGCTTTTGCAAATGAAAAAATATAGTGAGGCGTGTCAAGACCATCAGCATTTAGCAATTCTACCTTGGAAGTATAACCTCGATATCCGGCGATTTTATTGAGCGTACACAGACCGAACAGTAACATATTCATTCGGTTAATTTTTAATACTCAATATAAATTTTAGCGATTTAAGAGCAGTAGCATTATATGATATTTTAAAGCTCCAAGTTAAGAATGGGCAGGGAAAAAATGACATGTGAAAGAGTGGCATTACAAAAATATTTTAGATTGAACCCTTATAATCACCCTTTTTCTTATCAACATTGATATGTGTCGACGCATTCAATTTATTATTCTACTTGTTGCGTTTGACACTTATCAATTACTGCTAAAAGATTTTTTGTATTCTATAACAAATGTGACGACGTTATTGTATTGACGTGACTCTGTTTTTTTATTGACGCCTTTTTGCATGACGACTGGATTTGATTTAAACCAAATATAACATTGAAAATGAAAAAAAGTGAAGGTTATAAATGCAAATCAATTTGAAAATCAAACACAAATAAAATTTAACAAAAAACTTAGGGATGTGCGTTTGCATTTCATAAAAGTCGATAAACCGTCGACGTCGTCATAGGAATGTTATAGAATTGAAAATTATTATTGAATTGACGCCGACATTGATAGGAAGTGATATTAATACAAAAACGACGACGACGCCGACAACTAGAATAAGGGTTAATACTTGATAAAGAGGACGGAGGAGCCGCATTTATTTGCAGGTAACCTTTGTTATTAAAATTAAATTGATATGTTAAGAAAAGTTGATATGTTACGAGAGATTCTTATCTTAAATAATGAATAATAAAATCTGGCAACCCCTGTAGTTGTTTCCGTATGAGCGTGGTGAATAAGTTAATTCAACAACCAATGGTGTGTGTGTGTATAGAATAAAAACCACAATTAGCTAACAAAAGCTGAGCAGCCTCAGTGGCTGCGTTGGTAGAGGTGCGTACTGCAAAACAGAGGGTCCTGAGTTCGATACCGCATTTGGACATCCGTGCAACGAAAAAACAATAATTGTTATAATTCAAATTAAAATTAATAAACAGCATTACAAACCTCCAGAGAGGCAAAGGACAATTATTATGTGAAGCCATGGCAGACAACTTAGTGGAGACGTCCAATTTTTTATATAGGAGTAACAGATAATTGTCAAGAAGCCCTTTGTAATAAAAAGTAAGAACGATAGCGGTTAACGCGGGGAAGTGTAACAGCATAACAACAGTGTATGGCAGACGTGTGTTGTGGCTACTGGATTAAAGGAGATGTCTGTGGATGGTTAAGGTTACTAAACAAGGCATCGAGTAGTTCATGTCTCGCCGGAGTAACACAGTAGTGTAGCGTGGATGGCTGCGTTTGTAGTAATAACGCATGTTTAGTAAATAAGAAACCAAGGGTTCACAAGACCGGTAGAATCAAGAAGTATAGCCAGAGAAAGCCATAAAGTTCGAATGCAGAAATTATAATGAGCCACAGTGGTATTTGCAATCAAAAGTATCCGTACGTTTGTTTTTAAAGGAAAAAACGTAACAATATGTATGAATATAATAATGGTAGCTCTTTTCCAGATTTAATTAGAGCTTTTCGAAGAATTTCTGATTTTATGAGAAATATCGGTTTTTATGTGCAAAATCATTTTAATTTCTCTAGATTATGAATATTCCTCGTATTCTTATTAACAAAATTACTTGGTTAAATACATGATGTTTACAGTGTACACGACGTATGTAGCGATCCAGAGAATGTTGCATTATATTCTCCTGGTGTTTAAATTTTTCTGTCTTCTTTGAAAAACGTCCTCCGCATAATAAAAAGCAAGTAAGAGTGCTATATTCTGCTATGCCAAACTTATATGCCCTACACCATCTATGTAAATCTACTTTAGTGAAGTAACTCCAATAAAAAAGCAAATATTGGGGTGACAGAGAATTAAAAAATAAAAAATATAAGTACTACATAAATACATATGTATGTACATAAAATATATATGTATGTCCATAAAATTCCATCGGATCTTAATGGGTTAAGCATTTTTAAAAAATTTGAGTGTTTCCTTAACGATCTCTTCAAAAGCTTTAAAATGATACACCCAGGCCCGTAACTCGGAATTATAAGCGAGAGCCCAATTTTTCACTTGGTGTTTTTTTCATTTTTTTTAATTCTCTATCGCTCCATAAATTTGTTTTTTTTTTATGCAATTACTTCATGATGTTTTGCCCGGTGCCTCGAAGGTCATGGACCGATCGAAGGAATAAACAAAATTCCTTCTTTCAATTTATTTGATGCCGCTTTTCTATTATTTTGTATTCACAGAATTCATAAAAGGAAGAATCTTTTCTAGAGAAAAATTTTTCCCTTGAGAAAGAAATTTCGAGAGAACAATTATGATTTTTAATGATTTATATCAAAACAGCTGTGGAGAAAGTAAGCTACTGCACTAAAGTGTCTGTAACTTAAGACAAATCAATAAAAATTTAAGAGTATAATGGCTTGAATTTTTCCCAATTTATTTGTACCAAATGCTACTAAAATTAAATTTAATTAATTAAAGCATTTTTTTATTTTAATTGTGTTTAGCAAAATGTTGACATATTAAATTTTTTGGTATTTTTTCCAGCAATGAAAACTTGTTTCTGTAAAACCAAAATAACTTTTATAATTACGAATATTTTAAATTAGTTGCCAGCGTCAGTTGAACTCTCTTAAGTGGGTGATAATAAGTTTTAACCTAAAACATATTCAGTTTTTTAAAACTAGGAGTAAACTTTTTTTCCATTTTATTTTGCTCCTAAAATAAAATAGAAAAACTTTTTGGTTTTAATTGCAAAATTTGTACTTGTTAAAACAACAGTCGTAAAAAAGATGTAATATTTAAATATAATTATCATGTCATGCTTTAAATTTAAGTTGTTCTAGAAAACCTCAAACATTCTCTAGAGATGAAATTGGTTGTCTTAAAACTTGTTTAAGTTGTTGTAATTTCTTTGTGTTTCTTAAGACAAATGTCATTTATGTTGGGTATAAAGTTTATAAAAATTATTATTAAGGCAGTTAAGGAAAAATAGAATATTTTAAAGTGATGCTGCAAGTTCACTTGACAGAGGACTATAGAGTTTCGCCGTTTGAAAGTCTTGAAAAAATGTAAACATATTTTTTATTATTTTTTGAGAATTTTGAAGATAAATTGAATTAAATCAGTACCTTTGATTTCATCACTGTGATTGCAAAACCACTGGGCATTACAGTGACTGCGTTAATTAAGGGACAGGTAGGTGCAAATTTCACACTCACACACATAAGTATATACAATTTTTGTGTACTTTTTTATACCCAACTTATAAAAAGTTTTATTCCATGTTTCAGGGAAAATAACAAGGCAACAAATTTACTTACTAAACAAAAGCAAAACGAAAAAAAAAATACAAACCTATGAAAAAAATTTTCATACCGATGATACTCATGAGAACTTAAATTAGGACTCAATACTAATATTTCGGTATGGAAAAGTGCATGCTTTCGCCATTTAATGAAATTAGTTAAAAAAGTATTTTGTTTGTTAACCAAACGTAACCAAACTTCTCATAATTGCAATAAGATTATTGTTGTTCATGCGAAAAAACATACTTTCAATTTTACTCTTCTTTCATTCTCATGCAACAAATTTTTTCCATATATATTGCTGTTGTATTCAACAGCATACGGTGATCAAGTCCTCTATTTAGAAGAACAGTCATTTAAATATCATGTTCAATGGTAACGACGGGAATTTCCTCAAAATCACAGGAGCGCTCATCCTTAATTGACACGTATAAAATAAATACAGTTTGAAACAATGTTTTTCTTAAATTCCAAGTGGCATGGCGCTTCGCATAAAATAATTTACATTATCTACATGTAACTAGAGAATATTGTAAAATTTTAAACCTTCGCTGACATAATCAACTGGGAATATTTATTAAGATAGGCACGTTAACAGGATGGGATATGATCCCATAGAACTCACTTCCTTAAAAATGAAATCGACCAAAATTTTCAAGTCTAGGGGTCATTTTAAGAGTAAAAAACAATGGGAGCACCAGAAAACTAAATTTTTGGTTTATGTGAAATCTGGATTTTATGTGTTTTTTCTAAGTGTTGCGGAAGGCCGAACACACACGAATGTGAAAAATGGAATGCAAACTTTAGCAAAAAATAGTAAATTGAAATACAAGCGCGAAAAGCCGAGAAGTCGACGAAAGGAATATTTTAAAGACTTAATCGGAATTTGAAACATAGGTAGATAATTCTTCTCATGGTGAAATAGGATATTTATATTTTCAAATAGCAGACCAGTAGCCTTATTCTGTAAGTTGCTTAAGCTAAATCGCCATCTCTAAGATTATCTTATTTTAACAAAGCAGTGTTTTGCTACAAATACGACATTGGAACATATAACCCTATACTTAACACTCTCTTATTTATTGAAATAGACTTACAGATACCGATTAATTAGAGAAGATAAACATGGATAAGTTCAACATTTAAGCAATTTAGCTTTGGAGAATTACAGAATAAGGCCTCAGTAGGGAGGAAAACTTCATTTCATTCCGAAAATTTTTTTAGTCCGAACCGATTTTAAAAACAAAATCGAATTTATTGAAAATATTGCAAAATAGATAAGCCCTCCACTAGAAGGTCCAATGCTCAATAGACCGGTCGTTCGTTTCAGTGACCGATCTTTTTCGGTCATTTTTCAAAGACTGATCCGTTAGTTAGTTAGTTTGAACGATTGAAAGAATTGGAACAACAATCCTTATTGTATGTGATTTTCTTGTCTTTTTATCAAATTGTGGTTTTGATGTTTCTGTAGGTTCTCAAGAGAGAGATATATATAAAATACTTTTTTATTATGAAAAAGGAAAATAAACAAAACAAAAACTAGATATTTAACAAGAAAAAGAAGTTACAAAAAATAATAATAATTTTTTAATTACATACGTACATATACATATACAGTAATTTCTTTAAATACAAAAAAAAAAATCAACTGAAATAAAAGAACATGACACAAAAAAGAGAACACCATATTATATTCCGCACACTATTGAACGAAAGGAGCTGATTAATTATCTGGCTCATTCCGTTCACTTAACAGATGTGTTCTATTTAACCCGTACACTTTTGAAAGAAAAGACCTCAGTGAAATGTCTGGATCATTCCGTTCACTTGATTGATTCGGTCAATTTAACCCGTTCATTCACGAACAACACAGCTCTAATACACAATGTCTATTTCCAAAGTTAGCGATCTGATGAGGGGCAGCACGGGCATTTACGGTTGCAACGATTTTAATAAAATTTAAAACAAAGAAAGGTACTTATTAAGAAGTCCCAAGAGGATATGCTTATTTTAAAAACAAGTAAGAGTGTTATATTCGGCTATACTGAATCTTATGTACCCTTCAATTTATGTTCTGAAGATTCCCAATTGAATAGTTTAAATAAAAATCGGCATAATAAATTATTTCCTACCGTAAAGTGTTTCTGTTTAAAAAAGCTTTTTTCCGAAATTACAAGTTTTGCTTCGAGAGTTGTCGCCCAACTTAGTAAATGAAAGGATTGCTGTGTCAGACGAAAGCTCATCATTTTTTTTTTTTTTATTAACAAAAAGTATGAAATAATTTATTGTTTTTCTCGTGAAATAGTTTATTTTCGAAAATTATATTAAAAAAGAAATAAAACGAAAAATTAGAAATCTTATTAAAACGTTATAAAACTTCTTTTTATTTAATATTATTTTTCTATTTGAGGGTAGATAAGTACAACGTACCTTAAGCGGGATATACAAGAGTATGAAATGCAGCTTAACAAAAGAAAATCTCTAAAGCGATGAGAACTAGCAAAAGATAATTTCGTTAAGCTTACAATATGTGAGTTCTTTACTTTGCACGTAAACATTTATCATTTTTAAAAATTTACAAGATTTATGGGTTATGTATTTCAGTTGACTCACTTTAAAATATTATGTTTATACTATAAACAATTTTAAAAATATATTAAAACAGGTTAAATATATTTGATATACAAAATATTTATAAAATAATTATATTTGCATGTGCACATTGCTATGTAGAAAAATGAAAGAAAAATAAAAACAGTTTCTGAATGTTTGCTGTGTTTTTTGTATAAAACATTTTTGAGTTGTAATTGTCTTTTGGAGTTCTCATTTAATCAATTTGTCTTTTGATATAAGACTTTCTAGTTTTCTGTACAAAATTTATGTAAAATCCACTGATGAGCTATTTGAGCAGTAGTGAAATGGCCATATGGATATGCTTTCCCCGCAGTAATACATTTTTATTTTTTTAGTTAAGTTTAAAATAATAAATATTTCATGAGAATATCATGAAATATTTATATTTGAAGAAATCAAGCACGAATAAAGTAAATTAAATATTTGATTTGTTTCGTTTAAATTTTTTATAATTATTTTTGCTATATTAATTTAATTAACAATAGCAACAAATGAAACGCCTCAAGAAATCTAGTGTTTAATCAACAACTGTTTCAAGCGACAGCCATTTGGTTTGACTTGGATGCAGTAATTTCTTAGTTTTATTTCTAGAAATCTTTGGATCTTTTGAAATTAATGAAGACTTTCTGAGCTATTTGATACGTAGTTTTAAATATCTCTAAGTAGAGTTTTAAATTCGGAAAGTAATTAAAGACAAGCATATAATGCAAGTGAGTGCCAAATACATTTCATAATTAATAAATCTGCAATATCGTTTTTGTTAAATTTTTGAATTATTTGTAGCTGTCATAACTGCAGCACCGAAACATATCAAATTGGACTTGTAGTTCTTGTGATTTTGTGTAAAATAATCTACAATAACTTGTACAAACCTTTGGCATAACATTGATCCAAGTTTATCAGTCGGAAGCAATAGTCCTGTATTTTAAATTTTTCTTCATATACATACGTACAACCAAACACTATGACTTGGTGTTGCATAGATCGGTTGATACGTTTACGCCGGTTATTAGCTCACATTTAGTTAAGAACTGTTTTTTCCAACTTTTATAAGAGCAAATAAGCCTAACCTTTTTCCCCTTAATAGAAGTGCTGACTTATTAACAGTTGTCTTTTTATAATGTTACAAGTTTGTTGTCCAAAATTAATAAATTATTCTAAAACAAAATTCCCTTGTTACATTGTTAAAAAAAAGATCGGCATTTTTAGCGTTAAAATCGGCAAATATGGCAGGCCTGTCTAGTGCCTCGGCAAAGTTGATTTCAACACGAACACGGACGGACAGACGGCCATTGCTCAATAAACTTCGCTATGCATAAGAAATCAGAATATATATATATCTTACGAGATCGGAAATTTTGTCCCAAATGGAAAACACTCTTGGTTCCGGTTATTTTACGGTGCCAAATATTCATCTCCGCGACAATCATAGCAAACAAAAATGCCGCATTTGGGAAGCCAGTACATTCACACAAGGTGCTAGTTTCGAGTGGTGGCATCATTGTCCCATATCTTTTCGGGAATTCTTCTAGGAATACAGGCTCGCTCTGAATACATGTTTATGGACTTTTAATTCCCTAAAATTTAATATATTAGTTCATATCTTTAATTTGAGAAGGATGGCCGTGTGACACAGCTCATCAAACTATCGATACTTTAGTTAGGTAATCGTGTTTTCAGTCATCTTGGCGATGACAATTGGCCGCCTGTAAACCGCAGATTTGACCACTTTACACTTTTTCTTGTGGAGTACATTTTTTGTAAATAAAAAATAAATGAAAAATTTAATTTGGTTACACGTGATTATTAATTTGTTTGAAATTTGGGAATTATTTTATAAAATAGCAATTACTAAATTGGATTTTATTTAATTTTTCTGTTGGAATTATTTTATTCGGCAGTTTTATTTTTCACAGGACCAGACTCAACATGAGAAATATGAAGACGGATGCAGCGATTTAGAAAATGCAGCATTACATTCTGTTAGTGTATAATTTATTCTGTTTTTCTTTTCTTGTTAAAATTTAGAAATTAAAATAAACTTGAACTTTCGCCGAATTCATTAACTTATTTGTCATAATTTTGCAAAACTTTATTTATAATTGAATTGTTCGAAAAATGTTCACTTGTCAGTGCAAAAAACAAAAGCAACCTGATATTTTCAAATCCCTTGGCATAACATCATAAATCTCTCTTGTATTTCAAGTTCAATCTGATTTAGCCCTTTTTCGTTGAAATTTTCAAAAACAAAAAGAAATCAAAACAGAAATCTCTCACGGTCATCCTACAACCCCGACCAAACAGACACAAACTAATAAAACAACCTGTTTTTCTACCACTTGATTCGTACTCTATCTAATAAATGGATAAAATATTAATAATCATAACACTTGAAAATCTGTTTCATTTTTTTCCCTGCACTTTACTCGTCTTCAATTAGGATGGGAACTATTTTTGATATTTGATTTCTTTGTTATTGAAAACAAAAAATAACATAAACTCATATACAAAGATAATAATAAATATTATTGTAAGTGCAACATTTTGTCAAAAAGCAAAAATACAAAATTACCAACAAACGAATGTTGCGTGCTTGGCACGTGACCTTGTGTTACGACGCACTTTGATTAGTTGTATGAATTGAAAAAAAAAGAGAAGAAAAAAAACTTATAATGCAAGCAACCCTTGTTAACGATTACACACTCCTTAAATGATTAACAAAAGCTTCTATTCACATCAAACTGTTTTATTTGACATCGGAAACCAGTCAACTTGTCTGGTAATTGTAAGCACCACCACCACCATCCATTAAACAGCCAGCATCAGCAGCAAACACCATACAACCATTTCTGTTTATCAACCAGTAAGCGCACAAGTGTTAACATTTGTATTGTTTTATATTTCCCAAAAATTCCACTTGTCCTCTTGGCAACTTAATTCAATTTTTTCTCATTGAGTTCTAATTCTTATTTCATCTCAACTTCAAAATTCATGCCATTTTTATGTCACATGTTGTTGTGTTACTTGGATGACTTTTATGTTTGGCCGGATTGTGGGAAGATTATTGTATCCTCATTTAAATATACTTTGATGATTTTTCTTACCAATCGTACGTTTGATTTTTAAATCTGTTTTGCTTGTCAGTAACAAGTAGAAGGGACAACGATTAATTAGATCTCTTGATTTTTTCAAATCAAAAATATTACAACATTTTTATTTAATCCTTGAAAAAACCTTGTATCACTATTAAAAGATCTCAAGAGCAAAGTGATAAATAAATAATTTTTAATTAGCCAATAGTATAAATTCCGGCTTAACTTAGCACCCATACGTTGTTGGATCCTTTTACTCCCGTTTGTACCCCAGTCACTAACAGAAAGTTAGACCGTTCTTTCTATCACCAAATACCGGGATAATCAACAGACATGTATTTTAAGCCCGGTAAAACTTTTAATTGTAAAAAGCACAAAAAACTAAATTGTAATGACGAATTTCTTTATACAAAAGATCAGAACATGGCATTACGAGGGCTGCTCTATATATTTCTGGCCTAATAGTGAAAATGCGAATGTTTATAACCAAAATGGTTTTATTGTTTTTCAAATTATTCTCCAGCATGATTTATACACTTTTGCATGCGCTCAAACTAGTTGTCGAAGCACTTTTCCACTCCGATTGAGACACCTCTAAAACATGGTTTTTGAACACTTTAACAGCTTCTTCTGGCGACGAAAATCGTTGACCACGCATTTTTTTCTTGATGTGCGGAAACAAGAAGAAGTCATTAGGTGCCAAGTCAGGGCTGTACGGCGGATGACCCATTAATACGACGTTTTGGCCTGTCAAAAACGCTCTGGCTTGAGGCGATGTGTGAGAGCCGGCATTGTCATAGTGAACAATGATTCGTCTTCTCTTGTTGGTTTTTCGAATTTCTCCGATGACTTCAGGCAAACAAATTGTAGTGTACCACTCAGAAGTGACCGTCCTACGTTGCTCAAGCGGAACAGTCGCCACATGACTAGTTTTGCCGAAGAAACAGGCGACCATTTGCTTCGAAGTGCTTCTTCCACGAACAACTTTCGTTGGATTTTGCTCGTCTTTGAAGACCCACACGGCCGATTGTTGTTTCGTTTCGGGCTCATACGCATAGATCCCTGATTCGTCACCTGTGACGATCTTATAAACGTCTTTTGAAGCACCGCAATCGTATTTTTGCAACATTTCTTTGTATCAATCGACACGAGCCTTTTTTGAGCGACTTTCAAATTTTGCGGGATCCAACGAGAACAAACCTTTTTTACGGCCAGGTGTTCATACAGTATCGAATGTTTGCTGGTGGAAGAAATGTCGAAGGATGTCTCTATCTCTCGGTATGTCGCATGTCGATCTTGCATTATGAGTTCACGCACGGCATCAATATTCTCTGGCACAACAGCCGTTTTTGGACGACCTTCACGGAATTCGTCTTTGAGCAAGCTTCGGCCACGATTAAATTCATTATACAAATTTTTTACAGTGCTATAGGATGGTGCTTCATCGCCATAAAAAGATTTAAGTTCATCAATGCACTCTTGTCGTGATAATCCACGTCGAAAGTTGTGAAAAATGATGGCACGAAAATGTTCACGAGTTAATTCCATTTTTTTCAATTAACTGTAAACAACACAAATAATGGTCGTACGTCAAAACGTTTTGAGTACGATTATGCTTAAAAATGACAAACTTTCCAATAGAAATGTCAGATTGCACTTGGCAGCACTCAGTGTTGCCAGGCCAGAAATATATATAGCAGTTCTCGTATTATATAAAAATAATTTCGGGCTTATGGCAACCGTGGCGTCTCATGACGAAGCGCATTCTGTACCCCCAACTTTGGATCATTTTTTCAAGTACTGCTGTCCTTATGTTAAGAATAACACAAACATTGTTGGCCTTGTTGCTGGTTTTTCAGCATAAATCAGTGACTTCACGTGGCCCCACAAGAAATAATCGAGAGGTGTCAAATCGCACGACCTTGGAGGCGAATTGAAAGGTCCATTTCTCGAAATCAACTTATTGCCAAATTTTAATTTCATTAATTCGATCGCTGTATTGCACGTAGCGCCATCTTGTTGAAACCACATTTCGTGCGGATTAATGTCATCCATATTTTCAGACGGACGGAAAGAGCCCCAATACCTGCGACCGATGGCGAATCGATAAATTTGGATCTTCTTCCACACTTTCGTTTACAGCAGTGATGTTCTCTTCAGTACGCACGTTCCTTCGACGTGTTGGTGTTATTGCATCCTCTAGAATGTGTGTGATTCGAAATTTGTCTACAGTTCGACGGATGACTTGCTCAAACGGACGATTATGTGCACCATAAAAATCAAGAAGTCGTCTATAAGTTGTTCGAATTGACGACTGATTTTCAAAGTCAACTTGGATGATTTGATAGCGTTGTTTAAGCGTGAGTCTATTCATAATGATTTGCCAGAGTTTACTGAAAATAATAAGAAAAAACTTTTCATCAAAATTTAATTTTTAGTGTTATTTTTTATAATTTATAGTTTTAACGGGCTTAAAAAAACACCCGATACTTGACTATGCCTACGAATTTTATCGTTTTATTTTTCATATCAGATATATGATATTTAAAGTTGTCATGTTTCTGTCACCAAGGAAATCATTTATCCTACCCAAGGGCTTCTTGACTACCACTTTCTGCTATCCGCATTGATAGAATCTTGCTAGGGCGAGACTGCGGCCAGTAAAATATCACCAATTATAACTTTTTTGGGTTGCAGTCTAAGAAACAAAGCAATTAATGTTTTTTTTCAAGGACATCAATTGCCTCGTCTCCTATAATGCTAAGAAGACTTTTCAGTGTCATCAGCATTATTTAGTTTATTGTGAAACGAATATTGGGATTCATTATACCATTAAGCATAAATTTAGCATGAACGCACGTTTTTTTTACTAACATCCAACTACCGTCTGATTGGCCACTGCAATGAAAAATTTGTTTTCATTCAATCTTGCTTTCTAGCACCTGCAGCAGCCATGTTGAGGAACGGACACATGTTCAGCTAAATGCAAGGAGTAAGACAAGCCTAGCTTTCTCTCGATCATAATACAGTTATGTCGATCTTTTGAATCCAAGTGATGATAAGTGACATTTCTTTCCATATGTAGTGCTTTTGTATAATAAGACTAGCGGCGGCAATGCCAATTCTGCTCTTATCAGTCATGTTACGAACTTGTTGTACTTAGACCAGCCTACTAGCAACTGACTGAAAACCAGAAGAGGGCTTTCTAGATCCGATCACTGACATTACACAATGGTGCCACACGAAAGGGTAAGTAGCACAAGTTGAAGCTATTCACTCAAAATTGTTCGCTTGTGTGTGTAATAGGTACCGCTCCTATTAGTTTCATTTCACTTTTTTTACACCTTTCATCTTTTTACCACTACGAAGATTGCAGACTCTAGATGATGTACTCCTCATAATATACAATGAATAACAAGTAGTTTATCCACGGCGGCGGCGTCCATTGCACTGATTTTCGTTAATGTTGAGGTAGGTTTATACAACAATAAGTGGATGCGACACTATTTATTTTCATATTCGTAGTTTTTAAATATTGAAATAGAGACGGAAATATATATTTTCATATATGTGACCCGGTCTATGAAAAGGTGGCTTATGACTCAAAAACAAATTACGAGAAATCAGCTGTTAAAGATAAATCATGCATTTTGTCAGTTTCTCGGCAGTTGTTCTCCTTCATTCTATTTCTGTTGGTCTTATGCGTTATAAACTAGTGAAGTTTTTTTTTCATTTTCAATTCCATGTATTATCTTCATTCTCGATTTTTAATAAAATTCTGTGTTTCTTTCATTTGTGCTCTACTTTCTGTACATTTTCAGTACACTTCTAAGCAAGTTAGGACTTTCTGCTTATCACCATTTTAAAGAGGTTCTCAAAAACTATCCGAACCAAAAAAAAAAGTTAAAAACAATTTTTTGAGTCATAAGCCACCTTTTTATAGACCGGGTCACATATACAGAATAAAGGTTTTTACTAAAGGTTTCTTTTTAGATTGGTATTTTATTAAGTTTTTAATTGATTCAATTATTTATTTATTTAAACTATTAATTTAAAATTTATTTTTTTGTTCGTTTTTTAATAAATGATATAATTAAAGCATTTTTAATTTTTTTTGTATTTTATTTTGAAAACCCATAAATCTATTATTAATTCATAATGTGTGCAAAAACTTCTTTCTGTCTAATCCTTGCTTCTTAAAAGTCTTTAGTATTGCGCTCCTTAAAAGTACCATCAGCTGTAGCTTCCAGCTTTCTGAAAGAGTGCTATACGGAAGCAATTCTAGCTTTAAGTCAATAATTTTTATCATCATAATGTAGGAAAGCGATACAGATTTACACTAACAACTGAGGTCCCAAGTCCTTATAAACATAACATCACAAAAATTTAAGGATCGTCGACATATCTCTTAATAAAGGGTTTTGGAGTTTAACCTTCAGCACATAACTTCCTCATAGTGCTATCAAATAAAAAGGGCGGCAGCTTTTTCGAACTTGTGCTACTTACTCTTTCGTGTGGCACTATTTTGTTATGTCGGTGGTCGGATTAGAAAGCCCTCTTCTGGTTTTCTATAGCTCTTGGCAAGCATTTTGTCCAGCGGAAGGTGTTTACACTAGTAATGTTTTTAACAAAATTCAGCCTTTTGGTTTTCTAATAATAGTTAAATTAAATCTGAACTTAACCCCAATCGATTTCGAAGAACTTATTTAAAATTCTTGTTCTACATCACATTTGTAAAAGATTTTCAACTCTATTTAAAATCCTTTATTGTAGCATTTATTCAAGACACACTTAAATTTTGTTTTTTTTTTCAAAATTTAATGAATTAAATAAATAATTTAATATGTTTAACCTTTTGCTTATAATCACAATTATTCCCTTCCACAACATTTTATAGATTCAATTAAACCCCTTTTAAATGACAATAAATTAATCTTCATAAATCACAAATCAACATTAAACATACAAGAGTTAACATGAAATAATATAAATAAAAGAAATTAATACTCCACAACAGAGCTGGAAAATATAGCGCTATTTTATTTTTTCAGTACTTTTAGTACTGAGGTCTTATGGTTATTATTTTGTTTAAACTTTTATTATTTTCGTTCCCTTTGAATTTTGTATTTTGATTCAGTTAAATTGTTTGGACGAAAATTTTTAGTTTATCCAAAAATTCACAAAAAATTTTCTAAAGAGTCTAGTTAGCGGTAGCGCAATCGATTTCGATGAATGTAAATAATTTAAGCGGAAATTTCAGCAAGCAAATTAAATATTTTCGTGATTAACATGTGTGTGGACAGAAATCTATAGTTTATTAAAAATATTTGTAAGAAGTTTCCTGAAGAATTTAGTAAGAGGTAGCGAAATGGCGACGGTGACTTAATAATTTTATCGGGGTAAAAAAGGACACGATATTTTTTTATTAATTAATTTAATTTAATATTCCGGTGGTTAAATTTAATTTAAAACTAATATTTATATTTTTTTTTGCTTCACATAAATTGTAGTACCCATCACGAAAAGCAGTTATTATATTGGTCAGACGAAAAGGAACTGACTTAAGATTATTTAGGTGTCTCATTCCCGAATGATATCTTCCAGTTTAAAAGGTGCAGTTAAAGCAATTTTAAATTAAATTAACCAATAGGAATTTTTTATTATATTAAATAATTTTCGAAATAAAATCTTTTTTCCGTGCTCTTTTCTATTATCCCAATTAATTATTTAAATTACCGATATTGATTATTGAGGGTCAAAGCACGTCTCGATGGCCATTTCGCTACCGGTCTGTCCAAACAATAAAGCAAAGACAAAAATCAAAGTTTAAGCCAAAACCACAATAACCAACAGTAATTCTATTTTTCTCTCTCCACTGTATACGGCTGACTTTTTTTCGGCTCATTAAACAGTTGAAAGAGGATGAAAAATAAAATATTACGAAACACTAAGATCATTTATTTATATGCACGGGCACTTTGCAAATATTAAATTAAATAACTGGAATTTTTTATTGTATTAATTTTTAAAATAAAATCTTTTTTTCGTGCTATTTTCTATTATCCCGATTAATTATTTAAATTACCAATATTGATTATTTTGAAAATTAAAGCGATTTGAGCTGATCTCAATATAAATAAGTTTCTTGTTCCGGATGAAATTCAGTACAAGCAAAACTGCCCATCAAGAGTCCATCCCTTTATGGTCGATTTGCCAGTTAATCGCACTACGTACCACAGAGAGAATAGGTTTTTTAGTCGAACAGTTTGTGTGTGGAATAAACTTCCGGCAGATGTCTTTCCTGTCAAGATAAAAGTAAATGTTCACAAACACTACTCTCTCCAAGCCTCCTTCCCCCAACTTTATTTATTACTTTAAGCACATTCCCCTGAGTGCTGATAAAAAGAACAAAAACATATAGCAAATAGCCTCAAACACTTTTCGTTTAATTATTTCGCTTTTAAAAGTGGTAATGACAGAACGAAAATAATTTGTTTTGGATCTGTAAAAAAAACTTAACGACAATTTTCATACAAATACCTCCATCGTCTATTTGTGGCCCCTTTTGTGATTTTGGAAAGATATATTGATGCGGTGAATTGGCATAGTTTTTAATTTATTTTATTTTAAAGACCACAGTTTTTCTACATTCTCAATAAACTGTTGCAGGCATGAATACCGTTTTTAAAATACTTCTTAACACATTTTTTATTCTAAGACTTTAATGTTTTTACATTTTATACGGCATTTACACTATGCAATTTTTCATGCAACTAGCATGAAATTTTTGTTTGTTTGTGAATCAGAAGGAGTAAACAATACAATATTGCTTTAGTTTTGAGAGGATGTTCTTGTTGCTAATGTTTATTTTAAATAACATAACACTGTAACTTAAATAAAAAACTGAGAAAAAAAATGCCTCAAAAAATTGCATAGTGTAAATCTGGACTAAGTCTAAAAATTATCGATCTGCTGTAAAAAATGTATAAAAAATAAACCAACTTTTAATTAAATACGTTTATTCTCTACAAGTATCAGTTTGTTAAAATGTACAGTGTATAAAATTATTAGTTTCCAGACCTGATGCTCAGGAAATAATCTAAGTCAGAAGCTTTTCGAGGTATTAAAATAAAATGATACTCCCTTCCTCTGAAAGCCCTTTTTATTTTATATGTAAAATGTATATTACAAACCAGAATAAACCAACACACAAATACACAAACGCATATACATTAGTTTAACAAGTTTAGACACATTTTGCTAAAACAATGCCAAGATTCTGAATAATGACAAAAGCAATTAATTTACATTTCGTTTAGAAGCTTGACAAGTAGAAGACAGGTACTCGCATTGTTTTTGTTTGTTTGTTGCATATACATGTTTGTATATGAATGTATGTGAATAGTAATCCACTTTAGAAAGAGAGAGAGAGAGATTGGAAGGAGTAAAATAGCTGTAATAACCTTGCTGGTGGTATGTCTGTAACATTATATTGTTTATGCTTGATTACGTTTACAAATTTTGTATAGTGATACATACTTAAACTTGCAAGTATAATTGCTGCTATGATGATGGCATGATATCTCAGGTAAAATGATATTAGAAAGTACTATTATGCCCCTAATTTAGTTTTTTAACTGGATTAATTCTAAAATTCAATTTATTAATTTTTAGAGGAGCAGTAAAAAAGCATTTCCATTTTAAAAATGATCAAAGATATTTTCTATATACTGAACGAAATTTTAAAGGTAACATTCACCCTTATTCTGTTTGACGTCGTCAACATCGTCGTCAATTTTGAGACAACATCAACTTAACACAACGTCAGTACTAATTTGGTATTCCATAACAAACTAATGACGACGTTGACGATTTAAGGATAATATAAAAAAATAAAACACACATATCTAATATTTGAGTCAGTTGATTCAATTTGTTTTCTATTGTGTTAAGTAAGAGTTGTAGAAAATTCAATTTTTTAAAAAAATAAAATATTTATAAACAATAAAATCAGCAAAACTATTACAAACAATTAAACAAAAGTCAAAGGGCCATTATTACAACTTGTCGTTAGTTAAAGGTAGGATTTTGTCTGCCTGATAAATAGCTTTGTATTATTAAAACTTCCAAATTTTATTGCTATTATTATTAATAATAATAATAATATTAAATGGACAAAAAAATATTAATAAGTGAAGTTTTTATAATGCAAATCCATTTATCAGTCCGAAAAAATCCTGCCTTTACTGCCTTTTTTTATTGGGATGGATTCTTTCTAACTCTTCCACTAATATTTCAAATTGGCAGAAGTTGGTAATTTTAGTTTTTTCTATTTCTGTTTTGTTATTTTGTATATTTCTTATTTTGATATTTTAATACTGCTGAATGCTTATTCACATTTTTAAAATTTTCCTTCGCACACAACACAACTCAACATCAAAAATGACGACGACAAACTAAACAGCAACATCAACATCAAATGTTCTTAGAAAATACCAATGTTGACAACGGGAATACCGATTTACAACAAACGTAGAAAAACGACGTTGTTTTGTGTTGACTTGCCAAACAGAATAAGGGTGATTAATTTAAAAAATTGATTAAAACACTAACGATAAAACTTTTTTTTTAACAATATAATAAACAAACTTTACAACTGTCACTTTTACCGAAGGTACAACTCAGAAAAACTCGATATGTTGTCTGTAAGAATATATTATTTTGTCAAAGCAAATAAACAAATTATGGTTTACATTAAACAATTGCATGGTTGCCATAAAAATAAATATTTTTAAATAAGAACGTACAATTTTTACGTTCTGTTATTTTGTTATTTGTTAACATTATGTGATTAACTAATATGATTCGCTTGTAAATAAAGTATTAATAAAAAGCAGTCAAATAAACTGCACGTAACTTTTTGTTTACATTTTTATTATTTTAGGTTACAATTAAGGATGCCAAATGGGATATCACGATATTTTACGGGACCTAAAATTTTTAACCTTTTACATACGTATGAAGAAAAAATTATTGTATTGTATTGTTTTTATTAATTCTTGAAAAACATTAACATAAATGACAAGATATTTTTCTTTGAAATAAATGGTTTATTAAAAAAAAAAAAAACAATGCCTCTTTAAAAAAAATGACACAAACTTTTATCCAGTTCCATTTTGATAGTTTTTCCTATTTGAAATCTGTAAAATTTTTATTTTTAACCAGGGACCGTAACGGTTATAAGCGATATCAAAAAAGTTCTTTTATAACAGTTATTTAGTGAGTTAAAGAAAAAAATCCATTTCAAACTGTTATTTTTCAACATAAAAATAAAAGTTGGAATGAAACTCTTAAAAAAAGAGTTTTATTTTTCGGTCAAAAAATAACTCCAAAAAAGAGTTTTATTTTTTCCGTCATAAAATAAAATTTATTTTATGAAAATTGACACCCAAACAATATGAAAAGCAGTGAATCTTATCACCTAGCATTGCAATTGAATAAATCGTAATTAAAATAAAAACATTTGGGTTTATAATTTGTTATTGTTTGATTCCTATTTAAGCTCCCTGAATGTAGATAGGGAAGAAGAAAGAGAAGAAAATGATAATGTGGATGAACAAAGAAAAGCTTTTTATGAAATCGATAATTTTTCTCCAAGGCCCAAATCAATTGATAATCCTCTTTTTGAGTTCTGAGACTCAAAAAAATACATTATCCGTACTTATATAAATTGGCAAAAACCATGCAGTATGTTCCTGCAACCTAGGTAAGCGTGGAAAGAGCATGCTCTGCTCTCAAATTGGTATTGAGCGACCTGCGTTCAAATCTTTTTGCAGAAAATGTAAAAAAAATTATGTTTGTTAAATTAAACAAATAAATAACTACACACATATCAGACTCAATAAAAAAAGACCGTAAACAAAGAAAATGAGTTTTATTGTAGGCGGAAAAAATAAAACTTCTCAAAGGAAAAAAGAGTTTCATTCTAACTTCAATTTTTTCGTTGAAAAATAACTCTTAACTTTGGAGTTGAGATCGTTTTTTTAAGATCACCATAGATTCTGAAAGAGCACTTTAATACGAATCTATTGGTATATGACAGTATGTGTCTCAGTTGACTCTGACATGAAGATTTTTTGAGTTTAAATTTTCTGGATAACCGTTATTTACGGTCCCTGTTTTCAACACAACACAATACATATGGATATCGTAAAAAATTATAAAATAAATTGTAAGCCCACGAATCTTAAACGCGAATACTAAAGCTTGCTTCACTTTATAATACTGATTATTAAGACTTGTCAAATACCTAAGTAATATGAAAAAGTGTGATAGTGTGAAAGCAAATGTCATGTATGTTTCAAGTAACACGAAAAGAAATTTGACATCTCATAATACAAATTAATTTTTAGAAACTTTTCTAAACAATATGATTAATCATTTTATCAGAGTTGAATTGCTGCGCATAAACTAACCAACCATTAAATGAGTACTCCCATCTAGGGAGATATTTATAAGTATGCCTTAAAATGGCTCACTCCCTATTCATCTATATATGTACGAATCTTTAGAGCTACAAATTATAGAGCTCTTAAAGAGACAAAAAAGCTATAACAAATAGTCGTTTCTGAAATAAATTATGCAGCACCAGTTTAGCAGAAAAAAATCCCTCGTTTCTGCAAGTTTTCGGTTGGCAAATGATTATTTTTTGTATTCTTTTTACATGCAAAAGCTACGAGAAACAAGTTAGTAAAGTTTCCTTCTAATTCATATGGTTTGACGGGAATTTTCATTCTAATTGAAGTGTGATGGCGTAGAAACAAAATGTATATTACCTTGGATTCTCATTAAATTTTTTTCTTACAAAATCTAATGCAAGTCTTAAGACTTGTATAATAGTGTGAATGGGTCTTCAAGGCACACATATAAATTTAATTAATATAAATAAAGATAATTAAAAATAAAATATATTTTGGAACCATAACGAAAAGTAATCATCAACATGCGTATCATAATTTTATTTATCTAATTTTATTCTATTGTAGTATAATTATTTAATTAAAGTTTGTAATAAAATTCATGGATTAACAATAAATGAAATTAGTTTAAATATTTATAGAGCGCAAATTATCTAAGCTATCAAAATATGACAAAATTTTTTTATGATCATTTAATTTCAGTAAAATAAGGTGTAAGAAATTTTTTTGGTTAATTATACAAATGTTTTTTTATATAAACAAACAAATAACTTTCGAAAATTAGATGTATTGTCTTTTATATACTGAGCATTTTTTGTAAATTTTAAAGCGGTACCCTTTACGGTGCCCTTTAAGTTGTATTATATCATAACTTGGTTAAATACATGTGTTTTAGGTTTCTCAGGAAAAATGAGACACTATGGGAACATATCTTTAGTGTCATATAAGTTAAAAGATCTGCTATCTGGGTTATTAGTGGACTTTAAATCTCAGACATCAAGTTTTACACCTATCTATCTTAAAAATTCTATTTCGCTATTTCGGATGTTTTCAGAATGGCCATTACCTCGGCTTGAAAGACACTGCAGTATTCAGGAAGTCTAAGGGAGAGTCTTAGTCCAAGGATATTGGAGAAGATTCCGCAACCGACTCTGTCGTCCAGTTTCGAGCCATCGGTGTAGATATCAACAGTATCAACCCGCAACCACTTCGTTACGGACCCATATCTCCCTACTGAGAATATGGGTCTGAAACCCATGGTTCAGAGCGGGAGTAGAAGAGATGTAGTCCACCATTGATGCCAGTGGTACATCCCAATCGATAATCTTAGAGTGACCTATATCCAGCCTGAGCCAGCGTGAGAGGGCATTAAGTCTGGCTGCACAGCATTTAGCCTGTTGCAATACCAAAAATTTGGTGGGTAACCAGTGGAGAAGAGCATAAAGAGCCTTTGTCGAAGTAGTTCGGAGAGCCCCAGTAATCAGAGTGGCGGCTGTTCTCCTGACTTTATCAAGAGGCTTTTGGTTGACCGTTTTATCGAGAGCGGGCCATCAAAAAACAGCACCACAAAGAATATTTGGCTCTATAACTGTTAAGATGTATTCATTTAATGCAAAATTTTTTAAGTTTCTGCGATTTGTGTTTTGTGATTCAATTGTAATTAGTATTTAAACTATTTCAATAAAATTTAATTACCATTACTCGTAGTAAAAAAATATAATTAAAATAAAATCATTAGCATTAAATGGTAGTTAAATTTTTTCCATTATCATTATTTCAAACAATGTCAATGAAGTTTTAATGGCAATGAAAAAATCCCAAGTATAGTCTAGAATACAATCAGAATGTGTTGACTCTTAGATTATGGGTTTCTCAAACCATGTTGTAATTTGCGTGTAAATTTATCCTGTTATAAATAATAGTGGTTGGTCTGTTTCAATAATCTAATACACAATTACTGTAATTATTAGAAGTCGTATCAATATAACACAGTCTTAACCTAAGCAGAATCGTTATTTAAAACTTTGTTACACACAAGTTAGACTGATTTCCTGTTGCGTTCGTTCTATGTGAATTTAGCATTTTTTATTTAAAAGAATCTAATTAGATTTCTTTAAGTAAAATGAACGTAAGCAGTTTCAAAGGCGAAAATTCTAAATAATATTTCAAAAAGTCTGTGCATCAACCTGACAGACAACCCTTGTACAAACAAATCTAACAACATTGTGCCGACAATAGAAACGCAATTAATGAGATTAAAGACTTTCAGTAACGATTTCAAGACTTTTATAACATTCATATAATCCAACCTCCGACATTCAACGCCCAATTACTTACAATAAAGACTCGCTCATACTCCAGCGAAACTACAAACAAACGATAAATAAACTTTGGGGGTTTTCAACACAATGAGCAACACTACAATACAACAAAAAGAATAATCCTGCAAAAATGTTGCAAACAAAATGAAGCCTAGACAAAATTCGAAACTGTGAATGAACGGGAAACTTACGTTTACAGTAAAACCGGAAAAGCAAAGTTATTTGATTCTAATTTCCTAATTTCCTTTGTAACTGTTGGTTGTGTGTGTGTGTATTGAAAAGGTTTAAAGTACAGAAATGGTAGACAGACATACAATCGTATGTATTTTAATGGTTTCATAAGGATTTGAAAATCTCATTTTGGTAACTTTCATTGAATTTTGAGTTTAAGTCTGTTTGCATTTATGTTTGGCTTGTTTATTTTATATGTATGTGTGTCAGTGTGTATGTATTTGAATTTAATTGAGTGTCATAAATTAAATGTGTTACTTCTAACTTGTGCTTCTTTAACACTTTTAGCATCAAATAAATACTGTGGCATCTATTTGTCTTCCTTGAAAGAACATTTATTTATTTGCAGAAAAAAGGGTTGATATTTGCTGGTGTTATTTTAATGTGCGCGTTCTTTGGTTTTCAATTAAAAGTTTTAAACAGTCATAAATTTGTAACTGATTTAGATTCTTTGCAAGTCAAATTTTAAGCAGAAAATAATAAGATAAATTTAAAGAAAAGGATGTTAAAGGTGCTATGAAGCAGTAAAAATGATAGTTAAATAGAAAAAGGCTTGAGTAATAAGCATGAATTTTTTTTATTACTTTATATGAATTATTTCTATTATTTCTAACTCATCCTGTATAAAACAAGATGACTAATACTCTTATGCGGCACTGGTTCGAAATAAAAAGCTCAATTGATTTGGGCTGCAAAAAATATTTCGTTGCCAAAGGCCGCATAATTCTTGAATTTAGGACACGATCAATCAAAGCATCTTAACTGTAGCCAGAGTTGTGCCTTAATACACAACTTACAGTCTCTACCAATCATCATCGAGAAGCTTGTTCTCGTCGACTTTCCACTTTTAAATTTATTTTCATTTTGAATGGCCCTTAATTAAAGTGGTTATAGATTTATGCAAATTAGTTCACTTTTCTTTATTTAAGCTTATTTTCCGTTCCAAAATTTAGCGAGTAGAACTTCACTACTTATTGTGGTTTTTTCACTAAATTCTATTTGAGCGAATTACGTCTCGAGAATTTTTTTATAGCGATTTTAAGATTGTTTTCTAACTTATACTATTTTTTTTTTCTTGATTTTAGCTTAGAATGTTAGTTCCATTTTTTGCGATTGCTTGCGAATAAAACCCTCTTTTTAAAATTTCAGTACTTTTTTTGTGCGATTTAGGCGCTTTTTTCCGGCTTTTAGCGATTTTTTATCATTCTTTGTGTATTTTTTTTTTTACAAATTTTTAATTTTCTTATTTAACGTGTTTTTACAATGTCGACTTTTTCTAAGTCTAAGATGAATTTTGATTGCTTTTTTGCCGCTTTCTCTAGTTCTTTTTTCAAATTTACATTATTTTACACCTTGTTCTTAAAATCTTGCGGTTACATTTGAGTTGAAATCCTTTATTTTTTTTTTTTTTTTTTTTTTTTTTGTGAGGACTTAGAGACATTTAGAAATCTTCATATTTAGATCAGTAAACAGGCTCTTGGACAACCAAACCCTCTGATACCATTGCGTTACTTGAACTAATAGTGTGTAGCAAATATGCGCCATTATCAAAATGAAGAACGCTGTAGCTTCGGCTAGACTCGTACTCACAGTATCCTTTTTTACCAACCAGGTTATGACTTTTTTCACTCACTTATGCTCCATAAAAGTTTGTAACGTAATTAAATTCTTCTTACTATACAGGTTTCTCAACCATTTCAGCTGCTGTCTACTACGCAAGCTTTTTGAATATCTTATCTGTCGTTCACTGCCTTCGCTAACTTATCTACTGAAAATAGACATCAATTTTCTTCCCGTTTCTAAAGAGATTCCAGAATATTTGAACAGCTTTTTTCATTCACAAGCAATTTAAATAACTTTATCTATAGCGGCTATTTAACAACAATTATTCTACTCTATACTAATGGTGCTGATGGGAATTGAACTAAATACTAATGCATTTAACATCACAATTGTAAGTGGTGAAACTAAAACGTTATTCAGAACAGGTAAATCGATACTAGGGCCAGTTAAAGTCGGTTGCACAAATCCAAGAAATGATTTTAGAACAGTCTTAACAAAACTTCATATCCTCGAACTATATTAAACAAGGCATATTGAACAGGTGAATGCATTAGATCATGCGGCCAACATATGTTTGCTGTGTGGTTGTTTCACAAATATAAAATTTAATAATACACGTCCGACTCAAATAACTTTCAAATCAAAACTAATATTTTATTTTTTATACGAAAATTAAAAATTGAAACATAAGAAAATCTAAGACTACTTAAACATATAAATATAAAAATTAATAGAAGTATGTGCTGCCACACTAGCCCCTTCCAAGTTTAATCATAATTAAACGATATATTTTAAATTAAACTTAAATTATTTCATTTAATGGTACATTCAGCTATATTATTGCTCACGAATGCGGGCTTAAGATGATCAATTGAAACGTTTTCGGTTTTTGATCCTATTTGTAATTTGAAATATTTATCGCTTTTATGTAAAACTTCATATGGACCATCATATTTTGGACATAAAGCCTTAGGCGAGTGTAATTTCTTCCATACGTGTGATGTGTTTTTAAGATCATTATGTACAAATGGTTTTTGATGTGAGTGATTACTTGCTGGAACTGGCTTTATATTTTCAAAAGATCTTCGGAGAAGTGTGAGTACTTCTGAAGGAGTTTCGTTATAGTCTACATTACTTTTGAAAAATTCTCCTGGTAACCGTAAAACCTCCCCGTAAATTAATTCCGCAGGTGATGCCTTAATGTCTTCTTTGAAAGCTGCTCGTAAACCTAATAGGACTATAGGCAGTGTTTTCGTCCACTGTAGATTTTCTTTACAAATAAGAGCAGTTTTAAGTGTACGATGGAATCTTTCGACGATTCCGTTCGATTGTGGATGATATGCTGTAGATTGCTGATGATGAACTCCAAAAATTTTAGCAACACTTGCAAAAATTTTTGAGATAAATTGTCTTCCTCGGTCTGTGTGAATTTTATGAGGGCAACCAAATCTACTAACCCATCCTTCAATAAAACCTCTACATACATCTTCAGAGGTAATATTTTTTAAAGGCAAGACTTCAATCCATCTTGTAAAACGGTCGATAATAGTCAACATATACTGAAATCCTTCAGATGGTGGAAGAGGTCCCACAATGTCCATATGTATTGCTGCAAATCGTTGAGTTTCTTGAGAAAATACACCAAATTTTGATTTTGTGTGACGATTTACTTTTGAAGATTGGCACGTTTTACACGTTTTAACCCAGTTGTTACAATCTTTATTAATAGATGGCCAAACAAATTTCTGAGTAAGCAAACGTCTTGTTGACCGTACACCAGGATGAGAAAGTCCATGTATATGGTCAAATACTTCTTTTCGAAATTGCAAAGGAATATAGGGTCTGACATGTTCTGTAGACACATCGCAAAAGAGTTTTAGAGTTGAATTTGGAATTTGCAGTTGTTTAAATTGGAGTCCGGTAGACGAGTTTTGAAAATTCATAAATTCTTCATCAGTTAGCTGAACTTTAGCAATGTCTTCATATTTTGTTAAAGAAATTTCATCTATGCGTGACATTGCATCAGCTACAGAGTTAAATTTACCAGATATGTGACGAATATCTGTAGTAAATTGCGATATAAAATTCAAGTGTCTAAACTGTCTAGGGGATGCTTTTTCTGGCTTTTGACTGAAAGCAAATATTAATGGCTTGTGGTCTGTATACAAAACAAACTTACGACCTTCCAACATATGACGAAAATGCTTAATGGATTTATATGCAGATAATAACTCTCTGTCATACGTACTATATTTCATTTCCGTATTAGAAAGTTTCTTTGAAAAGAATGCTAAAGGTTTCCAATCACCATTGTCGAATTGTTCAATTGCTGCACCTATCGCAAACTCAGATGCATCAACCTTCAAACAAATTTCAGCATCAGGATCTGGATGAGAAAGTAATACAGCTTTTACTAAATCTCTCTTACATTGTTCAAAATCAGTTTGAAGATCACTGGTCCATTGTATAGGACTTTTATCATTTTTAACAGAACCTTTTAAAAGATCATGAAGTCTGCTCTGAATTTTTGCAACACCTGGCATAAATTTTCTATAAAAATTTATCATAGCTAAGAATCTTCTCAAGTCGATTACGGTTTTCGGTTTTGGATACTGAATGATTTGCTCAACTTTTTCTTTTGAAGGTCTTAAACCAGCAGCAGTTATATTAAAACCAAGAAAATTTATGTCGTGTAAACCAAATATGCATTTACTGGGATTAATTAAGATACCATAATCTTTGAAACGTTCAAATAGAATCTTTAAGTGTTTAATATGTTCCGCTTCGTTTTTTGAAGCTATTAACACATCGTCAATATAGACGAAAACAAATTCTAAACCTCTACAGATTTCGTCCATATACCTTTGAAAGGTTTGTGCCGAGTTTTTTAGTCCAAACGGCATTTTGAGAAATTCGAAGAGTCCAAAAGGTGTAATTATTGCAGTTTTGGGTACATCATCGGGATTGACTCTAATTTGGTGATATGCCCGTACCAGGTCAAGCTTAGAAAACACTTGACAACCTTTTAAATTATACGTAAAATCTGTTATAAAAGGAATAGGGTACTTATCTGGAACTGTAATCTTGTTGAGAAAACGATAGTCTCCACACGGGCGCCAATCTCCATTCGATTTTGATACCATGTGAAGGGGATTAGCCCATTCACTTTTAGATGGTTGAATAATAGCTTGATCAAGCATGAACTGAAATTCTTTTTTTGCTATAGCCTGACGTTTTGAATCAAGTCTACGAACTTTTGCCGTTACTGGTCTCCCAGTAGTCTCGATGTAATGAAAGCATCTAGATTCTTTGCTGCACTTGAGAGATGAGTTTATACTTACAATCTCAGGATATTCTTGAAGAATTTTTTGGAAAATAGAATCATCCTTTTTAATATAAGAAATTGATGAAGAATGTATCGAAGATAGGGTTGCTGGAGTTGAAATTAAAGTTTTTCCATCAATTAATACACGATTCTTGAGATCAGGTAATAAATGATGGTGCTTCAAAAAATCAGAACCTAAAATTGCATGAGTTACATCGGCAATAACAAAAATCCAGGAAAAGTTTCTGCGTAAACCAAAATTGAGCTGTAGCAATTGTGTTCCATATGTTCGAATTTCAGTTCCATTTGCGGCAAAGAGTTTAATTGGATAAGAATCACGATTTAATATTGAAGAATTTTGACGTTTCGATACAGGTGGAATGACAGACACGTCAGCTCCTGTATCGATAAGAAACGTGTATTTGGTTGTTAAATCCCTAAGAAGTAAGCGGCATGTTGTTGATACAAAAATTTCGGGAGCCGCTTTATCCGAAATTTCATTTAGTTTTTTGCTTGTGGGTGATTACAAGGCGAAACACACTTTGTTGCCTTGATATCAAAACGTTTGTGGTACCAACACCAACTGGTACGTTTCTTGGAGCTACTACGGGTTCTCTGACGGTTTTTATTAAAACTCCATTCTTTACTTCGACCCCGTAGAGATGAATCTAATTTCTTTTCTAGTGCTTCAATCTTTGCAGTTAAGCTATTTATAAAGTTTTCGGAAATGCTTAGACTAGAAATTTGTGGATGTGTAATTTCGAATATTTTATCTGCTTGCAATGCTAGATCATTAAGATTCAGTGTACTAGTTGCTAATATGGACCGAATATTTTCAGGAAGTTGCTCCAAGAAAAGCGTTTTTAAAACATTTTCACCAACATCATTGCCAGCAGCCAAGGATTTCATTGCTTGGAGAAAATGAGATGGCTTCTGATCGCCAATAATTAATCCACTAAATAATTTTTTTAATTTAGCCTCTTCGGATATTGAAAAAGTAGATATAAGACGGTTTTTAATTGCATCATATTTATTCGTTGCCGGCGGAGATAATAAAATATCACCAATAAACTTTAAATATGAAGATTCCAAAGAAGCAACGACATGGGAATACTTAATTTCATCTCGCACAATTCTTGATAATTGAAATAATGTCTCAATCTGAATAAACCATAATTGTGGATGTTCACTCCAAAACGGTGGTAGTTTTTGAATTGCTGCTGATGATGTAGCAGCCACTTCTGGAAATCTTACAAAATCATCTTGAAGGTTGCGTGCTTGCTGTCCAGTTAAATTGGAATTATTTTGACCAGCGGGATCCGCTGTAGGAGCCGGAGAATGTAGTAAGGACATGGGGTCACCAAATTTGTGGTTGTTTCACAAATATAAAATTTAATAATACACGTCCGACTCAAATAACTTTCAAATCAAAACTAATATTTTATTTTTTATACGAAAATTAAAAATTGAAACATAAGAAAATCTAAGACTACTTAAACATATAAATATAAAAATTAATAGAAGTATGTGCTGCCACAGCTGTTTTCCTTTGCGAGTTGTCAAAATTGTTCCTCTTTTTCTTATTGTATGTGTATATTGTATATTGTGTGCGCACATGTATTATACATATGTATGTGTTCAATTGCTTGCTAATTTTTCACAAATACATACACACATATTGTCAGAAGTTTTTGACATCTCAACAAAATTTTACACAAACAAAATACACGCAAAAGCTAATGCAGTCACCTGTATCAATGTGCCTTGATATTAAGTTATATCTGATTACATCTTGCATATTACCGAATATGTCTTATGCATAGCGTTGTCAGATTTGGATATTTATAAAAGGGGTTTGAGGAATTCTTTGAAGATATATTTTGTGTTTTGGGGATTTAAAGCGTTTTTAGAGATTTTTTTGTTCCATCTTCAGAAATGCTTTAAACGTTTAATTCCAAAAATATGCACCAAAAACCTACCTTTGACAACGAGATAGAACAATTTGATTCCGATTTTGTTATATATAATGTATTGTTATGAAAGAAAGATCTGGCAACCCCTGTTGTTGTTAACAGTATGAGAGTGGTAAATAAAGTTACTTCCACAAATGATGTGTGTGTATAGAATAATACCACAATTAGCTAACAAATGCTGAGCAACCTCAATGGTTGCGTTACTAGAGGTGCGTGCTGTAAAACAGAAGATCGTGAGTTTGATGCCGCCTTCGGGCTTGCGTACAACGGAAAATAATAAATGTTGTAATGCAATTAAAAATTAAGAAGCAGCAGTACGAACCTCCTGAAAAGCAAAAGACAATTATTGTGTGAAGCCATGACAGATAATTTAGTGGACACTTCCAATTTAATATAAGAGTAACAGATAATTATAATAAAAAGTAAGAACGGTAGCAGTTAGCGCAGGGAAGTGTATTAGCATAACAGTAGTGTATGGCAGACGTGTGTTGTGGCTATCGGATTAAAGAAGATGACTGGCTTGGATAAAAAGGAGTAGTGGAGATGTCTGTGGTTAAGGTTACTAAACAAGGCATCGAGTAGTTCATGTCTCGCCGGAGTAACACAGTAGTGAAGCGTGGATGGCTGCGCTTGTAATAATAACGCATGTTTAGTAAATACGAGACTATGGGATTCTCAAGACCGGTAGGATCAAAAAGTATAGCCAGAGAAAACCGTAATGTAAAGAATACGGAGTTTATAATGAGCCACAGTGGTATTTGCAACCCAAAGAATTCGTAATTTTGTTACCAAAAAGAGAAAAACGTAACAATATATATATACATATATATAATTTATACAAATACAATAAACATATGCTAATACTTAAATCTATGGCGAAATAATACACCATAAAAAAATTATACAGGTCTTTTTGAGTGTTCTAATTGAACTAAACTTTTGCAATTTTATTTTGTATTATTATATACTTAATGCATATGCGGTGAGAACACATTCGAACATGTTTAGCCATTAGAGAATTTCAAATATATCTTACAGTATCCAATAACTATATAAGTAGGTCACAAAAGAAAACTGCAACGAAGTCATTGTTCTTTAAGTTAAATATAATATAATAATATAATATAAAAATAGTAATGAAATTGTAATCATGTAAGAATACTACACTGATCATTGTTCTCACTACAATATATGTGCCGTATTCACAAGCTCTGCTAAGGTGTAGGTAGTATTGCATACCACCTTTTGTTTACTTCTTTGTGAACAACCATTGTATCAGTGTGCCATTGTATATTGTACTTCATACGTCAAAAAGTAAATAAAAAGAAGAAAAGTGCTATTCATCATTTGTTATTTATAAGCCAAATGGGGAAGAAAACAGAAAAAAGTAAATAAATATTTTTTTTTGTGTGAGGATGAAATTCAAGACATTTTTCGGATGTACCTAATGTACTTGCTCTCCAGTCGCAGAATTATACATTTAGGGCTACCAAAATCATCATTATGGGATAATCGGGTTTTAAGATATTTTGATGAAAACAGATTTCTTCATATGATACGACTACGGCCAGAGGAATTTGCCTATATATTCAACCTTATAAAAAATGACGATGTTTTTCACACAATTGGCGAAAGGCTCCAACTACGCATTGACTTGCAGCTTAAAATTGTACTCTACTGCTTGTGATCTTCAGGAAATGGTGCTTGTGTTCGTAAGGTAGCATCTCTTTTTGGTATAGGTGATGGCGGTACCATACAAAATATTAGAAATCAAGTCATTAAAGCAATATTAAATCTTAAAGAACAGTTTTTATATTGGCAACTTTCAACTTCAACTTTTTAATAAATCAGTCAAATCAATAAATTAAATAAATAAAACTAATAAAAATATCTCTTAATTCAATTTAATTTCATATAATTAACACATGAACACAAAAATAATAATTCATTTAAACATAAAACATTTAAACAAATACAACGTTTGAAAAACATATGAAAAAAAGTACTAAGTGTTGTATCGCATGTTTGCATGAAAATTACCAACAACACAGCTAGAACCGTTGTATTTTGTTAGCACTTAGCACGTACTAGGGGGCTTGTGAATAGGGCAATGGAGTTTGACATTTAGCGTTTACCATCGCAACATCCTTGTATTATTTCGCCATGCTTAAATCTATATACATATATATTTATATAAAATTGTTGCAAGTGTGTTGCTACGAGTACTTTATAACCCACGACAGGTCAAACTAAATTAAATTAATAAAATTAAATTTAAATTTGTACGGGTTCGTTTTGTATGATCGTGTAGATGGTTTATCTAAAGTTTGCATGAAATCGGTTGACGCGTTCGTTAGTCATGACTTTTTATGCCAACGATTTTGTCCATATAAAAGAACAACAACAAATACGTAGTCCCTTATGAGCGTATGCAGTAGGTATACTGTGCGCTGACTTCACACACACAAGGTATTCAGTGTTAATATTCATGCGTAGCTAAGCACGCCGGGATCCGCTAGTTGAATATAAAAATAAATAGTATTATTTGTAGTGGAGATTTTTGGGCATAGCTGAAATTACTTTTTGAGGAATTGTGGGAATAAAATTAATCTAATTGGAAATACGACTCTAAAAAAGTCTGGGAACCTTGTTTATGGCCTGTTATCAAATGCTTCCTGGAAATTTCTATAACTTTCGTCATTCAAATTATAATGTCCGTTTCTTTACCTTTTGGGTAAAGTTTGTGAAAAGGAGCGCATGCATAATTTTCTGTCATAAAGTGAAGAAATTATTTAAAAGTATGGAAACATAAAATCAAAATTTTAAACACAACATAAAAAATCAGTGTTTTGAATTTTTTAATAAAAATAAATCAATTTTAATAAATCAGCAAAAAATAATAATGAAACAGTCGTTACGAATTCGTTGTTCTCCAGAAAGCTGTAAAGCCGTTAAAACCACAAAAAATAATTAATTGTTTGGTGGTATTGGTTTATTAGCTCGCTAATTTTGCAGATAAATATAAATCTTTCAATATGCGAAAATGATGTCGGAATTTCTTGTCCGTATATAAACGAACAATTTCATCAAAATAGTTTCGAATGCTGTTACTTTTTTGGCATTTAGAAATATTCAACATTAGCGATTCTTCAAAGACGGACCCTTGTCCGTCACTATTTTTCTAAATATTGTTTATGTCTTCATCTTTTTGGCTGCTTCGTTAAAAGAAGAAGAATTTTATTCTCTCATTTACCTAACTTTGAAGTACGGCAACACTTTTCGTACAAATTGGGATCCCACAGGGTATCAAAGTAGAGTAAAGAAATAGGCTTATTATCCTAAATTATAATTTATATAAATCTTATATTAAAATTTAATAATTTATCAAAATCGCGTTTGATTAAAAAAATGAAATTTAAATTTATTAAAATTTCTATTTCAAGTATTAAATTAATAAGGATTCAATAACATGATTGATTTTGCAATTTCAAAAATAAAAAAAACAATTTAAAAAAATTGCAAATCAATCACTAAGTTGAGATACATTTGATGCACATGGTTTGCAAAAAAATAAGTAAAAAAGTAAAAGCTGAATGGCACGTGTGAACGAAGCACAATACACAGAGAGCAGGTGTATTTTTGCAAGATTTAATTTAAAATAAAGCAAACAAAAAACAATTATCTGTTTTTTTTTTTGCAACAAATAAACATTTTAAACTAATTACTTAAGCTCGTTTCTTTAAAATTCCAGTGGCAATATGTCAACCCAACAATTAAATAAAGAAAGTCCTTTGACAACACTTTACGTTACAATTCAAAGAACACTTTCGAGATAATTTGTCAGTAAAAATTAAAGGCAACATTTTTTATAATTTCTAATTTTCTTTTTTCTGGTTGTTATATTAGAAAGGACATTTTCGTTTTTTCCTTTTGCAAAAATTGTGAATTAATCATTGCCACATTAGAAAATAAATGGAAAAAAATATAATAAAAATTAAAAAATTTTAACACGTATTTGAGCCACTTTTTCATATTACAAAAAAACACAAATAAAGGGTTGTTTGTAAGTGTGTATGTGTGTGTCAGTTGTGACACAAAACAAAAAATAAATTGTCACTGGAGAAAAGGTGCCATTGTCGTACATACAAAGAAAAAAAACCCAAACTCATTCCATATGCATATCACACTTTGGTATATTTAACACAATTTACTTTTTTTAAAGGTATTAAAAAAGTTTGGATTTAATGTTGTAAATTTGTTGAAATGGCGCTACACGCAAAGAGCTGGTAATAAGGAATATACTTTGTTTTTGTAAAACTTAAAAAATTGTTGCTAAGGAGATCGGTGGCATACCATAACGCCGAAAATTAAATCGCACAAGAAAATGAAATAATGTCCATGGACATTATGTCACACCACGATGCCACATTATGTCCATCAAAATGGAGTCATAACCTCCATGGATGTTATAGATATATTTTATGGTATTCAATGTAAGATGCAACGTTTTTATAAACTGGCTTACGAAAATCTTTGACAAGCGAAGCCGGTGTTAGTTATACCGTAGAGATGAATATCCTTGCGCCTGGCCGAAGGCCCGCTATGTACAATATCTTTAGTAAGCGAAGCAGGTATTGTTTTAAGTGCGGACACTTTATAAGTGATACTATGTCCACACTAGAAACGACACAATGTCCATTGACATTATGACGTTTTTTCCAAGCGACATAATATGAATGGACTTCATGTCACTCTAGGTATGCTTGGACACTATGCCTATCACTAGGAAACCTATATAGTTCTTGTTCTCATTGTTTACTTTATTTTTTATCGAGTGAGATCGAATAGGGACAGTCGTATAGCAGGGAGTATAATAATGGGATGCAATTTCTTTGCTCTGTACATTTGCTTTGCTTGAATCCAAAATCCTTCAAAAATATAAGAACTTAATTAAAGACACGGGAGTATTTTTTAAATATTTAATTTTAATAAAAAACTTCGTGCTATTTTTTTTATTTAATTATTCCGATTAAATTAATTACCGATATAAATTATTGAGGGTCAAACCACGTCTCGATGTCCATTTCGTTACGACTTACTAAACTCTTCAGGAAAGTTCTGACAAACATTTTAAATAAACTAAAGATTTTTGTCTAAACAATAAGGCAAAGACAAAAATCAAAGTTTAAGCCAAAACAACAATAACCAACAGTAATTCTATTGTTCTTTCTCCACTGTATATGGCTGACTTTTTTTCGGATCTTTTATACAGTTGAAAGAGGATGAAAAATAAAATATCAAAAACACTACGATAATTTATTTTTATGCACAGGCACTTTGCAAATTATTTAATTAAAGTCACTCGAATATTTTGTTAATATTTAATTTTAATAAAAAAAACTTCCTTAACGTTAAAACAGAGCTGGTTTCAATGGTTGTATTGTATAGGAGATGGAAGTTTAAAGCAAATACTGAAAGCATTTGTATTTCACAGCAGTTAGTATTTCAAGCTGATAATAAATGAGCGCATGGGAGATGAACAAAAAGCCAAAAAAAATTAATGCCTGCTGTAATATTTTAAATACACAATAATTAAAAAATACAGGTATCCTCGCGGTGATAATTTTTCACAGTTAGCTGCAATATTTACTTGATTAGAACGCAGTAACGTGTAGCCATCCAATGCTTCAGTTGTATTCTGATGATAAAATTTTTGGTTAACACTAATTTACTCCCTGGTTATATGCACGCGTTTTCTTTCGGTTCGGTTCGGTTTGCTCTACTCGTTTCGAAAGAAAAAATGTTAAATTTTTGGTTTCTAGAGAGCCAGCATTTGTGATTTGAGCTAAGATATCGTCATTTGTCAGCTTTATTGCAGGGATGTCATTTTAAGTTCCGAGACATGTTTGAGGTCATAGACTTTTATTTTCATGTTTAAAAACAAAGGTTTAAAAATAAAGATTTCTATTTATCGTCAAATCTCTTGGTGAAGACGTTCGGTCCTTCTTCGGCTCTTCTTAAGACATGAACTTAATTCATGCTTTTAAGTAGTATTACGAACACGATAGATTAGAAGTCTGGCTCTAATTTTTCATTGTTTTATTTTCTTAAGAGAACATGTTTAGGAATTGTTCACTGGAGGTGTTCGAATTCTGGATACGGCTCACGGTTTATTAAATTCTGGACGGCATCTATTGATACTTCATATTAACAGTAGTATTTTGGCAGGTGGATATATAGAGACAAAAGTTTTAGCGGACAGGTAATCTAACAGTCCTACCCTCAGTTGAGCCTTGAAGTAGTCTTACCTAAGGATAAAAACAATACTCGATTGTCACAGTTCTCCTGCTATGATGGTTTGGTAGCTTGGCATCAAGACTCTTTGGTCCTAGGAGTGCAGAAATATTATAGCGAATGAGTTACCCAGTGTTCCTGAAACATGCAGGTTACGACTTCGGTGCAAGAAGAAGGTGACTAAAAGATGGGCTACCAGTGATGTTTGAATGTTTCCAGCAATTTTTTTCCTCTTGATGAATTAAAGTAACGTTATAAAATCAAAGTAAGGTTATAAAACCTGTCTTTATTAGAGCACTTGGTTGTACTCTATCTCATACGTTGAGGAGACTGTAGAATATCATGTTTATTAATATTCTAAATGCTTTAGTTAAAAATGAAAGGGATACTTTGTATCATTTTTAAGCAGTGTATGAAAATTAACAAAACGTTTGGTAAACGTTTCATGCCAAGACAAACACTTTGCACAATTTTTCAATCGTTTTGTTCATAAGCAAAATTAAAAAAAAATATTTTTAAATGAGAAAAACCGAACATAAAGAGCTATTCACTCATCATATACTTTTAAAATGCTAATGCGCTCTCTATTAAAACGAAAAAATTAATCAGCAAATATTTGCAAAACGTTTCAGTTTTGTTCTCGTTTTTTTCTCTTCTAGCTGCGTATTTTTAATTTAATAAACAGTTTGTGTTCACAAGCCAAAGAAATATAAAAGTAACTGCCCATTTTACAAAATGCGAAGGAACGTTTTTTGTCGCATACTTGTGTAGGAATAGATTTTAATATTTTATTTTTGCTTTCATTATAAATACGTAAAGAAAGCTTTCAATCCAATCCAATCCAATCCTAATGTTTTCATTTTGTTTTTATTTTACTAACTATAAAAAACGAAACGAAAGAAAACGTTCCGTTTTGTTTATTTTCGTACCCTGCTTTTAGGGTCAGGCGGAATTCGCAGACATCGTTATTGTTACTATGCTGGGGACTTTATTATTATTATTATGAAGATTATAGTACCAAAATGGACCTAAAATTGTGCATGTGACGAGTAATGGTATTCCGGTAGTTACAGTTTGATTTTCCGACACCCTGATTTCAAAGCAGAAATTGTGGGTGAGAGTATAAATATTGTTTGTTTTTTTTTTAAATAAGCAAAGTTACTGTCGGTCGCGTTTTTTAGCCATCTTTTTTAAAATCTTGTTTTTTTAGCATCCCTTCCTATTTGCATGTGTGTTACAAAGACTATCTACAACAAACACTACCCTACACTTAAGAAAGGCCTTTAGTTCACATACAAATGGTTTAAACATAAAACAAGCATATTAAAAAATAAGATAAATGATTTGTTAGATTAAATTTTTTTTCTCCACTTTTAACTTTCTTACAAAAAAAGGACCTTAAGGAATACTTTACAGTCATTAAATAAAAAAGGAGTAAATTGAAAAAAAAAACTTGGAAAAAAGATCAACTTAAAATCTAGCCGTGATCCTTATCATGTCTATTTAAAATTATTTAGCTTTTGTTTTGTTGTATTACAAGTCCCAAGTAGAGGAGGGATGAAGTTAGTTGATACAAATATTTTACATTACTCTAATTAAAATCCATTGTTAATCATATTGTGTATTCAGTCTCATTGCAATAATATTAATGTTTGTTTTATTTTCTGTTTGCTGTTGTTTAATGTTTGACTTTATTTGTGACCGATCAAAATATTGACTGAAACCATAAATTTTAGTTCTTGTTTACGTATAAGTTACTAATGTCAAATAAAAGAATGTGGTATGGACACAATACTACTTAAACCATTATTTGTACATATGTTACCAACATTGTTTGTGGTATTTATTGCTTCATTAAATCATTCATTCAATCGCCGGCCGCAAACAAACATAACTTCTTGTTTATTTAATCGAACCAAATGAGGTTTAAGCACGAAGTCTAAAATGAAAACCTTCTAATGAGTAGAAGTTTAAAAATCAGTGGTGTGTAAAGGTATTGGAATTAATATGAAAATATTTTGAAACCACTATAGGGGTTTTTTAAACTAAAGGACATCAAATATTGCCTTTAAGATGCGAGTATACAGATGTTTTTAATTTTTTGTTTGACATGTTCTATCATTCACTATTCGTTTTTGCACACTGCAATGGAATCAAAATACTTTTGGACTAAAATGAATTATTTATAAAAATAGGAAAAAATCTGATTAAACAAAAAATTTTTTTATGACAATCATTAGCATTCTGATATTTTATTAATGGAATATTTTGTCTTGTTTTAATATTACAGTTAAAAAAGGTAGTGACAAAATAATAAAATCACAAAAATTAAATTAGATCATATAACCCATTTTATATACTGAAGATTCAGAAACCTAAAATTGAGAGAAATATTATATCGGGGTGACAGTAAAAAATTCTATAACTGAATATCCTAAGGGAACCTTGGACCTAATTAGTACTTTATAGAGGGAGTTTCACAGTTTTTGTGGGATTTTGAAGATAATAAAGTAGGGCGTTTTTACTTTTTTACCCTTTGATTATTTGTTGCTCAAAAAGGAAAACGGGTGCCCATATATGGTTTAATAGTGAAGGCAATACACGTCAAAATCTGTTTTCTATTGGCATATCCTTTAAGTTTTGATTATTTTCTATTTTTTATCTTAGCCAACACATTAATAATCGTTCACCACAAGTTGAAAAAAGTATATCGTTTCATATGTAATTTCTACGATATCCATTTCCGACCCAGTAGAGTGTATATGTTTTAAGTTCTTATGCATAGCGAATTCGATTAAGCGATGTCCGTCTGTTCGTCCACGTTCGGGTTAAATTCAACTTTACGCCAATCGATCAAATAAGTTTCAAAAATTAGCAAGATCGGTCCATATCCTTCGAGGCAGCGGAAAAACAGCACGCCTGCCTCCAATTTTCCGATATCATTTAGAACATATCTAGGTTTTAGTAAAGTAACTCCAATAAAAAAAGCAAATATATGAGCCGACAGAAAATTAACAAATAAGAAAATAACATCAAGTGAAAAAATTGTTGCCCGCGCATATTTTCCGAGTTACGGGCCTCTGAACTTTTCATGTAAAAGTATATTTTTCTTATTTTTTAATTCTCTGTCACCCTTATATTTGTTTTTTTTTTTTTTTTTTTGGTTGGAGTTACTTCACTTAACTAGGCTTATATTAATGACGAAGGGCAAATAAGATTCGTCATAGCCGAATATAGCACACTTACTTGCTTTTTATACTTTTTGTTATAGCGGCCGTAGTGCTACATACTCTGTATAAATTTTTAACGTCCGACAGACTCCTATTACTGTTTAAAACAGGAATGGGCACCCTTTTTGTAATGCAAGCCAAAAATGAAAACAACCAAACTTAAGCCGGCCATTAACATTGGTTTTATAGGTAAATGAAAATTATGCATGAATAAAACGGTGAAGAAAATTTTTAGAAGTTGAACAAAAATAAAATACTTCTGAGAATATATTTATACTTATACTTTTTATTACTGCACTATAACATTTAAAAAAATTATAATAAGTTGTATAATTATATTAATGAAACTCTTGCCACAGCTTAACTGTGGATTAGGTACCTATGTCGGGTCGAATTTTAGTAATAGCAACTACTAAGCTAATTTCTAAGTTCTCGTCTGTAATTCGCGATCCATATTTTGATTTAAAAAAGGTATTTTACCCAAAAAATTTTTTGGCATTTATATGTGCTCCCAAACAGTAAAATAATTGTTTTTTGAATTATTTATTAATTGCGGAAATACATATGTGCGCGTCTAATTTTTTTTTTAATTTCATTTTTATAATTCTATGAATTTAATTTTAAGATCCTTTCTTTCTTGCAGTTCAATTAATTCTAACTTAAAATTTTCGGAAAATTTGGTTACATTCAAAATAGCATTCTTTACTGCTAAAATCCGATAATATTACTTCAAATTCTTAACGCAAAGGGAATAAAATATTAATATATTTTTGTTTTTCGTAACTATTTTTAACGTAACTTTTTTCATTATGACTTTTAGAGAATACAATACAAGACAAAAGAATATATATATATATTTTTTTAGTTTTGTTTTGTTGCCTGCCAGTGCTTAAGGGCCGGCAACCATGTAAATTGTAAATATGTTCGCGGACCGCAGTTTATGTGCACGTCGGCCGCAGTTGGCCCGCTGGCAGCAGGTTTCCCACCCGTGGTTTAAAAGATAAATCCATATTTGTCCAGTATGGCAACATTGTAACTTTTTGTACATACTCTGTCCAAATTTTAAATGTCTGCCTACAGTTGAAAAATTTAAATCATATACGTTAAAGTCACTAGATGAGTACCGTTTATAGTTTTGATTTATTTTCAATTCTTTATATTTGTTCTTGGCATGTGAGAACGGCTGATGACATGCCATCATTCTCGTGTAATAGGGTAAAACTCGTATTTGTTAGCGGCGCTTGATAGATTTTAAGATTGTTTGATATTTATACTGTTTTTCATTAAGCCGTTCTCATATGCAAAGTTTGACCATCTAAAAGTCGTTTTATATTTCTTTAAAGCAAGTCTAGACAAATTTTTTTTTGTAATTCTCGGCCAATGAGTGATTAGGAAGGCATCGATAAATTTGCTTTTAAGCCCAGAGTATTAGCTCACACACTTGGTGCTTCGATTACTAAGTGCTTCACATACTTTAAACAAGATGCCAACATCAATGCTATACTATGCCATATATCCATGTATCCAAGAAAGGCTTCAAATTGAATTACTCACTAACTCAGAGATCCATAATTTTTGGATTATATTTTCTTATTGTTTTACTGTTAGTAAAAAAGATACCTTATATGTTGTGCGGCCACTCTAGTCGCTACTAACTTCTTGGGTTAAATAAGATTACTAATATCATGTAATTCATTAGAAGCCCGTAATTGTCTTTGTTTCTAAGCATTGTTTTTGGCAATAGATTGTCAGTATCGTCCCATCAGTCTGCGAAACCATTATTCTCTTAATTAATATAAAACTGCGTTTATATTTTTTCTTCTTTTACGCCATTACAACTTAAAAGAGGGTCGATTTGATAGTAGCTTGAGGCCCTAATTAGCACTTTTTGTTCACTTTTAAGTGTTCAAAATGGAGTCCTGTTTGCTATCCACGAGTCCCAGATATTTTTGCATTATCGAAAAGAGTAAGGCTTACTGAGTTTTTCCTAGGAATGACAAATCATATTAAACATTGTGTTCGCCGGGAAGGTATACTACTTCGTTTTGACGCAATTTTTGTAGACATGTGGCAAATTTATTATGGGAAAATATTTGATACACATTGTATTAATTTATAAAACGTTTTATGAAAATCAATCTTCGATTACTGCGACGATGAGAAAGACTTGAAATTTTTGGGAGAAACAACGTGCCACTATTTGTCGTGTAGTGAATGATTTCGAAAAAAGAGGGTCAGTAGGTGATAGAGCCAAACATGTACCACAACATACTGCAAGATCGGCTGAAAACATTACTGCTGCTCAAGAAAGTGTTCAAAACAATCCATCGACTTCAATTTGACACTATGCTCAGGAGCTTGGTCTTCAAAGACCAACTCTGGCCACAATTTTGCACAACAATTGGCATTTGTTTTTATTAAAGATTCATTTAACACAAGAGCTTCTTCCACGAGACCATTTACGCCGCTGTACATATGCCAATAGAATGTTAAAGCTCGCCTATGACAACCCCGATTTTCATGAAAATATCATAATGAGTTATAACGTACATTTTCATTTGGATGGATATGTGCATAAACAGAATAGCCGGTTATGCAATGGAAACCCCCGAAATTATTTTCCAGCCACTTCTTAATCCATTAAAAGTAACAGTCTGGTGTGCAATTTGATTAGGAGGAATCATTGGACCTTAATTCTTTGAAAATGAAAACGGCGTTACGTTAACGGCGAATGGGGAAGGATATCGTGATATGATTGAAAATATTTTAATGCCACAACTGCATGCATTGGGCTTGATTGACATGTAGTATCAACAAGGCGGTGCCACATTGCATACAGCAGGAATTGCTAAGAGTAGTATGCCCTTCCGGCGGACAATTCTTAATTTCAAAGAGTCTGTTGAGAACGTTTTCGGTTGCGGCCGAAGCAACATAATTTATAGATGTAAAAAGCAGGTTCACATCACAGCACATTTACATTCATGAATTTATATACGAGTACAAATTCCGTAGTAGTGAAGATAATACACCGACTTACAGTGGGCCTTTAAGAGGAGCGAAATATTACTCATTCTTAAAGTAATAAAATTTAGCCCACGGTTGTTCAGTTTATGCCTTAAATAGACATTTTAAAAATAATGCTTCTCTTTTAGGAGATTCATAGTTTTAAATAGTGAAATAACGATGCGGAATAATTTTTTCATTTATGGGAAATATTTTATATTGAAAAATTTGCTGAGCAATTTTTTGTTAAGATAAAATCGTCTATAAAAACTGTTGCTGCAAAGTAAAAATTCTCACAATACTTACAAAAACGCCCTTTAAAAAATATGTGTTTGAGAAACATTTGTAATTTTATCCTGGTATCAATAAATTAAACTCTAAAATTATGTATCTTATCTTCTAATAAACTAATAATATTTTTTCATTTTTTTTGCCAATAAAACAAATAGAAATAGAAAATTTCTGAAAAATTTACACGCTTTTTCTTTAATAAGCGTAAAAAATGAAAATGATAATTCTAATGAAAACAATAAACAACTACGAAGGCGAACAACAATAAGGGCTTGTCGTTGTCACATGCATGAAGAAGAAGGATCACTTAACAATTAAAGCACCTTTTTTTTTTGCTCCCTAAAAGAGAAAAACGGTGGTGGTGGTAATTTTTTATCCACTTAATCAATTAAGTCATCATCATGAGCGGCAGCAGTGCATTCTTTTTTTCATAGAAATCGAAAAAATGGAATAACATTTGTGAGTGTTAGAAGGCCAACACTTTTTTATATATAATTTTCTCATAATGAAATTGACTTTTGTCTTAATTTTTGTTTGAGTATCAACACGTGTCATTGTGTATCTTTCTCACTGTGTATGAATTTAGTATTTTGTAGCTTTAAATAAATATAATGTTTTTCTTTTTTTAGGTATTATAAAGTATTGATTGGACATCTTAATGCGTCTTAATTAAGTTGTAACATCATATTTGTGTGAATGGAGTATTTAATAAAATATTTTTCTTTTGTTATTTATTTAACTTACAAACAAATAAAAAATAATCAAATTAATAATGCGGGATAATCATTTCAGGTCTTTAAGGGAATAAGAAAAAAAAACGAAATAAACAATTCTTAGCTATTTTTTATGTTCTCTTTTAATAACTCTTAATAACTGTTAATTGTGAATTAAGAGGTTTATTGATGTGGGTGATTCCAAATATAAAATATTGCTTATTAAATGTCTACTTGTATTTGAAAATTTATTGCTTTTTAAATGTTTTATGTATTTTTTTCTATTATTAATTTATTATGACATTAAAATATTGGTAATTTATTAAACACTGTGAAGCTACACCAAAATTCCGTATTTTAATTTAAGCAAGAGTGAATTAAAGGATTTTTTTTTAAAGAAAGTTTTGCGAAATATTTTTTGAACTTAAACTCTTAGATTGTCAAGCCATATTGGATAGGTTAATTATTAAGGATATATAGAAAATGTAAGCTAGCTTTCTGAGGAATATGTCAAATTTAAGGCAAGATTTAATTTATATAAAAAAAAGCCTGGGATTGAATCGTTACATTCGTGATAGTATCGACAGTCGTATGAAAAAAAATAATTATGTGATACGTTAATCGTATGAACTAAATGACATCATGACATACGATTGCAAAAGAATCGTGTTCTTTTCTTCGATTCACAATAGTTTTCAAATTAAAAAATTTTGGAGGTAGATATCTAGTGCATTCAGGCTGCTTTTCCAAATGTTTAAAAAAAATTTTTTTTGCTTGATAATTGTGACCTTGGGTATAAAATTATCAATATATTTTTTTCCTTTCAAGATATAAAATACCAGTGTTGCCACTGCATTACTACGCTTAGGAAGCTTATCTAATAGTCTGTTAGCAGTAGATTTTCCTTATGCTCAATAAGGAATTCGTTTTTGAAATTTAATTTTATCGTAAAAATTTATTAACTAAAACCAATTTTTATTAACTTAAATTTTTTTACTGAATTTGTAGCACTTTTCAAGTTATTCCGTTAACGGATTCGTAAAAAAACGTACATTCAGTCGTACGATAACGTACGAACGTACCAAAAGGTATTTATACGGTACGTGGAGTACGTTCACGGATGTAATGATTCTACCCCTGTTTTATCCTTTGAGTTTTTATTTTTTATTAAATCTTACATTAAAAATTTAACCAAAATCTCAAAATAATAAACTTAATTAATAAAATTTGTAATTTATTTTTTGTGTTGTTATTATAATTTAGAATAATAACCACTTTATACAAATGTAGAAAATACCATAGAAGCGAGTACTTAATTAGATAGACAATTTAATTGACGATTTCATTTGTATTGATTTTTATAGCAATTAAATTATTTTTACTAATGGTAATGCTTTTTAATAAAAAGGTTTATTAAATTACAAACACGGGAAACACTTATTAAATAAACAAAATTTCAAAAATTTATTGTGCTAAATTCTAAATATCCCGATTTTAATTATAAATCACCGATATTGATTATTGAAGGTGGAAGAACGTTTCAATGGCCATATCGCTACCGCTTACTAAGCTCGTCAGGAAACTTTTCACAAACATTTTAAATAAACTAAAGATTTATGTCTAAACAATAAAGTAATGACAAAAATCAAAAACAACAATAAACAACAATGATTCTATTTTTCTTTCTCCGCTGTATAAGACTGACTTTTTTTCGGCTCTTTTATACAATTGAAAGAGGATGAAAAATGAAATATCATAAAACACCACGATAGTTTATTTCTATATACAGGCACTTTGCAATTTAATTGTTAAATTAAAAAACACAGCAAAAAAAGTTTTTATTGATAATTAAAAGATTAAATGGTTTTAAATCATTACCATTAATGAACGTGTTCCTTGTCATTAGCATTATTTTAAAATAATATTTTGATTACAAAAATTTATTGAATTTTATATGTTTTAACTTTTCAGGAAAAATGAGACATTAGTGGACAACATATTTTTTTTCGTGTAAGTTATAAGATCTGCTAGCTCAGGTGTTAGGTACTTTACTTCTCAGACATCAACTTTTACACATATCTCACTTAAAAATTATAAATTATTAAAATTTTCCAAAATGGACCTATCTACAAGATTGTTAAGCTTTATTTATTTTATGCATAGTTTTTTTAAGTTTCTGTGTCCAAAAATTTGTGTTTCATAAAAACAATTATTTTTTATTTAATTGTAATTAGTAATTAAACGATTTCATTACCATTAGTAAAAACAATTAAAAATTTAATTTAATTAAATGGTATTTACTTTTTTATTTAAAACAATGAAGTTTCAATGGTTCATAACCATAACCCCAATGATGGCAAATAAAAATGTTATTAAAATATTTTATTTTAATGCTCATTTCAATTAATTTTGCTGCATACTGTTATTATTTTTAATATTCGAGACCATTTAATTAGGACAATGTATGGTAACAGTACTCTCATTTTGTAAAATAACATGATTTTAGAGGCCCACCAATATTAATATAAAATTATTGTAGTCACTTGCGTCATAACCAAACCTCATTAGTTTAAACGAAAATGTATAAAATTATGCAAATTAATAACTTGACCTAATGACATGTTTGTTCGTTGTCATCTGATACTAAAAGCTAAAAACACTTCTACCTTCAATTAAAGAAGAAATAAAATAAAATTGCTAATTAATAACCAGCCATACTTTGTCAACATAAATAAACAAAAATGTCAAATTGATAAGTGCAAAACGAAAAACGATAAATGGGTGAACACTAAACTAATTTATCAACACAGCATAACGCAAATTTAAAATAGTTCTTCCATTAATATCTAAGAGCAAAAGAATAATCTTGTTATTATAATAAAATAGAAGAATATTTTAAATCTAAGTTTAAATTCAAATGAAAATTGAATTTATTAAGTGGAATGAACACCACACCTTTGTGTTATTTAAAGTCCTTAAAATTTTCTGTCTAATAGAACAAATTAAAAATACAGTTAAAAAAATAACTCAAATATGATAAATAAATTATTTGTAACTAACCATCGCAGGACGACACGTGACTTAACCTTTGTTTAGTAAATATCAATAAGTTCTATAGAAGAAATCGTTACTCTTCATTGAACTTAAATTATGACACAAGTTTTGAAGCTTTAAACTATTGTAATTTTAAAAGTCTTTACATTTCATTATGTACACGCAAATAAAAAGCATTATTGGGTGACCATAACGGAACACAGAATCAATATTATTAATATTATTATTATTGTTAAAACTCTCTCTTATGGAAATTTATTATTTGGAATCTTTTTTATGTTAATCTATTTTATTTAAAATTACTAAGTATAAGATAAACAAAATAATCTGAATTTCATCATACGATGAAAACATCACAATATCACAAAAATTTAATCAAAAACAAGATAAAATTGCAACAGAAAGCACTGGAATATCTAAAAATCAAAATTTCACTAAGCGAATGAAAAACATCATATTTTTATCATAATTCAAGTAAATATATAAATTTACTATATTTTTTTTAAAGAGATGTAGCAGTTCTGGCAACAATATCTATTTATTTGTTTTTGTAACAGTGCTACATTCTTTAGAAAAGTGATAGATGAGAGATAAGACATATCCATTTTATTAGTTATTTTACTTCGCCGGCGAATTAACTATGAGGAAGTACCAATGAAAGAGGCTGCGTGCTGTAATGTAAATTCTAAATATGAATATTAATACCATCAAACAGAAAAAACATTTTTATTTTTTTATTTGCCGCAGGGTTTGAACTCTGGCCAACCACATTTGTAGTCAACTCGCTTACCATCATGACCACAGCAGCCAAAATGACCACAAGCCAATAGTTGACTATAGTTGTCGGATACTGAGGCTAAAGACGGCATGCAAAAAATTTAGAAAAAAAAACTCTAGATTACAAAAAAAAACCGAATTTTACTTAACGATCGAAATATCGCGCAATTTCACCAAAAGCTAAATAAGATTTAAAAAACAAAAAACTCTAGATTGAGAAAAATTCGGAATTTAACCAAAATATAACATTTTCACTATTAAAATTTTATTCAAGAAGACTATCAGTAAAATTCACTAAAAAACTTCTCAAATAAAATTTCAGAAAAAATATATTGGGCTTTAAATTGTTCTTGTAATTAATAGTTAATTTTTATTTCGGCTAAAGGTCTTATTTAATAAATAAAAAACTTGTTTTTTAAAAAATATTTTTTTAATCTATTAATCCGATATTTCGGCCAACTTTGTTGGTCATCTTCAGGTATTATTATTTGCAAAGTAATTTTTTAAAAACTTTTTTGATTAGTTGGTCGAAATATCGGATTAAAAAATTAAAAAAGAGTTTTCTTTTCTTTTTCTCAAACAAGTTTTTAATTTTTTATATAAGACCTTAAGCCGAAGTAAAAATTAACTATCAATTAACAATAAAAATTAACTTTTAAAAATTATTCTTATAGTCATTAATTATGGCAAAAAAAAACGATCAAAACAGATTTCATCTGTCGGTCTATAATGTTTCAAAATTACGGCCACACACATCAAATTACAACACCCTTATATTCCATCTCCAAATTTTATACTTGTTATAGCAGACTGTTTAAAAGTATGACCGTATACATTAAATTAAATCAACTAATGGGGCAGGCTTTGATTTATAATATAGAATATTAATACTTGTTACTATACCGGTCATAACAATCGGTATTCTGTGTAATTTTCAAGCGTTTGTCCATAACTGTTCAAACGATAGGCCCATATAGGTCAATTTACGTCACCTGTGGGGACACCATTTTTTAGATGAGTTTTTGTATTACTTTTTGTCATTGGGAGCTACAACGATATACAATTTATAAAACATGTTCTCTAAGGAATCCCTTTAATTTTTAAGATAAACTGTTAAAACAGGACCAATCTGTAAGCACCACCTTTTAAATAAAGAAATAATGTTCAAAATCAGTTCAAAACTGACTAAGTTCTGCGGGCACAAACATAAAAAAGCATAATATGAAGCACGTCTCGACCGCTATTCGGATAAAGAAAAATAATAATTTACCTTAATTGTGCTTGATTCTTTCATATATAAATATTTCATGAAATATTTATTATTTTAAACTAAAAAAAAAGTATTGCTGCAGGGAAAGCATATTCATATGGCCATTTCGCTACTGCTCCTATATAGCTCATCAGTGGATTCTATCCAAATTTTGCACGAAAAAACCTCGGAGTCTTATACCAAAAGCCAAATTGATTAAAAAAAGCAAAAAAGACCATAAAACACTCAAAAAATTTTGATACAAAAACCCAGTAACCACTGAGTAATTATTTTTATTTTTTCTTGCATTATAAAAAAGATTCCAAATAATAAATTTTCTAGATAAAGAAAAATAAAATAATTTTGATTATTGTTGTTTTTGCTTATGTTGTGAATTTTGTCTTTTCTTTATTGTTTGGATTAAAAAAATCTTTAGTTTATTTTAAATGTATGTAAAAAGTTTCCTAAAGAGCTAAGTAAGCGGTAGCGAAGTGGCCATCAGCAGTGCTTTCATCCTCAATAATCATTTGGTGAACTAATAATTTAGTCAGGATAATAGCAAATTATTTTCAAATTTAATTATATCTTGCTAAAGAAATGTCATTGTGATCAAAATATTAAAAACTTCAAAACAAACTGAATATAAACCACAATTGAGGAATTCTGGTGTAGGTATTTTAAAAATATAAATTTAGTTTAGTATGTAAAAAATAACTGATAAGAAAGAAACTATTAATTTTACAAAATTAAGGTAATATTTCTAAGAAGTTTTAAACACCGCATTAAACACCTTTCAATATAAAAAGTATCAAAATAAAAAATTTCATAAATATTTGCTTGTCTAATTAAAAAAAAAAAGAATTTTAGTTAATAAAAAAAAAAAAACAATGTTTCATGGAACTCAGTGTAGTTCACTAAGTACTAAATATGTTAATGTTAATATTTTAGCTGGCAATCCTTTATCTAATTTCTTAGAAATATTGTAAATAACAACAAAACTTTTATATTTAGTTTTATTTGATTTTTAGCCTTAAATGTGGTCATAAATATTTTTTTCTTCCCTTTTTTGTTTTGTCAACGTGGCCATGTCAAAGGATAATACAATTGTGGCATATGTTGTCTACGCGTTGTATGTAGTATTTTTTAATATTTGTTTGCAGAGGACAAATATTTACAATGTTGGTCATGATATTTTTATTTATTTAGTTCCCTTCATATTTTTAGTCTTTTATTATGTTTTACAAGGAAAAGTGGAAAAAATAAACGATTTTTGTATAACAAAGAATTAATCAATTTGTCAAAAGTATTTAGGTAAATATTTAGGTAAATGGCATTAATTTATGGTTACTATAAGTTTAGGACTAAAGGAAATTAAAACGAAATATTAAAGAGTCAGAGACTTATTTATTAAAGCAGAATTAAAGCAGTGAACGATAAGTTTTCTTCCACTATTTATTATATTTTATTTTATTAGGTTTAAGAGTGAAATGAAATTAAGCTTTAAACTGACTCAAAAACAAATTTGCATTTAAATAAACTAAAACAAAATTAATAATTTTCTAATTAATTTATTATTAGTTTTATATAAAGTTTTTGCAATAAACCAACTAAAAACAGACAGACGAGCAGAGGGCGTATACACTAAATAACATTACCTATCGATACATGCTTTATTTATATTTGTTGTTATAGGGGTCCTAACAAGATGTATCCTGTGTAAATTTTAACTGCCTGTTTAACTCAAAAAGGTAAGGTCACATACATCAAATTGGCTCACATATAGGGACACCCTTTATTTTATAATTTTTTAATATTTATACTTGTGTTTATAGCCGACATAGAAGTTTATGCTGTGCAATTTTCCTGACTTTGATTGCAAGGTTTCAAAATATATGGCCATATAGGTTAAATTTTGTTACCTCTGGGGACACCCTATAATTTCTAATTTTTACTTGTTATTTTAGCAGATACAGATGTGCAGATTCTGTGTAATTTCAGAATGTTTGACTATAAAAATATAAGGCCATACAAGTCAAGCTGTGGCACCTATTGGGACACCCTTTAATTATTACTTGCTTTTATAGAAGTTTTATATCTGTACGCATTCTGTGTTATTTTTCGAGTGTTTGACTATAACGCTTTAAAGCGATAGAGTAATATAAGTCAAATAACTTCACCCATGGGGCACCCTTTAACTGTTAAGTTTAAATTTTTCAATTTGTTTTTTTTTGCAAATATAAGTTGTTGTTATTACAAACATGTATAATTTTCGCATGTAAGACTTTACGATAAAAGAGAAGGGCCATATAAGTCGAATTATGACACCTTTTGGAAAACCCTTTATTTTTTTATTTTAACTTGTTTTTGTAGCAGATGTAAAAGTATACAGTCTTTGTAATTTTTCAGTGTTTGACTATAAAAATTCAAAAAATAGGGTCATATAAGTCAAATAACTTCACTTATGGGGAACCCTTTAAATTTTAAATGCAAATATTTTTACACACAAATATAAAATTTGTGTAATATTCGCACATTTGACTATAACCGTTCAAAAGGTAAGGTCATAAGAGTTAAATTGTGACACCTATTGGGCCACCCGTTAATTTCTAATTTTTACTCCTTTTTATAGCACAATTTTATACACGTATGTGTAATCTTTTCGTGTTTGACAGTAACGGTTCAAAAAATAGAATCACGTAAATTAAATAACATCAACCGTGGGACACCCTTTAATTAAAAGATTTTTTTTTTTATTATATTGTTTTTACTTTTTAAACTTCTCCTTTTTAAGACCAATTAAAATAAAAAAAATTCTTTTGCATAGTGATATATATATAAAAAACTTAAACAGCTCGTTATAAAACTCGTTATTCGAATACTTTTTATATTATCGGTGGTCAGAATAATAAAAAAAATTTTAATCATATTTTTTTATTTACGGCAACCAAGAAAATATATTTTTATTAAGAATTTTTTACATTCAAGAGTAGGGTTATTTAAAAATTGGTTTCTAAGGGCTCAAAGTATTAAATTGCTTAAATACTTTATTAGCTTGTGGGCAGAAGAACTCCCTAATTCCAGGTTGTGGGTTGAATCAGCCAGAACTCACGCAACTAGCAGTCATTAACTACTGCCGGCAGCAATTCAAAATCGGTAGAAGCTGACTAGTTTCTTAAGAACAAGTAGCCATGTAGCTTTCCAACTCGAAAGGAATTGAGTTACTAGAAGACAGGCCCAAAACTGGACTTTTATATTAATTTTATACCATAATTTTCAAACGGTTGATGTGCAAAATTAAAATGTCATTAAAACCAGATGACAATATGATTAACATATCTTTGCTCACAGGTAGAAAGGCTTTAAGTCGCATTGATTCTAAAATTTTAGTTCTTTGTGATTCCTTTACGTTACACACAAATATAGCTTGTCACAAAAATTTACTGTAAAAACGGTTATGCCTTTCTCCATGAAAAACATGTGTAAATTTAACATTAAAATATTAATAATAATTACAAAGCAAGTAATTTAAAATACTTTTGATTCATATATCGGGGCTTATGATTTCAATAATTTCAATAATAATAATAAAAAATAATAATAATAATAATAATTTATTTTTTCTTAAACTGATCTGGGGGTCAATTCTGGTTTTGTGAAACTGTGAAATGAAAAGTTTTTTCATGTTTTCATAGAGTTTTCGATTTTAGTTTAGTGAAAAAATGATAAATAAATTCAAATGTTTTCACATAAAAAGAACAAATGGAATGAAACTAATTGTTTTCAAAATTTCACAGTAATATGATTCTTGTTATATGTAACAGTATAAATGAGTGTCAAAAATTTTACATTTATAATGTATTTTTACACTTTGATTTTAACGGGAAAAATGGAGAAAGCTTTAAGAGGCAAGCACGCAAGCGCGAACCAAAAAGTTTTTAATTAATTACTTAAAAGAAAATGTGGACATTGCCAACGACAAGTAATAATTTAAAAAATTAATAAAAATTATCTTAAAAAATATGCATATTTACAGATTTGTAACTGCGGATGGTGCTAGGCATGGAGACGAAAAGTGGAAGAAACCAGACCGTCAAAAATGGAAGAAGTATTGGAGTGATTTGAAGTAAGTATATTTTTTGCGCATTTGCGTTTAAATTAATGTAATTTTTAAATTAAATGCTAGGTTCAACACCCGTGCTCAATACGCTGAAATAAAAAAAATTAACGGAGAAGTGGAGTTAACGGTTTAATTCGTCTAAAAGCATTTTTGCCTGTAGAAGAGCGCATTATAAAAATCACCACTGTGAAAGCAGAGGATCGAGATGGAACAGCGGAAGTTGGTTTTGAAAATTATTTTGTGGAAAGCAATGATGACAGAAGTTGTCAAGAAGCTGCAATTATTTTCGCTGACGCAAATGTAGAAGAAGGCACTGCAACTACTTCTGCGCTTACAGCTACTGCCACTACCATTGCCAGCACTTCAACTGGTACATATATCCAAAAATACCAAAAATACTAGTATGTATGTATGTGATAGTTGTTTTTTAATAACGAAAAATATAAATTTAGCGACATCTTAAAGTAAACTCAGAGACGCCTACGAAATTTTTTTGTTTTATAATATAACAATATTTAAATAAATTATCCACTTATTCAAAAAAGAGCTTGACCCAAAGAATACTGTGCGTCGAATTTTTTAGTCATGACGTAAAAAATTAAAAATTTGTAATTTAAATAGTTTTATTTGAAAAAAGGATAATGTACTAAACGCCAACAAATAACTCATCAATCTAGCGCAGTGATCATACAAAAAAAAAAAAAACGTGAGGCGATCGTAACCTAAGTTGACTCTTGATACAAAAATTCAATCTCCCCACGATTTTGTTTTTTATCTGATCAATGTTCTAGATTCATGAATTATTTGTTGGAGTTTAGTACATTATCCTTTTTTCAAATAAAATGTTTACTTATCAATTTCTTATACTTACTATATTTTCAATTTTATTTGGTTGGGTGGCTTTTACTGAAAAGGGAATCCCGTGTTGTGGACCATACTGTGCCTAAGTATATTATATGCATTCTCTTTGTTAAAATAAAAAAAAATGGTTTAAAAACCTTTCAGCAACAATACGTGCGGCTGAAGCAGTTAAAAAAATCGTTTGTGGCTTAGAGCCGCTTCAAAACTGCTAAGCTTTTACATCTGCATTAGACTTTTAGATTTTATTAACATAATATATATAACGAAAGTTTCACGGCTACAATGGAATGAAACACTTTTTCATTAAAAGAACGGGAATCGCAATTTGTGTAATTGTGAAATGATAATATGAAAAGCTGTTATGAAAAGGAAAATGAAAAGTTTTTTTTCATTTCACAGTTTCACAGAACCATAATCGACTCCCTGTAGTTTGTATTTAAATGCATACTCTTAACTAAAAAAGTATAAAATATATCCTTAACTACGGCGCTTACAATTAAGTTTATAATTAGTTTTAAAATTTTGCTTATTTAATGTCATTTTTTTAACAAATCAGGATCACAAGTAAACAAAAGATTAAAAAAAAAGGATAACAAAAACATTTAAAATTTGCTTACTGCAATACGAATAGTTTGTGACAGTAACAAACTAAATTGTTTAATTTCATTTAAGTAAAATTCAATTTTGAAGAATAGTTTTACAAAATTGACCATTTCAAAACCCAAAAGTATTTAAATGTTCTTTCTCCATACTAAAGCAAATCATGCTTAAGAACACACGTTTATAAAAGTTTAATTAAAGTTTTCGAGTATTTAAATTTAATTGATTGTTTTAATTGTTTATGCAAATTAAAAACAAGTAATTCGAAAACTTTTTAGTTGTTATAAATTTGTTAAAAGTATTTTATTGTTTTATTTACTGTTCAAATACCCAAAAGTTTTTGAGTTGTGATGTTTTTATTTGTTATTTGTGTTCAATTTGTTTGTCCAATTCACAGATTTCTAAAATTATATATTCGTAAACATTCATTTTGCAAGTATTTGCATTCTCGGCAGGAGTAACAACAAGATGACAATTAGAAAAGCAATAATAACAATATGTTTTCATGTCTTAACATCCTTGGCAAAATGAATGATTTTTAAATAATGTCAATCTGATGCAGTTAGTGACAAAAACAAACACTAAAATATTTGATCTATTTTAAAAAAAAATTATGGAAAATTAAAAAAAATGCAAAAAGACTGACTGACAGACGGGCAGATTGTCATGTAATATAAAATAAAAATTAAATCTATCTATGAAAATTTAACTGCCGGTGTAGAACGATTCAAAAGCTATTGTGATATACATCAAATAAAATCACGTATGAGACACTCTTTAATCACCAATATTATACTTGTTTTTATAGCAGACATAGAAAGCACCCGTTCTGTATAATTTTGAAGTGTTTGAGTCAAATTATGTCATATTTAAGGACACCCATTTATTTTCAAGTTTATCTTTTATTAATTTCTTTTATTGAGAGCTTCAGTGGCAGGAGAAAATCATACCTGGTATATGGAAAATACCTTTAATACATCAAATTATGAACTTTTTGAATTGGAAAAAAATCAAAATCAATTCAGAAGTGATTGTGTTCTACAGGCACAAACATAAAAAATGTAGAAGAGTTGAAACCCTTTCTTTAAGTCAGCTAAAATTATCTGTAATTTGATCTTTAAATCTTCGTCACAGTCCCTTTTGTAGTCCCACTTTTTAAAGACCACCTGATTAACAATATCAGTACTGGCGTTTCCTGGATATAATTACGCTTCAAAATTTTAAAAGCAAAATGCCTTTAATAGAAAAAACTGTGAAATTTTAAATTTATATTTCTTAAAACGTTCGGTCGTCTGAAAGATTTAAAATCTAAGCGAATCAAATAAAATTGACAATGAAGCATTACAAGAATCGAAGATAATACGGATATATGAGAGCAGAAACAACTAGTTTTAGTTGATAAAGTGGAAATCTTATGAAACTTTAAGTTTGCAAAGAGATGGCTCTAGAAGTGGCCGGATCAAGACCAAAGTTGAGAATGCCAACTTTGTAAGTACGATGCAATGTAATAACGAAGTAAATTGCTATGTGAGGTGAATGTATTATTAGAGTGTAAATGGAAAAGGTTTGGAGTTGACAATCGGGTTACTTCGTCTAAGTTCAATTATCAAAGAAATATTAATCTTTTGTTAAGTTTCGACGCAGCAGAAATGTTTGGCTTTAAAAATGTAGGAAATAGCTTCCGGAAATAGTTCTCAGTGAATTATTAAGAAAGCGGAAATGTGCTTAGTTGTAATAAAAGTATTTAAAGCAGAATTACACTGCTAATAACAGTACACGGAAAACTATAATATCATCTAATCGAAAGCCAAAGCAAAGGAAGCAAAGAAAGGATTTCAGCTTACATCAAACTCAGTCATGAGGAAAAAAGTTTAATAGTTTGGCGATTAGAAAATTGTGTAGCCAAAAAAGAGACCAAACAGCTACCTGAGATTATATAATGAGTGTTGCAGTCGATTTGTATACAGAAAATAAATCTCACTTTAAGTTGAAGTAAATTATTCTTATTTTTCTTTGCCGAAATCATATAAAAAATAGCTGCGATTTACTCCTAATTATTCTTAAAAAGCAGAACAGGATTTCTTCTTTCTGAAATTTTAAAAATTTAATAAAAGCTATCATTAAGAGTTCAGAAGTCGTAAAGTTATTCGTTTCGCATTCATTGTACTTTTAACGCCGCTTCAGCTTAATTTATATGACGATTTCTTAAAAATTTAATCATCACCAAACATCAAAAAAATTTTCTCCTTTTCTTTTCTCTCTTCTACGATTTTTATAAGTTTTATTCTTCTCTTTTAGAGTTCGTTTGATGACGAAAGTATAACGTTATAGCAGCATTTTTGAATAAGTAGCTATTTTAGCCCGGCGTTTAATGAATTCTATGCACTACATAGTGAGGTAGAAACGAATTATTTTTCAACGACCAGACCCTGGACAAGACCTTCAAAATCACAGACTAAAATGAGTTTTAAAATTTAAAATTTTTTAAGGTCACAAATTTCTTTATTTAGTTTTTCTTTTCTTTTAATTTTGGTATTTTAAACCATTATCTTTACTGGATAAAAAATACGTTATTTTCCCTTCTTGAGCCTTCGCGAACTTAATATTTTGCTTTTATCCCACATGTCATAAAATCGAAAAACTGAATGGGGCTAAGAAAGCAACAAACGTTTTTAATATTCCAAGTCTAAAATTTGTAGAAATTGTTAATTTATAATTGTGAAACTATTGTGTTTCTATCCCACTGTGCACTGGTAAAGCGGACAATTCCTAAAGCTTTTGTCCACCCTGTTGTTTGCTTCTCAAAATTGCAGAAATCATTTTATAGATCAAATAAATTGTCCGGAGGTAAAACGATTGTTAAAATTTAAGAACAGTTCAGATTTATGGCCCTTAGGTGACTCAGGTGTGCCGTAGTACTACCTAACTTTTACACATGTACTGCCAGTTTTTATCCTGTGGATCAAAGCCTTTTGCATTTAATACCGAAGAACATATCTTTGAATGCTTGTTTTGTCCTGAAGAAGGACATGTAATATTGTAACTTTATTGAAAAAAATATTTAAGTTTACGACTATTTTTAAAACGATTTAGTAATATAAAATGAGCAATTTCCCTTTGGGCGCAAGCAGCTTTATAACCAAGATTAGTCGGTTTTCCAGGTTTAAATTTTATAAAATTCTGTTGATTTAAAAATTTACTTTTTCATAATATTTCTCGGCAGGCTTTGTGAGAGTTCGTACTTATAATGTGAAAGTTCTTCTCCGCTTTTTATTTTTTCTTACTCTAATCTGAGGCCGAAATAAATATGGGTGGCTAATGTCGTTTAATTAATTTATTGATGTGTCGATTTAATTTTTTAGTTTACTGTCGCATAGTTTTGCAGCATTCAGTTATGCACTTTATGCAATTTTCTACTAAAAGGCCTTTGTAAAAGTTTATAAATTCTGTGTACTTATTTCCAGTATACATTCTATCGATTCAAAGTAAAAACAAAGCTGAAAATTAAAGTATAAAAAAATAAAAGAAATCCTCAAGACATCAATAAATCTTTTAAAATGTTCGACACAACAAAAATAAATTTTCATTCCATCCATTTTCTTCCTTCACACTCCTTTATCACACAGAGTTCTGACCGCCACTACGACCTAAGGGGAGGTTTGATTAAATTTTGAATTTACAATTGCATCTTAAGTGTTTAATGTTTTATTGATGCCATTAATTTATGATAGAAAACATCTGTAGTTTTGTTTAGATCTTTTGTGATTTTAATTTGTTGACTTTTATCTGGTCTTATTGATTTATTTAAATGAAACAAAGTATTTTTTTTTGATTTATTATAGTTTTTAATTGGAAACTGAAGGAGAGAAAATACTTATAAACATTAAATTAATTGAAATTTGTTTTAATAATTTTCTTTTTGTATCAAATAAAAAAATTGTGTAAAGTGTTAAATGGAATTTATTTAAAATATGTAAAGTGTTTAAATAATATTGACTAATAAATAAGTGAGAGAAATAATTTGAATAAAAATAATACTTGCAAACAGCTAGGAGATAATATTTTCCACGGCTATTTTCATTCTTATGGCTCGTTTAAAAGTTATTGATGTATGAATCCTATAATTCGCATTAACTAAAAGTCAAAGACAATAGAACATTCGAAAAAGAAGCTGTAAGAACAACTAAAAACAATAATTGTGTTATTTCTTAGAAGGAAATTTTTGCACTTATGATTAGTTTGATATATTTTCAGATTGATATTTTTTTTTTAAATTTTTAATTGATTAAATATTAATTGATTCAATTATTTATTTAATCAGAAAATTGTTTTAAAAATTTTTAATTAAATATATAGTTGATTCAAATAATTATTTAATAAAATATTTTTTTGTGTTTTTTTTTAATTATTTATATAATTGATTCAATTAAAAATTTAATTAGATTTTAATCTGAAAACAAATAAAACTTTTGATGTATAAATCAGTCTAATATATTAACAAAATCCTGTAAAATATAATTTCGTGAAGAGTAAATTGTCTGCTTCGAGTGTTATTAATTTTATGACTTAAGTTCATATCCCAGTCAATGTTATTTTAAAAACATCAATTTTAAGCCAGTTATACTCTTAACTATTATATATTCTTTAGAGTCAAAAATTATTAAATTCTAGCTTTACCATCTCCAGAGATACCAATACTATCTTATAAACAAGTAAGAGTGCTATATTCGGTTATGCCGAATCTTATATACCCATTGGGGTGCCAGAGAATTCACAAATAAAAAAAATTGGTACGAGTACATAATTTTACGTAAAAATGACATTGGCTCTTAATGGGTTAATATTAAAAAAATAATTTCAAGGCCCCGTGACTTGGAAAATACGGGCGAGCGCTAATTTTTTCTCTTCATGTTTTTTTCTTATTTTTTAATTCTCTATCGCCCTATATATTTATTTTTGATTGGAATTAACTTATTGTTCCAAATGATATGAAAAAATCAGAGGCCGCTGTCTCAAAGGACATGGATCGATCTTGCTGATTTCCAACAGCACCTTTTTCGACACAATGTTGATCGATTAGCGTACTTAATTTTTTATTGAAATCAAGTTTGCCTTTACAAACGCTCTTACTTGTTTAAACAAACATTTGTTTGAAGTAAACTTTAAGTTTTATTAATGTTTTAATTGGTTTTATTAATGATGGTTTTAAGAACTTTTCTTTATATTGTATTTACTATGTAAATTATTTTTTTAATATTTTTAAATATTGGAACTTGTTGTGTTTATTAAGTTTTACAAAAACATCAATTAATTGATTTTAATCTAAATTTCGTTACTTAATAAAAATTAACTACAGGATTTAATGAAAAAAATAAAATAAATTTTTCTTTTGTACCTTAATTAGCAAATTGTTTATCTTTAAAATAATTTGAGATACCAATACATCTGACTTACATTTCAGAAAAATAAAATTATATTATAAATTATTGCCGTAAATCACGTAAATATCATAAACCTCCCATGGAACAAAAAATAAAGCATCATGACAATTAAACTCCAGCAATAAGAAAACAAATACTCATGAATACAACAATAAAACACGTGAAGACTAAAAGAAATTAAAATTATCAAATAAATTCGTCTCCAAAGTATCTCAAGATATATGAGACATTGAATTTGTTGTGAACCTGTTTATTAGCTTCCTAATGTATGACAATGATTGTACGAGTCAGCCAAATACAAAGCAGTCCGCCAGCCAGCCATCCAACCAACCAACCAACAACCATTTGCAGTCTATTGAAGGGAATTTGTGAGTGAACTACTAAAAATTACATTTTACATTTCCTTGGGGAATCACTTAAAAAATACAATGAATGGTAGGCCTTCTGTTAATTCTGTCAGCTAGAATAACAGACTAAGATGGGCAAAAACCAAGTCACTTTAAGTGCAAATACAGTTCATACGCTAAACAAATGTGACCTCCACTCTGTAAATTAATGTGAATAAATGAACAAGTATACATACATACATATATACATACTTATAAGAAAATTCTGCTTTTGGAAAATCAGACGTTGATTTCAATCTGTGTCCATTCGTTTAAACAATTTTAGCAGTTTACGAATTTAAATATATGCCAGATATTTATTTGAACAGGGTTGTTTAGGAGAAAGTTTGTTTAAAATATTAGGATGAACTAAAAACTTTTTCACTTAAAAAAAGAGTATTTGCAAAAATTTATTTTACTCGATTCTTTTAGGTTATCGAGGTCAAATGAATTTAAAAACAAGTCAATATGTTGTAACGGAGTAGTTTAGGCAACACTAAGAATTTTAAACAAAGTCCACTTCTAAAAAAAGCGGATAGAACGATCTTAATTTGTCTAATATCGATGTTGATAGAAGTTAGTTAGAACAAGTAACAGTGCTATGCCGAATCTTTTATACCCTTCACCATTTATGTAAATCTAGTTTAGTGAAGCAACGCCAATCATAAAGACAAATATTGGCGTGACAGAGAATTAAAATATAAAAAAAAAATAATCAAAAACGGTTTTATTGTTTTTCAAAGTATTCTCCAGCATGATTTATACACTTTTGCATGCGCTCAAACCAGTTGTCGAAGCACTTTTTCCACTCCGATTGAGACACCTCTAAAACATGGTTCTTGAACACTTCAACAGCTTCTTCTGGCAACAAAAATCGTTGACCACGCATTTTTTTCTTTATGTGCGGAAACAAGAAGAAGTCATAAGGTGCCAAGTCAGGGCTGTACGGCGGATGACCCATTAATTCGACGTTTTGGCCGGTCAAAAACGCTCTGGGTTGAGCCGATGAGTGAGAGCTTGCATTGTCATGGTGAACAATGATTCGTCTTCTTGTTGGTTTTTCGAATTTCTCCGATGACTGCAGGCAAACAAATTGTAGTGTACCACTCAGAAGAGACCGTCCTACGTTGCTCAAGCGGAACAGTCGCCACATGACCAGTTTTGCCAAAGAAACATGCGACCATTTGCTTCGAGGTGCTTCTTCCACGAACAACTTTCGTTGGATTTTGCTCGTCTTTGAAAACCCACACGGTCGATTGTTGTTTCGTTTCGGGCTCATACGCATAGATCCATGATTCGTCACCTGTGACGATCTTATAAACGTCTTTTGAAGCACCGCAATCGTATTTTTGCTACATCTCTATGCACCAATCGACTCGAGCCTTTTTTTGAGCGGCTTTCAAATTGTCTGAGATCCAACGAGCACAAACCTTTTTTACGGCCAGGTGTTCATGCAGTATCGAATGTATGCTGGTGGAAGAAATGTCCAAGGATGTCTCTATCTCTCGGTATGTCGCATGTCGATCTTGCATTATGAGTTCACGCACGGCATCAATGTTCTCTGGCACAACAGCTGTTTTTGGACGACCTTCACGGAATTCGTCTTTGAGCGAGCTTCGGCCACGATTAAATTCATTATACCAATTTTTCACAGTGCTATAGGATGGTGCTTCATCGCCATACAAAGATTTGATGATGTCGTGATAATCCACGTCGAAAGTTGTGAAAAATGATGGCACGAAAATGTTCACGAGTTAATTCCATTTTTTTCTATATTAATTTTTTCAAGTCACTGTTAACAACACAAATAATGGTCGTACGTCAAAACGTTTTGAGTTCGATTATTCTTAAAAATGACAAACTTTCCAATGGAAATTTCAGATTGCACTTGGCAGCACTCAGTGTTGCCGGGCCAGAAATATATATAGCAGCCCTCGTAATGCAATTTAAAATTAATAAACAGCAGTACAAACCTCCCAAAAGGCAAAAGACAATTATTGTGTGAAGCATTGAGTGAAGCCATGGCAGATATTTTAGTGGAGACATCCAATTTAATATAAGAGTAACAGATAATTGTCAAGAAGCCCTTTATAATAAAAAGTAAGAACGGTAGCGGTTAGCGCAAAGAAGTGTAACAGCATAACAATAGTGTATGGCAGACGTGTGTTGTCAGCCATCCGGCTTGGATAAAAGGAGTGATGGGATGTCTGTGGATGGTTAAGATTACTAAACAAGGCATCGAGTAGTTCATGTCTCGCCGGATTAACACAGTAGTGTAGCGTGGATGGCTGCGTTTGTATTAATAACGCATGTTTAGTAAATACGAGACCATAGGGTTCACAAGACCGGTAATATCAAGAAGTATAGCCAGAGAAAACCGTAAAGTAAGAATGCAGAATTTATAATGAGCCACAGTGATATTTACAATCAAAAGAAACCGTACGTTTGTCTAAAATGGGAAAAAAACGTAACAATACTTTATGTGGTCCGAAATGGGTATTCTAGAAATTATACAAGGAATAACTTTTTGTGGTGAAGTGTATAAAAAGGGGGGAAAAGTTTTTAGCAAGCAATTTTTTAAAGCTAAATAAGTACTAACCTTAAACATAATTTACGCGAAGTTCAACAAACATCTGTCCCAACTTTCAACATTACAGAAAATTGTCCACAGAATTTTAATTGGTACAGCAAAATGATCACTAAAACAATATAATGTTATATGTAACAATAAATTATTGTGTCAATTAAATTATAGTTGTCTTAAACGTAAACAAATTCTTGTTAACATTTAAAAAAATATGATCACCAGTCATAAAAAATACAACATGCAATAAACAACAAAAGAAAAACTAGTCTATTACATCGTCTTATATGTCTTATATAATTCAAAGCATCTACGTTAGCATGTTATAATAAAACTTAAAATCATATTACGATCATCCTTTTAAATCACATAATGATAGATTTAAAAATAAAAAGGCAATTTTTGACCATGTATGGTTATAAAGTATCATAATATGATTAAACTTTAAACCTTGGTTAAACGTTAGTATGTTAATATATTACGTTAAGTTACAATAATATTACGTAAACACACAGATTGTACTCTTACGCACATGAAACTTCTTTATTTGATGCTTCGCCTAATATTGACATATCGCTGGGAATTGCGCTTTTTATTTACAGGCGCATTAAAACGCATAGATTATTCTAATACGTAATGATCTGGCAGTTTGTTCTACTTGTTTATAGCCTTATTTTAAAATGTGTTTTCATCGTCGTCAAAATTTATTTATATTTTAGGCGAGGTAAATTAAGAAAACTTGATAAAGTCACGGACATTTCATATATTTTCACTGTTAAAAAGTTTGCATAAGGAACAATGATACAATATTTAGGAGTCAGTTCTTTATACCCGATTCTGAATAAGTTCTTTGCCGATAAAACATTATAGGTAAAGCAAACGTTCACCATAATACACTGAATATGAAATCATAGAAAATGAAGTGGATTTTACAATGTTTGAAGTCGACCTAAAAAAAGTTGAACATTAAAATTAGCTGCTGAATTTGCAGCTACGGATTTTTTTGCGTCTTTTTGGATTAACACTAGGGCCTCAGCCAAAAAATGTTAATTTTAATAACTTTGGTAAACACTGATGGTAGGGTATAGAATTTCATCTCCTATTCAACTACTTAGGAGTACAAAAATGAATGTTCTTTTCGCAAGATATATACACACACCGCTAAATTTTATATATGTATTTATTTATGCTCATAGATTTTTGCCCATCCAGTCAAACATTTATTCACGCAGCTACTTACTCTTTTATTCATCTATACTGCAGAGGCCGAGCACGTCTCAACTTTCATTAAGAGTCCTTGTCTGCACGGTATTTGTACTTGAATTACATACGTTTGTAACAATTGTTTTCTTTTTTGTTTTTCGTTCGTTATTTACGCTGTTAATTTGCTTTACGTTGGTAAAATAGAAATTACAAATAGAAAAAGGGCCTTTGTATCTAAAATCTCCATATTAACAAACTCCCTTTCAATGTATTTTGTGTATTTGATTTCTTCCTAAGACTGCTCTCGTTTTACTTTATATTCGGTATTATTATATGATTTTCAATTAACGCTGACATTTGTACAGATAAAAAAAAAAAAAAACAAAGAAAATAAAGAATAAATAAATCACATTTGCGCACTGCGAACAATCAGTTTATGTTTTTCTTTGCATTTTTTTATAATACATTTGCAGCCTACATTAGGTATATAATCCATTTTAAAAGTTTTGCTGTTTAAAATTGCCCTCAGATTAAGGAGGGAAAAATAAAGAATATCGCACCCTACACTAGGCGGATAACTTAGTGACCTGTTAATAAGGCAAAGCAAAATCGTTTAAAAATAAATATGAACATGACTAGAAAATTTTTCTGAAGGGGAATGCAGCTAGATCTGCCATATTTTTGGAGGTATCAGAACTTTTTAGATTTTTTGCCTTAAAATGAACAAAATGCGGATTTGCGGATTTTTTTTTCAAAAGTGACGATTTTTTCGATCAACTCTTAAAACACGGTAGTTTTGTTTATTTTAGTAAAAAATGTTACTTTTAGGCACCACTAGAATTCTTGATGTATTAAAAATTTTATCGCTAATAAGTTTGTTGTTCCCTGGAAAATTTTATTAATATAAAAAAATGAGCTGATCACATTCTTCACATCTTACAATGAAGAGTGAAAATTACTCCTCGTGAATTTTTCTCCAAAACTATTAGAAGTGATTCCAGAAAAATAAGCTGTTTGAGATTTTTATGAAGTTGCTTTAAGTAATTCTAATGACCAAAATAAATAGAAATATTCGATCTTTTCCACTATATACGACCAATAAACCAATAACAGAAGCAATTTATTTGTAAAACAGCTGCTTTTATTTATTTTGTGTTATTTTAATGTTGTGAACATAATTTAATACTCATTGTTCTGTTTTGTTAATAAAAATACTTTAACGTAAAAATCTATTTTTCGTGCTATTTTCCCGATTAATTATTAAAATCACCGATATTGATTATTGAGGGTCATTTCGTTTCCGCTTCTTAACTCTTCAGGGAACTTTTGTCTAAACAATAAAGCAAGGACAAAAATCAAAGTTTAAGCAAAAACAACAATAGCCAACAGTAATTCTATTTTTCTTTCTCCTCTGTATACGACTGAATTTTTTTCGGCTCTTTTATACAGTTGAAAGAGGATGAAAAATAAAATATCACAAAACACTACGATAATTTATTTATATGCACAGGCACTTTGCAAATATTAAATTATATTAAACAAGCGGTAACGAAATGGCCATCGTGACGGGCTTTGATCCTCAATAATCAATATCAGTGAGTTAAATAATAAATCGGGAAAATAGCACGAAAAAAAGATTTTTTCGAAAATTAATTATTATGATCGGGGAATTCCCGTTGTTTAATATAAAAATATTTTTAATTGTATTTAAAATGGGTATTTTGAACTTTCCGATTTCTTTTTCCGATTTTTTAAGGTTAAATTTCCGATAAAGCCGATTTTTCTTTTCAAATATGCAGATATATTAAAATCATCTGACACCTCTGGTTATAGCCCTTAAACGAAGATGAAAATTTATTCAGGTATTAGAAATTTCACAGGAAAAATAAGAACCAGTTGTCCCTCTGTGGGAAATTTTATATGGTTGATGGCCCGTTTGTAGCTGATAAAAATTTTTGCCGTTTGTCTTTCTCGACGGATTCAAAACTTCAATCCTAGTCGTAATGTAGTACTTTAATGGGACGACACATGTCTGCCGTTCGCAAAAGTTATTGAAATTTTTCTGCTGTATCTGGCCCCAGATTTTCTAGCAGTATATTGTCCAAATTTAGTTCTGCCGCCGCTTTCAGTCCAAAGCTTTTTCACTAGGTCATGAATGATTTTGATTTTCTTGAATACATCTCATTGATGGTTGTTTCGCATTCCGCTTCGTTGATTTAATGTGCTATTTTTTTTTCTGATGGTTTGCAATATTTCATTCAAGAGTAGTAATAGTTGGCCACTTGTATACATTTTCTAAACAAGAGTAATGCATTTTACAGGTTAATTTCTAATGGTTATTTTGTAAGAATATCAAAACATTTATATTTTTAAGAAGTATTTTTTTCAAAGATCCTAGCACGATTAATTTGAAAACTTTGATTAACTATTTGCAATAAAAAACTTATTTATTTCTTAATTAGAAAGGTAGCATCTCTTTAAGTCGACCTATAGCGCTTTTAATTATTATTAACACACTGACATCTTTTATTGTAATACTCGTAGAATTCTGATGATTTTTATTAAAGTGATGATAAAGAATAAATTTTATTTGATGCCGCTTAACATTTTGTTGTTGTTGTTTATATATAAAGCTGTATTTTATTTCTTTGTTGTTGTTTTATTGCCAGACTTGAAATATGAGTCATAATGAAATACGATTTGTGGTTATTTTATATTTTCCCTTCATCTCTGTTGTTGCTGTCGTTACTGCAATTTTTGTTTTTGCTTGAGATTTAAGCAGGGTGTGGTAAAGTGTCAAATCATATAATTGTGAAAAATAATTGCCATTTTTGATTCTTTATTCTAAAAACAAGATGACCATCTTTGTGGTTTTTAAGTTGTTTTAAAATTGGTCATATAGAATTTCAAATGGTTTTGAAAATTTCTTTAAAATTTTATTGGCATTGACAGGTTTTGTTTTTTCTTTGTTAAATGTTGTAGATTTGATGAGAAGAAAAATTTAAAAGTGTTTTTAAAAATATAAAAACTGACAGCAGCACTTTATAAATTTATGAAAATATATCAAAAACACCATGTATTTTTCCGTACTTCTTATTTCTCATATTCTTTATAAAAAAATTTATAAGAAATACACTGCTATAAGAAACTTTTTATAAATACCAAAATATATTTCCTATAAGAAACTTTTTTTCGGTAACATTTTATGTACTAGACGGACCTGTGGTTTTCACCTAAATTAAAACATAATAATTAAAATTAAACCTTGTTGGTATTAAATTAAATTAAATGAATTAAACTTTAAAAATCGTGTTGAGGGCCGTAGACAGTGGATAAAGAAAAATTAAATCATTGTTTATTATTGTTGTTTTTGCTTAAACTTTAATTTTTGCCTTTACTTTTTTGTTTGAGAAAAAATCTTTAGTTTACTTCAAATGTTTGTGAGAAGTTTCTTGAAGTGCTAAGTAAGCGGTAGCGAAATGGCCATCGAGATGTGCTTTCACCCTCACCCTTAAGGAATCAGAAGCTCTTGATGTTCTTGGCATGAGAACTCAGTGTGATATTCGATAGACTAAACACGTTTTTCAAGTCTCAAAAGAAGCCTTCAAGTGTCTCGGTTTTTTTTGAAACGGTGTAAAATGTATTTCACTCCATCTGATCCCCTTTATGTTTATACGACCTACATCCGGCCAAGAATGGAATACAAATAATGTATGAGCCGGTGCTTCAAAGTCTGATTGGAGTTCCTCGACTGTGTACAGGAGAGGGCGAAGAGGCTCATAGGTGACAGTAGGGTATCCAAATATATTGACTCTCTTAAACGTCGACGCATTGTGTTTCGCTGTTTTTTCGATACTACAATGAGATGTGTTGTGATGAGATTAGGGAACTCGTTTCCGATATCCGCACGTTTTTGCGTATAATAGGCTCTTCATTAAGAGTTAATTCATTTCTGGTCGATTGAACAGCAAGCTGCGCTATGCATTACAGAGAGAATTCAGCTTTTCGCCGAACTATTCGTATGTGGAATCATCTTCCTTCAGAGGTCTTTCCTGTCACTATCAATGGTAGATACTCGTATTTTTAAAGTTGAATTCATTTTTTGTTTTATTAACACGTATTTTTATAAAAAAAGAGTTTATTATAAACAAAAATTGCATATAAAAAGACATAAAATAACAGTATTGTGGTTTCTAGATTTTTTATATACGACAATCATCGTACAATACTAAAAAATAATCTTTGAATTTGATGCTCGCTAGTGCTTTCTTCTAATTGCTTAGTCAGCCATTTTACTTTTGCTTTGCTGATTTGACAGAAGAATTTCTTAAAGTGCTAATGCAAATTAAGTCTTAATTTTATATGTTTTGCGAACTTCCATCATCTTCTAATACAGAGGGAGTCACTAGAAATACATTTTATTCTGAAGAATATCTCCATCTATCTCTGGTTAAATATCATGAAGCCTGTTTGTTTTTACTGTCTTGGGGTGATCTCCATGTTTTATATTCTTTTTTTTTTGGAATGTCATTATACATGTTGCTAATTCTCATTCAATTTTTTAAATAAAACTGGAGGCGACAAGGCCTATAATAAATTAAACGGTCTTCTTTGGACAAGTTCAATTAAAACTAAATAATAAAACTGAATACATTATCGACCATTAAGGGCACTTAACGAAATAACATGGATTACCTCATCCATAATTTAAGAACAACATATTATGGTTGGATTAAATGGTTGTAAGCAAATCACTATTGTTTCATTTTTTTAATAATGTAGAAGCATGTAGTCGCCTAGCATAACAATAATATGATAAAGTATAAACATATTTATGTTAAAAATGTAAACATATTTTCTACTATATTTTTTATTTGTTTGTTTTAATATCTATATCTATATATACATATATAAATTAGTTGTCCTATGTTCGTGATTTTATAACTCGAGCACCACTCAACCGATTTTCAAACGGGTACATGCGTTAGAAAGGTCTACTTTCACTGATGGTTTGTAAAAAAAAACGTCGTAAAATGTCTACGAATATACGTTGTACGCGCACTATTATGATGGTGTGTTTTTCCTATATAAAATGTATTCCTTTCTTATGAGAATTACGTTTTGTCAGTATAAGGCTCTCATTTAACTTCTGTGTGTTTTTTGATTGTCATCTAAGCTTACAGTTCGTGCAGTGACATTTTTTAATTAATTAGTTAAAATATTGAAAATATTCAACAATGCCGCGACGAAGACTTTTATAAAAAACTTGCTTGAAAGAGTGGTCGTGGTACGGTAATTCTCATGGGTGTAGCGAAGCGCCCTGGGAACAACTAGTTTTGTATATAAATTTTTACTTATTTTTTTCATTTTCTCCAACAATTACTATTTGAATAAATAATTATTTAAATTTAATCGTTTTCGCCTGGACCGATAGCGAAAAAGAAATCAATTAAGATATCAAACATTCTGTCAAGTTGTAGGACAAAATATTTTGATACTTTAATTAAAAATAATATGCTATGGTTAAATATATTATGCTATTTTTAATATTCTTGTATAATGATATATAAAAAATTGTTGCAGGTGTGTTGTGACCTTATAACTCACGAACGGTCAAACCGAATTCGCTAAAATTTTTAGGGTTTAATCGTACGGTCGTGTAGATTGTTTATTTCAAGCTTGCACGAATTCAGTCTACGCGTTTTAGTTGTGACGGCTGCACCGATTAAGCAGAGATATATATTCTTTTAGAAGTTCCATGAGGGTATGCTGAGTGGGAAAAAGGAAAAATACAGTTTTAAGAATATTTGAATGATAAATAAGTTCTGATTTATAAGGTCCAATAGGCTGAAGCAAATCTGCTATAACTTCCATACTAATCAAATAAAAAACTATCTTGTAAGGTGGTACGGTTATTCCCATTGGGGTAGCGAAGCTCCCCGGAAATAGATAGTAAGTTATAAAACTTTGGATGTGGTTCAAACTGATTTTTAGTTAAAACTAACCATGTTGCCTTTTTTCGCAACATGTATCGTTACTGAAATATTGTTGAAAACAATTATAGTTTGTTCGCTGCAACTATACATTGTAACAGTGAAAATAATATGGTTGGTGCAAGCATATTACAACCAATTTTTTTCTCTGCCATATGGTTGTTACCTGATTAAATTCAAAACCTGCTAAAGGTGTCTTTTACTGGATAAAAAATTTTAATTTAAATCTACCATGAACTCAAATCCTGCCTTAAACTTTCGTTTGAAATTATTAATGTCCCATTTTGTTTTATTAGAAAATTCATTAAAATAAATATAAAAAATTAAGGAATCCTTGCAATTAACAATTCTTAAGTAAAAGAATTACAAAATGGATCTAAAAAGGCTTCAATAATACTTTTAATGGAAAACATAAATAAATAAATAAATAAATATTTTAAATATTAATATTTATATTTTAAAACACAACAATTAAAACTAGACGCTTTCAACAGCACAGTACAATGAAAAACTAAACAATAACAACAACAACAAGACAAAACAGAACAGAACAGAACCCTTTCAACCAAACCAACACCACAAAATAATAATAAAAACAATTTCAATAATGGGAAAAGTAAACAATTGTTTAAAAGCAACAACACTAAAAACAAGTACACACGAGTTTAATAACAACAACAACAATATCAAATAATACAATAACTATTTAACTGCTCAATTTTCTGGTAAAACACCACAAAAGTCTGATTTCTGATCTTAATCCGGATAAATGAACACATACATACATACGATACACATGTAACATTGAATTTATTTTCAGGAGAAGGCCGATGACTGACTGACTGAGCAATTGTGTGTGCGTGTATTGTTACTTTTTCTTGTTAGTTTAAGTTAAGAGTTTTCAACATAAACAATTAAAGGGAGAGAGGTTGAATATTGTATTCAATTGAATGTAATTGTTTAATGTTTGTATGGTTGTGTTTATGTGCGTGTGTGTTTAACGAGAGCCAAGGAAAGTTCATTGTTGTTCATTTCGATTTTTAACAAATTACTCCACAGGGAATGATGATGCCATTTAATATACAAATACTGTTAATGTGTGGGCTTGAGTCCGGAGGGGTGGTTTTTATTTCATTTTTTTTTTTTTTGCAGTAAATACACTTGATCTTTTTGTTGAAGATTTTTTACACACTACGAGAATTTATGCAAGAAATAGATTTTAGAGTGTTTTATTCTTGTTTTGAAGAAATCGGTAGATCTAATTTCAAGTATTTTTCGTAGAAATTAATAATTAGAATTTGCTTTGTTTAGCAAAATTAATAAACAATTTCTTACTTAACTCTTAACATATAGCAACAAAAAGGGGACGACCCTCACACATAAAAGGTGAAAAACTGAAACTAGAAAATAGGGACTAGAAAGTGTCATGCCTTTTATCATTTGCGTTGATTTTTCTAAATTGTAATGTAAAACAAAGGTTCCATAAAACGTTACTTTCCATAAAAACTGTATTATGAAGTGTTGTGTCACTCAGTGAACAATTGAATTAGAGGGAGTTCTACGTGAAAAGCGTGTCGTATTTTATATGATGAAAACATCCCTGATTTCTTTGCAGAAAAACTATGAAACATGACCGACAATGTCCTGCGAATTACTAGAGGTTGTTTTTATTCGCAATATCAATATATGCAAAAATAAATTTTTTAGTGGATTCGGCCATATGACCGATGCAGCTTTTTTTGGACAAGTGGCATTCTGGATGTCCAATTTTATGCCACTTTTCCGAGCACTGCTAGCCGTTTAACACTAATTGGTCTGAAAGGCGTCAGCATAAACCAGTTACTCCTCGTGGTGTTACAGAAAGTAATCTAGTGGTGTAAAATCGCACTGTTTACACCACATCTCACCCGAATTAATATCATCCATATTTTTAATCCAAAAATTATTTATCATATTACATTAAGAATATTCATTTACTTCCGGCATGAAAACAACTCCCAACGATATATTTGTTTGCATAAAAAAAATTCTGTACGCTCTGTTATGGAATACTTTTACTCTATATACGGTAATTTTGTGCTAAAATATCACAGCAGCTTCTAACTGCTCCAGAGTACAATCGGGGAAAAAACGATGTAGGCATTTGATGACTTCGTGGCTTAAATTTCTGCAGCAGCTGGATCTTATACGGATGTGAGCCAATATCTCTCAGGAAACTTTCCATGTACTGGATCGACAAAACGATATTCTCTTTAGTACATAAATAGACAAACGCTTGCAAATTAGACAGAATGTCGATTGCTATGGCCGTTATAGTAACAAGTATTAATATTACAAATTATAAATTAAAGGGTGCGCCAGTAGTTCATTTAATTTGATGTATATGGCCATACTTTTAAAGAGTTGTAGACAGACGCTTGAAATTTACGACGAACCTGTATTGCTAAGTCCGCTATAACAACAAGTATTAAATTTGGATTTGGAAGTTAAAGGGTGTTCCAATAGTTAATGTAATTTTGTGTATGTTACCAAACTTTTGAATCGTTACAGACAGAACGCTGATACTTAAAAGGGACCTGTATTGCTAAATCCGCTATAACGACAAGCTTATAATTTGAATTTAGAAATTAAAGGGTGTCCCATAATTGATGAATATTTACTTATATGAGCCTATCTTTTGAACCGTTATAGACAAACGAATTAAAAACTATGAAAATATTAAGATTGACTAAACTAAATCCTAAAATTCCCAGTAAGGTTTTTCAAATATCCCAAAAATGGGATTTCTCATTTTTTTGTTATATTTAGCATTAAACGAGCTAGCATTGCATGGTAAGAAATGAGATCTTGGAATATTGAAGCACATTTCTACTTTCATTTAAGCCCTGAGTGAATATCTGATGTAAAAATATTGTCTTTTTCGGAAATAAGAAGGTTGGGCCTATAATTAATAAAAATCTTGAATTTACATTTGTTGTGTAATATTTTGTATGAAAGGTTCAAGGCGGTGTTATATTTTTTATACTTTCGGTTATAACTGCTTGACGCAACATTTTCGTCAAAGACTTGCATTAAATAGACTTTTTAAAATTTTCTAAATTTATTTTTGCATAATTTTTTACTTAGAATAGAAATTTTTAACAGTTTTTTCTCCAATAATAAAAATACTGATGTTAGTAAGAAAAAGGTAAATATTGAAGGTATTTCTCCGGTACGATTAAAATAAAAGTTTTAAACTTAAAGGCCAAATATCTACAACTATTAAAGAAAATCCATATGTTCAACAAAGTTCTTCTCTAGAGCTTGACCTGAGCTATGGCAAAAAAAAAATTGTTAACGGTTTTAGTTTAGTGTTTCCCTAAGCCATAAGATTCAAACCTATACTTAATTACTCGAACAACTCTTTTTTTAGCGGAATGAATTTTCAATATGAACCGGGAAGCCGTTTAAAAAACTACTATTTTTTTGACCAAATTCCCTACAATTAATCAATTATTGACAACTTCTTGATCGGTGCTCATGCTACCTTAAAAGTAATATATCTTCAAATTTTTATTGGAAAATTATTCACTACATGTATGTATACAACGCAGTGAAAATTATCCAAGGCTTCTAGTCCTATAACGTATGCCATGAAGGATTTTATATGATGGCTTTTTTCACAAGTAGCAGTAAAATTTGTATAGAAAAAATGATACAAATCTTATTAAAAGTACTAAACTAGATATCGTCGTTTAAATTCTGAAATAATTTCTTGCATTTTGCAGATTTTAGGAATGTTAGTCAAAAATTTTTGAAATTAATACATCATTTTATCTAAATTATATAAAGAATTATAAGCAAAAGTCTTTAAATATTGTAAAAAGTTTTGATGTGTATATACATCGACAATAAAACTGAAAAGCTAACTCCTAAAAATAACCCTATAGTTCACGATCAAGAAATATATATACGTGTCAAAATAATCATCATAATCCATAATGATATTCAATATCGTCCTTATAAACTTGTGGGTAACCTAAATTTACAATCATTCTCTCTAATTTCTTTCCAGCTGTAGTGACACTTAAGCTCACAGCATGACACCCTTGCACCAGTAATATAAACTGAAATAAAATTTTTATCACTATTAACTTATCTTTAACAATTGAATTATTGTGCGGATGATTGTTGTTGTATTGTTTTTATTAACATCCATGTGATGTTGAATAATTCAAAATATGAAACAATCAGAGTCAAGCTGATTTAACAGTGAAACTACCCCTATTAGAGATGAGTTAGTTTTGTTTGCCTTTTTTTGTTTTGTATAATTATTGTTTATAAGGACAATTGAAGTTTGGTATCTGTAAATTTTATTGCGGTTTTTAAGTGATAATTTCATAAATATAGAGAGAGATGTGTCAAAAGGAGGAGGTAATTAAAACAGTAAACATTATGCATCATTACACTTAGGAAAGTAGGCAAATTTACATTTACTACTTTGTGGTTAAAATCAAGCAAAACGAATAGACTGATAATTGTTTCATTTCTAACCGAAACTCGGGTTGGCTTAAGTCCTCCTTAAGAGCGGAATTGTTGAGATATTTCTTGTACAGCGAAATATGCTTGGGCTTTTAAAAATTTTTTGTTATATGCACGTGATAAGCTTCAAAGTAACTTATGTTGTGTTTTGAAAAATCGATAGCTGTGTTCATTGAAATCAACGCAATACGAATTCGTAACAAATGGCCTTGACAGCTCAGGTGATTATTTTTTGCGCTTGTGATTTTTGCTTCTTCGAATGTCAAAAGCTATAATCTCCTATTGTAACGGGTGTTTTTTAAGCCCTATAGAACTTTAAACTGTAAAAAAATAACACAAAAAATTAAATTGCAATGAAGAATTTTTTTATACAAAAGAAGGCATTAATATTTAATATGGCGACCGCGGCTGCTCATGACGAAGCCCGTTCTGCCCATCCGTATGTCACGAATAACACGAACAATCTTGGCCTCCAAAGCGTCTATTGTTGTTGGTTTATCAGTATAAGCCAGTGACTTCACGTCCCACAGGCCCCACAGGAAATAATCGAGAGGTGTCAAGTCGCACGACCTTAGAGGCCAATTGACAGGTCCATTTCTCAAAATCAACTTATTGGCAAATTTTTATTTTAATAACTCGATGGTTGCGGTCGCCGTATTGCACGTAGCGCCATCTTGTTGAAACCACATTTCGTCCGGATCAATGTCATCCATATTTTCAAACAAAAAATCATTAATCATGGTGCGCTAACGACCTGAATTGACCGTAACGTGAGATCCGGCCTCATTTTTGAAGAAAGAAGATCCGATGATGCCACCAGCGTGTTAACCACACCAAACGGTGCATTTTTCTGGATACGATAGAGTCTGTAGGGAATGTTGTGGATTGGTTTTACTCCATATATGGCAATTTTGCTTATTAATAAACCGAGATGGACGGCTCAGACAGACGATTATGTTCACCATAAAATCACGAAGTCGTCTATAAGTTGCTCGAAATGATGACTGACTGGATGATGTGATAACATTGTTTAAGCGTGAGTCTATTCATAATGATTTGCCAGAGTTTACTGAAAATAATAAGAAAAAATGTTTCATCAAAATTAAATTTCTTAGTGTTATTTATTATAATTTAAAGTTCTATCGCGCTTAAAAACACCAAATACTCCTTTTTGACATATCAAAATCCCGTTTTAGCATTCTTTCTACTTCTGAGCACTTCATTTATAATTACTGCCTAGAAGTAGTCCTTAGGATGAGATCCTGAGTAAACTGTCATGCGAAGTCATGTATAAAGCAATCTTCATTGTATTATTTATTTTTTGTAGAATCAGCACTAATGGGAATAGTCCCAACGCATAATATTTGACAATAATTTTTTTAGTTATTTCTTATTATGAAGACCAGCGCTCAGGGCATGAGCCCTGCTCAATGTGTTGTTGCACATTGTCCCATATTAAGATATTATTTTGTGGAAAAAAGGATGGAGGCAGTGGAGTTTGTGGACATTCCATTTGAATTTTTGCGCACTCAAAGGGAAAAGTTTTATTCGACATTCGAACTGTTCGAATAAAAAATAAACTTTCACCGTTTTATAAACCAGTTTCTCTATTTTTTACAGCTCGTTCCATTTTAGTAACGCTAAAACAGTAAAATACAATTCACTGCACGTGCTTGAAAGGATTTCTTTGGTATAGTTACTGATACTCTTTCCAGTGCCGGTAGTGATATATTGCCTTCCGGCAAGTGGGAGTTAATTGTAGAAATTTCATTTAAAAAATAAGTCTTAACACACGGATTATTAAAAATTTAATCACTGCTTGAAAGAGGTGAAATTGGAGAACTATCATTACTCTACACCCTTTTAACGAATGAGCAAAGCTCTTGCTACCCTGAAAAAGTTTTTTTGGCTTAAGTACTCTGGCACATCAGGGTTTATATTGAAGAAATTCGGCTCAATACCGTTAAGATAACAGAGCAACTAAAGCTTCGAGTAATCAAAGATTGCAAACACCAATTTTAGTTTCAAACAAACAATTCATTTATTTATTCAAATGATGATGTTCAAAATCCTGAAATATATTATTTATATACAATTTTGTAATCAAAATTTACAAACTTTTTTAGTTGGTGTAGCTACGAGGGCTGCTTTATATATTTCTGGCCTAATAGTGAAAATGCGAATATTTATAATCAAAAATGGTTTTATTGTTTTTCAAAGTATTCTCCAGCATGATTTATACACTTTTGCATGCGCCCAAACCAGTTGTCGAAGCACTTTTTCCACTCCGATTGAGACAACTCTAAAACATGGTTTTTGAACATTTCAACAGCTTCTTCTGGCGACGAAAATCGTTGACCGCGTATTTTTTTCTTGATGTGCGGAAACAAGAAGAAGTCATTAGGTGCCAAGTTAGGGCTGTATGGCTGTACGACGTTTTGGCCGGTCAAAAACGCTCTGGTTTGAGCCGATGTGTGAGAGCTCGCATTGTCATGGTGAACAATGGTTCGTCTTCTCTTGTTGGTTTTTCCAATTTCTCCGATGACTTCAGGCAAACAAATTGTAGTGTACCACTCAGAAGTGACCGTCCTACGTTGCTCAAGCGGAACAGTCGCCACATGACCAGTTTTGCCTAAGAAACAGGCGACCATTTGCTTCGAAGTGCTTCTTCCACGAACAACTTTCGTTGGATTTTGCTCGCCTTTGAAGACCCACACGGTCGATTGTTGTTTCGTTTCGGGCTCATACGCATAGATCCATGATTCGTCAGCTGTGATGATCTTTTAAACGTCTTTTGAAGCACCGCAATCGTATTTTTGCAACATTTCTTTGCACCAATCGACACGAGCCTTTTCTTGAGCGACTTTCAAATTGTGCGGGATCCAACGAGAACAAACCTTTTTTACGGCCAGGTGTTCATGCAGTATCGAATGTATGCTGGTGGAAGAAATGTCCAAGGATGTCTCTATCTCTCGGTATGTCGCATGTCGATCTTGCATTATGAGTTCACGCACGGCATCAATGTTCTCTGGCACAACAGCCGTTTTTTGACGACCTTCACGGAATTCGTTTTTCAGCGATCTTCGGCCACGATTAAATTCATTATATCAATTTTTCACAGTGCTATAGGATGGTGCTTCATCGCCATACAAAGATTTAAGTTCATCAATGCACTCTTGTCGTGATAATCCACGTCGAAAGTTGTGAAAAATGATGGCTCGAAAATGTTCATGAGTTAATTCCATTTTTTTCTATATTAATTTTTTCAAGTCACTGTAAACAACACAAATAATGGTCGTACGTCAAAACGTTTTAGGTACGATTATGCTTAAAAATGACAAACTTTCCAATGGAAATGTCAGATTGCACTTAGCAGCATTCAGTATTGCAAGGCCAGAAATATAAATAGCAGCCCTCGTATTAGCTATCAGTCGCAATCCCACCGCATGTTTTCTGCGGTATTAATCGGCATGATTTTGAATGCTCATAAAACACGAGTATTTCAAATAGTACCTACACAGGTTGGTGTGCAGGCACTGAAGCTGGATAAACAGTGGGGTAACTATTGAAGGATTTACGTGTCCTTAAATGTTAATAATGTATGAATAATAAAACCAATAAGTAAACTGGCACTGCGGGAACTCGTAGCCCATACAGAGAGCCGCCCCTCTCTGTAGTTGGTTATTGGTAAGGTCTCTTCGGGATACACGTGGTGGTTGGGGTTAAATTAGTCTATTTCTGCGGATCTGGCATGGAATAGCTGAAAGTGTGCTGTTGCACTCTCATCAGAGGAGTTTATGGATAGGCTCCGACCGTATAGCCATGGATAAATTCATGGTCCTGTAAGCCATGATCTTAAAATTACACAGATTAGTGGTTTGACCACCGTCTAGTAAGGGCTTACTGCCAGGTACAGACGTTAATCAAATCACTTATATCGCTTGTATAACGTCGAGCTTGTATTCACTGACAGCAAAGTGAACTAAAGCTTATTAAAGAGGTAGATTCGACAACCACTACGAATATGATCGATATTACGACATTATGCCAATGTATTTGTGTGTTGACACTGCAGAGATCTAGATCAAAGAATGCTTAAATCAGTGGTATAAAGACAGATTTATTACGCGACACAGCTCATGCGCCAAATAGAGGATCATCCTTAGTAGGAAATTCTCAAGGAGAATACAACAGTAGGTGTACTATTTTAGAATGTTCTACATATCACAATAGATGGCAACGGTCAGCGGGAAAGCATGACACATTCTCCCTCCTAAGACACAAAAAATTATTAGAATAGATTGTCCTAAGCTTGGAGTTAGCTTAAGTGCCCTGCCCTATCAACAATTGAGGACTTTCTTTCTTTTGCTCATATTTTGTAAAAAATTTTCCTAAATCAAATTTTTTGCAAAACCAAAACTTGATAACTAATTTAAAGTGCTTTTTAACTTTTGCGGTTAAAAGAAAAACACATAATTAAAAAATCTTTTTTTTTCAACAATTTGGAAAAAAGGGATGTATCTCCAAACATATAAATAAATGTTTAGGGCTGATGGGTGATGATTTCAGAGCCATGCATTTTTGCAATTATAATTATTTCTTTTATTGTTATTGTATTTTATATGTTGCAATTGAGCATAAAAACACTGGACATTCGTACTTTTTATGATTTTCAAGAACAATTGTTACTCGCTAAAACTCTATCACAGTCCAGTCACCCCTGTTCTTAAGTACATTTCACAATAGACAATAAACACAAATGATAAAACAAGTGGTGAGTATATAAATAATGAGTGAAAGAAGAATAAATGTTGAGCACTTAGGATTGTCAGCAGGTGCTTAACAAAAACATTAACATGCTACAACAAGAATAACATTAAAAGAAAATTTGCCAACAAAAACCATACAAACATTAATAACAACAAAAGCAACAATAGCAACAACAGCTATAGTTAATGTGATTTTATTTGTCATGCATTACGGGAATACATTAATTTTCAACAAGAAAACTGCAACAACTTTTGAGAGATAAATCTAATGTCGGTTGAATGTTGGAGGAGTTTAACTTACGAAAACTGACATAAAATCAAACTATTAAATGTCTTTGAATATTTTGTACTGTTAAATGGGATTTAAAAAAGATATTATTTTTGGCAATTAATAAAATAACAATTTAATATTTAACCATAGAATTCAATATTAAAAGAATAAAAGATACTGAAATTGTTCACTTGAGAAATTTAGAAAATTACACATACAGTATTGGGCAAAACCTAAGAAACGTTGTCCAATATTAGCTTCTGAGTCAAATTATGTTTAAACGAACATATTTCAATTCAATGTTTTAATGCAGTTTTATTAGTTTCTGTGTCATACAATATTACAAAAAAAAAATTTGTAATTATCTCTCACCTAACGGTTCTTTTAGTACAACAACAAAAATTACTCAAAAATTCATTGGGCAAAACCTAAGAAACTTTTAATATTTTGTATAATAACCCTTATTTTTTATTACTGCGGCGCACCGACGCGGCATAGATTTGATTAAATTATTAATTATTTTCGTTTCGATCCAACATTCCTCTTCAATATGGAAAATAAATTTTCGATTGGGTTCAAATCGGGCGATTGGGCCGACCAATCAAGCAATTGAATCCCTTTCGATTGTATCCAGTCCTTTACCAACTTCGATGAGTGTTTCGGATCGTTATCATGTTGAAACACCCATCGAAGTGGCATATTCCACTCGGCATATGGCAACATCTTATTTTCTAAAATGTCCCTATACACAAATCTGTCCATTTTGGTAGAAATTCTGTGGAACGGCCCTAGACCATGACCTGAAAAACACGTCCACACCATCACATTGCCACCCCCATGCTTGACAGTTTTTTACAATATCGGGGTTTAAGCCTTTCACCAGTATTGCGTCTCACACGACATATGCCATCCGAGTTGAACAAATTAAATTTGCTTTCGTCGCTAAAGAGCACACTTTTCCACTTTTTAACTGGCCAATCAAGATATTTTTTTGCAAATTCGAGCCTAAAAAATCAGGCATTAATGGTTGACTTGTAAGCTTAAAAATACTTACCGTTTTTTTGCGTGACGTTTTGTAAGAAGAGGTTTTTTGGAAGCTTTATAACTTTTCAATCCAGCCTCTCTCGCCCGTCTGCGGACTGTGCTGGCATCAACACTTAAGCCTAATTCTGACACAATTTTTTTTGACGAGATGAAGGGGTTTTTTTTATTATTTTCTTGATATTTCTATCATCACGAACTGATGTTTTACGAGGTCTTCCTCCAGGATTAATATTGAGTACAGTTCCTTTATCTTTATAAAGGTTTATCCATTAGGAAACCATTGATTTGCTTACTTTTAACAAATTTGCAATTTCAGCCTGTGATTTGCCTGCATTATAATGCGTTATAGCATTCAATTTAAATGCTTCACAATATTTTTTACGTTGCATTTTATTTTAATTGTAAATGCGAAATTTATTCGTTACATGCTTTTAAATGCATACTAGATCACTTTTTCATAAGAAATCATCAAAAAAAATAAGAAGTTACCGTTATCTTAAAAAAAAAACAAATTTATTGTACAAAATATTAAAAGTTTCTTAGGTTTTGCCCAATGAATTTTTGAGTAATTTTTGTTGTTGTACTAAAAGAACCGTTAGGTGAGAGATAATTACAATTTTTTTTTTTTGTAATATTGTATGACACAGAAACTAATAAAACTGCATTAAAACATTGAATTGAAATATGTTCGTTTAAACATAATTTGACTCAGAAGCTAATATTGGACAACGTTTCTTAGGTTTTGCCCAATACTGTATGTTGAATGTTATGGCTGTTAAGCGATTACTTTTATTTAAATGTAATGAATATCGAATTGATTTTCTATTTGCTGCTAAAAACAAGATTAAATTGTTTCGCTTTTCAAATTGATTACAAATACGAATTTGCAACCCTTTTCTTTTTTGCTACACATTGTGGCACATACTCCCTGAGGGGACTTCTTTTTATTTTAACTTTTACGTACGTTTTACGTTGTTGTTGTTTGTGACATCTTTTACTATCCTCCACTTAAATGATAATAAAACGAATTGGTTTATACCACAATATTATAATTGTCATAACAATCATAGCAGTTCTCCTGTAACATAAGAGCACGTAGGTAAATAAATAAATTTTCTGACATATTTATTGTCTCCAATTGTTGACGCTGTGTCCCAGGCTTTTTTCTACTGCTAAAAGCAATTTGTAACAAATTTTTTACAACATGCCAATTTATGAAATAACTTTTAATATGAATTAACTAATATGCCTCACATATTTTTAATCTAAACAACCACTTCTATTCATGATATTTGAAAATGTGCGGCGGCTATCAAGCCATTTACAAATTGAAACACCAAAGAATCAGTGATTAATTTTAAACAATTAAAAGGTTTTTGGTTTTTATAAACTGAATAAGAAGCAGCCGCTTTGTTATAAAGAGTGTCCGCCACCCTGTTTATAATTTCTGATTAACATTTTTCATTACATTCTCACACATTTTGTGCGGTATTTCATTAATTTTATCACGAATATATTGTTTGAGCTGCTCAAGCATTTCCGGTTTGTTTGCATAAATCTTGCTTTTCAGATATCCCCACAACAAGAAGTCCCCAGTCAATGAAATCAGGTGACTGTGAAGACGAATCAACATCACCATTTCTTGCAATAATTAGAAAAAGGTCTCGCAGCAATTGCATTGTAATCCTGGCAGTATGCGATGTGGCACCGTCTTCTTGATACCACATGTTAATCAAGCGTAAATCATGCAGTTGTGGCGTTAAAAGCTTTTTAATCATATCACGATTTTGCTCCGCATTAACAGTTGCCGTTTCATTTTTAAAGAAGTAAACTCTTCCTGACCACACTGCACACTAGACTGTAACTTTTAATAAGGAATCTGATATATAATTTGAGGGTTTTCCATTGCCATCTAAATGAAAAGTGAGGAGGCATCACTCATTATGATTTTTTTATTCATGAAAATCGGGGTTGTCATGGGCGACCTATAACATCCTATTGGTGTATATAATGCTGCATCAGTAATGTTTTCAACTGGTCTTGCAGTATGTTGTGGTCCATGCTTGGGCCTATCAACTACACACCATCTTTCTTCGAAATCATTTACCATATTTTTCCATAACAAATTTGCCACGTGTTTACTTCACGACTGCCAATTATGAATTGTCAAGACTAATGTTTACATTCCCGGCGGACAACCGGCCGGAGGCTAAAGTGACAGTGCAGGTAGGATAACATAAAAATAGAATTAAAAACCTTGCCATAAAGCAATGCTGTCGATCACGTGACTTTCAGTGTCTTAAAAGGAAGTCGATAACTACCAAATGTTAATAGAATACAAATGCAATGGAAATGGGATCCAGTAAAGATCTCATGTGACATATATTAGTTAAAAGAATCATTGTAAAAAAAATGAAGACGCCGGTTTTAGAAACATTTCCAAAACTAAAAAAAGCATTAGGAATTTGGCATTTTTTAAACTGTACTGTATTTTTTGTGTCGTTACTGTATTCTAATATCTATAATATTTTGTAAGACCTGTTTACTGCAACATTCCATAATGTTAAATTTTTTTTTTTTTTTTTTTAACAGGACTAAAGGCCGCACTTATGCGAATACACAGGAAGTTCTCATGCTTAGTGTGAGAGGATAGATCTCTATAAGGAGTTTATTCCATAAATGAACTGTTTGATTTCTTTTTGAAATGTGTAGTGCGATTTACTGGGCATTCCATTACAAGTAGATAGGCCCTTAATGGAGAACTATTTGCAGGCAAAAAAAACAAGAGTTCGAGACAAGGCCGGCCTTTACATTGGTGTTTTACTCCTTTTTCTTTCTAAACAGATGATACAAATAGTACGAACATTAGAAGTACCTCCAACACATTTTCAGGAGAACACGTCACTTACATGCTCCTTTCAATACTGAAAAGATGTATTTGTCTCATCTAATATTATAATGAATTTTTATGACACAAATGCAAAGAGTCTCCGAATTCTTATCCATAATAGCTGATGAAGTAGAATTTTCGCTCAAATGTTACACAAAAGCATGAATTTTTTGGTCTTACAGGCTTGAAAATAGCTACTTCTCACTTGGGAAGGAGAGCATAAGTTTTATTGTTAATTTATTTAATGGAATGGTGTTGTGTAGGAGAGTTAGTCACTGACAGGAGTGAATATGCAGGCATTGTTCAAAGGAAGAATATAATTGTCGGCTCTATCATTTTGCTCCTGCATTCGTGTTATACTAGAAGACAAGCTTAGATATCTAAACTATGTATCACCACTACAGACGCATTATACTTTTTGAGTGGTACAAAATTTAAAAAGGTGTATCACCTATTTAATGTTAATACAAGGGTACACAAAACAGATTATTATTAAAAAAATAATTATTATATTTTTTATGTTTTTCGAAATTAACATTTGTGACCACTGTTTTAAAAACTGGAAATCGTAATAACATTTGCAATTATATATCAATCTCTAAACTAACAACAATTTCTAAAATTTTTGAACATGCGATATATGCTGTTTTATATTTTAATACAAAATCTTTAATTATTCCCCAATAACATGGTTTTCGGGGAATAAGTAATAGATATAGAAATATTAATCTTTACGTTTTTACTAACAAAAACCGTTTTGCTGTACAATTCTGTCGCACAAATATTTTTTTTGAAAGTGGAATAAGTCCATTCACAAACAGTATAAAAGAAAAAGGACCAATTATACACTGCCTAACACTATTCTAATACAAGATAATATGAAACCGTAAAAAACGTATCGTGAAAAAAACATCGCTCTCTACCCCTTGAATATCTTAGTTTATAAATAAATGGACTTATACCACTTTTAAGTAAACCAGCTAAATTTTTAGTAGATCATGTATCAGACCGCATAAAGGTAACTTCTTCGATTAAGACTAAATAGCTACACTAGTAAAGATCTCTAGGAATTAATGGAAAATTTTTTTTATAAATCTGTGGGCCAGTTGGTTTTACTGCCAGCCTGAGTAAACTTACAATTTTTATATCTTTAATACTGATAATAAATTAGTCTTAAACAACTGAATTTTTATAAAATAATTTTATTATTTGAAAAATAATATTCATAATATTTATAATGGAGTAATAACAATATGCCATTGATACATATTCTTTTATAATTTTTCCCCCAGTCCAACAACAAAATATATCTCAATCGCTTTTTTAACTGCTTATAAATTTTACCATGTTTTTTTATTATCAATTTCTTTAATAAATATTTATTTGTACGTCTTGTCAAATAAATAGTCAAAATTGTCATTGTGGGAATTACCTTTTTCGTATCATTCATTTTCTTTTGCTGTGCTGCAAATATATTTTCGTGGTTGTTTTGTAAATGATAATCTTTTAACGATTTCTATTTTACTGGCGTGACATGAGACATATTCATATGAATATGTAAAGAGACTTTTAAGGAATAAGAAGACCATAAATAGCAAAAATGCCAACCCTTTATCTTAATGCAAAATGTCTTTATTGAAAGTAATACGTTTTTAGATTTTCATACCTTTTTGGCTGAAACGTTTTAGTTTTTTTTTTGTTTTTTTTTTTTTTTTGTAATGGACATTTTGAAAAATTGATTTGGGAATATGTACTTTAAAATATTGATACTGATATAAATAATCAAAGAGTCTATGTGCTCAGATGTCTTGTATAAAAACCTTGGCGAACCTAACAGTGTGTGGCTTGAACGTGTTAGAATAGCTCACGTTCCTATCTAAATGAACAGTCGATTACATACGAATTTAGTTTTTTTAGCTTTTAGTAAATGTTTTTCAAAGCCTTATATGAACTTTTGGGTGGGTGTATGAAATATGGATATGGAAATTTCACATGTCTTCTAGCTGTCTTTTAATAACCTCCTAAATATTTATTTCTTTTTTTTTCTTCTATTATTTCCACCAGCCGTGGACGCATATTATTTGTTAAATCGATGACTTTTCGTACGCTCTTTGTTGCTATAATCTTGACAACTGTTTGGCGTTTGTTTTGTATATTAATAATGAGTTATTAAGCAATATAATCAAATTCCAATTCGGTCGTCAAACTTACTTCAGTTCTCAGATTATTTTTCGCCACTAGCGCTGTAGCCGTTAACCGGATAGGGATTAATGCGAAGTGAAACAAGTAAGAGTGCTATATTCGCCTATGGCGAATCTTATATACCCTTTACCATCTATGTAAATCCAATTTAGTGATGTAACTCCAATCAAAAAAAAAAAAAAACAAATATTGGGGTGACAAAGAATTAAAAAATAAGAAAAAAATTAAGTACTATATATTTCATCGGCTTTTAATGGGTTAACCATTTTTTAAATTTTTAGTATTTCCTTAAAGATCTCTTCAAAAGCTTTACAATGATACCCATATTGATATTTTATTGAATTTGAAAATTTCAGAGACCCATAAATCGGAAAATATCGGCGAGCGCCAATTTTTTCACTTGGCGTTTTTTTCTTATTTTTAAATTATCTATCGCCCCATATATTGGTTTTTTTAATGGGGTTAGTTCATTGTTCCAAATGATATAAAAAAAATTAGAGGTAGACGTGGTGTTTTGCCCGCTGTCTTGAAGGACATATATCGATCTTGCTGATTTTCAATAGCACCTCTTTCGACACTATATCTAATCGATTAGCGTATTTAAATATTCTCTAGCTGATCTAGTGCCTTGGCAAAGTTTATTTCAACGCTAACACAGACGGACAGTCGGACATCGCCCAATCGACATCGATATGCATAAGAACTCAGAATATATACACTTTATGGGACCGCAAATGGATATTGCAGAAATTTCACATGGAATGACAAACATAGATATACCGTTTTTTCACTTTTTGTGGTGAAGAGTATGGAAAAATATTGTCACTATGGCGGAAAGTAGGCACTCGGCTGTGAAGCACAAGGATAGAAGTATTGGCGTAGCTGGAGAATTTTTCTCTAAGAAAGTCCAGACGGCGCTATATAAGCCAATAGTTATAATTTCGATTTATACCACCTGACAATGGTGGTCGGTCACAGTCTTCCCATAGGAGGCTTGCTAATTACAGTCGTTCAAACCCTGAATATCTGTCGACGTCTAGTTTTAAAAGTGTAACGATAATCAGATATGGCAACCCCTACATGGCTGCATGGTAAAGTACAGAGGTGAATAAATTACTCCATTAGTGATATGTGTACAGAATAAAACGACAATTGAATAATCGCCGCGAATAACGTTGCAAATGACAAAATAATAATTTTTCAGGAGAGCAAAAAAAAACGTATTTAAATGGTTTGATTATCTCCACTGACTGACTCATTGTAATTGCGTTTTGACGGTGATAAAATGCATAATATTAATGTTTTGTTGTTGGAACAAATGTAAGAGAGTAAAATTAACGGTAATCTGCAAAAAAAACAGGTTATGCAAAATTTGTCTTTTACAACGTTATTCGCGGCTTTGCTTCAATTAGCTAATACACGTTGAGCAACCTCAATGGCTGCGGTGATAGAGTTGTATGATTTCTGCAAAGCAAAAGATAACCAAGCTCATGAGTTCGAGTCCATTATCGAACATGCGTATGTCCAAAAGAAAATCAATAATCGCAGAGGCATAAGGGAATTAAAAAATAAGAAGCCGCAGCACATACAAATCTCCCGGAAAGGAAAGACAATCATTGTGTAAAGCCATGGCAGATAATTTATTGATGACGTCTACTTAATATTAGAGTTGCAGAGCTTTAGCTTTTAGTGCACTAACAGTAGAACAATATTGTATGGCAGTTGTATGTTGTGTCTATTGGATAGAAGAGGACGGCTGGCTTAGATGTACAGCGTAAGTGGTCTGTTTACGTTTACTGAAGAAGGCGTCGAGTAATTAGTGTTTCGCCGCAGTAAGTAAGTAGTGTAGCGCGGATTGCTGCGTTTAGAATAGCGATGTTTAGTAAGCAATAAAGAGACGATCATAGAAATCACTTACATCCAGATAGAGCCACAGAGTGAGAAATAAAAAATATAATCAAAGTGGGTTTTGCAATAAGAAAAACCCATCCGTACGTTTGTCAAAGCAAAAACGTAACAATAGGCTTACGTGTGCATTAAGCTACCTATACACGACATCTTTTTTACATCTGATTTTTAAACTGTGTGAGTCATATGTAATTCTGCATGTGTTTCAAAATTGGTATTTTGCAGAAGACAAACGTACATGTATATTTACGTCTGACATTATTATTATTTGTTACAACAGCTGATCAAATTCACTTTTTTCACTGTACAGTTATCCAAGCCGCCCTGTTTCAAAATAGCATATAGTCGTCTTAAAATGTTTTTGCGTGCGTTACGGATTTACTGAAGACTTGTCAATTTTAATTATTTTCTTTCTACTCTAAATATGAACAAGATCAGTTTGCATTGAATAATGATACATAATTTACATAATTGTTATTAAATAGTTAAAAGCAATTTCAGATTTTGGTCATATAAAATATTAACGTCAACCGGCTAATGCTACCGCCAATAGTAAACCGCCGTTGATTGTTTTCATACGGCATAGGTTTTTGGCAATACTTTTTTGAATTATAAAAACAGCTGATGTCAGATGGTTTGCCAGATCAAAATAGAACACTTTCTAAACGAAATTTTGTCAGATGACTTTTCACATGTGTTTTACAGAACCAATGCTGCAGCAGCCCTACACGACATGTATGTGTTTAACAATTGGAAGTTTTAAATGTCACATGTAAAAAACATGTCGTGTATGGGTAGCTTAAAAAGGAATTATGTGTGAGTAGTCATCTTTTCTGGATTATCGTGAGAACCTGACAGCGGTGGACACGAAGTAAAGCAAATAGTAAGCTCTAAAGAAGCCCATATTTTTAAGGCCAGGAGGAGCAAAAAAGAGATGGGCAAGGTATTTGTTTAATAGCAGGAATTTTGACAAGTTCTTTAATATAAGCGAGTTGCCTTATGACGGATAGCTGCAGACTAGACTTAAAAAAGCTAATATAAAATACATGCGGACTACATTTGAATGTTGTAGAAGAGTCGTAGACAAAAACAGAAATCACGGGAGACGTTGTGATGAAGAGAAGGTCACTGTTACCATTCAACAGTCTCATTTAATAACATTAAGGTCTGTTGAAGTCTCAGGATTTCGTTACCCTTGATTATACCCTGACACCACTACAAATGTATATGTGTTGGCCTGTATAGATGATGTCCTACTTTCTGTGGGCAGATACAACCGAGGTGTGGTTCCAACTATAGGGCGGCTAAACTATAAAAACTACGCAGCAGACGAGGTTGTGAAGGAGAAATTTGGCGGCTGGGTCATTTCTTATCGATCTTTCAACAAACGTCCTCCACGATCCTGTGACTTGACACCATTTTATTATTTTTTATAGATCCACATCAAGTTTTTTATCTATGCTCACAACCAAACCAATTAGATGAGCTTGAGCCATTATTAAAGACGTTATTATTGTAATAAGGCAGCATATGTTGAGTAGCGTCATTGAAATTATACTTTACTGCTCCAAGCACTGCAGCCGAGGGGGCCATTTGAATAGAATGGAGTGCTGCTCCATATCTAATGGCCTAAATTAAGATTCAAAACAAAGCCAGAATTAATTATTTAGGGATCTCACAATTTGATGCTTGATCGTTCTTAAAATTGTCGTTTGGTGTACTGATTTTTTTTTTAATTCCATTTCAAGCCTATTTGGTACATACTTTCATTTTTCTGACTTACTATTTATAGCTATTTAAGTGATTGTAAATAACTGTATTCTCTGCTCGAAATATTTAAAACTTTCATCACACAAAAGCCACCAACATTTTACAACTTCATTTCACTTTATTTAAATCGAAAAAAACAGTAATTTATGAAATGATCGATAATATCCTGTTATAACAAATTGACAAAAGAAATTGCCGCTAAATGAATGCACGACATATGAACTCTTTCAAGAAATCCCAATGTATTTCTAAAGACAAAATACAAATCAATCTTGTGAAAAATTGATCAATAACAAAAATATCATAAGAAATCAGCAACATCCGGTATGGGGGAGTCAATAAATGACTACAAAAAATTACATCGACAAACATACATACATAATATGTATTTGATGATAAATTTAGTAAACATTTTTTAAATCAATTTATTAAGTTTATGTTACTCCGAATCTTGCTTTCAATGCAAATAAAATCGTTTATGTCGATGACAAAGGGCAATGAACTTTAAGTGATCAATATGTGAGAAAAGCCACATTGATTAATTGATGGATTATAGCGAAAAAAAAGAAACAGTAAAGATACCAGTACTCGTTACATTAGCAGCAAAAGAGTTGAATATTTAAGCTGAATATTTATAAAATCATTTTATATAAAACGTGAACTTTCATATGGCAATAAAACCACCTCTAAAAAAATAAATGAAAAGTAAACAAGTCGGCTGTGGCGAATCTCATTGATCAGACGAATTGTGTACTTATTTTCTTTAAATATAGTCTTTTTTTCGAAATACCTTTATCTCTGTTAAAATGTAGGATGGCGGGTAAATAACCAAAGGTAAGTAGGTCTCGTTATGTCAATGATTTTATGCTGTCGACTGGTAAACGCGACCTTATTTTTCAGCACAACCTCTTTAGTAATTTCTATCATTTGTGTACGACTAAGGTAATCTATGTCATCTACACGTTCCTGTCTGAGCCACCATCTTAGTTCTTTAATTCTAGAGTGCAAGTAGCATCTTCTTTAATCTCTATCTTGGGCAGCTGATATTTAAAGTTTCTATGACTTGTTATTAACGCATTTATCCAACACAAGGTAACTCGTTTGTATTTAAGAACCTTTCAAACTTCCTGTTAAGAAACAAGTGCTTTGTCCATGTCTTTTATGTTCCTCCTCCTTACCTTAAAAATCTGAGTTCCTTTAGAATTAGCTTCTTCGTTGCTTGCTTGTCCACATCTCACGGTATTAAGATAAGAATCAAAAAAATTCTCAGTAATGAAGAAAAGTGACTCACACAGCGCTCCATATGCGCAGGTGAGTCTATTGTTACGTTTTTCCCTTTAATAAACGTACGGGGAATTTTTTTGATAACAAATACCTCTGTCGCTCCATCCGGATATTTTGGAGGAACTTGACTTGTTAATTTGTCTCCTTGCGGTCTGCTCTGTAATCTTTATTAAAAATTCTATTGAAATATAAGCGGGAAAAGCAAGGCTCTTAGTAAGCCGTGCTGAAAGGAATATTCTAAAGATATCAAATATTTGGTTTTCAGCTTTGCTTGTGCATTTATAATATAAAGTTAGATTGCTATATTCGGCTATTCCGTATCTAATATACCCTACACCAAATATGTTAATTTAGTTTGGTGAAGAAACTCTAATCAAAAAAACAAAAATTGGGGTGACAGACAATTAAAAAATAAGAAAAAAATGAAGTAGTTATACTCCAAAATTTCAGCAGCTCTTAATGGGTTAAGCATTTTTTTAAATTTTTAGTATTTCCTGAAAGATCTCTTCAAAAGCTTTAAAATGATACCTATATAGGAATTTTAAAAAACATGAAAATTTTAGAGCCCCGTAACTCGGAAAATATGGGCAAGCGCTAATTTTTTCACTCGATGTTTTTTTTTCTTATTTTTTAGTTCTCTATCGCTCCATATAAAATTTTTTTTATTGGAGTTACTTTGTTCAAAATGACATTAAAATTGTAGAGATAGGCGTGTAGTTTTGCCTGCTGCCTTGAATGACATGGACCGATCATGCTGATTGCCCATAGCATCTTTTTCGACACTATATCTGATCGATTGACACATTTTTTTTTTGTGAAATTAAGTTTGCCTCAGCAAACACGGACGGACAGAGAAGAACTCAGAATATACATATATACCTTACGGAATGGCAAACTCAGATATACTCCTTTTCCACTTTTTGTGATGAAGGGTATATAAATGTTTCGGTAGTGTAAATATGATTTTTTTTTTTTTTGTGAAAGTGAGAATTTTTTTTAGAAAACTTTTAAACTATTGATAGTTTTTAGTTATTTTTTGTGAATTTTCGATTTTGCAAGAACAAAAATTTTTTAGCAGTGTTTAATATTTTTAGTAAAATGTTGGTGAAAATATAATATTATGATAAAATTCAACTGGTTTTGAAATATTCTAATTCTGAGGACGAGTAAAACTGATTTTAACCCGATTACGGATAGACGGACGTTTGTATAAGGATCAAGAATTTTTATATAATTTATAGGTTCGGAGATGAGTATTGTAGAAACGGAATGACAAACTTATGTGTACTCTTTCCATCAGCGGAGAAGGGTATAATAAAAAAGGTTTATTGTTGAAAGTATCTGCAGAAAGATTATATACCAATAGTTAACTTTTTATACAGGGTGGCTGATGAATATTGCTACATTAAAAAACTCAAATTACTTTTTTTTCAGTGTATGGAATAAATTTTTCTTTTATTCATGATAAAGCTCATTCAATTTTTTAAATATAGCTTAATTTGTTTTAAAAATACTGGAATTTAAATGCCCCTCCCCCTGCTCGTTGATGCATGTGCGGCATCTTAGCAAAAAGTTGTTTGCTTGGAGAGTTGAGGCAGGAATAGCCACATATGTTGCTCGAATGGATTGCTTTAGTTCATTCAAATTTGTTGGTTTTGCTTCGTAAACTTCCTGTTTGCAATAACCCCACAAGAAAAAGTCAGGTGCAGTTAGGTCAGGCGACCTGGGTGGCCAAAGGAATGTGGAGTTTCTGGATATCAGCTTATTGGGAAATTTCGACGCAATTCTGTCATAACAGAGTTAAAAGAATTCTCTTTCGGCGTAATTCTGGATAGAAAAACTCTCTCAACATGATCAAGTAACGGTCTCCAGTAACCGTAACGGGGTGACCGTTTTCTTCGAAGAATTAGGGCCCGACAATGTAGCGTGATGAAACTGCACACCACACTGTGACACGAAGTGGATGCAATTCCGTCTCGTGGAGTATCTGTGGGTTGGAAGCACTCCATATTCGACAATTTTGTTTGTTTACGTTGCCGTTCAAATCGAAATGGGCCTCGTCAGACATGAAAAGACAGTTCAGCATGTTTCCATCCTCTTCCACCAGTTGAAGCATCTTCTGGAAAAATTCCAAGCGAACCGGCAAGTCTGCAGCGTTCAGTTTGTTGGCCATTTGATTTTTATATGGGAATAAGTCCAAATCCTTGTGCATAATTGACTGTAATGACTGTCTGCTTATACCCATTTGAGCAGATAAGCTTCTTGTCGAAACTCTTGGATTGTGTTGTATCGCAGCAGCTACAGCAGCGATTATTTCCTCCTGAAGGGTTTCATTGGTAAAGTCTTTTGTTGATTGCCCCATGCGCGGCAATATTGTTTATAAGTCTCATTATGGTGCATCTGCTCGGAGGATTGCCGCCAAATGCGCGCCTATACTCTCTTTGAACCGAAACTACGGACTCTAGTACGTGATAACGGCGGACAATCCAAATTCTTGTTTCGGTGTCCCAGTTATCCATTTTTGTCAAATCTAAGAACCAATCTGCAAAATAAAAAAACTAAACCACATTCATTTTTTTGATAGCGGCTTTCATCAGCCACCCTGTATTTCAAATAAACGTGACACATCCCATATAAAAACTTGAAAATTAAAAAACAAAATTTGTAACTCTCTAACTGTGAAAGCTTAAACTAAATTTAAGATGCTTTATTATTATAATGTTCGATATTTAGTTAGTGTGTACGAGCTTGATATTATTTTCGAAAAGAATAAAAAAAAATCTTCGATTTCATGTGTTTTCGTGTTTATTTTTTTAGTACAGACGAGGCAACCAAACAAAAAACTTTTGCAGAAATATTTTTGCTGTGAAATTGTACAACATAAGCATAGACGAAAAAACAGTTAAAAAGTTATTAGTTATGATAAACGACTGCTTTCAACAATATTGATACAGACGAGGAAACAAGAAATATCAAAAAATAATGTAAGAAGGCATGATTTTCAACAAAACATATTACTATAAACGAAGGAATATTAAGTGGATTGTGCTTATGTTTCCCTGCATGTATCTAACGGAACATTATTTTCAATGGAATAATAAAAAAAATTAAAATCCTTCCTTAAAATTTTTCGACTTTAATCTACAAAATTGTTTTTTCCTTGGGTTTTAACATGCTGTTTCATATGCGGGTTTTCCCTTTTTTAAACAATTTTATTTCAACTAATTAGCCAAGGTACACACCAATTACATGCGAAATGGCAAATAAAAATTATAATTATCATTATTTTTTCATCACACACACCACACACATGTATGATGCTAAAGTGATGATGACTTTGTATTAACACTTTCTTTGCGTGTTTAAATATCATTTAATACTTTTCATTTAATTTTTCTTAAAGAATATTATTTAAAATTTCATATAAAATGTTTTTAAATGTGAATTTATTACCCCCATCATTACGACTTAATTCTTTCATTTTCCTTAAGATGACTTTACAAAAAGGCAATGAAATGAGTCTTTGTTAATAAATTTTATTTGAAAAAAAATTAGTTACGTTACCCCTTCTTAAAGACAATTTAAAGTGGTTAGTATTTTATTTTAAAAGCATTTTGTAAATTTATAGCAACATAATTTGTTTCTATTGTTTAATTCTTGTTATTATATTTATTTTATAACTTTATCATTTATGTTTGTTTTTGTTCAATTTTAGGATCTTTATTTTTTAACAACTATTCACGTAATTGAAAACTCAGTGTGAAATTTATTATTAAGAATTTAAGTTAATTTACTTTAATTGTGTTTGATTCTTCCAAAATTCGACAACTCATGATATTCTCATGAAATAATTAAAACTAAAATAATAAATATACTATTACACCCGAAAAAGCATTTACATGGTCTCTGCTCTATTGATCATATAACTCATCAGTGGATTTACCCAAATTTTTTTATAGAAAATTTAAGATTCTTTTTGTCTCTGTAACTAATAAAGTTTATAAAAGTATAAACACAATGACGTTACTCATTATTTAATTTTCGCACATATTGATCCTTTTGACAACTTTCTGTCTCTTCGAGGCGGAGGAAACCTTAAAAGCCAAACGTTTGAAATCAGTAAGTACAACGTTTCTTACATCAGAAAAAAAAATTTTTTTTTTAATTTTTATTGAATTATTATTTGAACTGTGAATATTATAAATGAGTAGAAATTATTTTGGCTTAAGTTCATTACTTTTTAATTTCTAAAAATCTCTTTTTTTTATTTTTTAGAAAGAAAATTTATTTTACAAATGTATGCGGACGTTTTCCAAAGAAAACAAGAAAAATTAGACGCTAGCAGAATGATGAACGCTGATGAAGGTCGTAGCGGTCCAGAAAATGCAGCATTTCATTCTGCTAGCGTCTAATTTTTCTTGTTTTCTTTGGAAAACGTCCGCATACATTTGTAAAATAAATTTTCTTTCTAAAAAATAAAAAAAAGAGATTTTTAGAAATTAAAAAGTAATGAACTTAAGCCAAAATAATTTCTATTCATTTATCAGAAAAAAATTTCAAGAGGTTTTTTTACCAGATACCAAACAGGCTCAACAAAGAATTTATTTGGTATTAATTTGCTTTCATAATCAGCCCGCTGGAAAGGTATACTACTTTGTTTTGCCACCATTTTGATAAACATAGACTTGATAGTTCATATACATAGTAGTCGTAAAGTAGACACGTGGCAAATTTATTATTAAAAAATATTCGATAAACCAACGTGTTTCAATCTTCAAAACATTTTGTCAAAATTAATCATCGAATGCTGTGACGATGAGAACGTTACGTGAAATTTTTGGGGAAAACAACGTGCCAACAAAACCCACTATTTATCATGTAGTGAATGATTTCAAAGAAAGAAGTTCTACAGGTAATAGGCGCAAGCATGATCCACAAATTACTGCAAGAGAGGCTGAAAACATTACTGCTGCTCAAGAAAGTGTGCGAATTAACTCATCAACCTCAATTCGACACCGTGCTCAGGTGGTTGTTCTGCTTCCGAATTCTATTTGTGGGGAAATTTGTTTTATGCAAACAAACCAAAATCACTTGAGCAACTCAAACAAAATATTCGTTTTGAAAATAATGAAATACCACTTGTGAGGCTAACAGAGGCGGACATTCATATGATATTGTATTCTATACATAACTGCCGGCAATTAATAAAACATTTAATAATATAAGATCCATTCTTTTTCATTTCGTCAAAAATTTTAAACAAACAAGCTAAATCTAAATCGCCATCTTTAAAATAATTTAATTTTACCAAAGCAGTTTCATGCCACAAATACGACATTGGAACATTTAACCATATACTTATTACCGTATTAAATATTGAGTCAGACTTACAGATACCGATTAATTAAAAAAAATGTACATGGATTAGTTCAACAATTAAGCAATTTATTTTTAGTTTTAGCTAAGAGAATTACAGAATACGACCTCTGAATATTTTTGGGAAAAATCTTGCAGCAGTAGTACTCGTAAAAAGGAAACACATATCAAATGTTTCTAGCAACATTTTTAGGCAACATGTGAAATAAAATGAAAAACTATTAGAACATGTTGGTATGTTTATTCAAAGTTTTTTCCAAAGAACTATTTGTTTCAAATTGGTTGTAAAGAATGAACAAGATTTTAAACCCTTTATACTCTTCAACTTAGCTTTTAAGTATATATCATTGTTTTTATATTGTGTGTAGTTTTTTATATTTAGTTAGCGATAATTGCTTTTGAAATCCCCTTATTGCCTTATTTTTATTTTTTTATGCTTTTTGTGTTGCTTAAACTTGTAAAAAAAGTTAATTAAGGAGACATGCTAATTTTCAATAGCAACTCTTTCTAAACTATGTCTGATCGATTGGGGTATTCCAATTTGCTCTAGCTGATTTAATACCTTGGCAAACTTGATTCCATCACTAACAAGGAAGGACAGACGGACATCGCTCAATCGACTTCTCTATGCATAAGAATTCAGAATATATATACTTTGTGGGGTCAGAAATGGATATTGTAGAAGTTATAAATTTAGATATACACTTTTTGTGGCAAAGGGTATAAACACAATAACACCACATTTCCACCATTTATGTTTTTTTTTTCTGTCCAGCTTATCCTAATTACCCACATATAAAAAAACTCTTAAAAAATTTATAACTAAGCTCAGTCACTCTATTTATCGTATGAGAAATGAAGGCCGGGGCACATAGAATCCGTCATACGTTGTACTTTAACGCATTTAAGTTACAACAATGTAACGACGAATGAGATTGATACAATGAGTACTTTGTTAAGGGATAAAAAATTTTAAAATCAAAGCAAAAGTGAAAACAAAACAAGAAAAATAAGAAGAAGAAGCAAATGTTAGCGCTCAAAGTATTTAACGTACGTCAAAAGTTGAAAGTTGCCCAAATTTCGTACCTTACCTTGTACTGATTGTGACAACATTCATAAGAAAACATCTATAAATGAATTACAATTAAATTATTTTTGGCTTTAGTTCATTTATTAATTTAAATTCTTTACAAATTTTGTGGAAAGAAAAATTATTTAAAAATGTATGCGGAAAAATATAAAAATATATACGCTAGCAGAATGTAATATTGCACTTTCTGGGCCGCTACATGCTTCGTCAACATACAAACCAATGTGTTTCTTCACTGTTTTCTCTGTATTTCGTCTTGCGCATTTTTTTTTTTTTTTTTTTTGCTTTTGCTCCAGCCGAAAATAATTTAATTTTAATTCATTTATAATATCCACGGTTCAAATCCTGATAGGAAAAAAAAAAATAAAAACATAAACATAAAAAACTTTGTCGTCAGTTGATAAAGTAAAGTATAACGTCTGACGGATTCTTTACGCCTCGGCCTTTAGTTTGTAATTAATTTATAATTTTCATAAAAAACTTCGTGCTATTTTTTTATTTAATTGTCCCGATTAAATTAATTACCGATATTGATTATTGAGGGTCACACCATGACTCGATGGTCATTCCGTTACCCTTACTTAAATCTTCAGGAAACTTCTGACAAACATTTTAAATAAACTAAAGATTTTTGTCCAAACAATCAAGCAAAAAAAAAAATCAAAGTTTAAGCAAAACAACAATAACCAACAGTATTTTTCTTTCTTCTCTTTTTTACGGCTGAACTTTTTCGGCTCTTTTATACAGTTGAAAGAGGATGAAAAATAAAATATCAAAAACAATACGATAATTTATTTCTATGCACAGGCACTTTGCAAACTTTGATTTTTGTCTTTGCTTTATTGTTTTAAAGAAAAATATATCAAAACTAGAATAGGAAAAAAATACGTTGCGTTGTTGGCGTAAACAGCAAACTTTTGGGACTTTATTAATATTTTGTTGGTTCAATTTTTTATTAGGATTATACTTCAATGAGTCCCTTAATTCAAGTATTTTTCTATTATACTTAGATTACAATCTTCTTACTAGAATTGTATATATTGTTACGTTTTTCTTTTTTTGAACATACATACGGATTCTGGCTCATTATAAATTCTGTATTCTTACCTTGCGGCTTTATCTGGCTATACTTATTAATCCACGGTCTTGTGAATCCTATGGTCTCGTATTTGCTAAACATGCGTTGTTATTACAAACGCAGCTATCCACGCTGCACAAAGACGGCCTAACAATTATCTGTTACTCTTATATTAGATTAGACGTCTCCACTAAATTATCTGCCATGGCTTCACACAATAATTGTCTTTTCCTTTCCGGGAGGTTTGTACTGCTGCTTAATAATTTTTAATTGCATTATAAAAATTTTTACTTTTCTTTGTACGCATGTCCGGAGGTGGGCTCGGACTCATGATCTTCTGTTCAGCACGCACTTCTACCAACGCAACCATCGAGGATGCTCAGCTTTTGTTAGCTAATTGGGGTATTATTTTATACACATTAATAGAAGTGACTTATTCACCACGCTCATACGTACAACAACAACAGGGGTTGCCAGATTTTATTTTCGTCACAATATATACTGCAACAGGTGAAGTCAAAATCAATAACCCATGTGAAACTGTATTCATCTCCTTTCTCGTTAAATTTGTTGCAATAAATTTCAAGATAAAAATTATTTAAATGTTTGTTCATAATTTTGTTTTATTTTTTTTAACATAAAAACTTAAATTACTTAAATTTCAGAATAACATTAAATATTACACATTTTATTATTTTATTAAGAAAAAAATTCAATTACTTACATCTAAAAATAATCTCTTTGGAATGATTGTTTGTATTTAATTATTATTTATATTTAATATAAAAAATGTTAATTATTTATGTTATAATAATATCAACGCAAAACTTAAACTAAGAAAACAAAATATTTAATATTAAATAAAACAACATAAATAATTAGTAAGAAATTTTTTAGGCTCAACTAACTACAAATACGGAAATTAATAGTTTTTTATTATTTTATTTAAAGCAACTGCACAGCGAATCAATTAAATTGGAAATCGATACTTCAAAATTTGTGATAACCGGTTTTGTATGGTCCATGCACCATGTGACTGTAGTCGTACTTTGGAAGGCTGGTTGAAAGTACAACAAATTTTAAGCTCCCCTCTAAAAATGAGTTCGATTCTCCATTAAATTGATCCCAATGTTTTCGGCATAAAAATTTACATATTTCTTTATTAAAAATTAATGTTAAGGTTTTGCAATTTTAGTTTTTTAAATATACAGTTAAAATTATTTGTTTTGTTAATTTTTAATTACTAATGGAATTAATTTATATTTAAAAGTTTTTTATTTATATAAATTCTTTGGTAAAATTTACAATGATTTTTTTTTTTTTGGATTAATTTACACTAATAGTTTATAACATTTTATTTGGTTATGTTTCAATACATGTGTTAATTTTTAATTTTTTTCTGTCTCTTTTGGCAACAAGGGAGGTTTCTTCTCTTTAAACTTTAACTAAAATATCAAATTTTTACAAGTAAAAAGAAAAAAAATAAGATTTTTTTGTCTTAATTTATTGGCTTCGAAAATCTGTTGAAATTTGTAAATTTTGAAATACCTTTCAAAATTTGATAGCGAAAGTCAAGCATTTCAAATAAAAAAAAAAACTTACAATATCAAAATATTATTAATGTGCTGTTTTTTTATAATTAGATACATGTTGACAAACATTTATAATTTTAGAACATAAAAAATGTTTCCATTGTTTAATTGTATGCCTTTAATAGTAGGCAAGTTATGTATGACACGCCCTTTTATTCTCTTCAGTTTTTCATGCGAATCGCTGTCAAAGCAAAAATACAAATTTGTGTAAAAAAAAATAAAGCAATAAATGTTGATGAAGTTTGAAAATTACAAAATGTTTATGGCTGCATGTTGAATACGAGGGCTGCTGTATATATTTCTGGCCTGGCAACACTGAGTGCAGCCAAGTGCAATCTGACATTTCCATTGGAAAGTTTGTCATTTTTAAGCATAATAGAACTCAAAACGTTTTGACGTACGACCATTATTTGTGTTGTTAACAGTGACTTGAAAAAATTAATATTGAAAAAATGGAATTAACTCATGAACATTTTCGTGCGATCATTTTTCATAACTTTGGACCTGGATTATCACGACAAGAGTGCATTAATGAACTTAAATCTTTGTATGGCGATGAAGCACCATCCTATAGCACTGTGAAAAATTGGTATAATGAATTTAATCGTGGCCGAAGCTCGCTCAAAGATGAATTCCGTGAAGGTCGTCCAAAAACGGCTGTTGTGCCAGAGAACATTGATGCCGTGCGTGAACTCATAATGCAAGATCGACATGCGACATACCGAGAGATAGAGACATCCTTGTACATTTCTTCCACCAGCATACATTCAATACTGCATAAACACCTGGCCGTAAAAAAGGTTTGTTCTCGTTGGATCCCGCACAATTTGAAAGTCGCTCAAAAAAGGCTCATGTCGATTGGTGCAAAGAAATGTTGCAAAAATACGATTGCGGTGCTTCAAAAAACGTTTATAAGATCGTCACAGGTGACGAATCATGGATCTATGCGTATGAGCCCGAAACGAAACAACAATCGACCGTGTGGGTCTTCAAAGACGAGCAAAATCCAACGAAAGTTGTTCGTGGAAGAAGCACTTCGAAGCAAATGGTCGCCTGTTTCTTCGGCAAAACTGGTCATGTGGCGACTGTTCCGCTTGAGCAACGTAGGACGGTCACTTCTGAGTGGTACACTACAATTTGTTTGCCTGAAGTCATCGGAGAAATTCGAAAAACCAACAAGAGAAGACGAATCATTGTTCACCATGACAATGCGAGCTCTCACACATCGGCTCAAACCAGAGCGTTTTTGACCGGCCAAAACATCGAATTAATCGGTCATCCGCCGTACAGCCCTGACTTGGCACCTAATGACTTCTTCTTGTTTCCGCACATCTTCTTGTTTTCGTCGCCAGAAGAAGCTGTTGAAGTGTTCAAAAACCATGTTTTAGAGGTGTCTCAATCGGAGTGGAAAAAGTGCTTCGACAACTGGTTTGAGCGCATGCAAAAGTGTATAAATCATGCTGAAGAATACTTTGAAAAACAATAAAACCATTTTTGATTATAAATATTCGCATTTTCACTATTAGGCCAGAAATATATAGAGCAGCCCTCGTAACAGAATTTTTCCCCTTGAACAATTTTTTTAGCTACAGAACAATGCGAGCTGCATTTATTTTGTAAGGATTGTACGCAACAAAAATTAATTATAAAAAAATTTTCTTCAAAATCGTTGTATCCATTATTTGTTAAATTTTTTAAGTGAAATAAATAAATTTGATAAAAAATTTTCGAAATTTTAATTAGAATGATTCATTGTAACTATACTGTTTACTGAGAATTTTAAGCATAGTACTCTGTTTATCATGTTGACAAAAGTCTATATAAAAAAACTTATTGCGAAATAAATAAGAAATAATGTTGCTGAAGTAGTACTCTATTTATTTGTGAAAAAGTAGCGAATAGTTTCTCACATATTGTTTTTCTGACTAAAAAATGTTTCTGGCAACATTTTTTTTCAACTACGAAATAACAGAAGTAGCAATTTTTCGTATGGAATTTTTGACAATAATTTTTCCACACCCTTTGTTTTGATTTAATTTTGTTGTGTTCAAAAAATTTAAGAAAGAAAAGTGAAAAAAGGTGTACATATAAAAGGACAAAAACACAAAAATAAATTTGGATGAGTTGAACGAGTATTTCTTTTCGTCTTCATAAATTTTTTATTTTTTTCTAGACACAAAAAATAAAACAGGTGTTTTTTATTTACAATGTTATAGAAAATAAATTTCTTTCTTTCGCTAATTGTAAATTTTCTAGAGAAATAATGCAAGTTGCTTTACATTTTCCGCAAAATTGAACAGAGTACTAGGCTTTACTTAAAAAATAAAAACATTAGAATATCCAGCAACATGTTGCTAATAAAACGTTTATATACAGAAAAGTTTAAACAATTTAGGTCCAAAGTAAACAGTGAATCGTAATTATTAAGCAAAAATTGATTTAATATTAATCAATCAATTCAATTCAGACGAATTGGAAATGAATTGCAATTCACTTTAACAAATTATTTTGAATTGGAAACGAATTGCAACACATTCTATAAATTTATTTGAATTGGAAACGAATTGAATTCATTCAAATATCATTCAATTATTTTTTGTTGTGAAAAAAATTACGTTCAAATTTAGCACATTCCTAACGAATTAAAATCAAAAAGGAATGATTCATTTAATGCTCTAAAAAAGAGCTATCAATTTTTTTTTCTTTTGAACAAAATAATAATATTAATAAATGAAATTATTTAATTTTTTTTTTCGTTGTATTTTTGTTCAGATGATTAAATGTGTTGGCTTCATTCAATTTGGTTTAGCACCAAAAACGCACAACAAATAGGTTTTCAAATGTCGCTTGTAAAATTCCGCACGAAATAAAAGCCACTTGTATTATTTGACAGTTTTAAGAAAATGTTGCCAGAAACACTTCACTTGTTTTTGAAAATTGAAGCACAATTTTGCTATTGTAACATGTTTAAATACATTTTCCTTACAGATGTTAATGTACGTAGTTTTCCAGCATTTTACATTAAAAAAAATTAAACAGAATACCAGGTCTTAAATCTAAACACATATACTGCCTGTTACGCAGATTATAAACATGTTGCTATACATTTTTGAATCCTATAAAATGATTGAAATTTTTCATTTATCACTTTAAAAGCACAAATACTAAAAATGTGAAACTTGAATCACAATCAGCATAAGTAAGCATTGAGTATTTTCTACAATATGTGTTGGGAAACACATCTCGTAAATATCAATTCAACAGATTTTTTAGTCAATTTCTAAAAAACATTTTTCAAAAAATTTTCACCTCAAGTACGTTTTAAGAAATAAATAAGTTAAAATTTTGTGTTTTCTCTATAACCGTTGTATTTAATATTGCACATGTTCGTTGTTCTGGCCTTCCGTTGTGTACTTGAGTAGAAAAATGTTGCAACTGATTTGGTTGATGTTGCTGATAAGAATGATGATTTGCCAATGAAGATGACTGCTGCTGTTGCAGTTGAGAGTGCAACAACAAATGTGTTTGATGTTGAGTGGATGCTGTTAGTGGCAAATGAGATTGATTATGCTGACGCTGATGCTGTTCTTGTTCATGTTGCTGATGTTATACCAACAATGATACTTTTTGGCAATTCATAGCAGTTAACTGAGCATTTAAAGCCGCATTCGTATTAGAAGGCCCCGTAGTAGCCGTCGTTAAACCTCCACTATGCACATGATTATTCGCATCAGCAGCTACTGCTGCTGCCGAGGCTGCTGCAGCAGCTAAAAATTCCACTTTACCCATGTTGCGTTCAATTAGGGGCCCCAGATTGGTATGCTGTGTTTCTTTGTGTCTACGCAAATCCACTTTACGCTGAAATGATTTGTGGCACAATTTACAAGAGAATGGTTTGTAGCCGGTATGTTTGCGTGAGTGGGTGATGAGATTGGAACTTTGACTGAAGGCTTTACCGCAAACTTGGCACTTGTGTGGCTTTTCACCTGCAATAAAAAGAAATAATTTCATTTATTATTTAAATTGCTGTAAAGAAATAAAAAGTTCTTAATAATTTGAAGAGTTTGATGTCTTGTTGTATGAATTGAATTGAAAAATATAAAAATGAAATCTCAGAGTCATTGCGTTTGAAAAACTAAACAAACCAGGAAAAAATCAATAAACTCATAAAAATCTGGTCAAAACTTAAGTTAAATGTTTCTTTGTTTATTGCTTTATTTAGCAATCAAATATTGTGGAATACTCAAGTGTTTGTTTAGAACCACAGAAGAAGCTGTTATGAGGAGGATTTAAAGAATAAATTGAGCGAAAGCTTTCATTTATAATCATAAAAGGCAACAGAAAGATAACAGCAAAGATGTCTATATTGCCTTTAATCAAACTCTGTATATAATCTTATTTTTCAAATTAGGATGAAATCTCTTACATTGTAAAATTAAGTGAAATCTTAAAATCGATTGCTGTCATTCTTTAAGCCACAGTTTTTTGCCAATGTAGAAAATTATTTATCCGTATGTCTAGTTTTATTAAAGGTGTTTTACCTTGAAATACTACACAATAGTCACGTTACTGCTTCTTTGATTTTCTCTGCCTTCAATTTACCAAAACAATTTTTACATTTAAACTCTGCATACTTTTCGTACGCTTTATTGATGTTTTTGTTCGTTTAAATCAAATGTCTGCCACCATTTTGCTTATAAAATACCATATGCCCCATACAAAAAATTTATTTTGAATACAAAAAAAAAACTTACTCTACAAACAATTTTACCACCCCCAATATCATTTGAAGAATATACATGCCCTCAGCCACCCCTGTAATGTTTTTAATCCATTTCGTCTTAAAGCTTTAAATACAAGTATTTATTTTGAAAATACCTTCCTTATAAAATATTTTAACATTTTGTGGTTTCTGCGGTTTTATTTCTATGGAATTGTATTTGATATTTAATACTTCAAATATTATTTAAATTCATTTCTATTTTTAGATATTATTTAAGATATCTAGTTCTTGTAAATTTAAGCTGCAACAACCTTAAAATCCTGAGAATATTTTTGTTTGAGAAAATGTAAAATGTTTTTTAATGCAGCTACATTTTTCAATTGCCCTTATGACTTTAAAAATTTGCTGATAACAGGACACCTTTACAGGGGCAAATTACGGCATTTGATATCGATCGATATGTACATTTTACCTCCAGCTCTGTTGTGGTATATAAATTAAAGTCATATTTATCTCAAATTTGTAGTAGATAGTTGTGATAGTTGTCGTGCCTAAAAGGAAAATACTGACCATGAGTTCAAATCTCATCAGAGAATTTAGAAGTTGAGTGTTTGGTTAAAAGAAAAATGCCAGAGGAAATCTTACAGGGATCTCATATTTAATTTTGGTCAAAGTGATTGAAATGCTGATTTACCAAAGAATATATCTCGAGCTCTAAGCGCTCCACAGCCGCAAAGTATTTGGTTCACAAAGTATTTTGTTAAGTTTTTTATGCGGAAAGCTGTCAAACCACAAATGTAAATAAAAAATACAGGAACAAATGTTCAATACTATTTATTGTTAAAAAAAAATTAAATGTTGCTTGCAACATTTTCCCAAACCTTTGAAATATTGCAAGTGGGTTGTATATTGTACTAAATTTTTTATACATGAACTGATATTCTGTCTTATGTAAATTTTTCCACATATTAAAAAGTCTGAATGAAAAATAAAGGAACAAATATTGAAGTACTATTGTAAAAAAATTAAATGTTGCTGGCAACATTTTCCAAACCTTTGAAATATTGTAAGTGGATTTTATATTGTACTAAATTTTTTATACATGAACTGATATCCTGTCTATTGTACGTTTTGGTAATAAAGTTCCAATAATAACACGGAAAGATTTAAATCAATTTTTGTTTGAAAGGAACGACCTCGATTGGGAAAGAAATACGTAAAAAAAATTATACAAAACACATATTGTACTATTACATAAGTCAGTAAAGTATGGCATATGATAATTATTGACCTGTAGTCAGGGGTGTTAGATTAGGGCACTTATCCTTAAATCGCGGATTTTATTTTCAAAATGTGGATGAACATTTTAGTTAGGGGATTCAGGATTTCTTCGAGGATATATTTTACATTTTGGGAATTTAAAGAGATTTTTTTTTGTGATTTCTTTTTTTGGTTATTGTAATTTTACTAATATTAATTAAATTTTACTTTTTTGCTACGTAAGGGTTTCCTAGTATGGTAAAACAAAACCAAGGCGAATGAATTACCAGGTGGCAGCGTGGGCGAATTCAATTATTTTCGCGGATATATATGGAGTTTGTCAGTTATGATTGCCAGTAAAAAATAATGAATTCGCCTACCCTGCCAACTGGTAATTGATTTGCCTTGAACAACAAATTGTAAAAAAATATGAATGAAGTCTTCTTGTAAATTTGAAAAATGAATTGGCCTTTTTTTAACAATGAACTCAATGAAAACCAAAATAAGAAATAAAATGAAAACGATCTCCTTAAATATTTAATGAGAATTAATATACATTTTAAAAATAATACAATTTGTTATGAAACTTTTGTCCCATTTTCATAGAAAGTAGAATAAATTTGAAATGTGTTTTATGACAAAATTTCCATACAAAGTTGTCCAAGAATACATTTCAAATCTATTTTAATATTATATTAATAATGCAGTTTAACTCAAAAAACTTATACGAAAAAATTGCTTTAGACAACGAGATAAAACATTTTGATTCAGAGCTTTTCGCTTTTGTCAATCAACTAGACAAAATGAATTTAATAATAATAATAATAGTATTATTTGTAGTGGGGATTTTTGGGAATAGTTGAAATTATTTTTTGGGGATTTGTTGGGATAAAATTTATCTAATTGGGGATACCACTGGAAAAAATCTGGGAAGCCAGAATGTAGCAAAGAGATAACTCGACGAAAGATCGGGTTAGAAAAATTATAATTATGGTAAAATTTTCATAACTTTGAATAAATTTGTCTTTTTTATCTACATATAATTTTTTAGTTGGAGTTTCACTGTTAAACTTTACTATATATTTTTAAATTTATATTCAATATTTATATTCAAGCATATATTTCAGCTTTTTAACACTATTTATTTTATCACCTTCTGAAAATTTTTCTGAACAAAAAGTTAATAATTATTTTACGATTGGCCTCCGTTTTAATATTGACATTTTTTTACATTTTTGGTTTCTCAATGTATTTTGCATTTTTTTCTATACTTAAACTTTATTCCAGATACCTTGTTTCTTAGAAGTTAAATATTCATTTTTCTCCTTTAAGGCAAGCTTTCGGTAATTTTTTCTTTTTTACTGCAAGGTTTTCTATCCTGATTTTGATGCTCTTTCAAAGATGTCTGTATTTCAATTCCTATTTGGCATTTTACATATACAAGAATTTGGACTAGTGGTCAAAATTTGACCAAGTTTATTATTGAACACTTTTTTTGCTTGTTTTACGTAAACATAAATAAATATTAATAAGCGTAATTTTTGCATGTGTAACAATTTAAGGAGTCATTTAAATCTTAAATTCTTAGCCGATTTAAATGAGATAAAGACGCTGCACTTAACGTCTACAATATCTACAAATATGTAAAAATATAAACAAAATCGGTTAAAACCCAAAAAGAAAAAAGATCACGAAGTTTTTTGTTTGCCTATTTATATATAGATTTCTGCTACATTTAGAGATTTTTTTGCGCAAACGAAATTTGAATATCTATATAATATTTAAGCAATACCTTTATGTGTAAAATAGAATATATTTTAATAACAGAGCGCTTGCATAGAATATTAAGAAGATTTTATATATAAATATTTATGCTTTTTGCATAATAGAAAACATATAAATAAAAATTACTTAATATTTGTTGGATTATTGCAAAAATCTTGTCAACTAAGATCTTTTAAGATGAGCATTAAAATTAAAATAAGCTTTGTTATATATTTAAGGACATGTTGCTAAACGTTTTGTAACGTCAAAATAATCAAAATAGTATCACTCTCCTTTTTACAATTATATGCTAAGGCCTGGTACTTAGTTCGATTTTTTGAAAATTGTTCAGCAACATTGATTATTTCAGGTGAAAAATTTGACATTTGACATTTCATGTGGTGTCTGTCTCGCGATTTAGAAGAATTTATCGTTTTATTATTTTCACGTGGACTCCATTGTTTTAAAAATGTAAGCAAAACACATATAATCAGCTGTTGTTTAAAAAGTTCCGCATGAAATAATGACTTATTGCTTTATTTCACAGCTTTGATAAAATGTTGCCAGAAACATTATATATTTTTTCACAGTAAAACAGAGTACTACTTCTGCAACATTTTTTTATGTCTTTTTTATAAAAATTTTATATGTAAGTTGCTTGACAGCATTCCGCATGAAAAACTGAGCAGAGTATCTGGCTTAAGATGAAAAATAGCCTGAACAACAAATCGGATAAACCTCATTAAAGTTAATTTTTTCTCTTTTTGATTGTGCTGGGTAAAGATAACAACAGATAATCGATTTATATCTAGTGATATGTTCGAGAATCTCAAAAAACATGGCACTGCACACCTTTTAAAAAATAGTCGACTCAAACAACAAGAAGAATAAATCCTGCACAATGATGAAACCCTTAAGAAATTATCAATCGGAGACAACTAAAATCGCCATGATGAATCTCGAGAGGGTATAAAAGGTGTGCTATTCATGCTTTATTCCTACTTTCCCTTACATTTTAATCCATTTCTGCAACATAATTTTTACAAACTAAAAACATTTTTTTCCCGCAAAAGGTCATGTATATTTAATAAATGTTTTGTAATATTTACCTTTGAAATATTTTGTTAAGAGACCGTTACTTTTAATATTTTCTTTTAAAAGGAAAATCTTAGAAAAATCACAATAACAACTTTTAAAACAATCTATAAAACAAACATCCACTAAACTCTTTTCCAAACACTCAACAATAAATTTGTTCGTACTTCAGCAAAAAAAGAAAAATCAAGAATAAACACAAAAAATGTATGTAATCAAGTTTAAATGGAAAAACGAAACTTGGAAAAACAAACAGGGAATAAAAGAAAAGTGCATGTGTATAAAAGCAAGAATTTAAAAAATAAAATTTATTTTACAAGTTGGATGATGATAAGAAAATATAAAGCCAACGCCTTGAGAGAAAGGTTTGCTACTCGTTTATTTAACAGCCAACAGATTCTGTGATAAATTATAAAAACTTTGCTTTAGTTTGCCAAGCAGTAAAATAGAATAACAAAAAAAAGGTAGTAGTGTAGGAAGAACTAAGAACTTACTCCCCTCATATAATCTGTGCTTTAGTACGTGACGTTATCTGGGCCGTTATAGAAAAAACGTGCTTGGAAAACTAGAATTTAAAAAATAAACTTAAATAGAAATAAATAATAAATACTTTCATAAATAAATTCTCTTATGTTGGCCAAATTAAAAAAAAAAATCTTGCGAAAATGGCTCTTAAACTTATTTCATTTGAAAAGTACCTTAAACAAAATTTCTTTGTTGTTAAAGTGATTTAACTTTTAAGGTACTTTTGCTTAAATTACTTTTAGTATTTTTTTAGCTTAATTTATTTATTAACTAATTGATAAAGTTAAATAAATAAATAATTTAATCGAAAATTTAACTAAAAAAAAAGTACTTTTCTGGATAAAAGTACCTTTTCCAAATAGATATTTTTTTTTTAATTGACAGATTTTTTTTTTAAATAAAAGGATGTTATATTTCTAAAACAAAGTTAGTGTCAAATTCCATAAGAACTTTTTGCATTATTAAGTACTTTTATGTTCTTTAAAATAAATCTGAGGCTCTAAAGCTAATTTTTGCGTACCTCAAAATACCTTCTACTTTAAGGGCTTTACTTCGAAAATATATACTTTTTAAAAGGTTTTGGTATTTAAAATATGTATATTATTTTCTAAATGGTACTTTTTTTTTAACTGTCTACAATAATTTTTAAGAGAAAACTTGCAAAAAGTACGGTTTTAATGTATGTTTAAATAAAGGACTTTTTTAAAGAAGTACTTTTTTAAATTAGGTTTCTTGAAAGAGTTTTTTGTTAAAGATACATTTTTTTAATATATTTTTGAAAAAGTACTTTTGAAAAAAGGTACTTATAAGAACAATTTAATATCTTAAGTTTTGTCTTCTAGGCTTTTTTATTTGAAATTATTATTATTATATTTATATTTAATAATTATTATTATATAAAGTACTATTTAAAGTACTTTTAGTTTGATGGTACTATTTCCTTAAAATTAATTGTTCTTAAAATGAAGGTTCCCCAAGTTGAAATCATTCTTCATATTTATTTCTTAAAACACGAAAGTTTCCTATTTTCAGGAAACATGTATTTTAAAAAGTATTTAAAAGAAGTATTTTTATTCTTCAATAATTTTTTTTTTTTTTTTTTTTAAAGGTTATGTTTTCTGAAAGTATTTTTTTAAGCGTTAATGCTTCTTAAGTCTCTTTTTTGTAAACCTTATTTTTAAAGCATTTTTTCAAAGTTTAAGCCGTACAAACTATGTCGGCAAGTGCTTTACGACGTCCATGAGAGTTTCAAGTCGGTAGCGGTACTTTTTTTTTTTTTTTTGAAAGAAAGAAAAATTATTGTTATTTTAAAAATAATGTTGTTATTTAAAAATAATTTTAAAACAATATACATATGTATGTATGTCTGCCCAAAAAAAATTTGTTTTGACTTAAATGATGAAACATTTTTTTTTTAAATTTCTTATTTACAAAAAAAATCATTTGAAATTTTTTTTTTAAATTCTTGTGCCGGCACTATTAAAACTTACGCTCTAATATGAAATGAATTGCTTTGTTGTAATTATACGACTTTAAGAATTATACACAAAACAGCAAGAATTATGGTGGCGCTAACCAACTTAAGTTGGTCCTCCCAATTAAACCAAAAAATCTAAGAGAAATACACATAATTTTATACCCTTTCTACTGCAACATATTGAATTTAAGCTTGAGAAACAAAACAGAAAAAGGAAAAATCTGTTAGTGAATCACAGTACATCCCAATGGTCGAATGTTATAACAATCACGTCCCTGCAATATCATTATGTACTCAATTCAACTCAAACTTTTGTTCTTTTATAGTTATAAATGACAATGCAACACACGGATGGAATGTATATACACACTTGTATACAAACATCTGCATGCTGTGTATAAACATATAGAGACAAGGAGATAATAATGATTATACGTTCAGTAGTGCGGGTAAATATTTAGCATAGAAACTAGGAGTTTAGATCTTTTCCTCTAACTACTTTTAGTTAAATGAATTTACTTCTTTTTCCTTTTTAGCCTGAATTTATGTCGTTTTATTTCTACTATTACTGTGTATTGTATATTATGTACTGTGACATACTCACACTATTGAGTTCGGTAGTTAAAATTCTTTTACTTGTATATACACTCACACTTTCTAGCTACTTCTAATTTTCTTTTCTGTTTCATAGTTTCCCTTTAGCGTACATTTTTTGCAATACACACATTTATATTCGTTCATTTTAAAAAAGGCTAAAGCAAAGAGTATGAGATACAAATCTGTATCATGGCTAAAAATCATTGAAATCTGTTTAGTTTAAAGCATGGATTCAAATTGTTTGTAGGAATGTTATACGTTCACATTATCTTGTGTTAGTGTTGCAAAAAAAAAAAATCACAATGAAATGTTTAAAAGGTATGAGAATTTTTATGTGTCTGTATTTGCAGTGGTGATTTTTCTTCTTTTTTCAATTTGTTTTTGTAGGATATTACGGAAGGGAAATTTTATGTTAGAAGTTTAGAAAAATTATTGATTTAGTTAAAGAAGATTATTTAAAATTTAAGAAATTGTACGAAATGTTTAAGCGGAAGTTGTAGAAATCATTTAAATCCTTCGCAATAAAATGAAAGATTAATAAGAGTTTTAATTAAATGAAAAGATAGTTTTCCTAATTTTTGCATAAATTAAAAAGTATTATTAATCGGATCTATTTTTATAATATCAGCTAGTTTCCTGCCTATGATGTTGCCATCAACATGTTGAAAGAGAATATGTATTTTAAACAAATTGTCCATTTAAAATATTAAACATTTTTTTCACTGGCACTGGTAAATGATGTTTAAAGTTATGAAATATGTTGGGCAACATTGATTATATCACTTAAAAAAGTTGACATTTAAAAGGTGGTATCTGTTTATTTATTTTAAAGTTTATCGATTTAAAAGCATTTTATATTTTTAATGTTTGTTAGGTATACACCATTCTTTTACAAATGTAATCTATTAAATTTAGCTTTTTTCGACATTAATTTCGATTTTATTTTTTAAATAATATTTTTTATGATATATATTTAGAAATTTTAATTTATTGGCAGATCACAAAGTTTTTATCACCAAGGAAGCGCAAGGAATTAATTAATATAATTAAAAAAAATTCCAGTTGTTGAATATAATTTAATATTTTCAAAGTGCCCGTGCATAAAATAAATTATCGTAGTGTTTTATGATATTTTATTTTTCATCCTCTTTCAACTGTATAAAAGAGCCGAAAAAAATTCAGCAGTATACAGCGGAGAAAGAAAAATATAATTAATGTTTGTTATTGTTGTTTTTGCTTAAACTTTGATTTTTGCCTTTACTTTATTGCTTGGCAAAATGTTTGTCAGAAGTTTCCTAAAGAGTTAAGTAAGCGATAACGAAATGGCCATCGAGACGTGCTTTGACCCTCAATAATCAATATCGGTGATTTAAATAATTAATCGGGAAAATAGCACGAAAAAAATATTTTTTGTAAATTAATTAATATAATTATAAAAATTCCCGTTGTTTAATGTTTTCATTTCCATTATTTTACAGCTTTGATAAAATGTTGCCAGACTCATTTTAAATGTGTACCCACAATAAAAATAGAGTACTACATCTGCAACATTATTTTATAAATTTTTCATACACACTTTTTATATAAATATGTAGTTCGACAGCATTGAGAGTTTAAGTAACCACTAAGAGCAAGCAAAAATCTCATCTAATTGCTGCAAGAGCGTTATAGCTTAAAATTTTTATTTCTTGAGTTGAGCCTGCAACAAATATAATTTTATTTTCAAACGTATTACATACCTACACGGCTCGCAAAGAGTTTTAAAACTTGAAGCGTATTGGTCTCAGTTGAAGGCCTTTGGGATTGTCTCCCTTGAAGCAAAGGGCAATAGGTATTATTTCCAGCAACACGTTGCATACTTGCACTTGAAAACTCTGAAAATCGGATTTTTTCAAACTTGTGTTGGAAAAGAGCATTGAAAGAAGATCATAAGCTTTGGTAGAAGTACAGTTTTAAGCGGTTTAAATTGTCCTTTTGGTGCCTTTCTTCAGAGCGGTATTATTTTGTGTGGTATTTGATTGCTAAAAAGAATAAAGATGCTCGATTTTATAGCAAGAGCTAATGCAATAAAATCCTCTGCAGTAGAATACCCAAACACTTATAACACAAGAATGGTTAGACACTGTACCGTTTTAACCAACTGTGTTGTAAAAAATCTGACAAACACAGGGGTACTACTCTTTAATGTGATAATCGACATTGTATGTGGTATTTACCTTCCGAATAGTTCAAATAGTATTGCCGTTTACAGCTTGCCCTTGTCCATCAAAGAAGATTGGGCCTTTGAAAGATCCAAATACAATAGCAGAAGTACTCAGGATGCCAGTGAACCAATGAACCACGTAAATTAGAAGCTCTTGAAACTGGTCAATAATAATTTAAGGTCTGCTGGTTTACTTTTTTTAAATTAAAACGATTTATTTAAAAAATCTAGGTACATAATATATAAAAAGACGATTCCCTTTGTTCTATTTATTTAAACACTCTGTTTTAATAAGAAACGATCCTCATGCAAATACTATTGCAACATATTATAAATGAATTTTTAAAAATTTACAACAGCAACATGTTGCCTCAACAATTTAAAAAAACTTTTTATCCCTTTACCAAACGTGAAAAAGAGTTTATCTATGTTTGTCATTTCGATAGAGATAGAGAACTTAAAAATAAGAACATATCATCATTTTGAAGAGATCTTAAAGGAAACACTCAATTTTTTTTAAAAATGTTTAACCCATTAAAAGACAATAAGTTGTAAGTTATGTAAGTTTATATTAGTTGTTTCTTTTTTTATTTCTTAATTTTCTGTCACCCAAAGATTTCTTATTTTAATTGCAGTTATGTCACTAAACCAGATTTGCACATATAGTGAAGGGTATATTTGATTCGGCATAGCCAAATATAGCGCTCTTACTCTCTTAGAATTATTATTTTATAATCAACAATGTTGTTGATAAATAAATTGCAATAATTGCGATAAAAAATTTTTCAGAATAAAAAAATCAAAAGAAAAGCATATCTTGGCCAATAAATATTTAAGTTCTCATAAACATTTTCATTAAAAAACCACAATATCAAAATTTAAAAGCTTGAAGTAAAAAATTAAAGTAGTAAAAATTCCTGAAAAATCGAAGACAAAAACGATAAAAATGTCTAGAAGACATAAAGGCGCTGATTTGGTAACAAGAAACATTCATACGCACGCAAACACAAACGCATGCCAACCTTAACAAATGCTCACAAAATGGCTTACGTATATGTATTTTAAATAAAAGAGAAAGCCATATGGCTGATAAAACCATTAAATAAAGAACAAAAAAGAACTTTAGTTAACATTCCACTCATACAAACACAAACACAAGGCCCATGCTGCTTTTTGTAATATGGCTAACATACACACTCTCATATGAACAAGCAAACAATGTAACAATATGGCAGTCAAGCAAATACACAGATTTTTTATCAGGAATTCTTTTGTAAAAGTGAACACATCTATTAAATTATGGGTGCATTAACACTACTATACAATTTTAAAGTACGTGTGTATTTGTTTAATATATTTGTTGCCATTTTCGAATACGTTTTATAAAATCAGCCATTTTCACTCAAATCTCCTTAGATATTAAAAAGATGGGCGGGAGAATATAAAAGAGAGAGACCAAATTTGAGTGAGTTTGATTGTTATTACCTCTGCTATTGCAACACATAAATGTAATATATACAAAGTAAAGTTTTTGCAAATAACTTGGTATGCGTGTAATGAAAATGTCCCCAAAACATATAAAATCAAGTTGCTTTTACTTAATTTTTCATTGGTTGGCTGTGATTTGTTTTTGCTTTCTATTCCTCCTTTACATTTATCTCTTTATATTGTTGCTCTTAAAATTAAGTATCATTTGAATTGCAATGAAGTTGGTGTAAGTGAGCGAATATTCCAATCTTATCTCAATCTAAGACTATTGAATTTTATTTACTTCTCTTTAGTACAAATAACAAAATGTGTGTGTTTGTATATTACAATATTCCATAACTTTCCAATGCGCTTACTCTTTTTGCAAAAAACTATAAAAGCTTTTTTGCTTTCAAATTTAAGTATTTTGTTGCTGTAAAACCCAAAACATGGTGGTGCACGTGCATTTGTAAACATTTTAAGCCATTTTTGTTGTTATTTGAATACTTTGCTCGTTTCTCATTTCCAAAAGGGAGTTTGTTTCTTTTTTTTTATGGAAAGGGGACTTCAATGTTTTATTTAAGGCCTTCGTAACTTTTTTTACTCCCCCCAACCGCTTTCTGAGTGTCATCAACACTAAATAGGATTTTTATGGAATTTATGTTGTCGTTTTTTTTTTTTTTTTTTTTGTACTCGCATATCATACTGTAGATGTTGAAGTTTATGACGGTTTAGTATTTAGTGTTGTGCTGATTTTCCATTTATTAAATTTGTAAGTCTGTATGTGGTTTTTCTTTCATATTTATTTTTTTCTTCTCGCCTTTTGCAGCTTTTGTGGTTGGAGTAGGAGCTGGAACTGGAGCAGCAGTAGCAGATACTGATTTAACATATCAGGGATTTAATGTATTTTTAAATTGGATTTGTTAAGATTTTTTATCGTGTTTGTTTTAGTATTAAAGCATTCAGTGTTGTGTGTATTAGAGTGAAGGTGTAGAAGAAAATGAGATTTGTGCTGTTTAAAGTGTTAAGGAATCGATTTTTTTTATGGTAGTGCATGAAAAACTGGGTATTATTTATTTAAATTTAATTTTTATGGAAGTGTTTGAAAAAAATTAAAGGTTATTCAATAGGTACGATAAAGTGAAGGATTTGCCAAAAAAAAAGTTTTTAAGCGGACACCGCTATTACGCTCCTTTTAAAAATAAAAGTTTTTTTCCAAGAACCTTTCAAAAAAATACACGTTTTTTTCTATGAAAATATAAGATTAAAATTACATTTTCTCTGGTCGCAAAAAAAAACGCTTTTTGTATGTTTCGAGATTTTTCTAATATCATACAGCTGAGTTTTCTATCGGCCTTTGGCATAATAAGCAAAAAAAAAAAGAAAACCAAAAAATTAAAAATGTTAAAAATATATTTTTATATATCGCTCCTTTATTGCAACATAGTCATATCTCAAAAAACTAAAAATTTGTAGTTACTTAAGCAAAACTGCTCTTTTAGACCTTCTGTACATGTTGAAAAAAAATCAGTTTTATATCCCAAGCTGAACCGAAGTTATAGCAATTGTAATTGCGGCAATTACATCATATGACATATGTCTTTAAAACTTAAATCGCATTTTGCCAAGTTCAAGTTTTTTTGAGATATGACTATGTTGCAATAAAGGAGCGATATAAAAAATAATTGGAAGTGTCAAACCGAATCCGTATGTTTGTATGAGTTAAATGTTTACCTGAAGTTTGCACGAAATCGGTTGACGCGTTCGTGAGCTATGACTTTTCATGATAACATGTGATTTTTTCTATATAAAAAAACTACAACAAATACGTAGGCAGTATTGTTTTTATAAGAGAAGTAGCACTTCAGGCATTAATACCTACTTAGTTCGTAACCGTGCTATATTCTTTAGGAAAGGGATAGACGAGAGAGAAGAAAGGTGGAGAAAGGAGATAGATATAGCCATTTTATTAGTTATTTTACTTCGCCGGCGTATATGCTATGGAGAAGTACCGACGAAGGACGCTGCATGTTCTAATGTTGTTCTGAATATGTATTTATACTATTAAACAGAAAAAAACATTTCTATTTTTTAATTGCCGCAAGAGTTGCACCCAGGGCAGCCAGATTTGTAGTCAACGTGCTTACCGCTTAGACTACAGCAGCTTTTACTCAATGTTAACATTCATGCATAGTGATGCACGATGTCATAATTTTCATTTGAAATACATTATTATGAGTGATTTAGATATTATGAAATTAGGCACACTGCCACGAGTAGAAAAATAAAAGCTGTTATTATTATATTTAATTTATTTTCTTTTGGTGAAAAAATTTTTCAAACAAGAACTTTAATGTTGCCTAACAGTAAACAAAATTTCTTAAGCTTGATAATAACAAAAAAACAAACAACTTTTCTAACGACAACTTTAACTATAAAAAATAACTAAATCTCTATGGCTCTACGAATAATCGGACAAAATATTTTAAATACAAGACTCAAATATTTAATATTTTATTTCTTATCATTTATTGTCCAGAATGACCTGTAAGCGTTTGCGAATTTATTTTTTGCCATATTTTCGGCTCTATGGTGTTCCAAGCTTCTAACAAACCCACCTTCAGATGAACTATTGAGTTCAATTTTTTCTGATATATACATTTACCTCTGTATGATGATTTTTTTAGTTTAAATAAAATAAACAACCAACTCTGAACATGAGTTTTTCTTAAAAAATGTTGCAGTTGCAGTACTCTGTTAATTCTCTTAAAAAAAGATTCAATGTTTCTAGCAACATTTTTACCCAACATGTGTAATAACATGAAGGGCATTCTTTGTTTTTGATATAACTCTGAAACTCTGTTTGAGTTTGAGCAACATTCATTAATTCATGTGGAAAATATTACGTTTAAAATCTGGTGTCTATCTCGCGATTTAGAAAAAATTAACGTTTTATTGCTTTCACGTGTACTATATTGTTTTAAAAATGTAAGCAAAAGACATATAATCAGCTGTTGTTTGAAAAATTCAGCCAGAAATAATGACTACTTGCTTTATTTCACAGCTTTGATAAAATGTTGCCAGAAACATTTCATATGTTTTTTCACAGCGAAAACAGAGTACAAATTTTGCAACATTTTTTCATGACTTTGTTATACAAATTTTATATGTTTATTGTTTGACAGCATTCCGAATAAAAAACTAAACAGTGTACGAGGCTATGGATAAAAATATAAGACATTAAGTTAACAAGATAAAAGAAAAAAAAAATAGTTTTACATAAATAAAAATTTCGCTAAAAAATCTATATAATAAGAAAAATGGTATAAGCCCTCTTATTTCTTTTTATTTTACTTTTGCAAAAAAAAAATAATTCGATCCATTATGTGAAATCGAAGCGAGCAGGCTTTTACTTTAAAAAATGTAAATGAAAACTTTTCTTTGCAACATGTTGATAAACAATTTAAACAATCTTTTAACTACTACTTAATAATGTTTTATTTTTTCAAGCGTTTAACCACAATATTCTGTTCGATTATGTTGAGAAATTTGAAAATTAGCTACTACTATCGTTTTTATCGCCTTCAAAAATGGTTAAATTTTAATTTGCAGAAGCTGAAGAGAAATGCTCATCCAACTTGTCCAAGCTTATGGGATTAAGTCCATACATGTTTTTGTTTTTTAATCGCAGTAATGAGCAAACAGTTTTCTTCATCATTAGATTAATTTTTGTCTTTTTATTTTTTTTAAGTGTACATTTTTTTCATTTTTCTCTTTTAAATTTTTTGAACACAACAAAATTAAATCAAATCAAATGGTGTGAAAATATTGTTTTAAAAAAAAGTGCTGCTTATGTTATTTCGTAGTTGAAAAAAAATGTTGCCAAGAAGAAGTTAGGAAACATGCTACAAGAAACATTTCAAGACATGTTTACAAATAAACAGAGTACGACTTTAGCAACATTATTTCATATTTATTTCGCTGTAATTTTTTTAAATGGACTTTTGACAACATCTCGCACGAAATGGTGAACAGTATGATTTATATAAAACTTAAAATAAGTGCAATTATTGGTTGTGCTTGGTTTAGCTCCATACCAAATTTTTTTATTTAAAAAAATCTAAGGCTGCTGCAAAAGCTTATTACGAAGTAAAATTTTTTTTACATTATATATTTAAAAAACCTCAAAGAGACCCAGAAACAATTTAATGTTTATTTTTTTTTTTTTCTTTATAAAGCCTGATTACGTTTAAGTAAATCTTTCTCTTTAATTAAGATATTGTGTTTATTGTCTACTTAGAAAAATTTAATTCTTACCTGTGTGTATATAAGTATGCTTTTTCATATCACTCTTCTGGTGGAAACGTTTACCACAATAACTGCAGGGAAATGGTCGGGTATCACTGTGTATTAAAAGATGCGTTGACAAAGTGCTGGAACGTTTAAAACGTTTGCCACATTGTTTACATTCGAAAACTTTTTCAATATTATGAACAGCTCTGTAAGAACATTAGCCAAAGACACAAAAGAATGAAAAAAATATCAGTTAGGAAATTTGCTTTTAATATAATAAATAAAAGGGGTATTCACTCTTTATAGAAAATAAAGGTTAAAATAGAAATATTTTGAACTGAAGCTAAGAAGCTTAAAAGCTTGACATATATTTCAAGCTTTTAAATTTCATTTGTATATTTTTTTAAATTTGTTATTCTAAGTGAACACCCTTAATATTTTAGTAAGGTAATTAAATATGCTCAAAAGCCACACAACACATAGTGTTTATTTAATTAAATATACAAATGTACTTAAGCGTTCGTTTTTTTTTTTATTTATTTGTTTTGCATACCAACCTGTGTTGACTTAAACTAACTTCATGACCAAAGGTCTTGTTGCACAATTCACAGGCATAAGGTTTTTTGCCATGATGTGTCCGTCGGGAATGTACTTCAAGGCCATGAGGGGTAGAGAACATTTTTTCGCATTTCATGCATGAATACAGGTCACTAAATTGTGGCAAACCAGACCATTTAGCGGCCATATGATGAAAATGTAAATGGGAAGGATGTGGCAAGCCTAAATGAGAATTTGGCGGTAAGCCATTAGTAGCATGACCACCAGCTGCAGCAGCTGATGCACAATTGGGGCCAGTACCATTTTGTGCGGATTGTAGAGGCACCATTAAATTACGCAATCTAAAGAGATCTTCTTGGGAGGCAGGATGATAACTGAAAGCCAACAAAAAAAAAAAGCAAACAATTTGTTTTATTTTATAATACAGACACTAACAGTTGTTTGTACATTAAAGAAAACTTAAAACACATAAATATATTTTACTTACTTTGAAGCTAGACCAGACTGTTGCTGTTGGCCCTGGTGAAAAGCAAAGGCAGCAAAGAAGGGAAAGGCAGGCGATAAAAATGGTCTTTGAAACATGGCTGGCTCATAGTTGGTGGGATAGGCTTGCCTTAAAGCTTCAAAGGGATCAGTATAATGATGATGTACTTGACCCGCAGATTTTTGATGATCGTCCTTCCTAAGCAGCGCTGACACCGAAAACATTTCAGACTTTTTGGGGCTTGTTCTACTATGCATTAGTACATCACTGTTATGATTGTTATTGCAACTACTGTTTGTAACACTTGATGGTCGTGACAGATGGCGGCGGGGTATGGGGGAGGCTGGCGGAGAATCCACTTCTAATTCTACCGAACTGGAGCGAGATCTTGAGCGTGAGTGCAAAGATCGCCTAAAATTACTATCATCATCAAGTTCAATTTGTGATGAGGAAGAACGTGATAAACTTCTGGAACGTGATCGTGAGGCTCTTTCGTAAAGACGTTCTGCTTCTAAGGCATTTAAATGCGGCTGCAGACCTGCATTATTTTCCAGTTTCCATTGTAAAATGTGATTTTTACTTAACATTGCTATACAATTGTTGTTGGTTTCTTCTAACATTAATTTATTAGCCGCTGTGGGGGCATGATTGTTTGTAGCTGCTACTGCAGCGGCAGCTGCTGCAGCTGCAGCAACGGCTGCTGTATGGGCCTGCAAATGTTCAGTCTTCACTAGACGATTAATGCTGAAAGCCAATTCATCTGCAAGTAGCAAATAAAAAAGTTTTAGTTTTACCAGATTTTTCTTTGTAATAATTTTATTTATTTATTTTTCAATATATTGACCGTTAAATCATTAATCTTTTTGTCATGTATAAAACTTATTTTAATTCACCCTGTTTTTTTCTGACATATATCCACCTGTTTATTTTCTAAAGCAATTATTACATTCACGCATGTCTGTCATGCTATTTGTGTGTGTAATTAAAATTTATTTGTGTTTTCATATGTGTTAGAATATACAGTTGTATTCATAAAAATAGCACAGAAAAAGTTTTTTATGAGAGATTTAATGCTATTTAAAGTAAATTACTAAATTTGATTTTTTCCAAAAATTATTTCAATTCATTTCAGTCACAGTTTAAGTTTATTTTAGTTTAAATTTAGTTTTGCTTTTAGTTCAAAAAATATTTGCACATAAGAAGAGACACACACTGCTATCATTCAGGATGTCATTGTCATTGAAATAGAACAATACAATGCAGGCAACAATCCGTCCGATTTATAATGACTCTGCTGCAAAGAAGCATATAATTTTTGTTCGACCGCCATCCAAGAAAATCTTATATCAAAATTAATTCAATTGCATAAGACTGTGTTATATGTTAAGGTCCTGTTGGAGAATATTGTTTAAATAAAGTAATCACCAATGATAATTTCGCAAAAATATTTAGCAACAAAAGCTTTCGATGTTGTCCAATAAAAATGTTGGATTGTTTCTTAGATAAAAAAGGTCAGTGCCGAATAAATTAATACTGTTACTAATAACAAGTGCGTTGATAGAGCTACCTGCATGTTTGTTAAATAGATGACTATGGTTCAAATAGAATATTATTGTCGAATAAATGAAAAATAGTTGTACAATTTTACAGAGTCTCGATTAGAAGAAAATAAAGCGATTGATGAGAAGCAGAGTATGGAAATGCTCTCTCACTTTTCACATATTTTTTTTTTGTTGTTCGTTTATGACTCTAAAAAATAAATAAATTTTTTTCTCATTTATGAGAAACTTCATAATGAATGCTCATAAATGAAAAATTTTTAATGCTGAAAAATTCTTCGCATTCTTTTACGAAAAGCAGCATTAATGAGAATGATTTTATTGATCCCTTATCGTATATGAATAATACAGAAATTTTTTTGTTCACTCTTACATATATGAATGCTTAAAAACGAAAGAGACGCACTCATTCATGTGTGATCGCAGTCAGAAAACTTTTTGATGGTGGTTTTATGAACGTGAAAAATAAAAAATAAAAATCATAGATATCTCAATTATGAAAAATATTATAAGTGTTAATAATTGAATGCTCAGAAATGAAAAATTTTGAACTCTGGTAAGAAGTTACAATAGAGCAAAATTGTGTGTGCGTAGAGACTGAGCTGTTATCAAAAAATTTCTGACGTTTGACAAAAGAAAAGCGTAGCAAGATTATTTGTAAATTCAAGAGAAATAAAAGATCTATTATGCTACAAATATCATGGAAAAACTATTAGTGCAAGTAAGAAAAGTCAGGCGACAATACCTATTTAGTTATTTCTGGTAATCGTGCTACATTCTTTTACTAAGTGGATAGATGAGAGATAAGACAGGTGGTCAAAGGAGAAAGATATATATATATATATATATATATATATATATATATATATATATATATATATATATACCCATTTTATTAGTTATTTGACTTCTCCGGCTGTAATGAAAATTCTGAATATGTATTTATACCTTTAAACAGAAGAAAATATTTTTATTATTTAATTTCTGTAGGGTTTGAACCCTGGCCAACCAGATTTGCAATCAATGTGCTTAATACTACGACTACAACAGCCTGCAATTAATCAGCAATTAACAGAAATGCGTGGCTATAGAGAGAGTGGAGTGGATTAAAAAGTCGAATCTGAACTGACAAAAGAGCGATCTTCGGGGTATAGGAGGAGCCAGTACCCCGGTGTGCAGGCACTGAATCTGGATAGACAGTGGTGTAACAGTCGAAGGATGCACCAGTATCCTTAAATGATAATAACTTATAAATAATAATAACAATAAATAAATTGGCACCACGGGAACCGGAGCCGCCCCTCTCTGTACAGGTTATTAGTGAGGTCCCTTCACGGTACACGTAGTGGCTGTGGTTAAATAAAAGGCTATATCTGCTGGTCTGACGGGGAATAGATGGAAGTGTGCTTTTGCACTCTCAACAGAGGGGTTTGTAGGTAGGCTCCGACTCTTTAGCAAGAGGTAGATTCATGGTCCTAAAATTGCATAGAATAGTGGTTAGACCACCGTCCGGTAAGCGCTCCGCGCCAGGTACAGACGTTAATCTAATTCACATATCCTGACGAAAGAGGGAGACGCAGAAGTTCTGTAAGGACTGAGAAATTATCGATAAGATGTCAAACTGCCTCGTTTTATAACTGAAAAACGATTTTAGTGCAAAATTAAGACGCCTAACAAACCTATTCAAGGGTACTAAAAACACAAAGGGAACTAAAGTTGCAAATAGTTTTGCATAATTAAAGAACAACCAATAACTATTGTGCAAAGACACTATTTCACCTGAAGCGAAATGATGACAAGCGATGAAGTAGATAAACCAGCTAAGAAGTACAAATGCACATATTTTATGAAATCCGACTCGATCTATTTATGTAACGGGAAGTATAGTCGTTTGACTGCAGTGAAGTCTGGCAGACTTTAATAATGTTTTCATTTCGGGGGTGAACCATGACGATCAACGATTTCACAACAGCTGGCTTCCAAGTATCTGAAGAGATAGTAGGAAACAACTACTATGCAGAATGTCCCCCAAGAAAGAAGGTAAACCATGAATTATTTAATCTATCACCTTTCTTCACCACCAACATTCTCTACACTATCGCTTTAATAGATAGGCGTTATTGAATGAAAGTCACTTTTGTTAAAATAAAAAATAAAAAAGAAGGTAAAGTACCATCTTCGATACAATATAAAACTGCAGATGTGCCTGGATGATGGCAGCGCATTTATGAGCTTCAAGAAGCAGATAGTATTAAAATAAGGAACACGGTCAGCAGCATACTATTTGTGAGTGCCATTAGGAACACTTGTCTAAAGCAAAAGCCCCCATTACCTGTGTAGAGAAAGTTCTAAATTTTGATTTATCACTGAGCAACAAACAGGGCCTGAAAAAAGACATGTGCGCTACAGCCATTTATATGGTTCACTTTCACTTTTTGTTGAGTACAGATTTATTCCCAATTCTGTATTTCATATGTTGCTATTTCAATTGAAAGTTCATTAAATACTGATAATTTTTCCAAACTTGTGTAATTTCTAACTTCTGTAACCAATTTTACTATTTTTTTTATTTAAATATACATTTTAGAAAACAACAAAAGAAAATATTGTGCGTATCAAATTTCATTTGCAACATAATTATTTTTACATTGATATCGTATGCGAATAATCCCACCTTCAACATATGACCAAGCGACCATTCACACTAACACCACCCTAATCAAACAAATAATAAATTAACAATAGCAAAAACCAACAAGATAAATCTTAACAACAAATCAACCACACATACATACATACATAGAAAAACACACATCGATCAACAAAAAATATTATTCCAGCCAAAGTCATTGATGGCAATGATGATGATGATGATGACGATGACGATGATGATATTTCACAGTCAAAATAGAGCCCTAGTAATCGTGTTAATATGCGTTTCAATAAAACAAAAAAAAAAATTAAAACATCTGTTGTTGTCCACACCCGGTTAAATGGAGCATAACAAAATATCTTCCACAATCAACATTCATGATGTGTCTATACAAAACTCATTCACACTTTTCATTTTGACTCTCAACACAACACGCAAAAAAAATATCACGCAAAAAGTTAAAGTGTTTAAATCAGCACAGGAGGAGTTGAAGGAAAAGGAAAGGGTTTGTTTTTAATAAATCCTAGTCATCACAATCTATGACAAAATTTTACGCAAAATACAGCAATGGTGTATGTTTTGTTGCTTTTAATATTGTGTGGCATGTTTTGTGCTCGTCAGTGTTGTGCAACATAATTTGACAAATTTTTAATTTGTTGTGGAGTTTGAAAATGAAAAAAATAATAAAGAAAATAAATATTAATAATATTATTTGAATTTTTTTTAATATATGCTTCTTTTGTATGTACAAAATTGAACATAATTATGGGGTTGGACGAAATTCACATATCGCTTCAAATTCTTCTATAGATTTATATCTATTTCCAACAAATTAGTACAATGTGACATCGTGTGGTCTTAGTTTCGGAGTGGTAGCTTTAAAAATAATAACAGCTCTATTTTTACGCCGTTAAGGCCAGGATTCACTATCCTACACAATCGTACGATTTAATCACACAAAAATCTGACCGAATTCTGTCCTACTTTAAAAATCGTTTCAAAATGGCGTCGTAGGTGGCACACTATTATACAAAAAAGATGCAAAAACATATGGTTTTAATATTTTGTTGTTTTTTCTCCTCATCATCTTAAAAAAACAGCCCTGATCGCATGGAAAAAATATTTTATAAATTATTTCAAAAGATTATAAAATCGTACAGATCTGTCAAAAAGTCTGTCATACACATACACTTTTAATTCCCCTCTATCATATATTTTGAGCAAACATGCAATTTTTGACAGATCATACGACTGAGTATGACAGTGTAACCTGGCCTTTATTTTGCTTCACACGACGAGTTTATGCAACGAGTTTTCGCCAATGAATTTGCTATTCTTCTTAGTTTTGGCCCCAGCATGGTGAAAAAATACAGGTGGTCTCGTTAACGAATTCGTTCATTTCGCCGTAAACTCCATATACGAAAAGTATGTATCAAGGCAAATAAATTATAAGATGGTAGCGATGGCGAATTCATTGATTTTCGTCGGTAGCCTAACTGTCAAACTCCATATATAAAAAATCTGTATACTATTTTTTTAAATGTAGTTTGACATTCGTGCTAACGGCGAAAAATAACGAATTCGCCATCGCTACCAACTTATAATTTATTCGCCTTGATATGTATAATTTTTTATATGGAGTTCAACATTTAGCGCTTGCAGCGAAAATTAATGAATTCGCCATCGAAACCCCCTGTATAATTTCACCATGGTACCTATTATAAATAAAAAATGATGTAATTTTCATTTTAAGAAGTCACTAAATGTTTCGAGGTACATGTTTCCAGTAAAATGTTTCTAACAACAATTTTGTCCAATTGCAAAATAACCAAAGTTGCATTTAATTCGTGCGGAATTGTAACCAACAGAAATTAATATTTCATACTTAAGGGCAAACAAAGCTACATTTTTTCTTTCATATTGTAGTGCAGACGCCAATTTTTTCAAGCGAAATAAGTTGCTAAATAATTTTCACCAACTTTAACTTGGGAACGGTGTATTTGATTTACAATAAAATTACCTTCAATCTATTCTCACCAAATTTTGTAATCCACATTTATGAATTATGAGAAAATCAAATAATTTAAACAATTTTAAATAATTTTTTAAGAGGCAAACATATTTGAATTTCGCATACAAAAATATTTCTGGCGCCACTTATTTGAATCAAAGGAATCAGTTAAGTTTTCCTAGATATTTAGCTAAATATAATTTTGCCCACCAAAATTAATACTACTGTTCATTAATTAAAAAAAAATTTGAAACATTTCTAAATCTACTATCAGGACAAATATTTTTTTAATTATAAAGTTTGCAAATAATATTTAAGCATAAATAAAAATTTTATTCATGTTATAACTAAACCACAAAACTTATCGCAAAACTTCTTTTTTATAATTATTCAGTTCACAACAAATCAGTTCAGTTAAAGCTATAACCTCACAGGAAATCAATAAAAGCAGTAATTATTACTTTTTTGTTAATGCCAAGCTTGAGATAAATTAATGAACAAAGTTCACAAAACTTATAAGAATTTATATCACAAATGGGCGGCATTCTTAACCTTTAAGATAACAAGTAAAGATAAAAAGAAATTTAAAGTTAAAGCAAAAACGAAAAATAGTTATAAGAATCAATAAATAATAATTTTTAGTTTTTGCTGGCAGTAATAAAAAGAAAAAAAGTATACTGTGGTCAGAGTTATTGCAAAGGTAGGCATTATAAACTTATTTTACGTTTTGCACTTCCACCATTGAACTTACGTGAGTATGTACCAGTGTTGCCAGAGAAAGACAAGAAAAAGTTACGCTTTTTCTTCAAAATGTTACATATTTTCATTAAAAGTTACATTTTGAAATTCTCCTTAAGCAAATAGTAATTTAATGTAATTTATTTAAGATATAGTAAAAAGTTTTATTTCATATTTCAGGGAAAATAACAAGACAACAAATTCATTAATTGAACAAAAACCTAACTAAAATAAAAAAATTGAAATATAAGATCAGCCTGATGATTCTCTTGAGTACTTAAATCAGCAGCCTTGTTCTGTAAATCGCTAAAGCTAAATCTCCATTGCTATAATTCTAAAAAAATCTATTTGGCAATTTTTGGCTACAAATACTATTCTGTAACACTTTTTGCTGTAATTTATTTTTCTCTTTTTTGCGATCAAGACTTAGATTTAGCAACGAGAATTACAGAATAAGACTGCAGGAATTAATACTAATATCCCATGATTGAAAAGTGCATGCTCTCGCCCATTCATTTAGAGTAGGATTTTTTAATTAAATCCGTTAAACTTTTTTCTTTAAAGGTTTAGCTTCGATAGAACTTATAATTTTAAAAACAAATTTATTATTTCCTTAAAACCTCATTAACTCATATTTTTTTTGTAACATTGTCAACACAATGTATTGTTACGGTTTCGGTGATAGTTGTTAAATTTTTCAACTATCTAAAGTTAGTAACAATTTTCGCAAGTTTAAACAGAGTACTTGGTTTTCTGCACGAAATAAGTGCAGCTCATATCATTTCACAGCTGGGAAAAATTTTTGCCAGAAACAGTTTGCTGTTTCTAAACATGACGCCAGAAACATTTCGTGATTTCTTACTAATTGACAGAGTACAACATTAGCTCAGCAACGTTATTTTTTATTTCGACCTAATTTTTTGTGGGAGTTTGATAGCATTTGCATGTTTGTAACCTTTGTTATTATTAAAAATATAATTGACACGTTAAAAGAAACATCTGTCAGGGAAGTTGTTGCCTCCAATAATAAAAGAAGTACTTTTCAGTAATATTACTTTATTGTACCAAAAACTACGAAAATTTGCCTAAATGTAACAAAGTTTTACATGTTACGTTGAGCCTTTAAACGTTACAAAAAATGTAACCAAACGGCAACACTGGTAAGTACATATTTGTTTTTGTAAAAATCAAAATATAACACAAAAATAAAGTACGCGATCGCTTTAATAAATTTAAAAAAAAAAAAAAAAAAAAAAAAAAAAACTGAAAACTTTTTCATCGACGCTTGAAATAATTCAACTTGCGCCTTTTAAGGTTGACTTTATATTCTAAACACTATTTAAAGGTTTAATGAAACCTGCAAGAAAATTTATTCAGCTCATTTAAATTACCTCAAATTAACTCAATTAAGAAAACATGTCTGAACAGGATATTAAAAATTAATATTATTATTATTTTCAGAGAAATATTATATATCATTCCTAAGAATTTTCGGGGATAAAAACTATCAATTAGAGGATAATACTAAAAAATGATCTGGGGACCCTGGTATTAAGTATAGCTCTTCTAATTTAACCTTAAGACTGAATTGAGAACTATATATATTCTGAGTTCTTATGCATAACGAAGTCGATTGAGCGATGTTCGTCTGTCCTTCCATTTTAATATTGAAATTAAGTTGGCCAAGGCACTAGATCAGCTAGAGAAAATTTAAATACGCCAATCGATTAGACAGAGAGTCGAAAACGGTCCTATTGGAAATCAGCAAGATCGGTTCATGCCCTTCGAAAAAGTGGGCATAAAACCACGCCTATTTTTGCCGTATCATTTGGAACAGTGAAGTATCTCCATCTATCTATACAACGATAGATAGTTAAAAAGTAAGAAAAAAATGTAAATGTAAAGTAAAGAAATTGGCCCTCGCTCATATTTTCCGATTACGGGCCTCTGAAATTTTCAAATTTTTTTAAAATATCAATATGGGTGTCATATAAAAGCTTTTGAAGAGATCTTTAAGGAAATGCTAAAATTTTTTAAATATGATTAACCCATTAAGAGCCGATAATATTTTTATGTAAAATTATATGTATGCAGTACCAATTTTTTTATTTGTTAAATCTCCGTCACCCCAATATTGGCTTTTTTGACTGGAGATACCTCACTAAACTTGATTTACATAGATGGTGAAGGGTATATAAGATATATACTATACTTGTTATTAATTAATTTTTAATTTAATTTCACATTTATTCACAGCTCTACCTATTCTGCCCCAATACCCCGGCAATTGAATGTTTTTATAACTGCATATTTTTTAAACCAAAGACGTGCTGATTTGCACTTACTTTTACACGAAAAAAAAGAAAACTATTGTAAAATACTCATACTATAAATAATCAAACACTCATATTGTTCAATTAGATGTTATTTATTAGAATACTAAGTCTAAAGTTTCGATAGCCTTTTGATTTATGACTTTGCGATAAGATTTTGCCGTATTGCTTCAACGACTCGAAGCAAAACACAAGAAAAAACGAATGAGCTGTAATAAAATAAAATAAATTTTTCCGTTTATTTATTTATATTCTATTGAATTTATTGATTTTTGTTGTCATCGTGTTTTCAGCTCTTGAGTGCAACATTGTCAATGTAAGACTTTCAACAAATAAATATTTGATTGATTATAAGAAAATAAGAAAGAGATGCCGCTTTCACTGTAAATAAAAAGTGTTTTAATAAACTTACGTTGTAAATATTTGTCAAGAAAATCGTTTAGTATATAAATATCAATAAGAAATTAATTTTTATATGTATGTTTGAGACCTTCGCATTTTTATAATTTTATCGCTGTAATACCTAATGGCTGTGTTTTTCTTGGATAATCAGTTGCTAATATCAGTAAGAGAATTATTTTAGGATTGTAAATCATTAAATAATATTTATTTGATAATAATCGTATAATTTAAACTTTTTCAATCATAAGATTAGTTTTAGACGTTAATTGAAATGAATGAAATGTATTCATCATAGTTTAAAATCATTTAATTTTTTTTCCCCTATAATTCGAAAAAACATTATGCAGAAATTATGGTTTTAATCAGTTTTTAATAACGTACCTATTCTACCTCGCAACACGCTTAGCTTTCAGAGGTATAAACCTTAACTTTTGTAGCGATTGCTAAATTTTTAAATTAAATTGAAGCCACTACTGGCCACAAAGAATACTATTGAAAAACTGGTGAATTTTATACATATAAAATTGGTCTAAATAAAATTATTTTTAATAGAGTTGTGTAGTTCCTTTAAAACAAACGCAAGTCACCGCTTGTTTACATTCATACTTAACTCATAACAGTCAATATGATACTGGAACAGCATATATAATGTTGTGAGCAAACAAGGATGAATAGTTAAAAATAAAAATTGCATTTCGTAGCTATACCGAAGGTTAGTACGAAGCAAAAACAAATTTACAAGATGAGTTACAAAGAGAAAGACAAAGAACTGCTACAACTTTGTGTGGACTTCGTCTCAAGATTAAATGGTTAAATAGATGATGTTTACGACGTACATAACATAAGGTAGGTTGATGCAAAGAATGCTGATGAAGGATGTGGCGGTCCAGAAAATACTGCACTTCATTCCGCCTGGTGTGTCATTTTTCTTGTTTTCTTTGGAAAACGTCTGCATACATTTGTAAATACGAGGGCTGCTCTATATATTTCTGGCCTGGCAACACTGAGTGCTGCCAAGTGCAATCTGATATTTCCATTGGAAAGTTTGTCACTTTTAAGCATAATCGTACTCAAAACGTTTTGACGTACGACCATTATTTGTGTTGTTTACAGTGACTTGAAAATATTAATATAGAAAAGAATGGAATTAACTCGTGAACATTTTCGTGCCATCATTTTTCACAAATTTCGACGTGGATTATCACGACAAGAGTGCATTGATGAACTTAAATCTTTGTATGGCGATGAAGCACCATCCTATAGCAGTGTGAAAAATTGATATAACGAATTTAATCGTGGTCGAAGCTCGCTCAAAGACGAATTCCGTGAAGGTCGTCCAACAACGGCTGTTGTGCCGTGCATGAACTCATAATGCAAGATCGACATGCGACATACCGAGAGATAGAGACATTCTTGGACATTTCTTCCACCAGCATACATTCGATACTGCATGAACACCTGACCGTAAAAAAGGTTTTTTCTCATTGGATCCCGCACAATTTGAAAGTCGCTCAAAAAAAGGCTCGTGTCGATTGGTGCAAAGAAATGTTGCAAAAATACGATTGCGGTGCTTCAAAAGACGTTTATAAGATCGTCACAGGTGACGAATGATGGATCTATGCGTATGAGCCCGAAACGAAACAACAATCGACCGTGTGGGTCTTCAAAGACGAGCAAAATCCAACGAAAGTTGTTCGTGGAAGAAGCACTTCGAAGCAAATGGTCGCCTGTTTCTTCGGCAAAACTGGTCATGTGGCGACTGTTCCGCTTGAGCAACGTAGGACGGTCACTTCTGAGTGGTACACTATAATTTGTTTGCCTGAAGTCATCGGAGAAATTCGAAAAACCAACAAGACAATGCGAGCTCTCACACATCGGCTCAAACCAGAGCGTTTTTGACCGGCCAGAACGTCGAATGAATGGGTCATCCGCCGTACAGCCCTGACTTGGCACCTAACGACTTCTTCTTGTTTCCGCATATAAGAAAAAAATGCGTGGTCAACGATTTTCGTCGCCAGAAGAAGCTGTTGTAGTGTTCAAAAACCATGTTTTAGAGGTGTCTCAATCGGAGTGGAAAAAGTGCTTCGACAACTGGTTTGAGCGCATGCAAAAGTGTATAAATCATGCTGGAGAATACTTTGAAAAACAATAAAACCATTTTTGATTATAAATATTCGCATTTTCACTATTAGGCCAGAAATATTTAGAGCAGCCCTCGTATTAATTTTTTCAAGTCACTGTTAACAACACAAATAATGGTCGTAGGTTAAAACTTTTTGAGTACGATTATGCTTAAAAATTACAAACTTTCCAATGGAAATGTCAGATTGCACTTGGCAGCACTCAGTGTTGCCAGGCCAGAAATATATATAGCAGCCCTCGTTTTTTTTTTTTTTTTTAATTAATTGTATTCTAAAATTATGTAGGAATATTTCTACAACAAAATTTTATTTAAAAAGACAAATTTATGTAAAACCGTTGCATTTATTTTGCTAGTAAAGATTTTATATTTTTACCCAAAACAAAAAAAAAACTAAGAAAAAACTAATTCTGAGGCAATAAAAAATATTTTAAGTTATCCAAAAAGCTAAATATACAAGATTTCAACTGGAAGTAAAAAAGACACTTTTTCCACCTTCAAAATTTTTATTTTTTTATTTTACAAATTTAATTCAATAATTGTTATTGCAATTGTAGCCGTTTAACCCTTTTTCTAAAATTAATTTTGAAAATCTTTTAAAACAAGTGAAAGCAATTGTAAACCACCACCACCGCCGTCAACATCATTACATCTGGTTTGTTACAAAATCAACGAGATTCATATAATATTTTCTATTATATCCTCAATCAAACACCCTCTTTCTACAACCGTAAAAAAACACAACCTTCTAAACTAAACGCAAAACAAATAGCAACCGGTTGAACATGAAAAAAAAAGGACAATACACTCGAACCCAAAACAAGTGAAAAAATGCACTTGTATGCCAGACTCGTGTATATTATGAACTAAACGTATGTTGCTACATTTGACATCAACCAAAGGCGAGGAGAGATAAAAAGGCAGTTGCTTTAATTTTTTATGCCTTAATTTCAACGGATGATAATGATAATAATGAACCAATGGATTTGTCATGAATCTAAAACTAATAAAAATTTACAAAACAAAAAAGGGAGAATGGAAGAAGAAAAAACACGGCTAGACAAACTTGTCGAAAGTGTCTATAGAATTTTACGAGAGACTGAGCTGTTAAAATTAACAAAACACACGCAAAACACATCTGCAAAGAAATAACACGAAAAAATACAATAGAATAATAACAACAACAAAACGCCCTTTATAAACACACAGCTACAAACGAAAAGAACTCCCTGTTATAGCCTAGTGACAAACACACACACACATTCAAGGGTACAAAAAGAATCATAAATTTACTTCTACAGGGATCCAGAGTATTATCGTGTGAGGCTGAATATTGAAAAAAATCCTTAAACTCCTGAAATGTTTATTAGTTTTTTAAAGAGCCCTGCTTTGTAGTTTTATAAACGACAACAATCATCTGCTTAAATTCGCCCGGGAGCAATATTTATTTATTATTGTTTTTTTTTTGTAAATGTTTGTCCAACGTTTAACTTGCCACTTGCTCTTTACAATGTTGTGAGGCAGGATGAACTGATGTATTTACCACCCTGTAAATACGGATTATTTTCAATTTAGGAAATAAAAAAATTACAAATGCCGCATTTATAAGGTAAAATAATTACAAAAAGGTTATTTGTTTATTCCTTCTTGTTCTCATCTCTTTAAATCTCTTTCTCTCTCTCTCTCTCTCTCTCTCTCTCTCTCTCTCTTTATGCTAACAGGAGTTTGTTTGCTTGTGTTCTTATCTCACTTACGGAAGTGTTTAACAATTGTTATCCTTACGCAAATCCCCTTAATGTTGGCAAAACATTTAGCAGGATTAAAAGATAGTAAATATTGAAAATGAATGATGTTGGCCTTTTTTATTAAAAGTGGAATGTCCTTTTTTTAAATTAATTGTTATTGTTTATATTTTAAATATATTTTAACTATGAATTGGTCAAGCATAAGTGCATTAAAAAATATCTTTATTTAATTGAAATAATTTAATTGTTGTTTTATAATTATTTTATGTTTTTAAAATAAAAGTTCAAAGCACAAAAACAAATTTAAAATTTCTTTACAATTAAGAAAACTTCTGCTTAAAATCCTTAAGCACTAAATTGGAACAGCTGTTATTAGTAATAATTCTGATTTTCAAACATGCAATATTCAAAAACATACATTAACTATTAGGACACCCTTTAATTTTTAATTCATTGTTTTATTGTTATAATATTGGGCTCGGGCTCCTTGTAAATTTCTCTGTCTAGAACAGTTCAAAAGTTTGGTAATAAACATCAAATTACTGTTGGGACACCCTTTAATTTCCAAATCCAAACTTTATACTTTTTATATAGGACTTAGCAATATAGCTTCTTTGTAAATTTCAACCGTCTGCCTACAACTGTTCAGCGGTTGGCAATATACATCAAATTATATCAACTTAAGGAGCACCCTTTAACTTCCAAATACAAATTTTATACACGTTGTTATATCAGACTAATTTATACAGTTTCTTTGTAAATTTTAACCATATGACTACAATTGTTCAACAGTTTTGCCACATCAACTATTGTAACACCCTTTATTTTATAACTTTACATATTTGTACTTTAATTATAACAGACGAAGTAGTGGATATTTTTTTTAAATCAAGTAATTGTACATAACGGTACATAAGAAAGGGTCATATAGGTCAAATTATATCAATTATGAGAACTCCCTTTAATTTTTAAATTCAAATTGTATAGTTGTTCTTACAGCGCGCTTAGTAATAGAGGTTCTTTGTATTGCAGCTGCCTGTCTATAAATGTTCAAAAGTTTGGCCACATATATCAAATTACATCGCTAATTGGGACACCCTTTAATTTTCAGTTCCAAATTTTATATTTGCTGTTATATCAGACTTTGTAATACAGGTTCTCTGTATGTCGGAAGATAGGCCCATATAGGTTAAGTTACATCAACTATTGGCACACCCTTTAATTTCCAAATTCAAACTTTATATTTTAGTTCACTATAACAAACGAAGCAATACTTGTTCCTTATAAATTTCAAGCGTCTGTCTAGAACTATTCAAAAGTATGGCCATATACATGAAACTAAATGAACTATTGGGGCACCTTTTAATTTTTAATTTAGAATTTTAAATATTCATACTCGTTTTTATAACGATCTTAGTAATCGATCTTCTGTAAGATTTTTAAATTTTTGTCTATAACCGTGCAAAAGATACGCCTATATAAGTCAATTAATTCTCCTATAGGAACACCCTTTATTTTTTAGATTTATTATTGTATTACTTCTGTGCTGTTGGGAGCTATAGTGGTAGGCAGTTTTTTTAATTTTAAAGCAATAAACGAAATGCTGAAATGAGCTTGCAAGTAAAAGGCTACAAAACTAGTGAAAGACAAAGGTATAATCAAGCTGTAGTTTAGCTTAAGTTGAATACACTTAGAATGAAATTTAATGTTTTGTCGGACCCATGCCACTTACTGTCTTAAAGAATATTCTAAGAGCAGCACAGAAGTGGAATTGGTCACGATATAGACTGTTCTTGCAACGATTATGTAAATAAGTCAATTAAAAATTTTTCTTTAAGTAAAAGATAGGTTTAGTTCTTCGTCCTACCTTGTAAAACAGAAGCTAATCGACCATCTTACCAGTCATTTTTAAGAATCGTATGTAAAGAGTTCTCACAACTAAAAGGATTTTGGTTGTCCCAAATTAAGTTTTTACCACAATTTTGTAGTGAGCTGCTGGCATCTTTAAAAAACAATTTGAAAGTCGGCAAAAAATCAAGTATTTTAATAATAAACCAAAGTTCGTGGACAGTGTTGAACAATTTTGAAAAAATATGTTCAGTATTACGATTTAGTGTTTTTAAACAATAATGTTGGACATTAATTGGCCATTTCGAGAAGCTCTCTTTACCATTTATTTACTTAATATCTCGATATCTTGCTGAAAAATATCAATTAATGAATCGTTAACATTTTCAAACAAAATTCAAATTGGTCAAAAAGAGCTTTAACATCAAGGCAGCTCGTTCAATAAGTACTCCAGAGAATTTTGAATCACAATGATCTTCAGAATTGGCCCAAAAAATGTCTCGTCTCTAACTTATTACATTTAGGTAGAGATTTTGGGATAGACGATTTTTATAATACCGTTTTCAAAAAATTTGTTAGTTTTGATGTGGACGTCATTTGGTTTCATCAAAATTGTGCTTCTGGTTTTATAAATCAGTTCTGGTGCCATAAAATGTGTTATTTCATACCATTGAATTTTTTTTAGTGCGGTTATTTAAAGTCAAAGCTATATGAAAACAATCCCTTATCCATTTGTACATAAAAAAAAGGAAATTCAATAATGGATCGATGAAACTCAGAGTAATTAACTAAAAATGATAAAAAAAAGAACTTCGACGAAGGAGTACATCCCAGAATGTGCGTGCACTTTATTTCATGTCGAACGGTTGTCTGTCCTGCAATCTTGGCCATCATATACGTCAATATCTTTTGTTGATGGAGTAAGGACTAGTTCACCCAAATGACACTGCTGATTCGTTGAGAGCAACATTAATTGTTTGCAGGCTGAGAGTGGAGTGCAATAAAAATAATAGGTTATCGAGGGTGTTGCGACGTCTGTGTTTAGATATATTAGCGTTACGGATAATAAAGCAGGAAAGAATGTTACAAATTGGAGATAGATTCAAGAGATTACAATAGCTGGCTTTGATAAACCTGAAAGGACAACAGCAGATAACTGAATGCGAAGAGACCCGAGTGGTGCCTAAAGTGAGTTTAGAAGAAGATCCTACTAGATACCTTTACCCTAACTGTGTTAGTGACAGGACACGGCAGCGTAAAATATCATTTGTTTAAAATGAAGGTCTAGAAAGATGATGTTTGTAGGCTGTTTGTGGAAGACGCCAAATTGGAAGCAGACAAATGTATAGGGGGCAACACTTGGTATGTGGGTAATAAAAGTAATTAAAAGGGATGTTGACAATCAGATAGAACTAGACGAGAGTGAATGCACGCTGGATGAGCCTATATTATGGAAAAAGAAGAAAGGTTTTTATTAACCGTCGAACTTTTCGTTCATAACTGCAGAATAAAAGGGAACTGAAACACACTTAAAGAAGAAAGGGTGTAGCAATTCATCAGCTGTACAGTTACTGTGTCATCTCTATTCTTTTAAATCAGTGTGGTTTTAGGTTTCTTACCATTTAATATTCACTATTCTATTTAAATAGTGTGTTATTTATAGGTCTTAAATTGCTGTCTACGCTGATGGTAAAAATTTATTTATGGCTGGAAAATACGCTATAGCGTTTAGGCCATTTCAGACATTGACTCTATACACCGGGCGCAGATATATGCTATTGAAGCAGCTACAGGGAAGAAGATTTAAAAACTTATTTAAGGAATGATAGCTGTTGAAATTTCGTAGACAAACTTGCCGCTATTCAGACTAGTCATAGGTTCAAAATCAGAAAAGTCAATGATGTGTTAATACTTTTGAGACGTCGAGACTTTAAATCATTCGGAGCAACTAGATGGAGATGAATACGAAGCTCCAATCAATTATTCTTAAGTCGAGTTGTCCAATAATCCGCAAGTACGCGGTAGAAAGCATGCGTCCCACGAGGATTAAGGCTTCCTGTTGTAGAATGTATAGACAAATAAGCAAAGATAAGTTCACCCTAGGCCTTTCTAATTAGTTCTATGTCACTGCCTATATACATCGCTAGAGGGTGCTGTAAGCTTAAACGTAAACGAAGCTTGTGCCTTTTGAGATACAAGAGATCCTTGTAAGAAACCATCTCGTGGTTCAGAGATATATTTTTATCTTAATTTCTGTATTGCATATGCAACTGATAGCTTCAAGCTATTATTAAAAAAATTTTTGGTTAAAATCAAGGCGCAGATAATGAGTCGCTCTGAAATCCGTATAGTTCAAGAAGGACAACTTTAATTCGCTCGCAAAAGAAACTGATGTATAAATAAATAGTAGCTGCCATAAAATTAATTAATTAAATATGTTCTTATTGTTTGCTGGGTTACTTAAAATTGCATAATGTATGACACTCTTCATGACAATTTTAATGAATTTTTGTCATTTTTGCTTTATAATTTTTTTTATGTCTAAAATTAATTTTTGTTTTGCTTTTATGATGGATGATAAATAATTAACAGCGTGATTTGTCATTTATGTAGGAGCGTTATATACAGTTGTTTATGTTTTCATAAAGCACGACATTCCATCATCTTATTTATTTCGTTTAACATGTGAGTATTAAAATTTCTAATGATTCTTTGGACTTTTAGTCTGTCGTTCTAAAACTTTTAATTAATTTGTATTATTGCAGCAATTTCAACTAATTTAGTTTGATTTGGAGACAAAAATCTTTACAGTCAACTGGCGTCTTATTTCTTAACAAAAGTTGAATAAAAATAGATATAAAAATTATTTAAGTATCAGATTTATTATTTGCTTTTTCAATTAAAAAAAAAAATAAACTTTTGGTGTTAAACTTTATTACGAGGGCTGCTCTATATATTTCTGGCCTAATAGTGAAAATGCGAATATTTATAATCAAAAATGGTTTTATTGTTTTTGAAAGTATTCTCCAGCATGATTTATACGCTTTTGCATGCGCTCAAACCAGTTGTCGAAGCACTTTTTCCACTCCGATTGAGACACCTCTGAAACATGGTTTTTGAACACTTCAACAACTTCTTCTGGCGACCAAAATCGTTGACCTCGCATTTTTTTCTTGATGTGCGCAAACAAGAAGAAGTCATTAAGTGCCAAGTCAGGGCTGTACGGCAGATGACCCATTAATTCGACGTTTTGGCCGGTCAAAAACACTCTGGTTTGAGCCGATGTGTGAGAGCTCGCACTGTCATGGTGAACAATGATTCGTCTTCTCTTGTTGATTTTTCGAATTTCTCCGATGACTTCAGGCAAACAAATTGTAGTGTACCACTCAGAAGTGACCGTCCTACGTTGCTCAAGCGGAACAGTCGCCACATGACCAGTTTTGCCGAAGAAACAGGCGACCATTTGCTTCGAGGTGCTTCTTCCACGAACAACTTTCGTTGGATTTTGCTCGTCTTTGAAGACCCACACGGTCGATTGTTGTTTCGTTTCGGGCTCATACGCATAGATCCATGATTCGTTACCTGTGACGATCTTATAAACGTCTTTTGAAGCACCGCAATCGTATTTTTGCAACATTTCTTTGCACCAATCGACTTTCAAATTGTGCGGGATCCAACGAGAACAAACCTCTTTTACGGCCAGGTGTTCATGCAGTATCGAATGTATGCTGGTGGAAGACATGTCCAAGGATGTCTCTATCTCTCGGTATGTCACATGTCGATCTTGCATTATGAGTTCACGCACGGCATCAATGTTCTCTGGCACAACAGCCGTTTTTGGACGACCTTCACGGAATTCGCTTTTGAGCAAGCTTCGGCCACGATTAAATTCATTATACCAATTTTTCACAGTGCTATAGAATATATATAGCAGCCCTCGTAGAGACTTTTTTTCTAAAGTTAACCATTAAAATTTAGAAATTTATTTAAAAAATAGTTAAATGATTTTTTCAATTTTACTGATAAATTTTGCCCAAAGAATGTCATTCAATTTATATTCTCTATTATTTTCTTATATTGAAACATCATTAATTTATTCCAACCAATACTAATCTCTTTATACAGCTCTCCAGAATCAAATTAAATTATTATGTACAAAAGTACAATTCAAATCACATTTATAAGTGATAAAAAATTCCTCTTGTCCTGTTTTTTTTTGTCTCTCAATTAGTTTTATCTTTCAGATACAAACATACATTGCAAATAAAATCGAACAGATTGTCATCAAATTATGCGTATAGTTACGCTAAATATTGTTCATTTATTCAACTCTCAACCTCCTCTGCCCGTGTTGTTCTTGTGTATATAATTTTCATCAATTCACAACAGCTTTAACCGTATAATTATTAGGGCGGTTTTTATTTTGGCCCAACATTGAATGATTTAATGAGTTGTGAAGGCAAGAGCACGTCTTCTATTCTAAATCTCTTGGGGTATATTTATAATATGTCTCATTGCATAAACTTTATATCCTCCCCTGTCTATGTTCATTCTAATTTGGGTGATAATTTACACAAAATAAATCATTAGATTTTTAGCTTCTACTTCAAATATACAATTATTGTTTGTATGCCTTTTGTTGTTGTTGTTCTTGGTGACTACTACTACTGAGGCAATAGGAAGGTAGTAAAGTTTATAATAAGTTTAAAGGTTAATAATTGAAAATTATAGCAATAAATTGCTATTAATTGCTCAGGGTGAGGTAGCTGTATTAAAATTATTTGATATAATTCAATTTGGATACATGTGATACGAGTATATTAAAAGGGGAGAACAGAAAGGTATATGTTATTGAAGGTATAACATGTACATATGTTGTTGTTTTTTCCTATTTCTAAAAATTTTGTAACAGTAGTCCTTTGTGTTACAAAACTTCTTAAGTTAAGTTTATCTTAAAAGAATTTAAAAATCGCAAAGTCTTCTAAATGATGATGCATAAAATCAAATTATATTTTGGTACTGATACATTCTATCAGTTTAAGATATGGATTATCACTCAGTATCACATCTCTGTTAACCTACAAAGCCGCCTTTAGACGACTTTAGGAAATATTATAAACTCTCTTCAAAAAGAGTGCTGTGATAAATCAACTCCAAATTTGTTGACAAACTCTTATGGCCGCAAGTGACGTCCAAAAGTGTGTACATAAGTTTGTGAGATTGGCTTGCTAGTGTACATCACCTGTACCCTGCGGTGTTATGGCCGCTGTGGCCAAAAGTATGAAACTCAATCAAAGAACGTCGAATCGCCATTGATATTGGCTTAAAGATCTAAATAAGTCAGCAATTAAAAAAACTTAAAAAAGAAAATAGCTTTATTCAATTAGTTTAATGCGTTTGTCAATCACTAAACTTATACAGGTCGGAAGCGGAAAAATCCATCCTCAACTCTGTCGAGTTACTTCTCGCCCTCTCCATTGCGAACAATAAAATATAATTTAATAAATTTAGGTGTAGATTCAAATAAATTTTTTGAACTTGTACAAATATCAAATACCAGATGGCTTGGAGCAATGGATTGAAATACCAATGATAAAATAACACAACATTTGTCTGCTGATCTTATTATCAATTCTAATAAGTTGTATTTAATTTTTTTAAGTCCAAGTATAAATTAAAATATAATAACTACGAATTCTTCAAAAAATTTACAGTTTAAGAATATTAAAAACAGAAATAAATTTGATTCAGTAAATAAAATTTGTTAATTATGCCAATAAGTAATGCATTTGTAAAAAGAATATTTTCGTGTATGAACACTACGAAAACCAAACTGAGGAGTATGAAATTTTAGAATCACTGATGAGAATAAAATCCCATTTAAATATTTTTTTTTTTTCAATAAAGATGAGCATTTTAAGTTATTTCTTTTTTGGGACAAAATTGGAGATTTTCGTTTAGAAATGGGGATTTTTGGGAATATCGTTCGTCAAATTAAGGCCCAGAGCCAGAAATTTTCTGGCAACACTGATTGGCGAGGCGCAATTTGATTTCGGCCGCCATGAAAACAAACAAAATTGCCTCATCTGGGTATGGCAAAACCCACATGTCATTATCGAGAGGCCAAGGCATACACAGAAGGTGACAGTTTGGAAAGGATTGAAAAGTGATGGCATGAGTGGCCTATTTTTTCAAAAATTTAGATAAAACGCCATATCAGTCAACGCCGAGCGTTAAAGACTTTTGGATTTAGCTTCATGGCGCACGATGTCACATTAATCATCAGACATTTTTCTGGCGGCGTGCTATCTTGGAGATTACTGACTGCTGCGTTATTGCCTTTAGGGTATATGGCGACACGGGTCGCCTTTGATTATAGCGGCAACAGTGAGAAGGGATTAAGATAGACTGACTTCCAAAATGCGTTAATACGAAGTTTTTATACAGTTTTTGCTGCGGTATCTAGATCTTTTACATAAACAAAGTTGCGAAACACTTGTCTGCGACACTTTGGAATGGTATGCATTGTAAACATTTAGTACCACGGCATTATAAAACACGTTTTTGAAGTTAGCCATAGTCTCTATATCTCAAGCAAAGGATACGGACATGACTTTGCATTACAATAACTATTTGGGGTGTCGCTAGACACATTTTATTCACCCAGCAGTAACAATATAGACAGCAATACGACCAGATACTAACGTCAATCTGCTTTACGCAGCTCATTAAACAAACGCTCTTACGTGCACTTAACGTGTTATTTGCCTTCTTGCCCATAAACGATGGAAACCTCTACATGTACAGGTAGATCATGTAGTACAATCCATTCGTGAGAAAGAACCAGAAACCGCCACAAACTGTTGGAAAACTGTTCTCTCAGGCTAAGTTACTGCGAAGCCAGCCACCTCAATTATGCACTTATGTTATCGCTTGAATGTTATCATTATGCAATCAAGAAGAGTATATGCTATAAAGAAGGTTTTGTGTTGGTTTCTACCATGCTTTCGCTTGTGGCGAGTACACTGATACCAGACTAAGAATAAGGCAAACTACAGAATTAAAAAAAAAAAACAAGAAATACAAGGTTAGGCCGAATATGCCCTTGACCATAGATGTCAATCCAGTTTAATCAAGTAACTCCAATAAAAAAAAACAAATATTGGGGTGACAGAGAACTAAAAAATAAGAAAAAAAATTAAGTACTACATCTGTATAATTTTGCATAAAAATATCTTCGGCTGTTAATGGGTTAAGCATTTTTTAAAAATTTCAGTATTTCCTTAAAGATGTCTACAAAACCTTTTAAATGATACAAATATTGAGACCTTGAAAATGAAAAGTTCAGAGACCCATAACTCGGAAAATATGGGCGAGCGCCAACTTTTTCACGTAATGTTTTTTCTTATTTTTTAATTCTCTATCGCCCCATATATTTGTTTTTTTGATTGGAAATACTTCACTAAACTATTTTATTCAAATGATATGGAAAAGTTAGAGGCAGACGTGGTAATTTACCAGATGCCTTGAAGGACATAAATTGATCTTGCTGATTTTTAATACAAAAATTTTAATAAAAAAAAAACGGCTTCGCTATGCAGAATAATTATACTTTTTGAGGTCGGAAATGGATATTGTGAAAATTACAAACATAATGACAAACTTAGTTTTACCCTTTCTGCACTTTTTGTGATGAAGGGTATAAAAAAACGTGTGAATGTTTGGCATTGAAAAAATAAATATTAACAAGAATATTCTTTGATTATTTTTTATATGTTCTTATGTACAGTATTTTCGGTGTTTGCTATTCATAAATATACTTCAAAAAAATTACTACAGTTTTATGATTAACAAATAAATTGATTTTGATTTGATTATTTAGTTCGTTGCTTCACGTATGTACATGCATATGGTTAGACAAAAAGGAACTTATTTTATTTATTTAATTTTTTTCCCTTTCGTTATAAGTTCCATATAATACAAGACGCTAACATCAGCAACTCATAGCTGTTATACACCAAATAATAAAAATCTAAAATCGAAATGGGTGTTCTATTTTAGTCAAAGGGATCTATAAACAACGAACCAAAATCCATGAGAAAGGTTAAATGAAACGGGTTCGCACGATGTGTAGTCGCAAAGGGATGGTTCTTGGACAACTACAGTGATGCCGTAGATATACGTTTAGAGAGTCTGATATTATCTTTTAAGAGAAATTCTGGGTTATACATCAATACGCCTTAAAAGAATTTTTATACTCTGATTCCTGACAAAAATCAATAAAATTTCAACTGAATTGCACTATACTGATTTTTTGAATTATTATTTAGAGTTACCATCATACTTTTGCCAAATAATTGGACGGATTGGCAACGTTTTCCTAAAAGCAAGCCAGTCACCTAATGGGAAGCCGTATTAGAGGTCCTGAAGCAGGATGTTAGACTCCAGATACGTCATGCGATAGAGTAACTTTGGAGAGTGTATAACAAATTTCGATTGGGTGGTAGTTTTCAAGGTAACCAAAGCGGTAAGCGACAGGATGGTGGTGCATTGCTTTTCGGCATATGAGAATTACTTGCTAATGATTCAGCTAGGATCTTCATTTAATCCAACTAGATTGGTAAATATATGTTGATTCTTAAAGCATTTTCTAACTCGTTACGTTGTCCTTCAGCGTTAGTGAAATGAATATAAGGAATATTGCATCATGACCACCACTAGTTGCGGGTATTTTACTTCTGCCAAACGTCGGTTTCTTTTACAAGAGGAGAAATTCAACTTTTTAGCATCCATTTTAATAAAATAAATAATTACAATCCACATTAATTCTTGTTTTCTTAAATCAATTGAGAATGTTTTTTCACACTTTCAGTTGTAAAAAAGTTGTATTTTTTAACCGTTTATTTGGTTTTCTTGCAAGCCTGCTCAATTACTGTCATAAATTAAAAATCCAAAAAGAGCAATACATCCTTTTCAAAATCATTTTAATTAAATAAAAATTTCGAGTTATTTATTTATTTGATCAACTTGTATTTCATTATAAAACAGTTGTGTCAATAGTTTCAATTGTGTTAAAACCTTTGAAATTCACACATTTTTTATCGCTTGTCCCAGTTGCATTAGAAAAGAAACTGATTTAAGTCTAGTTATTGTCAAATTTAAAATATGTATATATGGGCAATTGATTTATGATAATTAAATATTTTTAAACCTTTTTCTAAACCTTTTTGTCAATCCATGTTACAGTTTAACACAACACGCATGTTGCAGTTTTATGACTTCTAACCAGTTGGATATTTATGATGGGTTGTGAAAAATTTTATGATTTTAATTTTTAAAGGTAAGAAAATTATGGTTATATGTAACGGGTCCGCCATCTAACGTTTTTTTTTTCAACTAGTGCTTATTTCGTGAATAGTAACACTAAGCTCATGTCTGATACGACAGTCACTGTTTGGTCCAGAGGCGAAGATGAGGAGCGGCCGTTACAGTCAATGGCGATCGTTATCGAGCCATTTTGAATGAATTTTTGTTCACAAAAATTAAAGAGGAAGATATTAGCAATATTTGGTTTCAACAGGACGGCGCTACGTGCCACACAGCCGAAGCTATACTATTTTTTTATAGCATTTTCAAAAAAAAAAAAAGTTATTTGGCGGACCCTTTAAATGAGATGACCTCCTCTAAGAACTAAAATAACAAATTATTGGTGCCACAAAAAATTTTTAACTCTAAATTAAATTAACGATTTAAAAGAAAATTTGCAACCTAGCAGACATTTTTAGTACATTTCAATATGCTGGTGAATTTTTTAATTTTGAAATGATGCTATTGCAGTATTAGCTGGAAAATATGGTTTCTGACTAGGCTTGTCAGATACCAAAAAACAAATAACTGGACAATGGGAAAAATGCACCTAGTTTTTAAAAAATAACTGCATATTTTATATCTTTTTTATTAACAGAATCTAGTAGCTCTCTTGCTTAAGTTGCACACAAAAATTTTTGAACACTTTGACAACTTTATTTAAAATTCTCTTATTAAAATTTCAGCTATTATTAGGTCGAAGGACATTCTACTCTTTTCTTGCAAAAGTAGAATATTTAAAATACTAAAGCACTGCTAATTGGTATAGAAGGAATAAATAAGAGTACTTTAAATAGATTTTCTACTTTACTTTTATCGCTTTTTTTTTAATGGATTATTATTATTATTATTAATTGGAAGAAACTTCGGCAAATTATGCAAGGCTTCTGGTAAGTAACAGAAGTCTTTGTACAACATGTCGCTGTCAATTACATTTAAAATTTCTAAAACTCTTGGAAGGCCCGATAAATTATCCCATGATAAAAGAGATAACAAAATTATAAAAGAGATTTCAGTTTAAAAGGACTTTTTTTACAAGCGTATAACTTTCTATTAAAAATAATTTTTTTCTGTATAAAAAAAAATATTTTACAAAATTAACAATATTTTCTTTAATTGGAAAAAATTAAATTTTAACTGCTAACATGAACCAAAACTAGAAAATTTAGGCCATTCTAGACCATCTGGCAACCCTATTTTTGCCTATCTATAATTTGTTATAAATGATCGAAAATAAAAGAAGGCAGGAATCATTTCTGACTTTCATTCCATACACAAATAAATTAAAATAAATTGGTAGTGCACTTTTGTTAAAAGTCATTGCTTACACGCAGAGAAAAAAAACATGATTGTTTTATGGTCCCAATAACCATATTGTGTTCTTTGCAACAATGTATAGTTAAGGAGAATAAATTATAATTGTTTTCAAAAAAACTTCAGTCACGCCAAACATTTTTTTTAGTTAACATTACGTTAAACATTACGTGGTTACTGTGCACAATAATGCAACATGGTTGGTTTTAACTTTAAAAAATTCGAACCACAACCAAAGTTTTATTACTTATTAAAAATAACATAATATATTTAACTATAATACATTATTATGAATCAAAGTATGTTTGTGTTTAAACATTTTTTGTTCTACGTCTTGACAAAACGATTATTTTCTATCAGTTCAGTAATTTTTTTTTTTTTTTTCGTTAGCTTACGGTTGAAAATGTTTTTTTACTGTTAGAGAAAATAACAAAAATAAAAATTTATGTACAAAATATGTATATAACAAAAAGTAATATATAAAATATGAATACAAATAAAAAGGTAAGCAAAACATTTTAAAATAGTTGAAATATAATTGCCATATCCATAACAAATAAAATAATTTTGAAATGCGTTTTATGACAAATTTTCCACATAAATTTGTCATAAAATTATTTTCTATTTTTTTTTTTTAATAAAATAGAAAATAATTTAATAAAAAAGGGTCAAATAATCATTATTAAACTAATTTGTCATAAAATACATATCAAATCTATTTTATTATTTAATGAATATAGAAATAATTCTTTATATTTGTGTTTTAGGCACAATTGTGTAACAATTCACATATTTTTTAGTTAGAGCTGTCATGGTGAACAACAACAATTATTGCTATTATGTAACAAAATGTATCAACGCTGATGCCAGGGAGCTAATTCGGGGACTCGTGATCGAAATAAATTCGTATCGAAATTAATTTCGATCGTGCGAGTTTTTCTGATGATGGCACTCGTTACCTTGCGAATCGATTTTTTAATAAAGTGTTGTAAAAGATAAAAAGCCTTAACCAACACTACAAATATGTAAACAAAACACAAATTTTTTTTTTTTTTACCCTGACCAGGATTCGAACCATCGATTTTATAAATTAATGAAATTTTACTTTATTTTCGGTTTTTTGGTTCTTTTTAATTAATTTTCTAAACATTTTTGAAAGAAAAATTATTTACAAATGTATGCGGACGTTTTCCAAAGAAAACAAGAAAAATTATTTTTTTATTCCTTGTCATCAGAGTCTAAGAGTGAGTGTGATATATATGCAATTAGAAGGAAAATCCGAGTAACAAGTGGGCTTGCCCAACGATGAGTAAGTATACATTCCCTTGACTTGTAAAAATTACTTGTAAAAATTTATTTTTATAGGATTAAGAAACGTTTTAGCGTTTCCAAGGAAGCTTTTAACTATATTCTTGAGGAGATTGAATTTGCTAGACATTTGACAACTGCCGTACCAGCAAAAATACAATTGGCCACTACTTTATTGCTCTTGGCTTCCGGAGGCTTTCAAAATACTGTCGGCAACAATTTTTATTTTTGGCATAAATCAAAGCGCACTTTCGAAAATAGTTTCAAGAGTTCTGGATGAAATGGAAATGATACTGTGTCCAAAATTTATAAATTTCAGTACCGATAGTTGGGAGGAAACAAAAAAAGCTTCCAGGAGGTAAATGTCATGTACAACTAATGTACATACATATACATATCTATGATAATGACTAACTACTGCTTTTTTTTGTCATTGGCTGCGTAGATGGAATTCATTTTGGCTTACAAAAACCATCAAAATCCACTAAAGTATGAAAATCTATACGAATAATTAATTAATATAACAATTAAAATCTTAAATAAACACTTGTTATCCATTGAACTATTTAAAAATAAATTTTCGACACTAAACTTGGTATCGAATAAAACTCGCACGGTTACATTCGATCGTACATTCGCTATCGAGTGCCATCATAAGAAATTTCGATACAACTTACTCGATATCGAGTGCGAGAATCCCAAAATTAAAAAAAAAATCCAACTTCGAGTAAATTTCTCACGGTATCGACTGCGAGAATTAGCCCCCAGATTAACGTGTTAGAAATTTTGGATAAATGTGAAGTCAGTTACGAATAACCATTACGTTCAATACGAGAATATAACGTGTTCTCTATAAATGGGTGTTACATACAAAAAATAAATGATTTTTCTATGAATTTATGTTTTTTAATAATTATAATAAGTCTATTATAGCAGGATTATAAACCATTTTCAACCATTTTATGATTTTTTAATTTAATCATTTAATGTTTCTTGTTAAACATAATTATGTTTATACTTTACCATGTTATTGTTAAGCTAGACAAGTTATGGTATAAAGTGGGTAGCCAAAAATATTTCCATTAAAGATACCTACTTAAAACTTTAGATACGAGATTATAAGAAGTTTAGAATTATTAAAAGATAAATTTCATTACCATGTTATAAAGGAGTTCAAAATTTATACAGCAAATGTGGCTTAACTCAGAAAAAGTATTTCTAGATTTTTGCCCAACTTAGTGAACACAAACCGTATATGCTGATATATAAGCTTTAAAAGCCAACCTGCACTACCTAAAGATTCATTTTTCTTTCATAAAAAGGAAGCAAAAGAAGAAAAATAAATATCAGTTAATTAAAAAAAAACTCACTTAGAATGACACATTTTATTCATATGGTGGGAAAAATGTTTTTTATGCCTCCACAAAAAAAAAAAAACGTTTTTACATATGAAGGTAAAAAACTGCTGAAAAATTAATTAAAATAATGCCTTTGATTTTTTTTCTCTCATATTGTTATGTACAGTGGGTTAAAAAAAAACTGCCTACAGCAAAAAAAAAAATTCAAAAAACGTGTTTATTTAATATCAAAACATACTGTATTTTAAATTGCATTTCAAATTGCTTCTAGTTTGAAATAAACACAGCCTTACCCATCGGCTGGCGCATGAAAGAGAAAATTTTCTTCTAAAAACTTTTACTGCATTTGATTTTAAAATCTTCAGCTGTTTATTTCACAAAAAGATTGGGCATGATTTTTCTGACCATAGTGCAAATTCCATTTAAAGCTGTGTATGAATTTTGTGAATATAAAAATATAAAAAAAATTCATTCCAATAATAAAATTTTTATTCATTATTCCGTTTGTACAAAATGAACACAAATCTCCCATGTGAATCAATAAAAAAAAGGACATACGATTGGATTTTGTCGGGATTGTAAAAATCCATGGTTTATATAGAAAATATTACTTTATATTTGCATTCACAATAAAATACACACCCACACACACACACACATACACAAATACATGTGAATTCATGTAAAATCTAAAAGCGCAAAAAGATTTACATTTCAGATATGTATGTAAGTATGTATGAATTCCAATGAAAAAAATTGGTAAAAAGCTTACAACAATATTTGTACGAATGGCGTGGATATTTAAAGTCCCTGCATTGGTGTATGCGGAAGTTTAAATAAAGTCTGAAATTGAAAGTACATTCTAGTTGAAAAGATTAAGGAAAAAAATAGGATGACGTATTAGTCCAATAAGAATTATGCTAAAAATAACTTTCGTATTTCCTTAACCCACCGATGAGTGAAAAGGTCCCTGGAAACATTTTGCATTTTCAAACTAAAATTACTCCTTGATGGTCCATGAGAAGTATACCCGATCCAAGAAAATTGTATCTAGAAGGAAAGTTCAAGACAATCCGACCAATGGCTTAGTTTCTATTGAGACTTAAAGTTGTTTAGTCGGGGAAATTTCAAGTAATCAATAAGAAATGAAGCCAATAAATGAAACATGGACGTACGAGTGCGGAACAACCGCATATCCAAGGATATCGTCGGAATAGAAGCATTTAATGTAAAGGTAAGACAATAAAATTCTAAAAGAACGGTCAGATTAGTGAAATATTTCAACAAAAAGATGTAATTTAAATTATGGAAAAAAATGTTCATAAGATCCTACTCAATATTAAAGGTAAGATATAAATTCATTATATTTTAAATCGTCATGAGAGACGAACGATTGTTGTAAAAATAACGCTTCTTTAGTCAAATATTTGACCGATTTATTCGCACGTTAATGTTTAAATATTATCAAGATCGGCAGTAGAGTTTCCCAATTTTTTCAAAAAGTGTTCCAGTACTTCAAAATAGGGTAAATGAGAACGGTTTTAAGAAAATAAAGTTTTTTTCTTCTTAATCCCGTAAATTTATATCTTTATGAAGGAAAATTATGCTTGCTCTTATTTTCATATACTTTACCTAAAAATAAAGAAACATATATAATAATAAAGCAAAACAAAAAAGTACGTTTTCCTATTAAATTACGTAAAAATAGAAATAGATCCCTTTAGAGGGTACTTTTTGGGTACATTAGTATTCTTGAGGTACGAAAACTTTTCCTAATGCAAGATATAAGAAGGAAAACAATTACAAAATCTTGGTAACACACATGTATCGAATTAATTTTTTGATTATTTAAATTAACTTGACATACTATACCATATGCCTTTTTTTATACTCTTAACAAGTTGAGGCTTCGAAAGGATTTCAGAATAGATTTCTATTACAGAGATCACGTACATACTTGTTCGAATTCCTTTAACACGATTCCTTCATTCATTCATTATTCATTTATGCATACAGCAACAATGAATCTTGTATTTTTGCCGCCGAACTTTAAAAGTGCTCAATCAAACATTTTTATGTTGTTTTTTCGGACACTTTTTTTACTTTGACAACGTCAAGGCTCTAGTGACTGCAAAATCGAAAATGTTCTTCCTTTATCCTTAATTTTTAACCGACTTCAAAAAAAGAAGGAGGTTATCAATTCGACTGAATGTTACTTTTTTATGTTTGTGCCCGGAGAACTCAGTCTTTTTTGAACCGATTTTGAACATTGTTTCTTTATTTGAACGGTAATGCTTATTTATTATTAAAAATTAAAGGTTGTCTCCATACAACATAAGAATATGTTTTTACTTATAGTATGAGCTGTAAAAAGGCACCACTTCAAAACTAAAAAAAAAAACTGCGTATCATTATAGCTCCCAATAGCAAAAAGTAATACAAATGTAAATCTAAAAAAGGTGCCCCTTATAGACAAATGCTTGCAAATTGGACAGAATGTCGATTGCTATGACCGTTATAGTAACAAATGTTAATATTCAAATTTATAAATTAAAGGGTGTTCCAAAATTTTATTTATTTTGATGTCTATGGCTATACTCTTGAACAGTTGTAGCGAGCGATTGAAATTTACAAATTACCTTTATTGCTTAGTCCGCTATAACAACAACAAGTATAAAGTTTAGATTGGAAAGTATACAAGTATGCAATTTGAATTTAAAAAATAAGGGTGTTCCTATAATTGATGTTATTTAACCTATACTACTTTGTTTGGTATAATAACCCAGAAAAGAATTTTGAATTTTGCTGGGAAGAAGTATAAATATTTTAAGTTATAAATTAAAGGATGTTAATGTGATTTGTAGTCTATGGCCAAACCGTTCAACCGTTATATATACACAATTGAAATTTAAAAAGAACCGGATGCTAAGTCTACTACAACAGCAAATATAAAATATGAATTGAAAATAAAAGGGTGCCCGTTTAGTTGATATAATTTCATGTATATTGCCAAACTCTTGAGCAGTTGTAGACAGAATATGAGGACGGCTTAATATTTAAAGTTGATGTGTGTGGCCATACATTTAAATCGTTATAGAATGCAAATAAAATCTGTTTTGAAGTCGGTTTTTTTGCAAGAATTTTTATTATATTAATTGTACTTTAGAGGCTCTACTTACGCCGCTTGCTATCTTAATATGCCCTATAACAAACCTACGCGACCAGCTCAACCACAATGCTTGTGACTGCGGCGAAACTCACAAAAACGATGTTTTTTTATGATGCTGCGCTCCAGTAGGTATGGTGATAATTGTATTTAAAATCCGACTTTAATTAAATACGTATTTTAACCAGCTAACGCAAGCATCTACAACACAATACTCTGTTACTCCGGCGAGAATTGAGCTCACGATAACGCGCATATTACTTGCTTATACCTTAAAAGACAGTTCTTTAAGATTCTAACACACGATCTCGACTTTAAAAAACTGTTTTACTGTCTTGTCGAAACAGAGTTAAGTTGGGCCTAAGACCACGATTTCAAAAAACAGACTATATAGTTTCTCAAACAATCTCATCTGCGTTGCTTATATTTAATAACTCATCTACCGCCGCTACAATTAAATTTCTTCATATTAAACACGATCTTGTGACTTGAATCCTCACTTGTTACTGAAGGCAAAAATCAAACTCTTTAGCTTTTCAGCTCTTGAAATGTTGATTTTTAATTACTAATTCTGGGATCCTTGGTTAACGTTAAGCCTTAGATTTTTTAACTAAAAAGCTTGTTACGGTTCCGTTAAAGACTATTGAAGAATTATAGTTTGTGTGCAAATATATAATGAAGACGGTAGCTGATATATTTTGCATAATGGAAAATCACAAAAATTAAAACCTTACAGTTCTAGCAGTAAGAGAAATTGTTTCAACAAAAAAACCTGAATTCCATATTAAAACATAACAACCTCAAGCTTCCCTATTCAAATCACCTGCAGTACACATATGTACATTTCTAATATCAACATTTAGCCAGACAATCATGTTTAACGGACATGAAAATGTAAATATATCACTGCCATACAACACAAAAAAAAAAACTGATACAACAAAAGAAAAATTGCAAAATATTCAATTTCATATGTTTTTGGTGGCCATTTCATTCATACTTTTTTTCATTTTGGTTTTTTTCGTTGTTGTAGGGATTTACAAAAAGTAAAAATGATTTTGTTGTTGGTTTCTCATGTACATGTATTTACAACAAACAAATGGTGTTGAAATGCTTGTGACGTTTACTTTTTTCAATATCTGTTATTTTCATTCTTATATACGAGAGTAGTTTTAAAATTAACTGATGTAGTAAAGAAGTCACGAACAGGTTAGATGAAAAATTTCATTACTTACGAAAAGTAGGATTTTATCCGACAGATGAACACTTTTTGGTTATTACAACTACATGTTCTAAACTTGTCCTATCGGACAGTCAATCTTGCCTTTTTATACCCTTCACCAAAAAAAGTGGAAAAAAGTAAGTATATTCTGACTTCTTATAGCGAAGTCGATTGAGCGATGTCCGTCAGTCCTTCAGTGTTCTAAATGAAATCAATTTTGCGACGGCACTAGATGAGCTAGAGAAATAATACATTAATCTATCAGACATAGTTTCGAAAATTTTGCTATTGAAAATCAGCAAGATCAGTCCATGGCCTTCGAGGCAGCCTACTTGTGTTAAATTTTTTTATAATATTTGGAACAAATCTAGTTCAATGAAGTAACTCCAATAAAAAAAAGCAAGTATATGCACGATAGAGAATTAAAAAATAAGAAAAGAACATCCAGGGATAAAATTGGTGCTCACCCATATTTTCCGACTTTCGGGGCTCTGAAATTTCTAAATTTTTTAAAATAGCAATATGGATATCATTTAAAAGCTTTTGAAGAGATCTTTAAGGAAATACTAAAATTTTTTTAAAAATTCTTAACCCACTAAGAGCCGATGTCACTTTTTCTGTCATTCCAATATTTTTTTTTATTGGAGTTTTTTCACTAAACTAGATCTACATATATGGTGAAGGGTATATAAGATTCGGCATAGCCGAATATAGCATTCTTATTTGTTAAATTTCAACGTAAGAATTATTTATTTCGAGTTGAAATATTTTTTCCACTATAAAGAAAAAGAAACGAAAATATTTCACATGTCCAAACTGAAAGGTGTTTTACAATAATCTCAGCTTCAAATATGTTCAGCTTGTATTAAGAACCATCAAAATGCTCAGAATTGTAATCAGAATTAAGAACCGAATAATTTATTCGAGAAAACAAATTATTGGGATTAAATATAATAAAAAGAGATCGGTGTAAAAGCAGCTGTGTACATTTCAATGAAAACTAATTTATTTTGAACAAATAGATTTTTTAATTTTAATTACGTTAAACAAATGTTGTAAGAATTTATAATTAATTGCAACAAATAGCAACGAAAAATTGGTTGTGGCAAAAATAAGTATTTATTCCACAACAACATATTGGCCTTATTCTGCGTAATTTATAATCAAATGTTATAATAATGTCGCTTGTTACGAATAAAATATTGTTTAAAACAATTTTTCTACAGATATCATATGTTGCTGTAGAGAAAATAATATGGTTCTTGTAACCATGTTTTTCCTTGCGTGTTAAAAATCTTTACTAAATTTAGTTCCTGCTACGGACACTACTCGTTCCCTTGGTTTAGATTATAAATTCATTATTTATAACTAAATTAATAAATAAATCTATAGAGTGATGTACTACTTACTCAACTTCATATTCAAAAGCCATAAAAGAAACATAGAAAATTATTGTTGGTTTAGCTGGTAATAAAACTTGAAGAAATAAAGAAAATATAGTGGATGCTACAAGTCGATTTGAGTACATCGCTATATTCTTTTCAGAAATTGAAATACGCCAAAAAGAATCAGATAACTTTTGTGAAGATACCAAATTAAAAAATTATGATGTTTTTCCAATTTTCAAATATTCTTTCAAAATGGTTTACGAGTAACTAACAAAATTAAAAATTTACCTTCACTATCAGTTATAATAAAGGATGTATTTAACTTGCATTAAACAGGTTATTTTGTATATGCCCAGAATTTGTGCAACGGTCCTCGTAGAATACACTCAAAAAGACAAATAAATGTATGCCTTATATATTTTCCATCTGATCCATATATGTACATACAACGTTGAGGTTTTTGTCCATAAAGCTTTTCACTAAAATGTTAACATGGATTTATATTCCGACACTTTGTTCTTGTTGCTGCATTTATTTTTCATTCTGTTTTTCATTTACAATTGAAATCCAGCAAAAGTTTTATATTTTGATATCTGATACTGACATACGAATACATAAATATCTGTATGTTGAATGATGTTTCGGTGAAAAAAAAAATAATAAAATCACTTTTTCCTTATGCTCTTTGGCGTTTTTGTTTTTTTTTGGCTTAAACCAGAAATGTGATTACTTTTGTAATAATTTTTGGTGCCAGGATTTTTTTTTTCAAATTTTTTTGAGAGTATTTGGTAAAGTGGCTGGGTGATGGGTGGTGGTAAAGTTTGATGTATGCAATTTGAAAAATTCTTTTTATATAAAATTTTGATTTGAAGTGACAAGTGATATATTTTTTATTTAAAAAGAGAGAATGTGAAAAATAGTGATTATTTTAATTAAAAAATTTAATATATTTTTCAATATAATAATTTTTTCTCTTATTCTTTAAATAAGTTAAGACGGAAACGACTATAGTTAAAAGCTTGTAAAATCTTCGAAATATTAATATGAAATTTGTTAGTCGAATATTTTTTCAAGAATGTAAGACTTTTGAAATAATAATTTGTTCTAAAATGGCTGCTTTCTTTCTTTTGCTAAATTACAATATCACATAGAAAAATTAATCTTAAAAGCCATGATAAATATGTTCGCTTATTATACCATCGACGAAACGTTTCAAAATATTCCTGAAAATATTTTTTTCATACTGAATATCTACAATCATATTAAAACCGAAGGTTTAGCCATATTAAAATTTTTTGAAATTTCAATGCCTTGAGCTAATCAGGTTTTGTTGAAATGTATTGATTTAAGATCAGAAAGATATCGTTGTAACAATATAAAATAATTATCGTTAAATATGCAATGAATTTGTAAATTACATCAAGTGCTATCTTACGCTCTCCATAGTCAGTCACAGCAACAGTAACTAGTCTTCACAGGTCGAAGGTCTTTTTTCGGATTATTATTGACAGTACCAATTATCAATTATTGCAGAATTTATATAATTGATCCAAAATTATCATTTTGGTAAGTTTTCTCGGTAGGTGGGAGGAGTAACTCACCCTATCTGTGATGGCGCTTTAAAAACAGCCCATAAAAATAATAATCATTACTACCTTGACTATCCAAATTAAATTTCATTATTGAAGAACACAGCACCCCGTAGTTGAATTATCCATGTCCTATACTCTCAAAAAAACTATATTCGATTTTTTTATAATGCCTAATTAAAAAAAAAACTTTAAAAACTTTTATTGCCACAATTAAAAATTTTAATTATTTTTAGTTTGATGTTTAATTAAACATTTAATTGGCTCAAATATATATTTAGTTGAAAAATAGACATAAAATTTTCTAATTAAAAAATTAATTAAATCAATCACATACCTCTTTAAAAAAAAAAGAAAAAATATAGAAAAATTAAAAAAAAAATTACGAGCGTGATTACAATTTTTTTTTGCAATCGTCCATGCGATTGTATAAGACAATTTGTATTTTGTTCTTCCAAATTATGCTTTTGCGAGCCACTTTGACGATGGTTAGAAGAGTAAATCGTCTACTACGCATTTTGAAGAACATTGAAAGATTGTTAGTAGTCTTTGACTCTTGTAAATTATGTTGTTACGAGCCATTTTATTAATTGTTGCACGTTTAATTTTTATGGAATTTTTCAGTCGAAACTTACTGGCGATAGTTAGGCAAACTCATTTAATTTTGAACTATACTCCTTAGATATTTCTGCTAGTTAAAACTTTTCTGTAATATATAGGTAATTAAGTATATTTTGTCATTTCAATTTGTTGATTTTTATTAGAACGTTCTTTCGGTTTTTATTAATTTAAGAAACGTGTCGCGATCTTTATTAATTTAAGCAACGTAAAAAAAATTGTTTCAGTATGAAATTTTTTATTATGTATAAATAATTTTAATCTCTTGATCTGTCGGTGACAAAATTGAAAGACCAAATAGAAAAAGTAACGAAGCCAAGATAAAGGACTTGGACGAAATCTTATTTTAATTTCTAATATATTTATTTTAAATTTTTTCTTTAAAATCTTTTTAATTCTAATTCTTATTGTAAGCGTCATTTGCAAATTATAATTAAAACTCCAATATTAAAAAAAATACAGTAATAGACTCCAAAAATCTATATTTTATTTGGTAGCATATTTTTTTGAATCTTAACTGGTCCATTATAGAGACATTAAAGCGATTATTTCACAACTTGTTTGAAGTAGAAATTAAAGAGTCTTACCCAATTGTTTTTAGCGAACTGTAATCGATCTTATTGATCAGTCGCTTTCAGGACACAGTTTCGCTCATTAAATTAAACTTGCACGATGGGAATACGACATAACAGACGATTAATTTCACCGCCTGCTCCAATCGTGGAAGAGTATTTTACGATTAAAAATGTTTGCTGGGAAAGTATAGTTCAATGCATGATATATATGATGTAAGAGGTGTTGTGAATATAATAAATACCATTGTACTATATAACTCGATCCTATGATAATATTTTATAAAAAATTGTTTAAGTTTTACACCCGTTTTTCTTATTAAATAGTGAATTCAATAAATGTAAATGTTGATGATTCACGTAGGCATGGCACTTCCCCTAAAATGTAAATATTTACCATGCTGTTATTAGGTAACTTTAATTGGTAGCACCTTGATTTTAATCAAATAACTTTCCTATTAATATACCTGATGCAACAAAAAAGTAGCTGCATTGGAGTAATGGGCGTGGTACCTCTTATATAAAATAAAAAATTATTATATTGTATCTAAAGATTTATAACACATAGAGTCCTGAATTTTTTACTAAAATGTTTCCTATTGTTATTGACAGTCTAGCGAAATACTAGATAGATTAGGACAGTGGGCGCGAGACGATTATTCCCAAAGGGGTAACGAAGGGCAACGTGACCTAATTTTTTAATTTATCTTTTTTTTACCCTTTGTTATTGGGAGCTACAGTGATACGAAATTTGTCAAAATTTTATCATGAAAATATATATTGAGATGAATTGATAAACTTCTCCTTTTTCAAAGTAGGAGAAAAGACCAATTGCACAATTTTATTAACACAGAGACACATTAAAATATCATAAAATCCAACGTTGCGTTTTTACTTCAATAATTGTTATTGGCATATTGTATGTATATAAATGTCAAAAAAATATTTTATTTAAAACAAATTCAAGATTTATTTTATTCTCAAAATAAATAAATAAATTATATTTATTAAAAAAATCTATTTATCACCCACGTGCAAGTTAAAAATATAATTTTCTAACTAGAAATTTTCACTTTTCCTTTGTACACAAATAAAACTATTTTTTTTTTTTTTCAAAATCCAATTTGACTTTCTTTCACTTTCACTTACCGTCGGTAGTTTTCTTTTTTGGCAATACAGCTTTAAATGCCGATACAGGCTGATAATCCTGCTGATGGTGTTGATGATGTTGTTGTTGTTGTTGCTGTTGATGATGACTATCAGTTACTGTTGTTTGTGATTGTTGCTGCACTCGATGTTGCATTAATTGCGTGGGCGAAGGTATGGTAGCGGCCATTGTGGTTAAAACACTTATATCGCGTAATTGTATGGCAGGTTGTGTGGAACTGGCAAAGGGTCCCGGAAAATCGGAAGCAATAGCGGGCTTAAAATTACCTAAACTATAGTCTAATGGTAAATGAGTTGAAGCGGATGTATTACTAATAACGGAATGTGCTGACGATGAAGTAGAAGAATTAACATGAGTTTGTACGTTGTTAGCCGAAGATGTGGATGTAAGAGAAGATTTAATATCCATGGTGTTTGTAAAAATCTTTGGAAAAGTTTTTATTTCTTTTTTTTTATTTACTGAAATTTTATCACAATTGGTTAAAATATTTTTAAGATTTAATTTATTTTTATAATAAACATCACTGGTTCTTGTTTTTTTTTTTTTAAAGGAATTTTTGTTTTATTTACACACGCGTCGGTCGGTAATTTAAATATTTTTTTAGTACATTTTTTTTTATTATTTTAGTTTAGAAAAAAATCTTTGGTTTTTAAGCGCTGTTTTGCTTATTGTTGGTTTGGCATCTTATTACGGACTAACTGTAAAATTAATCACTGCTTTAGTGGCTACCATCTGCAACACTGCCACAAACAAAATGAATCTGATTTTCGACTACTGAGACTGAAACACTTGACTATCAGACTCGATTTGCGTTTTTGTTTTCCAGATTGTGTTAACGGTCACAATCTTTATTATTGAGTAGCAGCAACAGCAGCAGCAGTGATACCCCAGTAGTTTGTAGCTATTGTAAAAGATGATGATGGTGAGAGTCGTTTTGGTTGTACTTGATTTTCTTTCCTATACATACATACATGTGTGATGGAAGGGTGGCATGTTTTTGTGTTTATTAACATCTGTGTGTGTGTGTGTGTGTTTGATATCAGAACCCACCCAATACGAATCCCAAAATTCCAATTGTTGCGATTTTCCATTTAGAGTTGACAAAAAAGAAATCAATTTGATATGCGAAATGCAAAGCACCTTTACTTTACGCAAGCAGCTGGTAAGTTTAAAATAATAAGAATTTTATTTTCCGCATAGAAAAAGAGAGTGAGTAAAAAATTAAAATGAAGCGCAGGAGTAACAGATTTATACGCATAATTATTATTATTTTTTAAACCAAAAAAAATAAATAAATCAGTTTTTTTATTACTTGGGATTTCTTTTTTTTCTCTTTGCCGTACAAAATTTCACACGTTTAACCGTTCAGGTCTTAAATAAAACTGTGAAAGCACTTATTTTATTACACTTGAAAAAATGTGTGTGGTTGTGTTTCTCACACATGTTTCATTCCAACTAGAATTCATTTGAAATCGCTGATAATTGTGGGTTGATAACAACCACCAAAAACCGGATTTATACAACCAAAGATACTCAGTTAACTAAAAACTAAAACAACAAAAACAATACTCATACATTAATAGCACCCACTCTGCTGGTTTATTAAACCATCAGGAGAGAAAGAGATAGCACGCATGTTTTTGATGAATCAAAAATCAAAGAGTAAGTTTAACTGTGATACCGTTACTCTTATAAGAATAAAAAACAACAAGAATGAAGTGGCTAAGAAACTCTCATGTAAAAATTGGAAGCGTCAATATGGTGGTTTTCAAATTGAATCAGTTTTATTGCTGCAACTCCATAAAACCACCACCGCCTTTATCAGTTACTTATGTATGTGTATTCTCACTGCTCTTCAATGAAGTGGATTACATACTGTAAAAATAAACTGAGATTTTATCATTCCAACAGTTAATTCCAATTGGAATAAGTGGAGACAATACGGAATAGAATCATAAAAACTTAATAGACAGCATAACAAACACAAGAAACTATGTTTATCTCTTTCTATCTTTTAAAATAAGCCCCAGTACATTTTTCTTTTTACAAATGCCTGTTGCATTTACAGCTCCACCCCAATGCCATTTTTTAAATGAAAAACAAGAATTGCTTTAGACAACTTTCAAATAGTGTGTGTGTGTAAAACAACAACTAGTTTGGTTTTGAAAATCTGATTCAAAGGTTCTCTGGAATTCGCTTTATATATCACAATTAACTAATCTTTGCTTAAGAGTTACGTAATTGTTGTTAATAACCAGATAGTTAACTTGAAGACTTTTAATTTTGATTGTTCATTAAAAGGGTTTTTCATTAAAACTGCTACTTTCTCGTTCTTTTACTAACTCTCTTAAGTACAATTTTTTTTTTCTTTTGGAACTGCTTCTAAATTTAAGTATTAAAGAACACCATTAACTTTTTCAATTTATTTTGGTTTTTGTAATCTATTATTTTACATTTTGATTGCTATTTGTGTCCAAACGATTGATAAGATTATTTATTTAGGGTGCTTTCGATTTACTATAAATGCACGTATTTTTAAATAATTTTCGTATCATTCAATCAGCGGCATTCTTTGTGATTTTCAGGGACTTGTTTATTTAACAGTGTTATAAAACAATGATTTATAACAATTTATGATCACGATTTTTAACGTAGAAAATTTTTACCTCCATTATCAAAAGAAAAATTGATTAGTTTACATGTTGGGAAGTCAGAGGCGAAACTAGTAAATTCCTAGGTAATTTACTATTGTTCGTAGTAAAAGGTGATTAAAGATAATAAACCAAATTAATATTGATAAAAAAAATGAAAATAAATTTGCATCCGGGATCGGCTGTTTTTTTTTTTTTTTATGGGGCGACTAGTAAAATTGTGCGACTTACTCCTTCTTTGAATAGATAAATAATAAAACATTAATATGAAAATTTATTTTCGGAATCTTTATGTTTATTTACTTTAATTGTGCTTGATTTCTTTAAATAGAAATACCTATTTAACATATTCTCATGAAATAGCTATTTTTTATTCAAACTACAAAATGAAATGTATTGCTAAGGGAAAAACAACAGTCATTTCGCTACTGCACATAGGTATAGCTCATCAGTGGATTCTACCCAAATTTTGTTTAGAAAATAGTAGCGTGCACTGGGGCTCCTTTTTGGTATGACAGAATTTTCGAGGGGCGTCAAATTAATAATAATACCTATTAATATTATTAAAACATTAAATTGTTGATTGTTGATTTTGGTTTTGTTCAATTAACTAATGATGATATTTTAAATGGTATAAAAAGTATAAAGATTTCTCATAGTGTAGATATTGATGGTTTTAGTTTATTTTTTATAAAGAAATTGGCAAAATGCTTCTCATTGCCTCTTCAGTATATTTTCAATAAATCTCTTGCAAATGGCAGTTTTATGGACAAATGGAATGTTGCTAGTGTTATTCCCATTTTTAAGGACGGTGATAAGACTAGTATTTCAAATTATCGTCCTATTTCAAAATTGACCAATATTTCAAAAATTTTTGAGCACATAATTAAAGAAAAAATGTTTTTCTCGCTTAAACGTCATATTTGTCCTGAACAGCATGTTTTATACCGTGGGCGTTCAACAACTACTAATATTGCCGTATTCAATCATTTCTGCATTTCTGTTTTTGAAAAACATAATCAAGTTGATACGGGTTTCTTTGATCTTTCTAAAGCTTTTGATAAGGTAGCACATAATATTCTTTGCCTTAAACTTGAATGTATAGGTTTCCATGGTATGTTTTTATACTGGCTAAAGTCTTACCTCTTTGAAAGAAAGTATTCAGTTAAGTTAGAAAACTTTGTATCTTTACCATACACAGCTTCCTCAGGCATCCCTCAGGGCAGTATTTTAGGACCATTATTGTTTTTACTTTTTATTAATGACATAAAATACTTTATTTTGGGTTCAAACTTTTTATTATATGCAGATGACATTAAAATCTTTAAAGAAATTTATTCCGAAGATGATTCCCTTATTTTACAAAATTGTATAAATGGCATATCGGTGGTCGCTAAATAAATTATTTTTAAATATTGGAAAATGTTTTCAAATGACATTCTGTAAACCTTACGAGGGCTGCTATATATATTTCTGGCCTGGCAACACTGAGTGCTGCCAAGTGCAATCTGACATTTCCATTGGAAAGTTTGTCATTTTTAAGCATAATTGTACTCAAAACGTTTTGACGTACGACCATTATTTGTGTTGTTTACGTGACTTGAAAAAATTAATATAGAAAAAAATGGAATTAACTCGTGAACATTTTCGTGCCATCATTTTTCACAACTTTCGACGTGGATTATCACGACAAGAGTGCATTGATAAACTTAAATCTTTGTATGGCGATGAAGCACCATCCTATAGCACTGTGAAAAATTGGTATAATGAATTTAATCGTGGCCGAAGCTCGCTCAAAGACGAATTCCGTGAAGGTCGTCCAAAAACGGCTGTTGTGCCAGAGAACATTGATACCGTGCGTGAACTCATAATGCAAGATCGACATGCGACATACCGAAAGATAGAGACATCCTTGGACATTTCTTCCACCAGCATACATTCGAAACTGCATGAACACCTGGCCGTAAAAAGGTTTGTTCTCGTTGGATCCCGCACAATTTGAAAGTCGCTCAAAAAAAGGCTCGTGTAGATTGGTGCAAAGAAATGTTGCAAAAATACGATTGCGGTGCTTCAAAAGACGTTTATAAGATCGTCACAGGTGGCGAATCATGGATCTATGCATATGAGTCCGAAACGAAACAACAATCGACCGTGTGGGTCTTCAAAATCCAAAGAAAGTTGTTCGTAGAAGAAGCACTTCGAAGCAAATGGTCGCCTGTTTCTTCGGCAAAACTGGTCATGTGGCGACTGTTCCGCTTGAGCAACGTATGACGGTCACTTCTGAATGGTACACTACAATTTGTTTGTCTGAAGTCGTCGGAGAAATTCGAAAAAGCAACAAGAGAAGACAAATCATTGTTTACCATTACAATGCGAGCTCTCACACATCGGCTCAAACCAGAGTGTTTTTAATCGGCCAAAACGTCGAATTAATGGGTCATCCGCCGTACAGCCCTGACTTGGCACCTAATGACTTCTTCTTGTTTCCGCACATCAAGAAAAAAATGCGTGGTCAACGATTTTCGTCGCCAGAAGAAGCTGTTGAAGTGTTCAAAAACCATGTTTTAGAGGTGTCTCAATCGGAGTGGAAAAAGTGCTTCGACAACTGGTTTGAGCGCATGCAAAAGTGTATAAATCATGCTGGAGAATACTTTGAAAAACAATAAAACCATTTTTGATTATAAATATTCGTATTTTTACTATTAGGCCAGAAATATATAGAGCAGCCCTCGTATATACATAATCGTATAGTTTTCAATTATAAATTATGTGATCTTGATCTGAATGTTGTCAATGATATTTTAGATCTTAGTATTGTTTTGGACAGTGAGTTAAACTTCCATTCTCATTTTGAATACATTATTCCTAAAGTCTATTTGACATGGTCGTTTGTAAGAAGAAATTGTAAAGAATTTATAGATCCTTTAACAATAAAAATATTGTATACAACTTTTGTCCGTTCTAGAATGGAATACTAGTTCCTTTGTTTGGAATCCGTTTTATGCTGTTTATGTCAACAGAATTGAAAAAATTCAAAAGAAATTTGTTAAATTTACTCTTCGTAATTGTAGTGTTATAACGACTTCTACTTATTATACTCGTTGCTTGCTTCTAGGTTTAAAGCCACTTTACTTGAGAAGGACTAATTATTCAATTATTTTCATTTTTGATTTAATCAACAATATTTTAGATTGTGATTATTTATTTAATTTAATCTCATTTTGTGTTCCATTTCGATTCTTAAGAATGAATAATCTGTTTTATATATCAACTCATAGAACTAATTATGTAATAAATGAACCTTTTCTTCGTGCTTTAAGTACATTAAATAAGATAAATTATAGTTTTAATTTAGATTTTTCTTTATCTAAGGATAATTTTAGAAAATAAGATATTACAAAAAATTTTGTTAAACTGATATTTTGCTAGCCTGTAAGAGTTTTTTTTTCAAATTGGCGAAATAAATAAATAAATAAATAAAAAATAAATAATATGAAAATTTATTATTCCGAATTTTTTGCGTCCGAAAAGAAAATTGAAAATTAAATTATGAATCTTTAACCTAATGCAGGAGTACAAGAGGATTTAAATATATGAAATAAATAAATATTTATTATATTGTATTTTTGTTGCTGTATAACATTAATTGTTATTTTTAATTTACTTTAATCGTGATTGATTCCTTCAAACATAAATATTTCATGATATTCTCATGAAACATTTTTAATTTAAAAATTAGAAATTGAAATGTATTACTGCTGGGAAAGCATATCCAGATGGCCATTTCACTACTGCTTATATAGCTCACCAGTGGATTTTACCCAAATTGAATAGAAAACTTATTTCAAAAACTCCACTGAATCAATAAGACAGGAAGGCTATAACAACTCAAAAATGTTTTATACAAAAACACAACAAACACTTAGTAACTATTTTTATTTTTTCTTTCAATTTCTTCCCTTTTCCACTAATGTTTTTTTCAGTGTTTCTGAGTGGAGCTGTGAACGGTAGGCCAACAAAGTTGCTCTAATAGCGCTTTTCCTTAAAAAGTTACAAGTCTCTTCATTGGGAAAATGTAATTTTTTAAACTTACTATGGTACTAGCAATTTTTTAACCATTTTTAAGACAACCTAAAGCAAATGCGAATAACAGAAAAATTAGGGTAAAAAATTATAACGGCTCTAACTCCAGCCGTATCCAAATAGGTATAGCCAATTTTAAAGCAAAATTTATAAATTATTGTAAAATTCCTCGGAGTGCAATGCACCGACTAAAAAATCGTAAACATACGTTTAAGTCCCCAATTAATGGCTACATACTCCAAAAGGGACTTGACATCTCCGTGATTAATATAGACAGGGTTGTCTCTTTTGTAAGAAAACAAAAACAATTTTTTGGGAAATATTTTCCCTGGGGTGGAATCGTTACATCCGTGTTCGTATCGACAATCGTACGAAAAAAAAATTACGTGATACGTTAATCGTATGAACTAAGTGGCATTATGACATACGATTGTAAACGGATCGTAATCTTTTGAATGATTCACAATAGTTTTAAATTAAAAAATTCTAGAGCTAAAGAAAGAGTATTCAGGCTGGTCAGTTTTTTCAAATTTTGTTGTTTCCAAAGGTCAAAACCAATTTTTTGCCTTTAGCGCTTGATTCAAGGACTGCTGCTTCATTTAACACTTGTTCACTTGGCACCAGAAGCTTTTCTTCATAAAGGCCTCCCTCATTCTAGGATTTCAATTTAAAAAAAAAAATCTTCGCTTGATACCTACCTTTGATCAGCCTGAAGCTCAAAATTATAAATAAAAAATTATTTTCTTGCAAAAATATAAATTGCGAGTTACCTATCTTAACCCTTTGCACTCGAGGGCTCCGGAGCGGAGCCATTTAAAACTTATCTTCAAACTCGAGGGCTCCGCTATGGAGACAATGCAAATAATTTTCAGTTCAGTTCTGTAATGTAAAATTTAATCATTAAATATATTATAACATTTGTATCTATAATTAATTAAAAAAGATTTAAAATACAACTATGACTTTTCTTTTTATGCGCATATCATTTACTTATATGTGAATATGGTTTTTCTATTAAAATTGATTCGAGTTGCTGGTATTATGAGTGAAAAAAAGCTTCGAGTGCAAAGGGTTAAAATCTTTACATCATTAAGTGGTGGTACTAGTGCGTTCATACACTTAGAAATCTCATCCCATAGTCTGTTAACAGTAGATTTTAATATGCTCAATTAGTAAACATGTTTTTTGGCATATTTTTGTTTTCAATCATAAATCTTAGATTGAACTTATTGTCATAATAATTTTATCATAATTTAAAATTAAATTTGTTTAATTCGCACTTTTTTTTAGCGAATTTGTTGCATTTCTCATCTTATTCGAACAAAGTTTTGTTAACGTATGAGAGTTCGTAAAAAACGTACGTTCATTTATACGAAAACGTATGTTATAATCTGCATTATTGTGAATTATTATCCGCTAACGTATGTCATAATCCGAAAAACGCATTTTTACGATACGTGTTGTGCGTTCACGGATGTGACGATTCCACCCCTGTTCTGGAAATTTATATGTTAAAGTAAAAAATATTTATATTCTTATTTATTTATATTTTTTGGTTAATATCTCTAGCGTTTTGATTTTGTGGCCTTTTAAATTTTATATTTTATTTCTTAAAAAAACACCTTAACGTGATTTTTTCTATTTTTAACTTAAGTGTCATTTAAAAAATGTATCGTGACAAAATCATTATAATATTATTAATTTAGAAGTTATAAGCTTTTCTCTTATACGACTTACATGTTCCTTTTAAGAAATCTCGGATTATATTATCAGATTTTTTTGATTTGATTTTATTGATTTTTTTAAGCTCCATAGAACTTTAAATTGTAAAAAATAACACAAACAGTTAAATTGTAATCAAGAATTTTTTTATACGAAGGATCAGAACGTGGCATTAATATTTAAAAATAATTTCGGACATATGGCCACAGCGACTGCTCGTGACGAAATTAAACGTCTAATTTTGGGTCACTTTTTCTAGTACTGCTAGCCGTATATTACGAATAACACGAACAATGTTGGCCTCCAAAGCGTGAATTATTCCTGTTTTATCATTATAAACCAGTGACTTCACGTGGCTCTAAAGGAAATAATCGAGAGGGGTCAAATCGCACGATCTTGGAGGTCACTTGACAGGTCCATTTCTCAAAAACAACTTATCACCAAATTTTTATTTTGTTGAAACCACATTTCGTCCGGATCAATGTCATCCATATTTAAAAAAAAAATCATTAATCAGAGCCTCATTTCCTGCGACCGATGAGGAATCGATAATTTTTTATCTTCTGCCACACTTTCGTTTACAGCAGCGATATTCTTCTCAGTACGACATGTTGGTGTTATTGCATCCTCTAGAGAATATGTGGTACGAAATCTATCCACAGTTCGATGGATGGCTTGCTCAGAAGGACGATTATGTGCACTATTAAAATCACGAAGTCATCTATAAGTTGCTCGAATTGATGACTGATTTTCAAAATAAACTAGAATGATTTAGTAGCGTTGTTCAAGCGTGAGTCTGTTAATAATGATTTGCCAGACTTTACTGAAAATATTAAGAAACAATTTTTCATCAAAATTTAATTTGTGGTGTTATATTTTATAATTTTAAGTTTTATCGGGCTTAAAAAAACATCCGATATTTAGTCGGCATATTGTTGCCTAAAGTCACCATTTGGTAATTTCTTATGGAAAATGCAACACGATCCTGGTTAAATTCGAATAAAAGGAGGCTGACTGTCAACTTGAGGACACTCCAAAGCAATGTCCCCTATTGGTTGTAAGACTATGGATACCGGTTTTAGTTCTAATATATTCAAGATTCCTTAAATAACTTGGGAACAAAATTTCTTCTTATGTTAATTGAATTTTGCGAAATCAAAGACTTTTTAAAAACTTACGATTTACAAGTGCTTATAAATAAACAATTAATTAAATTAATAAAAAATCTATGCTTTCAATATTTATGGTAAATTAATTAAAAGATTCCTTTTGAATTTCTATTTCATTGAACATTTGCCAGGTAAGGACTGTCTTGAAAACCCTCTATTGAATTTCTAGCATTTTATTCTAAAACTTATTAAATTATATTTTATACTTCTTGGTATTTTTCATTATTTAAGTTCTCAGGCGGAGAATACAATATTATTTCTTTCGCGTATTACATTAATTTGAACATAAAAATCTATATTAGAAATAAACCACAACAAATAATTTAGTTTTAACATAAAAAATAAAAGGGGGAAGATTCTGAAACCATTAGTGACACTCTTTGACCCACTAAAATAGATTTGTAACTAAATGACTAGAATAATTCAATACAAACTATTACGAAATGTAATATAGGAAAAAAAAAGAAACCAAATATTCTTACACTTGTTTCAAAAAACTATCTCATAATTTCCAGTCTACATAAAAATGTCTTGTCGTTATGCTTTTGACAATTTAATAGTTAAAAACCATCATCTAATATTTTGAAAATGTCATAGGAATTAATGTAAATATGTGTCACAGATTTAAAACTCACACCCATTTTAAACAGCGACTACAAATAACACACACACAAACACACATCTATAATATATACGTAACTTAACAGTCACCCTAATCGAAATATTGAGTAGGGTGCCAGAGAAAATATATCTTTTTATTTTAAGTCGATATTTTGTATTTTTCAATAAAATGAGTCGTCAAGCATTAAATCTAGCGCATAATTATTTAAATCGTTGTCATATGTGAAAGTCTTCAGAAACTTTAAAGAGTACATTTTTTAATGAGAAAATTTTTTTTCTGATATGAGATTTTTATTTTTGAGAAAACTGTTTCCAGTATAAAAAATTTGCTTTCAAACAAATTGTATCTTTTTATGAATTTATTTGAATGATTTTGTCTTTACACGATAGAGAAATTATTAAATATTGTATAAAATAAGCGTTGCGGTTTAAATATGCTCAATATTTGTGTAAAGAGTTACTGAAGTAGACTAGTCCAGTGTTGCCGTTTGGTCATATTTTCTACATTTTTTGTAACTTTTGAAGGCTTCACGTAACATGTACAATTTTGTTATATCAGGCCAAATTTTCGTTACTTTTGTTACCGACACGAAATAAAGTAATACTACTTAAAGACTACTTGTTTTATTATTTGAGGTAAGAATCCCTCTTAATATATCAATTTGACTTTAATAACAAAAGTTACCTGCAAATGCAATCACAATCCCATACAAAAAATTAGTTTAAAATCAACAAAAAATAACGTTGCTGAAGTTAAACTTTGTTCAATTCGTAAAAATTCACAAAATGTTTCTTGCTTCATGTTTAGAAACAGCAAAATGTTTCTAGCAACAACTGTAAAATAATATGAGCTGCATTTCGTGCGGAAAACTACGTATTCAAAATTTAGAAAATTGTTAGCAACTTTAGTTATTCCGCTCGAAAAGTTAGACAACCGTACCAATACCTCGATTTAGAAAAAAATTGTCTTTTAATTTCCTTTAGGAATTGCCAGAAAGAAATCCGAAAAATTGGCATTGGTCAGAATAGACTTTCGAAATGTAGTCATGATGTTGATGTAAACATGCTTAATAACAAGTTTTTAAATATTAATGATTTATCTCCGTTGAAAATTATATATTCCCTTTGTCTCAGTTAAAAATCCATTTAGTTTTCATTGTGTTGATCAGCTCATAGTACTAGAAAGTTTTGCTGCGGTCAAATCTAATGCAATTGGTATGGATGAGATAAATCCTATTTTTATTAAAGTCCTAATTCCTAAGCTCTTACCGTTCCTAACATACTTATATAACTCTATTCTTATGAAATCTGTTTTCCCAGTAGAATGGAAGTTATCAAAAATCATACCCAATCCCAAAAGCAACAATGAGTTTCGGCCAATGGCCATCCTTCCTTTTTTTTCCAAGCTGTTAGTAAATCTTTTATGTAAACAAATGAACGGGTATCTTATGCGTAATAATTTTTTTTTGGCGAATTTCAATCCGGTTTTATGAAGGACAGAATTTGCGTAACAGCTCTATTAGACGTAGTAGAGAATCTTAGATCAAAATTTGATAATAGTATGGTTGCATTTTTGATTCTCCTGGTCCACAGTAAAGCATTCGACACAGTGGATCATAAAATTTTGCTTAATAAACTCGAAAAATTGTTTTATTTTTCTAGCACGGCTTGTAAGCTTATATCCTCGTATCTTACCAACCGCTGTCAAAGAGTTAAGCTCGAAGATAGTATTTCTAATTCTTTGTATGTCAACAGAGGTGTTCCGCAGGGTTCAACACTTGGTCCTCCCTTTTTTTGTCTTTACATAAATGACTTACCTGATATATCAGTTAAGAGTGGAATTCATATGTACGCTGATGATGTGCAGCTTTATAACAGTTGCAATATTTCAGATATTTCTTCATGTGTAAATGCAATCAATAAAGATTTAACCAAAATTAGCACCTGGACTAGTGACAATGAATTATGTATCAACCCTTCTAAATCTAAATGTATTTGTCAATCTAAATTAAGAAAAAATTTTGCCACTCCTCAAATAAAAATTGACAATAATCCTATAGATTATGCAACCTCTGCAACTAATTTAAGAATAAGTTTTAATAATAAACTTACCTGGTCCGACCATATTAATTCGGTCGCAGGAAGAGTTTATAGTATGCTTCGAAATCTTTGGATACTTTTAGCAAAAACTTTTCTCATCCCATCACTCTTATATGGTTGTGAAATCTTTGCAAACTGTAATAGCAAAGACCAACGCAAACTAAATGTATTATATAACAACATAGCACGATATATTTTTCAAAACGGCCGTCGAGATCGTATCTCACTATATTCATACAGGATTTATCAAATAAATTTTATTAATTTTATTTTTTTTTTCACAAAATTATAACATCAAAAGAACAAACTTATTTATAAAAAAAAATAGTTTTTGCTAGAGCTAATCGTGGTAGAAAAATAATTCATATTATATAAAGGGTGTTTTTTATAGACGTATAGAACTTTAAGTTGGCATCACTTTTTTAACTGGCGGCCATTTTGTCAGCTGTCAAGTGATTAATATTTAGTTTGGTTTGCCATTTCATCATGAATAGGTTGACAAAAGAACAACGCTTGCAAATCGTGCAAATTTATTTCGAAAATAATGGTTCAGTTCGCGAAGTTTACCGCAAGCTCCGTCCATTTTATGGTCGACATAATCGGCCATCAGAGCAATTAATTCGGTTAACCATGGATCGTTTTCGCACTACGTTTACTCTATGTGATAATACGCATCCGCAGAGACGTCGAACAGTGCGCACCGAAGAAACAATTGCCGCTGTAGAGCAAAGTGTTGAAGAGGACCCGAATGAATCGATTCGCCACCGTGCACAGCAATTAGAGCTTTGTCCATCAACTTTATGGAAGATTTTGCGCAAAGATCTTGGCTTGCGACCTTACAAGATCCAGCTTGTGCAAGAATTAAAGCCGCGAGACCATGCAATGCGTCGTGATTTTGGTGTATGGGCCGAAAATGAGATTGATCTCGATGCTGATTTTCATAGCAAAATTTTGTTCAGTGATGAGGCTCATTTTTGGTTGAATGGCTACGTCAACAAGCAAAATTGCCGCATTTGGAGTGAAGGGAATCCACATGAGACCCTTGAAACGCCATTACATGCACAAAAACTGACTGTTTGGTGTGCTCTATGGGCTGGTGGAGTCATTGGGCCATACTTCTTCCGAAATAATGCTGGAGAGTCAGTTACCGTTAATGGAGACCGGTATAGAGCCATGATAACCGACTATTTTGTTCCCCAATTGGATGGCATGAATGTTCATGAGTTGTGGTACTGTCATTTATAAGATGTAAAATCTTATTGTGCTAGATAAATAAATAAATGAAATGAACTGATATTACAGAAAAATTGTCGGTAATTTTATATTAAAGTTTAAAGCAAATAAGACTTAAATTTGTCTTTAATAACGGTATTTTTAAAATAATTAGTGTAGAAAATTCAATCGAAGCTCAACATTTGAAAGGAAAAGGTCAAACGGATTTATTAAAAAATTTTACTTTAACTTATTTTATTGAATGGCGAAAGCATGCTCTTTCCATACCGAAATATTAGTATTGAGTCCAAATTTCAATCCTTATGAGTATCATGGGCATGAAATTTTTTTCATACATTTATCGTTTTTTTTTTGTATTTTCAAATGAATTTTTTGCCTTGTTATTTTCCCTGAAATATGGAATAAACTTTTTACTATAATTAATATAAAATACGTTACATTACTATCAGCTGTATACATACCAAAAACTTAGAATGAGTTTGGCACAAGTGAAGAAGAAATTAATAAAGTTTTGATTGTAGTTTGCCGTACGGCCTGCCACTTTAAATCATTTTATCTTGTTGCCATAACCCATAACTACATTTTGTGACTATTTTCAGTATCAAATTGTGTGAAGAGCCTTGCAAAGACCCTGCTTAGTTTCGTCATTTATGCTAACCTTATGCTAAGTTTTTATTATGTATGCGGCCGTATATATTTAAGAAAATTTTCAAAATGTAACTTTTAATGAAAAAAAGTAACTTTTTTGAAGGAAAAGCGTAACTTTTTTCTATCTTTTCCTTGCAACACTGGTTTAGTCATGTTTTCTTTACTTTTTTAACTCCCTTTCGTGTGTCATTGCTTTCTAGTTTTCTGTTTCTTTAACATAAAGATTAATTTCGGCCTAAGTGATTTTACTACACATAACATCCATATTCTGTTAGTCATCCTCGGTTTAATTCTTATCAAGGCAATCCATTCACACATAAGGCTGTGGAAAAAGCCCTCCACTTTCTCTAATTCCCACTACCAAACTGGTTTAGGTTCTCTTTACTTTACGAGTGAGTTTTGTCATGGTTGGATTGGGTATGAATTTAAATTTTAATTCTAAAGAATTTTCGTATATCCGTTCGAAAAAGTAATGTATTTGGTTTTTCAAGTTTGCTACCAATGTCGGTGTTAGAAATCTATTGCCTCAAGAACAGGAAATTTTCATTTCGCTACATTAGGTCAACAAGACACATACTGCCATATATTTGCGCCATAATTTTATTTATCTCCTTTATTCTGTTCTTTCTTTAATGATTTCACTACTTTAAGCCCCTGTGTGACTGATACAAAAAGAAAAAAATTCGAAAAAATTTATATTTTTAACAAGTACAACCCAAGACTGATGCGAGAAATTGTGGTTGTGGCAGTTTTGAAAGCTGTGATTAAGTTTCCAAAATAAAAGCAAAATATTTGAAAAAGACTTTGTTCATGGGGTTTTATATTTTTTTTTGAGGATTTATGATCATGTTGAAATGTAAACATGTTCTTATTACTAGTCAGCCTTCCTGACAGGCCATGAATAATATGAATATTAAAAAAGTTGTAAAACAAAAGTGCATGGCTGGGTGAATAAATTAAAAAAAAAAATGTAAACATATTTGGATAAAATGTTCATTTATTTTTTTTATTAATTTTAAATATACATTATTTAAAAATTAAAAAAAGATAAGGCGATCAACTAAAACATATGTGTCATAATGACAGTTTTTTTTTTTTTTTGGGGCAAACACTCATCGTATGAATGAAAATTTGGTCCCAAATTGAGACATTTAGGCGGTTCCATAACAAAAAACTTTGTCAATTCATTGTTTAAAATAATTATGTTGTATTCAATATAGTTGACTTGAAAGGTCATATTGTTGTTGTATTCATCTAACAATTATTTAATGTTTGTTTTATAATTATCCAAATTTTTATGATGTTTTTGGCTTTCATCTACAAACTGTAGATATAAATGTTTAATGAAGATGATTCAAAGGCATTAAGTGATTATTTCATAGTTTTGTCATTTATTAATTTTTTTCTTTTTTTTTTGAAAAAGTGCGCATTCTCATTTTATATTATTTTATTTGGGTTACCACTTGATCTTTAAACGATTAACTATTGTGTGTGTGTGTGTTTGTTTAAATAAAGTAACGAAATGTGTTTTAAATGATGTGAATAATTTATGCAAAAAAAAAAAAAACAATTAATTGTGTTTTACCAGATTAAACTGGAAAAGTTGTCAAAATTTAGTTTTTTACCGGTTTATTTTGATGCAGTGCGAAGGGCGCTATCTACAGTGCATTACAATAAATATATGTACCTTTACATTTAATTCTTTTTTGTATGTGGGAATAAATTATTACTGACATCATAAACTTAATAAATTGACATGGTTTTATTTGCAATCAAATACATTTTCCATTTACACTTATTAATACATATGGAGCTCTTGACTGCAAATGTTACTTTGTACACATGATTATTTATTTACTATATTTATTTTTACTTCTTGTTTTGTATTTGCTAATCTGTAGTAAACACTCACTTTTTATAAACTTGACGCAGCCATAAATGCCAAAACATTCCGTAAGGTCAGCTAGACTTGAAATACTCGACGTCCGGTAAAACAAACAAGCACCTGTAACCAGCGCACCCTTCCAAGTCGTTTTGGCTCGAAATTTTTTGGTTACTAAACATGAGCGCTAACAAGTTTATGCAGCCATCCTCAACAAGCCGACGTCGTGTTTAGCAAATATGCACCTTTTACCCATGCAGTCACTTAGACCACAATACACTGTGGCTCCGGCGAGATCTTTAACTATTTCCACTAAGACTTTTACATACCATTATGTTATGACGTTAATTCTTATTTTTAGTATGTACGAGGGCTGCTCTATATATTTCTGGCCTAATAGTGAAAATGCGAATATTTATAATCAAAAATGGTTTTATTGTTTTTCAAAGTATTCTCCAGCATGATTTATACACTTTTGCATGCGCTCAAACCAGTTGTCGAAGCACTTTTTCCACTCCGATTGAGACACCTCAAAAATATGGTTTTTGAACACTTCAACAGCTTCTTCTGGCGACGAAAATCGTTGACCACGCATTTTTTCTTGATGTGGGGAAACAAGAAGAAGTCATTAGGTGCCAAGTCAGGGCTGTACGGCGGATGACCCATTAATTCGACGTTTTGGCCGGTCAAAAACGCTCTGGTTTGAGCCGATGTGTGAGAGCTCGCATTGTCATGGTGAACAATGATTCGTCTTCTCTTGTTGGTTTTTGGAATTTCTTCGATGACTTCAGGCAAACAAATTGTAGTGTACCACTCAGATGTGTCCGTCCTACGTTGCTCAAGCGGAACAGTCGCCACATGACCATTTTTGCCGAAGAAACAGGCGACCATTTGCTTCGAAGTGCTTCTTACACGAACAACTTTCGTTGGATTTTGCTCGTCTTTGAAGACCCACACGGTCGATTGTTGTTTCGTTTCGGGCTCATACGCATAGATCCATGATTCGTCACCTGTGACGATCTTATAAACGTCTTTTGAAGCACCGCAATCGTATTTTTGCAACATTTCTTTGCACCAATCGACACGAGCCTTTTTTTGAGCGACTTTCAAATTGTGCGGGATCCAACGAGAACAAACCTTTTTTACGGCCAGGTGTTCATGCAGTATCGAATGTATGCTGGTGGAAGAAATGTCCAAGGATGTCTCTATCTCTTGGTATGTCGCATGTCGATCTTGCATTATGAGTTCACGCACGGTATCAATGTTCTCTGGCACAACAGCCGTTTTTGGACGACCTTCACGGAATTCGTCTTTGAGCGAGCTTCGGCCACGATTAAATTCATTATACCAATTTTTCACAGTGCTATAGGATGGTGCTTCATCGCCATACAAAGATTTAAGTTCATAAATACACTCTTGTCGTGATAATCCACATCGAAAGTTGTGAAAAATGATGGCACGAAAATGCTCACGATTTAATTTCATTTTTTTCTATATTAATTTTTTCAAGTCACTGTAAACAACACAAATAATGGTCGTACGTCAAAACGTTTTGAGTACGAGTATGCTTAAAAATGACAAACTTTCCAATGGAAATGTCAGATTGCACTTGGCAGCACTCAGGGCCAGAAATATATATATAACAGCCCTCGTAGATGCCTTTACAATATCAATTGCTGCTCTAATATACAGGCCCCTAAATCATTTCAAATGCTGCGGTTATACAACAATCTAAACACCGGGAGCTTTTAACTGACATGTATTTGCCTTTAAATCAACTACATCACCGTGCTATTACAACAATTTGGTTTCATCTTATTCAAGTCGCTGTTGGAATTTAAACTTGCCAACTTTCTGTTCAAACAAACAGGCAGGCACTTCAAACAAAGCAGCCACTTAGGCTCCTTAACATGTTTTAGCTAGTTTTTAATTTGATTCCTTTCACACAAACAGCACTTGTCAGTTATGAAGGTAACAAATTCTCAGCTGGGGTTTTGTTGTCTAAACCACAGTCTATTAATACAGTTATTTTCATAACAATATTAATATATCTTTGCGTTTAATTATAATAACAAACGATTTATTGAACTCCTCCTTCTTACGTTTTACACAACTGCGAGCTCTCCTAAATCAAAGTTACAAGGTCATGAAAATATCATTATTTTGGTGAAATTTTAATCTTTAAGTGAAATACCAATTTTTTGCTAATCTAGAGTTATTTTTACGAATTTTCGGTTGTTAATTAAATTTCAGTTTATTATTATACCCTTCACCACAAAAAGTCGAAAAAAGAAGAACTAAGTTTATCATTCCGCTTGTAATTTCTACAATATAAATTTCTGATCACATAACGTGAATATTCATCTGAGTTCTTATGCATAGCAAAATCGATGGAGCGATGTCCGTGTGTCCGCCCGTGTAAGTGTTGAAATCAAGGTTGCCTTTGCAAAAAAATTTAATTCACCAATCGATCAGACATAGTGTCGAAAAAGGTTCTATTGGAAATTAGCAAGATCGTGAAAAGTCCTTAGAAGCAGCGGGTAAAACACCACGTCCACCTCTAATTTTTCCACATTATTTGGAACAATGAAGTAACTCTTATCAAAAAAAAAGACAAATATATAGGGTGATTCTGAATTTAAAAATAAGAAGAAAATATCGATATGAATATCACTTAAAAGCTTTTGATGAGATCTTTTAAATAATTTTTAAAGCCGATAGCATTTTTATGTAAAATAATAAATGTGTAATACTTAATTTTTTTTCTTATTTTTTAATTCTCTGTCAATAAAACTTGATTTACATATATGGTGAAGGGTATAAAAGATTCGACATAGCACTCTTACTTGGTTTTATTTTTATTATTTATTTTTTTGCAAAAAAAAACTTTTTGGCAAAGTTCAATATTTTGGTGAAATGTTGGTGAAAATTTAATATTTTGGTGAAATTAAGGTAGTTTAATGATATTACAATTACTTTCTAATTTATAGGTATTTTGGCATTTACTTTTTTTAGTGTCTGATTTAAACCTGTTCTTAATTTTAATATCTTCCTTCCAGCTTTTATGTGTCCACAATTTTTTAAACACGTGACATTGATGAAAGTTGTACCCATCGTCTACCAATTTAAGGAAATTAACTTGCTTTTTATTTCGTGCGGCTTTAAGTCTTATTGTTAATGTAAATTTTAATCTTTTTATGTGGATGTCAGCTGGAAAGACGCCATTTAGGTAAACATTAGTATTGACAGTTTAGATTTGGCACTCGTGAAATATTATGGAAAATTATTCAATAAACCAACGTGTTTTAATCGTTAAAACATTTATTCTGACGATGAGAAGGTCACGTGAAATATTTGGAGAAACAGTGTACCAACAATACGCACTATTCATCGTGTAGTGAATCATTTCGAAGAAAGAGGTCTGTAGGTGATAGACGCGAGCATTGACCACAACGTACTGCAACATCGGCTGAAAACATTAATGCTGCTCCATGAATCAAGAAAACAAGATTGCGCATTCAGCCATTCAAAAAATTGTTCTATTGCGCATCTACGTCACAATAGAATGAAAATGAGTATTGGTTGTAAAAAGTGTAGGAGATTTTTGGCGTAAAACTGGAAATAATTGCATAACTTCCAAACGGGTGCATCGATTTGAACAAAATTTTAAATGTAAAGAAAAGAGATATATTCGAGTAAAAATTTTGTGTTTGGGCTTGAAGCCCGAGAAGAAGAAGAGTTGTTTCGGGCTACCAAAATTTTAAATTTAGGCTTATATAAACATTTTTATAACAAATTATTAATTTCAGAAGTTATTTCATTAGTTATTCTAAATTAATCTTTTTATAAAGGAAATACATATATAATTATTATTAATGACCTTAAAGCCAAATAACTGAAAGAAAAATAAATAAAATTAAAACCAAAATGTTTTAAAAAATAAAATGCTGATGAAGGATGTGGCGGTCCAGAAAATGCTGCATTTCATTCTGCTAGCGTCTAATTTTTCTTGTTTTCTTTGGAAAACGTCCGCATACATTTGTAAATAATTTTTCTTTCTAAAAATGTTTGGAAATTAATTAAAAAGAACCAAAAAGCCGAAAATAAATTAAAATTTCAAAACAAATAAGTTAAGTCTTTAAGTTTAAGCATTAAGTTTTCGTATTGTAAAATACATTTTTGATCTAAAAATAACTCTTTTTACCTTTTCATTACATTTAGTATGATGAGCCTGTTTGTTAAGTCTTTTACAAAAAATTGTTTTTTATAATTTTTTTTTATTATTTGGTTCAGTTCTTTAATGTGTTTCATAGTTTCAGGTGTCGGCTTTATTAGTCCGCCCTCAGATACATGCTCAACCCACGAATACGTTGGACCCTTCTCGTTTTGTGCCACTGCAATATCTGGAATATAATTTTTAAGTTTGTGACAAATAATTCGGTTAACTATTTTTATTTTATTTTTTATTTTTAATAAATTTTCACCGTTATTATTTTAATTCTGTTGCACTTTCCATACAAAAATGAAGTTTGTTTATATAAACTATTCTATGCCTACGTCACACATAAGAGAGAGAACGCTATGCAACAAACTGCAATCTTGTTTTCTTGATTCATGATGCTGCTCAAGAAAGTGTTCAAAACAATGCATCAACCTCAATTCGACGCCGTGCTTAGTGGCTTAGTCTTCAAAGAACAACTTTGGCCACAATTTTGCACAAGAATTAGCATTTGTTTCCATTTAAGATTCAGTTGACATCAGTCACCTTTGCATCTATTAAAAGTGAGAGTCTGGTGTGCAATTTTGTCAGGAGTAGTCATTGGACACTAATTATTTGAAAATGATGTAACGGTAACTGTGAATGGGGAGCGATATCGTGATATAATAGGAAACATTTTAACCCTACAACTGCATGCTTTGCGCTTAATTAACATGTGTTATCAACAATACAGGATTGTAATGGAATTACTGCGAAACTTTTTTCCACAACAACTTATTTAAAAAATGGTGATATTATTTGGCCTTCCTTTGTGGGGATATGTGAAAAGTAAAATTTTTGCAAACAAACGAGAAACGCTTGAGCAAATTAAAAAAAATATTCGTGATGAAATTAATGAAATATCGCGTGAAATGTGTGAGAACGTAATGAAAAATATGCTAAAAAATTCTCGCATTTGTGTATATAACATAGGCGGACATTTATCTGATATTGTATTTCATACATAAAACATTAACGATATAAGATCCATTCTGTTTCATTTAATAAAAAATTGTATTCCTTCCCTGCGGTCATGTACATATTACGCAAAGTTAGTATAATCCTCCGTTTATGTTATTGCGACTACACTGTATGTGTGTATGGTCCTAGATTAGCTTTCCTAAGAAAAAATTAAGTTTCACAATTTGTTATTGCCCATGGAATATCTAAAACACGACAAAAATATATATCTTTAGTTAAAAATCTAGAGCTTCTACCAGAACAATATTCTAGTTAAGCTAATGAGACATTAGTAATGACCGTATACTTAGCTAAATCCTTGCTATGCTCTTGTTAAAACTCTATACAAATAAATAATAATTTAAAAATATTAAATAAAATGAAAATTATTTATGAATCTACAAATAAACCATTGTTTTTCCACTTTTATTATATAAACATTTTAAAGAGTTTTCATTATGAGGGCGGCGAACAACAAATAAAATGTGGAGACTCCGGTACGCACATGTAATAAGTGATGGCAGGAACAAATAATAGATAGTTTTAATATCTTCTCAATGTGTGCAAAAATATTAAAAATAAAGTAAGAATGGCTGTGTGTTTTTGTTTGTCACTTATAGAAATGTAATAAAACAACCATAATTGTAGAGGCTTTGCTTCTATCGCAATAGATCGCGTTATCGAAATGTACCGCATAAATCGATGAATGCACATAGAAAATAATAACCAAGGACCAGATATATATAACATCTTTAAATAAAATCCTTCAAGTTTATGTTTAAAATCATGTTTGTGTTTTTTTTTAAATATTTTGTTATCGATAACAAAAATATCCGAATAAAATCTTCTTATCAATAACCAAAAAATTTAAATTACATAGATAATTGATTTCCTTTTACAAAATCTTCTTGTTGCTAATAAAATTTCTCTATAGATATATTATCGATAATTAAAATTCCGTACATTCTTGCAACCGATTAATAGAATCTCGTATGGAAAATCTTGTATTCCATTACTAGATTTTTGTATGGAATTTCTTGTTACTGATTGCCAGATTTCTATTAGAAAATCTTGTTATCGATATTTATTTTGTAGTTTTAATATCTGCTTAATGTGTGCAAAACATATTTATAATAACGTTAGAATGGCTGTGTGTATTTATTTACTACGTGTAGGAATGTAATAAAACAGCCATTATAGTAGCGTTTGCTTCAATCGCAATATATCGGGTTATCGAAATGTACTGCATAAATCGATAAAGGCAAATAAAAAACAAGAGAACCAAGGACCTGATATATATAATATCTTTAAATAAAATTAAATCCTTCAACTTTATGTTTGAAATCATGTATGTGGTTTTTTTTTAATATTTTGTTATCGATAACAAAAATATCCAAATAAAATCTTCTTATCAACAACCAAAAAATTAAAATTACAAAGATAATTGATTTCCTTTTACAAAATCTTGTTATTGCTAATAAAATTGCTCCATAGAAGTCTTATCGATAATTAAAATTCCGTAAAAACTTGTAATCGATTAATAGAATTTCGAATGGAAAATCTTGTATTCCATTACTAGATTTTTGTATGGAATTTTTTGTTACTGATTGCCAGATTTCCATATGGAAAATCTTGTTATCGATATTTATTTTGTAGTTTGGGTAATTTTTTATCGATTATTAGATTTTTCTGTTCTAGTACATGTAATTGAACATTAAATTTTTCTTTCTGTAAATAAAACTGTGCTATCGATAATTTGTTTTTCGTAACAAAGTATTGCTATCGATAATAAGAAATCCCTAAGTGAAATTTTGCTATCGATAACTGGATTTTCCTATAATAAATCATGTTACTGCTTTCAATCGCATTAAAATTTTTAATATAATTATACACAAAAGCTTAACAACGAAAGAAAAATCTGTGACTATGATTGCGAAAGGAACCGCAACACATGGTTCTTCAGACACATTTTTTGTTTTGTTTTGTGTAACCGATCTATGATTATAAAGTATTATTTTTATATTTTATAATTTTTATAAACAATGATAAGATAAGGTGCCAAATAAATCGAGAAATAAAAACAGAACTTATGTTGTCTACAGCTAATTGTTCAATTGAAGTTATCGCTAGGATATACTCGATTTTAGTACGGAGGTGCAATAAACTGTCACAAAATAAATATCATATCAAATAAGCGGCAATAAACATTTTATTAAGAGTAAAACTATAATATAAAGTAATTTTATTTTGTTTTCTGGATACCTTTTAACAAGCGGCTAGTTTATGCCATTGTTACTTTTGGATTTGTGTTTGCTGTCGCATATAATTTTTTTTGTTTAATATTTTGCCTGCCTATAGGAAGTTGTTTCATTGATTTTTATTGTTTTCATTGGAGTAACAACCAGAGGTGCCGTTTGATATTAAAAACAGCATTGAATATGTTTTCCTAAAACCATCTACATGTACATTAACTATTATATTAATGCCAAAGACTTATAAGTTGTTGGTTTTGATAAAGTTAAATAGTTTACTGCTAATCAAGTTCTATATTATTAAGGGCTATTAAAATTCTGATTGAAAATTTATGTCAAAAATTGTATTTTATGACACCCATTGTAAAACATTAATTATAATCTTTCAATGTTCACATTCGATTTTAAGCAGTAAGATTAAAAAAACTTGGTGTTAACTAACTGTAAAAAACTATAAAAATAAATTTAAAGTTTATATATTACAATTAAAAGTTATGTGTTCATTAAGTAACCCAGCAAAAGTTTTCATTGAAAATACATTTGTTTTAAAAATTATGGATTGTAGTATAAAGCTGAGGCATATTTTTCACAGACCCAAATTATTTTTGGACGTTTAAGTTGACAAGTGAAACAGATATACCCAGCAAAATATTGTTGAAAATATAATCGAGTGTGCAATTAAGTATTTTTGGCGGAAGTACTTCCCAACTAGATTGCCAACCTAATGATTTTAATAAGGCATGAGACTTTTATAATCAATTACTGAGAATCGATTACGTTAATTATTGTAGGAAGTATTAATGATCATTAGTACGTATTTTCAGGTATTCTCTTTTAACATAAAGAACTATTTCCATTACTACTTCCTTTTTTGGGAACTATTGTAATGTGTTTTGTAAGCGAGTAACAAAATATGGCAACCACAAAAGTAAGCCATTCTAATGCAAGTACTTTTTAAGGTAATGTCTAATTTTTTGCTGGGTAGTTTTAAAAACTTTATCAAAAATTAATAAAAATCTATAAAACAGTAGAAATAAAACATTGCTGGCATTTCATGATAATGCTAAATGACTTTTTAAACCTCTAGTATAAAAGATTTCCTAGTTAACAATTTAGGAAAAGATCACTAGAAAATAAGATCATATAGACCTTGTATAAAAAAAACCTATATCAAATATATTCAAACTATTTGCAACTTTAAAAATCTTTATTTGCAAAACCATATAATCAATTTGAAAATTTTGTAAAAGGAAAAGGCTGAAGTGACTGAAGAATGGAAATGTACTCATATAAAATTGACACAGCGTAGAAAATCCCTTAATCGAGTAAGTAATCAGAATAATCGATTGAGATTGAAAACTTTCTTATTGGGCAAAAGCTCTAGTCGTAACTAAAGTTGAAACTTCGGTTTCAAATTAAATATGGTTTTAGGGGACCACGATATGGGTCACATTTTCAGTTTTAAACTCAGAAAGATTCCTGGTATAACGAATATTTTTAAACTCACAAGGATATTAACGTGTCATTGGTAGAGTGGGGTTTATTAGCTCTTTAAATTGAGTACTCATTTTAGCTAAGCTCATTAGATTGAACTAGTTCGTTCAATTAAATCAAAGCTCGCTTAGTGAGTTAAAAAAACTGAGCGAATCCACTTAATATGTTTAGCTCAATTGTCTTCAGTTCATACAATTTTTTGTATTCTGTGATAAATTTATCAGACATTAAAAATATTTTGACCCATACTAATGAAAAACTGAAAATCAACTAAAAGATTTGTAATTATGCACATTTATCTGTTTGTGTGTTATTTTTGTAAACCGATAAAATTAAAAAAAATGTTGGTTCATAATAATATATTTTCTGATCATTAAAAGATGTTTCTGCTTAATTTGGACCAAAACAAGATTTAAGGTTTCGCTTAAGTTTTAATTTTATATTTGTTTTAATATAAATAATAATGAACTAAAAGAGGCGCTCAATAACTGAGCCAAAAGAGCTCTGTAAAAAGAGGCCTCCATATTGTTCAATTGAGTGAGTCCTTCAATTAAAGTAGGTCGTTCACAAACTACACAACTATAGTCATTCGGTTAAGTTAAAATTACGAATCAAACAAACGAAAGAAAAAAAAGACGCTAAACACACTTCAACCAGTAAAAAAAGAAATTGATCAAACCTTAATAAAAGTAGTAGAAAGGCGCTAGCACAAAAAATTATTTAAACTACAAAAGTCAAGACATCAAAATCTAAAAATTTCTGTGATCGGTAAAATGTTCCAGATTAAAAAATTATTTTATAATTATTTTATAATTATTTTTTTTTTAATTTGACAGTAATCGTACAAATTTGAGGCAATGCAAGTAATGAAATCAAAAAACAAATAACTTCTTAAACAGAGGTCCGTTTCGTTAGAAAGGAATAGAATAAAGGAGGAGGAGGAGATAGATGATGATGAGCAGTAATAGTTTTGCGATTGTCATATTTTACAACTCTGCAATTGCATATTATTTTTATACTCTTCACAATATCCATTTCCTATCCCATAAAGTATTTAAATTCTGACTTCTTATCGAAGTCAATTGAGCGATGTCCGTCTGTCCGTTCGAGTAAGTTTGCCAAGGCAATAGATTAGTTGGAAAAAAATAATAAATATGTCAATCGATAAGACATTGGATCAAAAGAGGTGCTATGGGAAATCAGCATGATCGGTCCGTGTCCTTCGAGGCAGCAGGCAAAACACCACGCCTACCTCTAATTATTTCACGTCATTTGGAAAAATAATGTAACTGCAATCAAGCAAATAAATACATGGTGCGATAGGGAAAATTAAATATAAGAAAATAAATATGCAGTGATTAAGTGGGTGCTCGCCGATATTTTCCGATTTACGGGGCTCTGAAATTTTCAGGTTTTTTAAAATTCCGATATGGGTATCATTTGAAAGCTTTTGAAGAGATCTTTAAGGAAATAATAAATTTAAAAAAAATGTTTAGCCCAATAAGAGTCGGCGTCATTTTTATGAAAATTATTTTTATGTAGTACGTTTTTTTTATTTTTTAATTCTCTGTCACCCCTATATTTGCTTTTTTGATTGGAGTTACTTCACTGAACTAGATTTACATATATGGTAAAAGGTATATAATATTCGGCATAGCGGAAATTTTTTTGATTTTAAATTGTTATTCCTCTATATGAATTTCGTGAAGACCATGAATGCGACAGTCAAAATCAAACAATTCGGTTTAAGATTTTCTTCAAAGAGTGGCAGCAACTCTACAAAAAACCTGTTAATGTATTTGATAACACGCGGTACCGCCTTTTTAGCAAGGTCTACAAAATTAGTTAATCGGTTCGTTAACGACACAATTTTGTTTTTTTTTTTTTGTTTTTGTGATGCCTTATCTTAAATATTTTCTGGAAGCTTATTATCCATACATATAAAAAAACATATTTAAAACACATTTTGCTAAATTTGAATTTTATGACAATTGAAATTGACACGCAAAGTCGTGGGCACTGCTAGTAATCAATAATCAAAACTTTTTTTCAAAAATTTTTTTTTCGAGTACAAGCGTGTTCGTTGGGTTACTTGTTTTTAATTTGTTAAATAGCGAAATAAAAAGAAAATTATTTTATAATACAGGCATATTTTTAGAGTTTGTAATGCAACGCTTATAAACATTGACAATAAGTACAATTTATGACTTCATTCTTACAACAAATGTTTTAAACTTCTTTGGATTTAATCATGTTTTGCAGTAAATATTACAATAAAATTTTTCGTTTAATGACTTCTTTCTTTTTTTCAATTAAAACTATAAAAAAAATTTATATTACTTTCTTGTAGAAGTGTACCTTTTTATAATTTCCAATAAACAAAACAAATTTATATCTTAATCGAACTGAAGAGGCCATAACATAAACTTATTTGTTTTTAGAAAAAAGTGCTGGTTTATAGGGGCTTCTTTCTTTCATGTGTCAATATGTGCATGGATATTAAAAGAGAACATTATTCATTTATTAATGTAAAGGAATTTTAAAAAAATGCCGCTAAATCTACATAAATTTTAAAAGAAAAAGAACCGAACATACGAGCTTAGTAAAAATATTAAATAACTAAATAATTTAAAAATAATTGAGGAGTGCAAAAACTATGCTTTTTCTACACAAAGAAATTTCCTTTGATTATTATCTTCTTAAAAAAATGTTTTATTGCCGGAATACTTTAACAAATCATTTTGAAAACAAACTGTCGAAAAAGGATTCATTGCGTAATTTTGCTCAATATAGTCTTCCTGTGAGAGACATGAACAAAATGCAATTTTTCAAGTTTGTTTTTAAATGCATTAGAGGAATTTCCAAACATTCCATTCCAGTGTTGCCAGGAAAAGACGGAAAAAAGTTACGCCTTTTCATTAAAAAAATTAAATTTTCTCAGTAAAAGTTACATTTTTAAATTTTCCATAAATAAATAGTATTTTATACAAATTTCCTTACTGAACAAAAAAAAATCCAGTTTAATGATTCTCATGAGTATTTTAATCAGGACTGAGTAATAATACTCCATGATTAAAACGTGCATCTCGACATTCAATAAGATTAGTTAAAGTAGGATTTTTTTGATTAATTCGTTTAACATTTTTCCTTGAAAGATTGAGCTTCGATAGAATTTATTATTTTAATAATTGAAAACAAAAAAAAAATGTTATTAAACATTGTTGCCAGAAACATTTTGCTGTTTCTAAACATGAAAAAAGAAACATTTTGTGATTTCTCACTAATTGAACAAAGTACAATTTTAGCAACGTAATTCGGAACGGTTTTTACCTCAACTACTGAAACTAGTATTTTTTCAGTAATATTACTTTGTTTGTTCTAATAATTACAAAATTTTGGTAAAATATAACAAAAAATTAAAAAAATATAACCAAACGGCTGTTCTATACAGTTTGAAGAAAATATAAATATAACGAATCTTAATACTAGACATGAGATGAGCATAGATATCTAGATTTCGTTTTTTACTAAAGAAACAGTATCCATCTCAATATTTAGAGCTAAACCTTAACGATTTTTATTAAAAAATATGGACATATTTCTGTCGTAAAATAATATCTTATAAATATAATTAATGTAATATAGAATTTATATATAATGACATAAATGGTGCTGAGTCTATAAACATATTATATATAATAGAAATAAAAATATATATATAAAAAACAATAGTCTGTTATAGAAAAATCAGAATCTGCGTGGCTTCAAAATAGAGCTGTTAGTACGTAAAGAATGAGAAATCCTAGCAAACCTTTCGAGCTAATGTTTTTACTTAGAACGATACCTTTTATGAAGACAGTAAAAAAAATGTTAAAACATCGCATTAGTTTGAGAGTTGATAAACCATATTGTAAAATAATTGATGTCCTTTTTGCTGGCAAATTTATACCTATCGAGCGTTTTAAAACTTTAAAAAATTAGCAACATCAGCATGATGATGAGTGTAAATATAATAAAAAATAAGTAAAATAACTGATGTTGAACAATGGCTTTAGTAGAGGTGTCTGCGTGTATGTTAAGCAAAATATCATGAATATGAGTTTAAATCCCAAGGTCTTTAATAAAATTTAATAGTGTAACCTCTGTGGTTGTCTTGTTTTACAAAAAAATCCAAAAAATACAAAAAAAAGATAGCAGTAACCAGAAAATAAAGATTTAAAATGATCCCCTAAATGAGCGATGATTAAAAAAATTTTTATTTTCACGAAAATTTCACGAAAAACTTTAATTTAAAAAATAAAATTTTAAATTTCATTTAAATCCGAAAACTTGGTAAAAAACCCCACTTTCTCAAAACAATACATTATACAAGGAGGGGAGCAATGGAGAATAGTGACAATAAAGCGGACAATACATTCCAAAGAGTATTGTGGACTTCTACCAGACGATGAAGGACCATCGTTTCTTTTCCTCTGATTTGTATTATAGGCTACTAGTGGCCATATCTTAGACTACAGTGGCCACACAAAGGGCCTTTGCGTTGGTGGTCATTAGTCACGTATTTTGTGGTTGATGCTTTATTTGTATAAAAAATCATCATAAGAGCGAGGGGACCCTAAGAGGTCTGTAGTGGGCGTAGAGCAGACCGCAAGGTAGCAAAAAAAAAACTCTAGTTCGCCCCAAATATCTTCATTATATCATAGATGTACATATTCCGGTATGTCAGTAGTCGGCAGTTTAACTTTTTTTTGTGTTTGAGCTGGTAATGTTATGAGTGTAAACAATGTATTGATATATTAACTATTTATTACTGCCCAAAAACTACTTGGTTTTACACTCAATAAACTATTTTTAAATATATTTGTATGAAATTTAAGTAATTTAAGTGTTTTCCCAAATATACCATTTGTATCCATAATCGGCATACATTTCCCTAAATCCGACCCTGTTGTCGGCATGATATTTTTTATAAGGAAAAATAAAAAAATAATCACAGAAAAGATTTAAAGAAGTAATTTTTAATAAACGTGCTTTTAAATTATGAATCAATAGGCGTTTGGTTTAGATCTACATGAGTAAGGTGGAACTTAAGCAAGTTGAATATTTAAGGATATTTCAATGCTAATATTTTTTGATCCAGAAATGTCATAAGGAAAATTTGTTGCAACATCTCATTTTCATTCAAACAAAACTTCCTGCCGATTTCAGAACACTTTATTTCATAGTCGGCAGGTCCTAAAATACTCAATTAGACATGTGCCGAGTACTGGTAAACTCATTTAAACTTATTTTCTTTATAACTAATGCCAAGAAAGGTGAGTAACAAATAATATTGTAGAATTTGAGTTTAATATGAGAAAACGCTTTTTTTTACAAGTCGACACTCCCATGCCGACTATAGAAAAACAACGCAGTTTTTGCTCCCAATGTCGGCAGTTAATAAAATGAGCACAAAAAATTTTTTATGAAAAATAGCAATTTACAAAATTTGTATATATTTCCTCCACTAAATACCGCCATGGTAAAAAAATTTATTTAATTAACATGTTTACTTAATTGTTTAAGTTAGCTTTACCACTAAAAAAAATATGTAAAAAACAGGCACCTACTACATGAATTGAAAGGTGGTCACCGAAAGAGGTCAACAATAGATAAAAATACTCATCTCAGTCTAATTTAAAAATTACATAAAAGAAACTGAGTGTATTTTTTTAAGCTAAGTTATGCATATAATCACCCTGTTTTTTAATTATTTAGATTTTAAATAAAAAATGCCGACAACTGGCTTAGGGACGTTTACCCTATAAAATGTAAATTAAACAAGTAAAATAAGCACTTGTATTATATAAACAACTAATTTTAGTTTGCAAATTGCATTGCACACAAGCCCAAACTCTGTTATATAAAACCAGTTTTTATCTTTGAACGGGAATTGACAGATTTTTTCTAATTTAGTGCCAAACTATCCCTCTTTAAAGTTTAAACCAATGTACTCCCAGATAATCCAGCAGCCACAGAAATGGTTAATTAGTATTTTTGTAACCGAATTAAAAAAAAAACAAGATTGAGGTTATCAATTTGTCTCAATGCTGTTTTTAACGTTTGTGCCCGCAGAACTAAGTTATTGTTGAAATAATTTTGAAAATTTTTTTATTTATTTGAAAGGTTATGCCTAGGTACTCACAAATTGGCCCTGTTTTTAAAACAGTCCATAATTTTAAAAATTAAAGCGTATCCCCATACAGCATATATTATTTTTACGTTTATTACCTATGAATCGTAAAGGCCACAACTTTAAAAGTTTATGTTCGATTTATTTTGAAATCTAGTTTAGCACTGTTATGTAATATTTTTCCTGAACAGTTTTAAAATTTTCATTACCTCAAAGGGACCTATTTAAACATTATTACGAAAATCAATTTCAATTTAAAGAGTTTTATTTTTTCTCATAAAACTCATAAAAACAAATACCCCATTAGAAGTCAAGTGTTGAATGGTAATGGTAGAGCAATAGATAAGGCCAACAAGTTTATACGATAAAGATTTGTTATCAATCAAAACAAAAACGTATTCTAACAATAATAGCAAGAACAACAACAAACATATAAATCAATTCGTTCCCTACCATGCGCACAAAACAAAAAGCTGTGATTGGTGAATGAGTAAACAAAACAAGAAAAAAATAAAAAACCAAAAACACTATAGAAAGAAATGTGTATTAGACTAAATAAGAAGAAGAGGGTGGAGTTCTTTGTGAGCCTGCTTACACTTCTTCAAAAAATATATTTTTAGAAAAAATATTTATATTAGTATGGGAGGTTCATGCAATGCTGCCAGAGAGTTTTAATTTTGTTAAATTTTTATGATAAAAGCGAAATTGGTAATAGATATTGAGTGAAATAAAATCAAATTTTTCAGTTGTCTTAATGCTGGAATCAAATTTTGAGATATTAATTCTTTAATTAAAAAAGGCCTTAACTAAAACAAACGATAATTTGAGTTTTTTTTTTTAATATTAAATAATTTTTAGTTAAAAATCTACAGTTTTTTTCTTTTGCTTTTGAAAAATATTGTACTCTAAAATAATAATAATTTTATAATTTAAAAGTCCATACAAGTAAATTAAACGTCAAAAATTAATTTTACATATAAAATCGATTATTAGGAGGTAAGAGGAACATTAAGTGAAACAATTGCAAAATAAAATAATTTATAATAATAACATGAATTTATGAAGTAAAATAGCAAAAACGCCTAGTAGTAAAAGATGTTGCTTTTGAAATAATATGAAGTTGAAGTCCTAAGTCTGATGGTAATTAAAACAAAGAAACTCTAGATAACCCGCTTCAGATAGATCGGTTGTATAACCAAGTTATTTCTGATAAATAGATTGTTTTAAATGTTCGGAACTTCCTAGTACTGAAAATAGCAAAGACGTTTAGAATTTCTAGGTGGTTCGTAGATTTGGTTGTTCTCTGATCATTTGTTGTTTAATAGGTTTCCAAGATTTTTTTTGTAGTATTATATTGCAGCAAAACTCTTTAATGTATAATAATTAAGCACTACGATCTAAGTTGCTAATAGATCCATGATTACATACATATTATGAATTTGGATGATTATTTAGAATGTAGATGGCTTATTAGATAATATATTAGGAATTTAGGTGAGTTACTTTCAGGAGAAGGACATAAGGGTATTTATATGAAAGGAAAATAATTTTAAGCACAGAACATAATTCGACAATAATTCGAATGTTACAGATTAATTAAAATTAAAATAGATTTAACCTTAAATATAGTTTAGGTTAAAAAAAACAAAATAATTTTAATCTGTAAGTGACTGCCGAAAGCTTAGCGAACCTTTGCAGGAAGACTAAACATTTTCGAGGCACAACAAAAGTATTATAGTTTTTCGAATTAATATTTAAAAAGTGAATTAAGACACAAAATTAAGGTGCGATTCCATACTTTATTTTATTCTCAATTAGAGACAAAAACCCTCAATAGCAAGGGTACACTAAAAAACAACTTTCTATTCCAAAACAAGAAGTCAAACAAAGTATTCATCTAGTTGGTCTTAGCAAAAATAAAACAACATGTTCTTACATTTTTAACACATATTGGAAGTTTAATTTATCAGTTTTTTGTTATAAAAGTTCTAAATAACACTTCTTGTGGACTTTTGTGATCATGAAATATTAAAAAACTAGCGGACCCGGCGAACTTCGCCTCACCCCAATTTTAAACCTTCAGACAAACTTTAGAGTAATAGTACAACACAAATATTTAAATTTTCAGTGTGATTTGTTTGATGGAATCAGTAAAGAGCTATTTGATGTACAAAATTTCATACAAAAAATTAATTTTCGATTTTTCCAGTTTTTCGCATTTTCCGCAATATTCCATGATTTACACTAAGAACTTTCTATTTTCTGATTTAGAAAACCATTAAGGAATAGTTTCACGCAAAAGTTCATAAAAAGCTCGATTTTCGATTTTTCAATTTTCCGACTTTTTCGGAGTACTTTTTCAGTAACATTACTTTATTTCGTGACTGTACCAAAAGTTAATAAATTTATATCGCTCATTAACTAATAGAACGTCATAACTCCAAAAAAATAATTTCAAGATAAGTTTAAGTTTTTGACTCGTTCTTACCGTTGATAAAAATAACTATCAGACTGCTTAATTTCCCACTACAATTAGTAAAATGATTCATAATTAAAAAAGCCATTTAAAAAACTTTAATAAATTATATATTAAAGCGGACGTCTTGAACAAACTATGTGTGATGTTTTAATTGTGACATTACTGCCGTAAAAATATATCCGATACTGTGTCTTAAACTAAAATATGTCATTATTTGTGAAAAGAAAAACGGAATTTCACTTAATAGTTTTCATCAACACAACCATAATTGAAAATAATAAATTATATGCGAAAATTTGATAAATTTTAAAAATATCATTTTTTTTCATATATATACAGTCACAAAACGAAATGTGACAATGTTTTAGAAAGCGAAGAACGAAAATGTGTCGTTTTTATTGACAAAGTTTCCAAACATGAAATGAAATAACTATTCATTCTCTTAAAACGTGGAAAGTACAAAAGATATAAAAATGAAACTAATACAAAATATAAAGCATGAAATGGCGAACAATTCGGTATGATTAACTCCAAAATTTGAGTTATGACGTTCTTGAAGTAAATGAGCGATATGAGTTGCGTGAAGCCTTTAGTAGCAAAAAAATGTAAAACATGTAACCAAGCGGTAACACTGATTGGCTCTTTCATAGACGAATAGGTAGATCGATATTCTCTTATAAACACTCTCTGTTAATAAAACTTCGATTACTAGAGCAAAAATTAAATAAATATAAAACTGAAAAGGCAAGTTACATACTATTAGAGTTTGATAACCGAAAATATAATAATTGTGGCGGTAGTTATCTGAAGATATATAATTATAGAAAAATTTGTAAAAAGAGATGATTGTCAAAAGAAAATATTTTGCATAAATTATTTGGTTTAAAATTTCTCCGGCATTTTTTTTAAATCAATCTGGCAATACAAATTTCATATGCCACTTAGGAGAAATGCATTCATGCACTCACAATTTTAATAAATTTTTCTTCTTTCTTTGATTTTGTTATATTTCAATAGTGTGTGTTTGTTATGGGAGGCTAACAGGCATAACGGTTTGATGTTCGTTAGACATTCTTTTAGGCACCAATTTCTATTAGTTAGAAATAGTCGAATATATTGTATAAATTTCTATATATTTTTATTAATAATATATAAAAGAAAAGGGTGGAGCTTGTCTAGAAAATTTGTTAAGAGCTTTTATTTATTCTGCTTGTGCACATTGTTTAAATCAATGCCCAAATCCCAACAACAATAAGAACAACAAATTTAATTTCAATTTATTTATACATTTATGACTTTTTTCATTACAAAAAATACAAATCCATAGTGGATTTCTATTTACTCTTTAATTTTATTCAATTTATTTATTGTTTATTTAAATCCTTTACTATTATTTTTTTAAATGTTTGCCTTCGTCCAGATATTTTTTGTTTTTATTTGAGCATTTTATTTTTATTGTAAAATATCGACTATTTAAAGGCAAATAATTGATTTGTTATAATAATATTTTTATTAACGTTTGTGTTTCATCTTATAATTTTATTTTACTTCTTTTATGAAATGCTTTATTTAGTTTATTCTTATGTACCTATAGAAAAAATTTTTACAAATTGTTAGTACCTATTCGGATTTTCGTTAAATACAAATTAAGTTCTTATACCTACCACTATTACTGTTTACTGTGATTTTTTTGAAGTAGGTATGACCTCATATTAATTTTTAATAGAGTTCATTAACCATATTAAATAACATTTGTCATTAAGTTTAGCTCTTTTTGCAACATGCTGTTTTCCAAAACAAACAAAAATCATTAACAAATTTAAAGAATATAAAACTTTACATTTTTCAACCATGTAAATTTTTTATTACAAAATCTTGTTTAACCGAAATTTATAAATTTTTTAAAATCTTAATTTAAACAAAAAAAATCAAAATTTTACTAGTATCTACAAATCGGCAGAACAAAATACAAGACGAGAAAGAAGTTAACATAAGGAAAACTAAATACAGCATAAAATGTATCATTAAATTACTAAATTCATTTAAAAAAAATTATATATATATTATATATTATATATTATATATATATATATATATATATATATATATATATATATATATATATATATATATATATATATATATATATATTATATATATATATATATATATATATATATATATCTATATAAAAAAAATAATAGATAAAAATATAATAGATAAATTTTCAAAAAATTTCATGCTCTTTTTTATTCCGATTAAATTATTAAATCACCAATATTGATTATTGAGGGTGAAAGCACGTCTCGATTGCCATTTCGCCGCCCTACTTAGCTCTTCAGGAAACTTGACACAAATATTTTAAATAAACTAAAGAAATGCGAAGAATGCTGATAAAGGATGTAGCGATCAAAAAAAAATGCTGCATTACATTGTACGGGTGTGAAATTTTTCTTGTTTTCTTTGTATAAGGTACGCATACATTTGTAAAATAATTTTTCTTTCTAAAAAGGTTTCTAGAAACTAAAAAATTTACTTAAGCTAAAATCAATTTAAATTCAATTTATAAACTAAAGATTTTTGTCCAAACAATAAAGTAAAGAGAAAAATCAAAGTTGAAGCAAAAAGAACAATAATCAACAATGACTTTATTTTTTTATCCACGATACACGGCTAACTTTAAACGATGATGAAAAATAAAATATCAGAAAAAACTACGATAATTTACTTTTGTTTAATGCAAGGGCACTTTACAAATTAATTAATTAAAGCACGAGAATTTTAAATAAATTAATTTTTAAAAAATATCTTGCTATTATTTATCCCGATTAAATTGTTAAACCACCCATTATAGAAAAAATAGTACGTTATTTTTTTTTATTCATTTAATTAAATATTACTATTAAATATTTTTAATAAAATTTTAACTCTTAACAGCAACAGCGAAACTTTACAAAATACAAGAAAGTACTACAATCAAATAAAAATAGAAATAATGAAAATACAGTAAAGTACAGAGGCTCGTAAAAGTTAAGACGAGCAAAAGTTACGCTAAAAAAATTTAAATAACTTTCACTCACTACACGGGATTTTAAGAAGAGCAATCCTTTTTAACTTTTTAAGTGAGTTTTGTTTTTATTTTATTTTTCTATTAATTTATTGTACGCGGCTTTGCATGGGTGGAATTTAATATAATTATATCCTTGTTTACTATATTTTGTTAACGAAAAAAACAATAACATATTCAAAATCTGAGAAGGGCGTCAAATAACAGATCCATTAGTTCGGTGACCAAAGGTACACAAATATAGAATTTAATTGCATTTGCGCGCTAGAAAATAGTATCACGCTTTTTTTAATTGTTTTTAAAGAAATTACTAATTGATTTTTTTTGTTCTGTAATTAAATCTGTATTTTTCTTTATCGAATAAACTGATTTACACATGAATACATATATGTATGGAGTCAATATATATTTATTTTAATTTCAAATTTGATTTATTTTCTTTTCTTATTTATTAAGCACAAGGTCAGTTTTATAAAATAAGAATATTGTTTTTCAATATTTCGCCACACCGTTGGGTGTCATCTTCAGAAAACAGAACAAATTAAGCGTAAGAACGTATGATTAAAAATATAGTAACCGCAAAATATATAAGTAGATTTAAAATAATCGAAACAGATTTTTCGTAATATTAGGCATAAATGAATTTTCACAAAACAAAAAAAAAAAAAAAAAAATAAAAAAAATTAAAAATTAAAATAAACCGAAACTTCAAAAAAAAAAAATATCGACTCTTTACAATACAAAAAATATGAATTCACAAAAATTTAGATATATCACAAAATAGTTAAAACATCACTAAAAAGTCGTAATGTTAACGAACAAGTAAAAAATGAACAGTTACTAACAGAAAAAGAAAAAATTAAAATTACGATTATATACTACTTTCATACAATAATCGATCTTACATATAAAATACAAAATTGTTCATTTCTGCAGTCTTACACAATTTTATTGCTTATGCCCGGTCAGCTATTGCAAATGCCATGCTGCTATTTCAATTTGCTCCATATTTAAATTAGTGAGTGAGGTTAAAGTAACTGTTTCATTTAAAAACAAAAGGAAAATGCGATTTACTATTTAAAAGACCCAAAAATATTTTTACCAGTTACAATTTACAACTCGTAAAAAATAAAGTGTTTCGACAATTACAAAAAACTTAAGCCTTAAGCAATTTGCATAAAAACACTTAAGGCACGTTCAGATTAGGCAAATATTTGCCAAATAGACGTATTCACTAAATTATGAAATATAAATGTATCATTCTTAAATACCTATTAAGAAATATAAGATCCTTGACCACCGACCTCACATTCAAATCTTAGTACCCGAACGCTATTTGATTGTCTAAGAAAAACTTGATTTCTGATAACCCGCTGGATGTTTATGAAGTTTACACAGAAAAAATAAGATTTGTATTCGAGTATTAAAATCCTTAACTAAAATAACTATTCCTTTTGAAAGAGGACCTAACGCTCAATTAGTCAAATTAAACGCATAAATTCGTGAATTTTTAATTTTCAATATTTAAAATGCAATAAAAAAAGTTAATAAATGCAATTAAAATAGTAATTAAAGTTTAAGGTAACTTTAAACAAATGCTTGTTAAAATGAATATTATTCATATATTTTTCAGTTACATAGCGAATCCCTTTAGACAAATGTCCTTTATTTTAAAGATATTTGGGTAATACGATATCATCGCTTCGTATTAATCACCTACAATATCAAATTTGACCTGAACGAAAGTTTAAATTAAATTTAAACACAAGCGGCTCAAAACTTATGATTATGGAACCCGCAGAAACACAAACGGTATGGGGAGAGCCTTAGTGTTACTATGTTTATGTATTCTAAGGGGTCAATCTTTAATTTTAAGTTTTAAGAAGGCAAAAACATTACCCTCTTGTTTTCACTACAACGTCTATTCATTTGTCCGTTAGTCACAGCCCTCTATCTCTGCAACTGTAATAAGTAGACTCTAGATATTTGCATAGAAGATGTACAAAAATTGCGGCTATAAGAACAAATACTAAAAAAATAAAGGGTGCTTTGAAAGTAACGTATTACTATTATGGATATTGTTAATGTTTGTAAGACGCTGACACGTGATTTTCACTTACATTCCCTTTTTTTAAGGTTCAGTAAATAATAAAAATTTCTAAGAAAAAGAAAATAATGAAAAATAAAAAAAAACCTCAAGTCAAACATAAAGGGTGTCACAAGAACGGCGTTATTTTAGCTTATAACGCTTAATTTTTAACTGTAGTAGGCAGACAAATAAAATTTACACGGAGCATATAAAAATTAAACGGAACTCGTCGTTTTACTCGTAGAGCCAAATTCGCAATTGCCGGATTTATTTTTTTGTAGTTTTCGTTATAGCAGACAAATTCCAAATCTCTGTAGTCTGCTTATTACGGTTCAAAAAATAACACACCTTTAATTTTTAACTTTATCTTATTGCTTGTTGTTGTTGCGGCCATTAAAGCTAAGCTAGTTCTCTAGTAACTTCTCCAGCTTGGTAACCCTCACATGAAATTAAATTATTAAAAGCGATCAATGTGAATTTAATGGAAAATTTAATTTTAAATTAAAAATCTTCAAACGCTTTAAGTAACAATTAATTTGGCCCCACACTCATCCAAAAATGACTAAACAACATGAGTGAGTGCCATAAATGAAGAATCAAATATGTACGAGAAGAAAAAAAATGCATAAATCCAAAAAGACTGTCAGTCTGTTCGATCATCCTTTTGTTGATTTCAAAATAAAAATTGGTTTGGAAATGATCAAAGCTAAAGAAACTAAATGCCGCAAATATTTAATTGTTGCTTGAAAAATATTTCATTCAATAAAATTCATTAAACAAAAAAAGAAACCAACCACATTTAAGTACATTCAACTGGTTATTTCGCCTAAAATTTTTTAATGGAAAAATTAATTAATTTATTTTTTTTAATTTTATTTCATACAACAAAAATAAAAAGCAAGAATTTCAAAAATAAAAATCATTAACAGTTAAAAATTTACCAGATGACATCAAGTCACGCAATTGTTTTATATTTTTTTTTCATTTGGCGGTAAATGTTTTTGATAAAGAACTTTGTTTTAATTTAAATTTTTATTTTCATTTGAAATCGCCCTTTCGTTAAAGTCGAAAATCGTTGCAGATTTGTTAACTATTGTCTTGTTCATCAGTTTTGTTTCCATTGTTAATTGATACAAATCAAACTCTTGTTTTTATTGAACAGAGACCCTCCTCTCTAGCACCCACATAATGCCAACTGTTATGTAATTTTCATCAATTTGATTGTGAAACTAATTACAGTGTTGTTGTTTTGTTGTGTTTTAATTTCGTGAATAAATTTAGTTCAACTAAAATATTGCATGTAAACTTTACTCGATTTGAAATAAATACATAATTTAAATTTTTAATGGAGTAATGTAGAAATGTGAAAAGTTAAAGTTAAAGTTTGTGAAGGAAACATGGTTTTCAAATCTTATTTAGAAATATCGCGTTTGGACTAGACTTCAAATCAGTTTTTTCAGTTTTATTTTAGAAACATGCAAGAGCTTTTTTTATGTGTAGACTCGAGTTAAGTAAGTAAGTAATTTTTAATAAATTTAGATTTAATGGTTTGTAATATTTCTATAGTTAAGAACACATGTGTTACAGATTCTCAGGTGCACCTTATATTAATGCCTGATTTGTTAGGTTTTGTTAGAATAGAGGATTAATTTACAATATGAAAATTTTTTTTAGAAAATAAAAATGCGATTTTTAAGGGACTTTTAAAGTTTCGGGGATTTTTATTTTACCAGGGTACGGAATTAAACAAAACGAAACGTTTTATTTCATTTTGTTTTGTGCCTTGCAGTGACTAATACCAAAACGAAACAGACGATGGTAATGGAACGATTTGCCGTTACTGAGAGATAGTAAACATAATAATGAGTACAGTTGAGTGTACATTCAACATGTATCTACATACATGGCATTAGAATATTTTTTAAAAATCAATGGAAAATAATAGGTAAGACCGGTTAATCTTTCAAGAGACTCAATAGGACTTTTTAATACCAGGATACCGAATTAAAAAAGGGACAAAGAATAAATGATGATTGATTTTAGATTGTAAATGGGCTTATATTTTGAACCTTTTCTTTTATATTTATAACAATTTTTTTCGTTGGTTTTTTTCTAATTTTTTTATTTTTATTTTTTACCTCTTTAACTATTTTTCAATAAAAAAAATTTTTTGTTTTGTTTTTATTCTTAAAATATTTTATTAATTAAATTATTCTGAATTCAAATGCTTTGAAAATACAATTATTTGTGGAAATATTTGGCAATATTGTAAGTAGAGCGAGACACAAAATGTGAGAGAATACTGAGAGTAGAAATACAACCTCACGGTTGCGGATGCGGTTGTTTTAATTTTTTTTTATATGAAGTTTTGACAATATAAAACGTTCAACGAATCCGCATGAAATTAAAATCTATTTTAATTTGAGTGCGTTTTCTCTCAAGCTCTCCATTTTAATTTTTTTTCTCTTTCAGCACGTTGCCACAGTTTTATTGTTTTTCTGACAAAAAATTACCATTTGTTAATATTTTTGTGAATGACTCTGACATGCGGAATCCGGCGCCGCAACCGCAAGGTTGTATTTCTACTCTGAAAACCGGCAAGAACATAAAATATTATACTGAATGAAATAGATATCATTTTATAGTGAAAGCATTGGACTATTCCATTAGTTTAAAGAAGAAGAAGATGCACTCTTGAGGAATTGGATGTATGGTGGGCGTTGAAATTCTACTTGTTGCAGATTCAAATGTCAGTAGGAATTTTTTGGTAGGACACAGACTAAATGGTTACGAAAGTTTCTTTAGTTTCAGTATCACAAAGGAGAAGATTTAACTTTGGAAGGTGCCCCTCAGAATCAACAATCTGATTGTTCTTATATGTCCGTGCAACATTGGTGATTATACTCTGAGTTTCTCATCCAACGAATTATGCCGAACATAGCAAAATGGGAAAGATACTTTCGCTCAACTTCTGTATTGCTACGCGATATTTTATAAGGAACAAGCGGCCTTTTGTGGCAGCCCAAGTGAGGAAGTTTCTCAACTTTAACTGCAATTAACTCACCTGTTCTGGGAAGAGGTTGAGTAAACACTGGACCGAATACGGAGCTGCAAAATTTGATGATACAGTTATTTTTCACATAGTCTAGACTTACACCATGCAATTTTTAAGGCAGTTTTTTTTCTCAATTAAGTGCGGTAACATTATGAAAGGAACCCATAGAATCCAAGTGAACAACATTTTTTTATCGTGAGTTGGTTAATCCAATGTACCGAATTATTCAACGCAGGGTACTTACCAAACTAGAAATATCCGAAATAACGAAGTACTGGAGCACATCTTCTTCTTAGTGGCTTTGTTAACGGAAAAATTGCCACACATCCATTTAATTGCATTCTTAAACATTCATTAAAAAATTAACACTGCATTGAAAAAAAGAAAACATTTTTTCTGCCAATTTAATATCTTGTGTAAATTTTGAGGCACCCTGTGTGACTATCAGTCAATGTTCAAAGCTTTTCTGCCGCTACTCATGAAAGATGTTAATTATAAATTAAAAAAAAATAGAAAAGAACTACATCAGTTTTATTTACTACTGTTCCTAATTAATTTTTTCCATATTTTAATAAAAAAAAAGAAAAATCCAAGGTCTTCAAGGGGTTGGTTGTTTAATTATAATATTTAAGAAATAACTGTAAAAAATTTGTTAAGATCTTTTTAAACATTTATTATGAAAAAAAAAACAGAATTTGGAGAAAGAAATTAAAGTTTTGACATAAAAGGCGGTTCTTTTTTGATTTTTGTTTAGTCCCACCAATTTAAAAATGAAACTTTAATTAAAAATTTGTTTTAAATGTGATTGACTAGAGTGTTACTGCCTGTCCCCTGCTATTTTAAACGAAAATTTCAATTAATGAATGCCCATACTAATACACATGTTGTATTATTTGCATTTTTATATTAAAAGCTTCTAAAAGGTCAACAAGGCGGTTCTGGAGACACTGCGTATAATTTGGACCAAATGGTGTTTATAATTACTATTATAGCTACTAAACAGATTTTTATTTACACACATGAATATTTATATTTGATTTAAAAATAGAAATTATATTACGACTGGTAAGTTTTGGTGATCACTATATAAAATAATCAGTAGGATTGATATTTATATCTTAATGACAACTTAATTTTAACATAAATTTAGTGTTTTCAGCGAATGTATTTTTGCTCGCAAAATTACATAATAGTACGTAATATAATTAGTAAAGATGTGAATTATATTTACTAAAGAGATGAATTGACTACTGTTATAAGGCAAATTGCTTTTGCAAAGGACTGCTAGATGATCAAATCTTTGTATCAAACAGGGTTTATATATGTATAGATGCTTATCGCAGGGGTGTTGCATGTGACGGTTTTACGTCATTCTGATACATTTTCTCCAAAAAAATCACATATTGACGTTTAACGTTTTGTTTTAAAATTTATCATATCTTAACAATTATCTTCCAGAAATTTTTCTATACATATCAGTGTTACTACGCAGTAATAGTCAAGTATTTATAAATCTTTTTTAAATTTTCTTTAGGAAAAGAAGATTTACTTAAATATTCTAAATCAAGGAAACTCAAAATAGTTGTTTGAATTAAAGAATTATCTAACACCCCTAAAAATGTACATATTTACTTTTGCTTCTACTATCAAGGGCATCGATCAAAAGAAAATAAAAAAAAATAAAAAATAAATGATACCAACGGACTTTGTTTTGGGGTTAAAAATATAAACATTAAATTTATCAAAGTGAAGATTTTCATTCAGATTTATAATTATAAAAATGAAGTGTGTTACTGCGGGGAAAGCATATCCATATGGCAATTTCGCTACTGCTCATATATAGCTCATCATTGGATTCTACCCAAATTTTGTAAGGAAAATCTCAGAGTCTTATACCTAAAGCCAAATAATTCAAGTGAGAACTCCATTGAATCAAGAAGTCAAAAAAACAAAAAACTCAAAAAAGTTTTATACAAAAACACAGTAATCATTGAGTAAATATGTTTATTTTTTCTTTCATTTTTCTACATAAGAGTTGCCATCGGGAACCATTCAATTTTGAAAAAAATAATTTTCTTGAAACATAACGTTTTCTAAAAAAAATATATATAAGAAATGTTTTGTTTTGCTCATTGTATTCAAATAAAAGTGTTATATTTTTCTAAATCTTTCAAATGATATAAGTGATTTTTGCAAAAAGTATTTATTTATTTATCAATAACTATCTTGTCGCCTTCAAAGTAATTCCACTCAGATATAATACGCTTATGGCAGCGTTTTTTCTAATCCTCGAAAAACTTCTGAAACGCGCTTTTCCGTATCGCCAACAGCTCCTGTTTCGATTTGTCTTTAATCACCTCAATCGAAGCAAAATTCTCTCCCTTCATCGGTGTCTTCAGATTTGGGAAGTGGAAAAAGTTAGTGGGGGCCAAGTCCGGTAAATACGGTGGTTGAGACATGATAATGGTTTTGTTTTTAGGCAAAACCTCCGCACAAGCATCGACGTGTGAGCTGATGCGTTATCATTGTGCAAAACCCATGAAACGACACAAACCTTCAAGGTAGTATTCTTTATTGACCGTACGTCCTTGTGGCAAGAATTTATGATGCACCACGCCATTGCAGTTAGTCGTTAGTATCATTAATTTATTGTCACTTTAAACAAAAAAAATCTTTTTAAAAACTTCAATAGATAAAAAAAATAAATTAAGTACATAAAACCGGTTTTTGTTTATTTTTTCTTAAATGTTTATTACAAATATATATATTTCAACAAAATTGTTGTTTTGTTTTTGAACTTAGTAAAAAAAAAAAATTGTGTACACATGTGTTTTTTATTGTTTCACTACAAAAAGTGTTAAAAAAAAAATTAAGTTTGTCATTCCGTTTGTAATTTCTACAATATCCATTTCCGACCCCATGTAGAATATACATTCTGAGTTCTTATGCAAAGCGAAGTCGATTGAGAGATGTTGGTCTATTTGTCTGTCCGTCCGTCTTATTTTTGACAAAAATTTATATACGCCAGTCGATCAGACATAGTGTCGAATGGGGTGCTATTGTCCATGATTTTCGAGGCAGCAGGCAACACACCACGCCTACCTCTAACATTTGGAACAATTAAATTCAATAAAAAAATAAAATATAAGAAAAACACATTATGTTAAAAAAATGTGCGCTCGCCTATATTTTCGGAGTTACGGGGCTCTGCAATTTTAAAATTTGTTAACATATCAATATGGGCATCATTTTAAAGCTTTTGAAGATATCTTTAAGAAAATACTAAAAAAATTTTAAAATGCTGATTATATTAAGAGCCGATGCCATTTTTATGTAAAATTATAAAAAGTATTTTTTTCATATTTTTTAATTTTCTGCCACCCCAATATTATGTTACTAAACTAGATTTACATAGATGGTGAAGGGTATATAAGATTCTACACAGCCGAATATATCACTCTTATTTGTTTTAAACTCAGTTATAAAAAATAAGAAAAATCAGTCATAAAAAAATAAAGAAAAAAATAAATAAAAAGTTATAATAAAAATATTATTAAAAATTATATAGTCTAAAGATTTTATCAATCATTTTAAACAGAAGAACTTCCTGACTGAGACAGCTAATTGAAATAGCAGTGAGATAACTGTTTTTTTTTGTTTGTTTTTAAGTTCTGGCTAAGTATTTTTAGTAATAAAAAAGGAGTTTCAATTGCTAAGAACTATTTGAATAATAATGTTTTTTCAAATAATTATAATTATTCCTTGAACTTGAGATGAGGTACATGAGTAGTAGCAAAATGGCCATAAGGATATATTTCCACGCAGTAATACATTAAATTTTTTTAGATTTATATAATAAATAAGAATATTATAAAATATTTATATCTGAAGGAATCAAGGAATTAGATTACATACATAAGAAAAATTCCAAATAATCAATTTTTCATTCTTGAGAATGTTTTAATAAAAACGTTATTAAAATTTTAATTAAAAAACATGAAAATAATTATGTTTTACGGTTATAATAAACCTCTCGTTTAATTTGAATAATATTAAGGAGACCATTAGTTTATTTCAAAAAACGAAACAAATCAAAATGCTGACATTTCATTCGGTGACAATTTTTTTAATTTACATAATTTTATTTTTTTCTAATTCTTATGACGATTTTGACGATTATTTTCGAAATTCTGATGATTTTTCTAGAAAAAAGCGTAACACCGCTAGCGTATCGTAGCATCAAATGTTGTATTTGGATGATCGCAACTGTATGTATTTGCAAAAATTCCATTCCAAGTTCACGTTAAATAAATTAACTGTCTTAAAAAAAGATTATCTGGATAAATAAAATATATACGTACACATTTTTTCACATTTTTTTTAAATAATATAAATATTATAAAATTTTGCTTTTAATTACAACAAAAGGTATTTTCTTTGTAAATAATAATAGTTGAAAATAATTAAATATGCAAAATGTAGGCCAACTACTCCCCTTTGGATATTTCGTTAAGGTTATAATTATTTTAATTATAACCTTTAGTTTTAATTACGTTTCCTTTTGTTTTTACTTAAATCAACATGCAGAAATTAGTTCTTTTTTTAATTCGTTCCTTTAATATGATGGATAATCTTCACCCACTTTTAACTCGGGACTTCAATTTTCTCTCTTGTTACCTTTTGGTTAGAAAATGTTATATGTGTATTTATTTTTGAGTAATTAAGCAAATTATAAATGTATAAAAATAAATGTTATACACACTTTCATGGCAAAACATTTTTTTGGGTGTAACATTTATTTAGTGCTTAAAGCAAACTTCAGTGGCTCACCGTTGTAAAATCTTCTTTTTTGTATTGTAGTTATTCCTCATCATGAACTCTTTTAGCCCAGCGTCATTTGTTTTGTCAGTATGATTCTATATGAGGACTAAATTATAGTGTTCACCCCCTTCACCTTTTATTCCCTAAAGAAATCAAGCTAAAAAGTATTTAGCTTTAGTGTTGATATCATTTTTTTCATTGTCATTTTTTTATACAACTTAAACCCGGAAAAAGGTGATATAATCGTGATATGTTAATAGTAAATTGTCACTTTGTATTTGTTGGAAATATGTTGTAGTGTGTTGTTAATGCATTAGCTAAATAAAATATACTGTTTGTTGTATTGTTGTAACATTTGCATATTATGTCATGTGACATTTTCTAACTTACGTGGGTTGTATTTTAAATTTTTCGTGTAAATTGGAATGAATAAAATCGTTTTATTGAATTTTTAACGTAATTGTTTTGACAATAAATAAATTTAATAATTATATTTATCTAAGTCGAGCCAATGCAAAGAAAATAGAATTCTGTTGGCTGTTAACATCAATTAAAACGCATCTCTCAAGTGCTTGAGCAAAATAATCAATATCGTTCCATCTTTATCGAATGTATCAGCGATCTGGCTAGTTTGGTTGTTGTGTTTTAAGCTTAAACATATGCGTGGCCACATTTTTGATGGTTTCAGTTTAAACAATGACATACATATTTAAGTCTTTGTGAATGACTCGAATTTTTTGAGACAATAATATTTGCGTATCTTATTACTCATTTACATTTATTTTGAAACCACTTTTGTAAATCAAATATTTATATGGTCTTGCAAATATCGAAATGATATTTTTCAGCTTGGGAAAGCTTAGAAAATCTGTTACATATTGGATATATACAGAGGATATAAAACTGGATCTAGTATAATCCGTGCAGAAATCAGACATAATTTTTTTGGAACAAACTTTGAAAATCCTTTTTTATAAGTACAAACCCAGACGTAAAGCTTTTAGCTTATAGAAGTTTTAATTGATAATAAAACTTCCAAATCCATGAAGATCTAACGAGGTCACTTGGATTTTTTTGAGGACATTATGGCCAAATATTTTGAGGATTTCTAGAAGACAGCTAGGTGCAGTAGTGTCTATGCTTATAGGGTCCTTTGTCATTGGTGCCCATGCTAGGAAACAAAATCTTCGATACCACATCTTCTGTAACGGGATAAGAAACAGAAGGAAACGGTAGAGCAACTGCTTTGCCATTATCCAGCTCTGTCTACCGATAGAGCGGCTCCTCTTGACAGTCCAAATCTGCGCTGTCTTCAAGATCTATCAAGCTGAAATAATGATAAAATAAGCTCGTTTATCGGATCTTCGGGGTAGTTAACGATGGTTCTAGGGGTAACATAGAGGCCAAAAGATTCTTTGCATATCCTTATGCAGGAATTACTAAGGTACTATCTAAGAACCTAGTGAGTCAATTTCTTATGCTGACAGCCTGTGCAACCTAACCTTACCTACTTAAGCCCACAGATGGCGTTAAAATTGGTAATACATTTTTTTAACCATTCCACGGCGCAGAATCCTTAGAAATAATAGTTCTTTAGATTACAAATTGCCCGCCAATTTTATTTTACTATTATTTGGCCCTGCCTATATTTGATTTTATGGGGTTATACATTCTAAATGTGCGCTTTTTTAAACTTTCATTTCTATCTTCTCTATACTACTGTGCTAATTCGGCGGTCCCCATCCTTTTAACACGCGAAATCATTCAGGCCATAGTGCCCTACGGCTCTGGCAGAGGCATCTACTAGTTTACCAATCAGGCTTCTTGCTAAACCGTCCTGTCTGCCACCGCGGCTACATAAAATTATTTTCATTATTTATTAATACGGACTCCTGGAGTCCAAACACTTAGTGTTTTGCAATTATATTTATATTCATGCCGCCGATGGAAGTCGATCTCATGATTTATTGTTTAAGCAAACATGTGATGGAAGTAGAAATCAACATGTGGTAGCAAATATTTGCTTGTAATTTTATTTAAACTTAACATGCTTCTTCTGCGATGACCTTTTTGTTTTATATCTGTACATAAAAAGGTTATGGAATGTTATTTTCTTCACACTATTTATTTGCCACTGCATTATGTCTGCTCACTTAAATTGCCTAAATTTTCCTTCGCTAGTCTTACTTAACTTCCTTCTGAGGATTATTTGATCTTGTCTATTAGTAGGTATATGCCGACATCATTTTAGATTTATAAAGTCTAACCGCTCTTTGCTTAAGGTTCCAAATTCCATTACCTATTGTAGTTCTACTTTCATCTTAGATGAAAGATAATTTTCGCAATATTATTACTGACCTTCAGCTTGTTGTTACAAATAGGAACACATGACCCTTTTCCAAATTCGTTTGATCAAAATTCGTTCTTTAGTTCAATTGGAATGTGCTTTTTTAGCCATTGAATATCTTTGACTTGAAATTTAATGATCAGCCCTTGTATTTGTGTACTTTTTCATAGCACAAGCAGCTTCTACCTACGCAATTTATTATACTTTAAGGTCATTAGGGAATGGGATGGTCGTTGATTTAGTTTTAAATAAAAATATTGGTCATTAGAAATATAAACATTATGTAATTTTTTTAACTTTAAATTTAAGCTTAAGAGAAATTAACTTATTTTTTTTCAAAGTATGTAATTTTAATTCTTCTTCAAGTGTCTCATTCTTAGTCAAAAAAAATGTGTTGCATACTTTTAGGATTAAAAAAAGTTTTTAAACAAAATTTTAATCTAATAAAAATAACTAATAAAACATGTACTATAAACTAAAAGAAATTTGCTAATTTGTTTTCCATTTAAAAACTAAAAGCGTCAGCTGTAACCCGTATAATTATTTGATTGTATCTTAATAATTTAATACCAAATATTTTAACTCCTTTATGACCAGAAAAACAGCTTGATGTTCTTGTTTGCTGTCGTAATCATTATTATGTTATCACATGTGAAGTGAGGTCGGTCTTATTAAAGTATTTAGTAACACAATTTGATAGAAATAGTTGTAACAGTAACATACAGTTTACAAATATACACATATATTTGAAGAAGGGGTTGAAATGTTTACTTGGTTTGTAAAAAAAACCCTTCTATCTACAAATTATACTGCATATGGCCCCTGTTGATTAACGTTGTTGTTTTAAATATTTACTTCCTTCTTTTACTGAATAAAAAATAGAAAAAAAAGACGCTCAATGTTTACATTTCAATTTAAATGTCATACAATGAAATTGAAACTTTTTTTTTCAACATTTAAAAACAACTCAGTTGTAACGGTGATCAAACATTATCCCATAATTAAAGGCTTTTAAAGATGTGTACAATACACCCCTTTTGCTAACGTTTTTTTTTTTTTTTGTTAAGAATATCAACCTTAAGTTCTACTTTAACGTGAGTTCTTGTATGTCTATAGGCACGTGTGCCTGAATGTTTGCATTAGAATCTAAATTTTATTTTAGTTAAATGAGTGTGAGTGTGTTTAACAATTTAACCGCAAAATTTATTCATGATTTTGATAATGTATTTTTTCTTTGATCCTTGATTTTTTTCCCCCATTTAGCTTCTGTTTATTTTCATTTTTCTTTTCAAAGTTGGAGGCGTTTCTTTTAATATGGTTTACCCTTTCATTCTTGCAATTTGACAGAAGACACACAGCCTTGTTTAAGGTAACGCGATTTTCCAGAGCAAATTACAATCTTTACATATGTTGGCAAACAATTTTCGGATTATCAGATTTAAATTCATTTAGGAATTGAGGCTTTTGCTTTGTACGCGTGCTGTCTCGCTGTTCTTTATTGCCAGTAAACAGATGGAGTGATTCTCAGTATTCGGGAGCAAGTATTTTGGCTGTAGAGTTAAATAGAAGAAAATTGGATAATTGCAATGCTATTTTTTAACATTTTTTTAAATAAAAGAGTATCACTTATCGATACCGTAGTAAGGAAAGAAAAAGGTATTTCTATTTTATTATTGCATTTAAGGCAGCTAGAATATTTTTTAGTTCATACTCAAAAGCAATTTATTCGGCTCGATATTGATGTAAGGATATAAGTGCACCTTTAGAAACTTTTTTACAAACAGAAGCAGTTAAAATAAATAAGAGTGCTCTATTCGGCTATGCCAAATCTTCATCCTTCACCATTAATGTAAATCTAGTTTAGTGATGTAACTCCAATCAAAAAGACAAATATTGGGGTGACACAGAATTAAGAAATAAGAAAAAAATATAATTTTACATTCAAAATGTTATCGGCTCTTAATGGGTTAAGCATTTTTCAACATTTTAAGTATTTTCTTAAAGATCTCATCGAAAGCTTTTAAATGATACCCATATTGATACTGTAAATTTTAAAATTTTAGAAGCCCGTAACTCGGAAAATATTGGCGAGCGCCAATTTTTTCACTTGAAGTTTTTTGTTTGAAGGACATGGACCGATCTGGTTGATTTTCAATAGTACCTCTTTTGACACTATGTTTCTGATCGATTGGCATATTTTAATTTTCTTTAGCTTATCTAGTGCCTTTGCAAATTTGATTTCAACACTAACACGGACGGACAGACGAACATATATATATATATATATATATATATATATATATATATATATATATATATATATATATATATATATATATATATATATATAAATACTTTATGGAGTCGGAAATGGATATTGAAGACATTACAGACGGAATGCCAAACTTATATATGCCATTTTCCACTTATGTTGAATGGTACAATAACAATAAATCTAGTGGAGGATATGCCCGTTTTATTTTAAAAGATACATATGTATTTTTTTAGAATATCATTTCTTTCTCAAAGAGAAAAACGTAGAAAGTCACAATCACGAGGTTATTTATAGCGATTTTCGATATTTAGCTGTTTAACTTTTTAATTTACGAAAGTGCGACTGAGACCAATGTAAACTAAGAAATCATATTAAAATATTTTTCGATAAGAAGGAAAAAAATTGGTTTCTATTTCAACATTAAAGAAAAATTCGTATATGCTTTGATCAGATTAAAGTTGAAAAATTTAGGTATTGGACCTTCTATTATTACCTAAAATTTCCAAAAATAAATCTGATGATATTTATTCTAGTAACAGCGAAATGTAAATTTATATGGATAAAAATATTTTAATAAGAAAGATTAGTATGGCCTATTTCCGGGAAAATTTTTTATTCAGCCGCCGCCGTTTTCTTTTGATAAAAACCGCCGCCGCCGGTTAGGGACTATCCAGCCAACGCCGCCGAAAATTTTGGCACGCCTTGTTCACTGGTATGGAGGCTATACGAAATCGTTTACGCTTAATATTACAAAATGAAAAAATAAGTGCTATATCTAACGCCTGAATTAAGAGCCGCTTTTGGCAATTTCAACCCAATGTGCAACAGTCAAAACATTAAATTGGTAAAATCTTCTTTACTTGTTTTAATCAAAGACGCACCTACTAGACGTCCACTTCATTAAAGATAACAAAAGTTTAGTCGATTATTAAATCGCCACAAACAAATAGTTCGTACTTCAATAAAAAGTTGGGCAACTGTTATGTTTTCGTTACTACTAGTAGAATTTTTAGAGAATTGTAATCGTAACTGGGCTAAAACAGTTGATATGAGAAAAGTAATCGTATGATCTTTTTAAACAGAGAATTAGGAAAGCTTTGTGAAGCCTGTTGCACCGGTAGCAGTAATAATAACTAAAAACAAATTTTAGCAAAGCAGCTCACCTAACAAGGAGCAGTTAAATCCTTTAAATATAAAATATGAAAAACTGAACTTTTTTTTGTCAAATATTAAAAAATAAAAATGTAAGATACAAAATCCCCCCATTTAGAGGAGTTAATATTAAAGACCTTGATTCAATTAAGATTTTTCATTTCTTATACATTTTTCACTTTCACGCATAAATTTATTACAAATTAATATGTATTTGTCCTTTTGTCTAAACAATAAAAATTATTAATTAGTAAATCAGTTCGAAAATAAATTTCAAACAAATAAAACACGCAAAATTCTAATAAAAAAAGAACACTAAAAACAATACAAAAATCAAATTCTTGTATTTAAAAAACAAACCGGAAAAAAATCTGAAACGGAAATAAATAGCTAAAAGCCACAGGACATCTTGGTATTTAACCACAATTATAGTTAAACATGCTAATTCGAATACAAACAAAACAAAAATAAATAAAAAATAAAGGATTATACAAGAAATGTAACAAAAATATGAATGATTCTCATTAAATGAAATGGTTTGTATAATTTTCAAGACATTTAAGGAAACAAAGCAAAATATTTCAATATTTTTGTTAAAAAGTAAAACGTGATTTTACGCTTTTTTATTATCATCAGATCTTGGCATGCGATCATAAAATATTCAATTTTTATTTTCAAGAATTTTTTTTGTTGCTGACCGAAGGAAGTTTAGAAGTTTTTCCCTCTGTTGTTTATAATCTATTATTTTAATGTTTGTTATAACCAGCCACTCCTTGCAAAAATTTTGCATTTTTTTACGTGCGTTTGGGCTTCTTGAATGGAAGGGAGTGTTCTTGCTAGACTTCTTAGTTACGTTGTTAAGATGAGTTTAAAGATTAAATGTTTGACATTTTTCTTTATGTTAACAGGAATTTAATTGTTTGGTGAATATAATATATTGTAATATTAGTAGAACGTTGGTTTGTAGATATATTCATTCATGCGAGGTGTATATAAAAATAGAGAATATTTTAAATTTCGAGAATTGTATGTGTTTAATTTCCTTTAAGTTGTAAAGAAAAAGTTTAGGTTACAAGTAACTACTTAAATGTTAAGGACAGCGCTTGATATGGTTTGATAATTCTTTTGGTTGAATAGAACTAAACCGTTTTGTTGTCTCATAGAAACTAAAACTGAGTCGCTAGAGAATATTAAAGCTTCACATATAATTTCATGAATGCTTGCCACTGGCTTAAGTAACATTTTTAAAAGTAAATGATAGTAATAACGATTTTTCATTAGCAAGTTATATTTTCTACAAAAAATTTTGAACTTGCAGTCACGAAGGAGAAGGTAAAAATGTATTTAAATATTACAAAAAATCATTTTTTTGAAATCGTACACAAAGTTTAAAATAACGTAATCCTATTGTTTTCGTCAAAAGTGCTATATTTGGCTATACCGAATCTTATATCCACTTCATAAGCAAATATTGGGGTAGCAGAAAATTAAAAAAATAAAAATGACTTCGGCTCTTAATGGGTTAAGCATTTAAAAAAAAATAGTATTTCCTTAATGATCTCTTTACAAGCTATAAATTGATACCCATATTGATATTAAAAAAAAATTAAAGCTTTCTTAGTCCTGTAACTTCGAAAATATGAGCCAGCGCTAGTTTTTACACGTGATGGTTTTTCTTATTTTTTAATTCTCTATCGCTCCATATATTTTTTTTTATTGGATGTAGATTCTCATAAATATTTAAATCAGGACTCAATACTAATATTCCAGGATGGAAAACTTTATGCTCTCGCCATTCAATAAAATTGGTCAAAGCAGGATATTTTTTAATGAATTTGTTTGACATTTTTCTTTTAAAAATAGATCTTCAATAGAATTTACTACTTTTATTATTTTAAAAATACCTTTATTAAAGAGAAATTTGAGTCTTTTTAATAATTAACTTACTGTTATATAATCCGGCACTTCCATAAGAAAATTAAAATGCAACTCTCTTCTAAATCGAGGTATAATTGTGGTACCACTAGCAAGTTGTCAAATTTTTCAAGCGGAATAATTTAAGTTGCTAATAATATTTGCAAGTTGAACAGATAGAATACTTAGTTTTATGCACGAAATGCAGCTCATATTATTTCACAGTTGAAAAGAGTTGTTGCCAGCAACATTTTGCTGTTTCTAAACATGAAGCCAGAAAGAGTTTTTGATTGCACACTAATAGAACAGAGTGAAACGTCAGCAACATTATTTTTTATTTATTTGAAACTTATTTTTTATGTAGGATTTTGATGGCATTTGCAAATAACCTTTGTTATTAAAATCGAATTGATATGTTAAGAAAGGTTATGGGCCAGTTTCACAATGTCGCAATCTGCTATAATATTAAATACAAAAAAATAAAATAAAAGTTGATACCCTTTTTTAATAACGTAATTATTACATGTATGGCCTTATTTCTTTTTTGAACCTTAATGGAATAAGATTCGTGGGTTATAAATTTTCGTCTTATATTTTATTCGAGGTTTCTCAACAATAATTATTTTTCTTTTTATTTAAGAATTTGATGGGATTTGAACTTATGATCATGTATTCAACCAGCGCAGCTGCTATGTTTGCACAACTTGTGTAAGCTAGCTTTGACTTTTATCATATTCTATTATTAGTGCCCGTAATCACAACTTACACGAAAACAAAAATAGGTTCTAATAGGGTCTCGTTTATCCTGAGAAAGTTAAAATATAAATATTTAATCAAATTTTTCTGATCTAAATGTCATTTTAAAATATTGCTCTACCATACTTTAATGCCGAGGCCACGCAATTAAAGGTAGAGCGGCGAGCGGCTGAGCGGCGAGTTTTAGTGGCAAGTTGCTTAATACTGAGCGTCATTTTTGAGCGGATAGCGCGGTTAGTTCGTATTTACAAGAATTAAATGCGTTTAAGAAAAAAAGAAGATTTGGTATTATTAGAACCTAAATAAAATGAATTAAATAAATATATAAATTAAAATATCTTACCTGTGCATCCACTAATTTTACCAACTTCACTCCATAATTTATCAGTTATATTTTTATTTTTAAAATTTGGTAATCTATCTTGTCATAATAGCGATCTGCTTTGTACAGATAAAATTATAAGCTCCGCATTCACTTTTGCCATATTTATACTTTGCCGCTCGGAAATCAAATAAAAATTAGAACAAGTTCTATTCCTGAGCTGCGCCGCTTGGCCGCTCAGAAATGCCGCTCATTGCGTGGCCACTTCAGTAATATTCCATATATTTCAATTTTTTGCGGCTCACCGCTCTGCCGCTCATTGCGTGGTCTCGGCCTAAGATGTATAATTAGTGTACAAATACAAGAAACATCTTTATTAATGATAATGATTTTAAACCATTAATCATTAGTCAATGGTAATGATTTTATTTTTTAACTAATTACTAATAAAAACTTTTCATTAAAAAGCATTACCATTAGTAAACATAATGATAATGTTACAAAAATTGTCAATTAATTAGTCCATCTAATTAATTACTCCCATGTATGTTCAAAAGTAATATACATTCTGTAATTTTCTTAATGTAACTGGATTTCTCAATGCATGTCCAAAAAAGCCTCCTAGTCTTCCAAATTTTTTTTTGCCTAAACAAGGACGACGTTAGCTATTAAAAACTAGGTCATCGATAGTTGTTTCATATGTGGTGTTTTATAAATGTGTAGTATCTGTTTGATGAATCATAACTTATTAGGATTTCGAATTCGTTCAAATACGAATTCCTTCTACGGTCAACAAAAAAATCCTCTTTGTTGTATAGCTGTACAAAAGCAAATAAGACTTTTTTCGATTTTAGTAGCAATAAAACTTTTATTCTCTACTCCATCCATTTTTTTTTACTACGGCTTAATTAAAATTTTAAATCCTTGAGCTAAAGAATTATAGAAACACTACCAACCATCACGCAAAGGGTTAATTAATTTAATGCATTTTTACTGTTTTTTATTTTTTATCCAAAACCTCAAAGTTTACTTATGATGTTTAGTTGCCGTTTCAGAAATTCCATATTTCATACAATGATTGTTCATTTCGTAGTTAAAAGAATTAAAATTTTGTATTTTCTACCCTGTAATATTAAAGTTTATATTTATGCGGGCTGTAAATGTTGTTCGTCTGAAAAAGACTAACTAAAACAATAAGAAAAAAAAAAATATAATAATAACCAACCAGTTGATAATTTATGACATTACAATTGAATTATTTTGTAATGGGTGAATCATTTCATTGGAAAGAAAAATATCATTGTTTTATTGTCCTTTGTATTCTTGAGAAGTTTATTGTTGTTTTATGGCAAAGCGTTTAAAAAATATTTAAGATATTAATTTATATTCGTAAATTGTCTTATAATTTTTAATTGCATTCTGGGAAAAATATGCAATTATGAATAAATGAAGCGATCATAGATAGAGGGTGTCCCAATATTAATGTTAAATTTAAATGTGCCACAATTTTTGCAGATAAAGTGCTGCATTGAGTACTCGTAGGAGGGCTGCTCTATATATTTCTGGCCTAATAGTGAAAATGCGAATATTTATAATCAAAAATGTTTTTATTGTTTTTCAAAGTATTCTCCAGCATGATTTATACACTTTTGTATGCGCTCAAACCAGTTGTCAAAGCACTTTTTCCACTCCGATTAAGACACCTCTAAAACATGGTTTTTGAACACTTCAACAGCTTCTTCTGGCGACGAAAATCGTTGACCACGTATTTTTTTCTTGATGTGCGGAAACAAGAAGAAGTCATTAGGTGCCAAGTCAGGGCTGTGCGGCGGATGACCCATTAATTCGACATTTTGGCCGGTCAAAAACGCTCTGGTTTAAGCCGATGTGTGAGAGCTCGCATTGTCATGGTGAACAATGATTCGTCTTCTCTTGTTGGTTTTTCGAATTTCTCCGATGACTTCAGGCAAACAAATTGTAGTGTACCACTCAGAAGTGACCGTCCTACGTTGCTCAAGCGGAACAGTCGCCACATGACCAGTTTTGCCGAAGAAACAGGCGACCATTTGCTTCGAAGTGCTTCTTCCACGAACAACTTTCGTTGGATTTTGCTCGTCTTTGAAGACCCACACGGTCGATTGTTGTTTCATTTCGGGCTCATACGCATAGACCCATGATTTGTCACCTTTGACGATCTTATAAACGTCTTTTGAAGCACTGCAATCGTATTTTTGCAACATTTCTTTGCACCAATCGACACGAGCCTTTTTTTGAGCGACTTTCGAATTGTGCGGGATCCAACGAAAACAAACCTTTTTTACGGCCAGGTGTTCATGCAGTATCGAATGTATGCTGGTGGAAGAAATGTCCAAGGATGTCTCTATCTCTCGGTATGTCGCATGTCGATCTTGCATTATGAGTTCACGCACGGCATCAATGTTCTCTGGCACAACAGCCGTTTTTGGACGACCTTCATGGAATTCGTCTTTGAGCGAGCTTCGGCTACGATTAAATTCATTATACCAATTTTTCACAGTGCTATAGGATGGTGCTTCATCGCCATACAAAGATTTAAGTTCATCAATGCACTCTTGTCGTGATCATCCACGTCGAAAGTTGTGAAAAATGATGACACGAAAATGTTCACGAGTTAATTACATTTTTTTCTATATTAATTTTTTCAAGTCACTGTAAACAACACAAATAATGGTTTTAGAGGTGTCTCAATCGGAGTGGAAAAGGTGCTTTGACAACTGGTTTGAGCACATGCAAAAGTGTATAAAACACGCTGGAGAATACTTTGAAAAACAATAAAACCATTTTTGATTATAAATATTCGCATTTTCACGATTAGGCCAGAAATATATAGAGCAGCCCTCGTATATGATAATAGTAGAGATGACTTCTGTCGACGTCCGGGATTGTGTGATTGTAAACTAATCGAAATCTGATTTTTCTTCAATTATTTGTCAATATAGAAAATTAATAAAAATGGCGAAAGCTGCTATATAGAAATATGAATTATAGTGAAATGAAGACAAACACTTGCAAAAAATTTACAAAATAGACAACAACACAAAGTGGGAACTTCTGATAATTTTTAATTTTGCATTAAGAATGATAATAAATAAATATATGATTACATCGTTTAAAAATGCTTTAAAAATGGTTATTACTTTTAAGCAATAATTATCAGGACTGTTCTGGAGTGGAATCGTTACATCCGTGTTCGTATTGACAATCGTACGAAAAAAAATTACGTGATACGTTAATCGTATGAACTACATGGCATTATGACATACGATTGTAAACGGATCGTATTTTTTTTAATGATTCACAATAGTTTAGAAATTAAAAAATTCTAGAGCTAAAGAAAGAGTATTCAGGCTGGTCAGTTTTTCAAATTTTGTTGTTTCCAAAGGTCAAAACCGATTTTTTGCTTATAGCGCTTGATTCAAGGACTGCTGCTTCAATTAACACTACTTCACTTGGCACCAGCAGCTTTTCTTCAAAAAGGCCTCCTTCATTCTGGTTTTTGAATTAAAAAAAAACTTTTTTCTTTGCTTGATACCTTTTTTTGATCAGCCCTAAGCACAAAATTAAAAATATAAATATTTTCTTGCAAAAATATAAATTGCGAATTTCCTATTTTAAAATTATAACATCATTAACTGGTGGTACTAGTGCGTTCATACACTTGGAAAGCTCATCCCATAGTCTGTTAGCAGTAAATTTTAATATGCCCAATTAGGAAGCATGTTTTTTGCCAAATTTTTGTGTTCATTCATGAATCTTAGATTTAACTTATTGTAATGATAACTTTATCATAAACTAAAATTAAATTTGTTTAATTTGCACTTTTTTTTTTAGCAAATTTGTTGCATTTTTCATCTTATTCGAACTAAGTTTTGTTAACGTATGACAGTTCGTAAAAAAATGTACGTTCATGTATACGATAACGTATGTTATAATCTGGGTTATTGTTAATTACCATCCGTTAACGTATGTCATAATCCGAAAAACGTATTTTTACGATACGTGTTGTACGTTCACGGATGTAACGATTCCACCCCTGATCGCAGACGATTTTGTGCTGTTCAGTATTCAATATATTTTGTACGGAGAACACTTCGACAAAAAGTGATTTGTAGAACAAACCTTTATGTATTTATAAGAAACTTATTTCTTATAAAAGTACATGTGGATATAAAATAGCTTTTTCTTTAAAAAATGTCATTATCAAAAATACAAATGTAGATATGTATGCATGTACATACGAAAGTGTGCATTATTATAAAACAAAAGTTAAAAAGAAACTAAGTTTTAAGAATGATTTTTTATTATTACATACTTACATATGTACGATGGCTGCTATATATATTTCTGGCCTGGCAACACTGAGTGCTGCCAAGTGCAATCTGACATTTCCATTGGAAAGTTTGTCATTTTTAAGCATAATCGTACTCAAAACGTTTTGACGTACGACCATTATTTGTGTTGTTTACAGTGACTTGGAAAAATTAATTAGAAAAAAATGGAATTAACTCGTGAACATTTTCGTGCGATCATTTTTCACAACTTTCGACGTGGATTATTACGACAAGAGTGCATTGATGAACTTAAATCTTTGTACGGCGATGAAGCACCATCCTATAGCACTGTGAAAAATTGGTATAATGAATTTAATCGTGGCCGAAGCTTGCTCAAAGACGAATTCCGTGAAGGTCGACATGCGACATACCGAGAGATAGAGACATCCTTGGACATTTCTTCCACCATTCGATACTGCATGAACACCTGGCCGTAAAAAAGGTTTATTCTCGCTGGATCACGCACAATTTGAAAGTCGCTCAAAAAAAGGCTCGTGTCGATTGGTGCAAAGACATGTTGCAAAAATACGATTGGGGTGCTCCAATAAACGTTTATAAGATCGTCACAGGTGACGAATCATGGATCTATGCGTATGAGCCCGAAACGAAACAACAATCGACCGTGTGGGTCTTCAAAGACGAGCAAAATCCAACGAAAGTTGTTCGTGGAAGAAGCACTTCGAAGCAAATAGTCGCCTGTTTCTTCAGCAAAACTGGTCATGTGGCGACTGTTCCGCTTGACAATGCGAGCTCTCACTCATCGGCTCAAACCAGAGCGTTTTTGACCGGCCAAAACGTCGAATTAATGGGTCATCCGCCGTACAGCCCTGACTTGGCACCTAATGGCTTCTTCTTGTTTCCGCACATCAAGAAAAAAATGCGTGGTCAACGATTTTCGTCGCCAGAAGAAGCTGTTGAAGTGTTCAAAAACCATGTTTTAGAGGTGTCTTAATCGGAGTGGAAAAAGTCCTTCGACAACTGGTTTGAGCGCATGCAAAAGTGTATAAATCATGGTGGAGAATACTTTGAAAAACAATAAAACCATTTTTGATTATAAATATTCGCATTTTCACTATTAGGCCAGAAATATATAGAGCAGCCCTCGTATGTACAAATATACAAAATTAAATTACAAAAATTTAACAAAGACAAAAGCTATAAAAAGTGTTTATTTTGTTTTACCTGTCAAACAAAAAAAAAACCGGTTTGGCCATGACGAATTCATTCATTTTCGCTGTTGCAGGAAATGTTAAACTTCATGTAAAAGAATTTGACGTCGATTTTATTTTCATATTATTTTAGTATTTGACGTTTAAAAAACGTGTCTTTTATTAATTATTTTCCTATAAACAATTAATTGCAATTTATTTCCCAATAGATTTTTTTTCATTGCATTTACAACCATTTCATCCAATATTGTAAGCAAGCCTTTGAGTTCCTGTTATAACCAACATGACAGAGAAATTTATTATTTCGGAGCCCTTCGAAAACAGTTCTGTTTAAAAATGTTTTTACTACGAAGTTTTCTGAATTAATAACAACTTGAAGTCTTACTTTAGGTTTTTGTTTGAATATTCTACTATCTTTAAGGAAATCATGATAAATCTAATGTAAATTTTTTTTTAATTGCATTCTAATGAGTAAACGACATAGATCTTCACACAGCTATTTTAAAGTTAATTTATACTTACATAAACTTTAAAGGAAAAACTTATTAATTGACCTAAAAATCCGTTAGCAGTTTCCACAAGATAAAATCTCTTCTCCATATGAAACTAACTGAAAAATAACAATTGTGAATAATTTACCAATGACTCTAAAGTTCAGTTTCAATTATAAGAAAATTTCAAAAAAAAAAGGAAAGATGGTATTGATATTAATTGTAATTCTATTTTTAGCAAAAACAATTTTAAAATTAGTAAGTGTTACTCGTAAATTAAAGCAAATGACCACAGTCACAAACGGTTCAAATAGTGGAGTAAGTTAATAAAAGGCAACAAATACTAGCGTAGAATATATACACTCACACCAATACAATATTTTCTTCACATGGTAACATTATAAAAAATACTTCTAAGCACCCTTTAATTGTCTTCATCATTTTTTCTTTGTACCACGAACCAGAATGTTTCCTCAATTAAATCTTCCTTATTTGTGTTTTTTTTTCATGTAGTTAGATGATGTCATAGAAAAAAAAAAGCGAAAACAATGGTATGTAAAAGAATGAATTTTTGCTTAAAATTTTATACAAAAAGTTAGTTTCTGCTTTTAATTTAAGGCAACTTAATGTTGCGACATAAACAAATGCAATTTCATTTTTAAACATTATGCGTAGCTACCTAGGGGCTAGGCGGGGCAGTGCCCCAGGGCCCTCAAGCTCAGGGGGTCATCGAAACCTTATCAGAAATCTTGATCGAACTGAACTTTTGTATATTTCCCATATTTTCGAAATAAATATTACAGGTTGCAACCCCACTTTAATCATGACAACTCAGTTAAGGAAATTTCAAAAGTTGTGGCTAGGGAATTCCCCTAAATTCCTTCTGTAGGTTGGCAGTGTTGTCAATTTGACGGATGTGCGCTTTATTGTGAATTCGTGGCTAAAATATAACTTTTTTGTACTGCTCTATTTTATTTTATTTTACCGTTAAGTCAATAAATCGCGTCAAATCTTTAAATTTCAGCTACAGCTCATTGTATAACGCGATATGTCGTGAAAAAAATGCAAAGCACCACTTAAAAAAACTATATCCGATATTAGCAATAAAACTTCGTTATTTTAATATTACAAAGCATTATCAGAAATAGTTATACAGAGTCCTAGTAAAGCTGACCTTAATGAAGCAGAGAGTATTAAAACAAAAATACATAATTTCGAGTTCGTGTTGTTTTGCAAATTCATGCACAGTGTATTAAAAGACAGTAATTATGCATCGAAAACTTTAAAAAATGCGACATCAATTTAGGCGAGGCGAGTAAAGTTTTAGTAGAGACCAAAGCAAAGTTGCAAATTTGTAAAAATGATTTCGAATTTTTCAGGTGCAAAGTCAGTAAAACTGCAAGAAAATATGGTATTGATATCCATTGACATTTTGAGGAATTAGCTGCCAATTACCGAATTCCAAACTGAGAAAAAATATTTAAAATTTAGATGTTCAATAATGTAATTGACACAGTAATATCTTAATTAGATACACGTTTTAATGATATGATGCAGTCTGTTATATATTCGATTTTCTGACACCAACATTTTTACTACATGTTGATGAAGAAACTTTATTACAACAGTTTACAATTCTTTATAATTCCTGTCACTTCTGCAGCACTTCATTCACTTCATTAAACAAATTAAAAACAATAAAAAATTATTTAAGAAATAATATGGAGCAAACTCGGCTCCGACATTTATCGCTAATAGCAATGGAAAACAAAACTGCAAATATAAATGGTATTTAGTCAGTTAGTAGACCCGACCTTTATAAGTATAATAAACCCTTGAATCTACTCTATTTCGTTTTATTAGCCAAACCTACACCTACTCGTAGTATTAATTTAATTTATGTTTTTACTGTTTATAATTATTATTACCTGCCCTGCAGTTTACATAACAGTGGGGCCCAATATTTTAATTTGCCTTAGGGCCCTTGGTTACCTAGCTACGCCACTGGTTTTGGATCTCATTGAGTGTCATGGCCTTAAACATAGAAGTAAGTCCCAAATGAAGCAGTCAACTGTAATGATATTCAAAATGGTGTAGCAAATGTATTGTTGACAATTTTAATATCAAAAGAGTATCGTGTTAATTTGAACAGAATTAATATATGTATGTTTCCAAGCTTGTTTTAGGGCTCAGTGACTGGCTGCCTGTGATAAAGGGCAAACAACCTCTTAATTGATCAATTGTCTAGTAGATCGCATAATGAACTTTAGCCGTACTTAAAAATAGTAATCTTTATAAACAACAATCTTTATACCTTCGTTCCTAAACGTCAATGGTTGGCAATAGGAAAATCAGAGATTGATAGCGCTATAAGTAGTTGTGTCGGCTGTTTCTTTGGTTCTTCTCTTAAAATTGTTTTTTTTTAGTGGGGAAAAATAATAAAAATCTATTTATTTTTAACTCTATCTAGCGATTTTATCTCTAGCTATTATTAATATGCAATGGGTTTTATTTGACGTTGACACTATTATAATATAATAGAATTAAAGTTAGGCGTAAAACAAAAGATGCGCTTAGTGCTTTGATTTAGGATTGTGCTTTAAAAAATGCCGCATAATAAAAATTAAATAAATTGGTTGCAAAAGTAAAGAAATTATTTTTTAAAACCCGTAATTTTCATCGGCTTTAAAACAAGTTTACTAATAGTTTAGAATGTTCAAGCAAGTTCTATTCTATATAATCTTAATCCACCAATGCTAATCCTTTAAACTTCTGCATCCTAATACTACATGTTGTTATGAAGTGCAAACAAGAGAGAGCTTCCCCATGAATCATTTAATTTATAACATTTCATATTCTATTTACAAACACTTAGTTTCACTTATAATTTTAAGTTTTGTCTAAGTTTCCAATTCATAGATGAGACGAACTAACTGTCCAATTATCTAATACAAAGTAACTGGCCGATACATCTATACGTGTACACTCGAAAAAAATAATTCGTTTTTTTTTTCAAGAAATAAATGGATGGATTTGAGCAATATTTTCTGAGTAGGTCCCTTAAAACCTTGATTCCAATAAAGAATATTTTTTTTTTTTTGTAAAAATATGTTATTTCGTAGAGAAAATAGATATACAAGTGCGAAAGGATCCAATTTTACCGGAATAATCGTACTTAAACAATTGCCTGCTCATTTTATATAATAATACAATATAAAATAATAATAACATAAATAAATAAAGTTTCTTAGGTAAATAATTATATATAATTATATATAAAAATATATATCTTGTTTAAAAGATAATACTAACATCTTCTAAAAATTGAAAAAATAATAGAAATCCGTTGTAAAAAAAAGAAGTTATGCACATTTAAAACAGAAAATCTAAGAAAACGCGTTTTTCTCCACATTTACCGCTATAAAACCATTTTTCGAAGTGACCTAAAAAAAACAAAGGTATTTTCGTTTTCTATGGATTCAAACAAAACAAAATTGGTATATGAGAACCCCTGAATAATTTTGGTGTTTCACAGTGTAATAGTCCACACTTCAAAAAAAAAAAAAAAATAAATTTATCAAACCTGACTGTCTTTTTGTTAACTTATTTTATTAAGTAGATAAAAAGTTGAATAAAAATATTCTATAAAATAATTTTATTTTTAGGTTACACACTTTCTTAACACTCTGTACAAATATCTGTAGATGCTTCATAATGTGACATGTACTAAAAACAGTGCCTTTCTTATGCAGAGAAATAACACAACAAAAAACCCATGAGAAACAATAATTTAAAATAACTTGCAAGTTTTTAACAATATACGAGCGTTATAAGTCCTTTTTTTAAAAAATGAGACATGAATGCAATTAAGTACAAATTATTAATTTTAAAAACTTTAAAAAAAAATCTGCTAAATTTTTTTATTGCTTTTATCATTATAAATTTTTGTAGATAATGAAGTTACAAATAAAATTAATTTGGAAATTGTGTAAGTCCACTGTCCTTAAAGACGCATTAATATTACTACATAATTTCTTTATTAAATTTTATATGTGTGAAAACATTTTAACTGAAAAAAACCTATTTTAATGGTTTTCCCAAATTTCGGTATTTCGGTTTTTTAGTATCTCTAATGTAGCTCTTAGAAGAAATAAATTGGTTCAAGATATTTTAAATAAAGGCTTTTAAAAAGCATATCATATACAGTAGCTCCAAGCGAAACTCGTACACCTATGAAAACAAATTTCTTTACGTTATATGTCTAAAACTAAATAGGCTAATAAAATAAATTTACTTAATTTAAGTACAAAACTATGTACTTAATTAAATATCAGAAACGAAATTTTGAATATAAATTTATTTATTAAAGTACAGATAAATATTTTAAAAAGTGCTAACTTTCGACGCCAAAGCCAAAATCGTACAGTCTTATTTAATTTGGCAACATTCTTTTAATTTGCATCTAACTTCGGGATATTTCGTAAAAATAATTAAAAAAAATTAGAGACTTTTCCAATTATTACCTTTTTTATTGTCATTTATTTTATTTTTTGAAAGAGTTACAAAAGAGAACAAAATGGGTAGACAGAGAGGACAAACTTCTGTCGAAGTAAGAAAATTAATAATTCAACATCATAATAATAATAAATCACTGCCATAAATATCTGAGATAATTGATAGAAGCCTATCAACAGTGCAATATATTATAAAAAGGTGTAAAATGGAAGAGAGGATTGCGAACAAGAAGAAAAGTGCAAATAACAAAATTTTCTCTGCTAAAGACGAGCAATATATTTTACGTCAAATAAAAAAGAACCCATTTTTAAGTGCTCCGAAACTCGTAGAAGTTGTGCAGAAAGACTTAGAAAAAATTGTTGCCCACAGACCATAAGAAACATATTAAAAAGGGCTAATTTCAATAGGGCAAGAGTTAAACTTCTGATTAATAAGAGAAATCAAAGAGAAGCTTACGATTCGCCAAGGAACATGAAACAAAGGATTTTTCATTTTGGAAGCAAGTATTATTCACAGATGAAAGTAAATTCAACTCGTTTGGTTCAGATGGAAGACCTTATGTATGGAGAAAATCCAATGAGGAGTTGCTTGTCTAAAACATGAAACCAACAGCTAAGCACGGTGGTGGGTCAGTAATGGTTTGGGGATAATTTTCTGCATCTGGGCCCGGTGTTTTACAATTTATCGATGGTACCATGGATCAGCATATGTATCTGAATATTTTAAAAGAAAGTTTGCCAGTTTGTAAGCAGAAACTTTGTCTTGGTGAAAACTTTTATTTTTACCAAGACAACGACCATAAGCATAAGGCTTATAATGTGCGATCATGGCTACTTCATAATTGTCCACATGTTATGGATACACTAGCCCAGAGTCCAGACATAAACCCAGTCGAAAATTTGTGGAGCTATCTCGATCGTAAAATTCGTAGTCATACAATAAGTTCTAAGGATGGCTTGAAAAGAGTTCTTCAGGACGAATGGGGCAAAATTGAACCAAGTTTTTGCGAAGTAGTATGCGTAGTATGCCAAATAGATTAAAAATGGTGATTAAAAATAAAGGCATGCACACCAAATAATAATGTTTAAAACCAACAAAATAATATTTGATTGAAGTGTGGTGTACGAGTTTGGCTTTGTCACAGAAATTACTATAATTTTATGTTTTTATTAAAAAAATGTTTTAATTGAATAATAATTTAAAGTTTTTATGTTTTGTTAAATTTGTTATAAAATGAACTAATAAAATAAATACAGTTTTATTTGTTAAGAGCTTTTTACTTAATGTTAAAAGATAGTTTAAAAATTAGTCTAAAGTGTACGAGTTTCGCTTGGAGCTACTGTATGTATTGTTTTTAAGCTTCATTTAGTGAGATTGAGGATTTTAAATTACTAAACTCATTAACCTCACAGAGTAGAACATAATGCATTGAAAATATATATAGCACACGTAACTATCATCATTTCAGGACTATTCGAATAATTTACAGAATAATTTACATTTCATTACCATAAATCTCCTCAATACATCACGACTAAATATTTTTTTAGAGTAATAGTGCATTTACATTATACTGAAATATACTAGATTTGATTTAAAATCTCTTTGAAAATCTAGTTCGTTTACACTGTTACTTTTTGGACACTAGCAAGATTTCATATTGAAAAAAAAACAAAAGAAAAAAATAAGCATTTGAAAAATTTAATTACATTATATTTATAATTTACACATTTATATCATTTTAATAACATTTTATGAAACACTAGCTATTTTCTTTTTATACATTTTCCTTTTTGTTTAAACTAAACTGTCATTTTTTCTTGTGCAGCGTTGTATTTTTTTTTTCTACAACAAAAAAACTAATTACTAAGTACTACTAGACTTTGAGTAGATTTTGTCAAAGTCTAGTGGCAAAGCAGATTTTGTTTTGTATGGGAAATCTATTAAAAATCAACTAGATTTTGCTTGAAATCCAATTTCTAAAAATAAAATTTTAAAATTTTGTTGACTTTGAAAGGGGAATACGTCTTTTGAAGACGTAAAAAATTGGGTGCTATCAAATTTGTATCTCTATTTTCACTACGAAATGATTTTTTTTTATTACAAAAAAATTAAAATTTTTTTTTTTTTTTTTTTTTTGAAAGAAGACTATGACTTTCGCCGACCACTGCTTACAATCTACCATTGGTGAAAATTTAATTTGTTAGCTATGATTACATTTTCGTGGCCTTTTCTTTATCGTATCAGATAAAATTATCATATTTAAATAATTTTTCATTCTTTATCCAAGATCAATATAGTGTTTAATTTACAAAATCCTATTTTATAATGTATCATTCTTTAAAATAAATTTTAAAAGTATATTTTTGAGAACAGACAATTTTATTTATTTGAACCATTTCCAAATCATGCTCAAACTTATTTTAAATTGGGTAAATTTTAATACAATTACAACGAAATTTGGACATTATTACAAATAAAATAAAATTCTTAAGCTGATGACTAAGACATTCAACTCGTTTTATATATTAAGCTTTTAAATTATATAAATAAATGAGTTTATCCTCGGTATGGCTTAAGTACAACCTTCTATAATATAACATACAATCGTTATGATAATATACTTCTTCTATGATAATTGAGAGACCATCGGGTACACCTTATTAGTGAAGAGGAATGTAATTTTTTCTGAATTTTCACATTAAGTGAGATTTTTTCTTCTTTTTTCTCACATTTAAAAATATAATATTAAATTAATTATTTTATACAATTAATATAAAATAACTTATTTGAAGTAAAAATTACATAAATGTATCTATAAATAAAAATAGCGTATAAAATAATTTATAATTACTATTTGTTAATTTATAGTAAAATTTATTTACATATTTGGATTGAATAAACGTATAAAAAAAATATTCTGAATTTTCGACTTTGATCAGTAATGTAATTTTGAAAAATAAAAGATATACCTAAACAAACCCATGTGCTTGTTTCTTTTTAACAAACCTTTTTCTTTGAGTGTAAAATTAGACAATAACATCAGCACATTTTCACCACTTTAATACTAAAATGTTGATATTCCGAATCTGTAGACGCTACACTACTGGCCAATTTAGTCTGGTTTGGCAAATCAATTAAATTCAATTAATCTTTACACAATACAACACCATGCCATATTACACATTCAGACTGTTGGAGTCACAGCCGTTGCTGTCTCAATAACAACGAACGCCACCACGCTCACTTTCATGATGTGTTCTTTAAGAATCATTCTGCAAATGAATGATAATGGTATGGGTGACCAAGTAAATTTTTTTTTTTTGTTTGTATGTGGTGTTTGTGGGAATGTGTTGTTGTTGTTGATTTTATTTTTATAAATTAGTTGCTTTGTATATGATTTCTTCGTTCCGGAATATATAGGAAGAGCTTTGTTATAATGTTGGCAAAGTGATGATTGGCTATTTAAAATAAATACATAAACATCATTGCAATTGACACGATTTCATTGGAAAAATAAGGAAATGCACTGGGGAAAAAAATAAAAACATTTAAACTTGGCGGGAATGCCTAATGACAAATATAAAGACATAATCTAAAGGGCTGTGATAGAAATTGATAGATTTGAAAGTGAACGCGTTTTCTTTTCGCTTTTCACTTCTGAACCGATTTTAAAATTTTTCTTTATTTAAAAGGTTATGCATACAGATGCGTCCCGTTGTAAGTATGATGTATAGTTATAAAAATTAAAGGGTGCCCCCATACAACATAAATATTTTTTAAGTTAAGGACACCGTAGTAAAATTAAAAAAACTAAGTTTCACTTTAGCTCCCAACAGCAAAAAGTGATAGAAAAATAAATCTTAAATTTAAAGAGTGTCCCCATAGGTGTCGCTAATTGAGCTATATAGGCCTGTCTTTTGAACCGTTAAAGACAAACGCTTGAAAATTGCATAAAATGTCGATTACTAGGACTTCTATAATAAGAATTACAATTTTTAAAAATTACAAATTAAAGGGTGCTCCAATAGTATATTTAATTTGTTGTATGTGGTCATACTTTTCAAAAGACAAACTGGTTGAAATTTACAAAGAACCTGTGCTGCTAAATCCGCTATAAGAATAAGTATAAAATTTAGATTTGGAAATTAAAGGGTGTGCCATTACTTGATATAATTTAATATATGTGTCCAAACTTTTGAACCGTTGTATACAAGCAGTTGAAATTAACAAGGAACCTGTATTGCTATGTCCTCTATAACTACAAGTATACAATTTCAATTTATAAATTAAAGGGTATTCCCATAATTGATGTTATTTAACCTATGGGCCCTATTTTTTTGAACCGTTATGTAGAAACACTTGGAAATTAGAGAAAATGTTATAATGAGAAGTATAAATATTTTAAATCATAAATTAAAGGGTGTTACAATAATTGATGTAATTTGATGTATATGGCTAAATTGTTGAAAAATTATAGACAGATGGTTGAAATTTACATAGAACTTGTATTGATAGGTCCGCTATAACAACAAGAATAAAATTAAAGGGTGCCCCTATAGTTATAGTAATTAGATGTATTTGATTAAACTGTTGAGCAGTTGTAGACAGACGGTTACAGTTTCTTTCAGCTGTATTGCTAAGACGTATATAACAAGAAAAAAGTTGGATGTGAAAATTAAAGGGTGTCCTAACAGCTAATGTTATTTGATGTATGTAGCCAAACTTTTGAACCGATATAGACAGACAGCTAAAATTTGCAAGAAACATGTGTTGCTAAGTCTGCTATAATAACAAGTATAAGATTTGGAAATTAAAGGGTGTCCCATTAGTTGATGTAATATTATGTATGTGACCAAACTTTTGAACCGTTATGGTCAGAGAATTGAAACTTACAAAGAACCTTTGTTGCTCTGCCGACTATAAGAATAAGTATTAACTTTGAATTGAAAAATTAAAGGGTGTCCCAATAGTTGATGTAATTTTATGTAAGGGACCATTAAAATTTACAAAGAACCTTTATTGCTAAACACGCTATAATAACAAGTATACAATTTGAATTTAAATATTAAAGGGTATTGCCATAATTGATGTAATTTGATCCATATGGGTCTGTCTTCTGGACTGTTATACAATAACTTGAAAATTAGAAAAAATGTCCGCTACTTCATCTGGTATAATGAATACCAGATATATATTAAAATAATAAATTAAAGGGTGTTACATTAGTTGATGTAATATAATGCATATGGTAAAACCGTTGAATCGTTGTAAACAGAATGTTTACATTTACTAGAAGCTGTATTGCTAGTTCTGCAATAAACTGATTTCTTGTTCAATATTTTCTGTGTATTTCTTCTGACAATTTAACAATCTAAATAATTATTAAAAACGTATCTCCGTAATATTTCTTTATTATCTGTTGCGTTTTTTTTTTCATTTTTTTAAACTTCTCGCGCCCAAGATTTGTTTCAATTTAATGTACAACTTTTTCTCACGCTCCATGCAACAAACATGGTCAGTTTGACATTTTCGAACTTTTGCTTGATTTAAATTAAAAACAAAAAATAAACTTAAAACAATAACAAATAAAAAAACAACAACTCAAATATTCCATTAATTATAAGACAACTGAGATACATGCAACAAATATATGCAGTTGAATCAACACTGTGATGCAAGTGTTTAATTGTTTTTTGTTTTTTGTCACATATACCAACACCATACCAATATTCATTTTTAGAAATTATTTATAAATTTCAAACTGTTACAATGTTTAAAATTTAAAAAAATGGGCGCTGCTGTTTAATTATAAAACGCTGAGAAATGCAATCTTCATTAATAAAAGCAAATGAACAACAACAACAAATAGAACTGTATAATTTTTTAAATGAATGTATTTTTATCATAATTTTTCTCTTAATAACAAATAAAACAAAATGTTGAGCAATTAAATTTTATGTTTTATAGATTTAATCGTTTTCCTTGACAATTGTGGGAAAGTCTAATAAAAATAAGATCTAAAATTTTTAACTGATTGCGATGTGGTGATGTATAAAAAAAGGAACTGAAAATGGGACAAATTTTGTTGTTCTTTTTTTAATAATTCAGACTTAAGTAATGACTAGCAATTAACTAAGAAGGGAGGATAATTAATATAGAAGAAATGCGCTTAAATTTTAAAAGCTGTAATGAGGGTTTATATTTAGAAAAGTATTAATAGTGTTAAGCAGGTACACTTTTTTTAAAGCTAGTGTAAAGTTTACACTAGCTTTGTTTACACTATAAACATTTCTTGAATATTTACCTTAAAACTATTTTTAACGTATGCATAGATTTAATTAACAAGTTTTTGCGAAACGTAAAAGAGGAGGTCTTAGACTTTTTTTCTACGAAAATCGTCAGGAATTTAAAAACAAATCGGCAAAATCATCAAAAGAATTAGAAAATAACATCAAAAAAATTGTCAGAGATCTTAATGTATGGTTATATTATCAGCCTTTTGATTTTTAAGGATTCTTGAAATAAAATAATATTCCATTTAAATGCACTCAAATGTACATGTACGTATGTAGATGCTTGTCTAGAAGTTGCAACAGGGTATTTATTTTATCTAAGCCCGGATCCAGAGAGTAGATAAATGAAAATAGAACATATCTCACCGATTTTAAAGGTGTAATAAACTTTACCTAATTTTAAACATCACTTTTTACGCATCATTCTCCGCAATTATCTAACAGATTTTAGTACCAACTTGTTTTTGTGTTCCTCTATTTTCAGATAAGATGCACTGAACCCGAAAGTGACGTTGATTTTTAGATGTTTAAAGAGTTATGTAAGAAATTGCACTTTTGATTTTAAAAATGCCTTCTGCTGTGTTTGTAGCGGGGCTAAATGGTAGAAAAAGGCCACACATTTATTTTGCAAAGAAATCGATTTAAGAACGCCCGAGCATCCGATGAAGTGATGCAATATCGCCAACACCCCACAAATATAACGAAAATATTAAAATGTCCATTAATTAGAGCAGCAAAAGAATAAAAAAAGAAATATAAGGCTCACCTCATAATATTTTTTCTGATTGATCTAACTGGATCAACCTAAATCGACTGAGTTGTATTGATTCTTCAGATTAATATTTTGAGTTTCCACTATTGAAAAAATAACAAATCTTTCATTTTTACTGGCTGCTAAGAGCAGCTTATTGCACCACCCAATTTTGCCAGGAAGATTGAGATATTAAATTATTTATTAAATACACTACAATTAACAAGCGGACGTCTTACCGCCAAACTCTTGGAATTAAAAAGTAGTGTTTATTTATAAACAGAATTTGGCGAAAAGGAGGTGGAATGTCATAGTGTTCACGGACATTATGTCGCACTCAAAAGTGATATTGTGTCTATAGACACTATGTCCCTTGAAAAACGCCACAATGTTCATGGACATAGTGTCACTTATAAAAGTGTCATAATATCCATACTTAAAACAACAACGCATTCGCTTACCAAAAATTTTCTGCAAGCCAGTTTAAAAAACCATCTTTCTTATATAAAATACCATAAAATATTCTTATAATATCCATGGGCGTTATGACTATACGTTGATAAACATTATGTTGCGTCGCGGTATGACATAATGTCCATGAGTGCGACATAATTTCGATGGACGTTACGACATGCCAGTAAAAGGAAACAGAGAAGAATTATTCAACAAAAAAATATATTTGCGCTTTTACTAAGATATTTGTTAATCTGACGAGCTAAACATTTCTTAATGACATAAAGTTGTGCGAAAAACATAAATAAAACAATTTGTAATCCACATATTAAAGAAGGAGGTTCTGAATTCTACTGAATATCGCTTTTTTATGTTTGCGCCCGCAGAACTCGATCACTTCTGAACCAACTTTGCTTTTTAAAAGCAGTTCATAATCGTAAAAATTAAAGGGTGTCCCCATGCAACATACATGTTTTTAAGAATACCATAAGTCATAAATGGCAACCCTCTAAAATTAAAAAAAATTGAAAAAAAATTTTAAGCGCCCAATAAAAAAGCAATAGAAAAATAAATCTAAAAATTAAGGGTGTCCCCATAGGTGATGCAAATTGACCTATAGAAGCCTATCTTTTGAACCGTTATAGACAAACGCTTGAAAAGTGTACAAAATGACAATTATGATGACCATTATAATAGCAAGTATAAATTTTTAAAGTTATAAATTAAAGGGTGCCCCAATAGGTCACATAATTTGATGTATGCGGTCATACTTTTGAACAGTTGTAGACAGACGGTTGAAACTTATAAAGAACCTTTATTGCTCATTCCTCTATAACAAGAAGCATAAAGTTTGGATTTGGAAATTAAAAGGTGTGCCAATAGTTATACAATTTGATGTATGTTAACAAACTTTTGAACCGTTATAGACAAACAGCTAAAATTATCAAGGAACCAGTATTGCCATGTCGGCTGCAACAAATAGAAGACAATTTTAATTTAAAAAATTAAAGGGTATTCTATAATTGATGTCATTTGACTTTAACCGCCCTATCTTTTTAACCTTTATATATAATCACTTGAAAATAAGACACAATGTCTAATATAGACAGACGGATGTTATTAACAAAGAAACTGTATTGCTAACTCCGCTACAATAACATGTAAAAAATTTGGATTTGGAATTTAAAGGGTGCTTCTAAAGTTAATATATCTTGACAGTGGTGGACAGACGGTTGAAATTTACTAAGAAACAGTATTGCTAAGTGCCATAGAACAGGTATAAAATTTGAAATTGAAAATAAAAGGGTGTGCCAAAAGTTAATGTAATTTAATGTAGACAAATACATACTTTTAAACAGTTATAGATAGAGAGTTAAAATTTCTAAGGAACCTCTATTGCTAAGCCCGCTATAATAACAACATTATATGTCGAATTGTATAAACTTTTAAAATAAAAAGGTGTTTCCATAATTGATGTTATTTAAGCTCTATGGGCCTATCTTCTGAACTGTTATATACAATTACTTGAAAATTAGATAAAATGTCTACTGCTTGGTCTGGTATAATAAGAAATATAAAATATTTAAAATAATATATTAAAGGGTGTTACATTAGTTGATGTAATTTGATGTAAATGGCCAGGCTGTTGAACAATTGTAAACAGATAAATGAAATTTACAAAGAAACTTTATTGCTAAGTCCGCTATAATAAGTTGAAAATTTGGGTTTGGAATTTAAAGGGTGACCCAATAGTGAGTGCAATTTGATGCAAGTTGCCAAATGTTTAAACCGTTATAGATAAACAGCTAAGATCTGTTTTGAGGCAGGTTTTTATTTGCAAGAATTATTAAAGAAATAATTGATATAAAAATCGGGCGAGTGATACTTGGAATCGCAAAGGTTTCTTATCACTGTTTAAAACTTTTTTTTTTAAATTTTAAAGGAACAACCCTGTTATCGACCGACATAAGATCGCTAAAACAGCGAAGGCTTAGTAGTAGGATTATTTTTAGTTCGGAATCCTAAAAAAAATATTATTGAAAATATTTGAATTATAAAAATCGAAATTAAACGAAAAAGCAACAGGGAGATACGCAACAAATGAAGCCATTTATTTCAGAAAAATATTTTTTGATAGTATAAATACTCCAAAGGCAAAGATGAGAAATTTTTCTTTATAAATCGAGTTTCTGGAAGATCTTAAAGGGTACATTTAATAATATACCTATTATCCAACAGCAACAAAAAAGGTAACGAATTAATTAAGAGCTATTTAAAGGGATAGAATCTCAAAATCTTCAAACAGATGGAGTTGAACTAAAATAATTAGGTTTCTGGTGTACTTAAACTATCGTGAACTTAATACAATTTAAGGATATTTAATACTACTCCTCTTTATTGGAAAATGTTCCATTCTCATAATTTTAGCTTTTGTGACGATCCTTGTTAATTATTTATTTACATGACAAATAATAAATAGAACATAATATTCGTTCATATAAGTTTTTTATTTTATACATTTTTTTCAATATTCATGTTTTGCAATTTTATTTTTAACAAGGACTATAAATTTTATTGTTTATTGTAAAACCATACATCGTGTGACAACATCAATAGAATCTATAACAAATAGAATTTATTGTTTGCATGTCTTGCCAACAGATACTTGTGGTTTTTTTGTTGTTTTGTTTTTCTAGTTTTATATCTGACAGCGTTTTAACAACGATACACTAACGGAGTATGAAATGAAATACAACAAAAACATCAAGTATACAAACCACGCCAACAACATGACAACCTATCGAAGGGGGGCCATATAAAATGGGTATTATTGTGGAGTGGAGTATATCAAAGGCAGGCAGATACTTGTTGTTGAGGATATTCATAGATGTCTTGGGGGTACTTGCATTTTTATGGTAGCGCAGATAATGTTAGTAAAACAACAGACATAATGAATTAACCATATTGACAAGTTAATGTTTATAGGTGTTGTCGTCATCATCGTCAATATTCTCATCAGTAAAATTTACATTCAATTCATGAGTGGAAAGCGTTAATAAGTTTACACTTAAAGAAATTTAAAAACTGTTTTTGCTTAAGTTGTATAACACTAATAGATAACTGAAAATGTTAGCCTTGTTTTGGGAAGGAGGGCAATATTCACGCAAGTATTTACATGAAAATAGATCTTAAAGCGTGGGGCAATCAACTATTAATTAAATTTTATCTTCAATTCACGACAAGTAGGAGATTTTTAGTGTGCCAATCACTGCATATTTTTTACTGCTTTACTATATTCCCTATAAAATAATAAGCATCGCCATCCATTTACAAAAGTAACTGCCATCCCTAAATTAGCGCGTAAGACGCAAAGCAATGTAAATCGTAGCTTTTGCGCTGGAATGTCATCCCTAAATAAGAGCGTCAACTTTGTGTTTTTAACATTAATGTTAACTAATTTTATTTTATAAAACTTCACTTCCTAACGCACTGTCAAAATTGGATTTTCCAATTGCTAAGCGTTGACGCCGTGCTATTTAGGGATGCTTCATACATTTTGTATGTGCATGAGAAATTTTTACAGATATCTTGCGCTTTACGCGCTAATTTAGGGATGGCAGTAAGAGATTTTCAACAAAAACTTGTTTTTTAAATATGGCAACACCAAAAACTGATAGTTTTGACATTTAGTTTTTTGACGCATTTGTAGTAGATGCATTGTTATCCATTGTTGTCAAGCAAAACTGTCGCATTTTAGCTTCTGAAAATCCTAGAGCGATTATTGAGAAGCCACTGCGTGCTCAAAGTGCCATTATATATTGTAGTGCCCTTTTTGGTCAGAAGGCGTGATTGGGCCGTTTTTTTTTCCAAAGATAAGGATGGAAAAAAAGTGATGAAAGTAACGACATCTGTCAGAGTGGCCGCAGTGGATAATTGCTGGTTATCATTTTTCATTCATAGTCGCAAAACGTTTCTCTCATATCACAACTAAAATTTTAATCATCTTCATCTAAAGTTTTTGTTTAATTTTGTTTAAGTAAACAAAGTTCTTGTTGAAGAACACAATTGTGTGAAAATTTAAATTTATTTATTTGGATTTTTTGGCAACGTTTTGTCTGATTTCATTATTGCAGGGTCCGACACTTAGGTAAACATTAGTCTTGACAGTTCATATTTGGAAGTCGTGAAGTAGACACGTGGAAATTTTATTATAGAAACCGAACGTGTTTTAATCGTTAAAACATTTTATCGAAATCAATCATCGATTACTGTGACGATGAGAAAGTGACGTGAAATTTTTGGGAAAAACAACGTGCCAACAAAACGCGCTATTTATCGTGTAGTGAATGATTTCGAAGAAAAAGGATCTATAGGTGGTAGGTCCGAAATCAGCTGATAACATTACTGCTGCTCAAGAAATTGCTTAAAACAATAAATCAACTATAATTCGACGTCGTGCTCACGAGCTTGGCCTTTAAAGAACAACTTTGGCCAGAATTTTGCACTAGGATTGGCATTTGTTTTCATTTAAGATTCAGTTGAAAAAAAAGAAAAAATTCTTCCATAAGACCATTTACGCCGCCGTACATGTGCCAACAGGATGTTACAGCCTGCCCATTACAACCCAGATTTTCATGAAAAAAAAAATCATAATGAATGACGAAGCACATTTTCGTTTGGATGGATATGTGAATTAACAGAATTGTCTGTTCTGGGCAATAAAAGACCCTCAAATTAATTTTTAGTCAACTTTGCATCCATTAAAAGTGACAGCCTATTGTGTAATTTAGGCAGGAGAAATCATTGGACCTTACTTCTCTCAAAATGAAAACGGCGTAATGGTAACTATGAATGGGGAGCGGTATCGTGATATGATTGAAAACTTTTTAATGCCACAACTGCCTGCATTGGGCTTGATTAACATGTGGTATCAACAAGACGCTGCCACATCGCATACAGCCAGGATTACAATTGAATTTCTGCGAGACTTCTTTTCAGAACAAGTTATTTCAAGAAATGGTGATGTTGATTGGTGTCCACGCTTGCCTGATTTGATTACTTCGGACTTCTTTTTGTGAAACCAACAAGCCAGAAATGGTTAAGCAACTTTAACAAAATATTCGTGATGAAATTAAAGAAATACCGCTTGAAATGTATGAGAATTTAATGAAAAATGTGAGGCTGTTAAAGGCCGTGCAGCGATATTGCATTGATTTATTGTTTTTTCTAAAATTCTGATTTTAAATAAAATGAAGCAATGATTCTGGCAAAAAAAACCGACCTGCCTCTAACGGCTCAAATTACATTAACGCTTGGGACACTTTTTATATTATATCTCTAAACTTTATACTTGCTATAGCAGCCTACAGCTTCTTGTTAAATTCAACCTTCTATCTAGAACTATTCAAAAGTGTGGCAAAATACATCAAATTACAGCAAGTATTAGGACACTTTTTAATATTCAAATTAAAATTTATACTTGCTGTTGTAGTAAACTTAGCAAAACGGTTAAAAAGATGCGGCCGGATAGCTGAAATTACAATAAATTTGGGAACACCCTTTAATTTCTAAATTCATATGTTAAATTTGTTTTTATAGCGGACTTAGAAATACAGATTCCTTGTAAGTTTTAAGCGCCTATCTGCAACTGTTCAAAAGTATGACCATATACATCAAATTAAATGAGCTTTTGGGGCACCCTGTAAGTTTTAATTTTTAATATATATAAGTGTTTCTATAGCGGTCATAGCAATCGTCATTCTTTCCAATTTACAAGCATTTGCCTATAACAGTTGAAAAGATAGGCCCATATAAGTACATTTACGTTACCTATTGGGATACCCTTTGGTTTTTAGTTTTAGTTTTGTATTATTCTTTGCCATTTGGAGCTATAAAGATACGCAGTTATTTTAATTTCAAAGTAGTGCCCTTTACGTTTCAGAATACAGGTAAAAAATGTATGTTGTGTGGGGATACCCTTTATTTTTTTAAATTAAGACCTGTCTTAAAAACGGGACCAATCTGTAAACATCACCTTTCAAATAAAAAAAATTCTAAATCGATCCAGAAATGACTGAGCTATGGAGGCACAAACGTATAAAAAGAAACAGTCAGTCGAATTGATAACCTCCTTCTTTTTATGAAGTCGGTTAAAAAACAATTCCCAACAAAACAGCACAATTAGATCTGAAAAACTTTAAGATCGCTGTTGTTAAGTTTCAATAGAACACTTTCAAAACTATGGCTAAAAGAAATGTGGTCATAAATTTTTGAAAGCTCATCTGGAGATCCCAAATATAGACAGATGGACATCGCTAATCGACTTCCCTCTGTATAAGAATAAAGAATATACAATACATATGAGTAATTACATACATATTACAAACGGAATGAAGGGTATCAAAATATTGTTTTATATTCTTCTGTTTTTACACTCCATGCTGAGCGTTTTGTTTTTTTTTTTCTGTTTTCTACTTTTTATATTCCTCTACTCCTCCTTCCTATCAATATAAGGCAGAAGAGCGGAACGATCATTTCTTCTTGGTTCACTGTTTATTGATCGTTTTCACAAACTTGGCACCTCGTATTAAGTCATATATAAAAGAACACTTCTATTAAGAAGAACGTTATCTTAAATCGACTTTTACAACGTTTTAGATAAACAACTGTTTATTGTACTCTACGCACCAATTCTTCCAGGGAATGGCTTTCCCTAATGTTAACAGATCAAAGCAAAAAATTATATCCATAATGTATACAATTTTCTCTAAGTGTATTTATTATAAAAAAAATTTTACCACCTCTTTTTACCTTTTAATGTCCGCATCATTATCATCGGATGATACGTTTTAGATTGTATAACAATCGCGTGAATTGCTCCCCAAGCAATATTTTTTTCCGTTTTTTATTATTGGTGAAAATTGATAGCAGCCATTAATTCATTCGTTGTTTTTTTTTGTGTGTTTTTGTTATTTGGTTTGGTGTTCCACAACAATTTATTGTCACTGCAATCTATAAAAAAGATTAATAAATTATGTATTTTTATTTAACTTTTGGTCTGTGTGTGTGAGTTTATTTTGTTTACAACTACAGGTACAAAATATTTGGCAATATTTATTGATAAAATACAAAATATACTTCATGTAGTGAATATTGTATAGAATATTGACAAAAGGACTTTTCATTTCTTCATTATGTATATTATGTTGCATGTGATGGATGTTTGGCTTTCTTATAACGACCTCGTTAATTTATTTTCTTTTACACGCGAACAAGAAACTTGAGCAGTGTCTTGAAACTTTTAAACGATTAATTTATTGACACTGTCAATTGATTGAGTATAATTACCATTGAATGATTATTATCTAATTACAAATTTATTTGGATAAGTGAGTGATATATGAGATAAATTATTGCTAGAATATTTTGTTTTTTGGTAATAAATTTTTGTGTCGTCTATAAATATATTTTGTCATGAATTTATAACTTATTAAGTAAATTACCTAAATTACCAAAAATACCAAAAATACATAAATTTCTGTAAAAAAACGAAATAACATGGAATACAAAACAATGAGAGCATTCATTAAAGCAGTCAGTTATTTATTTAAATTATTAAAAATTTTATTTTATTGAGTACTTAAAATGCTCCAGAAGGGGATAAAAAGGGGAAACAGGCATTTTATGCATTTGAATTAATTTTAACAAAAGTCTCGGCTAATCGATTTTAATGAAATTTGAAACCTATACATGTCCGCATCTACATTTGTTTTCAGAAATAAGATCTCGATGAGAAACTTGCTTTAGAAGAAAGATGCATTTTCGTGGTATATTGTTGCCATGATCATAGCTTGTGGCCAAATAAGGAATTTAGCAACCCATGAAAAAAAACAGACATGATTAAGAAGTCAATAAAATAAATGTAATTGAGATTTTTCTCCACACTAATCTTAGGTCCAGAAAATTATGTTTGTATCATTCCATTTATTTTTCAACACAAAAAAGAGTGGGTAAAACAGACTTTTATGATAAATAAAAATGAAAATGATTTTTCAGAATTATTAGTTTTTTGCAAACTAAAAGTTTCTGCTAGAAAAACCAAGCAAATTTATTCAAGTGTGACCTCTATTATAGCTTTAAAATTTTCTTTTTGTAAAATAATTAATAATAAAAATATTTTGAAAAAATATATTTATTTTGAATATATGTATAGATGATATTAAAGGTTGGCTTATGCTAGATTTACACGATTGAAATTTTCTTCAAAATTGCTTTTCAAAATTCTTTTAACTCGTGTAAACAGCAAAATTTTTTCAAAATTTATTGATCAAAATTTATTGAACAAAACTTTTAAACATTTAATTGATAGCGTGTAAATAAGCTTCAAAATCGCCCCTGGCAATATTGAAAAATATAAATAATTTGACAGCATGTTCATTCTTTTGACATAAGCTGTTTACATATGTACGTTTGTTGTTAATATGAGTGGGTAAGTATCAAGGCAAATTGATAACAGGTATACTCACGGCGAAAATGAATACAACACTGCGATAGAAACATGTACATTTTGTTTTTGTACAAATAGTTTTCGGCTGTGAAAAGCAAAGGAGAATATAACTTTTGACACTCGAAGAAGGAAAAATCACAATAGTCACCTGGGCTGTTAAGGCCACCTGTTGTTAATTCGCCTTGGGTAAGTATTACATTTTTAATAACTATGTATTTGTGGAATAATATATCAATATTTTTTAAAGTGATACCATAAATAATAATTTGCGCAAAAATCGCAAGCAACAGAAAAAGTGGACAGGAGATGAACTGAGATTGTTCATCGAAATGGTTGAAGTACGCGAACCAATTTGCAATTTTAGAATTGATAGGAAAGAAACCGAAGTGAAAAAGAGAAGTGCTGGTCAGAAATTGCTGCTGCAACGAATCAATGCCAAGCCGACTGCAAAGCACAATTTAAATTGTGCTTGTGTGTAAATTGTTTTTTTTTTTGTATGTTTTGTTTTTATCGAAGGCAAAATATTCTCTGTCTGCACTTTTTCACGCCACCGTCCATCTGTTAAAGATCCATCCGTATTCCCTTGGTCGTAGTCTCTTCTTTGTGCACAGGTACCACATTTGCGTTTGTTAAAAAAATTGTGTAATGCACATACTGCGAGAACAACTTTGACAACATTTGATGGGGAAAGTTCCATCGTTTTTCTGACAACGCGAAATCGGGCAGATATTAATCCAAACACGTGTAATTGAAAATTCTTTCCTTCGTGTTTAGATTTCGAAAACTATATGGTTTCATAATATTGGAATTTAAGGGAAACACATCATCTGCAACAATCACATATGGAATAGGTTTTTGTCTACAGGGCAGTGGTGTCGGACGAGATTAAGCAAATAATCAAAACCGCCTGGCGACATTCGCACAAAACTTTTTTATAGGTCGGGCTCATTCCTTTTCAATCGCTTTCTAAAAGAGACATACATACCATTACCTTCCAAATGAAAATGTCGAACCCATTATTTGCATCCGCTACTTCTTCCTCCAATATTAAAAATGTTGATGCTATGATGATTGCGTCGTCGTTCAAACTTATTAATTGTTTTTTTTTTTTTACAATAATAAGTTATTTCACAAAAGAAGCAAAACAGCTCATCAAAGTCAATGTTTTCAATATAAAAAGTTTACCAATAGTGTAAATTAGCTTCAACAAATATTGATCAAATTTTTGTCATAAGAGTTTGAAAAATATTGAAAGAATATTTTGATCAAATTTTTGATACGTGTAAATAGCACAACCAAATAAATTTTCAAAATTTTTATAAGACTTCAAAATTCCTTCAATCGTGTAAATCTAGCTTTATAGGAATTGAAGAACTTTTTGTGGGTATTCAATTCTAATTGCGTTGAATAATTCTCTATATTAATAATATACACGATTATATGATGCAAAAATATGTATGTGTACATAAACATGTCCAAACAGCGCTTAATGTTAATACTTTGAAACCAGGGATGGTTAAGACTGTGTACTTAGTTTTTTTTTTTTAGTAACTTAAGGCAGTATAAAAAATGACTGGAGATTAATTATTTATTAAATAGTTGCAAACCAAAAAAATAATAGTTTTTTCAACTCTTGTTATATCTTTCGGTGAAAACCGTCGTCTTTAGCTGCTTACTTGGTGCGCTTGGCGATCGCTTTCGATGTGAGAATATCATTTTCAAGCCACGTTTTTGTTAGTACTGAAGAGAGTGTTAAAAATAGTTGGTGTTAAAATAATAGGTGGTGGGTTTAGGTAATTTTGTCCGTTTAAATGTTATTATGCAGGCAGATTGCTTAATATCTGTCATGTTTATGGGGGTAAATAGTTTAATATTTCTGACTTTTATTGTTGGATAGGTAAGTGTGACCGTCTGTGGGTGTTTTTCGTTTGCAAGAGCGTTTTAATAATTTTAGTGTTGTAAAAATCGTGTCAGAAGTTGTGTTTATCCATTCATTAATAATGTCTCCGTTAAACGTTTGTGTTTTGTAGAATTTCATGTTTTCAAGAATGTCTAGTCTTTGTCCTTTTTTACTTGGGTGTAATACTGTCATACATTCATCTATTTCCCTTGGTTCGTGTCCATGTGTGTTAAGGTGTATTGCGAAGTTGGAGTCTTCCCTTTTCCGTTTATATGATCGTATGTGTTCTGTAAACCTTGTTTTTAATATTCGTCCAGTTTGTCCGATGTATGTACGGTTGCAGGTGCAAATTAGTCTGTATACTCCACTGGTACTAAATTTATCGGTTGTTTCTGTTGATGTTTTGAGATTTATGCGTAGAGTGTTGCTCGTTTTTAGTGTTGCCTGGAAACCTTTTTTCTGGAAAAGTTTAGTTAATTTTTAAGATTTGTCGTCGTGTTGAATCGATTGTTTCCTTGTCTTCTTTCTTCTTGTTGTTATATTTTCGATGCTAGTGTAGTTGTAATAATAATTTTTTAGCAATAGTGTAAATTATGTCAAGTTTTTCTTTATATTTTCTGGAGCAAATGTCTAAATACTGTGAGCTTGTGTTGAGTAGGATGGTTTGAGGAACTGTGGATAGTTGTGTCTGTCATGCTTGGTTTTCTATAAATGTCAAAGTTTAAGGAATAAATTCCTCGTGTTATTGATAGGTCAAGATAATTTAAAGTTCTGTCTTGCTCTTTTTCCATTGAGTATGTGATTTTGTTATTTATTGTTTTTTCAACAGGTTGAAGTGTTTAAATAGATTCAAGAATTCAAAAATATTTCATTGTCACTATTCGAGCATTCTGCTTGTGCTTAAGCTAAATAAAATTTTTTACATTTAAAAAAAGATTAAAACTCAATACAAAATTGTAGAAATTAACCGAAAATTCGTAAATTTACTATAAAAAAAAATTCATAAAAATTCGCGTTAAAATTAGAAATATTCCTTTAGACTCCAAAGTTAAATTTAAAGCGACAGAAATTTCTTCAAATTTAGTTTTTCAATTCATTAAAAACTAAAATTTCATCATTGATGAATAACTTACGAAACGTTATTTTTCTAAAACGTTAAAAAAAAACTTAATTTTATAACAATATTCAAAAAACAAACCAAAAACTTCCAAACTTTACTAACACATTAACATGTTAAAATAATCTAGATCACTAAAAAATTCTCAAAAATTACTTATTTTGACTAAATATCTGGAAGCTAGCCGAAAATTCGAAAATGAAACACAATTTCAAAACTTATTTTAAATAACGAAAGTTCACTAAAATTTCAGAGAAAGAAAAACCGAAGTTTAAACTCCAAATCTTTGAAAACGACGAATATTAAAAAGTCCCCAAAAGGATTACAATACGAAATTAAAAATTCATTACAACTCATTAACTTTTTTTGGTTTTTTCCTTCTCAAACACGATGCTCTTATTAACAAACCTTTTTTTAATATAATTTTTAATATCGTGTTAAGAAAGTTTCGGCACATTTCTATATAAGCACTATAACTTGTGTAATTAAAGGTTACGTTCCGTCATTGTACCTTAAAGGAATTTTGAGTTTTGCGCAATTTAAGTAGAAAAAATACAACTGCTTCAAAATTTCAACAACAGGTTTCCATCTCTGTTTAACACTGATGCTTTGACACATCATATTCGTTGATGCTATGTATTTTTATGCGTGTGTTAGTACGTTCAGTATGGGAATTTTATCATTTTATTTTTAATCCTCGGAAAACTTAAAATTGTTTATTGATAACAAAATAAAAACAATGTAAGGGAAATAGCGCAAGCAGTAGCAACAACAACAACAATATAAAAAAAGCTCAAAAGGAACATCTACAAAATTCATTACGAAAAGCACCTGCGGTTTCTCACCAAACACCCGAAATATATACAAAAAATTTACATAAACAAAAATACTGCGGAAATGAGAGCACAATAACAAATATTGACAAACAGTCAAGTGCTGACGACAAATCCTACGAATTTGTTGGGTATGACATCAAATCAAAGTATCATGGCCCTTTTCTACATAACTAAAGGACATTTATTTTCACGTATGTTAACGGAGGACCAAATGAAATTTTTTTTTAATTCAGATGGAATATAAATAAAATTAAAGCGCCTGGTTGGCTTCTACGGAAGAGCGTCAATCAAGTTTTAGCTAATTTGGAGTCAGTTTAATTTAAAATTTCTAGAAAAGCCTATTCACATTAATTTTTGCAATGAGATTCAATTGTATTCATTTAAAATCTGTAGTTTTTAATTAAAATAATATATTTCTAACTATTTTTGTTGAAATATATATAATAACTTACCCGTTAATTTTGTTTTTTTCTTAAGCAAAATTTTTTTATATAAATATTGTTTTTAATACCATTTTCATAAGTTTTATAAAACAAAGCATATTTAAATATTTTTCACTTATATATCGTTATAAATTACAAACACTTCAGAAAGAAGAAAAATACAAAAAAGAAAAATAATCGAATAACTCTGCTTTACAAATTTGTGTTATGAAAAATTTATGATTTATAAAAGTTTTTATCATTTCGCCTTTTGGCCCTGATAACGGTAAGAATTTCAATGTATACTTGTCTGAAAAGCGCTATTCAGAATAAAAAAAGCCTATTAAATACATGGATACAAATGACTAAATTACGGTTGATCGAAGTTAAATCTTTATGAAATTTTTAATGATTTTATCCTATTATTTTCACTTAGAAATTATTTGGTACACTTAATAAAAACAAAATCCACAATTTTATAATTATTTTAAAGATTCGATTAGTTTGCAATAATTTTTCTTTCTTATGAAATGAAATCGAATGGAAACCAAAATGCCATAATAAAAATAAGAAAAAGTTACATTACTGTCAAAACAAAATGATAAAAATAAATAAGAGTGCTACACGAGGGCTGCTCTATATATTTCTGGCCTAATAGTGAAAATGCGAATATTTATAATCAAAAATGGTTTTATTGTTTTTCAAAGTATTCTCCAGCATGATTTATACAGTTTTGCATGCGCTCAAACCAGTTGTCGAAGCACTTTTTTCACTCCGATTGAGACACCTCTAAAACATGGTTTTAGAACACTTCAACAGCTTCTTCTGGCGACGAAAATCGTTGACCACGCATTTTTCTTGATGTGCGGAAACAAGAAGAAGTCATTAGGTGTCAAGTCAGGGCTGTACGGCGGATGACCGATTGCCCGATGACTTCAGGCAAACAAATTGTAGTGTAGCACTCAGAAGTGACCGTCCTACGTTGCTCAAGCGGAACAGTCGCCACATGACCAGTTTCGCCGAAGAAACAGGCGACCATTTGCTTCGAAGTGCTTCTTCCACGAACAACTTTCGTTGGATTTTGCTCGTCTTTGAAGACTCACACGGTCGATTGTTGGTTCGTTTCGGGCTCATACGCATAGATCCATGATTCGTCACCTGTGACGATCTTATAAACGTCTTTTGAAGCACCGCAATCGTATTTTTGCAACATTTCTTTGCACCAACCGACACGAGCCTTTTTTTGAGCGACTTTCAAATTGTGCGGGATCCAACGAGAACAAACCTTTTTTACGACCAGGTGTTCATGCAGTATCGAATGTATGCTGGTGGAAGAAATTTCGGTATGTCGCATGTCGATCTTGCATTATGAGTTCACGCACGGCATCAATGTTCTCTGGCACAACAACCGTTTTTGGACGACCTTCACGGAATTCGTCTTTGAGCGAGCTTCGGCCACGATTAAATTCATTATACCAATTTTTCAGAGTGCTATAGGATGGTGCTTCATCGCCATACAAAGATTTAAGTTCATCAATGCACTCTTGTCGTGATAATCCACGTCGAAAATTGTGAAAAATGATGGCACGAAAATGTTCACGAGTTAATTCCATTTTTTTCTATATTAATTTTTTCAAGTCACTGTAAACAACACAAATAATGGTCGTACGTCAAAACGTTTTGAGTACGATTATGCTTAAAAATGACAAATTTTCCAATGGAAATGTCAGATTGCACTTGGCAGCACTTAGTGTTCCCAGGCCAAAAATATATATAGCAGCCCTCGTATTCAACTATACCTAATTTTATCAAATCGCTAATTTCTTAATTATTACAATTTCTATTTTTAGGTTGTGTGAGAGGTGGGCATGGGACTTTATAGATTTTCTCGAAAATTCGCATAAATACTTCTTTTTCTAAGAAAAACATTTATGCAAAATTTCACCTTCTTACTCTAGCTGCTTCTATTTTTGGCCAACCGTTGTATGAAACTGCGACACAGCTTTGTTTAATAACTTTCACAGTTTTTGTATATTTTAAGTCTATCTTCAAAGCAAGAAATTTTATTTTTCTCTTACCAAATTTTGCAATTTGGCAGTTTACAAAAATTCTACTTTACTTAAAATTCTTTGTGCATATAAAAGCACCGTGTACAAACTTATTGGTAATAGATTTAAATTTTAAAAATTTATCTAATTTTCTTTTAATATAAATTCGAAATCCCACTGTCCTTTTTATGGCAAAAGTACTTTCCTATAATCTACATTTAACAAAAGAAATAAGATGTGTAAAAGGACCATCTCATATAACAGGAAGGGTGTAAATTGGAGTATAAATAAGAGAAAATAAAATCATGTTACTATATTTTCGTAATTCATGTGTATGTATGTGTGCATGTGTTTATATAAACCTGTATCAGAATAGTGGTTTAATCAAAAGAATTCAAATGTTGTTGTAGTTGTGACAATATGTTAAACGGTTTTATATAAAATCGTCAAGGCGGAAAAACGCATAAACAAACAAACAACAAAAATAAAAACAAAATAACGAAACAAAAGAGGAAGTAGCGACAGGGGCAACAAAACCGTATTAATACGACATTTACTAACAACACGACCACTAGATTGTACCTCAAACAAATATGCCATTGTAAAAGATGATAAAAAAAACACAAATAAAATTCAATTGCCATTAATCGATATCAGAGTGAATGTATACGACTTAAAACAATTGAAAATAAATTTTATTTCAAAGAGATCAAGCGAAACTTAAGCGAAATGTAGGCAAAAAAAAATAATAATAATAAACAAAAATGGAATGACGAAATTTAACTCTTTCTGATGTACAACATCAACAGTGCGAATAAAGGATGCAATTGATTTGCCGAAAGGCAAAAATAACAACATTTCAATGATACAGAGAAAATAAAAAGAGTTAAATAAACACTGAAACAAATCCACGATAATCCAGTGGTTATTTCAATATTTTTGTTTAATAAGTGATGAATGCGAAAAGACGTTTTTCCCTGAACAGGACGAATTCTTTGTCAAAAGAAATTCTTGTCAAAAGAAAAAAAAAAAAAAACACAACTGTGATAACTGTTCAAATTGTTTACTGTTTATGCTGATGAATGGCAAAAAACAAAAAAACAAAAACAACTACATACAGAATTTATTTTTAATATTTTTAATTTTTCCCTGACCAGGATTCGAACCATCGATTTTATAAATTAATAAAATTTTACTTTATTTTCGGCTTTTTGGTTCTTTTTAATTAATTTTCTAAACATTTTTTAGAAAGAAAAATTATTAGAATGCTGATGAATAATGTGGCGGTCCAGAAAATGCATTTCATTCTGCTAGCGTCAAATTTTTCTTGTTTATTTTGGAAAACGTCCGCATACATTTGTAAATAATTTTTCTTTCTAAAAATGTTTAGAAAATTAATTAAAAAGAACCAAAAAGCCGAAAATAAAGTAAAATTTCATTAATTTATATTTAATTTTATATTCAATTTTTATATTTAATATTTATTTTAATACAATAATTTTAAAAATAAATCAATTACTTGAGCTAAAAAAATCTCCCAAGAATGAGAAATAAATCTATTGCAGAGTTCGCCGCGTATGGCGAATTTCGAAAGACGTAATAATTGTCTGTATTTTCATACGCACAAATATTTTTTGTTTTTGGCAACGATTATTCCTGACAAAAAAATCATTCTTCATCCTAGTTATGTTCCTAGAATATGATGATCATTGTTCCAAATGACATGAAAAATTTAAAGGTAGGCGTGGTATTTTGCCTGCTGCTTCGAAGGACATGGACCAATCATGTTGATTTCCAATAGCACTCCTTTTAACACTATATTTAATCGATTGACACATTTATTTTTTTTTGTGCCGAGGCAAACTTGATTTCAACACTAACACAAATTAAATTAAGAGAGTGTAAAACTGTAATGGAAAAACAATTTCAGAACCAAAAATTTTAGAAAAAAAAATTTTAAAACTTACTACACACAGAAAAAAGATTGGTAAAAAATCAGTTAAAATATTCAAAATTCTACTGCTAACATTATAATTTAATTTTTATAATAAACAAAATATAATTATGATATATTTTCGGTATTATGAACTAACAAATTATATTAGATCATAAAGGTAGGTCACAACAACAGTTAACAAAGTTTTCCTGCCCTATTTGTGTCTTTATTAAAATCTATTCTGGTTCTTGGGAGATGCAACAAAACTTATTCAGCACTTTAGTACCGAAACCCTGATATTAGTGGTACGAGTAAGAATCACAATTATCGATTGCGTTACTTCTTCTGAATTTTTTGACATAAGTAAAATAAAATTTATATGCAAAATGTTATAATTTGAAAAATTTTTAATTTCATAAATAAATATGTAGTAAGATTTATTAAAATGTTAAAAGGTGTCATGTCTTTAATAAATATTCATAATTTACAAAAGTTTTATTTACTTCACAGTGGAAAAGCGTGCAGTATGAAATGTAAAACAGGAGAAAATGAAATTTAAAGTGTAAAGTATGAAAGCGTGAGGAAATGGAAATGCTTAGCGCTGAGGCAAAAGTTAATGTTGCAGTCATGAAGTGTATTATTATTTTTTTTCTTTTTATCCTAAATAAATACAAATAAGAAAATATCAAGTTGTATTTTTTATGTAATTCACAATAATATTTTTAATCAACTATCGAATCATTTTTCATAATAGTTGGATGCACAGTATTTATTACGTCCTTTTAACCGAATTTCTGATAATAACCACAACCGACCAAATTCGATTCTCATGACGAATCTCTTTTTTCTGTGTATGAACCAGTTTTAAGTTGCGACAACTAAATCAATCAATAGCATTTAAACATATTAAACTTAAAACTTTATACTTTGAGTTTTTGGCTTCTCTTCCTTCATCCTTTTTAATTTTGTAAAAGAAGTGTTAATTATCCTAATTCATTTAGATAATATAAATTAATTAATATTGTTATGAAAACACCTGATAGACAATAGCTAAATTAATTGTAATAATGAACAAGATAACATTCATTAAATGCCAAACATATTGCTGACGTAAATATTAGACCCGACTAAAAACATTAATTATACGGCAACTCACATAAAAAAAAAAACTAAAAAAATTTAATATGTCTGTTAAAAAATCCGAAAAAGTGATTATCAACATCAAAAGGCCAAACACTGGTTATCGACAAGGTACTATATATGTCCAAGACCGGCCTTCGGAAAGCAACTCTGCATTTGAAGATATCGTAGGAGAAGAACGTAGCTGACAACAATCGAAAAATTAAATAACCTGCAAAAAACTATTTTGCCTTCCAAAAAAACTTAATAAAAACTGTCTCTAACACAACTTTAGATTTATTTCGCAACAAGATAACCTTTTAAAAAAGGAACAGATTTGAGTCAGTACCTGTAATGATGGCTTAACCTGACGGTAGTCTTACCACTGAGTGAAATAAAAAGCGTCGACTAGCGCCCTCCATTGGACGTAGCCAACAGAGTTGTAGTTTCAAGAACATGGCTTGCAGGACCATGAACTTACCATTGCTTGAGGGTTGAAGACTATCCAATCCCTCTGTTAAAGTGCAACAGCACACTTTGTTAGCACCGCACCAGACCTGTGGACACTTACTTTAACCAAAAGCTACCACGTGTACCCCGAAACGACCTCACCAATAACCGGCTACGGACATGGGCGGCTCTCTGTATCAGCTACCGGTTCCCGTGGTGCCAGTTTATTAAGGACAGTGGTGCATCCTTCGAAAGTATTCCACTGGGACTGGTTCTTCCTATACCCAGAGAACACTTTGTCTGTACTCAGCTCAGCCAGACTCTTAGTGCCCTCAAGCGAATCTCGTTAATTGTTTAAAAAATAGCTTTAGATTGATAAGGAGACTCTTGTCTATTTAAATAATCTAATAGTTATTTCCGTCGTTTGTAAGTTTTTTTTAATTAGCAAAATAACTTTTCCGAAATGATAATTAATTAATTTGTATGGAATAACTATTCAAAGTTAATATTTTTTAATAAAGATAGTGCAGTGGTGATGTGAAGATAAATTAGTTCTAAATTGCTTCAAAATATAAAAGCTAAGATAATGCATAAATTAACCAAAGATCGGTCGGCTGGTGTAGACTGCTATAACTTTTACTTTGTAGAAAGTTTTAAGCTTATTTTTAGTTTTGGGATGGTTAACAGATAAAACAGAAAAGGAACTAGCCCCTCTTCTATAAAATATCAAAATTTCTCATTACGAAAAGCGCCAGCCTTTTACGAAAATTTTCAATGATATCAAGCTTTAAATTTAAAGCTTGCAAGTTTACGTAAAACTTTTAAATTTTCACTAATAGAAAAATAGAAAGTACCTTGTCTAATGTAAGAAAATAAAAGCAACATTACAAAAGGATTTGCTTGATAAAATATAATTTCTTTTACAGGATTCAACTTTGTTTCAAAAAAAAAAAAAAAAAAAAAAAATAATTTCCATTTAAATGCCATAATTGAGCTTGTAAAAACAAATTAAACTTCAATTTAAGACAAGTGCGAAAACATTCACTGTTATTATGACTTAATCATAGCATCCTGGGGATTTGTCTTGCTCGTCTCTTCTGCCAACCATTTTGCTAACACTTGGCAATGACGGCACACAACTCAACCCGTAACAGTTGTGTAAAGACATTTGCTTCATGATAAAGCAAAAACTGTGTGATGTCTTATTACGAATAGTAATGCTGCTGTGGCATATGGTGGTTTTATAAGCCACCCGCTGTTTTTTTTTTTCTTTAAACTTTTGCTTATGATTAAGTTGAAGATGAAAAAAAAAATGAAATACGTATTATTTTCTTTCATTTTGAACCCGCCTCCAATTTGTTATTGTCTTTTGTTTGAACATCTTAATACAAGGCCTTTTGGGTTAAAGTTTATTTTAAATGTTGTTTTATTGTCTTTATCGTTTAAACTTTTGAATTAACTTTTTTTTTCATTTCACTTAGAACAAAATAAAAATTATATACCTACTGGTAAAAACTTTAAAGGATAGAGTTTCCTTAAATGTTGTGAGCTACAACTTAGAACACTTTAATTTTTAATCATGTCATGTAACAGAAAATTAAAGACAGGAAAGTTTAAAATTCTTTTAAAAAATATAAATAAAAAGTTTGTTATGTTAACAAAACTTTCATGGTCTCTATTAATATATTACGTAAAATCGATTAATCACTTAATAGATTTTATAGTTGTTTTAGACTTTTTTTAATTTGAAAATAAAGATAAAATTATTTATATTTTAAAGCTTTAACTAATCTTCCACTATACAGCACTTGAAATTCGTTTTGTACCTTTTGACGTCTTCTTCAATTTCTTAGTTCCTTTCAGTTCGGTTTATTAAACGAAAACTTTTCTATTATTAATTCGCATCTGAAGTGCAATGTAAATTTATTCACAGTATTTTATTATTCTTTAAACTACAACAGTGAGAATTGTTTATTTTTAAATAAACTGTTTCAATGTCTATTTGGCAGTTTGTTTAAAAAGTGTTAAAATGGTACAAAGAAGTAAAGGAAGTCAATAATTAAATATTTAATTATTTTTAGCTCCATAATTTTAAGTATTTTTTACATAATAATTGCTTTTAATTAAAGATGGGTGTTAATTTATCAAACTTAAATAATTAAAATGGATTCAACAATAATTTAAAAGCAGAATTAATAAAGAATTTAGACCCATGTTGTTGTTTTGTTAGGAAAGGAAAGAGGAATTGTTGTGCTTTTGATTGCTAGAAGAGCAGGTGAAATAAAGTGAAAGGGGAGTGAGTAAAAGTAAAATTGGCAAATTTACGAAAAGCGTTCAAAGACGCGTTTTCCATTTTAAGAAACCGTAAGTAGTTACATATAAACTAGGAGTGTACTCCAGAGATGGGAAAAGGAAAAAAATTTAATAAGTTTTTCTCTCGAAGCATGAGCGTAGTTTTTTTTTAGAGACTTGATCAGAATTATTGTTGTTTTTATAAAGAAATATTTTCCTGTTCTTCATTTGGACTAAAAGCTTAAGAGTCGTAATGTTTCAATCTCTTCTCAATCTTCATATAACCTGAAGTGTGATGGTGGTTAGAGATTACTGAAGCTAAATTCCTTTAGTAGATGGGCTCTTTAAATCGTAAGATTTTTTCTTAGGATAGGGATATGGTGCATAACTTAATTTTGTATCAGAAACTCTTATAAAAAAATGTTATAAAATAAAACGTTATAATCATTTAGTGCGCTACAATTAAATGAAAAGTGTAACAAGAGCTGCTTTGTTTGGTTTTAGATAGATAAACGGACCAATAGCAAGAATTTCGACCATTTAAGATTCCTTCATTGCACCATCGTTTGCAATGCAATTTTTATGAATGAATAGCTGATGATGAATATGACCATGTTCCAAAGATGGTGCGAGGGCTGCTATATATATTTCTGGCCTGGCAACACTGAGTGCTGCCAAGTGCAATCTGACATTTCCATTGGAAAGTTTGTCATTTTTAAGCATAATCGTACTCAAAACGTTTTGACGTACGAACATTATTTGTGTTGTTTACAGTGACTTAAAAAAATTAATATAAAAGAAAATGGAATTAACTCTTGGGCATTTTCGTGCCATCATTTTTCACAACTTTCGACGTGGATTATCACGACAAGAGTGCACTTGAACTTAAATCTTTGTATGGTGATGAAGCACCATTCTATAGCACTGTGAAAAATTGGTATAATGAATTTAATCGTGGCCGAAGCTCGCTCAAAGACGAATTCCGTGAAGGTCGTGCAAAAACGGCTGTTGTGCCAGAGAACATTGATGCCGTGCGTGAACTCATAATGCAAGATCGACATGCGACATACCGAGAGATAGAGACATCCTTGGACATTTCTTCCACCAGCATACATTCGATACTGTATGAACACCTGGCCGTAAAAAAGGTTTGTTCTCGTTGGACCCGCACAACTTGAAAGTCGCTCAAAAAAAGGCTCGTGTCGATTGGTGCAAAGGAATGTTGCAAAAATACGATTGCGGTGCTTCAAAAGACGTTTATAAGATCGTCACAGGTGACGAATCATGGATCTATGCGTATGAGCCCGAAACGAAACAACAATCGACCGTGTGGGTCTTCAAAGACGAGCAAAATCCAACGAAAGTTGTTCGTGGAAGAAGCACTTCGAAGCAAATGGTCGCCTGTTTCTTCGGCAAAACTGGTCATGTGGCGACTGTTCCGCTTGAGCAACGTAGGACGGCCACTTCTGAGTGGTACACTACAATTTGTTTGCCTGAAGTCATCGGAGAAATAAGAAAAACCAACAAGGGAAGACGAATCGTTGTTCACCATGACAATGCGAGCTCTCACACATCGGCTCAAACCAGAGCGTTTTTGACCGGCCAAAACCTCGAATTAATGGGTCATCCGCCGTACAGCTCTGACTTGGCACCTAATAAGTTCTTCTTGTTTCCATCAAGAAAAAAATGCGTGGTAAACGATTTTCGTCGCCAGAAGAAGCTGTTGAAGTGTTCAAAAACCATGTTTTAGAGGTGTCTTAATCGGAGTGGAAAAAGTGCTTCGACAACTGGTTTGAGCGCATGCAAAAGTGTATAAATCATGCTGGAGAGTACTTTGAAAAAGAATAAAACCATTTGTGATTATAAAAATTCGCATTTTCACTATTAGGCCAGAAATATATAGATCAGCCCTCGTACTTAAGGCCGAAGTGTCTCTGGTATTTAGGCTTAAAATATTCCTATAAAAAAAGAGCTTAATTAGCAGTTCTTACTGCGTAAATTTAAGGCTTGTCCTCAGAACGAACATATTGAAGCGGGAGACATCCTAAAAACTTCTTTTAAAATGAGACTGCTAAGGAACCTGGTCACTTTACACCATTGCACTTGATATCAGTTAAACCCTTAAAGTTATTCATAACATATTTTTTTATTGATTTTTTGCCCGTTGGAAAAGAGCATTAAAAAATTCGTCGTAAATGGTTTCTGAGAACGTTTTCTCGAAAAATGTTTTTCTTTAAATTACTTTAGTACACAAAATAAATATAATTTTTAAAATTATATTTTGAACTTAAAATATCTAAAATACATCTCCATGTAATAAAACATACTTATTTAAATATTGAGTAATTTTACTTATATTTAAGAAAAAAAATAAAACGAACCACACAGTCGCCTTAGCTAGCATCTCTATGCAGGTGACATGTCACATACTAATAAATTTATTAAAGAAAAGTATAATATTTTTGTGAAATTTATTTTATTATAAAAGAAAAACATAGCAATTTCTGATAAACGTGCTTGAGGTCAATAAAATTTTGGCAAATAAATATTTTCAATAAATTGAAATGAAGAAACATGAGAATAACATAACAACAAATACGTACATAGATAAAATGACAGACAGGTTGTACATACAAGTATTTGTGTTTGTCTAAAAATGATATTTTCAATAAACTTTACAAATGGAAGAGTTAAAAGAGGTGGGAGGATTATAAACTGCAAAAAATTAATAAAATAGCAAAAAACATTTTACAATATTGAAATAATGTTGTAATCATAAAAGGAAAAAAGGGGTAGACATCTTTAAAATGATTAACCCAGCTAACATTTTAGAGACAAAATCTCAGAATTTAGAAATTTATTTTTAAAAAGCAAATTATGCCAAATACAGTTCAGAAACCATCATTAGGTTAAGAAATATAATGCAAATAACTTAAGAACCACCATTAACTCACGAAAATTTCTCCGATTTAAATTTTTCCGAACTGAATTGTTAAGGATGTTTTTAGAACGAAGGTTTATAATTGATTGTTGATTTGTTTAAATTTGTTAAATATTTTTTAAAATAGTTCTTTACTAAGGAAAGGTTTCACATGTATACTGTGATAACTTGCATGTAGAATCTACGTTTATAAATTTTAACAGGACCACGCTTACCTTTAGGAAAAAACTCATTCCCATGCCTGACCCAACTGAAATACCAAACCAATTATTCAGTCCACTTACAAATGTCTCAGGAAGAAACTACACTTCGTTACTATGAAACGCAAAATATAAAAAACTGTTAACTATTTTTTAGATTCTCTTCAATTGCCAACTGAAATGTCAAAACCAACTAAGATGTCAAAACTAGTCATTCAGTACCATTACAAATGTCTTAGAAAGAATGTACACCGCGTTACTATGAAACGGAGCATTTTAGATTTTCTTCAAATGCGACATTGAAAATTGCTTGGAATCTCAAGTCTGCTGCATGTTTTCCCAGCGACCATTAATCCGTCAATGCTGATATCAACGTTAAGGTCCTTTCTAAACAATAAGGATAGGATGACAGGAGAGCCGCTCGGCTGTCGACGAAGATATCAATTTTTCCGCAAGTGTTTCTATTTTATAATAACTTACATGCTGCTGTTGTTTCAAACATTTCAGCGGGAAACTCGCTGGATTCATCAGGCCGATCCTCACCTCTTTATAATCGGAGACATTACAAGCTGTCGATTTTCTTCTAGTTGCAGTCTATTTTACTACTTTAAAGCTTAAGCCCTATATTTCTTTAATAATAGTATAGAATTTTACAAGAGTTTAGGGTGGTCCAGAATTATACTTAAATATTTGCAACTTTTCAGAGGGAAAATTCGCAGCAAAAATAATATGACTGCTAAATCTTGATCTATGCAACTAAACGTTTTTTTGCGATAATTCTTTAACCGAGTTATGTTGACACCTTCAAATACTCTGTGTTGGTTGTCTTCTTATTAAAATTAAAACACGGGAATATACAATTAAATTAATTAAACTTCAAAAATATTGTGCTACTTTCCCGAACAAATTATTTAAATCACCAATATTGATTATTCTTCAGGAAACTTCTGACAAATATTTTAAATGAACTAAAGATCTTTGTCCAAACTATAAAGTAAAGACAAAAATTAAAGTTCAACCAAAAACAACAATAATCAACTATGATTTTATTTTTCTTTTACCCACTGTAAAATATTTTTAAATACCCTTTTTTGCCCAAAAATGCCAAACTGGAAAGTGTTAAACATTTGATTGAAATAAACAGCATTGAAACTTTGTATTCAAAAAAGTATAAATTTATAATCGAACAGACAAGTCTTTTGCGGGACAACAAATCTGGCTCTAGAGCAGAGCACTCCTCATTGTAGTAAATCTTTTTAGCCCAGTTTATAAAGATTTCTTTTTTCAGCTTTAAAGTGTACAATTCTTATCAAACACTCCATTCCTAATATAAATGATCTAAAACATTATTCGAGTTATGAACCTCACATTAACGATAATATTTTTTCCCACTAACGAAAAAATTGTTCGCTGGGATATTCATTTACATTGAGTGTATATATTTAATATTGACACATGTATGAAAAAAAAAACACTCACATATATTTTTATGTATGTGACATGACATTGACTTCTTGTTGTTTTCTATCGTATCGATGCGATACAGAAACGGGTTTCAGGTAAAACCATTCATTTATCTGTATGAATGTTATATTTTTGTAAAAATTTCCATTCAATTGAATTTTAATATATAAAATACTCCCACCTATAAATAAGTGTGTGTTTTTGTATTTGGGATGTTTAACAATTCAAGCATAAAATTTGAAAGTATGATTGAAATGTAACTGTAATATTTATGAGTTGGAAAATACGATACAAAATACATTTAAGTGGCGAATGGTTAAAGTTTTCATGTTTTTTGTTAAATAAAAAAATTTTTTATTGCCTGCACACTTAAAACCACACGCAAACACGCATTTATTTATAGTTGAATGTTAAGTATTTGTGTGAGTATACGACAGGACAATTTGGACAATGTTCCATTTAAATAACTTAATAAGCATACAATATTTCGGCTTACAATTTTTTCTTGATACGAATTGCCAAATCTAGCTTAAGTCAATGAGTAAAAATAGGAAAAAACGGTGTAGTTTTAAATTATTAACAGCGCAAAAAACTATAAAATTTTAAGGGCAAAACCACAGCCGATTAGCAAGAAACAGTGTTATAAAGAAACTCTTAAACATCAGAAAGCCAAAGCTTTCATTTTCTTTATAACTAAATCATTTATAATAGAAGGTTTGGTAAAGTGGGGGCCAAACACTAATTCTACAGTCAAAGGGTGCACTCAAAGACAAAACATGATTGAGATCATCATATTATGGTTGTGTTATTTGGTTGCCAACAAAACAGAGTATTGTTACATATAATATTAATATTGATGGCCTTAGTACCCTATTGTTGTCTAGCATAATAATAACATAGTAAAGTGTAAACATAATATGTCTTAAATGTAAACGTATTCAGGCCAATCATAAACAAAAATTTCGTGTGAGTTTTTCACTTTTCGCTTTTCTCCCATTATAAATATTTTTTATTGACTGCATAAAGTGAAAAAAATTCGGGGAAAAAGTAGGTATTATGAATTTAAAAAAAAAAAACAATATGTAAATAAACAAAATAGCTGCCGTCAAATTACGATGATACCAATAATATTTTTGTTCCCTTGGAATTCATAATCGGAGGAATCTTTTTTCGGGAAAAATATTTACCGTGAGAAAGAAATTTCTTAAGGAAATTCACGACTGGGCTGATCATAATTAAATGTAACAATATTATGTTCAAATAGAAACACTAAACGGATAATTTAAAATATCATATTATGGTAAAATCATAAAAAGTTTCGCAAGTGCAAACATTGAATTTTTACATAATTATTTTAAAATATAAATTCACAAAAAAATAATAATAATGTTCTTTTTATATTTTTATTGTTACCAGATAAAATAAAATTTCCCTGATGAAGCTGGGATTATCCAACGTAACGTCGGAATAAATAAATAAATCTTTTATTTTCTTAAATCGTCATTGAAAGCCCGAAAATTCAAAATTAACTTAAAACAACAGATATTAAAAAAAACGAAAAAGGTCAGAAAAAAGAAAACACTAAATATAAAAAAATAAGTATTTGTTTATTTATTTTATATACAAATTTTTACTTTTTTCTTTTTAATAACAATTTTAATTTTAAGCATTTCACATGAACCGGTAGTTAACAAACACACCCATAAACTGATAGAATAGCATTTTGCCAAGTCCTAGAAAAAAATATTTTCAAAAATTTGATTAATTATGTTGAATCTTTTGTGCATAGTAATCATTTAATGAATTAATGTTAGAAAAAAAAGTTTGCCGTAACTATAAATTCTTCACCGAAACTATACATAATTACAGAAAACATAATATGGTTATTGTGATCATATCGCAAAAAAAACAGTCACATGCTGATGATACTTTTATTATATTTTGCTACGAAAATAAGATCTGGCAGCCCTTTTTGTGTCTGGAATAAAAAAAAAAAAAAAAAAAAAACAGTTCAAACCCCCAGGAGTTTTTATTAGTGAAAGCAAAACAATACTTTTGTAGCCGCAGCAATTGAGTTAGTAAAGGCGGCTGCTTATTAGAACAGAATAAGTGATGGTTAAATTATTTGTACAGTAAAAAAAAAGGAAGAGTAATAAAAGTAAGGCGCAAACCTTAGCAAAGTCATGATTTTGTTTGGTAAAACGGGAGATTGTAAGTTCGGAATTCGTAGTATAACACGGTGTTGCAGCGTGGAGTACAAGACCACAGAAGTATAAATTAAAAAAAAAAAAATAAAGTGCTATAAAACAGAATATAAACTTATTTGCAACCAAAAAAAAATCCTTGTGTTTGAAAAGGGAAAAATTTTAAAATCTCTTCAATTTTTTGATTATGCTTGACAAATTAACAGTGCAGCTCCGGTTAGCTGTCCACAGCGACTTTAGTTGCTGTTTGCTACAGTGACTTCAGTTGATTTCCTTTTTATATATTTAAATTACTGTTCTCTCACATCAGCTTTGGTTGACTGCTCTGACGGAGGCAGCTAATTCGGTTGACTCTTTTCCACCAGCTTTGACTGGCTATTGTTTTAACGACATCCTTTAATATTTTTTACAGCGGCTAAAGTGAATATTTTCTCTTTATAAAGTATAGTTTTATTGTAGAAATAGTTTAAATAAATATATTATTTAAAGTTTAAACTGTGCAATTCCCATTTCAGTATTTAGGCGGGTAAAACCGTCTGTATGCTTCTAATATGGAGTGCTCTGGTTTTTTTGTGTTAGTTGTTTCTTTTTTGCTTCCATTTATGTACGCGTAGGTATAAACAAATGAGCAAAAAGAACTCTGCAACAAGAACAAAACAAACTTATTACATTCGAATAAGTAGCCTATTATACGCCTTGATATGAAACGCTGACGTCAACAATAAACTATTTTGACTCTTTTTTTTATCAACAAATCGATTTGAAAGAGTATAAAATATCTTAAACTACAACCGTGAGCTGATCCAGAACCTCAAACTTGTTAATGTTGTCCGCCTTTAATGTCTATTTACTCAAAGCTTGTGTGCTTCTAAGTCATGGACACGATGGATCTGTTTTAGACTTTTCACTTCTTAAATGTTGTGGGGAGTTAAAGCATAAAACAGTGCGAAATCTTCACCGAAATTAAAAACTGCTTGCTTTAATCTAGAACGCTCTCATCTCATGTCATAGAGAAATGCCGAACATTGTATTAATTTTGTTCCACAATCCGAACCTACATCAAACCGAACCAATTCTATATAATCGATTTTATTTTCTCATTGTCAAAATGTATGATATTCATCATGAAAGTAGCAAGAAATTTTTGTTTAGTGGTGAAGCAAGAGGGGTAAGCAATAAAGCATAGCTTCAGTTTTGAGGGAATGTTTATGTTGGTTATGTTTTGTTTAAAATAGCGAATATCACTGCAACTTATAAAGAAAATTGAAAAAAAGTTGCATCAAAAAATGGCATAGTGTAAACGTGGACTTATTTTTCCTGGTTTCTTAAAATATTAAATCATTATTTGAAAATAATATTTTTGTATCAATAAATTTAAAAATAAAAAACTAATGAACTCAAGCTTAATTAAAAGTCGTTTTACCAATATGAATATAAAAAATATATATTACAATTCTTCTTTTCCCAGAAAGTTGTTTTATTTGCGAACTTTTTCACAACTTAATATTAGTATTTATGATTTTTGTTTTAATCAACAACCGTAGAATCGTTGTTAGTGGTAACAATACGTTTAGTAGGTGTGTAGCTTGAGTTACTTTCAAATACTACTAAGATTTAACCCCTTTTTTGGTATTACCTTAAGGACATACAAACAAACAACTAAAAAAGGCATATTTGGCTAATAAATTAACTATGGTAGCGTTGTTTTTATAATTAAGTAATATCCTGTCCAGGGTCTAAAATTTATACCCAGACATACATGTGTACGTGTGAAGAAAGCACGAGTTCTGTTGGATTGCATGCCATAAATGAGAAAGTAGATGAAGAGTACTTTAGGTGATGTATGAATATGAGTTTTTAGTGGTTTTGTAATTTAATGCACTTTTAAGTTTTGCGTACTTAAATGTTAAGCAAACGTATTCATTAAAGGCTGACTTGGCATAAGGGAAACTAACACTTTAAGTTGTAGACACGAGTCCTCTTGTTTATTTTGTATTTATTAAGAGTGTTGTGTTTTATGTTATAATTACCTGGTTGTTTGAAGGGGATTATTATTACTATTATTTTTTTTTAACAAAGGTAAGTCTGAGTGTAAGAGAGCCACTCCTGGTGTCAGTTTTTATGTGTTAAAATTAAATGGATTTTTTTTTATTTTAAAATAAATATTTATTCATAATCTAAAGTTTAAATTGTATGAGTAGATCATGGCAAATTAAATGTTTCAATTTTAAGTTGATTTAAAACTGTATAACAAACAGTTCGAATTAAAAAAACTCAATAATAATTAAAATTTTTATAAAATTTAAACAAATTCCAAAGGTTATATTAACGGAAATAAATGTCAAGCCATTCACGTAAGAAAAATGTTGAATTTAGTAAAATTTATAAAAAAAAAAATTATGAAATCAATAAAAATAATTTTGTTAAGAGTCATTTGTTAAGCAGTACCGATTAAGACAAATTCGTCGCTGAAAATAGGAAGAAATATCCTTCGTATTATAAAACAATTAATAGTGCTATATTCGGCTATGCCGAATCTTATATACCCTTCCCAGATTTCCCATTTTGATTTTAATTTATTAAATTTTCAAACCCCCCACAGATTTACATAGAATTGCGCTTTTCGAATAATTTACATTAAATATTGGCACTCATAATACGTCATGATTTTTGCGATAATATTTCAGACAATAAGAGAAAGAAATAAAAAAGTACATAAATCCATATATCTATAAATAAATATATGTACATTTAAAATGTTTAAATAATCCGAAAAATCAAAAAAAAAAATGAGATAAGACAGATTTAGATTTAGACAAATGTTGGAAAAAAGCGCGAAATTTCATCTACACTTAACGTACTTTTTTTTACAACGGAAAGTAACATATAAAAGGGCTGGGCAACAAAAAAAAATGTATTTTCTATTTAAACTTATCTCTCTGGCATTCGGCCAAAAAAAGGCAATGCTCCCCTATTTAGTCGACTGTAACCACGATCCTTTGGGTTTGGATAAGTTTCGCGATTTCTGCTTTAACCAAGGTCACATTTAAATATCTGTGAATGTTCGAGTTTAAGAAATACCAAGTAGCGGATACAATAATTTTTATCACAGTATTTAAGATTTTGAAAATTTTTTTTGCATTCATTTCATAATTCGTATTAACAAATTAACAAAACTACAATATTGCTAAAAAATTTGTTTTATTTAATTTTAAATGTAATTAGTACAGTTTTTTTTCATACAAAAATTCTCATCTTTAACTAAATTTTGATATTTAGACGATATCTAGATTTATCTAGCAATAGCTTCTTTCTTTCATATTCGGCTAACGACTCCAACTTGTACAAAGTTTGTTTTCAAAATTCCCTAAAACTTCTGACAACAACTCGTTACAAGTTGATTGCGCTACAGCAACGTCTATTTGTCGCCCAACAACTTTTTGATTATTGCTGCAAGCTTCACAACCACGTACACGCAGAAAAAAAACATTCACCAAAATTTTACTCACGATAAACATTTTTTGTTAACTTTTAACGATTATATGGTTACCAAAATGAATAATTTATTATTCGGAATCTTTTAAAATTTAATTACTTTACTTTATTCGTGCTTGATTCCTTCAAATATAAATATTTCATGATATTCTCATGAATTATTTATTATTTTAAACTAAACTACAAAATGAAATGTATTACTGCGGGGAAAGCAGTTATTAAATGTTTGCTGTGTTTTTGTGTAGAACATTTTTGAGTTGTTATTGTCTTCTGTCTTATTGATTCAATGAAATTCTCATTTAATCAATTTGGCTTTTGATATAAGACTTTCTGTTTTTCTATACAAAATTTGGGTAAAATCCACTGATGAGCTATTTGAGCAGTAGTGAAATGGCCATGTGCTTTCCCCGCAGTAATACATTTCATTTTGTAGTTTAGTTTAAAATAATTAATAATTCATGAGAATATCATGAAATATTTATATTTGAAGGAATCAAGCACGAATAAAGTAAAGTAATTATATGGTTACTGTACACAAAAAATGCAACATTGTTGGTTTTAACTTGAAAACCACTACCAAACTTATTAAAAATAGTATAAAATATTTAACTATAATATATTATTATTAATCATGGTTAAAATCAACAGAATAATGTTTGCGCTAAAAAATATTTAGTTCTAGTTTTTAGAATTTTTCTAGTAGCTAAAATTTGAAATTGTTTTTTATTGTTAAAGAAAGTGAAAAAAATAAAAATTTATGTACAAAATAAATAATTAAAAATAAAATGCAAAATATGAAAACAAATAAAAAGGGAACTAAAACATTTAAAAAAAGTTGAAGTAAATATGTATAAATATGAAATCATTTATTCGGGCTTGTAAACTATTTTAAGCAAATAATAGATTTTTTTTATAAATTTAAGTTTTTAAATAATTTTTATGCCAAATGGTTAATAATTTAAACAATAATAAGTTTTTTATATCAAAAAATTTTGCACTTACAAGACTATGTTATAATTCCATTATATAACATGGCATTTTCAGCCATATTATTATATTTTAATTTAACCATTTAATGTTTTTATTTTAACATAATTATGTTTATACTTTAGACAACAATATGGTTGCAAATGTAACAATACTATGTTTTGTAAGCAACCATATAATGAAACCATAGTATGTTACTCTTAGATTATGGTTACCTCAACCATATTTTTTCTTTGCGTGTAACGATGACGATTATCTATCAACTTTTTTAAATTGCTAAAAATTAAAAGAATATTCACAGACCTTAAACTATAAAATTAAGGAGTTTTTTCTTTAAGAAAGATAGAAGGATAGAACCCAGCATTCGATATCGATCTAAATTTATATAGAATAAGAATAAAATAATTAAGTCAAAACTCAAAATAATTCTAAAATAAGCACAACAACTTTTATTACGACTAAAGAAATCGAACAATAAAAGTTGAACATTGCAAATTAATTTATGAATTAATTTAAATACTAATATAATAAGACATTTTAAATAAAATTCCTTCATATATAAATTTTCAAAGTATTCTTACGCTTTGACAAAAAGTCTCTTTAATTTACACTATACAATTTAAAAGAAGACAAAAAACAAAATAAAACAATAATAATTTAATAAGACAACCATTCAATGCAGCACAATTAGCAACGCCTTTTATGCACCGTACTTCAGTGTCAACCAATCAATTTGTCTAACAATTTAAAAAAACCAATATTCATTCATACGTAAACTTTGACGGTTAGCCTCACCCTCTTTTGTTTCATATTGAATTTTAGAGAAAAATTTTACATTTTCTCAGCTAAATTTTTTCTTTCTGTTAAAAAAAAAAATTAAAAAAACGATACGTGAAAATTCTATTATTTCTTTTCAATATTGAATTTATTAACATGAAGTCAAGGGAAAACGTGCTTAGAATAGACTTAAAGAAAGTTCAAAATCTTGTGATATTTTTTGAAAATACTATAAATGGTTGTTGGTAGGATTGTGTGCGGTAACATTTAAAAAATATTTATTTTTATGTAGCGGAAGTATTTAAAATAATGACACTTAAGGTACGTTTGTTGCGATTGTCAAGACATTTAGAAGACGGAAAATTAGTGGCTGGGGTTTTTAAGAAGATTTTCAATAATATAAAGGACACTTTGGAATATTTTAACATTGAAGAAGTGATGAAAACACAACTTTATTTTTATTTTTTTTAATACAAATTGTGTTAAATTTTGACTTTTAAGAGGATGAACACTGTTTCCATGAAGCTTTGTTGTTACTTTTAATAATAATATAGTTGGTATTTAAACCATATTGTTGCCTAGCATAACAATAATATGATAAAGTGTAAAAATAATTACAGTAAAAGTGTAAACATTAAGTAGTAAAATAAAAATAATTAATTAATTAATATCGTTGTTAATGTCATGTAATTTTTTAGAATCATAATATGGTCTCGTAAGTCCAAACATCTTCTGAAATAAAAGACTTAGTTTTTGATTGTTTTATTTATTAGCGACTTGTTACAAAAATTGTTTAAAATTGTTAATTCATAAAAAAATCAATTATTTGTTTATTTATTTTGTATATTAATTCTAATATTTTTCTTTTTTTTTTTCTTCAACAATAATAACTATTTCAATTTTAAGCGTTTTCTCATGAAACGATGGCTAACGAACAAATCAGTTTAATGAAAGAACAGCATTCTGTCAAGTCGTAGAACAAAATATTTTTAAAACCGAATTTTTCGACCTTTTTTTTTTTTTTTTAATTGAAACCAACCATGTTGTATTTGTTTTTTTGTTTTTGGTAACCATAAAATGATTAAATGTTAACAAAAAAATGTTTACCGTGACTGAAGTATTAACGAAAACAACTATAATTTGTTCACCGCAACTATATGTTATTAAAGAGAACATAATATGGTTATTGTGACCATATCACTTACCTGTTTTATCTCTGCGCTTATATTGTCCGCATTTACATACTGCGTACATCTGCAAACAGCAAAAATATCTAACCAAACATCTGCAGGAAAACTGATAGCGGGGTTATATTTAAAATACGGAAGAGGTGGTGCTTAAGTTCCAGTAAGAAAACCAGCTCCATCGAGGACTGTATAACTTGTGCTACTAAAAGACAAAAAGACTAGCTAAATGCTTACTCAAGCAATAAAATCAGGTAAAATCAGATACTTAGTTGAGACATAGCAGCCTTTGTGTAAGACTCCATGCTGTCTTACACAAAGATAAGAAACTAAATTGAGTAAACGAAGAAGAAAAACGGAGGCTTGGTAAGAGTAAAAAATCCAGAGAGAGAGATCAGTATAGTGTTGTGTTACTTTACTGTATACAAAAACTGTCTACGAAATCTGTACAGAATGAGAAAATAGAAAATATAGTGAATGATGTTACAGAATATTTCCGTGGACATTTCTAAGCAAACGTGAAAATTACATAATAAAATTTTTTTAAGACCATTGTCCAATTAAGATACACTGGCTAGAAATTGTTAGGGAGCATTATTCATAGCATGGAATTATCTATAATCCCTCTCCAATGTAAAAACAAAAATTAACAGTTTTATTATTGACTTCGAATTCAGATTTAGAAAAATTTGTTTTTAAATATTTCTTGTAGAGTTTTGTACACACAAAGAAAAAACATAATCTAAACGCAACATGCTACTGTTAAATTAGAGAGTCGTGTGCAAAACATAATATTGTTACAATTAATAATAATATAGTTGGTCTTGTATCCAAATTTTTGTCCAGCTTAACAATAACCTGGTAAAGTATAAACATAATAAGGTTTAAATATAAACATTAAATGGTTAAATTAAAATATCATAATATGGTTGAATATGTCGCGTTATAATATTAAATGCAAAGATTTCCTGATATAGTAGAGTTATTATTATTTATTGTTTCATTTATTAATGATTTGTCACAAAAATTATTTAAAAACATAAATTCACAAGAATTAATTAATTAAAACGCTTTGACGCACAGGCTTAAAGAATCATTTATAAAAGAAATATAGTTTATAAGCCCAAATAATGGCATCTTATCTTCATATATTCCTCTGTGAACAACTATTTATGGAGTAAATTTTATATTCTCGTAATGAAGATATTGTACGATACGTAATGGTAGTTCGGACCTGACTCCACATTTATCCAAATTTTCTGACACTTTAATCTAGCATGCACGAAGATATACTTTGTTGCATAATAGCAATTATTGTTAATGTAACAGCTTTAATTGAAAAATATATAAATGTTTTCACAATTGTGCCTAAAACACAAGTATAAAGAATTATGTTTATTTCAACTATTTTATAATGTTTTGCATAAATTTTTAATTTTTTTTTTTATTTTATTAACAGTAAAAAACATTTTTCACTTTAAGCTAACAAAAAAAATTACTAAATTGATTGAAAAACATTCTGTCAAGACCTAGAACAAATATCTTTAAGCGCAAACGTTATATTGTTTGCTTTTAATTATACTTTGATTAATAATATTTTATAGTTAAATGTTAAAAAAAATGTTTGTCGTAACTGAACTTTCGTTGAAAACAACTATAGTTTGTTCTCCGCAACATTGTTACAAAGAACATAATATGATTTATAGGACCATATCACAACCATGTTTTTTCTCTGCCAGTAAATAATGTTAAAAATTTTCCATCTATAAAAATAAAATGTGCTGACAACAGTTTTAGTACCGTTATAACTGTAAAATTGCTTGCTTTCATAATTGTACCTCTATTTTGTCACGAAATGACCTATTTTTATGAAAACAAATATATTCTATATTCGACCCAAGGTTGCAAGGGACCTCCTCGCAACATTTTGTTTAAATCCATCCATTAACTTTTAACTGATGCGAACACATGAGACAGACGGAAGAACAGACAGACAAAAATTTCAAAAATAGGTGTTTTGTATACCAACAACAAAATTTTCGAAAAAAAATTTAATGTACAGAAATGACCCTGTTACATATTTATTATATATTGATGATTATAATTTACGACCATAAGGCTTCTTAATACTATGGATTTCATCGATGTAAACTTTATTTGTTTTTTTGCTTCAGAAAACAGTGTATTTATAAGACCATAGACTTTAAACTCTCAATTACCGACAACAATACAACAAAAACAATAACAACTTAAAGGAAAATGTCAAAACTTTCACCGTATAAAAAAGCAGAATAATATGTATTTCACCCATTTTAGCTTTTTTTTCCAAGTTCTAAATAAAATTAGTATTGAAAATGACACTTGTAGTGTTTGGAATTTTAAAATCTTCTTTAATATTGCAAAAATTTGAAGGCAATAACGAACGAAACATTAATAACTAGAAGAATGAGTGTTTTGTCAAATTTATTTTCTTTTGCTGGCATTTTAATATCCTGTGAAGATTTTTTTTATATTCAGATGTATATTTTTGAAAATGGCTGAAGCCACAAAGTTTCTTACAAATGTATTTCAAAATTTTTTCACACCTTAACGTAAACCTATTAACACTCCTACATACAGTCATATACATACGTTTACAGTTATATGCGTATATTTACATATGCGTGTCCTTTTTGCCATCTTCCCCACCATTATAAAGTATTTTAACTATTTAAACCGTGTTACGTGTTTATTTGGTTTTATGTTTTTTTTTGTTTTTTTTATTTTCTTGTCCGTTTTATTTTCTATTTTTACTTTTCTAACGATTGTTGGTATTTATTCAAATTGAGACATTAGACAAATTAAAATGTACACATAATTTTTGATTGTTATTTGCTGTTGTTGTTATTGCAGTTACTATTTAAGTATTTGTGTGAGTATAAGTATATTTAAATGAAAATGTGTCTGAATCCACACGAAGATAAGGTGTGCGTTGATATGATAAAGTCACTTATTTTTCATGTGTGTTTTTTGCGTTAAAAATAAAAGGACGGTGCGCAATCACTATGTTTTTGATATTTTTAAATATTATTACTTAAGCAGTAAAATTAATTTAAGAAGAGGGGAAAAGACTTATATAAGTTTAAGGCAGCGTGAACTTCACGCAAATTGACATGGTTGTGAGATGGTCACAATAAACATTATATGTTCTTTGTTACATTGTTAAAATGTAGAAAACAAATTATAGTTGTTTTCAACAATACTTTAGTCACGATAAACACGTTTTTGTTGATATTTAACCATTATATGGTTACTGTGCAATAAAATACAACATGGTTGGTTTAACGTAAAAAAATTTAACCACAACCAAAGTTTTATAACTTATTAAAAATAATATAATATATTTAACCATAATATATTTTTATTAATCAGAGTATGATAAAAATTAAACAGAATGAATGACAGAATGCTTTTCTATCAGTTTAGTTATTTCTTGTTAGCTTAAAGTTGAAATTATTTTTATTGTTGCAGAAAAAAAAATAAAAATTTATGTACAAAATAAAAAATTAAAAATAATATAAAAAATATGAAACCCAATAAAAAGGTAGGCAAAACATTTTAAAAATAGATGAAATGTATTTTTGTAATAAAATTATCACCGCAGATGCCATTTTAACGTGTTATAAGTCTTGGATAAATGTGAAGTCAGTTCCGAATTACCATTACGTACCGTATATATTCAATACGAGAATATAACGTTTACTTCATAAATGGGTATTTACAAAAAAATGTATGAAGATAAGATGCCGTTATTTGCACTTATAAATTATATTTTCTGTATAAATGATACTTATAGCCTTATATTATATATTACATACTTATATATAATAAGCAAATAATTGCCTGATAAATTAGGAAATATTTGCTCTTACGAGACTATATTGTAATTCAATTATATAACATGACATTTTCAAGCATATCATGATGTTTTAATTTAACCATTTAATGTTTATATTTAAACATAACAACCACATTATGGTCGCAAGATCCGCTTTATTATTATTAAATGTAACAATACTATGATTTGTTAACAACAATATAATACAACCATAAGATGTTGTTCTTAGATTATGGTTACCTCAACCATGTTTTCTCTTTGAGTGTTGATACAATTGAGGCTTCGACAAAGAAACGACTGCAAGTTTTTAGAATATATTATAAGAACCCGGAATATATATATACTTAATGAGGTCGAAAATGGATATTGTAGAAATTACATGAATGACAAACTTAGATATAACCTTTTGCCACCTCTTATAAAGGGTATAATAACAAAACAGCATTTTCTTAAAAAATGTTACAAAAATTTATGTTATCAAAAAAATTTTCAAGCAAATTAATTTGTAAATGAAAATTAAAAACATCTGTTTGACTAATTCTTACTACTAAAAAATTTAGTAGCGAAAACTTACAATCAATATTTTCTCTCTCATAGTTCTTTTTTTAACTCGCTTCTTGCAAGTTCTTGAGCATGTAAATACGATCTAGTAACAATTAGCAACAATTGGAACACTTTTTAGTTACTGAACAAACCTAATATAATTAATCAAAACACCCGAAGAAGTTAAATGTATCTTTACATACACTGTACACATATAGAACATCATTTAAAACATCGAGTAGATCTAATGTAGATGTAATAAATCAACGATCAATTAAGAAATGTGCTTTAAAATGGCCAACGATATGAAGGTAAAGAAAGTTTCAACCCACGGCCCATTTTCTATCATATTTTGGGCGCGAAAAAAGGTGAGTGTCACTTTTATCGCAAATCAAGAATTATCGCAAACATGTCTATTATTCTGTAGATCGTTATAGGTTTTAATTTACCGCTCTTGATATTAGTCGATCTCCGTCCGCGTAACGTTGGGTACTTTTTTCCTCATCTTCGGACTAGAGAAAGTTGGATAATGTGAAGTTGAAGATGTGATAGAAAACTACTTTAGAATAGTTAGCATTGAAGATATAGAGGATATAGCTCTGGTTACTACAGCAGTCTAACCACAAAAGCAACATTTATCCATTAGACCAGAGAGAAACGAACGAGGCGAGAGGGTTATTATCTGTGTGGACCTACAGTGAAATAATTAAAGCTTTCATTATCTAAAAAATTCGGACCGGCTTAAACCACTAAAAGCAAGAATATATGAATCCATGCTTTACTGATTAAGAGTATCAATAGGTACTATTGCAAAGACTTGACTGTTCAAATATGAAAAGGTTCCCTTAATAGGTCCTCAAGGACAAGCTTAAATCGTTCTCAAATATCTATCAAACAAAAAAATAAATAAGGAAAATTAATAAAATACAAGTGTTCTGAGTTGTAACAGTGCTTTCATAAATTTGTCACCTGACGAAAAACCAAATGGAATTAAATAATCTCTTTTAGCTTTGCTCGTAAAGGGTTGTTGGCAGTTCACATTTTCTGTAAAGGCTTCAACGCTGGTTGATATCAAACTGAGGATAACAAGGCGACACATATTACAGCTGATGTCCTGATAAACTCATATGATTTAAAATTGGCGATAACGATTCGAAATGGCAAAATAGGTGTCTTTTGCCAGAAATCTGATGGCAAGTAAATTCTAGATGCAACTAATTAACGTTGTACTTTAACGTAAAAATCTTTGGGAAAATGCTCAAATAAGTATAGCAATTTTAAATTTAATAATCCGCGTTTGGCAGACCATGGACGTTTATATAGTAGAACTTAGCCCTAGCACCTCGGCTATTCAAAAAAGACTAATTCTTCCTTCATAAAACTAAGCATTCTAAATTAGCAACTGAAAGTACACAAACCTTAGAGCATTCGAATGGCTGACAAGCAACTGAGACACTTCTATTTTACGTACCAGTATTTTTGAATAAAAAGCGAAAAATAGAAGTAACCTTATGAGTTTGACGCGCATTTTAAGAGTTTGTGAGTTAGGGGATGAGTTGTAATGGATTTTTATATTATTTTTCCTAAGTTGAAAAAATTTACATTTTTTACTTTTTTTTATTTATTTTATATTGTTTTTATAATTTTGTAATATTAAAATTATAATTGCAATTTATATTAATGTTTATTTAAATTTATTACGACTATGATTATGATTCATGTAGTTAAATTTAAATTGTTTTTAATTTTTTTTTTTTTACTTTAAATTTGTATGTGTGTTGCCAAAAAAAGGTGAAATGCCACTGGGTATAAGTAACAATGACGAATCCAAGGCGAATTAAATATAAGGTGATAGCGGTGGCGAATTCAATTCTTTTCCCATGTATTCTAACTGTCAAACTCCATATATAAAAAATGTATCTAACTGTTATACAGATTTTTTATATATGGAGTTTGACAGTTAGAATACCAGGGAAAAGAATTGAATTCGCCACCGCTATCACCTTATATTTAATTCGCCTTGGACGAATCTATTTAATATTTGCTTTATTAAGGGAAAGAGTCAACGAGTACCGATATTTAAAATCCAAACCATTATGCCACAAAATGGGTTTAGTGAAACAAATCTACAATTATCAAGAACTTGATTTTGATTTTTATTTTTGAAAAGAGTCAGATTAGTAAACATTTTGAAAAGTAAATAACGATGCTTAAAATTGCAAGAAAATTAAAATTTTCTTAAGGAATGTTAAAGATAGATTTTATTTGTATCTGAACAAAGTGTTATTAAGATAAAGTTGGGGTGGGGATGAACGAGAAAAGTTTAAATACTTTCACTAAAGATCTTATTTTTCAGTAAGAAAAAGTTGCCATCTATTCAGCAAATCATTTTAAAACATAAAGCTTTTCAGTGCTTACACGCAGGATTAAGCTGAAACCCGTCAGTATTATTAAGTGAAGATTCAACTCTTATTAAAGCAGGAAGAAATATCAGAAGACTGCCAGCTGGATGTGGTTAAAAAAATCTTAGAACTTTAAGTATTACTGTATTCTAAACTAAATTTTATTGCTCAAATAAATCTGACAGCAAATAAAGCCAAATGTATACTTGGCTTAGTAAAACGTTGGGCTAAAGAGTTTAGTGTACCTTACGTTACCAAAAGCCTACATACATACATTTTTTGGATCCATATTTTTTGGGACCCTATATATGAAAAAAATTCCGATGTTATTGAATATGTGCACAAGCAGTTCCTGCTTTTTTTACCTTCGAGAAATAAACTTTAACTCACTGTACTTATCTTCATATTCTGCCTAACTGTCGCTTGTTATGCTTCGAACTCTAACCAACCGCACAACTGTGCTTAACATTTCACTTTTTTTAAACGTAACTATTGCTGCCGTTTCATGTAGTTTGCTTATCTCCAACATCACTTAAAACGTTCCCCAACACCTATCAAGTTATTTTATTCCTTTATCATTTCAGGTCTTTTGAGCTAATTTTGCAAATGCAGACTCTCTGAAGATTATGTGTAACCATTTTAACAAAATTTTATCATATCATATCTAAACCGATTTTGATTTTTTCTTTATTTGAAAGGCTGTGCTTGCGTATTAATCCCGTCTTAAAATCAGCTCATAATTTTATAAATTAAAGGGTGTGACCATACAACATACATGCTTTTAACGTGTATTATGAACAGAAAAAAGCACCACTATAAAATTGAAAAAACTGCGTATCACTATAGTAACCAATAGCAGAAACAGAAAAAAAAATATATATATAAATCTAAAAATTTAAGGGACGACATATGGGACGAAAATTGACCTATGTTGGCCTTTATTTTAAATCGTTATAGACAAACGCTTAAAAATTAGACAAAATGTCGATTACTATGGCCACTATAATATAAGCATATATATTTAAAATTTTAAATTAAAGGGTGCCCCAATAGTTTGCTTAATTTGATGTATACGGCAATACTTTTGAGCAGTCGGATGAAATTTACAAAAAATCTAAGTCGGCTATAAATAAACCTGGAATTAGAAGTTAAAGGATGTCCCAGCAGTTGATGTAATTTAATTTGTGTAGCCAAACTTTTGAACCGTTAAAGACGGACAGATGAAATTAACGAGGAATATATTTTGCTAAGTCCGCTATAACAACATTAAAAAATTAAAAGGTATTTTCATATTTGATGTCATTTGACTTAACGGCCCTGTCCTGTGAACCACTATATCGCTGGTCCTCATGTAGAAAGGACATAACTCGATTTTTTACGAAATTGAAATTTTTCGTGATTCCAATACGTTTGACACATATACACCTTGTCACAAAATTTAAATGCAATAGTATCAAAAATACCAGTTTTCTAAGCATTTGCATTTTTAATATTACATTGTGATAAATACAGTTTCTATTATGTTTTTACCTTCTCCTGTAAAGTTACCTATATACATATGTATACAAACACTTAAAAATAACACAGAATGTTCACTACTTTGTCTAGTGTTACCAGAAGTATAAAAATTTTAAATTATAAAATTAAAGCGTGTCACAATAATTGATATAATTTGAAGGTTTTTGTTATAGACAGACACCTAAAATCTGTTTTGAAGTCGTGGTTTTTGCAAGTATTACTAAACTTTGTAACATAAATTATCTGCAAGGATTATTTAAAAATAGACAAATAAATAAATCAATAAAATAAAATAACAATAACAATAATATAATTTTATTTTATATTTTGCAAAAATCAAATTTTATTTAATTTTAATTAATTATTTAAAATTGTTATTTTAAAATCAATCAAGTTTACTTTTTCTTTTTTTTTAAGTGTTAATATCAAAGCCATTTATAAACTCTTCTATATATTTAAAATACACATAATGCTAGAAGAGCGACTGGAATGAACAAGGAATTCGTCGACCAAAATTCGTTGTGTAAACTCGTCGTATGAAGCATAATAACGACGAAAAAACATAGCAGTTATAGTTTTTGAAATTGTAATTTTTGACCAAATAAAAATAACAGTTAAAAAATAAAACATTAAAAAAAAACAACTAGAACCAAAATGCTACGAAATAAAAATAAATTAATTATTTAAGTAAAATTACTTTCAAAACTAAAGCCAAACATGGTCTATATGTAGCTTTTCCTATGTCGTTCGCCGGCGTAAGCAAAAGAAATATATTGTTACAAATAATAAAATCTGACAACCCCTGTAGTTGTTTCCGCATGAGCGTGGTGAATAAGTTAATTCAACAACCAACGGTATGTGTACAGAATAAAAAAAAAAACATAATTAGCTAACAAAAGCTGAGCAGCCTCAATGGCTGCGTTGGTAGAGGTGCGTACTACCAACCAGGGGGTCCGTGTTAGATACCGCATGCGGGGGTGCGTGCAACGAAAGAAAATAATAATTGTTATAAGCAATTAAAATTAATTAACAGCAGTACAAACCTCCCGAGTGGCAAAAAGGCAATTATTGTGTGAAGCCATGGCAGATAATTTAGTGGAGACGTCCAATTTAATATAAGAGAGCAGATAATTGTCAAGGAGCCCTTTATAATAAAAAGTAAGAGCAATAGCGGTTAGCGCGGGGAAATGTAGCAGCATAACAACAGTGTATGGCAGACGTGTGTTGTGGCTACTGGATTAAAGGAGATGACTGGCTTGGATAAAAGGAGTAGTGCAGATGTCTGTGGATGGTTAAGGTTACTAAACAAGGCATCGAGTAGTTCATGTCTCGCCGGAGTAACACAGTAGTGTAACGTGGATGGCTGCGTTTGTGGTGATAACGCATGTTTAGTAAATACGAGACCAAGGGTTCACAAGACCGGTAGGATCGAGAAGTAGAGCCAGGCAAATCCATAAAGAAATAAAGTTAGAAGACAGAATTTAGCCACAGTGGTATTTGCAATCAAAAGAATCCGTACGTTTGCCTGTCGAAAAAGGGTAAAACGTAACAATATCTATTGCAGAGTACGCTGCGTATTGCGAATTTTGAATAACGCCATGATTGTGTCTATTTTTTGATCCACAAATAAGTATTAGTTTTGGCGACAAATCTTAGAGACCAAAAATTCTGTTTTCGTCCCAGTTATATTACTAGCATAATAAGAAAAATTTTGTAGGTAGAAAAAAAAAACATAATAATTCTTGGAGTAATAAAGATTTCATACTTCAATAATGGTGAAATATAAAATCAATTTTATCATGACATGAATATTCATTCGCACTGCCCAAACTAGTTTTTTTTATAAACTATTTTAAAACAATTCCGAAAATGAGAAGAAATCTTAAAATTCGACATCACTGTTTTCACAGCATGCTGTGAATTGCACTTTAGAACACTCTGTGTCCGTACTTTGTTGTTTTTGACATCAACTACATTTAAGTTGTGTTAAACCACACCCTGTGTATTTGAACATTTTTTCTAAACGAATACACAAACCTAACACTTAGTAAAGACAAAAATCTGCAATGAGAAACACAACGATTATCGGAGTTATCGATAATAACAATTTGTAAATATTAGAGTCCCTTTCATAAGTTTTGTGCGTGACGAACAGAGGCCGCCACTTTCGTTCTAGTAAAGACATAAATCAATTAAGAATATTTTTAATTAATGTCTTACTACTTCTAGATATCGGATGAGTTCATTTAAACCATTGAGCCAGTGTTGCCGTTTTATGGGCATATATACTTTTTACAATAATTTTTAAAACTTTTTTGCTTTAAAATTATTTGATATAAATTTCTCAGTCAATTTTAATAGTGCTTTATAATAAATAATAACTAGACTTTGTCATTTAGAGTATTTGATGGCATGTAAACGAAATTTAAAAATTGTATTTATTCTGGTTGATTAATTATTACTAAATATTGGAGGCTTTCAGGCATGTTCTGACAATCACAAATCGCTTAAAACTGGCGATGCGAGATGAAATCGCATAAATGGTGTTCTGAAGTTCACAATAGCAAGAAATTTGGCGACTTGAAATTGCAAGCACATAATGATGTGAAGTTACGAATTTTACTTAAAATAAACTTTAAAGCAACAATAAAATTATACACAAATGAAAATTAATATGTTCTCTTTTATTTTTAGCAAAATTTATTTTAATTTTTAGACAATCAGTCACAAATAATTAATTTAAAATATTTATTGATAGAATTGTTTGTTTTGATTGTTTTCTTGAGTACTGGCGATTTTAAAGAAACAGCTATTTTAATTGATGTTCGAAAATATACTTGTAATGGTGCGGTTGAACGTATAGTCGGTAGTCAGTAGTTATTTTAATTTTCAATTCTTATAAAATATTCGGTGCTTTTATTAAATGCGCGATTCTAGTGTTAAGGGACCTTAAAAAATTTATATAAATCACCTTTTGGACGATATGAGTTCCGAACGAGCATGTTATAATTAACAAAATAAACAAAAATACTTTTAAAGTACTGATTACTTACAACGTAAATAACCTGTTACATCAAAGATGCTAATTGAAATATCACTAATAGAAAATCCGTTTGTCGCCAAAATATTTCTTGGCTTGTGTTATTTTTTTAAATTAATAAATATGCATTGGATTGAAGTATCTATTGTATTGTCATCTCTAAGCATCCGTTTTTTAATTCGTTCTTTTTTAACTGCATGTTTTTTTTAAGAAATGAAACTAAGCAAGGCAGCTGCAGCCATTTTGTTGTAGTTTTCTTTTGTTTATTTATGTTTTGCACCGTAAAATCATAAGTTTTACTCTTCCAACATAAGTTTGAAAAATTACAAATCGCAAGCAAAACGCGTGAGTTTCAGAACATGTAAAACAAAAGTTGGCGTTTTTGAAATCACTTCCGATTTCAAAAACATGCGAGTGTCAGAACATGACCATTTATTTTACCTGCAGCTAATTGTTCCAAAGAAAGCTCTAGATATTTCTGTCTAAGTTTATAGAGGATCTATTCCTTTTTTTTATGAAAATAAAGATACAAAATTTTTTTAATATGTTCTAGGGTTTTGTGTTTTATTTAATTTTTAAAAATATTGCAGTTTAAATATCCTTCCAATTTGTCGGAAGTCGATAAAATATTCACAATGGTAAGATTTAATCACACATAAGTCTGTTAGTATTCTGTCCTACTTTAAAAATCATTTCAAAATGGCGTCGTAAGTGTTACAATATTATACAAAAAAGATGCAAAACCAATTTGGTTTTAGTATTTTGTTGTTTTTTTTTTCTTCTGATTAAAAAAATCAACTCTGATGGCATAGAAAAAATAATTTAGATGAATAATTTAAGATATTAATCGACGAAAAATCATATCAAACACAAGAAATATTTGTTATAATACAATTAAAAGGAAAAAAGTGCATGGCGAAATTGATCTTTCATTATTTATTTCTTTCAGGTAACATTCTGTATTTAGAAGGACCAAAAAATTACTTTATATTATGAGCTTACTAAACCTATTCAGGAGGGTTGTGTGAGAAGTGAAATCAATGAAAAGCTGTTAGAATAAGCTACTAGAAACAAAGCATTGATTTTCCATTAAATTTTTAGAAGATTTAGCACATTTGACTTTTTCTTTGTTTTGATAAATGCAGAAAAATCTGGCTGTAATACGCTGCACTTCGCTTAAATATTTGTAATTGTCTTTTGATCTTTTTTTACCTCAAAAAAATAAACATACATGTTTTGACGAAACCTTGCAACAGCCACAATAAATATTATTATATTAATACGAAATTTTTCATAATAATTTAATTTCCAAAGTTGCCTCTAGTGAAAATCGCGTAATGTTGGGAAAGTATATATCTATATAAATATTCATGTATATATGCGCTTGTTATTGACTATTACAAGTGTCGACACTCCGATATATCAGAATAAAAGGGATAAAATATGACAACAGAAACATTTACCTATAAACCTCAATTATTTGTATTTACGATGAGTCGCTTAAAATCACTAGCTCCGGCCTTAAACGCACAAAAGTTAAAGAGGACTTCCTTTAGAGTTTTGCTTTTTTCCTTTTCTTTGTGCTTTTTAGAATTACTCACATGTTACAACATACATATAAAAAAATAATTATGCATTTAATTTTGCGTGAAAGGAAGTTTTTTTTTTAATGATAAAATTAATTTTTGTCAAAAGTACTGTTTTCATTCAGACTTCTCTTCTATAAAACAAAATAAATTTATATTATATAATACAAAATACAAACAAAACAAAAAAATTTAAATTTAATCGCATTAACAACTTTTGTAAACGCTTCACTTGTTGTAATAACAGCCAATTACTTTCAAAAATGATCATTGTTATTAAATAAATCAAAAACACAAAAATTTTTGACAACTTTCACCTCACGATTTAAAATTTATGAAATAAATTGAAATTACACTTATTTGGATTGAAATACAAATAAGATATTTTTTTATTATAATTATTATTATTTATTCAATGAAGTTATTGCCAGTCAACGGAAATGCGTTTGTGCAACCACTAAACGAAAATTTAAACCATAATAACAAATTTTAATGCAATATTTATTTTAAATCATTACTTAACTTAATCGTACTTGCTTCATTCAAAAAAGTTGAATTTTTCAAGCATAAATTTTTTATGATAAACTTTGGCAGCCCTATTGTGGAATGATAAATTAAAAAAATAAGTTTTTATTGGCTACTCTGTTTTTTAGAATTGTGGCTTCTATTACTATGCAATTCTTTTTTATCGATAGAACTTAAGGCCCAAAATTCTGGGTTTTCTAATCCACTATCCATTTGGCCACAAACATTTTAGGGTTCCGTACACAAAGTGTAAAGTAACCCTATTGACTTTGCCACAATGTCTGTTCATCTGTCACAGGCCTCTATCTCTGGAGCTGTAATGGGTAGACTCTTGAAGTTTTCACAGAAGATGTATTATCACAGCCGCTATAACAACAAATACTAAAACTTAAAGGGTGTTCTGTAAGTGACGTGACGTTAAAAAAAATTGTTATTTTTTGAACTGTGATAGGCAGACGCGTCTTATTTGCACATAATATGTATCGCTATGTCTGCTATAAGAATAAGTAAAAAAAATTAGTAGTAGTAGATACCAAAGTTATTTTTAAATATATAGCCTTATTGTATGAACCGTAATAGCAAATGTAAAAGCCAGCATGAAAAATTAAAACTATAGTGTGTCCCAATGGGTGCCTTATTTTCGCAGGGCTTTTTTTACTTCTAATTAAAGTATGTATTACTAGATCCTCTATAACGAAACCCTTCTTGCGTGAGTTAAACTCGCACTTGGCCGATTTATTACTTAAAGTGTGTTTAGACGACGTGTATAAGTGGTATCGAATGTCAGATTTTTCACATGCAAATCAATACGCATCGTGTAAACATCATGAAACATAACATGTATTATTTTCCTATGTGTTATGACAGGTGTTATTTTGATATGTAAAACTATATGACAACAGATGTTTTCAGTGATGCTTACTTCCAATTTTTAAATATCCCCTCAAAATATTTTTACGACAAAAGTTAAATTTCTTATAATAAAAAAATTATTTTTTGAACTTTTGAAGTTAATATATAAATTAATCGTAGGGTAAACAAGTAAGAGCGCTATATTCGGCTATGAAGAGACTTATATGCCCATCACCATTTATATAAATCTAGTTTAGTGAAGCAACTTCAATAAAAAGAAGAATATATTGAGGTGATAGAAAATTTAAAAATATGAAAAAAAATAAATACTTCATATAATTTTACATAAAAAGCCTTCGGCTCTTAATGGGTAAAGCATTTTTAAAATTTTTATAATTTCCTTTAAAGATCTTCAAAAGCTTTTAAATGATATACATATTGATATTTCAAAAAATTTTTAAAATTTCAGAGCCCCGTAACTCGGAAAATATGGGTGAGCGTCAATTTTTGCCCTGGATGTCTTTTTCTTATTTTTTAATTTTCTATCGGCCCATATATTAATTTTCTTTTAATTATAGTTACTTGGTTGTTCCAAATGCCATGAAAAAATTAGAGGTAAGCGTAGTGTTTTGCTTGCTGCCTCGAAGGACATGGACCGATCGTACTGATTTCCAATAGCACCTCTTTGGAGACTATATCTGATCGATTGACATATTTTTTGGACGGACAGGCGGAGAGACGGACATCGCTCAATGGACTTCGCTATGCATAAGAAGTTAGAATATATATAATTTATTAAGTCGGAATTGGATATTGTAGAAATAACACACGGAATGACTTCATCAAGTACTATTAACTAATGTAACACCCTTTAATTTATATATTAAATATTTATACTACTTATTACACTAGACGAAGTAGTAGACTTTTTTCAATTTTCAAGTAACTGTATATAAGAGTTCAGAAAATTCGCCTATATAGGTCAAATTACATCAATTATGGAAACACCCTTTAAATTTCTAAATTCAAATTGTATACTTGTTATTATAGCGGCTTCTTTAAAAATTTCAACCCTCCATCTATAACAGTTCAAAAGTTTAGTCACATACATTTAATTTCGTTAACTATTGGGATACCCTTTAATTTCCAGAACCAAATATTATACTCATTGTTATAACAGACTTAGCAGCACAGGTTCCTTGCAAATTTTAGCTGACTGTATATACTGTTTCATAAGTTTGGCCACTTACTTCAAATAACATCAACTGTTGGAACACCCTTTAATTTATAATTTTAAATATTTATACTTTTTATTACACCAGACTAAGTAGTGGATATTTTTTAATTTTCAAGTAATTGTATTTAACGGTTACGAAGATAGGCCTATATAGGTCAAATTACATCAATTATGGAACACCCTTTAATTTCCAAATCCAAACTTTATACTTGTTGTTATAGCGGACTTAGAAATACAGGTTCTTTGTAAATTTCAACCGCCTGTTTATAAGTGTTCAAAAGTGTGGTCTTAAACAACAAGTCAAATTAACTATTGGGGCACCTTTTAATTTATAGTTTTGAAAATTTGTACTTGTTATTAAAACGGTCATTGTTATTGGTATTTTGTATAATTTTTAAACGTTTGTCTATAACATTTTAAAAGAAAGGCCCATTTAGGTCAAATAACATCACCTATGGCGACACCCTGTACCTTTTAGATTTATTTTTCTATTCCTTTTTGCTATAGGAAGTATTACCTAGTTTTTTTAATTTTTAAGTGGTGCCTTTCACGGTTCATAATACACTTAAAACATGCATGTTGTATGGGGACACCCTTTAATTTTTAAAATTATGAACTGTTTTTAAAACAGAACCAATCTGACAGCATAATCTATTAAATTAGAAAACATTTTAAAAATTGGCTTAGAAATGACTGAGCTCTGCAAGCACAAAAATTAAAACAAGCAACATTTAAACGAATTGGTCGGTAAAAAATGTATAGTAGACATCATTGTTTTATTTTTTTTTTCTTATTTTTTAATTCTATGTAACCCTAATATTTCTTTTATTGATTGGAGTTACTTCACTAAACTAGATTTACATTAATGGTTTAGGGTATATAAGATTCGACATAGCCGAATATAGCACTCTTACTTGTTTTAATTCAAATTAACCGTTATTGGCCATGATTAAAATAAACATACTTGAGCATAAAATCAAAATGCGATTTCATTTGTCTGATCAATGTCAGCTGAGTACTAAAATTAAAGAGAAATATATGAAAACAAGCAAACTTACGAGTAATAAAACCAAATCAATTATGCACGCTATAAAGATACAGCAATTAAACAAATACGAATACTAAACAGTTAAAATAACTTTTTATTTTAATTTTTCAATACAATAATTTGCAATTCGTTTATAAATTTAAATAATATTTTTCTTAACGTGTTTTATCATTTCAATTGAAAATTATTTATATTTTGCAGTTTTGTGATTTTGTGATTTTGTGATTTTGCAACTAAAATTGATAAAATATTCCATGCGCGAATGAATACATGGCCCATAAACAATAAAACGACCCATTTTGACGTGCAGTGAAATTAAGTACATTTGAGAATTGTGCAAAAATAACAAAAACTCAACCAGCAACAGCTTTTTGTTTAATTTTTTTTATGTTAAAAACCTTCAATAAGTTGGTCATGTACAATGTTTTCCCCATCAGCTTTTCAAATCTAACTGAGTAATTTAGATTAAGAGTAATTAATGGCGATTAAGCGTCTTACGCAAAAAGGGATTTCACTTTGCATTTACATAAATATTCGTCATGGGAAATAAATATGGTGTGTTCCAGTTTAATTTGGAAAACCCTGCTTTTTAATTCTATTTTATTGAAAAATTAAGCGCGTTTCAAGGCGAATTTAGAGTTTTATTGAAATTTGCGTTGTGGATTTGTAAGCACAGCTGTTCTGATATTACAATTAAAAACATTGAAAACAGTTGTAAATATATTTAGAAGAAGGATAATCTTCACTTAACACTAACAAAAAAAAAACTTAAATTAATCAAGACTTAAATCTTATTAAAAATTAACGTGCAAAATTACTGTGCAAATCAAAGAGACAGCCAGTGTTGCCGTTTCGGTTTTTGAAATAGAATGCCTTACTATACGAAAAAATCCGTTTGAGCTGAGGCTTTAAAAGGGTTTTTTTCTCTATAATAGTTTTTTGTTAGTTGCAAGCATCGCAAGGCAGCATATAGATGCGTCTTTCCTGCGCTTCGTATATTTCTTGCATACAAAGAAAATAGATGCCTATATACACGCAAATAATTCACTTATTAAAAGAATACAAAAAACAAGTATGACCCCTGAACAACGCTTCCAACTTGTGAAAACATATACAAAAAATTGTTTCAAATGCGTTGTGACTTTATAATTCACGATCGCTCAAACCGAATTCGATTAAATTTTTACGGTTTGTTCATATGGTCGTGTAGATGGCTTATCTAAAGTTTGCATGAAATCTGTTGACGCGTTCGTGAGTTGCGACTTTTCGTGACAACATGTGATTTTGTCCTTATAAAAAAACAACAACAATAAATACGTAGGCGCCTATAAGCGTATGCGGTATGTATACTATGTGCTGACTTCATACACACGGTAAATGCACGCTGTAGCGCATACAACGGATTTGATTGAATGTTAATATTCATACGTAGCGAATCACGCCGGGATCTGCTTTTTTGTTATAAAAATCGTGGTTCATATATAGCGCCTAAGGTTCACTTTACGGTCAACATTATCTTCCATAAGAGCATTTACTCTATCACAGAGATGTCGTACAGTGCATACAGAACAAGTTATTGCTGCTGTAGAGCGTCGCTTAGAGAAAGGCCCAAATCAGTCTACATGCCATCGTGTGCAGGATAACTGACATTTTCGTTCATCAATTGAATAACCATAATATGCAGAAGCTTTAGTTTCAAAAAGACGATGCAATATGATACACAGCTCGTGCCACAATTGATTTATTGAAGGAAACCACATAGTTTCATGTTTCGAACTCGTCAATTGGTCTCTGAGATAGTGGGGATATGTAAAGTTGCTAGTCTACGCTGATAAGTCTGAAACAATTTAACACTTGGAGGATAACATTTGCCGCATTATTGCCGATATGCGGCCACAAATGTTTTAAAAAGTGAGCGAAATTTCGTCCTTCAGATTAGACGATGTTCGTAAAAGCCATGGCAGTCATATGCCGGGTCATATTTAAATTATAAAGCCAGAAGATTATTTTTCGAATAAAGTAAATTTTATGTCAACGAAATTCATCTTTGTTTCATTCCATTTCAAAGTCATACACGTCTATAAAAAATAACCTTTATTAGGAGTTATTTGTTAATTTCTCTTTTTCAATTCTCTTTATGACAACAATTTTTAGGCCACATTTTTGATTTTTGTTAAAACAATCTTCGAAATGCTAACTGCCAGTAAACTTAAAATGCATTTAATTTCTTTATAATCTATTTCGATGCACGTGAATACTTGTATTATTATTATTATTAGTCTTTGTATTATCATGTTGATTTGTATCGAAAGCATGAAACGATATTCTTGTGAAACTCAAAACATTTTTGAATACAGAAAAATGCTTCTTGAGTCCCCATTCCTTCTTTGAATCCAAAATGATTTCCACCGATAGCTTGTTCACATTGTGAACAGCTGTGGCAATCATATCATCTATAAACAAAATCTTATTAACAAAAGTAGCTATTTTTATTTTTATACCCTTCACCACAAAAAGTGGAAAAAAAGGTATATCTGAGTTTATGATTCCGTGTGTAATTTTTACAATATCCATTTTCGACCCCATATATATATATATATTCTGAATTCTTATGCATAGCGAAATCGATTGAGCGATGTCCGTCTGTTCGGCTATCTGTCTGTGTTAGTGTTATGTCAATCGATAGATACAGTGTCGAAAGACTTGCTATTGGAAATCATCATGATCGGTACATGTCCTTTGAGGCAGCAGCTAAAACAACACGCCTACCTGTAATTTTGTATGTAATTTGAAAAATATAGAAACTTCAATCAAAAAAAAAAAAATAAATATATGGTGCGATAGACCATTAAAAAATAAGAAAAAAACTTTGAGTGATAAAATTGGCGCTCGCCCATATTTTCCGAGTTACGGGGCTCTGAAATTTATAAATTTCTTAAAGTATTAATATGGGTATCATTTTAAAGCTTTTAAAGTGATCTTTAAGGAAATACTAAAAGTTTTTAAAATCGCTTAACCCATTAATATATCATTTATACCAACCAACATTTTCAAATTGTTTAAAATTTAAGATGCAAAATTCCAAGAAAAACCCCAATCCAGCGTGTTGGATAGAAACTTTAAAATTCATGATTTTAGAAATAATTCAAAAATTTTTGGTATTGTTTTAAGCATAAATGTCGCTAAAGATAATGAGTGTTTTTTATAGAGTGATTCAAGTTTTAATTATAATAAAACAAGAAAATATACTTTTAATATCAATAAAACTTTTAATATCAATAAAACTTTATTGAAAAGAATGTTTTATGAAATTAGTCTTTGTATATAACTTCTGACATGTTGCCGCCACGGCTGGCGCGTAGAATGCGTAATATGGAACACAAATTTCGAAGCATTTGTGGCCATATTTCATCGATAACTCTTGAAATGTTGATTTCCAGGTGTTCAATTCCTTGTAGTTTATCGACGTAGACAATTAACTTAACATAACCCCAAAGAAAATAATTCTATGGGGTTAAATCACACGATCTTGGTGGCCAATTAATTAGTGTATTACATGAAATTATTTTTGCCTCAAAAGTTTTGCTGAATAAATCAATTACAGCGTTCGCTGTGGAGCATATGGCTCCGTCCTGTTCGAACTACATATCAGCAAGATTAATGCCACGTAATTGAGATATGAAACAATTTCGTATCATGTTCCTATACCGTTCACGATTGATAATAACATTCTGACCATCATCATTTGAAGACATATGGGTCAATGACTTCGCCAGCCCATAAAACGCACTAAACAGTAACTTCCTCCTCACTCTAAATGCGAAAATTTAGCTTATGTACGTACCCATTTACCCAGAAATGAGCTTGAACACACGCAGAAAAAAACATGGTTGTTATATGGTCACAATAATCATATTATGTTCTTTGTAACAATGTATGGTTGTGGAGAACAAATTATAATTGTTTTCACCAAAACTTTTATCACGACAAGCTTTTTTTGTTAACTTTTAACGATTATATGGTTACTGTGCACAAAAAATGCAACATGGTTGGTTTTAACTTAAAAAAATTTCAACCACAACCAAAGTTTTTTAACTTATTAAAAATAATATAAAATATTTAACCATAATATGTTATTATTACTCAAAGTATGGTTAAAGGCAACAGAATAATGTTTACGCTTAAAAATATTTTGCTCTAGTAGTTGACAGTTTAGTAATTTTTCTGGTGGCTAAAATTTGAAATTGTTTTTAATTGTTAAAGAAATTGAAAAAAAATAAAAATTTATGTACAAAATAAATAATTAAAAATAAAATGAAAAATATGAAAACAAATAAAAAGGGAACCAAAACATTAAAAAAGAATTTGAAGTAAATATGTATGCATTTAAGCATATAAATCTTTATTTTTGTGTTTGAAGCATAATTGTGAAATCATTTATTTGTTATTTTAAGCAAATAATTGATTTTTTTATGAATTTATGTTTTTAAGTAATTTTTATGACAAATCGTTAATAAATGAAAAAAATAATGAAATTTTACTTTATTTTCGGCTTTTTGGTTCTTTTTAAAATAATCAGTTTTTTATATCAGGAAAATTTTGCACTTACGAGGCTATATTATAATTCAATTATATAACATGAGATTTTCAGTCATATTATTATATTATAATTTAACCATTTAATGTTTATATTTGAACATAATTATGTTTATACTTTGGACAACAATATGGGTGCAAATGTAACAATACTATGTTTTGCTAGCAATCATATAAAGCAACCATATTATGTTGCGCTTAGATTATGGTTACCTTAACCATATTTTTTCTTTGCGTGCTGAAAGTAAAAATTTAAATAGAAATTCAAAATCAAATAAAGCAGTGATGCCAACACAATGAGCTGTGATACTATAACAACACGCTTTATATAAGGAGCTGGGCTTTGATTTTTTTTTTTTTGTTAAATAGGCCATAAGGTAGTGCATGCACCACCAAAAGTTAACTATGAGCTCAAAAACAGCCCACGTTGTTCTGTAAAAATATCTTTCGCTATCATCATCTCCTAATAAAAACGCTTTGTTGTTTTCAAATTAATCTCAAGCGGCGTCAACCATGGAAATGTTCGTAATAATCATTGCATCCACAAAAATATGACATTCGGTATGGATTTTGGAGGTAAAAAAACTTTAGCCTCAAAATCCGTATTATAGAAGACAAACCGCAAGCGGTGAGTTCTACAGACCAATGACAACTAATTTTTTCTTTTAATTACAACGATACTGATACGATAATATATGGATTTTGTTTGATGAGGTCAATTAGCCAAACTGAGAATTCGTACATCTGTGCTAATATAGCCAATCATTTTAAAATAAATCAGAGACAAAGCTTTTAAAAATTGAATAATCCGAAGCCGTGTCAGTCGCGGACATTGGAACAATGTGCTGTTTATTACAATAGCAGTTATGTGAGTCTTGAAAATAAAACTGGAATTCCCTTAATACAAAGTGACTTAAGAGCTTTGGATATTTATTTCTCAAAGAAGAGATGACACGAGATTTTCAAGTCATTATAATGTTTATTTGAATAACCTTTTTTTTCTATATAAATCGATAAACTAAATTTACAAGAGAATATCCCTTTAAATATGTGTCAAAAAATTAAAGGTTTTGTGGTTTTTAAATTATCGCTTCATGTATTCTATTGAACTGAACCACTCTAAAACAAAAGCATTCGCAAAGCGGAATTAAAAAATATAGTTCGCAAGGTTCTGGTACTTAGCTCAAGCTAATTGTTTTAAAATACCTTTTGTGACTTATGTTAATTATTTCTCGAATAGCTATTTCAGTAGGTTGTCTGCTGCGCCGTTCATCTCTACAGTATACATGGGCTTATTTAGATTCTCCTAACCTATTTTATACTAGGAAGCGGATGAGAAAATATTAGACATATTTTCTATCCGCTTCTAGATCTAGAATCTAGTTCCACTTTCAATATGAGAACGTTCAATAATTGCGCACATCTTTCTTTAATATAGTCCTCGAAATTATCATGCCAATAGCCATAAGCAGGAAGAAAGTCAATACACTTGGCCTGCAGAATAAGCCGAGTCAGCCTAAATACACAGACGACACCTGCTTGTTATCGTACAGCTTATACTAAATGCAGGAGTTGCTTCGAAGTCGGGTTCTTTTTTTTAAGATATTGCTAAAAGATATTTTCCAACTGGTAGACCTTATTATTGAAGAGAGCACCCAACACATGTTCACCCTGCAAAACGGGCATACTCAACTAAACTTGAAGAATATTTCTTTTCATAAGAAAACACACTTATGAAAAACCAATGGCAAGCCAACTTTGCTATATGGTTGCAAAAGCTGGAACTCTTTGCCAGTAATACATAAAACCTTTAAGCTTTTGTTAGGTTCGTCACACTCTTCTCATCTTTTGGCTAAAAGCAAACACACAAAACGGACAACCTCAGGTCGTTGCAGATACCATGGGTCCTCGATATAGGTGGCGTGATACATGATTCAACGCAAAAAAAAATCTTCTTTATTTATTTATTGCGGGAATAAGGTTGAGCAGTTGAATATTAACTAGAAACTAGGAATGGATTTTTTGAAACACTGCTTCATGCTTCTCTTCAAAAGTTTCGAATCGAAACAAAAGGATCAATGACGCTAATAGTTTTCAAGTCTAAGCTACAGCCTGATAATTTTGCATCATTTCGGAAATGTTATATCTATTAAAAATTAACTGTAATTTAGACTGGGTAATTGTAGAACCTGCCTCGTATATAATAATTGTTGTATTAAATTATGTTTCATCGATCGTTTTTATTTATTTATTTATTTTGTAAATTGTTTAATATAACTTCAAAAAATATTAAACGTCCATAAAAACAACATAAAAAAATCCAACCTGAGGCTTAATTTTTTTCAAAATAATGTGAACAAATATAATTTTGACATATTATTTACTGACATCAATAAAATAAATTTTATTGTGTTTAGAATAATTGACTGGCCTTTAATTAAAAAAAAAATTAATACGCGTAATTAAAAGATTTTAATAACTAATGTTCTTTAATTTGAGCTAACAATAATTCGAGTGATGAGTCAACAAATAAATGATTGATTATAGATTATACTTGAAAGACGACATATAACTTACAAAGAAAATTTTATGTTCAAAAATAATATTAAAAAAAGTAGTAAATTTGATAAGTTTGTTAACGTTGAATTTTTATGTAAAAATTCATTAACTTTCTTGGCAGTTTATTATTTCAGTTAAAGTGGTTTAAATTTATAAGTTGTTAACATTTTTTAAATAATTTAAAACTTTAACAAATCGGTAGGAGGAGTTTTTGTTATAAAATTCAAAACTTGATGGTATTGAATTTATAACCTTTCAACCAGATTTAGTGCTCTTAAGGTTTTGACATTTCTCTTAATTATTTTTGACAATAAAATACCCTTTAGAATACAAAATGTTATAGCGATTTCATTCTTTAGTAATCACGGGCTAAAAGCTGAACTGATTTTAATAAGATTTGAAACAGATATATTCTGATATATTCAGATATATTAGAACCTAACTGCTTTCAACAGTCGAAGCCAGACGGTAAATAAAGCAAAAAAAGAGCATATTTATAAATTTAAATCGATTTTAGCGAAGTAAATTCAATCAATAAAACAAATCTTGGAGGACAGAGAATCAAAAAATAAGAAACAAAAACATAAAGTACTATATATAATTATACATAGAAATCTTATAGGCTCTTAATGGGTTAAGTTTTTTAAAAAAAATTGTATTATCTTCCTAAAGATCTTTTTAAAAGCTTTTAAATGATACCGATATTGATATCTTAAATAAATGGTGCACAAACAATCGTACTTCTCTATTAGAAGTTCAGAGGCCCATAACTCGGAATATATATATGGGCGAGCGCCAATTTTTAACTTGATACTCTTATCTTTTAATTTTCTGTCACCCCATACATTTGTTTTTTTATTTGAAAGTACTTCATTGTTTCATTGTTTATAGTAAAATTAGAGGCAGGCGTGGTTTTTTGCCAGCTACCTCGAAGGACATTGACCGATCTTGGTGATTTTCAATAGCAACTTTTTCGACAATATGTCTGAACGATTGACGTATTTAAATTTTCTCAAGCTGATCTAGCTGATCTTGGCAAACTTATTTTCAACACTAACACGGATGGATAGACGGATAAACGGACATCGCTCAGTCGACTTCGCTATGCATAAGAACTCAGAACTTTATTGGGACCGGAAATGGATATTGTAGAAATTACAAATAGAATGAGAAACTTACGCATCTTTTTTTTTCAATTGTGTTGAAGGGTATAATTAAATACGTCCATGTCTTGAAGATGTAATAGTAGTTGTCTCTTTTCAAAACCTGGATCTACGGGAAGATAAATAAGGAAAACGCAAAATACTATAGAACTAAACCGATTTTAATAAGATTTTACAAAGTTGGTCTTTGTCTATATGCTGGCGATTAATTTATGCTTAAAAGTTACAGTGACTGCTATATTTAATCTTAAAACTGTGCAAAAGATCTCAATTAATTTTTTAATTTTTTTTCTCTTTGGTCCAAGGCTTGATAGATTACACTCGATAAACGAAGCTATTTCTAAGACTAAAACTTGTTTATTTTTAAAAATTACTGTGGATAATTAAAGCAGTTTCGGTCATTATAACGCTAACAGTTTTTCTTCAGTTCACAAAAAACGCATTAAAATAATACTAATAGTTAAAAATGTATTAAAATATATAGTATTGAGTTATTAGGATTTATTGTGCATTAAAATAAATTGTTGTTGTTTTTATATTTGAAAAAGTGGCGATCACCAACTTTACCAAACAAACAGCCAGTGATGAAACCCTTCATTAAAAAAAGGAAAATACATTAATTTTTAAATAAATCCTTAAGATTCCTTTTTTAAACTAAAAGAGGCAAATATATAACGAAAAGTTAAAAGAAAAACTAACACTCTAAGAAATCCCTCATACTATCAACTTGATATTTCTGAAAGTAAAAAATCAATATTTCTTATAAACTTTTCATCAATACTTGACCTTCGCATATTCATCTGTTGCATCCGTTGGGGCGTATATATAATTAATAGCATGTCAAAATACAATATTGCGTACAACTTTAGTTTACGAATTCTATGATTTATTCTAGAAATGCAATAAGACATATGCGCTGCACAGTGTTTTTTTATTACTAAATAAAAACAAGAAAATAAAGCGTCTTAAAAAAATATTTCAATGATTTTAAATACTAAATATTATTTTTAAGGACATGAATTTTTTTTAAGAAAACTATTTCTATCAAGCAAAGTCTACCTACTTGTTATCGACATAATAGACTGTTAGTAAATGTATCATGGGTACACGCAAAGAAAACATATGGTTGAGGTAACCACAATCTAAAGCAACATAATATGGTTGCATTATATGGTTACTAACAAAACATAGTATTGTTAAATATGCATCCATATTGTAGTCCAAAGTATAAACATAATTATGTTCAAATATAAACATTAAATGGTTAAATTAAAAAATAATAATGTGTCTGAAAATGTCATGTTATATAATTGAATTATAATAAAGACTCGCAAGTGCAAAATTTTCCTGATATAAAAAACTGATTATTTTTTTTTTATTTATTAACGATTTGTCATAAAAATTATTTAAAAAATTAAATTCATAAAAAAAACAATTATTTGCTTAAAATAACATATAAATGATTTCAAAATTATGCTTTAAACACAAAACTAAATAGTTATATGCTTACAATATATTCATACTTACTTCATCTTTTTTGCAAATATTTTGTTTTCCTTTTTATTTGTTTTCATATTTTGAATTTTATTTTTAATTATTTACTGCCGTATTCATAGTAAATCAAAATAGATTTTAAATATATTTTAGGACAAATTTGTATGAAAAAATTGTCATAAAACACATTTCAAAGTTATTTTATTTTCTATGAATTCGGCAGTTATTTTGCACATAAATTTTTATATTTTTTTCAATTTCTTTAACAATAAAAAACAATTTCAAATTTTAGCCACCAGAAAAATTACTAAATTGTCAACTACTAGAGCAAAATATTTTTAAGCGTAAACATTATTCTGTTGCCTTTAACCATACTTTGATTAATAATAATATATTATGGTTAAATATTTTATATTATTTTTAATAATTTAAAAAACTTTGGTTGTGGTTGAAATTTTTTTTAAGTTAAAACCAACCATGTTGCATTTTTTGTGCACAGTAACCATATAATCGTTAAAAGTTAACAAAAAATGTTTGTCGTGATAAAAGTTTTGGTGAAAACAATTATAATTTGTTCTCCGCAACTATACATTGTTACAAAGAATATAATATGGTTATTGTGACCATATAACAACCATGTTTTTTTTACGCGTGTATAGAACTGAAAACCTGCCAATTTTTATTCGAAAAACTATTTTCTGTGTCAGATAGACATTTTCAATTTAATATAATATGAACTGCATTTTGTGCAGAAAACTAAGCATTCTGTTAAAATTGCAAATTTAACAACCGTGGCAATACCTCGATTTAAAAGAAAGTTGTCTTTTAATTTCCTTCACAAAGTGTCGGATTATATTACAGAAAAATTGTCAGTAATTTTATGTGGAAGTTTTTAGCAAATAAGACTTCGAGTCTTATTTGTCTTTAATAACGGTATTTCTAAAATAGTTAGTGTAGTAAATTCAATCGAAGCTTAAACTTTCAAAGAAAAGGTCAAACGGATTTATTAAAAAAAAATCCTACTTCAACTAATTTTGCTGAATGGCGAAGGCATGCACTTTTCCATACCGAAATATCAATATTGAGTTCTAACTTGAATCCTTATGAGCATCATCGTGCTGAAATTTTTTTTCATACTTTTTCCTATTTTTATTTTTTTCGTTTTGCTATTGTTCAGTAAATGAATTTGTTGCCTTCTTATTTTCTCTGAATAAAACCCTTTACAATATTTTATATAAATTACACTAAATTACTATTTATTTAAGGAAAATTTCAAAATGTAACTTTCAATGAAGCTGAAAGACAAGATAAAGCGTAACTTTATCTTGTCTTTCCCTGGCAACACTGCTTTAGACAATATTTCCTGTTTGCATATTTTAAGGCGTTCGTTCATCAGCTTCCGGTTTAAGGGTGCAATTTAATATTAAATTATCTTTCATTGTCAAATGAAAATATATATTTCCGTACAAACAATTTTTTTCCATTTGGCAAAAACACTTACCAATTTTCACAATTGAAAAAAAACGTAATTGATCTTGCATTGATTTCAAGCTCATTTTCCAGTTCAAAACACTGTGACGCTGACACTGACCGCTTAACAAACTGATGAATGAATGAGAGAACAAGTGAAATAACAATCGAAAAACAAAACGCATTGCTAACATTTTTTATTTACACACATTAAAACACCGACCGACTACCACGGTAAGGTCATTGAAAAACTATTACTTATACTGTAAATTGCTTGCACTTGATTAGACATTAAGTTAAACAACAGAACGGACAGATTAACAAACAGACAAATAAATGTGGTTTAAAATTAAAACTAGAACAACTTTTGCTATTTTGGAAAATAGATTTAAAACCAAGCAGGCCGTTAATTCGTAAGCAAAAAAAAAAAAAATAATAAGCAAAACAACAGCAACAAGTACAAGTTCAACTTAGAAAAACAAAACTGCATTTGAACGCACTGGAACCCTGAAATAAAACAATTTATTTTTTCTTTCCAAATTTTATATTATTTTTTTGTGTATTTAAACAAACAATTATAATAAATGAAAAATGTATCTGTATCCATCAATCTTACAATTCTTGCAACAAATCTATGTGCAAGTATTTTTATAAAATTTAGTATGCTGGTGTTTTTGTTGTTGTAGCTTAAAGCCAACAGCAGTCATAAAATAATTATTAAGTTTTATGTAAGAAATCAATTACACACTAAAACTCTAAGCGTACACACTTCAAGTCGTCAGCTAACGAACGGAGTTAAATTTCGATTTATAAACAACCAATAACAACTACAACTACAATAGTAACGACCAGCGTTGCCACACAAGAAATTGACTTCCTACCAATAATTTTCAAAAATCCTACCAAAATCGTTCACAGCCTACCAAAAATTTAAAAATGCGTTTCTTGCACATAAACTCTGTTATACTCACTTGGTTTTTTTCCGTAACTCTTGAGGTGGAAATTTGTCTTTTGGTGATTTTTAAGATGGATGTTATGATTTAAAATAGTTTTAGAGCATACTATGCAGAATGAACACCCATCCCTTTCCTGGAGCCAATCAAATTCGCTCAACCATTCGGTTCTAAAATTTTTTTTTACTGTTTCTTTACATGCAATATTAGTAAATATTTATGTAATTAATAGGTACATATATACAATTAAAAAAGTTTACTTACTTTTCCATTTTGTCTGTTAATTTTTTTAATACAAACACTTGTAAATAAGCCTTCACTCAAAAATATTGTTAACTTCAATTTCATAATATTGTTCGCGTTTCTTAAACCAGAGATGGCTATAGCTTTAATCATCTTTATGCAAAAAAGCAGAGATGTTTTTATTACACCTAAAACAGTTTTTGAAAACAGTGGTAAAACTATTCACAGTTATTGTTTATTTAATTCAAAGTTACATTTTTTTATTTTATGTTCTGAATTTTTAAGGTAAAAAATTTACTGTTGCTACAGGAGGAAAACCTACCAAAAATTTAAAAAAATGCAACAAACCAACCAAACTACCAAACTGTTTTTTAAAAACGAAAAACTACCAAGTTTGGTCCGATTGGACCAAAGCGGCAACGCTGGTAACGACAGTATAAAAACAAATAAATTTATCAGTTCACTGAGAGTAAGAGCGTTAAAGTATTTCGTACTCACGTAGATTTCAGTGAAATTACAGTGGGTGAAAAATATTATGATGGTCAAAAACACCTTGACCTTGTCTATTTGTAGTTTACTTATTTTTGGTTTTAGTATTAAAATTATTTTTTATATTTAAAAAATTATTTTTTATATTTAAAAAATTATTTTTTATATTAAGAAAACAAATTAGCAAACCAAGCTTTAATTTTATTAATTTAAGCTTCTGAGCAGACCATTACTATTTTGAATGCCTCTTTTACGGCCCCGGGGGAAGTTGACAACCTTCTTACTTCATAAGTTGGCCCCGTTTGCAGTGATATTTGCCTTCCAAATTGTAGTAGTCGTCCGGCTTTCTATTTACTGAGTTTCCCATAACAGTGAGACTAAAGGTTGAGCTTCTACAAATTTTTTAAAACAATTAAAAGCTGCGAACTAACCGTGTTATATTCAGGTGGAAAACAGAAGTACAGAAAACTGAGTGTTTTTCCGGAACTATGCAATTGCAAGCTATAAATATTTTTAGGGCACGATCGCTCTAAAAGTTTTAGACTTCTAGTGCTTTAGATCAATACCGGTTAAGGAGAAATGAAAAGTAAAGCATTAGAAAAAACACGTTGCTTAAGCTATCAGATATGTTTTTAAGTCAACGTATCAACTACTTAAGCTACAGTATTAATAATTGCAATACAAAAGCTCATGCTATGACAATATCTTTATTTCGCTTACCTTCCTTTTTAGCGGATTTACCTAAGATATAACTCTAAGTAGCTGTTGTACTTCAAATACACAGAATATTGAACTAAACGGAGCAAAGCCTGCTTGGCAACTAAAAAAGAAAAGCTACGAGCAGAGCGAAAGTAAAGGTTTCTTCTTATTCAAAAAGCCAAGCATCCGCAGCTCGTAAGTTTCGTGGGGAAGCCAAAAGTGGAATATCGAACCCTTCAATTCCCAGGATTACTCCGGGATTAATTGAATCACTCCGTGAGATATTGATACTGCCGATGAGAAAAAGTTTTCAATACTCCTAATACGACGATTAGAATAGTTCGGTCATATTGGAATATTTTCTAACGCTAATTTGGGTAGTTGTTACTTCCAAAGTTCTTAATAAATTGAGTTTTTCTAATATGAACCTTATTTTTTTTTATCTTTGATGGTACATCGGAATAGTTTATTAAAACGTAGGTTAAGTTAGGTTTCACAGGCTGCCGGCATAAAAAGACCTAAATTGTCCCGTTGTGTTACCTGGAAGAGATGTTCAAGGATAAATTCAGGTCCCTATGTTACCATCAAATTCCATCCACAAACCACCCCGAAGGCCGGATAAACGAGCTTATCTTAACAACATCTCAGACCGATAGGACTGCAAGACCATGCAATCTCGGAATGACGAAAAGGACCGCTATGTTTCCAGAAAGAGCTGGACAGTGGCAGAGCAACTGCTCCACCATTTCTTCCTCTTCCTCATCCTTACAGCTCCTACATTAATCACGGTGTGGAAGATTCAGTCTCCTTACAAGGGTACCAACAACACAGTGCCCTTTAAGCACAGCCACCAGTATGCAGGGCTGTGCTCGAGGAAATCTCAGCAGACTTACAGATCTTCTACTATCATACTGAGGCCATAATGTTCTCGCAATCGTGCAAGTGACCTCGTCAGATCACCTAGTCTGCGTGGCCCCAAAAAGTTCCCGCTGAAATAAAACCATACAGCAGCCTAATGGGACTCCCACCAGTGTACCTATCTCCCCCTCTCTCAGCCGAGGTCCAGATCTATTACAATCTTACCAATGCACTATAGGAAACTTTACCCATTTTTTTTTTTTTTTTTTTGGCAAAAATTAAAATCAAAATTTTTGCTACGTTTATTTTTTTTTTGCTGTGTGATAGTTTGTTATAAAAGATTTCATAATTATAATTTTTGATTTGCAAAAACTAAGTATTGGAAAATAATCTCGAAGGTGAGTACTTTAATGATATATAGTGAAATAATGGTAAACTCATCTATTAGATCGCTTATAATGGAAAAATTAAAGTGACCTTAAGATGAACTTATGGAATTATGAATTGGAGTTTTATTTAGACTTCCAAAAAAATGCTAGCACATGCTAGCCATAAAACCTTAGTATTTAAATCTAGGACAATCAATTACCTTCCTGAATAAATAAATTTCAACTGCAGATAAATGCATTTTTCCGGGTGTCTACTGCGTGTAAAGTTAAGAGTTATTTAGTACATGGCGAGAGCAATGCAACGAATATGACAAAAAAGCCGCTATACCTGCCCATATCATTTCATATTTTAGTGACAGTGATTGTTCCGAAAACTTTAAACAATATATAAGGGAGCGGTCAATAAAATTCTGTTAAAATATGAATATGAAATGGCAGAAAATGGTAGGAGTTTCAAAGGTTTTTAAAACAGCATGCAATACTTCGATAAGAAAACCTGAAACGCAGTCTGCCTTCACTAAATCGAAGCCTGGACGGCTGGTAAGCTAAATTTCTACTGCTATCTTTGAAAGTTGGAGTACACTTGAAAAAAATATTGTAAAAAAAATTTTAGAACACTAGAGAGTCTATCAAATATCTAAAAAATCATGGATACAGAAACCTATAACCCTGGAAACCCCTTTGGAACTAATTCTTAGTTAATCCTTAGTTAACTTTACTAACGTTATTTTTTTAGTGTATGCAAAACTTTAAGCATCCGTCCCTCCCTCTTAATAGCCTTCCAAAAGTCATGTAAAAAGAAATCATTCAAACTGGTCCTGCCGTTTGGCTGTAATTAATTTTGGCCAAAAAAGGGGTAAAATTTCCTATAGTACAATGTACGAAATTATTCTGAAGAATTGTTCATGTATGGTATAATGAAATTCAACCATGTTTTTGAATAATGATTTTAATTTTAACAGCAACGTAAATGTAGACCTATTGTAAATATCTGAACAATAAGACAAAAGCAAAAATAAGAAAACAACTTACTTTTTTCTTTATAAATAACCGATTGATATTGCGATTTATCGAAAGATATTTCTCAATATAATTAAGTCATTTAATGCAACAAAATAGACGATAAATATTTTTTGATTTATCGTCCCAACACTACTAATAATACACTACGGAAATTTAAAATCATTTTGTTTGTATGCTCTCCTTTTTTTATATGAAGCATTTTTTAAAATACCTTTGTACCGGCATATTAAAATATTCATAACAATTGCTCCACTGTCTGAAAAACGTAAACAAAAAATAATATACAAATCAACATTTAAACAACAACTACAAAAATTACAACAGTAAAATAAATTAAACTGATAAGAGAGAAAATAAACAAACACAAATTCTTTTCATACTAAAGACTCCAGTACGAAAAGTGCTTGTGTTACAGCCACTGGAGTATTTGTTGTATTGTTTTTAAAACAAAAAAGCCAAAGAGAGAGTTTAAGTTTTTTCATTTATAGAGAACAAGTGTTTAGCGGCACGTTCGTTCAATTTATAAGATACAATTTCAAATTGTCATATTTTATATTTAAGCGAGTATTGAAACTTTAGTAGATGTTGAGTCGTTAAACTAAACGGTTTGATTTGAATTTAAGGTTCAATATTCTGCTGCCATACTGATCGTTTAATCGTTTGTTTATAGGGCGGTTTTTTTATTTTGTTTTGGTACAAAATTTAAATCTGATTTTCAATACTAAACAACAAGTGAAAGAACTAGGAAAACTAAAAGAAATCAGTGTTTGAGAACTGAAAATATAAATGCAAAACCAATAAAACAAAGAAAATTGACAAGTGACTTTTTAAAGAAATAAAAACAAAAGAGTGAAGAAAAGAAGATATTCAATTCAATATTTAAAAAAAAATATATATATAGAATTTAAAAATTTTTATTGTAAGTGTTTTAAAGCATTTGAAAATTTTGCTTTTAAAAAGGCATTTAAATTTATTCCTTTTTCAAAAGAATAAAATAATATTTGAACATGTTTCTTTTTTTTTTTTTTATTTTATTTTTGTTTATTTTAATCGGTCATTAATTAAAAGGGGGACTTTTATTAATTAACAATTTATTTCATTAATTTGCCTCAATAACAATAATAAATTTTTTTGCACCAAACAAACGGTTTACCAAGAAATATAAAAATTTGAAAAAATTAATAATGTCAAAATATGTCTATGTCTATGTAATTGTTTTTGTTTTTGTTATTCAATACACAATTTCATTTTTTGGGTCTTCAAGTATTTTTGATTGTTAATGTGAGACACGTTTTTATTATCATAAAAAATACTAATACCCGTTTTAAATTAAAATTTTTTTGACAAACTTGCCTTTAAAAAAATATAAGTAAAGTAAAGCAGCAGGGGTTGCCAGAGTTTTATATATATTTTTTAATTTAAGCCACTAAATAAAGCTGATAAAAAATTGTACGTCTTAATTGGGTTTTGAACGAATAAAAATTCTTGATTCTTCTAACGCTTCTTATCATAATGTCGTCATTACTTTAATACGCCACTAGTTCGAACCAAATAGGCCAAACCTTTTATAAGTTGTACTTATGTATGTCTTGCAACCTTTGTCATTTCTGATACCACTAAAGCCATATCCAATTTAAAAGAAGTATTTCAAGGAGGCAAATTTTTAAAGTTTCAATTATTTTTTAAAAATTTTATAAATAAAATTAAAATTTTTATTTAAAACAACTTAAATCGATTGGCAGCAAATCGGGACATCTTAGCGACACCTTTTTTATTTTTAGTTATTTAAAAGCCAAGCTACTTCTAAAATGTGTTAAATAGAGTTAAAAATTTATTTCAATCTGTATTTGAGAACTTTGATATTACGCATGCTGCTTGAATTAATCTATAAAAATAATTTTTTTTTGTGCAACTTAAATATTCCACATTAAAAAACATTCTGTAGATATTTAATTAATAATTGAACTTTTTATTATATCAGAGCTGGGTGTACTGCAATTAATATTTAAAATTTTTTTAGTGGCATGTCATAGTGCTCCAGGACATAATGTCCATGGACTTCTTGTCGCACTCAAAAGTCACATAATGTCCATGGACTTCATGTCGCAATCAAAAGCCCATGGACATTATGTCGTGTCGTTTTTAAACACTTAGAACAACACCGGCTTCGTATACCATTGATTTCCTGCATAGCAGGCCTTCATTCGGGCGCAGGGATTTTTCTCCTCTATGGTATAACCAACACCGGCTTCGCTTACCAAAGATTTTATTTAAGCTTGTTTATAAAAACGTCTTTCTTACATAAAATACTATAAAACATTTTTTGTTCAAAATTGCATTTGACACCAAAAGCTGTCCCTTTAAACGAGATTTGTTAAAATTTTAACAAATAACAAAATAAAAAAAATTATTCTGTGTCTTTCACGAATAATTGCGTATGTCAACTTTGGTTTGGAAATAGCCTTCCTTTTAAGTGTCATTAAGTATATCAAAAATGTAGTAAATACTAGATATAGATTTTGGTATTTTTCGCCAGAAGCAATCCAGTTATCGTATATACTTTAATTACACTGCTCTTTAGGGAAATCTTGCTTTAAACAAAAACAGGATGAGTATGGAGACTTCAACGCAATTACTAAGTTTTTTTTTCTATCACGTACAAATTTTTTTTAGAGGCGTGGCAAATAATAAGGAATTAAATTGATATTCTTAGCCGACTTTACAAAAAGAAGAAGGAGGTTATCAATTCGTCTAAGTCTTGCTTTTTCCTGTCTGTGCACGCAGAACTCAGTCATTTTTGATTTTGATAATTTTTTCTTTATTTAAAAGGTAATGCTTACAATTTGGTCCTGTTTTAAATACATAATCTAAAAAATTAAAGGGTGTCCCCGTACAACATATATGTAAAGAGCACTGCTTTAAAATTTAAAAAAAAACTACATATCATTATAGCTCCCATTAGCAAAAAGTAATACAAAAATACATCTAAAAATTAAAGGGTGCCCCTAGAGGTGACGTAAATTGAATTAGATATGCCTATCTTTTGAAGCGTAATAGACAAACGCTGGAAAATTGGACAGCATATCGATTACTATGACCGTTATAATAACAAATATAAATATTTAAAATTATAAATTAAAGGGTGCCCCAATAGTTCATTTGATTTGATATATAACCATCATTTAACCATATGAAGGTTAAAATATACTAAGAACCTGTATTACTAACTCCGCTATAAAAACAAGTATACAATTTACTTTAGAAATTAAAGGGTGTTCCCATAATTGATAGAGTTTGACACAAACGGTTCTATCTTTTGACCCGTGATATACAAACACTTAAAAATTGGACAGAATGTTCATTACTTAATCTGGTTTAACAAGAAGTATAAATATTTAAAATTATAAATTAAAGGGTATTACAAAAGTTGGTGTAATTTGATGCATATGGCCAAACAGTTCAACAGTTTTAGACAGACGATTGAAATTTTCAAAGAACTCCTGTTCCTAAGACCGATATAACAGAAAGAAAAAGATTTGGATTTGGAAATTAAAGGGTGTGCCAATAGTTAATATAGTTTGATGTATGTAGCCAAATTTTTAAACCGTTAAAGAAAGACAGCTAAAATCTGTTTTAAAGTCGATTTTTTTTTTTTTTTGCTAAATTATACTTTAATATAAGAACGGTTCATTCGATTTGGTTTAATATGTCAGCAATTTTTGTTGAAATACCTCCCCTTAATTAAGAATAAAATCAAAACTTGCGCACATATTTTACTTTTTTTTCAGTAAAAATATGTACAAATTTTTGTCTTGTTCAATTTTTATCACAATTTTAAACTGAAAAATTTTTTAAATTCGCAAGAGTTTTTTTTGCTCCACTGTTGCTAAAATAGAAAAACTTAAGCTACTATTACGCCGCATTCCTTAATATTTTATTATTTGCCACGCCCCTTTAAATAATTTCATTTATGATAAAAAAGAAATGATAGCAACTTTTTATATACTCTTCACATTCGTGCAACTTTTTTGAATGGATGCAATAAATGTCTCTATCGAAGCAATATTACTTTAGTATCCTTTTGGGGTTCATTACAAACTTAATTTGTTCCACGCAAGAAGAAGAAGAAGAAACAGCGAATATTTCAATTAATTTCTAACACATTTAAAGTGAGTTCTATGATTTTTGAACTCAATTTGTATGCACTACTCCCAATTCTGGTAAAATTAAATTATTAAACAAATAGAAAATACAGTAAGTAATTTAACCTCGAGAACAAAGTGTAACAAATTAATATTTCTTTTCTTACGATTATCTAAAGTTACAATGCTCATTTTTTCAATGTACGATTCAAAGACTTTAGAAATATTTTTTTCTCGTTATTTATTTAAAATTCTTAAAAGCAATAGATATTAATTTCTTAGTTTACAGCAAATTCGACACGTTGCATGGAACGACTAGCTCCAATTGAATTTTTAATGGAATCGTGTTGCAAAACTTTTGGCTAAAACGTTCTTAATTTTTATCAGCTTTCTCCAAAACCCCTTGATTTTATTTTAAGAATGCATTAACTTAAAACCGTTGGCTACGCTTTTTAAAAATAAATAAAAAAATAATTTTTATTGATAATTTGTTAACCCAAAAATCGTGTTTTTAGGTCTGTTTGTACAAGTTCTCGTGAAATTCATAAGTGTTTAAATAAAGGCTTAAAAACTTTTGCTTTTATTTATTTAGAATTATTAACATTTCATCTGTTTATTATTGTTTTAATTTTTTTTTTTTATTAATATTTTTTTTATTTTAACAATTCAGGTTGTTGCGCAAAAAAAAATTTATATCTGTGGCTAAATACTTCGTTATTATTCAAAAAAACAAAATTAAAACCGGCATTTTTAACAAAGTAAATAATTAATATTGAGACTAATTGAATTAAAATAATTAAAGAAAAATACAGATGTTTAAAATAAAGAATTGCAAATAAAAAAATATTTTCTACAAATAAACTATTTATAGAAAACTTTTTAAATGCATATAATTAATGTACTTGAAAAAGCACATATTAAAAAAGGTGTTTTTTTTAAATATAAAACTTATAAAGTGCGCATCGAAATGATAAGGTAACTTAATGATTCTTAATATAAATGTGTGGTTACTGCACAAACATTTTTTGCTATAAATTTGCTCAAATAGTCATCTTAAAATTCATTAAATGAATTTCAAACAACTGAAAGTTTAGAAGCGGCCTTAAATGAACTTAGACGTACTTTCGCTTAGATATTTTCTTCAAAAAGTTTAAAATGTAGGGTAAATCTCTGTACACATATAGGGTTGCCAGACTTGAGATTCTCTTTACAAATTGCATTTCGAAGAAAGTTTCAACTTTCTTCCAAAGATTCCTGTTCGTAATTAAAAGAACAGGGCAAAGAAGGAGGCAGTCTTCCCCCTACTTTGCAAATACTCATCTCTATCTTTCAATAGACATAAATTCCTTGACAATCAGAACACTTTTGTAAGACATCCAAATCAAGATTTATTGACCTTAGATCTTTTATCTCTAAAGAGTAGTTTAGCCTTGTCAAAGCGGAGCCACTTTGACTCTACTTTAATATTTGATCCTAATAACTAACCAGCCAATCATGCGTTTTTTGCAACTGGACTGTGTGTATATTCTTGCTGAGAAGGCGAAATAATAGACTTTGAGACAATATTGGTTTTGCCTAGCAATAGCATATCAGATAGATAACAACAATTTTTTGCGAATTTATTTTTAGTTAGAAGCACTAAGCAAGCAAGCCTTGAGAATCAAAAGCATAATATAAGCTGTTTTTTTGAAAGTTGTATAAGTCCACTTTTTCAAAAAACTAAGTTAATGGATTTTTTAAAAAGCTATAGACTCCTTCTCTCTATAGTTATAATCATAATTTAAATAGAGTTTTATATTAAAAACAGTGGGTCTAATTATTGATTCCGTTCCGTGAATGCGGAAAGAATTTTTTTGCGGAAGAAAAATTTGAAATTATTAGTTCCGTTGGTGCCATATTTTGCCGTTGTAGCGGTATCATCTCTACAGTGGCGGTATTGCCATATTATTGATTCCGCAATGTAGATATTTTTCCTTATTTTGCTTACGTTCAAATTTTGTAACGAAAAGCTGACGGACAGAACAAAAATGTAAGAAAAATATAAAAGTTCTACCAAATAAATTTCTTTTAGTTCTGGTATTGCAACAGGCTAAATGCTGTGCAGCCAGACTTAATGCCCTCTCACTCTGGCTCAGGCTGGATATAGGGCACTCTAAGATTATCGATTTGGATGTACCACTGCCATCTATGGTGGATTACATCTCTTCTACTCCCGCTCTGGACCACGGATTTCAGACCCATATTCCGAGTAGGGAGATATGGTTCCGTAACGAAGTGGTTGTGACTAGAAGTACCACGATGCTCTTTCCAATCGTTCTAAACTATAACCAGGAGTAAGTTCTTATCTATCAGGATGGGAAGTAACTTACCATTGCAATCGTTCCCTTTTCGATCACCAACAATCCTTCTTTAACTATAGAGAAGTTCAGAAGAGTGTTTTCCTCTTCCTCTTTATAGCAATTGCTAAAGTGTCAATGACAAGCCAGGGCTTTTAGTGGTTCAATAGTCATAACTATGCCAGTATTAACTTAAATCTCTGGAGGTTCTGGATAAATAAACTCTCTGGAATGCCTTAATACGTCGCATAACATAAAGGAAGATAGAAGCTGGTCATAGAAGTCTATCAGATGAATCAGTTATATCGATTTCAAAAATCAGTCTAGAAGCTCTATTAAGCAAATGTGCTGTTCATGTTGAAACATTAAAAGTCGAAGCTGACAAAAGACAACCTTTATGCTTGTAAAATAATTACTTTACTATTAAATAGGGTACGCTCTACGAGTGACTTACTGGACTTCCTTTCGGAAAAATGGTGTCAATCCATTCACCACTTCGCAAAAGTAAGGTAGTGGCCTTAGATATTCCCAAGGCGTTTGATAAAGTGTGGCATGGTGCACTTATGCTTTTGGTGTCGGTGATAGCTTCTCTCAATTTATATCGAGCTTCCTCGGGTATCGCACTATACAAGTTGTTATAGATGGGATCTCATCAAACGAGTTTATGGTTAATTCAGGAGTACCGCAAGGTTCCGTCCTTTCTTCTACGCTACTTCTTATTTTTCTTAACGACCTTCTACGTCAGACTTTCATCCCTATCTATTCTTTCGCAGATGACAGTAGCATATGCCATTCATATTCATTTCGCAATAGGACAAGCCTTGCGAAAATTGGGGCTATGTGAAATCACATGGACGATACCCTGAATAGCGATCTTTTGGCAATATTCGAATGGGGCCTTATGAACAGGTTTCAATTTAACGCTTGTTAAACTCAGTGCTATGTGTTTTCGCACAGGCGTACGGCTGAAAGTACTACCTCATCTTTAATTATAGACGACAAGCATATTTTTCAAGTCGCAAAAGACGCATTCAAGTGCCTAGGTTTTCTATAGCAGTATAAAAAAATACTTCACTCCATCTGATCTCCTCGTTATCTATGTCAACTTTATCGGACCGAAAATGAAATACAACTTTCATGTGTGGGTCGGTGCTTCAAAGTCTATTTTGGAGTTACTCGACCGCATGCAGAAGAGAGCGAAGAAGCTCATCGGTGACAGTAGGGTATCCAGCTCTATTGACTCACTGGACCATCGACGCAATGCGGGGTGTGTTTCTCTGTTTTATCGTTACTACAACCGAATGTGCTCTTATGAAATCAGGGAACTTGTTTCTGAGAACCGTAATTTCGTACGCGCAACGCGTTTTGCATCAAGAGCGCATTCCTTTGTGATCGATTGGCTAGTAAATCGCACTATGCATTACAGAGAGAATTCGTTTTTTAGCCGAACAGTTCATATGTGGAATAAACTCCATGCAGTGGCCTTTCCTGCCACTTTCAATGTGCAAAGATTCAAATCAAATGTCCACAAGCACTACTGCCTAATCCTCTATTCCTAGTTCTGGCACAATGCATTGCATAAGTAGGTGTCATCCTGTGAGTGCTGGTCCTAATAAAAAAATTATGGGTGATATAGATATTAAGGAATCAGAAGCAAGCGATGTTCTTGGCATGAAGATTCAATTTAATGTCCGTTGGAACAAGCAAGAAGTAGGTTCTCTATTGATTACTAGAGCATCGACGCAATGAGTGATATGTTTCACTGTTTTATCGTTACTATAACGGAATGCGCTAGTATGAAATCAGGGAACGTATTCCTCAAAATCACTTTGTATCAAGAACGTATCCCTTTGTGGTCGATTGGCCAGTGAAAAAAAAATCCGAACTGTGGAATAAACTTCATGCGGAGGTCTTTCCTGTCACTTTGAGTGTGCAAAGTTTCAAATGAAATGTCCACAAGCACTATTTCCTCTATTCCTCTTCCCATAACCTAATTTCCTACCTGTGGCACAAAGCATTGCATAAGTAGGAATCATCCCCTGAGTGTTGGTCCTAATAAAAAAAGAAATATATTTGAGTCGTTAGGAAATAGTTGGTGACTTTGATGTTTAATTTGACTTCGATGAATTTTTAATCGGAAATATGGCCACATTTTCAATTCATTAAGATGTCGAATGAATGCTGAAAATTAAAAGAATTTTCAAAGTGTCACTTTTTTATGCGTATTTTGAACTATAGTGACTTAGAACTACATGTTTCAAATTATAATTAGTCAGACACTAGATGACCAAAGCACTCATTTACATCATGATTCCTGCATTCTTTTAAGGACTAGTTGAATTATCAGAGATTACACTTTTAATCAAACCGTGTAGTCCTAAAATATTATTGCTGTACCATAAATATATGATCATTGATCTTATCATTTTGATTCATTGCTGCTTTGACATTAAAAAATATTATTTTCCTGAGTCACTTCATAAGCTAGCGCATGCATAGGCAACGACGAATTTCTTGGTTGCAGCAGCAACAGATTTTTAATCGCACTCTACTTTTCAAACACTCATTTATTGGAAAGTAAAAATTTTGATGCAGATAAGCTATTGCCAAAACACACAAAGAATATGTAACCTTATCATTTTCGCGTGCACTTTACTTAGTTAATTTTATGAAAATATATGTAAATTTAATTTAAAACTAGAGAAATATTGTTCCCTTTTACACACCTGCTCATCTAGATAAAAGTGATAAAAGTTGTCATTAAAATAAATTGAATACAAATGGAGCCGAGGAATGTTCCTCTAAGTAAAATTAATTAAAAATTTCTAACTCAAGAAAAACTAATTTAATAAAATTTAAAAAACAATTGATAACAATAAATATGAAAACACAATTTTAGGAATTCTGTTATTTGTGGCTGTGGTTGCTATCCTCCCCTTTAAAAAAATTGCTACAAAATCATAGTCATCATCATCATTATTATAACAGTCATCGACAGACAGTGTACAGCGCATATCGTTTCATAATTTTAATTATCAGTTGTAAAAAGTGAAAAATATACAAATAATGATTGTGGACAAGAAGAGCAGGCAGGCAGCCCTGGCAGATGATTTCAATCAAATCAATTTAAATAACATAAATTTAAATATTACAACAACAACAACGACTAGTACTACAAATGCTGAGACAAAAGTTGACCCAACAAAAACAACAACAACTACCACAATTGTGCAACAAAAACAAAATAAAAATCAATCACCTCTTAGTAAAAGGCGTCATACTGCCCTACCGAATGCGTTCATTATGAATCAACAGCATTCGTCGCACATACAACAAAATCAACAAAAACTTTTACAACAACAGCAACAACAAGAGTCACAAATGAATATTTTGGATGAATTAATTGATTTTGAATTGTTAGAAAATAAACCAATTTTAAGAAAATCTTTATCAACGCCCGCCTTTAATGCAATAGAACCTCAATATCCTCCGAAAACTGAGGTTACAATGATAAATAATCATAATCAACAGAGACAGCAACAACAACAGAAACAACGTCATAACCATAAACAACAAACACAACATAATCATCATCATCATCAGCAGCAGCAGCAACAACAGCAAAAGCAACATGTCGTGCATCATCCTCATTGTCAAGAACATAGAAATAATATAAAAAATTTATGCAATAAGAAATCAACGATTTTAAATAATAACAATAATAATTACAATAGCTTATCGTCGAGTGTTACAACAACTACATCTAATTCCTCATCTTCATTATCAGATACAACAACATCAGCAAGTCAACGCTTTGGTTGTGCTCACTATAAACGCAAAGCTATGTTTGTGGTAAGTTAAGCTTGTTTCACTACTCACAATTATTTACAATGTTAAATACAGGCGACAACTACCAACTACATGGGTTAAAATATATATCCATTTTATATTTTTTTTTAATTTTTGTATATAAAAGGGTTTCGTTGTAAAAAATATTATTGGTCATCTATAAAAAGGGTTTAGAATTGCGTAACGTAGTTAGATTTTAATCGAAAAAGCGCTGAATAGAAATGCATTTATTAATGAATCGAATCGAATATATATTATAAATCTATTTGTGAGTTTCCTTGTTTATTTGTTCGGTTGTTTGTGCTTACATGCGTCAATTACGGCTGAACGACTGAACAGTGGAATTCGAAACAGAGATAGGTTGTCGTTTTTATCTGTTTCCAGAGCTAGAACCTAAATGAGAGAAAAAGGGAAAAAGCGGGCACTCACGTATGTACCGATTACAAAAAAATTTATAAAAAGGGTGGAATGTTCTATTTTTAATTCGAAAAAGGAGAATGGGTGAAGAGAGCGGGAAAGACGACAAACGCGCAATTTTAATCAATGTTAACAAAATCTGATTATAAAGATATTTGAAATATATATATATATATATATATATATATATATATATATATATATATATATAAATATATATATATATATATATATTCTGATCTTATGTATTGGATATAGAACCACATAGCAAACAAGGCTGTCCAGTGCCTAGAAAGGTCCTTAAATTAAGACCGGGCCACATAAAATCCGTTATACGTTGTACTCTGACGTATTAAACTGAAGTTAAAATAATAACAGATGAGGTTGGCACAATGAGTACTTTGCTGACGAATGTTAAATCAACTGTTTATCTTTTTATCAATGTTGCCAGGGAAATACAGGAAAAAGTTACGATTTTTCCTCAAAAAAGTTACATTTGGAAATTGTCCTTAAATAAATAGTAATTTAACGTAATTTATATAAAATATATTAAAAAGTTTTATTCGATATTTCAGGGCAAATAACCAGATAACAAATTAATTTGTTGAACAAAAATAAAAAAAAATAAAAACAACTCAATACTAATATTTCAGTATGGAAAAGGGCATGCTATCGCCATTTAATAGAATTAGTTAAAGTTGGATTTTTTAATAAATCTGTTGTGCGTTTTGTTTGAAAGGTTGAGCTTCGATAGAATTTTCTACACTATGTATTTTAAAAATCCCGTTATGAAAGACAAATTTGAGCCTTATTTGCTTAAAACTGCAACATAAAATTGCTGACAATTTTTTGTTATATAATTTCTTGAGGAAATTCAAAGATAACTTTCTTCTTAATCGAGGTATTGGTACGGTTGTCAAATTTTTAAAGCGGATTAACTGAAGTTGACATTTTTTGCAAGTTTGAACAGAATGTTTAATTTTCCACACGAAATGCAGCTCATATTATTTCACAGTTGGAAATAATTGTTGCCAGAAACATTTTGCTGTTTCTAAACATGAAGCAAGAAACATTTCGTTTTTTCTCACGAATTGAACGGAGTAAAGACCCAACTATAATATGCATAAAATAACTTAAGCAAACTTAAACAACTGTGCAAATACATTAAATTATATGTGGTAAACAATAATATACATAAAATAACTTTTCGTCAAGTTGCGTTAAATGTCATTTCTTTAAGCAAGATCGCACTTTTCGTACGGAAACAGCTGATACATTTATAAGGAAAAATTGTAATTAAAACCTACAGTGTAAAATTTTTAGTTTTTAATTACTAAAAAATGTAGAAACAAAAAGAACATTATTGTTTCTGGCCAATTTTTAACAAATATAAGAAATTAATATTAAATGAGTTTGAATATTAACATTGAGTAAGTGCATTGGGTTTTTTATTTCTTTTTTATGATTTGGAAGTAACGGAAAAAAAGTAAATCAATTCAATACAACAGTGTATCACAATATTTTTTGTTTGATGGTGTGGTGCATGAATAAATAAACTTGTTGGTGCCCTCACTCTGGAACATGCGACGTATAATTGCCGATCAGAAAAGCACGGTTCCTCGAAATTCAGTTTAGACTATTGAAGCATTTGTCGTTGAACTTTATTAGCTCCTATGTATTTGTTGTTGTTGTTTTTTTTTTATATAGAATGAAAAGTCATAACTCACGAACGCGTCGACCGATTACAAACTTTAGATAAACCATACGACCATACGAACAAACCCTAAAATCTTAATCGAATTTGATTTGACTGATCTTTAGTTATACAGTCACAACACACTTGCTACATTAAAATTTTTTATTTTCATTTTCACAAATAATACAGCAGGAGAAATTATTATTTATGACTCCTCTTCTACTTTGTTTACTTCAATAATGTATAAATATTGCATCTTTTATTTCGCTTAAAAACATTGCGCAACATCTTGTCGAGCGAAAACACAAAAAATTCCCAGTTTTCCATCTCTGGCCTGTATGTATTTTGATTAATTTTGATTGTTTATACTGGTACACAGTTGATGTAAGAATGAAAACAAATTAAAAGTTTTTATTAAATACATCTTACATGCAACAATTGTTTACTTTTGTTGTTATCAAATGTTTTCTAAATGTCGCAGCTTTCAGCTCCCTTAATTATATGTAGTTATTCTTTATTCTTAAGATGATCATCAGCTCAACAATCATCATTTATTTATTTAAAATGTTAAGTTTTGTAAACAAATCTATTTTAAATTTGTTTTGTGTACATTCTTCTATATTTTGGAATGGCGACGAAAATTTTATATTGTTAAAAAGAAGAATTGTATTGTAAAAAATCTATTTGTATTTGTTTTTAGCGCCTAAAAGGTGTTTAAATTAAAATTAAAAGATTAATAAGTGTGACTGATGATCGTGCCGTTTCAATTTGTATGTTTTAAGATTTGATCTGTTTTGTTTTTTTTATTTTGGCGTAAAAAAGTGTCATATTTGTTTTGCTGATAACGGTTTTGTATTTCGAAGGTGCCATATTAAACAAACAATTAAATAACAACAAACGATAACTCACTTTATTTGACAACTGTATTCAATTAAATAAATAAAAGATGTAAGATAATTTTAGGTATCAAGTCATAAAGCAGTTTTGGGCTGATTATGTCAAGCAGTGTATTTAAAGGCAATCAGCCCGTTATTTTTCATTTTAGTCTGATCTACATATGGGCATTTCCACAGAAACGTCAACCGCAGCCAAAAAATTCCAAGTCCCTAAAATTATGATGTTTTAACATATTTTTATGGGAATCTGTCATATTTACCTAATGTAAAAAAAATTATATTTATTTATAACATATTTTGATATTCAAACGCAAAGTCGAACAAGCGGAAAAGTTCCGTTTTGAACATTTCTATTGTTCGTTTTGTTTTGAGTAATGTTCCTTCGAAGTGACATTTTACATTGACATTTCTTGTTTGTATATAAAGAATAAAAGAAAAATGAAAGAGGAACGATATGATTGCCTATTACGGTAAATTTTTTCTTTGCGACATTCAAAAAGAAACATTTGTTATCAGTGCGCCGGAGGTATTTTTACAAATGTTAGTAGAATATATGTATATATTTTGATTGCAAATTAGGTACTTATTTAAAGTTTGTTTGTAAAATGTATAATTTCAAAATAATTTTTTTTCTAAAAAAATCTTTACAGTTTATTTCTTTATCTCGAAGGGGGAACATTTTTGTGTGAGCAGATTTTCCTTTTTCAAAAAAGTGAGGTTATAATCAAAGACACAAAGCGCACGTTTTTTTCAACTGGATTTTATATAAATGCCATGGTGTTAACAAATAGTAAAACAAATATATATAAATAATCATTAATACTTCAATATCCTGTTCAGTATAATTAGGTTAAAGAAAGATGAAACAAAATTACAAAACTATAAATTAAAAAACACATAATAAACAAATTAAAAATCTTTTATAATCATCTCATGAATGTCAAATTAAAAAAAAGTAAAAAATAGCAAAAAATAGTTTGATGAAAAAAATGTCGCATGCGACATTATAAGTGCGAAAGTAATTAAAATTAAATAAAAAATAAACTACTAAATATTTTTGAATCAAATAAAATCTATAATTCAGATTCATTAATGCATCACATTTTCAAATAAGTAGCATTAAAATATTCCATGGTTTTCGCTGAAATCAGTGTTTAAGCTAGTTGCCTTTAAAGCGACTTCTGTTTTTGTCGCATGTTAATGCCTTGGTTTCTTTTAATTATCTTGAAAAGGAACAGTTACCTAAAATTAATCTTACCACCAATTATAGTGCTAATCAGAGCTATAAGTTTTGCCTTTTCTCAAAATAAAATAATATTTTGACATATGTTTTTTTTACTTTCGATGCGTCGAATGTCGCATTCGACATTAGAAAAATGCCCATATTTATCTCTACCGTGTTACGTTTTTATACGAAATAGTTAAATAAATTTATATTTGGAAAATATTATCTAGCGCAGTATTACGGAGACTTTTAAACTATGGAAGTGTAGTTTACAAATATTTCGCTCCTAAAAAAATGTTCGCGATTCGGCTTTAATACAAAAAGCTTTTCGAAAAGTATTGCTCTCCTCTTTGATAAAGTGAAGGCTATTTTATTTAGATTAATTAATTTACTCAGGGTAATTAGAATTACCTATGAATTTATTAATTTCACTTTGGAAAGCAGGACGAAAATTAATTTTTTTTTAAGTTTTTAAATTAATGCCTGCTTGTTAATTGTTTTAGCTTCTCTGGGAACTGATAGAGTAGAGGAGATTGCGATGAAGGAAAGAAGGAGAGGAGTTAGTGATGAAAAATGTCAGATAGAAAGTTTTATTTGAAAGTACATTTTATTGAGAAGTTACATTGGTACTTCTTAAATCACAACTAAAATCAAGAACAAAAAATTACTATCGCGGACTTGTTTCCTTGGAATAAAAATTTAGACCAACACAAAAGAAACGGTATCTAAATAAATACATTAAAAATATATATTTTCCCTGTCATAGAGTATCTGGCAAAAGTATTCTAAGCCAGTTATTTTTGAATCAATTCCTCTTAGTGTAGAAGAAAAGTCAAATATATTTAAATCAACACTTAAAGGGAGCAGGCCTCAAAAACTGAATTGTCTATGATCATATTACTCCTGGAAAGAGTGCAAGTCAAGGCCTCAACTTGTCGCTTTTTTCCGCTGTTTTAAATTTATGATGCTTCAGTTGTAGCCTACCGGTCACATGTGTGAGCAGTAAGACATTTTAGTTTTTGTTGCTTGTTTGTGAGGCTAGAAAATATGTATATCGGTTTATTTATTTATGAATTTGATTATATATTTATTATTTTTTTTTTTTTCATTCTAGTCAAAAATAAGAAAATATTTTTTTTTCACGCAAATGCTCATTTATGAGAATTTACAATTCATAAGTGAAAAGATCATATTTTTTAAGTTCTACTGCCGTCGTATATACGCGTATGTTATAAATTGATTTTTTTGTTTGTTTTGAAATATATGGAAATGTAAAATTTGTACTTTTGAACTATTATGGTTTATTACTACATTCTTTATTGACCTTTAGAACAATACAAAGTTTTCTCTACCAGTTTTTTTAAAACCAAAGTTAAAGTCAATATTTCGTATTAAAAATAGCAGCTTGATTAATGTGAATAGCTAAGTGATTCCTTATTTGAATTCTTTCTCAATTTGTTTAACATTAAAGCAAATTATACATATTGAACATAGATACATATACAGTACTGTGTCAACCAAATAACAGAGTTAAAAAATACGTAAGTATACCCAGCAAAAAATTAGACATTACCCATAAAATTACTTGCCAAATAATGACTTACTTTTGTGATTGCCACATTTTGTTACTCGCTTACAAAACACATTACATTATTTCCCAAAAAAGGAAGTAGTAATGGCACTAGTTCTTTATGTTATAAGAGACTACCTACAATAATTAATGTAATCGATTCTCAGGAACTGACTATAAAAGTCTCATGCCTTGTTAAAATCATTAAGTTGGTAATCTAGTTAGGAAGTACTTCCGCCAAAAATGCTTAATTCCACATTCGATTACCTTTTCAAAAAATTTTTCCTGGGTATTAATGTACACATAAAATTACATTTATATAGTTTAGAATAAATTTTGCTTTCTGTATGCGTTTTGTTGAAACTGTGCTTTATGCATTGCACTCTGCTGGGATCCAGTTATATTGCAGCCACAAAGCCATCATGCTGCAAAAGTTTGTTTTTGTTGCTCTTTGCACTAAGGAGATTCTGGTCAAAGATATCAAATTAGAGGTACCTTTTAATTTTAAAGTCAAATTAACTATTAGAAAATCCTTTGATTTCCAAATCCAAATTTTAAACTTGTTGTTATAGCGGACTTAGCAATACAGGTTCTTTGTTTTTTTGTTGTTCATAAATGACCATCAAAAAAATAATAATTTTATTTTCTCATTAATGGGAAATTTCATTAATCTCATCTTTGAATGCTTATAAATGAAAAATCTTCAAAGCTGAAAAAAATTCATATTCGCTTATGAAAATCAGCATTAATGAGAATGATATATGAAAAATACTGATATTTTATATTGTTCACTCTTACATATATGAATGCTTAAAAACAAAAGAGACGCACACATTAATGTGTGATCACAGGCAGAAAATATTTTAATGCTCATTTATGAATGTAAAAAAAATCTTAGAAATCTCATTTATGAAAAATATCATAAATGATTATAATTGAATGTTAATAAATAAAAAGTTTAGAACTCTGCTGCAAGGACAAAGGTTTCAAAGGCATTCAGTACACAGAAGAGCACTTCGACTCAACACACCATAATATTGATTTATCTAATACATGAGCGAGCATGTTAAATTATTGAAATTGCTTGCTCTTGCAATAGTTTGTCAATAATTTTCCTACCAACATCTACATATATTTTGATTGTAAAGAGCTGCAGAAAATTATGTCATGAAAAAAATAATCAATAAGAATTTAAAATTTTTCGGTTGATGCTAAATTTGTTCTGGGACAGGCTTTCCTATGCTAATGGTATTTACGGTAGTATAAGTAGTCTGTTAATAACGTTAAACTTCGGCATCTCCAGGATCATTTTTTGTTAGTGAATGCTTTACGGAAGATAAGAGTTGATTTCTTAATTCTTCTTTAGCACTTCTTTTCTTATCGGTTTCTCATGAAGAAAAGTGAAAAATATATTGTAGAGCTAACTAACTCATTCTGAAACTTAATGATTTCCCATAATAAACTTTTCAAATAGATTTTGAGAAACAAATCTTTATCTTAATGTTAACAGACATTTTCCATTTGTGGCAACATTATGCAAAAAGTTATTAAAATTTATTACAAAATATAAAACAAATTAATAAAACTTTCAAAAATATCAATTTATAACAAATAGCACTTGATCATAAAGTCGAATAGTATGTCTTATCATCATAACCAGTGCCATCTAGTCTAAAACTTCGAGGACACATAATGAACACTCATTTAATTAATTATAAGAAAAAATAAAATTTATGTGGTTAAATTTATCATTTTATCCAAAATATCCAATTCAATTTCTAACAAAAATACAATGTCTGTGTTTCAAGTTTGCCAGTTTTTTTTATTAATATATTTTTTTTTTATTTTACAAATTTGAATGTGTTTCACTTGCAACTTAATAATACTAAAAAAAGTAAAAATAAACAAGACACAGAAAAAATAATGATCGACACGTTATCAGAACATAAAAAAACTGTCAAACACCAGTTGCTGTTTAAACAATTATTTTTTGTTTTTTATTAAATATGTATGTTTTTTCGCATTCTTAAAAAATATTTATATTTGCATAGTTGCTGCTTTCAATAAAATGAATATTAAATTTAAAGTTACGCCTCGATTGGCGGCTTTTCGATAGCAAAATGTCAAAAATCACATTAAACAACTCAAGCTCATGCCCAAAGAAAAAATTCTTATCCCGGGAATGCAATAATCTTACGGAGAGAAATTTGACATCCCATAATACCGAACCATTTTTAGAAATTTTTCTAAGCGCTAACACTTTTCATTTTATCAGAGTTGTTTTTCTTTTCAAAAGCAAATGAAGATAATAACAAAAGCAGCGGTTGAGCAAAGAAACATGCCGACTGCATCACAGACGATTGCGCGCCGTCGTCTTTGTCTTTGCAACTGCTTAAAATTGCCCCTATACTTGTCGCTAACATATGGATTTTGCTTACAACAACGTACAAATAGCTGCAATTTCTTAAAACTTTTTTTATTTTGTATTTTTATTTACCAAGAAAATGAGGCGGCATTTCCACACCATACATAATACTCTTCAGTCGCAGTTGCTTAAATTTCGTACCAGCTTGTCAATCCGCTTTCAATTGTAAACAGCTGTTAATATTCTACTCGTAATTTTCATTTTATTTGAAGAGTGATAGTGTAAAAACAAAATGTAATGTTACGTTAGATTTCTTGACAATCACAACAATTCTGATTTGAGATCCTTCTTACAAAATTAAAAGAACATCTTAATACTCAGTATTAAAGTGTGAGAGGGGCTTAAGCTAGCTTTATCTTATGTTAAAACCCTAAAGAAAAGCCTGTTAAGTACTTAGGTACCCATTGACGAATTTAAGATGACTACAATGTAACTAATTGCCACGTTAATTTAGAGACTAATTTGCCACAGTTGCACATTTATGTGTAAAACATGTACTTTTGCCGAAAATAATTTCTTTAAAATTAAAAAAAAAAATTAACAACAAGGCATTTAAAGATCATATTTTACATATATAATAACATGCACATACATGTTTACATTTTTTGTTCATGTTCTTAGATAAATTCAATAAAAAATATAAATATGTGGCCAACAATACTAAAACATGCGACGGTGTACGTCACTAAAATATTATGCAATTAAAAATTAATCTTAATTTTTTTAAGTTTGTTAAAAATAAATAAAAAAAATAAAAATTTTATTTTTTTTATATTTTCTAACATTTTTTTGAAAATGCTATAAAAACAAAACAGTGTAGCTTCGGCTGTATCTCCATCCTGTTGAAACCTAATGTTGACAATATTCTCTTTAATTTTTGTGAACAAAAATTTCTTTTAACATGGCCCGATAACGATCGCTACTGACTGTAACGGCCACTCCTCATTTTCGATAAATGAGAACCACAACGATAAGGCGTCAAAGTCCACCAATGCAAACGTACCCCGGGAGAAAAAACGCCGGGTAAAATAAACAGTAATCACATTAATTAATTTAAAAAAAATCCTTTTGCTATTTTTTATTAACCCGATTAATTATTAAAATCACCGATATTGATATTGAGGGTGAAAGCATGTCTCGATGGCCACTTCGCTACCGCTTACTTAGTTTTTCAGGAAACTTTTCACAAACATTTTAAATGAACTAAAGTAAAGGAAAAGATCAAAGTTTAAACAAAAACTACAATAATCACTATAATTTTATTTTTCTTTTATCCACTGTATACGGCTGACTTTTTTTGGCTTAGAATTTACGCTTTTAAAACTTCATGCTTAGATGAAGGGTATAAAAGATTCGGCCAAGCTTAGAATAAAGCCTACTAACTTGTACTCTCTTTGATTAATTATTATTCATCACGCACTAAATTAACAATTAGGGAAAAAAAGAGTGACATTTTAAAGAAAAACCTAAATCTACAATCTTCTCTCGCATTGTGAAACACTTGAAAAATAAACCTTCAAAAAATATTAACACAAAAGTATGGTTATGATAACACAACAAATATATAAACGAACATAAAAATCTTTCAAACCTTTGAGAATAATTTTTATGTAAATATAACCCTTGTCATTTAAAATCACTTTAATGTAGAATGACATTGTACATCACATAGTTTATTTTATGCCCGCATAATATGGTAGTAGTGTAAGATGGTATAACCGCTTTTATATTTATTTTAAGATAAAAAATTAACAACGAAGTATAAAAAAATATGTTTAAAAAAAACAACACGAAAATAATTTGTATTTATGCATTTTGATTAGTACTGACTTCATCCATTGCAATGATAATGTACATAAAGATGAAAAATTCTTTTATTTATTTTAAACAAGAAATAATTAAAATAAACATTAGAATTTTTTTTTTTAATTTTAATATTTATAACTTAAACATTCTGTACAAATAGAAAAAAAAAACAAAAAATGAAGTGGTTGAAAAATTTGTGAAAAGTTTTCATTATTGTACGCTGTAGAGAATAAGAATACGAGCAAAATATATTAGCATATTATAATAAGTATTATAATATATCAAAATATATATTATATGTTTTCATGTCATTTGAACAATGAAGTAACTCCAATCAAAAAAATAAGTATATGGGTCGTGAGAGAATTAAAAAATAAAAAAAACACATCAAGTGAAAAAGTTGGCGCTCGCATATATTTTCCGAGTTACGGGGCTCTGAAGTTTTCAACATATTTAAAATATTAATATGGGCATCATTTTAAAGGTTTTGATGAGATCTTTAAATAAACATTATTTTTTTTAAATGCTTAACCAACTTAGAGCCGATGGCATTTTTATTCCTCGAAAGTACATTTTTATTATTTGCCATAAGTTCTCCAGTCTGGGAACTGCGCCAGCCAGCTTAAAACCTTGAAGTTATATTCTTTAAACCAGTCTTTTAGTTGCTTCGATGTGTGTTTCGGGTCATTGTCTTGTTAAAACACCCATCGAAGCGGCATTTCCAATTCGGCATAAGGCATCGTAGTATCATTAAGAATATTTGTATAATAAGCGGCATCCATTCTACTCTTAATCCGAAATTAAGGCCCAATACTATAATACGAAAACCATTCCCATACCATTATGTTTCCGCCTGCATTTATAATGGTTTTCGTGGTGTATTGTAGACAGAATTCGGTGTTGGGAGGTCTTCGTACAGGAAGGTTGCTCCTGTCTGAAGTAAATAAATTAACTTTTGTTTTGTCAGACCATAGATTATTTTTTCATTTGCTTACAGGCCAATCTACATGATTTTTGAAAAATTGTAATCTTTTTAGTTATTTATGAGACCTTTCTACCACTTCTAGCCTTCAAATTATTTCTATTAAAAAGCCTTCTTATGGTTGAGGTAGAAACATCTAGATCGTACTCGTTTTTAATGATGGAAGAGTTGACAAAAAGATCTTTTTTTACATGACGCAAAATTTTTCGCTCCACTAGAGGTGTAATTTTCGACGGCTTTTCTATTTACTGCCTTGCTTTTATATTTGATTGCGCTTTCCACCACTTTTTTAACCGACTTCAAAAAAGAAGGAGGTTATACAATTCGGCTGAATGTTGCTTTTTTTATATTTGTGCCTCCAGAACTCAGTCATTTCTGATCCGATTTTGAAAATTTTTGGTAATATGGTAGGCTATGCTTACAGATTGGTCCCGTTTTACAAACAATTCAACAATTAAAGGGTGTCCCCGTACAACATACATATTTTTTACATGTATTATAAACTGTAAAGGACGATTCTGTAAAATTTAAAATGACTGCGTATTAATATAGCTCTCAAAAATAAAAAATTATACAAAAATAAATCTAAAAATTAAAGGGTGCCCCCTATCTTTTGAACCGTTATAGACAAATGCTTGCAAATTGGACAGAATGTCGATTACTGTGGCCGTTATAGTAACAAGTATTAATATTACAAATTTTTTAATTAAAGGGTGCGCCAATAGTTCATTAAATTTGATGTATATGGCCATACTTTTGAACAGTTGTAGACAGACGCTTGAAATTTACAACGAACCTGTATTGCTAAGTCCGCTATAATAACAAATATAAAATTAGGATTTGGAAATTAAAGGGTGTTCCAATAGTTAATGTAATTTTGTGTATGTGACCAAACTTTTGAACCGTTATAGACAGAACGCTGAAACTTAAAAGAGACCTGTATTGCTAAATCCGCTATATGAACGAGTTTAAAATTTGAATTTAGAAATTAAAGGGTGTCCCATAATTGATGAAGATTTACTTATATCAGCCTATCTTTTGAACCGTTATAGACAAGCACTTGTAAATTAATATTAAAAATTAATAATAATATTTAAAATTGTAAATTAAAAGGTGCACCAATAGTTTACTGAATTTGGTATATGGGCATACTTTAAAACAGTTGTAGACAGACGATGGAAATTTACAAAAAACCTGTATTACTAACTCCTCAATAACAACAAGTATAAAATTTGGATTTGGAAATAAACGGGTGCCCCAATAGTTGATATAATATGGTGTATGTGGCCGGACTTTTGAACCATTATAGACAGACAGCTAAAATTTACAAGCGACATGTTTTGCTAAGTCCGCTATAACAAAAAGCTTATAATTTGAATTAAGAAATTAAAGGGTGTTCCCAAAATTAATGTAATTTGTTCTACATGGCCGTATTTTTTGAACCGTTGTATACAAACACATTAACTTTAGACAGAATGTCCACTACGTTATTTGGTACAATAAGAAGTATAAAAATATCTATATATATAAAAATGAATGTCTGTCTGTATGTTTGTGCTTTATAGGAGGCCAAACCCTTGGACCGATCTTCCTGAAATTTTCACAGCATGTTACTGTGACTCTGGAAGGAATAAAAGGCTATATGAAGTTTTAATTGGACAACGGGGCATGGCACCGCCCATATAACCCAAAAATTTAAATCGCCATATTTTGGCCATTTTTTGACCTACGTCGACGATATTTGGTACATATGGTATTGGCATAATTAGGAATACGTACCAGGAGAAAAGTGGGTGGCACCCCGCCCCTTTTTAGAAAAATTAAAAATCGTAATATAGTCTTAACTACTGGACCAATCGTCATTAAATTTTCGCAATACATTTAATTTTATTTAATAACGAGGGGGGTAGCGAAGCACACCGGGTTCATCTAGTTATATTATAAATGAAATAGTTGATATAATCTGATGTATATGGGCAAACTGTTGAACCGTTGCAGACAGAAGGTTGAAATTTACACAGAACCTGATTGCTTAATCTACTACAACAGCAAGTATATAATTTTAATGTGGAAATTAAAGAGTGACCCTATAGTTGCTGCAATTTGATGTATATTGCCAAACTAGTGAACAGTTAAGATATAAGTGTGTCAGAATAGTAAATGTAACCTAATTTATCTGGCCATACACTTGAGCTGTTGAGCAGACAGATGAAATCTATTTTGAAGTCGGTTTTTTCGCAAGAATTATTTTACACTTTTAATTAACGGGATTACATTTGTATGAGATGTGTAAAATTAGTGGAGCAACTCTTTTATGCCTGATTTTTTGTATGAGGGATTTATAAGGGGTAAAAGTATTGGGAATCAAGTGGCTCTATTTAATTGCACATAACTGTATATATGCAGTACTAAATCTTTTTTTTTTTTTTATTTGTTAATTCTGTGTCATCCCAACATTTTTTTTTAGTTACATAGATGGTGAAGGGTATATAAGATTTGGCATAGACGAATATAGCACTCTTAGCATAACGAATTCTACAATCGTAAAAGGACTGATATATGTTATAAAGTCACACTTTAATTTGTTTCCTTTGTAAGAAAATAATGCGGCAGGGTTTACCATATCAATGAAAAACCAATTATTTTAACTAAAAACCATTTTCAAATTTTTTCTGAATTAATGGGAACATTAACATTCAAAAGAGTTTAAAAACACAATAAAATTAAGACATTAAAATTAACAATTAACGTTTCATAATTGATTTAATGATTAAACAGAACGGGATCGTGACTAGTATTACCCTACAATTTAATTTTAAAAACAAAAACTGGAAAACAGTCGTATGAAAGTATAATTTTTATTTCGACCGTTTTTTTTTTCTTGCTTTGTGCTTTTATTGCGAGATAATTTTTCTCTTAAGGTTACTTTGGTTTCGCGAAATTGCATTAATTTTGGCATAATAATGCAACTTTCTGAAACCCCTGTCGAAAAAATTACTTTATCATTTTCACAACGTATGTTACATAATAATAAACTATAAAATAAAATAAATCTGTTAAGTGTTAGTTTGACTCACAGACGAAGGCTTCCGTACCATTAAAGGGCCACACTTTATTTAATAATTTTACTTTGGGTAAGGTCCATGTTCTTCGAAGCAGTGGGCAAAACACCACGCCTTCCTCTAATTTTTCAATTTCATTTGGAGTAAATCTAGTTTAATTAAAGACACGGGAATATTTTTTTTTAAATTTAATTTTCACAAAAAACTTCATGCTATTTTTTATTTAATTATCCCGATTAAAGTTATTACCGATATCGATTATTGAGGGTCAAAGCACGTTTTAATGGGCATTTCGTTACCGCTTACATAACTCTTCAGGAAACTTCTGACAAATATTTTAAATAAACTAAAGATTTTGTCCAAACAATAAAGCAAAGGCAAAAATCAAAGTTTAAGCAAAAACAACAATAACCAACAGTAATTCTAATTTTCTTTCTCTACTGTATACAGTTGACTTTTTTTCGGCTCTTTTATACAGTTGTACACTACGATAATTTATTTATATGCACAGGCACTTTGCAAATTATTTAATTAACGACACGGGAATATTTTTTTCAAAATTTAATTTTCACAAAAAACTTTGTGCTATTTTTTATTTAATCTAGTTTAATGAAGTAACTCCAATCAAAAAGAAAAAAAAAACAATCATGTTGAGCGATGGTGAATTAAAAAATAAGTCATAAAGATCAAGTGAAGAAATAGGCGCTCGCCCATATTTTCCAAGTTATGAACCTCTAAACTTTTAGAAAAGTATGATTGTGCACCATTTTTTAGATATCAAGATGAGTATGATTTAAAAGTTTTTGAAGAGACTTTTAAGAAAATTCTAAATTTTTTTAAAAATGCTTAACGCATAAAGAGCCGATGTCATTTTTATGTAAAATTATATATATGCAGTACCAAAAAAAAAATTTTTTTTTAATTATGGGCCTGTTCGTAAATGCATCAGTGCTCTGCATAATATGATTATTCTGCACTGCCACTGCTAATCAGCTGTTGCGTATGCTTTGTTTTGCTCATTTTAGTGTTTGCATTAACGAACGAAGAAATACTGTGAAAATAGAAAAATTGATAATAAACTCGATTTGTCAACTAGATGATATAAAAATGAAAAACTTTGTGTAACATATCAAAAAAAAGAAGAATTAAGAAAAAAAACTAAATTTAATTCTATTAAAATTATTAAACAAGAAAAGACGTTCATTGCATCAGCCATTTTTATGGTTAGTTTTTTGCTTTTATTTGCGCATAATATACTTCAGTGATGCATTTACGAACAGACGACATTTGCAGTGCTGCCACTTTTTGCATTTACGAACGTACTGCGCATCATATGCAGTGCAGTGGTGCATTTACGAACAGGCCCTATCTGTCACCCCGATATTTGCTGCTTTGATTAGAGTTACTTCACTTAACTAGACTTAAATAGATAATGAAGACTATACAAGCTTCGGCATTGCCGAATATAGCTTACTTGTTTTTCTTTAATATTGCAGAAAGCTGGGTTTAGATATTTTCTCTTAAACTCATTTCGGAAAGAGTTTTAGCGGTTTTTATTTCTTTATTAATTTTTACAGGCTGGTTTTACTGGGTTAAATTGATGTGCATTTGCAAGTAAAACTGTGGATAAAAAAAACTTTTATTAAAGCTTGTTTAATCATCTTAATCTTGGGTTTAATTAAAAGAAGATGTATGTATGTAGTAAAGACAAATCAGTTACCAACTAGATTTGTTTAATTTTTGAATTCTTGAGATTAGAACTTAATACAGTCGAACTACTCTTAGTGAACTTCTTTACAACGAAGCTCTCCCTTTTATGAATTCATTTTTAAAACATATATTTTTTGGTATTTTCATTTCCTTATAGTGAGCTTTCAGGCAGTGAATTTTTCTATATGAGCTGTTTCTTAAAAGTGGTATAAGTCCATCTTTTCATACCTTGAAATAATTAAGGGTTTGTATTTGAATCAGTTTAAAAATATTGCTCAACTTAAATGAATTCGAGTAATGTTTTTTACACCATACACCTTTTAAATTTTATTATAAAATAACAATTACTAAAATTATGTGAAAACATAACCGATATTTTTGGCTCCACATGGACTTATACCATTTTAAAAAAAAAAAAAAAAAAAATCAGCTAATATAATAAAGTGTTGTTTTTCTGGCCCCATGCAGATTTATTGTTAGAAAATTTAACTTTATAATCAAAATTTTAATTAATTAAATATCAAATATTAAATATCAAAAATGATTAATTTAAAACTGTTATTGAAAAATGTTAATATGATCACCCCTTAAAAAAGAGCTATCTATTTACGAAAAATAATAAAATAGAGGCCTTTTCTATATTTATGATTCAACAGAACATTTCCGTGACAAATTCACTCGGTAAGATCGATTGCATTGAATGCTGTTTTTTTTTGTAGCATAGTCGTGCATCTACATCTCATTAACAATTAAATATGTAAATATCAAAGCAAGTTAACTCTTTCAGGTGAAGAAACAGGTACAACAAATAGACGCTACAACAACTTTGACAATATGTTAGTGTAAAATAAATAAATGTATAAGTACAGATTTTTTCATAAACCCTCGTTATGATTCGAATATAATTTCGTAACTATTTTAACACTAACCCTAATAAAGTTTAAAAAAGGTTTACAAACATTAAAAAAAAAAAAACTCCAATAGCTGTTAAGTATTTTTACACATTTATTTATTGACTTGAAATCGTGTGTTACATTAACTAGAGTGAAAATTAGAAGACAAACAAAACGCTTAATATTTAAGGTTGTTATATATTTTCTGTAATAAGCAAACACTTTTATTGTGATTGATTCGATGATTTTATGATTAAAAAGCATTGAAAAATGTAGCAACGTTTGATTTGATTTAATAGAATATGCTTAAGGCCAGTCATTCAAAAATGTCTTGTGCGCCCAAAAAGTATGACAGTCATGAATAGATGTGTGTAACAAACTTTTTGGCAGATCTGAGCGATTTTAAAACCTTTGGAAAAGTTCATAGAATAAAAGTTTTTACATAATTCCATTTTTCTTGTGTGACACTGTGACACCTAAACTCACTTTTTATTGGGATTGTTTTATGTAAGACAGGATTCCATCACATTTTCTTGTGAATGAATCGTACAATTATGTAGGATAGTCATCGTGGCTATTATCATTTCCGTAAACTAATTGTTGACTGTACGAGCCACATAACCTCACAAAAAGTAGATTAAGAGCATCTAATTTTATTATCCAGCCAGCGTATCAGTGTTAATATCAAATAAGCGGTAACTTAAGATCCACTTCCAACAGGTCAATTGTGGTTCAAAAACAAAAAAATCGACGAGATTTAAATACTTTTTCTACAGAGTATATCATCATGTCGTCTAAAGCTAGAAAAGTACTGAGTATCTAGCATCGAGCACTCGCTACTTTCAGAGTTTTAAATTTTTATCTTAATTATCAACAGATCTGTCAGTAACAAAACTGTGTGAAAATCTCAATTTCTGATCAAAATAAAATTGTTACTAAGCCAAAAAAATAATAATATTAATTTAGCCTTTCACTAATGAATATGTTTTATATTTCTAACAGTGCGTTTCCATTAATGTGGTTTTGTTCAAATCAAGTGTTTTGCTACTTGACCCTCGCAGATTTTTCGTGTTACCAAAACCACTAAAATCGCTTGATTTATTTTAAAGCTTGTCGAAAATGAATTTTTTTAAATCTGCTTTTGCCTTTACAACTCTTTATGTCTAGGATACTCAACTTCAACTGCATGCTATCTATTCACAGTGGATGTTTTAATCAAAAAGCTAACATTTCATTTTGCATTAAAAAAAATTTTCTTACAATAATTGTTTTTAAAACAATGTAATTGAAATTGGGCAAAAGTAAAATACCAATTAAAAATAGAAATACAATAGGTTTGTTTTTTCTTTTACGGGTAAAATGGGAGTGTTACGTTACAATTTCAAAGTTACAAAACACTTTAACTCTGAGGAGACACTTCATAGTGTTGAAATCAATATAAGTTGTTTTAAGGTCAGTATCAAAATCAATTTTGCTGTACAATTCTATCGCACAAATATTTCTTTTGAAAGTGGAATAAGTCCATTCCTGATCAGATTATTTTTTCTTATTTAAAGACGAAGGGCATATAAGTGTCTTAATTTCAACTGTTACTTTTTACATAAAAATTTATTTTAGTAAAGCTTATATCTATAAAAATATAGACTTCATTTTGCTCCTGTTTTTTAAAAATAGTATAAGGGCCAGTTTCACATTGTCGCAATCGTTCGTTCGTTCGCATAATTACATTTAAAACAAAAACAATTTTTTAGAATTTGTTTTTGTTTTGAATGTAATTGTGCGAACGAACGAACGATTGCGACATCGTGAAACTGGCTCTAAATATATTTTGTTTTAGTTTTTTCTGAAATGTTATTTTTGAACGTGGTATAATAAGTCCATGTAAAGCCAAAAAGATTATTTTTTCAAATAATTTTAGTTATCATTATTTCATAAAAAAAATTTAAAAGGTGTGAAGTGCAGAAAACATGAATGGAATTAAATAAAGTTGGCCAATATTTTGAAATTGATTGAATGGACTTATACCACTTTCAAAAAAACCAGCTAGCATATGTATGAAATATACGTCTATTTTAAATTCTGATAATCATTAGAGATTTACTTTGTGCAAATTTAACGCTGTACGCTTGAGGTAGAGAAAAAAACTATCAAAGTGTGTGGAAAATTTTACAAAAAAGGAAGCGTAATTTTAATTTTTCTACTAAAAAATTACTCCACAGTAGAAAATCACCCTTCATTCTAGACATTTTTATGCTGCATACAATAAAGTCAATATAATCAACATATTAAAAATATAACAATTTTTGGCCTCCGCATTATAAAATTAATTAACACTGTAATGCAAATTAAAAAACATTTATTTTTTTTGTAGGAAAAAAAAATTTTATAACCAAAAATATATTAATTAAAAATTAAAATAAAAAAAATACATATATTCTATAACAAATAATCAACTTTGCTCTAAATAAAATTGATTTTAAGAAATTTACAAAAATGTTCAAGGTGAATTTAATAAATTTGATGCGTTAAAAGTTGTTCAAACCAGTTGCTAAATCCGGGAATAAGTAGGTGATAAAATCATGATGAGCAGTTACTATGTGTAAATAAATATATGTTCTTATTTTTCTTAATTTGGATTTCTTCGATAATAGTGGCCATTTACATAAGGAAACTGCAGGGTCATAGCTCCCATCCCCACACAATGTGCATTAAAGAAAATTTTGTTAAAATTTTTGTAACAACTTAACAGATTTACAAACATAGACAAAAAATGTTTTGCACAATTTTACAATTTAAAAAAAAACAATCATGCGAATTTCAAACAGTTGATAAATACTTTAATTTATTGAAATTATTCGTTGAACTACTTAAAAATTTATATTTATTTAATTTCTAAAATTTTCCACAAATTCTTGCGGACTTTTTCTAAGAAAACAAAAAATAGACGAAAGCAGAATATAATGCAGAATAATCTGGATTGCTACATCTTATTCGTTGTATTTTTTAACATCATTGAAAATTTTGCCGGAACCATGGGGGTGGCATTGCCGAATTTATACATTTTGGCTGTTGTAGGAAATGCCAAACTTTTTATACAAAAAATTTGACGCTGATTTTTTATCTATGGAGTTTAATATTCCCAGCAGCGTCGAATAAAAATTAATTCACCACTGCCACCACCTGGTACATGATTTCGCCATTGACGGAACTTACAAAATAATGTAATTTGTTTAAAGTCCTTATTTTATTTTGGCTCGAATTTCTCTACTTTTTAAAGTTTTTATTTGAAAAAGTTACAAACGTATAAGTATTTCCCCTAAAATTCATAATCAGAAAAATATCGAAGGAATTGTCTCTTTTTTGCGGCAGGGGAGCGCTGAAATCCCAAACTAAATAGTTTTTTATCGTTCGTAAATTTTTTTTCTCATGACTACAGGCGATCGTGAGCTAACGTAGATATTCTCAAATATACCAAGGTTTATAAATTTCAGATAACTTTTGTAGTACAGCTGGCATTTTTATTATTAAGGTGACCTATTTTCAAACGCGATTATGATGGGTTTAACAAACCTATGTTTTTATAGTTTTTTGTTGAATAACATAGCGAATGCAAAAACATTTGCTTTTTGAAAAAAGGGCGGTAGGCGTGTCCATTTTATTACCTAGGTTCAATTCAACTGCCCTACAAAGTTTGAAAAAGCCTGTATCAACTCCTTCTTTAGTTGGTTTAGTCCCTAAGTTTTATAAGAACAGGGCACTGTGCGTCGTATTCTTTTGCATCAGTGTTGCCACAGAAAGACAGGAAAAAGTTACGCTTTTCCTTCAAAAAATTTACGTTTTTTCATGAAAACTTACATTTTTAAATTTTTTTCAAATAAATAGTAATTAAATGTTAATTATACAAAATATAGTAAATAAGTTTATTCCATATAATAAAAAAATAAAAAAAACGTAACTTTTCATACCGATGATAATCATGAAAATTTAAATTAGGACTCAATACTAAGATTTCGGTATGGAAATGTACATGCTCTCGCCTTTCAAAAAAAAATTAGTTAAAGTAGGATTTTTTTTAACATATCTGTTTTACCATTTTCTTTGATACATTGATCTTCGATGTAATTTTCTGTACTAATTATTTTAAAAATGCCCTTATTAGAGACAAATTTGAGACTTATTTGCTTTAAACTTTAGCATAAAATTATTGACAATTTTTCTGTAAAATAATCCAGCCCTTCCCGAAGGAAATTAAAAGCCAAATTTCTTCTAAAGCGAGGTGTTGGTACAGTTGTCAAATTTTTCAAGCGGAATAACGTAAGTTGCTTACAATTTTCGCAAGCTTGAACAGAGAGAATACTTATATTCCGCACGAAATAAGTGCAGTTTATATTATTTCACAGTTGGAAAGAATTGTTGCCAGAAATATTTTGCTAGTTTTAAACATGAAGCAAGAAACATTTCGTGATTTCTCACGAATTGAACAAAGTAAAATTTCTGCAATGTTATTTTTCGTTTATTTCAAACTAATTTTTTAGTTGGAATTTTGAGTGCATTTGCAGGTAAATTTTGTTACTAAAATGGAATTAAATATGTTAAGAAATGTTGATATGTTAAGAGAGATTCTTACCTCAAATAATGAGACAAGTAGTTTTTAAGTGATATTACTTTATTTCGTGTCTGTACCAAAAGTTACGAAAATTTGGCCACATATAACAAAATTATATATGTTACGTGGAGCCTTCAAAAGTTACAAAAAATGTAAAAAATATAACCAAACGGCAACACTGTTCTGCATACTCCGCGGCAATATTTTCGTTACGTTAACATGAATCTGTTGTCTGATTGTTTAATACATTCGTCGAATCGAGCTTAACCGAGTAATCAACACTTTGAATGTATTATGTATTTAGTCCTCTTTTTTTTATTTCTAGAAAAACGCAGGGCCGTGTAAGTACGGCTTCAGAGAATTGTCATTTTGATAATAAATTTTTATCACCTGCATGTATTGCTTTACGCTTCAAATTGTTCCTTTATTTTTAAGAAATACAAAGCAGAAAAATAAATCAAAAAGTAAAAAGCAACAACAACAAAATTGCCATATCCCACCCACTTCTATTGGAAACAGCATTTTTATTGACACTTTACTGACTCTAAAATTTGTTGCTTTTATTGTATGCGGTTTTAAACGAATTTATTATTTATTTTATTTAAGTAAACAAACTAATTTTGACATTAAATTAATTTTCCGTCGAGTCTTAAAATAGATTTAAAAAAATTATTACCTACAAACAAAAGTTTATAGACTAATTTAAAGATCACACAAATATAGAAAAAAAAACCATACGAGAAAAAAGTAATCAACTCCATTTAACCGCAGTTAACACATTTTACGAGCAACTCATGCATTAAATCGAAAAGTTTATACGTTTAATTAACACCTGTCTACTGAATTCACATTAAATTGATTATAATTTTATTGAATTTCTGGCCAGTGTGAATAATAAAACTAAGCTCTGGCAAAAGTTTAAAAACGCGAAGGAAATTATTTATCTCTTAACCCGGTTTTTCGACACTTTTTTTTTATTTAATGGGAATTCGGCATTCGGTTTTTAATTAGTTACGCACGTATTTACATGATACAGATTAACATCAGTACCTGGCCGTGTGGGCTCTAACCTGTCCTACCACTGACTGAATTACGATACGTCGACTAGCGCTTCCTACTGGCGTAGGCAATAAAGTTGCAGTTCTAAGAACATGGCTAGCAGGACCATGAACTACCCCTTGCTTGAAGGTTGGCGACTATCCAACTCCATCTATTGAGAATGCAACAGCATACTTCGATCTATTCCGCACCATCCTTGCACCACGTGGAACCCGAAGGGACCTCACTAATAACCGGCTAATGAGAAGGATGGATGTCTGTATGGGCTACCAGTTCCCGTGATGCCAGTACAACTAAGGACACTGGTAAGTCCTTCGACAGCACCCAGCTGTCTATACAGATTTGGTGCCTGCTAACCGTGGGTCTGGTTCACCCTATACCCTGAGTGCAGTTCGTCTTGTGTTAAAAAGCTTAATTAATTCTTCCTTCGATTAATCGATTAATTTTTTTTTAATTAAAATTTTACCAGTATGACACTTAAATCAATTAAAAGTTTTTTCCCTCAGTACAAAAACAAATGGTTTTAAAGTTGATTTTAGTTCTTTTAATATATTCTGTTGAAGTAATGAATCAGAGTTGTATTCGATATTAAATTGATTGGTTGAGTAAAATATCTCAGTTTCAAAAAACTCCCCACATAAATGATTTCTTTTTAACTTAATCCAGCGAACATGGAATTGAATCAATATAAAGAAGTCGGGGGAGACACTAATATCCATAAATCGATTGTTTCACGGTCGTGAGCGGACTTATTATTTACCACGTTTTATTTATGGCCTTGAGCAGGTGTTAAATGAATACGAGATCGGTTTTTAAAATTTAAATAGAGAAAACAGCAGTTTTACATCGTATTCTTTGCGTTATTGGATTTTGGATGAATTTTAATTTTATTTTTTTTACATGACTTACAATTTCCTGTGTGAGATTAATATTTAAAAAACTGCTTAATCTTTAATATGTTTGTTCTTTTTGGTATTTTTTTTTTACTTTTCTAGCGAAATTTCAATAGTTTTGGTGAATTTTGAGTTATTTGCGAAATTCACAAGAATCGCTTTTCGAATTTTTTGTCGATTTTTAACTGAGTATTTATTTTTACAGGAATGGATATTTTATTTAATTTTTAAATTTAAAATTTTTCTTGAACTTCTTATAACAAATGAATTAATTATCCAAATTATTATTGATTGATTATGAATATTTCTTGTATTTTTTTTTAATTGTTGATTAAATAGATGATGTTTACATTGTTCACAAACTAAAAGTATATAGATGCGAAGAATGCTGAGGACGGATGTAGCAGTGTCTAATTTTTCCTGGTTTCTTTGTAAATAATTTTTCTGTCTTAAATAATTTTAGGACTTGAAATATAAATAAACTTATGCCAAAATTATTATATTTAATTTTCGCCAATTTCTTTTTAAGTTTCAGTTTTTGTGGATTTTTTAAGTTCAATATCGTGATTTATCAGTTATTTTAGAATTTTTGTTTGTTTTCAAAGTTTTAGTTTAATTTTAAAAGCGTTGAAAAATTAGTGCAATTTTGGTATTTAATTTAATTAATTATTTAATAGGAAACTCGTTTTTTTGAGAAACTTGATATTCTCATTCAAGCCGAATTAATTTTACCAAGTGGCATCGTTGCGGCAGCTGACTATTTCTTGCTTAATTTTGTTATTTTATATTGTTGTTTTTTTAATAGTTTTTAAAATAGAATTGTAATAAGAGTTTAAAATCAATTTAAAAAGCATAACTAACTAAAAACGTTATTAAAAAGGGTAATAAAAAAGTGCAGTAATTAATTGCGTTTTAAGGTCAAGTTACTGTAACAAATTCGACTTGTTCTCAATGATTCTCAAAAATGTCTACTGAAATATATTTTTGTTTTAGATTGTTGAATTATTATTATTTTTTTTTTTGTAAAACTGACGTGTTTGCTCAAATTAATATTTCCAAATCAAATCTAAAAATTATATATTCAGGTGAAAATTCGGTTTATTGTTCAAGTTTTGAAAAATATTTTTTATCGAATATTTGAATAAACATATTTTAAATATTTTAAATATTTTTTACATAAATTTCAAACCTTTAAAAACCAGATGAAAAACATTCCTATCAGTTATTTTTTAACTTAAATACAGGTTTTCTCAAATCAAATCATTAATTTAAAAATCCAATTTTTTCATATTTAATATTTATTTTAGAAATTTAAATCCTTTAATTTGCTTAAAATATAATTTTTAAAATTCTAAATTAAGTGTAAAAAAATTATAATTCAATTATAAAATAAGTATTTCATAACTAAATGAAAAATTTTCAGATCTCTTTAATTTCTAAATTAATAAAGATAAGTTGTATACTTTTAAACAAAAGCAGGACTTAAATAGATACAGGAATTGAAATAGACAGAGAATGTAAGGAATTTCTGGATTATGACATGTCAAAGCAAAAAACAACAACAACAAATGCAAGAAAATTACAGTTAAAATACAATACAGTGTATGTTACAAATACATCTTAACATTTGAAGCACAAACTTAGGTTTTGTTTAATTTAATTTCCGAAAAATCTATTTCAACGTGAGCACGAGCTAAAGGACAACTTTCGGGATTGGCATCAGATTAGTATCCTTTTAAATTTACCGGCATGAAATATCTCGAACAGCTGCATTTTTTATAAAACGTATTGCCTTAAGAAATTTTATATATTTTTTTAATCGTCAGTCGTAGTGGGGTCTAAGTTTTTTAAATGTTTATTAATTAGGTTTTGTACAAAATAAAATTATTTATTTGTATAAATACACAATTTTATTATTTTTGATTTTTAAAATATTTCTATTTTAATTTTAATAAAATTCTAAATGAAAACCTTATGTGTGTTCGGGGTAAGTGTTGATCTATTATTGGAAAATAAATCAATATTAAAATGAAATTTTTTATGTCTTTTGCTCTCGCTTATTTGCTTTGATTTCTTAATTTACAACAAACGTTCTTACATGATGCTGACAAGAAACTGCCAATAATTAATTTTTTTTATTGATTAACTTCCTCTTCGTATACGTTTGTTCATATGTTTAACAAAAACATTGTCAAGAGCTTGACAGGCGTGACACATTAGCCAGGGTCTCAAAGTATTTTTCCGTGCAGTATTAATTAAAATGTAACTTCTTGTGTTATTTGTTTTAATTTAAAATTATTTAGAGCTTGAAAAAACACGCCGTATAATTAGAAGGAATTTTTTTTAATTCGATTTTTTAAAATTAATTTCTAAGTCACACATTTACGAAAGTATAAAAATGCAGTCAAGGTTTAGTCAATGTTCTTGCTTGAAATATCTATTAGAATTGGATTTAATACGTTCTTATGTACGGAGTTGCCACATTCTCGTTATTATGCATAGAGAAGTCGATTGAGCGATGTCCGTCTGTCCGTCCATGTTAGTGTTGAAATCAAGTTTGCTAAGGCACTAGATGCGCTAGAGAAAATTTAAATACGCCAATCGATCAGACATAGTTTCCGAAATTTTGCTATTGAAAATCAGCAAGATCAGTCCATGTCCTTCAAGGCAGCGGGCAAAACACAACGCTTGCCTCTAATTTTTTAATATCATTTGGAACAAATCTAGTTTAGTGAAGTAACAGTCGGTTTATAAAACACGTCAGGAGCGAAAAGAAACCGGATGGCATATGGACGAATACGTAATAATTAGCGTCCGTGTAACACGTTCCGGTTTTTTCGGTTAACTTATAGCATGTTTACACGGCAATGTGAAGCACTTGCTTCGCTCTCTGAATCATGATTGCGAAGCATGCCGTTTCCACGACACATACTACATGCTTCACATTGCCTTCTGTTCTAAAATTTTGTTTTTCGTTTTAATTTTAGTGTTTGTACTTAATAAAATTTTAAATTATAATATAATTATTTGTTTTTATATTAACACATATTCACACAGCACTTTTTATATTGGTTTACTTTTTTTGTTTACATTTATATATAGCTAGTTCAGATAAACTTGCGATAAAAATTAGGGAAGACAGAAATTTTTCATGCTTCGCAAGTAGATTCAAGCTGAATCGTCTCAAAACAAAATGCTTCGCTCTCAAAATTTTATATGGCGAAGCACGTTGATTCGGTCGTGATTGAGCTGCGAATCATGAAAAGAAAGCGAAGCTAGAATATTGGGCTCCGTGGAAACATAGTAGCTGTGTTCCCTTACTTTTTGGGTAAAGTTGGGGCAAAGGAGAGTAATGAAAAATTACTCTCAATTAGGGGCTAAAATGTTTAAAAGTCGGAAACACTAAAAACCAAATGTTTAACCCGAAAGAAAACATCAAATTTTTTTACTTTTTTTTATGACAAAAAACCATTTTGTATAAAAAAGGCGCCAACAAAGTTAAAATTAAAAACCTTATAAAAAATATTTAAAAATGGAAAATTTGGAAATATGTTCTACAGGCATTAATAATTGCGTTAAAAATGGTAAGTTAAAATAATTATTTATAAGAAAGATTTTTTACTTATTGAATTTTTGAAAATTTGTTTGCTGATAATTTCAATTGTTTACTTTATGCAACAGCTGATTGACTTACAATTTTACCAAATCAGCCCGAAGAAAAACTGCGGGCTGTTTTGGGCAGAAAGAAGAAGAATATTATGCTCTCAAATTCTCTCTCACTTGCCCAAACTTTGTGTACGGGAGCGGTTTTGGGTTAATTTGGGAACCCGCGGGCGCCCAAAGTAGAGTACGGGAACAAAGCTAGTATTACGTTGTGTTTCGTATAAATAAATGTTGTGTTAAATCGTAGTATTGCCAATGTATTAATTAATGTTTTTTATTTTCTTTTTTTTCTTATACATTTTTTGTTTTAGCCTTAAATAATGGTAACCCTGCTTCGGCGCTTAAAAAGAAACAGCTGAGTTAAATAAACAAAACAAAATTATCTAACAATCAATCTGTGAAAATAAAAAAGTTTAAGCTATACTTATAAAAATAAACACTATTTTGTAAATTGTGATATTCAGATTATATTTATGTATAATACTAATAGATGTTTTTATTAGTGAAAGTGTTATGATGGGTAGTTGCCGAACAATATTAACTCCTGACGAATGGTTTTATCCTTCGCTCAGTTTTGACGTGTCTGACACTACAATGCGCGATACATAACCCGGAAACAATTGCCATTTGTTACGTTTCTTACAAAAACAAAATGACATTCGCGTTTTAAAAACCCAAACGTGGGAAACGGTAATGTTTTTGTGCGTCTATACAGCAAATTGTGTTTGTAAACTGGCTGCAACTCTAATCAAAAACCAAATATATGGGGCGATATAGAAATAAAATACAAGAAAATATTGGCGCTCGCCCATATTTTCTAACTTATGGGTTTTCTGAACTTTTCATAGGAACGTACGATTGTGAACTATATTTAGGAAATACTAAATTATTTTTAAAAATGTTTAATCCATGATTGGAGTTACTAAACTAGATTTGCATATATGTATGTTGAAGTGTATATAAGACTCGGGATGGTCGAAAATAGTACTCTTACTTGTTTTAGGTTAATTTTTTGTGTCATTTCTTTAAGCTTCTGCCGTTTGTAACACTTTAAAAATAGAAACTACGTTTTCTAAACTAGTTTGGTTGTATTTGATACAACATACGATTTACAAAAGCTGTGAAATTAACAAATGAAACAGAAAAAAATTTTATGATTATACTAATTTTTTTTTTTAAAGATTAGCAGTTCCCTCGACTACGTCAGCGTATTACTTCTAATTTCCTTAAAATTCAAATTAAGAAAAATTTGTTTTAAAATATTAATTGTAGTTCTGTTAATAGCATTAAAAATTTTTCATCTACAAAAATAACATGTGTTGACAAATATTTTAGTACCATTATACCACTAAAATTGGGCACTTTCACATTTTTATCTCTAGTTTCTCGACGAAATGAAAAAAAGTATTCTATATTCAAACGAGGTGCTAAGGAACCCCTTCACAAAATTTTATTTAAATCCATGTGATGCGAACACAGACAGACAAAAATTTCAAAAATAGGAGTTTTGTATTCCATATCGATTACTATCTACATCAACAACAAAATTTTCCAAAAACATTTCATTTGCAGAAATAAGTCTTTCTTATAAATAAAATATAAATTTTTCAGCTTTAATCCGTTTTAAGTACAAATAATTGTTGACAACTAGAAGTTTACACTTTTTAATTTTTTAGCAAAATTTTAAAAGAAATCGATTTAGGATTTCAGTTAAACTATGCCAATCTTCTTTATATATTGCAAATGTTTTAAAAATATATTATTTTTTAAAGATATTTATTTGTAGTTTTGGCGTCGTAAATTTATATCGATTACATTCTTAATTAAATTGATCATAAAAAATTTTCTTTAAATTCCCCAAACGAGCCTAACATAACCTCAATACATTAACACTTATAATTTATTTTTCCATAAAAGCTCTTGATATATTTAAATTGTAAAGTAAATCAGGAAAAACGAGTGCAAATATGAGAATTATTTTATTGCTATTTAAATGTAAACGTGTCGAAAGTAAAACACATGTTTTTATTTAAACATTAAATGTATTTAAAAGGTAAAGAACAAATAATGGCATATTGCATTGCATTAATATTTAGATAATTTTTTGGTTTGCATTTCGTCACTTAAGATTACAAATCAGCATAAAGTAATAAAAAATTTTGTAAATAGCACTGTTTGTATAGAAAGGCTTTTGCCAGTTCCTTAACTTTTGTGCCTGCATTTAAGTAGCTGCCTTCTGATTTGCCTGATCTTATAGATATTTTTTGGACAAACAACGTAATAGTTGAAACAGAACAAGACACAACATACATGTTTTCTATGTGTATTATGAGCCGTAAAGGGTACCACTTTAAAATTAAAAAAAAACTGCGTTTCTCTATAGCTCCCAATAGCAAAAAGTAATACAAAAATAAATCTAAAAATTTAAGGGCCTCCGCATAGGTGACGTAAATTGCTAAATCCATTATAAGAGCAAGTAAAAAATTTGGATTTGAAAATAAAAGGGTGTTACTATAGTTAATGTTTTTTGATGTACATGGCCAAACTGTGGAAAAGTTTTGAACACGCAATTAAAATTTACAAAGAACCTACTATGTTGAATATGGATTTAGAGACTAAAGGGTGACGCAATAGTTGATGAAGCAACAGTATAACAATATTGCTGAAAGTTCTAATAATAATAACAAAAATCACTTACAATACGAGGGCTGCTCTATATATTTCTGGCCTAATAGTGAAAATGCGAATATTTATAATCAAAAATGGTTTTATTGTTTTTCAAAGTATTCTCCAGCATGATTTATACACTTTTGCATGCGCTCAAACCAGTTGTCGAAGCACTTTTTCCACTCCGATTGAGACACCTCTAAAACATGGTTTTTGAACACTTCAACAGCTTCTTCTGGCGACGAAAATCGTTGACCACGCATTTTTTTCTTGATGTGCGGAAACAAGAAGAAGTCATTAGGTGCCAAGTCAGGGCTGTACGGCGGATGACCCATTAATTCGACGTTTTGGCCGGTCAAAAACGCTCTGGTTTGAGCAAATGTGTGAGAGCTCGCATTGTCATGGTGAACAATGATTCGTCTTCTCTTGTTGGTTTTTCGAATTTCTCCGATGACTTCAGGCAAACAAATTGTAGTGTACCACTCAGAAGTGACCGTCCTACGTTGCTCAAGCGGAACAGTCGCCACATGACCAGTTTTGCCGAAGAAACAGGCGACCATTTGCTTTGAAGTACTTCTTCCACGAACAACTTTCGTTGGATTTTGCTCGTCTTTGAAGACCCACACGGTCGATTGTTGTTTCGTTTCGGGCTCATACGCATAGATCTATGATTCGTCACCTGCGCCGATCTTATAAACGCCTTTTGAAGCACCGCAATCGTATTTTGCAACATTTGTTTGCACCAATCGACACGAGCCTTTTTTTTGAGCGACTTTCAAATTGTGCGGGATCCAACGAGAACAAACCTTTTTCACGGCCAGGTGTTCATACAGTATCGAATGTATGCTGGTGGAAGAAATGTCCAGAGATGTCTCTATCTCTCGGTATGTCGCATGTCGATCTTGCATTATGAGTTCACGCACGGCATCAATGTTCTCTGGCACAACAGCCGTTTTTGGACGACCTTCACGGAATTCGTCTTTGAGCGAGCTTCGGCCACGATTAAATTCATTATACCAATTTTTCACAGTGCTATAGGATGGTGCTTCATCACAATACAAAGATTTAAGTTCATCAATGCACTCTTGTCGTGATAATCCACGTCGAAAGTTGTGATAAATGATGGCACGAAAATGTTCACGAGTTAATTCCATTTTTTTCTATATTATTTTTTTCAAGTCACTGTAAACAGCACAAATAATGGTCGTACGCCAAAACGTTTTGAGTACGGTTATGCTTAAAAATGACAAACTTTCCAATGGAAATGTCAGATTGCACTTGGCAGCACTCAGTGTTGCCAGGGAAGAAATATATATAGCAGCCCTCGTATGTAAATCTAGTTTAGTGAAGTAACTTCAATCAAAAAAGCAAATAATGGGTTGAAAGAGAATTAAAAATAAGAAAAAAATTTAAATATTACATATTGTTACGAAAATAAAATCTGGCAGCCCCTGTTGTTGCTTCCGTATGAGCGTGGTGAATAAATTACTTCCATTAATGGTGTGTATAGAATAATACTACAGTTAGCTAGGTGCTTGCTGTAAAACAGAAGATCGTGAGTTCTAGGCCTCCTTCGGATATGCGTGCAACGGAAAATAATAGTTATAATGCAATTAAAAATGAAGAAGCCGCAGAACAACCCTCCCGGAAAGGAAAAGACAATTATTGTGTGAAGTTATGGCAGATAATTTTGTGGAGACGTCTAGTTTAATATAAGACTAATAGATAATTGTCAAGACGCACTTTATAACAAAAAGTAAGAACGGTAGAGGTTAGCGCAGGGAAGTGTAATAGCATAATCACAGTGTCTGGCAGACGTTTGTTGTGGCTATTAGATAAAGGGGATGAGACTGGCTTGGATAAAAGGCGTAGTGGTGTAGTCTGTGGATGGTTAAGGTTATTAAACAAGGCATCGAGTAGTTCATGTCTCGCCGGAGTAACACAGTAGTGTAACGTGGATGGCTGCGTTTGTAGTAATAACGCATGTTTAGTTAATATGAGATCATAGGATATATAAGACCGTAGGATCAAGGAGTATAGCCAGAAAATAAAGAATACAGAACTTTTAATGAGCCACAGTGGTATTTGCAATTAAAAGAATCAGTACGTGTGTCCTAAAAGGGGAAAAACGTAACAGTATATATAATTTTACATAAAAATGTCATCGGCTCTTAACGGATTAAGCATTTATACAAAACTTTAGTATTTCCAAGGCAGATTTATTTTACTAGGTAATAGCGGCTCTACAACAAATACAACATTGACAAAAACAACATGTCTTTTTATTGTTGTTTTGTGCGTTGGAAACGTCAAAAACACAAAGAGAAATAAAAAATTATTGCTCTCAATACAAATGCTTGCTTTGTTACGCACACGTTTGTTGTTAGTGTTGTTTGAAATTCGTAAACAAACAAAGGAAAATACAAACAACTTTTGACATTTCCAACTACAAACCAGCTGGGCGGACGACACTACCTATTAAAATAAATCTGCCTTGAGTATTTCCTTAAAGTTTCCTTCAAAAGCTTTTAAATGATACCCATATTGATATTTTAAAATTTTAGAGGCCCGTTACTTGGAAAATATGGGCGAGCGCAAATTTTTTCACTTGATGTTTTTTTTTTCTTTTTTGATTCCCTATCGCTCCAAATATATATGTTTGATTTAAGCTACTTCATTGTTCCAAATGATATGGAAAAATTAGAGGTAATCGTGTGCCCGCTGCCTCGAAGGGCATGCACCAATCTTGCTGATTTTCAATAGCATCTCTTTCGACACTATGTCCGATCGATTGGCGAATTTAAATTTTCTCTAGCTTATTTAATGCATTGGCGAAGTTGATTTCAAAAATGGATATACAATATCAAACGGAAAGACAAACTTATGTGCTGTTTCCATATTACGGGCGATCAACACGTCTAGAAAATTTATATGAAAATAACTCAAAAAACTGAGGGCTTTTCATACAAATTTTTTAGACGTGTTGATCGCCCGTAATATGGAAACAGCACATTAGTATATAAAACGTTAGGCGTGTTGTCGTATCTATCTGTCAAGAATTTCTTACGCTCATACAAAATTTATGAAGAAAAGGTGCGATACTATTAATTATAACTCTGAAAATTAATACTGAAAATTTGATACTTTATTAAAAGAATTAAGCAAAAATAATATAAATTATAAGACTAATTTTAAAGTTTTTTTCTATTTCAGACACCATGTTGCAATAAATTTTACAAATGTCGATTTTGTCATGATGAAAATGAATCCCATCATTTCGATCGCAAAACACTAACAGAACTCATTTGCTCTGAATGTAATACACGTCAAAAAGTACAAGAAAGTTGTGAAAACTGTGGCATACGTTTTGGAAAGGTATAATTTCAATCATTAAAATAAACATTCTTTAATTCATTATTAAAAAAAATCTTATTTCATACAGTACACTTGTCTTATTTGTAATCTCTTCGATGATGCGGATAAACGTCAATATCATTGTGAGCAATGTGGCATTTGTCGCATTGGTGGCAAAGAGAATTTCTTTCACTGTAAAGTCTGCAATATGTGTTTACCCATACAATTGAAAATTGATGGTCATCGAGTAAGTATTTAACATTTTCAAAACATTTAAAAAAAGGTTTGTATGATTAATTTTTGTATTAATTAAAGAAATAATTTTATTTTAATGGGAAAATTATGTAAAAACAAAAATGCTACCACAAAGTAATTAAGAATTGATTTTCTAAAATACAAATCGCGTGCTACATGGAAAAGATACAAAACAAATTCAAAATATTACAAACAACATTATTCTAAATATGATACAAGGTTTCCAATGATTCGTAGGGAATTTGTTTTAAGCCCTCAAGCATTTAAGTTAAATTCAAAATTATGATTAATGACGTTGTAATCAATTGTTGCGTCATTATTTTTCAGTTGGGTTATCGTCTAGACAATCTTTTAACCTCGAATGCACAAAATAAGATACTTGGTTTGCCACTTGTTGTTTCCAGCTTAATGCTGTAAAGCTATAGGTATAGAGATTTGATTAATTAAAGAAGGCTGATGTTCGTTGATTAAAAAATAAATTTTCTAATAATTACTTGAAAACGTAAAGTCCAGATAAAATTTTTAATTAAGGAAGATATTCAAATATAAACAATTTTTTCCGGGCTTATGACCTTCATTCTAACCAATTAGAAATTGTTAAGAATTAATTAGATGTTTCTTATATAACTTTGAATTAAATTGGTTAATTAAAAAGGTAATGTTTAATGCTAGAAACAAAACGAATTTCAAAAATTCGTGGTATGAAACACAATAACGACGAAAAAAAAATTTTTTTTTGAACGACGTTATATTTGTATGCATTTTTATACACGCAAAAAAAAATGTTTTTTGACGGCGAATATTCGCTAAGCATTCGCTAGCATAAATCGTACACTGCTAAGTAGAGCTGTGTCGTTCGCGAACGAACGGGTTAAATTGACCGAATTAATCAAGTGAACGAAATTATCCGGTCATTTAAATCCGGTCTTTTCGTTCAATAGTGTACGGGTTAATTTGAACGGATGACTTAAGTGAACGAAATGAGCCAAATATTTAACCGGCTCCTTTCGTTCAAATTGACCGGTTGAACGAACGAATCAGTCTTTGATAATTGACCGAAAAAGACCGGTCACTGAAACGAACGACCGGGTACATGTCTACTGCTAAGAGTATATAAAACTATTGTTAATTCTTTTCTGTCTTCTTTAAAAATTCTGACATCATTTAAAGATAATTTTCTTTCGTGAGCCTGACTAAAAACTGGGTGTTATTTAGAAACTTTCTCACAAAATTTGAATATTTATTTGAATTTAAGGAGCAAAACTGACAATTCATCCGTAAAACAAATATAACCCCCATTTTATTTTTGATAAAAACTTTATTTTTTTCAAATTTTTAAAACACAATTTTTGTAAAACGAACAATTCAAATAAGCTTCGATTTAGTACACGTTCGTGAACCAATGCCCAAAGGATCAAGTTTTTGTCGGTTATATTGACGTAATGATAATAATCGATTCTATTACTTTTAAAAAGTGCGGACCAAGGCGAATAAAATATAAAGGGGTACCGATGGCGAATTCGTTAATTTTCGTCGGTAGCCAAACTGTCAAACTCCATATATTAAAAAAATTTTATACAATTTTTTTATATAGTTTAACATTCGTGCTAACGACGAAAGTTAACGAACTTGCCATCGCTACCAAGGCGAATTAATTATAAGGTGATAGCGGTGGCGAATTAATTAATTTTCGCCGGTATTCTAACTGTCAAACTCAATATATAAAAAATCTGTATAACAGTTAGATAAATTTTTTATATATGGAGTTTGACAGTTAGAAAACCGGTGAAAATTAATTAATTCGCCACCGCTATCACCTTATAATTAATTCGCCTTGATCGCTACCACCTTATATTTTATTCGCCTTGCTGAGGACGTATTAAGGCTCCGAATTTAAACCTCTTGTTGACTTAACATAATTTAAAATCACTTTTTTTTTCTTTTTAGTGTGTTGAAAATATATCACGTTCCCACTGTCCTGTGTGCCTCGGCGACATACATACCTCACGCATTCCATGTCACATTCCCGATTGCGGTCATCTGCTCCACAAAATGTGCTTTGATCAGCTATTAACCTCAGGTCATTATACATGCCCCACATGTCAGACCTCACTAATGGACATGTCTGCACTATGGGAGTATTTAGATGTGCAGGCCAAATTAATGCCATTACCTCAGAAATATGAAAATCAAAAAATTCATATATTTTGCAATGATTGTCATAAGGTAAGATAAAAAATAATTAATAAAATTACATAATATTAAAAAAAGAAAATTGTAACTATTTGTATTTAACAGACTTCAAAGACAAATTTTCATTTTATTGGTTTGAAGTGTTTAAACTGTGGTGCTTACAACACTACACAGGATGTGAAGAGACGCATGTCACTGGCAACAGGTAAATTAATTTTTATAATAAAATAAAATTGATAATAATTCTTTTTATTGCAGATGATTCTACATCCGCTTGACGATTGGAGTTTTCCAAAGCTTTTCTACTTATTGTATCTAGTTTATTTCTAAAGTATGTTTCGAGTTTTTTAAGGAGTTGCCACAAAATTTTCTAAATTATTTAATAGTAATTCACATTACGTTTTGCTTTAGCCTGGCTTTAATGAAGGCATTATTAACTTTTCCTATTCCAGTTTTTTTTTAATATTTAAAAAATAAATGTTTACTTAGTCGCAGTAAATTTAATATTTATTTGCAAATGTTTTTTCAAAACACAAAATTATAATTATTAAGCAAATGACGAAATCAATTCGAACTTTTTACTTTTCTCGAATAAGACAAGACTTTCAAAATTATGCATTCATGTTTAAGAATCTTATTTTCTTAACTTTTTTAACTTTAAATTCTTTAACTTTCTTTTGTTTCGTTAACTTATATTGGACGTACCAATGTTTATATGAAAATTAGCTTAAATCAATTTAAAATAAATAAAAATTAAAACAATAAATACATTTCTTTTTCTGTTTCAAAAAATGGGTTGGAAAATTTAATAGGTTACTGCCTTAAGGCACAAACTGGCTCTGAATACAATAATGCTGCTTTCTCTTTTTTCCTTGGCATCGAAATCGTGGTTACTTCTAGTATTTAATAATCACTTTCTAACTGTTTTGTATTTAGTATATTAAAAATAAATTAATTACTATCTTTAACGTCTTTTTAATTAAATAATACGAAAAACAATACATTGTAAAATATTTGATTATAAAAATGTTACAAATCTCTTTGATTCCTAGTTTGTCAACAAACATATACCAACGCACTGTTACCTCACTGTACCTTTTCCTTTGAGAAACTAACGGATTCGCCCCCGTTTAGTTTTCTTTTAATTTTGATGTCCTTTTTTCGGCTACTTTTTTTTGTTCAGTTAAATAAATTCCCAAACCAAGCATTACAGCCCAAACTATGTAACCAATATGGTAAACAGAGCTGTAGAATCTCCAAATGTTACTAAAAGATGCCAATTGGAAGGCGGTACCTAAATAATTATATGTAAAGAATTTAGCAATCCAAAAGATAATATCAATAATTTGGCGTTTTAGGCCGGTAGCATCTTTGCGAACTAGATTGTTCCACAAATCTTCAACAGGTACATAAACGGGACCGCCCAAAAGACAGAAATAATGACCCGGTCGGAAGCCATGCCAGAAGGCAGAGCAAATAAATATGGCATATAATCTATAACAAATAGATAAAATTAATTGTTTATAACAAAATAGAAAAAAGTGAACAAAAGATTTGTTCTCACCTATATTTCTTGCTGGGAAACAATTTGTATACATTCACTGCCAACCAATATTGTACACAGATGTTCCAATGCTTTATGGTCTCACGGAAAGTCTTACATGTTTCTACGTTCCAGATTCGTACATTTTCAATTGCAATGAAATTATAAGATCTCTTATCAGCATTACGTTTCAAATGCTGATATTGTTTTTTAGGACCTTCTCCATGGACAACTTCAGACTCATCGGGATAGGCGCCAAAACCTGCCATAGTGCAAACACACTCACTTAAGGTCAGACCAGTATAAATGCGCGTACGGAATGAAAAAAATAAAGGCCACATATACATGAGACGATAGAAAAAGGAACGTTCGGTATAAAATTCATCACTTAGAACATACTAAGGATAGAAAAAATTAAGACACATTAAGATTTAAATTTAATCTTCAACTAACGATTTACTTACACTTAAAGGATAAAAGTAATTGGTCACTAAATATAGGCCACCATAAAATCCAGCAAGTTTGAGTTTTTCAATTGTAATCTCTATGGTAGGAGCATAATCTTTGAAAGGTGTGTCATAGTAGTCACGATAGGTGCGATAGCGGTAATAAGGACCTTTAAATATATATAAAAATATACAAGATGTTAGTTAATATACAATTTATGTGACATTCTAAATTATTGGCTACAACAGCTCGTTGGGTGTTGACATGGTTCATTCTACCTCCCTCGATGAGGTGAAGAATCTAAAACTTTTCTCTTATGTTTGTTCCACTTACCCGTTAGTACCCCAATATAATTAAAAGAATAATGGAATATGTCTACTATGTTGATGGATTGAATTTCCACATCATAATCTGTTATTTCCACTAATTGACCATTTTCCTCTGCAGGTTTCATATCAGCCTGTTCTTTTGTACGTTGTTGCAGTTTCTTCCAAGCAGCAGTCTTTTCAAAACCTACACCAGCTACCTGAATGAAATAAAGCAAATTTTATTAAACCCTGTGTTATTACGTTACAAAAAAAACTTAACAAACCTTTAGAGTCAAAATCATTTGTATCATATTTGTATGACCGGGTGGCGGAGAAAAGCCAATTATATATCCTAAACGGAAAAACGTCAAATAACCAAACATGGTAGCAAAAGCAGCTACATGGCATTTACTTTAGTTAAAACGTACAAAGGAATATTCACATATGATTGATTTATCCATTAAAATTGATTCGTCTCTTACCTAGGATGGACGTAAATCACTGCAACAGCACCCATTGCAGCCGATATTAAACAGTGAAATATATGCCATCCTGATAACAAAAAGACTATTATTAATCCAAAGCCAGTACTTAAAAATTTCTTTTGCGTTTCATCTGGTATTTTCTTGAAATAATTTCCAGCTCCAATACAGGCCAGCAGACAAGCCAAATAAATTACATCATCAAGTTCCATTTTCATTCAACACAAGTTGGTCATAATCTACTATTAATTAACTTCTTTTTCCACCAGTTATTAGAATGGTTTGTGAACTTTAAAAGTTCAACTTTTTTGTTTATAAAAACTGCTGAGATAATTATTTTGCTTTTGGAAAAAAATAAACAACCACTTTGTTAGTTAAAGCTGCCAGATGGACAGTTTTTATAATTCCTAAATTTAGCTTCAGGGGTGTTAGACTTTTATTTAGAAAAATCGTCAGAACTTCGAAAATAAATCGTTAAAATGATCATAAGAATTAGATATTATAGTAAAAAAAATTTAATATTAAAATGTGTGATTATATTATCTGCTTTTTGATTTGTTTCGCTTGTTCAAATAAAATAATGGTCCATTTAATTTTAAAAATGTGTGCCTATTAACTATTTGAAATAAATTTTTATTAAAGGAGGAGTAGTTATAGTTATTTTCGTATTTTTTAATTAAACTTTTAGGAACGTTTTCAGTAAAACATTCTCAAGAATAAAAATTTATTATTTGAAATCTTTTTTTTTGTAATCTAAGTTAATTGTGCTTGATTCATTTAAATATAAATTTTTGATATATGAAATATACATTTTCTAAAACTAAAAAATTATATATCAAAATGGCCACTTCGCTACTCATCCGTTGATTCTACTAATGCAGTGTATTTAAAGTATATTGCCATTTCAAGAATTGTTTTTCAAATATTTCTTGGCAAAAAATTGTCCATTTTTAAATTACATCTATTAAAGAAAAGAAAAAAGGAAAGATTAAGCTCAAGTAGAATGTAATACAGTATTTTCTGGATCCCTACATTCGTTAGCAATTAGCATTAGCATTCTTCGCGTCTGTCTATTTAGCCAATAAATTTTGTTAATAAGAACCTGAAGAATATTAACTTATAAATTTAATTGTTATTTAGAATCAATTTTATATATTGGTTTATTTTTTGTACAATAATAAACTCTGTAAGAACGTTTTATTAAGTATTGACATATTATTATACAAATTATGAACGAAAATCTTCGCTTCGACTATCAGCTAAAATAAATACATTCTTAGAGCATTGGATAATTCTTTAATTCTAACAACTACTATATATTTCTTAGATTTAGAATATCTAAATAATCTGTTCTTACTTGGCTCTTTCTGCAGAGTAAAAATATCAATTTTCAACCTAAAAAATGTCGCGACTCAACACTATGAAAAACGCTGCTAAAGCATATTTATATGTCACACATTTTAGATTTAAACATACTTATGTATTTTGCATGCCTTTCAAATTTGTTAATTTACAGACGACTAATAATGTTTATAACTTTTGCATACAAACGTACATGTACGTTACAACTAATATAACATTTTTTGTTTTGAAAGCAGCTGACTTTATATAAGAAATGTTGCAACTTGTTCACACCATATGCGTTTTACAATGTGAAATTTGATATGTTATGTAAAAATAACGTGTGTTCTACAAGCAGCTTTAAATATCGCGTACTTTTTGCTACCCTTCTAATTAAAGTATTAAGATTTGGCCTTAAAATTAAAATATTTCCGTGTTTCAATTCCAGTGCAAATGTTATTCTTATGGTCAGTTTTTGACTTCGTATTTAAATACGCATTTAGTTAAATTGCATTTAAATTTAAATTGTATTTAAAAACAGTTTCAGTTTTTCAGTTATCTATGGCCGTTCTTATTTAGCTATGATAAAAATATGGCAGCAAGTATACTACTTTCGTACTACGAAGTATCAATATAATTATCAATAATTTGTGAAATATAGCTGCTAACAAACACAATGAAATTCAAATTATGTTAAAAATATTTGAAATACATTAAAAAAAATGCCTGTGATAATCATGTATTTACCACTTAAACTTATTTTATTTATAATTTAATTTTTAAATTACTATTTTCATAAAGAAGTGTGTAAAAACACAATATATTGTTCTATCAATGCCTAAAATGTTTGTTTGCTTTTGTTTTGTTATACGAAACAACAAACAAAAAATGCCATAACCATTTGTTAAAACTGTATTATTTAAATAGACTTTAAACGCACAAGATTGGTCATTTAAGTTGAACTGAATTATGTACTCAGAAGAGACACACTTGAAGTTATTTTATACTATGGCATTTTTCATGAAATAACAAATGTCGAATTAAAAGCGAAATGTACCGAAAAACTGCATCGTTAGAGACTCGAGAAATCGCTGAAACTTATACACATCATTCTGAGCCGATCTGGTAGCCCAGTACAGCTGTGACACTCAGTGTTGTAAATAAAGATTTAAAATACCGTTATTTTAAAGGTTTTAACAAACTTTATTTTAAACCAAAATCTTAGCAGCCTAATATGTATAACACATCAATGTTTATAAAGGTTACTTTTCGTTTTAAAAACTTTATCGTGGTGTATTATGCCCGTTACTGTTGGGCCTTTAGCCAGAGCACTGTAATATTAAATTCACAAACCAGTAGCACATACTTATATTTTTTGTCAATAGAGGGAACTTAAAATTTCACAAAATATTACTCATTTGGAATTTATTTTATTTTAATTTCTTTATGAAATTAGGAGTTGAACTGTGGTTATTGTAAATTAATTGAAGTTCATTTTGGCATAACTTCATTTTTTAATTTCTAAAAATTCTTTTAAAAAGAAATATTATTTTATATATGTATGCTGGCATTTTCCAAGGAAAACATGAAAATTAATAAAAAAATAATAAATATTTCTTCGCTGTTCTTCCTGTATTTTTTCTAATAAATAAAAACCTTGATTACGTGTCTTATCAAATGCTTTAGAAACAGCAATAAAAGTGCTGAGCAATATTTTTTTTACTTTTTTTTTATTTTATTTTTTTATTATATTTACTAACGAGTTGTTTTTGAATCTAAATTGACGATTCAGAATACATCTTTTTCCGATCGAAATCGCTTAAGATTTTTTTATAAGTAATTTTTTAATTATGGGGTGAAACCCTATTTTACATGTTCTAAGAGTAAATGAACTTCTGCAGCATCATGTCTTAACAACCCTCCATACGAGGTTTACAGGCTTAGCTAATATCCCAATTGTGAAGTTTTCTCTAACTCCTCTAGGAACTTTTTTAGACGCTCTCCTTTGCTCTATTTCTAAAATGAAAAGGTATATATCTAAGATATACATATATCCAAAATGGGCAAAAAGAAGACTTGTACTCCAAAATTAAGGGAGGTAATAGTGCAGAGTTATGAAAATGAAAACCTTTCAATGTCGACTATCGCACAGAAGTTGTCTTCTCAACTTAGAAACGTTTAAAATCTGTAAAATAAGTTTTTGATAAACCTTAAAAATTGTTTTAAGCATGGTCAGCATGTTGGACATGTTGACAGTAGACTGAGCAGAGCAGTCCTGTAGTCATAGGATTCACAATTTAAAGAAAGATGCAAAAAAAATCGCTAATTTCTTGCTTATTGCTTTTAAGAGTTTGATAAAAACTTTGTGCACGTAATGACTTATATTTTCAACAAAAATAACGGTCAAATGACTGACAGTCATTTTTGTCATCACTAGTCTTTTAGTTGGCAATTTATGTATTTTTAATCGACTTTATAAAAAGATTGAGGTTATCAATTCATATGAATGTTGTTTTTACGGCTGTGCCCACAGAATTCAGTCAATTCCAAACTGATTTTGAAGAGGTTATGACTATTTTTCACAATTTTAAAAATTAAGTGTGTCTCATTTACAAGATTTTTGTTTTTGACGTGTATTATGAACCTTAAAGGGCACTATTTAAAACCTAACAAAAACTGCATATCATTATAGCTCCCAATAAAAAAAAGTAATACAATATAATTAAAAAACTAAAGGGTGTCCCCATAGGTGACGTAAATGAGCCTTTCTTTTGAACTTTACAGTCAAACGCTTAAAAAATTGACTGATTGTCGATTGCTATGACCGTTACAATAACAAATATAAATATTTATAAATAAAATTGGCATTTGAAAATTAAAGGCTGTCCCAATAGTCGATGTAATTTAATGTACGTGATCGTTATAGACAAACATCTGAAATTAACAAGGAACCTGTATTGTTAAGTACGCTATAACAATAAGTATTCAGTTTGAATTTAGAAATAAAAGGGTGTTCCCATATCTTATATAATTTGACCTATATAGCCCTACTTTTAAAACCGTTATAGACAAACTCTTGAAAATTAAACAGAAAAAAGTGTAAATGTTTAAAATTCATACATGGGGGTAATTAATTAGATGGACTAATTAATTGACGATTTCATTAGAATTGAATGATAGTAATGCTAATAACTTTTTTTGGCATTATCATTATTTTTACTAAAGGTAGTGCTTTTTAATGAAAACGTTTCTTAAATAATTAGTTATAATAATTAGTTATATAATTAGTTTAAAATAATTAAAATTGATGATTTATTTCTTGTCTTTGTACGCTCAAAATACATCTTAAAGTATGGTAGAGCAATATTTTAAAATGGTATTTAGATCACAAAAGTTTGGTGAAATATTTATGTCTTAAGTTTTTCAGGACGAATGGAAAACTATGGGAACCTATTTTTGTTTTCGTATAAGTTGTAAGAGCTGCTAGTTGTGCTGTTAGGTGAGAATAGATCTTAGATATTAAGTTTTACACCTATCTCAGTTAGAAATGATAACTTATAAAAGTTTTTAAATATATGCAGATCTATCTTCAAGAGTGTTAAGATTTATTTATTTTATGTGTAGTTTTTTTTTTAAGTTTCTGCGATAAAAATTTTGTGTTTCATAGAAACAATTACTTTTGATTCAATTGTAATTAGTAATGAAACGATTTTATTGAATTTTCATTATCATTATTAAAAACCAATGTAATTAAAATAAAATCATTAGCATTAAATAGTAGTTAAATTTTTTTCATTGTCATTATTTGAATCAATGTTAATGAAAATTCAATGGTAATGAAAAAATCCCAAGTATGATAAAATTAATAATTAAAGAATGCCCGTCTTTTGTGCAGCTATAGACAAACTCTTACTGCCATATTGATAAAATTTTAAAACTGATTTGAAATATATTTTAGGACAATGTTTGAATTCATATGTAAAACTCACTTTAAAGTTATTTTGTATTTTTTTTATGAATATGGCAGTTAGAATTTAAACAAAATTTGTTTTTCTGTGTCAACAAATTAAGAAATATGATCTTTAATTTGTCTGTCTTGAAGTTGATTGTTTTTGCAAGAATTGTTTAAATATTTTTTTAAATATATTAACTTAAATGTCATGAATACCAAAAGAATACTCTTTAAATTAGGTATTTGTTGGATGATTTTTTTCTTTGCTTCCAATTCGAAGTAATAATTAAGGTAATAATTTGTCCTGATAATCTTATCCGTTGGTTGCACTAACACAAGTTCGGTGGCATCTAAATGCTAATTTAATGCTTTATTTTTGTTAGTTACTAATTGCATGCAATAAATATGATTCTTTTTTCAAAAACAATTATAGCATTTTAAGCTTTTTTATTCTACAACCATCTTGAAAGTGCCACCATAATTATACTCAAACTATTAACGTATTCTTATATTAATATTCTATAAAAGACAGATTAGGCAGAGCACTTCTTCCAGCCAGTTAAAAGTGCTTAATTGTCGCCTTCAAATGCCAGTATATCTTTGTTTGTTTGTTTGCAATTGTTGTTCGCCTTTTGCAGTTTTATCGCAGGCAAAAAGGATTATCGTCGAACTATTAATGTAATAAATACTTCTTCTTTAAAACTCGCAAACTTTATGCGCTCACAAATAGTGTACAAACACTCCTACATCCGTTTTTGCATTAATACGGAGGTAGTCCTAGAATTTAAAAGCAAATATACGCTTTTAATACGCCCATTCAATTAGATCATAATACAATGTTGCTCCGGCAGCTATACAAAAAATATTTTCCTTCTTGCCTGATCGATGATGGGTCGCTATCTCGTAGATTTACAAGAGAGTAGCCAGATGGAAAAACGAGAAGATTGTGAAACACCTGTACTTTCGCTCGGATTTCCCATCGAGTAAGGCGGATCATGTCACAAGAAATGTAAATTTATTTATCTGCGCCTTGGACTCAAAACGAACAAGACTGAGTATGCGTTTATAGTAATCTAAAGGGTTTCCTACTTTTCTTTTAAGGGTCTCACTTTTGGATATTTATGGATCCTAGAAAGATCTTTTGAATTAAAAAAAATCCAAACAAACTTATGGTCAGTTTTAATTGTAAAATTAAATTAGGACAACGTTTTTGTGAAAACAAAGACAAGACAAAAATGTACATATTGGAATCGGTACCTTAAGAGCGGGTTTCGTTCGTTTTTACATCCTTCTCCTTAAAGACTTTGATAAAAAATATAAATATTTTTTTGCAAAAAAATTTTATAATTTATTGATCGTACGTTATTCTAAGACAAACCTCGTATCAGTCTTAAAAATGTTTTTAATTATTCTATGAGTTTGAATATTCATTTTTTTTTTAATAATGCAAAAAATAGCAAAGCGATAAATGTATAAATACTTTGCGCCATTTACTTCTTTAGCATTCAAATTGATAACTTGGAAAATACATTTCAGAGTTGTATGTTTCCTTAAAGCCGTAATGATAAGCTGCTGCTGCTGCTGCTGTAAATAAAAGCAAACAAAATAATTTTCTTTAAGAAAGCGAGATTAGTCAAATGATTTAAGAGAAAAAGCAGGCATTCTTAAAGGAAAAACAAATATGCGAATAGTTATGCATTTAAAGTTATCTTTGTGTTAATTTATGGCTGCTAAAGATTCTAACGGCGATGACAAAAACAATAACTTAAATAGCAACTCGTTAAGTTATTTATGTAGAGAGTTAAAATATTGTTTTTTTTTTTAATTTTAATTAAGTCTGACCGGAAAACAATTTTTTAATTATTAAATTTGTTTATAAAATTTTTAACTATTAATAGCAATTTTTTATAATTAAATCAACATGGGTGTTAGATTTTTTTGTAGAAAAATCGTCAAAAATTCGAAATTAAATAGTCAAAATCGTCATAAGAACTAAAAGTATCGTCAAAAAATCGTCATAGATATCAGCTTTTGATAAATGCGCGTTTATTAAGCATTGAATTAAATTAGATTTTTGTTATAACCGTAAAACATAGTTATTTTCGTGTTTTTTAATTACAGTATAACAAATAAATAAAATATAAATAATATAAAAAAATAAATTACAGTTAGAATTTGTCCAATAAAAAATAGATTAAATAGATTTTGTAGTAGCTGTGGTTACCAAAAAGGCTGTTAGATGAAAACCAAATTTTACACTGGCCAGATTGTTGGAGGTGCTGGCATGCTCGCGGTTGCTCCGGCTTTAGCTCGCCGTCTTAGGCTGGTTCTTTCCAACGTACCGACCTGATTTGCCAGACTTGCAATGTCCAAAAAAAAATGTATTTAACATATTGAGAATGTATTTAACATGTGGAGCAAGTTTGAATCATTCCTTTTACACACATACCTTAATCACCTTCTGGCTGGTGTTTCTGCCATGTATAATCCCTCCCACTTAATTAACTGAATTTTCATTATCGAATTTTTCTACTCATAAGCATAATTCAATACAACCTGAAACACAATTTTTATTAGAATCATTTTAAAGTTCAAGATTATTTTTACACTGGGAGTAAAATGAAAGTAAAATTCTTCTTCTGTCAAAAATTTATTTCGATATTAAAAAATTATTTTTAATTGTTGGAAATAATTAGTTGAACTGTTTATGTTTTTATAAATTAATTATTTTAGCTTTAGTTCATGTTTCTATTTGTTGTTGTTTTCTAAAGGAAATAGATAAAATTGGGCACAAGCAGTATTTTTGGATCAAATTATTATACAAATTTGAATTTGAATCAAGATTTAACTTTGATAAGTTTTATATTTTATATTTTTAACCTCAAATACGGTAATTTTATTTTGCCTCATCGATGAAATTGATACTACCAGCAATAATATACTCGTACATGCACATTTTTAGGTTGTCGAAAAATTTTTTAACTCGAAGGACTACTATCCTTCTTAGAATTGGAATGTCTAAGTAAATTTTTTCTTCCTTAAGAAAATTTTAGAGAATTTATGAATACTTGATTCTTTTGTAGAGCAATAATATATTTCTCAACCGATTTCGAAATTCCTTATTTAATTGCCATACTCACAGTGTCCGAATAAAAGAAATTTTTAGTTTATTTTTTAGGCTTAAAATCGAATTTTAATAAATTTTATAAGTGATGCCAGATTTTCTTCATTACAGCTATGGGACACATAGTTAACGAATATTGGCTTAAAATCAGGGATGGTAACGGTTTAAAGTAGGGTTGCCAGATGTATTTTTTTAGTTAAAAAATATTTCTTTGATTTTTTTGTTACGAGTAAATATCATTTTTGATATATTAAATTAATATTTTCTACAGAAAAAAAAAATTATACTAAATAGAAAGAAAACAAAATACGTTGCTTACTTTTACAATGTACGAATATATGGTCAGCTACAAACATCCTAACATTGATTAGTTTGTACATTACTGACAGTTTATCACCAACAACAAATTTTTGTTTTTAATCAGGAAGGGATTTTATTTTTAAAATGGGGTTGAAAATTTCAGTTTGGGGCTTGAGGGATTATTTGAGTTTACATTTTGCGTTATGGGGATTTAAAGAGGTTTTTTGGGGATTTTTTTTAAATTCTGTTTTCGGTTATTGACTTTTACTATACATATAAGTTTTACTGTTTTATTACGCAGAAGTTTCCTAGTATGGTAACGAAAACGTTCACTCAAAATATTATGAAGGTAAATTTAAATGAAAAAACACTTTAAACAACTACTTTTTCAGTTAAAAAACGGTCCACTTACATTTCATTTAAATTAAATGTAATTTACAATTGTTTTTGAATGTTGATTTTATAACTAAAAAAATATGTAAAAACAGCTAATTTTTCCTTTATTCCAACGCACGAAAAAACAAACTACCAGAAAAGTAAAAAGTACTTTTTTTTCATTTATTTCAACTAACAAAATGTAACCTACCAAAACATTAAAAATAACTGTTTCTGTATTTATTTTAATTTATAAAATTTAACCTACTAAAACAGTAAAATTAACTGTTTTTTTCTTTTAATCCAACTCTCTAAAAGTAACCTACCAAAACAATAAAAACTACAGCTTTCTTATTTATTTTAAAAACCAAAATATTTAATTTATTTATTGATTATTTATACCATTTTGATACACAAATTCTTCTTATTTTTTATTTGCTTAATTTTTTGTTCTTCCTTGAAAGTCCAAGGATTTCAGGATTGTTCTATCCTGAAAAATAATGTACTTTTACAAAATTGTTTATATTTTTGCAACCAATAATTAAAGTACATATCGCTCACTTAGAAATAGAACGCCTTAACTCAAACAAAAAATCATTATTTTTATCTTGTAAAAGGTCGATACATTTTAAAAAGATCGTCTTATCAAATGTATATACAGTTACAAAACGAAATATGACGATGTTTTAAAAAGCGATATGATCTTCACGTTATAAAAAATTTAATTTTTTGGGTTATAACGTTGTATTATTAAATGAGCGATATCTTTGTAATTCAAAAATTTAAATGACATACCTTTGTTTAGGACCAACCAATGGACCCAAGTGGGCTGTGGCAACACGGCTGCCTGCCTAAAGACTACAGAATTTAGAAGAGAATACATGTAAAAAGGGAACATTGTTTTTTAAAACATAATGCAAATTTTAAATACTATGTAAGAAACTTACCAATATTTTTTTGATCTTTTTCTTTCATAAATTATTTTGTTCTAAATATATTTTTTATAACTGACATATTTTCCAACAGTTTATGTTTTATATTTTAAAGCTATTGTAAAATAGTACTTTTCTACTGACGAACTTTTTTTATAATAAAGTATTTCATTTTTACTGAAACAAGGTAAAAATTAATTGATAATTTTGACTGCACTGAAAATCAGTATTTTTTTGTCGTTTGTTTTTCTAACAACAGACGAAAAAAGTTAAATAAAAATTTTCTTCCTAAAACAACCACATTTTCATTTATTTTTAACTTTACTGAAAACTTCTCAAATAAACGTCAAACAGTTAATGTTAAAATTTTTTGAGTGTTGTTAAAATTATGTCAGTTAAGTGTCTCGGTAAATTTAAAAAATTAATTCAGCAATGAACTAACTCAATGAAAAGCAAAACAGGAAATAACTTCTGCCGCCTGTGAGAAACCTTTTAATTTAACAAGTAATAGTTTATTTACGAATTCTGAACATAATTTTAACCGTATACTCGTATCAGTCAATATTAGTGTTAGGGCTGAAAACGCTATAAATTACTCTAGCAGTTACGCAAAAAAAAAAAAAAAAAATTCAAAAAATAACTTTTTTTTCAATTAAACAATAAAAGTTGAAAATAATTTTTACTTTTCAAGTAAAAAAAATACAACTTTAGAATTAAATACTAATTTTTAAGCAAAAAATACGACTTGGAAAATAAATAAAATTTTTTAAAATATTAAAATTAAAATTAATCAAGGCAAAGGTAGATGGGTAACAGTAAATATGTTGGTAAAATTCTTTATATTGTAGCATTTCTCATTCATTAAGAGTTTTTTGATATAAAATAATTGTTGTTTGCGATCTCTACTTAAAATAAAGTTTTTTTCTAGTCTCATAAATTATAACAGATTTTCTTTATTTTAGCTCTAGGCTTTTTAGTTCACGAATAAAATGAAAATAACATATCAGATTATTATCAAATTTCATGAGATTACCATTAGTGTGTGTTTTCCCTGCTTAAGATTGATATTAAGTTGAACTAATTTCTTTCTACCTGAGATCTCGCTTTTATAACAATCTTATTTGTTGGTGTAGACGCTATGTATATACCGTTGTTGATTTATCGAAGACAAAAACCTAAATCGTACTGACAACTAGAGATGAGCTATATTTTAGTACCTGTGATTAAATCACTGTGATTAAAAAATCTCTCTTCACTACAGTGACTAAGTTATTCAAATAACAGTTCCGCGTAAGAACGTTCTTTTATACTTGCACACACACAAACTTAAATTTAATTTTACTTTGTGAAAGAGATATATAAGTACTTCTGTGCTGCGTAGCTTTTTCTTGCTTCAACTTATTAACAACAACTATTCTTTTTTCCAAACTTCACACATGCCTCCATATGTATGTAGTGAAAAAACAAAAAACGTTGTGTGCTTTTTTTATTTGAACCTGTAATCAATCAGTGTTCCGAATTATATTTCTGGGGAAATTTAATTACAGCTGCTTTTAATGTAGAGATCAAAATACCTTTTTCCTTATGATTACTGTTTGCATAAAATATTATTTAGTATTATATACCACCTATACAAAAACATGTATGTTAAAATATAAAAAGAACTGCAAATGGTAATCACGGTAACTATTTAAAAGAACGGTGATTTGTAAATCACGTTCACTGGTAACGATGGTCCTCAAAAATCACGGGATCGCTCATCCCTACTGACAACACTGGTTGTACAAATAAATTATGTGACTTGAACTATCAGCAAATTCTAGAACCAATTTTAATTATTTGGCGTTGCCAATTAGATAATTTTAGTGGTAAATAAGCACTGGCAAAGAAATGAGGTTATTTAGTATGATTATGATTTTTCCACAATTGTTTTTTTTAAAAACGATTTGTTGTAAACAGTTTCTATAATTTTAACAAGTCAAGACTACTCAATACTTTCTAATTGTTTAGTTATTTTTTTTGTAGAATGTGTAGCAAAAATCTTTAACTCAACTATTTTTAAGGAACGTTTTATTTGTGGTATTGAGAGCCTTTTAAGTTTTTTGAGTCTTTTAAATTTAAATTTTTAAATATTTTTTTTAAATATTTGTGTCTATGATTTACTGAAAGAGTTATTTTCTTTACTTTGCTAAACAAACAATTCTCAAACAATTGTTGCAAATAAAATAACGAAATTAAAAAATTCTCTATTTAAGATATAAAAAAAAATATTTTAAGCTCATAATGCAGAAAGTATGCAAAACTGTGGGATTAAGGGCAACAACCCACAGTGGGATAGATAAGAAAATAAGGACGACAAAACTAAAAATTATAACATTTTAGAATATAATTATATAACTGACATACTCCAAGAAATAATATGACGATGTGAGAAGTAATGTTTAGACCTTTGAAAATTGTGTATGTACGTTATTGCTTTGCTATTGAGTAGACAAACATAATTAGTTATTTTACATATCTTAGTAAAGCAGTGAATTGATCTGTGTCTCCACATGTAGAATAAAGTGTTGAGTTGTCTTTCAATGGCAACTGTTAAAAGATGTATCTTGTGCTTTGCCGAAGCTTTTGTTGTTGAGCATGGTAACCTGGCTACACTGGCCTGCAAGACAGACATGTAACCCGAAAGTAATATAGTTTATCTTTTCTTCAGCAAAATCTTGGGAACTAATTTTCCCATAAAACCTTAATAGCATTATGTATTAAGAAGAGCAAATGTATAACCTCAGAAGGACATAACAGGGTTAGAACTGTTAAAATTTGATATTTTTAGCTTCCCTTTCTTGCCATTCACATTTATGTACTGATCACTGTGCTGCTATTTTACCAAAATCACCATGTAGAAAATGGTTACAATATATGATTATAAGTACAAGTTACTTTTCTTTGTGTTTATATTTGTGTATATGTATATGTGTGTGTGTGTTGAAACGAGTATAACTATAAGTATGATTATATTCAGGCTAATAATATCAATTGTAGATGATGGTCAAAAGTCATTTCAACAACACTAAATTATTATTATCTTCAAGAGGTTGCACATTTACACACACAAACACACTCATATGTAATTAAACACATTCATACAGATATGCATTCTTATACACTCACCCAAAAACACATACGATTATAAGAAGTTTTATGCAAAAACAAACTCCTGCACAGGGACATTTAAATATTCATATTCGTATGAATAAGTAACAATTGTTGCAAACAAATAAATATTTATGGGTGTGTGTAGAGTGTGTGAGTATACGTATTGCAAAATTTTTATTTGAGAAAAGATATAAACGAAGAAAAAAATTTGTGGATAAAAGTTTTCATTTAAAATTTGTACTTTTAACGAAATATATTTCATTTATTCTTATACGAAATTGTTCTTGTTTTGAAAAAAAAAAATAAAAAAAATTATAGTCCAAACAGACAAACAAATTTATTTGTATTTTTCTGGCACAAAAGTTTATTATATAGAAAATAATTTCCTTTATTGTTTGAGAAAGATTCATCTTTATTTTATTTTATTACAAAAAGTTAAGTGAGTTGTAAAAATAACACATACACACACACGCATGCACTTAATATGAAATTAAAATCGAATAGGTAAAAATTGTTTCTTTCTTTTTTAGATCAACCTGTGAAAGAGATACGCTGTTGGCAGAAGTTCCTTTTTGAATTCTATTAAGATTAAAAATATCTTTTGAAGAAATTTTTTCCTGTAATTATTATATAAAATATAAAAATTTTCTTGATCGGATAGTGTATTGTCAAGTTCTTTGTTTTAATATATTAGTTGTTAAAAAATATAAAAAATATACTTGTACATATGTATATTTTTAATGAATTTTATACGATCATTTTTAGTTCTCTCCAATATAAAATTTTATGACTCATTTCACAGTATAAATATAAATTCCATTTATGAATTATATTTAGTTTAAACTTACGTAAATAAATACTTAAACGAGCGGTCCGTACCCAAAGGGTAGTGTTTTCGATACGATATCAGTCGTCTGTTACAGCCTTCTATCTGTAGAACCGTAATAGGCATACTCTCATAGAAGGCGTATATGTGCTAAAAATTAAAAGGTGTCCCGAAAGGTACATGAAATCTATAGTAGTTGCAAGTGTGTTGCGACCTTATAACTCAAGATCGGTCAAACCAAATTCGATTTAATTTTTAAGGTTTGGTCGTGTGGTCTCGTAGATGGTTTTTCTAAAATACGAAATCGGTCGACGCGTTCGTGAGTTAAGAACTTTCATGACAACATGTGATTTTGTCCATATAAATAAATAACAACAAATACGTAGGCGCCAACGAGCGTATAAGTTATATGGATTTAATTCAATTCATGCGTAGCGAATACACGCTGGAATCCGCTAGTTCATAATATTATTGTTACTCTTTGAATTGTGTGATAGGAAGACACGTGTCTGTCCTCTATAACAACAAGTATTTAAAAAAAATATGCAATAAAGGGTGGCCTAATAATGTCGTGAAATTTACGTGTATGCCCTTGTTTATTTTTTAACGCAATAGACTGACAGACAATTTAAGTTTAAATATTTCTATGTCAAAAAAAAAAAAAAAATTAAAAAAATAATTTAATATAAAGGGTATTTATAAAGGGACACGATTTTAGTTTATATGGCTTTAGTTTTTCAATCGTAGTAGGCAGATATTTAATAGTTTCAACAATAAAGTTAAAAATCCAAGGGTGCTTCTATACAAGCTGTAATTTTGACGAATATGGCCGTATATTTTGAACCGTTATATTCAAGCGCTTGAAACTTAAACGTGATTTTCAGATATTCCCTCTATAAAAACAAATATACAGGCATGTTCTGAGATTAATGATGAAAGGAGGATCTGACTTTTACATATGATGTTTTATCCTTTGAACCGTAATAGTCAGACTCTTAAAATTTTCGATAACAAATAAAAAATATAAAATTGAACATTAAAAGTTAGCCTATACATGATACGAAATCCTTCGATTGTGATGGAATTTTTATTTTTAATAAGACTACTTACTCGGTTTTGCCGAATCTTATACACCCCTCAATTGTAATACTCTCTGTGGCTCTAGCTATACTTCCTCCGATGGTCTTGTATGCTCTAAACATTTGCTATTCTAAACACTATACTATTTATATGTTTCTCCGGCGAGAAATGAACTCCTCGATGCCTTATTTAGTAAACTAAACCATCGAACCCCACTTTACTACGCTGTTGCCCCGGAAGCGACACCAAATCAACTCCAAGCCAACCTTTACATCTGCCTTCGCTGCGAACTTTCGGTTATGATAAAGGAGTCCCGAACATTATCTGTAGCTGTTAGTATTAAGTAGACGCCCTAACTAATTTATCTGTGCCATGGCCCTTACATAATACTTGTGTTTTCTTTCCGGAAGATTTGTACACTCCTGGTTCCAATTTAACTGCATTTATACTACAATTGTTATTTTTCATTTGCATATGGATGTCCGATAGTGGGCTTGACCTTATGAATTTTGCGACCTTCTGTACTATAGCAAGCACACACCTCTGTTAATCGTCGTATATTTTTATACACTCACCACTGATGGAAGTAACTTTATTCATCAGTGTTTTTTTCTACGCACACATGGACAACAACAATAAGACTGTGGTTTTTTATATTGTTAACCCTACGGTATCCTAAAATCTCGTGGTTAAGGAGTCTGGTATCTATCGAGTATAGACTTGTGCCATTTAGTTCATTTAAGTAAGCATCAACGTTACCTCGTTAGCTGAGGACCATCTTTTAAGTTTTAAGACACATTCCAGGACTAGATTAGTGTATATGTTTGTTTGCCGCGTGTGTTTCAAAACCGTGTGGTTGTTAAGTGCAAAAAGAATTTTTTCTACATACTATTTATTATAAATTCTTGGTCTTTATACATAGAGGACTCGATTTAGCGATGTGGTCTGTACGTAACCGGATTAAAATCAAAAGCAATTTTGCCACGTCCTCAGATGAGCTTCAGAAAATTAAGAACCACCATTTTCTCAGCGGTAGAGGTGATGTTGAAATTTGGCAACATCGCTCCATAAATGGTGTTTATATAAAACCAAACAGCGAGTAATTTCATGTTGTTCAGATTTAATTGTCCATTTTTTATTGGTTATTGTCGTTTTTTGCTTTGAGAAAAATTCCAAATTTAATTGCATCAAACTTGTGCTTTTTATCTCATTTTTGAGTTATCAGACATATCACACATTCCGCTCGGAATGGTTTTAATTTCGTATTAACCATTTCGAACGAGTTTGTTTTACCTTCTTCAGATTCCAATCGATTTTGTGTTTTCAGAAAATCATGTCTTCCCCTTTCTAATTTATGTAAATGTGGCAATATCGTACACGCCGAAGTAACAAAAATTGTTATTCGAGATAAGAAAAGAAAATTATAAAATCGGAAAAAATAAAATTTATTTAAAAGAAAATGGACTTAATTTTGAATTTCAAAAGTGAATTCATTCTGAAAAAATGTTTTAATTCTAAAAAAATAATTTGCACACAATGACGTTCTTTGGATGTCGTGTCCCTTCGGGTAAACTCATTCTACCAAGAGAGAAACAGAGAGCCAACGTTGAAGACAACTTTGTTTACAAAATCAACATCAATGTTTTTCTTAGATGTATACATTTAGATAAAAACATCATTATTGTCTATTTCATGCAAAAAATAAATTTCTAGAAATAATTGAAACTCCCATTTCAACTTAAATAATTGTCATAATGTTTCATTTGATTTATTTTGAAAAAATTAAGATGTCTCTAAAGTTACGTTGTTATCACGTGATATTAGTGGACTTTCGTATGAGAATGACTACATAATAGTTAAAATCGTACCACACACACACTCAAATTCTTACGAAGGCAAAAACAAATGATTATTAAAAAATAAAGTTTTTAATTAAAGATTTACTCGTTTATAAACACTTCACCAAAAATACATCTTTGGTAAAAGTTTACGTATGTTTGTTGGGAGGATTTGCTTCAATGACTAAAGTGATTTTCTTAGCTACCTATACGAGGGTTGTAAAAATTATTGAGGATAATTTAAATTATAAATAAATGTTATAACAATTAAAAAACAAATCACGTAAATATAAAAAATGAAGACAATGAAAATGAACTAAAATATTTGTGATTGATGTTTTACTTTTGTTTTACGAAAAATATTGCCAAATTGTGGGCAAACCCTCATTAAGAAAGTTAACCATGCCTTCATGGCAAATAACCAAACTGTTAGCAGAAAGGTGCTTGTGTGTGAAATAAACTTTTATTAACAAAAAGATTTTTGTATTAAATATTTAAATGGTTATTTGCACATGTGTGGGTTTGTGGACAGCATACACACACATACACACCCAGCAGAAACGCTTAAGTAAAAACATACATACTTTCTTTTAGGCAGACACCATGTTAAAGAGTTTTAAGAAACTTTTCATATGACAGTTTAGCATGTGTAAGAAAACCTTTCTGTTTGGTCGTTTTTACTTTAAGTATAGGCCAAGTTCTAAGCTGTATGTGTGTTGTGGCTAAGAAAATATTATGAGTTAGTAAGAATAAGGCAAAAAAGAAAAACTCAAACAAATTTAATCCTTTGAAAGTTTCCCTGAGCCAAAAGTAACTTAATGTGCACTCATCTAAAGTGTCAAAATTCATCACATTTAATTTAGCACACATAAAATGAACCACTTGAAGACATTTCCGTGTGCATATGAAATATAGTGTAGTAAAAAGAGAGAATTGAATAAATAAGAAATATTTTCTTGTTTAACATTTAAGGAAATTTGTTTCTAATCGTAGAAATGTATATCAAAAATTAGTGAAGAAGAGATAAATGAATGAACTTGATTATATAGCGTAGAATCTTCGTTCTATCCTTATTGAGTGATGACAATCAGCGAATAGTCACTGAAGACCAACTGAGCGCTACTCAATTTAACGCCCATTCCAGTAATGTTTCTCCTCTGTTAAAAATATTTGACATTTTACTTCTAATTTATTCGTGTTATTCTACAAGTTCTTCCTTAACAAAAAGTCATAAGGAAACCAATTTAAAAGAAAACATTTCCTCTTATTATTAAAGATCTCTTATCTTTTTTCTATAGCGCGCAATAAAACTCATTCCTGTTTTACAAATTTATTTAAAACATTTTTTTAGACCAAAAAAAAAAACAATCAAATTAATAAAAAATTATGTCAGTAATTTAATGTTACAATTACCAGCTAAAAAACTTTCTCTACACATTATTGTAAATTATTTTCTTGTATTATGTATTTTTATTTACCGAAACAGATTTTAAACAAGTTTTTATTAGATTTTTTTTTTTTTGGCTTTTTACAGCCATATTTCTTATGAGTTGGTGTGGTCACACTTTTGGTGTCATCAATGTAATTTTATTTTTTTGTCTTACGGACACTTGCTCTTGGCGATTGAAAAAGTGAAAAATTTTGTATATATTTTAATATTAAGTTTGAAACTTCTTTGAAACAATATAAAAAGTTTAGTAGAAACAGCTTTTTTTATAATAAAAACTGATGCAGCTACCCAGCAAAGTATTTAATTTAAGTCAAAGGAAATCGTTTTTTATTATTTGCAACAGCATGGAATTTCTTAAAAAATGGCAGTTTTGGGACATCTTATTCGAATTAACTTTTTATGAAATACACCATGGCTACGAAAAATGGTACTTGTGATAAGCTTTTGTCTGTAATTCGATTTTTAATTTCTGGCACATTTTAATTTTTGTATCTTTGAAATATATATGTATACTGGATCCCCTATTTAAAGATGTCCTGAGAACCCGAGGTAAACTTTAGAATTTTTTGTTTCAGTTATAGTTTCTGAAACTTTAGTGCTAAAAATAAAAATAGTCCATATCAGCACAAGCGGCATTTTTCTTTGTTTTCATAACAGTTTTTGTACACTGAACCAAAAGTTAAATCTACAGATGTTTTTCACAAGAAAAAATATAATTTAAGAAAGGTATTTATGTATATTTTAGTAATGTCTGTAGAATGACTATTCTCGCTTTTTTATTGATTTTTTATTTATTTTATTAAATACTTGCGGATCCCGGCGTACTTTGCTTCGCATGAACATTATCATTAAATAAATCCATTTTTTTTTATTTTTTTTTATTATTTGGAAATAATGGAAAAAAGAGTAAATCAATTCAATTCGAAAGTGTATGTTATAGTATTTTATGTTCATAACTCACGAACGCGTCGAGCGAATTTGTGGAAACCTTTGATAAACCATCTACACGACCATACAAACAAATCTAAAAATAACAAATTCTGTTTGATCGATCGTGAGTTATAAAGTCACAACACAGTTGCAACAATTTATAGATAAGATAAGAAGATAATTACAATTTAATTAAATTGAATACAATAAATCCACCATGTGCCACTTGAGATTATATGTGAAGGATTCCGTACGGCCCATATGGCCACCCTTTAATTTAATTTTTTTTTAACTTATAACAGTAGACGTCGTATTTCATACTTGAAATAAATTTGAAACGACGTTACGAGTACTACTGGGGCATCTTTTAATTTTGCTATGGTCATATACATATGTGACAATCACTTTACTATCGGAACACCCTTTATTTATATTGCATATTTCAAGTATCTGCTTACAAAGACTTCAAATATCGGGTGGTTAAATTTTAAGGGACGATGTTAAATGTTAACCGCACCTAAATGTCAAGTTTGTTTTTCTGCTTTTAATTTAACATTTCGCAATTTCAAACTAACTCAATTCGAACTATGGAAAGATACACAATCGAGCAATGCGTTAAAGTTACTCACGCTTATTATGAAAATGGGCGTTCACACCAAAATGCATATCATGCACTTTGTGATTATTTCGGTCAATTTAATTGTCCAAATGTGCGTACAATTGGAAAAATCGTGACTAAATTTGAGCAAACTAAATCTGTAGGAGATGTGAAAATATCAGTGCATGCTCGTATAGCTCGTAATGCAGAAAATGTTGCTGCTATACGCTATAGTGTGGCTGAAGAGCCGACCACCCCAACTTGTCGCTATCGTGAGATGATAACGAACTTTTTATGGCCCAAATTGTAATACATGATTGTGGACGATATGTGCCACTTGCCAGACAGCTAACGAAATACACAGTGGCTCTTTTGTACAGCAAATTCAATGGCCATGTTCTCTAACCTGGTGGCAATGTAAATTGGCCGCCAAGATCATATGATTTGATACCGTTTGACTTCTTTCTTTGGGGTTATTTAAAAAAAAGTTGTACGTCGATAAGCCAGCAACATTTCAACAACATTAACGTCATAAAACTTCAATTATGCCTCAGCGTCATCGAAAATTTGTAGCATCGGATGAAGTTGTGCCGCCGAGGTCACGGTGGATATTTGACTTATATTTGTTTCATACATTATTGAACCGTACCAATATTATCAAAATAAACAGACATGAAATAATTTCCGAAATAATTTGTGTTTTATTCAAAAACAACATGGGCCCTTAAAACTTAACCACCCTTTATAAGACTATATGTGTCAAAATTATGGCGTCTATGGAAACGTCATTTGATTGTTAAATTTATCGTTCAGAATATGTAATTGTTATAGTCAACATATTTGTACATAATCTGCGTAAATTTGTTTATATTAATAACCTGGATTGCACAAAAGTCTAATATTTCCTTCAAAATGTCACACGAACGCATTTCTGAGAAGAATCGGTGAAGGCAAATTCATACCAGATGACTGAATTGGCTTTAAAAGAAATTTTTCTACGGTTCAGTTCAATAGTCAAATAGTTGCAATAAAATAAATATTATTTTTAACATTTGTGAATCAAAAAAGCCTGCCATCTGAAGGCCGCAATCACCATGAATTATTTTATAAAAAACTAAGAAGAAAGCTTATGTAACAATCCAAGGCATACTAAACAAGGTTGATACGCGGCGAATTCATTGTTTCTCGCTGTAATGAGTGTGTCTAAAAAGAACAAAGATATAAAGGCAACAACCTTGTAATATAATTTTTAATACAAATTTTTGAATCTATTTAAAACACTTTTTACTACTGATTTTTTTTACACAACATTTAAAAAAAAAAATAATATTAAAAAAAAAATACAAAACAGATGCGCTAATAGTTGCACCTGTTATAATTTCGCTGTGCTTCAATCTAAACGCCCAACTATAATGTGCATAAACTAGCTTTAGCTTATGTCAAAAATCCAACGAAAAGCCTGTCAAATGCTTAGGTACTATATTAAAGAATGTAGGTGACTACAATATACTTACATAAATTTAGTAAATTATTTGTCACAGTTGCACTTTTATATTTAATTCGTACTTTTGCTAAAAATAATTTTTATATAAATAAACAAATTTTAAAACGGAAAGGCTTTTAAGAAGATATTTTATATATTTAATAACATTCTTATACATATTTATATATTTTGGTTCATGTTCTAAGATAAATTTTCATAAAACATATTACAAGTTATTTCTGTTTTTGCGTTTGTCGCGAACCATACTAAAATATGCAACGATGTTCATCGCTTAAATCAACTACATATGTAAAATTTAATTTTATTTTATTGTGTTTGCTAAAAACTGGCCAGAAATAAAAATGCTCTTTTTTCTTCTACATTTTCTATTCAATTACAAACTTAAAATTTAACACAAAACACAATCAGCTGTTTCTGTACGGAAAGTGCGCTCAGATTCGTACTTTGCTAAAAGAAATGACATTTGACGAAACTTGACGAAAAATGTTCTCAAGTTCATTATATTTTGCCACATATAATTAAATATATTTACACAGTTGTTTAAGTTTACTTAAGTTATCTTATGCACGTTATAGTTGAGCCTTAAAGCAAGACATCTGGCTATACTACTGAGAACGGGAGTATCCTAAGCGAAGAAGGTTTTAATAATTTTGCTGGGTTATGAAAATCTTTTGTTCTACAACCATTTCAAATTGTTTTTATTATTGTTAAATAATTTATAACAGCAATTAAATACAATTGGACGGCCAAAGTAAAATGTATATACAATTTTCTTGTGCCAGACTTGTTTGCCGGCCTGTGTCGGTCGGTGTGTAGCGAATGTTTCTTATTTTTTAATTTTCATAAATTTGACTTAACGGTGATTTTGTATTTTTAAAATATATAACTTCTTTCCTACTGCAGGTTTCCTTGTTCATCTATTTCTCTTAACAAACCACCACCCTCCCCAATATAAAATTTCTGAAAATAGACAAGTGTAAGTAGAATGATGTTGTTTTTTCACAATTTTTATAAAAATTATGTTGATAATTATGAATGTTTATGATGATTGAAAAATTAGAGCAAAATATTGATATTTATTGTTAATGAAAACTGAAAACTTTTATAATTCTAAGCAAAAGTTATGCTTTTAAAAATGTAAAAGGAAATATTTTTAAATTATCATTAATTTAAAAAGCGAAATATAATACAGATTTTGGTATAATTTTTAATGAACTTTGAAGAAAATTAGATTAGTTTAGTAAAAAATGCATGATTTGTGCCTAAAGTTTCTTTAATTTACATAATAACAAAAGCAATGTTTATGTTGTAGGCAAGATTTGCCGAGAGCGGTCAAAAGATAACATAACCTCAAATGTTATTTCGAAAATATATGCATGTATATACATTAAATTACTGTGACTAAAAAATATTTATTACACTACTCTTCTAAAAACCTTCCTTAAACTAAAATAAAGGGTATATTTTAAATTCGATAAATTTTTAAAAATAAAAAAATTTAACTTTAATCAAAAAAATATTTTATTAAAAATTTACGGTATTAACGTTCTTGACGACGAGCATTTGAGCGGTATTTTATTTCTTTATTAGGACTAGCATTCAGGGAATGACTTCTATTTATGCAAAGCCTTGTGTCAGGAGGCAGAAGAAGAAGAGGGAGAAGTGCTTGTAAATATTTGATTCAATCTTTGCACAGGAGCAGGGAGCTTATTCCAAATACGAATTGTTTGTCTCAAAAAAAAGACTTTATTGGGTAACGCGCAGTGCGATTTACTGGCCAATCGACGACAAAGACATGCGCTCTTGATGCAGTGCATGTTGCGCATAAGAAATTATGGTTTCCAAGAAGAAGTTCTTGATTTTAAAAGATCACATTCCGTTGTAGTAACGATAAACCAGTGAAACATACCCAACAATGCGTCGATGATCCAGTAAATCGAATGAGCTGGATACTCTACCGCCGCTGACGAACTTCTTTGCTCTCTTCTGCAAGCACGAGTCTATTCCTGAGAGTTCTATTCCATTTTCGGTCTGATAAAGGTGATATAGATAGCGAGAAGATCAGATGGAGTGAAGTATTTTTAAACCGTTTCAAAAAACCTGGGAATTTGAATGCTTTTTTGCAACATGAAAAATATGTTGTTTCAACGAACATCTCTCTTAATCTTCATGCCAAGAATATCGCGAGATGCCGATTCATTAATATCTATATCGCTTATATTTGTCTGTGCTTAAGCACACAGCACTGGGTTTTACGAGCGTTAAATTGAATGCCTCTAAAGGGTCAACTGTTACTGGTTCATCAATATGAGCTAGAGACTTTTCACGACTACACAGGAAATAATTGAGAGGTGCTTAGTGGCACAATCTTCTAGACTTATGCAACGTAGCGCCAATCATTTAATAGAACTTTTCACTTTTCAAACAAGAAGCCTTTGATTTGTTTGCGGTTACGTTCTCCATCGAATTTTTTGGGAGCTCCATTTGACTTTTTGTAGAAATAAGGATGGATGTAATACGGCCTGTAGGGTCTGTTGTGAATTTGTGAATTAGTTTAACTCCATATTTTGTTTATGAACAAGCCCGTTAAGCAAAATAAAAGTTCCATCGCTGAATAATTGTTTGATGACTGATTTTTAAAGTAAATCAGGATTTTTTATATCATTGTTCTAGCCTCAATCTATTCATGATGATTTGTCAGATGTCGAAAAATGTGCAGTGTATAACAGCGTTCTTGAGAGTTAACCCTGTCGTAAGTTCTATTGGTGTATCGAAAATTATGCAAGATTTAGTTTTAGAAACAATAACTCGACCTTTCTAAAACAATACCACTAGAAATCGTGAGAGAATAGGCGAAAGAAGGCGCTCAGGCAAATGTTTAAATGATGAAGCAGTTGGAAACCAAATATGCGTGGGTTTTTTATTTAGAACCAATAGTGAGAACATATTCCTATTGCTACCATAGAAGGTAAAAGCAGCACTTCATTCATATTTTTTTTATATTTCAGCAAAAAATTTTAAAATTTCATTAAGAAGATGTGACGTAAAAGCAAATATTGCTCTTATTAGCTTCTTTTGGTTGTAAACGCGTCATTTAAGTAATTTTTTCAATATGAAATCACCATTTCTTAAAATATTCACTTAATAAATAATTCTTGCAAACAAAAAGACTGACTTCAAAACAGATTTCATCTGTCTGTCTAAACAATTAAAGAGTATGGCCACATACTTGAACTATTGGGACACCCTATATATCCCCAAACTTTCTAATTGCTCAACTGTTCAACAGCTTGGCAATATACATCAAATAACAGCAACTATAGGGGCACCCTTTAATTTTCAAATTCAAATTTAATACTTTCTGTTATAGTAGACTTGGCAATCAAGTTCTTTGTAGATTTCAACCGTCTGTATATAACGGTTCAACAGTTTGGCCATATACATCAGATTATCTCAACTATTGTAAAACCTGTTGTTATAATTTTCGGTAATAACCGTCGTCACTGGCTGTGTACTTTGGATGTTCGGCGAGCGCTTTCGATGTGATAACATCATTTTCAAGCCGCGTTTTTGTTTAAACTGAAGAGATAGTGTAAAAAATAGATAGTGTAAAGAATAAAAGGTGGTGGGTTTAAGTAATTTTTGTCCGTTTAAATAGTATTATGCAGGTAGATTGCCTGATATCTGTCTTGTTTATTGGGGTAAATAGTTAATATTTGGGTCTTTTATTATTGGATAGGTAAGTGTGACCGTCTGTGGGTGTTTTTCGTTTGTAAGAGTGTTTTAGTAATTTTAGTGGTGTAAAAATCGTGTCAGAGGTTGTGTTTACCTGTTCGTTAATAATGTCTCTGTTAAACGTTCGTGTTTTGTAAATTTCCATGTTTTCAAGAATGTCTAGTCTTCGTCCTTTTTTACTTGGGTGTAATACTGTCATACATTCATCTATTTCCTTTGGTTCGTGTCCATGTGTGTTAAGGTGTTTTGCGAAATTGGAGTCTTCCCTTTTCCTTTTGTATGATCGTATGTGTTCTGTAAACCTTGTTTTTAATGTTCGTCCAGTTTGTCCGATGTATGTATGGTTGCAAGTACAAGTAAGTCTGTATACTCCGCTGGTGCTAAATTTATCCGTTGTTTCTATTGATGTCTTAAGATTGTTACGTAGAGTGTTGCTTGTTTTTAATGTTGTGTGTAAACCTTCTTTTCGGAAAAGGTTGGTTAATCTATATATTTCTGGTCCTGTGTAAGTAAAGATGTGTCGTCGTGTTGTGTCGATAGTTTCCTTGTCTTCTTTCTTCTACTGCATAATACTATTTAAACGGACAAAAATTACTTAAACCCACCACCTTTTATTCTTTACACTATCTATTTTTTACACTATCTCTTCAGTTTAAACAAAAACGCGGCTTGAAAATGATGTTATCACATCGAAAGCGCTCGCCGAACATCCAAAGTACACAGCCAGTGACGACGGTTATTACCGAAAATTATAACAACAGTTTATTATATACTGGCGGAATCAACCCAATTAATTTAATATTGTAAAACCCTTTATAATTTACATTTTTATTTTTAAACTTCTTATTACACCAAAGAAAGTAGTGGACATTCTGTGTAATTTTCAAGTGTTTGTTAAAAATGGTTCAAAAAAACGGCCATATAAGTCAAATTACATTTATTTTGGGAGCACCCTTTAATTTCTAAATTCAAATTATAAGCTTCATGTAAGTTTTAGCTGTCTGTCTATAATGGTTCAAAAGTTCGGGCACGTACACCAAACTACATTTACTATTGGGATACCCGTTTATTTTAGACTCCAAATTTTATAACTGTCGTTGTAGCGTAGTTCTTTGTAAATTTCAATCGTCTGTCTACAACTGTTCAAAAGTTTGGCCATATATATATATATATATATAAAAAAACTATTGGGGCACCCTTTAGTTTATAAGATTAAATATTAATACTTGTTGTTATAATGGTCATAGCAAGAGAAATTCTATCCAATTTGCAGGCGTTTGTCTGTAACTGTTCAAAAGATAGGCCCATATAAGTATATTTACATCAATTATTGGAACACCCTTTAATTTTTAGATTTATTTTTGTATAACTCTTTAGTAATACGCAGTAATTTTAAATTTTAAAGAATTGCCCTCTGCAGTTCATAATAAAAGTAAAAACTATATATGTTGTATGGGGACACCCTTTAATTTTTAAGATTATGAACTGGTTGTAAAACGGGAATAATCTGGAAGAGTAACCTATTAATTTACAAAAAATTTTCAAAATCGGTTAGAAATGACTGAGTTCTGCAGGCACAACATTAAAAAAAAAAACAAAATTTAGACGAATTGATAACCCCTTCTTTAAGTCTGTTAAAAAGCTCTACATTTATTTACCTTTACATTGGACCAAACCTTAAACAATTAATTAATAATTAATCAACATTTAAACTATTTCTCCGCCTTATAACTATTTCTTTACTTTGTGTACCCCTTCTAAACTCTACATTGTAATTTTAATTCCATCCACAAATCAAACGATTTTCAAACGAAACATAAATTATTTTATTATTTAAACAATAAAAAGTGGTGGCAAAAAGAAAAAAACAAAGTTTTAATCTTAACTACTCGTACAGCAAAATGATGCACAATGTTTTATTAATATCAGTGTATGGGGAGGAAGAACAAATTATGAAAGAACCTTTACAACTAAATGCGGATAATCTGTAAGTTTTGCAAAATATAAAATTTATGATGAAAAATAAAATTCATACTACAGGTATTATAAAATACTAAACATGAGTTTATAAAGAAGGTATGGTACAATATCCTGCACAAATGGTCGGCATAGTTAACATGCTAAAGTGAATAGATTTTTTTAGTGTTATAAACAACCGCTTGAGAAATGATCGATCGAGGAGAAGTTCAAAATCGTCACAAAGGGATGTGCTGGAATACAAGTACCGCCATTAACGCTGGACAGAAAAAATCACAGATTGTTCAATACAGACATGAGACAATTATTTGAAACCGCATCGAAAATATCAAGGCGCTGAAAGATTGCACAATAATAATTTTAAAGTCTACGAATAGTTTCGGGACATAAAACTATATAATTGACAGATGTTGACTTTAAGACGGAAGTTTCCTTAAGCGCAAACTGGGCTGTAGCATAAAAAGCCTCGTTTTTCGGTTTCCGTACGCAAATGTAAACTGTATTAGTATCGTTACAATGCGAGTCTGTATTTAAGTGGATTAAATTTCTGGAACCATAAAAGCAAGAAATATACTACTGCAACAAAAAATAATAAAATGAATTTAAAAATTAAAGGGTATGCCTATAGATATTGGTTTTGACGTATTTGTTATTATCTCTTAAGTCTTTAACATGATGGAGTATGTAAAACTATATTCCATAACATGACAAGTTAAAAAAAATAAAATTAAAAATTAAAGGGTAGCTCCATAGAGACATTTTTTTCATCTTAATAGCCATTTAATTTAGACTCTTGCAATTTATATAAGTTTATATAATTGTGTATTATGTCGTCAATTGGACAAGTTTAAATAAAAAATTTAAAATTAAAGGGTGTGCACATAGAGAAATAAATTTCACGTATATGATCTCGCATTTTAAACCATAACAGACATTCGAAATTTACGCAGCGAATGTAGAAAGCACAATTTTAGCAATAGTGACTAGTTTAAAAAGAAAACTTAAAGGGTGTCCTCCTAAAGACTCGATTTTTATGTGTATAGGCATATTTTTTTGAAATGTTATAGGCAGTAATTTGAAATATATTCTGATTATGTAGAACAATGTTCTTTTTATTGAGGTGTAAAATACAAAATTAAAAATTACAGGGTGTCCCATACAAGATGAGAAACTTACATATATAGGCAATGGTTTTCAAACCCAAGACATTTTCACATACTCTTTGTTCAACTATATGAAAACAAATTCAAAAGATATTGTTAAAACTTAAAGGGTGGACCAAAAGAAAAAATTGAATTTAATGGTAGACAACTGAAATTGATACCAAATTTATATTATAAAACTTAAAGGCTGTACCCATAGAAGACTTCATTATATAATAAATTGGCTTAAGTATTGCTCAGGAACAGACAGACACTTCTAATTCTTACCAAAAAAATATTTAAAACAATCTTAAATGTACTTATAAAGAATGGCGACCCGTAGATGATACGGATTCCTTAGTTTGTAATTTCAAATCGCACTTGTTACATTCTTTACTTGTAATGTTTGTTCACAAGGGCCCAGTAAGATATTTTGTTCCTAAAACAACATCATGATTATATTATTATAATGTTGTCCACGACAAACATTTAAAAGATCACTCCTCGCCTATTTCTGAGGCTGTAAATTAATTAAAATATAAGCAGTCTTTCTTTTATTTTGAACCAATCTATTAAGTGTAACTATGCACAGTGGTTCCATTTTGGGTTTTTCGTAGCTAAAATCTGTAACTTTCTTAGCTATCATCAGATTGTTTTGAAAATTGGAAAGAGCATTAAACATTCTACTTATCTGCGAAAAATAAAGTCGATACTTTTATTAGTTTTAAAGTTATTGAAGTTAAAATTTTTTTATATTTTCTTCCAAGTAATACTTCTTTTTTTATGGAAAGAAAAAAGTATATCTGCGATATATACTATAACGGATTCATAAACTTATTTACATTATATTACAACAATTTTGTTTGTTCGACATTTTTTATTTCAACATTTTAATATTCGCAATCGACCTGAACACTATGCAAAAATTTCGAATTATCTAAGAGCTTTATCGCATCATCGTCCAGTGTTTTGACATATTTGCTATACTTATTTCTTAAGGATGATATATATGGATCTGAAGAGTACAAATGGTAATTAAAAACATCCTTATTGGTTTAATATCTCAAGCATTTTCTAGAGTGAATTCGTCGTGTTTCCTTGTATCATTTATTTCTTGATTCCTGTGTACGAGGGCTACTATATATATTTCTGGCCTGACAACACTGAATGCTGCCAAGTCCAATGTGACATTTCCATTGGAAAGTTTGTCATTTTTAAGCATAATCGTACTCAAAACGTTTTGACGTACGACCATTATTTGTCTTTGTATGGCGATTAAGCACCATCCTATGGCACTGTGAAAAATTGGTATAATGAATTTAATCGTGGCCGAAGCTCGCTCAAAGACGAATTCTGTGAAGGTCGTCCAAAAACGGCTGTTGTGCCAGAGAACATTGATGCCGTGCGTGAACTCATAATGCAAGATCGACATGCGACATACCGAGAGATAGAGACATCCTTGGACATTTCTTCCACCAGCATACATTCGATACTGCATGAACACCTGGTCGTAAAAAAGGTTTGTTCTCGTTGGATCCCGCAAGATACGATTGGGGTGCTTCAAAAGACGTTTGTAAGATCGTCACAGGTGACGAGTCATGGATCTATGCGTATAAGGCCGAAACGAAACAACAATCGACCGTGTGGGTCTTTAAAGACGAGCAAAAACCAACGAAAGTTGTTCGTGGAAGAAGCACTTCGAAGCAAATGGTCGCCTGTTTCTTCGGCAAAAGTGGTCATGTGGCGACCGTTCCGCTTGAGCAACGTAGGACGGTCACTTCTGAGTGGTACACTATAATTTGTTTGTCTGAAGTCATCGGAGAAACCAACGAGGTAAGACGAATCATTGTTCACCATGACAATGCGAGCTCTCACACATCGGCTCAAACCAGAGCGTTTTTGACCGGCCAAAACGTCGAATTAAAGGGTCATCCGCCGTACAGCACCTAATGACTTCTTCTTGTTTCCGCACATCAAGAAAAAAATGCGTGGTCAACGATTTTCGTCGCCAGAAGAAGCTGTTGAAGTGTTCAAAAACCATGTTTTAGAGGTGTCTCAATCGGAGTGGAAAAAGTAGTTCGACAACTGGTTTGAGCGCATGCAAAAGTGTATAAATCATGCTGGAGAATACTTCGGAAAACAATGAAACCATTTTTGATTATAAAAATTCGCATTTTCACTATTAGGCCAGAAATATATAGAGCAGCCCTCGTATCCTCTGAAAGAACGCTAATGGGAATCATTCAAAAATGTTCTATAATCTCCTTTCTATGAATAAGGAGTTTGTGTATGGAATAGGGTATATAGTACAATTTATATTTACTAATAATCAGCTGTGCTGTGGCCAACGCATATTCTCCAAACTTATCTGCATCAACTTTTTGTGAAATGAAATACACCTGTACTAATATCTTAGTGGAGCGGAGTGGAGGTAAAGCTGTAGTTCCATCTTAATATCGCATTTCTTTAAATTATAAGATGGATTGACTAAATGCTTGTTTTATGTGCAATAAAATCAGCTTTTCAATAATGTATAATACGTAAGTATGACTCTTATACTTTTAAAATTATAGATTTCAAACTTTTAGGTTTTATAAGTCAACTTTTTTGATTACACATATATAGCTACTTTATGCAAAGATATTTCCTAAAGAAATATAAATATACATATATTATATTATAAATATGTAAATTTAAATAAATTTTCGAATTCATCTACCCTCTTACACTAGCAGGAACCATTGTGCGATGTAGTGCCCACCACGAAGTTAATCCAGATTTGTGTTAATCTATTAGCCTGAGTGTTGCAAGTTAAATTTCAGCCGAGGATCATGGATATTACATTTTAATGTTCTAACGATGCTGCATAGACTTCCAGCAGATATTAAGCTTCCTGCACAAAAAGTTGCTCTAGCGGCATTTTGAATAAAAAATCCAACAGATTGTTTTATCTGACACAAAGTCACTTTTTAGGGCTTCTGAAATTTCGTTATCATGACTACAATTCTCTCAACTAAAATTGTATCACCAAAGTATTTCAGTCAACATCTTTGGAAATAAAAAACTCTTTCTCTCTCAATAAAACAAAATCTTAAAAAACAAAATAAAAAACAACACACGTTCGAATAACATACACTGATGTAAAGACACATTCGAGTACATGTACTCGTATTTAATCGTTCAAGTCTTGTGGGTGCAGCAATTCATTTGATTTTAACTTTTGGCCAAGGAAAGAGTTTAATGAATATAAATTAAGAAGAAGCTAAGGCGGGTGGAAAGAGATAGAAAATAAAATAAAAAGGGAAAACTTAAGCAGGATTGAGATATGGAGTTGAAAAACATTTACAAACGAAAAATAAGAAAAGTTTAGATGTGCATGTGCACATGCATCTAAAAATGACTCAAAATATGTATTTTCTACTTTTTGTTTGTGTTTTTTTTTACAGTGAAAATGTGTGTCTGTAAATAAATGTTGGTAAAAAGTATAATAAAATTGTAGGTGGGTTGTATGTTTGTGCAGAGATTTACCGTTTTATACTTGACATTTCCAAAAGTTTAAGTTTTAATTTATGACAACATTTTCTATAACTCGTTACCAGTACACGTATGTGAGAAAACTACACAAATACAATTTAATACATATATATATATGCACACATACATACAAATATATTTTGTAAATCTAAAAACAGAACATAAGCCCTGAATATAAAAAAGACAATATTAAAATATTAAAAAAAAGAAAAATTAAAAATAAAGCAGGCATATCCTTAAACAGGATATGTATTAAATTGGTAGGAGTTTGAAGGGATCATATGAATGAACACCATGTCTATTTGAGTAGAAACAAAACAAAATCTTTTGTAAAGAGTATTTGTTTATAAAAGTTTTGTTTTTTTAAGGTTAAGGTGCAGCTATAAATATTTAAATACATGCTTGAATTAATACACAAAATGTAATTTTTTTTATAAATACGAGTAAAAAGTATTTACAGAAATCATAAATAAACATTTCAAATTAATGTGCTTTAAGTTAATTTAGGCTAAAAGTTTTTTCAAGAGAATGATTAAAATTAGCTGCATTGCTCACTTAATTAAAAGAATATGTAAAAGGGAAATTTTGGTCCAATAACTTTAAAATCACAAATAAAAACTGAAAAGAAGAAAATCATAAAAGATCTTTAAAATAAGAAATATCTTTCAAATTAGCAGTAAATTGGGAAATGGTCACAAAAAGAGCCTTAAATTTAAAGAAATTTTTATGTTCATTAGAGTCATGTAACAAGTCATCGAAATAGTAAGAAAGTTTTTTTATACAAATTGTTATTAAACTCGATTGTCTGTCGTCATTATCATAAGTTCTGTGCATTTTAGTGCATAAAATATATAATAATGTTAATAAAAATCGAAGGCTACTTGGAGGGCTTAAGGCCATGACTGGCTGTCCTACACAATCGTGCAATTTATACACCAGAAATTCCTACATAGAAAAATCGCATAAAAATTGTTTTTAAGAGCCGCAGTGCCACTCAAGAAAGATACAATTCAAAATGCAATTTTGATGTTTTATTCTTTTTCAAAAGAATATAAAATTGTGCAGATCTAACAAAAAGTCTGTCACACACACATAGCTTGTCCTCATTGAATACTTTTTGGGTACACATGCCATTGTTGACAGATCCAAAAACCCGAGAACGATAGTGTATTATGGTCTTTAGTAAAGATGCAAACGAAAAAAAATATAAAAATGAAGTAATAAAATCATTAGGTACCTAAATTAGGATGGAAGGTAAGAAAAATTAATTTTTTTAAGTGTAAAGCAACTGTCAAAGGTGTTTAATTTAATGTTTGATAAGTTTGTTTTTTAATATTCGTTAAAATATAATTCAATAAGATCTAAATCAATTTAAAACTAGTAAAAGTGCTATATTCGGCTATGCCGAATCTTATATACTCTTCACCATCTATAAAATAATAGTTTAGTTAAGTAACTCCAATCAACAAATGTTGGGGTGACAGAGAATTAAAAAATAAAAAAAAATTGCTACTGCATATATATTATTTTACATAAAAATGCTACCGGCTCTTAGTGGGTTAAGCATTTTTAAAAAATTTTAGTATATTCTTAAAAATCTTTTTAAAAGCTTTAAAATGATACCAATATTGATAATTAAACAAATTTGAAAATTTTAGAGCCCCGTAGCTCGGAAAATATGGGTTAATTCTCTATCGCCCGATATAACAATTTTTTTAATTGGAGTTATTTTATTGTTCCAAATGACATGAAAAAATGAGAGGTAGACGTGGTGTTTTGCCTGCTGCCTCGAAGGATATGGACTGATCATGCTGATTTCCAATAGTAGCTTTTTCGACAGCATACCTAGTCGATTGACCTTTTTTTGGGAAATAAAGTTTGCCTCGGTTTATACAGTAGCACGGATGGACAGACGGACATCGCTCAATCGACTTCGCTATGCATAAGAAGTCAGAAAATATCTACTTTATGAGATCAGAAATGGATATTGTAAAAATTACACACGGAATGACAAACTTATATTTACCCCTTTTCCACTTTTTGTGGTGAAGAGTACTAAAACAAATATTGGGGTGATAGAGAAATATATAATTTAACATAAAAATATCATCCGTTCTTAATGGTTTAATAAAGTTACAAAACATTGTAGTGTTTCTATAAAGATCTCTTCAAAAGCTTTTAAATGATAGCCATATTGGTATCTTAAAAAATAGTACTTTGCTATAAAAAGTTTAGAGGCCCATAACTCGGAAAAATGGGCGAGTGCCAGTTTTTTCACTTGATGTTTTTTTTCTTAATTTTTAATTCTCTATCGCCTCATATATTTGTTTTTTTTATTTAAATTACTTCACTAAACCAGATTTGTTCCAAATGATATAAAAAAAAATTAGAGGCAGGCGTGGCATTGTGCCTGGTGCTACGAAGGACATGGACCGATCTTGCTGATTTCCAATAGCACCTCTTTCGACACTATGTTTGATCGTTTGGCATATTTAAATTTTCTCAAGCTGATCTAGTGCCTTGGAAAACTTGATTTCAACACTAACACGGCCGGACATTGCTCAATCGACTTCGCTATGCATAATGATTTAGAATAAAGTGGCCGGCATATTTATTTTAACAAAGTATAGAGAAGAATTGTTTTATTGTTTTTTAATATTAAAATTCCTATAACAGCACAGTTATCATGATATTTTCTTTACACTAATTCTTAAATATACGTATGCAAAACATTTTGTTAAAATCTTCACCCATTCTAATTCTTAAGGCAATTTGGTACTGTAATTTATAACAGCATAATTATTTTGACATTCTTAAGTTTCATCTCATTTTGTTTTTTGTGTAATGCTTTATTACAAAGCGGTCTTTGTTGAGTATTAAGTTTTAGCATTCGATGAAAGTTAAATAAAAAAAATTATATTACTATTGTGTAAATATAGGAAAAATATCGGAATTAATCAACACCGTCAGGAGTGAAATTATAATTTTTTGGAAATCTGAAAAAATTTAAAATGGTAAGATTTCTCAGGTATCAAAATAAATATGCCGACCACTTTATACTTTATGGGGTCAGAAATGGATATTGTAGAAATTACAAATAACAAACTTATTTGTACCCTTTTTCCACTTTTTTGCGCTGAAGGGTATAATGAGAGAAGATAGAACTCTAGGAGCAAGTGAACTGCTTATCTTAGAAGTTTCTTTTGGATTGATTAAAGGATAGTGTAGCAGCTGCTTTGCTAGAGCTTGTCCAAAGCGAAACGAAATTTATGCACATCAGGGTGAAGAAATAAATCTGAAGAGATTGCAGGAGACATCTACATGCTGGCAGGCGTGAATCATGATCAGGTTTCCTATTTACAAGAAATGAAGATAATACGACTGAGCAAAGCAAGTGCATATCAAAAGTGTATAACACGGAAGGTATTTATTGCACTAGTTGTTAAACCCCTACTTTGTAGCAAATGCTTAATGAATGACTAGGTGATGATAAACAAATTCCACATTTTTGGTGTAGCTTTTTATACAATACTCAGGAACGAAAGGGGTAAGCATACGCCCTTTGGAGCATATTACTTTAGAGTTTTTGCTTCTGCTCATTATCATATACTTAATCTATATGACTATAATACCCTGTTCATACATGCTTTCTTAATTGAGTCAATTTAGTTTTAATTGCGCAATTTAATTTGATGTTCACACATGATCAATTAAGCTTTTTCAATTAGCAAAAGGCATATTTATTTTACTAGGTAGTGTCGTCCGCCACAATGTCATGGCTTTTTGTTGTTGCTTTGAAGTTGGAATTGTTAAAAGCAATTTTCGTATGACCCGCCATTTTCTTTTTATTTGTTTGTTTATATTTTTTACTTGCGGCTTATAAATTTTATAAATTTTTTCTTCTGACTGAACATAGTTCTCAGGGTTGCATTTCGCATCTTATGCAATTAGTGATGCAATTAACTACTAATTGCTCAATTTATCAACTGACTTCTTTTATTGCGCAATTAAAGCGTATGTCTGAACAGCTTATAACGCTCAATGCATTTAATTGCTTATGTTAAAAACATTATATACTAATTTGCAAGTTACTTAATTTTTTATTTGCATTTACATTTCTATCTCAAACCACAACAATTTATAAAAAAAATTCAATCTTTACGCATAACAAAATACAAAATAAGCTCGATAATTTATTAAAATTATTAAGCAATTTTGAAATGCGTTTTTATGCACTCTATGCAGTACTTAGCCAAAGCACTTAACTTAAAAGCATATTAGTTGTTTCCTTTTTTTTTTGGTTTCATTTTAATTCTTTGTCTAAACAATTTGTAAGTGTTTGGTATCCAATTAAAAAAAGGACGTGTTATTTTTCTTGCTAATATTGCAAATTAAGAATATTTATATGCGCAACTAATAGCTCTTGGTTTTTTGTTGAATTTTGTTTTTTTTTTTTTTTTTGTTTGTTTTTGATGCGATGGAAAATTATAAACGAAATACACTGCAATTATCCTGTAAGTAAAGAAAAACCATTAAAAGAAAACACTTTTTACAGCAAGAGCAGGAATGTGACATGTGTATGATGAGTTTTATTTTTTTTTATTTAGTTTTTTTGCTATTGAGTTTTGTATTGTTTAGTTTTTATAATAATGGAAAAAACAAGAAAACAATTTACAAATTAAAATTGTTTTTTTAGCGGAAATTATTTTTGTGGTTTTTATTAAAATCAGCGCGCTACACAGAACGCGTTAGTAATATTTGGTGATGATAAGTTATAAATGTGTTCGTTAAAAAATATCCTTATTCCAGCAGAATATTTTAAGCATGTTACTTTCTTTCCTCTTAAGAACTCCTTTTAAGTCTTTAGGTCTCTACTAATGAGTAAGATGTTTGACCATAATTATAGAATTCTTACAATGCATTGAGTTTAAGCGAATCATCAAGCGTTTACTATACGCTCTACTAAGTAAATCCCAAATAACTAGAGGCATTTACTTCTCCAGAGTATTAAGACTTCATTTACAATGGACGCTACCATATTATCTTTCAGCGATGTTCTAGGTTCTGGTATGTCTGCTACTTCGTAACTGGTAGCACCATGGAATCGTTTTATAGAGGGAAAAATGTCGTGCAACAGTCTATACTTCGGTGGTATGCCATAACGTCCAACGACATAATTATCCATCAGCGTATAGTCATAACATCCATTGACATTATTTGTATATTTTATGGTATTCTATGTAAAAAAGATGTGACGGTATTCTTTGTAAGAAAGATGGCTTGCAGAAAATTTTTAATAAAAAATCCATTGTTGTCTTAAGTGCGGGCATTATGACATTTCCATAAGTGACACTATGTTCATACGGCAATGCGACATAATATAGGTGGATATAATGTCACTTTTAAGTGCGATATAAAGTCCACGGACATTATATATGTGGGCACTATGACATTCCACCTACATTTCAGCATCAATTTAACTTTCGCATGCCTCTAATTTCATAATGTTTGTCCAAAGCTTTTTGCGTTTTTATTTCACCGAACATCTCTGATTGATAGAAGGACATGTCGTAATTTATGCTAATAGAGTCCTGCAGCCTTATTCTGTAAGTCGCTAAAGCTAAATCGCCATCTCCAAAATAATTTTATATTCACAAAGCAGTGTTTTGCGACATTGGAATATTTAATCATATACTTAACACCCTCTTATATATTGAGTTAGACTTACAGATACCGATTAATTAAAGAAAATGTACATGAATTAGTTCAACATTTCAGCAATTTAGCTTAAGTTTTAGCTAAGAGAATTACAGAATACGGCTTTTGATTTTGTTATTCATCGTCTTCAGTCATCATTAAAGATACTGGAGCAACTATTGAAAAACAAGTTTGGCCCAACGGAATAATGTTGTTTATATTTGCTGACCTTTTTATTAACAGTACGACAAAATAACAAACTTTTAAATAATGGGACTGCTTAAAGGCATCAATATTGGGGAGGATACTGATGGAGGTTTTTCGGGCAACTGCTTATATTTACGTAACGACTGGATAATTCTAACATGATGGTCTTTTAATGAAGGTACTTTTCGCTATGTCGTTCTAGTTGTCTATACAGTGACTGTCCAGAATGTTGGCCCTAGAGTAATGCTAGTCTTTTGAAGACATAAGATATTATTTCCTGTCTCCTGTATATGAGTAGGGATAATACCAAAGAAGTTTTCTATTCAAATTAAAAGATTATCACGAGGATACACCGTTTTAATATAACACCACTGCACTTCAAGTTTAATAGAGAATGATGGTGAACTCATACAATAGTCCACTAACAGAAGTAACTGCTGCTATAGAACATCTGATAGGAACGAGAGCATGCATGCAATGTCAATTTCGAATCAGAAATTTTGGACGTTCTTAAAAGAGATGGTGAAAACTCCAAATTCACCTCCAATTTGCAACCGAAAAATTAAAAGAGTTTTGCACTCTCAAAGGATGCCTTTTCTCAGTCTGTCGAATATCGGATTAGTGGTGCTGTATCAATTGTTCTTTTCTTTAAAGAATTTTAAAATGATAATTTGAAAAACGAGCGCCTTATTTTCACGGCATTGGAATCTCAAAAAACTATTTACAACATCAACAATAAACAAGGATATGATAGACTTCTTTATAAGGAGAAAGGATAGCTTTTATACATAGATACTACATTAAACCTAGACTCTGCTTAGTCCTCATTTAGACAATAATTTCACATTTAATTAAATTTTTCGTCTGTGCATATTTTTAACTTTATTTTCTTACAAGCAAAGAAAAAACATGGTTGAGGTAACCATAATCTAAGAGCGACATATTATAATTGTACTATATGGTTTTAAGAAAAGATAGTATTGTTGCATTTAATAATAATATAGCTGGTCTTGTAATCATATTGTTGTCTAGCATAACAATAACATAGTAAAATCTAAACAAACCATGTTGAATTTTTGTGCACTGAAACCACAAAATGGTTTAATGTTAACAAAAAAATGTTTATCGAGACTAAAGTATTGTTGAAAACAACTATAATTTGTTCTCCGCAACTATACAATGATACAAAGAACCTAATATGGTTATTGTGGCCATATCAAAACCACGTTTTTTCTCTTCATGCATACTTTTCTTTTTTAACGTTTTTTTTTTGTATTTTTTCATTAGGTAACAAGAAGAAGAAGTGTCACGTAAACTTAGCAAAGAAGTATTATATTTGATCAAGTGAAAACTTCAGATTAGTTGTGGAAGAAATATCAAGGTTTTTCGCTTGTTTCGTTTTGGTGTACTTTCAGCCACTTTCTGCTAAAAAAGTGTCCTTTAACTTTAAGGCAGGTTAACAAATTCTTTGGTGCTCCCTCTTCATATATAAACATTTTGCTTAAGACTCACAACATGATAGTTTTGGTATTCTTAGTTAATGCATTGGGAATTGTCGCAATGAATTAAATTTCGGTCGAAAATCGCATTAAAATATTTAAAATCCGCTATGAAAATTCATTTCGAAACAACCCGCTGGTTTTTCTGAAAAGAAATTCATATTTTTCAGACGAAGCCTATTTTTACTTCTCAGGGAATGTCAATCAGCAAAATTGTTGTATTTAGTCTTCTGAAAATATTAGAGCGGTTATGGAGAAGACTTTCAATGCTCAACGTGCCACTGCGCTATGTGGCCTGGAGGCGTAATTGGCCTGTTGAACTCTTGAAGTTTAGGCTGGAAATCCAATAGCGGTCAATGGATCACGCCAACCAAATTTTCCTACCGCATAATTTCACAAAAATAAGCTGTTAAGTGGCCAGCCTGATCGTGTGATTTAACACCACTGGATTATATTTGGGGTGGGGATATGTAACGGACAGAATCTTTAAGAAGCCAATCGAATATATTGCATCCTTAAAACTGAAAATCCATTATGACCTGCCATTTTGCTAAAAAGTGATTAAAAACTTTTATGAAAGAATCGACATCTGTCAGCGTGGTCGTGGGAAACATTTGCCACATATTATTTTTCATTCATAATTGCCGAACTTTTGTCTTCTTAATACAATAAAGATTTGAATCTTCATCATCAAATTTGTTTGTTTTATTTTGTTTCACAAAACAAAAGTCAAAAGTCTCTAGGTAGTCAACCATGTCCAGATTTACACTATGCAATTTTTGAAGCACTTTTTTTTCTCAATTTTCTATTTAAGTTATAGCGTTATGCGTTATCTAAAAGTAAACATTAGCAACAGTAACATCACCTCAAAACTCAAGCAATACCACATTGCTTACTCCTCCTGCTTCACCAACAAACAAAATTTCATACTAGTTTCATGAAAAATTGCATAGTGTAAATGCCGTACATGTATTATAACTGAGGAACACGCTCTTGTACGGCTTAAGACTTGACTTTTTTAAACTTAAAGGCAGCAATCAAAATTCCATTTTCCTTGTCAAACTTTGAATACCAATTGTAGAGCATTTTTCCCCATTATCTATGCTCTAAAAGAAATTTAAAAATTGTTCTTTAATTCAACATTCGTAAAGTAAAGCAAGCAAAAGAAATTCAAAATTAAATTTCTTCATTTATTTTATTTCTGTGGCTAATTCTTGATGTTGTATTATTAGATTAGTTTCCTGTTTGAAATGTGTTTAACGTTTTTCTCTATTGAATCTCTAATTCAAATTCAAATAGTTAAAACTCACAGCTGCATTTAAGTGCAAATTGTAATTGAAATTAAGTTGCTTGATAGCACTGACTAAATGTAGCCAAAATAAAACACAAAAAAAAGGACAAAAAGTGCAAATAAAAAAAACTTCTAAAAAGGATTCACCGAAATTAAAGCTAACAAATTCGAGTAGAGAAGACAATTTTAGAAAATTAAAAACCACGTTTCTTGTTTTTAAATGTTAACAAATGAAAGCAATTAAAAATATTATGATAAAGATTTTATTAAAAAGACTCAAACTAATAACACAAAATAACAAAAAAAAAAAAAAAATAATTTTCTTTGAAAGTTTTGTATTAGAAAATATAATTGCGTATTTGTATTTGTACTTGTTTATTTAAGTTTATTAATGGCCTTCATGCAGTTTGATAAACAGTGGAAGAAACAAAGTTTAAAGGAAATCAACAAAGTTTAATTAAAACATTTCCTTAACAGCTAAATTTTTATATTTTTCAAGATATGTTGAAGTAGGAAGTATGAGAAATTCTTGTATTTTTTAATGGCGGAAAATCAGCTTAAAAAATTGTTGCAAAATAAAATCGAAATGGTTAATATTTGAGCATTTGGTTACCGCAAGAGATCGCCTGCCAGTTTCACGAAATGTAGAATAGTTTCTTCCCTTCCAAGAAGAATTACCAGGTATCGCTTCTGTTGGGTATCATTACTCGGTGCCGAAAAATTTTTTAGATGCTTTCTGTGAGGATTACAGTTCTGTTTTCAAGAAAGGGTACTGGAACGTAATTTTATTTTACCAATATCCGTCCCAGCTCCGTTCAGCACTTTGACCATCTCAGAGGTGCGTCATGCAGAAGCCTTATAAGAAGGGTTAGTATTTCAGAATAATAAGTTTTGGAGAGGATTTTTCTTGATCTGATATCCCAAATGATGCCTAATAATATTTAATTATTCATCTATTGCTCTTCTAGTTTTCGATTATTTATTTTAAAGGGTGTTCCTTTAACCGCTATAGAACTTCTGAATGGACTAGATGTAATACGGACTTTCATGATGCGCTCTTTTTTTTGACATTTATGAGCGGTATACTTTGTATACTTTGAAAAATTATCATGAATAGATTGGCGATTGAACAACGTCACCAATATACCCAGATTTCCTTTGAAAATCAGTCAATAATTCGCGTAATTTATAGACGCCAAATTGTGTTCAGTTTGTTTTCTTTGCTTAACGGATTTGTTAACAAACAATATTTTCGGGAGAAATCAATTCGCTGCCGAACCTACAAAGTTCATTACATCCAGAAAATTGTATCCTTTGACGCGTTTTACACGCTTCATTGGCATCATTGGTCTTATTTAAAGTTTGACTTACAGTCGATGGAGATCGTTAGCGCACCATGATTAATTTTTTTTTTGTTTGAAAATGTTGCTGATATTATTCAAAGAGGGATGTGCAGGCAACAGAATAGTGATACATGACTTGAACAACTCCAACTATCTACTGATAGAAATAAAAATTTAGCGGGTACTTAATTTCGAGCGATGGACCTGTCCATTGGCTTTAAGGTTGTGCATTTTTACACTTCTCGATAACTTTCTTTGAAGCCACGATGCCGATATACTATCAACAATAAAGCTTCGAAAGTCAAACATTGTTCGTTTTATTCGTGACATATCGCTAGCAAAATTGGACGTCCAGAATGCGCTACGTCAAAAAAAGCTGCTATGGTCATATGCCCGAAATCATTTTCAAATTTTAATGTTTAAAAAATTTTTTTTTTTTTTTTTTTTTTTTTTTTTTTTTATTTATTTAAATTTTGTAATAATAAAAGCCGTCATAAGGCCAAAAAATATTACAATGGTAAAATATATATGTAATATAACTCTACAAAGTTAGGAAATAAATTTTAAAAATTATAATAAAAATTGTAAAAAAATTATTATATACGGCATCAATTTAAAACAATACGTTATGAAAACTGCAAGAGTAAAATAATATAATACCGACATAGCAATGATCAATAAAAGAAATCTTTAATTTTTCTATAATAAGATACAATTGGATTTATATTATTATTATTTATAGAATGAAATATTCTATCAACTTCTTGTGGTAAACTACTGACGAGAAACTAAATGACCTCAAGTCCCTTGGCAACCTGTTCCAATAGCGAGCAGTTGTTACAAGAAAAGATCTTTCAAACAGTGAATTAGTTATCCTAGGAATAAAGACTTGCACATTCCTAGAAGAGTGTATAAAACGTATACGGCAAGATAAGAAAGACGGTTTCGAGTTTTTAACAATAGCATAAAAGCTCATCAAAAGTTTAACAGTTAGAAAATCAAAGAAAGAACACTTTAGAAATCGTTGGACATACATTGAAACATGATCTCTGATTCTGAGCTGAAATACAAATCTTATAATCTTATTTATCAAGAGTTTAATTCTATGAATACCATTTGATGTGGTACAGGAAAATACATTAATGCAATACAAAATCCGGGACATTAGCAACGCATGTGCCACTTTACACCTAACATGAAACGGCAAGTAAATTTTAAGTGAGTATAGCCGTCGCAGAGTAAAATTTACTTTTGAGGCAACTGTATTTATATGATCGGAATAGCTAAGTTTATCATCTAATGTGACACCCAGAATTTTTGTTTTACTAACATATTGTATTTCAGTATTACACATCGAAACAGTAATCTCCTCGGAAGATGGCGGACCAAATCGCATTACCTTTGTTTTATTTGGGTTTATTGAAAAATTGTTTGATCTCATCCACATTTCAACATCGTTTAACGTGCAGTTAATTTCAATCTGCATGTCCCTTAGAGATTGGTGTTGGCGAAATAAAAGCTGTATATCGTCCGCATATGCATATACCGTACAAGCTTGTGAGTCAATTATACTAAATAAATTATTGAGGTACATTGAAAAAAATAAAGGCGCAAGAACAGAGCCTTGGGCTACTCCCGAGTTAACTGTTTGCATATTTGATTGTCTACCCTCTAATAAAACAAATTGTTGACGGTCACTTAAGTACGAGTATGCAAGTAAGCATGCTGTTCTGGAAAACCTGAACTCAGTGCTAAGCTTCTGTACCATTTTCTTATGATCAACATGATCAAAAGCCCTAGATAGGTCCAAAGAGACTAAAATAGAGGTATTGTTCTTATTAATTTCATCCCTTATTGTTTCAGTAATTCCTAGAAGCGCCAAAGATGAACTGCTGTTTCTACGGAAACCAGTTTGTTTATCATTCAGTAAGGAAAAACTGGAAATGTGGGAAGTTATTTGCGACATCATAACATGCTCGCAAACTTTGGATAGTACTGGTAGGACACTAATAGGCCTTAGATTACGTATATCAAAAGAGCTTCCTACTTTTGGTATTGGAATTACTTTAGCACGCTTCCATTGAGTAGGAAAAGTTGATGTGGTTAGGATGCCATTGATAAGATAAAGAATTCGATCAGATAACAATGGGAAAACGATTTTATAAAATTTCAGTGGTATTCCATCAACACCGCAGGCATTAGATTTGATTTTAGAAAATGCTGCATACAATTCAGCTAAGTCAATGCCAGAAAAAGAAAAACTATCAGAGTATTCATTAATTAGGTTGAATTCAAATGAATCATCTAAATTTGTGTTTAAGTTGCTTGAAAAAAAATCATTCAATTGATTAACATCTATACTATCAGTATTTTGCATTAAATTACTAGAGCAAGAATTTCTCAGACGATTCCACATTTGTTTTGTATTTAAGCTTTCAAATGATTTGGAATAATGACCTTTTTTGACATTACGGATGACTTTTTTAGCTTTATTTCTATACTTGCAGTATATACTCCAGTTATATGTATTTCAATGATTCATGAATATTTTATACGCAATATCTCTGAGCGATATAGCATGAATTATTTTTTTTGATTTCATCCATTCAGTTGCGGTATGTTTAACTTTAAACTTAGAAATTGGGACAAATGAGAATAGTCTACATATCAGTGAATCAAGCAACGAAAGCTGGTCATTTACGTTATTAGTAGCATAGAATGGTGAAAAGTCATATTCCGAAATACAAGAACGTAGCATATCCAAATTTAGTAAAGAGTAATCACGGTACTCAACATATTCGTCAGAACGTACCTTAGGTAAGCATTTAAAATTAAAACAAGAAAAAATTAACGAGTGATGCGATAAAAATGGACATTGAACTTGTCCGGAACTTTTCAAAAATGATAAATCACTCAAAAGAAATAGATCCAAGAGCGAAGAAGATTCATGGTGAACATCAAAGTATGTAGGCACAAAGTTATGATATATAGACATATTTAACCGATTACACAACAATCTAAATTTCCTTTGTTTAGTCAGATCAAATAAATTATTATTAAAGTCTCCAACTACTACTATTTTGTTATATTGCTCAAATATATTAGATAGCGTTGATTCAAAAATTTCGAGGTTACCATGCGGCAAATACACAACACCAAAGAGGATGGTGATGCTATCAACACAAGTTTCTATAAAAAGTACCTCACATTCACCATAATGAGACTCAAGGTTCAGCACTTTATATTTGATATTACGGGAGACATAAATGCCGACTCCTCCCCCTCTTCCGCTTGGGCGATCATTTCTTATAAAGTTATAGTTACGTATTCTGGTAGCACCGTCTGCTACAGAGGGTTTTAGCCATGTTTCCGTTACCGCAAATATATGAAATAATGATGAATCCAATAGATTTTCAAACTCATTGAATTTGACAGATGCTGGTGTCATACTTTGAATATTACAGTGGCCAACTATCAAGTTTGATTGCTTGTCACTTAGGTATCTGTTTAATTCATAACCATTGCTCACAGTCGGACCTAAATTCTCGCTAACCGAAGTCATATATGCATGTTAAAAATTGAAGCCGTAATAACAAAACTAGATCCATAAATAAAACTATAAAATAAACAACAAAAACCTTTTTTATACCAGCTAATAATTTCATAAAATATACAATTTTTAATAATTTTATGTTTATATATTTAGGGATCATCTTTATAAAGAAACTTCCCTTAGTGTTTGCAAGGTTTATAAAAAAAAACAACTGTAAAAGTACTTAGTTAAAATTAAATTGGTTTATAAAATAGAAGAAAATTATGAAGTCAGATAAGTTTTCAATTTACAGGGTCCACTCGTAGTTATGCAACCTTCGTCAGTACAATTCTTTCTCAAACGACGATAGTGGTAAAAGGGATTAAAGAAGGAATGCTAATGCATTAACTCTTGAAATTAGTTTTGCCCTCTCTCTTTCGTAGTTTTAATTATGAAATTAAAAATGTAAACAAATGTGTACATCTGCACAAAATTAGAAATTCCAAAAAGTTAGCGATTACAAGATGTGAGCACAAAAGCAATTTGAATAAGAAAAGAAAAGGATTGCCGTGACAAAATTGCATAGTACAATTGGGCCCTTACAGAGCTTTAGAATAAGAGAAAAAAGTTATAAAGAAAATTAAAAGAAATTAAACGATAAGTAAAAACAAAATGTAAAAAAATTAGATAAGGAAAATAAAGATTATTATACTAAGTTTGGCACACAAGTACTTATTTTCATGTATATATATATATATATATATATATATATATATATATATATATATGTGTGTGTCTGTAATTTAGTGCATAATGATAATATAAAGAATTCACTCACATATATATAAACATATTTATTTATTTTTAAGAATTCATTAAAAAATTAGCAGCAAAATTAGGAACAAAAAAATAATCTTATAATACTGCACATACTGTTACTTTGTTAGAATTTATGATGCTAAGGCGTGAATGTTGCAGATAATAATACAATGCCTAAGAAACATCGTGGTATTCGTCTATTAGTTTCAACAAATCAAATTTCAATTCCAAACCTTCATTTGTAGTAACCATAGCTTGAGGGGTATCGCGGTTTTGAATTTTGTACTTTCTAATTCTTTTAGCCCTTTTAAGCTTTCGGCATAGAAACGACAATTTACTGGCCATTGGGGTTAGATGCTCATTTAAAAACACCCTGGAAACAAGATCACCACCAATTAAATCATTTAATTTCAATGCCCGAGATCCATAATATTTTTTCATTACGCTATCTCTAACAGCAATAGAATTAAATTTGACAAGAATTTCTTTTTGATTTTTCATGTAAAGGCACTGGTTAATATCAATATCAGCAATAGCTATACCATAGACTTCTCCAATTTTTGAAATGATATCTTTGAGGTTGGGCAAAGCAGCTGGTAATCCAGTAACAATGATGTCAGGGCGATTGAGGCGCTTTATTAATATATTTTGGGTTTTCTCCAAGTCAGCTAGTTTGCTCGTATTACTCCTGTCAACTTGCTTAATGAATTCATAGCAGTGGCTTACGTCAGATTTCATTTGCCTTATCTCCTCATTGAACTCACGTTAAATTTTTGACACAATTTCGTCAATTTTAGCTTCAAAATCTTTTACGGCTTTTCCAATCTGTTCCTGAGTGAACTGACAATGGGCTTCCAGTTTATTATTAATGTTTTTGTTTATCTCTTCAATGCCTTTCTGCAGTTGGATTGTGAGAGCATCTGCATTCCCCTTGGGTGGCATATTATAAATTACACTTTAATACACTTGTTGATAAAAAAGCAATGGTAGGACACGTGGTTTATATTTTATTCGTGTGCACTTGAAAGTACGAGAACTTAAAAAAATTTCTATTCCCGAACAAATATTTTTGTTAATATGTACAACAAATGTCTTTAATTTTCTTAAAAATTACATTTATTTAAATATATTTAAGAAATTATCAGCCGAGCAAATTTATTTTACATTTCCATTGCAGAGTTACCAGACAATTTATCAATTGATAAAATTAAATTTTTTGTGTTGGTTTTAACAGTTTAAATTTCTATCGGCTTAAAGAATACCCTTTGCCACAGCAAAAATTAAGTCACTGAGCGAAAGGCAAATACAAGTCCGATCACCATTTGGAATATCTCTGTTTTGAGATGATATACACACGTATTTCCTCACAAAAATATAATCACATAACTAGGGGAACCTCTCAAAAATAATGATTTTGAAATGAATATTAAAACAAGGGGAATCAAGAAGAAGAACAATAAGAATTAAAGATTGTGGCTGCCAAGATTAGCTGAGGTAAAATGTGATCCGGTTCTTTGAAGATCATTTTAACTAGCTACTTGTTGGGTACGGTTAGCAAACGCTTCCATTCAGAAAACCTAATTAAGAAGCCACGTTTTGTATAGTATTAGGAAGTTAATATTATATATCTTCATATGAGTAGTGGTGTGCTAGCCAACCGCGCTCAACAAACAGCCAGTGATGATGGTTTTCACCGAAAGGTATTACAATATCTGTAGAATATTTTGGGCGAATATATTATAAACTATCGTCACATGGGGATGATATATGAGTGAGGATGAGCGAGAGTGACTATATAATGGAATCCCCTCGGAAACTATTAACTTAGGCGGCCAAAGAAAACATGACGTATCATTGCCAAGAGAAGTATGTCACATACTCTACTAAGTATGTACTCGTGTGCCAATTACTACTCTTAACTCTTTGAAATATTATGAAGACAATTCGGAATAAATAAATGATTATCATCTACGCAATTGAAAATAATTGATAAAGCTGGAGCATGGAGCATTGAAAAATTAAAAGGAGAATTAGTAATCAGACAATCAATGACCACTAATTGATTTTGTTACGTTCTGATATTGAAGAAATAAAAATGTGAAAAAAACAAGCGGAAAAGCATAGAGAACATTTATGTTCATTGAAGGCTGTGCTTACTTTTAGAACAATTTTAAAGCATTGAACGTGTTTAGTAGGGGCATTATTTTTAAGCTATTTTATGTATGTATTATGCCAGCTACTCAGTCTTCATTGATCATTATATTGTAATAATTTTATAATTATAGAAAGTTATATGTTACTGGAACAGTTCTTTATATAATAAAAGTTGCTGCCAAGTTTATCCAATATCATTTTAATCGGTAAACTTGCGTACTTTCATTTTTATTGTATTTTTTCTGAAAAATAAAAAACCTTCTCAAATAAAAAGTGTCATAAATATTGATCCTGCTACCTTTCAACAAAATTTTATAAAAAATTCATCATGTTGTTTCAAAAGTTGGTGTTGTATATATATAAATACATACAGACCTCAATATTCTATTTATCTGGCAACATTCAAAATTACACAGGCTTAAACAGCTGTTAACTTTTTTAGGCGACTTGAAGACGGGCGCCAAGATAGCGTGAAAGAAATGTGCCCATAATTGTGAAAGTGGTATAAGTCATATATTTCTTGTTTCGAGATATTTAATGAATTGCATTTGAAAAAATTAAACAATATTTTTACATTATGCGACAAACACTATCTAATGGTTTATTTTTGAGAATTTCGTAAAAATTTCATTGAATAAATTTAGTTTAAAATAATGTGGTAGACCACTTTCATAATTATGGGCACAAATAGCGACAAATTTGGGATCAAAAAAACCGGGAAGTAAAATTTGATATTTTTGATAAAAAAAAAATTGAATTAGTATAAATTTTGTTATCTAGAAGAAGAAAAATTGATGTGAATTATAAATAAATAAACAACACACTGGTGCATTAAGAAAATAATTATAAAAAAGCGTTTTTACTCATCACAAAAATATTCTGATTTTTCCCATGGAAACTATGATACTCTTGGCCATACATTACGAAAGTAGACACCTTGAGGAACACCTTGAGCCGTTTTCGAGAAAAGTGGCTTCATTCTGAGTGAGCACAAAAAAGCGTTGCATATTTTTCCCATGGAGACTATGGTACTCTAGCCCAAATGTCTCATACAATTGAAGTAGAGACCTAGACGAATAAAAATACCAATCCCGGGGGAATTTTATTTCCCGGTTTTTTAATTTCCAAAATCGATGATATTTTTACGACGCTATTTTGGAGCACGTGACTTGAACAACTTATCTACTGAGGCCCATCGACCACAATTTTGGCTCAGGTGAGATTTGAACTACTTTTTGCTTTTAACAATTCACCTGTCTACTGCGACTATACAACAGTGTTGCCATTTTTTCTTCTAAAAAACTTACAATTAGAGAAAAAAAACTGATTTTCAGAACATTTACAAGAGTGAAATACTACTAACAATCTTTCAATGCTCCTCAAAATGCGTATTAGTCGATTCGTCAAAGTGGCTCGTAAAAGCATAATTTGGAAGAACAACATACAAGTTTTCTTATACAATCGCATGGACGATTGAAAATAAGAATCGGAAAATGATCGCGCTCGTCAAAACCAAAAAAAAAAAACAATTCTATGTATATGCTAGTTTGGATTATGTTTTGTTACATATGTATGTTTTTACATTAGGGAAGCTTCCGATGACGATGTATTAGTAATACCTTGTGTTTGCCGATATATCGGTATCTCAAAAATTGCTGTGATGGCGATTTAAAAACAGCTCATGAAAATAATAATCATTACTACTTTGACTACTCACATTAAATTTCTTTTCATCACTGAAGATCACAGCACATCGTAGTTTAATTTTCTGTGTCATATACTCCATAAAAAAACTATATTCGATTTTTTTTAGTTCCTAATGTTCAGACAAAGTATAATAACCGTTTCTTTTCAAATATTTATCCATTATATTGACATTTCTCTTTTTCTTGTGGTGTGCATATATGTACTTATGTTTACAGTTGTGCTGCTTAACATGTACATATGGCTTGAACAAAAAACAAAGAAGTAACAGTGTTGTAAAAAAGGTAGTTGTTTAGTAACAGAAAAAGAAGCTTGATCTGAAATAGAAAAATAAAACTCTAAATACATATAAAGAAATCTGTGTATATGTAAAAAATGACATATTTATAAAAAACTGGGGGCAAATTACGGCATTCGATATCGATCGAAATTTATATTTAAATTCTATTGAAATTTCGATCGATATCGAATGCCGTAATTTGGACCCTGATTTAAAAAAAAAAAACTGAAAAGCTTTTCATCCCTCCAAAAAACTGCTAAAATCAGTTAAAACGGCACATTTGGCAACGCTGCTTCACAATAACAACTCGTTTTCTTTCTACTGAAATTTAAATGGAATTTGAAGACACGATATTTTTTACCTTTTACCACTAAAGCAGAAGCTTCAGCCAAAACGCAGCTATCACACACACTTCCATGTGTTAGCTATAGAAAGTGATAACTTATTCAACTCTGTTTATCTAAGACACAATTCATTCCGTAACAATGAAATAAAATGTTGGAACATATTCACTCAATAAATCGGATACCCTGTAGTAATGTCTTAAAATTTTATTTTTAGTATCATTTTGAAGAATAACTCGACTTTTATTTAGTATGGATGGATGCTGTACCAAACTTTTATTGCTGCTAGTCGTGCAACCAGCCTCTCGTTGTTATTGTTATTTTTTGTACCAGTTTTAAAATAAGTTAAATTGTTACATGACACCACTTGCGAGCCCATAATTTTTACTTCTTTTTCACTTGTTTCTTAACATCTTTTTTATCTCTTTTGAAAGTCTAAAAGTTATCAGGGGTTAGGTTAACAATTTTCATTCATTTCCTTTATTTTTGCGTGGCATCATCAACATCGGAGGTGGCAGCAGCATCAAAATCATTTTGCACTGGCTTACAAAGACTTTTTAACTTTTCTTACTGGTTGTTAAGAGGGCATCACAAAATGATTTGCGTTTGATACTCATGCACATCTGTACATGCATTTGCTGGTGTCTTCAAACTTAATTTAAACAGAACTACAATATAAAAAATTTACGTACAGCTACAACAGAGGTTAAGGCAGTTGCTGATAGCTGATCTTTTATTGGTATTAAGTTTTGTTGCGTTGTTTTTGTTTTTGTTGCTGCGCTTCTTCTTCGCCATTTTAACGCGTGGTTAACATATTTTAACAACCGATCGGAAACGGAAACCATACAAAAAACAAACTACATTTTTATAGTTGTTAAGACGAGCAAAGGACCAAACATTTCAATTTATTGCCATGTGCCATAATCAAATCGTATTTTACATTTGAACTGAACAGAGGTGATAGTGTGAATGTAATGGGAGAGTTTGAAAATACTTTAGCTAAAGGTTTTCAACAATATTTCTTCAATGTTATTTTTTTAATCTATTTTATTCTCTCAGGCAACAGAATATAATCTTTGGCCATAAACTACCAACTTAAACAGTTATTAACACAAATTTATTTGTATTACTTTGCATTTTGTTTACTACAAGTTGGAAAGCCGGCTCTTGCTAGAGTAAGTTAAGTTAAGTTATGAATATATTTAGTTAAGTTTATTTAAGTTTTTTTCTATCCATTTCCATATATTTTTATCTATTATTTATTATTATTTAAGTTATTGAAATTATTTCCAAGTGTTTGGGTAAGTCAATCGAATTCATTTACTTCTTTTCTTAAAGGAAAACCAAAAGTAAAATATGTTTTATTTCTAGAAAAAGACAAAGAATTTGAAATTAAGAATTAGGAAACACGAGAGGAAAAGACGAAAGATGCAAAGAAAACACGCCGTTTTAGTGAGATCACAAACCGGACGATGAACTTAAAGAGAGAAATTACAGAAGTAAACTTTTACTTGCAGACAGCTGCTTAAAGTATAATGTCACAAAAAAGGTTTTTGCACTTTATATTAGTTTTATTTGTTTTAATACAAAAATTTAATTTAAAGTTGAATTAATTATATAATTAATAAAAAAATAACTAAAATAAATACAAAACTGTTATAATTAAATAATTGAATCAATTATATATTTAATTAAAACCGAAGAAAACAATTATTTAATCAAAATAATAGAAATAAGGGGTTTGTGGGAAGTTTTCCAAAGAGCTAAGTAAGCAGTAGATTCATTTTATTGGAGCCACGGGAACCATGGAACCGCTTATTAGTGGGGTCCCTACCGGGTACTTGTGGCTGTTAATTAAGGTTGGTGTCCGCAGGAAAGGAGCCGTTCTAACCAAGTGTGCTCTTGCACTTTCAACAGAGAGGTTGGATAGTCTCCAACCCTCAAGCAAGCGGTAGTTCCTGGTTCTGTGCAATATTGTTGGCTACGCCAGTAAAAGTCGCTAGTCGAGGCGTTGTATTTAACTCAGTGGTAAAACCAACGTCAGGTAAGGACGTATCAGCAGGTACTGACGCAAATCTTAATCACATCACCACAGCTATATATTGAAAGCCATATCAAGAATATGAATACTTTAGGACAAATGAAGTTAAGTCATGTTGGTTCATTTGTTTTTTAAAAGGAAAAAGTCAATCCATGACCTAAATTCATTCAAACTCTTCTAGCTGTTTACCTAGCACACAGTGAGCCCAATTTTAGTACATAAGTTTTCTTAAGAAAATTGAAGGTCCTTGAAACTTTTCGTATTTTATGTTTTGAAATGTATTCCAAAAGGGAACCTATTACTAAGTGATTGCGTTGGACACTCTCTTGGCCTTTAAGGAAAATTCCTGGAATCTAAAATGAAAGAAGAAATAAAAACTTACATTTTTGTAGACATTTATTTTAGCAAAGAGTGAATTTTTGATACCATGGTAACCAATTATTTACTAAAAAACACAATAAAGATACACAATAAAATTGACCATGAGAACATATCGCAGCGTAAATACTAAAGGGTCACAACTCAAAATTCTTAAATTTTTAGGAGAGCCAAAAAACTTTTTATGTAAAAATGGTGTTAATAATCAATGCAATTAACATGAAAACTGACATAAGGGGATTTTTCCAGTCAAAGAAAATAGTGATGAGAATGAAATATTTAAAGTAATTGGAGATGTAAAATGTGAATTCATTTATGAAAAAAAGTCAGTTTTGAAAAATTTTTTAGTTGTGACCCTTTAGTATTTAGGGTGCGATACATCTACACCTGTTTCAAATTCCATTAAAATCGGTTCAGCAGTTTAGTCGTCTTACAAAGCGATTTATAATTTTGTTACAAAAATAAGATCTGGCAACCCTCGTTGTTGTTGTCCGTATGAGCGTGGTGAATAAGTTACTTCCACTAATGGTGTGCGTATTGAATAATACCACAATTAGCTAACAAAAGCTGAGCAACCTCAATGGCTAAGTTGGTAGAGGTTCTTGCTCTAAAATATGTCCACCTTCATACATGCATACAACAGAAAATAATGAAAGTTAAAATGCAATTAAAAATTAAGAAGCAGCAGTTCAAGCCTCCTGAAAAGCAAAAGACACTTATTGTGGGAAGCCAGGGCGAGATCATTAAGTGGAGACGTCGACGATTTAACGATTTAATATAAGAGTAACATATAATTGTCGATCTTTATAATAAAAGAGTAAGAGCTCTAGCCGCTAGCGCACTGAAATAACAGCATAACAAGAGTCAGTGTACGGAAGGTGTGTGTTTTGGCTATTAGATAAAGGGGATGACTGGCTTAGAAAATAGGCGTAGTGGAGTGGTCTGTGGATGGTTACGGTTACTAAACAAGGCATCGAGTAGTTCATGCCTCGCCGGAGTAACACAGTGGTGTAGCGTCGACGGCTGCGTTTGTAATAATAACTCATGTTTAGTAAATACGAGACAATAGGATTTACAAGACCGTAGGATTAAGAAGTATAGCCAGATGAGCCACAGTGATATTTGCGATCAAAAGAATTCGTATGTTTGCCTAAAAAAAAAGAAAAAAACGTAACAATATATAAGACTATAAGATTATTAGATATCAAAGTTTTCATTAAATAATTAAATAGAAAAGCTCTTGAAAAATATTTATTATATTTTATTATAATTTAAAATCTAAAAACTAAACTATAATTACGCAATTATACTTAAAAAAGCTTTTAAATTATGGCCACCCAGGTAGTTCCCTTTCCAAAAGCTATGCTTTTATTACAGCAATTTCCATTTATTTGGATTTTGCATTTAATATTTCTTATAATTAAAAAATAAACTTCAACAATGAATCCTTTATTGCCAGCAAATATTGTATCTTTTTCTTTAAAAAAAAAATACTCAGTTCAAGTCATCAACATTGATTATAAGAATGACACTTGAGTATCACATTAATTACGATTATCATCACGTTTTATGAGACATTTGCACAAGTTTACGATGCTCTGCAATCCACCTGTACTCACTAGCTAATGAACCAACAGGCGAATAATTCCAACAACTAAAACGATAAATGTCACAGTAGATGGTAGAGGTAGAAATGTTCTTACGTTTAAGTGTTAGTATGTAGTTGTTGTTGTTGTATATAATATATTTTGACTCTATGGAATTAACTTTTAGTAGCCAACAACCCTTAATTTTGAATTTCTACTTTCTTATTTGAAATTCGTTGTGGAGGGTTTTATATTTTGTCTTCTTTTAATTTCTTTTTTTTTATTTTATACTTTAGGGTTTTTCTTTTCTTGGCCAACAGTTATGGCAATGTTATTTAAGCCTAAAAATCATAATGAATATTGACAAAGGTATATTGTACATGTATGCAGAACTATATAAACATTAATATAAATACAAATACACAAACACATATACATATACACTAACAAATATTAGAAATGTTGTTGTTGTTGTATTCATTTAAGTTTGTTTCATATTTAAGATTTCAAAATGACAAGTAAATTTAAGATATTGGGTAAATTTCAACATAAATGTTAGTGTATTGGTGGAGTATGATGGTGGCCAAAAAACTCATAAATGTTCATTAGTCTGAGTAAAATATTTGCTCAATCAAAAAACTAAATATTAACTTTTAGTATCAGGGACTAATTAAATGAGTTGGCAAATTATTTTGGTCTTTGTTCGCTTATACTTCAGTATTAAAAATCTTATGCAGCAAAATCACTATTAAAATATCAACATGAAAAGGTAAAAATATGTTGAAATATATTTCAAATTTAATTAATAAATGTTGATTTTGTATTCGTAGCTTTTTTATATTTATTTTTGGGAACGTGCAATAAGTTCAGTATTTAAAATAATAAAATCTTATCTTAACAATATATAAAATGAACTAAAATGTGATCAAAAATCTTTATAAACTATAACTAGACTGTGACTAGACAATGCTTATTCTCTATCAGAACAGTAACGGCCATTAGACTGATCATTTTAACGTCATTTTTAACTGACTTCAAAAAAGAGAAGATGGTTATCAATTCGACTGAATGTTGCTTTTTTAAAATTTGTGCCTCCATATCTCAGTCATTTCTGGAACGATTTTGAAAATCTTTTTTTGTTTGAAAGCTGAAACTTACAGTTTGACCCTGTTTTAAAAACACATAATAATTTTGAAAGTTAAAGGGTTTCCACATACAACATACATCTGTTTTTTTGGAGTATTATGGTCCGTAAAAGGGCTGCACTATAAAATTAAAAAAAACTGCGTTTTACCATAAGTCACAATGGCAAAAAGTAATAAAAAAAAAATTAAAGGGTGTTCCCATAGGTGACGTAAGTTGACCTATATGTGCTTATCTTTTGAACCGTTTTAGACAAACGCTTAAAAATTGTCAATTGCTATGGTCGTAACAAGTATTCAAAATAATATGTTAAAGGGTGCCCCAACAGTTTACTTTATTTGATGTATACTTTTGAGTAGTTGTGGACAGACCCTTGAAATTTACAAAGAATCTGTATTAGCAATACAGACCGCTATAACAACAAGTTTGTAATTTGAATTTTGAAATTAAAGGGTGTTTCTAATATTAATGTAATTTGATCTACATGGCCGTAACTTTTGAACTGTTATATAAAACAATTGAAAATTAGACAGAATGTCCACTACTGTATAAATATTATAGTTTACAAATTAAAGGGTGTTACAATAGTTGATGTATATAGCAAAACTGTTGAATCTTTATAGATACACGATTAAAATTTGCAAAGAACCTGATTGCTAAGTCTACTACAACAGCAAGTATAAAATTTGAGTTTGGAAATTAAAGGGTGTCCCTATAGTTACTGCAATTTGATGTATATTGCCAGTTGTAGACAGACTGTTGAAATTAGTAAGAAGCTGTAGTGCTTAAACTGCTATAGCAAGTATAAAGTTTAGAGATGGGAGATAAGGGTGTCCCAATAGTTAATGTAAATTAAAGTGTGTGGCTTTACTTTTGAACCATTATAGACAGGCTGATGAAAGCTGCTCGAGAGAAGTTTCTATCACATTCTTAAAGGCGAAGTGAAGAAATATTCGAAAATCATGTATATATATGTGTCTTTAGCAAACCACATTGCCAGAGCTAATTTTTACTTAATATTTTATAATAATTTAGGCTGATCCTTGGAACAAAGGTTTTTATGTTTTTAGCTTTACTAAACAAATATCTATCAACACAAGCTAAAAATTAGATTTAGTTTACTGAAAATTGTTTTCCTAATTTAATACAAGAACCGTTACACTGGCAACGCCGGTCATCCATTTCTTACCTAACATACCTTTTAAAGTCGAGGGCTTACTAAAAAGTTAATAGTTTAATCTACAGAGAAAAGAAAGAAATTTTTTTTTTCTGTTAGAAGGTGCATGCTTAAGAGAATGCGAAGGTGCTTAAATTGGGAAACGTGGAACTGACAATTAATTTTTTTAACACCACATAATTTTAACAAGATATCATTTTTGAAGTATACTGCTTGTGAAAGTCATTTCTATGACTTCGTTATTTTTTTATAGTATAGCATTGCAAGCCGACGCTTTCGGCTGATATTGGCTTGAATTTCTGTCGCTTTTGCTTGGCAGCCGGCGAAACTTGTTCTTTGCTAATAATAATTTTGTGATTATATATAAAAAAATTGGGTGAAATTCTTAAATAATTTCTCTGCCACAACATTGATTTTCGCAGTCACTCATTTAGTTTTTTTTTAAGCGCGATATAGCTTACGAAAATATTAACTTTCATTCCCTTTCTCTTTTTGGTATTTATAATCAGTATATTCTGGCGAATAATCGACGGGCAAACAATGTATCCAGATTACTTTTGAAAGTTAATCATCAATTTGGCAACTTGTAAAGCTATTATGGTCATGTTTAGCTTAACGACTTTATTAATAAATCGATCGACAACAGATCGTATAGTCTCTATTACATCTGGAAAAATGCATTGTTTCGTGTAGCTTACATGCAGGTGGCACCACTGGACCTTATTTGTTAAAAAATTGAACCGGAGCTTGCATTGCGGGTGATAGAGATCGTTACTGCACCATGATTCGTGATTTTTTGTTTGAAAACATAGATGACATTGAATCGGGCGATGTGTGAATGTAACTATGTGCCATGCGGCGGCCGCAACCATTCAAGTGTAAAATTATGGAAGTGTATAATTTGAAAGTGTATAATTATGTCAAAAGCAAAATATTCGATTTATCTTTTTAAAAAGTGTAAGAACAGGACGGTTGTCCCATATCAGAAAAACGTCTCGGATGGACATGCTTAAGGATTTGATGACTCACTTGTTAGTATCCTTTGATCCACTTATATGTATTTTCCAGAAAGAATATTAAGATAAAAAAAAAACAATTTTGAACATATTTCTAAACAAGTACAAATTGAAAGTATGGTTAATGATGGTGGGAGCTTTTTAAGTAGTGGCAATGAGCCTTTCAAACTAAAACTCAAATGTAAAACAAATTTTTTAATAAAATTAAAATTTTGAGTAAAAATCTTTTTTTTAATTATTTGTGCTTCGTAAAAATTGTCTTATCACTGCTATGGGTGATTGTGAGTCAAAATAAATATAAACAGTCGTAGCTTTTTATTTCGGATAACTTTTGTAGGACTTATTGCATTTTTTCTACAAATGTATTTGACAAGATTAAGAGTCCTTTTTTCAAGATCGATTATGATGAGTTTAACAAACCTATATTTGCTCTTTGAAAAATGCGCGGTTGGCGAGTCCTTTTTCCGATTTTTTTTTAAACTTTAATTTTTCTTTATTAAGCTAAATAAAACTCTACCCTGAAAAGTTTTAAAAAGCTTTTTCAACTCCTTCTATTTTTGTGCCATTGGTTTTGGCTACGTCTTCATATCTTTGAATTTATTTAGAAATGTAAATAAGTGGCTTTTCGAATACTTGAGTTTGCAGGAGTGAGAAAAGAAGTAAACAACTTGTTGTTTACAGCTAATAAATATTTTTGGTTGTTTAAACATTATAAAAATGTTATTTTTACTTTTGTTTAAATTTTTAATTTTTTTCCTTATCAGGATTTGAACTGTGATTCTTATAAATAAATTAAAATTGACTTATTTTCGGATTTTGGTTCATTTTTAAATTTGATTTCTAAACACTTTAATGTATGTAAATGATGTTTATAACTTTAATAAAAAAGTTGCACCCGGAAGTTATTGACTCTAAGCCAGCCACAAACATTTGGGAAGCCACTGCCGCCGTCATTTTAAATCGACTTCGCCCACTAAATTTGTCTCCCTAAATTCAGTATTTATTTTATTTATGAAAACACCTGCAAAATATACTTTTTTGCAAAAGCCTAAAAGTTATATTGAATAATTGTTCATTTTAATAAATAAATTGTTTGACTATATCCCATATACAACTTAATAATGGATATAAAATATAAAACGTTCTAAACGATTAACAACCACATAAATAAATTTATTTAATTTGAAATTTGTTTGGTATGCAAGTTCCAATTTTTATACTCCGTATGAGTGTGTGTTAATGTGTGTGCTATTCATTCCATCTTTTGTCTGCCTAAATAAAATACAAGCAATTTTATTTTGGTTGTATGTGTGATGTCGCATGTGTAAATGAAAACAAATGAATTGTCCTTTTAAATGAATTTCCATGATATTTTATGGTGCGTAAATAAATATATTAGTGCAGTAAGTAATTTATTTAAATACAAATACAATTATTTTTACTTTTTATTTTTTTTTTGCCTGTAGTTTTTTTTTCTTTTTGGGTGATGTTAAGTTTTTGGTAAAATTAATGTGGTCGTATATTTTTTGGGAGTTGTTTTGATGCTTTTAAAATTTATTAACTATTTTTTAAATTCTAATGATATTAATATTGAGAAATATGGAAACAATTTCATAACTAGTGTCTTTTTAAAGGCCGCTTTATCGTGATTAGGTTAGTTGCTTTTAGCGTTGTATTCGGTGCTGTACCGTTTAATGAAATGGTGTTTAAGTTCTGCGAAATTAAGCTAATATCTCTACTTAAATATTAAGAAATGTTACGTTTTTAAGAGGAAGAACTTTCGTCTCTGGACACTGTTCTTTATTCAATTTGCATCTTAAACAAACAGACGCATAATATTAGGAAAGTCACTGATACTGTAAAGGTAAAAACGTGCTTCTATTGGCCAAGAACTTTGCCAGTTGTATTTGGCAATATTGACAACGGAAATACACGTAACGATTAGAAAACGACGTCGTCTCATATTTACTACGACAGTCTAAGACTGTCCACAATTAAAATTTGTTTTTTTTTTGTTGATTTTCGTCTGCGGAATGTTACCAATTTTTTATACGTTGCCAGATGTTTAGCGATTTCTGTTTTTAAAATGGCACTTTTAGATCTGTGCAAACAATCCAAATATTGTTACGTTTTCCCCTCTTATTGAGGCCTTCTTGACAATTATTTGTTGCTCTTATATTAAATTGGACGTCTCCACTAAATTGTCTGCCATGGCTTCACACAATAATTGTCTTTTGCCTCTCGGGAGGTTTGTACTGCTGTTTATTAATTTAATTGCATTATAACAATTATTATTTTTTCGTTGCACGCATGTCCGAATGCGGTATTGAACTCAGGACCCTTTGTTTCGCAGTACGCACCTCAACCAACGCAGCCATTGAGGCTGCTCAGCTCTTGTTAGCTAATTGTGGTTTTTATTCTATACACATACCATTGGTTGTTGAATCAACTTATTCACCACGCTCATGCGGAAACAACTACAGGGGTTGTCAGATTTTATTATTCGTAACAATATTATTATCAATAATTATACAAGTTTACAAATTTTGGTAAACTTTGGATCAGAGCAGATGAGAACAAATCTTGAAATTATTTGAGGTGGAGCCTGCATTCAAATCCGGCTTTCGTTTTTTAAAATTTAATGTAATTTGTAAATTTTTGCATATTGGCAGCACTGCGCTATCATAACAACAGTCAGCTGTTGGCGTGTGAAAATACAAAGACAGACTTGTTAAGTTTATTTAAAGGGTTTTTGTTATTTTTTCGGATATCATATGATCAGTAAAAGTGACAAAGTTATTACTAATGTGATATGAAATGCATATTTTTATTATCTTGGTTTCTCTGTATGAAACACTCACAAGCCGTTGGTTTGTATGCCAATGTTATGGAGAGAGCCGAAAAATTATGTAGATGAATGTCGTCTGTCTAAATGCAAATAAGTAGCAAAATATAATTAATCAGTGTCTAAGCCAGTTCCCCGTGCGAGCTAAGCGTGCAAATTCAATGGAAAGTAGTAGTTCATCACCGACGAACAGTAAAAGCAGTTTTAACATGTACGCAAAGAAAAAACATGGCTTAGGTAAACATAATTTAAGACCAACATATTATGGTTACATTATATGGTTGCTAGCAAAACATAGTATTGTTTGCATACTATTTTAATTATTTATTTTGTTCATAAATTTTTATTTTTTCACTTTCTGTTACAATAAAACACAATTTCAAATTTTAACTATTAGAAAAATTTACTAAACTGTCAGGAACTAGAACAAAATACTTTTTAGCGAAAACATCACTTTGTTGCTTTTAACCATACTTTGATTAATAATAACATTTTCTTGTTGAATATTTTATATTATTTTTAATAAGTTTAAGTTAAAACCATCCATGTTGCATTGTTGTGCACAGTAACCATATAATCGTTAAAAGTTAATATAATATGTTTATCGTGACTAAAGTTTTGGTAAAAACAACTATAATTGGTTACTCGCAACTATACATTGTTGCAAAGAACATATTATGGTTATAGTGACCATATCAGAACCATGTCTTTTTTCTGCGTGTGGATAAAAAACATTTAATTTCGCAAATTGAACTCAATGATTTGGTTCGTGATTTTAATTTATCAAAACAAAAATCAGAATTGCAGCGTAGGTATCATTTAAAGATGTTGTTCACAACTTTCCTGGATTTCAAGCAGTTAATCAACAGTTTGTTGCAAAAATATTGCAGCATTGGAGCTCGAGTATCTTTTAAATTATATTTTCTGCATTCTCATTTCGAATTTTTTTCTAAACACATGAATAATACTAGCGGAAAGCAAGGAGAGCGACCACACAAAGATTTGTCGAAATTGAAAAACGATACCAAAGATTTTGGCACAAGGGACTTTAATGCGCGAAAAAAAACCGCAGACAATACAAGCGACTCGGTTCGACTGTTCTCCATTTCTATATCGATCACATTTTTGAAATAATCAACATATATTAAATTATTTATATTTATTTATATTAATTATTTTTATGAGGTAATCGGCATCAACGAACTAATAAATTTTCGTTCTTAAGTATAAATTAGCCACCAGTAAAATAGCTTTAAATAGGTTTTGGACAAGTTTTACCGAAATATCCGATTGTTGATCCACTAAGAACTATTTCAAATCAGTTTTATGTGTGTCGCATGTTATTTGTTTACCAACTGCACCTATTTATGTTTTAGTTGCTGCTTAAAGGCGAGAAAAGTTAAAGTTGAAGTTTCAATGTTTTCTGATGATATGGAGTGCACAATTTTTTTGGGATTTGATTCATATATGGCGCCACAAACATTGTAAACTGGCTCGACTTACAAGATGCGCTACTACGACTAAATTGTTAGTCTAATTTTTTTTGTTAATTAAAAGGGGCGAAGAGTGGTCATTTCGAAATTCTTACATAAGATAAATTTTGGTGTTTATTGTTACACATAATAGTGTTGCTTTCTTTTTTACAGTCAAACAATAAATTGCTGATTAATAAAACCTTTTCTAAGTCTTTACACTGTCCAAATAGAACTCAATACTAAAAATGAGAGTAACCGTTTTTCTTGTACACACCTCGTATTTTTATGTATTTTTCCATAAACTGATATAAAAGCTAGTGACTATGATTTTCAAGTATACTTTAATTATTGAGCAGATTGTGTTGTTTGTTTTTCTGTTGCTGTTGCTGTTGTTGTTATTGTTATAGTTGTAGCCTTGTATTGTTTACTGTACAAATCAAGATTTACGACTCGTTGTGACATCATTAATCAAGCATCTGATTGGTGATCCTGTGTTTTCTGTTAATTAATACAATAATGAATGGCAATAGAAAAGTAAAATACTTGGTTTATACCAGTCGCAGCACAACTACATATTGTCATATATGTGTGTACATATACCAAAAACAATATCAGCAACTCTGCTACAGAATCTATGTATATGTAAGAGTTAAATAAAATTAACAATTTTAAAGGCAATAACCAATAATGCAGTAGTCACTTATTTTCTACTGTCAATGTAAAAATGTTTAATTTATTTATGTTTGTGCGTAGACGTTTAAAATGTGTACACTCGATGTATAAAATTAGTAAACATTTTTAAAGCTACAGAGTAAGAGAAAATAATTCGCATTTATCTCTTAGTTATCTGAAAGGCTTCATTTCAGACCTGTTTTTTGACGATGGCAACATAATTATTCGTGTTCATCCCCGGCCATTTTCTCTAAAACATTAAATTAATTTTAATTTTAAAACGAACTCGATATTTTAAGCCGGCTCTATTTATATTATAAAACTAATTTTCTTCTAAAGACAAATATCACAAACAAGGTTTAATTATCGACTATAAAAAATGGAAAAAATTTAATTTTAATAATAAACCAAATACCGAAACTTGGTTTGGGATTTTAAATTTACTTTTATATAATTTTTTGAATTTTTCAAAAAATATAGTACCGGGTGTCTGCCCGAAAGTTATACTACTTTGTATGTTTATAATTTTTTGATAAAATTAAAGAGAATAATTCCAATATCGATAAATGTTTTATTTAATGTCGTCAATTACGTATGAAATATAATATCAGATAACTGTTCGTCTCTGTTTGTCTCAGAAATGCGAGCCCTTTTGATCACATTTTTCATTACATTCTCACACATTTCACGCTGTATTTCATTGATTTCATCACGACTATTTTGTTTGAGTTGCTCAAGCGTTTCGTTTTCTTGTTTGCACTAATCTTGATTTTCAGATATCCCCAAAAAAACAAGTCCGGAGCAGTCAAATAAGGCGACCATGAAGGCCAATCCACATCACCATTCCTTGAAATAACTTGTTGTGGAAAGAGGTCTCGCCGCAATTCCATTATAATCCTGGCTGTATGCAATGTGCCACCGTCTCGTTGATACCACATATTAATCAAACCCAAAGCATGCAGTTGAGGCGTTAAAAAGGTTTCAATCATATAACGATATCGCTTCTGTTTCCATTTTCAAAGAAGTAAGGTCCAATGATTCCTCCTGACCAAATTGCACTTGTGCGTCACTTTTAATGGATGCAAAGGTGAGTAATAAATAATTTGGGGGTATTCCATTACCCAGAACCGACTATTCTGTTTATTAACATATCCATCCAAATGAAAATGTGCCTCGTCACTCATTATGATTTTTTCATAAAACGCGGAATTATCATGGGTAAGCTCTAACATCCTAGGGCATTGTACGGCAGCGTAAATGGTGTTGTGGAAGAAGCTCTTTTATTAACTGAATCTTAAATGGAAACACATGCAAATCCTTGCGCAAAATTGTGGCCCAAGTTGTTCTTTAACAACAAAGCTCCTTAGCACGGCATCGAGTTGATGGGTTATTTTAAATACTTTCTTGCGCAGCAGTAATATTTTTTAGTCGATCTGGCGTTACGTTGTGGTAATGCTTGGGCCTATTACTTACAGACCCTCTTTCTCCGAAATCATTCACAACACGATAAATAGTGCGTTTTGTTGGCACATTTTTTCTGCCAAAAATTTCACCCAAGTTTCTCATCGTTACAGTAATCGGTGATTGATTTTGATAAAATATTTTATCGAATATTTTTTCACAATAAAATTGCCATGTGTCTATTTCACGACTGCCAAATATGAAGAGTTAAGACCAATGTTTACCAAAATAGCGCAAAACTAATTTGTATACGTTTCGGGCGGACAATCTGTATTTTTAAGTTAATCGGACTTTACGATAAATATTATTTAAAGCATAAAATGAAAATATGAAGTGTTCGATTTATATGTGTGCATAGATTTAAAAAAAATGTAATTACTTGTATTGACGATATTGTTGTCTAACAATCAGTCCATGCCATACTAAGCCGAAACTTAAAATATACTGCTTAAATTTTTTGAGTGCTTTAATTTTTTGAGTGTATTTTATTATTGTTTTTGTATTTGTGTCTAAGCAATTCTCTTAGAAAAGCATGTAAAATTGATGTTTTTAAAAATCTAAAAATTTGATTTGGAAAATTTATAACAAAATATGTTAAAGTTCATTACAAGCGATGATAAGTTATTGTAATTTATGTTACAGCAAACAAAAAGGGTCTAAATAAAAACATTTCAAACGAAAAATGTTTTGGCTCAGCTAAGCAGTCTTAGGACGTTCATAATTAATGTGTTTATAACAACAACCAAAATGAGTTAAGCCAAACTATGATTTGAAAACTTTAGAAAATAAAATTTAAAGAATCTGTTTCAATCTTATTCTCTTTAAAAAATCAGCTGCAGTTGTTCTTATGATATTGATTTAAAATTTTAAAGTGGGTGAGAATTCGAAACTAGTTCGAAAAAATTTTCTGAACTCAGAAAACTGTACAGAATATTTAAGCAGCCTTCAAGAAAAAAATGTTGTAATATTGCATTCCAATCCGTTTTGTAATATTGCATTCCAACTCCATAAAATATGTACATATGCATATTCTACACGTATTGAAGTGGATTAAGTAATGTCCGTCTGTCTAAAATCGGATTAAAAACAGTTTTGTCAAGGTCCTAGAAAAGCTACAGAAAAATTACGCCAGTCACAAGTAGAAAAATTTAGTATTTAAATTCAACAACATCGGCCATCAACCATTTGAACCGTGTAAGGCACTGAATTTTTGCCTCATCTCGTTGCGATTTATTAAATGTTTGTCATCGAGAATATACCAGACAAATAGGTGGTGAACGGGTAGGACACATTTTCCCCTTTTTAAGAAAGGAGCTTGTTTTCTAATATTGCAAGAAAAATATAATTAAATTCTTAAATTTAAAAATAAAAGTAACAGATATAAAACTGAAGTTAAGAAAACATAAAAAAGTATTTTTTTCTGTAATATGATCCTGGACAACTGAAAAATACCCCAGTGTCAAAACCGATAACCAGAGGTTCTTTACAAGCGTGGGCTACAAAATCAAACCCAACGCTTTTTATTTTATTATTTGGTAGTATTCATGAGATTGTGGCAAATATAGCAAACAAATTGCCAACGGGTCTCTGGAGGCAATTGGTCCCCTGGGGCAATCAATGGCCAAAAGGGCCCAATAATTTTAGGGATGCCATCAATTTTTTTTGCTTTTTAAAAGTTTTTATGCGTCTTTTATTAAAGATGTGACCATTTTGGGAAACATGATTTTAGGTCGTTCCCATAGATTAAAGTAGGGGGAGGGGATGTGGAGCTATTTCAAAACTAGAGACATTCTAGGAGGCGGAACAATACGAAGATCGCTTATTAAGATATTATTATTATTATTTGATCCAATCATTTTGCTGATCATTGCTGGGCAGGTTAATGCCACGCAGAGACCAAAACTGCCACTCAGAGTCTCGTTGAAAATATCAAAAAAAAAAAAAAAAAAAAAACAAATTGAAAAAAAAAAACGATACAGAAAATAAAGAATTTTTTATTTATTTACACTTTTGATTCTTCTTAAATAAATTCTTTTATATGATTGGTATTACACTGTTCTGCAAATAAAAATTCCTTCTTTAAAACTGTGTCGTGACGGGCTTGATATGCAAAACACTTTATTGAATTTTTTCTATCAGGTACATATTATTCAGGGGCGTGGCGAATATGATTTTGCCTAAACTTAAAACAATTTTTCCTTTGAATTATTTAGAAACTGAAAACACATACCTTAGAGTGTTTTTTAAAATTTTTTTTCGTATTGTTATTTCAATTCATCGTTTTTTAAAAAATTAGTTAGAATTTAAGAAAGTGGAATTTAGTTATTATTTTTTAAAATTATTTATGTTAATTGTATTTAATTATTAAAGTAAAAATTTAACGTGGTAAAATTATTGTATCGCTTTTTTCTAGTATATTTTTGGAAATTTTATGCAATCATCTACTTTTTTGCAAAATATTTAAAAGAAATTTAAACAGATTTTATTTTAAACTTAAAATATGTAATAAAGTTTTTGTTTAATACAGATTGACAAAATAAAAAAAATTGATGAATAAATTTAAAGGATGTTCACAATTTCGAAACCTTAACTCGAAATTCAGGTTTTTGTATAACACTAAAATATTAAAAATTTTTTTTATTAAAAAATTTGTTAAATAATAATAATTCGAAAAAATAATTTTACCACACAGATTTTATACTCTACTAAAGGTAGAGTGGCATGACTGATTCCCTTGAACTTTACAGTTTTTCATTTAAAAATATACCTTTAAATTCAACAACTAAATTTTGTTGCAAAAAATAGTCTTTTTTTGTATTTCTATCGCTGTTTTGGAGACAACAAAGAAAAAACATAATTTTTGGAAATTTATGGTTTACAAAATAAATGGCAATAAATTGCCATTAAATGCAACAAAACCACTTGGTTTTTAGAATATCATTTAAATGATACAAATGGGAAAAAATCTCAAAATGAGCAAAACTGCTTTACAGCGAATAAAAAATTAAACACAATAATACATTTTTGACTAATAATACTAAATAGCCGCAAAATACAAACACTATTTAACCACCATCATTACAAAAATATTGTTAAGTACATGTTACAAGAGCTAGTGACAAAATGTTCGAAGGTGGGCAGAGAAGATTTTTTGGAAAATATTTTTTTTTGGAAGATACTATTTATTTTTGTTTATTTATTATTTATGAAAGGCAGGTATTGCAGTATGCTAAAAGCTAAATTTTATAAGAGTTTATTTAGAGTTCAAAAGGGGGAAATGAATTGATTAAAATTGTATTTCAGCTTATTAACAATATAAACCTTTAACTTTTATATAAATAAAGACTACATACCTCCGTTAATGTCCTTGGTCCCGCATAATTACTTTAGGCTCCTCATAGCATCAGAGTCTGTCAGTTAATGGATAAGTCTATGGCAAGAAAAAATGTGTCCGCTTCTTCTTATCCCTATAACATTGCAAACTATAAACTGCACCAAGCATTAACCGCTACTTCCCTTAAGGACTACTGTATGGAGATCGCTACATTCTACTTATAAAGCTTTTCCCCAGTCGCAATTACTTTGTGTAAATAGTTTTTAACTGTTCCTTAGAGTTCTATGTAACTAATTTGACTGTATCGCTACAACAATAGGGTTGTTTCGGTAGGCAACACAGAACGAATTTAATCGCTCCTTTGTACCTCTTTAACGATAAAAAGTGTTGGTAAACAGAGCTATACTAGTTACTTCTACCACTAGCAAGGTTTAGTGTGTTTGAATGGAATAGCGCGAAAAGTAAATTAGCACATGTTGAGCAGCGCCTTTGGCTACGTTATTAGATGTATCTCCATGGTTATTTAAAAGAATACCAGAGTTCATATCCCAACATAACCTTGAGCATAAAGAAATAAATTGTTATTGAATAACTGCAACAGTTCAGACCACGCGGAATTTTGATTAGAATAGCTGCGGTTGTGTAGCTGCGGTATGCGAGTTGGTGAGGGCCTGGCTAAGGCTTCTGTTAAGAAAATCAGCGTATGGCACGATTTAAGTGCCAGTATCATGTGACAAGAGAATTGAGTTTAATACCGTAACGGAGAATTACTTTGAGAAGAAAGTTTAGCTGGATACAAAGGGCCTATTTGGGAAATAAGAAGTCTCGCTGAGGCCACATTATGTTGTGGTGGTGGTGGTGGATGGATAACCCTAATAAAGGCACTTGTTTACTTAACAAGACATCAAATAGTTCAAGTCTCTTATTTTTTATTCAAGCAAATTTTTAGTAAACAAGGAATCGGCGGAAAAAATCTATTCATATTCACACAGTTCTAACAGAGAATATGAAAATGCCACAGAAGAATAAAAACATCTACGTGCTGGTATTTACAAAAAAGGTAAAATATAATATGCACGAGTTGGTCATTTTAGGGTTAACAGGGTCATACTTCTCTAAATTTTAGGATCATTTGAAAGGCTTTTGAAGTAAATTATTCTTGATATTTTACACGAAACTTCTTTTGTCTCAAACATTTTCAGGCTTTTATGAGAAATATTTTGTTACAGTCAAAGAGTGTTGTTCAGAGACGTATTGAACTTTAAAATGGAGTAAAAAAGTAAATCTTTTTAATTGACAAAGAATTTATTTTATTCGAAAACTAATCTTCTGACATTATAATTTAAATATGGCGTCTGGCATATAACCGCAACGGCTGGCTCAGACATAGTCCTATCTGGAGGTCTAATTTTCTAACATTTTTGGCCTTATATCGGCAGTAATGCGGCAAATGTTGTCCTCCAAGTGGTTAGGCTTACAGGCATAGACTAGCAACTTTGCATATTCCCACAGAAAATATTCTAGTAGCGTTAAATTATACGATACTGGAAGCCAATTCACGGGTCCGAAACGCTTCCTTCAATAAATCAATTGTGGAATGAGCTGTGTAACATGTTGCGCCATCTTGCTAAAACCACAGCTACTTTACATCCATGTCTTTTAACTGATGAGCGAAAAAGTTAGAAATCATAGCTCTATTGTGGTCACTTTTGACTGTGTGAGCAGTTTCGTGAGCAGCATTGATTTTGAAGAAGTACGGACCATTGATCCCAAGAGTTTGAATTTGTAAGTACGCAAACGAAGATATTTCTCTAAAATCTTCTGTAAGGTGGATGGATACATATTCAATTTCTGTACGTAATAGCGAAAAAAATAATTGGGGTCCCCCCTTACGCTTCGCACTACAGCAGCAATGACTGTTTCTGTCCGCATGGTACGACATCTCTGTGGATGCGTTAAGTAAACGTGGTGCGAAAATATTCCATAGTTAATTGAATTAATTTCCCTGACCGTTAAATGAATGTAGTAAGCGATACGTATTCCGGACAGAGAAATGATTTACAAAATTAATTTACACAAATTGGAATCGTTGTAAAGTCATCAGTTTATTTATGGTAAACCAAACTCAACATAAATCACTTGACAGCTGAAAAATGTTAATCAGTTAAAAAAGTGTTGCTAACTTTAATTTATATATGTTCGTCTATAAAAAACTCTTTCTACTTGATAGTCAAAATTTAACGCTTCTATTAGCAGCAAAATCGATGGTTATAACGAAACTGTGATCATTCCTTTTATATAATATTTCGGGATAATAATTCTCAATTTTCTAAAGACTTTGCAGATTGTCTACATATCACAGTATATACATCAATATCCCTAAACACAAATATTGAGAGAGAGAGAGATTGTTGAAATACAATATGAATACCAAACACTTTCTATTAAATACGCCAATTTGCAATAATTTTATACAATTATAAGGAGTACTCCAGAAAGTGGACATGAAATGAATCCATTGCAAAACAAAAACAAAAAACAGTTGTAAATATGTTTATTGTAGCGTTTGGTGTGCAATAAAATGTGTGTTACATACAATATAGTTAAGTATTCTGCGTTTGTGAGTGTGCGTGTGTATATGTAGAACATGTGTTATTCTAATCATGTTTGGAAAATTATAAATTGTTGCGTACTTAATTTCAACCCAAATAATAACACGAGTAATTAATTTAATATGCCAGAGACACAAAATCATACACGTTTACGTTTTAAATATATGTAGATGTGCGTGTGTATAATTGCGTATATAAAACATACATATAAATATTAATATGTATACTTAGATAGTATGTAAGATGTATGTTTTATAAATTTTGTACCAGGTGAGTAGTATAGAATTTGTACCTTAGCCGATAAAAAAGACGGTAAACTTCCTGTTGGCTATTTTGTTATATTGAAAAAACATTATATATTGAGAACTGCAAATAGTCTAACCGGCTGTTGGACCAAGCTTTCTTAAATATTATATGCCCCTGTATATCTAATTTACAAACGAGTTAAATCTCAAACTTTTTGATATTTATGATCAGTATAGTCAGGCGTCTTCATTAATTTATAGATTAACGCTTGCACAACGGTACCAAAGTATCGAAAATTTCTTTGAAGTTTCCACATCAACTCAAGTTATCGAAAAGTTTTGTTCTGAGGATAATTTTTGCCAGTTGACAGCATCCACTTTTACCTTAAAATGAAACAGTTCTGTCATCCCCGATTCGGATAGAAGAAGTCATATTAATATAACGGCTCTAAAGATCTATTATTTAATTAGCCTGAAAAGGAAACTAAACTGAACCAAATAATGATTCCAACTGTACTTGCCCTTTTTACTGAGATAGGAACAGCAGTCGCTAAAGCCCTCGAAATTATCCGCATGTTCATATCACGATAAAAAATTTATGATTTATTTTATTTTTATTATCAACTAGATGAGAATTTGAATAAAACTTTAGCAGTTTCATCTTTAGTTTTCTAAGCCTTAATTACACCTACTACAGGGTGTCCGCCGGGAAAGTTTACTACTTTTTTTGCCACCATTTTAATAAATATTGGTCTTGACGGTTTATATTTGGCATTCGCGTCGTAGGAACGTGGCAAATTTATTATGATAAACTTACGTGTTTAAATCGTTAAAACTTTTTATCAAAATCAATCATTGACTACTGTGACGATAAGAAGGTTACGTGAAATTTTTTGGAGAAACAACGTGGCAACAAAACGCACTATTTGTCATGTAGTGATTGATTTCCAAGAAGGAGGAATTGTAGGTGATAGGCCCAAATAAGGACCACAACTACAAGAACTGCTGAAAATATTATGCTCTACAAAGTGTTCAAAACAATACATCAACCTCAATTAGCCGCCGTGCTCAGGAGCTTGGTCTTAAAAGAACAACTTCGGCCACAATTTTGTACAAGGATTTGAATTTGTTTTCATTTAAGATTCAGCTTCTTCTACAAGACCATTTACGCAGTCGTGCATATGCCAATAGGATGCTACAGCTCGCCCATGATAACCCCAGTTTTCATGAAAAAATCATAAAGAGTGACGAGCACTTGGAGAGTTATATGAATGAACAGAATAATCGGTTCTGGGCGATGCAAAACCCTTAAATTATTCATTAGTCACCTTTGCATTCATTCAAAGTGACAGTCTGGTGTGCAGTTTGGTCAGGAGGACTCATTACACCTTACTTCTTTAAAAATGAAAACGGCGTCACAAACTCTGAATAGGAAGCGATATCAATATATGATTGAAAACTTTTTAGTGCCACATCTGGATGCTTTGGGCTCGATTAACATGTAGTTTAACTAGACGATGCCACATCGCATACAGCCAGGATTAAAGTGGAATTGCTGCAAGAGCTCTTTTCAAGACAATAAGTTATTTCAAGATATAATGTTGATTGGCCTACTCGGTCGCCTGATTTGTTTGCTCCGGACATCTTTTTGTGGAGATTTCTGAATAGCATGGTTTATGCAAACAAACCAAAAACACCTGAGCAACTCAAACAAAATAGTCGTGATGAAATTAATGAAATACTGTGAGAATGTAATGAAAAATGCGCTCAAAAAGGCTCGCATTTGTGAGACTACCTGAGCGGACATTTATCTAATATTGTATTTCGTACATAATTGCCGACATTAAGTAAAACTTTGATCAATATAAGATCCATTCTAATTTTTCTTTTTCTTCTTCAGTCAATTTAATTGAATTGACCGTAATATCAATTATATAAAAATTTAATATTATTTTAAAATTAAATTAATTAAAATTAATTAAATAAATAAAAAAAAAAGCTTCCTTACAACCAGTGCTCCTCCCCTCTTTTTCAAATGTCTCTGTCTTTTATCCATACATGAATAAGTAGTGCATTTGTCGCCTGGTTAAATTCCTGTTTATAGTGCAAATGTTTTTAAACCAAACATGATTGCTTGTGGCATAGTGTATTTTTGCCAGTGTGTTCGTGTGAATATGTGTAAAATGCAAGTGCATTATCTCGAATTAGCAACAAATAAAATAATGTGTTGCGATTGCTTTAAATAAGTATAATATACCAAAATCACACAACACATAACTATATGCACTCCATATGTGAATGGATACTTGAAATACTCTTCTAACAATAATATAGAACTAAAAGTACTTAACACCATATTTATTGTTAGAAATTTTTTTAAATCAAAAATTATTTTATGATTTTCATAATATTTATTTTTTAATATTTATTTATTTATGACTGCAATAAGAATTTGTCAAGTAGGAAATTATATGCTTTTATTGCCAGCACTGAATATAATTATTTTTAAAAAATACCCATCAAGCTAATATTTTCTGATTAAAAAAAAAAAACTAATTAAAATTAAAATTCTTACACATCACTTTTAATTTAAAGTAGAATTAAAATTTTTTCTTTTTAACATTTAAGAGCAGTGGCGAAGTCGTTTTGTTAAAATCAACTTAAAAATTTCTCATATATTTTTATTAAATCGAGGGCACTTATGAATAAGGCTTTTACAATGCCAACAATAAAACAACAATATTCATATACAACAATTACAAAATTCGATTTGGTTGTCTGCAAAATGTTGAAAAGATACGAAATGAAATTTCTTGATTGTATGTCCGTTTTAATGTGACTTGTAATTGTACATTTTATTGTTATTTAATAAAAACTGACCATTTTAATAGTTCTCCATCTCTTACAGTTTAACGAGGGTGAATTTTGAAATATGGGTATAATTTTTTTAAAATTGTTTACACTACATTTTTAACACCTTATAAAATAGGACAGATTTATTGAAAATTTTTATCTTCTAGAGCCTATTTAGTTGAGTTTACTTGAATGCCTTGTATGCATTGATTTCTGTTATTCTAAAGATTTTAGAATTTTTTTTTGATTTGTTACCAAGAGCATTTACCGAGAACTATACAAAAAGTGAAATTATTAAAAATAAAATTCCTAACCTTTTTTTTTATAGAATTTAATAATTTGTTTTGTAAAATTTGTAGAAAAGATACAGAGGAGATATTTCCCACTCTTCTCTATATTCACGTTTTAACAAAAATACCAAAAATCGCTATAAACTTCTCTATTGAGATGAACATTGCCTTATTAGCTAATGGTCTGCTAAAATAAACAATATTTCCGTTATGTTTCGTTAAGTCGTTGGAAGTATGGCCATTTATCATTTGCTTTCTGTTCAAATTTCAGGCGTCGTGTAAGACTATCTGAGAGCAGGCTGTTAGGCTTCTCCCAATACGGTAAACTCAGGAAGTCTTCTTTCATCAAAGAGTTTTAATTTCCTAAACATACAGCTTATGCATCTTCTTATGAAAGTTTCTTACTGAGAGTCTCTTGCTAAGATTAAAGAATGTCTCTAATTCGAGGAGGCTTAGATGTGACGCCATTCAAAAGCAGTCTAAAAAGTATTTTGTGAACATTTTAAGATTTATTTATATCGGCAAAAAAATGTGAATAAAATGAGAAATTTTAGTTCACGTGAAATTTTTATTCCACCCGAACTTTAATATTGGTATCATTGCGTATACAATGAAAAAAAAAAGTTTTTTACGGGGTATAAAATGCAAATTTAAGCAAAAATTGTAAAGTGAAAAAAGTGTGTAGAGATGGTTTAAAATAAAACATTTATCGAACCTATTTCTATTGAAAAAAATATTCATAGTGAGGTCAATCTATTTTTAATTGTTTGTTTGTATCCTGTTATGTAGCAAGTGTTGTAAAATCTTTATTCGATATTCTTTTTATTCGTTGCTATCATTGCCAAACTGCAGTAGTGTGCACAGGGAAAGATTTTTGAGGGGCGCCAAATTAATAATAATAATAATATTAATAATAATTAAATTTTTAAATAAAAGTGTTATTTGTCAAGTGAAACCAAAAATTCATGCTCGACGAAACCCTTAAGTAGATGTTCTAAGCGTTCTTGCGTCATTGTATATCTTAGCTTATTTTTGATCGTCGTTAATTTTGAAAAGACTCTCCCACATGTGAGATGTGAATGTATTTTGGTGGATAGTATTTTTCGTTACGGTACTGAAGAAGATTAATCTCTGCCTTTAGCTCTAAAAAGTCGACTCAAATTGCTTTGAAACATTTCTATAGTCATTTTCACTAGCTTTGAATTAAATTAGTTTTCCTACTCCATTAATAATGTCGTTCAAATATATAGTTTTTTAGGGGGCGCTAGGGGGCGCCGATGAATTGTTTGGTATGGTAGCTGCCACACCTGCCAAACCCGTGTGCACGCCAGTGCCAAGCTTACTTGTTTTTTTTTCCTGCCTTTTCTTTAAGATTTATAAAAGGACATTCGAAGTCTCTTGAAATTTATACAATGGAGATCATTATATTCACTATCTGTCACCTCTGTTTACTTTCAGTTTTTCATTTATATTACTTTTAAATGAGCTTGATTGTCGATTGCCGAGCAGATTGAATATAAGAACCGCGCAGATCTACTTTATAATTTAAAAAAATTTCTTTTGAATACCTTTAAGCAAAATAGATGTTTCTTTTTTGTGTGAGTAAACAGTCTCGTCTACTTTTCCAAAATTAGTGTTAGTTTTATTTGACGAGCGTCTTATTTTATACACTTTACGTGGCTGTTTGTGATTTAAATTCTTAATGTCGAAAAACGATGCAAACTGAAAACTAATTTTGTAATTTTGGAACAAATTTAAATGGAACAAGTAAGTATTGTTATATTCGGCTATGCCGAACCTTATATACCCTTCACCATTAGTGTAAACCTAGTTCAGTGAAGTAACTTCAATCAAAAAAGCAAATATTTAAGAGTCAGAGAATTAAGAATAAAAAAATAAGTACAAAATATAATTTTACTTAAAAATGTCGTATCTTAATGAGTAAGCCTTTTTAAAATTTTTTAGTATTTCCTTAAAGACATCTTCAAAAGCTTAAAAATAAAACCCATAATGATATTTAAAATTTCAGAGCTCCGTAACTCGGAAAATATGGATGAGCGCCAATCTTTTCACTTGATGTTTTTATCTTATTTTTTTAATTCTCTATCGCCCCATATATTTGTTTTTTTTTTAATGGAGAGAAATTATTGAATTTAAAATTGAAATTAGAGGCAGGCGTGATGTTTCGCCTGCTGCCTCGAAGGACATAGACCGATCTTACTGATTTTCAATAGCAATTTTTTCGACAGCATGTCTGATCGATTGTCGTATTTAAATTTTTTTTACCTTATCTAGTGATTTGGCAAACTTGATTCCACCACTAACAGGGGCGGACAGACGTATATCGCTCAATCGACTTCGCTATGCATAAGGAGTCAGAATATATATACCTTATGACGTCGGAAATGAATATTGCAGAAACTACAAACGGAATGACGAACTTAGATATACCCTTTTTCCACTTTTTGTGGTGAAGGGTATAAATATGGACGAAGGATTTTGGAAGGCAAGGATATGCTTAATAACTCTTTGTGAATTGGAAACCTAGACTTATAAAAATAAAAAGAAACGGAAGGGTTTAAACTAAGAAAATTAAAAAATAATCGTATAGAAAGATAGAATAATAAAATATAGAGCCTGAATAAAGAGCTGCGCTGAATAATGAATAATTAAAAAGAATGAGAGAGGATCTACTGGCAGAATATTTAAGCGTAGAAATGATAAAGTCAGATTACCTTAATTTAGATAATGGCAACAATTAATGTGGCACGCAAGTGGTAACAAAAACATTATGATACTGATAAATTTACCCTCTTACATTAATACGAACGTTATGTTACGATATGATACGTGAAAATAAAAAACATGATTAAATTCATAAAATTATTCTTTATAACTGGATTGACTGTAAACTGTTAAGCAATTGGTTGCTATCGTCTCATACTCAACAATTTACAAAAATCCACATTAAAATACACACATACAAACACACAATTGCATTCATATATTTCATCATCAATGTTGCACACACACACACATGCTCTTACAAAAACAAACAAATGTGCAGGATTATTAGCCTTCATTTCCAATTATCATATCAAGCAGACATGTTAAATGCTTTAACACTTTCAAACATTAAATTCTTATTATAAACATACAAATTAAAGTCCTTGGCAGGAGTGTATAAAAAGAACAACAACAATAGCCATCATGGAGCATTTAAGGCAGCTGCTGTCATTTCGCCTGTCTCTGACTGCCCTATTGCTGATGACGATGATGCAGAAGCAGGTATGACAAAATTTTAGTTGATGAGGCGTTTAATATTTCTGTTAAATGGAAATCATACTTCTTCGTATACATCCGGGCATAAACTTGAAAACGAGCAGTGATGGCTTATAAATGTCTACTGGTTATTTGTTCAAGTTGTCTGATTACAAATGTATTTATGATTTTGTGTGAAAATATTTAAATGTTTTGTAGGCGTTAATGCTAATTTTTGTATAATAAAGAACCATTTGAAATGGATTTTTGATTGTTTACGGTGATGATTTGATGAGAAAACTCTTTCGTAGTGGCAGTGATGATAAAACAATTTTTGTCCTCAATTTTGTAACGATAAATAGTTTATGAATAATTTATTTCTTAAGGTTTCTGTTGTCTTCTTCATTTGATAATGTCAGTACTTATGATGTCGTCAATCTTTTTTTTAATAAAGCTGAGAAATGCTTTTCAAATATTACTTTAAATTTTTTTAGTCGACCTTTTTGATACCTGTGTTAAATTAAAAAATTAAAATCTCGAGCTTGAAGGTCTAGTAGTTTTATTATTATATAATTAACTTAATTTTTTAAACGTTTAAAAATTAAGTAAATTTATACAGAACTACTGACCCTGAAAGTTCTACAATTATTTAATTCAGTATAATTTTTATACCATTGACCACAGGTGGAAAAAGGGTATGTCTAAGTTTGCCATTCCATATATTACTTCTACAATATCCATTTCCGACCCCATAAAGAATCACACCATCATGAATAGTTTTACGGAATTTCTTTCCCACGGAAAAAATTTTTCTCGAGAAAAGATTCCTCCAATTATGAATTCCATGGAAACAAAATAATAAAAAAGTGGCATCATCGCAATTTGTTTATTTACATATAATTTTTCTTAAATAATTAATTCATAATACCTATTTTTTTCCAAACTTATTTCACTTTCCGTAGTCAATCAAAGGAAAACTAATTTTTAATGGGAGAAAAAGGGAAAGTGAAAAACTCGCACGGAATTTTTAGTTTATTATTGTGCTGTATATATATTCTGAGTTGTTATGCATAGCGAAGTCGTTTGAGCGATGTTCGTCTATCCGTCTATGTTCGGGTTCAAAACAACTTTGCCAAGGCATTAAATTTTGCTATTAAAAATCAGCAAGATCGGTACCTATTCTTCGACGCAGTGCGCAAAACACAACGCCTGCCTCCAACTTTCCATTTCACTTGGATCAAATCTAGTTTAGTGAAGTAACTCCAACAAAAAAAAAAAAAAAAAAAAAAAAAAAAAATAATAAAAAAAATAAAAAATATGTGGAGCGATAAAAAATTAAAAAATAAGAAAAAATGACAAGTGGCGCTCGCCCATATTTTCCGAGTTATGGGCCTCGAAACTTTTTAGAGAAAAAGAACAATATGGGTATCATTTAAAAGCCCTTGAAGAGATCTTTCACTAAAATTTTTTTAAAAAGGATTAAGAGCCAATGTCAGTTTTATGAAAAATTGTATATACAGGCATTTCACAGAACTCAATTCCTATTGAAAGTGGTATCAATTCAGCAAAGTGGTTCTTCAGAAAACGAAAAACGAAAAATTTCTTCGGACTGAAACCACTTTTAAATTTCAAAATGGAATTTAGTTTCTTAAAAATTTTTCAAATTTACTTTTATTATAGGATAATCTATCCTTGTTGTATACTCTGGTGTGCGCATTATTGTCACCTATATAAAAAAAAATTTGGAGATTAATCCTTTTTTAGAAATAATCAAAATCGATCGGAATCTGAAGAAGGTAAAACAAAATCGATCGGAATTGTAAATACGGAATTAAAACCATTCCGATCGTAATTTGTGACATGCTTGATAGTACTTATGTTTTTCTAATTTTTTAATTCCTTTATTCCTTTATTTGTTGTTTTTTTATTTTTGATTGGAGTTACACACTTTCTTATTAATTTTTATTTTAATAAAAATAAATAAAACTTGTCAACCCACAGTGTCTTGCAGTAATATGGAGTTGCTAAGTAGTTACTCGATTTACATAGAAGAAAATTTTAGTCGTGAATAGGGAAGACATATTCGTTATGGTAACAGAATTCTTAAAAAAATATGTGAAGAAATATTTTATAAATGATTGAAATTTATTTAAGATGTACACAAAGAAAATTTCTAAAAGCAAACCTATTGCAGCAACTTTGTCTCCCGATTGAAATAAATATATTTAATCGAAAACGAAAATTTTTTAAATACACTATTAATGGAATCGATTAAAGATTTAATAAATTTTCAGACAAGCAAAACCGATGCAAAAGTTTTTTTTTTAAGTAAGTTATGATTACTTCACCCAAATTTTTATAAATATGTATTTTGATTTTTAGTTTTGTAAAAAATTACTTAGGAAGCCAATTTAATAGAAAATAAGTCGTAGTGCCTTTTTTTCAAACTTTATTAGCCGTATGCATAACAAAAACAGAGTGAGTTTGTCATAAGTGGAGACATTTTAAATATTTGTGTAGATTGTTGCCGTGACCCATAACTATATTTTGTAGCTATTTTTGGTGTCAAATTGTATGGAATGCCTTGCAGAGACCTTGCTTAGTTTTATCACTTATGCTAACCTCATGCTAAGTTTTTTTATGTATACGGCAGTATTAGTTTAAAAAATATTGATAGAAAATTGTAACTTTTATTAAAAACTAATGTTTTAATTATTTAAAGTTATTTAACAAAGTCATAAAATTCTATGAAAATTTGAGCTTAGGCATTAAACACATTGAGCACAGCAGGCTACACGAACACACGACAACAAATGCTGCTGGCTACCAATGTCGCCATGTAGTCAGCTACTTATTTATTTTAAAAGCGGCAGCTGCACTACAAACAGATGTTCTGTTATTTTGACGTTTGACTTATCATTGTTTTTCAATGTTTTTTGTTCGTAGTTGTATTTAAAAAATGTGTGAAGAAAAGTTCATAAATTTTGTGCAAGCTATTGCTAAAATAGTGCAAACATCAGCCTCAGTGTATGAATTAACAAATAATTTGCATCCAATAAACAACCGAAGATGGTGGGTCTGACCAGTGAATATGAATCGAGCCGAAGAAGGTTTTTATCAAACTTGTGTACGGCAGATAAAAGAAAAAGATGAGGAACATTTTTTTAAAGCGACACGGATGTCCGTACCCAACTTTAATTTATTGGTCAGTCTTTTAAAAGAAAAAATGGAAAGATTCTCTAACAGAAGACCAATAGACGTCGAAACGCGTTTGGCGGTCACAATAATGTAAGTATGCTTTCCAGTCTTCAGTATTATAAAGTAAAATACTTGCGCTTTCAGTTACTTGGCGCAAGGATGCAATATTCAAGTTCTTGCTTGGGCGTTCAAGTTGGGAATATCAACAATTCGTAAAATTATTTACGATACATGCGAAGCAATTTGGGATGAACTACACAGCGTTTATTTGTCACCTCCGAACATAAATGAGTTTGTAACCATATCTGACAAGTTCTATATGAAGACAGGACTTCCAAATTGTTTAGGTGCCATTGATGGCAAACATATCCATATAGTTTGCCCAAGAAAAAGTGGTTCTTTATATTATAATTATAAAAAGACGTTCAGCATTGTATTAATGGCAGCTTGTGATGCCAACTACGTTTTCACATATGTAGACGTTGGAGCTTTAGGCAGCCAGAGCGATGGGGGAGTACTTGCCAGAAGTAAATTTGGGAAAAAATTATTAAACGAAACTTTAGAAGTTTCGCGTTTTGCTAATTTACCGGCGACGTCAATAAATTTTCCCTATTATTTTGTTGGGGATAGCGCATTCCCATTAAAAAATAATTTAATGCGACCGTTCCCCGGACACAACTTAACGGCAGATAAAGACAAGTTTAATACAATATTATCCAAAGCTCGAGTGCATATAGAAAATGCGTTTGGGATTTTATCTAATAGATGGAGAATATAACATACAACAATGCACATGTCTCCAAAAAATGCTGATAAAATTGTGTTAGCTACTGTAGTGCTACATAACTTTTTAATGTTGAAGAACCATAGGAACTACTTTACGCTTGAACTTGTTGACCACTCAGTTGACAATAGCGGGATCGAAGGCCAATGGAGGGAACAAGGTCATGCTCTACAATCATATCACACTAGAGCAGCTAACCGCTCATCCACAACTGCATTTCAACAGCGAGAGATTTTGAAAGATTTTCTTCAAAATAATTAATGTAACATATACATTGTTTCTTAAAAAGTACATACAATAAATGCAAAAATAAATGAAATATTGCATGCATACGAATATTTCGTATCGTTTTCTTTATGCAGTAGGTTTTACCCGTAACTTCTACATATGTAGTTTGGTTGCTCGCTGATAATGTAGCAAACCAGGTTCTGATGGATCATCAGTTTAGTGGTTTAAGAGTGAAAAAATAGCAAACAAATAAAAAACATTGTCAGATTTACAATATTAGTAATGATGTATGTACTTTATTGCAAGGAAAAACTAAAATATTGTCGTACAATAATGAATAAGTAAAAATTCGTACATACATTTATAGGTAACAAAAACCTAAATATAAAGCAATCGTGCAAAAACAAAAATTTTAAATAACAATTTCATTGGTAAGGTACTTGAGATCATAAAATATAGAATATGTACATATATCATAAATTTAACATATATTGGATTTTTCATAAAAAAGTTCAATTTCGTTAAAAACCAAATTTGAAACTTTGGCTTCAAGCCTGTTTATAATATTTGGTGGCATGTTGGCTTCACTATTTTTTTTTGCTGAACTTGCAAAATGAACGGCTGTGGAATCCTCCTCTTTCAGTTTTGCAAAAGTTTCACACGTTTCTGTGATGCTTGATGTAGCTAAATCCAAAAATACGTTAAACCTTTCGGTGTTCTAAAAATATAAATTTTAAACAAATTAGGATAACTATCAAACAGGAAACAAATGTATATTTATCTATACCTTTTTTGTTGTTTTGCTCGTTGAGGTTTGGCTGTCGGGCGAGAGGCAGTCATTAGATGGGTCTGCGTCAATGACGACAGACAAGCTATCATCTTCATCAATATTTGCAACAGTACTAAATATTGAAACAAAATATTAGAGTTGACGCTGTTTAGAGGAACCAGTGCGAAATCATACAAAATTGTACGGCTGCGCACCTCCTTAATAAAAATTTCGTCGTTATCCATTTATTTGTTCCTGAAATAAGCCAAATACGTTCAAAATTATATAAAAAAATAAATATAAAACAAATATCTTACCAACTTCAGTTACTCAAAAAAAATTAAACTGTCATAACAATATAATTATGCATGTGTTAGTAGTGCCACTTTAAGATTTTTACTTTTTTAAAATAGCGTTTATTTCAATAGACCAATTTCTAATTTTTGCACCTGTTCTTAAATATCCACATATATATACATATTTGTATATATATATATACATACATATATATATATATATATATATATATATATATATATATATATATATATATATTGCGGGACATAAAATAATTACTAAAAACTAAAAAAGTAGTCCCTAGTATGAGAATATAATAAATTAATATGTAAGCTTGGAATCTCTGTAAACATATCTGTATGTATGTACATACAATTTTAGATACACCAATTAAATTTTATGATTTTTATTTTATATATAATACAAAATATTTATAAGCACTACTTTGCTATAAATATTTTGTTATGTTGTGAACATTGTTTTTATATTGTAGCCAAGAAAAATAGAAATTAGTTTAATTAGACTACAACGACATTAGCAGCCCAGACAACAACCTGCAGTGCTGTCGTCAAAATAATCATTCTCATATACAAGTGTGTATTTTATTTTTGACATATTGTAGCCGGTAGCTTGCTGGTGGCTATGTGTTTATAGCTTTAATATTTAGAAAAGTTTTGAGGTTTAAAACATTTTTCACAACTTAGATTGAAGATTTTAGAGTCCTGTATTACTAATCCGTACTATAACAGATTAACTTCAACGCTGAAGATTTCAGTTAAGACGTTTATTTATTAGCGATAGGCTTTTTTGTATTTCACACTACAATGTACTTTTTCAAAACTATGGATATTATCTGTACTGACATCTGCCGGTGCTGCTTGAATAAAGTAAAATGGAAATGGTATTAGAAAATACTCGTATCGCATTGTTAATTGATAACTTCCTTTGACATGAAATACTTTGTCAGTAGTGGTAGTGTATTCGTTATCAATTGCCATTATCCGAGATGGCTAAATAGACTGTTTATTTGAGGTTAATCTGCCACTAAGCAAAGCAATGAATTAATTTTGCTGCTACCTAAAGGAGTTTAGGCAAGCATCTTGCCGCTTTTCGGATCGTACCAGCATTCAGCGATAGCAAGGCTTTTACCAGTTACACGTACCTCTTCGTAGTACCAATCGAATAATTGTTATAACCATGAGAATATTTTGATGTTGTCCGCTTAACGTATATTATATTTAAATTAAATTAAACAACGGGATTTTTTTATTATATTAATTAATTTATAAAATAAAATTTTTTTTTCGTGCTATTTTCTATTATCCCGAATAATTATTTAAATTACCGATATTGATTATTGAGGGTCAAAGCACGCCTCGATGGCTATTTCGTTACCGCTTACTTAACTCTTCAGGAAACTTCTGACAAACATTTTGAATAAACTAACAATTTTTGTCCAAATAATAAAGCAAAGGCAAAAATCAAAGTTCAAGCAAAAACAACAATAACCAACAGTAATTCTATTTTTCTTTCTCCACTGTATACGGCTGACTTTTTTTTGGCTTTTTTATACAGTTGAAAGAGGATGAAAAATAAAATATTACAAAACACTACGATAATTTATTTATATGCACGGGCACTTTGCAAATATTAAATTAAATTAAACAACGGGAATTTTTTATTATATTAATTAATTTCAAAATGAAATCTTTTTTTTTGTACTATTTTCTATTATCCCGAATAATTATTTAAATTACCAAAATTGATAATTGAGAGCCAAAGCACGTTTTTATTTTTTATAATCATCATGCTTGTTTGTCTATGACACAAAAACATTTTTGAAGCGCTACAGACTATAAAAAAATCCAAGAATTAAAAACAAGCGTCTGTATTATCACTTGACCCGGAGAGGGGCAGAGTATTGGTATAGGGCATAGAGGACCAACCCGCTTGGTTGCGTAAAGCCGACAGCATCGACCGACTGCCTGTGAGGCCTTAAAATGTGCGAAGTGCCGTCCTGCTTCTTTGACGAAAACAAATTTACACTGTTTTTTTGAACTATCGTACAAAAAAATGCCCGCAGGACGATAACTTTTCATTTGAAAAGAGGGTGGATCGAATAATATATATGTCGTCGGGTTTGACATCGCAAAATGTAAAAGTTGTTATTAATTTCACTTCAAGACTGATTTATTTATTATAAAAGTTCAAAATTTAAGTTTAATTTAAGGCATTTTATTGGATTTGGCAAAAGAAAATAGGAGTGTATTTATTAAATGGTTCATTGCCTATTGATGTAAAAGGCAATACCAGGTCAAATGAAAGTAAAAATATTTTGTAAGATGGGTGTCAAAAATATGTTTACAATTTTGTCTTGGATCCTTTCCTTTCGAAGTCTAATTAAATTTCAGTTTATTACCACAAACTTCTGAAACAGTTTCAAAAAATTCTTGCGTCAAAGCGGCGCAAATAAATCTAATAATTACTGACTTTATTCTGCAGTAACAGTTAAATAAAAAAAAACACTAAATAATAAGAAAAACTCACTCAACATATTTCATTAACAGTTTTACTTCTGAATATAATGGCTGGTGTCACTGATGCTATTTGTTATTTACTATAACGAGATCATATTTTTTCTCTGGTTCTTAAAAATGCAGTATAAACCATTAAAAATTGTATTTATTACCTGTCACCGTGTATAACAAACTAAACAAAATGCTACGCAAAAATATTATTATGCATAGAAATAGAAAAACAAATAAAAAATGAATCCTTTAATCACCAGAACTACAAAAAAAGACGATAACTAAACAATAAAAAAAATTCACATAAATAAAAAAACACAGACTTACATCTACAGAGGACTTATACGTAAAGGAAATAAAATAGGATACAATAGCTAAACAAACGAAGATACACACTTACACACACACACACACATACATAAACTTATACAATGCGCATAAATATTTTATACTAAATTATACTTATGTAGTGGTTAAGAAAATAATTCAACGAGGAAGAGCAACTCTAAAGGTGGCCATGGGCCAAACAAAAATGACCCAATGATTCGCTATCAGCATTACGAGTAACAGAAGAGAAAAAAATAGAAAGGAAAACATGAAGTAGCAAAACACACTCTAAGAGGACCTCTATTAGAATAGTCATTCGAGGACATTTATAAACAAACGCAACTACAAAAAAAATTTTTTGTTTTTTAATAAATAAAAAACTAAAGCTTTTAAAGGCATTTGCTGCTATTGTATTCTTACACATACATATACATTTTTAAGAGTATAAATTTATAGATATTAAAGGTTATAAAATATGTGTAAGAAGAAATGTGTGGCTATAACTGGCATATACTTTCAAGGCAACATATTCACATGCATGTCATCAGCGATTCATATAACGTGTCTTATGTAGAGTTTTTAAGCGTGAAATATGTACGACCTTTTCCAACTGCAAGCAGTAATTTAATGGCTTTACAAAATTTTTAAATATAATGTAAAAGGATATTCATAAATTTTATTTTTTCCACAAATACGTGATGAAGGTGGATTGATCTATTTTTTTAAAAATCTTGAGTTTTCGCTCATACAAGATCAGTAAAAGTTTAGTTTATTTAATAATCAACAATAGAAAAAACGCCATTCGTTATGAGGAAACTAAAAAAAGGTTTAGGTTTACAGTTAAAAAATGAATTAATATTGATTTCGGCTTAAGTTAATTTTTTTAATTTCTCGAAACCTTTTTTTTTTTTTTGGAAAGAACAAGTCAGAGTGCTATATTCGGCTATGGCGAATCTAATATACCCTTAACCATTTATGAAAATCTAGTTTAGTGAAGTAACTGCAATTAAAAAAGCAAATATTGGGGTGACAAAGAATGAAAAATTATAAAAAAATTTTCTTTCTACTTTGTCATCGGCCCATAATAGGTTAAGCATTTTTAAAAAAATGTTAGTATTTCCTCTTCATCTCTTCAAAAGCTTTAAAAATATACCGATATTAATATTTTAAAAAATATGAAAATTTCAGAGCCCGGTTACTCGGAAAATGTGGACGAGTGCCAATTTCTTTACGTGATATTTTTTTCTTATTTTTTAATTCTCTGTCCCACATATATATGGTTTTAAGATTGAAGTTACTTCATTGTTTTAAATGATATGAAAAAATTAGAGGTAGGCGTGGTGTTTTGCCTGCTGTCTCGAAGGACATAGACCGATCATGCTGATTTCCAATAGCACCTCTTTCGACATCATATCTGATCGATTGAAATATTTTTTTTTTGTGATGTCAACTTTGCTTCGGCCTCGGCACACTAACACGGACGGACAGACGAACATAGCTCAATCGACTTCGTTATGTATAAGAAGTCAGAATATATATACTTTATGGGGTCGAAAATGGATATTGTAAAAATTACACACGGAATTACCCACAAAAAGTGCTAAAAGGATATAAAATTAATTTTTTGAAATGTATGCGGACGTTTTCCAAAGAAACTATTAAAAATTAGACACGAAAAGAATTTAATGACATCCTTCATCAGCATTCTTCGCATCTAACCACCTTAGGTTGTGTACATTGAAAACATCATCTGTTTAACCAACTAACTTTGTAAATAAGAATATGAGAATTATTCATATTAATGTTGATTTGGTTAGATGACATCCACACACAAATCAAAATATTTCTTCACTGTTCTCTCTGTTCTCTCAATTCATTTATAGCATGCACAGATCAACTCCTAACTTAATAAAAAATTAAATTAAGTTTTTATTTAAGTGCATAATAAAACTCGCCAAGAATACGTTTTCTTAAATATAAAACTCAAAAATAATAAACGAGATTATTCTAGATTATTCTATTGGAACATTCTGGCCACTTTGTTCTAGTTGTTTCTTTTACACAATTAATAATGTAAGTGTAGGTATCAAAAGAAGGCTGTTACAAAAACAACAACTTATTAAACTTTTTGCATGTTTCCTCTTGTCTATTTTTGGACTTTGACTCAATGAGTTTTGCATTAGCATTGCATTGCCAATAATTTAAATTTCCCACAATATGCGCAGCAATCACAGCTGAATGAGCGTTCAACGAAAATCGTACCGTGGACAAAACGTTGGGTATAAATAAAATAAGCTTCTTACTTTTTTTTTTTTTAAGAGAAGTAGCACTTCAGGCATTAATGCCTACTTAGTTTGTAACCGTGCTACATTCTTTATGAAAGGGATAGATGAGAGAGAAGACAGGTGGTGAAAGGAGATAGATATAGCCATTTTATTAATTATTTTAATTCGCCGGCGAATATGCTATGAAGAAGTACCGACGAAGGAGGCTGCATGTTTTTAATTAAAATTCTGAATATGTATTTATACCATTAAACAGAAAAAAAAACATTTTTATTTTTGTAAGCCGTAAGGGTTGAACCCAGGGCAGCCGGTTTGTAGTCAACGTACTTACCACCTTGACTACAGCAGCCTTCTTAGTCTTCAGATTGATATTTTTCACCAAATCGTAAAGATTTGGGAACTTATTTGTTATTTTTCTATGACCTTTCTACGAAATTCTACGCCAACCAGCGTGGACTTTCATTAACACTCTCAAGAAATTATAAAAAATTTTTTTCAAAGTTTTCATCAAAATCGTTATGTTCGCGATTATAATTTCTACACTATTTGAAAAGTATGATCCGAACATGGTATTTATTTTTAAAGAACTTGCATACACATGAACAGCAGCAACACATGCATAATTTTATATATGACCTCTTACCTATATCGCTTTACTGAGATAGTATTTAAAACTCTTTGGTCACTGAGGCTAATTCTTTGTTGTTTCCCCAGCAACTCGTGGAACTTATACTGACGATTTTTCTATTTTTCTCAAGTTAATAAAAAACCTGATTCTTGTGTAACTATTTCGCTTAGAAGGAGAGCCAAATAGAGAATACACCATTGTAAACAAAATATTATAATAGAAGTTGTAAATAAATGCACTTTTTATACAAACAGGTGTTCTCTTCATAGATATTTTTTTCCAATTTTTATGGTCTAATTTGGTTTAAAAACTCGTATGTTATTAACGGCGACACTCGTGTTGAAAGCATTTCCGTATCCGTTACCATTTCCTATAACCTGTGTATGTAAAAAAAAGAACCTGTTTAATGACCAAAGACACATGTGGGATTTAGTTTTAGTGGAAGAGAAGTGGTTTTTAAGTTTTTCCTTTTTTTTTGCTTTCAATAAATATGACGGCGTATATTTTATGCAATTTTATGTTAAATAAATATGACCGGTTATAAAAGCAATTAGATGCTTCAGCTGACTAAAATCTTTGAGTCACTTAAACAGTAATTTTTTTAGGCGGTCTCTTGCTGTTTTAAGTGTTTTAAGATCAAAAGTGCAATGAGGAAAGATTTTTTTTTTGATAATTAAAAAAAAGCAGCACAGTGCTATAAAATGAAATATAGAAAAATTTGTTAATAATTTTTTTCACACAGAATTGTAATCACATTACTTACAACCCATTTTTTAGCCCAACAACTCTATTTTACTTTGTCTTGAGCCAATAAAAATTTTAAAAATTATTTAAATTTGCATAATTTAACAATGAATTTTTATGTTCCTTTTTTGTAAATTTACTGACTTGCCATTAAATACTTTATTATTATTATTATGGCCAACAGTAAAAAAGGGATTATAAACATTTTTGATGTTGCAGTTGCATTTCTTCGACGAACTACAACTTAATGCCAGTAAATAAATAATTGAATATATCAAAGCTATTCCGAATAAAAAAGAACTACAGAAAGGGAAACTAATAAGGAAAATAATTTTTGTATGCAATTGATCGAATTGTAACATATGCAGTAAAGGATGTAATGGATGTTATTTTGTTTGCTTTTTGTCCATAATAAAGGCAAAACACTCATTCACATTAAAGCATTTAAGTTTGCATTTGTATGCAAATAAATTAGATTGTTGCAGGAAAAACAAATGTAGTAAATAAAAATCTAAAGTAAATTTTAAGGATAAACAATTGTTGCATTTAAAAAAATGAGACAAAATGCAAAATGTGTATCAGATAGACTCAAAATAGTTAATAAATGTACAAGGAGTAAAAGATTGAGTATTTTGCTACTGCTTTTTTTTAACTTAGCCAAGACCATAAAATAAATGCAAATTATGAAGACACAATATTGACTTTTTATGGTTTTTTATATATAAGAATTGGGTTAGAAAAAAAGTAATTCACTTGCCCTTTTATGTATTCTAAAGTTGCTACCCTCTCGGTCAGATGACTAGAAGCTCTTAAATTTCTATTTTTAAGGGCTTATGTATTTAAATCTTTTGTCGTTAAATAAAATTTTGCCACCATTAACTAATAATTTGTTTTTGTTTCAATAGTAGTTTAAAGTCCCTGTTCCAGAAAAAGAAAAATATTTCATTTAATTTTCATTAATCCATATGTTTTCAAACAAGATAAATTAAATACCAGGTGGTAGCGATGTCGAATTCATTCATTTTCGTTAGTAGTTGTAGTAAAAAATATTATACAGATTTTGGATATATGAAGTTTGACAGTTAGGCTACCGGCGAAAATCAATGATTTCGCTATCGCTACCATCTACTATTTGATTCGCCTTGTTTACAACTATTCAACTCAATTTAATTAAAAACTTTATTATAAAAGGTCATCCAAATGTGACGCCTAGATATCAGCACTATATAATTTTTACACGTGACATCTTTTCAAATGACATAAGCCATTTTGTTTTATTAAAAGATAGTACAGTTTTAACCATGGACAGGTACATCTGCAACAACGCGTTTACATCACTCAACAACAGACCCATTGTTTTCATGCAAAATTGTCGTATCTGGGGTGATGAAAATCCTCGTGTTATTTATGAAAAATCTCTACACCCACAAAAAGTTACTGTTTGGTGTACATTTTGGGCAAATGGAATCATTGGGAAATTTTTCTTCGAAGATGATGCTGGAAATGCTGTTACTGTGAATGCTGAGCGATTCCAATCAAGGTTAAGAGACTTTTTATTGATACAGTTGAATCATATTGATGTGTCTGACGTCTATTTCCAGCAAGACGGTGCTACATGTCACACAACTCGAGAAAACATCACGCGTTTGCGATCAAAATTTACTCAAAGTGTAATTTCACGAAATGCAGATTTCAATTGGCCTCCAAGGTCATGTGATCTAACACCATTAGATTTTTTTTGTGGGGTTTTTTGAAAAGTCGAGTGTATGCTAACAAGCCACAAACAATTAATGATCTAAAGAACAACATTCAAGTTGCAGTTCGTGAAATAACACCAGCAACATGTTGGAAAGTCATTGAAAATTTCGATATTCGGATTGATGTCTGCAGACGCAGTCATGGTGGACATTTGAATGATATTTTATTCCACTTATAATTGTAATGGATCATACTTTTAATAAAAAAAAAACAGCTTGAAAAAATTGCAAATAGTTTGTGTTTTATTTCAAAGAAACATGTAGGCGCGTTTTTTGGATGACCCTTTATTTAATTAATTTTTCAAGTAAGTGGTCTGATTTTGTTATTATTTTCGATGACTCGCTACTCCTTTTGCATCATCAAGCAAAACAAATATTTATTTCAACATAAAATAACGTAGCAACAAAAACAAAGCGTATTAATACCAGGTGGTCACGATCGCGAATTCAATAATTTTCGCCGTAAGTGTTAAACTGCATTCATAAAAAATATATGTGATATAATGTACATATTTATAATATGTGACTTTTGAATTCGTATAAATATTTTAAGAATTGATGTGGGATCTTGGATTGAAACATAATTGTAAATCTGATGAAAACAAATTTACAAATTAGCCTCCTAACCTTTAAATGTCACACCGATCATTAAGATATGCTTAAGCAGTAGAGATTAGTGATATAATTTTTATTCAAGATTTAATGGGAAATGACATAAGTATTTAGTAGCTAGGAGTTAGTTATTTTACCTACTATGCATTACCATTACGAGTATTGAAGGGGACCAATATGATGAAAAGGAAGAGCAAACAGTCCAACGCATTAGCTGCTTTTGTATTATAGTAATAGAAACTTTAGTCTCTAGAAACTTAGATATAGCTGCTTTATAAAGTAACAATACTGCTTTTATGGCAGCAATTAAAAAATTCTTGCAAAAACGCAATCACTAGTTTCGGAAGCCAGAGACGAAAAATATGTGAGAAAGGCGAAAGCTATTAAGACACGTCGTTATGTTTGATATTGTTTTTACTTCGAAATCCTATATAATATTTAACTCTTAAAGGAAACATCATTGAAGTCTGTGTTCAATTGTCCCAACAACTCTTCTCAGGTGTGGCGTTGCAAGCTCTACTTAATAACTCATTGATTTTAACATAAAATTGTTTATTTCTTTCCCAGTGGAATAAAAAGATTGTTTATTTTATCTAAGTAAGCGGGTTTCCTACTTTTGCTGCAATATCTTAAATAGTCTTACCCTAAAGATGATGGCATTGCTTTGAAGGAAGTCTAAGATAAAGCAAAAATAATTCAGACATTTTGGGCAAATATATTCTTACGAAAATATCATCTGGCAACCCTTGTTGTTTAATTTTCAAAATAAAATCTTTTTTTGTTGCTATTTTCTATAAATCGAATTAATTATTTATATTACCGATATTGATTATTTAGGGTCAGAGCACGTCTCGATGGCCATTTCGTCACCGCTTACTAAACTCTTCAGAAAACTTCTGACAAACATTTTAAATAAACTAAAGACTTTTTCCAAACAATTATGTAGACTATAATTTTATTTTTCTTTTATCCACTGTATACGACTGTTTGTGAGAACTTTCCTGAAGCGCACGAACAAAATATTTTTTTTTAAATTAATTAATGCAATAAGAAATTCGCGTTGTTTAATTTAATGAAAAGGCTATATATTTTATTTTCATTTACATGTAGGTGAATAAAGTAGCGATGTAGAATTAGTTAATTTTTGTTGTTAGCCCAAATGTCAAATTTTTTACGGAGTTCAACAGTTAGGCTACCGGCAAAAATCAATGAATTCGCCATTGCTGTTCGTTGTTTATGTAATACACTTTGCTTGACGACGCGGAAATAAATTTTTATTTCATATTTCCCTGAAGATGACCAACAAAATTGGTTAAAATATTGCATTTTGTCGATAAACAAAAATTTTCCTTTAAACATACGTCCATCATACCCGGGTAGGCTATGCAGTCTGGTAATGGATTTCTTTTCATAGATCTCTTGTTTTATTAACATATTCAAATTGATCATGTCTAATGAAATGTGTAATGTCATAATTCAAGAAATCAATAGGAAAGCAGAGCAGTGCTATGAAAGCGAGCATGAAGAAAACAAAAAGACCAATGCGTATATGGAAGCCTGCTACCACAATAGACTTTGATGCCAATCTGGGAACACTTTTTTAACTGGAGTCACACATTTTAATTTTATCCACACATCTGATTTATGGAAAAATGATTCCCATTTCTTATATCGTTTTTGGGATATAAGTCGTTTTATCAATTTCATGGTAATACTCGCCACTGTCGAAAGCGTTGTGATAAAGCAGCTGCTATATCTGATATAATCCTTTTGTTAAAAAAAAACCTTCGGAGCAACTAAGTTGCAGGAGCCAACATCCCTTTCTTACCTTTCGTGGTGACACTGGATTCATCAGTGTATTCCCTCAACTCCTTCAAAATACGGTACTATGGTTTGGGGGTATGTTAGGATCTAAATTTCTATCCACTTAGAGGACAGATCTATATCTTACTTTCGCCTTCTAGAGAAAGAAAAAAAAATGAAGGCAAAGGTATTGTCAAAGATTTGTGTTGCAATTTATTTGGTAAAAGTAAACGCAATGTGGTGTATGACAATTTGTTTACAATTCGACCACAGCTTTGATGTTGGACTATAATTAACCCATATTGGGCACAGTGCGCAAATACGAACATTTGTTTTAGCTGAGTTGGCCACTCCAAGAGGAAAAGAAGTTGAATTCAGAAACAACATAAGTATGTGCACTTATGCTCCAAAGAAAAATAAATCGGTAGTACATTTCTCCACTTTTCATTATAACACCAGAATAAGGGTTAACAAAAGGACCTCAAGCCGAGCCATTCTATCACAATTTACCCAAAGATCTACAATAAACAACTTATTTATTAATTACTTTATTCATTATCATTATCATTCATTATCAGTATAGAAAGTTATAATGTGATGAAAAGGAGAAGCCTCAAGACATTATCTCCTTGTGTTATAGTATTAGTAATTTTAGTGTCTCTTGATGCCAGCAATTTGGCAATTCTTATAAAACCATAATCGCTAGTGAGAAGCGGTTATAATATAACAGTAATTAGTTTCGGAAGCTAGAAACGGAAACTATGTGAGAAAGACGAGCATCATCGGAGTCTGTATTCGATTGTCCCAACCACTCTTCTTAGGTGTGGCCTGGCAACCTCTACTTAATAACTCGTTGATTTTGTCTTATACATATTTACTTAATCAGTTCAGTCTCTCTCTCTTTTTTCACGTTTCTTTATTTCTTTCCGAATAGCACAAAAAGATTGCTTAATCTAATTATGCAAGTGGGTTTCCTATTTTCGCTGCAATATCTTCAATAGTCTTACCCTAAAGATGATGGCGCTGCTTTAAAGAAAGTCTAAAATAAAAGAAAATAATCCAGGTATTTCAGGCAAATATATTGTTACGAAAATAAGATCTGGCAACCCTTGCTTTTGTTGTCAAAATGAGCGTGGTGAAAAATAGTGGTGAATAAGTTACTTCCACAAATGGCGTGTGTGATGCTGAGCTCGAGCCCAACCTTTGACATGCAAGCGTGCACAGGAATAATAATAATTGTTAGTGTATAATAAAATTAAAAATAAGGAAGAGCAGTACAAACCTCCCGAAAAAAAAGACATTCAATGGCATATAATTTAGTGAAGAAGTCAAATTTAATATTGGACTAGCAGATACTTATCAAGACCTGATTTACAATAAATAAAGGAAGCTCTAACTGTTAGCGCAGAGAAGTAACAGCATAACAACAGTGTATGGCAGACGTGTGTTGTGGCTGTGGAATTAAAGAGGATGACTGGCTTGGATCTAAGGTGTAGTTGAGTTGTCTATGGACGGTTTAGGTTACTAAACAACGCATCTCACCGGAATAATACAGAAGTGTATAGTGGATGGCTGCGTTTGCATTAACGAATGTTTAGTAAATACGAGACCATAAGATCAAGAAGAAGTATAGCAGGAGAGAGCAACAGAGTAAAATGTACGAAAATTATAGTGTGTCAGAGTGGCATTTGCAATCAAAAGAATCCGTTCGAGTGTCAAAAATGCAAAAACGTAACAATATTATATTATTCTGTGAAGGTTTAGTATTGTTTATTGTTTGTTTGTTTAAACGGTACAAAAGAATTGTTTGCTCCTTTATAATATTTTATTTTATTTATTCCTTCTAAAAGTTTTATTGTCATGCCAAAAAGTGTTAATATTTATATTTTCATATTAAGTCAAACAAAAATTTTCAATCCAACCAATAGTTTATGATACAAAGGATGTAATTTTCTAGTACAATATCTAAAAAAAATCTATTTAAAGTCTTGGTACCAATAGTGTGTATATTTAAGCAGGAGTAATACGATAAAGATATTTAGTAGCAAGATATCTGTAATATATTTCTATTTTGTTCATATAAAATATATCAGTTTATATGCTGGAGTTTCAAACAATTGATATGGCAACATCTGGCGCCAGTAAATAACCAGATGAATCAATTTTAAGCAAAACGTTATGTGTACACACACACACTCACTCGCATTAAATTTTAAATATTTTGCAACTGTATATTAATATTTGAAAGTGTACGTATGAATAACGGAAACTTTTGTGGCTTTTGTTTTGTATACTTCATAATGATTGGTTACACTGGTACCAAAATGTCGCATCATATCCTTCACTTCACTTCACTCTTCACTAACCAAAAATACAACAAACAAACAAATAATTGACCATGTGTTTAACACCCACACAAATCACAAATAAAAAACCACCTACATAAATGCAACTGTAAATATATCTATGGGGCTACCAATGTATATGTGAGTGTGTGCATTTGGTCATAGGCATTTACTCTAGCCATGTATGATATGTATTTGTTTGAGAGTTTGTGGTTTGGTGGCTTGATTTTATTTGCTTATTTGTGTGTGTGTGGGTGTTTATTGCATTTAATACTACAATTATTGAGCTGATATACAACATAAATTAATTATTTTATTGCATTAGATAACATTATGATGTGCCAATGAATATGTTTAAACAGCTGCTGCATCTGAATGTATATACATTCCATATTCCACAAATATAAAAAATTATTTATATTGAATATCTGTACAAACGCACACATACATGCATATAAATAACTATTAAGTCTTAAATACAAATGTCAGTATTTTGCATGTAAATCATTGTCTGGATGTCAATATATTTTATTGTATAATAAGAAAATTTAATAAATGGGTTTTTACAATAATTTAGAGTAAATACTGACCCTGACTGGTTTAACATTTACAGCAACTTATCAGAATGTTAATTTTCCAGTAAGACAATTGTAATTTAAATATCATTCGGTTTTATTTTTTTATTGTAACAAGCCTTTTTTTTGATAAGTTTTTGCTGTTCCTTAAGAACCTACTGCTCAAAATTCTATTATATTAAAAAACATTGCTCAAGGACTGAAAGAAGCACTAAGAGATCATTGGGATTAAAAAAGATTTTTAAAAATTTGTGTATTTTAGATAGTTTTATAAAACTGTTTTAATTTTAATTTCCTTAAGCTAAAAAGGCGTTATTTTTAAGTACAAAGATTATTTAAAAAAAAACCTAGAAATATAAAGAAAAGATCGGATCGTCCTTTGAAAGTGATGTTTTGAAGAGAAAAAAGCTTGAGATTTCAATTTTCGTGATGAGTTTATTTCATCTACAGCGATAACGACATCCCTTGAAAAATGTTATGCTATTGATTTTCGTTGAAATCTTAAAATGCCTTTTTTGAAGGCTTTTAAGGCTTTAAATGTTCTCGTTTGATCTGTGCCTGTCCTTGTTGGTCTCATGTTCGTACATAAAGTTGTGTGTAAAGCGTTAAGCAGTTTTGCGGGCGGCATGTCATATCGTCTACCGAAAAAATTTCCCTGAACATTAGTTCTTACTATACTGTCCATATTCGTAGAGTCATAAAGTTCACATTGTCATTACATGTGGCCCGGCTATGGAGGAAAAATGGTAAGCGCAGCCAGTATTGGTTATAAAAATAGAAAAAATCATTGCGCCCAGTCAAAGAAAACGGCGTTGATTACATCACAGTTGACACTTTTATAATTAACACTACATCCATACTAAAAATGACATAGTGTCAGATTATCTATATACATTATGCCACCATGTATTAAGTATTAATGCAAAAATTTGTGTCTAAACCACAACCACCACGAAGCTTCGTAAGGCCTACACAAAAACACACCGAAATTCCGGTAGCTCTCAATATTCCTTATACTAGGTATGAATCTAGTCAAACTTTAGAGCATAGAGACTACCATTAAGGCTCCAAAAACGCCGACCCAACCAATATCAAAATATCATACCCAGGTTTGGAGAAAAATCACAAGCACTCTCACATTAAGGTGCCATATGCAATTTTTTTAACCTCTGAGCTTTATACGCTTTCATTATATTATTACACCACTTCTATGACCACTATCCATAGTAAATATTCCTATCTTAAAATAAGTTTGAGTGTCGAATATATGACCACTCGATATTTACAATAACTTAAAGAAAAATGTGTTCTGTATCCCAAATAAGTTCAGGTGTTTCGTTGATCTCATTTTGTGAAATCTATACTTTATCTATATTTTATTTTATTAAGACAATTGAATATCTACCTTTCATCCAAATATTTCCAAAGTTTGCTGCTTTTAAGGAGTAAAAGTCTTAAATGAAGATAAATTCTACGGTTGGTGCTGCATTGGTTTTTATTGATGCATCAAAGATTGCTGGAGGTGCGAGCAGCCTGTCACAATTTTGCACTGATAGAACCCGTCTTATATTGTTACTTCTTGGTTTGATAAACGAGTGGTTTGATAATGATTATCTCAGCAAGCACTTTATAAGAAGCACTGGTTGCCTGAGTGACCAATGGCTAAATACTGGTACCTCGGAAAGAGGTAGCACACGGAGGCCCCTAGGAGAGTGGAGTGGTGTTTAAAATGGTGGTGTTCAAAATCAGAATCTAATCGTGGTACTGCCTACCGTGCTAAGGTTTTCGTTTAAAATGCTGAATTGTTTCTTAGCTAAGGAAGAACAGAGCTGGGTAATATGTAAACACAATAAAAGATAAATTTGGCTTACATATGTTAAGCAGACGCAGAGGCTGCATTAATTGAGATGTCTTCTTGTCGAAAACAAGTTCATGATTTGAAGTAAAAACAGGACCTTAATTATAAAGAAAAACAATTAAGAGTGCTATATTCAGCTGTGCCGAATCTTATATACCCATTACCATCTTTAGTGAAGTAACTCCAATCAAGAAAGCAAATATTGGGGTGACAGAGAACTAAGAGATAAGAAAAAACTTTAAGTACTACATATAGCGGGTCCGCCATCTAATGTTTTTTTTTTTCAACTAGTGCTTATTTCATGAATGTTAACACTTGATTTGACAGATAATAATTTGTCCTTTCGATGAACAAATATGGTTGTGCACTCGCTTGAACAACGCAGGAAAATATTGCGATATTACTTTGAAAATGTGTGCGTATGGATTTTGGAAGAAGAGAAGCACTGTCAGCTCCGTATGTTCGTTATCTTGTGAAAAAAGTGAAAGAAACTGGCATCCTCATCGATAAACCAAAGCGTGAAAAGCCAAAAACAGAGCGTACAGCCGAGAATATTGCTGCTGCGGCAGAAAGTGTGCGTGAAGCGTCATCAACATCAATTCATCGTCGTTCTTAACAGTTGAACATTTCCGACACATCATTGAGACGAATTTTGCATAAAGACCTTGGTATGACGCCATACAAGGTCCAATTGGTATTAAATTAATTACGAAACAATCTCAGGACATCGACAGAAACAACCGATAAATTTAGCACCAGAGAAGTATACAGACTTACTTGCACCTGCAACCATGCATACATCGGACAAACTGGACGAAAATTAAAAACAAGGTTTACAGAACACATACGATCATACAAAAGGAAAAGGGGAAGACTCCAATTTCGCAAAACACCTTAACACACATGGACACGAACTAAGGGAAATAGATTAATGTATGCCAGTATTACACTTAAGTAAAAAAGGACGAAGACTAGATATTCTTAAAAACATGGAAATTTACAAAACACGAACGTTTAACAGAGACATTATTAACGAACATATAAACACAACCTCTGACACGATATTTACTCCACTAAAATTACTAAAACACTCTTACAAACGAAAAACACTTGCAGATGGTCACACTTACCCATGCAATAATAAAAGATGCAAATATTAAATTATTTACTCCAATAAACAGTACAGATATCAGGCAATCTGCCTGCGTAATACCATTTAAGCGGACAAAAAAAAAAATTAGCTAAACCCACCTCCTTTTATTCTATCTATTTTTCACACTAACTCTTCAGTATTAACAAACACGTGGGTTAAAAATTATGTTATTACATCGAAAGCGCTCGCCAAACGTAAGAAGTACATAGCCAGAGACGACGGTTTTTACCAAATATTATAACAAGGTTCAATTGGTTTAGGAGTTGTAGCCAACGGACCATCCAAGGTGTTTAAAAAAAATTTTTTTTGGCGGACCCTTTATATAATTTTACATATCGGCTCTTAGTGGGTTAAGCATCTTTTATAAATTATGATTATTTCCTTCAAGTTCTCTTCAAAAGCTTTTAAATGATATCCATATTGATATTTTGAAAATTTTGAAAATTTCAGAGCACCGTAGCTCGGAAAATATGGACGAACGCCAATTCACATGATGTTTTTTTTCTTATTTTATAATTCTCTATCTCCCATTTATTTGTATTGTAATTTGTAGTTGCTCCATTTTTCCAAATGATATGAAAAAATTAGAGGTCGCTGTGGTGTTTTGCCCATTGCCTCGCAGGACATGGACCGATCATGCTGATTTCTAATGGCACCTTTTTCGACACTATATCTGATCGATTGACATATTTTTTTATCTGATCTAGTGCCTCGGCAAACTTGATTTCAACACTAATACGGATGGACAGGCGGACAGACGGACATTGGTCAATCGACTTCGCTATGCATAAGAGTCAGGGGTCGGAAATGGATATTGTAGAAATTACAATGACAAACTTTTTCCACTTCAGGCATCAATAAATACCTACTTAGTTCGCAACCGTACTACATTCTTTAGGAAAGGGATAGATGAGAGAGAAGAAAGGTGGTGAAAGGAGATAGAGATATCCATTTTATTAATTATTTTACTTCGCCGGCGAATATGCTATAGAGAAGTACCGACGAAGGAGGCTGCATGTTTTTAATTTTAGATCTGAATATGTATATATACCATTAAACAGAAAAAAAAACATTTTTTTATTTTTTGACTTATCGCAAGGATTGAACCCAGGGCAGCTGGTTTGTACTCAACGTGTTTACCACTTAGACTACGGCAGCCTATATTTGTGTTGCTTAAGAGGGGAATAAGTACCAAGAAAAGGAGTATAATTGTTGTATGGTCATAAGGGCAGCAGCAAAGATGGTTATAATTTTTAAATTGTCAACCAACACCAATTATTTTATTTAAAAAATTTTCAGCTGATAAAAAGTTGTGCATCTCTCTTCTTCTGATATTTTATCGGCGAAACCGTTCTTGAGTTATGCTGACTTGTTTTTTTTTAATTTGCCACACCCCTTAAAATCGGTTATCAAGTGAGTCTTTATAGAGAAATAAGATTTCTAAGATAATTTTTCTTATTATTCCCAAAAGTCATTAAGTTGAGATAATTTTGTCGGGCTGCTAATAAATATTTTTTATAAACTATAATAACGATTATTTTTTTTATACTTTCTAGGCAGCGTGTGATAAAACAGTCAAATGGTTTAATAGCCAAAGTGATGTTGCAGCCAATAACATTTACGTTTATATTTCAATTTGACCAGTCCCTTAACCTACACTCGTACAACAGTTAACTACATGTGTAAGTATGTATATGTTTATATTTCTTTCCTTTATTGCCACGGATATTGTCAAGATGTTGCTTTCCAATGTAATTGCTTTGCGAATGTTTATGTGACCATTTTGGTCATTGTTATTATTTTTTTTTTGTTTTTTTCTTTTTATCCAAGAAACCCATATGCAGTAAATTACAATAAGAAAGATAAAAAGAAGAACAAGAATAAAATGTATTTAAGCTCTGCGAATACTTGTTAACCAAAATATAATGTAGACATTATATTGATATCTTTCAATCCTTTTTTTATTGTATTTTCTTTTAGCAAATTTTATTCTTTATTTAGTAATAACCTTAGCAGGATTCTTTTTAAGTAATAACCTTAGCATGATTCTACTAGAACTGTAGATTCATTTGTAGAGGTTAAAACTTCTTTGTTTTTGCAAATCTGTAACTATTCTAAAGACAACTTCTAGATCGAGAACGATTTGTTCGATTTATAAAAAAGGAAATATAAATCGCTTTAAACTTAGTAAAATTAAAATTAAAATTAATTATCAAAATATGAAATTTTATTATTCGGAATCTTTTTTATATTTTAATTTACGTTATTCATACTTGATTCCTTCAAATATTTAAAACTACAAATTGAATGTATTACTGCGGGGAAAGCATATCCATATGGCCATTTCACTACTGCTCAAATAGGTCATCAGTGGATTTTATCCAAATTTTGTATAGAAAACTAGAAAGTCTTATAACAAAAGCCAAATTGATTAAATAAGAACTCCATTGAATCAAGAAGACAAAAAGACTATAACAACTCAAAAAGGTTTTACACAAAAAACACAGCAAACATTCAGTAACTATTTTTATTCTTTCTTTCATTTTTCTAAATAAGGGATCCCATTGGGAACCATTCATATGTATTTGAAAGATGCAATAAAAAAATAAAAATAGTTACTGAATGTTTGCTGTGTTTTTTTAATACATTTTATTAAAGGTGGACATTGACCAGAAATTGAATTCAGTCCTTATATTTCTTGACTTAAGCAAGGCTTTCTCTCATAGAAGACCTTGTCATAAATTGCTATCACAATTTGACTTGGGCTTATATGCCTGCAACTTAGTTTTGTCTCTTCTTAATAATAGGTGTAAATATATTCATCTTGGGCCAAATATTTCTTCAACTTTAAAAATTCTCAGAGTTCTGCCTCAGGGTTCTATTTTGGAGCCGCTTCTATTTATGATATATATGAATGGCTTTTATCAGCTGCTTGAATTTTGCTGGTGTTATACATATACAGATGATATCCAGTTATTAGTTAATGATAAGGGACATGGCTAAGCATTTTAGAGCATAAGGTTAAAAGTGACTTAGAACTTATTATGAAATGATCAGGAGATAATTTTCTTATCTTAAGCCTGCTTCAGACTCGATGTTTTCCCACATAAGCGTTCAACCAAACTTGATTTTAGGCAGTGGGAATATTGAAATTTTAAACAGATTAAAACAGTGCTATAACAGAATAGTTTGCTACATCTTTGGACTAAAATGTGGATCACATACGCATATGACTCCGTTCAATATTAAACTTCTGCCGTGTGACCTGGAGACCTTCATTAATCTAAGACTGATGCTTCAATTTATAAGGTTGTAAAATATGGAAAGCCTAAGTATCTTATGAATAGATTTACTTTTGGCCATTCTATAAGGACTAATGTGTTAATTGTATCTCGGTACGCTTCTCTTATAATGACTAGGTTATATGTCGTCAAAATTTCAAGGTTGCTGAATTTTTCGGTACCCTGTGATCAACGAAAATTTTCAAATGCCGTCTCAATGTTTAAAAAATTATTAATATAAAATCCTTAATAATTGATCATGTATAATTAGCTGCAACAGGACCACATTAAGTTGTAATTATATTTTTTTTCTCTCCTTTTGTTTTTAAAATTTTTTCAACATCTGTGCAATTGACCGGTTGTTTTTTATTTTATTACTCCAAAGAACTTAATAAAAAAATTAATATTTTTAATATATTTGCCACATAGTTTTACTGGCTTAATTAGTCCCTTTAGGCTTACGATCCATATTAAATAGACAAATAAGTTTTTAAGGCGATTTAATTTTATAAATCGCAGAAAAAAAATTCCACAAATTTTCTCATCATTCTTGTATTTTTAACCCTTCTTACTATCTGTACCACAACATACTTGGTTCGGGAGTTACTAAGACTGACAGACTCCTGATCTCCTGGATTACCAACCAGAATCTTTTCACCAATTTAACCACCACTTCCATTTATTTTTATTCTTTTTTTCTCGCTCTGTTAAGCCAATGCTCTCTTAAAGTTTGGAGAACGAATTTCTTAAAATTCTTTATATGCGCTTCAATTGTCTATTTTTTAGCTTTATTATTTTACTTTTATTATTTTACTTTTTTACAGGCACCTACTTTAAGAGCTGTTCTGTTCACCGCCTCATATATTGTTCTTCGCCAAAATATCCCGGCAAAAAGGAAAAATCTGCTTGCACACAGATGTTCCCCCTTCGAGATAAAGTAATAAACTTTTTCTTTCTCTCTATTTAAAAATTACTATAAATATGATAAAATTGTCTTTTACTTTGTTCACAGATATCATATTTGTTTTTGGTGGAAGTAACAATTTATTCAGGTTTGTTTTTTCTTAGCTAAGACACAATCCAACATTTTTAATGGACAACATTAGCTTTTCTTAGATGTAAAAAAATATATAAAGGGCTGCCCAATAAAAGTGGTTATTGAAACGGATTTTTGCCAATATTAATTCGCATTTTTAAACAGTAGCTCGTTTCTTTAACATAAGTGAGAAATTTCTCACATGAAAATTTTATAGTGATTTTGTTTTTTACAGGGTAGAGTAAATTATAAAATTTTAAAATCTATAATATAAAGTAATGAAAAATTGATTTTTAGCTTTAGCTCATCCTGTTTAAAACAAGATCCTACAATATTGTGATGTATAAAGTTTCTCATTTAAGTCACATAATTGAGGCACAGCTTGGCAGTAAGGACGGGTTAAAATTAATAAAATAAGAAATTCTTTTCTATAATTATTAACAATTGTAGCACATTTAAAGCTTGTCAAATAACAAACAATTAAAGACTCCAATATAAAATATTAAGAATGCGTACAGCAGCCGGTTCTGTTTAAAAGAGCCTTTAGGCAATCTACATCTGATTTCCAATAAATGGAAAAAAATATTATTTTCTACAGATTTTTAATTTTTGATTTTATCATTAGGTACACAGAAAAATTTATTATTAAAAATGTAGGTAAAAACTTTTTATTATTATTTTTATATTAAAAAATGGAAGTGCGGTTCACAACCGGTAATGGGAATTGTCCTTTAAAATGAGCGCATATCTAAAAATTAATTCAAGAAAACATTAGAATAAATAATATAAAATTCTTGAGTTTAAAAATCAGACGTAATCAAAGCATATTTCAGTAGTCAATGCTCTATGTGAATTTCGCTTTATACTTAACTCAAGATTATTAGCACTTGCGCCACTTTTGGCACCATTGTAGACTATTTTCCTTTTGATGACAAGCATGCCAAGCGGCATTGTCTTTCTAAACCAATATTCGGTTTAGGTAAAATAAGTTTCGTCACTGCATTTAACACCAGACTTTAATTCGTATAAGGATGTCTGAAGGATTTCTCCTGCTCTAATTGTGAATATTGTTGCTCTAAGTCCTTAACGCAGAAGTTTTCGTGATCTATCAAGTAATCAATCACAAAATGTATTCGATCCTTAAAAAGATATTTTTTTTTTTAATTAGTTTCATAGTTTTATCAGTTTTGAAACAAAAAAAAATCAATGCCGTTTTATTCTCAACCCTGAACATAGAGGTATAAAATTGGCCATGTTTCTAAAAAACAGACAATTTTTTTTAGATACTACCTGATTTTTCCTTAATGTTTTTTTAATTTTTCTTTTGGTTGTTCATGAACATTTAAAATTTGCTTCATTTTCATGTTCTCTCAATTACAAGTTTCCTGTCCTACTGATGCATTGTGGAGATTGCAATTAGAATTATATTTAAACCAACAAATGCATGAGATTTCGTTTTCTTGGCCTGTTCTACTTTGGCCAATGTATGTTGCTGATTGTGTGGTAAAGTATGTTGCTAATGTGGTAAGATTTTCGATAATATTGGCCTTTTTAATGTGCTGAGTTTTAATATTAAAATCGTGATTTTGGAACAAGTGTTTTAAAAAAATTTAATAAATAGTTTTAAGGCAGAATATAAGAAAATAAAAAATTTTGGGATATTTTAAACACGAAAGTAGATGAGTAAAATAACTTAACATAAGACCAAATAACAAATTCTTAGACAGGCTGTAGCAGTTCATTAGTTTTTTAAACGACTTAAAAAAAAGAAGGAGGTTATAAATTCGACTGAATGTTGCTTTTTTATCTGTGTGCCACCATAACTCAGTCATTTTTAAACCGATTTAAAAATTTTGTCCCTTTATTTGAAAGGTATTAATTGCAGATTAGTCCCGTTTCGAAAATAATCCATAATCTTAAAAATTAAAGGGTGTCCCAATACAACATACATACGTAAACGGCACCACTTTAAAATTGAGAAATCTTTTATTTTTCTCTATAGCTCCCAATGGCTTAAAGTAATACCAAAATAAATCTAAAAATTAAAGGGTGTCCTCATAGGTTACGTAAATTGACCTATATGGGCTTATCTTTTGAGCCGTTAGAGACAAACGCGTGCAATTTGAACGAAATGTCGGTTGCATTAATGTTGTAGTAACTAGTATTGATTTTTAAAGTTTGAAAATAAATGGTGCCCCAATAGTTCATTTAATTTAATGTATTAAGCCATACTTTTGAACAGTTGTAACAGAAGTTTAAAATTTACAACAAACCTGTATTGCTAACTCCGCTGTAAAAACAATTAAAAAATTTAGATTTGAAAATTAAAGGGTGCCCCAATAATTAGTGTTATTTAATGTATGTGACTAAACTTTTTAGCCGTTATAGACAGACAGCTGAAACTAACAAGGAACCAATATTGCTTAATCTTTTTTACATATAACTTATAATTTAAATTTAAAAATTAAAGGGTGTTCCCAAAATAATGTAATTTGGAATACTTTAAAATTAGGCAGAATATTCACTACTTTGTGTGGTATAAAAAGAAACATAAATATTTTAAATTAAAAATAAAAGGGTGTTACAAAAGTTAATGTAATTTTAGGTATACTGCCAAACTGTTGAACGGTTATGGACAGAAGGTTAAAATTTACAAATAACCTGATTGCTAAGTCTACTACAAAAAGTATAAAATTTGAAATTGGAAATTAAAGGGTGCACCAATAGTTGCTGTAGGTTTATGTATATTGCTAAATTGTTGAACAATTGTAGACAGACGGCTGGAATTAACAAGCAGCTGTAGTGCTGTTTGCTATAACAAGCATTAAGCTTAGGAAGAAATACAAGGGTGCCCCAATAGTTAATGTAATAAGATATATGCCATACTTTTAAACCGTTAAAGACTAAGATCTATTTTGAAGTCGGTTTTTTTTCGCAAGAATTATTAATTTCTAATATTATTTTAAAATAAGTAAATATGCTGTAATAGAAATTTGTAAAATAATTGGAAATAAAGTATTTTAATCCGATTTAGATTCATGCTTATTTTAATTTCTTAATCCATTAAGAAAGAATTTTTTTTAATTTTATGTTAATTCCAAAAAGAACAGTTAAAAAATAAATGCTATTTGAATGTAGTGCTACATGTCGTAAATGTCTTTTTTTACTTTCACCACCGATCCACTTAAGTGGAACGTGTAGTTTAGCACAGAGTTTTAATAAACTATCAAATGCGATTTGTTAATAAATGCTTTGGTATTTAGAACCAACAAGAATACAAACACTCACACACCTTTTTCTTTTATATATAAAACAATCAAAATTTCCCCCCAAGTGATATACAAATACAAATGAACATTTTACACATTTAGTTAAATTTCACACAGATGGAATAAAAAAAATTTATATAAAATACAAACAATTTGCATTTGTATTGCAGTAAATTTTTGTCAATATTCTAAATTGAATCAATTTCCAACTGATGCTGCATTCAAATTTTATAAAAAAAATTTATAAAAACTAAAAAAGCAAACAAAATTAAATAAATGTATATAAATTCTTAAAACTTGTTTCTAAACATTTCTACAAACCAATATTCTCCAACAGCATACATTTCATAAAATATGTTTCAAAAAAGACAAAAAACTAAACGTAATTTTCCATTTTATTTCAACAAACACACCCAGGCTAGAATTGATTGAACAAAGTGGAACGAATTTCTAAATATATTTTAATAAAATAGAGAAAAACGGCAGGTAAATTTTTATATTAAATATCATTAGTGATGTTATATTTGAGAACCAGAGTCTTTTGCGTTAAAGGTGACATATGGAAAATATTAAAATCTTACCATTGATGGAAAAATATTTAAATTAAAGCGGCAAATTACTTGAACGTTAAGTATCCTAAATGTAAGATAACAATTCGGAGAAAGTTTTAATAAACTTTTTAATATTTTGCGAGAGCTGTTTCAAGGCCACAGGTTATAAAATCTTTCACAAATAAAAGAGTGGTGCAACTAAGCCTGTAAGCGTTCGACTGAATTGACTTGGGTGCAGCAAATCTAGTTAAAGATATACGACAGCTATTAACTAAAAGTTTAAATTAAGACTTTGTGAACATTATCAAAAAGTTTTAGATATTTTTAGTTCCAGAATAAGTTGGTTATTTATTGTGTTTAATTATAACAAGAACAGCAAAATTAGTAGAATGAAATGAGATTTCTGATTCGCTTAAAATCAAATTACATCAGCTATCATTATACCCTTTAATTTATAAATTTAATTATCTTGAGTTCTTATTGTACCAATCTCAGTAGTGGACATTCTGTCTAATTTTCAGATGTTTGTTTATAACGGTTAAAAAATATGTCAATTAATTACATTAATGGCTGTAAATTACATTAATGTTGGGAACGCCCTTTAATTTCTATGCAATACCGGTGCCTTGTAAGTTTGGTCACATCAAATTACATAAACTATTGGGACACCCTTGAGTTTCCAAATCCAAATTTTATATTTGTTGGTAAAGCGGAGTTAGTACGAGTAACACAAGCAACTTCAAGCGTTTGTCTATAATGGTTTAAAAAATAGGACCATATAGAGCAACTTACTTCACGTATGGGGTCACCCTTTAATTTTTAGATTTAATTTTTTTATTAGTTTCTGCGATTAGAAGTTATAATAATACGCAGTTTTTTTATTTTGAAGTGATGTCCCTTTATGGTTCGTAATACATACTCGATGTAGCTGTGAGAAAAACAAGCTGGAGCTACTGGTATAACATTCGGTCAGGACCGCTGTGACAACGGTCGACCACAACAGTCTTAAAAGTATTAATATCCGACAAAACTTGAGTATTATAAAAAAAGCTTTACCTTGTTTTACGAAAACGACCAGTTTTAAACGTATTTAATCAAAGACTTTGTAAAATTGTGCATGCAACTAATTTAATTTAAAAATTTTTTTTACTCTATTTTGGCTTCTGTACAGTTTGTTATTTATTATAAAAATTCCAAAATAATTTTATAAAGAATTAAAAAAAATTTCTATATTAATTTAATGATAGATCCGATCCGCAGGAAGACTTGCGTTAAATATGGTTATTATTATCTTCTTATGCCGTTTTCTGAGCCACTCTAAATGAGCAGAAGAAATTTCTAACCAAATGACCAGGCAGAAAGTATTAGTGATTAAATTATTTTCAATAAAAATCTAGAGTAATTTTCTCTCATGATGTAGCGGCGTATATGCGTATGTATTTCATCCTATCTGAAATAGTGGTCAACCTCTGATCTATCATTTCAAGTGTTATAGAAAAGTTATGTATAAGTGCTTACCCTTGTCTTTAACCACAACTGCGTTAATTGCTTTCAAATTTAAGTGAAGATGCCAAGTTATGATTTCTAACGCAAGTATTACCATTTCAAGCGCAAATCCCAAAGGGTGCAGCAAGATGTTTCTCCGGTTAAAGTAAGAGAAGTTCGTCGTCTGGAGATTTTGAAAATGTTCGTCATATAGATGCTTTGCAAGATGCATTTTATTTATTATACCAGCGTAATTCTGTTATATTATTAACTGACTGAATGAGAATTATATGCACTTAGTAGCATATTTGTTATATGTATATAATATAAATAGCATCTGTTATTATACATAATATTAACAATCTGCAGACAGATATAAACGTGAAAGAGGGAAGATTTAACTACTTTTGTGTTTTAGAAAGTCTGTCATTCCGTTTGTAATTTTTACAGTATCCATTTCGGACCCCATAAATTATATATAATCTGAGCTCTTATCCATAGCGAAGTCGATTAAGTGATATTCGTCTAACCGTCCGTATTCGTGTTAAAATCAACTTTGCCAAGGCGCTATATGATCCAGAGTAAATTTAAATACGCAAATCGATCGGACGTAGTTTCGAAAATTTCGCTATTAAAAATCAGCAAAAGTGATCCATGTCATTCGAGGCAGCAGACAAAAGAACACGCCTGCCTCTTATTTTTTCGAAGACAGAATTTCTTATACTTTGTGACGTATATTACGCACATATATTTTTAATGCCGGTTTTTAATCGCTAGTTTTATTCTATCGATCTGGCAACACTTTATTTATTTGTATGAAGATATACGCTGTAAGATTCAGTTGCTTATTCATTGTATCACTTATAATTCTCAATCAGTAGGTATTTTAGTTGAGTAAGTATGCCAGGTTTGGAAGGTATCGGCGCGATTCAAACTAGACAGGAGTCTAATATAATTGAGTGTGAAGTGTGTTTAGTGTGCTTTGGGTATTTTATACCGCCTTGCACAGCTGCTTTAGCTTATCGCTTCGGCTGACTGTTTTCCACGGCGGTTTCGACTGATTGTTTTTCACAGCGTCTTCGGCTGAGTGTTTCCGACTGAGTGTTTTCCACAGCGGCTTCGGCTGTCTGGTATTTCGCGATCATACTGCTACTCCGACTTAGCTTAGTACATCGAGAAGGCGAAAGTATTCGACGAGGATTTCTGACCGACTTCCCGTATAAGAACGAACATTTCCGACTAAATTCAGTATTACCGATACTGCTATCCATATTAAGCCGAAAACTCCCGATGGATTGCGAGCATAAGCCCAAATACTACCGACTGGTTTTAGTATCATCTGAGCTGTCAGGAATATAAGCCGAATGCTATCGACTGATTAAACCAACTACTATAAGCCGAGTATTCCCGACTGATCAACGTAAGCTATTAGTAGCGTTACTTAAGTAAATAATTGTATGTATCAAAGCTTTAAATAAAGATATGTATTCAATCCCCAGAAGTGGGAAAATTTAATCGATTTATAACTTAAGGTTTTTTCGGATCCGTAAGTTAACCCTGGACAACCCTGATCTACCTCCGCCGACGACAAAATCCACGTTAAAACTTTTTGGTGGGAAATCTGCAGTATGTTACATGTGGTTTTACATAATTATATGTTGAAGGGTATTCAAGATTCGACATAGCGGAAAATATCACTTTTATTTGTTCATTTTTGAAATAGTAAAGTGTTAAGCTTCTAAAGCATTAAAAAAATTTAAGTTTCCCAAATTTTTGTGCTTCTGAGGTTCTATTAAGTTTGACGCTAAACCTCTTCATTTTCAAATCATTTAAACGCTAATATTAATATAAGACTATTACTGTTTTTTTTTTCAACACAATCCTTTACTTTTATGTGTGTTCGTTAGCAGTAAGTTATGAATTTTTCCCTCCATTATAGTTTCTTATCATTATTAAATCGAAAAGTTAACTAATAAAGTCTTATAAATTCTACTTAGAAGCATAAAAATAGACAAAGTTACCTTAATAAACTACACTATTTTTTTTTTAGTAATTACCTCAAAAGTATATCTGAAAGAAAACAAGCTGAGCAAAAACATAGAACTGAAAAAAAGCCTTAGGGAAAGAACATAAGTTACGCACAAGAAAATCTTAACAATAGAGACGTATTTGGAAGACAAAGACGCCTTAAAGCATTAAAAAAATACTCTTCAGAAGTTGTTACATCAAAAATCTAGTAGATAATTTCATGGCATTTATGCTTTTAATATGATTACCAGCAAATGTACGGCCGTCACGGGTTAAATGATCCATTTGATCAGTCCGATTTTTGAGGATTTTTTCCATTAAATCTGTCGGTATGGCATCAATGGTGTTAATATTAATTTCCATTGCTTCAATAGTTGTTATTTTGTCGCAATAAAGCCAATGATTTAATATCGCACCACAAAATGAGAGCTGTGTCGTTCGCGAACGAACGGGTTAAATTGACCGAATCAATCAAGTGAATGAAATGATCCGGTCATTTAAATCCGGTCTTTTCGTTCAATAGTGTACGGGTTAATTTGAACGGATGACTTAATTGAACGAAATGAGCCAGATATTTAACCGGCTCCTTTCGTTCAAATTGACCGACTGAACGAATTGAACGAACGAATCGGTCTTTGATAATTGACCGAAAAAGACCGGTCTCTGAAACGAACGACCGGGCACATGTCTACACAAAATGTAATCCAAAGAAGAACGAGGGGGCTATTGAAGAGCACCTTTTCTAGAAATAAAGTTGCCACCTAAATTAATTTTTAGAAAAATTATTTGCTATGCGCGCTGTATAGCAAGTTGCACCATCTTGTTGAAACCAAATGTCTTTAATGTTGACCTGTTTCATTAAAAAAAAATTGGGTTAGCATGGATAAATCGCATTCGTTGTTTAACGTAACGGCAGCTCCTTGCTCAATTCAAATAAAATAAACATCGATGGCGCCAGCAGCGTGTTAATCTTTCAAAATGCTCAATTTGAATGGATGTAGCGGTGGCTCGTTAACTTCTTGAATTGAAATTTCGCTTACTGAATTTAACCAGAAATAGATTTATTTTTACAAAGTAAATTTCTTCAATTTAAAAGTGTTTTTTTTTGGCGGTAAATAATTTATAATGATACTCTCACGTTTCAAACCGTGAATATCGATATCGAAATTTCTCATGTAGTGTGCCTCCCAATTTAAAAGAACAATTTTTTGTAGAAATTTATTAACATTATTTATTTTTATGAAATTAGGAGTTCAACTATGGATGTTATAAATGTATTGAAATTGGTTTTGGCTTAAGTTCATTGTTTAATTTCTAGAAACCCTTCTTAGATAGAAAATTGTTTTCCGAATATATGCGGATGATTTTCAAAGAAAAAAAAATTAGACACTAGCAGAATGCAATGCTGCATTTTTTGCATCGCTACATCCGTCATCAGCATTCTGCGGATCTATCTTTCTAAGGTTGTTTACATTGTAAACATCATCTATTTAACCAACTTACTTTGTAAATAAAAAAACGAGGAGTATTCATATCAATATTAATTTGGTATATTAATTTTACATTCTGCTAGTGTCATATTTCTTGTTTTCTTTGAAAGACGTTCGCATACATTTGTAAAAAAGTTTTTCTTTCTAAAAAAAGGTTTTTAGAAATTAAGAAATTAACTTAAGCCGAAATCAATTTCAATTCATTTATTTTTTTAATTGTAGTGAAAATATTATATTAAGTTTATTTTAATTTATTTTTGCTTTTAAATAAAATTTCAATTTTTTATTGTAATTACAATTTTCATCACAATATTATTTTTTTTGTAAAATTCTGCTGAAAATGTGATATTTAAGTGAAATTTTGATCGCTTGGTAAAATTAAAATTTTTTTGTAATCTGGGGTGTTTTCTCTGAATTTTCGGTTTTTAGTTAAATTTTTAATTTTTTGACTTCGGGTTTCATTTTTAATAAAATTCATTTATTTTGTTTAAATTTTTATTTAAATATGATGGTTTGGTGAAATTTAAATTTCGATTTCCAATATTTTTAATCAAAAAACAAGAGTCACATAAAAAGAACAACATCTAAAAAGCGTAAGAAACGCACGTCTTTTTTACTACACTTTTCCCAACAGATTATTAAAATTTTCTTTTGGAGGCCTAGCAAAGCTGATTTCAACTCTATTACAGACAGGCAGACATTGCGCAACAGTATTTTGTAATAAGAACGAAAAGGGATATTTCTTAAAATTACAAACGAAATGACAACTTTATATCACCCCTTTACACTTGTGGTGAAGAGTATAAAAACGCTACGAAAATGAGGCCCTGCTATTTGATCGCCCTTTTAATAATTTCTTGTCTCATGTATTATCTACCCTTTTTTACTAAAGAACAATTAAATTTTCTACGAGTTATAGTGTGATGCTTTTTTCTTTACTTTTAATTTATATCAAGGATTACAATAAACAAACTTATCTGCTGCAATAAACACTAAAAAGCCCTTGAAGGGCTAAAAAAAACTCAGTCGTATTGGAAATAAAACAAATGGAAATTGTTTTTCTATTTCATCTACAATTTTTAAAAGGATCATAAAACTAAAAAAAGGAAAATCACAGAAGCATTGAGCATAAATGCGTTCAACAAAATTGCCAGTGTCTGTTTTTTTAAAACAACTTTTTGTTAAAGTGTACTTTTTCCTTTTCCTAGTAAAGATGCTGCCTTCAAACTTGGTTTACAACTTAATTTCCCTTTCTCATTCATATCCACCTTTTTATTACCTTAAAATTCTTTGAGAATTGCACATCTTTTTGAATTAAATTTGCACCCCAACACCCAGTTTACCATCCTTTTTTTTATAAATGTCCTTTCCTTGAAACTACCGCTTGTATTTTTGTTGTTATTGTAAGATTAAATTTTGTTTGTTATCATTTCATGTACTATTATCGCTTTCCTAACCCGTTCATATTATTTTCTTGTTTGTGTTTGTTTTTTGTGTTTTTAATTTATGTTTCAAAAATATATTCGATAAATGTATATCATTTAAAGATTTTCTGTTTTAAGCCATACCGTGAAAATACGAGCGAGTCTTAAAGAATTCTTAGTGTTTTGTCTTTTTTTTAATGTTTGTTTGTGTGGTACGTTTTCTTATTAACAATAAATAGCAGTTAATTTGGCAGTTTTCTGTGTTATTAAATGCTTTGGGGTAGTTGGTATAAGTTATTGAATGGTTTTTGTAATTTTTGATAAGAAAAGGATGGGAAAGTGGTTGGCAAAGCCACTTAATAAAATTTAGATTAAAACTGTTTTCATATATTTATTATCGCCTAAACTTAGAAAGTGGCAAAGAGGGACGTTGGTGGTTTTAGAAAGGTATCTTTTAAAATTATTTTTTTTTTAAGACAAGGTAAGGAATATGTGTGATATGTTTTTTTCGTTGGTAATTTCTGCAACGCAATATGGAAAAATTAAACACCTCTATGGCCAAACGCCATTTTTTTTTTTGTTTATTTGGCTGTGCTCCTCACGCAAAAAAAAGTACGTAAAAGCACGTACCTTCACGCACTCTCAGCTATTTAATCAAACAAAGATACTTGATTTATTTTATTGTAAGATCTAAGTTAATAAGTCGCCAAGCCTACATGGCTAACGAATGTTAGTCCTTGTCATATTTACAGAGTGATACTATTGTATCTTTTGATGTAAAAGATACTTTTTAATAACATTGGTAGACAGCCTTTCCTTAGGGCCGTCCGAAAAAAATTAATATATTTTATTTATTTTTTTTTTGCAAAGCAATAGGTGACTATTACGGTTTTCAAGCGATTTTAAAACCGGTTTTTTCTGCCTTGTAGCTATCAGGTTTTTAGAAATATTATATTTTCGATTGCCGGATAAATCTTTTTTAGAGCTAGTCACTATGAATATAATAATTTCTGTGTGTGTGTGTTTTTTTTAATTGTTGAAATCTGCTTGAAACTTTTATTCTTAAATGTCGTTTCTTAAGCCCAATAATTTGTTCAGTTGTACAATCGTCTGATTAGTAACGAAGTCTATTTCTCTTTTAATACTGGTATTGTGTTTCTCGCGAACAGTTGACATCTGTAAAATATTAAATTTACGTTAAAAAAAGACACTGCACAGAGAAAAGAAATTCGTTATAACAATCGAATTTGTTGCCAATCGAATTTTGTCGGTTGTGTGTATTATCTTGAATTCGGTTGTAGCAACTGAATAAATAAAGCAGTCACAACTATTTTAAAAATGATTCTTGAGTGATTATAAAATATTATTGTGAATTAAACAAAGCAAAATAATATATAAATATTTACTTTTATTTTAATAATAAATTATAGCAATAAGATTAAACATAATAAATTTCATGACGCGAACCATTGAATGCAGCTTTCTTCTTCCTTTGCATCATAATTTTTTCTTTTCCACATAGTTTCTTCAACTTGCTATCACATACCGCACGTTTTGTGCAGCGAAATAAATTAAATATTATAAAATTATTTTTATATATAAATGTCTTTCTGAGATAATTTTAAACTTACCATTTACCAATATTGGAGAACATTTCGAAACTTTTAACAAATCTTTTTATGTGTACAAATTTTATTTATATGTGTACAAATTTTATTTATATTGTGTCAAACATTTTTCGATTTCAGAATATACAATCGAGTTTTATGATTCTTACTTCTAAAATTTGGTTTTCAGTAGTAATGTACTGAATGAGTTTAGTTGCATCTTCCATTTAATATAATAGATTTTAGTAAAGACACAAATCGGTCATGTTAACTTTTCTAAGAGGTGTTACAACTAGCATTTAGAAGCAAATATCATTTGTTAGCTTTTAATATAAAAAATAAATCAAGACTATAAATTATTAATAATAAAAATCAAGTTATTATATGAGTAATTGAATTTTTAATGCATCAAGCGAATTGTTACCAATCTTTTTGCTGTGTGTGGCAAAGCTGTTTGCTACAGAATTTAAGGGTCTAATTCCATCAGGATTGTCACATAAGCGGATGTATTCCTAAATTGGCAATTTTATTTTCAAAATGGGGATAGAAATTATTTTTGCGGATTTATTTGAGCAGGTTTTTTTTTGGGAGTTTTTTTAAATTCTATTTCTGGTTTTTGTAATTTTTTATTATTAAATAAATTTTACTTTTTTGCTACGTACAAGTTTCCATTGTTAAAAATTATGATATGTAAGTCTCTCCGTAAATTTAAAAAAATTAATTGACTTTTTTTCAACCATGAGCTCATTGAAAACAAAATAAGAACTAAAATGCAACACGAGGTATTTGAATTTTTTTGAGAATTAATACAAATTTTAAAAATAATAAAATTTGTTGTGTCACTTTTATGTGTAACTCCAAAAATTTTTACAAAAAAATTGATTTAGACAATGAGAAATGAAAGATCGTGATTAAGAACTTTTCGATTTTGTTAACTAACTGAACTAGTTAACTTGAATTCAATAATACATATTGTTATTTGTGTTATTTGCGCCACTTGAAAAAAAAATCAGAAAATCCTGAATTTCATGAAACTAAACGCAAAGTTAAATTTATGTGGAGTAAAAAAAATTCAAAATATTATAAGTGAATAGAAATTATTTTGGCTTAAGTTCATTTTTATTTTTTTAATTTCTAAAAATCTTTTTTAGAAAGAAAATTTATTTTTACAAATGATGCGGACGTTTTCCAAAGAAAATTATTAAATTATTATTTGAACTGTGGATATTATAAATGATTAGAAATTATTTTTGCTTAAGTTCATTTTTATTTTTAAAAAAGATTTTTAGAAATTAAAAAAATAAAAATGAACTTAAGCCAAAATAATTTTTATTCATTTGTAATATCCACAGTTCAAATAATAACTTAAGAAAAACTAAACTCAAAATATTTTAAAAATTTGTAACTGTTCTTTTACAAATATTCAATGTTTTCAAATAAACGCAAACACCACAAATTTAATGGTGTTTACTGATTTCCTCTTGAAATTTATAAAAAAAAAAAACAAAAAAAAAATCTTAAAATATTTTAAATTTTGTTAAAAAAATCTGGCATTTTTTAAAATAAGGGCTTACATGTATTTAAAAGTTTCCATTATTTTTTTTTTCAAGAATGTAATTAAAAACTTTGTTGGACGCAATGATGGGTATTTCTATCATCAAGGATTGTCAAAGGATCGATCGAATGACAGATATTTTGATTTTTTTGTTTGAATCCTGTTAAATTTTTAAATAGCTTAAATGTACTTTTAATTTGGTCTAATAAAAATAATTTATTTTAAACCGAAAAACCGATTATTTCTGAATTTGAAAAACCAAAAGCGGTTTTTAGAAATTTCAAATGTTTAAAATATTTGAAAACCTGTTTTTCTAAGTCAAATAATCGATCACTCCTGTTATTAATCACACTAATCACAAACTTATTTTATGTTGTTACTGAACTCAACTAGAATGTATGTTTCATAAAAAAAGTCATGAATATGAATTTGTACACTTTAAATTATTCATGCGTTCATTTAATCAGCATTAATTATTACTGAAATGCTTTCGTCATTAACTATTATTTAAGGACTCTGATTAAGATTGATTTTTTGTTATATTTTTCACCTTTTAAAAGTGTACCAATTCTTTAACGAAATAATTATATATTTCTAGTAAATTAATTATTAATATCAGTGATAACGTAATCCGTTGTTTCAGTTTTCTACTAACTGTTAATTGTTTATAAGCAATTGTTTATTTATTACAATTATATAAGAAACTTCGTGTATGACATAAAATAGTAACAAATTAGCAAATAAATTTCTATCATTCGCAACATATTAAATCGTAATCGAAATAAAGAAAATAATAGTATTAATATCTCAAGAGAGATTGAGAGTTTCTTAACATGCAATCCTTTACATTAAACTAAACTACGCACATACATATGAATGCTTAAACACACAATAATTACACACAACAAAAAATAATTGAGAAACAGAGAGAAAAAAATCAAAATTAAGGAAAAAATTAATGAAACAAATATTCTTCTGTCATTTATTTAGATTTTTATATGTAAGTTTTTATATAAATATGTTCTTTAATTTTTACATCAAAATTGACCCTCTTCAAGAAAAGAAATCATGTATTAATGTAGTCCTTGTTTTATATTGTTTGATCAAAAATTATGTGTTCATCTTAGATTGAACATAAAATAAACACAAAAAAATATTTCTTTTATACATGCAACTGTTTCAGTTTCTTCTTACAGATGTGGGCAAATTACTAGTTCCAATTTGTCTAAAAATTTCAGTTTATTTTCGAGCAATTTTTTTACTACGAATTACAGACTTTAGCAAAATCCCGTCAATTTTTCCGAGCAAAGAAATGTGTGGTTGCAAGTAAAGTTTCTTCACAAAACAATTTTGGGTTTTTCCTCGGCGGATGGGGTGTTAAGTATCTCCTAAGAAAATAAACCTCGACCTTAGTGGCGAAATTAATTTTAACTAATTCTTTAATTATATATTTCCGTTAAACGTTTCTGGTTATTAATTAATGAAATGGATTAATAGAGTCCAACAAATTTCACAGGTTTTGTAAATGTATAAAACAGCAACTTTTTATTTGATTTAAATTAAGAGCGTAGAAAAACCCTGGTGCTCTGCTGTCAAGAACACTTACTTTCGACTTTTTTGATCAAAGTATCTACGTTTAGCAGACATATTCTCAAGATCTCCTATCACTTAAAGTTATTCGTATTAACGACACTTTCTGGTGTAGCAAATTAATACCTTCTTCGGTTTTATCTCGGCCAGATAACGTTTGCAGTTATCATGTCGAGAGATTGGCGTTGTTATCTATTCAAAATGATATGAATGTTACGAATTATTTTCTTCGCTATACCAACTTAGAACTTTTGTAGCATTTGTTTTCTTAAAACTCAACTCTCTAAGAGAACCATCTCATTTCGCAGAGTCCATCATATATTTGTTGGATTTATTACTCATGTCCGTGATGCTTTCTGGATAGAAAAACTATTTCTTTAATGTGGTCTCTACAAAGATTAGCTTTTCTGCACTTTAAATACGTTTATTGTCAGTTTCGTTCTTAACTTACTAAAGTTTTTGAATTGATAAGCTTCGACTGTTTTCTTTCATTGTGTGACAATTTTCACCGATGAAAATAACTGCCATATTCATAAATTATTGAAATAGATTTGAAATGTATTTTAGGACAATTTTTGTATGAATATTTTGTTATAAAATACATTTCAAAGTTATTTTTTTTTTTTTTATAAATAAGGCATTAAGTATATAAAACAAATTTAGAATCTGTTTGATAATGAATAAAAGCTAAGATTGTAAAGTAAATACATTGGAATTTATTTTATTTTTCCATTTGGAAGCTACTTTGCATTATCTTCAATTTTATTTGAGGTTGAAAAGTCACAAGATACTTGGAACTTGATGCCTGATATAATAACTGCCTCTGCTCGTTTCTTAAAAGATGTAGCTCCAACAGCTGTAATACTCCCTTTAAAACATTTATAAATTCTCATTGTGTCATTATAACCTAAAGGATGTCCCAATATTTGACTGGGATTTCACTTAGAAAAATGACATTACATATTGTCTCTAAATTATTATTTTTGGTTTCAAATAATAAAATTAATTGGACCAGGGTACATATATATGTAGAACATTATATAACAGGGCAATGGAGAGATTATGATCTCCCTTTTTATGTTGCAGGCAATCCTTTTAGTAGAAATTCTTTAGTAGCAGAATTTCATTAACAAGGCATGGAATTTCCTTCTTCAATTTAAAAGAGTTTAAAGGTATGAATACTAATGGTGTTCAGTTAATTAAAGTATAGAATCAGTCCTTTTGAATGAAACAAGACATGTATTCAGTTATCGATATTTTTACGGTCTTTTTGGCCTCTGAAAGCGAAAAACGGCTTGTTGAAATTTTGTATCAGACACATTTATATCATCCAATTTTTAGTTAATCGCTGTCTTATAAATCCAGCAAAAAAATCTTCTCTAAATAGGAACAGATACATCTGTTTAGGTCCGACAAAATTCGATCTCTTTATATTGGCGTTAGTAATGCTTAATAAAAGGAGACAGAAAAGGGTTAAAGAAAGCAAAGGATAACATTGACAATACAAGAATACATATGCAAGTTAATATTGAATCCTAGATTCAAAGTATTAACGCAAAAATCAATTCTAAGCAATCTTCTCTTGGATATGTAAGTTAGCTCACTGCATTTTCACGCAATGCAAAAATACTTTTGTTTAATATTATAATATAATATTGTTTAATATAACCATAATTGTGTTTATAGGATAAATAAATTGCAATAAAATATGATCGTAAAATACGAGGGCTACTATATATATTTCTGGCCTGGCAACACTGAGTGCTGCCAAGTGCAATCTGACATTTCCATTGGAAAGTTTGTCATTTTTAAGCATAATCGTACTCAAAACGTTTTGACGTACGACCATTATTTGTGTTGTTCACAGTGACTTGAAAAAATTAAAATAGAAAAAATGGAATTAACTCGTGAACATTTTCGTGCCATCATTTTTCACAACTTTCGACGTGGATTATCACGACAAGAGTGCATTGATGAACTTAAATCTTTGTATGGCGATGAAGCACCATCCTATAGCACTGTGAAAAATTAATGAATTTAATCGTAATAAATTTAATCGTGGCCGAAGATCGCTCAAAGACGAATTCCGTGAAGGTCGTCCAAAAACGGCTGTTGTGCCAGAGAATATTGATGCCGTGCGTAAACTCATAATGCAAGATCGACATGCGACATTCCGAGAGATAGAGACATACTTGGACATTTCTTTCACCAGCATACATTCGATACTGCATGAACACCTGGCCGTAAAAAATGTATAATCTCGTTGGATCCCGCACAATTTGAAAGTCGCTCAAAAAAGGATCGTGTCGATTGGTGCAAAGAAATGTTGCAAAAATACGATTGCGGTGCTTTATAAGACATTTATAAGATCGTCACAGGTGACGAATCATGTATCTATGCGTATGAACCCGAAACGAAACAACAATCGACCGTGTGGGTCATCAAAGACGAGCAAAATCCAACGAAAGTTGTTCCTAGAAGAAGCACTTCGAAGCAAATGGTCGCCTGTTTCTTCGGCAAAACTGGTCATGTGGCGACTGTTCCGCTTGAGCAACGTAGGACGGTCACTTCTGAGTGGTACACTACAATTTGTATGCCTGAAGTCATCGGAGAAATTCGAAAAATCAACAAGAGAAGACGAATCATTGTTCACCATGACAATGCGAGCTCTCACACATCGGCTCAAACGAGAGCATTTTTGACCGGCCAAAACGTCGAATTAATGGGTCATCCGCCGTATAGCCCTGACTTGGCACCTAATGACTTCATTTCCGCACATCAAGGAAAAAATTCGTGGTCAACGATTTTCGTCGCCAGAAGAAGCTGTTGAAGTGCTCAAAAACCATGTTTTAGAGGTGTCTTAATCGGAGTGGAAAAAGTGCTTCGACAACTGGTTTGAGCGCATGCAAAAGTGTATAAATCATGCTGGAGAATACTTTGAAAAACAATAAAACCATTTTTGATTATAAATATTCGCATTTTCACTATTAGGCCAGAAATATATAGAGCAGCCCTCGTAATAATAAGTTTTTAAAATTATTTTAAGATGTATTTGCTTCTTTTTTATTTGTTTTTATTTTTTATCGTTATACCCCAATTTGTCATTCCGTTTGTAATTTCTACAATATCCATTTCCGATCCCATAAAGTATAAATATTCTGACTTCTTATTAACAGCGAAGTCGATTAAGTCGAACATCGGTCTGTCCTGGCACTAGATCAACTAAAGAAAAATTAAGTACTCCAATCGATCAGATATATTGTCGAAAGAGGTGCTATTGAAAATCAGCGTGATCGGTTCATGCTCTTCGAGGCAGCAGGCAAAACACCACGCCTACCTCTATTTTTTTCATGTCATTTGGAACAATAAAGTGACTCCAAAAAAAAAAATATATATATGGTGCAATAGAGTATTGAAAAATAAGAAAAAAAAACATCGTGAAGAAATGGGGCTCGCCCATGTTTTCCGAGTTTGGGGCTCTGAAGTTTTTAATTTTTTTAATATACCAATATGGGTATCATTTTAAAGCTTTTGAAGAGATCTTTAAGAAAGTACTTAAATTAAAAAAAATGCTTAACCCATTAAGAGCCGATGTAATTTTTGTGTAAAATTATATATATGCAGAACAAAATTTTGTTTATTTTTTGTAATTCTATGTCACCCAAAAATTTCGTTTTGGAGTTACTTCACTAAATTAGATTGAAATAGATGGTGAAGGATATATAAGATACGGCATAGCCGAATATAGCACTCTTCTTTTTTTTATTTTAGAAAGTATTGCCATTTAATATTTTACACTCAGCGTTTTAAATTGAACCGATAGCATCCACAAAATTATTTTTTCGTTTGAAATCATACTTTGATTAAATCAGTGAAAACCTAACATATTAGGTTTATTAATAATATATTATAGATATTACTAATACTATATTATTTACAAGTTTGCTTGTGATCATAAGCTTAGCAAGAAAATTTTAGTTCAATTCAATATATACTTAAAGGCGTAATAATTTTGTCTTGATCAATGGTAAACAAAAACTAGATTATAGTGTGTAAATAATCATAATTTGTTCACGGCAACCATATAAATTATTATAGAGAATATAATATGGTTCTTGTGATCATACTGCAGTTATGTTTTAGCTCTGCGAGTTCTTTGTCCCAAATGTTGCAGTCGTAACTATTCTAGCGCATAGCAAAGAAAATGCACTTTCATTGTAGCTTCGGCAAAAATCAATATATACAGAGCACATTTTTTTACCATGGCTTCTTTTGTTGCGGTGTCAAGTATGATTTTGTTCACAAAACAGCTTTAACTTAACTTAACCCTTTCGGGACTACTGGGATAATACGTCCCAGCAATTTTCAAACTGTCTTTTTTCTTTATTTTCAACGCAATCGCCAGGGAGGTAGAACTGCCAAACGTCCAAAAACGGATAGCATCAATATTGTAGACCACTTGCCAGTAGAGCAAGAGAAGCGTTGTCGCTGTGTCCGCTGTTCTTCACTTGGCATAGAAAAGCGAACAAAGATGATATGCTCAGATTGTAACAACGCCTTATGTTAAAAGTGTTTTGGGCCATTCCACAAATAAATACCTAATTACATTCCTAAAATGTTAAAAATAAATGTAAACTTTTATCTCAATCTAATAATATATATATTTTAGTTGTCTTTTTAATTTCGAATCGCTCTTCGAGAACACTGATTGGGATTTTATGCCCCATAAAAATACTTATTGGGATTATATGTCCCAGGATAAAAGGACGAATTTAAAATTTTTGAGTATGGAGAACATAATACTTTTATCATACCTTTTAGAATATGAAAAAAATTTTACCATACATAATTTGGTTTGCAAAATAAAACTCCGTCCCTAAAGGGTTAAACATGTGGCAAAAAATCCAAGCATTTCAATATTTTGAAATACTTTATAAAACAAGTCGGTCTCTTCAGCAAAATATTGTTAAGAAACGTAGAATTTTTTTTAATTTTTTTTTAATTTCAGACTTCCTAACATTCTTAACATTTCCTAATATTTCATTTGCAGTGCTCCCGCCTGTAATTTCATTTGGTTTAACCAAAAACTACGCATCATTATCAACTTGAGACAATTTTTTATTAAAGTTTTTTTATACATTTTCCATAAGACAAATAATCGAATTGTAAACCGAAAAGTACAGAGAATATTAAAAAAAACATGACCAATGGCATATTAAAACAGAATACAAAATGCTCGACAAGTTGTTGCTCTGGTTAATATTGTTGTAATTGAAGTGGTATCAGTAGCAAGATGAAATAAAGTAAATGTCATGAAAGAACTCATTGACAGGCACATAAGCACACTGGTTTTATGACCAACAGATATGACCAAAATATATGATTACCATGTGTCGTTCATTTTATGTTCAATATTTCGAAATGAAAACAAAAGGCATATAACACACAAACACACACACACAAACATACATACATACAATTGAATGGGTATTTGAGTTTGTAAATCCTTGAGTTCATCTTTGTATTATCTCACAACTTTGTAGCTCGTAAATAGGCATTTACTCTCATTTCGTAATATTTATTTGGTTCGTTTTCTTTGACCATCATTTATTTTATGTTGTTGTTGTAGATTTTGTTTCTTGTTATGGTCATCACAATCACCACTGATCCAGGTGGGACGACATGTGTCGTTCTTTACAACTTTGGTCATAAAAATCAAAATTAAATGCATGTTATGCGTGTTTATATTATTCCACTATCATTTTTTCGTATTTTATACTTTGTGGCTTTTGATAAGTAACAAAATAAGAAATTCCCCATCCTGCATGAATACAAAAAAGATATTTTCCCTTTCATTTTATCTGTTGGTTCATTTATGTCTTAACAGCTTTTGATGCCATTACATGTGATAAAGCAACTTTTCTTATTTCACATTTGACTACATTTGTTTCGGTGTAAATTTTACGCATTCATCGTAAAAGCAGCATTAAAAAGGAGTTCTTCTTGTTCATGTTTAATAAATACTGTTACCGTTTCATTACAATTGATATGTATTTTTTTTTACTTATGCAACAAATGTGTTTGGTTGGCCATTCGCTAGATTTTTGCTGACTATGTCATGCGTTAAGACTCAAATAATAGTGTTGAAATTAGTCGAGGTGATAAAAATTTCTTCGTTTTGTTATAGAAAATTTATGGTTTCTTATTTGTCGAATTACATTTTGATGAGTCATAAAAACATATGATCAAATAAGGAATTATAAGGTTGATTGAATGTTGGTTATCCATAGAATAGTTGTGTGTGTGTTTATGGGGTCAAATAATTAATGAAATAAAAGCCATTCCAGTTACAAAATATAAAAGTATCTTGTAAGGTTTTTTCTTAATTCTGGCTTTGAAGTTTGTTTTATTTATTTTTTTTATAAGAGCAAAACCATACAAAACCATGCAAATATAAACCTTAAGTCTTTTATCTATTTGATTTTATATGACGTCCTTGAGTTATAAGTTAAATGACGACTTTCAATAATAATAAAATAATTATTATTTCAAGCAACAAAAAATTGCGTATGATGGCTTGGAATTTACAAGACCCCATTGCATATCGTAAACTTAGTATTTAATTTAATTAATTGTTAGAAACCTGTATATATATATAAAATTGTTGCTAGTGTGTTGTGACCTTATAGCTCAAGATCGGCCTAATCTAATTCGATAAAATTTTTAGGGGTTTGTTTGTTTGGTTGTTTAGATGGTTTCTCTAACGTTTGATTGAAATCGACCGATGCGTTCGTGAGTTATAACATTTTATGACAACATGTGATTTGGTCCGTATAAAAAAAAAATTGCAACAACAAATACTTAGGCGTCTATAAGCATATACGTATGTATACTGTGTGCTGACTTCATACACACGGTATTCATCAATGTTAAGATTTATGCGCAGTGAAGCACGCTAGAATCCGCTAATAGTTAATAAATTACTAACACAACGAGATGTTGTTAAAAGCTTTGAGTTTAATATGTACAACTTTATTATTTCACATAATTATCAATGTTAAAATCTTGTTTTTTCATTAGGAAAAGAAGAGAAATTAAAATATTTTTTTCCAATTTTAAAAAACTTTGTGCTATTTTTTACATTATCGCCATTATATTAATTACCGATATTGATAATTATAAAAATTATAAAAAATAAAATAATTTAATAAAATATTCCCGTGTCTTTAATTTAAAATATTTTATTTTTAACATTGACAAGCAGTTTCTAGCAGTGCACAGTGAGACTGAACGTAAAAAAATGGTAATCAGTACACAACTTTTTAACTTGAGGCGGGTTTTAGTTAAGACCTGAATGTAATTACAGATGTAGTCCAGCTTGTAAAATTTTCTTTAAGAATTTGTACACAGATGGCGATGATGCAGCTCATATATTTTACACCTTGGGTATGAAATGTATGTATTCCTTAAATTTTAATTTTATTATTTCTGGTAAACCTAAAACTTTTAGATTTTACTGGAATATTTTAAATATTTTTTTTTGAGATTTTTATTTTTTCTTTAAATAGGCTGTATATGGTTGGGTAATAGTCACAAGAGTCATATTATGGTTTTTTTTAATAGTATCTGGTTGCGCAGAAAAAAATACCATATGATAGTATTAAATTTCTATTGCCTTATTTCTTTTAAATAGTTGTATAAGTTGACACATTTTCAACTGATAACTGCCCTGCAAAAAATAAGATTTTATTTTTTCTAACGATCAATACCTGGAATTAACGTTTGAAAGTTATTTCGCAATGACCTACTGCTGATTTATATAAAAACCCCAGTGACTGCATGTGGCCCCAAAGAAAATAAGAAAGAGGTCTCTACCTCTCGCTTTAATCGCACAACTATGCATACCAATTGATAGGTCTCGAACAATCCTTTTTTTCAGCACCGTAATAGGTAAACTCTTGAAATTTTTACAGAAGATGTATAACTCTAGCCGCGTATAACAATAAATACTAAAAACAAAAGAGTCTTGAAAGTGACGTGATATTAATAAAAATATTATTTTTTTAAACTGTGTAATGCAGACACGTTAATTTTGCACCGTGTCAGCAAAATTATGAACGCTATAGTTAAAAGTAGAAAAAATAAAAGTTTTAAATCAAAGTGTCCTAAAATTAATTTATTTATAGTTTATATGTCATTATCTTTTCACCGTAGTATACAGACAGAGAATCTATAAATATGTCTGCTATAAAAGTAAACTATAAATAATAAATTTTGAAATTAAAGGGTGTTTCCCAATGGCTGTAAATTTTATAGGCAGTCGTTTAAAATTTCTTCAAAGGATGTGCTGCTGAATCTGCTATTAAGTCTGCTAAAAGAATAAATATAAAAAATTAAAATATAATTTAGGGTTCCCCGATAGTATTGATCTTATTATATGATCTTATTTTTTTTAACAATAACGGGTTGACACTATAACTTTACGCAGGGTTTATATTGCTAATTCAAGTATAAAAAATCAAAGTTAAAAGGATTTCTAACAGTAACGTCATTTTTAAAGGACCTTGATATGGCATAAACATTTGAATATCTAATAGATCTACTCTTTTTGTACATGATAAAGTTCAATTTCTTTCAAAAGAAGTTTCTATCTGCAAATTTGTTCTTCAAAAAACGGAAAATATTAAATTATTTCGGAAAGGAACAACTTTTAAATTTTAAAGCAAAGTTTATATTATATCAAATTTTGCTTTTAGTGGTATTATAATTTGCCTTATTTTGATTAGCCTTGTCTCTTACTTTAATGTATACAATAATGCCTCATTAAAAGTTTAATGTGGAGATTTAGAATTTTTTAAGAAGAAACAAACCAAACAAACAAATCTGAAAAACGTAAAAGAATAATAATCGGAATACTTATTATTGAATTCAAATTATTTCCATCGGAATGTGTGAGATGCCTGTAAGTATAAATTTTTCAACATATTGATACAGGAACAGTGTTGTCTACTTTTATATTTCTAATAGAAGGCAATAATACTCTTTTAGTTTTAGTTTTTAAAATACCTACAGAAAAAAAGTTTTTGCACGTGTTAAATGTTAACAAAATAATTGTATCAGTTACAAATTTTATTAAAAGAGAAGAAAAAATTTTTCTAATTAAATTAGTAATTGAATTAATTAAGATTTTAATAAAATTAATTAAGATTTTAATAAAAAAAAATAAAAAAATTTTCAATTAAAGAAATAATTGTATCAGTTACAAATTATATTAAAAGAGAAGAAAATATTTTTCTAATTAAATTAATAATTGAATTAATTAAGATTTTAATAAAATTAATTAAGATTTTAATATAATTAAGATTTTAATAAATAAAGCCTTTAATAAGAGCGAAAGATTTTTCTGTGTACATTACATTTGTTTTACACAATTAACAAATAATAAATAAGCGCTTTCCTATAATAAAATATATATTAAATTTATACAGCTGAAAAAATTAAGACCAGACAATGGCTAAAATATTAAGGATACATCCATGCGACTAAATAAGAAATTAAAGCCAGTCTCAGAAAATTTGAAGAGAAGTGTGTAATTTGGCCAATATTACTCAACTGTATAAGTAAAATGAAGGGAAGCAAATACACGACCTTGGCAAAATTTAATGCCACTGTGTCATAGGGACTATATAATTCGTCCTAGAAAAGTTAAAAATAAGGACCTTAAAAAAATTGCAAGAAAATATACTGCTAAAGAAGTTTTTGACTTGAAGACATGGATATTTTAGTTTCAAGATAATGACAATTATTTTTACAATTCGTTCGCACAGTGAAATCACACTTTATTTTTAATTAGTCCTATCTACTATAAACATAGTCATATTTATTTTTTTTTATTAGCAAGAGCTAGATAACAACCAAACTGTCTGACTTGTGTTGCATACAACCAAAACAAAATTGGTAACCAAATACCGCCTGTAATCCAATGCAGCCATCACCCACGTTGCAATAGATAAATATGCCAGTATTATTGGCCAGCCAAATAAAATTTTCAACTACTAAATAAAAATAGAAAACAAAAAATGTATTGAAAATGAAAAATAACAAAACCATATCAAACCATTAAGTTAAACCCCACAAACAACTAGAAAAATTGCATAACAACCACAATTTGGATTTTGATTGGATTAAAACAAGTATTTGGCGTCAACAATAAAATTGGTGATGAGTGACCAACAAAACAGCCAAAAAAAAGTGATTCAAATAACTAAAATTTCTAAATGGTTTTAGATCGATACACTTGTATAGAGGAATGTGTGAATTGTGGTATGGAATCAATGTCCTCATACGACTTTTGGAAAATCACTTCATATTAACAGTAAACAACTGTATTCTGGAATGAAAAAAAAAACATTAAGTGTGATTTTAAATATTAGGGGGTGAGAGATACACTAAGAAAATTGTAATGAAATATTGATTGTAGAATTATTGAGTATTAAACATTCGGTCATTGACTTAAATACTAAATAAGTCGACGAGGGAGAAGGATCACAGATATTATATACAGATTCAAACCATTTATCAATATCCCTTCATGCAACATTCACAAAATTTAAATTAAGATCATAGAGTTATTCGATATCGAGAGAAATTTCTCTTAAAATTGCATTTCGATTGATATTGAGTACCGTACACTGGCACCTAGTTGTAAGGTGTAGCTTTAAATCATACAGAATAGGAAAAATTGCATTAATTAAGAAAAATATATTGGTCAAGGTGCGTTTGAGATCTCCATCGACTTTAATCCCAGCTCCGATTTCATTTTTGAAGAAATAGGGTCCAATAATGCCACTTATTTACAAAACGTACGAAAGGGTACATTTTTCTGTACATAATAGAGTCTGTATGATTTGCTGTGGATTGCTTTTACTCCATAAGAAGTTTAGCTTATAATCAAACCCGTTAAGTCAAAAATAAGCCTCACCGCTGACTACAATTTTTGGATAAAAGAGTCGTCTTTTAATTGCGAAAGTTGTTGACTAATTTTTTATAGTAATGTAAATTGTAAATTTGTGTAAGTTGGCAGTTTTACTTAAGCATCAAAAAATTCATAATGATTTTACAGAGTTTATTAATCATTAATGTCAAAATTAAGTATGACGCTTCGTTTGATTGCTAACCACTTCAGACTAAAACACAGCCTTTCTAAATTAAATTTTATGATTTTAGTTGGATAGATACCCTCCTTTCGCCTTGTCTTAGTGTGGAGTAAGCATCGAAAGTCAGTTTTTTCAATTCTACAGGAGAAAAGCTAAGAAATGAAAGCAAGCAATAGATCGAACAATATTTAGATTCTACACATGTTTTTGGCCATGCATCCTTGGGTACATACTATACCTTAGTGAACCAAGAACCTTTAAGGATTTTATTTATTTTAAAACGTTGCTGGCATATCTACGATAAAAACCCTTAGTGACATCGACCGCAACGATAATTCACAAGGAAAACTTTATTTAATCAAACGAATGGTGACTTTTTTGTCAAAAATTGTATCTGGAATACAAATGTTGTCAGTTAATCAAATCGAATACTCCAAAATAATCTTCTATGTCAACTCTCGGTATATGGAAGAAATTTGTACTTAAAGAATAAGAAAGTCATTTGTGTAGTTTTAATGTATTTTTCCTAAAAAAATTTTACTTTGAGTCAATTCTCTGCAGGAGAAAAGAAGGCAAGCAAAAGGTCAACTAAAATCTAGGTTCTTCATATTTATTTTGGCCATGCATCCCTGGACATAATCTAGACCATAGTAAACAAGGATTTTTTTTAGATTTCTTACTTCTTTTTAAACATTGCTGGCATATTTACGAAAAAAATAGTCAGTGGCAGCGACCTCAGCGATAAATCACAAAGACAACTTTACTTAATTAAAAGAGTGGCCCACACTGGAGATAAGTATCACTTTTTTGTCAATATCTAGTATATAAATGTTGTCAGCCAAACAATTGCGTCAAATTTCACATTGTATGTCAGCAAAAAAAAAATAATATTCTAAGCCAACTCTGGATATAAAGAAGAGATTTATGCTTAACGAATAACAGAGTCATTTTGTAGTTTTAATTAATTTTTCGTACATAAATTTTTACTCGCCGATTTATAGAATGGTGACATGTCATAACGTCCAAGAAAATAATGTCCATAGACACTATGTCGCACCAGAAAATGCGGCAAAATGTCTGTCAACGTAGCGTCATAACGTCTATGAATATTATAGGTGCATGTTATGGTATTCTATGTAAGAAAGATGCAACAATTTGAAGAAAATCATTAGAAAGCGAAGTTTGTGTTGGTTATACAATGAGGAAAAAGCCGGCCTTATGAAGAAAATTTTTGGTAAGCGAAGCCTGCGTTAGTTATACCATAGAGGAGAAAATCTTTGCGCCCCGCCGAAGGACGGCTATGCAAGAAATCTCGGCAAACGAAGCCATTGTTTTCTTAAGTGTTAAAAAACGACATAAAGTTCATGGATATTATGTCCTTGGACACTATGACATGCCACCAATAAAATCACGGGTAATAAGTTTGACTGAATTAAAAGAAAACCCGAGCAAGAAATACTCTGCTCTGAAAAATTTTGTAAACATCCTGGTTTTTGAGTTTAAAGACAGATTTTCAGATTAAAACCAGCAACCAATTGCTTCAATGGGTTTATCAAAATTTTCATGCTGCATAACACTTTTGCCATTTTCTAACGAGTTATAATGAAATCCAGTGACTCACAAGTTTATAGCCCTTTTTGGAATTTATGCGGTCAAGTTTTAAGCTCAGAGATTAAGGGGTGCTAGGTTCAGTTATTGTTCCACTAAACCTTAGTTTATTTAGTTTGCTAAACACCTGAAAAAATAGTAATTAAAATAATTAATGAAAAAAGTGCCTTAAAAACACGCTCCTTTTCAGAGCATTCTAAGGAGGGTTGTATGTAATATATATTATAAATCTCTTTGTAAGTTTGTTTGTTGGGTATTTATATTTTCAAAGAGCAAATCAGGTGGGGAGAAATCCTACCCTCTCTTCCGAAATTTTTAGCGTACGACCTGAAATTGGAAAAATAAATAAGTCCTCAAATACAAGGTCCAATACACAATGTCTGTTTCCAAGGCTAGGACTCAGATAAGAGAAAATGGGAAAAAACGGACAATTATGTCCAGTTTTATTAAAATTTTAAAGAGAAATAGCTATTTATTCGGAAGTTCCAAGCGGGTAAGCTTATTTATAAAATAAGAAACAGGATTAAAAAAAATGATTTTAAAGACATTTAATATATTGATGTCCTGACACGTAAGGAGAAATAGGCAGTAGAAAATCTGTTGTTACTTTCATATAAATGCGAATAATCAAATAGAAAAATAGCTTTTTCGTGGTAAGTTTATCTAAATGGGGTTGTTTTGTCGCCATTTTGGTCAACAATAGTCGTTTATATTTTGTAGTCGTGAAGTGAACACGTGGCAAATTTGTTATGGAAAAATATTCGGTGCCACATTGCTTGCAGCCAAAATTATAATGGAATTTCTGCGAGACCTCTTTCCACAACAATTTATTTCAAGAAAAAGTGACGTTGATTGGCCTCCACGGTCGCCTGATGTGACTGCCTCGAACTTATTTTTGTGCGAATATCTGAAAGGCAATGTTCATTCAAACAAACCAGAAACGCTTGAACAACTTTCACAAAATATTCTTAATTAAATTGACCCCTTTATTTTGAAAGTGGCATAACTTACTTTGCATTTAAGCTGATACACATATTTAAAGGAGTGTGTTTCAAAGACTTTAATGGTATTGACGCTAAATCTCGAGAAGACTTACTTTTACTTTTTATCTCAGGATGCTTATTTCTTGCTAAATAAAACTTCGGTCAACATAAAATCGTAGCAGCTCTTAACATTTTAATTTTTTTTTTTATTTATTTCGAAAAAGTGATTTATACCACTTTGGAAGTGAGCGGCTCAATTTATGAAATACCGGCGTTAAATGTGTAAAAATGCATTGAAAAAAGTAATTAAAAGGGCTCGTTATTGTGAGGCTAACAAAGGCGGACATGTATCTGATATTGTATTCAAAATTGCCGACATTAAATAAAACATTTATTAATATAAGATTCATTCTCTTTCTTTTAAAATTATAAACAAAGTAGTATAACTTCCCAGCATGCTGCTTCTAATACGAAACATAATTAAAGATTTAAATACAATCTCAGCTGGAATAGATGGCATAAAACAATTTTTTTCTTAATTCCACTGTATCATTTTGAAAAGTGTATCAGCGACTCTTGTTATACATCTGCTGGAAAAAAAAATCCAAACAGAAATACTAAACACAAATGTGTTGACAACTCGTGTCTGCCAGGAGGTGTGTGTGTATAGATAGAGTTATACGTCCCATAATTTTGTTTAATTTAAAATTGAAAATAGGAAAGATGTGTTTATTTTTTGTATGAATGTGTGTATGCAACATAGTAAATGACCAGGAATTAGATACAGCTGAAAAGGATATTGATGTGGTTCGAACAAATGAATAAATATGTGTTCATGCAGTGATACAGCAGTGATTTTGTTGTTGTTGCTCAATATTTAGGCAATTAAAAACGAAAATATACACGATATCAATTCTAATTTTTATGATTGTTCTGTGATTTGGTTTCTATTTCACAAGCACTGCCACTATTTTATATCATCAGGATATATTTACACACACGCACACAGACACACTTATTTGTGTGTAATTTTTGAAAATTGTTAGTCTTGTCTCTGTTATACAGCCATATGTTGTTTTCGTACTCATACTTTGTGGAAAATTTTCGAATTTCACATTTCAAAAAACTATTACAACAGTTTTGTTTTTCTAATGTCGCCAATAGTAGTGATTATGAGCCTTCTGTACATTTGATTAGATCTTAAATTTAAGTTATTTCAATTGAAATTTTGGTAGTCAATTGCTTTTTCTCTCATTGAAAAAAAAGAAGAGTACAGCTTTCACTAGACGACAATTACTATTCATGTTTTATTCCCCCATTGGTTTGATTTGGTCATTTTGGTATAAAGTGTCATTAAGGTTTTGATTACATTTTGTTTATTACAACAGCAAGGAAATTTTGTCTGTTTAAGAATCTAGCAGTTTATGTATTTAATTTAAGAAGCTCATAGTTTTATTAAAGCAAATGACTTAATTATACAAAAATGTTTATATATCGTGGGATGTTTCGTGGCACAAAACTTTTTAAATTGTAGAGGCTTGATTCAATAAACTAAAACAAAGAAAGTTCTTAATAACTTGTAAGGTTCACTGAAACAAATAAGTGTCTAAGAAAATCATTAATTGACTCTCAGCTTTGACTTTAAGGAAGTTTTTGTTTTATACCCTGTTCATACATGTTTTCTTAGTTGAGTCAATTAAGTTTTAATTGCGCAATTTAATTTGGTTTTCACACATGCTCAATAAGGCTTATTCAGTTAGCGCAAGGCATTTTTAGTGTAGTAGTGTCGTGCGCCCAGCTGATTTCTCTTTTTATTACAAAAACAACATTGCTTTTGTTGTTGGAAATTCAAAAGCAATTTTTGTATGACCCGCCATTTTCTTTTTATTTGTTTCTTTATATTTTTTACTTGCGACTTGTAAATTTTGTGAATATTTTTTTTCACTGAACATAGTTCCCAGAGTAAACATACTTGTTGGCAAGGGTTGAATTTCGCATCTTATTCAATTAGTGATGCAATTAAGTACTAATTGCTCAATTTATTAATTGACTTCTTTTATAGTAAATTGAGGTCAATTAAGGCCTTAATTGTGTAAATTCCTTAATTGCGCAATTAGAGCGCATGTCTGCACCAAGTTTATACCACAATTTTTCTTCTCTATAATAATAATTGGAAGCCTATAAGAAGCTACAGAATTTTACTCTGCGGCACTGCTTCGTTTCAAACTAAGGAAAATGCAAAATATTCAAAATAAACATTTTTGTAAAAAAAGTTTGATTCTCCAAAAAGACTTGTATTTGCTTTATCTGAAGTCGTGAATCATTTAACTGCATATTTATACATATCCTAGCCTGGCTGAAGACCCAGAAGCACTAGGAGATCATGGATACATTCGATTCAAAATGAAGATCATTGGTTTCTTGATCGAACATCAGAAAAATGCATCATAACAATTGAAGCCACCATTATAAACAAGTTTGGGCAATCAACGGTTGGGTTTCAGTCTTAACTATGATGTACTGCAGGATATCCAAATAACGGTCAAAGCGTAAAACTCTTTTGCGGTCTGCTAACCTGATTGGCAGATTTACCAAAATTCTTAATGAAGTGAAGATACTTAATCACTTATCAGCCTACAAGGTTAGTAGTGTGAAGGGCAGATCTTGCATGGAATTTTGTAATATAATTCAAAGTTTATCCGAGACCAGTAGACTACACAAGACTCTTGCCAAAAAGCCATTCATCGCGAGATGAATTTAGAAAATTGATGGAAGCTGTTCTTCTAATGGACAGGATTTACTAGATGTGATCTGAATATCCACTTTTTTTGATCAAACCTTACATGGATAAATTACTAATTCATAGGATCTCCCCACTGTGGAAGTAATCAGAGAGCGGATGCACTTAGCTTTAGATAGTCTTAGATTATTTAAGTCACTAGGCTGGTAGAATACTTGTGGATCTATAGACGTGCCTGGGTTTTGCATTGTCTTGTATCCACGACCTACCGGACGAATAGTCATGATGCATGTAATATCTATCACGAGCGGACAAAAGCGAAATATTTATATGAAAAGGATTTCAGATCTTTAAGTCTGACTTGCTATCTGCTTAAAACAGTGTAAAGGATTATAGACATTTATTTAAGAACGACGATTGACAGAAAGCATATTACTCCCTTCTAAATGGCTACTGCTATGCACTAGTTCGTATGATATCGTGTAGCCTTAATGGCACTCAAAAGCTTGATGTGTAAATTGGAACTCATTCTTATCGATTTCATTGCAAACTCTGACAAGGTGACAAAGTGGCGTCGGGGATTTACCTTGACACAATAGCGTTAAGGCTAAAGTAAGCAGTTAGGACGACTGGCGTCTGGAGTGCTAATTTCGGGTTAAATGTCACTAGCTCGTGTAATATCTTGCAGCCATCATGGCAATCAGTAGGTTGCTGTGAAAATTGCACATCGATTTCATTGACACCCTAGCGTTAAGGCTAGGGTGAGCAATAAGCAAAATTGGCGCCTGGAATGCTCATTACGGATTGAATGTCAATACAGGAAAGACAAGAGCTGCCGTAATCTTTAATAAGTAAAAGATTCCATACTTTAGTTCTTTGCAGATTCTTGGGCTTCGTAGTAGATAGCAGGGTATTCTATCTTTTTTTATTCTTTAGCAGCAATAATATAAATTTGCAAGACTGTCATAGGCTTCACTTGGTGAATCGAAACCTCGAGGGTTTGCTGGCCCTTAAAGGGGATAAGCAAACCCTACGTTATAGGGCTGCTCGTTCCGGCCGCTTGTAGGACAATGCACCTGATAGGACTGTTAAGGGCGAACTAAGTGTCCTCGTGGCGATTATTACGAGGCATTCTAAGTTTTTAGCTTATGCTGGGACTTTAATTAAAAGAGTTCATTTTGCATGAATATTGTGAGGGTATCATTGACTAATATTATCCTCTGAAGACAAAAAAAAATCTTCACATATACTTTGAGCAATTACCGATACCGCATTTAAATGGCGAAGATCACTGCTTAGCATCTGCCAAGGAAAAACAGGGTCACCAGCTAGTTCAAACAAAAAATAAATTGAACGGTTTTATATGTTTTCTAGAATATTCACAATCGTTAAAAAAAAATATCGATTACCCAATCGATTATACATTTACAAATCTTCAGATAGTTGTTCTATAAATGGTAATCTCGAAAAATTAATCCTCTTTAACACGAAAATGTACACTGAAATGACTACTTATATATTCTGTTAATTGAACTTAGAAAATTGGACGCTTGAGGAATTTAAAGCACTTATTTTCCTCAGAACATGTACTCCAGTGAAGGTTAAATCTTAATAAAAAACGTGTACAGTTTTCTCCATTTTCACATATTTTTTAATTAAAATAAGATCTGCAAATACCGTATTTTCATTCAGAGTTTTTTGTCAGTATCATCTATTAAAATATATATTTATTGAACTGATTGAGTAAATAAAAAAATGTTATTCATTTCAAAGTATGTAAATAATGCTTAAAGTGTATCAAAGTTAAAAAATGTTGATATCTTAACTTGAATAAAATAAATGAATAAATAATTTGAAGACGTGAGCTGATTATAGAAGTCACGAGTGTATGAATTCTTAAGTGAAGTGCTTTAAAAAGAAAAAAACCTTTTTAAGACAGAGATAGTCCGCATATCGATAAATATTACATTTGTTTCTTATGCATACACAAATGTTAAGTAAATGTAACCATTTATTTTCCTTCACTTGTCCTTGCATGAATTGCTAAATATTTAGAAAAGTTTTCTTTCTTATCATCTTTTTATGAGATTTTTATTTGTTTTTTTTTTTATTGTATTCCTGTTAAGTGGTTTTTCAAATCCTAGTGTTTGAGAGAATTGACCAAGAAATTCGTGTTTTTTCAGCTTTTTCCCCCCTTCGTTTGAATTTTAGCATGATGATTTTGCATAATATACTTCCTTTGGTTTGTAGCAATTTAATTTTGGTATATTTGTTGCAAGATGATCGCAAAAAGAAGTCAATGTATGTTAAATTAAATTTTTTACTAAAGCTACGTTTTATACTTTTTTAGAAACATCCAATCAATTTCTTTAATGGTAATTTTTTAATATGAAAGTGTAAGTTGGATTTTCCTGTTGTTGATCCTTTAGGCTTCGATTGAATTTCAAGAGTGAGTAAGAGTAATTTTTATATATTATTGACATATCAATTACCCGTTAATGTGACTTGAAGTTCATAGCAAAAACTGTTTTTAACCCATTCAAAAAAAGGAGGTTATTAATTGGAATGAAAGTGGCTTTTTTATATTTGTGCCTCAATAACTCAGGCATTTCTGAAACAATTTTAAAAATTTCTTTTTTATTTGAGAGGAGATGCTTACAGATTGGGCCTATCTTTTGAACCGTTATAGATAAACACTTGCGAATTGGAGAGCATATCGATTGCTATGACCGTTATAGTAACAAGTATTTGTAGCCGGACGCTATTACTCATTTTCTATTATTATTAATGAGAATCGTGCTTAGGCTAAAAGCTATTTTGTATGAGAAGAATGTTTAGGTTAAAAATTTACTTCTAGAGTATATAAACAATGCAAACAGCGATCGATTCTCATTCTTTGTGTGCAGGTTGGCATGAGAGGTCAACAAGAGGCTTACTTAACGACTAGGCTCCGTGGTGACGATAGTCGCCGTTGCTTGCAGTTTGTTAAGCTTGCTTGACAGTTTCGTTGTTGTTGGACGCGATGGTGTCCGCAATAAACGGGAACCCTTGACTTCTCATCCATTCTCATTCTTTGTGTGCAGTGAAAATATTAATAAGAACAATTGAAAATAACTTGTACTGAATTATACAATAAATTACACAAAATTATACAAATAAAATAAGACTGTGTTACATATTAAAATTTAAAATTATGAATTAAAAGGTTGTTTTAATTTGATGTACGTGGCTACACTGTTGCAGAGAAAATGTGGCAACCTTTAGTTTTATTTTAGTTACATTTTTAGTTGTGTGAAAACACAACTCTAATTTGAATAACCTTTTTTTGTATCTTTGAAATTTAAAACAATGTGTTTTTTAACGTTTGATTTAATACCAATAAAAAACTAAAGCGGAAAAGTTTGAATTTAGACAAGTTTGTGAAATGTATTAAATTTTTACGTACTTTTGAAGAGTATTAGACCGACTCTTGAAATTTACAGTGAACCCATGGTGAAAAATATGTATAATTTTGTTTATATGATGTTTGAAATTTATCGTTTAAGGCGAAAATTAATGAATTCGCCATCGAGACCACCTGTCCGCTATAACAACAAATATAAAGTTTGAATTTAGAAACTGAAGGGTGTCCCAATAGGTAATATAATTTTTGAACTTTTGAATAGTAAGTTATATACAGAACGCAGAAACTTAAGAGGGACTATTTTATTACTAAATGGAATAATCCGATGGAATAGGAATAATCCTATTTTATTACGAACATACCAACAAACAAACACATTTTGTAGATAAATATGCAATAGGTTTATACCGGAAGCAGACATTTGTTTTAGTTGTCTGTATTAATGATTTGAGAATTAAAAGTTGTAATTCTGTTGATTGAATTAAAGTAATACTAATTAGCTTAAGATTTTCTTAACTAACTTAAATCATTTGATAAAGACTAAAGCACCTGACGTATATGGTCTAACAATTTTAATATAAATTATACGCCACCATTAACGCTCTTGAATTAAAAGTAATTGTACATTTAGGTATACGCCGCACATAGGTTGAAGAGTGGCCGAAATTCATTCATTTTCATGTTCGCCGATTTGGATAATTTATTAGTATTGTGTTGTAAGATATCTGAAGATTATGATTCCGTAATATTAGGCTGATATATTTATTTATTTTAATTGTTTGGACACACACGCTGGAAGTTCGTATATGATCGCTTGTTTTAAATAGAATGCAAATTTACTGTGTAATCAATCTTTTGGTACAATCACAGTAAACTTATCATTTGACTTTGTTGTATATTTTCGTTAATGACAATTGTCATAAATGAGACTTGCATTAAAAAAAGTTGGAGTAAGTGCCATATAAAAAATTTCGTAGCACAAAAAATAAACCACATCAAATGTTCATCAACTTCAGTGGACTGCATCTTTTTCGGTTGAGGTCCCGGCTAAAACTTAAAAAAATTCAGCTGCTCTTACCTGCTTCTCTTCAAAAAAAAAAAAAAACAGTAAAAACTGTAAACTGATAAAGTAACAAAACAAGCATTTTCTTTCATATATGTTGTTGCTGCTTTAATTCTTTACTGTTTAAAATTATTGCATAGTGTAATGTACATACTAATCCATAGTGTTAAGTATTATATGTGACCCGGTCTATAAAAAGGTGGCTTTTGACTCAAAAAATTGTTTTTAACTTTTTTTTTAGTTCGGATAGTTTTAGAGACGCTCTTTAACATGGTGAAAAGCAGAAAGTCCTAAGTGTAGTCAAAGTTTAGAGAAAGTAGAGCACAAATAAAAGAAAAACTGAATATAATTGAAAATCGAGAATGAAGATAATACATGGAATTGAAAATAAAAAAAAACATCACTAGTTTGTAATGCAAAAGACCAACAGAAATAGAACGAAGGAGAACAACTACCGAGAAACTGACGAAATGCATGGTTTAGCTGATTTCTCGAAATTTGTTTTTGAGTCATAAGCCACCTTTTCATAGACCGGGTCACATGGATACTGCCAAGTTCTTTTTTTTTTACTCCCATGGCTGTTACAAATGCCCGTAACTGTGCATAAGAATCTGGTGCATGGTAGCAAAATTATAGCACAAGCTGTTCCATCAATAGATATGTATCTATCTAAAGGCTCTTATTAAATCATTTAATTTTTAATATTATTTGTATTACGTATTCTGTCCTAAAAAGCTTAGGAAGCGAGGAATAAAGACTATTGAGCCTATAAATTACATTATTCACGAAGAATTGGACGTATAGAAACTAATGAAGAAGTAACGCATAATATTTTATAGGCTTTAGACCCATTTAGAAATAGATTTCGCTCAAAGCTGCAAACCAAAAAGTTGAAGTGCGACAATGATGTTAAAAAATTATTAAAATTATTACTAAAATGCTTAAATTACATGTTCGTGTTTTTTATTTTTGTTTTTTTTTTTCTTTGGCAGATGGGGATAAAAATTGGCGGATCAGGAACATATTTTCAGAAACCTATTCTATAGTTATAGTATTTGAGTTGATGTATTAAAAAACAAGGGAGTTATGCCACTTTTTCAATACAAGTTATATGGCAAGTGGGCGTAAAAGTGGGCGGATTTTTTTCAAATGATTCTGATTGTTTAAAAATGCATTGTGCCAAAAAACAATGCCAAGGGCAAAATTTAATTTTCACTTTGTATAGGAGGTGGGCGTAAAAGTGGGCAGATCATTTTGATATTTCCTTTTTTTCTTGATTCAGACAAAAATTGCCTATGTGTTAAATTTCATTGTCCTTCGACAACATCTATTATTAGCTGCTCGTTATACGAAGCTCAACCAATGTGCGCTGCGTGTTATAAAATATGGAAAATATATACAGAAAAACGTATTTGCGCCCTTTAAATCTATTATTGTATTTCATATTGAAATTTAACTATTTCAATCATATATTTAATTAGAAAATTGTTTAGTTATTTTTTAATGAAATGTATAATTAAATCATTCAAACACTTAAATATTTATATACTCAAAAGATCAAATAAAAAAATCACTTTGGAAGAAATGTTGAATTTCCTGCTTATCACAAAGAATCTTTGTCAATCTAGAGATTTTTATTTTCATTTAAATTTTGTAGAAAAAAATTAATGCTCATGCGTCTCAAGTACAGGATGTAACATTTCATTATGTTTTATGTTGACAATACAGACCATCATAACAAAAATGATGAAAAGTGTTTAATCTTAAGACGTGGAGTTGGTTTGCAGACTATTATCCAACCAATGAAATTTGTTGTTCAGAAAATGTTAGAGAAAAGAGAAGATTAGAAGAAAGTATTTTATTTGACAATAGAAATTTACGTTAAATGAAATAATACATACACATATATATTAAACAAACCTTTTTTTAAAATTAGCCTAAATTTTACACAATGAATGCTACTTTCCTACAATCATTTTATTTTATTTAAATTTATTATGAAATTTATATCCGAAATAAAAATAAAATAAATGCCAGGCTACAAATATAAACCTCAATATTTATCAAATAATACCAATAATAATATTTTTCAAATTTAAACAATTTACTAAACTAACGACTAAAAACATAAAAATAAATAAAAACAAAAAAAAACAACAAAAATATACAGAGTGGCTAAAATCCTATTTTGATTAGACCATAAACTAATTTACATATAAAACCTGGTTAAAATTATTGCACATCTGTTATCGCTTTTAATCTGTTTGCAAAGTGTGTTGTTATTAATGATGATCTCTCTTTTTAGCTGTACATAAATACACACACACACAATAAATAAAAACACAATACAAACACACTAAAATACTGGCTTATGGACTGAACACAACAAAAAGAAAAAAAAAATATGCATACCAACAACAAGCCTGTGTATCAATTTGAAAATTCCAATAATTTTATTTTGTTTTGAATAGCTGTACAACAACAATCATATAACAGAAATAAACCAAATAAAAATTCTACCTACACATAGACGGAATACGAGGGTATCACTACACCCAGAGAAAAAGAGGACATGGTTATGATATGGTCACAACAACTATGCTATGTTCTTTGTAACAATGTATAGTTGCGGTAAAAATATTATAGTTGTTTTTAACAATTCTTTAGTTACGATATACATTTACTTTATTAATATTGATTTATTATGTGGTACCATGCACAGGAAGTACAACATGGTTGGTTTTAACTAAAAAGTATTCGAAACGCAATCAAAGTTTTATAAATTATAACAATACATTAATATATTTTACCATAATGCATTAATATTAATCACGCTATAATTACAAGCAAACAAATTAAGTACATATGTATTTAAAAATATTTTGTTGTAGGACTTGACAGACTTTACAGTTTAAAAAAATCACAAAATCACAAAACAAAATAAAAAAATGAATAAAATAAACAAACAATTGATTTTGAATTTATGTTTTAAAATAATTTTTGTAACAAATTGTTAATACTCGTAAATGAAACAATAAATACGTAAGCCTTTTATTTCAGAAAATGTTTGCATTTGCGAGACCACATTGATTGATCATTACATTACAAGACATTTTAAATCATATTAAGTTTTCTTAATCTGACTATTTAATGTTTTATTTGAACATGGTACAATTACGTTTAATTATAATATTGTTCCTTTATTACAACATAGTCATATCTCAAAAAAATTAAAAATTTTTAGTTACTTAAGCAAAACTGCTCTTTAAGACCTTCTGTACATGTTGAAAAAAAATCAGATTTATATCCCAAGCCGAACCGGAGTTATAGAAATTACAATTGCGGTAATTAGATCATAGTACTTATGTCTTATAAACGTAAAACGCATTTTGCCAAGTTCAAGTTTTTTTTGAAATATGACTATTTTGCAATAAAGGAGCGATATGTTAACATTTTAAACATAATTATGTTTATTATTTACCACGTTATTGTTACGCTAGACAAAAATATGATTCCAAAACCAACTACATTATTATTAAATGTAAGAATACCATGTTTTGCTTACAACCATATAATCTAACATGTAGCTCTTAAATTATGGTTACCTCAACCATGGTTACTTTTTGCATGTAGACTTATAGCTTATGTCCTTGAAAATTATGGAAGCTCGTGTTCGTTTGCATTTTGAAGCAAATTGGATTTTTTTATGTATCGACCTCAAAACATAAATATCTAAATAACATTTATTAAATAATGGTTTTTCAAGTAACGTGTATGAAACCGTGTAAGAATTATTTAATGGAATAATAAAAAATATAAAACTATAATATAAATTTCCTTTCAAAGTGACACCTTGTAATTAAGTAATTATAATCGCTCGAGTAATTGGCTTAAGGTCTGTGTTACTTCGAACGAGATTTCATTAAACTAAAGTTGAACATTTTTGAATCCCTTGAATCAGTCGCTTGCTTTTACTGTTTGTCTCACTTGGTTACCATGTAAAACGTTAAAAGCTTTCATAAATATTAACAAATAATTAAAGATCGGTAAAATGGTGTCTGAGGGGAGCATGATAACAGAGTAAAAAGATCTTCTTCTTCTTTTACCTAGTACAAGTTTTACTTGCTTATTTATTAATATATAGAAAACCTTTCAATAGATTGAAAATCAAGATTGAATCAATTAAAATTTTTAGTAGATTTTATTCGGTATTTGGTTTCCTTTGGTAGAAGGAAACATTTTTTTCTATAAATTTTAGTCAGGATGATGACAAAATTTTATTTTATTTATTATTAAACTTCAAACTTAAAATTACTTCATCAAGAGTAACTATATATTATATTCTCCTCTCTCTCTATCTCTTATTTTCCCTGCATCAATAATATATGTACTTAGAAATATTAGATATACAGCCCAATCATGAATATTCTCACGAAATTTCTTTTTCACGGAAAACATTTTTCTCGAGAAAAGTTTCCTCCAATTATGAACTCCGTAGGAACAAAATAATAAAGAAGTATCATTATTATAATATGAAGGGAGCTATTTCGTTTATTTACGAGTACATATTATTTTTCTTTTAAAATTCATAATACCAAATTTTTCCTCCAAATTTTTTTCACTTTTCGCCGTCAGTAGAGAGAAAAAAATATCGCGAGAAAAAGAAAAAGTAAAAAAACTGGCATATAATATTTGTTTATAATAGGCTTAATAATGCGTGAAGTATGAGAAATTGTACTAGACATTTTTCATTGTTTTTATGATTTCCTTGTTTGCTCTGCGCTGTTAACTGTGACTTCTGTTTGAAGCATGTGTTTTTTAGAAATTTAAGTTTCGCCATGAGTTTGGCGGAATTATCGTTTTGTTCTCAGAAATAAATTTATTCTAGGTTGGCACTGTGTAGTGAAAGTTTACTTACACAGTTACCAAGTGAGATACCTACTTTCTAGCCACCAGACAAAATATTCTATAAAAAACGTTCGTAAATTGTTAGATTTAACATTTTTGTAACAGTTTGACAATACAGTTATAAACACAGACAAGAGTTTCAAAAGCTGATTTATTTAGAAATATAGAAAATGCTGCATTTAATTATGCTGATGCCTCTTTTCTTCGAAAAACTTTCGTATACATTTGTGAATAATTTTTCTTTCCTAAAATTTTTTTTGAAATTAATATAAAAAATAAATTATGCTGCAATTAATTTAATTTAGTTGTTATAATATCAAACAGTTCAACTTAAAATATCACAAAAATTAAAAAACATACGCAAAGCACAGCGCGCATTCATACCAACTTAATCACAATCAGTATGAAACAGCATCTACAGTGTAATGAGGAGAAATGTAAAAAAGAATAAAAATACAAAATTGCATTCGTGGCTATAAAGATGGTTGACAGAAAGCAAGAACAACTGAATATGACGATTTGTAGAGAGAACAACAAAGAAATACATTTGTTGTGCATGGATTTCCTCTAACCACATTAATGTTGATATGAATACTCCTCGTATTTGTATTTACAAAGATAGTTGGTTAAATAGATGATGTTTACAATGTTTACAACCTAAAGTAGATAGATGCAAAGAATGCTGATGAAGGATGTAGCGATCCAGAAAGTGCTGCATTACATTCTGTTTTTTTTCCTCTTATTTTGGAAAACGTCAGCATACATTTGTAAATAATCTTTCTTTCTTTAAAATTTCCAGAAATTAAATTAAAAATAAACTTATTTATTTGTTCCAAGAAAAAAAACTTGTAAACTTTATATATTTTTGACATACATGGGAGCAACTAATTAGATGGACTAATTAGTTGACGATTTCATTAGCATTGAATAATAAATAATACTAATGTTTTTTTTTAGCATTATAAATTTATTTAAGTTTATATTTTATTTGACCTTAAAAAATTCAATTTTTGTTCACTTAATCTTTTTTTGGGCTCTAGGTCAGTACATTTATTCAAATAAAACTCTTTTTTGTTTTATTAAAATACATTTATATTGTTCAATATTTCGAACAACCTTCGGTGTTCTTCTTCAGGAACTAAAAAATATACAAACAATAAACAAACTTAAAAACACACAAAACAACATTTTTATCTTTTACAAAGAAAACAATTTTTATGTATATATTGAAATTTTAAACTTATTATAAAATCACCTTGCTTAGAGTAAAGCTGTGAATCTCCTATAGTGGGAGTATTATGCCTACTAAAGATGTTTTTGTTTATATTTTGTTATAATATGTCTGTACATTTGCGCGCAATTTTCTGTATCTCTTTTATAATTCATACTTCTGTCCTCCGGAGTATTAATAATATGTAACATCTCAATTATGTATCTCTTTTTATAGTTATTTTCTTGTTGTAGTATTGTTGCATTTTCTATATTGGGAGAGTGGTTACTCATTGCACAGTGGGCTGCTAACGCGGTTTTTTGTTCTGTTATTCCCTTTCTAGTTTTATAATCTGATTTGTGTGCAGCTAATCTCGTCCTTAACTTCGACTTTGTCGTTCCTATATATATTTTATTACAATCATTTGATCCATCTCCGTAACATGGTATTTTGTATACTACGTTAGATTTGTCCAGTTTATCAATTTTTGTTTTAGTATTTGAAAACAACATGTTTAGAGTAAAGTCAGTTTTTAATGCAATGTTGACATTGTGTTTGTTGTAAATATCTGATTGAATAATTCTCTCTGTAAAACCTGGGACATGCGTCATAGATTTTTAAACTCTCTCCTGTTTTAATACTGGTGTTCTATTAAGATCATCTTGCGCGTTTTTTATTATTTGTATTGCCATCATAAAGGAGAAACTGTTCTTTTGTAAAATTTTTCTTATTTTTTTGATATTTTCTTTGTGGTATTCTGCGTCACTTAATTGAAAAACTCTTTTTGCGAAATTTCGTGCTGTGTTAATTTTCACATGTTTTGGGTGATTCGAGTAAAAATTAATAATACGTCCTGAAGCAGTAGATTTTTGATACTAATCTGTTGATATTGTATTGTGTTGTCTTATGATCAATAAATCCAAATAAGGAAATTTTTTTTCTTTCTCTAATTCCATCGTAAATTTAATGTGTCTATGAAAACTGTTTAAGGCATCAAGAGTTTTATTCACATCTTTTGTCTTTGTTATGCAGAATAAGTCATCTACATACTTGTAAATCACTTTAGGTTTTTGTCCTAATCGTTCTAGTGCATTATCTAGTAATTCCTCCATTACTATGTCTGCAATAACAGGTGAGGCTGGAGAGCCCATCGGCATTCCTCTTAATTGTTCGTATATTTTGTCGTCATATTTGAAATATCGATTTTCTTTTATACAAAAATGTATTATGTCCAAAAATAGAACTTTCGGTATTTTAGTTAATGAGGAAATTGTTTCCCATTTTTTGTCTATTATATCTAATGCTAAATTAACTGGTATACTAGGGAACAAGGATATAACGTCGAATGAGACAAGGACTTCATCGTCGCAAAGAGATATATTTGTTAATTTATTTTTTAATTCTTTTCCATCCTTAATATTATACTTAGAGTTAGATTTTTTAGAATATTAACTACGTATTTGCATAGGCCATACGATGGAGAATTTATAGATGAACATATAGGTCTAAGTGGTGTGTCTTCTTTATGAATTTTAGGAAGTCCATAAAATCTTGGTGCAGTAGCTACAGAGGTGATCAATTTGTATTTGTCATTTATTTCAATTATATTTAATTTGAATAATTTTTCTACTAAGTAGTTATTACGAGTTTGTAGTTTTGTAGTTGGGTCTGTTTTTAGTCTTTTGTACGTGCACATGTCATGTAAAATATTTCTCATCTTCATTTCATAAAAAAAGAGTTTTATTTGAATAAATGTACTGACCTAGAGCCCAAAAAAAGATTAAGTGAACAAAAATTATAAATTTATTTAAAAAAAAGTTTCATTTATAATAAAATCAAAGATTTATTTTTCTTTCTTATTTCCGGCAAAACTGCTTTGAAAGCCTCACAAATTTTTTTGTATTTCTCCTCCAAAATTTATTGTTTTGTTTAAAGACACTTACTTCTTAAGTAGAGCTGGATATTTTAGTCATGCTTTTGTGAACATTTTTAATTAAGATCACCTGTCGGTTACACGTTGATAATTGAGTTTGGAATTGTTGGAGGCTTAGTTTATATAACTAAATATTAAAAACTAATAACAAGTTGTATAGTTTTGAAGTTGCCCTCGAACTTTAACGATTTTCCACACAATTGATGTTTGCATTTTGGTTTGTATTTTGGCATGTTTGTTGGGTGAGTGCACGTGTGTGTTAGAATATTTTGGAATTGATTTTTCTGTGTTTTGTTTTTATCAATTGTGCTGTTTTGTCTGTCAATGTTTTGGTAACCCCCTATAGAGTAAACTGCAGCAGTAAAAACAAGCGCTTTTGGCAAAACTTAATTAAAGCCACAGAGTCCAATAAAACACCGTAAAATACAATTCACTCAATCCAAATCAAACTCAGCAATTCTGCCTCTTTTTATAAACATTTCACCATCACAATATTCCAAATCAAATTGTGAAATATATTGAAACATAGAGATTCATAGTTAAACAAATCGTATTCAAATCTTTTGTTGGATTTGCCAATATGTGGAAGTATAAGCATGACTATATGTGTATGTGCGTTTCCATGACTACAAAATTATAAATTTTATTTTAAATCACATTTTTATCAAATTTCATGATTGTTTCACAAATTTTATTAGATTGTCTAGTTTTCATAACAATCCAATTGAAAAAAAAACATTACGGCCAATTATTAAAATAGTTTTATTTTTTTATTGTTTTAAAATTGATATTGCCAAGGCTAAATAAAGTATTGACATGGGAAAATAAAGTATGTACTGAAAAAGCTATACGCATATCACCAACAAAAATTCAGGTACCGTAACGGTTATAAGTGAAATCAAAATAGTTTTTTTGTTGTAACAGTTAACGATTTTAAAACAGATTTCATTTGTCAGTTTATAACAGTTCAAGAGTATATTCATATACATAAGATTAAATAAACTATTGGGACACCCGTTTATTTACAAAACCAAATTTTATATTTGTTGTTATAGCGGAGTTAGTAAAACAGGTTCTTTGTAAATTTCAATTAATACAACTGTTCAAAAGTATGGCTATAAACATCAAATTAAATAAATTATTGGCATACCCTTTGATTTTTAATATCAATACTTGTTACTATAACGGTCATAGCAATCGACATTCTGTCCAATCTGAAAGCGTTTGGCTATAAAGGTTTAAAAGATAGGCCCATTTCAGTCAATTTATGTCACCAATGGGGGCACCATGGCTATGGAGTTGAGATTGTTTACGTAAGATTAGCATAGATTCTTAAAAAGCAAGTTAATAAGAATTCTTTAGTATATCGCAGTATAACTTTTAAGGTCTCCAAAAAAATTATATTGATTTCATATCTAATTTATAAAATGATATTTATCTTATTAATTTATTATTTTTAATAAGATTGAAAAAATTAATTTTTGACCCGTAGATCATGTTTGCCTAAACTCAATCCGAAATTCATAGATTTTATTAACTTGTTAAAACATAAAAACAGTAAGTAAATTTAAAATGAGGCCAGCCTGTTGTGGTTGAAAAAATAAGGTCATTGTGAAGTCTAAATGTCTGCCTACTACGCTTGCAAAACTATAGTCATGTAAGCGATAATAACGTCAATATGGGGACAAATTTTAATTTAAAGTTTTTTTTAATAGTTGTTATAGCTTAGATACTGTGCACAAGGCAAATTTGACGTATCTGTCTATTATAGTTCAAAGAGTAACAATATTTGTATTAATATCACATCACTTTTGGAATACCCTTTAATTTTTAGTATTTGTTTTTATAACGGCTATATTAATACATCTTTTGAGTCTTCAAGAATCTACCTATTACAGTTCCAGAGATAAAGGGCTGTAGCAGCTGGACAGACATTGTAAGGATATCAATAGAATTTCATTTTTAAACGTTGTGTATGGAACCTTAAAAAATGAGCAAAACTTTATTTTGATAGAAAAAATCAAATTACCATCTCCCAAATTGATTCAAAACTGTACTTTTGAAAGTTCGAAAAACATATGAGTTTATATTCACGATTTATTTTCTACTGTTTCGGTTTTGTCGTTTGTTGCACCAAATACGAAATTAAAAAAAAGCCTTTGAGGAAGAATTGTGGAATTCGTTCGATCTACCGATCTTTATGGACGTATTTAAAATCTAGCTTAGCAAATGCCTTGCTGAACAGTCATCTTGAATGGATCCAATAGCTCTTTTAGTATATCAAAGGCTAAATTATTCGCACTTATGATGCACGATGACGAAATTCACACTACATTAATATTAGGTACCTAAAACTGATCAAATAAGCAGTAACAAATATTTCAGGTTTTTTAACTCTCGTTAAACTGTCAACTAATAAACCATTTGTTTAAACATAGTTGAAGAAGAGTTCTAGACCAGATCGCTCTCATTATCCCGCACAAGGATTTATTTAGCTGTCTGTTCAGAGCTGAATGTGATACTTGTAGAAGTGGATGAGCTTCTCAGCATCGCAGTTGCCTGTATTAGTCTCATGCCTGAGCTGTATAGTTCATAAAAAAAATATTTATATTAAAAATATATACAAGGAAAATATTAGTGTTGACAGATTTTCAAATACAGGATGTACGCCGGGAAGGTATACTACTTTGTTTTGCCACCATTTTGGTAAACATTAGTCTTGTCAGTTCATATTTGGCAGTCGTAAAGTAGACATGTGGTCAATTTAGTACGGAAAATATTCGATGCCTCATCGTATACAGGGAGGATCACAATGGAATTGCTGCGAGACCCCTTACCACAGCAAGTTATTTCAAGAAATAGTGATGTTGATTGGACTCCACGGTCGCCTAATTTGACTGCCTAAACTTCTTTTTGTAAGAGATATCTGAAAAGCAATGTTAATACGAATAAGCCAGAAATACTTGAGCAACTTAAACAAAATATTCGTGATGAAATTAATAAAATTCCACGTGACATGTGTGAGAATGTATTGAAAAATGTGATCAAAAAGGCTCGCACATGTGAGGCTAATAGAGGCGGACATTTATCTGATTTTTTTATTGTATACAAAATTGCCGACCTTAAATAAAACATTAATTAATATAAGAACCATTCTCTTTTATTTAAAATTATAAAGAAACAAAGTAGTATATCTTCCCGGATGACACCCTGTAAATACACTAAAATAAAACCTATAACTCTAATTTCCACGTAATATTTGTTTAGAAAGTCTTGACAAAAGCAAAGTTTTTTAAATCAAGTAAATGTGAAAAATCTTTCGTGCATCCACATGACTGGTAAATTTGAATGTATCATTATCGATTTTAAGGTTACCTGGCATTCACATACAAGATTAGTTGTAGTATGCAGATACGAGGGCTGCTATATATATTTCTGGCCTACAACACTGAGTGCTGCCAAGTGCAATCTGATATTTCCATTGGAAAGTTTGTCATTTTTAAGCATAATCGCACTCAAAAAGTTTTGACGTACGACCATTATTTGTGTTGTTTACAGTGACTTGAAAAAATTAATATAGAAAAAAATGGAATTAACTCGTGAATATTTTCGTGCCATCATTTTTTACAACTTTCGACGTGGATTATCACGACAAGAGTGCATTGATGAACTTAAATATTCGTATGGCGATGAATCACCATCCTATAGCACTGTGAAAAATTGGTATAATGAATTTAATCGTGGCCGAAGCTCGCTCAAAGACGAATTCCGTGAAGGTCGTCCAAAAACAGCTGTTGTGCCAGAGAACATTGATGCCGTACGTGAACTCATAATGCAACATCGACATGCGACACACCGAGAGATAGAGACATCCTTGGACATTTCTTCCACCAGCATACATTCGATACTGCATGAACACCTGGCCGTAAAAAAGGTTTTTTCTCGTTGGATGCCGCACAATTTGAAAGTCGCTCAAAAAAAGGCTGGTTTCGATTGGTGCAAAGAAATCTTGCAAAAATACGTTTGCGGTGCTTCAAAAGACGTTTATGAGATCGTCACAGGTGACGAATCATGGATCTATGCGTATGAGCCTGAAACGAAACAACAATCGACCGTGTGGGTCTTCAAAGACGAGCAAAATCCAACGAAAGTTGTTCGTGGAAGAAGCACTTCGAAGCAAATGGTCGCCTGTTTCTTCGACAAAACTGGACATGTGGCGACTGTTCCGCTTGAGCAACGTAGGACGGTCACTTCTGAGTGGTACATTACAGTTTGCTTGCCTGAAGTCATCGGAGAAATTCGAAAAACCAACAAGAGAAGACGAATCATTGTTCACCATGACAATGCGAGCTCTCACACATTGGCTCAAACCAGAGCGTTTTTCACCGGCCAAAACGTCGAATTAATGGGTCATCCGCCGTATAGCCCTGACTTGGCACCTAATGACTTCTTCTTGTTTCCGCACATCAAGGAATAAATTCGTGGTCAACGATTTTCGTCGCCAAAAGAAGCTGTTGAAGTGTTCAAATGCTCAATCGGAGTGGAAAAAGTGCTTCGACAACTGGTTTGAGCGAATGCAAAAGTCTATAAATCATGCTGGAGAATACTTTGAAAAACAATAAAACCATTATTGATTATAAATATTCGCATTTTCACTATTAAGCCAGAAATGTATAGAGCAGCCCTCGTACTCATTGAAATGTGATTGCAGCTGGGCTGTCATATATTATACGAATATTTCTGCAAAAAATTCTACAATAGCAGAGCCACTTTGCCACATTTTTTACGACTAATGCTGCATTCGTTCGACGCTTTTTAAAGAATTCTTAGGTAGAAAGATCAACATGCATCTCAATTAAAGACTCAGAATTCCCCAAAAAGACAACATTAAACTTCAGCGTCAGTAGTCATTTTAAATAGAAACATCTTGGACTTAAAACGACCTCTTTAAGATAGACAGGCAACTTAGCTATTTATATATTTAATTTCCTTATAGGAGCATCTCTTCAAGAAAATTTACATACACGCGAGCTAAAATTATCAACTTGAAATTTTTGCATGTGAACATAAAGACTTTTCAAATAATTGACAAAATGTCTTTTGAGGTTACATTGAGGCAATATGTACTGCAAACGTTTGTTAATTTTTGTTGAATGTTGTTGTATCGTTATTGTGGCAAACATATAATGATGGTTAAACTATGTTGCAAGATGCGGGTTTTCTTTATCTCACTGAAAGAAGCCATTAAAAGAAATTATGTTTTCAAAAGTGTAAGAAAAACTTAAATTGGTAACCAACTTCTACATTTATACCTCACAGTAGACACACACGCACACATACACTTTTATACTTATACACTTGCAAAGAGATTATAATGCAGACAGTTGTAGAAAGTGGCATTTAAAATGTGGCGTTTGTAATGGGTTTTTGACGCTTGGTGTCGTTTGTGCGAAACAACAAATTTTCCCGGTGAAATGAGAAACGATTATGTTGGGTTTGGTAGCATTAAAACTAAAATAAAGCAACAAAATAACTTTTCTTTCTTTTTTGTTGTCTTTACTATTTTGTTTTGTTGTCAGGTTAGTTGTTGTGTCTTCAAGTTATTTGTTTAGTATTTACAAGTCCTTTGGGATAATGACGGTTTATGGGATGAGAAAGAGAGAGATAGATAGAGAGAGATAGTTAGAGTTAGAGTGCGAGAGTAGCAGTAAAAGTAACCCATCTCACAACATAAATGTCTTCTCAAGGCGTCATATTTTTTTGAAACCAATGTCTGTTCCACAGGTCTCTAGTTTTTCTTATTCATTTCATTATGGAATCCTTGTTATCCGCATTGCTGTTATTTACGTAAATTTTAAATTATTCTTTTTTTTTGTTGCTTTTTATTTTGGTGTCTTAATCTGGTGTGTCTGTCTATATGTACTTTTTTTAATTTTATGTTATTTTCTAACAATTTGTTGTTATTGTTATTTATTTATCTTTTCTGTTATCCTTTGGGTGAGGTGAATTTAATACTATTTTAGTAGTTAAGTTGACGTTTATTTGTTTTCCTCATTGTCGTCATCTTCAAAAGACATATTGAGTAGAGTCAAAATCATCGGCATTTAGCTGATTACAGAAAATTACTTAAGAAAATTTATAACGTTTAAGAAAATTCGATTGCAGATGGAAAATTGGAAAAACTAATTTTTTAATAAAAAAATGATTTTAATTAAAGTCATAGATAAAGAAGAGTAAGAAAAGCCTGAAATAATAACAAAAAAATTATTTTCAATGGTCTATATTAGTGTCAGTTGTCAAGCAAATTATTTTGTGGAAGGTTTTAATAGAAAATCACACAAAGCTACAATTATATAGACTAATAAGCCGAACATGTCAAACCTACTTTAGGATCAAATTAAAAATAAGTAGGGATTAATTCTGAAGCATTTAATAGTACTGGCTCATTTACAGGAAATCAACGCTGATATTAGACGTCAAGTTTCTACCTTACAATGCCATTATAAACTTTATTAGTTTTATATATTGAATAATATTAAATATTTAACACAGTGCAGCGCTAAAATCTTGAACCAATTGAGACCCATAAAATTTGAAAACTTAAGGAGGTAGAAGAAAACCCTTATCTGTATTTTTAATTATTATTAGCTTAAGCTTTTCTTAATTTGTTTTTGATGTTTGCGACTAGGACGAGGATTTTAAAGATTTTAAAGAATATGTACTGATTCTTAAGTCTATATCTCGTGAGATCTTCGAAATATTACTTGTCTCCCTTAGGCAAAATTTTAACTCTTAATCATATCTAGAAATTTTACCTCGAGTTAAAATAAAAAAAACAAAACATCTTACTTAAAAACTGTCAAAAAACGTAAAATTACTTCATAGACTTTTATTGTTGATGATGGAATATATAAGGACACTTCAAATAAAAATAAGGATACCTCAAATCTTTTAAAACATATATTGAACTTTAGTTGTTGCTCTTGGAGCTATTCTCATCATCTGAAGACATGTTTAAGGCCGCCTCGCATGCTTTATTTTCGTATAAATATACTTTGAAAAGTAAAGTTTTAATGTCATGGTCACACCGATTGCTTGGAATGACTTAAGCATATTTTTTAGTATAAGTTGACACTAGTCGTCGACTTTAGCCTGAGACTCTTGATTTGAATGCGTCCCAAGCAATTCAGCCGTTTTCGTGCAAAATATTTACTTTTTAGCAACTGTCGAATGTCTGGTCCACTGAGTACACCTGTGTTAGGAAAAAATAAATAAATAAACATTTTTAGAGCTGAGTAAAGAAGTACATTACCGGCTCAATTTTTTTTAATAACTCTCAGTGTTGGAAAAATTTTCTTAAGGCAGTGAAATACTTAGTACGTATGTTTCGTTCGCTGCGACATGTCTCAATAAAAAACTTAAAGGGCCCAAGCATTTTTATTATTTATTTCTATTTTGTTTCTATTTCATTAACAAAAGCATAGTATTTTTAATTTTGATAAACATACCATTAAAAGTGATTTCTTGGTCCTTTATTGAGTTTTTGATGAGATTGTGGTGCTATAAGTATGTGAGGGAGTAATCATATTTTGCTTTGTTTTTGGATATCTTTTTGTCATATATTTTGAAATCTTTGAGAAAGATGTTGGTATTTACTTGACTTGTCTTAAGGCAGAATTTTTAGATCTATTTAAAAGGTAAAAGTTTGCTGAAGAGAGAAAAGCAATATTTCGTATAGTTCACGAGATACAGACTTATAAAGCAATGCATGTTTTTTTAAAATATACTAAAATCGTCTTCCTAGTTGCTAACTTCAAAAATTAATTTAAAAAATAAACTTTAGCTACTAATTCAAAACCTAGCTAAGGTGTGCTTCTGCTATTATAAGCTTTCAGATTTCGGGGGTCTCAACTGGTTTAAGATTTTGTAGTTGAGAAATGTGCTGCTGTGCTTTTTAAACAGTTCGGAAAATTTGCCAAATTATTTAAAGAGTAACTACAATTATTTAATAAGCTGCTTTCGATTGATGTAACAAATAAACACATTTTTCTTTCGACTCAGTTGGGCTTTCAGTGTTAATTTAATCTACTGGAAAAAGGTTTTTAAAGTAGTTTTCAACTTTACAAAAATTTATTAAGAGAATTAAGCGACCATTTTCAAAATGTTGCCTTGTTTTTGCTATCTATTTATTATAAGGTATATAAAAAAAATTCTGTCCCAGTAAAAATAATAATTACAACAATAAAAATTTATCCATCTGCGTAAACGTTTAAAAATTAATAATCTTCAAATTTATCTCAAAAGAACGAAAATACCTACGCTTAATTTTATTTAAAAAAAAATATTATAAAAAAGCTTAAGGTTAATTTAATCATTAGAAATATTTTTCATATTCTTGTTTATGATTAGGTTCGTTAAAAAGATGATGTTTACAATGTGTACAACCTAAGGTGTATGAATAAGAAGAATGCCGATGATGAAAAAAAAACAAAAATTTTTAAATTCAGTATCCTTTCTTAATGATTCTAGAAGTTAAGAAATACGTAAACTTAAATCGAATTAAGATTGTTAATTTCTTAAATACTAAAAAAAGCTCGACAAATACTTTAAAAAATATAATTGTAATTTACATATACGAGGGCTGCTCTATATATTTCTGGCCTAATAGTGAAAATGCGAATATTTATAATCAAAAATGGTTTTATTGTTTTTCAAAGTATTCTCCAGCATGATTTATACACTTTTGCATGCGCTCAAACCAGTTGTCGAAGCACTTTTTTCACTCCGATTGAGACACCTGTAAAACATGGTTTTTGAACACTTCAACAGCTTCTTCTGGCGACGAAAATCGTTGCCCACGTAATTTTTTCTTGATGTGCGGAAACAAGAAGAAGTCATTAGGTGCCAAGTCAGGGCTGTACGGCGGATGACCCATTAATTCGATGTTTTGGCCGGTCAAAAACGCTTTGGTTTGAGCCGATGTGTGAGAGCTCGCATTGTCATGGTGAACAATGATTCGTCTTCTCTTGTTGGTTTTTCGAATTTCTCCGATGACTTCAGGCAAACAAATGGTAGTGTACCACTCAGAAGTGACCGTCCTACGTTGATCAAGCGGAACAGTCATCACATCACCAGTTTTGTCGAAGAAACAGGCGACCATTTGCTTCGAAGTGCTTATTCCACAAACAACTTTTGTTGGATTTTGCTCGTTTTTGCTCATACGCATAGATCCATGATTCGTCACCTGTGACGATCTTATAAACGTCTTTTGAAGCACCGCAATCATATTTTTGCAACATTTGTTTGCACCAATCGACACGAGCCTTTTTTTGAGCGACTTTCAAATTGTGCGGGATCCAACGAGAACGAACCTTTTTTACGGCCAGGTGTTCATGTAGTATCGAATGTATGCTGGTGGAAGAAATGTCCAAGGATGTCTCTATCTCTCGGTATGTCGCATGTCGATCTTGCATTATGAGTTCACGCACGGCATCAATGTTCTCTGGCACAACAGCCGTTTTTGGACGATCTTCACGGAATTCGTCTTTGAGCGAGCTTCGGCCACGATTAAATTCATTATACCAATTTTTCACAGTGCTATAGGATGGTGCTTCATCGCCATTCAAAGATTTAAGTTCATCAATGCACTCTTGTCGTAATAATCCACGTCGAAAGTTGTGAAAAATGATGTCACGAAAATGGTTACGAGTTAATTCCATTTTTTTCTATATTAATTTTTTCAAGTCACTGTAAACAACACAAATAATGGTCGTACGTTAAAACGTTTTGAGTACGATTATGCTTAAAAACGACAAACTTTCCAATGGAAATGTCAGATTGCACTTGGCAGCACTCAGTGTTGCCAGGCCAGAAATATATATAGCAGCCCTCGTATATTTTGTATAAGCGAATTGTTTAAAATTTTGCATATTTGTCAGAATCTTCTTCTTGACCTTTTATGCGACTTTCTGGAAATAACATATTTCTTTAGAACCAACTACCTTTCAAACTCAAGAATCGTTTCTAAGTATGATAATTTTTTAAGCCAACAAACGTAATTCAATAGTTTAAGGGTGACATGTTTTGTTTTTTATAAATTATTTTTTTTATTTCGAGTCCAGTTTAAATTGTTTTTATATTTTAAATTAAATAGTATTAAGGTGTAGTTCAATTCATTGTTGAAAAAAATTTAAATATTTATGATAGCCAGCTTCTTCTACCAGCCTCTTCAGTTGCCAAAAAGCTTAGAATTTTATAAAAAGAAAACTGTTCATACGAAATATTTTAAAAATTACTTTAACTTATTTTGTATCCAAAGAAATAGGCATTGACCAATGTATAAATGTATTCCCGTCCAAATGTACAAGTGTATTCCCATTGAATTATGAGCATAAAAAAATCTGCACCTATTAAAAATTTAATTGCAGGCTTAGATTGATTTTAATTAATATTTTAATTGAATAAAATATTAGTTTAGTAAAAATTAAAAATTAGTTTGAATATTGTAGATACAAAGCTTAAAGAAGAGAAAAGTTCCATTAGAAATTGGCCACATTGTTAGAAATTAGTCATGACTTTCCACCTGACACCAAGAACAACGATTCAAGGGGAAAAAGCTCCACACAGAAAGGTAGAAATTAAATTAATATATTAATTGTTTCAATTATTTATTTATTTAGAAAATTTTTTCATTTTTTTCTTTAGTTAAGTATATAATTGATTCAAGTATTTGTTTAATTCGAAAACTAATTGTTTTCCCCTAAAAAAAATTCCTCTGTCTTAAAGTTTGATGCTAAAATATTGAAAATTAAATATTTTTATATTTCCAAAACCAATTTTAGCACAAGAGGATCCTTTCTTAAAAATGGTTAATTTTTAATTTTCTAACCCTGTTTAGTTACATAAAAAATGTACGATGCTTAAAGCTGTCATCATAATGTCTTTATAATAAATAAATTGTTAACACACCTTTTTAAAATTTTTTAACTACAAAAATCTCTCCACTACATGAAGGCAGGCAATTGTAACATCAATCAGGTTCGACTTATGTACATTATAAATGGCATCACTACCAGCCCTGGGAAGGAACCATTTTATTCGCTTTTTTAAATTTGCGATATGACTTTCAATTTCCTGGCGGTTTTATTGTTTAGACCCAACAGACCAGTAAATAATAATTTTTATTTTTTGTTCACATTAAAATTCGCATTATTTCGCATGAAAGTAATATTACAAGTGCTCTTCCTTAACTTCAATTATTTGCTTCTGTGTGTACGATAATTATGTTAATAATATGCAAGTATAAAATCTAATATTCCTTTACAAAACAAAATTATGGTTAAGAAGGAAAAAACCAAAAAATTACATCAGGATGTTGGCCTTGTTGCTTCATAAATATTCAAAATCAACTGACAAAATGGTTTAAAAATTCTCATCCGTAACGCAAAACAATAAATTGTTGCTTGTAAATTTATTCTAAAAATATTGTTGACGAAACTGAAAAAATAAAAATGATAGGAGAAGCAGACACTGACTTAATCCATTATCATTTGTATGGTTCATTCAACTACAGTTAAATTATTTCTTCCACTTAATGAAACTCAAAATGCAAAAGACTCCAATGGCATGATATTTTTTTTGGTTTAAAAGGGGAAAACCAAATAACAATAGAGTTAATCTTGAAAAAGGGTTGATTTATTTATGTTGTCGGCTTGTCAGCAATTAGAAAAGTTAAATACACAATGTAAACTGACATTTACACAGCAACAATGTAACACAAATACATTCATGAATATACACACACACTTACTTATGTTTTAAGATAAGTGAGACAATGTGTATAAAAGCAGCAGTAGTGTTAGAATTCACACGTTCAAAATAACCTGTTTAGTAAATTTCGCCTGTTTAGTTTGCATGTGTGTGAGTGTGTATTGCATATAACGAGTGCGTTTTAATATGTGTTTTGTTTTTATACTGTTAGCGCTAGTTGTGGTAAATGTGTCGTGAAATGCTTTAATTTGACGAAAGAGTGATGACATCTCATTAATATTCATTGTGGCTTTCTTCTGAATGTTGTTGGTGCTATTGTTGTTCTATTGTTGTTACCGGATTTGCCACCCATTAATCTTGTTGTTATCCTTATTTCCAACAACGATTTACGGAAATAGTTTTTGGTTTTGTTGGTATTTGATTGCTATTGTTGCTGTTATTGCTGTTGATTCTGTTGATGTTAATGTTATAAATCGCAGGATATGTAGGTGTTAATGAAGCGTATAATGTGCGTACATTTATCAAGGAAACACTAAAGAGTTAAGAATGTTTAACATATTAAACAGAGACATCTTATTTATATTCATTTAGTCTTTAAGATGTTAGATTAATTAAAAATGATGAATGATAAGAAAATTATGATGAAAATTATCTGTAATTCTATGAATAAGATATTGGAGTTTTTAGAACATACTAAATCTTCAAATAAAAGAGGATAGATGGATTGTCAAGGTATAGACCTCTAAGTCGAAAGTTCATCTTTACTGACAGCACGAGGTCTCCGATGTATGCGATATTACACAACTGCCAATGCATCTCCAAGAAATAAATTATATAGTGCAGATTTATAGCTGTTACTGTGGACAAATACGGCATAATTTTTGCTAAATAACGAATAATGACACAACTGAATTTTAACAGCATTGCAAATAATTTCATTTATAGCAAAAGGGAAGAAATCTTACAGTGAAGGATTTAGGATAAATTGTGCGGTCTCTTGCAGTTTGTAATTTTTTTTAACGAAATTTGCCTAGTTTTCTTTTCAATAATGGAAGCATATATTTTTATGATATAGTCAAAAATATAAGGACTATCTTGAATTTAGAAATAAAGAAAATTCGTGCACACAATCTGTAACAAACTATAATTTCGGATTATTATATTACTAAATTATCCACCTATGATCAGCTGATGGAGCTGCTAAGGTGAGAAGTTGGCTACAAATCTGTTTGGCCAGGGTTCAACCCCTGCGGCATTAAAAAAAATTTTTTTTTTCTCTTTAATGGTACAAAAACATACTCAGAATTAACATTAGAGCATGCAGCCTCCCCTCCTTCCTCTATTAATAGCACTACTATTTCATAGCATATTCACTGGCGAAGTAAAATACTAATAAAATGGCTATATCTTTTCCTTTCACCACCTGTCTTATCTCTTAACAATCCCTTTCCTAAAGAATTAACACGGTAAAGAAAAATAACGTCTGAAATGCTACTTCTCTTTAAAAAAAAAATGTAATCTTTGTGGAAACTACAAAAGCAAAAGTCATATCAACCAAACAATAGTTTCTGGATAAGACAAAAAGTTGCAAGTAGGAATTAAAGGTTTACAGTTGCTTGTTTGTTGTTCTGTACTAGCGAAAATCTGAAGAAAGAAGTTACAAGGAGTGCTAAATACAATACATTAAGTCACATAAAAAATATAGAATACTGAAAAATCAATAGTATTTTAATGCAAATTTCGAATGATATTGATTGCCGTACGTAATTTGTATTTTGAATTAGTTTTCAATTGAATTTTAATTTAGTTTTCAATTGATTATTTAATATTTCACTAAAAAGAAATAAATGAAATGAATTAATTATTTAATTACAACAGAGGTTTCACAAAAAAATTAAATACGTCAAGTAATCAGATATAGTGCCGAAAGAGGTGCTTTTGGAAATCGGCATGATCTGTCCTTTGAGGCAGCAGGAAAACACCATGCCTACCTCTAGTTTCTTCCTGTCATTTGGAACAATAAAGTAACTCTAATCAAAAAAAATAATATACGGGGTTATAGAGAATTAAAAAGTCAAAAAAAACATCAAGTGAAAAAACTATATTTCACCCATATTTTCCGAATTACGGGGTTCCCACATTATCAAATTTTTTTTAATATCAATATGGGTACCATTTTAAAGCTTTTGAAGAGATATTTAACCCATTAAGAGCCGATGGCATTTTTATGTAAAATAATATACGAGTATACGCAGTTTTTTATATTTTTTAATTTGTTTTTTTATTTTTTATTGAAGTTACTTCACTAAGCTAAATTGACATGGTAAATGGTATAAAAGATGCGGCATAGCTAAAACTAGCATTTTTACTTGTTTATTACTGTTTTTAAATACTAACTGACGTATTCATAAAGTAATCTTATATCATTTTATGAATATGGCAATAATTGTTCATCTTTAGTTAAGATTTTGATTATTTATACATATTAGTTTCGTTTTGAGAACTGGAATAAATATTAGAGGTTCCGATTAAATTTAGAATTTTTTTCGGACCCTTGTAATCGTAGCAGTATTTGTTATGTCGACCGAGACCATATCTAAAACAAAAAAGTAATTATAAAGAGGCAAATAATAAATTTTGGAATTGACATACATACTTAGCGCTTAAAATAGCATTTGCAATATTGTTTTGTAATCGATTTCTTAGCTCTGATTTAGCTATATTAATTTGACTAAAGACTCATTGCACTTCTGCATTATACCACAGCATGCATAATACTCGCAAGGCTAACTCAGCCAACTCTTTGAAAATTTTATTTCTAGCTAAATTTTGATATGCAAAAACTTTGTAACAAATACATGTAGTATCCATTGGATTACTCCATTTTATAGCATTTATATTATTATTAAGCTGATTTAAAATTGTTTCGATTATTTCCGGGCTATAACCCAGTTGTTGTAAATATTGAGAGGCATCCTCTTATTTTTGTGTTATATTTACGTTATCTACAGATAATTTATCATTTTTTTCTAAAATTATCCGATTTTCTGGCTTTTATTGACACAATTAAAATATATACCGTTATTTACCTTTGGGTTAATTGTTTTAACAGTTAAAAAAATAAGGCAGAGATGAAAAATCTATATATTTATATTAAAATTTACAAATACATAGTTTAGCTTACTTTGTAACAAACAAAACTTGTTGTAGCTTAAAAAACGCTAAAAACCCGCCAACTAAAATTTTTCCAGCTAAAAAAACCACTTAACGGTTTTTTTCTAACTTCTAGCAAAAAATCACCAAATCTTGCGGGAAAACCGCCGTTTTGGCAACACTGGTTCGGGTTGAAAAGATTAACTAGAGAATATTTAAATACGCCAATCGATCAGACATACTTTTGAAAATTTTTCTAAAGAAAATCAGCAAGATCAGTCTAAGCAGCAGGCAACGCACCACGCCTGCCTCTAATTTTTCCATATAATTTGAACAAATCTAGTTTAGTGAATTAACTCCAGTCATAAAAACAAATTAAAAAATAAGTAAGAGTGCTATATATTTGGCTACGCCGAATCTTATATCATCACCATTATGTAAACATAGTTTAGTGAAGTAACTCAAATTAAAAAAGCAATTATTGGGGTGACAGAAAATTAAAAAGTTTGCTCTAAATGGGTTGAGCATTTCTTTTTAATTTTAGTATTTCCTTTAAGATTCTTCCGAAAGCTTTAAAATGATACCCATATTGATATTTTAAAAAAATTTTAAAATTTTAGAGTCCCGTAACTCGGAAAATATGGGTGAGAGCCATTATTTTCACTTGATGTTTTCTTTCTTATTTTTAAATTCTCTCACGACCCACATATTTTTTTTTTATTGGAGTTACTTTATTGTTCCAAATGACATAAAAAACTAGAGGTATGCGTGGTGTCTTGCTTGCTGTCTCGGAAGACATGGACCGAACATGCTAATTTCCAATTTCGATACTTTATCTGATCCAAATTTTATTTTATTTTGTGAAACCGAATTTTATTCCTCGATAAGCAGTTCAAACTGTAGTTTTGCTCTTTATTGTAAAAAGCTATAAAAACTTGCACATAGTATGTTTTTTCCTCTTAACCCCCTAATTTAAAATAGTTTCTAACGTTTTTATTTTTTCAGAAGTGATTGAAATGTTTATGAAATTTTATGTATTAAAAATCTTGCAAAAAACTGGAATTTATTTTTAAATTTCAATGGTAAAGGTTTTTTATCCAAAACAATTTTATGCTGAAAATTATAAAATCCACGGGTATTCATACAACTGAATGCAGCGAGCCACCTTAGTAAGTCTTTTTAATGTTAATTTGTTTAATAACCTTTTATTTTATTTTTTTCTGTTGTAAAAGCAAAAATTTACTTAGATTCTTCCCAATATGGTTCTTTAACGTCTATGGGGCATTATATAACGGTCTACAACTTTTTGAAATACGAGACTATTAACGTCAAAATTAGGTCTTTTTCACTAAGAAAAAGATAGTTACGTTGTCGTGTTGTTCAGTGTTCAACAGCTCACAATCATTGCGTATAAATTTAATAAAAAAGAAATTGTTGTGTATTCTGTTTTCTTCGGTAGAAATGTGTTTGTGGTCTAGTTCTATTAAAGTTCAGTATACAACAATAACACAGAGTAGCCAATTGGTAAAAAGTCTACCATTAAATACATATAAGCACTTTTAGCCATTATTTATTTTTTTTTTTATTAATTCCATAAATATAAACAACAATATAAATACTGATTTTGCCATTTTTAGAAAATTATGCGTCAAAATGAATTTTTAAAATTAATTTTCAAAACTGCAATATGAAAAATTTTCTGCATTAATGCGCATTGTTGAGTAATAATTTTTCATGTACAGCTAATGTAGATTTGTGTTAGAGTGAATGCATAGGTATGTATGACTGGTTGTATTTTCTAGTTGCAAGAAGGGGTTACGACAAACAATCGCAACAATGATTATGAATGTGAACCTTGTTTTTATTTTCTATTATTTTTGTTGTATTCACTTTTGTTGTTTTTTTTTCTGCAATTAAGTAAAATATATTAGTCTCGCAACTGATTTAATTATTTAACATAGAAATGGGCATCCTCGAATAACTTTACTTCACACTATAAAATGCATAGTGGTTGCTGTTAATATTTCTGTTGTTGTTTTTGTAGTTTAGTACCAACTAAATATCCTGGCTAAAGAAATGAATGGCCATACGAGTATTGGTAGTGTTACAGACACACATAAACATACATACAATATTTATAGAAAGCAACAAAAGGTTTTATATTTTTTTGTTGTGTTGTTAATTCATACAAACTCAGTTACTCGCACATATATTTTTAAATGTATAATATGAATTAAGGAGAAATATAAACAGTCATAAACAAAACATATTTATCCCAGGCAGATGCCAGTGTAGTATTAAGCCCAACGAGCTAATGTTGAACGTTTCTCAATGTTGGATGGGTGTTTATTGTTGCTCCATCAACTAATGTGTTCTGTACGCAGAGTGAGAATGAAAATGCTAAAAAAAGCATGGAAATTTTTCAGGTGTTGCCATTATAACTCGATTAAGCTCAAGTAAAAGAAATTATAAAGTATTGTCTATAGAATTATTTTTTTTATAAATATTAATTTAAGTCACAAATTATTTGTTGAATTAAAATAATTTTTTTTTTTCATTTCTCATATGCCTTTTCCTTTAGCAAAACCTTATCATTTGGCAATACTTTTATTTTCCTGCATCCATCCATTAAAAGTGCTAGAAGTAGCATCATGTAATTGCACAAAAATGCGCGCATAATTCATATCAAATGACCATTTTTGAAATCCTTTTATTTTCTTTTATACCTCCACCATGATGCCATGGTACTAAAATATGTATTATCCAACACCTATACTACTAAATATAACATAATGTTCGGTTGGTGCAAAAATAATTTCTGCTTTGGTATTTTTTTTTTGCCTAGGGAAAAGAATAATACCTTTCTTTCTTCAAAACCTATTAACCATATTGAATGAATGCATTCGTTTACATTCTAAGCCAAAAAGACATATGCAATGATTTTCTGCTAAGATGCTAATTTATTGTAACAACTGAGTTCAATCCGCTTCGGTACGTCGATTGTTGGTTGGTTTTTATTTAATCTGTTTTTATACCCTTCACCACAAAAAGTGGAAAAAGGGAATAACTCAGCTTGTCATTCCATTTTTAATATCTACAATATCCATTTTCGCCTCCACAAAGTATATATATTCCGAGTTTTTATGCATAGCGAAGTCGATTAAGCGATGTCAGTCCGTCCGTTCGTGTTAATGTTAGCGTTGAAATCAATTTTGCCAAAGCACTAGATGAGCTAGAGAGAATCAATCAGATATAGTTTCGTATATTTTGCTATTGAAAATCAGCAAGATCGGTCCATGTCCCTCGAGGCAATGGGTACGATTGAGCATCATATTTTTTAAAAATGGGTATCATTTAAAAGCTTTTCAGGAAATACTTCAAATTAAAGACTAATGCTTATCCCATTACATGCCGATGAAATTTTTATGTAAAATTTTATATAGTACTTAAAATTTAATTACGGGGATTTTAAATTAAATTTATTTATCTTAAAAAGTTTTGTGCTAATTATCCCGAATAATTTATTAAAATCAACGATTTGATTATTGAGGATGATAGCATGTCGCAATGGCCATTTCGTTGTAGCTTGCTTAGCTCTTCAGAAAACTTCTCACAAACATTTTAAATAAACTAAAGATTATTGTTTAAACAATAAAGTAAAGGAAAAAACCAAAGTTTAAGCAAAAACAACAATATTCAACACTGATTTTATATTTCTTTCTTTCCACTGTATACGGCTGACTTTTTTCGGCTCTTCCGTAATACTTAAAAGATGATGAAAAATAAAATTAAAAGAACAAATAAAATATTACCAAATACCGCAGTAATTTATTTATGTTCTCTAATAATTAAAATTAAATTAATTAAAATTAAATTAATTAATTCTCTGTCTCCCTGTCAATTAAAAAGACAGGAGTTGCTTCACTTAACTAGACTTACATACGTTGGTATAAAAGATTGTTTTAGCCGAATGTTCCCTGTTAGGAATTCTCTTTTTTCGAACTTTTATTAATAATAATTCTACCTTCTCATTTCCTTTATTTGTACTTTTTTGTTTTGCTTTACGTAGCCAAATATGTAATATATTTTAAACAAATTAAGTCAAGCCGCCATCACTTTTAACATTACCCCGATGCTGAAATTTCTCCATTAAACAAGAACATAATATATTTATCTATTTTATAAAGAAATCAATTATAAATTACAATTTTTTGGTGCCGGTTTGTGATCGAATACATATCGCATCTGTTCAACTAAAGGGCTACAACTAAAAATTTTCAATTTTTCAGTAGAGACAAAAAACTGTTTATGATAATATTAAAGGAATATAATAAAATATTATGGTCTCGTATAAATAATTTGTTAATTTTAATTTAACACTCGATTTCTTATTGTTTTGTTAAAATATGTGAGTACAACTAAAAATATATCTGTTTTTTTGATATAAAAGTAAGTTCTCGGAAAACATGGTGAGGGACATAACGGTTTTTTTTGGATATAGTAGTTAAAAGAATGGGAAAAATTTACAGTGGTTAGAGTTGATCAATATGTATCGTTTTTTAATAAAAAGTCAAAAATTTAAAATTTTGAGTTGACGCCCTTTAGTTGAACAAGTGCGATATAAACTTTAATATCTCTATCTATTAGCTGGCATGTCGAAGAAAAATATAAATTTATAAAAATTAAAATCAAGAGGCTTACATGTTTATGCTTCTCAGTTTTTAAAGAAGCCAACAGGAAAAATATAATAATCTATTTTGATCTCTAATGACTTCGTTTCTTAAAATAGAAGGCAGATCCCGAAGCTCCAAAACCCTTAAAAATTTCAGTTTTATTTACTGTATAAGCAAATTCTTGATACCATGCAGTTTCACTAGGATTTATTTGTTTCAGTTTATTTTTTACTAAAATTTATTTCTGTAAAGGCTATACCATACTTGAAGTCTTTACAAAATATTAATGAATGTTAGTTTCAACTATGTATTAAAAATATCTTTTAAAAAGCTTCGATTATCGGAAATGAATTAAAATGTCATAATAACCTACGAAAGATTATTTTACTTCAATTTTTCGTTTATTTACTATCTCCCTCATCCAATATTTGCACTTCAATATAAAGTCTTGCTAAACAAGTAATGCTAAGTGTAAAAATGGTTGTTTAGTCAACCTGCATTGTGAACAATTTTAGCCTTATTTTTCATAACTCGACATTACATTAACCCTGACGTTTTACTGCGGTCCGTAAATAGTGGTGGCGTCCGAAAATTGTTTGAAATAATAATTCTTCGAGATAAATTGCCTCAAAACAGGTGTGTATGTGCTCAGTTAAATTGCCATTTCTTTTTGAAAGCAAACAAAAAATAAAAATAATAGCAACAGCAGCAACAACAACAAAAACTGTAACGAACAGGACCAAAAAAACTCCTCGCATTATAACTATTTCTACATTAATGTGGCATTCTAGTGATACATTCAGTCGGTCATTCTTTTAATCTATGTAAAAAGTGGTTGAATGAAGAGAGTGAGAGTGTAGCTGTTCAGGTAGTCGTTAGATTTAAGTGTTTGTCGTTAATATGTATTTGATTTAAACTGGGTAAATGTTGGCCTCATTTATTTCTTGTTTACTTTTCGTTTGTTTCTTTAATTCATACACGAACGACCGTTTTATGTTTTATTCGTTTCTGGTGATTTCTCCAAGCTGGCATTTAGCATCAGGAAATATTGCTGACATTGCACATGCTAACAAGCACTCTCACACACATACAGACACACATACTTGTTTATTAACTTACGTTTATATTATATTTTGTTAGAAGCCCCATATAAATACGTGTGCTTGCAAATATGTATAAATATTAGTATCATGTACCTTATCTAATCACAGTTTGTCGTTTGCTTGTTGGCCTTTAGTTTTCTTTTTTTACAATTTATATCCTTTGTTCAGTTTCTCTTCATCCTTGTCCATCTATCTTAGTTCTTTTCATATTTTTTTTTAATACAGCATGCTTCTCTTTATTGGCGCAATATGATACTTTAGTAGATCCTTACAAACTTACATTTAGACTCTAATGAGTTGCAGATTTTTAATATGTTTGTCTATGTTAATGTTAATGCTGTTCCATTTTCATTTTACGTGTTTGAAGCCATTAGATTTAAGTGGCAGATAGAGAGGAGAGTAAATGATTTAAGTCGCATATGCTTAAGCAAATCTAAACAATAACGAAAGGAAAAATTATGTTGGTAGACAAAATTGTAAAAATATATTTTTTATTGAAATTTTTAAACATCAGTTCGTAATAAATAGATATGCAATAAATATTCTCTTTTCTAATTATATTTCAGAAATCTTTTGAATTTTAGTTTAGTAGAGTGGAACCTTTAATGTATTGTTATGAAATGCTATGAGTCTGCGAAGATAATTTTACATCAATTATTATATTGTGTAAAGCCTGATACAATTTACAAAAGGGTTACCTATCAAAGGATCTATCATGCACTGCTTACTTTTTGATATTTATGAAAAATATACTCTGGCCAAACCTTATAAATAGATTAATGCAATGCTAGAAAATTATCCAGATTTACTTTGAAAACCAGTCATCAATTCGCCTAATTTGTAGATGACTTTGTCTTTCTGAGGGCGCATTTGAGCACTCTTTCAGTCAAACTGTGGACAGATTTCGTATCACATACTCTTTAAATAATGCAATAACTCCAGGTCGCAGGAATGTGCGTATTGAAGGAAAAATCGCCGCTGTAAACGAAAGTGTTTAAGAAGATCCTTTGCCTTATTGTTTCGTCATCGATCTTAGAAATCAGTCTTTCCGTCTGTTTGTTTGAAATTATTCAGGGTGAGATTTGCTTTTAACTGACTGGCGACTGCAACCATCATCATGTTGAAATAAAAGTTTGGCTTCTAAGGTACTGAGATTTGACACCGCTCGTTTTCTCCTTTGGAGCCCCCCCAGAACTCAGTCATTCAAAGAAGTTATTTAACTTTTAAACTTTAAAAATTTTTGTCAACTATAAATATAATAAAACAATAACGCGGTAATTTCTGCACATGAAATATTTTTTGAAAATTTTGTTATTGATGTAGAAAGTAATCGATATGGAATACAAAACACCTACTTTTTTAATTTTGCCTGTCTGTCTGAGTTCACGTCATGTAAAAACCACTGGATGGATTCCAACAAAATTTTTTATATAATTTTTTTTTTGTTACAATAGGTCATTTCGTAGACAAACTAGAGATACAATTTTGAAAGCGCCCAATTTTACCGGTGTAATGGTACTAAAACTGTTGTCAGCACTTTTTAATTTTTGTAGATGGAAAATTTTTAACACTGCCTACAGAACTCTGGAATATATAGCTAAATTCGAATTTTAAGAAAATTAAAAATGATACTTAGACGAAGTCGTGAGCACTGCTAGTAGTAAATAAACATTTGTTTTCCGGTTTTTTTTTTTCTTTTTTGTTCAATCATAAAAATATTACATAAACGAAATTTCCAGCAGTTTGTTTTTTGAAATTAAATAAAAAGAATTAGTAAATGAAATAATTTGTTTTTTTTTTAAATTATTATAAAGGGTCATCCAAATGTGACGCCTAGATGTCAGCACTATATAATTTTTACACGTGACATCTTTTCAAATGACATAAGCCATTTTATTTTATTAGAAAGTAGTACAGTTTTAACCTTGGACAGGTACACATTGCAACAACGCATTTACATCATTAAAACTTATTATGAAAATGGGCGTTCTTTGAAAAATACACAAAACAAAATTTTGTTTAGTGACGAAGCTCTTTTCAGAATGGATGGATTCGTCAATAAGCAAAATTGTCGTATCTGGGGTGATGAAAATCCTCGTGTTATTCATGAAAAATCTTTACACCCACAAAAAGTTACTGTTTGGTGTGCATTTTAGGCAAATGGAATCATTGGGCCATTTTTCTTCGAAGATGATGCTGGAAATGCTGTTACTGTGAATGCTGAGCGATACCACTCAATGTTGAGAGATTTTTTATGGACACAGTTGGATCATATTGATGTGTCTGACGCCTATTTCCAGCAAGACGGTGCTATATGTCACACAACTCGAGAAAACATTACGTTTTTGCGATCAAAATTTCCTCAACGTGTAATTTCACGAAATGCAGATTTCAATTCGCCTCCAAAGTCATGTGATCTAACACCATTAGATTTTTTTTGTGGGGTTTTTTGAAAAGTCGAATGTATGCTAACAAGCCACAAACATTTAAGTTGTAATTCGTGAAATAACACCAGCAACATGTCGTAAAGTCATTGAAAATTTCGATATTCGGATTGATGTCTGCAGACGCAGTCATGGTGGACATTTGAATAATATTCTATCCCACTTATATTTGTAATGGATCATACTTTTAATAAAAAAAACAGCTTGAAAAAATTGCAAATAGTTTGTGTTTTATTTCAAAGAAACATGTAGGCGCCTTTTTTGGATGACCCTTTATTTATTGAATAACAAAAAAAAAAGTTGACTAAAAGTTTTATCAAGGCGAATTTTATAAACCCTTAACTATATCTGTTAATCTAATTTAGTGAAGTATCTCCAGTCGAAAACAAATATTGGGGTGTTAAAGATTAAAAAAAATTATAAATTATATATAATTTTACATCAAAATGTCATGGGTCATGTTAAAATGGGCTTAGCATTTTTTATGAAAGACTTCTTCAAAAGCTTTTAAATGATTCCTATATTAATATCTCGAAGCGTGGTGTGTTGCCCGCTGCCTAGAAGGACATGGACAGATCTTGCTGATTTTCAATAGCAAAGTTTTCGAAACTATGTCTAATTGATTGGCGTATTTAAATTTGTTCTGCTGCATCTAGTGCTTTAACAAAGTTCAACCAGCACACGGATGGATAGCCGGACGTCACTCAATCGACTTCGCTATGCATAAGAAGTCAGAATATATATACTTTATAGGGTCGGAAATGGATTTGGTAGAAATTACAAACGGAATGACAAACTTCGATATACCCTTTTTCCACTTTTTAGGGTGAGGGTATAAAAACCCATTGTTGGAACTTAAAGAAATTCATAAATTCATAAATTATCAACGTCCACTTTAATTGATTTTATTAATTGTTGTTAAATAAAGTTTAATTATAATATTATTAGATTTTAAAACTGACTTCGGAATTCACAATTTTGAAAATATTTCATTAAAGTCTTCGTTAAAAAAGGTAAAAAGTTGTTATTTTACTTTGAGTCTGCCTGATTGCTTCAAATATAAATGTTTCATGATATTCTAATGAAATATTTTGATATTTAAAACTGCAAAATGAAATGTATTACTGCGGGGAAAGCATATCAATATGGCCATTTCGCTACTGCTCATAAAGGTCATCAGTGGATTCTATACAAATTTTGTATAGAAAATTTAAGATTCTTATATCAGAAGTCAAATTGATTAAATTAAAACCCCATTGAATCAATAAAGCAAAAAGCTAATAAAAACTCAAAAATGTTTTATACAAGAACACAACAAACATTCAGTAACTATTTTTAATTTTTCTTCCATTTCCAATTGATGTAAGAAGTTATTGATAAATTATTTATTTAATAAAACATACGAGGGCTGCTGTATATATTTCTGGTCTAATAGTGAAAATGCGAATATTTATAATCAAAAGTGGTTTTATTGTTTTTCAAAGTATTCTTCAGCATAATTTATACACTTTTGGATGCGCTCAAACCAGTTGTCGAAGCACTTTTTCCACTCCTATTGAGACAACTCTAAAACATGCTTTTTGAACACTTCAACAGCTTCTTCTGGCGACGAAAATCGTTGACCACGCATTTTTTCTTGATGTGCGGAAACAAGAAGAAGTCATTAGGTGCCAAGTCAGGGCTGTACGGCGGATGACCCATTAATTCGACGTTTTGGCCGGTCAAAAACCCTTCGGTTTGAGCCGATGTGTGAGAGCTCGCATTGTCATGGTGAACAATGATTCGTCTTTTCTTGTTGGTTTTTCGAATTTCTCCGATGACTTCAGGCAAACAAATTGTAGTGTACCACTCAGAAGTGACCGTCCTACGTTGCTCAAGCGGAACAGTCGCCACATGACCAGTTTTGCCGAAGAAACAGGCGACCATTTGCTTCGAAGTGCTTCTTCCACGAACAACTTTCGTTGGATTTTGCTCGTCTTTGAAGACCCACACGGTCGATTGTTGTTTCGTTTCGGGCTCATACGCATAGATCCATGATTCGTCACCTGTGACGATCTTATAAACATCTTTTGAAGCACCGCAATCGTATTTTTGCAACATTTCTTTGCACCAATCGACACGAGCCTTTTTTTGAGCGACTTTCAAATTGTGCGGGATCCAACGAGAACAAACCTTTTTTACGGCCAGGTGTTAATGCAGTATCGAATGTATGCTGGTGGAAGAAATGTCCAAGGATGTCTCTATCTCTCGGTATGTCGCATGTCGATCTTGCATTATGAGTTCACGCACGGCATCAATGTTCTCTGGCACAACAGCCGTTTTTGGACGACCTTCACGGAATTCGTCTTTGAGCGAGCTTCGGCCACGATTAAATTCATTATACCAATTTTTCACAGTGCTATAGGATGGTGCTTCATCGCCATACAAAGATTTAAGTTCATCAATGCACTCTTGTCGTAATAATCCACGTCGAAAGTTGTGAAAAATGATGGCACGAAAATGTTCACGATTTAATTCCATTTTTTTCTATATTATTTTTTTCAAGTCACTGTAAACAACACAAATAATGGTCGTACGTCAAAACGTTTTGAGTACGATTATGCTTAAAAATGACAAACTTTCCAATGGAAATGTCAGATTGCACTTGGCAGCAATCAGTGTTGCCAGGCTAGAAATATATATAGCAGCCCTCGTATTCGTTGTTATTTTTTCGGCTTTCTTAATTTTTTGTAAGTTTAAAATTCCTTAATTATAAATTTTTTACTCGACATCAGTTTATGACAATTTTTAGGTTATATTGTTATAAGTACAGATTTGTGATGCTGATATAACGGGTTCCAATTTATCCTATATGCGAGCTATAATATAAAAAAAAAATAAATTAAAATTATAAAAAACTGTGTTTTAAGTAATTCTCTTTCTTATGTTTCCACAACTAAAAATTGGTATTAAATTTTTTTATGTTCAAAAACTAAGGCAACACACATAATAAAATAATCATACAGATGCAGTTTAATACACTCATAAATATTTCCACATCTAAGTCATTGACAAATTTTTAAAGGCTGAAACGTCAGCTGTAAAACAAACATGCAACCACCAGTTAAACGCAACATACACATTTATAAAACATTAACGAAAAAGGACATCAACTAAAATAAAAATTCAATATAAAAATTGACAATGACTAACTGTGGTGTTGTGTTGGTTATTGTAGAAATACTTTGCTGGGGTTTACCTCTTGTTTGGTTGGTTATTCAGTTGGCATTCTTTTGGCATGTGAGAGTTGAGGCACGTGTAAAATTTTGATTTATTGTCACATGCAATTTTTTGGGCAATGACAGGATACCCACAAACGAAACGACGACACGAAACTATAAAAGAGATTAATGCATTTACACGAAAAAAAATAAGACTAAAATCATACCCGAAACACATATAAATCTTAGTGACGTTGCATTGCAGTTGCATGTACCAATACTCTTTTATATTGGAGAATATAAATGTAAAAATACATTTCAAATATATTTTTGGCGACAATAACAAATATTGAAATGTATGAATTATGACTTTTCAAATAAATGCAAAAAATGTCATCGTTTGTAGCATATAAAAATTACACTAAACAAATATTTCTTATTGAAAGTGATATATGTGGTGAGATATGAGAGTTTTTGTATGTGTGTGTGTGTTGGTATTGCTATAAATCAACATCATGTTATTTTTATAAGTAAATTGTTTTATATTATTTCGTTATGGAAAATGTTCTAAATTTAGGATTGAATATAAAAAGGGATTTAAATGTAATTAATTATACAAAAATTTATTTATTTTATAAACATATACTCAATACTTTAGCTGATTGCCAAAGGTTTATTTATGTATTCTAAGAAAAGAATAAAAATAAAATTTGATTAAAGCGATGTATTATGAGATAAATCCGTTAAGTGAAAATTATTTGTGGACTCTTAGGAGTTATCGAGGGATTCCAAAACACTTCCGTCTAAATGGACTAGGGTTTTTTTCATTACCATTGAAACATCATTGTCATTGGTTAAAATAATGACAATGAAAAATATTTGACATCATTTAATGCTAATGGTTTTATTTTAATTATAATTGTTTTTACTAATGGTAATGAAATTATAATGAAACTTTTAAATAACTAGTTACAATTGAAAAAATAAGTGTTTTTATAATAAATAAATTTGTAATAGCAGAACCTGCAAAAAGAACTATGAATAACATCAAATAAACTTTCACCCATTGACATTTTTAATAACTTATAAGTTTTAAGATCCTTAAAAAACACGCTTATAGATGTTCAAAAAGTAAAACGAAATTTTAGAAACTTTGCAGGAACTCTTAATGTTCGTATGTTTAACAAAAGTTAAGGGCGTAATATGCTTAACTGCTGCAGTGATGCTGATGAGCCTCTGGTGTAGTCGTTTATATGCAGAAAGAGCTATGTCAGGATTAAGCTAGAGGCAAGCCACAATGTTAACATAACGAAATTCCTAATATATAGAACAGTAACACAGCAGCAATACGCTTATTGCGTAATAACAAATTAAATAAATGAGCAAAACGTATTGAATTTTCTGGCACCATGCAATAACTCCCAAATGAAATAACTCCAAAAAAAAAAATAAATAAATAAACAACTCCCAACAAAAAATTCAAAAATCCCATACAAATGAAATAATTCCAACTGGATTTTGTTGGGAGTTATTTCATTTATGTTGACAATTGGGAAATATTTCTATTTTATTGGGAGTTATTTTATTTAAAAGCTATTTAATTCAATATAATCTTCGAATTCTTTAGAGTTGTTTTATTTTTTTTTTTAATTTCTCCTCCATATTATATTTAGCATCAGTTTCGCTTACAAATTATTATCCTCCTTCAACCTTCAGGTATGGTATAAAAGCTATTTTATTTAAATTAATTAAAGAGCTAATACTAGTAGTCACTTAATGGAAGCTATTTAATTAGGACTTATTTCATTATTCTGGCTACAAAGAAAACTTTAAGTCAGACAAGCTGGTGTTTGTTATACCACAGAGAATAAAATCCTTCCGCTCGGCCGAAGGCCGTCTAGGCAGAAAACTTTTGGTGCACGAAGCTGGGGTTTGTTATACTATAGAGATTAGAGCCTCCCATCTGAGCGAAGGCCGGCTATACAGGCCGAGATGGTTCAATAATCTCTCTATGGTATATTACACAGCGGCTTCGCTAATAAAATATTGTCTGTATAGCCGGTTTAGTCATAAATCTATGATATATGGTATGCTATAAAAGTTCAGGACCTCTTTCATCGGGTGGTACCTGTTGTACTATAAAGGCTAAAATAGTTAAACAGTCTCCGGGTGCAAATATTATTTGTACTGGGATTTATTTCAATTTTGTTGGTACTTATTTCATTTGGGAGTAACTTTAATTTTTTTTTTTTGAGAATATTTTTATTTTGAATTAACGGTTAAGTTTTTGGGTCTTATTTCATTTGAGCGTTTGGAGTTATTTCGTTTTTTTAATTTGAAAGTTATTTCATTTTTGTTGAGACTTACTTCATTGAGAGATTATTGCATTTGGGAGTTATTTCACGGTAACGAATTTTCTATCAGAGAAAAGGGAACAATTAAAAGTATTTCACGTATCCACTGAACATTAAACTACCGATATGATGACAAAATCTTTAGCTTAATCTTTATTTATTTTTTTACGATATGGCATAAATGTCATACTTGGGATTATTTTACTACTATTGAAAATGAAATTTCATTATTTAAATACTGACAATGAAAAATATTTAACTACCATTAAATGCTAATGCTAATGATTTTATTTTAAGTATAATTGTTTTAACTAATGGTCATACAATTCCTTAATTATGAATTACATTTGAAAAATATATAATTGTTTTTATAAAATATAAATTTATGATAGCAGATCTTACAAAAAGAACTATGCATAAAAAAATAAAATTTTACAAATTATTATATTATATTATAATTTTAAGTCAGATATGTGAAAATGGTTGCTGGGATATGAAGTCACCTAACACCACAGCTAGCAAATATTATTACTTTCACGAAAACAAAAATTTGCTCCTATAGCGTCTAACTTGAGACTGTTTAAACAAAAACAATTATATGCTTCTTTTGTAAGACTTATTTTGGAGAATGGATCTATTGTATGGGACCCAAACATTAACGTTCTTATTCACCCTATAGAATTAGTTTAAAAACAAAATCTTTTGTTCTGTTTGAGATCTTTATTCATTTGGTTCCGTCGTATGCAGCAACGTTGGCTATTATCAAATTTCTTGTGGCGCCTTAAATAAAATTAATAACTAGTGATTTGGTATCAGAACTTCTTAGCAATATATATTTTAATATTCTTGGACGATCTATCGGCTACCGGACACCGTTACATTTTCAAATTTTCCAAACAAATTACGCTGATGCTGATCCGATTAGTAGAATGTAAAAACAGTTTAATGAACTTATTGAGTTTTCGTTAACATTAATGTTGAAAACGTAGTATTATATTGCTTTTAAATACTTACATTTTAAATATTAAATTGTAATTGTAAATGAATTTATTATAAGTAAATAAATAAAAAAAAAAATAAAAATAAAAAAATATACATGTTTCTCCAAATTTTTCTGATTAAAATGCCAACTATACGGTCACTAACTATTTTTATTTGGGGTCCGTTTTTGTTAAAATCACGACCATTGCTGTCCGGTAGGTATTAAAATTAACTATTTAAATAATATGTTTAGGTAGTGTATCAATGGACAAATAAAATGAATCTCTTTCGGTGCATTATTTTATTACGAGGGCTGCTATATATATTTCTGGCCTGGCAACACTGAGTGCTGCCAAGTGCAATCTGACATTTCCATTGGAAAGTTTGTCATTTTTAAGCATAATCGTACTCCAAATGTTTTGACGTACGACCATTATATGTGTTGTTTACAGTGACTTGAAAAAATTAATATAGAAAAAAATGGAATTAACTCGTGAACATTTTCGTGCCGTCATTTCACAACTTTCGACGTGGATTATCACGACAAGAGTGCATTGATGAACTTAAATCTTTGTATGGCGATGAAGCACCATCCTATAGCACTGTGAAAAATTGGTATAATGAATTTAATCGTGGCCGAAGCTCGCTCAAAGACGAATTCCGTGAAGGTCGTCCCAAAACGGCTGTTGTGCCAGAGAACATTGTTGCCGTGCGTGAACTCATAATGCAAGATCGACATGCGACATACCGAGAGATAGAGACATCCTTGCACATTTCTTCCACCAGCATACATTCGATACTGCATGAACACCTGGCCGTAAAAAAGGTTTGTTCTCGTTGGATCCCGCACAATTTGAAAGTCGCTCAAAAAAAGGCTCGTGTCGATTGGTGCAAAGAAATGTTGCAAAAATACGATTGCGGTGCTTCAAACGACGTTTATAAGATCGTCACAGGTGACGAATCATGGATCTATGCGTATGAGCCCGAAACGAAACAACAATCGACCGTGTGGGTCTTCAAAGACGAGCAAAATCCAACGAAAGTTGTTCGTGGAAGAAGCACTTCGAAGCAAATGGTTGCCTGTTTCTTCGGCAAAACTGGTCATGTGGCGAATGTTCCACTTGAGCAACGTAGGACGGTCACTTCTGAGTGGTACACTACAATTTGTATGCCTGAAGTCATCGGAGAAATTCGAAAAACCAACAAGAGAAGACGAATCATTGTTCACCATGACAATGCGAGCTCTCACACATCGGCTTATACCAGAGCGTTTTTGACCGGCCAAAACGTCGAGTTAATAGGTCATCAGCCGTACAGCCCTGACTTGGCACTAATGACTTCTTCTTGTTTCCGCACATCATGAAAAAAATGCGTTGTCAACGATTTTCGTCGCCAGAAGAAGCTTTGAAGTGTTCAAAAACCATGTTTCAGAGGTGTCTCAATCGGAGTGGAAAAAGTGCTTCGACAACTGGTTTGAGCGCATGCAAAAGTGTATAAATCATGCTGGAGAATACTTTGAAAAACAATAAAACCATTTTTGATTATAAATGTTCGCATTTTTACTATTAGGCCAGAAATATATAGAGCAGCTCTCGTAAGTATTAACAAATGCTTTGAATAAAAAGAATGACATACTAAAGGTTTTTACAATATTAATGAAAAAAAAAATATTTTTTGTCTCGGACTATCCTTCTAAGTTTGTCCAGGTTATTCTCGGTAAATCTTGGAGATGTTAATCGGCAAGTCTGTTCCGGAGTTTATTCATGTCATCGTCGAACAGGCTGTGTTGATAGTTTTAGATGATTTGATGAGTCTGCCCGACGAGTGTATGTGCGAGATTTTATTTCACCTCGCTGGTGACGACAATATTACTAATGAAATTGTTCGTGTTATCGCTCTCAAATTATCTTCTTTTTGCATAGGTTTCCTTATTATTTGTTAGAAAATGAATCATCACCAAATCCTGATGTCGAGACGAAAATATTTCTCATAAATTTGTTGTTATATAATGTGAAATATTTTGTATTGTTACATAACGCATAAAATAAGTCTACGGTCCGCCAATTGGTGACCCCTGCTTTAAGGTATTTATTTCGTGTACAAAGACAAGGATTGATACAAATTAATGGCAATGCTTTGAAACCATTTTATCATTACTCAATGATAATGACTTTGTTTTTTAAACTAATTATCAATGAAACCTTTTTGTTAGAAAGCATTACCATTAGTGAAAATAATGGTTATGCAAAAAAACATTAACATTATTTATCATTCAATTCTAATGAAATTAGCAATTAATTAGTCAATCTAATTGAATACTCCCATTTATAATAAATATTAATTTATTAAAAATAAGGAAATTAATATTTTAATTTTAACAATATTGTACTGGAATGTTAAGTGTTTGTAATATGTACGAATAACTTGATTTAGTTCAATACAAATTATAAAACTAAGACTGCGAAGAACCAAGAAGTAAGAAAAAATAGAATTATTGTTGGTTATTGTTGTTTTTGCTTAAACTTTGATTTTTGTCTTTACTTTGTTGTTTGGAAAAAAATGTTTAGTTTATTTAAAATGTTTGCAAGAAGTTTCCTTAAGAGTTATGTAAGCGGTAACGAAATGGCCATTGAGACTTGCTTTTAGCCTCAATAATAAATATCGGTGATTTGTTAATAATCGGGATAATTTGGTAAAAAATAGCACCATATTTTTTGGAAAATTAATTAATTTAGTTACCCGTGTTTTAAATTTAAATTTTTTTTAAATGTACAATTGTACAAACGTTTCCATCGCTGGTTGGAAACCAAAAATTTTACTATTAAAACATCCGCAATATTTAGAAAAAACTTTGCCGTTTCTTGTTAATTTTAAGAGCTCGGTAGAGCTTATGGATATGACATGTAATAGAAGTTCAACCAGCTGCTAAAATCTATAATTGATTGAATGAGAAGCCATCTGTTTATAAATGGAGCCACTTCTTTCTCGGTTTGTGAATTAGGATTACTAATTATGGTATTTAGATATGAAAGTTGTAAAAAAGGCAAAATTTAGCAACTTTTTTATAATGAGATTAAATTCTAAAACGAACACCTTAAAAAAAAATTTCTTAATCTTTCTTACAATGAGAGTAAACCCTAAAACGAAAATTCTTAAACCGTTAAAGACTTAAAGAAAACATAAATTTCTTTCTTTTCTTATAGTGTCAACATTAAACATAAAAGTGTGCATTTTATAAATATTTATGTATTTTGTAGTGATAAAAGTAGTTGTGTTTTTGATTTGTATGTCCTTGATATTCCTTTTAAAATAAAACTTTTGGCCATAAAAATAAAGCCTTCAATTTATAGCGTTGTAAACATGAGTTATAAGTATTTCCTATTCTTTTAAGCATTTTAACAATTGTTTTAATACTACTTTATCACACACACATACACACAAACAAATAACGTCTGACCATCATTCACATGCTTAAGAATTAAAACTGCCACAAGAAGACGAAAGAGCCATTGTGAAGTGTAGTATTAGAAATGCAGCAGCTTTCTTTGAAATAACATCGAAAGAATTATTTCGTGTTAAATGGTGATTATTTTCTACTTGCAAGTAAATAAGAAAGATGCACTATGAAATGAGAGGAAGGGGAAAAAAGGCTAAAGCTGCAGCAGCAGTTGAAGACGACGTAGCATAAAAAGTAACAATATTTATTGCTAACGCGCGTGTTCCGTTGTTTAAATGCACATTTATTTAAAATGTTTTTTTTTATTGTTGATTTTGTTATTTTTGCTTTCTCTTATTTGTTGTTAAACATCTTTGACCACTATTTACTGGTTTGCTTTATGGCATGATTGGCAACTGGTCTTTACCTTCGAGAAATACACAAACACTAGCGAAAAGGCAGGTACTTGAAAGAATAGAAACAATAAAAACAGAAGAGATCGTGGAAAAAGGCGGAAAAAGTTTTTGATAATTTCAATGTTTTATTTAATTTCAGACTAAAGTACTAATAAATATTTAATGGTTTCTATTACTTATTTAATTAGAAAATTCGTTTCTTCTTTTTTAATTAAATATATAATCGGTTCAATTAATTTTTTAATTAGAAGTTTCGTATCTATTTCTTAATTAATTATAAAAGGAAGTCAATTAAAAATTTAATTATATTTTAGCCTCATGAGAATGCTGCAAAATTATTCCTATGCCCTAATATTCGGACACTTTTCAGAACACTGCCAGCCGTCTTTTATCCATAACATGAACAATTTTGCCCTCCAAGCAATCAACTATTCGTGGTTAATTATCTTACCCAGTGTGACCCCAAGAGAAATAGCCAAGAGCTGCTTAAACGCACGACCTTGGAGATATCTTGACAAGTCCATTTTTCTAAACTTGGTCCAAATTTCGACTCCAATAAAATGATGGATGCAGGGTTCGCAGTATGGCGGTTCGTTTGACAGTTAATTCTTTCGTATGTTCTATCGGGGTTAAAAAACACACTTTAATTATGCGGAGAGTTTCTAGTAGAGAGAGTTAGTATTAAAACCCCTCCTCAGTAATAGTTGCTATATAAATTAATATCTATCGTAATATCAGACCTAATAAAGTTTCAAGAAATATAATTAAATGTTTACATTTTCTTCTAAATAAAGAAATAAAAACAGAAAAGTAGAAAGAATTCACTTGCACAACTGCATTTGTTATGGAAACTTTAGCAAAAGAAAAATATTTGCTTGAGTCGAAAACACACACTTATACAAAAGTTCATGCATTTTCTATATTTTACCACACAAATAAATAGAAACGATGTCTTTACGTCTATAAATTCATGTCTTTTGTGCGGTAGCATACACACGTCTTTATGTCAAATATTAGATTTATAATATTTCTCTGGTTTGGCAATACTTTTACTCAAGTCTTTTTTTTTTGCATTCTGTGGTTACTTCAATAATCGTTAAACATAATCGGTATTTTTGGTTTTTTTTTTTTAAGAAAAAATAAAGTACAGAAATATTAAAGGAAACGATGACAATAATAAAAATAATATAATTAATTTAATTCAAAATTTTACAAATTCTTTAGCAGATTTCTAAACACAAACGCACCTTAAATGGTTTTAATATAATTGCGTATATTCTCCTTGATCCTTATTTTACTTTACGTTTTATTTTTATTCTTAAGCTCTTTTCTATACTTTACCGTACCATGGCATGCCCTGCTGTCAATTGGCGATGAATTATGATTTTTGATTGAAATTGAATTATTGCATGACAATTTGTTAAAATCGACTGGAACAAAAGAATGGGGTTGAAAGTGTTTGTGATTATATTAAGATTATTCTTTATTAAATTTAGAAAATAGAAATGTTGTAATAATGATTAGGTTCCAAGACAATTCACAACTAATAAAAATTTTATTAGGTTGATTGAAACTTTAAGGAAGAATCAGTAGTGGGAAAGCCAAGTGCTAAAAACACGTTGAACCATATTTTCTGGTCTCTATATTTTTTAACTGAAAGTTTACAAAGCAATATAGACAAAGAAGCAGAAACAGTTACTTAAAAAACTCAAATATATATCATAGTACGGACTCACAAATATTCATGCAGTCAAGACTCTCACAGATTCAGAGGACTTGAAAAATCCTGTGCAAAAATAAAAGTACAAATTAAGAAATTTCAAAAGCTTAAGAGCATTATTAAGAAAATATTAAAGCAAGTCACTACATTTATTACACTTTTTTCAACTCTTTTACGTTTACGTGTAAGGGCATCTGCTGCAGATTCATGTAATGTCTGTTTATGTGAATCCGAAAATGGCTATTAACCATATCAATAAGTGTTGCCGTTTGGTTACATTTTCTACATTGTTTGTAACTCTTGAAAGCTCCATGTAACACGTAAAATTTTGTTATATATGGCCAAATTTTTTTAACTTTTGATACAGACACGAAAAAATTAATATCAATGAAAAAGTACTTGTTCCATTACTTGAGGTAAGAACCTCTCTTAACATATCAAACTTTCTTAAGATATCAATTTGATTTAAATAATAAAGATTACTTGCAAATGCTATCAAAATCTAACATAAAAAATTAGTTTGAAATAAACAAAAAATAATGTCGCTGAAGTTTCACTCTGTTTAATAAAGCCTTGTACTCTGCTAAGTTTTTCATGCGGATGTTGTCAAACTATATACAAAAAAAATTTTATGAAAAAGTCATGAAGAAAATGGTGCAGAAGTAGTACTCTGTTTTTACTGTGGAAAAACATATGAAATGTTTCTGCCAACATTTCATCAAAGCTGTGAAATAAAGCAAGTAGGCATTACAGTCAGCCGAAGCCTCTGTGGAAAATAGTCAGCCGAAGCCGCTGTGGAAAACAGTCGGCCGACGCCGCGGTGGAAAACAGTCAGCCGAAACCGCTGTGGAAAATAGTCAGCCGAAGCCGCTCTGGAAAACAGTCAGCCGAAGCCGCAGTGGAAACCAGTCAGCCGAAGCCGCTGTGACCGAAATAGCCAGCTGAAGCGATAAGCTAAAGCCGCTGTGCAAGGCGGTATAAAATACCCAAAGCACACTAAACACACTTCACATTCATCTTCAATTATGGCAGATTCCTGTTTACTTGGAATCGCCCCGATACCTTCCAAACATTACATACTTATTCAACTAAAATACCTACTAATTGAGAATTATTAGTGATACAATGAATACGCAATAAAGTGTGGCCAGATAGATAGAATAAAACTAGCGATTAAAAGCAGGCATTAAAAGAATATGTGCGTCGTATACGTCACAATGTTTAGAAACATCAACAACAATTTTTCCCACCTGTGAATAATATGATCTTCATTTCGTACGGAACAATATTGGTAACATTATTAGCAACTTTAGTTATTCCGCTTAAAAAATTTTACAACTGTCTAGTGGGTGGTACCTCGATTTACAAAAGATTTGTTTTTAATTTCCTTGAAGAAGAGCCGAATTATATTACAGATAAAGTGTCAATAATTAGTTTACTGTTAAAGTTTTAAGCAAATAAGACTCAAATTTGTCTTTAATAACGGTATTTTTAAAATAATTAGTTTCGTAAATTCTATCGAAGCTCAATCTTTTAAAGAAAAAGAATAAACGAATTTATTATAAATATCCTACTTTAACTTTTTAATATAATTGGCAAAAGCATGCGCTTTTCCATCCCTTGATAATATTATAAGAGTCCTGATTTAAGTACTCATGAGTATCATTGGGCAGAAATTTTTTTCATTAGTTTTCCTTTTTTTAATTTTTTTCTTTTTGTTTTGTTATTCAGTAAATGAATTTGTTGTTATCTTCCCTTATGTATCAATTACATTAAACTATTGTTTATAAAAAAAAAATTTTAAATGAAAAACGTAACTTTTTCCTGTCTTTCCCTGGCAACACTGATATCAATGGTATCTTGCTTACAGAGGCGCATCTGTTAAAATTAAACAGACATTTAAGCGCCTATTTTGAATACATTCTCGTTTTCCCGAACGTCCGAACCCTGAATAATTTTTCAATAGTTAATTCAACACCATTCCTTAACCCAAAAAGAAGGCAATTTTAATTTTCCGAATTATAACTCTACACCAGCCTTCTATTCAAAAAAAATCCTACAAATTAAAGAGTCAGTAAAAGTTTTCAGAGTAGAAGCTGTTGTTGCCTAGTTGACATAAATATCTGCAAGACTGCACAGAAATTACACGAATAAAATGCATTGTTAAATTAAATTAAATAACGGGAATTTTTTATTATATTAATTAATTTCGAAGATAAAATCTTTTTTTCGTGCTATTTTCTATTATCCCGTTACCGCTTACTTAACTCTTCAGCAAACTTCTGAAAAATATTTTAAATAAACTAAAAATTTTTGTCCAAACAATAGAGCAAAGACAAAAATCAAAGTTTAAGCAAAAACAACAATTGTTTTCATAATTGATCCAGCTTCAAATTTCCACAGTTATTATTCCTGAACTATTTCGCCATTGATGGTCACGAGGGCACCCTATAAGAACATTGACAGTCATTTAATCAGACCTTTAACCGTTGTGATTGACCGAAACATAGGTCAATGCTTAAAACACAGTTTTTATCAAATTCTTAAAGCAAAATTATAACCTTTACAGAAACTTTATATACATCGCACCTTTATTGCAACATAGTCATATCTCAAAAAAAAACTTGAGCTTGGCAAAATGCGATTTAAGTTTTCAAGACATAAGTCCTATTATTTAATTGCTGCAATTGCAATTGCTATAACTTCGGTTCAGCTTGGAATATAAAACTGATTTTTTTTCAACATGTACAGAAGGTCTAAAAGAGCAGTTTTGCTTAAGTAACTAAAAATTTTTAATTTTTTGAGATATGACTATGTTGTAATAAAGGAGCGACATGTGATTTTACATCTCCCTTTGGGCTTAAAAATTTTTGCAATTATAAGTTACCCTACTGCTTATCGTATTGCTTTTTACTATTCAATAGAAATAGATGTTTTAGTCACGCATGATGTGTATACCAGTCACAAAGGATGCACATATCGTTCAGAATTGACGACTGAAAATTTATGCATTTAACTAAATAAAATTTATTATTTTATATAATCAAAAAACTAGTCGAAAAATTAGAAATTAATACTAGCTTTTTGAGGGAAAGCTAACCCTACCTTCAATTCTGGGATGTCCTCTTAATAATATATAATGTCTGAGAAAAGGTATAAACCTAAGATTACCACATATTCAAGTATAAATTTCATTTCTTTGCCATTAATTTGCGAGCAGAGTTCTATAATTTATGAGCCTGATCAAGCTCTCTTAAAAGCAGAAAAAAGTTTAATCTTAAGAATTTTTTAAATCTTGCATTAAATTAACTTTTTTCATAGACGAGGGCGATGTCAATTGTCAAGGAATCATGGAAACTATTAAGTCTTCTTGGATCTATACTGTCAATGGTTTTGTTACCATTTAGTTTTTCAGTATATTGAAAAACACAGGACAAAATTAAGCAAATAACAAAAAGGTTTGTACGTTAAAAAAAACCTAAAATGTTGGCTTTAAAGACTAGATGATTTTTTCAATTTTAACGCAAGATATCAGTACAGTTTTGAATTTTAAAGAACTAAAACCTAAAAAAACCTTTCTCGTTGCAAATTAGCATTAATTAATTAAAAAAATTTTAATTAAAAAAAATAAATTTAGTTAAAAGCGTTACAAGGCCAACACCGTTCAATATAATATTGTTACAAGTGGGTTAGTGCAAAAATTACGTACGGATTAGTTTCTTTTATCCATTTCTTGCTGGGTATATTCCTGAAGCTATCTATTACAAATTTGTCTGCAGTACTTTTACCCAAACCTTTAAACAAAAAAATCTTAATACGGTTCATCTAAAAATCACCAGCATAATTGAATTTATGGTCAACATGTCTTTTTAATAAAAAAAAAGAAGAACTCTAACAAAATTATAACAATAATTTAGATGAAAAAAGAAAAAAATAAAAAAATTAATTTGAATAAACAACACAGATACACACGCACTAACACTTAATGCACACGCACACTTTAACAAAAAAAAAAAAAACCAACAAACATCAAAAAAGGATCACAATAAATATTACATTAATTTTGTAACTTTTTTATTTATATAATTGTTGTTGTTACTAGTGTTCATGTTTTGTTTTGGCGGAAGCCAGTTGAGGTACGTTATGTTCCCTTATATGTGGGCTTCTTTGTGCATTTGTATTTTACTGAATTCCAAAAAAAAAAATGCAGGTCGTTGTTTGCTTCATGTAGAACATAGTACCCTAACGATTGTCTCTTGGACCTTTTTGGATAGTCTTTTTTTTTTTTTTTTGTTTTTGTAGAATATAACAATATTTTTGCTACAGTACAATAGCTGCTGCATAAAAAATATTTAAATGTTTATTTATTTTATTTGTTTCTATATTCTTTTTGTTAACAATACAACAAAATGCGAATTTGCAAAGTTAAATAAAAAAGGAAAAAAAGTACCAAGAGGTACTTAATGTTCTACATTGAAAAATATTAACGGATATAAATGCGTTAGTCTACATTTTTTATATTATTGTATTTCTTGTTCTTTTTTTCTAAAGGATTACAAAAATAATTTATTTAAAAAAAGATGATTGTATGCAAAAGGATATCAAAAGATGGTAGAGAAAAGAAATGGTCGACCAAATGAACAGACAAATAAACAACAAAATAAATGATCAAATGAAAGAAAAAAGGAAATACCTTTCCTTAATTTATTAAAATCGCATACACTTGAAAAAATATTCATTTTTCTTACACGAAATTAATTTATTGATAATAAAATAAAATACATAAAAATATATGAAGTGGCGAAAAATTTGCATGACAAATATAAGACATTTTTTAGAACGTGTGATACTCGGTAATAGGTTTTGTAAGGATTTAGGTAAACAGTTTCAAAATTTCAAACCTTTAACAATTAATTGCATAAAAATTTAAATATTTCCATTCAAAATTTATAAAATATATTATATCGTGGTACACAAATGTCTGAAAGGTTTTTATAAGTGGATATTTTATATTTTACAAAAAACATTTTTTTTCATTTTTTTTTTTTTTGAAAAACTAAAACTACTTAATGGAATTTTTAAATAAATCTGATGCAACTAAAATATACTTTCTTGAAACTAGTTTTAAACCTTTGTCTTAGATCGGCTTTCTCTAAAGTATTATGCTTAAGGTGGTTTGATTTCAGATGGTAATAAATAAAAATAAACGTTTGGTAAACGGTTTAGGAAAACACATAAACTCTTTAAAAATTTTCAGGCTAAACCTGACCAAATAATTTTTTGCTCACAAAGAGTGCAAACAAAACAATACCAATGCAAGCCTTCAATAAAAAATATTTTTGAAGCCCTAATAAATTTTAAACCACAATGAGCAAATCAATCGGCATACGTTTCCGAAACGTTTTTTATCAAGTCGCTTGAATTTTGTTGTTATATTTCTTCTATTTTCTGGCTGCATATTTTTGATGCTTACGAGCAAAAGGAGTACAAAAATGACACATCAAAAACTAAATTCAAAACAATGTAAAACGACAAAACGAAAAAAAACGTTTCGTTTTGTTTATTTACGTACCCTGCTTTAAACTTTTCTCATTTCTACAAAAAAACAAGAATATATAAACAGGAATTTGGCATCCGAAAGAGCAAGAAGCTTTTGTTGTTAAGCTTTCTTCTAACCAAGAACAAAATATTGCTCAATTCAGTTCATTAGCAAACCTTTATCCAGGATTTTATTTTTGCTCACAATTATGCACATATTAAACTTCGTAGACTAAATGAAAATTTTAAAGAAAAACACAGATTTTATTAAACTTAACAAAATGATGAGTAAACGTTGTTTAGTTCTACGAGATAGAAAAAATAAATCAAATAAACAACTACAAAAAATAACCAACATTGTTGGTTTAACTAATGGATTTTAAGGATAAAAAATAAAAAATTCTAAACATAAAGTTTCGAGTTTAATCAAAGATCAAAAAAAAAATATAAAATATACTTTAAGGGAACTAAAGTCGATTTTACTTTAGAGTCGACTATAAATCATTCATAGACAATTAAAAATATATACTTTTGGCGTTAAAGTCAACTCTAAATTTAAAACTACCTAAAGCTGTTTTTACTCATTTTTCCATAGTTATTTTATTTGGTTTAAGAACACAATACTCTTTATCTGATTTTTATACCAAAGTGAACAAAATAGTCACAAGGTTAATTTTTTTAATGTTTGTTTAGAAATTATATAAAAATATTTATCAAATTAGAGTTGACACCCAGTGGAAGGTGGCTAAACTTAAAGTATACTTTATTCTTGACTATGAAAGTAAAAAAGATAATAAGAGCCTTTCAATTTAGTGTATTCTTTAACAAGAGACGACTTTAGTTTATAACTATGAATATGGGCCAATGGTTCTTATATTGATAAATGTTTTATTTAATGTCGACATGTATGTATTCAATACAATATCAAATAAATGTCCGCCTCTATTAGCATTTCATTAATTTCATGACGAATATTTTGTTTGAGTTGCTCAAGCCTTTCAGATATTTGCACAAAAAATATGTACGAAGCAGTCAAATAAGGCAACGGTGGAGGTCAATCAACATCACCATTTCTTGAAATAACTTTTAGTGAAAAGAAGTCTTGCAGCACTTCCATTGTAATCCTGGATTTATGCCTTTTGGCATCCTCTTTTTGATACAATATGTTAAACAAGCCGAAAGCAATTGCGGCGTTAAAAAGTTATCAATCATATTACGATATCGCTCCCCATTCAGAGTTATAGTAACGCCATTTTCATTTTCAAAGAAGTAAGGTCCAATGATTCCTCTTGACCAAATTGCACACCAGACTAGCACTTTTAATGCATGAAAACTTGACTGATAAATAACTTGAGGGTTTTCTATTACCCAGAACCGACTATTCTGCTTATTAACATATCCATCCGAATGAAAAGCTGCCTAGTTGCGCATTATGATTTTTTCATAAAAATCGGAGTTGTCATGGGCGAGCTGTAACATCCGATTGGCATATGTACGGCGGCGTTAATGGTCTTGTAGAAGAAGATCTTGTGCCAACTGCTTCTTAAACGGAAACTAAGGAAAAAGCTTGTGCAAAATTGTGGCCCAATTTGTTCTCTAACAACCGTTTTGTTTTGAACACCTTCTTGAGCATCAGTAATATTTTTAGCCGATCTTGCACCACGTTGTGATTGGGCCTATCACCTACAGACCCTCTTTCTTCGAAATTATTTACTACACAATAAATAGTGCCTTTTGTTGGCACGTTGTTTCTCCCAAAAATTTCATATAACTTACTCCTGATCACAATAATCAATAATTGACTTTGATACAATGTTTTAACGATTAAAACACGTTGGATTATCGCGTATTTTTTCGTAATAAATTTGCCAAGTGTATACTCCACGACTGCCAAATATGAACTGTCAAGACAAATGTTTATCAAAATGGCGCCAAAACCTTTCCGATGGACACCCTTTATTTTTGCTACTTTTGGGTTAACTTTTTTGTCTCCAGTCTAACAATTTCTTTTTCATATCTCTGAGTGTACAATATTAACATAAACTTGCAAGTAGCTTTTTTGTAAATAAATAAAAGTTAACAATTGTAATGTATAACCCAAATACAACACCACGGGAAGTCATTTAGTATTAACGTATAAAACACCAACAATACAACAGACATTATAAAAAAAAATAAAAAATAATAATAAAATATCTGAATATATCCCGGTATTCAGAGACAAATAAAAGAATACGTTAACATACAATTGAACTTTTCAAAATAAAACACAAGATAACAGACTTTTAAACACATTTAAATAGAAAAAGATTTATTTTCAATTAAAAAATAATGTAGAATAAAACCCAAACTACCCACTTTCACAGCATTCGTGTCTTGAATGTGTAGCAATTATTAAAAAAAAAAACTCATTTAAAAAAAACTTACTTTGAGCTATAATTTTTAATAGCTGTAAGGATTTTTATTACTTTTAGTTTGCAATAAATCAAAATTATGTAGCATTTCACTACAAGTTTATCCATCTATCACGTGAAGGCAAATCAACCCCGTTGCTCTTTATGTTCAAATCAAATTAACTGATTTCAGTCTCTTAAACCCTTGAATGTACAATTTCAATACCTCTTAGACATGCAATAATCATAATTACAACAACAATATTGTAAACTGATTTTAAACAGCAGAGAGGCAATTTTTACAAAATATATAAATTGTACTTGATGAAGTGTACTTTTTTCTTTATAAGAAAAAAAGTACCAAAACTATGTTTCAAGTTGTTTAAAATTAATATTTTTTGCGAGTATAAGAAATTTATTTTAAGATTAATTTGTAAAAGGTGGATTTAGATGTTTCAACCTTTAATAAATAAGTTTCGAAACTAAAAAGAAAAATGTCAAAGACTATAAATTTATGGACCTTAGAAAAAACTTAATGACAAATTGACCCCTGTAAAAATTATTAAAAGAATAAATGTAAAAGAGAATACTTCTTAAAGATCAAATGCTAAATTTTATAGTCAGTTGGAATTTATAAACGTAACGCTTAGCATCAGTTGATTGGGAAATTCTTTCTTTCTTTTATTGTTGTTCTATTAAGACCAGCACTCAGGGGATAACCCCTACTTATGCAACACATTGTGACGAAACTAGCAAATTAGATTATGGGAAGGGGAATAGAGGGAGTAGTGCTTGTGGATATTTGATTAGAATCTTTGCACGCAGAAACTAACAGGAAAGACCTCCGCTGGAAGCTTTTTCCACTATTCGAACTGTTCCGCTAAAAGATGAATTTTTTGTTTAATACGCAGTGCGATTCACTGGCAAAGCGACCACAAAGGAATGCGCTCTTGATGAAGAGTGTATTGCGCGTACGAAATTGCGGCTTTTATGAACAAGTTTCCTTTTTTCATAGGAGCACATTCCGTTGCAGTAACGATAAAACTGTGCAACACCCCCAAAATTGCATCCATGCTCCAGTGAATCAATAGACCTAGATACCCTACTGTCACCAATAAGCTTTTTCGCTCTCCCCTGTGCGCGGTCAAATAACTTCAAAATAGTCTTGAAGCACCGGCCCATATATGAGAGTTGTAATATATTTTTGGTCTGATAAAGGTGACGGATAGCGAGGTGATCAGATGGAGTAAAGTATTTCTTACCCCGTTCCAGAAAACATAGGCACTTGAGTGCTTCTTTTGTGACCTGTAAAATACTTCTTTAAACGAACATCACATTGTATCCAAGAAAATCGAAAGCTTCTGATTGCTTAATATCTATATCACCCATTTTTACAGATGAGGTAGCATATACAGCGGTACGCCTGTGGGAAAGCATACAGCAGTGGGCTTTACGAACGTTAAATTGAGCCCTGTTCACAAGGCTTCATTCGGATATTGCCAAAGGATCGATATTAAGGTATCGTCCTTGTGCATTCGTATAGCCCCAATTTCTGGAAGACTTGGCCTATCGCGAAATGAATATTAATGGCATATGTTACTGTCATCTGCCTTTCTCACTTATATCATTTAATGTTCATTATGAATGGTGTCCGTAGATAGACTACGTAATGCGTACTGCATTAGTGGTTATTCGACCACAAGATAGTGGGCCCTCAATTAAAAATGTGCTGCAAACTTTACCAGAGCATATACTGTTACGGTAAAAGAGCGACGATCGCGTAAGTGAATAGGATCGATAATCGCGTAAACAGTTTGAAAATAGACTTTCAGGCAACAGCTAATACACAGAGGACTTGAGATCTTTTTTCGATCTAATAAGGGAGGTATAAATAATAAGAAGATTAAATGGGGTGAAACTTCTGTTGCAACATATCAGAAAATTAAGGTACTTGGTAGCTTCTTTAAAGACTTTAGACATCAATTTTTTTCGAACATCCTGCTAAATTTTTAATACAAAAATGGCAAAAAAATTTTATTCCTAAATTTTTATGGCGGCTTAAGCTAGAAATAAAGCGAAAAATTTGATCGTAAGCCAGCGCAAAAGCGTAAAAGCATTTAAATTAAACCTGTTCCCACGACTTCTTTCGGAGATCATTGCAACATCGTAATCGAGTGTATCATTTGAGAAAGAACTTATTTTCAAAAAGAATATTGTACCAAGGAAAAATAAATTTTATAGCGATCCATGTGTTCTAAACTCAATTAAGGGATAAATTATTTTTTTTTTTTTGTGTAGAGAACCCACAAACGATTGTGAGAGAAAAATTATGTATAACGAGGAACAGTTGTCTACAAGTTTGAAGATACTTCATCAATGAATGGGATTTTTTAAAGCCAAAGTCCTATGCTAATAAGACTACAGCACCAACAGCGAAGCGAAAAAGTAAACTCAACCCTACACCAGCGAAATTATGTCAATTCATAATGAGTATACGAAATGCCTACACAGAGAGCTTTGGGATAAATTTCCTGCTGCTAAAATCGGTACCAAACAACGATACTCTACTTTGAACAGAAAGAAGCCTTTAAAGTATATTTAGTACTTTTTTTTTGTAGAGTGCCAAAAATTTCATCCCCACCCCAGGGATATATTCTGGTAAATCATCAGTGTTTTAAAAAGGAATTGCATGTGTGAGTTAAAGGTTTATCTATCAGTCCGTTTTTATGTCTAACAATCTATCTTTTTGTTGGCAGGTAATTTATAGCCCATTAAAAAGTAGCACTAAGTTAAATGTTAAAAAAAGCAGCTTTTAGGAATGAGAGGAAATTATTAGTTCGTATGATTGTATTTCATTGAATGATGTACCACCATTTGTTCCTTAAGGCACGTGTATATAAGTATGTATGTGTTTATGCTTATTTATGTTCAGAAGTTTTTATTTTTATTATTTTATTGCTGCATTAAATCAGTTTTAGTGTCTTCCTTACGTATGTGTGTATGTATATTATTGCATATAGTGCTGCAAGGTCAAATGATTTTTATACTTCCGTTTCATAGTTTTTTTTTGTGATTTATTTATCATTACAAAAACATTTACTTTATTCGTTTTTTATGTGAACTAGCGAAAAATAATTTGGTATGTTAAATTTGACTCTGAGCGTTAGTTTATAGGTTCTGCATAATTTAAAAATAATTGTTTTTGGAACCTATAAAACATTTATAATATTATTACGTTTATAGATAAACGTACAAGGTCTTTTGATAATAAATACTACTGTGATACAATTATAAATTGTCTATTTCTTACTCTGGAGCTCTACCTGGCTATAAATATTGATCCTACTCCGGTGAGAAATGAACCACTTGATGCCTTGTTTATTAACCTAAGCCATCCACAAAGCATTTACATGCTGTTAATCCAGGCCAATTATTCCTTTTTATCTAATAGTTTCTTCCCTGTACTAACAGCAAGAACTCTCTCTCTCTCTCTCTCTCTTATTGTAAAAGGATTCTTGACAATTATCTGCTTTTCTTATATTAAATAGACGCTTTCACTAAATTGTTCACAAAATAATTATTTTTTCCCGGAAGGTTTGTACTGGCTACTTCTAAATTTGTAATTATTATTTTTCCTGTGCACGTACGCATGTTCGAAATGGGCTCTGTTTTACAGCACGCACCTCTTCCATCGCAATACCGTGGTTACTCGCTCTTGTGTTAGCTAATTGTCGTATTATTCTAGACACACACAATTGGTGGAAATTTCGTATTAAGCTCCGTTTTTACCATACCCATATGGACAACAACAACAGGAGTTGCCAGATCTGATATTCGGAACAACTCGCTATCACTTATATCTAATGAAAAAATGCTTTTTATTTTTCTCCATCATAAATTGTTTCAAATAGATTGACAGCGTAGAGGTTTAAGCTTTCAGTAGAGCATTATGCATTTCAAAACAAAAGATAAGTAATTGCTATAATTTTTAAAAAACTTGTATTTTATCATATCAAGGCCAGATCCGTAAAGTATGTATGCTGAAGTATTGTACATTGTTTGTGTTTGTAGCAAAGTCTCTAGATCAAAGGAAGTAACTTTTGGTGGACTTTTAAGGCATTTAATCAGCTTTCTATAATGTGTGACCAACGGATATAATGTTGACTCTGCAAAGACTGGTAGTTAACAGCTAGTATGAATATCTCATTAGAAACTTCCAACCAAAATGACATTAATTGCTACAATGTGGCGGGCATCCTTTTGAGGATTGGCAAGTTAAATCACTTCTCATGAAAATATCTTTCACTTATTCTCTAAAATCTTGCGCTAAGTGCACTACTATTAAACCTTAATTCTATGTTGTTCAAGAATATAGCAAATATCGATGTATATAGAAAGCCAAATAACTCTTTAATATTGTTATAACGATGAAGATAATTTCGTCAAGAAAACATAAGGTGGTCCAAATTTAGGCTACTCGATACTAGATTAGCGCCACTGAGTGCAAAGCAACCAAATTTGCTTACCAGATGCAAAATCGACATGCACATAGTTTCGGAAATGCCGGATCTCTCTTAAAGAGTTGGTGAGATATTTCAACTTGCAACAACAAGTCTAGGATTACCAGAAAACATGCGGGAATGGAATAACAATAGAAATTACTTGATAAAGCTAGAATCTTGTCGCATTGCCGCTTATCTGCTAAATATCCAACTTCCAACAGAAATGTGTCAGGAACCTATAGATCAGATAATCTACCGAAGCTAACTGCAAAATTTAAAGTGTCTCTTGGCTCCAGTTTAACTGCAAGAGAAATGCAATCTTATAAGGGAGAGCTGAGGCTTCCTTGTGACTGTCTTAAGGGGCCAATCTAACATTGATGTACATGCCCGAGACCTTACCTGCCGTAGAAGGACTTTTGTAAAATTTAATACCAGAAGGAGTAAAAGAAGACTGTAAAAAATTTCTTATATCAATGCTTGGTGCTTTTTTAGAAAGCGCTATATTTCGGCAGTTTACGGCTGCGTTAACTGACAGATCTTTCGGACTGTGACATAAGTGGGAAGAAATCATACTTTCAAGCATCCGGGACTTTGGGAGTTCCGTTTGGAGGAGGGACTTGACGTGCTAAGTAGAACCAAACAGCCAACCACTCAGGTATCAAAAAGGAACCATTAGGAGCGAAGGGAATCGGCTTTATTCATTGAAAAGAATGACCACCTGTCACGTAACCTAATTTTTTACGTAACTTTGTTGTTTTGAGATTTTGACGTTTTTAAAAATATCACAATAATAACAAATACTCTGGTTGTATATGAGTTACACAATTTGTGCATTTAAATTTGTGCATGTGTATACCAGAAACTAATATGAAGAACTATTTAGCACATAAATTAACGCCTTGGGTTGGTACTGGCTAAGATTTGAGCACAGGTCATTAAAAAAATCTCACCAATTCTGGTAAAATTTAAGTTCTTAAACGTAGGCATTCTCCGCTTCCAAACACTAGGCTTATAGAGATTGTCCCAACCTTACTTAAGACAAATCCCTAATTTCTTTAATTGAAAGCTTTTCTAGCATTAAAATCTTTGTTTACAAATATTATATTTTTAAACCAACTTCTGTTAGTAAACAATGTAACACATAGAAATCAACTTACATATGAATTTATATACTGTTACGTAAATAAGATCTAGCAATTCATGTTGTTGTTGTTGTCGATGTGAGCGTGGTGAATAAGTTACTTCCGCCAATGGTGTGTGTTGAGAATAATATCACAAGTAGCTAACAAAAGCTGAGCAACTTCAATGGCTGCGCTGGTAGAGGTGCCTGCTGTAAAACAGAAGATCGTGAGTTCGAGCTCACCTTTGGACATGGACAATGGACATGGAAATGGAAAATAATAATTGTTATAATGTAATCAAAAATTGAGAAGCAACAGTACAAACCTCTCGAGAAGTAACAGACAATTATTGCGTGCACCTATGGCTGATAATTTAGTGGAGACGTCTAATTTAATACAAGAGTAACAGATAATTGTCAAGGCTACCTGTATAAGAGTAAAAGCTAAAGCTATTAGCACAGTGACGTGACAGCATAACATCAGTCAGTGTATGGCAGACATGTGCTGTGGCTATTAGATAAAGGGGATAACTGGCTTGGATAAAATGCATAGTGGAGTTTTCTGTGGATGGTCAAGGTTACTAAACAAGGCATCGAGAAGTTCATGTCTCGTCAGAAAAACACAAAAGTGTAGCGTGGATGGCTGCGTTTGTAATAATAACCCATGTTTAGTAAATGCGAGAAGTATAGCCAGGTAAAGCCACAAATTAAGACTACAAAGTTTATAATGAGCCACAGTAGTATTTGCAATTAAAAGAAGCCTACGTTTGTCTAAAAAGGGAAAAACGTAACAATACTTTAGTGTGTATACGAGGGCTGCTCTATATATTTCTGGCCTAATAGTGAAAATGCGAATATTTATCATCAAAAATGGCGTTATTGTTTTTCAAAGTATTCTCCAGCATGATTTATACACTTTTGCATGCGCTCAAACCAGTTGTCGAAGCACTTTTTCCACTCCGATTGAGACACCTCTAAAACATGGTTTTTGAACACCTCAACAGCTTCTTCTGGCGACTAAAATCGTTGACCACGCATTTTTTTCTTGATTTGCGGAAACAAGAACAAGTCATTAGGTGCCAAGTCAGAGCTGTACGGCGAATGACCCATTAATTCGACGTTTTGGCCGGTCAAAAACGCTCTGGTTTGAGCCGATGTGTGAGAGCTCGCAGTGTCATGGTGAACAATGATTCGTCTTCTCTTGTTGGTTTTTCGAATTTCTCCGATGACTTCAGGCAAACAAATTGTAGCGTACCACTCAGAAGTGACCGTCCAACGTTGCTCAAGCGGAACATTCGCCACATGACCAGTTTTGCCGAAGAAACAGGCGACCATTTGCTTCAAAGTGCTTCTTCCACGAACAACTTTCGTTGGATTTTGCTCGTCTTCGAAGACCCACACGGTCGATTGTTGTTTCGTTTCGGGCTCATACGCATAGATCCATGATTCGTCACCTGTGACGATCTAATAAACGTCTTTTGAAGCACCGCAATCGTATTTTTGCAACATTTCTTTGCACCAATCGACACGAGCCTTTTTTTGAGCGACTTTCAGATTGTGCGGGATCCAACGAGAACAAACCTTTTTTACGGCCAGGTGTTCATGCAGTATCGAATGTATGCTGGTGGAAGAAATGTCCAAGGATGTCTCTATCTCTCGGTATGTCGCATGTCGATCTTGCATTATGAGTTCACGCACGGCATCAATGTACTCTGGCACAACAGCCGTTTTTGGACGACCTTCACAGAATTCGTCTTTGAGCGAGCTTCGGCCACGATTAAATTCATTATATCAATTTTTCTCAGTGCAATAGGATAGTGCTTCATCGCCATACAAAGATTTAAGTTCATTAATGCACTTTTGTCGTGATAATCCAGGTCGAAAGTTGTGAAAAATGATGGCAGGAAAATGTTCACGAGTTAATTCCATTTTTTTCTATATTAATTTTTTCAAGTCACTGTAAACAACACAAATAATGGTCGTACGTCAAAACGTTTTGAGTACGATTATGCTTACAAATTACAAACTTTCCAATGGAAATGTCAGATTGCACTTGGTAGCACTCAGTGTTGCCAGGCCAGAAATATATATAGCAGCCCTCGTATAATTAATTTTTATTTAAGATATAATTTATTTGTATGTGTTTCCTTTAAAATATAATTTATGACAGTTATCATGTGTTAGAGTAAGTAAAAAGTCGTATTAAAATAAATTAAGCGTACATGTTATTACACATACATATCCTTTACTTATCCCTTGCAATAAATTTTATTACTCACACTTAATTGTAATTTTAATAAATTTTTTTCTTTATTATGAGCAATTTTCTACAGCCTGCAAATGTTTTCTGAAAGTAACAATTACATACGTCTAAAGCATATTATCTTAATAATTTTATGTGTCTTTTTGTTTTAATTGTTTTATTTTTTTTAATGCGTTTGTTTGTTTCTTTTTAAACATGTGATGTGTGAGTTTAAGACAATTACAATGGAGACATTAGAAAAATCTGTTGGATATTTTTGCTAACTGTTTGTCTTTTTGTTTGGCCATTATTTTAATATATTGGTTTTCTTGTGTGGGCATATTAAATGTTTATATTTTTACATATGCTTTCAAGTTCACATGTTTATACAATTTCATCTTCGTTTTCATTGTCATTTTATTAAGCGTGAACCCATTCATGCAATATGTGATTGTTATATACAAATATTAAATATGAATAATGTTTATTATGTTTTAATTAGAATACTACACAGAATTTTATTTCTATGAATCAAAAGTTTGTTTCATAAAAAATTAACACATTAAAAACATCCTGGCTTTTCTTATTGTTCTACATTGGATTTCGAAATTCAAAGAAGTGACGGAAAGAATTGCCGGAAAATACTATATAAACCTTTAAGTATATTCTTAAGAAATAGGATTGGATTTTAATATTATAAATCTAAACGATAAATTGACAAAAAGCTTTTCTTTATTTCATGTTAGCATTTATTTTAATTTAATTTAAAGGATCACTTGTTTGTTATATTTTTATATTTGTTCGATAAGATATATATTATTGATTATCTATAGCATAATCGCACACATTCATATGCTTTTGCTTAGTTGTAATTGAATACGAAGGCTGCTATATATATTTCTAGCCTGGCAACACTGAGTGCTGCCAAGTGCAATCTGACATTTCCATTGGAAAGTTTGTCATTTTTAAGCATAATCGTACTCAAAACGTTTTGACGTACGACCATTATTTGTGTTGTTTACAGTGACTTGAAAAAATTAATATAGAAAAAAATGGAATTAACTCGTGAACATTTTCGTGCCATCATTTTTCACAACTTTCGACGTGGATTATTACGACAAGAGTGCATTGATGAACTTAAATCTTTGTATGGCGATGAAGCACCATCCTATTGCACTGTGAAAAATTGATATAATGAATTTAATCGTGGCCGAAGCTCGTGTGAAGGTCGTCCAAAAATGGCTGTTGTGCCAGAGAACATTGATGCCGTGCGTGAACTCATAATGCAAGATGGACATGCGACATACCGAGAGATAGAGACATCCTTGGACATTTCTTCCACCAGCATACATTCGATACTGCATGAACACCTGGCCGTAAAAAAGGTTTGTTCTCGTTGGATCCCGCACGATTTGAAAGTCGCTAAAAAAAAGGCTCGTGTCGATTGGTGCAAAGAAATGTTGCAAAAATACGATTACGGTGCTTCAAAAGACGTTTATAAGATCGTCACAGGTGACTAATCATGGATCTATGCGTATGAGCCCGAAACGAAACAACAATCGACCGTGTGGGTCTTCAAGGACGAGCAAAATCCAACGAAAGTTGTTCGTGGAAGAAGGAATTCGAAGCAAATGGTCGCCTGTTTCTCCGGCAAAACTGGTCATGTGGCGACTGTTCCGCTTGTGCAACGTAGGACGGTCACTTCTGAGTGGTACACTACAATTTGTTTGCCTGAAGTCACCATGACAACGCGAGCTCTCACACATCGGCTCATCGAGAGTGTTTTTGACCGGCCAAAACGTCTACTTAATGGGTAATCCGCCGTACAGCCCTGACTTGGCACCTAATGACTTCTTCTTGTTTCCGCATATCAAGAAAAAAATGCGTGGTCAACGATTTTCGTCGCCAGAAGAAGTTGTTGAAGTGTTCAAAAACCATGTTTTAGAGGTGTCTCAATCGGAGTGGAAAAAGTGCTTCGACAACTGGTTTGAGCGCATGCAAAAGTGTATAAATCATGCTGGAGAATACTTTGAAAAACAATAAAACCATTTTTGATTATAAATATTCGCATTTTCACTATTAGGCCAGAAATATATAGAGCAGCCCTCGTAATAATAGTTAGAATATAAAGGCAATTCAACGGGCAGACACAATACAAATCTCTCAGAGTATAAATGTGAAAAAAAGACAAATAAGTTAGTGAATATTGGAGTAGCACATAATGTTATAGACAGGGCAGCCAAAATTTCAAAGGAAAAAGGCATCGGCAAAGCTATTAAAAAGAGAAAAAACTAATTACAGGAAATATGTATATGAAATTTTTGTAAATAGAATAAAAACCAAATAGGCATTTTCAACAAGAGTCAAAAAATCAACAATTAAACCATGAACCATTAATTGAGCAAAAATCAAATCGAGCCTAACTCAAATATTGAGTGCATCTTATATTTTTAAGTTGGAATTTATAGACTTATTAGATTAAATTTTTAAATCCTAGTGTCATTAATTTATACTTTCAGAATAAATAGCATCATATAGGGATTTTGGAACAGGCATCCTTTAAAGTTAAACTTCACTATTGTTGCCAATATACAGTATTGGGCAAAACCTAAGAAACATTGCCCAATATTAGCGTCTGAGTGAAATTATGTTTAAACGAACATATTTCAATTCAATGTTTTAATGCAGTTTTATTAGTTACGGTGTCATACAATATTACAAAAAAAATTGTAATTATCTCTCACCTAACGGTTCTTTTAGTACAACAACAAAAAATACTCAAAAATTCATTGGGCAAAACCTAAGAAACTTTTAATATTTTGTATAATAACCCTTATTTTTTATTACTGCGGCGCACTGACGCGGCATAGATTTGATTAAATTATCAATTATTTTTGGATTTATGCGTATCCATTCATCCTCCAGACACGAAAATAAATCGTCTCTGTTGGAAAATCGTTTCGATCCAACATTCCTCTTTAATATGGAAAATAAATTTTCAATTGGATTCAAATCGGGCCGGCCAATCAAGCACTTGAATCCCTTTCGATTGTATTCAGTCCTTCACCAACTTCGATGAGTGTTTCGGATCGTTATCATGTTGAAACACCCATCGAAGTGGCATATGGCAACATCTTATTTTCTAAAATGTCCCTATACACAAATCTGTCCATTTTGGTAGACCATGACCTGAAAAACACGTGCCACCCCTTTCACCAGTTTTGCGTCTCACACGACATATGCCATCGGAGTTGAACAAATTAAATTTGCTCTTGTTGCTAAAGAGCACACTTTTCCACTTTGTAACTGACCAATCAAGATATTTTTTTTTTTGCAAATTCGAACCTTAAAAATCAGGCATCAATGGTTGACTTGTAAGCTTAAAAATACTTACCGTTTTTTGTGTGACGTTTTGTAAGAAGAGGTTTTTTGGAAGCTGTATAACTTTTCAATCCAGCCTCTCTCGCCAGTCTGCGGACTGTGCTGGCATCAACACTTAAGCCTGACACAATTTTTTTGACGAGATGAAGGGTTCTTTTTATTATTTTCTTGATATTTCTATCATCACGAACTGCTGTTTTACGAGGTCTGCCTCCAGGATTAATATTGAGTACAGTTCCTTTATCTTTATAACGGTTTATCCATTTGGAAACCATTGATTTGCTTACTTTTAACAAATTTGCAATTTCAGCCTGTGGTTTGCCTGCATTATAATGCGTTATAACATTCAATTTAACTGCTTCACAATATTTTTTACGTTGCATATTATTTTAATTTTCAATGCACAATTTAATCGTTACACGCTTTCAAATGCATACTAGATCACTTTTTCATAAGAAATCATCGAAAAAAAATAAGAAGTTAACGTTATCTTCATAAAAAACCAACAAATTTATTGTACAAAAGCAAAGAGTTTCTTAGGTTTTGCACAATGAAATTTTGAGTATTTTTTGTTGTTGTACTAAAAGAACCGTTAGGTGAGAGATAATTACAAATCTTTTTTATAATTTTGTGTGACACAGTAACTAATAAAACATTGAATTGAAATACATAAGTTCATACAAATATAATTTTACTCAGAAGCTAATATTAAGCAATGTTTCTTAGGTTTTGCCCAATACTGTATATAGATAAAAATTTTGAAAAAAGAATATAGAAAAAAGAAATTATATTAAATTAAAAAACTAAATAGTCTTAAATCCTGATTTCTTTAATATTATTGTTGCAATATAAAAAATTAATGTATTGATTTTTTTTTTTTTTTTATTTTTTCTTTATAGCTGACATACCAAAATATGAACAACTGTCATTACTTATCTATTTACAATGTTATTTAATACACAATATTCAAAAAAAGAAACCCATTTTAATATTATTATCTTAGTAACACCTAAGTAATTTATAACCTCGGATTACTTTCACATACACATTTTTCATAGATTCAATCAATTACCAAAATGTATGGCTCCGAAGAATAAAAAAATTGTCTTTTTAATATGAATGTAAATGAAAAAAAATGCACTAATATTTTGCATATAAACAGCATGCGAGAAGTAAAAAAAGCCATAATTTAAAAAGGAAGTTTTTTTTGTAGACTTTTAAACAATTTTTACAATGTGATGCATACACATTTATTGTATTTTTTGTTTTTTGTTTGTAATTTTTATTACTACTATATTTTTGAATAAAACACCAAACGTGATTTGAGTAAAACTATAAATTGTTTTAAAAATTTATATGTTAATTTTTAAAGAAAAGAAGAATATACTGGCCGAATGTAATGCAATATTTTTTGGACCGCTATATCCGTCATCACCAGTTTTTGCATCAATCTACCTTAGGCTGTACGCGTTATAAACATCTATTTAATCTACTAATTTAGCAAATAAGAATACGAAGAATAATTCTTAATCGGTTTGACGAAAACCATATAATATACCATTTTTCTTTCTTTGTTCACTTTATGAATCGAAATTTGAGCAAGCATTTATTTTTATTCTTTCATACCTTTTTCTTCGCCAGTGTTGTCAGGTATGGTGATTTCTCGACAAACTTGGCGTTTCGCAAACTCATTTGGCGACCTAAATTTTGATTTGGCGACATGGCGATTTTTTTGGAGACTTACAAAGTATTTGGCGGTTTTCTTGGCGACTTTAACATGTCTTCATTAGCATTTTATTTACCTCGACAAATTTCGATTAGAAAAAATCGTATGTCAACAACATTTTACTATACTCATTTTATGTCAGTATTATAATCTAGTGTCTTTTCACTTTTACTCTTTATACTATGCTATTGCTGCAAAGTAAATGACACAATAAATGTGCCTCTCGGACGATAATATTTTGTAGTGACATAAGGAGAATTTTTAAAATTTTGTTGTTATTCTGATTTCTAAATTCTAAAGAACGTTCAATATTACAGTTTTTATTATTTGTTATATAACGCAGGCAGTATGCATTAAAGGCTGTATGTATACCACTTTAATTTTATTTTCATCAACAATTTTTAAGTCATCAATTTTAAATGATGCACATAATTGTGAAAAATTTATAAAGAATACAACTATATCCATTGATGTGCAAAACACATTCCTCCCACCAAATTTCATTGACGAAGTACTGTTGAAATGGATGATGAAACCATTAAAACAGTACGAGAAGATCGTTTTTCATATTAAAGGATGCTTTTAAAGGAATCAATAAATAGGATTCCTGAAAATATGAATCTATTTAAAGTTTACGAATATTTTTCCATTGGAAAATGTTGTAATTTATTATCACAAACAAAATTAGATGTTGTCAAAAATTATTTAAAAATTGTCATAGACCCTAATAAACCGTTGGATGTGTATGAAACTCAATGGAAAAAATTACCTTTTGTTAATTGGAAAGAAGATTATTTTGATGATGATATGTAGGAATATTTTCATAAATTTTAGCCAAAGGTTTACAGTTATAAGGATACTGCAGGTATGTACCATTTTAAGGAACTTACTCTCGCCGTACTTTTTAATAAAACCTAAATTACATATGTATGCTATTTTTGGCCAATTTTACCCATGTTGATGAAATAATATTATTTTTAACAAAAAAATATTTTTATCTAAAAAAAAAAAAAATAAAAAAAAATATCTTAAAAAAATTATATAAATTTATTAGACTGAACCTGTCAAAAAATCGTTTTGGCGATTTTTAATTTGGATTTTGGCGAATTTCGTCAAAAACAATCTGACAACTCTGTTCTTCACATTATTAAAATAAACCAATAATGCATATAAATTTTACACAGTAAATCTTTGAATTTTAAAGCTCTCAAAGAATTTCTTTATATTTCAGTATTTCTTTTACTACATGCAAAGAAAAAATATGGTTGAGGTAACCATAATCTAAGAGCATTATATGGTTGCTAACAAAACATTGTATTGTTACATTTGCAACCATATTGTTGTCCAAAGTATAAACATAATTATGTTCAAATATAAACATTAAAAGCTGTAAGCCTACATACATACATGCATATTTAGTTCAACTTTTTTTAAATGTTTTGGTTCCCTTTTTATTTGTTTTAATATTTTGCACATAAACTTTAATTCTTTTACTTTCTTTAACAATAAAAAACAATTTAAAATTTTAGCTATCAGAAAAATTACTTAACTGTCAAGTACTAGCAAATATAATTCTGTTGCTTTCAACCATACTGTTATTAATGATAATATATTATGGTTAAATATTTTATATTATTTTTAATAAAATATAAAACTTTGGTTGTGTGTGAAATTTTTTTAAGATAAAACCAACCATATAAAAATAACCATATAATCGCTAAAAGTTAACAAAATTTTTTATCGTGACTAAAGTTGTGGTGTAAACAACTATAATTGGTTCTCCGCAATTATGCATTTTTAAAAAGGACATAATATGGTTATTGTGACCATATCACAACCATGTTTTTTTTCTCCGTGTAGTTTCTTGCCCTATTTTCTTAATTTGAAGATGGTGGCATGTCACAACGTCCAAGGACATAATGTCCATCAACGTAGCGTCGTAACTTCCATGAATATTATAGGTATATTTTATCGTATTCTATGTAAGAAAGATGCAACGTTTTTTAAAGTGGCTTGAAGAAAATTTTTGGTTAGCGAAGCCGGTGTTGGTTATACTATAGTGGAAACAAATCATTGCGCCCGGCCGTAGCCCGGCTATGCAGAACGTTTTTAGTAAGCGAAGCCGGTGTTTGTTATGCCATAGAGAAGAAAATCTTTGTGTCTAGCCGAAGGCCGGCAATAGAGGGAATCTTTGGCAAGCGAAGCCGTTGTTATTTTAAGTGTTTAAAAACGACACAATGTTCATGGCTATTATGACGTTTTTCGAAACGACTTAATGTCCATGGAAATTATGTCACTTTGGAGTGCGACAGTCAATGGACATTATGTCCATGGACACTATGACATGTCGCCTTGAAGATCACTTTAAAAATCTCATATCCCAGAATGCAATAAGAGCTGGAAAAAAAATAAATCGAAACATATATATATATATATATATATATATATATATATATATATATATATATATATATATATATATATATATATATATATATATATATATATTATATATATATATATATATACGTATTAAAATTATTCTGTTTCCACAGGCTTTGGCTTTTATTAGATGTACCCAACTAATAGTTCTGCTGTTTTCTGTAACAGAGTAGACAGTCTACAAGGGAGATCACTACAAAATTAGAAATAGTCTATCTGATTGTAGTCTATCTATAACAATTGATACATTAAGAAAGAAAGAAATTACACTGGCACCGTAAGATAACTTTGACAATTTGGATCTTTACGAGTACTTCTTATTCGCACGCCACTCTTATTGGTGGTAAAACTAAGATCTTAAACAGCTCGGACTTAATGTGTTAAAGAGTACCTATATCTCCACTGATACGATTCAATTCTACTAAGAGTCCCATTAATTTTCGTCCTTATGTCAAAACTGTGTAGTTTCCTTATTTCATATATGAAAGTGTATAAATGCATTTGCATGTACGTATGTATTTATTGGATGTATGTGTTTATATGTATACATATTTGTTTATATTTGCAATGTTAATAAAAATTTATGATTATTGTTTTCACATATTTCATGTTGTCAATATTTAAAACATTATTTTTCACACGATGCAACAACAACAACAAGAACAGCAGCTAAAAAACGACATTTATAGTATGACGACAATATAACGCACAGGCAGTATGGAAGAGACAGCCAAATGTCGATGCGTTTTATGGCGCAATGCTGACGACACCAAAAAATAATTTTTTCATCTATAAATGCAAAAAATGCATAAATATTGCAAGGATCTCATGGCACTGGTACCACCTCCTAACGAAACAAACATCATGATGGAATTCTAGGCGTCATTTTGTAATAAAAAAAATTGAATAAAATAATAATTTTCTTTTTTTGTTTTGCATGACATTAAAATGGGAAAGGGAGGCCAGGCCAATATTTTGATGGTAGGCTGGTTTATATAGGCAAAGTGTTAGGCATGAATATGTGTATTTATGTGGTAGGAGAAAACGAACAATTGTCAAGTAATAAATCGATCTGTCTCATGTTATAAATTGTTGTCTATAGAGAACAACATTGAAAAATATGCATTTTATGCAATTTCATACGCCAAACATAACAATGTTGTTATATTTGTTGTTAATAAAACGCAATTGGACTGCACGCATACTCTTACACAAACTTACATGACACAGAGCGTCATCATTCATTGTGAAAATTTGCTGCAACGGAAACGGATGTTAACGAGAATTGCACGAGGTCGATTGGTTGTCATTTGAAAGAGTTTTTTAATATTTTGCATTAAACTTGCATTTTTTGTTTGTTTTCTGAAATAAGAAATGAATAAAAATTGTATAAATTGCAACAACAACAACAACAACATATTAATGCTCTTGTAGAATTTATGTCTCTTGTACCTGCGATAACTCAGTACCATCAAATATAATATCTTTTATGCATTTCCATGTAATAGTTGCTATAAAAACAATATATTTCAATTTTTTATTGATAGTAATCACCTTTCGATATTTTTTTTTTCTTCATTCTGCTCATAAATCAGCTATAAGTCATAAGTTGGATGTATTTCTATAGAAAAAATGCACTAAATATAAATACAACAGGATGTTGTTTTTTTGGTAAAAAAAAACAGTGCTTTTCCCACATTTGTTGCCAATGCGTAGGTCTTTTGCATTCTACCGTTTTATTTACAAATAATGACTCTTATCCCCCAACAATGAACAACGAAATACACACTTGCCAAATAATGTTCAACATTTATGTTGACATAACATGTACCTCCCAAAATCAAAAATGCAAGAAAAAATTTCTCTTTGTCATCATGCACTTGAAAAAAAAACAAGAACAAGCCATCAGTGAAGAAATACAAAAAAAACCAATGGTTATAGACCTAAAGTCTAAAGTAAATGTTGTAAAAACATCGAAAATCCATAAAAATGCATCATAATTTTCAACGCATCCCTGCAAATAAAAAAAATAAATAAATAAATAACAGGGTTGCCATGTTTTAACAAATGTGTAAAATAGTTAACCGCTAGAGAATTATTTTGATATCATATTACTTTTTACATGCAGAGAAAAAACATGGCTGAGGTAACCATTACCTAAGAGCAACATATTACAGTTGTAACAAAACATAGTATTGTTACATTCAATAATAATAGAATTGCACTATATTTGTCTCTGGCATCGTAAAATATAAACATAATTAAATTAAATATAATTAAATAAATTAAATAGGATAAAATTAAAATATAATTAAATTAAATACAATTAAATGTAATAATATTTTGTTCAGATATAAAGATTGAATGGTTAAAAGAAAATACCATAATATGGTTAAAACTGTAATGTGATCTTATTGAATCATAATATTTATAAACATTTACTGAAATAAAAGAAATAGTTATTTGTCGTTTTATTTATTATTTGTTTTGTTATTTTGTATACTCGTATTCAGGCATGTCATAGAACTCAATTACGATTTAAGGTGGTTTCACTTCCGCATATTAGTTCTTCAGAAAACTAAAACGGAATATTTTTCGGAACGAACCCTTTTTTGAATTTTAAAGTGGAATGTTTTTCTTTGAACTTTTTGTAGTTTCTAAATTTACTCTTGTTTTGCTTCCTTACACGCAAAGAAAAAACATGGTTGTGATATGGTCACAATAAACATAATATGTTCTTTGAAACTTTGTAAAGTTGCAGGGAACAAATTATAGTTATTTTCAATAATACTTCAGTCACGATAAACTCGTTTTTGTTGATATTTAACCATAATATGGTTGCTCTGCAAAAAAAGTACATGGTTGGTTTTAACTTAAAAAATTTCAACCACAACCAAATTTTTATAACTTATTAAAATAATATAAAATATTTAACCATAATATATTAATATAATTCAAAGTATGGTTAAAAGCAAAATAATAATGTTTGCGCTAAAAATATTTTGTTCTATTTCTTAACAGTTTAGTAATTTTTATGTTGGCTTAAATATGAAATTATTTTTTATTGTTAGAGAAAGTGAAAAAAAATTTATGTACAAAATAAATAATTAAAAATAATATGCAAAATATAAAAACAAATAAAAATGAAACCAAAACATTTATAAAAATTGAAAGAAATATGTATGTATGTATATACTGTAAAGATATAAAGCTTTATTTTTGTGTTTGAAGCACAATTGTGAAAACATTTATTTGGGCTTATAATTTATATTTTTATATAACTGATTCTTGTAGTCTATGATCTAAGCATTATTGTAAGCATATAATTGATATTTTTGGTAATTTATGTTTTTTAATAATATTAATGACAAACCGTTAATGAATGAAACAATATTAACTAAGTCTTCTACATCAGGAAATTTTTGAACTTACGAGACTATATATTATAATATTTTAATTTAACAATTTAATTTTTATATATGAACATAATTATGTTATACTTTAGAATGTTATTGTTTTGCTAGACAACGATATGGTTGCAAATATAACAATACTATATTTTGTTAGGAATCACATAATGCAACCATAATATGTTGCTCTTAGATTATGGTTACCTCAATCATGTTTTTTCTTTGTGTGTATTTGCCTCTTTGTTACTTTGATGTGAACAATGATTTCTTTTTAAATTAAAAAAGTAAAGAATTAGCATTTTTTATGAATATACAAAATCTTCAAGAATCTGAATAAATTAAAACAAATTAGATCCGAATTATTAATACGAAATCAAAACCATTCCGATCAGAATGTGTGACATGCGTGTTTATTTTTATGTCATTGTGCGCTTAATTACTACAATATAAATTTCCGACTAAAGTATATCTATTCATAGTATTGTAACATTTATTAATAATATAATGATCTTGCAACCATATTGTTCTCTAGCATGGTAAAATATAATTATAATAAGATTTAAAATCTAAAAATTTTATACTTAAATATAATAATATCATGTTCCGATATAAACATTAAAAGGTCAAAATAAAATATCATTATATGGTTAAAAGTAATCTAATTGAATCATTATATGGTCTCGTAAGTCCAAACATTTACTTATATCATACTCATAAACTGGTTGATAAATCTAAAAAAGAAAAATGTTGACAAAATTATATTCATAAACGATTTAAAAACCTTTAATAAACAATTTATAAAATCAAAAATTTTATTGTTGAATTTAGCCTACTTTTCAGCAAAAAAAAAATGAATTAAAAAAAAAACAATTTAAAAAAGATAATGTAAAATGACAAAATCGTCGGTAGCTCATATTTTTTAAGTAACGTATTGATAAAACGTTTATAAATATTTTGTGATGTCTCAAACACTAAGTATTCGCCAAATAGTGATAAAAGTTCAACAACACTTAAACGGTTTCTAATGGGCAAACATTTTTTTTTTCACACATATTTTCGTGAGGATCCTGATAATTTATTTTAAAAACTTTTCTATAATACCCGTCTAAGAATATTCGAAATGTTGCATATTTAAAAAAAAAATTAGGATTTCCGTAACTCTGAAAATATCAAGTTTCGCAGGATTTATCACATAATATTTTTGCCGTAAAATTACTTCTTCTAAACCCCGGGCAACTTTTAATTTCATTTTAAGCTACTTGGCTAAACTAGATTTATTCAATTAAACAAGTCAAAACAAATTTACTTGAATAGTGATGTATATAAAACCTATAAAACCTAAATAGCTGGTTATAGAACTTGTTATTCCAATACTTTTTATTTTATTTATGACCAAAATAAAACAAAACATATTTATTTATTTATATATATATTTTTTTTTTTTTTTATTACCTTTCTTGTTCGTGTATTTGCAGCAGCTACGAATTTTTGTTTGCGTGAAATAAATAAAAATAGAAACCATATATTGTTTTTAGGTTATTTGAAAATTGGTTTTTAAAAGCGCTAATAGTCCATTTACACTATACCGAAATCTAGTACTAATGAGATTTCGAGCAAAATCTAGTTAATTTTTAATACATTTCCCGTTCAAAACAAAATCTACTTCGCCACTAGTTTTGACAAAATATACTCAAAATCTAGTTGTACTTAGTAATGCAACTATGGTTTTCTACATATTGTACCAAAAGATGCAACACAGCACAAGAAAAAATGACAGTTTATTTAAAACAAAAAAGAAACACTATAAAAAAATAACAAGAATAAAAAGTTATTAAAATGAAAATGTGTAAAATATATTTATTACTTAATAAAATTTTTTAAATTAATTTTTTTCCATTTTTTTTTTTTTTTTTGTTAAATAAAAGCTTGCTAATGTAATAGATTTTGATAAAGATTTCAAATCAAATGGTATAATGCAAATCTCAAACATCTTCATATGAACCGACAATTAACAAACAAATCACTAAACCGAGAGAAAAGCATTCAGAACAATATATTTTTAAAAGCAAACGTTGTTTGTTTGCCTTTAATCACACTTTTATTAATTATAATATATTATGGTCTTATAAATGGTCATCCAAATGTGACGCCTAGATGTCAGCACTATATAATTTTTACACGTGACATCTTTTCAAATGACATAAGCCATTTTGTTTTATTAGAAGGTAGTACAGTTTTAACCATGGACTGTTTTCAAGCAAAATTTTGTTTAGTGACGAAGCTCATTTCAGAATGGATGGATTCGTCAATAAGCAAAATTGTCGTATCTGGGGTGATGAAAATCCTCGTGTTGTTCATGAAAAATCTCTACACCCACAAAAAGTTACTGTTTGGTGTGCATTTTGGGCAAATGGAATCATTGGGCCATTTTTCTTCGAAGATGATTCTGGAAATGCTGTTACTGTGAATGCTGAGCGATACCAATCAATGTTGAGAGACTTTTTATGGACACAGTTGAATCATATTGATGTGTCTGACTTCTATTTATAGCAAGACGGTGCTACATGTCACACAACTCAAGAAAACATTACGCTTTTGCGATCAAAATTTCCTCAACGTGTAATTTCACGAAATGCAGATTTCAATTGGCCTCCAAGGTCATGTGATCTAACACCATTAGATTTTTAGTTGTGGGATTTTTTGAAAAGTCGAGTGTATGCTAACAAGCCACAAACAATTAATGATCTAAAGAACAACATTCAAATTGCAATTCGTGAAATAACACCAGCAACATGTCGGAAAGCCATTGAAAATTTCAATATTCGGATTGATGTCTGCAGATGCAGTCATGGTGGACATTTCAATGATATTCTATTCCACTTGTAATTGTAATGGATCATACTTTTAATAAAAAAACAGATTGAAAAAATTGCAAATAGTTTGTGTTTTATTTCAAAGAAACATGTAGGCGCGTTTTTTGGATGACCATATACATATTTTTTAATAATTTATAAAACTTTGGTTCTGGTTCATTTTTTTTAATTTTTTTTGGATAGTAATCACATTATGATTAAATGTCAAACAAAAAAGTTTATCGTGACCTAAGTATTGATGACAATAAATATAATTTGTTCATACGTAGTTACAGAGATCATAATATGTTTTTTGTTTGTGCGTATTTTACATAAATTCCTGCGGTAAATACAGCATATATTGAATATCAATGTTTGTAGTAAACCAAATAAAACACTTTTTAAAATAAAATTTATGCCAACTAAAATCAGTTCAGTTGATTAGCCGTGATTTACGCACGCACAAACAAAAAAGCAAACCTACAAAGAGATTAAAACTGTATATAACAAAAAAAAGGAACGTACAAAACATCTAAAAATCAGCTATATTTTGTGGCATACTTTTAGGACAAAAAAAAAAAATAATAGCCTTATTACAGACTCATAAGGGCGATTGTTTCAGGATTAGTTTGTAGTAGAACTACAAAGTCTTACACGATTCTTTTCGGCGCATCATTGAATTCTCTTATAGTATTTAGTATTTTGATAGATTCCTCTTAATAATTAAAAAAGTTGAATGTTTTATTTATTTTTTAATTTGCTTGAAGAATGACTTTATATATTTTTTATGCTCAGTTAAAAATAATTGAACAACAAACTCCAGCCGGTTTTATTAAATATTCATTTGGAAGTTAATGATTTGTATTATTATTAATTAAACATGGATTTTTTTTATTATGGCAACACTTTGCCACAAGTCATATCTTGCACAATCTCAAACCACAAACAAATCCATTGTCAAAAATTATGACTTTTTTGTGGCATAAAAGTCCTAAAAAATATTTACAACGCAGCAGTATTTAAGTTTTACAACGATAAATATGCAACAGCACACAGTGGCTTAACTAAAGCTTCATCTGTCTCCTAACCAGTCCTTTTTTTGACTGTTCTATATTTACGAAACAAAAGCCCGATGATATATTCTCCTGCCCTTTATTATACAGCATAACAAGTATAGAACTACTATGCATTCTCTTGCACTTCCTCAAAGAATTGTCAGTATTTATAATCGTACGTTTTTTTTTTTTTTTTTATTCTGCATAATTTTTTAAGTTTTATTTTTTCTTTTTAGTAAATTGTTGCTAAGTTTTTTGTTTTTCTCTTTTCATTGTTTGTGTCGTTGATGTTAAAAGGTATTGGCAGTATCCTTTTTTCCTATTTTTAAAGACTTAATACGAATGTAGGTTTGTGTGTGTGTATAATGGGTGTGCTTTATATTGTGAGTGCATGATAATAGATTTGCAATGTTTCCCCTTCTATCTTGCCACCAAAAACCGCTACAATTTACAGAGTTGCATTTAATGTTAAGCAATGCCTTTTCCAGTTTTTTTTTCTTGTTTTGTTTTCTTTGCTGTCATAAATTTCACTTCATATATTGTTTCGTTTATTTTTTTTTTTTCTGCATGATTCCTACACTCACGTTTATGCACTGGCAATAAACAAGAGAAGAAAAAAATTGCCAAAATGCGGGTGTAACATAGTATGCACTTTCCGATAGGCTTTGTCATCATGTCAACCTAGTGATTATTTATTGAAATTTAAGCCTTTATGTAAATGAATTTTGAAAGAAAGAAAAAAACCGTTGCTTTAAAAAAATTGTTACTTTTTATGGCTCTGGCTCTGCCATTGGCTTTATATCCTTTAATAGTGACCGGCTTATCTTAATTTCTCTGTTTTTGTTTCATTAAAACATTTATATTAATTTTCCCAATAGCAAATAAAGTATTTTTTTTTTTTTCCTTTTTGACATTTTTGATTCGTGTAAATTGATAGCTGTCATTCATTTTATAGCCACCCCGCTAAATGCAGCTTGTTCTGTTTTATTTTTTTCTTTCCTAATGACAATTATAAATTATTTTTCTTGTGGTGACAAATGTAGTGCATATGCAACACACTATACGCTCGTTTTTGCAACGCGACAGTTCACATTTTTATTTCATAGAATTTGATGATTTTGACATTAGTTGATTTAAGCATTTTTGTGCGTCTTTTGTTTGCCAATTAAAGATTAATGACCAAGAAAATGTATTGTCAATAAAATAAATTATTTTATCAATTTGTTTCCTTTGTGCTGCATCTAGGGATGATGGTGTTTAATGTTGCTGCTTTTGGCTTGTGCTACAATTTTCCTTTTCTATTGTTTATGGCCAAAAAAACAGATGTTTTTCGACAAGACATATTAAATGCTGCGAAGTGTTTTATAAAGACTCGCCAGGGATATAAATTAAAATAATTAGAAATTGAAACTTATTTAAAAAATGATTTAGTATTTTTAGAAAATAAAGAAAATACAATTAAGAAAAGTGTAATTGTAAGAGCCAAGGTAAAACTCACTTGAGTTGAAAAATTGTGCTTCTTTTATTTTAAAACTCCAAATCTAGTTTAGATCTACACGTATCAGAAAAACTTGCAAGGAGAGAATAAAAAAAGAGCATAAAATGTGAGAGAGATCAAGTTTATTGCAAGTTTTGGTTAGTAAAATTTTTACAAGCAAGAACTGGTCAAACAGCTGTTTTTAACTTTTGTTTACAAAATAATTTCCTTTAAAAACGTCTGAAAAATGAAATTTTTGTAAAATTTTGCATTTTGGCAATTAAAAGACAATAAAATTAATATTTTTTCATAGTTTTTCTTTAACTTAGCTAGCAGAGTATACACCAAACAAGTTTAAAACAACAGAAATTTGGTTTGGATTATTCTACCTTTACAAGCGTTTTTGTTTTTAACCGACTTCAAAAACAGAAGCAGGTTATACAATTCGGTTGAATGTTGCTTTTTTTATATTTGTGCCTCCAAACTCAGTCATTTCTGATTCGATTTTGAAAATTTTTGGTAATAATATAGATTATGCTTACAGATTGGTCCTGTTTTAAAAACAGATCATAATCTTAAAAATGAAAGAGTGTCCCCACACAACATACTTATTTTTTACGTGTATTATGAACTGTAAAGGGCGATTCTGTAAAATTTAAAATGACTGCATATTACTATGGCTCATAAAAACAAAAAATTATACAAAAATAAATCTAATAATTAAAGGGTGCCCCCATAATTAATGTAAGTTTACTTTTATGGGCCTATCTTTTGAACCGTTATAGACAAACGCTTGCTATGGCCGTTATAGTAACAACTATTAATATTACAAATTATAAATTAAAGGGTGCGCCAATAGTTCATTAAATTAAGAACAGTCGTAGACAGACGCTTGAAATTTACAGCGAACCTGTATTGCTAAGTCCGCTATAACAACAAGTATAAAATTTAGATTTGGAAGTTAAAGGGTGTTCCAATAGTTAATGTAATTTTGTGTATATGACCAAACTTTTGAACCGATATAGACACTACGCTGAAACTTAAAAGGAACTTGTATTGCTAAATCCACAATATCAACGAGTTTAAAATTTGAATTAAGAAATTAAAGGGTGTCCCATAATTACTGTAGATTTACTTGTATAGGCCTATCTTTTGAACCGTTATAGACAAACGCTTATAAATTTGACGCAATATCGATTGCTATAGCCGTAATAGTAACAGCTGATAATATTAAAAATTATAAATTAAAGGGTCCACCAATAGTTTATTTTATTTGGTATATGGCCATACTTTTAAACAGTTGTAGACAGACGATTGAAATTTACAAATAACTTGTATTACTAACTCCTCTATAACAACAAGTTTAAAATTTGGATTTGGAAATAAACGGGTGTCACAATAGTTGATATAATATGGTGTATGTGGCCGGACTTTTGAACCGTTATAGACAGACAGCTGAAATTTACAAGGGACATATTTTGCTAACTCCGCTATAGCAAGAAGCTTATAATTTGAATTTAGAAATTAAAGAGTGTTCCCAAAATTAATGGTATTAAAAAATGTTATGTTATAAATTAAAAATTTGATATAATCTGATGTATATGGGCAAACTGTTGAACCGGTATAGGCAGACGGTTGAAATTTACACAGAACCTGATTGCTAAATCAACTACAACAGCAAGTATATAATTTGAACAGTTGAAAAAGTATAAAGTTTGGAGATATAAGTGTGTCCCAATGATTAATGTAACCTAGGCAGACAGATGAAACTTGTTTCGAAGTCGGTTTTTTTTTCGCAAGAATTATTTTTTTTAAGACTGAAGTGTTAACAAGCCAGTGATGAAACATTCAATACGGTGTACATTTTTTCGGTACAATTTTAATAAGAATTAGAAACTTTATTCATACACATGTATGCATTTTAGATTATTTTTAATGTTAATATTTTTACATTTAAATCACAATAAGAATGTTTACTAGAAGTAACTGCAAAAATAAATTATATTTATGATGCGCTCAAACATAATAAACTCTTTTGAAAATTGCTTATTTGGTTACTTACGAGTATTATTTTTAATTTTTCGTTGAAGTTGACATTAGTTTGCTGGCTTTTAATGGTCTATTGTTCAATATATTTTTTTTTATTCTATTACATTTACTCTAGTACATTTACTCTAAACATTGTACTATTTAATGGTCATACCGTACAGTTTTTAAGTCTTACGTATCACTCCCAAAGCCATAACAATTTTCTTGGCTATTTTTTACTAGAAAAGCGTCATTTACTTTTTTACATTTGGATGAATAATTTTGAAAAATTCTATTTTACTATATCGTTGCTAGATTTTGCTAGTAAGGATACTGAACAGACCTAATATAATTGTTTTAAAATACTGTATTAGTTAGTCAGCATTTAAGCTTAATTTTTACTATCAGTTCTTGCCCAAACTTTACATGAATGTCATAAGATAGAATTACACATGAAACGTCTTTACTTGCAAGTAATAAAAAAATCATTGTTTCGATGTCTTATAGGCTTCAAAAATCGAATTTAGTCTTTAAGGCATTTTTAAGTGAATGTGTAATTAACGCTCTCTTGGTACTCTTTGTTTTTCATGAAAGAGAAACTTGGTTGTCTTAACACTGCCACGTCACATCGATTTTGTTTCACATGTTAGATTGAAAAATTTTATATTTTATATGTTTTCTGGCGTTATTAGCGACGGTGATCTATGCATGTTATAACTTGAAAAAAATTAACTTAAAGTAATTATAATGAAGCCTCTATCTTGAAATATCTATCACGAACATAAGGTTTCGGTGTAGCGAATGATACGCTGATATTTGTATGCGCAACATGAAAAAATATTCTGTTTTTACTTCTGCGTAAAGTAATATAAACTGGGTGATGAAATTAAAGCAATACCGCATGAAATGTGTGAAATGTAATTGAAAAATGTGCTTAAAAGGGCTCGGATTTGTGAGGCTAATAGAGGCGGGCATTTATCTGATATTGCATTCCGTACATAATTACCGACATTAACTAAAACTTTTTTCAATATAAGATCCATTCTCTCTCATTTAATCAAAAATTAAAAAGAAATAAAATAGTTTACCTTTCCGGCGGACACCCTGTATTAAATACTGAATTTTAATGTGTCGTTGTTCAGAACAAGACCCAAAACAAGGAGAAACAAGGCAAGAGTATATCAAATTATTGATATTAAATTAATTATAAATTAAGTAAATATAAATTAAAATAAATATTTACTGTCCACAGCCGAATTTCGTACAAATTTAACAACTCTTTTATTTCATAATATTTGCTATTAAAATTATCGTCCATATTTAATATTTAGTCTGTATTTAGTACATATGACACATTTATAGGAAAGACAATTGATGTATCATGTCCCTTTATATATAATGCTCAAATGTCATAGAAATTTTAATTCCAAAAAAAAAGTATCTTAATCTTCAGCTTAAATTAATCTAAATATTTTTTTTTTATTTCGTTTTTATTTTATTTTTATTCTTAATAAAAATTACATTTGAAGAAATACTTGGTTAGTCGTACAATTTTATTTAAAACTCGAAACCAAAAGAAAAAAGAATCAATTTAAAATATTTGAATCAATATCATAAATTATTCGTCGAGATGCTAAAAAAAATTTCTAAGCAATCTTTCTCACACTTAATCTCAAAGATAGATTAACATAAATTTTTTATTATTGCTATTATTGGAGTGGATTGTTTCTTTCAACTTTCTTATATTCCGGTATGTTAGACAACCATGAAAAAAATATTTTAAATATTTAATACTATTTACGATTCCTTGAAGCTAAATCTGCTAAGGAAAAAACCAAAAGGTAAAAAAAGAAACGAAACGGGCGAAACGAATATTGATTTGTGTGCCACAATGACCACCGACACATCAACGACATACAGGCCGCAACAAAACAACAAACTAACAAAGACAAGAAACATTTATGTAGAATAATTACACACACTCAGTAGATAGATTTGGTATTGGGTGAACAGGATTATAAAGACTGCATTACTAAACAATAATGCAACAAAAAATAAAAGCAAAAAGACGAAAGAAATAGCATATTGATCGAAATCGACTTCATTCAAAATGATATTTCAACAACGATTTATGGCAGCCAATCCCAATGTGCTGACCATAAAAGAAAATGTTCCACCAATGATGGTAACAGATGAGGCTCAAAAGTACATGGAATCTGTGCATGTCATTGAGGCATTTTGACATATGGATCGTCTGTTTTATGTTTTTAATTTTTTTTTAGCTGTCTGTCTGTCCATTTTTTCATTCGTTTGTTAAGTTTGGCTTAATGGAATTTTTATTTTTTTTATATTATTGGCGTTTCTTTCTTGAGCTGCGTATGAAAAGATGAGATTGAAAAAAAAACAAGTATCGCAACTTTTCAAATTTATTGAATCTTCATCTTTGAATTTGTTTTTGTTTTTCTTTAGTTTTTATTTAGAAAATCGAAGGAGGTTTTTTGATCTTGTCATGTAATAAATTAAAATTATATGCAGTTTTTGTTTCCGCGAAGTAAACAACTTGAACGTTTTAATTTATGTTTTTTAGTCAAAGATGAGATTTTTTAACTTCGATCGCTTTTGAAAAGTATCAATAGAGATTGCAAAGCATCTTAGTTTTAAAGAAAAATTATATTCAATACCGTTAAATGGGGTGAGTAGCAGCAAAACTTCATATTCACGAAATAATTGAATTTCTCAATATTTATGAGAAAAAGGTATTATTGAAAAATTTTAAATAAAATCAAAAATAATTACTTAGTACGTAGAAGGTGTCTTTATTATAATTCTGGAAAATGTAGTTGATTTTGTTTGAAAAACATTAAAAATTTTCACACGAAAAAAATTTAAAAATTTAAAAATTTACTATGGAAAAAGATGTAGGAGATGGCAAGAATAAAATAGACTCTAAACAAACGGATGTGTTATATGTTGGTAAAATTAAAAATAAATTAAGAACAAGAATAGCTGGACACAAATCAGCAGCCTTATTCTGTAAGTCGCTAAAGCTAAATCGCCATCTCTAAAATAATTTAATTATAACAAAGCAGTTTTTTTTACAAATATTACATTGGAATATTTAACCCTATACTTAACACTTAACACTGTTAATTAAAGAAAATCTACATGGATTAATTCAACATCTAAGCAATTTAGCTGAAGTTTTAGCTAAGAGAATTACAAAATATGGCCTCAGATCAGCGTAGTCGTCGGAATAATAGCAACCTACTAAAAACAGCATTAGCGGGCCGCTGTGCATATTGATGAGACAATAACTTTACAAAGTGAAAATAATTACAAACGCCGTTATATGTTAGAGATGCTATACACAGTGTTGTCAGATTAGGGTATTTGTCCCCAAATTTGGGATTTTTTATTAAAATGGGGATGAAAATTTCGGTTTGGGTATTGAGCTTTTTTGCTACTTACAAATTTCCTAGTATGGTTAAACAAAGCATTGCTAAAAATTATGACATGTAAGTCTCTCCGTAAATTTAAAAATGAGCTCGATTTCTTCAGCAATAAACTCGCTGAACCAAAATAAAGCATAAAATGCATAACGAGATGCTGGTATTTATATTAAAATTAATACACATTTTAAAAATAATACAATTTGTTGTGACACTGTAGTTCCATGTTCAGAAATGCTTTAATTGTTTAGCTCTGAAAATATGTACCAAAAAACTGGAACGAGATAGAGCACTTTGATTCAGAACTTTTCGATTTTGTTAATCAACTTAACTAATATATCGCACTTGATCAACAAGAAGGTATTAACTCAAAATTTTTAAATTTTAAGTAGAGGCGAAAAACAGTTTGTGGTTACATTTTAAAGGAAATTTAAAAATCCAAATTCTATTAGAAAAAATATTAACATTGTTTTTCCTTTAAATCTGTGCAAGTATTGCAAAAAAAAAATATTTTTTGAGTTAATACTAGTTTTCTGAAATGTGTCGATAATAAATGAAAGAAGTGTTATCAACAAAGCACTAAAACTCAATATAAAACCAAATTTAAATAAAACAATTTTATTGCTTTTATTTTGAAAAAGACTCAATTCAAGATAATATAATGTTTGATATGTATGAAGGTAGTCACTACATAAAGAGTTATCGGATGCGTTGAAATTTTTGCAGTAGCGTAGTGGATTTCTTGCAAATAGTGAAATTTTACAAATGCAATATTAAAAAACTTATGTTAATACCTAAAATTTAATTATAAATAGTATTATTTGTAGTAGGGATGTTTTGGGGTAGTTGAAAAAAAATTTTTTTTTGGGTAATTTTGGCGATAAGATTTATCTTATTGGGAATACGACTCGAAAAAAATCTGGCAACCCTGGCTACACATTATAAATATAGCAATTTCAAAGCTGATGCAGATAATTATGCCCAAATCTATAGACATTTAGTTATTAAAAAACATAGAAATAAGCTGCAATAATTAGTATACGAAAACAGTGCAATATTTAACTTACTCAGATTAATACTTCATTGTTTGTCCACCTGTGTGTGTTTATGTAAAAATCAAATGTAAGCTTAAATGTTATAACTGTTCTTATGCTTTTTTATTCTACATTCCGGGCGTAATTTCCAAATATCCAAGTCGATTGAGAAATGTTCGTCTGTCGGTCCGTGTTGGTTTTGAAATCAAATTTGCCCCGGCAAACTTGATCAAACAGAAAAAATAAATGTGTTAATCGATCAGACACAGTGTCGAAAAAGGTGCTATGGAAATCAGCATGATCGCTCCATGTTCTTCTAGACAGCAGGCAAAACATTACGCCTACCTCTAACTCTTCATTTGGAACAATAAAGTATCTCCAATCAAAAAATAGATATATGGGACGATAGAGAATTAAAAAATAAGAAAAAAACATCAAGCGAAAAAATTGGCACACGCCTATATTTTGCGAGTTACCGACAGGGGTCTGAAATTTTCCAATTTTTCAAAATATCAATATGGGTATCTTTTTAAAGCTTTTGAAGAGATCTTTAAGGAAATACTAATTTTTTTTAAATGCTTAACCCATTAAGAGCCGGTGTCATTTTTATGTAAGATTATATATACATACGTACAACTAAATTTTTTTTTTATTTTTTAATTCTCTGTCACCTCAACATTTACGTTTTTGAGTAAATTTACTTCACTAAACTAGAATTACATATGTAGATGGTGAAGGGTATATAAGTTTTGGCATCCCCGAATATAGCACTCTTATTTGTTTATTGTTAAACTTTGCATTTTAAAAAAAATTATGCCCTACGATGCCACTCAAAGCACGTAGCGAAATATTGGCAAAATAAAGAAAAAATTTAAATTATTGACCTCGAGCTAGAAATTTTTTTTTTTTTTTTTCATTTGGAACTTTACAACAAACAGATCGAATTAATAAAACCAATACAATTTAGCTTGGGCTCTCCAGTTGCTACTTTTTGCTAGTAATACTAGGAGCATAACTGGGACAAACGACGAATTTTTGGTCGTGTATATTCATCGTCAAAAGTAAAACACAATTATGTTTATGAAAATGAACACAATCATAAAGTGGGAGGTAATTCCTAATACCCGGAGAACATTGCAATAGAATTATTTCTATTTTCTATGCCGGCGAACGACGAACAAATCAATACAATGTGACCATGTTTGACTTTAGATTTGAAGTATTTTAGTAAATAAAGTTATTTTACTAATACTAATAATAAAGTTACTAAATAGACCTACTGCCACAAGGGTAACAAACGCACAAGCATTTCAACTATCGAGTGATAGAAATGGCGAATTCTTTTAATTTGTTGTTGGTTAACATGCAAAACTTCATATGGAAAGGACAACATTGTGTAAAAAATATTATAAAAGGAATATAATGTTAACCTTTTATTTACAAATTTGTTGGTTCAACACAAATGTTGGTCATACTTGTCTGACGTCCATACAAATTCAAACTCAAACATTCGTAGAAATTATTAGCTTTTGAAAAAAACAACTACTAATTAAACATTTTCCTACAACAAGACTACATTCACGTTTTCAATGCTTTTTTTCTGATCATTGGTTTTTATTTTTTATTTCGAATTCTATAGATCGTATCCTGGTTACAAATTACTGCGTGAGCTACTGCACGTTGGCAACCCATCATAGATTACAGGTCATCACAGCCGAGAAGCATGTTCTTTGTATTTACAACAATTGGTTGGCATTGTTAAAGCTTGTAAATACAAAACAAGCCGAAGTAAACTACGTAAGTAAAACCAACTGAAGTCAAGTAAATTAGATTGAAACTGATCATAGAGAAAAGTTGACCCTTATAAAAATCGCTTACAGTAATGTACTAAAATAAAAGTTACGATGCTATAAACTTCAAAGAAAAAGCAAAAACAATTACACAACAAACGTACAACGAAGTTTTAAATTTACAACAAAAAGAGCAAAAAAGAAAAATAGTTAATTTTCATTTTTTGTTTCTAGAGTTTTTGTCGTTTAGCCTGCCACAAACCATGTTGAGTTACGAAATCGTAAGATGAGATCATATGAAATTTTTGTTTGCCCGCTTCTAAATTGTCATTTTCTTTTTGCCATTTTTTTATACTAGCAATTGGAAAATGAGCGAATAAGTTGAAATAAAAAGAGAGATATTTCGTTGGTGATACACAAATTAAATGTTATTTGTTGTGCACGATCATCATTAAGGATTCAGTATATGTTTTGGTTGCACTGACATCCAAGTTGTACGTGTACTTTTAGACTTTTTAGTATTTGACTTTAAGAAAATGCGAGATCTGTGTATGTTATTGCAACAAGTCATCGCATGTACTCAACAGTGGTAGAAGATGAAGTCAAATTCATTTTTATTTTGTTTTTAAAAACAAAACAAAAAATGCTTCTAGTCTTTAGAGTTAGAACTGCAAGACAGAGAAAACGACAAATCTAGATGTTTTGTTAAAATAAAATTTATAAGATTACGCGTATTTCGTTTGTATAAGTATGTACAGTGCACGCTTATTTCAAATTTAACCAGTTAACGCTTAAAGGGAGTATACAGCAAAATGTTAACGACATAAAGGTAAATTTATTGCCTTAATTTGGTTCAGAATTTGTTATTTTAATGAACCGAGCAGAAGGCTAGGAATTTATATGTATTTTTTTACATGCTTCGTACCTTAGGACAACGACATTTTTTAACAGATTTTAGTATTTCTTTTTTTTTTCATTATTAAAAAATATTTCAAAATTGAGTTCAATATTACAGGTAATTTTTACGTTTCCTTTATAGACTAATTGAAAGAGTATGAACCGCAATACTCTATAATAATAAAAAAAAACATACAATATTAATGAAATAACAGAGATGCGATTTCAAAGTACTTTGATTTAACCGTAAAAAATAACCCTAGAAATTAATAAGGGTACACGAAAACATGGTTGAGGTAACAATAATCTAAGAGCAACATGTTGTGGTTGTATTATATAGTTGTTAACAAAACATAGTATTGTAACATATAATAATAATAAAGCTGGTCTTGCAACCAAATTGTTGTCTAGCATAACAATAACATGGTAAAATCAGTCAAACTGAATAGGGTTTGTTTCCAAGGGATGTACATTCTGTTATTTATACTGACTGCATAAAGAACGAAACATTTATGAATGAGGAACAGTATTCATTGCCCATTAAGCAGCGGAAAGCCATAATTAATCTTCTATAAAGAAATCGTCAGTTTTCGCACACCCAAAACAAATTTTTCTATTTCTAAATGAAAGATGTCACCTCTGTAACACAAGATATCTTAAAGGCAATTCTTACTTTTCAGTTTTAAAATTGTAATTACTTCCGTTTACCGCTTAGCTGTATCTGTTCAAATCAAGGAAGTGTTACTCCAAAGAAGAATTTCTGCTACTCCACGCAAAATAGCCACGAAACCTAAAGAAAAATTTTGTTGTACTCACCCTTTAGTTGAATTATTTTAGGGCGTTTCATTACTTTTGTTCCTTTTGCACTTTTTTTTTTTTTTGTACAACAAATTCTGCTGTCAACGTATTTGGTCCTTTTTGAACGCTGTCGGTCGTTAACATTTTTGTCATCTTGTATAAACATTTAGTTTTTGTTACTATTTTTTAACTTATTTATTTGTTTTCGTATTTTACGATTTTGTTTTGTTGTAAATTTTGTTACTTGTTTGTTTTTTTGTAAAAGAAACATGCTGCTGCATGAGATTTATTGCCATCGATAATCATTAAGCGTGAACTAACAAATCAAATGGTGTTTTAATTTTAAGACTTTTTTTGTTGTTTTATTTAACAATTTAAATACGATGTAAGTGCACAAAATTTATGTTGATTCGGAAATTATTGTTCATTTTTTTATGGCTGCATTTAGATGAAATGAAAAGAAAATGGAGATATTTTAATGGGATGTTAAATAAAAGCAGAAAATAGTTTACGTATTTTTTTCCCCTTGTACAAAAATTGCTAATATTGGGGAAGCTTATGAAATTGAAGCCTTTTAGTTAAGTACAACAATAAAAAAAGAAATTATACTTTTAAAACGGGCCACACTTTTTCGCTATTTTTATTAAAAAAAAAAAACATATTGCTATACTTTCTTTAATGAGTAAACTGTCGATACGATATTTTTCTGATGATAATTATAATTATTGCTGAAATAAGACTCCATTAGTGTTTGCTTTCGCAAGATATTTGTCTTTTTGTGGACACAAACCTCTGTTTAAAATTAACCATAAATACATTAGGCGAATTTTACACAAATTAACATCTTATAATTTTTGATTTCGTTGCCATCTCATGAAATAACTAAGGACGAAAGAAACTGCCTTTTCTTTATTCTTACAAAAATGGTTTAAGTCACTGTTCATAAAATCAAATGCTTATGATTTCATGCCAAAGTTTACATATTGGCTACCATGGGGCTATCTGAAATAAAATTCAAAAACACCAAAAAAAGACAAACTGTAAAAATTTATACAAATGGAAAATAAATTTCTCGTAAACAGCGTAAAAATCTAAGAAATTGTCAAATGCATCGAAATTATATGATTCATCTCTACTGAAGCACCGTGAAACTTAAATACAATATTATTAAAAATAGTAAATACATTATTTTATGCAATGGGTTTGCAAATGTGCTGTATGTATGTGGTGATTCAGTTGAATACTTATATTTCATAGATTCATATTATTTAATCCTTTAAAATCGAATTTCTGCTAAATCTACATTGATCATCAAATATGGATCCCAGCGACTTCTTTCAAATCCTTGTTTAAAAAAAAAATTGATTTACGGAAAAAATATTGAAATCGAAGTTGTTGGTAAAGAAGCTTAAACAAGACTGACTGAAATAGACACCAAAATATTGTTTCAGTTTTTATAATTTTTAATTTTTTTTTTTTTTTTGCTATTTCCCAACTTTTCCGAGGAGAATCAAACTAGCTATGTCTAGTTAAGTAAGCAAGCTTTTTAACGGCCACATTTTAATGGCCGTTTTGACTTTGGCAAAATTTTTAACTTAAAGTCTGTACGTCCGTGTTAGTGTTGAAATCAAGTTTGATAAGCCACCAAATCAGCCAGCGAAAAATTAAATATGCCAATCGATCACACATAGTGTCGAAAAAGGTGCTATTGAAAATTAGCATGGTCGGTCGAGGCAGCGGGCAAAACACCACGCTTATCTCTAATTTTTTCATATCATTTGGAACAATAAAGTAACTCCAAAAAAATAAATACATAGGGCGATAGAGAATTAAAAAATAAGACAAGAGCATCCAGTGAAATAATTGACATCGCCCATATTTTCCGGGTTACAAGGCCCAGAAATATTTAAATTTTTTAAAATATCAATATGGGTATCATTTAAAAATGCTTAACCCATTAAGAACCGGTGGAATTTCTATGTAAAATAATATATATGCAGTACCAATTTTTTTTATTTTTTAATTCTCTGTCGCCCCAATATTTGCTTTTTCATTGCAGTTACTTCACTAACTAGATTAACATATATGGTGAAGGGTATGTAAGATTCGGCATAGCCGATTATAGCACTCTTGTTATAATTCATTTTTGTTTAGTAAAAGTGTTCAGGTTTATAAACTACGGTTCATCACCTTTGTCAAATTATTTCTGCTGCTTTATACAAAATATTGTATTTTCTTTTGCCTCTTTATCCAAAGAATCGCAACTTTAGGTCCAATACAATCCGGTCCTTAATGAATAACTATCTCTTCATCATATGGAAAAATCGTCTTTTCACGAAGTTCATATGGATAGCAAATACTTTTCTTTCTACTCCCCACATGATGGAGTCGTAAGACCTGAGCACAAAACAACCAAAGTTAGAGTAGTGTTCAATGCATCTCGGAAAACAGAAAATAGGACCGACGTCTTATATACCGGACCAACTCTACAGCAAGATCTCATGAACGTAATTCTCTATTGGCCAAAGTATCGCTTCGTTTTCAGCGGCGACATACAGAAAATTTATCGCCAAATTCTACTTCACCCAAAAGACAGATCTTTTTCATAAAGACCACAATTCTCCCGTATGTCAAAACCGTTAACTTTATTTTATATATTATATATAATTTTACATAAAAATGACATAGGCTCTTAATGGGTTAAGCATTTTTAAAAAATTTTAGTATTTCCTTAAAGATCTCTTCAAAAGCTTTAAAATGATCCCCATAATGATATTTTAAAAAATATTAAAATTTCAGAGCCCCGTAACTTGGAAAGTATGGGCGAGCTGATTGTTATATAAAGCAAGCATATTGAGGGACAGTCTATATACGATGTTAAACTACAGATATCGGAATGGCCGGCTAGGGCGAAGATACATAATATGCAATTCTCATTTGCGACGACACTAAATCGAGTTGATCACAATAACAATATAATATTCTCTGTAACAATGTATAGTTGTGGCGAGTAAATTAAAGTTGCTTTCATTTTGCTCTAGAATGCTTTTATATGAGTTCAGTGAATTGTTTTTTAGCTATCGGTAACAAACGCTGAAAACACTTAAAATAAAAATAGTTAATTATTGTTATTTTTCTTTTGTGTTTTTTGCATTGATTGTATAAAGATAGTTTACCGTTATTTGCCCTTATAAACTATAGCCTTTGGCTATTCAATTATTGATTTAACTCACAGTACCACCCACGTCTTTAAAGTTAAATTCGAGGATTAATAATTTTCTATTGGCGTTAAAATCCAAAAGTCGGACTTTACAAGTTCATATGCGTTTCTAAAAATAACAACAGATATATGAACTAAATTTACGTGAATTTATTTACAAATTTAATTATTTTTTAATTTATGTTTTTAAACAATTTTTGTAACGAAATATTAAAAAATAAAATAAATTTATAACTGTCTTTTATTTTAGGGCATATTTGTACTTACGATATCATATTATGATTCAGTTACATCATACGCCATTTTGAACCATATTATGATATTTCAATTTAACCACATAATGCTTATATTTGAACATATGCATAATTGCATTTAATATAACATTATCTTTGTTATTATAGATAAGCAAAGATTTTAAGTCTTTTCTTTATTACAACTTTTTTATAAAAACAAAGCTTGACAACTCTTTTTATATGCATATTGAGGGATTGTATCTTCTAGAAAAAAAAACAGGGGTCTAGTCACCGAATCAAATAGTATTCTGGTAATCCTCAAGTGAGCTTATTATGTGTTTAATGTAAACAAAAAATAATAATATTAAAAGTATAACATTACTATCAATAAATATGAAAATTTATTTTTCGGAATCTGTTTTATTTAAATTTACTTTAATTGTGCTTGATTCCTTCAAATATCATGAAATATAGATATTTAAATAAATCAAGCATGATTAAGACAATAAATTTAGTTTAGAAAAAATCAAAACTATAAACTTAATTACTCGATATCGAATGATATCATTCCAAATTACAATACTTTTTATATGATATGGAGTATCATGAATCATGATACCAAATGCAATGCGATATCGAATGGGATGATAAGAGCCCAGACCTAAAGTGTATAAGTGTTTGCACTTAATATTGGATAAACAAAAGATCATTTTTAAATGGAAAACACCAATGCAAATCTTCAGTAGTCTTGATTGTAAAAAGGAAACAATTGTAATGTAGCCGCAGTAGACGAGTTGACGAAGGCTGCTTGCATTTTACAACAGCAGGGTGAGGGTTCAGGCTACTGTATAGTAAAATATGGAAATCATAACAAAAAAAAATCCTTTGTTGCAGGCGTAAATGATTTGCGAAAGGATAGGTGCCTACGCGTCAAGAAAAAACATGGTTGGGGTAACCATAATCTAAGAGCAACTATATTCTTGACTAGTTTAACAATAAAATAGTAAAATATAAACAAAATTATTTTTAAATATAAACATTAAATGGTTAAATCATAATATCATAACATGCTTGAAAATGTCATGATATATAATTGAATGCAAAGATTTCCAGATATTAAAGACTTATTATTATTTAATGTATCAATTATTATTTTATTGTCAAAAAAAAAAACTTCTAACACGTTTATCTGGCATCTGCTTTGATATATTTTGTTACATAATAGCAATTATTTTTGATGTACATTAAGACAGGTTTTTAATTGAAAAATATGTAAATCGTTTCAAGTCTAAAACAAAAATATACAGAATTATATTTTATGTTTTGTATGTTAATTTTGATTATATATTTTCCACATAATATTTTTTTTTTATTTTCTCTAACAGAAAAAAACATTTTCAAGTTTAGCGAACAAAATCTAGCAAAAACAAAAATATTTTAAAACGCAAACATTATTTTGTTTGCTTTTAGTATATTATGGTTAAATATGTTATGTTATTTTTAATAAGAAATAAATCTTTGGTTATATTTCGAATTTTTTAAAGTTTAAACCAACCACTTTTAGTTATTGTGCACAATAAGCAAATACGGGGTAAATATTAACAAAATAATGTTTGGCGTGACTAAAATTTTGTTGAAAACAACTATAATTTGTTCTCCGCAACTACACATTGTTACAAAGAACATAATATGGTTATTGGAATAATATCAATACCATGTTTTTTTCTTTGCCTGTAAGCAGATGGCATAATTAAGCCGCATATGGAGTACAACATGGAGATCGTGCTTGACAGTTTAGAAAAAGGGACCTAATTGGAAAATCAAGAGATCATTAGTTTAAGTCTCTTTCAGAGTCACAGATTTTTGTGATCTGGTTGGCTGCACAGAATAATAAACAAGAAATCGAGTAGTTTAAGTAGAGTTTATTTTATACAGTATTGGAGCGTTAATAGCTGCAGAAATTTAGCTTGGAACCTCAGGGTGATAAACCGAAATTCTTAAATTATTAAAATATAATTTCGGCCAATTTTTGAATATTTGGGAGCACATATATGTATTTCTTAAGATTGTTAAAAAAAATTTGAGTTCTGCAATGCGCCGGTTAAAAAAATATTTTATGAAGGTTTACAGATAATAATTCTTTGATATTGAGAAATAAAGTTATAAAGTTGTAAAAATATTATGACATTCTTGTCGATCATATAGCAAATTGGATTTGACATTGCGGTGCTGGTGCTCTACTTTAATGAATTAGAATTAAAGCAGACACTAAAACCAATCAAAAAAGCACTTATTTTGAGTTGAGCGCAATAAATTATTTTAAAATTCATTTCAAATTTGCAGGTTCTAAAATTTAACTCGAATTTACAATTTGTGCTATTCCATACAATTAAATATGCTTTAAGGTTTCCTCATATTATAAATGTCACTCGTTGTTTATAAAGTCTCTACTTTTAAATTTATTAGTTTTCTGGTATCAGTTCTCTTTCAATAACTTAAAGCAAACAAAAAAGAAAAAGGCAAATAATGTTTAATTTAAAGTCATCAGTTTTAGAGATTGTCTGAGAAACGTTGCGTAAAAATCAATTTAATTAAATGATTGCTATCGCTCATAAAGACTTAAAAAAATAAAATAAAGAATATACTTGAATACAATTTTTTTCCTAAAGACAATCTTCATTCTTCTTCTTTATTCTTTCCACTTGAGGAAAACGTACGTATAAAATCACATTTATTATTCTGAATGCAAACAAGTATTGAATATATTGTGAACATTTGACGCAATTAATTGTTGCATCGACACTTGTTTAGTGTTGTTCATGTGCGCGAGAAACTTAAATATTGCGTAGACATTAAAAAATGTATGTAGTTTTGTTGTTTACTTTGTTGTAGTTGAAGGGATAACAATTCTTTAATCTTATGGACCGGGCTTAAACTTAACATTGTGTTGTTGTTGTCTTTTGTTGGTTTATTTAAAGGGTAATTTTTCTTATAATTTCATTCGTTAAGTTTCTGCTCTTTTCTTTTACTCTTTAAGCTTTTCATTATTGTCTACTTTTTTGCTTTTGCTTTTTTTTAAAGGGATCTGGGGCATTTATTAATGTGTTATATCGTAAAATCACAATACTTTTGTCTTCGTTTGTTGCTTTTGTTCATGTTGGTATGATTTTATTGTTGTTGCTGTTGTTTTTAATCGTAACTGAAGCCAACAATTTCAGTTTATTTTATTCGATTTATTTATAAATTTCATTCTGTTCGTTTTTGTCGTTATCATCATTGTTGAGTTCATAAATCAGAAGCTTTATTTATTGAGATATTTATCAGTGATCATTTGGTTGTGAAATTTAATGTTGCCTTCTAAGTGATGGTGAAGTGCATATGCACTTGCATGTTTGTGTTAAATTATTGTTGAGATTTCTTTCATAAATTTAAATATATATTTTTTTCAAACGTACAAATGTACAGAAGTACATGTTATAGGAAATACGAATAAAATAACCGATTAAATGGCGTCATCAAGGCAGAAAGTTACATCCCATTTCAATATGAAATTTACCTCAACAGTTGTAAGCCCCTATTAATTTTAAGTACCAAAAAATCTGTATCTGTAATTATATGAAGATATTTTTATTTGGAAGCGTACATGAACAGATATAGATTTAGACAGCAGCCAGAAATAGAGATAGTGGCTGCGCCGAAGTAGCTCTGAGTTATTGAGTTAGAAGGAGGACGATGCTTTTGTTCAATGATATTTGGGAATATTCCCGGAATAAAACGAACAAGCAAAACTGAAAAGCATTAATTAAAAGGGTGAATATATTCATTTGCTCGAAAAGGAAAAAAATAACTATTAAGCACAGGCTAAATTGACAGTGAAACATGGCTGAGATGGGCTTATCGGTAGACTCTAGAAGTCGGTCACCCCTAGTTAAAATAGAAACCTTTGCGTAGGTGGATTTCAATTTAATTTTTTTTTATATCAGTAGTTGAACTGTGGATTTAATAAATAAATTAAAGATGATTATCTGCTTGAGTTCGTGTTTTGTTTTAATTTCTAAAAATTTGTAAAAAGAAAAATTATTCACAAATATATGGAACGTTTTCCAAAGAAAGCAAGAAACATTAGATGCCAGCAGAACGTAATTCTGAATTTTTTGGATCGCTACATCCTTCATCAGCATGCTTCACATGTCACCACTCTAGGTTGTGTAAATTGTAAACATTATCTATTTAACCAACTAATTTTAATCAATATTAATTTGATGAGACTAACTCTACACACAACTCAAAACATTTCTTCGTTGTTCTCTCTGTTACCCATTAAACGTTTGTTTTTACTTTGTACTAAACTTCGGTATGGTTACATTGAAAACTTTTAAAGTAACAGCTGTGTTGTCCTGGTAAGAATAAGAGGACTTATTTATATTTTAGTCTTAAGTTTGCATTACAAACGAAAAACGGTAAACATCGATATGGACAAGGAAGCATTGTGTAAGGAAATATGGAATATCATAAATGAACATGAATTTCAACAAGAAGCCTTTGCTTTATTGTTTGGACAAAAATTTTTAGTTTATTTAAAACGTTTGTCAGCAGTTTCCTGAAGAGTTAAGTAAGCGGTAACGAAATGGCCATCGAGACGTGCTTTGACCCTTAATAATCAATACCGGTAATTAAAGTAATTAATCGGGATAATAGAAAATAGCACAAAAAAAAAAAGATTTTATTTTGAAAATATTTTCATGTTTCATTAAATTTGTGCAACTTAGTGTTGACAAACCGAGAAAGGTAACAGAACACATTTTAGGGTTGCCAAATTGAATACAAACAAGTATGCCAAATCTTATAACTCCAATCAGAAAAGCAAATATTGGGGTGACAGAGAATTATAAAATAAAAAAATATTGGTACTGCAGAGTTTTACATAAAAATGACATCGGGTCTTAATAGGTAAAGCATTTAAAAAAAAAAATTATTATTTTCTGAAAGACCTTTTCAAAAGCTTTAAAATGATACACATATTGATAATTAAACAAATTTGAAAATTTCAGAGCCCCGTAACTCGGCAAATATGGGCGAGCGCCAATTTTTTCACTGGATGTTTTTTTCTTATTTTTTAAACTCTTTACCGCCTCATATATTTATTTTTTTGATTGCAGTTACTTTATTTTTCCAAATGACATAAAAAATTAGAGGTAGGCGTGTTTTTTTAATGAATTTAAGATCGTCTGGCGTGTTTCCGAATTATTAATTTCGCTAATTATTTTCGAAGTTTAGTGAAAAGGTTTTTCGCTTAAACTTATATTCTTAGCAATTATTACGTTGAACTTTGTGAATTTGTTGCTTAATTATTATTTCCCTCTTTTCGTTGTACATGAAATTCTTACCTTTGGTTAACTTTTATGGAAAATCAGATTTTTTTAAATTAACTGTTTGCTAAAAAGGTTCTTTTACTTTTTTTTTATTGTAATTTTGGCACATAAATTTTTTTGTAAAACCTTTGACTTTTTGTCATTTTTTAAAATTGTTGGTTAAACACTCTGTGAAAATAAAAAAAAAAAATAGGTGCATTCTCCTTTTCGTATTCTAAACAACAAAATTAAGTAAAAATTTTCCTACGTTATCTAGGATCTGCCGGAAACAATTTCCCATGTCAAGACGACAAATAATGAAGATGGTCATACGTACAGTGTTAACATAAGTTAACCTTTCACCTACATATACACATAACGAAGTCGATTCCTTATCAATTACAATAAAAAAAAAGATGAAGCAAATTTTAATCTCATGAGCTTTTCATCGTTAAATTTAATACTCTCAAAAATTCATTGAGTCTAAGCAATATTCAATATCGCTACATAATCTAAATAATATTGAGTAGACCAAAAAATGGCGATGCAAGACGCATATCCTGTTAAAGCATTTCATTTAATGTATGAATAATTTCCTGGTCATAAATTATTTATTTCGGTACTCGTAATCAGAAGTGGATTTATTATATTATTGATATTTCAAATCCGTCTTGTTTTTCTTTTATTTATGCCTTTTACTCTGTAGCTCTGTCTATATTTGTACTAACGACCTCTTGTTAACTAATCGTGCGCTTTTACCAAACTAACGCAGCCAATCGCATCACAACATTCTTTCGGCGCTTCTACAACTACTCAACGCCTTGTTTGCCAAACATGCTATTTATTAACGTATCATCAGTATAAGGAAGCATATTATGGCTTTACAGGAGAAGACTTCAATGCAAAACTTTACTTAAAGGTCTACTACTTTTTTTTACTCATCGCTTGGAGTAAAGGAAAAAACAGCTCTGTGGCAGTTTGGAAGTACAGTTAAGTGTAATACGTGCTAAACAGGTGTATTATTTTGAGACAGAATGTGCAAAAATACATAAGTTTAAAAAAGTGTATTAAATTTAAACAATTATTGCAAGTCCTCAACTAGGTTCCTTTTAGGAATAGATAATTTGCAAAAAATATTTAATGACTTTCAATAGCAAGTGGATAAGTGTGGATGCATAGTTTCAAAACCACTTTTCATTTATTGTTGCCCCGTGTGTGTCTAGCATTAAATTTTATACACCTTAACAGTTTCTTTTCTTGCTACTTCGATAACGTTTTCGATTAAAAACGATTTGCAGTTCCAAGCCAATAGACTCTTCTGGTTATAATAACAGATATTCACAATTGTATTTAATTTATCATTACTATTATCAATCTAATTTAGTAATATGAAAAGAAAAATGTATTTAAATGCCAAAACCTGTAAACACCTTGTAAAAAATGTCGTAGTTACTTAAAGTTAATATTTATAAATAAAACACAGCAAATACAATTTGGAAAATAGTATATAAATATCTAAACAATCATATAAGTTACAGTTATAAATGAATGTGTAAAGAGATATAGAAACACATGTATGTGTGGTAAGTATGTGTGTATGTTTATGAAACACATTGACTAAATTACCATATTTACAAATTTGCTACAAACATGGCCAATAAGAAAATGCGTATAAAATCAACATTATTGTAAGTTCATATGCTCGTACATTTACACTTACATTTACACACACTCACACTTTCTGTTAACTGCAAACTGTGGCAAATTTCATAGTACGTTTAGATGTTAATGTTCTTGTTGCATGTTATTTGTGTCTGTGCTAATATCCTTGTTAATATTATTAAATATTATTTATGGATTTGTTTAATTTGTATTTAGTGGTTGTTAGTCTAAACAGACAGTCTGAATAAGAAGTGTATGCCGCAGAGAAATGGGTATAAAATATTCTTGTGTATATGAATGTAATGTATATACATACACATGTGCAAACATTAGAAATAGCCAAATGAAACTGTTGAATTAATATTCAAAAAGTTCCTTATGAAAAAGTCTTAAGTTTATTAACACTCTTAACGAAACACACTGTATTAATATTGGAAATTTTAACGATAATTTTAGCTGTGCTTCTGTAGCAGAGAAATGCAGCATGTGTGTTTAAAAGTGTATTAATTGATATTTAAAATTTATTTTAGGTCTGATTGATGATCTCTAAATGAAAATGCGTAAAACGAATTTTTAAATTAAATCAATTTGCTTAAATCATCACTTGCACCAAAATTAGAAAACAATCAGGGCCTTCATGATTGTCTTCTGCTGAAAGGGAATCGTGAATTATGATTCCATAAATGAAACGAATTGAACTAGTAATGGCGAAATAATACCAGGTGGTCGCGATTGTAAATTCATCAATTTTTGCCGTAAATGATAAATTTCAAACTCCATTTATAAAAATTATTTATAATTTCTTTTATATGGTATCTGACATTTAGCGTTTACGGCGAAAATTAATGAATTCGCCATCGCGACTACCTAGTATTATTTTGCCATGGTAACGAGTTTTAAAATCGATTATGAACCCATATACGAACACATATACTTATAAACAGAGAAATACATTTTTAATTTTAAAGGATTTTTTTTTTCATAGACAAAAAGGATAAGCTTCACTGTATCTTTGAAGTTCTTTAAATAAAATATGCATTTTTTACAAAATCATTTTTGAAAAAAACCAACAACGAAACAGACAGATAAATAGAAATTTATCTAATCAAAATTAAATTCTAAAAGGGACTAATCAAGCATTAATTTTCTAAAATGATTTTTCAGAACTTAGTGTATCTTTTAAAGGTATGTGGCTGTTCTAAAGAAGAGCCTATACTGTACAAGCGCTGCCACGTCTCAAAAAAAAAAAAAAATAAATAAAAATTTTAAGCTATAATATCTATAACTCTTGCAGAAAAACCCAACTTTAAAATAGATTTTTGCTGACTGTCTATAACAGTTCGAAAATTTGGTTACATACATCAAATATAATTAAATATTGAAACACCCTTTAATTCCCAAATCAAAATTGTATACTTGTTATTGTAGCGGTCTTAGCAATACAGTTTATTTATAATTTTCAACTGTCTGTCTACAGCTGTTCTACGGTTTAGCCATATACTTCATATTACACTAGCTATTGGGGTACCCTTTAAATTATAATTTTGAATAAAAATACTCGTTACTACAACGGTCATAGCAACCTACATGCTCTCCAATTCGCAAGCGTTCAAAAGACAAGCCCATATAAATCAATTTACGTCACCTATGGGGACACCCTTTAATTTTAAAATTATTTTTGTATTATTTTTTGTTATTATAGTGATAGGCAGTTTATTTTAATTTTAAAAAAATTTTACGGTTCATAATATACTTAGAAACATATATGTTGTATTGGAACACTCTTTAATTTTTAAGATTATGAACTGTTTCTTTCGAATAAAGAAAACATTTTCAAAAACGGTTCAGAATGACTAAGTTCTACGGGCACACACATAAAAAAGCACCATTGAGTCAAATTGATAACCTCCTTAATTTTTTTTTTAACTCGGCTAAAAGGCTATATTTTCGCACAAGTCGATTGTGTAACGTAAGCAGAAAGAAAACAAAAAATCGGCTTGACTTTTAATTATAAAGATTAGTAGCACAACAGTTACTGGCGTATTCATAGAAAATCAAAATAGATTTAAAATATATTTTAGCACAAATTTGTATGAAAAATTTGTCATAAAACACATTTCAAAGTTATTTTATTTTCTATGAATACGACAGTTAATAGTTAATATTTTGATATCTATGGCATTATATGTATTTCTTGTAAGCACAACCGTTGAATAGTGGGTTCAGAAACGCATTATTTAGTAGTTCCGCTCAAGTCAAAAATTGGCTATTGTCTCCCATTTTTACGTAATAATATTAATAGCTACCTGTAATCAACATGTTGTGCTCAGTCTCCAGAGCTGATTGCAGAAAGTTATGCCGCTTATATTACAATGTAACATGTCATTATTAGGTTGGGCTCAGCATTGTCCCACTGTTTCGTAGCACTTGGACTCAACAGTTATAACTTTAAATGTACCCATTGTAAAAAATATTAACTGCCGTATTCAGAGAAAATCAAAATGGATTTGAAACATATTTTAGGACAAATTTGTATGAAAAATTGGCATAAAACATATTTCAAAGTTATTTTATTTTCTATGAATACGGCAGTAAAACTATAAAATTTCTTGCCTAAAAGTATACTACAATTTTGCAACACCCTAAAGATAAAACATTTCAGTTAAAAACTAATGAAGCCTTTAACAGTCTACAAGTAAAGATAAAAAATGGCAACAAAATCAATTTATACATTCATGATGTTATAAACGATTCTGGATTCATTCATTCATTCATTCTATAAAAAACATAAGTAATTAAAGATTTTCGTTCGAGGCTTTTTCATTTCGGGCCTTAAACAACAAGTTAAAGTAAATTCAAGATTTTTAATGAACAATATAAGTTATCGCAGATTTTTCTTGTTTCACAGATTTATGTTCTTTACAGGGCTGCCGTTTTTGGTTATTTCTAACCAAAAGTGGTTATTTTTTTCTTTAATGTGGAGATGTGAATATTTTTTTCATTTTGGTTATTTTTTCTCCAAAATAATAATACACATGTACATATTTTATATGTTATACTTTTTAAGCTTTTATATTCTTCAATTTTTCGTATTGCTACCAAGACAACTGAAAATATAACAGCTGTAACTAAAATCGATAGTGCTTATAATACTTTTCTTTTACAACACTGTCAACAGCTTTTAATTTTACTAAATGTGAAATTTCACTTCAAAATGCAATGAACTTTTAATAAGTAAATCTATGGTCTCAAACTATTATACTGTGAACAGCAAGTTTTGTTTACTTTGTTTTAAACAAACTTTTATTTTTTTTAAAAATACGTGTACAATCGTTACTTCCCAGTAAAAAATAGGATCATCCAAAGAGTAATCTTAGAGCGCTCCTTTGCGAGTAATGGATTACTCCATAAAACTCCGAAACACATTGGATTTTTAACATAGCATTTCCGCCGACACGAGTACTCCTTTTAAGCTCCTTATGGAGTACTCTCTTTTATCTTGAAAATGACGACAGACGGAGTAATCGTTTTTGTCTCTTAAAAGAGCATAAAGGGAGTTTTCGGTTTTGTCTCCTAATAGAACACAAATGGAGTAAACATCCATATAAAATACAAATTTTGGATATCTTCATTTGATAATTCATTGACTTTGTTAGGTACTGATGCCTCTTGTTCACTTTAAGTCTCCCGATTAGAATTTGAGAATTTTTTAATTTCTTTTTTAACTAGTCGTCTTAAATAGGGCTAGAAACTGAATTCTCACACATTTTTAACAAATTTGTTACTATAACCGTACCTTTTCGCTCTTTTTAAAAACACGTCTTTCACTTTTTAAAACTAAACTGACTAAATATAAAAACAAAATGAAAACATCAACAATTAACAGTTATGTCAAAGAAAAAAAAAAACAAAAATGAACTGATACTTCCCCCATTGATCCATTTGGAGTACTAAGCGAGGAAAAAAAACGATAGCTCGCTTGTTACTCCAAACGGATAAACAAGTCATTAAGCCTTTATTGCTCGATTATGGATTAATACTGGGCTATTACATACATACATATGTAGGTAAAAGAATTTTAGTTTTGTTATTATTATTATTAACTAAATTCAAATCACATAAGTTACATTATAAATATGTATCCATATTAAATGCTTTTTAATAAAAATACTACATATTGAAATTTGGTTATTTTTTTTCTCATTTGGTAACTTTTTAAGCAAATTTTGGTTGTAAAAATTTTCTGGTTATGGCAGCACTGGTTCTTTAATCAAATGCAATTTAATAAATAAAATACAGTCATACCAAATATTGAATTTATGTATGTGAAAAATATGAATGATTAGAACTTAAAACTTTCGTTGTTATATCCACTGGAGTCTTAATGACGAAACAACAATTAAATCTAGCCCAAAATTGATTATTTAATTTGTTATAAATTTAAACACTTTAATGCCTTACATCCTATAACTTCTCTCTAGTTATTTAGTTTAAAAAAATATCCATTAATAACTACCACGTGCAACTACAGACTGCACCGATCTAGAAAATGCACGGCTGTATTCTTCATATTAAGTGATATATTTACATTTAATATAAATTAATTACGAATTTAAACCTAACTAAAGAATGAAATTTTATTTGTTAAAAACAGTTGAAATAAAGTACAATTTAAAAATCTGGTCTGCCACAATTATTCCATCAGTAAATTTATACTCAAAGTGCATTTGCAGTCGGCGTGAACCATTTACACTTTACAACATCTATCATGTTTTAATTAATTTTTAAAATATATTGTTATGAAAAAGTTTTTAACTTTAACATTCTAAAATAATCTTTTTCTATTCATGAAATATCTTCCCAAAATATTATGAATATTATGAGCATAAATTGATGGCATTTATAGTCCTGTACTCTCCATAAAGATCCTGTCTGTCTGTCCTTAAGGAACAATTATATGGTTTTGTTTAATAAATTTATCTGCTCATCAGTTTATAAAAATCTACAGCCAATTAGAGATTCAAACTTCTTAAAATAATGATACAAACAGACAAACGTTAACTTATAGTTAAAAGTACGTTCGCATTTAACTGCATGCATACCATTACTGCTGGTCGCTCTTACACACACCCACACTTAAACGCATGTATATAAATGCACTTAAGTTTGTTATGTAGATGCATTACAACATTAAGTTTTAACCATTTGATGGAGGAGCGAGGCTGTATGTTTCATGTAGATTTGCTAATACGAGTTTTGTTCAGTTGTGCCATTGAGCTTTGTTGCATCTGCTACTGTTTTGGCGGCTACAATACAAGCTCGCATGCTAAATCGTACATGCTGTTACATAACGAACCTTCATACGACCACATACTTATGTTGTTTTACCTTAAGATATCTCATAGTTATGTGTTTGTGTTGGTATTTTTTTTAGCAAGGCTTTATTTAACTGAAAGCTAAGCAATTGAGTCAATCACCATATAACTACAGGCATTCAAACAAAGGTATCGAAAACTCAACAAAAATTTCATACAATTTGGCACGCTGAAGTCAAACAAAATAAAGAAGTTTTGTCAAAAAAAAAAAACAGAAGAAGAAGAAGAAATTTCACCAAAGAAGCTAAAATCTCAACCTTTATTCAAAATTCTATATTTTTACAGATTACCCACCAAATATTTTCAAATTTGCCAAAAATAAAATATAAGAGGAATTTAAGTTTTACTGAAAAAAAAACAAGAAGTGAGACAAAACTGAAGTTTTTACTTTGCAAAAATGTCACAAATACACTAAAAATTTTTTTCCAAAGTTTAATAATTTATCTAATTTTTGAAATTTCAAAAAAAAGTAGATAAGCATCCAACTAAGTTCGGGTTTTATCCATCAAAAAAATTCTGAAAAATGTGTATTGTAGCAAAGATAAAATATGTTATTTATGTCCGTCTAAAAGGTTGAAATATATGCTTAGGGGTTTGTAAAAGTAAAGCCGAGTTGAATAAATTGTCACTTTTACCACTAAAGAAAAAGTTTGCCAACTCTTCGGAAAACCAGAAATTTTACAAACAATATTTTACATAAAAATGTTACTCTAACCAAAAAAAAAGAGAACCACAGTATCAAGGTGAATCACTTACCAGGTGGCAACGTAGGCGAATTCTTTAATTTTCGCCGTGAACACTACTGTCAAACTCTATATATAAAAAATCTGTGTACCATTTTTTATATATGAAGTTTGACATTCGTTTCTACCAGCAAAAAATAATAAATTATCCAACGCTGCCACCTGGTCATTGATTCGCCTTGCACAATATTATATTTCACTAAAAATATTAGCTGTGGCAAAATTGGAGTATTCCCTTAAGCAATGATTAATACAAAATTTGAAATTTTGAAAATTAATCAAAACATCATAAAATCCTTGAATACGATCACATTATTATTCAACAAAAAAAAAACCTAAAATAAAAATCCAATACAACAGAGTTGGGTACTCCAAAAATCATTTAAATCGCTTCAAAAATTAAAAACAAAAAATATATAAAAAAAATATTATTTTTGTTTCTTATTAAATATTAAAGTAACAATTTTTCTTAATTGTAGAATTGTTCATTAAAATTTTTAAAATAAATAAATACTTTAATCAATTAAAACATTAATAAGACTTAGATCTGAAACCAAGTAAAGCATTTAATAGGTGGGAAAACTTATTTTTGCGCATTGACAAACCAAATTGTGTAACATAATAATATTAAAGTGAACATATAAATTAGCTTCAGAAACAATTTTTATAGTTTTTATTCTTCTTATTCTTATTTTCAGATGAAAATTTCATTAAATTTTTGCTTATATCAAATATATAATTAATTTTTAATTAATCAAATACTAATACAAAATTTTCCCAATTAAATATTTAATTGAAATTATTATATATTTAATAAAGGAGAAGGAAATAATGTTTTAAATTAATAAATAGTTTAATTAATTAAATATTTAATCAAATCTGCAAAAAAAAATAAAACTATGGGGTTTTGGTATAGATAAATAACTTAAGTCTCAAAAGAAGGCACAAAAAACGCAAATAAAAGAGTGTTTTTCAAATTCGGAGAATCTATGACTAATCAGCCTTGCTTACAAATCTTTTAATTAAAATGTAGGTTTTTCATTTGATGAGCTGATATCTTACAACCCCTCTGCGGCCATCGCATGCTGATAAGATAAGTCAAAAGATTAATAATTAAAAAATTCCCAAAGTTCTCTTACTCATTAAGAGTAAGAACATCGAGGCTTAGTCGATATAATACATATTATTTATGCCCTGTAATCTCCAGTTTAAATCAGGATTTTCCGTCATAAGTTAGAAATTTATATTCCTGCTCTGCAAAAATAGTAGGACCCGCTCAGATAATAAAAAATTATGACTCTCAGGTAACTTCAGTTAAAAATTAAAGCGTGAAGGGTTAGTGAAATTACAGGATCATCATTAAAATAAACGCATATTTTCGTGGTCCTTCAATATAAATAATAACTATAGTCTGCAAAATACAGTATTTTAACACAAAGATTTATAAAATAATCAAATAAAATACCAACTTACAGTTAAAGACCAAACAAAAAATACCATCAACGTTTTAGTTTTTGTCATCCTTTTTCTCATCAACTTCAGAATTGTTGACACCAAAAAAAAAAAAACAACTCAAAAGATAAACATGCAAGGAATATGTATCTAAAAATGTTAGCAGTTTTTAGTCACCAGTAAGTGACAGTCAACAATAATCTTAAGAACAACAACAAGAAAGCAAAATGATAGCAAAATGATATGAAGAATAGAGAAAAAAACCATCTGCTTTTTTATGCTCCTGGGCATGTCCCTAAACGCTGTTGAAGTAGATACAAAAATTACAAGAACCAAAAAAAAAAACTAAAAGGAAAACCATCAACAATGTGAGTAAAAAAATATTTTGCAAAATAAACAACAACAAAAAATAACAAAAAAATTAACAAAAAAAATGCTAAGCCTGGATGGGCGAAAACACCTTTTTTAAATCCCGAAAACTTTATACTTTTTTTTATATAAAACATAAACAAGTTTGGTCGACTTTTTTTATTCTTTATTCGAGCTGCAATAATAGACGTTAAACTAAACTCGAATTTTGTATTGTTTATTTATTTATTGTAACTCATTAGAGATGCCAACCAGAGGTTGGCGAAATATCGAAAAATAAAATTTTTGTTACAACAAAGACCTTGAAGCTCGAAAATTATTTTAAACTACGAGGGCTGCTATATATATTTCTGGCCTGGCAACACTGAGTGCTGCCAAGTGCAATCTGACATTTCCATTGGAAAGTTTGTCATTTTTAAGCATAATCGTACTCAAATCGTTTTGACGTACGACTATTATTTGTGTTGTTTACAGTGACGCGAAAAAATTAATATAGACGTGGATTGTCACGACAAGAGTGCATTGATGAACTTAAATCTTTGTATGGCGATGAAGCACCATCCTATAGCACTGTGAAAAATTGGTATAATGAATTTAATCCTGGCCGAAGCTCGCTCAAAGACGAATTCCGTGATGGTCGTCCAAAAACGGCTGTTGTGCCAGAGAACATTGATGCCGTGCGCGAACTCATAATGCAAGATCGACATGCGACATACCGAGAGATAAAGACATCCTTGGACATTTCTTCCACCAGCATACATTCGATACTGCATGAACACCTGGCCGTAAAAAAGGTTTGTTCTCGTTGGATCCCGCACAATTTGAAAGTCGCTCAAAAAAAGGCTCGTGTCGATTGGTGCAAAGAAATGTTGCAAAAATACGATTGCGGTGCTTCAAAAGACGTTTATAAGATCGTCACAAGTGACGAATCATGGATCTATGCGTATGAGACCGAAACGAAACAACAATCGACCGTGTGGGTCTTCAAAGACGAGCAAAATCCAACGAAAGTTGTTCGTGGAAGATGCACTTCGAAGCAAATGGTCGCCTGTTTCTTCGGCAAAACTGGTCATGTGGCGACTGTTCCGCTTGAGCAATGTAGGACGGTCACTTCTGAGTGGTACACTACAATTTGTTTGCCTGAAGTCATCGGAGAAATTCGAAAAACCAAGAGAAGACGAATCATTGTTCACCATGACAATGCGAGCTCTCACACATCGGCTCAAACCAGAGCGTTTTTGACCGGCCAAAACGTCGAATTAATGGGTCATCCGCCATACAGCCCTGACTTGGCACCTAATGACTACTTCTTGTTTCCGCACATCAAGAAAAAAATGCGTGGTCAACGATTTTCGTCGCCAGAAGTAGCTGTTGAAGTGTTCAAAAACCATGTTTTAGAAGAGTCTCAATCGGAGTGGAAAAAGTGCTTCGACAACTGGTTTGAGCGCATGCAAAAGTGTATAAATCATGCTGGAGAATACTTTGAAAAACAATAAAACCATTTTTGATTTTAAATATTCGCATTTTCACTATTAGGCCAGAAATATATAGAGCAGCCCTCGTACATAAAACAAAGAAATTAAAATCAACATAATATAATAATATTTCTCATAATTAAAAAAACATCAAATAAAGTTTTAAAAATCTATTGATTTTATTTACACACACAAAAGAAAAATATGGTTGAGATATGATCGCAACAACCATACTATGTTTTCTGTAACAATATATGATTGCGTTTACCAAATCATATTTGCTTTAAAAAATACATTAATCATAACAAACAAGTTTTTGTTTATTAAAAAGTTACTGTTTACTTGAACCAAATAATTTTTGGTTTAAATTAAAAAAAAAATTTTTTTCGGAATGAAAACGCTTTTAAATTTCAAAGTGGAACTTGGTTTCTTCTAAATTTTTTTTTATTTGTGGCTTATAAATTTATTTTTATTTCGTATCCTGCTTTAGACTGGTTTTCCTGTTACTTTGGTGTGACCAATGTTGCCTTATTAAAAAAAAAATTAATATTAAAAAAAAACAAAAATAATATTTTTGAATAGTATATAAATACCACAGATTTATAATTCTAGTATTTCATTTCTTTATGGTTAATAACGGATATAACCGGGTAAGTAAAAATTATGACAGCGTTGTGAGCTCGATGTCATTGTAGAGTACTTCTGTAAAAATTTGATAGACATCTTCTTTTCCGAGTCAAAAGAATTTTTGTCATAAATATATTCTCTCAAATCATTCAGATATATTTAAAAAAAATTCAAAATAATTGAGTTAAATTCCGATATCAACTCGAAGTCTACACGGACAACTGCGACAGACAATGTAAACATGTAGCTGGACATGTCATATGTAAAAACGTAAATTAATATCTGAAAACTTCTGAAATTTGTTTTAAATAATCACGTTCTACTTGGACAATGCTGATACATTCGTTACAAGTACTAAAGCTTTTCTAAAAAATGCCAAAAGACAACAAACGACAAACTATCAAATACAAAAAAAAGGAAAGACAAAAAATCAACATTAAGGAAACTCACACAAAAAGGGAGAAAAATAAGTCAAATGAAAAAAAAGAGTTAACAACCAACGAGAATGCAATATATTTTTAGATGATGCGTTGTGATATTCTTCAAATTCCATTACAGTTTTCAGACAGTTGTTAGGATCTGTTTTCTTTTTTACTTTTTTGTTGTTGTTGTAGCTAGTAAAGTTGTTGCAATTTATTTCTTCCAATGGTCAACTAGAGATGCTATAAACCCTTAGATTATTCTGCTCCTTCTCAACAAGGACCACAATTTTTAAAATTGTATCTTAAACATTAGTGTATCTGTGTGTGTGTGTGTTTTTATAAATGTATGAGAATATATTCGTCAGAACTATAGATGACAAGCATTTTCATGATGCGCATCAACAACAGATTGTGTTATAAAAAACTGAAATACTGTAGTATGTGCAGCAGTAGTTTGTTTAAATGTATAAGTGATACATGGAAAAAATGAGACCCTCTTTTACTTTGAACATTTCCATCAGTTTCCTATACACTAAACTAAATGAACGAATGAGAAAACTGAATGACTTTGTATGACTTGACTTGATAGGAATAATCACAGTGTTGTTGAAACACAACAACAACTACAGTTGTATTAAAAAAAGTAAGAATAAATTCTCCTTTTTCCCAATGAAATTCTTATAAAATGTAAATATAAAGAAAAACTATGGCGTTTCTCAGTGACATTAGGAAGGTTGTGGAAAAAATTATTATGTAATCAAGAAATGTAAAAAGAAAGTAATATCATGCATGATATTCTGGCTTTAAAAATGTCCAAGTTAAAAATAAAGAAGTTCTTGCTTTGACGAATTCCGACAAAATTGGTCCAATTATCGTTCAAAAAAGTATGGCTATCATCTCAATAAAGTGTCACTTACTTATAAGCCTTTTTTATACCCTTCACCACAGGTGGAAAAAGAGTATATCTTAGGTTGTCATTCCGCAATTTCTACAATATCCATTTCCGACCCCATAATGTATGTATATTCTAAGTTCTAATGCATAGCAAAGTCGTTTGAGCGATGTCCGTCTGCGTTCGTGTTTTAATCAACTTTGCCAATCGATCAAACAAATTTTCGAAAATTTTGCTATTGAATATCAACAATATCGGTCTATGCCCTTCAAGGCAGCGGGGAGGAAACACCACGACTGCCTCTAATTTATATGTATATGGTGACAAGATTTGGCATTTGACAGTTGCAATTTTATATGTACCTCGATATTTGCTTTTAAACTACCTATTATTACTTATGGTACACTGTGTCACAGGAATATTTTTTTTTAAACATTGTGGCTAGATGTTCAAAGTTAAAGTTTGTTTATGTATATTCATTTATAATACTAAGAAATTATGTACATATCTGTATGTAACGGCTACTAAAATTTTTAACAGAGTTGCTAGTTCTTCTTGTTATAATTGCAACATTGTTTTTGTTTACAAATATTGATTATTTATCAGATATCGTTAGAATAAAAATAGTAGTGAGGCATTGTCCAGATTTTTCAACAACCGTAAACGTTCGTTGAAAATTTAAAAGAAATTATAAATAATAGTTTTCTTTTTTTTTGTATTTTGTTGCTAAAGTATGTGCTTTAATATCTTTAAACTTCAGCTGCCCGATATTGCCTGTGGCTAGAGATAAAGCTAAACAAGCCCTGCTACGTTATGCGCCATGTTAAAGATTTTGTGGAAAATCATTTTAAACGAGCATTATTACTCTTTTAAAATTTTCTAACAATTGGTCGAAATACCATCCCAAGAAAAAATTTTGTTAAGTGAGTGGCTAGATAGCGAATTTTTTGATGAATTCATTTCTAATGTGAGTTTCCGTATAAAGTTTTGGTTTTGCAATAAAACTAAATAATGTTAATTTTATTGAGATTTAAAACATTAATATTACATACTGTATTAGCGAGCAAGTGGTAGAGGCCGACCGAATGTTTCTTGTGAGGAGAGTTCAATAAAAACAAAAAGGAGACGAGTGGACGAACTTGTAGCTTGTTGTATGGGAGGTGGGCGTGGCGCTTGTCCGACTTTTTTGAAAAGTTGCAATGTATTACAATATCACCAAATATATTTACATGCAAACTGATGCTCTTATCTTATTACTAATTTCAAAATTATGACAATTTCTATATTTTGGTTGTATGGGAGGTCGACGTGGCCCATGTTTTTGAAAATTAGATATATTTTACAATGTTATTTAAGATATTAAATTTTATAGGATAGCTCATTTTTAAATTATTGAAAATTTAAATTTAGGTTTTATGGAAGACGGAAGACACTTGTTAGATTTTCTCGAAATTTCGCTTAAATACTACTAAGGAAAACAGTCATAACAAATTTCACTTCCTAATTCTAGCTGCTTCTATCTTTGGCCACCCATTGTATGAAATCGCGACACACTGCGGCATGGTTGTGATAGGTCACTGCTTAATCACTACAGTATGGCTGAAAATTCATGTCTTTCATTAAAGCATCCAAGATTTTAGCGAATGTAGCATTCATCAAGCAGAATTTTTGATATCAAAAACGCTGGTAGGCTGACTGAAAAGGGAGAAGGTGATGTTGCAAAATTTATATATTTCCACATTCTGCATAAAACCAATTTTGACCTCAATGGTAGCATTATATGGCCAACGTTAGATCAGGCTAGAACAATATGGCCATCTGGATAATAGAAAAGGGAGCCGGCTAGTATTATTTTCCTTAGATTGGTAGATGTATGATACACTAGCTCCTCCTTGCAGTACATTTATAGCTAGACAAGTCTCCGCTATATCTTGAATTGATGGAAAAACTTAAAAACTCCCTTTTATTCAAAACACTGTCTCTTCGCTGTTGGCTTGAGACTATATAAATAAGCTCTAATGCCATAGCGGTATCGATTGCTGTGCAACAGTACATAGAAAAGTGACCGACGCTCAGGCTTTGGTAGACCATCGCACATGTCCCAATTTACTTTCTAATTATAAATTCAGAAATAAGCCGGAGCGAGACCAAAGAACTCATTTGAACTAATTCTTAAATATCGTCAGCTATTACGAATATATACCAATGACCAATTTCTTGACATACATCGAAAATACCACTATTATTATAAATGAACTACAGGTCACACAAACAAACAAAATGAAATTTAGTATGCACCTTTGGTATATGTGAATGAAGATCTGTATAGTTTTGGGCCATATAGTTTTGTTTTAGGAAAGGGAGCGGCGTAGCTTACTAAAAGCCGTAGACCAAATAATTAGTTTTTCAATACGAATATGCTTTGAACTTTTATTCTGAGGTATGGTAAAGTTAAGTGTCGACTATACCAGAGTTTTTAAAGCTATTGTAGCGTTGTTCAGATAAAAATTGCTTCATGATGAAATAATATCGGCATGTTTGTCACTGATTCAAATTACGAATTATTAAACGATAAACTAAATAACAAATTTTTTAAATTTAAATTGTTTACAAAAATATTTTCACGTATCAGCAATATTATCTAAACAAATTTTATAACAATGTTAGCAACACTGAAGAAGCAACACTTCTCGGTTGATTGCATGCATGTTTTTGATGGTCTACTAGTAAAATTATTTTCTTCAATCAGTTTTCAAACGAGTATGAGAAGATCTTAGTCATGTGTGTTTTTTATTCTTAATCCTTTTATATCTGCTTCAATTTTCACCACTTTAGCAATTTGCTGCTTTGGACATGTGACTTTTTTTCAAAACGTTTTTCTGTTATTTTCTTCTTTTACTAAAAAAAATTCTTATCAAACGCAATGTGTTCAATAGATTCTTGTAGTTGTGTTTTTTTTTTAATTTTCAATGACCCCGTCTGTATTATATGTTACTCACTGCAACTTACTAGAATTGCAAATGTCTTAATAATGTAAATGTTTGTGTGCTTCTTATTTCATTTGATGTTGTTTTTTTAGAAAAGAAAAATTCAAATTATTTGCAGGTTTTACAAAATGTGTTTTTATGCAAAAAAACTAATATAAAAATCGTAACGTCAATATCTCTTTCGTATCAAGGACCAGTCCTTTTAATGAATTCTAATTAATTTTTTTTTTTATCAATTTTTACAATTTTTACCAATTAAGATTATCTCTTGAGAGGTTAAGAAAACAAACTAACAACGATTTCTTTTCAAAATAATTATTGTTCTCGTAACTGTCCTAAGAAAAATTTTAGTAGATTTAACCTTGCTTAAACAGACAGAAAATATCACTTATCATTAAATTTTAATACGTGATTGTGAAGATACTAGAAAGGACCTCTATGGATATTCAGCGTGTCTTAAGAAAAATCTTTTACAAGTTACCGGGTACAAGTATATGAATATGCTGGTGTCTTAAGATTACCAACCGTTTGATGATGTACTATCTTTCTAATAGATTTTAATGACCAATGAACCACTCGATTATCTCAGTAACGTTGGCATCTATTATAGTTACCAAAGTTCAGTGGCTAAAAATTTACTCTGCAAACCTATAATTTACCATTTACTTAATGTATAATACAATTCTTATATTGATGAAGCAAATTTTTAAACTCTATAACTGTGTCCTCGGCTTAAGTTAAATAAGTTTATGTTGTTTTTTGATACACCATCACTCTAAGAGATCATCATCTGGTCTTGTCATGACAATAGGAATATTGTGCACTACGAGCATACAAGAGTTCCCTGAGATTTCTTATTGTTACCAAATTTTATGCGACGTACTAAATAAATTTGCTTATTCCAAACAGTGACCATCGTTGCTGAGATACAGTCGCCGAAATGTGTAAAGATACTTTCGGATCGGACTATGGTCCTTAGTTCAGACAAGTTCACAAGCAAACGGAAATTAACATCAATACTTCCTTTGTTTTAATATACACGCACCTTTACCAACTCATCTACCGCGGCAACAACATATTTTTCTTCCCTTTTCTATCCGAGACTTCGCCGAAGTCTGAACGTCTATTTGCGACAACTTAAACAGCTTTGTTAATCAAAGAACCATTTTAACCTTTTTACCAACAGCTGTTAGGGATGTAAAAGGATTTTAAATTTTATTTTTCACGTCGGGACTAGTCAGACGAAACTACAACAAAAAATTTAATGACTTCAAAGCATCATAGCAGTTGGCAACTTCTTTTATTGGAGGGTGTTCCTAAACCTTCAGTTGACCTAAAAAACAAAACAGAACTCATTTTTATTAAATTAATTTATTATAAAAAAAATATCGTGCTATTTTTCATCGCGATTAAATTAGTAAATCACCGATATTGATTATTGAGATTGAGAGCACGTCTCAATGGCCATTTCGCTACCGCTTACTTAGCTCTTCGCGAAACTTTTTAAATATATTTTTTTAAATAACTAAAGATGTTTGTCCAAACAATAAAGTATATTATTAACCCTGGAAGTAGATGACAAGCTACTATTGCTCATCTTAACCATGGTCGTGATCTTTTAAAAAAAAAAGACTTTAACGAACACAACAACAATAATAGCAACCCCAACATTAAATTTGGGTGGTAAAATGAAAACTTTTAAACTTTATTTATGACGTTTTATTAAGTTAATTTTGTTATCAAAAGATTTCTTTTAAAATTTTTATATATTTTTTATTTAAATTCAATTAATATTTTGCATTAATAATTTTTTTTTAACAGCTCTGGACCGTTCCAATCCAAAATAAAATATTAAGTTGTCCACAATATAAGGAGAACTTTAATGAATAGGACCGTAACGCTCTGTGTGAACAACATTTTTGAGCAAAAATAGTGACATTGATGCAATGACCGCGGCACCTGCCATATAAACTTCATAATTGTCAACCTTTAGTCAGAACCACGTTGTAATATGAAACGTATAAAATTTAAATGAGAACCCTAAAATTTTGTGTACGTAGCTCTCTAAAAAATAACACAGTAGAGTTGGTACCTCTTTATAGAAAATATTTCTTAAGGTGGATATACCCGAACTGCAACATGAAATAATGTGTGAGCAACTGCGCTTGTAATGTGAGTACTTGGACTAAGACTTGGTACTATCAAAATTTTACATAGAAAGCTAATATTGAAATAGTCCTCTAACAGTCGTTATGTTATTTTGCCAGCGCTTGGCGTGGTCACGACACAAACAAGTGTAAGTTATTAATTAGGCGTTGGGAACTTGAGAATTATTGTAGTTATAATAACCCGAATTTGATTGACATTAATTTTGTTGCCATTAGAATACTAAACAAAAATAATAACATCAATAAATAAATTACTTTATATATTTTTTTAATAATTTAAGATCAAAATTTTATTGTCTTACCACAAAGCGGCATCATCATCAGTAAACAGCGGTACAAGCAATAATCATTTCATATATGCAAAGCAAATATAAATAATATATAAGGAAAATATTTAACTTTGTTATTTGTTATAAATACACTAAATTGTTTAAAAGTTAATCTGCTGATTTTATAATATTTAAAAAAACTAAGTGAAAAGCAAATTAAACCTTTGACAAACGCTAAATGTTCAAAAGAAAGTATTTTACTAGAAATGATAAACCAACAACGCCGCGGCACACGTTTATGATGCCGCCCCCATACTACAGTTTTTAGAAGTGATACGAGTACAACACACATACAAATATGGTAAAGATTACTTGTGACCGTATAAAAAAATCAAACAAACATCACCCCTACAAAATGAAATTACTTAACAGTTCTTAGGAAAATAGCAACAAGAAATGTTAACAAACAAAACGTAAACCTTAAAAAATATTGCCGACAAAATCAACAGGTTTCGTAATGAAGAAGATTAAATGAAAAATAAAAAAAAAACGAAGTCAACAAATCTGTGTTTTTGTTTTTGTAACAAAGCCAACAAATGAACAGAATTGTTTGCACACCAAAAATGGAGCAACCAACGTCAATGACAGTAGTGCTACTACACAGTACATTTTTTCCTTAAAAATACCAGCGGTAAGCGACAGATGTGTGGCAGTTTATAGAATTAAAAACCAAACTCGACGATTATCAAACATTTAATGCCACCCATTGGTAACGAGTCATGAAAAAGTTACAACATTAAATTGAACAAACAACGCACCATAAATTTTTAACATATTCACACACTAAACTGCTAAATACGTTTGAAGTTTTACAAGAAAAATGTATAAACACAACGAATGATTCCAGGATTGCCAACTAAACATTATTCTAACATGATGTTCTTTGATGTCTCAGCATCTTATTCAAATTCGATGCTGGAAGCCTTCTGTTTCATTAAGACAGGCGTTTAACTGTTGTTCGATCTCATGTTTTCAATGTCGGCTAAGCTGCAAGGAAGCTATACGACCACATTTTAAAATTCTTGGGTAAAAGGGCTCAAAACTTCAGGAGTTAGTGAACATAAAAAACTTCCTACGTTCTTTCATATTTGGAGTTTTGCCATCACTTATTTCTTTTTTATCAAGTCGGTTGAAAACCTCCTTAATAAATTTAGGATAGTTCTGGCATTTTCTCCTTCGACTTTTTTCCTATTTTACGCTGTCAGAGCTTCAATATTGACACCACGTCACGCAAGCCAGTTTCAGCTTCTGCATAGTCGCGATTTAACTCTTCATCTCTTAAAAAGTGCTGCTGTCAGCTTTGATGGTATTGAACATCCACATTTCACGAGCTGTAAAAAAGGAAGGCGCATTAACCAACTTCTTTGGGTATCCAAAGTCCGCAAACTGAAGACTCTTCCGGCAACGCATAATTAGCAAATGCCCTTCCATCGTTGATTATAATTTTATTTTAAAGATACCACTTACCTTCGCTCAGCTAATTTAAACAGCACCTGTAGCATAATCTGTATAAACTAATAGACCTCCGTTTTTGACCGTCACTTTACGGATAAGAAACTCAAAAACACTCGAACTTATTTCTTGATATTTACGCTTTCAGAAAATAAGAGTCCTGGAATACCAGAGTGTACTTTCAGCTGCAAGTTACAGAGCACATTACTGCCACATTTTAAGGTACACTTCTGCTTCCTTTATATCTAATATTCCACCATGCAATGCAATCGTTGCAATAGGTCAAGTAACAGCGCTGTTAACTATTTTTGGCCACATATAGGCGTAAACTTTTTCTAGTCTTGTAGATTCATTTCGACGTGGTCTCTCATTCGTCACCTTCAGATACTTTCCTAAAGTTTCATTAATTTTCTCTTTTCAGTACAAATTAAACCGTATTAATATAAGTAAAAACTCGCAGCACAAAGCATAAGAAGAAACGCTTTTTCTATTGAATAATCTGACAATAAAATGAATCATTTTTAGTCAGGCCTGATATCAATGTTCACTTTAGCACGATGTTTTGAATTTGTTATCATTTTCTTGTGAAGTTTTTCTAGTCACAGGTATAAGTAAGCAAAATATAAAAGCACCAAACCTTTAAATTCAAATCAAACTCAATTCTCTCTGGTAAATTGTACGTTGTGAAGTCGTTGCGGGCACTTTCCTACGTAATACCTCGGGCAATTCCCGATTGCTCATATTGACAGTTATCTTAAGAAAGATTCTAGCTAGTCTTAATTGAAGCAGTACACTCACTAAATGATTAAAAAAGGACAGCAGCAGACGGAGGATTAGAGGATAAACTTTCCCCTCGTTTAAATTAAACTTAAGTGACGTCGCTTCGCTTAACAACTTGGTACTCCTTTTACAATTATTTGCTATTTCCTTCGTAACTATTGGGACTCTCTTCAGTTTTCTTTTTTCATAAAGAGAAGTAGTACTTCTGGCAATAGCACCTATTTAGTTATTATTGTAACCGTGCTTCATTCTTTTTAGCAAAGGAATAGATGAGAGATAAGACTTGTGGTGAAAGGAAAAAGATATAGCCATTTTATTAATTATTTTACTTTACCGGCGAATATGCTATGAAGAAGTACCGACGAAGGAAGCTGCTGAATATGTATTTATACCATTAAACAGAAAAAAAAAACATTTTTATTTTTTGATAGCCACAGGGATTGAACCCTGACTAACCAGACTTGTAGTCCACGTGCTTACCACCCTAACTACAGCATCATAAAGCTTAGAGTTATGAGCTTGTCTTGTGCAATCATTACCTTCTATTTTGTTAGTTGCTAAATATTGAAAGTTGTAATCCTTTCTCATTATGAATGTTGTCTTAAAGCAGTTATCAACAACGTAATGCAAATAAAAGTTGTGCCTGATTCTGTGCTAATTTAAAATTATTCTAATCAGTGCTGTTTGAACATCATCTATTTCGTTTTTTATCTACAAATAAGATTTGCAGCATTTAATACTTCTAATTGCACCGCGAACAATTACTAGTTTTGGGTATGAAGATAGTGTTTACTTTTTCATGTCCCATAATCCCACTAACACAATTGAAGCATAAGCTGCTGTCTATTGTAAAATGTTCAGCTTCATGGTGCCTGTGAGTCTGGGATCGAATTATCAAATTCTCGCGTTTCAATGGCATCGAATTAAAATGGTTAGACTGTTTCTATTCCATGAATAGATTTTATTCTAAAAGCTCTTCACACTCCTTTCATTTCTGGAATTTTCAACACACGTTTTTTACTTTATCTTCTTCTTCTTTTTTACTGAAGATTTATCTTTCCTTTCTTCAAGAAAAATAATTTTCATGTAATCTGATGGATGTTTACCATTCTTTGTTTGTAGAACTAAAAAACAGTGTATTAATTCTTCAATCATGACCTTTGTTGGAATTTCTAAGATTATCCCCTCTTCCCAATTCTTCAAGTTTTGTTCTAATAAGCTTACAGACTCTTATAGTGGAATTACCTTAAAGAATAACATCGACCCCTTATTGAAGCCGAAATATACTTTATTTTGTTCACTGTGGTTCATAATTAGAGTAGATGTCAATTCACCTATTTAGAGCTCCATATTTCGCAAGCAATTGTCTGGCATATTTTTCCAGTACTTGTGGCAGAAGACGACATGGCAATATCGTTTTCTTTAACTCAGCTTCATATGCCTGCTTACAAGGACAATACTCTCTAACAGAGTAAAACAGAGTATTCCAGTATTCCTTGATTTGCCAAAGTGTTATGAGCAAGTCTTGTTTCCATTAGAGAAAAACACAACGAAACCATTGGTGAAAAAATGTGGAAAACCCCCAGGTTTAATACAGACATCCTATTGCAGTCAATTTTTTTAGTCGCTCGTATTTCTTTTCAACAAAGTCTTTTTGACTCTTTTTTTCACATCTGCACTAAATCGACAAGCAAAAACCCAAAAATAGCATTGAAATAAAATATTGATAAAAACAAATGGCAACTCTTAAGAAAACAAAATATTTGCATCTGAATCTTAATTAATTAACTCAACGCAATTTCATGTAAAAATGCACAAAAAAGGAAAAAAGGAATGCTGCAAACGAACATACACTTCCATACAAAGTAGACAGGTCGAAAGAATTGATGGAGAAGTAAATATGCATGTAGATGAAAGAAACTACAAACATACAAATATTTACTAACAAACATACTGAGTAGCTTTTTGTTATGTAGGATGTGATACGATTTCGTAATGCATTTCTGTGTGCACTTTTTGCTTGACATAGTAATACGTACAAGGAGAAGCGAAATGTAAAATTACGGGTTCATTAAAACACAAATTTTTCCATGCACTAAATTGAAAGAAAGTAGCAATGCATATTAAAAATGATAAAACAATTTATTTTAGATTGGCTTATACATTCTTTTGTGATGAGCCTGAGTGGTCTGCTAGTAAATATACTGACTTATTTACTAGGGCGAAGAAAACTTAATCTTATACGACATCCCCCAGGGTAACAGCTCAAGCTAAATCATGAGGAAGAAAATTATGATGGAATCTGTATGTATTTAAGAATAGAGTTTTACTTTTCTTCTGTAGGCTTAAGAATACAGAACGAGTCGGAGCACAAAATTTTAAATCGAGTAGTGTTTAGTCACAGTATGAAAGGAAGTTTATTTTATCGACATGAATGAATTTGCTTCGAAAACCTCAGCTGGCGTTAGGTGAATTAAACTTCCACTTTGAAACTTAGACGACCAGAAACATGTTTAAAAATAAATACTTTCGGATGGAGGTTATCCTCCTCTATAACATTAAATAACTTATTACCATCTGACAGTTTCTGTGCGCCATAGTTCAGAACTCCCAATGAAAGTGGTAAAGTAGAAGAGAAGTTTGCATTGATTGGGTTTCATTTACCTGACAAGATAGCACGAAGCTATTTCTCACCTAAGCATCGAATCTGGTAGATTAATGGTCAAGGAGACCACATCTTTTTACCTACATAGATACTCTTTTGTTTCTGTCGATATGAGCGGATGCTTTACTGGCAAATGTATACCATGTAAAAATAAATCCGAAACATTAATAATATTTTTAAAAGAATAAGGCCTCTCTATGAAAACTTAAAGCAGAATATTACTTTTCGCCATATATTTAGCTACAGTGAGAATCTTCGTTCTTCCGATCTAGAAATACCGATCTGAATATTTAGCGGCAAATTTGTATTTAACAAAGAAGAATAATAATTATATATGTAACTTTACAGGAGAAGGTAAAAGCATAATGGAAACTGTATTTATGACAATGTAATATTAAAAATGCAAATGCTTAGAAACCCCTTTTTTTATTCTATTGCATTAAAATTTTATAACAAGGTGTAGCTGTATGATATGTATTGGAATTACAAAAAATTTCAATTTCGTGAAAATTCGAGTTAGGGCCTTTCTACATGAGACCAGCGATATAAAATTTGGTTGGCGAAAAAAATATTGGGATGACAGAAAATTAAAAAACAAGAAAAAAATTAGTTCTATACTTAATTTTACATAAAAGTTTCATCGGTTCTTAATCGGTTAAATATTTTCTAAAAAATTTTAGAATTTCATTAAAGATCTCTTCAAAAGCTTTTAAGGATACCCATAAAAAATAAGGTGCACAATCGTACTTTTCTATGAGGCTCTTAACTCGGAAAATATTGGCGAGTGCCAATTTTTTTACTTAATATTTTTCTTTTTATTTTAATTCTCTATCGCCCATCATAGTTTTTTTCTTTTTTTTATTGGAGTTCCTTTACGAAAATAGATTTGTTCCAAATCATATGGGAAAACGAGAGTCAGTCGTGGTGTTTTCCTGATCTTGCTGATTTCCAATAGTAAAATTTTCGAAACTACGGCTGAGCGATTGGCGTATTTAAATTTTTTCCGACTCACCTTGGCAAAATTGATTTCAACCCAAACTCGGATGGACAGATGAACAGACGGACATCACTTAATCGACTTTATGCGGTCGAAAATGAATATTGTAGAAATTACAAACGGAAAACTTAAAAAGACTTAATTTTTCTATTCATAAATAAAAAAGCAATACCTATAAGTGTAGACAAACGACTGCTAAATAACCCTGTCGCGCCATGAATTTTATAAATCTATCATGCTGGCGCTGAAGCTGAAGCTCAATCTAAAACTGAAAGTAGTCGCATTTAGTATGTTAATTTAAGCCATTATTAATGAGTTAGATAGTGGGATGAATGCTCTGGGGCTTGGGTGATAACTCTACCTTTACTTGGGGTATGTGGTTGTGTTTTTAATATTCGTGAATGTTCAACCCATTAAAAATATATTACAGCTTGATATTGCTTTACGAAAGTTTTTCCAGCCATGGGGTATTTGCGGATAGAAGGTACAGGATTAACTCACATAGTACAAGTAATTGGCTCCATCAGTTTGCCGTACTAGTTGAAGCCTGACTAATCGAAGGACTCTGACTTTATTCGCCTATTTACAACCCCTATATCTCTGTAGGAGAATAAGGACAAGATGATGATACTCGAGAGTAAAAAGGATAATTTGTTTCATATAATAAATAAATATTTTAAAAATTTAATTCAATTATTCCGCTAAGATCTTATCGTAAGATAGGTTAAATTTTTTTAGACACCTATTATAAGCAAACACTAGGGAGGACTGTGCCCTCTAATTTGCCAGAGGGCAGGAGCCATGCTAAGCGCTGAAGAATCATACACCGTTCAAATAAAGATAGAACCAGCGACTTACAAGAGCTTGCAAATACAATGTTTGCGCAAAAAAATTGCAGTCAAAACTAAATAGTTTGTAAGTTTTGACTGCCACTGTTCAATTGCATAATAAAAACACACTCACTTTAGCGCTTTACAAAGAAGATAATTGAGTTCAAAAGAAATCAGACCGAATGAATTCAAAACAGCCAGAAGAGAAGATTTCTTGTAGCGAAGTAGCAGTATGTTTGATGTTGCCACTATTATATGGTATGCCAATGTTTGATGATGACAGCGTTTGTCAACGTAAGATAACACGGCGCAAACGTAATGTTTGTTTATTTACCAGAATACAAGTAAATGCACGTTCATTATACAGCTTTTGAGCTGTAAATGCATTTCTGTTGTTTTTCATGTTTTTTGTGACGCGTTAAAAGTGTTTGTTCATGTAGAATTTCAGTTCAGGTGTTGGTTAATTGTAACAGCATCTTTCGCCCCCGCATTACAATGCAACAGCAAAAAAAACAACAAAAAATTAAAATAAATAGACGAATAAAAAGGCAGACAGACAAACAGACACACAGATATGTAAATAGATTTACAGAGTTACAAAATTAACAAACAGCAAAAGATAAAAGACGGCAAAAAAAAAAGACAAAAAATAAAACAAGAAAATAAAATTTACTTGGGCGGCAGGTGTCTTTTACTGTATTGTGTCAACAAAATGTGGAAATTACCCAGTAATTAGTAGTTGTTGTATACCGCCCTTCACTTGTTCATAAATTTTCGCCACCAAGTGTGTATGTAAATATATGCAATTAAAAATGTCGGTTGTATTTATGTTCATTGTTTTGTTTTTTTTTTTTTTTGCTCTTGGTTGTATCAATCTTTTATGTGTTAAAAAGAGTTTCATAAGAAATTTTTAGCCGTCAAGATTATTTACTTAAATTTAATTATATTTTTAACATTAATTTCAGGACAATATATCCCACAGGATGTTTGTGAGTAGATAATCGTTTTAATGCACAATATTTATTTTGCAATTCCAGAAATCAAAACTTCTAGGAACTTCTGGACTGCAATCACTAAAAATAACACGGTTACTTATATATTGAATCGTTTATTCTTAAACATTTTCAAATACAAAATAAAAATAAACATTAATCCAAGATGATTTAAACTTAAATTTACTTAGTCATCTACTAAGTAAATTAAATTTGGACATTGTGGTTTTAGACGCCATCAATGTTTGTACCTTAGATAGTGAAGGAATCAAACTTCGCGGGTCTCGTTTCCATGAAGGTGAAAACTCTATAATGCAAAATTGTCCACAACATGCTAATAATTGCTACATGTGCCAACTGAGGTATAAGTAAGAGGCTCTAAAGATACTGATTTTCTAACATTCTTAGGAACCTAGGTTAGGTTAGGTTAGGTTAGGTTAGGTTGCACAGGCCGTCGGCTAAAAGACCGACCCACTTGGGTCGCAAAGGTCCCGCTGTGTTACCTGGAAACAGGATATGCAGATTCAGATTCAGGCCACTACGGCACCATCAAAGATCCCGATCCAAACCACCCCGAGGACCGGATAAACAAGTTTATCCTAGCAAAGTCGCAGACAGATAAGTCTGCAATACCATGCAGTCTCGGAATGCCGAAGATGGCCGCTCTATTCTCAGAAAGAGCTAGGCAGTGGCAGAGCAGATGCTTTACCGTTTCTTCCTCTTCCTCATCTTGACAACTTCTACAGTAGTCGTGATGCGGAAGATTCAATCTCCTAGCATTGGTACCAATGACACAGTGCCCCGTCAGCACCGCCACCAGTGTGCCCAGCTGCCCCCGAGGAAACCTCAGTATATTTGCGGTTATCCCACTATCGTACTGAGGCCATAGTGTCCTCGAGACCCTGCAGGTAACCTCCTCAGACCATCTAGACTGTGCAGCACTGAGGAGTTCCTGCTGAAGTAAAGCTCTACAGCAACTTAATGGGACTTCCACCAGTGGATCTGTCTCCCGGTCTCCCAACCGGGTTTCCAATCTGGCGAGTTCGTCCGCGATTATATTTCCGGGTACGCCCGAGTGAGCCGGTACCCAAAACACTGAGAACCTAAAATTAATCAAAGATATGTTTAACGCAAAAGAGAAATCTAAAATCAACATAGAAAAAATCAAAGAGGTGAACAAGAAAACTTTTTGTCTGCAATATCAGTCCATAGAAGACGTGGTTAACTTGATAGATTTAAGTTTAATTTTTGTTGGACATTTGGTATAGCAAATACTGATGGCTAGTTACATATCCAGGAAGTAACCTAAGAATTCTATAGTAGCATTCTTAATGAAATTGTAGTAAATAAAACGAAAAACATGTGACTAGAATCAGTGTTTTCAGATAAGAGGATTTATCCCTAAATCAGGGATTGTATATTTAAGATGGTTACGAAAATTTGAGTTTGGGGTTGAAAAATTCTTTGAGGATATATTTTGCCCTCTGGGGATTTAAGAGGTTTTTTGGGGATTTTTTAAAATTATGGTATTGGTTATTCTTTTTTTTACTATTATTAAATAAATTTTACATTTTTGCTAAGTACAAGTTTCCTAGTATGTTAAAGAAAAACATTGTTGAAAACTATGACAGGTCTCTCCGTATGAGTTCATTGCATTTTTTGTCAGCAATGAACTCAATGAAAACTAAAATTAGAAATAAAATGCAACACGAGCTGACGTAATCTTTATAGAGAATTAATATACACTTTAAAATTAATTAATAATATTAAATCTTCCGAAATGCTTCAAATGTTAAGCTCCAATAAAATACTTTAGACTACGAAATGGAACATTTGAATTCAGAACTTTTAGATTTTTTGAGTTGATTTGACGTTACGTTAGTACTCACTAACAAGAACTTGGCTTGAAAATAATGTTCTCACATCATAAGCGCTCGCCAAACGTACCAAGTAAATAGCCAGAGACGACGGTTTTTACGGAAACATATAACAACAGTATAATATTTACTGGCGGAACAAACCCAGTTAACTTAATAACTTGACGTACTTTAATATTTAAACTGAATTTTAAAATAAGTATTGTTACTTGTAATGGGGATTTTTGGGGATAGTTAAAATTGTTTTTTGAGGATTTGTGGGGATAACATTTATCTAACTCGGGATACGACTCAAAAAAAAATCTAGAATAGCAATGACATGACCTTGTGTTCTCTTAAATTTTTAATACTTTGAAGGGAGTACAATTTAATAGGGTCAGAATTCTAAAGATATAATGCTTCCGTAATTCCTATATTTCTTTGAAAGGCCAGAGTAGCTTGCGCAATTTCCGGAAGTGACAAATATAGCACCATTTAAAGCTGTACAAATATTTTATTTTTGGACCAGCACTCATGCAATGCTTTGCGTCAAAACTAGTAATATAGTTTACAGGTGACACTAAAGAGGAAATCGTATTTGTTGACATTTGATTTGAGTCTTCTCAAATTGAAAGTGACACAAAAAACGATTGCGGAATAGTTGCTCTATTGGTTGAACTATTTGGCTAAAAAATGATGTCACTCCGTAATGCGATCTGCGATTAACTGACCAATCGATGTTTACAAAAATACTGCTTCCGAACTGCTTGGCTTAAGGTGGTATCTCTCCTTAATGCAATATATGATTAACTGGCCAACTGTCCATTAACGGGTGGACTCTTAGTGAAGGTTGTGAAAACATAAAATTCTTCGAAACAAGTTTCCTGGTGTCTGCATATTACATTCTATTGTGTTGACGATAAAACAATTAATTATTGCGTCGATAGCAATGTGTGATGTGTTTTACTTTTTTATCATAGTGAGTAAATAGAACTAGATTTCCTACTTTGCTGATGAGCTTCTTCTCCCCTTCCTGTACGCTATTAAGTAACTCAAAAATAGTCTTGTTTATTTGATTTTTTTTATTAGGAAAACCAGACGAAAAACAGGAGTTTGTATCGGATTGTGATTATAAAATAAAGGCCCAACCCAACAACTCTCAAATATATTAGGCATATAAGAATGTTTTAATAATTTTTAAAAGAAAAAACCAAAAAACTCCGTCAGAAAGAGGAAAGAGAGTTTGGACATAAAGCAAGTACTTTGCATATAATCCAGAAAAGTAATCTGATAAATTTGCAGCTTGTAGACCACTTTTATGGTTATAAATTTAGGACTGACTGACTGTAATGTCATTTTTATAAGGGTTTGCTTTTTAACAAAAAATCAAAAGACCAAAATTTCGCTAGTCTCTTTTTGGCATATTCTGGCTGTTACTACATCCTGTTAAAACAATTTACACAAATTTGTTTTTAGATATTTAAGTCAGTTTCGGTAAAGTAAAACTTTGACAAGGGACAAGAACCGTGATTTTGAAGGTGCTCAGTTTTAAAAATCAAATATTTTATATTTTGTCCTATCTTTCTCTAGCTTTTTGCTTCTATCGAAACCAAATCATTTTCGATTTTTCTCAAAATTTCTGTATTTTTCTGGATTGACAAGCAAATGGAAGAAAATTTAGAAAAAAAAAATTAATATTTCTAGGAATTGTGCTACTAGCATTAGCCAATCTTAATACTTTCTTTCAATTTATTTATATTTTGTAAGAATATCTAAATTGCTAAATTTCCATACAAGAGATTGATAATAAAAAATCAAAAAGCGTTAAAAAAAATTTAATTCCCACTAAAATTCAATTAAAAAATATTTCTTCCCTGTTTGTGCAAAAAGTTTTTTTTACTAAGTAAAGTTGTTTATAGCTTCTGAAAGAAGAAAAAATGTCCTAGTTATTCACCTGGTTTATAAGTCAAATTAATGTATTAAAATGTTGTCCTTGAAGAAAAAAATCTTTCCCCTCTACCAAAAATGTGTCTGGAAGGTGGTCTAATTGAATATTGTTTAACATAACTGAGCTGAGTATTATTTAAATAAAAAATCAGGATAAAAATTATCTAAAATTTGAAAAAGGTAGAAGCCAGCGATGAACAATTTTTTTTTACATAAAAAGGAATGAATTAATTCTTAGTCCCCATAAAAAACATCATTTCATGATTCTTTTAAAACAATTTCATAGTTTGCTAAAAAAAAAAGCATAAAATTTTTTTGTTTATACTCTATAAAGTTTCAATTAATTAATCTGCTTTTAATTATAATTAAAATAAATCTTAAAGAAATATAAAAACAAAAATCTGCAACTATTGTGTGTGTACTAAACTATAGAATTCTTAAGTTCTCAACAAAATAACATTTTTTTCTCTTCTTCACAAAATCTTTTACAATAGCAAAAACTATTGCTGAGATACCAGATACTGCTACAAGCAACGCTGCTATTCCATATACTAACACTACAACTACTTCTGCTAACTATCAGAGCTTATGAATGGTTTATAGCTAAATAGTAACAAGCATAGAACGAATAAAAAAATATAATATCCCAAAAAAAATAAAAATAAAAAAAGTACTGTATGTAGCTGCAAACGAAAACCGTAAACTCCCATTTATTCTCGACAGTGGTGTCCTTGTGTCATCTTAAATCTTTGTCTATGTCTACTGTCGAAAAATCTGCTTTTGTATTACTTACGACTTATGAGCGTATGAACTATACAAAAAAAAAGAAAAGTAAAACAACGAAAAAAAAAAAATCGAGCAGATACTATGAAGAGAATACGTAAAATTAAACCACATTTTTAGCATCATACTCGGCAATAAAGTACAAAAGTTTTTGAAATAAATCAAACCCTTTTTGGACATTTATGATCGTAAAGTTGAAATAAAATAATAAAGTAAAATATATGTATACAGACAAATGTTTGTAAATCCTTTTAAAATATATACATTAACTACATATATTTACGCTAAAAAAGGATTATATATGGACATATAGTAAATACTTATATTACAATTATATACATTTACAATGTTACCATACAACCAGATACACTTTTATATTTAAGTTATATTTGTGAAAGCTCACAGAGATTTATGACGAGGTCTATATTTTATTGTTGTTGTTGTTGCAACATACTAGCCCATGTATAAATATAGTTAAGTATATAAAGACAATATCAAAATGCACATATATAAAAAATTATCCTAAATATGCATGTCTGCTGTTTTGAAAATGAATATTAATTTGAAGGATCCTTAATCTTTAGGTCTCGTAAGTCTTAAACGAATTTACTGCTGATAGATAAGTGTTGGCTTTCAAAACACATGAAACTGATACTTTATAGAGAAATATTATATATTACGCTTTCGCAAAGGTTGAAAATTCAGCTCTTAGTCTCTTTAAGAATTTCTGATTCTAGTAGCAACCAAGAAAGTTCACCTGCTCTGAATTTACTTAGAAGACCTTAAGTCTACTTTGATGCTTTAAAGATTCTTGACTTAAGAATTTCCCAGAACAGACCAGTGGTGCATTCCTTACATCCGTGATCGTATCGACAATTGTATGAAAAAAAAAATGTGTTATATGTTTATCGTATGAACTAAATGGCGTCATGACGTTTATTTCACAGAAGTTTGCAATTAAAAAAATTCTAGAGCCAGAGTTGTTTCCAAAAGTCAAAACCGATTTATGCCCTTAACGCTTGCTTCAAGGGCGGCTGCTTGAATCAGCTAATTTTTTTTTATAAGAGCCTCTTCTAGTCTGCTTTACATGGCAATAGTAGAGGTGTAATCGAGTTTAAGTCTTTAAGCCGGATCCTCGGTGTAAGAAAATTAAAGCCGTTGCCAAAGTCATATGTACTTTTAGTCAAATTTTTTAAAATCTGGCGATACTTCGTGTCAAGCTCTAAAAAAATGTTCTTTAATAAAGGAAACATTCAGCTTTTAAAATTATATATTTTATATTTTTTTCTACCTTTGTCTAGCTTTTTGATTTTATTGGAGCCAAAACATTTTTAATTTTTCTTAAATTTCTTTACTTTTTTTCGATTGACAACCACAAAAAAGAAAATTAAAAAAAAAATATTTTTTTCTGGGAATTGTGGGACTAGTATTATTTAATCTTAGTACTTTTTTAAATTTATTTATCTACAATAATAATATATAATATTTTGTTCGGCCTTTTTACAAATCTTCTAGTTATAGAAAAAGGAAAATATTCAAGCTTGAGGCCAATTTGTTTTTAATAAAATATTTAATTATTTTAAATTGTTACACATTTCCTTGATAATGATATCGGATGGATATCGAAATATATAAAATATGTTTTACTAAAAACAAATTGGCCTCAAGCTTGAATATTTTCCTTTTTTTTTTATTTATCTACACTGTACCAAATTCTATAAAATTGCAAAATTTCCTTACATAAAATTGATAATAAAAAAAATCTGAAATCATTAAAAACAAATTTAATTCCCAACAAAAAAAACACAATTAAAAATATTTATTTCCGGTTTTTGCAAAAAGTTTTTTTTTTAATTAGAAAAATTGTTTATACCTTCCAAAAGAAGAAAAAATGTCCGAGTTGTTCATATGTCTAACTCACCTGGTTTATAAGTCAAGTTATTTTATTAAAATATAACGCCGTAGCCGTAGCCGTAACCGTGGTCATAAACTGCCAGCATTAGATTACATTAGCAACTCTTATTTGTGTTGCCGTTTCTTAAAAAAGAAGCGCAACGAAAACTATAACTTCAAACTCACCAATACAATAAAGCGAACGTGTAAAATTATAACAAAATAAAATAAATAAACGCATGGAATTTAAGTTGACAACACTTTTTTAACTGGCCGCCATTTTGTCAGCTGTCAAGTGATGTATGTTTAGTTTATTTTGGCATTTCAATATGAATAGTCTGACTCCTCAACAATTTTTCCAAATTTTGCATGTTTATTTTTAACGCATTAACGCACTACGTTCATGAGAGCAATTAAATTGATTAACTATCACTTTTACTCTATGTGATAATAAGTAGCTATTCGCTATCATGCTCATGAATTGGATATGTGCCTATCAACTTTATAAAAGATTTTGCGAAAAGATCGCTATATCCCACTTGTTCAATAATTGAAGCCACAAGATAACCTATCTAGGTGTGGATTACCATTGATCTTGATTTTCGAAAGCGACTTTTGTTTAGCGATTCAGCTCACTTTTTATTGAATAGATATGTACGCCAGTAAACAAAACTGCCGCATTTGGAGTGATAAAAATCCTAAAATGCACATCCAGAAAAACTGTCCGATTGGTGTGCTTTATGAGCTGGTGGATTAATTGCTTCGTACTTCTTAAAAAACAGTGTTGTTTAAAACGCTGCAGTCAATGATGATGACGATGACTATTGATTTTTTCGTTCATCAATTGAATAACTATGATATGCAGGCGCTGTGGTTTCAATAATACGGTGCGACATGTTATACACCGCAAAATATAACACAGCTCGTGATCTTTTTAAAGAAGTATTTGGTAACCATAAATTAGAGCTACAAAGCTATCGACAGTCGATAGTTTCGATAGTTCGCATAAAAGCTATCGATAGTTTGCTTAAAAGATATCGATACTATCAAATTTTTTTATGTGCTAATTCTAACAATAATCGCTATCCGACCAAAAAAAAACTACCCATATTATCGATAGAATTATCGTTTGTTTTGCAGCTCTACCGCAAATACGTTTACGACCCGTGAGTTGAGCTCCAAAATCGTGCAATTTAACACATCTAGACTATTTTCTGTATCGCTATATGAAGTGGCTAGTTTACAACCACTTGGAGAATAACGGTCACAAATGTTGGAAAAAGTTATGGAAACTTAAACCTTCAGATTAGAATACGTCTGAACCAGCCGTGATAGTCATATGCCAGATGTCATATATAAATTATAATAACTGAAGATTATCTTTCAAATTAAGTAAATTTAATGTCAATTTAAACAATTCATCTTTGTTTTATTTCATTTTATGTTCTTTAACTGTATAAATAATACCATTTACATTACAATTCATTCTACATAGAGTATGCAGAAGACTATTTTTATTAATTTTTGGTACTTGCTTTTATACCCTTCACTACAGGTGGAAAAGGGTACTTCTAAGTTTGTCATTAATAATCATTTCCGACCCCAAAAACTTTATATATACAAGTAACAACTGGTCATAAATAGGCAACAAACTTAAGTGATAATTTATCATAATAAGGCAATAAGAGAAATTATCATAGAAATTAATAAGATTAGATCAGGTCAACTGAAGCAATAAAAATATTCGACGAGCTTAACACGCAATTAAGGAGCGTGGTAAACAGTTCCAACACTTAGCAACCCGAACATAAAAAGACCTCTCATAGATTAGACGATTTCTAACAGAATTTAGAAGCTGTGGGTTTCTGTCAGTGTGCAAGAAATTAAAAATAGTACGGGCAGTCTGTTAGCATAACATTGTAGATGAATACAAGTCTAATCTTAATGTATTAAATTAATTGGGTTAATTCCGCCAGTATATATTAAACTGTTTTTATAATTTTCGGTAATAACCGCCGCGACGCTTCGTCACTGGCTGTGTACTGTGTGCGTTTAGCGAGCGCTTTCGATGTGATAACATCATTTTCAAGCCACGAGAAGAGATAGTGTTAAAAATAGATAGTGTTAAGAATAAAAGGTAGTGGGTTTAGGTAATTTGTTTGTCCGTTTAAATAGTATTATACAGGTAGATTCCTTGATATCTGTCCTGTTTATTTGGGTACATAGTTTAATATTTGGGACTTTTATTATTGGATAGGTAAGTGTGACCGCCTGTGGGTGTTTTTCGTTTGTAAGAGTGTTTTAGTAATTTTAGTGGTGTAAAAATCGTGTCAGAGGTTGTGTTTACCTGTTCGTTAATAATGTCTCTGTTAAACGTTCCTGCTTTTAAATTTCCATGTTTTCAAGAATGTCTAGTCTTCGTCCTTTTTTACTTGGGTGTAATACTGTCATACATTCATCTACTTCCCTTGGTACGTGTTCATGTTTGTTAACGTGTTTTGCGAAATTGGAGTCTCCCCTTTTCCTTTTATATGATCGTATGTGTTCTGTAAACCATGTTTTTAATGTTTGTCCAGTTTGTCCGATGTATGCACGGTTGCAAATACAAGTAAGTCTGTATACTCCGCTGGTGCTTAATTTATCAGCTGTTTCTATTGATGTCTTGAGATTGTTGCGTAGAGTGTTGCTCGTTTTTAATGTTGTGTGTAAAGCTTCTTTTCGGAAAAGGTTAGTTAATCTATATATTTCTGGTCCTGTGTAAGTAAAGATGTGTCGTCGTGTTGTGTCGATTGTTTCCTTGTCTTCTTTCTTTTTGTTTTTGTTGTTGTATTGTCTGAGTAGTTTGTCGATGGTTGTGTCGTTGTAACCGTTATTTTTAGCTATAGTGTAAATTGTATCGAGTTCTTTGTTGTATTTATCTGGAGCGAGTGGGACTATTTTAAGTCTGTGAATCATGTGTCTAAACGCTGCGAGTTTATGTTGAGTAGGATGGTTTGAGGAGCTGTGGATAATTGTGTCTGTCATGGTTGGTTTTCTATAAATGTCAAAGTTTAATGTATCAATCAATTCCTCGTATTATTGGTATGTCAAGATAATGTAAAGTTCTGTTTTGCTCTTTTTCCATTGTGTATGTGATTTTGTTGTGTATTATGTTTAAGTCTATAAGAATTTGTTCGGCGTTGTCTCTTTCTAGGATGCATATAATGTCATCTACGTATCTGTAGTAATGGGTTATTTTATGTTTTTCCATCAGTTTTTTGATGTGTAGTTGTTCTAAGTGTTGCATGAAAATCTCTGTGAATATTGCGGATGTTGGGTTTCCCATGCCGAGTCCATCAGGTAGTTTGTAGAAGTTATTGTTGAATCTAAAGTAGTTTTGTTTTAATATCGTCTTTGCAATATCCATTATTTCGTTGATATATTGATTGTCGTATCTCTTCAGTTTAAACAAAAACGCGGCTTGAAAATGATGTTATCACATCGAAAGCGCTCGCCGAACATCCAAAGTACACAGCCAGTGACGACGGTTAATACCTAAAATTATAACAACAGCTTGTTTTTAATGTTCGTCCAGTTTGTCCAATGTATGCACGGTTGCAAATACAAGTAAGTCTGTATACTCCGCTGGTGCTAAATTTATCCGTTGTTTCTATTGATGTCTTGAGATTGTTGCGTAGAGTGTTGCTTATGTTTAAGTCTAAAAGAATTTGTTCGGCGCTGTCTCTTTCTAGGATGCATATAATGTCGTCTACGTATCTGTAGTAATAAGTTATTTTATGTTTTCCATCATTTTTTGGATGTGTAGTTGTTCTAAATGTTGCATGAAAATCTCTGTGAAGATTGCGGATATTGGGTTTCCCATGCCGAGTCCATCAGGTAGTTTATAGAAGTTATTATTGAATCTAAAGTAGTTTTGCTTTAATATCGTCTTTGCAATATCCATTATTTCGTTGATATATTGATTTTCGTATAAGTTGGAAAGTGTGTTACGTAGGATAGTCAAAGTTTCGTGTGTGGGTATTGATGTATATAGATAATTTATGTCGAAGGAAACGAGTCTCGTATTATCAGTGATTTTGATGTCCTTAATTTTGTTTATGAGGTCTTGTGTATTTCGTAACATGTATGTGTTCTGCAAATTTATTTTCTCTTTTAAGAATGTGGCAAGGTGTTTGGCCAAGTTATATGCAGGCGGAGCTGAAGATAACAAAAGACACTATCTCTTTAATAATATAACGAAACGGTTACTGGAAGACATTTCGAATTACGATTACCACCGTGAACATATTGGGTACGACCTGACAAATATGAAAAAATTTTAATTTTTTTTTTATCTTTTAATTCTTTGTCACCCTAATATTTGTTTTTTTTAGTTGAAGCTACTTAACCAAAGTAGATTTTTATATTTGGTGAAAGGTATATAAGATTCGGAATAACCACATCCTTGCTTGTTTCATTTTAAATTATTTTTTTTCCTCTAAGGTCCTACAGCTTATAACTTTTCTTTAATATATATTAAGGATATTCGCGTATTAAACTCTCTTCCTGCTTAAGGTATTGGTATCAGTTATAAAGTTTCGAAAGAAAAATATTTTGCGGCAATTAACATCTACAATTTAGATTGGTTTAAGTTGACTTATTCGGCTATTAAGTTTGAGGAAATTCAAGGCCTGTTTCAGTTAATCTTGCGATGAATTCTTTCCCCTAAGTACACATAGTATCTAGTAACATAATGATCAATCAATTGGTTCACTACAAGTCCTTCGTACTACAGACTATTTGTGGGGTATTTTCTTTCAAAAATTTTTTAATAATTTTCTTTAGACTCTTTAGGCATCAAAATAGTTTTCCAGAGGCATAAACTTTTTTTGTTTGAAAATTTATAGTTATATTATTTTATTTATTTTTTTTTTTTTTTTTTTTTTTTTGCTGACGCTATTTTGTCCTTTTGCGCAAATCTCCTTTTAAAAATTAAATAAAAACTACCTACATTTATATAAATAAATTGTTTTGTTTTTCTTTTAATATAAAAAAAATATTTCTAAATGTTTATGTTACAACAACTTGTATAAAATAACAAAAGAATTGGACATTATGCACGAAAGCGAGTAGTGGAGTGGTAGAGTGGCAGGGAAATGTTTCAACTATTGTCCAGTTTGAAAGTAATCGCGCCTGCATTATTGGTTGATGTTTGTTGGCACAACTTGATGTTAAACTGTATTCATGCATACCTTTGCCATGATGCTTTTACTCTTATTCTGTATGTGTCCTTTTTAGCTTTGGTAAATGATGGTACACTATTGTTGTAGTTACCGCAATGTTGTTGCTGTTCCGGCTACAACAATGTAGATGGAAATTTATTTTGTTTGTTATTTTTGAAGATTATGTGTATTTTGTATCCTGACAGGGATCAGCATAAAATGTTGCAAGCTGAGCTTGTTTTATTTATTTATTTTTTATTTTGTGTTTTCTTTTTTTCCTTATTTTTTTGGTGCTGTTATTTTGTTTGCATCTCTAGTGTTATTCCTCTTTTATTCATCTTTTCATGCTCATATTTTGTTGTTGTTGATACTTTTCAAAAATTCTGAGGTTTTTCCTTAATTTTTCGTTATTTTTGTTGCTAATGTTGATGTTGCTGTTGTTTGTGCATCTTGTATATATATTTAAATCTCTTTGATGCTGTTGTTGGCTATTGTTGTTGCTGTTGATTTAAATGCTACAGCTAAATGTTGTTGCCATCATAATGTTGGTTGTTGTTGTGTTTTAGCATGCTCAACCCTCTCTACCTTTGCAAAGAAATAAATAAATGTACATAAAAAAGAATGTCTAAGTGTGTGTGTGTGTGTGTATAAGTGTGGTATTGTATGTAAGTATTTATATTTGAAAACCTTAACTTGTTATTTAAAAAAGCTTTTGCCACTTGCCATTTAGTTGTAGAGTTAGTTGGATTTACTTAAGGTGTGGAAATTGTTGTTGTTATACATATGTCTATGTATGCACACATGACTTAAAGTTGTGGTGAATTTGTAATTAGACATGTTGCTCAAACTGGTAGAATATTAAAATTGTTTGAACTTAGATAATCTGGAGCTACTAAAAATTATTAAAATTTTTAAAGATTTGCAAATATTTTCAACAATGTATGAACTTTTTATTTTATAAGACCTGAAAATTTTATCATTTAAAGTCATAAAGAAATAGAATGGGTTTACAAAATAGTAGGGAAATATTCTAACTTTTTTATGACACCGATTGCATATTTCTGAAAGCGAAAGTTAAAAAAACTAATATTGCAATTGTCTTTTCTGAAAATATTGTCAAGAAAAAAAGTTCTAGAAGACTTAACATATCATCTTCCAATATTAATATTGTTATGTTTTTCCCTTTTTACACAAACGTACCTTTGATTGCAAGTACCACTGTGACGCATTATAAATTCTGTATTCTTACTTTGTGGCTTTATCTGGCTATACTTCTTGATCCTACGGTCTTATGAATCCTATGGTCCTACACGCTACACTACTGTATTACTCCGGCGAAACATTAACCACTCGATGCCTTGTTTAGAAAACTAAACCATCAACAGACCACTCCAATACGCCTTTTATCCAAGCCAGTTTTCCCTTTTATCTAGTAGCCATAACACACATCTGCCATACACTGTTACTATGCTGTTACACTTATCATTGCTAACCGCTACCGTTCTTACATTTTATTATAAAGGCCGACTTGACAATTATCTGTTACTCTTATATTAAATAAGACGTCTCCACTAACTTATCTGCCATGGCTTTACACAATAATTGTTTCTTGCTTCTCGGGAGGCTTGACTGCTGCTTCTTAGTTTTAAGTTGCATTAAAACAATTATTATTTTTCGTTGTACGCATGTCCGAAGATGGGATGAAACTCACGATCTGCTGTTTTACAGCAAGCACCTCTACCAACGCAGCCATTGAGGTTGCTTAGCTTTTGTTAGCTAATTGTGGTATTATTCTGTACACAATTAGTGGAAGTAACTTATTCACCACGCTCATACGGACAACAACAGCAGGGGTTGCCAGATCTGATATTCGTAACAATATGTTGCAAATATATTAGAACAAAACTTTGTAGGTATTAATTTTGGTCATCCACTTCCTACTGAAAAAAAGTAAGTTGTTGAGTATCCGTGATGTTTGTAAAAAAAAAAGACCGTAAGTTTAATTCCCACCAGAGTAGTTGATGAATGTTGTTGAAACGCCTGTATAGTTAAATAATCAAATCTTGGTTAAAACCTTTCTGAAACAAGGAAAGTAATATTGAGTACTTATTTTTTTAAATGATCATTTTTGTCAGACTTTAAACCCTATTTACTCTTTTACAGATGATAGCACCATTTGCCGTTCATATTAATTCGCTAAACGGCCAAGCCTGTTAGAGGTTGGCGCCAAGCGACTGAATATAAATGATATGCTAATCAGGATCTCATAGCAATATCTGAATGGGGCAAAAATATTTGATTTTAATGCTCGTAAGACTCAATGTTGTATGCTTACGCACAGACATTCGACCGAAATTGGTGCTTCATCTGAAAGTTTGGGTGGTATAAGTAATAAGGAATCAGAAGCTCTGGATGTCTTGGCATGAAAATTCAGTGTGATGTTCGATTGACTAAAGACGTTTACAAGTCCTAAAAGAAGCTTTTAAGAGCATCGGCTTTGGAAACTCTACTACATTTGATTTCTTTACTATTTATACCACTTACATCCGTCCAAGAATGGAATACAACTCTCATGTATGGGCCGAAACTTCAAAGTCTGTTTTGCAGTTACTCTACTGCATACATCAGAGGGCGAAGAGTCTTATAGGTGACAGTAGGGTACCCAACTCCTCTGACTATCTTGAACATCGACGCAATATGGGTTGTGTTTCGCTTTTTAATCGACACTACAATGGGATGTGTTTGAATGAGATTAGGTAAGTCGTTCCCAATATCCGCACGTTTTTGTGTACAACACGTTCTTTATTGAGAGCTCATTCATATGTGGTCGATTGGCCGAGCAGTTCGCTTGTGGGATCATCCTTCTGCAGAAGTCTTTCCTATCACTTTCATCGTTGGAAAGTTCAAACCAAATGTCCACCAACAATACTCCCTCCTTCCAATTACCCAGTTTCCTAGTTCTGGCACAAAGCATAGCTTGAGTATGGGTGCTCCACTGAGTGCTGGACCGAGATAAAAAAGAAAAATAAAAAATTTATATTTATTTTATATTTATATTTTACGAAACAATTTTCTTTTAATATCTATATTTGCAGTTTTTAATAGATACATGTTTACATTAAAGCTAAAAGAAAAACACCTTATATATATAACCCAAGTCTTTGATTAAAACTCCTACTTAAAATTCTCTTTTTCAATATAAACTATCAAAATTATTTTGGTGCAAAGTTTTTAAGGATTCTTCCACAAACAACTCAAAACCCTTGAAAGTTAAAAAACAAACAAAAAAAATTGGTAATTTAAATGATTCACTGTAAATGAACTAAATCATACTTTGAACACTTACACATACACGTTGGTTAATAAATTACAAACACAACTGCAAAAATATAACAAATGAAGAAAAAGAATATCATAAAAAATATAGAAAATATTTTATACAACAAATCCTTGAAATTTTGTATAAAATATTAACCAAAAAGCACCATAAACCGAAACTAACGAAAGATATATTTTTAAGTGTATGTGTACAAAATTTCATGTACACACACAGAGAGAAAACAACGCTGCACTTAAAAAATAAAAATAAACTGCATATAAAGCGGTAAATCATAGTGGTGGTACTAGAAGTAGTACCTACTGTATTTTATTTTATTTTCTTTTTTATTTATAATTTTTTTTTGTTGTTGTTATTGTTGTTGGACTGGTCGTTTTTCTCTTGTTGGACTTTAGGTTTTACGTAAACATTAAAATAAATAGATGACTTGACAGCGACAATGCTAAAAATTCTTTGCGTTTTATACAACATTTTAAAATAAAGAAGAAAACCAACAACAATACAAAAAATAAATAAAAAAAAAATTTTAAATATATGTCCAGCTAAAACTGCCAAAAAAAAAATTTAGTTGAATAAGCGAGGACTGCTTCATAAGTAGATTTAAAAATATAATTTAAATGTTTGTATATAAAGGTTCAAAATATACAGCCATAAAGGTCAAATTACATTAATTTTGGGAACACCTTTTAATTTCTAAATTCGAATTGTATACTTGCTGTTATAGCCGACTTAGCAAAACAGGTCCCTTGTAGGTTTCAGCTGTCTGTGCATAACGGTTCAAAAGTTTATCCACAACCATCACATTACTTTTATTATAGGGACACCCTTTAATTTACAAATTCAAATTTTAAACTTGTTGTAGCGGAGTTATCAAAACAGGTTCTTTATAAACTTTCACCGTCTGTCTACAACTGTACAAAAGTATGGCCATATACATTAAATTGAATAAACTATTGGGGCACCCTTTAATTTATAATCGACGTTCGGCAGTCGACGTGTTGTCTAATTTTCAATTGTTTATCTATAACGGTTCAAAAGAAAGGCCTATGTAGGTAAACTTACCTAACCTATTGGCACACCCTTTAAGTCATAGATTTATTTTGTATTACTTTTTTGCCATTGGGAGCTTATTATATAATGCGCCGTTTTTTTATTTATTTTAAAGTGGTGCCCTCTACGGTTCATAATACACATAAAAAACATGTATTTTATATGGGACACCCTGTAAGCATTACTTTTTAAATAAAGAAAAATTTCTAAATCGGTTCAGAAATGACTGAGGTCTGCGTACCTGAAACTCTCCTTCTTTTTTTCGAAGTCAGTTAAAAATACGAAGCCTTTATTTGTTTTCATTAAATTTTCAATAAACTTAAAAGATTCAAAGGTAAAAGGAAAATTACAATTAAAAATAATTTTCAGCTTTCCTTTACAGACACTTATCAGTTTAGCCACTTCGGTATAACGTTTAGATATATTTTTGACATAATTTAAATTTTTTACAATTTTTGTTTGCTACAGTTACATTTGTATTTTAAGATGTGCTCTCGAAATATTGTTATAAATTTTACCAAGGATGAGCGTTTTGATACAATTTTCGACCCAACTAAAACACTACTTGACAACAAACCGTTCAAGAATTGTAGAAAAATTCAAAACAAAAAAAAAAACAATTGAAACAAAACAAGTAAGAAAGAATGTAAAGTAAAATAAAAACAGCCAACTGCAATGATTTCATAAAAATTGCGTAGTTTAAAATGTCACAACATAAATTCTGTTTGCGCTTTAGTATTGTTTAAATGCTCTCAAACACTCGCATACAAATAAACAAGAAATTATTTGTAGAATTTGTATGAAGAATATTTTTAAAATATAACAACTACTCGTACTGTATGTATTTTTGTATGAAAAGATCTGCGCTTTTGAAGTAATAGTACTATTTGACCGTTTGTTTTAAAATGGAAAACAAAAAGAGGCATTTTGGTAGTAAAGTCCAAGTTATGTCAAAATTATGCTTATAAAATATTAATAAATAATTAATGTAAGATTAAAAAGAAACAATTATTTTACTTGTTAAACATATTTAAATTTGTATTTAAAGGTAAAAATCTTGCAATAAAATCAAGCCACGTTCGCTTATAAATGTATATGTATGTTTATGAGGCATATAAACGAGCTCTAATTATTTAAGTATTTAAGAGTGAAATGTATGTATGTTCCTAATATAAAAAAATCCTTATTACCTCCTAGAATTTTATTTATTTTGTTTACTTAAATAAGTAATTGGATATTTTTGGCTCTAAAAAATGTTTATCAGTATTTTTTATCGTATTCAAGTTCAAAACTTAATTCAAGATTCAACGTTTCCCAAATGAAGTTCGATCAAGAAAGGTGTTGCAATCATTTCGAAAAAAAAGTATTTTCATTCAGTGCACCCAGATTAATGAAACTTGGCAGAATAATCTAAAATAGTTAAAGATAGAAACTAAGAAAAATGGGACCAAGGAGAAAAAGTTGCATTCAGAATAACCAATCTTTCTAAGAATCTTCTAAGAAATGCAAGTTTTTTTAATTTTCCCGTAATTTTGTTTAAAAATTACCACTTTTAAGGTCAAAGAATGTTCAAAAACTTAAAGTTGGACTTAAAGGGTTCCAAAATACCATTTTAGCCACGCCCCTTTTTATGGGCGGTGAAATAAATTATTATTTGAAAAAAGAATGTAATTAATGAATTGGATAACATACGCCTTGAATTCATAGAAATTAATTTATATGGGCAGGGGAAGATTTCCCTCCAATCCTACCTTCAAAAACGTCCTTGTGAAAAAAAATATATTGCCAATTTCCTAAAAATATTCTTTAATAAACTTTCCAATGCCTTACCAATCCCCGCCTTCCAAGAAAATTAATAAAAAGTAATTTTTGTAATTTTTTATTTTTAGTATTTTATTTAATTTATTTATAGCAATAACTTTTTATGATTTTAACAGTAAATTTTATTTAAAATTATAACAATTAATTTATTTAAAAGTATTTCTGCTTTACACTAAGATGATAGTGAGTGCCATGGTTCTTCATAGTCTGATTCTTTAAAGACATCTTGCGAATACTCTTCAGCGTTAAATACAGGTGGAAGCATGAAAGAAAGTTAGCGCAATATTTTTTTTAGAGTGGGTTAAGAGCAAGAACGCACAACGTTTCTTTCTACAGTATTAAAGTAGAGATCGCAAATTTTATAGTTATATGTAACATTTTTATGGAGATCACTTTTTCACTTTTTTTCACAAAAAACTTAACAAAAAAAGATCTTGTTTTTTGTATCGAACGAAATTTTTTATCATAAAAATATAAAACAAAACTTTTCTAAAAATTAATATTAAAAGCTGCTAATGAAGCCTTTCACAGGAAAAAAAATTAATACAAAATCTTTGTTCTTTACACAACTTTCCTGATTTAACAGTGCGCCAAAACTACATATCTCAAGCAAAGAACCCGAAAGTTTACTATACCATGCAGAATTTTGTTGTCTGTCCAGCTGAGTACTTATATTTTGACATTTCTCAAAATTAATTTTTGGCCTTTTGTCCGGTTAGATTGGCAAAATACAATCTGTGCAAAGCCTTGCTGAGAGAAGTTGTGCATGCTAGCACGAAACACAAACTTTTCATTCATTGGCGCGTTAGTAACAACAACTTCACATGCGAACAATGGACATTAACATTTTTGTTTCAATTATGTATTAAGTAATACTTCTATGATTTTATTGCTTTACGATAGGCCAGACATTTTAAGACTGTTATGTTAATAAGAAGCCTTAATTTGGGATTAACTTTTATTTCTTTGATTATAAGCTTTTGGAGCAGTTCTAATCACAAATTATGGTTGTCAAAATGCCGCTTTTTGTACCACAAAGTATTGGCAGACTTTAAAATGAAGCATGGTACGTCTGCACAAGAATTATTAAAAAAAAATTTTGATCGCCTATTTTTCGAGCTAAATTATTTATTTTTTGTATTGAATGAATAAGAGCATAAGAAAAATTTATTGTGTTCTCTACTTAATCAAACCAAGAAAATATATTGAAGCACCACTTGGATAATAAATCAGTTCCCACCAGTTTAATCATTCAACAAACCCAATCATTGAAAATCTAAAAAAATATAACTTCTCCCCATAAAGCAATAATCTCAAAGCGAGTTTAACCTTAAAAGCTGCTGATAGTCAAAAAATTTCATGTTCTGCTCTGTTCTGAAAATAATCATAAAGTGCTAACGATATAATTTTTAAATATTTAATTTTTATTGCGTTTGCATCAATAGTTGTTCACCTTGAAAATGTATATGCTCTTAGCAAACTATGAGGCAGGGTCTTACAACACAATAATGCATTAAATAAAAGTTTGCAATTTTTTTCTTTCCAAAACAAATCAGAACACACACGCACACAAAGTAATAATTTCTCTTGATTGTAACGTTAAACTTTATGATGGCGGCGAATGTCACTGATGTAAATAGAGATACACACTTTCTTACTGTACAGGTGAAATACATAACGTTCTGATTTTGCTCCTTACAAAAACAAAAACTGCTTGCTGTCTATGTAGTTGCAGATGAAATAGCTCCTAAAAGTGCACTACAATAATTTTTAATAATGGTATGATTTTCTTAAGAAAAGTTATCTGAGTGAGTGGTGGTAAGAAATAGATTCTGATGGCTGTGGGTTGTTGGATATGCCGGGGCATGAGCTCAATAAAATGTATGATGATGGTTGTTTCCACTGTGTTTAGTATAAGCATGCATTTTTTGATCTATGGACTGAAAGAATGAACATTTTTTTACGTTTCGTTGTAGGTTTTTTTATTTTGTTTTATTTTTTTGTCGTTGCTAGAATTTATGGCGGTTTCTTTTAGTTTCTTCTTGCACTAGTTCTTCATCTATTTCAGCTCTGTCGTTTCCATTGCTACAAATCGTTAGTGTTTCTTTTCTATTTGTGCCTGTGATGGCATTTTTCTGTTGTTTTGTTACAATATTTATGGATTTTCATTGGAACACAAGTATGGTGGCTGGTTTCAAATGGTTACCATCAGAGAGTGTTCACAATCACTTTCTTTTTGTGTTATTGTATGGAAGCCGGAGTGTGTGAGTGTTAGAAAGAGCATGTTTGTGAAGAAAGACACCGAATAAGGAGGTGGCAGTAGCATTGAAGCGTTCTTTATGTCAAAACGCAAATGATTTATTGAACTGACAGCAGTGAATTTTTGTCGAGTCGACTCGAGCTCCGATACACAAAATAAATTTTTTTTTATGTTGTTGTTGTTTATTGCCTTTTTCTTTATTTGCAAAGCATCATCTATTTTATACAAAAGGGGGGCCTTATTTAATGGAGCCTAATTTTATACAGAATTTTATTTTGTGAATTCTGTGAAAGACTTTAAGTTCATGATATAATTCTGTGGATTTGCAAATCATTATCGTAAGATCATTTCATATGAAGATAGTCGATATTTGTTGCGCTTTACAGTTCATCCGTGAATCCTCATGGTTCTCGGCTGGGTAAGGGGAGTCCCGCCGCCTTTCTTGTGGTATCACAACGGGCCATTCGATTGTGCTCAAGTGAGCTTCGTCGCGAGAGGCTGCCACTCCTAACTAATTAACTAACAACTCAACGCAATCATTGGTTTAGAGCCGCCTAACAAGCTTTTATTGTAAAGGAATATGATTTACAAAATCCGGTGTTTCGTATATCTTGATTATTAATTTCGACTTTGACGTACAGATACACCACTACTTCATGATAAATTTATAGCAGCGAGAAAATTCGTGAATTTTTCAAATTGTTGGAAAGACACTAGCGGCAAGAAATTCCATAGTGTAATAGAGATAATAGTAACACTCCAAGAAAATTGTTGTTCTCGTGTCAACATTAGATCTGGCAACATAAAAATATTTGACAACTCCAGAGACAGCGTTGTGGACTTTTTTTTTTCAAGTAAACATTAGCATTTCTTGCTAAATTAAAGAATTTTGCTGTGTAATAATTTAATTACGTATAATGGCGGGAGTGTCCTTGAAATGCAATCGAAGAATGTCCGACGAAAATAGAGTGTTTCAACTAATATTGTAAAAAGAATATTTTCTTGTTTTAAATAAACATGGTTCGCCAAATGCTTGATCTGACGTGTCACTGTTATATTAAAAAAATGTAACATTCTTCGTTATTATAACACGAAACAACAAACATTAAATGATACTTTTTATAGTGGCTATTTAATAAGACCTGAAAAGTTAACATTCTTCAAGAAGTTTTGACAATATCAACAAAATATTATATCAACAGTGGTATCACATGACGCAGCGATGAAGCATTGGATTTTTTTTTTTTATTAAAAAATAAAGTAAGAGCTCGCACTGTGTTTGGTGGATATCATTACGAATCATAATGAATTGTTTTTTAATTAAAAGAAGGCAGGAATTGTTTTGGACAAGATGTGATTTCAGTTGGACGGTGTTACGTAATATACGACTACTGCAACCAACAACTTTTGATGTAAGAATTGTGCAATAAGTGGCCTAACAGCTCATGCAATTATCCACTCCTAGATTATTTCGGTGCGGTCACTGTTTTATTCCGCTAAAGGACAGTATTCACAATCATACTTAGTCGTACGATGTTTCAAAAATTGCATGTGTGCTCAAACAGCTTGATAGTGTAGATAAGAGCAGTATGTGTGTGATAGACTTTTTGACAGATCTGTACGATTTTATAATCTTTTAAAATAAATCATAAAAAAATTTTTCTCATTGCGATCAAAGTTGATTTTAAAACAAGAAAAAAAAAATTATTAAAAACCACATGTTTTTTTGCATATTTTTGTTTAATAGTGTGGCACCTACGAAGCCATTTTGAAACGATTTTTAAAGTAGGACAGATATCTGTCAGACTTTTGTGTGATTAAATCGTACGACTGTGTCTGATAGTGAATCCTGACCCTTGATGCCTTTAAGGCCAACATTTTTCATGTTTTTCGTGACTCAAAAAAAACATCACAAAATTGGAAGTCCAGAAGACGTTTCTTCAAGAACAGCCTCAAAGGTTATATGACCGAAGTCATGAATTAATCTTTTGAAAAATAAATAATTTTTTTTACAAGGTAACAGTTCGTATTACTTTTTACATTTAAAGTAAGATGAAATAAACAATTTTTTTTTATTTACTTCCATTACCTGGCACCAATTTTGCTGACTTCTGACTGCAAGAAAACTGAGCCAAACGCTAGACATGGTTGCTTATGAAATCCTGGTTTGTCAAAAGGCAAAAGCTCTTTCTACGTTAAACCAAACAGAACCCTGTATCAATGCCCATTAGTATTCTCAAAGAACTGGAGTGAATTCGTCAGTGCATTTTACAGGTGGTTATCATAGAATACATACGAGCCGTTTCTTTTAGCGCCAATACTTGTGGTGTTGTTTAGTTCTTTTAAGCACAGTTTGCATTCATTGTCCATCAAGTTTTCCCAAATTACCTCAATAGCTATTGCTCCTAAAGATAAGCTTCTAACTGTTCCTAGCAGAAGTCGAATGACTATCGCTGGTCTGGTAGGGAAATAGTATCTCAACACACAAAGGAAATACACAACGTCTTAAATAAATTTGTTTTATAAAAATCCTACTTTATAGCTTGCTTTTTTGAAGTCTAATATGAGACACAGAGACTCGAACTCTAATAAAATACAAATATCTCAAAACCAGTTTCTGCAGGTTATTACTGCCACTCACCGGTTTCCGTCACAGCCTTTATATTAAGAACACCTGGGATCAGGATATAAAATTGTAACATTCTAGTTGCAAATTAATATTCAGAAATTCTGAAAAAGGCCTCCTTGAAATTGATACCCTCTAAGGCAACTCATCAAAGCAATATCCGCTTCTTGCATTTTTTTATTTGTGTGTTTGTGTATTGAAATTGTTTCGTGTACATGTTTATGTTTCCTTAGTATTTTTTTTCTTTTTTTTTTTTTTTGTTTTGTAATTTTTTTTTACACAACATTTGTTGCAACTGTCTCTAGGTTATTTTATATCATATACTTAGTATGTAAGTATGTATGTATGTATGTGTGTTTATATATTCGTATTGCTGCTAATGTTGTTGTTTGTAGTTAAATATAGTTGGCGCAAAAAATGGCACCGATGTGAAATGAAGTTATGATTTAGTTCAAAAATTTTTATCAAAGAAATATTGCATTCTTATATTATTTTTGTTGTTGCCACTTGCTACTACTACTAGAATAACATCCTCTATTTCTTATACGTTTGCAACTCATCTACTACGAGAAACAACTGCTTTTCTCTCTTCAATAAATCACGGCATGGGATGTCTTTGATACGATGAGCATCATACAAACTCAAGCATACGCACACATACTTATATAGAAGCAGCATTTATAGTTCGTTGTGTTTTTTTTTTCTTTTAATATATATATTTTTGGTCTTGGTACGGTTATAACTTTTATTTGTGACGATAGTTTGAGCTGTTGGAATAAAATGGTTTGAGAAATATTTTTGGGTGGTTAACACTCTAAACTGGCCTTTATTTACCCGACTTCTGCTCCTAGATGTTTTGTTATGGTTCATCCTTCTTACTCGCTTATAATGGAAATTTTGATTTATGTTTCGTATCTTTTCTTCATTTTTTCATTTATTTATTTATTTTTTTTTTTTTGTTTTTTTCTTCATTTATTCTTTCATTCTGTTCAATGTTATAATGCAAAAGTTCACACCATACAAAATATATTAAATATATCATATGAAATGGAATTTATTTGAAGTTTTAATAACGTTACTATTGATGGGTGTATAGTATTAAATGTATGTGTGTGTATACTACAAAAATATATGGTGACATTTGTTATTGAACCGGAAATGATACAGAAAAGTGTTTGAATTAAAAAAATGTGTGTTCTTTATTTATTAAACTTTTCTTAAAAATACCGTTATATTTAAAATAGCATTAAATTGAAACTAACGACTACTTTTGCATTTTTGCATAGAATAGGTTTCCGAAAAAAATCAGTTTCAAAAGATAACCGGAAAGTTTTCGTAATCCCAATTTTGTAACAATATCTTAATAAAAGAAAAAAAAACCGGCAAACTTCGCCACGCCCTAATTTTAAGCCTTCAGACAAACTTTAGAATAATAATACAACACAATTATCAATTATTATCAAATATTGTGATAAAAAAAGAGGCCCGATAAATGAAATTTCATACAAAAAATCAATTTTCGATTTTTACCGTTTTCCGCATTTAGCATTTTCCGCAGTTTTTCATGTTTTTCACCAATAGCTTTCTATTTTTACATTTAAAAAGCCATTAAGGAATAATTTCACACAAAATTTCGTAAAAAAAAATCATTTTGGATTTTGCCGATTTTCCGACTTTTCCGGAGGGATTTCCCAAAATTTTCTCCCACAAAGACCTTCACCCCGAAAATATGAACAACTCATTTTATGAACACCATTTTTATATATACAGATTATATAATATCTTGACCTTTTCTAAATAAACGTTATAGAGTTAATGTATTTAAAAGTGACCGTACACAGAGTTCTACTTGGCTACAAATACTGTCTAAGAAGAAGATATCATCACGATATTTTAATTGATAGTAAAATTTATCATGTAAATTATTTTTAGTTCTTCCAGCAAAAGTTTTAAAATCATTATAGCGCTGGAGTTTTTCGTCAGTATCTAACTATTGATGATATAATTATTATCTGGTACAATAGCGAAAATGAGACAATACTAAAGGACTTTAGTAGTTGCTTGCAAAATTATGGTCAATATATGTATTTACAGTGGCGGTATAAAATACTCATACAGCATTTATTTTCACTTATAATATTTTATGTTTCTAAAGTGAAAACACTATAATACAATTGCCGTATTCACAAGCTCTGCTTAGGTGTAGGTAGTATTGCATACTACCTTTTGTTAACTTCTTTGTGAACAACCATTGTATCAATGTGCCATTGTACATTGTACTTCATACGTCAAAAACTAAATAAGAAGAAGAAAAGTGATATTCATCATTTGTTATTTATAAGCCAAATGGGGGAGAAAACAGAAAAAAGTAAATTAGTAAATTTTTTGTGTGAAAAATATAGTTTCGATATATTAATGGTTGACTCAAGTAAGTTATAACCGTTTTCCTTATTTTGTTTACATATTTTAAATGAAAAAAATTAATACAGGTAATGAAGAAGATGAGGATGAAATTCAAGACATTTTTAAGATGAACCTAATGTACCTGCTCTCCAGTCGCAGAAGTATACATTTAGGGCTACCAAAATCATCATTATGGCATAATCGAGTTTTAAGATATTTTGATGGAAACAGATTTCTTCATATGATACGACTACGGCCAGAGGAATTTGCCTATATATTCAACCTTATAAAAAATGATGATGTTTTTCGCACAATTGGCGAAAGGCTCCAACTACGCATTGACTTGCAGCTTAAAATTGTACTTTACTGCTTGAGATCTTCAGGAAATGGTGCTTGTGTTCGTAAGGTAGCATCTATTTTTGGTATAGGTGATGGCGGTACCATACAAAATATTAGAAATTGAATCATTAAAGCAATATTAAATCTTAAAGAACAGTTTTTATATTGTCAGAGAACAAACCTTAACATATGTTTCCAATATACCCACTCCTACTATATACAACAGAAATGACTTATTCCACTTTCTAATAAATTAGTCAAATCAATAAATTAAATAAATAAAACTAATAAAAATATCTTTTAATTCAATTTAATTTAATATAATTCATACATGAACACAAAAATAATAATTCATTTAAACATAAAACATTGAAACAAATACAACGTTTGAAAAACATATGAAAAATAGTACTAAGTGTTGTATCGCATGTTTGCATGAAAATTACCAACAACACAGCTAGCACCGTTGTATTTTGTTAGCACTTAGCACGTACTAGGGAGCTTGTGAATAGGGCAAATATTTATAAATATTTTTTATACACTTATAGAAAAAAATATTATTATTTATGTCGCAATTTGGAGGGGATAAAATTATTCGAACCGTTTTTTAAACTTTTACAAAAAGGTAAATTATGCGAAACAATATTTTATTGCTTTTTGCGATGTCTTTTAGTCTTCTTAAAATTGTATAAATGAAAAGTTTAGAAAACTCAGATCCAATTATTTGTTATTCTTCCTATAGTATTTTTTTAGTTGAGTTTGCTAGGAATGTTGTGCTACCCGAGGCATATTACCAATTCATCCCAAAGATGTTCAATCAGATTCGTCGTACAAAAAAAAAAGTAGGCTCAAAGGCCCAACTTAACGACGCTTTAAAGCAGGTTATCTTTTAAGACATTAAGATACACATTTTTCTCTACTTTTTCCCGCGATAAAAAGTAAGTTACCAATTTCTGCTGCATCCATACATCCCCAACCCATGACTCTTTCACCCCAATGCTTGACTTTACTTACTATAAAAAACCAATTAAAGGTTTTGGCTTTTACATTGAAACTAATTAAATTTTTAATTTTCTGAATTATAGATGCAATTAAAAAATAAAAAAATATTTTCTAAATAAATAACTGAATAGAAATTATTTTGGCTTAAGTTCATTTATTTTTAATTTCTAAAAATTTTTTTTTAGAAAGAAAATTTATTTTACAAATGTATGCGGACGTTTTCCAAAGAACACAAAAAAAATTAGACGCTAGCAGAATGAAATGCTGCACTATTCTATTCATTTATAACATTCACAGTTCAAATAATAATTTAATAAAAATTAAACTAAATAAATAACTATTTGTAATATATATTTCATTAATTTAATTAGTATTTTTTATTTAAGTATTTTTTATATTTATTTTAATTAATTAAATTTTTATATTATTAATTTAATTATTATATTTGGTTAATTTAATTATTTAATTATATTTTATTAATTTAGATATTTCTATTATATCCTTAATCAAAACAATTGATTAATTTGAAAATAATTATTTTAATCAAATAATTACTAAAATATCTATCTGAAACAAATAAAACATTATTAGTTGCGAAAACTATTTTGCGTGTACATTTATGTGTTTTTTTTAGTGGAGAGACAAAATTTAAAAATTTATACATATATTTTTTTTAATTTAGATCTATTTTCCACATATAATATAAAATGCTATTAAGAAAATAACAAGCAAGAACAGTAAAACAAAACAAACAGATGCAGATAATAAATAGGCATCTAAAAAGAATTCTTAAATTCGCTTTAAATACCGTCAAATATTTCTTCAAAAAGTATCCTCGGAAATAAATTTCTCTAAACCTGCATGATTTTTTAAAGAAAAAAAGCTCAGGTTGTCAGAAGTAAATAATTTCTTAGTGTAATTTTTTCTAAACTGAAGGCAGCAAGACAACAAAAATGTTCCATGCCCTGAAGCTGCAGAGCTCTTAAAATATACAATTTTTTTAAATTATGAAGAGAGAATGATAATGATGAGGATTTTAGAACAAATGATAGTTAGTAATAAAGATATACTAAATAATCTATATGCATATGTATAATAAAACTGTAATGGAGTCATTTCTGTATATGAAATATTTTTTGAAAATTTTTTGAAAACAGTTGTCAGCACTTGTTATTTTTGTAGGTGGAAAATTTTTAACACTGCCTACAAAACTCTAGAATAAATATGTATTTTTTTATATAATTATTAAATTACAAGCAGAAAAAAAACATAACATAACATAACATGTCACTGTGCACAAAAAATGGAAAATGGTTGATTTTAACTCAAAAAAATTTCAACCACAACCAAAGTTTTATAACTTATTAAAAATAATATAAAATATTTAACCATAATATATTATAAATCAAAGTATGGTTAAAAGCAACAGAATAATGTTTGCGCTTAAAAATATTTTGTTCTAGTACTTGACAGTTTAGTAATTTCTCTGGTAGCTAAAATTTGAAATTTTTTTTATTGTTAAGGAAATTGAAAAAAATAAAAATTTATGTACAAAATAAATAATTAAAAATAATATGCAAAAATGAAAACAAATAAAAAGGGAACCAAAACATTTAAAAGAAAGTTGAAGTCAATATGTAACCATTTAAATAATTTTTAATACGAATCGTTAATAAATAAAACAATAATCAGTTTTTTATATCAGGAAAATTTTGCCATTGCGAGACTATATTATAATTCAATTATATAATATGACATTTTCAGCCATATTAATGTTTATATTTGAACATAATTATGTTTATACTTTGAACAACAATACGGTTGCAAATGTAACAATACTATGTTTTATTGGCAACCATATAATGCAACCATATTATGTTGCTCTTAGATTATGGTTACCTCAACCACATTTTTTCTTTGCGTGTATCAGAGCTTTAACCTTAATATTTATTGTAACCACTAAGGCTTCATTCTCGCTTTTTTCAAAATAAAACTAAAGCTTCTCTGGAGTAGGTTTGGTTTTTTTATCATTAATCAGTGAAAAAACACGTATTAGATTATTTGTATTCTCTAGTAAATTGATCTCAAGTTCGAGTATCAGTTGCCCCACTGTAATGAGGCTAAAAACTTAATTTTTCAATTTTGTTGTTTTTTAAATATTTTTTTTTGTAGTGGCCAACAATTATTTTGCAATATCTTATTTCTACGAATATATATCGTAGATAAATAATTTTTAAGAATTTCAGACGAAAAAATCTTTTTTTTTAAATATTTTGTCTGCAAAAACACTCCTAATAATTATTATATTTGTATTTAAACAACTATTAATAAATTAGTTATTGTAATGCTATTAGATCGTCGCAACTGTGTGAATACATTAACGCATGCTTATATATGAGCATTGTTGTTGTTATTGGTACGATTATTATAGCTACATAAACATATCGCATGTAATGTACTCGATAATGATGATACATAAACACCGCAAAGATCGTAAAGTATATAACAGCTAACAAAATACATATGAAGGCAGTCGCTAATGGTCTTTAAAAATAAAAGCAGATGTTTCCCAAAGGCTTAAATTGATGACAAAAAAGCATCTTTAGTCTCCAGAATATAATTTGAAAAAAGGGATTTAAAATCAGTTTTAAACTCAAGGTATATTTTAGAAATCTCAATATATTAGCATGCACTCATTTATAAAGCATTTGTTTATATATACTTAAATATTTACACAAACGCACCTCTACGTTTTTTGGTTGATTTGCAGTAACATGCTCATCATCTTGTAAACTAATATTTGCCTAATAAACGAGTTAATTAAAGCTGAATTATGACCATGTTTTTAGTGTGTTACGTATTTGTAAATGTATGTGTCATAGTGTTTAAATGTTTATACATATATTTGTGCATACCTGTGCGTAACGCTATAAATACTATGAGTTACGCTGATTTATGAGCAACAAAGGATTAAGATTCAAAATGTACGACACGTAAAACATAAGCACGCACAACATTTAACAAAAACAACTACAACAATATTAAACAGGTTGTGTACTAATACATTTATATATTTGCAGATAAACTTAACATATATAAATGTATGTATAAGTTCTCGTTGTGATTTATTTCATATACATGAAATTATTTACCTTCATGTGATTACCAAAAATTATAAGATTTAAAAAACAAAGTTAAAACAGACACGACTCATTTGCAGGCATTTAGTTCAAGTTAAATGTGAGTTTAAATATGGGTTCACTCTAAAATAAATTTTATATACGACAGTGGTTTCTAGCTTTCAAATTTGTAAAATATTTTTTCAAAAAGTTTTTTAATGTCAATGTGACATCTCATAAGCCTTTTTGAAACAGTTTAAATTTGGTACTTTCTTAACATAAATTAATGTATTTCATATTAAATATATTAAATAGTTTTATTCCATTTTTTAGAAAAAATTACACAGAAATAAATTCCTTTACTGAACAAAAACAAAACTAAAATAAAAAAAATAGGAAAATTTGAATGCATTACAATAAAATTAGTTAAAGTAAGAATTTTTTTAATTTTAAATTTTAAAAATACCGTTATTAAAGATATATTTGAGTATTATACTTTTAAAACTTAACATGAAATTACTGATAATTTTTCCCTTCCAGCACATCTTCAAGACAACAAAAAGGCCACTTTCTTTGAAATCGAGTATTTGGCACGGTACCACTAGCTACGTAAGATATTTTTCAACGGAATAACCATTGTTGCCAGAAACATTTTGCTGTTTCTAAGCATGAAGTAAGAAACATTTCTCACCAATTCATTTTAGCAACATTATTTTTTGGTTATTCACCCCTATTCTGAGTTTCGATTCGAATCAAAATTTTCTCCGTATAGCAACTTTGGTATTTTGCGTTTGGATTCCGCTCAGTTTCTTTCGATTGTATGTATTCTACATTACGATCGGAGCTCCGTTTTTCTCCGTTGTTTTTTTGTTAACGGATGGGTTTCTTTTTTTTTGTGTTTTAGTTAAAAAGTAAAAAATTGAAAAAAAAAAGTAAATAAAAAATGAGATAAAATGTTCAGAAACAATTTAAAAAAAAAAAAACAATTAAAATTATTTTTAACTATTTAATTTATTTTCATTAATTTTTTTTTTAATTGTTGATTTTTGTATTACAGGTCAAAAACAACAACACCAGACCAGTATGAAAAACCTGCAAATTTAATGGCATCTAAAGCAGACATCCCAAACTTAAAATCTGCTCCAACTCCGCTTTGATAGCTACCTTCTGCAAAGAATCTAAAGCGGCCACAACTCGGTCAAGCGGTGAAGAAGAAGTCAAAGAATTTGGCTGCACCTCATGAGCAAAAATGTCTAAATCATATTTGAACCCGTCTTTGTTTACACGAAAGTTCTTTTTAAATCTGTAAAAGTAAATTATTTTACAATATTTTAACATTTTACTTTTACAATAAAAATTACAATTGACAAAACTTACAATTAATTCATTTCAAATGGATTGCAACTGTCTTTAATTTTGAACATTTCAACCTTTGCCTCTGAATTTCTCATGTTATTCTTCCCTCTCACCAACAATAATGCAGCTGCTTTAGACTCTATTCCTTCTTAAAATTTAAAAAAATATTGCTAACACACTGAATTAATCCTGTACAAACAATTTTTATTAAAAGTTTTGTTTTTTGTCTTTCCATATTTAATAACAACACTATTAAGTTTTTTTAATTATATACCTTTATTATATATATTTATTTAATTTTTTAAGCAATAGGTCTTTATATTTTTTTATAAATATTTTCGATATTTCGCTACTCCATTGTGTAGCATCTTCAGGAAAACAAATATTTATTTAATCAACAAAAAACAACAACAAAATGAATCTTCACAAGATTCTTTGCACTGTAATATATTTATGTACAACTAATTTTTATTTTGTTTTTACATTTTTTATTTTATTTAATTATTTATTTATTAAATTGCATCAAGAATTTATTTTTAATTAGGAAAATATGCAATTTTTGTATTAAATTTGACAATGTCAAATGTTTACGAAAATGATAACAATCTTGCTTATTTTGCTATTTCATTTCCACATTGTCTTCTTCTTTTTCTTCGATTCCGTTTTTCTGCAGAATACCAATTTTCGATCGCAACGGAACTCAATGCGTTTATTATTTTTCTCATTTAAGCCTAATACTCTTTTCGAATTTGTGAAAAATTTTGAGCAACATTTGTATATTCATGTGAAAAATTTGACATTTTAAATGTGGTGTCTACCTCACGATTTAAAAGAATTTAACGTTTTATTATTTTTAGTGTATTATATTGTTTAAAAATATAAGCAAAAGACGTATAATCAGCTGTTGTTTAAAAAATTCCGCATGAAATAATGCCTACTTATTTTATTTTACAACTTTGATAAAATGTTGCCACAAACATTTCATATGTTTTTAACAGTAAAAACATAATACTACGCTGCAACATTTGTTCATGATATTTTCATACAAATTTTTTATGTTTTAAGTTTGACAGCATTCCACATGAAAATTAGAACAGAGTACCAGGCTTTATGCGATATTTTGATAGCATTTGAAAGTGTGTAAACTTTTTTATTAAAATCGATACGGCTATCAGAGAGGTTTTTGCCTCGAATAATAAAAAAAAGTAATATTACTTAATATTTTTTTTTAACCAAAAATTATGAAAACTTGCCCAAATATAACAAAATTACCTCTGTTACGGCTCAATAATATTGGTTTTAGATAAAAGTTGTTTAAATTTCATAAACTTTTTTGATCTATTGGTACATTGTGATTCAGTAGAACTTTCTTTAAGAAAAATTCCTATATAAAACTAAAAACTGAGCTGATGTCCGAATAAAGATGTAATCAGCTTTTAATCCACATAGAACTTTAAATTGTTGAAAATAACACAAAAATAAGAAACAAATAAATTTTAACCAAAAAGAGAGTTCATTCGAATGATCAACATATGGCCTTAACATTTGAAATTGATCTAGGCATATGGCTGTTCTTCTCAATTTTGGGCAATTTTTTCAATTATTGCTGTCGCGAATAACACAAACCATGTTGGCCTTCAAGGATTCAATTACTGGTTCTTCAATAAGTGAATTTTTAGCAAACAGTTGTTCAGCTTATTTTGTTACTTGTTAACCAAATTTGAAAATATAAAATGAAATGGGCAAATGAATGAGCAGCGAAAGCTGCGAAGTCATAATTTTATATAATATAAAATCGCGGACAAGACGTCTTGCTCTTCACAACACATTTCTACTTAGCCAATTTAAGAAATTGTCGGGAATGGGTCGGCTTTCATTTAACGTAATCCGCCTCAGACGCATAGATACACTCTATTCATAAAAAGACTGAGATTCCTAAGCAATGACATATAACTTGATTTTTTTCGAGTTGTGTTGGTTCAGAATCAATCACTTTTTGCTATCCTTTATGTCTACAAGATGGTTCATATACCTTCCTTATTAGTTTACACCCAACCTGGTGAGTGACCTTTTCTTATCTAGATGGGTTTCTCTTGTCCCTATTTAACTGTTTGAAGGTATTTTAATAACTCAGAAACGAAGTGACGAAGATAAATGCTTTAGAAACTGCGTTATTGTTCAACATTCTGTTGACTTGGTTACTTTGTCTCCCGTTCATAAAAAAATTATCTTAACAGAAATCATTCTTAATTTAAATAATAATTGTTGTAACTTAAGCCCAATACCCTGTTCGATTTTGTGAAAAATGTTGCTCAACATGCATTATTTTCCATGAAACTCTGACAACTAGTGGTGACAATACAGCGGTTTAGAAGATAATTTTCGTTTTTATTGACTTCAAGTATGCTTATGCGATTTTTCCATATATCTTTTTATTTTTTAATTACAGAAACGAGCAAACGCTTTACTGCATCATTAAATTTATTTTTATTTTTTTTTTTATTTACACTTCTTCCATTTTCTATTTCTTGAACACAGCAATTTAAGTCAAAAGAAACGGTCTGAAAACAGGGTTGTCATAAATTCTGAACGAAAAATGCTGCATATGTTATTTCGCGGCTGAAAAAAAAATGTTGCCAGAAACACTTTTTAGCTTAAAAACATGTTGCTAGAAACATTTTCCAACTTTTCACAAATAAACAAAGCAGTATATCAGAAACATTATTTCTTGTTTATTTCGCAGTAATTTTTTTGTATGGACTTTTGACAATATTTCACACAAACTGATGAACAGAGTACTATCCTTAACCAACAAAATATAGAACTTATAATCATAATATTTATAAACATAATATGCTACGTTTGTTTGTATGCAATTAAAGTGTGACTAGAAATGAGCGCAATGTTTCATAAATATTTTTGTTTTATTGGTGGCTGACTACTTTTGCTTTAGTGCAGTCATTTGTTTGCTGTTATCGGTTCATTATTAGTATTAAGTAAAAAAATATTATGTTTTAAATACAACTAACTACTGCAAACATAATATGTTGCAATTAGATTATGGCTACCGTAGTCATGTACAAGCAAATTATAAATCATTTAATTTTTAAATCAAAAAAGTTTTAACCCACTGCGTAAAGATTCAGCCAACCCTCAGACGATTATTGGAAATTTCTTAAAATTTCTTTGCTGATTATATTCAAAGTATAAACTTTTTACTCATATTTTTGATTAAGTATGTTTGAAAAGTGTTTTAGTAACGGGTGAATTTTATCCAAACAAAAAATAATTATATGTATTGGTGTCAATTTTTACTTGTGTATATGTTTGCCTCTTAATAAACACATGAGTGTGCGTTAATATAATGCTGGTAGCTGGGAAACACAAAAACAATTTTTTCCACATTTTACTACTCATGTGTCGTTTAGCTTTTTTTTTGAAGTTTGTATGAATATGTGTAAATGTTCTTGTTATTACTCTTTTAGCTTCTTCTCTTAATGAGATACAAAACACATAAATTCTCAAATGTGTCATGTATCGCACATTATTTTATTATTTATTTTTTTGTTTTTGTTGTAATTTTTTGATAAGCCAAAAAACTCTTCTTTAACTTTTGGTAAAACAAAAAAAACACACAAATAACATGTCCTGGTAGGGATGTCAAGTAAATTTTTATATGTGTATATGAGTATGTTGTAAATTTGCTTAAGGCGATGACGGCGTAATCAAATTTATTAACAAAAGTGTCATAAATAAAATAACAGTGTATGTTAAAACTGTTTGCCACAAAATAAAAACAAAGCAGTGCGCTTTAAGGAGGCACATTTGCAGCTCAATTTTTCTCTACATTCAAAAAGTAAATTAAATTTTACTTCAATAAAAACAATTGAAAGTAAGATAATTTACTTCAGCTTTTAGTGCCATCATTTTTACCATCACTGTATTTAGCAACCATTTTCTAAATTTATATGTATTTCTCAATGAAATGGGTTAAATATTTTTAAAATAACAAATCTTTGTTTTACCAACAAAAAAAAAATAAATAAATGAAAATGCTCGTTATTCATTTGCTTACAAGAAAATGACAGACAGATAACGTAACAAATGACAGTGACTTTTTTACTTTATTGTGAAAGGGAGGGAATTTTTAAAATCACGTAAATATGGTAAATACTGGTAAAAAAAGGACGCATCAAAAAAAAATTTGAAAATCACAGGAAAAATCTTTAATTGAATTGATTTTCACAATATTTCAAAGTGATGTATTTTAGCTTTACAGAGTAAAAAATATAGATTTTTTCACTGAGATGGTGTCAAAAAATAGCTAGACTCGCCGTTAGATTGCATATCTGAAAAGCAAACTGGAAAAAGGATTCTTATAATCAAATCTGCTTAGATGGGCTTCAGAACGATTTCTTTATACAGACTAAATATTTTTCCAAATATGGCCGTTTCATTTTATTTTAAGGGTGTTGTAAATAATGCGTGTGAGCCTGAAGAACTACTATGGGCAGATATTTTAAAATAAGAAGCAGTGTGTCAATATCTGACCCAGAGAATGGCAGGGATATATATAAGCATTTTCCAATCAGGCTGTTTCTCTTTATCATTGCAATTTAAGACGTTCTGAAATAATAGCGTTCTAGGTAAGTCGGTTAAGTTTCTTTATTTCATCTCAGTACTTCAGGACATTTTTTTAACTTTAAAGTTAAGCCGATAAAAAGTAAAAAATTGTAACTTCTTCGTTCATGGGTCGAAGAGTTTTAAATATTAATCTCAGTACACTCACCTCAGCCACCAGTCAGTTTTTAGTTTCTTTTTTATTCCATATTTTCGGATAAAATTTGCGTCTAGCACTAGATGACCTAGAGAAAATTTAAATACACCAATCGATCAGACATACTTTTGAAAATTTTGCTTTTGAAAATCACCAAGTTCGGCCCATGGCCTTCGATGCAGCGGGCAAAACACCAAGACTGCCTCTAAATTTCCCACATCATTTGGAACAAATCTAGTTTAGTGAAGTAACTCCAATCAAAAAAGAGAATAAAAAACAAGAAAGAAACATCTATTGAAAAAATTAGCGCTAGCGCATATTTTCCGAGTTATGGGCCCCTGAAATTTTCAAAGAAAAGTACGATTCTGCACTATATTCTTTAAGATATTAGTATGCGTATAATTTAAAAGCTTTTAAAGAGATCGTTAAGGAAACACTAACTTTTTTCAAAAATACTTAATCCATTATATAAAATTATACACAGTCTTAAATTTTTCCTCTTATTTTTTAATTCTCTGTAACCCCAATATTTACTTTTTGGTTGGAGGTACTTCACTAAACTAGATTTACATAGATGATGAAGGATATTAAAGATTCGATATAGTCGAATATAGCACTCTTACTTATATTTAACCCTTTGATCAGTGGCGTACATAATAATGTACGTTGATTTTGTCAACCCGTCACTGATTGAAATTTTAGCATACATGCAATTAATTTACAGACACAGGTTCGTTGTGATGTTGATTTTTAAAATCTAAAGAGGAAAATTTTAAGACGACTTGAGATCATTTTTATATATTTTGTCTAGTCATCATCGAAGCAGCCAAAAATGGATTTTCTCACTTATTTTTTGATGAATTTTTAAATGTTTCTTTTATTTATGTACATAGGTATACGAGGGCTGCTTTATATATTTTTGGCCTGGCAACACTGAGTGCTGCCAAGTGCAATCTAACATTTCCATTGGAAAGTTTGTCATTTTTAAGCATAATCGTACATAAAACGTTTTGACGTACGACCATTATTTGTGTTGTTTACAGTGACTTGAAAAAATTAATATAGAAAAAAATGAAATTAACTCGTGAACATTTTCGTGCCATCATTTTTCACAACTTTCGACGTGGATTATCACGACAAGAGTGCATTGATGAACTTAAATCTTTGTATGGCGATGAAGCACCATCCTATAGCACTGTGAAAAATTGGTATAATGAATTTAATCGTGGCCGAAGCTCGCTCAAAGACGAATTCCGTGAAGGTCGTCCAAAAACGGCTGTTGTGCCAGAGAACATTGATGCCGTGCGTGAACTCATAATGCAAGATCGACATGCGACATACCGAGAGATAGAGACATCCTTGAACATTTCTTCCACCAGCATACATTCGATACTTCATGAACACCTGGCCGTAAAAAAGGTTTGTTCTCGTTGGATCCCGCACAATTTGAAAGTCGCTCAAAAAAAGGCTCGTGTCGATTGGTGCAAAGAAATGTTGCAAAAATACGATTACGGTGCTTTAAAAGACGTTTATAAGATCGCCACAGGTGACGAATCATGGATCTATGCGTATGAGCCCAAAACGAAACAACAATCGACTGTGTGGGTCTTCAAAGACGAGCAAAATCCAACGAAAGTTGTGCGTGGAAGAAGCACTTCAAAGCAAATGGTCGCCTGTTTCTTCGGCAAAACTGGTCATGTGGCGACTGTTCCGCTTGAGCAAAGTAGGAGGGTCACTTCTGAGTGGTACACTATAATTTGTTTGCCTGAAGTTATCGGAGAAATTCGAAAAACCAACAAAAGAAGACGAATCATTGTTCACCATGACAATGCGAGCTCTCACACATCGGCTCAAACCAGAGCGTTTTTGACCGGCCAAAACGTCGAATTAATGGGTCATCCGCCGTACAGCCCTTACTTGGCACCTAATGACTTCGTCTTGTTTCCGCACATCAAGAAAAAAATGCGTGGTCAACGATTTTCATCGCCAGAAGAAGCTGTTGAAGTGTTCAAAAACCATGTTTTAGAGGTGTCTCAATCGGAGTGGAAAAAGTGCTTCGACAACTGGTTTGAGCGCATGCAAAAGTGTATAAATCATGCTGGAGAATACTTTGAAAAACAATAAAACCATTTTTGATTATAAATATTCGCATTTTCACTATTATTTTCAAACAAAGTGTAAAAATTTTTAGATTGAAGCAGATTATACATTAAAAAGTGCATCTTCAAAATCCACTTTAGAATAAAAATTTGTCCCCATTGTTTTTTACACATGTTCTTAAAAGCCTTTTTAAGCTATAAAAACCATTAATATAATTTTTTAACAGCCGAAATTAATTTCTGTGTTAAAACGTTAATTTGGCCTAATTTTGCCTAATTTAAATGCCGAATTCTTCTCTGCTAATTTAAGTAGTCATTGCTTGCAATAGACTTAATAAACTCTTTCTAAAATACATAATCTTAGTTTTTTTAAATCTTGAGAAACATATAAATTTATTAAAATTTGCTTGATGCCTGGAGCTAATCCTTTGAGTCCGTAAAAGGTTGTATTCTGCTTTGATTTTGAATTACCCTTAACGTGTAACTTACGTACCGTTTACGTTTTACGAAAATAGCATTAAGAAAAAAATGTTTGTCGTCAACTTTTTTAACAGTCGATTTATTTTGTATATAAAAATTTTGATGAAAGTGTTGTGTTTTTATAACTCAAAATGGGTCAAAGCAAATTTGATTAAAATTTTAAGGGTTTGTTCGTATGGTCGTGTAGATGGCACGAAATCGGTCGTCGCGTTTTTCTGTTATGACTTTTCATGACAACATGTGATTTTGTCCATATAAAAAAAAAACAACTACAAATACGTATGCGCCCATGAGCGTATGCGATATATAAACTATGTGCTGACCAAGGCATATTGATACAGGTGACTGCATTAGCTTTTGTGAGTATTTTGTTTTTGTAAAATTTTGTCGAGCTGTCAAAAAATATATATGTATGTATTTGTGATAAATAAGCAAGCAATTGAAAGCATACATATAATACACATGCACACACAATACACAATATACACATACAATCAGAAAAAGAGCAATAATTTCGACAATTCGCAAAGGAAAACAGCAAACATATGTTGACCGCACGGGCTAATGCATTCACCTGTTCAATACGCCTTGGTTCTGACTTCAAACACACTGTAGCCGGGATCCGCTGGTATCACAAAAAGTTGTTAATCGTGCATTTTATTATTTTAATAGTGAGGTTTTTCAACTCTTAATCATAAAAATGTTGAAGGCGAACGCGGATTGGATTGTGTATTATTTTTAGTCCTGCGGGTTCGATGGAGCTTTTGTAGAATTAAGAAACAATTGATAAAAGTTACTACGGTTTACGATACCGTATTTAGCTGTGCCTTTGAATATCGATTTAATCCAAAAAAAAACAAAGTGGGACAAAACTAAATATTTTTAAAATCAGCCATTTCTAATCAATTGGAAGAAGCGGGGGTGTTAATCAACTATATTTTTAATTTCTCTTTCTCAAGATAAAAATTATATGTATCTTCAATAAGAAAGTTTGTTTTCATGGGAAAGTGATTAAAATAATTGCTTTTTTGACTACAGCAATATAAAAATATTTTTAACTAGCTGTTCCCAGGGCGCTTCGCTACCCCAATGAGTATAATATGGAAGTTATAACATATTTCCTTCTGTTTATTGGACCTTATGAATCCGAACATATCTTTATCTTTAAAATTTTTTTTTTTTTTTTTGTTAAAATCGATTTCACGCATTTTTCCTCTTCCCCTCTTACCCCACTTACCCTCCTTTTCCTAATTTTTTACTTAAACGTACCCTCTTGAAACTTCTACGTAAATAAATGTCTAACTCTGCTTTAAATTTTTTTAAATGGGTGCAGCCGTAAATGACCGTTTAAGGCATAACTCATGAAAGCATCGACCAACTTCGTATACTTATTCGATAAACGATTTACGCGACCATATGAACTAACCCAAAAACTTTAATTGAATTCAGCTTGACCGTTCGTGAGTTATTAGAAACATCACAACACACTTACAACAATTTTATATTGGGTCGATATTTTTTTCTAAGTTCCTATAACTTTAATAAAAGGCCAAGAGCTAAAACTAATTTAAGACAACTTTTGAAAATGACATCCAATATTTTTAGATACCAGGTATGTCTTAAAAAAATCTGAATTTTAAATCTTTACCTATGACTAACTTGTTGACTATAAGCTTTAGCTTTAGGGTTAATAGCTGTGAATGCGATGAAGATTAAAAAATTTCATACTTTACAAAATGCACATTTCTGTGGAACTCGATTTCTTCGCTTTTGAAATTATTACATAGCGTTTAAACTGGACCAGTCGTTTAAAAATTGCTGATCTATTTCTAAAATCTTTTGTTTCGGTCCCCAACTGTGCTATGTTAAACTCTTGAAGCAATCTTTCTTTAAGTGTCACACTTATGCTTTATTAATCTTAAATGTATATATGTATTTGGTAATTTAAAGCCACTGTTTTGCCATATCAACCCGAATATTAGCATATTAAAATGACGCTATAGCTTCTCTTTTAAATCTAATTATAGTCCGATAATAAATTATTTTGATCGCTTTTACTTCAGCATTGATTTGCTATCTACTTTGTAGTCGTGATAGTAGTTGCTTTAGTAAACAGCCATCTGTGTAGTAAAGCGTTACTTGAGATCCGTTATTATCGTACAATAAATGTGTTTTATTCCGATGGTATAATTTGTATTCGCAACAGATCTATTCATTCAACACTTTTAATAAACGATGATAATATAACGATAGACCTTTCGTTTCAGAAATATTATTATCGTTATTAAATAATCATCCTTATTATTTGCAGAATATGAAATTCAAGTCTATAAAACTTTTGTTAGAATTAATTAAGGAAATATGTTAAAAACAAATTTAAAATTTATTTAACAAATTTTAAATACATTTTTTTCTTCTTTGATTCATATATAACAGCAATGCATTTTAATTTCTAGAAGTTGTAATAAATAGATTTTCATTAGCAAATCAGATAATTGTACTGGTATAAATCAACTGAACACTTAATGTGTGAGAAAAGAAAAAAACATTTAACATACTGTGCGCCATCCTTGACATGTTTTGCTAAAAAGTTTTCCTACTTTTTTTCTTCACTAAAACACTAAACAGATCCCTAAGCAACCCATTATTTTTAGAAGCACACATTACAAGTATTAAAGAAAGCAAATATATAAAGCATACTCGCACACGGTAAACAACACACAACACTTCTTCATATTGTACTTTATTTGTGTCTTCTCTTTTTATGTTGCAAACAGTTGCTTGAGTTTTAAAAACTATCAACTTCTAGTTGTCTAAGTTTTGCCGTGATAGTAATATGTGTAAGAGAGTGTTTATGTATTTCTATATAATAGGTGTTTGTAGATGTCGTTATCCTTGAAAACGAGAAAAAAGTGGAATAAAGCATGAAATGAATTCCATGCATGTGGGGGCGTGCAAGTAAAAACTAGAAAAAAAACAAAATATGTGCAATGAGTGGCAAGACAAAAAGTAGCAGGAGGCAACAACAATCAAGATGGATGTGATATGTAAGCGTAGGTACTAAACAATGATGATGCATGGCGCGCGCATAGGAACAAAACATACAACACAAACAAACAAACAAACACTTACTCACATACTCATACACATTCAGTCATAAAATGATGAATCCCTTATTTTCATTCCTGCAACTGCTTTATTATGATGCAGCAGCAAAATTATATGAATGCACACATACATTTGAAGATTTATGTCTAGAGTTCTTGTAAAGAAAATTTAGATGCAACAACAAAGAAATAATAAAACAACACATTCACAACAAAACAACTGACAAATGTAAAATGTTGTTGCTTTTATTATTATAATTTTTTTGTTGTTATCACTAAATTTAAGTTTGTTTAAAGTTTATACGGCTTCCTGCACAGCCATTTAACAAATACCACTATTATTGCAACTTATACTTACACACAGAGTTATAAACATATATCGTCATTAGCTAAGCACACTGGTATGCCAACTATTTTAAGAAGATATTAAGGAATTGTGTGAAAAAATTATTCACATTCTATAAAGAATAAATCGCTTCAGTTCATAGTCTTTTAGTTTATGTTTTAGACTCTCTAAAATTTCACTTAAAATTTGAAAATTCAATTAAAACACAAATTTCAAATATTAAAGATAAAATTTAAAAATTATTAGTTTGTTAACCCTACAAATTATAGGCAATTGTACATCTCAATAAAATCCAGAGGACGAAAGGGTAACTGCGTGACAATAACAATCACAGAAGCGTATTTTCTACACCAATACCTAAAAGAATCTAACAGTCTTATCCCTTCTTATAAAAATTAAATTCAATATCAAGCTAATTGAGCGTGAAAGCATGTGTCGATGGCCATTTCGCTACTGCTTACTTAGCTCTTCAGGAAACTTCTCGCAGACATATTAAATAAACTTAAAACTTTTGTCCAAACAAGATTAATTAATTTAATATCTATTACTTTAACATTTTTAGAAATCTCAGGGAAGTTAAATACCTTCCCCTACATCTACCTTGGAAAATCATATACAGAGGAAATTCAAAGGAAAGAAGAACTGAATGTTTGGCAGAAACTTTTTTTAGCTTGGATTTTGCAAATTGCTTCTTTATTATACGACACTGAGAAAAAGCTATAAAAAAATAAAATGAAAATTGCATTTTTGCCAAATAAATAATAAATATTTGTGTGACGATTAATAGAGTGAACGAAGAAAAAGTTTTGTGTTGCGTGTGGACTTCGTCTAGTCAAAGTAATATTGATTGAATTAGATATTTCTCTTATTCCTATTTCTGTTTCTCAAATAATTTGCTTAAACGATTGATGCAAAAAATGCTGATATCGGGCGAAGCGATAATTTTTTCTGTTTTCTTTAAAAATTAACATAAACGTTTTTGAATAATTATTCTTTCATCATAAATTTACTAAATAAAATATACGTGAACTTAAGCATAACTAAATCGATTTTTTATTCCAGTTAAAAAACTTTAATTTAATGAAGGTTGCTTAAGAATCTCTGACTTTCCAAGCAAACAAAAAGTTTCACAAAAAACCAGCTAAATTTCACAGTAGATTTCTTACAAAGACTGTGAATAATATTCAACGATATTAGTTTTATCCTCCTATAAATTTTCTAGGTAAATGATAACTAATTGCGCATCAAAGGCACAGTCCACTTGATCTCCTGGATTTAACGTTCCTTCATGATCTCCGTATGCCACTGCCCTTTTTTGTGATAGATTTGTATATTGTACGCAGCTATAAAAAAAAAAGCAAAACTATTTCACTTCTTTAAGTTGGTCCTACACTTCGGAACCATTTATATTAAACATGACAAAATTACAGCATTTAAGATGACAACGGCCTCAGTAGCTCTGCGAAGGTTTTTTTTCAAGGATTTTATTAACGATTTCAGATGTTGATGGCCAAGAGTCCCTTAAGCATTTACCAACCCTTAACTTTAATTTGATAAGGTTTTTAATTAATTCAAAAAATTAGTTGCTTGGAATTTCACACAAGTTTCCAGCAAAAAATTTAAAAAAATGTAATCGAGTGTGAAATTAATCACTTTTGGCCAACCTAATGATTTTAACAAGGCATGAGAATTTTTTAATCATTTACTGAGAATTGATAACATTGATTATTGCAGGAAATAATGATGATCATTAGTACGTATTTTAAACTTTCTCTTTTAACTTCAAGGACTGGTTAAATAACTAATTCCTTTTTTGCGAACTAACGTAATGTGTCTTGTAAGAGAGTAACAAAATATGGTTAGTCATTATATTGCAAGTGCTTTTAAATATAATGTCTAATTTTTAATAAGATACGAGAGAAAATTCATGGATTTTATGAGCTAACCTCATGTTGATAAAAATTTGGAATTAAATAAAAGCAAGTAGAAGGTGTTGTATTAACAACGATAAAACCTTTTAACACTGTTCAGACATGTTTTCTGAATCTAGTTAAATTAATTTTATTTGCGCAACTTAATTTGGTTTTCACGCATGCTCAATTAAGCTTATTCAATTAGCACAAGGTATATTTATTTTACTAGGCAGGTCGTCCGCCCAGCTGATTTCTCTTTTTATAACAAAAACAACGTGGCTTTTTGTTGTTGCTTTTAAGGTAAAATTTTCAAAAGCAATTTTCGTATGACCCGCCATTTTCTTTTCATTTGTATGTTTATATTTTACAAAGTTCCCAGAGTAAACATACTTGTTGGCAAGGGTTGCATTTCGCATTTCAATTAGTAATGCAATTAAGTACTAATTGCTCAATTTATTAATTGACTTTTTATTTGTTAAATTGAGCTCAATTAAGGCCTTAATTGCGTAAATTCCTTAATTGCGCAATTAAAGCGTATGTCTGAAAAGGCTATTAGATCACAAAAAATATTACAAAATATTACAATTTACTTATAATATCCACAGTTCAAATCCTAATTTAGTAAGAATTAAAATATTAAAAATTTAGTTTTAATCAAAAAGTTTTTTCTGAAAGTTCAATAATACAAGGCATTTGAAAACGTTTGCTGGCATATGGCAAATGCGGCTGTTCTAGACAAACCGTATTATGGACGTACAATTTTGTGTCAACATTTTGAGCATTGCTGGCCGCCTGTCACGAACAACGCAAATAATATTGTCCTCCATTAACACCCATTTCCCGATATCAATTTATAGCCAAGTTTGTATTTCAATAAATAGTATTGAAAAGAAAAAATCATTGATCATAGAGCGGTAATGATCTTAATCGATCGTAACGCAATGATGCATTTTGCTGGATGAAATGCAGAGGAAATTTTTATTTGTTAACAAATCCGTTAAGCCAAAAATGAGCATCACAATTTTGTTATAATACTGCTGTGGAGCATAAGCTGCGATGGCACGACGCATATGTGACTTTAATTCCTGCACTAGCTGAATCTTATACGCATATAGGCCAAGATTTTTGCGCTTTTTTCACATAGTGGACGAACCGATAAATTCGGGTTTTATTTCAGACTTTCGTTTACAGCGAGGATACACCCGTTACTTTAACGTGTTGGCATTTCTGTGCTTCACAAAAGTCCTATAAATTGCAAGAAATGGAGACTGATTTTCAGGGTACATTAAGATAATTTGATAGCGTTGTTAAAACATGAATCAATTCATGATGATTAGCCAGAGCAAACTTATTATAAATGTCAAACAGGGAGCGCAGTATGACAGTTCCAGTGTACCTTTTTACAGTGATAAAAGTAAATGAACTTTTGGGACTTTAAAAATGTTTTGCTGTCCGCATATCACGGTACAATTTTCATACAGATCTTAAACAGTTTTTAACAAAAATTCTTTAGCTGATGAAAGAGCCCAAAGAGTTGCCTAAAAATATGAAAAATATAAAACATAAATAAATAGTCTTAGAAATGAATATTAAATAAATTTTTTACTTTTTAAATGAAATAAAATAATAAGTAGAGTGACCGTTTTTAAACTACATTTGATACTAGGATACCAACAGTCGCACCAGAGACACCGCTGCCTGTCTTAAGCATTTCTAAGATACTTTCTATAGATCGTGAACTTTTCCAAAACAAACAAAATCTAAACCACTGTGTGCCATCATTATGATCGTTCATTACTCATACGCCCAGCCGGTCGTCATTGCCATATGAAATATGCTGTTTTTAGTTGGGGATCTGTGTAAAAGTATAAAATTCAAACACCTACACGACAACAAAAATAATACCAACAAATAAACATTTATCCGTTGCTGCATTATAAAACAAGAGAGAAGGTAGCAAAAATAAAAAAAAAAACAAAATATAAAAATAAAAAAATAGACGTACTTCCACTAGTACATCCTGCTCGAATCTTGTCTACAATAAATCAAATTTTATTACACTTTTCTTTATTCATGCCATTGGATACGATGTGTATTTATGAGTCTGTATATGAATGTGTATGTTTTAACTATTGTTGTTCTTGTTGTTGTTGCTGCAGTTTTCTCTATGTTTGTTGTTTTTTTTTCTTCTTCTTCTTCTTGTTTGCCCATTAAAAATGTATCTTCATTGTATATGAGTAGAGGGATGTGTAATTAGTGCTCTATGTGAAGAAATTATGGGAAAAACTACAGCTACAAAAACAATAAAACAAAAATTAAGCCAAAAAAAATCAAAGGCAAAAAGAAATTGTTTTAAATAAATTTCTTATGATTATGTTAGTAAAGTTTTTGTAGGTGGACATATGGATGGATTGGTAGAAAAAACGGAATTAAAATATGTAGAAGTTTGTCTTTTTTTTTGAGTATTTGTTGAAGATTTATTGCAATATTTGGGGATCTTAAATAAGAAAGAGATTTCTTTTTATTTATTATATGTTACTGGAAACAAAAACTAATTTAAACAATGTCTTTTTATCTGTAAGCGTTTGTTTTTTAGAACCTGGAATTAATGTCCAAATGATTCAAATATTTAATCGAAATAAATATATTTGTTTGGCTTTAATTAAATTGCAACTAAAAATAGTTATTCTCCTGTAGGGTAATTGATAGGAGCAGATTCGTACCCATACAGTATATTGTGGTAAATAGAGATTCTAAAGTATTTTGATTCGGAAATAAAATGATAAGAAAATGATAAAAACAATTCAACACAAAATTTATATCTTAATGTATAACCGGCGTTACATAGAAACTAGGGAATATTAAAATATAAATCCGCCAAATAACTTTTTTTTAATTTTTTTTTTTTTTTTTTTTTTTTTTTGAAAACGCATTGGATGGTCAGTTGGCTTCAACTCCTGAACCAATGAGACTTTTTATGACGTCACACCAAGGACTTTATGCAAAATTCGTCTCAAAGATGTCTCCGAAATGTTCAATTGTTGAGAACGACTGTGAATTGATGTTGATGGCCCTTCATGCACACTTTCTGCCACAGCAGCAATATTCTCAGGTGTACGCACTGATTTGGTTTTTCACGCTTTGGTTTATCGATGAGGATGCCAGTTTCTTTCACTTTTTTTACAAGATAACGTACATACAAAGCTGACGGTACTTCTCCACTTCCAAAATCCGTACCAATTTTTCGCACACATTTTCAAAGTAATGTCGCAATATTTCCCAGCGTTGTTCGAGCGTATACACAACAATATTCGTTCAGCGGAAGAATTAAACTAATTATCTGTCAAATCAGACATGAGCTAAGTATTACCATTCACAAAATAAGCACTAGTTGAAAAAAAACGTTAGATGGTGGATCCTGTATAAGTGCCTAAATAAATTAAAAGATGCTGCCTGAAAAGTCACTAATGCTTTAAACTAATTGCTACTTGTATACTTTAGTGTTGGCAACTCTTAGAAAATTATCTGATAGATGGCGGGTAATAGCTTAGAATAAGCAAATAATTACAAGAGACGCATTTATGCTTGTAAAAACTATTCTTAGAACTGAGAGCTGTTAATGATCGAAGCAATTGTTGCTGCTACTTGGTGCCGATTATCGCTTTAAGGCAACCGTAAATAAATATTTTGAAAATGGTTACTGTTATGAGTGTTTACTATCATTTTATTGTAACAGAGTGATTATAACCTTCACCACGAAAAGTGGAAGAAAGGTATATATAAGTTTGTCATATCGTTTGTAATTTCTATAAAATCTATTTCGGACCCCATAAAGTATATATATATATATATATATATATATATATATATTTATATATACTAAGTTCTTATGCATAGTGTAGTCGATTGAGCGATGTCCGTCTGTCGGTGTGTCTGTCCGTTTTCGAGTTGAAATCAACTTTACCAACGCACAAGATGAACAAGAGAAAATTTCAAAACGCCAGTCGATAAGACAAAGTTTCGAAAATTTTGCTTTTGAAAATCAGCAAATTTTGCTTTTGAAAATCAGCAAGATCAGTCCATCTCCTCCGAGGCAGAGGACAAAACACCACGCCTGCTTCTAATTTTCCTATGGAACAAATATAGTTTAGTGAAGTAACTCCAATAAAAAAAAAATATAAAAAAATAGGGGGCGATAGAGAATTAAAAAATAAGAAAAAAACCTCAAAGAAAAACATTGGCGCTCGCCCATATCTTCCTAGCTGAAATTCTAAAATTTTTTAAAATATCAATATGGGTATCATTTTAAAGCTTTTAAAGAGATCTTTCAGGGAAAACTAAAATTTTTAAAAAATACTTAACCCACTAAGAGCCGATGACATTTTTATGTAAAATTATCTATAGTACTTAATTTTTTTCTTTTTTTTAATGCTCTCTCACCCCAATATTTTTTTTTTTGGATTGGAGTTACATCACTAAACTAGATTTACATTTAGCTTGTGAAACAATCAATTAATTGCATAAACTATTTTTTGGTCGTTTGTTCTCCAATATCAGTAATGAGATCGTCGATGTATTTTGCTGGGGTTATGTGGAGACAAAGAACATATCCGACCAACCACTACCTAAACAACGAAATTCGTCTACAATTATGCAAAATGGCCACATAATGTGTTCGCATAGTATGTTTGTGACAGCAAAGTTTTGTTGTGTACTTCATGAAAAAATAAAAATTATAATGTAAAGAAAATACTAAAAGACATATTTTCCTTACATTTGACTCAATAACGTATTTGAGAGGGAATTGTGCTTTATTTTCTTTTTTATTTTCTTTATGCAGCAAGTGATGCGAAAATTTAAATCTGATTATTACGAAGTGGACCACAACCGAAGCATAATCCGTTTGTTATGTCTACTGCTCCATTCCTTTTATATATTATGACTTACATTTTTTTTAAGAGAAGTAGCATTTCAGGCATTAATACCTACTTAGTTCGTAACCGTGCTACATTCTTTAGGAAAGGGATAGATGAGAGAGAAGAAAGGTGGTGAAAGGAGATACATATAGCCATTTTATTAATTATTTTACTTCGCCGTCGAATATGCTATGGAGAAGTACCGACGAAGAGGGCTGCATATTTTAATGTTGTTCTATATATGTATTTATACCATTAAACAGAAAAAAAACATTTTTATATTTGACTGCCGCAAGAATTGAACCCGGGGCAACCAGATTAGTAGTCAACGTGCTTACCGCTTTGACTACAGCATCCTCCGCTTTCAACTAATGAGAGCAATAATAATTAATAAAAGGTCCTATCCTGTATACTCTTTTGACTTAAAATCCATGTAATTTTACAACGATTAGTTTAGAAAATTTAAGAACCTACTTTTATCATCAGGAAAGAGGTTGAAGGCTATGAAAGATTTCTAAAGCATAATTTTATAAATTGTTGAATGTAACCGCAACTGGCACCTAAAAACTTCAGCATTTTTATGACTTGTTTAGTTTATTATCATACATTGAAGTTATTAATTAGATGAACTAATTAATTTTGATTGATTGATGATTTTTTTTTTAGCATTATCATCATTTTCACTACTGGTAATGCTTTTAATTAAAAAGGTTTCATTAATAGATTCAAATTATTACCATAATCATAATGAATGCATTTTTTGTTTTCGTATAATAAATACATCTTAAAGTATAATAGAGTATTATTTTAAAATGCCATTTTCATCGCAAAAATTTTGAGTAACATATATATTTTTAAATTAGACATCAAGTTTTATAGTTATTTCACATAAAAGTTGAATTATGTATTATGAAAGAAAAATTGCATTTAAATAAGCAAAACAGCTCACTTCAAACAACCATGATGCCACTTTTTTATTATTTTGTTCTCACGAAATTCATTATTGAAGGAATATTTTCTCGAAAAAAATTTCTTCTATCAAAAAAATAATTCTGTGAGAATATTCATGATTGGGTTGCTTTCATATAAAATGACTTCTGCAATTAAGAATCAATTCAATGCTTTGGCCAATTGACTGAGTTAATTATATTTAGTATACCCTTCACCACAGGTGGAAAAAGGGTATATCTAAGTTTGTCATTCCGTTTGTAATTTTTGCAATACACATTTCCGGTCCCATAAAGTGTTAGAGAAAATTTAAATACGCCAATCGTCTAGACATAGTTTCAAATATCTTGCTATTGAAAATCAGCTAGATTGGTCCATGTCCTTCAAGGTAGCGGGCAAAAGAGCAGCCCTGCCTCTAATTTTTCCATATCATTTGGAACAGTAAAGTAAACTTAATCAAAAAATTAATAAATGACGCGATAGAGAATTAAAAATAAGAAAAAAAAAACATCAAGTACAAAAATTGGGCCTAGCCCATATTTTCCGAGTTATGGGGCTCTGAAATTCTAAAATTTTTAAAAATATCAATATGGGTATCATCTTAAAGCTTTTAAAGAGATCTTTAAGGAAATACGAAAATTTTTGGAAAAATGCTTAATCCATTAAGAGCCGACAAAATTTTTATGTAAAATTATATATAACTTATTTTTCTTCTTATTTTTTAATTCTCTGTCATCCCAATATTTTTTTTCCCCCTTAACTAGATTTATACATATGGTGAAAGGTTTATAGGATTCAGCATAACCGAATATACCACTCCTGCTTGTTTTTATAATATGAATCTTAAGTAACGATTTTAAGAATCTTTCTTGTTAACATTATAAATGAAACACTTTTATTAGAATATGTTTTTTTAATTATTTTAAAACATACAACTTTATTTAATTTTTTTTTTAGTTTTGAGCCTTGTTGTTGTTGTATTTTATTAATTTTTATTTATTATTTGGAATTTGTTGTTTATAAGTTTGTAATTTTTTTTAATTTTAATAATAATGATATATAATTATTTAAACAAAATACTTTGTTTTATTGCAACTACATGACTAAAATATTTAATTTTATATATTAAAAGAAGTAATTATTTATATATTTGTTTAAAATATAATTGCTTAGAAATAGTTTAAATTTTACATATTTATATTTTGTTTAAGATAAATAAAAATTAAAATAAAACTTAAATCTTGTTTTAAAAATAATATCACAAACAAATAAAGGAAAGTTTTTAAACAACAAAAAGGGGAAGACACAGTTTGTTTGAAAAGAGCCTACTTTAAGGGGATTTTAGACATGTGAGCGGGCATTTAAATAATAATTTTGTTAAACCAAAATTTAAAGTTTGCATTCTAAAATACAATTTTATAACAACTGTGTATCGCCCTTTTTTTAATCAATTATTATAACATAAATTATTTTATGTTTATATTTAAATTTTTTTTTTATTTTTTTAGTAAAAGTTTTTCATGTTAAACATTTTTATTTTTTTAGTGCTAAAATTTTATTTGTATTCATTAAACAAAAATACATAATAATAAAATTATTAGCATAAATTTCTTTTTTATTTATCTTATGTAATTAATTAAATATTTCAAATATTTTTTTAATTTTCTTTTAAATTTTATTCTTTTTTCAAGTTGCGTATACATGGGTTTCAAATTTTGTAATATTGTTTTGTTTTAGTTAATTTTTTTTTTTTTTTAAATTTTTACTCTTTAATAGTCTAAATAATTTTGATTTCAAAATATTTGAAAATGAGGATTGAACAATTGGAAATTTACATCGCAAATGCCTGCGTACATATTTAAAAATTAAACAATATATTTTCAGCCATAAACAAAACGAATACTGTTCGAGATTTTCTGACAACAATTAGGCTGTTATTTGTCTATCTGGTAACTCTGCCTCAATTTTCGGTTTGATAAATTGGATAAGGCAAGAAGAAGGATTTAAAAATAATTAAACGTTCTGCACAATCCTTAATTTAGAATCAGAGTTTAATCAACAACGATTTAATTACATAAAACGACTAAAGATGTAATGCCTGATGTAGAGTGTATTACCCTTCGCATGCAGCCATTTGAAGGGTGTCTATCCTTTCAGCTGATCTAATACTTAAACACAAATGTATAATATTTTATACGAAAAGAAGGCTGAATATTCACAGGTAAATGAAATAAAAATACTACCCAGAGCTTTCCCAAAGGCTTTTTAAATTTAGTTTGTCAACTACCATGACATGCCAGCAATAGAATAAGAATGTAAATTTCCTACTGCTTATTCTTTTTTTTTAAATTTTTATATTTTTAAATAATTTAATTATTTACTGTTAATTAAACTATTTACATTTTAGTTAAAATTGCAAGGTATTTACGTTACTGGGAGAATTTTTGTTTAAATGAAGTTGCTTTTCTTTGTAGTATACTTTTGTTAATTTTAAATCTAAATATTTTCATATACAGATGTGTATAGTATTTTTTTTTCTTCTTTAATCTAAAGAAGACTTTTTTAGTGTTTAGTATATTGAGAAATAGTATTAAATTTAATTTTGACATTAAAAAATATTTTTTCCTAAATTAAGTTTTCTTAAAAATGAGGTTTATTTAAATGTTGTTGTTACGTATACTTTAATTTCGTACTTCTGTTTTACTGGTAGTTATTTAAAATAATTCTTATTATTATAATTTTAATTTTGGTATACTTGGTAAATTTTTTTTTTTTCGAAAAAAATTTTGGCACATTTTTTTTATTTTTTTTCTTAATTACAATGAATAAAATATGATTTATTATATATAATGATATTGATTCAGGTTATAACTGAAAATTTCAGTGCATCAGAAGAAATGCTAAATTGTCGAAGCTGCTTTACTTTTAAAAACAAAGAAGAAAATTTTTGTGACCTTTTTTTTTTTTAAATAAAAATTTCAAAACTGATATCGAAATTAACAGATATTTCATGAATAATTGATTTGATAGTTTAAAAAAGCTATCACACCCTCTGAGATTAGAGATGTGCTCTTTTGTTTATAAATGAAAAAATAGAAACCAGACTTTTCATTTTAATTTGCTTTACTTGCACCGAGCAATGCGATTAAAATAAATGCGACCAATAGTTATAATGAACGCTCAACTATAGATGTAGCTATACCATCAAAGGCGAATCAATTACCAGGTGACAGCGTAGGCGAATTCATAAATTTTCGCCGTGAACGCTACTGTCAAACTCCCTATATAACAAATCTTTGTACTATTTTTTATATATGAAGTTTTACATTCGTTTATACCAGCAAAAAATAATAAATTCTCTAATGCTGCCGCCTGGTAATTGATTCGCCTTGATACCATCGAAGTAAAAAAATAGCTGTTGGTTAACTTGTTGAAAGCAGCAAAGAGAGAGAAAACAAGTAACGGAATATGACGAATGCAATCATTGCGAGAACCTTAATCACCTGAATAAGGAAAACATTGCGTGAGCTGAGAAATAATAAATCTAATAAAAATGGGGGATTCTGGTCCTGGTTATGAGGAGGAGGACAGTTATTCCTTTGCGAACTATTTCCTTATCATTGTATCGCGGTATCAGTTTGCTTCAGCATCTCCCAATTTTACCAACTCTAAGTTTATAGTGTAATATCAACAGCTAATCGTAATATTACTACCTCCTTTTCTTTAATAAAATTTACTTAGAATATTATTTCTTCAGCCACCTAACGTTACGAGTTGCTGCCATCGTATTCCAGCTTTGACAATTTTAATTTTACAACAATTGTAAAATATTTAGAACTGTCATCCTATCCCGCGGCGCAGTATTACGTACTTTGTATTCTGTAATAAGTCAAATTACATAAGAAATTAATAGAGGCATTTAAAAAATTTTCTAATATCGCCACGGTGGACACATTCACAGCAATCAGTACTCACTACTTTATTAGCACAAGATCATTGTCAATGTAATACCTAATTTTCGCTCTTTGCTTCCAGCCAATCTTGAAGCAGAAGTACTCAGCTTCAAAATTTGACAACCACAATTGCACAAAAATATATTTAAAAAAAAGTGAAAAAGAATTACGATATAGGGTAAACGTCCCTAAGGTCGGCATGCACCAGTTGTCGGCATTTTTTTATTTAAAATCCAAATGATTAAAAAACACGGTGATTATGTGCATAAATATGATTTAGCTTTAATAAAAAATACACTCAGTTTTCTCTATTTAATATTTAGATTAGACTGAGATGAGTATTTCTATCTATTGTTGACCTCTTTCAGTGACCACCTTTCAACTCATGTCGTAGGTGCCTGTTTTTTAAAAAATTATTTAGTGGTAAAGCTAACTTCAACAATTAATTAAACATAGTAATTAAATAAATTTTTTTACCATGACAGTTTTTAGTGGAAGAAATATATTCAAACTTTGATTGTAAGGTGCTATTTTTCATAAAAAATTCTGTTTGTGCTCATTTTATTGGCTGCCGACATTAGGAACAAAACCTGCTTTGTTTATCTATAGTCGGCATTGGGGTGTCGACTTGTAAAAAAAGTGTTTTCTCATATTAAACTCAAATTCAACAATATTGTTTGTTACTCACCCACGTATCTTGGCATTAGTTATAAAGAAAATAAGTTTAAAATGAGTTTACCAGTAATCGGCACACGTTAAATTAAGTATTTTAGGACTTGCCGACTATGAAATAAAGTGTTCTGAAATCGGCAGGAAGTTGTGTTTAAATGAAAAAGAGATGCAGCAACAAATATTCTTAATGACATTTCTGGATCAAAAAATATTAGCACTTAAATATCCTTTAATCCTTTAATTTGCTCAAGTCCCATACCAGCTGTATACCTACTCATGTAGATATAAACCAAACGACTATTGTCTCATCAATTAACAGCACGTTAATTAAACATTATTTCTTTATATCTTTTCTGGTTATTTTTTTACGCAAAGGAGTTTAAATAGCTTTTATTTTCTATAAAAAAAAGGAAAATTTTTAAACGGGTTTTTTTCTTTCTCTTATAAAAAATACCATGCCAACAATAGGGACAGCAAATGCCGGATTTAGGAAAATGTATGCCGACTATAGGCACAAATGGTATATTTGAGAAAACCCCTAAATTACTCAAACTTCATACAAATATATTTAAAAACAGTTAATTCAGTGTAAAACCAAGTAATTTTTGGACACAAAAAAAATGTTAAACAGCCGACTACTGGTGCCTTTACCCTATCATGTTTAGTGATGAACTAGTTATAGGTATACAAAAAACTAGTTTTCAACCCATAAAGATTTGGTTTAGATTTAGATTAAAAGTTAAGTTACAAATGATTTAATTATTTATTTAATCTAAAAATTGTTTCGAGTTTGTTAATTGAACATTTAATCAATTTAAAATTATTTTTAATCAATTTAAAATTATTTTTAATCAATTAAAAATTTAATATTTATTTTTTTTTTTTTTTTTTTATTAATTTACCTATTTTTTATTTTAATGCAATTAATAATTTCGGTATTAAATTTCAATCAAAAAGGAAACCAAACCTGTATTAGATACTAAATACCTACTAAGCCCTTTTTTTATTTAACACCTAGGAAATCATCGGGCTGTCTACAAATATTTGTAAGTTTTTAAGTTTCAATAATCCGTGCTCATAAAAGCAACAAAATACCACAATAATTCCGATAGTGTTCAAATCTTTATCCGAAGTTTGTTTTCTTAACCCTGTTCACTATTTTAAAAAACTTCAAAGTGTAAATGTTTGTTTGGTAATTATATTTAATTTCAATTACTTACACATTTATTATTATTATTTATTACTTTTCCTTTGATAATTAATTTATCACTCAGCGATGTAACAGATGCCGCTCATAAATTAACACACATAACAAATGAATAAAGAAACAAAATTAAAAAAAACCCAGTAACAACTTTTTATCTTAACGGAAAGCAAAACATTGCACACACAACCAAACATTGTTATAAGCTTACCTGCAAAAATTAAAAAAGAAAACAAATGTACTGAATTTTATAAAGAGTTTTGTTTATTTTCTTAACCCACACCCCTTTTTTCCTGTTTATCTTATTTGCAAAAATTACTTTGTTGCTGTTGGTTGTTGTTGCTGTTTTGTACAACTCTGTATTGTCCACATTGTTGTTGTTTTTTATTATAACGGGTTAAAACTATATACAAGGCAATCCTATGCAACACGTCAGTGTATTGGTAGCATCGCAAAACTTGATTTGGCATTTCATCACATTTTTATACGGTTTGTAAGTGCATCATGCACTTATCTCTTTTCTTCATATATATCTCTTTCTATCATTAGCACAAGATTGTATAAATTGATGGACAGCAGTTCATCAAAAACAAAAGCAGACAAAACAAACAAGTCAACCATTCATTTTGCCTCCTCATGAAAAAAGAACAAGTTATGAAATTTTGTGAGAGAAATCTAGCTCTCTGTTAAGCTCAAATAAGTGAGTAAATTTTTTTCAGCTTGCATTATTTTGTTAAAGAAAGAAGAAATTATTTCTGTATATTTCGCCACTATGTATTAGAAAGAGAAGACAATAGTAGGAAATATGAAGAGCGCAAACGAACTTTGCTAAAAAGAAATCATTTAGGAGAGCTTTCCTTATTATTATTAAAGCTTTGAGATTTAGTTTTTTCAAAGACTTTTTTAAGCTAAAGAGTAAAATGAGGGGTAAAAAGTTTATAAGGATTCCTAAAGGAACTTTTTAAAAAGCTTTATCTAACGCAGGTAGGGGAAATTCTTACCCCTTTAATTATTTAAAGAGAAATAATCCTAGACAACTTTACACAAACCATGCTCTTAAAAGTTTTGTTGTCTCTTGAAAATTCAAAAAAACAATATTTTTTTGTTTACAAAAACAAATAAAAATTTTGTTGTTATTTATTTACGTAGAACACCATGAGTAAATGGCAATCAGCGTTGCCGCTTTGGTCCAATCGGACCAAACTTGGTAGTTTTTCGTTTTTAAAAAACAGTTTGGTAGTTTGGTTGGTTTGTTGCATTTTTTTTAAGTTTTTGGTAGGTTTTCCTCCTTTAGCAATTTTTTAGCAATAGTAAATTTTTCACCTTAAAAATTCAGAACATAAAATAAATAAAAATGTAACTTTGAATTAAAAACACAATAACTTTGAATAGTGTTACCACTGTTTTCAAAAACTGTTTTAGATGTAATAAAAAACATCTCTGCCATCTCTGGTTTAGGAAACGCAAACAATATTATTAAATTGAAATTAACAATATTTATGAGTGAAGGTTTATTTTCAAGTGTATGTATTAAAAAAATTAACAGACAAAATGGAAAAGTAAAATACTTTTTTAATTGTAAATATATACCTAATAATTACATAAATATTTAGTAATATTGCATGTACTTTTTTTTAGATTTTAATCAAAAACTCCAAAATTAAATGATTAAATAAATTATATAATACTATTAGTGAACCGTGTAAATAAAAAGTCAAAAGAAAATTTAGAACCGAATGGTTGAGCGAATTTGATTAGCTCTGGGAAAGGGATGGGTGTTCACTCTGCATAGTATGCTCTATAACTATTTTAAATCATAACACCCATTTTAAAATCACCAAAAGACAAACTTCCATCTCAACAATTACGGGAAAAAAACAAGTGAGTATAACAGGGTTTATGTGCAAGAAATGCATTTTTAAATTTTTGGTAGGCTGTGAACCATTTTGGTAGGATTTTTGAAAATTATTGGTAGGAAGTCAATTTCTTGTGTGGCAACGCTGATGGCAATTTAAATACATGCAGTTGTGTGTTTCGCTCATTATAATTGTTTAATTGTTGATGGGTGTATGGTGTTCATATTAAAGTCCTCTTGTTTACAAATGCTTCTTTCTTTTCATTTGATCACCCTAATTTAAAAAACAAACTGTATTTTGAATCTTTCTTTCAAAATCGTCTTTCTTATCTCAAATTTATATTAACTGCTTAACCAGGCTTAAATTAGTTTTAAACCATATGATCCAGGAATGGTGTGGTTTTTTTTTTTTGGTCAGTTGAAAATCTGTCATAACTGTCTCTAAAGTGTTGGCGTTATTAACAATTTTAGGAAAGCGGTTTTGATTTCGTATTGAATCAATCACTGACAATAGCAAAGGAAGCAAGTTATAATAACAAGTAAATAATCAAATATATAATAAAACTGTAACGGGGTCATTCTTTACATGAAATATTTTTAAAAGTTGTGATGTTGGTGTAGATAATAATCAATAAGGAATACAAGAAACACCTATTTCTAGAATTTTTGTGTATGGATGGATATGAAAAAAATTTTGTGAGGAGGTCCCTTAGAGCCTTGATTCCAATATAGAATACTTTTTTTTCGTAAAAATAAGTTATTTCGCAGAGAAAAGAGATCAAAGTGTGAAAGCGACCCATGTTACCGGTGTAATGGTACTAAAACATTTGCCGGCACTTTTTATTTTTGTTAATGGAAAATTTTTAACACTGTCTTTAGAACTCTGGAATTGATATTTAAAAATACATTTTTTAAATTTAATTTTTAAGAAAATTAAAAATGACACGCAGACGAAGTCGTGGGCACTGCTATTTAATAATAAGATTTAATATTTTCTTTTGATCGTGCCTTTGAATATCGCTTGCAAATTGTTTAATCTTTTACTTATTCTTATAAATTAAAGTGTTGGGGTTTTTTAAAGTAAAATTTTTCGAGCGATTACTAAGTAACTACCTACTCGCCAAAAGGTATTGATGTGAAAAGTGTTTTGTACTTGTGTACTGAAGGTTTACTTTTCATATTTTTCAAATGCTTGAATATGTTTTGCTCATAATCGGCTAAGACCATCAAGAAAACTTATAATGTCTCTTAAAATAGTAAAAGCAACAAGTAACTTAGGGATTAATAAAACGATTGTTTTTCCTCTTAAGTGAAATGGCAACACTGCTCGCCTTCTGTCAAAACTTGAACAAGCTGCGTCATATACATAGCTTGTGTTTGAGTGCTATTAAAAGCAGATTGCCATGTGATTTCAGGAGAAGCTTAAAAAGAGTGAATTTTGTGTGATTTTGATAAAAGATTGCTTGGTGTTGTAAAAACCGCAATATTGAGTAGTTTTTGTGGCGTTTCTGATTTTTGCCCCTCCCCAACATACCAGAGGACCAAATTTCAGAAAATACTGAGTTCTCAAAGGGAGTCTCCTATCAAATTGCAAAATTGTAATAGGAGTCAAATCAAGGGAGCGCTACCATTACAGGTAGCAAATGGGAAGATAAAAAGATTACGGATCTATCAACCTACCCTCGGCTTAAACGTATAAGCAATGACAGATAAATTTCGCTCATGATAGTTAAATTTCAACTATGGAAGTTATAGCGAACTTATTAGGATTAATAAAACCCCGATTTTTTACGCCTCTTAACTGAAATGGCAACACTACTCCCATCTACTGACATCTGTCGGTCGACTCCAGTTAAAATTTGATAAAGCTTCGCCATATAGTTTGTGTTCGAAAGCTATTAAAAGCAGACTAAGTTGTAGGAGATAAATTTCGCTCATGAAATTTAAATTTAAGTCCATCATAATCATTTTTCACCGTTTCAGACTATAGCAATAATTTGACTTTCCATCGTCTTAGATGATGCGAAGTGGAGCCCTTCCTGTTTTTTGCATTTGAAATGGTTGTTCACAAAAGAAAAACGCTTCCCAAAAATTTCGTTTAGTCGACCAGTTTTCCGACATTGTTAGTTAATTAATTGGAGAACGAATCCGTGTTAGCTGTAATTAAAGTCACTTATTTCATACAGGAAAGAATTTTGAAACTTCTTGTTGCGTTAGAATCGGTCCATTGTTAATTTGAAGGGTTAAATAGTAACAGCTTTCTTTGATAATCGGCATGTTGTTCGATATGTCTTTTCATCGGATGCCACAGAGTTGGATACTTTTTCAAGCGCACGAATGGATTTATGGACGAAAATGTGGTGGTGGTTGCATTAAGCCGGTTTATGACTCGCACAATTAGAATTATTCTTGCTGAACATCCATTAACATTGCTTCACTTTTCTGGCGCCTGGACTTAAGATGTTTTTTTTTGTCCAAAATTTAAACACAAAATTTCCTCAAATATCCAAAATACAGCCAGAATTTAATAAGATATGGCAACCACCTACATTATGCAATGCTTTAGCTGATTTGCAGTGCATGCTACTTGTCGGTTGTTCTACACAACATTGTGTTGAAAAATTGAAAATGAATTTCAATTAATTTGTGTTCGCCAGTGATACGTTTGTACGAATAAATCGGCTGGTTGTTTCAAATCTACACAACTCTTGTTCTGGCTGACTGGCTGGTTGGGTTGAATGGTTAGTGGCAAACAAAGCAGCCCGTCAATATTAAGTGGCCGGCCAAACACACACAAGTACACAAATAAATTTTGTTTTTTTTTTTTATTGTTTAGCCATTAAAAGTTTTAAAGTATGAGTGCATGTGTTTGTATAAAACTAAGTGAGGAGGAGCTTGCTGGAATGAGTACCTGTTTTGGATTTTTGTTTGTTTACCTTTTCTTATTACAAACTCACACACACACATCATAGCCAAACTCACACCCAAATGCACATGTGAATGATTTAGACACAACCAAACTTCTACAAAGAATAAGTGATCATTTTTTTTGTTTGCCACATCTTATTAAAGGTGAGCAAGTTGTTTAAGTGTGGCAATTAATTGTAGAACGTTTAAAATCATAATTTTTTATTGTTATATTTTCCTTCCATATTTTGTTCTTTGTAGTTTTTTTTTATTTCTTAACATAAATTTAATGCGTTTTTCTTTTTCGATCAAAGTTTTCCGTTGGTGGTGTGGGAGTGTTAAAAATATATATTTTTTATATTTATCTATTGTTTGAAGATTGAATAAAATGAAATATTGGCCTAAAAATTATTGCGGTAAAGAACCAATCAATGTTGGTTTCTATATATAAACGAGATTCTTTGGCAAATACCGCTGCAATTTATCAAGATTAAAATAAATCATTATATGTTGCTTGATTGGGGTCGCAGATGAAGGCAAAGCTTCCATTATTTATTAAATCAGCTTTAAAATTATTGGCAGCTATAGTCGGCCTTGTTGAATCGTTTTTACCCATGAAGTGTTAAGAAATAAGTATGCACGATCGTGAGTAACCGTCACTTGTGGAAGCATTTCACAGTGGGACAGAATGAAAATATTTTAGAAATAACTCAGGTTTAGCCAATTGAACAAACACATGATCAGTTTAATACAAAATTTGGTTAAAACGCACACACATATAATTAGCTTAAACAAAAATAAAATATTTTTATATATTCCTTAAGAAAATATTTTTCTATAATAAAAAAAAAGATTGATGGCTATTTTTAAGCTAAAATACATTAAAATGCAATAATTTTGGATTTTTTAAGATGAGAATCGTCAAATTTTTTTGACAGAAAAAAAATTTTCCCCAAAATTTTTAAAATTTTTGCTCGCTATTAAGTACGATAAAAATTCAAGTAAAAAATGTTGAACATTTTATTCAATATTTAAAAAAAAACTTGACCAAGATATCGAAAAACCAAAAATTTTAATTATAAAGTGCTCATAAGGCGATCATTTTAAAACATTAACATTAAGATTAAAGCACCATTTTGTAGCTATTTATCTTAAAGACCATGTCTAATTTTTAAAAATCAGACAAAAAATTGAAGAAATTATAAACATTTGAAAAATTTGCAAGTGTAAAGTTCCCAACTTTGAGACCACATAGCTTCTCCCTTGGAAAATGGATGGAACCCAGTTTGAAAACCTAAGCTCAGATACTCCTCTGCCATGATCATGGCGAATTTTGGGTTAATCGGTCCTTTTAAATAGCTCAGCTATTTCCAAAATATTTTGATTTAGTCCCACTGTGCATTATTTTTTAAAATTTTTAGAAAAATTAAGTTTATTTTGGGGTAGAGTACAACTAACCAAATACCTTAATTAAATTTTGGGTTAATCGGCCTAGACCTTTTAAATGGCTGTGATATTTCCAAAATATTTTGATTCTGTTCCACTGTGCCTTGTTGCTTTAAAAATTTTTTTAGAATACCACTAACCAAATACCTTAATTTATATCAAATGCTTTTAAATAGTATCCTAGTATATCCATTTCCTCCTCTAGAGACAATACCTTATAAAACTGATGGTCAATTTTTTATGAAATGTCAATGCTGAAACTAATAACTACGACTCAGGAACTTGTCACGTGACAGGTTTTGTGCCAAGTTTCTCTTTTTTTGCAAGGAAATAATGAAATAAATTAAAGAACAAAATTTTATTTTTTTTTTAACACGATTTTATTAAACAATCTAATTGTCAAGTACCCAGCCATACATCACTGCTGCTAATTTAGCCCAAAATTTTGTACCAATAAAACTGAAAAAAGTTTTTGAGTGCTTAATGCTGATATTATTAAAAAGTAATCCAAAGAAAAGTTGGAGATGAGATTTCTTAAATTAGCGTACTTTGGTACATTTAGACGATCTTAATCCATTCTTTGTCAGTAGTAATATTTACACTTGCAGTATATATTGAGGTCAACTGACCGTAAAGAAGCTTGAAAGAAGAAAAAAATCTCAACCTTTCATGTTTCATAGGAAAAGAAATAGCTTAACTCGAAGGTCGACACCGTAAGAACAAGAAGAACAAAAGTCTCTTAATCATTTTTAGCACAGAAATTTATCAACTTGGTTAATTTACTGGCATATCGGCTTTTTTTATAAGCAAGAGTTTATCGTCAAATTCAAATTATCCACAAGAAACGATCTTAGATATTAGATATATTATTTGGTTTAAAATTAATTTTTTTCGGAAACAGTTTAATCGCTAAAAATTACTCGATCAGTAGTAGTAGTTCCTTAAGGAAACCTTAGTAAACATACAGGTATATAAGAATCGATTAATTTAAAAACAATCGTTTTGAATTTGATTTCCAAAAGATTTGTTTTTGGTTTGTGTGTTGAAATCAATCGAACCATCGCGAAATAATAAAAGATTGTCGCGATGGCGAATTCATTAATTTTGCCGTAAACGCTAAATTTCAAACTACATGTTTAAAAAAATATGTATAATTTTTTTATATAGTGTTTGACATTTAGCACTTACGGCGAAAATTAATGAATTCGACATCGAAACCACCTGTATTATTTCGCCATGAATCAAAACTTATCACACTTTTTAAAAATGAAATGTTTTTATTTCTATAGAAATAGGAATTTGATTTATTTTAATCATTAAACAAAGAGAAGTTTTAACATCGACTTTTGCTACAAACTGAATATTTTCTTACTCAAAGGGTTAAGTTGGGTTTTTGAAACAACAAGAAAAATAAAAGCCAAAAACAAACGCAGTATTTCGCCGTTCAGAGCAGTATATGCCAATACAAAAGAATCCCTCGCTGTTAACGTGCTTGCTATTTTAGAATCAATAACATTTGACAGGTAGTTGCAACTATTTACTTTAGCGGACATAAATTACAGCACAATATATCACTAGCTGTATTTTTTTTATAAAATAATAATTATTATTTCTATATTTTTAAAATTTTTTTGGAAAAATGTATTCATAGTCAAATGAATATAAAATTGTGAATCTTCTGGATAATTGCTGAAATGTGCTGATATATATTTTTTAACATACCCTGTCTATTTTACCCTGTCTATACAATAGTAAAGTGACTCTTTAAATTTAATGTGATTTATTCCAAGAACAATGCGAATAGTGAGGGAAAAGCTGGTGACAGCGAACCGTGTATGGAAAACTACGATAGCAAATGCCCTTAAATTTAGTAATTTCACCTGTAAATATTTATTTAATGATAAAAGGAGTAGACTTGTAATAGCCTTTAAATATCAAAAGGAAAAAAATACACTGAAAAGCCTAAACAAATAATTTGCAACTCGAAATGGCAATAATTAAAAAAAAAACTAAATATAGACAAAAAAAAAATAAATGACAATATTTGGCATTCTCTAGTTTCTTTGTTCGAACACGAACAAACGTTTTATCCAATGAGCAGTTTAATTATTTCTTTGTTCTTTATAAAGCAGCTTTCGACGAATCTACTTTTTTTTGTCCTTAAACATTAACATTACTTACTGCACACAATTTTATACTTTTAATAACCGCCATTTACCTTTTCCACCGCCTTTGAACTTAAGCATTTTTACTTGACAACTGCTTGGCCAGTTCGGTATATTTTAAAAATTTCGACTGCGGACTTTCATCGTAAGGATTGATGGTTGGTGTTGTTGCAACGCTGGACGGTGGTGTCGCTTCTAAACGCTGTTGAGCTGCTGGACTCTTAGCTGAAGTTACACTTTTTGGCGAGTTCATCGATTTGGGAGAAATAACTGTCAAATTAGCTGGTGATTTCATATTGTGTAAATCATGATGTTGCTGTTGGTCATCTTTGACAAAGTGCACCTTGGACAAATGATGGCGGTAGGCACCCCTTGAGCTAAATGGTGTATCACAGAAGGAACATTTTATAATGGAATCTGATGTAACAACAGCATCATTGCAAGCCCAACTGAAAGCTAACATGCTGGCATTACTACTACTGCCAGCAGTACTAGTAGCCGCAGCAGGATTTGATGTTGTAACAGCAGAAGAAGTTGAATGCATTGGCAAATTGTTGTTGTTGCTGCTCAATGAACTACGTGTATTGGCTGCAGGCGCATCAGTAGTTTCACAAAGTTTTTGTAAAGCAGCCAACGGATTAGCATTAGTTTTCTTAGACACTGTTGCAGTAGTATTGTTATTATTTGCTTCTATATTGGCATTACTGACTGTGGTAGTATTTGTGTTGTTAAGACTATTAAACATGGATGACAAAGCATTTAAACTGCTACTTTCTGTGTAGCCCAAGTGAGGCTTCTTTTCACCCGAGGAGCAAGTTGACTTTGGTGTTATGGAACGTTCGCTAATACTGGGACTTAAGGCCCGAGAACTGGGTGTTAGTGAATTAAGTCTCAAATCATTTTCTTTAATTTTATGTCCTTCCGATTCCTCATTATCCTCTGGTATATTAAATTCCTTTTTAACCGAAATTTTCTTTGGTATTTCATTGAATTGCATATTGTCGTCGTCATCGTTCTGATGATCGCTACAATCAATTGGCTCGGATTTGATTTTAGTGGAATACAAGTTGTCTCTAATTTCCTTTAGATTTTGGTATGTTTTGTCTGGTGTAAGACGTGGTGTTGGCTGTCTTGAAAGATCATGAAAACGTTCTGGAGTAAATGCTTCCAAACGGCTGCTACAACGTTCTGATACTGAGCTCGACTCACTGGCACTTCGGTCACGCTGTGAAGGATAATTTGAATAGGAACGTAAAAATTGGATTGTCTGAGGATCCATTAGGGGTTTAGTATAGTCCACATTATCGTCTATACCTAAACGTTTGAGTATACTTGAACCAAGCGGAGTACCACCTGAATTAGCTTCTCCAAATGCAGAGGAGTGACGAGGCCTTGAATCAAAACTTTTTTCGATTAATTGTTCTAAAGCACTTAAGACTGAAGTTCCGCCGTTTGGCTTCTCAGACTCAGTTGGGGGTAAAGGGCATAAAATATCATTTCTAGTATTAGTAGTCGAAACAGGAGAGCTGTTTCCATCTGATGTTTTTCGACCATCGCTGCGACTTGGTGGACTATTTAAACGTTCTTGTGTTATTGAAGCACCATATGGAGACTTAACTGTATTATTATTATTATTTTGCGATCTTGGTGACAACACTAAACTTCGATCAATACACTGTCTTATGTGATCTACAAACATTGCAGTTTCTACCTTGTCGCCGCAAGTTTCACAAGCTAATTTTGTAGAGACAGCAAAGTCTCTCAAGGGTTTCAAAGCCTGATCTAATCCAGCTGCTTTAAAGTCATGTTGAGCTCTTTCCATTTCTAATAGTTTGCGAACTGGCAAAGATTTTTTGCGTTTCTCTCGTGCCTGTCTACCTCTTCCCCTTATCATTGTTGGTACATTTTCAGCTACTGCTGCAGTTCTCATCATGTGTTCCTTGTAGTGGTTATTTTTTACCATGTGATTGCTTAACTCTTTTAATGTAGAAAATGCCTGATCGCAAACCTTGCATGTCAACACTGCACTAACAGTGGAGTTGGGATTTGCTGCATTATTATTCGTAAGAGATGTAGCACTGTTATTTGTTGTATTTGTAACTGCATTATTACTGCTATTGGTGGGAGCAGAGTTTGAAGAACTTCTGTGGCCACTGTTGCTGCTACTGCAGTTATCTCTTGAAGTTTTCTCATCGGTAGACTTCCAAGAAATGATTTGTTCTTGCGATATTATGTTGGTATAATGTTGAGTCTCTTGCATGTGACTTGTCATTTCGGCCAAAGAACGGAAACTTTGTCCACACCACATGCATTTTAGTATTTGGCGCGTTTGTTCGGCACCTTTGCCCAACCACACATCCTGTCCACGCACTAGTTTGCGTGGCAGTGGCATCGTTTCTTTGATTAGCATGTTAAGATCAGATTTACCGCCACCAGATGTTGTTGAACTATTAGCAGAAAGTGCTGCTTGTTGCACTGATGGTGTGCCACTACTTTGCATGGTCGAATGACGAGTATGATGAGAAGACTGTGTCGTTTGGTTGCCGCTATTATTTGTTGCCGTACTATTTGTACCAACACTAGGAGGAACATTAACGCCACAATGTTGTGTTTCTTTCATGTGTGTTGTGAGCGAAGCTAAAGTGGCAAAACTTTGCTTGCACCAAACACATTTAAAAACATCTCTGACAGCATCTGCACCCTTATTTAGCCAATGTGATTGCCAAGCACTATGGCGACCATTTGATGTGCTCGTTGTTGTGGCCGAAGTATTCGTAGAACTGGCTGAGTGTTTGGTGGAGATTTCATTATGATCAGCTTTAGCTGAACTTCCTAGTCTTGTCATTTCAGTCATTTTCTCTAAAGCTTTGGTGGCTTCATTTGGTACTAATTTCGTTTTTGCATTCCAGTCCAATGAAAGTGGTGTCTTTGGTGACATGTTGGCAGCAGCAACAGCAGCCAAATACGGATTTATTGGAGGTACCCATGTGCTTGAAGCGGGCAATGATTTATAATCATTTGATCTTGCCAATTTACGATTGCTTATTACAACCGGTTCCTCTTCGTCCGATTGACGTTTACGTCCGTTATTCACTGACAAATCTAATGGACTATTTAAGTCGTCTGCTTCATTATCATTTGCATTATCAGCCTCATTATCATTTACTTCACCATCAGCATTATCCTCATCCTCTTCACTACCATTTGCATCGTCATCAGAGCTCCGTCGACTACGTTTGGTACTAAAATCTAAAGCTGATGTGTCCACTAAATCGCTTGAATTTGGTGGAGTTGGTGTCATAGTTTGTTGTGAATTTGGGGAATGTGCGACTTGTGTTGCCTGTTGAACCAATGATGCAGCTGCTGCTAAAGGATTTGTTAATAATAGATGATTTTGTTGAGCTGCTGCAGCAGCTGCATTAAAATATGCTGCCATAGCAGCTGATTGTGGTGGTAAGAGAGCTGCTGCAGCAGATGGTGCCAAGGTGGCAGGTAGTGGTAGACCGACTGGTGGGGATGTTGGTGTAAGAGTTTCTCGTGGCGTATGACTTTCAATGCCAGAATAATGTGACTCATTTGATGGACAGCGTACATCGTTGTTGGCTGATGCTGAAGCAGTAGATTCGCGTGACTGACAACGTGGACTGGCAAGTTCACTATAAGTAAATGTAAAAAATAAAAAGAACGTATTAGAAAATTGCTCCTAAATTTATAAAGCAAACATAATAAAAATTAATAGTTATAACTAAAAACCTGAAGGATTTAAGTACAAAATATTCCCCGTGTAAAAATATTCGTTAGGATTTTATAATGTCTATAATTTAAAATGTAAAACAACATATATCTAATACGGATATCCGATTGTGACGCATTCAAGCCCTCACTAGTAAATCAACACCATACAAGTTTTACACTCAAGGCGCCAGTGGTATGAATAAGGTCATAGAGTGCCATTTTCGTAACTAAGAAAGATAAGTGTAGACAATCCTTTCAATTATTAAATTCGTCCGGCATCCTCCGGCATCTTCCTGCTGTTAAAATTATAAATACAAAGGTAGAATCCGACTGACGTAAAAAATACAACTGTTTGACTCCGAAGGGGATGAGAATACGAAAATAATTTTAGACATAATATTACATAATGTACTTTTTTTGGTTCCTAAAAGTGAGTGCAAGAATTATTTTCACTTGTACAGAGACAAAATTATGTAATAGTATGGGAGCAAGAAGAATAAGAACTTTACGTTCTCAAAACTGCTCTAATTTACCCAATTTTGAAGTACGGAAACAATTTTTATACAAATTGGGATCGTACGGGATTCCAAAATAGACTTAATATGAGGCGAGGAACTTTTTAAAAGTTATATTATATTAGAGTGGAAAAAAAGAGCTTGATAACCTTTTAAAACGTACATTCCCAATATAAGAAATGGGACATTACATTATGGATAAAAAAATAATTAAACAATTACGTTGGCCATAACTTCCATAGATCATATAGATCACAATAAATATAATATAAACGGCAGCAAAAGCCATTTTGCCGATACAGATAGATGTTAATAATACTTAAGTATTGTATTCTGAACAACAACAAAAACGGCATAATCCTCACGAATTCAAATTAAATAAAAATAAAGTGATAAGAAAATGAATTCATAAAACGACTTGGTTTATTTTCGACTAACTCGACATTTCCAAAGGGTAATAAAAAGCCCTCATTAGATTTTGTTGTTTTCGTGATTTATTATTCTTTAAATATTTTTGATCTGAGATTACGCTTACCACCTGTCTTATATTTTGTCACGAAAGGAGAATATAAAAATTGTCTGTGAAAAATATAATTCTTGAATAATTTGACATAGAAAACTAAAATTTTATTAATGTTTTAGAATTGCAGCTTAAGAAAAAAATAAGTCGAAAAATATAACATTACAGTAAAGATACACAAGCACTCGTCATAATTTCTGAAGAAAGTCGATTTTAGCTTCCGAATTATTACAGAATAGATAATAAATATCAACAAAAAAAAAATAAATTAAATGGCAGTTCTTAAGCTCGAGTTTGGAAAAGAGGCAAAAATACCGGTCAATTATAGTAATTTTTTTGAAAAAGATATAAGCATTAAAACAAATTGCTATATCTACTTTTTTTTAATAAATAATTTAAAGTTTACTTATTGTAATTAAACTCTAAATTTATTAAAAAATTTTTTTTTTTACAAATGTATGTGCTAATTTTTAAAGAAAAACAGAAGCAATTAGACTAACAGATATTCCTACAAAATATATATGTCTTTACTAAAACTAAAAATATGAAATGTATTACTGTGAGGAAAGCATATCCATATGGTCTCATCCGTGGACTCTACCCAAATTTTGTTTAGCAAATTCAATATTCTTATGTCTCAAATAATATTGATTAAATCAGAATGGTATTCGACTAACAAAGCAAAAATACAACAAAATACAACAATTTTTATGCATAAGCACAGCAATCATTTTTCTTTTCATTTTTTTAGTTTTAATTAATAGATATTTAATGAGAAATTCTTATTTTTTAAGGAATCAACACAATTAATATAAATTAACTTAAATACTTCCACTTATATTTATTTTCAATAAATAAAATTATAATTTTTTTCTTGGGTTTATTTTTGGAAAAAGTTTACCTTATGTAACTTTACTTGGGGAAGGGTATCAAACGGTCATTACACCTTGGAAAATTCAATTTTCAATATTTAAGACATTCCCAGTCAGATTTGTTTAAGAAAAATATGTTTAAAAATAAATTTTTTATTGTCTTTGCTGTGGTAATGATATTATTCTTTTAAAACTTAAATTAATAAAAGTGTTTTTGTAGTTGATCATCCTCATTCATTCATTTAAATGAATATCTTTGCTTTAGAACTATCTGCTGCCTTTGTGTAAAAAATTTTATGTCCAGAGCTTTCCCAAAACAGTTTTGTATACAAATACTTTATATTATGTTTTTGCCCAAAATTTAACATTTATCAACAGGAAGGAATTTTCTATAATTTCTTGTTTTGAATACCTACGCTTCTATTCTGTCCGCTCTTAAAAAACAAAATGAAGGTGCGTACAAATTGACCAAACGAATGCACTTTTGTTTTGAAACGACGCTGGTCGTTATTACAAGAACGATTTGGCCCAAGTCTATCTGTAACTTTTCTAAAAAAAATTTGGAAGTAGCAGCTTTTTCAATAAAAATGTTTAAATTGATGGCTATATTAAACAAATAGGGAACTGTGAGCTGCAAGAAACTGAAGCCATTCGCTTTTTGCATATAAATTTGAAAAATAGCTTGAGGATTGGATTTTAACTCGTCAAAAATTAAAGTTCTAAAAGTCATTAAAGTTCCTTCCATATTATAAGGCAAATTAAATTAAAATTATCTTCATGTTTAAGCATGTCCAAGAAATAAATAATCAGAATTTACAAAAAAATCAGAGTGACATATGGAGCCATTAAATTAATTTTTTCAGAAAGTGTAGATGATTGTTGATAATCTCTGTCTTTTTACAAAGAGAAGTTGAGAAAAATAATTTTTTAGATAGGCAGCAATGCAATCCATGTAAGCAGATCCATTAAGAAGTTTGAGGAGTGTTTGCTGTGCAATGGTGTATACGTTCAACAGATTCTAATGCAATAGAAACACGAAGGAACAGCTTATGCGACAGAACAGTTGGTATTATTTGTTGCAGGTTAAGACCCGGACTAACTACGAGATTGAGATCTATCTATAAAATAAACTTGTGTTTGTTGAAATGAAATATGTGAGCTACTATATGACAGGTCTTTTTGACTTATTACTAACAATTTAAAATTTTTTTTTTAATAAATAAAGTTGAACTGTGATATTATAAATGAATTGAAATTGGTTTTTGGCTTAAGCTCATTTTTAATTTTTCTTGTTCTTGTTCTTGTTTTTTTTTTGTGAAAACGTCCGAATACATTTGTAAAATAATTTATTATTCTAACAAAAGGTTTAAAGGTTTTTTAGAAATTAAAAATACGATCCTAAGCCAAAGACCAATTTCAATTCATTTTAAAAAATTTCATAAAATACTGGTTTAAGTAATATCAGAGTTGAGTGAATAAATCGAATCGTACAAATATGTAGGAAAGTAAGTCGAGACATTAAGAATTACTAGAAAATATAATTATTTTTTGGCTCATTTCCATTTTAAACCTCTTAATCAAATATAAAGATTTATTGCTTAATTTAACAAATTTTCATCTTTTTTATAATTTTTTGCAGATAAAAAAAAAAAATCATCATGTTTTAGTTTATAAATAGAATCAATATTAAAGAATTAAAAATATTATTAATATTGCATTCAAAAAATTTTTTTTGCCATATTTTTTACAAACTTTCATAAGCCAATTAAAGCCTAAGGTATCGATCGGAATTTGCATAGAGTATAAAAAGTTTAATTCCTTCTTATCTTATTCATGGCTTTGGGAAAGCATTTTAATAGATTTTTTTAAAAAAATATATATTTTTGTATATTTTGTAATTTTATAATAATGAATAAAATCAAAAATTCCTTAAAAAATTGTTCTAATGTCCCAAACATATTAATAAAATCACCCATTTGATTACTGAGGATGAAAACGAAATGGCCATCGAAACGTACTTTCACCTTCAATTATCAAATCGGTGATTTTAATATTTTTAAAGATAAATTATTTTGATTAAGAATTCCCGCAATTAAATTTTAATTAAGATCAAAAATTACTAATAACACATTTCGGTTTTCCATGACAAATGTGGGGATGGTTTCTCAAAACTTTCCACTTTCAGCAGAAGTAATTTTTAATTTTCACAAAAATTCGTGCTATTTCTTATTTAATTATCCCAATTAAATTAATTACCAATATTGATTATTGAAGGTCAAAGCACGTCTCGATGGCCATTTCGTTATCGCTTAGTTAACTCTTCAGGAAACTTCTGACAAACATTTTAAATAAACTAAACGATAAAGTAAACAAAAAAATCAAAGCTTAAGCAAAAACAACAATAACCAACAGTAATTCTATTTTTCTTTCTCTACTGTATACCGCTGACTTTTTTTCGGCTCTTTTATACAGTTGAAAGAGGATGAAAAATAAAATATCAAAAACACTACGATAATTTATTTATATGCACAGGCACTTTGCAAATTATTTAATTAAAGACACGGGAATATTTTTTTAAAATTTAATTTTCACAAAAATTCGTGCTATTTTTTATTTTATTATCCCGATTAAATTAATTACCGATATTGATTATTGAAGGTCAAAGCACGTCTCGATGGCCATTTCGTTATCGCTTACTTAAGTAAGAAGTAATTTTTGTTTGTTTGTTTGGTAACATTAAAATAAGATCTCAGTAAAAAAGAATTGTACTAAAACTGTGTAATTACACTAGAAATTTATAAAAGGCAAGATTTCATTAAAACATATAAAAAAAACAATTTTGTTAAATTGTCAAAGAACACTAAATATGGAAAAAAGGCTCCTCAAAAATCATTTGATTTCCGCCTTAATAAATGAACAAAATTTTTTTTTCACATACGTATGTATTAATTGTACACATACATACGTATGTATTATGTACAAATTTTAATGTTGAGCTATTAAATGAATAAAAAAAAAACACTTGAATATTCACCTTGCATTTAAAGCCTGCCGATAGATTTCCAACATCACAGCCTCGTGCAGCATCATAATGTGATTTTATTTAGGTTAAAAAACAAACTCAATATTTACAAGAAATAACACCAAAATCTTTTTTTGTATTTCCACAAAATCACACACAAACTGTGTGGATTTACAATTTACGGAACACACACAGCATGTGTACAGACATAGGAAATGCCACCTTTCTAGTGTTTGCAACAACGCACAAAATACAACACACAACACAATTCAACAAGCATTTAGTTATTGTAACAGCAGAATAAAAAAAAAAGAAAGAAAAAAAAACACTTGTTAATTCAACAGGAGGTTGGTAGGTATTTTGGGTTGGTGGGTTGTGCGTGGTGTTTATACAGGAAAAAGAATTGGGAGAGTTTCTTTATTTAAAAAAAGAATTATTAATCCTTTATATAACTAGCAACTTTCTAAATATTTTTTATTTGTTTTATTTTTATTTTATTTTTTTAGCAAGTTTTTTGTCACTTGATTAATTTCTTTTTGCGTTTTTCAATGTTTGTGTCAATGTCATTTATAATTTTGTTGTAGTTGTTGTTGTTGTTAAATAACATTTAAAGCTTTCGATCAAAAATACTGTCATATTCAATCATTTTTTTTTTTTTTTGTTTTTAAGTTTTTCATTTAGAAATGACGTTTTTACACTGGCCCTGTACATCAAGTAACATTTATTTTAATAACACACACACGCCTGCAATAAATCACATGTCACAGTGGTCAACTTATAAAAACAATTAACGGGTTGACATTCTTCTAAGATTTTCTTTTTTTATAGATTTTTTTTAAGAATCTCTGGGTGGGTGTATTAGTTTTTCATATTTTAATATTTTTATGAAAACACATAATTTTAATAATTCTGATATGTTTTTTTAGTTTGTTTTAGTTTAGTACAAGTTCTTTAACACAAATGTTTTGTTGATGTTGTTTATTTATAAACATTGAGCTCTTGATGGTTAAATAAAATTAAAATAACAAATAAATCACAGCTGAGAATTTTTTAAGTTTTTTTTTCTTATTTGTTTCTGTTGGAAATTATTTTTATATTTTTTTAAATCGGTTGTTATTTATTTATGACTAGTAGTTGTCCATTTCACGTTAATAACTAAAATTTACGTATTTTTATGTTTAAGTAATTTTCACAGGAATATTTTAACGGTCAGTAAAATACATTTATAGTCATCTGACGTTTCGATGTCGCCTTTGCCAAGTCGTTTAAGCGACTAAAATCGGTAGTCGCTAGTTATTTTCAAAAGTCTTTTAATAAAAAAATATCCTGTATATTTTAAAACCCATAAAGCACAACAATTAAGTTCTATTGCTCAAACACTGCGCAGTAAATCACAAGTCCTTAAATCTCTATACAGAGAGCTAAGAATATAACAGAGAGACTATTACACTCATACACCTGCACACATAGTCACACAAACAAACTTTATTTAATGTTGAACACATGACAAATGCAGTTTAATATTTAAGCAGTCAATCATTAAATGACATACGATAGTTGACGAAATTAATTCTAGAAAATTTTCGAATTTGCACAATTTTTTTTTTACAAATATTCAAAACACATTTCCGACAAAAAATTTTTTATTTTAATTATTTAACACTTTTTATACTTCATTTTAGTGATAATCCTTTAATAAAACTTATATTTATAACTAAATTGTTGTCTTATAAAAAATAAACAACAATAATAATTGTTTCCTCGACATGATTTCGTTGAAGCGTTATGTTGTCGACTAAAACATCTTTTTGACACTGACAACGTTGAGAGCCTGACAGCAGCCACAAAAAAAAAGAAAAATAAAGAAATAAATAATAAAAACAACACACATGAATGGAATTTTGGTTTGTTTGGCTGACTGTTGGCTTCACTGTATAGAAAATCACAACACAACTACTACTACACTCTACTATAATGAGTAACAACAATAACAACTACCTCAGTAGAATATTTATAAAATAACTATAAAAGCAATAACATCTCACAAATGCCAATATTACAAACAAGCGCAAGAAATATTCCTCGTATCAAAAATAAAGCAAAATATTTATAAAAATAATTCTCTGTAGAAAATACACAACATTATAATAACCAGGGATTTCTGCACCCATTATCACACACATACACTCTCAACATCAGTGATATAAAACATTAACTCTCTTTGAATTTGAAAGAGAATGTGTCAGTTTTATAACAACGATAAATGAGTTTTATTAAGGCAACATTAAAATGATAAATGACTTTTTGTTGGGGTATTTTTCATTGATTATTGCGCTCACATGAAAAGCAGCGCATTTGCTGTTCTCATTCTCTTGCAGATTGTGAGATTCTTACTAAAAGCACTCTCCTATTTAATTACTGAAAATGAATCACATTAAAAAAAAAATTGGAAATTGTTTTGATTTATTACATTCTTAAAAACAAAGTTCTCTTCTAAAATTTTAGTCTATCTCTCTTTTGTAAACAAAATTTAACATTCGCCCAGAGTGACCAGATGTTTTGGGATGTAATGCAAGAACGAAGCTAAGAATAACCTTAAAACAGTAAAAATTAGGCAAACTGAGGGTATAATAATAATAAAAAAAAAGTTTAAAAGTGTTGACCTCTCACCTTTTATATGTTGGTCAAGAACATATAGCTGTATTATCTAAAGGGATAAATTTTTCAAAACAAATCAAAATCAGTTTGGAACAGTAAGCAAGAATTTAAGGTTTAAATAACTTCTCTGTTTTAAATAATCAATAACGATATTATTCTTCGGGGTAATGGACAGTCACAAGAACTTACCCCCGATGATCTTATGAAGTAATAAGGGGCTTGTTAAAAGATTTATTATGCACTACCTTATCCCAGCTATTTTATCCACAATGACCATTATGTACGAATTCTGCAATAATATAAAATTTTATTACTAGAAAGTTGGTGTCAAGTTTCCAGTGTAATTTTAATGGATTAAATTGGTAAAAGGTATCTCCACTGGAAATTTAATTTAGTTTTATCTAGAAGCCATAGCTTGTGTACACAGAAAGGCTCTTCGACAAAAGGACAAAATTCCTAATTTTCTACATCTTGATCAGATGAATGGGGTAAGATAATGAGCTTATAAGCATTTAGTTTTCTCTCTGTATTTATGTATTTCGAAATCAACACGATTTTCTTAAATTTACAAAAAACAACAATTTTGTCTTAAAACAAAAATAGCAATATTCCAAATATAATTAAAAGGTTAAGGGCATAAAGGGTCTTAGTGAAAAAAGGTACAACGTTTAAGCTTGTGTTTTGATTAGAAATGCTCACTATGACTAGAAATGGTCACTGGATATAAAGTTTGAGCTCTGAACTTCTCTTATTTTCACCACAACGTAAAACGTTATAACCCAAAATTTACTTTATGTGCACTAAACCATGGCTTAGGAAAAATTTAAAGTTTCATATTTAACTTTCTTAAGAAACCGGCTTCGTTAAAAATCCTTACTGTATTAAAACACAATATCATGTGTTATAATTCATCTACCTAAAGATTTTTAAGTCATAATTTTAAAGTAGAATTAGTTTATATAAAGTTATTATATAGTTTTTGTAAAATTATAATTCTTTATTTGTCTGCAAAAATTATTAAATGGTCACACTGCAAACTTTAAGTTCTGTTGCGAGAAGCTTAATACATTTAAGCAAAATAAAGGGTAATAAAATTCTCTGTTTTGATTTATAGGTTTGATTTTCTTTTTCTTTAAAATTGAAAAGAGCATCACGTTTTCTTAAAACAATATTTGAAAAGAGAAAATATAAAGTCTGAAATTAGACATTAGTGTAAATTACCTTAGAATTAAAACTCTTTAATAATATGTCTTATATAAAGAGTTATACAAAATATAAATCTTTCAGAAATTATTTTTAATATCAAAAAGTTTACTCTTGATGCTTGTAAACTTTCAGTGTTAAGAAAAAAAAACTTCAACTCGATGTAAAGAACCAACTGCTCTAATTTGCACCCACCATTAAAATTGTAATTGTTTAAACCTGTAAATTTGCAGTTTTATTACAACCTGCAACTGTTAAACCTGTTTACAGTTGTATTCAATTAGTGTTATTGCACCAGCTTCTGTTAGTTAATGTGTGGGTAAAAAACATGACAGTGTCTGTTAAAGCTCTGTAAAGTAACTTTATACTCTGTTAAAAAATATTTAATATGATAACAGCTGGGTGTGTGCGTATGTTTGAATTTTATTGTGCTTTAAATTCTGTTAAAGTTTTATTAAATCTTGTTGAATTTTTTCTTCTTCTTGGTGGCATAATTTAAATCAAGGTTATTTATGTTGTGTGTGCAAAAGAATAGTGGGTGTGAGAAGATACAAATTTTACTGCAGCAATATCTTTAAAGGAGTATTTTAAGAAATTTGGAATTTGTAAGATTTATTTAGTTAAAAGATGAAACTTCTTTGTGCTTAAGGAGCGAAAATAAATTTTTAAATATATAGGTATTGATACTTATTTCATTTAGATGTTACTCAGCATTTCAAAGCGACCTTAAAATAAAACAAAAAGTAAACATTTTTAAGGGATTTTAATGATATAAAGCTAAAATAAATCGAAAGAAAAAGTAATTTAGCAAAATTCAAAAAATCGAAGTTTCTTAAAAAAATAAAATTAACCAAAAGAAAAATTTTAAAATCGATATAGGTACCTATTTAGGTATATCTCACTAGAGAATCAAAACTTCGACAAAAAAAAATCGAAATTTTTAAACACGAAATATTATCATCCAGATAGAAAAAAAACTTAAAATTCTCTTAAAAATCACACTCCAATGAAAATGGAATTTTAGTACCAAATCGAAAACTCTCTCAATCACAAACACATCCGAATTTAAAAAATATTAACATTTCACTTAAAAATGTAATGATATTAAAAAGGTCACAATTTGATCTAAAGTCAGTCATCATTTTTATCGAAAAATTTTAACATTATTAACTAGTCGCTTTTTCTACCCTTTAAAAGGAAAATGGTTATATCTAAGTTTGTCATTCCGTTTTTAATTTCTAATGCATAGCGAAGTCGATTGAGCGATGTCCATCTGTCCGTCCGTGTTAGTGTTGAAATCAAGTTTTTTAAGGCACTAGATCAGATAGAGAAAATTTGAATATTCCAATCTATCAGAGATAGTGGCAGAAGAGGTGCTGTTGAAAATCAGCAAGATCGGTCCGTGTTTTTCGAGTCAGTGGGAAAAACACCACAACTGCCTCTTCTATTTTCATATCATTTGGAACGTAAATATATGTCGCGTTAGAGAATTAAAAAATAAGAAAAAACATTAAGTGAAAAAATTGGCGCGTTATCGAGTTAGGGTCCTCTGAACTTTTCATAAAAAAGTACGATTCTGCACCATATTTTTTTTAAGATGTCAATATGGGCATAATGTTAAAGCTTTTGAAGAGATCTTCAAGGAAATACTAAAATTTTTTTTAAATGTTTAACCCATTAAGTGCCGATGTCATTTTTATGTAAAATTATAAATAGTTCTTATTTTTTTTTATATTTTTTAATTCTCTATCATCCCAACATCTGTTCTTTTGTTTGGAGTTATTTCACTAAACTAGAATGGTAAAGGGTATATAAGATTCGGCATAGCCGAATATGTGCTATATTCTTATTTGTTTAAGACACAAAGTTGACTGACGCTCTTATTAAGGAATGTCATTTTAGCGCAAAAGCTATGGCTCCGATTGCGTTGCGGTTTCGCTCTAACAGAAATATAATTTTGTAACAGAAATATAATAGTGTTCAGTCTATATTTATTTATTTTAAAGTGTTTATAACTTTTGTAGTGACTATTTCATGTTGAGCAGCCGCAGTAGCAGCGTTTGATAAGCAAAAGATCATGAGTTCAATTCCCAGAACATAACCTTGAGTAAAAATAAAAATAATAGTTCGTGAGTAACCGCGGTGGATAAGTTGTTTAAAAAAATGAATAAAAAAGGAAGAGCGAATAGAAAAAAATCAATTGTTGTGTCGCTAAAGTTAATGACTTAATGAAAACGCTTCTACATTAGAAAGGCAGATAGGTTAAAGCGCCTGTAAAATAAAATAAGGAAATTATAGCTAAACATCAACGGAGGCCTAGGTAGCGGGAAAAGCAACACAACAGTGTGTCTTTTGACTGAGTTGGTTAAAGCGTCTAGTTGGTTTCTATAGCTGAAGACATCGAGTAGGTCGAGTTTGTTACAACGTTTATTTAGAAAACGAGAGATCGTGTGATAAATCTTATAAAATGTTTATTGGTAAGCTTCGTCTTTTAAACAAATAACTTTTATTTGATGTCACTAAGAGCAATAGATTTTTTTAGCATTAAGTTAAAAACAACCTCATTAAAATATGTGATGATTGTCTCCGTTTGCTATTTACATTCTGTAAACATTTCCTCATACTTGAACACCCTATTCGTTTTGTAATTGCCGATGACCACTTAGTTTTAAGCTCCTAATGGTTTTGCTCGGTTTTCTCAACGGCTTGAGTTAGGCATTGCAATTCACGTGCTGTGACCTGAATCAATCAATGGAAAGAGTAAAAATAAACAAAATATAGCAATCTATAACGCTTTAATGTTTAATCTACTTTCTTTCAGTTCTAAGCAGCTCTCTTTCAGTAGACAGAACAGTCAACTCCATTGCCTATCTATGAAAAGATTAGTTTTTTAAACATGTCCCTTCGTAGTAGTTATTTTGAATTTGATATTTTCATTTTTAACTCCAACAAACACATTTTCACAAATAGAAATATTCTGCTAAATTTAATATTCCCTTTATAAATTATATATTCAAAGAAAATAAAATATCATTTATGTTTGTAATTAACAATCCAACAAAGGTACGAGGTACAAGCATGACACTCTTTATGAATTTATGTACTTAATGCGAAGTTAAAAATAATAAAGAGGAAAGAAAAAACCAGTTAAAGAAAAAACCAACATAAAATTTTATTTTATTATGAAACATAACAACAAATTGTTATAATCAACCATTAAGATGTCAGACGCGGCTTCAAACATATATAAATTATATACGAGGTGTAGGCGAAAAATATCAGCAATAATCGTGTAGAAGAGATAATGAAGCAAATTACTATTGTACAACTATGTTCCACTCAATTTTTATAATAAATTTAAGTGATTACTGAAAATTAAAAGAAAATTATAGATATTTATTTTCATCGAAAAATCTCTATCCATATTCATTTACCTGCTTGTGGTTCTTAGTCTTAAAGTCACCTAGCAGTAGTCTTAAACGTACATTTACGTAAAATAATGCAACTTCTAGCAATTGATTTTAAAACTTTAACTAATGATATACTCCTTCAGTGTAGTAAGGAGTACTGCCAAAGACTGCGCTTCTTAGCAACCAGAGTTTTACACTTAATTATTTTCCCTAACATTAAAAATCAAAAGTAATTACTTTCCTCATCACTAAAGGAAATATCAAGAAGTTTAACGTTTTATTTCGTGGGGTACTCAGCGACCGGCTGAAAGATTCTATCTCTTTCCATAAACTTTCATTTCGATCCTCTCGCTCTCTCACTTTGCTCTTATTCCATTTTTGCGCTGTAAACATTACAGCCAGCGTTGCCGCTTTGGTCCAATCGGACCAAACTTGGTAGTTTTTCGTTTTTAAAAAACAGTTTGGTAGTTTGGTTGGTTTGTTGAATTTTTTTAAATTTTTGGTAGGTTTTCCTCCTGTAGCAATTTTTTAGCATAGTAAATTTTTCATCTTAAAAATTCAGAACATAGAATAAAAAAATGTAAGAGGGAGTTTACACTATTGGCATTGTATCAGCTACAAAAGTCATGATGCAGAAGTTTGTAGGCAAGAGGTGTAGAGAAGCTTGCGGGGTAGCAAAAGTAGCACGAAATGAATTTTCATGACTCTTTTTAGTTTTTTCTCTCATATTTCTCTCATTCCTGTTTCTTTCTCTCGCTTTTTGCAGTTATATGCTTAAGCGGTGTTACCAAATGGCTGTTTTTTTTTTCCTATAATATTCAAAAATTGTTGAAAAATTAATACGTTTAGTTTATGGCAACACTTGAAAGATTGGTTGATAAAACATCATAAAATTCTCTCACTTGCTACAAAAGAGTCATAATGTAAACGCGTGATGACTTACGGAGATTCACCAAAAGAGAAAACAATAAAAAAGTCAGCTACAATGCCCTTAATCTAAACTGGCTCTAACTTTGAATAAAATAAACAATAACTTTGATAGTGTTACCACTGTTTTCAAAAACTGTTTTGGGTGTACTAAAAAACATCTCTGCTTTTTTGCATAGAGATTATTAACGCTATAACCATCTCTGGTTTAAAAAACGTGAACAATATTATGAAATTAAATTAACAATAGCCCAATTCACAATCTTATAACATAATATAATTTCAGAAACGACATTCCATCAACCAGGTAGAACCACTCTTAAAATTTTTGTTTTCAAACAAATTTAAATAATATAATACTTTTAGTGAACATTGCAAAGAAACAGTCAAAGGAAAATTTAGAACCGAATGGTTGAGCGAATTTGATTGCCTCTAGGAAAGGGATGGATGTTCATTCTGCACAGTATGCTCTGAAACTATTTTGAAACCAATGAATTATATGTGATATTTTTTGTATTTTAAATTTCTTTTGTTTTTTTTATCTGTATACATTTTGTATACACATACATACATCCGTTATTTTAAATGAAATATTGCTTTTATGTTGTTATTTTATGTATATTTTTATGGTTTTTTTTATAAAAACTGGAATTTTATATAAGCCAAAATAAAAATTTTGATTTTATTGAAGAAATGCATTTTAAAATTTTTGGTAGGTTGTTAACGATTTTGGTAGGATTTTTGAAAATTATTGGTAGGAAGTCAATTTCTTGTGTGGCAACTCTGATTACAGCGATTTATCTATCTGCCCTTTTTAAAAGTAAAATGCTTTAAAAACGAAAACACAAACATATTAATTTTATGTTGGTTTTTTAGCATCACAGTAATTTTTTATATTTTGCGAAATAGAAATATCAATCTGCGATGTCTTAAGCTTGGGTATTCTTCGCAATGCCATTCTCACCTTTGCCGTTATGGTATCTAACGACGTAATCCCCAGTGATCCCTGCTGTAAATAGTTTCAGAATACCCTATTATGATTCAGTAGCTATCAGAATATACGCTAGGTAACGACGTGCTAAGCTGAGTATATTCACAGCTTTCAAAAGCGAAAATTCTCAAACTTAACCCAAGAACCAATTATTTTCCCAGTATGGCAATAAAATATGTCAACAAATTCTTCGTTTGTCCTAAGAATCTGCTCTGAGCGCCTCCAATAAGTAGGCAGTCGGCTTTTCGTTCTATGTGTGCAGAGCATATGACATCATTTAATTTTTGTAGGCCCTGTTGAAGGCTACTCCCGCCCTTACTCTTAATAAAGATCTTCATCATTCTCAAAATGGCGGAGTATCCTAATATGTCCATCCAGGTTTATAGTTTTAATTTTCTTAATGCCCGTCCAGCTGAGGGCTGTTAGCTTTTTTTGTACTGAGTTGCATTGAGGTGGTAAGTACTAAATTTGGGTGGGGTAACTCCTAACTATGCGCGTTATGGATCCACATAGTAGAATATAGAGCCTTGATATTGAACTATTTGATTCTCGGCCAGTATTTTGATAGCAAACTCAAGGACAGGCTTCAGCCCGTCGGGCATGTTAACATTCCCATCCTTCTTCATAGATAACGAGGTGCTTAGAGTAACTATGTATACGAAAGCCTAGGTAACTGGGTAAAGTAAGTAGGTCATGACTAGGATTCAAAAGAGAGGCCATATCGTAGAAGAACAAAACTTTCTTAATTGCCATCGTAAAATGGTGTAAACCAATTGCCGTCGATTAACTCGGCTGGTAGGCAGATCCTTCTAGTTTGACTATCCAAATTGTTTTCATAGCCTTTAAAATTAGCCAACTAAGTGTGATCGGATGCTGTGTTGTGAGTAGTTTTGTGTCCCTCGTCAACTTATCTTAAGTCTCGTAAGTTTCTTTACATTTAAAGACCCGATATCCTAAAGTTAACTATAAATAAAACTTTTGTACATCATCTAACTGCTGTTAAAAACATTTTAGAAATATGAAAATAAATTTGGATGATTAACTCCTACATATCAATTTACTTGCTCGAGTACACACCTCGTATATTGCATAAAAACCGTTTATATTCATTTAAACACCCCAACACATAAACAGACAACAGTGACGATAGATTTATATGTATGCAAATGTGACTGACTGTATGCATGGACTGCAATTACCGTTAAAATTTATAAGCAAAAAGAAGTTTGTAAGAATTTTTAACAAAATACACCAGCAACGATTTTTACACAAGAGATGCCAGACAATAACATCATAAGGTTATCTTATTAGGAGTAACGGATTTATAAGCACTTAAAAAATCTTAGCATTTGTTCTTTGTAAAGAAGTTCGCAACGCTAGAGATGCGATTAAAAGCAGTTATATTTGAATGAGATTATATAAATTGGATTCAAATTAAATTAAGTAGGTTTTAGAAGATCAAGAAAAACTATTATAAGGTAATTATGTGTATATAAATGCAACAATTGTAAGTGTCCTTGGGTATTATAAAATAAAGCATTTAAAAATCAGTCTTATTATTGCTGACTTTTACAAGGTGACCGCCGGGAAGAAAAATTAAAGAGAATAGATCTTGTATTGATGAATGTTTAATTAAATATAATTTCCGATATCTATGTATGTTATACAATATCAGATAAATGTCCACCTCTGTTAGCCTCACAAATGCGAGCCCTTTTTGATATATTTCACACGATATTTCATTAATTTCATTACGAATATTTTGGTTCAGTTGCTCAAGAGTTTCTGGTTTGTTTGCATTAACCTTCATTTTCAAAGAAGTACACTGTACCTACACTGTAAATTTTAATGGGAGTAAAGTTGACTGTGCCTCTTCACTTATTATGATTTTTTCATTAAAATCGGGGTTGTCAATGGCGAGCTGTAACATTCTTTTGGCATACGAATGGCTGCGTAAATGGTCATGCGGAAGAAGCTCTTGTGACAACTAAATCTCAAATGGAAAAAAAATCAAATCCTTGTGCAAAATGGTGGCCAATGTTATTCTCTGAAGAACGAGCTCCTGAACACGGCGTCGAATTGAGGTTAATGGATTGTGTTGAACACTTTCTTGACCTATCACCCACAGACCCTCTTTCTCCGAAATCATTCACTACACGACAAATAGCGCGTTTTGCTGGCACGTTGTTTCTCCAAAAAATTTCACGTAATTGATTTTGATAAAATGTTTTAACGATTTAAACACATTTGTTTATGGAATATTTTTTCATATTTTTGCCTCATGCCTACTTCACTGCTACCAAATATGAGCAGTCAAGACTAATGTTTACCAAAATAGCGGCAAAACAAAGATCATGATCATGGATTTGTTCGCCTGTTTAAAATGAAAAATCGTTTGTAAAAATTACTTAAATACAACACATAACCCAAGTTTAAAAGAATATTAAATCTGGCAATATTAAGGGACTTTGTTTGGTTACTTTTATTAGAAGGAGCAGCAAGCAGATATGTGCACGACCATGCATACCCAGCCAACATTTTTTTGTGGCATTTAAACACAACTGTTAAGTAGAGTAAAGCTATTTTGTACTCAAAATCGTCATCCATAGTAAGTGTTAGTAATCACAAGCCATTCTCAGCTGACAGCTGACAGCTGAACAGGATATCAGTGCAATCTGACTCTGAAAAGGAATGATTTCTTTGCAGTTTTAAGTTTATAAAAAGTAGCGAAAAGGAGAATTGAAGGACTTTATTCTGCTTCCAAACTTTATTTTGTTATTCCTAAGTACACACATATATACAAATAAATGCATCTGAAGCTTTGTCTAAACACGAAAGAAAGTTTAATAGAGAACTTAACAAAATTCGTAAAATTAATCTTTCTTTGTCTAAAAGAAGAGTTTATAAACTTAAAAACAACAAAAAGCAAAAGTTTTGTTCACTGGGTTTTTACTTCTTTTGATATTTATTTGTATGTTTTATTATTGTATTATTATTATTATTTTATGTATGAATTTGCGTAGACCATTAAATATTAAAAAAAAAAAAACGAATAACATTTCACACTGCATTACCAGCACTATATCAACACTCTTGTTATTTGCGTCTATAAAAGTGCAAATGGGTATTCGCATTTGTATGTTTCGCAATAAAGTGAATAAAGGAAAAAGCAAAAAGTGGATTGCGACAGTGATGGGGTGTTCGTCATACCATAAAGTTAAAAGCAAATGTACGAACAATCAGTCAGCACCCGCTATAATTGGTAAACTCTGCACAGTAGTTAAAATGTTTTTCTTTCTATTACATTAATATTAATTTAAGAAAAAGTGGGGTCAATCAGACCAAAATATTTAATTTAAGATAATGATATTTTTTCGAAATTAAAATACACTGGATTCCATTAGTAAATAATTTTGTCTGAGAGGCTTAGCTTAATAAACGTTCTGGGGAAAATTTTGCAGGCGCTTGGCTGCCAATAACACAATGTTCTGTTTATATAAGAATCAAAAAATCTTTTTTTATAGATATAAGCCGGCATTTCATTACGTTTCAGAGAACTATTCATTATGATTCAGAGAACTATTTCCTACAGAAAATTTGATTGTTCTTTGAAGTATATTATTTCCCTACTACATTGTCTCGTCGACGAAATACAATTGTAAGCCATATGACTGTCTCAGCTTTAAAATAATTGTTTTTCTTAGCAACAGTGGCGCGCATTTCTGCTGGTCAGGATTCACTATCATAGACATCTGTCTTACTTTAAAACTCGTTTAAAAATAGCGTCGTAAGAGTCACAAAAGATGCAAAGAACATATGGTTTTTTTCCCTGACCATAAAAAATCAACTCTGATCGCATAGCGAAATATAGTTTATGAATTATTTCAAAAAATTATAAAATCGTACAGCTCTGTTAAAAAGTCTGTCACACACATACTCTTTTAATCCATATCATACGTTTTGAGCACAAACGCAATTTTTGATAGACCGTACTACTAAGTATGATAGTGAACCGTGGCCATAATGAAGTAAACATAACCTGCTTTAATTAAATTTCTGTTCTTTTAAGTTCTTTTTGAAATTTTAGGCTTTCAAGGTCAATTTTTGAAAATGAAAATTTTTATTTATTTATTCCGACGTTTCGTTGGATAATCCCAACTTCATCAGGGAAATTTTATTTTGTATAATATTTTAATTTTAACAAACAAAAGTTATTCAAAATATTTAACATTTAAAACGACAAATAATTTTTTTTAAAAAATAAACAAAATTTAAACATCAAATAAAATAACATTAACATAATAGCACACCACTCGTTCTTAAAGTGAATATCACAGTATACTCTGCTTTTGCTGCTATTTTTTATCACTCTACTCCACTCTCGCCCTTTCTTATTTACAAAAAAAAAAACCAACACAAATAAAGAAGTGGCGTTCTTGCCTGAACTCGATATCTCTTCAAACAAAAGTAAAAGTAGACCGTAAACCAGAAATCCAAAGGGAAACCAATCGGGTCACTTCATCATTTTCCGTTAGAGTTAATTCTTTAGAAGAAATTTTCAAAATTTGAAAGTATAGAATGAGCCTCTTTGAAAAAAGATATAATTTGCTACAGCTGTGAGGCGAACTCTTCACTTTGATAACTTTGACTTCTCACTTTGACTTCCATCCCTTGCTCCATCTATATACCAGGTGTTTTTTGTCATGGTAATTTAGAGCTAGAAAAAATATTTTACATTATTTTTTTAAATATTAGCGTAATCAAGTTTGAGATTTTTTAGAAGCGAGAACCCGGTTAAAACCACTGTTAAACGTATCTAAGCGCCAAAACTTTCTATTTGTTTTTTGCAGTAGTAGTTTAACATTTCATTCATATTTATTGTTATGCGTTTTGCTTTCTGTTTTCGTCAAGAAGTAGTGAAAGAGAGAGGGGGTGTTGGCTTAAATAACAACAGCGTAGAAAAGTAAAACACGAAATCATAAAATAAAGCTTAAATTTACGTATTTATGTTTATTTTCACAGCAACCCAAACACACGGACACATAACATAGTAAGGAAAAAAAAGAAAAATTTGTAGTGGAATAAATTCTTAATCTCACAAGTACTAAATTTGAAATACACCCAGTGCGACGAACATAATTTTTAATATTTTTGCTTGTTGTTGTTATTGTTTCGTACTGATATACATTTGTTTTATTTTGTTTACTTTTTGTTTTTTCTTAGTTGGCAAAAAAAAATCGAGTACGTGAGCAAGTATGATTATATAAAATAAAAAACTCTCATGCTAGAAAAATTATGAAACATAAAGAAAATCTAAATCAACCCTTATTGCTCCCTTCATAGCACGTATCACTCACATTTTCTATATCGTTTATGCATTTTTATTTCTTTAAAGTTTAAACTAATAAATTCGTTTAGTTTATATTTATGGAAAATTATTTTTATAGTCTTCAGACAAAACTTAAATTTATTATTGGGGGTTAAAGATATGATATATTAGCGGGCGTTTAAAATGTCTAGTGATTTTCTCCTAGAAATATTCAATTAAATTAACCACTTTTCTCCGCAATAATTATTTCTTTCACCCAGGTGTCAGTAAAATCTGACGCCTTGAAGAAATTATGCCATGTCACCATAACTGTGCTTGGAACATTTTTCTAAATGGGATACAGGCCCTTAACGCAGAGAAAAACCATATCGTGTGTTTAATATTCCTAGTCTTCCCCAGAAAAGCTTTTCTAAATTAATATCTGTGAAGAAAAAAAGATTTTCTAAATTAATATCTGTGACTCATAGCAAACCTGAATACGAAACTTGCATAAGAATTAAAAGGAAATAAAAGGGCTTTCGATTCTTTTAAGCAAAACTGGTGTTACAGAAACCACTAGCTTGAGTTACTGTACAGTCTCAAAGCAAGAGATGATTAATTACGGCATACTACTCATCCTTACGAAAACGAAATGCACAAAAGGATTAAGGTGTTTATATATCAAGGCAATACAGGAAAACACATTTGCTTTTTGAGAACTTTGCCTAAACAATGCCAGATCGATGGAGAAAAATACGTCTGCAACAGTTCACGAAATCTAATATCTTATTCCAGGCAAAATTTCATTAAATATCATCTGCTAGAGGAACCGCAGGTAAAAGGAATAAGAATTATAGATTCTAAAGACTGCAGGCCACAAGCTTAATTTCACGATATGTTACAAATGCAGACTATTTTATGTATTATTGGCAGCGTCAGATTCGTTCGTTTCTGGCATCTTCGTTTATGGAAAATAAAAGTAGCACGGGGCACATCCTTCATATACTTAAATAAAAACTGGAGCCTAGAACTCATCTGCTACTTGGCAGTGTTTAAACTTAAGTAAACAAGAGGACAGTTGCAGTTGATTTTCTTTACCTTAGTCATAATTATTTGACAACGAAATTTCTCTGCCAATGGCTGATAATTATGTGCTTCAGACTTTTATAAATTCAGGCGTTTAGAATATTTTGCTCATTTACTCTAATAATGTCATAACTCAATATTTTAAATTTTGAAGTAAATCATATAGAATTGTTCTCCATTTCATGCTTTATATTGTGTATACGTTTCATCTTTATGTCTTTAGTACTTTTCACGTTTTTAGAGAATAAGCCGTTATATAATTTCATGTTTGGAAACTTTGTTTGTCAATAAGAATGACACATTTGAGTTGTAGAGTGAACTTCATAAATGGATTTTTTATTTATGAATCATTTTACTTTAGTGAGAACTTCTTCAATCTAATATTTTTCTAAATGATGAGAACGAGTCAAAAACTTAACCTGCGATTACATCGAAATATAGTTTTTTGAGTTATGACGTTCTATTAGAAAATGAACGATTTAAATTATTAAAATCTTAAAAAATATTTTTGGATTATATCCGTGTAATTAATATACTGCTTCATATTCTCAACATAACTAATATGGTTAGTTAGTTTATTTTTACACAAATGGCTTTTTTGGATTTGGAGTAGTAACAAAACGTTCACTTATTTTTAATGCAAAATGCGAATTGCTTCACAAATGGTGGATCAGTGTAAATGAAATTTATAGTGGCTAAAGGTTCAATGAGTTATCTGCCCTCTAAAAAAATTACTAAAAATATAGAATTTTGGGCAACGGGAAACGATTATGAGCCACTGTTTGATCGCTGTACTTAACATCAAGATAAGTGGGAAAAAATTATCGATGAGGTTTTCTCCAAATATTAATAGCTGTGAATTTTCTTAATACAGTATAGGAAGCTTTCCCAGCCCAAATCTTTTAGAAAAAAGAAAACAATTATGTTATGATAAACTGGTAATCTATATGAGTATATCACTATAAACACAGAGATGAACCACAATATTTATATATCCGGACTTTGGTTGTTATAACACTAGATATAATGTTTTCTTTTATGTACGTTAAATAATCATTGCAGTGCTAGGAATTTATTTATTCGTCAACAAACAGCCCACTCTTAAACTCATTCAACCAAGCGCCCATTTTCTTCTTTTCTTTCATTTTTTTATCATCTCATTGCATTTATCTGACACTTTGACACATTTCCTCAAAAGAAATATTTGAATGTGATATGTAATCAAAAATATTGTTTCGTATGCAACAAATATGCACTCCAACCACTAGCATCTGCATCTGAATGGTGCTATAAAAAAAATTCTAAAAAAAAAATTAAAAAAAAAATCATATGCACTGGCTGTCATTCAATGTACCGCAAAAAGGTGTCAAAAATTGTTTGAAGTCTTTGCGATAATAACGTCATTTCTAAACGTACACAAGTATTTCATATAAAACTGCACATTTTTTGACAGCAGTAGAAAAGAAGGAACACAAAATGTAAAAAAAACAGCAAATTGCTGTTATTGTATGTTGCAATAGTGAATGGACATGACAGTTATGGCGCGTTAGGAAACGTATTGCACACACAAAAATGAAAAAAATTAAAAAAAAACGCAGTAAAATATCATAACAAATAGAAATAACAAGAAGGTTTAACAAATAACAGCAATAAAGAAACAAATATACCAACGAACGCTTAAAAGAACAAACAAACAAAAAAAGACATTTGTCGTATACATACGTATGTATAACTTTTGGTCAGACGGTCTACAAATGTCATTTGCATACATGCAGTTTGACAAGTAAGCGTGACAGTTAGGCTTTCATACATGCATACAACGTATACTAACACAAGTATAAATACGAGCTTACACTTGTTTGCCACAAAAATAGAAAAAAATAACTAAAAGCTCCCAATTTTTTCTGTGTGCTAATTTTTGTTGTTTCCCTATAAACCGCTAAATCCATTGCTTATAATTTGTGGTTCTACCAACATCCAGAACGTAAAAGAATTTAAATATATAAAACTTATTATAATTGATGGCCGTTGTCAAGATCGAATGGCATACATTGCGGCAAAATAAAAAAAAAAGTTAAGTTACAAGAGTATTAAGGAGTTCTGTTTATTTATCATTGCGTGTGTAATTTCTACAACATCCATTTCCGACCCCATTAAAGTATATACAAAGTTCTTATGCATAGCGAAGTCAATTGAGTAATGTACGTCTTTCAGTCTGTCCGTCCGTGTCCGGGTTGAAACCAAACTACCAACGCACTAGATGAGCCAGAAAAACCTTAACTACGCCAATCAATCAGACATAGTTTCAAAAATCAGCAAGTTCGATCTATGTCCTTCGAGGCAGCGGGCAAAACACCACGCCTGGCTCTAATTTTTCATATCATTGGAATAAATCTACTTTTATGAAGTAACTCCAATTAAAAAAAAAAAAAAAAAAACAAATATATGAGGCCTTAGAGAATTAAAAGATAAGAAAAAAACATAAAGAGGGAAAATTTACGATCGCCCATATTTTCCGAGTTACGGGGCTCTGAAATTTTCAAATTCTTTTATGGGTATCATTTTAAAGCTTTTGAAGAGATCTTTAAGGAAATACTAAAATACTTAAAAACTGCTTAAAAGTCGATCATATTTTTAGGTACAATTATTTATAGAACTTATTTCTTAAATTTAACAGCGGGAATTTTTTATTGTATAATTAATATTAAAAAAAAATAAATAATAATAATAATGTAATAAAAAATTCCTGTTGTTTAATTTAATTTAATATTTGTAAAGTGCCTGCGCATATAAATAGATTATCGTAGTGTGTTGTTATAATTTATTTTTTACCATCTTTTAACTGTATAAAAGAGCCGAAAAAAGTCAGCCGTATACAGTGGATAAAAAAAAAATAAAATCATCGTTGATTATTGCTGATTTTGCTTAAATTTGTTTAGACATTTAAAATGTTTGTGAGAAGTTTTCTGAAGGGCTAAATAAGCGGCAGCGAACGGTTAACGAGAGTGCTTTCACCCTCAAAAATCAATATCGATGATTTAAATAATTAATCGAAATAATAGAAAATAGCACGAAAGAAAGATTTGTTTTTAAGAGCTTATTTCTTATTTTTTAATTCTCTGTTACCCCATTTTTTTGTTTTTTTTTGTTTGGAGTTACTTAACCAAGCTAGATTTATATACATTTTGAATGGTATATTAGATTCATCATTGCCGAATATAGCATTCTCAATCGTTAATTTGAAAGTGGTGCCATTTATGGCTTAAACTTAAAAAACATGAATATTTTATGGGGACACCCTTTAATTTTTAATACTATGAACTATTTTTAAACTGGACTAATCTATAAGCATTACCTTTCAAATAAAGAAAAACTTTTAAAAATCAGTTCAAAAATGACTGAAATAAATTCTAAGCTCTTAACATGAACCAGTTTAGTAGATTTCTGATTTTTTTTGCGCTCTCAATGAGCAAAAAGGCTCCGAGAAAAGAGTCAAAAAGATTAATTTCTAGTTTATATGATTTGCTGCCTTGTAGATGCCATTTATAATGTAAATTAAATTACCCTTTTAATATTACAACAATTTTTATTTTTAGTAAGGAAATTGTACGAAAAATTGTTAAAAAAGCATTTTGTTATTAATTACGAGTGTAGGACTTTTTTAGACACAATTATTGTTCGACGATAGATAGAAAAAAAAAAAAAATAGGACGGGTCCCGGAGTAAAAGAGGGTGAATAACAATTCTTTATAGTGTGCAACAATGTTATCCATGGAATATAACATTATTCAAATAACCGATTTTGCTTTCGTTGTATAATTTAAAGTGGTCTAAACTTTGATGAATGTATCTGATATATGCTGTGTTAATAAGGCATTAGTTTTTAAATTATAAATGCATGCGATATATAAGTCGTCAAATATCTCTTTCAAAACTTGGCGTTGATTTATGGCTTATAGCGTTTTCGTGCTCTAACCGCAACCCGATTATATCCGGCAAATTGACATCTCTGTGTCTCCAATACTGCCCGCTACTTTGTTTTTTTTTCTTCTTCAAACCAATCTCGCTCTTGATTAAATGGTAAAGATAAGGGTTGATTACACTAAAAAAAATATTTGGCAAAACTTAAATCAAAGGTAAAAAAAAAAAAATCTATAAAGATTGAAAATTTAGCGGAAGCTTGTGATCCACAGCAGCCAAACTATTATAAAATATCAACAATAATAAAAACTAAATCTTTTTAACCGACCTGAAAATATTTATTTATATTGCAGCTTCCATAACCCAGTCATTACTGAACTGATTTTGAATTTTGAATTGAAAGGAATTGATTACAGCTTGGCCCTGCTTTAAAATCAGTTCAAAATTTTAAAAATTAAAGGCTGCCGTCATACAACATTCGTGTTTTAAAGGTGCATTGTGACTCGTAAAGGGCACCACTTTAAAATGAAAAAAACTGAGTATCGCTGTAGTTTCCACTAGCAAAAATCATACAAAAATAAATTAAAAAATTAGAGGGTGTACCCATAGGTGACTTAAATTGACATATAGGCCTATCTTTTAAACCGTTGTAGACAAACGCTTGCAGATTCAACAAAATGTCAATTGCTGTGAATGTTCTAGTAAAAAGTATTGATATGCAAAATTATAATTAAAGGGTGCCCCAATATTTCATTTAATTTGATGTAAATGGTCATACTTTTGAAAAGTTGTAGACAGACGCTTGAAATTTACAACGAAGCTGTATTGCTAGCTCCACTACAATAAGTATAAAATTTGGATTTGTAAATTAAAGGGTGTCCCAATAGTTAATGAATTTGATGTATGTAGCAAAAATTTTAAATTTTTATAGACAGGCAGCTGAAACTTAAAAGCGACCTATATTGCTAAGCCCGCTATATAAACAAGTTTATAATTTTAGTTTAGAAATTAAAGAGTCTTTCCCTAATTACTGTAATATCGACCTATCTTTCGAACCGTTTAGGCAAACACATGCAAATTGGACAGAATGATCACTGCTACAACCGTTACTATAAGTATTAAAATTCAAAACTATAATTAAAGGGTGTCCCAATAATTAATGCAATTTGATTATGTGGCCATACTTTGGTACCCTTATAGACAGACATATGAGTCTAGCGTTCTATTTTTTTAAAACTTAAGTGGTCAAAATATTCCCTCGTTGTGGTTGGCAACACTACACCAGTATAAGTTTGTGTGAGAATTTTTTTTGTTACTAGAAATCTTTATTCTTTTAAGACTCTTGCCAACGCTTCCGCAACGGAATGTGTTTGCATTTGTATTTTTGTTTGATTTGTTTTGTTTTGTGTTTTTTTTTTTTTTTGGTTTTAGCAAGTGGTTCAAAATTTTCAATATTCGCGTATAAAAAAATGTTGTTGGCTAGATTTTTGTTTTGTTCGTTGGCCGAAAATTTATGGCGGTTAATTTTTTTTTATTACTCGTATGAATCAATAGCCTGTAGGTTGGCAGGCTTACATATCAAACATGGTGATTTTTTGACAATCGTTTTCATAGCAATTGTCATTTAAACATGTTAAGCAACCATGTGTCAAGTGGATTTAGGTGGGCTTTTTTACAGCTTTTTTTTTTTTGTTGTGTGTGCAAATTCATTTACACTCACATTCATTGTGCTATTTATTTATCTATCTATTAGTATGTATGTAGCTGTTCATATGGTACGGGAATGTGTTAATGTCTTATGAGTTCATATGTCTTGTTGTCCGTCCACTTGTTATTCGTATGTCTATTTGTTTGAAACAAGTGTAGGAAAATAGTTTCATTTTGGGTGTGAGAAAATTTTGAAAAATTTAAATGAAAAACTATCAGATTTTTTTTCTCCTTATATTTTTGTTTAAATTTTTCTATTTATTTTATTTTTTTTGTTCATTGATGTTGCATAAACTTATAAAGAATTTAAATTTTTAGGTTTATTACTTGAAGTTGATTTTAAATTTTCCTGTTGTTCAGACACCAGATTTTTTTGCAGCCAAAAGTCAAAACACACAAAAGAAAAGCATGAAATGAAGTGAGTTAAGGATACAAGGAGAAAAAGTATATTTTAGCAAAACCCATAAACATGCGTAATGGTAGACTGCGCATAAGTATCGGAAAATCATTACAGAGTATATACACACTGCTAAGAAAAATCATAATTTGTTGTTGCTTTTTTTCGCCTTCTAAAGCAAAAGTATAGATTTATAAATGTATTTGTGTGGTCGTATATATTTTTATAGAGATGAAATCGTATGATTTAAGTTTATGAAGGAGTTTAAATTGATGTTGTTGGTCTTAATACTTTTTATTTTTTTTGTTTGTGCGGCAAAAAAATAAAAGATTCGATTAAAAATCTTATACCACTACAAGCTTGCAGTAATTTTTTGTAGCTGCAAATATTAGCAATAGTTGAAAAAAAAACTGTGGGGAAAAACCACACCAATTTCGAATTAAGTGTCAGCCGTTCGGCCGATTAAGCGGTGGTCGGCTGCCTTTATAACTAGAACAATTTTAATTATTCAAGCACATTCACCAAAGTCTCACATTAAATCTTCCATTAATGAATAGAAAAATATCCTGTTACAGAAACGGAATTAAAAATGAGTAAAATATTTCTTCTTGTTCAAAAATCATTGCTTTTTCTATGTTCTGTGTTCGGTATGTAACCGGATGGGTGATATCTGTTGAAACATACTTTGGTGCGAAAACGATCCATCGAACGTGTAATTGAATGCTTTGATCGACGGCCGTAAAATTGACGTTGTGCATGAAGAAAAGGGGGAATATAATAATAATAAAATCTATAAACAATAACAATAATCAGAAGCAAGTGTTAACTTTCAAATCGGTTGTTGAAGAAAACTGTGTCATTAAGTAATAAACGAAACGCTTAAGATTGAGAAAACTGTTTTTTTTTAGCTCTGAATATACTTTACTTCATTTTACTTCATTGTAATGTGAAGGCTTCAATATTGACTTTGCAGAAAGTTGTTACTTAAGCTCGGAAAAAGACGATCTTATTCCAAACGAATTAGAAAGGTGTAACATCCCTCAGCATGATTAAGTATAAGAATAAAGCGGACAGGATTTTCCTATGTAAATCAGTTTTTTATAGTTTTTGATTACGAATAAAATCATTCCTGTTCGGTTAGGTTAGGGCAGTAGTATATGTATGTATCAGACTCATTAAGAATATAGAGTTAATTTTGATACAAGAAAAATTAAATTATGATCAAATGCCCTGCTTAATTCCTCAACGGGATAATTTTTTAATGCTTAAAATTGTAGCTCACCACCGCAGCTTCATTGCTTTTGATCAGTTTTGTATACTATAATTCAAGATAAACACGTCCTAAATGAAAGCAATGTGAATTAACATTAATCCTATTGGAGCAGAATATCAGACAAACTTAGTGCGGCAAATGCTGACATCAGGAAACGAATTAAGGATGGCACCTCTAAAACTATAAAATAGACCATGTTAAATATATATAATGTTTAAAATTTAATTTTTAATCCTAATCTATCAAGAAAGCGCCAGAGGAAAGAAAATATTATTTTGAATTCTTCACCAAGATTCCTCAGAAAGATGAAAGATAGCAGTAACTACAAGGTGTCCACAGGGAAGGTATACGACTACTGCTACTATTTTGTTTGTTTCCAATATAATCATGGTTGTATGCAATGTGGCACACGCCTCAAGTATCCAGTTGTGGCATTAAAAAGTTTTTAATCATATCACGATATCCCTCCCCATTTACAGTTAACGTTACGCTGTTTTCATTTTTAGAGAAGTAAAATTCAATGATTCCTCCTTACCAAATTGCACAGCAGACTGTCACCTTTAATGGATGCAAAATTGACTGATGAACAATTTGACGGCTTTCCATTGCCCAGAACAGACTATAGTGTTTCTTCACATATCCATTCAAATCACTCATTTTTCATGAAAATCAAGGTGTTATGCGAGCTGTAAAATTCTATTGGCATATGTATGGCGGTGTAAATGGTCTTGTGGAAAAATCTCTTGTGTCAACTGAATCTGAAATGGAAACAAATGCAAATCCTTGTGCAAAATTGTGTCCAAAGTTGTTTTTTGAAGACCAAGCTCCTGAGTACGGCGTCGCATTGAGATAAATGGATTAATTTTTCTTGAGCAGCAGTAAAGTTTTCTGTCGATCTTGTAGTACATTGTGATCCATGCTTGAGCCTATCACTTACAGACCCTCTTTCTCCGAAATCATTCACTACACGCTAATTAGTGCGTTTTGTTGGCACGTTATTTCTCCCGAAAAAATTTTACGTAACTCACTCATCTTCACAATAATCGATGATTGATTTTGGTAAAATGTTTTAGCGAATAAATCACGTTGGCTTAACGAAAATTTCTCCATAATAAATATAACTGCCAAATATAAACTGTTGAGACTCATGTTTATCAAAATGGCGGTAAAACAATAGCTATAGGTGGACTTAAACTTAGATAACTGGTATGAATACACAGGAAAAAAGAAAAATCAACTTCAATTAAAATTTTTTTTAGAAATTTGTAATGCCAGTTAAACTGTTTGCTAATTTTGAGCCTACAAACGATTTGTTCATATTAATTAATAATTGGTAAATTTGAAGTTTGATTATGTTTTATTATGAATTAAATTATTTAATGTAGAAACAAGCATGCGATTTAATTAACCGTTTATTTGAGCGAATTAAAAAAATAATTAACTTTTCAAATAAATATGTTAATTCCTTCAATTAAAAAATTAATTGTATTTTAGCATGTAAAATATATTAAATTTTTTGGTTGGCTTAATTAAAAAAGTAATTGTATTTTAAAATTTAAGCCCATTAAATTTTTAATTAATTAGTTATATTTTTATAATCTTATGAATTAATTTTTTAGTTGGTATAGTTATTGCTAGTTCAATTAAAAATTCAATAAATAATTTTTTGATTTGATATTTTGATTGTACACTCTAAGCGATGTCACTTATATTACTAGCCCATAGCTTGGAACACACTATTAAATTATCTTGTCAACAGGCATAGTTAAGTTCTGTTATGCTCTAAACAGATTCACCACAGCAAGATACACGAACACACGACAGCAAATGACGCTAGCAACATTTGTCGCCTTGTATGCAGCTACATAATTATTTTGAAGGCAGCAGCTACACAATAAAAATATGAATTAACTGTATTTCAGTGATGTTATTTAAGCGATTTTTAAAGAAGCAGCTCCGATTTATAATTACAAAAATGTTTTAACTATTTTGTAAGAGGCTATTTAAAGAGTAGAATAATTCGTTTGGATTGTTTTTAAGATTGAAAATATATAGAAGTATTTCTCAGAAGCAATAATAAAAACAGTAGTGTGTGTCACGTAGTTTCTTGTCCACTAAAATAAAAAATACTAAAAACAACAGTTTTTGATATCTATTAAAACCAATCATGTTATGTATTTACAGATATCCCATACGAAACTGAAATTAATATAAGTACTTCAACCAGCAAGTACTAAGAACAGAAGTAAATTTTTAACTAAATGTTGTCCAGACAAAAAGAAATTTTAGTTTTATGTACATCTTAATACATTCCTCAAAAATTTTTACAATTATTCTTCGTACATTTTCGCCATGACAATTGTAGTATTTTTAATTCGTCGGTGTGGCATTTCTAGTTTTTTTTTTTTTTAAATACAAATTTCGAAAAATATGTTTTTATCAATTATTGAAAAGTATGTAAAAAGTGTTAAAATTTTTCTATATACAAAATTAAAATATGCTGACAACTGTTTAAGTACAATTATACCGGTAAAATTGGGTGATTTTACATTGGTTTCTATTTTTCTACGAAAAAAGAAAATCTGTGTTTGAACCAAGGTTTTAAAGGATCTCCTCATAAAATTTTACTCAAATCTATCCAGCTGTACTTACGTGAGACGGATAAGAATTTAATAAATGGGTATTTTGTATTCCAAATCAATTATTGTCTTCACCAGCAACACAATTTTCCTTAAATATTTCATGTACTGAAATTATTCTGTTACAGTTTTATTATAGATGTACACTTAAATCTGTAAAAAAATAATTTTTATTTTATATTTTAATAAGAGATTTTAAGCACTTATTATTTTACATGCCTTATAGTACTGACATCACTAAACTGTTTATTGTCACCAATAAAAACAGAAATTAGTTTAATTTGACTGCAGCCGCGAATTCAGCCCAGACAAAAACCTGCCGCCTTATTGCCTTGCTGTCAACAAATTAATCATTCTCATACAAACACATGCATTCTAATTCTGACATTTTGCAGTCGGTAGCTGCTGTCTCGAATGTGGTTATAGCATTAGCGTCATCAGCACTAAGAATATAATCGACTCGAAGATTGTGTTTAGTGGAATGATTTCACTATGGGTCTTTGGCTGTCACAAGAGTAAAAAAAAGTACTCAATTTCTCTTGTTGTGTAAAGGTTGAGCTTTAATATAAGTACGTAGTTAATATAAAACTGTACCTGCAATACAGGTTCTTTGTAAATTTCAACCGTCTGTCTATAACGCTACAATATCAGATTACATCAATTATTGTAATACCCTTTAATTTATAATTTTACATATCAATATTTGTTTTTATAATAGTCATAATAATCGACATTCTGTCCAAAATTGAAGGGTGTGTCTATAAAGGTTTAAAAGATAGAAACATATAGGTCAATTTACGTCACCTATGGGGACACCCATTAATTTTTAAAATTATTTTTGTATAATTTTTTGTTATTAGGAGCTATAGCGCCTTTCGGTACATAAAAAACGTAAAAAATTTGTATGTTATATGGGTACACCCTTTAGTTTTTAAAGTTATGAAGTGTTTTTAAAACAAGACCAATCTGTAGGTATAACCTTCTAATTAAAGGAAAAAATTTAAAATCGGTTCGGAAAAGACAAAATTCTGCGGGTACAAACATAAAAAAGCAACATTCAGTTGAATTGGTGAACCTTTTGTTTTTCTGAAGTCCGTTATAAAAAGGATAAAAGCAAAAAATCAAGTCAAATTTTCTGAACCATATTTTTTTTTCAAAAAAACAAATCAATTTATAACAAAATAGTCAACAAGATTCGTTGCAAAACACTGTTTTACAAAATTATACAACAATTAATTAATATTTTAAACTCAGTTCAACTTTTTCAAAAGCCATTAATTTCTATTCGCCATTAATTTTCGCAAAGTTTTTCTGTTTTTTTTTTTCTAATTTGCTTCCGATTTGCCCAAAGCACAATTAACTTAAGCACAAATCAAAAATATTTTTAACCCTGTTTATTGGATAACAATCAGCTTTAGAAAAAAAACACTCACTTTCTATTAAATTATAAATATTAAGCTGTCAGTTTCAATTCATACGCCTGTAGCGGGTTTTTCTTTTTCATTTATTTTACTTCATTTAAATTTATTCTATTTTTTCTATTTTATTAAAAATAAAATAGCGATGGACCCCAAAATGAACAAAATAACAAACAAATAGTTTTGACTTATGACATTTTGAAATGTTCACAGTTTAAGGGGAAAATTCATTCAATGTACTTGTTTTGTAGTTGTTGTTATTATTGAGGTATAAAAAAAAGTTGTGCAGAATTGGATTTAATTATTTTAAAGGTTAAACGAGTGTGAATGAAGTTTTTTAATAAAAAAAAAATTGAAACGTATGAGGAAAAAATGCGACTGGAGAGTACAACATGTGGGTACAACATGTTTTATGTGACCTAAATGACGATAAGCTTAGTCTTAGAAATTTTAATACGAAAACTAGAGCTCATACAATTTTTCAAAGTTTGTTTTTTTTTTTTTTTTTTTTTAATTTCAGAGGCCCTTTGGCCTAAAGATCCTTATTGTTTTCAAGATATAAAAATGAATGATAGAACCCAGAAAGTATCATGAGATATTTAAAACTATACTACATGAATCTGGTCAGTACTAATTGTTGACTTCGCATAACTCAGTGATGATTTTGATATTCTTTACTTGTCCTCATATTCTAACAGTCCCTATGAAGGGCCAAAGAATGTAAGCAAATATAAATATCTATTTCATAACTTGAGTATGATGGCGATCGTAGCCTTTAAGAGAAAAAGAAAAATTACATATTTCGTCTGTTATTGTTGGTTTGTCGATCTTAAATTTTTCCAGAATCCAGTGGGATGTTTCCTAAAGAATTAAATAAACGGACGCGAGTTGGCCACCAAGTCTAACTGCCTTCTACAATAATGAATTTTGCTGAATTTAAATTATTTATCCGAAAATTTAGTACGCTTAAATTAAGTGTACGTAAGATAAACCTTCCGATGATTTTAATACACAAATAATTTTAATTTAAATGATATACATACATAAGAACAACGTGTATTTATTATGAACACGGTACGATGGGATAGAATCAAAAGATTTTAGAACTAATTCAGCAGTGTGTAAAGTCTAGGCTGATTGATACAAACTTTGGCACGAGCATAGCAAAGGAGTATTTGATCTTAAGTTTTAAAGCTGGGTACCATCCACTTTCCAAGGATGGCACTATGTGGTCTCAAAGTTGGTTACCACTTGTACATTTTTTTACGCTTGGCGTTTATTTAACCCTCATACGTTCCTCAAAATATACTACAGTAGAGTCCCTCGGGTGAAAAATCACCCATATGTAATACTTACTGATTTTGTAATGAAAATATTTGTTTTTGTATTTAATTCAATTGGATGTTAATATCACAACCAAAAATTGTGAAATATTTAAAATAAAAAATAACTAAAAAATAAATAACTACTTTTTTTCGTTGCAATTGGTGCATACAAAATATGCAATTTTGTGTTGCCGCAAATAAATTTTTGGCAGGTTGCACATGATGTATAAGCCTTCCTATCATTTTTCGGGCAAATCTCACATCGGCAACCCGAACTCAGTTTTCTTCTTTTCCCATTTGATGACGTAAAATGCTCATCGCTAGTTTGACGTATGATGTTCACCAACGTGATTGCAGAATCTGACTTTTGTAAATGAAGACGCCGCTGAATTCCCGCTTTGACTAATTCCATTCCTAGTTCAGGAAGAAACAACCTTCTTTTGTGTAGTTTTCTTTTATTCCAATCGTTGTTTATTTCTTGCCACAAAACGTATGCATTTACAGCTGACATGTCAAGCATATTGCAAAACAATGCTTGGGGCCATCGATTAATTTTTCCTTTCACCGTATAAGTACCCACCAGCTGATCTAAGGTGTCTACCCCGGTTTTAGTTTTATTATAAAATGATATAATCTCGCGCAACTTATTTTCTTCATTCAATACAGATTTGTCATGATAAAGAGTACAAATTACGTTGACAATTTTGTACTTTTTTGGAACGTATTGCACCAGTGAAATTTTGTCGTTGAAAAAGAGCATGATAGAGAAAACTGTGCGCTTATGAAGTTCTTGTTTCGTTGATTGCGTCAAAATCGTGCTACTGGACCGTACTGTGCCCACAATAGTGTTTTTTTCTTTTTAGCAGCTCAAGTTCAAGATGATCTGATGTAAAAAATTATCACACGTTATATTTTGGCCTTGATTTTTTTCAGGTGCTGCATCAGGAGCTGACTTACTGGTGTATATTTGAAAATGCCATGCGAAATTTGTCACACTGTCACACAGAGCCCACAGTTTTATGCCATATTATGCGGGTTTCGACGGCATATACGGCGGCATTATTACACGATTTTCCTAATGGGTGAAATTTCACCCGAGTAATTTTTCAAATACTTTCAAAATTATTTATTATGTAAGCAAAATTTTTAGTTTTTTAATGCAAAATACCAATTGAGAAAATTAGCAAAAGTTTCATTTTTATTGAGTCAAATATGTAAGAGTTACATGGCTTTAAAATTGAAAATGGGTGAAATTTCACCCGAAGACTGTATGAGGGTTAAGTTTTATCTGATTTATACATGATCCTAAAGGCCTCGTCAATACCAAAAAATAGTTCTTTAATCTACACGTTTGTGTTAAAAAATGATCGAGTTATAAGAATTTTACAAATAAAAATTTTTGACTTTTCGTACCTTCAATTCCTAAAATAGAAACCAAAAATTCCAAAATGGTATTTTTTGCTCTTTTGCCCATATGGAGTAGGGCTCATGAAATACTTTCATCAACAATTAGGAGTATATATAGCTTTTTTATAGTAGTCTTTGTTTTTCGATCCCAGCTTTGGGATTTTAGAAAATATATGTTAAATTTAAAATTTCGATGTAAAAATTTAAAGACCTCTTATTAGAAATATGATCAATTTTATACGAAATTTCGTTTAGCAGTACACACATACAGAGCAGCAGAGCCTTACGTAAAAAAATTTATTTTATATTTTATTTCTTTTATATAAACGCGGTCTCGAGTAGAAAAAAAAATTATTAAAAAAAAAAAATACTTTAAAAAAATTATCAAATAAATCTGGGAAAGGATTTCTACAGTCTAAAATATATAAAAAAAATAATTTATAATTTTAACATAAAAGTGTTCACATGAATTCGGCCAAATAAAAACCAACATTTTTAAATATTTTAAATAAACACAGAGTTTAAGCTGACCTTTGTCTAAGTCAAAGAAAAACAAGTAAGAGTGCTATATTCAGCTATGCCGAATCTTATGTACCCTTCACCATTTGAATTTACTTCAATCAAAAAAAAAACAATATTGGGGTGACAGAGAATTCAAAAATGAAAAAAAAAATCGTACTGCATTTATATAATTTTACATCAAAATAACCTCGGCTCTTAATGGGTTAAACATTTTTTAAAAATTTTAGTATATCCTTAAAGATCTCTTTAAAAGCTTTAAAATAATACCCATATTGATATTTTAAAAAATTTGAAAATTGCAGAGCCCCGTCGTCCCTCGGAAAATATGGGCGAGCGCAAATTTTTTCACTTAATTTTTTTTTCGTATTTTTCAATTCTCTATTGCCCCATACATTTGTTTTTTTTTGATTGCCTTGAAGGACATGGACCGATCATGCTGATGTTCACTGCACCTATTTCGACACTACATCTGATCGTTTGACATATTTATTTTTTTTTGTGAAATTATCTCAACACTAACACAGACGGACATCGCTCAATCGACTATATATTTATATATATATATATATATATATATATATATATATATATATATATACTTTTTGCGGTTGGAAATAGATACTGCAGAAATTACACATGGAATGACAAACTTAGTTATACGCTTTTTCTACTTTTCTTGGTTAAGGGTATAAAAAGCAAAGTCCAGATTTACACCACGCAATTTTTTGAGGAATTTTTTTTTCTTAATTTTATATTTAAGTTACAGCGTAATGCGTTATACAAATGTAAACATAGGCAACAGTAATACCATATTGGTTACTCCTCCTGGTGTACAAACAAACAAATATTTCAAGCTAGTTTCAGGAAAAATTTCTTAGTGTAAATGCCATAAAATTTAATAACTCCTAATTATTTTGGGAGAGTACTGTTAAGCAATAAAATAAACAAATCTTTAGCAAACATACAATACAAATTTTATGAAAATGTACAACGAAAAACAAATAGTGAAATTTTAAACAACAAACATACAAACAATGACATGACTCATGTAATTACATGCATAAAACTAAATACAACGAAAAGGAACATAAATCGTTGGAACATAAAACAGATGGATAAATGACACTCGTTAAAAACGAAAAAGAAAAGATGCACTAAAGCCAGGATAAATAAAACTTCTAGTTAGACAAACATTTAAACGATAAAAATCTATGTACGAGTATGTGACGAACTAGATTTGTTTTTCTTTAGTTTTTGCAATACAAACTAAATGAGTTAGAGAATGAATGATAGATTTGATATACGACTGAATACACATTCACAAGAGTATGTCAGTGACATATATGTAAATATAATGGTTGTATTTAGAAAATATTCATATGTAAAATTGTAAATTAAATTTTTTCACATCTGAATGTTTGTATAAATGTTAAAGTGAATGCTTCACAAACGTTATTGTATGTAAATGAGTGTCAACACAAAGTGTTAAATAGTTAACATACCAACAGTATTTTTTTGTCAAACTCTTTTCTGCATAAATATGATGATTGTTGAGTATGATAAATGCACCACAAAATACATAGACAAACAAATTTTCATACATACACAAAAAACCATTAAGAGGCTAAAACATGATAGTGATTATTGTTAGATGATGTTATTGAGAGTGATGTATTGTAAAAAAATATGAAACGCTGCTATGTGCAACCTTCATAGATATCACAGGCAAAGAATCAGTTTGATTATTATAACATTTCTAGGATGAGTTAAATTGCTCAATAACATCGGGTTTTGCAGTGATTAAAGCTTATAATACCGAAATGATAACAAGGGCCCGGCTCATTGTGAATAATTCATTTAATTTTTTTAGAATGGGAACCAAAAGGAGAAACTTAGACACAACCGAATTTCTCAAAGCTGGATATTTTAATCCAAATGAACAGCAAAGTACCACAGTTCAAAATTTTTCATTTATGAGCATTTAGTTATAAACATTTATGATATTTTCATAAATGAGATTTCTACGATTTTTTTTATTTTTTATTTTTCACGTTCATAAACAAGCATTAACAAATTTTCTGGTTGCGATTACACATGAATGAGTGCGTTTTTGTTTTTAAGCATTCATGTATGTAAGAGTAAACATTAAAAAATATCCGTATTATTCATATATAATATGGGATAAATAAAGTCATTCTAGTTTATGCTGCTTTTCACAAACGAATGCGAATTAATTTTTAGCGTTGAAAAGTTTTTCATTTATGAGCATTCAAGAATGAGATTTAAGAAATTTTTCATAAATGAGAAAAAAAAATTTATATCTTCTTCACTGCCATTAACTAGCAAAAAGAAAATGGTATGCATACAACCACGCTTGAATAAAACACAAAAAAAAAATCCTTTAAATCTTATTTGTACATTAACAAAAGTATTTTTGAATTCTGTTTTTCAGTTGAAACAGTACTATATACATATGTATCTATATTCAATACGAATAAAAATTATAAATTTTAAAGCATATGAAATTGGAAAATTATTCAAAAATCACTGAGCTATTCACGTTTATCAAGCTGCTATTACTAACACGGAATACCGACTTCAACGGATACATAAGAAATAAATAAGCGTAAGCCATGCTACAAAATATTTGGTTTTACAATAACTAGTAAAGAAAACTTTGTAATGTGCTAAAGATTACTGGAGAATATGGTAGCGTCTACCAGCTCAAAAATTACATCTACTCCAAACCAAATAAAAAAAAGAAAAAAAAACATTTTATAACATAGGCGTATATACGCCGGCAGTAGAACATAAAAATATGCGCATATACACATACGTGAACGCTTAATGCTAAATTTTCTTTCGATCTTTTCACTAATGAAAAATTATCATAAATGAGCATTTGCGTGAAAAAAAACATTTTTTCATTAAAAAAAAAAAATTAAATTAAATTTTCACATTCATAAATGAAAACCCAAAAATATTTTCTAGCCTCTCACATGTTTATGAAAGAAGCAACAAAACTTAAAATGTCAAACTGCTTACAAATATGTGAGAAGTGGAAGAGCATTTCGGTACTCTGCTGGAAACAATGGAAACTAATAGCCTGTTAGTTTCCATAAACTCCGAGGTATAACAATCGGTGGCAACAAAAATCCTCTTCATAAGACATTCAAAATCGCCTTTAGCTCATTCTTGGCGTTATTTTGTCACAATCCCTAATCTTAGTTCGAACTGATCAATTAAGAATTTGTTAACAATAAAGTCGATATTTTTCATTGTTAAAAGGACATTGTGTTGCAGTAATAAGGATTCAATAGCTTGATTTCAATATTAATAAGATTAAATTGACATTCGAAATTGAAGTAGTCCCTTTGCTTCTGCTGTAAGAGACTTACGAGACAAAAGCTGCATCTCCTTTATTGTGACAATAATATAATTCAATAATCCCTCGGACTTCATTTTGCAAGAAAAATTACTTAAGGGTTTTGTTGTGGTGCACTATAGTGGTGAATGTATGCCGAAAAGTATTGCCGTGGTGCGTACAAAAGAGCTGCAAAACAATGGATGGCTTTATCGATAGTATCGATAAGCTTTTTTTGGCTGGTTATCGATAGTTTTTTTTCTGAAATCGATACAATAGTTATAGTTGGCAGAATTAGCACTAAAAAATTCGACAGTAACGATAGTATCGATAGTTAGAAAACTACTGAAACTATGTTATCGATAGTTTTGAGGCAAACTATCGAAACTGTGCTGTCGATAGTTTTGAGGCAAACTATCAAAACTATGATATCGATAGTTTTGAGGCAAACTATCGAATGTGCCGACTATCGATATTGATAGTTTTTTCCCAAAATCGATACTATAGTTGTAGTTGGTAGAATTAGCTTTAAAAAAAATCGAAAGTGACGATAGTATCGATAATTTAAAAAAAAACTATCGAAACTGTGCTGTCGATAGTTTTGAGGCAAACTACCGAATGTGCCGACTACCGATAGTTTTCAAGTTGATGAATATTATCCGAAAAGTATTGGCGTGGTGCGTACAATAGAGTTGCAAAACAATGGATAGCATTATCGATAGTTTAATTTTTGTCTGGCTATCGATAGTTTTTTTTTTCCAAAATCGATACTATAGTTATAGTTGGCAGAATTAGCAATTAAAAAAATCTACAGTAACGATAGTATCGATAGCTGAAAAAAAAAACTATCGAAACTGTGCTATAGATAGTTTTGAGGCAAACTATCGAATGTGCCGATTATCAATAGTTTTCAAGTTTAGCGTATATAGAAGGTATTAAGATCGCAAACAAGAATATATTTTCTTCTACTGTGCCATTTTGCAGCACCGCAAAAAAACCCATCTTGGAGGATCTACATTGTTTAAACTAGGCATTACTTCTGAAGCACGAAGTACTAGTCTTTGAAGGTATAAAAAATAGAATACAGTATTTGACATTAAGGCAAACGTTTTGTTTAGAAACTTGACCGCTCTTACATATGTTTTAATGACCAGCATAAGATTGATTAAAAAAGTTCTAAGGTATTCTAAGCGACCACGACTCTCTGGTAATCAAAGGCAAAAGAAGGATAATGCTGTATTTGGAGCATCTTTTTGGTGTCAAAATGGAACTTGCTACTAGCAGGTTAACCATTTAACATAACCTCATTTTAATATCAAAATGTATTATTCAAAAATTTTTACAACAGCATAAACTTGGTGCCCAAGTTTGCAATACCTTTTCCTAAATAAAAATACTAACATTTGGACAATCTTAAAAAGTGTTAAAAATATTTTCCAGGGAAAATATATATATACTGAACAAAACAATGCCATTAATTTTACTTACCACTTGTTAAATGAAGTTGTTGATTCTTTTACACAACCAGTTGATTTCTGATCATAATTTACACCCACCCCACAGTTTGAAACAAAACTGCCCAGTTGCTGTACGATGGAATTTGGAATATCATCATGTGATAACTGTGACTGCTGATGAATATCACAGTTTTGAATTTTATGATGTTTGAAATTTTCAAATGACAACGACGACGTAGAGGATGATGTGAAAGAATTATTAGCAGTACAAGATGTCGAAGATGAATGTAAAGGAAATGAGTCCAAATGTTCTTGCATGATTTTTAGTGGCATATGGCATGATGATTTTATAGACTCATGTGTTAGAGAAGTTTTATGATATTTATTGCACTTAACATTGTCAACGTTATAGTTGTCAACAACATCATTGTTGTTCTCGTTGTCATCGTCATCATTGTTAGTAACATCACAGTCTCCATCAGAGTCATGGATTTCATTGAAAAGTTTATGACGCTTCTTGTTTGTTACTCTTGTTATTCCTTTTGCTAGAATATTTTTGTTTAGAATTGGTTTGTTGTTACGCTGATTGTTTGCATTTGAGGCCACATTGGTATTGTTGTCATTTATAACTATATTCGTTTTATTATTTCCGTTGTTGTTACAGTGATTATTGGTATCATCACAACAATCACTGATATTATTTTCAGCATCAAGTTTGTCAGTGCTTTTATCAGTTTTATGTGAGACATAACAACTATTTGCAACACTTTGTTTATTGACGTCATCATCAAGAACATAATCATCACCATCATCGTTACAAATTTCATTGTTATCATCGCATGTTATTGACATTGTAGCCTGTTTTGAGTTCATCACTTTGAAATTATCACCACCACCACCATTGTCATACATTTGAGGCTCTTGACTTATATTGCACTCATTATTTGTCAATCGGATTGAAAGTGGTAATACTTTATTGCCCTCAATTGACTTTAGTAATTTGTGTTTAGATATTTTTATAAACTTTTTAAAATGTTTAGATTTCTCATATACAACAGGTAGTAATTTTCTTTTAATCATTTTTCACAATTCCATAGATTTTACTAAGTCCATCGTTTTCACAATTTTATATATTTTTTATATTTCAGCAGGAAGGTTCTGTAAAATAGGAAAAATTATAATAAAAGATTAGTTTTAAAAATGCAATGCTCCGAAGTCAGGATTAAAAAACTAGATGAATTTAAAAGCAGAACATATATACTGTTACGAAAATTAAATCTGGCAACCCCTGTTGTTGTTTCCGTATGAGCGTGGTGAATAAGTAAATTCAACGAGGGATTTGTGTATAGAATAATACCACAATTAGCTAACAAAAGCTTAGTACCCCAATGGCTGCTTTGGTAGAGGTGCTTGCTGTAAAACAGAACGTCATGAGTTCGAGCCCAACTTCGAACGTGCGTACAATGAAAAAGAACAATTGTTAAAATGCATTTAAAAATCAAGAAGCAGCAGTACAAACCTTCCGAGAGGCAAAAGACAATTATTGTGTGAAGCCATGTCAGATAATTTAGTAGAGACGTATAATTTAATATAAAAGTAACAGTTAATTGTCAAGGCGTCCTCGCTTGAAAAAAGTAAGAATTGAAGCGGTTAGCGCAGGGAAGTGTAACAGCATAACAACAGTCAGTGTACGGCAGATGGATGTTGTGGATATTAGATAAAAGGTATGACTATCTTGTATAAAAGGCGAAGTGGAGGAGTCTGACGATGTTTAAGGTTATCAAACAAGGCATCGAGTAGTTCATGTCTCGCCGGAGTAACATAGTTGTGTAGCGTGGATGGCTGCGTTTGTAGAAGTAACGCATGTTTAGTAAATACGAGACCAGAGGATTCACAGGACCGTATGATCAAGAAATGTAGCCAGATAAAGCCACAAAATTAGACTACAGAACTTATAGTAGGCCACAGTGGTATTTTCAATCGAAAGAATCCGTACGTTTCTCTAAAAAGGGAAAAACCTAACAATACAGATTATTTCAGAAAAAGCACATTTAAAAAAGCTTAAATTAAATCGATACCCATATAAAAACGGACAGAGTCACATTGGCAATGAGGGAAAGTAACAAACTTTCGCTTATGTTCGTAGGCTTGTTATCGAAAAACATTGTCGCAACAAAGTTTGTATGATTGCTTGGAAGAACTTTCTGACACTTTTATCGACAACTTCCTTTACTGTAATACCAGATTAATTGGTAAAAAACAGTGGATTGAAAGAGACACTCAAGTTCTGCTACCGTAAATCAAAATAAAGCCTGCCTGACAATGGACAACTGGACATACTGATTATCTAGAAGAGTAGAGACCCAATAGCAATTTTATTAATTAAAATTTGTTAAACTAAAACCTTCCCTTTCCTTTCCACAGGCGTTGCTTTTAAAACACATTTTTCGTTTGATTTTTGCAGAAAATAATATTTTTTTCGATTTAGTAACACTATTATTTTTAAGGAATGTGAAACATTTTACTTGAGTATTTGTTAAACATGTCACATGCACTTAAATCAATTTTCACTTGAATTGTTTCTCTAAAAATCAAATAGTAGCAATTAATATTTTTACTAATGTACGACAACGGTGGCATGTCATAATGTCCAAGGAGATAATGTCCATGGACATTATGTCGCTTTGAAAAATGTTATAAAATCCATGGACATTGTGTCGTTTTTTGTATGGTCATAGTGACACCTATGAAAGTGTCAATGTCCGCAATAACGGCTTCGATTTTCTGTATAGCAGGCCTGCGGCATGTCACTTTTAAATGCAACATAAAGTCGATTGACATTTTATCACTTGGAGACAATGAAATACCACCACAACAACGAGCACTTGCAACAAACAATCAATGTGTTTCTACTTCATTTTATACTCTCGTAGAACATTTCCTTTTTCTTTCTTTTCTGTTTCTTTTTCTGGTCTGTAATAAGAAAATGCTTTGTCAAAAATTCCATTTGAAAACGTTTGGAGTGCAATAAGATGAAATTACTTTTAATTTGTAGTTATTTGGTTGTATTGCTGATGTTGCATTAGTAGACAAAATAATGTCTTCTTATGATGGGTTTTGTCTTTTCTAAATGTGTTTAAATGTTTTTTTTTGTACAAGTAGGTATTGAGGAAAGTTGCATTTGTACAATCAGCTGAAGCTGGTCAGTATGTAATTAGAAGATGGCACACAGTGTTAATTGTTTAGTTTTAAAAACGTAGTGTGCAAAATAATATTAATTTAAAAATAAGAGAAGATTTTCGTTTAATTGAAAAAAAAAAATAAATGTATAAATATTTGTCAACATTAAATGATCAAAATCAAGTGTATATCCTTAAATTTTATAATCAATAATAAAATGGCTTCTTATAAAACAGGTTTATAATATATATATCTGTCTAAAACTGTTGGAGACCTGACGTTTAAGGGGCGCTGCAACCGATCATTAGTCGTTTGCTGTTGTTATATTAAAAATAAAATAGGGGTTTTTATGGACTCTGACCTCATGTTTTGCCCCATTATGTTTTTAAAAATTTGTTATGTAAAAGTTTACTTTTTGAAGTTCACATTGAAGACGTTGGAACAAACACTATTTCCATCGTTTATAATTTGTTTTGAAATGAAGCTAACTCAATGGTATTTAAAACAAGTAAGAATGCTATATTCGGCTATGCCAAATATTATATACCCTCTTCATATGTGTAAATTTAGTTTAGTGAAGTAACTTCAATCAATTTAAATAGATAAATAAATAATAAAAATTAAGTATAAGTAAGGGATTAATGGGTAAAGCATCATTGAAAAATTTTAGTATTTTGTTAAAGATCCCTTCAAAATCTTTAAAATGATATCCATATTGATATATAAAAAAATATTAAAAATTTCAGAGCCCGTAACTCGGAAAATATGAGCGAGAGCCAATTTTTTTCACTTTATATTTTTTCTTATTTTTTTATTTTTCTATCGCCCTATATATTTATTTTTTTTGATTGGAGTTATTTTATTATTCCAAATGATATGAAAAAAAAATAGAAGTAGGCGTGGTGTTTTGGCTGCTGACTCTAAAGGCATATCCCGATCATGATGATTTCCAATAGCACCTCTTTCGACACTATATCTGATCGATTGACATATTTTTTTTTTGTTTTTTATTAATTTTTTGGTTTTGCCTCGGCAAACTTGATTTCAGCACTAACATGGACGGACAGACGGGCACCGCTCTATCGACTTCGCTATGTATATGGGGTTAGAAATGGATATTGTAGAAATTACACACGGAATGATAAACTTAACTTTTTCCACCTTTTGTGGTGAAGGGTATAAAAGTTAGGAAAACTTATAGTGGTAAATATAATTAAAATTTTATTCGGCTGAGAGGGTTTGATACTTGTTTCAAATTCTGAAGTAAGTTATTTTCAAAATGTGATATACTTTACCCTTGGCCGATGGTCTCTAACATGCAGTTTGACATTCATTTTATAATATGGCAGCACTAGTTTTCATTTACTACAAATATATAGTTTTGAGCTATTCTGCGTATATAACATGGTCTAACTCGTCTATGGTTTCATGAGTTATTTCCAAGTAGAAATGTTTTATGACAGAGCGAGTTTTCTTTTCTTTGGTAAATTTTTCTGAATTTTATTTTTCTAAAATGTAATGGTTGACATGTGAATCACCAGATCACCTTTGATGCTGAAATAATATTTTGATGGATAAATACAAGAACTTTAGGATTAAATTTTGGTCACTGCTGATTTAAATTTGTCAGTACGTCTCAACACAGATATTTTACAAAAGAAACTAAAGTTTTTGTCTGGATTTAAGTACCTCAGTGCTGTTACAACTTTAATTTTTTGTACCTAATTAAACACACACTTGAAGTATTCACGACCAAAACATTACTTTGGGTTTCAGTTTTCCCATATTAAATGTTGCGCATTTCAAAAAGGATTCCTAGGTTGAAATAGAGTACTTGGTATTAAAAAGAGAATAACAGTGGTAGTGGGATCCCACTTTCAGACTGCAGGCATGGGATTACTATAACAGCTTTTTATTTAGTCACATGGTTCGGTGAGCCTAGCTGCGAATTTACGAAGCTGATCTGTCTAACCTATACAAAGCGGAGAAGACATATATACAATGTATTAACACAAATGGGGTAAACAACTCAGACCAGAAGATGCAATTGTTTCTACCTAGAAATCTTAAGTCCGATTGCATTGAGAGAATGTAATAATAAAGAAATCATTTTCTAATCTGTAGCTATATTTTTTTATAGCCTTTTCTTTTCTACTTTTTTGTGACTTCTGTTGAGGTAAAACTTTAATTGCCAAACGTTAACAAGATATAAAAAATCACCTATCAATTTTGCATAAATAATGTAAGAACGGCTGAAAATATTTTTGTAGACTATAAAAAGTAATTATTGAACTAAGATAAATAAAGGCTTCGACTGACTGGTTTACAGAATCGTAAAATTAATTAACAAGATAATTTAAAGGAATAATGTCATTGAAAAATTGCAAACATGTGTGTTTACGTGCTGTAGCTCAGATGGTCAGCACGTTGACTTCTAAGCTGTCATTGATTCGATGGCCTGGGTTCGTAACCCGATCATGGTCAGTTTAACAACTTTCATTTTTCAAAATATATATGAAGGTGTATATATATAAAACTTAGCTCCCTTCTTCGCCGGTCCGACTCACCAGCTAATGGGCGAAGTAAAAATATATATAAAATGGCTGTACTAGCTTTAAAACGTGCAATTAGAATGCTGTGAAAAGAAAATGAAGCACTATATCTATCTCTCTTCTTCACCACCTATATTCTTTACACTATCCCTTTTTAAAGAAGATAACACAATTAACTAGTAGGCATTATTGCCTGAGTGTTACTTAAAAACCAGAAGAAAGATGCAAGTCTAATTGCACAGAAAATATTACTTAATGAAATTACTTAAGAAATTGAAAAATTGGGCAGACTTGTAAGAAACCCTGACATTCATTTAATGTTAATAGAATTTATACTACTTTTTAGAAACATATCTTCAACCATTTTCAACCGATCTAGTCACTAGATCTTATAGTAGGTCATGGCATTTAGATGGCATGAAGGAAAACATCAAGGACCTAGTGCGCAACGTTACCTGCTACATATTATATCCACCAACAAATGTAATTCAATCAAATATAATAATAGCTAACGTCTGCAAGAGCAATCCTAAAATAAAAGTGTCGACTAAGGAAATTTCATGTTTTACAGACTTCAAAATTAAACGAATGTAAGGATTAGATGCTTAACATAGATTTTAATACATCGTATACTTAGGTTTCCTAAAATGCTGTAAGGTTTTCCTTTCTCAAACACAAATGTTTTTTGATTGCAAATGTCAGCGCATAAATATTTATTTTACTCTTATGTGGCCTTTTCTAAATTTTCTTTTTCTTCTATTTGTTACTCTGTGCACTGTACTTTGTCCTGCTGCGGACTGTATTTTGTCCTGCTTACTAAAGTGATGTGGTTCCGGTAGAGACTCCTTAACATATTCTAATTTTTTTCCAGACAGGCCTTTTCAACTAACTCCACCACTATTGCTACACGCAGTTATTTGTAGTGTTGTAATGTTTCATCCTAAGACTCTTATTCTTCCTCGGGAATCTTCACTTACTCACCTAACGTTGCAAAGCAATAATTATTTTTCTTACGCGCTTCCTAACGATTTCATCTTCTGCTTTAACACACAGGCGTTTTCAACACCTTAAGCTGCACGGCTTTATGTAACAACCGCTTTTCTTTTCTAACTTAGACTCCAGGTTTAAGCTGCTGTTTTCCATTGTTTTTCTTATATTAAACAATTAATGCAACCAAAATATTTTTTTGTGTAACAGGGCCGCTATATATATTTCTGGCCTGGCAGCATTGAGTGCTGCCAAGTGCAATTTGACATTTCCATTGGAAAGTTTGTCATTTTTAAGCATAATCGTACTCAAAACGTTTTGACGTACGACCATTATTTGTGTTGTTTACAGTGACTTGAAAAAATTAATATAGAAAAAAATGGAATTAACTCGTGAACATTTTTGTGCCGTCATTTTTCACAACTTTCGACGTGGATTATCACGACAAGAGGGCATTGAAAAATTGGTATAATGAATTTAATCGTGGCCGAAGCTCGCTCAAAGACGAATTCCGTGGAGGTCGTCCAAAAACGGCTGTTGTGCCAGAGAACATTGATGCCGTGCGTGAACTCAGCATACATTCGATACTGCATGAACACCTGGCCGTAAAAAAGGTTTGTTCTCGTTGGATCCCGCACAATTTGAAAGTCGCTCAAAAAAAGGCTCGTGTCGATTGGTGCAAAGAAATGTTGCAAAAATACGATTGCGGTGTTTCAAAAGACGTTTATACGATCGTCACAGGTGACGAATCATGGATCTATGCGCATGAGCCCGAAACAAAACAACAATCGACCGTGTGGGTCTTCAAAGACGAGCAAAATCCAACGAAAGTTGTTCGTGGAAGATGCACTTCGAAGCAAATAGTCGCCTGTTTCTTCAGCAAAACTGGTCATGTGGCGACTGTTCCGCTTGAGCAATGTAGGACGGTCACTTCTGAGTGGTACACTACAATTTGTTTGCCTGAAGTCAACGGAGAAATTCGAAAAACCAACAAGAGAAGACGAATCATTGTTCACCATGACAATGCGAGCTCTCACACATCGGCTCAAACCAGAGTGTTTTTGACCGGCAAAAACGTCGAATTAATGGGACATCCGCCGTAAAGCCCTGACTTGGCACCTAATGACTTCTTCTTGTTTGCGCACATCAAGAAAAAAATGCGTGGTCAACGATTTTCGTCGCCAGAAGAAGCTGTTGAAGTGTTCAAAAACCATGTTTTAGAGGTGTCTCAATCGGAGTGGAAAAAGTGCTTCGACAACTGGTTTGAGCGCATGAAAAAGTGTATAAATCATGCTGGAGAATACTTTGAAAAACAGTTAAACCATTTCTGATTATAAATATTCGCATTTTCACTATTAGGCCAGAAATATATAGAGCAGCCCTCGTATTTATATGCCGTTGATGGGAATTGAACTCATGCTTTTCTGTAGATAAAACTGCCCACACCTCTACAAATGCAGCCAAAAAGTTTGCTCCATAGGAGAAAGATAACTCTTCTCTTGATGCATTTTGTAAACACTACAATCTCTTTGTGGTGAAGTTAAAACCTATTCACCTCTCTTCGATCACACTTACACACACACACACGAGGAACACAACATTAATTTTTGTTGTTAAAAAAGCCTACAAATGTTAAAGTTGGCCAAGTCTTTATTTTTTCACAAGCTCTTCCCATAGTTTCCTTATGATTTAGGAATTTCAATGTTAAAAAACAAAAAACCTTGCCTGCTAAACATTCTCATCATAAGACTTCGAATTGTCCACTTTAGCATCTCAACAATCATAATCAAGTAATAAAGTAAAGAAATTTAACATTTTTTTTTCATAATCCTTAACGCTAAAATAAATTGTTTATACAAAAATGGTACATAAAATGTATGTATTTTTCATTTTTAATACAAAAATTCTAAATGACAAATGGCCTTCTCACATATAAGTAATTACTTTCAATTAAGGTTTCCGCCAGAATTATTGCGCAGGCGTCTTTGACATAAAATTAAAAAACCAAAAAGCCAACTGCTTTTTTTCTTCATTTGTTTGGCGTTGACATTGACATAGCGAATTTTCGCACTGTACTTTATAATCAACTAGTCAACCGAGCTGGAAAAGATAGTCAGCTAACCAGTCACTTTAATGTTAAGCAAACAACTAGCCAATATCCCTACTTTAAAATGGTGGGAGTATATTGATTTTGTAGCACTATTTGTAACAAAAACAAATGATGCTGAAAAAATTGTGGAAATTTCAAGCAAATAAAATTTAAGTGGAAAAAAGAAAAGTAATTAAAAGTTTTAGTATAAATTTATTTATTAAGACATCATATGGTTTTAGAGTTTAAACAAAAAAAAAAAATTTATTAATTTAAAATTCTTGTGGTATTTAAGTTTCGACTTAATCTTTTTTTTTTGAGGTTTGAACGATCCTTCTGTGGTAACCAATGACCACAAACATTTGACCATTATGGTGATGTATATTTGTGCTGCCTGTATCATACGTTGTAGTTTATGAATGTATGATGTTGCTTGAAAATGAATGCAACATAATAACAAGAAAAGAAAAAAAGACATATGTACGCCGCTTGCTAACACAGTCATTCGTTGCAAATGATGAACGAATGAATGTACGAATCAAATTGAAGGTATGTCAGTTATTAATGTTGCACATTTTGCAGCTTAAATGTTTAATTCAAAAGGTTGACAGATGTGCGTAATTTATTTGCATCTTTTTGTTGTTTTTTTTTCCATTTTCTACTTTGTAAGTTTCATCTCTCTTTTCATTTAGCCTTTCATTTCAATTTATGCTTGATATTTCCTTCTTTTTAACAAATAAATAAATAATAAAAAAAGAATAAGACATTTATAACTCTAAAAGTGATCTTGCTGTTTTTTCGTAACAGTCTTGGCTCTATAAATGGTGTTTGCTTCATTGTCGCTGTTGAAAAATGGTTGAAAAAAATATGATGAGGCTATCACGCATTTCATGATGGCGGCAGCAAAGATAAGCACCTTAGTGTTACAATAATAATAAATGATATTTATCCGGTTTATGAATTAAGGTTTTAGTACAAAAAAATTAAAAAAAGTCTGAAAAAATCTGAAAAGCAGAGAATGAAGTGAATAGAGTTAAAGAAGGTCTCAAAAGATTTCTCCAGACACTGATATATGACAATATTTTGTTTATTCATAGCGAATTATGGCTGATATTTTGTATCATAAGAGGAACGGAAATTTGTTCAATATTTAGTGGAAAATGATTTTGAAAAACTTCTAAACCACTAACCATTAAAGTTATTGTATTATAATTTCTTGACTTGCAGCCAAACCTAAATCAAAGCGTAAAGCGTAAAATATCTTTCAAAAATTCTAATGTAAATACTGAAAGTACGATGGCTGCTCTATATATTTCTGGCCTAATAGTGAAAATGCGAATATTTATAATCAATAATGGTTTTATTGTTTTTCAAAGTATTTTCCAGCATGATTTATACACTTTTGCATGCGCTCAAACCAGTTGTCGAAGCACTTTTTCCACTCCGATTGAGACACCTCTAAAACATGGTTTTTGAACACTTTAACAGCTTCTTCTGGCGACGAAAATCGTTGACCACGCATTTTTTTCTTGATGTGCGGAAACAAGAAGAAGTCATTAGGTGCCAAGTCAGGGCTGTACGGTGGATGACCCATTAATTCGACGTTTTGGCCGGTCAAAAACGCTCTGGTTTGAGCCGATGTGTGAGAGCTCGCATTGTCATGGTGAACAATGATTCGTCTTCTCTTGTTGGTTTTTCGAATTTCTCCGATGACTTCAGGCAAACAAATTGTAGTGTACCACTCAGAAGTTACCGTCCTACGTTGCTCAAGCGCAACAGTCGCCACATGACCAGTTTTGCCGAAGAAACAGGCGACCATTTGCTTCGAAGTTCTTCTTCCACGAACAAGTTTCGTTGGATTTTGCTCGTCTTTGAAGACCCACACGGTCGATTATTGTTTCGTTTCGGGCTCATACGCATACATTTATGATTCGTCACGAGTGACGATCTTATAAACGTCTTTTGAAGCACCGCAATCGTATTTTTGCAACATTTTTTTGCACCAATCGACACGAGCCTGTTTTTGAGCGACTTTCAAATTGTGGGGGACCCAACGAGAACAAACCTTTTTTACGGCCAGGTGTTCATGCAGTATCGAATGTATGCTGGTGGAAGAAATGTCCAAGGATGTCTCTATCTCTCGGTATGTTGCATGTCGATCTTGCATTGTGAGTTTACGCACGGCATCAATGTTCTCTGGCACAACAGCCGTTTTTGGACGACCTTCACGGAATTTGTCCTTAAGCGAGCTTCGGCCACGATTAAATTCATTATACCAATTTTTCACAGTGCTTTAGGATGGTGCTTCATCGCCATACAAAGATTTAAGTTCATCCATGCACTCTTGTCGTGATAATCCACGTCAAAAGTTGTGAAAAATGATGGCACGAAAATGTTCACGAGTTAATTCCATTTTTTTCTATATTAATTTTTTCAAGTCACTGTAAACAACACAAATAATGGTCGTACGTCAAAACGTTTTGAGTACGATTATGCTTAAAAATGACAAGCTTTCCAATGGAAATGTCAGATTGCACTTGGCAGCACTCAGTGTTGCCAGGCCAGAAATATATATAGCAGCCCTCGTATGAAGCGAGGTATATTAGTGCGGCGCCAACGCTGAGCAATTGAAAAATCCGATTTGACAGTGTGTTAGAAAGTGAAGTTGGCTGCTTCATAGTTTGTTTTGTTTTTTTTTTTATTATTCTCGAAAAGTAATGACAATTAAGCTATTTCAGGGCAATCTAGCAGTTTTATCTGCTTTTTTTTCTGTGCAGTGGATTTTATAAAATAAAATGAATTAACATTATTGTTCAAGATATAAAGTTGACGCAAAAAAGGTATGGGCCAGATTGCGTTGCACTTTACGCGCTAATTTAGATTTGTCTGTATCTGATTACGAGTATAATGAATTTAAGAGACATTGTAAAATAAAGTTCAATACTCACTTATGGACAAAGAAAAATATTCGTACTACCCATAGAAGTAACTTAATTGCAAATATATTTTGGTGCCGTTAACATTTGCGTATGATTTCGGCCATCACCAATGACTCATAGGTGGCCCAATCTACATGTAAAATTTTTTACGTTTCCCAGCAACTGGGTCTTGGATGAGGTTTAAAAAGAATGAACGTTGTGATATATTTAAGAAAATTAGTATGGAAAAAAATGCTCTATTCTGTTTGGAAAATATGGAAGACCAAAAAGCTTTAGCAAAATTAATATGTTACCTGTTACCGCCGTTTCATATGGTAATTTTAAAGAAAACAGTATAAAATATCTTTTTCTTATTTAACGACATAGTAATTTGCAATTTTTTATTTTGAATACCCTTTATAAAATGGGGTTTCATTAAAGTTTCATTAACTGGATTAACAGGACGAATTCTTTTAATTATAGTTTGTTCTTGGTTGTCCGATCCGATAAATGTTCACTCTGGTATTCCCCAAGGCAGCCATTTAGGGCCTTTACTATTTCTATTATTTATAAACGACATTACCAAAATGTTTCACAGTTGTTAATGTTTGTTATATGCCAACGATTTAAAGTTGTATCATAATATTTCTTCGGTAAATGACTGTACTACTTTTCAGCAAGATATTATTTCATTAATCAATTGGTGTGAAAACAACTATCTCTTTTTAATTTTTTCGAAATATAAAATTGTAAGCTACTCCTGTAAAATTTCCTCTATTATTTTTACTACTTAGATAAAAATAATTTGCCCTATTCACAAGCCCCCTAGTACGTGCTAAGTGCTAACAAAATACAACGGTGCTAGCTGTGTTGTTGGTAATGTTCATGCAAACATGCGATACAACACTTAGTACTTTTTTTTCATATGTTTTTCAAACGTTGTATTTGTTTAAATGTTTTATGTTTAAATTAATTATTATTTTTGTGTTCATGTGTGAATTATGTTAAATTAAATTGAATTAAAAGATATTTTTATTAGTTTTATTTATTTAATTTATTGATTTGACTGATTTATTAGAAAGTTGAAGTTGAAAGTTGCCAATATAAAAACTGTTCTTTAAGATTTAATATTGCTTTAATTATTCGATTTCTAATATTTTGTATGGTACCGCCATCACCTATACCAAAAAGAGATGCTACCTTACGAACACAAGCACCATTTCCTGAAGATCTCAAGCAGTAAAGTACAATTTTAAGCTGCAAGTCAATGCGTAGTTGGAGCCTTTCGCCAATTGTGTGAAAAACATCGTCATTTTTTATAAGGTTGAATATTAAGGCAAATTCCTCTGGCCGTAGTCGTATCATATGAAGAAATCTGTTTTCATCAAAATATCTTAAAACCCGATTATCCCATAATGATGATTTTGGTAGCCCTAAATGTATAATTCTGCGACTGGAGAGCAGGTACATTAGGTTCATCCTAAAAATGTCTTGAATTTCATCCTCACACAAAAAATTTATTAATTTACTTTTTTCTGTTTTCTCCCCCATTTGGCTTATAAATCAAAAATAATGAATAGCACTTTTCTTCTTCTTATTTACTTTTTGACGTATGAAGTACAATGTACAATGGCACACTGATACAATGGTTGTTCACAAAGAAGTAAACAAAAGGTAGTATGCAATACTACCTACACCTTAGCAGAGCTTGTGAATACGGCAATTGTGTTTTTGAGAGACAAAGACTTATTAAATATTTGGGTATTTATTTTGAATAAAGTTTGTCATTCAAAGATCACTTTTATTATATAATATCTAAATCTAATTGGATTGAAAAATTCCAAAAACGCTTTACAAGAGTTGCCCTTAAGTCGCGATATTTTATCGAGAATATGCCACCTTACGAACAGAGGTGCAATATACTTAACATTCAAAAGCTTGTAGTTCGCAGAAAAATACAAAGTGTTGTGTTTATTAAAGACATAATTGATTTTAAAATTGATTGCCCACCTTTATTTTCAATACTACCGTTTCATGCTCTTTGTGCATCTTTGAGGGGAACTTATTTATTTGAAATTACCAATCACAGAACAAATTATGGACAAAACGAACCGATGCCTAAGTGCATTACCTTTTGTAATTCGTTGTGCAGTCGGATAGATTTCAGTATTGGATATGCTGTCTTTCGAAGGTTCTTGGCGCATGTGGTTCAAGATGAATTTACATGATTTTATAATTTACATCTTTTTAATTTAGATAAAATTTATTGTAAATTATTTTGCCTTTAATTAAATTGTAACTTTTAATTGTAATCTGTAAGGGTTAAACCCAATAGATGAAAATAAACAATGAAATGAATGAAATGAAATACCTGAAGTTAACTCTTAGTAAATTTGATTATTCGTCTATATAAATGCCTTCCTTTTGACTGTTAATTTTTACATAAAAATTTATTTTAGTAAATTTTATATCTATAAAAATATGGACTTAAATTTGCTTCTATTTTTATTTCTTCTAAAATGTTATTTTCGAAAGTAGTATAAGTCACCAAATGAAACAAATCTTTTTCTTAAAGTCGTAATTAAACTTAAAGTTATCGTCCTTGTCAGACAAATTTTTGTATCGAAACTCTTATCTAAGAGAGATCGGAAAAAAATTTCAGTCTGTTGACAAATTGTCTAATGTGTCGAATCAGTTGTTAAACAAAACAGTGTTGCCAATCTAAAGATGAGAACACTCTTCTTTGAAAATGTGTCTCCAGTTAATAACAACTATCGAATTGTCATGTCGACAATTTTCAAGTTTGTCAAAAAATAAAGCATGAATAATTAGCTCTATAGATCTGGTTAATACTACAGATATAGATCATAATTCTAAAAATCGCCGTACCAAAGTTGTCTTCTTATGAATAGAAAATCAGGTGTAGTTGCAAATAATTTTGTAGCAAAAAATCAGTGCGATTTTTTAGAGTTAAAAAATAATTTAAAAAATTGACGTTTACAATAAAAATGGGAAAAGGCGTATAGCTTAGAAATTTTTAAATGATATTGGATATATTAATTTAAATGTAAAACTGAAAACATTTTTTATGGCAAAAGTATTAAACCACTTTTTCACAACATTTTTTGTATAAAAACTGCATTAACTTTAAATAAAACGGCACTCCATGATTTGTATATATTGCCAAAATAGCGACTGTATTTCAAAGGTGGGTAACAAATAGACCCAGGGAACGGAAGAGCTGCCAGCTTGACGTCATCGAACGAACTAGATGATAATCAGATAAAGCAGTGTCTGCAGAATATAGCGAATGTGGTAAAAACTCTATGTGTTTGTATTTAGAGCTGGCGCTCATTGATAAGCTCTAATAAATTGTTAATTTTTATTTGCTACGTTTTATTCTGATCTATTCATTTTGTTGGAGGCAATAGCATAAGTACACCATAAGTAACTTATAGGCTTATAAGGCGATCTTAACGCATATAAGAGCGGACAACCGCATGCTTTTGGACCTTTATCGTTTGATACGATATGAGGCAAAAAACTTTTTACTTATTCTCCTATAAGTACATAATGGTTCTTATACTTATCTTACTCTTATCTTATACTCTTCTTATAGTGCATAGTTCAACAATTTTCACTAACCTATTTCAGTCCGCTGTTGTTATTTAGAGACTTGTGTTCCTAAAAACCTCCCATGATGCAGAAAAGTTAACGTGCATAAAAAACTTAATAAAAATTATTCAATTTGAATTTTGCGATTCTCGCTGAACGAAAGAAAACTGAAATCAACTAAATGTTTTGAATATCAATCAGTACACAACTAAGAAAGCGCAAGTATAATAGAAAAACAAAATAATTGCAAGTGCAGCAAACGTTTTGTATAACTTCCCTTCAGGATCGAAAATAAAAAGAAATGATAAAATAAATGACATTCGGTACAAATATTATCATTTTTCTTTTACCAGCCAGGCATTGCTGAGAGGTCGCTGCAAACTGCCACTTAAAAGTAAATTAAACCTATTTGAGATCGATTATCATTTACCTTTCGTCCAAAAAAATACGACTGGGAAAGGTAAAGAGAATATTATATCTGTCGGAAAAAGAAACGCAGACGGCAGCATTCCTAGGCTCCTTCAAACTATCATAAGGACTTAATAGATTAATCTAAAAAAAACTAATTGCGTAAAATTGATGAGCAACAGTAGAGCAGAAACGAAATTTTTTGGAAATAAGTCTCCAATTTCCTAGCGATTGGGCAGACTGAAACACTCCTTCCCATACAAGTAGCAAAGAGAGAGTGAAAGAGAAAGGTGAAGTCTAGATTTTAAGCTGTCCATTCCTTCCACGATTGGTGCAAAAGGGTTCTAAATTAGGGCAACTTGTACATGTTAATATTTTTTCGACGCCTTATTTTTTTGTTTCATATCAGATTAAAAAGCTCTTGCACTTAAAACGATGCGCCATGGTTTTCTAACCTTAACATAAAACATATGGTTATCATTTAGAATTATAAGTTATTTGTATCTAGTATATCATATTTTATATGTTAATTCAATCGCTCCATCTATTTTGAAATTGTTAATTTATAATATTTATTATTTCCATAATATTTCGTTTTAGTCCCACTGTACTACTTTTGGTTTGGTTGTAGTTAATTTCTGCTTTGTCTGAATTTTGATAAGCGGAGACATTATGAATCAGTTCCAGTTTCGCTTAAGATTCACCTAATTTTATTCGGAGTACGCTCAGTAATCATTTCTACTGACGTATTGAAAGATCAGATGGAATACGCCACAATACGCCAAAGCTGTAAAGCCAATAAGACTGCATTAATTGCTACATGAGACGTAGTTGGCAACTTAAAAAAATGTATTAAAACATCTTCACTCTAATACCTTGCGTAAAGAGAAGACAACCCAAACTGATCCGGTAGAGGTCATCAATGTTATTTTAAAATTTAAGTTTAAGCAGGAAAAAATTTCAAAATTGCATTTTAAAAATTAAATTTTTAAATGGTTAACAAAAAAGTTTTGAAATTTTGTATTAACATAACTTTTTAATTACAGGACGCTCTTTGTATTCTCCATCTCCATAACTTCATGCAGCATCAGTAAAAAAAAAAAAAAAAACAAAAAAAAAAAAATACAGAAATTAGAAAGAAAACTAAAAACAAATGAATGAATTTTATATTTAAGCGGAAAAATAACACTTAATATGCACAAATATTTTATTCATTACATTATGAATGACATTGATGTTTATTCTTAGCAAATGCAAAACGTTGTTGTTTTTAGTTGTTGCTACTGTGTTTGATGAGTCTTAAGGCAATGCTGTTGACAATGACAATGTTCTCATGTTAATTTTAAACACTTTAGCCAACACAATTACAGTTAGCTAAAGTTAGAGAGATGTCATTCATAATAAAAAATGTGGCACATTTTATTTTAATTCAAGTTAACTTTTTTCAAAAAACAAGTTAAAAAAGCAATTTCCCAAAATAAAAAATATATTTAAAATATGAAAAACCCCTTTTTTTGTCTTCAGATCCTTTAATCAACTTTTAAAGATAATAATGTTGATGTTATGTTGATGTTGATGATGAGCATTTGAATGTAAATGTGCATTTGAATGGCAATGCTTATGTTAATGTTGCTTCTGCTGCAAATGATGATGATGGCGGTTGTGAAGATGATATGAATGGACTGATGACTGTGGAAACTAACACTACAACAATAATAAAAAATATCAAATAGTAGGAAAAAAAAATTGAATTAAAACCAAAAATACAACAAAACAGTTGGCCGTTGTCTTCCAGCATCATTCTACTTAAGCATCATATTTTGTACTTGAAAAACGTAATTACTTTAGAAAATAACCGTTAAAAGTAATTGTCTGTATCAAATATATTAAAATTATACAAAAAACGAGTAGACTGCACATACACATACATACATACATACATATGTACATATGAACGAATCTATTTAAGGAGAAAAAATTATAAAATAAAAATTAGAGAAATGTAAAATTATATAAAGTTTATATATATTTCAAATAATTCTGAGATGAAGGGTTTGTCTAAATAACTAGAAGCTATTAATATAAAAGAGATTATAAATTATGCACAATAGAATTATTTTCGGATTTTAACATAAATTGGCAGAACTGTTTCGTTTGACAACCGATTTAAATAAATTTACTTTCTTCTAGATGCCAAAATTGACGCTGATTTGATTTATAATTAAAAAAACCCATTTCAAGGGTATTTGCGCTAACCGGTTTTTGCCGGTTCTTGAATTCCCAAAATCGAAACTTGAGATTGATAAGCGAAAAACTATTAACTCCAGGGAAAATTAGTATTTATTTTTTCAGTTAACGGAGGCATGATTGCTAACTAGTTCGTATCTCTATGGACCGGAAATAATCTTGCTATCAGAATCACATGGTGGACAGCACGCGAAAAACTAATTTAATTTAAAAAATTTTGATGACGGATTGGCTTTAAGTAATCGCCTGATCATTTGGATCCGATTAATCAGATTTAATTTAACACTTGTAAAATAGTATTGATAGAGATATTGGAGAAACACCACAGCAAACTTTCTTTCAGGAGGTACAAAATTTTAGTGAATATTTTTCGTGAATAATAAAATTCCGAGCAGCCGGGAAGTTGGTTTTTTGAACTTTATACAAAAGTCAAGAAAATCGAGGCATAACCGTGTTGAATATGTCGCCATTCTATATTGGATAGGTTGGAATATCTTAGAGGGGCAGACTTACTATTTGACTCCGGTTACGTACTTCGAGAAATCTTTTGTTGTTAGAATACTGAGCACGGATGAATGAAAGGAGAAGTCTGTAATTTGAGACAATGTAGCTTTGATCTTAACGGGTGGCTCCTCTCTGGGATTGGGTTGCAGACTTTCTCTTAGAGTCAAGACTTTCCAGTCTGCCTCAGGGTGGTCGAGACCTACCTCTACTTGGACCACATCGCGTAAAAGTAGTTTAGATTTTGGAGCATGAGGGCATTCATTGAGCCAAGATGGCAGAACCGTCCGAATCTGGACGTGACAGAGGTATAGGGGTAAACTAAGAGCCCCTTTAGTAAAAGACACGGAAATATTTTTTAATTTAATTTGTATAAAAAACTTCGTTATTTAAGTTATTCCGATTTAATTAATTACCGATATTGATTATTGAGGGTCAAAGCACGTCTCGATGGCCATTTCGGTACCGCTTACTTAACTCTTCAGGAAACTTCTGACAAACATTTTAAATAAACTAAAGATTTTTGTCCAAACGATAAAGTAAACAAAAAATTTAAGTTTAAGCAAACACAACAATAACCAACAGTAATTCTATTTTTCTTTCTCCACTGTATACGGCTGACTTTTTTCGGCTCTTATATACAGTTGAAAGAGAATAAAAAATAAAGTAACAAAAAACACAACGATAATTTTTTTCTACGCACAGGTACTTTGCAAATTATTTAATTAAAGACACGGGAAAATTTTTTAATTTATTTAACTTTTATATTTTTGAATACGTTACGAGAATGGGCCCTCAAAAAAAATCTTAATCAGGTCTTTAGCAACAAATTATAAATTGTCTAAAATCATTTGGCTCGCACTCATCAAGTGTAGAACGAGGGTTTACTGGACTAAAAAAAATTCTATACCGTTTTAGTGGCCATCGTAATAGTAGAAGTTTTACGGAGAGTATAGCGATCTTCCATGATCGATGAATAAGAAATACCTTCACCTTCAATATATGGGCAAGAGATTCTTTCCGGAACTAGATTGTTTTAGGGCTGCAATACTGAATGCCCTGATAGGTAGTTCTTACTGGGGATCTTAGTATTCTATAGGCAACTGCGGGCGGAATTTAATCAAGGTACCACAAGAGGCCGCAGGTCTTACAAGTGAGTATATTGAATGCGGGCTGTCACTTTTACCTTTATAAATGTATGAGGAGAAGTAGGGAATTTGAATGCACCAGAAAAATAAAATCTCGGAATTTTCCTCAGCAATTCTTGATGAAATTTTATCATGTTGATTTATTTTAAAAATATATCGTTTATACTCCATTTTGCATTTGTTTCACTAAATCCTTGTAATAGGACAAGTTATAACATATATTGATTATTTTTCTTCTCGCATTAGAAATCAACGTAATATGTATCCTACAAAATGGCCCTCCGCCGAAGAGCTCTGAAACTAACACAGACCAATACCTCTATTAGGAACAATATTTCAAGTACTTTAACTGGTTGACCATTAAAATTTATGCCGTCGGTCCCACCGAAAAATTCTAAAGTAACTGCCGTAATGGTGAACATCTTTTTTAGATGTATGGACCTAGTCAGTCCCTTTTATTACTTTTTTTTTTCATTTGATATTTTTAGAAATCTACTTAATTTTAAATATCTACTGTTTCCTGAGATAAGACTGCTTCAGATTTGCCTAAAAAGTTTACTTACTCCTTCAACACAGTTGAGTTTAATAACGAAAATGCCTGAATACTAGGACGACTCTGTTTCATGCTTCTCTTTTTAAGTTTTTTGAATATTCTGTGTTAAACTTTTTTTATTGTTCTTGTTTTCAACATTAAAGTTGATGAACAAAGTTTTGCTGCCAATGCGTCAAAATTAACTCTTAACAAACACACATCACTGACGAGCCAAGAATATTTTTGTCTCTACACCCTCTACAACCGGACGGACCTTCTATTTTAGCATATTGAATTGTTTCAGTGTGCATGTGCTGTTCGTTAAATTGCAGCGTGTGCTGGAGAGGTGGAATGACAATATCTTCGTTAAGGGTTATTTGCTCTTGTAGAAATTCTCATACGTCTACAAAAAAAAAAAAAAGGAATAAAATAAAATAATGATGACCGACAGTTAGAAAATTTGTTGTGAAATGTCATTTAGTAAAACTTTCTGTCAACATGTTGGACGAAATGTCATTATTATTTTATTTTTACTGTTGATGGCACTACTACTTTCACTTCTACTTCTACGTTTGTATAACAACTGGAGGTTGATTCGATAAGAAAGTGAGCAAATGTTTGATGGCCCCATTGAAGTTGAAAAAAATGCCAGCCAGATTTTTATTTTATGTTTTTTTTTGCTGTCTGCACTTCCGTCCGGCCATTAGTTGGGAAAATTTTATTGCACCTCTGTTTCATTTATTCTCGTTGATTTTTTGCTTTTTATATTTTTGTTTAAATGCATATTTATTTATTTCAGACTTTTTATTTCCTCTTCATTTGCTTTTTAATTTCTGATGATGATGATGACCTTTTCATTTCTATTATAAAGTGTAGCTGTTGTTGGTGTTTTGGCTGGAATTTTACATTCGTTTTATAAGTTTTGAGAGTAGATATCGTATCATGTGTTGTGCAAAATTTATTTTCTATAAACAGAAGTCAACAAAATTTACATAAATAATTAAAATAGTAAATAAGAAGATAAATTGTCATAACTATGGTATTTTCTTTATAATATACAATTTACAAATGAACTCTTGAATGAGAAAGAAGAAGGAAAATGTTTTAAAAGTGTTAGTTTCGTTTCCCACTAAAGTCAAAAATTAGCCAACACTAAGAGACCAATTGTCACCCAAGTACGAAATTGAAAAAAAAAAAAAATCAAGATTGTACTCATTTTTTGAAAAGTTTCGTTTGTGAACACCTTGTTGTAGTTAATACATATATTCAAAAGTAAAATATCTTTGAGATGTATTTTATACATACATGGGAATAATTAATTAGATGGACTAATTAATTGATGATTTCTTTTTTATTGAGCGATTATTTATTTATAAAACAAAAATTAATTATTTAATTTTTTATAATTTTTAACTGCACGAGAGGGCCGTGTACAGTGGATAAAGAAAAATCAAATCATTTTTTTATTATTGTTGTTTTTGCTTAACCTTCCTGACCATTTCGTCGGTATGTGAGACGGATTAATCACTTTTGTGTTAATTCAACGAAAAAAAAGTGGCAACTCAGTCATTCTCTCAGTATCTTCATTGTTTCTCCTTATACAACGTTTAGTGTTAGTTGAGTTTGAGTTTGTTGTACCAATAATTGCTACGCTTAGACGGTCTGTGGGACCGACTTACAGTTAAGTGTTACATTTGTGTCAGGTAAGTTGATTTTGCTAAGTTAAAAATTAATAGATGAAAATGGATAATTAACAATCAGTTTTTATGATTTAATAAAAGAATAATGTTCAAAATCAATAATCGTGAGATTTTCTGTGGATATATCAGATAGTAAGCGCATTAGAGCTATTCTGAATGAAATCGATTAAGATCCAGATTCTGATGTGGAAACTGCTACTGATTACGAGGATGATGTTGATGTGTATGAAGCCAACACTGATACTGAACAAGAAGACTCCGAGAAAAGTGATGTTGAAGATTCACAGAACGCTGAATCAAGTCACAACCACTTTTTTATATGAAAAGACAAAACTATAAAGTGGATTAAATCCTTCCCAAAATCTTAAACAAAAACACGGTCGAAAGCTTCCTGGAGTGAAAGGTACAGCATTGAACAGAAAAGGTCCTGGTGAAATATGGAATCTTTTTTTTCGGAAAATGTCATTAATATTATAGTGGATGGTACTAACAAATACATCGAACATATTGGCTAAAATACACCCGATACCAACATTACAGATGCTTTAGAGATAAATGCATTCTTTGGTCTCCTGATTTTTTCTAGACCTCTGGAAAATGTTCGGCTAAATACTAAAGATCTTTTTAAAACTGTAGAAATGTTTTAAATTCTTTCGTCTAGAATGCGCAGTAATGGTGTGTAGTGAATGCTTAGAAAGCTCTATAGAGTGATTGATATTTACAAAGACAACCTAATAATGAGGCAATTTGAAATAAATTTTTTTAAGTGTTCCTGTTTTTCTTTAATTCAATTTATTTAGTTTTGTTTACTTGTACGAGGGCTGCTCTATATATTTCTGGCCTAATAGTGAAAATGCGAATATTTATAATCAAAAATGGTTTTATTGTTTTTCAAAGTATTCTCCAGCATGATTTATATACTTTTGCATGCGCTCAAACCAGTTGTCGAAGCACTTTTTCCACTCCGATTGAGACACCTCTAAAACACTTTAACAGCTACTTCTGGCGACGAAAATCGTTGACCACGCATTTTTTTGTGCGGAAACAAGAAGAAGTCATTAGGTGCCAAGTCAGGGCTGTACGGCGGATGACCCATTAATTCGACGTTTTGGCCGGTCAAAAACGCTCTGGTTTGAGCCGATGTGTGTTGGTTTTTCGAATTTCTCCGATGACTTCAGGCAAACAAATTGTAGTGTACCACTCAGAAGTGACCGCCCTACGTTGCTCAAGCGGAACAGTCGCCACATGACCAGTTTTGCCGAAGAAACAGGCGACTATTTGCTTCGAAGTGCTTCTTTCACGAATAACTTTCGTTGAATTTTGCTCGTCTTTGAAGACCCACACGGTCGATTGTTGTTTCGTTTCGGGCTCATACACATAGATCCATGATTCGTCACCTGTGACGATCTTATAAACGTCTTTTGAAGCACCGCAATCGTATTTTTGCAACATTTCTTTGCACAAATCGACACGAGCCTTTTTTTGAGCGACTTTAATTTTGTGCGGGATCCAACGAGAACAAACCTTTTTTACGGCCAGGTGTTCATGCAGTATCGAATGTATGCTGGTGGAAGAAATGTCCAAAGATGTCTCTATCTCTCGGTATGTCGCATGTCGATCTTGCATTATGAGATCACGCACGGCATCAATGTTCTCTGGCACAACAGCCGTTTTTGGACGACCTTCACGGAATTCGTCTTTGAGCGAGCTTCGGCCACGATTAAATTCATTATAGCAATTTTTCACAGTGCTATAGGATGGTGCTTCATCGCCACACAAAGACTTAAGTTCATCAATGCACACTTGTCGTGATAATCCACGTCGAAAGTTGTGAAAAATGATGGCACGAAAATGTTCGCGAGTTAATTCCATTTTTTTCTACATTAATTTTTTCAAGTCACTGTTAACAACACAAATAATGGTCGTATGTCAAACCGTTTTGAGTACGATTATGCTTAAAAATGACAAACTTTCCAAGGGAAATGTCAGATTGCACTTGGCAGCACTCAGTGTTGCCAGGCCAGAAATATATAAAGCAGCCCTTGTATATGTCTGTTAATACAAAAACAACATTTTATAAATGTTGTGTTTTGTAAATGAAATTTTTTTATTTTACATTAGGTCTTAGATCAAAAATGCCAAAGACTGTGATGAAATATAAATTGATGCTGTAAACTGAAAAAAAACTTAATTTTGTTTTTCTCTGACTTCAGTTATTTCAGATAAGTTTGCTGAATATGTCCACTGCAGAATAGTTTTGAGATACTGAGAAATACTTGAAATCGGTCTGAGACACCGAGAAATGTGAATGTGTCGCACGAAAATGAAGATAGTCAGGAAGGTTAAACTTTGATTTTTGTCTTTTCTTTATTGTTTGGACAAAAATCTTTAGTTTATTGCAAATGTTTGCTAGAAGTTTCCTAAAGAGCTAAGTAAGCGGTAGCGCATGCCATGCCTATAATTACTTGTATGTATTTTAAACTAAAATTTTTGCATTAAAATTTTGGAAATCAATGACAACAGCAATTTGAATTCTTAAGCCAATATGGTTAAATTTCCTAATCGGATACTTACTTTTTTCTTAAATTAAGCTGTTTTTATTTATTTTTTTCCCCAGGTAATATATTGATTTGAAATATTAAATGTATTTACTCGTATGTGCTCCTTAAATATTGTTTCTCAACATTCAAAAATAATAAAAAAAATTTTTTGGAGAAAATCCTCATCATTTCAAAATGCATAGGTATGTATGTGTATGTTTAATTTAACATCATTTAATTTAGTGTTTTTTTAAGTTTAAAAAATCTGTTTATAAAAATAGACTATTTATTTAAAATATTGGCAAAATGTTACATTCTGCGAACGTTGCACACAAATCGGTTTTTGGCATTCTTTGTATGCGGTTCTTCACATACAGTTCTTCTTGAAAAATGTCACATAATTTAATGCTTTTAGGAACGGACCCCCATTTCCTTTACAGTGTTTGAAAAAAAATCTTTTTAAGTTTGTGGAGGATTTAAGATTCATATAGATTACAAAAGCTGCTCTACGTCTATAAAACGGCTAAAAAAGTTAATTGTTCTTCAAGACGTTTCATGCTGTCAACTCCACTTTTGCTTTTTGTTTAATCCAGTATCAACACCAGCTCCAACTTTAATACTGTATTGCGATGTAGAACTAAGCAGAACCGACTATGTTTTTTTTAATATATACGCACATACTAATGTTGTTATTTTCTTTCTCTCAATTCAGAAAATTTAGCCGGAATAAATGTTCTCGGCTTTAGTTTATGGTGTCAGAGTTATAGTGGAAGTGATATTTGTCCACTTCTACGAATTTGATGAATCGTTCACTGTGATTTTTTTATTTTCTCCGGAATGCGCCCATCGCGTGTATACCTGTCCGCTCAGGGAATAAGATGTAAGAGCATCACAAACCTTTCAGACCTTTATCCCATGTTGTGTCGGTTTTGAAGCATCAACATTAATGTTGGCTCGAAGAAAGTTTTAGTTTAAATATGATTGTTAAAGACTATTAAAAAAATGGCCAATAACAATGACATGCAGAGTAGAGTTGGGCTTATCAGCTCTTTGAAATGAGCGCTCTTTTCAGCTCAGCTCATTAGAAAGAACTTGTTAGTACATTTAGTTCAAAGATCACAAAATGAGATTCATGGTTTCACTCAAGTTTTAAAGAGCGCTCCATATAGTTTAATTGAGTGAGTAGTTTATTTGAACTAGGTCGATCATGAACTACACAACTCTAGGGCATAGTCCAAGGCACATTAATATTACAGGTAATAATAGTTCTGAAACAACTACAACAACAAGTAAACAACATGTATTTTGTTTTTGTAAAATAAATTTTCAGATGTCAAATCAACTGAAAACGATTTTTTTTTTTCAATATTCGGTATCTTATGAACCACTCAATATATCCAACGAAATTTTACAGAGGAAGGGCAGAGATGTTCCTCAGTGAATCTACGGACGGTCAGACACCTAGGGTGAATAGGGGCTTCTGGGTAGGGCACCAAATTTAGGTACTCGGACACATAATTTTTTGATAATGTCCTAAAAAGTTTATTTTTACCTCAAATGTTAAGATTTAGTAACTTAATCAGACCTGGAAAATATATATAAAAATGTGCTTAAATGCGCAGGAAGTAAATTGGCTTACAATTTTTATTTTTTTTTTTTGTTTGTTATTTTTGTCCAACCTTAACTTAGTATTTTTGGTCTAGTACGCTTATTAATTATCGGATTATTACCTTAAGACATTTTCTATATTCTTAATAAGGATTTAAGGATTTTCCCCTAAAAGGTTGTATTCTTGTCTTTCTTATGTAATATAAATTTACTTCAGCACCAGCAAATATGTTTAAATCATTTTAAAAATAAACTATAGCAAAAGCGAAAAAAAGAAAAATTAGGTCAACGATTATAACGGTTCCCCCTCCAGCCCTCTACAACATTGCCAATTTTGGAACAAAGTGTTAAAATTGTTGTAAAATTCCTCGAAATGCATAGCACCAATTAAAAAAAGGGTAAACGGTAAGTTTCTAAATTTTGGCTTCATGCTCCAAAAAGGATTTGACAACCCTGTGATTAATTAAGGCAGGGTAGCTCGTTTGTAAAAAAAAAAATGTTTTGGGAAATTTTTTCCCCGTTCCGAAAATTTACATGTTAAAACAAAAAAAAAAAAAAATAAATTTTCTTTCATCATTTAATTAAAAATTTTTTCGCTTTATAACTTCATAATTGTAAAGAAATAGCTCGATGCGTTATGATTTTATGGCAATTTTAAGTCCATATTTAATTTCTCAAAAAACCACCTCAACACGATATTTTCAATTTTTGAAAATGTAGCGCTAAATAATAATTACAATATTATTAATTTTGATGTCATAAGCTTTCCTTTGATGCTACTTACATGAAAATCGAGCATACATTTAAGCTAGAGGAGCTTCCTAAACTTCGGATTCTCCTGATTTTGTTTGATTATTTTTTTAAATGTAATTTTGTAAAAATTTTTTTGGTTTTTTAAATAAAAAATGAGCAAACAAATCATGAGGAGGCGAGGCCTACAATTTTTAAATTAAATCCAGTTTCAAAAAGTGTGTAAAACTTTTTTGTTTTATGAAAATTTTAAATATATTTCCACAACACCACTGTAAGAAAAAAACTTTTGTAGGAAAAACAAATTATAAGTGTAAACCAAATTTGATATCTGAAAACGTAAACAAGAAAGTCAACTGATCTACTGCCACTACATAATATATTAATGTGGCTTGGCAGAGTCGTTTTTAGAACGATGGTGCAACGTCTATATGTAAGAATGTTAAATATTGGCTACCATTAGAATGAGAAATGCGAACAGAAGTAGTTCAAAAAAAATTCTGCTGACAACGCTGGACTTCGTGATGAAAATAATAAGAGACAATTATCATTTAACTGCTAAAAATTGTGAAAGATTATTAACAATTGTTTATTTTTCCGAAAACGTTGTAGAAGTTTTCTAGTTTTTTAGTTGTACTATACTCCTGCAGTTTGGTCCTTTTTATAAAATTATCCCGACATTTTACCATGCTATAGCTTGAAATCCTCCTCTTTTGTGAAAACATAAAGGGACGGTCTCTAAGAATTGTTTTGCTTTTTGAAAAGCAAGGATTCTCGTGCCTTTTTGATGAGGAGTTATAATTATGCACAAGAAAAATCCTTAACTGAAACGAAAATTGTTTTACTTAAGCTACGTATGGAATCTGTGAACAGTCAAAGTTATTCCTTTATTATTGTCATTTTTAAATAAATGAAAGTGAAATTAAGTAAAAAAAATCAATTTTCACATTAGTAATTCTGAACATAAGATATTAATGTGTTTTGGGGATAAATGTGTTAATAATAGCTACAATAACACACAAAATTAAAAAAAAAAAAAATTATAAAAATTTAAATTAAAAGAGTCAGCATCTTTTCACAGTCACTACGTAAACGTATATGATTGCCTTCGTTTCATATCTTGTAAAATAATAATTTTTTATGAGTTGTTTTACGATTCTTTTGTTATGTAACTTGCATGTCATTTGCCAAATGAAATTATTAAATAAACGTACTCCTACTTAAACATTTATTTCCTACGAAAAAATAACAGAAAAATTATAAAATACATTTGCCACATCTTCCTTTATTCTCCTTTGTTCTTCTTTTTATACTAAGAAACCTCAGGGACATATCAAGAGCCGCTTTTCTATTTTGTTTATTTTGGTTTTTTCTTTGAATTTGGAAAATATTGCATAAAAGATAAATGAAATTTTTTATGTCATAAAGGAATTTATTCATTTTATAATGATTGCTAGCATAAACATTTTTTTTTAATATGTTTAATGGAATTGGTTCCATATGGTCATCTCGATTGAGCCGATTTGAATTCCGTATGTCTTAACCAGTTTTTTAATAGGCAGGCATTTCTCCATTGCTCCCACATCTCGTTCTTTTAAAAACATCAAAATTGTTTAAGAAAAAAAAAATAATATTGTGGTCGTGGATATTTACTGCAGAAATGAAGGGAAAGGTCCATTCAGATCACAATATTGGAGTTTTTCATTTACAGTCTTTTGATGCAACTGTTCCATCTCAATAAACCCGAACATCTGCAAAACTGCATTGTGAATTACTTGACATCTTACGTTCTGCTTTTGCATTTATATATCTTCTTATATCTCATATTTAAAAATCTGCTTAAATTTTAATTTACCAAAAAAATTTGCTAAACATAAATTAATCTAAAATTATAATTTCTTCCAATGAAGGCAAATTCTCGCAGCGTAGTTACCACTAACCAAAAGATTTCTCACTTTGTAAACTTAACAGATTTTAGCAGACTAAAGTAAATAAACAACTGCATAACTAAAAGTTAATCTTGAAGGTTTTAACATTATGATTTAATTCTTTTATAACGCACAAATTCAACATTTCTTTACATTTCTTAACAATGTTTGTATTTGTTGATGCCTTGCGTCTTTGTTGCACTTAATAATCTGAAATATTTGGTACACTTTGTTAGCTTTTTTCATTTCATTTCATTTCATTTACTAGTCCTTGTGGTAACATTTTCCTCTTCAACACAATTCATACTCAATTAAGATCAAGAAAGAAATTTACAAAAACGAAAAATTTCACATACAAACACTAAAACATAAAATAAAAGAGAAACAACAAAATTGTAATTCAGTAGAATCTGCCAAAATTAAAAAGAAAGGAAAATAAAATTTTATTTATGTTAAGTAGCTTGTTGGTTGGCTTGGTTTTATTTAAAATTAATCAAATAATCTTGTTTCTAATGACATTCGAAAATATTCTTGGAATTGCATTTGTTTTCTGGTGAATGTTTAGGGCAATTAGTAGGACAAACGAAATTAAAATAGGAGTATAAATAGTAAAAAAGAAACAAAATTATATAAATAATTTTGAAATGTGTACAAGGAAATACTATTACAAACAGAAAATGTTATCGTTTAGTGGCTTGAATTCTAACATGATGATGCGGGTATCATGCGCAACGGACCTACCAAAAGCCTCTATTTTCGATGGAATTAATTTTTTTTAATCAATATTTATTGGTGTCTTCGTTTTGCAAATGCTAATTTTACTTAATTCCTTGAAATATAAATATTTCGTGACACTCTGATGAAATATTTATTATTTAAAAAATTAAAAATAAAATATATTACTGCTTGGAGGGCTACTTCGCTTCTGCTACTTCGCTTCTGCTTATTTAGCTCATCAGTGGATTCTACCCAAATTTTATGTAGGAAATTCAAGGGTTCTTATATCGCAAGCCAAATTGTTTGAGAACTGCATTAATTCAACAAAGAAAAAAGCTTGAGTGCCTTATTTTATAATACGCAAAATAACGCCAGAATTTCTTTTGGAAGCGAAATTAAAAATATTTTTAGAATTTGTTTATGTTTTTCATAAATTTAAAAAGGAAATCAACAGCATTGTAACGTCTGAAGATTTGCACGAAAACAATAACGAATTTGTAAAATATTTTTTTTTTGCACTGTAACGACACGTTTTTCCGTTGGTGGCTGGGGCAGTCTCAGGGTCGTTATATATGTTGATTTTTGAAGTAAGAGAGGGGTTTATTCAAACAACGTTATAAACGTTAGCCTTTTTATATTTTCTGATAGGTATAATTATTTGCTAGTTTGCCTCTGCGATAGTGCAAACTCGATATACAACTAGTATCTGCACATCGGTGCATTATGGCAAACAAATGGGCAGCTGTCGTGGAGCTGGTAACACTGGCTGTAGATGTGTTCTAGGGCTAGTACATTTATGGTTGTCTAGTGCAAGTAACACTTATGATCGTCGTAGTACTGGTAACACTGATGAACGGCCTGGTGCGTGCTGGTAACACTGATGACCGGCATAGAGCTGGTAACACTGACAATCGGCCTGGTGCGTGCTGGTAACACTGACGATCGGCCTAGAGCTGGTAACGCTGATGAACTGCCTAGTGCTGGCAACACTGGCAATCGGCCTGGTGCGTGCTGGTAACACTGATGATCGGCCTAGAGCTGGTTACACTGATAAACGGCCTAGTGCGTGCTGGTAGCACCGATGATCGGCCTAGTGCTGGTAACACTGATGAACGGCCTGGTGCGTGCTGGTAGCACTGATGATCGGCCTAGAGCTGGTAACACTGATTATCGGGCTAGTGCTAGTAACACTGATGATCGACCTAGTGCTGGTAACACTGATGATCGGCCTAGTGCTAATAACACTGATAAACGGCCTGGTGCGTGCTGGTAACACTAACGACCGGCCTAGTGCTGGTAACACTGATGAACGGCCTAGTGCTGGTAACACTGGTAAACGGCCTGGTGCGTGCTGGTAATACTAACGAACGGCCTAGTGCTGGTAACACTGATGAACGGCCTAGTGCTGGTAACACTGATAAACGGCCTGGTGCGTGCTGGTAACACTGAGGATCGGCATAGAGCTGGTAACACTGATAAACGGCCTAGTGCTGGTAACACTGATAAACGGCCTGGTGCTTGCTGGTAACACTGAGGATCGGCATAGAGCTGGTAACACTGATGAACGGCCTAGTGCTGGTAACACTGATAAATGGCCTGGTGCTTGCTGGTAGCACTGATGATCGGCCTAGAGTTGGTAACACTGATTATCGGCCTAGCGCGTGCTAGTAGCGCCGATGATCGGCCTAGTGCTGGTAACACTGAAGAAAGTTCTGGTGCGTGCTGGCAACACTGACGATCGGCCTAGTGCTGGTAATACTGATGTTGGCAATTGAAACAAAACGAAAGTAATGAAATTCACGTACGAATATCCAAATTAAAGAACAAAATTAAATTGGTACACCAATGAAAGAAAAAAAATATTCAATTATGATAAAAGTTAAAAAACGAACGCACATATTTCTCCTTTATTAATTATGATAATAATAATAGTAATAATGATAATGATTACGATAATAGCCTGAATATAGGTCTGTATGTTTTAGCTAAAGCTCGACTTCCTGATGTGAATCAAAAACGAGGGCTCGAGATTTGACGTCAAAGATATTATTTGTCTGTCTATTATTAGGGCGTACCTATTAGGACCACTTTATATTCTATTTCCAAACTTTATAATTGTTATAGCAGACCTAGCCCTCCTTGTTAGTTTTAATCGTCTATCTACAACTGTTCAAAAGTTTGGCCATGTACATAAAATTACATAAACTATTGTAAAACCCTTTAATTTATGATTTGGAATATTAATACTTGTTGCTATAACGGTCATAGCAAGTGACATTCTGTCCAATTTGCAAGCGTTTAAAAAAAGATAGGCCCATGTAGGTCACCTATGGGGATACCATTTAATTTTTGGATTTATTTTCGTGTTACTCGTGTTTATAATACACGTAAAAAGCATGTAAGTTATATGGAGAGAGCCTTTAATTTTTAAGATTATTAACTATTTTTAAAACGGGACCAATCTGTAAACATCGTTTTCAAATAAAAAATAAATTTTAAAAACGATTCAGAAATGACTGAGTTATAGAGACACAAATATAAAAAAAGCAACATTCAGTCGAATTGATAACATCCTTTTCTTAACCTTCACCACAAAACGTTCAGTCCGGGTATATCTTAGTTTGTCATTCCGTGTGTAATTTCTACAATATCTACAATATTTCCGACCCCATAAAGTTATATATGTATAGCGAAGTCGATTGAGTGATAAATATTTCAATCGATCAGATATAGTGTTGAAAGAGGTTCTTTGGGAAGTCAACATGATCGGTTCATGTCCTTTGAAGCAGCAGGCAAAACACTAGGCGTTTGAGAAAATAAAGTAACTCCAATCAAAAAAAAAAAAAAAAACAAAGTGAAAAAATTGGTGCTCGGCCATGTTTTCCGAGTTACGGGGCTCTGAAGTTTTCAAATTTTTAAAAATATCAATATGGGTATCATTTTAAAGGAAATACCAAATTTTTTTTAAAAATACTTAACCCATTAAGAGCCGATGTCATTTTTATTATATATATGCACTACCAAGTTTTTTTTTATTTTTTAATTCTCTGTTACCCCAATATTTGTTTTTGGATTGGAGTTGTTTCACTTAACTAGATTTACATAGATGGTGAAGGGTATATAGGATTCGGCATTACCGAAAATAGCACTCTTATTTGTTTTTTTTTAATCGGTTAAAACACTGTAACTATTGATTAACTTATTTTATCTCAAGAACGTGGCAGCTTCCATCTGTTTGTGGTATAAAAGTTATAAAAAATATTTATATAAACTGACAGTATTTTTATTTATATACGCTTTTTTATTATATTATAAATAATAAAAATTTATTGTAGTTTTAAACCATTATTGGCAGTTATTTATACTCAAATTTATGTATCCAAGATTTAATTCGAACTGAACTTAGATTTAGTTCTGTATTTGAAGAGAAATAAAAATGGTCGTTGTGTGCTCACCATATTATGTTTACCGTAAACTTTATATTGTTGCGATGACCAAGTTATAGTTTCATCGAAATATACTTTGGTAATGAGAAAGAAAATTTTTTAACATTTGTAAATTTATTTTTGACTAAATTCCAACCATAACAGTTTTTTATCCCAAAGCTAGTGCAATCACAGTGTGGATAGAAACGTTTGGTATTTCGGGCTCTCCATTTACATATATATGTATAACGACTTAAACCCTTTCTGCCTCCCTTTTCTGGGGAGAAATCTATCCCCAGGACGGCGTTAGTCTTACTTCAAATAATACTCTGTTTTGGGAAAATCGATACCCTTCACTTTAATTTCTGGATCTCTGCTGCATCTAATTTCAAATGTTTTTAATCATGGAGCACTTGGTCTACAATATTTCCGGCCCTGATTGGCCCCTTGAAAGTCTCTATAATCTAGCATTTTTCGGGCAATCGATGATTTTGAAATAATGTGTTTTGAGACAATTTTCATTAGTTCGGTAATGGACCGCCAATATCTAATCAATGCTTTTTTTTGTAACTTATAAGATTTTGCTTCAGTAATATGATTTTGGGGCCATCCTTACTCCTAGAACTTTACAAATTTCCTTTGAGAGTATTGATGAGTCCGCAGTGTGGATATCTATCTTATTGTGAGCAGCAATAGATTCGTCTTATGCTTATATTTGTCGATAAATTGCTTAGCACTGATCAATACCATAATAATTGTTTTGGTTTTGATAACTGCCAAATGATCATCCACATAGAACATAAGGCATTTCCACGTTGAAGGGTTCGTCATAGTTAATGTTCAGGAGATCTTGACCCAGAATTGAGCAATGCATCTCATTATTTCTAGCCCTGAGTTGTGCTATAAAAGTTTATGTAGCCTTACGTTATGCTCACCAGGCATTGGATACCATTTCCTCACAGTAGAATCTTTAATGGCACTGTTTCATTGATAGAGCATGGCTTTTCCGTTGGTCAATATGTTTTTTTTTTTCATTTTTAATCTACATAACAAGGTATGATAAATATTTTCTACAAAGTAAGATACCCTTGTTCGTTTTTTTAAAGGGTTGGCGACTTTATCATACCAACACATTTATAATATTTTACTTATCCCTTTAAAGTATGTCAGCGTCCAAACGAAAAAGCATGACCAAGCAAACAAAGACAAAAGAAAAAAAATTTGGTGACAATTCTCTAAGGAAGTAATTCATTTATTAGAGAAAAATTCAAAACCATAAATAAATAAAAATACAAACATCCATCTTCAGTTGTATTTTTTCTTCTGCTGATTTTTCATCCTAATTTTTTTTTTTTTGTTCATCACAAATTTTGAATAATGAGTCTTCAAGTTTAAACTAAGCACTGACACATAAATAACCACAAAATATGTCCCGTTAAGAAACAAACATTATTCACTTATTTGTGATGATTTGTTTGTCTGTTTTTCAATTGCCAAAAGTTTTAGGTTGCATAAAGGCCATTTCTATTCATTCATTCATTCATTTGTTTCTACTCGTTCCATATTGTTGAGTTATGCTAGCGAAGATTAGCAGAGTGTTATAGTCATTTTGACCAGTCGGCAATGTAATCACTTCAAATTACCACTAGATTAGCCTCGAGGGGCTTTTCAACAGACAGCATCACCCACCATTATGTTTAAAAAAATTAAACAAACCTTTTTTTTATCAGGGAAATTTTTGTATTTCTTTGTTTGTCCTCTAACATTGCACATGGTGTCAAGGAGTTGGAGTTTAAAAAGGCAAAATTCTTTCCCCACATTTAATTTGCTAAAGATGATTTTTAGTTTTTAGCCACAGTTTTCTCTTTTTGTCCATGTCATTTGTGCAATTGTTGGCGACACATTTTGTTGTTATCAGCGACATCTTTTTGTCCATTCAAGGTTTCTTTTTATACTTTTTTTTTAATTTTTCTTTATTTCTTCCTTGCAAGATTTCATACTTAAGACATTTTTTGTAATTCATTGCTAAAACGCTAATTCGTAGTGTTACTTTGAGTTCTTTTTCTTTCCTTTTTTTTAACACATTTTTTTAATTCTCATCCTTTTTTTTATTATTAAAAAGGGTGTTATCTTTCATTGTGTTTATGTTTGTGTTAGTGTTAATAAGGACATGAAGAACTATGTTTCCTTATGAAACTCTTGAGTTGAGTTAAAAGAAAAATTCTTTAATTTTTTATATTTTTTGTTTGTCTGTTTGTTTGTCTGTTACTGTCTTGTCTCATCTTGTCCTATCTTGTCTTTAATTAAAAAAAGTGACCACCATAATTAGCCCTGTGGCATTAAAAATAATCTGAAAAAAACTAAGCAAAGAGTAAAGAAAGATAATATCATTCCTTCTGCTAAAAATTACAATTAAAGCAATTGTTATAAAAAAATAAATATTTTTTGCTGAAAGTAACTTTCATCCGAGTAACTGAAGACAGATCTTCATAAAAATGTTATGTAAAGACCACATTTCCGAAAGTGAATGCCCTACAAGTTCATTTGTTTTTCTGAAAATACCTAGAAAACGAATTTTCGCTGTAATGGGTAGTGCAATTCACTGGCCAAGCGACCACAAAGGTATGCGCTCTTGATGCAGAGCGCGTTGCGCGGACGAAATTATAGTTTTAAGGAACAAGTTCCCTGATTTCATTAGAGCACATTCCGTTGTGGTAACGATAAAACAGTGAAACACACCCCACATTAAATCGATGCTTCAGTGAATTAACAGTGCTTAATACCCTACTGTCACCGATGAGGTTCTTCACTCTCTCCAAAAGTAACGGTCGAGTAACTTCAAAATAGCATTTGAAGCAACGGTCCATACATTAGAGTTGTATTTGATTTTCGATCTGATAAAGGGGACATAGATAGCGAGAAGATCTGATTGAGTGAAGTATTTCTTGCACCGTTTCAGAAAATCTAGGCACTTATATGCTTCTTTTGCATTGAATCTTTATAGCACAAATATCGTGAGCTCCTGATTCCCTAATATCTAATCACCCCTAATAAAAGCCTTGTGCAAAAATTATTTATGAGTTTGAAATCAGGACAGACGTATAAAAATAATTCATGTAATTAAAGTTTCAAGCTGCTCCTTTTTCAAAATAAATTTTAAGTTAAGTGTCACAGCTTATTCATCGTTTGAATAAAATTTCGGAAAAATGTCCTTTTTCCTGCAGAAACTAGTATTTGTACAACTATAAAAAATCTCATTTGCTTTGTTATTTTTTTATTTTCCTAACCAAGCTTTCCCAGTCTTAAAATCATTGATGGATGTATTGCCCCTTAAGGGATTTGAAATGAAGAGTTTGCCAAAAAAAAATCTATAACACATGATGAAACCTTAAAAGTTGTACATAATAAATGTATTTATTTGTTGTATGAAAATTTCTATATGTTAAAAATCATATGAATGAGTAGTCAGACAAAAAGATATTTTGAAAGTTAGATTTACTTTTTGGCAATGAGGTGTAATGGGCAAAAGGGTTCACTATGAGGTCAGTTATTATTCAAAACTACACATTACTCTTCATCATGTATGTGGCAAATAACAAAGGAGTTCCAACACCAACAATATTAAAATTATAACATTCATCACAAAAGGTTACACCAATTGTTTCCACTTCAATCCAAAACTGGTAAAGAGACGAAAAAAAGTTGAATTTATAAATTTTGTCTAAAAACGAACTGGTGTTTTTTATATATAAAAAAAAAATAAATTATTCTCAAAGGTATAATTTGGTATGTGAATAAATAGTTTTATTTTTCAAAGTTGAAGCAAATACTTTTTGTTGATGTTGCTTATTTTAGTAAATTTTTTTTGTTAAGTTTTGACGAATTCTGCAAGGATTCCATCAAATACAAAGACATAGATAAAGCACATATTAATTTACGGTTTCTACTTTTTTAGGTAACAAATGCCAAAGAACTATTCTTCAGAAATGATTACAAATGTAATGATGACTATCAAATACTTTGATGATTTTTAAAAAAATATTTGAAAATATAATCAAACAAAATAAATATTCTTAAAGAAGAAAGGTTTCATCTGGTTAGGATCACAAAACCAATTACATTTTATTGTCCTATCGTTTTAGGGCCAACGGGAGCAAGCGATGTTTTCGCACCTTTAGCAAATTTGCATTAGCTAACAGTTTCATTGTAGATATGTGTGTTTTTTTTTTAGGAAACTGTGGCAACTCCAACGACAAATGTTTTAAATGAGGATTAATCAAAACAGTGCCCATTATATATTGTTAAATAAATTTATATATCATTCGAAATTTGCAGTAAATTTGGAAAAAGGTTTAAAGTTAAAAAACTCTTTTAATTAATCTGGTCCTAACATGGAGGGAGTAAAATTGTTATGAAAGGGGCCGTCAAGTAAAATATCTGCTATAGACCTCAGCCATGTAATTTAAATTTGTATTAATTTGGCAGGAATTATGGTTTTTATTGAGCAGGCGCTCTATGTTATGACTGCAGAAAAAAATTTCGTCACTTCTCAAAATGAAAACAGCTTTTGAATGTGCAATTTCCTAGCGACACACCTCAAAAATTTAGCATAAAAATAATCTGGTCTTCATGGGAGACACATGGGCATATTACCTTGCGAAGCTTAATACTTCTTAACAGATTGAGCCGAACTGCAAAGTGGGTATGTAATTGATCTAATGCAGGCTCAGACTCAAGGTTGAAGAGGAGGCAATTAATAGTTGAGCCACTAGAAACGGTGGCTGTGTTGTAACGTCTGATGTGACATTTTTTTACTTTCTTAACGGAAAGGAACACAGTTATGCCAACTGTTTGAATGAGAAGAACAACGGCGGCTGGAAGGTTAAGTTAATCGGGTTTATTCTGCAAGTAAATATTATACTACTTCTCGAATCAATCTAAAGACATCAGCAGAAACAACCGATAAATTTAGTACCAGCGGAGTATACAGACTTACCAATATTAACCAATATTAAAAATATGCAGAACATAGATGATCATACAAACGGAAAAGAGAAGACTCCAACTTCGCAATAGGCCTTAAAGCACATGGGCACGAACCAAGGGAAATAGATGAATGTAGGACAGTATTACACCCAAGTAAAAAACGACAAAGACTAGACATTTTTGAAAGCATGGAAATCTACAAAACACGTACGTTTAACGGAGGCAATATTAACGAAGTGGTAAAAACAAGTGACACAATTTTTTGACTACTAAGATTACACTTTTCTGCAAAAAAAAACTTTTCTCCCCTCCCTTGAACAATTTTGCCTGTTTCTCATGTTTTCAGGTGTGCTGAGTCCGAATCTGAACTCAGAAAAATTGTATCACCCTCTGATTTTGAGAGAAAAGAGGAGAAACTTGGAGCGAAAGCCTCGAGAAAATATTGACAAAAGAGCGGCTGAGAGGGAGGGGGAGTTGGGGTATTGAGGGTGAAAGGGGGGCGGGTAGGGATTTGAATTAAAAGGATACCACCATAAAAAATGTAAGATTATACATACAGGAATTTGAATTTTTCACTATGTTTTGCTGCCAAAAAAAATCGTCAAATTTACAAAAAACTCACATTTTTTGATAAAAAAAAACTAGAGTTTCTTGAGATAGACAGAATCTGATTTCAAGTTCGTGTTCAGCACATTTGAGTGTTATTAAAACATTTTTAACAAACGAAAAACGCCCACAGATGGTAACACTAACCTATACAATAATAAAAGATGGAAATATTAAACTATTTACCGCCAACAAATATGACAGATATCAAACAATCTACCTGTATAATATCATTTAAATAGACATTACCATAACAGACAAAATTACCTGAACGTATCACAATTTATACAATAAATACCTAACATTATCTCTCCAAGACTAAAAGAAACAAGGCTTGAGAATGATGTTCTCACATCGAAAGCGCTCGCCAAGCATACCAACTAAACAGTCAGAGACGACGGTTTTATAGAAAGGTATGACGACAGTATTAAATTTTTATTCAATTAATAACGAATCCAGCCTCGTTTCTGATTATACACTTATAACAATGAGATCATTGGTTAAGCACTATCCCATAAATTGGGATTTTTTCTATTGGCTCTGTTGGGTATGTTTGTCTGGGAGACTCCACCTCGGAGGTAGGCGCTTTTGAAGTTCATCTTATGGCTAACTACTACTTCCATGAAAGCCGGCATTGTAAAGAGATTGTGGTTCTTCTTTTAGTCACTGGTGAGGCCCTTTGGGGGCTAATTTCGTGGCAGTGTTTTAATTGCTCTTAAACCAAGACTAAAAGACTTACCAATTACGTGTTGAGACTTCCCAGCAAAAAATTTTTGAAAAGGTAATCGAGTGTTGAATTAAGCATTTTTGACAGAAGTACTTCCCAACTAGATTGCTAACTTAAAAAAAGGTAACCACAAAAGTAAGTCATTATATGGCAAGTACTTTTTAAGGTAATGTCTAATTTTTTGCTAGGTTACTAATGATGTTATAGCTTCGTGACCTGATGCTGGTGGTAGACACATTGTATTCACACAACTTTAAGAGCAACGCCATATCAGGGTTGTATGGCGAGTTATTGACGCTAAATATTTACCACAATTGTCCACCTTTTTCATTACTGCTTCTTCTTTTTTTGTTCTTAGTGTTGATTATGACCTTGCCGTGGCCTGACAGATCTGATATTTAGACCCGATTACAACATTCCGTATTTGTTGGATCTTACTTTGGCTTTGACTTTCTGTCGTATTATTTGTTGCTCGTGGTTGCCTCATATGCTGTTTTTAGTTTAGTCCAACTGGTGTTAACCTAAGTAACGCAGTTCGACCAAATAATTTACTCTGACACAATGAAACTTTTGTTCCAGCTTGGCAATGGTGCCGCCCTGCAAAAAACCAAATGATGCTTATAGTTTAAGGTCATTTCGCGTAAAGTTACACAGCAACCGGACGCCGAGAATCATGGTTCGGTTAAAATTTAAGATGAACTTCGTTTCCAACTCACAGAAGAAAATGTCCAAAGGCAAAGTGTTTTTAGTCTGTATGCAGGTATTCACACAAAACTTATTACATCTGTTTATAGCTGCTTGACCAACGAAAGTTATATATTTCGTGGGTTGGAGCTCTGAAACAAGTTACAACGAGATAAACTCATTTATGTGCATCATTTTGGTTTTGATGTATTTTCATTATATTTTTCAATAATGTACATGAGCACAATTATTCATAGCTTTGTATTTGTTTACAGTAGAGGTGTGTTTGTACAACTTGTCACTGAGATAAATTCCTAAATCCTTGCAGATCCCCGAGGAAATCAAGGTGAAGCAACGCCAGCGTTAATGGCCCTTTTTAACCGACTTCAAAAAAGAATTATACAATTCGGCTGAATGTTGCTTTTTTTATATTTGTGCCTCTAGAACACAATCATTTGTAATCCGATTTTAACAATTTTTGGTAATATGATAGATTATGCTTACAGATTGGTCCCGTTTTAAAACAGTTCATAATCTTAGAAATTAAAGGCTGTCCCCATACAACATACATATTTTTTACGTGTATCATGAACTGTAAAGGGCGATTCTGTAAAATTTAAAATGACTGTGTCTTACTATAGCCCCCAATAACAAAAAGGTATACAAAAATAAATTTAAAAATTAAAGGGTGTCCCCATAATTAATGAAAATTTACTTAAATGAGCCTATTTTTTGAACCGTTGACAGAATGTCAATTGCTATGGGCGTAATAGTAACAAGTATTAATATTACAAATAATAGTTCATTAAATTTGATGTATATGACCATACTTTTGATCTGTTGTAGACAGATGCTTGAAATTTTCAACAAACCTGCTAAGTCCGGTAAAGCAACAAGTATAAAATTTGTATTTGGATGTTGAAGGGTGTTCCAACAGTTAATGTAATTTTGTGTATGTGACCAAACTTTGGAACCGTTATAAACAGAACGCTTAAACTTAAAAGGGACCTATATAACTAAATCCGCTACATCAATGAGTTTATAATTTGAATATAGAAATTAAAGGGTGTCCCATAATTGCTGAGGATTTACTAATATGAGCCTATCTTTGAACCGTTATACACAAACGCTTGCAAATTAAATAGAATTTCGATTGCTATGGCCGTTATAGTAACAACTATAAATATTAAGAATTATAAATAAAAGGGTGCGCCAATAGTTCGTTTAATTTGATGTATATTGCCAAACTTTTTAACAATTATAGACAGACGCTTGAAATTTACAAAGAACCTTTATTGGTAAGTCTGCTATAACAACAAGTATAAAATATAGATTTGGAAGTTAAAGGGTATTGCACTAGGTGATGTAATTTCAAGTGTGTGGCCGTAATTTTGAACCATTATAGACAGAACGCTGAAACTTAAAAAGGACCTGTATTTCTAAGTCTGCTATATCATTGAGTTTGTCGATTGCTATGGCCGTTATAGTAACAGCTGATAATATTTAAAATTATAAATTAAAGGGTGCACCAATAGTTTATTTAATTTGGTATATGGCCATACTTTTACACAGTTGTAGACAGACGATTGAAATTTACAAGAACCTGTATTTGGAATTTAGAAATTAAAGAGTGCCCCTATAGTTACTGTAATTTGATGTATATTGCCAAACTATTGAACAGTTGAACTAGTATAAAGTTTGGAGATATAAGCGTGTCCCAATAGTTAAAGTAATCTAATTTATGTTGCCATAAACTTGAACTGTTATAGGCAGACAGATGAAATCTGTTTTGAAGTCGGATTTTTTCGCAAGAATTAAAGTCACTGCGTTTTAAAATTATATAAAAACTATTAATTATTGACTTTTTCAATTTGTTTTCTTTTTACGATTTTGTTTATTCATTTATTTTTAAATAAATATATTTCATTCTGTAGAGCATTCACAAGTCGTTCGTTATCAGCTATTTGCTGTTTTTAAAACAAATTGCCTATTGGTTTAAATCGTTAGTCAGTGATGGTTAAAGTTTACAAAAAACAATGTGATCATGAATCAATGTCATGTGAAACCTTAAAAGATCCCACCTCTTGTAATAGTAAATTTAAATGCAATTGGTTGGAGCAACTAAACAGGAAAAAACTATAAAAGATTGACAGCTGAATAACAACATCAAGACTTTTAAGGAATTTAAAGAAGAAAAAGAAAAAACAGAAAAGTTGATGGACAAAACAATGAACTGAAGCAAGTTAAAAGTAAAAAACAATAAAAAAAAACAAAACAAAAATATGGTGGCTACTTTAATGGCTCGTTGGAGCAGCTCAACATCTAAAATGAGAAACGCCTCCTTCCATGCGTGAAAAAAAACTTAAAATAAGAAATTAACAATCTAAAATTATTTAAAATATTTTGTCTAGTATTTTTAGGAAATTAAAGTTTTAACAAACTTAAATAAAATACCCCATAAATTCTTTAAGTGCTGATTTTTGAATTGGTTTATTTAAAATCTAAATTAATTCAAATTGAAATGTTTATGCTGCAACCCACTGTGTTTGACAACAAGTTGAATATTTTTGATTTTACAGCAACATTGTTATTCCTTAGCATCATGGATGGATGGAGGTCTAGCTGCCTAGATCATGCAAGGGAGCATAAACCATATTCATCTCATCTCTGCAAACAAATACTTCAACAAGAAAAATAAACAAAACAGCAAATAGTTTTCAGACTCGTCACGTAACAAGATACTGAACGATTGATCGCATTCTTTACAACAATATGCCACATGATTGAAATTAAAATTTCTCGTACCACTAATTGTTGCTGCTTGTGTTGTTTTGATTTGTTGAGAATATTGTTGAATTATGGTCTCATCATTGGATTTTTATAATCTGTTTGTTTAGTTTTCGAAAAAATAAAACAAATCAGCAACATTTTTCCTCTATCTCTAGTCTGTCAAATTGTAGCATGTATTTCAAATAAAAATTTCCTTTTCAACACTGCAATCTGTCTGCTTGATTTGTTTGAATATTATGATTTTATTGGAATCGGTTTTTCAGTTTTTCATTTTTTCAACTTTTGATTTTATGATTTGTTTCTTTTTTCTTCAACCAAGTGTCGGATCGTGCGTCAGTCAAGCTGCCAAATTTTAAATAATATTCTTTGCAATTTCATTTGGTTTCGTTCGTATTGCGCCTGTGCTTATTACACGCAATCAGAAGTGTTTGTAACCTGTTGTAAAACAGTGTATTGTTTGTTTGCGAAATATATCAAAAGTTAGTTGCAAAAAATGTGTTTTAAAATTTACGCATTATTTAAAGTCAATAGAAAACAGAGTTTGTTGTTATAGTGGCCTTTAAATTTTCCCCATCAACCTACAGGCATTGCTTTATTGCATTGAGTTCTCAAATAAAATAACTTTTTTTAATAGGACCAGCAACACATTGTGCCAGAATAGGAAATTAGGTTATAAGAAGGGGGATAGAGGGGTTAGGGCTTGTAGACATTTGATTTGAGTCTTTGCACACTGAAAGTGACAGGAACGACTCCGCAGGGAGTTTAATCCACTTACGAACTGTTCGGCCAAAAAACGAATTTTCTCTGCAATGTGTAGTATGATACCCAGGCCAATCGATCACAAAATGATGCACTCTTGATGCAGAGCGCGGTGCGCGTTGCGCGTATGACATTACTGTTTTTAGAAAAAAACTTCCTTTATTTCGTAAGAACGCATTCCGTTGTAGTAACGATAAAACATGGCGTCGATGCTAACGTAAATCAATAGAGCCGACTACCCTTCTGTCATCAATGAGCTTCTTCGCTCTCTCCTGCATGCGATTGAGTAACTTCAAAATAGTTATTTATTTATTCGGCCCAATTGAATTTATTTGATTCATACTGAAAAAAATGGCCATAATATCAGAAATAAAGTTAAAATATTATTTTAAAAGAAAGCCAAGAGACGCATCGAAATTGCCGTCGTAATTTATTTAAGCTCAAAATTGTTGTTGTCGTTCTCTTAGTAAAAGACAGGCAGCAGCTTACGATTATTTAATAAATAGATGACCGAGCAATTAAATATCAAAACAATGTGTATCATAATGCCTAGTAGCTTGCATTTGTTACATACATTCGATTGAGCCTAAGAAAACGACCAATGTAATATAAATGTCTAGAAATGACGAATTGAAAATGGCAGCAGATCGCTGCTTTTTTGGCTCCTTGTTCAACCCCCTCTGCGGTGAGTCAGAAAATATTGTATAGAAGCTTTTCCTCACGTAAACATATTCCGGCCTAAACAATTAACCTCTAGTCTGCGTGAGAATTTTATGTTTAAATGACTTCATTTTTTATTGCAGACTCCTTCGTTGTAGGCAACATTTACTTTAGACTGAGGTTCGTTATTACATTCACATCCAGTATGCTGTCCGTAATCCATATTCTAATGCCAGCCAGGCTAATTCCTTATCCTCTGTAATTCAAGAAACATCGTTTTCTTCGATATGTGTCTTAGCTAAGTGATATCTAAATTGGCATATTTCATCATCTTAACTTAGAGTACTTCTTCCGTAACCTTACGTCCAAAGACAAAGATAACTCCCTGATCACTATTCTTACCTGCCTGCATGTAAATACTTTCCGCAAACACTCAAAATTTATGAAATCTAACCATTATGAAACCCATCATCATTATCATCCAACAAGGCTAGTATGAGTTCATGTCCCCAAAACCTAGAAACTGATTCCTTTTTTGCAAGGCATCTGTTCGTTAGTATCGTCGAATGTCTAGATATAATTTTACTTCCAAGAATTCTACCTCATTTATAGAGGTGCAATTGGTAAACTTAAGGACACATTCCGGAATAAATGTTGAGTTTACGCTTCTATCTTCAGACTGATTTTTTTTGTGTAGTTAAGATTTTGCTTCGTTGAACCTCGCACACAAGCACACGGCCGAACACGTACTCCATCAAATTTAGTGAGCAAGTCAAATGAATCCTAAAGTAGCGTATCTGGCGGTTTGATATTTTGTAGCGTTTGTTTCCTTATTTATATTATGTTCTAGTTATTTGCGTTATTTGTAACGACACGTTCCACGCTGGTTGCTGGGATAGCTGCAGCGGAGTGCAGGGTCATTTCAATTTTATGTATCGTCCTAGGACGGAAAGAAAATGAAGCACTTCTTGTTCAAAAAATGTTATAAAACTTCACTTTATGTTTTATTCTCCTTATTTTTAAGGCTATAGAGACGGCTAACTAGCCGTCGGGAACGAAACCACCAATGTCAATAGCGGTTGGAGTAAGCGAGCTGCGGAAAAACAGTCAGCAAAACCAACGGGCCTTGGGGCCGGTGTTAAATGGCACAGGGCGTGAAGCTGGCAGTTCTCCTAACGGGCAGCGTAGCGTAGTTGGTGACAGGGGAGAAGGCGACGATACCGGGCGGCTGCGGCACGGGTAGCGGTCAAACAGTCAGCGCAGATAGTGAAGGCGTGGATAGCGCTCAGACAAATATGGCGCAGGTAGCGCTCACACAAGCGGTGGCAATGGCACGTGAAGCGACGCAAACAGCGAGGGCGCAGTTAACGCTTTAACGGCGACGACGCAGGTAACGCTTGATCACACGGCGCCGCTACCGGGCGGCAATGGCACGGGCAGCGATGCAAACAGCGATGGCGCAGGTAGCGCTTAAACACACGGCGACGCTACCGTGCGGCAATGGCACGGGCAGCGTCGCACACAGCGATGGCGCAGGTAGCGCTTCAAAAGCGATGGCGCAGATAGCGCTTGAACACACGGCGACGCTACCGGGCGGCAATGGCACGTACGTACGTATTTGGGTTCACTTTGCTTTGTGCAGAATCGTAAACTGGCTCCCTGGTACCTGGTGGAAGCACCTTTCTTGAAAGGTATTACTATGAATCTTAATCCTTTTCAACTTGTCTTAATTTACTATACGATCGAGTAAGAACGACTTTGTACAAAAATATGAAGAAGACAGTGTAGAGTATTTTCAACGTCATTACCAAAAGCTAGTGAGATGATAAGAACTCAGCAAACGAGGTTTGATCCATTCGCTTTTTGAGGTTAAAAAAGATAAACTTAATGAATATTATATAATTGACCAATTCATTCATTTACATTTCTTAGTTATTTCAGTAAGTGTGAATTTTTAAATATTTATTATATATTTTTTGTTTTTCTTTTATTTTCTGATGCTTAAAATGGACAGGCCAACTGAGAAATTTTTAATCAATGATTTGTGCGATTTTTTCGATCACCATCATCATTATCGCCTTAACATCAGTCTCATCATATTTTTTGATTATTATCATACTGAGTGTGAATGAAGATTGCTTGAAATATTAAAAAGATTTATATTTCCATTAAATATACAATACAACTTTAAATCAAATGATTTATTAATTGTTTATTTAGATTTCATTGATTTAAATAAACAGCAACAAATGATTGCAATTAATTGGCAAAAAAAAAAAAAAAAAAATAGGGAGAATGGTATAAGAAATTTTAATTAATTTTAAGTGAAAAAGATATGAAAAAATTTCTTTGAATTTGTTTGAAAGCAGCAATATAGAGGCTTCTTATAAAATTCCTAAGCACTTTCTACTTCATGGGCCCGTTTATATTAAATACTTGCATGATTAACAACGTACTGTTTTGAAATATTTGTTATATTTTATGGAGTTGTATTTTGTAGGGCTCTTCCTCAATTTCCATTTAACTAGAAAGTAGCCTCATATTTTATATTTATTTTACCATTAGTTTTTGTGTTTGGAGTAGTAAAATGTGTTTCTATGATTTTAAGGTAAAATACATATGAGCAAATTGTTAAAACACGTGTACTATTTTAATGGTCTGCTACCTTAAAGGTTCAGTCTTTTTTTTTTTTTTTGCCAACTTTGTTACGTTTTGGCTTCCAACATGGTTAATATTTTTGCACAAGTATTTTCACGTTAATTACATTGATTTATGGATCCATTGTTTTGTATTTAGTATTTTACATGGTAATAAGAAACGAATTGTATCTATTTACTACTTGGCTGCAATGTGTACAATATTTTGTGTTTGTAATATTATGTATTCTGTGAAATGCAATGTAATGTTAAGTAAGTTAATGTCATGCTTAATATATGAATAGTGCACACAGCAAACAACAACAACAACAAAACAAATGAACAAAAAAAAAAAATGATTTGAAAGCGAGTTAAGTATTCCATATGTAAAATATATTTACGCATGTTTTTGTCTCATTTTACCTCATGTACGAGGGTAGGTCAAAAAGTTAAAAAAATGTATATTACATAAAGAGGTTTAATACATATTTCTTCCTAAATTTTTAAATTAAATCTTACATACTTTAGTCCAGTGATAGATCACGTGTTTTTATAGCATTCTTTATGACATGTAAAGGTCATTGTAAGCTATCGTTATTATATAAAATAATTTTATTACGACGACTTTTAATTATTCTAAACTTACAACTGAATACGTTTCTTTTTAACTAATTTCCATAACACAACATTGACTTAAGAGTTCAACTATAACGATGACTTTTTCAATAAAAGTTTAGGTTCAATTTTATGATTAAGTTAAGTTATGATTAAGTTTAATTACTTTTTACTTAATTCTTTTCAACTCCGCTTCTGTATGGCGTTCCAAAGCTATGAGTCTATCCAGATGCATTTGAAAATAATCTGCTTCCGACAAGTCTTGTTTATTAAAATAACCCTACGTAGATGTTTTTAGCGGATAAGCGACATTTGATTTAAAATTAAAAAAAAAAATATTCTCATGAAAAATATATTATTTTAAACTACAAAATAAAATATATTACTGCGGGGATAGCATTTCCATATGGCCATTTCGCTACTGCTTATTAATAAAAATTGTTTACTCTTTTTTTTCGATTTATTGTTCCAAAAATTCATTATACATATGTCACCTAAACTACATTTCTTATTACATATTTCTTAACGTTATACAAATTTTCTAAGACTAATGTGCACTTAATTGATTACATTACAGATATTCTGTATACAATCATTTTAAAATAATTACATTTGCTTACATTTAAAAAAAAAAAGGATAAAAAGGAAAATACTCATTTCATTTTACTTAAAACTAATAACTTAAACTACCGTACAAACTAAATAACACCTAATATTAAAAACAAATAAAATAAGCGATATATAATATCTATCACTAAGTCCTCCTAAAACTACTGTGCGGAGTTGTATACCAAGTCAGTTATGTCAAAGGTTTTCATCCTTCTGTGATAAAATAGGAGGCCTGCATCTTCAAAAAATAGACCTCCAGCATTCGAAGCCAAAAGGCTAACTGGCGAATGGTACTAATTTCTAAGTAAATTCTCCAGATCAGTGAAAGCATCCCCCTACCAAATCATTATTTAATGTAAATCATTTGTCAAGAAACCTGAATGCAGATCTCATGAGAAAAATATCAATCCTCTCAAAGGTATACTACTATAGATTTTACTAAAGACGGTCTTCGAAAAATGTCGTCAGGGCCCATTCTTGGCTCTAGCCGAAGGCAGGAGCAGAGAAATTGTCTCTCCCATATCCTAAACCTTTCCATCTGATGGAAAGATATCCCAAACCAGACTCGAAAAGCATATGATATAAGCGTTCTTATAATCTGCCGGTAAATAAGGAGCCTGACCTTCGTAGTTAAACCACCCTTACGCCGCAAAATCTTATGATACAAGCAATAAACCTTCTTAGCACATTCTGATATGAAATCGAGGTGAATTTAAAGTTATCATGAAATACTACCCCTAAATAATTCATCCTACCAGAGGTCCTGATGGGTTCGTCAGCAATGCTTAAGTATGGCACAAAACTTCTTGCATTTGGATAGAGATTACCATGTCTGCCCATTATTATTACTCCATCGGTCTTCTGAATATTTAATTTCAGGCCCCATTTTATAAAGTATTCGTAAAGAATCTTTAGGTAATTGTTGACCCTGTTATTAAAATCTTTAGCCCTAGGACAACTAGCAGCAATTAATATATAATCAGCAAAAGCAAAAGGTCTCCTTCAGATGGCTGTGGAATATCGGAGACAAAAATATTGTACAAAACCGGCCACACTAAGGAGCTTTGTACAACACCTGCCTTCACTGCTCTAACATCTGATAATTCTGTTCCTACTTTCACTTTAAAAGAACGAGCCTTCAGAAAATCAGTTATCATCCTACAAGTGCAGCGCTCAAAAGCTAAGTTCATCATTTTGTAAACTATTTCCTGTTGCCAAGCAGTGTCAAAAGCTTTTGAAAAATCCAGACTTACCGCAATTGTTCGGTACCTGTTGTTCAAGCCCCTAGTTACGAAGTCTGTGAATACCATTAGAGCGTGATATGTTGAATGTCCTCCCTTAAAGCCAAACTGACAGTGTTTAAGTACCACCATTTGAAATTTCATCCAGTATACTTGACAACGAGAACCATTCCATTAGTTTTCCAAACGAAGATAATCAGGATACAGGTCTGTAGCTACGAGCTTCCCTAGGGTCCAAAGCAGACTTTGGAATAGGAACTACTATTGCCTCTTTTCTAGGAAAGTAGCCAATGTTGAAACAATGGTTGAAAAATATTGCCAAGTAAAGCCATTTAGCATTACCTGCTTTTCTAAGAATAAAATCAGGAACTCCATCATTACTACTGGATTTCTTATTTGATTTCGTTACTGTGTTTTTATATAAAATTTTTTAGAGTTTTTATAGTCTTTTTGCTTTATTGATTCAATGGAATTCTCATTTAATCAGTTTACTTTTTAGATAAGACTTTACAAAATTTGGGTAGAGTCCACTGTTGATTTCATGAGGGAATTAAACACCATTAAAGTAAATTAACGTAAAAAAGATTCCAAATAATACATTTTCATATTAACTTTTTCTGGTAAAAAAAAGCCGCAAACATTGTAAGTTTTGCTTAGGGTTGTTGTCCCAGATAGTTTAATTGTAAAAGGAGGTGAATATGTAGTAAGGGCAATCACCTGCAAACGAAAGTTGAATAAACATATGAAAATATTAAAGGCAAGCGTAGTATTTTGCCCGCTGCCTTGAAGGGCATGCACTGATTTTGTTGGATTTCAACAGCAATTTTTGAAACTACGTCTGATTGATAAGTGTATTAAAATTTTCTCTAGCTCATCTTGTGCCTTGGCAAAGTTGATTTCAACATAAGCACGGAGGGACAGACGGACATCGCTCAATGGACTTCGCTATGCGCATAACCATTTAATTCTTTGATAAGTTTTTGGTAATTTTTTAAGAAAAGCATGTGAAACAATATCATTCTCATACAATTGGTAAGGCTAGTAAGCTATAATGGCATAAACTGTCATTATGTAAAATGGAAACAATAGAATTCATAACTCTGCATCTTTACCCTATATTTGAAAGCGTTGGACAATAAATGACTAGTGTATATTGCGAAAGAATAAGAGAGCTCTTTCTACCCATAACAACAAAATTACATACCCTGGACTTAATGTCGACGTCGTTGACGGCGTCAAATGTCAAAAAAAAAGTTGAATCGTATGAAATTGTATGAGAGCAGTTAATCTCAACGCGTTGCAACGCCGTAAAAGTTCAGTCTGTTTCAACTTTTTCGGCGTTGAACGCCGTCAACGACGTCGACATTACCTCCAGGGTTAAACAGAATTTTCCTGATTATGTACTCTCTCTCGTCGCCACATTTGGTTTTATTTTTTTTTTGAGCTTTTTAAAATCAAGACTTTTGTTAATAAGCCTAAAACTATCTGTGCTGTGAAGGAAATATTTAGAATTTTTTATACCTTCCCTATCTCTCATAAAAGCCGGTGTTGAATAAATCGAGTCTGAAATGAATTAATAATTGAGTTAATAATTTGGCGATTAATATAAACTAGTAACTGTTGTAGGCTGTACTGTGGCCTCCCCTGACTAATAGTATTTTCTTAATTATTCAAAATTTATTTATTTTTTTTTTTTTAATTTACACTAAAATAATTTAATATAAATCCATCAATCTACTTAAGATTTATTGTGGTTTAATTACAACAATTAATACAATTTGACTCTGCGGGATCTGTTGTACGTATTGGAGAAAGCTTTTATTTTTTTAAGGTTTCGTTTACTTTTTCTTTAAATGCTAATAAAACAATCTTAAATCTTTTAACACTTTAAAAAATTTTCAATTTAAATAAAACAAACACATTTAAGAAATAATTATTTTTTAACAAAAATTATCGCCTGCAAATATTTAGAAATGGTCGCACACAGAGTTAAGTGTGAACTGATGCATTCAAAACTATACGAACTGCATGAAATGGGAGTGTTAAAATTTTTGAAGAAATTGTTATGTTTACTTTTAGTATTGATTAATGTTTTAAGGCCACCTGTTGTTGTCAGTTGCTATTTTAATATTCAATCAAGTAAAATGAGTGTAATGTAATTGTGGAGGATGTTGACGTGTGCCAGCCAAAATCACGACCACACACATTTGTGGCATAAAAAACAGACACTTGACTTAAAACTTTAATTGCTCAAATGATGATATAAGTAGATATTAAGATATTAATTTCGAAATATAACATTTAATCTCGCTCATTGTTAAACATTGGAAGTCTTGGAATATGTATTTTGGTGAAGTTTTAGAGGCTCTGGTTTTCCTGGAAGTCTCAAAATCAGTTTTTATTGCGTAAAGGTGATAATATTTGTCAGTAAAAAGCGGTTTGAAGTGTAAACTCTGTTTTGCTTACTGCTTTGTTTCTATAACTAAAGTGTAAAATTTTTGTTATCAAAGTATTCTGACGAAAATAAGATTATGTTGTTCTCTGAAGATGTAGTATTGTGTGGTAAAAAATGCTAAATAAGCTACACACTTACAAGTGTGGAGTATGTTAATAAATTTATTTTAAACATATTTGTTTGTTTGAGAAACAGAAAATTACGAGGCATGAGTATGGATATCAACGTCGCCGCGATGAATGAGTTGTTTAACCGACAGATAAGTGGAAAACAATAAACCAAACCCCAAGCAAATTTATCTTGACTTACCGAAGTCTATTAAATCATTGTATAGGACCTCAACACTCGGAAATACAACACGTAATTCTGAGTTCATGCATAAGTATGAATTCTTTGTTGTCCTATTAAAGGCCTCGCTTATAATTTCTAGTCCATATAAAAATAATAAAAAACAGAAAGTCCTCTACATCTTCCTTCTAATTCCTAGTGGTTAATAAGTAAAACGCTTTATAGCGTACGCAGAATGAAAGAACTTCTAGATATTATCGAATTTATAAGTTGAATTATAAGAACTCACTCACACTTACACTCACTTCTTAAATTCGTAACTTTACAAGGTATTTAATCAAAAATTGTCACTGTCATAATCCTGCATTCAATAACCTTGCTTAAATCAATGTTTAGTTGTTTTTCAAATTTCCTTAAGTGCTTTTAATACAGAACAGACTAAGTACTGCATTTTGGATGTACAAACGACTTCAGTATTGAAACAGTCAAACAAGACAGGAGTGAGCGAAAAAGCTGGAACGGTGTCCTGTACTTAAAGGTCTCCTCTTTCTGCTTATAGCTTCGAAATTTGCAGTCTCCATTAAATTTAACTCCTCTAAATTTAATACTTGCAGTCGTGGCATTGTTTTCTTGTGGTACCAATTTCGCTTAATGAAACATACACGCAAAGAAAAAACATGGTTGAGGTAACCATAATCTAAGAGCAGCATATTATGGTTGTATTATATGGTTGTAAACAAAGCATAGTATTGTAACATTTAATAATAATAAAGCTGGTCTTGCGATCATATTGTTCTCGAGCACAACAATAATATGGTAAAATCTAAAAATAATTATGTTTACATATAAACATTAAATGGTTAAATTAAAAGATCATAATATGGTTAAAAATTACACGATATATAATTGAATTATAATATAGTATCATAGGTGCAAATATTTCCTTACGTAAAAGGGTTATTCGTTTTTTAATTTATTATCGATTTGTCAATAAAGTTATTGAAAATCATAAATTTCCAAAACAGGCAATTATTAGCTTAAATGGTTTCACAATTGTACTTAAAACACAATAATAAAAATTTATATGCTTATATACATACATATACATAAATATATTTCAGTTATTTTTGAAATGTTTTGCTTGCTCTTTTATTTGTTTTCATATATTGTATATTATTTTTAATTGTTTAGTTTGTACATACATTTTTAATTTTTTTTATTCTCTCTAAAAAAAAAAAAAAAAAAAAACAAAAAAATACTTAACCGGTAGAAAAGCATTCTGTCGAGACCTAGAACCAAGTATTTTTAGCCGCAAACATTATTTTGTTTGCTCTTAATCATACTCTGATTAATAAAAATATATTATAAATGAATAGAAATGATTTTGGCTTAAGTTCATTTTATTTTTTAATTTCTAAAAATCTTTTTTAGAAAGAAAATTTATTTTACAAATGTATGCGGACGTTTTCCAAAGAAAACAAGAAAAATTAGACGCTAGCAGAATGAAATGCTGTACTTTCTGGACCGCTACGACCTTCATCAGCATTCTTCGCATCTATCTACATTAGTTGTGTATTTTATAAACATCATCTATTTAACCAACTAACTTTGTAAATAAGAATACGAGAATACTCATAACTCATATCAACATTAATTTGGTTAGACGAAATTTACACACAAACCAACGTATTTCTTTACTTTTCTCTCTGTATTTCGTCTTGTACATTTGTTTTTTGCTTTGTTTCAATCATCGATTGAACACGAATGCAAATTTGTTTTTAATCATTCTTCCGCATACATTTGTAAAATAAATTTTCTTTCTAAAAAAGATTTTTAGAAATTAAAAAATAAAATGAACTTAAGCCAAAATTATTTCTATTCATTTATAATATTCACAGTTCAAATAATATTTCAATAACAATTAAAAATTAAAAATATATTATGGTTAAATATATTATAACTTATAAAACTTTGGTTGTGGCTTAAATTTTTTTACGTTAAACTAATCATGTTGTATCTTTGTACACAGTAACCATATAATGGTTAAATATCAATAAAAAGGTGTTTATCGTGACTGAAGTATTGTTTAAAACATATACAATTTGTTCTCGGCAACTTTAAAATGTTATTAAGATCATAATCACAATAAACATCAAGGTCACAATAAACATGACCATAGCACAACCAAGTTTTTTCTTTGCGTGTAGCTGTTTGCTTAGCCAGATTATTATAAAAACTAATTTAATATTCTTGGCTGGTGGGATTCTAAAGCATTTATAGATAGCTTAGCCTCGCTATAAACCTTAAAAACAAATATTTTTTTGGAAATTACCAATAAAAAAGTGAAAAAATAATTCACAGTGATATTTTAGGGGGTGGCGTTAGAGGGATAATACCGCCGCCTGCTTATAAAATCCAAAAAAAAAAAAAAATAATTTTAATAGTATTATGTCGTGTGTTTTCCACCTTCTTTAATACTTATATTATTTCTAAATTAATATTTATATCATCGTCTAAAAAAAGAGGAAGGGGCTAAAATGAAATTTTAGTCTCCTTGGTCCAAGTTATTGTTTCTGAACTTTCATTGACCTTAAAAGTTGCATTTACTAAACAAAAGTATAGGAAGCTACAGAGGTCTAATTATTTCTTCTAAGGGAATCTTTTTTCTTCTTGGTCTGATTTTGTTTGTTTTCAAGCTTTAACAGCATATGACAATAAGACATATTTCTGCCAATTTTCATTAAATAATTTTTCACAGCCGATATAAACAAAAAACAAAAGTAATATCCGGCTGGATTGCCGAAATACCCCTGTGTGCGAAGGTTAGCAGAACGCAAGAAGAAATATATCGCTCCTTTATTGCAGCATAATCATATCGCAAAAAATTAAAAATTTTTAGTTACTTAAGCAAAACTGCATGTACATGTTGAAAAAAAAAAATCAGTTTTATATCCCAAGCTGAACCGAAGTTATAGCAATTGCAATTGCGGCAATTAGATCATAGAACTTATGTCGTAGAAACTTAAATCGGATTTTGCCAAGTTAAAGTTTTTTTTGAGATATGACTATGTTGCAACAAAGGAGCGATATGTGTCTTTTAATAAGGAGAACAACGAAATTAACATCTCTTAAATGTAAATATTTCTCGTATTCTTACTTACGAAATTAGTTAGATAAACGGATGACGTTTACAATGTATATAACTTACGGTAGATAAATGAAACGAATGCTGATGACGGATGAAGCGTTTCAAAATATGCTTTAAAAATGAACACAAAAATTTTTAAAAATAATTTTTAAGTCAAATTAAAATTTTTTATTCCCTTTAATACTAAAATAAATATTAAATCTAATAGCAAATACTTTCATTTTAAAATCAATTTTCTCTCCTAATAAAAGTATAAATGTTGCAATAATACCGCACTTTATCTAAGCAAGATTTGCCCAAAGCAATATAATTAAACAGGCTAAAGCTTATTTGTTCACCTTGTGGTTTTTAGTAGCAGAACCAAGGAAACTCCAAAAAGCCTGATTTTACTAATAGCTGTAAATCTTCTTAGAGAACAAAACTACGGCAAATAAAAAAGTGCTGGAAGGTGAATGAGTAACGCATAAGAAATATGCCGAATTTTATTTTTCAAATTTAGTCATCTAAAACAAATTCTTCTTCCTCACTACCAGATCTAAAAAAACACTGTAGAGAATATGTTTAATAAAAAACAAAAGAAAAATCAACACATCTTTCAACTCCATTTAAAACGTTTCAGCCCAGAATAGTTTGAAAAAATAATTAAAAATTATTATTTATTTATGGTTAACTTTTTGTTTTTAGCTCATCCATAAAACTGCTAGTGAAGAAATCATAAACTATTGTGCGCGTCTAATAATTCATGTCAAAATACGCGTACAATTTAAACTCATAAATACTGGCTGGAAGTGTAATAAAGTGTTGCTGCTGCTTCAAAATTATTGTCTATATGAATGGGTGGAAAGTATGATGGGGCAGTAAAAAAAAACAGGCATTCACGTTACGCTATAGCAAAAAATAGCAAAAAAAAAAGTAATGTTTGTTTGCGTGTTTATATAGAGATGTGTTTCAGTTTGGATGATTGTGTTTTTGTTGTTGTTGTGTTGTGTTGTGTTGTGGCACCACACATTTGATACGCATGTGAATTGTGAGTTGATTCCATGAAAATTTCATTTCCTTGCCTGTTGATTGAATTTGTTTTTTCACTGTTGCCTTAAGCTGTTGGGTTTGTGTGTTTTGCTGTTATTCTGTACAATTGAATCCCCCCTCAACATTTAGCGTTACTGAGAAAATCTGTCTGGGGTCTTGCATTTACCATAAGCCAGTCTAGCGAATAAAATTTAAAATATTTTACTTTTTGTTTATTTTTTTGCAAAATTTAATTTTTTTTAAATAACTTTATTGTAATTTTCAATAAATATTGTTTTTGTTTTTTTTTATTATTTTAATACAATAATACTCTTATGTAGGAATAAATTTAATATGCTGCCTATTTAATAAAGTGATTTACAGTAATTTTTATATGGATTTTTGTTAAACTTTTTTTTGTATGTGTTTTATGAAATGTGTAATGAAACAAAATACATTTTGACAGGCTCCATATAGACATACAGACACCAACGATGCAATGAGTATGTGGCATCAACCAACTACAAGTTGCAGATGTTTAAACTTCCGTTTTAGAAATAATATTAAGTTTTTAGACATTTTGCTTGTGAGTGTGTTTGTGTGGTTTGCTAAAAATCTGAAATTGTTTGAAATTCACAAATCATCAACATCCGTAACAGATTTATAAAATATTTATTTTAATATAAGAATTCCATCAATTATTTTATAATTGTATGTATTTAATTTTTTTTAATTTCTTTAATTTATATTTATCGTAGGATTAGTGAGGTGAAAGAGAAATTTCTGCATAAGTTATAAAATTGATTGTGACCAAAACTTAAATTGAACTTAAGTTGATGGCGGAAATGAAGTTGTATTGTCAGAAAATGTGGAAATTCGGTTGTTTAGTAGACATCATTTAAGTCTGTAATCTTAAATAATATATATTTTTTTTCTTGTTCTTATTTCTTAAACTTTATTATTATGTTAATCATTTTAAAATAATTATAAAACTAGTCCATAACACTGTGCAATCCCTGCAGTTAATTAGCCAAAAGTTACTGTAAGGTACCGTAACATATGAAAATATTAAAATCACGTATTTTGTATTTTTTTCTTTATTTGGAAAGTTAGGCTTACAGATTGGTCCCGTTTTAAAAAGACCTCATAATCTTAAAAAATTAAAGGGTGTCTCCATACAACATATATGTGTCTTACGTTTAATATGAACCGTAAAGAGCACCCCTTTTAAATTAAAAAAACTTCGTATATAAATAAATCTAAAAATTAAAGGGTGTCCCAATAGGTGACGAAATTGACCTATAGGGGCCTATCTCTTGAACAAACGTTTGAAAATTGCACAGATTGTCGATTGCTATGGCCATTTTAGTAACTAGTATTAATATTTAAAACTAAAAATTAAAGGGTGCCCCAATAGTTTATTTAATTTTATGTATCTGGCCATACCTTTTATTAGTTGTAGACAGACGGTTCAAATTCACAAAGAACTTTTATTGCTAACACAGCTACAACACCAAGTAAAATGTTTGGCTTTGGAGATTAAAGGGTGTCCCAATAGTTGATATAATTTAAAGTAAGTGGCCAAATTTTAAAGCCGCTATAGACAAACAGATGAAACTTATAAGGGACCTGTATTGCTAAATCCGCTATAATATCAATTTAAATTTAGAAAATAAAGGGTGTTCCCAAAATTAACGTGATTTGATATATGTGGCTGTTACATGCAAACACTTAAATATTAGACAGAATATTAGGTACAATAAGAAGCAGAAATATTTTAACTTATAAACTAAAGGGTGTTACAATAGTTGATGTAATTTGATGTATAGGACCAAGTTGTTGAACCATAATAAAACGGTTAAAATTTACAAAGCAACTGATTACTAAGTCTAAAAGCCAGTATAATATTTGAATTTGAAAATTAAAGAGTGCCTCTATAGACAGTTTGGAGATAAAATATAAGGGTGTCCTAATAGTTTTCGCAATCTGATGAATGTAGCCATACTTTTGAACCCTTAAAGACAGTCAGATAGAATCTGTTTTAAGTCGGTTTTTTGCAAGAATTATATTTGTTTGAAAATTTACCGAATTTATCCACTGCTTTCTTGCATTTGTTATGATTTTTTTGGAATATCCTTTGAAAATTATTTCATTACGCTTAAAAAATGCACGATAAAATTATTTTTGAAGTATATATTATATATAATGCTTTTTTCTTATTTTTTTATTCTCTATCGCCTCTATCGGAGTTATTTTATTGTTTCAAATGATATGGAAAAATTAGAAGCGACTAATAATTTCTTATCAATTAATGCTGTTAAGACACGATGTTATTCCCCTTTATCATTTATTGAAAAGATATTGTAGTAATGTTATGATTGGTTGTAATTACAATTTTTTTAAAGTCAAGTATCTTTGCATTTTATTTGTGGTATTATTGCACAGTAACTGTTCACAACAGTGGTGCTTAATTTCATCATAATGTACTTTTTAAAATGTAAGGTCCTTTTTCATTCCTAATATCAATTGGCTACCTATTTTATTAGAAATATGATGATCTGCTTGCAGGGAAAGTTTGATTAAACAAATAAAATTTATGACATTAATATATTTAATATCATGTTTTGTTGTGGTAAGTGCTAGTCGGACAGGAAAGTGACAATAAAATTCAAGCCTTATGTAAACAACAAACAAAAATTTGTTAAAATGAGTGGTAATAAAATAATTCAAAGTTCTTCAGGAGTATTGCTCTGATGCTTGTTGTAAGCCACTACTCTGTGTGTCTAAAACGTAGATTATATTTGATGCCAATTGCAAATATTAAAAAATAATCTCGTTACGATATTACTTTTGCGCTACTACATCACTTTGCCATAGGATTTAGAAAAACAAAAAAAAAAAAAATTGTTAAGAATTTGTTGTTTCTTTTTCACAAGCTATACATTAGTGTTATTAATACTTAACGCTTTAATCAATAGTTTTTTTCTTTTCGATCTTATGTGATCGCGTTATGAAATATTTATAAATAAACGTTTATAGCCCAAGAAATAAAACAAAAATCAGGAATATAGAACACAAATGTACGATGAAGATTCCAGTCTTATTTTCCTTAAAAATTTTAACACAAGTAATTTAAAAAAGTATTCTTGGAATATTTATCATAACACTGCTCTTTCTTAATATTGTGATTTTAAAAATTAAACACAATTGATATTTCTTTATACCAGGCGTCATTGTGACATTTATATTCTAAGTAAATATTATCTACCTTGCCGGAATGCAATGGAGCGACAGATTCAAAGAATACACAATTTTTATTGTTACCGCTTATTTTATCAATTTTTGGTTTGTTGTTTCAGAGCAGTATGAGTTGGCTCGTACCGCCATGTGCAAGAACTTACTACCTTATCTAAAATCATAATGAGCTATGATGCCTATTTTCTCTATAGAAATAAAACTGGTATTTCTGGGGTGCAGAGAACTCAAATAAAATGCAAAAATCGATTGTATCTTTGAAATTAACTGTTTGGTGTGGCACTTGCAATGAAATATTATTAGACGTTTATTTTATAGGTCGCCGATGAAAGCACAGTGAACGAGTTTTTCCGCGAGTTGCTAATTGGGTGCTGTGTTAGTTTTAGCAGAATGGTGCAACCTCTCACAGTAGTCAAGGGCTGTAACTGTAGCATTTACTATTTGTCTAATATCACGGCTCGCTCTGTCGTTTAAATTCATGTCATTAACAAAGCTTAAAATTGGTCCTTAGTTACTACCCCTTAAGACCAACAATACCACCGAGCTAATGTCTGCATAAAAAAACTCCTGCCTCCTGGTAGAAATCTTACATCATCCCAAATGCAGCAGTTTTTTTAAGTAAAAAATCTAGTAACCTTGTAACTTGCTATGAGCGCTTGGCATCAGCGGCTCAGTAATGAGCAAAAGATTTAACAAAACTACGTAACAGCCGCAGATCTTCAATATCGAGCTGCCATACTTACATATATCACTTAAAGAACAACTTCATAAGTGATTAATAAGCGAGTATAATATAACAAAGTACCCTTAAATTTGGACTTAAAGTTTGATAACGGTGCCGCTTTTCTACGTAACATATAACTATTTTAATATTCTGTTTGAATATCAATCGTAAGCAGCCACTATAAAATCTATAGAGTTTCCAACTCTGCCCTACGTTGCAATTACGTATACTGTTAATTTTATACTTATCGTTGTTGTTGTTCATGTTTTATTTGTCAATAATTTATCTCGCTGTTCGATGCAAACATATAAATCTCTCAACACTAGTATGAATACAACAACTAAAATAAACTCTAAGCATGTGCCCAATTTAGACCTTTCGATTTCATTTATTTGTTTGTTTAATTTGTTGCGGTTGTGGAGAAAATCTTGAAATTATTTTCAATACTTTTCGTCTTGTACAATAATTTAATTTTAAATTTTAAAATAAATATCTATTTGTGAACAGATAGTTTTGTATTTAAGGAAAGAAAAACAATTAATTCGTTTTTAATTTATTTTATTTGATTAAATTAATTGTTCGTTTAGTAAATGCAATAAAATTTAAATAGTTTAAATTGTTTAATAAAGCGATTTATTTCTGCTCTATATATTTAATTGTATAATAAATTGTAAATATGAAATAGGCTTGCTGGGGGTAAGTTATTTTCGTGTGCGAACACTAACAAACAACAACAAACAAACATCGAATTTTCAATTTTCTAAGAAAAGTCTTAACACCAAGAAAAAATTATTTCATTTCTCGCACAACATGTGAACGCTGTAAGTCAAACATTTATTAAATTTCGGTTTGATACCACTTTAAATTATAATCGCAAAAAACAATTGATCAGTTTTTAGTAGATTTCTTTTTCAAGTCATTGATTTTGAAACCTTTTTGAAGACGAACAAGCCGGATAAACTTAAATTTAAAACAATTAGATAAATATGGCTGTGCTTGAGGAATAATTAACCGGACAGATTAATATATGTATCGCAAAGATAAAAAAATCCATTCTGACATCAACGAAATTAAAATCAAATCATTTTGAAAACTAATAAAGAGTATGCCATAAATCAATTCAGTCTTACCGAACACACTCCAGGCAACGATTTAAATGCTTCAGTAGACAACGTAGCATATATTTTAAAGACACTCAAAGCAAATAAGCCCTGGCTCTGCCGGAATAACCAACAAATATCTAAAGTTTTTACCAAGCAAAGGTATAAAATATATCACAGAGGTTATAAATTTAGTGTTTCAGATAGAGTTATTTTCCTAAATTTTGGAAACACTCGAAAGTTATAAGAATAAGAAAACCCAACAAGCTTTCCAATTGTCCACAGTCTTACCGCCTTTTATCGTCTTTCAGCAAAATACAGGAAAAAGTGATCAAAGAAAAAAATTAGTCAATTTACTGATGCGGAGTACATAATTCCCAAACAACAATTTGACTTTCGTAAACCCTTTTTACACTATAATACTGAGTATTAAGATTTTCATTGGATCTGGTAAGAAAGAAATCAATCAAGAATTGTAGCGATTGTCAAGAAATCTAACGTAACATTAAATTTTGTTTTCACACTATCACACTTCAAATAAAATGAAAACTATGAGTACAATATTAACAGCTGTTCACAATTAAAATAATTATTACCAAGCTGGTACGAAATTTAAGCAACGGCGACTAAAGAATATTATATACGGTGCGAAAGTTCAGCTTCTTGGTAAATAAAACTACAAAATAAAAAAAGTTTAAAAAATATAAGCTATTTGTACTTTGTTGTAAACAAAATCCATTTGTAAGCGACAAGTATAGGGGCAATTTTAAGCAGTTGCTTTTGAAAAAAAACAACCCTGATAAAAATTTAGAAAAATTTCTAAAAATGGTTTGCTACTATGGGATGTCAAATTTCTTTTCGTATTGTTTCATACTTTGATAACAACTCTGAGAAGTCTTCATACTCAGTATTTTAGTGTGAAAGAGGCTTAAGGAACGTAAAACAGTGCAACCTCTGATAAGAATACGGAATTATATATGTAAGTTCTAATATGCAGTTAAGAATATCAACTGTTATGGTTCTGTTAGATATCAGGGCCGCTTTTGACTCTGTGTAGCATAGTGGTTTAATTTATAAAATGATAAAGTTAAATTTTCTACCGAGATTAATCCGAATAATATCAAACTTTCTGTAAAATCGCAACTTTAATGTTTTCATTGGTTAAAACCATTCCACGCAAACCCAAATAGCAGCAGGCTGTCCATCAGCCTTATTATATAACATTTACACAATGGACTTTTCTTTGAAAAATAGGTGCCTAAATTCTATATTCACTGATGGTACGGCTATTCTAAGTTCAGAAATACTTGCAACAGATGTTTTATATAAATTACAACTTGCACTCACTGAAGTTAATTTTTACCTTATAAAATGAAAATTTTTTGTTAATCCACAGAAAACTCAAGCTGTGCTTTTCATCAGAAGGTTGAAATCTTGCTATTTACCTCAAAACCCTATTTCATTTAATAACACTTCTATTCCATTGATAAACAAAGTCAACAATTTAATCAGGTTATTGTATCCGTTAATGACCAGGAACTCCAAACGTAACATAAACAATAAAATCTTAATACTTAAGACAATTATGTTTTATTCTGCTCCAGTCTGATTTACATTAGAACATTGTCATATCAAGAAACTACAGATTGCCCAAAATAAACTCCTAAAAAGGATCTACAATCTGCCTTGGAACAATTCCACACAACGACTACATTCAGAGTAGTCAACGTTGAACTTGTAAAACACAGAATCGATCGATTGAGAATAAATTTTAAAAGCAGATATCCTCACTCTGATTTCAGACATATCAATGAGCTAGTCTCATCGTAATTTTAAATAAAACATTAACTTTTTATCTTAAACCAAAAAATTTAATTGAAAAATTTTCGCTTACTTTTATAATAATAAAAGTTTCGTTTTTTTTCGGATGCAAATACTACTGTAGCTCATAATAAATTCTGTATTTTACTTTGTGGCTTTATCTGGCTATACTTCTTGATCCTACCGGTCTTGTGAACCCTTGGTCTCGTATTTACTAAACATGCATTATTACTACAAACGCAGCCATCCGCGCTATACTACTGTGTTACTTCGGCGAGACATGAACTACTCGATGCCTTGTTTAGTAACCTTAACCATCCACAGACATCTCCACTACTCCTTTTATCCAAGCCAGTCTTATCCCCTTTAATCCAATAGCCACAACACACGTCTGCCATACACTGTTGTTATGCTCTTTCACTTCCCTGTGCTAACCGCTACCGTTCTTACTATTTTTTTATTGTAAAGGGCTCCTTGACAATTATCTGTTTCACTTTTATTAAAGTAGATGTCTCCACTAAATTATCAGCCATGGCTTCACACAATAATTGTGTTTTGCTTCTTGGGAGATTTCTACTGCTGCTTCTTAATTTTTAATTGCTTTATAATAATTATTATTTTGCAATTTACGCATGTCCGACGGCGGGATCGAACCCACAATCTTCTGTTTTACAGCAAGCACCTCTACCAACGCATCCATTGAGATTGCTCAGCTTTTGTTAGCTAATTGTGGTATTATTCTATACACACCATAAGTGGAAGTAACTTATTCACCACGCTCATACCGATAACAAAAATAGGGGTTGCCAGATCTTATTACCACTATATTCAACTATATTCCATACACTTTTTCTGAAAAACTGACAAATTATGTTTACAAATAATATTACATAAATAATGAATTGCATTGAAATTGAACTAAAATAGAAACTAATTGCAGGCAGGTGGCAAATGATAAAAGCTTGTTGTCTGGATAGGCTTTGAGCTAATTTGAAGTGATCGTACTTTCAGGAGATAATTTACTGTCTGATCAATCAGGCAACAATGAATGAAGGTTATACGACCAATATGATACAACCAAAGGTCAACAGGTAGTAACAGTCTTGTCAATTATGATGCTAAAAGTGCTACTTATGTAATGATATACCTTAAAGGACTCTAGTGATCGCACTTGTCGATAAGTTCACTATCGAGTCTATCTAGTAAATATTCGTAAGAGTGTGAAGGGAAAATATTTAATCATTAGTTTTGGGCTGCGTGAAAGAAGCTGCCGTTCTCCGATATCAAAATTAGACAACATGGACGTAAATAATATTTCGAAGCGATGTTGTTCTATGCGAGTGAAAGATTAACATAACTCTTGTATAAAATTCAAGTTCATAAGTGAGTTCTAATCGTTGAACATTATATTTTTAGCATGTGCTGCAGCCACAGACATAAAATATTTTTTCATAAATTTATACTAAATTCGAGCGCTCATCTAGATCACGTACGTACATATGACTCCATAAATATCCATCAAAATAATTATCTAAGAAGTTAAAGAAAAAATAAATATTGTTTAAGAATTATTAAGAAAAAAAAATTGCTAGATTCTAGCAAACATTAATGGCTGAACTTCAAAAACAATATTGAAGTTTTGTCTGGATTTTAAGACATTTGTTTTATTTTTCGTTGTTGTTTTAACATTTTACAACTAAAGACAATAAAACTTTTCTTACAACTCATTGTCTGCCGGACTATTTATTTTGTTTTATACAGACATCCATCTTAAGTCTTCATTCTCTAACAGTCACTATATTCGAAATTCGACAGCAGTTGAACTTCAATATTTCATTTCATGATGAACGTGTATGGTTTGTGTTGTTGGTGGTGCTTAGTTACAAGACTGCAAAAAATAAATAGTATCAGCAACAACACATACAATTGCCATTCAATACATTCACAATGACCAACATGTGTTTAAGTTTATTTTTTTTTTTTTGCTAATGGGCCACAAAAGAGGTGGAGTTGTGTTTAATTTTTCTTAGTTTCTCTGTGATAGCTGCATCAATTACTTTGATGTGTTTCATACTTCAAACATTTATTCCTACAACATGATGTATCTTGATGTAAAAAATGTATGTACATAGTTGTTGATAGTGTTAACGTGACATGGTCAAGTTTTATCTTTTGTTATTTTTTTTAGCTCAATATCCTTCTTGGATTGTTCTCCGGCCGCTGTGCAAAGTTTCTTGTACCAAAAGGTCAACGAGTTTGTCTCTTTATTTGTGAAAGAAAATAATTTTCTAATAGTCGTGGCATGTCTGAGCTAATGATAACAATTAATTGTGCCATAAGAAAGAAGGGAAAGATATTATTTTTTTTTTCTGCTCTCAAATTTAAAAACGGAACAACTGAAGAATTAAAAAATAGAATTTTTGCGAAATTAGCTGATTTTTGGGAACGAATATGAGGAGAAGGAGAAGTGAAATAATTAAGACTTTACGTATTACGAATTTCGATTTTGTTAAGAAAAGTCGCTGAAAATGCCTCCGTGATGAATTCGTCAATTTCGCTTCGCTGAGAAGCTCAATCGAGTTATTTGTAGAACGGTCATGTAGCCGTAGAACCGTAATACAGCAAAATAAGAAAAGGTCGGTTTTAAGTATTGATACCATAGATAATACCAGCCTTTTGTCATAATATGTGGGTATTTAAATGCTTAGCAATATTAAAGTCAATTTAAATTTATCTATAGATGTGGTTTTCTTGGAAAACGCCATACCGGAGACTTTCGCAGCTGTGAAATTAATTAAATAACGGAAGTGGTTTCTTTCGTTTCCATTGCTCTTCTCTGTTTCGACCTTTTTTTCGTTTTAATTTAGGTGGCAACATGTGTATTAATTTTTGGTTTTAATACCCTTCACCACAAAAAAAGTAATTTCTACAATACCCATTTCCTACCCCATAAAGTTTATATATTCTGACTTCTTATGAATAGCGAAGTCATTGAGCGATGTCCGTCTATCCGTCCGTATTAGTGTTGAAATCAAATCACAAAAAAAAAAAAATATGTCAATCGATCAGATATAGTGTCAAAAGAGGTGCTATTGGAAATCGGAATGATCGGTCCATGTCCTTCGAGGCAGCAGCCAAAACACCATGCCTACCTCTAATTTTTTCATGTCATTTGGAACAATAAAGTAACACCAATTAAAAAAATAAATATATGGGGCGATAGAGAATTAAATTAAAAAAAATAATAAAATAAAAAAAAAATAAAAACGAAACATTAACCGAAAAAATTGGTGCTTACCCATATTTTCCGAGTTACGGGGCTCTGAAGTTTTTAAATTTTTTAAAATATTAATATGGGTATCATTTTAAAGCTTTTGAAGGGATCTTTAAGGAAATACTAAAATTTTTCAAAAATACTTAACCCATTAAGAGCCGATGCTTATGTAAAATTATATATATACAGTACCAAATTTTATTTTTATTTTTTAATTCTCTGTCCCCCAATATTTGTTTTTTTTTTTTTTTTGATTGAAGAAATAAAAATAAAATGTCTTGCGTATTTTACTACAACACAATGCCAGAACACAATTTGTTTCCTGTTCAAGATTTTTTGTGAAATTCAATGTGTTATGTAGCCACAAGCATCATATGATTTGGGCTGTTTCTAAAACTAAAAATTCAAGGTTTTGCAATATTAAGAGAATCGTTGGTAAAGCTTAAGACCAAACGATAGGATTACAAAATTAGAAAAAGAACTGCGAAAAACGTAATATTAATTCGGTAGAATTTGAAGTAAGATAAAATGAAAAAGAATAAATAAATATGTTTTGAGATAAATAAAAGTGGACCTACATATATACTGCAAGAGCGTTGTTTACTTAAAAAGTATAATTTATTGAACTAAATTCACATACGCAAAAATATAAAAAAAAAGTGTTTGACTAGAAATCATTTTAAATAAATTAAGAAATTAAGTTCAGACAATTCGCTATATTCTCTTTGTATATTATTAATAAGTATTAGAAACAGATGTTATAAAATGTAGGCTTTGTGTTTTTAATTAACACTAATAAATGAAATAAATAAATAAATGAATAAATAAAATACAATATAAAAATATTAAAAAAATATTTTGCAATTGTGCAGTGACTTTATAACTCACGAACCGTCAAACCGAATTCGATTTAATTTTTAAAGTTTGTTCGTATGGTCGTGTATATGCATTTTCATTATTAGGCCAGATATTTATAGAGCAGCCCTCGTAATAAATGAAATAAATAAATAAATGAATAAATAAAATATTAAAAAAAAAATTTGTAATTGTGTAGTGCCTTTATAACTCACGAACGGTCACACCGAATTCGATTAAATTCTTACAGTTTATTCGTATGGTCGTGTATATGCTTTATCGATCGACGCGTTTGCGATTTGTGACCTGTTATGACAACATATGATTTTGTTAAAGTAAAAGGGAAAAAACAAATATTTACGGCTGCACGGATTTTAGTAAAATTTAGAACAGAGGTAGATATTTATTTAGATGTTCCAAGAGTATGTGCAGTTAAAAAAAAGGATCAGGAGAAGTAGGTGGGGGAGAGGAAAAACGAGCTAAATCGATTTTAACAGGAAGCGATTTTTAAAATATTTAAAATATAAATAAGTCCTGATACATAAGTTTCAATAGACACAAGGAAATCTATTGAAACTTTCATGTTATTGTGGGTAATAAAACGAAAAACTGGCTTGGAAGAGTGGTCGAGTTACGACTTTTTTATTGGGGTAGCGAAGTACACCGGGATAATTTAGTAATTTATAAAAAAATTTGTCGATACTTTTAATTGTGACTAAGTCAGCGGTACTTGGTACAATTTATACCGATTTATGGCACAAAGTTACTTAAACTTGAATGCTACCGCTCCCTTCAAGAACAGTGTTGTAGACTGGATCAGTCAGTTGACCGTCATTGGTGATCGAAATACAGGTTATTGCCTAGATAAAAGTTTCTATCACATTATTAAATATAAAATGAAAATAACGACGACATTATTAAAAGTAAAATGAAAATAACGTCGAAAACTTTTATAAACAAGTGATGTCGGCGTTACCACTGACTTTGTTTACAAAAAATTTAATAGAATTTTGGACTAATTTTTAATTGTGAAACATTTTATAAGCTGCATTATGATTTTTTTTATTAACAAATATTAAGCACAAGCCAAAAATTAGATTTAGCGTACCAAAAGAAAAATTATTTATTCTAATGAAATCTATTTCATTTCTAGATTATAAAATTTCCCTTTTGTCCTTTTTCTAAGAATAATAAGGTTTTAGGCGAATGAGAACTGTAGCATTAAAAGTATATTTAGGATGTGCTGAAGCTTAGAAACGTTAAGTCTTTAGCATGTAAATGGTGAAAAAACCTGAGTTCGTATCCCTGCCACTGCCTGTTACACAAAGAAATAGTGATGTTATTTAAAAGTATATTTTACAGACCTTTCCTTCGCCGGTAGTAATTTACAGAACAAAAAAGCTAAGTTAATAAAAAGCATCAATGTGGCTGCAATTTTTACATATAATAGAACTGAAATGGATTTAAAAAATTTTGGTTTAGTGTAGATAGTAATCGATATGAAATACAAAACAATTATTTTTAGAATTTTAGTCTGTTTGTCTGTGTTCGCATCACGTAAAAACTACTGTATGGATTTGAACAAATTTAAGGGCGGGTCCCTTAGAACCCTGGTTTCAAATTAGAATCCGTTTTTTTATAATAATAGGTCATTTCGTTGACAAAATAGTACCCTATTTTACCGGTATAATGGTACTAAAACAGTTGTCAACAATTATTATTTTTGTAAATGGTAAATTTTTAAAACTGTTTACAAAACTTTAGAATAAATAGTTAAATTTGAATTTTAAGAAAATTAAAAATGACACGTAGATGAAGTCGTGGGCACTGCTATTACTGTAATAAAATTAAATATAACTTAGAACAGCAGGGTTGTGAAAGATGGAGCATTTTTTCTATAACTATTATGCACCCTATTTGTCGTCTATTCTATCCCTTCCTAAGACAAGATCATATTATTAATTATTAGGCATTTTTTCTGAGACAACCTATTTTTTAATAATGAGCCTATTTCTAACATTTCAAAATCTTTAATTTTGAAGTGCTTTAGAAAATATAGAAAATGAAAATATCAGCACAAAAGTCTCCAAATATTTTCTGTGAGGATTCGATAACGAATTCAACTCATTTAAAATATAAATAATACTTATTAAATCAGAGTTATTATTGCTGTCGCAGCTATCAAATTAAAAATGTCGAGACGAAGCTTAATTAATATGCGAAATTTTTTGTGGACTTTAATGAGGGCTTTAGAATGCAAAACAAATAAATAAAACAATCAATAAAGTATTGAAAAATATACATACACGAGGTTCCTCTTATTGGAAAACCAGCCACTTCTAAGAGCTCTTAGTCGTATATCGTTAGTTGGTTTTTTTTCCCAAACATATATGGATTTCTTTGCCCAGTGTAGAACTAGTGGGAATAATGGTAGTCCTTCTGGCATTGATTGATTGGGAATTGAATATTTAATACAATAAAAAAATAATATTAATAGAGAGTGTACTTCAAAAATAATTTTTGGATTTTTAAATACTGATAATTCAAAAATTTATTACAAAATTCTTAATAGACAATTAAACTTGGCACTGATGCTGCCTTATCTTAAAGCCAGCAAATACTACAAGAATTTCATTAAATTAAAATTACATTTTAATTCCTTGTTTTATATTTTTGATAACACAATATTAAAAAAAGAAAATAAATAATTTGATATCACGTGTGACAACAACGACGATATAACAACTAAAGTATTGACATAGTTCAGATCATAAATTATACTAAATAACATGTAAATGCGTTAAATGTACATATTTTTCTTAACACAACAGCCAGAAAAATAAAAATAATAAAAAAAAACAAAATTACAAAAATAACACAAATAAGTTTTAAACGGTTGGCAAATCGTTTGTTCAGATCTTTTCTTAAGCTTATAAATCGAAAGCAACACATATACAACAACAACAGCAGTAGTAGTAACAGCAACGTCAAGTACAAAATCGCTGTGAATAATCGTTAAATATCATGTATGATCGTAACTTTCAAACATTTCGTTTTTGAAACGAATACGAGTATTAAAATAGCAACAGTTTTAGCAGCAACAATATTTGCTACAACAACATCAGCGACGATATACAATGATAACAATCGCAAAATGTTCGTACTTACAACTAAACAACATAAGCAGCAACACAAATAATTCTTTTAATGAGATCGTAATCGTATACAAAAAATACAATGAAAAACAAAATTAAAGATCTTGAGCATACAACTTTTTTGTTGTTGTTGTTGTTGTTGTTGTTTGTGTTTTCAATCTTTAGATTGAAAATCGTTTAAAAGAAGATGATCCTTTGGAGATTTTCTGCACAAAAAGTTTAACAAAGGGTTGTGTTATTCAAATTGGATGGTGGTTGGAGAATATATTTGAAGCTAAGTTTTAGTAAAAATGTTTTTAATCAAAGTATTAAAGTGTGTTGTGTAATTCTTAAATCGTTTGACGGCGGTCGTTTGTCTGTTTGAAGTTTTATTATTTATGAAAATGTTATAGATGGAAAACTCAGCCTTCCGTGGACATGCTGATCCCGAGCCTTAATCGAGGATTATTTGTTATCTAAACAAAACACTAATCAACATAAATTTATGGCATTTACTCATCATGAATTATGCACCGATGGGAGGTGAACTCATTACTCGTTATCTTCTGTTTTACAACATACAGGGACTTCAAGCAACACACTCACCGCGGTTGCTCAACGTGTGTTGGAACTAACAGCTTACTCAGCTCTGTTTCTCCGATGAAGAGTACACTCCTGTTTCCAAAGCTTATTTTTTTTAATAAGATATCCTTCTTTATAATATAAAGATTTAAAGCTTACTGATAGATGACTTTTATTATGATTTAAATAGTGGACATTTTCGTAGACAGTGTCTGCTGTTAAAGTTTTTCTCAGAGATTTGTAATGGGCTTATGATTGTTTGAATACACATGAAGTTGTGTTAGTCCAATATAACGTTTATGATTTTGATAACTTTACTCGCTTTCTGGTAATTTTGATTATAGAAAATCTTAATTAGTTGCCGAAACTTACCCTGCGTATGTTTAATGTTTTCAACAACTGCTCTCACATAATTATTGAAAGAATATACATTAAGTATAAATATGGTGAGTCAAACTTGAAGCAAGTGGGCTCCTTGACGGACAAGGATAAATTACTTGCTAGCAGTCTCCAATGCTGTCCAAAAATTCAAGGAAACTAAAAATAGAATTTTGATTCCCTGGGGTAAATTAAGCTAAAGAAATGCTCTAGTGACAGACAAAGTCAAATATTGGCTATCCCACCAAGAAGATAAATCTATAGCTTACTTTTAGTGTAAATATCCAATTTAATGTCACATTACACTGAGAGTTTTAGGCAGAAACATTCCAAGCTAGAGTGTCATATCTGCAGCTTAAATATTCGAGAACTCAGAGATGAGAAAGGATGATGAAAACTAAAAATAAACCACGTTCAAAATAACTGCCACAGTTGGAATAATTCTTGCAAAAAAACCGACTTCAAAACAGATTTCATATGTCTGCCTATAACAGCTCAAGTGTATGGCTACATAAATTAGGTTACATTAACTGTTGGGACACATTTATATCTCCAAACTTTATACGTTTTCAACTGTTCAATAGTTTGGCAATATACATCAAATTGCAGCAACTATAGGGTTACTCTTTCATTTCCAAATTCAAATTATATGCTTGCTGTGTCAGTAGATTTAGCAATCAGGTTCTGTGTAAATTTTAACCATCTGTCTGTAACGGCTCAACGGTTTGCCCATATACATCAGATTACATCAACTATTTAATTTATAATATAACATTTTTATACTTCTTATTATATCAAATAAAGTAGTGGACATTCTGTCTAAAATTAAGGTGTTTGTATACAACGGTTCAAAAAATACGGCCATATAGAACAAATTACATTAATTTTGGGAACACCCTTTAATTTCTGAATTCTTGTTATAGCAGACTTAGCAAAACATGTCCCTTGTAAGTTTTATCTGTCTTTCTATAACGGTTCAAAAGTCCGGCTACATACACAATATTATACCAACTATCAGGACACCCGTTTATTTCCAATTCCAAATTTTATACTTGTTGTTATATAGGAGTTAGTAATACAGGTTCTTTTTAAATTTCAATTGTCTGTATACAATTGTATAAAAGTATGGCCATATACCAAATTAAATGAACTATTGGTGCATCCTTTAATTTATAATTTTAAATATTATCAGCTGTTACTATATTGGCCATAGCAATCGATATTGCGTAAAATTTACAAGCGTTTGTCTATACCGGTTGAAAAGATAGGCCTATATAAGTAAATCTATAGTAATTATGGGACACCCTTTAATTTCTAAATTCAAATTATAAACTCGCTGTTATAGCGGACTTAGAAATACAGGTCCCTTTTAAGTTTCAGCGTTCTATCTATAACGGTTCACAAGTACGGCCACACACATGGAATTACATCAACTATTGGAACACCCTTTAACTTTCAAATCCAAATTTTATGCTTGTTGTTATAGCGGACTTAGCAATAGAGGTTCGTTTTAAATTTCAAGCGTCTGTCTACAACTGTTTAAAAGTATGGCCATATACGTCAAATTAAATGAAGTATTGGCGTACCCTTTAAATCATAATTTTAATTATTAATACTTGTTACTATAATTGCCATAACAATCGACATTTTGTCCAATTTGCAAGCATTTATCTTTAACGGTTCAAAAGACAGGCCCATATAAATTCATCTATATCAATTATGGGACACCCTATAATTCCTAAATTCAAATTATAAACTCGTTGATATAGCGGGCTTAGCAATATAGGTTTGTTGAAATTTCAAGCGTCTGTCTACAACTGCTAAAAAGTATAACCATAAACATAAATTTAAATTGACTATTGGGGCACCCTTTTATTTCAAATTTTTAATATTAATACTTGTTACTATAATGGCCATAGAAATAGACATTCTGACCAATTTTCAAGCGTTTGTCTATAACGGTTTAAAAGATAGGCCCATATAAGTAAATTTACATGAATATATTAATAATGGGGACACCCTTTAATTTTTAGATTTATTTTTGTATACCCTTTTATTATTGGGAACTATAGTAATACGCAGTAATTTTAAATTTTACAGAATCACCCTTTACAATTTATAATACACGTAAAAAATATGTATGTTGTATGGGGACAGCCTTTAATTTTTAAGATTATGAACTGTTTTTAAAACGAGATCAATCTGTAATCATAATCTATCATATTACCAAAAAATCGGGTCAGAAATGATTGAGTTCTGGAGGCACAAATATAAAAAAGCAACATTCAGCCGAATTGTATAACCTCCTTTTTTTTTTTGAAGTCGGTTAAAAACTAACCATAAACGTGTACTCAAGTATCTATCCATGCACAATTATTATTAGCAGAAACTGTGATACAAGATGTTATAATTTTTAATTTGAAGGGCAACAAGTAGTTGTTTAAATTACCAAATTAATTTTTATTTTTTGTTTTCCCAGTCTGCCTTAGTTTCAAGTTAAGCTGCAGAATTCTAGCTGTTTTAATTTTCGTTTATACTGCCTACCGGACAGACTAACTAAACATACTTATAAACAATGTGTAGAGTGAATCTTTATTTTGTATTGAGGATATTAAAATAACTCTATGCGTGAAAGATATTTTGCCACTGATGCTGGGTTTATTGAGACTGATGATGTTAAATATTGTTGGCTGTGTTAAAACACACAAATAAACAAAAACAGCAAAAATTAAAGAAGAACAAGAACAAGAACTACAAAAAACCTAACCAAAATTAAAATGATGAGGATCTTTGTTTCAAAGCAGTATGAAAAGTGGCAAGAATAGCCAGCAACAAGAACAACAAAAAACCAAATCACTGTTCGATGATCTTTTGCTGATGATTCGTATCGATCTCAGTCACTTTTCACAAGGTATTGATATTATGTTTGAAACTGCATGTTTAAAGCTCGATTATATTTGTTGTACTTATAGCTGATTTTGTATATGTTTTCCTTGTAGTTGTTGTTGTTTGCTTTTTCGTTTGTGTTTTTTTTTAATTTTAGTTTTTTTTTATAAAATGTATCTTGGCTTGTGTTTAGGCAACTTGTTTAGGGTGATATGTTGCCATAACGTACATAGTAGTTGTTGCATTTGTTGTTATCGACATGCTCAGCATGCTTAGGCAGGCATACTAACATGAAAATCAAACGTCAATGTGTCAGCAAGTTGTTTCTTTCTTATGGTCTTGTAAGATTTTCTTAAAAGACAAGGACATGATTTTTACATGTGATTTTTAAATAATCACAAACAAAAAAATTCTTTAAACTTTTTTTTTTGCTTTCGACATTACAACATTTTAATAAATTTACGTGTAAAAAAGGTAATTTTAGCAGAGTTTAGGTTAAAAAAAAGTCAAATATTTAAAGTAAGAACGTTAATAAGCTTGTGTGACACGATCACATTTTGCTTATAATTGCTTAAGTTTTTAGTGATATTAATGATGGCAACATTGAATTAGATTTAAGTTTTAAAATCTAAAATTTCTGTGTTTGTTTCTGTCATACAAATGCAAAAAAGAAACTAAGTTCATTTTTCATTTGAACGATTCAAAACTTAATATCATCTTCAGTCAGACCTGAGGAGTTCTACATTTCTAATAAACACAAGCAAAGCAACTCTTCTAAATTAACAAAGACGACATTTTTTGCTGTAGACAGATGAACAATACCAATGATATACAGTTATAGTGTTGATACAAATGATAATTTTGAATCGTTATAGATAGAGATGGGAATTGGGTAAATACCCAATTGGTAAAAATGGTAATTTCGGTAAAAATGGGTAAGCATCCAGGTATTTACCAAAAAACTGGGTAAAATGATATTAAATGAAATTTGGTGAATAATTGTATTGTAGACCAAAAATAGTCGAATTGTCATAGTTAGGAATAAAGAAGGACAAAACAAATAAATTTTTAATTTACAGTGACTTGAAACAATTAATATAGAAAAAAATGGAATTAAGTCGTGAACAATTTCGTGCTATTATTGGATTATCACGACAAGAGTGCATTGATGAACTTAAATCTTTGTATGGCGATGAAGCACCATCCTATACCACTGTGAAAAATTGGTATAATGAATTTAATCGTGGCCGAAGCTCGCTCAAAGACGAATGCCGTGAAGGTCGTCCAAAAACGGCTGTTGTGCCAGAGAACACTGATTCCGTGCGTGAACTCATAATGCAAGATCGACATGCGACATACCGAGAGATAGAGACATCCTTGGACATTTCTTCCACCAGCATACATTCGATACTGCATGAACAGCTAGCCGTAAGAAAGGTTTGTTCTCGTTGAATCCTGCACAATTTGAAAGTCGCTCAAAAAAAGGCTCGTGTCGATTGGTGCAAAGAAATGTTGCAAAAATACGATTGCGGTGCTTCAAAAGACGTTTATAAGATCGTCACAGGCGACGAATCATGGATCTATGCGTATGAGCCCGAAACGAAACAACAATCGACCGTGTGGGTCTTCAAAGACGAGCAAAATCCAACGAAAGTTGTTCGTGGAAGAAGCACTTCGAAGCAAATGGTCGCCTGTTTCTTCGGCAAAACTGGTCATGTGGCGACTGTTCCGCTTGAGCAACATAGGACGGTCACTTCTGAGTGGTACACTACAATTTGTTTGCCTGAAGTCATCGGAGAAATTCGAAAAACCAACAAGAGAAGACGAATCATTGTTCACCATGACAATGCGAGCTCTTACACATCGGCTCAAACCAGAGCGTTTTTGACCGGCCAAAACGTCGAATTAATGGGTCATCCGCCGTACAGCCCTGACTTGGCATCTAATGACTTCCGCACATCAAGAAAAAAATGCGTGATCAACGATTTTCGTCACCAGAGAAGCTGTTGAAGTGTTCAAAAACAATGTTTTAGAGGTGTCTCAATCTGAGTGGAAAAAGTACTTCGACAATGGTTTGAGCGCATGCAAAAGTGTATAAATCATGCTGGAGAATACTTTGAAAAACACTAAAACCATTTTGGATTATAAATATTCGCATTTTCACTATTATGCCAGATGTATATAGAGCAGCCCTCGTACAGTTATCCATTAAGACACTGGTAGAAATAGTTTTGAATTAAAGTTAAGCATGGTCCAAAAATCCTCACTAAATAACGCTGCTTTAATTGTTGCCTTAAGATTTACATATTCGTGGACGGCCAAAGCTTGAAGCGCAGCTTTACTCTTTACCAAATTTTTCAAACACAAAACATAACTGCCCCATCAGGTTTTAACGGGAAGTTTTAATTGTGCTCCTGATCCTCTTTCTTTACAGATTTTAAAAAATAGTGCAGATAAAACTTAGCTATATTTAACAGTTTTTACTATTTCAATGACCGATAGGAAAATTTTTTAAAGTAGTACACTTAAGAAGATCTTCGCTTATTAAATTGAGGCTATGCGCTACACAGTTGATAGGTATTATATGGGGGTATACCTTTTTAACTTCGTTAAATGCCCCTTGCATATTTCTGGCATTGTCACCAATAAGAACGACGAATTTTTGTTCGCCATGTTGTTGCATTGTATTAATAATTTCTTCAGCCAAGTAGCCGAACGAAAACAATTTCAGGCTTTGAAATTAAAAAATTTATTAGACCGTCGTTTCGAATGTTGCTGCACCCGTCGCACTGAAGATGTAGTTAGTTAGAAGATTTTACTTGAGCTGTGATGTCATTTTCCATTTCTCTATATATATTTTATTTAGTTATTTTTTAGAAACTACCTTTCTACTTAGCATTTTGTAAAATGGTTGTAATTTTTGTAAAAACTGTAGCCAAAGGGGATGTTCAATCATTAAAAAAGGAGATCCTGAAACAATAATTGCTTTGGACAGTTTCTCATCCAGTGCTTCATTATGCTTACTAAATATTGCCGAACTCGAGGAATTCGAAGTATCAGAATAGAAGGCGGTTTCCAACGCAACTTCTGTTTTTTTGAACGATTTGGTTTCATATAGTTCTTTTTTAACCATGATAGGACACTTAGCACAATTTATCATTTATTTGTAATTTAACATTTAATTTGTATTGGGCCACTGGTATACTCTTTCGCAATACCTGCAAAAACAGCGTTTGAGGTGCTTGATTTAAAATGCTTCCATGCTCTTTCATTTTTTGGTCTTCCCATGACTGAAATGTGTATAATTTGAAGCTGGGGGCAAATTATGGCATTCGATATCGATCGAAATTTACATTTAAACTCTATTGAAATTTCGATCGGTATCGAGTGCCGTAATTTGCCCCCCTGGTGATTACAAGAATTCCAGAAATGAATACTAACCTTTTTAATAATGATTTCTTCGCAGGTAAATAAGCTATTTAGTTTTATTTTGTAACATTCATATATTTTTTAAATTAATTAAAAAATTTACAATAAAACTTATTTATTATTTGTTTTTGCAAAACATTTTTAAATACCCAAAAAAGCTACAAAAAAGGTATAAAGCCGGAATTTACCGGGTGTTTACATTATGTCTGGGTAAATACCGGGTAGAAACCCATCTCTAGTTATAGACAGACAGATGAAATCTGTTTCGGTTTTTAAACGTGGGCGCACCGATTAAGCGGCTTATTACACTATTATGTTAAATGCAATTATTATCGTTCCCGCGAAAATTGGATATTCGCTCCAGAAGGACCCTATTCCATCTCGGCCATGATTGTCAACTTAGCAACAGATGTACAAACAGCAGAGCTATTACAACAATAACAACTAAATATTATTTACATTAGGTGATAAAGGGTGGTAGTTTTAGATGTTATTTAGTTTTTTTCTATAACTGTAATTTTTTATTATGAAAATAAGATTTGGCAACACTTTAAATTTCTTTAACAATAAAGCAAAGACAATAACTCTGAATAATTGATAAGGTGTATCTGGTTGACTTGGCGAAGTGATTCTCCTGCACGCCCAATCCTGGTCGAACTCGACTTCGACAAAAAAAAGTATAGTTTTTAAGAGCAGTTATTACAAGCGTTTTTATAATCCAAACACAAGGCTTTGTTGTCATAATCTATAGCTAAAGTAATCTCACGTTCTAAGATTTAGTTACCACTGACATGTCACCAAGTTTATAGGGAGAAAAAAAAAACAAACAAACAAAAGCCATACAACCTTGCATGTTTGAATAGTCTTCATATCATTAACAGAAGATCTTCATTTTCCATACAATTTACGTCTCAAAAAAAAAAGAAGAAGAAGAAGAATAACAGAGAGCAAACATTTTTACACAAAATCGATGAACGAAATTTATACACGTAGTACTTTGTATTCACTGAGAATGCAAAAAATAGTCATCGAAGTGTGTAAGAGAGACAAAAAGATTGTTTTTAATTACAACTCCAAATTGGTTGGCAATTATTTACATTAACACGATCAAATAATTCACAGGCATGGCACATGCATCATCAGCAATTGTGTTGATAACAGTCAGCAACAACAACTGACAATATTATACAACCAAATATGTTGTTGCATTGTATGTTTTCGATTGATGTCAAAGATGCACCAAAAAAACAAAACAAAAAAAAAATTAAATTACAACAGACTGGTAAAGAACTGTTGATGCAACATTTAGACAGAATTAAAAAAGTTAATACCAACAAGCAACAAGCAACAGAAACAGAAACGTAACATTTTTACATGGGAGCTAGTTGGCAACATCTACTCATCAGTTTGCCTTTTTTTGTATTCTAAGCCAAACACAATTCAATACCCAAAAAAAGAAAAATAGTGAGACGAAATTGTCTTACATTGCAGCTCTTTACTGACTCAATATCCTTTCCATACTTTGCTTTCTTTTATTTCCTTTTTATAGTTTTATAACTTGGCAGGTATATTAATTTATTGTACTCATGTTATAGTGAGTCGATATTGATACAAATCCATTTTCGATCGCCACGCATAGATAGCAAGAACAACATTTACACACCACATGCTACACCAGAGCTCTAGTCCAACAAGATACTCCATGAATGGAAATAGTTTATTATATTCAAAAGAGAATTGCGTACAATTATGTACAAGAATATATTTTTCTAAACAAGGTTTTGATGAACCTTTTAAAACGTTGCAATATTTATAACAGTATGCGCACATTTGTAAACTCCTGCTGAGCATTTACTTGGCGGTTTTGCAAACAACTTGGTTCATGTTATTGTTGTTGATGATGATGATGGTGGTGATGACGAAGATGGTGATCATGGGAAGAACATGGATGAAAATGATGAGGATAGTGATGTTTTTGGTGCTGAATGTAACAACAACACAGTGTTGATTGCTACCATTTGGTTGGCTACTGCTTGTTGCACCATGTTGCAAGGCAGCACAAACAACTGCTTAGTTATATATTAATAATCAACAGTAGGTAGAGTCAGATGACTATGACTTAGATACCCACCAATAATAAACAGTAACATGCAATAGTAATAGATCGCATATTGCTTTATGGTAACAATGTTCATCACGTGAACATTGATGTTATGCATGGATGGTTGTCTGCCTGTCTGTCTTTCTGTCTGTCTGTCTCTCTGTTTGTCTACGCCATCCGTCTTTACACAACGCTTCTTCTATTCGCACATCATTTTATCTGACTGTTTAGCTAAGTTTATGTTGTAGCAAAAAAAAAAGTACGAATAGTGGCAGTTGAAGTAAATTTTTCTTTCCACCATGTTGTTGTAAAATTGTTGTTTTTTTGTTGTCGCTGTTTTCTTTAATTAGTCCAATCGATTAAGTTTTTGATTTACACTGTTTGCCATGTTTAGGATCGTATCACGATCCTGAAGGTTAATCATGTAAGATCATGAGAATGTTTTTCTTCCTCTATTGGGACTTAAAATTTTGTGTGGTTGTGTAGTCCAAGAGTTATTATAAAACTAAAAAATAATTTATTTACCACAAACTTAAAGTTATTCATAAAATAGATTTAAAATATTCCACCATCATATAAAGAGGACACATCAAATAATTCTGGCAAAAAGGAAACCGACTTTAAAACAGATTTCATTCGTCTGTCTATTATGGTACCAAAGTAAGGCCATATACATCAAACTACACTAACAATTGGGATACCCTTATATTCCAAACGTTGTACTTGCTATAGCAGACTTAGCACTGCAGCTTCATGTTAATTTTAACCGTATGTCTACTACTGTTTAACAGTTTGGCCAAATACATCAATTTACATCAACTATTGCAAACACCTTTAAATTTATAATCTATGATCTTTCATTTATTTAAAATGTTTGTGAGAAGTTTCCTGAAGAGCTAAGTAAGAGGTAGCGAAATGGCCATCGAGACGTGGGATTTAAATGATTAATCAGAATAATAGAAATACATCGAAAAAATCATTTTGTTTTTAAAATTGCTTAATAAAATATTTATAATTCTTACTATACCAAGCAAAGAAGTAGAAATTTTTAAGTGTTTGTACATAACGGTTTAAAAGAAACCGCCATATAGCTCAAATTGCACTATTTCTAAAATCAAATTATAAACTTGTTCTTATAGAGGTCTAAGCTTTACAGGTCCTTTGAAAGTTTCAGCTGTCTGTCTACAACGGTTTAGAAGTATTGCCACATATATTTAATTACATTAACTATTGGGATCCCCTTTAATTTCCAAATATTAATTTTATACTCGTTGTTATAGTGTAGTTAGCAATACAGGTTCGTTGTAAATTTAAAGCGTCTGTCTAAAACTGTTCAAATGTAAGGCCATTTTGTATTTTTGAATCGGCAAGGAATATGACTCAAGCATTAAGGTCACATACCTTAATGCTTGAGTCATACACTCTTAGAAAATTTCATTTCCCTATTGCTGACGCCTTATAGTCAGAATCTTTATGTAAATGTTGTGACAAATGCAATCCATATTAAGAATAAGAAGAAGAATCCATATTAAAAATAATACATTTTCTTGTTTTAGGTTTCATTTATTTTTAGACTGCATTGACATCTAAATGCAACTTACTGCGTGGGTCAAACCCCGTTTCCGAAATGGAGTCAAAAGTAAAATCGAATGGGCAATCACTTCCTAGCTCAGTATTCGCCAATAATTACCTAATGTTATTGAATTTCTCATCTTATGAGGTGTTACCACAAAAGCGATAGACATGTCTTCACACCATTCACCGGCTATGGTAACCGTTTGGAAGCCACAAGTTATCATAGTACCAAGGGAAGGCGCGTAAATAATTAGATTAAAATATAAATAAATACCTGAGCACTTTTGGCTCGAATTCATTCCGTTGAGAATGACAAAATATAAAACTAGTTGTCAAACACGCAACACAAACCCAGCGTAACATCAGGTATAACAAAATTTATTCTGCTGATGACGAACGGCTTTTAGCTAAAAAGAGAACAGCTCGTAGACACTGGCAATTTAACAGAAGTGCTCAACTTAAAAATCATCTAAAAGTGAGCACTAGAAGTATTTAAGAACTACTTGAATATAGAAGGACAGCATTTGTTTTTGGTATTACTCGCAGTGACGGGAAAGCGAAAATCTAAAAGGCGCAGTATATTAGTTTCCTTCTAATGCAAGGTTGGTAAAATCGATACTGAAAAAAGTAGCATCGAATGGGTGAGCGACACAGCAAAGTTACAACCTCTAAAAGCTGTACTAGCAAAGAAAACATAAATCGTGGTGAATGTAGTAATGGAAATTCAAATTATTTTTAAATAAAAAAAATAAAATAATTTTTAAATTTCGATTGATAAATGATATTAATTCCGAGAAACAATTTTCGTTTTTTCAAACAATTTTTATTATGATTCTTGTGGCATGTAACCCCTCATTATCATGAAGAAGGGATTTTCACATAATACCCGGGTCAGATGAACCATTAAAGTCTGAAAAGGTCTATGGCATTGGAATTACCAGATGTTATAATCTCTCACTATACTACAATGGTGTCGGCATGGTCGATGGGTTTACTTTATAACCAGATACTATCCGGTGGAATGCAGTAGCTGCTTGAGTGTAAGAATTTATTCTTTCAATGTATGCACTCAGTTTAAATGGTCGAAATTTTTACTCGTTTCATTATTTGAAATTTGTGCTTAAAATATCATTTTGTCGATCAGTCTTTTGAAAGAACTTTTTTCCAAATTTGACAAGTCTCTTTTAATGTAGAGCACAATTTAAATTCTTCTTCTCTTTTGCTTAACCTTAACCAAAAAAAAAAAATTAAAACTTAGAAATATATTAACGCTTAAGCCTGTGTCAATGTTTTGTTTTTAGTTTTTAGTTTTGTTTTTTGTTTTAGTTTTTTTTTTGGCGATAAAATTTTCCCAGCATTTAATTTAAGTTACTAACTGCCTTTAAAAGTGTTAACATCCTTTCACATGTATGCACCAAAGAGTGTGTGTGTGTGTGAGTGTATATTTGCGTGCATTTATTGTGTTTAAAGTTTGTTTCTGTTCAGCTTCTTTTGTTGTGTATTGTTTTTATTTTAAGCTGTTGATGTGTCTGTCTGGCGCTATATCGCCAGCCAAAATCTACGGTAATAAATAACAAGAACGAACAGTGAGTGTGTTAAATTTTGCATTTATTTTATTTTATTTTATTTTTTGCTTCTTTAGCAAGATGTGTTTATTTGCTTATAAATTCTTTGGGTTGTTTGTTCTTTTTTCGTATCTGTTTTGACATAAATCGAGTTATTCTTCAAGGAATTTCAAGGTAGAGTTATTTAGAATTTTTATTTTAAATAAAATCACATCAATTTTGTGAATTTTGGTTATATAATGCGATAAAGTATTCAAATGTGTTGCTGCTTCATAAAAAGTGTTTATTCCTTTTATGTCACAATAATGTCTGAAGTGGCCAACATGAGAAATTAATTGGAAAGGCTAAAAATTATTCTAATTATAATTTTTATAGAAAGTAAAAAGGAATATGTTTTTTTACCCACAGTGTTAGTGTTTCTTTATGTAATAAAATTTTTATATCAAATTACGGCGCTCGACTTCCAAACTGTTTTTAGCTTTTTTTTTGCTATTATTACAATCTTTAAATATTGAAATTCTTTTAGGTCTAAAGCTAAAATAAAAACACATTTCGCTGCACTGCTCCAGTTTCACCCACCACGTTTTGTTTGTTGTTCATCCAAAGAAAGCCCGGTCGCCTCTCTATCTGTCTTCTTAATAGTTATTCATACGCTTGTCAAAGAACTCCGCGGCTTTATGCTAAAAAACAACACAAATGGTATTAATGCCATCTATTCAGATGTGTCTGATTCAGCATATACTTCATTATGTCAGCGAAAAGTGGACTTATATACATCACAAAAAAAAGTATTACAATCTGAAAAAAAAAATTAACACAATATTTTCCTACAAAATTTGTAGGGTTCCTTACGACCTTTTGTGCATCGTGTGAGTTTATTTGGCACCTAGTGGTGGTTTTTGACAGGCTCTTTTTATTTAAGGGGTCCGTTGGAAATTTTCTAAAATTTTTAAATTATTTAATTATACTTTAATGTTAATAGTCACCGTGATCTAAGATGCGCTATGCAGTTATTGAAGTAATCTAAGCGCCCATTGTTATATTTTTACGTTTTTAAAGCAAAAAAGTAGACAGCATCTCTTTATTTTAGGAATTTTTTAGTTGATTTTTTTTTTGCTGGGGATATTGTACCACCGTCAAGCATAAAAACGAACTATAAATTTTAAACATTTTTACTCTTTCCTTAAGCAAATAAATGCATGGTTTTAAAATTATTATTTTTTAATAAAATAAATTGATGAAGTCTAAAGAGGTTATGTTTGCTTGGAACCATCTTCGTATAGCAGGAGAATTTTTTGTAAATACCGAAATCGATTAAAAGGAACTATACGCAAAGAAAAAAGAAGATATTTTTTTTGATTGTTCAATGGGCTTGACTCTACAGGTGTATGGAAAGTTTTAAGGAAGGCGGGATGCCTTGCCAATAGCGATATTAACTTTGATTTTAGTGTTAACTCAATCAATGATATTTTTGTTTGCAACTGTAACTTTCATGACTCATTTGATTTCAGCCAGTTTACCGATTAATTCTCAGGTTTCTCTTTCCGTTCTGTCACAGAGTCTGAAATTTTTCGAGCCCTCATTATCATTTACATTCGTTAAACTTTTTATTCCACACATATTCCGCAATATTTTAACAACATCTTCATTTTCCATGGCCTGGAGGACTGTACGTGTTGTTGCCATCCCAAAGTGTAAGAAGGTTCATGAACTTGAAGACCTTAGACCTATTTATATTTTCCCAGTATTGCCTAAGATTTTCGAACACATTCTTAAGATGCAGTTATCTAATATTTTACCTTCTCTTTATGATTCGCAATATGCTTATCGTCCTGGTTACAATACTACCACCTTGATACTTTCTTTGACTGACAATGTTACGGGAAGCCTAAACCGAAATGATCTATGTGTATTAGTTTTTCCGATATTTCAAAGACTTTTAATTCGATTGATCACAATAAAATTGCTACTAAACTTAACAAGAAATTTATTTTTCGTTACCGGGATGTAAACTTATGCGGTCTTACTTGAATAATAGATCTCAATTTGTTACTGCTAATGGTTGTAATTCAAATATCAAACCGCTTGGTGCAGTTATCCCTTAGGGTTCTGTTTTAGGACCCCCGTTGTTCATTATGTACATGAATAGCCTTGGGGATTACGTGAATTCTAATACTTGTAGATCTTTCATTTATGCCGATGATGTCTTCTTGTTATTTAAATGTCACCGTGATTTCGGAGATGTATTGCAAAATAATATCAACTTCAGCCTAGATCGCATATCTGAATGGACTAATTGTAACTCACTTAAGTTGAATGTTGGTAAAACAAAAGCTATTGAATTTAGTAGAGGGGCCCACATTGTTTTTGATCTCAATATTAAATTAAATGGAGTTCGCATTGAATTTGTAGACAGTCTTTGTATGCTCTCCTTTTGCTCTATTCTTAATACCTTGCATAGTAAGGTTTTTGGTATCTTACGTAAATTATTTTCTACTAATTTGTATTTACCTCCCTATATAAGAAAAAAATTATCTCGCTTCTTAATAATGCCTCGAGTCCTTTATGGGCTCGAGGCCTTTTCTGGCACCCATGCATCCAATATGGTAACACTAAAAAGGATTTTCTTTATGATAATCCGCTTTGCTTACAACATAAATTTCCACGATCACATCTCAGTATATGTTCATCAATTGCTTGGCTGCTGTTTTCAAAACTTTCTTACCTTTAGAAATCTTATTTCATTCTACAAAATATTCATCCAATTACTCTCTTTAGCAAATTTATTTTTTCGCGATCACTGACAAATCCCCAGATAATTATTCCTAGAATAGCTTCCAATGTTTTTGACGTATCTTTTTGATTCGTGCTGCTCTATCTGTTAACCTATTAACTATTAACTTAAGGAATTTTTCCCTCTCAGTAAATTCTTATCGTTAAAAATTACCAGGGCTCTTGTCGAATTTGTAGAATTTGCAGGCCTATGCCTAAATTGGACTTGGTTGTTACTATCAAACTTTTCTATTTTAATTTATTTGATTACGGCTGGGTAGCCATAAAGCTGATCTACGTGTATAAATATTTTTCAATTTTAATAAATTAATAAATTAATAGGTGTAATAGAGTTAATTACTGTTTGCATTAAGCTTCATTCTTCTTATCTAATAGTTTTAAGATTATACTGTATTATTCCAATGTAATAATTATTTCTTGGCCTTATAGGCTTTTTTTATTGCTAATTGTTTAAATAAAAAAAAAATTAATACGAACACGCAGAGTAAAAACCTGGTTGTGATATGGTCCCAATAACCATATTATATGTATTCTTTGTAACAATGTATAGTTGCGGAGAACAAATTATAGTTGTTTTCAAAAATACTTTAGTCACGAAAAACATTTGTTTGTTAACATTTAACCATTATGTGGTTATTTTCCACAATAATGTAAAATGGTTGGTTTTAAGTTTAAAAAATTCAAACCAAAAAAATTTTATTGCTTAATAATAATAATATGATATATTTAAACATAATATATTATTATTAATCAATTGAATTAATCAATTAAATTAAAAGCAAATAAAACATTGCTTGCGTTTAAAGATTATTTTCTAAGTCTTGACAGAATGCTTTTTTATCAGTTTAATATTTTTTTTAGCTCAAAGTTAAAAATGTTTTTTATTGTAAGAGAAAATCAACAAAAAAAAAAATTAAAAAATGGTACAAAAAATTCATGTAATAAAAAATATACAAAATATGAAAACAAATAATAAGTTATTTTCAAAACAGTTGCAATAAATATATATAATTCTTTATATTTATGTTTTAGGTACAATTGTGTTACCATTTACATATTTTTCAATTAAAGCTGTCATATTATACATCAACAATAATTGTTATTATATAACAAAATATATCACCACAGAAGACAGTTTAATGTGTTAGAAGTTTTGGATAAATGTGGAGTCAGTTCCGAATTACCTTTACGTATCGTATGATATCTTCAATAGAGAATATAATTTCTAGTGCATAAATGAATGTTTACAGAAGAATGAATGAAGAAAAGATGCCATTGATTTTTATTGCCTATTCGCCAAAGCCTGTTAATTATTACTTAAATACAGCAAACAAATATATGATTTTCTTGTGAATTCTGTATTTAAATAACACTGTTCTGCAAAAAAAAAACCTTTCTCCCCTATCTTGAACAATTTTGCCTGTTTTTCATGTATTCAGATGTGCTGAGTACGAATCTGAACTCAGAAAAATTCTATCACACTCTGATTTTGAGAGAAAAGAGGAGAAACTTGGAGCGAAAGCCTCGGAAGTACTGATCAAATCCTAGAAAAAAATAGTGACAAGAGAGCGGTTGAGTGGGAGGGGGGAAGGGGGGAGTTGAGGTATTGAGGGTGAAAGGGGGGCAGGTAGGGATTTGAATTAAAAGGATACCACCATAAAAAAAAAAATAAAAAAAAATTTTAAGATTATACATACAGGAAAAAAACTCTTAGCCATATTTGTTCAACCACTTTTCAATATTCCCATCAATTTTTTATTGTTCAAATATACTTTATTGCGCTCAAAATCATCGGGCTCTTAAATTTTTTTCACTATGTTTTGATGCCAAAAAAATTCTTCAAATTTAAAAAAAAATCACATTTTTGGATAAAAAACTAGAATTTCTTAAAAAACTGTGCGTGATAGACAGAATCTGACTTCAAATTCGTGTTCAGCACATTTGAAAACAGTAAGAAAGCATATTTTGGTTTAAAGGAGTATTTTCGTGCAGAACAGTGTAATTTGTGTGACAAATCGTTAATAAATTAAAAAATACATAATAATAAGGCTATTATATCTAGAAACCTTTGCATTCAATTATATAATATAACATTTTTAACCGTATGATATTTAAATTTAATAATTTAATGTTTATATTTAACCATTTATGGTTTATATTTAAACATAATTATGTTTATATTTTACTATGTTATTGTTATGCTAGACAACAATATAGTTGTATGACTTTAATGTGATAGTAATATGTTTTACTTATAATTATATAATACAACCAATAAGAATATGATTACATCAACCATGTTGTTTTTTTGCGGTAACTTAAAATTAATCATCTTTTTGCTAAAAAAGTTATTAAAAATATTTCAATGTTTTTCTTTTCAGCTTTCATATAACTAAAACTATAACATTTTAAATCAATGTCACTCATTCACTTTAAATTTATTTACACTCCTACAAACAAAATACTTTGACCTCTTAAGTAAATATTATGATTTCTGTGAGTGCCACATTAATCCCTTAAACTTGTTGAGAGCTACAGAAGTGTTATTCAAATAACGAAGCATTTTCCAATAACACCAGTTTTTATAAAAAAAAATATTTTTCATATTTATGCTGATTAAATAAGAACAGACTCACACCTTTATTTGGCATTAAAAAGAACATACGACAGCAACAGATTTGTCTGATCATTATGTTGATAATGACATTGACATAAAATTTGTTCATTCTGCCTTTTGTACGAGTGACTTGATAGATTTCGAGTGTTAAAATCATCAATGTTGGGTGATGATGTTCAACACAACCACCAATCAACCAACAAAATCATTCAGAAACAGCAACAACAATACGTTAAAACTTAGGAAACAATCACATCAACCATCAAACACATAAATATCAACAAACTAACAAACAAATGATGGAAGGAAAAAAATCAGCAAAAAAAAAAAATAACTGACTCGCTGACTGGGAGACTGACTGACGAACAATCAGGCAAATTTGTTAATGTATTTATGTAAGTACTGATAATATGTACACATTTATGTTTGTATAAAAGTACTTAAACCCTGTAAAAATGTTTTCACAATAAATTTGATTATTTGGGATCTCTCACAATATTGTGTGTCCATCCTTTGACGTCTGTTTGTGCGCATTCATTTCATTGGAATTCATCATTATATTTTACATTCGAAAACTTTACAACTTTGTTTCCAGTTGATGCACTCTATTCTCGATTGCATTTTGAAGAATAATGTTGTTGATGTTATTGATGATGACGAAGACGACAATGATGTTGATGTGGACGTTATCAAGAGACACTTTAAATTGATTTCTCATGTATTTTCTCAACAATATTGAAAAAAGTTTAAAAAAAGACTATAAGAAAATTCTTTGTTAAACACCTTGAATTCGTCTTGTGTGGACGTAGTTCTGCACCATAAATGTCATTCTAATACTTGACAGAGAAGTTCATTTGTATTGATTGGATTTATGGCACTACAGTAAGTGTGTAAAGAATATGGCAGGGATGGAGCTGAATTTATTTTTGCATTGGGTCAACTTGATATTATTTTAGGTTTAAAAGGCGTCTCTTTAGTTGGTGGGCAAATGCGTCACAGTGTAGGTGAAAACTGCATTGTTATGTGCCTTTCAATACATAAGTATTATTTTTTATTTATGGCTTTAGCAATTTATTTTTAATCATTCTTTCATGGTAAGAACATGATTCTTTAACAGCTCGAATGTTGTGGCGTAACCACGTTTCTCCAAGAAAGACTACATCTATACCTGGCTAAAGCCCTTACAAAATTTTCTAGTTGTTGTCCATTCGGTTATGACTAGATCTAGAAGGTCTCTATCTACTTGTCTCTAAGGCTGGCCAGCCTCGGTTATTCACGTCCATCTCTTATATTTCTAAAGTAAAAACATCAAGAACTCTGACTTTGAAAAAAATATAGACCTGCTGGCTTTCATTTAAGGCAAGAACTTTTAGTAATATGCATTTGCAAAAATCAAATTAAAAGATAAGGACTTTCGGGACTTGACCCAAGCTCTAATTTTAAGTTGAGTTACGGGAAATGATCGTTACGTAACTGCTGTGTTAGACTAAAAGCCACTGATCTCACCAACTGTATCGTAAAGATTTAATACTTTTTAGACTCTCTAAAGAATTTATATTAATAGTCCAGTCGCGGAAGTGTTAATTCCATCAGCGATAGGGGTTCCATCCATCCCATAAATTCGTTGATACATATTGTGACATAAGTTTAAGTAATCTGACAAAAATCCCTTGAACAGATAACGCTATTGGAGGTTCAAAGCATTTACATTCTATATGACGCGGCCCGAGAAATGTGATCCCAACTAGAAGCTTTATACTAAAACCTAGACTTATAATGCCGTTCACTTTCATCATCTTTTTATTTTAGTTATAGACTCAATATTCTAAATGGTCTTGTCGATGGTTTAAAACGAGCAAATGTATTCTCTCATCGTTCAAGGTAGTTCTCTGAGTTGGCACGATACACGTTGGAAACACGATAAATTTAAAGGACCTAATACGATTCTTTTTGGAAATTTTTGCTTCCTTTTTCAATATTGTACTCATAGATCAGTGATACTAAACATTATATCTTCTAAAATTATTTCATAACCGAATATCGATTTTGTTTTAGAAATGACTGAGTGAAATAGAAACACAACAATTTTAGAGCGCCAGTAAAATTTCTCAATAAAATTAATAACCAAAAGCAAGTAGCCAGTAGACTTTTAAAGACACTGCTATTCCCCGAAAATATTTATGTCTTTCTACCGCATCTTATATGCTTGTCATTTACGTCTACAAAAATGCTTTTACCTCCCTTTCCATTTTTTTATGCATTTCATTGAACTTTCAAGTTTTTTTGTTTGCGTTCTCAAAAAATAAACTTCTGGGTTGGGTATTTTTTTTATTTCATCAGCACCACAAAAGTATTTATACATTTATCTCATGGGTGACCGTTAGCATTTTTTTTTTTTTTTTGGTTAAGTTAAATTCATTCGTCATTGTTTATACTCAAACGAAATTGATTTTTGAATTTGACGTGACAGTTGATTGATTAAATCAGTTGATTCTCTAGTGGCATGATATGCCAAAAACTAAATATTTTGATATTAAAAAAAAAAAGAGTAAAACTATTTCAACTAGAAAGAAAGAAGTGAAAGCAATAAGTTTTTTTTTGTTATATTAAATGGGTTCTTAATTTATATTATTAATGTGCTAAAGAACTGTTATTATTATTTTTTTTAATCATTTTATGATACTGTTATATTCTTTACTTAAAAAAAGTAAGAGTTTGTAGGGTTTAAAATTCCAACCATGTTTTTGTTGGAACCATATTATGCTGTTATGCTATTAGTCCATTAAATATTTTACAATAAAAATATAATTTATTTGCCGGCTGGAACATTGGATATTTTATGGTGTTACGCAAATGAGATCTGGCAACCTCTGTTGTTGTTGTCCGTATTTTGTGCGTGGTGAAAAACAGCGGTGAATAAGTTACTTCCACTAATAGTGTGTGCATAGAATAATACGACAATTAGCTAAGAAATGTAGAGTAACCTCGATGGTTGCGTGCACTTTTAGTGCAATTTTTTTGTTGTTGATATTTCTTGTATCTGATTCTGCGGTTTTGTAAAGACTGTGTATAAAGCATTTCCTGCGTAAAAACATGCGCTTTAACAAACTTATGCAGCCATCATTAAAAAAATATTTTGAGACTCAAGCTAAAATAGAATTTAATATGTTTTGTTTTGTTGTTTGTACTACAAATAACTGTATTGTTTTTACTTTCCTCTCTTACTTACTTGAATCGCGAATTAACGTACAAGCTCGTTAAATGTATCATTTTCTATTGTTATATACAAGTGCCTTATCAGCTTACCCACCACAGTAACACTTTTCCTTCGGTAATAAAGGCTCCGGGAAGCTTTGAAGATTTTGTTATTTCGGGCGCAATTTCTACAATATACATTTTTGACCCCACAAAGTAAATATATACTGACTTCTTATGCATAGCAAAATCGTTTGAGCGATGTCCGTCTGTCCTTCCGTGTAAGTGTTGCCTCGGCAAACTTGATTTCACAAAAAAGTAAATATGTCAATCGATTAGACAAGAGATGCTATTGGAAATCAGCATGATCGGTTCATGTCCTTCGAGGCAAAACACCACACCTAACTCTAATTTTTTATGCCTCTTGGAACAGGATAAGTGATTAGATTAACGTCTGTTGCTGGCAGTAAGCCCTTATCAGACGGTGGTCAAACCACTATTCTGTAAAATTTAAAGACCATGGCTTGCAGGACTATGAATCTACCACTTGCTTTGGTGTCGAAGCCTATCCTTAAACTCCTCTGCTGAGAGTGCAACAGTGCACTTCCATCTATTCCACGTCAGACCCGCAGAAATAGTCTAATTTAACCACAACCACCACGTGTTCTCCGAAGGGACCTTACCAAAAACCGGCTACAGAGATGGGCTACCGGTTTCCGTGGTGCCAGTTTATTAGTTGCTATTATTATTCATACGTTATTATCTTTTAAGGACACTGGTAAATCCTTCGACAATTACCCCACTGTCTATCCAGCTTCAGTGCCTGCACACCGGGGGACTGGTTCCTCCGATACCTCCGAGGACCATCGTCTGCACAGACTCTTGGTGCACCAGGGGGGTAAATGCCATTTGGAACAACAAGGTAAGTCCAATCAGAAAAAAATATACATGGGGCGATAGGGAATTAAAAACTAAGAAAAAAATCATCAAGTTAAAAAAATGGCGCACGCCCATATTGTCCAAATTACGGGGCTCTGAAATTTTCTAATTTTTTAAAATATCAATATGGGTATAATTTTAAAGCTTTTGAAGAGATCTTTCAGGAAATACTAACATTTTTTTTTAATGCTTAACCCATTAAGAGCCGATATCAAATTTATATAAAATTATATATATGAGGTCCCAAATTATTTTTGTTTATTTAAGTCTCTCTAGATTTAGCATAGCCAAATATAGCACTCTTACTTATATTTCTTAGTATTCTAGGTTCTATTGGGATTTGAACTCATGGTATTCTGTTTGGAAATTAAGGAAACCATCGCGGTTGCTATACATTTGCATGCAAATTTTTAAATTTACATATTTCTTTATAAACAAATATTAAATATCTATTGCTTAAGTTTAATTTTTTGTAGTTTTAATAAAATGTCTCTATGTAGGTATATATGAGCCTAAATTTTCAAAAAAGTGCCTGTCGTTATCGTAAAGTAAAATTTTTGCAAACGAAAAATTTTCATTAAAAAACTTAGTATTAAAAATAAAAGGAAATCCAAAATATAAAAACATCGAAGTTTCAAAAATATACAAACCGAAATTTTAAAATTGACAGCAAAAATAAAATTTTTACAATTTAATTATTTTTTCACCAACATTAATTTTTTTCTTTTTTTTTTTTTACATCAGCATTCCAAAACTCAGATCTGATGCATATTTAACCATCTTCATGCCATTCAAATTTATTGATTGATTGAATGCTATAGTCTACTTCAATCAAACTTATCCGTTTTTTTTGTTGTTTTGTTTAACTAACAGAAACAGAAATTATTCAAAAGCATTTATCAAGATTTGAAAACAAGTTATGAGTATTTAAACTTTGATTTATTTGATTGATTGGATGTCTAAAAAAATCAATTATAATCTGATGATTTTTTTGTTTTATTTTTATAGACCTGGTTTAATATTTTGCTTTGAAATTTACGTAGATTTATTTTGTTATCACAGTCTAATGGTTGTCGAATTGGTTTAGAGATGACGATGACGATGGTTAAAGAGAACATGCATAGAAATGACATGATTAAAGATTGATGTTAAAGAGTGAAAATAAATTGTTTATTAAAGTAGAAATGGGAATTTCACAGGAATTTACAGAAATATTCATTTAAAGTTTTTAAAAATTATACGTTTTGTTTAAACTAATTATCTTTCTCATTATTTCCATTTACAAAATGCACTTAGTGTCAAGGACGTTTCTCTAATGTTTATTAACAAAGAAAAATAAAAGAACTTATAAATCCTCTTATTCATATTTATTTGCAGAGAAGTTATATATTTTTAGGCAATATAATGTTTACGAGGGTTAATTAGTAATTGAATGTAAAATTTAATCACTAATCGTAAGTCTAAAAATTTATGCAGGAGAATCTATATATGAATTTTATATATTTGTTATCATATTATACGGCAATTCTGTTTAAAGTCAAAGAAGATGTATTTTGCAACAGTGAGTAAATGACTCTGATATAAATGGAGGTGGCATATTTTTAAATCAAAATTTTTAATACCTTATCTAATTTGATGTGTTTTAATTTTTTGTGCAGCATAAAAAGCACTAATAAAGGGATAAGTCGATACAATTTAGGAAATGCATTTTGGCAAAGGTGATCATAAATGCACTTTTTTTATTAAATTTTCTGCACATGTAAAATGCATGTTTGTAACCACAATAAAAAAAATACTAAAATCACATGTGTAGCAGCGTTATTAGGTCCTTTATCCATCAACAATTTTAATAAAAATTAGAAAATTTCTCAAATTATTAAATTAAATATTTCTCAAATTGTTGAATAAAATATTTTTTAAAGAAAAAAGAGCGTCAGCAAACAAAAAAAAAAAGTAAATTAATAAATAAAAGAAAAATAAATTAAAAGAAAATAATAACAGTTAAATTGTAAGCATATAAAATATTCTTGAAAAGTCCCAGTCCAATTTTTTGAAATTCTTTTATAAAATTGCATTCGTGTTCACACATTCAAATTTTGTTTCTGCAATTTCGGTGTTGATTGTTTAGACGAATGAGAAAATAAAAGAGAATTGCAATTACATGAAACTCAAACTCAAGAATTGCCCAAAAAAAGTTGCATAGTGTGGACGAGAACTACCAAATTTTAAATAAACAAATAATAAATAAATTTAAAACATCTAAAGAATGGAATGTAATAAAAATGTTAATTAATAAGTAATAGGAGTTTTTATTTCACCGTCAAATAAAAATATTAAATTTAAATTTACTAAAAAAAAAAAAAATTGAAAAATTAAAAATAAAAAATAAATCATACAGGCATGTTATAGATTGCATTGTTGCTTAAAAATTATTATTTACAAAAACAATGCCTTGAAAAACACTGAAATGAAAATTTCTTGTGGAAATCAGAACATGCTTGAAAAGTTAATAGCTAAATTTTGACAAAGAAATAGAAATGGCCCCTTAAGCCTGGTACTCTGTTCAAATTTGTGAAAATTGTTGAGAAACATTGAATATTTCATGTGGAATATTTGACATTTAAAGTGTGGTATCATTGTTTTAAAAATGTATGTAAAAGACATACGATCAGCTGTTGTTTAAAAAATTCCACATGAAATAATGCCTCTTTGCTTTATTTCACAGCTTTGATAAAATGTTGCCAGAAACATTTCATATGTTTTTCCACAGTAAAAACAGAGTACTACTTCTGCAACATTTTTTCATGACTTTTTCATACAAATTTTTTATGTATGTAGTTTGACAGCATTCCGCGTGAAAAGCTGAACAGAGTACCAGGCTTTAAACAAAATTTTTCAAAAATAAAGAAAAATAGAAACGACTTTAACAAAATTCTATAATGGTTTTTTTTTATCCACAGTAAATTTATTTTGCAAAAAAAATCTTGAAAATTTTTTATTATTCAATGAGCTGGTTTTTTTTAAAGTGTTATAAGTCCACTTTTTCAAAAAACTATGTTAACGGTAATTTTAAGGAGCTAAAGACTTCTTCTCTCTATAGTTAAAACCAGGGTTTAAAAAGAGTCTTATCTTGACATAAAATAAACAAAAAAAGTTTTGCTTTACAACTCTACCGCACAAATATTTCTTTAAAAAGTGGAATGAATCTATTCTTAATAGCTTCAATTAATATTATCCAAGCGACAGATATTTTACAATTAAAGAAACAGTATTAAAGAAAAAAATCAATAACACACTGCACATTATAAAGCAAGTTAGGCTTACCGGAAAAAAACAGCTTCATTTTTAATTTTATGGGAAATGAAAAGAGAAGACTTTGTCTCACCTAAACCTCTAGAAGATGCAATATTGAACAGGAAAAAATACGGCCTGAGATATTTTAAAATGCCTTAAAACACGTTGGATGATTTATTAGATTGAACTGTACCAAATTTTTTAAAAAATTAGCGTGGAAAAAAATGCTCCACTCAAAACAATTTTTTTGTTTGGAAAAAAGATTAGACCAAAACAAGACTATGTCCTCACGGAGCATAATAAGAGAGAAATATAATGATAAGTTTATTACCTTATATAACGCTCTTTTGTTATAAATACTAAATATGCTAGTGTTAAAGAAATCTAAATATAAAATATCCTTTTCTTATTTAAAGACAAAGTAATTTGTATTTTTTTTTTTTAATAACTAAACAAACTCTTACTAAATTTGGTTTGTATATAAATGCCTTTATTTTAACTATTACTGTGTACATAAAAATTTATTTTAGTGTAGCTTATGATTGTAAAAATTTGGACTTAAAGTTGGTACTCTTTTTATATCTTCTAAAATGTTATTTTTGAACGTGGTATAAGTCGATGTGGAGCCTAAAATATTGGTTATTTTTCAAATAATTTTTGTAATTATTTCAAAATAAAATTTAGAAGTTTGGCCAATATTTTTTTTAATTGCTTCACACGCTAACCCTTTAATATCTCAATATATAAAAATTGGGGGCTAATTCTGGGACTCGTGATCGAAATAAATTCGTATCGAAATTAATTTCGATCGTGCGAGTTTTTCTGATGATGGCACTCGTTACCTTGCGAATCGATTTTTTAATAAAGTGTTGTAAAAGAAAACCTTAAAACCTTAAAAAAACCTTAACCAACACTACAAATATGTAAACAAAAAACATATACTTACCAAGAAAATTAAATAATTTATCAAAAGAATTGGGAATTTGTTTTATAATTTTGACAGTTTTGCCTTTTTAAATCGCGGTCATGGACGAAAATTACAAAAGTCTGTATCTGCAGCATCTTAATGTGGAAAACAATAATTTACCTTGTGCCAAGTTTTTACATCTTTTCGCGGTGGACCGGAGGCATTTTCCTTGGCATGTGTTTGGTAAAACGTCTTTGTCTAAATTGCTGTACTCAGACATAAACTCAGCAAGAATTTGTTTTTTGTCTGAAATTTATTTTTGTTATATTCGACCTAATAATTAATATTAATTACTTATTATTACATTTTCTTGTTGTTTGCGTAAATAAATAAAATGTGGTTAATTTTTAAAAACTGTTGTGGCACTTGTAAAGCGTTCAAACAAGAATAATTATTTTTTACTTTTTAACAAAAGCAATAAACCGTTAAGTTACTCGTTAGAGTTTGTGTAAAAACTCTTTAAAAAGGTGCAAAAAAGGGTAAAATACAAAAAAGTACGAAAATCTATACGAATAATTAATTAATATAACAATTAAAATCTTAAATAAACACTTGTTATCCAACGAACTATTAAAAAATTAAATTTCGATACCAAATTTGGTATCTCGCACGGTTACATTCGATCGTACAGTCGCTATCGAGTGCCATCATAAGAAATTTCGATACAACTTACTCGATAGCGAGTGCGAGAATCCCAAAATTAAAAAAAAAATCCAACTTCGAGTAAATTTCGCAAGGTATCGACTGCGAGAATTAGCCCCCTGGACTTATATCACGTACAAAAAAAAAGACAGCTCAAATGTTCGTAATAAAAATTCTCTGCGCTCTTAAAATATCTATTAAACTTAATAGAAGGTCTTAAGCACTGATATACTGCATGCATATATGTTATTTTACGAGTAATGTTAAGTTAAAAGAAACTCATAGGAAAATTAAACAATACTTTATGATTTTGATTTGAGTAAAAGACTAGTTAGCCGAGTTTTAATTAACCGTACAGTATGAAAGAAAATATTGTTTGAGGCTTTTATTTATTTTTTTTTTTGTAAAACTGTTAAAGAATTTGATTAAAAATGGATTCGCTGGCATTTAAACAATATATTTAAAAATTATAAATTAAAATTATTTTTATAATGGCCCATAGTCATCGTTGTAGACTAAAGTTGACTTTTGCTAAGGTGTATTCTGAACTAGGAAACTCTTCTTGCCTTCTTTGGTTTTATAGTCAAAAATAAAGTATATTTTAAGTTGAACTGCGTTTAACTGCGTCTTAACTGTAATTTGATAAATGTTTAAATACAATTTCTAAACAAACATTAGAAAAAAGTAACCTTGTTTTTATTTTGTTCACATTGGTATAGAGTATTGTATTCTGAAGCCAAATAAAATAAATCATAGAAGAATTTAAAAAGTTTGTTAATATATACATATAGATATTATGTTGGTTGCATTTAGTTACAGATTTGTTTACAGACTCTGAAAAAAGAAAGAGAAAGAGAACCCAACTGGAGTGCCGTTGAAAAGTAATGCCATCGTGAATGCATAAGCCTGAATTTGGAGACGGTGGAAAGCAGAGTTAATGACGTGCAATACAGGAATGTATCAGCTCAATACGTGCGTATGTAAGTTAATGGCAGAAAAGCTATCACAATGCCATTGTTATTGCTGAACTAAGCGCGGAAGAGAGTCTTGTTTACGAAATGATTGTTCATTAGTTAGAGGATGGAGAAGTTTTAATCGACAGCAACTGCGTTACGGAAATTGCTAGCACTGAAAGTTTTAGTGATGAAGTTGCTACAAATCTTATCAAATTTTAAAGAAACTTTCGAAATGTGCGGTTGTAAGCAAAATAAACTAAATGAGTTAAAAAAAAGCGTTGATAGTTTTAAATTTAGAGTCGACTTTAATGCCAAAAGTACATCTTAAATTTTTGTGAATGAGTAAGAGAAACGACTCTAAATAAAAATCGAGTTTAATCCACTTAAAGTTAACTTTTTTTTTAACTATAAATATGGGCCAATATCTTTAAATTAAATATTTATTTATAAAGTGGTTATCATATTTTCGAGCTGACATTTTGATTATTTTAAAGATATAAAATAAAGTAAAAATTAGGTAGACGTATATTTTCTACTATTTACTTTTTTAGTGCTACTATTTATTTTTTCTTGTGCTTTATTCCTTGAAGAGAAAACAGCCTCTCTAGTAGAGTGAAAAAATTAGTTTATAAAGATTTTTTGGTCTGCTTAAACAGGTAACCGTATATTAAAAGAGCTTGCTCAAGTTTACAAACCATTACGACGAGATCTACTCAATCAAGTTTTCCACCTGGTCCATTGCAAATTTACTTACGTAAATATAAATCTACGTGAGTTTTTGTGATTAAAATCGTCAGGAAATATAACAGAAATTGTGTACAAAAGTTCAAGTACTATATTTGCATATACTGTGTTATCATAGAAATTTTCGTAATTATGCAGAAATATCTAATAATTTGTGTTAAATTGTCATCCGATAATGAAAAAGAAGAATGTTAAACACAATGACATAAATACATCACTTGCATACAAAACCACCAAAATATTTAACAAGACACTCATTCACACACATACAGAGGCACTCAAATATCCTGCTATGTTGTACATCTCATAATAGTTGTGTTCTCCTACGTAAGCTTATATGTGAATATGTGTATGTTAAGCTTAATCTATGATTTTCATAGATACATTTGTTTGGCAGGCATATGGAATCAGAAAGCTTGCAAATCCTGTCAAGTTGAATATGATATCCATGGCACTAAAAATAGTGTCATAACAGTAGACTGATGACAACACAATGGGTTTGTTTGCCAAAGTATCAAATGTTAAGTAGGCTCTATTTTTGTTTCTTTAAAACAAACACAATATCAACAACATCAATTTCAAGCATAGTAGTAGAAATTGCAACAGCAACAATCAGAGCTTCAACAACATCATCGTCAGCAGCATCAAAATTACCATCAACATCAACTATTCTCAAGTGAAATCAGTTTATGTTGAATTTATAAAACGACACCAATAACTTTGGCAATAAACTTAAAACTACATAAACCATGATTTGAAGTACCAAATTTTAGTGCCTCATTTTGGTTATTTACCAAAACAAAAAAGTAAAAATCAGAGATAAAACAATAAAACAACAGAAAAAAAAAACACTTTATTCAATTCATCATCATATTTTAACAACATAAATGACTTATAACGTGAATGATTTATGTGTGTCTGTAGAGAATGATGATAATATGTTTATAGGCCATAAAAGCACCAGGTATGGGAATTATGATAGACAGAATTTTAACTTAAATTATGTTCTATTAAACGAATGCGTTTCTTCGCATTAGGATTCTTTGATTTAAATTCGAAAGAACGCATTCGCTCACTATTGTAAAACAGGCCAGATGTCTGTAGAATTAAAGCAACAAATCATTGTTTACCATAAATAATTGTGTAAAATGATACTGAAGTAGGACACAGTCGCTTTGGGTCCAGAAATAGTACTTCGGATATTGTGTTTTGAGGTCATTACCAAGACCCACACGAATTAATAGTGAAAGACCAATGTAAACGGCATGCTGACGCGGGCGTTAATCAGGTGTTCTTTTTTCCGCTTGAATTTATTTTACATTGGCAAATAAACGCGTCTTCTTAAAGTAGAAACTTGTGTAAAATATATAAAACATTTGTAATTTTTTGACGCAAAAGTCAATAAATTTAATTGCTGGAAATTTTAAAAGGAAAAATAAATAAAATTAAAAACGATTTAGTAAAAAAAAAACAACAAAGAAGACTATGGATGATTTGGCAAAATAAAGCGGAAAAATGAAAAGTTGAACTAAATTCAACATTGCCGCTTGGTCGCTTTTGACGGGATTGCCAGTTAAATTAAATTTAACGTGTTAAAAATTTTTTATGAGTATTTTATTAACAAACTATTTTTTTCAAATTGCAGTTGCCTGATATTTATCGACTTCCTCTATCACCACACAGACCGACTCGGGTATTTGTCTAACAGTGAGATTCTTCTTTGCATTTATATTCAATATACTAATACCAGTAGTACTCGTTTAAATGCTAGACAAAACTTTCGATTCGCAAAGTCGTATATACCTGAATGGGGCTGCCTACTGCTAACTTTTAGATTTATTGACCTAATCCTTATGTGGCCGCTACAAGATGTCCTCTAGTTTGCACAGTAATAGATGTTTTGCGTGTATGCCAGTCTACATGACATCCTCTGTAAGTGAACCAGTCTATTACTCTTGATATTATTTACCTGTATACTTACTCACTGTATAATATCACTTATTATACATCTGCTGGTTCTTTTATTATTTTTTCTTTGCCAATTTAGCCATATATTACTTTTTTGTAGCTTATTTTAGCTCTAAAAATTTAGTGAAAGCCCCTAGATTAATGAAAAAATCTGTTATGGTCATAGGCTATTAAAACTAGAAAAGAAGAAAAATAGGATCAAGGAGAAAAAATTTCCCCTTAGAAGAACTAATCCTACGTCTGAATGATGTTTTTTTTTAATTTTCCCGTCATTTAGTTAAGCAATTACAGCATTTAAGGTCAAAGAATGTTCGAAAACTAAAAGTTGAACTCAAACAGTTCTAAAATGTCATATTAGCCCTGCCTCTTTTGTGGGCGGTGAAATAAAATATTATTTGAAAATAGGACGTAATTATTAAATGAAATGCCTTAAAACTATAAAAATTAATTTAAAGAGGCAGGGGAAGGTATCCCTCCAATCTCACCACCAAACACGTTCCTGTGACAAAAATTTTTTTTTTAATTTTTTTTCACAAATTTCCTAAAAAAAAATAATTTTACAACTTTCCAATGCCTTACTAATCCCCGCTTCCCAAAAATACTGTTAAAAAGATAATTTTGTAATTTGTAACTTTACAGTTTCTAATTTATCTGAAATATTTTATTCATAGGAATGACTTATTTATGATTGTAATGATAAATTTTATTTAAAATTATAACAATTGATTTGCACTAAGATGATGATGACTGTCATGGTTCTCCTTCGTCTTATTCTTTAAAGACCTCTCTCAAATCTGAATACTCTTCAGCGTTAAGTACAGGTAGAAGCATGAAGCAAAGTTAATAACCTTTTTTTGGTCTTATACTAGTAAATAGTGGTTTAAGCGCAAAAACGCGCAACGTTCTTTTTTATAGTATAAAAATAGAGATCATAAATTTTATAGTATTATATAAATTTTTTAGGATCGCGATGGAGATCACTCTCAAAACCCTTTTTTTTAATTTTAAACGAAATTACTTATCATAAAAATTGTAAAAAAAATTTTTTTAATTGATATTAAAAGCTGATAATAAAGCCTTTCACAAAAAAAATCAATGCAAAATATTTATTCGTAAAGTCACAAAAAAAATTTGCAAACCTCTCAAAATCGTATAAAGTTAATAAAAACGTATGCGATTTATAAACTTTCCTGAGTTTAACAGTGTTCCAAAACGACAAATCTCGATGCAAAATTTTGTTATCTGTCCAGCTGCGTACTTAAATTTTTAAATTTCTCAAACTTAATTTTTACCTTATGTCCAGCTAGATTAGCAAAATACCTCTATGTGCGCCGTAGGTATCAATCGACGTTCAATTCCCCTAAAATTATTCTTGATCGGTCCGAGTTTTCTCTATCAACCTCCATCTGCCTTCCAAACTTTTTACATAAGTATTCAAAAGGTCAGATTACACACAGCATCTTCTATTCAGATAAGTCCATGTTAAGACGTGTAATCGAGACGTAACCAGAGGCAGCTTCCCATCGAGTATTTTGGTTAATTGTAAATTCAGCTCCTCATCGTCAATTCGCCAGACTTATGTAGCCTTAGCCTTCAGTAGATACACAACAGACTTCCGCTACGTGGAGGTATAAGTTGCACTTTCGAAAAATGTCCACCGTAATTGCAAACATGAACTGTACCTCGTTTCTCTGGTTATTCTCTCAGTTATCTTGACAGTTTGAAATATTTAAAATTGTTACAATTTAAGGTTTTTTCCGATTCTAATACTTGCCAATTGCCTCTTATCAGGTCTTTTGCTAGTTAGTATAAATAATATAGAAACAGATTTTTACACACATGCTTAAGCAAATGTAACCCTTTCATCGACACTCAGTAAAATTCTTATTCGCTTAAATTCTTCAGCTGCAACTTAATATTAACAGGGTTATACAGCGTTTCCATTAAAGGGTAAAGCTACAACTCTGATTGTGCTTTCCTGACTTAGTTTTTGTCAAAAGCAAATTTATTTTAACTTGAATCACTTAAAGTGATTAATACCTTTTGCAGTTGCAGTTTTGCAAAAAGAAGAAAATATTTCTTTATTTGATTTGTATTTCTTTAACCAGTTTAAACATTTAAAATTAAAACAGATTCTTTTAATTGTACAGCTCTGTACTAAAATACTTACTGATACACATGCACAGTAATTTGCACTTACTTGTTCATCAACATCAACACCATCATCATCAACAAACAGCATCAGTGTTGCAAGCATGGCCTCGAAGTCAACCACAACCAAATTAAATGCTAAACGAAGACATTAACAATGCAGGACATGGAAAAACTGAACATAAGAGATGTGTTCTACCAGCAACAGCAAGACCAAAAATAACAGCGACAGTGCTGTGAACTTAAATATCAATTTGGAGACAACTATAGCGAAACTGCGTAAAAATCATTCTTGTCATAGATGTCGTCATCATCAGAAACGCATCCGAATAAACGGATAATAACAACAATAAAAACAACGTATTTAAGTGAAGTTTAAAGTGTTGATAGACATAAAATGCGACACCTTAACAGAAAATTATATTTGCATATACTGCAATTGCACGTGGGGTCTTACGCCTATAAATATGCAACTAAAGAGGCAAACAACACATCAAATTATTTACTTCTTCTTTAATAAAAAGTTGCATAAATTGAAAGCCGCACAATGAGTTCATATTACAGGCAGTAAAAATCTTTTTGTGGGAGTTCAACGATAAATGAAAGGCATTCTGGAATTCACTATCAAATATGTGAACGAGACTGTTTGTATGTTCGGTGTGAGTATATTTGTTACTGACGATTGATTTTTAACATTTGAATAAATTTGTAAAAATTCAAACTTAAAACAAATCTGCACAATCTTTTGTCTACAATACTCGTATGATTCAGCTATCAACAGATAACATCAAGTACAAAAAGCAAGAAATGTAGATAAATATTGTTAAAAAAAAGACTCAACATTTACAAATTTATGAGTATGAACAGGTAAATTTTGAATTGATGAATATTTTATGGCAATGATTTGTAGCATAAATTTGCAAACAAATTCATGCAAAAGATTGCAGAGTAGTTATTTTAATTTGCATTAATTGGCAGAGTCATACAGGGGTTAGACATTTATTTAGGGAAATTTTACAGAAGATAAGAAAATAGAATACTATGGCTTGCGAATCCTTTTAATTTTTAATCGCATAATGTTGCTGTGAAGTGTTGTTATGGCTCTAGTTGAAGCTTATGATACGAAACGCATGAACGCGCGAATTGTCGATACTTCAAACGTACTTGAAAGTAATATACGTTTTTACCATCTTACGTAATCGTTTGAGTAAGAAGAACTAAATTTCTCCCTTTTAATGTGCTTGTTGATGATGTCACTGAATTTTTTTTCAGACTACCTACTCTACACATATACACAACAACTGAATGCTTGTACTTAATGGAGAAGTATAACGGAATCTAAGAAGCGGAGATATATCTTTAGAAACTCTTTATAATTGGTACAAGTTTTTTGGCCAAAGGTAATTGATAAAAATGGTCACATTTTATTTATGTGATACCAAAGGGCGATATTAAAAGCCATGGTAAATATTATAAAAGAAAGTATGAATACATCATGCAAAACAAATGCCAACTTTTTACCCTGACTTAAGTCTGAAATAGAATATCAACACAGATTAACGACGGTGGTCGAATAAAATACGCTGACCAGCGTCCTCGGAGAGCATACCGGCACTCCAAGTAGTTAGTAGCACACGGATTGCAGGACCATGTTCTTACTTCTTGCTCGAGAGCTGGAAACAAAATGATCTCCCACTGTAACATTAATGGCAGCATAAAGGAAGCCAGCGACCTCTCCTTACTTGGGGCTTACACCACAGACAACAAGATACTCCACAAAGGGCCTTGGTAATAATCAGTACAGTGCTACCTGCTACCATGGTACCAGCAGTTAAGGCACTGGTCTGATTGTTAAAGTCTTTGCCTACCGTTTTCACGTCCGTACAAGTCTATGTGATTGGTGCTGCCATTAAACTAAGAAGTACTAGTGTCAAGGAGCCGAGGTTTTCAAGATAAGGCGAAGGAAGCCTTTCAGCTGGTGTCAACTAATGCAAAAGAAATTTGCTGACAATACAATTATTGTGGAATTAAAGAAAAGAAGAGGTATAACGCCTCATTAGAACAGACTCACTTTGATTATTATTTAATTTCTTGTATAAATCGTGAAGAGTTATATATAGGTTATTCTAAAGGCCCACAAAGGAAAACTTTTTTTCTGCTGTGAGCAAACCCTTTATGCATCTTGTTGCTAGCTTTTTCTGGTTCCAATTTTAATGTCAAATTGAAATTATTAGACTGTATTTTATGCCCATGGCGTATTTTCCAAATAACTTCCCCAGCTGGACTTCTGAAGGTGTTTGATTACAACACAAAATTCGTTTCTTGGACCATTCAATTATAAAAGACAATTAAATAATGTTTTTAGCCAAAGTACTGTGTTCAAAATCCTAACTTTTCTTATCAGATTTGGCAAAAACTTTTTGACTTAGCCTCGTACCATGTATCGTATCATCACATCATCAAAATGTTACAAAGGGTTTTTTATTCAAGTAACACAACTTTGTAAACGAAAGTGTTTTTGAAGTTTAGTATTTTAAATTTCATATACAAAATTGCATAGAAATTTAAACCTGTGTTCAAATGTGTTAACAAACTGTTGTATTGTATTATTGCAAATAATTATAGAGTGCGCCCAGAAAACTAAAATGGCTTTCATGATAATAAATAAATCTTAAATATAAAACAGAATTTTCAAATAGTATGAGCCGTAAAGTTATGGTCTATACTTAACGACATATTAGTGTTTAATAACTTAAAGCCATGTCCACTTACTTAAAAGTACTGAAAACAAATGAAGAAGATTTTATTTTTCAGTTAGCTTTTCAGCAAATTTATGAAATTTCGATTCAGCCTTTCCACCCGCCTTTTATAAGCCTTTCGTAAGCGGGTGGAAAGGCTGTATTTTTGCGATTGTTGGCATAGATTTTAGACCTTAAATTAATCCCATGAACCCAAGTACTTCATAGTACTTTGTTAAACGTGGCGAGAGATTACACATCCTGGGAATGTTTCATGCAATGAAATGTTTGACGGGCTGTATGCCGTTTGTTGCCGTCCCACTCTTAAAGCAATACAATAATGTCTCGAGGCTGAGACCCGCACAATAAAAAAAAAACAATGTGCATGATTTTTTTTGTGTATTCTTTGAACTCCAAAGTAAAACATTAGTTCATCGCAAGGAATGAATTTGCTGAAATGTTGAAGTCAATCAATTATTACTTCACAATAATTCTTGCAAAAAAAAAAAACGACTTCAAACAGGGGCAAATTCGATATCGATCGAAATTTTAATAGAATTTGAATGTAAATTTCGATCGATATCGAATGCCATAATTTGCCCCCTGGTCTCATTTGTCTGTCTATAACAATTCAAAAGTAAAGCTACATATACCCTTATATTCTATTTCCAAACTTTATACATGTTATAGCGGTCTTGGCACTATAGCTCGTTTTAATTTTAAACGGCCTGTCTAAAACTATTTAGCAATATACATAAAATTAAATCAACAATAGGGGCACGCTTTAATTTCAAATTCAAACTATTTTGGTGCTGTAGTAGTAGACTTAGCAATTAGATTCTTTTGAAATTTCAACCGTCTGTCTATAATGGTTCAACAGTTTGGCCATATACATCAATATACATGAACTGTTGTACCATTCTTTAAGTTATAATATAAAATGTTTATTATTCTCATTACACCAACCAAAGTAGTTCACAGCCATGTATGACAAATTAAGTTAATTTTCGGAACACCCTATGATTTCCAAATTCAAATTATAGAATTGCTATTATAGCGGACTTAACTATACAGGTCCATCAAAAGTTTCTGGTGCCTGTCTATAATGATTCAAAAATTTGGCCAAATACATCAAAATATGTCAACTATTGGGATACCCTTTAATTTTGTTGTTATAGCAGAGTTAGCAATAAAGGTTTTTTGTACGCCTCAAGCCTTTGCCTTCAACTGTTCAAATGTATAGCCATATAAATCAAATTAAATGAACTACTGTCACACCCTTTAATATGTAATTTTAAATATTAACACCTTTTACTATAACGGTCATAACAATTAACATTCTGTCTAATTTGCAAACGTTTTTCTATATAGGTTGAAAAGATAGGCCTATATAGGTCAATTTACGTCACCTCTTGGGACACCCTTTAATTTTTAGATTTATTTTTGTATTACTTTTTGCCTTTGGGAGCTAAAGGGATACGCAATTTCTTTTTTTAAATTAAAAATGGTGCCCTTTACGGGACGTAAAAAATATGTATGTTGTATGGGGACACCCTTTTAAATAGGGACCAATCTATAAGCATCACCTTTTAAATAAAGAAAACAATTTCAGAAATGATTGAACTCTGCTGGCACAAGCATTAAAAAAGAAACATTTAGTCGAATTTATGACCTCCTTTTTAGAAGTCGGTTTTGTTTCTTCTACAATGCTCGAAATTAAATTGTGATTTGTAAATTTTTTTTTCAGGTTTCGGACAATTTACTTCTTATATGATTGCGAAGATTACTAGTATAAGTGAAGTCGATATTTGACTTAAAGAGAAGAAAAAAATATTGGAAATATTTAGCAAAGCAGTCTTTGGTTGTATTTTGGAAGAAAAAAAATCCAAAAATCAATTTATTATTAAATATTCTTTCATGTTTTTAAATAAGAATATGTTTTTTTCTTGATGTTGATTATTTCGTTTCATGGCACAGCAAGTTTTTTCATGTTTCTGTGAAAATCTGGCCACTTTGCAGTTAGTTGCAAATTTTCGCTTCATTTTGTTTTGGTTAAATATTATTTAGAGGTTGTTGCAGCTGCATTACATTAGAACATTTTTTAACAGCTTGATAATAAAATTTATTTCGTGGTCACTCTTTTTATTATTGGTAATACATCCAGTTTGTATTAATATTGCCATGCATCTGTTTGTTGAGGGATTATAGACCCAAGATAAAAACAATACTGCCCTACAGATTGTTTGATTATTTGTGGTTGGATTATATGATGAGTTTTTTTAAAATTTTGGCTTTGAAGCTACTTCTCCTTCTTTACAATAAATTTTCTAACAGACTTAACAAATTAACACTCTTTTTGAAAATAAATTTAAACAGATAATTGGACAACAGACTCATTAAATTATTTGTTATTTCTAAGTCCAAGAATAAACTGTGGTTATGAATAAAAATGTCAGTAAAATAAAAACTAAATATTCATCCTCCTTAAACTGAAATTGCTAATGACTAACACAAGGTTTGCCTCATAAAACAAAAAAATAAAATCATAAGTAAAAAAATTTTAATTTAACCATATCTTCTTATAACCACTACAAAACTATTCATGGAAAATTAAAATCATCATCTAAGAATTTTGAAAGGAAAGGAAAGAACAAGAAAAACAAACACTGTTTATTTATTATCCTGCTCCTGCTGGCAAAACTTTCAAATGATTTATGATAACAACACTAATGGAAATGCTGACACAAATTTTCTACACTTAAACTTGATGACTGTGATGATGACAATTTTAACAGAACACTTTGTACTGCCAGCACTAAATAGTAACTAAATCTAAAATTCAGATACTGACACTTGCACATACACACACACATTAACTCTACTTCTCGGAATCATATACAATGTTTAATAAACGTTGTATTTTAGAACACTATTAAATTGGATACAAAACTGTTAAATAAACTACAACTCATGATGGAACCATTGTGCTCTCGGAAAAAAAAAGAAAAAGTAAAAGCAACAAAAAAAAAACTGTTTTGGCCACACATGTGTCAACATTTATTCACATCACTTTGCTGAAACATGTTGTAATTGCAGTTGAAGATTGTTGTCCAACGCAATGTCGACATTTACAACCATCAACTGACATCAACACTTACACGCACGTACACATAAACAAGCTTACAAATGCATCTATGTATATATATATGTTTCACATTAACAAACAAAAAAAAAAAATATTGCCTTATCAAGTGATGTGTTGAGGAATATATCATGGACTCAACATCTAAACTAAATTGTTGTTGGCTCCTTTGGAAGGCTTCCATAAATTTCAATCCTTTAAAAAAAAGACGAAAAAGTAAACATAGAAAAAGTAATTGAAATACGCAAAGATGGTGAGAAGTGAGGCAATTAAAAATCTAGAATCAACGAAGGTTCTGCTTTTAATTTATATTTTAATCGTTTACTCGATTGTTCCAAAGTAAAATTTTATGCAAATAAAAAATTTTTTCGGTTGGAGGCTACATAAAAATGTTTGCACAGTTTTACTGATAAAGTGTAGCAACACATCTAACCTTGGCCCAAATCGTCGCTTTCCTGATCGAGTGAGGTTTCGTATCGAGTAAAATTTCGTGACGTATCGAATAACCGGATTGCGGCATTCGATAGCGTTCGAATCGAAATTTGTTTAAAAATGTAAAAGATTTTGAGTGAAGGTATTTGATCGACTACTCGTTATCGAATGCCATGATCTCAAATTGCGATGCAAGCTATTCGATATCGCGTACGGCGATCCCAAAATGTAAAATTTCGATCAAAGTCATTTGATCACGAATGCGACGATTTGGGCCCTTAATTTCTTTCTTTCCTGTGTACTATTTTCGTAATATTAGTATCATAAAAAGAGCCAACATAAATGTGTAGACAAGGGTTTGACGTCTCTGGTTGCAACGATTTCCTAGCAATTGTCAATTCAAGTAAAATACAAAGCGGTTAGTTTTCGTAAAGCAAGAAAGAATCTCTTGGATATCATTACTTTGTAGTGAGTACGAATTACTTGGTCAGCGGACAAGACTTTTGATTTATTGAGTTGGTCTTAATTACCTAAAGAAATAAAAATGTACATATTTCAAATTATGCATTCTGTGGTACTTTTTCGTGTGTCACTTAAATAAAACTAAGCAAACTGTAATTTATTTTTAAATTTTAGGTTATAAAAATTAAAGCTATTTTCTTCTAAAATTTAATTGGTAATGAGTACAGCCTCCATTTTTAAAGATAACCTCAAAATTGGCTATTTGGCATCGACTTATATAATGACTGTAAGTAATTTAGCGAAATTGAACTTCATGCTTCCGTTATTGCATCCTTTAAAGACTCTATCGTCTCGAATTAATTTCCTTCTTTATACACTTTTCCTGCAAGCCAATCTAAGATATTTTCCATTAGATTCAGGTCTGTTAAATGTAGGTCTGTTAAATGTAGGCCAACACCTTTTGGATTAATCTATTGTTTTGTTGCTCTGGCGGTATGCATCGAAGCGTTGTCATGTTGGTACGACAAAGGTAAAGGTCCAAAGATTTCATTAAATTTCGGAAATGCTTCCTTCAGAATGCTTTGTAAGTCGTTGCAGTCATTTTGTGGGATATAAAAATCAATTCTATGGTACCATAATACGAAATGGCAAACCCATTATTCCGCCCTCTCGGCTTTGTGTGCGGCTCAAAAGTAACTCTTTCTTATTTAGATCATGGAAGTAATAGTTATACCTGCCGGGTTCATCAATATTCAACTTTTTTTCATCGGAAAATAAAACTTTAAACTGTTTGTCGGACCATGTCATTGTATTTTTGGCAAACTGTAGACGTTTTGATATGTGTTTTTCATTAAGTGGTGGTTTTTGTTTGCATTTTTTTAAGTTTTTGCCCTTTTCTTTCGCCCTTTCATGTGTTTTCCATATCTTTCCACGTTATTTAAATAATTGCATACAACTGTCTTTTCTCTATTAATATTTTTGGCTATTTAGACCAGAATTTGACCTTGAGATTTCAAAATCATATTTTTACAGCCTTACCATAGCCTTCCCCATTAATATTAAAAGAATCTCTTATTCAAGTGACACACGAATTACTACCACGGAAATACATGTCTTTTATTAAATGAATACTTTTAGATAAAAAAATATGTATATTTTTAATTTCTTCAGGAAACTAAAGCCAACACCTTGTAATTTGGTTGTGCAACGCACTGAAGTTTTTCAGGCTAATTATGAAAATAAGCGTTCAAATCACAATGCATATCGCTCCTTTATTGCAACAAAGTCATATCTCAAAAATTAAAAATTTGAAGTTACTTAAGCAAAACTGCTTTTTTAGACCTTCTGTACATGTTGACAAAAAAAATCAGTTTTATATCCCAAGCTGAACCGAAGTTATAGCAATTGCAATTGCGGCAATTAGATCATAGGACTTATGTCTTGAAAACTTAAATCGCATTTTGCCAAGTTAAAGTTTTTTTAATATATGACTATGTTGCAATAAAGGAGCTATATGGTGTCTTTTTCGGTCAATTGTGCAGAGCAACCTGGGTCTGTAAGAGATAATAAAAAACCTCGTACTGCAGAAAATATTGCTGCTGTTCGCGATAGTGTATTTTTTCCAAAATGAGGCCGGTCAGGCAGTTACTGTAAATGGTGTTCGCTGTCGTGAGATGGTAACTAACTTTTTATGGCCCGAATTGGAAGATATGGGTATGAACATGTGGATATGTGTTTTCAATGGCCGTATTATCTCACGTGGTGGCGATGTCAATTGGCCGCCAAGATCATATAACTTGACACCGTTGGACTTCTTTCTTTGGTGTTATTTAAAAGAAAAGGTGTACGTCGATAGGCCAGAATGGAGGTGTGCCGCCGAGATCATTTGGCCATTTTGTTCCATACATTATTGACCGTTACCAATACTTTCAAATTAAAAGAAATGGCAATAATTTCCCTAATAATTTGTGTTTTATTCAAAATCAACAGTGGCCCTTGAAACGAAGTTAGTTGTTTGCTTTGATAAAATATTTTTATTTATAAGCACTTCTTTGAGCTATTGAAAAGTGTTGATATATATCTTCAGTTAGTGTCTAATGTATATAGGGTTGCCAGATGGGCCTGATTTGGCCTGATTGTCAAGTTTTTTAATGCGCGTCAAGTGTCAAGTGAAAAAGTGATTTGTCAATGTTTTTTGTAAGTTAATTTTTTTTCTCAAATTTATTCTAGCTACATATGTAATAATACTTAAAAAAGTAAGTTTATATTTCTAAAAAACACATCGATAGAGCATATTTTTACTATCTATATTTCTTAAGATAGTACCTATATTTTTTTAAATAACGCCTACGTTTTCTCTAAAATATATAACGACTGAATTTTTATTCTTATATTGTTTTTTGTTTCTTTCACATTGTTTCTGTTATTTTTACTTTTAACGATATTTTTGTTTTTATTCTAATAATTTTTATGAAAAAAATAATAAAAAAAATTAAATAAAAACCAATAGTATGAGTGTTTTTATTTGTCAAGTTTTTTTTTCAAAATCAAGTTTTTTTTTGGGCAATGTCAAGCTTTTTGGCAAATTGGATCTGGCAAGCCTAAATGTATAACATATACAGTTATTAGTTTTTTAAAACAAATAAAGATTCTGGTGTCTAAGCGTAACGTCATGTTTTAAGATCCCAAATCATCTTCTTACAAACTATTCGAATACCTCTTAACACTACGAAACGCATATTCATGTGCTTACAGGCAATTATTCGTGCATTCTTTGCACCTATAAATCTAACATTTAAATTCTGCCAGGATACATTTCACATTTGTTATTTTCTACACAACATCCTTCATCTAAGATAAGCAAGAGTAAGAAAAAAATAAATAAACGACTTTTGAAAAGAAACTGTTAAAATGACCAACACAGAATAATATTTTCGTTGATGCAACAACTAGTTGACAGTTAAGAGTTTTTATGTAGAGTGTGATCTACAAAAGCGGTTAAACCATTTTCATTTTGTTTCATTTTTCCTCATATTTTGATGTTGTTTTATCATTTAAAGTGTTTTTTTGTTTCTGGCTGGGAGGCTAAATATTGCAACATGATAATGAACCTAATAAAACAAGGCATCGTCTAATGTTGCAATATGTTCGTATGTCGTTTTTGTCCAGTTTTTGTGTGTTTGTTGACAATTTGCCATACCAAATAGTGTGAAGTGTGTACAGCACCATTTGTTCTGGTCGAAGAATGGTTGATGGTTGAAGTGCTTTAAAAACGGCTTTGTTTCTTTTTTTGTATATAATGGATTAAACAGGGACGGATTTTCAATTAAGAAGGATAAGCGATCTTTATGTTAAATTTAAATGTTTATGTTAAATCTGAAAGTTTGTAAAGTTAGTTTGTAAAGAGGGCAAAGATGAACTTTTAATTTAAAAACTCTGTTTCATATAATTATCTGTATTCTGCACTTTTCCTTGCCATAATAAAGCTAAAGCTGAAGTTGAAGCGCAATCCCATCGGCTTAACGCAATAGGTTGCAATTATGTCTTAAAAAGGGCAAGAAACATCATAGAATCATAGGAAAAAATTATTTTATTTTCCGTTAAAATCAGCGCCTATTTACCAATTCGCCTTTTTCTTAATATTAACACTCATCTAAACGTACGCATCTGCATACAGTTGGTTTAGCCATCAACTTACATTTTGTGTGACAGACCGCAAAATGCATCATCACCAACATGAGCGATGAGTGTTTAGGCTGATGTGTATATTTGGGATTTTTGTGAAACTACTTGTGTTTTTATAGAGAATTAACACAAAATACTAAAGAGCTTCTTAAATTTTACATTTGCTGCTGGTTATTAGTTTGCCCCAGAGAGACTTATTTATAGGAATATGTTATCTACATATTTGAATTGCTTCATAGTGCTATTATTTTGGGCATAATTCTGGAAGTAAAAAAACTGAGACCTACGACAGAAATATAGGCTTGATATAAGTTATTTATGAAGCATAAGCCGAAACGGAATTAAAACAAGTTTTAAGGTGGAATGGGCAATTCCATAGAGTGTCGACTTATTTACACAGCCTTTAGTAGTTCTCCTTGTTTAATTTCTCCTACACACGAGGAAGCTGGTCTTAAGCTCAATGGGCCAATTGCGAATTATATCATACATACACAGGGACAATCTATAAAATATGTTTGCTGAGTACTAAAAAAAAATCATCGTTACAGAAACCCAACTTTAGAAGTCTCGGTACACTAATTTCCTCATAGATGGCTGCTAAGATGAAGCTTGAAGTTAGAGTGTTTCAAGAGAATAGGGTATTATTTTAGCGCACTAATATTAGCATAGAACGGTTTAAAGAATTGACTCTTATAGAATACCGAAAGTTACGCTTTTACATGATTAATGCTTGTAATGCTCGTGGAAAATTTAAACTTTGATTTTTATCTTTACCTTATTGTTAAGAAAAAATCTTTAGTTATGTTAAAGAGAAACTTTCTGAAGATCTAAGCAGTAGAAAAATGACCTTCAAGACGTGCTTCCGTCCTCAATAATCAATATCGGTGACTTTGAGCTCTCTGTATAGACATCAAGCATATCTCTATGATGATCCATGTGAATTCTCATATTCGAAGTGCTCGAAACTGATACTGGGAATCCAGTGTCAGTCATGGGAGTAAGTGAGCACTAATCGATATTATCGAGAACAGCCAAGGCACATGTCAAGATAGCCGCATGGCCAAAGTCTCGTGGCCTCCATGCTAGAGCTACATTCAGCCTAAGTGTTGAGTTTATAGCCAGTTGTTTGGCCATAAGATACGCCGGTAGGCAGTGAGCATACTAAACAGTGAAGTGGTGCGTATTATACCATTGATCAGTCTGCCCAGCGTGGGTCACCAAACGAGAACCTCATACAATAGTATGAGTTTAATTACGGTATTGCAAATCCAATACGCCGTGCCGGGGTTGATACCACTATTTCTGTCCTTAGCCTTTCTACACACATAAAGTGTCACTGAGGGCCTATCCGCCCTAAATCGGACATTAGAGCTTCATGACAATTTGGAGTCCAGGTTAATACCTAGATATTTCGCCCTGTCAGATAACCTAAGCTCCACTCCATTAAGGAGTGATAGCGAAAAGATGGATATCTTGTTTCTTCTCGTAAAGAGCACAATATCCGTCTTCCAAGCGTTCGAACTAAGCCCACTCTCGGTGCACCATATACTGACACAGCTTAGCGCCGATTGCAGACATTGTAATAGAGTGTCAGGATACTTTCCTAACACTGCAACCGCAACGTCATCCGAATATGCCACAGTCCTGAACCTCTTGAAGTACATTTCTGTCAGCAATGAGTTCATTGCGAGGTTCCAGAGCAGGGGTGGTAATAACCCCCTTGTGATGTACCCCTCTTTGCTGCCCTGTATATGGTAGTTTGCCCCATATTGGAAGTAATAACCCCATTGTTCAAAAGATTCTATACAAAGCTGATTTTTGACTGACATGCCTACAGTCTCTCCAGAGCCATCGTAATGGCCTCGGGTTTCACATTGTTGAAAGCCCCTTCTATATCAAGAAAAGCCACGGATCAAAATTGTTCAGAGTACACATGAGCTTTTCCCTATTTATAAGGAAGGGAACTGATGCATGGCAATCTAGGATGGCTGAGTGTTATTATCTGAAAGGAGTACAGCCTGGGAAGAGAGTGTCCATGAGAGCCTCTTAGGTCTCTTGTAATAAATAGTTCAGTATATATCAAAATCAAGTATCTATAGGAACACCTTTAAATTTTGTATTTTTATTATTTGCCAATCCAACGATCGCTTATAATTTAAGCGTTCGTGTCTGTCTATTACTTTGAAAAAACAGGAGATCACATGCGTCTGATTCACGACTGTATGAAATGACCTAATTTTAATTTAATTTTTAATAATAATTACTACATACAGCGTATAAATATCCACCACACACTTTGTGTTAATTTTACATGTTTGTTTATTAATGTTCATACGAAAGATTGGATTGTCTTCCATTTACCCTTTAAAGATACGTAAAAATCATATATTTTTTAAGTTCGAGTTAATAATTTTTTTTATTTCAATAGTAACCACCTGTTTTTCTGAATAGGCTTGAAAGTTGATTGTGGTTGTCACAATATTTTTCTTCCTTAAAATTGCTGGTATGCGGAACCTAATCATGCCTTTAGACTTTCCAACTGAATTTATTTACCATATGCATTCAAAAACGTAAGTAAGTATGAATTAGGGTTGTGGTTATAATAAAAGATGTTAGTTACTCAATCGGATAGTTAAACAAATATATGCCTCCTTGCAGTTAAGAGTAATTATATTATGTACTTTATATTTCTCTCTATTTCATGTAAAACTCAAAGAGAAAGTACAGAATATCAAAAACATAACGAACTTTTAGACGAACTTTTCTATAGTTGTTCATATTTGCTATCTAAAATAAATACATAAATAATATTAATTGGAATTTCACTTTAAGGATGAAACATGCCTCGTGTCATTTCTTATTTTGTTTTATTTTTGCATGACCTAAAAAATAATGCACTTAATTTTCTTGAACTAAAATTGATTATGGTTGCTACTCTATCATGGCCAAACCGAAAAAATATATATGACTGAGAAAAATGTCAACACATTTCGAAAATGCACATCAATCAATGTCATTGGAAGAAAAGAGTAAAAGAAACCAAAGCGACAAAAATTATAAATAACCGCAAGTGACAAGTGAGTCAATGAAAAATTGCACACTGCCAACAACATGGACTGAAACATGAATACCAACATGTCCAATCAAAAAAACTTACATATTTGCTTCTTAAGATATTTATTTTATATGTGGGTTTTAATCACTGCCCAGCTAAAGGCAATGCAAAACTAATGCCAATCATAATTCATAAAACTTAAACAAATGGCCAAATATAACGGCATTAGCCCTTTTTTTTTCTTGGGCTATACAAGACGACGGCAATCTCATAGGTGTCATTTTACTTATTTAATATATTTTTTCTTTTTTTTTAATGACACCAATGAATACCATGTTGGCGGGCTAAATTTAAATTTCAAAAATAATAAAGAAAAAAATCCAATGAGCAAAATCCATTTGCAAAAGCATAAAAATGCCATCTGTAAGAAATAAAAAGATAAACGTCAATTTGACAATTGCATTCGATTTGCCACGTTGATTTTATTAATGAACTCAGCCATCAAGTGTTGATGGCGAAAGTACCCTTCCTAGCTTCAGTGCCTTGTTCAAATGTTGTTTATTTTTTTCAGTTTCTTCATCATCGTCGTCATCTTATTTATGATCTGTCTTCTTAAGCAATCGAAATGCGTTAAAAAATGTTTTTTGAAATGAAGAATTAACATTTCTGGTGAATGAGCGAATGCATTTATGATACGAATTTGCATCATTATTGAATGTTGTACGAATAATACTCTTCGCCGCTATTGCAAATTTCGTTGTCTTAATATATCACTTACATTATGAATCATTGCTGATGATTACTTTTCGATGAATGATGCCAGCCAGCTAGTATTGTTTTTTTATAACCGTTAAGCTCGAAAAAGTTGCTCGAAAAAAATAAATAATAAAATAAATTGAAAAATTATAAATAAAACAGAAGGCCTACGCCGAGTTTGATATGCCGTAATTGACGGGGCTGGAAGATGATTTACTTATACCTTTTGGCGGTAGCGGCAAATGACGGTTTTCTATTTGTATGTAATTTCTGCCAAAAAGGTTGACTAAACCAAGACCAGTTACTCCACGGTCTTTAACTACTATAAAAACCTTTCTGTGCATATAAAGTTCTAGGAGGGTTGACATATATCCTCCATTATGAATTCTAATTTGGACAACATCAAACAGGAGTATCCGAACCTAACATTGATGGACAGGAAAGAGTCGCATAGGCACACATCTGAATGTGTTACCTAATCTATAATTATCTTTGTATTACGTCATACAGATTAACGTCTGTACCTGGTCGTGTGGGCCCTAAACTGATGGTGGTCTTACCACTGAGTGAAATACAAAGCGCCAACTAGCACCCTTCACTACTCCTTGTTTTAGGGATGGAGACTATACAATCCTGTCTTTTGAGTGCAACAGCATACTTCGATCTATTCCACACCATCCCACCAGACATATACCTTTTAACCGCAGCTGTAACGTGTACCCCGAAGACACCTCACCAATAACCGGCTATAGAGATGGGCGGTTCCTTATATGGGCTACCGGTTCGCGTAGTGCCAGTATAGCTAAAGACGCTAGTGCATCCTTCGACAAGCGCCCAGATTGCCGATCAAGTTTTGGTGCCCGCACACAGGAGGTTAGCTCAGCTAGACTCTTAGTGCCCCGTGGGGAAATTATGGGTGTATATCGATGAAGGAATCTGACACTGTTGATGTTGTTGGCGTGAAAATGCAATACAATTTGTGGCGACACAATCACATTTTCAGGTCGCCAAAGAGGTATTTAAATACTTTGGGTTTCCGAAACAGTGAAAGATAAACTTTACTCCATCCGATTTCCTTGTTCTCTATATACTCCTATAGGCCGAAAATGAAGTACAACTCAAACGCATGGGCCGGTGCTTCAAAGACTCTCCTAGAATTAATCACACGCATACAGAAAGCGAAAAATCTTATCGATAACTTTCACTGAAGCGTGAGTGTGTTTCACTGAATTATCGTTACAACAAAGGAATATGTTTTGATGAAATCTGGGGACTTGTTCCCGAAATCCGTAATTTCGTAAGTGCGATACTTTCTTTATTCAGAGGAAATCCTTTTGTGAGCGATTGGCCTTTGTATGCATTGGAGAGTAAATTCGTATTTTAGTCTGGACAGTTCTTATGCGTACTGAACTTCCTGCAGAAGTTTCTCTCTCATTTTCAACGTAGAAAGCTTTAAATCAAAAATCGACAAACATTACTGTCCCAATCCTCCTTCGGACTAACTTTCTTAGCCCTGGTACAATGAGCAGGGATCATCTCTACACTGCTAGTCCATTTAAGAGAGCGAATTTCTGAAGGTATAACTGAACCTGAAAAGTTGTAAAATAATGTTTTTCAAGAGTTGAATGGATTATTTTCTGCAGACAAGTTAAAGGTCATGGAAATTTTATCTGCCCAATTCGAAAATCGAAGCAGATGATACTGTGTCTAGTAAAAGCTAAGACGGTAGCTCATTTTGTGTTTGAATTTTTTGCACTGGCCAGCATTATGCTAAGGGCCATGATATCGTCTTTTGTTGAAATAATTATAACCATTTACATTTAATAAATTAAGATTCGTGAATGCAGCATTGTTTCTATCTTTAATGTTCGGGTGATTTTGGGCATGTTGTGCTGCAAAACGTCAAAGACTATTATTAATCAGTGAGAGAATATACGTAAAGGAAATGCCTCCTACACTAGAAAAGTGTTAATCAATTCAAAACCAACCAGCTATCATGTCACCTTATCGACCATCGAGCACTTTTTTTTTTGCTGATAATGCTTCCAGCCGAAAATCAATTTAAAATGGTAATAAGTTGTGGATGGATTTTTTTTTAATGATCAAATATGGGTTATTTGAATTGCGTATGTTGCAGTTCATTATATCTGATATACAATGAAATCATATAACTCACCAGCGTAGCCTGGCCTAAGCTCTCAAATTATTTTTTAAAGATTGTTAAAGCTTTTACTTATTTATCGTCGCGCTTCCGTTCTGCCTTTACTAACATTTGTCTTTGAGTGTATTAGTACATTTATTTTATTGCATATCAAATCATTCGTTACCCTCAGATTTTAATTTGATGAATTGTCTACATGATCTTATTGGAAATGCAAAACATGAAATTGTTTTTAAAATTTTATGTAAAATGTTTTTTCTTTGCAAATATTTATTTGAAAGTTGCAAATATAAAAACATGAAGCGACAGATAAGTTTAATTGAAAGTTTTCTTAAATGAAAAATTATTATAATATTGGGTGTAATTCAAAAAATGATCAAATCAAGAGATAACTTCGATAGGCCCTATTCATTTGTAATGCTTAGAGAAATAAGAAAAGGCATTTTTCATCACAGTCATAAGAATGCGCATGAAAGTAACAAGGATATCTTAATGGAACCATTAAATTAATATGTGACTATTTGTGGTAGAGGTAAGATAAAGTTTAATAGCTAGTTGTCCCGACTTCAGAAGCTCTGTGTTTTTATTAGATAGTTTCCCTCGGTCAAAAACTGATAGAAACTAACTACTGGGAATCCAAGGGATCTTCGTACAGAAAATTTTTAATTTTTAAAATAAAGGGCAACACACTCACATCGATCTACCCGAGTCGTAACCGTAGCAATAATCGAAAGTTATTTCCGTTTTAGATGAAATATTTTATTTTTTTAGGAAAAATATAATTTTACTCGTAGTAACTTCGACCAACTTTACTGCAAAGGGTTTTCCTAGATATCTCTAACATGGTGTACCTCTTTCTTCTGAGTGGTCCAATTAACCGCTGTCTTGAAAATATACCAGATGTGAAAGTCCCGAATGTTTAAGACTATGAATATCTGACGTTCTCTAGACTCACAAGTATAATTAGATCAATTCACAAGTTTGTATTTCATGTCTAATACTTATGCAGCAATGAATTATACGGAAATATTCACTGATAACCCTGACGTAGAGTAAAATTTGCAGCTGAGTGCATGTAATGCGGCAAAAGTAAAAACGAATAAGGGAATGTACCAGAAGGACAATGCAGCAATATAAATTACTTGGTGGATTTCATAAATCTAAAAAGATTAGCAGAGTAAAGATTCGAGTAATACTATAGAACGTTGAGACTTCTCCTGAAATAGTTCGAAATATCATCTCATAACGTACGTGAACTTTCAACACTGGTTAGTCCACAAAAGGTAGCATATTGGATATCAATGTTATTAGGGAACTCGTCCTAAAGCAAATGCTGAAAGCTGGTAATATCAAATCCGAAGACCTCTTTCTAACTATCGTTAGCAAACGTAAGGGGTTTAAGAAAAAAAAGAAAGCTTCAACATGTAAACGATAAGACTTACAGAGACAGAACATGAAACTTAATGCCAGGATTGAGTAATAACATTTTTATTTAAATTTTTATCAACTCCTTTTCCAGCATTTCATTTTATTTGTTTAAAATTCTCTTGTTAAAGAATTTACTTTAAGTTGGCATAATATTTTTACCGTATACTTAAAAAAATATTGCAGTTGTTTTAGAATCTAAGGTGTGAGGGTGTATATGTGTTGCTTGCTAAAATAGGACTAGGACAAGGACACTTGTGAAAGCCAATGTTAAGTAATGTTAAAGCAAGCGATGCCAAACAGTCAACCAGTCTGCCAGCCAAACAAAAAACCATTCCAAATATCAGCTTGTTAGTAAAGGAAAACATCCACTTTTTTTGAATATTTTTACAAATATTTGTATTTTACGTTTTTATATTAACTGGAGGGATAATACCGGAAAACCCCACGTAGGCAAAACACAACGTTTTTTCTTCATTTGCTTGTTTATTTGTAGAATTTTGCTCGTAAACTCATATAGACACACATACACCGAGATATATATATCCACACACACACGCAAACAAGTTGTGTTACTTTAAAACCACTTTAATATTGCACTATGGTTTCAAAAAGGCTGTTGTTAAAAATAAAATAAAATTTAGTCATTAGTAGAAAATAGGGCCAAGGATTCATTTTAAAACTGAATTCTGTATGGTAACCTAGATCAACCTAGCCTTCAGATTCAACGGTCAATACTCACTTTGTTTCCTTAATTTTTATTTTATTATTTATATTCGCAGTTATATGTCGGTGCAAAAGGCGACCCTTAGTAATAAGACTGTTACTATTTAAAAGCCTTAATAGCAAAGGTTGATTGTAGGCTTTTGGGGAAACAAAAGCATTTTGTACAAAATTTATAACATAAATATCTCATGTTGAGAAAAACATGATTGTGGTATTCTTGGAGGGAGAATATTATATTTTCTGCGACAATATATTTTTGCCGTAAGCAGTGTTATTACACAGAAAATATGCAACACGGTTAGTTTGAACTAAATATTAGATTTTCAATTCTAAATACAAAAAAGATTTCTTGTTAAAACAAAACATTAAATACAACCATTATTTATGTAAATAATTCTTCCAAAAAAACCAACTTCAAAGCAAATTTTTACTATTTATCTATAATAGTTAAAAAGTTTGGCAACATGCATCAAATTACATAAAGTATTGGGACACCCTTTAATTACCAAATCCAAATTTTATACTTGTTATTTTAGCAGACTTAGCAATACAGCTCCTTGTAAATTTAAACCGCGTGTCTACAACTGTTCAAAAATATGGTCGTATAAATCAAATAAAATAAAATATTGGGGTACCCTTTAATTTATAATTTTTAAAATTTATACTTGTTATTATAACAGTCAAAATAATTGGCATTTCTTCCAATTTTGTAACGTTTGTGTATAACGATTAAAAATATAGACCCATTTAGGTCAATTTTTGTCACCTATGGGGATACCCCTTAATTATTATATTTATTTGGTGTCCTTTACGGTTCGTAATATACTTAAAATACATGTATGTTGTATGGGGACACCATTTAATTTATAAAAATTATAAACTGCTTTTAAAACTGGATCAATCTGTAAGCATTACCTTTCAAATAAAGAAAACAATTTCAAAATCAATTCAGAAATAACTGAGTTACATATGTAGACACAAGCAAAGAAAGCAATACTCCGTCGAATTGATAACCTCCATCAATAATCAATATCGGTGATTTAGATAATGAATCGGGAAAATAGCACAAAAAAAAAAGATTTTTTAAATTAATTAATATGATTAGAAAAATTCCCGTTGTTAAATATAATTTAATATTTGCAAAGTGCCCGTGCATAAAATAAATTATCGCAGTGTTTTGTGATATTTTATTTTTCATCCTCTTTCAACTGTATAAAAGACCCGAAAAAAATTCAGCCGTATACAGCGGAGAAAGAAAAATAGAATTACTATTGGTTATTGTTGTTTTTGCTTAAACTTTGATTTTTGTCTTTGCTTTATTTTTTGCACAAAAAAATGTTTGTCAGAAGTTTCCTGAATAGTTAAATAAGCTATAACGAAATGGCCATCGAGACGTGCTTTGACCCTGAATAATCAATATCGCTGATTTAAATAATTAATCGGGGAAATAGCAAGAAAAAAAAAGATTTTTTGAAAAGACAACCTCCTTTATTTATTTTTGAAGTCGTTTAAATAAAAATTTAGCAAAAGTATCTACAAGTTAAAATATTTGTAATCATATTAAAATTATAATTTATCATCGTGTTTTTATTCAGTCCAGTGGCCATTATGGTTTCAATAACAACGTTATTATATTTATCCTAAAAACTTATGAAACATTAAGTCAGTAATCGTCCAACAAGTTTTGTTGAATTCCTTTACTACTTCTATCTTAAAATATAAATCTATGGGGTTCTGTAAATCTTTACGTATCTGAATAAATAAAATTCTAATTTGGTTGTTGTCCCTGTGCATGGAAAGCAAGGCTGAATTAGTTGTAACGCCTAAGAATTTTGAGTAACTGCAGTGGTTGCGTTAGTTGAACATGAGTTCATCTCCCATCGGCAAAATTAAAAAAGAAAACCAAATAATAGTGTGTGCAGGAGTTTTTAAAAAAAGCCGAATAGCAGCAGAACCTTCCTTGAGACCATATAAAAGAAAATACAATTATTGCGTTTAACAGCGTCAGATAAATTTGGAATAGGTAGAGCAGCAGAAAAAGCAGCACTGAAAAAGCTTTAACTAGAGAACAGTAATTGAGAAAATAAAAGGCGCCTATATAGTAAAGCAGTATAATTATAAAAGGAAACCGGTCTTTGTATAACCACTGTAGACGAACTAGCGTCGCCTATTGGAAAAGTTACTAAGATGGTAAAAGCACCTGCCTGGTAAAATATGAACGTACCGAAATTAGCGAGGAAAACAACATAACAATAGTGTGTGGCAGTCGTGGCAGTGTTCTCTATGCGTCTTTGCACTATTTTCTTTGAAGGCAATATTAAAAATAAAAAAGAGAAAAAGTAATTTACTCTGGAATTATATATGTATTGTGCATAGATCCACTCTGCAGTCTTTTAGACTATCATATTCTCATAAAAGAAAAGGTCGTCTATAAAATCTCATCACCAGGTCCCATTAACATTTTGTTTTAAATAAAATACTACCATTCATACTTTTTTATTACCCAGCCCACAGTGAACTTAGTCACTTTAAAGATTTAATTTTTTTATTGCCTTTAAATGAAAAAAAAGTAGTAAAGTTTACAGTTAAATAAACTGTATTCTTTATGCTGGTATTTTCTTTCAATTCTACTTTTCCGACTCTCAAATATTGGTGGTGGCGGAAAACGAAGATGGTATGTTTTTCTTTATAAAGAGTATAAAGTAAGCTCTTGCTTATGTGTGGGTGTTGTTGTGACACAGTCTGGCCAAAGTCTGCTGTTTGACTTGGCTTCTACATTTTGTATTCATTTTTCTTTTTCAAGCTTTTTTTTTTGTCTAAAGCAACACACACTGGCTGGGGCTGTCGTGCCGGTGTTAACAAAGTTCAAGTGTGCTCGTTTGCAAAAATTGCTAACAACTTGTTGCAACTATAAAAAAAGACCCCAACAACAAGAACAATTTAAGTTTCACATGCGTTGCCTGGGTAAATTTGGAAATAAGCGCCTAAATTGAAAAGTAAATGAAAAAAAAAACACACAGAGGGAAAATTGAATAAACATTAAAAAATCTGGCAAAAATTAAAGTGTTTATTTTCATTTTCTTTTTTGGTTCATGGTGTGTGTTTGTATGTTTTTCTTTCATTTAAAGGCAAAAGAAAAATTGGTTTGATATTTTAATTTTTATTAAAGAAAATAAATTGAAGGCGTTTTAAAGAAAAAGGCTATTTGCTGGTGTTTATTCCTTATTGACTGAGTGAATCAAGCGATCACAATTAAAATAAAAAGAAGGCAACTTTATTTCATTCGTTAAGTAGACGATGTTTGCCCAAAGTAAAATAATTTAACATTAGCTTCCAAGTGTTCAAAAAGCTTCTTTTTTATTTTCTTCTTCTTTTTTTTTATTAATAAAATTTTTTCAGATTCTCGAGAGCGTTCATTTCATCGGCAGAGCAATAGCAAAAAGTTAATATCTTACAAACTTTACAACATTTTTTAAAAGGTTCTTTAGAAGAAAAAAGAATATTTTTAACATTCATACAAAATCTACTCCTAATTTATTTATTTATTTATTTATTTATTTATTTTAATATCTTACAATTATATAAAATTAAAAGATATTATAAAGCAAAGAGCTTTAGCAACATCGGCCTTTAGCTCAATCAAACTGATACATATAGGTGTGTCGATATAAACTATATATACTTTAAAATTATACATACATTATATTCATTAAATACCAATACATAAGAATGTATATACATACATAATGTTAATATTTTGAATACAAATTTAACAATTCAGTAGTAGAAATTACAGTTTTGTACAATTCTTACTAGCTATGTATTAGATACTAACATCAGTATTTTAGTATGTCAAACAGTTATGGGAACACATGTGCATACTAAATTAAATTATAAATATTAGTAACTTTAAAGAAAACTATAATACTTTGGATTTTGGCAGTTGTCGGTTCCGATAGAAAGGATTTAGGATTTTTATTTTGAAAAATTTGTTGGCGCTGCGTTGAGAATTTAGGACAAAAATTAAGGATATGGTCCAGATTATTTTGGTAAGGAATATCGCAGTTACATACGTTACAACAGGTAATATTTAATAGATGGCAATGTGAAAAATATGTGTGTCCTAATCTGAGCCGAGTAAATTTAGTTATGTCCATTCTCGAAAAGTTGTTTGATCTATTTGGTAAATAGTTCAATACTGTAGAATGTGGAACGTTAACTTCTTTGTACCACGAAGACGTTTTTAATGTAGTTTGGTTATACGCTTTATAAAAACTATTAAGATAATGAACAAATCCCTCACATTATAATTTGGCGTCATTACCATTGGACCTATTAGCGCATTCTTAGCGGTAATGTCTGCTAGCTCATTACCTTGAATGCCCGAATGACCAGGAATCCATAATAGCTGAATTCTTGGGTAGGTATCCATTAAAACTCTTCTAATGGTTGTGGCATAGTACTCATTGTTATTAACGTTCAAAATAGATTTTAAGCATGATAATGAATCCGTGCATATAACAAATTTTCCCCGTCCACTATTAGAAAGCTTGATAGCTTCAAATATTGCAATTAGCTCTGCAGAATATACTGATGAGTAAATTGGCAAAATTGAAGATCTAATAATTTTCTGATCGCTCACTATGCCGTATCCTACCATATCATTGCTTTTTGAACCATCCGTGAAAATAAATTTAAACCCTTTAAAATATTCTTTAAGTTCCATGAAAAGCATTCTAAATTGTGATGGAGATGTATTATCTTTGGTAAATTCCGAGAGCGAAATATTAACGGCTTCACTACTGAAGGCCCATGGTGGATTTTCTTTTACATTAAAGTTTTTAGGTCCTTCCAGGGGTAGTTGAAGCATTTTACAATATTGTAAAATTTTTCTAAGAGTGGAATGAATTTTACAATTTTTTCTCCCTTTCCTTGTGTTTTTAACAACACGTTTTATGGTACAGTTTTTGTATAAAGCCTTAAATAATCTGGAAGTTGCTAGATCTCTCTGAATTTCTAGTGGTACAATACCTGATTCACTAAGCATATTATTAATGGGTGTCGAGCGAAATGCGCCTAGAGAAAGACGAATTGCCGCATTGATAATTGTTTTAATTTTTTGCAATGATGATTTTGGTGCATAACCGAAGAATGCAAGGGCATAGTTAATTTTGGATAATATAATTGATTTTGTTATAGATAATAATGTAGTTGTACTGCAATTAAATTTTTTCCCGGCCAAACATTTAATAACATTCAGGTTTTTTGAAAGCGAGGATGCAAGATTCTCTATATGTGTGTTAAATTAATATTGTTTGTTAAAATAAAGACCTAGAACTCTTATAACAGAGACCTCTTGTAATTCCATGTTACTTAGGTGTAATAAAGGCTTGCAATGTTTCTTCCTACAGAAGTGAATATATTTACATTTAGACGGTGATAGAACCGCCCCTGAATAATCGCACCAATTCAGGATACTTTGAAACAAATGGTTTAAATCTAATATTGGATTTTTGTTCCCATCTGACCTTATGATAATGTTGAAGTCATCCGCAAAAGCGGTAAAATCAACTTCTTTGTGTATGGATATAACTGTGCATAGCATATTGTATGCAATCAAAAAAAGAATTACTGAAAGGGGTGACCCCTGAGGAATACCATTGTATAGAGGACAGGAGCACGAATTCTGTTTACCAATCTTTACTATTATTTTCCTATTACTCATAAAGTTTATAATGTATCTAATTATCTTTGGACCTACTACTCCTAATTAATTTGTTAAAATTGGTTGTTTTTAATTTTGATTTTAATTTCTTGTTTTCTTTGTATATTTTTAACAACTTTTTTTGCAGGTGTCAGCTTAACCAAAAAGTTAGAAATTAATTCATATATTAAATTAAACCGGATCAAAATTACACATTTTATAAATTGGTCAATTATAAATAATTATTCTTATTTCTTGCTTTTCTTTAACACGAGTTCGCTTTTAAACGACTTAAATATTGTGTTAGTTTCTCGTTCAACATGGAATATTCTTTAATCTAACACTGAAAAATTATGCTTTAATGACTTAATAAAAATTATAATTTTAAGCCAGTAATATGATATTCTGTCTGGATTTTCAGTGACTCTGCAGTAAAAATATTTTATTCTATGATTTTACAGAATGCTTTTCTATTAGTTAAGTGATTTGTTTGTAAGGTGTGGGTTCATGTGAAAATACTTACAGCTGTATGCATAACAAAAACTTAGAATGATTTTGGCATAAGTGGAGAAATTGATAAGGCTCTTAGTGTGTTTTGCCATACGGCCTGGCATTTAAAATCATTGTAGATAGTTGCCGTGACCCATAAATATATTTTGGTGTAAAATTGTGTAGAGAGCCCTGCAGAGACTCTGCTTAGTTTCATCAGTTATTGCAGTCTAATGCTAGTTCGTGTTATGCTCACGGCCGTTAAAATTTAAATAGTATTTTATTTCTGACGAAAATGAAATTGAAAATGAAAATTAAAGATTAAAATACACACTAAATATAAAAAAAAAAAAAAAAATATATATATATATATATATATATATATATAATATATATAATTGAGCAATAACTGATTTAATGTGAATTTATGTTTATTAATAATTTTTGTATGAAATAATTAATAAATAAACCGATAAATAACCAAGTTTTTATTTCAGTTAATATTTACCTTTACGAGACCGTATTAGGATTCAAGTACATTACATACAAATTTTTAACCATATAATGATATATTATTTTAACTATTTAATGTTTACATTTGAACATAATATGATTACATTTAATTAAAACATGCTGGTATTTTAAACAGAATTATGTTTTGTATTTTACCATGTTGTTGTCAAGCTATATTACAATAATAGTTCCAAGAAGTAAGAGTGCTGTATTTGGCTACGCTTAATTTTATATTCCCTTCACTACCCACGTGTCTAGTTTAGTAAACTAACTATAATCAAAAAATCAAATACTACGGTGACAGGGAATTAAAAAATAAAGAAATAATTGGTACTGCATTTACTATATTATTTTAAATAAAAATGCCCGGGCTCTTATGGTTATGCATTTTAATAAAATTTTAGTATTTCCTTATAAATCTCTACAAAAGCTTTTCAATGATACCCATATTGATATTAAAAAAAAAAAACTGAAAATTTTAGAGCCCCGTAGCTCGGAAAATATGAGTGAGTGCCAATTTTTTGATATGATGTTTTCTTCTTATTTTTTCCTTCTCTACCGCCACATTGATTTATTTTTTTGATAAGAGTTACTTTATTGTTCCAAATAACATACAAAAACTAGGTGTTTTGCAAAACATGAAATAGCAGGTGTTTTGCCTGCTGCCTTGAAGGGCATGGACCGATCTGCTGATTTCCAATAGCACCTCTTTCGACACTATATCAGATCGATTGACATATTCATTTTTTTTATTTTTTATTATTTTTTTTTAAGCAAGTTTACCTCGGACTCGGGGCGGAAATGGATATTGTAGAAATTACACACGGAATGACACACTTGGATATACCCTTTTTCCACTTTATGTAGTGAAGGGTATAAAAACCAGTTACATTATTATGAAATGTAATAATACTAAACTTTGCTCAAAATACGTCGCCACAACCATGTTTTTTCTTTGCGTGTAGAAATCCTTGAAAGAAAGGCCACCATTGCAATAGACTAACATTACCTCAAACCACTCCAACATAATATCTATTGTGACCTTTTTTGGGTCTTGTATAACCAATCCTCAATTTCGGCAAGAGACAATTCGTAATAATTTATAAGTAGCATTTAATATTGACGTTAATGGTCTTTCGCTACGTTGTCTTTCCACCAGTCTGAAATTATGCCAAAATTTTTTCGTTTTCCGTGCGATGTTACCCCCACCATAACTCTCATATTGGTGGGGTAAGTTTTATATATTCATAGTTTTTATTGTTATTAATAAATTTTAGCGCCCATTATTTCCAAAACTTAATTACATACATAATACATTCTTTTGTAATTTTGTATCAATTGTTTAACGTTAAACTAAAAAACAACTCCTTAGTCTGCTAATTACTTTGGTAAATTAAAAATATTTATTCCTTTCCGTAAAAAATACTCATACGTTTTACAATCGCTAACCTGAAACTCAAAGAATGAAACATGGATTTTATGAGAAAAATATATAAAATTTAATTTTACATAAGAAAATTAATTTAATAAAAAAATGTTTAATGAATTAAAAAAAATATGAAAATTTGAATTCGTTGAATCAAGTTAGCGAAAAAATATTACATCTGAGCTAGTTATTTTTAAATGTTTAAAATTTGTTTGTGTTTTTTATTCAACATTCTATTCGTGCCACTTATCCTTGGGAACAAAGTACAAAGAAAAAGCTTCATTATAACTGACATGACATAAATATTCAACATTAAAATTTTTGATGGACGAGTACTTGTTGAATGATGTTTAGTTTAATAATGATGACGTTGTTAAAATATACATAGAAAAATTTATAAAACTGAGAGGAAGATGGATCATCAATAAATTAAATGTAAAATAAAAAGAGGAAGAAGAAGAAATATATATATAAAACAACAACATAATGTATTTATATGGTGAAATATAAAAAAAAAACTTATAAAGATTGATTGGCAATTTATCAAAAGAGTTTGCCATAAATTAAACGTTATGATGGACTAAAACAAAAGCTGTTTCCTATATAGCGCAATAAAATAGAAACGAAATTGTTAAGCAATGAATACTAATACAGTTGCGAGCAAAATATGTAATCTGGTTTTAATCTGGTTAATCAATTGTGCGTAAATTGGATTGTATTTAATTTTCTGCAAACAAAATTTTATTTTGTGTTTTAATTAAAAAAAAAATTAATAAAATTTAGGGAGCAAGAAAAAAAAAATAAAAACTATAAATCAACATAAAAATACAGTGTAAACAACAAACAAAGTAAAATTAATTAACAAGGTAAATTAATTATTGTTTCCCAATAAATATTTTTTTCAGAAATTCCACAACAGCAGTTCTATGTAAGAGGCCAGACAACTGTTATTTAAGCTCATAAGAAAGGAAGCTATAAACGTAAAATTGAACAATCATAATTTACTGTGTACTCATGATGTTATTTGAGTAGGAGTGCGGTTAAACTGCAGCTAAAAGGATGGCGCTAGTCTTGTTAGATAAATTGAGATTTCTCCCATTTTAAAGCTGTAAGGATAAATAAAAGGGCTTCTATAACAGGGGAATTTGACGAAAAAAAAAAATATTTTAAACTTTCAACTGGTTTCAATATTCTGAAAGTAAAAATAACTTTCACTATAAGAAAGACGCGTAAAAACGTGATACAGATTTTCGTATTCACATAGCTGGCAATAACCAGCGCCTACGGGGTGCATAATGACACCGCGATTCTATCTTTTAGGACATGATTGGCTGCCTTGTATTTAAAAAAAGCTTAAGAGCCTTTTGTACATTCTAGTTTTTAATCTCAGCCTCCACATAACGCACCGAAAGCCATCAACAATATCCGGTAGAGCGACCGTTCTACTCGTTTTAGAGCCCAGGCGAGTAGTGCCGCCTTATACCTCCGAAAAGGATCCTCGATCGACTTAACTACGAGCTTAATATCTAATAACAATAAAACTCTAAAAGATTCCTTTTTGGTATAAATCGTTCATCAAACCTAGTCCAAAAATTCCGGGGATGCTTACAAAGGATGGTGGAGGCTTAAACAATCAACTTCAGTTGAGCAAGGTAGAGTCAAATCCTTCTTTAATATTCCTCTTTTTAGCTAAGATCGAAGAATTGATTGGTTTTAACAAGAACGGCACAATATAGGATTAAATTTAGAATACGATTGTGTTACTGCTGATACAACCAACAAAATTTATTTTTAAAGAATTGCCGATCTAAAGAGGAAAAAGTGATGACAAATACATTTTTTTGTTGTTGTGTCGAAAAATTTCTTTCATAAACCCCGGATTAATAACAATCCGTCTAACAAGATACAGTTTTAAAGTTAAAACACGATATAATTTGAAATCAAATATTTATGGCATTATCTCCCTCATGGTGCCACAATCTCCAGTAAAAATAAGATTCTTGGTTCTAACTTGAAAGGTGGGGTATCATTTTAGCTAAAAGTGATGCAACAGAATGTTGGTTTTAATTGCATATATTAAATAATAGTTTTATGAAAACTGAAAATTTAAAAATAAATTTCATATTGAATTACAAGCACTTTTATTGTTTGTTTGCACAAAGTTTAAATTTATTTCAATAATACTGCATTACAATTGTAGAGAAGATAATAAAAACTGTCACATATCCACTTTTTGAATGTAACCTATCGTTTCTTTTCTCTTACAAGCAGAAAAAAAAACATGGTTGTGATGTGGTCACAATAACCATATTATGTTCTTTGTGACAATGTATAGTTGCGGAGAACCAATTATAGTTGGTTTCACCAAAACTTTAGTCACGATAAAAATTTTTTGTTAACTTTTAACGATTATATGGTTACCGTGCACGAAAAATGCAACATGGTTGGTTTTAACTTAAAAAATTTCAACCACAACCAAAGTTTTATAAATTATTTAAAATAATATAAAACATTTAATCATAATATATTATTATTAATCAAAGTATGGTTAAAAGCAACAGAATAATGTTTGCGCTAAAAAGTATTTTGTTCTAGTTCTTGACAGTTTAGTAATTTTTCTGGTAGCTAAAATTTGAAATTGTTTTTTATTGTTGGAGAAAAAGAAAAAATAAAATAAATAAGTACATAAATTTATGTACAAAATAAATATTTAAAAATAATATGTAAAATATGAAGACAAATAAAAAGGGAAGCAAAAGAGGTATAAAAGTTGAAGTAAATATGTGTGTATTGTATGTATTGTAATTTTGTGTTTGAAGCATAATTGTGAAATCATTTGTTTGGGCTATAAGCTATATTTTTATATAACTGATTCTTGTAGCCTATGGTCTAAATGTTGTTATAAGCAATTCGCTAATGAATTAAACAATAATAAGTCAAGAAAATTCTGCACTTACGAGACTATATTATAATTCAGTTATAAAGGGTCATCCAAATGTGATGCCTAGTTGTCAGCACTATATAATTTTTACACGTGACATCTTTTCAAATGACATAAGCCATTTTATTTTATTAGAAGGTAGTACAGTTTTAACCATGGACAGGTACACGTCGTAATTTCGCTAGTTGGATTATTGAACAACGAACAACAGACGCATTGTTTTCAAGCAAAATTTTGTTTAGTGACGAAGCTCATTTCAGAATGGATGGATTCGTCAATAAACAAAATTGTCGTATCTGGGGTGATGAAAATCCTCGTGTTGTTCATGAAAAATCTCTATACCCACAAAAGTTACTGTTTGGTGTGTATTTTGGGCAAATGGAATCATTGGGCCATTTTTCTTCGAAGATGATGCTGGGAATGCTGTTACTGTGAATGCTGAGCGATACCAATCAATGTTGAGAAACTTTTTATGGACACAGTTGAATCATATTAATATGTCTGACGTTTATTTCCAGCAAGACGGTGCTACATGTCACGCAACTCGAGAAAACATTACGCTTTTGCGATCAAAATTTCCTCAACGTGTAATTTCACGAAATGCAGATTTCAACTGGCCTCCAAGGTCATGTGATCTAACACCATTAGATTTTTTTTGTGGGGTTTTTTGAAAAGTCGAGTGTATGCTAACAAGCCACAAACATTTAATGATCTAAAGAACAACATTCAAGTTGCAATTCGTGAAATAACACCAGCAACATGTCGGAAAGTCATTGAAAATTTCGATATTCGGATTGATGTTTGCAGACGCAGTCATGGTGGACATTTGAATGATATTCTATTCCACTTATAATTGTAATGGATCATACTTTTAATAAAAAAAAAAAACAGCTTGAAAAAATTGCAAATAGTTTGTGTTTTATTTCAAAGAAACCTGTAGGCGCGTTTTTTGGATGACCCTTTATAACATGGCATTTTCAGCCATATTATTATATTTTAAATTAAATTTAACAACGGGATTTTTTTATATTTTATTTTAACCATTTAACGTTTATACGTGAACACAATTATGTTTATACTTTCGACAATAATATGGTTGCAAATGTAACAATACTATATTTTGTTATCAATCATAAAATGCAACCATAATATGTTGCACTTAGATTATGGTTACCTCAACCATATTTTTTCTCTGCGTGTAGTAGTCAGAATTGTTAAAAGAATTTAAAGCGAATTCATAAAAAATTAAAGAATTATAAAAGCATATAATATATTTTTTAGTAAAAAGACAATTTCTTTAGACGTAATAAATTTAGAATTGTTAACTTTTACAAAACAGGATTTTAGACATTTTTTTTTTTGTTTGCAAGTTTTATTGTAAATTTCTTCTTTATTACCATTTTAATTTATTATGTTTGTGCCATAAAAAACTGTGATTGCTTGGTAAAAAGGCAAAACTATTGATTTAATAAAATTTTATTATGTGCAATTAAGCCATATTGAAATTTAAACGTAGGCGCAAGTTACTTTCTGCAACATGGTTGTGAAATAACACAGTAAATACAACCCAAAATCTATATAAATACTTGTTTATTACGAGTACATTAAATAAATTAAAAAAGATATGAATAAATTTGACTGTTTTATTCAACCTCATATAATTTTATCTAACAATAATAAAAATTAACAAGTAAGAGTGCTATATTCGCGTACTATTGCCGAATCTTTTATACCATTCACCACCTATGTAAATCTAGTTTAGTGAAGTTCGAGTTACAATCAAAAAAGCAAATATTGTAGTGACAAAGAATTAAAAAATAAAAAAAAAAATAAAAAAAATGATTTGGTACTGCATATATATAATTTTTCATAGAAATGCCATCGGCTCTTAATGGGTTAAGCATTTAAAAAACTTTTAGTATTTCCATTAATATCTCTTCAAAAGCTATAAAATAATACCCATATTAATATTTGCAAAAATTCGAAAATTTCAAAGCCCCGTAACTCGCAAAATATGGGATCGGAAATGGATATTGTACAAATTACAAATGGAATGAAAAACTAAGTTATACCCTTTTTTCAACTTTTTTGATGAATGGTATAAAAATTAAGTACTTTATAAATAAAATTTTACACAAAAATGACATCGGCTCTTAATGGGTTAAGCATTTTTAAAAAATTTTTTGTAGTTCCTTAAAGATATCTTCAAAAGCTTTAACATGCTGTAACAAAAAATTTTTTTTATACGTTGAATGTTGTAGAAGGAAATTAAGTTATTTGGTTAACAAACATATTGTTACGAATGTATGATCTGGCCACCCCTGTTGTTGTTATCCGTATGAGTGTGGTGAATAAGTTGCTTCAACTATTGGTGTGTGTATAGAATAATATCACAGTTAGTTAAGAAAAGCTGAGCAACCTCAATGGTTGCCTTGGTAGAGGTGCGTGCTGTAAAACAGAAGATCGAGGGTTCGATACCGCATTAGACATGCATGCAACGAAAAATAATAATTGTTATAAGCAATTAAAAATTAAGGAGCAGCAGTACAAACCTCCTGAGAGGCAAAAGACAATTATTGTGTAAAACCATGGCAGATAATTTAGTTAAGACGTCTTATTTAATAGAAGAGTAACAGATAATTGTCAAGAAGCCCTTTATAATAAAAAGTAGTAAGAACGATGGCGGTTAGCGCAGGTAAGTGTAACAGCATAACAACAAGTGTATGGCAGACGTGTATTGTGGCTATTGGATTAAAGGGAATGAGTGGCTTGGAAAAGGGGAGTAGTGGAGATGTCTGTAGCATCGAATAGTTCAGGTCTCGCCGGGGTAACACAGTAATGTAGCGTAGATGGCTGCGTTTTTAGTAATAACGCAAAACTAAACAGTGAATACGAGACTAAGGGTTCACAAGACCGGTAGGATTAAGATATATAGTCACAGAATTTCATAAAGTTTGAATGCAGAATAATGAACCACAGTGGTATTTGCAATTAAAGGAATCCGTACGTTTGTTCTAAAAGGAAAAAACGTAACAATATATTCAAATTTTTGGTAATTTTTAGTTGGATTTACGTTTAGACAATATAAAGGGTCATCCAGAAAACGCGCCTACATGTTTCTTTGAAATAAAACACAAACTATTTGCAATTTTTTCAATGTGTTTTTTTTATTAAAGGTATGATCCATTGCAATAATAAGTGGAATATAATATCATTCAAATGTCCACCATGACTGCGTCTGCAAACATCAATCCGAATATCGAAATTTTCAATGACTTTCCGACATGTTGCTGGTGTTATTTCACGAATTGCAACTTGAATGTTGTTCTTTAGATCATTAATTGTTTGTGGCTTGTTAGCATACACTCGACTTTTCAAAAAACCCTACAAAAAAAATCAAATGGTGTTAGATCACATGACCTTGGAGGCCAGTTGAAATCTGCATTTCGTGAAATTACACGTTGAGGAAAATTTGATCGCAAAAGCGTAATGTTTTCTCGAGTTGCGTGACATGTAGCACTGTCTTGCTGGAAATAAACGTCAGATATATCAATATGATTCAACTGTGTCTATAAAAAGTCTCTCAACATTGATTGGTATCGCTCAGTATTCAGAGTAACAGCATTTCCAGCATCATCTTCGAAGAAAAATGGCCCAATGATTCCATTTACCCAAAATGCACACCAAACAGTAACTTTTTGTGGGTGTAGAGATTTTTCATGAACAACACGAGGGTTTTCATCACCCCAGATACGACAATTTTGCTTATTGACGAATCCACCCATTCTAAATTGAGCTTGCGATGGGTATTTTTCAAAGAACGCCCATTTTCATAATAACTTTGAATGATGTAAACGCGTTGTTGCAATGTGTACCTGTCCATGGTTAAAACTGTACTACCTTCTAATAAAACAAAATGGCTTATGTCAATTGAAAAGATGTCACGTTTAAAAATTATATAGTGCTGACATCTAGGCGTCACATTTGGATGACCCTTTAGTAGCGAGTTCGAACTTATCATGGTTCTTTTAAATTTAACATACAATAGGTTGTGAACTCAACACAGTCGTATAATTATTTGACGTCATTACAAAACTTTGAGTTTTTTTGCATTAAACTATAAAAACACTAAGAAGTTAATTCTAAAATGTTTCCACTGTGTTCCATATTTTTTAACCACCTTGTTTTTTGCAGTAAAATTGAAACACCGAAATTACAAACAAACCACAAGCAACACAGATTATAAACTAAACATTTTATGAAGACCTCCTGGGGCTAATTGTATCGCCTCTTGATCATGACTTGATTAAGCAATCAATCTTGTGTATTTTTTTTTTTTTTGTTTGAGCTTTAAGCCTAAACAAGTACAACCATGTGACTGCAATATTGTAAAATGTAATTCAACTAGTTTTAATGTTTTTGCATAAAATCATTAATAGCGTCGTAAAATATAAAAGCGACTTTTATAAATACATATAATTTGATGACCAGACAATTGGAAATATTTAATGGTTATTCAGATCAAAATATGTAATAAACTATAAAAGAGATGAATATAAATTTATGTCTGGCAATTTTTATACAATAAAAATCTTGCAATTTCTTGGACTTTTTGTTAATTTTAAAGAAGAAAGTGTTTTGAACTGGATTTTATGTAGATATTATTAGATACTGGAAGTTTTCTACTTTTTATTTATAATTAAAATGATTCCTAAAACTTTTGGGACTTTTTAAAAATTATTTAAACTTCAGTCGGTAGATTTTTTCCTTTTAATACTCGTATCTTACTTTTAACAGCTAAAGAGATTACTTTTGCACTTTAAAAACCTGGTTTTAAAGTTTTTATATATAAGAAATGTATTTCAAAACTTTCATCTCTAAACCAAAATATTGTGTCTTTAGTTAATTGCCAAAAACATTTTTAACAGTTTTTTCAGCATTATAAATGTCTGTTTGAGTTAAACTTTAATTCAGTGAAATTTGATATCTTTTGCGTTTATTTTTGCCTTCTTCAAAAAATGTTTTAAAAATTTTTTTTTAAACGCTTCTTAAACAGAAAGACAAAAGAGAAAGAGAAAAATTGCAAACAACATCAAATTTAAATTTTAAATACAGTAGCACACAAATTCCATTTCACTAATCATGTGCTAATTAATATTTTGGCTCTTATTATATATTTTTTGTTTCCCCGTAATACTTATGCGCATTTAACTCTACAACTTCCTTTCCTTCGTAAAGTGTGTAAATGTTGTTTTGGCAAAAGAAAACAAAAAATAATCAGCAGATTCTTTATGATGACGCCGGTAGTCAATGGCGTTGACCCTTTCGTTAATGTTTTACTTGTATGATGTTTTTTCTTTGTATTTCATGATGAACAGGAAAGTGTCAGTAATGGTTAACCTGATAATCCAGCTAACTTTGTTTAAGTAAGAAAAAGCTTCTTTTTTATTGGATTTGCTATACCCGGTACGCTTCGCTACCCCAATTTAATTTAATTTGTATGGTAGCTGCCGCAACATCCACTCCAATTCCACTAGTTTTTTTGCAATGAAAATTAGTTATGGCGTTATCCACGAACAGCCTGTTATGTGTATTTATATAGATAAAAATTGTGTTGTTCTTTCGTATTAGGTTGTATACTAAAACCCATTTCTGGCCAATAGTAAAAATGCCAATATTTATAATCAAAAATGGTTTTATTGTTTTTCAAAGTATTCTCCAGCATGATTTATACACTTTTGCATGCGCTCAAACCAGTTGTCGAACAACTTTTTCCACTCCGATTAAGACACTTCTAAAACGTGATTTTTGAACACTTGAACAGCTTCTTCTGGCGACGAAAATCGTTGACCACGCATTTTTTTCTTGATGTGCGGAAACAAGAAGAAGTCATTAGGTGCCATGTCAGGGCTGTACGGCGGATGACCCATTAGTTCGACGTTTTGGCCGGTCAAAAACGCCCTGGTTTGAGCCGATGTGTGAGAGCTCGCATTGTCATGGTGAACAATGATTCGTCTTCTCTTGTTGGTTTTTCGAATTTCTCCGATGACTTCAGGCAAACAAATTGTAGTGTACCACTCAGAAGTGACCGTCCTATGTTGCTCAAGCGGAACAGTCGCCACATGACCAGTTTTGCCGAAGAAACAGGCGACCATTTGCTTCGAAGTCCTTCTTCCACGAACAACTTTCGTTGGATTTTGCTCGTTTTTGAAGACCCACACGGTCGATTGTTGTTTCGTTTCGGGCTCATACGCATAGATCCATGATTCGTCACCTGTGATGATCTTTTAAACGTCTTTTGAAGCACCGCAATCGTATTTTTGCAACATTTCTTTGCACCAATCGACACGACCCTTTTTTTTTTGAGCGACTTTCAAATTGTGCGGGATCCAACGAGAAAAAACCTTTTTTACGGCCAGGTGTTCATGCAGTATCGAATGTATGCTGGTGGAAGAAATGTGGAAGGATGTCTCTATCTCTCGGTATGTCGCATGTCGATCTTGCATTATGAGTTCACGCACGGCATCAATGTTCTCTGGCACAACAGCCGTTTTTGGACGACCTTCACGGAATTCATCTTTGAGCGAGCTTCGGCCACGATTAAATTCATTATACCAATTTTTCACAGTGCTATAGGATGGTGCTTCATTGCCATACAAATATTTAAGTTCATCAATGCACTCGTGTCGTGATAATCCACGTCGAAAGTTGTGAAAAATGATGGCACGAAAATGTTCACGAGTTAATTCCATTTTTTTCCATATTCATTTTTTCAAGTCACTGTACGATTATGCTTAAAAATTACAAACTTTCCAATGGAAATGTCAGATTGCACTTGGCAGCACTCAGTGTTGCCAGGCCAGATATATATATAGGAGACCTTGTATTTTGACTTAAATTCCAAATAAGTGTGAAATTAATCTGTTTACCCTATTTTCAGTTATTAATTATTTCGGATGTTTAGATCGAACTCAAAAATTTATTAAAAAACCTAAACTTTAATTGAATACCAAATACTTTTGTGGAATTTTAAAACCCTTTTTCTCCTTTTTTGCAAAAACTTCAAAAACCCCTTCAAAACAAATTACACACTTAGGCTTTCAAGAAGCCGATACACTCTTTGAGTGTGTCACATGGTTGAGGTAAATATAATCTAAGAGCAAGATACTATGGTTGTGTTATATAGTTATTAGCAAAATATAATATTGTTACATATAATAATAATATAGCTGGTCTTGTAACCATATCGTTGTCTAACTTAACAATAACATCGTAAAGTTATATTTTGCTTAAATATAAACATTAAATGGTTAAATTAAAATATCATAATATGGTTAAAAATATCATTTTATATTCAATTATATCCAACGATTTCCTAATATAATAAACTTATTATTTATTGTTTTTTTGTTAATGATTTATTACAAAAATTATTTAAAAACATAAATTAATAAACAAAAAATCATTTAGTTCATAAGCCCAAATAATGGCATCTTCGTATATTTCTATGTGGACATCCATTTATGTAGTAAACGTTATATTATCGTACTGAAGATATCATACAATATCTATTGATTATTCGGAACTGACTCTACATTTATCCGAAACTTTTAACACGTTAATCCGGCATCTGTGGTGATAAATTTTGTTACATCATATCAGTTATTGTGGATGTATAACATGCTTTTGCTTTTAATCATACTTTGTTTCATAATAATTTGTTATGGTAAAATATATTATATTATTTTTAAAAAGTAATAAAACTTTGGTTGTGGTTCGAGTTTTTAAAATTAAGAACAACCATGTTTCATCACCGTGCACACTTACCACATAATGGTTAAATGTTAACAAAAACATGTTTGTCGTGACTTTAGTTTTGTTGAAAACAAATATAATTTGTTCTCCGCAAACTACACATTGTTACACAAAGTTTGTAGAAAGTCTAAAAGCGAATGGTGAAATAAGATACTCTCAAGGACAGCCGTCACGTCTTTGAGAATTTCGGTTCATAGTCGATAATCTTTTGAAATATTTATTATTTTTTATTTTTAAAAGCTAAAAAATGAAATGCATTACGGTGGGAAAGTCATATCCATATGACCACTTCACTACAGCTCATACGGCTCATCAGTGAGCTGTTTTTATTTATTCTTTTAATTTTCTTGCTTTTTAATAAAAAAAATATTTTCAACATTTCCAATTTATTAAAAAAAAAACTAAAATTGAGAACAAACATTTTAAAATGTTTGGACAACTCAGTCTCTTAAAACTTTTGTTTGTATACAGAAGATATAACATAAGAATTTGGCTCACAAAAAAGTTATTACACTCACAAAAATATTTGACAATATTAAACGAGCATAATATCTTTAAGAAACTTATTTGTTACGGCAGCTTCAAAATTTCTGCGAGTGTATCTGGATCCCTGCCATTACCTAAATTCACGTACATAAATCTAGATTTATTAATTTTCTTCATTATCATCATTATTATCGTCATCATCATCCACCTCACAATTTTTATACTCGTGTGTTGGTTGCTGTTTACTCTTTTGTTTTTGTCTTGATTATACTTTAATATCACTTTGAATTTTCGTGAATTGCTCATATTGGCGTGAAATGTCAAAAGGAATCACGTTTGTCCCATCAAAATTGATGAGACGAGAATGAATCATTTGTTTTTTTTTTTTTTTTTGTTTTGTCTTAAACTTTTTTTTTCATTTATTGGTTTGTTTTGTTCATGTGCTCTTCATCTCATATTTTCATTTGATTTGACTTCTGATACATGTTCATCTCCTTTCTTATTTTATTATTATTATTATTATTTTTTTTTTTTTGTGTTGTTTCGGAGTGTGCTTCTACTGCCTTTTCTGCACTTCACTCTGGCTGATCTCTTTCTATGCTGGTACGTGTATCGAGTTACAGATGTTGTGTATTTCGGGTTTATTGGACATGATGGGCCAAAAATTATTAAGTATTTGTTTTTGTTGTTTTTAAATAAAAATATTAGGGAATTTTGATCATAAAAGAAATTGGTAGTAAGGGATTTCTTGTGTTGAATAGAATCAGTATAAGCTATTCAAAATATGATTATTTTTAATAAGTAAATTTTTTAAGAATTTATAAAATATTAAGTCTGTCACAAAACAAACAACCTTTGATGTGTGTGCTATTGTTATGTTATACGTACACTATTTGTATTTCTCGGAAAATTTTCAGATGTATATAGTCAGTTTTAACTCAGAAAAAAAAGGTTCTTATTTATTTTTCTATTCTTTATGGAGAATATTTAACCGCATGCCTTTAAAGCAAAAAACTGTGAAATTTATAAACTTGAATATTTTTAAAAAATATTGCAAACTAACTACCTGTTCGTTAAAAATTTCACTTTTCCTTAAAATACGGAACTCTCAGCAAAACTTCGATACTTCAACAACTATAAACAACAACATTTTTTCCAACATTCCGCAAAATACCAAACAAAAATGAATATTTTAATCAATTCGAAATTTTTATGTAATTAAATTTTTAATTGACTCAAATATTTGTTTCATCAGAAAATTTTATATTTCTTTTCAATTACATATATAATTGGTACAGTTAAAAATTTATCTAAGTTTTAAAATATTAAAAAAGTCTTTGTTTTGTCTTTTTATAAATTTTCGATTAAACTTTTAAGGGAAACATGAAAAAAGGATTCAGCCTTTTTTTCGGCTTAGTTTCATTTTCTAATTTTGTTAATTTCTAATAGAAACGTCCGCACACATGTTTACATAAGGAAAACAAGATAAATTAGACACCAGCAGAATGTAATGTGCATTTTCTGGAGCGCTACATCCTTCATCAGCATTCGTCGCATCTATCTTTATTAGGTTGTGTACATTGTAAACATCATCTATTTAACCAACAAATTTAATTCATATTAATTTAGTTGGACAAAGTCCACGAACAAACAATCATTTCTTCGTTGTTCCATCTGTAACGCTTCTTATTGATATGAAGCAAAAGCAAATGGTTTGCTTTACATCAATCTTCGGAATGGCCACGAAATGTAATTTTAATTTAATCCAAAAAATAAGCATCCAATACTTAAAGGTAAATATTTTACAAAAAGTTATAAATGCATCTCAAAACAAATTTTACAAAAACGTTAAGAGTTAAAAGATTTTGCCAACGGCGTACAAAGACACCTCTTACAAATTGGGTAGGATAAAATTCACAAAATCTTAATCTAAATATCCATAACATTGTCCTTGAAAAAATCTGCAATAAGTTGGATAAATAATATAAAAAACCATGCTTCTTTAGATAAAAATAACCTCGAAATTATAATTCGCAAAATCCCTCATCAAACTCGAACGAATTATGTTTTACATCAAACATGTAATTAAATGACCCATAGTAAGGCCCTTAATTAAAATGTTGCTTAATAGGACCATATAAGGATGTACATATGAATGTTAGCATACATTAATGAATGAATATCATCAATTAATATCTTTACACACACATATATGCCAACTTTCTTATATTTAAGTTTTTTTTTTTCATTCTTTGAAATTAAATACCGCAACACAGTTATTGCTACTTAATTTTACCCCAACAATGCCAATGTTACACGAAATGTATATTTTTTTTCTTCGTCATTTTGGTCATCTAGTTGTTAAAGCCTTTAGAGATTTATATTTTCACATATTTCTTTTGCTCATAATCTATCCATAAATAAGGTTCATTAGTGACTGGTGTGGTGCCTCTGTTGGCAGAACTCATCATCTTAAATGTCATTGAATGTGACGTTTACATTAATTAATAGAAATAAACAAATACAAACAGTTATTTTACTTATAAGTCAACCACAAATCTTTTAAGTGATATGAAAAATATTTGCAGTATTTGTTTTTAAATATTATTAAATTCAAAGGAACTTATACGATTTTTAATAAATGAATAAATTAAAAAAAATGATTGCCCCAGCAAATGCTTAAGGAGAGAATGTAAGTGGTGAATTTGGAAGCTCTAATGCTATAAAAAACAGGAAGGAAAATTCTCTAATAGGCAGATAATGTAGCAAATAATGATAGAATTTTCAAACAGATGATAGAAAAATATGTTAGTAGAGAAGCTCGACAAGTGTTCAGAAAAGATACGGGTAAGATCGTCTATTTTGGTGGTAGGAGTTTTAGATGTTTTGTCCAAAAACCACCTATAAGTTTGTACAAGCTGCAGTTTCCTTCTAGAATAATAAACATGGTGGTCTAAGCATATATATGGCGATGTTTGTAGATTTGGGTGTTGTTCAAATACATAACATCGAACAATAATTTTGAATACACCCGTTTATGCTAGAAGCATAGAAAAGGTTTATTCATATGATGAATATGGCTGGTATGGTTCTTCCAGCAACTCAACGTAGCCAAACGCAATATCAAAATGACAATAAAGTTGTTCAATGACAATTTATTTAATGTGATTGAGTAGGCATCACAGTCACCGGCTTTAAACCCCTACGAAATCCGTGAGCTGACATAAAGAAGGAAGTATCTGTGCTAAAGTAACAAGTCTTAAATGTCTTTCAAAATCTGTCAACGAAATATGGATTACATTTCTGTGCAAAGATGTAGAAAGAATTTGTGCGGCAATAATTGCAAATCTAGCACACGCAAACAGTTATTGAAAATTCTTATTTTTATAACCTTCACCACAAAATGTGGAAAAATGGTATATCTAAGTTTGTCATTCCGTGTGCAATTTCTACAATATTCACTTCCGACCCCATAAAGTTTATATACTCCGACTTTCTTGTGCATAGCGAATTCGATTTAGCGATATCCTTCTGTTCGCCTGTTCGTCGGTATTAATCGGATATATATTAAATATGTCAATCGATCAGATATAGTGTCATAAGAGGTGCTATTTGAATTCAGCATGATCGGTCCATGTTTTTTGAGGCAGCAGGCAAAACACCAAGTCTACCTCAAATTTTTTCATATCATTTTGAATAAAGTAACTCCAATCAAAAAATTAAATATATGGGGCGATAAGGAATTAAAATATAAGAAAATAAACATCAAGTGAAAAAATTGGCGCTCGGCTATATTTTCCGAGTTAATTTTTTTTTAATATCAAAATGGGTATCATTTTATAGCTTTTGAAGATTTTTAAGGAAGTACTAAAATTTTTTAAAAATGATTAATTCATTAAGAGCCGATGTCATTTTTATGTAAAATTATACATATACAGTACCAAATTTTTTTTAATTTTTTTTAATTTTTTTTTTTTTATTTTCTGTCACCCTAATATTAGCTTTTTTGATTAGAGTTACATAGATGCTGAAGGGTATATAAGATTCGATATATCCGAATATAGCACTTTTACTTGTTAATACCCATCCAAAAATTTTTGAAACGGTAATCGAGTGAGGAATTAAGCATTTTTGGCGGAAGTACTTCCCAACTAGATTGCTAACCTAATGATTTTAACTTTTATAATCAATAACTGAGAATCGATTACATTAATAATTGTAGGAAATAATGAAAACCATTAGTACGTATTTTAAGATATTCTCTTTTACAAAAAGAAATAGTTCTATTACTACTTTCCTTTTTGGGAAGTTATGTAATGTGTTATGTAAGCGAAAAGCAAAATATGGTAATCACAAAAGTAGGTCATTATATGGCAAGTACTTTTTAAGGTACTGTCTAATTTTTTGGGTATCTGCGTTTTAAAAATTGAAATGTTTCAATTTTGTTTAATTTAGTTTTTGAAGCACAGAATATTTTTTTAATGAAAAAAGCTATAATTTTGAGTGAAATATTTTTTAAATTATTTTATAAATTGACTATTTTTTTTAGGTAAAAAAAAGTTTGATGCCTTTTGGTATAATTTTAATCATCCTTAAAAAAACTTTACAGGGAGTTACTGAAATTTACTTAGTGGTTACTTTTTTTAAGTAGCTTGATTTCACATAGTTACCTCAATAAAAATTTTCTAGTTACGCTACTATCTTTATACCCTTCACCACAAAAAGTGGAAAAAGAGTAAGTTTGTCACTCCGTGTGTAATTTCTACAATATCCATTTCCGACCCCACAAAGTATATCTATTATGAATTCTTATGTATAGCGAAGTCGCTTGAGCGATATCCGTCTGTCCGTCTGTGTTCTCGTTGAAATCAACTTTGTCAGGGCACTATATGAGCTAAAAAAAATTTAAATAGGCCAATCGATCAGACATGGTATCGAAAGATTTGCTATTGAAAATCAGCAATCCTTTGAGCCAGCGGTCAAAATACCACGCCTGCTTTAATTTTTCCATATCATTAAGAATAATAATAAAAAAAAAAAACAAAAAAAAAATACAAATACATGGGGCGATAGAGAATAAAAAATAAGAAAAAAAACATCAAGTGAGAAAATTAGGGCTCGCGAAGATTTTTCAAGGTATGAGCATCTGAACTTTCCATTGAAAACATAAAAGTGCATAATATTTTTTATTATATCAATACGGAAACCATTTAAAAGCTTTCTAGAGATCTTTAAGAAAATACAAAAAAAATTTTTAAATGCTTAACCCATTAAGAACTGATTTTTTCAAGAGAAGAAGCAAGAGAAGTATGCTTAGAAGTACCAACGAAAGAGACTGCAGCCACCTGCTGTATGTTAAATCTGAATATGTATTTATACCATTAAGCAGAAAAAAAAACTTTTTTAATTCTGTAGGGGTCGAACCCTGTCCAACCATATTTGATAGTGCGATGATGATGATTATTCTTATGTAAAATTATATAGAGTACTTGGTATATTTAATTTTTTTAATTTAATTCTCAGTCACTTTTTTGATTGCAGTTAATTAACTCAATTACCTTTACATATATGGTGAAGGTAGGCTTGCCAGATGGCCTGGATTCGCCTGAATTTTTCAGTTTTTTATGTCTGGTCCAGTTTCCAGGAAAAATGCAATCAGTCCAGTTTTTTCATATTTTATATTCTTTTATAATGAAATTAATATTTTGTACAGAAAAATTGCGTTCTAAATACAATGAAATTACAACTATATTTGCAAATGTTTAGATTTTATCTTTTTCTAATTCCGATTATTACTATTTTACTTCTGCTGCCTGCGAGGGAAATTTAATAATTTTCCAAAAAAATATATCAATCGATAAGACATGGTCCCTCTTTTTTCAAAAATGTGATTAAAATAAAGTACAAAATCTGTACGAATTGGTTCATTCGTTCTTTCCATTCCAATAAGCGATGCTTTTTGCGAAAGGATCTTTTGTATTTTAAATAATTTATACTCTCAGGAGAGACATAGAATGAAATTATACTCGTAATAAGATTAAACTTTGATGAAAGTTGCAAAAATTTTCAAACTTTTTTGCATACCAATAAAGCAAAAGAGTTAGTAAATTCTGTAAATAAAAATTCAAAATATATGTGGCAAAAGACATATACTAAGTACCTTAGTAAAAATATGTACTTAATATAACGTAAGATTGAAATAAATTGTTATCTTAACGTGTTCTTTTTTTAATTTTTAATAAAATTTCACTTTTTGGAACAAGAAGTGCATTTTAAACAGGTTCAGTTTTTTTTTCTAAAATCCAGGCGCAAATTTTACGTTTTTCAGTTTTCAGGCTTTTGGGATCTGGCAAGCCTAGGTGAAGGGTATATAAGATTCGGCATATCCGAATATAGCACTCTGATTTGTTTTGTATTTTTTGGTCAGATTAAAATAAGTAGAATTTCTTACTTTTCATTTGAGTAACAAAAGCAATGATCGATCTGCTTAGTTTTTCAGCCGCTTTCTGCCGTTTTTTCTGCCTTAGAACTGTAGGTTTTTTATTGTTAAATTTTGGAATATCGTAACGTTAAACAATGAAGTTAAAAAAAAAACGATTAAAGCTGTTTCGAAATTGGTTGCTTCTTTTAATGCAGACTTATCTTTTCCTTCTTTAGAAATTTTAAAATGCTTTAGACAATTTATCGCTAATTTATTTAGCGTTTTTACAGGAATGCCTACATTGTTCAAAGCAGGTTAAATGTATTCATACGACTTACCTTCTTTACATATTTTGACGTTATTATTAACTATTTTGATGTTATTATTACATACTATTTACTATTATTCCCAACAAATTATTATTTTTTTTTAACATCAAATATTTGAACTTTTTGATAAATACGAGTATATTATAAAATTGATGGTACAACCTGTAAACAGACACACGGACAGTCTAATGTATAACCAGATCCTTTAGACTTTCTCAGCAGTAGCAGCAAAACACGAACACCATTCACTTCTTAATCAGTATTTTAAAAACTGAACGTGAACTTTAAGTATTTAAACTAATCTGTATGACATTCTTCAATAAAGCAAAAGTTTTTATAATTCATTCTGATAACATGATTATTCTTTGAATAAAAATAACAAAAATTTCTTTTATCTCAATATGCATCTTTATTTTAAATCATTCGGATTTATGCTGTAAATGATGCTTTTGCCACTGCTGGTGACTGCGACAATAAAGAAAATGACAATTTTATTTTTCACATCTTTTTTGTCAGCCCATTTCGATTGATGCTGATGTGTACTCAACAAATTAGTATGACAGAAAAGTTTGATGAACTTCAAATCAAAATTTTTCCTTATTGCTGTATCCTTGACACGTTCGTTCATCATGACCCACCATCATCAGCATCATTAGAAACTAAAAGAAGTAAAAAAAAATAATAAAAATGAATAGAAGTTTTCCTGAATATTTTTGTAGTTGTTTTTCTTGCGTTGTCTATAGACGTCCATAATCTATTGTTTTACTTTTGTGTGCCTTGATGTTAATTAATTCCTGTCTTCCAAATACGTTTTTTTTTCTTACTGCTTAAGTTATTTATTTTTTGTTTTTGCTGTTGTAAAAATTTTGCTTTGTAAAAAGTTTTTCCTTTTTCTTATTTTTTTTATTTAATTTTTTTTTGTGTGTTATTTTCATCATTGTCCTGTGAAACAAATCAAAAATACATATAAATTCTCGTCATTCCTGTCAGGTTGAGAAATTGAAAGAAAATAATAAAATAAAATAATAAATAGGAAACTTAGTAATCGACAGACGTTAGAGAGGAACATTAAGAATTCTATATAGAAATTTTTATGTCATCCTTTGGTCATTAAAGGTGCAAAATGGATTTCTTTGCAATCTTAAGTTAATGCACAGTGTTCTTCAGTATAAAAAAATAATTATCGAATTCTGCAACAGGAGTTGGATACAAAAGTTAACGATAAACGGTTACATACAATTTTGTTGGGGAAGAGTAGTTTAGATACAATGTCTGACTCTTTCAAACTTGATTTTAAGATAAAATATTTTTGAGGGAAATATTTCTCTTTAAGAGACCTAAAAAATTATATATGTAAAACAATTTTAAAATTCATGCATTGATATTCAGAAAACGAATATTCAGAAATATTAATGTAAGCGAAATGTCACTGCCTGGCCTACAAACTGACTTATCCTTACACAGCCCCAAAAGGCTAAAGCTAAAAACTTGATACTCGGTGTAAGGTTTCTCCTGCACCTAATAAAATTGCCATAAGATGTTTTACGAAATTTTAATATTAATGGGTCAAAATGTGTATTAAAAGGTTCGATCGCTAAGCTGTTATCTCCGGAACTTTCATAAAAAGCAACTGAATTTGAATTTGAAATAGATTTGCTGAGACCAAATTATATTCTTCATATGTAAGTGACTTTTCTGTTTAAAATGATACGATTTCACGCTGCAATTACCTTTTCCTATTTTGCTTTAGTACCAAAATATTTGCTAGAAAAGTAGTAGGTAATAATATTCATGTAAAGGTAATTTAGAATATCTTAAAAAATGTATTTTTTTAATTTAAAAATATTTGGATTTATCTTAAAAATTATTTTAAAATTGTTTGTATTTGTTGTTGTTAATTTCCATTGAAAATTTTTTTACATATTTTTTTGTTTAGTTCGCTTTGTAAATATTTTATATAGGACAAACTTAAAAATTGATCATGTAAAATGAGTTTAGTGTTTAGACAGCAGCAAAAGATTTTAAGGTTATTTATATTGTTACGTTTTTACCCTTTTTTAGCAGGCAAACGTACGGATTCTCTTTGATTACAAATACCACTGTGGCTAAATTTTGTCGTCGAACTTTCTCTGGCTATACTTCTCGATCCTACCGGTCTTGTGAACCCTTGGTCTCGTATTTACTAAACATGCGTTATCACCACAAACGCAGCCATCCACGCTACACTACTGTGTTACTCCGGCGAGACATGAACTACTCGATGCCTTGTTTAGTAACCTTAACCATCCACAGACATTTCCACTACTCCTTTAATCCCAGCCAGTCATCTCCTTTCAATCTAGTAGCCACAACACACACGTCTGCCATACACTGTTGTTATGCTGTTACACTTCCCCGCGCTTACTGCTATTGTTCTTACTTTTTATTATGAAGGGCTTCTTGACAATTATCTGTTGCTCTTATATTAAGTTGGACGTCTCCCACTAAATTATCTGCCATGGCTTCTCACAATAATTGCTCTCGGGAGGTTTGTACTGCTGTTTTATTAATTTTAATTGCTTATAACAATTATTATTTCTTTCGTTACACGCATGCCCGCATGCGGTATCGAACTCGGACCCTCTGGTTTGTAGTACGCACCTCTACCAACGCAGCTATTGAGGCTGCTCAGCTTTTGTTGGCTAACTTGTGGTTTTGTTATTCCGTAAACACACCATTGGTTGTTGAATTAACTTTATTCACCACACTCATACGGAAACAACTACAGGGGTTGTCAGATTTTATTATTCTTAACAATATTTTAGTCTCTGTGTAAGTTTGTTTGCTTGTTTGTTTATTTGCTTGTGTGTGCGTTAATCATGGCTAAACGACTGAACTGTTTTTTTTAGGACCAGCGCTCAGGGTATGACCCCTAATTATGCAACGCATTGTGCCAGAACTAGAAAGTTAGTTTATGGGAGGTAGAATAGAGGGAGTAGTGCTTGTGGACATTTGATTTGAATCTTAGCACACTGAAAGTAACTGAAAAAAACTCTGCAGGGAATTTATTCCACATACTAACTAATAGGCCAAAAAAAAAGAATTTTCTTTGTAATGAGTAGTGCGATTGACTGGCCAATCGACCACAAAGGAATGCGCTCTTGATGCATCAGGAAAAAGTTCGATGATTTCATATGAGCAAATTCCATTGTAGTAACGATAAAACAGTGAAACACACACCCACATTACTTCAACGCTCAACTTCAACGCTCAACTCTCTCCGATGAGCTTCTTTGCTCTAGCCTGCGCTACTGTTATCTGCGAAAGAATAGATTGGGTTGGAAGTCCGACGTAGAAGGTCGTTAAGAAAAATAAGAAATAGGGTAGAAGAAAGGACGGAACCTAGCGGTACCCCTGAATTAACCATGAACTCGTTTGATGAGATCTCATCTATAAGATCTCATTAGTGTGTGATCCCTGAGAAAGCTCGATGTAAATCGAGAGTAGCTATCACCAACACCAAAAGCAATAAGTTTTGATATGAGATCACAACGCCACACATTATCAAACGTCTTGAAAACACCTAAAGCCACCAACTTACTTTCGTCCAAATGGTAAATGAACTGTCCCATTTTTTGCAAGGTAGTCCAGTACGTCACCCGTAAAGCGTCCCCTACAGAAGCCATACTGCCAGTCACTAAGTAAGCTGTTGAATTTCAGATATTTCACAAATATGGAAATTCAGTATACTTTTCATTACGTTAGAAAGTGCAGAGCGAATTTTAATTGGGCGATAATTATCAGGGTTGCTAGCCTCTCCTTTTTTATGGATTGACAATACATTACCAACCTTCCAACATGTTTGGAATTCACAAACATGATACAATATGCTGAAAAGTTTTTTTAGTGGACGTGTACTGCTTCAAGACCCGTGCTGGAATTCCATCCGAATCAGGGGACTTGTTTATGTTAATCCTTCATTTTTAGACAAGTTTAAAACACGGATAGATATATGTATGTCCTCATGACAAAACAGGATATTTATGTTTTCAAACAGCGGCCCTGGAATATTTACAGTAATCATTTTATATTGACTGATTTTAAAATTTAAGCTGCTCTTAAATTCTTTGATTGATAATTGTTTTTCTATACGCGCTTCTGTTCGCATTTGCATTAAAAACCCTAACAGAATAATAATTTTTTTTTTCATATGCGAACAGATGGCGCCACTGTGTTCACTCATGTTAAAAATGCTAATAGTTTCATGATTAATCGTTAGCTTTAAATACTAACATAATTTTGTAAATGAAGTATAACCAAAATTTGCCTACTAGGGTGTATAATTACAGTTGAGCTTCAAAAACGCTGAACTGGTACCACTGGCATGAAATTATTCAAGTCTTTAGTGCGAACTATTAAAACATAATATGTATAATATATATTCGATCCAGTTAAGTTGTATAAAAATTATTTTTGCATTGTTGTCACTTAAAATTTCCCATGCCTAATTTAATTTCATTTTTTTTTTTGTGATAGTTTTCCCTTTTAGACAAACGTACGGATACAAGTTCTTTATTCTTTACTTTGTAGCTTTATCTGGCTTTACTCCTTGATCCTATGCTTTTGTATTTACTAAACATGTGTTATAGGATTCACAAGACCGGTAGGATCAAGTAGTATAGCCAGATAAAGCCACAAAGTAAGATTACAGAAATTAGCCACAGTAGTATTTGCAATCAAAAGAATCATCCGTACGTTTGTTATTCTATAAAGGGGAAAACGTAGCAGTATTAATTTTACTGTTCACAATCATAAACATAAAAGTTTAGTTTAGTAGACGATACAAGATGCACCGGGAACTTGATTGAGCAATTGTAATTAAAACAAAATAATAATAATACTCACAGAACCAATTTTGTTTTGAAATCTAAATATGTACGCAGGTCGAAAAATTACAAAAACTATATTTAAACTAAGTCCAAAAATTAACATAAAAAGTTGTCTAAAAAAAGTAATGAATATTAAATAGGTTAGGTTTTGTTTTTACAATTTTAACATCTGTAATCAATTTGTCAGCCGTCCCACTGTATGTTACATCAGCATATTGTCCTTAAAAACTTACACATACATCTTTAATAAAGCAACAGCAGCTTTAAGAGTACTATAGATATTTAGATGTAGTTATAGTGCTTCATAGCTTTATTTTATTTTTTATACCCTTTTCCTGAAATTTGTAGCACCTTTGAATGAATTACTATTTCTTAAGCTCTTCAAAATTATTTACTCATTCACTTACTCTCATTTGTTCTATGACACAATTGAAAAACTTTATTTGATTCTTTTTATTCTTTAAACACATTTATTCATTTTTCCATTTATACATCCATCCAACCAGTCATACATCTATCCGTCAATCAATCGTCATCTTGTCTGTCACTCTAAGCTGTCATTTTACACTAAACTTTATTCTCTTAACTTTATGTTTTGCGTTAAGGTTACAATTTATAGAAATATTTTTTTTTTGTTCGCTTTGGGTGCTTTTCATTCACTCTATACGGCTCTTACACCAAATGAGGTACTACAGTAGATTTTAAAATTACTACGAATTTTGGTAATGGAAATTTTCAAATTAAGTTGTGCAGGCTTGCTTGCTTGTGTATCAGTTGTATTAATATATTTTAATACAATAGTGCAAATTTGTCAGTTTTTTTCGTGTTTTTTTTTTCAAAAGTTGTATTGAAATCATGCTGATTTCGACATGTGTTATTTTCATCCGTTCTTATAATTCTCGTTTGCATTTTTGCAACTTATTTAAACTTAAACTTGCGTTATTTTGCATTATTGAAACAAAATGTTCGCACATTAAATAATTTTTATTTACAAATGTCACAGTCTTTACATTTTATGAAATGGTTTATTATCATTAGTTTTTATAATTCTCGTTTGCATTTTTGCAATTTATTCAAACTTGAAGAGCTGATGAAAGCTGATTTCGACATGCATTATTATCATGAATTCTTATAATTCTCGTTTGCATTTGTGCAACTTATTCAAACTTAAAGTGCTGAGGAAAGCTGATTTCGACACGACTTTTTTATTAGTTCTTTTAACTCTCGTTTGCATTTTCGCAACAAAAAGCTCACACAATAAATAATTTGTGTTTACAATAGTCATATGTTTTTACATTTTATGACATGTGTTATTATTAATAGTTCTTATAATTCTCGTTTGCATTTTTGCAAGTTATTCAAACTTAAAGTGCTGATAAAAGCTGATTTCCACACGCGTTATTTTCATTAAATTTTATAATTCTCGTTTGCGTTTTTGCAACAAAAAGGTCGCGCAATACATAATCTTTATTTACAACATTCATATGTTTTTACATTTAATGATATGCGTTATTATCAATAGTTCCTATAATTCTCGTTTGCATTTTTGCAATTTATTCCAACTTAAAATTCGCACATTAAATAATTTTTATTTACAACAGTTATAAGTTTATGTTTTAACATTTTATAACATCTTATTTCGAGGTATAAATACAACTAATAAAATCAGCATATTATGCTTGCATCTAAACATGCAAATATTGCTTTTAAAAATCTATTTTAATATCAGGATTTGAATATTTTGTAATGACTCTTAGCGTTCGTTTTGTACCACTCTTTATTTCATACTTGTTTTCGTCCCAATTTATTGTTGTTGCGTTTAACTTTATTTTATTTTTTTAACGAGTGAGTATTTGTTCTCCCTTCGTCCTTTGCTATTACTTGAGTTGGTTTTCTTTCATTAGTAAAAGTTTGTACATGTATGTGTGTGTGTGTTGTTGTTTCTTCTGTATTTGTTTAGAAAAAGGACTCTTATTTAAGTCAACTCATTTGAAAGACATTGATTGACTTTCTTAATAGACTTTATGTCTTGTCAAAAAAATTAAAGTGAAATGTCAAATTTATATGAGGATTTAAATGCGAAATATTGTACGCATATTTTATTTTAAGTATTATTTTTCTTTAAAAGAAATCAAATGTAGTTGGAATTAATAAGAAAAATTATTTAAAATTACAAGGAAATATTAGTAATAATATTTCTTTAAAAACTTTGTACAGAACGTTCATTATAATTATTGTGAATTCAGTTTTTTAAAGAAATTAGTTAGTGTGTTATGCACTGTCTTGTCGGTCTAGAAGTTTTGGTTTAAATTTTCTGTCACAGTGACAATCAGACCTGTTCGCTATAACTGCTTAGTTTAAAAATTTAAAAATATTTTGAAGAATAATTTATTTAAAGCATAATAATATCATTTGTCCTTTCGTGGCTTCTTAGTTATAGAAATATCCCTGTAGTAATTATTCGGAAGGTTTAATGCGCCTGTTCAAATTTACTATTAAAGAAAAGTTAGGTTAGATTTTTGGGCTCGTGGTTAATCAAATTGATGAATATAGCATAAAGCCATTGAACAATAATCAAGTGTGCATATTTTAATTATTGCTGAGTGTAATTATTCTTAGCTTTTACCGATAGGATGAAAATTGGAAAATATCGTACTCGTACGACGCAGCATTTTTCATCATTATTGAATTTTCATTGCCATTGTTGGAAATAATGACAATGAAAAAGTTTTAATGATTTTATTTTTATTATAATTCCTTTTACTAATGGTAATGAAATTTTAGTTAATTCGTTTAATTACTAATTACAATAAAATCAAAAATGATTATTTTTATAAAATACAAAGTTTGGTCGCTGAAACTTAAAAAACTATGCATAAAATAAATACATCTTAACACACTTGCAGATAGATCTATATTTGAAAATTATTAAAATTTTTCAAGTTTGAGTCAGAAAGGTATAATACTTGATTTTTGGGATCTTAGGCTGCATAACTCCGCGGCTAGCAGAACTTATTACTTAAACGAAAACACAAATGTATGTTCCCATAGTGTTTCATCTTTCCTGAGAAAGTTAAAAAATGTATATATTTCACAAAATGTTTATAATTAAAATGCCATTTTAAAACAATGCTGTTTACTTTAAGATGTGTATTTAGTGTACAAAGAAAAAAAATACATTAATTAATGATATTGATTTTAAACCATTTAATTATTAGTCAATGGTAATGATTTTGTTTTTAACTAACTGCCAATGAAACCTGTTCATTAAAAAGCACTACCATTAGTGAAAATAATAATAATGCTAAAAATCATTAGAAATACTTATCATTCAATGCTAATAAAATCATAAACGCAACGAACAATGGAAGAATTTAATGTCAAAATAATTTCTTGCTTGTCAACATTATCAACAGTTCATTTGCTACAAGAATGAATATAGACTAGATACCGAATGTTCATATGAGTACTTATGACTGAATTAAAATTACCCATAATGGAAGTACTTTTTATCGAAAAAAAAAAATAAATAAAAAAATATTTCGAAATACTAAGAGCAGTTCAAGGAACTGCTCAACATAACATAAATTAAAAATCAGCACTGAAAAATAAGACTGTTTAAAATTCTTTCGTTGGTGTTAAAAACATTTTTTAAATTAATATGAAAATTAATTATTCGGAATTTTTTTTATGTTAATTTGCTTGTATCGTGCTTATAAGGATGGTGTGTGTGCGTGTCAAAAAATCGGTTATGCGTTCAAATCCAAATTACAGCATTCGAAATCGATCAAAATTAATATTCAATTTCATATGTAAATCTAGTTTAGTGTAGTAACTTCAATCAAAAAAGCAAAATTTTGGGCGGCAGAGAATAAAAAAATTTTAAAAAGTTAAGAAATACATATGTACAATTTTACATAAAAATGGCATCGGCTCTTAACGGGTTAAGCATTCAGAATCCCTCGACTCGGAAATTATGGGCAAGCGCCAATTTTTTCACTTGATGTTTTTTTTCTAATTTTTAATTCCTCTATCGACCCATATATTTATTTTTTTGATCGGAGTTATTTCATTGTTCCAAATAATACGAAAAAATTAGAGGTAGGCGTGGTGTTTAGCCTTCTGCATCGAAGGATATGGTGCGATCGTGCTGATTTTGAATAGCACCTCTTTCGACACTATATCTGATCTTAATCGTGGTTTAAGCTCCGACTAAAATATTATTAAGAGAAGAAAGCAACAACATAAGAAAGTGTTGCTGTAGTGACTGCATGTAAAAGATTATGAGTTCGAATCTCATCGACACTGCAGAGTATTTGGCTCTGAACGGCTATAAAAGTTTGTTGAAATCATATGTTCAGAAAAAATGAGATTATGAGTACGTGCAGGCCTGTAGTGAGAAACTTAGTAAGAAACACAAGACAAGAAATATGTAGAAAAATTTAAAATTCTCGTGGTTGTTTGTTTAAAGAAGAAGTGTCACTGCTGAAAAAGCAGTAACATTGTAATAGTATTTATCAAAAACTGATAGGTAAAAGCATCAGTTGGTTATCATTGTTATATGCAACTAATTGCAAATTTTAACATATTTTTTAACTAAAATGTTTTTAGTTCGAGTTTTGCTGAAGAAATATTCATAACAATCGGCAAACACCTTTATAATTATTTTGTCTAAAATATTTATTTTTCAACTGTACCAACAACTATACAAAACTGGCTCAACAATTACTATTATTTATCGCAAAGAAATCAGCAAACTTCATTTATCATTCATAAAACTTATTTCAACAGAAAAATATATTCGCTACCACTCACATACAGACACGCTGGCACACTAAAACAACATAATAATTGCCACAAATCTCAGTCACTCATACGAACAAATTCCATTTACTTTTCAATTTTAATTCATTTGTCTTAATAATTGTGCATAAGTTTCACTAATTAAGTGATTACTAATAATAATTTTATCCATTAATAAGTTTTCGCAAAAAAAAAATTTTTTTTTTACAAATATACAAACATTTTTACATGTATTTTTTCTTATTTTCCTTTCATTTATAATATTAATCAATAACCACCTCCTGTCCATAATGTATCGATGGAATAGGATTTATAAAAATTAATAATCTAAAAAAAAAATTATAATAATAAATACAAAAATTTGCCTCTCTGTGAATTATAACAAATCAACACCAGTTGTACGATATCAGACAACAGCTAACTGAATAGAGTAGAAACTAAAAAATTTGGAAGAACAGCTAAAGAAATTTGCAGTAAAAAGTTGAAAAATGTATTACAATCGATCACAAATATTAAATACATTTATTAACACATATTATAACTTTTAGCTAAACGCCCTTGTCATTACACAAAGAAAAAAGGAGGCGAGTCAATGCCACTACAACAGCTACCTACCACCACTACTTTTAGATACTCAGTGTTTTGTGGTTATGACGACTTTTATTTACCCTTCAGAAAAATGAAGTGAAATGATACTTTTAGAAAGACGTTATTATTATTCCTGAACAACAACAAATTAATACTTGAACACATACATTCATACCAAAATATATAAACAATTAATTGCTAAGATATTATGCTTCAAAGTCGTAATTTCTTGCCTATATCTCGTCTCTTTTTCAACTTCTTGAAAATAAAGCTGACAGATTATTCCACCCGTTATATGCGGAAAGGCAAAACAAAGAATCATAATTAAAGAGTTCAAAAATATTATTGAAATTACGAATGTTATGACAAAATTCTTCACGTCCAACTTTTCCACCTCAAGTGTAGGGTACTAAAAATATATAGAATAGTTTTACACACACGATAATTTGAATAGAAACTTTAAAGATATTAATATTTTTAAATTAAACTACGAGAATATTTAATTTAAATAATTAAAAGCATAAAACAAAAATATATTATCGTAGTTTTAATGTGTTATTTTTAATCATCTTTTAACTGTTCAAAAGAGCCGAAACAAAGTCAGCCGTATGCACTATATGAAATTTTACCACTTTTTTGGACAAAATTAATTACAGCCAAACGGCAGGGCCAATTTGAATGATTTCTTTTACATGACTTTTGGAAGACTATTAAGAGGGAGGGACGGATGCTTAAAGCTTTGCATACACTAAAAAAAAGTTAGTAAATTTAACTAAAAAACTAACTAAGAGTTAGTTCCAAAGGGGTTTCCAGGGTTATAGCTTTCCGTATCCATGATTTTTTTTTTCTAAAATTTTTTTTTACAAAATTTCTTCAAGTGTACTCTGACTTTCAAAGATAGCAGTAGAAATTTAGTTTACTAGCCATCCAGGCTTCGATTTAGTGAAGGCAGACTGCATTTCAGGTTTTCTTATCGAAGTATTGCCTTTAAGCCGAACAATTTGATATTCATATGCAATATGATATTCATATTTGAACAAAATATTCTAGACCGCTCCTTTATATATTGTTTCAAGTTTTCGGAAAAATAACTGTCACTAAAATATGAAAAGACATGGGCAGATGTAGCGGCTCGTTTGCCATATTTGTTGTGTTGCTCTCGCCATGTACTGTCACCTGGAAAAAATCTTTTTTTGTTTTTAATTTTTGCAGATATCCGCAGTTGAAATTTATTAAATCAAGAAGGTAATTGATTGTCCTAGAGATATTTTATGGTTTTAAGGCTTGCATGTGCTAGGATTTTTTTGGAAGTCTAAATAAAATTACAATTCACAATTCCATAAGTTCATCTTAAGGTCACTTTAATTTTTCCAATTTAATCGATCTAATAGATGAGTTTACCAACATTTCACTATATATCATTAAAGTACTCACCTTCGACATTATTTTCCATTACTTAGTTTTTCAAAATTATAAATTATTATTATGAAATTTTTTATAACAAACTATCACAAAATTCACTGCACATTAATAACTAATTTACAAACTAATTTGCAACATATAAAGTAACAGTCAGTGAATTCTTTCGAAAAATTTAAACAGCGAGGTTTTTAATTTTGGTCAAAAAATGGGTAAAATATCCTATAGTGTTATGCAGTGGATAAAGAAAAATAAATTCGTTTTTATTATTGGTTAAACTTTGATTTTTGTCTTTACTTTATTGTTGGGACCAAAATCTTTAGTTTATTTAAAATGTTTGTGAGAAGTTTCCAGGGATGCGGCCATCGAAACGTGCTTTCATCCAAATATTCAATATCGGTGATTCAATAATTTAATCGGGATAAAAATAGCACGATATTAAAAAAACAATTCAATATTTTTAATTCATTGATCATCGATGTGAATACTTTTAGAAGTTGAAATTTTATGAGGGACATAATCTGGTCTACAGCCTCAGAATATTATTTCCCTGTGTTTTGTTAATAATTCTTGAATCTTCAAAATAGTTGTTACTTAGTTAAGTTCATCCACTGCCACAAAAGAAATATATTTTTTTTATGATCGCTGCTATCATTAGTTTTAAGTTTTACGGTGTTCGGCCAAATGGACAATTTCTTTCTTTTTTGTTTTCTGGTTCAAGATTTTAGGTTTCACTAATGGCAGGTTTATGCCTTTTTGGAAGTTTGAATTTTTTATATCAACAATTTTATTTTAGAACCTTGAATTGTTTTCTAAGTTTGAATCAGGATAACATTATAAAGTGGAGTTTTGCTGTCTAAGCAAATTATTTAACTTTCGAATGATGGGTTATTATTTGTTAATTTTTCCAAATAAGATGGCATTATTTCTTTGCGCAAAGTGAGTGTAGTATGCGTATGGTTTCTTTTTTGTACTCTGCATTTTTTAACCACCTTTTCATTTTTTCTGAAAATTTCGAAAGTGATATCTCATCAACAAACACTTGGAGGTATACATCACCGCATTCGATAACGAGTACTTTGTGATCGAAACATATTTACTCGTAGTTGTACTCTATTGGTAATCTACTATCAAAACAAAGAAAAATAGAAGTCACTAACAAAGAAGAAATTAAACATGTTAGTATAAATTCTCCTGCTATTTTCAATAAAATAGTTTAAAAATGTAATTTTAAATGCTTTTGGGGAAAGTGAATGTGAAGACAAAGATTTCCCAGGAACCAGTAAAAAAAGTCAATTTTAAAATTGCTCCCAGAACAAATATTTCTACTGATGACTGCTATTTTGGCCTCGTCCTCCGATTTCGATGATGAGAAATACAAAAATATATTTGGGTCCATTTTAATGATTTTTGTTTTCACTAATCAAATTATTTTTTATTTTGTTTTTCTTAATGTCATATGTTTGCAGCAATGTAAAAAATAGTAGTAAATAGAAAAAATTACGATCGAATACTATGACCCAAAAAATTGCAGCCATTAAAATATTTCTCGAAACGAATGTGCACTCGATATCGAACGCGGTGATTTGCCACCAGGTTCCAATGTACTTCCTTGAGGAACTACGGCTGCAATCGATAATCGACTCAGGAAATCTCTTTTTAGCAGCTTTCCATTAGCAAATTATTAGTTTTTGTTTCTTTAAAAAAATGTAAAAAAATATTGCTTCATTAGGAATTCTTTTTATGCTTTTAGGATTGACAATGTTTTAATGAAAAATATATAAAAATTTCGACGTTTTTATAAATTTCAATTTTGAAATCCCAATATTTTTTTCTTTCCTAGTAAAAGTAGGTGTAGTTTTTTTTAAAAGGTTGCATGATATTACTGGGAGTTAATCGCAGGAAATATCATGAAAAGTTGTTGAAAAAATTTTAATATTTTCCAATAAAAAAATCCGGTTAGCTATAGGTGATAAAATAATGGTTGTTACTTTGTTCGGAGCCATTGGTCGATTAAACAAACATTTAAGTGACAGATGTGGCCAATGTCGGGATTCTATTACGCAACTTCTCAAAGTTCCTTAAAGTTAACAATCTAAACTTAAGCTTAAATAATAATTTTCTACTAACGCACAGTGGGGACTTGGAAAAAAATAATATGCGTATATTAAGCATTCCCTGTTCATTTCCCTTACAGTGTACACAATATTCATGCTTTATTGGAATGATGGTTTAACTGTCTGTGCCCGACTGGTTAGCTTAAGTTATATTTTTAAAACACATACAACTGTATAAATATGTATGTATGAATATGCTCGTATCTTAAGGAAAAACTTTACAAGTCACATATGTTTGAGACGCAGATAAATATGCGAAACGTGCATGATTCAAAGCATAAAATCTAATCAATTCCAATTAGGACTTTTCTCTGATGTATTCGAATAAATTATTATTTATCACTTGCTTATTTATTATTTTAACTATAACTATCGCTGCCGTAATTCATATTTCTTTTAATATTTTTTTTAAATATATTTTTGTTATATTTGCTTCTTTTACTTTAGAGTGTAACTGCAGTATTTGTAGGAATAAAATTTTTCTTTTGGTCTTTTGAAAGTGGTTGCTGCTGGAAAATATGCTGTTTATAATTTTGTGGCTACTTTTTTCTGTTATGAAATGATGATAATGATGTGGAGCATGTTAATTTTGTAAAATTAATATGCATTGCTAAACGTGGGACTCTTTCCATCTCTAAAATGATGGATATGAATAATGAACGTTATGCACAATCAAAAGGAAGAAACAGAAAATACTTATGAGTGTAATTAGTTCAATTTGACCACAGCTGTTTTATTTTAGTTAATGGCAAAGATTTAGAATCGATAAATTTTAGGCTCTAAATGTTGCAGAAAATTGATGAGAGTTTGAGCTTAAATTAATTTTGGCTTAGAAACTAAGAAGACTTCACATCAATTTATTTAATTCTCTTTTGACAGAAAAGTTCGAATCAACCAGAAGATGACTGACCATATTATCGCATCAATTAAATATTATAATTATTCGTTATACAAACGAAAGCCCTCAGAAAATTGTCTAATCTAGCAGCATGTAAATTAATTACATTATTTTCTTCTCTGGGGTTTTGCCTATTTAAATTTTTGAAAGCTGGGGAGACTTACCTGCCGACAGCCAAAAAAGGAATAAAATGTACTATGTATCATAGTTGAAGTAAATACAGCACAGTGGGTGAGAAATAAAATATTTTGAAAAATCTCCACAATTTATATACAACAGAATGGATCGGAGAATAATTTTATACGCTGGCAGCAAAGAAGTGTTCAAATTTAAGTTTGAAGTCCCATAATAGGTTTTCAGTAAGACAAAAAAATTAGTTTGTGTCGCGCCGGAGTTACACAGTAATAAAGCGAAGATGACTGCGTTTAGACGGGTGCATGCTTACTAAGCATGACACCAGACCGCCGGATCAGGTACAGCCAGAGTAAGAGTAGAATTAAATAAAAAGAACTCCATGCTGTTATTTCTAATCAAAATAACCCATTCGTTTGTCAAAGGAAAATAACGCAACAATTTGTTAAAATATTACATTTTTAAAATTTTCATATTATTATTTTTATTTTAGCAAAGATGTTGCATTGAAACTTAACAAGAAGTATTACAATTTTGGTGTAAAACTAGCTGGATAAGAAATTATATTTTTTCCGATACTTGAAGAAGTGCGTTTTCCAATACAAATTACACGTTAACGGTAGATGCTTTGTTTTAAGGAACTTTAATCACTTAAAAATATTTTCAATCTTAAGAAATACAGCTAATCATCACAAAGAAATTACATGCACTTAGTTCGATACTGCACCAGTTCTAAAGGCCTTGAAAACCTCAAAATCAAAACTGAAATCTATTACTTTTAGCAGCTGAAATGTTATTTAATCGGTCCAGGATATTGCACATTTAACTTCAAAGTAAATCATTTTCCTCCCACTGTGCATAAATTTTTGAAGTTTGTTTTTTTTTATTTTTTATTTTTTTCCCAATTAGGATTTGAACCGTGGATATTATAAATGAATTAAAAATTACTTTTTTTAGTTTAGGTTCCTTTTTTGATTTAATTTCTAAACAATTTTTTAGAAAAAAAAAATTATTTACAAATGTATTCGGACGTTTTCCAAAGAAAAGAAGACAAATTAGACACCAGTAGAATGAAATGTAGCATTTTCTGGAACCTAAGCCGAAAAAAGTAAATTCTAATTCATTTATAATATCTGCGGTTCAAATCCTGATTGGGAAAACAATTAAAAATTAAAATAAACGCCAGGCACAGCGTCTTTACATTCATACTTAACTCATAGCAGTTAATAAAATACTGGAGCAGCATCTATATAATCTATGTAAGCAAATGAGTATGAATGATAAGAAATAAAAATTGCATTGCGTGGCTATACCGACGGTTAGGTACGAAACAAAACAAATGTACAAGACGAGTTACAGGTAGAACGACACGTTAAGGGAGAACCAAATTAATATAAAGATTAGTTGGTAAAATAAATGATGTTTACAACTTACACAACCTTACGTAGATAGTTGCGAAGAATGCTGATGAAGGCTGTAGCGGTCCAGAAAATGCTTCATTTCATTCTGTTAGTGTCTAATTTTTCTTGTTTTCTTTTTCATACAATTGTAAATAATTTTTCTTTCTAATTAATTTTGCAGAAATTAAAGACATCTTCGTCAATATTTATTGGCTGCGAAAAGCATATTTTTGCGCAAATTTATTAAACTGTTGTTTATGTCTATTTATGCCGATTATGATAAATTACTATTTTTCTCATTTATTTATTGATTAAAGTGACATAGTACATAATATATTGCTTATAGAAGATTAATAAAGAAACGATAAAAAACAAACTCAAATTAAAGTCATACCAAAAGTTTTAAAAATAATTTATTATAAATGGATTGAAATTATTTTGGCTTAAGTTCGATTTATTTTTAATTTCTAAAAATCTTTTTTAGAAAGAAAATTTATTTTATAAATGTAAGCGAATTTGCATTCGTGTTCAATCGATGATTGAAGCAAAGCAAAAACAAATGTACAAGACGAAATACAGAGAGAACAGTAAAGAAATACGTTGGTTTGTGTGTAAATTTCGTCGAACCAATTTAATGTTGATATGAATATTCTCGTATTCTTATTTACAAAGTTAGATAGATGATGTTTATAAAATACACATCCGCATACATTTGTAAAATAAATTTTCTTTCTAAAAAAGATTTTTAGAAATTAAAAATAAAATGAACTTAAGCCAAAATAATTTCAATCCATTTATAATATTCACAGTTCAAATAATAATTTAATAAAAATTAAATTAATATTTTATTATTATATATTTTAGTTGTACTTAATAATATAACAGAATTTAGAAACATCCTTTAATCATAATTGAATTGGAAACGCAATCTTCTTGCACAAAATTTTTCTCATGCTTGGCTTGCAAAACTTTTTCAATAATTTTCATTTAATATATAAAAATTGGTATCGATATCGCTTGTGTTCCCCACTTTGGTATTGGCTTTTTACTCAGAGAGAACTTTATCTCAGCAAAACAGTATTGGTGTTGCAAGTGCGTTCTGACAAGGCAAATTAAATACCAGGTGGCCGCACGGCTACAAAAACCATACCTATTGTCATTTTATTGTTGCAGAGCCCCACGTTGATGTCAAAAATAGCTGACTAAACAAGAGGAAGCTGAATTTAATTTATCTTTTTATCATTATTTGGTGCTGTAAAAGAAGTTGAAGCTGGTGGTTTCTTTCTCCTACATGTGCAACAATCCCTGATATGTATTTCAATTTGTGGTTTTGAAATTTAATTTTATTAATTTTATTTATTTATTTTTTCAAGTTTTTTATTTTTAAAATTATTTTAGAATTTTGACAACAACGTCGAACATAAACAAAAATCGGATGGGCTATTAAGACCACCTGTAAACTAATTCGCCTTGGTTGTGACTTCATACCTCAAGAACTGTCAAACCGATTTCATTTAAATTTTTAAAGTTTGTTCGTATGGTCGTTTAGATAGTTTATCTAAAGTTTACACGAAATCGGCCAACGCGTTCGTGAGTTGCGGCTTTTCATTAGAACATGTGATCTTGTCCCAATAAAAAACAACAAGAAAGTAGAAACTTCTTTATTAAAATGCATTGTTTAGAGAAGTTCTGTATCGGTTGGGAGAGCGGGCATGGTACCTCCCATACAAAGTGAATAGCTTTTGTCGTTTATCTAGGGAACTGTGAGAGGAAGGATTTTAAAATTCGTACAAGTAACTTTAATACTACATAACATAATCAAATAAAGAACTGACTAGATTGGGTAAGAGAAACGCTCGCTGGTAAAAAATAAAAATATATTGTCATTGGTTACTCTGTTTTTTTTTTAATTTAGTCTTCTTACTTTATTTCTTGATTATAATTTTCACTCAATTAATTTTGTTTCAGACTTAAGTATCTGCAGTTTCTTAATAAAATTTGATAATAGTAACTGATGAGGTATGCAAGCAGTAAGGAAATGGCTAAGTGCCTTCCACAAAGTTATCCATTATGTGGGTTAATTTCTTGAGAATTTCCGAACTAATAAAACAACCTACTGTTAACAAATATTTATTTTTAAGGAATCAAGCACAATTAATGTAAAAGTCTAAAATCTTGCACTTAAAACTGAATTATTTTATAGCAGATCCAGCTCGAAATGATACATCCTTTTTCCGTCTTTCTGGCAGAAATACTTTAGCAAATAGTGCTACTGAATTTCAGCAAATTCGGCTTAAAAGTGGTGCAGTTATTGTCAAAGATGTGAGTTCTTCTATATTCTTGATATTTTTCTCATGATGTTGTGGTCTTTAGGCTACCGTACACTAGGGGAAGGGTTTTAAAATTTCATACAAGTAACTTTCATATTAGCATACATAATCAAATAAAATACTGGCTTAAGTGGGTTAGCGAAACGCATCCGAAATAGCTAGTAAAAAATAAAAATAAATTGTCATTACTTACTGCGTTTTTTTATTTAGTCTTCTTACATGATTTCTTGATTATAATTCTCACTCAATCAATTTTGTTTTAGACTTAAGTATCTATAAGTTCTAAATTTGAGTAGAAGTCACTGATGAGTTATGCATGCAGTACTGAAATGGTTATGTACCTTCCACACAGTTATGCGTTATGTGGTTTTTTTAAGAGTTTCAGATTTAATAAAACTAAATTATTTAAGATAACTTTAGAGCAGTATTCAGCTCGAAATCAACCATCCTTTTTTCGTCTTTCTGGCAGACACACCTTCGCAAATGTTGCTACTAATTTCAAAAAATTCGGCTTAAAAGTGGTGCAGTTATTGCCAAAGAGGTGAGTTCTTCTATTTTCTTTATACTTTTCTCATGATGTTGTTCTTTAGGCTTCCGTACACTAAGTATAAAACCGTAGCATTATTGTTTTCGCTGCAATGTCTGTCAGTCTATCCGTCGCAAAATTAATTTTGAGAAATGTTAAATTTTTAGTATGCAGCTGGACAGATAACAATATTCTACATCGTATAGTGAATTTTCAAGGATTTTGCTTAAGATTTGTCGTTTTGGAACGGTACTCAAATCAGGAAAGTTGGATTATTCGCACACGTTTTTATTGACTTTATACGATTTTAAGAGGTCTCCAATATATTTTCTTGTGGCTAAACGAATAAAGATTTTGTATTGATTATTTTTTCTGTGAAAGGCTATATTAGCAGCTACTTGTATAGGTTTTTAGAAAAAATTTTTTAAAAATTTTTATAATAAAAAATTTCGTTCGAAATTAAAAAAAAAGATTTTTTTTTTTTGTTAAATAAATATATATAAATAAAATCTGCGATTTCTACTTTTATATTGTAGAAAAAAATGTTGCGCGTTTTCTCGCCTAACCCACTATTAACTAGTATAAGACCCACTCCAAAAAGATTTTTGCTTCCACCTGTACATAAAGCTGAAGAGCATTTAGATTCGGAAGAGGTCTTTGAAGAATAAGACGAAGGAGAACTGTGACACTCATCATCATCTTAGTGCAAAGGAGAAGTTCTTTCAAATAAATTAATTGTTAAAATTTTAAATAAAATTTACCGTTACAATTATAAATTAATTATTACTATGAATAAACTAATTATTTTCAGCCAAATAAAATACTATAAATTAACAAATTACAAAAATATCTTTTTACTAATATTCTTGCGAGGCAGGGATTAGTAAGACATTGGAAAGTTTAAAAATAAATACTTTTAGGAAATTGACAAAAAAAAAAAAAAAAATAATAATATAAAAATAATGTCAAACTTACACTGACAAACCATAAAATAAGGTGTGTTCCTAAAGTGACGTGATTTAGGAAACAGTTACCAGATATTTAGAATTAATTCAAAGTTTATACAAAGATATAATATGTAAAAATAAGTGTAACTTTATATTTAAAAATTAAGGGTGTTTCCGCACATTTAGTGATTTTGAGGAACATGGTCTTATCGTTTAGACTGTTATAGACAATCGTTCGAAATCCTAAAAACAAATATAAAAGAATTAAAGTAATAGTATTAAATAAATGGTTTCCCGTTAGATATCACAGCTATGACCTTATTTTTTGAAGCTGAGATTATAAAAGTACGCAGACTAGGTGTTGCCAGTTTAAATAAGCAAATATATGAAAATTAAAAATTAAAGGGTACGGAAACCTTTGTGTGTGAGTTCAAGTGGCACTTGTCTTATTTATTTGTTATTTGTAATTTTATTTTTATATATTATAAAATGAAATTGCTGAAAAAACTGTGTTTTATCAAAAAATCTAAATTATACCAAAACATCATATTTTCATCAAAACTTTACAAATAAACGATAAGATATATCAATTTACTTGAATATCAAAATTTCAGAAAAAAGAACTAAAAACTATCAATAATTGAAGGATCGCCGCGAATAACGTTGCAAATGACAAAATAATAATTTTTTAGGAGAGCGAAAAAACGTATTTAAATGGTTTGATTATCTCCACTGACTGACTCATTGTAATTGCGTTTTGACGGTGATAAAATGCATAATTTTAATGTTTTGTTGTTGGAACAAATGTAAGAGAGTAAAATTAACGGTAATCTGCAAAAAAAAAGGTTTTGAAAAAATTGTCTTTTACAACGTTATTCGCGGCTTTGCTTCAATTGTAAAAGTGATGAAAACTTTAAAGTTTGCAAACAAAGAAAAAAAAATACAACATTTCTAACATCAAATCAGACACCAGGGTGGGTGCCCTGCTTTAAGATAATTTGCGTCGAACCCTTCAATAATAATGCTATCAACCTCCACTTCACTATATATTTTTTGGTGCTTTAAATGAAATGGTTGAAATCTTTAAATAATACTAAGACTTTTAAAGGAAAGCAATGTATGACATTATGACGTGAAATTTTTTTATGTAAAAATTTAATCTTTAAATTTGGATTGCTGCGAATTAGTCCTAAAGAAATGCCGATCTGTTTGTCAAAAAAATATTTTTTGTTAATTAACAAAAATGTTTATTCCTTAAATATAATATAAATACTTCCGCTAAACTCTTTGGAAAAAAAACATATTTTTTTCATATTTCAGACATAATTTTTCGACTTTTCAAAAACATGCATGAAAAACACAGTTAAACAAAGAACATAAGAGATTTTTTATTTCTATTTTTTAACACAATAGTTACATACCCATTTCATTTACAATTATCCTTGATACACACACACACTTACATATATTAATAACACTTTTGGTGTGAGTGTAGTGGATATACAAAATCATTTCCAGCTTTTGTAGCAAACAAAACTATATATCATCAACAGCAACAGCAACAACATCATCATCATAATAAGGCTGTCAACTTGTGATGACATTGTCAACTGACTTGTCAAAAATCTACATCAAATCCAGATATATAAATATACACACGAATAAACTAACAAACACACATGTAAAACAATATTTTATTGTGCGTATTTTTAGTTTTTTTTTCGCATTTGTAGAAAGAAAGAATCTGTTTTTTTATACAAAAGTGGGTGGTTGTTTATAAAATTAAAGAGACATTATTTTTATATTGTTAAATACTGCTTAATGTTAAAGGTTATTTGTATATGTATGTGTGTATAAAGGAAATTTTATAGAAAATCTACTTACTCTTAAAGTAAATATATTTTGTCCGGCTTTGTCTGGTTCCGCTCTTAGGGTCATTAAGAAGAACACTGGTGAATAGCTTCTGCTCACCTTGTGTTGTGCCGTTAATATAGGAAATACCAAATTGAATCAGTTCTTTCGAAAAAAACACATTTGTTTAAATTTCGATATTGGGACCTCTTTTCAGGTTTAATCTATCAATCGAGTTTATAAAAAGGTTAAAAAACGTAAAATTTTTATTAAAATCGAGTCTATTGGTTTTTTGTTTTAACCCTTCATTGCTTTCCTGAGTACTTGCAGTTAATTTCATACAAAATTTCCAAATTCAAGATTTATATCTTATTTATCAGGTGCAGATATCAACCTTAACGAATTCTAGTCAATCTGATCGCATACTGTCATTTTCGATAATTGAGGGACTAAATAAAATGTGGTGTAATCGTAACAGCTTTAAGAATCAGAAAAAGAAAAACATAGGGCAAAAGGATCGATAACAATGGATGGTCACTAACGCCTAATAATACTTTACTTCATCGTTTTATAATCTGCAACACAGCTGGAAAGGTTATAAATAATTTTTGCATTCCGTTTGTAATTTCTTAAACATCCAATTCCCACTATATAACGAATATTTATTCTTGTTCTTTACATGTAAAGGCGTCGATTAAGCGATGTCCGTCTGTGCGTAATAAGGTTAAAATCAATTTTGCCACGGCTCAAGATCAGCCACAGGAAATTTATTACCACCATTCTCTCACACCCATTTTTTAAAGAGGTGATATTGAAATATAGAAACATCGGTCCATAAATGGTAAAAAGATGTTCAAAAAATGTGAGCGCCTATATATTTAATCGACTTTAAAAAAGTCTTTTATTTTTGAAACCATATCCATTCGACTGTATGTTGCTTTTTTATATTTGTGCCCGCAGAACCCAGACATTTCTGAACCGATTTTGAAACTTTTTCCTTTATATGAAAGGTGGTACTTACAGATTGGTTCCGTTTTAAAAACAGTTCTTAATCTTTAAAATTAAAGGGTGTCGTCATACAACATACAGGTTTATTGCGAGTATAATGAACAGTTAAGGGCACTACTTCGAAATTAAAATAACTTCGTATCAATATAGCTGCTAATGGCAAAAAGTGATACAAAAATAAATCTAATAATTAAAGGGTTCCCCCAATAGGCCTTATCTTTTGAACCGTTATAGACAAACGATTGCAAATTGAACAAAATGTCGATTTCTATGACTGTAATAGTAAAAAGAATAATTATTTAAAATTATAAATTAAAGGGTGCCCCAATAGTTCATTTAATTTGATGTATATGGCTTGAAATTAACAAAGAAATTTTTTTGCTAACTCCGACATATTAACAAATAAAAAAATTAGATTTGGAAGGTAAAGGGCGTCCCAATAGTTTATGTAATTAGAAGTATGTAATCAAACTTTTGAACCATTATAACAGACAGCTGAAACTTACAAGAACCTGTATTGCTAAGCCCGCTTTATTAACAAGTTTATAATTTGAGTTTAGATATAAGAGGGTGTTCCAATAATTGATATAAAATGACCTATGTGGACCTAACTCTTAAACCGTTATAGACAAACGTTTGTAAATTGGACAGAATGTCGATTTCTATGACCGTTTTAGTAACAAGTATTAATATTCAAAATTATAAATGAAAGGGTGTCCAAATAGTTTATGTAATTTGTCGTATGTAGACACACTTTTGAACCGTTATAGAGAAACAGCTAAATCTTTAAAGTCCCCTGTATGAATAAGTTTATAATTTAAATTTAGAAATAAAAGGGTGTTCACAAAATAATGTAATTTCATCATTATATACAAATTTTTTAAAATTAGAAAATAAGAAGTATAAATGTTTTAAGTTATAAATTAAAGTGTGTTACAATAGTTTTTGTAATATGATATATACTGCCAAACTCTTGAACCGTTATAGACAGATGGTTGAAATTATTAACAAGGAAATTATTTGCTAATTCTACTACAATAGCCCATATAAAATTTAAATTTGGAAATTAAAGGGTGGCCCTTTGTTTGCTGTAATTTGATGTATATTACCAACTGTTGAATGGTTGTGGACAGACGATTGTAATAAAAAAGGCGCTGCAGTACTGTCTGCTATAACAAGTATAAAGTTTGGAAATGGAATACAAGAGCGTCCCAATAGTTAATGTAATTTGATGTATGTGACCATACTTTTAAACCGTTAGAGGCAGTCATATAAAAACTGCTTTTAAGCCGGTTTGTTTTTTTGCCAAGAATTGTAATTGTACAAGTATAATTGAAAACTAAATACCTGGCATCGTTAGAATCTGTGAATTTCTTAAAACATATTTATTATATTCTAGATTTAAGGAAGTTTTGCTATAAGATTTCTAATAATATTTTACACTTTTACTTTGAGTTGAAGTTGAAAGCCTATTATGTTTCAACTGAAATTATATCCTACACCCTTCGTCTTTACGATCTTAATGACTCGTGTAAATAAAATTATTTAATAAAATCAGAATAAAATTGCACAAAATCCAAGTTCTTTCATCTTAAATATTATTTTGCTTTCCAATTTTTGGAATAAAATGTCAGAAATTTGTGGAATTAGATGGAAATAATTACATAAAGATAACACAAACTGAAAACAAAAAAAGAAAAAAAAAACGGAAAAATCAATGAGTGCTACTTATATGACAATCAAATGATTGACAGCAAGGACTGGACATTTGTTTTATTATTTTTATTTTCATAAGTTGGTGATGAAAAGCAAGGGAGAAGATTTAATAAGCTTTTTTCAATGAATAAGTGTCAACAAAATACAAGTTATTTTGATAGGCAGATGGAAAAGTACTTCTCATATGATTATTTAAAAATTGTATAAGATTTTACTGCCAGAAAATGTTATTGGACAAAGCATTTCAGTTATCAAATCTGAGACGCACCTTGCTTTTATCAAAGGGAATATATATTTATGTATGTGTTTGTGTCTTACTCACAAAGTAATCTTCATTCTTTAAAAATAGTTTGTATTCGTTAATGCCAAAATAGACATGAGATGGAAATGTAAATGACAGTTAATTCTGACAGGTGCGTCATTTTCTTAACAATAACAACCAACATAAATAAAATATTCATACTTGATCTAAACTAAAAAAGTCTCAAAATATTGTTTATAGTGTATTTCGAAATAATTTTTTGTAATATGGTTGGAGTTACAATAAGCTTTGTGTGGCTCTCTGTGAATTTAATTGATGTATAATTTTTTTCAACAATTAAAAAAATAAAAATAAAATAGCACGAAGTTTTTTAAAAAAATTAAATAAATTAAAAAATATTCCCGTGTCTTTAATTAAATAATTTGCAAAGTGCCTGTGCATATAAATAAATTATCGTAGTGTTTTTGATATTTTATTTTTCATACTCTTTCAACTGTATAAAAGAGCCGAAAAAAAGTCAGCCGTATATAGTGGAGAAAGAAAAGTATAATTACTGTAGGTTATCGTTGTTTTTGCTTAAACTTTGGATTTTGTCTATGCTTTATTGTTTAAAAAAAAATCTTTAGATTAGATTCCTGAAGAGTTAAGTAAGCGGTAACGAAAAGGCCATCGAGACGTGCTTTGAGTCTCAATATTCAATATTGGTAATAAATTTATTCGGGATAATTAAAAAAAAGCACGAAGTTTTTTATAAAAATTAAAGAAATTAATAAATATTTCCGTGTCTTTAATTAAATAAAACAAAAAACGTCGGAAAAGTAAAAGCTTTAATTATATAATATTTTTTAATTATTACTCGTAGTCGAACTATTTAATATAATAAACAAATGCATACTTTTAATTAGGCCTGAGCTCTTAAATGTTTTATTTTCTAAGTTTATTAAGAAGAAAAATTATTAACATATTTTTCTATTGATTTTTAAGGAATATTCCTTGTATTCGTATTTATAAAAGTATATCTGGATCGCTAAATCCATCATCAGTATTCTTTGCATCTATGTACGTTAGGTTGCGTATGTTGCAAATATCATCTATTTAAAAAACTACTTTTATAAATACAAATACAAGGAATATTCTTAAGCAATCTATAATCTCGTTGCCATAACAAGTCGGCAGGGATCTGACGTCAGGTGTTTTAAGAGATGAAGCCAGACGACATATAAAACCATAGAATTATTGCAGTAGCTTCTTCCAGAGCAAAGATTTGAGACATAGTCACATATTTAATACATTTTTTTGATAATTTTATGTTAACACTCATCCCAAATTGTTACCCAGCTAAAAACAAAGGTTAAATTTTAAAGAAATAATACACAATAAAAAATCGCCACCGATCTTAAGGTTGACAAATACCCGTTAAATAAAAAAGTTTTATTTCTCGAAACAATTCTAATGCAGCCCTAAATATATTTCAAATTGACAGCTAAACATGCAAATCCTATCATTGTGTGAACTGGACTTCTTTAAATCGCCTTTATTTTTGAAACCATACAGAGAAAAGAAATTCGTTATAAGAACCGAATTTGTTACCAATCGAATTATGTCGGTTTGTGTGTATTCTCTTGAATTATTTTTATTTTCAAAAATGATTCTTGGGTGACTATAAAGTATTATTGTGAATTAAATACAACAGTAAAATATTTTAATATTTCCTTTTATTTTAAAAATAATTATAGAAATAAGATTATACATCATAAATTTTATGCGCATCGAAGTCAGACTACTCCTTTCTTTACATCAGGATTCCTCGTTTTCCACAGAGCTTTTTCAACTTTCCATTCCATACAGCAGGTTTTGCTGCTGAAAAGTGTATTAAATATTTTAGATTTTTTTTTTTTATTTAAAAACGTCATTCTCAGATTGATTTTGAACTTCCCTTTCAGCAATATTGGAGAACTTTACACCACGAACAATATATTTTTGTATTTTTAAACTCAAATATTCATGATTTTTGGACGCAAATATCATTTGTTAGCCTTTAATGTTAAAAATAAGTCAAAATTATAATTTAATTATATTAAAAATCAAATAATTATATTAGCGATTAAATTTTGAACATATCAGTCGAATTTTTACCAATCCTTTATCTGTGTGCATATAGACGTTGTTAGACTTATCATGTTAAATAATCTGTTAGAAAAGACAAAATATAAGGAAAAGTCATCCAACTGCAGGAGTTCACAATTTTATCCGGTTTCTGCCATTAACCCAAAAGTTTACTTAATTTTTTTTTTCTGTTTTTTACAGCATAAGAAAACATTAAGAAAATTTTTTTATGAACAATATATTTGTGTGACATTTTTACAAACTAATAAAATTACATATTTTTTTAATATAGTTAAAGATTTCATGAGAAGTTTCCTGAAGAGCTATGTAAGCGGTACTGAAATGGCCACCGAGACGTGCTTTCACGTTCAATAATCAATACCGGTGGTTTTATTAATTTTGTCGGGATAAAACACGATCTTTTTAAATTTTAATTGATTTCAGGAAATTTTTGTAAAAAATTACTGATTTTGCTAAGAAACCAACTGAAATAACTTTATTGGTAATTTTTAGAAAATTGCATTCCCTTATTTGTTACTACCGGGTTAAATTGATTCAAAAAGAAATCATATGCATACAACTCAAAGTATCCAATCTGAGTTAATTAAGTTCCCTTATTTAGTTATTCCTCTGCCACTAGTGTGCACAATTTTGCTTCCATTTATTTACTGATTTATTTGCCAAATATTTTGCTTCTATTGCACTATACAGTTTACAGCTTTCAAATAAAATTTATGAGCAAATTAAAGGTTTAATAATTTAAAAAAAATATTTTTATGACGAATTTTTTTAAACAAAAATCTCACATTGCCTTATGAATATATGGAAAATCTGACTCTCCAGCGCTAAGCTAGATTGCTGTAAATTAAAATTTCAGAAACTTAGGCTTAGACGACATTTTATCTAAAATGATACTTTTTGCCTTCGCGGTACTTTTTTAAATGTGAAAACGGCTGGTTTGTAAAAATATGAATGTACCCAGGAAAAAATTAGACATTACCTTTAAAAGTACTTACCGTATAATGACTTACTTTTGTGATTGCCATATTTTGTTACTCGCTTACAAAACGCATTACACTATCTTCCAAAAAAGGAAGTAGTAATGGAACTAGTTCTTTATGTTAAAAGAGACTACCGTACTAATGATTCTCATTAATTCCTACAATAATTAATTTAATCGATTCTCAGTAATTGATTATAAAAATTTCATGCCTTGTTAAAATAATTAAATTGGCAATCTAGTTAGGAAGTATTTCCGCCAAAAATGCTTAATTCCACACTCGATTACCTTTTCAAAAATTTTTTGCTGGGTAATATATGCAAACTTTTCGAAAGTACTATTTGATCTTTTCGACATCGTTAAAATGCAAATGAAAATATTATCTTCTTTAAAGATTACATTTTTTAGTAAAATTTGCTCGTTTTAGAAATTACCCAAAAACGGGTATTTAACTATTGAATACATAAATGACCAAAAAAGCTTTAATTTAACAAAGACGAAAATAAAGAAACAGAAAAAATCACAAAAGTTTTTAGCAAACACTTAAAAAATATTTCATCAAAGGGGGTTCTTATCCTCTTATTCTCTTTTGATGCTGCTTTTATTCTCATCTTGTATGTATGAGTTTTTAAGGACATATTTGTTGTTGGCGTTATATTATTGTTGTTTGCTAGGATAAGATGAATTCTGGATTTGATATGTTTTGTTAAGCTTATAAATGTATTTAATTTTATGACAAAAAATGTCACAAAATTCATTCAAATGTCAATCACAGTCACTTTTTCTATTATTACTGCTGTTGGTGTAGTGATATATGAACTCAAGTTGGGGGGTGGGTGAAAATTTAACATAAAATAATTTTTAAATATAATCAACCATTTTTAATTATTTCATGTATATATTTTATATTATTATATTATTATACTACTAAGTCTTTTGAAAAAGATTAATGCATTAAAAAATATTGTACTTTTGTTTCTAGATATACAGTGGAACCCCGATTCGGATGGAATCTGTAAAGGGTTTTGATAAAATAAGATTTCAGCTTAAAGGATGTTCATTTAAATTAATAATTAAAGAAAGTTAAAAACACCAAAGAATTTTCTCACTAATTGAAAAAAAAAAAAACAAATTAAACTGTTAATAATAAGAGCGCATTCCCTTGTGGTTAATTGGCCAATTTATTTTAGCCAAGCATCTCGTATGTGGAATAAACTCTCTGCGGAGGTCTTTCCTGCCACTTTCAAATTCCCAGAAGCACTACTCCCTCTTTCCCTTTTCCCGTAACCTAATTTTCCAGTTTTGGCACAATGCATTGCCTACATTGGAGTCATCCCCTGAGTGCTGGTCCTAATTAAAAAAGTTTTCTATATCGTACAAAAATAAAATTAGTATCTAGGATTTACAATTTATATATCCTGTTTTGAAAAAAATAAAATTTAGAAATTTAAAATTAACATTTGCTCACTTCACTTCATATTTCTTTAACGATAAGTGTTTTTATAATTGAAAACTCAATTTACTTCTGCGGCTCATTTTGACAAAACTGCAATGAGATGCAGAACTTTACAATATAATTCAATTCAAGTAAGTGTAAAGCGAACAGCGGAATAATGTCGGTGTGTCTGACATTGGTTCAATAGAAGCGAAATTATTTCAACCAGCTTGTAAATGTTTCATTAAGTATTACGATTTTAATACAAAGTCACAAAGTCGCGTTCAAGAAGTTAAGAATTTAATTCAATTTGTCGATAGTTTCGATAAATTTTGAGGGGCAAATAAAAAATTAGTACATAAAATTCATTTTTCCTCTGTGTTCCATATTGATAATTTTGCATTAAAAAAATCTACCTTGAATAAAAAACTTCCAAACTCTTTTAAATACATACCCTTTCGTTAGAGTTGGAAAAGACTCCTGCGGGGATCGATCTCTTTCTGACTAGTCCTCCGCGCAGGTTTCTATAACGATCTGATTTTACACAGATTGCAGATAGAAGTCTGATAGCATAATAAATTTGTTGCTTGCATTCTAATACAGGAACTCCTAGGAACCTTCGCTTTCGTCGGCAGACTCAAAAGTTTGTCAAAATTATTTATTCACAAAATTCTGCTTGAAACCTAATGCCGGTTTAGCTGTAAATGAATATTTATTTGGATTCACTAATATCACTGACTATTTCTGCTTTTCATGACTATAATTTCATGTTAAGATTATAAAAATTTTGTATTCCCTAATGTAAGAGAATTGGGAGTATCAATTAGCTGACGCCAGTCAATTTAGAACGTTCTGACTTTTTAAATTGGGAACATAATAGCACTGTTAGGATATTATTTAGCCAAAACTATAAATTGCATGGTAATCTTTTGCCGTAATTTCCCAGTTTAAAAATTCATAGCTTTACAGTTCCATATTGTAAAACTCTAATTGTTTCAGCTATGTATATGGGCCATTTGATCGGATTTTATGCTGTCATCTGTCGTATTAATTCCACAAGTTTAAAGTTAAAACAATATTGTTAATAAGAGTGTAATAAAATAATAAATAATAATAATAATAATAATAATAATAATAATAAAAAAAAAAAATAATAATAATAATAATAATAATAATAATAATAATAATAATAGTAATAATAATAATAATAATAATAATAATAATAATAATAATAATAATAATAATAATAATAATAATAATAATAATAATAATAATAATAATAATAATAATAATAATAATAATAATAATAATAATAATAACAATAATAATAATAATAATAATAATAATAATAATAATAATAACAATAATAATAATAATATAATAATAATAATAATATAATAATAAAATAAAATAAAATAAAATAAAAAATAATAATAATAATAATAATAATAATAATAATAATAATAATAATAATAATAATAATAATAATAATAATAATAATAGTACTTATTATGTATGTCTGCGATCTATGCAAAAGTTCCTATTTTTAAACTTTTTCCACGCTCCCACTAAAGTGAGTTTTTTCATACAAAGAAAGAAGGAAAATTCTTAATGTTGCATTAATGTCCCAGTGAAAACTATTTATCTGAAAAAAAATACTTATAAGTTCTCAAAAACGTAACTTAAAACGAGTAACCATTGATGTGGGTGAAAACGTTATCTTAGATTTATCCGAGAGTTGCTAAATGTCTTGGAAATACACCATGACGACTTCAAATTTTAACCTGGTTGAAATTAAAATCCGCTTGCAAAACGAATACACGCATCAGGGCAGTTATGGGGAACTCTGTGATAAAAAGGGAAGTTGTCAATTATCAGTCGATAAACAGAAGTCAAATGTATAGAGTAATGTAGTAGAATATATAGTTGAACGAGATTCCAAGTCGAAATGTTTGCTTTTAAAAACATAAGGAAAAGAGGTTGAAAAAGAACACAAAAAAATTTTCTACTTAAGAGTTTAATTTACGCGATATTATATTAGAACAGTAAAATTTTTATTACGGCCCGGTCTACTTTAGACGGAGTCATAACGGGAATTTTTTCACTTTTAAAAATATTTAATTATTAATCTAATTTTATTCCAAATAGATCCATATTTGTCTTCTAATATTTTAATACTGCTTTCAAGTCGATTACTATATACTCGTTTGTTTATTGGTAATCGACTTAAATTAATAATGTTCACTTGGCACTGTATTTTCTATTTGTTTATGAAGTTATTAAATAATATTTCCAGAATTAGTCGAACATATTTAACAACTACTGTCTACACAACCATAAACACGCCTGTAACCCATCTGTTTTATTAAATATGTAGAATATAAAAAAAACTAACATCAATCAAAAACAATTAAACTTAATCCTCAAAGAAAACTATTGATATATTTAGACAATTTAAATAAAACAATAACAAAAATATTGATTAAAATTTGTGTGTGTGCTGAGCCTGACTTAGATTTTACAAAATAAATAAATAGGAATTCTAAATAAAATTTATATATTTATTATCATAATAAATGTGTATGTTTCAAATGCCGGAATATTTATATTTGTAGACACACACATTATATTTTAATATGTAATTATTTTCATAAAATTATACTCAAAGGAAACCAAAACAAATAGACAGAAAGACAGACACACAAACTTGCAGCCAAGCAGACATCTGTCAAATCTATTACCGGCAATAATCTGCTGCAATGTAAATGTAACTGATGTATGTGATTAAATTAATAGAATCTTATGCAGTTTGCAAATGAAAACATTAACCATAATATAAATGAGAAGGACACGTATGATGACAAGCGTGATGACAATAGCAAAAAAAAAACTCTCTAGGAACAGAAGCTTTAGCAGCTATATATCGACTAATATTGTTGCCATTTAGGTAAATATTGCATGCAACGCACCAGAATATTTTCAGAACAACGCATTACTGACGAGAATGCTTGAGCATATTTACAAAAATACACATACATACAAAAGGTAAATAATCGTTGCAATAGCAACAAATTGAGATGTGTCACATCAAGAATGTAAGTGTTGGTTGAATTTTGTTATCTTTGGTACTATTCTTACCTATGCACTAGAGGAAATTTTGCCCCTTTTTTTTGGCCAAAAATAATTACAGCCAAACGGCAGGACCAATTTAAATGATTTCTTTTTACATGACTTTTGGAAGACTTTTAAGAGGGAGGGACGGATGCTTAAAGCTTTGCATACACTAAAAAACGTTAGTAAAGTAAATTAACTAAGAATAAGTTCTAAAGGGGTCACCAGTTTAGGTTTCCCTATCCATGATTTTTTAGATCTTTGAGAGACTCTCTGGTGTTCTAAAATTTTTTAACTTCCAAAGAAAACAGTAGAAATTTAGCTTACCAGCCGTCCAGGCTTCGATTTAGTGAAGGCAGACTGCGTTTCAGGTTTTCTAATCGAAGTATTGCCTTTAAGCCAAATAGCATGCTGTTTTTAAAAAACTTTGAAACCCCTACAACTTTTATGCCATTTCAAATTCATATTTGATTAAACTTTTATTGACCGCTTCTTTATTCATTGTTTAATGGTTTCGGAGCAATCACTGTAACTAAAATATGAAAAGACATGGACAGATGTAGCGGCTCTTTTGTCATATTCGTTGGTTGTGTTGCTCTCGCCATGTACTGATTAACTCTGAATTTTACACGGAGTATTCACCTTGAAGAATGCGTATTTTAAAAAATTTTGTAGATATCCGCAGTTAAATTTTATTAAATCAAGAAGGTAATTGATTGTCTTACAGATATATTATGGCTTTATGGCTTGCATGTGCTAGGATTTTTTTGGAAGTCTAAATAAAATTCCAATTCATAATTCCATAAGTTTATCTTAAGGTCACTTTAATTTTTCCAATTAAATCGATCTAATAGATGAGTTTACCAACATTTCACTATATATCATTAAAGTACTCACCTTCGACATTATTTTCCATTACTTAGTTTTTCAAAATTATAAATTATTATTATGAAATTTTTTATAACAAACTATCACAAAATTCACTGCACCTAGGCAAGCAAAACATGTGATAAAGTAACAGTCAGTTAATTCTTTCGAAAAATTTAAACAGAGATGTTTACTTTGTTATTCTTTCTTTATATTAGAGCATGAAAAAAATACACTTAGAAAAAATTTTGATTTTAATTTTGGCTAAAACATGGGTAAAATTTCCTATAGATCTGAAAAAATATCTGCATATACACAAATCAAATTTTTTAAAGTCGGTTCTTTTTTTTATCGAAGCAGTCTACAAACTAATATATATTGAACAATTCATTTAGGTGTGTTCATATACAGCGCAAGGAACCATACTACAATTTATACTGTAGCTACTATCCGACTTAAGTCTTCAAAATATTTCGTTAACTTTTCCCAATGAAGCGGATGGCAAGGTAATATCTCTAAATTGATTACAAATAAAAAGAGCATTGACAAAAGAAGTTGCTTTAGAATCTAAAGTTTTGATTAAATCACGAAAAATTATCTACTGCTAAAGATGGCTTCAGGTGTCAATAATGTCAACGGCTCTTTCATTACAGAAGACGCAGAGAATTCTAAAACTGACTGAAGCAACCTGAATTAATTTGCGATTGCAGAAGCTTCTTGAAAACTTTAAACAAGATCGACTGAAGTGCTACAAGAGAATAACTCTTGCTAAATTAAATAGATCCAGGTTCTCATCTTTAGACTTCTTTTAAGGAAAATCTTAATCGTCTTATATGCCATAGAATTTGAATCCTTCGAAACGAAAGTGCAATTAGTGGTAATTCATTACTTTAGAAAAAAATCTAAGTATTTAAATGACATGCTTTTTCTTAATCCGTTTATGAACATAAGGAAAATTTTTCATTGCAATTATTTGAAAATATTAAAATATAATGCAAACATCTTCAATATAAAAAAATACATAAATTTACAATCAAACTAACTGATTTAGCCGGAAGTACTAGCTCTACTCTATGGGCTTTTCTTAGAAATGGTAAATTAATTGTCAATGTTATTTTTTTTTTAATTTAAACAAAAATATTATAAAAAAACAAAAATATTTATATTTTTCTCTAAGTAATTTTGTAAATATTTTTATATAAATATTTTTTTTTCCTGAATGTGTTACAAAATATTAAAAAGAAATTAGAAAACAATATTTGCTTAATAAATTAGGAAAAAAATGAAATTAACTACCTTTATTACCTGTCATTCAAAGATGCAATCAATCTATTAGATCTATTGACAATGGTAAAAATTTAAAAAATAATATTCTTTGAAATTTGCAAGGGCCATTACCTTGATTTTTATGCTTTACTTCCCAGTTTTCCCCCTTTCATCTCCCTGGGTCCGAGCAGGCTTTGACAACCATGATATAATATATTATATTTAACAATTCAAGGAAAAGGGTTTAGCCATCATTCACCAAAAATATTAAGAAGAAATCAGACTAGGTACCTTTACACCTCTGACATAATAGATAACCTATAAAGATTTGAAAATGAATTTTGGCTTTAGTTCGTTTATTTTAATTTCTAAAAATCTTTTTTTAGAAAGAAAAATTATTTTACAAATGTTTCTAAAGTTCGGACGTTTTCCAAAGAAAGCAAGAACCATTAGACGCCAGCGGAATGTAATGCTGCAGCTTATGGACTGTTGCGTCCTTAATCAGCGTTCTTCGCATCTATCTACTTTAGTTGTGTAATTGTAAACATCATCTATTTAACCAACTTTGTCCGCATACATTTGTAAAATAAGTTTTCTTTCTAAAAAAAGGTTTTTCGAAATTAAAATAAATGAAGTAAAGCCAAAATTAATTTACGATTCATTTATTATATCCACAGTTCAAATCCTAATTTAATAAAAATTAAAAAATACTCTATCACGTTTTAGGCCAACAGAAAATACTTGTCAAATTATTCGTACTATTTACACACAGAAAAATTACATTTAATTCTAGATTTTTTAATTTTTTGATTGGGTTACAAAATTACTAATATAAACAAAAATACTAATATAAACTAAACACCTAAAAAAGATGTTAAATCGTTTGGTTCTAGAAAAATCTAGACGTTTTAACTCGCCTATAAATAGAAATTGCTGTAGTGATCGGCATGGCAGTGTTAAACAAAACATGAAACAAAAAAGTTGTTTATGTATACAATTATAGTATGTGCCGTTTAATAGTGTTGTTAACAAAATTATAAAAAGATTAGTTAATTAAACGACATTTAATAATACTTCTCTGCTTTTTAAAAACAAAAAAAAAAAAAAACCCACGAGTAAATAAAGACAATAAAAGTAAAAAGTACAAACGTACGATTTACGGCTTTTGCCGCTTTCAGCATAAATTTACGAATATTTAATACTCTAGAGTGAAGTTCATCTACAATTAAGCCTGATTGTTGAGGAATTTAATTAAAATTGAGATATTTCCTTCTGTGTAGAAATGTAATTTTAAAAATAATTTTCGTTCAAATTGCCATATGAAAAGTACTTTTTCAACAAATTATAACATCTTGTTTACTACCTTTACGAAGTTATGGTACTGAACAGCTGTAATTTCAACAGAAGCGACACCAACCAACAGCAATGTTACAACAAATCCCATAAGCAAACGAATTATTTAAACATGTTTGTCACATTCATCTTCCACTCAAAACCCTCACTTAGTAATCATATATGAAAATGTAACAGGCACACACACACAACACACACACATTCCAACAACAGCAGCTATTCAGAGAGAAATCGGCAGAATATTTAGCGGCTATAGAAACTGTTGCTGTATTTGTTGTAGCTCTTGTTCTAAGTAAAATCAAAATCTTTTACTAATTAACATTTTCGACGTGGTTAATGTCAGTTTTGCCAGAATATAAACGTACACATAGAATACGCATACACACACACACACAGACACGTTTCTTTGATAAACATGCCTAGATTTCATTCGTGTGTGACATTTATTAGGTTAGGTCGCGATTTAATGACACATGCGAAACGCTTAATTTATGTTAGTTCTTGTAAATGTGTGCGTTTGTTAGGGGATACAAATCTTCCAAATAAATATCTATGTGCTTGTTGCTTAAAGACGTGATAAATTTTATTTCCTGCTTAAATTCGTACACAAGTGTTCATTTACCTTAAAGTTCCGCTGATTATTTTGTCGTGCTAAAACCTCATAGGTATTTACGGTGATGGCTGAGCTGTAAATTAAATTGATGTAGTAAATACTAATTACGAAGAAATTTATTTAAGGACGATTAAATTTATTAAGACATCAAAAAGGAGTAAGTAATTTGTTACTTTTTTACTTAAACTAAAATTCAAAAAATCGTTTCTAGAGTAAAATTATAAAACTAGTTGTTATGTTAATAACAGTGTTTAAATTGCTTGCTTAAAAATAGCAATAGCACTTAAACCTTTGCTTTGTTTGCATGTTTTAAAGCAAATAAAAAAACTAAATGTCCTAGCATTTACAAAATATTTCATTATAAACAAAGCAACAGCAAAAAGCAATTGCAAAAGAAAGAAAGAAGCGGATTTGCTTCAGCTGTCTATATGTTTGTTTCTACAGCAAAGCAATCAGCAAAGCATTTATTTTGAAAACGTTTGCTGTTGCTTGAGCAATCAGGTTTTCTTTATTTTTATTTTTGCTTAACTCTTTAATACAAAGTTGTGGCTGCATTTGCTTTTTGCAGTTTTCCACAGCAACTGTTAAGGAGCGTTTTATGCATTAAAAATAGTTAAGCATTTTTAATCCCTGGTTAATAACCAATTTAAAGTAAAGAAATTACCGGAATACTTTTACCCTGGTTAAACGTAAAACAAACTCTATATTTAAGAATAATTTAATGTGTTAAAGTTTTTATTTGGATTCCTTTTAATATTGATCTGGGATTTTCTTTATTCCTTCAAAAAACTTTTAAAGAAATGCACAGCAACCATCCATTAATTTTATTTTTATTTTTCTTTCACTTTACTACGTAAGGAATGCCATTGGAAGCCACTTATATTGCTACGAATATGCTTTATTTAAATAAAAAAAGAGGAAAAAATAGTTGTGACCAAGAAAGTGAAGCGAAATGGCCTATTATGTTTGTTTATTTCTAGCTTTGTGCTAGTTGCTTTTGTTTTGTGATCAAGAAGTTTTGTAGAAACTTTTAGCTTTCTAGACAGACACAATAGACCAATTTGTTTCACTTTCTTGTTCGCAATTATTTTTACTTCCTCTTTTTTTATTTAAATAAAGCATCTTCGTAATAATATGAATTTCAAAGAATGTATGAAATTAAAAAAAAAAATTAAAAAAAATAATGTAATATTATTTTGATCCTTCAACTACTTTGGAAGGAATTTTTTTCTTTAGCTTATGTAGTAGCTCATTATGCTTCCTTTAGCAATTTCAACCTTTTATGTAAGCCTTTCGCAAAGTAAATTATTTGGGAGTACTTGAGAAAAGGCTGTTGGCTGCAGCATTTACCGGTTTGTGTTTTGCAACAAAAACCGCTTTCAAAACATACAGGCGTGCTGAAGTAACTAATAAATTTTGTAATTTATTTCTAATACTATTTGTAAACGACACAGTAATATACAATATAAATTCCGTTTAAGGTGTGCAAATTGAAATGTCGGTTCAAAAGGAAAGGCCATGTATGTCAAAATCACTTTTACTAAATGCGTCATAATATTTCTTTGGCATATTTATATTGACAACACAAACACATTTTTGCATTTTGTTTTCATTACAATAATATGAAAAAAGTGTTCGTTCGCAGGTAATATGGGGTACATTTCTTAAAATGCCATAGATGATGAACCCTGAAAACATCATGCTACATTTAAGAACTTTTTTAATGTATACTTTTGGACTTCACAACAACTTTCTGGAGTAAAGCTTTTTACGTATAAAACTGTGAAATAAATTTTAATATTCAATAATTTTTATTTACTTCGTCATTGCGACAAGAAATAGTGGACTAGTGAATGGCTAACCCGTACGAATTATTTCTGTAGGATATACTCACGTGGGGTTAGACTAGAAGATGTCTCTGTCTTCAGATGTCTCTGACTTTGCAGCAAGGCGCAAATGTGACTTATTAGGATTATTATTAATTAAACTTTTAAATGTCATTGGTCAACGGTCATAATTCAAATTAAATAAAAGTGCAAAAAAATCAATTTATACAATAAAAATCATACAATTCCCAAAATTGTTTTCAAAAATCTCAATACGGAATTTTTAGAATCTAGCTGTATTTCACATACTTATAGTGGGTTAGTAAATATCTGTTATATAAATATTTTATTGTCGAATGGCCTTGATTATATTCGGAGAGAGAATTAAATAAAATTTGGTACTTCATATATATTATTTTATATAAAAATGTCATCGGCTCTTAATTCGTTAACAATTTTGATTTTTTTTTTTAGTATTTCCTTAAAGATCTTTTCAAAAGTTTTAAATGATACTTATGTTGGTACTTAAAAAACTTTAAAAGCCCATAACTCGGTAAATATGGGTGAGCGCCCATTGTTTCACTCGATATTTTTTCTTATTTTTTAATTCTTTATCGCCCCATATATTTATTTTTTGATTGGAGTTACTTTATTGTTCTAAATGTCATGAAAAAATTAGATGAGGGAGTGGAGTTTTGCCTGCTGCCTCGAAGATCATGGATCGATGCTGATTTCCAATAGCACCTCTTTTGACGCTACATCTAATCGATTGACATATTTATTTGCATAAGAACTCATAATATATATACTTCATGGGATCGGAAATAGATTTTGTATATGATGATGATATTTTACGTAAAATCATATATAGTACTGAGTTTTTTATTTTTTGATTCCCTGTCACCCCAATTTTTTTTATTGAAGTTACTTCACTAAACTAGATTTATATTAACAATAAAAGGTATATAAGATTTGACAAAGCCATATATAGCACCCTTACTTGTTTTTTTACTCTTTTTTAATATTTTTAATTTTTGGAATTATTTATAAGTCCAGATTTACACTATGCAATTTTTAAAACATTTTTTTCTCAATTTTCTTTTTAAATTACAGCATTATGCGTTATCTAAAAATTAACATTAGCAACAGTAACATCCCCTCAAAAATCAAGCAATACCATATTGCTTACTCCTCCTGCTTTACAAACAAGCAAAAATTTCATGCTAGTTTCATGAAAAATTGCATAGTGTAAATGCCGTATAAGTCGACTATTTTAGCATTTTAACCAATGAATAGTTTTAATCTGACTCAAGTTCACGTATATATATTTTAATTTCTAAATTTATTAAGAAGGAAAAATGATTTAAAAATAGTTTCTTTTAAATTTTTCGAAAAAAAAATAATAAAATAAAAATTACCCACTAGAGCAGTTTCTGGGACGCTACATCTGGTAATGAATCCATCCAGTAATTTAACGTGAACTTATTTTCCAAATTTATTGAGAAAGGAAACACCGAACTAAAATTATTATTTTGTTTGTATAATATTCTCTGTTATGTCGTCGCCACATTTTTGCCACGAATATGCCAAGAATTCAATTTTTTTTAAATATTACACTGTGTTTTGCTGTGTCCGAAGATATTTTTACATCACATCGCTGTTACAGATCACAGATAATACCGCTAATTAGTAAGCAGCAAATAAGTGAGAAGTTGCCTGAAATTCCACTGTAGTTTTATTTTCTGCAAGCAGCTATAAAAGTTTCTTTAAATGAAGTGGAAGCCTTTCCGAAAAGGTGAAGCCCCTATGCCAATTTGTAATTGCCTTCTAGGTCTAATAAATTTAAAGACCCCTGATAAAATTAGGGGATGTGCAAGAAGTTATGTATGTATAATAAACAGTGTTTTGTAAAATTAATAAAAAAACAGATAAGAAAAAACTCATTTAAATAAATTTATTAAAATGATTAACAAAAAAGGCTTAAATAAATTAAAATCTAAATAAAATGCGCTTTTGTATTCATGTTCTAGAAAAAAGGCTGTAAAAAATGCAAACTTCAATTATCTATTGTGACATAACAAATTATGCAATTTAATGAAAATCCATCCATATCTGATCTATGGATAATGAGTGTATTTTATTATTACAATAAACAACCACACACACATTAATAAACACATATACCAATAAAAACCAACCATGTTTATTAATGTGTTTGTAATTTTAATTCAGTTTTAAGTTTTTTTTTTTTTTGGTTGTAATTTTATTTTTTTGCCAATATGTACCAGAGTCAGGCAGCGTTGATGTTTTACTGCTGCCATAATAAATGTCAGTCAATAAACATAAAACGCAAAAGTAAGAGATGTGTCAAATAAATTAATTTTGCAACAAAAGCAATCAAAACTAATTACAACACGGCAGACAATATATTAATGACGTGTCAAAATTAACATTTCATTATTTGGATTGAAACAACAAAAATACTTTTTAAACATTCACATACAAAATAGACAAAAACAAGTGAGAATACAATATTATAAAAAAAAAGTTTTTTATTTTTATTTGGAGAATGACAGTAACAAAATGCACATGTTAAAAAGGACAACAAACTGGCTATTATTATACACATGCACTGACAAAGTATAAATATGAATGCACTAACACTAGCACACAAATTCGTACTCACATATTTTAATAGGCTGTCGTAAATACTAAAACATTGTAGGAGTAATTAGAAAAATCCGTGGAACATTTAAATAAATAATCAGTTGCTGCAAATATTTATACTTACAGTTTGAATATAACTATTATTGCATTTGAAACAAAAAAAAAAAAGAAAAAATAAAAAATAATTGCAAAATTTACCAGTGTCCACATACATACATAAAAGTATAATTGTTTGTATATGTGTGTTAAAATAATTACAATAAATTGACATCTTAAGTGGACGATTAACAAAATTAACCCTCTATATCACTGGGCCATTAGTAAGAAATTAACTAAATTTATTATTAAAATATTAGCATTTCTGTTGTTGATCATCGGCTTTGAAAGTTTCCATTAACTTATCGAGAGTTTTAGCAGCCTTAATTTTATTCAAAGTATAATATTATAATAAGAAAATAATTTTTCTAGTGTTATTATTATTATTAATTTTTTTTTTTTTTGTGAAATATGAAACCACACATAACAGTTACTAACGAGTACGCTGCCACCACACTTAGCGCAATGTTCGGTCCATGTACCCAGAGAAGTTTTATAAACGAAAAGGGCGAATCAGGGCTATTATTATAGAAATTTATGTATTTAAAAAATATAAAGCATTTTAAGCAAAATAAAATTAGAACTTTTTTTTAGCGATTTTTTTTATGGAAATATGCTTTTTTGTTTTTTATTCATGAAAAATCCACATTGACAGAAGCAAAGTCAATAATTGAAAATAAATAAATTTAAATTTAAGGCGCAAAATTCTCATTTGGTTAATTTTTTAATTCACGTAAGTAATAATGGTTAGACAACAAAGTAATTGTTGTGATCATTACAGGACTAACACTCGCAGTATGAAATAAACCGGAAATTATTCTTGTGTAGGGTGTTTTTTCAAGCCTATTGTCAAAAAAGCTACCTTTCTGCGCTTAGTATACTCAGGCAAATCATGATAAATGGATTGATGTTTGAACAACGCTACCCAATTCCCCAAGTTTACTCTAAAAATCAGTCGTCAATCAATTGCTCAGCGATGTGGCTGATTTTTGGCTCAACGAGTTTGTTAATTAAATGAATTATCGCATATGGATTAAAACAAAAAAAAAAAAAAAAAAAAATACTGCTTGATATGGTTGGACTTTATCTCTTAAAAAGTAAAGCCGGAGCTTAGTTTAAGGTCGATGCTGATCGTTATAAATGACTCATGATAATGAAGATTAATGTTTTTTTTTTCAAACATATCCACAGCTTTGATTCAGATGAGCTGTGGCGTTCTTACAGCAGCTTTAGCTTACGGTTCTTGGCTCGCTGTTCCCTTACATCCAATTATGCATGAACTAATGTAAACTTCTCTACCTACTGCCTGTTAAATCTTAACGGACTTTTCGGTCTCAGTCTGATACTGTGAATAGGAGCACTGTCCATCCATTACGTGGAAAATTTTGCGCATTAGATCTAGCTAGTTCAGAATTAAAGCCACAAGACCATTATAGGCGTCAATCTTTCGCGAATTGGGCTCTAAAACAGTGAATAACTGACCCGTTGTTTTATCGCCAAATTGTGTTAAGGGATACGCTCTTTTTTGGCTTAACGAGTTTGTTAATAAGCAAATTGCAGCTTATGGAGTGAGACTAATCCACAAGAATACCCTATAGAGTCTATTACATCCAGAAAAATGCACCGGACCTTATTTCTTCAAAAATGAGGGCGCATCTCACGTTACGGTCAATGGAGATCGTTATCACTCCATGATTAATGATTTTTTGTTTGAAAATATGGATGACATTGATTGATGTGCCGTACGGCGATCGCAACCATCGAATTATTAAATAAAAATTTGGCGATGAGTTGATTTTGAAAAATGGACCTGCCAATTGGCCTCCAAGGTTGTGGATTTGACACCTTTCTATAATTTCCTGTGGAGCCACATGAAGTCCCTGGTATATGCTAATAAACCTGCAACAATTGACGTGTTATTCGTAAGATACGGCCAGCAGTACTTGAAAAAGTGACCCAAATTTGGAAAAAAATTATTTTTTAAAAATTATTTTTTTGTGTTATTTTTAACAGTTTAAAGTTCTATCGGGCTTTAAAAACACCGATATTTGTTATTTTAGACTTCGATTAGAGGACAAGCAAGCAATTGGAAAATTAAGGAAAAAAGCCACTGGCACCAATAAGCAAAATTCCTTTTTGCTTTCGGTGTGTGTAAAGTGAACAATGTACGACTGAAATTTTGTCAGAATTTATGTCCACAACCTGCTATTACTCGAGCGTGAGTTTCTTTCTTGATCTCTACTATTCTTGAAACTGGTTCCTTCTAGTCGAGTTACTTTTGCAAAATTTATAAATTGATCTTGGAAATGGAAATTTTAGGGCACATGAAAATGGGTTGCTGATACAATATTTAATAAATAGTAAACATCTACATACACAAATACAAAATAATCAAAGTTTTTACACAACAACTTTAAAAGGTTAATTTACTAATCTATTTGTTGCATATTTGTAATTAAATAAATAATAAATTCATAAAAACTGCTCACGAAACAGAATTATTATACTACAGCAAACAGCTTAATCGCATATAATCTATTGTCATCAATCGTTCAATATGTCTACCATGAATCCATCAATATATTTGCCACCAGCTTACGTGGAAACTAACACACATACATAGACAAAACTAAAGTGACACACACACACACTCAAATATGTACGCAGTTGAGTATGCTAAATAATAGTCAAGTATACAAACCACTAAATCAATTGAATTTATCAATTGATTTTAACTGCTCTCCAACAACAATTTAAAAACACACAAACACACGCACATACGCACACACACAGCTATAAGTGGACACATTTTTATTAAATACAAACACGCACACAAACAAACTGCAACAAAAATTATACATTGTTGATAAAGAGAGGTTAATTTGTATGGTCGTCAACAACAGAAAAAAAAGTAAAATATTACAACAACAACGATAGCAATAAAAACTATACATAAAGTCTATTATTTATTGTTGGAAGGAGTTAAAGTGTTTTATTCAATCATTGTCAGTTCGTCAGTACATGTCAATATTTTATTAAATGACATTAAACTGTCTCTATCGGATTAATTAATTTATTGTTTTTGTTGTTGCTATTACTGCCTTTATTATTATTTTGTATGATGGCAACTCATAACAGACCAATAAACAAAAACTATCGTAACATGAGTAATAACGTTAAGAGGGATACACAACCATGCACAACTTAGATAAAGCCTGCTTTATATATTTTATTTAATTTTTATTCATTACACAGTTTCAGAGTTTTGTGACATTTTTTTATAGTGAAAAAAATCAATAATTATAAATAATTTGAAGTAACTAGTATTTATTACAAACAGTTACATATGGAGTGTACATACATATATGGAATTTATGGAAAATATATTGAAATTCACTTTTAGAGATTATCTGTCATTTTATTAAAAAAAATTTTTAATTAAAAATATTTGTGTAAAAGGGAAATATAAACGCTCATAGCGTATAGGTCAGATTTTTACATTTAATGGTTGTCGGCTGTCGGGCACCCAGTCCTTTTAGATATTAAATCGATGTACCTGATAGTAAATAGAATAAACCCTACACTTTTAAAGGTAATTGGTTATAAAAATTAGAAAAATAAAATTTGTACGACATACACAATTATCAAGTGACCCAAAATTTTTTTTCTCAAGTTCTATTTGTTATTTGAAAAGTAGGAATTGTTGTTCAAATTTTATTTTTTTAGTGAATTATATGTATTGTTATAATTTTGAGTTTAATTTTTTGTTTAAAAAAGATAAATTATTGTTCAAGTTATTTTTATTTAAAAAATCGCTGCAGTAACTTCTGGCGTTCTCTGATAAATATTTTCGATTTTTGAATAGAAACGTCAATTCCCCCAAAAACCTTCTAATAACATGGAAATACTTAAACAATTCCATCTAGAAATTTATAATAAATGAAAAGAAAAAATAAAGAAGAAGAGTGGTAACGAAATGGCCATCGAGACGTGCTATGACCCTCAATAATCAATATCGGTAATTTAAATAAAATATCGGGATAAAAGAAAATAGCACGAAAAAAAGATTTTATTTTGAAAATTAATTAATATAATAAAAAATTCCCGTTGTTTAATTTAATTTGAGGAAAGAAAAAAATTTTACATTTTGGTACTTCGACGGCTCAAACACGGAAATGGATTTGCAATTATTTTTTAACGTGGTCTTCCTACACGTCAATTTTTACATGCGAAATTACTGCTATAGAGCAGGCCTTTTATTTATTTTTTATTAATTGATAAAAATAAATAATTAATAAGACTGACTGATTTACGTTCAAAAATATCTCCAGAGTCTGTCCATAAACTTTTATTTATTATATTAATCTAATTTTTTGTTTAATTTCCAACTAAAAAATAAACCTTCAGAAATGAATTTTATGTTCTAAACAAAAAGTAAAACTCGAAAAATAACTGTAAAAAAAATTTACTTGAAAAATAACACTTATTTTCCTAAGAGAAAATAAAAATGGTAAAGTAATTATTGAAAGTAAGTGTTTAAAATAAAACTTGTAACCGTTACGATCTTTGGTGAACGTAGTTAAAATTGACATAAAAGTGTTAAAAGCTCTTATCAAGTGAATACTTTTCATTATTGTAAAATATATTTTTATAGAGTTTAAAACTTTTCTTTTTTAAGTCCAGTGAATACAGTACTGCCAGCTAAATATCATTAGAGTGTCTCTTGAAGCAATTTGAGGGACATGAATATCCGAAAATATTGCAATTCACTAAAGAAAGACATAATTTTAATCATTAAAGGAAGTTAGAGAGATTTGAGTAAAGATTTTGTAATTTCTACAATATGCATTTCCGACCCCTGAAAGTATACATATTCTGAGTTCTTATTCATAGCGATTGAGAAGAGTCCGTCTGTCTGTCCGTGTTCGATTTGAAATCAGCATTGCCAAGGCACTGTATGAGCTAGAGAAGAATTATGCCAATGGATCAGACATAGTTTCGAATATTTTGCTGTTTAAACTCAGCAATATCGCTGCATGTCCTTCGACGCAGCAGGCAATCCAAAAAAAAAAACAACAAATATATGGGGCAATAATGAATTAAAAATAAGAAAAAAAAACATCAAGTGAAAAAATTTGCGCTCGCCGACATTTTCCGGGTTATTGGCCTTTGTACTTTCCATAGAAAAGTACGATTGCTCATTATATTTTTTATGATATAAATATGAATATAATTTAACAGCTTTTGAAGAGATCTTTCTGGAAATACCGAAATTTTTAAAAATTCTTCTAAATTTAAACCCCCAAATTTTTTGACTAGAGAAAAATTTCTTTAAGTTTTTTATATGTTAAATAATTTAAATAAAATGTAACCAAAATTTTTATTTTTTTTAAACTATTTTCTTATTTTATTTAAAGTTATTATTACATTATTTATAGCCTATTTAAATACAAAGAAAATTTTTTTATAATATTACTAATCTTCTTAAATAATTTGTTTGGGAAAACATCTGTAGAATTCACCAATTTGTGATTTTTATAATAAGCTACTCAGGGAGATAGCGTCCTTTAATGAAGGTCACTTAAGATTGAAACAAAAAAAAAAAAAAAAAAAATAAAATAAGTTTAATTTTACTTGAAAGTCATCCAAATGTGCGACGTTAGAAATAGAGATATCCAGGAGAAAAAATAACCTTTGGCACATTTTTACTTCGGAGGCTTTGGTTTTTAAATATTTTAACAACGGTATCATTGAATATTTCTGTCTTTGTGCTGTACGTTAGATATAAGCCTATTCTTCCATCTTTGCGGCCCTTTTAACTGTCTGTCGCTATTTAACTTTTTGCATCATTTGAATTGATTTCAATAATTTCAAATTGTTTTCAGATTTATATACATTTTTTTTTTTTTTTTTGTTTCAGTCTAAATCTCTTTATATAAAGGATATTTTGTGCATCCTTAAATTGATGATTGATAGCAGGATGATCATGTTCCATGTTTTAAAAATCCTTGGAATTACAACGCATCCTTTTTATTGTTTTCAAAGCTCCTTAAATAAATTTGTCATAAAACGGAATCAAAATAATATTGATGACAATGACAAAATTTATAAAATATACACAAAATTATAAAATAAATTCTTAGACCTTGAAGTTGTTTCTTTTTAAGTAATTCTTTTTTGTCGGGTTGCTCTATTTTTTCTGGCTACATACAGGTTCTTTTTTTTATTGTCTTTTGTTTTTCTCTAATCCTTTAGATTGTGTGTGTTTGTATGTTTAAATATGTTTGCTCTAATGTCATTGTATTGTATTTGATTGACATCTAACGGACAATCTTATGAGTTTGTTGTTACTTGGATCAAATGGTAAAAATTTGAGGTGAATAGTTGCTTAATATTAGTCGGGCTCATATAAATTTGAAAAAAAAAAACTTATGCAAGAGTACTCGTATGTCTTTTGTTCCTTTTCTAGTTCTGCTTTATTATTTTTTACTTTCATACTTACTTTTGTAAGAATGTAATAAGATAATGGACAGAATACGGCAAACGCGTTTTGATATAGCACTTGCTAATATTTTTAGGAGGATTCTAGGCGATTTGTTTTGATCAATATCGAATGAAAACTGTTTTTAAGTTCTTTTTCTATTTCTTCTTCTAATTATTTCTTCTTCTAATTTTATAATTTAAGGATCATCCCTTTAATATTGTGAATAATTTTTTTATTACAACTATGGCATTTAATGGGTTGTGCTTCTGTGTTTACTCAACTAACTCACATAATCTCTAAATTCGTTGTCCCAATTTAAAATAAAGGAAGTAAGATTTTCTGCTCACGAAAGCATAATCAAGTTTAAAATCTTTTTTACACGTAGTGAGTTAGTGAATCGATCCAATTCTAGGGTTTAGATGCAGTAATTCATATTGATAATTGATACTCTACCTTAAATACTCTTACCTCAAAAACGATATTTCTAACCAGCGCCGGAGGTAAAATTTCTACTTGTCATCCAATAAAACATTTTTTTGTTTCTGCTCACTATAAATTAAGTCTGTTGGATTAATTATGATCCACACCCTTTTTTGATTTTTTTCATTATCGAAAAATATTTTATCAGGAAGTTGGATGCAAATAATTATTTGATTTGTATTATAAAAACTCAGAAAAGTTAAAATGTTTGCTAAAAGTGAGTCCACTTTTAACTGCTTTTAAAACTGTTACCTAATACAAAATATTCTCTATGATGGTGTCCTACACCTTCAGGTCATCTAAGTCGTGTTCGGATGTTCAATCCACAACTGTCATTCGGTTTTTTGTCAAACAATTCGTTCACTTGTTTAACTTAGCGTTTGGTTGCCCGCTGAGCGACCTACCTTGGATTTAGCTAAATGAGCGAAAAGTTTACCAAGAAAAGAATTATATAAGTGAAGTCCCAAAGATAGGAGATATTTGTAGTGGTGACATTTTGCTTCTTTCCACTGCATCGGTAAAAGAATTCAAAGCAAGTAACAAAGCAGCAAACAAAAGACTGATAGTGTGTTAGTTCATCACTACAAACTTATTTACCAGGTCATCTAAAAATAATTTTACTATTATGTTTGCTTCTATATATTGAAATGTGTATGCTTTCGAAAAAATATATCCTGGCTCCAGTTTATTGTTTCTTACATAAATTTTAATCTCTTACTTTCCAAATATTTTCAGTGGAAATAAATAGTTGATCCGAGCATAAAAAAACACTAAATAAGCATGTTTATGAAAGGGAAGCAAAAGTTAAAACTAAAACAAATTTTTTTCAAGAAAAAATTTATATTCCCCCGAAATGATAAAACAAAAAAAAAACTAAAAGTAAACTACACTCACAATCTAATCCTTAACAAGACGAAAAATTACATTGAAGAAAAACTATCAATAGAAATTGATGTGTTTACTTCCAGTTTACAAATATAAAGACGCTGGTGATGAGGACGACAATGTTGATGAAGTTTTCTAACTAAATTGTCAATCACATATCTTGGTTTATAGCAAAGTTTTTTCTTATTGATTGACTAAAACAGAAAAATAAAATGATAAACTTTATTTAGAAAAGAACAAAGAACTGCCAAAAATACTCAAAATATATATTTAGGACACATCTTTTTATATTATTTAGACAATCATACATTCATATGAATAAAGCCATAAATAAAATAAGAATTTATCAAAAATAAATAGAGCACGAAGGATCTAAATAAAAGCGTTTATAAAATTAATCCTTGAAATTATCTTTTTTTCTACATCTTCTTTAACTTTTATTTTTTTTTTTAAGTTTCTTTTAATTCATTCATATTTATATATGTTGTTGTATTTACTTAAAAGATGTGACGACTCTAGTGTCTAGTGATGCCATTGCTTCTTTAGCTGTCAATGTTAGTGTATAAGAAAAACTTGTAAATATTATGTCCTGGAAGCAATCAATCGTTTTACTGAAATGTGCACTAGATGGATTAAAAGGAAGAGAGAGAAAAAAAACAACACTAAGCAAAAAAGACAGAAAAAGTCTTAAGAATGAAGTGGCAAAATTGTAAATATTTTTGCTGTTGGTTGGCTGTTGTAGTTCAAAAGGATGCATAGAAACAGTGTGTCACAATTCTTTCTCAAATTTCAAGCTTAAGCAGTTAACATATGTCGTATTTGTAGAGAATGTCAGAGTAAAAAAAAAAGAATTATGCTCTTATTTAGCCTTCTGATCACTTTCTTAATATAATGGCATTCATTACCGCCTTAAATTATTTTTGCAATCGGATAATTAGTGCCAATTCAGTTAATCAGTGTCAATCAGTTAACGTATTTCCTTATGAAACGTTGCGAATTATGAAAGAGAACTTTTATAGGTGTAATTTCGTTGTGTAGACTAATAGGCTTCTTGGAAGATAACTGCAAACATAAGCATTTAAGCTTCTTTCGCAAAATTGGAGAGTTTTTCTAAACAGAACTGCAATGAAAACTTTAAGTGTGTAAATTTGTCGATAATATTGAAAAATAATTTAAATTTTTTGAGCCTCAGAATATTTTAGATCTGAACGGATAACTGATCTACAGATTGCCCTCAGATCTACATATCATACTTTTCTAAAGGGCTACCATAAAAATATAAAGATAAGATAATAATAATCTGAGCATTTGGCAAAAATTTTTATGAAATTATTTGAACTGTCGATGTTATAAATGAATTGAAATTGATTTTGGCTTACGTTTATTTTTTAATTTCTAAAAATTTTTTTTAGAAAAAAAAACTATTATGTTAAATTTTTAGTTTTAAAATTTTTTTTCCTTCTAAAAAATTTTTTTAAAATTAAAAAAAGAACTTAAGTCAAAATCAATTTGAACTCATTCATAAAAATTTTAATTTTGAAACACGCTAAGTATTATATTCAGCTATATTTTAAAGTTCCCTATTGATGACTTTTTTTATAAAAGAGAAGTATTACTTCTGGTATAATCTACTTAGTTATTTTTAGTAACCGTACTACATTCTTATGAAAGGGTTAGATAAGTGATAGACAGATGGTAAAGGGAGATAGACAGACACAGCCATTTTAATATTTATTTTACTTCGCCGGCGGATATGCAATGAAGAAGTACCGGCTACATTTTTTAATGTTAATTCTGAATATGTATTTATACTGTTACGCTTTTCCCTTTTAGAATAAACGTACGCATTTTCTTTTATTGCAAATATCACTGTGGCTCATTATAAATTCTGTATTCTTATTTTATGGCTTTCTCTGGCTATACTTCTTGATCCTACCCGTCTTGTGAACCTTTGGTCTCGTATTTACTAAACATGAGATATTACTACAAACGCAGCCATCCACGCTACACTACTGTGTTACTGCGGCGAGACATGGACTACTCGATGCCTTGTTTAGTAACCTTAACCACCCACAGACTACTCCACTACGCCTTTTATTTAATAGCCAGTCATCTCCTTTATCCAATAGCCACAGCAAACGTCTGCCATACACTTTTGCTATGCTATTACACTTCCCTGCGCTAACCGCTACCGTTCTTACTTTTTATTGTAAAGGGCTTCTTGACAATTATCTGTTACTCTTGTATTAAATTAGACGTCTTAACAAAATTATCTGCCATGGCTTTACACAATAATTGTCTTTTGCCTCTCAGGAGGTTTGTACTGCTGCTTCTTAATTTTTAATTGCTTATAACAATTATTATTTTTCGTTGCATGCATGTCCGAATGCGGTATCGAACCCACGATCTTCTGTTTTGCAGCACGCTTACTTAGCTAATTGTGGTATTATTTTATACACACCATTAGTTGAATTAACTTATTCACCACGCTCATACGGATAACAACAACAGGGGTTGCCAGATCTTAGTTTCGTAACAATACCATTAAACAGAAAAAAACATTTCTATTTTTTGACTGCCGCAGGGGTTGAACCTAGGGCAACGTGCTTACCACCTTGACAACAGCAGGCTCATTAATAGGATCAGGAAAATATTTTTACCATTAGCCTTTTTTCATGCTAAAAGTGATTATGATTTTTGTGCTCGTCTTCAGGGCTGGCTATTGAGTATTATACAGGAGTAAATCCAAATATGTTTATTCACATATTAATCCAAATGAAAACGTACATCGTCACTCATTATGATTTTTTCATGAAAGTCGGCGTTGTAGTGCGCGAGCTGTAACATCATATAGTGGCTTGAGTGTAAAAGAAACTCTTGTGTCAACTGAATCTTAAATGGAAACAAATGCAAATCCTTGTGCAAAATTGTGGGCCAAAGTTGTTCTTTGAAGACCAAGCTCCAGAGTACGGTGTCGAATTTAGGGTGATAAATTTTTTAAACGCTTTCTTGAGCTGCAGAAATAATTTCAGCCGATCTTGCAGTACATTGTTTTCAATGCTTGGGCCTATCTCCTACAGATCCTCTTTCTCCGAAATCGTTTACTAGACGAAAAATAGTGCGTTTTGTTGGTTTTGTTTCTCCCAAGAATTTCACGTAAATTTCTCATCGCCAGAGTAATTGAAGACTGATTTTGATAAAATTTTTCAACGATTAAAACACATTGGCTTATCGAATATTTTTCATTATAAATATTCCACCTGTCAATTTCACGGCTGCCGGCGCATACTTTGTACTTCATTTTATATGGCAGCACTACTAAGTCTTTGTCAAACCTAATTCTCTTAATCTTTCTTAAAAACCAGAGCTTAGAAAAATTTTCTTTGCCCTAAAAAAGAACTTTAAAGAAAGTTTTCTTAAAATATTCCCACTGTATGTCTTGAAGATATCATTTTTTTTTTCATGAATTTCATTGTAAATGAAAACTAATATTTGATGTGAATTTCTTTTACTTTAACAACCCAACACCCTGCCAACTTCCTCTCTAGATATAAAGGCCAACATAATTTGTATTGAGTGCAGCAGGAGTTGGAACTTAGTCAAAAATTATGGTAGTGTTGATGGTTGTCGTGATGGTAGTGGTCGATATTGGTCTTCAATAATGTTGCAGTTGACGTAAGCTCTAAGCAAAGACATCTGACGATTGACAACTTTGTTGTCGTTATTAAAGACGTCGAAAAGAAAAATGTAAGCAATTTTCATTTTTGTCTTTTACTTTTGCTCTGCTGTTCTGAATTTACAAAATTATATATAAAAATGAAGTGGAAGAAAACTTGTCAATATTTCGACGTTGTAGTGTGACGATTTGAAAAAAATAAAAACAAATTTTATGTATTGGAATATGCATGGTCACAAGGGGCGAAGTAGCACACAATAAGTTAGAAATTGGTATATACATATATCTATAAGAAATAGAGTAGAGAGTTATATAAAATTACAGTCAGCTAAAAAAAAAAAACAAAATTGGGAGTTTTACATTTATTTTTATTTGGTATTTTTTTTCGATGCAGCTGATGAACATGTTGTCATTTGCCACGTTTTTGTGGGTTTTAGTGGCAGAAATAGTAGTTTTCTTGCGACCTAGGCCAAGCAGTGGTCTTCGTGTTTGTCAAAGTATTGCAGCAGTTTTCACAGTTTTCTACTTGTTTCTCTTTCTTAAAACTCTTTTATATTTAATGGGTTGTTATTTTTTATATAAAATTTTCGTTACAATTTTTCTTTTCATTTTACTTAGCAGTTTGTCTTGATGTGTGTGCGCATTTCTTGTATGTATTTTGTAAATATTATTTAGCTTTAGAATCACTAATACTGATGCTGTTCGAATATCTTAAACATCATTGTCGTCTCTGCATTAGAAACAGCTTTAACGTCATCTTTTATTACTTGATGCCAATAACAACATTGCATTGCTTCTATCAATCCATATAAAATTGAACGACAGCGTCAGGATTTTTGCAATTTGAGAAGTTGCTACGTGACATTTCAATATATTTATTTTTTGTGTAAAAACTTCTCTTATATTTCTTCTATATTTCTCAGTCCCTTTGCCAGCTGTATTTATTATAGTTTTGTATGATTTTTGTTCTTTGTTTTGTAAGAAAAATAATAAAAATAAAATAAATTTTTATGCTGTTTGATTCATTCCATAATGTGTTCCATTCTGGGTGTGTTTTAGAATGGTAAATGTACAAATTTTTGTATAATATTGGTGACAGTGTTACTTTGTCCACGATTGATTTTTGTTTTTTTATTTTACTTATTTTATTTCGTTTCGATTTTTGACGCGTTTTTTATATAATCATTCTATTTTAGAACAGTATTAAAAAATTCGTCGCTCTTGTTTGTAACTATTTTGTTTTGTTGAATTGATGTTTTTGATGGGTAGAGGCAGGTTGTTTGTTGCTTTTTATCATGAATTATATATGAAAATTGAATTGACTTTATTAAAGGCGATAAATTGTCTTAAAGTTTAAAAAAAAAACTGTTTAGTAAAATCAAACATTTATGTATGTCGTTCCGTGAAAGTACATTTGTACTTTAAAAAAACGTCCGTCTTATTAAATCGTAGTATTCAGAGAAAATGTTAATTTTTTGTACTTATGTGGACATAAAAACAATTAAACTTAAAATGTCCACCTGTTCAAATGCAAGGCTATATAAGTAAAAATTACATCATTATTGAGACAAGCTTTTAGTTATAGAGAAATTATAGAACTTGTTGCTGTAGCAAACATAGTTTTACATACATACATAAAATTTGTGAACACAATTCACCTTCGGTATATTCTTTAATTTTTAGTAATTGTTGTTATAGCGGCTCTAGAAAACCTTCTATGAAAATTTCAAGAGTATACTTATTAAGATTTCAGATATAAAGGGCTTTGGTTAGGTCACGTTTTTACCATTGTCTAAGGAGTGACATATGACCTGCAACTCCTCAGCAAAAGTTACTAACATGCTTCTGTCGAATATACTCATGATGGTGCTTATTTTTTAGATGGCGAAAATTGTAGATGGCCTCACTGTTTCTCAACTATATTTTATTTACATCGCAATAAACAAAATTGCAAATTTCTGAGTTTAATTTTGTTTTTAGTACTTATTTGAAAGGAGACATTGTTATTGTTTCAATGGTTATAATCACAAAAGGTGCAACATGATTGGTTTAAAATAAGAAATTTTAATGATTCTAAGCAGAGTCCAAACATTTTTTTTTGAAGTCTGTTACTCACGGTATTGAAATGGTGAATGATGATATACACTGTTAATATTTAGAAAAAATTATAAAGTGCTCATTTGTTATTCTTCCTTAATTTTTAAAATTATGTCTTCTATACGCACTGTACGACGTCTCTGTCATTTAGAGCAAGGATGGGTATAATTTTTGTAATGTTGTCCAAAATTTAAAACAACCAAACTTAAGCCGGCCATTAACGTTGGTTTTGTAGGTAAAGAAAACTTTGTTTTCATAAAACGGTAAAGAAAATATTTCTGATAATATATTTATATAACTTTTAATTACTGCACTATAATATTAAAAAAAATTATATATAATTATATTAATGAGATACTTGCCACTGCTTATTTGTGGATTAGGTACTTATGATTATTTGTTTATTATTTTTATTATTATTATTATTATTATTATTATTTGTTTTTCGCTACTATTTTTAACGGTACTTTTTTAGAGACTGCTTTATGCTGTTGTTTTTTATCTTCGTTTGAATACGAGAAAAAAGAATACACTTTTTTTCAGACGTCAGTCTATTATTAGTATTAAAAAATTCGTCGCTCTTGTTTGTAACTATTTTGTTTTGTTGAATTGATGTTTTTGATGGGTAGAGGCAGGTTGTTTGTTGCTTTTTATCATGAATTATATATGAAAATTGAATTGACTTTATTAAAGGCGATAAATTGTCTTAAAGTTTAAAAAAAAAAACTGTTTAGTAAAATCAAACATTTATGTATGTCGTTCCGTGAAAGTACATTTGTACTTTAAAAAAACGTCCGTCTTATTAAATCGTAGTATTCAGAGAAAATGTTAATTTTTTGTACTTATGTGGACATAAAAACAATTAAACTTAAAATGTCCACCTGTTCAAATGCAAGGCTATATAAGTAAAAATTACATCATTATTGAGACAAGCTTTTAGTTATAGAGAAATTATAGAACTTGTTGCTGTAGCAAACATAGTTTTACATACATACATAAAATTTGTGAACACAATTCACCTTCGGTATATTCTTTAATTTTTAGTAATTGTTGTTATAGCGGCTCTAGAAAACCTTCTATGAAAATTTCAAGAGTATACTTATTAAGATTTCAGATATAAAGGGCTTTGGTTAGGTCACGTTTTTACCATTGTCTAAGGAGTGACATATGACCTGCAACTCCTCAGCAAAAGTTACTAACATGCTTCTGTCGAATATACTCATGATGGTGCTTATTTTTTAGATGGCGAAAATTGTAGATGGCCTCACTGTTTCTCAACTATATTTTATTTACATCGCAATAAACAAAATTGCAAATTTCTGAGTTTAATTTTGTTTTTAGTACTTATTTGAAAGGAGACATTGTTATTGTTTCAATGGTTATAATCACAAAAGGTGCAACATGATTGGTTTAAAATAAGAAATTTTAATGATTCTAAGCAGAGTCCAAACATTTTTTTTTGAAGTCTGTTACTCACGGTATTGAAATGGTGAATGATGATATACACTGTTAATATTTAGAAAAAATTATAAAGTGCTCATTTGTTATTCTTCCTTAATTTTTAAAATTATGTCTTCTATACGCACTGTACGACGTCTCTGTCATTTAGAGCAAGGATGGGTATAATTTTTGTAATGTTGTCCAAAATTTAAAACAACCAAACTTAAGCCGGCCATTAACGTTGGTTTTGTAGGTAAAGAAAACTTTGTTTTCATAAAACGGTAAAGAAAATATTTCTGATAATATATTTATATAACTTTTAATTACTGCACTATAATATTAAAAAAAATTATATATAATTATATTAATGAGATACTTGCCACTGCTTATTTGTGGATTAGGTACTTATGATTATTTGTTTATTATTTTTATTATTATTATTATTATTATTATTATTTGTTTTTCGCTACTATTTTTAACGGTACTTTTTTAGAGACTGCTTTATGCTGTTGTTTTTTATCTTCGTTTGAATACGAGAAAAAAGAATACACTTTTTTTCAGACGTCAGTCTATTTATGTTGAAATACCAATCATTTTACAGCTGATAAAATGGCCGCCGGTAAAAAAGTGTTGCCATTTTAAAGTTCTATACGTCTATAAAAAATACCCTTTAAGGCCAGGATTCACTATCATACACAATCGTACGATTTAATCACATAAAAATGTAACAGAATTCTGTCCTACTTTAAAATCATTTTAAAATGGCGTCGCAAGTGCCACACTATTATACAAAAAAGATGCAAAAAATATGGTTTTAATATTTTGTTGTTTTTTCTCCTCAATATCTTAAAAAAATTCAACCCAAAAATTCAAAGGATTATAAAATCGTATAGATTTGTCAAAAAGTCTGTCACACACATACACTTTTTCACAGATCGCACGACTGAGTATGACAGTGAATCCTGTGAATCCTTATGATTCTCATAAGTTTTTTTTTTACAATTGAATTTCAAAAAACCAATTACTTTAGTATTTGTACATTACAGCGTGTGATAAAGGTAGTCTACACTGATTTGCCAAAATAATCCTGGACAGAGAAAAAAATCTTTCATAAGGCCACAATACCCAGCATATCTATCAGTCACTGCGTGATCTTCAAATTCTCCAATTTTTGTATTTTTTAGTATTGAATAACAACGCAAAAAACTTTACTGAATAACACAGCTTTACAAATTTTTAATTTGCAAAAATACCAAGAACGCCACATGACTAGGTAAGTTAATTGGGACCTCCTGAACACGAAAAACGCTGTAAATATTTCTTTCTAGGTACCGTTTGTTAGATAACGGTACTTTTGTATTTTTCGGTGAATGGTCCCACTCAAACCCTTGTGGAGCCCAACCGAAAAGTCTGATCGAGAAAAATGGCACACCGTTAGAAAGGTAATTGAATGCCTTTTTCGTGTTCAGGATGTCTTAATTAACTTATAAGCCATGTGGTATTCTTGGTGTTTTTTTGGCTGTAAACCAGTGTAATTGCTAATGAATTCCAATTTTGAATTAATTCTGCTTTACACTTTATATCAATTTAATAACTAATTGTCACCGTATTTCCTTAAGAATGCGAGCAATACGAAGTTCAGTTTATTAGTTGCAAGTCACATTTAAATTCTTGCATCATATGTAAGGTCAAATAATCAAAATTTAATTCTTTTTAAAAAGCCCAGTTGATTTAATCAGAATTATTTATTTCTATAATATATTTAATTGACAAAAACAATCACCCTTATCGTGTTTGGCGTTTTTTTTAAAGAGAAGTGGCACTTCAGGCATTAATACCTACTTAGTTTGTAACCATTCTACAGTCTTTAGGAAAGGGATAGATGAGAGAGAAGACAGTTGGTGAGATATAGCCATTTTATTAATTACTTTACTTCGCCGGCGAATATGCTATGAAGAAGTACCGACGAAGGAGGCTGCATGTTTTAATTTTAGATCTGAATATGCATATATACCATTAAACAATAAAAAATATTTTTTTTTTATTTTTGACTGCCGCAAGGGTTGAACCCAGGGCAGCCGGTTTGTCGTCAACGTACTTACCACATTAACTAAAGCAGCCTCGTTTGGCGTTTTTCGTAGCAAAAGCTGATTGTTTTTTTAAGTTTTGTAATAAAATAAAGAAATCTCATAGCAGTTATCAATAATCTATTAAAAAATTGTCGTTGTCGAAATGCGCCTACGCCAAATACGATAGGGGTAAATGTTATAGTAACTTTGAGTTTCGGTGCTCAAAGGCAAGTTTTTTTAATATGAGTATTTCATCCGATTGCATTACGATCATCAATTTTGATGCAATATTAATAAAGATATAAAAATAATGATTGTCACTGTTACTGCTGAACAAAATACATATAATAATTGTTGCCAGATCCAACACTGAGACTTTATTGCATTTTCCCCATTTACTGTATGAATTATTTGTTGTTGTAAATAAAATGAAATATCAAAATGAGAAATAACCAATAATAAATTTTTAATACAACTGTTGCCAACGAGTACGAGTAGAATAAAAGTTTCAACATCTAACAGCAACATAAAGTAACTGTTGTTGTTAGTCTGATCCTAAGTTTGCGTGAAACATGTTAATAATTTACAATTTGGTAATCATAAATAAAATGTCATACCGGCTGTTAGTGCTAGAGAAATGAAAGGAAAGAAAAATAAAATAAAACACAGTAAAGAAATAATTAGAGGCATATGGATTAATATTTTAACTAAATAACAAACTGATTGTGTATGCAGATCTGCAGTAAGTGTTTTTATTTTGTCTGGATACGTTTCTTGCAAATATCTGCCGCTGGTTATGTTGATATTAAGCAAAAAGTAGGTGGTGTTAGTGATCATGCTAAACGATCATTGATGGAACTAATGTTTTTCAACAAAAGTCTATAAATGGTTGGGGGAATGTTTCGCAACAATGAGTATTGAAATATTTTTTTTAATTCAATTGTAGGGGTACTGCCTAAGAAGTTATAGATAGGGATTTCTGAAAGTTCATTGCTGTTTGACTGAAGGGAAATAATTTTTTTTTATAATATACTGATAAACTTTGGAAGCTTGTTTCAGAAAGGGTTATTCTAAAAAGAAGAAACAAATTCTTAAAAATAGTATAAAAATACATGTGTTAATATTTTAAAAGTTAGTTTTAAAATTGCTTTATTCCCAACCATAAACTCTAGCAAGTATACCTTCCCTTATATAAATCATTCGATTAAACTGGTCATATGGTCTGACTTGGTCTGCCGAATGCATTCGTACATGAACAACAAATAATAAGCGAATGTTGATTGAGGTTATATATCATGTGGATTGTATTTGACTTGTTGCTTAACTATAAGTGTTTCTTGGATTAACGCTTGCGGTAAAATAGTGGACATTGAATGACGATCATGTAGTTATTTTCTCATAAACTCGTACATACAACAGAGAACACATGCCTGGAAATAAATAAAGGTGAGAGTTGGTTAATGATGAAAGTGCTGGATTTTGTTGGTAGTTGATAGCAGCGTTATAGGAAAATTAAACATTCTCTAAAATTGACCACAATATATGAATTAGAAAATTATTGTATAACGCTCAAACACAATTTAGAGGTTTGGGTTGACAATTGAAAAATCGATTGACAAGTTACCATAATTAAAGCAAGATATTATAAAGTTTTGCATTAAAAAATGCATAATCTTACATACAAAAATAATTATTCAATTTAGCCATCTTGAGGGGCGACTAAATTAATATTGAGTTAAATATTTTTAATAAACAAATATTTTTGAAATGTTTACTTTTATGCAGTAAACACATTCGCCACAACAAGATATACGAACACACGACATCAAATGACGCTGGCAACATTTGTCGGCTTGTACGCAGCTGCAGTTACATAATAAAAATATGATTTTATTGTATTTCAGTGATGTCACTTTAGCAGCTTTTAAAGAAGCAAATCGGATTTAAAATTAAAATATATTTCAACTGTAATTATTAGAATTGAATTGTCTTCAAAATTGAAAATATATTTAAGTATATTGAAAATATATTGAAGATTTCTCAGAAGCAATAATAATATCAGTATAAATAACACGTGGTTGCTTGTCCACTTAAATAAAAAAAACTAAATACAACATTTCTATGATATCTTCTAAAACCAATCGTGGGTAATATTTACAGATGTCCCATACGACAATTGAAATTAATATAAGTACTTCAACCAGCAAGTACTAAGAACAGAAGTAAATTTTTAACTAAATGTTGTCCACATCAGAAGGAATTGTAGTTTTATATACGTCTTAATACATTCCTCAGAAATTTTTACAATTATTCTTCGTACACTTTCGCCATGACAATTGTAGTATTTTTAATTCGTCGGTGTGGCATTTCTAGTTTTTTTTTTTTTAATTCAAATTTCGAAAAATATGTTTTAAGCAATTATTGAAAAGTATGTAAAAAGTGTTAAAATTTTTCTATATATAAAACTAAAATGTGCTGACAACTGTTTAAGTATAATTATACCGGTAAAATTGGGTGATTATACACTTGTTTTTCTACAAAAAAAAAATCCATGTTTGAAACAAGGTCCTAAAGGATCTCCTCACAGCACATACGTGAGACAGATAAGAATTCAATAAATAGGTATTTTGCATTCCAAGTCAATTATTATCTTCACCAAAAACAATATTTTCCTAAAATATTTCATTTACAGAAATGATCCTGTTACAGTTTTATTATAGATGTACACCTAAATCTTTAAATAAATAATTTTTCTTTTAGTTTTTTATTGTTCTTGCTTTTTTCATAATAAGAGATTTTAAACACTTATTATTTAACATGACTTATAGTATTGACATCACTTAACTGCTTATTGTAGCCAATAAAAATAGAAATTAGTTTAATTTGACTACTGCAGCGAATTCAGCCCAGACAACAACCTGCCGCCTTGTTGCCTTGCTGTTGACAAAATAATCATTCTCATATAAACACATGCATTCTAATTATGACATTTTGTAGTCGGTAGCTGCTGTCTCGAATGTGTTTACTGCTTTAAGCAGTGGCTAAAAATGCTTGAATATTTTTAATGTATATAAAGTTGCTTAATTGTTGCTGTGGAAAAATGTGCAGCAAAAGCAAAAAAAAAGGAAGAAACGCATTTGCTTAAGCTGACTATGTGTTTCTTTCTGCAGCAAAGCAATCAACAAAGCAATTAATTTGAAAACGTTTGCTACTGCTTCAGCAATCAGTTGTTCTTTATTTTTATTTTTGCTTTTGCTTAACTTTTTACTATGAAGTTGTGGCTGACTACGATTGCTGTTTCTTGCTGTAACTTGCTGCTTTTCATCTCTTTTAACATTGAAAACGTATTCGTGTATTTATTACTTACAATAGGTAAGAAAACACATTTTAAAAACGTTGTTTTTATTACACCATTAAATGATGTTTTTTTTATCTTAAAGAGCAACAGTAGAAGAAGTAACAACCATGAACTTATTGCTTAAGCAACAGCAAACGTTTTCAAAGTTATTGCTTTGCTAATTCCTTTGCCACAGAAAGAAACACATAGTCAGCCTAAGCAAATGCATTTCTTTCTTTTTTTTTTGCATAAGCTTTTTGCTGTTCCTTCGCTTTTAATAAAATGTTTTATAAATGCTGAGACATTTAGTTAGTTTATTTGCTGAAAAACGTGTGCGCAAAGTAAAGATTTTAGTGCTGTTGCTATTTGTAGGCAAGCAATTTAAACCCTGTTTGTAAGCCTTTCTCAATATTTTGAACTTGTCAGCGCAGCTCAATTAATGTAGCTATCGCATCTTAAGGTTGCATATAGGGAAACCTAAGACTATAAAAATCTTAAGTTAAGCATTCGATTCTTATTAACCGATTTCAAACCAAAGAAGGAGGTTATCAATTCGACAGAAGATTGCTTTTTTATGTTTCTGCCCGCAGAACTCAGCCGATTTTGAACATTTTTTTTATATTTAAAAGGTGATGCTTGGAGATTAGTCCTGTTGTAAAAACAGTTCATTTTATACCTTCCAATATGAAAAAGTAATACGAAAATAAATCTTATAATTATAGGGTGTCCCCATAGATGACGTAAATTGACCTATATGGGCCTATCTTTTGCATATTGAACATAATGTCGATTGATATGACTGCAATAGAAACAGATGTTAACATTTAAAATTATAAATAAATTATAGACAGAAACTGCATTAGTAACTCCGCTATGACAATAAGTATAAAATTTGGATTTGGAAACTAATGGGTGACCCAATAGTTGATGAAATTTTATGTATGTAATCAAACTTTTAAACCGTTTTAGACAGGCAGATAAAACTAAAAGGGAGTTTTATTGCTCAGTCCACTATAACAACAAGTATATAATTTGTCATTAGAAATTAAAGGGATTTCACAAAATAATATAGTTTGACCTATATGGCCTATATGAATCTTTGTATGCAAACACTTGAAAATAAGACCGAATGTCTACTACATTATTTGTTATAATACGAAATATAAATAGTTTAAATACTAAATTAAAAGGTTTTACAATAGTTTATGTAATTTATTTAAAATATTTGTCAGAAGTTTCCTGAAGAATTAAGTAAGCGGTAAAGAAATGGCCATCGTGACGTGCTTTGAACCTCAATAATCAATTTCGGTAATTTAAATAACTAATCGGGTGAATAGAAAATAACACGAAAAAAAGATTTTATTTTGAAAATAATTTAATATAAGTATAAAATTTTAATTTGGAAATTAAACGGTGTCCTTATAGTTGCTGTATATTGCCAGTTGTAGACAGACGGTTGAAAGTAACAAGGAGCTGTAGTGCCAAATCCGCTATAAAACCACTTGTCAAAAGTTAGCACCTCATCTTCGTATCTCCTACCGATTTCTCGTTTTCTTCTTTCCCCTACATTTTCAATTTTTTTTTCGGATTATGCCAATTATTTTTATTTCAAAATATACTTTTTTATTAATAATTTTGAACGTACTTTTTAACATAATTTTTTGTTTTTCGAATTTTTTGAAACTAAAATGTTTTAGTTTTTGAGTATTTTACTTATTCACCTCTTAATACCTATTCACCACAACTACACTAGTTAAGACAACAACCCTAGGCAAAACTTATAATTTTTGAGCTTTTTTAGAGCAGAAAAACTTATTGGTCGGAAGTTATTTTTTATTCAGCTTTATATGTATAGGTGGTGAATTAACGTATATAGCAAAGGGTATTTAGATTTAGCATAGGCAAATATAGCGCTCTTATTTGTTTGCTTTTTACCCAGCTTTGTAAAGTGCTATTTTGGGGGAACTACTTTAAGGTGTTTATGTTATTTTTTGTAGAGGTGTAACTCAAATTTAATTATATTTATATATTTCATTTATATCCAGAATAATAATTTTTTATGCGACATATTTTCTTCGTGAAATATGCAAACATGGTTTTCCATGTTTTTTTTTTTTTTCTTTTTCAGTTATTTAAAAATAATGATATTAGTTACTTGCATTATCTGCTTCTTTAGTTAATAAGTTTGTTTAAAATTATAGCACGTATTTAGGACTATTTTTAACAAAAGGAAGTTTGGATCATTGTTATTAAATTATCTTGCCTTAGATTAAGATATATTTTATTTTCATGCAACAACTTTTCATTATTTTAAATGCGGCGACACTTTTTTGACTGTACTGCCCAGATTTTGGAAAGTATGCACTCATTCAGATTTATGTTTATGCAGTCTAATGGAATAAAAACTCTTCCCCTGTTTTGTACCATGAGCTGTTTATTTTTTAGGCGAATTAATAATAATAATAATCTTAGCTGATAATAATTGATAAAACAGATCGTTAATCTGCTTGTCTTTTTTAATGAAAAGAATTTTTTAATAACGTCCATTATCAATATAAAACATGAACATTCTTTGAATACACTGGCGCTGATTTTACAGATGATTTAAAGATGGTTTTCAGAGCACTTTCAGTATATGAGTTTTATATAAAGTTGACTTCAAGATTGTACAATTGTGTTTATAAATGTGTGGTAAATTAATTCTTTGATATTGTTTTCTACAACAAATTCTATGTAAATTTAAAGTGTCTAACAATTTGGCTTCAAGCGATAAAGTTTTATATGTTTTTCAACTATAAGAAATAAATTAGTATGAATCCAAAATGATGAGGCTTTTAAGTAACAAACATTACTGAGGTTGATTCGGAAAGTTCTATAAAGAAGCGACCAAGGCGAATTAAATATCAGGTGCCCAAATGGCCACAAGAACAAAAACATAATGCAATCTTGTTGCTGCAAAGCACTACGTTGATATTGAAAGCAGCTGACTAATCACAAGAAAGCAGAATTCAATTTTTTCTTCTATCTTCATTTGGTACTTTAAATGAAGTTGTACCAGTTGGTTTCTTTCTCCTGTATACGCAGCAATAACTCATGTTTGATTTTTTGGTTTAAAATTTAATTTTATAAAATTTACAATTTTTTTACTTCCTTAAATTGTTCCAAAATTTTTTACTCTTTTAATTATTTTAATATTTTGACAAAAACGAATATAAACAAGATTATCTGGGCTATTAAGACCACCTTGGAAGTGACATGCATTTTTCACTAAATTCTTCCTTTTTATATATTTAATATCCATTAACGCGTATCAGGTTGCCGCGATGGTGATTTCATAAATTTTTGCCGAAACGATATATTTCAAACTCCATATATAAAAATATTAATAACTTTTTTATATGGTATTTGAAATTTAACATTTACGGCAAAAATCAATGAATTCGCCATCGCGACCACCTCTTATTATTTCGCCATGTTATCCGTATTCTATTCTATGACATGCAGAGAAATATGAAAACTTTTCTTTTAATTTATGGCAAAAGGTTTTTTTTTCAATCCAAATAATCCATACTAACATTATGAAAGTAACTCTGTATATCTGTCTGTATTCTGTCTGTTACCTTTTCACGCTTAAGCCGCTGGACCGCTTTTTAAATGAAATTTGGTATGTAGATACCTTCAGATACGAGAACGGACATAGGATATTTTTTATTTTAGAATTTGCCATATAAAGGGGGAAAAGGGGGTATTTTTTATAGGTTATGCCAATTTTTTATATGAAGGTAGGAAATCATTTACTTGAAGTGTATTAATTTAATGTCTAGCAGTCAATTAAAACTGCTTATCCTCTGCGGGCAAAGTCGCGGGTACAAAGTTATATAATTACAATTTAAAATACAATAAAATGAGAATTCCTGTAATAAGTTCGAAAATAAAACTTGTGAATGCCTAAAGTAATGAAGCATTGAGCCGATGAAAGTTTAAAACTATTAAAACAAAAACTTCAGTTTGACTATAATACTCTTATTTCCATGTTCCTGAAGTGAATTATTAATTCAACCTCTAAAGTGACGCACTCGAATTCAGCATTAATTATATTTACGTTAATATATTCCTCAAATGCTATAATTTTCACTCCCACTGTTTTGTACTAATAACAATGATCAAGATTAGCAACATTTGAAGTAAATATGAAATGACATGATGCGATGCGATGCAAAATGCATTCCCCCAGTGAAAAAGAATGGCTGTTGTTTCGGATGCTTCTGATGCAAATAATGAGGTTGATGTTAGTGACGACGCCAAAGATGATGATAATAATGTGATGTGAGATGATACTAATGTAAGGCAAAATAATGACTTTTAAATGTGTGTGTGTGTCTGTATTTGAGTATGCGTATTTGTTTATAAAAGTCTGTTTGTGTGCGTTTGTCTCAAGTAATATGAAGAACAATTCTAAAGCAACAAAAAAATATATTAGTAACCAAATGATATGCAAGTGTATAAAATAACTGCTTCTTGAAGCAAGTAATATTGTGTCATTGTTTATTGTGTTACGAATACTAAATATTTTAAAGTAAGTTTTTGTCTTACGTTACATAATGTTGTTGCAATTTGTTGTTTTTTAGACTTCATAAACAGATAAACTTAAATCTAGTGATAATGACAATGACGATGATGGTGATGGTGACACACATTTTCTTAAAGAAATTCAAATGACAACAAGAGTCATGTTCTAAGATTTAATGTTGGTTAGAAAGTTTGTTTTCTTTAAAAAATTACACTTAAAAAAATACTGAGAGAAAGTAAAAAGTAGAATATATTATTTTTTTTTTAAATAATAATGTTATTTTTATGATTGATTCAAAATTTTAGCATTGAAAGTTAAAACTTAATTGAGACCTTTAGTGACCCAATGCGGTTCTGTTATAATTTCACAAGTTGAGTTACTATAAGCGGCATTTTTTATTAAATGTGTGCACCAAGAAGAAACTAATATCCATGATATGATTTAATGATTGTCAGGTATTACTTATGACCACCTCATATTAACTCAAATGACATAATAAGAACTGCATATGAATCCACTCTTTTTCGTTCTATTATTTATGTTTCGTTAAGTGCGTAAAGATGTTCTAAATTCCCGATTAAACAATTTAAATGCACTGATATAAATTATTTTAGGTGAAACCAAGAGCCAAATTACGGCATTCGAAGCTAACAAGTTAACAAGCTGCCGCTTGTTAACGCTTCGGGAAACATTTTACACATTTTTAGATAAACTAAAAATTTTAATCTTAACATGTTGAATTTAGTGTAAATATTAATTTCACAAATTAAAGGCAAAAAACAATGTTAAAAAAAACAATAACCAACGACTTTCAAGGAAGTTATCATGTCGCTTGTATTTTGTTTTTGTATTTTTAGTATTTGTGTCCGCAGAACTCATTTCTAGACCATTTTTTTTTTTAATTTGAGTCGATGCTTTAAGATTTGCCTCATTGTAAAGTGTGCCCCAAACAAAATATGATTTTAAAATATCTATTGGACCGTAACGGACAGCATATACAATTTTAAGAAAGTTAGTAAAAAAAAAGTTACAGTGAAATAGTAAAGGGTGTCCCCATAGGTGACGTATTTAAACTTATTTGTTTTAATATTTTGCCCTGTTAAGTCAAACAATTAAAAATAAAAAGTATAAATATTTAAAACAGTAGTTAAAGGGTGTAACCATAGGTGATGCAATTTGATATATCTATGTATATGGATTTATCTTTTGTACTGTAAAAGACAGACAAATGAAGTTTAGGCACAGTGTTTTTAACAATTTTTATTTTGTATTATATAAACCGTTTTTCTGTTTTGAAGTCGGTGTTTTTGCAATCTGTGCCTTGCGTTTTTTAATTAAATTTTATTGAAATTATTAATTAAACTTTTTGATATAGGATTAAAATGAATGAAAATAATAAAATTATTATTAGAAAAATTAGATGCAATGAACAGCGCATGCGCATTCATGTTAACTTTATAACAGTATAATACAGAAGCAGTGAGGAAACAAGTATGAAGGATTAGAAATAAAAATTGCACTTTTGGCTGTTCTGATGGGTGGCACAAAACAGGAGTTTGTTCCGTACGACTGTTAAACTAAAAAACGAATTTTCTTTTCACAGAAATAAAAATAATATTTAAATGTTAATGAGGCATGATAAACACCAAATTATTTTAATTATGGTAGACTTTTCTCTATTTTTTTAAAAACTCCCATAGTGCGCTCACCAAGGTTTTTTTTTCAAAACAAAAAAAAATTATATAATTAAATACACGGGAATATTTTTTCAATTTATTTAATTTTTATAAAAAACTTCGTGCTATTTTTAAATTATCCCGATTAAATTAATTACCGATATTGATTATTAAGGGTCAAAGCACGTCTCGATGGCCATTTCGTTACCGCTTACTTAACTCTTCAGGAAACTTCTGACAAACATTTTATATAAATTAAAAATTTTTTTGTCCAAACAATAAAGCAAAGACAAAAGTCAAAGTTTAATCAAAATCAATAACCAACAATAATTAAATTAAAAAAATATTCCCTTGTATTTAATTAAATAAGTTGAAAAGTCCCTGTGCATAGAAATAAATTATCGTAGTGTTTTTGATATTTTTTTTCATCCTCTTTCAACTGTATAAAAGAGCCGAAAAAAAGTCAGCCGTATACAGTGGAAAAAGAAAAATAGAATTACTGTTGGTTATTGTTGTTTGTGATTAAACTTTGACTTTTGTCTTTTTTGTTTGGACAAAAATCATTAGTTTATTTAACGAAATGGCCATCGATACGTGCTTTGACCCTCAATAATCAATATCGGTAATTAATTTAATCGGGATAATTTAAAAATAGCACGAAGTTATTTATAAAAATTAAAAAAATATATTTTTATTTAGTTAAATTTATAAATAAATAAAATAAACGGATTCTTATACTCTTTTGACAATTTTCTTACAAGTGTATTTATTTATTATTTTTTTTCTGTGTACTCATACACATACAGTGATGTACCCTTCAGATGCATAAAAGATGATGAGGCATATAATATTGCATACACAAAATATTGTATGAAAATTTGTGACACTACTTGTATCAGTGTCTATGATAGAGTAGATGTCAACGAATGAGATATTATTTAAGTGACATTTTAGTGATAGTTTCTGATTATACAGTGATGATTATAAGATCTATAAATGGTGTTGTGTGCTGTTCGTTATTGGAGTAATGACATACTCCACAAAGAAAATATAGTTTGAAATACTTATAAGATATCATTAATTAGGATGAAAATAAAGTTTCCTACTCTAATGTGGATTAATTTTGATTATTGATTTGTTTATCATTTATATTTGTTATTCATTAAGACAAAAAAATTTTGAAATTATGAAAATAATACACAGGAATTCATTAGTGCCCTTTTTTGGAGGGTTTTTAGTTTTTAGATTGTAAAAACTAACAGAGATTAAATTTAGTGTGTAGGTCTAAAAGTAGATATTTTATATTTAATCAAACTATTCATTATCCCATATAATTTTTTCTTTAAATACAATATTTCACAAAATGATACTTGAAAAAGTTAATGATGCAGTTGACAACAAGTTTACTGGTTTTATTTATCACTATCATATTTGCACAGCATTAATAAATTAAATAAATATATTTTTGTGAATTCCGAAATCAGTTTTACCATCTGATAAAATTATTATTAAAATTTCTTAAACAACAATTAATAATATCAATTAAAGTGAACGTTGATAATTTCTGGATTTATAAATTTATTTAAGATCCAACAATGATTTTTTATACCCTTCACCACACAAAGTTGAAAAAAGTTATATCTTACTTTGTCATTCTGTGTGTAATTTCTACAAAATCCATTTCCGACCCATAAAGTTTATATATTCTGATTTCTTAAGCATGGCAAAGTCGATTAAGCGATGCCCGCCTGTCCGTCCGTGTTAGTTTGCTTCGGAAAACTTGATTTCACAAAAAAAAAACAAATAAATAAATCTCTCAATCAATCAGATATAGCGTCGAAAGAGGTCCCATTGGAAATGAGCATGATCGGTCCATGCCCTTCGAGGCAGCAAGAAAAACAACACGCCTACCTCTTACCTTTTTCAAGAAAAATAAAGTAACTTTAATCAAAGAAATAAATATAAGGTGCGATAGAGAATTAAAACATGAGAAAAAAAATCAGGTGAAAAAGTTGGCGTCCGTCCGAGTTAAGCGGCTCTGAAATTTTCAAATTTTTTAAAATATTAATATGGGTATCATTTTAAAGGTCTTAAAGGGATGTTTAAGGAAATATGAAAGTTTTGTAAAAATGTTTATCCCATCTAGAGCCGATGTTATTTCTATGTAAAATTATATATATGCAACACCAAAATTTTTTATTTTTTTATTCTCAATCACCCCAATATTTGCTTTTTTGATTGTTTTGTTTTTTTTTTATCAAATGCCCATTGAAAAGTTAAATAATATAAATAAGGATTCATTTATTTTATCGTTGGAGGAACTACAATATTTTTAATCTTTTCTAATTCACATAAAAATTTTTTTATTCTTGCTCTACTTCTTGACTGATTTCTCAATTTAATTTGTAAACTAAAAACTAAGATATACAAAATAGCCCATTTATTTATTTATTTTCATAATAGCTTCTGCATTTTTTAAACAATTTTTTATTTTTAAATCTTTTGCATAATTGAGTGTACAATTTAAAATCATTATCATAACATTACTTGTAATAGGAACTTTATAGTATAAGAGATTGCTAATAGTTTTTAAATGTGGTTAAACCCAAAAACGGTAGAAAACATTACCATTAAAATTGAAACAAATTGCAAGCAAACCATAAACCTCAATGCACCATAGGCCGCAACTCGAAACGGTACGCACGTGCATGCTAGCTAGCTCGTCTGGCCGAACTGGGCGGGAGTCTTGTTTCTCTGGCTGACCTTCAATACAATTTTTTTCTTTTTAAACAAAAATTAAAGATAAATCTTCAGAAAGTTTTTTTTTTAACATAAATACTTTAAACTTAGTAACTAATATAATTTTTCAAAGACAGTTTTAAGTTCTAGTTTTATTCTTTCTTTCATTTATTTGTTTAATTTCCTCATGGGTTTTGCATTAGAACGGCCTTTGATGAATGAAAAAATGACAAAAAATGTAGTTGTCATTAATAAAGCATTTTAATATGTTCAATAACTAATTGATCAGCATAACAAACAAAAAAATTATAAGAAAAGAAAAAAAAAACTTACGATTGTTTACAGGTTATTTTTGTTGTTGTTAGTCTTTTCGCTGCATGAAGGCCTCCAGCAAGTTGATGCGATTATTGTTGTTAAATGTGCTCTTTTTCTTCTGTTTTTGTGTTATACTCTCAATTTAAAGGAAAAAAAAAACTTAAGAATATTAATATGAACATAATATAGTTAAAACCTTTAATATGAGCTTATTAGTAAATTAGTATAGGGTTTTAGGTTTCAGTTCCCCATAAAACCGAATATAGGAATCTTAAAATTAGCCATAGTTTACATATAAGGATATGGATATATTACAAGTATAGTTATGTTTAATTATTAAACAGGGTTTTTTTTGCTCGTGCAATACGCATATAAAAAAAAAACTTAATGAAAAAATAATAAAAAAAATAAACTAAACTATTTAAAATATACTATTAGTAAACCCCGATAAGTTGTAAGAATGGATATATTTTCTCTAAAAATAATTGTTAGGATTTTTTTTTTTTAGTAATTAGTTATTGTATTATTAAGTTTATAGTTATTCCCTTCAGAGCTAAATTTCTGCGTAGTTTAGTATATTGTGAAATAATAATATTAATATTAATAATAATATTTTTTTTTTTAATCTAGATGATAAAGTGACCGATTATTCCTTTCTACGATTTAAAAAAGAATTTTCGATACCCCATAATTTTTTTATCCATAGTTGTCAGTCTTGTTGTTGGTTTTAGGTGCCTAATTATTTTGAAGAAATTGTACCATTACCATGGATCGTAAGCGGAAAAACCAAGAGGTTTAATAATCACTTATGACTGTTCCTTATAAGTTTAATTCTTTTCCACGGGCACAGATTTTTTTATGGTCAACCTTTCTTTTTTCTCGGTGATTTTTCTTAACTTGCATTAAGCTAGCGGTTTTATCAGCATGCAATAACAAATAAAAAAAACTATATGCAAATAACAAAAATATTTCTTGACTTAAGAACATATTATTTACCACAAAGGAATAAGATAAAAAATAGAATTTAAAACTTTGATTTTTATCTTTACTTTATTGTTTAGACTTTCGTTCATTTAAAATATTTGTGAGAAGTTTTCTGTTGAGCTAAGTTAGCGATAGCGATTCGGCCATCAAGGCGTGCTTCCGCCTTCAATAATCAATACCGGGAAGATAGCACGATAAATTTAAAGTTTAATTTATAGAAATTTTTATTTTTCCGTTTATATGACTTTATCTTAGTTTTTTCGTACTATTTTTTTAATTATTTAATGGACATTTTAGTGTGAATATTCGTCACATTTATAAATAACTTAAATTGAATTAATTGAAAACATATTTTTTATTTGCTGAAGCATTCATGGAAAGGTGACCAGTTTAAGAACATACAAAAAAATAAAAAAAATAAAAAATAAAATACATATGTATAAAAATAAAACTAAATTAGAAATTTAGAAAAAACAACTTAAAATTTAAGAACTTGTTTATATTATTTAATCTAAATATTTGCAAGATCTGGTCACTCATAACTTGTCACTTAAGAAATTTCACAGGCTTTATTTACTCCTTAACCATCACAATTAAAAGAAATTCAAAAAAAAATTTAAAAAGTAAATAACGAAAATTTACATCTGGAATTGCTGTTGTGGAGACTGAATACAATTTGTTACGGAAACCACAAATGAAGTGTTGATGTCTCTGTGACATGCCTTTGGAAAACGTACACAATAATATAAGAGTACGTTTTTCACATAAAAATATTCGCACACAAACTTTATTCTTTTGTTTTTATATTTTGCAACTAAAAGACATTGTCGTCATTATTTTGGTGGAGTACTTTAGCAATCACACTCAACCATAAAAACTCATGTTTTTTCATATAGTCATTTTCAGTCATTTATTTTTCATTTATTTTTCTTTAAATGCAAAAGTATTGGTTGCTGTTGCAATTTTGAAAAGAAAATAAAAAAACAGACTAAGTTGTTCACAATCAGTTTTCAATCATCATGTTTTGAATTTTTTTACTCCTCATTTCTGGATGGTAATATTAATTTATCAGTTGTTTGATAATAATACACAGTGGCTTAAGAATATTATATTTGAGAAATAAATTTCTGATTTATACAAAATTTTACTCGATAGTAGCAATGGATCATTCGAGCCTGTACATAGAGAGTTTGAGCTTTGGAAACCTTTCTGGTGAACCGCAAAGAGGTCCTAAAGTAGGCTACCTTCGACGTGTTATTATTTTTTTTATTAGATTAAAAACCCTTTTTTAATATTTTAACGTCCTTGAGAATGCCTTCAAATAATTCGCTGTTTACATTTGCAATTTTAAAACTCGGAGGTTCTCAAGTCCTCATGTGCTTGATAAATAAATTAAAATATAAGTTTGTAAATAATTATATTGTTAAGTTATTCCCTTTTCAGACAAACGTAAGGATTCTTTTGATTGCAAATATTACTGTGGCTCATTATAAATTCCGTATTCTTACTTTGTGGCTTTATCTGGCTATACTTCTTGATTCTATAGGTCTTGTGAATCCTATAGTCTTGTATTTACTAAACATGCGTTATTATTACAAACGCAGCCAGCCACGCTACACTACTGTGTTACTCCGGCGAGACATGAACTACTCGATGCTTTGTTTAGTAACCTTAACTATCCACAGACCACTTCACTGCGCCTTTTATCCAAGGCATTCATCCCCTTTAATCCAATAGCCCCAACACACGTCTGCCAACACTGTTGTTATGTTGTTACACATCCCTGCGCTAACCGCTAACCGCTACCCTTCTTACTTTTTATTATAAAGACCGTCTTGACAATTATCTGTTACTCTTATATTAAATAAGACGTCTCCACTAAATTATCTGCCATGGCTTCAATCAATAATTGTCTTTTGCTTCTCGGGAGGTTCTTAGTGCTGCTTCTTAATTTTAATTGCATTATAACAATTATTATTTTCCGTTGTACGCATGTTCGAAAGTGGGTACGAACTCACGATCTTCTGTTTTACAGCAAGCTTCTCTACCAACGCAGCCATTAAGGTTGCTTAGCTTTTGTTAACTAATTGTGGTATTATTCTATGCACACACCATTCTTGGAAGTAAATTATTCACCACGCTCATACGGCCAACAACAACAGGGGTTTCCAGATCTTATTTTCGTGACAATATATTTTAAAAAAGCACCATAAAGCCATTCGTTCTGATATGCAATCTTCGTCGTTTAAATTTGCCTTTGTAGTTGCGTCTACACATTGAAATTTTTTTTATTGTTGCCTTGTAGAAAGACACTTGGAAGTATAAAAAATTGTGTACCACTTTCAATGCGTTAAGAAACAAATGAATTAGGACCGGAAAATAGGAAATGGTTGTATCGAGGAATTAATTTTGATTTTATTGATTAAATCCCATGTGTAGCAATTCGTGCAGTATTTTATCTAAAAACCTTAATATAGATTATTTATAACAAACCCATAAAGTTTTAGCGAAACAACGTCATGTTACCTATAATGAAATGCCCTCGATATATCTTCTGAAACCGTCATCATTCTCAAAGAAATGATAGCAAAGCAACGTTCCAATGAATTAAATCGAAAAATATACCAATCTTATAAAGAGTGGTTAAATTTTTCTTTTTATTTTGATAATATTGGTATGATTCAATTATGTATGGAACAAAATATTGGCACACCTCCATCTGATACTGCGAATTTTCGATGACGCTGAGGCATAATTCTATGGGGTTCAATGCCGTTAATGTGGTCTTGAATAGTTGCTGGCTTATCGGCGTACACCTCTTCTTTCAAAGAACCCCAACGGTGTTAAATCCTATGAACTTGGCAGCCAATTGACATCGCCACCACGTGAGATAACACGGCCATTAAATTTGTCGCGCAAAGAGCCATTATTTCGTTAGCTATGTGGCAAGTGGCATCGTCCTGTTGAAACCACATATCGTCCACATCCATATCATCCAATTCGGACCATAATTTTGTTTTATCATATCACGATAGCAAACACCATTTACAGTTACTGCCTGATCGGCCACATTTTGGAAAGAAATATGACTCGATAATGCCGCCAGCCCCTAAATCGCACCAAACAGTCACTGCTTGTAGGTGCATTGGTTTTTCGATCATCACTTTGTTTAACACTTTTGGTTAACATTGACGAATTAGCTAAGATGAAAATATGCCTCATCACTGAAGATGATTTTCTTCGCAAATTTATCATACTCCGGTGACATTTCGTGTCACCATTTTGACCATTGACGCAAGTCTTTGTTCATAATGTTTATTAACGAAGAGCGTGAGATTTGCGATTGTTGGGTACGACGACGAGTTGAGGTGGACGGCTCTTCAGCCACACTATGGTGAACAGCAGGAATATTTTTTGCTGAACGAGCTGTATGAGCATGCAATAGTGTTTTCACATCTCTAACATACCCGGTTTGCTCAAAATTTTCCGATTGTATGATCGGACATTTGGACGAATAAATTGGCCGAAAAAATCACTAAGTGCACGATATGCATTGTTATTTGAACGCTTACTTTCATAATAAGCCTGAATAACTTGAAGGCGTTGCTCGAATGAGTATCTTTCCATGATTCAAATTAAATTAGTCTAAAATTAAGAAATATCAAAATAAATGCAGAAAAAAACTTGACTTTTAGGTGTGATTTACATTCAATATCGGCTCTTAAAATTTAACCACCCGATATAAAGGCTTCTGTATTGTTTTATTTAAAATATGCAAAGGATTCGACTTCAGACGGTTAAACTCTAATTCAATACTGTAAATTGTTGCAATAGTTTTTCCTGCAACTTTTTCCTTCTACAAGTTTAAAATTTCCATTTTGCGCTTTATTGTACCGTGGTTTGTTCCTTTTTTATAATTCATTTAAAGCTCCTCCACACAAATCGGTAACAGTTTTTTTTTCTTTTCATTCTTAAATGCTTTATTTCTCATCATTCATAGCGGAACTTGTTGCTTTTACAAATAAACAACAAAAAAAAAAAAATTCCCAGCACAATGGTTCCTTGCTTTGTGGTATGATGTGATGTCACTTGTTTATTGGATGTTAAAATTTGTTACAGTATGTATGTGCCACAAAAAACAAAACGGGAAGTTTTCATATCTGTCTTATTTGTTTATCAATGTCTGTGAGTTTGAGTTCGCTTTTCCTTTGTGTCCACAAAGCACTGACAACAGTTTTTATGTTAAATGACGAGTAACTCATGCAGAAGTGTTGATTTTTCATCACAGCTTTCGTTTTTATTTTCATACTTTTCATTATTTTTAGTTTTTTTTTTTTTAAGTTCTATTAAGCCTCCATTTAACTTTTGACAAATTGCTGTACAATGTTGTCACAGAAAAAGAAGCATGAAAAAAGTGAAAGAAATCAGAGAAAATTGATATTCTTTGTTTTGCATTTAACCTGGTTATTGTTGTTTACTTTTGGCCAAAAATTGGAGGAGAGGAAGCTTAAGTTCTTTTAGCCAAAAGTAAATTTTAATATTTGTTCCATGTAGAAGTTAATTATTGTAAAATATAAAATTTGTTTAGCAGTAATATTGGTCAGTATTTCCTAAAAAAAAATAATTCTGTTGAAATGTGACTTTTTCTAAATAAATATATAAAAATAGGTGACAAACTCGCCCAAATAAGACCTTATGCAAACTACAAAGACATGTACTCCATTTGTAGTCAAACGTCTTCTGTTTAAATTAACTGGAAAAAAATGACATCTACCCTGATTTCTTCAACTTAAAAGTCATTTAAAAAAGTACACAAAGCGATTTATAAAACTTATTGAATGTGGAACAACTGCACCTCTTCAACAACAACAACAACAAAAAAAAAAAAAAAGATGGTGGTGGAACTCTATGTATTACTTTAAACTGACCGACATTATGTAGGCCGACTATTCGAACTTCTAATGTAGGATAAGCGAAAATGATACTGAGAAAGACAATTCATTTTCCGAATATTTAAAGCTAGATTTTACCCTGAATCAACTGACACATTTGAGCTATCCCCTATAGGCGTTAAATCCCCAATAAGATTTACTATTTGAGATAATGAAAAGGCAACTGCTAAATTAAGCTACAAGATAGTCCCGTATATTGATAAAGAGATTGATAGCATGCTTATAAAACTACCTACAGTTGCAGTAAAATTAATCTTTTTAATTTTGAATACCACACTTTTCCGTAAGTACTACCCTGCACGAAAGTAGGATCATTCAAGCCAATTTTAGAAACTCTTAATAATTAAGCTGGACTCCATTCTACATAAGAAGCGTTGCATTCCGAACCATGAATTTGAGTTTAGATGACGCCGCTGTTTTCGTCTTCTAAGTTCAAAGAAGATAACAAGGTACATGCAGAAAAAAAACATGGTTGTGATGTGGTCACAATAACCATATTATTTTCTTTGTAACAATGTATAGTTGCGAGAGCCAATTACAGTTGTTTTCACCAAAACTTTAGTCACGATTAACATTTTTTGTTAACTTTTAACAATTACAGGGTTTCTTTGCACGAAAAATGCAACATGGTTTGTTTTTATTAAACAAAATTTCAACCACAACAAAAGATTTATAACTTATTAAAAATAATATAAAATATTTAACCATAATATATTATTATTAATCAAAGTATAGTTAAAAGCAACAGAATAATGTTTGCGCTAAAAAGTATTTTGTTCTAGTTCTGGACAGTTTAGTAATTTTTCTGGTATCTAACATTTGAAACTGTTTTTATTGTTGGAGAAAGCGAAAAAAAAAATTTATGTAAAATATGAAAACAAATAAAAAGGGAACCAAAACAGGTATAATAGTTGGAGTAAATATGTATGTATTGTATGTATTGTAATTTTGTGTTTGAAGCACAATTGTGAAATCATTTGTTTGGGCTTAAAAGCTATATTTTTATATAACTGATTCTGGTAGCCTATGATCTAAGCGTTATTATAAGCAAATCGTTAATGAATAAAACAATAAAAGTCAAGAAAATTTTGCACTTACGAGACTATATTTTAATTCAGTTAAATAACACGACATTTGCAGCCATATTATTATATTTAAAATTAAATTAAACAACGGGAATTTTTTATATTTTATTTTAACCATTTAATGTTTATATGTGAACATAATTATGTTTACACTTTAGACAATAATATGGTTGCAAATGTAACAATACTATATTATGTTAGCAATCATAAAATACAACCATAATATGTTGCTCTTAGATTATGGTTACGTCAACCATGTTTTTTCTCTGCGTGTGAGCCTTTCAAAAAATAACTACAGGCTACTAGAAAGCTATTAAAGTGATCGTACGTTTAAAGTAAAAAAGGAAGATACTTAAGTTTGCCACACATTGACTTTTGCTGACTCTACAACATTTTTCAGCAATCACAAAGGCCCCCATGAAGCATCCAAATATTTGGCGGACGATATACTTCTTTTGTTAAAGTGATTAGAACAGTAGTGAAATAAATTAAAATACTCAAGAATCATTAAAGTTTTATAGAGTGCCACAACTTTTGGAAGTTCAATACGTCAGTATTCATCTGAATATGGAAAGGAGGTGAAACTGCTGCAACTAAAGCTGAAAGCATTACAACTGAATTGACTTATTGGAAGAAACTGAACACTTAAACTCGATGTTTATAACGCAATTCTAAAACCCACGTGGTGTTATTGTTTACCGTCTCCGTTTTAAACTTAGAAAAAAAATCAAAGGTGCTAAAAACATTGTGTATTGTTCCACCTCATCTTTAAAAAACAAAAGGAACAATTTGAATGAATAACATAAATATTTTTAAAACTTTAAAGTTGATTTAGTATTTAATATTTAAACTCTTGAAGTTTTCTTAGTACATGTTTTTCAGAAAATTTGGTCCACGTTGAGTACATCATAAAACCATAAATAGTTGTGCCTTAAACTATTGAGACTTTTTCTCAGATTTCTTTTTTTAAAGTAGTGAGTAGATACCACCGATATAGCATCTGCTGTGAAACTGAAATGCAGATATAACGTCAGTACGTAGATATGATAGTCCTCACTTGACTACACAATTCCAATAGACTTTAGTCCGAAGCCAGCACTTTCGCTTCAAAGCGCTTGAGCAATAAATGCTGGCTTTCGGTCCCAATGGTACGACTTAAAAGCCCACAGAGCCTAGTGCCGCCTGAAGCAAGAAGGTGGAGTCTCTCTTTATTACAGAATTCTGTAAAAATCTAAAGAAATCATAATTTTTAAATAAATCTTTAAACAAAGTTATATCGATTATTTAGTTATTCATTTTAGACTGCTTTCTCAGAAGATGCATTTAAATATTTCGTTTATTATAATTATCCACATAATACATAAATCTGTCCAATATTAAATTGTTCTCTAAATTACAAAATAATTTTCTCTGTTTAATATCACAAGAATGAATTTTAGATCATGTATTTCAACACAATATTTAATCATCCACTCAATGGTAAGGTGAATGGGTCGTTAGTTAAAACGTTTTGGTCACAGTGTACAGCAAAACTGATTAATATTGAATTTTATAAATGATTTTTGAGAAAAATTTCAATTAAAAACAAACAAAAATGATGTTCTGTTTTAAATTCATGCAATTAATACTAAAGAATTCGCTAAGAGGTGTCCTTGTTTAATAAAACTTCCTTCAAATTTTGTTTCAGATTAAATTCTCTATGTTAAACATTTCAAACAGTAAACAGTAGTGAAATTAATTGCCATTTCCAGTTGGGATGCAGAGTGAAAGTTCATCTTATAAAAAAGAGATAAGAAAAATTAGTTCAGCAAATCTCAAAAATATGATTTCTTATAAATGTTCTTCTCTTCACTGTTGAACAGATTTAATTTTCCATTTAAAACTGTGCAAAATTATACTCATTCTCATTAACAAATTAAATAGAATGTTTATTTTAAAACAATTATTTTTTTTCAAGGTTACAGCGATTTTAGATGAAAATTGCATATTCATACACCAAAACGTGTAAAAGAAGGAAATGTATGATGTGGGGATGGTGGGTATGCAAATGACGATTTATGTATGTTCTTGATTACTAATACGTACGTACTGCAGCTAATAAATCATTTATTAAAATCTGTTTATACTTTTCGCTTGCACTTACTTTACTGCCAGCCGGCTGACTGTGTGTGTAAGTCATTCATAATTCGCTTTTATAGAAACAGTGGCTGGCAGCGATTTGTTGCCGTTTGAAGGAAAACAATTTTTTTTTTAAGATGATGTGTTGACTTGTCTATAAATAAAAAAATATTTTAAGTGAAATTAATGCAAAATCATACATTAAGCAAAAACACAAATTAAAATTAAAAATTTCTATTTATGTGCATAAATGAGCAATAAAACTGAGCTATTTTTTTTAAATTTCAAGTTTCATATTTGTTGGAATTTTGGAATTATACTGAAGTGCAATCATACAGACCCTAGAAAAAGATGCAAATATGGAATATAGCTTGCAAGAGCGTTTATTGCTTTTAAATGTTATTTACGTGATCAGATGGCTAGCAAATTGAATATTAAGAGAATAATTTGATTGATGGCCTGAGTTCATTTACGAGTAACTTCATATTTTTGTGAATGTATTAGGTTTATTTTTGATTATATCTAGAAGAATTTACTCCATCCTTTACTGCATCCATATTATTGTTGATTATTGTTGTTTTTTGCTTAAACTTTGATTCTTGTCTTTACTTTATTGTTTGGACAAAAATCTTTAGTTTACTTAAAATGTTTGTGAGAAGTTTCCTGAAGAGCTAAGTAAGCAGTTGTGGAATTGACATGGAGACGTGCTTTCAACTCTATATTCAATATCGGTAATTTAAAATTATTATCGAAAAAAAAAATAGCACGATATTTTTATTTAATTGATTAATTTAATTATTAATTCCCGTGGCTTAATTTAATCTGATTATTATTTACTTTGAATGGGAAGTGCTACGCCCACGTGAAGAACCAAAAAAAGTAAGTACCCTATTTTACTTACAGCATATCTGACAAAAAAAAACTTCCCTGCTGAAGGCAATAATGCAGTAGACCTGATTACCATTAAAGATGATGAAGCGGCTGGTAAAACCTTAAACAAATCTTTATTTTGGAGTACTTTTCTCGCAGTATGCTAGAGAGGTTTTGCACAGATCTGATTTGATAAACGATATAATTTTAAAACTTTAGCATATTTTAAAATATTCAACTGTCTTACAAAAAAAAAATCACTTTTTACTTTGCTAACATATCATACAGAGTTTAAATTATATCAAGTTTTGGTGGAATATAAAATATATGAAAAATATATCTGCCTACTGTCAACAAATTTTGCAATCTATAGCAAATTTTAATTATATTCCTTAGTGATGTTATCAGTTACATTCCTTAATGAATTCAAACAAAAATAACCTTTTGTAAGAAGTTATAATATTTTCTTAAGACAGCAATCATTATTATTCCCAAAAAAATATGTTTTTCTTTTGACATTCTTACACTGATGACATTTAGGTCGTATTAACTCAACTGATTATAATAGAAGTTTTTCTTAAATATTTACAAGAGACAAACATTTTCAGAGCTTCAAATCAATATTCCTATATATGTATGTAAGTATGTATATATGTATTTATAATACTTCTTGAATGATAAAATAACATCAGTCACGTAGAAATGATTGACAAAACTATTGCAACGTGAATTACAAATGAAAACAAAAACAAAAACAATAATATCTAGAAAAATAAAGTTGAATAAAAGTTTGAAACTCTTACCTCTACACCCAAAAATATATGTACGTCCTTCACAAACATACCTACAAATATTTACCGTAAATACAAACAGTAGTAACGTATGAGTTAAATTTTAAGTCCTTGATTTTATATACATATATCCACAAAAATATAAATTCAATTCAAAATAAAAATAATGAATGTGTATGTGTATGTTCATGTGTGTAAATAATTGTGCATGAATGGATAATGATTTTCTTAAAGTTATTTTATACGATCTGTCCATCAGGCTGTCCATCAATTTGTCAAAAAATAACAGAAGCCAAAAGTAGAAAGAACGATGGCATTGCTCTTATTTTATACTTTCATTTCGAGGTCTTCGTTCTCGCTCTCGTTCTCTCTTTTCCAAAAAGTTGAATGTACCGTTAAATATTTTTAATGTTTTTATTTTCTTTTTGTCGCAATCAGTCCTTGTTTTATTAAAACATAAGTTAACACACTTCACATACAAATACATTTGCAATTTGTGCATGTATGTATATCCAAATGTTAAAGTACGAGGACACAGTAAGAATTTTATTAAAAGAGTTAAGGCAAACATTGAAGCGGCTTTATTTTTTTAAATTGCAGATCCTACTATCTACACAGTTAAACGCAAGTTATTAAATAATTTGCAAAGAGCCTGTGCATAGAAATAAATTATCGTAGTGTTTTTGATATTTTATTTTTCGTCCTCTTTCAACTGTATTTAAGAGCCGAAAAAATTCTGCCGTATACAGGGGCAGCTTAAACTTTGATTTTTGTCTTTGCCTTATTGTTTGGACAAAAATCTTTAGTTTATTTAAAATGTTTGTCAGAAGGTTCGTGAAGAGTTAAGTAAGCGGTAACGAAATAGCCACCGAGACGTGCTTTGACCCTCAATAATCAATATCGGTAATTAATGAAATCGGGATAATTTAAAAATAGCACGAAGTTTTTTGTAAAAACTAAATAAATTAAAAAAATATTCCCGTGTCTTTAAGCAAATCATTTTAGTTATGCATTTTTTCTTTTAAGCCTCCGTCGATATGGCACGCAGAGGCTGACACATTTGATTTAACCCAAAAAAGTTTTTAACAGAATTGAAAAAATAAAAATGAAATGCATTAAACATTTACAGAGAAATTAAAAATCTTGTTTAAAGGATAACAAAACCGGCGCAATCGGGTGTTTATATTTTCAACTACAGGACCAAGAGGGCAGGAAAGTACATTTTTATTCGTTTGAATCAATTTTAATAACGATTTTTAAGAATTTCGAAACAAAAGAAGGTGCTCGTTTATAAGGTCCAACACTTATCCGTTTCCTGAACTAGGACCTAGAGAGACCTAGAGGGAGTTTGCGACTATACAAATTTTAATAAAATTTCAAACATCGTTATTTATGTATAAGGAAGAATATTCTCTCTTTCTTTTAAAAAAAAAAGTAATAGGAGAGAAAGAAGAGAAAAAAGCGACCTAAGATTAGGCACAGTCATCGCCGGTTATTATTATCTAGTTTTTTTATAAATCCTTTTATCTCATGTTTAAAATTATTAAAATTACAAAGCTGAAGCCTTCGCTTCGCTTGCGGGTATATAAAAATGTTGTTAATAGTCCTGTCATTACGATGGAAAATTTTAATTTTGCTATCTCGTCAAGTCAAGTGAAGACAAGTTATTTCCTTATATGTTCCTTATCACCACGCTAAACGAATGAATGACTTCCTGCAATGAAAGAAAGCCGCCAAAAAGGATTTTTCTTTACTGCCGTGGAAGAGAGGAAAACGCATGCGTTGGTCAATATGAGGTAAAAGAGATTGATGTTTTCTATGTCGCTCATTTACTTCAAGAACGTCATAACTCAAAAAAAGTTCATTTCGAGGTAATCGCAGTTTAAAGTTTCAACTCGTTCTCACCATCGATAAAAATATCAGAATTTCATAATTAAAAAACCCATTTAAGATAACTTTCATCGCTTTTTTATTAAAGGGGAGGTCTTGGATAAACTATGTGGGATGTTTGAATTATAACATTATTGATATAAAAATATATCCAGTACTGTGTCATAAACTAAAATATGTCGTTATTTGTGAAAAGATAAACGGAGTTTCACTTAATATTTTTCGTCAACACAGCCCTAATTGAAAATAATACATTTTATGCGAAAAGTCGATGCATTTTAAAAATATCTTTTTTCCATATATGTGGACAGTCACAAAACGAAATGTGACAATGTTTAAGAAAGCGATATGATCTATACGTTATGAAGTTTACTCCACAACTCAAACTGCGTCGTTTTTATTGACAAACAAAGTTTCCAAACATGAAATGAAATAACGACTTATTCTCTTAAAATGTGGAAAGTACAAAAGACATAAAGATGAAACTTATAGATAATGTAAAGCATGATATGACGAACAATTCTGTATGATTAAATCCAAAATTTGAAATTTTGAGTTATGACGTTCTTGAAGTAAATGAACGATATGCTCATTGTAAGGGGAGATAGAAAATAGAATAATTTGCAAAATAGAAATCTTTACTAATAGCAAATGAGTGAAGAAAATCTACAACAGTCGGATGATGGAGATGGCACATTCTGTGGCTCTTTTGAGATTTTAACGCATAATGATCTTCTGTTTTACAGAACAGTTTATGCTGCCTGATATTTGTATGTTTTATTAAAATTATTCATTATTTAATAAGATGAAGTAAAAGTAAAATAATACTGTAAGAAATCAATTAAAATTAGTTTTGGCCCAAGTTCATTTATTTAATTTTTAAAAACTTTTTTACAAAGAAAAATAACTTTACAAATGTATGAGGACGTTTTCCAAAGAAAACAAAAAACTTTAGACAACAGCAGAATGTCATGATGCATTTTCTGGATCGCTATATCCTTCAGCAGCATTCTTCACATTTATCTACCTTAGGTTAGGAACATTGTAATCGTCATCTATTTAACCAAAATTTATTTGATACTAGATGCAAATAAAAAACATGGTTAAGGTAACCATAATCTAAGAGCAACATACTATGGTTGTATTCTATATTTGTTAACAAAACATAGCATTATTACATTAAATAATAATATAGCTGGCTTCGCAATCATATTATTGTCTAGCTCAACAATAACATTGAAAAATATAAACATATTTATGTATAAATCTAAACATTAAATGGTTACATGAAAATATTATAATGTAGTTCAATATGTCATGTTATATAATTGAATGCAAAGAAAAAATTTTTTTCCTCTAGCAGTGAAAATTATTATAAATTTAAAGCTAACAAAAAATTACTAAACTGATAGAAAAGCAATCCGTCACGACCTAGGACAAAATATTTTTAAATGCAAACATAATTTTATTTTTACTCAATCATACTTTGATTGATAATAACATACTATAGTTAGATATATTATATTATTTATAATAAGTAATAAAACTTTGGTTGTAGCTCGAACTTTTTAAAGTTAAAACCATTTATGTTGCGTTACTAAGCACACTAACTACATAATGGTTGAAGATTAGAACAACAATAATTTGTTCTCTGCAACTATACATTGCTACAAAGAACATAATATGGTTATTGGGACCATATAACAACCATGTTTTTTCTCTGCGTGTACTTCAAATTTTCATGATAACCTGAGCAAAAATGTAGTCGAGTTTTTACTAAAGAAAGTGATACTGCTCAAGCAATTTCTGTAAATTTGTATTAATCTCTGGATTACATATATTAATGAGTTTAGCAAGGATAATGATCTAAAAGAGTAAGTGTTACAGATGGTCTGCTGAAGAGCCGGACAAGAAAAAAAAACATTTTAAAGTTTTTCTTTCGTAACCTTTTAAGATAAGCTTCGTATATAAGAATATGTTGGTGTTACTGCATTATAAGTAAAGCATTTTATATTCTATTATCCTTCACATATATATACACATACAACAGACACCAACACAAAAGTTGAAGGAAGGAATAAAAACAAGCTGTCCATCATTTTGTCTACTCTATAAATTTTCTATTTTAAATTGACAGCAACTTGACTCGTCTCAACAATAAAATGTATGTACAGTTTATATTGACTGACAATGATGACTATAACTAGAAAACCAGAGAACGCTGCCTTGCAAGGGTAGTGTCGGAATCAGAGAATGAGTGAAATGATTGTTCTCTGCTTGCATTTTTATTTAAAAGTTTTAAAATTATAGTTGTAATAGTTGAATGCAGTTACAGGCGGAAGGAAGAAACTGACATTATTTTTAATCATTACAATTGCAAGTTGTTAATGGTCATGTTTTTTTTTTTACTCCAAATAGGGAACTTTACTATGAAGGAGCTTAAAATTTTACCAACCTTTATTTAAATTATGTTAGCTAAATATTTATACAGGCGACAATTAAGGGTTAAAAAATGGGATACGCATTTTATTGTTCAAAAATATTTATCAAAATATTCAAGGGGAGATTTTTTAGAAAAATTATTTCAAGGAAAATCAAAAATTCATTAAGGAAATTTTAGCACTTTTGCTCAAAATTTTCATATAAAACTTAGAGAGCTACACCTGCCAGCAAAGTGATGCTTGATGTTCTACAATCCTTAACAAGGTACTTTGTAATAATAAATAACAACCTAAAAAAATATGTACAAGAAACTCAAATTGTAAATTTACATTTCATTATATTTAATAATTAGTAAAATGAATCGATAATAAAAAATAATAAAAAAAAAAAAATTACGTCTCTCATTTGGGTTCGTCGACTCTTTAGCCAATGTGCAAATTATAAACTTTTTGGCTTCTCAACACAATTAAAATTTTTACAAAGGAGAAGTTTTCGAATTCATTTAAAGTTTATTGAAATTATTTTAAACCTTTCGTTTTTCTGAATAAATAACTCATACAAATAGCTGTTATAACTATTGAGCCAACTGAAGAAAAAAAAAGTCCTTCATCAATTTTATGAAAGGAAAAAAAAGTAAAATCAAACTAGCCCCTGTACGCGTCAGCTGAATTTGAAATTTCATCTTAGTCTTTCAGAAGTGTTAAAAATAATAGCAGAAAGGAACGAAAGAAACACAAACAACACAAAACCTGAAAAAAGCATGATGGCATGACTATGAGACACATGAATAACACTTCAATATTGAAATGAAATTTTTGCACTGTATGCACTAATTTTATCCTCGTACAAGTTGTAAGTTAGTTACAACATCTTCAAATTACACTGTAAAATAATTTTGTGTAGTTTACGATTTTTTGTTTTTTTTTTTTTTTTGTTTAATACGAGTATGAATAAAATTTCAAGAATATTTTAACGCGTTTTTTAAATTATACTTTATGGTTTATAAGATAATAGGTCTGGTATCTAAAAGTGTTACTAATTGTTACTAGAACGCGTTCACGTACTTGAAAAATTTGCAACGAGAGAGTGAAAAAAAGAGCCTAAAAATGTGAGAAAGAAAAAAATTGTTGCAATTTTCGACTCGTTAAGTTTTTTACTAGCAAGTATTGTCACACAGCTGTTTTCTTCTTTATGTTTACAAAAAAATTTGCTTAAAAATGTCTTATGAAGTAAATTTTTTGTAACATTGAAAAAAATGCAAGTATGTGGCATTTAGAATAGTATAAAAATAATATTCTTTTGTTGTTAAGAAAGTATACTGCAAGGAAGTTCAAAATAACAGAATTTTTTTAGAATCTTCTAGCTTTAAAGGGGCTTTTATTTCTTGAAAATTAAATGTAAACAAGCCAATGATAAAACATTCAATGCAAGGCACTTTTTTCGGTACAATTTGAATAAGATAATACAATTTGTATATACATTATTAATTTTATTTATCCACATGTAAGAAGTTTAGAATATTTTAGTGTAACTATTTTTACTTTTAAATCACAATAATAATGTTCTAGCTGTTCTGAGCTTAAACAGCATAAACGATTTTTAAAATCACCTAGTAATTTCCAAAATGTTTATGCTGTTTGGTCACTCGAGCACTATTTAATGGTCATACAGTACAATTTTTAAGTCTTACATATCATTTCTAAGTCCACAAAAATTTTCCTTGCTAATTTTTGCTAGCAAAGCGTTCATTTACTTTTTCTTTAGATAATAATTTTTAAAATTTCTGTTTTACTCTCTAGTTGCAAGTTTTTTCTAGTAAAGTAACAGAAGAGACCTAATGTTTTTGGATATGTCAAAGATAAAAAAATAGAGGAATAATATTTCTTTCAAAAAACCGGCCTTAAAACAGGCAAACTTTAATTATGCATTGAATACATTTTTTAAATATGACAGAATGAAATATGATTGCCGATAGGGTATTTAGATTCCAACCGTTTAAAGCAAATATCAGTCAAATTTATGGGGCACCCTTTAATTTATAAAAATTTGCTACTTGCTACTTAGCAATCGAGATTCTTTGTAATTCAAACCGCCTATCTACAACTGTTGAAAAGTATATACATCAAATAAAATAAATTATTGAGGCACCCTTTAATTTATATTTTTTTATATTTAAGTTTCTTATTATAACGGCCATAGTAATTAATTTTCTGTCCAATTTTAAGGCGTTTGTCTTTAAGGGTTCAAAAGATAGGCTGATATAGGACAGATTACGTCATCCGTTGAGACATCCTTTAATTGTAATATATATTTTTTTTTAATATTTGCCATTGGGAGCTATAATGATACGCATATTTCAAAACTTAAAGTGGTGCCTCTCTCGTTCGTGTTGCAGCTATAAAGCGGTTATAAAAAAAACAGTTTTCATCTAGCCCAAAATTGTACTTACAATTCAAAACCATTTTTAGAAAATTAGCATCATTCAGTTAATGTCCAATATTTAAACCGTTTGAGTAGTGATGACGGTAATATTTGTATGATATAACTTTGTTTCGTTAGCATTAAATTCCATATAAACGCTTTAAAAATTTTCGAACGCACAAGACCCGCTTTCTTTCAACCCCTCAAAGTTACCTGAATTCCAGAAATTTTAAAATTTATACTTATAATAGAATAACATTAATAAAATATTAATAAAAAAATTGACCCTTTGGAAAACGTCATAATGTTCATGGACATTTTTAGTATGGACAAAATGTCTCTTATGACAGTGTGATAATATCCGCACTTAAAACAACAACGGATTCGCTTGACAAAGATTTCTTACAAGTCAGTTTATTAAAATGTTACATCTTTCTTACATAGAATACCGCAAAAAAACCATGGACACTTTCACTTCACTTTCTGGTGCAGCATTATGTCCTTGAACGCTATACCATGCCACCGAGAAAATAAAAAATGCTCGGAGTCTGTTAACTTCTTAATAATACCATTTCTGTTTTCAAATGTAGAGTCTAATGTGATTCAAATACCAGCACGTCGCTTATTGATTTAATAGTTTCATTTATTTTTAATTAATATTTATTTGGTTCAATTAGATCATTAATCAAAAAATAAATACACGTTTTTTTAATTATATATACAATTGAATCTTAACTAGCGAGACTTGAAATAGTGTTTAGCAAATATGCCCCCAAAGCTCTAGCAAGTATACCGACTGCTCTAGGGTATAGCTAATCTTTTTATAATTTATATTCTAGGAAATTTTTACTGCTGGTTTAATTTTTTTTCGGCTTTAAAAAAACTCATCCAAATAACTTACTTTTAAAGCGCATGTCGTTGGTAAAGTTCGACCTTGTACTTCACGATCTTTTGTCGTTTAACAAGCAGGCATCTCTACCAAAGCTGCTACCGAAGTTAACAATTCACTTTCCTTTTCATTTGTAGTGGTTGAAATAACAACTTATTAAGCTTTGTTCTTGGCTTAGGGTAAAAGGGCAAAAACCAATATTAAACGTAGCTTTTTGCTTCAAGGGTTGCCAAGCCTTATTATGGTAAAACTATGTTCTAAAGGAATTCACTTTGGGCATCTGGATAGTAAAATGTTTGGCAATTTGATCTTTGCAAATATTTACATCTGGGATTAAGGTTAAGGAAAATTAAGAAAGGCTCGGATTGTTCAAATTAACAATAACATTTTTTGTCTGTTTCAAGGTCATCTATCAAAAAACTTTATATCATTTGCTAGTCTCATGCTATTTTTGCAATCTCTTCTGTACATCAACATTGCACTTACAACATAGATATTTGGGTTGATTATATTTTTATCAAGACTTTGAACTGATAAACTGAAATATTGCAAACTGAAAACTCGAATCAAAAGATGATGGGGAAGACAAAAAGTAACAAAACAAAAGACAAATGTAGATAAAAAGATAATGATGAGGAGAATGACGAGATGCTGTTGTTTGTTGAGAAAAAGTATAGAAATAAGATGTGTTGATGACGAGAAAGATGACAAGATGTTGGATGGCTTTGATGGGTTTGTTGTTGTTGCTTGGGTGCCTCATTTACTTTTTATTCTCCTTTCGACTTAGTTTTTTTTTCAATTTTTTGTTATGTTTTGCTTTTTCTCATTTTCTTTTTGTTCAAATTTGAACTTTACTAATGAAGGACTTGATAACAGATGGGTAATCTAAGTATAACGAAATATGTCAGAGGAGTGGATAAGAATTATTTTTATAGAAAATGCAAGGACATTTTTTAAACACACACATACACATTTATATACAAATCGCCGGCAAATATACAAAACTATTGTTCCTAGAAGATTGACTGAGAAACAGTCAATGTTTGTGATAGCCAACGTTAAGAGGATGAAGAGTTTATAACAATATGCCTGCCTGGTCACATGCCCAGCCGTCTTGAAGACTGTTGGTCTTTATTGTATGGGTCGAAGAAAAAGAAAAACAGCAAATATTTTCTTAATACAGCTGCAGCAGCTGCTGCTGCTGTTGTTAAAGATGTTGTTGGTGTGTCCGTTGTCGTTGCTGATGAATTTGTATTTAAAAGTAGTTGTACAAGTAGTAGTTGTGCCTGTCAATCTGTTGAAGGATCTTTGTTATTTGCTTCACTGCACATATAATATGTCGTAACTATGTTCGTCTATATGTCCAACTAATATGCGGGTTTGAAGGGGGTGACAATTTTCTTATTCTTCTCCAGTGGCTTGCTGCTGTGAATACTATTGATGATTTCGCTGATGATGATGATACATACAACGAAATGATTACGAGAATGATGTCTGTTTAAGAAGTAAAAATTGTGTTCCGTTTTTTTATTTTACTTTATTTTCTTAATTTGAGGAGTCTGTATATGTTGTGTTGATTTTTGAGCTTTTCACACACAGTCCCATAAATAAACCAACAAATTGTGCAAGAAAGTTTGAAGATGTTGTGAGAATTTAAAAAAGGATTTAGTTTGTTTTATATAAAGAAAAAAGCAAAAAAAAAAATTAAACAAGAAAAAAGATGATGTTAAGATGAAAGGCGGTATTGTCTAGTTTTGTTTCGTTTTGAATGTAGATGTCATCTTTAGGTTTGTTAACTTCAACTATATTTGATTTTGCTATTTTACTTTTTATTTGATAGAGTCCAAGAAAAACTTTAAATATCTATGAGTGGCAAATAATAATCAATATTTAGTGTTCATTTAAAATATTATTAAAATTTTTCGTAATTAAAATTTAAATTTGTTTTTGCAAATTTTTAACAGAAGAACGCTCTGTATCTTACACTTCTGCAAGATATAAGTACATATAATTCCCAGCAATTTTTAATAGCAATTTGCTTAAAGTATTTAAATTTCTTGAAAGCAAAATGTTATGTTAGATAGTACGAGAAACTTGTTACATTTTTCACTTTTAGATAACGTACGGGTTCCTCTTATTGCAAATACCACTGTAGCACATTATAAATTCTCTACTGTTTACTATGTGGCTCTAGCTTTACTTGATTCGCTGTTGGCTTGCTTAACAAACGCTTATCTAAACGCAACTATACACGCTAAAGTATTGTGTTATTCCAGCGTTTAGTAAACTAAACCATCCCACAGATCAGACTATATATCCAAGCCAGAATTCCCTTTTTATCCAATAGCCACAATACATCTTCCATACACTCACTATTGTCATGTTGTTATTTTCCTGCGCTTTCTCTTATCCTAGTGGCTCCTTTTGACCATTATCTGCAACTTTAATAATTAACAGACGTCTTCACTACATATCTCTGCCATCGCTTTTGGCTCATCTTTTCTTTCCGGGAGGTTTGTGCTGCTGTTTTCAATTTTTTATTGCGTTTGTTTCGCAATAATACTTCTCCTTTGTACGGATGTCCGATAGTGAGCTACAACACATGAATCTACTGTTTCACATACACCTTTTCCAACGCTGTCATTAACGTTGCACAATTAATAATTTTCGAATAGTCTATACACACACCGCTGGTAGAGTTCACCACTGTTTTTAAATACGCAAGTACGGACAACTTTAACACTGTTGTTCAGAATTTTCAGATTTTTTTCGAGTGGTAACCCCAATTCGATAAATTTTATCCCCACAATTTTACAAAAAAAAATTTCAACTATGCGCAAAAATCCGCATTACAAATAATACTTTTTTTTATTAAATTTAACTGGTTAAGTTGATTAACAAAATCGGTAATATCTGAATCAAAATGTTTTATCTCGTTGTCTTATCAATTTTTTGGTACAAATTTTTGCAGTTAAACACTTAAGGCATTTCAGAAAATGGAACAAAAGTGACGCAACAAATTGTATAATTTTTAAATTGAGTATTTATTGAGCATTAAAATTCAAGCTTCTCGTATGAATTTTATTATTATTATTTATTAGTTTTCATTGAGTTCATTGTTAAAAAAAGGCGAATTCATTTTTCAAATTTACGGAAAGACTAACATGTCATAATTTTTAACAATGGAAACTTTTATGTATCAAAAAAAAAAAAAATAAAAATTATTCTCTAAAAGTAAAATTACAATAACCAAAAACAGAGCTTTGAAAAAATCCCCAAAATTACCGCTTTAAGTCCCCAAAATTAAAATATATTTTTAAAGAAATCCACAATCCCCATTTTCGAAGTAAGATCCCCGCTTTGAGGATAATTCGCCTAATCTGACAACCCTGCTGTTGTTGTTGATCTTATTTTCGTAACAATATATTTTTAAAAATATCGAAAATCTTAAACTATGCTTAACCGATTTATCAGATTGATTTTTAAACTATAAAAGACGTTGAGGAAGCACTAAGTTTCTGAAATCTTGAAGAGCAATGACAACTAAAATTATCAGAGAAAAATACGACGCAATGAATAATATGAATTACCAAAGTATGTTGACGAGGAATTTTAGGTATATTGAACAAGTTTAGACTTTCGTTAGACTAGTATTTAACCGCATGACATATAATGTAAATTCTCTGAAATTTCAAAGTCAAACTCTTGATTTTTCCATTTTTAAATAATGAAAAATGTTTTTTTTTTTTAATTTTCGCAACTTCCTTATTTACTAAAAAAAAAGCAACGTGTTATTTTGGGTAACAAATTAAATTTCTGGGCCACTGTGCGCTTAATCATTTTTTTACTGGTAGCATAAATTTTTATTAAGTAAAGAAAACAATTTCAATTTATCTGAAATTATAAAATACATTAGAGACTTAAAAATTGCAATTAACTCGTTGAAGTAAGTCACAAATAAGTTGAGCCTTCAAATTCCACATAACCCAGCCATTGAACACATTCGCAGATGTTTGATATTGTAGTATAGTTTAATCTAGGGCCATAGTACCTAATAAGTAATCTTATTTTAAAGGTATGTATATAAAAGTAGGCTTATGCCCAGATATCTCTAATTGAGCTTCGAAATGTTTCTTTATCTACTCAAATCTGGAGATTACGTAACTTTTTCTTATTTTTCAACTATAAAGAGCTTCTCTAAGAGAAGTATTTGAGTTAAATAAGGGCGTCATGTGGGATACCAAAGCCATCGAAATATCTATCGAACTCTAATTTACCACAGAAATTAAGATATTTAAAATATCACTGGAAAAATATTATTGACTAGCAAGGTAACCATATTGCAAATTTGTTTGTTTGTTTGTTTATTTATTTGTTAATTTCCTGTACAACAAAACAAAATCTAATTTTTATAGAAGAGGAACGCATTGTGTTACACTCGAAATTAACATAATTTTTTTCTAAATAATTTAAATAAATTACAAGTAAAATGAAATAATTTAATATAAAGTTTAATAAAACAATAAAATAAAAGTTATCTGCCAACAGTAAATAAAAATTTTTTGAAGCTATTAGCGTTGCTATTAAGTTGTTGATATGTTGGAAAACTATTCCAAATGTGAGCAGCATACAATAAAATTGCCAAACAGACACTCGATGTTGAGGTCGAGGTATAAGAATGTTCCGGTTTCTAGGCGATGGGGAAAAACATATTTTTTTAAAGAATTATGGTGGGGTTTGCGTATACATTATTTTGTGTAACAAAAACCAGAGTACGAATCTTCATAAGACTTTCGAAGATAACCCCGCAGGGATTATTTTAAACAGATAAAGTGTGGTCAAATAGATAGATATATCTGATAATATTATTATATATTATATTTAATTTTCTTTTACTAACGGCGCCACAGTTACCGAATAATTCACATCCATACATTAAAGTTAGAATCACGAGCAAAATTTTAACTTGTAATAGAGTGAAATATTGCTAGGGCTAAACCGCAACTTTACATACATTTGACCAATTAAAGCGTTTACGTGGTTCGACCATGTCAACGAGTTCTTAAAAATTATGCCGACATTTTTTGCGTTTCAAAACAGCATTCACTCACTCACTGAGTCTTCTACACCTGTACAAAGCCTACTCTCTGTATTTTCATACTTTTGTAACGTAACGAATATATTAATAGGAAAAAGTGGCAAACTACAGATAGCAAACAAAAAAAAAACTATTATATACTAACAAAAATCACAAAGAACAACAACTATAATAATTTAGTTAGAAGACACACAACATTTCATCTACACTTTCATTTAGACGAGGAATATGCAAAAAGTATTGAAGCATCATAAAATTGGCTAAAAATATGTCAACACTGTGGCGACATCTTTGTTAAGTGCATCCTCATATGACACTTATCTATAATACTTATTCATACAATGTTTATTTGTTTGTCATTTGTTTGCATTTGTTCATCCATAGATGCGTTAATGTATTTTATTTTTATTTATTTCTATTTAAAATATACACAAACTTTATAAAATCAACTTAAATTTTTTCATTATTCATTTTAAGATAAAATATATTCACATTCGTACAAGAATGTTAAATTGATGTACATTTCATTGTATGCTGGCATAAATACTGCGATCAGAGCTGTAAAACTTAAATTTCTTGTTTTTTTTTTTTTGGGAAATCATTTAGGTTTTAAAATATTTAAATATAAGATCAGACTGCAGTAAATAGATAAAATAAAACAAATTAGAAGATACGAAAGGAAGCAAGAAAATATTTTTCTTACCAATTCTGCGCATAACGAGAAAAAGGTGGTTTTCCATTTAAATGGTGATTGCAAATTTTACGACCGTAAATTCCAGAGTTCAGAAAGTACACATATCGTACCTGGAAAGTTCTGTTCAAAAGTAACCAACACATATTTTGCTTTTCATAACAATTATGAGTGTCTCTAAATTTTAAAATTTTCCGTACACATCCATGAATGTGTTTTTTTAATATTTATTTGCGTACACGTACATGAGTGCGTACGTGTACGGAAAAAATTTACATGAAAGATTAAAAATAACTTCGTGTACACACGGCAAAAAATTACATGTACGATAGACAACAAATTATCCATTAGCGGTCGGATAAAACTATTAAATGCCTGTCTGTAACAAAGAAGCTGTTTGTTTTTTTTTATTGCGCACACCAGCACGTCAACCTACCTTTCTACTATTTTTCGCTTCTTGTTTTTTACTCTACGGCAATGAAAAAATTTGTCGTACCTTCTTTCAATGCTGTACACTCTTGCGAGACTAAAGCAGCTCCAAGTCTTGTTAAGAAAACTTGCACTTTTAAGTTGCGCAGTCAGCCAGATCACATGACGCGGTCCTTCCGGCGACATTCGAGCAGACGGTTTGCTGTTTTATCAACAACGCCCTTTAAACCAGCTCACGGCTCCCACATACTATTCTTATGTCTATTTTTACTTTAACTAAGAGACTTGTTCCATTACTTTCCCGTTTTATATCACATGCGCTTTTATAAATTTAATCTTGAATTATAAATAAACAGGCACGTTCTACAACTCATGCACCATAGCCACCCAGCAATTATATTCGGGACTAAAAGTATTTTAATTTCCTATCGAGGTTCTGTTGGGATTTGAACTCTGATCTTCCGTTTTAACAACAACTCAGACTCCAACGCAGCTAATGCGGTTGCTCGTTATATGAAAGATAACATTTCTTTTTATTTTATACACACAACCAACCTTTCTTAGTGGTCGAAATAAACAACCTTTTTAGCTCTATTTACCACACACCCTGACAACAACAACATTAGGTTTTGTTGCTACAGAATTTTGAGGGGTAAAGAAGAGCAAATTTATATATTCTGTTACTTTTAAATATCTGTTCTAAATTAAATCGCATATCATCCAAAAGAAAATCACATCGTCTCCACAGCCATTTTATTCTTTTACGTCTCTGCATGTTTTCATATTAGTTGTGATGTGATTATGCGTGTTCAAATGCAAATTGTCAGTGTCGCTGTCACATCAAATTTTGTTGCAGTCAACAAAAATTTAAAATAAAACTACGTTCAAATGTATTGTAAATGTGATGTTCGTATAAATATTTGCTTTTCAAATCTTACGGTAGAGTGAAGACAACAAGTGCATCCAGCCGTCACTAGCAAAAGCAATATAAGATGATGTCTTAGTTGTCGCTTGTCGTGGTGTAAGAATATGGCGGCAACATTAACAAGTGATGCAGGCAAAAAGGCGACAGATATCATTCAATCATTTTATTCTTTATTTTTTATTATGTTTCAATGTAAGAATATCTTTGTATTGGCTCAATTTTTATAAAAAAAGTACAGAGACCTTTAGATAAAGAATTAGCTGAGACTGCAATAAAATCTTGACGAATAGTTCCACAATTATGATAACTGATATGATTAAAAATTGTTAATTGATAGTAAAGCATGATTTCTTTTCAAGATAATTTTTTTACTATTCTTCTTATATGTGCTAAAGAAGTGAAGTTTATAAATAATTTTTGTTGTTACCCTGCGGGAAGCTTGTGACAGTTATTCTTAACATACACGCACCTCAACTTGTAACTGGTTTTAAAGAATACGTCTTGCTACTAGTTTTAAAATGTTAGGTAATAAAATCAACAATTTGTCGGATGTAAAGTTTTATTTTCTTGGTTCAATTCGCTGTTTTACTGCTAAAATTTATAGTATTGGAGATGCAGTTTAACTGTGTTTTATTTATCAAACCAAACACCAGTACATTAATTTTTTATTTTATTTTTCTAATGCAAATTATCAATTCGCTATATATTGTATTTCTTATTTCCCGTTTGCTTAATATGCTTTTTTTACAAACTTTCGCAGCCATAACGCAACACCAGTGTTTTAATTCAGCAAGACTAAAACAGCTCGATTTTTTGTTAAGCAAACATGAGTCTTTAAATCACTTTAAATCTGAATAATCAGACAACAATTCTCTTTGACTTTGAAATCTACTCAAATTTACGAGACGTCTTTATTCCTAGAATTCAGATCGGAATGAAGTTTAGGCTATAGGAACAATGTACCGTAATTCAGGCGGAAATGTCAGCTATTAGAAGTGCGGTTTGCTGGATGAGGTACCACAGAATATACAGAGAGGATATCCGGATTTTTACTGACAGCATCGCCGTGATAAACTCCTTTTGGGTGTCAACACGACAGCCAGATTGGTGCGTAAATGCCGGACATCTCTAGATGAATTAGCGAGGCACTTCAACCAATACATTCGGACATACCGGGAAATATAGGTGCGGATGAACTCGCTAGATCTGGAACTTGGCTGAGAAACCGGAAGACGGATCCACTGGTGGGAGTCCCTTTAAGCTAATGTAGGGCTTTATTTCAGCGGAAACTTTTTGGGGCTGCGCAGACTTGATGATCTGACGAGTTGAAATGCACAGTTTCGAGGACATTAAGGCCTTAGTATGAAAGTAGGAGATCTGCAAATCTGCTAAGGTTTCTTCGAGAACAGCGTGGGCATACTAGTGGCTGTACTTACAGGGCACTGTGTTATCGGCACCCATACTAGGAGACTAAATATCCCACACCATGACTACTGTGGAGCATTTTCTCTGCCATTGTCCAGCTCTTTCCGGAAGCAGAACGGCTCTTATCGGCAGTTCGAAACTGCATGGTCTTGCAGACCTATCGGTGTGTGATGTTGTTAGGATAAACTCGTTTATCCGGTGTTCGGAGTGGTTTGGGATTAGATGGGAAATGAAAGTAACATAGGGACCGGAATTTATTCTGTGCACATCCCTCTTCATTTAGGACTCAGGTGAGTCGGTTGTCTTATGCCGGCAGCCCGTGCGAACTAACCTAACCTAACCTACGATCTCATGTTTTATCATGTTGACACTTTCTGCAATAACCAATTCTAAGCTTAAGTCGCAATATCCTTGTCTCAACCGTCTAATATAATTGAGGGAAATCAAAGGAAAATAAAATATTTCCCAACACAATTTTGTGGCCTACACTTGTGCAGTTTACCTATTCTCTATAATAAGATCTGCACGAGTTGTAAATAAATTAATTTGCTTTGTGAAGGGCTAGTTAAGGTTTAAAAATGACTGAATAATAAAGGGTTAACTCAACATTATGTTTTCCCAGTATTTGTTAAAACATCTGTATTTAACTCATACATCAATAACCATTATAATCATTGGAAATACATGTATGTTATGAAATTATATTCTAAATAACTATTCTTTTACAATATCTCGTCCAACATTCAATATTTAATCAGGATTAAAATATAATTTATTTTCTTATTTTTAATAAAAATCAAATATATAAAAATGAGACCAGTCTCTCTAACGTCCATTCAATTACAATAGGAGACATTTTTTGAACTCAATCAGTAACTCATTCAATCATAACAAAAAATTATTTTATATTTCTGTCCAAGTATCCGCAATATAAAAGCATGCGAATAAAATATTACATTTTTATTTTTTTCGTGTCACAAAACTACCCAAAGGATTTTCTATCGAATCTGTCAAATAGTAAAATATCATACTTCAATCAAATCATACAGATGAACTAAACTTTTAAGCAGAGACATTGAGGAAAGAGATTACCATCGCAGTGTTTATGGTTGGGAGGAAAAATTATTTCTTAAAGTTAACAGTTCGTTTTTTGGATTTGGCCAATAAATTTTATAGGTAAATAACGATAACGTATGAAATCTGAGATCATCAATGATCGTTAAATTTTATTTATCTAATTATCTAATTATTTGAATATCAGAAATAGGTTTCTAGGGTATTTTGATCTTTGCTTTATGCCAAAAGTTGTAAAAATGGTAAATGATGTAAAATACTTAAATATATATAAAACTATTGCAATTGAGTTGTGACTTTATAACACAAGACGGTAAAACCGAATTCGATTAAATTGTTAAAGTTTGTTCGTATGGTCGTGAAGATTGTTTATATAAAGTTGGCTGGAAAACGTTCGCGGCGTTCGTGAGTAGCGACTTTTCATGACAACATGTGATTTTATCACTATAAAAAACAAGCCCTAATTTTTGTAGTAGAAACTTTCTTATTAATATGCCCTGTTAAGAAAAATTCTGTATTGATTGGTGATTGGGCGTTATACCTCCCATACAAAGTAAAAAGTTTTTGTCGTTTACCAAGGGAACTGTGAGAGGAAAGGTTTTAAAATTTCGTGCAAGTAACTTTTACGTTAGCGTGCATAAATATTATATATTTTAGTTACTGAGCCTTTTTTTCTGTCATATCATATAGCATAAGTTTAACATACAGGTATGTATTTAGTGACAAAGAAAAGAAATACATTTATTAATGATTATATATTGAAACCATTTAATCATTAGTCAAAGGTAATAATTTCCTTTTAACTAACTATCAATAAAACCTTTTTATTAAAAGGCATTACAAATAATTAATTAGATGGACTTATTAATTGACGATTTCTTAGCATTGAATGACAAGTAATGCTAATGATGTTTTAGCAATATTATAATTTTCACTAATGGTAATGATTCTCAATTAAAAGGTTTCCTTTATAATTAATTTAAAATCAATATTACTACAATTGACTAATTATTAAATGGTTTTAAATTACAATCATTTATAAATGAATTTCTTGTCTTTGTGTCACTTGAAATTGATAAATTTATTTTTTACAAAAACAATTATTATTTTTCCAATTGTAATTAGTAATTACACAGCTTCATTAAAATTTCATTACCATCAGTGGAAACAAATATAAATAAAATAAAATCATTGGCATTAAATGGCAGTTAAATTTTATTCATATTTCAAGCAATGTCAATGATATTTAAATGGCAATAAAAAAATCCCAAGTACGAAATATAGATGTCGTCACATAATGGTCTACTTTTTTCTCAGTGTTCGCCCATAGCACTATTCGAGTTTGGTTTCTATATACGTCACCCATTGCAAATTGTGTTCAAGCTCACTTTTTAGCATTAAAGTTCTGTTGGAATTGCTATTTTAGAAATTATACAGCAAAATGTTTTGTACCTATTTTTATCTTATTTAAATATTTATTTCGTAAAATAATTGGTTTCGTATTTTTAATTTAATTTATATTGATTCAATTAACTATTCCATTTAAAATTTTCGAATATAATTTTCAATAAATTTTTTAATTGAATCAATTAAATACTTAATTGAATTTCAATCTCAATACAAATAAAACTTTAATAGTAACTTCTTTCTCTGTGTTATTTCAAACTATTCTCATGTTCAATTTGTTTTTCGTACGACAGCTTAAATGGTTGGCACGGTAACAACTAAAAAGCCTGGATTCGTACCATAGTCGCTGCCAACTTAGAGTTTTCATATTCGTACAAATAGACGAAGTAAAATACTATATATAAACCTATGGCCTAGGTTCGCTGTAATACTTTTTAAAATAAACATGACGTACACTTGAGAGTTTATGAAAACATATAGCTTTCTAACTGTCACTCTTCTTCACATCTTCAAATAGTAAGCAGTTGCAGTAAGACAACTTGATTCATGGAACTGCTTTCGTGGCAAGTTCACCAAGTTAATGCCGATACAAGCAATCGTAGTATAGCAATTCCTAATACAATTGCTTTCGTTCCTTACCCAACATGATAGCATGTGTGGCTTCCACGAAATAATGGGGTTTCTACAACTACAACACAATTTAAATTATTTATAAAAATTACTAAAGAATGACAGAAAATATATAAAAGATGATAAGGAAACAACCCCGTAGGATTTGTAAAAAAAAACTACTGAATAAAGAGTGGCAAATATATGGGAGGGCGAATGGCGCGATGAACTGATGGACAGAATTTTATTTAGTTAGTGTGGGTTAATGAAAGGGATTGTTAAAAAAAATCATCTGTGCACATACGGACATAACACAAATAATAATAACGACCATGAAAAGGGTTCTTGCAAAATTTAAGAAATATAATAAATTGTAAAAAAAGAAGAGTTTTTTCAATGGTCAAGTCTCAGCAGACGAGAATATTGTGAATGATTTGTGAGGTAGACACGGACAGCTTTTTTTAATTATTTTCAATATTGATTATAAATAAGAGTGCGAAATTAGAAAAAAAGGGTTTATAATAATACTAAAAGAGATTAAGAATATTTCTATCCACCGCTTTTTTAATAAAGATTGCAAAAATTTAATATAAAAATATAAGAATAAGTTTTCATTCTTCATAAATTAGGAAATAAAATATAGTTGTAAAAGCTTAAAAGTGCATAAACTAAACAAACATCGGGTAGTGCAGGTATGAACTTTAACATGTTAAAAGAAAAAAAGAGAGTATAAGAAGAACTTAATTACAGTAGGGGTAATATAAATGCTAGTAGCAAGCCGTAGGTTAATGGAAGTATGGAACAGAACAGAATATTACCCTTAGTTTTTTCAATAAAGACCATAATCAGTACCAGAACATAAAAACCATATAAAGTATGTGCTGCAGAAACCACAATTTAGTTCAACTATGGAAAAGCATGCTCCACGTAACTATATCTAGCATCATTTATGATTTTAGTCTAATCATGTTATTGTTATACACAATAATAATAATTTTCTTGCTGGAACCATATACTTGTCCAACTTAATAGTAACATTGATAAACATAACCATAAATATGATAAGAGTATAAACATAATACTAATTACCATAATATAATATTGCATGGTTAGAAGTTTTTTACTAGATTTATTTTTTTTTATTATTTATTATTTTAATATAATAGTTGTTTGCTACCAAATATTTTTAGGACCAACTTTAATACTGCATTTTTAGTCACATTGTGAATAATTAAGCAAAATTAAGGTATAATGATTAGTAATCATATATTATGATTATAAATACTTTATTATTTTGGGATAGTTATAAAAATGTAGCTGTGATTTGGAAAAATTGTTATATTTAAAGCAACTATAAAAATAATTAACGTTTAAAAGAGATTCTTTGCTGCTAAAAAATTATTGGTTTCAACCACACTAATATGGTTACCATAACCATATATTATTACAAAGAATATATTATAGTTCTTGTAAAAATACCACAACTATGTCTTTTTTCTTAGTGGTCAATTGTATGATGGGAAATGAAGTCTTGCAAAACATGGAACACAGATTGGTGAATTGGTTAAAGACGTTATCCAGTTGTGGGGAAGAGACTCAACGTCAGGGCAGCATTACACTATGGCTGCCAGCATGGCAAAATTATTTTTTTTTCTCCGTTAACGTTAAATATCATACACCATATAATAAAAAAGTTATACATATTTTTTATAAATGGAGTTTGACATTTAGCGTTTCGGCGAAAATTAACGAATTCGCCATCGAGACCATCTGTATTATTTCGTCATGGCTGCCAGCAACACATATTTTATATGGTCCCTTTTGCCGACCAGGGTAATAATTTGCACTAAATAAAACGAAAGGTGATATGCAGTCAAGATTTATAATGTAAAAATTTCTATGGTTTGGAATAGTTAATAATGTTTTCGTGGTAATTTTTAAATTCCAAATTTATATTACAAATTTTCTATTAAAATTGGTTTTGTCATTAAACCGTTTATTGTGTAAATTATTACTATTTTAAAGATTTATCATATAATATTGTGTTGTGACTTTATAACTCACAAACGGTTAATCGAAATTCCATTCAATTTTTAGAGTTAGTGCGTTCGATTATGTAGATGGTCTGTCTAAAGTTTGCACGAAATCGATCGACCCGTTTATAAGTTATGAATAATACGGGCATTTACGGCTACACCGATTTTAAAAAAATTTAAAGCATAGATATTTATTTAGAAGTTCCAAAAGTGTGCGCTTATTTAAAAAATTAGGAACAAGAGGGGTAGTTCGGGGAGAGTCGAATCGATTTTAACAAAAAGCAGTTTGAAGGATATTTTAAAGATAAATAATTCCTGATTCATAAACTCCAATAGGCGGAAGGAAATCTGTTATAACTTCCATATTAATTAAATAAAAAATTTGGTTGGAGGAGTGGTCGTGGTACAATTATTCTCATTTTGGTAGCGAAACTCCCCGGGAATAGCTATTTAAAAATAAAACATTAGATTATCAACACTTGCAAAGGCTAAGTTAAATAAATTATTGTGCAAACGTGCTGCTTTTTGTTATAGGCAACAGTTGACGATAAAACTAAAAAAAGATACTACACAACAACTGAATTTGGATTTAACTAAGCCAGCAACTTGGGCCCTATTTGATGTTTAGTATGTTGATTTATATCTTAATTAGCAATAATATTTATTAAGCAATTACCAAATATACAGACATAGATACACTGTTGTACTAATTTATATTAAAACCTATTTAACTTATCTAGAGGAATTATATAATAGGCCTTGATTCCCAGGATTCATAGATTCACTCGTTACTCTTTCTTTAACTGCAAGTTTAATTTCAGAGCGCATTTTTTTCATGTCTTTTACTGCGGACAGTACTAGTAATGGGTAATAATGGGTATCTGTACAACATAAGATCGAATATCGGACATCCTTAAGTAGAATATCGATACATACGACTCAAGCTCTTTTAAATTGTGGGGCGGCAGAACTAGTACCAGCCACAGCCAGGCTGATAAATTTTCCTAGATAGAAACATCATTACGCAGAGATTGACGTAATCCATGATGTCCCACTTGGAGGCTAAAATCGCTTACGATCTGGCTAAGACCGGTTAGCTAAATTAGTGCAACATGCGGAATAACATCATTGATCTGGACCATTCTTGGATACAAAGCTCGATTCTAAAGCTCATATGAAGCTATTGGATTTAAGTAAAGGAGACAAATATAGACAAATTAAAATCTACCATATGTATCAGCAGTGTTTTCACATATCTGGCGGAGCAGAAAAGATGTACAATGCAACCACTTCAAGCTTCATCATAATATTGATTAGGCTTAAATATAATAAAAATGTATTTTAATACAATAACAGGATCAAAATTTACACATAACCCAACCTGGTATCAAAATAAAAACTACCAAATGCAGAAAAGTAGTGATATGAAAATCCAAACTAAATAAAAAACTCTTAACCATATTTCAAAATTAAGAAAAACTTCCCATTACAAATCTAAAAACACTACCTGATAGTCGCAGCAGCGTGAACTTTATTAAGCAATATAACACTTCTTCATAGAAATTTATAGTAAAATAAAATAATTTTTCAATACTTTTTTCTAAGAAATCTTGTAACAAAAAATTTGCAATAAAAAAAATAGTGGAATTTTAACACATTTATATCTGCCGTTTTGAACGTTATTCCTCACTCCATTGCCACAAACAACAAAACGAGCATCATAAATTTATCTGTCAAAATGACAACTTGGCTCATCTATTTTTAGGCTGTTTCTTCATATAAATGGGCAAGTGTATTTGAAAATATGTGAATTGTAAAACTTATTATATCTAAGAGTAAATCATCACCAACATTGACAAACAAGAAACATGAAATTTAACCCCTTTTTTTGTGTCATAAATGTAAAATGAAAATGACGAACTGCTGACAGGTGGCAACAACTAATTGGGTTTCTTTATTTAAGCACTCTGTTGAATACAATAAAAAATAAAAAAAAGAATATGAGCGGCAATAAAGATCTTCTTATAAATTAAATAAAATTTTAAGAAAAAAAGGAATAGAATAGAATGTAAATTGTGAGTATCACTCATAAAAAATTAACAAAAAGTCACCACAAAATTGAAACAACTGAGAGCATAAAAGTAGCAAAGTAAAAGTAAAATAAATTCTGTATTCGGTTTATATAAGATATGATGCAAGACAAGGTAAACATGTTGTTTAGCCTAGATTTATTACTACGATTTACTTCGTGCTGTGGAGTACAGTTTATCTTGGGTAATCATTGCCTTCTCGATTTAAGAGAGAATAAGAATATTATTACACTATTTCAAAATCTTTGTTCGTGAAGGAATAAAAGACGGTACAACGAGCTATGAGCAATTTTATCTTCCTCTTACACTTGAGAGTTTATATTCTCATGATCGTCTTCTTAACCGCGGTTTACAATCATTTTCCCACTTTAAGAATTTACTAAAAAATTTTACTTAAACTTTCTTATTTCGAAGCAACTGAGAAACTCAATCACATCACCAAATCATACAGCTGTCAAGCCAGCATTTTTATTTATCTATTTTTTCTATATAAAATGTACATTAAAAGGCTGTACAAAGCCAGTTTCAGTTTTCGGATCTCAGCTGTAAATTTAGGAACAGATGGGCTAAAATTGAATTTTTGGAAAGAAAAAAAAAATGGAATTACTCTTAAAAAAATTATCGGGCTAATTTTCCCGAAGAAATTATTAAAAATCACTAATATTGATTACTGAGGGTGAAAGCACGTCTCGATGGCCATTTCGCTACCGCTTACTTAGCTTCTCAAGAAACTTCTCACAAACATTTTAAATAAATTAAAAAATTTTGTCCAAACAATAAAGCAATTAATTACATATTCCCGTGATTTAATTTTAATGAAAAAAATGGAAGTTTGAAATAATTTTAAATGTCGAGGTTTAATAATTATCGGTCCTTCTAATGTGAGGTTGTCGTTAAAATATATAAATCTTACTTTAAGGCTTTTATAATCCAACAAATATTTAATCCTATTTAGTCCTATGAACGGCTTACATTAACAGCAGATGGGATGATACTGAAAATAGGAATTGGGAGTCCTTCAAGAACACTTTCGCCTTTGCACTAGATATCTATAAAGACTATTTCAATTCTTTAAAACCTGGCGTACTAAATGAATTTAAAAATAATGAATTCAAAGCTATGTACAGACGGTTGTCAGATCTTACAATATTTTTAGAAAAATATACAGAAAACGGTTAAAAACCGTGTGAACTTACAATTGTTTTCTGACAATATTGCCAGAAAAACCATTGTCTGAAAATTGTCAGACTTCTCCTGACAATAATATTGTCAGATATCTTACAATTGTGTGAACGCTTTTATTTGCATTATGAGAATATTGTCAGGCATAAAATAAACTGTAATATATTGGAAATTTTAAACATCTGACAACGATATCATTGTTAGTTAAAAGTTAATGAAAAAAGTTAAAAATTCTTAAAAAAAACTTAAAATAAAAAATAAAAAATTAAAATTAAAGCAGAAAAAAGGAGAGTTAAATAAATGGACAGCGACGGTAATTCACGGGATGATTTTAATGGTGGAAAAAAACTTGCCTTTTTCAAGCACTTTAAAAATGGCATATAGCTCTGCAGGAACAAAGCTCGAATAGTTGAAACTGCAATACGGAACAAGTATTGTAGTGACCGACATTTTTCATGTAAATTGACTTACATGGTCCTATCTTTTGAACCGTCATAAACAAACGCTTGAAAATTGGACAGAATGTAGATAGCTATTACCTTTGTAATAACAAGTATAAATACTCAATATAGATCATTTTATTTTATGAATATATATGATGGTTGTAAAAAGACCATTGATATTTACAAAGAAAATGTATTGCTAAGTCCTCTATAATCGCAAGAATAAAATTTGGATTTAAAAATTTAAGAGTAATCCAATAATTGATGTAATATGGTGTATGTGACCAAAACTTTGAACGGTTATAGATAGACAACTGAAATTTTAAGGGAACTTGTATTGATAAGTCCGCTAAAAGAGCAAGTATACAATTTGAATTTATAAATTAAAGGGTGTGCTCATACCTGATGTAATTTTACATATATTAGGACTATCTTTTGAACCGGTTTATACAAACACTTGACAAAGTGTCCACTAATTTGTATGGTATATTAAGAAATATAAATAATTAAAACTAAATATAAGGGACGTCCCAATAGTTGATGTGTGTATGTGGCCAAGCTTTTCAACCTTTTTAAACAAATATCTAAAATCTGTTTTAAAGTCAGGTTTTTTGCAAAATAATTTTTTTGATCCTCGCTAAAAACGTAAGATGTTAGAATCGTTGCAGTTTCTTCGTTTTGATTAATATCTAATTGTTTTGATAAAAATTTATAATATTAATTTGTATCTTTTAAAATAATTTACATTAAAATAAATTAAAAATAATTTTCTTTTTAATTCTGACACTTGGCAATTCTTACTACCGTGTGAACTACCAATTTGTTGTCTGACAATGTTGTCAGAAAAATTTATTGTCAGATAATTTTCTTACAATGGAATTGTCAAATTTCTGACAAATGCCTTGCAATCGTGTGAACTGACAATTAAATTGTGTTAACAATTTATATTCGCCTTGTCATTGTTAGTACATTGTTAGGTCTGACAATATTGTAAGACCTGACAACCGTCTGTACAAAGCTTAACAGCCCTACACATCGATCAGCGTAACTGGAATTGTAAATATTTTGTAGGCGTTTCTTTTTTGTCATACGCCGAAAAGTAAGCCTTTTTAATTGTGATATTTTTTTTCACCCATCTGTATTCCTTGCTAAAGAATAATTATTGCAAAAAGTATTTTTGCATCCAAATCCATATTTATGAAGTGTCATCTTAAAAAAATAGTGGCGTCATTTTGATGATTATGGCAGCATTGTCGGTCGTTTGCAATTCTTTTCTAGCAATCATATGACATTTTTCAAATCAAATCATATCATAATCATAATTCGCCTTGTCGCTTCGAAAAGCCCTAAAGACTGCCAAAAAATTATTAAAAAAAAATTAAAAATGTGGAAATAAAAGAGACATGAAGTCTTCATGTAGACACTTATCGTAGAAATGGTACAGCCTGCCATCAACAATCAGAAATGAATAAAAAATTGTTTTACATAGAGAGAAAAATACTACAAATGTAATTTACATACACATTAATTGGCAGTTAGAAAATTAAATTCAAATATTTTAGGTTTTTTATTCAGCAGTTCTTTATGTGGGTTTTAAGCTCCAGAGGTTGCAATTATTTTGGCTCTAGTTTCCGGCTGAATTTGCTATCTTTTTTCATGCTCTTGTTACCGAAGAGAGGTGAGACGCGAGAGGAGAGACGCAAAATACTTATTTTATAAAAAAAATTAAATTTTTATAATAACACAATAATATACTTTTAAATTTCGCCTTATATTTACCAACTATTTTTTTCAGTGTAAATTTACACACGAATTGGTACATTTAACTTCACGCGAAAGATGAAAATATGAAGCAAGGCAGACAGACAAAGAAGCACAGAATCAAAACTAAACATAAAAGTTGAGTGACGTCTAAAGATGTCTTTACTTTCTTGTCACTTGTCAGTAGTTTGTCATTTGGCACACATGCTATTGAGTGATATATGCCTCCTCTTATAGGGCCCTCTGTTTGTACACTTTACTAAACTCTCCAAGCAGTTTATTGTGCAAAATCTTCCATTCATGCCTGTCTTATTTACAGATATACATTATGTTTATAGATTTTTTTTTTTGTTTAGTTTTGCGCCTTTCGTCTTTATTTTGTGGTTTGTCGCCAAAATCTCTGGGTGTTGCATGTTTTTTGTCAAGCATATTTATTGCTTCATTTGTTTCATCTTGTCTTTTTAGCAATTTACTTAAGTAAACTGAACAGTCAAACGAGGCATTTTGTCAGACAGACAAACAGTCAGCCAGCTAACACCGTATTCATTTAAGGGTAAAGATATTAACATTTCTTTTTTTTATTTCTTTTTGGTCTTTAATTTGTTGTTGCTTTTATTGTTTGTGTAGTTGCTTGTTTTATGAATTGTTTGTACAAATTTTTAAGTTGTTCTTTTTAATGTGCTTTTCTTTGTTAATTTATTTTTTTTATTACTTTAGTCGACTTCTTGTTAAATGTTGTTGCTGCTGTTGTTAAGTGCTTGAAATCAATTTACAAATGATGTGACAATATTATTCCTGTGAAAAAGGGTAATTGCAAAAATATATTCTCAAGAAAATTATTGCTCTCTATAGGTGTAAAAAATACCCTAAGCTGGATAATTACGCTGGCCCCAAGAAACGGTGACTTAAATTATAGTATAGAAAAATTTTTTTGTAGTTTTCACCAGACGCAGGTAGGTAGCGTATCATATGAGAATCTAGCAGAGGCTTGCGGCGAGATGCGTTCTGAACATGAATGCCAATAAGGTCATAAATTGAAAATATCAAGTTACCAGTATAAAGGATTTACGAAAGCCCAAAGAAAATTTATTATTTCGAATGTTTTTTATATTAAGTTTGTTTTTTACTCTCCCGTGGGATCCCAATTTGCACGAAACTTGTTTTCTTACTTCAAAATTTGGTAAATGAGAGCGGTTTTGAGAGAATAAAGTTCTTCTTCTTCTTCTTCTTGCACGAAACAGCCCAAACTTTTTTCTTCGTGCAAGTTATTTAAAATTGTGCAACAGCCTTAAAACACAAACAAAATACAAAATAAATTTTTATTTCTTTTTGTTGATTTATTGAAATTAATTTTTTTATTAAGTCCGTATTTACACTATGCATTTTTTTGAGGCATTTTTTTCTCAATTCTATATTTAAGTTATAGCGTTATGCGTTACCTAAAAGTAAACACTAGCAACAGTAACATACCCTCAAAACTCAAGCAATACCATATTGCTTACTCCTCCTGCTTCACAAACACACAAAAATTTCATGCTAGTTTCATGAAAATTTGCATAGTGTAAATGCGGTATAAAACAGTCAAAATACTTTGCGTTTTTTTGTGTTTAAAATTTAGATTTTGTGTTCCCGTACTTTCATATAATTTGGTATGTTTATGAGAGAAAACAATGCTTGCGCTCATTTTCACGAACTTTACCCAAAAAGTAAAGAAACAAACCTATTAATTTACTTTAATTGTGCTTGATTCCTTCATACATACACAAATATTTTATGATATTCTCATGAAATTTTATTATTTAAAACTAAAAAATGAAATGTATTACTGCGGGAAAAGCATATCCATATGGCTATTTCGCTACAGCTCATATAGCAAATCAGTGGATTCCCCTTGACTTTATAAAAAATAGTGCTTAGAAATATTAGAATCTTTAAAAATCACTAGCTCCTTAAGAATAGGCCTCTTTAAGTATGAGACGCTTCTGTTGAAGATATACTTCATTTATTTTTCGACATAAGTATGCTTACAAAAATATCGTTGTATAGATTATTAGTTTTCTTGTTTTTAAAAGCAAATACTTACAAAAAAACACGCTTATTTTACAAAAAAAAAGTTTTTTTTTGCGCAATATCACGCACGCCAATAATTTCGTGTCACAAACGTCAAATAAATGTTTCATATTTATATCATTTCACATCATACGTTGCAATATGTTGTATGTGCGACAAAACCCTGGATGAAATAACCGAAAAAATACTTACAAATTCACTCACACCTCGCGATCGTCAATTGTTTGTGGCAGCATCATGTACATAGATGTGGTAAGAGTAGTTGTACTACAGACACCGTCTGACTCATAAACTCGTATGTGCCATCAAATATTTGATTAGTTTTTATTCTATTTGTTTTTTTTTTTTTTCTTCAAAAATTTCGTTTATAGTTTTTTGTCTATTTCTTTTAGATCGACTTGTGTCAATCTGTACATTTTACTTTTTATTTTTGTTGTTTTTTTCTTCATTATTTTTTTTTTTTTGTTTGCCGTGAATTGTTTGTTGTATTGTGTGAGAGCATAAAATGGTAATTGAGCACATGATATGTGTTTTATATTTATGACTGAAAGGGTGACCCGTAATAGATATTTTATGCACCCTAAGCTGGAAACGCCAACTATTAAGATATTTGAAGCATAAAAACGACTGTTGTCAATCATTATATTAGCTCTTCTGCTGTTGTCTTATAAATTTATTTTGAACTATAACATGTTGGAAAAATATTTTCAAAATATTTAAATTTGTTTGTGTTAAACAGCTTTTAAAGGTGGTTTGAAATCAAAATTAGCAAATTAGTAGAAACGAGTAATATAATTTTAAAATTTATCAGTTTGGGATATTGAAGCAGATCACTTCTATTATGCTCTTCATTTAAAGTCCTTTTCATTTTTCCAAAAATTTTTGTTGACAACCTTGGTTTTAAAGTATTTTACTAATGATTGAAAAGGAATATAATTTTCGGTCGTCGGCTGTCAGTCCTGACGTCAGTCACATAACTGGTTCCGTATTACCGAGGGTTCGACTGCATGACTTGGTGGCTGCGGTCACTGGGCACTGTCTTTTTGGGACCCATGCTGGTATAATCGGTCTCCCATAAAACGACTTCTGTAGAAGTTGTCAGAACATAAGCGCTGGGAAGTCTGCATCTGAGATAACTCGGTCAGCGGTACTACGAGGACCTATCTAATATATCCGTACTAGGTCCCAGACTTTTTGGGGCGCTGTGGGTGGTTTACTTGCACACAACCTCATGTCGCGATTTATTCAAGGGGATGAGCACAAACTTTGGCCGACTGGGTTATTTAGCGGGCTCTTTTCAGCATTTTTCGGAACTTCTTCGTATCTTCACACCTGCGATTCCCTCTCTCCTTCTCTTCACCTTATCACCTTATCATCATTTCTTTTTTTTTTCTATATCCTGATTTTTCTCTTCTCTCCGTTTCTTCTTCTCGTCACTCTTCTGGCCCAAAGGACTAATCAGTTGACCTAAGTGACAAACCAGTGTTTTGGTTTTATTTAATTATTTCTATTTTACTAACCCACATGCGCCTCTTTTTCCGCCGTCAAAAAATAAATGCTTTATAATTGAATACAGGTAGTTTCTTTTTGATACCATTTAACTTTTATATACGTCATTCGCAGTAAGACCGTAAGTCCTATTCTACCGAGCCCACAAATAACCAAATAATATAATCCAGTGCATCTCGGTACAATGCTAGAATATTTTTCCTTTTTATATATACATATTTACTCGTTTTCTAACTCCAAATTAATCATAATTTTCATCTCATTTCTGTTTGGTTTTCCATTGTAGAGCGCCAAACCTTATTCCATATTGTGCTCCATCAATATGTATTTCACAACAATTACCTTTGAGACTATCAAGATATTGCTGCATTCTTTCATTAGAGACGAATGAATAGATCCTTATATTACACACATAAGCCAGTATTCATATCGTCTTGCATAATATTGAAGAAGCTCTTTTTCCGCTTAAGTTTTACTTTTTGTCTTATTAAATAATTCTTGCAAATAAACCGACTTCAAATAAGATTTTATCTGTCTATAATGGTTCAGAAGTATGACAACATGCATTTCTGTCTGTCTACATTTATTCAACAGTTTGGCAATATACATCAAATAACCGCAACTATAGGGACACCCTTTAAAATCCAATTTCAAGTATTCCAAGCAAGTATTGTTGTTGTACTGGACTTAGCAATACAGGTTCATTGTAATTTTTAAGTGCCTGTACACAACTGTTCAAAAGTATGGCCATATTCCTCAAATTAAATCAACTATTGGGGCACCCTTTAATTTATAATTTTGAATATAATTTTTGTTACTATAAAGGTGATAGCAATCGGAATTCTATCTAATATGCAAGCGTTTTTCTATATCGGTTCAAAAAGAAGCCCATTTACATCACCTATGGGGACACCCTTTAATTTTTAGATGTATTTTACCTTTACGGTTTCGAATACACGTGAAAAACATGTTTGTTGTATGGCGACACCCTTTGAGATTATAAGCTGTTCTTAAAACGGGAAAAATTATCACATTTCAAATAAAAAAATTTGTTTAATCGGTACAGAAATGACTGACTTCTGCGGGGCACAAACATAAAAAATTCAAAATTCAGTCGAATTGATAACTCTCTCCTTTTTTAAAGTTGGTTAAAAAGTAGTAGCAGTCATCTGCGATCAGTTTATACACCTAGAGACAACACCCAAATTATTATTTAATCTGTCTGGGCCTACAAGAAATAACGACTAAAATAGCGTTTGGCCGGTGTAAGAACCATTGCCTTAATCAGGAAATATCGAATTTACCTGTTACAGAAGAAACAGAAGAATAATTTATTTAACATAAAATGCCAAATATAATTTTTACAGTACCAAAATAAGACTTTCAATTGCTCGTCTTTAAATATAATTTAGCCCTTACTTCTTATCCTTCATGGGAAGCTCTAATGTTATATTTGTGCACAAAATCATAATAATACACTTGCTTCCTCACACATCTTATTTGATGGTTAATATTTTGTGCGTGCAGTAATTTAGTGAGATTATTTATATGTATGTGGATGTTATTTACATTTCTTTATGACAATCATGCATGTTGAATGCGAATGCTTGTCAATGTCGATGGATAGTCTATACCATACAATGTAAAGTGTTACATACGGACGCATTTCCTACATATGTTTATTTAATAAACTGAATTTCGTTTTTTTTTTTGTTTTTTTGGTTTTTGAAAGAAATGCGATGAATATAAAAATTTGACTAAGGAGACATACATACACTGCATGTTTTAATACGTTTTTAACCAATCATTTGTGGCATCTGTGTCTTTATTATTTATTTTTTATTCTGTAGACGTTTGTGAAAATGCTTAATGCAACTCATTATTAATACCTGATTATGAAATATTATATCAAGATTTTGCATCCCAAATTTTTTATATTGTATAGAGGGATGGTTTGTTTTAAAATAAAGCAGATTTTATTAAGAACATACACCTGAGACCATAATTCTATTTTACGTCAAGAGAAGTTACTTTACACATTTAGTATATTTACAAGCGTATTTTGGAAACCTCTTTCTAATGCATATAACCATTATTCTGTCAGAAAATCATTCTTCAAGACATTTACTTCTTTCATTAAGTATTTTTCGCATAACATTTTACATTACCCACGTGCATACGATGGCTTTTTCTGATAGACTTGTCTCACCGTATTATGATGTCGGGTGACCCTTTCGATGACTAAAGGAATTTGTTGGCAACGCTAAGTGCCTTAAGACAGCTGATTTTCTGTAAAGTACTGTTTCTTCTTCTCTCATCACGAGACAATAGTGTTAAGAGTCAAAAAGATTTTAACATTCACAATATCTTGGGAAAGGCAGAATAACAAAGAACAAAAAAGAAAAGGTAATAGAAAAATCTGTATATTGTAACGACCAGTAGCAGGTTCCAGAGTTACTAATGAAATAAATTGGGTGCGTTAAGGGATGAATGACACGTAGGCTCTAGACTTAAACCTTTAATAGAAATTTACCTTCGTAATTTGGTGTTTAGCACACACAAAGCGTTCATCTGTGGTAACTTAAGTGCGTTGACACTGACTGATATCTTTAAACTGACTGAAAAAGTTAAATAAATTGGAAAGTGATTAAAGATTTACAACACCTTAAATTTTTGTGAAGCGTAACAGTTGTAAAAGTTCTCATCTACACTGAAAAGCAATGTATATTTCTTATAAGTGCTTACGGGCAGTGTCAACTAGAGATGAGCGATATTTTAGTACCTGTGATTAAATCACTGTGATTAAAAAATCACTAGTCACTACAGTGACTGAGTTGATCAAATAACAGTTCCGCGTAAGAACAGTCTTTTATATTTACACACATACAAACTTAAATTTAATTTTACTTTGTGAAAGATAAATACAAGTACTTTTGACTCTTTCATTCTTTCATATTTATATCAATGCAGCTTCTTTGCTGTGTTGGTTTTTCTTGCTTCTACTTATTAAAAACGACTATTTTTTCCCAAACTTCACACATACATACATATGTAGCAAAAAAAAAAAAAAACAAAAAATGTTGTGTGCTTCTTTTATTTGAACTTATAATCAATCAGTGTTACCGAATTCTATAATTTTGGGCAAATTTAATTACGACTGTTTTTAATGTAGAGATCAAAATACATTTTCCATTATAATTACAGTTTATATAAAAAAATTACTTAGTATTATATTCTTCCTATACTCGTATAAACATGTATGTTTAAATATAAGAAGAACTGCAATCGGTGATCACGGTAACTATTTAAAAGAACGGTTATTTGAAAATCACGTTCACTGGTAACGATGTTTCTCAAAAATCACGGGATCGCTCATCCCTAGTGTCAACGTAGGGTCTTCCAAAGGGCGTAAAGCTGAAAATCCAGAAGCGAACTTGAGTAAAATTGAAGTATCGTAACTAGTTACGTTGGTATTAGTAGACGTCAACTACATATTTTTTTAATCATCGAGAAAAAAATATAACGAAACCGAAAATCATTACGAAATGAGTATGGTTGAAAAAAACCCAAAAAGTGGTCGATCATTCTTTTCTCTTCAACTGAAGATGGTTTGGACGACATTGAATACAAGCCAGAATTGTGCTTTTCCTGGCTGATACATATTTTTACAGGTATGATGGCTGGATTTTTGCAAGTTACAGAAAATGTTATGTCTTACGATGATGTATATTCACAGCAGCCTGTTTGATTTTGAAAATTCTTCTTCCACAAAAAACAACTAATTTGATCTGATAAAGCATTAATCAGTATAAAATTAGTTTTGAATAATTAAATTGTTTCTTGTTATGTTTTTGTTATTTATATTGCAGTAGGTCCATTAAAGAGAGTCAACTCAAAATATACAATTTTCAGTAGAGCCAAAAAAGTGTTTTTTTTTTTTTGAATATTGCCAATGAAAAATTAAAAATATTATTATTAAGAAATACTAGTAAAAAGTATGGAAGTATTTTGTACATTTTTTTTTATTTTTTATCTAGGAGCAACTTAAAATATTTTCCTTAAGTTGACTCTCGAGAAGCTATTTTTATATCTAGAAGAGAGATAGAGCAAGATCTCTTGGGAGAGCAATAAGCTAAACCCAATTGTCCAGTTAGACAAGCCCTTTCTAGAACCTAATAAATAAATCTCTTTCTTTATTAGGTTCCCACCTCTTTGTATTTTTCTTTTCTTTCCACCTCTTTGTATTTTTCTTTTCCTTAATAAGCCACTACAAGTCTGAACACAGCTGTTTTTTATTAATATTATTTTTTTTTTTACAAATCGGTAGAGAAAATCATAAAAGGTTTTAACAGTAAGGACAAGTAGTGAATATATCAATTCATCAATTTCTTGCAAAAAGTAAAAGCTTAACAACTTTGAGTTGACTACGATACTTGATTAAAAAATATATATTTTTAAAATAATAAATAATTTTCCTTAATTTTTTTCTCGTTTTTGAAGGAGAAAAATATAGAATATTTATAACACAATTATAATCAACTGTTTTGAAAAATCGTTGTAAAGTTTAATTAAAAATAACAAATATCTAAACAAATAAAATAATTAGTTTGAAAAAATTTTATTTATAATATTTTACTATTCATCAAGCGAACAATTCTTGTTTAACCGACTTCAAAACAATTCGTATTAATTTGTCGTTACCAATTCGTCTAAATGTTGCATTTATGTACATATGTGTGTGCCTGTATAACTCAGTAATTTCTATGCCAATTTTAAAAATTATTTCTTTATTTAAGAGATTTTGCTTAAAAATTGATTCAATTATAAAACAGTTTATAATTTAAAAAATTAAAGGGTGTCCCTATAGAAGAAAATTTTTTTTACGTGTTTGTGAACCGTCAAGGGCACCATTTTCATATCTAAAACAACGGCCTAACACTATAAATGGCAAAAAGTAATACAAAACTAATTTTTAAAACTAAAGGGTACCCCCAAAGATGACGCTAGTTGACCTATATGGGCATATCTTTTGAAACGTTATAAACAATCGCTTGAAAATTAAATAGAATCTCAATTACTATGATCGTTATAATAATATGTGTAAATACTAAAAATTTTAAATTAAAGGGTGCTCCAATAGTTCATTAAATTTGATGAGTATGGCCATACTTTTGAACAGACGGGTAAAATCTACAAAGAACCTGTATTGCTGAGTCCGCTGTAACAACATAAGTATGAAATTTTAATTTAGAAATTAAAGGGTGTTTCTGTAAATAATGTAATTTGATATATATATGACACTATCTCTTGAACCGTTAAATACAAACATTTCGAAATTTGACAGAACGTCGCCTACTTCGTCTGCTAAAGTTAAAAGTATAAATAAAGCGTCATCCAAATGTGACGCCTAGATGTCAGCACTATATAATTTTTACACGTGACATCTTTTCAAATGACATAAGCCATTTTGTTTTATTAGAAGTTAGTACAGTATTAACCATGGACAGGTACACATTGCAACAACGCGTTTACATCATTCAAAGTTATTACGAAAATAGGCGTTCTTTGAAAAATACCCATCGCAAAATTCGTGATTTTTTTGGTGTAAATAATCGGCCAAATCAGTCTTTAATTCAAAGATTAGTGAAAAAAATCGAAGAAACTGGTTGTGTTACTGATAAACTAAAAAGTGGAAGACCAAAAACTGTACGCACAAATGAAAATATTGCTGCTGTTGGTTAAAGTATTGAAAATCAACCGACATCAATTTCGAGTCGTTCGCAAGAATTGGGCATATCTTATGGCTCCTTATGGAGGATTTTGCATAAAGATTTGCATTTATATGCTTATAAAATTCAATTAACCCAGGAATTGAAAGAAAGAGACCATTTACAACGTCGTAATTTCGCTAGTTAAATTATTGAACAACGAACAACAGATCCATTGTTTTCAAGCAAAATTTTGTTTAGTGACGAAGCTCATTTCAGAATGGATGGATTCGTCAATAAGAAAAATTGTCGTATCTGGGGTGATGAAAATCCTCGTATTATTCATAAAAAATCTCTACACCCACAAAAAGTTACTGTTTGGTGTGCATTTTGGGCAAATGGAATCATTTGGCCATTTTTCTTCGAAGATGATGCTGGAAATGCTGTTACTGTGAATGCTGAGCGATACCTATCAATGTTGAGAGACTTTTAATGGACACAAATGAATCATATTGATGTGTCTGACGTCTATTTCCAGCAAGACGGTGCTATATGTCACACAACGCGAGAAAACATTACGCTTTTGCGATCAAAATTTCCTCAACGTGTAATTTGACGAAATGCAGATTTCAACTGGCCTCCAAGGTCATGTGAGCTAACACCATTAGATTTTTTTTGTGGGCTTTTTTGAAAAGTCGAGTGTATGCTAACAAGCCACAAACAATTAATGATCTAAAGAACAACATTCAAGTTGGAATTCGTGAAATAACACCAGCAACATGTCGGAAAGTCATTGAAAATTTCGATATTCGGATTGATGTTTGCAGACGCAGTCATGGTGGACATTTGAATGATATTCTATTCCACTTATAATTGTAATGGATCATACTTTTAATAAAAAAACAGCTTGAAAAAATTGCAAATAGTTTGTGTTTTATTTCAAAGAAACATGTAGGCGCGTTTTTTGGATGACCCTTTATTTATAATTATAAATTAAAAGGTGCTACAATAATTGATGTAATTTGATAAAGACGGCCGAACTGTTTAACCATTACAGACAGAAGGTTAAAACTCACAATCTTTCTTGGATAATTAATCAATGTAGGAATTATTTTATGAATTAATCGTTTTTAATAAACATAAATATTATCTTGTTTACATGTTCGAATACGAAACATGAATTTTGTTCACTTTTAATTAGTATTTTTTTATTTCCTTCTAATTAAACTCGAGCAACCAAAAATAAACATGCTATGTCATCAAAATCTTTTACACCAATAAAAATTTTATACCAAATACGATGACATGTATTTATCGTTCCTTTTATATTTCTATCAAAAATTTACGTTAATATTTTTACAAAAAATCTAATACTATTTGGAACATGTCCTTGTTTTAGAAATAACAAAATTATTCAAATTATTGAAAAATAAAATATAAACTGGATGATAATTTGTTGTCTCATTAGAAGCAGTCAATACCAAGAAATATTAAAAAGCACGGATTTTTCCAATATACATACAAATTTATATAAAAATATAATATGATCATCACATAAGTAACGCACACACATAAAAGAATTCATAAATATGAGTTGAACTGAAATAGTATCCATTAACATGTATGTTAACACACACATTCATATAATACATAAATATATAACGAATAACTTATGCCTCTTACTACTTGCTGCATGCCCCTATACCTACACTATTTAAGATTCGTTTGTTGTAACATCCACATAACGACAAATGTATGAACAATGTTCTGTACAATTTTCTTTTTGATGATGAAATGGTCGAAGCCATTAGCACGTGCACGCATTAAGTCTGCTCTCACATGGTGGAATCATAATTTTCACGAATTACTATTAAAGCGTTGCCACATTGTATTAAAATAAAATATTCATCTTGTTTTTTTTTATAATGGATTAAAAGTTATAACACACGAATATTGACTAATGCACAGTGTGGTTAAAGCATAAAAAAGTAAGTTTACCCGATACTAGTTTTTGTTGCTAATTTTTGTTTATTTTCAATTTTTATTTCTTCAAATTTATGTTTTATCAGTTTTCCTATTAAAATTATATTATGTTAGATGAATAAGCTGTTGAATTTTTCGCTCCTGTTTTAAGTAATTGTAACTTTCGCCAACAGATCTAATTGAGATTTTTTTTCAAACTTTTTAATTATATGAGGCAAATTATCAATATATTCTTATGTTGTCATCCGGTTTTAATCTTTTTTAAGAGTATCAAATCTCTAGCTTCTGTTAATTGAAAATAATTCAGAAAAAGTCTACCCTCAAGGTCGAAAGTATTCTAAAACTTGTTTGATTCTAGTTTAATAGTCATGGCAAGGTTCTCAACAATTAGAGCTATTTCTGCATAACTTTTCTAAAGAAGGTCAAAGAGTCATCCTTGATTAATCCTTCATACAATTTTCAAAAAGTTTTCGAAAAATTGATTAAAAAAATTTTGCCGATCAGCGCTGCAGCGATGGAAGCGTTACATCCGTGAACGTACAACACGTATTGTAAAAAACTTTTTTCTTTTCTAATTTATTAAGCACTAGGTCAGTTTTATAAATAATAAAAATTTTTATTTATATTTTCAATATTTCGCCACACCTTTGGGTGGCATCATCAGGAAACAGGAAACAAAAAATTAGATTTTCTTTTTTTTAAATTAGAAAAGAAAAACAATTTAAAAAGGTCAAAAAAACATTTATATATAAAAAACTTTTTTTTTTAGATTATGACGTTCGTTAACTGATGATAATTCACAATACTGGAGATTATAACATACAAAACTTAATTTGACTTAATTGAAAAGAACTACAATATAGTGCAATAAGTTAACAATCTATGAGATTTCTAAGAGTCTAAACGCAGTGTTTATTTTTATGTTGAAAGAAAACCCCATATTTCGAAAATTTTGTGCTTAATACTACTCGAAAACATAAAGTGAAGGAAAAACTTTATTTTAATATATATTCGAAAAAAAGAGGCCCTTAAGGAGAAGACCTGCTGATGCTTAGTGAAGAAATTGAAGCCGTGGTCCTTGAATCAAGCCTAAATGTGTTTCGACTTTTGGAAACAACGAAATTTAAAATACTGATTAGCTTGAATACTCTAACTCTAGCTTTAGAATAGTTTAATTTAAAAACTATTGTGATTAGAATAAAAACTTACGATCCGTTTGCAATCGTATTTCATGAACAGTGTTGTCAGTTATGGCGATTAAAAAAATAATAAAAAAAATATTGCAGCTTTATTTGATATGTTTATTTAAGGTCGACTTAAAATGTAGGTATATCATCTAATGTATGATTTAAACGTGTAGTTATAAAAGCGTCAAAATAAAAAAGGCAGTGAGTTACAGTAGTTGGAGTTAAAGTACCAGTTTTTATTGATATCAATAGCTTAAAACGATAAGCCAACTAAAGATAATTATAACGAATTGTGTGATAAAAAATAAGGTTTTCATAAATTGAAATATAAATTGAAATATGAAATAAACAGTTTAAATAGGGATTGACAATCTGACTATATGTATGCAGGAATTATACATTAAAGACAATAAACCACACTACTCACATTTTAGATAATATAAAAAATAGCAATGAAAAGATTATAAAGAGGAAATGCATTTACAAAATTTTGATTATCAATATGGATAAGACTGATTTTGTCACGAATTCAACCTGAAATGAACAAAACTGTTTTAAATGTACCAGATGCTTCGATTTTACAAGAAAGTTATTTTCTATTTTGAAAAAGTGGTAAAAGAAATGCTTTTTTTAATTAATACTAGAAGTGCTCACGACTACGTCTGCGTGTCATTTCTTGTTCGCTTAATATTCAAATTTTGAAAAATGTGCTTTTAACTATTTTTACGAAAACAAAGTATTCTATATTTGAACAGAGGTTCTAAGAGAATTCCTTACGAAATTTTATTCAAATCTGTACAGCAGTTTTTACGTGATGTGAACACAGACATCTGGCCTAAAAAAATTTCCAAAAATAGATGTTTTGTGTTCCATGTCGATTGCTATTTGCATCAGCTTTAAAATTTTCATTTACAGAAATGATCCCGTTACAGTTTTATTATATGTATATATTACATACTCTTATATATTAGAGATATTCGACAAGCCATTTGGCGAGAAAGCTAGAATAAAAATTAGCAACACTGGTCATGAGGCCATTTACTTAGTAAAAAATCGAATGAGGATTGCTCATCCTTGTGCTTTTTGAATTACCTTTGAAACTATATTGGCATTATTTGAAATAATTGCAATTTAACTATCATTAAATGCCGACAATATTTTTCGAATTTTTGCTAATTTTAATGACTAATTACACTTCAATAAAAAAAAAATTATTTTTATGAAAAACAAATTAATGAACACATAAAGTTAAGAAACACTACACACACGTCTTATAGATGGATCTATATTTTAATATGTTACTTACAGTTAGGAGCAAAAATGTAACATGATAGGCGGCGTTCGGAAACAATGCTTAGTATTTCCTATGAGGAAGCAAATACCAAAAGTTTATTCGATTATTATTATATATCGGTTTGTCCAAAAAAATTATTACTTACATCCAATATTCTAGTATGGCAAGGATGGACAGTAGGGGTACCATAACAAATATCAGAAAATGTTACACTTTTGCACCCTGTTAAATTTGAATGCATTTAATAATTCAAATAAATACAATATCTGAATCATTCTGTAATCTACCGTTATTTATAAATTTTTCAATTATCTCGCACGTGTTTTTAAAATGGAGCCATATAAAATCAATGAAATTATTAATTTATTGCAAAAAAACTGTATTTACAAATTTGTGTTAAACCTAATGCCTTACATCTGCAGTCACCCAAAATCCAAGCTAGCAGTTGTTATTGCTTACAATTTAAATATATTCTCACTATTCCTAAAAATGCTAAAGCGGCATATTTATTATAATTATGCTTATTTAAAATACTGATCTATTATACTTTAGGGTTTTGATTAAATGTAAAAGACAAGGATTTTTTTTTTAATAATGGTAATGCTTTTAAACCAATTATTTATTAGCCAATGATAATGGTTTTATTTTTTAACTAATTATTAGTGAAAACTTTTCATTAAAAAACATTATAATTATTGAAAATAATGGTAATGCTATAATAGCATTAGCATTATTTATCTTTCAATGCTAATGAAATTGGCAATTAATTAGTCTATTTATTTAACTACTTCCGTATATGGGATTGATTATATTTAAGGCTTTAAAATTTTAAAAAAAATTGTAAGTTCGATCTATAAAACAGAAAAGCTGGCGCAAAATACACGCAGAGTAAAAATATGGTTGAGGTAACCATAATCTGAGAGCAACACATTATGGTTGAATTTTATGATTGCTAACAAAATAAAGTATTGTTACATTTGCAACCATATTATTGTTTAAAGTATAAACATAATTATGTTCACATATAAACATTGAACGGTTAAAATAATATATAAAAAATTTACGTTGTTTAATTTAATTTTAAATATAATAATATGGATGAAAATGTCATGTTGTATAACTGAATTATAATATAGTCTCTTAAGTGCGAAATTTTCTTGAATTATTATTGTTTTATTCATTAACGATTTGCTCATAATAACGCTTAGGTCATAGGCTACAAGAATCAATTATACAATACACACATATATACTTCAACTTTTATACCTGTTTTGATTCCCTTTTTATTTGTTTTCATATTTTACATATTATTTTTAAATACATATTTATTTTGTACATAAATTTTTATTTTTTTCGCTCTCTCCAATAATAAAAAACAATTCCAAATGTTAGATACCAGAAAAATTACTAAACTGTCAAGAACTAGAACAAAATACTTTTGAGCGCAAACATTATTCTGTTGCTTTTAACCATACTTTGATTAATAATAATATATTATGGTTAAATATTTTATTATTATTTTTAATAAGTTATAAAACTTTGGTTGTGGTTGAAATTTATTTAAGTTAAAACCAACCATGTTTGCATTTTTCGTGCACAGTAAACATATAATCGTTAAAAGTTAACAAAAAAAGTTTATCGTGACTAAAGTTTTGGTGAAAACAACTATAATTCGTTCTCCGCAACTATACAATGTTAAAAAAAAGAACATAATATGGTTATTGTGACCATATCACAACCATAGTTTTTTTCTGTGTGTAGGGCAGGATGAAAACGCTTAAAAGTTTGAAGCATAGAAAAATAAAATCCAATTTAACCAAACAAAAATGAAGAACTAAAACATTTTTGATGGAGCCACCAGAAATATTTTTGATGTGGTGCCTTTACATGGACATTAATTAATTAAACATACGTACATCAAAATAAGTACGAAGATAAAAAAAAAACGTTTAAGATCTGGCCAGACAATAATTTATATTTATACCAGGAAGAACATTGCAAAGTCATATTTAAACTTTGAAACTTAATACAAACTACTGTGCTGCTGAAATTTTTGCAACTTAACAACAAATACAAGATAAATTTACTAACATCAGCTTCCATTATGGCAATAATATATAAAAGAGCATACGCAAACAAACAAAAACATAGCCACACATACATACACTTACATACTTAAGAATCAAGTTACTTCTGGATTTTAGCACGATTTTCCGGTGTTTATTCAAGAGTTTTGTAAGAGTGCAAGTAAAGTGGAAAGTATGTATGGCTTTATGCTTCTAGCATTTAACAACATTTATGATATTACACACACACACACACACATATACATATGAAGCAATAAGAGAGAGTTATTTTCTTTTCGCGTGGGTTTTACAAGCCCCATAATTTGTTTAAAACTTGCGGTTGCATATTTTTAACTCTGCTACTTATGGCGAGCGTGCTTCATCAGTGTTGCAGGTGCGAAACATTTAAGTTTCTTTCTTTTACAAGAATAATTATTTGCCCAAAAATACTCTTAGGCCATAATTTTAAACTGTTATTTTATCGTAACCGAAAGTATGAATGTTTGTTCTCTAGCGACATGTGTTGTGTATTCCAAAGAAATATTTACTAAATTTAGTTTTTTTCTGTACTTTTTGGCTGTCTGTCGTTTGATATGTATGAATATGACGTGCTTAAGTCTAGAATGCACAAATCATTTGTAAAGTTGCAATGCCATCATGTTTGTCTTTTGAGTGTAAATGTTTTCTTTCAAAATACGTGTTATGTGTTTTACCCTAAAAAAGGGTTTCATAAACGCATGTGGGAAGTAAAATAACTTTGTTTGTGCTCATAACATTAGTTCTACTGAAAGCACATTTTATGCACAAATACCAGCGGTATAAATTTTCAACTTAAAATCTTATCCAATATTTTCTAAATGTTTATGTGTTTAGGATGTGTTTCGTCGAGACTTGTTATAAATATGGTTTATTTGCTAAACGCTAAATAGTGAGCGTGAGAAAAAAACTCTGGAATTTTTTTTAACAAATACAATAAAACATACATTTTTTTAAATAAAAATTAATATAAGGAAACACTGTCTTTTCAATAGAGAATTTTAGTGTAGAAAAAAAAGAAGCATAGTTCTCGTTAAATAAAAAAGAGCAACCCTTAGTCCTTTTTTTAAATTTTTATTTATGTTCAATGTAAAGTCTTATAGCTTCACTAGAACTATTGGCGGTATATTTTACTTTATGCGGCGCGATGAACTGATAGTTCATCGACAACTCAACAACAACTCGTTATTTATAAGTTTCATTGTCAACAGTGTTGCCAGGGAAAGACAGTAAAAAGTTACATTTTGAAATTTTCCTTAAATAAATAGTAATTTAATGGAATTTATATTGAATATAGTAAAAAATTTTATTCCATATTTCAGGGAAAATAACATGGCAACATATTCATTTACTGAACAAAAATAAAAAAAAACGTTTGAAAAAAAATTGCTACCGATGATACTCATGAGGATTTAAATTAATTGGGACTCAATGCTAATACTTCGGCATGAAAACGGGTATTGTCAAGCCATTTCATAAAAATAGTTAAAGTGGGATTTTTTAATAAATTCGTTTTACCTTTTTCTTTGAAAAATTGAGCTTCAATAGAATTTACCTAGACTTATTATTTTGAAAATACTATTAAAGACAAATTTGAGTCTTATTTGCTTAAAACTTCAACATAAAATTATTGACATTTTCTGTGATATAATCGCGCACTTCCTGAAAGAAATTTAAAAACAACATTTTTCTAAATCGAGGTATTTTTTAAGTGAAATAGCTGAAGTGGCTAACGATTTTCGCAGGTTTGCTGTTTCTAAACATGAAGCAAGAAATGTTTCGTGATTTCTCACGAATTGAACAGAATAAACTTCAGCAACGTTATTTATTTTTATTTTATGTGGGATTTTGTTGCATTTGCAGGTAACCTTTGGTATTAAAATCGAATTGATATATTTAGAAAGGTTGATCTGTTAAAAGAGATACTGACCTCAACAAATGAAACAAATACTTTTCCAGTGATATTAGTTTATTTCGTCCCTTTTATACATGTTACAAATTATAAATGAAACCAAACGGCAACACTGATTGTAAATAACGAGCCAATTGTAGGTACACAATAGCACTAAACAAGGTTTTCCAAACTTTGATCTGAGTTTAATTAATAACACATTATTGGTTTTTTGTACTTTAAAGCCAATTTATCCGACATTGTTGCAAAAATTTTTCTATTAAAAATTAGTTAGATTGATCCATGACTTTCAAGGCAGCGAGCAAAACTCCGCGCTCGGCTTTAATTTTTCCATATCGGTTTTGGAACTTTCGTTTGTATTTCTACAGATGGTTGTGTTTTCTACTTATTCACCTCTTACTATCTATGCACTACAATTTGCTAGCTGGGACAACACCCTAAGCAAAATTTACAATTTCCAAAAAAAAAAATTGTTCAACAGAAAAACTTTTTATATTTAACTTATATTTATCAACGGGAATTTTTTTAATCATATTAATTAACTTAAAAAATCTTTTTTTTTTGTGCTATTATCCCGATTCATTATCTAAATCACCGATATTGATTATTGAGGGTCAAAGCATGTTTTGATGGCCATTTCGTTATCGCTTACTAAACTCTTCAGGAAACTTCTGACAAACATTTTAAATAAACTAAAGATTTTTGTACGAAAGAATTTCTTAAGCCGATGTTTACTAATTTTTTTTTTAAATTTTGGTATTTCCCTAAAGATCTCTTCAAAAGCTTTAAAATGTTATCATTATTGATATTTCAAAAAATTTTTATTTTTCAGAAGCCCATTAGTCAGAAAATATAGGCGAGAACCAATTTTTTCACTTGCTGCTTTGTTTTAATTTTCAATTCTCTGTCACCCCGTATATTTGTTTTTTGATTAGAGTTACTTTGTTGTTCCAAATGACATGAAAACATCAGGGGTAGGCGTGGTGTTTTGCCAGTTGCCTCGAAGGGCATGGACCACTCTTGCTGACTTCCAATTGCACTTCATTCGTCACTATGTCTGATCGCTAACTCAGAATATATTTATTTGTACTTGATGGAGTCGGAAATGGATAATGTAGAAATTACAAACGTAGCGATAAACTTAGTTATACCCTTTTTCCTCTTTTTGTGTTGAAGAGTATAATATAGAATACCCCATATTTTAAGTATAGCTTTTGCCATTACAAGTTGCCTTTAACCACAAATTCACACCAAAACCAACAAATTCACACAAAAAAAAAAAAAAAAAAAAAAGAACTTTTATGAATTGACCGCATTATTTGTTTTTTAAAGCAGAAATAAAATTGCCATCGATTGTTCACACAATCCAAAAGTCTTCTTATCCTAAAATAACTTCATGAAATTTATCATTTAATTTATAGGAAATTTTAATTGAGTTTCAAATAAAAACTTTACTGCCACAGCAATAATCATATTTTCTTGCAGTTGTATACGAAATAATGAAAAAATAACCATTGAAAACTTATCGGAAAAATGTCTTTGCAAAAATTTAAAAAATATATTTCTACTAACACATGCATGGCAAATAGATATTATGTATTCACAAAATAAGTTGTTATACATTTAAATGAACATACAGACAAGTAGATGTGAACACTCATATCTCACTGACTGTTATTAGCCTCATCAATTGTACGCTTAGCAAACAACATTAAAAATAATTATAGACATTTTCAAAGACAACTTTTCTAACACATTCAAACTCTTTTGCCAAAATGTTGCAAATAGGAAAAGAGAGTAAAATGTACAGAGAAGAAAAAACAAAATATATAGAAATATTTAAGACAGCTATTCACATTAAAAAAAAAGCCAAAGAAATTTTGTCGTATATATTAATACTTATACAACACCATTCAATACTATGATGAGAACGTCGACGGCGATGAAACAAACTTTTCTTCAAAAAGGCAAACTGCAATGCAATGAAAAAGCTATTTGCTTTAACGATAAATCTCAGCATTTTCAATGGGAAGGGGTGCAGTGCAGTACTGCATTGTGCATTAAAATACCAATGAAAGAGCACATTTTCGATATTGTTGTTTTTCCCTTAAAGAATTTAATTGAAGGAATGAAATCGTTAAACAGTACAATTGGAGGATTTGAAGAATTGCTTGTTTTTTTGTCATTTTTAGAGTGACTACTACAGACGAAATATTCTCGATCCTATTATTTTGTTATAGGCTGTGCCAGGCTAGGTTTCAATATAAACGGAAGGGGAAGGGGAAGAAAATATAAGTAAGTCCTAAATTGTTGTGCAGAACTTGTCCTGTTATACTCAATACGAGAGCTTGCGACCAAGGTTAGAGATTATTATCGATGCACGTAGGGACAAATGACCAAATTATGATGACAAAAAAATAATTTTTTATTTTGTTCAACGTAACCACTCTTAGACTTAATATGTTCTATATAACAGTACGCAATCAATTTATACTTTTCAGCAGAATCTGTAGCTGTTGCTAGACTCGATAATTTCTTTTAAATTTATACTTTAAAGCTTTTTATACACTTCACCACAGGTGGAAAAACGGTGTACCTAAGTTTGCCGTACCATTTTTAATTTATTCAATATCCATTTCCCGCCCCTATAAAGTCAATTGATCAATGACCGTCTGTCCGTCTGTGGTAGGGATGGAATCCACTAGATGAGCTAGAGAAAATTTAATTTGATCAGACATAGTTTCGAAAATTTTGCTATTGAAAATCAACATGGACCCATGTCCTTCGAGCCAACGCGCAAATACCACGCCTTACTCTTAGTTTTAACCGACTTAAAAAAGGCGGTTATTAGTTGAAAAGGTGAGGCTTACAGATTGGTCTGATCTTGCAAACGCTTGCGAATAATATAAATTGCTATGACCGTTATACTAACAGGCATTAGCATTCAAAGTAATACATTAAAGGGTGCCCTAATAGTTCATTTAACTTAATGTATATTGCCATACTTTTGAGCACTTGTAGACAGACGCTTGAAATTTACAATGAACCTGTATTATTAACTCCGTAATAACGACAAGTTAAAAATTTGAATTCGGAAATTATAGGGTGTCCAAACAGTTGATGTAATTTGGTGTATGTGGCATAACTTTTGTACACTTATCGTCAGACAGCTGAAACTTACAAGAGACCTTCACTACTTAACCGGCTATATCAAGAAAGCTTATAATTTCAATTTATAGATTAAAGGGTGTTCCCATAATTAATGTAAATTGACCTATATGGGCCTATCTTTTGAACCGTTATAGATAGACGCTTGCAGATTGGACAGAATATCAATTGTTATGGCCGTTACAATAAGAAGTATTAATATTCAAAATTATAAATTAAAGGGTGATCCAATAGTTAATTTAATTTGATGGATATGTCTATACCTTTGAACACTTGTAGACAGACACTTAAATTTAGAAAGAACCTGTATTAATAACTCCGCTATAACAACTAGTTTATAATTTGATTTAAATAATTATAGGGTGTTCCCGAAATTAATGAATTTTGACCTATATGGCCGTAGTTTTTGCATAAATACTTTAAATTATAAATTAAAGGGTGTTATAATAGTTGATGTAATTTGATGTATATGGCCAAAGCGTTGAACCGTTATAGACAGACGGTTAAAATTCATCAGAACCTGACTGCTAAGTCTACTAAAACAAAATAAAATTTGAATTTGAAAATTAAAAGGTGCCAAACCGTTGAACAGTTGTAGACATACGGTTGAAATTAACAAGAAGCTGTTGTGATAAGTGTGTCCCACCAGCTAAGGTTTTTTGGTGTGTGTGGCCATACTTTTGAATCGGTTTTTCTTCGCAAGAATTATTCCATATAATTTGCAACGAATTAAGATTAGTGAAGTAACTCCAAAGAAAAAAACGGGGCGATAGAGAATTAAAAAATAAGAAACAAACATCAAGTAAAAAAATTGGGGCTCGCCAACATTTTCCAAATTATGCGCCTGTGAACTTTTCATAGAAAAGTACTATTGTGCACTATATTTTATAAGATATCAATATGGGTACCATTTAAAAGCTTTTGAAGAGATCTTCGAGAAAATAATGAAATTTTTAAAAAATGTTTAACCCATTAAGGGCCAACGGCATTTTTATATAATTCTTTTTTTAATTAATTTTTTTAATTAATAAGATTACATTTTTAAGTAGGACCTTCGCTCAGATTATAATTCGTCTTTCCAAAACCACATATTTACACTTTTCAGTAACTTTAACCCGTTTTTTTATGTTGTTTAAGTTAATTGGTAACAGTTTTACTTATTTCCATATTTTATTTCTATTCTTTTTTTACTTTTCTATGTTGATGCCGTTTTTTTTAATTCGAAAAAAATATATTCGAAAATAATGTGAAAACAAAAACCACTCCCAGGAATTAAAGGAAATAAAACAATGTTAAGCGAGTATCTTTTAATAAAATAATAGGAAACAATAGGCTTAAACCTTTTAATGTCGACAAGAAGCTGCAGTATTGGTGAAGCTATGCCTGTTTGCCACAACCAGACAAAATTTGGCCAAACAGGATATTTTCTGCTTATGGAATTTCTAATACCTGATGCATTTTCTTATTCATTAATAGCATTTTGCTCCCATTTAAAATTAGTTACTCTCATGAATTGCAACAAAACTCAATATCGATACTCCTATATTTCGCCTATTAGCGACCTGTTCAGTGATTAAGAATTGGCCAATTGATTTTTAAAATATTTGTATCCTGTTCAGCCCTGGGGGAATTTAATTACATTTCAATTACAATTATAATTACACATTATAACTATTTTTAATTGAAATAAAGAACTAAAGTCAATTAGTAATATCTTAAAATTGCACATTTTTATTTAAACAATAATTGAAAAAAGCTTAATTGCAATTACAATTATTCGAACGTAATTAAAAAATTTCCAATTCCAATTACATGTAATTGCGTTTGTAATTCTTTAATTAGCACTTCCCAAGTGTGATTCTGTTCTACTGTGCAATTTTAAAATTAATAAAACAACATCAGCAATTCATAAGTATTACAATTTATATTTAAATTTATATTTAAAATTTTGATATGTTTTTCTTTTATTTTCTATTTTCTATCGACTTATGAGTCTTCATTTCTTATGGCAGTTCTCAACCTCCATCCATTTTTCATTTACGACGTAACTACAATTCAACATAAAACTCCTTTATTTCTCTGCTCATACAAAATGGTACTCGTAGATTCTTTTGAGGTTTGGTATAAAGTGAGGGAGTTTATGATAATGGGCTCAAGAATTCAACTTTCTTATAGTTTTATTATTTTGTTATTTATATTTTCTTTCCATCCATTTATCGTTTCTTGGCGGATATAGTTGCATGCGTTAAATTTAAGTTTAAAATTTTCTGCCCCGATCCATGAAAGCAAAATGAGACGAGATGAAAGAAAAAGTTGTTACCAAAAAAATCAAATAATCATAAAGCAAAGTAAATGTGTTTTCTTCGGTTTCTGCTTTTCGTTATAAGCACTAAAACAAATTTTGTTTTTTTTAACTCTCTTTTCTTGGCATTGGTTTATGTCGTTGTATTGAATAGAAATGTTGCTGTTGCTCTGAATATCATTTGTAGCTTTGTTCGAGTTGTATTTTATAGTGTTGCCATTTAATGAGGTTGTTTTGGAAAAACTTTAATGACTTAATAATACAAAAGTATAAGAAAAAAAAAACATTTTAATATGAATTTCAATCAAAATTCGAAAAAAATTTAGTTGAAGCTTTTTTTCGAATAATTTTAACATTGAAAATAAGTGAGATGAGTTAAATCGCAAGACCTTGCAAGGCAGTTGACTGATCTATTTCTCGATATTAACCTATCATTTTAACGCCAGGCCCTGCTTGATTTTTTAAACACAATATTGCAGTTTTCTGGATGCAATGGAATCTCTACGATCTGTTGTGGATTAGCTTTTACTCTATATGCGGCAAATATGTTCATTAAAAAATTAAACAACCTAAAAATCAGGCTCATCGCTGAACAATGATTAGATAAAAGATTTTCAAAATCAATTAGGATAATTTGGTAGTGTTGTTTAAGCGTCAATTTAATTATTATCGTTTGCCAAAGTATACTGAACATAAGTATTAAGAAGTGTGATTATTATGACAGTTTAAGAATTTTAATTTAATACAATTTTTTTCTTCATGCAAGTGATTGAAATAATTTAAGACATAATATGTCCTTTATGTTCTTTCTTTAAAAGATTTTATTTTAGAAAAAATGACTACCGAAGTTTGTTTCTATAGAGCTATAAACTGTGTTTTTTACAATAGATTGCACTGGTAGAAATTATCGGCACATTATTGCTACAAAAGGAATAAGAAAGAAGCTAAAAAAGATAAATTTTTCCGATAAATATTGACTTTGAGAAATTATCGTCGTCACGCCTATAAAAAAAACGTTGCTGATCAGAGAAAGTGCCTTAAATGAGAATGTGTTGAAGATTTTGCTCTGAACAAGATTTCTGCGCTACAATTATAATAAATTATAAGGATATATCATGATATTGTTTAACAATAATAATTGAGTTAATGAACAATTAGTTAGAAGCAATTTTAAAAATTTGTAGAATTAAAAAATAGTAGAAAATGGTAAAAAAAAACTATATTTTATGGCTGTTGATAAATAGAACATATTTATCTGAAGAATACCCTGCTTAAACAATTTCAAAACAAGAATGAGGTTATCAATTCAACTGAATGTTGCTTTCTGGATGTAATTTGATGGATCGATTTTGAAAATTTATTTTTATTTAAAGATTGATGCTTACAGATTGGTTCCGTTTTAAAAACAGTTCATAATCCTAAAGGCTAAAGGGTGTCCTTATAGAAGATACATTTTTTACGTGTATTATAAACAGCGCCACCTTAAAGTTTAAAGTTAAAAAAAACGCTATAGCTTCCTATGGCAAAATGTAATACAAAATTAAATTTAAAAATTAAAGGGTGTCCCCATAGGTGACATAAATTCACCTATGAACCGTTTAGACAAATGCTTGCAAATTGAAAAGAATAGCGATGGCTATGACCGTAACAAGTATTGATATTCAAATTATTATTTAAAGGGTGCCCCAATAGTTTACCTAATTTGATGTACATGACCATACTTTGGAACCTGTATTGTTATCTTCGTTATAACAACAAGTATAAAATTTGGATATAGTAATTAAAGGGTGTCCCAATAGTTTATATAATTTAATGGAGCCTGTATTGTTAAGTCCGCTTAATTTGTTCTCATAATTGATGAAACTTTACCTACGAATGTGGGCATATCTTTTAAACCGTTGTAGACAAATGCTTTCAAATTGAACAGAATTTTGATTGCTATAAGCGTTATAGTAACAAGTATATATATTCAAAATTATAAATTAGAGGGTACCCCAATAGTTCTATACTTTTGAACAATTTTGAACAGACGCTTGAAGTTTACAAAGAATCATTATCTCTAAGTCCGCTACAATAACAAGTTTAAAATATGAATTAAGAAATTAAAGGGTCTTCTCAAAATAATTTTAGTTTGACCTATATGGCCGTATCTTTTGAATCGTTATATATAAACACTTAAAAATTAGACAAAATGTCCACCACTTTGTTTTATATAATTATAAATTGATGTAAATTAATGTATATGGCAAAACTGTTGAACTGTTATAAACAGACGGTTGAAATTTACAAAGAACCTGATTGCTAAGTCTACCATAACAGCAAATATAAAATTTGAATTTGCGAATTAAAGGGTTTTCCAATATTTTCTGTAATTTGATGTATATAGCCAAACTGTTTAACAGTTGTAGACAGACGATTGATATTAACTTAGCTATAACAAGTATAAAGTTTGCAGATGGGATATAAGAGTGTCCCAATAGTTTATGTAATTTGATGTATGTGGCCATACTTTTGATGCGTTATAGACAGACATATGAAATCTGTTTCTAAGTCGATTTTTTTGCAAGAATTATTGTTAAGAGCTAAGATGTTATTGAATGAAATTTTTGTTTGTTTTGCTCTCTTTATTGATAGTTTCATTTCTGGTGGTATTGTGCACGTGAAACCGTGCGCAGCTTGCCTCTCACAGAATTTTTGACATTAAGTCACAAAAACATTCAATATTTAAAGATTGAGTTATTGAAGAGCTAAATGCACCGTTTGCTGATTAGTACAATTTAAAACATCAAATGTAAATTTTGTTAAATTATGTTAAAATATTGTAAGTACGAGGGCTGCTATATATATTTCTGGCCTGGCAACACTGAGTGCTGCCAAGAGCAATCTGACATTTCCATTGGAAAGTTTGTCATTTTTAAGCATAATCGTACTCAAAACGTTTTGACGTACGACGATTATTTGTGTTGTTAACAGTGACTTGAAAAAATTAATATAGAAAAAAATGGAATTAACTCGTGAACATTTTCGTGCCATCATTTTTCACAAATTTCGACGTGGATTATCACGAAAAGAGTGCATTGATGAACTTAAATCTTTGTATGGCGATGAAGCACCATCCTATAGTACTGTGATAAATTGGTATACTGAATTTAATCGTGGCCAAGGCTCGCTCAAAAACGAATTCCGTGAAGGTCGTCCAAAACGGCTGTTGTGCCAGAGAATATTGACGCCATGCGTGAACTCATAATGCAAGATCGTTATGCGACATACCGAGAGATAGAGACATCCTTGGACATTTCTTCCACCAGCATACATTCGATACTGCATGAACACCTGGCCGTAAAAAAAGGTTTGTTGTCGTTGGATCCCGCACAATTTGAAAGTCGCTCAAAAAAAGGCTCGTGTCGATTGGTGCAAAGAAATGTTGCAAAAATATGATTGCGGTGCTTCAAAAGACGTTTATAAGATCGTCACAGGTGACGAATCATGGATCTATGCGTATGAGCCCGAAACGAAACAACAATCGACCGTGTGGGTCTTCAAAGACGAGAAAAATCCAACGAAAGTTGTTCGTGGAAGAAGCACTTCGAAGCAAACGGTCACCTGTTTCTTCAGCAAAACTGGTCCTGTGGCGACTATTCCGCTTGAGCAACGTAGGACGGTCACTTCTGAGTGGTACACTACAATTTGTTTGCCTGAAGTCATCGGAGAAATTCGAAAAACCAACAAGAGAAGACGAATCATTGTTCACCATGACAATGCGAGCTCTCACACATCGGCTCAAACCAAAGCATTTTTGACCGGCCAAAACGTCGAATTAATGGGTCATCCGCCGTACAGCCCTGACTTGGCACCTAATGACTTCTTCTTGTTTCTGCACAACAAGAAAAAAATGCTCGGTCAACGATTTTCGTCGCCAGAAGAAGCTGTTGAAGTGTTCAAAAACCATGTTTTAGAGGTGTCTCAATCGGAGTGCAAAAGTGCTTCGACAACTGGTTTGAGCGCATGCAAAAGTGTATAAATCACGCTGGAGAATACTTTGAAAAACAATAAAACCATTTTTGATTATAAATATTCGCATTTTCACTATTAGGCCAGAAATATATAGAGCAGCCCTCGTATAAACAACAAATGCTTTATTTATTTTATTTTTTTTTGTTGCGAGCAAGCATATGTGTGTAATATGTTCAGCTCATTTTGTTGACAGTTGATTGTATTTGCAAGTGCGTGAACTTGCATGGGCTTGTTTATTGATCATTGTCTGAAACTCGTTACTATCTTAAAACTACATGGATTGGATTTTTAGGGGATTTTTAGTCAACTGCTTACTTAACGAAATTCTTTGTATGAGATTTAGTATTTGCAAAGGTTTTGTAAATATTTTATAAACCAAAAAAAATTTTTAAATGCGACTGCAAATATAAAATTGTAAATAAAAATCGTGTACTTTTAACTACAAAATGTCCATTATGAAAATCAATTTTCTTTAATATTTTTTGACATTTTTCCACTGTCACAAACGTGTCTGCCACATTTTATTGTCTAATGTTACACTCATTTATGTGTATGTAAATAAATTTTTAATAAATTTACTTGACTCGTACTATTTGTGTAAACATTATAAATTATCAAGTTAAATGAAACATGCCTGCCACAAAAGTTTCAAAAAATTATAATAGACTCTGTATAGTTTAGTTGTTTGGATGTTTTTTTATTTTACACTTTTTTTTTGTCAGTTCTTGAGATGTCTATCAATTTGCCAATACTTGTACTTTTAATATGCTACAGAATAAGCAAAGAACAATAGCTTGAAAAAAGATTTTTAGATGTTGAATGTTGTATGTTGTTGTATTGTTGCACGAAACAGAAAAACACTCACTGATGATGCCGGTAACGATTTTGTATGATACATTGCCTATTGACTTATTTAGCAAAAATGTTAGTGGCGGGATGTGTTGTTGTTTTTGTGAATTTTTCGTTTTCTATCTTTTTGATTTTGAACATAAAATACGTTATTTGAATTATATACATATTTTTCGTTTGATAAAATTTCTTGATTTTATTTTTTTACTCAATTCTGAAACTTGCATTGTAGCAGAAAACTTGTTGGAACTTTGTGTGAGAGCAAGTGGTACAAGTTCGTTATTAAAAAGGCTTTCATTTGTACCTTCGCTCAATATTACAAAAAGCCTACCCCAAGAACAATAGTGTGATTGCATTTTCACTTTTTATCGATGTTGTAGTCGTAGCATTGTTTCTTTACCAAATGCTCAAGTTACAAGTGTCGTCGTTGTCGTTGTCGTTGTCATCGTCAAGTCATTTTCATTTCTTTCCAAAGTTTTTATTTCTACTATTTCAATTTGCTTACGGTGTTTCTTTGCATCAAGTATTGTTCAACTGTAAAAAACTCTTCCACCATTTAAGGTCTGTGTGTTGGATTCTATTTTTTCATTTTTTTTTCGTTTTTGTCTTTCATTTCTGGCCTCCGTAGAAGAAACATTTAACTATGGTGTCAACACATCTTGAATGAATTAGAGGCAGAAATAGTAAAGAATAAGATCTTGGTAACAACAGAATATGCCATGTGGGCAAAAACGTACTGGGTGGCAAAGAGCCCGAAATTGGTTAAACTGCTTTCTCAACACGCTGTTACATGATATTGTAATTTTTAAATTCATGTTTTTTAAGTACAAACTAGACTCCTGCATTGCTCCCTTGTCAGTTACAAGAATCGATGCCCCGTATATTTTCTGTTAAATGATTTACTTTGCAGACTTTCATCTTAAATCTCAAATCAAGAGCAATAGCCGTTCACGTTGTAGTATAGCAAAAAAAAGGCAAAAAATTAAATTTCTTAAAAACAATACATTACTTTCCATGACTGTTACATGTCTTATAAAATTTAACAAAAAAAAAAAAAAAAAAAAAAAAACAGGAAAAACTTTCTGTTTATGTCGCTTGTTCATTTCTTTTCTTAATTTCTGATTGAACTTTTTACCCATGTTCACCCGCGATGTGTCTGTTATTATTTCCCGTTCATTCAGCCATTTGTTTTTACCACTCACAAATTGTCATTTGATGGAATAGAGATGCCTTGGCTTATAACTTTGCCATTGTTTATTGCACAGAGGTTTTCTATTTACTAACGTAACGTTTTTGTTATCATTAAATATGTTTGTTCGTGTGCAGTTGCAAATTAAGCTTTTTTTATTTTGTTTTTCTTGTCGAATAGTCGAAGCAAAAAATAAAAATTAAATTTCTTTCCAACAGATGTGTTTGTCTTTTCATTCGTTTCATGTTGTCCTCCTTTCCATTACATGCAACAAACACTTATCTAACAATTGTCTGTCTGCCTTTCCATTTAAATCATTGTTTATTTGTCGGCATGTTTGTCATGTTGTTGTACGTATGTCAACCACAAACTGCAATTGTCCTTATTTTATTTCGTAGTTAATTGATAAGAAACTTATGGTTTACATGAATACTCGTAACAAAAATTCGAAAAAAATGTTAATTAAAAGTTGGTGTGTTTTTGTAGGCCCAAAAAAAAAAAGGATTTGAACTAGAAATTACAACAGTGAATATTAAATCTGAAAAGGTGGCAGACCAATGTGCTAAATCGTAATAATATAAATAGCTTTAAGCTATTAAATGGAAGAGGTACTGTTTATAATTAGATCTAACACTATTCTTTCAATTAGTGGCAGTGAAAAAATCTGGACAAAAATAATTCGCAAAAACGTTATATTGTGTAGATTGATGTAGTTTTTTACAAAATGAGAGGATCTCTATCTGGCCAAGTCAGACGAAATTGCCATTGGGTAGTATTTTACTCTTATAGTCTATCTATGTCTTTGTTGTACTGAATTATTATATTGAAATTCCATTGAAAATGGACCAGTAATGTAGCGTTTGCCAAGCGACGAAAAAAGATATTTTGAAAAAAATGGAAAATGAAGACTTTTGTCCATAAAATCCACATTTATCCTTAGGGTTATGAAATACTTTTACAGTACTTAAAGCGCATAAGGCGATTTGGAACTGGGTCAATTTTTAAATCTCAACATATTTCCACCTAAAATTAAAACAACAAAAAAAAACGTTTACTTTAATAGAAAAATATTTCTATTCAAACATGGACCCGTGTTCAATCCCCATATTTATTGTTAATTTTTGTTTTTAATACAAAAAATAAAAATCTGCTAAAAAACTGTAATTGTGGTATTTTTATAACGTTAATTTTTTACATTATTATAACTGTAGAAGTGAAGCTGAACTGATTGTGCAATTTTCTTATATTATAATTGTTCAAATGATGCTGAAAACCACAAGAGAAAAAATATAGCTATTGTTAAGGGTGTACACTTCGACGTGATATTATCTGTGCCCACAAGGTGTAACAAATTAACTTGCTTTCCACAAGTTTTCAACAGTATTTTTATATAATTCACCGCAAAAAGTAGAAAAAGCGTACATCTAAGTTTTTCATTCCGTGTGTAATTTTAAGATCATAACTGTTTTTAAAACGAGACCAATCTGTAAGCATCACCTTTCAAATAAAAAAAATTTAAAATCGATCCAGAAATGACTGAGTTATGGAGGCACAAATATAAAAAAGCAGTCGAATTGATAACCTACTTATTTTCTTGAAGTCTGTTAAAAACGATATATATAAATATTTTTTTTTTGGATTCATGTATTTTTTACAAGTATTTGTTTTTCAACACAAAAATATTTTGCCATTTATTTTTTTGATTTAATTTACTTTAATTGTGCTTGATTGCTTCAAATATAACAATTTCATAATATTTCTAATAAAAACTAAAAAAAACAGCATTCAGACGAATTGATAACTCCTTCTTTTTACTGCGGGGAAAGCATATCCGTATATGTAAAAACGAAAGAAAAAAAAAGTCCTCAAGAAACTTCTCACAAATTTTTAAATAAATTACAGCTTTCTGTCCAAACAAATTGACTTTATAAAGTCAAAAAGTAGAGACAAAAAGCATAGTTTAAAAAAACCAACAATAAAAAATGAGAGATTTTATATTCTTTTTTCTCAAATTTATTTTCATTAATAGCGGGAAAAAAATTCGCAATAAATAAACCAAAGATCTGTCCCATTGGCTATCAGATAAATTTAGCTTAACATGTACTTGTAACAACGAAAAAGGTTGTATGTATAAGTCGGATAAAATCCAAACTTTCCAAGCAGAAAAAACATAGCTGTACCATGGTTACAGTGACAATATTATGTTCTCTGTAACAATGTATAGTTGCGGAGAACAAATTATAGTTGTTTTCAATAAAACTGCAGTCACAATTTTTTTTGTTAAATTTTAATGTTGATATATGTTTACTATGCACAAACAATGAAACATAGTTGATTTTAACTAAAACAAATGTGAACCGTAACCACAGGTTTCTAACTTATTAAAAAAATAATATAATATATTTACCCACAATATCTTATTAGTAATCAAAGTATGGTACATTTATTTTTTTGGCAGGTGTTACTTCATTTGTTCTAAATGATATGGAAAAACTAGAGTTAGTGTGGTGTTTTTTCCCACTACCTCGAAGGACATAGAAACTCTGTCTGATCGATTGGCGTATTTAAATTTTCTCAAGCTCATCTAGTGCCTGGGCAAAGTTGATTTCAACACTTACACGGATGGACAGGCGGACAGACTATCGGTAGGAAATGGATATTGTAGAAATTACAAACGGAATTACAAACTTAAATATAGCCTTTTGTACATGCTATGATAAAGGGTTAACCCTCCGGTGAGTGAGAAGGTCCCTAGGGACCTTTTTGCCTATTTAAACTGAAATTACTCCTACTTAGCCCCCAAAAAACCATCACCACCCCTAAAAGAAGAAGATTTAAGCGAAAAAAAATTAGAAAAATTATTTTTGTATGTAGAATTATTTATAAACACTAAAAACAAAAAAAATACAAAAAAAATTTTTATATGAAAAAAAAGATAATCTACAAAAAAGGTCCGTAGGGACCTTTTCACACGGCCGTGAAGTTCAGAACTGTCACTCATCGGAGGGTTAAGGCAATTAACTATTTTTGTGTGACGTTATATTTTAAAATAATTTTTGTAACTAATGATTTATAATAATTCTTACGAAAAAAAACCGACTTCAAAACAGATTTCATCTGTCCGCCTATTACAGCTCAAGTGTATGGCCACATAAATTAGGTTACATTAACTATTGGGACACACTTATATCTCCAAACTTTATACTTTTTCAACTGTTCAATAGTTTGGCAGTATACATCAAATTGCAGCAACTATAGGGTCATTCTTTAAGTTCCAAATTCAAATTATATACTTGCTGTGTCAGTAGATTAAGCAATCAGGTCCTGTGTAAATTTTAGCGGTCTGTCTGTAACGATTCAACGGTTTGCCCATATACATCAAATTATATCAACTATTTAATTTATAATATAACATTTTTATACTTCTTATTATACCAAATAAAGAAGTAGACATTCTGTATAAAATTAATATGTTTGTATACAACGGTTTAAAAAATACGGCCATATAGAACAAATAACATTAATTTTTGGAACACCCTTTACTTTATAAATTCAAATTATAAGCTTCTTGTTATAGCGGACTTAGCAAAACATGTTCCTTGTAAATTTCAGTTGCCTATCTATAATGGTTCTAAAGTCCGGCCACATACACCATATTATATCAACTATTGGGACACCCGATATTTCTAAATCCAAATTTTATACTTGTTGTAATAGAGGAGTAAGTAATACAGGTTCTTTGTAAATTTAACTGTCTGTCTACAACTGTTTAAAAGTATGGTCATATACCAAACTAAATGAACTATTGGTGCACCCTTTAATTTATAATTTTAAATATTATCAGCTGTTACTATAACGGCTATAACAATCGACATTGCGTCAAATTTACAAGCGTTTGTCTATAACGGTTCAAAAGATAGGCATATATAAGTAAATCTACAGTAATTATGGGACACCCTTTAATTTCTAAATTCAAACTATAAACTCCATAATATAGCTGATTTAGAAATACAGGTCCCTTTTAAGTTTCAGCGTTCTGTCTATAACGGTTCAAAAGTACAGCCACACACTTGAAATTACATCAACTATTGGAACACCCTTTACTTCTAAATCCATATTTTATACTTGTTGTTATAGCGGACTTACCAATACAGGTTCGTTGTAAATTCCAAGCGTCTGTCTATAACTGTTAAAAAGTATAGCAGTATACATCAAATTAAATGATTTATTGGCGCACCCTTTAATTTATATTTCTTAATATTAATATTTGTTACTATAACGGCTATAGCAATCGACACTCTGTCCAATTTGCAAGCGTTTGTCTATAACGGTTCAAAAGATAGGCTCATATAAATAAATCTTCATCAATTGTGGGACACCCTTTAATTTCTAAATTCAAATTATTAACTCGTTGATATAGCGGAAATAGCAATACAGGTCCTTTTAAGTTTCAGCGTTCCGTCCATAACGGTTCAAAAGTTTGGTCACATACACAAAATTACATTAACTATTGGCACACCCTTTAACTTCCAAATCCAAATTGTATACTTTTTGTTATAGCGGTCTTAGCAATACAGGTTCGATGTCAATTTCAAGCGTCTGTCTATAACTCTTAGCAATTGACATTTTGTTCAATTTGCAAGCGCTTGTCTATAACGGCCCATATAAGTAAATTAACATCAATTATGGGGGCAACCTTTAATTTTTAAATTTATATTTGTATAAATTTTTGTTTTTGGGAGCTATAGTAATACGCAGTTATTTGAAATTTTACAGAATCGCCATTTACAGTTCATAATACACGTAAAAAATATGTATGTTGTATGGGGACACACTTTAATTTTTAAAATTATGAATTGTTTTTAAAACGGGACCAATCCGTAAGCATAATCTATCATATTACCAAAAATTTTCAAAATCGGATCAGATTTGACTGAGTTCTGGAGGCACAAATATAAAAAAACAACATTCAGCCGAATTGTATAACCTCCTTCTTTTTTTTTAGTCGGTTAAAAAATACAATAAATTACTTACAGCCGTATGCATAACAAAAACTTAGACATGACATGAGTGAAGAATTTTATAAGGATCCTACTGTGTTTTGCCGCACGGCCAGGCACTTCAAAACACTACAGATTATTGCCGTGACTCATAACTATATTTTGTGGCAATTTTCGTTATCAAATTGTGTGGAGAGCCGTGCAGAGACCTTTTGTTATGCATACTGCTGCTAGTGTTTTGTTTTAGGAAATTTTTGCAGCTACGAGACCATTTAATAGTTTAATAATATTAACTAATATTTTCAACCATATTATGAAATTTCAATTGTACGGATTAATGTTTATATTAGAATTTTAAACATATTATAGTTAGCTTAGACAACAATATAGTTCTAAGATAAATTGTATTATTATTATATTATTATTATAACAAATATTTGATATATTAAGAATTAAATAAAAAATGTTAACCTTTTTTCTCCTTTTTACAGCAGCTATAAATTATCCAGTTACTTAATATGATGAATATTAATGTTATTCTGCTTACTAAATGTAAGATTATTTTATGCATGAATTTTACTTCCACAATTTTTCCACCTAGAAGAATAACAAGAGATAATAATGCGAGTATATATTTTTTACATATTTTATTTTAATATTTATGTTATTGGACACTTTAATAATAATTCAAATATTAATGCTTGTAAAATTTTAAACTTTCAGCCTTCACTTTGCTTCATTAATGAGCCATAAACTTCAACTACAACCATTTAATATGCCGACTTTAACAATTGATCAATGATCCATCTGCATAAAGTCAATTTTAAATGATGCCTACCATCAACTTCAGAGAACAACAATTTCTTTTAAACATTTTTAATGATTTCATAAACATAAATCACTATAAATACAACACGTTTATTTCACTGCAGATGCAAAAAAAAAAAATAACATCGATGGAAGAAAAACAAAATATCATGAGAAAACAAACATAAATAAAAGATATAAATATATTTAATAAAAAGGAAACCCTTTATACTTGCATCAAACAACAACAGCAAACAAATTTATAATGATCATTATTAACACCCAAACTAAAACATGTCTCGTCCATCCTCAGACAAAAAATGAAACTATAGCTGACGAAGCAAATGCAAGAGGTGTCGCTGATGAAGTGGATGAATAAAGGCAAAGGTGCTATTTATTGTAGAGTATAGTCGAGGTGAATTGATGTAAATTATCGATAACCATCAATAGTTTATGTCACCCAATGACTTTGATATACGACAAGATTTCTTACAAATCATAAATAATGTTAAATCCGATAATAAATTTGAAAATTTCCTTGCGACGGCAAATGATCCCGCCATTTCACATGCTGCAACAACTACAACAATATAAAATAATATAAAAATAAAAACAGCAACAACAGCAATAGGAATATAGGAATACTATGACATTATTAGATGAGTTTAAAAATAATTCCTTTGTTTTATAAATTTAAATTGAAATAGAGCTGAAATCTTATTGCAGCTAAACTTTCTCTCAGACCAATTTGATTTCTAATATATTATTACAATCATTATAATTAAACAAAAATCATTTTTGCACTGCTGAAACCCAGTGATTGACAAATACATATTTTGTAAAGTTCGTTTTCAAACAAGTCCTCTAAAATGACTTTTATTACAGAAATTATGACGTCGTTGTATTTGCAACATGAGTGGCATGACCTAGTGTCTAAGGACATAATGTCCATGGACTTTTTGTCGCACTAATGTCCATGGTCATTGTATCGTTTTTAGTATGGACATAGTGTCACTTTTGAAAGTGTCATATTGTCCGCATTTAAAACAACAAAGATTTCCTTCATAGTCGGCCTTCAACTGGGAGCAACGATTTTCTCCTCTATGGTATAACTAACACCGGCTTCGCTGACCAAAGATTTTTTGTAAACCAGTTTATAAAAACGTTGCATCTTTCTTACATGGACGTTATGGCTCTATGTTGATAAACATTATGTCGCATCGTAGTGTGTCATAATTTCCATGGACATTGCGTCACTTTCTGGTGCAACAAAACGTCCAAGAATATTATGTCCTCCGACGTTATGATATGTCACCAAAGCGTTTCTCGGCTACGAATCAAGTCTTTTGATTTGAGAACAGCAGGATTTCGCTATGAAAATAATAGTGTACAGGAAGGATAAAAGCTTAAGTTTATTACACAGATATAATTTTATAATTTGCTTGAAATGGCAGCAAACACCTCTTTGCAAACTGCTATGCTATATGGATGCTGGGTGCGTTCGGGCAGAACTTGCAAAGTCGTTTTACTCCATGCTTGTCTTACTACCCATATGGAAGCAGGCGCAAACAGCATTTGAATGTTTTCGAAATACAAAATTATAGACTGTGCGAAGATTCAATCGTGTGACCAACCACAGGTGTTATATCTGTTCTATAAGACAACCCTTCTTTTAAAAAGTTGTTGATGCGACAGAGACTTAATCTTTAGAATCGCAAACATTCCTGCCTAAAAAGATAAGTCTACGTGATGAACGATAGTGGAAGAAAGAGTTTTCTTTGGGTTTTGGACTTTTAATGACTTAAAAGTTTTAGAGCAAAAATACCTGTTATAAACTTAAGGTCGAAATGTTTAGTGTAACACAGAAAATCGAATCAGAACTAGAATTAGGTCTCTTGAAAACACATGCAACATATCAATCTTATATAAAAAACATCGTGCTTACACGCAAAGGAAAAACAATGTTTTTAAATGGTCACAGTAAACATATCATGTTCTTAATAACATTGTAAAGTTGCCGAGAAAAAATTATAGTTGTTTTAAACAACACTTCAGTCACGATAAACACGTTTTTGTTGATTATATATTATAACCATTATATGTTTACTGTGTACAAAAAATACAACATGGTTGGTTTAACGTAAAAAAATTTAAGCCACAACCAAAGTTTTATAAGTTATTAAAAATAATATAATATATTTAACCATGACATATTTTTATTAATCAGATTATGAGTAAGAGCAAACACAATAATGTTAGCGCTTAAAAATATTTTGTTCTAGGTTTTGACAGAATGCTTTTCTATCAGTTTAGTATTTTTTGTTTTATTGTTAGAGAAAATGGAAAAAATAAAAATGTAAGCAGTTGAAAGCAAGCAGTTGAAATATCGTACGTATATGTATGTAAGCATAAAAATTTATTTTTTTGTGTTTTAGGCACAATTATGAAACCATTTCAATAAGCAAATACTTGCCTTTTTTTGGGAATTAATGTTTTTCAATAACTTTAGTAAGGAAATATTTGCATTTCCGATACTATAATTCAATTATATATCATGACATTTTTAACCATATTATGGTGTTTAATTTAATTATTTAATGTTTATATTTAAACATAATTATTTTAAGATATTACCATATTATTGTTGTGCTCGACAACAATATGGTTGCAAGACCAGCTTTATTATTATTAAATGTAACAGTACTATGTTCTGTTTACAACCACATAATACAACCATAATATGTTGCTCTTAGATTATGGTTACCTCAACCATGTTTTTTCTTTGCGTGTATATACGACATTTAAATTTGACACCCATCGTCAGACTATTGCAGATTTATGAGGGCATTTCACCAGCTGTTTTGTTCAAGATGATACAACTATTCGACTTCTTGCAAGAATAATTTAACCCTGGTGTAATTGGAGAAAAGTGGTGAAAGCATTTGTGTTATCAGCGATATATTTATTAGAATTGTTGTCAGTGAGCCTATGCGAATGGATGTCTCTCATGTAATAGTTATTGTAAGAGGAACAGGATATATGATTTAGATTAACGTCTGTACCGGGTTCGGAGCCCTAAACAGACGGTGGTCCAGCCACTATTCTATGCAATTTTAAGACCATGGCTTGCAATACCATAAATCTATCCCTTGCTAAAGGGTCGGAGCCTACCCATAAAGTTCTTCTGTTAAAAATCCAACAGCACACTTCGTCTATTTCATACTAGACCTGCAGATAAAGACTTTTATTTAACCACAGCCACATGTACCCCGAAGGGACTTCACCAATAACCGAGTGCAGAGAGGGGCGGCTCTCTGTATAGGCTACCGGTTCCCGTGGTGCCAGTTTATTTATTTGCTATTATTATTTATATGTTATAATGTTTTAACGACGCTGGTACATCCTTCGATAGTTACCCCACTTTCTATCCAGATTCAGTGCTTGCACACCGGGGGACTGGTTACCTCTATACTCCGAAGATACCTGTATCAAAGCCTATGTTACCTTAGCCAGACTCGAAGTACCCCCGCGAGGATTCTAAGAGGAATAAGTAGAAGAAGAAAAGAGCTAAATTAGGCCTAATAGTATTAAGCCTTTACCTAAAGGTATTCCACTTGCTCATAGCTTCCGGTATCCTGTCGCTATCTTTCCCCACATTCTAATAAGAGTTTTTCTTACACCTTGTCTCACACCCCTTTTCAAAATGGCGCCAAAGATTTTTAGACAGAAAAATAAACTTATTCGAAATAAGTTTTAATTTTTGCAGAAATAAAAAGATCTGCATGTTCAGAAACTGAGGTCCATCCATTTTGTAGTGATGCATACGAACTTGTGAAGGTGATATCATTATTTTGCAAAATATAAAATATTTTTAGAGCACGAGAAATTATTTAACACTCCAGCCAATAAAATACAAGATGTGCAGTATAACACACAAGGTGTACATTGCAATGATAATGATGGAGATGCTACAAGTACAATGCTGTATGCTGTTGACGATAATGATGACGACGATTCTCTTGTCGTTGCCGCTGTTGTTTTAGTACTCATTTCTGAATGTTAGTATAACAGCAACAATACCAACAATAAAAAAAAAACTTTTATGAAAGTATACAAGTAAATGTACATATGTTAGAAGTAATATTTGTTTTTTTTTTAGCTTTCAAGCCCACCTAATGCACCAAAATACTTTAAATCAAGTGGGTTGGTCGAAGATGCCTTGTTTCGATTCTTTATTTTCTTTAACTCTTTCATGCAATTTATTCATAAATGTTCACTTAACACTCAATAGAGTCCTCCATACTTATAAGCAGACACTCAATACTGCAGTGACACACTTACATTTAGCCTTTGTGCAGCACACAGGTGACAAGACAACGTTGGAGTAAAAGATACTTTAGATGTGATAGCGACTAGTGTTTGTTGGTTGAATATGTCTCCAAACGTGTGTATGTAAGTGTGTTTGTGTGTTGTGAATGTGATTTTTTTTTCTAAATGGTTGGTCGTATTGCAAGAACGTAAAAGATGAATTCATCATTGATAGATGATGGATGTAAGACTGCATGCAGCAGGTAACATACATAAGTCATTGGACTGACACAAACAGCATTGCTTGCTGTTAATAGAACTAAAAACAAAATCACATACAAACACATATACATCAGCTTCATTGTGTGAAATTGCATACAACTAAAAGCTTGATTGAAAATAATAGCCCAAAAGAAAATCATAGTGTTAAGAGGAAGGGTGTACCAACTAGTTTAAGTTAAGGGGCCAAGTTTGAAGAAAATGTGTGAAATATGTACTTGTGGTTTGTTTTTAATTATTAGAGAAATCGACGACTTCTTCGATAGAACATAGAGGTTCATTTTTTCACTTCAATCGTTTTCATTTCATTAAAAGAAAAACTCGGTGGTTTATAAGCGGTCTTACAGCTGCACTAATAATTGGAGCATGTCGCTATCGCTTGTGTTATTTTTAAGCCCAAGTGAGAAGTACCACCAACAAAACCTTTTGGCAAATTTTCAAGACCTTTGCTACTTTAACAGCTTTTATTGCATGAAAATGATTTCTGATGTTCGGCTGCCAGTATTTATTTATTTTTTTTTTGTTGGACTGGGGTCCCTATGAAATTTACTTCCAATTTACTACTGTTCGTAATTCTCTTTCAAACTTCTGTCAGTTATTTCGTACACGATTGGCATTGCCTTTTAGCCTCTTTCAGGCACTGCCTATAAAAATTGTCAGGGAACTGCTGCCACTCTAATCAAGAATTATCTTTTCCTTGAATCCTAACAACTTCTTGAGCACAATGCGTACCCGACTGCATCCGCCAACTGTTCAGATTTATAGAGTCAAATCATTGTAAGACCTAAGGTAGAATCATACCATTTTAGATTCGGATGCACTTAGCGAAAAGGAAACCCTCTGCTACATTATTTTCCACATCGCTCCTTCATCTACATCGCTTATACACGCAGAAAAAAAACATGGTTGTTATATGGTCACAATAACCATATTATATTCTTTGTAACAATGTATGGTTGCGGAGAACCAATTATAGTTGTTTTCACCAAAACTTTAGTCACGATAAGCATTTTTTGTTAACTTTTAATGGTTACTGTGCACAAAAAATGCAACATGGTTGGTTTTAACTTAAAAAAATTTCAATCACAACCAAAGTTTTATAACTAATTATAAATAATTTAAAGTATTCAACCATAATATATTATTATTAATCAAAGTATCGTTAAAAGCAACAAAATAATGTTTACGCTTAAAAATATTTTGTTTTAGTACTTGACTGTTCAGTAATTTTTCTAGTGGCTAAAATTTTAAATTCTTTTTTATTGTTAAAGAAATTGAAAAAATGTATGTACAAAATAAATAATTAAAAATAATATGCAAAATATGAAAACAAATAAAAAGGGAACCAAAACATTTAAAGAAAGTTGAAGTAAATATGTATGTGTTGTAACCATATAAATCTTTATTTTTGTGTTTGGAGCATAACTGTGAAATCATTTATTTGTTACTTTAAGCAAATAATTTTTTTTTATGAATTTATGTTTTTAAATAATTTTTATGACAAATCGTTAATAAATAAAACAATAATCAGTTTTTTATATCAGGAAAATTTTGCACTTGCGAGACTATAATTTAATTCCACGATATAACATGACATTTTCAGCCATATTATTATATTTTAATTTAAACATTTAATGTTTATATTTGAACATAATTATGTTTATACTTTGGACTACAATATAGTTGTAAATGTAACAATACTATATTTTGTTAGCAACCATATAATACAACCATATTATGTTGCTCTTAGATTATGGTTACCCCAACCATAGTTTTTCTTTCCGTGTAGAGAGCACAACATTTGAGGCACATGTTTATGAATTAATGTTGAGCTCATGTAGGCACTCATCCGTCCGTTTTTTATTCTATTTGGATTCCTCCAACCTTCTTGATTCGTAAAATTATTTATTGATGTTTTATCAATTATATGATTGCTGTACTATAAAAAATTGTCTTTGACCAGCCTTAATTTAAAAGATTTTGGTCCTTAAGCATAGGTACAAATCCACAAATTCGTGCATATTATTTTAGAAATACACTGAAGTTTATCAAATATGCAAAATGAAAACTTACTCATTAAAGTGAATTAATTAGTGAGTTTAAAATATAATGAAGTGACAAGAAATATTAACTCTAGCTCACACGCACAAGTATGTTAAGATTTATTTTGCTAAGGTGTCATGACGATAAGCTCCCTATGTTGGGCATATCTGGCAAAAATAAAAAACAAGGTAAAAAATAATGATGATTCCTACATTTATGTGAGAGTGTGTGTGTTTGCAGTACAAGTGTAAGTTTTCAAATCACACGGCGTATGAGTTATAACCCAAAAACAACTAAATGAAAGTATGAGGATAAAAAATATATCGAACATTTGATATAAAAATTTATATATGACAATATATAAAAAATAATAGCACACAGGTGTTTCTAACATGCTGACTAGTTGGATGCCGTTAGTTGGGTGATGAAAAGGAATTTTTTGTTTGTTTTTTGTACAAAAAAAAGTTCCATAAAAGTATGAAAATCAATCATTTAGCCAAACTAGAAATGTTTGCACAAGGAAATCGAGCTAAAGATATCAAATCTCAAATTGAAGTGAAAGGCAAAATATTCAATTTTCATCATATTTTTTTTACTGCATTTTTTATTACTATAACAACATTTATGCTGAAATCATCATTTATTATCGTTTTTGTTTTTGTGTATTTAATTTATGGCTTTATTTTTCATTTTCTTCAAACAAATTGTTGTTACTCTTAATATTTTATTTTTATGCATATAAAGCTTCAAATTTAAGATAATCCTTTGTCACGATCAGTTTCCTTTTTTTTTTTTAATTTTATTATTTTATTTATTTGACTCTTTTTATTATGGCAACACAAAACATTTTCAAACAGGAATCATTTAAAAAACAATCCCAAATGTATTTCATTACACATTTCATATGAAAAATGAGAAAGAAAAAAATGACAGCAAGAAAAATTAAATGGAATTTCTAGTCATTATGCATAAATATTAACACTTCGGTGGAGGTGAAGAAAAAAACTGAAGTAGAAAAAAATATCGAAATGCAAAATTTTTGCACTATGGGTATTTAATAAAGCAATATACGTATTATAAAAAAAATGTCACAGAATAAATGAAAATAGTAAATTTGAGCAGACAACACCAAAAACGGATTGATTAGAGGTCACGTAATCTGTTTTATATACCAAAGCTGTAGTACGCTAAAGTTAGTTATTTTTTAAACGACTTCAAAAAAAGAAGAAGATTATCAATTTGACTGAATATTGCTTTTTTATTATTGTGCCTTTATAACTCAGTCATTTGTGAACCGATTTTGAAAATGTTGTGCGTTTTAAAATAAACTCTTAATTTCAAAAATTAAAGGGTGCCCCATACAATATATGTACGTATTCTTACGTGTATGATGACCCGTAAATGGCACCGCCTTAAAATTTAATAACTCTGCGTATCGCAATAGCAAAAATTAATACAAAAATAAATCTAAACATTAAAGGGTGTCCCCATAGATGACCTGAATTGACCGATCTCTTAAACCATTATAGACAAACTCTTGCAAATTGGACAAAATGTCGATAGATATGACCGTTATAGCAATAAGTATTAATATACAAAATTATTAATTAAAGGGTGCGCCAATAGTATATTTAATTTGATGTATGATGTTCCATACTTTTGAACAGTTTTAGACAGACGCTTGAAATTAACAACGAACCTGTATTGCTAAATTCCACTACAATATTAAGTATTAAGTAAGGAATTGGAAATTAAAGGGTGTCCCAATAGTTAATGTAATTTGATGTATGTAGCCACACTTTTGAACCAATTTCGATATACAAGGGACCTGTATTTCTAAGCCCGCAATATGAACAAGTTTATAATTTGAGCTAAGAAATTAAAGGGTCTTGCCATAATTAATGTAAATAATCCTTGCTTTTGAACCGTGTAAACAAACGCTTCCAAATTGGATAGAATGTCGATGGTAATGACCGTTGTAGTAACAAGTATTTGAATTTTGATTATTGAAAATGAAAAATTAAAGGGTGTCCCAATAGCTGATGTAATATAATGTGTCTTGCCAAACTTTTAAATTCTTATAGATAGACAGCTGGAACTTTCAAGGGACCTGACTTGCTAAGACCACAATAACAGCAAAATCATAATTTAAATTTAAAAATTAAAGGGTGTGCCCAATATTAACGTAGTTTGATACAAAAACTTGAAAATTAGACAAAAAATTTACTAGTTTCTTTGGTATAATAAGAAGTATAAATATTTAAAATTATAAATTAAAGGGTGTTACTATAGTTGATGTAATTTGATGTATGTGGCCAAATTGTTGAACCGTTATTGACAGACGGTTGAAACTAATACTGTACCTGAATGCTAAGTCTACTACAACAGCACAATTTACATTGGAAAATTAAAGGGTGCCCCTATATTTGCTGTTATTAGGTGTATGTTATTCTTGAGCAGTTTTAGACAGACGTTTAAAATTAACAAGGAGCTGTAGTGCTAATTCTGCTGTAACAAGTATAAAGTTTGGAGATGGAATACAAGGGTGTCCCAATAAAAAATGTAATTTTAAGCAAAAAGCTATATTTTTTAACCGTTATAGACAGGCAGACTTAATCTGTGTTGAAGGTTTTTTTGTCGTCAGAATTATCTGTATATACGCTGTCATACCATGAACAGTCAGCTTTTCTTCTCTATATTTTCAGAAGTATAATTTTAACACCGGATGCCTACATTTTATTTAAATGACTCTTAACATCCATACACCAATACTGAAACAAAAACGAATAATATTCAAGACATCTTGTTTTATCCCCATGTGGTGAAAATCACTACTTTTGAGTTAAAACACTTGGTCCAAGAACAATTCCAGTGATTGGTATTCTCTCTATTTTGAATATTAGTATCTAGAGGTATAAGTTCTAACAATTGAAAATAACGCAATTTTCAAAGCTCTTTTATACATACATATATACCCATAGTGCAACAATCAGTTTTCTGTGTGTGGTTTGTTTATCATGACTTTGTTGAATAAATAAGAAAAAGAGTTTAATAATAAACTGCCACCAAACTTTCCGGCTTACCGTTCATTTAGCAATGGCCATATTCAAACCGATTTTATTCCTTAAAGGTAAAACCAAACAACACTACTACCACTATTACTTCCACAATCGCCATCACCACGACAATGGTCTGCCAACAATTCAACTAACTCCACCATCATCATCAACCGTATCCAAAATGTGTCAGTCAATTTATTTTTATATCATGACTTTAGGCTTTAAACGTCAGTAAATTCAATTTACTTAAAGAAAACGATCAATGTTTGTTTGTTTGTTTGTTTTCATTTCTTGCCATTTTTTCTTTGATTATTTTGGTGTTTTTTTTTTTTGCTTTCAATTTGTTGCTTTTTTAATTTATTATATTTCATTGTTGATTTTTATTTGCCTGACTTGACTGGTTGGCTGGAAATGTTGTTGATGACGACGATCACAGGTTGACTCTTGGCCTCTCAATAAATTGCATGGCGTTGTTTATTTTCAATTTTGAACTTTGTTGTATTAATTTGATTTGTTGTTTTTATACGATTCTGAAATTGGCATGATCATTACAAATGAAGATTTATATCTACAATAAAATCTTAAAAAAATAGATATAAATAGAAAAATTGAAATTATATTTGCTTGACAGCAAAAGTAATGAAATATTTCACAACAACAACAAAAATTACTTTAGCTAGATTACAATAATCGAACAAAATTTCGTATATTTTGCAGGTGTTGCTTTGTGATTATTTAAAATTTAAGCAAGAATAAAGTACAACTTTAAAGCTGATTATTTTTAAAAATGAATAACCAAAAAAAATTATAGATTATTATTCCATTTTACGATAATTTATATCAGATTTAAAAGGCTCTACATTATATTGAAACCCAACATTTATTTAAAATTAATTGCAATTAACAAATGCGAATCAGAATCAATCCTAGTAGAATACCATTTAGAGAAGTTTGAACAACTCAGATTTTAAACTGAAAACTGAAGAACTGAAATGCATAGACGGAAAAATTGTGGTTCTTCAATAACTTTGTGTGCTCTTATTTACAAATTCTGGGTAACTAATATTTTGCTAACCTATCGAACATTTCGAAAAGGGGGTTTGGCAGGACATACAAAATTCTGCGGGACAAAGTCAGATCACGAACTACAATTTGTCTCGTCCAAACGGGATGAATAATATATTTTTATCGTTCACTGCAATGGTTGCTCCGCTATCAGCAAAATCTTATCTCAAGCTCTGTGTTTATTTTTTCTGCCATATTCAATTAATTTTTCTCTCTCTCTCATAATTTTTTCGCCTTTTGAAGATCATGAATCATGTTTTTTTAATTCATGTTTACAGATAACATTTATGGATCATTGAGCAGACACAAACAACCCATACGACTAATCAGTCGCTCCCAAATTTTTTATAGTTGAAGTGAACAGAATTTATTACAAAATTTATATTTTTGACCGACCTAAAACAGGAGGTTATCAATTCGTCTGAATGTTGCTTTTTATGGTTGTGCGCGCATAGCGCAGCCATATCTGAACCCATTTTGAAAATTTTTCTTTATTTGAAAGGTTATGCTTACAGATTAGTCCTGTTTGGAACAGGGTGTGCAAATTAAAGGGTTCCCATACAACAAAAATGTTTTTCACGTATATTATAAGCGTATAGGTCACAACTTTATAATTTAAAAAAAAAAATGCGTATCACTTTAGCTCCCAATACAAAAATTAATTTAAAACACCACAGGTCACCTAAATTAACCTATATAGGCCTAACTTTTGAAGTATTATACACAAACGCTTGAAAATTCGATTACTATGACTGTTATCATAACAGTTATAAATACTTAAAAATATAAATTAAAGGTTTCCCCACTAGTTGATGTAATTTAATATGTGTGGCTAAATTGTTGAAGAGTTTTAAACAGACTCTTCACATATAAAAAGAACTTTTGTTTCTTAATCTGCTATAACAGTAAATATAAAATTTGGATTTGGAAATTAGAGGGTGACTCAATAGTTGACGTTATTTATTTTTACATCCAAAATTTTAAAACGTTATAGACAAACAACTGAAGTTTTCAAAGAACATCTATTGCTAAGTCCGCTATTAAAACAAATATAAAATTTGAATTTCAAAACTAAAAGGTGTTTCAATAGTTGATGAAAATTAATGTATGTGGCAAAATTTTTGAACCATTACTAAAATCTGCTTTAAAGTCGGTTATTCATAAAATAAAATATCAAATTACGTGAAGACAAAACAATACAGGAAAGCATTTTACACTTATGGACAGTTACCATAACCCCGAGAAAAGTGAATCTATTAGGATAATCTCAAAATAGCTTTCTGGGTGTTGTTTACACAAATTTTAGTCTACCATTTATCATAACGAATTCCATCACAAAAACGATAGAAAAAAAAACCCAGATACCTCAAACTTTAATGTGTACAAACCACAAATAAGTTGGAATCGAAAAATTATAAAAACCTTGTTTAGTAAAAAAATTGTAAGTCTGTTTAAGATGTCAGATCTAAGTTTTAAAATTTTATATCGTTTTAAATAAATAAATTTGATTAATTACATAGTAGAATTGGACCACCCTTTTATTGAAATTTTGTGTTTTATTATTTGTTGTTGAAGAAATCTTAATTTGGTCTGCTGTAGGAATATTTTCCCATTTATAATTTTATTTCTTATAATTGCTCTTATAGAGGGCATAATCTCTGTATAAATTTCAAGTCTCGTTCAGTAATTGTTTCAAAGGTGAAGCCATAAGCATGATAATCTTATCTTTAAAGGGACACCTTTTATTTTTCATACTTGCTGTTATAGGAGGTGTTGCATGCCCTGTGTAAATTAATAATATAGCAGAACCCGATTCAGCAGAATAATTCACGGCTCAATGGGAACGACCTTTAATATGTAATTTTAATTTTAACTTTTCCTAATAGTGGTCACAGTAGTGCATTTTGGATATTAGTTTCAAGTGTCTTATTTTAACAAATTAAAATCAAGGTCGTACGCGTGCAAATAACATCTTAGTAGGGAAATCTTATAACAAATCTAATTATCCTAAAAAAGTAAAAAAAATTTTCTAGGATTGTGCCACACATTTACTCTAGAAAAGAATAACTGTATAAAAAAAATAAATGGAAAGGACCCTAAGCATATCTAAAATACTTCTCAGTTGTCATATAACTATTCGCAACAGCTAAAAATGACTCCATTACTAAATCATACACATCAGGTTTTTCGGTGAATTCCAATCTTGTTTCAAAACGAAAACATGATTTTGAATTTCAGAATTTTATGTTTATTTAAATGCAGTTAAGCTATTTATGCGTACTTGCTCAGAAAAATTGAGAATATAAATTATCTTCAAGGAATATCATTTCAATATTTTTCTCAGTAAAACAATTCCTTCGATAAACCACGTTGTAAAAATATTAAAAATTTTTACAATATTCTTTCGAACAGTGACTTCGCCGTGTATGAACTTTAATAAACACATAAAAAGATTCTCAGTAGAACAAAAAAAAAAATAATAAATAAGAGATAAACACAGATTCTTAGATTTTATTCTAAATATGTCCAAAATGTAGAAGGAGTGACAATTGACATTACAGCATGATATAAACAGGACAACTAATTGACAGATATCCCCATACAACTACGAAAATTACTCTTATATAAACAAACACGCGCAATTTCAGCAAGAAATTTACTTGCACTCATACCTTTTAAAAACATCCACTTAAAAATATATATACGAGGGCTGCTCTATATATTTCTGACCTAATAGTGAAAATGCGAATATTTATAATCAAAAATGGTTTTATTGTTTTTCAAAGTATTCTCCAGCATGATCTATACACTTCTGCATGCGCTCAAATCAGTTGTCGAAGCACTTTTTCCACTCCGATTGAGACACCTCTAAAACGTGGTTTTTGAACACTTCAACAGCTTCTTCTGGCGACAAAAATCGTTGACCACGCATTTTTTTCTTGATGTGCGGAAACAAGAAGAAGTCACTAGGTGCCAAGTCAGGGCTGTACGGCGGATAACCCATTAATTCGACGTGTTGGCCGGTCAAAAACGATCCCGTTTGAGCCGATGTGTGAGAGCTCGCATTGTCATGGTGAACAATGATTCGTCTTCTCTTGTTGGTTTTTCGAATTTCTCCGATGACTTCAGGCAAACAAATTGTAGTGTACCACTCAGAAGTGACCGTCCTACGTTGCTCAAGCGGAACAGTCACCACATGACCAGTTTTGCCGAAGAAACAGGCGACCATTTGCTTTGAAGTGCTTCTTCCACGAACAACTTTCGTTGGATTTTGCTCGTCTTTGAAGACCCACACGGTCGATTGTTGTTTCGTTTCGGGCTCATACGCATAGATCCATGATTCGCCACCTGTGACGATCTTATAAACGTCTTTTGAAACACCGAAATCGTATTTTTGCAACATTTCTTTGCACCAATCGACACGAGCCTTTTTTTGAGCGACTTTCAAATTGTGCGGAATCCAACGAGATCAAACTCTTTTTTACGGCCAGGTGTTCGTGCAGTATCGAATGAATGCTGGTGGAAGAAATGTCCAAGGATGTCTCTATCTCTCCGTATGTTGCATGTCGATCTTGCATTATGAGTTCACGCACGGCATCAATGTTCTCTGCAACAACAGCCGTTTTTGGACGACCTTCACGGAATTCGTCTTTGAGCGAGCTTCGGCCACGATTAAATTCATTATACCAATTTTTCACAGTGCTTCATCGCCGTACAAAGATTTAAGTTCATCAATGCACTCTTGTCGTGATAATCCACGTCGAAAGTTGTGAAAAATGATGGCACGAAAATGTTCACGAGTTAATTCCATTTTCCATTGTCTATATTAATTTTTTTAAGTCACTGTAAACAACACAAATAATGGTCGTACGTCAAAACGTTTTGAGTACGATTATGCTTAAAAATGACAAACTTTCCAATGGAAATGTCAGATTGCACTTGGCAGCACTCAGTGTTGCCAGGCCAGAAATATAGCAGCCCTCGTATGAACTATCGCTTTCAAACAACCTACAACTAAAACGTGATTGTTGGCTTGATCGCTTGATTGCTGTGTTTGAGCCAGGCAATTTTTTCACTGCCGGCAGTTGCAACGATATATAAACCAAAAATAAACAAAAAAAAAAAATAAACTAACATTATTATCGTCACATGTCGCTCACTAATTGATTTTTCTTGTCGCCTGTTTGTATAGTAGAATTTTCTCGCGATTTGAATTTGATCTTAAATAAACACTTGCTTTGTGTTGCTTTGAGCATGATTGTCTAGAGTAAATGTACTTGTGCTTTATATGCTGCTGATGGCAACAGCAACTTTAGCAATAGCAAAGACAGCTGCGAAGTCGAGTATGTAAGCAACCATCAACAGGTAAAAACAAGTAATTTAACATTATATTGCAAAGAGTTCCTACAGAGCATGCAAATTATTATTTCTTCAATCATTAATTTATTTTTATTATATTCTCAAATAAATTGGTTGTACAATGTCAAAAGTAAGAGTTCTAGATGGTTTTAGGTTATGAAAAAAATTTTTCTCATTTTAATTTAGGCTACCTTACTTTCTAAGGTCAATCAGTGCTAGAAAAGTATTAAAAGGTCAGAGTTGCTGCTAATATTTTTAACAGTTTTGACCGACTTCAAAAAAAGAAGGAGGTTATAACTTCGACTCAGAACTCAGTCATTAAAAATTATGTTTATTTAAATTATGTTTATTTAAAAAGCGATGCTTAAAAAGAGTCCATAAAAATTAAAGGGTGTCCCCAAGCAACGTACATGTTGTTTACGCCCAGTTTGGAAAGTTCGCCACCCTAAAATATAAAAAACTGCTTATCGCTATACCTCCCAATTACAAGGTGTCCCCATAGGTGACTTAAATTGACCTATTTGGGTCTATCTTTAAAACCGTTATAGATAAACGATTGTAAATTGGACAGAATGTCGATTTATATGACCATTACAATACCAATTAATATTATACAATAAAGGTTCCCCAATGGTTCAATTGTTTTAATGTATACGATCATACTTTTCAACACTTGTAGACAGACGGTTAAAATTTACAAAGAACCTGTATTTTTGAGTCCACTTTTCAACAAATATTAAATTTGGATTTGGGAATTAAAGCGTGTCTCAATAGTTAATGTAGTTTGATATATGTGGGTCAAAATTTGGAACCATTATACACAGACAGCTGAAATTTACAAGGAACCTGTAGCTCTAGACCTGCTTTAGCAACAAGTATACAATTTGAATTTGGAAATAAATGGTTTCCCATAACTGATGAACCGTTATATGCAAATTCTGTAAAATTATATCGAATATCTACTACCTTGTCCGGTATTATCAAATCTACAAATATTAAGAATTATAAATTAAAGGGTTTTGCAATAGGTGATGTATTTTGTTGTATATGGCAAAACTGTTAAACAGTCTTAGAAAGACGCATAAAATTATCTTAGAACCTGTATTGCTAAGTCCGCTATAACAGCAAGTATAAATTTTGGTAATTTGATTTTTTTGCAAGAATTTTTTAAATGTTCGGTCAAGAAAACGACTTCTCTTCAGCGTAACGTAACCATGGTCGTTTAAGATGTTGTGTTGGGTGTAGGCTTGCCAGATGGCCTGGATTCGCCTGAATTTTCCAGTTTTTTATGTCTGGTCCAGTTTCCAGGAAAAATGCAATCAGTCCAGTTTTTTCATATTTTATATTCTTTTATAAGGAAATTAATATTTTGTACAGAAAAATTGCGTTCTAAATACAATGAAATTACAACTATATTTGCAAATGTTTAAATTTTATCTTTTTCTAACTCCAATTATTACCATTGAACTTCTGCTGTCTGCGAAGGAAATTTAATAATTTGCAAAAAAAAAAAAAATATTCCAATCGATAAGATATGGTCCGTCTTTTTTCAAAAATGTGATAAAAATAAAGTACAAAATCTGTATAAATTGGTCTCATTCGTTCTTTCCATTCCAATAAGCAATGCTTTTTGCGAAAGGATCTTTAGTATTTTAAATAATTTATACTCTCAGGAGAGACATAGAATTTCTTTGCGACTTAATAAAGGCTGAAATTTTAATAAGATTAAACTTTGATGAAAGCTGCAAAAATTTTCAAACTTTTTTGCATACTAATAAAGCAAAAGAGTTAGTAAATTCTGTAAATAAAAATTCAAAATATATGTGGCAAAAGACATATGCTATGTACCTATGTAAAAATATGTACTTAATATAACGTAAGATTAAATTATATTGATATGTTAACGTGTGTTTTTTTTTTAATTTTTAATAAAATTTCACTTTTTGGAACAACAAGTGCATTTTAAACAGGTTCAGTTTTTTTTTTCTAAAATCCAGGCGCAAATTTTACGTTTTTCAGTTTTCAGGATTTTGGGATCTGGCAAGCCTAGTTGGGTGTGAGATGTGTTTAAAGTTTTGTAAATGAGTTTTAGTCTTTGTATGTGTTCAAGGTTTTAAAATACCAGGGTGCCAGGTTTGTAGCTTCAGCCACGTCCAAAAATTAAGTACATAATCGTATGAATATAGGTATGCTATTTGGCCCCTTTCGTATATGTTTATAAAAGCCTTGTTAATAGCAAATATGTGGACACAAGCCCTATATGGCATATCAGATGTATGTAGCTAATTTAAAACTAATCCCAAGACTCTTATTTAGGGGGCTGCTGCAGTAGGCTTTGTTTTCTGTTTCCTTAACGTTAATATGATTCCTTTCAATAGAACTGTGCGCAATTTCAGAGTAATTTATGCTGCCGCGATTCTGACAAAAGGCTGTATTTACACCAGTCTTGAATCAGTTTAGAAGAGGGTTTACCTCAGGCTAAGGCGAAGCTTCGTATATTTTTATAGTTCCCGTATTAATTTGCCCCCCCCCCCCTTTTTTTTATCACAAATATTTCGGTGCTTGACAACTCGCAATGTCGCCTATTAAGCCATATTAACCTCCATCTCTTCTTTTCAAGCAGTCTGTGAAGTCATCAAGGTACTCTTTTATTATCAGGAAGCTGAAGTTTCGTGGCAAAAATACCATGCCTTGCAAAGAAGAAGGCCAAGAAGAATGGTCACATATATCTTGGAATGCTGTGTAAAACTCTTTAAAAGCGAAAGCAATCTCCAATTCAATCTCTTGCCTGTCGTCCCCATTTAAGACTGTCACTTAGTACCTCTTATGAAACATTTAGGGTTCTTTCCGCTTTTCTTATATAATCTCTTCGAAATATTTTGTTATACACTCTCCTTCTCAATAACGGTCAACACTAAAAATTAAGCTTTTTTTAAATTCTTTTAAATGTTTGTATTTTATATATTTTACATATAATCAAAAATTGATATGTTTAAGGTCAGGTGCAACTTGAACTGTAGTTTTATCATTACAATACCTGGATATAATCATGATGACCAGTTCTAGATTACACCATAGCTTTTTACTTCTGCATTTCTAACAAGTACTCTGACGAAAATACTAAAATAAGTGCAAAGAATTCACAGATTTAACTTGTATTACATTTGGTCTATACATTAAAATGTTGAGGTGTTACTTACAACTGTTTGTATTCAATTGGTATGGTAATTTTGATGTGAGTGATTATAAGTCGCTCTAGAAATTTGTTAGTAAACACAAATCACCTAAAAACCGAAAGTTAACCACCACCTATAATTTTAACTAATTTGCTATTAACAGGCAATCGCTAAAGATTTATTAAAACAGGCCAATTAAAGTACTAGAATAGGAGTTAACCAGCAGAAGTGGAAATTTTTCCGGGACATGACATTTGCTTGACAGTCAACATCAGTGTTACACAAGTTGTTGCAAGGTATGTGTCAAGTGTTGTATGCCTTTTTATATTTAGGCTAAAACATTGGCATAACACTACTCAAAACTAAACCAACACGGAGCATAAACTCTATTTAAAATAAACATTACAGACGATCGCTATCTTAGATGTTGTGTGTATAAGTAGTGGTTGTGGGATAATGTTATGTTTGTTTGTTACAGCGTTTGTGTTTTTTGTTGTTGTTTTCCTTAAGTTGGCCGGAAAGTTTTTCTTTGCAACAACTTCAATTTGCCGTTTGTTGTTTGAAATTGACAGTTTGTCACTTCATTTATTTTTTTTTTGTTCTTTCTTTACCTTATATATTGTACACTCCTTTTTTCTTCGTTATTTTTTTGGTATATGTAAAAGGGTTGCCATATGTATGTTACCTTATGACAAATGTTTAAGAAATATATTTAGTTCGGGACAAGTACCACTTCTAAGCCAATAATATCCTGCAAATACTGCTTCGATAGGAATTCATTTCCTATAGATCTGATTTTATCTTCTGAACCGTAATAGGCACTTAAAATTAAAAATATCAAAACATACAATGTGAAATTAAAATTCGACTTATAGCTGTTTTACAAATTTTAAATTTGCTCTACGTATTGTTAAAGGAAATAGTTTAAAAGACTCTATAAAATAAACAAATTTTACAATCCCTGAAGGTAATAGACAGGTATTATAACATATTTATAATTTTGAAAAATCTTTTGCGATGAAGTCTAACAAAAAACAAGTAAAAGTAACATATTCTATTATTATTTAAATATATTTCCCTTTACATTAGTGACATTTATAATTATAATATTCGGTCAGTCAGTACCAATTTGGCATTTGATTTGGATAGCTGAGCCTTCTTGAGAACTCTCAAAATTCAATGATAGTATAATTATAATTGGTTTATTTCTTTGTGAAGCCTAAGCTAAAGAACTTAAATTTAATGTAGTGGGAATACGGTGCACTGTGTCGCGATTCCATACATCGGGTGGATACAAAAAGAAGCAGCTAGAGTAAGGAGGTGAAATTTTGCGTGAATATTTTTCTTAAGAAAAAAATTATTTGTGCAAAATTTCAAGTAAATCTAACAAGTGACACGCCCACCTCCCATTTAACCTAATTTTTAAATTGTATTAATTTAGAAATTAGCGATCCGATAAGATTGAAATTTTGCATGTGAATAAAATTTGCAATATTGTTACATATTGTAAAATTTTGAGAAAAAAATCGGTTAAAAGTCACGCCCAACTCTCATACCACAAGCGATATAATTTTTTAAATTTTTTATTAAAACCTTCTCATAAGAAACATTCGGCCGGCCTCTAACACTTGTATATGGTTCCTTATACAGTACGAGACAATTTCGTTTTATTTTAAAACCAAAACTTTATAGGGAAACTAACATTACAAATTAATTCACTAAATAATTCACCATTTAGCCAGTCACTCAACTCCGTTTCAAATCTTTCATGCGATGATATTAAGACCAATTGTTAGAAAATTTTAATAGAGTAAGCCTTCTTATCTGTTGGTCCCTCTCTAATAATACTCGTTTAAAATGATTTTCTGCAACTCTTTAACATGATGCATAACATATCAGGGTTTGTTTTGCTTTATCTCTAGCTCAGTTGAAAAATAGTACGAATCCGCAACGAGGTTGCACCAAAAAATAATTATAAAAAGAATTCGGGCAATATCATCCAGATAAAATTGAAATATAATAAAATATATATTTATAGCTACAAAATACAAAAAAAAAAAAACAGGAAAAGTGTTATTTCTGTTTTCTTTTAAATTCTCTACGAAAGATTACGGTTGACGAATTGTAGCCTTGAAATCTTCTCGGCTAGCAAAGGTTGTTTTTTCGAACCACAATGCTGTTTGTAATATTTTTGATAATTTAAGTAAAAATAAGAAGAGACAAGTGAAAATAAGTCCCTTCCCCGCACTCTGTTTTTTTTTGCACTCACATAAGGATTAATAAAAGAAAACCATTTCGCGTCTATGAAAAGAATCTTTGCTCAAGGTGAGATTTGGATATGTGATGCCAGCTGTAAAAAATCCCTTTAAGATGAAGGAAAGCATAAAACTGCAATTTTAAACCAAAGTAATAATAAGGACCTTTCCTTTTGCCAATATGCATTTATTATCAAGGAATTGTACAGTAAGAATTCATTCTTATGATTTTGTACTTATTGCATTATATAACTCTAACATGTAAATATATGGTAAAATTTCCACTTTTTCGACAAAATCTATAAAACATGGTAACGACACAATTTCGCTAATTTCTGGTGTAGCTTCAGCGAATTCCAGGATCATTTAAAACTCAGGTAAGATTTCGGCTAGTAAATAAAAAGACCTCTCTTTCTATTAATGTTATAAATCGTATCTCTTAATAAGATTAACAGGTACTGATAGTAATGCCAAGACAACTATATTATACCCGCTTAGTTAACTACTCTGATATAGAGTAGCTACTGTCTGAGAGCATGAGAAAGGGGTGGAAGGGTTGAGTTTACTCACCTCACATGCAGTAGCCTTACTTAAAACTAAGTCTTGCTAGAAGTACGGGGTGCTATCTTGACGGATCTACGTGTCTCCTTCACAGCAGTTTGCTCGTGCTAGAGAACAGGAAAAACCAGTTGGAAGTATAACCTAGTGTCGAAATTGTCCGGCTGTCTTACAGTAGCCAGCATTTGTCTGAGAGTAAGGAAAACCAGTTGGAGGTATAACTTCGTGACGGAGTTACTTGTCTCCCCACAATAGCCAGCACAGAGACTACCGCAGTTACTGATCTGTACAATTAATAATTAGTGATGTAAAGACCTCCTCATCTATTGCTATTCGTTTATTAGTAAGATTTTTTCAATTGGGGACGTAAAAACCTCCGCATCAATTGCTAGATCTTACTTACGACTAACTGCCATCCCTAAATTAGCGCGTAAAGCTTGGTACTTTGTTCAAATTTGTGAAAATTGTTGAGAAACATTGAATATTTCATGTGGAATATTTGACATTTAAAGTGTGGTATCATTGTTTTAAAAATCTATGTAAAAGACATACGATCAGCTATTGTTTAAAAAATTCCACATGAAATAATGCCTATTTGCTTTATTTCACAGCTTTGATAAAATGTTGCCAGAAACATTTCATATGTTTTTCCACAGTAAAAACAGAGTACTACTTCTGCAACATTTTTTCATGACTTTTTCATACAAATTTTTTATGTATGTAGTTTGACAGCATTCCGCGTGAAAAACAGAACAGAGTACCAGGCTTAAGGCGCAAGAATCTGTCAAAATTACATAATTATTAATTAATAATTATATCTGTCAAAATTACAAAATTATCCCTAAATAGCACGGCGTCAAAGCTTAGCAATTGGAAAATCTAATTTCGACAGTGCGTTTGTTTGGTTTCTTATCTCTTCTTTATTCTTATACAGCGGGTTTTATAAAATAAAATGAGTTAACATTACTGTTAAAAACACAAAGTTGATGCTGTTATTTAGGGATGACATTCTAGCGCAAAAGCTATGAATCACATTGCGCTAATTTAGGAATCGCAGTAGCGAACAACTCGTCTTTTATACAATGTTTCCACCGAGCCCAATATTCTTGCTTCGCTCTGTTTTCATGATTCACAGCTCAATCAAGAGCGAATTAACGTGCTTCGTCATATAAAATCTTGAGAGCAAAGCATTTTGTTGCTTGCGAAGCATAAAAATTTCTGTCTTCCCTAATTTTTATCGCAAGTTTATCTGAACTAGCTGTATATAAGTGAAAACAAAAAAAAACCAATATTAAAAGTGCTGTGTGAATATGTGTTAATATATAAACAAATAATTATATTATAATTTAAATTTTATTAATTACAAACACTAAAATTGAAACGAAAAACAAAATTTTAGAACAGAAGTCAATGGGAAGCATGAAGTATGTATCGTGGAAATGACATGCTTCGCAATCATGATTCAGAGAGCGAAGCAAGTGCTTCACATTGCCGTGTAAACATGCTATTACAGTCTTTAGCGACACACACACACACACACAAGCATTATGTGTTATATAGAGTTCTTATATTTTACTTTTGACTGCCACTTCCGCAAACAGGTGGCATTACTTTCTAACAGGGCTGTTGGTTTTAAAAATAACATAATAAAAATTCATTACATAAAACTTAAAGCTAACGAATGAAAAATCAAAAAATAATACAATATTAAATATTAAAATAAATGAAATGAAATTAAATAAAATAAATAGACAGTTAAATATACCGGTGGAGAGCAAACGCGGGCAACAGCTTTTGGCTTTACAATATGTACAGTTTCTCCGGTAGGTTGTTATTACTTTATGTTTTTTTTAACAAAATTTACGCTTCGCTTTTAAACAAATAGCGTGAAAGGCATACCCATTTCATTATATAAAAAGTTTCGAGGACAACTAGAAGAGCTGAGAAGGCATTTTGCCGCAAGTGGCTATTATTTTAAAAATAAAATTTAATTTAAACAATTGAAATTACATCTTTAGATTTTTATTCATAATTTTTATTCACAAGAATTCTTTGTTTCGAAAATTGCTAGTAATTTATTCCCACAGAACCAACAGATAAAACTTCAAATAATACGGCAACCCTAATCACATGTCATTACTTAACAAACTAACGGCGAAATATTGTACAACATCAACTCAAGTCATTCCTACGAATAAGAGTATTCGCATGTTCATATATAAGTACATAACTGTGTGTTGTTGCAATTTGTTGTTTTCGATCTGATAAGTTGTGTTTAATTAGTTGCTCTTGTAACGTTTGACATTTTGCCCATTTACTGATTGAATGAATGAGTGAGTGAATGTACTTAACAATAGCATTGTTACGAGAACGAAAAAAAATTAAAGGTGATATTAAAGAATTATTTTTCTGTAATTGTGACCAGCTCTTTATTGGCCAGAGATACTGGATAAACAGATCAATTTACTGACAGCACTCATTTTAATTTTCTTCAGTTTTCAAATAGCAATTGCTTAGATTTCACATGCATAATTCATGGCATTGATGACGTTTACAGCTTAAAAAATATTTGAATTTGACAACTCAATGTTGTGCTTTGCGAAGAGAATTCTTTCTTTTTAGCTTCAAATCGTGTGATAAAGTTTTAACATGCATCCACAATACTTTTATTTAAATGTGTATGATTTTTTTTTAAATTTCATATGTAGGTAGTTAGAGTACGATGATGACTTCTTTAATGTTTTTATAGTTTCTAGTTTGCATTTTCTTTCCTCCACATTGCACATTTACATAAATTACTCAAAAGTTTCAAACGTGAATTATGTGTTGTTATTTTGCTGTTTGGTTGTCATGCCATATGCAGATTTATTCATCCTCTAATAACACAGAAGATGCCATTTGAAACAGCACACCGTTTTGTTTATTCGTTGTTCAATGTCAAATACAACAACTTTAAAAATTTAGAAAAAGGTTTCGTATTGACAAATTTATTACAGAAAAAAAGGCTTATAATAATTTAGAAAAATTTTTTTTAATTTTATATAAACAATTTTTCTTGAACTTCTGTTTTTTCTGGATTTCTTAACAGCCCCGTAGTTGGAACAAGTCTCTTAGGAATCAGGATTCTCAATTTAGAGTATTTTTTTATAGAAGATTTACGTTTATTTTCCGAGCCAAAATTAAGAAACTTATGGCTTAGAATATTAAAGCATTCTAAGGTACTGAAGGGGCCTTTTTTTGCCGAATTGGATTTGGCTGATTCGATACATAACTGAACAGCCATAAAGTAAAGGAACGTTCAAACTGCGAGGAAAATACTTACTATACAAAAATCATCTGCTAAACCCGAGGCGCTCAATTTCTCAGGAGCTTAGTATCTTTGCTATACTGGCCTCAGTGTTTGAGTATAGGACCCACGTTTTCACTCAAAACTTAACGCTAATGACAAGGTTAAGCTGCTGCATTGATAAGAAAAACGTCTAACTATTGGATGTAGGTCAGATTATTTTATTAATCCAGTTAAATTATGTGGCAACTACATTAAAAAATTTTTTTTTTAAATAAAGTTCTTTAAAGAAAAAACTAAAAAACACCCCCAATTGTAGAAATGTTGAAAATTTTTAAAAAGGCAAAGGAAAGAAAATAATATATAATGGCAATTTAATGTGTTTCTATTGCAGCTCATTACACATGACCAATCACTAAAAATTTTCTATTAATAATTTTCTAAATTTTGAGTTGAAATTTGAACATTTTTGTTGACCACAGAGTACAAAAGAAGTCTACAACCTTGAAATCCTGACGACATATGACCAATTCATTATACGAGAAGCTTGCCGAGGTATAATTAACACATTATTCCTTAAAGAGTGGCCAAAATTAAATCTTTTCATAACATACTCAGGCTTTTCATATTTAAAAACCTTATAAAATTGAAGCATCAGTCTTATTTTAATGAAGATCTCAAATTCACATTGCAGAGGTTTAATAGTGAACGAAGTCATATGCGTTTTTGATCTATACTACACTGATGCATATTTCTATAAACGCACATTACTGTTTTTGAAAATGCTCTATAAAAACGAAACTAAAGCGCAATTAAGGGATTATAAATTCATTTACCAAATATTTATTGTCTTCACTTTCAATACTAAAAACAACGAGATTAAATGCAAGTTAATTAATTTTAATTTGTTTGTTTTTTTTTTTTTGATAACTTAATGCAATTCTGATGGGCGCTTTCCTATAAGCGTGCTTTAATAAATTATATATTTTGGCTTTACTAATAGTGAGTAGCTGATCCGTTTTTTTTTAATTACTTCGAAAATACGGTCTGGAATTGATTTTAATAATTTTTTTTAATAAATCGTTATCGATTCCATTCCACACATGTTTAATTTTTAGTTTTAGCTCCGTAACTGACATTATATTTTGACTTTGGACATTATTAGAGTAAATTTTCCGTGCAATGTATCCCCACAAGTTTTCCATCGGATTTAAATCCGGACTGCAAGCCGGCCAGTCTAACAGAGGAGTATTACGTTGGTGGAACCACAATTTAGACTCTTTTGAAACGTGTATTGCTGCATTGTCTTGCTGAAATATGCAATTTTCATCCATAAATGAGATAAGAGCATCTTCTAAAAGTTCTGTATATGTTCTGTTCTGTTCTGTATTTTTGTTGGAACAAAACAAATACTTGCTTTTCTAACTGAAGAAAAAGCTGCCCACACTATAACACTTTCTCCACCGAAATTACGTTTTGAAATTCGAATATCATTTTTGATCTCAAATCGTGCCAATACCATGAATACGAATCTGGACCGTCCAAATTAAATTTCTTTTCGTCTGAAAAAATTACTTTATGCCACTCATCAGTCCTATTCATGTATTTGCGTGCAAATTTCAGACGATTTTCTTTATGTTGTTGTTTTAGCATTGGCTTACATATAGGTTTCTTCCATTTTATATTATCATCTGTTTGCAATATGTGTTGAACGTGTTTAGAGGTAACAAGAAGGTCAAGTTTGGTATTTAATTTGTTTCGGGTGGCTTTATGTTTTATTTTATCAATGTCTCGTTTTGTTAATTTTGTGTTTCCCTTTGTAGGCTTTCGCACTCTGTATTTCTGCCCTTTCTTTAAAAAGTTACGAATAACGCATTCCCAACGTTTAATTTTTCGTGCAATTTCCCTATTAGAGCATCCTTGATCGCCAAAAAAATTTAATTTGAATTTTTTCTTGATCATTTAGAAATGTTCCCTTAGCCATCTTTTGATACTTTTAGATACTTGAATCAAAACAAAAATATTTAAAACGAATGCATATAATGGCTTTACAAACTTACATTTAGTTAAAAGGATCCAACAATAGATAATATTTTAATTACTATAATTTTTTAAGCTAATTTTTCCTGCCTGCGTTTATAGAAATCTTCCACTGAATAAAGAACTAATATTTTATAATTGCTCAAAAAAGCATACAGTAAATTACAAAAAAAATACTTGTTTAAATAAACTTCCGTTATATCGTTACATTGCAGTCCGTTCACTTTATTTATGGTTAAAAATTAAAAATATGCAACACAGAGAAAACAAAAACTGCGCGAGCTTATAGGAATATGCACTAGTGTATAGTCCAAAAATGTAGCAAGCTATTCTTTGTAAACCCTCTTTTAATCTATTAAAATTGACATGTGACGTTCCTGAATAAATTTCCAAGCCATATAATAAAATAGAAAGACATAAAGACACAGCGACCCATATCTTAACTTTGCTCGGTAAAAACAATCCTAAATATGTAATGCAATTTTCTTAGAACAAAACTTATCTTAGATATAACATAATTTCCATGAAAATCAAAACTCAAGTTGTTATCTAAGTACATCCCTAAATCTTTATAATGAGATACAAATTTAATATTTTCATTGCTTAAAAGCAAGTTATGTGAACATTCATCTTGGAAAACCACATACATCAAGTCTTTAAGGGGTTGAAGTTATGAAAAATTTTCCCTGATCGTAATAATAACAAATTTTAGGTTCCAGATTAGTCAAATATTTGACTAAAAAGACGTAACCATTTAAAAGTTAAGATTTCACATTTCATATTGTATTATAAATCGTCATTCGTATTAATACGTTTCAGAAAAAAATGAATTAACATTTGTTAAAATAGTGGGTATGTTTTTTTGGTCAAATATTTGACTAATCTGACCACACCTTCGGATTTCGCCAATCCGTCCCGGTTTCATTTATTGTTACAACAATGTTTTGTGAATGGCACATGATACGTCATGTGTGAGAAATTGGAAAATATAATAATCTATAGCGGAGGCAATAAAACTAGCAATGCAGGTTGTTTTCTTCAACCCCATTTCTCATTAACTTGAGCGGGGTATTTGATATACCAGCTTTATGCCAAGAGGTCACAGAGAACTGATTCCTCAAACTAGTGTTAATGTAAAGCAGATTCTCGCAACGATTCAGGATCATTGCCATTATTTTGGTATATGGTATTATTATATTTTAAAGGCGCAATTTTTTGTAAAATCGTTAGATTTTAAAAAAATAGTAGAGCCTGCACTGCAATCAAAAAAATTGATAACGGTAACCAGTGAACCTTTAAAGGGAAAATGATTCTTAGTGAGCTATTATAGTTAATGAGTGCAAAAGGCCTCGTAGGAATCGAATACTAAGTTCTTGTTTTTCAAGGTTTTAATTTTTTGTGCAGAGATATGTATGAAATACCAATAGGAAGTTACCTTGGTCTAGAGAAGACCAAAAGGAGCAAACAATATTTCATTGAAGTCAGTTAATGCGTCAAACCAAGAGGGCAATTACTGTGCTTCAGATGACACCAATAGAATATAAGCAGTACGTATCAGTTAACTGGTGTAGATAGTATATTTAAAGCTAAACAATTTTAAAATTATTTACTAGACATTAAAAAAAAATTTGTTTCAAAATTGCAATTATTCTATTTTTCAGGCTATTTTTAAAGAAGTCCAGCATTCAAGTTGAGATAGCAAAACTATTTTATTTAATAATTTTTAATTTTGTTTATTTGTTAAAGAAATTACTTAAAAGAGAAGACATCAAGAAAATTATTCACCCCTTTCGTGAACAAAATGTAAAATTTTTGTTCCCATGAAATTTTCATTCCCCATGAAGGGAAAATTGCTATCGTGAGTTCAATGGGAACGTTTGTTCCCGCTATCAATTCGTACTGAATACAAATTAGAAAGAAGAAAATATAAATAGGGGAAAAATTATTCCAAATTTTTTAATGTTATAAAAAATTTAGAAATGTTAATGATTGGTGCTATTGTGATGTTGCAGGGAAGAGGAGATACTACAACAGAGAACAATTTTATTTTAAGAACGTGACGTGCAAGACGCTTAAAAGCCCTTGAAGTTACCCTAAAGACAAAAGCTTTAATCAATGGACCCAAGTGGGCTGTGGCATCACGGCTGCCTGCGTTATCTATCCTAGACATTGCTACTGACCCATTTCAATAAAATAAATTTTTGTGTCTGATCATTTAAAAAATATTTTTAATAAAAAAATCTTCATAAATTTATAACCAATAGATAGACCTCTTTGTTTTGCATCCTGACGAGCATAATGTCAGTCCGCAGTGTCCCAGCAAAATTTAAGTGAACAAATCTAAGGGGAAAGGGAAAAAATCAATCCCGATAAGGGAAATTTTTGTTTAAGTGAAAAATTGTTCACGTAAATTATTCACGATTACAATTTGGGGAAAAGGGAAAAAATTTCGAGTAAAAACATATTCATGATAGGTGTGATTATTTTCCTCTTCACGAAAATTTTGTTATGCAAGTTTCTAATTCAACCGTCTCTCGAACGTAACAATTGAAACACAAAGATTTGTTTTCTGTTTTTAAATATATAAAATTGCTGTATGGAGTATTTTTTTTTTTGCTGATGTTCTTTTGTCAAATATAAATAAAAATCTATTTTAAATAGTAAATTTAAAAAGCAGCATTAAACTACTTCAAGACAAATTTTAAAACCAAAAAAAAAAAAAAAAAACCAAAAAAAATTATTTCACTCCTTTGCATGTTTATTTAACTAAGACCAGATTTACACTATGCAATTTTTTGAGGCATTTTTTTCTCAATTTTCAATTTAAGTTAGAGCGTTATGCGTTATCTAAAAGTAAACATTAGCACCAGTAATATCCCCTCAAAACTTAAGCAATACCATATTGCGTACTCCTTCTGCTTCACAAACAAACAAAAATTTCATGCTAGTTTCATGAAAAATTGCATGGTGTAAATACCGTATAAAATAGAAGGGATTGTAAACAATCAATATAAAATAAATTATATTTGACAAGAAATATGCATATTGGAGAGTTTGTTATCCTGCAGACATTCTAATACGTGGTCCATCGAATGACATGTTCAAAGAACCCTTTATTTCAAATTGCTTCTTAACAAGTGATAAGCATGCAAAGAAATGGAAGGATAATAATCACACAAATCCAACACTGAAGTGGAAAATAATAATAAACAGAAATAATGCCAATCTCGCGTTCGGTATGTAAAGTGTTTTGATTCTCTTTTCTTTCTCAATTTCTATATTTTTGTTTTTAACTTTGCAACATGACTTGGCTATTTAAGGCAGAGTTCTAAAATATGAAATCATAAAAAATACTTTACTTTTTTACAATATTTTTTCAGAGATCAGAAACTTTGTTATATGCTTAATTTTTTTGCTGCAGCTTGTCATAATGTCAGCGTTTTTTTTAAATAGTATGTTTTTTTTCTAAGCGTTTCGACAAAATATTTAAGTAAAAATCCTAATTTAAGTCAAAAACGAGCCATTTAAATTAATAAATTCAAGCCCCTTACTGAAAGTAATGGTGAATCTTCAGTTCTTTTTAACCGACTTCAAAAAAAGAAAGATGTTATTTAGATAATTTTTTTTTTTTGATTTGAAAGGTGATGCTTACAAATTGGTTACGTTTTAAAAACAGTTTAGAATCTTAAAAATTAAAGGGTGTCCCCATACAACATACACGTTTTAACGTGTATTATGAACCGTTAAGGGCACAACTTTTAAAAAAGAAACTACGTATCACTATGGCCCCCAATGGCAAAAAATAATACAAAAACAAATCTAAATATTACAGGGTGTCCCCATGGATGACGGACATTGACCTATATAGGCCTATCTTTTGAACCGTTCTAGATAAATGCGTGCAAATTAATCAGAATGTCGATTGCTTTTATTATTATTCAAAATTAAAAATTAAATGGTGCGCCAATAGTTCATTTATTTTAACGGTTACGGCCATTCTTTTGAACAGTCGTAGAGAGACACCAGAAATTTACAAATAACCTTTATTGCTAACTACGCTATAGCAACAAGTATAAAATTTGGAATTGGAAATAAAAGGGTGTCCCAATAGTTGATGTAATTTGCTGTATTTTATCGCTTTTGAAACGATATAGACAGACCTTACAAGGGACCTGTTTTGTAAAGTCCACTATAACAACAAGTTTATAATTTAAATTTAGAAATTAAAGGGTGTTCCCAAAATTAATCTAATTTGACTTATATGGCCGTATCTATTGAACCGTTATAAGCAAATGCTTGAAAATAAGACAGAATGTCCACTAATTTGCTTCGTATAATAAGAAAAATAAATCTTTCAAATTATAAATTAAAGGGTGTAACAATAGTTGATGTAATTTGATGTATATGGCCAAACAGTTGAACTACAAAAAGCTGTGCTAAGTACACTATAACAAGTATAAAGACTGGAGATGGAATATAAGAGTATACCAATGTTATTGTAATTAGATGTATGCGGCCATGTCATTGAACCGTTATAGACAGGCACATGAAATCTGTTTTTAAGTCGGATATTTTTCGCAGGAATTATAAAACATTGCTTTGATTTTTCTACGATTTTATTAGCCAGATTAAAACCAAAGCACCCTCACTCCCATATTCAGGCTTAAATTTTAAGAGACTTTAATACCATAATGTTTTCCAATTGTCATTTTCTGGTATTCAGAGCGGTTGGCGGAAATAGCACCGGTTTAGCTCAAGAATTGAACTCATTACTTTCCTTCGCATCTTGTTAACCAAATGTCAATTTCGATTTTATTTATATGACCGTATGCTTTTTCTATCGTTAAGTGTCAATAAGGAATTTTTTTAGTAAACAAATCTATGTTTCTTTTTGCTCCATTTTTAAACTCTAGTATCGTTATTGTCTACTTGTCTAATTCGCATGCAAAACATCAAGATGACTGCGGTTTTTCGATGGGTGTAGGACACTCATTTACATTTTATAGTTTAAATAAGTGACAGAATAAAAGCAGCAAAGAATATTTAGAATAAAACAAAACAGCAATGATATTGAAAAGACATTTCTATGTACATATGTATGTATGTACATAGACTTGTACATACATATGCTACAATAGCTAAAATGTCACTACTTGTCAAATCAATTGACCAAAATGAAACAAATTTTTTTTTTTTTAATTTGCATCAGACTACAAATATTATTGGCAGTGTAGAAGCGAACACATTCCATTTTGTCTTGTGCCCTTTTTTAAAATTTCTGTTTTAAAATTAAATTTTTTTTTTACTTTAATATAATTTTTTTTGTGCAGTGAATATTTTAAACAAATTATTGTCTCATTTTAACAAATTTATGACCAAAACGTTTTCATTTTATTGTTGTTTTTTATTTTTTAATTTCAATTTAATGCTGACGTATGAATATAATGTCCATTTAACAACAATGATATGTCACACAGGAGTGCACGCTAATTGTTAAATGTTGTCACTTTTGCGCCATTTTTATAACTCAATTGACATTACTGCTATAAGAACTTAATTTGTGTTATGATTAACACTATTGCAACCACTGATTGGTATTAAATCCGATTTTAGTATTCAGTATTTTGAAAATTTGTTCTGCCTTTTTAACATAGCTTTTTAAATCAGTGAGTCATTGGTTAAAGCTATGCCTACACAATCTTCTAAACCATTCACAAGAAAATCTGATAGAAATCTGTATTAACACTAGGTTTACGGGCGTTTCTTATATACCTATCTCTACGAGCATCCGTCAAATTGACGGGTGGATGAAAATACGTATTTACTTTAAAAAATCAATTTATTCAAACTAAATCTGAGTTTAACAATATAAAGCTTCACATAAAAATAAAATATTATAATTCAACATCTTTTATTGAAGTTATTATGAAAATGATAACAATAATATAACTGCTACTTAATTATATTTATGGAGGAAATTTTTTACATACGTATTGAATTTCTTTTGTGCATTTTCCACATACGAATTTTTTACAATATATGCAGCAATTACTGCTTCTATTTTTATTACAATAGCCTTCTTGGCAACTTTTTCGCACTCCTGATGTTGAAGGTGACTGATCTGAAACGTCGGAAACTGTAATTCTCCAGTCGTTCTTCAAAACTCGACGTGCCTCGGTTTCGGTGCAGTCTTTTATATGTTTCATAATCTAAGCGTCAATTATCAAATCAAAAGCACTGGTTACACAACCCGGCATAATATTTCTTTTTGGGTAACCAGTAGGCCCTGCGATATCCTTGAATATAGTATTAACGGACAGCCGACCCCTAGAATTCCCTGCTTTCAGTTTCACCCACCGTGTCCCGTCACAGGCAATTTCAATTTCTTCTATTACATCTCCGGATGTACTTGGAATACTCGTACTCTCATCCTCGGTGTCAGAACTAGAAATAATCCGCACCCTTTTCTTCTTACGACGCAAATTGAAGTTTTCCTCTTCACTATCGGAAGATCCTTCTATTTCTCCAGTTTCAGTGGATTCAGAATACTCACTGTAATTATCACTTTCGTCTTATTCATATTGATCTTCTTCGGAGGACACCTCAGAACAATCATCAATGATGTTGGTAATTTTGGACAATTTCTTATTATATCTCGTATTTCTACTCATGATTGCTAGAAAAGGGTGATCGGTGAAAGTAAAAACTACTGCACCCAAATTCAATTACCCTATTATAAATACTTACAATAAGCGAAGACTGTGACTGTGTATCCAATGTGATTTTTGGCTGATATAGGTTGTCTAAAATAACTGAAACTTTTGCACACTGTTTTTGAAAAATGTTCTTACAACTGGCACTGCAGCAACCGTGCTGAAGATCGTCTCTGGTTTTAGAGGTTTTTTTCGGCGATAGGTACAAGCGATTTCATTGAATGATGAGTACGATATTCGAAGATATTATTAAAAGAATGATTTTACGAACGAAGCAAATATATAAGGATTGTTGATGAAATCAGCTAACACGTCAATTGGACGGGTTTCGTACAGATAGGTATACTACATAAAAATTTCAAAATTTCGGAAGGTTAGGAACATAATAAATTTATATATAAATTCTTTTGATGAAATTATTAATTTACGATTAAAAATTGTTAAAATTAATGCTATGGTTTTTTGCATGTTTTATTTCAAAGTTTGAAATCCGTCAAATTGACGGGTCCCGTAAACCTAGTGTTAAGATTACATAGAAACTATAGCATAGAATTTATTATTTTCTGAAATTTTTAAATTCCCTCTGTCCTACTTTTTGAATACATAAGCTGTTTTTGTTAGTGATTAAATCTCATAGTGTATTATTGACTTTTTAAATGTCCCAAAACTAATCCCTTAGAGGTTAAAAAAACAAAAATATAATTAAACAATGAGTTTTTGTTATTAAATAATATTCTAGAAAAAAAAATTTTCAAGTAATGTCGTTAGTATAATTGAAACACATTCTCATCTTAAAAAAAATGAGGAAGGTATGGCAGCGCAGACACCCATGAAGTATAGTTGAAAATACGTTCAAATTATTTCGTAGTTATCCAAAAATAGCTTTAACGAGTATAATGTCCCAAATTGAATGTTATATCTGTGGAAGACTTGTGTAACCTGCAGAAGTAACTGCCAAAGTCAACGTTATGAGTCAACCGTTTAATATAATGGTTGACTTTAATATTGAACTAGTTGCTTAAATTGCAACAATCGATTGAATCCCACCAGGGTGCAAATCACCGCATTCAATATCGAGTGCACATTCGTGTCGAGAAATATTTCGATGGCTGTAATTTTTCGGATCATAGTATTCGATCGTAATTTTTTCCATTTACTGCTATTTTTTACAACGCTCGAAACATATGACAGTAAGAAAAACAAAACAAAAAATAAATTAATTAGTGAAAACAGTGAAACAATGCAAAAAAAACAAACGAGATTTTTTTAAATGGAATCAAATAAATTTTTGTATTCCTAATCATCTGAATCGGAGGACGAGGCTAAAATAGCAGTCATCAGGAGAAATATTTTTTCTGGGAGCAATATTAACATTGAATTTTTTCGGCACTGGTTCCTGAGAAATCTTTGTCTTCACATTCACTTTCCCTAAAATCATTTAAAAATACATTTATAAACTATTTTATTGAAAATAGAAGTAGAATTCATACTAAAATTTTTATTTTCTTTTTTTTAGTTGCTTCTATTTGTCTTTGTTTTGTATCGTGGTAAATGTTAGAGTTTAATTGTTTTCGATAGTAGATTACCCATCGAGTGCAACTACGAGTAAATATGTTTCGATAACGACTGCCGTGATCCACGTTAACAACATTCCGATCACAAAGTACTCGTTATCGAATGCGGTGATTTGTCCCCAGATCTATACGGTAGAATTATTTATACACCTCACACTCCCATAATATTCACAAATTTAGTTACGCACTTACGGTGACACTCTTAACGGAGGAACTATAAAGAGAGAGATAAATTTATTATATTTTTTAAGCGATCCATTCTATAATTCTTATAATTTCACAGGTATTATATTTACAAAGTCGAATTTGAGAATATTAATAGCAATTCTGTCAGACGTACAACTCATTTCTGTTTTCTTTGTTAGCTGTAATTTTAATAAAAACAAAAAAACATCTTTAGGCATTTTTCGTTCGACATATTCGAATACACGCCATTATTCAAAACAAAAAAAAATTAATATTCGCTTTTCAGAATATTTAAAGAGTAAAATGAAGTAAAAATGTTGAAGAATACAAATTGCTAACCGTAATCTTCACGTACTTTCACTCCTTCATTTTCGATGTTGTGATTTGTATATTAAACTGCGCAATCACTGACACCACATTGGACAAGTTGCTTTGTTTCTGGTAATTTTGAATGAATCTTAGCTCAGATTAAAGCCGTGTATTTAAAATGTTCTGCTTATTGCAATAATGCATTTATTTAACAAATTTGTATTTAAAATTAAAATAATTAAAGAAGATCTTAAGCAAATACTTAAATTAGGTTTAGTTAAATACTATTTCATAAGGGATCTCTTTATCTAAAGTCATAAAAATCAAATTTAAATGCTTAAGAAAACTACTTAAGATTTTTATTCAATCCTTTCCGTTCCTAAGCTAATTCCGGCAACGGACCAATAACAGTGGACCTACCTTCTTGTCAGTTAGCTTCTTAGCATTTATAAAATTCTGCTAAGGATTTTAACAATTTTAGACCATTTTCAGTTAGTTGCCGATATTTTTTCCTTTTATTCATAGAATATATTTATTATAGGTACGCCATGAAAATTGCATGTAATTTTGATTTACCCTATGCTGGTATAAGTTGGTATTTACCCACAAAGTTTATTGAATTCTCTGACTTTGCCTGACGCAGACTATAAACATTATACCTTTTATATTAAATTTGTACTTATCTCTCTCTCTTCCTCTTAATTGATGTATTCATAAACACCATAAGAACTATATTAACTCCAGTTTTCCATTTTAAAAATTATAACCATTTAGCGCCACTGGATTTTATTCTGGATTAAGACTTATGAAAATTATAACATTTCCGCCAGCTGATGATCAATTAATAATTCTTGCAAGAAAACCGACTTCAAAACAGATATCACCTGTGTGGTATGGCCACATACATCTAATAATATTAGCTATTTTGACACTCTTATATTCAATCTCCAAGCTTTATACTTGTTATAGGAGACTTCGCACTACAGCTCCTTGTTATTTACAAGCGTCTGTCTATAACTGTTCCAGAGATTGGCAGTATACGTCTAATAACATCAAGTATAGGGGCACCCTTTGATTTGCAAATTCAAATTTTATAATTGTTGTTAAAGGGGAGTTAGTAATACAGGTTCTATATAAATTTCAGTCTTCTGTCTACACGCAGAAAAAAGACAAGGTTCTGATATGGTCACAATAATCATATTATGTTCATTTTTAACAATGTATAGTTGCGGAGAACGAATTATAGTTGTTTTTACCAAAACTTTAGTCACGATAAAGATTTTTTTTAAGGATTATATGGTTACTGTGCTCATGGTTTGTTTTAACTTAAAAAAAATTCAACCACAACCAAAGTTTTATAACTTATTAAAATAATATAAAATAATTAACCAAAATATATTATTATTAATCAAAATATGGTTAAAAGCAACAAAATAGTGTTTGCGCTAGAAAGTATTTTGTTCTAGTTCTTGATAGTTTAGAAATTTTTCTGGTATCTGAAATTTAAAATTGTTCTTTTAATTGTTATAGAAAGTGAAAAAAATAAATAATTATTAAAATATGAAAAAAAAAAATAAAAAGACAACCAAAACGGTTTTAAAAAGTTGTAATAAATATGTATGTGTTGTAAGTATATAAATATTTATTTTTATGTTTGAAGCACAATTGCGAAATCATTTATTTGGGCTTATAAGCAAAATTTTTATATAACTAATTCTTGTAGCCAATGATCTAAGCGGTATTGTAAGCAAATATATGTTTTTTTTTGTAAATGTATGTTTTTAAATAATTTTTATGACAAATCGGTAATGAATTAACAATAATAAGTCTTTTATATCAGGAAATTTTTTTACTTACGAGACTATATTATAATTCAAATATATGACATGACATTTTCAGCCATATTATTATATATAAGTTTATTTATTTAGTCTTTATATTTAACCATTTAATGTTTATGTTTATATTTGAACATAATTATGTTTATACTTTAGAAATATATTGTTGTGCTAGACAACAATATGGTTGCAAATGTAACAATACTATGTTTTGTTAGCAACAATATAATGCAACAATTTCTCTTAAATTATGGTTACCTCAACCATGATTTTTCTTTGCGTGTGCAACTGTTTAAAAGCATGGCCATATACATCAAATTAAATGAACTATTACGGCATTCTTTTATATATAATTTTGAATATTATTACTTGTTACTATAATAGTCATATCAATCGATCCAATTTGCAAGCATTTTCTATAACGGTTTAAAAAATAGGTCCATGTAGGTCAATTTCTATCAGTTATAGGAATATCCTTTATTTCCTAAATTCTAATCAAAACTTGGTGATAAACCCGGTTACGCAATACAGGTCTCTTGTAAGTTTCATCTTTCTGACTATAAATGTTCAGAAGTTTGGATACATGCATCAAATTACATCAACTATTGGGACACCTTTTAATTTCCAAATCCAGATCCTTTTCTTTTTCATTTAAAAACATGTTTATTGTTTGGCGATGACATTTAATTTTTAAGATTAAGATTTTAAAAAGGGACCAATCTGTAAGCATAACCTTTTAAATAAAGAAAAAATTTTCCAAATCGGTTCAAAAATGACTGAGTACTGTCGCCACAATCATTCAAAAAAATCCAATTGCAACGTTTGAGTGACTTTTATGCTTTACTGGCACCAAAAGTGTTAAATTTATGCAAGTGAATGCAAGCAAATTTTTGAAAATAATCACTTGGACAAGAAATATTATTTATTGGTATGTAAAAATTGTCATTTGAATTGTTGTGTTTTTTTTTTATTTTACAGTGTTTTAATGCCATTCAAAACGAAGTTATTGCTGTTATTGTAAATAACGTTTAGCACAGCAAAACAGTAAATATATTTTTATATCATCTATAAAATTTGCAACCCTGTTGTGGAACACAAACCCCCATAAAAGAATTTTGAAAGAACATTTGCTACACTTATGTATGTATGGACATTGGAACCTGCTAGGAGGCATAATACTTTTACCTCAGAATTTACTTCTTAACTCTGCTTTTGCAGTAAAGTTTTTTTCATAAACTGCAGACAATGCGTCTGTTCTTTTTTTTTTTTTGTTAATTTTTACTTTATTTTTTTTTTTTTTTTTTTTATTTGTCAGTGAATTTGTTTTTATGGTTTGCAAAAATTTATTTATACGATTCGTTTGTACGTTTTGTTTCTTTTATTGTTTTTGTGTTATTGAGCCATAAAACTTGGAAAATTATGACGACTCGATGGATTTATGATTATTTTCTACAAATTGTTATTTTAAGTTTTGCTTTTATTACGTTCGTTGTGCTTTTAAATCGTGTATAAATGAAAATGTTTGTAGTTTAGTTAACTTTAAATAAATGGAAAATTATTGTGACATTTATAAATAAAATTGGAATGGTTATTTGTTTGCATACAACAGTTTAAGTCGGTTGCTTGTAGAGTGTAGATAATGTTGCACGCTTTGTTTTGTGCTTTTAGAACTAAATTTATTAATTGTAAAACTCCACTATTTTATCATTGTAAAAATGTTTAAGTGGAATATATATCAATAGGAGGCTGTAGTAAAGGTTCTCTTCGCACAAATGTGATTGATTTAATTTTCCTGAGATCTTGAAACTTACTTTTTATAGGATCCGTCCTAGATTTTTTTAAAAATAATCCTATCACACTCTAAAATAATTCAAGAGCTGACCGAGCAGTTTCACCAATCGTTTGTTACACAGACTTTTCCTTTTTCTTAAGTAGACCCCTCTGGCAGCACTGATCGCAAAGAAAGATATTAAATCGTGCGGTATAATCAGCATTCTTTCGACAGATATCTTAGTCAACTATCGAAAAACAAAATTACATTTCGTAAATATCAAACTTATTTAAATAGCAGGACATTCCAAATCTGCGCACCGGGACATGATAATATCCTCCGCTACGGTGTGGCGAAACAAAGTCTAATAATCTCAAATCTATGTGCATGCTTTGGAGATAATTGACTTAAAGAACTTTTAGTAGGAATTTACTTTATTAAATGAAGTAACTGTTGTTGGGATTCAACAACTCTCAAATAATTTAAATGTCAACGCCTGTTTCCCTTGAGATTAACCGCCGGCGCGCAAGTTCCTTCCCACCACGAACAAATTTGGTGTATATAGGTTAAGCAAAACAAAAAGTAAAATTATCTAAGATATTTTTTGTAGTCGTGGTGGCTGCGCTTATTAAATCTCCATGGAGCCTAAGTTATACAGAGTAAATCGTGGAACTCTGTTCAGTTTTTCACGCGGAATGCTGACAAAGTACATGCATAAAAAATTTGTATGAAAAGGTCTTGAAAAAATGTTGCAGAAGTTGTACTCTGTTTTTACTGTGGAAAAACATGTGAAATGTTTCTGGCAACATTTTATCAAAGCTGTAAAATAAAGCAAGTAGGCATTATTTCATGCGGAATTTTTCAAACAACAGCTGATCATGTCAAGGCGAATTAATAACAGGTGGCCTTGACAGCCCAGGTGACTATTGTGATTTTCCTTTTTCAAGTGTCAAAAGCTTTAATCTCCTTTATTTTAAATAGCCGAAGGCGATTTGTACAAAAAAAAATTGTTCCTATTTCTTTTGCAGTGTTGTATTTATTTTCGCCGGAGTATACTTGTAATTAATTCGCCTTGGTCATATGTCTTTTGTTTACCTTTTTTAAACAATGAAGTACACGTGAAAACAATAAAACGTTAAATTCTTTCAAATCGCGAGATGAACACCACATTTTAAATGTCAAATTTTCCACAAGAAATAATTACTGCTGATCAACAATTTTCACAAATTCGAACAGAGTACCAGGCTTAAAAAAGACATGACAACTGTGTGTCTCAGTTGTTGGTGAGTTTGTTGAAAGGTCTGTTTACCAAAAAAGGGAGTCGTAAGTTCTTAACATGTATAACATGTATAATTTTGTTATATTAGGCAAAATTTTCGTAACTTCTGGTACAGACACGAAATAAAATAATGTCACTAAAAGAGTACCTGTTTAATTATTTGAGGTAAAATATTTCTTAACATATAAGTTCGATTTCAATAACAAAGATTACCTGCAATTTAAATTCCATACAAAAATTAGTCTTAAATAAACTAAAAATAATATTGTGGAAGTTTTACTCTGTTCAATTCGTGAGAAATCACGAAATGTTTCTTGCTTCATGTTTAGAAACAGCAAAATGTTCCTGGCAACAATTCCTTCCAACTGTGCAATAATATGAGCTGTATTTCCTGCGGAAAACTAAACATTCTGTTCAAAATTGCGAAAGTTGTTAACAACTTAAAAAATTTGACAACCGTGCCAATTCGTCGATCTTGAAAAAAGTTGTCTTCAGAAAGTCCGTATTATTTTACAGAAAAATTGTCAGTAATTTTATGTTGAAGTTTTAAGCAAATCAGGTTCAAATTTGTCTTTAATAAGGGTATTTTTAAAATAATTAGTGTAGTTAATTCTATCGAAGCTCAATCTTTTACAGAAAAAGGTAAAACGGCGAGAGCAAACACTTTTCCATACCGAAATATTAGTATTGAGTCCTTATTTAAATCGTCATGAGTATCATTGGCATAAAATTTTTTCCATAAATTTTTTCTTTTTTATTTTTGTTCTGTTTTTGTTCAGTAAATGAATTTGTGGCCATGTTATTTTTCTTTATTTTATATAAATTACATCACATTACTATTTATTTAATAAATATTTCAAAATGTAACTTTTAATGTAAAAATTTTAATTTTTTTTTTTTTAATTTTTCTGGCAACAATTCCGTGAAGGCTAATTCTGGCTTAACAAGTTTTTGATTTGTTCGTCTATCGGCGAGGACGCAGAATAATGTGGTATAGAAGGCTGTATGAGTTTCTTGAAACTCATGATTGGAATACAAGAGATCGTTATTACGAACTAAGCCAGAGCGACAGCGGAGGAAATATAGGCATAGAGCAAAATAATATTAAAAAAAATTTGTGAATGTGTTTGTAATGTTACAAGTGTTTAAATTAAACTGTAACTGTAATTATTTTATCTACGAAAAGACAGCATGATGCGGTTTATGAATTAAAAAACTGTGTGATAACCTAAAGACGAGATGAATTTCGAAAGGAATACTTTGCCCTCAATAAAGAGTACAACATCAACAACATTCAAGATCTAATGAATATCATAACACCTTATTCCTTGGAACAGGTTTCAATTTTAAAATAAGGTTTTTTTTTGCAGGAAAAAACTTATCGCAGCTAGTCACGATTTTTTAAAAATCCACTCAACTTTAATATTTTCAAACAATTTACCTTTGCACTCTTAGTAAAATAAACCTCTTAGGATAATTAGCATTTAAAAAAATACAACATTAGAGTTATTAGCTACAGGGTCAAACAAATCAAAACTAATCACACAATGGCGAATAACACAGATTACGTGGTCAGGGCATTTAGAAACATGAACTTTTCCTAAACGATTTTTCATCTAAATATATATATATATATATATATATAGTTTCAATTGTGTGCGGTAAGAAATATTGTGTTTATTTCAATTGTACCAATCCTTATTGAAATTTAATACACACTTGAACATATTGCAACACACCACACACAACACCTCTTCCATACAGTACAAAATTCATTGCAACAAAATATTCAAATAGCAACAAATGTAGTTAGAACACATATAATTGCACTGCAGCAATTATTCACTCATTCGCTTATTCATTCATAGTTTGCGAAATTTACCATAAAAACAAAAATTATGTTGCACATACCTTTGTACGTACATCTGGCCAACTAACATTTATTCAATCTGGTCTTAACCTGCTGCTTAGTGTATCATACTAAAAACTAATAAACAAAACGCACAAACGGCCGTTACTAAATCTAAATGTTAGAAAATAAATAGAAAAAACACAACAAAACTCAAAATAGCAATGTTTCAACAAAAATAAACTATCAAATTTAAGCTAAAGCTAACTAACTTGTACCCCTTTATAGACCTCCTTCTTTACATATGTATTTAAGTTGGAATGTATGCAGTATCTTAAAGGAAATAAATCATAAATTATTATAATTATTATAATATTATAATATAATATAAATTTGAAGAAATGAAATTAAATAAATTTGTAAAGATAATGTAACAGATAAAAATGTCTAAAGAAAAATTTTAAGAAATAAAGCGGGTTCTTATAAAACAATGCACAGTGGGTACTTGCACAAAATAAATGGTAGTAAATTGGTAACTTCTAATTGCCTATCTTTATCTACTTGAAACCTGGAACGTTTTGAAACGAGGTGTCAGGCTACATAAAACATAATGAATGTTCCATAGACTTGAAATAAATAAAAAAATAAAAAAAAAAAATATCTTTCAACAATCTCTAGGTATTCAGATTATTGGAAATGTAATTATCTAGTAGTCTTGCAATAAACTTATGCAATTCTTTTCTGTTTTTGTTGCAGTAAATTTACAGAAAAAAAGTTATTCTTTTAATCATAAACATTTCAATATATGTACTATGTATTCATTCATACTTGGGATTTTTTTTATTACCATTGAAATTTCATTAACAATGTTTGAAATAATGACAATGAAAAATTTTAACTACCATTTAATGCTAATGATTTTATTTTAATTATAATTGTTTTTAATAATGGTAATGAAATTTCAATGAAATCGTTTCATTACAAATTACAATTGAATCAAAATTAATTGTTTCTATGTAACAGAAATATGTGATCACAAAAACTTAAAAAAACTATGCATAAAATAAATAAACTTAACAATCTTGTACATAGATCTGTATTTGAAAATTTTAAAAATTTATCACTTTTAAATGTTTTACGTGTAAAAGTTGATGTCTGAGATCTGAAGTCACCTAACACCACAGCTAGCAGCTTTTATAATTTACACGATAACAAAAATAGGTTCCAGTAGTGTCTCATTTTACTTGAGAAAGTTAAAACATAAACATTTTACCAAATTTTGTCTGATCTAAATGACATTTTGAATTGCTCTACTATGATGTATATTTAGTGTACAAAGACAAGGAATTTCTTCATTAATGATAATGATTTGAAACCATTTAATCATTAGTCAATTGTAATGATTATGTTTTTTTAACTAATTACCAATGGAATCTTTTCATTAAAAAGCGTTACCATTAGTAAAAATAATGATAATGCTAAAAATTTAATTAGCATCATTTATTATTCAATGCCAATGAAATCGTCAATAAATTAGTCCATCTAATTAATTACTCCCATATATGTATTCATTAATTTTTGTATTATATATTTATTAAATTATTGGTCAAAATTTCGCTTTAAAAATCATAATAGATTTTTAATGGCTTTTATTTGTAATTGTATGCGTTCATTTGACAGCTCATTTTATTAAATTGTTTTGAAGAGGTCTTTATTAAAAAAGCTTTTCTTATATACATATGTACATATGTATGTATATCATGAAATTGCATTAACACTTTTTTAAGGTCTACACGTCACTAGATTATTTCTGGAATTAAATTTGACGTTTGTTGAAATAAATATCCCAGATAATACCAGCAGTGTAGACTATATGTTGAGACTGATTCTGAAAACAATTGTCGTTTTAAAATTTTAATATCTTTGCCCACAAAATTGGCAGAACAGACGTGACAAATCGATGTATTTAAGAAGAAGAAGAATATCATCTATATTAATTATATCCTCAAAATTAAAAATGTTTGAAAATAATTGGGGATAAGAAAAGAAAAAATCTATGACGATTATGGTAGTTATGAGCCAATGAAAAATTTATTAAATGAAAATAATCAGGCATGATCAGCATTCCACACGAAATTTTCACTTCAAGTTTTTCAAAACATTGTTGCTATTAAATTATTTTTTACAAAAATAAAATACAAGAGTGAAAATTTCGTGTGGAATTCAGAACATGCCTGAATAGTTATATTTGGACTGTACTTAATCGTTGCTTTTTTTATTTAAACAAGACTATACGTCGAATATTTAAACACTTATTTAATATGTTATAATTTGTTGGGACTGGTCGCAGCAATTTTCTTAACCGAATCATTTAACCACGTAAAGTGCAGTTTTTCCGCGTTGAGGCTGACGCAATAACAGTTAGACCAAAGTATGCACCAAGACGAAAAACTATATCTGATAAGCAGGCAAGACTGTCCAGTTAGTAGAAATGCTAATGCCCACTGTATTAATCAGGCAAATTTGTCTTGTTCAACAGCCAGTGTTGCCAAAACTATTGAACCAATTCCCGCTAGATATTACTTTAAAAAACACTAGAAACCACTAACTAGTCACTAAGCGAATTATGTCAGCATAATTCGCTAAAAAATTTTATGAAAAATTTATATTTTAATACTGTTTTTTAATACTTATATGAATATGGCAAAAATTGTTCATTTCTATTTAAAATTTATTTTATCTCTACTTATCAGTTTCGTTTTGAGAACTTAAATAAATATTAGAGGTTCCAATTAAGCTTAGAAATTTTTTTTGGAACCTTGTAATCGAAGTAGTATTTGATATGCCGACGGAGACCAAATCTAAAGAAACAAAGAAATTATAAAGAGGCAAATAAAAAAATGATGAATTGACATACTCAACGGTTAAAATATCATTTACAATATTGGTTTGCAATCGATTTCTGAGCATAGAATTAGCTATATTAAGTTGACTAAAAACTCGTTCCACTTCTGCATTAGACCATTGCATGTATAATAATCGCAAAGCAAATTTAACTATTTTTTTGAAAATTTTATATTCAGCGAATTTCGATATTCAAAACCTTCGTATTAAAAAGATTTAGTATCTATAAGACTATTCCATTTTATAGCATTTATATTATTAAGCTGATTTAAAATTGTTTTGATTATTTCCTGGCTATAACCCAGTTGTTCCAAATATTGACAGACATCCGCTTTTTTATATAAATATATTATTAACTAATAACTTATCATTTTTTTTTTCTTAAATGCCCCGAATTTCTGGTAATCTGAAATTTTCCATTAGTTAAAAAAAAAAGTTTTTAATGGCTCAATTAAATATATATATTGTTATTTAACTTTACTGAGATGGATAATCTATATATTTATAAAAAGGTTAGAAATGCATAGTTGGGCTTGCTTTGTAAAAAACAAAATTTATTGTAGCTTAAAAAAATGCTAAAAATCCGTCAAGTACAACTTTTCCCCGCTGAAAAAAAAACACTTAGCGGGTTTTTTTCTAACTTCCTGCTTTTGATAGCAAAAAACCACTAGTTCTAGGGGGAAAACCACCGTTTTGGCAACGCTGTCAATAGCGCATAAAATATAAAACGGATTTTTAATCGGGACAAAAAATAATTACTTTTAATTTATATAATTTAATTCAATTGAAAAATATTTTTCTATAAAAATTTAAATTTTAAAATAAGCGGTCCCATCAAACAATCCAGAAAGCGCCACTCCCACTTATATAAATGTAAAAAAAAATTAATCATAGACATTTTTAAATCGCTACAAAATTTGATGCACTGGGCAACCTTCTTAAGCTCCTAAACAAACAATTCTTTACTACTTTTCTTTTACTCAAACAATAAATTCTATTAATTTTTAGAATTCTACCTACAGCTCAAAAGAAAGAAAAACAAATTTTTAATACTAGGCAAGGTTTTTTAAAATCTGACTTCACCCTCACAGAAGTCCCAAATTTTTCATACAATACAAGCCCTCGTTAAATATTTTTTTTATTATTTTTAATTCTTATGAATAAGAAAGAAAGTTCTCACTTATTTTATTTACTAGAGTTTAGTTAGGGTACACGCAGAAAAAAAAACATAGTTGTGATATGGTCACAATAACTATATTATGTTCTTTGTAATAATGTATAGTTGCGGAGAACTAATTATAGTTATTTTCACCAAAACTTTAGTCACGATAAACATTTCTTGTTAAGTTTCAACTATGGTTACTGTGCACAAAAATTGCAACATTTTTCGTTTAACCTTAAAAAAATTTCAACCACAACCACAGTTTTATAACTTTTTAAAAATAATATAAAATATTTAACCATAATATATTATTATTAATCAAAGTATGGTTTAAATCAACAGAATAATGTTTGCGCTAAAAAATATTTTGTTCTAGTTCATGACAGTTCAGTAATTTTTCTGGTAGCTAAATATTGAAATTGTTTTTTATTGATAGAGAAAGTGAAAAAATTAAATAATTAAAAAAATCCAAAATATGAAAAGAAATAAAAAGGGAACCAAAACATTAAAAAAGATAAAATAAATATATATGTACTTATGTATGTATTGTAAGCATATACATTTTTATTTTTGTGTTTGAAGCACACTTGTGAAATCATTTATTTGGGCTTATAAACTATATTTTTATATAACTGTTTCTTGTATCTTATGATCTAAGCGTTACTATAAGCAAATAATTGATTTTTTGTGAATTTATGTTTGTAAATAATTTTTATGACAAATCGTAAATGAATAAATAAATAAAAACTAAGGCCCAAATTCATAGGTAAAATAAAGTATACTTTAAGGGAACTAAAGTCGGTTTTATTGTAGAGTCGACTCTAATTCATTCATAGACAATTTAAAAGATATTTTTGGCGAGAAAGTCAACTCTAAATTTAAAACTACCCAAAGCTGTTTTTAACTAATTTTTCCAAAATTATTTTATTTGGTTTAAGAACACAATACTCTATATCTGATTTCTATACCAATGTGAACAAAATAAACACAAGTTACTTTTTTCTAGTGTTTGTTTAGAAATTGTATGAAAACATTTATCAAATTACAGTCGGTACCCAGTGGAAGGTGGCTAAACTTAATAAGAGCTTTTTATTTTAGAGTATACTTTAACAAGAGTCGACTTTAGTTTATAACTATGAATTTGGGCCTAAGTCTTTTATATCTGGAAAATTTTAACCATTTAATGTTTATATTTGAACATAATTTTGTTTATACTTTAGAATGTTATTATTTTGCTAGACAACAATATGGTTGCAAATGTAACATCACTATGTTTTGTTTGCAACCATATAATGCAACCATAATATGTTGCTCTTAGATTATGGTTACCTCAACCATATTTTTTCTTTGCGTGTACGTAAAAAAGCCTTAATAATTCTTGCAAACAAAAACTGACTTTAAAACAGATTTAATCTATTACAGCAGACTTGGCTTGTTAATTTCAACCAAATGTCTACAATTGGTCAATAGTTTGGCAATATACATCAAATTACAGCAACTATAGAGGTGCCCTTTCATTTCCAAACTCAAATATACATCAAACTACATCGCGGCCATATAAGTCAAATTACATTAGTTTTGGGAACAAACTTTGATTTCTAAATTTAAATCATTGACTCTATATTGTAGCGGGCTCATCAATGCAGAGAAGATAGCAATAATCGTTCTTTGTAAGTTTTATTCGTTTGCCTAAAACTGTTCAAATTAATAAACTATTGGGGAACACTTTAATTAATAATTTTGAATATAAATTTTTATTTCTAAAAGATTTATAGCAATCGCTATACTGCCGAATTTGTAAGCGTTTGTCTATTAAACAGTTCAAAATGTGGGCCAATATATGTGAAATTAGCTCACCAATGGGGCCTCCCTTGAAATTTAAAATTTATTTTGGAATTAGTTTTTTCTATTGAGATCTATGGTGGTTCGCAGTTTTATTTAATTTTAAGTATTGCCATTTACGGTGCATAATACACGCAAAAACATGTATGTTGTATGGGACAACCCTACAATTATTAAGTTAATAAACTGTATTTAAAATAGGGCCAATCTGTAACCACTACCTTTAAAATTAAGAAAAAAAATTTGGATTTGCGGACACAAACATAAAAAGGCAACATTCAGTCAAATTGATAACCTTTTTCAAAATAAAATCTTTGTGTCGTGCTATTTTCTATTATCCGGATTAATTATTTAACCTTTTATAACCTTTTTCTTTTTTTGAAGCCGGTTAAAAATAATAGAATATACATAATTTTTTTACTCATGGTTTATGGTTGTTGTATGACATATTCTAATGCATCGATCTCTTATTGTTTTGGCAAATTGACAATAAATTAAATTTCAAAATACCACATCATTTGACAATAGTTTTTAGCTATCAACAAAATTTGAAAAAAAAAATATACTCAACCTAAGATTGAGTAAGAAGCACTCATTTTTTATACTTAAATAGTTAAATTTATAACCAATGTCGAATTAAAACAAGAAATTCTGAATTTAGGGGTATTTCGAAACCACAATAGTAAACAAAAGATTTATCCTTTGGTTCCATTTCAGACTTCAGGAAATTTAATAACAGTCGGTTTTATAATTTTTAGATGTTTTTTTTTAATTTTTTTTGGCATGTACCAGTGCCACATACCCTCATTTTGCTTTTGGCTTAGCAAATTATATGAAGTTTGTCATTTTCGGACGTTTAAATGTTAGCCTTTGGAACGCTTAAGAATGTCATAAAAAACAACACACTCACATGGACTGTACTAAATGAGTTGCTTTTGCATTGAAACAAGACTATACGACGAATATTATACATTTATTCAAAATTATATAAATCGCTTCTGGTGATTCGTCCTTGTTAATTTATTCAGAAGGGCGCAGCTATATTAAGCTTTACGACCAATTTCATACATACATCACAAGAGTTAGACCAAGGCATGTACCAAGCTGAAAATTTCGCTTTGATATGCAGGCAAAGGTATCAAATCAGAAGAAATGCGATTGTGCACGGTATTTAACAGGCTTAGTTTGTTTTGTTCAACAGCGTAAAATTTTATCTTTAATGGTTTTCTCAATTAACACCATAATGGAAATATTTTTTGCATCCAGATATACGTCTTTATTTTAGAATGAGCAGCTCCACCATACATACATACAAAAACAAACTGTAATGGACATTTTTAGATGCCTCAAAAGGCAAACTTCTTTAACTTCTAAACAAACAATCCAAAAAATACAAATTAAAAGCTTTTTTACATCTCTTTAAACAAATGAATCTTTGTAAAACTGTTTGGTTTTTAAACAAATATTGCAATAACAAAACAAATAAAAATATAACAAATAAATAAACTAAGGAAAAACACAACAACAACAGCAACAACTATATCGGCAGCAATAACAAACCATAACAAAACAATTGCTTTGCACGATTTATGATTGCTGATAAATTTTATACATGTCAACTTGTCGTATATAAACATAAAACTATTTAGAAGGAGAAATAGGCCAATACAAAGCTAAACTCAGACACACACACACACACACACACAGATGAAGGCAGTTCAGCCTACAAAATAATGTCTAAAATCAGGATGAGAGAAGAGTTCAAGGAGCCAAGAGCTGTCCCCTGCATGCAAAGTGAAATGAAATGCCATTTAGATGAGGTTCTTGTGTGCAGCACAGTTTTTTTTTTGTTGTGTTTGTGGCTTGTGCTTTATGACAACACTTACAGCAATTTATGACACATTTCCGTCAAAATTTTCACGATTCACACAAATATTAAAAGCAGACACACAAACAATTTTAAACAAATTCGTTGATTCCTCATAAGCCCTGCAACCATTCTATAACAAAGAATTGTATATTAAGCTTTTATACCCCACCTAGTTTGAAATCCATGAACGTGAACAAAAACAAGTACAAGAGTGGTATACAAAGGCTTTAAAATTTATGAGTATTATCATTATAACAACTCAAACCTCTTTGTTTTTTTGTTTTTTTCTTTTAGTTTAGTAGTTTTGTGATTTTTATTTAACTGTTTGTATTTTTATTTTATTTCGCCTGTTTAATAAATTGCTTGTATTTTGGTATTTCTTTTATTTAGCAACAAACGACCTGTTCCTGGTGGTGGTGTAATCAGTCGTGAAAATCAATGTTTTTTTTTATTTATTATTTAATGTAGTAATGGGTGACGATGGCGGAGTATGGTGGCGACAAAAGCAACAGCAGAATGGTTAAAATAGTGATAGGCAACTTCAAAGGAAATGCCTATGCCTGTCAACGACATAAATCGCTGTGACAATGAAATGTAATTCCATTTCTATTGTAGATAAAATTTTCTTTATAGATTTGATAATAATAAATACACAATACGAAAAAAAAAATAAAAATAAATTACGGCTGTAAGGAAAGTAAATTAACCCTTTTTAAAATTTAAGCAAAATAGAGAAAGAAATAAAATGCAGTAAAATGAAAAGCAAAGAGTTCTTTTAAATTGAAGCAACTAAAAAGAAGGGTGGATGATATACATCCACACGCTTTAATCGCCTGGAGTTTTTTCTGTTTACTATCTTTTACTTAACTTTTAAATAGTTGATGTTTAGTGTAGAAATTTAGAATTTAAGTAATTAGAATTACTAATGATAGAGCTATATAGGTATTATAATTTTTTTTTTTTTAACACACATACACAACCGAAGAAAAAGTCTAGCTGGTTGATGCAACTCTCTAGAAATCTAATTCTATTCTAAGCAAAAATTATAGCACAAACATTTAATAGAAATTTATTAATTCTCTTCTGCTTAAATTTATATCAAAAACTTTCTTTACATAGGCAAATTTTTCGAGCCTGCCAATCTACGGCTAGAGCTCGCTGTAACTAAAAGTACGATAAGTAGTTTAAGCCATTACTGTAGCACCCAATTTTAGAAGGTTAGCTTAATTAATTCCAATGAACTCTGCATACCGTAACTACTCCAGGTTTAAAAAAGGCACAAAGTTTTCTATGTGCAGATATGCAAATTATCCAATCAAGCCGGCCGGTGAGAATCTGGTAGGGAGAGACAGGGAATCCTGTTGAGTATCTGAATAATTCAATGAAAGAGGCCGATGAGAGGGGCAAAAGTACCATATAAGAGGTGGACGGGTTAAACTGCAGAGGCAACCAACAACCGCAGAAAAAAAACATGGTTGTTATATGGTCACAATAACCATATTATGTTCTTTGTAACAATGTATGGTTGCGAAGAACTAATTATAGTTGCTTTCACTAAAACTTTAGTCACGATAAACTTTTAACGATTATGTGGTTACTGTGCACAAAAAATGCAACATGGTTGGTTTTAACTTAAAAAAATTTCAACCACAACCAAAGTTTTATAACTTATTTAAAATAATATAAAATATTTAACCATAATATATTATTATTAATCAAAGAATGATTAAAAGCAACAGAATAATGTTTGCGCTAAAAAATATTTTGTTCTAGTTCTTGACAGTTTAGTAATTTTTCTGGTAGCTAAAATTTGAAATTGTTTTTTATTGTTAAAGAAATTGAAAAAAATAAAAATTTGTGTACAAAATAAATAAATAAAAATAATATGCAACATATGAAAACAAATAAAAAGGGAACCAAAACATTTAAAAAAGTTGAAGTAAATATGTATGATTTGTAAGCATATAACTCTTTAGTTTTGTATTTGAAGCATATTGTGAAATTCTTTATTTGTTATTTAAGGCAAATAATGTACTTTTTTGTGAATTGATGTTTTTAAATCATTTTTATGACAAATCGTTAATAAAAAAAAACAATAACCAATTTTTTATATCAAGAAAATTTTATGAGAGTCTGCGATAACATTTAAAGTCAATGGTAAGTTTGAAATCGCTACTGTAGTCGTTAATAACCAATCGAGTGGCAGAAATTATTTGGTGTTAAAAGGGCTCGTAAAGCTAATCATAATGTAAGAGGTCCAATTTGTGGTCCCAAAAAGCAAAAAACTGAATTTTAAAATGATTTTTACTTTTAAAAAATTTTTTCATAAATAATAGGTTTGTTTCTTTACATTTTGAGTGACGGTCGTGAAAATTAGAGCAACCATAATTTTCTCTCACAAAGAGACGAAATTGTATAAAAAACGGGAACAAAAAAATCTAAATTTTAAACGCAAAATAAAAAATCAAAGTGTTTTGAATTTTTTGATAAAAAAAAAAACAATTTCAGTACATCAGCAGCAGAGGCTGCTGTAGTCTAGGTGGTAAGCACGTTGACTACAAATCAAACTGACCTGGGTTTAACCCTTGCGGCAGTCAAAAAATAAAAATATTTTTTTCTGTTTAATGGTATAAATACATAATCAGAATTAACATAAAAACATGCAGCCTCCTTCGTCGGTACTTCTTCATAGTATATTCGCCGGCGAAGTAAAAATAGTTAATAAAATGGCTATACCTATCTCCTTTCACCACCTGTCTTCTCCCTCATTTATCCCTTTCCTAAAGAATGTAGCACGGTTAAAAAAACTAATGCCTGAAGTGCTACTTCTCTTAAAAAAAAAAAAGAAAAAAAAAAGTAACAATAGACATCAGCTACAAATTTCCTGTTTTCCAGAAACCTGCAAAGCCCTAAAAATCATAAAGAATAAATAAATAACTATTTGGTGGTACGCGCTAATTAGCTTGCAAAGTGGTACATGTGAAATTTTCTGTGAATTTTTCAGATAAATTTAAATATCTGTATGCGAAAGTGTTATCTAAGTTCCTTGTTCGTATACGAACAAATATTTTATTCAAATAGTTTCAAATGCTGTTCCTCTTTTGGCATTCAAAAATATCTAACATTGGCTAAAATTCAAAGTCAGAAGTCTTCTTCAATTAGAACCAGAATGTCGTCATCACTAAAGTCACTTGAACTGTCTAACAAATCTACAACAAAGTTTTTAAAACGTATTCTTTTGTAATTAAAGATTTTCTTTAATATAAATAAAAATATTTTACTAATAAATTTTCAAAAAATCTTTTTTTTGTGCTATTTTCCCGATTAATTATTTAAATCACCGACATTGAATATTTATTCACTACAATTATACTAGCGTGGACAACAACCCTAAGCAAAACAATGCTTTTTGTGAACTTAATGGCAGGAAAGAATGTAGTTATACATATATAATAAGTATATAAGAAACGTCATAGCCGAATATAGAACTCTTACTTATTTAAATATATTTATAGAGGAGCACTGAACGTATTTACGATGGGTATGTTCAAACTAACTTATGCAATTATTTAAATATCTATCTTTATACCCTGTTCAGACATGTTTTCTTAATTGAGTCAATATAGTTTTAATTGCTCAATTTAATTTGGAGTTCACACATGCTCAGTTAAGCTTTTTCAATTAGCACAAGGCATATTTATTTTACTAAGTAGTGTCGTCCGCCCAGCTGATTTCTATTTTCATTACAATAGCAACATGGCTTTTTGTTGTTGCTTTGAAGTTGAAAGTATTAAAAGCCATTTTCGTATGAACTGCCATTTTCTTTTTATTTGTTTGTTTATATTTGTTACTTGCGGCTTGTCAATTTTATGCATTTTTTCTTCTCACTGAATATAGTTCCCAGAGTAAACATACTTGTTGGCAAGAGTTGCATTTCGTGATGCAATTAAGTACTAATTGCTCAATTTATTCACTGACATCTTATATGGTTAATTGAGCTCAATTAAGGCCTTAATTGCGTAAATTCCTTAATTTCGCAATTAAAGCGTATGTCTCAACATGGTATTATACAGTTGTCATAGCTTTTGGTGAAGACCGTCATCACTAGCTGTTTGCTTAGTACGTTCGGCAGGAACAAAACCAATCTGTCTGCATTATTAAATATGCAAAATGATTAAGAAATGCAATAAATGTTAAAGCTATAATAAGTGACTTGAACTATTAACTTTCAAAAAGCAAAACTGACACACACAATTTAAGAGTTATGCGTTCTTTCTATAAGCAATAAATATTTATATTCTATACTAATAAATGTTTTCATTATATATTTAACAAAAATTCCTATAATTATATTTACAACAAAATTATTTTAACTGTATAATCGATATAAAAATTTATTATTCGGAATGTCTTAAAATTTAATTTCCTTTATTCGTGCTTTAAACTAAACTAAAAAATGAAATGTATTACTGCGGGGAAAGCATATCCATATGGCCATTTCACTACTGCTCAAATAGCTCATCAGTGGATTTTACCCAAATTTTGTATAGAAAACTAGAAAGTCTTATATCAAAAGCCAAATTGATAAAATGAGAACTCCATTAAATCAATAAGATAAAAAAAAAGTAAATTAACTGTATAATATTTTTTCTTCCACACATTCTTTAGATTTAGAAGAATGAAGGGGAAAAATTCCACACATTCTTTAGATTTAGAAGAATGAAGGGGAAAAATTAATTTTGTTTTATAAACAAAGACGAGATAATGCAAACACACTTTTGTTGAAAAATGTAAACTTTTCCAAGGCACTAGATAAGCTAAAGGAAACTTAAATCTGCAGACCTTGTCTCGAAAAAATTGTTATTGAAAATCAGCAATATCGGTCCACGTCCTTTAAGGCAGCGGGAAAAACACCAACGCCTGTCTCTAATTTTTTCATATCATTTGGAACAAACCAATTTTGGTAAAGTAAACAAATCAAAAAAATCATTTTTTGGGCTCAAATCCTATTTTTTTTAATTTGGTAATTTTTCTTATACAAGTTCTCTTTTATATATTTTATAGGTGATCACAGACATTCGCCATATAGAATTAAAAAATACCAAAAAAAAAAATGTCAAAAATTGTCGCGCACCCATAATTTTCGAGTTATTGGCCTTTAAACTTTTAATAGAAAAGTACGATTGTGTACCATATTTTTTAAGGTTAAAACACGGGTATAATTTAAAAGGTTTTGAAGAGATCTTTCAGGAAATACTAAAATTAAAAAAATGCTTAACCTATAAAGAGCCGATGGATGACATTTTTTCTTATTTTTTAATTCACTGTCAACTTAAAATCTGTCTTTTTTCTTGGAGTTACTTCACTAAACTAGATTTACAGTAATAGTGAAGGGTATATAAGATTCAGCATTGCCGAATATAGCACTTTTTTCTTGTTTAAAATAAAAACCATTTTTGCCCTTTTTGAACAAAAGTTCAATTTTTTTTTATAACTATTTTTATAATTAACATATAATATAATTATTTCAAAATATTAACCAATAAAGATATTTACCAAGACGTCTCCCACTTTTAAATATCACAGAAACATAAATATGAGTATTTACTAAACGATTAAGTGAATAATTAATGAACATTGTCTCTGTGTGGTTATAAGTGCACGTGTAGAAATATTTGTGTGTAGCAGACTTTAAACACACAAACTCATATAAACAGACGAACATAATCTAATTCATATACACCTCAGTAATTCGTTTATAATGCGTGTGACATACCAAAGGATATGTTGACATTGCTACAGGATAAATTTAAAAATTGTAAATGATGATGGAAATGTACAAATATTCAAACAGGGGAAGGCTGAAAATTTATTAGAAAATAAATGAAACTCTATTGACTTTAATATCAAACATTTTTGAATATTTTCTCTATATTATGAGCACGTTCAGATACAATTTTTAGATAATTAACTGATGTCCTGTTTCAGAATAAAAACGGATCAACTCGTCTAAAAAGCACTCGGTTCTTGGAGTAATTTACATAGAAAAATTTTAGACGACTTGACCACATGGAACACAACTGGGACTAACGACGAATTTTTGGTCGCGAATATATGAAAATGCACACAATCATGACGTAGGACGAAATTCGAAATTATTTTGCTTAATAAATTTATGTATTTTTATTCAGCAGCATTTATAATAATCATACAGATTATAAGTTAAATATAAAAATAGTTTTTAGTTGTGTTTATTCTAATGTTTAACTTTTTAAATATTATTTTTTTATGGCACCTTAGCAGCTAACAAAAAGTAAACAACTTCAAAAATTATAACAGCTGTGTTTTTTGTCGTTATTGTGTTTCATACTACGAATTTACACAATGAATTTTTGATGACGTAATTTTTGAGTTGGACGAAATTCGTCGTTCGTGTCAGTTGTGTTCCTAGCATTACCGTGTTCAGACATATGCTTTAATTGCGCAATTAAGGAATTTACGCAATTAAGGCCTTAATTGAGCTCAATTTAGCACATAAGAACTTCAAAGCAACAACAAATAGCCGTGTTTTTTTTTTAATAAAAAGAGATATAAGCTGGGCGGACGACACTACCTAGTAAAATAAATATGCCTTGCGCTACTTGAATAGGCTTAATTGAGCATGTGTGAACACCAAATTAAATTGCACAATTAAAACTAAATTGACTCAATTAAGAAAACGTGTCTGAACAGGGTTTTACAGTATAAACAAAACCTTAGACACTTTTTAAATGTCCCTCCTAAAACTCTACATAATTATTCACTCGTTCATCTTACAAAACATAAACATCAAAAAATGGAAAAGCAGCAGGAAAAAAAAATAAAGGAACAAATTTCATTTACAGTCTTTGTTAAGCAAACCTAAATGACATGTAAAAGGACTACATCTCTGCTACTAATCAGCTCTACTACTTACTGACTTACATACACAAGTATATCTGCACTAATACCAGTGAAAAACGTTTGCTGCAAGCATATGACAAGGATGATGATGACACATGTTTAATGTGGTTTAAATAATGACGAAATGGGTCGTTGTTGTTTGTCTAACGGTGTTGGATGATGATCAGGACTATTTTACATAAACACAGTTAAACACACACATACACAGATATACAAAAAGACAAGTAGACAGTTAAAGTAAGAGTAAGAGAAAATTGAAGACGGACCAGTAAACCAGTCGGCATAGAAAATCACCCGTCAGCTCACTCCTTTTAATATGTTCTGTGGTTGTCAACGTAATATAATTTGCCTAAAGGACTCGTGTTTACAACTTCAAAACACAAACACAAATGCTTACAGAAATACTCAATACTTACACAAACAGTTAAAAGCGCTTTATTTGCAATAAGGTCAGATTGATGTAATAGACAGACAAACACACTAGCAAAATGTCTGCATGAATGACTGACTATTTGACAAATTGTCACATAAACGTTTAAGTACCGAGACAAATAGATATTCACATTGAACAGAACTATAAAATTCATTCAGTTCTATTGTACAAGTTTGAATTTACAATTGAAAGTTTTTTTTCTATGTACTTCTGTTTGATTTTACTTCTACAACTAAAAGAAGTTGTAATCCTTTACGCGGTCTGCTTGTTCTACTTCTCTCCTCAATAAACAACTTACTTACTTATTTAGCCCTTTTGATGATTTCCCCTTTGTCAAATGACAGTTAAAAGTCGCTTGTCATTTTAATCCCTGACGTGTCTCTGACATTTGCACTGACAGTGACAATACTTTGATGGCTCGACTGGTTGCATACAAAGCTCGTAGATAAACTAAATACTACTAAAGAAAAGATACTCGTAAACATATTTTAATACACATAGATATTTGTTTCCGTGGATGTTTAAATGTGTAAATTTTAAACCCTGTAGTTCTAATCACATGTAGTGGAAAAATATTACAAAAACAAACCTTCTCGTTATGATACATTGAAAACCACAAAACTTACTTTTCAAAGTTTAAAAACTAATTATAAAAGAAAGGCCAATGTGCTGTTTCTGTATTACAGGCGTTCAATTCGCTGGCAAATTTTAAATACATTAAAAAAAATGCGAGCTTTTAATAAACTAAATTTTTCAGACGATTCAGATGATTTGATCGCCTGTAATTCAGAAGCAGCACATTACTATCCTTTATTTTAGGGGAAAATGGTTAAGGGCTGTTCAAAAAAGAATTTATACAGCGACTGCACCTAATATAATTATTTAAGAAATATGACAAAACTTTAACAGAATATGAAATAATATAATAATAACAATAATAATAATAATAATGATAATAATAAATAATCGCTTTATTTATCGATCAATCATAATCTCTAAAAGCAAAGATCGTCTTTTTTTTTTTTGTTTTGATTATTTGTTACATCAGTGGCGTAGCTACGTAAGGGTGAAGCGCGGTAGTGCCCCGGGGCCCTCAAGCTCAGAGGCTGCAAGTCCTTTTCAGAAATCTTGGAAATATCTGTCATTTTCGAAATAAATATGACATGTTGCAACCGCACTTTAATCATGACAACTCATGCAATTCAAAAGTTATGACTAGGGAATTCTCCTAAATTCTTTCTGTAGGTTGGCAGTGTTGTTCATTTGAGGAATAGTGCGGTGTGCGTTTTATTATTCATTGATGTGCGTTTTATTGTGAATTCGAGTTAGTATTTTTTTCGAGAACGGTAAAATAATTAATGCTGTACTCGTATCAGGAGTTAGTAAGCTAATGTCCGTAAACTTTTTGTATTCATTTTGCACTCATATTGATGTCCATAAAGCCAATAAATCGTATCAAATCTATAGATTTCGTCTACAGCTCATTGTGTAACGTGAAATTTTGTAAAGAATAAGCAAGTCACCACTGTAAAAACTTAATCCGACTAGATGGTCCAGTAGGATCAATACGATATCTGCAATAAAAATTCGATATTTTGATTTTATTAAAGTATTATCACAAATAGTTATAAAGAGTCCTTATAAAGATGAGCATAGTGAAGCAGAGAGTATTAAAAGAAAAATGATTAATTTCGAGTTCGTGTTGCTTTGCTAAATCATGCACAGTGTATTAAACGACATAAATTATGTATGCATTCAATAGTTTACAAAAATGCGACATCAAATTGGTTGCAAGAAAGAAAGGCAAAGAAAATTTAAAAAACATTTTGAAGAATTAGCTGCTGATCACCGATTTCCAAACAGAGAAAAAAATATTTAATATTGAGTTTCTTAGTTACGTACTAGATACAGTAATATCTTAATTGGATGCGCGTTATATTGGTATATGTGCAGTCTGTCATATGTTCGATTTTCTAACACCAAAATTTTTACTACATGTTGATGATCATAAAAGTGTGACGAATTCCAAATTAAATATTCAAATATAATATGGCCTAGCTTTTCATCTTCAATTTATTCATATTTACCACCTAGTTTTACCTTAACTAACTTGAGCATGGACTGTTGGACTAATATGGATTGCTAAAATACGATCTAACGGAAGTATTTATAGCAATATTATTATTCTTAAAATACCTGTCACTTCTGTATCAGCTGAAAGGTCCCATAGCAAATTAAAAATAATAAAAAAATATTTAAGAAATAATATGGGCCAAACTCGACTTTGATATTTATCGCTAATAGCAATTGAAAACAAAACCGCATCAAGCTTGGATTAAAACGAAGTCATTGATACTTTTGCGAAAACTAAAGCTACGAAAAAATTTTAAATATAACTGTTTTTTAGTCAGTTGGTAGCCCCTTTATATTTATTATAGTCTTGAGTCTTTTCTATTTCGTTTTATTAGCCAAACCTGCACCAAGTATCTATTGTTTTTACTGTTTCATATTTTTATTACCTGCCCTTTAGTGCACAAAGGGTCATATCATTTTTAACGTATTTGTATATTTCATAATTTTATTTAATAAAACCTAATCATTTTACATAGCAGTGGGGCTCCATTTTTTAATTTGTCCCAAGGCACTTGGTAACTTACCTACGTCACTGTGTTCTATGACTAAACGTAAATAGCAAAGCAAAAATAGATGCTAAAACATAGACTGATTCGTATATAAAACGTTTTCATTCTTTTAAAATTATATAACCACTAAATGAACTAACGGGCAATTTCTCCTCCTGTTGCTTCGTGAGTTTAAGATAAATTTCTGCCACCATATATTTTTATCTAATACAAATTAAAAATATTAAGCGTACAGCATTTTCTTTGATAATTTTTATTATCAGCATAAATTATGTAATATTAATATGAAGATTTATTATTCGGAATATTTAATAAAATTAACATGTTCATTGTTCCCGATTTCTTCAAATATAAATGTTTCATGATAGTCTTAAGAAATATTTATTATTTAAAACTTAAAACATATGAAATGTATAGCAGTGGGGAAATCATTTGCATATGGCCATTTCGGTAGTGCTCATACAGCTCACCAGTGCCTTCTACCCAAATTTTGTATAGAAAATTCCAGAGCCTTTTATCTTAAGCCAAATTAGTTAAATGAGAACTATATTGCATCGACAAAGCAAAAAGACAACAAATACTAAAAAATTGTTGTTACAAAAACACAGTAATTATTCATTCAATTAACGTAGATTAACATTAAATTATATTTTTTATCTGATAATAAGTTTATCACATGCAGTTAAAATAGCTTTTATACCCTTTACCGAAAAAAAGAGGAAAAGGGTTGTATATAAGTTTGTCATTCCATGTGTAATTTCCACAATATACATTTCCGACCCCATAAAGTAAATATATTTTTACTGACGTCTGTACAAATATATAAATCTATCAGATATAATGTTGAAAGAGGTGTTATTGGAAATTAGCATGATCGGTCCATGTCCATCGAGGCAGCAGATAATTTTTTCATGTCATTTGGAACAATAAAGTAACTCCGATCAAAAAATAAGTATACGGAGCATTAGAGAACCAAGAGAGAAGAAAAACACATCAAGTGAAAACATTGGCGCTCGCCCATATTTTCCGAGTTACAGGGCTCTGAAATTTTCAAATTTTTTTAAATTATTAATATGGGTATCATTTGAAAGATTTTAAAGAGATCTTTAGATGAATAAAATTGGACTTTATTTTCGGCTTTTTGGTTCTTTTTTTTTAAATTTAATTTCTAAACATTTTTAGAAAGAAAAATTATTTACAAATGTATTCGGACGTTTTCCAAAGAAAACAAGAAAAATTAGACGCTAGCAAAATGAAAAGCAGCATTTTCTGGACCGCCACATCCTTCATCAGCATTTCTTTGTCTTTCTCTTTGTAACTCGTCTTGTAAATTTGTTGTTGCCTTTTGTGCTAGCCATTGGATAGCCACGAAATGCAACTTTGTTTTTAATTTTTACTTATTCATACTTGTTTGCTCACAACATTATAGACGCTGTTTATCTTTAAGGGAGTACTAAATTTTTTTAAAAATGCTTAACCCACTTAGAGCCGATGACATTTTTATATACAATTATATATATATACTTAAATTATTTTTCTTAACATTTAATTCTCTGTCATCGCAATATTTGCTTTTTTGATCGGAGCTACTTCACTAAACTTGATGGACATAGATGCTGAAGGGTATATAAGTTTCGGCTTAGCCGAATATAGCACTCTTACTTGGTTTATATCTTATATCAAATATATGTATAAATCTTTTTATAGGTTTATTTGTTTGTGCGTCAATCACGTCTATCCGACTGAAAAAAATTTTATGAAATTTGAAACAAGGTTATTTATTATTCCTCATGGTGAAATTGGGTACTTCGATTTTCAAATATCGTACCAGAAGGAGAGAAAAGGTGAAGTGGGCATTTTAATAAGTCTAAGTAATTTCAGCAGTCGGAGCTGATCGATTTTTATGAAATTCTAAACATCTATATCTGCTTACAGAGCTAGTACTGAAACGAGAAAAAAAGAAAAATAAACGCACATTTACATCTGTACCGATTACAATCAAATTTTAAAAATAGTTTTGTATTAATGTAAATGATATCATATTCTAAGTATATTTTGTAAGAAATGAAATAGGAGGCAGAGTGGGTGAGAGGACAGGTGTGTATTTTTTATAAATCTTAATTGATCTTCACAAAAACAGATTCTAAAGATATTTGAAAAATAGATATCTCCTGATTTTTAAATTGATTTCTCATGTGCTCGGAGTAGAGCCTTATAGCAAGCAAACCTTTAATATATTACACAGTGGCTGGTAAGCCCTAAAATTAGACCCAGGCAACGCCAAAGCTGCTGTCGTCAAGGTGTTACGAACGTTGACTACAAATCTGGTTGCCCCGGGTTCAATTCTTCCGACAGTCAAAAATAAAAATGTTTTTTTCTGTTTAATGGTGTAAATACATAATCAGAATTAACATTAAAACATGCAGCCTCCTTCGTCAATACTTCAATCATAGCATATTCGCCGGCGAAGTAAAATAATTAATAAAATCGCTATATCTATCTCCTTTCACTACCTGTATTCTCTATCATCTATCCCTTTCCTAAAAGAATGTTACAAACTAAGTAGGTATTAATGCCTGAAGTGCTACTTCTCTTAAAAAAAAGAAAAAAGCTAGTTTGTTAATGAATTAAAATAAACTACACTTTCAAAGTCAGCCCTGAAGCGGAATGATGTAAATCATTTTTGAGCAAAAACAAGTAACAAAATTTCTTTTGAATGCAGACAAACGGCAATTGAGCCAATAACAAGCTAAAAGTTATAAGAAAATCAAAGCATTTGCAGTTGCAATGATTTTCAAAACAAACTTGCGCGCAAATAGAAAATTTATTATACAAGAATTTAAGTAATTTAGATTGGTGCTTAGTACAGCTCAGGATTATAGGAAAAATTAATATGATATTAGAGTTGTAAGCTTATCAGTGGATTCTACCCAATTTTTGTATAGAAAACCTAAGAGTCTTATATCAGAAGCCAAATTTATTAAACAAGCACTGCATTGAACCAACAAAGCAAAAGACAACGGAAAACTTTATGTACGAAAATGAAAGAAAAAATAAAGATGGTTACTGAATGTTTCCTATGTTTTTGTATAAAACATTTTTGAGTTTTTATTGTCTCCCATAAATTGGCAAAAACTAAAAATATTTAAATGCTACTAGAATTTTCATTTTATTATTAAAAAAATTTATTTTATTCCTTTTTTATAATTCTGAAAAACTGTCAATATATTCTGTATAGAATTATGAAAAAAAAAACACAAAACTTTAAATAACATTTTCAATTACAACATTATAAAGATGGACAATCTGTCTACAACAATATTGACCACATGTACTAAAAATTAATATTTATAAGCGAAAGCCCAAGCCAAACTAAAATTCATGTTCGACACATGTCTCTAAGGATTAACACAAGTGACCACAAAATCGTCATCAATGGCAAAATATAAACTCATGCACACATCAATACAAGCTAACATACCAATACATTCATACAACAATCAGCCGAACAATCTTTAGCCAAACATTCAAACAACTTTTAAAAAAGAATTATTTTTATAAAAAAAAACATCATCATCAATGAGAAACACTTTGTACCGTACGAACAATCAAGCGACAGGACAACAAAACTCATGCACATACAAATTTAAAGAAAAAAACTGTCAAATTGTGAAACGACTACTTCAAAAAATGCTCCCACAATGGAAAGCAGAATTTTTAACACAAAATTTATCAGGTCAGAACAAGAAATATTTTAAATAATGTGAAATCAAAGACATTTCCGCGAGCTGCTTTGGCGAATTAAGACTCGAAGGCACAGCTTTTTTCAACACTCATTATTATGAACAGTTTGTTGGAAGTAAATTAAATAATTTTTAAATACGGAAATTAAGTAAGTGACAGAGCTTTAGAACAATAGCAGCTGCTTGCAACGACTGATTCATGTGAAAAGTCTTTACGAACTGCCCACGTACGTAAAACAAGAAGAAAAAGGACACATGTGTTTGCTTCATATACACATTTAGTGACTTAGTGTATACTTCTTCATAGACCTTCATGAGTTTTAGGGTCAGTTTATAAGCAACAACGACAACAAAAGCAAAGAATTATTATAAATTTTTATAAAAATTTTCAAAATATGACATGAAAAGTGAAAAATGAAGAGTACTACTTTCTAAATAAAATAAAATAAAATAGAAATATAAAATAATAATATATGTTGTGTGTATGTACAAAAACAGCAAAGAAGAAATATTTTATAAAAGTAAATTCTCTCCCAAGACATCAACCATCACTAAAAGCACCACCATCAGCAAACACTGGACATACAGGCAACATCAGCAGGACACAAGAATAAACTAAAAAAATATTTTGCTGTATTTGGTGTGAGAGATGGATTTACGTTAAACATTGGAACATGTCCAAAGCTTTCAAAATTTTTCTTTTCTTTAACACATTTAAAAACACACACACACACACATAAATATATATTTAAAAAGAACTTGAATAATAACAAACACATACAACAACTAAAATGAAAAACTTATGTGTGAAATGTGACGTGGTTGTCAAAAGTCACTAGAAAACTTCTGATGTGTGTGTCTGCTTGTAATACCTTAGTAAAAAAAAATATATAAAAGTGTAGAGAATAAACTTTAAATATCTAAAATGTCCAACAAAAATTATTTAATATATTTTATTTACACCACTTCACACCGTTATGTCATGTCACTTATATAAACATCATTGTGAGAATCTCAAGAGAACTTGGATTTTTAAATACTTATTAATTGAAAAGTGGTTTAAATTGTTGACAAGAAACACTAAAGTAGAGAGGTAACATACTGAAATAAAATAAAGAATCAGTGAGTGTTTACTTAGGGCAATGTCACCAAAGTACCTTCTCTCATGAGCCAGTATTAATATCGATTGTGGTGTTGGCAAATCAGTTTTCTCCAGTAAGTACTTGCCAAGCTGGGTATATCTTCTATGATATAAACCAGTTTTAAAATTGACTTCGCTTTAAAGACCCCTGTACAATTATCGCTGTTTTTAACAATTGTAATAAGATAAACTTTTTGTTTAATAACACTGTCCAACAGCATTTTTGGAACAGAATAGCGACCCTATAATTCTGAAAGGGTTTGTTGAGTAGATCATTTTTGTAGCATAAACTTATGGTCCAGCACGTCTGAGTTTTTTTTTTTTTAAAGTGGGTCAAAGTTTTCATTTTTTGGTCGAAGCGAGCATTATACTGTATGAAAAAAATGCTGTATGTTAATGTCTGAGAGAATTCTTACGGTCCGAGTTATATTGTGAAATTGTATGAGGATTATTTTTGTGGAAGATCTTAACCCTCTAACTGGTCCCTTTATGGGTCAATTTGCCCCTTTTTGTCGAGAAAATCAAAAAATGTCCTTTAAAAAAGGATTTTTAAGGATTAAAATATTGTACGAAAATGTTTGCCAGAAAATTTCAGTGGGGGTTTGTTCTACAAAAATGATCTACTCAACATACCCTTTCACAATTATGGGGTTGCTATTCTGTTCCATTCAAAAAGTCTTAATTTGTTGGACAGTGTAATTAATCCTTTCTGGACGGAGTTTTATTTTGAAAACCAAATAATATATGATGAAATTTTTTTCAGATTCTAAAAGGTATGATAAAAGTATTATGTTCTCCATACTTAAACATTTTAAATTCGACCTTTTATCCTGGGACATATAATCCCAACAAGTATTTTCATGGGGCATAAAATCCCAATCAGTGATCTCGAAGAGTGATTCGAAATCAAAAAGATAACTAAAATATAAATATTATTAGATTAAGATAAAAGTTTACATTTATTTTTAACATTTTAGGAATGCAATTAGGTATTTATTTGTGGAATGGCCCACAACACTTGTAACATAAGGCGTTGTTACAACCTGAGCATATCATCTTTGTTCGCTTTTCTATGCCAAGTGAAGAACAGCGGACACAGCGACAAAGCTTCTCTTGTTCTACTAGCAAGTGGTCTCCAATATTGAGGCTATCCGTTTTTGGACGTTTGGGAGTTCTACCTCCCTGTCGATTGCATTGAAAATAAAGAAAAAAAGACAGTTTGAAAATTGCTAGGACGTATTATCCCAGTAGTCCCGAAAGGGTTAAGCCCGGACAGCTTTGGTGGTCCCTAATTATTATTTATAAACATTTAGCAAGTGTAAGAATTAACACGCCCGTGTTTTCAAATTCGGCCAGTTAGACTTAGGATTCAATATTATGACGCGTCACAGAAATATCTTATACGTTATTTTAAGTATATCTTCACAGATTATTGAAATGTGTCGTCAGAGACCGACAACACGATAAAACACGTCATAATGCGTGTTTTTTTAATATTTAACGCATAAATATTTTCGTCAGAGTGTTGCAGAGTATTAAAGCATCAAGACCGAGCCACGCGAGTTCGGTAACATATATCTATAAGTTAACGTTCCTCACTTAGTTTAAATATTTAATTCATTCAAAGTTCTATTTTAACACAACTTAAAGATTTAAGTAATTTACAAATCTGGATTTTAACCCATTTTTGTCAGTACGACACCTTGGATCGTGTTGCAATTATTTTAATTTGATTGGCTAATTTGCCAGAAATATCGGGTGTCGATTTCGCTGGTTTAGCAAAGGTTTTGGGTTTATTTCCTTAAGCATTTTGGTTTTTAAAAAAATATAAATTTTAAAAAAGTTCACTTTTAGTACAGCTTACCAGCTCACATAGTCGAGCAAGTTTGAATTAAATAATAAATAATTTTAATAAAAATAAAATAGTGGGATTGATCCCACATTAGTTTAATTTATATAAAGCACAAAATGTGTTTGTTTGTTTGCTTGTGAGAAAGCTATAGCTTCTTACAGCAGTGGGCCGGTCGGAAATTTCAGATTTTTATAAGGTCTGGGGATGGTAAAATAGGGTACCTATAATTTTTTTTTATTCCGCACGTGGGCATGGCACATCCCTTACAAAGTAATTATTTATCAATGTGTTACTTTTTACGTTAATCCCACCCATATCCATATACATACTTTAGCAAAACATAGCCTAGACTGGAATATCGGGCGTGGTACCCTACATACAAAGTGAATTATTATCGTGTTAGGAACTGTATTAGATAAAGTGTTGAAATATTGCGCAAGTAACTCTGCTGCTAATGAGCATAACAAAAGAAATAATTGTCTGCATTGAAACAGTAGGCGGGGGAATGGTCTTAAAATTTCGTGCAGGTAACTTCCACAGAAGTATGATATGAAATATCAAAATGTTTGCATAAAACAAGCGTTGTAACAAACAACACAGTTATGTTGTAAGTACTCCGTATTTTTTTACGGGTTACATAGAACAAGTAAATATACATAGAACAAGTAAATATACAAAAGAGTATTAAGATGGGATCACACTATTGCCACTAATGCGCCAAGTTGGCCCAATTTTTACTTTGCTTAACTGCCGCACATTAACGAAGTTGTTCCAATGATATTTTTATGGATTTATTGTACCACTTTGCTTAACGCGAAATGGCAAAAAACAATCTGGGAACAATAATTGGGCAACCCAGTCACACGGTTGTGAACTGTAATTATTTAAATCAGCTGTTGGTTTGTTTTCTTAAAAACGAAAAAATTCTTCAGCTTTGTAACGCTTGATCCATTTCGACATTCCCTACTTTTTGAAAGAAAAAAAAGCACAAAAAGTTCAGATTTAATGGGGAATGTTTTTTATCATTTAAAAGAACTCCAGTTATCGATGACTTGTTCGAACATTTTGACTGGTAATTAGCAAATGACACACGTTTTCTTTTCCTCCAAGACCTGAATCGAAGCAAGTTTGTCAGCACAAACTTTACACTTTACATATCTCCACAGGAAAAAGCCTAAGGATCAGATATCACACGATCTTGGTGGCCACTCGAAATATAAAATTATGTGCTTACCGAAGTGTTTTCTCAGTAAGTCCATTGATTGGTGCGATGTGTGGGAAGTGGCGCCGTCTTGCTGAAACCAAATATAGCCGATATTACGAGCTTTAATTTCAGGCAATAAATAGTCGATTATCATGGCAAAATACTGGTCTCCATTGAGGGTTATGTAAGCACCTGCACCATTTTTAAAGAAATATGAACCGATGATTCCACCGGCCCACAAACCACACTAAATCGTTGTTTTTTCTGGATGAAGTGGCAGTTCTTGAATCTCTTCAGGTTGCTCTTCGTCCCAAATGCGGCAATTTTGTTTGTTTACATATCCATTGAGCCCATAGAGCGATTTGTAAACGTTTTTCTGACGTACGTTTTTCCATTATGAAATGCCAAACAATACTAAACAAAAAGATTATGACAGCATGACAGGACTCACTCGTGATCTGTCAAAAGAAAAAAAAGACTAAAAAGTATCTCTACTTGAATCACCCATCATAATATACTTAAATTAGAAATTCAGTAAAATAAACAAAAAAATGTAAAGAAGAATGTGTTCTCCTGCTCCCAGGATAAGTTCACTGATTTCAGTGCATGACCACTATGAAGTAGCACTCGGATTTTTCCTTTTCTTAGTAAAGATGTTGCGCTTATAACCTCAGAATTTTCTTCATCATACTGGAGGGTTACGGAGTTATCCATGACTACGCATATTTCTTCACTGAGATCCATATTAAAGCTGAAATAAAACTAAATAATTTATACTTACGAAAAAAATTATGAGCACATACAAGATATTTACAAACATGTAAATTGCCGCAATTACAATAAATATTGCCGCATTTTTATCATTTCGATTGCCACATAGTTTCTTATTGGCCAGTCACACGACTGTCGCACCAGAGTTGCATTTTATTGGGCAAAACTAGCACAATATCGGCTGCATGTCCAAATTGTTGGTGAAATCATACGAATGTAGCATAATATAAGGCAACAATTGATGCATTGCGGTAATTATGTGACCCCACATATAGAAGTAGCAAACTTTTATTAAAAGTTAATCATCTTCAATGCCAATCAAGTCAGCAAAGTCGAAAGAAATTCAATCCACTAAATTACTTCCAGCTTCGTACATATTTTTAAAACTTTTTTATAATTAAATAAAAAACATAAAATGGCATTAAAAAAACTGGCTAAAGCGTTGCCCAAAAAAGGAGATGCGCTCCAAAGGATATTGGCTTTGCGCTACCACATCAAAAATTATAAATTTTTTATGGTTTCGAAAACATTAAAGTAGTAATGCGTTTAGTGGGCAAAAGTGAATATGTTCTTGTTGTTGTTTTAATTAAAAAGCAACAAGCAAATTAATTGAAAAACCTTTTTCGTGTACATGCTTTATTTTTAATATAATACTAGTAGTGACTCTACTCTAACCTTAAATCTTTATTTATACAAATATTTTTAAAAATTAAATATGTTTCTCTCTTTTTTAAAATTTTACAATTTTATAAAAAAAAAACAAAAACATATTTCAGAGAGTTTTTTTTTAAATATTTCCCTTTATTTTTCATTTTATTTCGTCGGAGAACACTCAAGAATAAGTTAGAGAGACTATTAATTAGACAAAGCCCAGCTTTACTTGTCTTTATTCCACTTCGTTAAAAACCCTTGGTCGATGTGTAAAAAATAAAATTTTTTCAGATCGGTCCTGAAATAAAGTACGGGCAGTTACTTCAACCTCAGTTTAACATGGTGCTCACGAAGAGGAAACCATTGAATAACTGCTGTCAAGTAATAAAATTTTTTCATTAACAACTAAGGCTAACGGCAGCTGTCATATGTTTAAAGTAGTTTTGAGATAAAATCTCAATTTTTGCTAAGAACAACAAAAAGTTTATTGATAAATTTAAAAAAAATTTAATATTTTTACTCACATGAATATTTTTTGTTAAAATGTTTACAACTACACAAACTTTTAAAAATTACAGTAAATGTCATATTGCAACACTGACACATTGACATAAACATCAAATAGAAGTTTGTTTCTTTTAGACTCCTTATTTAGCTACTGATGCTTCTGTTGCTATTTCATCAGCAGCATTTTCCTAAACATCTCCAGAGTGAAATATATAAATATATAAAAACACACTCATACTTTTCGAAAGCAAAAGATGAGATGTGTTAAGGTGAGTTTGTGTCCAAGATATAAAGTGATGTCCAACTGTTTATTTATGGACGACATTTCCTTTAAAATTTATTATAAAACTTAAAAGTTGTTGGTTACAAATTTTTTTTAGTTGATTTTTGTTGCTGGCTTACTTATTGTTGTTGATGCTGTAAGTGTAGGTAGAAGTTTATGTGTGTTGTTGATGGAAAAATAAAATAAATACTGACAACATTAAAGAGTAGAAAAGAAAATTATTAAGTGTCACTGGGGATGAAAAGTGGGCTAAAGTAGAAAAGAAAATTGTAAAAAATATATCCAAACAACAACATCATCATGACAACTACTACCACTACATCAAGGATGACCACAACAACAATAATAATAAAATAAGACCTTATGTCTATTGTAAAAACTTTAAAAAGTGTAAAACTACAAAAAGAAGTTGAAGCCAACAGCAATGAACGCATAAAAGCATCAGCACATCAACCAAACAATAAACAGATTTTGACTGTTGTTATAAAAAAGTTTAAAGTTCCTTTAAACAAAAGATGGGACAATTTTTATTTTCTTTTTTTTCTGTCTTAACTTATTTCAAGTTTCATTGGTTTATGGTGAAATCACCTTGGAGCAGTAACAAATTTTTGACAGCCTTAAACGGATAAGTGACAAATAAATTAAGAACTTAGTTTTTTCAATTTTATATCTTTTTTAGTAGTTCATGTATTAGACAATGGTTTAAAAATAATTGTTCAAAAGTTTCACCGTGAAACACCAAACGAAAAATGAAAATAGATGGAACTTGATTTATATGCAGAATGTAAACGTTCAAGCAAATGGGCTTCTTTCTACTCTACTGAAGAATGGTTATAAGCGAACAGAAACAGCAGTCATAACTAGCAAAATTATCAATCGCTATAGTAATGTCTGTGAAAAACAGACTAACAACTTTAGGAACCCTTAAGCAATAAAAATAAAAATGCAGTTGAGTTTATTCGCAGTTCGGTGCTTCGCTATAGTATAAGGGGTTGAGTTTTTTCAATATAAATCAGATGACTAGTAGCGTTCGTAAAGGTGTGTTTTGTGTTGTAGTCTCCGGCTAGTAATTTCTAGAAATGTCGGTACTGACTCTCAAATAGTCCAAATCTAGGAGAGCAGTAAATTTAAGAAATAACTACGTTTTGATGAATGTCTGCAACACATGTTTGTTGCTTGTATGACTTCCTCTTGAAGATCACTCAGTAAAGAGTGTTGAGCCGGGCCTTTATAAGTTTTAAATAACCGACTCACTTGGGATCTATATGGTGGCTTTGTGCTGCCTTAAAAAGGGATTTGAAAGGATCAGTCAGGTCTCCATATTACCACCACATCGATCTCCAAACCGCCCAGAACACCGGTTAAAAGAGTTTTTCCTAGCAACATCACAGACTGATAGATCTGCACGTCTATTAAGTCTTAGGCTGCCCAGAAGAGGAGCTCTGTTCCTAGAAAAAGCTAGAGCTCCACCGCTTCCTCCTCTTTATTATCCTGACAACTTCTACCGAAGTCATGGTATGGAAGATTTAGTTTTCTAGCAGCTGTGTTCTAAATGGTCCCTTTGTGCTGCCTGAAAAAGGGATTTGCAAAGGATCAGTCAGGTCTCCATATTACCACCATATTGATCCCCAAACCACCCAGAATACCGGTTAAAAGAGTTTTTTCTAGCAATATCACAGATCGAAAAATCTGCATGTTCCTAGCAAAAGCTAGAGCTGCACCGCTTCCTCCTCTTTCTTATCCTGACAGTTTCTACAGAAGTCATGGCATGGAAGATTTAGTCTTCTAGCATGAGTACCGATAACATAGTGCCCTATCAGAACAGCCACAATGTGCCCAGCTGTCCTACTATTATATATTTTCGTAATTGTGAAGGTTACCTCGTTAGACCATCTAGTCTAAACCCCCCGGGGCTCCGGTCTGTCAGCCGAGTTCCAGATCCAGCGGGGTCCTCCGCAACTATGTTTTCGGGTGTGCCCGAGTGTTCCTGCACCCAAAATAGTTCCAGGCTTGAATGGCTCTGCATCACGTCTAGAGATGTTGCGAGGGTCTTTAGGGTGATAGAAGATATAACCATGAATTTTAGTCTAGCTGCTTGTTCTTAAGCATGACATTAATTAGTTGATTTTGAAGAATGTATTCGAATTAATTTTTGTATTGGCGTATGTCGTTTGCGTTTTAGAAAACTATTTTTAAGCCATTCATGGTTTGTTTAGTACTTCCTACAATATCATCAATTGCAGTTATACCATTTCTTGCACCATGATGCTCATAGAGCTCATAAAGCTAGTTACCGGTTGTACTAACATCTCAATGCAATAAGATCACTTAGATACAGAAGTTTAATCTCACAGTGGCACTTCTACATATTTGCAGTATCTCTCTGGAATTCTATACCCCACAGCTCTCAATTAATAAGTAACGCACGAAAATTTAAACAAAATATTTTTAGGCTGTTTTCAGCATGACAATTTAAAGCATAAATTATTATTACATTATATTATGACACGTACATCCATTCTATTTATAATAACATAATTTAATTTTAATTAGTTTTTTAATTTTTAGTTTTTGTTTTTATTGTTTTTTAATGTTTAATTTAAATTTCTTTTTAATAAAAATTTATTTATGATTATGTTCTGTATATCATCAGTTCCATACTGCAATATAAGGCTTTTAGTCTTGTGTATGGAGCAATTCAAATAAATAAATAAAAAAAAAATAAAATAAATGCTTGCTTCAAGATGATTCGAGTTAATGAATGGGGCGTGTAACTTAGGTTCTGTATTTTAGATTGCATTCGGGTTAGTTATAGATATTGAAGCATGCTTAGCTTTTACGGGTATTGTATCTGCATATGAAACTTGTTGACTGGTTGGGTGGGTTAGCTAAGGTAATGAATATAGGGTGCTTGAAAGAAGCAATTAAGTTTTTTGAAGACTTCTTTACATTAAGTAAATGTAGCCAAGTTCTGTAATTAGTAATGAGATTTCTACAACAATTGTTGCATTCTTTACCTTCTCTTCGTTTGATTTATTGCATTTAGTGGAACTATATAAATCTCCAAGCACGAGACAAACCACAGGCCGCAATACAATGGGTCCTTTGGGCTAAATTTTTACCAGAAATCAAAATTCATATAACTGCACAACTGTAAAAATTCACCTGAATTTTAGAATAATATCTAAGTTTGCATTTACTTCAATCCCGAAAAATGTATTCACATCTATTTTTGTTGCCACATATATCTGATATCTTTATTTGCAGAATCAAGTGTCTCTTTTGCTTAAGTTCTGCGAAAAAATTTGTAAAACTTTTAAAATTTTCAACTTTCAACTTTCAATTTTTAATTTTTTCCCAACCAGGATTTGAACCATCGATCTTTTAAATGAATGAAAATTGATTTATTTTCGGCTTTTTGGTTCTTTTTAATTTAATTTTTAAACATTTTTAAAAAGAAAAATTATTTACAAATGTATGCGGACGTTTTTCAAAGAAAACAAGAAAATTTAGACGCTAGCAGAATGAAATGCAGAATTTTCTGGACCGCGACATCCTTCATCAGCATTCTTTGCATCTATCTACCTTATGTTATGTACGTCGTAAACTAATCAAACGTAAATAAGGCAATTTTCATTCATTTTCAACTTTCATAATAAGTTAAGTCGAAAGGCATTCTACTCCTTTCAATTCAAACATCTTTCGGCAGGCTTCTCGCAAGCAGCATATGTATAATATTTCGTTGTCAATTACATTTAATATTTCTAAAATGTTTGAAAGCACGGATAAATTATCAAATGATAAAAGAGATTGTTATAAATTTAAAACTTATAGAGATCCAGAGTATATACTTTATGCGGTCGGAAAACTACAAAGCTTTCTACCCAAGTTAGCGGATATAAAAAGGTTAGTATAACAAATAATGCGTGATTTGGTAGTTTTCACTGTTTTAAAAACACAAACAGCGGCTTCCTGAGGAGCTGGCATGACCAACTAGCTAAATAGGAGTACATTTTCAATAACAAGAAAGGTTTTTCTTCTATAACTCTGGTTAATTCTATAAAAAATATATATTTCCGAAATACATATATGTTTTCTTTCAAAACTGATTTTGTTAGTGATTTTTAACGTGACTTTTTCACTGTGACTGATAGCGAGGTCTTTTTAAAAGGAAGTACTGCCTGTAATCATATCATTAAATATTATAGGCTTCTCTGAGTTACATTACAGTGAGCAATTGATTTTTTAACTGCAATTTAATTTTTAAGCGTATTTGGAGGTTTATAAAGATATTTAAATTTGAATAAATTAGTGTTAAAAATTAATGGCCCAAATTTATAATTAAAATAAAGTATATTTTAAAGGAACTAAAGTCGGTTTTATTTTAAAGTCGACTCTAATTCATTCATAGGCAATTTAAAATATATTTTTGGCGAGAAAGTCAACTCTTAATTTAAAAGTACCCAAAGCTGTTTTTAACTCATTTTCCCAAAATTAATTTATTTGGATTAAGAACACAATACTCTTTATCTGATTTTTATACCAAAGTGAACCAAATCAAAACAAGGTTACATTTTTCAAATGTTTGTTAAGAAATTGTATGAAAACATTTATCAAATTACAGTTGACACCCAGTGGAAGGCGGCTAAACTTAAAGTATACTTTATTCTTGACTATGAAAGCAAAAAAGATGATAAGAGCTTTTTATTTTAGAGTATAATTTAAAATTAATAAAGCTAAATTAAAATAATAAATCAATATGAAAATTTATTATTCGGAATCTTTTAAAATTTAATTTACTTTATTCGTGCTTGATTCCTTGAAATATAAATATAAATTAATTTAAACTAAACTAAAAATGAAATGTATTACTGCGGGAAAAGCATATCCTTATGGCCATTTCACTAGTAGTGAAATGGCCATATCATGAAATATTTATATTTCAAGGAATCAAGCACGAATAAAGTAAATTAAATTTTAAAAGATTCCGAATAATAAATTTTCATATTAAAAATAATGAAGCTAAAATAAAAATTTAAGAATAAAGTAAAAACAAAAGGAAAACAGAATTTGTGGTCTAATTTAGACTGCTTTTAGTTTTACTTCATTAAGTTGGAATTGCATACCAAAGAAGAAAACAAGCAAGGAGGAAAAGAAACCAATAACTAGAACAGTTAAGTAGTAAAGTGTTGAAAAACGACTCCCACAAGTTGCAGGACGGAATTTCAAAGGTTTACTCGCTGAATAAAAAATAACTATGTGAAAAATTTGTATATTTCTAAGGAAGAAACAAAAAAATTATTCTGTGACAAGGATTCTGAATCAAAAAAGGATAAAAAAAAATTAAATTATTCGTTAAAAAAAACTTTTCAAAGTTCTTTTTCATTATTATATGTATTGTTTGTTTTCTTTTTTATACAAAAAACAAATTGTTTACTTGGTGGTATGTTAGTTTAATACAAAAACAAAAATATGAAAAAAAAAAAATTTAACAATATCCAGTCAGAAAAGTTTCTTGTACGCTCTCTTGCCAACAAATAGAAACTTATGTGGACACTGAGGAACCATCAACAATATGAAAAAAAATCAAAAAAAACAACACCATGTGACACTGCACTTTTAACTCAAAGCGAAAAACAACAACAAAAAAAGAAAAGAAATTTCAGGACCAACTTATTTAAAAAGAAGTATAAATGCAAAATAAAGTACAAAAATTCGAAAGGATAGCAGCTGAGATTATTTGATACACTAAATGCATGAGTTTTAGAGTGTCCTTTTTAAATATTTCTAAAAAGACGATTATAGAGTCACAGCATTGAGTAAGATTTACTATTAATGAGAGGAAAGGTATTTTTTAAGTGACCAAGTGACACTTCCGTCAAGAATTTAATCAAGTGTTTTTAAACTAATTTTTTTTTATAAAGTGTAGTAGTACTTCAAGCAACAATACCTATTTAGTTATTTTTGTAACCGTGCTGTATTTCTTAAGAAAGGGGTAGATAAGAGATAAAACAGGTGGTGAATGGAGAAAGATATTGCCATTTTATTAGTTATTTAAACTCGCCGTAGAAGATGCTATAACGAAGTACCAATGAAGGAGGCTGCGTGCTGTAATATAAATTCTGAATATGAAACGGAAAAAATATTTTTAATTTTTTGGTTAACACAGGGGTTGAACCCTGGCCAAGCAAATTTGTAGTCAACTGGCTTACTGGCATGACTGCAGTATCCTCTAAATTTTTTAAAATTAAATTTAAATTTTTTTAGGAATTTAAAGTAATTAGGATCTGTAAAAGATCCAGCCTTTTGGTTGTAGGCCTTGTATATTATCAAAATCATTTCGGTCTAGAGGATACCACACTGATCTGGAGCCTGAAATAAATGCTGCTTAGCGTGTCCGGCATAATCTTTCCTCATCTTTTGGAACCATCTGTAAAGGCAACTAGATGTTGCCTTAAGAAATTCCTGTGTCTTGTAGAATCTCTCGAATCTCGAATCGAATCTCGTTTCGTGGTGTAGGTCACGAGTCATGGGATAACGTCTAAAAAATTAAGTGTGATGGCTTGCCCTATGAATGGCAGTTGTTGTTGTAACAAGTCTTCTGCAGTCGACAGTTTTTCCCTGAAAAGACATAAAAAGAACTCAGTTATGTGTGTATGTGTCAGCTGGGAGGTGAAGATATAGCGCAACTTCAATAGGCCTATAGGGCGTAATTTCGTGGGCCTATTGGGAGGGCTTTGTTGGCAGGCTGGGCTCTTAATTGTGCTAGAACTGATTTCATTTGCCTGCGCAAGAGCCTTTTCCGAAATCGTGGGGGTCTTCGATTAGGACTTTATTACATCTATATCTATGAAAGGTATTTGTAGCCGTTTGTTGCATTTAATTGTAATGCAACGTTTAATCTAAATTTTCTAGCTTACAGATCCACCAGTAGGGCTTTAGTAGGTAAGGTTAGGTTGCACAGGCCGTCGGCGTAGTAAGGCCGACTCACTTGGATCCCAAAGGTCACAATGTGTAGGGCTTTAGTAAAATTCAAGCAAATTTTTTCTGGGTGCAAAGTTACCACGCTGCGTAAGACTTCCTTAAGAGGCAATCTGTTTAAAGTCTTGTCCATCATTTTCCACAGTATTATACCTATTGTATATAAAATGGTTTCATAACCATTTACTAAATAAGGTTAACGCTAGAAGGTTTTATGCAGCATGACTTGCCAATTGCAGTTATAGTTAGCCTACGAAGCTTTTTCCTCAATATTTCGCTGCAGTTAGTCCAGGAAGACAAAGAAGCTCTTTTCTCAATATTTTTTTTTTCTTAATGTAAAAGGACTCTATACATTTTAAAATTCTTTAAACACACTTTTGTCATTATTGAAGTGACGACGAAGCATACGGCTTATAGAAACGTTTTATAAATCATTTAAGTTTCATTGTTATATACGATTACAAATGCAGTAACTGCGACACATTTCCATTAAAGGATAACAAATATTTTTTTACACACATTTGTTTTTTCAAAGAAAAATATTAAATTTCTTCCTAAATTTTTAAATAAAAATATTTTACGTACAAGTATTTATTTCTATTTTGTGTTTAAAAATAAATTCGTATTAAGTCTAAAGTTTTTGCTTGTATTTATTTTAAAATGCATTTTCTTAAAACTTATAGAGACAGAGACTGACTACTGATGGACAGTAACATAAATAAGAACATGAGCATAGACATGTGACATTTGAAATGTTCAAATTTGCAAACGAATGAATGAACAACAAAAATATTCGTAAAAAAAATCAACAACTAAGGCAAAAACATTAAAAACAAGATGAACTTAAACTAAAGACAATAAGTGCAAGTAATTTGAACAAGAAAGAAAGACAACCTACAACAACAATAACAAATATTTGTAACAACTACCAATAACATAAAAAAGATTTACAATTATAGAACGAGTTGCAGTAGATGATGCAAAATAAATGACGTTTTGCCAAAATAAACTTAATTTAAGTGTAAAAATATGTCTGAGTAGAAGTATTTTTTACATAGTCGTAAAAGCATATGCGTGTGCATGTGCAAACAACTACTGGTATGAAAAACAAGGCAAGTCAACAGCTTCATAGAATACAATATTAAAACAAGAAGGATGGATGTCTAAACCGATGACTGTCAAATAGTTTAAGGACGAATATCTAGACTATTGTGAAAATGTGAAAATAATAAACTGAACTTAACTGAACTGAACCTAACTAAAATGAAATAAAGTAATAAATGCAAAAAAGAGTAAAAATGTTGAAAACTAAGAATAAGTAATAAACGCCAACGAAAAAGAAGATGTAGAGATAATCTGGAAGATACCTCAACATTAAATTTAAAAGATAATAAAAAGACTGTAAACTTCATCAGAATTATTTTATGTATCACAGTCAACACCCCGATGGTCTAAAGTAAGTTCCGACACCACGTTTGAAAGCAACCTTTCAAAGGAAGTACAAGAATAGAAGACAGGATATAACGGCTAGAAGGCTAGAAGATATTGTCTAATTATGTATCATGGTTAGCAGAGAAGTGTATAGATTAACGTCTGTACCAGGCTCGAAGCCCTTACCAGATGATGGTCTTACCACTACTCCATAGCTTGCAGATCCAAGAAACTACCCCTTGCTAGAGGATCAGAGCGTATCCATAAAACTCCTCTGTTTAGAGTGCAACAGCACACTTTGTCAGCACTGCACCAGACCTGCAGACACCAACTTAAACCAACAGCTACCACGTGTACCCCGAAGGGACCTCACCAACAACCGGCTACAAAGATGGGCGGCCCTCTTAACGGGCAACGGGTTCCCGTGGTGCCAGTTTCTTAGGGACACTGGTGCATCCTTTAACAGTATCGCAATATCTATCCAGATTTGGTGCCTGCATACCGGGGGACTGGTTCCACCTATACCCCCGAGGACCCTCGCCTGCTCCTAGGTTAGGTCAGCATAGACTCTTGGTGCCCCCGGGTGGGAATCATGGATAGCAATAAGCTTATCAATACAAGAAAGTTTACTGTGATAATCTTGTTATTAATGAGATGGTGAGCTCTACTTTACACTTGACTGAATGGCAGAGGAAGCAGAGCTAACATGCACTCCTGCCGTAGTGCATGGTGACAAAAAATTTATTATAAAAATCTAAAAAGTATGAATTATTTAGCAGAAGTTCAAGCCTGTAGTACTTTATGGTGATTCAAACATCATTCAAATACAAAATTTTAAAACTGTTACAAACCGCTTGGAAAAATTCCGTGATATTAAATTATTTGTCGGTACTTATTCACAACATGAAGTTAAGCTTTCTTTACAAAATAAAATAAAATCTCTCAAATTTATAACGAAAACGAAACCAAAAATTAATAATTCTTAAAAAAGACCGACTTCAAAAGAGATTTTAGCTGTATGTCTACATCAACTATGTAAAACCCTTTAATTTACAATTTTACATATTTGTACTTGTTATTATATAGAGCAAAGTATTGGACATTCTGTCTAATTTTGAAGTGTTTCTATATAACTATGCAAAAGATAGACCCATTTAAGTTAAATTACATGAAATATGAGAACACCCTTGAATTTTTAAATTGAAATTAATCTTGTAGCGGCTTTAGTTCCTTGTAAATTGTAGCAGTCTGCGTATAACGATTCAAATTTTATTCACAAAAATTAAATTATATCAACTATTGGGTCTCCCTCTGATTCCCAAAACCAAATTTTATACTTCCTGAACAACGGACTTAGCAATACAGATTCTTTGCGAATTTCAAGCGACTGTATACAAAAATATAGACATATACATTGAATGAACTATTGGAGCACCCTTTAAAATATAATTTTAATAGCTCCACTTGTTATTATAGCGTTCATATTAATCGATATTTTTCAAATTTTCAAGAGTTTGTCTAAGACAGTTCAAAAGATAGGCCCATATAGGTCAATTTACATCCCCTTTAAGGACACCCTTTAATTTTTAGATTTATTTTTGCATTTCTTTTTGCTATTGGTGGCTACAGTGTTACGCAGTTTTTTTCAATTTTAAAGCGGTACTCTTTGCTGCTCATACATAATACACGTAAAAAACATGTATGTTATATGGGGACACCCTTTAGTTTTTAAAGTTATAAACTGATTTTAAGATCGGACTAATCTGTAATCAACACCTTTCGAATAAAGAAAAAAATTTTAAATCGAATTATAAATGGCTGAGTTTTGTGGACACAAACATAGTCTAATTGATAACCTCCTTTTGTTTTCGAAGTCGGTTAAAAAATTATTACAATCGGTAAAAAAAATGCTTACGAGGGCTGCTCTTTATATTTCTGGCCTAATAGTGAAAATGCGAATATTTATAACCAAATATGGTTTTATTGTTTTTCAAAGTATTCTCCAGCATGATTTATACACTTTTGCATGCGCTCAAACCAGTTGTCGAAGCACTTTTTCCACTCCGATTGAGACAGCTTCTTCTGGCGACGAAAATCGTTGACCACGTATTTTTTTCCTGATGTGCGGAAACAAGAAGAAGTCATTTGGTGCCAAGTCGGGGCTGTACGGCGGATGACCCATTATTTCGACGTTTTGGCCGGTCAAAAACGCTCTGGTTTGAGCCGATGTGTGAGAGCTCGCATTGTCATGGTGAACAATGACTCGTCTTCTCTTGTTGGGTTTTCGAATTTCTCCGATGACTTCAGGCAAACAAATTGTAGTGTACCACTCAGAAGTGACCTTCCTACGTTGCTCAAGCGGAACAGTTGCCAAATGACCAGTTTTGCCGAAGAAACAGGCGACCATTTGCTTCGAAGTGCTTCTTCCACGAACAACTTTCGTTGGATTTTGCTCGTCTTTGAAAACCCGCACGGTCGATTGTTGTTTCGTTTCAGGCTCATACGCATAGATCCATGATTCGTCACCTGTGACGATCTTATAAACGTCTTTTGAAGCACCGCAAACGTATTTTTGCAACTTTTCATTGCACCAATCTACACGAGCCTTTTTTTGAGCGACTTTCAAATTGTGCGGGATCCAACGAGAACAAACCTTTTTTACAGCCAGGTGTTCATGCAGTATCGAATGTATGCTGGTGGAAGAAATGTCCAAATGTTCTATCTCTCGGTATGTCGCATGTCGATCTTGCATTATGAGTTCACGCACGGCATCACTGTTCTCTGGCACAACAGCCGTTTTTGGACGACCTTCACGGAATTCGTCTTTGAGCGGGCTTCGGCCACGATTAAATTCATTATACCAATTTTTCACAGTGCTATAGTATGGTGCTTCATCGCCATACAAAGATTTTAGTTCATCAATGCACTCTTGTCGTGATAATGCACGTCGAAAGTTGTGAAAAATTATGGCACGAAATTGTTCACGAGTTAATTCCATTTTTTTCTATATTAATTTTTTCGAGTCACTACGTTTTGAGTACGATTATGCTTAAAAATGACAAACTTTCCAACGGGAATGTCAGATTGCACTTGGCAGCACTCAGTGTTGCCAGGCCAGAAATATATATAGCAGTCCTCGTATTATCGGTAACAAAAAAAAATAAAAACGCATATATATCAAATAATCGCTTAAAGTTCTAAAAATCACTAAATGTCAAGAAAAAAATTTATTTGTTTTTAGTTTTACATCAAGTTTTAAATTTTTTGTGTAAAAAAATTGAAAATTTTTATAATTAATTCCAGATAATAAAAATGAAATTATAATCCTTGGAATCTAAGAAAAGAAGATTAACTTTCATTATTCATTTAATTATTGCATTCCTTTATTTTCTCACACAAACAAGTCACAGTTTACATATTGCATTTGTTTTAAAAGATGTCTCTCAACTGATGAATTACAAGACTTTTGCTTACATTCATAACAAAGGAAAACATCATTGAGGATGGTCAACAGCATTTTGAAATGGAAAATTGCTCACTCACTCATTCATTACCTCACTCACTCCGTCATTCTGTTTTCCCCATCTAACAGTCAACCTAAGATGCAAACTGTTTTGTATGTGGCAATGAGTAGTAAAACATTTAGTTTTTTAGTGAATAAGAGTAAATGTCTTTGGTCATCATCTTGTCGTCTATGAATTTATCTATGTATGTATGTCTAGATTGGTAATGTATAGATCTAAAGCAATTAGTATCTAAGATGAATGGATGGATGGATGCCTGAACATCAGCATGGACATTTGTATGGTTTGTTTCTTGAATGGACACTAAGCAAACACTAGTTTGCAATAAATAAATTCAAGCAGTGGAGAAAAAAACACAAAATGTATAAAACTATTCACTCAATATTATTTTTTAGTTGTTCATCTTGTTTTTGTGTCCACAAGAAAAGTTCATAGTCGTCTAAGACAAGACAAATGAAGACGGACAGATAGACCAAATTTGACAAGACGATGGATGTTGAAAATATATAAAGTATATTTTCAAAGTTTTCAATATCTGACAACATAAAATAGAAAGTAGATTTATGTGTTAGTTGTATGTTTAATGAATGTTAGATAATATCTTATGTAGTTTATTTTCAAATTATAAAACAAAATTGCAAAAATTTTAAATAAAACCAGACTAAATTTCTAAAGAAGGAAAAAAATTAACCGCTTAAAAGATAAAACGATTTAAGTGAAAACAAGTAGGACTGCTATATTCGGCTATGCCGAATCCCTTCACCTTATATGTTTAACCAAGATAGTGCAGATTTCTTATTAAAAATTTTAAATAAAAATAGACATAAGAAATTGTTTGCTGCCGTAAAGTTTTTTTTTTTTTAAAAAGAGGAATTTTTTCGAATATTCTTAGTTGTGCTTAGGGTTGTTGTTTAAACTAAATAAAAAGATTACTGTATAACGTGAAACCTTCCATACATAAGTTGAAAAATAGACATGGAAAAATTAGAGGTGGTGTTTTACTCGCTGTCTTGAAGGAAATGCACGGATTTTGCTCAATATTAGTAGCAAAATTTTCGAAACTACACACAAGACTTCAGGTCTTATATTACAGAGTAGACCTGAGTGTTACAGTATTAAATTAAGATTAACTTTCAACTTAAGATAATAATTATAAAAATAAACTACGCATCAAATTACTAACATAAACTAGAAACATATAAAATTAACCAAAAAAAAAACAAAAAACTTAATCAATTAAAATTAGTATTATTACCAAATCACATTGGATATATTAACACTTAAAATAAAACTATTAATAAATAACAGTTTAGAAATAATATTTAATCTAGAAACAGTTTCAACAGTTTGTGTTCTTTGGGAATTGTGTTCCAAAGAGTTATTGCAAATACATAAAAATGCCATTGAGAAACAAGGCTTTTAAATCCAAATGATATGATTCTTTTACCTCTACAATTAGATGCAAAAATAAGTCTAGTGTTACGGTGATCCGGCTGTTGTGTATAAGTTATCTTATGTAAAAAAAATCAAAACTCTTAGATTAAGTAAGTTTATAAGGGTAACCCCATATAACTTTGACGAAAACATTAATATCCCATAGTGTCGTCCTAGGCCGTACACATACCGGGTAATGTTATTAAAAGCAATATTTAGCTTTCTCATTCTGCAACAGTCGCACCTAGCAAATAGCTCACATCCATACAATAAAACAGGAACTAAATATGTTTTGGCTAGGAGGATTCTTATTTTAATGGGAGTACAGTGTTGAGTTGGCCAAATGGTTCGCAACATCGAGAAGGTTCAGCCACAGGCATAATTTATATGATCCGACCAAGTAAGACTTTTATTAAAAACTACTCCAAGATTCTTAGCAGAATTCACTTTTTCAATTTCCTGGTTATTAATAAATAAATGGGGTATTATATTAAAATATGTAAGACGTTTTTTAATAATAATTCATTTTGACTTTTTAGGATTAACTGCAAGACCATTTGCTGATGCCCAAATATGTCTACGTTGAAGCTGTTCATTCAAAGAAAGCATGCATTGAGCCAGCACCACAGTGTTACAAATTGTATAAAGTTGTACATAGTCAGCATACATCCTAATCTTGTAATCAATTAATATGTTAGGGAGATCATTAGAATACATAGGAAATAAGAGTGGGCCGAAAATCGAGCCTTGCGGGACACCTCTCGTAGCAGGGAGTGCACTTGATTTACTGGTTAGTGTTTCGACATACTGGTATCTCTTGCTGAGGCATGTTAACAATAAGCGAGTTGCTGTTGAAGAGAAATTAAACATATTAGTTAACTTAAAACAAAGAATATTACGGTCGACAGTATCGAAAGCCTTGGAGTGATCCAAAGTTACTTTTGCCACAATCAATTCCCTTACGAATTTCCTCATCAACATCAATTAATGCAGTTATGCAACTTTGTTTCTCTCTAAATACAGACTGTCGGGATGTAAGCATATTACTTATGTTAAGAAAACTGGTGATCTGTCCATGCATGATTCTTTCAAATGACTTAGATAGATAAGGCAGTATAGCTATAGGCCTGAACTCAGGACCTGTTTTTGGTATCGGTACGATTCTTGCTGTTTTCCAGTTAGAAGGAAATTGACTTGAAGTTAGTATCCTATTAAAAATAGCCGTAATTAGGGGAACGAATTTTTGGCAACAGAACTTTTTAAAAACTTTGGATTTATGCAATCCGCACCTATAGAGTTAGATTTTAATGACAACAAGCTTTCAAGTACATCACACTGATTAATTGTGGTTTGATGATTACAATAGTAACTTAGTAAAAATAGTAAAAAATTTTCATTTATAACTTTTGCATCCGTTTGACATTTTTCCCGGCTAGTATTTTTACCGATTCCGATTACACGTATTATTTTCCATGTCTTCCTGGTGGAGAGAGCATGAGAAAATTTTTCGGCATAAAATTCCGATTTTCTTTTTTTAATTAGTCTATTAACTTTACGTTTAGCAATGCGATAATTATCATAGAGTTCAGTTGTTTTAAATCTTTTCCACCTGCGATACGCAAAATCTCTTTGTCTTATGGATTCTTTTATTTTATCTGAGAACCAAGGTTTTTCCCCGTAAGTGATCCGTTTTGTTTTTAGAGGAACCGTTAAAATAAAAAGAGTATTAATATTCCTTTCGAGGAAAGTGAGTTGGTCATCTACCGAATTTGAATAATACCCGCTACTCCAGTCAATTTTGGCGAATTCTCGCTAAAGCAAATTAACATCTATATTTTTAAAATCACGAAAAGTAATCGTTTGAACTGTTGTTTCTAGTTGGAATTTTCAGGTCATGAAGATCAAGTCATGCTTTGAGAAACATGACGCAGACAACTGATCATATAGTAAGATATTTGATTCATTAGTAACAAAAAACAAATCCAGCAGCGTAATACTGGTAGCAGTAAAATGTGTTGGAGTTGAGGTATTGGGTGTGATTAAACCAAGTAAAGAAAATTATGTTTAAAAATAAATATTTAATGGCTAAATAAAAGTAATAAATTGTTAAATTAAAATATTATAATATAGTTGGAAAAGTCATGTTATATAATTGAATGCAAAGATTTCCAGATATAATAGACTTATTATTATTTATTATTTCATTTGTTAATGATTAGCTGACTCTGGCGTGCTTCGCTACACATAAATACTGTGTGTTTAAAATCAGCATAAATTAGCATAGACGCCTACATATTTGTGTTTACTTTTTATATGAACACGAAAGCGTCGACCGACTTTTTACCTTTAATAATACTTTGTTTAATAATACTATATTTTGGTTAAATATATTACATTATTTTTTAAGTAATAAAACTCTGGTTGTGGCTGGAATTTTTTAAAGTTAAAACCAACCATGTTGCGTTATTGTACACAATAACCACATGATGGTAAAACAATTAACAAATAATGCTTGTCTTTAATGAAGTTTTGCTGAAAACAACTATAATTTGTTCTCTACAACCATAAATTGTTACAAAGAACATAATATTGTTATTGGGACCATATAAAAACTATGTTTTTTATCTGCATGTTCTTTATGAAATTATTTTCACTTCAAACTCGTGGACAGGCGGAGTACTTGTTACTTGTTGTCACCTACACATCTTTTGCCCATTCGAATCAATTGTGTTATCTAAATCGCAATTTTGAACAAATTTTTTCTCAACCTCATTTATCTAGTTCAAAAAAAAAAAAAGAAAAAAGTTCTGTGGAAGTAATTTCAGTTACGTTTTAACTTTTAAATTGTTCTTATCAACGGTATATATAAGAGTGCACAAAAGGGGCTAAGCTGCCGCCAGACCAAATAAGGTCATCCCAATTGTCATCCATTCTATATGTGATGAATTCAGAAAAGCTCTGCAATTATTACCTTTTTTCCAACTTATTTTTATAGGCACAACTTCCCCTCAATTAAGTAAAAACAATCTTAACAAAAGTCAATCGTTATTTTGTTTTCCGAAAGTAAAGCAGTGAGAAATATATCACAATATATATTAAATTTTAATGAACTTTGCTCAAAATAATTATAAATTCCTCTGCCTCCAGATATTGCAATAAAGTGATTTTCAAAGCACAAAATAAAGAGGACAAACAAATAAAATATTAAAAAATAAATCAAACAGAAACCAGTTTCGCGTTACGTATGGCTTTTTAATTCATTCCAAACATTTTCAAAAATAACAACAAAACCAATAAATTATTTATACATCAAAAGAAATGCAATTAACTTGTGTGATATCAATTAATCAATCAGGGTGTTGCACATGCATTTCGATGCCAGTATTTGCGAAAGGCAATTTTAAACAAATTTACTTGAAAACATATACAAATATAAATAAATACACACAAACAAACATATGTACACTAAGTAAAAACAAGTAAATTGAACGAACTAAAACAAGAGACCAAATATTAAAAAAAATAAATAACAACTACAACTACAAGAATGGACAGCAACATCAGATTCTTCCAATCAAAACATTAAAACTGGAAATATTTATTTTCTTTAACACGAATCCGATATAAAGTAATAAAATATACGCCTTTAAATTAAGTACCCTACGCCATGGGAACCAATATATATTATGGTGGTTTCGGAGAAAGAAGCGATATATTTTAAATAAATTTAATGTAATCTCAGGTACAAAAAAATAAGCTGTTGAAATAAGAAAAAAAAATCCATTTAATATTAATAAATTGGCGACTTTCAACCACTAGTCGCCTGTTGAGGTCCATTTTTGTTTCGAACGATCTCCCACACGATTCAAAGAAAAAAATATCATAATAACTAAAAAAATTAACACAAAATTGTCTCAAATAATTTCTTACTTTTGGTGCTCTTAACACTTATGTTGCCCTATCCAAAGTTCATTGCTTATACTTCGCTTCAGTTCGCCACACGTTGGTTCATAAAAATATCTCCTAGCGACTACTCGTACCCGTTTACAGGACACTTGCTGAATTAATTTGCCTCCTCTGATGGTCATGTATACATATAAAAGCAAAAAAAGCATAATAAACTGTAAAACACATATCTTTCCGCAGGGGGAACATTATCCCCCCGTAGTCTGTTTAGCATTCTATCACTACTAGCTATATCTTGGAGCTTTTTTTCCCTCAACTGGGATACTTTCAACTCCATTGAACACTGGTTATGAATTTCACATCCATTGTTCGCCCTCTACAGTCCACTAGACGCAAACTAGGGTCAACTTCGTCCTCTTATGGTTGTTTATACAGATCAACGCAAAAATCTACATAAGAAATATGGGCTTTTAGCCTTTGAAGTATTTTAATCCCGTAAAGAGGTCGCTAAGACGTATTTGGCAGTGAAGCCAACTGTCCGTTGAGGCCTATTGGCCTTGAATTATTGGTTCCCAACGCATTTTTTTGTAAAGATCAAAATAACCAAAAATCATCACAGCTTAAAAAATAAGTAAACACGAAACATGAAGTAAAATGTTCTAAGAATAACTTTTAAACACAAAAATTATCGAAATTATATCTAAGATATGGTGGTTGATACGCCTGAAGTGTCTGTTTCCTGAAACCCTTGCACATACCACTTAAACACAACTTCCAATAGAAATACAGGAGCATCAAATTGGTATTATGGAGATTAAGAACATTGTGTCAAACCTTTTGACATGTGGTAAATGAACGAAATTAATGAATAGAATTAGCTCAGCACTGAAAAATGTTGAAATATTTTATTCAAACAGTTTTATTTGTAACTAGCTGATCCGGTGTGCTTCGCTACCCCACTCGTTATTAAATAAAATTAAAATTAATAAGTATTTATATTCATGCCAATACCATATATAGCAAATACTGCCGCCGTTGTTCAAAAAATGCCCAAGATATGACGATACTAAATTTTGGGTTATATGGACGAGGCCACGCCCCTTTGTCCACTCCCAACTTTATTTAGTCAAGAATATCCTATTGCGAAAATTTAATGACGATTGGTCCAGTAGTTAAGACTATATTAGGAGTTTTAATTTTTCTAAAAAGGGGCGGGGGGGCCACTTTTCTCCTGGTACGTATTCCCAATTATGCCAATACCATATGTACCAAATATCGTCGACGTAGGTCAAAAAATGGCCAAAATAAGGCGATTTAAATTTTTGGGTTAAATGGGCGGTGCCACGCCTCTTTGTCCAATTAAAACTTCATATAGCCTATTATTCCTTCCAGAGTCACAGTAACATGCTGTGAAAATTTCAGAAAGATCGGTCCAAGGGTTTGGCCTCCTATAAAGCACAAATAAACAGACAGACAGACAGACATTCATTTTTATATATATAGATATAGAATTTTAACAGGCACATCCTTTATATAAAATACTAACAGGTCCTTTGTTACGCCTGAGTATTTACATTGAATCAAATCCATTGGTCTTTTATCTGTTCACAATGCGAGTTCGATGAAACAGAAACTTAAAATTATTACTCACTGACAGCTCCTTATGTGTATGCAATGCATAATACGCTTCATAGACGCCTAGGTATTTGTTGCTGCTTTTCTTTTATATGGACAAAATCATGTGTTGCCATGAAAACTGATAACTCATGAATGCGTCTACCGAATAGACAAACCATCTCCACGACCATACGAATAAACCCTGAAAATTTAATCGAATTCGGTTTGACCGATCGTGAGTTAAAAAGTCACAATACACTTCCAACATTTATATATATATATATATATATATATATTTAAATCATTAGTAGGGTGTTATAAAAATATTATAAAGCCTCTAAAATAATTTTAAGACATGAAGGTGTAACATGACAACGTCAAAGTAATTTAAACAAAGCGGTTTCATATTGATCTCAGCTTAATGTTGTACAGTGATTTAAAGTAAATTAGCAAATTGAAATATATTTTTAAAAATAAAAAATATGTGTAAACATATTTTCTCTTAATTGGTTCGTATTCTTGTTTCTGCATACATTTTTTAAATGCAGAAAAATAAAATAAAAAATAAAAATTTTTTTTTTAGTTAATTGAGGAAATTTAATTTAGCTGAAGCAATAAATGAAAAATACTGAGAAAATTTAAATTGACAGCAAAGATTTAAAATCAATTTAATAAAACATCATAAACAGATGAACAAGTGGTAATTTGCACAATTTTTTGGAGAGCATAAGACGAAATAAAAAAAATAACAATAAAAACTGAAAATTCCTTTTTTTTTTGATAACCATATGTCGAAGAGTTCTTATACAACTTGTATCTCGATTTTTCTACAACAACTCTACGTTATAAATTAAATTTACAAGCAAGAAGAAAATCTATATTTGTATAATAATAAATATTTTATTTTTTTATATATTTATTTTGCATAAGAAAAATCACTGACGCATGCAATTTCTCCAATGATAAAATAAAAATTTACACAGACGTTGGTATATTGTATGTAAGAGTCAGCATTGTGTTATGTCATTGTTATTTGTAGTCAGTATAATCTTTCGACATTATGACCAACAACCATCATCCAACAAAAGAAGTCAATTTTTAAATTAAATCTACACTTTTTCTTCTTCTTGGGGTACTTTGTATGCTTTCCTTAATCTTTAATAAAAAAAAAAATTCTAGTTTTTTTATTTACAATAGTTAAATACACTATGAAGTTCCAAAATAAGTTTAGATTTTGAAATTGATAAGGACGGGCAGAAAAGGTCACATTGACTTTATTTAAAATTTCCCACTGTTAAAAAATCTTAGTAATTCAGGGTGTCCGCCGGGAAGGTATACTACTTTGTTTTACCGCCATTTTGGCAAACATTAATCTTGACAGTTTACATATGGCAATCACGAAGTAGACATATGGAAAATTTATTGTGGAAAAATATTCGATAAACCAACGTGTTTTAATCGTTAAAATATTTCATCAAAATCAATCATCGATTACTGAATTGATAAAAAAGTTATGTGAAATTTTTTGGAGAAAAAAACGCACCAACAAAATGCACCATTTATCGTGTAGTGAATGATTTCGAAGAAAGAGGGTCTGCAAGTGGTAGACCGAAGCATGAACCACAACTTAATAAAAGATCGGCTGATCGTATTCAAAACAATCTATCAACCTCAAATCGACGCCGTGCTTAGGAGCGTGGTCTTTAAAGAACAAGGTGAATGAATAGAAAAGTCGATTCTGGGTAATACAAAACCCTCAAATTATTCATCAGTCGCCTCTGCATCGATTAAAAGTCTGCTGTGCATTTTAGTCAGGAGGAATCATCAGGCCTTCCTTCTTTGAAAATGAAAACGGCATAGCGGTAACTGTGAATGGGGAGCGATATCGAAATAATTGAAAACTTTTTAAAACCACAACTGCAAGCTTGATTAAGATGTAATATCAACAAGACAGCGCCACATCGCAAACAGTCAGGATTACAATGGAATTGCAGCGAGACCTCTTTCCACAACAAGTTTTTTTAAGAAATGGTCATATTGATTGGCCGTGGAGATCGCCTGATTTGACTGCTCCGGACTTCTTTTTGTGGAGATATGTGAAAATCAAGCTTTATGCAAATAAACAAGAAACGTTTAAGCGACTCAAACAAAATACTCGTGATGAAATTAATGAAATGCCGCGTGAAATGTCTGAGAATGTACTGAAAAATGTGATCAAAAGGCTTGCATTTGTAAGGCTAATCCGAAAATTTATCTGATATTGTATTTCATACATAATTGCGGACATCAAATTAAACATTAATCAATACAAAATCCATTCTCTTTCATTTAAATAAAATTATGAAAAAACCAAGTAGTATTCCTACCGGCGGACACCCGGTATTTTTCACTTTTTGCCTACCATTGTAGCCGCAGCTATTGCTCTGTTTTAATGACTGCTTGTTTGTTCCGCGTTTGTCAACTTAAAAAATCTGTGTTTCGTTTCTTTTAGCTAGGAGTTTTCCTTCGGAGTTCGCAATTTCTCGTGCTCGATCGTTATACTTCTTGAGAAACGATCAACTATAGAACATTTTTCACGGTTTTCTGGCCGCCAGTCAGCATGCTTCTGCAACAACCACAATAGTACACCCTGCCTGCTAAAGTGAGAGTCTTTCTGTTGACAATCACGTTTACATTACTTCTTATTTTGCGTTAAATCCTATAACTGTGAGTAGCGAGAAACTTTGAATTGAACAATATACAAACGTAAATAAAACACAAACAAATGCAGTTTCTTTTTGTATAAGACTAGGAGACAAATAAAGAGAAACGATAACATCACGAAAATTGCTTCAAAGCCGTGATTTAAATACATTGACTTATATTTTAAACGTTTATAGACAGATACCAGAAATCGAATTTGTATTTCGCTATAACAAAAAGTAGAAAATATAAGATTTAAACCTAAATGGTGTGTTCATGGAATGTCCAGTTTTGATGTGTGTGTATTGACTAGAGTTTTTAACAAATATCAAAAAGATAAAATTACAAATTAAAGGAAACCCTTTGTGTACGAGTAAAAATCTCTAACTCATTATATCATTATATCCGCGATAGAGAGGATACAAATTTTAACTTGAATTTGGTTTGCTTAAATGAAAAATACCTGGATGTTTTTATCTCAGCCAAAAGTAGACATAAGCTACCTGTTTAAACGGTACTAAACGTTCTAAATGGCACCTTGCATAATTCTAGCCTTAATCATTCCTTGACAACAGAAATTGCTAAAATGCAAGTCAATAATATTTTCACATTCAAATTCAATGAATTTTTGGGGGAAAAATTTAATATGAACAGCATTTCTCAATCTTGACCGCGTATTCAATGTCACAAAGAGCAGATGACTTGAATGAATCCCCTCTTTAAAAAAAATTAAGGCCAAAACTGTTATCAGGTGTTGATAATATGCCTAACGTTGTATTGCGCAAATTACCTGATAATCCGATATTCAAATACGGACTTTTTTTTAATAACATGTTGAACAATGCTTACTTTCCTAGGTTTTGGAAGCATGCTTAAGTAATAATTTTGCCAAAAAAAGATAAGGATACGATAGCTTGCTTCCAAATATCAGCAAAGTATTGAAGTTTGTATTAATATTAAAATCGTAAAATTTAGCGAAGACAATAATTTAGTTAATGATAGACAATTTGGTTTTAAATAAAAGCACTCACCAATTCATGTAATTCATTTACTAGTTTCAAATATTCAATGGAATTTAAATACCTTTGACAGTTTTTGGATTCCGGGCCTTATTTATAAATTACTTAAATATAGATTCCCAAAACATTTTATAATCCTTATACATAACGTGCTCAATAATAAAACTTTAACTGTTTATGGGAAAGATACAGTTGGTACTATGAAATTTAGAATTGTAAATGGACTGCAACAGGGAACTGTAAGTTCTCCAATATTATTTAATTTATACCTACTTGATTTATTAGACAAAATAGACAATGTTATAGTTTTCGCAGATGATATTACTATATATCATGCCGACAATACTGTAAAAGGAAATAATAGTGGTTTGCAAAATAAATTTTCAATAATTGAAAACTATGCAAAATATTGGCACATGAAGATTAATTTAAACAAATGTGAATCTTTCCTTTTTAGGCCACCGATTGGGAAATGTAATAATATAAGATGAAACTGGAAATCGTTTGGTATTAGATCCATGAATAATATACGCAAACAGACTGTTAGGCTATTAGGGATTGAGTTAGATAAATTTCTATACTTTTACAATCACATAAACCTGCAACTTATTAAAGCTACGAAAGCATTTTTTTCGTATAAAAGATTTTTTTTCAAAATATATACAACTAAGGGTTAAAATTAGCATGTACCAGTCTTTAATTAGACCATTTTTATCATATGGCTGCCAAATATGGTTTAATATATGCCCTTTGAATATGGAAAAGGTACGCATATTTGAAAGAAAATGCCTCAGATGTAGTACTTCATTATACAGGTCAAAAAGTAGTAACTGCAAGAAATATGTATCAGACAAAATCCTCTATGAAGTATCTAGATTTGATAATTTTATTATCCACATTATAAGAGATCATATTCTAAGCAGTACCAGTACCACTATAAATAATTTAATATTGGCTTCTTACTACGTTGACGAGGAGTACGTTTCTACTCGTAAGACACTTGAAAGTGGATTCATTCCACCTGAAGCATTTTCTTTTCTTGATATACATGGTTTTATTCAAAACGAAGATGGTATTCCTATATTTTATCATATTTATAGAAGCAAAAATAACAACAATCAAAGAAAGATTTAATTTTTCTTTATTTAATGAATATCTTTTTAAACATTTCTGGAATTTTCAGGTGGTTATGCTGAACACATTTATAAAGAAAATACTAGAAATTAATAATTTTTGAGTATTAAAAACGATAAAAAAAAATCGAATCGAAGATTAATAAATTATAATTAATCTTACGCATCTTTTAATAAAAATTAGAATGATGTTTGAAACTCCCTGGATTGTTGCTAAATTTTTAATTAGAAAATTTTATTGTTTTTTTTTAGTGAATATTTTTTTTTCTTTAGAAATCCGTAGACTTTTCTTTGCATTTCTGTCTCTGACAATAATTGAGTAAAAAATTCTACCTCTAAACTATAATAAAAATGGATTTTGTGACTATTTTTTGCCTCTGGTGAATATTACGTAACTATTATTTTTAAAAGCCGTTCCTGTGATGCTTACAGGATGGAGATTAAATTGTAGCCTCAAACTTACATAAAATCAAGTAAAAAACACCACACACAGTTACCATGTTATAACCTATGCTAGGCTATTGCAGAGCAGTTTCAGGTAATTAAAATTAGATGCTGCACAAGTACAGAAAAAGCTTGTCAGGATGCAATAACTTAAACGCATATCAAAATTGTTGTAAGTTGGTTGAAAAGTGGACTTTCTTACGTAACTAAGCAGGCCAAACTGGTTTAAGGGAACTTGTTTTTTAAGAAGCCTTAAACCCATAGAATGAATCAAACAAATAATAAGTCTTAATTTCCCCTAAATCCTTCCTCAAATATGTATTTATTTAAACGGCAGAAAGTGTAACTGTAGTTCATTTTATTTTCAACTTCTTATATATTTTTGTTTGAATATATAAATGTAAGTATTTATTTAAGGACACACATAGATTGTAAGCCGTAATAAACAAAAAAAATTATTTAAACAAATAAAACAAATTCTGTCAGAATTTATATTTTGAAATAAAGGAACTTGTCTAAATTAGTAAACGTCAACAAAAGAAAAATGGAACAAAACCATACACACTCTTAAAAAATAAAACATACAAATTAGACAAAAATTGTTAAACCTAGAACCAGTATTTAAGAAATAAATCTTTTGTTTTTTATAAAATTGATGAATTGAAAAACATCTAGTTTTGAAATGTGCACAAATGAAAAAATTATGAACCAAAAGTCTTCAGCACAAAGGAACATTTTTTAAATATAATTGCATTCGTTTGTGTTCCGTTTTGAAACAAATACCGATAGTGAACGTAACATTTCTCTTTCGTCAACAATGTTTTCGCTTGAGGTGTTAGGGTGTTTTGACCAAAATTAACTTTCACCGTAATATGAAATTATTGCCTGCGTTTAAAATATTTTAGAAAGAATTCAAATCAACTCTTGTCATTGTAGATCAACAAAACTTAGAAATGTATGTATTTTTTAAATTTTTTTTTCCTGAATTCATTTTTTTTTTTTTTGTTGTTTTCAAGTTAGCTGCATTTTTCAAGGTATATAAAGGGTCATCCAAAAAACGCGCCTACATGTTTCTTTGAAATAAAACACAAACTATTTGCAATTTTTTCAAGCTGTTTTTTTATTAAAAGTATGATCCATTACAATTATAAGTGGAATAGAATATCATTCAAATGTCCACCATAACTGCGTCTGCAGACATCAATCTGAACATCGAAATTTTCAATGACTTTCCGACATGTTGCTGGTGTTATTTCACGAATTTCAACTTGAATGTTGTTCTTTAGATCATTAATTGTTTGTGACTTGTTAGCATACACTCGACTTTTCAAAAAACCCCCTAAAAGAAATCTAATGGTGTTAGATCACATGACCTTGGAGGACAATTGAAATCTGCATTTCGTGAAATTACACGTTGAGGAAATTTTGATCGCAAAAGCGTAATGTTTTCTCGAGTTGTGTGACATGTAGCACCGTCTTGCAGGAAATACACGTCAGACACATCAATATGATTCAACTGTGTCCATAAAAAGTCTCTCAACATTGATTGGTATCGCTCAGCATTCACAGTAACAGCATTTCCAGCATTATCTTCGAAGAAAATGGCCCAATGATTCCATTTGCCTAAAACGCACACCAAACAGTAACTTTTTGTAGGTGTAGAGATTTTTTATGAATAACCCGAGGATTTTCATCACCACAGATTCGACAATTTTGCTTATTGACGAATCCATCCATTCTGAAATGAGCTACGGTCACTAAACAAAATTTTGCCTGAAAACAATGGATCTGTTGTTGAATGATGTAAACGCGTTGTTGCAATGTGTACCTGTCAATGGTTAAAACTGTACTACCTTCTAATAAAACAAAATGGCTTATGTCATTTGAAAAGATGTCACGTGTAAAAATTATATAGAGCTGACATCTAGGCGTCACATTTGGATAACCCTTTACTTTATGTTGTAATTCGTATTCGCATGCAACTTGTTTGATAATATGAAAAACCCACTGATCGTTTTAACGAATCAGCAACAGCTACTAGACTAAATTCAGCATAAATCTATTTGTGAAACTTTAACGAGGTCTGTTTAGAGAAAATTAAAATAACGAAAAATTTCTTTTTGTTATAAATAATAATACCTTTGTGAATATACAAAACCAAAAATTTCATTGGAATAAGCGTATAATATTTGAATAAAACTAAATCCCCTATTTATGTAAATTAAAGACTTAAAAATAAAATTTTATTCCCATTAATTTCTAAACACAACTCGCAAGTCTTGAAAAATAATATGCAACTAAAATGCAATACTAAATAACTATGTTGGACATGAAGAAGAAAACTATACTGATGTTGATGTTGTTGATGATGATGATGATGATGATGAGATGGTGGTGGTGTACCCGCCTGCTAAACTTTTAAAATGTCAATCAATTGTTTGTAGAATGTCAGAGTTGTCTGACATCTTTTAAAATGAACTGACAAAGACGATTTATGGTTAAACTTTAAGATGGCGTATAACAAACATATACAAGTCTACAATGGATCTACACACTTGAAATTTTGCCACAAACTGTTAGTGATACTCTTACACTGCTATTTACTTGACCAGTATAGAAGTACATTTAAGAAGAAAACAAGTTAGAAGTTGAGTTACTTTAAAACACACACACAAACTTTACTAAGACTTATAGTGTCTCTCTGTGTTAATCCTGCTATACAGAGACATACAAAAAGAGTTTGATGGACATATGAAATAATTTTTTATTAATTTGCAAAATACTTTTTTTTAGTTTGTACTAAAATAAAGTTTTTATTGCTAAAATTATATAAAAATTTTTTATTTATAAAGTTACTTCTTTAAATAGATGATGTTTACAATGTATACAACCCAAGGTAGATATACGCGAAGAATGCTAATAAAAGGTGTAGCGATCCAGAAAATGCAGCATTACATTCTGCAGCTATCTAGTTTGTTTTTCTATTTTCTTTGGAAAACATCCATATTTGTAAATAATTTTTCTTTCTCAAAAATTTTTAGAAAGTAAAATAATAAAAAAAATAAATAAATTAAAGCCAAAATCAATTTAAATGTTTTTTATATATAAGATTTTTTTGAGCTAAAGTAAATATTTACAATGAATGTGTGTTGTTATAATTTAAATTGTTATTGACATAACTCAATTTTAGGTCTTGTTAAAGTGTCAAAATCTGAAATTGATAGTTACATGTTTAACGAAATTTACAAAATATTGTTGTTGCTGCTAAATTTACTTTGCATAACGTTGGTTTAATAGTCTCTCACCAACGTTATTGTTACCATCATATTTCACGCTTTTGTCGTCATTGTCAAAGTAGCTTAAGTCGCTCCCTGCCTGTTTGACTACTGTTTTCCAAAGTTATTTGTATTTTGTTTTTCTCTTTCCGTTTCTTTGTGCCTTTTAGTTTTTATTTCACAATTTGTTGTATTTAGTTTCATTTAAATGACCATCTGTCTATTTATTCATTTGGAAAATATTTAATTAATTTTTGCCAATATTTTGTATATCAAAAACTTGTACTACTTTTATTCATAACGTTGTCGTAGTTGGGGAGCCAAAGAAAAAAAAATTAAATTTCAATTATAATTCAAACTATACCACACCTACATACAAACAATACTTAATACTATTTTACTATGCACAATGGATTGCAAATAGACGAAAGCTTGTAGATTTATTGAAAGGAGTGTTCTTCTATTCTTATTTTTTTTTATATGCAAAGATCAAGCTTAAGAAGAAGACACTCAAGAACAATTCGACTTTTAGCTTTAATTATCTTTTTTTTTTGTTCAAATCGAAGTATGTTTTTTAAAGTACGATAAAGCAATAAAAGAATAAAGCCTGTTAACATTTTTAATATCGGACTTAACCAATCAGTGGGCCACAGATTCCTACTTCCAATGAATATTTGTTTCAAAAGGACATGGTTATATGATGCACATTCCAAATGTGATATCGAGTACGCGGCTAATTTATATGCAAATAAACAATTCTCTGTTTTTCACTGTGTAACATATGCCTCAAAATAGCAGGTCCGTTTGAAAAACCCGATCTAAAGCAAATTAGATATAACAACTCTTTTTTGTTAAGCCGATAGAATATACAATATACTCCACTTACAAAACTGAATGCACGAAAAGCTAGAGATCTCTTAGAAATTCACCCTTATTCTGTAAGGCGTCGGCAATACAAGGCGACGCCAATTTTAATCATTTTTTGAAAATCGGTATTATCGTTGTCAATGTTGCCATTTATCGATAAATGGCAATATGATTTTGGTATTTTATAAGGAAATGTGGCATTGATAGTGTCTCAAATTGCCGTTTATATTGTCGTTTGTGATTTTGTTGCAGTGTAAAAGCAAAAAAATTAAATAAACTATAAGAGTAGTAGAAATAAAATTGAAAATGAGGAAACTGAAGATAACCAACCCACCTCAACCAATTTGAAAGTTGTTCACTTTTCAAAGAGCCACTGTTTCTCCTAATTTTAAGGAACAGTGGGAAATTATTGCGACCGCTCTAAACGCCCTCGGCCCACCAAATAGTATAGAATATAATATATAGTACTGGAGGCAGTACATTTAAGCAGCTGGTACTAAGCGCCTTTGAAGAAAATGATTTGTCAGCTCAAAATCTAAAAGTAAGTCAACCCTAAAGGTATGGTTCAGGGAGTATCAAGTGAATAGGATTTTCTTAAGGTCACAGACAATGCCTATTTGAACGTTGTAAAATCATTTCAAATGGTAAGCTACGTTCCCCCAAGAAGAGGGGTATTTTGTAATCACTCAATTGAGGAATTTAATTGAATAGAAAATATAACTTGACGTTGAAAAATTATTGTTGATTGCTGTTTAATTCAGCCGGAAATAATTTTCGAACCTTAAATGAACAAACATAGCACTAGTTTGAAATGGATACTTTTAAATTTCTGTCTAAGAAGTCTTCTTTGCATCATTTTTTTAATTTCTTTATCAGTCAGTGTCGGAAGGAAAATTAATTTTTCAAATTTTCCAAAAATTTATAAAATCAACTGACTCAAATATTAGATATGTGTTTTATTTCTTATTGACATGATCGATAAACAGGCAACATCGACATTAAACTGTTAGCGAATATCACATTTGTATGTGTTGAAGTGATGTTGTCTTAAATGTGACGATGATTTTGCTGACGCCAAACAGAAGAATGGTAATTAATAAAGGGCTCTATGAATATCTACAACTATATTTTATTATACCCGTCATATAAAACCCTTTTCTGTAATATTTACGTACGCTTATGTAAAAGTAATACAGACAATCGAATTGTAAAATATCTGAGATGTCATCATCGATGTCATGAAATAAGTTTTCTTGAAGCTTAACCTCCACTATGTTAAGCAAGCAAGCAAGTGTTCTGATTCATGTCACGTTCAAAATAATTCGTTTTATTTTTAATACTATTTTAAGACTTAATCGTTATCTATTCTGCAAGGTCTGTAGCTAAAATTAGCCAAAAATACGTCTTGTAGTTCCTCGTAGTAATGTTTAAATATATGTTGCTAACGGCTTATGATTTTATGTCGAATGCCGGCTAAATAAGTTGGGCCAGCAGAAAGGATTTGTTAATAATATATGACAGGCTGATAGGCTTACCTCATCGGTATTTGCAGAACGACTATCCAAGCCCCTTGGAACACAAAAGTAATATAACATTGAGGTCATATAAAAAGTGTGGCGGGTTAAAATTAATCAATGAGAGATAAATCACGGAAGTAGCACGACCTAAGGAGCTGCTGGCGGTATTTTAAAATTAGTTTAAAAAAATCTTCGCCCACAGCAGACTTTTTAATACTTGGTATATGTTCGAACCGGCAAAGAGGTTCAAAACTTTAAACCCTAGAAGTTAGAAGACGGATCAACCAAATAAGGAGAAATAAAATCTCCAAATAGAAATCGACAATACCTACTTTGTGATCTGGCAGAAGGTGTATTTCACAAACGAGCCAACCGGCGTAATTAATCATTTATTCTAGTTCTGGAAGCTTGATCCGCTCTAATTAGTGAAAGATATGTGCAGCTGTTGTACAGTCTGGCAGATATTCAATAAGTATGTGTTAAATTTTTTTTTTTTGCCTAATAAGTACTTATTTGCACCAGCGTCCTATGGCCCGCAACAAAAGAGGAACCAATCCGCTTTGAAATTCGGCATCATTAATAGAGAAGTACGAAAGCCTCATAACGATATTAACTGATCAGCCTTTAAATGGAACCCGCTCGGCCAATACCTGCAGAAGGCTATTAAATGTAGAAACATTGGAAGCGGATCGCTCCTGGCGAGAAATCGAGAAAAACACAGCAAATTAAAAATTTCCCTCTGTTTACTATTGGGAAAAATAAGGCAACAAATATTCCATTAATTTATTTTTAAGTGAAAAGATTGTGGAACAGTTTTAAATGCGTAGGGATAAACTGTTATATTTGATTTCCTTTTTTGTGTATAAAGGGTTATTTCTGGTATTGAACACTTTTTTATTTCTTGTAACTTTCTTGTAATTGAGTCGAGATCGATTCCATTTAATACTTTATCAAAGTAAATTACCAAAAACATTTTAAGTAAACTATTTAATTATTTTTTATTTATTTATTTATTTTTTTTTTTTGTAACAAGTTTAAACACTTCCTTGTACAGTGATACGAGGGCTGCTCTATATATTTCTGGCCTAATAGTGAAAATGCGAATATTTGTAATCAAAAATGGTTTTATTGTTTTTCAAAGTATTCTCCAGCATGATTTATACACTTTTGCATGCGCTCAAACCAGTTGTCGAAGCACTTTTTCCATTCCGATTGAGACACCTCTAAACATGGTTTTTTAACACTTCAACAGCTTCTTCTGGCGACAAAAATCGTTGACCACGCATTTTTTCTTGATGTGCGGAAACAAGAAGAAGTCATTATGGCGGATGACCCATTAATTCGACGTTTTGGCTCGCATTGTCATGGTGAACAATGATTCGTCTTCTCTTGTTGGTTTTTCGAATTTCTTCGATGACTTCAGGCAAACAAATTGTAGTGTACCACTCAGAAGTGACCATCCTACGTTGCCCAAGTGGAACAGTCGCCACATGACCAGTTTTGCCGAAGAAACAGGCGACCATTTGCTTCGAAGTGCTTCTTCCACGAACAACTTTCGTTGGATTTTGCTCGTCTTTGAAGACCCACACGGTCGATTGTTGTTTCGTTTCGAGCTCATACGCATTGATCCATGATTCGTCACCTGTGACGATCTTATAAACGTCTTTTGAAGCACCGCAACCGTATTTTTGCAACATTTCTTTGCACCAATCGACACGAGTCTTTTTTTGAGTGACTTTCAAAGTATGCGGGATCCAACGAGAACAAACCTTTTTTACGGCCAGGTGTTCATGCAGTATCGAATGTATGCTGGTGGAAGAAATGTCCAAGGATGTCTCTATCTCTCGGTATGTCGCATGTCGATCTTACATTATGAGTTCACCCACGGCATCAATGTTCTCTGGCACAACAGCCGTTTTTGGACGACCTTCACGGAATTCGTCTTTGAGCGAGCTTCGGCCACGATTAAATTCATTATACCAATTTTTTACAGTGCTATAGGATGGTGCTTCATCGCCATAGAAAGATTTAAGTTCATCAATGCACTCTTGTCGTGATAATCCACGTCGAAAATTGTGAAAAATGATGGCACGAGCTCACGAGTTAATTTCATTTTTTTCTATATTAATTTTTTCGTCACTGTAAACAACACAAATAATGGTCATACCTCAAAACGTTTTGAGTACGATTTTGCTTAAAAATGACAAACTTTCCAATGGAAATGTCAGATTGCACTTGGCAGCACTCAGTGTTGCCAGGCCAGAAATATATATAACAGCCCTCGTAAGAATAAAAAATTGGGGAGTTTATAAATTAACATTGTCACTGCCTTAACTCTTTAACTGATAATAAATGACAGAGAATATAAAATTCTACGAATTATTTCACCACTTGTTAGTATTCTAAAAATCAAAATATTTACAACCACTATTTGAGGCTGAAATTTGGACACATTGAGCAAAATGTTAAGAGAAGTCATAACTGATATCAGACCGAAAATGGAATGTATAGGCCGGTGTTTCAAAGACTACTGTGGTATTACTCGATAGCGTGCAGGAGGGAGCAATGAAGCTCATTTATAACAGCAGGGTATCCAGTTCTATTGATACATTGGAGCATCGACGCAATGTAGAGTGGGTTCCTTGTTTAATTGTTACTACAACGGAATATGCTCTTACGAAAGGGACCTGCTTGTTGAAAACCTTAATTTCTCCCGCGCAACGCGCTCTGCATCAAAAGCGCATCCCTTTGTGGTCGATTGGGCAGTAAATCACACTAGGCATTACAGAGAAAATTCATTTTGTAGCCGTGCAGTTCGTATGTGTTATAAGATACCTGCGGAAATCTCTCCTGTCGCTTTTAGTATGCAAAGATATAAATCAAATGTCCTTGTGACTGTTTCTCCATCCTACGAAAACATTTATTAGAACTTACTTATCTAATTAAAGCCAGTGTTTCTTTTTTGTTCAGTTTTAAAATTAATTATTAACACGTAAATTTATTTTATTAAAATTTGTCCTTATTTTTATTAATACTCAACCCATTGTGCCTTAACATTATATGTATAAAAAAATAAATAAATAAAGTGTGGTAATGTTGTAACATTTGAAATGTATAAAAATCTAACATACCTTTTTCAGTACGTTAGACACATTGATATATTAACGCCACCATAATTTTCAGCCAAAAGTTAGACAAACACACATTAACACACACTGACTCACAGCTTTATATATTCACTAATATAAAAATGAAAACTTGTCGCTCATTTAATGGTCTCGACAGTTTTATTTTATGGAAAACTAATGATTTCGATTGTGAACATTGAAACAAAACTGCATATTTTTGGAAAACGTATATGAGTGTGTGTGTGTGTCTGATATTAGTATCAATAAAACATTTTAATAAATCAAATAAAAGGTCAAAATTTAATTAATTGAAAGATTTTGACATAAAAATTAGAGAAATACGTAAATAAGTTTGCACTGAAATGGCAAAAGTAATAAAATAGATGAAAATTAAACTTAACACTTTGTGCGAGTATTGTTTATACAATGAGATTATGGAAAATCGATGTCATCATAAATTGTTAAACTAAAATCTGTAATTGACAAACAAAGCAGTTTCTTTTTAATGACAAATTTTTTTTTAATTTAACTTAACTTATGAACGTATAAACGCAAACGTATAATAAAAATGCTTTAAATTTTAAAATAAATTCTAAAAAATGCAAACATATTTCGCTCAATACAAAAAAAAGCAACACTACAAAGAAACTAAAAGAAAGCACAACCAAACTCAATGACAGCTCATTCGTCAACTGTTAAACAAAAGAAATATGCACTTTATAAAAGAAAATTTTGAACTTTTACATCAACAACAATTTCTTGTTTTTGCTATTGCTCTTGTCATCTTCCAAGACATCTTATTCATCTGTCCATTCATTTTTCCAATTCATCCATTCTTTAGTGTGTTGTTTCTTTCATCTATAACCCATATGTTTAACAACTAACACACACACACACACATACACACATGCAAATACACAAACACACTAACAAAAGTCTGTAGACGCCATGGGTGACGTTTGTTATAATATTGATGCAATGTCTTTAACATTGCATCATCTTAGAGGACTTCTTATCTTTCGTTGTTTTTTTTTTCTTCTCTAAGTTTTGTTGCTCTATTTTTTTCCTCTTCCTTGCAATAAAAAGAAAATAAGGCAGCAACAACAACAACTATAGAGATGAATGCTTTCAAATCCATAAAGGAGATCTATCAAACTAAGGATGCATTTGAGCTCTGTATGAGCCACTGGGCAGGGATTTAAATGAATCACGTGTTGAGCATTAATTGACTAAAAGCATGGAATATATAAAAGACTTGCTGAACCCGATGTGCTTCGCTACCCCCTTGGGTTATATGGGCGAGGCCACGCCACTTTGTCCACTCCCAACTTTATATAGTCAAGAATAACCTATTGCGAAAATTTAATGACGATTGGTCCAGTAGTTAAGACTATATTACGATTTTTAATTTTTCTAAAAAGGGGCGGGGTCCCACCCACTTTTCTCCTGGTACGTATTCCTAATTATGCCAATACTATATGTACCAAATATCGTCGACGTAGGTTAAAAAATGGCCAAAATATGGCGATTTAAATTTTTTGGTTATATGGGCGGTGCCACGCCCCTTTGTCCAATTAAAACTTCATATAGCCTATTATTCCTTCCAGAGCCACAGTAACATGCTGTGAAAATTTCAGGAAGATCGGTCCAAGGGTTTGGCCTCCTATAAAGCACAAACAAACAGACAGACAGACATTCATTTTTATATATATAGAAAAGCAAAGTTACTTGCTGCACTTTATTTTTTAATCAGTTTAAATAAAACAAGTAAGAGTGCTATATTCGGCGGAATCTTATATACCCTTCACCATCTATGTAAATCTGGGCTGACAGGGACTTAAAAAAGGAGAAAAAAAAATTACATAAAAATATTATCGGCTCTTAGTGGGTTAAGCAATTTTCAAAAATTTTAGTATTTCCTTTAATATCTCTTCAAAAGCTTCAAAATGATATCCATATTGATATCTTGAAAAATTTTTAAATTTAAGACACCCGTAACTCGGAAAATATGGGCGAGCGCCAATTTTTCACTAGATGTTTTTTTCTTATCTTTTAATTTAATCTCGCGTCGTATTTCTTTTTTTTATTGAAGTTACTTAATCTTCCAAATGATATAAAAAAATTAGAGGTAGGTGTGCCAGCTGCTTCGAAGGACATGGACCAATCACGCTGATTTCCTCTTTCGACATTAATTATTAATTTTTCTCTAGCTGATCTAGTTGCTCGGCAAACTCGATTTCAACGCTAATACGGACTATGAATAAGAAATCAGTGTATACATATTTTTGTGGGTCAGAACGGATATTGTAAAAATTACAAATGGAATGACAAATTTATTTTTGCGCTTTTTACACTTTTTGTGGTAAAGGGTATAAACAAAATTTGCGAAACACTTTTATATCAACTGCTGCAAAACAAAAAATATATAAATTCTAACGTACACCGGCTGAGAATATAATACAGGCTTACTTATTAGTGCAGAGGGTTCCTAGAAAAAGACATTAGTATTAAGTCACTTAACACCGAAATATTAAGAAATAAAATTTATTTAATGTCTCTTATAATGGAACCTCTACTTAACGGGTGGTTTTCTGCAATATTATAATACTGACTTACAGCTGCTAAAATATAAGGAGAATTGAAATTAGAAATAATGAAACAGCCCTACAAAATCAAACTTTTTTTGGTGCAACTCTGTTTGTACCTGATGTCAATTAAAATCTGCATTGAACATTTGCGACAATGGGAAAAAGGCATACGTAAGTCTATGAAGTTTGGAGTGCCTATTATCTGGCAAGAGCCTCAAGCACGTCAAGTAAAGACCCCACTAATTTTGAGGCCTCCATGACTGATCTAGAACAAATTGCTTGGACATCTTTTGTATCAGTCAAAAAGCAATTTCTTGAAATCACAAGGCAGAAAACTATGTACAATTAGTAGAAAAAATGTTGCTTAGATTTAAAAATTTATGCTGTAATATGAGAATAAAAACACACTATCTCAATAGTCATATTGATCACTTTTCTATTATAGGATATCGTAGCAAAGAACAAGGAGAACGCTATCACCAAGTTATAAAAACTATGGAGAATAGGTATCAAAGCAGATTGGATACTAATATAATAGCTGCTTGATGCTGGGGAATCATGCGTCGCTGCCCAAATCAATTTTACTCTAGAAAATCGCTTTAAAGTTAATTTCTTGATGTATAAAGTGTAAATAAATCAATATTACTTTCAAAAATAAAAAATCTCTTAAACTAGATCTGCTACAAAAAATTCAGTAACGGACTTAATATCACGTGATAAAATATACTCATAATCAGGGGGTCGATTCTGGTTCTGTGAAACTGTGAAATGAAAAAAAAAAAATTTAATTTTCGTTTTCATAACAGCTTTTCATATTATCATTTCACAATTACACAAATAGAGATTCCCGTTCTTTTAATGAAAAAGTGTTTCATTCAATTGTAGCCGTGAAACTTTCGTTAGATATATTATGTTAATAAAATCTAAAAGTCTAATGCAGTGGTAAGGGCGACAAGCGGAAAAGAAACGAGTACACAAGCTGATATACGCGTTCAATTCGTTTTGCTTTCTTATTCGTAATTTTTAGCTGATTAAATATTATACAAAAATTGAAATTTGATGCACAAAAGAAGAAGAACCGCTAAAACAATAAGCTAATAAGCTAAGAATTGTGAAAACGACAAGGAAAGTTCAAAGAAGAATAAGTGATAAGTTTATTAATGAGAATTGCTTCGTGAAAATTGGGACTTACTAACAAAGAGAATACATATACTATACTTAGACTCAGTATGGTCCACAACACAGAATTTCTTCCCTTTTCAATAAAAGCATGTGAAAACCACCCAACCAAATAAAATTTTAAACAAAGTAAGTATAAAAAATGTTTAAGTCAAACATTTTTATTTGAAAAAAGTAAAACGTACTAAACTCCAACAAATCATTCATGAATCTAGAACATTGATCAGATAAAAAATAAAATCGTGGGAAAAGTGTAATTTGTATCAAGAGTCAACTTAGGTTACGATCGCCTCACGATTTTTTTGTCTGATCACTGCGCTAGATTATTGAGTTATTTGTTGGCGTTTAGTACATCATCCTCTTTTCAAATAAAACTATTTAATTTACAAATTTTTTATACTTATTTTATTTTAAAGTTTTTATTTTTTATGTCATGACTAAAAAATTCGTTCGTATTCTTTGGGTCAAGCTCTTTTTTGAACAAGTGGATAATTTATTAAAATATTGTTATTTTATAAAACAAACAAATATTGTAGGCGGCTCTAAGTTTACTTTAAGACGTCGCTAAACTTATATTCTTCATTATTAAAAAACTACTACGACATACATACATACATACTATTATTTTTGGTATTTTTGGATATATGTATCAGTTGAAGTGCTGGCAATGGTAGTGGCAGTAGCAGTAAGCGCAGAAGGAGTTGCAGTGCCTTCTTCAGTCAATCACAAATGGTTGGACCCTCAAACAAAAACGTATTGTTAGCAAGAAAGTACGGGTTTCGTTCTTCCTAAATTTATTAGAGCATATTTCCTTGTTGAGGTATTGATGCTTCAATTAGTCAATTGAATGGAATACCGGTGCTTTCAAGATGACTTCAAAAACTTAAACACTTGAGTGCTTCTTTCAGTTTGATAATGGAACAGGTTGTCAGCGGGGAAGGCTGAAAAATACAAAAAAAATGGGTCTTATATTGATAATTGTTTTACCTATTATCGGCAATTATGTGTCGAAAGCAATATCAGATAAATGTTCGCCTCATAAAAGCGAGCCCTTTCGAGCACATTTTTCATTACATTAACACTTCAGCACGAATATTTATTTGAATTGCTTAACCTTTTCTGGTTTCTTTGCATACACTTTGCTTTTCAGATATTCCTAAATAAAGAAATCTGAAGCAATCAAATCAGGCGACTGTGAAGGCCAATCAGGATTATTATTTCTTGAAATAACTTGTAGAAAGAGTTCTCGCAGCAATTCCATTGTAACCCTGGCTGTACGCGATGTAGCACCGTCTTATTAATACCACATGCTAATCAATGTTGTGGTCCATGCTCCGGCATATCAGCTACATTCTAGACACACTCTCTTCAAAATCATTCAATTCACGATAATAGTGAAAAGTGAATTTTGTTGGCACGTTTTTTATCGCAGTAATCGATAATTGATTTAAATAAAACGTGTTAACGAAAATCAATAATAATAAATTTTCTACGTGTCTACTTTACGGCTTCAAAATATAAACTATCAAGACAAATGTTTAGCAAAATATCAGCAAAACAAAGAAGTACAACTTCCCAGTAGACACCTTGTATTTAAAATACATCACGGTAACTTTTCATGCCGCAAGTAAAAGAATTTTCGGTGTCTTAGTATTTATATTAACGATAACTGCAGATAAGCTATTATATTCTATCTTTAGCCTGAGCAAATGCTAACAAACCTGGATCTTACGAGTGTTTATTTTAATCGTGTACACATGACTCTACTTAATGATTGTTGGGAGTTAGTGATTCAGTGTTTCATTTATATCTTAATGCATTACCCAAATCTTTAAATTGATTAATTTTTAACTGTATGAATAATGTCTCTATAAAAGGATGGATTAGGTTAAAAAGTTTGACAAATGTCATTTAAAAAATTTAAAAAGGAAATATTAACTATATCGTTCTTTAAAAATACTAAACTACATCAATGCACTTATTTATACATCTGGAAATCTTTACATTTTTCATATATCCTGCATCTGCACAATGTGATGTGGTGAGCAAAAGTTCATTCTCTCAACTTAACGTACCATAATCCATCTTATGTGTCCTGCATGTTTAGAAAATGCATTCATAATCATACTAACTCTCATAAAAATATAATATTCATTTCATATATAAGTCTTTTGCTAAAAGAATAAAAAAAAGAAAAGAAAACGACTACAGCTAAAAGATAACTAAAAAAAAACGTTTTCTTTTGTAGTTTCTAATATTTATATTTTAGACAACTTCAATGTTTGACGTTGACATATCAATCGACAATATGGCAGTCAATGTTTGGGGGCATATGGGTGGTACCTAAAATAAAAAATGTAGCATGATGCAGACCATTCCAAATGTGTTGTAGAATAAATGCAATAGTATTGGAGTGTAGTAGTATTAAATTATTTTATAGTAAATTTAATTAAACCATGTGACCTAAAGTTTAATAAGAAATACTGCTAGATTAAATAATTTAAAAAATTTACATTTTTAAGAATGACAAGTTTATTTTTAAGCTTTATTTGGCTTCTTATTTTAGTGGCTCCTTAGCTTTTACTTTCGCTTTAATTTTATTTTTTCATTTTGTAGTGTAACTTCTCATTCCAATTTCTGTCAATTGATTTTATTTTATAAATCTACCTTCTGATACAATTTTCTTGCTTTCAATTTTGATATATGACCTAGACTATAAACTATTTTTACTTGCTGCAGATTTCAATATGTTATCCTTTATGTGCAATTCAGTCGTTAGTCGTCCTGCGCTATTTACCCATCACCCATATGGACAGCAGCATATGTGAGGAAAAGTTTTTGAATGATTTTTCGTTTTTTTTTTTTGTTTGTCTGTTTTATTTTTGTTGCAACTTTTTCATTTTCTTAACATTGGCTACTAAGTTTCGTCAATGTTTGATATGATAGTAAAAATGAAGAGAAAAATTTATAAAGTTTATCAAACTCGTCAATAACAAAATTGCAGTAAGAAAAATATTTATTTGAGAGGATTAAAAATTCGTAAAAAAAAATTATTCATAAGAAATTGATTTTATGAACGCTTAAACTTGAGAAAATTAAGCTGAAAAAATATATTGTTTTGAAGGTCCACAATTTAATTAAGTTTTTCTAAATTTTAATGTGAAGAGAAATATTATGAGCTACAAAGCCTTGGAGGAGTTGCGTCTTTGGTATTGTTCTGTGAGCATGAGAAAATTGATTGACATCTATCAGTTTAGAGCGGGGTAGGGTGATAGACAATTATACTACAAGAACAGTGACAGTCATTTTATCGATTATTTGATAATCATTGCATTTTGAACTTTGCTTGTCTGTCTACAAAAAAAAATTTTTCAATTTAACACCAAAAGCGGTTAAATGGCAACGCAAGGTAATATTGGCTTTAAAAACTTACTGAAATTAATGAACTTTGGCAGAAAAATATGTTATAGCCATAAGCTGTTAAAGATATTAAACAAGAAAAATCGAACCAAGGAGAAAAAATTTCCCCTTAGAAGAACTAATCCCACCTCTTAGAACTGCAAGTTTTTTATATTTTAAGTCATTTTGTTATTGAGCAATATTTTAAAACTTAAAGTTGGACTTAAGAGATTCTAAAATGCCATTTTGCTCCACCCCTTTTTGTGGGCGGTGAAATAAAATGGTATTAAAAAAAAGAATATAATTATTAAATAAAATGGATAACATACGCCTTAAAACCATAGAAATTAATTTATATAGGCACGAGGAGGTGTCCCTCCAATCCCAGCCCCAAAAACATCCCTGTGAAAGAAATTTTTTAAAATTTTTTTTTGCCAATTTCCTAAAAATATTTATTATAAGTCTTTCCAATGCCTTAACAATCCCTGCTTTCCAAGAATATTATTTTAAAGGTATTTTTGTAATTTGTTTTTTTAAAGAATTTTATTTATCTGAAAATAAATAATTTATTCGTAATATTAATAATTTATTTATGATTGTAACGGTAAATTTTTTTTAAATTGTCACAATTAATTTATTTAAAAGAATTTCTCTTTTGCAATAAGGTGATACTGTGTACTGTGTGTGTGTCCTTCTTCTCTTGATTCTTTAAAAACCTCTTCCGAATCTGAGTCCTCTTCAGCATTAAGTACAGGTGGAAACAGGAAAGAAAGGTAATATTTTTTTTGGAGTGGATCTACTAGTAGTAGGCGCAAAACACACAACTTTTTTTCTACAGTAAAAAAGTAGAGGGCGCAAATTTTATAGTGATATATAACATTTTTACGACCGCGATGGAGATCCCCTCAAGCACTTTTTCACACGTTTTTATGACAAAAAATTTAAAAAAAATTCTTTTTTAATTTCCAACGAAATTTTTTATCATAAATATTTAAAACAACAATTTTTTTTTGTAATGAATATAAGTACCTGCAGATATAATAGCCTTTTACAGAGTAAAAAATCAACACATAATATTCATTCGTTTAGCCACAAGAAAATATATTGCAAACCTCTCAAGATCGTATAAAGTAAAAAAACGTATGCGATTTATCCAACTTTCCTGACTTTACCAGTGTCCCAAAACTACAAATCTCAAGCAAAAGCATTGAAATTGCACTTTACAAAGCAGGATTTTTCTATATGTCCATCTGCGTACTTAAATTTTTTAGCCTAAAGTCCGGCTAGATTGGCCAAATACCCTTGTGTGCGCTGTTTAGTATAAAATTGTTCCAAATGTATTCGTATTAAATTATGTATTCATAAGTTTCGCCCACTTTATCGTATATAAATTTAAAAACAACAACTTCTTCTTATGCACTTAACATAATTTCTTTTTCAAGCACAATTATTTAATAAAGTGAATTTTGAACAGCATTCTCTTCTCAAACTAATCTGACCCTTGACAAATAATAGTTGACATCACTGCATTATTTAAAAATAAATATGAGAAAAAAAATATAAAATCAAATTTTGTCATGTTTTAATTTTAATGGTTTCTGTCCATTATCTTTCATCATGTTGACTTTGTTTGTGTTGTTAGAAAATAATGATAAAAGAAAAAAATTAATTACTTGTATTTATTATAATGTCTGTGTTATTTTCTCTCACTTAATCTTAGTGCAGAAACCAAACAAAATAAAAAATGCTACAAAAATCGTTGTGAAAAAATAACGCAGAAAAATGACCAAAAAATTAAAAATGAAACATTTCCTCTTCTTAATTTTCTGTGTCGCTTCAGGTCTCATCAAACTCAAATTAAAACTCAACGCAACACAAAAATAATATTAAATACAAAACAGTGGGACCAAGTTGACATAATTAATTAAAAAAAAAACTATATTCTTTTAGCAGAATCCTGAAAAATTAGAATGATCTAGAAAATTAATGAAGGGGGTTAAAGAACATGATGTGATAATCAAATCAAAAAATTTTTTATATACATACATACATACTGTGTATGTATTATTTATCAATTTGTTATATATGGCATATTAAAAAAATTATTTTGTAAATTCAATATTAATACTGTTCAAAACAATTTTTTCAAAGAAAAATAAGTTTTTAATTTTACTTTTATCCCAATCCGGTTTTGAACCATCGATCTTATAAACGAATGAAAATTGACTTATTTTCGGCTTTTTTTGGATCATTTTTAATTTAAGTTTCTAAAGATTTTTAGAAAGAAGAATTATTTCCAAATGTATGCCGACGTTTTCCAAAGCAAACAAGAAAAATTAGACGCTAGCAGAATGAAATGCAGCATTTTCTGGACCGCCTCATTCTTCATCAGCATTCTTTTCATCTATCCACCTTATGTACGTCGTAAACATCATCTATTTAACCAACTAATCTTGATGTTAATTTGGTGAGACGAAGTTCACACACAAGTTAAAGCATTTCTTTGTCGTTATTTTTGTAACTCGTCTTATACATTTGTTGTTGCTTTTTGTACTAGACTTTGTATAGCCACGAAATGCAACTATTTTATTTTTAATTATTCACACCTGTTTGCTCACAACATTATAAATAATGTTCAGTAGCGAAATGGCCATCGAGACATGCTTTAACTTTCAATAAAGTTATAGTTTAATTTATTTAATTTAATATTCCCGTGTTTAAAATTTTTAACTAATAAATCACCCATTTTCATCAAGATTTAAGTATACAACAAACAAGAATTATTTTCGGGAAAATATCACGATAATTTTTAAAGTTCGATCGGTTTAATTCAATATTCTCATATATTTATTTTTAATTTTAATTATTAAATTTCAAGTGTCTGTGCATAAAGCGAAAATTAAATATCGTAGTGCTTTTGTGATATTTAACTTGTTGTTTTTATTTTATTTCTCAAAATCTTTAAACTGCATAAAAGAGCCGAAAAAAATTCAGCCGTGTACAGTGGATAAAGAAAATTAAAATCATATTGATTATTGTTGTTTCTGTTTGAGCTTTGATTTTTGTCTTTACTTTATTGTTGTGACAAAAATCTTTAGTTCGTTTAAAACATTTGTGAGAAATTTCCTGACGAGCTAAGTGAGCAGTAGAAAACGTGCTTCTACAATCAATATCGGTGATTTTCATAATTTGTTCGGGAAAATAGCGCCATAAATTTTAAAGTTCATTTGGAAAAGTTAATTTCATCAATAATGTAAATTTCATTAAAAAAAAATTGAAAATAAAAGCTGATATTGGACAAGAGCAGCGATATTCTGCAAAAACAAGACAATAAAATATTAAAAATGTTAAAAAAATCAAAATTCATCGAAAATCTTAGTATCAGAAAAAAATTCTAAATTACGCCTAAAAACACATTGAAACTTTAAAGAAGCAGCAAGAAATCAAAGTTTTACTTAATATTCCAAAATTCACTAGAAACTAATGACAAATATTCTAAACAATAAAAAATGCATTTTAATCTGTTAGTGTCTACCTCTTTGTCTACTCTTAATAAATAACCATTTCTATGAAATCATTATCTCCGCCTTTTTCCACTCCAGAAATTCAAAAAGAGTACCAGGCTTATTGAAAAAATTAGGTCTTATGGACGTTGTTAACAAACTACAGGCTCTCATCCAATTTGAAACAGAGCGAGATCATTTTTTATCTTCTGAATTAAAACATTTTTTGTAACTTAAAATTCATTGACTAGAAGCAGCTCCTGGGGCGATTCGCTACCTCCGTGAGAATAATAGTACCACGACCACTCTTCCCACCAAGCTTTTATTTAATTAATATGGAAGTTATAACAGATTTCCTTCTGCCTATTGGACACAATGAATCAGAACTTATTTATCTTTTAAATATTCTTAAAATTATTTTTTGTTAAAATATATTCCCCGTATTTTTCCTCTTCCCCACTTATGCACCCTCTTTCTTTTTTTTCTCTTTCTCTCTCCCGCACACTACATAAAATGGATAGGAGCTAAGGATGCTGATGACTGATGTAGCGACCCTTCACAGCGTCTAATTATTCTATTTTTTCTTTAATAATTAATACATTATTTAAAAGTAATTTTTTATAAACCGTTTAATACGCAAAAAAGAATTAATAAACTTAAGCCTGACTAAAAATTTGTTATTTGGTTAAAAATATATTTTATATAAAAAAATCTTCTTGCGACCACTGTTAAGTTTATAAATAAATGAATAAACATGATGATAATATAATAAAAAAGAAAAACACGAAAATAAACAATAAATTTTTAAGGATAAATGAATCTTCCCCTTTGCTCTCTCCTTGTTTGATACACAAATTTTATACTGTTTTCAGTTTAGTTGTGTTGTGTTTTTATAATGATGATGATTTTATTTAAAAAATCGCTTTCAGAGTGTTAACGGAAAGTTGTTGTGCTGCTGCTTCTGGGTTCAGCTTCCTATTTCTAATTTTTCATATCATACGGTTAAGGAAGAAAACAGAGGTGAAGGTAAGAGTGAATGCGTTATTTATTGTTTCATGTCCTTTTTTAATGTGTCTCTGTATCTTTTTATGTTTATTTGTCTGTTAAGAGTTTGTCCAATATTATTAAAAAAATATATTTTATTTTAATTTCTGTTTTTTTTTTTCGTTTCTGCTTTGTTGTCCCCTAATTTTATTTAGTAAGAAAGGAAAAATGTAGATGAAGTGCAGACAAATTAAACAACATGTCCATATTTTTATATTAAGTTAAATTAATAGATTGATGTTTATTAAGAAAACAGGAAGTTTAAGTGGATATTTATTTAGTTTGAATTGGAAGAAGGTGAAAGGCAAATTTAAATGTGATTTTTTTTTAATAATCATGCATTTCTGCATAAAAAATATTACATAAATTTTAACTTTGCAGTAGCTAAACAATCTTTGTTTGTTTCTTTTGGTTATATAAAATAGGTTATTGATAATTAGGTTATTTTCTGAATGTAATGCTTAACGCGAGATGGTCTTACGTAAAAGGCTACGATTCTTTGAATTCCGAGTTCTAAATCGTTTTTTATTAAACTTAAAATTAAAATGCAGTAAAATAATATTTTGATAATTTTCCCGAGTTGACAGTTACCAACAAACTAAATTTATTTTATTTTAAAAATAATGCCTATTTAATAAAAAAAATCGTGATCAAGATATTTCTCCTCTTCCTTTAGAACATAAAGTGTTACAATTTTTGGGCATTTCAAGCGTTTTGCAACTAATAGAGTTAATTTTAAAGTACGTATTAATTCTCATACTGTTTATAATTTTTGCACAGTTGAGTTCATTGCCGAAAAACTTTTTCTAATAATGCGTTATTCGTAGGTATTCAAAAAAATTTTAAGCTCCATTTCTGAAAAGACTTCTAATGGTCTTCAAATATAAACTTTTGACCCGAATACTTTAAAATTATTTGCTATTTGGATTGAACTATTTATTCGAAGCAAATACAATTTAATAAATAAATATCAATCTTATATTAAGTTTGTTATACGGCATTTACACTATGCAATTTTTCATGAAACTAGCATGAAATTTTTGTTTGTTTGTGAAGCAGGAGAAGTAAGCAATATGGTATTGCATGATTTTTGAGGTTATGTTACTTTTGCTTATATTTAATTTTAGATAACGCATAACGCTTTAACTTATAAGTATATAAAGATGAGAAAAAATGACTCAAAAAATTGCATAATGTTAATTGGGCATTGTTTGTTTGTTTGTGCATGCGAAAACCACTGAACCAATTTTAATAAAATTTGAAACACGGGTAGACATTTGCCCTCGTGGTAAAGCAGGGTATTTATTATTTTAAATAGCGGACCAGAAGAAAAGTAAATTTTTAACAAATTCTGTGCTCATCGATTTTATTAAAATTCGAAACATAGATATGTTCTCACCAATATATGTATGTATCCACACCTAGGACCTAGGTGAGAGAAACAGGGGAAGAACGGTCATTTATGTCTGTACCGATTATAATAAATTTCAAGCGGATGAAAAGTTTAACGCGCAATTTTATTAATCTTAACCGATCTTTACAAAATTATATTCTAAAGGTATATGAAATATAGATGTCTCCTGATCTATAAGATCCAAACAGTGCCTAAAAAGGCCCTAAAATTAGACCTAGGCAGCGCCGAGTTCAATAATCTAGTTATTTAAATGTTTTACCCTGGAGTTCATGTCGACGTCGATGACGGCGTCAAATGTCAAAAAAAAAGTTGAATCGTATGAAATGGTATGAGAGCAGTTAATCTCAACGCGTTGCAACGCCGTAAAAGTTCAATCTGTTTCAACTTTTTCGGCGTTGAAACGCCGTGTACGACGTCGATATTAACTCCAGGGTTAAAAAATAAAATTTAATCGAAAACATTTTGATTTTTTTTTTTTTTTTTGTTGAACTTTTTAGAACTAAAAATTACATTGTTATGACAAAGCTGCAGTCACAAAAGTGAAAATACTGAATTAATTTCTTTCTCAAAATCATAACTAAAATATAAAGGCTTCATAAATGACTTAATTAAAATGATAATCAAATTTCCATAATATTAAAAATAATGTAAAATACAAATCCTGGAAGAAATTCCCGAACAGGATTTTTTATCCTCATTTTCAAAAACAAAAATTCTTGTTATGGCGAAAACTTCCCTAATCAGGCAACGCTGCTTTTATGGTGAATATTTATTACATTTCATACCCAACAAACAAAAGTGACAGTTGTTCTTAACTCATAATTTCTTAATTGCATGCCATGAGACTTAAGCTCTCTGAATTTATATTATATAATATTCTGAATAGTTTCTTTGTTTAGAAATTAAATAAATACGCTGATTTCAAAAAACAAATCGTCTAAAAAGATAAGCTCAAAAGTAAATACTCTGCGTTAATTTTTTTTTTTTAACACAAGGTTAAAATTAAATGTGTAACAAAAGATGTAATCCTGAAAAAAAACAAACAAAACAAAAACCAGCTGATTGCTGCTTCATTCATAGACATTTCATATCCCCAAAATGCCTGTTCAAGCGGATCAATTTAAAAATCTCTCCCAATAATAAAGTTTAATAGGATTTCGAGATTGCAAAAAAATCTTTTCCTAAGTAATTACAAATTGGATAGCAAAGAAATAATCAATCAATAATCTGTCAAGTTTTGCAGCATTTAAAGATACCCCAAAAATTAATAATAATAGTGCATAACTAATTTTAGTAGAAAAACATTTAGTAATTACTGGAAAGATCTTCTAAAGTAAACGATATTTATATTACGTCCTGCCTACAGCATCTTCCTGTTAAATTTATAAAATTACTGGTAATTGAGTTTCATCAGAGAAATACTAGAATTTACTTATTATTATGCTCTTTCCCCTCTGTGTATTATTAATTAATTAATATTTGTTATTCAAATATTTTACAATAAAATTATCTTTATTATTTATTTTAAAGATTCAATTGAAATTCTTAAACAATAACTTGTAAAAGTGCAAGTCAGCTGACAAAGAAAAGACATCAACACGACGCACTGACTGACAGCTCTAGAAAATGACAAAAGCATATCAAGAACACATATTCGGATACGAAATGACTTTCTTTTTTATGCATATCGCCACCAAAAATTATACAGACCCAAAGAATATTTTATTTTTTATTTAAGTAAAAGCTCACAAAATAGAAAAAAAGAAATTAATTTTGTATTTGTTACACATAATCACCCTTATTCTAGTTGTCGACGTCGTTACATATCAACGTAAATATATGTCGACGCCTTCCATTTGTTATTCTACTTGTCGTTATTGACAATTATCGATTACTGCTCAAAGATTTTTTGTATTATATAACAAATGTTACGACGATATTATATTGACGTAACTCTGTTTTTTGTCGACGCCTTTTGGAATAACAACTGGAAGTGATTTAAACCAAACATAACATTAAAAATGTAAAAAAGTGAAGGCAACAAATGCAAATCAAATTGAAAAATTGGTGGAAGAATTGCAAAAGAATACATCTCTTGGGTGGGTGGGTTTTCGCAGAGGCACTGCTCCATGCAATTTTAAAGAAAAATGGGAAGAAATTGGTAAAATTCTAAATTCCCTTGGTCCACATAGAAGATTAGCAGATAGATGGCCAAAGGTAATAAAATAAAGAATCGAATAGGGATTTATAAAAAAGTTTGTAAATATTACTTTTAAGGTATGGAGAAATTTAAATTTCAAAAAGATGGTTGCTAATAAAGCGGAGTGTAAAGCCACTGGCAGCGGAATGTTTAAACAATTTTCACGTCGTCCAAGGAATGTTATAGACGCCGACAACTAGAATAAGGGTGAATATTTGACCTTTTCCATATGACTGCACTTATCAAAAACATGGGCACCCCTTCCAAAGGTGCTTGCTATTTGTCTTTGTTACACACATCTTCTGGTAACTCTTCTTTAATACTGACTATCCAAATTTGTTCTTTTTTGTGGTAAAAAAAATAAATAAATAATAAATCCCAAAGGGAGAAGTTAATCGCCGTGAGTGAAAGAGGATTAACCGATTATTTTCTATCTTCATAAATATGACCCAAAAAACAAGAGTTTAAAAGCTCAATTCTGCAGCTAATTATTTTTCTAGGCTTAACCGAACGTAGGTACTTAGGCAGAAAGCTGTGTTGCCACAACCCTGCTGCGTAAGAATAAACAGAGAGAAAAGCAAGTCAGAGCGTAAAAAAAAAAGATATTAAGATAAGGAATCAGGAACAGGGAAAGAGTAGAGAAAGAACTGTGAGCATTAAAAATTAAGATAAGGCCCGTTGGCGAAGGAGTGTGTTCATCTTATTGACTGAGTCACAACGTGTGATTGTGGGCCATTAAACCACCAACGGGACCTCAAAAAGGAACTGATCCTACCAGGTCGCAGTGATGACATATCAGATAGGCTCCCATAGTACCGTTGACCGAGATATCTCAAACGTATACTCCCCAGCTCGGGGCACAGACAGATAATGTCTTTGACCTTCCCCTTTTCCTCCTCCTCGTCCCGAAATCTTCCGAAACATGGTATTAACGCTCAGCAGCAAATAATTTACAACTTAAAGAGGAATGACTTCACCTTTTCAACTAAAAATTCGTGATACCGAACGTTATGCATCACTGTAACTTTAACATTTATACAAATTCTCCAAGTTCATAAGCCACCCAATTATTGTGTCGAACTTTATACAAATTCTCCAAGTTCATCAGCCGCCACCCAATTGTTAAGTCGACTACAAAACATTTGTTGGTACAATTTAATTTTAAGCTGACGATATAAATTTTATACCATCTTCTTTTAACAATGTTTTTATTCGTTTTGCTGTTTCTATTGCTGCATTTATGTTGCTTCTGTTATTTTTGTTATTTAATCTTAAACTATGAGTTGCAACTTAAATCTTTTCTGCATTTCTTTCTTACAATTCTATAATACTTTCACTAATAGTTTCATGTTCACTATCAATCTTAAATTTAAATAAGCACAACAATTTACTGTTCTTTTTGAAGTGTGAACTACTGTTGACTTGCAGATTTCTTTTGCAGTAAATTTTATGACATGGAGGCAACAGGCAGGAAGACCGGTTTATTGCAGAAGAATTTGCCAAAAAAAAATGGAAATATACATGTAGTTTCGATATAATTTCTTTGATTCCACTCATGCCTAACACGACTTCAAACAGAAATAGATTGAATAAAATTAAAAGCGTGTGAGTGCCAAGTAAGTCCAATATTAATATTTTCGGTTCTGACGTTTTTATTTTTTCCTGTCATTTAGTCGATTTACCTAACATATCGTGAGAATATTAGAAAAAGTTTTGCGATAGTTTATCAAAAACGTTATCTTCTAAAGCAAATTTGACTTTAAAAATTTGAATCTAAATCGGGTTTTGACTTCTTCTTTTACTTCAAAAGTTAGAACAAGTAATTTGTTGTTTGTTCTTATATTCTCATGATAATTTGTTTCGCTGAAAGCATTATGAGTTTCGATATTTCTTCGCAATTTGTTTGATTTTTTTTTCTTCTTAATAAATTTAGAAGTTAGAAAACACCTGACATACACCGGCTAATAATTAATTTTAAAACTAAAGAACAATTGTTATGTAATTAAAATCAGTGTGCTGTTAAACTTAAGTCTTACATGCAAATATAATCAAAATTCTTCTGTAAGTTGCAAAAAATAATTAATAAAGATTTGTGGGGTATTTTAACGCTTACGTCACAAAGTAACACAACAGTTAAAGTAATTACACATTAATGACCAATTTACATAATTGTCTCGAATATAACAATAAAACAACATATTAAATAAACAACGAACAATTGCAAATGCCGTCTACACCTTTATTTGAACCCCCTTTCACAAAGCAGTTGTTAAAGGTATCAATGTAATATTAAATGTGTCAAGTTAGTGTTTGCGATTATTCGAAAAATTTTGTTGTATTAACTTTGTTATATTAGACGACTGCTTTGTTTTATAAAAGTCACACATTTTATAAAAATTATTTATAATAAACTGAGAGATAAAACTATTATCATTATGTGTATCATTCTTGGGATTTTTTCATTACCATTGATATCTTTCATTGGCATTGTTTGAATTAATGACAATGAACAACTTTAACTACTATTTAATGCTAATGATTTTATTGCAATAAAAATTCTTTTTGTTAATGGTAATGCAATTTAAATGAAACCGTTTGGTTACTAATTATAATTGAAGCAAAAATAATCGTTTTTATGAAAAAAATATTTTAAATCGCATAAATTAAAAAAAAAAAATATTTATAAAATATATAAATCTTTACACTCTTTAGATATATCTATATTTGACAATTTTAATAAATTATAACTTTCAACTGAGATAGGTATTAAAGTCTCTAACGCCCTACTGATAAGATTTAATTATCAAAGAATATATTCATTAATGATAATGATTTGAAACTATTTAATCATTAGTCGATGGTAATGATTTTATTTTTTAACTAATTACTAATGAAACCTTTTCATTAAAAAGCATTACGATAAGTAAAAATATTGATAATGCTAAAAAAATCATTAGTATTATTTATCATTCAATGCAAATGAAATCGTCAATTAGTTTGTCCATCTAATTAATTGCTCCCATGTATGTTGTGAATGTATTTAATATTTGTAAATTATTTCCAATGTCAAAGTTAAGGTATAACAACCCAGCAAAAAATTAGACATTACCTTAAAAAGTACTTGCCATATAATGAGTTACTTTTGTGATTGCCATATTTTGTTACTCGCTTACAAAACACATTACATTAGTTTCCAAAAAGGAAGTAGTTCTTTATCTTAAATGAGACTACCGTACAAATGGTACTCATTACTTCCTACAATAATTAATGTAATCGATTCTCAGTAATTGATTATAAAAGTCTCATGCCTTGTTAAAATCATTAAGTTGGCAATCTAGATGGGAAGTACTTCTGCCAAAAATGCTTAATTCTACACTCGATTACCTTTTCAAAAATTTTTTGCTGGGAATTGTGCTGCAATCGAACAAATATTTTCTATAATAATTTAACTGCTCTTTAATCAGTTTCTACTGGAGAAAGTGTCCGTTCAGCTAAAAATTAAGCTGCTGTGGCTGAACACTTAAAATGTTATCTTAGACATCGAAGAATAAAGGAAAACGAGGGGAGTTATTAAACATCACTAGACGCTTCTGGCAACAAATGTTGACGAAGGGGCATACAAATTACAGGCAAAAAAATTGTTTTCATCGTTGTATATAATTTCATATACCATTCGCCTCAGGTAGAGAGGTATATATCAGTATGACATTCCATTTTTAATATCTACAGTACTCATTTCCGACTCTATAAAGTATATATAGGGAAGTCGATGTAGCAATGTCCGTCTGACCGTCTGACCGTCTGCCTAAGTTCTTATTGAACACAATTTTGCCAAGGCACTAAACGAGCTGCAGAAAATCTTAGCTCACCAATCTTTCAGTTAAAGTTTCAAAAAATTTTCTATTGAAAATCATTAAAATCGATGGAGATATGCTCTAAAAAAATGTGTTTAAGCAGAGCTCTTTGATGTTAGCGATAATATTTTAATTAATCCTTTCTTTATAAGTCTCTTAGTAAGAATATTTATGTAAATCTAATTTCTGAAAAGAAAATAACGACCCAACTAGTTCCTTTTTTCAAAAGTGATACAAAGTGTGTGCAAATATTCTCTTTTGAAGTATTTAGAGTTTACCCAGCTTTTGACATAGGAAAAGCCCTAATGCGCCGGTGGTTTGAAAATGATTTATTTTCGACATAATTCAGCGGAAAGTATTTTAATAAAATTTTAAAGAGGTAAAGCGTGAGTGTTTTAAATTAGAGCTTCGAACGAGGAGGCTTCTTCCCCAAATTCGGATACATTGGGAAAATAATTTTTTTTTAATATGCCATCGGTTCATAATGGGTTAAGCATTTTTTTTTAATTTTAGTATTTCCTTAAACATCTCTTCAAAAGCTTTTAAATGATACCCATATTGATATTTAAAAAAATATGAAAATTTCAGAGCTCCGTAACTCGAAAGATATGGGCAATTTTTTCACTTGATTTTTTTGATTTGAGAACCCTATTGTTCCAAATGACATGAAAAAATTAGAGGTGGGCGTGGTGTTTTGCTTGTTGCCTCGAAATACATGGACCAACATGCACCTATTTCGACAGTAAGTCTGATCGATTGACATTTTTATTTTTTTTGACTGGTCTAGTGCCTCGGCAAACATAATTTTTACACTAACGCGGAGGGACAGATGGACATCGCTCAATCGATTTCTCTATGCATAAGAAGTCAGAATATATATACTTTATGGGGTCGGTAATGGATATTGTAGAAATTACAAATGAAATGACAAACTTAGACATACCCTTGTTCCAATTTTTGTTGTGAAGGGTACAAAAACAGTTCTGAAGTGTCAAAAGAAGCGTAAACGTGTGCAAAAGAGAACGAAATAGTCTAGAAATTCTTTGTCGTTTTAGTATAGATACAACAGTGGAATACAACAGTAAAATACTACAATGAAATTTGCCGTAATTACATTTGAGACCTTTTCGATATCCGCACGTTTCCGCATATAAAACATCGAACGAAACTTAATCACCTTGCAGAAAGAATTACTGTATAACCCGAAAAGTACATAATGAAATATTTTGTGTCAATTTTTATGTACGGCAATTTTAAGCGATTTTTTAAAAACACTACTACATCCATATTCCTTTACATATCGATTTGCCGTTCAGTGCATTGCGTGCAGACTGTGCATAACTTATTTTCTATTACGCCAAGATTAACCGTTTCCTCACGACTGCCGGTAATAAATTAGTTTTTGCAGGTTTAAAGTACTTATTTATTTAGAGTCAAAATTTGCATGAAGTCAATATTTTCTTAAAAAAGACTCGAGTATTCGGTTATTGTTACTTTTAAAAAAGCAGAATTTGCTTCTCCATAGAAATATGTGGATTTGTTTACATTTATTATGCTGCATAATGTTTGATGTGCAATAACAATTGCATAATCGCTAATGAGAATGTACAAGTATTTAAAGGAGTGCATATGCAATTTCTCCTAACCCAGCCAGACGAGGTGAATACAAATATGCACCCTTATATTTTTTACTTTAATACGCATAAACATTCACTTATAGGAGTTGAAAAAATTAAATATAAATATCTGTCAGTCTAAAATTATGAAATACTTTACTGTTGTGTGTTAGAAAATGTCTGAAACAGAGTTGCATTTATTACAAAACTACTACTACTCTACTTCCTTCATGCTCTTTTGTTACTGTTACAAAAAGTATATGAATATATTGCAATTATTTGGTTGAAATATTATTAAAATAAATGTTTAAATGGGTTTGTTGGTATGATAATGATGAAAACGACAACGGCAAGGACAACGATAAAGACGATGTTATTGTTGATGATGATGATGATGATGATGGCATATTACTGTCATTCAACGTCATTTTGCTGCAATTGTCATAAATTTTAATGTCACACCAGTACAGTTTGACAAATAATTTATAATTGATATGACATGTTATTTATGACAGGGATTTAAAATATAAAATTTCTACATAAAGTAAAACGACAAATGACAACGACATCAACGTGCAAATTATATCTCTTTGCTATTTTATTAATCATTATTATTTATGATTTTTTTTAACTTTATTTCAAAGTGTATCCAAGTGTGCGTGTGTATTAATTCATTTCAAATTTACGACAGCTGTCATTTTTAAAATTCTTAAAATGTGCGAATTTTTTATGTTTAATTAACATGATTTTTGTTGTAAAATCATTAATTGAAATTAATAAATTAAATAATATATTACATAAAGTAGCCGAACCAAATACGTAAAAAAGATATTAAATAAAAGCCAATATAATAAGACACTATGCTCTTTATCTAATTCTTAGAGATATTTAGTTTTGAAATATTTTTATTAGTTTTTTATTTTCAGTTCAGAAAAGTATTGAATTTAGGTTTATAAAGTGTTTTTTTTTTGTGGCGATGTAGTCGCGCCAAAGTTTACTTACTAATCCACAAACCTTAAGTAGTAATACAACGATTTATTTTTTCTTCGGGTAAAAACAGTTTTGTGCAGTGTTGTCAGTTATGGCTATTTCTTGCCAAACGTGGCGATAAAAAAACTTCTTGGCCATAAAAATTCTTTAATGGCGAGAGGCGAGATTCTTTGCAGTATTTAAAATACTTGGCGAAATTTTGGTACCGTGAAATAACTTCCAATGCAATAACTTTCAATGAAATAAGCCCCAACAAAAATGAAATAACCCCCAAATTAAAAAAAAAACGAATCAACTCCAAAATAAAGTAAGACCCAAAATCTTAACCATTAATTCAAAATGAAAATATTAAAAAAAAATGAAAACTATTTTGTTAACGAAGCCGGTGTTCAAAATCTTTCAGACCGGCTGCTCAATGTACCATGGAAGAGAAATAAAAAAAAAAAATGAAATAACTCCCAATAAAAATAATATAAGTCCTAATTATAAAAATAAATAATTTAACTCCCAACAGAATCCAGTTAGGAGTTATTTCATTTTGGAGTTCTTTCATTATGGGATTTTTGAATTATTTGTTGGGAGTTATTTAATTTTTTTTTTTTTTTGAAGTTATTTCATTTGGGAGGTATTTCACGATACCGAAATTTTATATTTATTTTTATGATTTTCTCTACGATCACATCGCATTTAAAAAAATTAAAAAACTTGGCAGCTTTTTTCGTACATATTTTAAGGTTGATTTAAAAGGCGTGTATATCGGCGAATTTAACAAATTAGCTTTTGACTTCTATATTTCACGAATCTTTTTATTTACCTTGAATATACAAAAATAAATTAATTTTTGAATTTAATGTCAATTGGTAAATCCGCTTAATGAAAAAAAAAAAACAGTGAGAGAAGAAATCAAAATTGTTAAAATTAAACAAGAAATGGCATTGACAACAAAAAAGTGATAATAAATAAAACAGCAATGAATTCATTAAAAATTGAAAGAGGAAATACATTTACAAAATTTATTTTTGAATATGGACAGCATTGATTTTGGCACAAAATTTCAAATTGAATTGAGTAAGTCCATTTTAAATGTAACTAAAATGTTGATTTTACAAGAAAGTTGTTTTCTTTATTTAAAAATTTTGGTTAAAGAAATGCTTGATCGGCTTTAAGAAAACATGTTTATTTTTGTAGGTTATTGTAAACTTTCAATTTAAATTTTTAACACTTGGTATTTATGAAACACAGTTTTTATAACTAATAATAAATTTTTTTTATATTGGCGATATTTGGCAATATTGAACAAGCCATTTGGCGAGAAAGCTCGAAATAAACTGGCAACACTGGTTTTGGAGATTCGTACATAACGAGAAAAGTCAGTCAGCTAAGCCCTTGTGCGAGCAGTTATCCGATGTAACCGAGCAGTAAACTGACCAACGTCATAACAAATCAGCCGGCTTTACCAAAGAAACACCAGTCGGCTCTTTAATTATACAAGTGTAACGTTCAGCACTTATTTGATACAGATAGTATAAGTCCCTTTGTGATTTTTCTTTTTTTTTTTTTTCTTTTCTGCAAAAAAGCATACTTACACCTTAAGGTTGTGGCAAATAAAAACAGGAACGCAGAGTGTCTTGCTTTGCTAAACGTGCTGGTATAGTATGACCGGAATCCACACGACTTCTAGATGAAATATAAACATACATACGGAGTATGGAGTTTTGAGTAAATAATGGCCTGCACTGCACTGATCGAGATGTTTCATGACTCGTAATTGATAAAGGCTACTCCTAAGGTAACTCTGATTTGCAATAGACAACTTTAGAAAAAATATTTTAGTAGTAAAAACCCTAATTACTCCAAAGAGAACGATGTTGATATGCGATCTAGTCCATCTACGAAAGAAGTAAACTTTTTAATATAGTATAGAGAATCGAACCAAAAAGTGGTGGTAAATAGGTTTTAAGCGCTTTCTTTAACTTTGATTTGTCAGTGCATCATAAAAGGTATCAAGTGACTTTTTCCTTCAATGTAGATAAAAAAAACACTATACTGTAAACTGAGGCTAAGGGGTAAAACAGTAGCGATTAGTGGAATTAAATAAAATCCCCAAGTTTCATCAAGGTGCAAAAAATGGCCTATGGATATGAGGGGCCACAAAGGGTCCGTTAGATGCCCGATGTCGTATCGTTTTTTGCTATTTGTTGTTTTCTTTACGTATAAAACCGTAGAAAGAGGCAAGGAGATCAGGCGACGTGTATTGGAAGAAGAATACGTACCTTAGTCTCTCTCGTAGAAAGTTTTTGGCAAAAAATATAAATTTTATGAAGATTTCTACTTAGCAGAGCCGAGTAGTTCTGTTTTTCAATGTTTTAATTATGTGGATCTCTTAATTAAACGTATTTCTTGATATTTCAAAATTAATATAATCCAAAAAGAATCAATGATTTTGCAATTTCTTAACACGTTGACTGCCACGCGTGTTTACAACAAAATCCCCGTCAGGCCACCCGTGCCACTGTAAGATGCGTGCTCAGCTACCGCATGTCTGTTTACATTTCTTTCGGTACTCTCACCCCGATATCTATTACGATCCTCATTTATCACGTTATTACTCTGCACGAGCAGTTGTAATCTTTGCCGTGTACTGAGTAGTACAACTAATATCTCTGCCCAACTAATATCTTAACCGCAACTTTGCAGTGAATGCTTCAATATTTTGCACTGTAAATAATTTTGTTAATAAACGATTTTTAAAAAAATTCAACAGTATTATTATCTCCTGTCATATATTTATCTAAATATGTTCGGAAATCCTTTGGAAGGAGTCACCCGACGTGGCCTGATGAGAACTCTTGCTGTCACCCGAATACGGGTGACGTGGCCTGATGAGAACTTTTGCTGTCACCCGAATACGGGTGACACGGCAGTTAAAGTGTTAATTATAAAAATTGTTAGTTTTAAAAGTAATAAATAAAAGCAATAGCGATACAATATGAGCTGAAATCCGTTTGATCAAAATTATTTTTAACAATTAACTGTAAAAAAAATTTTAAAAATCCTGAATTTATGAAACTCCCATTAAACTCTTATTTTAAGAGGCCTGCCAATAAATTTTATGAGACCATAAATGTTTCAAAAAACTGGTAGCCCTAAAATTTCGTGGCAGTGATTGAAAAATTTACTTAACCAAGCCAAGTGTGTTTTATGTTTTTGCATTGGCAAGATACAAAATTGAAATACTAATGAAGCCAACATCTGTCTAATAAGCTGTCACATAAATCTGCCAATTTATGAAACAAATATTTGTGAATGACTGACAAGATCTACAAAATTATGCAGGTAAAAAAAAAACATTCACAAACAAGGTTGTATGTTTTAATTTATGTTAAACAGTTATTTAACCCTCAAGCTGCGGTATTAGACATTAAGAGCTAGAAAAAAAATTAATAAAATCTTGTGATGCTTAACAAGGAAAGCTTTAATTGCCTGATATACAATAGAGGTCGTTAATGGCCCGTGAAGGATAATAACCTACATCCCCAATAATAGGAAAATCGCCATGCAAAAATTTCTGTTAATTGATGTAGCTTTGAGCACTAAAGGTGTGAACGTCGGAATATTTTCACCCAGTGGTAAGATCATCGTCAAGGTTTAGCTTTTGTTAATTACTGAAAGATTTCTAATACCTCATCTTCGCTGCTTAACGTTGACTGTGAAGTTCTCAAATTGTTTATTGCAGGCATACTTACCAACGATAAATTCCATTAAAAATTTGGAAAAAAAAATTTTGGTAACTTATAGTCAAAATGATTACAGTGTTGCCAATTTAAAACTTTTATATCCCAATACAAAACATATTATAAACGAAGTGTCAATTATTTTTACCACCTGTTGTGAAGAATATAAAAATGCTTTTTGATTGCTTTTTTATTTGCAGTGATTAACGTATGTTTTCATTAATGTTAAACTGAAGATTTAATTTCAATATGATGTTACTGTGCAGTCTGAAAAACTTTAAATATCTTATGGTTGATAATATGAAATTTAACTAAAGAAGAGAAGCTTTAAATGAAGCTATAAAAAGGCAAATAAATCATAATTTTAGAAATATAAAATTCAAGAAAAAAAAAACAATAACTTCAGTTATTTAAAGCAAATTTATGGAAAATGTAAAAACGCAAAGGCAGAAAACAAGAAATATATTAAAGAATTTCTTATATTTCTTATTTTATAAGTTTTTTTTTTTTTTTTTTTTTTTTTTTGTTTTTTTTTTTTTTTTTTTGTAAACAAGATTGTGTTTGTCAAACCAATGGATTATCTTAAAACAAACAAAACGATTTATTTACCCAAATACGAGGATGGTGGTAACCAATGCATCTGTGGTTTGATGGTCAAAGCCCTCTTAGAAAACAGTCAAGCGCAAGTTGGTTGGGATTCAAAGGATTGCCTGCATGAGTAGATGCAGCCGAAAGTAATGCAGACAATCGAGGCAAGGCCAACGTTGGAAATTACTTTAACTACCCAATTTTCATCTTTGCGCATGAATGCTAATGCAATATAATCTTTCTAGCTGAGGTTGTTCAACAGTCTGAGCCTAGAAAAATTATGTATAAAAATGCTTGCATTGCTGCATGCTTCCAACGGAAGGGAGAGAGGTTCTCATTGTACTTGGCAACCAGTTGGTTACAAAATACAACATGAACCAATGAATGTGTTCTGAAAGTAAACATAGTAAGTGTCTCGGTTAATAAAGATGATTTGGGCTGATGAACACAAAAGCTTGGAATGAAGCAGTGAAGGTACTGCGGAAGAAGGTAACTGCTATTTGGAACCAAAAGTTTCACTGAAGAATATAATTTTGACGGTTAAGGTTTTACAATGAGTGGAGTCTTTCAACCTAAAGTAGTTAAGGAATTCTACCATTAGAGAGCATTGCCGGAGTACTTATACTCACTAGCGGCATTAGTTACAGCATCATGCGGTCAAAAGTAGATTCTTAGAGGACTACACTTGCAGTCAACTCCTGGAATTGCAGGTGAATGTGCTACACTTGCTGTCATTGTTATACATTGATCTACGGACAGGCACAGTACAGTTGTGGATGCTATAAAAGACGTAAGCCAGTGAATAGTCTAAAATCACTACACTTGAGAGTAAAGGCTTAAGATAGCACAAAACTCAGTGCAAGGACGTCATTGATTACCAATTGGATAATCATTGACTAACGGATGTGGCCGAAAAGGGACCTCTAGTATGTCTATATCGGTATCCCACCTGCACATATATAAAACATTTTCAAGTGCTGCTTAATTTTAGCCTCATATTTTTGGCTGGTTTAGTGTTTGCATCACTTAAATCCAAATATTGCGCCAAAGCTAACACCCTGATATATTTTCATAAAATGATGGGATGTGGCCGAATTTTTTTATGACATTTTCAATTTAAAATTCCCTTTTGTATTTTGTCCCAATACATACATATGTATGACTGTGTTAAATGTTTATGATCCCTGCAGGAGGATAAGCGTTAATTGTCTTTAAACTACTGGTACTATTACTAGTACAGCAAGCGCTAGTTCAAAAGGTGATAGAATAAATATAGAAAAATACTAGTACTTCAAGTAGTTCATTTGTAGATTGATTTGACTTGCAGAATTTCATATTAATTTTTAATGATGTTTTAACACGAATTGCTAATTCGCATTTTCATTTATTTTATTTTTAGTTGTAGTAACAAATTTAAAACAATTATATAAGTAAAGCTCGATTTTCTTGTGTGTAAAAAGTGGCATTTAAAAAAAAATAAATTAAATTAAAAAATAATTTTACAATTTTTTGAACATGTTTTTTGTTTAAGATTGATGTTCGAATGTAAAACTAGCGATATTTTTTTAAAATACTGAAGGAATTTTTCGACGTTGAGTGAAGTAACACAATCTTTAATACCTGCATGTAGTTGAAATTATGGAAATCAATAATATTGTGGAATTTTCTTATTAAAATACAGAAAGTTAATTGCTTAGTTTATGGTGAAGTATCAAAAAATACACATTTCTTAAATTAAAGGATTTTGGTATATGGTGGAGTAACAAACGTAACTCACGTTGCACAAAATTGCTAGTAGAATGAGTGTGCCCTGAACAACATGTTGAAAATCCCGAAAATAGCTTCAAGAGCCATAAATTATTGATCTTAAGACAAACAATAATGTTAAAATGTGTAACACAAATAGATATTTTTAAAACAAATTAAAAAAATTAATTTCTGTGTAAAAAAAAGAGTACTGTGCAATGAAAATCCTCGAAAAAATTGAAAAAAGTTAAAGAAATTGTTTATACACAACAAACCTACAATAAGATGTGCTAAAACTTTTTGTCAATTTTGTCTGAGGAAGGCTTGGTTTTTTTGCTATCTCTAAAAGGTCTGCTTGAAAAACCAAAAAAATTTAAATCCGAAGTGTTTCATCAGGCAGTTTTTACTATTTAGGAATAGAGAATCAGCTTAAAAAAGTAAAAAAAATGTTTTCGGAAAACCAAATTGCAAAGAAAATAATTTGCTATAAACCAGTTCCTAATGCAAAACTAATTGTATCCGACTAGAAGAAATAGCACTAACATCCACCTGGAATCTATTGTACTAGTTCTTATTTAAAACCAACAATACTAGTTTTTCATGAAGAACTAATTGTACTAGTATCTACCTAGAATCAATAATACTAGTACTCATCTAGTACTAATAGTACTAGTATCTGCCTAGTATCCATCTAGTACCAATGGTACTAGTCATTTTCCTAACACACTCAATGTAAATTTGAGCATTAAGATGTGATTTTTGTACTAGTACAACACTCGTTTGATACTAGTTCGATCTCTTGCAGGGTACTATAAAGGACTTACGTCAGTGAACAGTATGAAATCACTGCAGTTGAGAGTAAAGGCTTGTAATAGCGCGAGACTCAGTGCAAGTAACGACGTCGTTGATTACCAATTGGAAAATCATTGACGAATCACGAACGGGTGAGAGTAGAAATTCAACCTCACGGTTGTAGATGCAGTTGTTTTGTTTTTTTTTATGGAGTTTTGACAATAAAAAACGTTCAACGAATCCGCATGAAATTAGAATCTATTTTAATTTGAGTACGTTTTCTCTCAAGCTCTCAATTTTAAATTTTTTCTCTTTCAGCATGTTGCCAAAGTTTTAATGATTTTCTAACAAAAAATACTATTTGTTATTATTTTTTGTGAATGACTACGAAAAAAAAAGAAAAAAAAATGTAAAAAGTCATTGAAAATCACCAATAATTTTGAAATTTTTTAAATTTATTGCTTATTTATATTTAAAATAATGTTTTTAAATACATATATTTCAATAAAAACTAATAAAAAATATTAGTAAACAAAAAATAAAAAATGAAAATAAAATTCGCATCTGTCGCCGCACTTCATTTTATTTGTTTTTTCTCTGACATGCGGAATCCGTCGCCGCAACCGTAAGGTTGTATTTCCACTCTGAGGCCGAAAAGGACCTTTAGTATATCTATATCGGTACCCCAGCTGCACATATATAAAACATTTTCAAATTCTGCTTAATTTTTGCCGTATATTTTTGGCTGGTTGCTAACCCTAAAAAGTCCGCAGCTGTTTTTAGTGTTTCCAGCACTTAACTGCATAAATAGCGGCAAAGTTAACACCCTTAAATAAGGTAATATATTTCTATAAAATGATGGGATGGATGTGGATAATTTTTTAATGACATTTTCAATTTAAAATTCCCTTTTGTATTTTGCCTTAATACATGCACATGACTGTGTTAAATGTTTATGATGTTACAAATAATTTCAATATTTTATTAAATATATTTACAAAATTTGTTGTTATTGCTACTTGTGTTCCCGTTATAATTATTTTTTTTTTATTAAAACTAATTCTATTTGCATATTATTTGTTGATTTATGAGTCGTTGCCATTTTTTGACAATTTATTTTTATTACAATTTTATAATCGTTTTTTTTTTGTTTGTTTGTTGTTGTCGCTTTTGTTTGTAGTAAACATTTAGGGTTAAAAAAATAGAACGTTCCCTTGCATCTAACATTACAAAATTATAATTTCTTATAGTTTTGTCCATAAAATTCTAAAACTAGGAGGGGTAACAGATTACGCATAGTTTAGGATTAGTTAAATTCATTACGTAGTAGTCAGTCAGCTCCACTAAAGGATAATCAAAAGTGTTGGTAAAACTAAACCCCAAAGACGAACCATACTTCATAATGCCAATGCAAGCTCTCATACATGTTGTCAAATAAGTAAAATATTGAGCAGTCAAAACATCGAATTGATGACTCGTCCTTCGTACACTCCTAACCTGGCACCCAGTGACTTCTTCTTATTTCCAAATATCAAAGGTAAACTACGTGGTAGCGATTTTCGTAGTAGCAGTTAAAGCGTTCAAAAACTATATTTTGTAGATGTCTCAAGAGGAATGGAAAAACTGATTTGACAAATGGTTTCAATTAATGCAAAAGTGTATTGATCAATATTTCATATTCATTTGAATAGTAGGCCTCGTACGAGTATAAGTTTTGGTTTCACAATACTTTCTGAGCTTTTAAATGTATTTTTTCAAAACAAATTTCTCTGCACTAAAACTACAAAATGATGATCCCGATTACTTTAGTTAAGTATTTACAAAGAATTTTTAACGAGTAATTTTGTAATTGAGGAAATAATATCACACTCTTTATTTTGTATTATTTTAAGAAATTAAATGACATGAAACTTTAATACCTTAAGAAGATTTCTTGCTTAGAAGTTACTATGTCGGGAAACAACTTATAAGTTTGAATTATATTTTCGTTAAAGTTGTACTTCGTTTAACATCTATGCCATATATTTCTTACCATATTGAGACGACTCAAGATCTTTCTAAAAAGTGAAAAACAAAAAAAAAAACGTTTAAACAAATAAGAGTGCTACATTCGTCGATGCCAAATTGTAGATACCCTTCACTATATATGTGCAACCACATGATTGTAAGTTTTGTTTAGAGTTGTTGTTCCAAGTTAGTATATGATAAGGTTACTGTATCAGATTTTTCGTGGTGATTTTAAGCCCAGTAGAATTGTAAATTGTAAAAATAACACAAAAAATTAAATTGTAATAAAGAATTTTTTTAATTTGAGTGATCCGAGTGTGGCATTAATATATAAAAATTACTTCGGGCATATGGCCACCGCATATGGCATATGTTGGCCTCCAAAGCGTCAATTGTAGCTGGTTTATCAGCATAAGCTACTGACTTCAGGTAGCCTTACAGGAGATAATCGAGAGGTGTCAAATCGCACGACCTTGGAGGCCAATTGACAGGACCATTTCTCGAAATTAAATTATCGTAAAATTTTGATTTAAATAACTTGATTATTGCGGTCCTCGTATTGCACATAGCGTCATTTTGTGGAAACCACATTTCATCCGGATCAATGTCATCCATATTTTCAAACAAAAAATCATTAATCATGGTGCGGTAACGATCTTCATTGATCGTTACGTGAGATCCGGCCTCCTTTTTAAAGTAATAAAGTCCGATGATGTCACCCGCGTGTAAACCACACAAAAAGGTGCATTTTTCTGAATGGCAATGGAGTCTGTAGGTTATGTTGTGAATTGGTCTCGCTCCATATGCGGCAAAATTGCTTATTAACAAACCCGTTAAGCCAAAAATGAGCCTCACGGCTGAACACAATTTTGCTAACTATTCTAGAGCCCAATCGGTTAGAGAACGACGCATATAATGGTCTCGTGGCTTAAATTCTTGCACTAGGTGGATTTTATAAGGGTGTAGGCCTAGATCTTTGCTCAAAATTTTCAACGCACTGAGCTGCAATTCCTACGACCGGCGACGAATCGATTAATTTTGATTTTCTTCCACACTTTCGGTTACAGCAGCGAATTTCTCTTCAGTACGCACATTTCATCGACGTCGTCTAGAGAGTATGTGGTATGAAATCTATCATAGTTCGAACAATGGCTTGCTCAGACGGACGATTATGTGCATTATTAAAATCACGAAGTCGTGTATAAGTTGCTCGAATTGATGACTGATTTTGAAAGTAAACTTGGATGATTTGATAACATTTTTCAGCAGTGAATCTATTCATAATGATTTGCCAGATTTTACTAAAAATAGTAAGAAAAATTTCTTCATCAAAATTTAATTTTTAGTGTTATTATTTAAAATTTCAAGTTCTGTCGGGCTTAAAAAAAACACCCGATAGTATAGTTTAGAGGTGAATAAGACGTAAGTAGCGAAAAGATTTAAAATTTTTTTTTACCTTTGGATAACTTAGAGGCAGCCGTGATGTTTAAGCCACTGCCTCAAAGGACATGGAACGATTTTACTTATTTTCAACGGCAATATTTTCGAAACTATGTCTGATCAATTGGCGTATTTAAATTTTCTCTAGAAATTATTTTAAAAGCTGCTGCTTATAGATATTATTTCTTACAGAGTTTTGCAGCATTTTTGTTCTGCTTTATGTTTCTACAACATTTACAATCTAATACTACGTTTCCATGAATTGTGCTCTTGTTATATTCTTCTCTGCCTAGATTTGCAGGTGTTACATACACATACATATTTTATTGCAGGATTTGTATTTATAAATAGTTATTAATTCAAATTTTATTTTAGGCATTTTATTATAATTACTATTGATACACCGACTTAATGCCAACAAATACACTAATACAATTTAACAATTCATGAACAATACACACACGCATATGTATATATAAAATACAATTATGTATAGATATATTTACAAGCAATACTCATAATAAATTTAAATAAATATATTTACAATTTGTTTATTTATGGACATTTTTTTTGCAGCAATTCATATTGTGTTTGATGGTAATGGTTTTTTTGGTTTCCAAATAATACTTGAATATAAAATAATTCATCTTTTTGTTTTTGTAGTTTTTAGATTTTTTTTTATCAACAAAAATTATAATAGATTTTTTTTTGTTTCTGTTATAAATGTTAATATTAGTTTTTATGTATTGTAATACTTTTTCTAAATATTTATAATAATTTTATGTAGATTTTAATACATTTTAGCTAATACTGCCACAATAAAGCGAGTAAATTTTAAATAATATGTTACAGTAGGCATTAGAAAGAAGGCATAAACTAAAGGAAGATCGGATCGTCACAGGTTAGGTTGAAAAATATCAAGAATTAAGATCAATATAATACAATATAGAAATACAGACAAAATTATTTATTATTTAACCAACTTATCCTAATGTTAATTTGGTACGAAGAAGTCCACACACAACTTAAAGCATTTCTTTGTCGTTCTCTTTGTAACTCGTCTTGTACATTTGTTGTTGCTTTTGTACTAACCTTTGGTATAGCCACGAAATGCAACTTTTTTTTATTATTCATAAATGTTTGCACACAACATTATAGATGCTGTTTTTTCCTTCAAAGCAATCATCGATTAGCAACAATTGTAATTTTTATGTTTCTTTCAAAATTATTTCTCCTTCTTTATTCAAATACTTATATGAAAAGTATTTTTTGCCCCACTGCATTTGTTTATTATTTTAATTTTGTTGTCACATTCGATCATTAATTTGTAGTCGTGACCAAACAAAACTAAACACCAACAACTATAGCAACAACAAAATTGCATTATTAAATAATATAAGAGAAAAATAAAAATACTAAATAAAAATGTTTAAATGTAAATTGTTCAATAATTTTAACAAATAAATCCCTGGTATGATGATGAACTTTATTTTGATGACAATTTTTGTGGCCACCTCAATAAAACATAAACCATTCAAACAACGGTTAAAACTTTTTTCTCCAAAAAAGAAAGGCAGGAGTTAACAATCGTTTGTATTGAAAACTAATTTTATTTATTATCATTATTTTATTGTTGTCCTGTTGTTTAAAAAAATTATTTTTTGTTGTTATTGTCATTTATATTCTAATTGAATTTTGTTTATAATTTATAATTAAAAAAAAAAACAACGTTAAATTTAACATACGCAGATATGAAAAAAAAAATATTAGAATAATTAATTTTAAAATACATTTATTAAAACAAACATAAAAAAAAATACATGAAATATAATTATTAAAACTCTAAAACAATGAGATTATGCGTTATTTATACATTTATTATTTTAATAATTTAGTCAGTGACAAAAAAGTACAAAATTAATTTTTTGAATTAAAAAAAAAAACAAATAATTTAAGGATTTTTTGTCACAGAAAGCTTAAAACATGGATTTGACATTTTAGTGCGATAATATATTTTCGCAATTAAATAATAAACAATTAAACACCTGAAGGATCTACATACAAAATTTGTAGGTTTAAAAATACATTTTAATTTAAGAAATTTAATATCAGATATTTCTTAATTTATGAAACCCCAGTAAGAAGTTTTTTAATACCTCTACACACCTTCAATATGTCATGCAGACAGCCATTTCTTTAAAGCCGTTTGTCAACAGCAGAAGAAGTACAAGTACTTCATAGGTGGCTTATCACAACCGTGTATACCCAATGTAGGATTTGAGGTTCCATCTCTATTTAAAGATTCTTTGGAGGCGTATAATCTACGTAAGTATTCTTAATAATATTCAAGGAGATATATAAAAGAGTAATTTCGTAAAACGAACTCAACAATTTTATATCTTTTGGTACAAAGATTCTATTCTGTTTTTTAGAATTTTTCCTAAATCTTTATCCTTAACTTTTAGCGATTTTTTTGTCGACAAAACTTATTATGATGAGAAATTTCCCCCTCAAAGGGTCACAACGACCAACTTGGAAATTATTTTATGATATGGTTCCGTGGGAGTTCTGGTTAAAAATATTTTAGGTTAAATATAAATCTTGCACGTGGAAAATTTATCACGAAAAAACATTAGGTTCCACATTGCATACAGCAGGATTACAATGAAATTGCTGCGAGACCTCTTTCCATAACAAGTAATTTCAAGAAATGGTGATGTTGATTAAAAACGCTTGAGAAACTCAAGCAAAATATTCATGTTGAAATAAATGAAACACCGCATGAAATCTGTGAGAATTTATGGAAAATGTGCTATAAAGGGCTCGCATTTGTGAGGCTAAATAAAACATTTGTCAATATAAGATCCATTCTCTTTTGTTTAATCAAAAATTATAAACAAACAAAGTAGTATACCTCCTCCGCAAATGCCCTGTATATTGTAGCCCTGTGTTTTTGAGTTGTTATTGTCTTTTTGTCTTATTGTTTCAATGGAGTTCTAATTTCCCAGCAAAACATTTGACATTTCCTTAAAAAGTACTTGCCATATAATGACTTTCTTTTGTAATTACCATATTTTGCTACTCGCTTACAAAACACATTACATTAGTTTCCATAAAAGGAAGTATTAATGGAACTAGTTCTTTATGTTGAAAGGGACTACTGTACTAATGGTACTCATTATTTCTTACAATAACTAACGTAATCGATTCTCAGTAATTGATTATAAAAGTATCATGCCTTGTTAAAATCATTAAGTTGGCAATCTAGTTGGAAAGTACTTCCTCCAAAAACGCTTAATACCACACTCGATTACCCTTTCAAAAATTTTTTGCTGGGAAGACCCACTCCTTTCTTTCATTTCAATTTCGCTTTTGATTTAAGTCTTTCTAGTTTTCTATACAAAATTTGGGTAAAATCCACTGATAAGCTATTTGAGCAGTAGTGAAATGGCCATATGGATATGCTTTCCCCTCAGTAAAACATTCAATTTGTAGTTTTAAATAAAAAATATTTCATGAGAATATCATGAAATATTTATATTTGAAGGAATCAAGCACGAATAAAGTAAACTAAAATAAAATAGATTCCGAATAATAAACTTTCATATTGATTTATTAAGATTCGTTAATATTCATAAAATGAGCATTTGTCTTCTCCACAATCCCACATATTACCTTTTTTAAATAAACTTATATTCTTTACATAAATAACTAAGTTTAAATTTTTATTATAATCGCTACAGATGTAAATGCCCGTTTTTCCCTTTTGTCTCTCGTTTAGGTCTTAACTCTGAAAACAGATATAGATGAGAACCTATCTATATTTCAAACATCATTAAAACCAATTAGCTGAGATTTTTTTGTTATAGATGCCGAGGCATAAAAATGACCGCTTCCCCTTTTTCTCCCCTCGTAGTCCGCTATTTAAAAATATAAATAACTTATATTACCAGGAGAATAAATATCTACCCGTGTTGCAGACTTCTCTGAAATCGAATCAGTTGTTTAGCCGTGATTGCCGCACGCACAAATAAAACAACAAACAGATTTAAAGTATACTAATATTAGACTAAACTAACTCGTCTTATACATTTGTTTTTGTTTCGCACGTACGACCACGGAGTGCAATTATTAATTTTAATCATTCATACTTGATTGTTCCCAACATTATAGATGCTGTTCCAGTATCATATTGACGGTTATGAGTTAAGTATTAATGTAAATACGCTGTGCCTTGCGTTTATTTAATTTTTTTTTTTTTGTTTCCAATCACGAAGAATGTTAATGAAGGATGTAGCGTTTCAGAAAATGCTGTATTTCTAATGTTTCTTGTTTTCTTTGGAAAACATCCGCTTACACGTGTAAATAATTTGACTTTCTAAAAATTTTTAGAAATTAAATTAAAAAGGAACCTAAGCTGAAAAAAGTGAATTTGAATTAATTTATAATGTCCACGGTTCAAATCCGATTGGGAACAAAAATAAAAAAAATTAAAATTAAATAAAATAAAAGCAAGGCAATAAATATTGTTTCCTACTTTTAAAGTCTTCTGGGTAACACAAGCGGCGAAATTTTTAAGTTTTACTTAGAGATGTTGTCCCAACTAAACTAATTGGTGGTGCATAAATAGTAAGAGGTGAATAAATAAAAACAAGTAAAAGTGCTATATTCGGCTATGCCGAATCTTATATACCCTTCACTATATATGTAAATCTAGTTTAGTGAACTAACTGTAATAAAAAAAAATCGGTGTGACAGGAAATTATACATAGGAAAAAAATTAAGTACTATACGTAACTGAACATAACAATGAATTCGGCTCTTAACAGGTTAAGAATTTTTATAAAATTTTGTATTTGCGCAAAAATCTTCTCAAAAACCTACAAATGATACCCGTTCTAATATCTTAAAAAAATAATGCGCAAATATAATGAAAAGTTCAGAAGCGAGATCGGTCCATGTCCTTCGAGGAAACGGGCGAAACATCACTAATGCCTCTAAGTTTTCCATACCATTTGAAACAATGAAGTAACACCAATCAAACCAAAAATAAATACATATATCGGGCGATAGAGAATTAACAAATAAGAAAAAAATATCACGTGAAAAAATTGGTGCTTGGACATATTTTCCGAGTGATGGGCCTCTGAAATTTTTATAAAAAGTACTATGAGGGCTGCTCTATATATTTCTTGCCTAATTGTGAAGATGCGAATATTTATAATCAAAAATGGTTTTATTGTTTTTCAAAGTATTCTTGAGCATGATTTATACACTTTTGCATGCGCTCAAACCAGTTGTCGAAGCACTTTTTCCACTCCGATTGAAACACCTCTAAAACATGGTTTTTAAACACTTCAACAGCTTCTTCTGGCGACGAAAATCGTTGACCACGCATGTTTTTCTTGATGTGCGGAAACAAGAAGAAGTCATTAGGGGCCAAGTCAGGGCTGTACTGCAGATGACCCATTAATTCGACGTTTTGGCCGGTCAAAAACGCTCTGGTTTGAGCCGATGTGTGAGAGCTCGCATTGTCATGGTGAACAATGATTCATCTTCTCTTGTTGGTTTTTCGAATTTGTCCGATGACTTCAGGCAAACAAATTGTAGTGTACTACTCAGAAGTGACCGTCCTACGTTGCTCAAGCAGAACAGTCGCCACATGACCAGTTTTGCCGAAGAAACAGGCGACCATTTGCTTCGAAGTGCTTCTTCCACGAACAACTTTCGTTGGATTTTGCTCGTCCGATTGTTGTTTCGTTTCGGGCTCATACGCATAGATCCATGATTCGTTACCTGTGACGATCTTATAAACGTCTTTTCACCGCAATCGTATTTTTGCAACAAACCTTTTTTACGGCCAGGTGTTCATGCAGTATCGAATGTATGCTGGGGGAAGTAATGTCCAAGGATGTCTCTATCTCTCGGTATGTCGCATGTCGATCTTGCATTATGAGTTTACGCACGGCATCAATGTTCTTTGGCACAACAGCCGTTTTTGGACGACCTCCACGGAATTCGTCTTTGAGCGAGCTTCGGCCACGATTAAATTCATTATACCAATTTTTCACAGTGCTATAGGATGTTGCTTCATCGCCATACAAAGATTTAAGTTCATCAATGCACTCTTATCGTGATAATCCACGTCGAAAGTTGTATAAAATTATGGCACGAAAATGTTCACGAGTTAATTCCATTTTTTTCTATATTAATTTTTTCAAGTCACTGTAAACAACACAAATAATGGTCGTATGTCAAAACGTTTTCAGTACGATTATGCATAAAAATGACAAACTTTCCAATGGAAATATCAGATTGCACTTGGCAGCACTCAGTGTTGCCAGGCCAGAAATATATATAGCAGCCCTCGTATTGTGCAGCATATTTTTTAAGATTTCAATATATGTATCATTTAAAAGCTTCTGGAAAAGTCCTTAAGAAAATACTAATTTTTTTAGAAATGCCTAAACCATTAAGAGCCGATGAAATTTTTTATGAAAATTTCAAATGGTACTTGTTTTTGCTTATTTTTTTAATTGAAGCAAGTCTTTAGGTTACATTATCCGTTCAATTTATTTAGAACCGCTTTTAAATATTAAAAGCAAGAAATTTTTATATTAGTTAAATTTTGTTAATATTTCCTGCACAGTGGAGTATGGAATGAGTTCGGACTCTTACTTTAATAGAATTGATATAAATTTATATGATTTCTTCAGCTATGCTTAGTAGCAATAAATCACAAAAACAATGTAATAAATTTTATTAAAATTATTATTTTTTCACAAACAATATTCAAATCAAAATAATAAAATTTATTATTGTTTAATTTATGAAACTGATTAAAATGCTGTCTTTTTTTCCAATTCGCTTGTGTTTTTGTTCAAATTTGAACCCTGTTAAATAAATCACATCCGTTGTATTTTTATGATAAATGAATAAAATCTAAAATATATAAATATTGTTAATGTTTTTTTTTGCACGTTTATTTTTTCATACAAAATAACCCAGGTCATATTAGTTTTATAGAAATTTGTAGTAATAACGCTTGCCGTTAGGAATTTTAATATTTGTTTCTATTATAAATTGTACTTCCGTTTCCGTTATGTTTTTCTATACAAACAACAGGCTTAATGTGAATGCATGTATGTATATGTATGCGTAACTAAGTATTTCTATGCAATTGTAAAGTTATTAGTGATTTAAGTAACTTCCGATTTTGTGTGAAATTTATGGCTTTAAGTTCACAGCAGGGAAAAAAATTATTGGAAATTGTTAAGAGACAGAGAGAGAAAAAACCTCCATCCTTTAGAAAAAATGTTGTCTCCTATTCTTTCATTGCTTTTATTCAATTTACCATTTTATCTATTTTTACTCATAAAACTGTCTCTATATGTGTTAAACCCTGAGTGACATTGAGTGATAGTGTTGAAGGTTTTTTTTTCTTATATTTTTCTAAATCTTCTTTCTAGTGTCACTCAGAGAAACCACAATTCAATCATCATGCTGGCACTGTTTGTTATAGCAAAATAAATAAAAATTGAAAGCAGGAAAAAAAATTCATAAAAATAGAAATCAATCAAACTTATTGTAGGTTCTTGTACTTGAAGCATCACATATGAATTCTGATGATTCCATTTTAAGTGCAAGTGCAGACATTTAGTTTTCTTTTTCTTTTAACTTAGATTTTTTTACAAAAACACTTACAGTGTCACGATAACAAGGACGAAAGGCATTTTTTCCAGTAAACACAAATAAAAATGTAGAATAACTTATGGGACACTCCATGAGAAAACAATTTTTATCGAAACTTCAAGTTAAATTTTAAAGTAGTCCTTTTAAAGAGTTGACAAAGTGAAAATAATTGCAGCTTAAATCTATCAAATATTTATCATAAAGCATTTTGAAAGATTTCACTTAAATTTTAAGACCACTGAACTGATTAGGTACCATAGACACTCTAATCATTATATAAAGTACTTTTATCAGTGCAGAGTGGGGCAGAAATGAAATATTTTGCAAATAAATCATCAAATTCTGTTTCAATTGCTCCAGCCATTTAGAAATTGCATTGTATTTCCAAAATATTAGGTTTCTGCTCCGCCGTACAACTTTTTTTGGCAGAAGTTCAGATGAATCAATTGTAATACTATAACGTTTTTGACGATATTTACAGCACATATTCTATAAAGATTTGCATCGACATGCTTGAAAACTAAAAAATAGACAGAACTGAAGTCTGATAATCATAGCAAGTATAAACGCGTTAAGTTTTTTACTTTCTCGTCTATTGTGTCCTAATCTGTAGCTCTAGCTACTAAACGTACATAGCCATTGCAACCACAGTACTATGTGCTTCCAGACAGCCTCTAGCTACTCGATGTCTTTCTTACCAAAATATACACACTAAATTAGCTCAGCTAATCAGATGTTAACATGCCGTAAATCCGACAAAACTTAAACACGTGATCTCTTTTTTTTTACCAAGCAGGCACTTTTACCATTTTAGCCATAGCTGCCACACACTGGACGCGTTTTTACTTTTATACCTAATTAGGGATATTTCCAGATTTTTATGATGATTTACTTATTTAACTTATCAGCTGTTCTAAAGCACTGGTGCCACCATCGTCAACAGTGGCTACATCACTGAGTAAATATCACTGAGTAAAATACAAAGGCGTCGATATAATAGGATAGGAGACTATCCACCTCTGTCTGTTAAGAGTGTAACAGCACACTTCTATCTTTTCGGCACCAGACCAGAAGATATAGACTTTTTTACAGAGATGGGCGGATCTCTGTATGGGCTACAGGTCCCCGTGGTGTCAGTATAACCAAGGACACTGGTGAGTCCTTAGATAGTACCCTACTTTCTATCCAGATTTGGATAGAAAGTCTGCACAGCGAAGGACTGGTTCCTGCTATGACCGAGAGCACCTAGGTTAGTTCACCCAGATTCTTAGTACTCCCGGGGGACACTTATTAGTAGTAAAAGTAAAAACTTTTTTAAACCTCTCTCTCTCTCTCTCTCTTTCTATCTGATTGTTACCACAGTAATCGGCGGTCAACTTATTCCTTTACGCTACAGTCGACAACGTTATCAAATTAATGAAACATATTATTAAATTACTTCCACTAATGGTGTGTGTATAGAATAATACCGCAATTAGCTAATAAAAGCTGAGCAATAGGGCGGGTGGATTTAATAATCGCCCATGGCTCAGTGAAATTCGTATTCTAGGGATCAAAATAAGAAACTTTACCCGAGGAACTATACCTCTAAAACGAATTCTACTACCCCCTAACTGTTGACTTTTGTCCCGTAGGGTCAAGTTTTGAAAAAACCCACTTTGACCGATTTAGAGTGCCCCAATCGAGTTCAAATTTTGATCCATAGAATACGATTTTCACTGAGCCATGCGCGATTTTTTTGCCTCCCCACAAATCGACCCACCCTACTGAGCAACCTCAATGGATGCGTTGGTAGAGGTGCTTGCTGTAAAACAGAAGATTGTGAGTTCGAGCCCACCTGCGGACATGCCTACAAAGGCAAATAATGATTGTTATAATGCAATTAAAAATTAAGAAGCAGCAGTAAAAACCTCGCGGAAAGGGAAATACAATTATTGTGTAAAGCCATCGCAGATCATTTAGAGAAGGCGTCAAATTTTATATAATAGTAACAGATAATTGTCAAGAAGCCCTTTATAATAAAAAGTAAAAACGGTACCGGTTAGCACAGGGAAGTGTAACAGCATAACAACAGTGTATGATAGACGTGTGTTGTGGCTATTAGATAAAGAGGATGACTGGCTTAGATAAAAGGCGTAGTAGAGTTGTCCGTGGATAGTTAAGGTTACTAAACAAGGCATCGATTAGTTCATGTCTCGCCGCACTAACACATTAGTGTCGTCTGGATGGCTGCGTTTGTAATAATAACGCATGTTTAGTAAATACACGATCATAGAGGATTCACTGGACCGTAGGATCAAGAAGTATAGCCAGATAAAGCCACAAAGTAAGAATGCAGAATTTATAATGAGCCACAGTTGTATTTGCAATCAAAAGAATCCGTACGGATTGTTCAAAAAGGGAGAAACGTCCCAAAAGCGAATTATTGCAACTGTTTTTTTTTTTTTTGTATTATTTGCAATCGTTGTAACTTTCAAAATAATCAACCGATTTACTAAATATAAAAACCATTATTATATTATTATCGGCAAAAAATATTCCTAAAAAGGTAAATTGGTCATCGAAATTGGTTTTATGATGTAAACAAGAGCAAAATTTCTTTTTAAACCTATTAATACCTATTAATTCTATAGATATTCTTTGTCAAAACGTTGCTTATCAGGCATGTTCTGAACTCCACATGAAATTTTCTCTTTATATTTTTCAAAGCATTGTTGGTATATAATAATTTTTTACAAAAACAATGCCTTGAAAAATATAAAATAATTTAAAACATGCCTGTATGTCAAATTTATTATTATTACAAATATTCATACTACGCTTTAATTTTTTTATTCTGCTATTTTAATTTTAAACTTTTTAATTTTTATTTCAGTAACCCATATAACTGCGTATCAAACGTTTTTGTACTTTTATTGCTTGTTTTTATTTCCCACTGTGTTAATAGGGATGAATAAGACATGTTTTAACACACACTTACAAGTTCACTCAAAAAACATACATTTATTTTTCTTTTTATGCAATATTTTCGCCAAACGATTCATAAATCATTTAGATGATTATATGGAACTATTGAATTTTGATTGACAATAAAGCTTGACATTTAAATTGTCTGCTTCCTGTAAAGACATTTTAACCCATAACGGAACAAAACATATAAACTTTTTTCAACACTACAACGTCCTGTCAGGAATATCTGATTTGTTGATTTACTTTTTTTAAATCAAAATGCCAAAATATTTGACGAAATAGTATGATTTTTAAAGTTTTAATATTAAAATGCTCAGCCTATAGTTTGAATTTTTAAATCTAAAAACTAATATTTTTACTCATGTATTTGTGCTTAAAAATCTTTTGCTGTTTTCTGTTCCTTTTTCCTGTGTTACTGCAATTGAAATACATTTTGCATAGATTTTCTGAAATATTCGTATATTTTTTTGAGTTGTTTTTCACAATAAAAATAAAAGAAACTGAAATGATATGTAATTGTTTTAACCATTTGTCAAATGACAGATGAGAATTTGATTGACTGGTACATGAAACACTTACTTCGTTGTTAACCTTAAAAAGAGTAAATGATAAAACAACATGGAGTTGCTAATTCGTTTGAAAAAAAATATTCATGAATTGAGGATAAGAAAAATTCTATGAAAAGAAATTAACAGAATAGGAGCTTATGTCATTACGTAATATGTAGCTTTTACAACACAAAAAGTATACGAAGCCAGTTTGTTACTCCACAAAAAACCTCCACTGTAATCCAAAAGCTTGTGGTGAGTTTCAGCGACAAATCATTAAAGTTAACATTGCCTTCAACGTATCAATTGCTTGATCATTCATTTAAAAGCTTTAAATGCAGCTGTTAAAACACTGGGATTCATCTGGTTGGAAAAATCGGGAATTAAAATTTTCTGTCAATTTTACGTAAGAGGAAAAATTGATATACCAATTAAAATCTTTTAATATTTCCTAAAAATAAATTTTTGAGCAAAAAAACTAAAATGACATGATGCTGTAGTTCATGTTAAGATTAACAACACAAAAATGTTTGGCCAAAGTTAAGAGTTCGATTCAAATGTATTTATTTGGGGAAATAAAATGAGCAGTTTTATTGAAACTACCAGACCGAATTTTCTTCAAATAAAATGCCAATAAGAAATCATTATGTAGTTGTGCACAGGTAGCCACTAAGTAATTACTGTCAAAAGTTAAAAATATAATTCATTAATATGGGTTAAAAATTATTTTATTTTTTATTTTAAAGGAATCTCGACAATACGTATGATTATGCATGATACGTGTGGAATTTAAAACTGTTTACTTTTTTTAATATTAAATAAATCATATCATAATTGTTCTTTCACGAACTAAAATATTGTCCTTTAAAAAACTACAATGATTAAGAAATACCAAAAACTTTAAAATTCTGGAAGATTTAAAAATTTTTAAACCCCGAAAAAATCTTTTCGTATCTGAATTTTACTTCTACGGCAATGTTACCAGTAGTTTGGATTAGTTATTGGATGCTCCTCTTTTATGTAATAATTTTTTTTAATTATTGGTGTAAATCCAATGTGCTTCGATTATTACGATCGTTCTTACTTCCATCATCATCATCATCATCTGCTTGTTACAATTTCCCAGCCTTACGACAAAACCCTCCCTTAGTATCCAAAATGATAAATTTTATTATTATTATTTTTTTTTTTTTTTTTTTTTTTGCAAGGACCCAGCAAAAAAATAGACATGACCTTAAAAAGTATATAATAAAGTATATAAAGTATATATAAAAAAACACATTACATTAGCTCGCAAAATAGGAAGTATTAATAAAGAGCATACCTTGAAATATGTACTAATGATAATTATTATTTCCTACAATAATTAATATAATAAATTGTAATTGATTATAAAATTATTATGCCTTGTTAAAATTATTTAGTTGGTAATCTAGTTTGAAAGTTCTTCCGCCAAAAATACTTAATTCCACATTCGATAACCTTTTCTAAAAAATTTTGTTAGGGAGCATGGCTACTTATTTTTTACATTTGTAAAAATACCGATTTTCATATAAAAAATATTAACGTGTTTAAATAGGGGTAACTCTTGATAAATGTTTTTTTAGCTATACATACGAAGTTTTACGTCTACTGCCCCCATTACGCCTTTCTTACACCATACCTTTGCATAAGTGTTATTAATGTAAAATATGAAGATCCTGCCCAACGTATATAGAACCCGAAAGATACAAACTTTATAATTTGCTGCATGTGAAAGTGCCCACGACCACCATCCCTATGAGGCCCACTTTACTCTTTTTCCGAATAATACACTGATGTACATATCGTATGTTATCATTTAACTACCATAAATTAAAAGCAGGTACTAAGTAGGGGAAGTGCCACGCCCACTTAAAAGAGCAAAACAATATTCCTTGTAGATGGCTATAAAAAACAGTGAAAATTTTAAAAATTTCGAACCACTGCTGCTACGACAATCAAATTCATCATGAAAAGAGGATTTAACTTTTAACTCACATTCTTCTTTTTTTTAGTAAAATTTTAAATAAAAACATTCGGCTATGTCGAATCGTATATATCCTTCACATTCTATGTAAATCTAGTTTACTGAAGTTACTACAATCAAAAAAGCAAATATTGTGGTGACAGAGAATTAAAAAAATTAGCACTACATATGTATATAATTTTAATGGGTTAATTTTTGTTTTCTAATTTTTTAAGCACTAGGTCAGTTTATAAATAATAAAATTTTTTATTTATATTTTCAATATTTCGCCACACTGTTGGGTGGCAGCATCAGGAAACAGGAAACAAAAAATATTAATAATTAGATTTTTTTAATAACAAAATTAAAATGAAATAATTTTTTCAAACCAAAACAGAAAACTCAAAAACCAAACGACAAAAAATTCTAATATTTAAACATTTATATTTATAAATTTAAAACTCAAAAAAGGTCAAAAAAACATTTATATATAATTTAATGGGTAAAGCATTTTTTTAACTTTTGGTATTTCCTTAAAGATCTCTTCAAAAACTTTAAAATGATTCACATATTGTTATTTTAAAAAAATTTAAAAGGCGAGGTCTTATGCCCACTGCCTCGAAGGCCATAGACCGATCTTTCTGATTTCCAATAGCACCTTTTTGACACTATGTCTGATCGATTGGCGTACCTAATTTTGCTCCAGCTTATCTAATGCATCGGCAAACTTGATTTCAACACTAACACGGAAGCACAGACGGACATCGCTCAATCAACTTCGCTACACATAAGAACTCAGAATATATACTTTTTTTCACTTCACGTGGTGAAAGGGCATAATATAATTTTTTGCAAATTAAGTGAATTTAATTGAGTGCAACCACTCTCTGACCGCTTTTTTGCGTCTTAGTTTTCTTTCCAAAATTTTTAAATAACCTGTTGCTTTGAGTAACATGTTGATTATTTATTCTTATTTTTATTTGTTATTATGCGTCTTATCAATTTTTTTAGTATTGCTTTCCTTAACTCCACCTAAGTGCCATAAACTGAATAATAATATTCTGCTATCAATCAAACCAAATTTATGATCACATTTTTTAGCCTAACAATCAAATGTGCACGTTTTCGTTAAATTGTTTATGACACCAAAGCGCAAAATTACCTCAACTAAATGAGATAAGATTTGCTGGCAATTTGTTATGATTGATATTTTATTTTTTACAAAAGGCGAAGTATAAATCAATAACTTAAAAGGTGATATGCCAGCAAAAATTTGGAACAAAGCGAAATGATAAAAAGTTCTAAAAGAAAAAATATGAATACGAGTTGATTTATCTATAACTTATTTTGATTATTTCAGATCACTTTGCTTTCACTAATTTAGGGAAGTTAGTTTAAAGAATTCAGAAAAAAATTAATTTAGTAAAATGCAAAGAATTCAAAGAATAATTAGAAAAACGAATGAAAATTGCATTGCCTTGATTAAAATTGTTGTCAACTGTACGATGCCATGACAATAGTGACAATAAATAAAAGATTTATTTTTTACCAGCTTCTTTTGCTGGTTATACTTCCCCTGATAATATTTAACATGATTTTTTACATAAATTCTTTAAGCTTTTGATTTTTCATTTTTATTCCCACATAAAAAATGATTTAATGATTTCTTTTTTTTTTTAGCGTCCAACTTGCTTCGAATGAGTTCTGCTTAACTGTCTTATTTATGGGCCATAAAATAATTCAAGACAATAAAAACTATATAATGGTCAACTGTTTTGTAGCCGCTATTAAACGCGTTTAAGTGGAAGTAATTTGTATTAAATTGCAAAATTTTATTGAAACTACAAAGAAACAAAATTGAAAAAATTATGCAGTTTAATATGGAAAATCAAATTCATTCATGTCAAAAGTGCATATACAATATAATGATCTGTCATTTAACCGCAGGTTTTTACGTATGTGTATGTAATATAATTTGAATAGATATGAATTTATGTTAAAAAAAAATCGGCTAAATATTAAATGGGTTAAACTCTTTCCCACATTTTGGATTGTAAAACATATAAATTTTAATGCATACTTTTATATTAAATTTTTTTTAGATACTTTAGTTTAGATTAAACTTTTATTGGGGTGACCATGTCAATATCTTATATCCAAATTCAAACTTTATTTCCAAAACTGGTAAGAGTGCTATATTCGGCTATGCCGAACCTTATATACCCTTCACCGTCAATGTAAATCTAGTTTAGTGAAGTAACACCAATCAAAAAAGTAAATATTGCGGTGACAGAGAATTAAAAAATAAAAAAAAATTGGTACGGCAGCTTAATGGGTTAACCATTTTTATAAATTTTAGTGTTTCCTTAAAAATCTCTTTAAAAGCTTCAAAATGATACCCATATTGATATTTTACAAAATTTGAAAATTTTAAGGCCCGATAACTCGGAAAATATGGGCGAGCGCCAATTTTTTCACTTAGTGTTTTTTTTTCTTATTTTAAGTTCTCTATTGCCATATATACTTATTTTTTTATTAGAGTTATTTTATTGTTCTAAATGAGAAGAAAAATTTTAAGGTGGTGTTTTGCCTGCTGCCTCGAGGGACATGGACCGATCATGCTGATTTTCAATAGCACCTCTTTCAACACTATATCTGATCGATTGACATATTTATCTTTTTTGCCGAGGGATTCTTGATTCCACCACTAATACGGACGGACATCGCTCAATCGACTTCGCTATGCATAAAGCCGAAAGTCCATAGCATGCATTTTATGCGTACACGCTTTATACGCGTCTGAAAGTAGAATCAATGTAAATATATGTGACAACTTACACAACACAAAGCGTAGAAAGCATGAACGCTTAGAAACCAAGAAGTTCGTTTACTTTCTACTTTTCTACGCTTGAAAAAATGTCAGCTGTTTTTGTTAGCAAAGGATGGTAAATTATATTTTATTGTCAATGGTATCGATAAATATTGTTGTGGTAATGATAACTTTTTCTGTTTTTTTTTTATTTTTTTTTTTTTTTTGTTTTGAGGAGCCTTTTTAATAAAAAAAATAGTAAAGCTTAATAATAAATTCAGAAATAAATACGTCTTTTTGCTACCGATTACTTTTACGTACTAAGTTTCACCCCTAATGTGTTAATTTATTTTATAGAGTTTTTAATACAAATGCAATGGAGAAAAAACTGATAAATGTTGTAGTAAATAACGAAGTTTTATATAACAAAAGCTCTCTTCTATATAGAAATAAGTTTAAGAGAGCAGCTGGTTGGAGTTGCATAAGCAAAGAGTTAAATTCCATTTTTCCAAAAATAATTTCTTTAGAAAAAAATATTAACACTTGACGTTTACCAAGTGTAGAAAGCGTAAAAAGCGTGCACGCATAGAACTCGTTCTATGGACTTTCAGCTTAAGAAGTCGAATATATGTACTTTATGGGGTCGAAAATGGATATGACACACGGGATGACAAACTTACATATACCCTTTTTCCGCTTTTTGTGGTGAAGGGTAGAAAAAGAAATATTAAAAAATAAATTTGGAAGATTTTGAAATTTATCAAAACTAAAAATGTTAAAGGAAATAAAAATAATTATACCTACTAGAGAATATTTTTGAAGAGGACTAAAGCCCTTTAACGCAAGGGAAAATTGAGTCATGTAAATATAAGGAATCCCACAAAACTTAGTAGATTATCATCCATCCCCAGATAGGTATATCAAGCCAATTGCAAGAAAACACTTGATAACATTTGTAAGCTTCTTATGATTTTGCATGTTCATCCTGGATTTAATTCGGGCTTGTATCGGATAAAAACTTTAAAAATTTTCTGTTTAAAACTACTTTATACTTAAGTTTATTCAAATCCAGTTTTCTCAGTATTCGCAATTTTACGCAAGAAATTTTTGACTTATCGGCATTCGGATAAGTTTAATTAACTTGAACGGAAAAAATCGAAGGCCTTTAACACAAATCTTTGTTTTCATTTCTGTCTAAGAGTTTACGTTTTATATGGATCCACCTTTAAATAACAATTTTTTACCGACTATTATAGCAGATATTCTATGTTAATTATAAGTGCCTGTCTATTAAGAGATAAGGCCATATAATTTATATAACGCCACCTATAGGAAATCTCTTTAAGTTTTGAATCTAGTATAATGTAACGCATTATGTGCAATTTTAAAATCGCGGTTAAAAAGGGTACGTTAAAATCATGTACGAGTATGTAATACGGGGACACTTAAGTTTTTTTAAATACATAAAATGTCTAAATGGGATCAGAGTGCAAATATAGTCTCTCAAATAAAAAAATTGGTTTGGAAATAAAAAAGTTCTAATCCAGCAATTTTACAAATAAAACACAAATGAATTTGCTAAAATTCTCTCTTCTTGAAGTCGGTTAAAATTACAGCCTGGTCACCCTAACATAACACGCATCATTTAAATGTCTCTTTTAGCTCCTGTTTTATTATGTTCACACTTTTGTTTGTTGTTTTTGTCGTCACTGCCACAATTGTTGTAGCTGTTTTTCAATATTTTATTTAAAAAATAATTATATTTTATTTAAAACAAATTGTATATAATTGTCATTGTCAGCTAAGCTCCATTTTAAATAGATTTTTATAATAAATGAGAATCATGTGTATTTTTTCCTAAAAAGTATTATTGTTTATATAATAAATTACTTTTTTACTTAAATTAAATTAATTTAGTTTTTTTTTCGTTTTTGTTTTGTTATAATTTCATTATGTTCTATTGATGTCATTTTGTTATTTTTGTATAAAAATTGCTGAAATGTCAACAGCCATCATTGTGGTCAACACTTAGGCGTTTTTTCGTTATAAAACTACTTATTTGTCGCAACAAATCTATAAAAATACGCACTTTAAAAAAATGCATAAACAAATTATTAAAATTAAAATAGATTAATATTAATTAAAAAAGACTGTTGTTAAAAAAAATAAAATTTTATAAATGTTGATAATTTAAATAGATAAGGTATGTGTCATTGTATTATTAACAAATGAACAGAAATAATGTTTTTGCTCAATTAAATTTGCCATTTCAAAAGGTGTTGTGTTTCAAACCAACACCCATTTCCAGTTGGGAAGGATATAGAAACCTTTTACTTTAACTTTTAAGTAAAACCTTTGCCAATAAGTTTTTTATAACCCATAGTTTCTAACAGTCATTGTCTAATCACTGAGAGCACCTACAGCTTTTAAAAGTTATTTTATTGTCTTATTAAAATTTTGTATAACGACTTTTAACTCACACTACCATCCAGCCTTTACTCACGAATCTAAAAACATATTCAAATTCGAAAATCATAAAATGGTTTTATCTCAAACCAGTGTAAAAAACAATTGAAAAAATTTATTTATCGTGTGAATAATAAACCTTTGAAAGCAGAAAACTGTATATAAACTAAACTAACCCATCTAAATTGGGCTTCTCAAACAACTCTCAGTTTATTTTTGAAGGTTTTTTTAACTTACAAAAAATGTTTAAGACTATTAAGAAATTTTGCTTATAAAGATACATTGCAACTCTTACTGTATTGACAAAAAATTTTATGATGCCTCTCAACTTTGTACGTATCAACCACTGCACAGTGGGGCAGAATCAACATGCGGACTAAAGCACCAATTTGTAGGTATTAACAAAGCCTTTGTGACAATGTATAATTTTTAAAAATCAAACATAAATTTAACAAATGCCAAGCGTTAGAAAAATTTGTAGGCGCTTACAATGGCCGAGCTATTTTCAAAATATTATGATTCTGACCCGCTGCGCACTGAACATATTATTTTCGTTCAATTGCATTCCTTGCTTTTCAAAATAAAATCTTTTTTTCGTGCTATTTTCTATAATCCCGATGAACTATTTAATTATTATTAATATATATTTGCTGAAGGAAGTGTAACCTATTTATTTTGCTATACATACAATAACAAGAATGGAACTATACGATAATATACGCTACACTGGTATGAGCGATATTAAGCCCAAAAGGCCCTAACTCGATTTTTTACGAAATTGAAATTTTTCGTGATTCCAATACATTTCACACAGATACACTTTGTCACAAAATTTGAATGAATTTGCATTTTTAATATTACAATACTCATTATTGTGTGTTTTGTTGGTGTAAACTAAAAGTATGCTACACAATTTTGCAAATGCTATGATGCATTGCACAAAGATCGTGAATAGGGCCAATGTAATAAATACTTATATACGAGTTAGGGCCTTTCTACATGAGACCAGCGATATGTCAATCGATTAGATACAGTGTCCAAAGAGGTGATATTGGAAATCAGCGTGATCGGTCCATGTCATTCGTGGCAGCAGACAAAACACCACTCCTACCCCTAACTTTTTAATGTAATTTGGAACAATAAAGTAACAACAATCAAAAAAATAGACATGGAGCGATAAGGAATTAAAAAATAAGAAAAGAAACGTCAAATGAAAAAATTGGCGCTCGCCCATACTTTCCGTGTAACGGGCCTCTGAACTTTACAAATTTAGAAAAAATCAATATGGGTATCATTTAAAAGCTTTTGAAGAGATCTTTAAGGAAATACTAAAATGTTTTAAAATTGCTTAACCCATTAAGAGCCAATGTAGTTTTTATGTAAGATAATTTATAATTCCCTGTCACCCCAGTAGTTGCTTTTTTGATTGGAGTTACTTTACTACACTTGATTTAAAGAGATGGTAAAGGGTATATAAGATTCGCCATAGCTTACTCTCTTACTTGCTTAACCAAAAATATATTATAATGTTGTTAATTGCCCATAGCTATAGGAAGTGTGGATAAGGTTGCGTAGCTTTTTAAAAGCAGGAATATTGAGCCAAAGTTCTTTTACTGTAAACCTATTTCTGATAGTTGGGCCGCCTCTTATGTCTTGAATAATAACAAATATAGTTAAATATTCCAATTGGGACTATAAATTAAAATACAATTTAAGAATTTTATGTGGAAAAAGCATGAATTTTTTAAGTAAAATTTTTATATAACTAATTAATTTAATTATATACGAGGGCTGCTATATATATTTCTGGCCTGGCAACACTGAGTGCTGCCAAGTGCAATCTGACATTTACATTGGAAACTTTGTCATTTTTTAAGCATAATCGTACTCAAAACGTTTTGACGTACGACCATTATTTGTGTTGTTTACAGTGACTTGAAAAAATTAATATAGAAAAAAATGGAATTAACTCGTGAACATTTTCGTGCCATCATTTTTCACAACTTTCGACGTGGATTATCACGACAAGAGTGCATTGATGAACTTAAATCTTTGTATGGCGATGAAGCACCATCCTATAGCACTGTGAAAAATTGCTATAATGAATTTAATCGTGGCCGAAGCTCGCTCAAAGACGAATTCCGTGAAGGTCGTCCAAAAACGGCTGTTGTGCCAGAGAATATTGATGCCGTGCGTGAACTCATAATGTAAGATCGACATGCGACATACCGAGAGATAGAGACATCCTTCTTCCACCAGCATACATTCGATACTGCATGAACACCTGGCCGTAAAAAAGGTTTGTTCTCGTTGGATCCCGCACAATTTGAAAGTCGCTCAAAAAAAGGCTCGTGTCGATTGGTGCAAAGAAATGTTGCAAAAATACGATTGCGGTGCTTCAAAAGACGTTTATAAGATCGTCACAGGTGACGAATCATGGATCTATGCGTATGAGCCCGAAACGAAACAACAATCGACCGTGTGGGTCTTCAAAGATGAGCAAAATCCAACAAAAGTTATTCGTGGAAGAAGCACTTCGAAGCTAATGGTCGCCTGTTTCTTCGGCAAAACTGGTCATGTGGCGACTGTTCCGCTTGAGCAACGTAGGACGGTCACTTCTGAGTGGTACACTACAATTTGTTTGCCGGAAGTCATCGGAGAAAATCGAAAAACCAACAAGAGAAGACGAATCATTGTTCACCATGACAATGCGAGCTTTCACACATCGGCTCAAAACAGAGCGTTTTTGACCGGCCACAACGTCGAATTAATGGGTCATCCGACGTACAGCCCTGACTTGGCACCTAATGACTTCTTCTTGTTTCCGCACATCAAGAAAAAAAAATGCGTGGTCAACGATTTTCGTCGCCAGAAGAAGCTGTTGAAGTGTTCAAAAACCATTTTTTAGTGGTGTCTCAATCGGAGTGGAAAAAGTGCTTCGACAACTGGTTTGAGCGCATGCAAAAGTGTATAAATCATGCTGGAGAATACTTTGAAAAACAATAAAACCATTTTTGATTATAAATATTCGCATTTTCACTATTAGGCCAGATTGATTATAAATATTCGCATTTTCACTATTAGGCCAGAAATATATATGGAGAAGCCCTCGTATTCCCGTGGTTTTATTTAATTTAAAAATGTTTTCAGTTTGAATTCTAACAGCCTTTTTTTAACTTTAAAATCAAATTAAATTTTATAAACTAGGAACCCCTAGAGTAGATGGACGTGGCTAAATTATTAAAAAAACCCAAAATTATATTATTAACATCAAAATAACTTTCAAATAGTTTTTTTTTTTTGTTTTTTTTTTTTTTAATTTACGGTCTGCTAATCGCAATTTTATTTAAACGCAATAAATATAAATAAATCAAATAATAAATATAAATAAAACAAATATTGATTAAATACAATAAATTACAATTTACTATTAGTGGTTTATGTACATGAACGTATTAAAGGAAGATAAAAAAGTTTTGTTGAATAAAATAATTGAAAAAATATAGAAACATGCATTATTTTCAAATCATTTATATGACAAACAAGCGAATCCATCGACCTTTGTACACTCGCATAATCACGTTTGAATTTTTCTATTTATGAATTTTTAATTATGATAATTCAAATTTCATAAAAAAGCATATTTTTTAATATTATCAAATTGTCATTATGCGTAATTAATAAATATTGTACTTCCGGTGCACGTATGAAATTAGACGTTTTTGTTGATGCATGCATCTCATTCATTTTATTTAAAAATTATTATCTTCCTGCTAATATATTTCTGCTTTGTCGTTATCTGTTTGCTTCTCAATCCTAAAGTTAATAGCTAGGAAAATAAAGTATAGCTATGAAGAGAAAAATAATCTCTTTTGTAATGAAAAAAAGTTTACACAAATTTTAAATAATTTACAAATTTATCTAATTGATCTTCCAAAAGACTTTAAATGCCATTTGTTGTAAACTAAGCTGGAAAAAATGGGCGTATATGTATATATAAATCACACTTGGGATTTTTTTATTACTATTAAATTTTCAGTGGCATCGTTTAATATAATGACAATGAAAAAAAAATAACTACCATTTAATGCTTATGCTTTTTCATTATAATTGTTTTCATTATTGGTAAGGAAATCAATTAATTACTAATAACAATTGAATAGAAAAATTTTGTTTTCATGAAACACAAATTTATAATTACAGAAGCTTAAGAATTACTATTCATTAAACAAATTAACCTTCAACCTATTGCAGATGGATTTATATTTAAAAAATTTTTATAAATTATATAAAACAAAAATGTGCGCTTTTTGAGTCTCGGTTTTCTTAAGAATGTTAAAATAACCTTTTGTGATAAAAATTCACTTTTATAGTTATGCTCTACTACACGAAGTAATGTTAATTATTGGTAATGCTTTAAAATTATTAAGTAATTAGTCAGTAACAGTAATTTTGTTTTGTTACTAATTATTAATTGAACCTTTTTTTTAGAAAGCATTACCATTAGTGAGAATGATGGTTATACTGAAAAAATAATAAGCATTACTTTTCATTTAATGCTAGTGAAATTGATAATTAAGTGATACAATTAATTAAATTATCCCAAGTAATGTAAATATTTATAATTTTCCAGTTATTTTTTTTTAAATTTGTATGCTTTAGGCATTCATATGAAACAGTAATTATTCTATAAATTATGAACGAGGAGTAAAACCTAGAAGCGTTTTTATATCTGTTATTGTGTAATTATAAAAATTATAATATGTAATGCGACAAATCGATACAAAACAAATTACAATAACTAGATTAAAAAAAACAAATACTCTTTCATACTAATTGTGATTAAAGGGAATTCAAGTCCAAAAAAGTTCTTAAAAATTAAATAGTTTACAATTTGTTATAAAGAAATATTTAATTTTTACCGGTTTAATTAATTTATTTACAAAATTTACCACAAATCGTTCTCCAAGATGAACGTTGCGCAATCGCAATTATTTATTTGTGATAATGTTTAATTGCAGAAGCACGGAATAATGTTTATCAGATAGGTATTTTAGTTAATAATTGAAAAAAATCCTGGTATCCAAAACTGCACTGCAATGGTAATAAAAAACAAGTAAGAGTGCTTCATTCGGCTATGCCGAATTTTATATACCCTTCACCATCTACATATGTAAATCTAGTTTAGTGAAGTAACTCCAATCAAAAAAGCAAATATTGGGGTGAACGAGAATTAAAAAAGAAAAAAAAAATGGTACTGCATAAAATGATATCGGCTGTTAATGCGTTAAGCATTTTTAGTGTTTCCTTAAAGATCTCTTTAAACGCTTTAAAATGATACCCATATTGATATTTCGAAAAATTTTTAAATTTCAGAGCCCCGTAACTCGAAAAATAAGAGCGAGCGTCAATTTTTTCAATTGATATTTTTTTTCTTATTTTTTAATTCTCTATCGCCCCACATATTTATTTTTTTTTAATGGAGTTAAATGGCATGAAAATATTAGATGTAGGCGTGGTGTTTTACCTGCTGCCCCGAACGACATGGACCGATCATGCTGATTTCCAATAGCATCCCTTTGACACTAACAAGGACGGGCAGATAGACAGCCGCTATGCTTAAGAATTCACAATATATATACTTTATGGGGGAAATGGATATTGTAGAATTTACACACGGAATGTTAAACTTTATCCTTTTTTCACTTTTTGTTGTAAAGGGTATAAAAAAGCAGGTCTGACAAAAAATTACTTTAATTTATTTTGCTAATATTTTTTAACTTCCAGTAATAAATGTGCTTGTAAGTTAATTATCATTGTGAAAAAATGTCACCTTCGAAATGTCATGTATCGGCATAGATTATAAATTTAAAAAATGCAGAAAATTTTCAAATCAAAGCAGACATTTGAAAGTAACACTGTTACCCAAAATTCTGAATTTAGTTTAACTATGAAATTGTAAAATTTTTATACATGGGTACCAAAACTACTTCCATTTTTATCATTTTTTAATTGCTATATTTTTTGCCATTATAACAAAATGAGTCTGATTGTAAGACATAAAAAGCCAGCAACTCTGCACATGCTGCAGTAATGCTCAAAACGAAAGAATGCATAATTAATTTTTATTTTGATGACAACATAAAAAAAATTATCTTTCATCTCATTTCACTAATAACACCGTGGTATTTTGTATAAAATACATTAATGTGGTGCTTTTATTATTTTATTAGTTTTTATATTTATAAAATTATTATGACCGACTGACAAACTCATCACAATCACCTCAGCCTATGACTATAAAGAGTTCAGGTTAAACACAAATTAACCCCATTTGACAAAACAAAGTAAAAATAAATAATTTGTTAAATAAATTGCAATTTTATTATGCATGAGTAGATACACGCATATTATTTTATTTCTCCTAATATCGTAACTTCAATGTATTTATTTATGTGCAGTTATTTATTTATTTATTTACATGTAAGTTTTTAGAACACTTTGAGGCTTTAATATAAAATACCAGAATATATTTTGGTTAATTTAAAAAAAAATTAATTAATAATTAAAATCTTTTGAAATGTTCTATTCTAAGTTTTAGAAAATGCTTCTGAAAGTTCTGTAAAATGCTTCTGAAATTTTATGGCAAAAATACTGCAACTTGTCCATTTATCCGAGTCAATCTATTAGAAGCAGAGTACTGAAATGCTCTTTCATTTCTCCCACATGTGTGAGCAGTAAAAAATTTAGTTTTTGTTGCTACTTTTCATAAATGTGTGAAAGGCTAGAAAATATTTTGCTTTTTTCATTTATGAATGAGATGAATTATTTTATTTTTTTTATATTCAAAAGTGAAAAAATTATAAACTTTTTTTCACGGAAGTGCTTATTTATAACAACTTTCAATTTTGATAATTTTTCATAAGTGAAAAAATCGTAGAAAAAAAATTTCATAAAGCGTTGGCGTTTGTGTATATACGCATATTTTTAATATTCTTCTGCCGGCGTATATGCGCGTACGTTACAAATTATTTTTATTTGTTTTGGAGTATATCGCTGGTCTCATGTAGAAAGGCCCTAACTCGTATATATGTAGCTTTTCAGGAGAAGATGTGACAAGATGTATCTGTGTGAAATGTATTGGAATCGCGAAAAATTTCAATTTCGTAAAAATTCAAGTTAGGGCCTTTCTACATGAGACCAGCGATATGTAGATGTAAAATTTGTACTTTAGAGCTTTTTATGGTTTACTATTGTACTCGTAAACATTTTTATACATATTGAATATAGATACATACGAGGGCTGCTATATATATTTCTGGCCTGGCAACACTGAGTGCTGCCAAGTGCAATCTGACATTTCCATTGGAAAGTTTGTCATTTTTAGGCATAATCGTACTCAAAACGTTTTGACGTACGACCATTATTTATGTTGTTTACAGTGACTTGAAAAAATTAATATAGAAATAAATGGAATTAACTCGTGAACATTTTCGTGCCATCATTTTTCACAACTTTCGACGTGGATTATAACGACAAGAGTGCACTGTGAAAAATTTGTATAATGAATTTAATCGTGGCCGAAGCTCGCTCAAAGACGAATTCCGTGAAGGTCGTCCAAAAACGGCTGTTGTGCCAGAGAATATTGATGCCGTGCGTGAACTCATAATGTAAGATCGACATGCGACATACCGAGAGATAGAGACATCCTTCTTCCACCAGCATACATTCGATACTGCATGAACACCTGGCCGTAAAAAAGGTTTGTTCTCGTTGGATCCCGCACAATTTGAAAGTCGCTCAAAAAAAGGCTCGTGTCGATTGGTGCAAAGAAATGTTCCAAAAATACGATTGCGGTGCTTCAAAAGACGTTTATAAGATCGTCACAGGTGGCGAATCATGGATCTATGCGTATGAGCCCGAAACGAAACAACAATCGACCGTGTGGATCTTCAAAGACGAGCAAAATCCAACGAAAGTTGTTCGTGGAAGAAGCACTTCGAAGCAAATGGTCGCCTGTTTCTTCGGCAAAACTGGACATGTGGCGACTGTTCCGCTTGAGCAACGTAGGACGGTCACTTCTGAGTGGTACACTACAATTTTTTTGCCTGAAGTCATCAGAGAAATTCGAAAAACCAACAAGAGAAGACGAATCATTGTTCACCATGACAATGCGAGCTCTCACACATCGGCTCAAACCAGAGCGTTTTTGACCGGCTAAAACGTCGAATTAATGGGTCATCCGCCGTACAGCCCTGACTTGGCACCTAGTGACTTCTTCTTGTTACCGCACATCAAGAAATGCGTGGTCAACGATTTTCGTCGCCAGAAGAAGCTGTTGAAGTGTTCAAAAACCATGTTTTAGAGGTTTCTCAATCGAAGTGGAAAAAGTGCTTCGACAACTGGTTCGAGCGCATGCAAAAGTGTATAAATCATGCTGGAGAATACTTTGAAAAACAATAAAACCATTTTTGATTATAAATATTCGCATTTTCACTATTAGGCCAGAAATATATAGAGCAGCCCTCGTACATATATATATAACTGTTTTAAATAAATAACAAAATTGTTGCTTATGGAAACTAAAAAAAAAATATTTTTATTGTGTCTTAACACTTTATTTATCTTAGAGATTTTACCTAGTCTAATTATAATATTGTCTTTCATAATACGAATTTTTTTCGCTTTTCGCACTTACTTTCATCAATGCTAATACATACTTTCATGACCGTGAAATTTTTTTCTATCATTTATGAGAAAGTTTTTATGAACTCATCTTTGAATTCTCATAAATGAGCAGCATTAATGAAAATGATCTTATCATATATTAAAAATACCAATGTTTTTTTGTTGTTCGCTCTTACCCACACTTATGTGTAATCGCAGGCAGAAATTGTTTTATGAACGTGAAAAATAAAAAATCGTAGCAATCTCATTTATGAAAAATATCATAAATAAATATCATGGAATGCTCATAAATGAAAAATTTTGAACTCTGTTTGGAAGTAATATAACAAGAAGTTGCAATGCCTTAGAAGTCCATATGAAAATATTCACTTCGCAAACAAGGCAAATAATTACGGTATGTGTAAAAATTGTGAGTCGTAAAATGACAATTTTTTCCTTGCTGCTGTAAAACCAAATAGGAAGGAAAGTCAATATTAAATGATTGTCCCCAAAGGACGCACATCGCAGTGAATTTTCGGGATCTGCAGGTCCAGCTAACATTTTTCGCATGAATTTAAAGTAGGCTCAAAATGGAGATTTCAGAACAAACGGGAATATGTTTATGACAAACTTACAGATTTTTTTTGTGACACTTTATGTTCTGTATGTATTTCTTTCTTAATCTGTGCTCTATCCGGCTAAACTTCTTTATCCTATGGTCTCGAATTACTAATTATTCGTAATTACAAACGCATGATATCAACACTACACTACTGTGTTACTCCGGCGAGACATGTACTACTCGATGCCTTGTTTGGTAACCTGTAAACCGTCCACAGACCAATCGACTATGCTTTACATCTAAGCCATTAAACGCGTTTAACCCTTCCCCCGGGGGTACTAAGAGTCTGGCTGAGCTAACCTAGGTTCAGATGAAGTGCTCTCGGGGTATATGAGGCACCAGTCCCCAGGGGTGCAAATAACAAATCTGGATAGACAGTTAAGCACTGTCGAAGGATGCACCAGTGCCCTTAGTCATACTAGCACCACGGGAACCGCCCATCTCTTTAGCTGGGTACACGTGTTGGCTGTAGTTAAAAAGTCTATATCTGCAGGAATGGTGTGGAATACATAGAAGTGTGCTATTACACTCTTAACAGACGGGGTTGGATAGTCTCCAACGCTTAAGCAAGGGGCAGTTTATGGTCCTGCAAGCCATTTTCCTGAAATTGCAACTCTGTTGACTACGTCAGAATGAGGGCGCTAGTCGACGCTTTGTACTTTACTCAGTGGTAAAACCACCGTCAGATTAGGCAATCAGTGGCAGGTACTGACATAAATCTGTATCACGTATCCCCTTTAATCCAATGCAATACACTTTGATGCTGACTGTTGTTGCGCTGTTACTTTCTTGCGCCAACAGCAGCTGTGGCTTTATCTTTTCATTGTAAAAGACATCTGCTACTATTTTAGTAATAAATATAACGTTTTTACTAAATTATCTGCAATGGCGGCTCATTCACACAATTTTTGACTTTTTCTTTCCGGGAAGTTTGTACTGGCTGCTTCTTAATTTTTAATTTTAATATAACAATTAAATTTTCTTTATATGCATTTCCGAAGGTGGGATTGGACTCATGATCTTCAGTTTCACAGCAAAGATCTCTACCAACGCAGCCACTGGTGGAAGTAACTTATTCACCACTGTAAGGACAACTACAACAGGGGATCTTATTTTCTTAACAATTTATGATTTGATTAAATTATTTATGTATGTATGTGTACTGGCTTTAAGTATTTAATCTTTTGTAGAGTCCAACGGTATTTATTGATTTTAATAATTAACAAATTGCCTTGTAAAATTAATGGTCTATGCCGCAAGAGAGTTTTTAAAGAACAGTCATTTGACTGATGATAAAACCGTACAATGAACAACGGTTTTATCATCAACGTATTATTTCTGCAATGCACAGAGGACGGTTATGTTCAAAAACTTTTTTTCATTTCGATTACTTTCAAAAATAATCAAATAATGGTATTTTTGCAAAATAAATAAATAAAAATATTATAAATTTGTAGTTCTAGAAATGTTCTAGTTTATGTTAGAATCACAACTGGGACGATTGACGAATGAAACAAAATAACGACGAAAAACTACAATTTTACAATTTTTCAAAGTTGTTTATAGTTTGTACTGATAAGTAAAAAATACTTTATTCGTTCTTCGTTCACCGACATAAGAAGTAGAAATCAAGCTATTCCAGAGTTCGTCCCGTATGTCGAATTTCGACTGACCTCATAATTTTGTGTATTTTCATATACACATTCCCGGCCAATAATTCGTTGTTCATTCCAGTTGCGTTCTCAGCATTAATCAGCCCACGTCTGTACGTTTAATATACGACTGTACTGTTATTTCCAATACATTTTAATATTCAAAAAATATCATTATGTAAATATGTTTATATGTATTTAAATATTTATGCTTGCATTAGTTTGTTTAATTATAAAATATAATATATAAAAAAGGATAATAATTAAAAATAAAAATTTTTTTCCCAAATGCCATCAATAAACCATTTTATTCCTTTTTTACAGTTATTAGTTTTCACTGCTTATGTACATTTTTAACTATAACAACAACAAAAATTGATTGTATTCATTAAAATTTTAAATGTGCGCGATTAGAATTCAGTTTTATGTTTATGTTTATTTTCATTATATTTTTTTTATTTTTCTAAATTACTAATTAAATATATTATCCAAATAAAAGATCAACATAATTTATTCAATTTCATTTTTTTTGTGTGTGTTTTTAAAGCTCTTAAATGCCAAAGTTTTTATATTTTTCATTTGTTTTAATTTTCAAATTTGTTGTCGAGTTTTTGAACATTATTTAATTATAACTAAATTTTTTTATTGTTTTTTCATCAATTGTATTTGCATAAAATATCTGTAATTTTAATTAATATATACAATATTTTTCTACAATTTACAGTGGCTAATAAATTGTACAGTTTTTTTCAATAGTCTCTTTTAACAGTGCCATATAAGTGCTACAACTGGTCTCGTTCTAGGATCTCTGTTAGAAGGATATGAAAGTTGCATTCTCAAATTGTGTGTCTTTTGAGACTTTTATATAATTTTTACTAATTTTAAACTTTTTAGAAGACTATGCATAAACGGGCAGATGTATTTTTTTTTTAATTAAGTTTTTGTTTAAATTACATATATTTTGAAATTTTTTTTATCAGTCTGATGCAGTGAAATTGTTTAATTTTATAGAAAATTATAAGGTATATAGACAAATTCAAAAATATTAAGATTGGCTAACGCAAGTCACATCAATTATCAGAAATGTTTTAAAAATTTCTAAAAATAGGATTTTTCAGGTTTTCTTTTATTCGCTTTAAAACGAAATTTTAACTGCATTTAAAGAAGGGACATGTTGGAGCATTTAAATCAGATCTTAAACTTTTGGTTTATTAAAAAACTCGGATTTTTTGAATGCTAGAAAATTTAGTGTTAATCTAAGAAAATAAGCTTGAATCGGAAGGGTTTTTTTTTTCTTCGCTAAAAGCAACGAGCTAGAGAAAGGTAGAATAAAAAATAATTGTTATGTTTTAAAAGCTGAATATGTGAAATTTGCATATTTTTAGCAGCAGGAGATGCCGCCAGAAATTTAAATTTCAAATTTATCATACGATTGAAGTCGTATAGGATTTTACTTAAAACTTTAACTTGACTTCACTTATTATACCAAAGTCGAGTAAAACTGTGATATAATCGGGCTATCCGCTTCGAAATAACAAAAATATCTAATCTCAAAAAAAAACACAAAAATCCCTTAAATTTAAATTATTTACACTTTTTCTTAACACAAATTTTTTTATACATTTAAGCGATACAATATGTACGAAGCAAAATCTGAACAAAATAATTTAACAAATAAAATTTAAATAATTAATAACGCAGTGATAAAAAATTGAAATTTGCAAATGGGATGAGACCAATTGCAAGTGAAGGTTGACATTATTCACAACAAAACCTTGAAGTAATTTTGTAAGTTCAGTGCTAAATTTTGTATTTTATCATATTTTCACATTATTTTCACTCATTTTTTATTTATTTTAGTCCACAACTTAAGCCTGGGATATGTGTGGTAGAACGATAATAATTTTTTGGCAATTGACAATTTAGGGCAATTAAAAACAAAGCTAGAATTTTAAAAATATATTTTTTTTTTTTGCAAAATAATTCAATAATAATAATAATTCGTTCGTATCGACAATCGTACGAAAAAAAATTACGTGATACGTTAATCGTGTGAACTAAACGGCATTATGACATACGATTGTAAACGGATCGTAATCTTTTGAATGAATCACAATAGTTTTCAAATTAAATAATAATAGAGGTAAAGAAAGAGTATTCAGGCTGGTCAGTTTTCCAAATTTTGTTGTTTCCAAACGTCAAAACCGATTTTTTGCCTATTGCGCTTAATTCAAGGACTGCTGTTTAAATTAAAATTTCTTCACTTGACACCAGCAGCTTATCTTCATAAAGGCCTCCCTCATTCTGATTTTTCAATTAAAAAAAAAGTTTTTTCTTTGATTGATACCTATTTTTGATCAGCCTTAAGCACAAAATTAGAAATATAAATTATTTTTTTGCAAAAATATAAATTGCGAATTACCTATTTTAAAATCTATACATAATAAGCCGGTGGTACTTGTGCAATCATAGACTTAGAAAGCTCATCCCATAGTCTGTAGTAGTAGATTTTAATATGCTCAATTAGGAAGCATGTTTTTTTTTTTTTTGTCAAATGTTTTGTGTTCATTTATGAATCTTAGATTTAATTAATTGTAATAATAACTCTATCATAAACTAAAATTAAATTTGTTTAATTCGCACTTTTTTTTAGCGAATTTGTTGCATTTTTCATTTTATTCAAACTAAGTTTTGTTAACGTATGACAGTTCTTAAAAAATGTACATTCATTTATACGAAATCGTAATTTTGCGATACGTGTTGTTCGTTCACCCCAGTTTTACATTTAACTTAATTTACTGTGGAATTATATTTAACTTTGCAAGTTATGAGAAGAGGACAAATACTTTTCCGCTATTTGTTACTGAAATTTTGTTTCAATTGGACGAAATTTTTATGCATAGTAAATTTATTTATTTATATTTTTATTTTGGAATGTAGTAATATTATTGCAAAATATTATTACTTTAGCCAGATCAAACACCAAAAAAAATTTCTTTAAACATTGAAACCGATGAAAAACGTAATTATTATTTTTAAAGCCTTAACAAAAGTTACTATCAACAAAAAACATGTTTTTATTTTTCTTATATGTCTTGCTGCATTAGATTTGTTAGTAGTGCTTCTAAAACCAATAAATAAATTACATTTTTATTATTAAATGACTTGCATAGACGTTTCCAAAGTATTTTGTTTTTGCCCTACTGTTCAGTGTCAATTGCTTAGAGCGTAGTAATAAATTACTCAAAATCTCGAAATGAATACTAAATTTCCTGATGGTATGAAAATAATACCACTGCGCTTTAAAATACGCATATATCCATGACAGTGATATATCCTTTATACTTAAAACTATCGAGGATAAAGTTGATTTAGAAGAGATTGCATCAGACGCTAGTTCAATTCTCGATGATGTTAAAGACCTCGATGATCAGAACCAAATCGAAGAACTTTATGATCACATCATAGCAGTCGAAGGCGGTATTTAATCCTTTTATTAATGCCAACGTATCAGGAATATCTTACTATATAAAAATTTTAAGATGAATATCATTTCAAGCTTATGTCATATGGGCTGATGTTCACCAACGACTTCTGCAGAACTAAAAAAAAACACCATTTGACTAAAAGCAACGAGAGTTGGGTTTATCAGCTCGTTAAAGTGAGTGTTCTTTTCTGCTCAGTTCATTAGAACGAAGTAGTTCGTTCATTTAGTTTATAGCTCTTTAAACAACTGCGCGACTCCAGTTGATATATTTAACTCAATTGTTTTTAGTTCAATTGCTCAATCAGTGAGCTTAAAACAATTGAGCAAATCTAGTTGATTTGTATAGCTCAATTATTTTTAGGTCATAAAATGTTTAGTGTCCTGTGATAAATTTATCAGAAAATAAAAACAAAACGGTACAACTGAAAAACAATTTAAAGATTAATTATATGTAAATATTTGTAAACCGTTAAAAATAATAAAGAATATTGATTCATAATATAATTTCTAATTAAACAAGCATGTTTTCGCTTAATTTGTACCAAAATAAGTTTTAAGGTTTCACTGAAGTGAAAGAAAAAAAGTCGTTCAGTAACTGAGCTAAAAGGGCACAGTAAAAAGAGCATTCCATATAGTTCAATTGAGTGAGTCGTTCAATTGCACTAGGTCGCTCACGAACTACACAAATCTAAAAACAATAAACCTTTTATAGATTCAATAATACGAGCCTCGTCATCGCATCAGCTAGTAAGAGCCACACTACGATGAGGTACTCACTGTAGCAAGACTGGCCACCAGAGACGAACTCTTTGAATGTGCGCTACTTGCGATGCTCCACTTTATTTAAGCAAAACGAAATCCTGCTTTAATGACGTTCATAAATAAAGCTTTCATACAAGAGAGGTGTTATAATATTCATACCATATCCTTGTGCAATATCCTACAAGGATAAAATTTTTCTCTTTTAATAATTTATTGTTATTTTGCTGATTTCATATAGTGCCCCGGAAAGAAATAAATAATGATAATAATAATTTAATGGTTTTACTGTCCCCATTATCTATGGGATCGGATTAACTTGGCGAAATACACTGCACTGATTTATTTTCTTATTTATAGATATAAGCTAATGGAGCTACATTAGTTATATTAAAAGAGACCATATCGCTTACTTAAAACTGTCTCACAGTTTTTTGATTTGATTTCAGAAGCAATGGACCCGAACGAAGATCACAACAACTTGTACTTCAGATTTACACTAAAAGATAATTTCCCTTATTTCGTAATTTAAATAATAAAAATTGTTTTTCTATAAAGTTTAAAATAATACACTTGCGAAAAGAAAACTAGCGTGATGTAGGCTGTGACGTACTTAGGAAACTGTTCTCCAAAATATTAAACTTACATCACTTAAATCGCGTAAAAGCTGTTAACAGACTTTTCCCTATTTCACATAAAAATTTAATTTTTTTTAAAGTCAACTAACTAATTTTACTTTTTTGCACTTAAACTGTAAATTTGTCAAAAGTTTAATATTCATGTTTACTATTCATTTTTGTTTAGAAAATCCCTTATATTAATTATTTGATAAAATAACTAAAAAAGAAATAAAATGAAATTTTTCTAATCGTTTGTTAGATTATTCAAATTTAGTTTTTTTTTTATACCATTTTAATAATTTGCATTATTTTTATTTGTTTTGTCAGTTTTAGAATTTTTGAGAAAAGCCTTTTGTTATGTTTAATTAAATATAATTTATAATTATATTTTTGTATTTTTCATTATGAGATTAAAATAAATACATTTATTTCTATTGAAGTGGTTTAAATTTATTATCAGTTTTAACTACCAAATGCAAACAATTAAATATTTAATGAATAAAAATTTGTGAAAATTTAATTTTATTAAAAATTGTATTGTGATACAGTTTATTTATAATAAAAAAAGTTTCTGGTGGTTTTAATAGAGAATGAGACCCTTAAACTAATCCATTTCTTTTCAAAGTTTCAGCCGAGGCCAATCAACATCGCTATCTCTTAAAATAACTTGTTGTGGAAAGAGGTCTCGCAGCAACTCCATTGTAATTCTTGCTGTGTGTGATGTGGCACCGTCTTGTTGATATCCCATGTCAATGAAGCGTTGGTGCGTTAGAAAGTTTTCAATCATATCACGATATGGCTCTCTAGTCACAGTTACCGTTACGCCGTTTTTATTTTCAAAGAAGAAAGGTCCAATGATTCCTCTGGACCAACTTGCACACCAGACTGTCACTTTTAGTGGATGCAAAGCTGAATGATGAATAATTTGAGGGCTTTCCATTGCCAAAACCGACTATTCTATTTATTTACACATCCAGCTAAATGAAAATGTGTCTCGTTACTTATTATGTTTTTTTTCGTGAAAACTGGGGTTCTCATGGGAGAACTGTAACATCATATTGGCATATGTACAATCTTGTGGAAAAAGGGCCTGTATCAACTGAATCTTAAATGGAAACAATTGCAAATCTTTGTGCAAAATTTTGGACAAAGCTGTTCTTTAAAGACCAAGCTTTTGAGCACGATATCGAATTGAGGTTGATGGATTGTTTTGAACACTTTTTTGAGCAGCAGTAAACATTATTGCCGATTCAGCCGATCTTGCAGTACGTTGTGGCTCAAACTTGGGCTATCACCTACAGACCCACTTTCTTTGATATCATTTACTACACTATAAATAGTGCATTTTGTTAGCACGTGGCCTCTCCCAAAAATGTCAAATAAATTTCTCATCGTCACAGTAATCGATGATTGATTTTGATAAAATATTTTAACGATTAAAACACGTTGATTTGTCGAATATTTTTTCATAACAAATTTGCCAGGTATCTACTTCACGACTGCCAAATATGAAAATAGTAGTATACCCTCTCGACGAGCACCCTGTATATAAATCAAAAATATTTAGGGTTTCACAAAACATTCTTTTAAAAAGTAAAAATAGAGACGCATCTTAATTTATAAATAGTGTCAAAGAATAAATGCAAAAAGCATAATTCTTGTGGGAAAAAACCGACTCTATAGCGGTTAAAAAGTGTGGCCATATAAATCAAATTACGTTAACTATTGGTACACCCTTATATTTTATCTCCAAACATTATACTTGTACCAGCAGACTTAGCACTACAGCTACTACAACTGTTTAACCGTTTGGCAGTATGCATCATATGACAGCAACAATTGGGGCACCCTTTGATTTCCAAATTTATAACCCTATAATTTGTAATTTAAAATTTTTATACTTATACCACAAAGGTTTGTATTAAAAGGTCTAAGAGATACGGCCGTATGGGTCGAATTACAATAATATGGGGAACACCCTTTAATTTTTAAATTAAAATTACAAATTTGTTGTTTTAACGGACTTAGCAATACAGGTCCCTTGTAAGTTTCAGCTGTCTGTCTAAAACGGTTCAGAAATTTGCCCACCTACATAAAATTTCATCAACTATTGGGACACCCTTTTATTTACGAATCCAAATTTTATACTTATTGTTATGCTATGACAACAATACAGGTTCGTTGTAAATTTCAAGAGTCCATATACATCAAATTAAGTAAACTATTGGGGCACCTTTTAATTTATAATTTTTAATATTAATACTTGTTACAATACCTGTCAGAGTAATCGATATTCTGTCCAATTTTGCGTTTGCCAATAACGGTTCAAAAGATAAGCTCATATAGGTCAGCTGTTGGGACACCCTTTAATTTTTAGATTTATTTTTTTATTTATTAACTTTTTTTGGCCTTTAGGAGCTATAGTTACAAGCGGTTGTTTTTTTTTTTTAATATCTACGTTAAAGTTAAAAATACACATAAAAAAACATGTTTGTGGAAAAAAGAAATTTTCAAAATCGATCCAAAAATGATTGAGTTATTGAGGCATAAATATAAAAAAGCATCATTCAGTCGAATTTATAACCTTCTTCTTTTTTAAAGTCATTTTAAAATTTAAACAGTTTTTGATTTAGATTTTAGCTAAATCAGAGTTGGGTTAAGTCCAGCAAATGACCGCCAATGCTTCGCACATAAGCATTTTTTTACCGAATATTTTTATAACAATCTTCCATATGTATTTTTTATAAAAAATCTGGTAGTTTCTTGTCTTATTTAATTAATTTAGTATGAAACATTAAAGTTTGGATTTTCTATACAAAATCCACGGATGAGCTATGTGAGCGGTGAAATTGCCATAATGATATGGATACCCCTCAATATTGAATTAACGTAAACAAAATCACTTCTATTGAAGATGCATGATTTTTGATTATTACGTGTTTCAGATCAAATACCAATATATTTTAATTTGTTTTTTGATTTTTTATAACATTTAAAAAAATATATAATTTAAAAAAAAATACATGCAATTTTAATATTCCTTTTTTTTAAATCAATTGCTCACAAGTGAAGGTTTACTATTATTGGTGAGAATATAGAAAAAATACATGTAATTTATTGTTGAAAAATCAAATGAAATTATCAACTGTCGACAGTAATAAATACCTGCACACAAACACTTGTACACTCGACCACCTTTATTCACACAAACACCGTGCAGACACTCACGTTCGTTTGTGGTTAATTTAAAGTGACATTTAATTTGTTTTTTGGATTATTATGTTACAAAAAAAAAACTTATTTATCGTATCACTTTTTTATTCTTTCAATAAAATAAACAATTGAATTTTTTTTGGTTTTTTTTATTTTTATTTCAAAATTTCACACATTCAAATTTGTAAGAAAAATTTAAATTGTAAATTATTAAAGATCAAACAAAAGTCAATGGATTCAACACCAATATTTATACCTTTTAACTTATTTTGTTGGTTCTTAGCTTTATTTTCTATTAAAGATTTAAGAAAATTTATGACTGTTCAATTCATAATTATGTCTGAATTTATGCACTTGAGTTCAAAGCAATTGTTTGGTATTTAATTATTAATAAATTAAAGAAAATATTTAAACAAAATTAATAAAATATTAAGAATTACTTGTAAGGAAATAATTTAGAGTGGCGCCAAATCAGACAAATAAAAACTTAGAACAACGAAATATTATTGCTACAACGTCGAGACGAGAAACTTAGGAGATTTTGATAGAGAAACAAAAAAAAATTCTTAAAAAAAAATAGAAGATCTTTTACAGCTTGTCGCTTAATCAGCAAAGTGGCCTAAAAATATTCTTTTGTATATGAAAACAAAGATTATGATTTTATCATCGGCGACTTACAAAAATAACTAAAGTACTGTTCTATAAATAAACGTAATGTGCAGTTGCAGAGCTGTAAAATTAAAAAAAGAATGCTTATTTTATTTGATACAATTAAGTTTTTTGTGGCCTTCAAATTCCCTAACATCTACTGAACAAAACAGACGCTAGGAAGAACTCAAAATTCTTGAGAATTACAAAAAGCCATTAGATTCCTCTTAGTAGACTTTAAATACACGTTCATATACATATGTAAGCCCAAATACTACATTTACATAATTTTCCTATTGGAAAACACTCCATTCTTTTATTAATGTTATTTAACATTCTCATTAACACCTCATGCTCTCAAAAGATAAAAGAGACCGCACTTAACAGCAATTGAATTTCAAAGCAAATTTTTTTATGTGCCGCACGTAATAATTTTATTTAAAATTTAAATACAGTTTTTCTAATTATTTCCCACATAATGTTTATGCCATTCATTTATAGATTTTATTAAAAACCTTAAGTATTTTAATTTATTTCACTCTACATCAAGGCTACATTGTTTTAATACGAAGAGGGTGCCTATTGGATTAAAGTTTACAAAAAAAGTCACTGTAGTTCACCTAAAAAAATTTTTTTTTTCACATTTTGAATTAAAAACTGTAACTAACTGTACTGTAACTAGATATGATTGCTAAATTTCCAATGGTAGAAACAGATTCCTTTTGTAATGTTTACATTTAAGGCAAACAATGTCGTGATTCTTTTTCGCGAACATGTGTACGAGCTACAAGGACTTTAGAAAGAATCATCTCTAATGTTTGTGGTGCAAACTTTATAGAATGGCTGTAGAATATAAGTGCATTTTTGTTTACTTTTGTGAGGGTCATACAAAATTCGACACAGCCGACTATAGCATTCTCATTTAATTTTATTTAAATAATTAAAGAAAAAACTTTCAAATTATTTTTATTTACTTAAAGGTGTGAACTGATGTTTTCAGGTATTCTGTTTAAAAATAAATCGCTTAAATATGTATTTCTGATTTCAATTAATATAAGAATCATTATTCTTAATAAAATATTATGACGGATACTTTGATCTCTGTGAACTTCTACGAATACATTTTGATGGATTTAGTGTCTGTGTGTGTGTTTTTATTTTCCCCGCTATCGTTTTAATATTGTGAAAATTTCAACAGTATAAAATCATTCTGGTATATTTTGAGCTTTCACTTCTAATGTTAATGAGGAATTATTATATGTTACGTACTTACATCTTTACATAGTTATTTCAGCAAAATAAAAGTAATAGTAAAGTTTAATGTGGGTCTGGATAGTGTGTGCAATGACTTCAGTTAAATTATGTCAATAGGTCATTGTATTACACATTTTTAAAATAGAAAAAAAAGGCATGTTTGTTAAATACCTTGGAGTTAAGAAAGTGCTAAAGAAGGCTTATATTAATTACATATAATAATCAACTTAAACCTAACTAAAAGTTACTAGTTCATTTAAATTACAGAAACCACTACTGCCAAAGCTAACTCAGGTTTCTTCAATAATTAATTGATTACGTGCACAGCTTAACTCCTAACAATCAATATGATACTGAAACAGCATTTATAATCTTGTGAGTAATCAAGTCAGAATGATTAAAAATAAAAATTGCATTCTTGACCAACGAAAATTAATTTTAAGAAATGTACAAATTTAAGTAGGCAGCCTTAAAGATAATGAAATATTGCAGTTGAAAATGATCTTCATCATGATACCAAAATTTAATATATGTATATATCACGATAAAATTTACAATCTCTTCTTTTATGCTATTGAAAGAAACGCCATTTTTTATTTTTTTATATTCAAAATATATTTTAATAACTGAAGGTAGATGTTTTTTATTTAATTCATTACATCTAACACTATTATTATTGCTTACTGGGCTGTTATCGGAAGAAGCGACTGAGGCACGAAACAAACATTTACGGCTTTACAGGCTTTTGCTAAGTTCTGAGTCACCAATTTCTAATATAGGAACCACTCTAAAAAAGGTAATTACCTTTTACGAAAAACGCAATTTCTTTCGTGCTTCCACCTGTACTTAACACTGAAGACGATTCACATTCGGAAGACGTCCTTGAAGGAACAGAAGAAGAGATACATGGCATTCATTATTATCTTAGTGAAGTAGAAATTGGTTTAAGTAAATTAACTGTTATTTTATTTAAAATTTATCATTACTATGAATAAATTAATTATAATTAAATTAAATTAAATAATTTTTAATAATATTCTTGACAGGCGGGGGTTGGCCAGGCAAATTGGTATAAAACAAAAAAAATTCACAGGGTCGTTTTGGGGGTGGGTTTGGAGTTATAAATCCCCCTGCCCATAAAATAAAAATTAATTTTTAGGGTTTAAGGGCGTATGTAATCAATTTCTTTTAGTAATTACATTATTTTTTTAAATAATATTTTATTTTACCTCCCACAAAACGGGGAGGTTCTTAAAATGGCATTTTAGTATCTCTTGAGTCCAACTTTAAGGTTTGGAACATACTTTAACCTCAAAAGTTGTAATTGCTCAGCAAAATAGCTGGATATTAAAAAAAATTGAATTTTTATCTCAGTCTAAGTTTTCTTATTTTAAAGCTTTAACAGATTTTTCTGCAATGCTTAATTAATCTAAGAGCACTCAGTAAATTTTTGGAGCCAATATAAACTAAAAAAATATAATGTCCGACGGTTAGCATAAAGCAAAAACAAATGTACAAGATGAGTTACAAAGAGAACAGTGAAGAAATACTTTGGTTTATGTGTAGACTTCGTCTAACCAAATTAATATTAATATGAATACTCCTCGTATTCTTATTTACAAAATTAATTGGTTAAATAGATGATGTTTACAGTGTATACAACGAAAGATAGATAGATCCGAAGAATGGTTATGAAGGATATAGCAATCCAGAATATTCAGCATTACATTCTGCTTGTGTCTCATTTCATTTGTTTTCTTTGAAATACATTTATAAAAGAAATTTTCTTTCTAAAAACGGATTTTTAAAATTAAAAAATGAATTTAAGCCAAAATCAGCTTCAATTCAGTTATTGGTTACCACTATGTGAATGTAGCTAACGAACACGAAATGCATTCAAAATAATATTAACTAAGTCTCTTAGCCGATGAAAGCTTAGAAATAATCCACAAACCAAAAAAACGAAATTAAAATATCCTCTAGTATTTTTTGGAGTAATAAGAAGGTGAGTTAAAATTTTATGGAAAATTAAGGAACTATTCATACCAAAAGGCCAGAAGACCTAATTTCAAAAATTAAATAAATTCTTATTTAAAACCATGGAAACTATTCCACATGTTCTGACAAACCTATACCGATTAAAATTGACAATAACGGTTTGAAATGCCAGAATGGGTATCTGTAGATAGGAATCGCTGGAAATCTGTCGGCTTCAAACCGCAACTACATATTAAGGCGAACTGATGCGTTTTGTTGCAATTAAAATTAAAGGCGAAAATTCAGGGTTCAAATAACTATAGCGTTTTGCGATTTAAAAACGTATTTATCAGGCCGTGGCAAGCTTTTTTAATCAAATATATTTTAAAATTGTTTCTGTTTTATACAAAATACCGGCATTACAGGCCAAGTTTTTTTTTTGTTTATCTTCTACTCTTTAAAAACTTATTAGTGTTGCTTGTTTTAGGCCGGTTACATTTATTATCTTTTCTTCAGTATGTCCATATCCGGCTTCATGCAATAAACTTTACTCGCATTGCGTTTGGCTGAACACATTGATTGTCCTCCCGCCGTTATGCCTTAGGCCTGCTACTTTTTCTGATATTTCCCTGTATTGACCGATGGACCAAGGATACATCATAGACAAAAATATATTGCTTACGGCCAAAGGCTTTTTAGACATCTAGCCTTTGTAAGTGAAATTGTTCTCAGATTTACTGTGAAGAAAAAAAATTGTGCACTTTGCCAAAATATCCAGAATATAATTTAAAACGAAAGGGATTCGCCTCTAATAAAAATAAAATAATTCCCAAATTATATATTTATCTAATCATACATTCGTATAAGAAACAAAAAGAAAATAATTTCAATAAAATTATGAGTCATTAAACAGCTACCAAATTTTTATAGAAAAATCATTGAAAATTATTTTATTCCCTAAAAACCAATTATCGTATTAAACCTTTAAGTAATAAGAAACTTTAAACATTAGACTACAGCGAATTCCATTCCAAGTTGACGACACAAACTTTTTCGATTTTCTTGCAGCAATTATAAAACGTTGATTGCAAAGATTTATATTATATTAAATTATTAACACAAATTCACTTTAAAATTATAAATTTAAAGTGAAATTTCTGTCAATATAATGAGTTTAAAAAAATATATATTGATTTAATTTTGGTTTATTAACACATACAAACACATTTGCAAATTATTCAAAAAACTCATGCTCAGTTTTTAACAATTAAATATTGCAAAAACCAAAAAACATACGAAACGTATAACAAGGGATGTATTTATGTGTGTGTGTGGTAGTATATAATAAGGTCAAAATCGACCAAACATACCAATGATGATGATGGTAAAGTGTATTTGACATAACCGATGGATTTAATTTGCATTGAATTGGGAATTTCAGTTGACAACTTATTTTTATATATAAAAAAAATAAAAAAAAAAATTAAAAAAGAGCAGAAAATAATTTAAATGTTTGTTTGAATTTCGTTGGCATATTATTTTTTGTGACTACTTTAACATACAGTAGTTTATGTGTAATTGCAATCTACTAAATATTATTTGCCTGCTTGTATACTACCGCATATACATACACACATACCATGACATCCGTTTATAAAAATAACTCACAATGTCATTTAAATTGAGAGAAAAGACCGTCAAAATGTCACACTGAAGCACAGAGCAGCAAACAGCATAAAAGCAACAATAACAAAACAACATCAACATCAAATTGCAGTCAAGCTCTTGGACAGATCTGTGGCAAGTGCGTGAAATCCATTACAATGCAAACACACACACATACACCTACATGCAATACAGAAATAAAAAAGGTAAATGATTTAATTTAAAGTGTGTGGTGTAGAATTCAATTTTGTCAAATTTTGAATCAATTAATAAAATAATTTAAAAATATAATGTAAAATTTTTAAATTAAAATTGTCTTCGCTTAAAAAGGAAAGAAGTGTAAGTACATATAAGATTTATCCAATAGTATTTTAAATAAAAATTTAAGCTTAAGATTGAGAATAAAAAATTAAGTGGAGAACAGTGTAGAACTTGAAAAGGAAAAAAATATAATAATGAAAAAATATAATAAAAAAAACGGCTTACGCAGCTCGTATTTGTTCTGTTCTAGTCCTTGCATGTAATGCTTACTCCTTTCAAAATTTATTCAAAGGGATCTTTTTTATTTCTTTTACTGGAAGGTATCTTAAACCAGTTGAGAGATTTTTAAGTGGCTACAAATTGGATAGTGAAGTTTTTTCGCGAAAGGTGTGTTAGAAATCGCGTCAAATGCTAAATGTACGCTGTATAGCGACATCTAAAGTCGGGAACTTAGTTATCATTAAGCCTACAACGTTTTTTCGAGTATTGAAAAATTGCGACGGCCAAGAAAGTAGATCTACAACAACTTAATCGAAGATCTGTGGAAGCACCTTGATAGCAACACAGACAGAGGTTCATTTCCCACAATGTAAATGTACGAAGGCTCTAATTGAAGTAGAAAACCAAATCTCTTAACAAAACGATTTGTGTTATAATTTTTAATTTTGTTTTTTTTTTTACGAGAAAAGTTTTCAGATGTTTACAATTAAGTGAATAAGTTTCGTTTGGTGTTTTAACAAAATTAAACTATAATTTATAAAATTCATATAGTGTAAGAAATTTATTTTTCTTTATTTTGCCGCTCATAGTATGTCCTGACATGTTGTATCACCATACAACTTTAAACAAGAAACGTATTTGTGTGCGACTGGACCAGTATTTATAAGACGAAGAGAACTCAAACTATGGTGTGGAAAAGAGGATTAGAAAAAGTTTTGTTATTGGATATTGAGAACACTGTGGTAAGTGGAGATCTTCCTAATTCAAGAACGAATTTTGAATTACAGCTTAACAGCCGATTTTTGCTTTACCTTCCATAAAGTCTTGAATTGAGTTTTAGGCAACATATCAGTTTTGCTTGTCTTAACGTGAATGCCACTTAAATTTATAAACGTGTTTTTGCTTTAATTAAGAATGAGGTTTTTTACAAAGGCTGGTAGGATGAACAAATGATATCCGAAGATCCATCCGAAAAAAATACGAAACTACAAGTCGCTCGTCATTTTAATTTAAATTTTTTAAATTTACGCCGAATATAGTGTGTGAGCAATAAAAATGAAAATATTGTCGTTCCACAAAATCTATAATAAAAACTTTAGTTATGCTTAAAATATTGTTAATAAAAATAACTATTGGGTAAAAGAATAAAACATTCCAGATCTTTACTATAACGTAGAAAAAAACCAAATGAAAATAAAAAATTTTGAAAAAAACGTAAAAAATAGGCAAATTTTGAAATTTAAGGTGCCATAAGCCATTTTTTGGCAGATAGAAAGTTATAGCATATCGATGGAAAAGGCATTCAATTACCTTTCCAACGGTGTGCCATTTATCTCGATCGAACGTGAGCTCCACAAGGGTTTTAGTGGGATCATACACCGAAAAACAAAAAAGTACCGTTATCTAAAAAACGGTACTTAGAAAAATATAATTACAGCGTTTTTCGTGTTCAGGAGGTCTTAATTAACTTATGTGGTGTTCTTGGTATTTTTTGGCTGTAAGCCAGTGTAATTAAATTGAATTGGGACGTATAGTAAAAGCATTTTCTTTGGAAATCATTGTAAGTGCCCAACTAATCGATTAAAATATAGAGAAACTAAAAAAATATACAATTTTGTTTAAAAGTTTTTTAATTGTTTTGTAGATGGAAAATTTTTAACACTGCTTACAGAACTCTACAATAAATATTTAATAGCACATTTTTCTAAATTTTAATTTTAACAATATTAAAAATGGCATGCTGATGAAGTCGTGTGCACTGTTAGTATATTTATATATGGGTTTATGTCCAAACTTAATTAATGAATAAGAATTTTTAAAGATTCATACTTACATATTACATTATCTTCTTTTTTTTTCTTCTTCCAATAAGTCAATAAATTGGTCTCATTAAATAACATACAGTTTTTCCGTTTGTTAACATTTCGTTTATTACAATATTTAACAGTTGCTGTACATAACAGACATCATAGCCATATGTTAAATTTTTTTATGTTAAATTTTCACAATGTTGCGATTTTATGTTACCAACTTTACAGTTTACAGACCAAAACAAAAGTTATATTAACAGCAAAAGCAAAGGTTGATATTGCAGAGAAACTTTTTTAACATAAAAATCAGAAAACCAAATATAAATGTTATGGCAAATAAAATGTTAACAGCAAAATATTTCTAAGAGCATGACTGTTATATGTGGTTTGTGTTAACAGATGTTAAAATATTTTTAAGCAGAAATTTTTACATTTTAGGATATAATTTTAATATGAATTTAACCGGTACTCCAAAATAATTAAAAAAATAGTTTTATATAAAAAAGGTTATATAAAAGTAACTTAAAGTTTTGATTTCTCTTTTTTGCATGAAAAAATTGTGTAAAATCATGGAGAAATATAACAGAATTTTTTTTTTTTGGAAAAATTTCAAAATAGTATCATTTACCAGTACTGTAAAATACATACCAATATCATAAGGATTCATAGGAACTTTCTTAAATACCTACAGCTATATTTAAAAAAAAAAAATAGTATAATCTTGAAATGTTTTTTATGACAAAATTGCCATACATTTTAGCAGTTACAGGTTACGCAGTGTAAAAAAAATTATAATTTTTTTCTTTTTTTTTACTACATTATTCGTAAAATTACATTAAACAACAAATCAAATTGAAAAAAGTACTATGGGTCGAAAAAGCCTTATTCAGGTAATTTATTTCATAAACGAATTGAATTAGAGAAAATTTGTTTGATAGCCAATTCATAAAATCGCCTAGAATCCCCTAAGATGCAAAGTTTTTTTGTATCCTAACCTCACATTATTGCTTCTAGAAATTTAAACTGAATAATAAGGGCCCTTAGGCTCGACTGGTCTCCCACAACCGGTAGCCGACAAGGACCTTGCCTCTGTGTGCCAATTTCTAGAGAGGGCCTTCTAGAAGTTATGTAGTGGCCTGCCTATAAAAGGCTAAGGGAATTTTCCTTTATGTTTACGTATGTATTTATATTTGAATAATATAATTGACCTTAACACTTTAACGCGGACCTTTGCTGTTGTTATTTTTTTGTATAATAAAAGAATTGAAACCACAACCTCTCTTCTAATAATTATCATTTACCGGCTATTAAAGACCAAAATTTTTTTAATCAAAAAATGTGTTCTTATTTGAATTAATGTACTTTCTGTATTATTTTTCATAGAAACACAGCTTTACTACATCGTTTAACGAATCGTTTTTTTTTTTTTTTTTGCATTTGTTTTGATTACTTTTCAAGTTGATTGTTTGTTTACGCGCGCGATTTTTTTCTCATTGAATTTATTTCCGGTTTTTTAGCTTTTTCTTGATTTCTTTTCGTTCTAGAAGCGTTGATGTTATAACTTGCTGTTGCACCTTACTAACACATAAATCAACTGACGCCAGACTCTTAACGACCACATTAAGTTGTTTTGTTGTTATTATATTTTTGCACTTTTTACTACGAATTACCTACATATAACAACAAATACATGTTTTCTTATTTTCCTACACACAAACACTAAGTATAAGTATTGGTATTTGCCCTATCATAAGTTCTTATTTAAATAAAGAAAATCTGTAATAATAAAATTTTCTTGGAGAGACAATTGCTGCACTATTTTGAACAAACAACAAAAAACTAGAGAAAAATCATTTGTTAAACTTAAATTCAAAAGAGTAATTTATAATAATAAAGTTAAAAGAAAATGTATGCTCCAACTGTTAAGATATAAAAAGAAGTGAGCAAATGCATAAAATAAATATTTTTAAGTCAAAAAGTTCAAATTGAGGTGGCCAAGAAGAATTGAAAAATTTTAACTTAACCTTCCGTTAATTGGAATGGTCAGGTTATAACAAAGTTATAAACAAATAATTTGCAGCTAATTGCAGGGCTTTTAGCAAAAAGCCGGTATATAAAAGACTCTCTTATAATAAAGAAAAATAAATATTAAGCATTTATTTCAAACAATTAGTGCTTAAAAATGCTCTTATATACACGATTCTGCAATTTCAACTCTTTTAAATTTTTAAAAATTCCCCTTTTTAATTCAAATTTTTTGAGTAGTTAAAAACTTAAAAGAGATATAAACTCTTTCTATTACTCTTGATAATCGCATTGCTTTTAAGTTTAGAAAATTACCCAGTTCTCCTTAAAACAATTTAAAAAACATGCACTCTTAAGAAATTTCCTTTTTTTTAATTCCCTTTTAAAATCTCTTCAAACTCTTAAATATATCAATAATTATTAATCTTTATTCTTTTAAGAGGTATTCTCCATTTCTCTTTAGTTTTTTAAGTTAATATATTGATCTCTGTTTAACATGTCTAATTGTTGAAATGCTTGCTCAAATAAATTATACTATTGTTCTCTCTGTTTAGCTACTGGTTTTATATATTTTAAAATTACAACAAAATCTCTATGCATGGGTGATAAAAAGCTGTCTGTCTGACTGCCTTGTTTAGTTTTGACATTTATTTTTCAGTTTTTCTGAAATTTCATTCATAATAAATCATTTTGTCAGTTGTGTTATGTACAGCTCTCTCTCGCTCACAGTGCAATGAGTGTTAAGTAGTATAGTAGTAGTAGTTCATACATATGATAGGAATGGTGGTGTGTTTGTTTTTCTTCTTGTATTTATTTACTTACAGTGATGGTGGTTGGTTTTTGCAATAAAAAGTTCTTTTCGGAATGTTTCTTTAGCAAAGTTAAAATAATTGTTTTTATGCAATAATTTCTTTTAAATTGTATGTCTGTCTTTCCCGTGGTGTTTTCTCATTCTGCTTGTCATTTTATTTTTCTATAAATTTTGTAGATATAAAAGCAAAATTTAAAAAAAACAATAAAACTGCAAATTGAAAAAAATATAGAAATGAAAACAAATCATTCATTTTCTAATTTATTGTTTTCTTTGTCTGTTGTATGTTCCACATTTCTTCAATATAATTTGTTCGGTCGTGTTAGAGTGTGTGTCTGTGTCCATGATTTATTAATTAAACTGCTTGTGAGGGTTAATAATTAAATGCACACCTTTTTTTAATAAAATAATTCTGCTTCTATTTATTTTTAATGGCTTTTTGTTGCCAGCATAACTTGTTTTTATTTTATTATTGACTTATTGATTTCTCGAACATTTTTTTGTCAACTTGCAGACTTGATTTGAAATGCATTTTACCGTCGGCAAAATTGTTATCATCAAAATTTTTAACTTAAAAAATAAATGACTGAAAAGTTGTTGTATGAATATCTGAATTTACATAAGTACTAAAGAAGAATTTATTAAGTGCCCTTGAAAATATTGTGTTATGTAAGTACCTATGTACATATGTATAGGTATTGAACTTAATTTCATGATTTACATAAAAAAAAAATTAGGGAAATCTTAACGTTAGAAAATTTTAAATTTAAAAGTATTCAAATCTAAACATGATATACATACATACATACATACATACATACATACATACATACATACATACATACATATGTTCATATTAAAAAGTTTTATTCAAATTAGCAGACATATTTTATTATGTTTAAAATATTATTAATTAATTATTATTGATTAATTTTAGTTTATTTTTTTTTGTAATTGTAAGAATTAAATAAAATTCCCTTAAATTAAGTAAGTGTATATTAAAAAAACAACTCTAAAAATAAGTTCATTTCATCCTAAAAGGAAGTTAAAGTAAATTATTTATTCGTTTACTTGACTACATTTTCACTTATTTTAATTAAGTGTTTTTATGTTACTAAAAATATTTGAATTAAGTAATTTTTTAAAAATATCGGGCTATTTTTTATTCCAATTAAATTAAATAAATCAACGATATTGGTTATTGAGGTTGAAAGCATGTATTGCAGGCTATTTTTCTACCGCTTACTTAGCTCTTCAGGAAACTTTTCACTATTTTAAATAAACTAAAGATTTAACGATTTTTATCCAAATAGATAATTAAGAAAAGACCAAAATCTAAGTTTAATCAAAAAACAACATAATCAACAATGGTTTGACCCCCAATAATCAATGTCGGTAATTAATTTAATCGGAACATTTAAAAAATAAGCACGAGGTTTTTTATGGAAATTGAATAATTTAAATAATATTCGCGTGTCTTTAAAACAATGATTTTATTTTTCTTTTATTCACTGTATAAGGCTGACTTTTTTCGGCTCTTTTACACAGTTAAAGATGATGGAAAATAAAATATCACAAAACACTACAATAATTTATTTTTTTTCTATGCACGGGCACTTTGCAAATTATTAAATTAAATTAAACCACAAAAAAATTAAATAAAATAATTTTTAAAAACTTTTTTATCCCGATTTAATTATTAAATCACCGATATTGAGAATTAATTTGTTTAAGGAAAATCAAATATGATTTAATTTGAATAAAGACAAATAGATTGAAAAATCCATTAAATTTAAAGAAACTTCCTTAAATTTAACTTATTTTACTGTCGTAACTTAAGCCGGAGTAATAATTATTCACTTGGTTATAACTTATGTAAAATTAAACATATTATTTTTGAATTGTTGAATTAATAACTCAATAAAAAAATAGTTCAAATAAAAGATAATATAAAAATCAAATAAAAATACCAAAACTTAACGTATTCAATTAAAAAAAAAAACAAATTACTCTGTAGAATATTTTTCTTTCTTAACCTTTTCTTTGTCACAACTTTAACCATTTTATAATTGATATATTTTTGCTGTTGTTTTTTTTTTTACTTTAGTCTAAATTTAAAAAAGACACATATAAGCATTTAAATATATTTTCCAATTTTAATTTCGAAATTAAAAATACTAAAATGACATGTTATTTTTTAAATTTTTGGCCTTATAATTCAATGACAAAAAATAGTTTAAAGAAAAGACAACATGGAAATTAAGTAAAAATACTAAAATTGAACGTGTTCATTAAAAAATAATAATAAGAATAATTTAAGGAGCCAGTAGAATAGATTTTTCTTTCCTGAAGTTTTTTTTTATTTTTTTCTCGATTTTTAAAAGACACAAATAAGCATTTAGAAATATTTTCAAAATTAATGGCATAAAATCATTCAACCAGATTTCCATAAAACTAAGTATCCAATGAAGATATGATTCTATTTAATATGTTTATGTTTAAACAATAATTGACTAAAATAAATAGTTAAGTTAAGGAAAAATAGTTTGGGCCACTTAACTTTTGTTTAGTAACAGAATTACAAAAAATCACAAGGTAACTAATTGGCATCTCTTTTCTTATTAAAAAAAAATTTAATTATTTTAGATTTTTTTTTTCCAAATAAAAAACCAAACCAAGCCGGTTCCTTAACGTTGCAGGGTACTTTTAAATAAATTGGACTTCTTTCTCTTCCTTCAACTAAGTAAATTATTTGTTAGTAAATGCTAGGAGATTAAAAAGACATGGAATGATTGGCGCTTTGATAATGCAATGGAAAACACCAGAAGATTACTTTTATAGTATTTTATCAAGAAATCCGACGGTGTAATTTATAGTAACTATAAGGAAGTTACTCTTAAGTTTATAACAAAATTAACTCGTAATTAAAAAAATAAATAAAGACTGAAAAAGAGTAGCAATTACATATAAATCAGAAATTTAAAATATACTATAAGAGTGCAGGAAGCGGCTTAGATGATTATTAGACACTTGAAAAATTGTGTCTCTAAGAAGCACTCTAACAGGACCTGCTGTATGTACACTTTTCTTTTGAACTTTTAGAGTATGAGCCAGGAATAACACTGAAGTAAAAGTAAAAAAATAAGCAAGTAAAAGTAGTTTTCATTTAGTCCTTCTTTTATTTATTTATTTATTTCTCTAAGTTCCTGAATTTTTATATTTTAATTTAATTATAATAGAATTATATTTAAAAATAAAATTAATAAAATAATTAGAGAGCTTCTATTTCTTCAATATTTGTAGTAAGATGTGAATAGAAATGCCTTAAAATAATTTTATGTTTTTAATGCCTTGAGAATTTTTCTGAAATACAGGAGATTTCCATGAGTTATCATTTCGGACTAAAAATAAAAGAGGTATTCCGAATTTTGCAGGACCTTATATGTCATTAATTAAATCAACTTAAATCAACCTTGGTATACATCATCGAAGCTATACAGATAAAATTAAAAATTGTAGAAAGGAAGTCCTTCTTCATAGTGCGACACTAAAACCAAAGGGTTACTACCTTTATATCCCATTTTCCAAAAAAAAAATATATAATAAAGGTGCCAAAATTAAATTCTACAAGTAATCACAGCCCTGGTATATCGAACTTATATAAAAAATTTAACGTTTTATTAGCTATGGCAGAAATCATAAAAAATGCGGAAATATGTTTATAAAAGCTTGAAACACACACGCAGAAAAAAAATATGGTTGTGATATGGTCACAATAACCATGTTAAGTTCTTTGTAACAATTTATAGTTGCGGAGAAACAATTATAGTTGTTTTCACCAAAACTTTAGTCACGATAAACAATGTTTGTTATCTTTTAACGATTATATGGTTACTGTGCACAAAAAATGCAACATGGTTGGTTTTAACTTAAAAAAATTTTAACCACAACCAAAGTTTTATAACTTATTAAAAATAATATAATATATTTAACCATAATATATTATTATTAATCAAAGTATGGTTAAAAGCAACAGAATAATGTTTGCGCTAAAAATTATTTTGTTCTAGTTCTTGACAGTTTAGTAATTTTTCTGGTAGATAAAATCTGAAATTGTTTTTCATTGTTGGAGAAAGTGAAAAAAAAAAATAAAAATTTATGTACAAAATAAATAATTAAAAATAATATGCAAAACATTAAAACAAATAAAAAGGAATCCAAAACAGTTAAAAAGTTGAAGTAAATATGTAGGTATTGTAAGCATATAAATGTTTATTTTTGTGTTTGATTCACAATTGTGAAATCATTTATTTGAGCTTACAAACTATATTGATATATAACTGATTGTTGTAGCCTATGATCTAAGCGTTAAGCAAATCGTTTATGAATAAAACAATAATAAGTCTTTTATATCAGGAAAATTTTGCACTTACGATACTTTATTATAATTCAATTATATAACATGACATTTTCTGCCATATTATCATATTTTAATTTAACCATTTAATGTTACATATGAACATAGACAATAATATGGTTGCAAATGTAACAATACTATGTTTTGTTAGCAACCATATAATGCAACCATAATATGTTGCTCTTAGATTATGGTTACCTCAACCATGTTTTTTCTTTGCGTGCATGCAAACCCCATGGCCCCAACATTTTAGAGTCTAAGATGATATCGGGTAATAGTGAGGACGAAACGATCTAGTACTACAAAGAAGGTTTCTAGTATGTTATCCCTTCTATTTTATGTTGTTACATCCCACAAAGAATAAAAACAAATAGTAATCGATAATAAAAAAAGTTGAGTTCTACATGATATTATTAATTATTAATGCATTATAAAAGCAAAAAAAAAAAAAATCATGAGACTTTAATTAATGATAAGACAGACTGTATCAACTGTTTTTTTGATCTCACATTTACTACAAAAATTCAAACAATTTTTGACATTTGTTTTGCTTAAGGATTTACAAATTTTTTCGATAACTGGAACAATTAAAAAACACTTTTCTTTTATAATTAATTTTTAAAATGCAAAATAAACGATAATTCCTTAACTAACATATGAATCGATTATAATTCAAAAACTATTTTAAAGGTTGTTTTTTTAGTGTCTATCATGGCTGAAATAAATTTTGTGTGTATGTGTTTTTAAGACTCGCATCCATAAGGGAAAAGAAAAGGAAGTCCGATACGTTAATGCCATATAAAGCACGTATTAATCCTTATCTACAACGTAGAACATAGAAACTAGTCTTTGTCTATGAGATCTTAAACATTACTCGGAAATTACTTTTTGGACTTTTAAAATTGTTTGTTTAAATTGTCACCGGAGGTACAAAACAGGGTTTTTCATTTCAGCATTCACTTTAAGACCTTCCACGTTTAGGAAATATACAGATACGCCAGTTACTAAAACCTAGTAAAATGATTATTATGTGATCATAAGAAAGACAATCAATTTGTGAAATTTTCTTCAGCAAAAATTCATGGCTATTTTCAAAGATGTAAAATTTACAGATAAAAATATCCTAGTAGCCTCCAAAGACCTGAAACAAAATTTAAAGCATAAACCACGATGTGTCTTTCTTGCAGTTAGGGATTTATGTGACAAATTTTTAATTTTAAGATTCATTCTTTAATCCATTTTTTTTAAACGCTGGTACGTATAGACAATTTTTAGTCCTAAACTAACTCTGGAAGTGGGTGTATAACATTTCATAAGCAAAACATAGTTCACTCTAATTGAGGACATTTAGGCACCACAAGAAAAATCAATCTTTCTTTCAAGTTATTTAGAATTATTTCAGTGATTTATATAAAAAAAAACAGCAGTGGTAAAAGTTTTTTCTACCAAAATTTATTATTATAATAAATTAGAGATTTTATAGCTTTAATAATCAGCGTTTTTCTCTTTCTCCAATTTTGTCGAAATGATTTAAAGTCAGCAAATTCTTCATTAAACAGGATTTTGTTTTTGCTTTTATTATGGCAGTTTTAGTACGAATGAATACATGTTTATTCATTTATAAACTGAAAATATATTTTATTAGTAGTTTTTTTTTTTTCGAAGCGAGTTTGATTATTCATAAATTGAAATCTACAATTATTGATGGTGCGGTTTATTGACTTAACAATTTATTACTGCAATAGTTTAACACTAATTTATTTTTATTTATAATTTTCGTTACTAAAAATTCACCCAAAAAAGCACATAAATATGAATGAATTACAACGTTAGACAAAACAACAGCCAACTAATAAAAAAAAACACAACATAACAAACACAAATATTTTTGCAACATAACAAACACAAAAAAAAATAATAAAGAAAAAAAATTATAAAAATTTCCAATAAGTAATAAAATCTGTTCAAAATAAGATCGAAAAAATAACATAAATTTATTGCGGCTTAATATTTATAAAACAACTTAATACAAGTACAAAGAGAATGGAATCGGTTTCATGTAAGTAAGTCATACAAGAAGCAGAACGGTTAAATTACATTACTGTTGGGACACCTTAATGTTCCATCTTCAAACTATATACTTGTTGTAGCCGACCCGGCACTACAACTCCTTGTAAATTTCAACCATCTGTGTACAACTCTCCAACAATTTGGCAATATACAACAAATAACAAATACAACAACAAATAACAAATACAGCACCCTTTAATTTCCAAATTCAAATTTTATTCTTGCTGTTGTAGCAGACTTAGCGATCAGGTTTTTTGTAAATTTCAACTGTCTGTCTATAAAGGTTCAACAGTTTGGCCAAACACATCAAATTATATCAACTATTGTAATACCCTTTAATTAACAATTTCAAATATTTATGCTTCTTATTATACCAACCAAAGTAGTGAACATTCTATCTAATTTCCTAGTGTTTGTATAAAACGTTTCAAAAGATACGGCCATACAGGTTAAATTACATTAATTTTGGGAACACCCTTTAATTTCAAACTATAAACTTGTTATTACGTGCTCTGCAATGCAGGTCCCTCCCTTATAAGTTTCAGCTGCCTGTCTATCACGCTTAAAAAGTTTGGCCACATACATAAAAGTAAAATTAAACTATTGGGACACCCTTTAATTTCCCAATCCAAATGTTACACTTGTTGTTAGCAATAAACGGTTTTTGTAAACTTCAAACGTCTGTTTAAAAGTAAATGAACTGATGGGGCACCCTTTAGTGTAAAAATTTGAATATTAATTCTTTTACAAAAACGGTCATAGCAATAGATTTCTATCCGATTTGCAAGAGTTTGTCTATAACGGTTCCAAAGATAGGCCCATATAGGTCAATTTACGACACCTGTGGGGACACCCTTTAGTTTAAGGATTTATTCTCGAAATTTTTTTTTTTTTTGCATTCGGAGCTATACCCGGATTTTTTAATTTTAAAGTGGTGCCATTTACGGTTCATAATATACGTAAAAAACATGTATGCTGTATGGGGACACCCTTTAATTTTTAAGATTATGAACTGTAACTAATCTGTAATAGAAAAAAATTCAAAATCGGTTCAGAAATGATTGAGTTCTAAACTAAAAAGCAACATTCAGTCGAATTGATAACCGCCTTCTTTATTTGAAGACTCCCTTCTGGAAATTTATTTCACTAAATTTTTTCATGATATTTCCAATCTATGATGCCCGGAGTAGAATACCTACAATGCCAGCTGTGGGCTCTGGTTGGCCGTAGCTCTCGGTATTAATCACACAGCAAAAACATGAATACTCTAACTCTTTCGTAACTTCGAGGGAATTTAACTCCCAAAGTAAGTGCCCTAGAACGTCTGTAGGCCCTTTTGGCATTCCCTCTTTTGTTTGTGTTTTTCACGCTCTACCCACGGTGAGTTCTTCTGTGGAAACTAGATGACACTTTTCCGCCACCAACTGGTTAAGTTTTTTATTACTCATTCAGCATTCTAGATCGCTCCGACGTCGAAGAATATTCATTCTACCCCTTACAAGTAGTTGTTATCTGTTTTTTTTAGTAGATGAGGGTATTTTTCATCTAATACTAACGTCAAGGATCTACTCACTAGAGACTAAAAACGCTTCTGCTTTTCTTTCTCTCATTTACGTGGTCAGTAAAACCATCTGTTTCTGATCATCAACATGAAGTGGTGGAAGTAACACTTCCAGAAGATGATGGCCTTATTCTTAACTAATTCTGGTGTTACATATGGCCTTTCATGGATCAATTAGATTTAAAGGCATTAATAGGCCGTGCAAGTTAATAATTCTAATCAGGAAAATGATATCTTCCAATTTTTCAAAGAATAATTTTCAATGGCAAAAAATCAGGATATTTTTTTTATTAATATTTAAGTTAGAATACTGGGTGTTGAGCAGGCTGACAGTAGCGCCTGCATAGGGGTCCAACACAGACTCAATTCTGCCAACACTTTATCTGAAAATTCGCTTGTATCAAATTTTTATTCAAGTTTATCATTTATGGACTAATTTAAATTTATTATTATTATTAACTTAAATATAACTAGAACACAAATATTTTAATGCAGATTAATTATGATTTTTTTTTTAATTAAAGTATAAAAAAAATTTCTTTTTGCACAGTCTTTATTTTTACCCAAACAAAACAAAATTCATACACACACATGTTTAAAAACTGATGATATTAATAAAACTAAATTAAAAACAGAAAAAACAATAACAATAAAGTCGAAAAAATTAAAACAATAACAATTTACAAAACTATAAAAATGCATTTTACACCTTGCATTTGGTTGCTTATGACTGCCATAGTTACTTAAGCGGACTATGTGCAAGGCTGATGATAATGATGATGATGATGATGGCGGTGATAATGATGATGCCAATTTTCGTTTGGATACTTTAACAAGCACAGGGGGACTTACACTATAAAGCAAAAATCTATAAAAAAAAGCGTATGCGACTGTGTTTATTTCCATACAACAACAAGTGGATTAAGAGAGCAAAGTAAAACGGAAAGAACAAACAAATACACAAAAGAATAAATCGAAAATAAGGTGTGCCACAAAATGATAAGGTTATTAATATATTATTGAATGGGCTAAAATGTTAGGTTAGGTTATGTAGAGCTAAGTCCACGACGGATGACAGACACTTGTAAGAAAAAATAAATAGAAAGTATATGTAGGGCACACGGTCCGATAATTGAGAGATAAAGAGAAAAAAAGAAAACGTAGCTACTTAGTGTCGGAAAAGGTTCAATGAGAATGGCTTAAATTTTACAAATTATCTAATTTTCCTGATTTAAGATATCAGGTTCTCTGATATTATAGTACACTACACAATAGCAGCTAAACCATTGTTCTGGCGTCGTTGCCAAATTGCAATATCTATCCAAAATGTTATTCTATATATTACGCGAAATCCTAAATAGAAACCCAAGGCTTCGCTCCCATTTTAAGACTGGTGTGCTTAGGGCACATTATTAAATTTTCGTTTTTAAATAATTTTGGTTCTACTGGACAGATTATCAGTTATAGGGTGAACACCAGCAGTTGGGGAAGGTTAGGAAATTTCATATAATATGTCAATTCAGCTTACAGCAACTGAACAACAACTGCCAATTTTTTACATGGCTTAAGCTTCTTAGTAGGTACTGCTGACTGAGAAGTACTCTATTCACGGGTGGGATGTTTACTTTCTACTATGAGAATCCTAGACGCCTCCTTTCTAGGTTTAATAAAACTGTATCAAAGTAATTAGGAGCTTCTTGCAGATTGACTTTATTTCGTTCCTTCTGCTGTCTAGAGTAATTCGAAAAATATGATGATGACTAGTAGCGAATAGGATAATTTCTGACCGATATAGACAAATCTTCCCGATCAGAGGTGACAGCTTTTACAACTTAAAACATAACAAACATTAGATGAACGAAAAGACTAAAGCTAGAGCTGTCTTACCACAAACGTAGAGAGGCGAAACATTGGATGATCTGCAGTGCTATAGCAGCGATTATTTCACCAGTCATTTGACCATTACTGTTGACCAAAATACAATATGCTGCATAAAACAAAGTCTACCACATTCTTAAGAGAAAAAAAAAACAAGAAACACAAAAAAAGTATGGCCGAAACTTTTGTATACATGTGATGCCTCTAGAAAGCATCGTTGCCACTGCCTTCTTTTTCGAATAATTACCAAGAATCAAAAAATTAATTTAATTAGGCTTAAAATTTTGGACTACATTTAATTTGTGAACATTTTGAACTATGCTTAACAAATAGCTATAAATACAAGTCAAGCAGACTTAATTGTCAGGAATTCTTTAGGCAGAAGTGTTAATCAAATTTATTACTTTTAATTGCTTTATACTACCAAATCCTTTTATTGTAAACTAGGTAATACGTCCTACCTTTAGCGAGTTTCTAGTATTTATTATAAATGTATATGGCAAAATATTCTTATCAGAATTGTATTCTAGCCGTTAAAAAGAGAAAAATGCAACTTTGACTTGATCGAACAATTACTTTTAAATATTAATTCTAAAAAACGGGTAAATTCTCTACAATCAATACCGACTATTAAATAATTTTTCAGCAGTAAGTGGGAGCGTATAACATGTTCTCGGAGACAACTCTCAGAATTTATTGTTGTTATTTTTGGCCACCAAATTTCTATTTCTGTGTGTACAATCTTATGTTTTCAGCTAATAAGGCCTAAAGAAAAAAAAAAAAACTCTCAGAATTGTTAGCCATCAAACTATGTTTGGCATTAGTCTAAAGCTTCTAAATAGTTACTCATTGAATATGGATGGGAATAAGGATCACAGTTAATATTTAGCCAGGACGAAAAGCATATTCGACGGTAAAAACTACTTAAGCTGGGCGACACAACAGTGACATACAAAAGGAAAAGACTGGAAGTAGTAAAAAAAAAGAATGTAAGATTTCATATTAATGAGATTTAGGTGAGTAAGTATCAAAGGCAGAAGGGTTAACAGAATGATACATATCAATTCATTACCATTGTAATTTTTTAGGATTAAATGCTATTAAACGAGCAATATATGGTTGAGGTGAACATAATCTTGTTTAAAATAACAATATTATGTTCACCTCAACCATATATTGTTCAAAATAAAACTTCTTTAAATATGATACAGGAAATATTTGTTGTATAACGAAAGAACTAAAATATTAGTATCATCTTCAATCATTTGATTTTAAGAAATTACATATTTATAGGCTCAACTATCTTACTTGAAAGTGTCGTCAATCAGAGTGTGAAAATATTATTTATTTGGATGCCGAAGAAAATTTTTTTGTGCAGGGAATCCAAAGAGTTGCAAAGAATATAATTCAATTTAAACTTTTATTTATATTACTTCGTCACAAAAAATTTAATGAAAATTAAGTTTTTACCGAAATTTAAATGAATTTTAACTTTCATTTTTTTTATAATTAAAGAAATAAAAATTAATAAATCAAAGCTTTTTTTTAACAAATAAAATATATTCATCGTATGTATACTTTTGTAACTGTGTGTATTTATTATTTTGTAACAATCTTCATGTAAAAACAGTTGCAATCAGGAATGTCGTAGAATATCATTGATTTGAAAACTAATGTTTTTTTAATTTTTTTTAGTCTTAAAAATTAATTTTTATACTCTTTAACATTTTTTTTGTGGTTTGTGTTTTAAAACCAAAACCAATCTATTTTTAACTATGTTTTTCTGCCATGCGACCTTATCATTTTGATTCGCACCATATAGAAAATGCACTAGTGTGTGTTTAAAATAACAACAAAAAAGAAAATCAGAAAAGCCAAAAACAATAATTCCCCCAGCAAAATGAAAATAAAAAACAAATAAAAGAACAGTCAATATTTAGCGCCTATCAATGTAGGTTGAATATGGATTTATTTTTATTTTAAACAAAAACGAATTACTAGTGTTTAAAAATTTGTTAGTCTTCATTTTAACCAACAATAGCAACATAATCAGGTATTTATTCTCTTCTCTCCGTCTTAAGATAGTTTATTATGCAATAAACACATATTGTTTTTCTTGTTATAAAATTATGATTTCAATAATAAAAGAAAATCATTCATAATTCTCATTTAATGAGTCTCTACAAAGAAATAGAATAAATGAAAAGTAATAAAATTTATTTTTTACTTAAAAAATTTTATTTTAGGTTCGTGGTAATCGTTTTTAATATATATTGAAATGTGTGAAGTTTTTAGAGTCTTCACACAAAATGATGACCCATTGCTCATAATTCATGTGTTTAAGTTGACAATTAAAAGCGACGTTTATATACGAGTATTCTTAAGAAAATTTAAGATGATTATAAATATTTTGTTTATTTTTAGTTGTGAATATACATCTGAAAGCATTTTCGGAAAAAATTTGATAAGACACAATCTTAAGGGTTTTCCAAACGGGATGAATTGCAGGCAATTATAGTGACTGTATTGTTATTGGTTTGGTCATTCGCAACTATGCTATCTAAACTTGATGCTCGCGAAGTGAGTGTTTCTTGATTCAGCCTATTAGCATGAAACGAATAAGCGCTGTAGTTGGTGATAATAAAAAATTAAACTTAAAATAAAAAAAACTTAAAAAAATTATTATGCCCATATTTACACTGCTTTCGAAGTAGGGATACGAGTATAGTAATTTATAGGTATGTGAAAACCAAGTAAACAGTTATGAAAACATAATTATTATAGGAGAGGATTCAAAGTCTTCAAGGTTAAGCATTTTGATGTATCCTATTTTGCTTTGATTATACAGCACTATATATAAAAGTGTACGTTCCGCAGGAAGAAAGTAATCCTGGCTCGTTTCTGTAACTTAAGTGAGAAATTTCTCCCATGACAGAGTGGGCTAGAATAATTTTTTTAAATATATTTTAAGAGCAATATTTACTCTAGCTCACCCTGTTTAAAATAAGGTGACTAAAATATTTTCATGTGAAAAATTTCCCAACTTAGTTACAGAATCAAGAAACTGGTGGCACTTACAACGGTTCTCAGTGTATGGTATGCTTAACCTATTTCATCATATTATTATTTAAAGGATTGGTTTCTGTTTTTAATCGATCCAAAAAAGAAGGAGGTTATCAACTCGACCTCCATAACTCAGTTACTTTTAACCCGATTTAATTTTTTTTTCTTCATTATATATTATGATCCTTGCATATTGGTCCCGTTTTAAAATTAGTTCATAATTTTAAAAATTAAAGAGTGTATCCATACAACAAACAACATGTTTTTAAGTTGTTTTATGAATCTTAAAGGTTACCTACTTAAATTATAAAAATACTGCTTGTTACTACAGGTCCCAATAGCAAAACTAATACAATATTAAAATTAAAAATTAGAGGGTGTCCCCATAACTGAGTTAAATTGACCTATATCGGTCTATCTTTAGAAACGTTAAAGATAAGCGATTGAAAATTATACACAATTTCAATTACTTTGACTGGTATAATAGCAGGTATGTATAAATATTGAAAATTTAAAATTAAAGGGTGCCCCAATATTAATAGTTGATAAACATACTTTTGAACACTTGTAAACAGACGATTGAAATTTAAAACGAACCTAAAATGCTAGGTCCGCTGTAAAAAAATTATAAGATTTGGATTTGGAAATTAAAGGGTGTTCCAAAAGTTCGTGTAATTTGATGTATGTGATCAAAATTTTTAACCGTTGTAGAAAAGGAAACTATAGCTTTAGGCCTTCTATAGCAACAAGTATACAATTGAATACATAAATTAAAGGGTGTTCCCAAAATTTATGTAAATTTTACTACATGGCTCTTATCTTTGGAACCATTTTATACAAACATTTGAAAATTAAAGAGAATGTCCTGTCCACTACTTTGTCTGGTATAATAAGAAGTATGAATATTTAAAGTTATTAATTAAAGGGTGTTACAATGGTTGATGCAATTTAAGCAGTTTTGTATAGACAGTTAAAATTTGCAAAGAACCTGTTTTACTAAGTCCGCTATAACAAAAAGTATAAAATTTTCTTTTAGAAACTAAAGGGTGTTCCAATAGTTATGTAATTATCTGCATATGTTTAATGTTTTGAACCGTTAAAGACAGACAGACTGCTAAAATCTGTTTTAAAGGCTTTTTTTTAAATTATTTGTCATCCATAAATCGAATATTTCCAATTAAAGGGCCTCAAATTTTCATTTTTTTATTTTTGATTTTCTGTGGAGTTTAAAATTTTTATTTTTTAAAGGCAACTAATAAAATACAACTAATAAATCGTTGAAAGAAGATTTTTATAAATTCTTATGTTTAGTAAAAATGTAACACAATATAAAAATATCTTTACCATGAGTTTAATGATCATTAAATATTTAATTTTTTATTACCATTAAATGATAAAGACAATTAATTTTTATTGATTTTTATACAGGGGGTTTCATATGTTAAAATTTCTCTTGAGAATTGATATTAAGGCAATTAGCTCTAAGAATTTACACTGATAATAATAAAAATATATAAAATGTACGTTGGGAAATGTTAAAAAAAATTCAGAGAATACTTTACATATAATAACCTTGAAAATAAGCGAATTTTTTTAGAGTAGTTCTTCAAAATTACAAACCAAATGAGTTTAATGCCTTTAAAATAACTAAATTAATTTTGCTAAGCGAAAGCTATAAAAAAGTTTTTCAAGCTTTCAAGTATATAATTTTTTTTATCGGATCTCTAGTCACTGTCTGATAGTAAAAAAATTTAAGCTTTGACAAAGTTTAAATTTTTCTTTTATAATTTTTAATTTAAACTTCAAATTCAGTGTAATATTTCCTCCCCACATCGATATTAAAATTTCTTAAAAAATATATTTAAAAATTTCCCGCTGATCTTCTCTTTTCCCATTAATTTTTTCCACTGTGATTCGTTGTGGCTGGTGCAGAGTATAACACCATTAAAACGCCATCTAAATAATCATTAATTTACAACATGAAATTAGGCGCGAAATCAGCAAATTAAGCAAAAAACTATTTATTTTATATCCACGTCAGAATCGTAAAAATTCCATGAATCTTTTAATGCTGTAAAAAATAGAAACAGTGAAAAAATACTCAAAGAAATGAACAAACTTAATGCTGGCTCTTAAATCATCTTGATAATGATGGAAAATGAAACGAATTAAAAATATAAATGCATGCATTTTTATTACAACTATAACAAGAACAAATACACTAAAACTATAATGGAAATGATGACCCATGTAACCGAGAACTGGGTGTGAGTTCTTTTTTGAAGAAACAAATATTTTTTATGGTTGATAGTGTGAAGTTTTAGATGGGGGGAAAATATACATACATATGAAAGTCAATAAAACATAAAGTTGGAAAAAATAACATGTTGTAGAACTGATTTTTATGATGTGTAGCAATTTGTTGTTGGGTTGTTGTTTGATGTAGGGAAATTCAATTGAGTAGGAAGTGTTTGTGGCAGCATTTAAGGGCACTAAGTAATGGCAAGAGTGGGTATATGTTTATGGTGGCGATAGAGGGTAAGGGGAAATTATTATGGTTATTGATAATAAAGTGCGTCAAATTGCCTATTTGTATTTTAATATAAATTTGTCTCTGCTTGAAAGGAAGGCAAATGAGATTTCTAAATATTTTTAAAGGCAAAAATTTTTTAAATTTTAGTTTATTTTTATTGTTTTCTTTTTTGTTATTTTAGCAACACCGCAAATTATATAGATAACACATATAAGAAGTTAAATAAAATTCTGTTCGGTAACTTAACTAGCAAAAACTAGCCACGGGAGAGTAAAATAGATATTTTCAAAATTATTCTTCCAAAAAAAGTAAATATACGCTTATTAGCAGAAATTAGCAAAGATAATTGTTGTGCCTTTGAGAATAACATATAAGACCTTAAAAATGTATGGTATGACCATTAAATAGTGTCTTTTTTAAAGTAAATGTTTTAATAAATAATCTGATTGTAATTTAGATTTAAAAATATTTACATGAAAAATAACATAAACTGCTTCCATGTGATAACTAATTGTACATCAAAATTGTACTAATCTTATTAAATTTGTACCAAAAAAAAAAGTACATTGCATTGAACGTTTCATCACTGGCTTGTTTACTTCTAATTCTTTAAACAACAAAAACTAAATTACAGAAAAATAAAAAAAAAATTATTTATATTCTTTTAAATTCAAAGATTGAATAAAATTTTTTTGTAAACAAAAGTAAAAACCAGCTGTTTGACTAATTCTTGCAAGTATAAATTTTACTAGCCATAACTTGTAAAAAATTTGTTCTCTCTCATATTTTTACGCTCATTTTTCACTCTCTCGTTGCTAGTTTTTCGAGTGCATGGACACGTTTTAGTAACAATTAGCAACAATTACATTGTAAAAATTTTAGTTACTGAACCTTATACTTCAGAGCCTTAAAAACATATCTTCAAAACAAAAAATGGATTTGCTCGCAAATTTTTTTTATGAATATTTAAATGTCTCTTTTATTTATGTACTTATGTAATTAAGAAATTTAAAACCAATAAAAAAAATGAAAAAGTTTTTAGATTAAAGCAGATTTTGCATTAAAATGTACACCTTCAAAACCCACTTACGAATAAAAATTGTCTATACAATTTTTTACGCATGTCCTTTAAAGCCTTTTTCAGCTACAAAAATCATATATGGAATTTTTCAACAGCTGAATCTCTCACTATGTGAGAGATAAAGTAATACACCTAAAACAAGTTAAAAATTTCAATTTTATTAAATAAGGATTTTTTTTTGCAACGATCGTTTTGTGAGATTGCAACCGCCTTCAGGGTATAATATAAATTTCATTTTTTAAATTAAATAACAGAGGGTTTAAATCATGAATCCCTAATAGAGAATACAACACTGCTGCTGTAGAAAGGCATCTGCTGTCAGCTGGCTTCTGTGAAAATTCGGACAGGTTGCGTCAATTAGTTTGCCTTAGGCAGACACTGATAGCACACTGCCTTATTCCTCTAAAAGAGTAGAATGGTGAGTGAGAAAAACGTGAAATGGCTACGGGATTTCGTTTGTCTTCATATAAAAATAATAATAATTGATTTTTTTGTAGAAAGGGCTAACAGTTTTTCCGTTTCTGTTTTTCTGTTGTTGAGTGAGAAGAGGTAAACACTTTTAAAATCTGTGCACTAGTTTGCTTACTTCAAAAATATGTTGATATCAAATGATATTACAGGTGAACTCAATATCCTCTACGAGACGAACTTAGATGGAAGCTTCCTATTAAAAAGGAATGACTGCCAGCCAGCACTAGATGAGCTAGAAAATAACATCTCTGATGTTAGTATGGTGTTTTGCTATCTTAAACCCAGAGGTCTTACAAAAACTGCTTATGAAATAATAAAATGTACAAAAGTTAAGCCCTTTTAATGGGTAGCTACCTTTAAGGAAGAGCTCTAATGTTACTTAAGAGCCTTTGGGGACAAAAGTGGAAAATAATAAAATTATTTTTCTCTACGCAAGATAATTGCAAATCAACTTAAATCAACTTGATGCGATATAAACTTAAGACCGTGGATCTCTATAAATATACGCTGGTGGTTCTGCATCTAAGCGAAGGTAATAATACATTTTTTGTGGAAATTATAAGCGGAAGGTGTGCATTTGTTATGCAAATTATAATCAACCTGAAGTGATATCTGAAGTAGAGTTATATGGCATTTACACTATGCAATTTTTCATGCAACTATCATGAAATTTTTGTTTGTTTGTGAAGCAGGAGCAGTAAGCAATATGGTATTGCTTGAGTTTTGAGGGGATGTTACTGTTGCTAATGCTTACTTTGAGATAACGCACAACGCTGTAACTTAAATAGAAAATTGAAAAAAATGCCTCCAAAAATTGCAGTGTAATCTGGACTCAGATGAGCTCTGCTTCCTTTTTTCTAACGAATGTATGTGTTAGTGTTATAGTAAAACTTAGGCCTCAACTGTAATATGCATAAGCAAGCGCAAGATAATTTCAAAAAACCTAATGAAAAGTAACATGCTTAGGCAACTCATAAAGTGACTACAATCTACTTACGCAAACTTAGTAAATAATTTGCAGCAGATCCACATTTATCTTTATTTTCTACTTTTGCAAATATAATTTTTTTATAAAAATATTAAGATATTTAATAACATTCACATACATATTAATTTTCATACATTAGTTAAAAAAGCGATAAAAAAATGCAAACATTTTCACTTTTTGTGTTTTTGGCCCACAATGAAAAAAATGCAACAGTGTACACACTTTATTTATAAACAATTTAAAATTAAACTTTATTGCGAGTTGTGTTTGTTAAAAGCGGAAAAGAAAGAAAATTAAGAAACAAAAACTCATCACTGTCGGCCAACATTGCAATTTTTATTTATGAATACAAAGCATAATCAGCTGTTTTCGAACGGATTGTGCTTAAGCAAGTGACATTTAACAAAATTTACGCGACATTTTTCTTAAAAACACATAATTTTTTATATGTATATGCACAGTTGCTTAAGTTTGCTTAAGCTAGCTTATGCACATTAGAGTCTGGCCTTTAGATTATTACCTTGTTGTGTTATAAACAGAATTAGAAGTCGAATAGGGGTGAGTATAAATTTATGCCTAAATATAATTACTTAACTTTTGATCTTTATATTTATTTCAAAATAAAGAAATTAACAGACCAACACTTCTGCCTGATATTTTCCAAAACATTAAACAGAATCTAATCTAAAAGAAGGAATTTTTAAACAGAAAACATCAACGAAGTATTCACCAAATCAAAAGCAAAAGTTTCCATTCTCTTCAAGCCCGAAATTAATTATACTTTCGTTCAAAACCTGTAGTGTTTACCTTAAGAGACAAATAATTTACAATTTGCCTGCAGTAGAAAGTAATAGGATGGGATATTTCACAAAAAAAAAAAAAAAAATTTAAATATTTTACTACAGTGATGGAATTAATTTCTTTCTCAAATAATACAATTTGGTATGAGTTGTCATAGACGGGGGGATGGCAAAAGTGTGTTGGTAGCAATGTCTCAACAGCAGCATCTAAAAAGCAAGAGAAGCCATTAACATTAATATTAGCTTAAAATATACATGATAAATATAATTTGCCTCGAGTGTTATGTAAAATAGTATCTACTCGTTTTTATGCAGTTGTATACGAGTACGGCTAAATGCCTAAGAAAGCAAATATTTTAATAATGCCATTTTTTGGCGACAACCAGCAGAAAGTTGTTTTTATATATTTAAAGAATTTTTTATTCTCATGTTCATCACTCTGCTTTTCGTTGGCTGTGCATGAGAACTAAAAAATAAAATTATACCTTTAAATTAAAAAAAGTTCATGTTTAAATATACAAATATACAAATATATATTAAAGAACAAGCAACCCTCATTTAGACCATTAAAAATTTGCCATCATTCAAACTGCGAAATTAGGCAATTAAAAATATGCCGAAGGCGCACAACACCATCAACTTCATCAGCAACATTTAAACAGCCACTCTTATGCCTGCATCTACTTTTTTTATGTATTAAATTAGTATTTGTCAGTGTAAAATGTTCAAGTCAGAGGTGCCCAATTTTTATTTAATGGGTAGAGGAATGAACTATTGGAAAACTTAAAGATATAGCCATAATGACTTAAGCATAAAAAGTAACAAACATTTCAAGCCTTTTTTTAAGCAGTTGTACAAATTTCGGCTGTCGAAAAAAAATTCAAACTGACTGGTTTCGAGTTTACAGCCGGGCTAAGCAGCAGCATTAATGCTTTTCAATGCATATAATTTTTGGAAAGGCGTTTAACGTTAAATTTTAATGGTTCCTTTTTAATACGGGATGTCTGCCGGAAGGTCAATTACTTTTTTTTGCCACTATTTTGGTAAACATTAGCCTTGACAGCTCATATTTGGCAGTCGTAAAGTAGACACGTGCAAATTTATTATGGAAAAATATACAATAAACCAAAGTGTTTTAATCGTTAAAAATTTTTACCAAAATCACACATCGATTACTGTGACGATGAGAAAGTTACGTGAAATTTTTGGGAGAATCAACGTGCCCGCAAAACGCACCATTTATCGTGTACTAATAAATTCCAAAGAAAGAAAATGTGTAGGTGATACGCCAAGGCATGACCGCAACTTATTAAAAGATCGGCTGAAAACTTTACTGCTGCTCAAGGAAGTGTTCAATCCATCAGCCTCAATTCGACACCGTGCTCAGGAGCTTGGTTTTCAAATAACAACTTTGGCCACAATTTTGCACAAAGATTTGCATTTGTTTCCATTTAAGATTCAGTTGATATAAGAGCTTCTTTTACAAGACCATTTAGGACGTTACAGCTCACGCATGACAATTCCGATTTTTATAAAAAATGAGTGACAAGGTACATTTTCATTTGGATGGATATGTTAATAAACAGAATCGTCGGTTCTAGGCAATGGAAAACTATCAAATTATTTATCAGTCCCCTTTGCATCCATTAGAAGTGACAGTCTATTGTGCAATTAGGTCAATCATTTGACCTTACTTCTTTGAAAATGAAAACGCCGTAACGGCAGCTGTGCATGGGGAGCAATATCGTGATACATATGATTGAAATCCTTTTAACGCCACAATTTTAATCCAGCTTTTTTTGATGTCTAAATTTATAAAGAAAAAAATTATTAAAAAAAATTTTTTTTATTAATTCTTAAAGAAAACTAGAAAAATAAAACGCTAGTAAAATGTAAAGCAGCATTTTTTGGATCCTACATTCGCCATAAGCATTCTTCGCATCTATTTAACCAACAAATACAAGAAATAAGGATAAGGAAAATAACATCTAGTCAATCACGAGAATTTAATTAAACAGAATCAACAAACAACGAAAAAAGCATTATTGGTTTTAATATTCATTACTCGTCACAAGTATTTGTTCATGATCTTTGCTAGTCATTTATTAAATAATTAATGAAAAATTATTTGTAATTTTCTAAACTTCCACCGCAACAATCTGTATTATACTGAAACAACATCTACCGTCATGTGAAGAAGAAAAATTTTGTACAGATTACTATTATACAATCAACAATAGTGCCAATTTACGACAACGGCCTCCGATGACTATTTGATGAATTTAAATTCATGATACTGCTCTTATAAACCGTATGAGAATTGTTACAGTGACCGAGTAAATGTTCTGCAGTATCTATTTATGGCAACTTTGTTTTGCACTCTTCACACAATTTGATACCGAAAATTGTCCCAAAGTATAGTTATGGGTCACGGCAACAAACTACAATGGTTTTAAGTGCCAGGCCGTGCGGCAAAAAAAAAACTGTGAGCCTTATCAATTTGCTTACTTATGCCAATCTCATGCTAAATTTTTGTTATGCATATGGCTGTAAATTTTGATTTTTGCTTATATTGAATTAAAAAAAGAGGATAAAATGGTTTGAATATTAATTTTAAAATAGATTTTTAACAGTTACTTAAAACATTAATAAGAATAAAATACGTCAGCAGTTGTTACTGGTTCATTTTCGATACCAAAGAGTTTTAGAATTTTATTTTCAAATTTCCGCTTTAGAATGTAAATACTCCATTAATAATCAACATTTTTTTAAATTCCAATTTTAATAAAAAAAAGTATTTTTGCAAAGAATTACTTTAAAGCAGTGGATGCATCAGTTCTTAAAATCTCTAATTTCACTTATAATCGCTAAGTTCACTTAGTGATTTTTTACGCTTAAAACACTGTCTAATAGAGCGTATTTTTATGTATGGTTAAGTGCTGACGGAAACTTATTTTCAAATTACTAAGTGAGTTTTTGAGAAATGTCAGAAAAAAATTTGCGAATTGTCAGAAAATTATGAGGAGAAAGAACTCGTATGCAAAATTTTTAATTTTGTAAATCAAATTATAAAATGATTATAAAAGAAACAAAGTAATAATTTCAAAGAAGATATGGCTTAACAATAAAAGTAATGTCAAATTAACTTTTTCTTCCTTCCATTCTGCAATCATAATATGTTTGTGCCTAAAATAGGCCATATCTGTCTTAAAAGCCATCTATTTGATGGAAAGTAATGTCAGCTGAATATTATCAACCAACCTACTTAAACCCACAACAACAGGCTTATATATTTTACACATAAAAGGATACACATACAACAACAATATAACTTGCTTAAATAAAATGAAATTTAAATGAATCATTAGCAACCCTTATACTCTGACACGGTTGGATTTGTTAGAATTACAAACGCACACAATTATAAAAACATTTAAGTACATATATACACACATATACAATAACAAATTTATATTAATAATTTGTATAAGACAGAAATAACTGGAAATAAAAGTATTTAACAAATGTACCAAAGAACCAACCAACCAACCAACCAACCTGCCAACCAACCTGCCATCCAACCAAAAGACGAATAATTTTTATAAATTTCCTACTTTGGTTTTACAGGTCTTTTCTACACAGTTGAAGAAGCTTGAATGTAACATTTTATTTATTGTTTGCAAAACGACGTTTTTACTGTCGTCTTTTCTATAGATCTATAGCTCAACCCATGAGTACGAAACTGATTGTTTTGCAAAGATATCGACAATAAGATGTGAAATGTTGCATCGTTAAGATTATTTTATTTTAGTCAACTTTCGTTTTAGTTTTAACACCAAAAGCTGTAAGTATTGTTGTAAAGGATGAGACTGAAAGGGAGTCATATATTTGCCAGCTGCTGGATAATATGTTTGCCAGTGTATGGGTAAGTAGTTGTCAATAAATCGTTCTTTGGCGGGAAAAATATTTGTAGTATTTTTTTTTGTTGGCTCAAATAGTGGTCATCCACCCGCACGAATTTCGTAACCGTGTCGCGGTTTTTATTAAAAAAAACTAAATTTATTTTTTTTTTGTTAATAACTTTTATTTATTTATTTTATTTAATTGGAAGCTTGGCAACTTCTTGACCAAATGGGAGAAACAAGACTGTCTTAAGCTAATTACAAGGTCTTCTTATATATTAAAGTTATTGTATTATTTGTTAATAATTGCATTTTCGTTTGGGAACGGAAATGCCTATTTGACAATATCTATTGCAAATTGCTTTCTTAGTGGAAAGTTAGTAAATTTGTGACGGTTGCAATTCTCAGAATTGCGACCGAAAAATATACTTTGTTACATTTCTGCATTTAGTGCTTTAATTTATTAATGAAGTTAATTTTTTATATTAAATTGGGACGGTTGCAATTCTTGGAATTGCGACCGAAAAATAGTTTTGATTTATTGATTTCATCATAATTTCTTTAAACAAATCGGAAATGGGTTTAATATTACACTTTGTCTTTAATTATGTTTGCAATAAATTCGTCTATAGGGTCGTTCCTAATGTGAGTGTTTGTGTATGTAACTTCTCCCTCCTTTAGATTAGAATTCTCCTGAATTCTTTTATTTAATTTTATTTTTATCTGTTTATGTTTAGTTAAAATTAACACAATTAAAATAAGTACTACAATTATTATAAAAAAGTTACATCCATATGTTAATTTTGTATGATAGTTTAATGTTTTAATATTCTTTACATTATTTTTTTGTTGTAATTCAATTTCTTGAAAAGATAATTTATGTGTAAAATTCTGAGTTGTATTTGGATTTTCGATAATTTGTTTTTCTTTTATATTTTCGATAGTGTTTGAAAAATAATAGTCTTTAATTCTTATTGAACAATTACTGAAATTTATTAAATAATTTCCGTTTAACATAACTTTTTCGGAATTACAAGTTTCATTAACACTGATGTTCATTGCATTCTTAATTATAATTGTATCTATATCCAATTGTATAATTTCAAAATCTTTGTTACTTACTAGTTGACAATTATTTTTTATTGTACAATGAGTGCTTAATTTTAAGTCTTTTAAATGCTTGTTTTCTTCAAATCTATATGTTTTATTTTCAAACTCGAAGCTTTTTTCTGTAATAGCATCTATTTCGTTATTGTGAATATTGGGTAGTGGAACAATAATTCTTAATTTAACAATTATGAATTTTTTTGGTATTTTTACTCCTAAAACTAAGTATGAACCATTAACAAATGTTGTACCACACTGTATATATTTCAACTTGTTGTAATCGATATTGTATTTTTTAATTTCGTTACTGGTTAGAATACTTGGATGTACTAAACCATATTTTGCAGAAATTACATTGTCTTGCAAATGCTCTATTCTACTCTTTATTAGTTGTATATTACTTAATTGCTCTAAATATCTACTTTTATTATTTTCTATTTTTAAAAACTTATTTATAGAATTTAGTTCTTCTTGGATTTTTTGTCTGTCATTTGTAATTACCATCTTTAAATGATTTATAGATATATTAAAATAGTCATTAATTATAATTTGTTGATTGTTGTTGTTAACAATTTCGTCAATATTAAACAATTGTTTTTGTATGTTTTGCCTGTCTTCGTCGTCCATAGTCCCAAATAACCATTTTTGTATGCTTCCTATTCCATTGATTAGTCCTCGTCTTTGTCTATTTTGTTTTGGCAATAATGTCAATAATTTATTTTTAGCGTCGCTTAGTTCTAAATTAAGCATTTCTTTATTATCAATCTTCATTAATTTTATGTTTTCTGTCATGTTGTCCAAAATGGTTTCTATATCATGCAAATTTATGATATGTAATACTACGTCCGTCTCCTGAACTATTTCTTGACTTTTGATATAAATGTCTACAAATCCTTTTTGTTCTGTAATTCGTTTTGTGTTCATTATTCCTTCAATCGGTTGTGTCCATAAAAGTATTATCAGCATTGTCCATAACTGTAAATTTAAGAGGTCGTTTGATGTTACAATGATGCACTCTCTCTAATTTGAATTTTTTATATTTTGGTTGTTCTTTATGCCTAACTGCCTTGTAATTCTTAATGAATCCTTCTTCCCTACTTTCGCTGTAATCTTCCCTAGATCTGTTTAATTTCTCAATTATTTTTCTTTTATTTTCCTCTAAATTCCTTTTTATTATACCATTTTCAATTTTTCCCAAATGTACGTCACTAGGTGTGCATTTAATGCTTGAATGGTAGCGCTCATTATAGCTTCTAATTGCTTTTTGAATCAATTGTTTTATTGGAATATTTCTCTCTAATTTATATAATATCCTGAATTTTTCGGCTATTGTGTTATGCAAACGCTCTATGTCTGCATTACCCGTGTGACTATTGGGTTTAGTTAGATGTAATTCAATGTTTTCTTTTTCTAAAAATTCTTTTATTCGGATTGCTTTAAATTCGTTGTCTGCCACTATTTTCTTTGGTTTTCCTATTTTGGCAAAATGATCTTCTAATTGCTCGATAATAGTAACGTGGTTTCTGTCGTTTAGCGGGTATGCCGCCCCAAATTTAGAAAATTTGTCTATTACTGTTAGAAAATAATTCCTTTTCATTACATACGTGTCTATATGAACGATCTCGTTCCTTTCTGAGGGTGTTTCTGTGACTAAAAATTTAGATTTTATTGGTTTTCTATCGTACTTTATTTCCTGGCATATCTCGCATTGATTAATTACCAATTGAATTATCTCCATGAGTTTTGGATAGTAAATTTTATTTTTAAGTTGGTTATATGTTTCGACTATCCCTGAATGCATGCTTTCCCTAACGTGATATAATGATATTTGCTTGACTGCTTCTACTTCTGTTTCTATATCTCTAGCTCTTGTAGTACACTTAGTGAAATTAATTTGATTGTCGTTGGAAAACATTTCTATTAATTTTTCTTGAACTATGTTGTAGCTTCTGTCTGAAAGTTCAGAAAATATTCCTATTTTACCTTTAGTAATATATCTTCTAAATATTTGTCCCATTACTTCAAAATCACTTTCCGCTATATATATTATCCTTTTTCCATGTAATTCCTGTAGTTCTTCAACTTTATTGTTTGTTAATATAATTTGTGTCTTATACTTGTTTACTATTTCTTCCTTAATGTAGAAATGATCGTGCAAATTTTCATCTGCTGAATGGATTGTTGCCATAGAAACATTTTCGTCCTCCATATTATCTATTATTTTAAAATCTGATTCATTATCCCAGTTTTCCCGAACATTTTTTTCATTAACATGTTCCAATCTACTTAGAAAATCGGCGACTCTATTCTCTTTTCCTTTAATATACTCGACCGTAAAATCATATTCACCCAATTTTAAAATCCATCTTTGATGTCTTGGCGACATGTCCTTTCCTTTGTACTTTGCATGTAAAAACTTAATTGGTTGATGATCCGTTAAGATCTTAAATTTTCTCCCGTATAGATAGGGTCTTAGGTAATTAACGCTCCATAATATTGCCAAGAATTCCTTGTCCGTTGCTGCGTAATTTCTTTCATGATTGTTTAAGGTTCTTGAGATGAAACAGACCGGATGTCCTTCTTGTGATAAAACGGCTCCAATCGCATAATTGGAGGCATCAGTGGTTAATGTGAACATTTTTCCAAAATCTGGATATCTCAAAATGGGATGACTACTAATCAATAATTTTAATTTTTCAAATGCTTCTATATATGTTGGGTCGTTTATGTTTACTTTTATGCCTTTCTTTAGATATTTTGTAATAGGTTGGGCTACCTTCGCGTAATCTTTTATGAATTTCCTATAGTAACCGGTGAGCCCAAGGAAACTTTTAATTTGTTTCTCTGTTTTTGGTAGCGTGATTTCCTGAATTATTTTAATTTTGTTAGGGTTTGGTTTTAGTCCGTCTCTTGTCAAAATATGTCCCAAGAATTCCGTCTCTTTTTTTAAAAAATTGCACTTGTCCATTTGAACTTTTAAATTGGCTTTTTCTAATGCCGTAAAAATCTCCGTGATCGCCCTTACATGTTCTTTCAATGAGGTGCTGAATATCAATATATCATCCAGGTATACTACGCAGGTTTTGTTTATGAATTCTCTTAGGGTCTCATTCATAAGCCTTTGGAACGTCGCTGGGGCGTTTTTTAAGCCGAAAGGCATCCTTACGAATTCATATAATCCATGTGGTGTCACAAATGCGGTTTTCTCTCTATCCTGTTCCCTGACCAAAATCTGGTGATAACCCTTCGCTAAATCCAGAGTGGTGAAGTATTGTGCCCTGCCTAGTTTGTCCAGAATGGAGTCTATGTTTGGTAGTGGAAATTTATCGTCGATAGTTATTTCATTTAATTTCCTGTAGTCCACCACGAGTCTATATTTCTTTTCTCCTGAATTATCGAGTTTTTTAGGCACCACTATCAAAGGGCTTGCATAACGCGAAGAACTTTTCCTGATTATCCCCTGTTCTTCCATTTCCCTTATTTGTTTTCTCACTTCTGCCTCGTGTTGGGGTGGGTATCTGTATAGTTTTGAATTTATTTGTTCTTCGGTTGTTGTCCTAATTTCATGCTGTATTTTCATTGTACTAGTTAATCTATCTCCTTCTTTGAAGAATAATTTCTGGAATCTATTTAATGTTTTTAAAATTTCTCTTTTTTCTTCTTCATTCAGGTGTTCTAATTGAATTCTGTTTTGAAATTCTCTAGAAAATTCTATTGCTTCTAATGCATAGATCTCTAAATTATTATATGGATTTATTAAAAAATTTGTTACTTTATCATTAAATGAGATATATCCGTCCTCCAAATTTACCATTGTTTTAAAACAATTTAACAAGTCGATTCCTATTATAAATTTATATCTTCGTCCCTTTAATTCAGCTGCTTTCCATCTAATCTTCGCATAATGGGGTAAATTAAATTCGTCGGGTGCATCCGTCACTACTTCATATCTAATAAAATCTTTTTTGTTAATGGTACTAAACTTTATTGGTTCTTTTAATAAATTTTTTCTAAAGTCTTTAACGTTACTGTCTATTAAACTAACACTCGCCCCTGTGTCTATTAATGCGTCATATATTTTTCCTCTTATTTTAATGTTTATGATGGGTAAAAAATCTGAGGTCGTTTTGAAAAAAACTGATCCTGGCTTTGTCGGGGTTGAGCCATGTTACTACAACATGGGTCTGGTTCCGAGTGTCCTGCCAATTGATCATATTCTTCTCTTTGATTATTACCTTCAAAGAATCCGTTTCGTTCTTGCCTAGGTTGCGTCAAGCGATATTGGCTGACGTCAATTCTAGGGTTTCCTAACTGGGCGGTTCTCTGATTATTAGTATTTACTTGATTATTATAATTTATTTCATTCACTTGCTTATTAAATTGAATATTATCTATTTCCATGGGTTCAGTTTGGCTTTGCCTGGGTTGATTCCAACGATTTTGGTTAAAATTTGGCCCAGGGTGTCCTGCCTGTGTGAACCTTTGGAAATTTCCTGACGTTTTGTTATAATTGTTATTAGTTTGTGGAACTCTATAGCGTCCTGAATTATTAAATTGTTTGTTCCAATTGTTCCAATTATTATTATTCCTGTCATTATTATTCCTATTATTATTATTATCATATTTCCTAACGTTATTATAATTATTACGATTGTAATTTTCTATACGTTCTTGCGTATAATTATTATGTTTATTCTTGTAGCTTTGGTTCATATTTGAATCGTATTTAGTATTTTTGAATTTCCTATATTCTTGCCTAATGCAGGCATCTTCGAACCTTCTTCTCGTCAAAATTCTAAGTATGTCATTAATATTGTCCACCTCATAAATTTTGTCCAACAATACACCTTGCGTCATTTCTTTCACGGTATTGACTAAAAGGCTATCTATGTTCGATAAGTCAATGTAGTGATCGTCCTGGTAATATATGATTAATTCGTCTGCCTTATACTTAATGTTTTGTAACTCTATTATAAGTTCGCTTACCGAGTATACCTTTAGGTTGGCTATTATTTTATATAGATGGTGTGGTTCCACGTTGGGTCGGTACCTTAATTTTAGTGTCTCCTTTATTACGTTCCAATTGTCTGGTGTAGGTATATTGATGATGATGTCCTTGGCTTGTCCTTGGATGATTTTATAAAAAATTATTCGAACCACTTCTTTTTTAAGATTTTCGTCCGAAATTGTCGAAAGCAAATACTCGATGCTGCTGAAGAAACTATTTATAGTCACCTCCCCGGTTCCAGTAAAGGTTGGCAGATGATTTACCATCTTAAAAATGTTGTCCCTCATAAGGTTGGATTGGTTTAATGGTTGTTCTTGTTGTTGCTGTTGGTTTCGTTGTTGTTGTAATTGTTCATTTTGTTGTTGCAAATTTATATACGCTTGGCGTAATTGCTCCAGTTGTTGGTCTTTTCTGGCCAGTTCTTCGGCCACGTTCACCGATGCGATGTGAGACTGTTCCTCCATTCTTCTTTGTTGGTCGTATGCTTGTTGCCTTTTTGAATACAGCTTGCCTTTTTATTTATTGGTGTCCACTGATTTTTCAATCCAGAATAGTTTTGTATCTTAATTGTGTTCACTGATTTTTTTTTTTTTTTTTTTTCAATGTCAACTAAATTAAGTTTTGTATCTTAATTGTGTTCACTGATTTTTTCAATGTCAACTAAATTAAGTTTTGTATCTTTTATTTTCAAAACTTTTCTCTGGTCCTATTCTTAGCAGGATACTCAGAGTTTTTTTTTTTTTTTTTTTTTTTTTTTTTTTTTTTTTCACTTTTCACACGATTCGTATCACTGGATCCTTATATTTTAAGGATCCTACCGACTGCGCCAATTTCGTAACCGTGTCGCGGTTTTTATTAAAAAAAACTAAATTTATTTTTTTTTTGTTAATAACTTTTATTTATTTATTTTATTTAATTGGAAGCTTGGCAACTTCTTGACCAAATGGGAGAAACAAGACTGTCTTAAGCTAATTACAAGGTCTTCTTATATATTAAAGTTATTGTATTATTTGTTAATAATTGCATTTTCGTTTGGGAACGGAAATGCCTATTTGACAATATCTATTGCAAATTGCTTTCTTAGTGGAAAGTTAGTAAATTTGTGACGGTTGCAATTCTCAGAATTGCGACCGAAAAATATACTTTGTTACATTTCTGCATTTAGTGCTTTAATTTATTAATGAAGTTAATTTTTTATATTAAATTGGGACGGTTGCAATTCTTGGAATTGCGACCGAAAAATAGTTTTGATTTATTGATTTCATCATAATTTCTTTAAACAAATCGGAAATGGGTTTAATATTACACTTTGTCTTTAATTATGTTTGCAATAAATTCGTCTATAGGGTCGTTCCTAATGTGAGTGTTTGTGTATGTAACTCACGTGTTAATTTGTTTTTTTTTGCTTGGTTTCCTTTATTTGTTTTATTATTTGGAATTTATTCTGCTTTAAAAAAAGCATTTTATTTTTTTTTTGTGTTTTGTTTGCCCTCTTTCTTGAATGATGCTTCTTCGTGCGATAGCAGTTAATGTCAGAACTAGGAAAATATATGAGTCAAGAAACCATCAAGACATTCTTTAAGGGACAATAAATAAACTAGTCAGAGTTGCCAGCATTTACAAAAAAATTTAAATTGTGTTAAAGGGAAGGATGAAAGATATCCATTAGTGTTTTTTTATTTTAAAACTTTACTTCCATTGCAGCTTAAAAACTATAGTCGACAGTAGACGTTGAAACCTCAGTCCATATACTATCACTATCTACTGATTCAAGTATTAGTAAATTAATAATTCTTTAGGTTTCTCAATGGAGTATGCTGCCGGTTTGAATAGTACTTGAAGAAAAATATCATTCTTATTGAATTCTTTTAAGGAAAAGAATATTAAAATTATAAATTTGTGCATTTTAATATAAATATCATTAAAAGCACAGATTGACTATAATGATATTCCTAAATCATCCATCGAAAACTTAGGAGTTTTTTTAAATTTATTCATAAAATCCGCATTTAGCTCACAGAATACATTTGAGAAAAACTAAAAAGGCAATTTAAAACTACTATTAGGTTTAGGTTTAAAGTAGAATTGCAAAAATCTCTATAGTCGGCACATTCGATAGTTTCGATAGTTTACTTAAAAACTACCGCTACATTAGTTTCGATAGTTTGCATGAAAACTATCGACATTATCGATACCACTAAATTTTTTAAGAACTAATTCTGGAAACTGTCGTTGTCTGTTTTAATCTATATCGAAAAAGAACCTATCGATAGTCAGCCAAAAATAAAACTATCGATGTTATCGATTTTTTTGTATCTCTACTTAAAGGTTTTTAAACTTATTGGCTAAATTCGAAATTTCTTAAAAATATGTCGAATAAAATTGGTAAAAGATTTAATGTAGCAACCATTACCATTATAGTGGCACTTTAAAACCGAAAACAAATTATTGGTTTATTAAAAACTTTGATTTCTTATTTGGGAAGCATTGATACACAATTACAAAATTTCAAATTTAAGCCCACTGGGGAGCACACTGATAAAAATTTTTTTTTCAATATTTTGAAAACGCTGCGTCGAGGTCTTGAAATATTAAGAATTTTTTTCATTATAGATGAAAATTTAGTGTTAAAGGACTTAGCAAGAGATCTTAAACTTTACAAAAAAAATTTAAATCTAAAAATTAATATGCTTTATTTTTGGATGCTATTGTCTGCTCTTGAAAGATCTGGAAAGCTCATAATCTAAATTTAACAACGAATATTATGATGCTATCAGTGAATATTTCAATTGGTCCAGGCATTTAAAATCTGCTGATTTATTTCGAATATATATTTCGTTTCAGTCCCACTGTGCTGCGTTTGTGCACTACTAAAAGTAAATAAGAATCAGAAATAAATAAAGTCAATTTAGCTAAAAAAGCCTCTCACACTAAGTTTATACTTAGGTGCTTACTAGCGGATATTCGCTTTCACGAAAACTTTTTTTGAATGGATCAGGTGTGTATCCAAGAAATAAAGCTAAACTTTTGGTTTAGTGAAATAGTTTGAAGTCAGATGAATTGCTGTCTGCGAGAACTGATTAATTTAAATATCTCTCAAAAACTAACGATAACAAGTTCTAAAAAAGTTAGAGTACCGCTTGGTCAGACCAAAGAGTAATTATAGAAAGTTGTTATCTATCCTTGGCAGATTCATTGACTACTTCTATTAAAAATTACTGTGTTTCTTCTTAAGCTAAATAATTCTTTAACACTTTTAAGTTTTTTATATCAAGTTTTTCTATTTATGTGTAATCGTGTTGTGATTTCATTGTCATGCTGACCTATAAAACTTCAAAGGAATATGACTTTTATTTGTTTAGCCAGTTTTTTTGAATTAATACTTAAGCAATAATTTTAGCTTCATGCGAGGAAGTAATTAGTAAAGGAACTTAAATAAAAATTAACGTATCAGAAAAAGAAATTTTTTTTTTACATTTGTACTCACGATCTCCTGTTTATTAGACAAGCGAATTAAACAGAGCAGCAGCAATAATAATTTGTTTATTTTTAACCGACTTTAAAACAGAAGGAGGTTATCAATTCGACTGAATGTTGCTTTTTTAATGTTTGTGCCCGCAAAACTCAGTCATTTCTAAAGCGAATGAAAATATTTTCTTTATTTAAAAGATGATGGTTACAGACTGGTCTGTTTTTAAAAACACTGCATAATCTTAAAAAACAAAGGGTGTCCCCATACAACATACATGTTATTTACGTATATTATGAACCGTAAAGCGCACTACTTTAATATAAAAGAACTTCGCATCACTATAGCTCCCAATGGTAAAATGTAAAAGAGAAATAATTCTAAAAATTAGAGGGTGTCCCAATAGATGACGCAAATTGACTTACATATATGGGGCTATCTTTTGAAGCGTTATAGACAAACGCTTGCACATTGAACAGAATGTCGATTGCTATGACCGTTATAATTAGTAATAATATTAAAAATTATAAATGAAAGGGTGCCCCAATAGTTTATCTAATTTGATGTACAACCAACCAACAACAAATTTACAACCAACCTGTATTGCTTAATCCGCTATATCAACGAAATTTATAAAGAAACTCTATTGCTAATTATAAAATTGAGTTTCTGAAATCAAAGGGTGTCCCAATGGTTTATATTATTTAATGTATATGGCCAAACTTTTGAACTATTATAGACAGCTGAAAGTTACAAGAGACATGAATTGCTAAGCCCGCTACACCAACAAGTTTATAATTTGAATTTGGAGATTAAAGGGTGTTCCGAAAATAGTTTGACCTATATGGCCGTATCGTTTGAACCCTTCCTTGTATACAAAATTTTCAAAAATAGACAGAATGTCCACTACTTTGTTTGGTATGAGAGGAAGTACAAATATTTTAAATTATAAATCAAAGGGTGTTACAATAGTTGATGTAATTTGATGTATATGGCCAAACTATTGAACCATTATAGACAGACGATTAAAATATACAAAGAACCTGATTGCTAAGCCTACTAAAACAGTAAGTATAAAATTTGAATTTGTAAATTAAAGGGTACTCCTATAGTTGATGAAATCTCCTTTAATGGTTTTTTTTTGCAAGAATTATTAATCTGTGACTCCGGTGATCATGATCTCTTGTTTACCAACACAGCCATGGTGTCCCTTTACTGTCATCCATCATGCTTTCCTCGCAAATTATTTTCTTATTACAGATTAGTGTTCAGACTATTTCCTGATTGTAACACTTGCAACTAAACAACTCTTGGCAACTCTTGCATTCCCGCTTTAATGTTAATGATGAAAATGATGACAATACCAACCCAAAATTGATGATATTTCAAACCATAAATTTGATTTTATTATTACTATTTTTTTTTCTTTGGATTTAATGTTCTCGTCAAGGAAAAAGAAAGAAATTGAACATTATAGAATTTTTTCTTCATCGTTTTTAAGATTTGTTTGCTACGATTTTGTTTTCTTACTGTTGTAGTTGTTTTTGTTTTTATCGTCTTTCTTAACGTTGGCATGCCATCATTTATAGCGAACGAAAATTTCTATGAGTGAATTATGGCTTTTATGGCAATTCCTTTCTTAAAAGGATAAATGTGATTGTGTTTGGGGCAAAATTTATAGCATGTGAATATATGGGTGTGTACAATGATTTGCCAACTCCCTCTAACGATTTTCGATTTTATTTTGTACTTTATTATTATTCGTTTTTTTTTTTTTTTTTGGCAAACAGTGGCGTTTTAAACTTTTTCTTTTTTTCTTTTGGTGGCAAAATTTATTGACAAAAAGTATAATTTTTTGGTAGGAAATTTAGAGACAACCTATAATTAGATTTTTTGCTTGTAGCTAAATAAGAGAATTTAGATTTATTACTCATATTAAAAATTGTATAACGAGTGATTTATTTCAAATTTTTAATTATATAGTATAAATGATTCAAAGTAATTAAAAAAGGCTTCATTTTTAAAAATTCCGGACATAAAAAGTTTTAACAATTTTTTAATATTTGAAAAAGTTTAAGATATTTTTAATATTAATTAATAGTTAATTTTTTTGGCGTAAGGTCTTATTTAATTAATTAAAAAAAAAAACTTATTTGAGTATATAAAAAAAAATCTTCATCATATTCAGGAATTTTTCTAAAACGAAAAAAAATTTGTTCTTACAACAGTCATCATATTAAAAATAATTACATTTACAATTACAATTAATATTTACATATAAAAAATAGTTAAAACAATTTTTTTATACATAAATAATTTTTATTCATTTAAATTTTGAATCATTGCTCACTTATTTCAACCTTAACCATTCGTTTTTCAGTGTTTGTTTGTTGCAACCTGCACCTTGCAACCCGACAAAGAAGAAATAGATATCTATTATGAGGGTGGTTATAGTGTGTTGGTTTGTAGTGGGGAGCTCATGATAAGGATGCTGGTATTGCCAAACATTTATAGCCCTTAAATCTTTAATGTTAGACAGCATTATTTCTTATGCTTGTCTAAAGGTCCATAAAACACTTTAATAGTTTCTTATTTTTTCGTCAGCATTCGTATGATACGGCATGGGTTTTTTATATATTCTTTCTTTTTAATGTTTAAGAAATGAAAAAAGTGATTTAGTTTGCTGGTCAGTGAAGATATATTTGTGATACTACAACAAGGATATTTGAATATTCGATTGGTGGCACATTTAAATTTAAACAACTAAGAGTGCTATATTTAATATACCCTTCACCATCTATGTAAATCTAATCTACTTCACTTATTAACTCCAATCAAAAAAGCAAATATTGGCGTGACAGATATCATCCAAATGTGACGCCTAGATGTCAGCACTATATAATTTTTTACACGTGACATCTTTTCAAATGACATAAGCCATTTTGTTTTATTAGAAAGTAGTACAGTTTTAATCATGGACAGGTACACATTGCAACAACGCGTTTACATCATTCAAAGTTATTATGAAAATGGGCGTTCTTTGAAAAATACCCAAAGCAAAATTTTTTTTAGTGACGAAGCTCATTTCAGAATGGATGGATTCGTCAATAAGTAAAATTGTCGTAACTGGGGGGTGATGAAAATCCTCGTGTTATTCATGAAAAATCTCTACACCCACAAAAAGTTACTGTTTGGTGTGCATTTTAGGCAAATGGAATCATTGGGCCATTTTTCTTCGAAGATAATGCTGGAAATGCTCTTACTGTGAATGCTGAGCGATACCAATCAATGTTGAGAGACTGGACACAGTTGAATCATATTGATGTGTCTGACGTCTATTTCCAGCAAGACGGTGCTACATGTCACACAACTCGAGAAAACATTACGCTTTTGCGATCAAAATTTCCTTAACGTGTAATTTCACGAAATGCAGATTTCAATTGGCCTCCAAGGTCATGTGGTCTAACACCATTAGATTTTTTTTGTGGGGTTTTTTGAAAAAATCGAGTGTATGCTAACAAGCCACAAACAATTAATGATCTAAAGAACAACATTCAAGTTGCAATTCGTTAAATAACACCAGCAACATGTCGGAAAGTCATTGAAAATTTCGATGTTCGGATTGATGTCTGCAGACGCAGTCATGGTAAACATTTGAATAATATTCTATTCCACTTATAATTGTAATGGATCAAACTTTTAATAAAAAAAAACAGCTTGAAAAAATTGCAAATAGTTTGTGTTTTATTTCAAAGAAACATGTAGGCGCGTTTTTTGGATGACCTTTTATATTATTTTACATAAAAATGCCATCTTAATGGGTTAAGCATTTTATAAAAATTTTAGTATTTCCATAAAGATCTCTTCAAAAGCTTTAGAATTATACACATACGAGGGCTGCTCTATATATTTCTGGCCTAATAGTGAAAATGCTAATATTTATAATCAAAAATGGTTTTATTGTTTTTCAAAGTATTCTCCAGCATGATTTATACACTTTTGCATGCGCTCAAACCAGTTGTCAAAGCACTTTTTCCACTCCGATTGAGACACCTCTAAAACATGGTTTTTGAAACTTCAACAGCTTCTTCTGGTGACGAAAATCGTTGACCACGCATTTTTTTTTTGATGTGCGGAAACAAGAAGTCATTAGGTGCAAAGTCAGGGCTGTACGGCGGATGACCCATTAATTCGACGTTTTGGCCGGTCAAAAACGCTCTGGTTTGAGCCAATGTGTGAGAGCTCGCATTGTCATGGTGAATAATGATTCGTCTTCTCTTGTTGGTTTTTCGAATTTCTCCGATGACTTCAGGCAACCAAATTGTAGTGTACCACTCAGAAGTGACCGTCCTACGTTCCTCAAGCGGAACAGTCGCCACATGACCAGTTTTGCCGAAGAAACAGTCGACCATTTGCTTCGAAGTGCTTCTTCCACGAACAACATTCGTTGGATTTTGCTCGTCTTTGAAGACCCACACGGTCGATTGTTGTTTCGTTTCGGGCTCATACGCATAGATCCATGATTCGTCACCTGTGACGATCTTATAAACGTCTTTTGAAGCACCGCAATCGTATTTTTGCAACATTTCTTTGCACCAAACGACACGAGCCTTTTTTTGAGCGACTTTCAAATTGTGCGGAATCCAACGAGAACAAACCTTTTTTACGGCCAGGTGTTCATGCAGTATCGAATGTATGCTGGTGGAAGAAATGTCCAAAGATGTCTCTATCTCTCGGTATGTCGCATGTCGATCTTACATTATGAATTCACGCACGGCATCAATGTTCTCTGGCACAACAACCGTTTTTGAACGACCTTCACGGAATTCGTCTTTGAGCGAGCTTCGGCCACGATTAAATTCATTATACAAATTTTTCACAGTGCGTTAGGATGGTGCATCATCGCCATACAAAGATTTAAGTTCATCAATGAACTTCTGTCGTGATAATCCACGTCGAAAGTTGTGAAAAATGATGGCACGAAAATGTTCACGAGTTAATTCCATTTTTTTCTATATTAATTTTTTCAAGTCACTGTAAACAACACAAATAATGGTCGTACGTCAAAACGTTTTGAGTACGATTATTCTTAAAAATGACAAACTTTCCAATAGAAATGTCAGATTGCACTTGGTAGCACTCAGTGTTGCCAGGCCAGAAATATATATAGCAGCCCTCGTATTGATATTTTAAAAAAATTGTAAAATTTCAGAGCTCCGTCCCTCGATAAATATGGGCCAGCGCCAATTTTTTGACATGGTGTTTTTATCTTATTTCTTAATTCTCTATTGCCACATATATTTTTTTTCTTGATTGGAGTTACTTTATTGTTTCAAATGACATGAAAAATTAGAGGTGGGCTTGGTGTTTTGCCTGCTGCCTCAAAGGACATGGACCAATCATGATGATTGTCAATAGCACCTCTTTCGACACTATATCTGATCGATTGACATGTTTATTTTTTTTTGTGAAATCAAGTTTTCACGAACGGACAGACAAAGAAACCGCGAAACTCCTGCAAATTTAAAGAGGAAAAAGTCGCTTTTATACACTATCTCATCGCTTTGATTTCTTTTTCTTAATCATATTTGATTAAAAAAAGTCACGATTACTAGGTGCACGTTCACCACTTGTACAATACCCGTCAAAGATAAATATTATTTCACCCTTTTAGCGACAAAAGATTTGTTGGGCTTTTAGTCATGTAGTCAATTTTAGAGGTAAATCATAAATTTGACTTAAAGTAAAATACCTTGAACCCTTATTTAGAGATGTCTATCAATTAACTGTTATTTCTCATGTGTTCGTACTGAAGCTCTACGGCAAACAATTATTTAATCCATCGTATAGTGCTTAGATAGGCCTTTAAATTGGACCCAAGCGAAGTCGGATACAATAATTTTGTAAATACTGTAACTTTATAAAATATTTGTTCACTTAAACAAAGATTAAAAATAAAAATCTTTAAAATCTATTTGAATTAACACTGTATTTAATTTAAGCCTTTTTAGTAAATATCTATTTCTTTTCACATCATTTAGACAAAATCTCTTGAGACTTATTACTTTGTTCCACATACTCATTCGTTCATTTAATACTTTCTATTTTAAGTATTTTTAAGTGTGCGATAAAAAAAAAACTAAACCTTAGCAATAAAATTGAGCCAAATCACTTTTACTTATTTAACATTTTCTCGGAAGTTGTTGGCTGAGTGGCTGCTTAGTTTTGGCTGTTAAAGAAAAATCTATAACACAAATAAAATTAAATCAGCCTTTGGATATAAAGTACTGAGTCACGTATAAATAAAACATTCACAGTTATTTCAATAGTTTAAGGAAATTTAAATTGAGAACAATTAGAATATATCGAGTTAAAAAAAGTGTTTTCCGTTAATGGTTCATCAAAACAAAAAGGGCTTTTACTTTTACGTAAACTTTATCATATTTTAGGTTTTTCAAATACACATTTTGACATTGCCTAAGGTGTAAATAGATTGAATATTTGAAAATAAATATAAATATAAGACAGGGGATCTTAAACTGTTTACTGTATGTACACAAGATCTTTGATTTCATTTAAATGATAAAGTTTTAAATATTCACGCCGAAATATCAATAAGTGAATGTAGCAAGAACGAAAATAATAGAGTTCTGTGTCACCAAATATTATCTTTTTTTGATATGTTTTGCCAAAAAACAGACTCCTGAGGTAAAAGAATTGGAGATAATAGTCAGGAAATAAGTGTAATATTCTTCCTCTCCTTTTAATCGGAATAACTTTCCCTAGTAGCACTTCCCCTGTAGGAAATGTCAATAGTGAAACTGTACTGACTTACTATTGACACAGTCACCAGTACTAGTGACTTATAATACCCCAGACAAAGCTATTTACTATAGACATTTAACAAGTGCGTGTCATTGAAAATCCACTACTGACGTTGGTACTATTGACTAGGTAGTTCTTTTGGAACCATATGTAGACATTGGAACCAGTGATTCACTAGTACATTTTAGTAATTCTAGTCTACACTTTTTGGTACTTTTCTGAAGTAACTGTCGATAATGAAAATGCATATTTTGTTAACTTGTGGTTTTATTAAAAAAAAAAAAATTAAAAGGCTTAAAGGCACTAATTCATAACAGTGATATTTTTTTAAATATTAAAGCTAAAATAGGTACTAATTCATTTCAATCTTTTTAAAATTCAATAAAGCTTTCATTTTTTGGATCGGTTGTTAAGAGTGTGTAACATTATAAAAAATTAATCTTCTTTGTTGGAAGAGTCGTCATCAATTTGTTGCTTTTCGTTTGATTTTGCTTTGCTTCGACCTATTTGTTTTAAGTATTTCTTTTTCTGCCGCTGAAATGCTGCTCTAAGCGTTTTGTCGGAAAATTCGCTAGAAGTTGATTTAACATCTGGATATTGAAAGAATAAAAGATTTGTTAAAATATTACAAAAATTAAAACAAACAAACAACTTTTTACCTATTATAGCTTTAAACACATCTGGAAAATCACGCAGTCTCTTCTTGCCAAAAGTTCCATCTACATTAAAATTCATAATGATGCTTTGGCCAAATACTTCAGCATTACCAGCAAGCAGTGATTTGATTTGTCGTACCTATTAAATATAAATAAAAAATTCAATGTTGTTCGTTAAATTCGTTTCACAATAAATTCAAATACTTACGTATGGGCCTGAATGTGTGGTTAAAATAGTGTCAAATTCTTTTAATTTTTCCTTTAAACTTTATTTTTTCAAATTAAATATAAAAAATAATTTTATTTTTGTATTTTTTAATGAAGTTTTAATGACAGCGGCAAAATAAATTGTGTAGATACATTGTAGACATTGCCATTATAAATGGTGGAAAAAGTGTTGACATGGCTACACTTGACGTCATGTTTCCTTCAGGGACTGTTTTGCTCTTCTACTCCAGCCAGTCAAAGTCTATTGTCTATTAAGTCAGATAAATAGAGTCATTGAAGTTTGTAGATTTTTTCAAATCGCAGCGCGTATCAACGATGAAAAGAATTCTGGCCAAGAGAATTATATCAACAAAATCTTCAAATGCCCTGCAGGCTTTTTTTCCGAAAGAGATGCTGGGCTTAATACAAAGATACTGTGCTTGGTTCTTGTATGGTAGAGTTACTATTGAGTTCCCCGCTTCTATGGATGTATGTTCGTTTTGAAGCCATCTGTGTAAGACAGGATATTCAATATGAGATAAACAGCCAGACTTACCTTATTATAAAGGGTGTTTTTATGGACGTATAGAACTAAAAGTTGGCAACACTTTTTCAACTGGCAGCCATTTTGTGTGCTGTCAAAAGATTTATGTTTAGTTTGGTTTAACATTTCAACATGACTAGACTGACTTCTGAACAACGCTTCCAAATTTTGCGGACTTATGTTGACAATCATCATTCTGTTCGAAGTAATTCTCGTGTACTATGTTAATTTTACGGTCAGCATAATCATCCATCAAAACAATTAACTCGATTACCTATGAAAAGTTTTTGCACCACGTTTGCTCTAAATGATAATACGCATCCACAGTAATGCCGTAAAGTGAGTACGGAAGAAATCATTGTAGCTATAGAGCAAAGCGTTGAGAAAGACCCCAAACATCTATCCACCATGGGGCACAGGAATTTGATACGCTTTTATCCACTGAAGATTTTGGGGAAGGATTCGTGCAACAATTGAACCACACGAACACCAAGCAAGGCGTAGATTTGGTGAATGGGCTCAAAGCAAGACTACAGCTGATTTAACTTTTCACGTACAAATTTTGTTGAGCATGAAAGCTTAATTTTGGTTGAATAAATACGTCAATAAAAAATTTTTCATATTCGAAGTGATAAAAATCTTCAAGTGTTTGGTGTGCTTTATGGGCTGGTGAAATCATTCGTTCATACCTTTTTAAAAACAATGCTGGTCATAACGTTACTTAAGTCAATGGTGAGCGCTAAAGAGCCATTATTACTTAATTTTTTGTTCATCAATTGAACAACAGGAGCAGGAGCGGAGTAACATGCCACGCAGTTTGTGCAACTATTAAATTATTGAAAGAAACAATTGGAATCGTTTAAAGATTCAAAAACTTCCAAGATCATGCGATTTAACGCCGCTAGACGTTATATAGGATGTCAGTAGACCGTGACGATAAGCCTGAAACAATTGACTAGTTGGAGCAAAAACTCGCCGCGAAAAGTCATGGAAAATTAAATCTCCATTGGATAAGGTTACGTCCATAGCGATCATATGTCAGATGTCATATTTAAATTATACAATGCCAGAAGATTGCCTTTCGAATAATGGAAATTTCATAACAATTTATAAAATCTATCTCTATTTTATTCCTTTTAAGAGTATTACGTCCACAAAAAACACCTTTTATTATGATCTATACAATAATTGGCTGAATTGTTACTCTACTTTTATAAGTGAACCCAATTTTTTGTAGTATTAGAGGTTTCTGCTACTGTGGATTAGCTTTACCCAAAACTTCACACCATCAGCCGATCTCTTGTTAACTAAATGTAAGTTTTATCAAATTCGTACTCAGAATAATAAGGTTTAGGAAACCAGCTCAGCAAATAAACTGTGGGCTAGGAAGTTATAACTTAACGACGTACTTTTTACTAAAAAAGAAAAGTCTTCACCAACTTTCCGTTTCTTCTTAAGACTCAGTTGAGCGGAGTGTTAATTTGTCCTTAAACAACTCATATATCGGGGATACTTAACAACAATATATATCTATATACTTTTTTTTTTGATACTCAAGACTCTGTTGGGATTTGAACTCATGTTAAACAAACAAGCGTAGAAGTGTTTTTTTTTTTCTTATGCGCATTTGACGATTTGGGAACCTCTACTTTTAAGAATTTTTTTTTTATCAAATACAACGAAAACCTTTAATGAAATTAAAACATCAAAGTGATAAAAAGTTAAAAATACAAAAATTTTCCAACTAAAAATTCATACTCACAAAATACAACAATCAACTTCAAACGCAAAAAAATAGATAAAAACAAAAAAAAAAAAAATAACGCGTTCAAATAAATTAATTTAAAACACGCCAAGACCAACGAAAATTTTAAATGAAATTTTACAAAAACAGAAAAAGTGATTTTACCAAAGATCAAAAGACATAACAAAAAGTTATGAAAAATAAAATTAAACACACACACACTCTCACTCTCCAACATAAAAGCAGCAATAAATAGCTGGAAAGGAGTAAAAAATGAACAGCAAACCTTATGACATCAACGCGCTTTACGGTAGCATTACTCCAGGTGTTGGTACAACAAAAACAATGGTAACAACCAAAGTACCGTTAAATTGTATTAAGAACTTTTACATAAAATGAAAAGAACAACAAAATAAAAAAAAATAAAAAAATACAATTGTAACTCATGAAGGGGAGAAAAATAATCGACGGCAGAGAAAAACGAAACATCAGCAGCAATTTTATAAACATCCCCTGAAGGAATGGATTATTGAAGAACTGATGCCTTTGCTTTTTTATGTTTAAAATTTCTTTCTGCTGTGCTGCAGAAAAGAAGAAAACCCAGAGATTGATTAAACCTTTTCACAGCCATTTTTACAGCACAAAGGTGAAATGTAAGCAAACAAAAAAATTGGGTTTGAGTCCGTTAAAATTTGTTGCTTATGTAGCTTTATTTCTCTTTCCTTGTGAGCTTAATAAATATGAAGGAGTCACTTAATTGTTTACAGAAACAGTATTTGTTGTGAATGTTTGTAGATGATTTGATGTATTCAGGGGTGGTTCTTTAATTAATTTTAATTTTAAAGTTCCTGTTTGATTATTTTAACTGGAATTTTAAATTTTAATAGGGTGTCCGCCGGGAAGGTAAACTACTTTGTTTTGCCGCCATTTTGGTGAACATTCGTCTTGATAGTTCATATTTGGCAGTCGTGAAGTAAACACGTGGCAAATTTATTATGGAAAGATATTCGAAAGAACAATATGTTTTAATCGTTAAAACATTTTACCAAAATCAATCGTAGATTACTATGACGATGAGAAAGTTACGTGAAATTTTTGGGAGAAACAACGTGACAGCATAACGCACTATATATCGTCTAGTGAATGATTTCGAAGAAAAAGGGTCTGTATTTGATAGGCCCAAGCATGGCCCACAACATACTGCAAGATTGGGTAAGAACATTACTACTGCTCAATAAAGGGTTCAAAACAATCCATCAACCTCAATTTGACGGAGTGCTTAGGACCTTGGTCTTCAAAGAACAACTTGGCCACAATTTTGCACAAGGATTTGCATTTGTTTCCATTTGAGATTCAGTAGAGATAAGAGCTTCTTCCACGAGACCATTTACGCTGCCGTACACATACCAATGGGATGTTACAGCTTGGCCCTGAAAACCCCGATTTGCATGAAAATATCATAATGAGTAACGAAGCACATATAAATTTGGATGGATATGTGAATAAACTGAATAGTCGGTTCTGGGCAATGTAAATCACTCAAATTATTCATCAGTTACCTTTGCATCCATTCAAATTGACAGTCTAGTGTGCCATTTGGTCAGGAGGAATCATTGGACCTTGCTTCTATGAAAATGAAAACGGCGTAACGGTAACTGTGAATGGGGAGCGATATCGATTGATTGATTAAACACTTTTTAAAGCCGCATCTGCATGGTTGGGGTTTAATTACCATGAGGTATCAACAAGGCGACAACCACATTGCGTACAACCATGATTACAATGGAAATAAACAATACTACTTTACAGGGTGCCCGCCGAGAAGGTAGGCGGCCATCAGTTATTTAAATTAGAAGTAGTGAATAAAATCATTAAATATTTTTTGGCAGCCTGAATACAAATGCTAATTGTCATGTAACTCCAATTAAAAGAAGTTGTTGTTGTCGACCAACTTGGAGGAAGTTTTTGTTTTTCAGCAATTATTATTCGTGTGTCAAAAAACAATTGAAAGTTTTGATCAACTTAAAGAAATGGATATCATAAATAAGTATTATGTCGCGTTAGAATTTCACGTTCGATGCTGTAGCAGAATAATGAAGTTGCCACATGTTTTCGAACCAATGGGTGGATTTAAATCCTTAAGAATGTAGATTAATTGCTTTTCAATCGCCAGGATGTTTTCTTTTGTGTTAGACTGAATTGTGCTTCCAGGACTACAGCCTGTACATTTACCTCACCTTCTGCTTAGGAAAAATTAGTTTGCTTGTTAATTAGGTTTCACCGCAGTGATCAGCGTATTCATCTTTACCCGTTTTGAATGCTGATTACGTTTAGTTTTCTGCACTCTTCACTACAATGTCTTTTTTTCTGTTCAGAGTTTCCACACCAATCTATACTTAACGCTATCGTCAACCTAAAACGTCAATATAATCGTAGACGGGTTTTTTTTGCACAGAAATTATTTTTTCCACCTTTTAAAGTTTTATTTGCGTTCAGATTAGGCTTGCCAGAGCCAATTTGCCAAAAAGCTTGACATTGCCCAAAAAAAAACTTGATTTTGAAAAAAAAACTTGACAAATAAAAACACTCATACTATTGGTTTTTATTTAATTTTTTTATTTTTTTTTTTTTTGTTTTCATAAAAATTACGAGTATTAGAATAAAAACAAAAATATCATAAAAAGTAAAAATAACAGAAACAATGTAAAAGAAACAAAAAACAATATAAGAATAAAAATTCAGTCGTTATATATTTTAGAGAAAACTTAGGCGTTATTTAAAAAAAATATAGGTACTATATTAAGAAAAAAATATAGGTTCTATTTATTTTGCCACATATATTTCGTATTCTTAGATACAGAATTAGTTAATTCTCTACCATCGGGTGTTGTTAAAAAATTTTGAAAGTTTTTGCAATCCTCATTAAAATTTATTCTTCGGCTTTTATTAGATCGAAGGACATTCTATTCCTATCTTTGGTATATAAAAAATATGTATCATATTAGTCCTTAGTTGTATTGATAGTAAAAATATGCTCCTTCGATGTGTTTTTTAGAAATATAAACTTACTTTTTTAAGTATTATTACATATGTAGCTACAATAAATTTGAGAAAGAAAGTTAACAAAAAACATTGACAAAACACTTTTTCACATGACACTTGACGGGCATTAAAAAACTTGACAATCAGGCCAAATCAGGCCCGTCTGGCAACCCTAGTTCAGATAGAAATTTGATTAAATTTTTCATTTTATCAATTATTTATTTAATTGGAAAGATTGCTTTCATCTTATTTAATTAAATATATAATTGATACAATTACTTATTTAATTAGCATGTTTTGTATTTATTATTTAAATAACTATATAGTCGAGAGAATTAAAAATTTAATTAAATTTCAATATAAACACAAATAAAACTTTTACAGGTGGAAAGAATTTTTTCGGTGTGTAGTGTTATGCCAAATCGTTCATGTAAGTAACAAAAGCGTAGTCGTTCATTAATTACATCCGTTCGTTCTTTAGATACGCTCCTCTGAAAAGTATGGACTCACAGTAAATTATAAACCGAATGGCAGGATAAATAATCAAAACAAAAATTGTAATAAGAAATGGATAAAAAAATGTAAATTATTGTAAAAAAATGTTAAAATTGTTTTAAGGGGCACTGAAAACGAAAGATTTTACACAAATGCAGATAATAGTTTCAAAGAAAGGATATTCAAATAAGTAGTAAGGATGAACACCAATAATATTTTTAATTTTTATATATCTATTTATGTATTGGCATGACTGCACTTTCATAATTTATTTAATTAATTCAAACTTCCAAAAAAATTACTGCATTGCTACAGTAATGACAGCATGAAATTAGTTTTTAAACATACTTTTAAAACAGTTCTGACGAGGACGCAAAAATGTGACTCTAGTATACTTTAATATAACTGAGTCATTATTTACAAAATTGAGTGTTTTTGAACGATGCATTATGGAGACAAAAGCGCGGAGAAAAATGCCCAGATCAGTTCGTTTACTTGTGTAATTCCATCAATTGTGCTTGTTTGTTCATGAACCAGATATATTTTTATTTCTGATGGCAATTATGATTGAGTAAAGGCTGGTTCACCCATTGTTTCAGAACAAAATTTTTGTTGTGAGAGAATTTTAGTTTTTTGAGAGTTTGTTCTGAAACGATTCACCCACTTCGAACAATTTTTCTGGAAAAACAAAGCTACCATATGAAACATATGTGTAAGCGAGATGTGTTACTCTACAAGCAGGCAGCACTGTGACAGAAAATTAAAATCACTGAATGCCGTTTTGTTATAAATAAATTCTAAATTAAAAAAACTTTCATAATTAAATAAAAAAATGAGGTAAAAAAAATTGAGGTAAAAAGTCATACAAGCATTCTCTACCCGGCTTTTTCATTTCTGAAATAAGCTTCAAGGCAAGGGATTCATTCGTTGAGATCCATGACACAATTTTTTAAACTTATTTTCTTTTATTTTGTGTTTTATTATAAATATACCATGCAAATTAAGGCAGGTAATCTTAAGAACAAAACAAATTTTAAAAATAATTATTGAATATCAATGCAAACAAAGAACGAAAAAGTATGTAAAATATATTTTTTTGCTTGAAAGATTTTTATCACATTAATTAATGAAGTGGCAGCTCAGTTAAATTTTCTTTGAAAATATAAAATAGTTGGTAGCACAGTTTCATTGTTTCGGAACAAAAATTAAAATTAAACCAATTCAAGCTGAAATTGTTCCGAAGTGAGTTTACTCTTTTTCTCTCTCTCTCTCTCTCAAAAAATAAAACGTCAAACTACATATAAAAAAAATGTTTCGGAACAAAATTTTTGTGGGTGAACCAGCCTTAAAGGTCACAATTTACTGCAACAACATTAAACTCTTCAACTTATTAAGGACTGAATAATGAATAAGTTTAAGTTCTGCTTGTTTTGAACGCTCTTAAGCATGAATCGCATTTGCATATTTAATTATGACTTTAATTAAAATTATTTGAATTTAGAATAAGATTTTTATTTCTCTGTAAATATTATTTAACTGCAGATTTGCAATTTGCCATGGTTTTGTTGTGTAAATACTAAAACCATCTGGAATGCAGTGATAAAAATAATTATTAATCTTTATATAAAAAAAATTGTAGCAAGTGTGTTGTTTGTGACTTTATAAATCACGATCGGTCAAACCAATTTCTATAAAATTTTTAGGATTTGTTCGTATGGTCGTGTAGATGGTTTGCATGAAATCGGTCGACGCGTACCGCAATTATGACTTTTAATGACAACATAAAAAAACAACAACAAATACCTAGGCCCCTAGCGTATTAGAATACTGTGTGCTGACTTCATACACACGGTATTTAATGTTAATATTCATGCATAGCGAAGCACGCCAGGAACCGCTATAATTCATAAATAGAGCTCCAAAAAGTTTAACCTGTTAGTGTTTTGTCTTAAATCAATATCTAACACGTACAGAAGGCCTTGTGCGATGAAACGAAAAGTTCCGTAGAAGTCTGATCATTATGTTGTATCATCCATTTCTTTCAAGCTGCTCATTTTGTATGGAATTGCAATATTGGGTAACTTAAAATATTTTAATCCAGTACTCACAGTTCTTAAATTTTTTTCGCTAAAAAGAATTGCTAAAAAAACCTGCTGCAACTATTTTTTGTATTTAATTGATTTAAAACATATTTGAACCAGTTTTTTTTTTTCAATGCAATTTCAAATATATTTCAAAGCAATTATTTTGATAACTTATTTAAAATCTTTTGCAATTTATTCAACATCTCCACGAAATGCTACAAATTTTTACGTTACCAAATCACTAAAAACTATGTGCTTTTTTCCAATTTATAGAAACGAAAAGCCAAAAACTTAAAACAAAATCACTGAATTAAAGATCACTATCTCTCTAGCAACTAAGCCAACGAAAAAACGACAAAATAACTTTCGTAACAATAATAATAAAGAAACGCATTGAATATAAGAAATCGGAGCAGAATGAAAAAATAAAAAAATAAATACGTCGAACTGACAACTGATAAAATACTAACGAAACTTAAAACAAGAAACCAAAATAGTTGCTGCAATCAACAATAAAGCAAACAATACATTGGCTAACTAAAGCAAAGGAATTCTTTCAAAAAATCAATGATACCAATAAATTTGGTTGAATGCAAACGCGTGCGACAGACACTTGATGATGATCGTATGAGTATTTACTTTTTTTCTTTCTTTTTTATATTAACAACAGGCTTCTACGGATTGTGGTAAGTTTATATGAACTCATGTGGTGGTCATACGCAAAAAGGAAGCTGTGGACTTTTTAAAACATACACTACTCGGGTCTTGTTTTTTTAAGTATACGCTACAGTAGTCTGCTTGAAAGTTTAAAGCAGATAGTTCATAAAAAATGTTGGTGAACAACATACACCAGGGATGCATTGCCAATAGGTAGCTTGGTCTATTTATAGTTTATGGTGCCTGGATACCTGTCGACCTCCAGTTTGAACAAAATTAATTGGTCAAAAGTATTTATACAACAGTAATCTTTTTACGTACTCACACAAGTCGCTGTTCATCTTTTCTGTAGGAAGTTTAGTGGACAAAAAATTGCGGATTTCTTTTTGTCCTCCAATTTACTTTCCGTAAAAAAGACTCGGGTTACCTATGTGAAGTATATAAAAAAAGTCCGTTGTATAAATACTTTTGGCCACCACTGTACATGAACTTTTAAAATTATAGCTCCGCATATATGGACTATGGACTCTATTTCCCAAATGCGACAGACATGAAAAATACTGTTGAGTCACCGCAAGGGTTGATGGGTGCGCGCTAAAAAGTGCAAAGGTTGATTTACAAGAATGCACAAGTTACGAATTGGGTGTAGAAAAGTGTATTCTAAAAGCAGAAATGTCAATTAATATCTATAATGTAAAATCAAATAGAAAGTTTAGGACAAATAATGCAGGAATAGGAGATGGCAGAAGGACTAATAGATGAATAAGCGAGGCAATTTTATGGACATAAGCGAACTGGCAACAAGGAAATACAAGAACATTAAGCTCGTTCCTGGAAGAGAATAAGAAATTTTATGCAAATCTTGACTGATTGTCCAATACAGACTGGCGATTAATTTGGGCAAACGGGTAGTGTATATTGCATGTGCAGGATCGGCAGCTCAACGAAAGTGTAGCGGAATTACTTAAATTCAATTGAAAAGGATGCGCTAGCGAAGGTACATGTTGTCAGTCTCTTGCAATGATCTTTTGCAATAGACTGGAGAGATAAGCAGTAGAAAATGGAAGTTATTCTGCCTTGTGGCAGATTACGTAATATAGATTAAAGTTACTACCTGCTCGTGAGACCCTAACCTGACGATGATCTTACCACTTAATGAAATACAAGGAGGCAGTTTTGCGATGTCGCAATCGTTTGTTCATTCGCACAATTACTTTCAAAACAAAAACAATTTAAAAATTTTTTTGGTTTTAAATATAATTTGCGAACGAACGATTGCGACATCGTGAAATTGCCCCAAAGCGCCGACTAGCGCCCTCCATTGGACGTAGCCAACAATTTCGCAGTCCTAATAACATGTCTTGCAGGACCAAGAACTACCCCTTGTTTGAGGGTTGGTGACTATCCAACCCCGTCTATTGGAGGTGCAACAGCATACATCCATCTATTCCGCACTATCCCTGCAGATATAGACTTTTTAACCACAGGTAACACATGGACCCCGAAGGCACCACACCAATAACCGTGGTGCCAGTATGACTAAGGACACTGGTGCGTTCTTCGACAGTGATTAACTGTATATCCAGTATTGGTACCTGCACACTAGGGGATGCTTCCCCCTATACGTCGAGAGCACTTCATCTGAGGGTTGGCTCAGCCAGACTCTTAGTACCTCCGGGGATTCTGATGATCAAAACGTGTATTTTAGTAATTTATACAAACTGCAGAGGATAGAGTTGTAAACAAAATTGTTGTAAGAAATCGTCAAAGCAGCCAAATTTAAATTAAAGAATGGGTTTAGTGTAATATTTTTCTTATACACCTCTTGCACCTGAAATGGTTCCACGACTGACGTAGCCATGAAAATGTCATATATATTCTTATAAAATGGCAACCCTCTAAATCTGCACACTTGAGTTACTACTCAATGCTACATTATCCACATTAGGCCTATTTTACAAAATTAAGTTATAACATGACATTGCCTTAAGGAAGGGGTCTTATAACAACCAAGTAGGAGATTTCCTAGGCTTGACCTTCCAGAATTTCCTCAATTTCTGTGACCTTAATTCTTCATGACAAAAGCTGTCACGTAGATATCATCCATATGAAAGCGAAGACAAGTTAAGAGTTTAAGATTTAAATGCGGATGATAATGTAAAACATGTTTTAAATCATTCGATATCCTTCAATGTTATAAAAGGACCAAGTGGGATGTTCAATGTTCGATCAGACGCCTAACTTATGGGACTTTATGCATGGATTTTGCATGGATGACTCTGGTTCTTGGTAACTATTAGGTGTGAAAATCTTTTATAAAGTTCGTACTGGCATTCTTATTGAATATAACTTCCGTAATAGTTGCCCACCAAAACCATATCACGGAATTATTGAAGTAAATTCGAAATAACAATTTGAAACGAACATTTTTTTAATTTCTTTATTTATTTATTATGATTGATTTTCTAATACAACAAGACAAATGTCTCATAAATTAAAGTATTAAAATCAGATTAGTCAAATTTAATTAAGACAGAGATAAACCTTGATAATATTGCTTAGAAAAATTAAATTAAAATAAAATAATCGTTAAGTAATTTTCTAAATTTTATTGCATTGTCGGTGCGTTGAATATAACTAGGAAGTTGATTCGAAAGACGTATGCTCAGGATGAAAAATTGGCATTCGGACGCTTGGTTCCAATGGAGCATCTGTATAATGTATCTGCCTCTTTGGGATCAAATTTTGTTACAATGAAGCACAAAATTGTTTTAAATCCATCGCTCCAACTTTTTGAATTAAGAAGTGATCGTAGAGTACTTAAGTTTTCATACGAACCTTTACAAAAATTTATATTATATTCATACTTATTATAAAAATTTTCTTGTGTTATTCGTTACTAACAAGCTGATGAGACATGAACACAAGCGCGCGTTTAACTAAATTCCAAAATGTCAGACGTGCAGAAATCACAACATAACAAGCTCTGAAATTAAACAAAACATTAACACACAATCACATATTGAATGTAAGTTAGTTTATATATATATAAACAGTATGATCAGATGAGAATAACGAACGATCAATGCAAAACGATCGACATGTTGGCTTGTTACAGTTTGTTGTTGTTGTTGTTGTTGTTATTTTTATTATTGTTAGTGTTTGCGAGTAGTGCGCCATTATTTCCAATTGATGATCAGTCTGTCCAAAATATTTGCAGGACAAAAAACTTAAACTATTGTATTCCTTTAAAATAATATTGTGTTGACGACAACATTTGCTATTGCATCAATAATGAATTTGCTGCTGTTAAGGATATTGCTGGCGATGGTGGTTGGTTATTTTAATGTCGCCTTAGTTAGTTGGTTGGCTGTTCGAGCAGCTCTTACCAGCCCAACTAAGGTAGGAATGTCGTGTCTCGTAAGCTATAAACATAAATTAAAGCACCTCACTATTTGCAAAAACAAAAAAATCAAAAACAAAGATTGCATTGTTTACTTTATTTTCATCGGATGATGCTGTTGCACATTCTGATGAAGCAGTCGAATTGATGATACAGATGAATTCGAGATATATAATATGCAACAAATCTTATACTTAAACAATATCAATTTTCTCCAAACTATTTTCGGCCACAATGCAGAATCACTTCTGGTAGGACCGATCATATTTGTAATGTAATGTAAATATCAATATTTTTGCAACGCATTTGTACTACAGATTTTTTTTTTGTTGGTAGAAAAAAACACGCATGTGAAAACATAAATTAACCTTGCATTATCTAAGATCTGTATATAATAGGTGCATTGTAATAGGCTATTCACAAATTCACGAAAGGAACACTGCCACCACCTCCTTTGGACGCTGGTGGTATCCACAAGCGATGTCTGGCTTAGTATCCATTAAATTAGCCAGTTTTTCGTATTGTTCTGGTGTAGTAGTTTTTGACCTGTAATACATAAAATACACATTAGATTTCGATACAAAATTAACAACTTAAAACAAAAAAATATATATAACTTAATTAAGTTAATTAATTTAAAATAATTTTAAGTGTTTTTGAGTCGTTTTGAACATTTTATCTCATTTTCTACTTACATTTTTTAAATTTTTAGCTAAAAAACACAAATAAAACACGCTCTCCGTTAACAAAAAAAAAAACAACTGAGAAAAACGGAGCTCCGATCTTATGCAGAATACTTACAATCGAAAGAAACTGAGCGGAATCGAAACGCAGAATACCAAAATTGCCAGACGGAGAAAATTTCGATTCGAATCGAAACGCAGAGTAAGGGTGAATATAAAAAATATATTGCCACAAAATCAAAACGCATCGAGATATTCTTACAAAATGCAGAAATTATAAATAAAAGCACTACGCCAAAAATACTAAGTATAGGTCTGCCAAAATTTTTAACAAATAGTAAGCCAATTTTCTCCCAAATTAAAAGAGATAACATACACATTTACCCAAACTTTTAATAGACATTACAAAGGTTTAATTAAATTAAAAAAATTTTTAACATTTGCGTTTAAAAGGAAGTTTTTATGATATTTTAAAAAAATTATACGGCCGAGGTACCTAAATTTGGCAGCCTAGCCGGAGGCCCTACTTTATTTCAAATTTCATTAAGATGGCTTTTGTGGTACAGGAGACACCGAATTTTATCCCAAAAAAATCGTTTTCCAGCCACTATGTGTCGGTATAAAATCTTTCCTTTATACGAAAAACTAGAAAAGAATTGAATTCCTCCCAAAAAAAACTCAAAATTTATTTTTATAGAATCCGAGCTTCGGAATTTATAAACCCGAAAGATCTTAGGATATGCAGCTTGGCATTTCTATATGTTGCTAATGTAATAAAATAACAGCTGGCATTAAGAGGCGCATTGGAGTATTAGCGAATTTTCGCTGATGAGGCAGTTACATATATTTCAAATATGGATTGCAGATATTTCTCCGAATATCGGGTGTTTTTTTATGCCCGATAAAAATTTCAATTATAAAAAATTACACTAAAAACTAAATTTTAATAAACAATTTTTTCTTATTATTTTTAGGAATTAAAGCTAAGTGATCATTATATGCGTCATTCTTTCGCCGATTGGGCGCTAGAGCATTTAGTATTTGACTTGTTGTTTTATCGCCAACTTCTGTTAAGCGATGAGGCTCATTTTTGGCTAAACGGTTTTGTTAGTAAGCAAAATTGCCGCATATGGTGTGAGGCCTATTTCCAACATACCCTAAAGACCCCATTGCATCCAGAAAAATGTACCGTTTGGTATGGTTTATTCGCTGGTGGCATCATCGGAACTTATTTCTTCAAACATAAGACCGGATCTCACGTTAAGGACAATGAAGATCCATACCGCACCATGATTAATGATTTTTTGTTTCAAAATATGGATGACATTGATCTGGACGAAATGTGGTTTCAACATGATGGCGCTACCTGCCATACGATGACCGCAACCACCGAGTAATTGAAACAAAAATTTTGCGATAAGTCGATGTCGAGAAATGGATCTGTCAATTGGCCTCCAAGATCGTGCGATTTGACAACTCTCGATTATTTTCTGTGGGGCCACTTGAAGTCACTAGTTAGTGTTGATAAACTAGCAACAATTGATGCTTTGGAGGTCAACATTGTTCGTGTTATTCGTGACATACGGCCAGCAGTTCTTGATAAAGTGTCTCGAAATTGGACGTCTAGAATGCGTTTCGTCATGAGCAGCAGCACATGCCCGAAATAAATTTTAAACATTAATGCCATGCTTTGTTTGATTTTTAATATAAAAAATTCTTTATTACAATTAAATTTTTTGTGTTATTTTTACAAATTAAAGTCCAGTTCGGGCTTAAAAAACACCTAATTTTTTTACGACAATATTTGGAGGCATGTCATAGTGTTGATGGATATTATGTCCATGGACTTTATGTCGCACTCAAAAGTGACGTAATGTCCATGAACATTATGTCGTTTTTAGTATGGACATAGTGTCACTTATGAAAGTGTGATAATAACCTGCATAGACAGCCTTCGGTCGAGCGCAAAGGTTTTCTTCTCTGTGGTGTAAAAACCACAGTCTCCTCTTACCAATGATATTCTGCAAACCAGTTAAAAAAAAAAGTTTCATCTCTTTTACATAAAAATGCATAAAATATATTTTTAATATCCATGGACATTATGACTCTACGTTGATGGACATTATATCACAACAGAAAGTTACATAATGTCCATGGACATTTTATCCTTGGACGTTATGATATGCAATTGTCAGTTCTGCTTCAGTTGCTATTGGAGACGGGAGCAGGGTGTTCACTAGGGAAGGTCGATTTGTGGGGAGGCAAAAAAGTCGCCCATGCCTTAGTGAAAATCGTATTCTAGGGATCAAAATAAGAAACTTTGCCCGAGGAACTATATCTCTAAAACGAATTCTACTACCCCCCAACTGTTGACTTTTGTGCCTTTGGTCAAGTTTTGAAAAATCCCACTTTGACCCATTAAGAGTGCCCCAATCGAGTCCAAACGTATGACCGACCCCCACTAACTTTGGAGGGCCGATCCACCTATGCCAGTGGCACAACCCCTGGAACTCCCCTGGGGGGTTCTCCATACAAACATTTAAAAAAATCATCATTTTTGGCACTTTATTTTATTTTTTTTTATTTATTTTTATTATTTTATTTATTTTTTCTCTTAAGAAATTTACGAGTATTTCGTAACAACATGTGTAAATGAAGAAATTTATTTAACTTAGTAATAGAAAATAAAATTTAAAAAAATTACTGTTTGAAGTCTTGTTTTCTTTCAAGTCTGGGCAATTTCGCACGGCTCTCTAATGTCGTCGCCATAACAGCCTTTACATTTTCCGGTATAACTCGTTTGGAAACTCTAGCTAGCAATTGAACGTGTCGTTCTGCTCCTTGTCTGTGTGATGGAATTTTTGGATCATTAAAAGGTAAATCATCTTGATTTAAATATTCTTTGGAAGTATCGTATGGAATGCTTCGCGTGAATGGTGGTTCAAATACGTCATTCATATCATTCATAATGATCATTTCCGTGTAACTTGTGCAATAAAAGTTTATATTTGGTTGTTTATAAGCTCTAAGTCCTGTTGGGTCGTCAACATCGGTTCGACAGCGTAGAAGTATCTTGATAGCACAGTAGCGCTTTCTTTGCTATCATCAAACAACATTGATAACAAGATATTTTCCGAATGCGCATAATATGAATTATCTGTAATTACTTTATTGACAATTTTGCGTTAACGAGGTTCTAGAAATCTTGACCAACTAATGAATTAAACGCGGTACTATTTCAAAATGCGGTAAATATAGGATTTATTTAAGCATAATCACAGAGATATAACCCAGTACAACCACTTAAAATAAAACTCCGATTTGGGCAGTGATAGTAGGTCGCTGTCTTATTGAATATGGCATTCAGAAGTTTATATGATAGAAATAAATAACAAGAGTGTTTCATTTCACTTTCTTGCACCAATAATTCCGGCATTCCCAATAATACTGTAAATACATTTTTGTCAATTAAGAAATCAATAAATAAAAACAAATAGAATCATAAAATTTAGTTTGAGTTACATACAAATTCCCAATTGTATTCTCAGGTATTTTGATCCATCCATCCATCTTTTCATCTGTCTCTAATTTAAAATGAAATGAAAATGTGCCTTTCACTCATTATGATTTTTTCATGAAAATCGGGTTTGTCATGGGCGAGCTGTAACATCCTATTGGCATATATACGGCGACGTAAGTGGTTTTTTGGAAGAAGCTCTTATTGCAAAGACCTCAAGAATCATTAAAGGTTTTACGAAATTTTTTATATTTTGGAAGACTTTTTAAAACTTGTGAAAGATGCTTCGAAATTAGAGTGACATGGTTGTAATCTGAAATAAATATCTACTTTTCAGCTAAACGCTATCATTTTTCGCTGTTTGGCAAACTATATATTTTTTTTTTGCAAAAAAAAAAAAATTCCTTTACAGAAGCAGTAACATGTTGCAACAGGAAAAAAAGAAAGATTTCTTCTAATATGTAGAAGTATGTGCAATTTTGCATGAGTATGAGAAACAAATGGGAGACTAAATAAAAGCAAAACATTTAAGGTTACCCAAAGATTTCTACTCAGTTAAGATGTGGGTATAGGAGTATAAGAAAGTGTGTATATGTGCTTTTGTATGGAAACATATTTCGTTAAATGAAAGCCGGCACAAGTTTCTTGCCACTGTCAATTCAACTGTGGTCAATGTGTGTAGATCTGACAGAATGCGACCAACCATGCCAAACATACTCAATTCAGCTTATGATCATGCAGTGGTTATTGCTGTTGTTCCAAATGCAAAGTAGTGTATTGTTGCATATAATGTCAAAAGATGGGCGCTGACTTAAACAACAATCAACTGCATCAGCATCAGAATCATAAGAAGAATTGCAGAAGCCACTGTTACTGCTCTAGCTCAATCTTTACCGAGGCAATCACCAGCTTTATTGTCCAATATTATTTGCAATTGCCTAGATCGCTGCTACGGGTTAAGGTTAAACATAAAAATTTATTTTTAGTTTGTTTGTTTAACTGCTGACCATTGTGTGTGTGTATAAGTTGAAGATTCTGCTGCTGCTGCTGTTGCATGACAGCTACAAAGCACCATAACCATCAGCATTTTTTTTTAATCGAGCCACATTTAACCACTGCATTTGCCCTCTCTACTGGATGTTGCAAGAGCGCGTGTGTATGGCTGTGTGTATAAATGTGTGTTGTAATATGTGTGCATTTATGTTTATTGTGCACTGTACGAATATGTGTTCAAAAGATCGATCGGATTTGATATATTTGCAACTGCTTCTTTGGAGTTATAGAAACAACACAGGCAAATTTTTTATTGTTGTTGGTACTTTTAAACATCCAAACATTGCTTCTGTTAAGAGTCGTTTACACTGGCAATAATTTTACAAAACGTTTTATTTTATTGCCTGGCTAAAGTTGAAAAAAAAGACTTTTTCAATTGTCGTAAAGACAAAAAGATATAATATTTTTATTTCTCTACCTTGCAAGACTATAGACTGATCCAAAGAGAAAATATCTTTATTAATATTTAATGCCCTAAACTTATTTTCTCTTGTTGCATTGAGGCGTTCTTATTAATGGGGCACGATTTAATTTACATAAATATCTCAGCTTTTTTTCAGTATCTTATCGAGTCAGGATTTTGTTGAAGGTTTTTGGTCCACAAATGGCTTGGTCCATACAAGCTTTTAGGATGTAGATAAATATTTAATTATTCGCACACTATATATCTTTATATCCAAGTGGAAATATTTAAATCTATTCAAACTGCAGATTCGAGTTGGCCCAGTGACATTACAGAGACGTCTGACAACATGATTACCATAATTAGTGCTTAGACGGCGCCTGTTTGATGAACTGTGTTATATGCTGCTCCATTATGGCTCTACAGCGCTTGCCGTTGACTAAAATGTGTTTTCAGCAGCATCTTTGAAAAAAGTGAGAACACACTAAAATCCACAAAACTCTAATTTTAAGGTTATAGTGGTTCAAATTAAAGTTTTTGTACAGCATATGAAATTGATGGCAAAATCCAAAATTTCAAGTTAATTTATAATATTAAAAATTTAAGTGTTTAAGTATAATGGCTACCAGAATGTGTACTAGTTACAATACTGGTACTTCTAGTTATTAGGTCCGTTTGTTTACTTTTCCAGTAAAATCCAGTAACTGAGTAATTTTGAAAACTTATTCTCAAAACTTGCTCTTGCCCAAAAAAGTATGCGAACAGAAATATTTAAAAAACTAGTAATGCTATAAACACAATCATGTCCACCGACCATCGACTACAAGATGTCAAAAATAGAATACATGCGTGCTTATGAGAATAATTCTCTTAGCCTCTACACGACTACCGACTACACGGCTACTTTTGTAGCCCGTAGCCAACTTAGGCTACTTTCTATTTTTCTTGGCTACAAAAAACAGATTAGTGCTGCCAATACAACAAATGCATGAAATGGTGGTTTTAAAAACTCTATACATTAAATATCGCCATTAAAAACGCAAAAAACTTTTATAGTGGCACCATTGAAAAATAATAATCATCTGTTCATTTGTGTACATTTTTCATTTACTTTTTATTTGGCGCATTTTTCATTTACTTTTTGTTTGCGAAATTTTCCATTTAGTTCTTTTTTCATAAATTTCTAATTTGTTTCATTTATATTTATTTTTTGGGTTTTTTATTGAAATTGGTAAGTATATACTCGTAATAGTCATTTTTACAGTTTATATGTATTTATTATATTGTTTAATTTAAATGTTTAGTTCAATTTACATGCAAATATGGACGTGGACACTTCATACACTGATGTCATTGCTTCCACTATTTTTGCAGTAATACTATAAAGTTAATTAAATTTTCCTGAGACATTTTAAACTTTTTTTACACAAATTCACTTAAAATAATCAAGTTTGTTTTATTTTTGTTAACTTTAATACATATTGACATATGACAGATGTTTATTTTTTGTAGCTAGTGGTTGATAGTCGTTAAAAGAATTAATTAGTTGGCGACTTGGCTATTTTTGTAGCTAGCTACTTTTGTAGTCGGTAGTCGATGGTCGGTAGCCTTTGATTGTGTTTATAGCATAAGATTAACGAAACAGCTGAGTGAAAATAATTTTTGTGCTGTACAATATTTATATTTTTGGCTACTCAACTCGTTTTCATCTTGCTAATCGGTATATTACTTGTAACAACGCAAAAAATAAAACAATATAAATATAAATATTTTATTTCACAATGTCACCTTTGTTTTTATTTAATTTGATTTCAGTAATTTGATTTTGGTGAAATCAACGCAAAAATACGTGCTTATTAATTTTTGCTTTTGACTACCTTAAAAATAAGTGCAACGCTTCTGCGACTCTAAAAATGGTATTCAATAGCATTATTTTACATCTAACTTATACAATATAATAAATATATTTATACATATAGTCTGAAAACAAACATTGGTTTTTAAAATAGTTGCTGGACTCTGTTTTCTCCACATCATCAGGCCTCTTTACTTAGTGAGCTTATGAATAATGCTACATTGTTTATGATGACACATATAGTCGATCGAGATAAGTTAAAACGATCACTAAAACTACAGGCCTCATGACCAGCGAACCACAAGAACAAGAGAATATGTAAACTTTCCTACAATCTTTTATCAGGGCGAAGATTTTTATAAAAATCCAATTGCAGAAATCTTTCACTTAAGTTTACATACAAAGATCTTATGATTCTTAAATGTTTACGAAATTCTGCATCTGTATATGCTGGCACCATCTCATAAAGTAGTTTTTTTTTATAGAATTACGAGGCACTCTTTCGTTTTTACACAGCATATGATTGGGATAAAAGTCCTCATCATTCGAAAAATTATAATTTCTTCTTCTTCATCCTTGCCTTCGGATGACGAAACCATTATGTACATAATCGTATTGAGAACAACACTGCGTCTGTCTGAATTAGCATGAACACTAACACCTAAAATTAGGAAGTATTAATTTCTATTAGACAAATCATAAATGGAAATTGGCCATATGTAACAATGCTTGTCTCAAGCATTGGCACTTGTTCACAGGCAGTGCACTCGATGTTTCTACTATGATTTACCGGTTTTTTACTTCATTGTAGCCTTTTGTTTTGATGTTCTACTCTGTTTTAAAGCACAAGCACTAACAAACCTGTGAGGAGAAACTTTTAAAATGGTGCTTGTTTTGTTTTAGTGAGAGCCATGTTTTGTTATCGTTGTTTTGATATTTATATTTACACTGAAATTCTGTGTTTGGAAGTAGTGTGCACTAGAAAATAGAAATTTTAAAACATTTTGTGCAACCCTTTAGTAAATACTCAGTAAACAACTGTCAGTTGACTTTCCCAATCTGTGTTCTCATTTACTGGATTCGATTCAGTAAAATCCTGTAAAAATAGTGACAACTTTTGGGTGTACGAACGCAGCTATTATAACAACACTGTTTTTGTTTACAAATATTGATCATATGTCAGATACCGTTAGAAAAAAGATAGTAGTGACGCATTGTTAAGATTTTTCAGCAACCGCGAATTTTCGTAAAGAATTAAAAAATAGAAGAAATAACACTTTTCCTGTTTTTTAATTTTGTAGGTACAAAAACGTATTTTAATATATTTAAAGTTCAGCTGCCCGATATTGTTCGAATTCTTTTTGTAATTGTTTTTTAGTATCAAGCTCGTAGCGGATTCGTACTATTTTTCCACTGTGGGTGGAGATAAAGTAAAACAGACCTTGCGATGTTACGCGTGATTTTAAAGAGTTTGTAGAAAATCATTTTAAACGAATATTATTACAAAGGGCACAGTGGAAAATAAGGCTTCTTCTTTTAAAATTCTCTAAAAATGGTTGGAAATATCATCGCATGAGAAATAGATTTGAAACTGAGTTAAGTGACTGGCTAGTTAGCGAATTATTTGGTGAATTCATTTGTAATGTAAGTTTCCGTATAAAGTTTTGATTTTGCAATAAAACTAAATTATGTTCTACTATATTAGAAAGCAAATAGAAGTGGAAGAGGCCGTTTGAATGTTTCTTATGAGGAGGGTGCAATGAGAACAAAAAGGAGGCGAGTGGAAGAATTTGTCGCTTGTTGTATTCAAAGTGGGCGTGACGCTAGTCCGGTTTGTTTTCGAAAATTGGAAACTGATCAATTTCGCTCGAAAAACTTTAAACTTATTGGATCGATGGTTTCTAAATTATTACAATCAAATTTAGGTTGTATGGGAGGTGGGCATGGCAATTGTTAGATTTTCTTGTAATTTCGCATAAATACTTATTTATAAAAAAAAAACATTCATGCCAAATTTCAGCGCCTTACTCTAGCAGCTTCTATTTTTGATCAGCCGTTGTATGAAATCGCGAGGCAGTATATCCCCGTTATAAAAAAAAACGCCACTTAAAAAATAATTAAGCGTTGGTAAATTCGATATCGGAATGGAGTGGCTGGTATGTCCACACTGAAAAGACGTAACAAAGAGGATGGTCGTTTGTGTCTTCATTTTATGAGTCAACCGGACCTTTTAGTCAATCTGATTCTTTGAATGATCTGGACATTTACGACCTCTATAGCCACATTCTCTTTGGTACGTATCGTGCGATGATGGAATCCATAGTTTTTGTCCACCAACAAGCCAGTCTCACTAGGTTTTGCACAAATTTTCGTACAATACTCGAATTGGGTACTTCAAAACATACACTAGCCTTTCGTTTTGAAAATAAGTTCGAAAGATTTTCCAAAGTTTTTCAAGCGTAAGTCAAATCATTTTGATGCCTGGAGGTATGATACTGATTGATAGTCAATATTTCAAGCATAAACAAATCTATCTGTGTGAAAATAATATTTGATCTTAAAAGATTATTGTATTTCGACCACTCGGTATGTGTGACTGTTGAGTCTGAGTGTTAGATTTTAGACTACAGAAAACATACAATAAAATAGTATAAATATCATTCGTGATAACTGAGGAAATATTGGGATTTTTACAAGTAATTTCTGACTTTATCCAGGGACGAAAGAGGTGTTACTTCTTTCTTAATATTCCTTAGCTCATTAACAGCACCTTTAATGGATAATGAACAATTTCAGCACTAGACAATTGAAACCTATTTCGGATTTGATAAAGTCGGCAATAAAGCTTTGGGAATGCCACAACATTTTTGTTTTTGCTCTAGTGGAGCGTGGACGTCTGAGAATTTAGTGCTTATTGTATTTTGCAACAAACAAAAATCTTTTGCGCTTAAGAAAACCAAAAATTATTTAACGTATTAGCTTATGATTCGTCAACATAAACCAATTCACTGCCAGTGTGAACCCAACTATTAAAAAAATCCTTGTTATTTGCCTGTATAAATGTTATTTTTTCTTCGTGTTTTCTTCATTTCTTTCTTTGGAATATATTTTGTTGTTAAAAAATGAAAGAGTAAAGTTGTTGTAGAAAACAGAACAGAATAAGAAAAAAACTCAAGGTGTTTATGTCGTTTTTGTGAAATATCAGTTGCTTATGTGTTGTTTAGCTTTTAATGTTGTACTTGTCCAAATTGTAACATACAATTCAACAAACCAACACAACAATAAACATCGGTGGACAATACTAAAATAAAAATTGCCGGTATTTATTTATTTTCGTTTTGTGTAGCCTGACTGTTAACGCGCCTGCCTGGCTTTATTCAAACAAACTGATCGTCTGCCCTCTGCTGTCAATGTTAAATGTTACTTTTAGCGCTTTTAATGAGTGGCTTTCATGGTTTCAAGTCTTTAGCAACTATTTGTAACATTTACAATTAAACAAAAAAAAGGGATCAAATTTCAAAAAAAAATTTTTAATAGTATTTACAAGTTGAAATGTAATGAGTGTTACAATGATTTCACATTTTTATTGCATGCTGTAGATGCTTTACATTAGTTCAATTTTATTTAAGCTTATTTTTTGGTCACAATCGTTTTAAGGTTGGGAGTTGGAAATTCATTTAACTGTTGGTATTTTTTTGTGCTGAATAGTGTGAAAATTTTTTAATAATTAGAACAGGGTGCAGTAGCTTTATGATGCTAAAAGTTAATTTGCTTTATTTGTTTTTTTTAACATTTTATTACTGCTCATGTTTCTAACACCACTGTGATCTCAATAGAAAAATAACATACAGCTGACAGCCATCCATATGACATGAGATCATATCTAATACTATATAAAGAAAACATACCCATATATCAATTGTAATTGTTGGTCAATATAAGTCACGATTTTTACTAAACAAATTCTTTTAAGTTTTTTTTTTCTTTTTTTTAAATTTAAACTTTTACAGTGGTCAGCATGCTAATCATCATCATCATCGTGATCATCATCGGCTGCAGCAACAAACAATATCTACTCTTAGCATCATCGTTCACAATTGTGACACAAGTTGAACAAGTTGAGTTACTAATGAATGATTGATTTATGAATGCAACAATATAACCCTAGAAGGCTAACATACGTAAATTTTACGTGTAGTTTTTTTTCTTGTTGTTGCTACACGAGCATCTAGTAACCTAACGGTACCAAATTCAAAAAGTGCTTTCTTCAATAGTTTCTAAGCAAGCGCAACAACATAAGCAAGGCATTTTTAGTCATTGAAGTGCTCTTAGAGCGAGAACATTAGGAGGCTGTACGTAAAAATTACGTGGTGTTAGCGTTAAGGGTAAAATTTGTGCACGTAAATTTTACGTGGTGTTAGCAATAAAAGTAAAATTTTGTATAACAGTTTTAAGTAGTGACTGAAAATGGAAAGTCAAAAAGCGAATAATTCTAAGCGCGGTCTCAGCAGTGAAGATGTTGCGGCATTGCTTAACTCCAGCGACTTCAGTGATATTAGCGACGTTAGCAATATAGAGGAGGAAGATGATTTCGATAGCGATGACAGTTTTGCTGATAAGAATTGGTATCCCACTGCAAACGATGAAAATGAAATTGAAAAAGAATTGGCAGAAGCATTTGATATATCACGGAATACTTCGCATTTACCAAAAACTAATAAGCGTCATAAAACAGACCTAACAGAAAACATTCCTGTAGCTAGCGCAGAAGTAGAAAAAAGTGAAATTTTAGGCAAGAACGGCTACGTTTGGAATAACTTTCCCCTACACGGTGAAGGTGGTAAATACGCTTCAAGAAATATTATATTTATTCCGCCAGGTAAGAAAATAACAAATGCATTGGTTGTATTTTTGTATAATATTTTTGTTGTTTAATTAGGCCCAACGATCACAGCAAAGCAGTCTATAGAGCCAGAAGATATATTTAATTTATTTATGACTGAGGATATATTAAATACTATTTTGAATCACACAAATTTGAAAATTTTTCAGCTAAGACAAAAATATAAATTGCAAAACTCCACAATTTCCGACTTAAATTTGGTGGAGTTGAAAGCCTTGTTGGGTTTGTTATTGTTGTCTGCAGCTTTGAAGAGTAATCACCTTACTGCTGACCTCTTATTTGACACGTCTTATTCTGGAGATAGATACAGAACCACAATGAGTAAAGATAGGTTCAAATTTCTATTAAACGCTTTGAGATTTGATGATCCCACTACAAGAGAAGAGCGCAAAAAAGAAACTTCATTTACTCCAATTTCAGAAATTTGGGAAAATTTTATAGACAAATGTAATATACATTTTAAGCCTGGATCCTATGTTACTATTGATGAGCAACTAGTTGGTTTTCGTGGTAGATGCCCATTTAAAATGTACATACCAAATAAGCCAAACAAATTTGGAATAAAAATTGTGATGCTTTGCGATAATTCTACAAAATATGTTATTAATGCCGAACCTTACCTTGGCAAGTCAACTAAAACTGAAGGCAAGCCATTGGCCACTTACTATGTTGAGAAACTGACGAAACCTTTGTACGGAAGCAGTCGAAACATCACAATGGATAACTGGTTCACCAGCATTCCTTTAGCACGAAATCTGTTGGAAAAACCATACAAGTTAACTGTTGTGGGAACTTTACGCAAAAACAAGGCAGAAATACCACCAGAGCTACTTGATCTGAAATCGCAGGGTACTGGATCTTCTCGATTTGTTTATGATAAGAATATAACTCTGGTGTCTTTCAAGCCGAAACAGAATAAGAATGTTTTATTGATATCAACAATGCATTTGAGTGGAGCACTTAACTCAACAACTGGAAAACCAGAAATTGTGCACACGTATAATTCGACTAAAGGTGCGGTTGACACCTTTGACCAGATGGCTCAAAACATGTGCTGCAATCGAAAAACTAGACGTTGGCCTCTCTGTTTTTTCTATAATATGCTGAACATTGCATCAGTTAACGCGTATGTTATTTATAGCTATAACGCAGTGCAAAAAGGGATTAAGCCAATGAACAGAATAAAGTTTATGCTTAATTTGCAAGAACAACTTACCAGGCCATGGCAAGAGCAACGACTAAGCACGACTATCAACTTGCCATCAAAACTAAAACAAAATATAAAAAATAATTTACAGATAAACTCGGCTTGCGAAGAACCTTCTCAGAACAAGGGAAAGAGAACATATTACAAATATTGCCACTACTCAAAAAAGCGCATGACAACCACATACTGTCATATTTGTAAAAACGCGGCACTATGTGGAGAGCATCAGATAAAAATATGCAAAGACTGTATTAACCAGGACTGATGATATATACTTATATATAAGCATTTACTTTCTGATCTTAAAAATTAATTATATTTATTTTAAAAATTGTTTTTGTTTATTTACCTTTAAAAATTGTTTTTTTTTACTGAGTTTAATATGAATTTAATATGAGTTTGCCTTAATATGAGTTATTTAATAAATAAAAAGCAAAAAAAAAAACAAATTTTCTAACATTTATTGAAGCGCTTTAGGAAAAATTCCATAGTACGTAAAATTTACGTGGTGTTAGTTTTAACGTATAATTAAATCATGTTAGTCTTCTAGGGATAAATATTAATGCAAATAATAAAAACAGAAAAATTACTAATAATCTTATGAGCCCACAAAATAACAAAAATTGCTCAAAAAAAATTTAAATGAGTAACAACCATGACTTTTCCAATGTACAATACAACAATAATGAAAATGACCTTGAAGGAGAGAACAAGTGAATATGAGAAAAAAAATTGATGGATCACATGTGCCATTACTGGCAGCTAAAACACTACCAGCTTAAGCTGGATGTTTAAATATGATGCATTCAAAATTGAACAATATTGTGTTTATATGGAGGCTAATACAATTTACACTCGAGAAGAAAAGTTCGTTTTAATTTTCGCAAAGGATTACAGTTTTTGTTCCTTAAATACATATTTTAATACTTATATTTCCTATTGTTATTAGAGATTCAAATTTTGTTTCTGCAATTTTGGTTCTGATATTTTTAACGAATGACAAAACAAAAGAGAATTGAAAGTACATGAAGCAGTGTACCCGTTTAAAATCGTCTATCCTCTCTCACCAACAAACTCAAGAGTTGCGCAACAAAAGTTGCAAAGTGTGGCCAAGGCCTTTTTATATATATGTGGCTCCATAACTCAGTCATTTCTAGATCGATAGAAAGTTTCTTTTTTATTGAGAAGATGATGCAGATTGGTTATGTTATAAAAACAGTTCATAATATTAAGAATTAAAGAGTGTCCCCTTGCAACATTCACGCTTTTTACGGGTATTATAAACGGTAAAGGACACCACTTTAAAATAAATAAACTGCGTTTCACTCCCAATGGCAAAAAGTAATATAAAAATAAATCTAAAAATTAAAGGGTGTCCCCATAGGTGTCGTAAGTTGACATATACGGGTCTATCTTTTGAATAGTTATAGACAAACGCTTGCAAATTGGACAGAATGTCGATTTCATTGACCATTATAGTAACAATTATTGATATTAAAAATTATAAATTAAAGGGTGCCCCAATATTCATTTAATATGATGTATTTGGCCATACATTTGTAGACAGACGCTTGAAAATTATAAAAAACGCTATTGGTAACTGCGCTATAACAACAAGTAAAAAATTTGGATTTGGAAATAAAAGGGTGTCCCAATAGTTAATGTAATTTAACGTATACGGCCATACTTTTGGACCGTTAAAAACTAAAGCATGTCCCCATGTAACATACAAATGTTTTACGTGTATTATGAACCATAAATATTCAAACAGTAATATAAAAATAAATCTTTAAATTAGAGGGTGTCACCATAGATGACGTAGGCTTTCCTTTATGGGCTTATCCTGTGAGCCGTTATAGACAAAATCTTGCAAATTGTACAGAATTTCGATTGCTATGACCATTATAGTGACAAGTATTAATATTTAAAATTATAAATTAAAGGGTGCCCCACTATTCATTTAATATGATGTATGTGGCCATACTTTTGAACCGTTATAGACAGACAGCTGAAACTTAAAAGGGACCTGCATTTCTAAGTCCGCTACAAAAACAACAAGTTTATAATTTGAATTAAGACATTATAGGGTGTCACCAAAATTAATGTAATTTGACCTATATGGCCATATCTTTTGAAACGTTTTATATAAAAATTTGAAAATTGAACTGAATTGTTTGGTATAAGAAAAAGTATAAATATTTTAAACTATAAAAAAATAGGGTGTCCCTTTATATGCTGTAATTTGATGTATATTGCCAAACTGTTGAACAGTTGTAGACAGACGGTTGATATTAACAAGGAGCTGTTGTGCTAAGTCTGCTATAACATGTATAAAGTTTGGTAATAGAAAATAAGGGGTCCCAATAGTTAATGTTATTTAATGTATGTAGCAATACTTTTGGACGGTTATAGACAGATAGACGAAATCTCTTTTAAAGTGGGGTTTTTCGCAAGAATTATTAAATTTTTTATATTTGTCGATTTCTTCCGGGAGTGATGAAAAGTGTTTACACAATGGGCATTTTTTTAGTACTACTCATAAGTGACTCTTAATCTTTTTTGTAGAAAGTCAACTGAAGGAACAAGTGCCACTCAGTGTTACTAATGTGAAGTACGTGAAAAAATCTTTGCGGAATGTAACCAGTTGGTAGCAGTTTTACCAGCGCTCTATAGATGAGCCATCTCCTACAGTTTAGCAGACATATTTGGATTTTGAAATGCACATTTTTCTTATTTGATGTACCGCATCATTGTTAACATCAATCAGGGGCCTTGGTATATAATAGCAATAATTCTGTCATCCAAAATACTTGATTACTTTGTTACGAATTTTTTTTTTTATCGAACTGTGGTATTTATTTGCATTCACACTCCTATCAATAGAGCTGTGTCGTTCGCGAACGAACGGGTTAAATTGACCGAATCAATCAAATGAACGGAATGATCCGGTCATTTAAATCCGGTCTTTTCGTTCAATAGTGTACGGGTTAAATTGAACGGATGACTTAATTGAACGAAATGAGCCAGATATTTAACCGTCTCCTTTCGTTCAAATTGACCGAGAGAACGAATTGAACGAACGAATCAGTCTTTGATAACTGACCGAAAAAGACCGGTCACTAAAACGAACGATCGGGCACATGTTTACCTATCAAGTCCAGAGAAAATCTCTTCGTTGAAATAATTTTTATTGTTCACCATTTCATTTATATAAGATTTCATAAAATATCTTTTACTATTTATTAACATTTTCTCGTGAGTGTCTATTTCCTAGCATGATGCATCAAAATAAAACTGATTCAAAGTAATACAAATAAATGATCGACAATGAGATCAATGTGAACATAAAGAATTGAATGCAAAGCATCAAATATAAGATGAAGAAGAGCATGCAATAAGACTTAAATAACTTTATGCCACTGTATGCAAAAATGATAAGTAAATTTAAAAGAAAAAATATCTAAAAGCAGAAAATAATTTGACATTATTGTTTGTGTTTATGTTTTTATTGCGTGAGTAATTAGTCCAATGAGTCCAGTCATAAAGCAAAGCAAAGCAGATCCAACACTTTAATAACCTGACTAAACTCTGTCTATATTGAATTTAGCTTTTTAAGTGAAGGAACACTGAAGAACAGAAATATGTTTATGGAATAAGAAGCAAACACAACATCTATAACACATCCGTTGATTGATGGCCCAGCTAAAATTTGTGAAAAAGGATGCCAGGCAGCTGTCAAGTTGTTGAGCAAAGGATTAGTAGCAGAAATAATGACGACGTCAGCCGGTAAGCTTCAAATGGAGCCGCTTGTTTCTGGTAAATCTTTTTGCTTGTTGGCTGTGGTTAGTAGTGTTATGGCAGTTGCATGAAGAGATGGATGGATAGATGGATGGATGGTATTTTTTTTGCTTCTTTTGTAAAATCATAAAGTCAAATATTTTCATACTTTTTGCTCAAATATGTACTTACATGAGAAGATAGGCAGTTGACACATTTGCTGTTGTGAAATAGTCTGTTTTATTGATGGCTTGTTGATCATGACAAACGCACAATGTCTGTGTAAACAGAAAGTTCATTAACATGGATTGCAAAGCAACTCAAGCAAACTGGGAAGTGTTATTGAATATTATAAATTTTATTGTAAATGACATCAGAAGTCTAAAGAAAATATTATTAAGTGGACACTGGATTTTAAGTATGAGAACTGTTTTTCGAAACTTTTTTTTTCGTATTTTGTTTTATTTTTATGATTATAGTTAACTAAGATTCAAGGGGTTAATGCAAAGTTAAATTTATAATGCTGTTTCTTGGAAACGGTGTATTTTTATTTATTTACCGTAGCTGTAAAATCGTCGTAGATACTCCGCTCATCTTCTTTGTAATTAGCAGGGAAATGATACCTAAACTTAAAGCATTCTTCCTGAAGTAACTTTCTTTAGTTTATATTCCACGAGTAGGCATCTGAAAAGCATTTGAGGATGTATGTTATATTTTAATTATTATTTTTTTTTTTATGAGTAACAGTTCTTTTGTACGATACAGAGTCTTAGCTTTATTCTAAGCTTTTGAAGAAACAAAACAGTGTTCTCTGCTTGATAATAAAACCAAGTGGTGTACACTATCTTTAAGAACAATCACCGAAGAGACACTGTTTGTAAAGCGCAATAAAAAATACCAGAACTGAGGGATTAACACCCACGATTATACATTTCAGTATCTTTGGCTGCTGATTAGCAAAAACATTTTAAAAATGCATCCCAGCATTTCAGATACAAATGGAAGTATTCTCAGTGCCACTGTCTAAATGATATTAATCAAAAGATTGTTCATTGAATGTTCATTTATCAATCAAAAAAATTAAAAAGAAATTTCCTAAAAGATATTGCGATATTGTTTATATGTTGATTATATGGAAGAGCATTCCAAAAGCAAATAGCGGTAATAAAAAATTGCCATTCGGAAATAAGGCATCGAAATTTGAAAAGAAAAATGTTTCCCCTTACTGGCCTAGCAAATCTTATGTTCTCAAATAGATAATTCGTTTCTACAGTTTTAATCAACTTCTGTTAGAACAAAAGAACTCTAATCTCAAAAAAAAAAAACTTCCAAAAGTAACTCCAAAGAAGGTCTTTAATTGGGCAGAAATCTAGTGACGGTTTTTAGTTCACGAATATATCTTATGATGTCGTTATATAAGACATCAAGTTTCATCTCATTTATGCAATTAGGCAATAACTTGTATCCCTATGTATAACAAGGTCATAAATAAAATTTTGCTGTTTTTTGCTTATTGTCCAGAATTTTCTTTTTGTCTTTTATGATATCATCTTCTATTAGGGGAGTGTTTGTTTTTTGTGAATTAGAAGGCATTTAGATTTCTGTGGATTTAAGCAAAATCAATTTTGAGATGCTTATCGACGTATACTGTTGTGATCAGAGTTAAGTTTTTTCAATGTTCTCCACATTAATGATACTGGACTACTTTAGAGTAACTGAACATCATCTGCATACATGCGTGGACATTACGGCACGAAAAATGCTGCGCCAAATCATAAGCGTATAATGGAAATAATATTGATCCAAAAATTGAACCTTGAGGTACACCTTTAGATACTAAAAGGGACTATATGCTTTATTATTTACAAATACTTACTGAATTCTCGTTTTATGGATGAACAGAGACCTCAGCTTTGACTACAGTATTCGGTGGTTAACTCTATCAAATTCCTTGGTGTTAGCAAGTTAAACTAAAAAGTTTATTTTACCATCATCTAGTTACCGCCGTATACTCTCCAAGACATCAATTAAAGTAGTTATGCAGCTATGCTTAAGGTGAAATCTTGATCTTATTTACCTTAATATCCTGCTTATATACGTGTGGTTTAATGAAATAAATAAAAGTCGATAGAGAATTTGGCATTATCACATTAAAATAGAGAACTAATGATTAGAATAATATTCGAACTGCAGAAGTAATTATCAAGACAGACGCAAACTAGCAAAAGTTATAAGGCTACCAAAAAGATTACATTAATATACACATAAGACTCATACCATGTTCACATTACAGCGTTTTTTCGTAATTCGCTCTCCTATTCGTAATTCAGCCTTTAATTACCAGCAGAATTACGTAATTCCCCATAAAAATTTTTGAGAGCGAATCACCAATTTTGTAGGTAATTGAGTTTAAATTACTACGCCAATTACGATAAAATCAGTGTCATCTCTAATTTTTATCGAAGTTTTAGCTGAACAACTGTTAAAATAATAAAAAATAAACAAAGAAAAAAGTGAAAAGTTATAAAAGACATTAAAAATTTAAATAAATATAATGCGCGCTTCCATTTGGTAGCACTTTTTCTGATTTCTGTAGTAAAAAAATTGCGATATCTTCTTGAAATAAAGCTATACTTTCTTAATATTAACTTACTTAAATTGTATAAAAATTAAACAAAATAGTTGTTTAAAACAAAATGGCAAAACTTTCTTACAATCCAACGTGTTTTCTACGAAATAAACAAACAATTGCCAAACCCAATTACTTAGATGCAGTGTGAACTCTCAAAATAGCACAAGTCATTCAGAGAGCGAATAACGTCATTCGAATTGTAATGTGAACATGGTATCAACCACAGTAAGACCTGTGACAGCTATTACCAAGGATTTTAACCGACTTAAAAAAAGAAGGAAGTTATCGATTCGACCGAATGTTGCTTTTTTATATTTGTGTCTCCATAACTCAGTTATTTTTGGATCAATTTTGAAATTTTCTTCTTCTTTTAAAAACAGTTGATAATCTCAAACTTAAGGCTGTCCCCATACAATATAAATATTTTATATGTAAAGTTCCCAATTGCAAAAAGTAATATAAAAATAAATCTTAAAATAAAAGGGTGTCCCCTTAGGTGAAGTAACATAACCTATATGGGCTCATCTTTTGAACCGTTATAAACAAACGCTTTCAAATTGGTTAGAATGTCGATTGCTATGACCGTTATAGAAACAACTGTTAATATATAAAATTATAAATTAAAGGGTACCCCAATAGTTTATTTAATTAGATGTATCTTGCCATATTTTTGAACAGTTGTAGACAGAAGCTTGAAATTTATAAAGAATCTGTACTACTTATGCTGGTAATACACGACATGTTTTTTACATCTGACATGTCAAATTTCCCACTGTTAAACACATACATGTCGTGTAGGGCTGTTGAAACATTGCTTCTGTAAAATACATGTGAAAAGTCATCTGACAAATTTTCGTTTAGAACGTGTTCTATTTTGATCTGACAAACCATCTGACATCAGCTGTTTTTAAAATTATAAAAAGTATTGCCAAAAACCTATGCCGTATGAAAACAATCAACGGCGGTTGACCATTGGCGGTAGCATTAGCCGGCTGATAGTAATATTCCATATGATCAAAATAAAAATTTTTTTAACTATTTGCTAACAATTATGTAAATTCTGTATCATTCAGTGTTGCTAGAGAAAGCTAGGAAAAAGTTACGCTTTTCCTTAAAAAAAAGTTACATCATACAAAATATTCCAAATATTCCATAATAAATAAGAAGGCAACAAAAATAAAACGAAAAAAAAAATTAAAAACGTATTAAAAAAAATGTGATACCCATGATATTCATGAGGATTTAAATTAGGACTCCATATCCATTAGTTAGTTAGTACAATTTTTGTAATAAATCCATTTTAACTTTTTCTTTGAAAGATTTAGTTTCGATAAATTTTACTACACTAATTATTTTAAAAATACCGTTATTAAAGGCAAATTTGAGCCTAATTTGCTTAAAACATCAACGTATTGTTAAATTTTTTAAGCGAAGTAACTGAAGTTGCTAACAATTATTTTCAAAGTTTACACAGAATGCTTAGTTTTTCGCACGAAATGTGGCTCATAATACCTTACCGTCGGGAAGAATTGTTGCAAGTAACATCTTACTGTTTCTAAACATGAACCAAGAAACATTTTGTGATTTCTCACGAATTGAACTGCAGCAAAGTTTGTTTTTGCTTATTTCAAGCTAATTTTTTATATATGGAATTTTAAATGCATTTGCAAGGTAATCTTTGTTATTAAAATCGAATTATATTGTTAAGAAAGGTCGATATCTTAAAAGAGATTCTTACCTCAAATAATGAAACAAGTACTCTTTCAGTTTTATTAGCTTATTTAGTGTCTGTACCAAAATTTACGAAAATTTGGCCTAATATAATAAAATTATACGTGGAGCCTTCAAAAGTTACAAAAATGTAAAAAGTGTAACCAAACGGCAACAGTGGTATAATTATTTAATGTAAACTGATCTTGTGTATATTTAGAGTAAAATAAAATTATTAAAATTGACAAGTCTTCAGTAATTCCGCAACGCAGGCAAAAATATTTAAAGACGACTACAAGCCATTTTGAAACCGAACGGCTTGGATATCTCTACAGTGAAAAAAAGCGCATTTGAACAGCTGTGGCAAGCAAATAATAATTATGTCAGACGTAATTATACATGTACGTTTGCGACCAAATATTAAAAGTCTTCTGTAAAATACCAATTTTGACACACATGCAGAATTACATATGACAAACACAGATAAAAAGTCAGATGTAAAAAACATGTCGTGTATGACCAGCTTTAGTCCGCTACAGCAACAAGTAAAAAATAAAAAAGTTTAATTAAAAGAGTGTCCCAATAGTTGATGAAATTCGATGTATGTTGCCAAACTTTTGAACAATTGTATAAAAAATCTGTATTGATAAGTCCGCTGTATCTAGAAGTTTTTGATTTAAATTTAGAAATTAAAGGGTGTTCCCAAAATTAATGTTTTTCACACTATATGGCCGTATCTCTTGTACCGTTTTATATAAGCATTGAAATTTGGACAGAATGTCGAAAACTTTCCTGGGTATAGCAAGAAGTATAAAAATTTTAGATTATAAATTAAATGGTGTTACAATAGTTGATGTAATTTGATGTAGATGGCTAAAATATTGAACCATTCTACACAGACGGTGGAAATTTACAAAGAACCTAATTGCTAACTATATTACAGCAGCCAGTGTAATACCTGAATTTGGAAATTAAAGGGTGTACATATATTTGCTGTAATTTGATGTATATGGCCCAACTGATGAACAGCGGTTGAAGTGAACAAGGAGCTGTAGTGCTAAGTCTGCTATAGCAAGCACAAAGTTTGGAGATGGGAATATAAGGGTGTGCGAATAGTTAGTGTACTTTAAAGTATCTGGCCATATCTTTAATTCGTTATAGACACACAGAAGAATTGAGTTTTGAAATCGTTTTTTTTTTTCGTAAGAATTATTTATTCATATTATTTTACAAATCAAAACGAGACAGCCACTTAAAAAAATTCTTAAAAAAAAGTTCTCTATCTTAAAGAAACTTTAAATAATTTTTTGTTAAAAGAAACTTTTCGTTTACTTGCTTCTTTATGCGACAAAAGAATGATAATCCTCAGACAAATTTTAACATTTACCTAAAGTCAATCAACTTTAAACAGCAGCTTGAACTTAAGCAAGCTGAGGAAAGCTTCTACAAATCAATAACAATAAATAATATCGAATCCTGGTCAGGGTGAAAATTAAAAATAAATAATATCTTTACTTAAGAAACAATACTTAACAAAATTAAAACTCTTAAGCACGTTTCTTTCAATACAAGAAAAAAATTGTCATACTAAAACCCGTCAGCAAACATTTAAAGATCGTAACTCAAAATTTAGTGTGTCAAATTGTCAATTCCATTTCAGTGGTTCTTAAAAAAAAAGAGTGCACAACTCTAGATTTCTGCTATTTTCTTAGCTAAATCCCAAGAAAACGGTAGCATTTTAAAACGCTTAATTTGATTTCACAGAAATTAAATATTTCAATATTTATTTCCACAAAAACTAGTCAAGCGAAATAATAAATTTGAATCAATATGAACAAATTTTTAACAGGAAATTAAAAATGTGAAAAGAAACGCACAAAATAATAATTTACCTGCTTGAATTATTTTGGCCAAATGAAATAAAAAAAAAATAAAAACTTTAACTGTGTCGTCATCATCACGATGCTGATGATGAAACAAATACTAAACTGAACGATCACGATCACGATCAGCACACAAATATCATGTGTCAAGTAAATCACACATCACGCTTACGTGTGACCGACCGACTGGCTATGAACTGTTTTCTTTTGGCTTAATTTACATTTTTGTGTGATTAAAAAAAAAATATTTTCATTTTGACGATGATGGACAGTGATGTCGGTTAGTAACTTCTTCTCTTCTTATCGCTTCAAATGTAAACCGATTTGTCTTGAGTAACCAAATGAGATAAAGTAATAAAATTTTATTTTTGTTTTTGTTTTTTAATTTGATATCACATTAACAACTGGACTAAAGTTAGAGAAGAATTCATTCATCCATTTGACTGAAGCCAGCACTGTTTGATCTCTGTGCTTTATAAAGCAGTTTTGTAGTGCTGTTTGTAGAACGCAAAATATTAAAGCTAAAAACAAATGTTGATGCCTTCCAGACGAACTGACATTAAATTAAATTGGATTAGTGTGGCAACAAACTGTAGTTCCCTTGTCAATCTTTTTTTTTTTTTTATAAAGACCAAATCATAATATTGGTATTGTTTTGACAGAACAACGAATATGCAAATACCCTACATAGCAATTTATAATTCATTCTTGAATGCAGACGGGATAAGTGGTTTACTAGAGGTTTAGAGAGACTTTTTTCAAGACCGCTGGTATTTTCTTTATGTGCAACAACAAAACTGCTTTAAAAATGTTGTATTGTATCTTATGTACACCTCTGACAAGTGTGGTGTGTATCTGTAAATCAAATCAAATGAAAAGTTAGCTTACACCTGAGTTAAAATCTAATTAGTGCGAAGGGTTTTTTGGCGTAATCGTGAGTTGTGAGATGTTTTAGAGGTAAAGTGAAAAACAATCTAGACCCTGCAGCGCCGCAGTTATAAAAGTAATGAATTTCCAGCCTTGGCAGACGAAATGCTTAAGGCGCATATACTTATGTATAACAGAGTGTCCGCAGGGACTGTATACTACTTTGTTTGTTTCCATTATAATCCTGCCTGAATGCGATGTGGCACCGTCTTATTGATACCACAAGCCCAAAGCATGCAATTGTGGCGTTCAAAATTTTGTAATGATATCGCGATATCGCTCTTCATTTACAGTTACTGGTACACCGTTTTCATTTTCATAGAAAGAAGGTCCAATGATTCCTCTTGGCCAAATTACACAACACACTGTAACTTTTAATGGATGCAAAGGTGATTTATGAATAGTTTGAGAGTTTTCCATTGCCCAAAACCGACTATTCTGTTTCTTCACATATCTATCCAAATGAAAATGTGCCTCGTAACTCATTATGATTTTTTCATTAAAATCGGGGTTGTCATGGATGAGCTGTAATATCCTACTGGTAAATGAACGGCAACGTAAATGGTCTTGTGGAAGAAACTCTTGCGGTCACTGAATCGTAAATAGAAACCAATGCAAAATCTTGAGCAAATTTGTGGCCAAAGTTGTTTTTTTTTACATCAAGCTCCTGAGCACAGCGTCGAATTTTGAATACTTTCTTCACCAGCAGTAATGTTTTCAGCCGATCTTGCAGGAAGTTGCGGTCCATGCTTGGGCCTATCACCTGCAGATCCTTTTCCTTCAAAATCATTTACTACTCGATAAATAGTGCGTTCTGTTGGCACGTAGTTTTTCCCAAAAATTTCATGTAACTTTCTCATCGTCACAGTAATCGATGATTGATTTTAATAAAATATTTTAACCATTAAACCTCGTTGGTTTATCGAATAACTTTCTATAATAAATTTGCCAGGTGTCTGCAACACGATTGCCTAATATAAGACTTATGTTTAATGGCAGCAAAACAAAGTAGTTTGCCTTCCCGGTGGACATCCTAAAGTAAAGGCAGGGAAATAGTAGACAAAACGTCGATGGGGCCTCAGAGGGCAGAGTGTTATGCAAATTACTTAGCCGTACTAGACCCAACCTGAGGGTGGTATTACCACTTACTGAATAATATGCATTTAATAATGTTCTGTTACAGTACAATAGTACATGGGACATAGGAGCCCTATTAGGTATTAAACCAAAACTATAAAATTACTTCCTAATGGTTCTTACCAACAATGCAGAGATGGTAATTTCTGCGGACTATCAGCTCCCGAAGAATCAGTAGTTTAGCTACTGCTAGATTTCAAAATTTCTTATCTGCTGTTTTCAGATCCCAGGCGACTATCCAGAAGATATGGCGTCAAAGAGGCCAGGTCTGCATATCTCCGATGGAGTTAGAAAGAGCTGTGTCGTCATGGCTGCCATGATTAAGAGACCCGTTTCATAAATAGAACATCATGTGTTCGAGTCTGTCTAGAGTCTCAGAGTATTCTGACGAGGAAATAAAACATATTTTGGTACAACCTTTCTGTTGACGTTTTTGCTATTAAAACTGTCATTCCTTTTTGCTGCCTTTAACATTTGCACCTTAAAATGATTTGTGTCTCAAGTTATTGCACAAACTCAGAGTATTTTCTTGTGGTTAGTAGCGCCAACATCAAAATTATAGCAAAAAAAAAAATAAATAAATAAAAATATTCTTTTGTGCGTAAATTAAAAACAAATTCTCTGTCTGCCAAATTAACCATATTTTTTGCTTAACATTTGTAGCATGTGTGTGTGTGTGTGTGCGTGTGTTTGCATTACCCAACATAGAAATTTAAATCGCATCATTTTGACAGTGACAATGACATATTTGTGACATATGATGGAATCATGTTAGTTCTTCGCTTCAAAATTGTTTCCCACCAAAGACCAGACTTAAACAAAAATTACGAAATAAGAAAAATAAAAACACAGATTTCTTTTAACAAATTAATGAATGGAGAAAAGTTAGACTAGCAAATTAGACATATGTATGTAGTTTTAACTTAAATAAAATTTTTTACTTAAACATGTTTTTTATTATGAATTTCGAAAAACTAAACTCCACTGAAAGATGTTTGTCTGTTTCCTGTAAGGATTTGTTAAAAATTTCAAAATACAAATAAAGAAGAAAAACAATTTTCTGTACCAGCTTAGATAATTATGAATAATTTTTGTATCACTTGTAAATAAAGTTTTTCAGTTGTGTTTCCTTATAATAAGGTGAGGTATCAAGTCTCTTGTAGTTGAATTTTATAAATTTTTCAAGCACAAATTTCAACTTCAACAAATATTTCGAGTTTTAAGAAATTTAAAATTAATTTATTTTCAACCCAATTTTATGTTTCAGTAAATTTTAAAAACTTAGAACAGGACCGTATCAGTCTATCAGCATCTTATTTACAAAATGAAAAAAGCAAATAGGAACAAAGGGATAAGCTCGGTAACGCCATATGTTACTTTAACTAATGGCGTGTGTATAAAATAATACTACTAAAAGCTAACAAAAGCTGAGTAACTTCAATGCCTGGGTTGGTAGAAGATCATGAGATCGAGCTCACCTTCGAACATGCGTACAATTGTTATAATGCAATTAAAAATTCAGAAGCAGCAGTAGAAAAATCCCCAGAAAAAAGGCAACTATTGTGTGAAGCCATGGCAAATAATTTATTTAATATAAGAGAAGCAGTTAATTGTCAAGACGTCCTTTTTAATAAAGAGTAAGTACGCTAGCAGTTAGCGCAAAAAAAACAGCATAACTGCGTACGTCAGATGTGCAATGTTGCTATTGGATTAAAGAGAATGATTCGCTTGGAATGGTCTGTGGACGGTTTAGATTATTAAATAAAGCATCGACTAGTTCATGTCTTGCGGAGTAACAAAGTAGTGTAGCGTGGATGGGTGCGTTTGTAATAACGCATATTTGGTAAATGCGAGTCCATAGGATCAAGAAGTATAGCCAGATAGAGTCACGGACTAAGAAATAGAAGATTTATAATGTGCAAAAAAGGTATTTGCAATCAAAAGAATACGTACGTTTGAAAAAAAGGAAAAACGTAACAATATTTTTTGTTAATTTAAATTTCATAACCGAATTTTTAATTTCTTTGAAACAGACTTCTATGAAAAAACATAGCCGTACAGTGCAGACAAGCCGCACAGTGTTAACTATATTTCTCTTAAACCTTAGAACTTGAGCATTAGGAAAGAATTTTATTGCATCTATATCAATTTAGAAGTCGTTGCCTTATTTTAGTCTGTAAGCCAAAGACTTCAGCATCAAGGGAAGACGTGTTCATTTCACTTTAAGGGTTTTGGTCTGAAGAAGTATTTCGAACGATGACGGCAAAATTAAAGTTCTTAATGAGAAAGAAATAAAAAGACTACACTGATGGCCATATTTTATCTGATAGGCGCCAATTTTGTCTTACTTTGAAGCAAATTTTTGAATTTTCTTATAAAGGGTCATCCAAATGTGACGCCTAGATGTCAGCATTATATAATTTTTACACGTGACATCTTTTCAAACGACATAAGCCATTTTGTTTTATTAGAAAGTAGTACAGTTTTAACTATGGACAGGTACACATTGCAACAACGCGTTTACATCATTCAAAGTTATTATGAAAATGGGCGTTCTTTGAAAAATACCCAAAGCAAAATTTTGTTTAGTGACGAAGCTCATTTCAGAATGGATGGATTCGTCAATAAGCAAAATTGTCGTATCTGGGGTGATGAAAATCCCCGTGTTATTCGTGAAAATCTCTACACCCACAAAAAGTTACTATTTGGTGTGCATTTTGGGCAAATGGAATCATTGCGCGATTTTTCTTCGAAGATAATGCTGGAAATGCTGTTACTGTGAATGCTGAGCGATTCCAATCAATGTTGAGAGACTTTTTATGGACACAGTTGCATCATATTGATGTGTCTGACGTCTATTTCCAGCAAGACGGTGCTACATGTCACAAAACTCGAGTAAACATTGCGCTTTTGCGATCAAAATTTCCTCAACGTGTAATTTCACGAAATGCAGATTTCAATTGGCCTCCAAGGTCATGTGATCTAACACCATTAGATTTTTTTGTGGGGTTTTTTGAAAAGTCGAGTGTATGCTAACAAACCACAAGCAATTAATGATCTAAAGAACAACATTCAAGTTGCAATGCGTGAAATAACACCAGCAACATGTCGGAAAGTCATTGAAAATTTCGATATTCGGATTGATGTCTGCAGACGCAGTCATGGTGGACATTTGAATAATATTCTATTCCACTTGTTATTGCAATGGATCATTCTATTAATAAAAAAAAAATGGCTTGAAAAAATTGCAAATAGTTTGTGTTTTATATCAAAAAAACATGAAGGTGCGTTTTTTGGATGACCCTAATCAATACTAAACTAAAAAAATGTTGTTCAAATTAAATCAAAAATCTTTCATTGAATTGTGATTAATTACCTTAAAATACAAAAAAATCCTCGTCTAAAATCTAAACTATTCATTTTTGATAAAAATTTTTTTATGTTTAATTGTTTTATTTATTTAAAATATTTTGTTTAAACAAATCATTAAAATATTTCTGTGTTATATCTGTTAATTAAATTTTATTGCTTCTTCTTCCACATAATTTTAAATTAATCAGCATATGAACTCAAAATTTCCATAATAATTTAAAAATGGTGATAAATAACTTGTCATATTAATGATTTAAAAAAGTGATAACATAACATTTTACTAAAAATACAACGTTTTAAAATAGTTGTCTATATGACGCGCATTAATATGATAGGGTTACTTAACATAAAAAAAAAATTTTTCTCAAACATATATTATATTTAAAAATATAAGTTTTTTTCTGCGTATGTTTATAACTCTAGAAAACAAATTAAGTGACTTTATCATTTTTACGTGCACATAATGTGCTGCTAATTAAAGAAAAAATCCATTTATTTAAAGAAGTATGTTTGAATGGAAAATGATGACGACCTTTAAAAATTATCACACAAATGAATCTAATATAATTCGAAAATCTTTTTTGACTTTGTATCTGTGGACAATGCTGACGAGTTTTTTCTTTGAAATGCTTGTGAAAATAAATGTTAATTTGTTAATTTTGTGAATCAGTTAAAATAAAAAGAAGACAGACAATAAATTACAAGTTGGTGTGATGAAAACTCAGAGTTTTAGAGGTAAGATTTGTATTTTTTTAAATGAAATGAAATGTTTTTTCATTAACAATTTTGATATTTTAGGCAGTAGTTAAAAACGTGAAGCCTTTTAAGCAAACTGCAGGTTTAATTGCTGTTAATAATTCTGGTCGTGGTTTCCCGAGTAAAGAAAACTAAATTATGGAATAAAATATATTTTTTAAGCCCCAAAAGATGAGATATTCGGATCCATCTTCTAATTTTTGTGTACATCCGGCAATCCAACTTCCATGCACTGACTTTTGCTTACAAAAGCCCCCTAATAATTATCAATATTTGTAGAACCATAAATTAATTGCACCACTTTCTGGAACCTTATTAATAATCAAATTATATTATATAATTATAATTATCCGAAATACTTTTTAATATTCGCTTTAATTAAAAAGCAATATATAAGAGACACCAAAACAAGATAAAGTGGATTGGTACTAATATTTCTACTCTTGGATTGAATTTCATTCTTCTGCTTTAAATTCTGAAATCAATATGGCGTTATAGGACTATAAAACACAGTATTGTAGCTTACTGTACCGTATCTCAAATCGTGGTACGATTTGATGATACTACCGAGCATCAGAATGACAAATTCTAGGTGCCTAATGTCATATGTAGCACCACTGATGACGCTAATGGCAAGTGTTATATGAAGTTTGCTGTCTCCGTAATTTGGCCGGCCCATAAGGATTATTTTTCAGGCCGTGTTTTTTTTTATCAAAAACTATTTATTAAAAATTTAAGGAACTACACTGTCAAAACACACAGTAAAATATCCAAACAATCTAGAACCAGCGATACGACTATCGAGAAATGTCAATCTTAGTGAAGATTCAGAAAGTTATCAAAAATGTGAGAATAAAGGAAAAAGGGACATATTATTGAAAAAAATTCTAAGTAACTGTCCATTTTGTCGAAATTTGTTTACAACACACACAAACACAGGCTGACTTCCAAAACGTTAATTGCTTTGTATTCGAAAAAAGTATTTTGATCCAAAAACCGCAGTACAAAACATTGACAATATGTTTGACCATTTCAAGAAACCCCTTTGATATAAAAAAAGTAATCAGGGCCCAGATTTCAAGTTGATGCTTTGCTTCGCAAGTTTGCACACGAATAAGATTTAAATACATTCGTATGACTGTTTACAAACTTTGTAATTATGCGTTTTGGATGTCAGTTTTCTTGTTAACGTTTGTGTTTGTTTATGAAATTTATACAATATTCGTTTTGGCGGTGCAAGAAGAATTTGTCTAGCTTCTGTAAATAAGAATATTTCACATCGCCTTATCTAGCTTTTGCTTTGCTTTTTGCAGTTGTCGAAGCACTTTTTCACTCCGATTGAGACACCTCTAAAACATGGTTTTTGAACACTTCAACAGCTTCTTCTGGCGACGATAATCGTTGACCACGCATTTTTTTCTTGATGTGCGGAAACAAGAAGAGTCATTAGGTGCCAAGTCAGGGCTGTACGGCGGATGGCCCATTAATTCGACGTTTTGGCCGGTCAAAACGCTCTGGTTTGGTTCGATGTGTGAGAGCTCGCATTGTCATGGTGAACAATGATTCGTCTTCTCTTGTTGGTTCTTCGAATTTTTCCGTTGCCTTCAGGCAATCAAATTGTAGTGTACAACTCAGAAGTGACCGTCCTACGTTGCTCAAGCGGAACAGTCGCCACATGACCAGCTTTGCCGAAGAAACAGGCGACCATTTGCTTCGAAGTGCTTCTTCCACGAACAACTTTCGTTGGATTTTGCTCGTCTTTGAAGACCCACACGGTCGATTGTTGTTTCGTTTCGGACTCATACGCATAGATCCATGATTCGTCACCTGTGACGATCTTATAAACGTCTTTTGAAGCACCGCAATCGTATTTTTGCAACATTTCTTTGCACGAGCCTTTTTTTGAGCGACTTTCAAATTGTGCGGGATCCAACGAGAACAAACCTTTTTTACGGCCAGGTGTTCATGCAGTATCGAATGTATGCTGGTGGAAGAAATGTCCAAGGATGTCTCTATCTCTCGGTATGTCGCATGTCGATCTTGCATTATGAGTTCGCACGGCATCAATGTTCTCTGGCACAACAGCCGTTTTTGGACGACCTTCACGGAATTCGTCGTTGAGCGAGCTTCGGCCATGATTAACTTCACTATACCAATTTTTCACAGTGCTATAGGATGGTGCTTCATCGCCATACAAAGATTTAAGTTCATCAATGCACTCTTGTCGTGATAATCCACGTCGAAAGTTGTGAAAAATGATGGCACGAAAATGTTAACGAGTTAATTCCATTTTTTTCTATATTAATTTTTTTGCAAGTCACTGTAAACAACACAAATAATGGTCGTACTTCAAAACGTTTTGAGTACAATTATGCTTAAAAATGACAAACTTTCCAATGGAAATGTCAGATTGCACTTAAGCACTCAGTGGAGAGGATACTCAAATCTGTACAGAAACAATGTAGCAGAGGTACCACAGGAAAAACGGAGAGGATACTCAAATCTGTACTGACAGCAAGGCCGCGATAAACTCCTTATCGGGTGTCTGCACGACAAAGACATTGGTCCCTGAATGCGGGACATTCCAAACTGGAACTCTTTTGGGTACCGACACACTTGGGTATACCCGGGAACATAGTTATAGGCGAACTTGTTAGATCTAAGACTCGTCTGAGAGACCAGGAGATAGATCTACTGGTGGGAGTCCCGTTAAACTGATGTAGGGCTATATTTTAGCGAGAACTATTTGAGGCTGCTCAGACCAGATGGTCTAACGAGGTCACCTGTACAGTTTCGAGGACATTATGGCCTCAGCTTAATAGTAGGAGATCTGCTTACCTCCTAAGTTTTCTCCGAGGAGAGCTGGGCACACTAATAGCACTGTGTTATCGGTACCCATGCTGCGAGACTGAATTTTCATACCATGACTTCTGTAGAAGTTGTCTGGATGAGAAAGAGACAAAAAAGTCGGCTTTCTCTTGCCGGCAGCCTGTGCAACCTAACATTACCTAAAGACAATGATCAACTTTATAGCATGATAACAGGGAATTGTGAATTTAACAATTATTAGTTGAACTGTTGTTGCAGGTACATGAGAAGGATGCTGCTGTAACGATCTAGAAGAGTCTAGTGTCTGGTTTCTTCTATTTGCTTCATGAAATGAACACAAAAACTTTTCAAATAATTGTTCGTTAGTAATAAAAAATGTTAGAAATAACATCAAAGAAAAAATAAAAAAAATTTTAAAATAGCAATTTTTTCTTTTCTCATTTTAGAATAATTTAGAAACTAAAAAATATTTTAGAAGATAAAAAAAAAAACGTTTCTAAATTGCTTTAAGGTAATTTATTCCCCATTTTTTCATATTTTTTTCATACAAATTAGTTTTCCAATTATGGACAGACATACTAATGTGACTGCTATAAAATTTTTACCGTCAATTTTTGCTTTCAGTTTAATTTCTCCTTACTAATTTTTTTTTAATAAAACAATAAATAGAAAATTTTAATAAACAACTCAACGTGCAAATACAATGATGTGAAAGAACATGAAGCATTCTATCTATCAATCTTCTTTACCAACTATATTCTCAACACTAACCATTTCCAAAGAAGGTAAAACAATTAATAAATGGGCATTATTGCTTGAGTGTAACTTTTTTTTTTTAAATCTAATTTTGTAAGATATTTTAAATTCTCAAAATTTAATAGAAATAAATCCGCCAAGTGCCAGTTGTACTCAAACACGAATGGTTACGTACCATATATGAGTCACTCTATGATTTTAAATTTATTTTTAAACTATTTAGAGCGCACATACTTTGGGTAAATTAAATAAAAGGTCCGGTAAAAATCAATAATTTTTAATATTAATTTTCATTCTTGCTTTTTTTTTATCGAACTTGTAAGATGTACTTAGCCTATATTCATAGTCTCTGCCGATTACAGTTGGGATATTTTTCTTATATCAGACATAGCAGTACTTACTCTGTAAAGTTTCAAGCGTTAAAAAAATAAGTTCATAAACGACAAAATAACGTTCTTTATGGAAAAACCCTTGGATTTTTAAATTTATTGCTCAAATTTATTTTAATAGGGGACGAGATTAAGTATGTGAAAATCACATCAGCATTGTGAAAACATCTTAATTTAATTAATTATTTTTTATACCTGTTGGTATAGCGCACTGTGTAAATTTGAAGAGTCTGCTTGTCACAGTTTAAAGAATAACAAAACTTGTATGAATACTAAGTCGCTTTCTTAACAACATTTAATCCCCTTTCTGTAAATATTTCAAGGTTCTACCTGTTATGGTTTCAGAGATAGAAGGCTGTGATATACGGAGAGATATTGTAGCAAAAAAAAAAAAAAAAATTGGGTTACGTTTTTACTATGTGTGTAACAGCTTCAGCAAGTGTGACACTTTTCTACAAAGTGCGAGAAGAGCTTTCTTTAAAAACTTCAATTAAAACAAAAATAAAGTTTGAACAATATTTGAAGCTGATATTAGCTGAAGTTACGCACTAATTCATGACAACCAGTATTATTTCACGAACTTCAGACTGTTCTAGAATACTTTAACTTGCAATAAGCGAGTGCTGCGAATTTACCAAGGATACGCCAACATTCTATTAGCAGAAAATGTCGATCATTTTCTGTCCTGTCACAAGAAAAACTAGTAGTTCTCACAGTAATTGATTGAAGTTATCGAAGTTGTCGACCTTAAAATAGTACATTTTTATTTGTAATAATATAAGTTAAAATTACTGATTTTCTAAAACTTAAATTGATTTGCTAAAACAATGGATCAAGAAACAACAAATGCTGCGGATAAAATGTCACTTTGTAATACTGTCACTTTTAACTTCAGTGATAAATTGACTAAGAAAATTTTGAAAGCAAAATATTTTAAAAATCCTTTAAGGACGGACACAACTTAACGCCTACAGCTTCTGGAATTTTTTCTCCTGAAAACTAATTCCTTTTAAATTCAACAAATCAATTAGGTCTGCCTAAAACAATATCCCTACGTAAATAAACTACCTGCCTTGCAATGGAATAAAAACTTTCACTTTTTCTTTGTTTTTACTCTTTGTAACATTTTTCAAATGCATTCTCAATTTCACACAATGTTCTATTTGTTGGGCATGCGCAGCTAAAAGGGATTTTTGCCTTGCAAGCGTGTGGTAAGCGTAACGAATGTGTATTTTGCTAATCTTGACAGTTAATGCGCAACATTGCAAATTTTTTGATGAACATGGACACTAAAACAAAAATATTTGTCAAAATATTGTTGTACTGCGTAACTAAATGTTTAGATTTTAAATGGAGAAGGCGTAGTGTTGACAAAATATAACTACTGTGCCTTAATCCGGCACTTTAGCAAAACTGGTTCAAAGAGACTTTTGTGTGTGAATCAATTTCTGCAGCAGCCTTGTTTAAGTTTTAATCCGGCGATTTATTTAGCCACAGTGGTTCTTTAATTTGAACTAAATGTCAACATTCTTATGTGTCTAAAGTGAAAGTTGTTCGTCAAACAATTGTTTAGAATTCTTATAAATATCCCTTGTCAAGCATTTAAGATAAGGATTTGAAAGTCATTGTTGTGTTTCAGCTCAGCATGATATTGTTTGTAAATTTAAAATTTAGTTGTCCAGATTAAAATCTTATGTTTACTAAAACAAAACTGAAAAATGCTTATTTTAGGATGTTGAATAAAATAAATGTAAGTTGGTGTACATTTGGTGAAAAACATAAAAGAATATTGTTTAAAAGGAAGGAAAGTCTTTTATCTTACGTTTATTTACTTTTAAAATTAAAGATGTGATCGCGAGCAACACCTTTTTTACTTGACAGCGTGCTCTCTGACAAGAAACCTATTATTCTCCTGCAAGATAAAGCTCGTGTTTATCGTTTTTATTTACACTCATGAACGCTTTTTCAAATAACGAGATTTTTAATAATAATTAATTTAAATGAATTATATTGTCATTTTTCAGTTTTAATACCTAAGTCCAGATAATTTTTTTTAACAAGTTTATTTGAGAGCGTAGAGTGTGTTTTGAAATTAACATATAAAAACTAAAAGACAGGAACTAAACTGATTTGACAATTGCAGCATTCAAGATAAGATGTATTTGCACCAAATGACTAAAATTATTCATATTAGTTTTTAACTTCGATTAATTATATTTTATTAAAGTTTTTAGTCAAACATGAATTACAATCAGTTATTAGAAATTTTAAGTGGATTTCAATTTTGTTTAAATAATTCTTAGAAGTCATTTAAAAGTTTTTATTTGCGCTTCAGAAAGTACTAATAGTTCCCCAGATATTCAACCTGTAATTTATTGTTTACCAAACATGCGCTCTAAACAACTTCGTTGCGGCTGCTACATCTGTTACAGAAAAAATTTTTGTCATAAAATTAATTTTTATTGAGAGTTTTTGGTTCACTTATATCAAAAAATTTGCAGTCAAAATAAGTGCCACTACATTTTACAAAAAACAACAAAATGCCAAAAATATAAAATATTTGCTATTAATATTTTGTTATTTATCCGGCAAATCAGTCACACATTCCCATCAGAATAATTGTAATTCTATATTAACCATTCTGACCCAAATTATTTTACTTTCTTGAGATTCCGATAAATTTTGTATGTTCGTAAGAAATTATGAGTCTCTACTTTGAAATTTAAATACGGCAACATTGTTCAGAAACCAAAGTAACAGGCAGGCTCATCTAAAGAAGGTTATAAAACAAAATTGAATTTAGAAACAGCAAAAAAGTAAAATTTTAAGAAAAATCAATTGCATTTTGCAATTTAATAGTGGTTTCATTCTAAGGAAATTTCTTGTTTTTCGTTTTCTTAAGAAACAATTTCAGGAATTGAAACCACTTTTTATCGGAATTGAGTTCTGTGACAGGCCTGTGTATATTTTTCATACAAATTTGGTTTCGTATGAAAAAATATATAATCCATTGATAATATTTCTATTGCAACTATGATTGAATAAGGTAGCACTATTATTAAAAACACTAAAAATCTCTTAATTGGTGGCAACGTTATACAATTTATTTTAATTTCAAAAAGATTTTTAATCACGGATTGTTTCTATTAAAATATCTTTTCATAAACGAGGTATGTGATTAAAAATAATAAAAATGTATTTAAAATAAAATAAATGAAATAATAATCGGCATTTTTAGCTCTTGATATGCGCTGCAATGGCATAAAATCTTCCATCTAAATTTTTTTTCACAAAAGTATTTTTTATATATACGAATTTATTAAAAATGCTTCTTGATTACGTTTCTTTTTTCTACAAATAAAAAATATGGCTAGACTGTTTAAGTTTTTCCGGGCAAATATTATTGTGATATAAGAAAGTATTGTTCTTAAAATAAAACATTTTTTCTCTCTCTCTCTCTCTCTCTTACTAAGGCGTCGATCTACACATTAACAAAGTTTTCGACCTAAAATTTTGTTCATAACATATGAGTGAATCCTCCGTAAGACTTTTGAGATGAGATTTTACCTGTTTGCTGTACCGGTGCCCTGTCCATTTTAGACTCTGTGGCCAGATTTTTTTTCTTTCTACTCAAAGCTCTAGTGTAGTTTAACTGCTGTTCGCTATAACAGGCGTATTAAATAAATATTTTTCATTCTACGTAAAGTTCTGTTGGCTATAGGTTTTACCGTATTTTTTCTGATTACTATCCAATCAGGCACCTCATGCAATGCAGTCACTACGGATTTTTAACAATTACTATTCAGTTTTTATTTTAATATATTTGGCATACACGTTTGTTAGTAACACCACTCATTTAAATCTATTTTTCTCAGACACTTTTAACGGATACCTTTATAGTTTTTGCTGAAAATACAGGTTTTATATCCTATTTTTTTCAAAAATATTAAAGTGCTGCCTTTGATTTTAACGGAAAGAAAATACACTTTCTAATAACCCTGCCCTATTTAAAAAGATAACGCTATCCGCAGTTCTCTTGTATTGTTTAATTATTTTGGTTATTAATTTTTTATTGACCAAATTGTTTTTCAAATTTTAATCTAAAATACAATTTAACTTTAATAGGTGCAAATACACTATTCTGTGCGACGGAGTTTATATATATAAGCCATTCAATATATTAATCTGTCCTGTCTTTACAGTTTTTATTTATTTTAAAAGTGCTGAATCTAATTCTTTTACTCATATTTATCATAAAAAAGACTTAAGGATTTTTTGAAAGTTTTAGTTTTCTTTTTTTCGGGCTCGTGGAGATAATGAAATTTTTTACCATAAAACTGATTGATTAACTTAGTGTGTTACATTTAGTACAGTGCAGTATCGTGCACAGGGGCTAATCTTTAGTATGACAGAATTTTTGAGGGGCGCCAAATTAATAATAATAATATTAACATTAATATTAATAATAATTGCGCTGGATTTTTTAAAGTGGTATAAGTACGTTGTTTCAGATGTTGAAATATTTATCGTTTTTAATCTTTCTCGATATCTCAGTATTTTATTAAAAATATTGGCAACTTCATACTCCAAGTCCCATTAAGTAATTACATTCTCTAAAATTAGTAGGTTACATTTCAATATCCAAATAAGACATTGCGAAGTTTTTTTAATTAAAAAACATTCATATATTTTTGTCATTAAAAATTTATAAATTAGAATACATAAATATTTTCACTTTTGACATAAAACATTTTAGATTTATTTCGCAACAATGACAAACAAAGAAAACTAAAACACTCAAATATTCAGACACATATGTATGTAGAAAAGATATAAATTTTATAATTCATAATTAAAAATTATAGACAATAAATTACAATTAAGCAAATCTACCTCCCACCAATGACAAAACAATCATTAAAAATGTTCAAGTTTAAAAATGTTGTCAGTGTCATTCATAAATCGTCCGAAACAAAATTATATTGAAACATTTCGCTGTTATAACGTTGCGTCTATTAAAAGTGAGAGAGAGAGATAACAAAAATATAACATTGTTATTTAATGAAATATAGATTAATTTAAGTTTCGTAAAAACACAATCATATTTTTTTACATCAAAAGATTACAAACAAGAAAACATAAAGAAACAATAAAATGTTTGTCTAAAAGGCAGCTATCAAAATGACAGACTCTTTATAAAAAAGCAATAAAGTATTAGAAATTCACATTATTCAAATGATACCATAAATTTGTTCACATTAGAGGCAAAAATAAATAAACAATATTTTTTAATTTTCTTAAAGAATTTCTACGCTGTCGAACGAAGCTATTCCGAATTTAAAGCATTAAATTTACAAAAAAGACTTTTTTTCATTATCAAAGTAAGTTCGAAGTTTAGTCTTTAGATTTCTCTCCTTCGTAAGAAACAATTTTGTTTAAAATTAAATTTTTATGAAAAACTTAGTCTACTTTGAAAGTTAATGCAAATAATTTTTGCTAGTAGGAATGCATTCTTTTATAACCAACTAACGACACCAACACATTTATTAATTTAAAACAGATAAAAAAAATTTTATTATAATAATGACAAATGATGATAATAATGATGTTTGCCAATGCGTTAATTTAACAAAATTAGATCACTAAACTTATGAATATGCTGTGACAATTAGCTTGAAAAAACTGCCAGACACAACAAAATTACACACACGCACAAACTTACATATTCATATATATACTCGTACATGATCATGTATTACAATCTTTTTATTTATTTTAGTAATTTTTCGTTTTGTGCTTGAGTTTATTGAAAGAAATGAAAAAGATACATGACAGAAAAATTAAAATTTATTGACATCTTAAATACAACATAGTTTAATGAAAACATACAAACAAACTGATATACATACATACAAATATTACATAAATTTGTTTGCATATTAACCACGAATAGTTTTTGAGAAGATACAGAGGTGCACAATCTGTTTTACAAAATTTAATCGTTGAAGCCCACGTATAATATAACCGAAGTACTAGAAAAAATTTTTGTTAATGCCAAAAGTTGCTAAATTATGGTGAATCAAAATGCAAGTTGCTTAAGAAGTTTTTGAGAATTTTTTTTAAATTTTACCCCATCATCAAAGCTAAAATAATAGAAATATTAAAGTGACGTATTATGAGTTACCAGAATTGAGACAATTTTATTTTATTTTACCATACAATGTTCCTGGTCAGTAGTGTTAAGTACATCCTTTCAAAGATTGATGTCTATTAAAACTTTGCGATTGGAAAAATCTTAAATAGAAAATATCATTTTACCTTTTTTAAAAATTGAAACAATTTCACTCCTATCATGAATAAGAAGTGAAATTTTTGTTCACGTGAAATATTTATTTCACCCGAAGAGAAAATTGGGAGTTTAACATGAACAATTTTTTCCACAACTTAAACAGCTCTTTAGAATCAGCTCAATAATTTTTCTGCAAGAGGAGACATATATGATGGACATACGAACTGTTCGTAGAGAGCTACGAGACACATCTAAACCCTTGGAATTACCCAGCGTATTAGAAGTATTTTTTATATATTTGAAATGTGTTTTCTTAACTTTATTTTTTTTGTTAAATTCATCACAGCATTACAGAGTTAACAAAGCTGACTTTTTGTACATTTTGGATGTTCTAACTACCACTCTGCCATCTACACCAAAATCTGTTGGAACTCAAACTTAGTGCTTGCTTACGAATTTTACAAGGTCATAGAAGTACTGTTTGTTTCTAGAGAACAATTTTCCTACGTTTAGCCTTCCCCCCTCTTGTTTCTCTCTAGTTTTTCATATCTACTGCAGCTTTCATGCGAATAAAGTGCTTCTTAGCTGAACAAGTAAATGCTAAATATTTCTAAAAGTCTGCCACCACGTTGTTCGAAATCGTAACAAGTCCACAGGCAATGGATAAGTTGCATCATATTGATAGGAATGTGACTTTACCGATTTTGTCCTAAAATTAATATTAATCAACATAAAATTTTTAACTAAATAAAAATTATTTAAATGATATATGAAGTCCACAATGTTATTTTATTATAAGTGGATTTTTCCGGGGGAAATTATTCACGATTGCAAAAATGTGAAATTTGAAACTTTTAGGCCTAAAAATAGTTCGCAATAGGTGTAATTAACTCTAATAATAAAATAAATCTCCAAAGACAAATTTTTAGATTGCTTTGTTTAGCAAGATAAATGTGAATGAATTTGTGCTAGATTTTGATTAAAAAAAAAACAACATATCAATTTTTGTTGCTGTTTGAAGTTGCCAATGGCAATCTGTTTTTGTTGTGGAATTCTTACTTTGTAAAAACCATTTAACTGCAAAAAGTAGCAAATCTTAAAAAATTTAAGTAAATGTATTAAATAATCATTTTTAAATGATCCCATTGTTATAAATTGGTCTTAACCATTGTTGTAAAAGTTTTAAGAAGAAATATACCAAATTACAATGGATTAAGGACTTTTAATTTTATTGCCTCTTTATTCGATATCTCTCAAATGTATACAAAAGTTTTATTCATATCCTCAGTTAAATTTTTGGCCGATCTGGCAACTCGCGATTACGCAGATATGGCCGGTAAATGCTACAGAGCAATTATTCTCAATATTTTAATAGGAAATTGCAAAAAGTAAAAGCAATTAATTAATTTATAATTAAATGAGAAAAATATAGAATATTCATTAAGCATTCAATACATGGTAATTTACAACATTTTATTAACTAGACATTTACGACCATGCATACTTTATAAAAATTGGAAAAATATTTAAGAAATGCCTAGCAAGGTACCCAACTTTGAGCCACATATCCTACGTCTAGAAACTGGATAGCACCCAGCTTCAGAACTTAAGCTCAGATGCTCCTCTGTTGCAATCATGTCAAATTTTGGGTCAAGCTACCAAGCCCTTTACAAAAGGCTGAGTTATTTCAAATATACTTTGATTCTGTCCCACAGTACAATGTTTTGTGGACTTTTAAAATAAATTTTCATACTCTTCACCACAAAAATAAGGGAATATAAGGGTATATATATATATATACTAGATGAACACGGTGTGCTTCGCTACCCCCCTTCTCCACGCCCCTTTGTCCACTCCCAACGTTATATAGTCAAGAATATCCTATTGCGAAAATTTAATGACGATTGGTCCAGTAGTTAAGACTATATTACGATTTTTAATTTTTCTAAAAAGGGGCGGGGTCCCACCCACTTTTCTCCTGGTACGTATTCCTAATTATGCCAATACCATATGTACCAAATATCGTCGACGTAGGTCAAAAAATGGCCAAAATATGGCGATTTAAATTTTTGGGTTATATGGGCGGTGGCACGCCCCGTTGTCCAATTAAAACTTGATATAGCCTATTATTCCTTTCAGAGTCACAGTAACATGCTGTGAAAATTTCAGGAAGATCGGTCCAAGGGTTTGGCCTCCTATAAAGCACAAACATACAGACAGACATTCATTTTTATATATATAGATATAATTTGTTATTCCGTGTGTAATTTCTATATATATATATTCTAACTTCTTACACATAGCAAAGTCGATTGAGCGATGTTCGTCTATCAGTCCCTGTAAGTGTTGAAATCAAGTTTGTCAAAGCACTAAATCAGCTAGAGAAAAATTTAATACGCCAATCGATAAGAAATAGTGTCAAAAGCGGTGCTATTGGAAATCAGCATGATCGGTCCATGTCCTTCGAGGCAGCAGGCAAAACGTCACGCCTACCTCTACTTTTTTCTGTCATTTGGAACAATAAAGTAACTCCTATAAAAAAAATTAATAATGGGGCGATAGAGAATTAAAAAATAAGAAAGAAAAAATCAAGCAAAAAAAAATGGCGCTCACCCATATTTTCTGAGTTACAGGACTCTAAAATTTTCAAATTTAATTATATATCAATATGGGTATCATTTAAACCTTTTGAAGAAATCTTTAAAGAAATATTAAATTTCATTAAAAATTAAGAGCCGATAGCATTTTAATGTAATATTATGTATATGCAGTACCATTTTTTATTTTTTTATTCTATTTCACCCCAATATTTTCTTTTTTAATTGGAGTTACTTCACTAAACTAGATTTGCATAAATGGTGAAGGGTATATAATAGGCCGCATATCCGGATATAGCTCTCTTACCTGTTTTATTAAATTTGTGCATTAATTTTTTCAGATTTTTACTGAGCAGCTTTTTAATTATGTTCTTACTGGAATTTATATAAATTTAGCATTAGGCTTTTTGTCTTTTTTTCTCTCCCTTCTAAGAAACTGCAGTTACCACCGTATCTGTTTGGTTAAAGTAACAAGCAAATTTTCTTTTGAATATTTTTCATTAATATAAATGTTGCAAATACAGAAAAAAGGGTTCTGACCTATTAACATTATTATTTCTTTTCAGAGTAAAAATTAATTAAATTTGTATTTAATAAAGTTATTTACTGCCATCCCTAAATTAGCGCGTAAAGCGTAAGATACCTGTCAAAATTTCTCATTTGCATACAAAATGTATGAATCATCCCTAAATAGCACGGCGTCAACACTTAGCAATTGGAAAATCCAATTTTGACAGTGCATTAGTAAGTGAAGTTTGCTGCTTGTTGGTTTGTTTTGTTTTGTTATGGTTGAAAAGTAATGACAATTCAGTTATTTTCAAGGCAATTTAGCGGTTTTATCTCTTCTTTTTTCTAAAAATGAATTAACACAACTGTTAAAGATACAAAGTTGACGCTCTTATTTAGGGATGACATTCCAGCGCAAAAGCTATGAATCAAATTGTTTTGCGTCTTACGTGCTAATTTAGGGATGGCAGTTATTTAACAAAATTTGTCTCTTCTTTTTTAAGTAAATATATGATTGATTCTAAAACATTTAAATAGAAAAATTTTACATTTTTTCATTATTTAAATCTTTAATTGGGTATAATCTACTCAAATTTAATTAGTTTTCATTTTTGAAAACAGATAAAACTTTTAACAGGTGCAAAAACTTCTTTCTGTGAAGTTTAGTTCGTTCACCTAATAAATTATATAACGTCAATATTTGCATTCTGCAGTTGTAAACTTACGAGCACGCAAAATAAAATTTTTAAGCTTCAACACAACATTGCAACAGTCGATTTAGTATCTAAGGCAGAAAAAATTATGAACAATTTTTTATTTTAACAAACATTTGCTTGAAATTAACTAAGCGTTTAAGTTTTATTTTAACTGCTTTCATTAATGTTTTTATTTTATGTTTGCCACAATATAAATGTTTGTGCACTTAATTTTGCTGATTCTATGATATGATGGAAGCTGTCAATATAAAAATTATTTAAGTTTATGGATTTGGTATGGTTTATTTTAGAGCTCTTTAGATTGCTGCGAGACACGTTTCGATCAGTCAGTGATTTTGAAATAATTAGCTAAATACCTTAATGATCCAGATAAATCTCTAATTTAATATTGAATGTGAACCATTGACAAATAAATTATGTTCTTTAAATCAAAAATTTATTTTTACATAGTTTTTACCTTAATTTTTTATTTAATATTTAGTTAAATCATTTAAAGTCTTTAGATTAAATTAACCTACCAAAAAAAAAAAAAAAAAACTAAAAACAATATCCATAAATCACTTTTAGCCTTATGTTTCTAGCATTAACTAACAAATTACTAATGCTATTTCAAAACGTAAAAAAGAAATAAAATATAAAAATACATTTTTTTAACTCTTTGAAAATACATTGTCAAATATATCTTTCGTCAAAGCCATCGAAATAAAACGCCTTCCCTATTAAGAACATTTGATTTGTTGTTCTAAATTTTGTCATTGATTTATTAGCATTTTGCTTAAAAATCGTTTTCATTATTCAAAGTTTTATGACATAAAAACAACACTTAAACATAAATTTCGAGACAAATACACAAACATATTAATTCTATGCGAAAGAGTGTGGAATACGAGCATATAGATTGTGTTAGTCAATGGTGCCAATACTCAACTCAAGATGACAACGAACTTAAATATTTAAATTAAAAACAAAAAGCAAAAAAAAAAAACAACAAAATAAAAAAAACCAAACAAATAAATTGTATTCAACAACATGGCATTTAAAGGAATGAAGTCGTTTGTGTTTTTCTTTTGAAGTAATAAATTATGTAGGCTAAGATATAATGTTTTTACAGTTTGAAAATCATAGTCTGTGAAGCTGAATTTATAATCTCATATTAGTTCAGACGCTATATAAAAAATTATTTGAAGCCATCTCCCAGGATGATGCAATGTGAGTTTTAAGCGCAGCCTATAAAGTATAATGTATATTACCCTCAAAATATTTATATATTTTTTTGTTACAATTATCAACAAAAAAATAAAAATTTTCTTTTTTTAAGCCTTAAGCCCAAAAGTATTTTTCGCGCTGACTCTGAATCCGAGTTTTTTATATTACGTTTAGTTTCCCCAGGATAACCGTATTAACTTTGGGTAGACTTCTAAAATGTATCTATACAAAGTTTATATGCAGTTGTGCAAAGTTGGGAAACAAAGCAGTCAGTTTTTCACGAGGCCTTAGCAAAGAAATCATGAATTTAACAATTGTGAAAAATTTGCGAATCCTTAATATTCACATTTTAAATAACTTTTTGAACCTCCTGAAATCTAGGAATAAAGACGCCTCCCTCAACTCCAGTGTCGTTGACTACGTATAAAAGAGTTATTGTTTGTTGTTGGTAATTTTCAATAAAAACTTTTTATAAATATAAAATTTTATTTAATTTATTTTCAAAATGTTTTATCGACACTATACCTGGGACTTGTAAATTATTATCAGTTAAAAGTTCCCATGCCTGATTAAATTTCGAATAATTTTAACAAATAATAAAATATTGTACTGTAAATCAATATGCAAATCAAAAGCTAAATAAGGCGATGTGAAATATTCTTATTTAGAGAAGCTAGACAAATTCTTCTTGCACCGCCAAAACGAATATTGTATAAATTTCATAAACAAACACAAACGTTAAAAAGAAAATTGACATCCAAAACGCATAATTACAAATTTTGTATACAGTATTTAAATCTTATTCGTGTGCAAAGTTGCGAAACAAAGCACCAACTTTAAATCTAGACCCTTATTGCTTTTTTACAGTCACAGATACTTAGAACAGTTACTTAGAATTTTTTTTCCATTATTTGTCCCTTTTCGTATCCTTTATTCTCACATTTTAAAAAACTTTTTAAACTTCCCCAAGATTAACATTTCTCGATGGTCGTATCGCTTGTGCTAGGTTGTTTGGATATTATACTGTGTTCCTTGACTTCAGGGTAATACCTTTAACTTTTTATAAAAAATAAAAAAGTAACGCTCTGAAAAAAAACTTTATGAGTCGTCTATATAATGGGGACTGCAAATTTCATATAACATTTGCCATCAGTCTAATCAGTTGTGTTAAACATCACATTAGATGCCCAGAATGTGTCTACCTGGTGCTTGACATTCTTTAATCGAATCTTACCATGATAATTACAAATATCCAGGCCTAGCGAATTCACTATGTTGCAAGCTTATAATTCAGTAGTAGGTTTTATAGTTCCATAACGCCAAGAGCAGAAGTATTGTCACCAACTCAGTTAATTTAATTATAACTTCTCATATACATATAAATCTTTTTTTATTAAAGCTACATCGTAGAGTTATAAATATATACAGCCCGATTCTGTGAATTCTTGATAAAAAATTTATTATATATTTTGTCAAGATTGTTATCAACTAAAAGTTCGGTTGGTATTCTGTGGAAACATTGATAAATAAAAAGCTTTTGAAATTCACCAGTGTGGTGAATTTCTATTGACAATTGATTTTAATTAAATTTATTAAATTAAATTATTAGCAAAAGCAAAAATATGGATACACCAGCTAAGTAAGTATTTTTAACCGACTTCAAAAAAAGAAGGAAGTTATACAATTCGATGGAATGTTGCTTTTTTTTTGTTTGTGCCTGCAGAACTAAGACATTTCTGCAGCGATTTTGAAAATTTTTAATAATATGATAGATTATGCTTACAGATTGGTCCCGTTTAAAAAACAGTTCATAATCTTAAAAATTAAACATACATATTTTTTACGTGTATTATAAATTGTAAAGGGCGATTCTGTAAAATTTAAAACGACTGCGTATTAGTATAGCTCCCAATAACAAAAAGTTATACAAAAATAAATCTAAAAATTAAAAGGTGCCCCCATAATTGATGTAAATTTACTTATATGGGCCGTTATAGACAAACCATTGCAAATTTGACGTAATTTTGATTTCTATGGTCGTTATAGTAACAAGTATTTACATTAAAAATTATAAATTAAAGGTTGCGCCAATAGTTTATTTAATTTGATGTGTATGTCCATACATTTGAACAAATGCAGACAGACGCTTGAAATTTGAACTTGATTCTTAATTTATTACAAGAGCAAGTATATAACTTGAATTTTGAAAATAAAGGGTGAGCCTATAGTTGCTGTGATTTGATGTATGTTGCGAAACTATTGAACAGTTGAACAAGTATAAAGTTTGGAGATATAAGAGTGTCCCAATAGTTAATGTAATCTTATTTATGTGGCCAGTTTCTTGAACCGTTATAGACAGACAGATGAAATCTGTTTTGAAGTCGGGTTTTTTTGCAAGAATTATTACAAATTAATAAGCTATTAAGTATATTAATAAACATATAAATTTGTATAATACATTAACCCGTAAAGGAAACCGAAATATGATCGGCTGCAAGTCTGCAATTAATTGCCGAGCAGGAACACGACTCAGGCAAAATTTTTTTGTAAGTTATGCTTTAAACGACTGAAAAGGATCGTTTGAGTCACGTAATCTTTATAAGTCACACCTTCGCCTTTTTTTCCGTATTTGCTTCGTCTTTATAAATCAGCATTAACAAATTTATTTCTTCTTCCATTTTTCTAAAAAGATACGTAAATTTATTCACGTATTTTAAAAAAGAATCCATTATGTTGATATTTGCATGAAGCGTGCACTATTTACCGAATTTGAATACACACACACGCAATAAAATATAGTTATCAATATCAAATTAGACTTTGACAAATTATCAACTAAAAAGCTTTTATTTTTTGTAGTAGAATACCAAATCTTAATAAATATTCAAAAGTTGATAAATTCTCAATGTTTTGAACTTATCAAGTGCACAGAATCGGGCTGATAATAATGTAAATTTGTTGTTTATAAATATTCAGGAGGAAATGTTAAAATGATTTTTTGCGTACAGTACATTTTATCACGTACGGGCTTTCGTTAGCAAAAATCAGAGCATCAAAGTTGGCTTGCGGGAAAAATAAGAAGATGGATCCCAATATCTTATGTTTTGTAAACTAAAGCAATCTCTCTATTACCAACATCTTTAAAACTTTCTTGTGACAGTACTGCTCAAACCTAAATAATAAGTCATGATGCTGTCCATTTTTAAAATTCTTCTCGAAATGTTGGTTAAAAGCTAGGTACAGTAATGTATTTCCCCAAATATATTATTTTACTATATTTATTTATTTTGATTCCGAATTGGTTGTTACGAATCAGAGGCAAATTACGGCATTCGACATCGATCGAAATTTCAATAGAATTTAAATGTAAATTTCGATCGATGTCGAATGCTGTAATTTTCCCTCTGGTTCAGTTTATTTTGTAATAGGTTCTCACCTTGCTTTTAAATGTATTAGAAAAAATTTAGTTTCGGCTTCGGTATAATAATAAAACAGAAACTCTTTATTTTGAAGACTATAAAGGCTGACTTTACTGAAGCATGGGATAGCTGGATCAATTTCTTCGTTTAGTCGCTGCTAAGGACTTTTTAGGAGATTTTTATTTTCAACGCAAAGAATACATTCTTTTAAAATCTGTAAGTTATTACTGCTGCAAGTCTGCAATAAACCGAAAACAAACCGTATTTCCTATTAATTTTTTCTTTCTTTATTCATAAAGATGTCAAAGATGTTGATGGTATATGGCAAAAGGAAATCATACTGGTACAACTGTTAATAAAAGATGATAGGTCGATGATTCTTTGTTAAATACTCTACAATAAAGACAACAAAAAATACATGCCAGAGAGGTTGCAATCCAACAAAACGTAGACATGTGAAATTATTTTGCCAACTAAAGGTATGTGATATTTTCCATTACTTACATATTTGCATATATACATGTTTATATACATGCATATATACATATTAAAATATACATTTTTAGCCTGATAAAGAATCTACTTTTCTTCTTGTTAATGTCGATGGCTATTTGATTTTGTAAGATTTTTTTAGTGGCGATTGTTCCACTCATGTCACTATAGATTTAGCGATTTATTAGTCCATTTAAAGTTGTCGTTAGAAACAAAATTGCTACAAAATATTTAAATGCTTTTTCTTTAAATTTTATTAGTTTTGTTGTTTTTAGTCAATTTGTTGTTGTTATTTTAGTTTTGGGAACGATCAATTTTGTTTAGCTTTTATTTGGATTTTTGGTTTGTGTGTTATGGCACGGCCTATCTGCAGCAATTTTTAAATATTAAATTGACAATATTTTAAAATAAATATTACTAAGAATTAACTATAAAAATAAAAATAATATTTATGTCAGTTTAGTTTTAATGTTGGAATTTCTATCAAAACGTTTTATATTAATGCGTTTCAATGAATGAGAACATTCCATTTGAATAAAAATTATTTATTTTTATTTTAAAAATTTAAATCAACTGAAATGATTGTGAAAAAAGAGGTCGAATAAAGACTAGGTAATATTGGGTTAACCAAATCATATTTCATTGTTGTAATGCATTAAGAAAAAAAATTTTAGGCAAAATTTAAATTGTGAATTGGATAAAGAGAACACTGTGTAAATTGGAACACTTTCATTATAATTTAAGATTATTTTGATGTACAAATCACATCGGATTATTACCAAAGCTAAACTTTTGCCAAAAGAAAGATACGCGAATTTGATTCATTCATTATTGTTTCTATTAGAGTAAATTTAATTTACAGTAGCTTGGAATACAATTTAATTACAGTTATGAATATAGGGTATTTTTTATTTTGATCTGAATATATTTCTGCTGCTAAGCAATGAATTGAAAACGGATACTACATTTTTTGTCTCAGTAGTATTTTAAAATTATAAAATTAGTAAAATTTTTTCTTTTTGAGATCTCAAAATATTTTGGGTTTTGAATAAGTTTTAAATACTCTAAAGACTTAATATACGAGTATACAAATATGTCATTAAAATAACCAGAAAATTGTTTTGAAGTGGGTTATAGCCCTTAAGCAAGGATTACTTTCTTGTTGGATTAGCTTAGATTTAATTAGTTGGCAAGAATCCCACCATACGGCGAGATCGGGAGTGAGCATACTCCATAATGCAAGTCCTGCCAACAATCTGGCCACTACTCGAATTTTTGGTTCACCACCACCATCAGTACCTGTAAATTTAGTGGCAACACTATGGGCATAAAAAGTTCCACTACAATAAAAAGTTTTCTTTTGTAAAAAGTTATTGCACAAGAAAATTTTTTCTTATATTATTAAACTTTTAATAACTTAAAGAAATTTCAAGTAGTAGAGAAATATATAAATAGGAAATAAAACAAAAACTACGAAAAACTTTTAATATCCTCACAATTTATGAAAAGTAAAATAGTGTAACCCTATTGTTTTGGACACAATGTGTTGTTTACAGTGACTTGAAAAAATTAATATAGAAAAAAATGGAATTAACTCGTGAACATTTTCGTGCCATCATTTTTCACAACTTTCGACGTGGATTATCACGACAAGAGTGCATTGATGAACTTAAATCTTTGTATGGCGATGAAGCACCATCCTATAGCATTGTGAAAAATTGGTATAATGAATTTAATCATGGCCGAAGCTCGCTCAGCGACGAATTGCGTGAAGGTCGTCCAGACAACATTGATGCCGTGCGTGAACTCATAATGCAAGATCGACATGCGATATACCGAGAGATAGAGACATCCTTGGACATTTCTTCCACCAGCATACATTCGATACTGCATGAACACCTGGCCGTAAAAAAGGTTTGTTCTCGTTGGATCCCGCACAATTTGAAAGTCGCTCAAAAACAGGCTCGTGTAGATTGGTGCAAAGAAATGTTGCAAAAATACGATTGCGGTGCCTTAAAAGAAGTTTATAAGATCGTCGCAGGTGACGAATCATGGATCTATGCGTATGAGCCCGAAACAAAACAACAATCGACCGTGTGGGTCTTCAAAGACTAGCAAAATCCAACGAAAGTTGTTCGTGGAAGAAGCACTTCGAAGCAAATGGTCGCCTGTTTCTTCGGCAAAACTGGTCATGTGGCGACTGTTCCGCTTGAGCAACGTAGCACGGTCACTTCTGAGTGGTACACTACAATTTGTTTGCCTGAAGTCATCGGAGAAATTCGAAAAACCAACAACAGAAGACAAATCATTGTTCACCATGACAATGCGAGCTCTCACATATCGGCTCAAACCAGAGCGTTTTTGACCGGCCAAAACGTCGCATTAATAGGTCATCCGCCGTACAGCCCTGACTTGGCACCTAATGAATTCTTCTTGTTTCCGCACATCAAGAAAAAATTGCGTGGTCAACGATTTTCGTCGCCAGAAGAAGCTGTTGAAGTGTTAAAAAACTATGTTTTAGAGGTGTCTCAATCGGAGTGGAAAAAGTGCTTCGACAACTGGTTTGAGCGCATGCAAAAGTGTATAAATCATGCTGGAGAGTACTTTGAAAAACAATAAAACCATTTTTGATTATAAATATTCGCATTTTCACTATTAGGCCAGAAATATATAGAGCAGCCCTCGCAACATTTTAAAATTAAAAGGCGTCCTAATTGTCATTTTCAATGTTATTTTAACTTTACCAATAAAATATGTCTCACTATGTCGTAGAGTGGGCTTACAGCAGCGTATTTTAAGGTGTAGAAATCGTATAAAAGAAGGCGCGAAAAATAACAAACGAACAAATGACAGTATGAAATTATAAATACTCGACTGTGTTGCTATACGCTCCTTGACAACTTATAACTACAAACATTTCCCGTCATATTAAAAATTGAAAGATGGTTTAATTCAAGGATCGCTTTAAAAAGAAGTCCAGTTTGTACATTGATGTTACGTCTTTTATTTTGTATTGAAAGCGATCATTAAAATTTCACTATCATTGTTGATTATTTTATATTTATTTATTTATTTTTTTTTTTGCTATAAATCCTGGTACCTTGTTCAGTTTTTTATCTGAAATGCTAGCAAATTACACAAAAAAAATTTTGTATGAAAAAGTAACGAAAAATATTGCAGAAGTAGTACTCTGTCTTTATTGTAGCAAGAAACTGAAATGTTGCTGGGAACTAGGGTTTAAATTGCTTGCTAAAAAATAGCAACAGCACTAAAATCTTTGATTTGCTTACATGTTTTTCAGCAAATAAAAAACTAAATGTCTCAGCATTTACAAATCATTTCAATAAGCAAATGCAACAAAAGATAAAGCAACGCATTTGCTTAAGCTGAATATGTGTTTCTTTCTGCATCAAAGCAATCAGCAAAGCATTTACTTTGAAAACGATTGTTTGCTGTTGCTTAAGCAATAAGTTGATGATTGTTTCTTGTTTTTGTTGCTTTTTAAAAAAATTAAAACACCATTTAATGGTGTAATAAAAGCAAGGTTTTAAAAATGTGTTTTCTTAAGTGTTGTACGTAATAAATACATAAATGCGTTTCCAATATTAAAAGGGATGAAAAGCAGCAAGTTACAGCAAGTGAAGAAAAAGCAATCGTAGTCAGCCATAACTTCATAGTAAAGAGTTAAGCAATAGCAACAATAAAAATTAAGAGCAGCTGATTGCTTAAGTACAGCAAACGTTTTTAAAATAATTTCTTTGCTAATTGCTTTGCTGCAGAAAGAAACACATAGTCAGCTGAAGCTAATGTGTTTCTTTCTTTTTTTTTGCATTTGTTTTTTGCTTTTGCTGCATATTTTTCCACAGCAACAGTTAAGCATTTGCATTGAAAATAGTCGAGCATTTTTAATCACTGCTGGCAACATTTTACCAAAAGTTAAAATTTGTCCAAATTTCGTACTGTACGATAATTGAGACATACTGATTTTGAACAACTCTCATAAAAGAAAACATATGCATATTTTAATTTACTTGTCACATGAAAAAGGCAAAGTATAACATAGGATGGATTCCACGAGCCCCGTCACTAATTTATGCGCAATTTTTCAAGCAGCAGCTAATAAGAGGTCTCTTGCTTACATTTCTAAAACAATGTATTAAACGTGAAACAGTAAAACGTTAAATTCTTCTAATTCACAAGATAGCTACCACAATTTTTAATGCCAAATTTTCAACATGAAATAATCAATGTTGCTCAACAATGTTCACAAATTTATACAAAGTGACAGGTTTAAGATAATAATCGTTCATCGTGTGGTTATAATGTGCCATTATCCTCTTATGGAGCATGGTTTGGTTTAAAAACTTCCGACAGAGATGGTTAAGGAAGTCTCGTTTGGCAGGTACGATAGACTCTGTTATGAAAAGAAAATAGAAAGTCGAAAATAAAAGCCATTGATTACATGAAAAGTGAAATTAAGGCAGTTGTAAAATAAAAAGCACGATAGCTGCCAATTATCTAGAAATTTATATTTCATTAAGATTAGACAGTGTAAGTTAAAGAAAATTATAACTAAAATTGAATTTCAGAAAAAGAAGGACATTAAAGTATTATAAAGAAACTTTGAAGAAAAAATCCAAATTTTTCTGTAATTATTCACCACTAAAATACTTGCTTTTACATCACAAAAAGTCATTTTGAAAAAGCCTCAATAATAATAAAAATTATATTATATTTTATATACAACTCATTAAACTGTCTATATCCATTAACATAAATCACACTTTGTTTTAATTTTATACTTTTACCAATTTGAGTTGTATATTCTATATTAATTGATGTTTCTGTCTCAATTAAAACCCATCAGAAAAAAAAACATGAACGGCCAAAAAAATATCAACGCCACAACCAATCATCCAATATTATTTGTCTTTTAATTACCGAGAATTCATAAATGTCCAAAACTCACAACAATTACCATAAAAATTTCTTTTCGTCAAGTGAAAATTTCTCAAAAAAAAAACCTCAGCAAAAAAGAAGGAACAATTTATTCCCAAAAAAAAAAAGAAAATTATACTGTATATTTTAAATTAAGACGTACAATTCATATTTTTATTTGTTTTAAATTTATAACCCAAAATATATGAAAAATATGAATTTCCTTTAAATCATCACAAAAAAAAACAGCAAAGAAAATTTTTCAAGAATTTAAGGAAAAGGTGGTGGGGGTTAGTAGGCCCAGTTGTACACGTAGCAGCCATAAAAGACAAAAAAATTTAAATTATGATAATGGCACTGTTCACCCGGTCACCGTAAATTTCGTTAATGTTTTGCAAAACAAGTGTAGGATTTGATTTAAATTGACAAATGCCATTTAAGCAGCAGCAATCATTATTTTCGTCTCTTTCATTACAATTTGTATTATTTATGAGTATATTGTTTGTTTAATTGTCCGCATCTCTGGAGACAATTAAAAATGATCAATGTGATGAAAGCATAATGCAAATGACATGTAAAAATTGCAATAAAAAAGAAATCAAAATAATTTTAAATATTGAATGAGAAAGAAATTAAGATATAATGCAAGCGACTTTAAGAATTAAATAAAATTATAAAGATTTCGATAAGGAAGGACCTCACTATCCGCCAGAAGATTTTTTTTTCGAAAGCATAAGGCTTAAAAATATCTCTTCTCTATTTGAATGAATTATTTTTACGAAAATGTGATTTGGCAAAATTTCTTAAATATGTAACAGCGAAAGTTGATGTTAAGGCCGGGACAGATAGAATCCGTTATACGCTGTACTTTGACATATTCGCCTGAAGTCAAAGTAACGAAGGATGAGGTGAACACAATGATTACTTTGCTGACGGATTTTAAATCAGCTGTAAATCATTTCATTAGTGTTGCCAGAGAAAGACAGGAAAAAAGATGCATTTATTTTATTAAAAGTAACATTTAAAAAAATAGCAATTTAATGTTATTTGTGTAAAATCGAGGGAAATTAAATATTATTTATTATAATTTTGTTATTGCAGAACGCCATGTTGATGTCGAAAGTAGCTGTCTGAACAGAAGCAAGCCCACTTTAATTTATCCATTTATTATCATATTTCACTTTTTGGTTTTGAAATTTAATATTATAAAATTTAAAATTTTTCAAATTATTTGAAAATCAAAATTATTTTAAAATTTTGTTATCAAAGTCGAACATAAACAAAAATTAGCTGGACTATTAAGACCACCTGTAAATTATTGCGCCTTGGTATAAAATATAGTAAAAATTTTTATTCCATAATTTAGGGAAAACATAGCAACATTCATTCATTTACTGAACAAAAACAATACGAAAATAAAAAAAGAATAACGTATGAAACAAAATTTCATACCGATGATACTCATGAGGATTTAAATTACTGTTCAATAAAATTAGTTAAAGTACATTTTCTTTGAAAGATTGAGCTTCGATAGAATTAACTACACTAATTATATAAGAAACACCGTAATAAAAGACATATTAGAGCCTTATTTGCTTAAAACTTCAACATAAAATTACTGACAATTTTTCTGTAATATATTCCAGCACTGCCTGAAAGAAATTTAAAGACAACTTTCTTCTGAATCGAGGTATTGGTACGGTTAACAAATTTTTTAGGCGCAATAACTGAAGTTGATAACAATTTTCGCAAGTTTGAACAGAATGCTTAGTTATCCGCACGAAAAGAACCTCATATTATTTCTCAGTTGGAAAGAATTGTTGCAAGAAACATTTTTCTGTTTCTAAACATGAAGCATGAAACATTTCGTGAGTTCTCATGAATTGAACAGAGTAAAACTTCTACAATATTATTTTTTGTTTATTTTAAACTAATTTTTAATATGAGATTTTTATTGCATTTGTAGGTAACCTTTTCAAAAGTTACAAAAAATGTAAAAAATGTAACTAAACGGCAATTCTGCTTTTCATGTATTTTCAAAAAAAAAGTACACATAAAACATAGTTGGAGTTAAAAGAAGACAAAGAAGAAGAAGCAATTAATAGCTGTCAGAGTATTCAACGTATGTCAAAAGTTGAAGTACTTTGCGTTGACGGACTCGTACTGATTGTGACATCGCTCATAAGAAAACATGTATTCTAACTGACTTGTCAGTTGAATACGTCCAAGTTTAGCATATGTCGAATTTTATGTGCCCTGGCCTTTATGCGTTAAAAATGAATGTGCAGTGAGTGTGAACAGAATAAAAAAAAAAACATAATAAACGAAAGCGAAACAGCCGTGTTTGTAAGCGGATGATCAGTATTATGATAAATAGAAAACAGCATTTAAAACTGATCGGAGTTGGAGAAGACGCCTGTGTGTAGGGACAGCAGATCAGACACCTTAACTTCTTATATGCAAAACAGCAGATGTAACAGTTATGGCACCTGTGCAATGCAAACAATAAAATCAGGGACCAATCGACGACGATCTATTTTCTAGCAGAAAGGAAAGTACCAACATACCACTGTGTATTGCAGAAGGGGGTTGTATGCATGAAGGGCCTGGTTGGTTAACAAGTGTATCTCTGGTTTGGATAGTTGAAAGGATTCGTAGCTTGAATGGCTGCGTTAGTGCTTTAAAGCGCACCCCTATTCAACAAGATCGCGAGTACAGATCTAGCCAGAGCCACAAAGAAGTTAGATTGAAAAGCCAAAGTTAAAGTGCTACATGCGGCTATGACGAATCTTATATATATTCTTCGCTATAAATCGGCATAAGAAATTCTTTTATACTATAAAAATTTTCTGTTCAAAAACAAAAAATTATTTTTCGTATTTTGTAAAGTTTTTCTAAGTAAACGAAAATGTTACTATATTAGATCCTAGTATATGTTCCCCAAATAACTTTTTTTTTTGAAAATGCTCTAAAAAACACATTGGATGGTCAGTTGGCTTCAACTCCTGAACCAATTGGACATTGTATGGCGTCATACTAAGATCGTTATGCAAAATTCGTCTCAATGATGTCTCTGAAATGTTCAATTGTTGAGAACGACGATGAATTGATGTTGATGGCGCTTCACGCACACTTTTTACCACAGGAGCAATACTTTCGGGTGCACGCACTGTTTTTGGCTTTTCACGCTTTGGTTTATCGATAAGGATGCCAGTTTCTTTCACTTTTATCGCAAGATAACGAAAATACATAGCTGACGGTGCTTCTCTTCTTCCAAAATCCGTACGCAATTTTTGCTCACATTGTGCAACACTACCATGATTTTCAAAGTAATTTCGCAATATTTTCCAGGGTTGTTCAAGCATTCAGCGGAAAGATAAAACTAATATATTTCAAATCAGACATGTACTAAGCGTTAGCATTCTCAAATTAAGCACTAGTTGAAAAAAAACGTAATATTGCGGACTCTATATAATTAATTGATGAAAAAGTAGCTTTTTAATTAGTTTCATATCATAAACCCAACCAAGAATACAATCAAAAGTTTAAAAAATGATATAGGAAATTAGAGGCAGGCTTAGAGTTTTGCCCGCTTCCTCGAAGGATATGCACCGGTCTTTAATAATCTTCAATAGAAAAGTTTCGAAACAATGTCTGGTCGATTGGCGCATTTAAATTCTCTCTAGCTTATTTAGTGCCTTGGCAAAGGTGATTTGAACATGAGCATTCATATATGGCGGACATCGCTCAATCCACTGACTTCACTTTACATAAAAACTCAGAATATATGAGGTCGGAAATGGATATTGTAGATATTACAAACGGAAAAAAAATTTTGATATATCCGTTGGCACCTGTGGTGAAGTGTACAAAAGTAGCATTGAAAAAGAAGCTGAAAAACGCAAAAAAATTATATTTTTTTACAATAATATTTGAAGATGTAAATTATGGTTCTATTGGCTTATAAAAATTCCTTAATGATTTATCCAACATTATATGGATTCATGAAGGGCGAGGGGAGAATGTCAATAAGATGTACGCAATTGGATTTATAGTATTATTGATATTTTAACCACATTGGTTGAAGTTATATGCCCGGGTTCTTTCTTTTTTGATTCATTTAGTTGAGTATATCTGCTTGATGTCTCGTTATTGTACTTAAAAACATTAAGCAATCCTTTACAAATTAAACTTTAGTAATATAAAATTGCGTCAAATTTTCTAAGGATATGAAGCACATTGACTACTTGCTAGACTTTTATTCTTTTTAGTTTTGAGTTAATCAGTTATCCTCCTACGACTTGGAGATGGTCACATTAAATGTTCGAGGTACAATTACCACATTCGTTTGTTATTTTTTTAATTTTGCTATTTTCTTATTTAATATAAGCAGAATGGGTTCAGGTTAATATAATCAAGACTAACCAACGTCTTTACCATACGGTAATCTTTAAATTTTATTTTTAAAATGCATAAATAAATTTTCCAATTAACACAGGAATAGGTAGCGTGTTTGTCATGACAGTTTGAGGGAGTTTACATTAAGGGCATTGTATCAGCTACAAAAGTCATGATGCAGAAGTTTGTTGGCAAGAGGTGTAGAGAAGCTTACGGGGTAGCAAAAGTAGGACGAAATAAATATTCATGACTCTTTTCAGTTTTTTCTCTCATTTTTCTCTTATCCCTATTTCTCTATTTCGTTTTTTGCAGTTCTATGCTTGAGCGGTGTTACCAAAGAGCTGTTTTTTTGTCTATATTGCTTAAAAATTTTTGAAAAATTTATGCATTTAGTTTATGGCAACACTTGAAAAATTGATTGATAAAACATCAGAAAATTCTCTCACTTGCTACAAAAGAGTCATAGTGTAAACGCTTGATGACTTACGGAGATGCTCCAAAATAGAAAACAATAAAAGAGTCAGCTACAATGCCCTTAATGTAAAACCACTCTTTGCGACATTCAGTCTGGAAGTAGATAAAGTTTAGCTGACGATTATTGGCAGTACTTACAACGTTCTATTAAAAATATCATTTGTTTTCTCTTTGAAGCTTTAAAGCAAACGCGAAAAGTTTGCAACTTCTTTACCTCTCTTCGCTTATCTTCTTGTATTAATGTTCTCTCTGCAGTGAAATCTGAGTTAATGTTATAACGAATATTCGTAAATTGCCGATCATCCGCATGCAAACTGAGAAGAATTAAAAACTTTTCTTCTTTTGAAAGTTTCAAATTCAACGGCAAAGTAAAGATTTAGAACTTGCCCGAAATGCCATCTATTGACATTTGTTTAAACTCTGTAATATATGAAAGATAATAATATTATTGTTTCTGATCTCAAATGCTGTTACTACTTGAAACAGCCTAAAATGCACATATGTGTACAGACGGTCTGAAGAAGTATTAAATACAATGCTCTCAAATTAATTATTGCTGAGAAGGGAAGGTGATTTCTCTGAAGTTCTTTAAAATGATTTTTCAACCGGCAGCCAGTTGAAAAACAATATATAAATTAAAGAGGGTCTACAGTTATTAAAATTTTATACATTGTGTACTAAATGTTAAATTGTCGTTTTTACACTTTAATAATATACTGTTCGGGCAAAGTTCGATATAACAATATTCACACCTGTCTCTCATCCATAAAGTTGATAATGCCTAATAGCCATTACTGCAAGCTTTGCAATAACCTTCCATCTAGTTATCGTTCCCGCTTGTAAACGTAATATTGAATTATAAATTTCTCAGATTTAAAAAGTCAGTTGGTTTATTCGCCTCCTACAAGTTGCTCACTTCAATCTGAATGAGTAATTATAAACAATGATTTTTAGGGAGAATTAAAGTGGTAAAACTTCATGAAACTTTTCATTACTAACTGTTGTCAGATTATAACTTATATGAAGAGAAGTCATGGTGTTCATTCCATCTAATATATTTTTCTTTTCAATGTGCAAAACTTTTAGGCTAACGTCTGCCATAAATGCTGCCTTAAAATTTTCCCCAGGAATTTATTATAGCTGGCATAACGATGATGTGCTTGGTAGATAAATCAATGCAGCTAAAAATTCTCTTTTTAAGGTCAATGATCACTTAAATCTATATTTTTAAATATCCCAATTTTTAATTTCGGTTCCTGTAATTATTTCACTTCTATTGAAACATAAAATATTTGAATCTTAGCACGTTGGCATAATGCTTAGGATTTAATTTAGTCATATTTGACAATGTAATTTTAAAATTTTTTAAAAACCGAAAATATTAAAATTTATTTGGGACCATCGTATCAAATAAGTCAAGTTTAGTGTTTGACCAACTTTTATCTTATTCCCTATGATTTCCTATATCTAAAACGTTTTTTCATATACATATACTTCAAATCATATGGCCCAGTAGTCTCATACTAGTTACTAAAATAATCAATGTAATTAAAATTATAAAAACAGACACTTAGTAAAACTTTGCAAATTATAAAAATAAAATATTTCTAATTGCACACACATTTTTACCAATTTATTTGTAAGTTATGTTTTTGTTCGATTTTCCAATTGTCTAAAATGAGAAATGTACAAAATATCACATGTCAAATTTTTGCAATAGTCACTTTAATACATGTCTCGTTGTCACATGTACAAACTACTGAAGCGACCACATTTAGAGAATACATGCGAAATTCATTGTAAGAATGAATATGTCGAAATTTTATCATTCTTTTATATTGAGATAAAAATTGCCTGATTTAGCGTCTTAAAGTAATCGAATACATCAATCCAAAGTACTTGTGATAAATTAGATAAGAAAACATTTACTCTGGCCTAAAAAGTCAAAATGCTGTAATTTAAAATATGATTTTTCTTAATTAAGATCAGCGAATCGTCTTTTAAATTTCTTATCGGTTATTCAATAGCGGGTTACTATTGAACAATCGATTAGAATAATGTTTAAATCCTTAAAACACCATTCTAACATACTTTAAACAAAACATCGTCAGCATCATCCTGTATTGTCACAAAATATCACAAATTAAGCTGAAAAAGGGGTTGCGAATTTTCAGTGTAAGGGAGAATGGAGTCTGTAACATAGAAAATAAATGAACATACTATTACACCACTTTCATGGGTCTCAGTTGTTAAAAAAAATTATGCTTAAGAGAAAAATATTAAAAATCACAAAATGATTAAAAACTTGGTCGTCACTTTACACATACAGAATCAAATATATATATTTTTTTTTGTTTATTTTTGGCACGACTCTTTCTATTCTATACCCTCACATTAAAATCCTTGATGCTAAAGGGTGGTGCAATTATTATTTTTGACAATATGAGTATTTTAGAACTAATAAAAGTCCAATCTAGCTGTGTAACTGTTTAAAGCTGTCATTAAAATACATGTACAGTGTAGATCAAAATTTGTTTTTAAATTATATATCTAAACACATAAACAGAAAATTGAATCTAAATTTTTCTTCTTTATGCGAATTATCACGAGCGAAATATTGAAAAAGTCCATATAAAAAAATTACTGCGAAATAAATAATAAATAAATAATGTTGCTGAAGTAGCACTCTGTTTATTTGTGAAATAGTCACGAAATGCTTCTCGCAGCATGTTTACCAACTAAAAACTTTTCTTGGCAACATTTTTTTTTTCAATTACGAATTAACCCTTATCGGACGCGACTTTTCACACGTTTGATTCTCACCAGGTTGTAGTTATTTTTAACAAATATGAAAAAAAAACCATAGTATGTTATTATACATTTATATTCATTTCTTTTCAGTTTTGTTACAAATTATTTATTTTTTGTACAACTACTACATGTCTGAGTTTCTGATAATTATTTATATACTTGTAAGGTATGGTATTTTTTGAAGCAATCTCCAACATGAAGAAATGGTTTTCTCTGGCATGTTGTATAGGAACTATAACTCTTCTTTTCTTAGAAAATAACGAAGCGTTATTGCTAAACTCATCACTAGAGCTTAAATCACTTTCAGAAATTTCTTTGATATTTATATTTTCTTTATTCATTTTATGGGCAAAAAATAAATTCAGACATTAAAAAAAAGAATTGAAAGTTTATTGCACAAGTTAAATGCTCTGCTGATAACGACAAACTGAAAAGATTCTTATGCTCAAACGGTAACGGTAAGTACGTATTTTCAAATGGTAACGGTAAATTGAAGAAATGAATGCATTTTAAAAACAAATCTCATCAATAGACAGTATGTTTCGACATAATTCGCCTTGTCACTTCACACGTGCCATACGACCGTTGCAGAAAAGTACTGTTGTCACGTCAGAGGTGACTTACGACCGATAAGGGTTAACATAAGCAGCACTGTTTTCGCCATTTTTTAAAACAAACCGTTTGTTTTGATTTATTTTTATGTGCTCAAAAAATTTATAAAAAAAAAATTAAAAAAGTGGACATTAAAAAAAAAGACAAAAATTAATTAATTTATTTATTTTTCGTCGTCTTTAGTAAATTTTAAATTAAAAACGCTGTGTTGGCACTAGTAGCTAATTGTCAAATTTTTCAAGCGAAATAATGCATGTTGCTCAACAAAGTACTGGGCTTAATAGTGAAGAGCCAATGTAAGCGGCATGCGGACGCGGGCGGCAATCAGCTGTGCTTTTTGCCGCTTGAATTTAGTTTTTTTATATAGACAAATGAACGGGGTTTTTTGAAGTAGAAACTTGTAAAAAATATATAAAACATTTTTAGTTTTTTTGAAGCCGAAATAAATAATTTTAATTGCCAAAAATTTTAAAAGGAAATAAATAAAATGAATAACGATGAAGTGAAAAAAAGAAACACAAAAAGAAGACTATGGATGATTTGACAAATCAAAGCGGCAAAACGAAAAGTTGAACTAAATTCAACTAAATTCATATTATTAATAATTATTTTGTGTCAATATTTACCTGTGTGATATCTACCGTATTTTTTAACTATTGAGCAAGAGGTATACCAGTGAAATCATTAGCCCAATTCACAATCTTATGCAAATGGTCTTGCATCATTGCATTTGCAAAATTGTGTAGAATATTTTAAGTCTACACCAACAAAACATATAGTAATGAGTAAAATATGCTACACAATTTTGCAAATGCAATGATGCAAGACTATTTGCACAACATTGTGAATTGGGCTATTGTGTAGTTTATATTGCATACTTTTGACTATTTTAAAACTATAAATTTGACGACCATGTTTACCAATTTAGCCCTGTGGAGACACTCTTTAAATTCTGAATTAAGATCGCACTTTCAATAGTTTACTCACAAAGTGATTTTATTAATTTCTATTATTATATCTTTTTTGTTGCAACTATTTTGATCTCTACTTTTTGAACTCCCTCCCTTACTGAATTTAACATACATATGTATGCATTCAATTTCTCTTGCTACCAAAAATTAAAAAAGCAACAAAAAAGAAATTCATATTTAACAATGCCAAATGTGACAGTTAAATGTTACAAAACATTTTATATTTTTTGCTTTGTTTTATAAAAAAGAACAATTTTCGTTCATTTACCAAATGAGCAAAAATGTTGAATGCATAATATAAAAATAAAAAAAAATTAAAAATAATAACAAATACTTTTGATTATTTATTCTTTGCTTGTTTTTTTGTTTTGCATGCCAATCTAACACTTCATGTGCGAAAAAACGTCAAAAAGTTTACAACTCACAATTGTTTTATACACTTTTTTTTCTGTTCTGTTTAAATTATGTAGATAATTTTTTCTTCTTCTTGTTCTGCTGTGATTTTGAATGGGATATTAGTTATTTTCTGCATAAGAAGGTTGCCAGATTCGATGTTGTTATTTTACACATTATATAAATTTCATTTCTGGTAGCTTTTGCAATAATAACATTTAAACTCTGATAAACCGACATGTATCTGCTGATAATGATAAATATATTGCAGTCCAGTTGATTTTGATTTTTGATTTTGATTGAATTTTGAGAAATATTTCGTAAATATGAATTCAAAAAGGAGAATTATTATTAAACATTTAGCCAAAAAAATAAAGTAACGCTAAATCCTAAAACATTAGAAAAGGACGGTGGAATTGAAAAAGAATATCAAGAAACCAGTCAAAATCTACAAAACCTGAAATGGTAAAAAGCAGCAATTGCCCAGAATGTGGAATTTGACAACTTATATTTAACAATTAAGAGTGATATATTTGTCTTTGCCGAATCTTATGTATCCTTCACCATATTGACAGAGAATTAAAAAAAATTTTAAGTACTATTTACATAAATATAATTTTACATAAAAATGCCATCATGTTCTTAATGGGTTAAGCATTTTTTTAAATTTTAGTATTTTCTTAAAGATCTCTTTAAAAGCTTTAAAATGATAACCATATTGATATTTTAAAAAAATTGAAAAGTTTAGATGGCCATAACTCGGAAAATAGAGGCGAGCGCCAATTTTTTCACTTCATTTTTTTTTCTTATCTTTTAACTCTCTATCGCCGCAATTTTTTTTTTTTATGACATGGAAAAATTAGAGGCAGGCGTGGTGGTTTGCCCGCTAGTTTAAATGACAAAGACTGCTCTTGCTGATTATCGATTTAAATTTCGTATTTTAATTGTCTCTAGCTCATTTAGTGCCTGGGCAAATTTGGCATCAACCCGAACATAACGGGCAGTCAGACAGCGCTCAATCGACGAGCTGGAAGTGGATATTAAGATATTACAAACGGAATGACAAATTTAGATATACTATTTTTTCAAACTGGGTGAAGAGTATAATGAAATGGAATTTTTAAAATAGCACCCTGATTCACGGTGATAATGACACACGCCAGGAATACGTGGTCAGGCGGGCGCGTAGTCTTTTGTCAACCCGAGAAAAGACTTGCGTATATCTCGGTTTCAGGTGGGGACATTTTTATCTCAATTGAAGTCGCAATAGAAGTTGTCAATTTCGCACCAGCTTAAATAGATGCTGATATTATTGGGGACCAACTTATTTGGGGGTAGACAAATCTGCAACAACAGTAGGAACATCAATTGTCTTTGGCGTGAGTTTAAGAGTAGAAATAGAACCTCACGGTTGAGGATGCGGTTGTTTTTTTTATATCGATTTTTGACAATAAAAAACGATCAAGGAATCTATTTTAATTTGAGTGCGTTTTCTCTCAATATTTAATTTTTTCTCTTTCAGCGTGTTGCCACAGTTTTATCGTTTTTCTAACAAGAAATACTATTTGTTAATATTTTTTGTGAATGACTAGGAATAAAGAAGAAAAAGAAAATATAAATGCCATTGAAAAACAAGAATAATTTTAAAATTTTCCAATTATTGATTGTTTACATTTTAATAAAAAAAAAAAATAATAAACAAAAAATAAAAATTACAAGAAAATCCGCATCAGTCGCCGCACTTCATTTTATTTGTTTTTTCTCTGACATGCGGAAGCAGTCGCCTCAACCGTAAGGTTGTATTTCTACTCTAAATTTGGAGCTGAGCGTGCATTAGCACCAAAAACAAAGAGAAAAAAAGCGCCGCAGAGACTAGTACCAGACGCACTAAGCGCAACGCTCACACCAAGTCCTTTATACGCTAAACAAATTAAGGTTTATTTGTTAAAATAAGATATATATTCACCCCTATCGTGAACAAAATGTGAAAGTTTTGTTCCCATGAAATTTTCATTCCCCATGAAGAGAAAATTGCTATCGTGAATTTCATGCGAACGTTTGTTCCCGCTATCAATTCGTACTGAATGCAAATTAGAAAGAAGAAAATATAAATAGGGAAAAAAATATTCCAAATTTTTTAAAGTTAAGTGATTTGTGCTATTGTATTGTTGCAAGAGGAGAAGATACTACAACAGAGAACAATTTTATTTCAAGAACGTGACGTGCAACACGCGTAAAAGGCCTTATAGTTACCCTAGACGCAAAAGGTCCAAACAATGGACCAAAGTGGGCTGTGTCAATACGGCTGCCTGCCTAACCTACCCTAGACCTTGCTACTGACCCATTTCAATAAAATAAATTTTTATATCTGAGTTTTTCTATCTCCATTTTTTTCATTTAAAAATGGTTTTAATAAAAAATCTTTATAAATTTATAACCAATAGATCTCTTTGTTTTGCATCTTGATGAGCATAATGTCAGTCTGCATTGCAGTAACTGATATCGAATCAAAAAATGTGTTATTGATGTAAATTTTCTAAATAAAACATATAAAAACTGGTATAATGCAAAATTTAAGTGAACAAATCTAAGGGAAAAGTGAAAAAATTTCGAGGGAAAAAATCAATCATGATAAGGGGAATTTTTGTTTACGTGAAAAATTGTTCACGTGAACTATTCACGATTGCAATTTGGGGAAAAGGGAAAAAATTTCGAGGGAAAATATATTCATGATAGGGGTGATTAAAACATTTGCTTTCCACAATCATATATTGTTGGAAATAACATAATATTGTTTTCATATAAAAATAAAAAATACTTTTTGCTTCTCTTTTGCCTGCATAAACGTTATAAAAACGAAACTTGTAAGCTATAAGAAAACAAACAATTTCAGAAATTTAATATTAACATTTGGTCGATATTTTATAGAACGGGAGTAATTGTTTTGATGGCCGTGGTCAGCAAAATTGATATTATTTACAATCTGCAGTAACCAAAAGAAATAAATATAAATCCATAGAAAAGTAAACGAAAAATAATATTTTCATTTATGTATGTATGTATAAAAACTATAAGAAACCATTAGAATACATTTACATAAAATCATAGACCAACATTGCTACACATCAAAATATTTAAACACAAGAAAATAAATTCAACAAAATATCGCATGGAGAAATGAAAATGATGGAAAGACAAATAAAAAAAGAAGAAATAAGGATAAAAATATTTAGGAATAAACAAACCCACACACAAACTCACACGTAAATACAATAATAGCATTATACCCAGAATAAACGTCCATCATTGGTAAGAATTTTTATTTGGAATTAAGGAACGATGATGGTTGATTGTGGATGAAAACATTATGTATATAGAATAGATAAATTGTATAAATAAATTTTAAAAATATTATAGTCATATCAAGTAGAACAATTGTACAAAAAAAAATAGAAAATAAAAATCCGTCTAGAAAAGGAAACAAAACCATCAAAACCATTTTTGGTAAAATGACAAACTGAAACGAATGAGAAAGTTTACTTATGCCAAAATATATCACAAAAAACAAAAAAAAAATAGCAAAAATGAAAGACCAACAATAGCAAAATAACATCAAGTGATATACGACAGCAAGTTTTGAAATAGCATGGAATGTTGGTGTTATGGGTTTGGTTGTTTTTCTCATTTAAATATAAGCACTCTACGGCTACTGAGGAACATGTTAGATACTACATTTACTAGAATATTCTTATTGCTGCTTAAAAGCTCTTTTTTGTGTATGAGAGAGTAGAGTTTAATTTTTAAATCTTTCAGATTCAAATTTTAATAAAATTTTTAATTGACTCAATTACAAATTTAATTGAAAAATAACTACAAATTATGATATTTAATCAAAAAATCCAAAAACAATTTACTTATAAAATTAATAATTGAATTAAATTATTTAATAACTTTTTTTTTTTTGAATTTTTTTCTAACCAGGATTTGAACCATCGATTTTATTTTCGGCTTTTTGGTTCTTTTTAAATAATTTCTAAACATTTTTAGAAAGAAAAATTATTTACAAATGTATGCGGACGTTTTCCAAAAAAAAAAACAAGAAAAATTAGACGCTAGCAGAATGAAATGCAGCATTTTCTGGACCGCCGCATTCTTCATCTGCATTCTTTGTATCTATCTACCTTATGTTATGTACGTCGTACACATCATCTATTTAACCAACTAATCTTAATGTTAATTAGGTGAGACGAAGTTCACACACAACTTAAAGCTTTTCTTTTTCGTTCTCTCTGTAACTCATCTTGTACATTTGTTGTTGCTTTTTTGTGCTAGCCATTGGGTAGCCACGAAATGCAACTTTTTATTTTTAGTTATTCATACGTGTTTGCTCACAACATTATAGACGCTGTTTTAGTATCATATTGACTGTTATGAGTTAAGTATGAATGTCAATACGCGGTGCTTAGCGTTTGTTTTAATTTTTAATTTTTTCCTGACCAGGATTTGACTTTATTTTCGGCTTTTTGGTTATTTTTAATTAATTTCTAAACATTTTTAGAAATAACTATTCTTTCGGACTGTAATCTATTAAAAGTTAATAAAATTTTAATTGTTGCAAAAAGTTTTTCTGTGTAGACACAATGTTTTTTTTTTTATTAAATAGAATTGTTTACTATTAGAAATTGTTGAATCCTTCTAGCTTTTATAGCAAACATAAAAAACGTCATATTTTAACTACTTGAATGGACAAAAAAAATATACTTCATTTGGTGTAACAATTACTATCACAATTCTGAGATACAACTCTGAAACCATATTGGTTACAGAGGTGAAATCTTCACAGAAATTGTATTGTTATGGCAAGTAATAAATATTTACTTGAATGAAGTCAAAAATTTAAGGGTGTTCATATATAGATGTTATTTTCATGGGATGGCCACAGAGTCGCTCGATAAAATAAGTAAAGCTTAAAATTTAGAAAAATAATAACAAATATGTTTTAGTCAAACAAATTTTTTTTAAAGATTTGAAAATGATTTCAGGCATATGATTATCGCAGCTGTCCTTTTCTTCGTTTGTAAGGAAATAAAATTCATTGAAACCATCAGCGTGTAAGCCGCACCAAATGGTGCAATTTTGTAAATATAACGAAGTCTGCAAGTTCAGTTAATAAATGATTTCATTCAAAATGCCGCAATTTTGTTTATTATTAGACTGGTTAAGCCTCCTGGCTAAACAAAATTTAACGATTTGATGCCAGACTTTCAGAGCAAAACTAGATAATTTGGTAGCGTTTTTCAAGCGACAATCTATTAGCGATGATTGTCCACGGCATACTAGTTTTGAATGTCAAAAAGTGTGTGAAGTGGTTCGTTCACCTTCGCAAATACTACTTTGTTTGTTCATACACGCACAAACATGCTTTTGATGTGGTTATAATAACCGTATTGTCTTCTTTGTTGCATTGTATAGTTGCGAAGAATAAATTATAGTTGTTTTCAACAATACTTCAGTCACCATAAACATTTTTCTGGTAACATTTGACCATTATATGGTTACTGTGCACAATAATACAATATGGTTGGTTTTACTTATAAAAATTTTACCCACAACCAAAGTTTTAAAACCTATAAAAAATAATATAATATACGTAACCATAATATGTTTTTAATAATAAGAATATGATTAAAAGCAAACAAAATGTTGTTTGCGTTTAATAATATTTTGTTCTCGGTCTTGACAGAATGCTTTCCTATCTGTTTAAAGTTTAAATTGTTTTTATGTTAGAGAAAATGAAAAATAAATTCATGTCATGTCAATATGAAAACAAATAAAAAGGTAAGCAAAACATTTCAACAATAGTTGAAATGCATTCATGTAAATGTATGTGAAAACATAAATCGTTATTATTGTGTTTAAAGCACAATTGTGAAAGCATTTTGCAATTAAAGCTGTTATACATCAACAATATCTACTATTATAACAAAATATATCACCACAGAGGCCAGATAAACGTGTTAGAAGTTTTGAATAAATGTGGAATCAGTTCCGAATTACCATAACGTATCGTATGATATCTTCAATATGAGTATATAGCGTTTACTCCATAAATTAATGTTGCCGTAGAAATGTATGAACATACGAAGCCGTTATTTAGGCTTATATTTTATATTGTTTAGATAAATGATTTTTGTAGCCTATGTGTCCAAGAGTTTTAAATATAAATCACATGTAGTAATCAAGTAATTGATTTTTGTTGTGTATTTATATTTTTAAATAACTTCTGTGATAAATCAATAATAAATTAAACTAAGCTTTTATGTCAGGAAATCTTTGTACTTACGTGACTATATTATAGGATTAATCCAATTATATAACATAACATTTTCAACCATACTATGATATTTTAATTTAAACATTTAATGTTTGAACATATTTGTTTTTAGATAGAACCATGTTATTGTTATGCTAGACAACGATTTGGTTACAAAACCAGCAACAATGGTTAACAATCATATAATACAACCAGAATATGTTACTCTTAGATTATGGTTACCTCTTTATGTTTTTTTTTTCGTGTAATATTTAATTAAACAAAAGAAAATTGATCTTATATTCATAAATATTTTATTTAATGTCGGCAATTGCATGTAGAATACAATATTAGATAAATGTCCATCTCGCTTAGCTTAGAGTACATTTTTTATTACATTTTCACATATATCACACGGTATTTTATTAATTTCATATTTTTTTTGAGTGTCTCAATGTCTCTGGTGTCTTTGAATAAACGTTACTTTTTAGATATCCACACATAAAGGAATACGGAGCAGTTAAATTAGACGACCGTGGAAGCTAATCAACATCACCATTTCTTGAAATAACTTCTTGTGGAAAGAGATCTCTCAGCAACTCCACTGTAATCCTGGCTGTGCGCGAGTGGCAGCGTCTTGTTGACACCAAGTTGTATTCCATGCTTGCGCTTAACATCTACAGACCTTTTTTTCTGTCATTCACTACACCATAAATAGTACATTTTGTTCGCACATTGTTTCTCCTAAAAATTTCAAGTACCTTTCTCATCTTCACAGTAATCAATAATAGATTTTAATATATTGTTTTAATGATTAAAACATGTTGGTCTATCGAATATTTTTCCACGTGTGTACTTTTCGACTGCCAAATGTGAAGTGTCAACTTATACAAAAGAAAATTATAACTGAATGAAATTTATATCCTTTCTGAGTTCAGCTCGTACTAGGTTGATTAGTTTTTTGCGTTAGAATAAACGTTTCGAATCTTAAAATTACACTAAATACGTAATAGTGTCATGTTTAACTATAGCGACTCTCATAAAGCCTGCAGTAGAGTAAAAACATTTTTAATCTCTTAACTTCATTTCTGTTAGACATTTTTAATTTTTAAATTTGGTAATATCAGATTTATTTCAGCATATAAAATCTTTGTAAAACTAGATTCACATTTTTTGGAGAGCAGGTAGTGAAAATCAAATTTATTGTGGTTTTTGTCAAACTCACTATACATGGAATCAATTTTCCATTTTTAATTTTTTTAATAGATGTCATACGAAAAAAAATTTATTTGAAATAAATCTTAAATAAATTTTAGCAAATTGTGATCGATTGAAAATAGATCAAAAAATTCTAAAAGTCCTGAGCGAAATAACAAATCCTGTAACAAATTAGAGCCATTTAAAATATTAATGTTAAATATCTTAAATTAAGAAAATATTTTTCACAAAAATAAATAAAAAATTTAACAACAGTTAATTATTTTCGAGAATTTTTAAAGTCAAGGGGTAAATTATGGCATTCGAAGAAGTTTTAATAGGAATTAAATGTAAATTTCGGCCGATATTAAATATTGTATTCACCTCCAAGTTTGTGAAACATTTATTAAGATCCGTCACTTGGATGAATGTTTAAAAATACATTTAAAAATTGATCATATCGTTGAAGCAAATCTCTTATAAACTTATTTTTAATAAAGTGTTACAAACAGTCTACTTAAATCACTTAAGTCTTGTTCTTGTTATTTTGGTTAGTATTCCTTGGCCAAAAATAAATACAAAAAAAAAACAAAAATAATTTAGAATATATTTTTGTTATTTGGCCCACAATTCATAGACAAATTCTTAGTTTAACATTGACGAGAAATGTCCTTGCTTAACGTTGCTATCCTGATTGCTGCAAAATTTCTCTTTCTCTGGCACCTAAAAATGATTCACATAAACTTTTCTATCATTCGTAACAATAGAAAAAAAAGGACATCAATAAATTTAGAAAACTTTTCAAATTCTTCTACTCCTCACTCCATATTCATATCCGCTCCTTAAAGTTATTATTGAAATAAAGAGGAAAGAAAAGAAAATCTAATAAAATGTTTAATTTATGTTTTTTCATATTTATTTTATTTAAGTTGCTCTCCCATTTTTTTTTTTTTTTTTTGTTTATTTATGTCGCTGTTTTTCATGATACGACGTTTGCAAATCGTTGTCAAAATATTGTATCTGCAGTTTTTTTAGAGTGATTATAAAACATTTCTAGTTTAATGTATTCACAAGTGCGAAGGATGTATCAAAATTACTGAAGCAGGTGGAGCAAATCAAAACCTTAATTTTTTACGGTAATAACCGCTACCCCTTATTTAAGAAGTACAAAAAGTAAGAATCCAAGCTCGGTGTGTAGACTTTATAAAATCATTTTATTGACTTTGTCTGTCAAGGTGTGCCTACTTTTTTCTCCAGCCTTTTTTTCTCTTAACATAACAAAACCTTACATGAACAATTTGTTTAAAACTGCCGTCATTGTCAACACTAATATTTGAAATTTTTTTGCGCTTAAAAATTCAAGCAATTTTTGTCAATCGTCACAAGTTTTCAAAATCACCACCTGGGAAATGCCAGGCTGAGTAATTCTACGACCGGTTTCGTAACATTAAATATAAACGCTTACATAAATAAACCAAAGGAAAGAAGACAAAAAGTACATTTAATTATTAGTGTTATTTGTTTTGTTTCTGTTACTTTATTGAACTAAGTTGTCATAAATTTATATCGTTTATGAAGCCATCAACATCATTTGTTTTTGAAATATTGTAGTTGGGTTTGTTTTTAAGCACTTTCGATATATTTTTTTTTCGATAACAATTTTCATTTTTTGTAAATAATTTAATGTATTAAGAAAGCAATTGTTTGGATAGTTTTATGGTTTAGCAGAGTAAATTTAAGTTATGATACTGTCACATAACCATAAAATAAGTACAATAATTTTAATAAATCATATATTTTATGACCAACAATCATTTGACCACTTTTGAAACAATTCAATAAATGTTTAAGAATGGCGTACACGAAATGTCTTGTGAGAAGTATAAATGTGTTGTTAGAAGTTTAGTCATTAAATTATTATAATTCTTTTAGGAAAGACAATAAAAATAGAGTTCACCTTAGCTATCGAATTTAAAAAATATAAATCCTTTATTTTTTATTTTGAATTTTTTTTTTTAATTTTCAATATAAAAATGGATAATGGTGTGTATACATTTTTTTCATTGGTCGTCGCATACACTAATACAGTATGGTCCTTAAAACATACAATATTGGGTCCAACGAACTTTAAAAAAGTCAGCTAATTATCAAACTACACTCGTACTAATTAATTTATTTTACTTATTTTTTAAATTGTTAACTTATGTATTTTTTTTTTTTTTGGCTGTTGGCAAATAAATAAAAATATGCAATTTCAGGTCGTACGAGTATTAAATAAGTGTCTTGTGTTGGAGATACCCTGACAACTGTAGCAGTACTACTTACTTAAGATTGACCTTGCACGTCAGTAGCAAATTTATTTTAATAAAGTTTCCAGAATTTTAATTTTTCAAATATAGAAAAATTAACACCGGGCTTTAAGGAGGTACTCAACGTTCCACACTCTTCTGAACTTTCATAGAAAAGTACGATTGTGCACCATGTTTTTTTTTGAAATATCAATATGGGTATCATTTAAAAGCTTGTGAAAAGATCTTTAAGGAAATCCTAGTTTAAAAAAAAAATGCTTAACCCATTAAGAGCCGATGACATTTTTAAGTAATATTGTATATTGTACTTAATTTTTATTTTTTTATTTTTGAATTCTCGGTTATGGTAAATAGCAGATTTCCCTATTACAAATAAATAAACAAACCTCTCATTAGTTGTGGTAAACCAATCATAGAAAATATTTTAATAATTAAATTTTTATTATTTACAAAATATTTTTATGCTCTGAGTATCCAACATCAAATTAGAAGAATAGTTAACAATGACTTTGTATGAGAGTATCCGAACATCCGTAACTTAGCACTAAAGAGCCTGTTCTTCCCAGTGTACCCTTGCATTAAATTTTAGAAGTTTTCTTGCTAATTTGGTGAAATTTTAATCGCCTAGAGAAGTTTAAATTTTTTCCTAATTTAGAACTTTTTTGCTAAATGTTTAAATTCTACTGAAATTTCCAATTTTTTATTGCTATAACAGTATAATGTTTTTGGTGAAATGTGCACAACTAAGTTTGAAGAACATAAAGAAAATAGGCGCTTTCCGTTTTTTATACATATCTTTACTTTTTAATGACCGATGTTGCTAAGTTTAAATAGCATCTCTTTATAAACTATGTCTTAATCGTGATTATTTATTTTATGTAGCTCATGTGTCGAAATGGCAAAACCAATGACATCGCTAAAACGACTCTTCTATGTTTAAGGATCAAGAATATATATTTTATGTGGTCGGAAATTAATATTTGTAGCAGTTACAACTGAGTTGAATATACCCTTTCCTTCTCTGGTGAAGGGTTAAAATTATATTACAAAAAAAAACTTGAGACGAAACTTTTTCTCCCATTTTAATAAGTTTTTTCACACACAAGAAATTTTAAAAGAATATTCGTGCTTAATAAAGCAATATTTTACTCAATTGCAAATAGCAATTAATTATTAAATATGATGCTAATTTTATCAGAACGCATGCTGGCAGAAACAAAAACTTTTATATAAAAAAATTTAAATATTTCTTCACAAAAAAAAAAAAAAAACTACAACCAAATACACTCGAAAAGCAAATGTTAGTTTTGTTGTTAAAGGGCGAAGGAAATATTGTATGATATGAACTTAGATCTGATTACCCAATAAAGCTTACTTGCGATTTTGATCAGAAGATTTTGTATGTGGCCTATGTACAGGGTGTCCGTTAAGAAGGTATATTACTTTGCTTATAATTTTAAATGAAAAGGAATGGATCTTATATTGATAAATGTATTATTTAATGTTGGCCTCTGTTAGCTTCTCAAATGCGAGCCCTTTTAAGCATATTTTTTATTACATTCTCACACATTTTACCTGGTATTTCCTTAATGTCATCACGAATATTTTGGTTGAGCTGCACTAGCGTTTTTGTTTTGTTTTCATCAGCATTGCTTTTCAGATATCCCCACAAATAGGAGTCCGAATCAGTCAAATCAGGCGACCGTGGAGGTCAATCAGGTCTTGAAATAACCAATTGCGGAAAGCAGTTCACAACAATTCTATTGTAAACCTGGCTGGCTACAATGTGGCAAAAAATAATTTTCTATAATAAATTTGGCCCGTGTCTAGTTCATAACTGCCAAATATAAACTCTCAAGATTTATGTTTACCAAAACGGCGGCAAAACAAAGTTGTATACCTTCTTGACAGACACCCGGGCAAAGACAAAATGTCGAGATCCTTTTGCTGCTCTGTTTGTCAACCAACTTTGCTTATTCTTTTACATGCTTTTATTGTCGAGCTTAAGTGCACCGTCTTTCTCCAAAATTCTTGAAATTGCTACCACCACACAAGCAATAAATGAACATATATTTCAAACATAAACATAAAATACACACAAAGGTAAAGCTGTTTAATAATAAACTTGGTAGAATTTATTTGTAAAGGTAAATATTACACTGCTTTCCATAAGCCAGACCTATGATTTAAAAACGATATTTGGGCAATATTTCAATATGCTGCCAATTCTATTCCAGTAGTAGGAGGCTTAAAATGCTAGACAACTAATACATGCATACAACCATCATCTATATAATTACAATTCAACACACCTTAAATACAGATTAGACCAATATTTTAAATTTAAATTTCATTTTAATCTGGATTATAAAAAAAAAAATGCTGGGACAATGTTTCTTCCATCTGACAGTTATTTTCAAAAATGCTTAAATTACAACATAATTTATTTAGTTATTCGAAAAAAATAATTTTTTGAAAACTTAAGAGTAATTTGGGATATTGGTTGTAATTCAAAGAGTCTATATCCAGCGTACATAAACACAAAATACTAAAATCGGTCGGGCTAATTGCTCCTTCTGGACTTGAGTTTAGAGAAGACATATATGCTATTTCACTCTCTAGATAATGATTATTATATTATGTTTCAATGTTCATAAAAATCAATTTAACCTTTTAACCGAGATTAAAGGTAAGGTCAGATTATTCAAATATTTGACCAAAAAGACGTAACCACTAAATTATGAGAAAACATTTTTTTCCTTCTTAAGAAATATAAGATCCTACTTAATGTTTAAGGTAAGATATCATATATATTATGTTATAAATCGTCATTGGTAATAATTTCAGGAAGGATTGAATAAAAATTTGAAAAAATATTTGTTGCGAGTTTTTGGTTAAATGTTTGACTTATTTGACCCCGCCTCAAGTAGCAAATTTTAAAAGTTTATGAGTTTATTGGAAGTTAAAAAATTAAGTGAAAATTATTATTTTTATTTGAAAGTATTCTCTCTATCTACAATTTAACTGTAATTTTTTTCTGAGTGTAATTTTAAGAATGGCACATAATGATGTGAAAAGACCATAACCAGACATGTATAGACGACGATAGATAGACAGACAGACAGATATACTCATTGAATAGCATATATGCGAGTAAATTTATTTACGCTACGTAGAAAAAATATTTCTTCTCTATGAAATTATGTATCACAACTTATGAACAGTTAGACAGCCATTCAGAAATAATTGTGTGTTTGTGTGTGTACTTTTATGTAAATGTTTAATATTTAAATCATATTCAATGACACGACTACTTATTTCTTTTATTAAGAAATTGGGGGCTCAATTTATAAACGTACATATGACAAGCAAGCTGGCAGTCAAGCAAGCAGCGTTTGCAATCATCCGTCAATTTTTAATATTTTGCATTTGACTTTTAGTCGCAATTTATTGGACGAAAGGCATGCAAATTGAAGAAAAAAAATTTAAAATTAAAAAACACTGTAAAGTCTCTTGCTGCGTAATTTAGTGTAAAGTATATTTATTGCGCTAAATAAGAGACAGAAAAGGGGGTGCGTAGAAGATTTGGAAATATAATTTTTTTAAGGAAACAAATAGGTGAAATATGTCTCAATAATTTTTTCGTATTATTTAAAACTGCAAAACCGAGTTTGGTGGCTATTATACGGTCTATTCTTATTTCTAGCCTCCCTTTTTAATCAGAGATTCCTGCGCTATGAAGAGCTTCTCGCTCTTCGAATTTCTTACTCCTCCTCTCTAAGCCTAAGAAAACCAAACGTAATACACAAGTCTAGATATTCAATAGCGAATGGGTAAATTTTTAATAGACTATTTTTTAAGCCCAATAGTATTTACAAAAGAGTTAACTGTCAAACAAATCGTCATACTGCGCTCTTTTTTGACAGTTATACTCAGTATACTTTGGTGAATCCTAAGTGCTCTATACACGATTAAAATAATCATTAAAATGTGCTAGTATATGTTACACAGACGAAAATTCAAAATTTTAATTTTTGTCATGCTGGATGTCACCTTTTAATGTGTGTATTGTGTTTGTTTTTCAAGCACGTCAAATTTTTCATTTTAAATGAGATTTCGAGATGTGCTGTTATGAAAAATGTCGAAAGAAAAAAGAAACCTAAGAATTTATTAAAGTTTACCAGTCATAGCATACAATTCGAAACGTAACAAGAGCAGAGTATAGAGACCGTCATTTAATAGAAGAACAATATGCAATTTTATTAGAATACTACAAAGAAAACAAAACAACCTCTGGATGAAAACTTTAAGATTTAATAAAAAAGAATAATTTTTAAGAAAGAGTCTAAAAAAATTAAATAAAATTTTATCACTGTTCCATTCATAATTTTTTTCACTGTTTTTTTTTTCTTGTTCTTTGTTTTGTAAATAACAGCTCTGTTTGTTTGTTTGTATTGTATGTTCATATAATATTTTTTTGCTAGTGCAATTTTCGCGGTACTGAAAGCGCGATGTTGACAGCACAAAATCAAACTAATAATTTTTGACAGGTCATCCAGCATGTGTACATCAAAGCATCTAGCACACGTAGACGAGTTTTACATCTAGCATTTTTCCGTTTACAGACCTTTTTAGCAGAACGTTCAAACTAACACTTTGAAAAAAAAAAATTCCCAAGATAGAACAGATATAACAACAATAAAAAACGGTGGCTAAAAGGCTGCATTCAGTTCCTGAGTCTCAGCAAAGTCACAAAGCAACGGCATCAACATCCACCAATCAGCTATAACAGCAACAGCGACATCTGTCTCATGTGTTTTACCAGTAATATTTGATATGTTCTTGTCATTAAACGATGTTGTCGTCTTTTTGGTATTGTATGCTCAATAGATGATATTTTTTTTTTTTTTTTTTTGTTTAACTAATATTGGGGTAATAAATGTGGTGCTTGTTGTTGGTGCTGCTACTGTCAATGGTCTTGTTGTTGACAAATGTTGAAAATTACACAAAATAAGAAAGAAACAAATAAAGAGCAGCATTGCCATCAAAATTTGTCGCTTCGTTGGCAATTAATAAAAATTATTTTTGTAATATTTTTTTTTACTTCTCTTAATATTCAATATTCTTCAACAGTCTGGTGCAGTTCTTGCTGCATTCAATATATGTGTTACATGTCTGTTGTATTTAAGAATGCGGACATGCGTCTCATCGACAAGAACTTATGAAAAATCTGCAGAGTTATTTTTATTTTAAATATTGCCTGTCTTTGTCATCAAAATTTTAAAATATTTCATGATTCTTGTATGAAAATACTTTCATTTATATTCGCACATATTGCAGTTTTACTTACATTTATTGAACGTGATTTAATTTCAATTTTATTTTCACATCATCATGCGTCGTCATAAAAATCATGTAAAATTTTTGCAATTTCATTTTCAAAGACAAAAAGTGTATTGTTGTTGACATTTATGTAAAATTAAATTAATGAATAACTATTGGATCGTAAGCAGGAAGTGTCTGTTTATAGAGTTGAAATTATTTTTTTATTTATACTGTCACAGATGCGGGGAATATATCAAGTTTTGAACTTTGTCATTACTTAAAAAAAAATTCTTTTAAATATTTTTCATTAAAATAAATGGCATCCTAATATTATATAGGTTATCTTAACTTGGCTTTTGGGCAGTAAGGGAAGGGATTTTAAATTTACACAAAGTGCTTAAAGCAATAGCTTGAAATAAAAAAAAAACTTATAACTAGACAGTGCCCTATAGGTGGTAAATCCCTGTAAGAGACGTAAATTGGATGTATATGAATGCAAGTCCAATATAATAGCAAGAACAAAAACTAAAATTAAAATTCAAGCGTGACCCATATGTCTGGTAGTTACACTTATATTTTCTTATCTCTCGAATTTCAGTATTTCGTCTCTTTAATTTTAACACTAATTTTTTATTGCCAATTATTATTAATGGAATTGCTAATTATTATTATTTGAAAATGTACAGTTCCTGTCAATTGCGGCTCAACAAGTTTTTTACAATCGGAATAAAGCAAAATAACCAAATCGTTGCAAAAATGACAAAGTTTAAGGTACCTAATTTAAATAAAAATTCACTAATTTTCATATTGACGAACTAATACGAGTCACATTCCTCTTGATATAAAAATTAAGTGTGTTAAAATTACAGAAATGATATCGGGCAATTTACCCCCTCTTTAGTCAGGCATTTTATGGTACATAAATGTCTTCTCTAACTAAAAAAATTAGGACTTTTAATGTCTTTTCTGTGGTCTTTTCTGGTCTCTCAATAGAGCTGCAAAACAATCGATATTAGTATCGATAATACCGATTGTTTTATTTTGGCAGATTATCGATTGTTTTTTCAGATAGCTATAGTATCGGATATCGATATTTGTTAGGATTACCACTTAAAAAAATTCGATAGCATCGATAGTTTTTAAAAAGCTATCGATAATATCGATAGTTTTATTTTGGCAGTCTATCGGTATTTTTTTCAGATAGCGATAGTATCGGATACCGATAATTGTCAGAATAAGCATTAAAAAAATTCGATAGCATCGATAGTTTTTAAAAAGCTATCGATAATATCGATAGTTTTATTTTGGCAGTCTATCGATATTTTTTTCAGATAGCGATAGTATCGGATACCGATAATTGTCAGAATAAGCATTAAAAAATTCGATAGCAACGATAGTATCGATAGTTTTTAAAAAAGCTATCGATAATATCGATATAGTTTTATATTGGCAGTCCATCGGTAGTTTTTTTCAGATAGCGATATCGAATTAGCAATTTCAAAAGTCGATAGCATCGATAGTATCGATTGTTTAAAAAAAACTATCGAAGTTATCGATGGTTATACAAATTAAAATTTCACATGTCTTATGTAAAAGTCTACAAATGATTCTCTATTTAATTATATCAAAATCCAAAAACATTTAAAAATAAAACCCCATCAAAATGACAATGAATCCGCAATCAACAGCAGTTTTTAATAGTCTAATTATAATCAAATTTATGGATATTAATTGCAGACGAAACATTAAATAAATCCTTAATACGCATAGAATAACTTACATCTGTTGGTCTTTTGTCTCGCCAAACTATAATTTGACATTTTCACTAAAGACATACAAGACATTCAATTAACAAGAAAGATGACATACAGCAAAAATAATCAAGCCAAAGAAGAAAAAAGAAAAGAAAACCATACTGATGACATCTTATGATAGCTTTTTGGCTAATTTATGTTTATGAGAAAAAAAAAACAAAACATTCTTAGTTTTATGCTCTACTAAAAGCAACAGCGCAGCAAATGCAAAACAGCATTTATCCACAATTAAAAATAAGAAAAACTTGATGATGTGTGGCAACTTGTCATAATCCGATAATGAATGAAAACTTTGCTAACAACGACAACAATAAAATTTTAACTCGCAAATGCAGTAGACGTATAGAAATCATTTGTTTGAGGAGAGACTAAATGCAAAAAAGAGACAATTGTAAATTGAGTATTCAATTGCATTTTTGTTTTAACAAATAAGAACATGTACGACATGACGGAAGAAATGGATTTTAAAAATTAGAATAAACTAAAGAGTGACAACTGTTTGCTTTTCATTGCTACTTAACTTTAAATGTTGCACTGTAATTAGAGATTAATGGTTGTGATCATAAGAACTACCAGAATGTTTAGTTATACTTATGTTGCTTGAATGCATGAATGAATGAATGTAATTATTTCTCCATAATGGCAACATTTTGTGGTTCTTCGTGTTGTGCTTTTCAGTTGGTTTTGTTGTTTTTTTTTTTTTTGTTTTTCATATATTTTTGTTTGCTTATCCTTTACCAACTATGTGACATTTTTATCTTAGTCGTTTACTAAATTTTATGAATCACTTGTCTAATCATCTTTTTTCCTTGTTTAAGTGTCTAACGTCTAACATAGTGCCACATTTCATTCACTTTTTTTTGGACAGTTGCAAAAAAAAATGAAACTCTAACAGGCCACTTCGAATAAATATTGCCTTATAAAGTCTTAGATATCTTAAAATTAAAATTATATACTTATCTTCCTGGAATTTTCACAATTTGTTATCAGATATGCGATTGGTAAAATAGGCTATTTATTTTGTTTTTTTTATATATTTTACGTGGGCGTGGCACTTTTCGTACAAACTAAATATTAATTATAGTGTTACGTGATAACTGTAATAGGTGCAATAGGTGAAATAACTCCCTTAATAATATGCATAATGAAGCGAAAATTACAACAGTGGGCGTGGCATCTCTCACACAATGTGAACAATTATTATTAGTTAGCTAGAGAACTATTATAGTTAGAGTCGTAAAGGTTTGGACAAGTAACTCAACTTTAAGTTTTTATAGTCTATCGAAACACAGCCTAGATTGAATGGGCGTGGCACTTTCTGTACACAATGAAAAAATATTATCGTGTACGTATTGAACGATAATAGACAGAGTGTTGAAATTATTATTATGATTAATAATCAATAAAAAAATTGCTGGGTTTCAAGGGCAGATGTGGTGCGAACACTGACCAACAATGAATATGTTTCGGGCTTTAAAATATCCAATTACTATATATTTTTACCCCCTGAGTTCAAAAATCAGCTTGAAACCTCGAAAGAGACCAACTAGCTCTTATTTTCAAGATACAGTAACATGTCACTGTTTACATGCTCAACATTCACATTTTAAGAAAATTATTTTTTGGATGTTGGAACACCTGTTAACTGAGAAAACCAAATATTGTACAGCTATTTTGTGGTTATATACGTGATTTCTGTTCTTTAGATAGTGCTTGGTATGGATTCTATTGTTTTTCATGTGTAATGTTTTGGAGTAATATTTAAGTGTACTAAACTAAAATGCCACGAAGTTGTTTGAATTCAGTAAATAACTTCTGTTATGTTTGTGGTGAAGTAGCATTTTCGTCACAGAAACGCAATCTGGCTCTTGGTGTTAAGGCAGCTAATCAGCTTTGTTTTGTAGTTACGGTAGTTGACCAAGATAAGTCGTGGGCTTCATATATATGTTGTAACTTTTGTTTAAGAGAATGGCTGAAAAATAAAAAACGATCTATGCCTTTGTTGTGCTTATGGTTTGGCGGGACCCTAAAAACCATATAAATGACTGCAATTTTTGTCTTGGCTTGTCTCCACGAATAAACGTTATATATTTTGTCAACGTTTTATATTTTGACCCATGGTGTAAAGAAACTAGAGCTAATAAAATTTCTTCATTGTGATTTTCGTTTTTTTTTCACCCTAAAATTAGTAAGATTTGACTCATGAAGCAGAGGAAATATTACAAAATCATTTTTTGGTGGCCAGAGGAATTTGCAGAAAAAATGATACGAATTTCTCCCGAACAGCCTAATACCTTCTCGTCCCAATGCAAGTTTTCATAAGGGCTACTAATTTTATAATTCGGATATAAAAAGGATACTTTAAAATTGCGATCTGACTACTCATATAGCTCATCAGTTGATTCTACACAAATTTTGTATAGAGTCTTTTATCAAAAGCCAAATTATATTAATGAGAACTTCATTAAATAAATAAAACAAAAAGACGATAAAAACTCAAAACTTGTTTTATACAAAAACACAGTAACCATTAAGTGACCATTTTTATTTTTAAGCCTTCCCCGCAGTAATACATTTCATTCTTTAGTTTTAAATAATATAAATATTTCATAAGAATATCATGAAATATTTATGTTTGAAGGTATCAAGCTAAAATAAAATAAATTAATATGAAAAGATTCCAAATAATAAATTTTTATATTTATTTATCGTTTACAATTTCTTTTTACAGTGGACAATCTTATACATACTCTGTGTGTATTCTTAAAGTCTGCCAGCACGGTTGAAAAACTAAGCCCATAATTTAACATTTTACATTCTCTACTTATTGCCATAGCACACATAATTCTACTGTCACCTTGCAAATGTCATGTGTCTGCCTCTTATAGTTAAGAAAATAAGATTTTTTATGAATATAGCGTTGCTTTCGGAACACCCATTAATTTTTAGTATTTTTTGATATAGTGGCTATAGTACTACGTCATGTTAAGATTCAACCTATAACGGTCCCATATATACAGGGACAGATGGACAGACATTGCGGCGAAAACAATAGATTTACGCTTTTACACTTTGTGTGAGGAATCCTAGGAAGGTCTGAGTCAGGCGCTTTAACAGTCGCCTATGGGTTAGACCACACAAACTATGAGTGGGACTGTGTGTCATGTTGTAACTTTCCTCCATATTATTTTGAACCACTACTTTACATCTCAGCTGCTGTTCTAATACCCAGGCATCGTCAACAATTTATTTAACGCAGCTTAACAACAGTTGTTTTCTTATTCTACTCGTTATTCTGATACTATCTGACCTGCAGTTTCCAATTTATTTGCTTTAAAACAGCTCATGCTTCACAGCTACTCTAAAACAATTTTTTTTTTAATTTACAAATTCGTTGGGACTTGAACTCATAGCACTGTTTCAAAAAAACATTTGTTTAAGAAATTTAGCACACTCTTCCCTTTTTTAGTTATCTTATTTGGCTTTCTTTATCTAAGATACATTTATAAAACCTGCAGCGAACAACAACAAAAACATAAGCTTTAAATTTTGCCATTACATATCCATATAAAAGAGGTATTAAATTTAATTTTCTTAAAAATATATTGCAATTTTATATAACACGACTATTGTAGAGTGCAGTGGTTGCAACAAAAACGTTTGGAAGACAATCATATTACAAAAACCGTTTTAATGACTTTATGATGTGAAGTGATAAACCTTCTAACAACAAAAACAAACATATCAAAGTGGACAAGTTGATCAGAGTGATATATGTTTCTAAGCACTGCGAAGAAAATAAAATATCTAAAAAGAAAACTATGCATATGAATGTAAGGATTAAATACTTCATATCAGAGTCGTTTCAAATGTGTGTATAAAAGGGGGAAGCTAATAATACTTTCAGAAAATATTTAATGCTTTATTGGTTGCTTTACAATATTTATTTTTCAGAGAAGAATAATACAATTTCACAATTATGGAATCGACTAAATTTTATTAAACACTAAAGATTTTTCTATTTTGTTAAAGTTTGTGAATTTTTATGGTGTTTTACGAATTTGTTTAGTAGCAAATGGTACTGTCTTTATAGTTGAATCCCTTGAGTTATAAAAAGCTTTAATAATACTCAAACAGTTGCTGCAGGGAAAAATATATCTAAAAATATTTGGACTTTAATGAAATGTGTAAAAGTTTCCTAACGTTATAAAATAATAAATATAGGCCTTTGCAAAGGGTTCTGCCAAAATTCCTTCCCAAGTCGTAAGGAAATTTATAGTTTCGGTTCAAATGTGTATACAATAGCGAAATAGATTCAGTTTTGACGAAGTCTGAAGTAGTTATCAGTAGTCAGAAAATGTTTTTTTTTTTTAATATGTATGAGCGCTGAATTTTTACGGCCTAAATTCAATTTTGACTTCATCAAGGAGCAACAAAATTTTTTATTATTAAATTTTAATTAATTTTTGGCTTAAGTTCATTTTTTTAATTTCTACAAAACTCTTTTTAGAAAGAAATATTATTTTTCAAATGTGTGCGGACGTTTTCCAAAGAAAAGAGGAAACTTTGGACACCTACAAAATGTAATGCTAGATTTTCTGTATTGCTACATCCTTCATCAGCATTCTTCGCATCTATCTACCTTAAATTGTGTACATTTAAAACATCATCTATTTTATCAACTAACTTTGTAAATAAGAATACGAGGAGTACTCATAATCAATTTTAATTTGGTTAGACGGAATCCACACACAAACCGTCAGTTGATCATGGATACAATTTGTATCTTTAATCATTGTTTGCTTGTTTCCTCACAGCATTATAGATGCTGTTCCAGTATCATATGATTGGTATGAGTTAAGCATGTTTGTACATGCGCTGTGCCATGCGTTTTTTAAATTTATTTTTTATTAAATTAGGAGTTAAACTGTGGTTACTACTATTGAACTGAAATTGATTTTTGGCTTAAGTTAAGTTCTTAATTTTTATTAACCTTTTTTTAGAAAGAAAAATTATTTGACAAATGTATTTGGACGTTTTTCAAAGAAATCAAGAAAAAATTTTTTAGAAATTAAAAAAGAAATTAAGCCAAAAAAACAATTTCAATTCAATAAAAGTATCCACAGTTCAACTCCTAATTTAATAAAAAAAAATTAAATTAAAAAATTTTTATCTTCTAAAAATAAGAAATCTAAAATCCTTTTCAAGAAAAAATAACTCCCCTGTAGTAATTTAATATTTAGGACCCTGATTCCCCATAAATTCAACAACACTGTTTTAACTACAGCTGCAGCAATATGCGCGTTCAATTACTCCTTTTTAATAGATGTCCAACGATTATACACTTTCTCTTGACACAAGACTTTTTATTATGACGACGACTACGACACTGATGATGCTAAAGCATGCACAAAGTGACAGAGTGTCTGAGTGATGTGATAACTCAGTTGTAACCCAACAATAATAAAACCAAACACTTTAGACTCATAAATATTCGCGCACTTAGCACTAGAGAGAATAGCACAAAATGACAAACACCGAAAAACTGAATACAGAAAAACAACATTCAAAACTTGCAACGTATGAATGTAATTTACATGCAAACAGTGAAATAAGAACAATACTTTATGAACATGCTCATCAAAACAGTACTTTCTTTTATTAACCAAAAGACTTGCAAAAACCGTAGACAATAACAACATTTTTGGAAAACTCAAATGTATCACTGAATAGGCAGAATAACTGCCAAGTATTAGAGTGTAGATATGATGGCAATTTAAATAAACTTCTTGTTGTGCCCAATTTTAGTCTAAAGTCTCATCATCGTCAACAACAGCAAAAAGTTTTTTGTCCTGTAATAGAAACAAGAGAAGAATGCCAAAAAATAAAATAAATTTTATGATTGTTGCACAATTAAAAGCAATGAAAAACAACTTTGGCTTAGAGACATATCAGTTGTACACATATTTCAAAGCATCAATGCAAATGTGTATCATTTCTATGTGTGTATGTGTATGAGTAGACTCACATATATAAAATAAACTTCCTTTTTGCCTTAAGGCTAATGGAAAAAAATTTTGCATAAACAAAACAATAAACTCCCCCATGATTATTTGTGGACTAGAAAACCAACTCATCTGCATCACATCAACATCACAAGGCATTACATCATTTGGTGACAGCTTATAGAAGGAACAGAATTACCAACATAAAATCACACAAGACAAAACGACATGGATATGCAATTGTTGCTCTAGGCACTGCAGCCAATTGTGATCAGTAGCTTCCAAATAACCATCACTATGAATGATTTGGTTTTAATCTCTATACGTGTTTGTATTGTTTCATTTTCAATTTTAATTTTTCTTCTTTTTTTTTCTATAGGAAAATTGATGCTAACGGAAGATGTCGCAACATGCATGAAGTCATTCACTCAATTTATCATTTGATAAATGTTTCACTTTGTTCTTACTACACTAACAACTATACGATGATATATATGATGTTGATGATGAGTGTGATGACGATGCAGATGTAAGTGGAAGTGTATTTATTAAGTATTCATATGACCATGTAAATGATACACCATTTCTAAGATTACAAAAATATTTGTTTAAAGTAAAAAAATTATTTTTACAACAGACTCCAATTCAAAATTTTAATTAACCTAAATTACACTTAAAAGAATAAAACGCAAAAAACAAAAAAAGAAAACGAATAAAATACTTTTTTTTAATGTAAAAATTAAAATAAATTAAAAATTTTCTTTTATATTATTTTTTCTACTGTAACTGCTGTATTCGAAATTATGTTCAAATTTTCGATATACAAGAAAAAACTTCAAAAAAGTATATTTTTTGTACAAGAACATCCAAATATAATTCTTTTAGACATTTTCGAATTTTCGAAAATAATTTCGAATTTTCGAAATTGCAAAAAAAATTTGTTTTCATTCCAAAAATATTATGCAATGTTATTCTTAATTCAAACCCGAGGAATATTTAAGTTTTATGATGTTCGAAAATGTAGACATTTTAATTTTCCTAATTATTGGTTAAAGAATTTACATAGAATTTTTCAAACAGCACAATTGAAATATATTCAAGAATTTTAACTCAATAAGGGCCCTTGAAGGAAAAAAAACTTACTATTATTAGTTCCATAATTTTACTTCAGGCAAACAATCGTTGAAGCGTTCAGGAAAAAAGAAGTTTTTTTTTATGAAAATTTTGCATTTTACAATTTGAGAATTAAAAAATCACAAAATTGGTAAATGGCTAAGAAGCTGAAAAACAAAGAAAAGGAAAACATATTAAAAGTAAGACAAAAAACCAAAGAGTTATGATCTCGCCTGGAGGTATTCTTAGTAGATACATTGGCAATTGTTGCAATGAGTTCAATTTCGCTAGAAAATCGCAATATATTAATTTAAATCCAAAATGAAATTCATTCAGGAACAACTGCCGTCTGAAAAATTTAAAAAAAAAAAATAATTTTTTCAGAAGGAGCCCAGTTTCACTTGTCAGGTTATGTCAACAATCAAAATTGTAGCATTTGGGCTGCTAAAAATCCTATAGCGTTTATTGAGAAGTCTTTGCACGCTCAACGTGTCTGTATGGTACTCTGTATGGCGGAGTGTTTGGGTCGTTTTTCGAAGATGGGACTAGAAAAAAGTGATTAAAACAAGTGATTAAAAACTCTGATGACAGAATCGACATTTGTCAGTGTGGTAGTCACGGAAATTTGCCAGATATATATTTTTTTTAATTTGAATAAACTTCATCTAAACTTAAAAGCTGAAAAACAAAGAAAAGGAAAACTTATTAAAAGTAGGACAAAAAAAAAAACAAAGTTTTATGATCTCGCCTAAAACAAATATATGGTGAAAGATAAAAAATATGTCCTGTAATAAAACATAAATTAAAAAATAAAAATTAATTAAATAAAATAAGGAAATCGCTTTACCCTCAGATTAGATGAACAATATGACAGTGGAAAAATTCTGTAAATTTTTAACGAAAGTGTCAAGTACAGGGTATCTGCCGTGAAGGTATACTATTTTGTTTGTGGCAAATTTATTATGGAAGTATTCGATAACCTAATGTAAATTAAACGTTCAAACATTTTATCAAAATCTATTATCGATTACTGGGACGATGAGAAAGTTACGTGAAATTTTCGGGAGAAACAACATGCAAATAAAACGCACTTTTTATCGTGTAGTGCATGATTTCGAAGAAGGAAGGTTTGTAGGTGATAGGCTCAAGCATAGACCACAATGTACTGCAAAATCGTCTGAAAACATTGCTGTTGCTCAAAAAAGTGTTCAAAACAATCCATCAACAGCTATTTTACGCCTTTCTCAATAGCTTGTTCTTAAAAGAACAACTTTGGCCAAAATTTTGGACAAGAATTTGCTTTTTTTATTAAAGATTTAGTTGATTCAAGAGCTTCTTCCACAAGACCGTTTACGTCGCCATACGTATGCCAATAGGGTGTTACAACTCGCCCACGACAAGCCCGATATTCATGAAAAAATCATCATGAGTGGCGAGGCACATTTTCATTTGAAAGTATATGTGACAGAAAAAAATATTTAAAAACCGAGAAAAAACCAAAAAAATGTGTTAAGAAAGTCAATAATAGAGTTAAAAATAATTTAAATGAAACCATCTTGCATTTTGGAAAAGATTCTTTAGCAAAAATTTACTACTTCTGGAAATAGTGTTATTCTATTGTTGTAACAATTGTATCGTTTATTTATAGTGTTCATGAAGTCCTTGCTGAAAATTTAGTGCTTTTTGATAACAAAAAAAAAAAAGACAACTACAAACAAGAACTGTTGATGACTGTGATGATGATGGCGTCGTTGAACACATTTAATGGTCATTTGAGCACATGATAAACGTCGCATTCTGTAACTGCTGCTGTTACAGTTGTTGATTTGTTGGCTGTTCTGTTATATTTCTTTCCATGAGTGATGGAATGTCGTCCATGTTTTATATATACATTTTTTTTGCACAATAAACAATTTGAATGATGCACTACTTCTTGTTCTTGTTTTAAGTAAATTTATATAGAAACATGACTGCAGATGTGCGTTTATGTAGGCGTTCCTTTTTTGTAATACTTTTCGTATGTGTTGTCCACTGTATTATTATATTTGATGGCGTTGTTGTACTGGAGGTCAGTGTTTTTTATGCGTTAAAGCACATGCTTTTCATTCTATAATGTCAGTAGATATATTCTTCATGTTGAATTGTGCAGTAAGGCAGGATATTGTCCAAATAGTTGGCTTTCTATTGCACATTTTTTTATCTAGTCCTTATTTAGTCCTTGGAGTTGCTGATGAATTTATAACTATGATTTATGACTGAAGTATTTTATATCAATGAATAATAACTTTATGAACTTTGGTAGTATTTATGACTAAAACCTGTAATAAGTTCTCTTTATTTATCTTATTTTTTTACAAGGAGAATTTCTCTGCAATACAGTGTAATTAAAAAAGTGATTCGGAATCTAGAATATTTATTCCGAAAGAAGATTTTTAATGGTGAGAAATTAGAGGTAGGAAGACTTGTCTTAAACATTGGAAGTTACCCTCAAAACAAATTTTAAATAGATTAAAAAAAAAAGATTAAGGAAAATGAAGAAATAAAGAATCTAAAAAAGTAATTTAGAAGAATTGAAACATTAAAGCTATTTTAATTCCTCTATATGCCTAAGGAAGCCAACTTTAAATATTTTCCCTCTTAAAACATAAAATCACAGGAATGTCGAGGTCAATGCTCCACGATAAAACCAAAAACAAATATTTTTGTACACTAACTTATTTATACTCAAGAACTTGAGCGAGCCGTAGGTCTTATATTGAATTCCTTAAAGCTACACTGAAAATATTTTTTTTAAGACAATGGGCTGGTTTATTTGGGAAGAACAGAATATACTTCACATTGCCTGCATCGTAATGGGTAAAAAAAAATTATTGTAATTTATAAATAAAGGATCAGTTATGTTTAAAAAATTAACGACAAAAAAGTGACAAGTATTTTAGCAACAACAAAAAACAATTTTTCTTTTTTTAAGGGTCTTCTGAAGGCACACGGAGGGCTTAAAAAATTTAATGCATGTGATTAACCAATTAAAATTTTTTAAAGGATTGAATAATGTTAGTTCTGTGTGACAAAGCTACAATAGTTGCATCTTTTGTAGAAAGGAGCTCTAAACGGAGAATTTGTTTCTTCTTCATGTCAAAAATTTTGGGCGATAAAAAATTTGTATAATTTTTGTTAGTAATACTAAAGTAATATTATTGCAAGATAATTGCAACACCTAGCTTGTATAAATTAATGTATCGCATGTAAGCCTCCTTCCATTTCTGGATTAACATTTGTCTACTTTAAAGCATCGCGGCGACGGATCCCTCCTTAAGACATATTTTGAAAACTTAAACTCGACTACACCTCTTCTATAAACGTGTGAACTTTCAAAAAGAACTTTGTTTTATCAATTGTGGCAACACCAATGACATGATAGTTAAGACATTTCGTTTTCTTAGGTACTCTCAGTCGATGCATTCGCAATTTCGCTCGAAAATCGCAATAAAATAATTAAAATCCACTATGAAAATTGATTCAGGAACAAGCCGCTGGTTTTTCTATAGAATGTCAACGAGCTAAATTGCCGCATTTGAGCTTCAGAAAATACTAGAGCGCCTATTGAGAAGCCTTTGCACGCTCGACGTGTCACTGTATGGTGGTCTGTGTGATATGAGGTCGTGATTAAAAACGTTGATGAAAGAACTTACAACTATCAGCGTGGTCGTCGTAGAAATTTTCCAAATATAATTTTTCATTTAAAATTACCGAACATTTTTTTTCGTAATACAATAAAAACTTGAAACTTCTTCATCTAAATTTTTTGTTTTAGAAAATAAAGTTCTTGTTGATTACATAATTCTTTAGCTTAAAAAAAGTGTGTTTTTTTTCAAGTTCATTGAAGTGACCGTTTACAAAATAATCCAATTTTTACGTAATGAACATACATTTTTATGCAAATTTTGTATTTTTGATTGCGAAGTCAAATTGATGCAACAAAATAAGAAGTATTTTTTTAATTTTTAATTTTCAAACAGATATTTACTATGGCGTTTATTATAAAACTAAAATTCAGCTCAAAAAATATCGTTGGAATAAAAAACAAAAATTTCAGTTGGATTAATTTGACGCAAGGAAAATAAAATATTAATCTTTCCTCATACTGTACGTTAAGGAATTTTTGGAATACAAATTTAAGAAGTAAGTTTGTACGTTAAATTTTATGATTTTAAATTCATCTTTTCTTCTTATGATTTCTCAATTTAACACAACTGGGAACCTTTCACCACATTTTAGGCAAGCTAAGATTTTATTTATTTTATTCAGAAATAAAATTTATTATTACCACGCTAAAAGTGTGCAATTTGCAAGTGTCCGAGCAAGAACACTTTAAAAATCTCACACATTTTTTTGTTATTTGTAAACAAAAGTAAAGAAATTTTTTCTAATTTTTTTTTTTTTAATTTCGATTACAAATACAGTTAGAGTTGAGAAAAACCATTAAGAAATGTAACCAAAATTAAGTTGCAATTGATTATTGCTTTGATGTTCAATTTTATTAACTTCTTTGTCGACTTACCAGTTGGTCAATTAAATTTTTAATTATAAAGATAACTTTAGTTCAACTTAAATGTGGTTATAGCTTGTAGTCAAGGACATGGCCAAAAAAAAACTAGTTGTAATGCCAACATACATTATATATTACCCTAATTATATTGACATTTGAGTTTCTCTCCAAATGAGTAATCATAAATTGTGTAAATTTCTTAATTCGTAAATTTAATAAATGTTTACAAATATTGTTGAAAATCTACAAAAGAGTAGAATAACACTTAATACTTACACTTTTTCCTCAAAAAATCTTTTCACCCTTAACAAGAACTTCTTAAATAATCTGATGCCACTTGCTTTCTTTCTAAATTTTTTTCAGCGTTAATTTGAAGAAATTATCATCATTTTGGTCTTAATAATAAGAATGCTCAACGAGTACCAATTAAATGAAGAAAAATATAGAAATAAACTTAACGCAAAACTTAACAATAGCCCAACCCACAAAACAACAGATAGGTCAAGTGTGAATTATATTCAAATTATGTTCATATAATACGAATGCTCCAAAAAAAAAAAAAAAAAAAAAACAAATCCCACAAAAAGCTGAAACAAAACAAATTTATCTTCATGAAATGGAATAAAAAAACATAACAAAACTGTATGAAATACAGTGAAAAAATAAAATCAAAATAAATGAGCAAGAGTGAGTAAATAAAATGAAAAGGAAAAGAAATGAAATGAAAAATATATAAAATAAAATGAAACAAATGAAGATGTAAATTATAAGACAAACAAGCAGATGTGGAAAAAGGAATCCAAAGAGTAAAATAAAACTATCGCTGTTGAAAACACGGACATGATGTGAATATACTTGTATGTAAAAAGAAAAGTTGCACTATGGGTAAACGAGGAGAAGTAATTTAAAATTATTATTTGTTTTCATAAAATTGCGCAAAATTTTACTTTAACATATTTAGAATTCAATTTGTCGAAAATTTGCATGAATATTAAATTTTCTTCTGTTTTTTCATTCGTAGTTTTAGGCAGGAATTGCTTAAACAAATTTTCAATGTGTGAACACAAATGCAATAAAAAAAGAATTTGAGAAATCGAGAATTTTTAATGCAAAGAATTGTTTTATGCTGTGAATGTATTAGTTTTGAGGCTACGTGAGGATACCAAATATAGTCCACATCAAAAAGAAACTTTTTTTCATATCGCGAAAGATATTCATAACAGTCATTCCTTGACCAGTTTTATTTTCGAAAAAGTATAGTCCACGGCAAATTGAACAGGTGACTGCATTAGCTCATGCGGTTAACAAATGTTTTCTGTTTTTCTTTGCGAGTTGTCAAAATTGTTGTTTTTTTCTATTGTACGTGGTTGCGCCAAAGAAAAAAATTGTCAAACACATTTGAGAAGAAAAAAGTTAAAAAAAAAATAATAAAAAAAAATATTCCAGAAATGTGTCAGTTGCAAACAATTACATAAACAATTTACAATTATCCTGACGTTAGAGAGAACACTATATATAAAAAACGAAAAAGGAGGTATTATTGGTTTTCACTTTATACACTATTTGATTGTTTGAAATTCTAATTTTTAATTATTTTATTCTTTTTAGAAAGTTTTAACAAAATTTATATGGGCATTTCTCCAATGTCGAATGAGACATTCGTACTTTATTGAAAGTCAAAGAAACCATGTGTCAAAATATTATTTTATTTTGAGAAAAGGCGAAACTTTTTGCTCTTAATTAGCACTATAAGTCGTAGTAAGGTTAATTTTATGTAACTGTTCCTTTTCAAGATAATTACAAGAAACCAAGGCATTTGCATGCGACAAAAACAGAAGTCGCTTTAAAGGCGAACAGTTCAAACAATGACTTGTTTTAAAATGTAATGCATTGATTAATCTGAATAATAGTTCTAATTTTATTCAATAATATTAAGCAGTATATTTTTTTTTTTAATTTTAATTACTATCGCACGTTACATGTAGCATGCGGCATTTTGTTCCATCAAACTTTTTCTTGTTATTTTTTAATTTTTATTTAATTAGACATGCATAAGATGGTCATAAATGATTTTAAATACGTACAATAGGTGTCCTGGTTTTTTATTTTATAGTTTTATAATTTTGATTTATCATCCTTTCAACTTTAGTGCGCCCAAATTATTTACTTCATATCTATGTAATAAATTTTAATAAAACTTGGTACCACAAGATTTCTAAGGTCTCTAATGACGAATCTGATGTCAGTTTTTCAAAATTTAAAATTGCATATCCAATATGGTGGACAATTTCTAAAAAATTAATCGAATTCGCTTAAAACGTATTGCACGAGATATTTCGGGTTCGCTGATTATGAATGATATTTTTTCAGCATCTTTATTTATTTGGACAACTACTGTATCCTTTAAAATAATTCTTACTGCTGTATCATCCATACCATCATTATAATTATCATCTAAAGTTTATTCCATTGTTTTTGTGTGCTCATGTCAAAATGATGTTCCGCAAATAACAGCTCAAAAGCATACTTATTTGCCTTCGTATATAATACTCTTTGAAATTAGAAAGATCTTTGGATTGCTGTTGACGTAGAGACAGTTTTAGGGTTGTATTGAATCATCATCGTTATTCCAGTCGGACCAATCTGCTATCTTTAGCTTTTTGGGCAAATCTCTGCTAATCCACAGTATATGCAGTTTGTAAGAAACATAATTTGTTTTTTTGGCCAGTCGTTTGATGTTGCATTTTTTGTGCCTTTTTAGGGCGTTTTTGTTGATTTCGCATTTTTGTTAAGTTATTGGGAAAATTATAGTTTTGAAGAAAATACTTATCATAAGCGTTGTTACTGGGATTAGCTTAGCATTGTGTTCCATAAGACATTTAAGACGCAAAAAGTAAACAACAGTACTTTCTTGGCCCACATCCTTCTTTGCCACGAACTTGCCCTGGTCAGAATTTTTCTTTCATTATTGTGAGCGCCACCAATCTGCTTTTTTAGTTTTTTTTTAATTAATTATTTTTACTTATTTCTTGATTAGTTTTATTTTTATATAATTTTTTAGAGCGTGTAATTTTTAAATATTTACAAATTTTAATTAACTTTTTGCTTGATTATTGCTTACAAATACATACGCACATATTGCCAGACATTTTTGACATCTCAGCAACATTTTACAAGAACAAAATACACGTATAAGCTAATGCAGTCACCACTTGTCAACTCGCCTTGGTATAGTCTAATTGTACCGAAAACTCTCACCAAAAAGTGATACATTAGTGATGCGTTACTTTTTCGAGAGTTTCACTTATTCTATAAACTCAAAATGTTCTAATTTTTAAGCTAAGATAACAACATTGGCTGACTTCCAAAACGTAAGTTGCTTTGTATTCTAACAAAGTATTGTGTTTCACAATGCCGTGGTACTTAATTTTTATAATGCCTTTCCAAAATGCCGCAGACGAGCATTAGAAATGTTGAAACCTATCAACTACCGCATCAATTTCTAAATTGATGTTTTGTTTCGCAACTTTGTATATATACAAGATGGAAATACCGCAGCAAAACTGTATACAAACTTTGTATTAATACATTTTGGAAGTCAACCATTCTATAAATGTACTGCATCCCTTAAGAGTATTTCGCTGGAAATTTTTACGTTGCCTTCGTTTTAAGGCTGTTAGTAGTACCCAAAAAAGAGTGCGCAGCTTTATCATAATCATATTTTTTATAAGAAATATCCATTTTTAGGACATATCTAAAACCCCTGACCATTTTGCTATACTTTACATAAAAAGCGTGTGGTGGAACATAAATAAAACATTCTACTTATACGAAAACTCATATTACAGTTCTATTGCATTTTTGATATACAATGCGACACCTTTGACAAGTAAAATTTTTTAAAGGGTTAATTTGTAGCACATAAAATACTTTCCACAAAGTCTCATATGTCCTAATATGTCCCACTGTGCACATTTTATAATATATATTTTCATATAAATACATGTTTATTTTTGGCAAAATAGTGCATTTTGTAGTAAATAAATAGTATTTTGTACTGACCATTTGTTTGAGCACCAGAGGCAGGTAATATCAATCTACACTTTGTATCTAAAATACACGCTACCAAAAAAAAATATAATAACTTGTATAAAAGCAAATAGCAACGGCAATAACAACTAAAATAAGCAACAGATTTATGTACGTACAACAACAATAAAAATTATGACTATAACATACGGTTGTATTATCGTCACTTGTACGACCCCTAAAAAACTGTTTTTTAAAGAAAATAATTCCAAATATAATATGAAATACATATATATATTGCCGAAAAGAAGAGTGAATTGTGATGGCGTATAATAATAAGGAAAAATAAAAGTCCAATCATATAGTCATACACATCTTTTTCTTACAGCCAACCAGTGTTAATCTGACTGGCTGACGAGGCCACAATTTCACAGCCAAAGCAAAAATTTACTCATATACACGCCATTAAGATGAAGAAAGACTAAATAAAGCAACACCCTCCTGGGCAATGATTGATTGCTCATCATATATTATTCTTAATGAAAAAGCACCCTGCTGGCAGTTGAAATTTACACATACCCACACACACACACACAACTATACACCATTATTTATCTTTCTATATTAAACAATAAGGAAGTTGTTGGTATGCGTGCCACAAACATTACTACATAAACACATCAGCTCTAAAGATACATTATAAATTTCTTATATGAGATATTAAACAATAAATAAAAAACGAATCACCTCACCTGAATTCTTTAGGCAATTTTTATATGTATTTTTTACAATCTTAGTTTTATCGATTATGAGTAAATAATTGTGCATAATATATATGAGATTTATATGTAGTTTTTTTTTATTGACTTGTTATTATTTTACTTGTGTTGCAATATGACGTCTTTCTACTGGTTGCTACATGCCGCGTATATTGTATTTGTTTGTTGCAGTTTTTAAAGCGTACGTTTAGAAGTATAAATGTTCTCTACTACGAATTTTTAGTTATTGGCAAACAAATTGAATGTTTAATCGTATGACAGACATTTAATAGATATTTTTCATTTGAAATAATTTTATTAATAATTTTATTTTCTTTAAAATTAATAAAATTGTTATTTAAAGAAAATATATTTTTAAAATTAAATTAAACCACAGGAATGTTAAATTAAAATTATTTATTTTTAATTATATAATGTAATTTTTTATTAGGAGTAAATTATAAAATCATCGATATTATTATTGAAGGTGAAAGCACGCCTCGATGGCCATTTCGCTACCGCTTACTTAGCTTTTCAGGAAACTTTTCACAAATATATTAAATTATCTAAAGATTTCTATCCAATATAAAGTAAAAACAAAAATCAAAGTTTTTTTCTACAGCTTCAGTTATATCACAAGCCGAAGTTGATGCAATAAGTTCATCTATTGGCCTGCTTTTAGTCCTTTGTTATGGTTTATCACAACTTAAATAAAGTCGGCCCTTGCCACTGCTTGTACTTGGAACGTAAAGCGAGCAGAAATTAATTGAATTAAAGTTTTGATAGTTTATAACACAAAAATAAAAAATTGAAAATTAAAAATTAAAAAACTAAATATAACTCACAATGCAAACTTCGTGAATAAATATTTCGCTGTCTAACCAGTCGCTCATCTCATCTCAGCTTGTTATCTAATTCTCATATAGGACAGTGTTTGGTCTATTTACGGCTGAATTTTAAAAGTGTAAAATTTAATTTCTGCACTTCAGTATTAAAAAATATTTGTTGCAAACGATTTTCCACAAATTGTGTTATTTTACGTATCACAGTAGTTGTTTTATGTTGCTTTAACTCCAGCCACTGATTGAAAATATCACGAATCCGAAGGGGTTTTGACACTAAAAAAAACATTCACCAAAGAAATTTATGCAAATAGGTGCAGCTGGAATTTATATATGTTAACATACATTATACATACTTGCAGGGATAATATAAATTTTTTTTTGTTAACGGTACTTTACATATGACCAATAATCATCAATGGTGTAAGTTTAAGCAGATACCAGGGTTGCATTTTGTTACATTTTTTAGTGACAGTTATGAAAAAATTTTAAGTTGGCTACTTTAACAACACACAAAATGACAGTAATATTCTTTATTTTATATACAAAATGCAATAACTCAATAATTTCTAAACAATGTTCATTTATATTTTGCAAATAATCTAATCAAGGTTTTTCTCTTCAAATATCACCAAAAAATGTTGAAATTTCACATAATTTTTGCCCCTTTTTGGCCAACCTCACAACAGCGTGCTGTGTAGGAAACCGTATACAGCCTGGAAAACAAATCAGTAACTGTATGACAGAGTTGCGCTAAATCGTTCATTTCAGTGAGCGGCCATTTTTATTTAAATGAGTTATTGCGTCAGGTCTATTACTCTGTAAGCAGAGTGGTAGCATAGTAGTTTATTATTATACATAATTGAAAAATAATTTCAATTAACTAAATCGTATATTTATTATAATAATCATTTAAATCGAATTAAATTACCTTACAGGTCATATATAATAAATTACCTACTACTTATAACTTTATTAAAGTTCTGCGATGCAGTTCCCTATTATTTTCAAGCGTTTGTCTATAACGGTTCAAGAAATAGTCCTACATAGGTCAACTTAATTCACTTATGGGGGGACACCCTTTCATTTTTATACCCTTCACCACAAAAAGTGGAAAAAGGGTACATCTGAGTTTGTCATTCAGTGTGTAGTCTCTACAATATCAATTTTTTATGAATAGCGAAATCGATTCAGCAACGTCCGTTTGTCCTTCTAACAGATATTGTGTCGAAAGAGGTGCTATTGGAAATCCGTATGATCGGTCCATGTCCTTCGAAGTAGGAGAAAAAAACTACGCATACCTCTAAATTTTTCATGTCATTTAGAACAATAAAGCAATAAAAAAAATATATATGACGATAGAAAATTAAAAAAATAAGAAAAAAACAGAATGTAAAAAAATTGGCGATCGCCCATCTTTTCCGAGTAACGGGGCTCTGAAATTTTAAAATATCTTAAAATGTCAATATGGGTATCATTTTAAAGCTTTTAAAAAGATCTTTAAGGAAATACTAAATTATTAAAAAGGCGTAACCCATTAAGAGCCGATATAATTTTTATTTAGTACCAAAATTTTTTATTTAATTTAAAAAAAAATTAATTCTTTTTCACCCCAAATATTTGCTTTTATGATTGGAGTTACACCACTAAGCTAGATTTACATAGATGGTGAAGGGTATATAAGATTCGGCATGGCCGAATATAGCCCTCTTATTTGTTTTAAAGTCCGTTAAAAATCGTACACTAATTTTCTAACTGCTTATTCTTAACCCTCTGCAAACCTGCTTATTTAATACTTGATTACTAAAAATTCAGTTTTCACCTTTAGATTTCTTCTTCCAAAAAATACATTCCAATAGGACCGCAGCTCCCCATATATATTGCTGCAGCAACGAAACTCAAGTACATTTTTTTAACACTGTAGTTCAAAATTTCGCTAAAATAGAGCATTCTGCAGACAGCTGACTTTATGATTCATTCACAAATAAAAATCAAGCACAATAAAAAAATCAATGAATAACTGCTTTAAACTAGGGTTCAGCGATTATAAGATCTTCACGCTGCCACACATTAATTAACGAACAATTATTTGTCGTTTCATCTTTCCGTACGAGGATTTCGTTTCTGTAGCTGCTCTTAAACTTCTTTCTCTGCCCCCTAATTTAGTGTTTTACTTGATCGAATAACTTTATTGTGTTTGAAGTTATAAAAACGAAAAATATACGATTTATAAATGTTTAAAATCAAATATTAACAAACCAATAAATTCCTTGTTATGAGATATTTAAAAAATATCTAAATTATTTCATAGCAATAAAAATGAATGCATTACAAAACTAGTTTCTTAAGACAACCGAACTATGGGCATCTTCACATAGAAAAAATTTCTTCAATTGTGTACAGTTCGTTAAAAAATCTAGTTTTAAAGCGAGTTGTATCAAAATGAAAAATAACAAATCAAAAGTTAATGTTTTTATATTTAATTTATTATTATTATTATTTTTTTTTTGTTTTGTTTCGTATTTGATTCATCTTTAACTAATAAATGAAAATGTCAGTTGTTTTTGTTTTTAAAAATTTATTACCTGGATCAATATGAAATCAAAGTGCCAGTTGTAGAAAAAATTAAAAAAAAAGTAGATAACGCCCCAATCAATGGTCATAAATTAAATGTGAACTTAAAAAAACAGAACGCAGCATTTGTTTCACAAAATTTCGATTCATTTAATTTTTTTTTGGAAACAGACGCTTAAAAATTCCTTAAATCTACCTCATGTTTCATCTTTAAGACAAAAAAAAAAAAAATAATAATAATAAAAATTCAAATCTGATTTGTAATCTTTCATGGCTACAAATACAAACACACATACTCGCTTTAAATATATTTAATACAAAATGTTGTATATCTTTTAGATTACCAATCAACCAATCGTCGAAAATAAATTTATTTTCAATGGAGTCCAATATCATTGAAAATACAAATATCATCATCATTCTCATTTTGACAACCTAAAATATTTCACGATGGGACATTAAGTCGAGTTTCACTAACGAAAATTTATGACTCTACTTTTTTAAGGTTTGAATATTTGTGCGTTCGATGAGTTGAGAGAAATCAAACTGATGGGATATAAAAGTTGATTCTAAATTAATACTTGTTGGCCTGGTTTTTAGTTTTCAAAATTAATCAAATTCTATTATTGTATTGTCTTAAATAATTAAATAAAAAAACTAAATTTAATAATTATTTAAAAACAACCGAACCTAAAATGTCAAAAGAGCGATTTACATTTTCTAACAATTAAAATTAAAGCATATTCAAAAGTTGATTTTCGAAACCACAAATATTTTTGTAAGATTGATTTTAATTAAAATCGAATAATTTTTATGATCACCAAAAAATATTTAAAGATCAAGTTTATCTTGAAAAAAAAAATTTTAAATAAAAAAAATTATATTAAAAAAGAAATAATTATAAATATGCTAGACCAATGTGGCTCTATTTTACCGAACACCACTATATATGTAAATGTTCTTGGAAATTCTATTAAGGCTCTTATTGTGTTAATAACTTTTGTTATCATGATATAATTTAAGTAGGGAATAATTAAGCATTACAAACTTCAAAAATTACGACCCTCCTGTAAGTACTAACGTCATAAATTTGTAAAATTATATTACTGTCAACACATGTAAGATACTAAAAAGCAGGTTTATTTTTTTATTTGTAAAATACCTATTGTTTAGAAAACAAAAACACGACAAATCATGACATACAAATAATGAGAAATAATAAAAAGTTGTAAATATTAAAATATATATTTAAATTTTGTTGTTGTTTTCCATGTAAAGTTTTATTTTGTCTACGAGTACTGCATAGAAGACATCGGTATTAAAAGACTTAAAAATTTATTTATTTCCGTTAATCGAGAGAAAAATTTTATAAATGGTGAAATTTTTCTTTAAATAGTAAGAATTCTTAAGAGGCAATAGGAGCAGCCATTTTTTTAAAAGCCTTCCATCACAAAATTGACAACATATCAAATTTTATAAACGCAGTTCATTTTTAATAATCAACAAGTAAGAGTGTTATATTTGGCTATGCCGAATCTTATATAGCCTTTACCACCTACGTAAATCTAGTTTAGTGAAGTAACTCCCATCAAAAAAGCAAATTTTGGGGTGACAGAAAATTAAAAAAACTTGGTACTGCATACATATAATTTTACATAAAACTGACATCGGCTCTTAAAGGGTTAAGCATTTTTAAAAAATGTTTGTGTTTCCTTAATCATCACTTCAAAAGCTTTAAGATGATACCCACCCAGAACATATGGGCGAGCGCCAATATTTTTTCACTAGATGCTTTTTTTCTATTTTTTATTTCTCTATCGCCGCATATATTTATTTTTTTTTTGATTGGAGTTTTTTTATTCTTCTAAATGACATGGAAAAATTATAGGTAGTCGTGGTGTTTTGCCTGCTGGCTCGAAGGACATGGACCGATCATGCTGATTTCCAATAGTACCCTTTTCGACACTATATCTGATTAATTGACGTATTTATCTTTTTAACACGGACAGACACACGGACATCGCTCAATCGACTTCGCTATGCATAATAAGTAATAATATATATACTTTATGGAATGACAAACTTAGATATATCCGTTTTCCACTTTTTGTGGTGAATGGTATAAAAAGTTTCGCAAACCAAACAAAACAAGTAAGAGTCATATATTTGGCTGTGCCAAATCTTAGATACACTTCTCTAAACAACAACGCCTTAATTACTTGTTTAAAATAAACGTTTTTTGCTGAAATATATTTTTGATATACGAATGTGTTTTGTTAAGCATTATTACTTGGATGTTTTATTTGTAGCCTGGGTGATTCATCTTCGCCTAGGAGCCCTCTTTATTTCAGTACCTCTTGTAATGGTTCTTTATACAATTAAAAGCAACAACCACAATACGAAATAAACACAACATTTGTAAGTCAAAGGTCCTATTAGCCTTTTGTATTCATTTGAGGATCTTTGGTCATTCTCCTTTATTCCATAGTTCTCTACCCTTGGACACAGTCTACTCCAACTGTGGTCTACTTAACACCCACCGAGGTCAAATACGTTCACCATAATCCATAAAAAAATTAGTATAATTAAATTAAATTAGATAGGCATCTAATCGAAGTCCATTGCCTTTTCTATTGTTCCTTTATAGATTTCGTAAAAAATCTGAATAAAAGGAAATTAACATTAGTCCTCCTTAGAGGTCCATGTATCACTTTCTGAATGTTACCTCCACCGGTCTTTGCATAACAACATAATAAAGCAAATTAAGCTAATTGCAGGCTTTTACGTCTTTGGTTTTCCGGTTCAATTGCACAATTTTAATATTAAAAATAAAGCAAAAGTTGATTTATTTATTCTGTATTTTTGGTTTTTAATAAATTTTTAAACTTTTACTGCAAAACAGAAACGATAAATTTTAATTGAAAATGCATTAATTTGGTGACATTTCGATAATTTTATGAAATTCCGATTACCAAGTCTTTTTCTCATAATTTCACTTTTTAATACAACCAAGCAAAAAAGATACAACAGCATCTGAAAATCGTGAGGAAAATAAAGACGCTCTCCGGACAATTTGTTGAGTTCTTCTGGGTTCTTAGCAAAACTAATTTGAAAACAATTACTGCCACACAGAGGGACACTGCTAAATTGAGTGCTTTATGCATAAGGATCATAAATATATACTTTAGGAATCGAAAATAAATATTGTGGAAACTACAAACGAAATCACAAAGTAAAATAAACACATTCCTGCTGTGGTATAAAATAAAAAAGTAAGAGACAGTTGAACTTCGTTTGCTATATTAAAGGTACGGCAGTGTTTCTGGTGTCATTCCATTTATTCTTATTGCTAAACACACCTCGTTAAATTAAATAAACTTATATTTTGATAAAGTAAAAATATTCTGTTTCCAAATCAAATTTCAGTTAAAGATATCACAAAGTAATATCATTAACAATTTATTATAATTTAACTCTTTACTCTTTCTATTAACACTTATCAGTTTATCGCATCCCCTCTGTTAATGCAGATGTAAAAATTAAAAATAAATTTAGTGACAAAGCCATCATAATTTGGATTTAAATTCTTCAAATAACTTACAAATTGGTATTTAAGCCGTTCATCTTTCATAATAAAGTTTTATCCTAAACGAAACAAAAATTATAAATATAAAAAACTCAAGCGTGAACCTATATCCAAAATTCTGGATATCTTAGAAAATCTAAATAAATTAAAAAATTCCATTTAAGTTCATCAGAAACACCTTTGTCTTAGTTGTGAAATTTTCATTAAATCATAATTTTCATAAAATCAGAAGTGATGTGAAATCTTTTATTCAGTTACAGGTAAACAGCAAACAATTTAACTACTCTGGCAAAACTGACTAATAACACTGTACAACAAAATCAAATTTTTTCCAAAATTACAAGGTGCGGGCTATAAATTCTGATAGAGGAGACAAAAAAAAGAGACACGTGTATCGGCGTTTTGAAAGTTTACATCTGAATTTCATTTGAGAGGGGTTTAAAATTTCCCAGCTCTGGCACATTCTTATTGTCAAACGGCATAAGAAACCATGTGACCCTTACATTTTAGGTATAAAATGTGTTCATCAAATTTATGTAAAATGTTACGGAGAACATTTTTGTGGAAATGTTAACCCTCTAAATCCTCAAGATATGGGTCTTTTCTGTCCTTCTTTTAAAAAAGAGCAAAAAACACCATTAAAACAGGGTTTTAGAGGGTTAAAATGTTCCACAAAAATGTTACCCGTTAAATTTTACTATAAGTCCTTGAATATACCAAAAAGGAAAATTCAACCACAAAGTCAGAAATAAGACACAACAAAAGAGAGCTTAGGGTTAATTTCGCATTTATTAAGAATTTTGTTTTAAAGCAAATTTGGATAGCATTATTTACATTTTTTTTAGCTCTAGGCAATTCCACTTCATTATCATACAATGTCCAGCGTATTTCAGCGATAAGCGAATGAATGCTTTTACCTTTATCTTACGAAAATTGTTATTCTTACTGCCCTTTTATAAACCAGATTTTATTACGTGTGAAAAGGGATAATAATTGTGGTTTTAAAAAATCTGTTTTAGAAAAAACCAATTCGAGAATGTCCATAGACCAAAAAAAAAACAGGTAAATATAAAAAAATTTCAATTGAACATTAAAAGGAAAGGAAAATGTTTCATTCAGAATAACAAATTTGAAAAAGCAATTAAATTTTATGATAAATCAGGTCAATTTGGATATACAAAATAATGTAATTAGTAATTGTGGTTGTTAAAATTCCACAAATTTCAGAATGTCCCTAAATAAAACCAGGTACCAGAATATTTATCAGTGGTATTGCAATAGGTAAATAATTTCAGTTGAAACTGAAAATGTTTTCAAATGTGATGTGAAAAGGGTAATAATTGCGGTTGTAAAAATCTGTTAAAATTGCATTTCGGAATTTTAAAAAACGTTAAATAGTAATTATGTATGTATGTATGAATTACTGCAATAATAAATATCGATGTTTTCCTTATTATAAATAGAACTAGGTAGTTATTTGTTAAAATGTTTTAGTTAAACACTCCCCTTCTACGCAAATTGAGTCCTTTTCTGTGTATTTTCTTGCCCGTTTAAATATTCAAATAATTTTGTTAACAGCATCAATTGCATTCAAGTTTCAAAAGATTGACCATATCATAGTAATACTAAATTAATTAAGAAAGAAACTCAGTTTACGTGTTAGATTTATTTTGGCAAAAATGTCCAATTGTTTGTAAAAATTAAATTTGTTTTGCTATATCTGTGGTAAACATACCATACCGGAATATAAAGTTACGTTTTTCAATAGTAAAGTTGAAGACATCTATAAAAGGTATTTTGAGCTAGAAGTTTCTCCGGATGAACTGTGGACGCCGAAGCATTGCTGTCGCATTTGTTATAATGGCTTAATTTTGTGGTCCAAAGGTAATTAATTTTTTTTTTTTTGTTCTAAAACTATAGTTTTATTTTTGAACTCTCAATGCAGTTTGGTATTCCTATGCGGTGGTTAGATCCAGGTGAACATAATGACGCTACGTGCTACGTCTGCCAAAATATTTCCATATTAAAGTTGAATAGATATAGGCGAAAGAGTTTTGTATACAAAACTGTACCATCAGCCATGCTGCCAATTCCGCATTCTGACGAACTCCCAGTACCTGTGCTACAACTTCGAAGTCCTAGTCATTATGTTGATGGAACCATCGCTGAAACAGGAACCTTTTATTGCGCAGATAGTGATTACACAGGAATTGACGTTATCCCAAGACCAATATTAATGTCTCAAGAGCATTTAAATGCATTGGTTCGGAGACTGAATCTGTCTAAAAACAAATCAGAAATTTTAGCTGCAGACTTAAAAGGTCTTCATCTACTTGAACCTGGTGTCAATGTTACCAGCTTTCGTAAGCATCAAGACAGCTTTCTGCCGTTCTTTTCAGTAAACGATGATAACACGTTTGCTTATTGCAACGATATTAAAGGAATATTGAATACAATGAATTTTGAGTATAACCACGAGGACTGGCGTATATTTATTGATTCATCTAAGAAGAGTCTAAAAGCTGTACTTCTGTATTACGATAATACTAAAAATCCAATTCCAATTGCCTACGGAATGATCATTAAAGAAAGCTATGATTCTATAAAACTAATACTGGACTCCGTAAAATATGAAGACCATAAGTGGCGGATCTGCTGTGACTTAAAAGTCGCTAGTTTTCTTTCAGGTATGCAGGCCGGTTACGTTAAGTACGGATGCTTTTTATGCACTTGGGATAGCAGATGGAAGAGTGACCAATATTCCAAAAAACAATGGAAGTTGAGAGCTGAGGAAACATTAGGAGAGCACAATATTGTACGTCAAGCATAAAAATTTTTATTAAATGTCTGGATATAAATGGATCAGCATTTAGGGCCAGTTTCACATTGTCGCAATCGTTCGTTCGTGCGCATAATTACATTTAAAACAAAAACAATTTTTTAGAATTTGTTTTTGTTTTGAATGTAATTGTGCGAACGAACGAACGATTGCGACATCGTGAAACTGGCTCTTAATTTTCTGAAAACAATGTTTTCAAAATTAAGTGAAGCAAAGATTAAAGAAGGTATGTTTATGTTCTTCAAGTCGTTGTTATTGTTAAAAGTCTTAAAATTGGTTTCATACCAACAGGTGTTTTTGTTGGTCCAGATATAAGAAAGCTAATGCTAAACGCTCTCACCAATTGCGCTTGATGCGTGAAAAAGCATTAAGGAAGTGATAAACAATGTCTTAGGCAAAAATCGTTCTCCTACTGCTTAAATATACGTAGACACCATGCTTAGAGCTTTTGAAAAACTAGGCGTTCATATGTCAACAAAAATTCATTTTTTAAATTCCCATATGGATTACTTTGAGAACCAGGTGTCAACAGAATCTGATGAGCTTGGTGAAAAATTTCATCAGACATGCGCACCCATTGAAGAACGCTGTAAAGGTAAAAGCATTCATTCGCTTATCGCTGAAATATGCTTGACATTGTATGATAATGAAGTGGAATTGCCTAGAGCTAAAAAAATGTAAATAATGCTATCCAAATTTGCTTTAAAACAAAATTCTTAATAAATGCAAAATTAACCCTAAGCTCTCTTTTGTTGTGTCGTATTTCTGACTTTGTGGTTGAATTTTCCTTTTTGGTTTATTCAGAGACTTATAGTAAAATTTAACGGGTAACATTTTTGTGGAACATTTTAACCCTATAAAACCCTGTTTTAATGGTGTTTTTAGCTCTTTTTTAAAAGAAGGACAGAAAAGACCCATATCTTGAGGAGTTAGAGGGTTAACATTTCCACAAAAATGTTCTCCGTAACATTTTACATAAATTTGCTGAACACATTTTATACCTAAAATGTAACGGTCACATGGTTTCTTATGCCGTTTAACAATAAGAATGTGCCAGAGCTGGGAAATTTTAAGCCCCTCTTAAATGAAATTCAGATGTAAACTTTCAAAACGCCGATACACGTATCTCTTTTTTTTGTCTCCTCTATCAGAATTTATAGCCCGGATCTTGTAATTTTTTGGTGTGTTGTACAGTGTAATTGGTGTAAAAACGTGCTCTTGTGCTCAAAATTTATAGCTGTTTTGCAATACTGCCGAATGTACCTTTAAATTCCAAAAAAGCTTAAATCTATCAAAGCTATACAAAACTCACAATATGAGCCATTTTTAGTCATAGAAATAATAATCATTCATTTGATATTATTGCTATTGAAAACAAACAACAACTCGAAGCTAAATGTTAAAAAGTGTTTTTAACCTCAATACTTTAAAATATTTTATTCATGTAAAGTATTTTAATAGATCATCTTTTGCGCAGCATAAAAATTGTTTTCCTTTTCATTCTATTAAAAGTAATTTTAGTTTGATTAGTTGCTATTTAGTCATAAAAATTTGTGATTAAATTACATTTTTAGCATAAAAATGTTTACTTTCTGCTATTGTCACAGCACAATAAAATAAAGGGCAATAACTTATTTATTATTTATTAAGTTACAAATAAACAAACAAATAAATTATTGTTTAGAGATGAAAGGAAAACAAAACAATAACTAGAATACGAATTTAAAAAGAAACGTCATATGGAATGTAAGCAAAAATAAATAAATTTATAGATTTGTTAAAACGTGTTTATAATTCATTACTAAAAAATATATATTATGAATAATAAAAAAAAGACATGAGATGTTTTTTATTATTAATATTGTCCGTCATAAATTTAGAGCGTATGTCATCATTATTAATATTCAAAATAAACGACATGATTAGATAGTTCTATGGCCTTTAAATAAGAACAAGTTTAGCTAAGATGATGAAATTGTAGATAGATTTATCTAACTTGGTAACGATAAAACAGGAGTAATGATATTCATACCAATTCTATTAAATCAGAAATGGCTTATTAATACACGACTACTTGTGGAGAGAGAATTGATAACAGTATTTTTCTGATAATTTATATTAGTAAACGCATATTTGTGTTGTTGATCATAATAGCGTTCTATGATATACAAGTAAATTGAGGTTAAGGAAACCTCTTTACCCCTAAGAAAATATTTTTTCAATAAACAAGTAACTCTGCTATATTCGGCAAGTCTACTACAGATTTCCCATTGAATACTTTAAATAAAAATCGGGACAAGAAATTCTTTTCTGCGTAAAGTTTTTTTTTTGTCCAAAAAACCCTTTTTTGGTAATTATAAGCATTACTCAATCGGCTTCGTTATGCATAAGAACTCAGAATAGATATGTAAACTTTATGGGGTCGAAAATGGATATTGTGGAAATTACAAATGGAATGATGTACTTAAATACACCGTTTTCCACCTGTGGTAAAGTAACAAACGGAAGATTTTAAGAGTTTAAGACTGAACGTTTTATATTGTGGTAAAAATAAAATCTATTAACCATTAATATATCTCTAGCAACAAAAGGTGTATTGCTATCTATGAGTATGTATGATTTAGATTTAGAGGTGTGAGTGTTATTAAACAGAAGATGACTATGAGTTCAAATCCCAACAGAGCCTTGATTATAAAAAAAAATATTATTAAGTGGCCTCCGTGTTTTATTTGGTTTAAGGGCAAATTAACAACGTAGGTTAGCGGCAGCCACGTGTATAAAAAAACACGATAATCGTGGTCTAAATAATAAAGCAGTGATATTTATAAAAATTTTAGTATGAGTAGCAATAGTGCCCTGTTGGTAAACCACGAGATCATGTTTGGCGTCTAGCCGAAATCTTGTTGTATTGTGGCCTAAATGACTGCGTGAACTTAAGGCGCTTGTTAGTTAATCATGACATCGAGTAGTTTCAGTCTCACTGGAGTCAAAGGATGATGTGAAACGAATGGATGCATTTGTTTATAAAAGCACAAGCTTACTGCCATTACCCGGTTACGTTTGTGAAGGAAAAAAATCACTTTATTCTGACTGCACTCTTATTCACCCTTATTCTACGTTTCGATTACGTTCCCGCATTCAGTTACGCTCGAGTCGAAAATAGGTACTCTAAAAAAAAACCTAATTGAAAGAAAAAGAAGAAGAGAAGAGTATGTTTAAACCAGCTGCTTTGTAGTGAAACGTATGAAATAGAAACATGAAAAATAAAAATTTTACTCTCATTGTCACAGAGTTTGTTATTTTATTTTAGGGTCGTAATTTACTTGACATAATTCTGTAACATGAACTGTCTTACGATACTGTGATTTTTGACACAATACATTTAACTAATTTATCCTTTAGATTTATGCAAGATAATCCCTTAATCCCGAAAAAAGTGGACATTATTATCAATGCAAAAAGAAGTTATTTAACTGCCTTTAAAAAGACAAGATATTTCCGGGATGCACCCGTTTGAATAAATAGATCGTCTTTGATTTTTCGTTAGCAAAGAACAAAAATGGTGATACAAAGTATTAATTTGATTGATATTGCAATTTTAGTATATTTTTCTTTTATATTTTTATTTTTAAAGTTTTAATAACAATTTCTGTTATTTTGCGAAAACTCAGTTTTCTACTTCAATATGAGACTCTAAGTCTTGTGTATGGAACATCAACTAAATACAAAGATTTTTTTTTAAATTTTAATTTTTGCCATTGGAGTAAAGCTTTTCCTAACGAAAGTCTCATCATCATCCTCATTCTCTGTGTTGTATCACTGTACTACAAGAAAATGAAAGATATACTGCTTTGCTACCAGAATAATGATGTGATACATTACACTCACGGATATATATGTGTGTGTGTGATACAAAATTAAATGGCGGTTGGCTGGCAACATTGCTGTTTATGTTGTTGAATTAGTTTGTGTTGCTTAAGAAGTTGCCTTCACTGTTGTTGATCATAATGATGAATTTAGATAATTATTAGGTGAAAGATGAACAAGAACAACAAAAACAACAAGAACAACAAAAACAACATCATAAGAAGTAATCCATGTGACAGAAGACAGTTAAGAGAGGATACAAATACTAACTACTTTTGCACTTAAATTATTTTAGTAGAATGATTATGTATATGCCTGTGAAAAAATTAAGGAATAGAAATATGTGAGTAATATTGACAGTGTTTGGCACAAATATTAAGAAGCGTCAAATTTTTGTACACGTGGAATTTCACCAAAAATAAAGGAAACAATTTCTCAGTTAAACACAATAAATCATTAACATTTCAAATATACATATATCTATTTACAAAAGTGTTAATATGTATTTATTTTATGCATAATTTTTTTTAAGTTTCTGCAATCTAAAATTTGTGTTTCATAAAAAGTTATTTCTGATTCAATTCTACTTAGTAAAAACTTTTGCTTTTTTTTTAACTTGTGCCTCCAGAACTCAGTCATTTCTGATCCGATTTTGAAAATTTTTGGTAATATGATAGACTATGCTTACAGATTGGTCCCGTTTTAAAAACAGATCATAATTATAAAAATTAAAGGGTGTCCCAATACAACATACATATTTTTTACGTGTATTATGAACTGTAAAGGGCGATTCTATTAAATTTAAAAACAAAAAATGTTACAAAAATAAATCTAAAAATTAAAGGGTGCCCCCATAATTTATGTAAATTTACTTGTATGGGCCGTTATAGACAAACGCTTGCAAATTGGACAGAATGTCAATTGCTATGTCCGTAATAGTAACAAGTATTAACATTTCAAATTATAAATTAAAGGGTGCCACAATAGTTCGTTAAATTTGATGCATATGGCCATACTTTTGAACAATTGAAATTTACAACGAACCTGTATTACTTACTTCTGTATAACAACAAGTTTAAAATTTGGGTTTGGACATAAACGGGTGTCCCAATAGTTGATATAATATTTTGTATGTGGCCGGACTTTTGAACCGTTATAGACAGGCAGCTGAAATTTACAAAGGACATGTTTTGCTAAGTCCGCAATGACAAGAAGCTTATAATATGAATGTAGAAATTAAAGGGTGTTCCCAAAATTAATGTAATGTATTTTTTGAACGGTTGTATTCAAACACCATAATTTTAGACAGAATGTCCACTATTTTTTTTATAATAAGAAGTATAAAAATGTTATATTATAAATTAAATAGTTGATATAATCTGATGTATATGGGCAAACTGTTGAACCGTTACAGACAGATGGTTGAAATTTACACAGAACCTAATTGCTAAATTTACTGCAACAGCAGGTATGTAATTTGTATTTGGAATTTAAAGAGTGAACCTATAGTTGCTGCAATTTGAAGTATATTGTCAAACTATTAAACAGTTAAAAAAGTATTAAATTTGGAAATGTAAGTGTGTCCCAACAGTTAATGTAACCTAATTTATGTGGCCATACACTCAAGCTGTTATAGGCCGACATACGAAATCTGTTTTGAAGTCGAATTTGTAAAATTAAATCAACATTAGTAAAAGTAATAATAAAATATAACAATAATATTAGCATTAAATTTTTTCATTGTTATTATTTTACACAATGTCAATGAAATTTTAATGGTAATCAAAAACTCCCAAGTATGGTTTTAACGGACTTAGATGTATAAATTTTAATTTGTTTATATATAACGGTTTAAAGTGGCCAATTGTAAGATATTACATCTCCTATGGATACACTTTTAAATCTTTTTTTACTTTTTGTTATTGGGAGCTATAGTGCGATTCCATAGACAAATAAAAATAATGTGTGTTGGTGAACTTTTATTTTATCGGTTTAGAAATGACTGATTTCTGCTAGAACAAATCAACAAATTCAGATAAAAGTGATAACCTTCTCCTTTTTTGAAGTGGGTTAAAAATACAAAACTAATACAGCAACGCTTTTCATGGTAACGCATATTTTTCCTTAGAGAAGTATTTCAAGATATCATCTTCCAGACAATTTAAGATTTATTTAATTTTTTATTTAGAAATTTATTTATAATGATAAAAGAGATGCAAAATAATACTGTACTTCTTTTACAACCAAAGACTGTAAAAATATTTTTTTTCTAAAAAAATACAACAAAGTACTTATATCACTTACGTACACTAGGGGATGCTGGTTTAAGATGGATGTTCAAATAAATTCTGACAAAAATAACAGTAGCAAGAAAAATGTCATGAGAAAAATGACGGAAATGTTGTCTTCCCAAAATTTTGTGGTTATCATCAACTGCTCCTGAAAACACTGAGATAGATGATGCCAACACACATTACCATTTTGAGGGTGTGCTTTTTTTATGTTTGTTTACCAACAATTTCTTTATAACCTCAAGTAGGAAGGATTTACCATTTTTTTTCTTGTGCTTTATAACATTTTAAAAGATCTAGATTTTTGTTAACTACCCAAATAAAAATGATTAATGATAGATTTTTATAGACTTTTCAACTCAAACGGAGACAAGAAAATGTACATTTTTGTCTATGAACGGTAATAAATTTTCTTAAATAACGCCATTTTTGTTTTGTTCAAAATGTTTTATGTATTTATTTGAATGTTTTTTTCTACAACATGTTTAGTTATTACATTAGATTTATGTTTATAATTTATATTTATTTTTATTATTTTTTTTTACTTTTTGGCATTTAAGAGTTTTTGTATTCAAGTTTATTATAACATTTCCAAATACTGCTTATGAAGGTTATTAAAATTGCACTGCAACTTGGAGACATTTTGTAAATGTGTAAGTGTGCTTAATATTATGAAATGGTTTTAGCTATAATTTATGACAAAGATCTTGAAAAACCGTAATGAAAGCCTCTAAGGATATTAAGGGCCATAAACTAAAGAACAGAATGACTGATTTTTTAATAAATGAATTTTTTTGCCAAAGTATTTTTGTGTTAAAAAAAATATATTGTTTAGGTAAAAATTCCATTTTATTTCTTATGTTAGAGTTTTAAATCAAATAACTTAATCTTACCAAAATTTTTAATTTAATTTTATCTTAAGTTTTTTACATTTTAATGAACTAAGTTTATTACTTTTATCAATAGCAATAAAACCCTTGTATGGCAGTAATAAATTTTTTTAATATTAGTAATCTTATGTTTACATACACTTTTATCTACCAGATAGCAATTTTGTAGATAATTTAAATAATAAAAAAAAAATACTCTAGCCCACAGTGGGGTACATTAAAATAATTTAAAATAAAATGTAATATACTAATTCTATATGATTTTTATGAATCACTACACTGTGCCCTATGCTCAGTGTAAGTAGAAGTGTGAAATACCTTGGGGTGATACTTGACATCAAACTTAAATGGAAGATGAACATTGCCCAAAGAGTTTGGAAGGCGACCTGCGCGCTATATTTCTGCCAAAGAGCTCTAGGACAAAGGTGGGAACTTCAGCTTCGAATCACCTCCTGGCTCTATAAGGCAGTAATCGAGCCGAATATTCTCTATGGTGCTGTTTTTTGGTGGCCCGCTCTCAAGAAAGCGGTCAACCAAAAGCATCTTGATAAAGTCAGGAGAATAGCCGCCATTTTGATTACTGGGGCTCTACGAACTACTTCGGCAAAGGCTCTGTATGCCCTTCTCCACTGGTTACCCACCAAACTTCTGGTGTTGCAACAGGCCAAATGCTGTGCAGCCAGACTTAATGCCCTCTCATGCTGGCTTAGGCCGGACATAGTTCACTCCAGGATTATCGTTCGGGATGTGCCCATACCGTCAATGGTGGACTACATCTCTTCTACACCTGCTCTAGATCACAGGTTTCAGAACCAGATTCCAAGTAGGGAGGAATGGGTCTCTAACGAAGTGGTTGTGAGCGGTACTCTCGACATCACCGATGGCTTGAAACTGGACGACAGGGTCGGTTGCGGAATCTTCTCCAATAACCTTGGACTGAGACTCTCTTTTAGACTCCCTGACTACTGCAGTGTTTTTCAAGCCGAGGTAATGGCCCATCTGAAAACATCCGAAATAGTGCTTAGGGACGAACTTTTTGGCCTTGCCATTCGGATATTTTCGGACAATCAGGCGGCAATCAGGGCACTTGCTGGTGCATACAATACATCTAAGCTAGTCCTGAGATGTCGCTCATTACTGAACACACTATCGGAGCGAACACAGATTGACCTATTTTAGGTTGCTGGTCACAGGGATAAGCAGGGAAACTTTGAGGCCGATGATCTCGCTAAACGGGGCACATTGCTTCCTAGCGTCACCTAGCTACGCGACGTTGGGATTCCTCTGGCAACGGTTAAAACGGCCATAAAAAGCCACTACCTCAATAGGGCTCGCAAATTATGGGTGGAGGAAAGTTCCTGTTGTATCTCCAGACAACTGTAGACTACACTGGACCTCAAGCAGACCAGACAGCTGCTGCTGTGGCACTGCCTATCCCTGGCTCGATTAAGATTTAGTATTCTAGGCTCTTTTTTTTTCGAACCTCTTACCGAGCTATCATCTCACTTTATAGGGGACATAGCGAAGTTCATCCGGGAAACTTCATGGGTCTCAACTGGGTAAGAGGAGTTGCGCCGTCTTCCTTGTGGCTTCACAACGGCCCATTCGATTGTGCTCAAGTGAGCTTCGTCGTGAGAGGCTGCCACTTCTAACTAACTCACTTAACTACATACAAGGGCAACTATTTTTATTTCATGAATATCAAGTAATAGCAAACATTTTTAGATGAATATGCCGTTATTGTTTCTAAAAATATTCCCCTTGATGATCAGTACATGAATGCATTGATTCATTTAAACCATTTGTCATAACAGTTTTTCCATTCCTCTTGACACACCTCCAAAACTTGTTTTATGAACGATTTCACGATTCAGTAGCCAAGCCATGACTAGTTCGTTTTTAAGGGTTAGTTTTACGAATTCTTCCGAAGATTTCCGGCAGAGAAATTCTCTTGAACAATTTAAAATTGAGAGTTCTGCGCTTCTCAAGCGAAACAGTGGCAACATGAACTATTCGGCCAAATAAACAGGCGACCGTTTGCTTTGCTCTGCTTCTTCCAGGAATAACTTTTGCGGGATTTAGCCCGTCTTGGAATACCCAAAGGGTCGCTTGATTTCTTTCCCCAGCATATGTACATGATCTGCAACCAGTCACAATTCACATACATCTTTTGGAGAAGCGCAGTTGAATTTTCATTTATCTTTACCAATCATGTTTAGATAATCCACCTTTTTTAAAATTTCCCTTTCTTTATCACATTATCTAAACCCCAATAAACAAAGCAAATAGCGCTTGCACATTAAAACATTGTGTGAATTTTAATGCTAAAAATTGTTAAATTTATTATGGTGTTGCCAGATTTTAATTTTTGAGACTAGTGTTGGTAGTTTTCGGAATATAAATAGAAGCCCTCGTACACATGCATTTACGTCAATGCACTAAGATCAACTCTCTTCACCATATTTCTCCTGAATTTAAAAGGAGAAAGTCAAATAAACTAAATTTTAGCACTCAATGATTGCAAAACGCTAAACTTTTGTTAAACCTAGGATGTTCGATATAACATTTTCAGAGTTTGTTTTCCTGGACACACTTTAATTCTAATGGCATCTTTGACAATAAAGAAACCTATTTTTTAATCAGGAAGGTAGGATTATTTTAGAATTTTTTTGTTCTCTTTTAAGCCCCTTTAAGCCCTAAACATTTAGATAGAGCTAAAATCTTGTTTGATTTTTTTTAAATATTATTTTTTATTTGGTCACCTATTAACTCACCAAAAGTTACTTAAAAGTTACGACTTAAAAAAATAACAACAGCTTTTTTTCGTCGTTATAATGCTTCACACGACGAATTTGCACTACACTACACACCGAACTTCATCCAAGAGGACGCACAGAGGGGTATTTTGCCAATCTAGCCGGACACTAGGCCAAAATTAAATTGTAAGAAATGTAAAAATTTAAGTACCCCTCTTGACAGATAACAAAACTCAGCATCTAATAATGAGTTTTCAAGACTTTTTCTTTTCTTTGTCGTTTTAAGACACTGTTAAAGTCAATTACAATTTATTTTATTGCGGCTAAACGAATAAAGATATACTAGCAGCTGTTAGTATAAATTTTTAGAAAAATTTTGTTTTAAATTTCTATAAATTAAAAAAAAAAAAAGGAAATATTTCTTTGTCCTGATGATGCTACACAAGGGAGTAGCGAAATATTGAAAAAATAAAAAATAAAAGACCTTGTGCTTGAATAATAAATTAAAAAATAAAAAGAATTTTTGTAAAATAAAAGTGAAAAGATTTTGAGAGGGCTCTTCAGTGCGATCTGAAATATATTATATATCACTAAAAAATTACGATCTGTGCTTTTATACTGTAAAAGAAACGTTGCGTGTTTTTGCGACATTTTTTTCGATTTTTTTAAAATTTCATCATTTTCTGCTTTTTCTATTTTGGTTTTTAATAATTGAAGGCAGATAGATATATGCCTTTTATTTAAAGCATTACATTTTACACTGTTATTATTATTGTTATTGCCTATTAGGCTATTATCAGAAGAAGCGGCTGAGGCACGTAACAAAAATTTTCTGCTTTACAGCAGAATTTTGTTAGAAAGTTTTCATAGGTTTAGTGTAACATAGATATTATTAATAGGTTTTTGCTAAGTTCTGACCTATTAATTGCTAGTATGAGACCCACTCGAAAAAAATGGTCATGGCACTCATCACTAAAGCCCTAAACACTTAAATGACAGCAGGCAGCAGACAGCAAACTGTCAAAAATAAAATACTTGTGTTTAAATGAAAACGATTATTTTGACGACATCACAGCAGCACGACTACACGACAGAATTTGCTGCAGCTGCCAAGTAAGGCTATTTTCTATGTTGACGGGCAGCAATACATACACAATAAAGTGTTGTTATTATACATATAAATTGAATAAATAAAAACAAAAAGTTTTTTAATATTAAACATAAAAGAACTTTTCAAAAATACAATAAGGAAATAAATTTATGGGTTTTTATAGTTTTTCCTGATATTATTAAATATTTTATTACTAACTTTAATTTTATTCATGATAAAATATATATGTATGTGTTACCCCTAAATTTGTATTGCTAAAGTACACAGCTGTTGTTGCTACCTTCAAAATAATTATGAAGCTGACTTCAGAGCAGCATTTGAAGCCGTGAAGTTGTGAAGTCTGCTGTCGTCTAAGTGTTTAGAGCTTAAGATGATGTTGAGTGTCATTGCAAAGGAGAAATTTTAAATAAATAAGTTGTTATAATTTTAAGTAAAATTTACCGTTGCAGTCATAAATAAGTTATTAGCCTGAATATATTAATTATTTTCAAATAAATAAAATACTATAAAGAAACAAATTAAAAAATTTTTCACAGGGACGTTTTTGGGGGTGGAATTGCCGGGATACCTGTCCCCATCCATATAAATTAATTTCTGTGGTTTTAAGGCGAATGTAAGCCATTTCATTTATTAAGTACATTCTGTTTTCAAATAACATTTTATTTTGCCGCCCCTAAAAAAGGAGGGGGGAAATATGGCATTTTACAATCTCTTAAGTCCAACTTAAGTTTTTGAACATTCTTTGACCTTAAAAGTTGTACTTGCTAAAGAAAGGGACGGGAAAATTAAAAAAAAGCCATTTTCGGAGGTAAGATTAATTCTTCTAATGGGAACTTATTTTCCTAAGTCCGAGTTTTGTTATTTTGCAGCCTAAATATTCTGTGACCATGTCAGATTTTTCTGGCAGGTTTTATTAATCTTGGCACATTCAGTTAATTTTTAGAGCCAATATAAACTTAAAAAAAGGAATGCCCGGCTGTGCGACGTTCGTCTTAGTTGTGTACATAGCATAAAATTGAATTTATTACCTCTAAATTTCTGAAACATTAGCAGTAAAATATACTTAATTTATTAACAAAATATTGCTTTGTCTGCTATTCTTTTCATCTTTGTTGAACAAATCAGAATATGTGTATTTTAATTTATCACGTTGCTCTTGTTTAAGTAATCACATTTTACTATGAAAACTATAATAATAAAAAAAACTCACATTCGTCCCACTGTACGAAACAAATCTGTTAAAAACAGCTTTATTTATCTTAATTTCAATTGGTTTCTATTTAGATGTTTATTTTATTTAACAAATATCAACAATTTAATTATGTATTTTATACCAATTTTGTTTATCGTACTGTTTGCTTTAAAAATCATTTGAAGTTTTTACGTGCAGCTTTATTTTCAATTGCTTTTAGGTAGCGATCGAGCGGCAAATTTTATTTCATGTCGTTAACGTTTTAAGTATGTTTTAAGTTTCCAAATATATTTTTACAAACGTTTGTTTGTCTGCAATTAAAATATATATTTACTTAATTTTAATAACAGGTCTTTTTTATTAATATTATTTTTTTTATTTTAATTATTTTTTTATTTATTTTTATTTTGTATGTGATTTTAACCGCCGCGTAATAAAAATATTGAATTTAATTTTATATATTTTTTTTACAAAGTGAAGAAAATTTTTGAGATTTTGTTTATATTTGTTGTGAAGTGTTTACATGGCTTATTAAGTAATTAAGAGAATTAAATAATTAAATCATTTTAATAAAAAATTTTAACGCATATTTAATAATGTAAAAACAGTGTGTAAATATTTAAAGAATTTTATTATTAAATTTTAAATCTTGGAAGATAATGAAGCAATTTAGTTAGTTCGTAAATCGCTTGTTTCAAAAGTTTTGTTTGAAGTGTCTTGGAATTTTTTAAATTATAAAACTTATGAAATGATTTTCTATGCCAATTTAAAATAACACAGAAGGCGAAAATCCAGAAAAGCCAGATGCTCGGTTCTGCAAAAATTTTGGGGCAATAATTGATGAAATCTGGTTTTTTCTTTAAACAAATCAAATTAAATTTTTTTAAGTGAGAAATCTCGAGGGATATCTGCACCAGTGTTTTATTATATTTATAAGACATTCACTAGTAACGAATGTTATTAAAAACATCATGTCAAAAGAAAGTGCGCTTAATTATGGGTGAAAGCGCTTAACGACAGCAGGTGCTATCTGTGATTTTTTTCAGGTTTTTAGCTCGTGGTACGGCCTTGATACTCGTATGTATACAAGAGTAATAATAGAGACAAGAGACTTAAGTAGCCATGTAGTAGTGTTAATGTTGGTGGAAATGTGCCCTAAGGACGTCTTAAGAATACTAGAGGTCGAACAATGTTTTTATTGCTGACCAAAGATTCTTTTACCGCATCGAAGAAAATAAATCCAGGATGCAAATAACATCAGAAGGTAGTTGTATTATTATAACTATTTTTATGAGAAAGAAAAATTCAAAGTGGAGCTAAGGGGGCACATATACCTTATAATGGCAAGGGATCCTGGGGAAGCGCCAATGCTGCGACTTTTGGCTCAGGTTAATAAAATGGTTATGAAAGGCAAAGGAACTTGCTTGGTGTCTTTTTCCGTTGTTATGCATACTTTTCTTCTCCTTAAAATGCATAAGAGATATTCAATTAGAACAGGGATAAAAATATTACTCCTGTTTTTTATGATATTGTTGCTTTTATCTGCATAAATGTCCATTAAAAAGGCAATGACGCTCAGTAGAAGTCCCATGAACGAAAGGACACTCAATAGAACCTACAAAATCGACAAACTATTATAAAAATAATTTCTTAAAAATTCTATTTTTAATTTTAAGTAATATTTTTTTTATTGCTTTTTAACAATTTCGACTAAATTAGTCAACTACGTTAAAAAATTTAGCTTTCAATAAAGAAAAATTGGCATAAAAGTCTTGATAAAAAATCACTTATCCCTCGTAATTTTATTTCCTTGCAGTTATTGTTTTAAATAAAGACTTACTGCCATATTCATAAATAATAAAATAGATTTGAAACGATATTTTTGACAAATTTTTCATACAAATTTGTCCTAAAATAGATTTAAAATCTATTTTAATGTTTTTGGAATACGGCAGTTATGCTTTCAATTGGTAAAGGACACGTAAGAATTGACACTGCACCATAAAATTTCCTTTTCTAGGCATTCTAGTAAAATTTAACTAGATGGAGAAGGAATATATTCTTTACTTTAAATAATTTTTAAAAATATGTATTGTGATATATAAAATTTGTTTTATTTTCAACTTTTTATGGTGAATTTTTTGACTTGGTCAAGTACTTTAAATGAAAGAGTCTCAATTTATAAATTAATTTAAAAGACAAATAGCTTTGCAAGAAATACAAAAAAAATTAAAACACAAGAAGTTAATACTTAAATTAAATATAATGAAACAAACAATAATCATTAAACTTTTAATAAAAAAACTCAGAGATTTGTTTCTGACACACGCCGTTATTTTTTTTCCGTGTTTTTCTTTCTTTTCTTTTACTTATTTTTATTTTATTTAAAAATGATCTACTAGTTTATAAAACAAACCTTAACAGTAATGAAAAAATAATAAACCCTGAATAAACCTGTCATTATGAACATGTCAATAATCTAAATTCAATTTCTGACACACGCATTGATACAAGTTGCTGCAAAAACCATTAAAAATCACCAGCTTAAATGTTTAATACAAATTCCACCATAAGCAACAACTATTGCACATACGAATGTTATTTTTGACATTTTAATATAGAAAAAAATCGACCAACAAACTATTGCATTATTTGCATTGCAGTGACATATGAATTGCTTTGAATTTAGTTGTCAAACTACACAATGTAAAGTCATAAATTGTTAAAATGTGTCAAAGTACGCACAATTGTTGAAGCGCATAAAAAGTGGTAAAACTGGGATAAAAATGTTACTCGTATATGGAGCAAAATGAACATTTCCTGAAAAAAATGTCAAACAAATATATTTATATACATACATGGACAATCAGGTGCGAAAACATAAAAATAAACTGTTTAATATTAAACAGTGATTTAAGTGAAATGAACACTAAAAAGTATGTGTAAATGAATCAAGCACAGTGTTCTGTAATGAAAAAATGGTTATAAAAGGAGACTTAATATAAATTATTAAACCGGTCGTTTCCCATCAGTTTTTCAACGAAAATTTTATGATAATACGAGGGCTGCTCTATATATTTCTGGCCTAATAGTGAAAATTCGAATATTTATAATCAAAAATGGTTTTATTGTTTTTCAAAGTATTCTCCAGCATGATTTATACACTTTTGCATGCGCTCAAACCAGTTGTCGAAGCACTTTTTTCACTCCGATTGAGACACCTCTAAAACATGGTTTTTGAACACTTCAACAGCTTCTTTTGGCAAGGAAAATCGTTGCCACGCATTTTTTTTTTGATGTGCGGAAACAGGGCTGTACGGCGGATGACCCATTAATTCGACGTTTTGGCCGGTCAAAAACGCTCTGGTTTGAGCCGATGTATGAGATCTCGCATTGTCATGGTGAACAATGTTTCGTCTTCTCTTGTTGGTTTTTCGAATTTCTCCAATGACTTCAGGCAAACAAATTGTAGCGTACCACTCAGAAGTGTCCGTCCTACGTTGCTCAAGCGGAACAGTCGCCACATGACCAGTTTTGCCGAAGAAACAGGCGACCATTTGCTTCGAAGTGCTTCTTCCAGGAACAACTTTCGTTAGATTTTGCTCGTCTTTGAAGACCCACACGGTCGATTGTTGTTTCGTTTCGGGCTCATACGCATAGATCCATGATTCGTCACCTGTGACGATCTTATAAACGTCTTTTAAATCACCGCAATCGTATTTTTGCAACATTTCTTTGCACCAATCCACACGAGCCTTTTTTTGAGCGACTTTCAAATTGTGCGGGATCCAACGAGAACAAACTTTTTTTGCAGTATCGAATGTATGCTGGTGGAAGAAATGTCCAAAGATGTCTCTATCTCTCATCAATGTTCTCTGGCACAACAGCCGGTTTTGGACGACCTTCACGGAATTCGTCTTTCAGCGAGCTTCGGCCATGATTAAATTCATTTACCAATTTTTCACAGTGCTATAGGATGGTGCTTCATCGCCATACAAAGATTTAAGTTCATCAATGCACTCTTGTCGTGATAGTCCACTTCGAAAGTTGTGAAAAATGATGGCACGAAGATGTTCACGAGTTAATTCCATTTTTTCTATATTAATTTTTTCAAGTCACTGTAAACAACACAAATAATGGTCGTACGTCAAAACGTTTTGAGTACGATTATGCTTAAAAATGACAAACTTTACAATGGAAATGTCAGATTGCACTTGGCAGCACTCAGTGTTGCCAGGCCAGAAATATATATATAGCAGCCCTCGTAGTGAAATATATATATATACATATGTAAAGGTTTGCCGACTATTCTACTTTGACATCAACCGTTTAAATACAGAGTAGTTCTACAAGGTGAAAAACTTTGGTAAAAAATCTTGTAGTATTCGACCATCATCAAAAGACAACAAAATTCATTGAACAAATTTATAAAACTTTTTGTCTTAAAAAAAATGTATTCAATATATATTATAAATCTCTTGATAAGTTTGTTTGTTTGTGCGTCAATCACAGCTCAACGACTGAAACGATTTTCATGAATTTTCAAACATTGTACTATAGGAAATTTTACCCATTTCTTTTTTGCCAAAATTAAATCAAAATTTTTGCTACGTGTACTTTTTATCCTTTAATATATAGAAACAATAACAAAGTAAACATCTCTGTTTAAATTTTTCGAAAGAATTGACTGACTGTTACTTTATCACACGTTTTGCTTGCGATTTGTAAATTAGTTATCAAAAAAAGATGTGATAGTTTGTTTTAAAAAATTTCATAATAATAATTTATAATTTGCAAAAACTAAGTAATGGAAAATAATGTCGAAGGTGAGTACTTTAATGATATACTTATAGTGAAATGTTGTAAAACTCAACTATTAGATCTATTTAATTGGAAAATTAAATTAACCTGAAGATGAAATTATGGAATTATGAAGTGGAATTTTATTTAGACTTCCGAAAAAATGCTAGCACATTCTAGCCATAAAACCATAATATATTTCTAGGACAATCTATTACCTTCCTGATAATAAACTTAAATGGCGGATGTCTGCAAAATTTAAAAAAACGCATCACTCCCGGTGACTACTGCGTGTTAAATTCAGAGTTATTCAGTAAATGGCGAGAGCAATACAAATATGATAGAACATCTGCTATATCTGCCCATGTCTTTTCATATTTTAGTGACAGTGATTGTTCCGAAAACATTAAACAATATATAAAGGCGCGCTCAAGAAAATTTTATTCAAATATGAATATGAAATGGCATAAAACTTAAAGGAGTTTCACAGCTTTTTAAAAACAGCTTGCTGAATGGCTTGAAGGTAATACTTCAATAAGCTAACCTGAAACGCAGTCTGCCTTCACTAATTCGAAGCCTGTATGGCTGGTAAGCTAATTTCTACTTGTATGTTTTAAAGTTAGAATACACTCGAAAAAAATTTTGTAAAAAAATTTTAGAACACTACAGAATCTATCAAAGATCTAAAAAATCATTGATATGGAAGCCTATAATCCTGGAAACCTCTTTGCATTTAATCCTTGGTTAATTTTTACTAAGGTTTTTTTGAGTATATGCAAAACTTTAAGCATCCGTCCATTTCTCTTAATAGTCTTCTAAAAGTCATGTAAAAAGAAATCGTTCAAATTGGTCCTGCCGTTTGGCTGTAATTAATTTTTGCTTAATATTAGTAAAATTTCTTATAGTGCACTAGTAGATATTTGTCTTCATGACAAAATGGGGTGCTTACATTTTTAACTCATGAACCAGAAGGGGAGAAAAAAGGAAAGTGGGCATTTTTATGCGTCTACATCAATTTTAACAAAGTCTTGGCTAACCGAAATTAATAAAATTCGAATCATTTATAGGTCCTCATCTATATCTGTTTCCAGACCTAGGACCTAGATAAGAGACAAAAGGGAAGAACGGGCATTTACGTCTGTACCGATTACAATAAAATATTAAACATATTTAGATATTTATGTAAAGGGTAGAATATTTTAAGTTTATTTAGAATGGGAGGGGGTGAGCAGTTTTATAATTCTTAACCGAGCTTAACAAAATTAGATTTTAAAGATAATTGAAATCAAGGTGTATCCTTATCTATAACATCCAATAGATTTAATATATTTCTTAAGTGTTCGGAGTGGAGTTCAATAGCTCCCACAGGGTTATAATATGTTTTATACAGTGCCTAGGAAAACCCAAAAGTTAGACCTAGGCAACATCGGGTAGATAAATCTAACTTCTGAAAAATACTTAAAATATTAAATATAATTTTAATACAAGAAACATTTGCTTCACATTGAAACTTTTAAAACTAAGTACGTTTAAACTAATGTAGGCAGCAAAAACACATTTCATTTTTTATGGAATAGACTTAAAAAGTTGGATTTCAAAATTTCCATGTTAAACATTTTAAAAAATTAGTTAAAACCTGAAAAAAGGTCAGGCATAATTCCAAGGAAATTTTCTTTTTCTTTAGTGAATACTACCTCAATTGAAATCAGTTTACGTCAAACATTTGGAAACATTATTTTATCAAATCTGACGCTCTATTGAATTAAGAATTTTTTTGTGAAAATCGGCTTATTGTCTATAAATCTATTTATTAATACCTGTTTTAGTTCGAGCCGCTGTGAGACGTGCATAAAAAAACGTTTTTATGTTTTTTGAGGAACTTTACAGATTGTAAAATTTTGAAGGTTATGTTAATATAAAAATGCTAACTCATTTCAACACTTTAATAGCTACTAATTACTAATTTTAACAATCAGTATGATGTAGCAATAGGGTCTACTGTGACGAGCGAAAATAAATATGAAATTTAGTCGTTGTTGGCTGACAGAAACAAATGTATGCAAATAATGAAATGTTTCTGCTATTGGCTCGTTAAACAGATCAATTTTTTTGGAGATTTACGAGAAAAGCTTATAAGGCATTTAGCGATACTTTCTGCTACTTAATAATTTTTGCAGTTTATTTAAAATTTACATGATTTAAATGTTATTTTATCCGGATTATAATTAAAACTTTGAAATGAATTAAATAGAAGCCTGACTAAAAAAGTGAATTTGGATGTAAAAAATTGTTTAAGAAGGCAAAAAAACTTTACTTCTTAGCCAAAGACTGCCAGATAATGATTTTTTTAAATAGTAAAAAAAAAGTTCAAGCACAAAAGTTATAGAATTATTTTTTATTGGCCTTAAAAAAGTAAGTAAGTAGCTTATACAATTTTTTTAACTCGATAGGACTTAAGATCAACAATTCGTATTCAAACGCTGGTAGGAAAGAAAGTATACTTCTATTCTTCTTTGGTTTTACTGTGCTTTGACCTTTTTTGACAATTTATTTATTTAATTTAAGTGTGCACAGCTGTTTACTTTACATGAAATTCTCTTCTTCTGGTAAAATTTTTCTTCTCAATGTATTATTGACTATTCCTTAAAAAGAAGTATCGAATGTGTCATCTACTGTATTCATGGGCTGATAGATATCACGCATCCATACTTATACGTTGCTAATTAAAAAAGTTGGAGCATTTCTCGTGTTAAATGATTTTGTCGCTTAGACCATTCTGTGTCTTTGTGTCGCGTAGGCTTTGGCTCTGTCAAACCTACTTTAGAGATGTTTAAGGCGGGTTGTATCTAACAGAAAGCAAGAACGGAAAGGTTTTGTTACCATAGGGATTTACCACTTCAAATGTTTAAGTCTATTAGAGGTTTGTAGCGTCCCTAAATAGCAGCAAAAAGATGGCGCCAAAATATAGAAGCATATGTGATGACAATAGATGTAGCCGTTAATTAACTCACTAATTGCAAAAATATAATTCTGTGTTAGGGGCTTGCAGGGCTCTTGAATAATACAAACGGTGTCTTCCGTGTTTAAGCATTTCATACCAAGGTTTTTAAGCACATGTTTTTTGGGTTGGAAATTAAGTGAACTACTCTAGCAATAGCTGGTTGTTTCTCTTATATTTTAATAAAAATATGTGTTTTTTAAATATCAATAAGTTACAATCAGAATAAATTCTTTATACTCACACTTCATACCTGCATAAGATACTCGTACAGTAATATATAGAAAAAATAAAATTTGAAACTTCAAAAAAATTCTCGGTCTCAAACCCAACCCTGAAAATACAAAAATACTAAGGGGAGAACAAAGAGGCGACATGACAAAAAGCAGAAGTTAAAAAAAAACATGTGCATTTAATTTGCATGACACATGTTGCTGTTGTTGTAATTTTGTTAAACTGCAGATTTTTTTACCTCAAACAATTGAAGGCTGGTGGCATAAGAAATAAGGAATCGCACTTTAGCCGAAGTAGGTGTAATTTAATTCAGTCAGTTATTAAAACAATAGAAAAAAAGGAAAACTAAACATAAAGCATTATTTGTTTTTCTGTTTTAGAAAACACCTTGAAGCTGCTGTTGTTGTGTGCTGACCAATAGCAGTAACAAAGTTGGTTGTTGGCTTGAAATTGTACAACTTAACGATTTGTAGTCAAGTCACTGTAAGCATGTTTTAACAAATGACACCTTCACACCATGTGCCAAAGCCACTCTTAACCATCTCCAGTGTTCTTTTTTTTTTTATTGTTGTACAAAATAATATTGCAGCCTAAGCTGCAAACATACATGCAATAGCTACAAACCACACGCTCGCACAATACTTGCAACCATATAAGGCCTACGTCAAGATTATAGATGTCGTAGTTTTGTTTAACTTTTTCCTAACATATGTGCGTTTACTTACACTTTGCTTTGAAGCTTTAAATCAAACAACACTCAGGTGTTATATTTTGCCAACATTACTAAAACCATTTACAACAAGCAACAGCCTGCTCATCATTATTATTACCAGCATCTGCGGCTGCAGCGTTAATACTGGCACAAGTAAATAGTAGTTTTTCATAAATATTCGCAGTTGTAGTTTAACATCTATAACGGCCTTCTTAACCCATATCAATTAAACTGAGGTTGATTGCAATAAAGTAGGAACAGAAAATATAAATTTATAAAAAATTCTGGGTAAGGTTTTCTACTTTCTAACCCCCATAACTCATAAAAAAAATTCTTTCTAAAAATGTTTAAAAATTAAATTAAAAATGAACCAAAAAGCCGAAAATAAATCAATTTTCATTCATTTATAAGATCTATGGTTCAAATCCTCATTTGGAAAAGATTAATAATTTAGAAAAAATATTTTCATAAAATTTTCCGTTTTAAGTAGGGATAATTTTTTTTAAATACGTAGCTCATGTATGAAACACCAGTCAATGCAATAAGTTTTACAATTCGAAGAATGTGAAGACCTCAAACCAGCTAATTGACTAAAAAAAACAAGTTACATTATATTATTATTGGGCCAATAAATCGAAGATTTTAACAAAAAGTGACCAAAATTATAGTGATAATGCATTATAGCACTTGCCAAATTCACCTTAATCCCAGATCCAGATTTTTCTGATCTTAGAAATAGCTGGCCATCAAATAGATTTAGGTCCATAAAGCACATTTCAAAGACAAAGAGAAATGATTTTGTTATATTTTTGGAAGGTCATTTTCGACTTTGTCTTGTTTGCCAATATAAAAAATATGGTCGATGTTACCATAGTTTAAGAACAACTTTCAATAAAATACAAGATTACTTGTCGCAAACTAAGTTGATTAAACGAGAATTGCATTCACTTAACAGAACAAAATTACTAAATACAAGCAGTGCCCACGACTTTGTCTGCGTGTCATTTTTAATTTTCTTAAAATAAAAACTTAGCTATATATTACAGAGTTATGTGTTAAAATGTTTCTTTTACAAAAATTAAAAGTGCTGAACTGTTTAAGTACCATTATACCCGCAAAATTAGGTGGTTTCTTTATTTTGCTATTTTGTCTACGAAATGACCTATTATTACGAAAAAAAAGTATTCTTTTTAGAAATCAAGGTTCTAAGGGACCTCCTCAGACAGACAAAAATTCCAAACATAGGTGTTTTTTGTATTCTATATTCTATATCGATTACGAGTATGAAATATGAGATGTATACTGGCGTAGAAAGTGGAGAGCATATTAATATAGCCATTGCGTTACCGCTCGTATTGCTTATCAATGGATTTTATCCACATTTTATTTATTATGAATTTCAGGATTCTTTTTTCTTAAACTAAATTGATTAAATGAGAATTTTATTTAAGATATTAAAAAAAAAGGCAAAAAGTATACAAGGAATTCCGAATTTTTTACAGAAACGAGGTAACTATTGAGAAACAATTTTTTTATTTTTCTGCATAAAAGTTGCCATTAGAAACCAATCATATATAGATGAAATCTATATGCATATACATATCTGTATATGAAATATTTTTTAAAATTGTTGTTGGTAGTCTAGATAGTACGAGGGATGCTCTATATATTTCTGGCCTAATAGAGAAAATGCTAATATTTATAATCAAAAATGGTTTTACTGTTTTTCAAAGTATTCTCCAGCATGATGTATACACTTTTGCATGCGTTCAAACCAGTTGTTTTGGTTTTTCGAATTTCTCCGGTGACTTCAGGCATACAAATTGTAGTGTACCACTCAGAAGTGACCGTCCTACGTTGCTCAAGCGGAACAGTCGCCACATGACTAGTTTTGCCGAAGAAACAGGCGACCATTTGCTTCGAAGTGCTTCTTCCACGAACAACTTTTGTTGGATTTTGCTCGTCTTTGAAGACCCACACGGTCGATTGTTGTTTCGTTTCGGGCTCATACGCATAGATCCATGATTCGTCACCTGTGAAGGTCTTATAAACGTCTGTTGAAGCACCGCAATTTCTTTGCACCAATCGACTCGAGCCTTTTTTTGAGCGATTTTCAAATTGTGCGGGATCCAACGAGAACAAACCTTTTTTACGGCCAGGTGTTCATGCAGTATCGAATGTATACTGGTAGAAGAAATGTCCAAGGATGTCTCTATATCTCGGTGACTTCTTCTTGTTTCCGCACATCAAGAAAAAAATGCGTGGACAACGATTTTCGTCGCCAGAAGAAGCTGTTGAAGTGTTCAAAAACCATGTTTCAGATGTGTCTCAATCGGAGTGGAAAAAGTGCTTCGACAATTGGTTTGAGCGCATGCAAAAGTGTATAAATCATGCTGGAGAATACTTTGAAAAACAATAAAACCATTTTTGATTATAAATATTCACATTTTCACTATTAGGCCAGAAACATATAGAGCAGCCCTCGTAATTTGATATAATTAATATTTTAAGAGACAAGGGGGCAATTTTATAGCATACGATATCGATCGAAATTTACTTTTAAATTCTATTGAAATTTCGATCGATATTGAGTGCGTAATTTGCCCCAATATTAGTTTGAAATGCTTAAATATTTTTTGTATGTTTAGTGAAAAAATCGATAAAATTTTAGAAAAACATACATGTAAGGACAAAAGAAATTTTTTTAAAGTCGAATATTTTTTATTCCTTTTTTAAAATCGTAAGAAAAAATTGTATATATTATATTTATTAATAGAATGCGAATGCGTTGTGCCTTTCGTTTTTTATTTTTATTTAATTTTTATTATATTGTTAGTTGTTATTATAAGATTTGACAAATGAAGGATTTAGCGATTCATATAATGCAGCATAACATTCTCCTAGTGTCTAAATTTTCCTGTTTTCTTTGAAAACCTCCGCACACACTTGTAATTATTTTTTCCTTGTTAAAAATTTAAAAAAAAAAATTAAATTGATTCATTTATGAATAGAATGTAACAAAAAAATTTTTAGTGTGATTAAGGTTACAAAAAAAAAAAAATAACCATAATGTGTTTACCGCAACCACATATATTTTTACAGCAACCATAATATGGTTCTTGTGATCATGACAGAATTATATTTCTCTAAATGTAGCATCTTAAAAATATACTAGTATGCATATATAACATAAAATAGCTTTAAAAAAAATCCGCATTATGTTTCATAAATCCGTGCCATTAATGAATCATCTTTAGATGTTTTTTTATTTTATTTACATATATATATTAAACTTGTTACAGCAGACATAGTAAAACATAGTTTTTGCAAATTTGAAAAAATACCCTGTGAGGATAGCTTTAAATGTATATTTGTTTTAATAGCGACTTGGCAATAAATACCCTTCTAAAAATTATAGGCTCAGCCTTTTAAGGTTAAAAAAAATAACACCACACCTATCAAATTCAAGTTACAAGCGGGATACGCTTCACTTTATTTTATTTTTTTTCTTCTATCAGACAAAGCAGTACATTCTTTGTACAAATTTCAAGCAGCTGCTAATAACGGTTTAAAAGATAATGCCATATACGTCACATTCACGATTTTCCGAAACACGCTATAATATTGAAATTTGTTGTTTACAATTTATATTAATAGCTGACAAATTTCTTTCTACCTACTACAGTCAAACAACTAAACCCATTCAAGGAAAATCACGTCAATATTAAAACATCCTTTAAATTAAAGTTTCGTTTTTTTCTAATTGTTACTATAGCGCACGAAATTTTACTGAAACTGTGAAAATTTAATCTGTCTTAATATTTTTAGTAATATTATATCACTTTCGGATCATCCTTTAGTTTTTGGTATTTGTTATAATAGCGGCTGTAGCCATACATCTACCGTATAAATTTCAAGAGTTTGCCTATTACAGTTCTAGAGATAAAGGGCTGTTACGGAAGGACAGACGGACAGACATTGCGACAAAAACAATAGGGTTACGTTTTTACACTTTGTGTGCGGAACCTTAAGAAAAGGTAAAATATTTTTTTCTTCTTATATTGTTAACTCTCTTGCGACATTTTTTCAATTTTTGATTTACTCTAATACATTGCAGTGTAGTGTATTTTAATAAAGAGTTATTGTTTCACCAGTTTTACTTATGCGATTATATTTTAGTATCCATTATCAGCCATTTGTTGCTTCCAGCTTTTCTCTATGTACTAAAACATTTTAGTAACTGTGTGTGTGCGTTTTTGCATGGCTACAAAGTTGCACCACTAAAATTGTTGCTGTTAGATGCAGTCTCTTTTTTGCCGTTTGCTTTTATGCAAGTTGTTTAAAGCATACACAAAAAAAAAAGAAATAATTGACCATATTGTAACCTTTAAATAAAAATTAACCTGTTGCCTTTTACCACTACTGTTGAATGTCCTCGCGTGAATTTTAACACGTTTTCATGCTCAAGTTGCCCTGGTTGTAACTTATAATTTCTTTTTTTTTTTTTCTTGTATATTTTTACATCTTTTTAAAAGACAAGTAGTTTTATAAATATATATGTTTTAATGGTTGGGTGATTATTAAAGATAGTTGTTAATAAATATATGGCCTGAAAATTATGTTTACTTTGTATATAATAGCACGGATATTATTAAAAAAAATTATATACGACTTTGTTAAAAATATTGCTCAACTCGTGCTAAAATGACTACAATTAAATTAAAAAAGGGAAACGTGCAATTATCGTTTAAATTCATACATAAACAGGTTCCTCAATAAGATTTAACAGAGCAGATTTATACTCAATTTAAATCTTGATTTTTTCTAAATAGTATTTTTTTAAATAAAAATGTGCAGAATTTTTTAAATAACATAATGGTAAGTCGCGTAATAAATTATTTTTATCTTTTAAGTTAAATTAAGTTATAGGTTCGCAACCTTTTTTTTTTACTTTTTTTTTTTTTTTTTACCCACCAACTTAAGGAATATTTTTTTAAGTTAATTTACTTTAATTTCCATTGATACCTTCAAATATAAATGTTTCATGATATAATAAATAATTCTTGGAAAATAAAAATAAAAAAATAAAAAAGCTATCCTCAAGACAAATTTCATCTGTCGGTCTATAACAGTTCAATAGTATGACCACATACATAAAATTACACTAACTATTGGGAGACCCATATATTCCATCTTTAAACCTTATTCTTATTCAACTGTTCAACAGTTTGGCAATATACATATATCAAATTAGAAAAACTATAGGGCCACCCTTTAATTTCCAAATTCAAATTATATAATTGCTGTTGTAATAGACTTAGCAATTAGGTCCTTTGTATATTTCAACCGTCTGCCTTCAACAGTTCAATAGTTTGGCCATACACATCAGATTACATCAACTATTGTAAAACCCTTTAATTTATAATTTCAAATTGTATACTTCGTATTAAACCAAACATAGTAGTGCACATTTGATCTAATTTTTAAGTGTTTGTTAAAGAAACGGTTAAAGATACGGCTATATAGGTGAATTTACATTAATTTTGGTAACACCCTTTAATTTCTAAGTCCAAATTGTTGTTATAGTTGACTTAGCAATACAGGTCCCTTAAAAGTTTCAGCTGTCTTTATATAGCGGTTGAAAAGTTCACCCATATACATCAAATTACATCAACTATTAGGGAACCCTTTTATTTCCAAATACAAATTTTATTTTTGTTGTTATAGCAGCGTAAGAAACACAGGTTCGTTTTAAATTTCAAGCATATGTCGAAAACTGTTCAAAAGTATGGTCATATATATAAAATTGAATTAACTATTGGGACACCCTTTACTTTATAATTTTAAATATTAATCCTTGTTACTATAACGGTCGTAGCAATCGATGTTATGTCCAATTTACAAGAATTTCTCTATAATGTTTAAAAAAAGAGTCTCTTAAAAGTCAATTTATGACACCTCTGGGTAGACCCTTTAATTTTTAGATTTATTTTTTCATAATTTTTTTGCCATTGGGCGCGGTAATGACTTTCTTAATGTTACAGTAGTGCCCTTAATGGTTCATAATAAACGTAAAAAACATGTATGATGTATGGTGACACCCTCTAAATTTTAAGAATATAAATTAAAAATTAAAAACGGAGCATATGCTTTTAAATACAAAGGAAATTGTATCCTGAAATAACTGAATTATGGAGGCACAAACATAAAAAAGCAACATTCGGTCGAATTAATAACTTCCTTCTTTTTGTTTTATGCCGTTTAAAAGGTATACTAATTTTAATAATGAATAATTATAATTACTAATTCGATTTTAATGTAGATTCAATAAATATAATAATAAAAAAATTTAGGCCATTTTTATTACATACTGCTTTAAAAAATCAACGTAGACTTTGCTTTGATTATAAAACAGCAACACTCTCACGTTCATTTCTATTATTAATGAAGTTTATTTTGCATAAACTGGTTCGATATTAATTTGATTAAATTATCAAGGTGTTGAAGGAAAGCTTTTTAGGTCATTTAATTATTCACATTTATACAGACAAAAATTTAATAATCAGTAGGCCTCTTACTAATTAATAAGTCTTTTAAATAAAACTAATCTCAAAAACATGTCTATAAATGTAGATTAAAAAAAAGAAGAAGAAAAATAGGCCTTCAATCACCATTTATCATTTTATAAAAAAACAAAAAAATCAGTCTTCAATTCTTTGTAAATTATTATACAAATTTCTTTAATCAAAACGATATTTCAATTCGTTCTGCTCTAACGAATTTAACTTAATTTGCATAAAGTTTAATTTAAGAAAAAAAAAAACGAAAACAAAAACAAAAAACCTTAAACTGAATATAAAAGATAGCAGTAGTAGTAACGGCAGCTGATCATTAAACTACGGTTATGTATGTTGATTTGTTTTTATCAATATGTATGTGTGAGAGTAAGTTAAGGGGGATGTATTTTTATGTAAATGTGTTGTATGGAATTGTCGGCGTCAGTGTTAATGTCTTATAATGTTGATTTTAATCAAAATATGTTATTGAAAAAACAACAAAAAAAAAAGTTAAAAAGATACAAATAAATATATAATCGATAAATTAAAGTTTAACATTTTAAGGCAAGCTATTTATTATCCGATGGATGGATATACTGACTGTCTAGGCAAAATGATTAAATTAATATATATTTTTTTCGTTTATGTTTTTGCGTTTTTTTTTAAGACGACGTTGTGTTTGTCGTCATCATCATCATCAAAAAAAAACATGGCGTTTTAATTCATTTGATGGATACAACAATAACAATAACATTATTATTTATTACCACTAGCAATACCGTAAAATTTAAATTCATTAATACAGCAGCCGCCGCGTTTATTTTGTTGGCTTTTTTTTCCTATTTTGGTAAATCCCAACTTGAAAACATCACTTTTTATAATGAATAGATAGATGTTGTGTTCACTGTTTAAGTTGTGAGCGAGTGCTGGAGACCCCAATAACGATAACATTAATAACGAAAATGAAACATAAGCAACTGTCAACAGACCAAATGATTTGTATTTGTGTTTGTTGTTTTTTTTTTTCTTAATAAATTGTTGATTTTTTAAATGTTGTTTGTATATTATAATAGTAGGGGTATTCAGAGTATTTAAAATATGGAAAAAACAAATACAGTTAAAGATATAACAAAAGAACTTAACATCAGCTCTGTGTTGAAATTTGTTGCAGAGAACGCTTGGTTTATAAAAACAACATATTTCGTTTACTTAAAATGTTTGTGAGAATTTCCTGAAGAGCTAAGTAAGCGGTAGCGAAAAGGCCATCGAGATGTACTTTTACCCTCAATAATCAATATCGATGATTTTAGTTTAGATCGAGATAATATAAAAATAGCACAACAATTTTTTTTTTTTTTTTGGAAATTAACATATTAATTATATTTTGTTTTTTGTCGATTTTATAGAAAATTTAATTTTCTTAAATAGCTCCATGGGTTTAGGGCCATTTTTATTACCTGACTGTATTATTAGCGTAATGGCAAGTTAAAGAAAGGCGAAACTGTGCGTTTTAAAAACGTAATATTTGCACGAAAACAGTTTCTTCATAATAGGCAGAGTAGTCCTCTTGACTCTGACGTCTTGCCGTCAGTCTTGATAATAAAACCAGTTATTTTTTTTTTTGACAAACGAAACTCAAAATAATAGAATTGAATAGAATGTTAGCCGAGTCATAATGCGCTTCAGTAAATGACTTAAAATCGATCTGAAAACAGTAGTGCAACTTACCAACTTTAAACAACACGATAATAGTTATATTTGTCGACATTTTCTGTTGTTATAACGATTAAGTGCTTCACTAACTTTACATGCCTGTGTTTTTGCTTATATGTCAAGTTACACACTTGAATACGTATTTTTTAATATGGATGTATGGAGTATAACAATAAGAAAAGCATAATACTAGTTTTGAGTTATCTCTTCTTAAATACCGTCAAAATATATTTTATGTGGAACAAGAAATTTATGTTTGAAATAAATTTTAAATGTGCGTATTTCTACTAAATTAACAAGTATCTTCTGTATTTATGCTTATACGTATGTATAAATGTACATAAGCATAAGTTATACATCGTTTATTTTGTCGACAGATTTAACAACGAAAAAATTATATTTGCTTCCTTAACGATAACCAACTTGTTAACTATATCAGCTTGTTGTAAGCAATGGTAAATATTGTTACGAATAATAATATTTGGCAACCCTTGTAGTTGTTTCCGCATGAGCGTGGTGAACAAGCTAATTCAACTAATGGTGTGTTTATAGAATAACAAAACCACAAGTTAGCCAACAAAAAAGGAGCAGCTTCAATGGCTGCGTTGGTAGAGGTTCGTACTACAAACCAGGGGGTCCGAGTTCGATACCGCATTCGGACATGCGTACGAGAAAAAATAACAATTGTTATAATTCAATTAAAATTAATAAATAGCAGTACAAATCTCCCGAGAGGCAAAAGACAATTATTGTGTGAAGCCATGGCAGATAATTAAGTGGAGGCGTCCAATTTAATATAAGAGAGCAGATAATTGTCAAGAAGCCTTGTATAATAAAAAGTAGGAGCAATAGCGGTTAGCGCGCGGAAGTGTAACAGCATAACAACAGTGTATGGCAGACGTGTGTTGTGGCTACTGGATTAAAGGAGGATGACTGGCTTGAATAAAAAGAAGTAGTGGAGATGTCTGTGATGGTTGCTAAGGTTACTAAACAAGGCATCGAGTAGTTCATGTCTCGCCGGAGTAACACAGTAGTGTAGCGTGGATGGCTGCGTTTGTGGTGATAAAGCATGTTTAGTAAATACGAGACCAAGGGTTCACAAGACCGGTAGGATCAAGAGCTATAGCCAGAGAAAAGCCATAAAATTCGAAGACAGAATTTAGCCACAGTGGTATTTGCAATCAAAAGCATCCGTACGTTTGTTGTGCCTGCTAAAAAGGGTTAAACGTAACAATATCGTTAAAAGTGTTACTGAACAGGAAAATCGACAACTTTGTTGTTAAGTCAATTTAGCCAACCGATAATCGCACTACAAGTCGTGAAAAGCGAAGCAGGTAAAGAATGCAATAAAACTGGATTTTATTGGATAACTTTTGAAGGCTGTGCCTTTTAGGTACTTAGATCCTCCATTACTACAATTAAATTAAGAAACTGAAGCATTCCCTAATTATGGATGTGGGAATTTAGTCTAAAGGGTAAAGATTACGTTGAGTCAATGAAGGCTGTTACGACTGATCTCATAAAAGAAAAATTAGGTTGAGAAGAAATTCAGTATGTGTACGTTTATACGTTCATAGTTCCGATTTCGTTTTTACAGATAGGAAATAATGAAGCTTCAGACCTGTTATCTATATATATATATATATATAAACTTGTTGCAGGTGTGTTGTGACTTTATAATATGCAATCAAACAAAACGAATTCGATTAAATTTATAGGATCAGTTCGTATGGCCGTTTTCATGGTTTATCTAAAGTTTGCACGAATTCGGTGGGCGCGTTCGTCAGTTAAAACTAAAGCGGGCATTTACTGCTGAACTGATTAAAAAAATATTAAAACAGAGATGTTTACAATTTTCAAAAAAATATGTTTATTTAAAAAACAAGGAACGGGAGGGGTAATTGGGGGAGAGGGAAAAAACGAGGAATCGATTTTAACAAATAGCTAATTTAACAATATTTGAAAGATAAATAAGTCCTGTTCATAACGTTCTATAGGCAGAAGGAATTCTGTTATAACTTCCATATTAAACAAATAAAAAATTTGCTTGGTAGAGTGGTCGTGGTACGATTATTCTCATTGGGGTAGCGAAGCGCCCCGGAAATAGCTAGTAGTCTATAAAATTTACTCTTTATCATGCTGATGTTTTTAACACTTTCATGCAAGTCCTTTTTTAAAATGTCAAAAAACTATGTTTATTTATTTCGTGAAATATACAAATCAGTTCTTCGGCTTCACATACTATCAATTATCACCACCAATTTTTGATATATATTTGTTTACTTTAAGCTGCCTTAGAACTTTTAAAACCCAGCATAATAGTTTTACTCATTAGTCTGAACACCCTTTAAGCTAAATGCTACTTATTAACAAGTAGTTTTTTAAATTTTATACGTCTATAGCAGCAGACAATCACAAAGATCGCTTGTCTAAAAACAATATATTAAGTTGATGGCGTTAATCAAATCGTTTTTTTATCTTTCTGTTTTAACAATTTTTACCTAAACGTAATAGAAAGATGAAAAAAAAAACAAAACGTCAACATTAATATTCTTTCAAATGACCGTAACTTGTCATTAAGTTATTCATTATAATATTTTTTTTTTTTGTGTTGTTAATTTAAATATGTTATTTTTTTAAACATATATTTGTTTAAAATAATTAAGGTCAATATGAATGTTTTAATTAATGAAGTTTATATTTAAATCAAATCATAATAACAAAATGGAGTTTGGTGATTTATACGAGGGAGTTTTTTAAAAATATTTAACTGATTTTTAGACATGATTAGATAAAGTACAACCAATCACCTAATTTTATGACAATAAAAGTTAATTTTATCTGTACGATAATTTTATACAGTTAATAGAGTTAAAAATGTGACGATGGTTTTCACCGAAAGGTATGGCAACAGTGTAATATTAAGTGGCGGAACAAACCCAATTACAGTTAAGAATTTGTTTAAAAAAACAAAAAGTTCTTTGATATCAATTACTTTACTCACTCAATAAGCTATGAACTTTTTAAAAAAAAATTAAATGTTCAAAAATTTAGATGTGCACATACTTCCGCAATATTCTCACAGAATTTCCTTCCCAGGGAAAATAATTTTCTCGAGAAATTATGAATTCCGTGGAAACAAAATAATAAAAAACTGGCATCATCGTAAATTGAAGCGAGTTATTTTGTTTATTAGCATATAATTTTTCTTTTATAATTCATAATACCTACTTTTTTGCACCGCATGTTTTTCACTTTCTGCAGTCAAGCAGAAAGGAAAAAATTTAATAATGGGAGAAAAGGGTGAAGTGAAAAAACTCGCATGGAATTTTTGTTTATTATTAGGCTATATAACGCAAAAAAAAATATTTTATTTTTTTAAATTCGAACCATTTTTTTTTCTTTTTTTTTTTTTGGAAAATGACTTTTTAAAATCAATATATAGCTTGCGAATTACAGAAGAGAATTTAGAAAGTAGGTTAATAGTTGAAACTGCTAAAATTGATAAGCCATAACTACCTAATTCACGAATAAGCAGTGACAAGTGTCTTATTAATATAATTATACAACTTATTATTGATTTGTAATGTTATAGTGCAGTAATAGAAATTATTATAAATATATTATCAGAAATATTTTATTTTAGTTCAACTTCTAAAAATTTTCTTCAACGTTTTCTGAAAACCTAATTTTTATTTACCAATGTTAATGGCCCGCTGAAGTGTGTTTGTTTTCAATTTTATCCCGCATTACAAAAATATTGCCTATACCTATTATAGGGTATAGATTAGAATTTTTAGATTCATTGTAGCATTATTTTTTCTTATCGCGAGCTATAGTGATGTGCCGTTTTTCTCAAATTTTAAGTGGTGGCCTTGAGGATGCATAATGCACGTAAAAAACAGGTATGTTGCTTGGGGACACCATTTAATTTTTAAAACTACGAACTGATTTTAAAGCGGAACTATTCTGTCAGCAAAGTATTTGAAACGAAAAAAATTTAAAATTAGTTGAGAAATGACTAAGTTCTGCGGGTACAAATATTAAAAAGTCGGTTAAAATCACCAAAAAGTTTTTCAATAAAATACGCAGACAGGTTTTTGCACCCATTAAAGGTTTTATTTGTTTTTTAATTAAAATTTAGAAAAAATTTTATTTCTTCCAACTATACATTTAATCTGTACATATAATAAAACTGAACTGAATTCATTTCTGTACACGAAATATTTTTTGTTGTTGTAGATAGTAATCGATAAAGACTACAAAACACATATTTTTGTCTGTCTGTGTTCACATCAACTTAAACTACTAGATGAATTTAAACAAAATTTTGTTTGAAGGTCCATTTGAACCATGGTTCCAATATACAATACTTTGTTTTCGTGAAAATATGTCATTTCGTAGACAAAATAGAGATGCAATTGTGAAAGCACCCAATTTTACCGGCATAATGGTACTTAACCAGTTTTTAAAAATTTTTATATTTATAAAAAAAAACTTAAATACTGTCTACAGAATTTTCGAATAAATAGCAAAAATTGGATCTTAAGATAATTAGGAATGACACACAGGCAAAGTCATGGGGACTGCTAGTATAAAATAAATAAAAAATTAAACAATTAAATATTTAATTGAATAAATATGAAAATAAGTTAAACCGCTAATACAAGCTAAAGCTTTTTTCTGTGTACAATAAGATAATCGCTTTAGTATTGAAGCTTTACTTCACGTAAAGCTCAATGAAGGAGAAGTAAAAAATCTATTGTCTAAAAACAAAAACAAATTCTTCAAAAATTTATTTTAAAACTATTAAAGTTCATACGTTTTCAATGTCCAACTCAAAAATATATTTTAAATTTTAAAATAAATTTTTATACGAATGATACCAGATTTCACAACTTCATTGTTCGATACGTCACAAAAATTATTCGATTCAAAACATCAGCTTATTCGATCACAAACGCGTTGATTTGTTCTGCCTTATGAACATTTTTTAAAATTGGGGCATACGAACTTAATCTGTGGTGTATTATTATAAATATTTTTATGTGTACTATTCCATATTTTTCATAGTCAACTCCTATGTCTAACAAATATAGGGGATGCCAAAAAATCTTTATAATATATCGGGGGCCTAAATCGAAAATTATCGAACCTCAGATTGTGAAATATATACAAAAACCCGCCAAAACAACAAAAAAAAAAAAAAGATAACATCTAACACCCTTATATCCATCTTCGCGATAAAACGTATATATGATGAGAAAAAAATGCCATTTTGACAACTACTTCAACAAATTTAGTCTTTCGGATTTATTTATTCCATCAGGGCCTTTAAAAATTTTCTAAAGAATTTTAATTTCATTGGACCTAAATTTTAGGCCAGGTAATTTTTAAAACACTCTGTATTTATTATTATATTTATACTTATATATATTTTTGCTTATATATAAATAAATTACCACGCAAATTATTAAACGTTAAACTTTGAAGGTAAAATCACAAATCAACAGCTCTATACCTCCCTAATATTATTGAGTTGGCAACATTACACCACTCGTTAATGCAACGCCCCTTGTCAAAACGCTAATTAAACTTCTGTTTGAATTTTGAAATTTACTTTAAATATTTTTAACTTGCATGTTCACATTGCTATAGGGTACAGTAAATTCGTCTTTGGGCCAACATTGACATTTTTAATTTTAAATATGTTATTTAAAAAAAATTTATTTTATATCACACTAAATAAATCTCATTAAAGTGTACTTTTATTAAATAAAACGATTATTGCGAAATTTCTTTTTATTTACTTTGTTTGATATTAAACTCAATGAAAATATTCAGGTGTGCCAGACAGACAAGTGTAAACAATAACCAAAACGTTAAAAAAAATTACTTAAGAATAATCGTAATCTATTTCTTTTTTTAATCGAAAAACTCAGCTGAAGTTAGATTAACTAATTTAATTTAATAGAAAAAAAGGGTTCAGTCGAATATCATTTACCCACCATGAAAACTTTATCACAAAAGAAAAAAAGAAAACCGATTTTTATTGCATTTGCATACAAAATTTTAGCAACCTCTTGAAATTGATAATTTCTGCAGGTTAAATGTAAATCAAACAAATCTTTTATATACATATAAAAGGAAATTGTTAAAAAGTGTGTTGTGACTCTATAACTCACAAATGGTCAAACCGAATTCGAGTAAATTCTTAGGGCTTGTTCGAATGATCGTGTGGATGGTTTATTCGTGAGTTATGACTTCTTATGACAACATATGATTTTGTCCACACTGACAGCTGCTAGTTACCCACTAGTCAATGTCTGTCATTTAAAATTTCTTTTTCATAATATTTCTTTTTATAGCGTTTTTAATAGTAATACACCTTCTGTGAACATTTTAAGAGTCTACTTATTACAGTTCTAGAAATAGTGGTCGTGACAGGCGGATGGAGATCAAAACGAAAAAAAAATGGTTACGAGTTTACCATTTATGTACGCAACTCTTAAATGGGTACGTTCCCTACAAGGTGCAAAATTACTATCGAGTACCTAAGCAACGATAAAAGCTAGAGTTGTTATGGTCTGGCGAATTACAAACTTAATTGGAATCATGGACGTTGTATCTTGTAGCGAAGCGCACACGAAATACCTAATGATAAATGTTTGAAAAAAATTTATTGCAACACTTTGTTACTCAAGGGTCATATGATTTAATTACTAAAAGTTAAGGATGTCTTTACACGTTAAATAAAATGTTTTTATTTAAAAAATTGCACTACTTATTTTGCATTATTATTATTCTAGGATTATGAGAAGAAGTTTTTAAGAAAAAAAAAATAAATAAAGCATGGTAAAATTATCATCGAATAAATAATGAATTTGAATAATACTTATGTTTCGGTGCCAAAATTTTTTTTTTAAATGTTGGACAAACTGCAAAAATAAATGGATTCCTACAAAATAACCCCCAATGAAATTAATTCCAGACAAAATAAAAAAAAATTCCTGAGACAAAAAAGGGGAATAAATTACATATATCAAAATCCCAGAAGAAATAATAAAATCTTCTATATATATAAAAATGAATGTCTGTCTGTCTGTCTGTCTGTTTATTTGTGCTTTATAGGAGGCCAAACCCTTGGATCGATCTTCTTTCACAGCATGTTACTGTGACTCTGGAAGGAATAATAGGCTATATGAAGTTTTAATTGGACAAAGGGGCGCGGCACCGCCCATATAACCCAAAAATTTATATCGCCATATTTTGGCCATTTTTTGACCTACGTCGACGATATTTGGTACATATGGTATTGGCATGATTAGGAATACGTACCAGGAGAAAAGTGGGTGGGACCCCGCCCCTTTTTAGAAAAATTAAAAATCGTAATATAGTCTTAACTACTGGACCAATCGTCATTAAATTTTCGCAATAGGATATTCTTGACTATATAAAGTTGGGAGTGGACAAAGGGGCGTGGCTTCGCCCATATAACCCAAAATTTAATATTGTCATATCTTGGGCAGTTTTTGAAGTAAATATATAAATACTTTTAATTTTATTTAATAACGTAGCGAAGCACACCGGGTTCATCTAGTACCTTATATAATCGCTTCTATCGGAAATGAACTAATTTCTAATTCAAAGAAATTAAAAACTGTTTACATTGCTATAAAAATTAGAGTTGAAGAAATAGAACAAATTACCAGTTCTTTTCATGTTAGAAAAATCTAGATATTTTTACTCGCCTATACACATAAATCACAGATGCGTCCATTGTGGCAGTATTAAGCGAAGCTCTGTACAGATAAGTTACATGTGCATAATAGCACAATTTGTGTTGTTTGCAGTTGTAGACCGCTGATACATACATCTTCAGCAAGCGAGGCTTTTTTTTGGACATAAAATAGCGCAGAACACGGTTACACTCGATTGAATGCACGTAATGCGGAAATGCTATAATAAAATCTTTAAAGACGTGCAGGTTATAATTCATACTCGTAGAGAAATAAAATAATTTCAAATTAAAGTTTAATAATTTCCAAATAAATTACACTTTCACAAACACAAAAGTCTAGACAAAATATTACTCCAAATAATAGGAAACGCCTAATGAAATTACTCTTAAAATATGTTTGGAAAATGATCGAAAGTTTTTCCATTTAGAGGTTGTTCCACAGCACAATAATTTCATAACAGGAAAAGATATTTTTTACAACTTTAGTTCTTTGTATGGCTATTCTTTCTAACCGACTTCGAAATAAGAAGGAGATTGTCAGCTCATCTAATTAATGCCTTTATTAGGATCGAGTTTGACATTTATTTCTTAATTTGAGAGGCTGTGCTTACAGATTGTTTTTAAGAACAGCTAATAATTTTATAAACTAAAGGGTAACCACACGCAACATGCTTAGCTATTTCGTTTGTTATGAACCGCGAAGGCCAGCACTTTAAAATTAAAAAAAGTAAAACAAAGTTGGAAGTTTTTTAAAAATAAATCTAAAAATTAAAGGGTATCCCCATAGGCGACGAAAATTTGAACCGTCATAGACAAACGCTTGCAAATTGGACATAATGTCTACTACTAAGACCGTTATAGTAACAAGAATTAATATTCAAAATTATTATTTAAAGGGTGCACCAATAGTTCACTAACTTTTAAACAGTTGAAACAAACAGTTTAATTTACAAAGAACCTGCATTGCAAACTACAAGTCCTCTATAACAACAAGTTTAAAATTCGGATTTTGAAATTAAAGGGTGTCCCGATTGTCGATGTGATTTTATGTATGTAGCTTTTTGGATTATAGACAGAGAGATGAAATTTTCAAAATAACCTGTATTGTGAGTCCTCTACTACAGCAAGTACGACATTAGAATTTAGATGCTAAAGGGTGTTCCTATAGTTAATGTAATTGAATGTCTATGGCTAAACTTTTAAACTGTTAGAACTAGACAAATAAAATTTATAAAGAACCTTTTAAATTACTATAACAAGTATTAAATTTGAAATAAGATGTTAAAGGGTGTGACTTTAAAGTTGACTTATATTTGCTTTTAATTTTTGAATTTCAAATTAAGTTTTTTTAATCGACATTCTTATTTTGTGTTATGGCTTTTAAAAAAACTTGCAGCATTCTTTCTCGAATACAATATGTTGAAGTGAAACCCTATTTCAATCCAAATGTATATGTACAACACTGTAATTAGTTCTATGTTTTTGATTGTCAAACCTGACTTGCGCCAAAAATATTAATTTATTAGAGATACATAAAAATTGATTCGCTATTCAAACGTGCTTTATGCAAGAAGTATTTTTCTTACACATGCATATTATTTAAATAAAATTACTTTTAACTTTTGAATTGAAGACACCGTGTTTCACTTTTGGTACTTAGATTGGAAGCTCATCTGCTGCGCTACAAGGTATGAACTAACAAAGGTTATGGGCCCAGGCAAACAAACAGCAGAAATCTAAAGTATAAAGTGAGGTTAGTTTTTGGTGTCGTTTGGTTTTTAAAGTTTTGTCCGGTGTTGAAAAAAACAAGAAAGATGTCGTCTGCAGTATCAAGTATCGAAAAGCTAAGCGGAGATAACTATGCAACGTGGTGCATTCAGGTAAAAAGTTTACTGATTACCTTAGATTTGTGGTCCACCGTTGTGGAAGCTTGTCCAAAGGAAAATCCTAACAAATGGATGGAGACGGATGCTAAGGCTTTGGCAACAATCACATTGAGTGTTAAACCAAGTCAGTTGATTTATATCAAGAATTGTTTAACAGCTAAAGATGCTTGGAATGTTTTAAGTTCGCTTTATAAAGCAGAGACTGCCTCTAGAAAAGTTAATTTGTTCAAAAAGTTGGTACGTTTTAAATTTAGCTCGAATGAAAAATTTTCTACACAGGTAAATGAATTTGTTTCAACAATTGATGGCTTAAAAGAGATTGGAATTAATCTAAATGATGATTTGTTGTCCATATTGTTGCTGTGTAGTCTTCCCGATGAAATGGAAGGTTTTGTAGTGGCTATAGAAAGTAGAGACGAGTTGCCCAAATGCGAAAAATTAATTTCCAAAATTCTGGAAGAAGAATTAAGGCAAAGCAATAAAAATAATGAATTAGATGAACTTGTGTTTGCGGCAAATTCACGAAAAGAGTTTAAGAGCTACAAAAAAGGGTTTAACAGTAGCAAAAACAATAAAAGAACTGATGTTAAACATTTACAGAAAAAACAAAATTATCAAAATGAAAAGACAAATACAGATGTCAACGTATATAACAACAATAATAATATCAAATGTTTTCGTTGTGGTAAAAGGGGACACATAAGATCTCAATGCAGAGAAAATAATAATAAGAGAGATAATGACTTTGCTTGCTCTTTGAAAGAAAATAAATTAAATTTAAGAGACTTGTGGATATTGGATAGTGGTGCATCATCACATATGGTTAACAGCGATAAGTATTTTGAAACATTAACAGAGACAAAGCAAAAGATAATTTTAGCATCTGGAGAAACAATTTATGCTCAAGGCATTGGAAAAATAAAAATAAAAACAAACTTTTGCTCACTTACTCTAAATAATGTATGGTTTGTCCCACAACTACATTCAAATTTTTTATCTATAAATAAAATAATTAAAGCCGGTCATGTTGTTCAATTCGCCGCGAATAAAGCAATAATGAAAAGTAAACAGAATGAAAATATTTTAACAGCGGATTTAGTAGATGACCTGTTTGTTGTGAATTTAGAAAAAATTAATGATTTTGAAGTTGTAAATGCAGTTGTTGATGAAAAAATTGTAAAAAAGTGGCACGAAAGATACGGACATATAAACATTCTCGATTTAAATAAATTATCCACTAGAAATATGGTAAAAGGACTAGATGTTAAAATGCCCAAATCAATAGAGTGTGTTACTTGTGCCGTAAATAAAATTACTGCAACGCCATATAAAAACTATTCAAGTGTTCAAACGAGTGAAGTATTAGAGTTGGTGCATACAGATTTATGTGGTCCAGTTGGTATAAAATCTGTAGGAGGCTCATCATATTTTATTACGTTTATCGACGATTATTCGAGGTATATTTCTACTTATTTTCTTAAACAAAAAGGTGATGCGTTTGAAGCATTCACACATTTTGCTGGGCTCGCGGAGAAGCAGACAGGCCGCCAAATAAAAATTGTTCGTAGTGACAATGGAAAGGAATTTATAAATTCTAAATTTAAACAATATTTTACGGAAAAAGGAATTGTCCACCAAACAACTGTCAGTTACTCACCACAACAAAACGGGGTTTCTGAACGTGCGAATAGAACCCTTGTGGAAATGGGAAGGTGTTTGTTAAATTCGTCCGGGTTACCGCAAAGTTTGTGGGGTGAAGCTATAAATACGGCTACTTATTTAAGAAATCGGGCTCCTACAAAAGTACTAGGTGACGTTACACCTTATGAACGATGGTGTGGAAAAAAGCCATCTGTAACTCATCTTAAAACATTTGGTTGCGACGCAGTGGTGCTAAAGAAAGGCCCAAAACCTAAAGGTGGAAAATTTTTGCCCAAAGGCACAAAAAAGAAGTTTGTTGGTTATCAACTTTATACAAAGGCATACCGTTTGTATGATGTTACAAAAAGGCAAATAACTGTTGCTCGAGATGTTGTGTTTTTTGAACAGTCTTTTGAAAAGGTTTTAAATGAAAAACGTGAAATATATGAAAAGTTTGACGGTGATTTTTTGAAAAATATTCAAGACAAAGGCGTACAGACATTTGGTGATGAGTTTAAACAAAATGGTGATGGTGACAATGATCAACAAAGTGACGAAGACGAAGGTGATCGAAAAGACGAAGAAGCAGAGTTGAGCAGCGAAACCAGTGAAACAGACAGAGAAGATACTCCTATTGTAAAAAATAAGCGAAAACGTGGCAGACCGAGATTTTTTAAAGCTGGAGGTAAAGGTAGGCCAAGAAAAATTTATTGTACAGAAAATGGCCCTCAAATTCTTAATTCAATAATTGACAACCCAAACACTGTGGCAGAGGCTTTGAATGGTAAAGATTCAAATAGATGGCTGGAGGCTATGAAAGTTGAATATGAGTCCCTGATGAAAAACGATACTTGGGAACTGGTTGAAAAGCCAATTGGAAAAAACGTTATTGGCTGCAAATGGGTGTTTACCTTGAAACATAATCCTGATGGCACAATTGAAAAATATAAATCGCGTCTTGTAGCTCATGGGTGTTCGCAGAAATATAACGTCGATTTTCAAGAAACTTTTGCTCCCGTGGTACGGCATTCAACAATAAGATTGTTATTAGCTTTATCTGCACAACACAATTTGCTTGTTAATCATGTTGATATAGCGGCAGCATATTTAAACGGTCATTTGGAAGATGAGGTGTATATGTCTCAACCGCCAATGTTCGAAAGCAGAAAGTATCCCAACAAAGTCTGCAAATTAAAAAAGGCCCTCTATGGCTTAAAGCAAGCCGGTCGCGAGTGGAATAAACGGATAAATGATATTTTAATAGAAATGGGTTTTTTGAGATGTAAATCTGACACTTGTGTTTATTTGAAAAGAAATGACAACAATATAAGCATAATTGCTTTATATGTCGATGACATGTTAGTGGCATGTTCAAGTGAATTACAGATGAAACAAATTATTGCAAGTTTAAATAATTCAGTAGAGGCAATTGACCGTGGTCCTATTTCTTTTTATCTTGGAATGGAAATCAATCGTGAGGGTATTCGGGGCGACATAACCATTCATCAAAAGAAATACACTGAGGAAATTCTGAAAAAGTGGGGTATGGCAGAATGCAAACCAGCAGCAACACCCTGGGCAAGTGGAACTATTCTTACGAAGTGTGAAAACAATTGTGAGAACTTGGACACAAAAAATTATCAAAGTCTTATTGGGGCTCTAATGTATTTGGCCGTGATTTCTAGACCTGACCTAATACATGTGGTCTCTAAGTTGTCCCAATTTAATTCTCATCCACACAAGGAGCACTTTCAAGCTGCAAAATACGTGTTACGTTACCTGAAGAAGAATCCAGTGGGTAAAATTACATATTCTGCTAATTTAGAAAAATTCATATGCTTTACAGATTCTGACTGGGGAAGCGATACATATGACAGAAAATCATATTCTGGTCATGTAGTGTTCATGGCAGGTGGTCCTGTTGCTTGGGAGTCACGTAAACAACCTGTTGTTGCTCTCAGCACTATGGAGGCCGAATATATTGCTCTATGCCAAGGAACCAAAGATGTCGTTTTTATTCGTGGTCTTATAAATGAGATGGGGTTTAAACAGTATATTAAGAATCCGACTAATATATTATGTGATAATCAGTCAGCAGCGTTTATGGTAAAGAACCCAATGGTTCAGAGGAAAAGCAAACATATAGATATTCGCTACCACTACATCCGTGAGAAGTATGAAGAAAAGGTGATTGATGTACAATACGTTTCATCTGATGACAACGCAGCCGATATTCTTACGAAAGTATTAACTAAACAAAACATTTAAATGCTTGTAATCTTTTAAAAATTGAAATGTAATATTTTCATACATTTGGCTTGTGGGGGAGATTGTTGAAGTGAAACCCTATTTCAATCCAAATGTATATGTACAACACTGTAATTAGTTCTATGTTTTTGATTGTCAAACCTGACTTGCGCCAAAAATATTAATTTATTAGAGATACATAAAAATTGATTCGCTATTCAAACGTGCTTTATGCAAGAAGTATTTTTCTTACACATGCATATTATTTAAATAAAATTACTTTTAACTTTTGAATTGAAGACACCGTGTTTCACTTTTGGTACTTAGATTGGAAGCTCATCTGCTGCGCTACAAGGTATGAACTAACACAATATAATCAAAGTTTTATTGCCATCTTAAAGAAACATGATTAGAGGTTTCTCTGTTTTGAAATCGGTTTCCTTTTTTTTGGCGAGATTTATTATTTAAAACATATTTTTTATTGTTTTTTGTAGAAATTATTTACCGATATCTTTTACTCTTGCCATGTTTCGGGCTGAAGTAACGACAATTTCTTTTTGGTTATGGGTACTGGAAATTATATCGACTGTTTATATATCCAACAATGGCTCTTCTTCAAGCTATCCTGCATTCACTTCCTTAGAATTTTTTTCAACGTTTTACTTAAAGTCGATATTGCTCAGAAATCTTTACTTGAGCTTAATCAAAAAATTCTTACATCGAATTCAAACGTATGTCAGAAATGTAATGGCAAACACAACATACCCCTACATTTTTGGTAGTAGCAAGGTGTACTGAAACTACAAAAACTTCAAAAAACACGCCCATTTACATTTTTTTAAGTTTATTACAAACAACAAAACAATCGTATCTGAAGCAATTAGTTACAAAATCTAACAAAATTATTATTCTTAGTTTTTCTTGTTGTGCATAAAACAACGACCAACATGCAACAAGAATTATTTTATTTTTTGCCTAAATACAACACAAAAAAATTATGTTAATAAAAATATTGCTTTAATACAAAAAAAAAAAAAAAAAAAAATTAAATGACATTTGAAACAGAATTGCAGCGAAAATAAAATTGAAATGACCAAGAAATAGAAACAAAACTCACACAGCAATTTTAGATAAAAATCACTGATTTGTTTTTGTTATAATTCTTTTTATTATTTATGGTGTGTTTATTGTATTTATTTATTGTATCATACATAAATTGTTGTTGTTGTTATTGCAACAATTCATGAGCTAATATAGTTTAAGCTGTTTTTCTTTTTTATTTCGTTTTTGAAATGTTGCCATAATAATTGTCACAAATTGAACTCATGTCATATGATTTGCAATCCAGTTGTCATGCAATAATCGACTGACAGGTGCAAACTATGCTTTTAAAATTGGTTTATTATACAGGCTTAATACTACTGTCGATTGCAATAAAAAATTTATAGGTTTTCTTTTTTTTATTTCTTTACACCGGTGTATGATTGGTGATTTAAATTTTAAGACTTGTTATACTTTATAAACACCGTAGATAGGAAAAGTTTGTAAAATACAATATTTCCGTGATCTTAGTTTTTGTTGTTGTTATTCTTTTCAGTTTTATTGATAGCATGCTTTCGCCGATCCGATTTTTAAATACCTATCTACACTATTAAAGCTAATTAAACTCTATTACAAATGAATTGTTATTCTTTAGTTAGGCCTTAGTTCATCAGTATTTGACATTAACTGTGTATATTTTTTTAAACAGGAAAATCTACCCTTAAAACTTACTTGGCACATGGATACAAATAAAGCTAACAAAGGTTGTAACAATCCCGAAAGTGTAGTTCATTGTGCTGGAATCAAACATTTACTCTTCTTTTAATAATTAATCACAATTGCTAATGAACTAAAGCCAGAAAGAAATATCAGAACATGGCATTAATATTTAAAAATTATTTCGGGTATATGGCCACCACGGCTGCTCATAACAGAGCGCATATGAACGTCCAATTTTTTTACTCTTTTTAAAGTACTCCTGGCCCTTTTCATAAATAACATGAACAATGCTGGCCCCCAAAACGTCAATTATTGCTTGTTTATACTGTCAATGAACTCTGTAGGGTACGTTATGGATTGGTATCACTCTATATGCGGAGATTGTGCTTATTAACAAATCGGTTAAGCCAAAAAAGAGTATCATCGGTGAAACTAATTTGGCGATAAAACAACGTGTCAGTTACTAACTACTCTAGAGCCCAATCGGCAAGAGAACGATGCATATAATGGTCTCGTTGTTTTAATACCTGCACTAGCTGGATCTTATATGGATGTAGGCCAAGATCTTTGCGCAAAATATTTCATGTAGTGGACAGACAGACTTCCAATTCCAGCGACCGATGACGAATCGATAAATTTGGATCTTCTTCTGCACTTGCGTTTACAGCAGCGAATTTATCTTCAGTACGCACATTTCTTCGACGTGTTGGTGTTATTGCATCGTCTAGAGAGTATGTGGTACGAAATCTATCCACAGTTCCACGGATGAAAAGTCGTCTATAAGTTGTTCGAATTGATGACTGATTTTCAAAGTAAACTTGGATGATTTGAAAGCATTGTGCAAGCATGAGTCTATTCATAATGATTTGCCAGAGTTTACTGAAAATAATAAGAAAAAATTTTTCATCAAAATTAAATTCTTAGTGTTATATTTTAAAATGTCAAGATCTATCATGCTTAAAACTCCACCCTTAACAAGACATCTTGTTCTTCCAAACAAAATTAACTTCAAAATTACTACGATAGAGCAAATTACGAAAGCGTTTTAAAGAAACCGGGAATTAACCAACACGATATCTATATTATAATATTCCGCCCAAATTTTGTTTTATAGGGCACAGTCTCCCTACTCATCATACGCAGAAGCAAAATTTTAGTATTGATACCCATGCGGACTCAATACTCGCCAGATGATTTTCGCAGCAGCTCTCAAGAGACTCACATATTTTCTTTAACGATGTAGTGGACTGATAAACAAAAGAAAAGCAACATTATATTGCCTATCTACGAAAAACTTTTACGTCCTCGTATCGTATATCTACGAGGGCTGCTATATATATTTCTGGCCTAGCAACACTGAGTGAAATCTGACATTTCCATTGGAAAGTTTGTCATTTTTAAGCATAATCGTACTCAAAACATTTTGACGTACGACCATTATTTGTGTTGTTTACAGTGACTTGAAAAAATGAATATAGAAAAAAATGGAATTAACTCGTGAACATTTTCGTGCCTCATTTTTCACAACTTCCGACGTGGATTATCACGACAAGAGTGCATTGATGAACTTAAATCTTTGTATGGCGATGAAGCACCATCCTATAGCACTGTGAAAAATTGGTATAATGAATTTAATCGTGGCCGAAGCTCGCTCAAAGACGAATTCCGTGAAGGTCGTCCAAAAACGGCTGTTATGCCAGAGAACATTGATGCCGTGCGTGAACTCATAATGCAAGAACGACATGCGAAATACCGAGTGATAGAGAAATCCTTGGACATTTTTTCCACCAGCATACATTCGACACTGCATGAACACCTGGCCGTAAAAAAGGTTTGTTCTCGTTGGATCCCGCATAATTTGAAAGTCGCTCAAAAAAAGGCTCGTGTCGATTGGTGCAAAGAAATGTTGCAAAAATACGATTGCGGTGCTTCAAAAGACGTTTATAAGATCGTCACAGGTGACGAATCATGGATCTATGCGTACGAGCCCGAAGCGAACAACAATCGACCGTGTGGGTCTTCAAAGACGAGCAAAATCCAACAAAAGTTGTTTGTGGAAGAAGCATTTCGAAGCAAATGGTCGCCTGTTTCCTCGGCAAAACTGGTCATGTGGCGACTGTTTCGATTGAGCAACGTAGGATGGTCACTTCTGAGTGGTACACTACAATTTGTTTGCCTGAAGTCATCGGAGAAAGTCGAAAAACCAACAAGAAAGACGAATCATTGTTCACCATGACAATGCGAGCTCTCACACATCGGCTCAAACTACAGCGTTTTTGACCGGCCAAACGTCGAATTAACGGGTCATCCTCCGTACAGCTCTGACTTGGCACCTAATAACTTCTTGTTGTTTTCGCACATCAAGAAAAAAATGCGTGGTCAACGATTTTCGTCGCCAGAAGGAGCTCGTATATGCATCCAATTTTTTGTTCGTAAATTACAAGCTGAATATTATATCAAATTCAATATTTGATTACATATAACAGAATAATGCTAACCGAAGACTTTAATGTAATTTATTCTGCGCTTCCTGCAATAAAAAAAATTTTTTTTTGCCAGTTAGCTTATTAAGAGCCTCCTTTGTGATAATGTGTTTGCATCCCCTTAAAATAAACGCTTTATGTGACGTTTCCAGTTAAGAACTTACGAGGTCTAATTTTTTGTAGGCACTAATGTACCCATCGTTTGGGCGTTTATCATTAAAAAGCCCAGGTTGTGGTTGAGATTTGTCCGATTTTGAGATTTAAATCGCCAAATGTAACATTTTTTTCTTTGGGACATTGCATTTAAAAAAAAACAAACCTAAAACATTGCAAGGCATGAAAGCTAACACTGAAAAAGTAATCGCCGATTTAAAGTCAGATGTCTTACAAAAACCATTAAAATTGCAATAAAAAGAGCATAAATGTGAACCGAATTGGTGGGGTGATTTTTTGATCGATTGCTTTTTTAAATTACTTTTACCCCACCTAGAATTTACGTAAATAATTGTTTGGAAATTTGCTAACTAACAGACAACAATTATTTAACATATTGATTGTTAACATTTGCTTCTCAAATCTTAGCGTTGATTTTTACTGAACATAACCGTTAAACTTTCTTATTTGTAAGCATTTATAATGGATGCTACTTTCCTGCACTTCCTGCAATATTTTAGAGAATAACTTTAAATATAAAGACACTTTATATTCGTTAGATGCATTTACTTCATTTTTAATTCGTTGCGACTTTATAAACAAATTTTTATAACCTTTTTTATGCACACATACACAAACATATTAATTTTGGTGGAAGGCCATTCAAAGGTAACAACAGACAATATCAGGTTTTGCCACTAATTTTTGGTTTTATTCTCATAAATTAAAATAATTAAATTGGCTGAAAATTGTAAATGCAATGCAATAGTGCACGATTATGATTTATGGCCAATTTATTATTGAAGGTTTATTATCGAAGTGGTGTCATTAAAATGATAGTTAATATAGATTGATATTGTTGACATATTTAAACAGTAAAAAGACTGTTTAAATTTAAACTAAAAAAAGATGCAATAGAAAAACGAAATTAGAGACTTAGGATAAATGTATTTTTATTCAGACAAATATTTTAATAAATTTTTTTTTAATGTAATTCGTGTTTTGGCCTGTTCATCTGTTACTTGTCATAAAAGTTTGCAAAAACACTTTACTTCACATTGGTATCTATAAATGAAATCTTCTATGGTGTCAAACATTTTACTACACTTGCAAAAGGTTGTTCTTTGTATGGCCCCATTGTGCTACAACAGCAACCAAGATGAATATTTGCGTGCACAATCAATTTTTGTTGCAGCAAATAACTTAAGTTACAACAACAAAAAATTAAAAAAAAAAAACTTTGTAGCCGCTGTTTAACGTTCATAAGCACCTACAAAATAATGAGTGACTACCCAAAAACAACAATACGAGTATCCAGCCATATTTTTCTTGCCACCAACAAAACCTACTCAAGAATCTGCCTAAAACACATTGCATGCTGCATGTCTTCGTGCTCATAAAGCAGTCAGTGGCCGTCACTCAACTGGCCAAGCAACTAAAGCTTGCAGTGGAAGAAAAACTCCAGAGTGTATAATCTGTAAAATAAATTCACAAATGTGTGATCACCACACATTGGCAGGCAATACAAAAATGGAGAAAACACCCTGACGATTTCAAGTGTTCGCAGCGTGTGAGAAGGGGGGAAAAAAGTAAAGTATTGATGGGTTCAAAACATAAGCACGGCATGGCAGCAATTGCTCATCTGTCAACTGAATCGTACTGCATCTGCATAGTGGTGGTGGTGTGGATAATTGCAAATGTATGCAATTTAGATTTAAAGAAATTTTGTATATGAAAAAAGTATGATTGCATGTTGGTTTTCAATAATTTATTTGTTTAGGGAAAATTTATTTTCATTTGATATCAAGCTGCACAGTCCAGCAGCTTAATAAATTTTATTCAAATCCTACTTTTTATTACGGCCATTATTTCATATGATTTCTGATATACTTACGCTTAGATGCAAAAGCTAGAGCTGCAAAACAATCGATAGTACTATCGATAGTTTTAATTTTGCCTGACTATCGACAGTTTTTTTCGATAGCGATAGTTGCCAGTGTTAGCACTTAACTAAAATTCGATAGTATCGATAGTTTTTAATAAAACTAACGAAACTGTAGTATCAATAGTTTCTAAGCAAACTAGAAACAATCGAACGTGCCGACTATCGATAGTTTTGCACCTCTAGCTGTCCATTGTTTAATATTATAGATGCATTAGGAGTTCACCTCAGGTAGAATTGAAAATCAGAAGTCTGCTTCGGAAAATAAACATAAAGACAAATCGAAATTAAGTTTGAAAATTTAAACCAAATGGTCCTACTGTAACGACTATTAAGGCAATCTGGTTGCAGGTGCATGTTCATGATATCAAAAGAGCATTTGCAAAAAATTCTTGTATCAGAAAAAATATCAAAGATGATATTCCTGATCTAAACAGTACAGATCATACTAAGAAGTGAATAAGAGGATAATGACTCCATTGAAAAATAGAAAACCTCCGTGCAGATGTCGAAAAATTTTTTAAGGCTAGAGGCGATGAGTTGCGAGTTGAGGCTAATATCACCCAAAATGCTAAAAAGGTAAAGACTGGAGTCCGATACGTGCGAAGGTATATAAACGAAATTGATAAGACTGAGCATTTAAGATCTCAAAACCGTTCATAACCAAAATTAATGTTGAGATAACGTGATAGTCTCTACAACAGAATTTAAAAGAATACCCTAACAAGCACAAGCTGACGACGATGACATTGATTTAATAAGCGTACGCTGTAGAATAAAAGCGATGTCTCGCAAATATCTTATAGGAATCACAAGAATATATTTTATTAAGCAAATGAATTAACGAGATTGCTGTAGTCATGGCGATAAGCACATTGGCCAGGGTTCAATCCCTGCGGCAATCAACAAACAAATAAAAAATTTTTTCTGTTTAATGGTATAAACACATATTCAAAATTTACATTACAGCACGCAGCCTACTTCGTCGGTGCTTCTTTATAGCATATCCGCCGGCAAAGCAAAATAACTAATTAAATAACAATATATTTTTCCTTTCACCACCTGTCTTATCACTCATCTATCTCTTTCTTAAAGAATGTAGCACGGTTACAAAAAATAACTAAATAGGTAAGCCTGACGTGCTACTTCACTTAAAAAAAAGGTAATATGATGTCTTTGAACAAATAGTCTAAGAGAATTGGACAGGATATATCCATTGATAAATGAAGGTTCGATGTTGTGGAAGAATTGATTTCAATTGCCACCTCCTAATAAGATGGAAAATAAAACAAAGAAGAATGCGGAAAGAGATGTCGCTGTAGCCTAAGTAAGTATTGGGAAGCAGGACCTATCTCTGTAGACAAAATATAAATTCACACCGCTGGCACAAGTGCCTTAGTAGGGAATATCGCTATCCTAAGAAATTAGACAGCAAAGACTCTCTTAGATAAGAAATGTCGCGTGGATGGATGAAAATGCTTTGTTGGACATAAAAAGTATAATTTATAAATTAGAATGTATAAAGGAGGATAAAAAGCACAATTTATAAATTAATTGAAACTGGTTTTTAGCTTAAGTTAGTTTTTGTGATTTCTAAAAACATTTTTTTAGAAAGAAAAATTATTTAACAAATGTATGCGGACGGTTTCCAAAGAAATCAAGACAAATTAGACACCAGTAGCATGTAATAATGCATTTAGAAGTAAAAACCAATTTCAATTAAATTATAATATCTACAGTCAACTCCTAATTGCATAACAAATTAAATTAAAAACGCAAAGCCCAGCACATGTACATTTATGCTTAACTCATAATAATCAATATGATATTGAAACAGCATCTATAATATTGCAAATAAACAAGTAAGAATGATCAAAAGTTAAAATAAAATTGCATTCGTGACCATCCAATGGTTGGTACTAAGCAAAAACAAATGTACAAGACAAAATAAAGAGAGAACATTTAAGAAATACTTTGGTTCGTGTGGGGACTTTGAGTAAACAAATTAATATTGATATGAACACTCTTAGTATTCTTATTTACAAAATAACTTGGTTAAATAGGTGATGTTTACAATGTATACAACCTAAGATAGACGCAAAGAATGCTGATGAAGAATGTAGAGATAAAAAAAAATGGAGCATTACATTCTGCTGTTATATAATTTGTCATGTTTTCATTGGAGAACATGCGCATGCATTCGCAAAATAATTTTTCTTTCCAAAAAAAAGTTTTTTAGAAATTAAAAAAATTAACTTGAGCCTAAACAATTTCAATTCATTATTGTCCTCAGTTCATATTTAATTATATTTTATTTGTTTCTTATACATGTTTAGCGTATTCTAAAAAAACTTATATTATTTAAGAAATTTTAAGACAGATTTTATTCCAGTTTTTAAAATTTTCCTTTATTTATATTTAAAGATAAGAAAATTATTTTTTCCACAACCCAACATTTTTGTCAAGTTTATTCACAATTTTATTTAATGCAAAATAAATCTCCTACACAATATACAAGTCTTACACAGCACTGGCGATTGGAACATCCTCATCAGCAAAAGCAGCAACAACAAGCGTTAAGAGTTGATTTTTTCGTTGTTGTTGTTGTTTTTGTTGTCGATTGTACATATTAAAACTGTCAGTCAAATGCATTTTACCAGTTTATTTATTTTTTTTTGGTTTGTATTTGTTTTGATTACACGGAGGTGCATAAACAGTGCAAAGCTTCTGGCTTTTAAAGACTTGTTGATGATCAAGAATTTCTTTTTTCTCTACTTTTAAACTTTTTCTTATTTTTTTTTTTTTAACTGTTGATGATGATCGAGTATAAGATCACAACATGAATTGTTGTTCTTTTAGTATGGAGAGACTGTTATCAACATAATGAAATGGTTTTTATTTTAGTTTTTCATCTTTTTTATTTCAACATGCAGCTAAACAAAAATATGTGCATGTATTGGAATCATTGGTTGCAAGTGATATGTTTTCAGTGTCTAATGGTAGATGGATGTTACCTTTACTTTTGCTGTTGCTATTGTTGTTGTAGTCTTTATTAAATATATTATGTATGTGTTTATACAATGAATGCGTGTGGATTTTTTTGTTATTTGGCATTTAAATTTTTCCTCTCTTTCAGTTGTATTTGTAGCCATTTTTGCTGCTACCTGTGGATCTATAAGTCATAAATTAACATTTGAGTAAATTGCTTAAATTCGTTATTGGGAATTAGGATCCAATAAGACTGATGTTTATATGATGTTATAGCTGTAGTCTTTTTAAACAAAAACAAAAAAAAAGAAGAAAAAAGATGGTTAAAGCTCATTTGATATTCTCCTGAAACTGTGTGAAATGCTTCGTCAACAAATTTATCGTAGTCGTCGTCATCATCATCATCATCAGTATCTAAGAGTGTATCTCCTGTTGGTTTAAAAAATAAAATACATCAACAGCATGTTAAAATATTTCTTATTGTTCTTTTCTTTCGTCGTCGCCGTTTTGTATATTGTGGGATCTCATCGTCAGTATTTTCTTCAACACCACCATCGCTATCATCTTAGCGGGTTTCTTATTGGTATTTGTCTTCGTCCTCGTTTTTTTTTTAGATTTCATGTATTAATTTTTTCTATTTTCTTGTTTTCTTTGCTAATGAATGTTTCTCAATTAATCGTTATTGATTGATTTATTTTTATTGTTTATTTTTTTTTGTGGTATTACATATTTATAAATGATGCTATATTTTCAAGAGAAATTTTAAGACAGATTTGGCTTTTTGGATATTCTGCTGGACGAGATAAGTTTTTGATTTTTACTTTTTTAAACAATTTTCTTTAAAAGTGTAAATATTTTACGACTATTACCAATCGTTTTCAGTGCTTCAAAAACTAGTTAAAGTTCCTATATTTACAGGTACGAGGGCTGCTATATATATTTCTGGCCTGGCAACACTGAGTGCTGCCAAGTGCAATCTGACATTTCCATTGGAAAGTTTGTAATTTTTAAGCATTATCGTAACCAAAACGTTTTTACGTACGACCATTATTTGTGTTGTTTACAGTGACTTGAAAAAATTAATACAGAAAAAATGGAATTAACTCGTGAACATTGTCGTGCCATCATTTTTCACAACTTTCGACGTGGATTATCACGACAAGAGTGCATTGATGAACTTAAATCTTTGTATGGCGATGAAGCACCATCCTATAGCACTGTGAAAAATTGGTATAATGAATTTAATCGTGGCCGAAGCTCGCTCAAAGACGAATTCCGTGAAGGTCGTCCAAAAACGGCTGTTGTGCCAGAGAACATTGATGCCGTGCGTGAACTCATAATGCAAGATCGACATGCGACATACCGAGAGATAGAGACATCCTTGGACATTTCTTCCACCAGCATACATTCGATACTGCATGAACACCTGGTCGTAAAAAAAAGGTTTGTTCTCGTTGGATCCCGCACAATTTGAAAGTCGCTCAAAAAAAGGCTCGTGTCGATTGGTGCAAAGAAATGTTGCAAAAATACGATTGCGGTGCTTCAAAAGACGTTTATAAGATCGTCACAGGTGACGAATCATGGATCTATGAGAATGAGCCCGAAACGAAACAACAATCGAGCGTTTGGGTCTTCAAAGACGAGCAAAATCCAACGAAAGTTGTTCGTGGAAGAAGCACTTCGAAGCAAATGGTCGCCTGTTTCTTCGGAAAAACTGGTCATGTGGCGACTGTTCCGCTTGAGCAACGTAGGACGGTCACTTCTGAGTGGTACACTACAATCTGTTTGCCTGAAGTCATCGGAGAAATTCGAAAAACCAACAAGAGAAGACGAATCATTGTTCACCATGACAATGCGAGCTCTCACACATCGGCTCAAACCAGAGCGTTTTTGACCGGCCAAAACGTCGAATTAATGGGTCATCCGCCGTACAGCCCTGACTTGGTACCGAATGACTTCTTCTTGTTTCTGCACATCAAGAAAAAAATGCGTGGTCAACGACTTACGTCGCCCGAAGAAGCTGTTGAAGTGTTCAAAAACCATGTTTTAGAGGTGTCTCAATCGGAGTGGAAAAAGTGCTTCGACAACTGGTTTGAGCGCACGCAAAAGTGTATAAATCATGCTAGAGAATACTTTGAAAAACAATAAAACCATTTTTGATTATAAATATTAGCATTTTCACTATTAGGCCAGAAATATATAGAGCAGTCCTCGTATGTTCTGAATTCCATACGAAATTTTCACTTTTGTATTTTTCAAGGCATTGTTTTTGTAAAAAATAATTTTATAGCAACAATGCTTTGAAAAATTTGAAGTGAAAATTTCGTGTGGAATTCAGAACATGCCTGATATTCTTTCAAAGGCCTTTATATCTCGTATGAAAAATCTTTTGAATCTCCTTTCTGAAAAATGACACATAATATTAGCAGGAAAAATTGGAACATACGACACAGCAGAGCTTCAAACCTCTGTAACACATTAACATTCTTTCATTTCATTTATTCTCAAAATATTGCAATAATAATTCAAATATTTGTTTTTCAATATTATATTTCCGAATTAAAATATTGAACATTTTAAAAAATAGGAAAAGTGACTTACCTTAATTCGAATAAAATATTTAAATATTAAGGAAATTAAGGAGAGTATGAAATACTTAGAAGAATATTTGTATCTGAAAGCAACATTTCTAAATGGTTTTCTTACTTTTGGCCAGTACAGGATAAAAAGTCTACTATAAAAAGGCTACTTGAGTCATTTTAGTAAGCATGTTGACTACAAATCTGATTGGCCAGGGTTCAACCCCTGTGGCAATAAAAACATAAAAATGCTTTTTTCTGTTTAAAAATATAAATAAATATTCAGAAAGACAAAAAATAACTAAATAGGAATTATTGCCGATAGTGCTAATTATGTAAAAAAAAAAATAAACCCAAGCTTAAATTTATTCTTGTCTTCTTAATCATTTTATAAGTAACGGAACTATTATTAGGGAACGCCAACTAGCCAACGGTGTAAACAAAATACACTGGAGCAACTAGGCGATGGTAAATACACCTTTATTAGTTTGGAGCACCTAGAGCAAGGGAAAAATAAGAAGCCTGGTTGAATCAGGCGAATAGAATTCAAGCTATAAAAATGACGTCAATGTAAAAGTTACGAGAAACATTATTTATAGCATCGAGTTCAATAGTCCAAAGAAAAATTTCTACCAATCTGTCGCAACTAAAACAACGAACATTTAAAATTAATGCTCGCTAGAAGCATGATATTTTAGAGCCTCTGCTATATGTTCAACAGTCACTGATACCAAATCACCGTAAAAGGTTGGACGATTGTAAAAGATTATTAGCTGAAGGACAATTCCTTAATGCAATCTCCGTGAGACATTCACCCCTATCGTGAACAAAATGAGAAATATTTGTTCTCATGAAATTCTTATTCCCAATGAAAATTGCTATCGTGAGTTTCATGGGAACTTTTGTTCCCGCTATCAATTCGCACTGAATACAAATTAGAAGGAAAAATTATAAATATTGAAAAAATATTCAAAATTTTTTAAAGTTAAAAAAATGAAGAAATGTTAATGATTGGTGCTATTGTGTTGTAGTAAGAGGAGGAGATAATACAACAGAGAACAATTTCATTTCAAGAACGTGACGTGCAAGACGCTTAAAAGCACTTGAAGTTATCGTAGACACAAAAGGTCCAATCAATGGACCCAAGCGGGCTGTTGCAATACGGCTGCTTGCCTAGCCTACCCTAGACATTACTACTGACCCATTTCAATAAAATAAAATTTTATATCTGATCGTTTAAAAAATATTGTTAATAAAACAACCATAAATTTATAACCAATAGATTGATCTCTTTGCTGTGTATTTTGACCAGCGTAATGTCACTGAATTAAAAAAATTTGTTATTGATGTAAATATTCTAATTAAAACATATAGAAACTGGAATAATGTATGCTGTTCCCTAGCAAAATTTAAGTGAACAAATCTAAGGGAAAATTTAAAAAATTTCGAGTGAAAAAATCAATCCTGATAAGGCGAATTTTTGTTTAAATGAAAAATTGTTCACGTGAATTATTAACGATTGCAATTTAGGAAAAAGGGAAAAAATTTCGAGTAAAGATATATTCATGATAGGGGTGATTATCGAGTACGAGATGACGCCAAACATTCATAGTTCGTTAAATGGCCAGATCACAACATATTTGCATTGATCTGTTTCCTTGGTCAGGCTATGAGTTTATCGACTTAACTTGACACATTTGTCGAGATAGCACTGCAGTTTGTTGCATAATTTCGAGGTGTATTAATGCACTTTTAATAAATTTTCAAAAAATATCGTGCTATATTTTATACCGATTAAATTATTAAATCACCCATATTTATTATTGAGGCTTCACACCTATCGCTGGCCATTTAGCTACCACTTACTTAGCTCTTCAGAAAACTTCTCACAAATATTTTAAATAAACCAAAGATTTTTGTTAAACAAGAAAAAAATCTAAATTTAAGAAAAAATCAACAGTAATTCAATTTTTCTTTTATTAAATTTTCGGCGACTTTTTTTCAGTAAATTCATATCAAGATCAAGAATCTGTACACAATACAATATTCTTCTGAAAGATTTGACACTGTGATCCTAACAGAAATGTTAATCCCCAGTTCCTTATTTATTCTTAAACATTTATTTTAACCGCTCATCAACCTGCTCCATTTGATCCATCGATATTTGTCTGACAGCATATAAAATAATAAATATTTATTAAAAGGAACCAATTCAATCAACATTTTGATTATTCAAAGGAGCCACATATGTGAATTTATTTGCCATCATTTTCAAATGCATATTTGTTTCTAATCTCCTGTACTTCAATAAATGACTTATAAATGCACATTTAAGGTATCTTTAAATCGTTATTTACCAAACAACTTTCAAACACACATGTTTTTATATGGAATTGCATGAAAATATTTGTATAAATTTTAACCATTTGTAAATGTTCAAATGTACATATGACTGTCTGCTAATCGCATGTCGGTCTAAACATGTTTTCAGCGCAGCTTAAAGTAAGTGTGAGAAAGTTATTTATGGAATGTTTTAAGGAGTCTACTTCAACTTAATGTATTTTTTTTTTTTTTTTTTTTTTTGAAAAGTAGTTATTAAAAGTTTATGAAGTTAATAACGATGACATTTATATCCATGATAATGAAGAAGACGATTTCTAAAGTAGTAACCCATAATTCTACGATGGCTATTTATTTTTATTTATTTTTTTTTTTTGGAGTTTATGCGTGGTAGTTTCAAGTTTCTTAAATGGAGGTCATCATGTTTGATTAATAATCAAAAGATTTATGATAATTTTAGACATGTGTTTTATTGTAATATGCAGTTATTAATTAATATAATCATTAAGTATTTGCGTGCTTAATTATAAAAACAGAAGCTTGAATTTTTTTTATTTGGTTGTGAAGACTAAATTAAAGATAGAAATTTAAACCAAAATTAAAAATATCCTGCATCATATGCCAAAGCAGACTCAATTAATTTAGACTTTCTTAACCCTGTTCATCCCTAGCGAAGGAGCGAGAATTGTTGCAAGTGTGTTGTGACCTTATAACTCATGGTTGGTCAAACCGAATTCGATTAAATTTTAAGGGTTTGTTTGTATGGTCGTGAAAATGGTTTATCCAAATCGGGCACGAAATCGGTTGAAGCGTTTGTGAGTTATGACCTTTAATGACATGTCATTTATATATTTTAGGAGAAGTATCACTTCAGTCATAACCGTTTTAGTTATTTTCGTAACTATGCTACATTCTTTAGGAAAGGGATTGATGAAATATAAGACAGGTGGTGAAAGGAGAAAAATAGACGTAGCCATTTTATTAGTTATTTTACTTCGCCCGCGAATATGCTATGAAGAAGTACCGACGAAGGAGGCTGCATGTTTAATGTTAATCCTGAATATACATTTACACCACTAAACAGAAAAAAACATTTTTATTTTTTGATTGCCGCAAGAGTTGAACCCTGGCCAACCAGGTTTGTAGTCAGCGTGCTTATCACGTTGACTTCAGCAGCATGCCTAGGAGGTATGTATACTGTATGCTGACTTTATACACACGGCATTCAATGTTAATATTCATGTGTAGCGAAGTATGCTGGGATCCTCTAGTTGGATACAATAATATTTTACATTAAATAGTGAAATATTTTGAGCTTAAATCTAGATGATCGTTTTAGTTGAGACTGCAAAGGACTGAAAATCTTAAAAGAATACATCATCATACCGATTTATAATTTATGATAAGTGGACCAAGTGTTGTTGTATTGACAACTATTTATTACGTAGTGTATTTTATAAATCTTTTTAGTTAAATTAATACAGATCTGCAACAATAGAGCCTAGAGCTTATATTTTTCTGAGTTAAACATTTTGATAAAAAGAATAGAATTTCTAGTTCTCCGCCACTAAAAATGGTGGTGTGTATGAAATCAGCAGAATATAGTGAAAGTAAGCTGAATACTATTGTTTTGGTAAAGGTGTCTCCTTTTTTATAAAATAGAATATCATGAGTTCAAATCCCAACCAAACCATAAGTGTAAAGAAAATTAATTGTTTTGAAGTAGCCTGAGGGGGAATGAATAGTAAAAAAATAGCTTAAGACTCACAAAAGGAACATAAGTCATTATTTTGCCACGTTAGATAGATTGGTGAAAGGCAACCTGTATATTATAACAACGATATCGTGGTATAAAAATCAGTACGGAAGGAGTCTTAGTTATAGAAAAAAATGAAAACTTTGACATCTGAAAAAATTCTTACACACCTGAGCTGGTTGGACGATACGAATGTTAAAGAGAAGATTGGGAGTTCGGTTATCGTCAGATCACAGATAATTGTGACAGCTATTTCAAACAGATTTTGTAGGCAGCATTCGAAATACGAACAAAAATCAGTATTTCTGTACTTTTCCTTTTTACACCTTTAGTTAATTATACAAGCTTGATGGTGACTCCTTCATAAAGTATAAAAAATACTATTTAAAATCAAAAGAATTTTCAAGCGATACGGTGGACTTAAGAACCCTTAACTAGAGGTTTGTGCATGATCCTGTCACCCGAGGTGCAACAATTGACTCATTTAAATCATATAAAAGCAATGGTGCCTGTAATAGACTTCATCTGTGACTAAGGTAAGTTTTAGCCTTACGGTTTACCGAATTCCTATAACAACTCACTCATAGTTGTATCTTAACTAAAGATCTTAAATCCTATAACAATTCCCTAACAATGAAAATTTTAAGAAAAAAAGCACAACAGAGTGTCATTGTCACAATGATCAGCACTTGTTGTATGCGTGACAATTAAAATGTTTCACATATTATTTTAAATTTTATAGACAACAATAACTTGTTGCAGCAAAAACTCAATGTACAGACACTGTCAAACAATCACAGCTTGCACTGCCTCTATACGAAATACATTTTGACACTTTGGCTAAACGCAAAAAATTTTTTTTACTAAAGCACCATGAATCAATACTTTGTTGTTATATTTTTAAAAATGTTTTCTTGTTTAAAACAAATGCAATATTGACAGTAACAGTAGTGGCAGTACAATAACATAACAATGAAATAATATTTATGTTTTAACAATACTAAAGCTGGATTTTGTTCTCTCTGTGATACTTTGTGACACTTGTGAATGTGAAATGAAGGAGCGACCATATGAGATTTTAACATGTTGCAGTGAAAATGTCTCGTTTTTTTTTTATTCGTTTGATTGTAGCTTTTGTCATTGTTGTTTCTATTATTATTGCTACAACAACAATAAAACTAACAACAGGACAGACTTAAAATCGTCGTTATTGTCGACGTATGTCAAGCCATATGTGTGCCAGTTGTCTTCCGCTCTCTCTCGCTCTCTCGCTCACTCACTCAGCCAAGTTGCGATATTTACCCAACATTGTTTAAGCACATAAAGCCCCTGTTCTCGTTTAAATGACACCACGTGCTATTTAGCTTTTATGCAAATGTTGAAGTTTTATTATACAATGTGTCAATGATAAAATATTTTTAGACACACATACAATTGTATAAAAAAGTTTATGTTGAGCTTTTATTTTTACTCGATTTTGTTCCTGTATTATTTAAAATCTGCTAAAAACAAAAACATATTCTGAACTGCTGTCGCTTTTTTATGCATTGTTTAAGTTTTGTGTTGCATTGCATTTGTGACAATAGATGTTTGCCTGCATTTGTCCAAGTTAATGTTGATTGCCGGTGTGTAAGTGTTCATATGATTGTATTGTATCAGATCGCTAGTTGCAGCCGATGATATTGTTGAAGGCAGATATTTAAAAGTATTTTTTTATTTAACAAGAATGTTCTGATTGAGGACGTTTACATAACTTATAAGAAATAAGCTGTAAAATAGAGATAAAAATATCCTCAAAAATTTTCTAACGTTTGTTTAAATTTAAAAAAAAAAATTAATTCATTGGGCTATGGGTTTTGTTTATTGAAAAGGGTGGGTTTTGTGGCATTGTTTTGTTCCATTTCTATTAAAAATTAAACTGCTACTCTTATTGGATTTCTTTATAAGCATAATAAAAGCAATTTTTTAGATCTACCTCTCAACCCAAGCAATAGTTATACATTATTTACACATTTACTGTATCTTTCGTTCGCAGACTTGTTGAAGAACTCATGTTGCAGTCAAATTTGGTAAAGTTAATGATGATGGGACAAAATGTTATATTACGTTAAAGATGTTATTTAATTCAAATCTCTCATGAAAATATTTACTGAAGATATTTTAATTCGTCAGCGAAGCGAAATTTTTATTGATGGATGTTTAAAAAGTCAGAGGTTGTTGCTCGTGAAAATGAACCATAACCCTTACTGCCATTAATTCTATAAACATAAACTTTAACGAGTTTTTTGTATTCACATCAGATTCAGATACCAACAAGATGATATTCTCATTGCAGGTTCTGGACCCTCACTCGTAGTGTAAACGGAATAGTTAACAACCACTTGACTCGGCTGGAGCCCTACTTTGGTAGTGGCGGCTTTACTTAAATATGAATAAGACTGAGGCAGTTATGATAAGAGCAAGCGTAAATTTTTATATCCCAATAGCAGATCTTTCATACCAACTCTTAGTATAGGCACTGCAATATTTTTATACCCTTCACCTTAAAAAGTGTAAAAAAGTAATATCTAAGTTTGTAATTCCCTTTCCACAATATCCATCTCCGATCGCATAAAGCATTTATATTCTGAGTTCTTATGCGTAGTGAAGCCGATTGAGCGATGTCCGTCTGTCCGTCCGTGTTCGGTTTGAAATGAAATTTGCACTAGGTGAGCTAGGGAAAACGTACATAAACCAATCGAACAGACATAGTTTTGAAAATATTGCTATTAAAAATCAACAATATTAGGGCATGTCCTTCGAGGTAGCGCGCAAAATACTACGCCTGCCTTTAAATATTCTATGTCATTTGGAACAAATCTAGTTTAGTGAAGTAGCTCTAATAGAAAAGCAAATATTAGGGGCGATAGAGAAATAAAAAATTGAAAAAAAACACCACGTGGAAAAATTAGCGCTCGCCGATATTTTCCGAATTACGGCCTCTGAACTTTTTATAAAAAAGTATGATTGTGTACCATATTTTATAACATATCAATATGGGCATCATTTAAAAGCTTTTGAAGTGATGTTTTAGGATACACTAAGATTTCTCAAAAATGCTTAACAAACTGGAGCAGGTGACATTTTTATGTAAAATTATATACAGCACTTTATTTTCTTCTTCTTATTTTTTAATTCTCTGTTACCCCAATATTTGGTTTTGTTTATATGTCGTTTGGTTTATTATACAATAACTGGTGATTCAAATTTTTCATCTTTAAATATATTAAATGATGAAAGTTGAGTTATATTAAAAAGTATATTCTGATTATTAGTTTTAAGAATTTTTGGGGGAATGTTAATATGATTAATTTTTTCTACTCCTTATGTAGTGGCTATTCCTTTTTATTTAAAATTATTAACTTTATTAGTTTGTATTGTTGAAGGTTTATGTGGGTAATTAATTTCTAATATTTCATTATTTTTTTTTTAATAAGGCAATAAATATATATAATATATCTTATTTTTTAGGTTCTGTATGATATATACCTTATATATTATTAATTAAAATCTAAAAAACTCAATTTTTTTAACCATAGAAACCTAAATGTTAGAAAGCGACGCATGAGTTGATAAAAAAATAAAGCACTAAAAGAAAGCATTCAGATTTGTAGTTCGTGAACCTAATTCATCTTTCCCATAAGCAGGAATAAAATGGAATTCTTGTTTAAAAGAAATAACACCAGTTGATGCCGTATAATTATAACAATGCTCTATTTTTCTACAGATTTTATAACTAACTGTTATTTCTATAAAATTACGAATTTCCTCTTTTTTTTAATTCTACTAGAATAATTGCAAAAATTGCTTATTTGCATTGTAAATTAAATTTGAAACATTGTATTCGTTGAAAAATTCTGGCAGAGTTACTTATAATAAAAGCAATATTTTTTTAATCATTAACTTTCGAGTCGTCGAGTTTATAGCCTCAAAATTTTGAATAACTGACCTTTCAATAAACTGAACTGTATTCAATTTTACCTGTTCAACTAATCACAAATTTTATAATTAGTTCCCCGTGAGTAATTATAAAAATTTTATAATTTTATAACAGGTGGCTAACAGCAAACCGATCTTTGCTTATCCCTACCAGGCTGAGATAAATTATTATAAAAAGTATATTGAAAGAGTTTTTCAGCTGAAGAGAGCTCAAGTATAGGAAGTACAAAAAACTTTGTTCCAAAGCATGAGAAATTCGTTACAAGAAGTGGTTCCTTTAACTAAACCAGTAGCTGAATTACTAATTTCCTACTCCAACACTAAACATTAAAGCCTTAACTTTCGAAATTATTAAGAAATTCAATCATATTTAAAATAATAAACTCTATTAGACATCTGCAAAAGGGTCCATAAAAGTTATCGGTGTCACTGTTGTCTTCATTGTAACGCGTTTCTTTAAGTGTTAATAATAAATGTGCAATGTCAAATTTGTTGGTGTTATTGTAGTTGCATCTGTAAAATGGCTTGTAAAGGTAAAAATAAAAATACTTTTACTATTAAATAATACTGAATAAATGAACGAAAATTTTTGAAGGTTGTGTATCGTGAGGATTATTGGTTTAACACGTTGGTCATTGCGGCCAAGAAATTGTTAATTTTTTTATTATCATTTCTATTTCATGAGTTTAAGGACGCAAGGAAAATTACATTGATTTCAAAAAAAAAAGTTATAAAGTATCAATTTTAAAATAATATTTATTTAAAAATAATATTATGTGATATAATTGCTGCAAAGGTAAGGTCAATTTGGAAACACATTTCATATGTTAAAAGATTATTTCCAATAGAATAAATGCCTCCCTACTTTGTTTCAGCTCTTTTCCATATTTGCTTTTTCTTAAAAACCCGTTGCACTATTTGATATTAAATGAAAATTTACTGCAAGCTGAAACCCACTTTATTAACCTAAACATCAAACAACAAGAACAAAATGCAATGAATGATGTATAAATTATGTCTTCCGATGCTTTAAACGAAAAAAAAATATGAAAAAAATAAAATTCTAAAGACTGACAGACACGCTAAAATTTAATGACACTTAAATGCATCTGATACTGAAGTCAATAAACCGATAATCAAGCCATCAATTGAACATTTATTTTCCATCATAATTATCGGCGGAATAAAATGAAGCAAAAATATTACAATTAAGTGTCTATGCATGACGACGACAAAGATGTTGTAGTTTTTACTGCAGCTTACAATAAGAATGTAGGAAAAACTTTAAGAGATGAACTGAAAAAGAACATGAAACCAGCATATATTACAACAACATATTATTTAATTAGAAACGGCTCAATTCTACGATTTCTTCACAATTTTTATAAATTTTATTTTATTGCTGAGTGCTTTATGTTACAAAAAAAGGAGAGCAAATAAAAATGCAAAAGGTGTCAGGCATGTAATAGTGTCCAAGGACATAATATCCATGGATAATAGTGGCATAATGTCCAGGGTCATTTTGTCGCTTCGAAAAAGATTATAATGTCAATGGACATTGTGTCGCTTTTACTATGGACATAGTGTCACTTATAAAAGTGTGATAATATCCGCGCTTGATATAGCATCGGCTTGGCTTACCAAAGATTTCCTGCATAACGGGCCTCGGCCAGGCGCAACGATTTTTTTTTTCTATGGTACAATCAACACTGGCTTCGCTTACCACAGATTTTCTGCAAACAAGATTATAAGAACGTCACATTTTTCCTACATAAGATACCAAAAAATATACCTATAATATTAATGGACGTAAGGACTCTACGTTGATGGAAATTATGTGCTTGGACGTTACGTCATTCCACCAATAGAGAAGGTCTCTCTATAAACAGCCTTTTTTGATATCTTACACGGTCGTGACGCTTGCAATACAAAGTAAATATTATTTATCGTGTTATTTAGTAAATCTAATAGGTAGCATCTTGAAATTTCGTTCAAATAATAGGCATAATGTAGCGAAAAACTGTCTGGATAGGAAAAATGGGCGTGGTGTCTCCCATACAAAATGAAAAATTATTTACGTGTAGCTAGGAAATTACAATAGGTAAAGTCGTGAAATTTTCTAAGATGCATGACTGATGAAAAAATTTTTTGAATTGAAATAGTAGGCATGACACCTTCCATACAAAGTAAAAATTCATAATCGTATATCTAAAAAATTATAACATGTAGAGCTTTGAATTTATGAACTAAAAACTTTGTTGTTAATACTCGTACTCTAGGAAACTGCTGCATGGTTTGGACAGCAGCCGAGTATCCTCCCTAGGGAATTGTAATAAAAGAGTCTCTAAATTTCATACAATTAACTCCTCCGGTTAGACACGAATGCATATTTTTTTTTTATTTTAATCATTCTTATTTGTTTCCTCACAATATTATAGATACTGTTTCAGTATCATATTGATTGTTATGAGTTTAGCAGTGCCTTGCGTTTTTTTTTTTAATTAATTTTTTATTAAATTAGAAGTTTAACCGTCTGACCAAATTAATAATCTTATTTACAAAGTTAGTTGGTTAAATAGATGATGTTTACAATGTACACAACCTAAGCGATCCAGAAAATGAAACATTACATTCTGCTGTTGTCAATTTTTTTTGTTTTCTTTGGAAAACAACCGCACACATTTATAAAAAAAAAGTTTTCTTTTTAAAAAAAAATATTTTTTTCAATTCATTTATTTTGTTTTTTTACAGATCCCAAGAATCAATTTGATTTTGGTTAAACATGATTATTTTCATGCTAGTGAAAATGTAATCTTCACAATACTTTTTGTTTTTGTTTATATTTAAAAAATTAGTAGCCCCTTTCCATATGACGGTATGAAGTCCTTGCTGGGCCATGCAAAAATTTTATTATCAAATGAGACCTACAACAGACTTTAGATTGCAGTAATACATCGTTTCAGGAAATAAAAAATAGACTAAACCGAAATAAAACCATAATCGAAAAATGAAGGAAATTTCTACTTCAGCCTTTATATTTGGCAATCCGTTTTGTTTTTTATATAAACTTAAACTGTCAGTAAGGCTGCTAAATTTTTATTTTTTGCTGTTCTACAATACGAATTGTTTAAAGATGAGAGGATCAAACGATTGCACTTACGTACCAATTTGGCCGAATTTTTTACTGTACTAAATTGCGCACATTAACGAAGTTGCCTAATGATATTTTCTTCAGTCACATGGTTGACCATAATTGTGTACAAATTTAATTGCCGTAAAATGCAAAAAAAAAAAAACAATTTTGCAACAATATTTGCTGCAGCCTAGTTACACGGTTGTGAATTGTAATTATGACAATCAGCTGTTGAGCGAACTTGAAAAATTAGTGCTAAAAATGGTTTGTTCTTTAAAATGAAAAAGAAGGTTTTAGAGAAGCTTTGTTTATTATAGGTGTTATGATTATAACCCCAGTATTTAGTTTATCTTATAGGGTGGTCGCGGAGTCATCTATGACTATGCATATATTGGAATTTATTACAATTATAATAAGAAGTAAAATTAAATAATTTTTACTGAATGTAAATTGCCGCATATTGTTAACTTTGTTGCATTTTTATCTATCGCCATATGGTTTCTTAAAGGCCAGCCACACGTTTGCCGCACCAGAGTTGCATTTTATTGGGCAAAACTAGCATATCATCAGCCTTGGTGATGCCGCATATGCTAATTGATTGTCTAATCGCACGATTGAAGCATAATATAAGGCAATATTAAGCGATTGCAGCAATCATGTCATCCCACCTTAAGAACTGTGCTCATCGTATTAAAAATCAAAAAAAAAAAAAAACTCATTCTTAAAATTATCACTCTTCAAAAATAAGCATTCGTTAAATTACCTTAAAGTTCACAGTCGTTTAAGATCGAATCTTTAGTCATGGGTATCTTTTATTTTTACCTTCGGACCATTTTTTTAGGATTAAAAGGGTGCGTGCTAATTCAAAAAGACAATTTTATTAAACTATATTTATGTAATATACACGCAGTGGTTATATGGTCACAGTAACAATATTATGTTTCTTATAACAATATATGCTAGCGGAGAAGCAATTATAGTTGTTTTCAGCAAAACTTTAGTCACGATAAACACTTTTTGTTAATTTTTAACGATTATATGATTACTGTGCACGAAAACTGCAACATGATTGGTTTTAACTTAAAAAAATTTCAACCACAACCAAAGTTTTATAACCTATTAAAAATAATATTAAATTTTTAACCATAATATATTATTAGTAATCAAAGTATGGTTAAAAGCAACACAATAATGTTTTCGCTTAAAAATATTTTGTTCTAGTACTTGAAAGTTTAGTAATTTTTCTGGTAGCTAAAATTTGAAATTGTTTTTTGTTCTTAAAGAAATTGAAAAAAATATAAAAATTTTAAATTTAAACTAAAAGGGAACCAAAACATTTAAAAAAATTTGAAGTAAATATGAATGTATTGTAAGCATATAAAACTTTACTTTTGTGTTTGAAGCAGAATTGTGAAATCATTATTTTGTTATTTAAATAATTTTTATGACAAATCGTTAATAAATAAAACAATAATAAGTTTTTCTAATCAGAAAAATTTTTCACTTACGAGACTATATTATAATTGAATTATATAACATGACATTTTCAGCTATATTATTATATTTTAATTTAACCATTTAATGCTTATATTTGAACATAATTATGTTTATGCAACAATATGGTTGAAAATGTAACAGTTCTATGTTTTGTTAGCAACCATATAATGCAACCATATTATGTTGCTCTTAGATTATGGTTACCTCAACCATATTTTTGCTTTGCGTGTAGGGCTAAAATTTAAAAATTTTTTTAGATAAAATAATTTATTTTTGCCCTTAGGAAAATATGTTTAATAAACGTTTTATAGACGTGTTTTTATTTTGTATAGAGTTGGGTTTATCAGCTCCTTAAAGTGATCGGTCCGATCACTAGAATGAACTAGTTTGTTCATTTAGGTCAGAGCTCACTTAGTGAGCTCAAACAAATGATCGAATTCAGTTGACATATTTAGCTCAAGTGTTTTTAGTTCAATTGCTCAATCAGTGATTAGAAAACAATTGAGCGAATCCAGTTGATTTGTTTAGCTCATACAAATTAAAAACATATCCACACATACTATTGAAAAATTATGCAACTAAAAAACAGTTTAAAGATTAACTATATGTAAGTATGCACTTTTATCTGACTTTATTTTTTAAACCTTTAAAACTAAAAAGAATATTGGTTGATAATAATTTATTTTCTAATTACAAAAGGATGTTTTTCTTTAATTTGTACCAAAATAAGTTTCAAGGTTTTACTCAAGTTGTAATTTTATATTTGTTTTCATATAAATAATGATGAACTATAAAAGGGGCTTAGTAACTGAGCAAAAGAGCTCTATAAAAAATGAGCGCTCCTTGTAGTTCAATAGAGTCTCGTACAATTGATCTAGGTCGTTCACGAACTACACAACTCTAGTTTTGTATTTCAGGTCCCAGAAGACAACGGTGACTGATTTCTTTATACCCTCCAGCGAGGCTAAAATTTAAATTCTAAGTGTTGCTTTGAAGTTGCCGATTTATTACTTATACATTAGTTCCGCCATATTTAAGTGTTAAACATTCATTTATACATGTAGTGGAAGTTTGTAAATACGTACGTACATAGTTGTCGCCCATAGACAAAAATTCTGTATTTTTTAAATGGCTGTTGATATGGGCTTTAGAATAAGATGTTACAATGACAGGTTTTATTGCCATTAGATTTCTATTTTTTTCCAATTGATACGTTAAAATTTTTTTTCATTTCGTATTTTTATGACCCTTTAAACATGTCACTTAAAACTAAAGAACTATTGTAATTTTTTTAGAGACTGTTATGCCGTAAATTTTTAGGTATTGGTTAAAATGATTTTTTATTGGTTACAAATGTAGGAAAGAAAATGTTATTGTAATAAATCTTTCATTTTATTAAATTTCGTTTGATATAATTTTTTTTTCTGTTTTAAACACTAATATCTTTCTGCTGTGGTATTTGAATTGATGCATCATCTTAGAATTATTCCACCAAATATTTTATGGCTTTTAATATTTTGAATGATAGTTTTTACCTGAATTCAATAAGATATATAAGAAACTGTAAAGGTTTCATATATTGCGTACTCACATAATGTTCAAAAGCAGAACGCATCTTAACAATTTATGGGTTTAACATATGTACGAGGCTGATCCCACAATTGTTTAGTCCCAGATAAAAGATTCTAAGCCCGATATAAAAATGAATATGAAAATCGAAAATGCAAAATGTAAAATAATGTTTTAGAAAGGGCATAAATCTTTTTGCTGTAAGTACGGTAAAGACGCTGTATTTGCGCTCGTCCATATTTTCCGAGATATGGGCCCTTCAACTTTTTATATTTTTTAAATATAAATATGGGCATCATTTTAAAACTTTTGAAGAGATCTTTAAGGAGACACTAAAATTTTTAAATAATGCTTAACCCATTAAAAGTATTTTTATGTAAAATTATATAAATGAAGTATTTAATTTTGTTTTCTTAGTTTTAGTTTAGTTTTTAACTCTCTGTCACCCCAATATTTGCTTTTTTGATTGGAGTTACTTCACTAAACTAGATTTACATATATGATGAAGGGTGTATAAGATTCGTCTTAGCCGAATGTAGCAAATTTACTTGTTTAATATAAAATTAAAATTTAACTGAGTTAGTTTAACATAAACTATCTCAGTGTTTAATTGTAATTATATTCGTAAAACTGTGTAACATTTTTTCAAGTATTGCAACATGTATCTAAACAAAAACCTTTAAACATGTAGATTAAAAAAGTACAAAACGTTTAAGTATTTCTAATTGTTGTCGTGTTTTCTAAATTTAAAGAATTTTACTTTCAAATAATCAGCAGCCTTAAATTACAATTTACCTCTGATTATTAAATCATAAAAATAAATTGAAAAAAATCCTTTTTTTCATATTTTCTGAAAATATTATTTCAATTTTATTTTTATGATTTTTATAGATTTTTTTAGTACAACCATTTCAAATTGATTTGTATTCTTTGTCGCAACCATCACTTCATGACTAAAAAATCTGTTTCATCTAGTTATAAAAATATTTTATTACTTTTTTCATCCTCTTTTCAATTTCTAAATAACTTGTGGGTTTCATTTTGTTTTTTATTTTTTTTTTTTAATTTTTAACATTAAGTAGATTTTTTTAAAACATTATTATATATTTTTTTAGAGTTGTTGTCGCCTGGATTGTCGCCTTTGTATGTCCGTTTAATGCAGTAACTCTGAGTTTTGTATTGTTTTTATTGCAGCTTCTTTTTTGTCCACATCCATGGCCACCACTTTAAGTATGAGCGACTGTGCCTTATTATAAAGTAAATGGTCAATAAATTCATTTGATTTATATTATCGAAAGCGATTAAATTGTAACTTATTCGTCTTGAATGTATTTCAATCGTGTTCGATTCATTTTCTTTTATTATTTTTTTTCTTGTCTTCTCATTGGTTTGATTTAAGTTTATTGATAGAATTTAAAGATATTCTATTATGGAAGTTTTTTTTATGGGTTTTTTAAAAGAGAAGACTTTATTTATTTTCTTTTTAGATTGAAGTTGTTGTGCCCAGGCTATTTTGATGACTGTTCGTATAATTAATTCTTATATTTTTATTAAAAAAAAAAACTCCAGATTTTATGATGTTGCTAGCGAGTTCGCTGATATCTACTTACGAGAGTTGTTAAATTCGATATTGCTCAGAGCCGTGAATATTATTAAAAAAATAATAATTATCTTACATTAAATAAAAACAAATAAAATGAAGCAATAAAACTTGAGGTAAGATATTTAGATTTAACCTGAATGATAAAAAAAAAGCTTTCAAGATATGTGTCATGAATATATGGGATAAATTATTATTTGTATCTGACATTTTTTAACGATCTGAGTCGAAGGCGGGAGAGCTAAAGTATACAATGATCCCCTTTACAGCCATGAGTTAGTCTTAAAGTAAAACTAAAACAACCCGTTCAAATGAATCAATTCCATTTTTTAACTGACTTCAAAAAAGGAACGAGGTTTATTAATTCGTCTGAATATTGTTTATTTTATGTTTGTGCCTGCATAACTCAGTCACTTCTGAACCCATTTTGTTTTTTTTTTCTTAATTTGAAGGTTATGCCTTAAGATTGTTTTTAAAACATTTCATAATTTAAAAATTAAAGGGTGTACTCATGCAACATATATAAGAAAATGTATAAGAACTGCAAAGGGCACCACTTATATATTAAAAAAAAAACAAAAATGCGTATCATTATAACTCCAAAAGGCAAAAATTAATGCAAACATAAACCTAAAAATTAAGGAGTGTTCCCTCATAAGTGACATAAATTACCCTAAATGGGCCTATGAAAATGAAAAAATTGGTGCTCGCCCATATTTTCCGAGTTACGGGTCTCTGAAACTTTCAAATTTTTTAAAATATCAATATTGGTATCATTTTAAAGCTTTTGAAGAGATCTTTAAGGAAATACCACAACTTTTTAAAAAATTCTTAACCCATTGAGAGCCGATGGCATTTTTATGTAAAACAATATATACTCAGTACCAAAATTTTTCTTATTTTTTAATTCTCAGTCACCCCAATATTTACTATTTTGATTGGAGTTACTTCACTAAACAAGATTTACATAGATGGTGCAAGGTATGTATGAATTTTTTACTCTTACTTGTTTATTTTTAAATGCAGTTCTGGACAAGTATATTTAAGTTAGTGAACCCAAAAATTATAAAAAATAATTAAAAACTATTTTTGATTCATTAAAATTTTTTCGTATATGAAGTTATAAATTTATTTATTTTTTTCTTAATTATCAGCTTCTAGTTGCAATTTAGTCTTAGTGCTCCATTATGTTGTGAAAACTATGTAAGCCACTATGTTATATTCTTTAATTTAAAATGGATACAAGCGATTGCATTTTAGCATTGTTTTATTGTCAACAGGCATACCTCTTTAAGATAATGTACTCTATGTCATTTTCTGTACTACTAAAAGTGTATGGACCAAAGTTTATACCGATCGGTAGAGTAGTGAGGCCATTAAGGTGCTACAAAAAATTTTCCAGTATTTCCTCTTATATAACGTAGGAGAAATTATATAGCAATTTTTTTTTTTTTGCTAAGATTCCAGCAGAATGAATTTTTAAGCTGGAAAAGAATTTTCAATTTTTTATTACATGTGATTAAGTATAAAGAATCAATAAAAACTTCACCCGGTGTTAAGAAAAAAATTATCTTAAACATACTTGAAAAATCTCAAAGATTAATACTCTACAATGGAATTATTCACTCAGGCTTGCTTAAAGGTAAAAATCCTTAAAGACATTTCACTATTAAGCTTCTCTTGGGAACTATGTCTACTTTCTGGTTAAGAAACGATACTCAAAAAGCGATTTACTTGTCAACCATTTGAGAAAGTTTTTTACTCCAAATAAATTATCTAGTACAGCTTTGTTTCAACCTGTCAATTTAGCAATAGCAGTGGCCCTTATACTTAACCTCCAAGATTTCGTAAAACATTCGTGTTAATTTCCACATTTATATTTGACTTGTTCATAATTGTATAACTAAGAAGATAAAGTTTACAAATGATAACTACTGCTTACACAGATACAAGAATGTAACGATACAGAATGTCTATATATATAAATATATAAAACTAGATGAACCCGGTGTGCTTCGCTACCCCACTCGTTATTAAATAAAATTAAAAGTATTGCGAAAATTTAATGACGATTGGTCCAGTAGTTAAGACTATATTACGATTTTTAATTTTTCTAAAAAGGGGCGGGGCCCCACCCACTTTTCTCCTTGTACGTATTCCTAAAAATGCCAATACCATATGTACCAAATATCGTCGACGTAGGTCAAAAAATGGCCAAAATATGGCGATTTAAATTTTTGGGTTATATGGGCGGTGCCACGCCCCTTTGTCTACTCCCAACTTTATATAGTCAAGAATATCCTATTGCGAAAATTTAATGACGATTGGTCCAGTAGTTAAGACTATATTACGATTTTTAATTTTTCTAAAAAGGGGCGGGGTCCCACCCACTTTTCTCCTGGTACGTATTCCTAATTATGCCAATACCATATGTACCAAATATCGTCGACGTAGGTCAAAAAATGGCCAAAATATGGCGATTTAAATATTTGGATTATATGGGCGGTGCCACGCCCCTTTGTCCAATTGAAACTTCATATGGCCTATTATTCCTTCCAGAGCCACAGTAACATGCTGTGATTTTATAACTTACGAACGGTCAGATCAAATTATCCTTTTACGGTTTGTTTGTATTGTCGTGTAGAGGGTTTATCTAAAGTTTGCAGGAAATCGGTCAACGCGTACGAGAGTTACAACTTCTCAACAACAACACGTGATTTTATTAATATAAAAACAACAACAAATAGGTAGGCGGCTTTGAGCGTGTGTGGTATGTATACTGTGTGCTGACTTAAGGTATGTAAGTACACGTTGCAGAGCATACACATTGACAGCTAAGCGATCCTAGAGCCCTATAGTAAACAACGCCATAATATATTATACAGTGCCTTGAAAGGCCTTCAAATTATGCCCGCGCAAAGCTGGGCACAATAAGCTAGTCCCGTATAAAACAACACGCTTAAAAATTATATATAAAAGATATGAGCTTGAGAATCTTCTCATTTTGATTTTTTGTATTTAATAAATTTTTCCCAGATACCAGTAAAAACCTAAAAATAACTGTATAGTTCTATTTATAAGAAATAGCCCGCGCTTTTCTAAACACCCAGGTTGACCTGTACTTAATTACAAAAGCAACCCAACGCTGCAAAATATAAAAAAATATACATTTTGTATAAAAGTAATTTTAAACAAAACTAATTGGGATAACAAAACATTACGCACAAACTCTTTACAGTCTCTTGCTGTCCTTTTTTAATGAAAAAAAAATACTTCTACACAATTGAATGATTTATTCATGTCACAAAGAGAAAGAAGTTTAAATTTTTTATGCTTCCAAATAGAAAATGAAAATTATGGTGGCAAAATTAAAAAAAATCAACAAAAAAAGGACATACAATGTTAAATATTAAATTATAAGGGTCCTTTTTTTGTCATTTTACTTTAGAGTTGTTTGTTTTCCTTTTCGTCATTATTGCTCCGATTTTTTTTTTTAATTTTCTTGTTTAATTTAACAACGCCCCAAGTTGGAAAATGAAATTTATGAAATTTTACATTAATTTTCTTTGCTGTTGCCGTTATAAGTTTTTGCCATTTTCCATTAATATATTTTGTTGTTGTTATTGCCGCTATTCAGACTTTTGTTTGCTTGGCCGTATTTATAATTCGTTCAGCTTCGTCTATCATCGTGACATTTAGTGCCGTCTTTTCTTTTATTTATTTCCATTTTGTAGATTTTAGCGTTGTTGCTGTTATTTTGCAGCTACTACAACTACAACAAACTAAGCAAAGTGTTTTATATACATGCTTCTTCTACTTGCACATCGTCATTTCAGTCCTGGTGACTGACAGTCGCCGGGGCCATGATGTTAAATGCCAAACTTTTTAGTTGATGTTGACTCTTTGTTAGTTGATGTACGAACGCAGACGTAAAGGACAACAACGTTGATTTTGTTGCTGTTGAAATGTTTAGCAAGGATGTTGGTGGTTGTGGTGTTTTTTTTTTTTTCATATAATAAAATATTGTTATGATATTAGTTTAGTGTATTTGTGTGTTGTATAATGTCTTGCCGACAGTTTAGTTTTCGCTTGTGGGTATGTGTGATGCACTGTAACTTTTACTTAAATCTTTAAGGTATGAAGTTGGTGGTTGATTCTGCATATTTCTTCGTCAATTTCTTGACATCTTTTTTTTACATCTTACTCTCCTTAATCGGATATTATATCTTTCCGTCTCATTCTTTCGTTTCTCAGATCCTCCTTAGAGGTATAATAGTGTTTTGTTTTTTTCTTTCTTTTGTTTTAGAATTTATTTTATGTCTAAATAAATTAAGAATGTCATTGTATTTTCTTACAAATTTATTTGTATTTATCCTTTGGGGCATTGTGTGTTTGTTTTTAATTTGATTAGAATTACATTTTATGACCCATTCCAACTGACTGTTTTATTATGGACGATGTGCTTGAAATAATAATAAAAATGCAAAATTATTATTACGATGTTCGATTTTATTTTTAATCGTAAATATAATATTGATGGAGATACAATATAATAAATAAATAAACGTGTATTTTTGTATCTTTGAAGTAGGAATCTTAATTAAGGTAGAAAACTATGGCTGAAAGTTTTTCAAGTTTAATTTTGTTACGATTTCGTTTGGCTCTTAATAAAAGACTTTCAAAAATACACTGAATTGTATTTCAATATAAAGCAAGGTACTTTGCTGACTGACCGATTGATTGAGAGCTTTGAAAAATTTATCATCGGCCCTCTCGCAGGCCTAAAGTTTGAGTCTTGCATTTCGATAAGTAGATTTCTGTTCCTAGTTTGTAGGATGTAGGAAAAGATGTTTAAACTTTTAAGCTTAAGGGAAATTGGTAACCCAATATTTTAGAAACTAAATCAAATGTTATAAAAACTAGATATTATTTTTTTTTTTCTTTTGTTAGGTGTCATAAACGGGTCAATACAGAATTTGGTACTTTTTGACAACACACTTGTTTTATTGGTTGTTATAACTTAACACAGCATATAGTATAGCGATTCGTTGTTGTGTATACCTTTAAACAAAAATGTATGTGGGTTGCAAATGTTTGAAAATAATCCAGAAATTTTACCAAGGCTTTAGTTCCTAGAAACACATAATAATTTAGATGAGCGAACAATTAAATCGACGCACAGAGGGGTATTTTGCCCGACATTAGGTCAAAAATTTACTTTGAGAAATGTAATAATTTAAGTACGCATCTTGATAGATAACAAAATTCTGCATCGTATAGTGAATTATCAAGGCTTTTGCTTGAGATTTGTCGTTTTGAGACACTGTCAAAATCAGGAAAGTTGAGCAAATCGCATACTTTTTTAATGGCTTTATACGATTTTGAAACCCACTCAGACGAAGAAGTACCACGTCACTTATCTTCATCTTAGTGAAAAGTACAAGTTGTTTTAAATAAATTAAGTGTTGTAATTTAAAAAAAATTTATCGTTACAATTATAAATATTTCTTTACTATAAATAAATTAATTATTTTCAGAAATCAATTATTTTCATATAAAAAAAATACTATAAAGTAACAAATTACAAAAATATATTTAAATAATAATCGCTGGGAGGACGCGGCGATTGGTTGGGCATTTGAAAACTCGAAAATCAACATTTTTTAGGAAATAGACAAAAAATAATGAAAAATTCATAGAGACGTTTTGAGTGTAGGATTGGATGGATATCTCCCCCTTTCCATAGAATTTTAATGCTTTTACGGCGTAAGTAATCTATTTCTTTCATTATTTTCTCAAATAATATTTTATTTCACCGCCCACAATAGTGTATCATTCTATTTTTTATTGCGATTAATCGGGATCAATAACCAATATCGGTGATTTAAATATTTTATCAGAACAAAAAATAGCATGATATTTTAAAAATTAATTAATTTAATTAAACATTTCCGTGGTTAACTTTAAAAACTTTTTAATTTTTAAAAAAAATTTTAATAATCTCAATTTTAGGAGTATTCAAAAATAATTTTTCCTTCAAGATAACGTTATGTATTCTTTTCTGCTACGTTGGTTTTTTATATTGCAAAAACTAAACTTTTTTGATGTTCTACTCCTTCTTATAGTTGTCTAAATAGAAAAATTTTCAACTATTAACTAACTTCTAGAAATAAACGACGACTGCTAACGAAGTTTGTAGCGAACCATATGTATATTTTATTTTGCTGGTATCTAAATATTAATGTTCTCTTTACAATTAAGTACAAGTAATGAAGACCTTAAAACATTAATGATAAAAATACTTATTCACTGTTAATACTCTTCTGCAAATAAAGTGAATTCAAATCACAAACAGTTCTAAAATCACACGACGATATGTTGTAGTTCTGCAAGTAACGCTATTTTACATTTTTCGGCGTGGTTTTAATTTTTCAAAAACAGGAGAAAGCAGCTGTTTTTTAGATTTGTGTTCTTTTTCTTTTATTTTTTACATTTGTAGTTAAAAAATTAATAGTAATTTAGTCAAGTGAAAATGTAAAAAGCTTAAATAAATTACCAAAATGAAAATTTATTATTCGTAATCTTTTAAAATTTAATTAATTTACTTTATTCGTGCTTAATTCCTACAAAATGAAATGTATTACTGTGGGGAAAGCATATCCATATGGGCATTTCACTATTGCTCAAATAGCTCATCAGTGGATTTTACCCAAATTTTGTACAGAAAACTAGAAAGTCTTATATCAAAAGCCAAATTGATTGTATGAGAACTCCATTGAAACAATAAGACAAAAGACAATAACATCTCAAAAATGTTCTATACTAAAACACAGCAAACATTCAGTAACTATTTTTATTTTTTCATGAGAATATCATGAAATATTTATATTTGAAGGAATTAAGCACGAACAGACCTGTATACTTAAAAAAAAAACAATATGAAAATCATATAATTTTCAACCCTTTTTTCCTCTGCCATATATTTTCCTTTAAATTCTTACTAAATTAAAAATCTCGTAATATGAAACACTTTTTTAAATTTGTGTGGCTTAATTTTAAAACAATTTTAAAAATAATAAAAAAAAATTCAAATGATTTTAAAAAGTAAAAAATATTTAAATTGTATAAAAGTAAATTTCAAAACTATAAAAATTAATATGAGGTATTGCTGCATATGCAAAAGAGAGAACTCATCTGGTGCAACTTCATTTAAGGTACCAAATGATGATAGAAGGATAAATTGAATTCGGCTTCCTTTTGTCTATTCAGCTATTTTTGTGATCTGCAACAAAAAAAAACATTAGGTTTTAGTTTTTGTAGCCTTGCGGTCACTTTTCGTCTTTAATATCATTCATCATATTCTAGATAACAAAACTTTTTCAAACTGAATAAAACCGGTTTGAAGAAAACAAATATATGAAATGTATTAATTACCTAGTGTGGATCGCTTCTGTTGAAGTAGGAAGCAAAATCGGTATAAAAACAATTTCCTGTTCTTATTACTGCTAATTAATACTTTACCTCATTTTAAAACCCTCTATTCGAATAAAAAAATCGCAAATTAAAAAACACATTCTATTAATAATTATAGACTTTTGAGCATCTCCTCACTAAATGTTCCAATACACTCTGGTCTTGCTATGACCTGACTTTCTTTAACGGGAAATCTAAGAAAGTATTGATATCTTAGCCAGGAGATGCATTATTGCGTTTGTAAACCACAAGCACAAGCTCAGCTTAAAAATGTTATAAATCTAAGCAAAATTAATCTTCATTATAATCAATTGGATATATTTGCCATCTCAAAGCAATACTCATATAAACCAACCAAACTTCCCAATAAACAATTTGTAATAAGTTAAAAGTCCAATACCAAGATCTTGGAAGGTTTACAAAAAAATTCTATTAAAATCAATAACTTTACATTGGTCTAAAGACCCTTGAAATAATCATAAAAATATTTCTGATTTTCTGACTTAATTGCAAATTATTTATACCTTTTCAAATCTTTCAATTGAGAAATATCAAGAAGGTTTCACAAAAAAACTCCTTAACTGGAACAGAAGTAAAAAAAAAAATTATATCACCAAGAACTCTACTTGAACACCATTTAACTGTCAACTGTTACTGTCACTGTAATGGCAGATAATAAAGTACAAAAATAATAGAAATTTTTGTGATGCGTGCTAAAATAATAAATCATAAGATTGGACACAGATATCATAAAATTATGATATTAAACATACAAACATGTAATACTTCACTTTTATTAAAAATAAAAATGGCAACTGTTACATTAAAGGTGGTGGTTATATTTTCTTCAAACATTTTTTTTTTGTTCTTGCCTTTTTTTGTAACCAACGTCAACTGACATTAATAATTCTAAGTGATTTGTATGAATTTCGATATCTAAAACCTGGAAAACAGCAAGAAAAAGAAAGCCTTGCAGTTGCTAAATATAATACAAAAAGGATAATGACAGACACACACAGAGCCAAACAGGCATAAAAACCTGAAAACTTACGTAGACAGATAAAAAAGGTCTGCGTTAATATTTCATTATGAAAATATATAAATCTAGTACTCTTTTAACGAGCCAGAGCTGTAGTCAATAACTATACTATACAGGCACTTGTCGACCAATTGAACAAATTTAATAATTTCCCGTGCATTGAAATCGATTATCGTAGTGTTTTTGTTATTTTATTTTTATCATCTTTTTACTGTATAAAAGAACCGAAAAAATGTCAGGCGTACACAGTAGAGAAAGCAAGTAGAACTGCTGTTGGTTGTTGTTGTTGTTGTTTTCTTTAAACTTTGATTTTTGTCTTTCCTTTATTGTTTGAACAAAAATGTTTGTAAGAAGTTTTCTGAAGAGTTAAGTAAGCGGTAGCGAAATGGCCATCGAGACGTGCTTTCAATCTCAATAACCAATATCGGCGATTTTTAATTTAAGTAGGGATAATATAAAGAAATAGCACAACAATTTTTTGAAATTCATTAATTAAATAAATATTTCCAGTGTTTTTAATTTAATTTAATAATTTGCAAAGTGCCAGTGCATAGAAATAAATTATCGTAGTCTTTTTGTCATTGTTTAATTTTTATCATCTTTCAACTGTATAAAAGAGCTGAAAGAAAGTCAGAGAAAGAAAATTGGAAATATTGTTTGTTGTATTGTTGTTTTTACTTAAACTATTATTTTTGTCTTTACTTTATTGTTTGGACAAAAAATTTTTTAAAATGTTTGTAAGAAGTTTTCTGAAGAGCTAAGTAAGCGGCGGCGAAATGGCCATCAAGACGGCTTTCACTCTCAACGACCAACATCGGTGATTCATTATTTAAATCGCAATAATATAAAAACTAGCACAATAATTTTTTTGAAATAAAATTAATTTAAGAAATTATTTTCACATATTTGTTTTTCAAATCTTTGTCTGTCGGTATAAAAATATTAGCTGTTTGTTTGCGAAGTAGACACCTGGTAAATTTTCTATAGAATAATATCCGATAAGCCAACGTGTTTTAATCGCCATCGATTACTGTGACGATGAGGAAGTTACGTAAAATTTTTGAGAGAAACAACGTGCCCTCAAAACGCACTATTTATTGTGTAGTGAATGATTTCGAAGGGCCTGTGTTGAAAGTTCGGCTGAAAACATTACTGCTGCTAGAGAAAGTGTTTGGTCTTTAAAGAACATTTTTGGCCACAATTTTGCACAAGGATTTGCATTTTTTTTCATCAACATTCAGTTGACACAAGAGCTTCTTTTACAAGACAATATAGGCTGCCGTACATATGGCAACAGGATGTTACAGCTCGCCCATGACAACCCCGATTTTCATGAACAAAATCATACTGAGTGCACATTTTCATTTGGATGGATGTATGAAGAAACAGAATTATCGGTTCATGATTGACATGTACGATGCCACATTGCAAACAAGCAGGATTACACTGAAACTGCTGCGAAACCTTCTTCTACAACAAGTTATTTAAACAAATAGTGATGTTGATTTGCCTCCGCAGTCGTCTGATTTCACTGCTCCACACTTAATTTTATAGAAATGTGTGCAAAGCAAGGTTTATGCAAGCAAACCGAAACGCTTGAGCCATTCAAACATAATGTTCGTGATGAAGTTAATGAAACACCGCGTGAAATGTTTGAGAATGTCATAAAAAATGAGCTCAAAAGGGCTGATATTGTATTCCATACATAATTACCGACATAAAATAACACATTTATCAATATAAGATCCATTTTTTTCATTTAAACAAAAAGTATAAATAAAGTAGTATATCTTCCCGGTGGACACCCTGTAATTTCAATAACAAAATCTGCACGTTAATTTGTGACAATTGTTTACTTGCAATTATTTGCTTTCAATAACCAAATGTCCCAAGCACCAGACAATACCATTTTTATTAAGCGTTTTTGAATATTTATAAATAACGCCGCATATTAAGTTCTCGATGTTCATTCACAGCCAGAGTTATTATAATAACCATCACATGCCTAAAAATTTGATTTGTGATTTTGTGATAGTAAAAATGAATTATAACCAAAAATACAAATGAGCTAAAGTCGGTGTTGTATAATAGACACAACTACATATTCATTCATTAATGGAAAAGTGGAATGAAGACCCCCTTCTTATACATAACAAATGTGTTTTTTTTTTTTTGTCTTTTTGATATTTTTTGTTTTAATATTTGTCAGCACTATATATTTAGTGGTGACAGTTCACATTTCTTTCCTCTTCCAAAAGTCTGACAGACCGCCAAATGCTTAAATATTGAATTTGTTCAAACTGCTTTGTGCGAATAATAATATTTAACAACCCTTAATGCACATAAATAATTTTTATTACCTGTCATAACTTTGGTGGAGAGGGTGACCAAAGGATACAGCCGAAACACAGGGTTGGAGGTTACAATGGTCATGCACTGAGGCAGTGATATATAACTCATACATAGTGTCTAAATTACAACAGAAAAAAAATATATATATTTTAATATTATTATTGTAATATAAATACGCTAGATATTTTTTGCATTATATCATATTTTAATTGCCAAATAGTGTGATACAGATAGAAAAAAGATATGACTTTTAACGATATGATACAATTATAGAAATATCTATCGAATGACATTTTTTTGTAGCTGTATCATTTATATAATTTATAAATATAATATTTTTACATTGACAGCAGATTGAAGATATTTATTAATATGTGTATTTTTTGCAAAAAAATACATTTGTTTTTCATAATTGTGTGATTTAACAAACGTTATTTAGAATAATGAGCACTCACTGGACATTAATTAAGATTAAAAATGTACTGTATTTTAAATGGTAGTTTTTTAACTTTATATAAATGTCGACTTTAAAACAGCGTTTGAGCTTTAATTAGAAATAAAACAACATAAAATTAATTAAATAAATGCGTTTTTTTTGTGTTTGAAAGGAAATTTCATGGCACCTTTGCTTTAAAATTCATATTTGATAAATGGCAACAATGACTAGCTGCTACATTGCGCAATATGTTGGGCCAATTTTCGACCACTTCCTCTTATATTCACAACATGATTTATATTGGTCTCCAATTGCTGAAGATTCAGTGCATTGGCAGGTTAGCATACAGACCAAAGAAAGTGATAAAAAGTTGTCGATATTGGAGGCAAAATAAAACGTCTGCTTCATTAAATAACATCATAAATATTCTGACGCCTCAATAATTCGACGGTTTCTTAAAATGTCGAATTTTATCTTGTTAATTTACAATAATATCATATTAGAGAAAATATGGACCAATGATGACATTGGCTGACAATCTACAACAAACTTTAAATTTTTTTAGATTTAATGTTGTGTCATTTAACTTTCTTGGATTTTCTTCACAACTTGTATCTCATGACTACACAAGACCAGCTTTAATTGTTAAGCAAGTAAAATCTCTACCCAACATTTTCTATGTTGTTGAGATCGGGAGCGTATTAACAAATCAAGATCATCATTAACACTTTGACTTACAGAATCGATTTTTTTTTTTGGATTTTGTAGATACGAACATTTCTTTATAATGTACTTAGACCGCTTAATGTTATGTAGAAAATAACACTATGACGTTGTTCAATAGTTAGTTTACCATGATAAAGTTTATGTCTATTGTAAAATTTACAAAATGCTCTCTAGTTTGTCGAACAGAGCACAGACTTTTTAAAAGTAAAGTTCCACAATTTCTGCTACTGAAGCATTCATAGTGATTGGAAAAAACCGTCTGAAAATACACATAAAAACCTATTTACAGCCTAGAGCTTGACATATCCAGGTGTCGGTATTGAAATAAATTTTAGTCGTTTTTAGTCTAAACAGTTCTAAAAAAAGGAATAATTTTTTATAATTGCTCCTTTCGATTGGAAATTAAATGACGCTTATTTAAGACTGGCCGCTTTACGACAAAAATGGAAGACGGAATATAACTATCCTTTTCTTCATCTAGTTGGCAGTTTTGATACTCAGCTCTTATAGTAATACCTCTATGCCGTCAGAGTTATCAAGGCTGAGTCGGCTTTCTGTCACTACATTAGTTTTAATAATATACGACCGGAAAAGTTTAGTTTTGTCACACTTTTTTTTACCTCCAAAATGGAGAATTTTTTCGAAATAAAGATCTCTCTGCTTCATTTTAAATCCTTTGAAAATTTTTCGGTGCTTTTTATTTTACATAACTACGCCCTTCAATATAGGTAGAAAAAAGAAAAGTATGATTGTGCACTATATTTTTAAGATGTCAATATGGGTATCATTTTAAAGCTTTTTAAGAAATCTTTAAGGAAATACTGAAATAAAAATTACTTAACCAATTAAGAGCCGATGACAGTTTTATATAAAATTATATATAATACTTAATCTTTTTTTATTTTTTAATTTTCTGTCACCTCGATATTTGTTGTTTTGATTGGAGTTATTTTACTACACTAGATTTACATATATGTTGAAGAGTGTAGGAGATTTGGCATAGCAGGATAAAGCACTCTTATTTGTTAGTATAATAACTGTGTCAAAGAAGTTAAAAACTATAAGAGTAAAAAAGAACAAAGTCAAACGTCACTATAACAACGTGAAGCATACAAAAGATTCTGTAAGACCGAATATAATAATTTTACTTGTTTTTATTTATTTTTTTTTTTTTTGTTATTTTATTCTTTTTTTTTTGTAAATCTGTCATATTGGAAAAAAAATCATAGCTCATATCTTTTTCTTCAATAGATTTATGTTATGATTTTTAGTAAGAAATTAAGTCTATAGATACAGATTAAAAAAAATTAATAAATAAAATTACATATTCTCGTGGTTTTCTTTAATGTAATAATTAGCAAAGTTTCCGCTCATAGAACAAAAATATATTACCGTAGTACGAGTATTTTGTGATATTTTATTTTTCATCATATTTTAACTGAATAAAAGAGCCGAAAAAAAGTCAACAGTAGCAATCAATAAAAAAATTTAAATTATTGTTTATTATTAGTGTTTTTTGCTTAAGCTTTGATTTTTGTCTTTTCTTTATTGCTTGGACAAAAATCTTTAATTTATTAAAAATATTTGTGAGAAGTATCCTAAAGAGCTTAGTAAGCTGTAACGAAATTGCCATCGAGACGTGCATTCACCCTTAATAACCAATATCGGTGATTCAATAATTTAATCGGGATAAAATTGAATGATGATTTTAAACAATTAATTAAAATAATTTTATTTATTACGAAATATTTAATCCAAAATTTATCACAATTATAAGCTTTAATAGTGAATTAATACAATAATAATCGTATAGATCTTCTTTACTTTGTGATATCAAAATTTTCTGTGCTTGAATAAAATTGTAGAGATTATAAAAAAAGTCATAGGCTGGTAAAAAATTTAGTTCCATAAAGAACGATCCAGATAGAAAATAGCTTAGAAAATAAGAGGCAAGCGCTTAAGAATTTGTCTAAATCGATTAAAGTTAAAACAATAAACTAATATTTCAAGTTGTAAAGAAAAAAAATCATTGATATAATCACTGCAAATTTAAATTAATTTTAAGGTGAAAAATATTTTGAATACATTTAGGATTCCCTTGATTAACATCACTTGCAACCTATTCGTTTGTAGTAAAATTCGTTTGCAATAATATTTATAAGCAACATTAAATTCATTCATTTTATGATTATTTAGAGCCAATGACAATATTTCATTTGCCAATAAATTATAATTATGGTACGATAATAAAAATTAACATTTTAGACATTTGATTTTGCATGATTTTATAGGTTTTCATGTATTTTTTTTTAGTATTATTTATTTAATGCAATAAGGTTAAATGACTTTAAAGTTGCGATATAAATCGTGCAATTTAAATATATTAAATAAAAAAAAAATAGTTTAAAAAAATTGGTTTATTGGGTAAAAAAAGAGGCAGAATATTTAAAAAAAAATATTTCAAATCCTAATTAAATTTAACTTATTGGAATATTAAAACTTCGGAGTTTGTTTAAACTGATGTGTTGGTTACTAAAAAAAGATTTAAATATCGGTGCCATAATATAAACTTTGTGATGAAAAATTGATGACACACGATTACCTAGTAAGACCTAGATTTGGTAAATGAGCTCAAAAAATATCACTGTTGCCCTTAATTTCAGAAGCGAATTTTGGTTAGGCATAAAACTTATTTTTGATTGAAGGCCATATTTGGAGTGATGATAATCCTCAAGTGTATGTTGAGACACCGTAACATCCAGAAAAGCTGACTGTTTGGTATGCTTTATGAGCTTGTATATCCGATTGTCCGTTTTTCATTAAAAACGATGCTGGTGAGAACATAAGAGGCAATGGTGATCGCGATTGATGTATGGTTACTGACTTTTAAACTTATCAAGTGAACAACTATGATGTGCAGGAGCTATATCTTCAACAAGACGGCGAAACATCTCCCTCAGCTCGTACCACAATTGATTTGGAAGAGTTTGTAACCATATGGGTTAACGTTTCGGATTCGTAAACAGCCTCCAAGATCATACGACTTAAAACCGCTAGCCTTTTTTTTTTTTTTTTTTGTGGGGATATGTGAAGTCGATGGTCTATGTCGATAAACGCGAAACGCTTAAACACTCAGAGGATAACACTTGCTGCCTTATTGTCGATATAAGGCTACAAATATTGAAAAAGAACATCGAAAGTTTAACTTTTCATATGCCAGGAGTTTTATTTAAGTTATAAAGACAGAAGATTATCTTTCAAAGAAAGTACAGTGTGTTTGTCGAGAAGATATGCTATTTTGTTTTGCAGCCATTTTGGTGAACATTAGACGTGCCAAATTTATTACCGAAAAAAATTCGAAAAACCAATGTTTTTCAATAGTTTAAACATTTTATAAAAATAGATAGAAAGTTGCATAAAATTTTTGGGAGAAACAACGTGCCAGCAAAAAGCACAATTTATCATGTAGGCAATGACATCTAAGAAAGATTATATTATATTTTCTAAAATACATCCCTGCAGAAACTTATATTCTATTTTCTAAAATACATCCCTGCAAATTCTGTCAACGCTGTGTTGTTTGTAAGTCCCGAAAGGTCCATTATCCGTTTACAAAATCGAATATTATTTTGACAAATGCCAAAATTTATAAAAAGACTCGTTTAATGTTTTTATTTTTACTTTTATTTAGCAATAATATCTTCTACACTCATAAAAGAAAATGGCAAAGTAAAGATTAAAAGCAATATATTTTTAGTATGGCAAAAAGAGATCATGCGTTATACATTTCCAGAATAAATAACTTCTTTCGACAGTTAAAATTACAAAAACATTAAATTTATTTATAACCAAATGACAATTAATAAGTTTTCCGAAAATACATAAATTCAATTGTAATCAAAAACATTCGCCGTTTTTTTTTCTATTTCAGATACTTAATGTCTTTTGCCCACACAAACTTACGCATTGAAGTCTAATAGATTAGGAAATATATCTTTTCAACAAAAAAGAAAATCATGTTCGAAATTCCAATGAATCATTTTAAGTACTAAATAATTTCCTTTTCTTTGACACTTTTAAAATGAAACCTTATCAAGCACACATCACCACATTAACGACTCAAATACACTAATACACACACACACACACCAGCAGCGAAATAAGGGATTCTCAGCCATCCACAATGAATAAAATAAACTTCTTTTAAACATTAAATCCTAAAAATATCAAATCATTGGGTAACTTGAAGAATCAACCAACACCATCAACATTAAATGGATTGATAGAATGATTTAATGTTTTCAATAAAAAGCAAAAATGAAACCAAAAACGAACTGAACCAACAACACAACAGCATGTGAAATGGTCGTATTTCTATTGAAGCAAATGATATGAAACGTGTTTAATGTCTAATAGTATTTCGACAATTTATACTCACACTCAAGACTTGTCGTTATGGTATTTTTGGTTTGAAATCGTCATAAGATGGAAATAAAGATGGCTGCTGTGAATTAAATGCCATAAAAACGGTCAATGGCATGTTCGAATGACATTTAATGTGTCAAATAAGGGTTACTCCTTAGATGTTTTTTTTTTGCTTTTTGGTTAAATCCAGTTACCATTATCAAATTTAAGTTATATTCGGTTGTATGTTTGTTTGTGTTTGTGTGCATAAATTGCCATTTGATGTTGTTTCTATACGATTCGTCTACTTTTTTGTAATTTTTAGTCGCTCGTGTGCATATACACTGGGTGACAAAGATTTGTCTGCAAGACGAATCTTTAAGATTATTTTTGTCATTTTTATAACTAAGGGGCCCTATCAGGGAATTTGCGGTACGTAGAGCTATTGCTTAGAATCCACGAATTCTTTTTCAAGTTCTTTTGTTTATTGCAAAGTATTGGTTAATTTTTCATTGGAGTTGATTCAAATTTGTCCACTATACGTTCAATAGCCTGCTTAAAACATGTAATTATTTTTTTGTAGAATATTATATTATTATACATACGAGGGCTGCTCTATATATTTCTAGCCTAATAGTGAAAATGCGAATATTTATAATCAAAAATGGTTTTATTGTTTTTCAAAGTATTCTGCAGCATGATTTATACACTTTTGCATGCGCTCAAACCAGTTGTCGAAGCACTTTTTCCACTCCGATTGAGACACCTCTAAAACATGGTTTTTGAACACTTCAACAGCTTCTTCTGACGACGAAAAACGTTGACCACGCATTTTTTATTGATGTGCGGAAACAAGAAGAAGTCATTAGGTGCCAAGTCAAGGCTGTACGGCGGATGACCCATTAATTCAACGTTTTGGCCGGTCAAAAACGCTCTGGTTTGAGCCGATGTGTGAGAGCTCGCATCGTCATGGTGAACAATGATTCGTATCTCTTGTTGGTTTTTCGAATTTCTCCGATGACTTCAGGCAAACAAATTGTAGTGTACCACTCAGAAGTGACCGTGCTACGTTGCTCAAGCGGAACAGTCGCCACATGACCAGTTTTGCCGAAGAAACAGGCGAAAATTTGCTTCGAAGTGCTTCTTCCACGAACAACTTTCGTTGGATTTTGCTCGTCTTTGAAGACCCACACGGTCGATTGTTGTTTCGTTTCGGGCTCATACGCATATTTCCATGATTCGTGACCTGTGACGATCTTATAAACGTCTTTTGAAGCACCGCAATCGTATTTTTGCAACATTTCTTTGCACCAATCGACACGAGCCTTTTTTTAAGCGACTTTCAAATTGTGCGGGATCCAACGAGAACAAGCCTTTTTTACGGCCAGGTGTTAATGCAGTATCGAATGTATGCTGGTGGAGGAAATGTCCAAGGATGTCTCTATCTCTCGGTATGTCGCATGTCGATCTTGCATTATGAGTTCACGCACGGCATCAATGTTCTCTGGCACAACAGCCGTTTTTGGACGACCTTCACGGAATTCGTCTTTGAGCGAGCTTCAGCCACGATTAAATTCATTATACCAATTTCTCACAGTGCTATAGGATGGTGCTTCATCGCCATACAAAGATTTAAGTTCATCAATGCACTGTTGTCGTGAGAATCCACGTCGAAAGTTGTGAAAAATGATGGCACGAAAATGTTCACGAGGTAATTTCATTTTTTTCTATATTAATTTTTTCAAGTCACTGTTAACAACACAAATAATGGTCGTACGTCAAAACTTTTTGAGTACGATTATGCTTAAAAATGACAAACTTTCCAATGGAAATGTCAGATTGCACTTGGCAGCACCCAGTGTTGCCAGGCCAGAAATATAAATAGCCGCCCTCGTACACTTTAAATATTTCAGTTAGTGACAAATTAAATCTGCTACATTGGGGGTCAATGTCACTGTTATATATTGCTCAACTCTTACGGCCATATGCATAATAAAAACTTAGCATGAGGTTAACATAAGTGACGAAAATAAGCTGGGTCTCTGCAAGGCTTTCCACACAATTTGACACCATATATAGTCATAAAATATAGCTATGGGTGACGACAACAATTTACAATGATTTTAAGTGCCGGCGTGTACTGCAAAAAAACTCTGAGACCCTGCTTAATTTCTTTACTAACTCATTCTAAGTTTTTGTTTTGCACACGGCTGTTGATATTTTGTTCAAGACTTGCAAAAATTGTTTAGAAAGTTTATTTATTTTGCTTGAAAATTTAGCAATTAGCTAGTAATACTAATAATAAGTAATAATATTTAAGCGAAAACTGCATAATAGTTAACTTCAACTATGCGCAAAATAAGTGCAACATTTAAATAAAATTGTTGCCAGCAACATTTTAATGTTAATAAACATGCTGTCAGAAACAATTCATGACGCTATACAACATGAACAGAATAAAACTTTAGCAACATTATGTTTTTATTTATTTCACACTAAAGGTAAAGTAGATGATCAGCTGATTATTTGTGTTATATGGAAAGCTATGCAAATGCTTAGCCGACTGAAATGTCACTTAGTCGTAAAGTTTCAACCTGCTGAAAATAGAATTTCAATATGAGGTTACGTGACACATGTACAAACCCCCTTTTAAAGTACTTATTTGTCCTTTTTTACTTAAACTTTGAAGTTGTTAAATTTGATCACACCCAATATAATTTTAAAGAAATTATGAAGTTTTCTTTTCTAAATTTAACATTTTATAACCGTAATGTTTTGTAAAATTGTTAGGCTAAGTATAACTTATGAAATACTATATTTTTCCTTATTACAAAACAAACCCATTTTTAGTACCATGGAAATATTTAAGTACTTTTTGCAAAAAATCGTAAAGTAGCCAACATTGGTTTGAACAGTTTGAGTTGTTATTTATTAATAAACAGAAATATATAAAAACGCATGACACGTTTTTACACATTCTATAAGCAGAACTACATTTGCATTTACTGTACAGCTACATTTACTTTACATTTACGATTTCTACGGTCGGCTAAATGTAGCTTTACAGCTGAGACATATTAAAGAGTTTCCAAGTATCATTTAGCCGCACCGTTTTCTCACCCTAACTAGAAACTATAAATTCTCGAATATGTTAAAAACAAAATAAAATAAAAATGAAGCAGAAATGAACATTGCAATGCATTATATTACGAAGAGAAATGTTTGGCAGTTATGAATGAAAAATTATACCTGGTAAATGGCTACAACGACCGCGCTTCCAGGTTCTTAACAAAGCTGACCATATAGCGCTCTATGCGGTGGCACGTTGAGCATGCAAAGATTCTTATTATTCGCCCTACGATTTTTAGAAGCCAAAATGCCACAATTTTACGTGTTGACAGACCCTTAAAAGTGAAAATGTTCTTGTTGTTATTCTTAAATGAATTTTTATATTGGATTTAAATTCTTTTAATGCGATTTACGAGTGAAAAAAAAGTAAAAAATCTAAAAGTCAAAACTGTCATTTTGTATCACAGAAAATTTTTTAGAAAAGGTAACCGAGTGTGGATTTAAGCATTTTTTGTCGGAAGTACTTCCGAACTTGATTACCAACCTAATAATATTAACAAGACATTAGACTCTTATAATCAATTCCTGAGAATCAATTATATTGATTATTGATGGAAATAATGACGATTATTAGTACATATTTTAAAGTATTCTATTTTAACTTAAAGAACTAGTTCAATTACTAGTTTTGTAAACGAGTAACAAAATATGGCAATCACAAAAGTAAGTCATTATATGGAAAGTACTTTCTAAGGTCTATTTTTTTGCTTGGTACTGTTGCAACAATTGAAAAACAAAACTCTTGTTAAAAACCCCAAACGTTAAAAAAATATGGTTTATAAGATTATAGTGGACTTAAGAAAGTCATGTTAGTGAAAATTTAGATATCGGCTTTTATGAAAGAGCAAACATTAACCAAAGATCACACACCAAAGAAAATTTGAAGTAAAATAATTTTTATAAAAATATAATTTTTAAATCATACGTTCATTCATCAAAACATTCAAAGCAAACTTTTTGCCATCACGTGTACAGCCAAAATATATGTATGTAATATTTTCTAACACTTCACAGCGATGATTTCACAATTTTTATGTGAAATTGATATCCGGCTAAGCAAGAAAGTGTAAAACTTTTATAAAAATATCATAAAATATCGAATAAGAATTATTTAAGAAACCCAACCCAAGCACACAAACGCAAATGTGTTCATGTTTGCTATACCAGTAAATCATTCAAAATAATAGAAACATAAATATCTGCAAATGTAGGGAAGACATACTGAAAAGTATTTAAAAATATTTTAAATAAAACTTTTAGTTGTACTATATGGTTTTTTTATATTTTTATATATTAGAGATCCTCAGTTAATGTAGAAGAGAATCGAGACACTTAATGCTGGTTTTCAATACTATATTAATTCTGGTAATTATTAGTACGTTTTGCAAACGCGATAATGTTGTATTCCTACAGAAATAAGCCCTCTTTTAAGTTTTATTTAAATCAGAGAACATATACTCTGAAAAGAAATAAAGCCATTGTTCTTTTAAAATACCAGTAAAAGCAGCGTAAGACCATGATAATTTTAACATGGAAAGTTTTTCGAAAGGTTTTCTATTAAAAAAATTAAGAGAAACTACTTACACATTTTCAATTAATTTTTTAAATTATTTTTATTATTTTTTTTTTTTTTGCAAAGATAATCAACTATTTTTCTGTCAATAATTTATTAATAATATCGTTTAACGTAAAAGAAAATTTCCGAAAAAATTTTCTTCACATTAAAACTTTTAGCAGAACGTTGTTATTCAACAACAAATTTGTATATTGTGTAGATTGCTTAATTTTTTTATTTTTAATACGTAACTTTATTTTGGCTGAAGAAGATCAATGAGATTGATTAATCGAAATATTAGAGAAGAAAATAAATAAATTAAATTCAACATTTTTTTATTTGTTAAAATAATAACTAATCTTCAGCAAATTATTTTAAAATGTTTGTATTTTATCAGTAAATTTTATGTTCCATTGAAAAGACATCTTACACTCAAAATAATAGTTTTGGAAAAATCTTTGTTTGATATAAAAGTCAAACAATTAATTTATTATTGTACAGAGCAGAAAGCATATATTTTTAAAGCTTAGGATTAATTTTTCCACTCTGTATAAAAGTTTCGACAATCTTTATAATATTTAGAAAGTATCCCGCAATATTCTTGTATAAAAATGAGCGAAAATATTCTCAATTCAATAGAAAAGTAGTTAATTTTAATTGGAAAAAAGCTATAGCTATTTTTATTCTTTTAAAAAGTTATCGATAACTAATAGAGAAGCATATAGTTTATAGAAAAATATATCGACCATTTTCTAAAAACATACAAAATGTTTATCTTAAAGTTATCGATAACTTGTTTCAATAATATAGACTAGTTATCGACAACTTTTTATTACTGTAAACATTTTTAAAACACCGTATATATTAAAAAATATTAAAGGTAATTTTTTTCCAAAAGAATTGCAATCCTTTATGAAAGTTATGGAAAACGAAAAAGTTTCCATATAAAATATATGCATTTTTCTTTAAATATATATATATATACCAAGAAGTTTTCTAAAGATATAAAAAGACTATTATCTATTAGTTATCGATAACTTGTTTTATTAATATAGACTAGTTATCGATAACTTTTTATTGCTGTAAACATTTTTAAAACACCGTATTAAATTCTAAAAAAATTTATTCTACCTTTTTTTTCAAATGGAAAGCAATCCTTAATTTAAGTTATCGATAACGAGAAGGCCTGCATAATAAATACATATATTTTTCTTTAAATATAAATATAATTTAAAAATTTATATAAAGCTCTCTTTTAATTGTGCCAGTTTGATTGATAATTTTCTCAATAATATAAATGAAATATCGATAGGTATTTTATTACCTTAAAAAAGGTTATCAAAAACTCTTTTAGTTCCAAATAAAAGTTTCCGATAACTTTTTTTTTTATTCGAAGATTATCGAGAGCTTTTCAATACTATCGGGAAGTAAACTATCAAATTTAAAATCTAGAAACATTATCGATAATTTTTGGTATAAAAGGTAAAGACTGTTGTTTATTGTTATATTTTGTGAATCGATATGTGATTCCCTTGTGAATCCCTCAAAAAATTATCGTTTGGTTTTTGTTCCATATAACACCTTAAAATAAATATTGAAATATGTACTTTAATTTAATATCTAATATTTTTAGAAAATGTAAACTCTTGTGCTAAAATTACTTGCATCTTGACGCCAGGTTAAAGCTTAATGCTGCAGGGATATTCTTAATATTCTTCAGCCTGCCGTCGTTCCATGTCATGTGCGTTAGTAAATCATATTTGTTTGATGTGCGTAAAGTGCGTTTATACTCCAGTGTTCTTTCTATGTGTATGTGTGTGCGTACATATATGCAAGAGAGTTTATTATTTAACAAACATAAATCTGTCACTTTGCTTTTTCAAGACTTTTTTTTTTCAATTTCATTTTATTCTTTATTTTCACATTTCATCCTACTTTTCATTTCACATTTTATGTTGTTGTTTTAAATGTTTGCCATATTTTATTTTTGTTATAGATGTGTTCTTATTGTTGGTTGTGTTTTATATTTCTTTTAAATATCTGCTATTTTTAAGTGACAGTATGACATTTGTTTTGTGCTTAAGTGCGTGTGTATATATTTTGATTTCAATGTGTTAGTTTTCTACATACAAACATCTGTATATTGTATTGCGACACTGCGCCTGTCAATTTATAACAAAAATTATGATCCTGAAAAGTAGATTATCCTTGATTTATAGTCGCATCATCTGAAATAAAATGCTGAAAGGCTGTAAATGATATAATGTTAAATATATGCGTGTGTATGTGTGTGCTTGTGTGTGAGTATTAAAGTGCTTATACATATATATAAATATATATTTTGTTTTAATTTATAAAAATATAGTTAACTGCTTTTGTTTTTGATAGTAAGGTTTGTCATTCACAGATCGATGTGATGAGGGTATTTATAATTGATTTAAGAAAACGACTGACAATATTGAACTTAATATTTTTCGTTTATGCCATTTTTTTCATATAAACTTTATACACCGGAAAGTTTAATATTTAAAATTTGTTCAAAAATTTATTTTAATGTAGGCACTGCTTTATTAACCTTCTCAAATTTCGTATTCAAAACATTTGCAAATTTAAAGGAACAGAGTTCTTAATATGGTTATTTTATTTAACACCTTAAAAACAGCTTAATTATTCAAAGTGTATAATTCGTAAAATAGCGTGGTTTTGGTAGCAAAAATTCCAAAAATTTTCAGGTACAAACCCTCTACCCCCTATGCTGCTTTATACTGGAGGAATTCCCCCGGACCATCACTCAGTACCCCACCACCAAAATTAAATCCTAGAACCGCCACTATTTTTAGGTATAGGAATACTTCGCATTGTGCTGCTTTAGTCAGTACAGTTTCTCTATAATACGGTTTTGAAATTTCCAAAAAAAATGCTGTTGGAAAAACTTGTTTGAAAAAAAAAACAATAAAAATAAATCATAATATGTTTTTTTTTTAAATATGAACTTTTACGGTATTTACACTATGCAATTTTTCATGAAACTAGCATGAAATTTTTGTTTGTTTTTGAAGCAGGAGGAGTAAGCAATATGGTATTTCTTAAGTTTTAAGGGGATAACGCATAACGCTGTAACTTAAATAGAAAATTGAGAAAATATGCCTCCAAACATTGCATAGTGTAAATCTGGACTTTGTGTAACAAAATTAAAAACTATATGTTACAAATTGACGTTTTCTTTCTTGATTATCATAATTATGTCCTCTAACCTCCTTCAGAAAAATAACGCCTGTAAGTAGGCACATAGGCCCGTGAGCCTCGATTAGCTCGGTTTCAAATAGAAAAATGGAAAAATGGTAGAACCGATAGTGTGCAAGAAAAAGTTTATTTTTAAAGGGTGTGATAAATGATTTTCGATCGATTTTAACAAACAAACGAAAACTAAAAATTTTGAAATTTATTGTTTTCTAACTGATGAGTTTCCATCTCATACCTGATAACTATTTTTTTTTTCACTAACATTATCATTTTTAGCGTACCTTTATATCTGTGGAAGGTTCCCTAATAACTTTTATTTAATAATAAATGACGAAATTGCCACAGGAGTATGGGTTAGGGCCGTTGGAGAACCCAAGAGTGAACTAATCTAAGATAGTAACTTTCTTTTTACTCACGTCTTTGGTGAGCTCATGTTCGTCGTGTTGTTTACCAACAACGTGCCTTAATCAAATCATCTATCATGTCTGCACTAAAGCTAAGCTTTCAACGGTTCTGTTTACCACATATATTTGGTGGTGGTAAAAAGTTATTAAAATTCTTTATCCTTTTATAGCTTTTTTCTAAGCTTTGTTAAAATAGTTATAAAATAATTTTAATATTATTTTAGTCGGTATTAAAATGTTTCCATAACAGATTATAAATTCTGATTCTTAAATAAATTAAGGGCGTGAAAATACCGCAAATGTAAATACTCTGATATAAGAGTAGTATACAAAAAATGCATTACGAGGGCTGCTCTATATATTTCTGGCCTTATAGTGAAAATGCGAATATTTATAATCAAAAATGGTTTTATTGTTTTTCAAAGTACTCTCCAGCATGATTTATACACTTTTGCATGCGCTCAAACGAGTTGTCGAAGCACTTTTTCTACTCCGATTGAGACATCTCTAAAACATGGTTTTTGAATACTTCAACAGCTTCTTCTAGCGACGAAAATCGTTGACCACGCATTTTTTTCTTGATGTGCGAAAACAAGAAGAAGTCATTAGGTGCCAAGTCAGGGCTGTACGGCGAATGACCCATTAATTCGACGTTTTGGCCGGTCAAAAACGCTCTGGTTTGAGCCGATGTGTGAAAGCTCGCATTGTCAATGATTCGTCTTCTCTTTTGGTTTTTCGAATTTCTCCGATGACTTCAGGCAAACAAATTGTAGTGTACCACTCAGAAGTGACCGTCCTACGTTGCTCAAGCGGAACAGTAACCACATGACCAGTTTTGCCGAAGAAACAGGCGACCATTTGCTTCGAAGTGCTTCTTCCACGAACAACTTTCGTTGGATTTTGCTCGTCTTTGAAGACCCACACGGTCGATTGTTGTTTCGTTTCGGGCTCATACGCATAGATCCATGATTCGTCACCTGTGACGATCTTATAAACGTCTTTTGAAGCACCGCAATCGTATTTTTGCAACATTTCTTTGCACCAATCGAACGAGCCTTTTTTTGAGAGACTTTCAAATTGTGCGGGATCCAACGAGAACAAACCTTTTTTACGGCCAGGTGTTCATGCAGTATCGAATGTATGCTGGTGGAAGAAATGTCCAAGGATGTCTCTATCTCTCGGTATGTCGCATGTCGATCTTGCATTATGAGTTCACGCACGGCATCAATGTTCTCTGGCACAACAGCCGTTTTTGGACGACCTTCACGGAATTAGGTTTGAGCGAGCTTCGGCCACGATTAAATTCATTATACCAATTTTTCACAATGCTATAGGATGGTGCTTCATCGCTATACAAAGATTTAAGTTCATCAATGCACTCTTGTCGTGATAATCCACGTCAAAAATTGTGAAAAATGATGGCACGAAAATGTTCACGAGTTAATTCCATTTTTTTCTAAATTAATTTTTTCAAGTCACTGTAAACAACACAAATAATGGTCGTACGTCAAAACGTTTTGAGTACGATTATGCTTAAAAATGACAAACTTTCCAATGGAAATGTAAGATTGCACTTGGCAGCACTCAGTGTTGCCAGGCCATAAATATGTATAGCAGCCCTCGTAAAAAGTTTTAAAAGTCCATAAGTTACCAGCTCGATTAGCTTTAAAAACTCCCGGTACAACATCTTAGTCGGAGTTCAGTTTAAAAGTGAGTCACTGGCCCTTAACACTTTTCGGCCAATTTAAATATTTTATATTCTTGATACCTTCAAACCAATAACTTTTAGAATTTTAAAGATTTCTTAAACTAATTATTAAAGATGCCTTCGGGTTTTCTTTATTACTTTGGAACCTGTTTTTTTTTTTTTTTCTTAAAAAATATATTGCTTTAAATTTGTTGAATAAAAAAAACTTTTCACCTGCTTTCATATGACATTTTCTATAAAATTAAAAAGACACTATACCTGAAAGCAAATGTCTAAATTGTTATTTATTTTGACATATTTTTTTTAACATTTCTTCCCATTTTATTTTAATTTTGTGTATTAATACCCTTGATTAAATGCATCTTAAAAAAAATTTATACTGCCACATCCTTCAGTAAATATATTTCTTTTCATTGTCATATTACTGAAATTCTTTCAAGATTAGCAGCAAGACGAGTGTACGTCAAATAATTTAGTAACTATTGTTAAAAGAAATTTGTGTATTTTTTCTTTTCTAGTTCATATGTTTTCAAATGTTAGTTAGAATAACTACAAAATAAATACAAAAGGTTTGTGTGGGTCTTTTTGTTTTTGTTTTTTTTTTTTTTTTAATACGATAAAGGTGTGTTTGTATCAGTGCCAGCAGTTCAATGGGTTTCTTTTCACCATCATCATCGTCAACATGAACAATCATTGATTTGCTTTTAAGCGTTAGACAGAAATCAATAATTTATTGTTTTTAACATTTTAAGTGATTGAATTATGTGCGTGAGAAAGTAAAACATTTGTACTAAAACGTATTAAAACGAGTGAATGGTTTATTGATTTTTAGTTTATTTTTTTTTTACAGAATTGTATTCATTAAGGTTAAATGTATCTAAAAACACATAAATAAAACTCTTTACAATAAATTCTTTGGCATTTGTCTATCATTTAGGGTAGATAAGATTCCATATAGAAAGATATAATTTCGAAAAAGAATTTAAAAAGCCGAAGAAATTACCGCCGTATTTATTTAAAACATCAATTACAAACCGCATTTTTGGCAAGAAAATTAAAAAGAAAATAATATTCAATATTAGTTATAAATCCTCATAATGATATATTAAAAAAATTTGATTATCATTTATGGATCTGAAATACGTACAAATATAAATAAATAACATTTCGAAAATTCATTACTTTTCAAAAAAAAATAAAATATTAATAAATTCTTTGAACTCATTATTTAATATTGGCCTTAGAAACCAAAACAATTCTTTAATATTATTTCTATTCATAAAAATTTATGATGGCCATAAAAATAAATAATATATATGTATATTCTTTCTAACTTAATGCACAAAATTTTTAATCAATAAATATTAAATTTGTAACGCTTAATGAAAAATTAAAAGTGAAGAAGAAATGAAATGTTATAAAAATGAAATAAAATCTGAAGGCTAAATCAAGTCAACCAAAGAAAAAAAACACTAATCAGAGGTTCCGAAATTAGTTTAAAAGGCAATAAAAAGTGTTTTTTTTTTTGGTTTGTTTTATCATTATTTGTGTTTTGTTAATCAAAGCAGAAAATTTTGAGTCCATTTTTTATACCACATATTCCTGCTCCACGCCTACTGGTAGAAGTTAGCTATTTTATCATTATTGAGTCTCCTCTTGCCATTATTAAATTTATGTATAATCAGTAGCCTAATACTAATTTTGCTGTTGCTGTATGCTGTCACCGCGCATAGCTTTGCAGCTTAGGAAAGTTCTGCTTTTACCTTCTCACTATGCAGACAAGCTCATCCCCCCTTTTAGAGGTGTCTGCTAAATAAGTTGGTCATTATCTCTAGCTAAATTAATCTTAAGCTTAAATAATAAATAATTCTCGCAAAAAAAAAAACAACCGACCGTCTATAACGGTTTGAAAGTATGGCCACATACATAAAACTACATTAACTATTGGGACACACTTGTAGTACATCTCCAAACTTTATACTTGTTATAGCAAACTTAGCACTACAGTTTGTTGTTAATTTCAACAGTCTTTCTACAACTGGCAATGTACATCAAATTACAGTAACTATTGGGACACCCTTTAATTTCAAAACTCAAATTTTACACTTGCTGTTGTAGTAGACTTAGTAATTAGCTTCTTTGTAAATTTCAATCATCTGTCTATAACGATTCAACAGTGTGGCAACATATATCAAATAACAGGAACTATTTTAACACCCTTTTAAATTATAATTTAGAATATTTTTACGTCTTATTATACCAAACCAAATAGTGAACATTCTGTCTAATTTTCAGGTGTTTGTACATATTGATAAATTTGTACATATTGATTAAATTACATTAATTCAGGGAATACCCTTTAAATTCTTTATTAAAATTATAAATTTGCTGTTATAGAGGACTTTTCAATACAGGCCCCTTGAATGCTTCATCTGTCTCTCTATAACGGTTCAAAAGTTAGGCTACATTTATCAAATTACATTAACTATTGGAACACCCTTTTAATTCCAAATTCAAATTTTATACTCGTTGTGTAATGGAATTAGCAAAACAGGTTCGTTGTAAAAGTAAAGCCATACACATCAAATTAAATGAGCTATTGGGGCACCCTTTAATGATTTATTTTAAATATTTAAAACTTGTTATTATTTTTGCATTACATTTTGCCATGATACGCATTTTTTTAGTATCAAAGTTGGCAACACCATCCAGAAATGACTGAGTTATGGATGCACAAATATAAAAAAAGAAATATTTAATCGAATTCGTAACCTTCTTTTTTATCGATTAATAGTCAGTTAATAAAAATATACTCGCAGAATATGAAAACCTAGGAAGCACTGTAATGAAATACACGGAAAGGGCATCGGGATAATTCCTTGAGAAAAAACTGGTATATGGATGTGCAAGTAGATTTGTTAGCGAAAAAATTTTAAATTAGAAGCCCATTCACTTATATTGTAATTGCTGAGAGGAATGAAGAGAATGGAATGTATCAAACAATGAAGACTTGCAAGATATGAAGAGGTTTATCTTTATTCTTTTCTTCAGTTAAATGGAGAAGATGAAATATCCAGAGTAGCCAGGATCATTATATGTAAAGATGGCAGCATTGCTAAACGAAGCCATCCTCCTCAAGTGTGGCAACAAAAAAGGATATAAAAGCCTAAATTTATACGCTCTGTTGGTTAAGACGTTGAAGGTACGAAGACTTGGAGCAAAAGAACTGAAAGTGGAAGTGTAGGTTAAATTGGGCTCTAAGGGCTACTGCATGAGTAAAAGTAATTTTATCTCATTTGTGCAGGTAGTAGTGGATGTGCAAGTTTCGATTTACTTAAAATAACAGAGCAGTCGGACTATTTTGCGTGTTAAGCAGAAAGGGCAGCATTAAATCAGAGAAATCTGTAATAACTCACTAGAGATATGATTACTTTTTCGAATTTTCGATAAAACCTTTCATTTAGTACAACCATGAAACCCTATAAGAGTAAAATAAGTCCAGAGGAATTTACTTTATAACAATTCTAAACATTAAATGTCATTAATCGACTGTCTCTGCATCCATACGGATTGTTAAATTGTTAATGTGCACATAGAAACATACACTTTTATTATTAATTTTCTTGGGAACCACTGGTCTTTTATTTGAAAACCATTTTTTTAACAGCTTAGCTGTCAGCTAAAATCGACAAATCTTAAAAATTATGATTAATATTTTATAATTACAACAAATTGATAAAAAAAAGAAATAAAAGAACTAAAACTCATAAAATCAATAGAAACTAAGAAAACTATCAATAGCATTTAAAATTTTATGTTGCAACAAAACCAGACCAGACCATAAACAAAATAAATTTAATTGAACTTTAACGAACTTTTAAGAAAGATTGAAATAAAAAATAAAATTTATTAATATATTAGAAAATTTGAACATAAATCTATCATAAGATTAAAAAAAGGGAAATAAAACAAAAGATAGACACACTGCACACTATTACAATCCAATAAAAAAAAAATGGTCGATTTCTTAAGTGCCAGGAAATAGAGCTCATAAACAAAATTATAATGTTTGTGTAAAAGAAATCAATTTGAAGGAATTTGTTTTTAATATTTTAAGATTTTTTTGGAGAAACGTTATGAGAAAATATGAGTAAGAAAAGATAAAAGAAAAACTTGCCGGTTTTTAACCAATTGATGATCATAAATTTGATAAATTTCAAAATTTTAATGTTAGGTTTTTTATTAGTTTTTTTTTTCTTTTAAATAGGAAGGCGGTTTCATAACTAAACAATTTATACATATAAACTATGTAGAGTTAGTTTCTATTACATGACAAGAATTTCTTTGCTTCCAGCAATAAATTACAGGGTTGCGGAAATTTAGAAAGGTGTGTGCCAATTCAGATAAATTTTTTAGACCAAAAAAGGTCTACGATAATACTTAATTCTATATAATTTTTACTTTATGCTGGCTCTAAAGCAACTTTAATATACAAAAACAGTATTTATACTAAAAGCCACCTACAGCCTCACTAAAACATATCGGATGTAAAACGAATAAAATAAGAACTTACAAATTAAACAAATAAAGGGTATTTTTTAGGTACAAAACTTAAAATTAAAATAAAAAAGAGGAATATTTGAAATATCTATGAAACAGGCTTTATCGAAAAGATAATTTTATACTTAAACAGCTTGCGTTTGAATGTAAGCATGTGTCTGCCGCTTAGGTTGCGCAATCTAAGTGCTTAATTTTCTCTCACTCAACGGAGCAATTGATATGTGCTAAGTTTAAAGTCGTCTTTAATTTCAAGTAGCTTCACGCAGAAAAAAAACAAGGTTGTGATATGGTCACAATAACCATATTATGTTCTTTGTAACAATGTATGGTTGCGGAGAAACAATTATAGTTGTTTTCACCAAAACTTTAGTCAAGATAAACATTTTTTGTTAACTTTTAACGATTATATGGTTACTGTAAACCAAAAATGCAACATGGTTGGTTTTATCTTAAAAAAATTTTAACCACAACCAAAGTTTTATAACTTATTAAAAATAATATAAAATATTAACCCATAATATATTGTCATTAATCAAAGTATGGTTAAAAGCAACAGAATAATTTTTGCGCTGAAAAATATTTTGTTCTAGTACTTGACAGTTTAGTAATTTTTCTGGTAGCTAAAATTTGAATTTTTTTTTTTGTATTGCTAGAGAAAGTGAAAAAAATAAAAATTTATGTACAAAATAAATAATCAAAAATAGTATGCAAAATATGAAAACAAATAAAAAGGGAACCAAAACATTTAAAAAAGTTGAAGTAAATATGCATGTATGTATGTATGCTTATAGCATTTAATGTTTATATTTGAACATAATTATGTTTATACTTTGGACAACAACATGGTTGCAAGTGTAACAATACTATGTTTCGTTAGCAACTATATAATGCAACCATAGTATGTTGCTCTTAGATTATGGTTATCTCAACCATATTTTTTCTTTGCGTGTTGATATATTCCTAAATAAAATAATCTGATGAGGTTACATGGCACAATTTGCTTGACCAATTTACCGTACATTTATGTGAAATTAATCATTCTGGTTGAATTTGTAACTACATTTCAATTTCAGTTGATGTACGAACAAGCTCGAGTTCGCGTTTGTTTTTTAAACATATGAAGTGATTTTCTGCGTATGTAAATAGAAGGAGATGATTTCTGGATCGCTGTTGATTTTTTTATATAAAGGATATGCTTACAGATTGTTCCCGTTTTATAAACAGACTATAATTTTAAAAATTAAAGGGTGTCCCCTTGCAACATATATGTCTTTTACGTGCATTATGAACTGCAAAGGAAGCCACTTTAAAATTTAAAAAAACCGCGTGTTAATATAGATCCCATAAAATAATACAAAAATTAATTAAAAAATTAAAGGGTGTCCCCATAGGTGACGTAAATTGATCTATATGGGCCTGCCTTTTGAACCGTTGGACAGAATGTCGATTAATATGATTGCTTTAATAACAAGTATAAATATTCAAATTTATAAATTAAAGGGTGGACCAATATTTTATTTATGAATAAGACCATACTTTTGAAAAGTTGCAGACAAGCGATTGAAATTTACAAAAAGCCTGTATTGCTTAGTCCGCTATAACAACAAATACAAAGTTTAGATTTTAAAATAAAAGGGTGTCCCAATAGTTCATGCAGTTTGATGTATATCTGTGGCCAAATTTTTTAAAAGTTATAGACAGACAGCTCAAATTTATAAGGAACCTCTATTGCTATGTCTGCTATAACAACAAGTTTACAAATTGAATTTAGAAATTAACGGGTGCTTCCAAAATTTATGTTATTTTAGTTATATGACTCTTTCCTTCAAGCCGTTATCTATGCATTAAAAATAATATAGTAACAGTACATGAAATATTTTTTGAAAATTTTGTTGTTGGTGTAGATAGTAACCGCACGCAGAAAAAAAACATGGTTGTTATATGGTCACAATAACTATATTATGTTCTTTGTAACAATGTATAGTTGCGGAGAACCAATTATAGTTGTTTTTACCAAAACTTTAGTCACGATAAACATTTTTTGTTAACTTTTAACGATTATATGTTTACTGTGCACAAAAAATGCAACATGGTTGGTTTTAACTTAAAAAAATTCAACCACAACCAAAGTTTTATAACTTATTAAAAATAGTATAAAATATTTAATCATAATATATTATTGTTAATCAAAGTATGGTTAGAAGCAACAGAATAATGTTTACGTTTAAAAATATTTTGTTCTCGTACTTGACAGTTAAGTAATTTTTCTTATAGCTAAAATTTGAAATAGTTTTTTATTGTTAAAAAATTGAAAAAAATAAAAATTTGTGTACAAAATAAATAATTAAAAATAATATGCAAAATATGATAACAAATAAAAAGGGATTCAAAACATTTAAAAAAAGTTGAAGTAAACATGTATGTATTGTAAGCATGTAAATCTTTGAAGCATAATTGTGAAATCATTTATTTGTTATTTTAAGCAAATTATTGATTTTTATGTGAATTTATATTTTTAAATAATTTTTATGACAAATCATTAATAAATAAAATAATAATCAGTTTTTAATATCAGAAAAATTTTGCACTTACGAGACTATATTATAATTCAATTGTATAATATGACATTTTCGCCATATTATTATATTTTAATTTAAACATTTAATGTTTAATTTGAACATAATTATGTTTATACTTTGGACAACAATATGGTTGCAAATGTAACAATACTATGTTTTGTTAGCAACCATATAATGCAACCATATTATGTTGCTCTTAGATTATGGTTACCTCAACCATATTTTTTCTTTGCGTGCGATATAGGATACTTTTGCTATTTTTTGTCTGTCTGTCTGTCCGTCTATCTGTCTGTGTTCGCATCACGTACAAACTACTGCATAAATTTAAAAAAAAAAAATTTGTGAGGAGGTCCCTTGGTTCCAATATAGAATACTTTTTCATCGTAATAATAGGTCATTTCGTAGACAAAATTGAGAAATTGATAAAAAATATGTGTTGCACCCAATTTTATGGGTGTAATGGTAATTAAACAGTTGTCAGCACTTTTCATTTTTATAGATAGAAAATTTTAAACACTGTCTATAGAAATCTGATATATAGTTAAATTTGAATTTTGCTGTAATGAAAGCTGAAATCTGTTTTGAAGTCAGTTTTTTTGCAAGAATTATTTGATAATGGTATGTGGACTATATTTACTTTAAATGTAAAAGTTTCGTTTTATAAAATACGCATTAAGACCAAAGTGAGCTAAATGGCTAAACAAAACTTTTGATGAAAACTAATTATTTATAGTCTCAAAATAGTAACGATAGATATAAGTTATAAAGGTAACGTAACAATAAGTAAGTCCAAGAATTCAAAAGATCTAATCAAGACAAGTTGCAGCTGCAAAAATGATGAAATTATTAAGATGAAGTTAAAAGTATCACATATTTTTTTAGAAAGTTTTTTTTCTTTCTGAGTAAAATTTAAAAACTCTAAGATTTCGGAAAAACAAAGTTAAAATGGTTTGATTAGTATCCAAACTTAATAATATCATGCTTGTCAGACATTCAAGTGACAATAAAATTCTTTATGGGCCTTAATAACGTAGCAGTCGTTCAGACTTTAAATACAAATATAAGCATTGCATGCGACATTAAATGGAAATAGCTGCTGATAATGTTTTATAATTCTGTTTGGAAATTTGATTTGAATATAAAAAGTAATTCGACATACTTTCTTTAAGCACCTTATAAAAGAAATTCAGATACCACCCTCGTAATTTTTGTAAAATATTTAGGCATCATAAACTTTTCCAGCAGCGTTTGTTACAACAAAAAATTCAATACTAATTTGAATTCACTAAAAAAAATATTTTTATGGCTTGTTAATTTTTGTTTTTCATTGTCCCACATCTTCATCTTCATCTTCCATCCATCTATTTATGAAAATGTTGTAAATCATCATATTTTTCATATTTTCCATATGGCAGTAATAAATATTACGCAGTTGTTATTTCAAATAGCCAAACAGAGATGAGACATTAGATGAGTTGTATCCCATAGATTCTGCATCTGCTTAAATTTTCTTCTATAACTTTTCCATAATTTTTTTTTTCTTCAATTAAATGTATATTTTGTTGCTAGAAAAAAAAAGGAGAAGGAGAGACAAACAGTTAAAGAAAAAGTCATGCTAAATTAAAAAAAAAAAAATACAAAAATTTTTCATCTTTTTTTTTTTGACAGTTGATGTAATTTATGTTTGTATCTTGCTGTGTTGTATCTAAGATATTGTATCTTTAACAGTCATAAAGTCAATTGTAGTTGTAGTTGTTGCAAACAAGCGAAAGTGCAGTTGACTGGCAGTGACAAATTTTCACTTTTCTTACCAGTAACCTCGTTGTATTAGTTGATTAACATGCTTTGCACTGGAAATACAAAATATTCACACAAATCCAAAGGCATATTTCTTTAATAATTTCTAAGTACACAAACTAAAAACACACATAATTTTCTACTGCATAAATTGCATTATTGAGAAGAAAAAAAGAGTAATAAAAATTAAGAAAAATTGCGTGTAAATTGTCAAACAAAAAGCCTCAAACTGTGTTCTTATTTTGTTTGGACTTTTAAGCCGGCTTAACAGAAAGGCATGAGGGATTTGAAAATTTGAAAAAAAATTTTTAAATCTTGCCATTTTCCACAGGTCGTTTAAAGGTTTTATAGTCACATGAAAATTTACTTAATTCCTGTGCTACCATCATCTTATTTATGACTGTTTTTGTTTATATTATTCTTTCATAATTTTGTCATCGGCCTTGGCAAAAACGTGATCTTTTGGTTGTTGCTGCATAAAAGACTTATTAACTGTGGGGTGTGTTATTGATTCTGAAAAGTCATTTAGTCATAGCCACTAGTGTTGTAGTTTAAAGGTTTAAAGTATTCTATTGTTAAAGAATATTTTTATTTTTCATAAGGAAATTTGAAAATGTTTACAAATTTTATAATAACAGACACTCACGGATAAAGTGAGTAATTGAAGTCCTTTAAATAAAGAAATTAATCTATTGTGGTGATTAATTTTTGGCAAAAAAAGTGCACTTGACTGTAATTAACAACAAACATCTTAATAAAGTATTTAAGATTAATCGAAAGTGGTTGAACCAACTAAACTTCAAATTTTTCTATGTTTTTTGTATTGACCCTTCGAATCAAGTTTTGTAATCGCCGGTCTTTTAAAATTTCAGCTAAAGTACTCTCGACTTTAGTTGTCACTTACCCTAAAATCTTTTCTGTGAAACAACATTATACGATTTAAATAATCTTTAAATCCTGATTTTATCAGTAACAAATTTTAACTCGGTTCTTTTTGATTTTTTTGAGGAACTTACCAGTAAAGTCACACGCATCTGTTTCCGATAGTCTCATTAGCTGAGTAACATACAGCACAAGCAAAAATAGAATTCTTAATGAATATAATTTATATTTCCAATATTTGATTATGCGAGTATCATAACTTTCAAGTTTTATTAGCATTAACTGGTGCAATTAAAGTTAATGTAGATCGAAATTAGGCAGTAGAAACGAAGCTCTAGGAAGTGACGAAAATATTAAATCCGGTTTATTGACTGCTGGGCAAAAAGGAGTTGAGAAAGAAAAATATGAAAATTAGGTTTAAAAGTATACGAGGGCTGCTATATATATTTCTGGCCTGGCAACACTGAGTGCTGTCAAGTGCAATCTGATATTTCCATTGGAAAGTTTGTAATTTTTAAGCATAATCGTACTCAAAACGTTTTGACTTACGACCATTACTTGTGTTGTTTACAGTGACTTGAAAAAATTAATGTAGAAAAAATGGAATTAACTCGTGAACATTTTCGTGCCATCATTTTTCACAAATTTCGACGTGGATTATCACGACAAGAGTGCATTGATGAACTTAAATCCTTGTATGGCGATGAAGCACCATCCTATAGCACTGCGAAAAATTGGTATAATGAATTTAAATGTCGCCGAAGCTCGCTCAAAGACGAATTCCGTGAAGGTCGTCCAAAAACGGCTGTTGTGCCAGAGAACATTGAGGCCGTGCGTGAACTCATAATGCAAGATCGACATGCGACATGCCGAGAGATAGAGACATCCTTGGACATTTCTTTCACCAGCATACATTCGGTACTGCATGAACACCTGGCCGTAAAAAAGGTTTGTTCTCGTTGGATCCCGCACAATTTGAAAGTCGCTCAAATAAAGGCTCGTGTCGATTGGTGCAAAGAAATGTTGCAAAAATACGATTGCGGTGCTTCAAAAGACGTTTATAAGATCGTCACAGATGACGAATCATGGATCTATGCGTATGAGCCTGAAACGAAACAACAATCGACCGTGCGGGTCTTCAAAGACGAGCAAAATCTAACGAAAGTTGTTCGTGGAAGAAGCACTTCGAAACAAATGGTCGCCTGTTTCTTCGGCAAAACTGGTCATGTGGCGACTGTTCCGCTTGAGCAACATAGGACGGTCACTTCTGAGTGGTACACTACAATTTGTTTGCCTGAAGTCATCGAAGAAATTCGAAAAACCAACAAGAGAAGACGAATCATTGTTCACCATGACAATGTGAGCTCTCACACATCGGCTCAAGCCAGAGCGTTTTTGACCGGCCAAAACGTCGAATTAATGGGTCATCCGCCGAACAGCCCTGACTTGGCACCTAATCACTTTTGCTTGTTTCCGCACATCAAGAAAAAAATGCGTGGTCAACGATTTTCGTCGCCAGAAGAAGCTGTTGAAGTGTTCAAAAACCATGTTTTAGAGGAGTCTCAATCGGAGTGGAAAAAGTGCTTCGACAACTGGTTTGAGCGCATGTAAAAGTGTATAAATCATGCTGGAGAATACTTTGAAAAACAATAAAACTTTTTTTTTATTATAAATATTCGCATTTTCACTATTAGGCCAGAAATATATAGAGCAGCCCTCGAATTGCTCTTAGAAATGATATGTAAGCAATTATTCTTTAAGAACCCAATTAACCCACCTTAAAGTTAGCGAATTACAGGTTATCCTAAGAAACTGGAATAATACTCAATAAACTTTAAGCCGGAAAAAGTATATTAGATGTTTGATAGTGTTACGGATAATCTTTATTTAACTAGCAGACAATTTGAGGCAGTGCACAGCAAGAATACATTTTTAGCACTGAGAGAACAAACATCGACAGTTTTCAATTCCTATACGTAAGGAAACAAGACTGAATACGGATTCTTGAGCGCGATGTAATGTATAAGAATGTCCCACAACCTTTTAAATGGTCGCCAATTTACAATTTATAATTAAATTAAATTTTTTTAAAATAGGAACTAAGTCGGCTTCTTTGAAAACATTTCTTCATTTCTGTCATTTGAATAATTAAACAGCGGAAACTTTCATTAACATATGAAATTAATTTTCAAACAAATATCGAGCTATCAATCAATAACCAGTACCGGTCATCTAATAATTTAATCGTAACAATAAAATAAGTAGCACGATATTTTTTGAAAATCAATTAATTTAATGAAAGATTCCCGTAGTTTAATTAAATTAAATAATTTGGAAAGCGCCCGTGCAAAGAAATAAATTATCGTAGTGTTTTGGAATATCTTATTTTTCATCATCTTGAAACTGTAAAAAGAGCCGAAAATTAGTCAGCCGTAAACTGTGGATGAAGAAAAACAAAAAATTGTTGGTTATTGTTGTTTTTGCTTAAACTTTGATTTTTGTGTTTACGTTTCTGTTTGGACAAAAATCTTTTGTTTATTTAAAGTGTTTTTAAGAAATTTCTTGCAGAGCTATGTAATCGGTGTTGAAATGGCCACCGAGACGTGCTTTCACCCTCAGTAACCAATATCGGTGATTTAATAATTTAATTGGGGTAATGAAAAAATAGCACGATTTTTGATAAATAATTAAATTTCTCAATTTGACTGCTGATTTATGGAGCACTGCAAGGAACAAAAGATCGGCAATTATAAACGTTATGAATTTTTTGTTAAGTAGTGTGTAATTTTAAATCAAATAACTAAATCTGCAATAAAAACATTTTTATAAATTAAGGAAACCAAAACAGAAGTTCGTGATGAATCTAATGTAATCATTTTTTTTTTTTTTTTTAAGAAATGACAGATTTGACAAGTTCGGACGCATTTTGAATTATTTTATAAAAATAAAATAAAAAATATATGAACCTTTGACAACAATAATAAAACTGCAAGAGTAAATATAACAATGGATGCAATTACTGGATTTGTTTATAAATATAAAAGCAAATTTGGTAATTTTATTATTAAAGCTGCATATCCACTTAAATAGAGAAGTGTTGCTTGAATAATTTAAACATTTATTAGTTGTTAATATTTTTGGCACTTAGCTAGTCTAATAGTTTTTAAAATTAAAATTATTTCCTAACCCTCAACATTATAGGTTTTATACAGTCTCAATAACACGAACACGGCTCCTCTAAATCGAACTACATTTTATTCGTAAAATTAATAAAAAATATAATAAAACTTTAAAGACATAAATAGTTAAGTTTTAAAAAAATATTTACACAAGTTATTGAAATACATAAAAATAGTAAAATATATTTTTAAAAAATTAACAAAATTGCTGTTAAAATTTTACCTAAGCAGTTGTAACAGGTCGTGAGAAAAACCACACATTAAATTAAATAAATTTAAGTCATAAAAAAAAGTTATAGTAAATAATTTATCCGTTGATTTGACTAAATTTTTCGTTATTTTATTAATGGTTTTTATTTTACTAAAGCCTTGTAGACTTGAGAAAACTAAGTCATTTTTGTAAAATTATATATGACTTTAAATTAAATAAAGGCACATAGATTTCAAAACAACAAAAAAAAAATAATAATAAAAATCAGAAGATTCATTAAAAATAATGTACTTAACATAAATTATATAATTTGAGGTTATGATTCTTAAAAAAAAAAATAAAATTTTTGTTTTAAATATTTAAATGTTTCATAATTTTAAGCCATTAAAATTTAATGGTAATTTATTATATTTTTTGTGGTTTATTTTAGCGTCATTTAATAAAGCATAAAGACACAAATACATCTTTTTCGACACTTCAATCATAAACCATTAGAAACAGAAATACTTTCAAAATCAAAGAAATATGGAATCATATTATTTCACCAAATCCTCTTAATACTGGTCACAACTGAAATTGAAGCATAATAACCGATCGGCTAACAGTTGCCGCTGAATTTTATTGAAAGCAGAAAGCCGCAGCCGAAGTGTGCAGTTTTATATTATTCAAAATATTAAATAATAGCTGTTTCTATCTGGATGTATAATTTGTAACAATGATGATTTTAAAATCATTTCTAGAAAGCTTAGTTTTCAGTTTCAAAAAACATTGAGTACGAGTATGTGGTAACAAAAAAAATTTTCTTAAAATTTAGTGCTTGTTTTTGCCAAACCAGCCGTAAGCCGCATGTACAGTGACTCAAAAAACCTTCTCAATATTATGCTAGTGTTAACATATATAAGTACAACAACAAAACTACAGTCTCAATCATTCTGACATTTTCACCATTTGCTTATTGCTCTTTTGTTTATAATTACAATTCAATATATTTGTTGTAATATTTACCGTTATCTAAAAATAAGCAAAACAAGTTTAATAAGTCATTGGGATGGTTTTTTGAGTTTAATTACTTGAGGAAGCTACACGTGTTTTTTCGTAAAAAAAAATTTAAAATTTTAGGAATTTATTTTTCTTGGCTGAATAGTATAATTAAATAAGTAAGACAAACTTAAATTTATTGCTTTATTCTTTTTTAACAAATTTTTAAGTTTAATATGGTTCGTCCATTGCTGTCCTCAAAAGTCAACGAAATTCACCATTTTTTACGTCAAGGTAAAAGTTGTAGTGAAATTTCGTTGCTTCTTAATATTTCCAAATCCAGCGTGGGTAGAGTACGGAAGTCGTTGCCAAATTTACCACTTCCATCACGAGGAGGCGGAAAAAAGATTTTATCCGAGACTACAGAACGGCGCATTTTAAGAGATCTTCGGCAGCAAAAAGTTGAAAATGCAGTTCAAATCCAAAAGCAACTAGCAGAAAATGAAAATATTCACGTATCGGTTGAAACAGTTAAAAATACTTTGCGAGCAGCTGGCTTGAAAGGACGTGCCAAAGTGAAAAAGCCAATGCTCACAAAAAGGCATCAAAAAATCCGTTTGGATTTTGCAAAAAAATATGCTTCGTGGACAGCCGAGGACTGGGAAAATTTGGTCAGATGAGACCAAAATTAATCGTCTTGGGTCATATGGTAAGGAATGGTGCTGGCGAAAGTCAGGACAAACTTTGCAAGCGAAAGATGTCAGACCGAGCTTAAAGTTTGGCGGTGGAACCGTGATGGTATGGGGTTGCATGACAGCTAAGGGTGTTGGAACAGTCCACAGAATAGTAGGTACGATGACTGCTCAAATCTACGTAAATATTTTAAGCACTAACTTACCTACAGCTGCAGAAAAATTCGGATTACAGAAGGAGGATATCGTTTTCCAACAGGATAATGACCCGAAACATACCGCAAAACTTACAAAAAAATGGCTCAGTGACAACCGATATAATGTTCTCGATTGGCCGCCCCAGTCACCCGATCTTAACCCCATCGAACATCTCTGGGGTGTTCACAAAAGAGGTGTTGTCGGTACGCCTGGAAATCTGGAAGAATTGTGGGCACATGTGCGAGAAGCGTGGATTGGTATTGACGCAAACATTTGCAAAAATTTAGTCGACAGTATGCCTCGCCGAATTGATGCTGTTATTAAAGCCAAAGGGGGCTATACAAAATACTAAGCCTTTATAAATTCAAGAAATTAGTTAAATAAAGTAAACTCAAAAAACTATCCCAATGACTTCTAAATTTGTTTTGCTTATTTTTAGATAACGGAACATATTACAACAAATATATTGAATTGTAATTATAAACAAAAGAGCAATAAGCAAATGGAGAAAATATCAAAAAGATTGAGACTGTAGTTTTGTTGTTGTACTTATATATGTTAACACTAGCATAACATTGAGACGGTTTTTTGAGTCACTGTATTTGCTCAACCACCGCCACTGAATATATCTCAGCTATAGTCGAATTTAATTAAATTACTAAGCAGTCGCCGGTTGCCATTTACCATCGACTGTACCCTTCTAATAATAATGCTGGTTCTCTGATCTTGTTAAAAACATAGGCATGTTAATTTTAACATAACAGATCATTTAGTTTAATTTACTATTTTGTTCAAATTATTTTTTATGAAAGAAAATCACCCAATTTTACGGTTTAAGGTGAATTTCTTTTTCAGTGTTTCTCGATTTATGTTCGAAAAGTACTCAGACTTCACTAGTGTGCTTTTTGTTGAATACATTTAAAAAAACTTTACATCATTCAAATTATTACTCTTATATACTTAAGTACAAGTCCAAAACAACTAACTGTCAAGAGACTAAATCTGGCGCACGAGGATCTGTGAAATCTGACTTTTGAGTTACTACATGGGAACCGTCAGAATAAGTCCTTTTAGAACACATGAAATAGATGGTGCACGTTCGATGGCAAATTTACAAACAGCTTAGGATAATGTTAATTTGTATTCTGTTTCCAAATTGCTGTTGGCGATTTTTATAACTAAATTTGTAGCTCTCTTTTGGATGCAACATGGCTAATCTGTCATCTCTAATTTTTTTTATAACATGACTAATTTGTCATCTCTAACTAAGGTGTGCTTTGTAAATATTTTACATGGATGAAGGTACACAACTTTTATATTGATCCAGCATTCATAACTTATCTTAAACATTTCATATAAGAAGTTATTTATTAGTATAAAATTTATGCTTCTCAATTTTCGTATACCATTAAAAAACGTCATGAAAATTATGAATTTTATGTTTTAAAAATTTATGAACTTCTTAAATAAAAAATTTTTTTAAAAAGAAAACAAACGAGAAAAAAAATTTTAAATGACAACCCATTGTGATGTCAACTGAAACGAATTCCTTTTCATAGTCATCGTTTGCTCTATATGATTAACTTACAAAAAGATATACATACACACACCAACACAAATCAAAAAACATATTTACACATACAATTCACATGCATACATGTGTGTGACTACAAAAACAACAAAAACAAAATCAAGTCTTTGTATTGTATCTAATATTTTAAACATGAAACAAAATCTAAAAATTAAAAACGAAAAAAAAAAACAAAAAGAGAAAAGACTGAAAGGCGAAATATTTTGTCCGTCTGGTGCTAGTAAATCACTCAAATTTTGACATTTTTGTTTTAAATTGCATGACATTGTTTTATTACGTGTGTGATGTATAGTCACTAAAATATACTTATATTATCACTGAATGTTTGTTCGTTTTGTTCGCCCAGAATAAAATGTTTTTAGAAATTTCCCAAAAACAACTGTGTGTGTTTTTTGTATGTATAAGAGTTTGTTGCTTTTAAGAACTCCTCCTTCTTTTTTTTTCTTTTCTATATTAATTAATATGAAAATTTCAAATGGTTGAAACAAATCAATGGTTATGGATTATTTTCTATAAACTATAAATTTGATAAGTTTGACATGTTTCATTTTCTCTTTTGTAGCCGCCAACCATATTCTCACCCAAACTCAACTGTCAAATTCGTGCTCATAAACATTTTAGTTTTCTTTAGCTTTGGTTTCATCTTCTCCTTAGTTTCGGTTGTTGTCGTTGTTGTTATCGCTGTCATTGTCAGTGTCGTCATCTTCGCCGTCAGAATTGTCTGTAGCCGAAGAGCCTGTCATGAACGTATTTAATTTCATTTTAGATTTTTTTATAAGACCAAAATAGGTGGATTTTATTGTCAAAAGCCTTAGTTTTTAGTTGTTATTTCATTTTCTTTTTTCTTAAATGGGTAAACATAGATACATACATATGTATGTATTTATGTTTGAGTAAGTGTATAAGTCAATTTTACTTTGTTATTTAATTTTGTACATTTTATTTTAAAAATATCTTAGCCACTTTTAATAGAAGAGGGCTTTTAATTTGCTATATATCTTATTTTTCTATTATAGTTTTCTTTATTGTTTAATGACATGATTTATAACCATTTTTATACTTTTAATTTTGGTATTTAAAAAAAAACACCATAAGAAATTTTACGTAGTAATTATGGGTGTAACAGAATTCATATGAAAAGGTTGATATATCCTGAAACTAATTAAAACAATTTTTTTGATTAATTTGGTCTTCAACAAAATTAATCTGTTGAAAGAAATAAGAAAATATAAGAGAGTTAACCGGATATTCCATGCTTCGTGTTAAACAAAAAAATATGTTTTAAAATAAAATTCGTTAGCTCTATACTGTCTTAGTTCTCATATGTTTCAGGAAATGTAAAATTTAATTGAAAAGGTAGATATTTAATCAATACGGCATTTACACTATGCAATTTTCCATAAAACTGGCATGAAATCTTTAATTGTTTGTGAAGCAGATGGAGTAAACAATATGGTATTGCTTGTGGGGATGTTACTGTTGCTCATGTTTACTTTTAGATAACGCATAACGTTGAAACTTAAACAGAAAATTGAGAAAAAAAATCCTCAAAAAATTGCATAGTGTTAATCTGGACTAATAAATGTGTCCTTACGCCATCTGAGTAGCTCAAGCATAAAATTTCTATGGTAAAAATATTTAAAAGATTTTCTGCTTTTCCAAATATTTGGTTTGATCAGTTCATTTTGCAAATGCCAGAATAGCTTTCATAGAAAGCCGAATATATCTGAATCCTTATTAAGGAGCTATAGACAATAAAAATATTTGTTCTTTTTTGCGATCTTTTTAAATGAAAAAAAATTTTAACTTTTTTAAGATTTTTAACTTTTTGAATATTAATTTATACTCTCTACTACTACTACTTAGCGCTCAACATAATTTTGTTTCTCATCTTTGACGTTACATCTAAGAGCGAAACATCAAATTCAAATCTAAGTTATATACTTGCTGTTGTAGTGGATTTAGCAATCAGGTTCTGTGTAAATTTCAACCGTCCGTCTATAACGGTTCAACATTAATTTTAGGAACACCCTTTAGCTTCTAAATTCAAATTATAAGCCTCTTGTTATGGTGGACTTAGCAAAAACGGGCCCCTTGTAAATTTCCGTTCTCTGTCTACAACGGTCTAAAAGTTCGGTGTTATACACCAAATTACATTAACTATTGGGACACTCGTTTATTTTAAAATAAAATTTAATACTTTTTTATAGCGGAGTTAGTAATGCAGGTTCTTCGTAAATTTCAAACGTCTGTCTACAACTGTTTGGAAGTATGGCCATATACATCAAATGAAATGAACTATTGGGGCACTCTTTCATTTATAATTTTAAATATTAATACTCGTTAATATAATGATCAGAGCAATCGACAACCTATCAAATTTGCAAGCGCTTGTCTACAACGGTTCAAAAGATAGGCCCATATAAGTAAATCCTAACCAATTATGGAACACCCTTTAATTTCTAAATTAAAATTATAAACTCACTGACATAGCGGGCTTAGCAATACAGTTCCCTTTTAAGTTTCAGCATTCTGTATATAACGGTTCAAAAGTTTGGTCACATACTTGAAATTACATCAACTATTGGAACACTCTTTAACTTCCAACCCCAAATTTTATACTTGTTATTATAGCGGACTAAGCAATACAGGTTCGTTGTAAATTTTAAGCGTCTGTCTACAACTGCTAAAAAATATGGCCATAAACATAAATTTAAATTGACTATTGGAGCACCCTTTAATTTATAATTTTTAACATTAATACTTGTTACTATAACAGCCATAGCAATCGGCATTCTGTCTAATTTGCTAGCGTTTGTCTATAACAATTCAAAAGATAGGCCCATATAAGTAAATTTACATCAATTATGGGGACACCCTTTAATTTTTTGATTTATTTTTGTATAACTTTTTGTTATTGTGAGCTATTGAGATAGGCAGTCATTTTAAATTTTACAGAAGTGCCGTTTACAGTTCGTAATACACTTAAAAAATATTTATGTTGTATTGAGACTTCTTTAATTTTTAAAACGAGACCAATCTGTGAGCATAATCTATCACATTACCAATAATTTTCAAAATTAGATCAGAAATGACTGAGTTCTGCAGGTACAAATATATAAAAAAGCAACCTCCTTCTTTTTTTGAAGTCGTCAAAAAAACAAATTTAAACTGAACACCGATGTAGAAGGAGGGTATTTATGTAATGCTATTGATTATTTTTTTTTTATAAAGCAAACTTGGCATAAATTTAAATAAAAGCAGTCAAAATAATTTAGCCCACAAGCCTTTTTTGTCTTTGCTTCAATTTCAAATTTATTTTTTTACGATTCCAAAACAACCCCTATTTTGTATTTAAAACATAAAACATAAACATAGATATAAAGATGCCGATGGTTATCATCGAATTTGAAACAGAGTCGAAAAATATACTTCAGGAGTCTTAAAATGTATACGGTATCCCGAAATGTATATTTATTATTAGACCAGCAGTGGCCACGACTTCGTAAAAAAGATTATTATTTAGAAGCATCGACGACACGGCGGGGAGGGCAAATGAGACGACCATCTATCTATAAATTCTTTATCTGGTATAAGGTATATTGTTTCTGTTAGCTATGTTTATTTTTTGTTTTTATGTGTTCGGATACGCGTCTAATGAGAAGGGTTGGTATCACCTGAAAGAAGAAAAGCTAGGCCGAAACCTTGATAGTCCAACCGATCCGTAACAATATGGCGTGTAATTTCTAATTGCCCAAAAATTTAAATTTAGAAAAATGTATTCTGAATTATTTTTTATAAAAATGAACTGTGTTGACAACGGCTTTAGTACCATTATACTGATACAATCGGGGTCTTTCACACCTGTATCTCATTGTTTTCTACTAAAAGACTTATTTTTATTAAAAAAAAGAAGTATTTTATTAGGGATCTCCTCACAAAATCTTGTTATAATGCACTAAGCAGTTTTTACGTGATGCGAACATAGACAGATGGACAGACAGACAAGACTTCTAAAAGTAGGAATTTTTAAAAAATATTTCATGTGTAGAAATGCCACCGTTGCTGTTTTATTATATGTGTTGATTATTTATGTTATCTACTTGATTATTTATACTGAAACTTGCCAACTATTTAAAATAAAATATTATTAATGAAATGATTTTTAACTATATTAGTAGTGTTGCTTCCAATAACGTCTCTGAAGGGAGACTCTTTAAAATACGCTCGCTAAAGATTTTAGGATTTTGTTTGCAATGGTTCAAAAGCCAATCATATATGCGTCAAATTCTCCACTTATATAGAATGGCTTTCGAACCTAAATGTACTATTACCTATTGCTTTAGCGGACGTTCTAATATACATTATATTCAGAAATGTTAATAGTTTGTCAATAACACTTCAAAAGATATTGATATAAAGGCTTGTTAAAATTACGTCTCAATGGAGAAACCCCTCAATTTTTAATATATTTTCCAATACGCATTATTTTCTTTATACTTTTATTACAGTGCAATACATAATGCCGTATCGGTCAAAACCTTTTCTTTATGGTCATAAACTTACAATTTGTAAGTTTAAGTTTATTTGCTTAACCATACCCATCTCTGTCGGTGCCATTTTTAATATGTGGAAACTGATCCCAAAACACCGTGCTTAGACTTTTGTATAAAAAAAAAAAAATTCAATTACGATTCGAAAATTCGAAAATTACGAACAAACATTGAGAAATATCTTTTTGTTTTCGAACTGGGTTAAAAATCAATTAACATATTGTTACTCCTTATTTGTTTAAGATGCTCTATAATCTAATCGGTAGTATGAGATATTAAAATACTTCATCTAAACAGAATCCAAGCTAACAAATTGTAGGTTTGAATAACAACCATAATATAATATTTTCTTTATCAAGAAAAAATTTCATGTTTCTTGGAAAAATAAAATAAAACATTAAAACAGTAAATCAAGCGTCTAATAGCAGTATATCTTTATAAAAATAAACAAAAGATTTTATGAAAAGTTTTTATGACAAAATAATCTTGAAATATTGATCTAGAAAAATTTCAGTAACAAAACCAAATCTACTAAATAAAAACCAAAAAAAAAAAAAAACTTGAATACTTAATAACATCTTAATAAAAGAAACAAGTGACATGTTAATTTTTTCTCTATTTGTTATTGTAACAATAATAACGAAACACGCACAATCAAAACACAACAGGTTGCTAAGAACCAACGACTACTGGCTACAGATACCAGGTTTTAGATACAAAAAAAAAAATACATAAACTAACTAAATACCAACATATGATGAAGAAATGAATAAAAGAGGGATAAAGCAAGCGAGATATAAGCATAATGGCTATAATGGATGCTCATTTAAAGATACAATAGAGATGTATTTTTTAAGAAAGATTTTGATAAATAACAAGACAAATACGAAGCTGTCAAAAGTCATTTTTCAAATTGTAATTACAATATTAAACCTGAAGTAACCAAATGTATCCAGGAAATATTGTAATGAACTATTGAATCTTTTCTTTTCCTTCTAAACACTGAGAAAATACTCATAAGTGCAGGAAAGAGACATTATGTCTTATCAAGGATGGGAAAGTTCGTACAATAGTATTATTTTCTTGCTACTAAATTAATGCTTTCTATTAATGAATTAAAGACTTAGGTTAGGTAAAATATATTGACTGCAAAGCTTATTATGAGTTTTATGGCCTGAGTTCATATCCTAGCCAGTGTCAGTCATTAATATTTCTATCTCTATCTATCTTTTTTTGGTGTTAGCTTTAGATCGTTAGCGATTACATAAAATAACTGTAGTTGTTTTATACTAGTTCACTTACTCAACACTAGAGGCGCTGCAATACCATTGGAAAAAAATAAAACATAATATGCTTTCCAAAAATTCCTACTATTATATAGATAGAGGAGACTGGGTTCGGCCCGCACATCAAAAAACTTTTGTAGACAGTTATAAAAACACGGAAACAGTTATCGGGCAAGGATTGGGGTAGGTGAAAGATTAAGTACGGGATGATTTGTTTGATTAAATAAGTAAATTTTTTCAAATGGTTAAATTTTTTCTTCTACTTATAAGCATATTATTATTTTTATGGCCTGAGTTCATTTCCCAGCCACTCTCAATCATTAATTCACGATGATTCTTTTTGAGGAAATTAGTAATTTTTTTTTCAAATGGTTAAATACGAGTATATATTAACTTCTTAGCACATTATTGTTTTTACGGCCTGAGTTCATATCCCAGCCACTGTCAACCATTAATTTTTGTGATATGTATTTATTTCGTTATTATACTCATATCTGGTCTATCTTTTTTGGTGTTAGCCTTAGACCGTTATTTTTTACATAAAATAACTGTAGTAGCTGTAGACTAGTTGACTTACTTAACAATGAAGGCGCTGCAATACCATTCAAAATAAATAAAACATAATATGCTTTCCAAAAATTACTACAATTATATAGATAAAGGAGACTGGGTTAGATCCGCACATAAAAAACTTTTGTAGACATTAAAAAAAAAACACGGAAACAGTTATCGGGCAAGGACTGGGGTAGGTGAAAGGTTAAGTACGGGATGATTTTTTGAGGAAATTAGTAATTTTTTTTTTCAAATGCATAAAATAAAGGGTCATCCAAAAAACGCGCCTACATGTTTCTTTGAAATAAAACACAAACTATTTGCAATTTTTTTAAGCTGTTTTTTTTTATTAAAAGTATGATCTTTTACAATTATAAGTGGAATAGAATATCATTCAGATGTACACCATGACTGCGTCTGCAGACATCAATCTGAATATCGAAATTTTTAATGACTTTCCGACATGTTGCTGGTGTTATTTCACGAAATGCAACTTGAATGTTTTTCTTTAGATCATTAATTGTTTGTGACTTGTTAGCATACACTCGACTTTTCAAAAAACCCCACAAAAAAAATCTAATGGTGTTAGATCAGAAGACCTTTGAGGCCAATTGAAATCTGCATTTCGTGAAATTACACGTTGAGGAAACTTTGATCGCATAAGCGTAATGTTTTCTCGAGTTGTGTGACATGTAGCACCGTCTTGCTGAAAATAGACGCCAGACACATCAATATGATTCAACTGTGTCCATTAAAAGTCTCTCAATATTGATGTATATCGCTCAGCATTCACAGTAACAGCATTTCTAGCTTCATCTTCGAAGAAAAATTGCCCAATGATTCCATTTACCCAAAATGCACACCAAACAGTAACTTTTTGTGGATGTAGAGATTTTGCATGAATAACACGAGAATATTCATCACCCCAGATACGACAATTTGGCTTATTGACGAATCCATCCATTCTGAAATGAGCTTCGTCACTAAACAAAATTTTGCTTTGGGTATTTTTCAAAGAACGCCCATTTTCATAATAACTTTGAATGATGTAAACGCGTTATTGCAATGTGTACCTGTCCATGGTTAAAACTGTACTGCCTTCTAATAAACCAAATGGCTTATGTCATTTGAAAAGATGTCACGTGTAAAAATTATATAATGCTGACACATTTGGATTACCCTTTATATTCTTCTGCTTCTAAGCATATTGTTATTTTTATGGCCTGAGTTCATTTCCCAGCCACTATCAATTATTAATTTCTTTGATATGTACTTATTTCGTTACTATGCTATAAGTGGTCTTATAATTCCGGTGCTAGCCTTGGATCGTTAGCGTATACATAAATATAGCTGTTGTAGTTTTGGAGTAGTTTAGTTACTTAACACTAGAGGCGCTGCAATACTGTTCTAAATAAATAAGACATAATATGCAATTTCTGCAGAAATGTTTCCAATAATAAATCGTTTCTCAGAGATAGCAACGCAATTAATTAGTAGACATTTTTGCCTAAATGTTACTTTTCTTTATCAAACAAGAAAATAATAAATAACATTTTAAAATGACAACCTTAAAAGTGATTCTCTCTTATCAGTCCCAAATTTCTGGAGTAAAACCTCGTAATTCTAGCTATGAAGTTTTTTCTTTGCATACTCTCTTAGGAGCTTTTTACAGTCTGCTGTAGGTTACTTTTACGTTCAATTTTATTAGATAGAAAAAAGTACAATTATCACGTTGGTGGGCACAATTTTTTAGGTGCGTTTACCAACCCTGCCCTTTGCACATAGAAAAGTAGTGATGATGAAGAGTTGGTGATCATGAGGATGATAAAAATGAAGGAACAATTACACAATTAATCAAACTCAAGAAGAAATAAAACATTTACAAATATGTCTGTCCACTTTACTCATATGGTAGAAAGAAGATGAGGCATATGAGCCAGAGTTTTTCCTTTCGTTTTGTGTATGGGAACAACAACAATGTTTAACATATGGATGATTGAGACCTTTTACTAAAATAAAGGCATTTAACTAACAAATGATAAGCTAAAACGTATAGAGTTTTAAACAGAAAAAGATGTTAAATTAAATAATTGAAATGTCAAAAAGATCCTTAAGAAATGATGGCGGATTCATGGTTTTGTAAAGTCAGGTACCTTGGCAAAACATTATTAACCTAAAGGTCTAATAAGTGTGTGTTTGAAAAATAGCAGGAGTTTAACAAACAAACCACTTATATTTTGATAAAAATATTTAAAGAAATATAAAAAGAAATTTTTTTTTTTTTGGCTTAAGATTAATTACTTGTGAAAGTAACTAGTTAAGATGTACAAAGACTTTCAAAAGCAGGTTTATAAATACTTGTATACGACTGAGACATGTGGCTGAACCCGTTTGAAGAGCCACACAAGAACTGTATTCCTCATAAGAGCTACAAAGGGGAAGTAAGGGTAATTGATTATTATTAATTTCAATAATTTTTCAAAATCTTAAGAATGTTTTGTAGCTTAAAATAAATTTTATTTTTTTTTAACAGATCATTTAGTTTTATCTCGGAGTAAAATAGAAGTGGTTGTTTAGTATTAAATATTTAGAGTTGTATTAATAATTAAGATAACAAACAGATTGCTTGAATGGCCGATTAAGAAAATATAATTTTTTTTAAATGCGAGTATCTTTTGTTTGAAATAAAATGACATTTTTTGTCGGAAGCATATGTCTCACACAAATTAAAAAGTCTGATTAATTTAACTTGGCACAGTTTAAATTGGATTTAATTGCTGAAATTATATGACCCAAAATTTAGATTAAGCTTAAAAAGAACTTTTGTAAAGAGGTAATTTACACGATGAAATTTTTCATGAAACTAGCAAGAAATTTGTGGGTGGTGGTGAAGCAAGAGGAGTGGTGGCTTCAATTTTGTAAGCATATTGCTATTGCTTATGGTTTGTTTATATATATTATGTATCGCTGCAACGAAAAATTAAAAACTAATAAAAAATTCATAAAAAAGTTGCAAAGCTTGATTGAGATATATCCAAAAATATTAATTCAGAAGAAAAAAAAACTGTAGCTTAAGCTTAGGAAAAAACAAAATGCTATATTTTGTCTTTAACCATGAAACATTTTTTAAGTATAAGAACAAGCAGAATTGTATAAGAACAAGCAGAATTGCCATTGATAATTCATCTTTTGCAAGCTTCCAGTCACAACGATCGATACGTATAATTTTTCTATCGATATGAATAATTTTGTTAATAGCGCAGCCTAATATCCCCCTAATCTGTAGATAGCGATATTGTGGAGTCTATACCTTTGATTGCAATGATTTTTAAATTGTAAAATTATTTGATATTTTGAACTTGTGAAAAACTTTTTTAGTTTTAAGCAAATAGAAATTGGATTCTTAGTTTCGCTTAGGAATTAGAACGGATAAAACAAATATGTTCATTTTTAAATGCTTGAGATTTTTAACTGTTATGTGGATAAAACTTATATAAATATATTTGCGCAAAGATTATGATTGATAAAAAGACCGTATCGTAATATACGGCATAGGAACTTAATAGCATCAAAATTTTCTATGTCTGGTTGAGGCACAAGAAATCCAGCACTAGACGTGTATTTACAGTGTGCCCTGAAAAATTAATCCTTCTATTAAGCAAAAAATTCTAGAAAAGGTAATCGCGTGTGGAATTATTTTTAGCGAAAGAACTTCCCAACTAGATTATCAACCTAATGACTTCAACAAGGCATGAGACTTTTATAACCAGTTCCTGAGAATTGATTATATTAATTATTGTAGGAAATTATGAATAGCATTAGCACTTATTTGTAAGGTATTAACTTAAACAACTAGTTCAATAACCACTTCCTTATTATTGCGAACATATTATGTTTTGTAAGCGAGTAACAAAATATACCAATCACAAAAGTAAGTCATTATATGCAAGTATTTTTTAAGCTAATATTAACGGATAGTAATTGCATGCAAATAACGTCTTGTTAAAAGTTGACCTCCTTTCATAGGAAAAACATGTGCCCACTTTAACCATATTGTAATCTTTGTAACAATGTACAGTTGTGACCTACAATTTATAGTTGTACCAACAATATTTCAATTATATAGTTACTATGCACAAAAGTACAATGTGGTTAGTTTTAAATAAAAAACATTCAAACCACAACTAACCTTGTACAAATTAATAAAAAAAAAAACATAATTGCCGTATTCACAAGCTCTGCTAAGGTGTAGGTAGTATTGCATACTGCCTTTTGTTTACTTCTTTGCCATTGTACATTGTACTTCATACGTCAAAAAGTAAATAAGAAGAAGAAAAGTGCTATTCATGATTTGTTATTTAGAAGCCAAATGGGGAAGAAAACAGAAAAAAGTAAATTAATAAATTTTTTGTGTGAGGATGATATTCAAGACATTTTTAGGATGAACCTAACGTACTTGCTCTCCAGTCGCAGAATTATACATTTAGGGCTACCAAAGTCATCATTATGGCATAATCGGGTTTTAAGATATTTTGATGAAAACAGATTTCTTCATATGATACGACTACTGCGTATATATTCAACCTTATAAAAAATTACGATATTTTTCACACAATTGGCGAAAGGCTCCAACTACGCATTGACTTGAAGCTTAAAATTGTACTTTACTGCTTGGGATCTTTAGGAAATGGTGCTTGTGTTCGTAAGGTAGCATCTCTTTTTGGTATACAATATACAAAATATTAGAAATCGAGTCATTAAAGCAATATTAAATCAGAAGAAGAACAGTTTTTATATTGGCAACTTTCAACTTCAACTTTCTAATAAATCAGTCAAATCAATAAATTAAATAAATAAAACAAATAAAAATATCTTTTAACTCAATTTAATTTAATATAATTCACACATGAACACAAAAAAAAATAATTCATTTAAACATAAAACATTTAAACAAATACAACGTTTGAAAATCATATGAAAAAAGTACTAAGTGTAGTATCGCATGTTTGCATGAAAATTACCAACAACACAGCTGGCACCGTTGTATTTTGTTAGCACTTAGCACGTACTAGGGGGCTTGTGAATAGGGCAAATATATTTAAACATCATATTTATAACCACGGTGTGATTGAAAGCAAACAAGTTATGTTTGATTTTAAAAATAGCTAAAAAATAGAAAATCAGTTTTTATAGAATGTCAATTATTATAGATGCTTTTCTATCAGTGATTTGTTTGTTAGCTATTGGTTCATGCGAATATGCAGAAGTTGATGTAGATATTTATTGTTGGCGAAAATTAAAAAAAATTAATAATTTTTTTTTTAGGTCTTAAGCACAATTGTGAAACCGTTTACATATTTTGAATTAAACCTGTCATGTTATGTATCGACAATAATTATTATTACCCTTTAACAAAATATAATACAGCAGATTCCAGATTCCAATCAAGATGGATGTTAACATACCGCTATTAGGACTTATAAACTAAATTTTTTGCCTAAATAGTTCGTAAAAATGGAGAAATTTAACTTTTTTATATGGAATCTAATTTCACAAGTTACATTTGCGAATCTAAAGATAACTTAAAATGTGAATTTATGTAAAAATTACGTTACTACATACTAATATAAAATAAATAAAGGCTCAATTAGACAAGCCATAACCATAACCATGTAATACAGCTGTTTAATCATACCTTATTGAAAACACTGTATTTAAATATTGGTGTCTTGCCATAATCCCATAGCCATAACCGCAACTATAGATATTAATTAAATTTTGATTTTTACCATAACCATATACAACTGACTATTGAATTAAGGTATTAACTCTTTTATTTTTTTTTATTTTGTTCTTATTTTTCTTTTTCTCTACATTGTATTGGCGGGTTTTAATTATATATTTTTCATTGCGCTGCTTTCTTAACAAACGTCAAAACAAATAAGAGTTGCTTATGGCTTTAGCACGACTATTTGCTGGCATTAAATATGATTACGGTTATTGCCATCGTTACGGCTATGGCGTTATGGTATGGCACGTCTAATTGAACCTTAAGCAATTGATTGTTTGTGAGGTTTTGTTTTTAAACAATTTTTGCAACAAAACTACTCTAGTATATATTATAAGCCTCTGCATAATTTTGCTTGTTTATTTGTTTGTTTGTTCGTGCGTCAATTACAGATTAACGACTTAACCGATTTTATCGACATTTGAAGTATGGGTAGACATTTGTCTTCATGGATATATATTGTATTTATATTTTCAATAGTGGACCAGGACCATTTGCAGTGATCAAATTTTTCTAAATGAGCCCAAAGCTGATATTTATTTCTGAGAAGTAATTTATAATTATATTTTTATATAAAACAAATGCCGCTGCTACTTGCCATCACATTAAAAATGATAACAGAAAAATCGCACACTGTTCTGCACGAAAATCCTCCTTTAAATCAAAACATGCTTTCTTACTGTTTTCAAATATGCTGAACACGAATTTGAAATCAGATTCTGTCTATCACGCACAGTTCCTTGAGAAACTTTAGTTTTTTAATCCAAAAATGTGAGTTTTTTGTAAATTTTACGAATTTTTTTGGCATCAAAACAGTAAAAAAAAATTCAAAAGCCCGATGATTTTGAGCGCAATGAAGTATATTTGAACAAAAAAAAAAAAAAATTAATGGGAATATTACAAGTGATTGAAGAAATATGGCTAAAAGTTTATTTTTTTATGGTGGTATTCTTTTCATTCAAATCCCTAGATGCCCCCATTTCACCTTCAATACCCCAACTCCTCCCCTAACACTTAGCCGCTCACATGTCACTATTTTCTTCTAGGATTTTGTCAGTGCTCTCGAGGCTTTCACTCCAAGTTTCTCCTCTTTTCTCTCCAAATCAGAGGGTGATAGAATTTTTCAAAGTTCAGGTTCGGACTCAGAACACCTGAAAACATGAGCAACAGGCAAAATTGTTCAAGGGAGGGGAGAAAAGTTTTTTTTTTTTCAGAACAGTGTAATGACAAACAAATCAATTTTAACAAAGTCTCGTCTTATCGATTTTGATGAAATTCGTAATATAGATAGTTCCTAGAGCTAGAACTAGCTGAGAGACAAAGGAGAATAACGGACATTTACGTCTATATCTTTTATAATAAAATTTTAAACTTTTGTGGAAGGAAATAGAGAGGAGGGAAAAACATGCAATTTTATGAATATTAACCTTTTTAAATAAAATCAGATTCGAAAGATATTTGATATATGTTTAAATATTGATATACAAAATCCATACCGATTCGATGTATTTCTCACGTGCTCTGTGTAAAACAAGTATATAATATAAAACACAATGCCTAAAAAGACCCCAAAATTAGACCTAGGCAAAGCCGAGTATTTATTAATAAATAAAACAATAAATAAATAAAAATTTTATTTCACGATATGCCTCGAATGAGACCATATTATGATTTAACTACAAAATATGACATTTTCAAACATATTATAAAATTTTAATTTAATTTTTTTTAATATTTATATTTAAACATAATATGATAACATTCAATTATAATATATTTATATTTTAAACATAATTATTTTCCTAATTTACAATATTATGTGTTATGCTAGACAACAAAATGGTTATAATATTATATTCAATAAAATGTAACAATAGTAGTTTTGTTTACAACCATTAAATAAAACTTCTCTCAGTATTTTTATAATATATGTTGCTAACTCGACCATGTTTTTCTTTACGTGTAAGGAACAGATTATATTAATGGTGTGTGCTATAGCTATACTTTTAATTGTTAATTTAGTAGCGGTTAGTGGTATTAGCTTTACATTTTATTTAGGATTAAGCAATTGCTAAAGTTGTCATAGCGAAAATCATTGTTTTTTTTTTTAAAGGTTTCAAATGCTGGACGACAAAAACTTAATTAATTTCAATTTGTTATTGTTCAAACCAGTAACGAACGTGGTGCTACAAATTTGCTTATTCTAATTTTTTTTTACATTTTTATTATACAAATTTTTTAATACTCGTATTTACAATAACACCATTGTTAAAATATTAAAAATATTTCCGAAAATTTGTTTTCGACCTCCTTTTAAATAATAGTTTTCCCGAGCTATACAACTCACTACAAACAAAAATAGCTCCAGCAATAATTTTCTCTTCGATTACGGCCATTTTACAATGAAGAGAAACCAGAATCAAAAAGTAGAATAAATACACAAATTTAAAAGCACTTGTGTAAAAATATTTGAAAAGAATATAATAAAAAAGAATGAATCCTTTTATGTCAAAGAAAAAAGCGTTTTGATTGGTTCTTTCAACTTGAACAAACACAACTCAGACCCCGACTCTTTTTCCATTCTGTTGTACGTTGCAGCAATTCATGATAGAGCAGAGAACAAAAAAAAATATCAAAAAATGTAAAACCATTTCATCAACTGACATGTTGATGGGAGACATGACTTGACAGCTCAATGAAAATGCAACAAAAATAATACAAAAAAATTCTTCTGCTTTTTGGTTTCTTTCATTTGAATGGACGTGTGTAAATGCGCGATAAAGATGGAATACAAAAATGAAGAAGTTGGCTTAAATGTTGGTTGGTTGGTTGGTTGGCTCAAACTGCTATTTTTGTTGATTCACTTGAATTTGTTAAGAAAAAAAAAGAATCCATCAATTTTTATGTTACTTCGTTATTGTTATTGTTGTTGCTGCTGATTTCGTTGTTTTCCTTCAGCTTCTTTAATGCCATAAAATGCAAATCATTTACTTTTGTATACTTCTCTTAGTATTTTTTGCTGCTTTAAACTTATTGTGTTGTGACCATTGTCCTCTTATTTACTTCAAAAACTAATACACCCTACATCTGGCTTGCATGTTATATTTGTACAATACCATAATAAATAAGTTACATTTTAAGGCTTTAGCCCTCAAAGAAATATTTATTTTCACTCATATTTTTCTTTTCTTCCAATGATGCTGCCTAGCAATCGAGTATCTGAAAGTTATTAAATGAGCTGGTTTTTTTGAAAGTTGTATAAGTCCACTTTTTCAAAAAAAGAGTTACATTCCCAATTTAAATAGAGTTCTATTTTGATATGAAATATATAAAAACAGTTTTGCTGTACCATTCTATTGCACAAATATTTCTTTTGAAAGTGGAATAAGTCCATTTCTAATAAGTTTAATTAAAACAATTTTTATTAATTTCTTCCAAACGGCAGATATTCTGCAGTTTTAGAAGCAAAAAGACCAATAAATTATAAGTCAAGACTATCATAATGCAAAAAGTCTTGCCGAAGAGGCTTCATTTTTGTAGGATAAGGTTTAAAAGGAACAATCCTCACAAATTTTTTATAAATAAGTGTGGAAGGAAATGCTCCATTCAGAACAATTTTTTGTTTGGAGAAGAGGAAAACTAAAAAATCTCAGCAAAATTAATATGTTTCCACTTTACAAAGCTTCATAAAGGACGACAGGAAAGAAATATAACGATGATAAGCTTATTACCTTATATACCGCCTATTCACCACAAATACTTCAATATACTAATGTTTATCTTATTAAAAGGCTAAGTAATTTGCATTTTTAAATTTTTAGCATAATTGATATAATATCTTATAATAATTAATTATTTTTGAAGTTTAATTGTTACTTTTTAAATCAAAATTTGTTTTAATAAACCTATATCTATAAAAATATGGTCTTGAATTTGTGCCTGTTTATATTTCTTTTAAAATGTTATATATAAAAGTGGTATAAGTCCATGTGGGGCCAAGATAATCTGTTATTTTTTATTATAATAAAATTTAAAAGGTGTATTAGTGTAAAAATCATCACTCGAAATCAATAAAGTTGGCCAATATTTTTAAATTGATTGAAACACAATATCTCAATATATGAAATAATGGAGTTATACCACTTTCAGAAAAACCAGCTCTAATATTGAATATTTCCATCAAAAAGGGACTTTCGTTTTCTACTGCTATATGTAAAGATTTGTACATTTTACTGTAATTTATTTAGGGTCGCGATGTTTTTTCATTTCCCGTAAGGGAATAAAAATTGTTTCGTACCTTTTAAATGGAAATTAAAAAGAAAACTTGGACACTAGTCCATAAATAATTTCTATTCTATTTACTTTATTTTCGCTGATGAATCTGCCAGTATACAGTAGGGGATTTGATAAAATGAAAATTGTACTTCCGTAGCTTCTACACGGTTAGTCTAGTCGGACTTTGTATTGTGACATTACAAGGCTTTTAAACTTATACATTATACATTTCTTACGGAGCCAGGCCACCATGCTTTTTTGTAGCACATTTTGGATATATGGAAAAAACCTTTGCCACAATCATATTTACGCATGCATTTTGAAAACTGTACATTAAGGGGGTAGTTTTAATCAAGCTCTAATAAAACGTTATACATAATCTTTAAGATCATTAGATGTTCGTATTTTAAAAATAAAAATATTATTTTAATGTAGTACCTTCTTTGTCCAGCTTTTTGCTTTTAGCGGAGCCAAATACCCGGTTCTTCTCAAATTTACAGTAACTTTTTTAATATCCAGAAACAATATTTATTAAATAATCTCTTCTGTTAAACTAATATATTTCTGTGTAAATAATTTTTTTGCCGTGATTGTAATAAGTTGTTCACTTTTTATACAAATTTTATATTATAAAATTCTACAAAATATTTGCTGTTCTACATTTGCAATTAAAAAAAAATTAATATAATTATTCAGGAAAATATTTTCCCGAATAATAATTATTCGGGAAAATAGCACGAAAAAAAGATTTGATGAAAATTAATTAATATAATTAAAAATAATTCCCGTTAATAATATATAATTTAAAATTTGCAAACTGCCCGTGCATAAAATAATTTATCGTAGTGTTTTGTGATATATTATTTTTCATACTCTTTCAACTGTATAAAAGAGCGGAAAAAAGTTCAGCCGTATAGAGCGGAGAAAGAAAAATAGAATTACTGTTGGTTATTGTTGTTTTTGCTTAAGCTTTGATTTTTGTCTTTGCTTTATTGTTTGGACAAAAATCTTGCTTATTAAAATGAAGAGCTAAGTAAGCGGTAGCGAAATGGCTATAGAGACGTGCTTTAACCTTCAATAATCAATATCGGTGATTTATAACATTAATCGGGAAAATAGCAGGAAAAAAGATTTAAATTTAAAATTTTTAAATTTATTTCGAAAGTTCAGTTTCTTTCTCAAATTAAGTTAAACAAAAATCTTTCACCTTTCTTTTTTTTTTTTTGTACATCTAGTATTAATTTTTAGGGACCAGAATTCCCTACGTATCCAATGCATTGGGTCAGAACTAGGAACTTAGGTTTTAGGAAGTTGTATAAACGAAGTATTCTTTACGGGTTTCGCAAGTTCCCTGATTTTGTTAAAGCATAAATGCTTACAAAGAAAATGAAGTATCTCGTTTAACGATTCAAAAAATCAAGGCAATTGAATATCTTTTATTTGTGATCTAAAAAAAAATGCTTATTCCACCAAACTTAATATCTATATAACCAATTACTACAGATGTTGTAGCACTTTCAGTCGTTTGTATAGGCAAAAGCACACTGCACTGGTATTTCCGAGCGTTAAATTAAACAGAAGGGATTGTAATCATACAAGTGCCTTCGCATAGCTTCAATCTTTAAGAGACGGTCTATTGCAAAATTAATATGAAAAAAAAAAAAAATAAAATGTTTCATTACCAGAATTCAAACTTGATAGGGTATTTTACAGCATATTTCATTTTTATCTTAACTCCCTATAAGTCTCCTCATAACGTCAATTTTTTTTTTCCTTTTAAAATTCAGTTCTTTACAGATCTCCCTAAAGTGATTGTTTCTTCTTTTTTTCCTTCCTCTGGTTGACGTTTAATTTTTTTTTTATTTTTAACTTGAGATGTTTTATTCACTTTTTCTCTTTGTGTTTTTGTTGGTATGTTTTGTTTAGTGCCACAAAATTCCACCCCTTTTTCTATTGTTCTGTCCATCAAAATTGTATAAACTTGTACGAGTATGAAAGATCTGGTTGCTTTACTGTTTTTGATGTTTTTAGTTTAGTTTTTCTGGTGCATGTTTGTTTTCTTTTTTTTGTGAACCAAAAAAAAACCTTGCATGATGGTTGGTTTAAGACTATAGTTTTCCATTGTAGTTTAACCTTTTTTTTTTTTGTTAGAGTACTGATAAAGCTCTGCCTTCTTTTAGTTGTCTTTAACTAAAATGTGATTGTACAGCGCTACCATATATTTTGAAAGGTAATGGGAGAAGTATAAACATGTACATGGTCATTGTCTTTTTTTTTCTTCTTTTTTTTAAGAACGTTTGAAATGAAAACTTTTTGATTTTTTCTTATTTAAACTCTTTTTTACCTTTTTGATAATGACCACTTTTAATCATTTTCTTTTTAAAAAATCTGAAAATAAATTGCGCAATTAAAACAAAACATTTTTAAATACAATATTATTTTTGTTTTCATTACACCATATTAGTTTATTAAATATTACATAAGAAGCTTAAAACTTTGATACAATTGACCACAAATAAAGTATTGGTAATGCTAGTGTAAAACATTTTATACTTCTACTGACAATAAATAATATTTTGGCTCGTTTCTTAGCCCCAGCTGTTGCTTCAATGGGCTGGTTAAAAAAATTATACTTAACGCCAGCCAAAGCGTTCTCAAAGTAATCCTTGTAATCAAAAGTCTTAATATCATTGTTAATTCCATAAATGTCACTAAAAATGCAATAAAAAAACAAAAATAAAAAATTTAAACTTTAAATACATATGACTTAAAGATACATCTTGAAATGTCACAACTATTAGAATGCAACAACACATTGACATTAACATTTCATTTTAAACTAGTTTTATACAAAATATAAAATTAAATATTTTTTTCTTAGTTACGTCAAACTGTTTATGCTCTGCGTTAAAAAAATATAAGCAAATAAAATAATTCACATCATTTCTGTCCAGTACTGGACATTTTTTACAACAATATTTGTCATTTATTTAAGAAAGTAGTCAGGTTGGTGAAATGTTATATTTTTTCGAACATTATGTCACTTTTGAGTGCGACTAAAGTCCATGGACATTGTGTCGTTTTTAGTATGGACATAGTGTTTCTTCGACTGGGCGCAAAGATTTCTCCTCTGTGGTACGAGGGCTGCTATATATATTTCTGGCCTGGCAACACTGAGTGCTGCCAAGTGCAATCCGACATTTCCATTGGAAAGTTTGTCATTTTTAAGCATAATCGTACCCAAAACGTTTTGACGTACGACCATTATTTGTGTTGTTTACAGTGACTTGAAAAAATTAATATAGAAAAAAATGGAATTAACTGGTGAACATTTTCGTGCCATCATTTTTCACAACTTTCGACGTAGATTATCACGACAAGAGTGCATTGATGAACTTAAATCTTTGTATGGCGATGAATCACCATCCTATAGCACTGTGACAAATTGGTATAATGAATTTAATCGTGGCCGAAGCTCGCTCAAAGACGAATTCCGTGAAGGTCGTCCAAAAACGGCTGTTGTGCCAGAGAACATTGATGCCGTGCGTGAATTCATAATGCAAGATCGACATGCAACATACCAAGAGATAGAGACATCCTTGGACATTTCTTTCACCAGCATACATTCGATACTGATGAACACCTGGCCGTAAAAAAGGTTTGTTCTCGTTGGATCCCGTACAATTTGAAAGTCGCTCAAAAAAAGGCTCAAAGAAATATTGCAAAAATACGATTGCGGTGCTTCAAAAGGCGTTTATAAGATCGTCACAGGTGACGATTCATGGATCTATGCGTATGAGCCCGAAACGAAACAACAATCGACCGTGTGGGTCTTCAAAGACGAGCAAAATCCAACGAAAGTTGTTCGTGGAAGAAGCACTTCGAAGCAAATGGTCGCCTGTTTCTTCGGCAAAACTGGTCATGTGGCGACTGTTCCGCTTGAGCAATGTAGGACGGTCACTTTTGAGTGGTACACTACAATTTGTTTGCCTGAAGTCATCGGAGAAATTCGAAAAACCAACAAGAGAAGACGAATCATTATCAACAAGAGAAGACGAATCATTGTCATTGAGCAGCCCTCGTATGTGGGCTTCGCTTACCAACGATTTTCTAAAGGCCAGCTTAAAATAACGTTACATCTTGTTTACATAGAATACCATAAAAGAAATAGACAATATCCATGGACATTATGACTCTACGTTGATGGACATTATGTCACACCAGAAAGCGACATAATGTCCATGGATATTATGTCCTTGGAAATTATGACATGCCACCGTAAGTTTTGCTAAGTTTCTATTAAATATAGAAGCAGGATGTTAACACATGGCAAACGTGTTACTATTGCAAAATGTAATAATAATAGGATTTATCGAAGCATTATAAAAGAGCTGTATCCAAGTACAAACACGTTCAACCAAAGGTTGGTACACCGATGATGGCACGAGTGACAGTTGGTCGCTGTCTTATTGAACCTGACACACAGAAGACAATATAATAAAATTAAAAAATAAGAATGTGGCATTTCATTTTCTTGCATTCACAATAATACTCTTAATAAAATTTTTGACATTTTTTTTTTGCCTTTGTAAACCAGAAAATTTCTTTAATGTTATGATCAATCTATACTTACAGCTCACTTTTTGGTATAAAGTTTTCTAACTCAATCATATTCTTATTAAGCATTTTGTATTCTTTAAAAACAAAAAACATAACCGCGTCCGTTGTGTACACAATACGACGAGACAATTTCATCATGAGTGGTTTACGGCCCATCAAACGTAATATAATATCCATAATAAGAGCATGAGGAATACTCATTAATAAGTGCTAAGAAAAAATTCAATTTTAAACAAATAAGACACAATAATAATAATTACAATATATATTAACAAACTTTAAGAAAAAAGTTATAATAACAGCTTGTAACAATTGGATAATCATAGTCCCAAACACGATATTCCATGGGATTTTTTTCGGCTGCTTTGAGAAATAATGCCGCAGCTGCATTCATGTTAACGTTGACTATATCATTAGATACACAATTAACAACTTCTAATCCGTTTGGTATGGGTTCTTTCCTAAATATTAAATAATAATAAACGCCTACACTTACATAATTTTCTTCTTACCTCAATGTCTGCATGCCACGTTTGTAGGCCGCTACAATTGTAAGCTTTGTCACAATATCAACCGGAACACAATCCAGTCTTAAATTACCCTTACAGTATGTTACGGGTACTACACCAATGCCATAACCCACCATTGCTACTATGGGACCATTTATATTATCAATCCAACCAGGTACAGGTTCCTTATAAGCGCCGATAACTAAAACAAAATAAATATGCTGCTTAGTTTAGTTTTCACGTTCCAAAGAGACAAATTTGTTAAACCTTTTCAAAACTCATTACATTAAAAAATAAATGGCCTAGGAAGCTACAACCAAAATAATTAATATACAGAAAAATCATATAACAATAAACCTAAAAAATCCCTCGTACATTATTTATTTTTTTATTTATTCCCAATGATATTAATTAATACAATTATAGAACAAACAACTAAAATAAGCTGCCAGAAATTTCCATATTAGTATAATCTAGGCGTTTTAACTCGCCTATAAATAGAAATCACAATTAAGTGCGGTGCGGCAACGTTTACAAATTCTTCAAAGAAAGACTGCGGAAAAGGGTGTAAGGGCTCCGGTGAGACGTCCCACCCCAATAGTCCCTTCTGCAACAATAAGTGGTGTATCATATGCCGCTGCTGCTAAAACAGCAGTGACAAAGAACACCCAACCAAAAGTCGCCAGCACTCAGAGAACTGGCATATCTGTCAAGTCTGCAATGGCTGGTTTTGATGTTCTTGATAAAGATTGCAAGCGATTTTTCGGCGGTGATCTACTAAGCTGTCTAGAAAAGATGAAAGGTTTTGCTCGTGAATACAGGGCGCTTAATAATGATGGTGAAAAATCTCGGGCACTACTAGGGACGTTAATATCTTTACAGCACGATGACTAATTCGATAAAGTGCATATTTATTAATGTAAATTCTATTGTCTCTAGGCACAAGAGGCATTACTTGAATTTATTTCTTAGCGAACATCGGCCGGATGTTCTTTTAGTAGTAGAGCATAAACTTTCACCAAGACATGTTTTGGATTTTAGGGGTTATAAGATCTTTAGGCAGGATCGGCTAAATGGACGCGGCGGCGGAACTGCCATTTTTGTAAAGGATAGTATGTGTTGTAACAGGGTTACTGTCGACTTAGGCCCTATTGAGAATACAGCTGTCAGGATAAACAAGACTGATGGCAGTAGGATGATTGTGGTTTCGATGTACTCACCCCCACAGAGTACATTCACACTTGCAAATTTAGATCCATTAATGGACTTAGCTAATGGGGAGGAGCTTTTAATAGGCGCTGATTTAAATGCTAAGCATTCATACTGGGGGGGAAACGTATGTAACCCTAAAGGTAACACCCTTCGTGAGTTTCTGCTGACGTGCCCTGATATAACTATACACCCCACCAGTGGTCCGACACGAGTTTCTGGAACTACATCTTCATACATAGACATAGTTATGTCATCAACTGATATCTTACCGGTAGCAGTTGCAGGACTAAAAACACTGGATTTCCAGTCTGATCATCTTGCAGTAGAAATTGTTGTTGAGATAGGAAACGTACAAAGAAGAATACTGCCTGAATTTTTTGACTTTAGAAGTTTGAATGTTAATAGCTTTAACAGATTATTGGCCCGGGACCTTTCGCATAGTCAACTTCCAGTTGATCGCAATGTATCATCGCATGAAATAGATGACTGTATAGAATCTATGAGCATAGCATTTTCAAATGCTATGAATGGAGCGATACCAAAAATCCCTGCAAGTAATAGGGGACTACTAAGACTTCCGGATAATATCCTACATTTTATCTCTGAGAAAAAGAGACTGAGAAGGATTCTGTGGCGTACTGTTGATCCTAGCAGGTGCTCAATTTTAAAAGCCGATATTAGAAACTTAGATAGAACTATTCAAGGGGCCATCGCAAAATTTGAGGAACTTTATTGGACCGATTTTCTCCAAAATATTCGCCTTAATAGTAGGACATTCCAGAAAGTAAAAAGTGGTGCCGGTCTTAACAGACGGATGCCGATTTCTAGTTTGAGGGCTGCTGGGGACTCTTTTATTACAGAAGATTGTGATAAAGCCAATATCTTGGCTAATCACTTCTGTGAAGTTCACAGAGGAGGCGATAACTTACGATCGCCTTCTTTTGAGAGTATGGTTTCAGAGGAAGTATCCGCATTAACAGATTACTTGCCATCCCTGACTTTCGGGCAGGAAATCATGGCTGATGGCAGGTTAATGGATGGCGGTTTTCAAACAAGGCCTAATTTAATTACATCTTACGATGTAGGATGTGCTTTAAAATTAAGATCAAATAAGAAATCTAGCAGTGGTGATGGAGTTCCTGACTTTATCCTGAGAAAGACGGATGTTACTACATGGCGTTACTTGGCAATAATCTTCAACCATTGCCTCAACATTGGTTATTTTCCTAGAAAATGGAAAGAGGCAGTAGTAGTTCCCATTCCAAAGTCGGGCTTGGACCCTAGGGAAGCTAGCAGTTATAGACCTATCTCTCTACTATCCTCTTGTGGGAAACTGATGGAATGGTTTTTGTTACCTAGGATACGAAATGAAATTACAGATAGTGGTGTACTTAATGACTGTCAGTTTGGCTTTAAGGGAGGCCATTCAACATCACACGCCCTAATGGTCTTCACAGACTTCGTGACCAGGGGCTTGAACAAAAGGTACCCAACTCTTGCGGTAAGTCTTGATTTCTCAAAGGCTTTTGACACCGCTTGGCAACAGGGGATTGTTTTCAAAATGATGGGCTTAGGCTTTGAACGCTCTACATGTAGGATGCTAGCTGATTTTCTTAAGGATCGTTCTTTTAAAGTAAAAGTAGGAACTGAATTATCAGATATCAGGACAGTGGTGGCAGGTGTTCCTCAAGGCTCCTTATTGGGGCCGATATTGTACAATATTTTTGTTTCTGATATCCCGCAGCCACCTGCGGGGGATCTTTTGCTCATGTATGCTGATGATATACTGATTGCTGCTAATGGTCCTAGGGCGAAAAATTTGAATAACAGGGTCAACAATTACCTGAACATTCTTCATGAATACTTCATGAAATGGGGCCTGAAATTAAATATTCAAAAGACCGATGGGGTAATGATTAAGGGTAGGCGTGGTAATCTCTACCCAAATGCAAGAAGTTTTGTGCCAAGCCTAAGTATTGCTGGCGAACGTATCAGTACCTCTGATAGGATGAAGTATTTAGGGGTAGTATTCCATGAGAACTTTGAATTCTATAGACATCTAGATTTCATAATAGAACGAGCTAAAAAGGTTTATTTTTTGTACCATAGAATTTTACGCCGCAGAGGTGGTCTAAGTACCAAAGTAAGGCTTCTTATTTACCGTCAGATTATAAGACCTATTATTTCTTATGCTTTTCCAGTCTGGTTTGGAATATCTTCCCACCAGATGGAAAGGCTTAGGACATGGGAGAGACGTGTTCTCTGCTCCTGCCTACGGCTACACCCCAGGGTAGGCCCTGATGGCATTTTTCGAAAACCGTCCTGTAGAAAAATCTATAGTAGTATAAATTTTGAGAGGATTGATGTTTTTCTCATGAGATCTGCACTCAGGTTTCTTGACAAATCATCCTCATTAAATAATAGTTTAGTAGGGGGATGCTTTCACCGGGCCCCTGATCTGGAGAATTTGCTTAGAAATAAGTACCTTTCCCCAGTTAGCCTTTTGGCTTTGAATACTGGAGGTCTTCTCTTTGGGGATGCAGGCCTCTTATTTTATCACAGAAGGGTGAAAACCCTTGACATAACTGACTTGGTGTACAACACCGCACAGTAGTTTTTAGAAGGACTTTGTGATAGATATTATATATCGCTTATTTTATTTGTTTTAAATATTAAGTGTTATTTAGTTTGTAGGATAGTTTAAGTTATTAGTTTTAAGTAAAATTTTAAAAACAAACGAGTGTGTTCCTTTTTATCCTTTTTTTTGGAAATGTAAACAAATGTAATAATTAATAAATGACTGTATACAGCATATCTGGAATGTAATTAATTAAGTGCAAATTAGTCTTAGAAAAGTTGTAATACGTTAAGAAATTTATATAAGAAATGTAGTTTAAGAAACATATGTATAATGAATTTTTGGAATAATAAAGTAATAATATAATAATATAGTGCGGTGCGGCAGTATAGAATAAACTGTCGAATAGAAAAGTAGCTAGTGTATGTTAGCAAAGTTTGTATTATTACACAGTATCATTAACACAAAACTTTAAAGAACTGTGTTGAAAAATTAAAATCCAGAAGAGTCAAATATTTAACCAAAGAGATTAACCATTTTTTTTACAAATGTTTATTCAATCTTTCCTGACACACATCATTAGGTTTGACTACATATTTATAATATAAAAAATAAAATATCTTACCTTAAGTATATGAGAAGGACAAAAAAAATTTGTTTTCTTAACTTAGCGGTTACAGCTTTTTGGTTAAATATTTGACTAATGTGACCTTTAGGATGTTAAACACAATAACTAAAGACGTACTGAGCTTTTCAGTTATTAGTGACATCTTACATATAAATAAATATTTCAAATTAGGACAATGGCTTTTCAAAAACGTTCAGATCCGTTAACTGTTTTTATTTACATAATAACTTGTGATTGCAGTATAATGAGGTTTCATGCTACGATATTTTTAAGTCTTTTAACATTTTTTTAATAAGTGGTACATTTCATTAGGGATCTGATGATATAAAACCAAGCCCTGCTTCCTATTAATTACGCCTTTACGAATTCATCTATCGCAGCTGCTTGGCAATAATTATTTTGCCCTCAACATCAGCTGACCAACCAACCAGGGACATTTAAAAAAAATTGTATTTTTCAAAAATTGTTTAAAAATTTTCCTGAATAATCTTTCTTTTCTACGAAAAGTCTAGAGACCCATAACTCAGAAAATAGGGACAAATGCCGTTTTTCTTCTTGATGTTTTTTTTTTCTTATTTTTTAATTCTGTGTTTTTTTTTTCATTAGAGTTATTTCATTAAACTAGATTTGTTCCAAATGATTTGGAAAATAAGAGACAGACGCTGTGTTTTGCCCTCTGCCTGGAAAGACATGGACCAATCTTGCTACATACGGACATTGCTCAATCTACTTCGTTATGCATAAGATAAGAACGCAGAATATATATACTTTATGCAGTCGGAAATGAATACAGTAACAATAACAAATAGAATGACAAATAATACACTTTATCGTCATCTTAAATAAATACTTACCCACTGAAGGACGAAAACAAATCAAAGGTAATTTGGTGGAATACTCTTGAATAATTTGTTCACTAAGATTTTTGGTGAATGTATAACTATTTGGATAAAAACCAGTAAATCTGGAACAAAATTTCGAAATAAATGAAAATAAATTTATGGATTTTTATTTAAACTCACTTATAAAATAAACAATTGAAGGTATCCTCGTCATAAGTTTCGGCCATTTTAATAGTTTTATGCCAATTAACTGGCATTTCGTAAACCTAAAACAAAAAGGCAAACATTTTAATAATTTCTTGTTTGTCACCAAGTAAACAATCAAAACATAATTACTTTCTCTTCTACGACATATTCTAAGGGATTGCAAAAAGCCGTTGAACAGTGCAAAAAAACTACCAAATTTTTTAAATTTTCAGCAATTTTTATTAGCTCATAAGTGCCGCGGGTATTAAGCAAAATTGAGCTACGCAACGGATCATCAAATCTGGAAAGATAAGTGGGTTAAGAAAAATATATAATTTTCGTAATTTTCCTTAAGCTCACTTAACATTGGCGGCCATATGAAAAATGACGCTAACATTTTTTAATAACTGCAGGTCATTTGGCTGAATGCCCAAACCCCATTCTTGGCTGTCTCCTTGTATGGCGTGTAATTTATTAATTACCTCGGGGCATTTTTCTCTCATACGATCGAAAACTTTATCTTGTTTTAGTTGCTGTAAGCGCTCTTCTGTGCTGAGTGAATGTTTGCCTCGTAACAAAAGGTAAATTACTTTGATTTTTGGACAGTCTCGCAAAAGTTTTTCAATTAGCGCTTTGCCCAGAAAACCTATAAATACATATTTTTTGTAAACATGTGTTGGCTTTTTAAATTATATTTTCATTAACCTGTGCCACCTGTTACGAACACCTCACGATTTGCATAAAATTCATTTATTAACATTGTTTTTGTTGTTTCTATAAAGTTTTGTCTAAAAGACCTAGACTTTTAATAAAAGTTTATTTGAATTTATTCATATAAAAATATATTGAAAATTATGTTTTTTTTTAGTTTTTATTGTAGAGTATTATTGTGCTGTATTGCGTTACTTTTCATATGCATGAAAGAGGTTCAAAAAAAAAATAAATAAATCGGTTAAGTAAAATTTGGACTGATACAGAAATATTCGTAACATGTGTGGGCCACACTTTTTTCCTTGAATTATTTGTTGTTAAAAATTCAAAGGCTATTTTCGTTTCAAAACAAAAGACTTTTTACATTTGTATGTCAAATTCTGATGTACTACAAGAACACCCTCTAATAAAACCTCTGTGTCAACTCTAAATGTCTGCCCATAAAGTTTAAAAAAAAACTTCTTCTGCAAAGGGAAGGCCTTTAAATTTTTAGTTTTATTTTTAAACTTTTTACTACAGGCAGAGAAAGGGTATATCTAAATTTGTAATTTCAACATGTATTTCTGTTCGTCCGTGTCCCCCCGGGGATACTTCGAATCTGGCTGAGAGAACCTAGGCTTTGGCACAAGTATCTTCGAGGTATAGACAGTGGGATAACTGTAGAAGGATGCACCGGTGTCCGTAAATGATAATAACATATAAATAATAATAGCAATAAATAAACTGGCCCCTCGGGAACCGGTAGCCGCCCCCCCTCTCTGTAGCCGGTTATTGGTAAGGTCCCTTCGCAGTACACGTGCTGGCTGTGGTTAAACAAAAGTCTATATCTGCGAGTCTATCGCAGAATAGATGGAAAAGTGCTGTTGCACTCTTAACAGAGGAGTTTATGGATAGGCTTCGACCCTTTAGCAAGGGGTAGATTCATGGTCCTGCAAGCCATGTACTTAAAGTTGCACAGAATAGTGGTTTGACCACCGTCTGGTAAGGGCTGTTGTGCCAGAGAACATTGATGCCGTGCGTGAACTCATAATGCAAGATCGACATGCGACATACCGAGAGATAGAGACATCCTTGGACATTTCTTCCACCAGCATACATTCGATACTGCATGAACACTTGGCCGTAAAAAAGGTTTGTTGTCGTTGGATCCCGCACAATTTGAAAGTCGCTCAAAAAAAGGCTCGTGTAGATTGGTGCAAAGAAATGTTGCAAAAATACTATTGCGGTGCTTTAAAAGAAGTTTATAAGATCGTCACAGGTGACGAATCATGGATCTATGCGTATGAGCCCGAAACGAAACAACAATCGACCGTGAGGGTCTTCAAAGACGAGCAAAATCCAACGAAAGTTGTTCGTGGAAGAAGCACTTTGAAGCAAATGGTCGCCTGTTTCTTCGGCAAAACTGGTCATGTGGCGACTGTTCCGCTTGAGCAATGTAGGACGGTCACTTCTGATTGGTACACGACAATTGGTTTGCCTGAAGTCATCGGAGAAATTCGAAAAACTAACAAGAGAAGACGAATCATTGTTCACCATGACAATGCGAGCTCTCACACATCGGCTCAAACCAGAGCGTTTTTGACCGGCCAAAACGTCGAATTAATGGGTCATCCGCTGTACAGCCCTGACTTGGCACCTAATGACTTCTTCTTGTTTCCGCACATCAAGAAAAAAATGCGTGGTCAACGATTTTCGTCGCCAGAAGAAGCTGTTGAAGTGTTCAAAAACCATGTTTTAGAGTTGTCTCAATCGGAGTGGAAAAAGTGCTTCGACAACTGGTTTGAGCGCATGCAAAAGTGTATAAATCATGCTGGAGAATACTTTGATAAACAATAAAACCATTTTTGATTATAAATATTCGCCTTTTCACTATTAGGCCAGAAAGATATAGAGCAGCCCTCGTATTGTAAAGTGTATTTTTAAGTGTTGCATATATCGGCCACATTGGTGAGAATTGCGTCTCCATTGTAATATTTGATTTTATCCTTTTAACTTGCCATTATAGCGAATATTTTACTATATGCTTTGCGTAAATTTTTAATATTTGGCTATAACGATTTTTAATACACTTTTGTATGGACACAAGCTCCTTAATGTCATTTTGTTCTCGACAGATCCTTTGTTTACCCTTTCGAAAGTAATATTAGAAACATAATTGAAGTAACGGTGTGATGCCGTTAAAGAGCAATGGCTGTTAGTAATGCGCATGTAGAATTTAATTAATTATTTTTTTGCGATTGTTAACATATTTTAAAGTTTTTATATGTTTTTATATTCGTACAGTTTAAATTATTAAAAAGTATATACAATTTTTTACGATTTTTTTTGTAGATTTTTATTTTAAATTGAATTTTGAATTAAAAACAAATTTTACCAATTCTTTTTATGAAATAAAATTTAATTTAGATCGTTTATATTCGGCAGAATTTTCTTTGGCACTGTATTACTGTCAATATATGTGGTTTTAATATTTTATTTATATTTTAATAAACTTTTGTATTTATATCAACAGTTTAGAATTTTTTCAACCGTTCTCGTCAATCACTAAAGCACAACTGCAACTTCATAATTCAACTTTTTGTTCAAGATAAATTTATTCATATAAATTCCCGTCATTACATGCGTAAAGGGTACGTACATATAATCAAAAGGTTTCTAATTAAATTTTTAATTTTTACAATATTCATAAAGTATACGTATTTATGTGAATAATGTATATATTACAAGTACGAAATTTGCAATCATTTGTTCAATAATTCAATAATTTATTAACGGTATTCATGTATTCAAATCTAAAGTGTAAATTTTTTCTTTATTTTCACAGTTGCTGTTGGCTGATATTCTACAAAGAAGCACTGTGGTGGAGAAAAATGCTGAAGACGAATATAGCGATCAGGAAATACTTAAACATTTTGATAATATCTGACTTTTACAGACCTTTTTACAATTAATCAAATAAAGTAACGAACTTAACCCTAAGAATTAATATATTATTTGCATGTTAAATAATTCAAATAAAATGTTTATGCTTCTTCTTGTTTTGTATAGTAAAGGGGATCGTGAATGAGTTTTTCTGTTCTTGCTAATAATACTGTATAAATTTGAGTGCAAAATCATTTTTAAAACGGAAAAATTTAATAATGAGAATTTTATTAAAATGCGAGTTAAAATATTTGAGGTTGCGCAGACAATTATGCGCAGTTAATTCTATGTTATTAGCAATATTTTTAGTGTTAAAAAATTCCATTTTGGCCTTGTTCAATTAAGAAGCTTGATAATGTTGTATTTAAATTTAATAATTAAAAAAAAATATTCGATATCTTGAAATCCGCCTTAATCCGTTTGGGAAACACTTTGGTATAAAATCGGAAGTATGTTTTTATGTTGACATCTATTTTTATTTTTAATATATTATAAGTTTTGTAAATATGTGCAATTGTGCTATTTAAAAATTATTTTTAATAAAATTAAATTTAACTATTAAATAAAAACAAAAACCGTGTTTTTATGAAAATTAAATGCTTCTGATTTAAAAATTATTTCAGTCATAACTGCAACAACGATTGAAAATATGTTGCCATTAAAATTGGAATAAGTGTAACAATAGCGATTATGAGAGAAAAAAGTACATATTTTAGTACCACCCATAGTATCTTACAGACATATACGACTTGATAAGAAGACATACAAACAAAAAGAAGCAGCCTTTTTTCTAAGAGAAAAACAAAAAAAAAACATTTCCTGCAGAGTTTTGCTATAATTTTCTTTTCTTTGCCGGTGGCGGCCAAAAAAATACTTAAACTAGATGAACATACAGAAGATAAACAACAACAACAATAAACATAAGTAAAAGTTGTTATAACAGCAACAAAAACATCAGCTCTTAACGTGCTCGTCTATTTCGATGGCAATAATTCAAAAAATTAAGACGGCTCGATAGTCATAAATCTGTCAAAAATCCATTTTTACAATTACTTATGACTCGCAAGGCATTTCCTTTTCTTTTTTTAAAAAACAAATACATATATACACTGCTTATATAAAACATTTTCTTCTACAAGTGTATGTGTATGTGTGTATATTTTCTAGTACAAACAAAGAAATCAAGCAATTGAAATTGGTAGAGATTTAAGGCATCGAACAGATGATTGAATAAACAAATATAAACGAGGGTCACTGTCATATTTCTTAACTTTAATAATTTAATTTAAAAAAAATATCACTTTTACCAAATGTGCTTTTTATTAAATTAATTAAATTGAAAAAAAAAATATAGTGCTAAAGTCGATCCCGATTATATTATTTAATCATCGATGTTGAGTATTGAGGGTGAAAGCACATCACGATGGCCGTTTTGCTACTGCTCACTTAGCTCTTTAGGAAACTTCTCACAAACATTTGAAATAAATTTAATCAAAATAAAAAATAGCACGATATTTGTTTTCTAAATCAACTTATTTAATTCTATATTCTGCGGTTTAATTTAATTAAATATTCTTTTCATTGCTGTGCATTTGATACAGAGTTAAGTGGGTAACAGTGTAATATTGAGGGTTACTTAAACAGATCCGAAAGTAGTCGTACTTGCGTACTTGCTATTCTTGCTATTAACTAAGTTCGAGAGGGTTTCTTATATTTACTTTAGCTGTGATGTCTTTAGGCTGCCCTCTCGTAGCGGAAGAAATTATTTGCCATTGTATAGAGGTCCCGCATCATGGCTTTCACTATAACTATAGTCCTCAGTACAGTATCAATAAGGCCGTAAAATTCACATTTAATACAAGATGCCCTTTCAGCCTTCGTCACACTGATTCGACGGACATCATTTTTCATAATTATAGGTTTCAGCACATACACGGACGATAATATTTAGCTTTGGGTGCTCAAATTCTGTTTAACATAACCTAAGGACCTCTGAAGGACGCTCTAGCTCAAGTAGTTTTTTATGTTACCTTTTTATCCCAATTCAAGCGTTGTAAGATTTGTTCTTACGTCAAAGGTGTGTGAAATATCCATATTTAAACTAAAAAAAATTCACCTACTACCATCACGGAAGTACAAAATTTGACGTGGATTCTGTATTTGACTATTTATGTATAAATTTACACAGAACAACTGGAATTGAAAATTGAAGAAACTTAATAGGTTTTTTTTTTATTTTACAATTTCTTTGCCTTTCCTTTCAATAAAAAAAACTTTTCACAGTTTACAATCGTACGAGATTATCATATAAGTGAAAGCTGCGCATCCTTTGAATTATAATTTTAGAGGTTCATCAATTCCAGGTGGCAATCAGGTATTTTAGTATTTACAACAACATTAAAGTAATTCTGGCATAGCTCACATCTTCGGCATAATTCAGCCTTACTATTAAAGGAAAGAACGAAAGACACCGTAGCACTTATAGAGAAGCTTCTAAAAAAGAGCTAGATGAAATCAGTCCTCATTACGAACTTTAGAGGATATAAATAGAGATATATAAATAAGCCCATACCCAGCAAAAACTTTTTTAAAAGGTAATCGAGTGTGCAATTAAGCATTTTTTGCAGAAGTGCATCCCAACTAGATTGCCAACTTAATGATTTTAACAAGGCATGAGACTCTTATAATCAATTACTGAGAATCGATTACATTAATTATTGTAGGAAATAATGAGTATTATTAGTACAGTAGTCCCTTTCAACATAAATAACTAGTTCCATTACTACTTCCTTTTTTGGGAACTAATGTAATATGTTTTGTAAGCGAGTAACAAAATATGGCAATCGCAAAAGTAAGTCATTATATGGCAAGTACTTTTTAAGGTAATGTCTAATTTTTTGCTGGGTACGTATCAAAATAGTATAATTGGTTGAATTCATATGACAAATTTAAATGATATTCAAGAGAATGCAACTATAGCGACAATGATTAATTGCTCGATAGTTTCTAAAAATGCATTTTATACCACTGTTATGTGTATAATAATCTATAGAAAGAAAACAACGATTTTCTGTATTTTATTTAGTGCTCGATATTTTTTTTTTTTTTTTTTCAAAATGAATCTAAAATTTCTTATACATATCGCACAGTAAATTACAAGACTTTTAAAGAACAAATTAAGTCCTGAAGTTATATATAGTTTTACAGGTAAAGCAGGCAGTGGGGCTAACGATTGTTTATGCGCTATGTACATTAGGGTGGAGTGAAAACGGCAAACAATTTTTTTTTTTTAATTTTTGTTTTTTAATCTGCGGTATTGATAACACTGTTCTGCAAAAAAAAACTTTTCTCTTCTTCCTTGAACAATTTTGCCTGTTTCTCATGTTTTCAGGTGTGCTAAGTACGAATCTGAACTCAGAAAAATTCTATCACCCTCTGATTTTGAGAGAAAAGAGGAGAAACTTGGACCGAAAGCCTCGAGAGTACTGATCAAATCCTAAAAGAAAATAGTGACAAGAGAGCGGCTGAGTGGGAGTAGGAAGTTGGAAAAAAACTTATAGCCATTCTTTTCAACCACTTGTAATATTCCCATCAAATTTTTTTTTTGGTGAAATACGAGGGCTGCTATATATATTTCTGGCCTGGCAATACTGAGTGTTGCAAAGTGCAATCTAACATTTCCATTGGAAAGTTTGCCATTTTTAAGCATAATCGTACTCAAAACGTTTTGACGTACGACCATTATTTGTGTTGTTTACAGTGACTTGAAAAAATTAATATAGAAAAAAATGAAATTAACTCGTGAACATTTTCGTGCCATCATTTTTCACAACTTTCGACGTGGATTATCATGACAAGAATACATTGATGAACTTAAATCTTTGTATGGCGATGAAGCACCATCCTATAGCACTGTGAAAGATTGGTATAATGAATTTAATCGTGGCCGAAGCTCGCTCAAAGACGAATTCCGTGAAGGTCGTTCAAAAACGGCTGTTGTGCCAGAGAACATTGATGCCGTGCGTGAACTCATAATGCAAGATCGACATGCGACATACCGAGAGATAGAGAAATCCTTGGACATTTCTTCCACCAGCATACATTCGATACTGCATGAACACCTGGCCGTAAAAAATGTATGTTCTCGTTGAATCCCGCACAATTTGAAAGTCGCTCAAAAAAAGGCTCGTGTCGATTGATGCAAAGAAATGTTGCAAAAATACGATTGCGGTGCTTTAAAAGACGTTTATAAGATCGTCACAGGTGACGAATCATGGATCTATGCGTATGAGCCCAAAACGAAAAACAATTGACCGTGTGGGTCTTCAAAGACGAGCAAAATCCAACGAAAGTTGTTCGTGGAAGAAGCACTTCGAAGCAAATGGTCGCCTGTTTCTTCAGCAAAACTGGTCATGTGGCGACTGTTCCGCTTGAGCAACGTAGGACGGTCACTTCTGAGTGGTACACTACAATTTGTTTGCCTGAAGTCATCGGCGAAATTCGAAAAACCAACAAGAGAAGACGAATCATTGTTCACCATGACAATGCGAGCTCTCACACATCGGCTCAAACCAGAGCGTTTTTGACCGGCCAAAACGTCGAATTAATGGGTCATCCGCTGTACAGCCCTGACTTGGCACCTAATGACTTCTTCTTGTTTCCGCACATCAAGAAAAAAATGCGTGGATTTTCGTCTCCAGAAGAAGCTGTTGAAGTGTTCAAAAACCATGTTTTAGAGATGTCTCAATCGGAGTGGAAAAAGTGCTTCGACAACTGGTTTGTGCGCATGGAAAAGTGTATAAATCATGCTGGAGAATACTTTGAAAAACAATAAAACCATTTTTGATTATAAATATTCGCATTTTCACTATTAGGCCAGAAATTTATAGAGCAGCCCACGTATACCTTATTGCGCTTAACCTCATCGGGCTTTAGAATTTTTTTCACTATGTATTGACGCCAAAAAAACTCGTCAAATTTAAAAAAAAACTCACATTTTTGGAAAAAGATAAACTAGAATTTCTCAAGAAACTGTGCGTGATAGACAAAATCTGACTTCAAATTCGTATTCAGTACATTTGAAAACAGTAAGAAAGCATATTTTGGTTTAAGGGAAGATTTTTCTTGCAGAACAGTGTAATCAATGACCCTACAGAAAAACTAAAGTCATGCAAAATATCAAAGGCATGCAAATTTATTTGAAGGTGGCGCACCAAAGGTGATGTGTGAAAAAAATAACACTATTATTGCTACATTTTAAGTTGTAGTTAAGTACTATTTAAAAATCTTTATTTTCCGCCCCTTGAAAAGAAAATAAGCCGAAGAGACATAAGTTGACAAATATTGCTTTAGCATGTGACAAGACCGGAGTTTTAAATCGATATTCAGCATTTATTGTTAACGCTATAGTAAAATACGTCAAAAAAATGTGCCCAAGGAGCTAATTGCGAAAAAATTCTGACGGCTCTTGTTTGTGATGCTCGTAAAGACAAAACTTTAATGATGAGTACTCATGAAAATACGTCACGTCGAAAAGGAGGAACAATTTTTTTTTTTTTTTTATTAGGAGAGATTTTTCAAATAAATAGAAAATGTGGATTTACCAGGTCTGCAAGTTTAAAATGTCTTTTTAATTCCAATAGAATGCGCTGTTAGCCTATTGAAGGATTTGCTTATCTCTAAACGCTATTTTGTTTGTTAGTCATTTGTTTACAAAAGTCAGTTGTTATTAAGTCGTTTACGTGGACGTATCATACCTTTCTTTGGTGTTAAAAATGTCTAATTTTAGGCCAAATAAAGAGCATTTGCGGCACGTCATGATTTTCTTATTCTATCAAAAGAAAAAGGCATCTGAATGTCATCGAATTCTTGTTCAGACTTATGGCGATCTTGCTCCAACCGTCAAGACATGTGAACGTTGGTTTCAAAGTTTCAAACGTGGTGATTTTGATGCTACTGATAAAAAACGAGAAAATCGACCAAAAAAGTTTGAGGACGTCGAATTGCAATCTTTATTAGACGAAGACAATACCCAAACCCGGCGAAACAGTCAATACTGACCGCTACCGACAACAAATGATCAATTTGAGTCACGCATTGATCGAAAAACGCTCAGAATGGGCTCACAGGCACGCCAAAGTCATTCTTCAGCATGATAACGCTCCTGCACATTCATCCAGATTGACTAAGGAAACGATTTCTTTGCTTGGTTGGGAACTCCTACCCCACCCGCCGTATCCACCTGACCTGGCGCCTTCTGATTATCACCTCATCTCATCGATGGGACACTCATTGGCTGAGCAACACTTTAACAATTTGGAGGATGTAAGAAAATGGCTCGATGAATGGATTTCAAATAAAGATGAAGCATTCTTTTGGAATGGTATCCACAAATTGCCAGAGAGATGGACAAAATGTGTACAAAGCGAGGGCCAGTACTTTGAATAAAATATATTATGCTTTTTTTTAAATTACTGTGTATATATTTTAAGAAATAAACGACATTTTAAACTTGCAGACCTGGTATATTTACTCAAAAGCAATAAGGTTTAGAAAAGTTATAAGACGATATTTGATAAAGTTTGTTGTGCATTATCCAACATATAATTAGATCTGTTAAAAACTTTTCTCAATTGAGCAAAATAGAATTGTAAAAAAAAACTTATTGTAGTGCATTAAAGATACAATTTTTTAAGCCGAACAGCAAATTTGATTATTTCAAAATATTAAGATTTTCCTTTAGACCAGTAATTTTTTAAATGTCATCAGTGATACCAAATGCGAATGTGTGTTCTGCAATTAATAAAACAGGTTTTACTCCAAAAATAAATTTTGTATTTGATGAGTTTTTTTCCCCTTATATTGAACTTCCCACTTTTTTAAAAGACTAAAGTCCTCTACAGAAAAATTCTCTAGTTTTGCTCCTTATTTAAAAGCATTTTTAAAATCCTTAAAACTCAATTATGTTCGTTAGCTTTGGTCGGCATATAATCACACCTTAAAATATCTTCACTCTGTTTGATCGTAAAGTTAAGATTTCGATTTAAGCCAATTAAAAGAAGGATATTAACTAGACCGGTAACATCGTCTGTTTTTTAAAAGTCAGCTTTTTGAAAGTTTTCAAAAAGATTTTTTTTTTCTAAATTTTATTTAAGGACAGGGAAAATGTTTTATACAAAAACACATGCTCGTATGACATTTAATATTTTACCAACAGTAAAAATGCCTTAAACACCTAATTTTGGAAGCAATAACACCATAGAAAATAGAATACTTTAACGGTTAATGTATTTGCCACACAAACACACAAAAAAAAGAAAAATATAAAAAAAAATATTGAATTTTCTGGAATTCATCGTTTGTGAAGTCATAAATTATTGAAAATGAATTTTAACAATAAAGGAAAGACGGCACAAAGCAATAATAAGTGTAACGAAATGATCTCCAAAATTATAGAAAAAAAACACTAATTTTAAACATGTTCTACACACTGTGCAGACAAATCGAAAATTATTAGAAAGGAAAGCAAAATGAAAAGAAATGAACTACGAAGAATGAATTATGACAGTACTAATTGACTGAAATATGTTGTAGACTCATTTAAACATTAACAAAAAAAAAGCAACAAAAACAAAAGATTCAACTAAAGTTGTTTTTAAGTGGTTGGTGGCCTGTTTCGTTGCCTGCCTGTTTTTCGTCATAAACAACAAGATAAAATTATGAAAGAAATATTAAAAATAATTTCAAAAGATAAAATATTGAAACAAAAAACATCTGAATGAAAACCCGAACTAATGGAGGGGGTATGATTTTTTTCAAAAATGTTTGTTTAATTGTTTTTAAAATTTATTTAAAAAATAATTTACAAATAATTTAAGAAAAATAACAACCATTTGAAAAAAATCTTAGATTTTTGAAATAAAAAAAAAAAAAAAAAAAAAAAATAACAGGCAGCGTAAATATACTTGTTTAATTACCATGTCATATCGTATTACACGAATCATAAACAGTTTGATATTACGTGTATGTTTTTTAACTCATGACGTTGTTTAGAATGCCACTTACCAGGACTGAATGTAGGACTAATCATAAATACAATACAAGTGAACGTTATATTGGAATACAAATTTTTTCTACAAATTTAGATCGAATCTATGAAGGCCAAAATAACATATAAAACATAGGACATGACATTCAAGGCCGTAAAGTCAATTGAAACGGTCGTTAAAAATTCTAGCAAAAAAAAATAGATTTCAGCAACTAGATGAGTTCTACAACGGTTCAAAACTAAAACTAACGGATGAACTATTAGGCCGCCTTTTTACTTCCAAATCCTAATCTTATTTTTGTTGTTATAGCCGAGTTCATTGTAAATTCTCAGCGTCTGTCTACAACTGTTCAAAAGTATCGCCATATACATCAAATTAAATGAACTATTGAGGCACCTTTTAGTTTATAAATTTGAATATTAATATTTGTTACTATATCGGTCATAGCAATCGATATTCTGTCCAGTGTGCAAGCGTTTGCCTTGACGGTTCAAAAGATAGGCATCTATAGGTTAATTGATGAAACCTTTGGGGACACCCTTTACTTTTTAGATTTATTTTTCTATTACTTTTAGCCATTGGGAGCTATAGTGGTACACAGTTTTTTTTTAATTTTAAAGTGGTGCCCTCTCCGGTTCATAAGCAAAATTCAGTCGAACTGATAACCTCCTTGCTTTTCGTTGAAATCACTTAAAAAGACTTTGTGCTACGTTTTTGTATTCGGCTACGCCGAATCTTACATACCCTTTACCATCTATGTCAATCTAGTTTATTGAAGTAACGCCAATCAAAAAAGTAAATATTGGAGTGACAGAGAATTAAAAATTTAAAAAAAAAATGGTACTGGATATATATAATTTTACATTTACACTGGCTGTTAATGGGTTAAGTATTTTTAAAAAATTCTTGTATTTCGTTAAAGATCTCTCCAAAAGTTTTAAAAGGATACCCCTATTGATATTTTAAAAATTTTTATAATTTCAGAGTCCCGTAGCTCGGAAAATATGGGCGAGCGCCAATTTTTTCCCTCGATGTCGTTTTCTTATTTTTTCATTCTCTATCGCCCTATACATTTATTTTTTTGATTGGTGTTACTTTATTGTTCCAAATGACATGAAAAGATTAGAGGTAGGCGTGGTGTTTTGCCTGCTGCTTTGAAGGATATGAACCGATCATGCTGATTTGCAATAGCACCTTTTTTTAAAACTATGTATATCTGATCGATTGACATATTTTTTATTTTTGTGAAATCAAGTTTACCGAGACACTAACTCAGAAGGACAGACGGACATCGCTCAATCGACTTCGCTAGGCATAAGAAGACAGAATATATATATATATTTTATGGGGTCTAAAATGGATATTGTAGAAATTACACACGGAATGACAAACTTAGATATACCCTTTTTACACTTTTTGTGGTGAAGGGTATAAAAAGTGAGGTAAACACTTTAAATTTCGCTTATGCAGCATTGTATATCTTTTTTCAACACATATGGGTGGTCGGGGGATTGCTGTGAGCTTAGGTTATAAGAAATCTTATGCAAAGAAATTCAATAATGTTAAACGACACAATATAGTAAAGTAGTACTTGGCCGTAGAAAGGGAAGCCTTTGTTGAGAGAAAAACACAGATATTTAATAAGAAATAAGCAGATATTAATGCTTTTAGAGTCTTGTTTAAAGGCCTGTATAACTGTTATCTGAAACAGAAGCTAAACTGAATATCAAATGCTTAAATCAGAATTTTTAAATGTTCATTAAAATGAAATCACGTGATTATTAAATTAAATTAATTAATCTTTAAAATTTTCATGGTAATTATGCCAAACAAATTATAAATATCAACGATATTGATTTTTGATGGTGAAAGTATATCTCGATGCCATTTCGTTAGCGTTTACTTAGCTCTTCAGAAACTTTTTGCGAACATAAACTAAAGATTTTTTCCAAACATTAAAGTAAAGAAAAAAATCAAAGTTTAAAAAAAACAATAATAATCAACTTTTATTTTATTTTTCTTTATCCATTGCATACGGCTGCCTTTTTTTGACACTTTTTTTTACAGTTGTAAGTCGACGAAGAATAAAACAATTATTCATTAAGTATTAAAAAAATTAATAACATCCATTAAAGTGTAATACATACTTCTTGTTAAACATTCTTTTGATTATATATTAAAAATAAAACAGAACTATACTTGCGATGTATTATTATTTACGAGGGCTGCTGTATATATTTCTGGCCTAATATTGAAAATGCGAATATTTATAATCAAAAATGGTTTTATTGTTTTTCAAAGTATTCTCCAGCATGATTTATACACTTTTGCATGCGCTCAAACCAGTTGTCGAAGCACTTTTTCCACTCCGATTGAGACACCTTTAAAACATGGTTTTTGAACACTTCAACAGCTTCTTCTGGCGACGAAAATCGTTGACCACGCATTTTGTTCTTGATGTGCGGAAACAAGAAGAAGTCATTAGGTGCCAAGTCAGGGCTGTACGGCGGATGACCCATTAATTCGACGTTTTGGCCGGTCAAAAATGGTCTGGTTTGACCCGATGTGTGAGAGCTCGCATTGTCATGTTGAACAATGATTCGTCTTCTCTTGTTGGTTTTTCGAATTTCTCCGATGACTTCAGGCAAACAAATTGTAGTGTACCACTTAGAAGTGACCGTCCTACGTTGCTCAAGCGGAACAGTCGCCACATGACCAGTTTTGCCGAAGAAACAGGCGACCATTTGCTTCGAAGTGCTTCTTCCACAAACAACTTTCGTTGGATTGTGCTCGTTTTTGAAGACCCACACGGTCGATTGTTGTTTCGTTTCGGGCTTATATGCATAGATCCATGATTCGTCACCTGTGAAGATCTTATAAACGTCTTTTGAAGCACGACAATCGTATTTTTGCAACATGCAGATTTTAGTTCATCAATGCACTCTTGTCGTGATAATCCACGTCGAAAGTTGTGAAAAATGATGGCATGAAAATGTTCACGAGTTAGTTCCATTTTTTTCTATATTAATTTTTTCAAGTCAATGTAAACAACACAAATAATGGTCGTACGTCAAAACGTTTTGAGTACGATTATGCTTTCAAATGACAAACTTTTCAATGGAAATGTCAGATTGCACTTGGCAGCAGTCATTGTTGCCAGGCCAGAAATATATATAGCAGCCCTCGTATTAATACAAATCACAAAAAGCTTCCTATATCTAATTCAGTTTAAAATCAATATTAAATTATTATTAACATTTCCCATGACATTAGATGCCAGTTTAAATTAAATCGTGGCTTTGTTTTCTGCATATCTTTCTCGAAGTTATCTCGTCAAATATTTTTCTCAAAATATTTCCCATTTTGAAAGGCAAAAAGGGAGAAAAATTAAAATTTATGTTATTGACCAGTCATGAAAACGATACAAAAAAGAAGCTGCTTTAAAATTTGGCGACTTCGACGATGACAATCAAATATATAATTTGGATTATGACATTTTTGTACAAACAACTATAAAATAATAATGTTGGCTGTTTTATTATTTTTTTATGCATAAATTTTGTTTATTTTACATTATTTTTCTTATTATTATGCACGAGACATAAAAACTACAACAAGACTATTTGATTGTAATGATAATAAAAATAATAATAGGAAGAAGAAACGCATTGGCATTTTCGTTTTATATTTGACTAGCCAATGAATCACCCATCGACGACACAACCAAAAATGGTTGCAACACTGACATTTAAAACAAGTTCAGATGCAAAACAATGGATCATTATCCCCCAGATGCAGATGCAGTTAAGAAGATATTCTTTATACAAAACAACAATGACAACAACAACAGCCACAGAATCATCAGCACAGATAGAAAAATTCACTCAAATCACTAAACATATCGAACATGAACGAGAGTTATCACAAATGTATAGGAAATTGCAAACAAAAATATTCGTACAAAATAAGGAAAACATATTCCCATAGGTTACATGTAGATAGTTTGGACGTTTCGTTGGTTGGTCGATTGAATGCCTGTTTGGCCGACTGATTTGGTTACGGCTGGATTATTTGAACATTCGCCTTTTTGTTTTGTTGTTCGTTTGTTTGAATGTTGGTATGTTCGGTCGGCCGGTTGGTTTGGTGATACGATATAAAAAATATTTTATTGTTGTTTTGCCTTTTCCATTCCCAGTTTTTGTTTTGCTGACTTGTCAATTTATACACTTAAGAGAAAGTTGTATTAAAGTAATGATTTATAAGGCCATACAGAAGAAAACCACGTTTCTATGGGGACAGTCTTCAATTATATTTTACACTTATCCTTAGAACGGACGTAAACAAAATATATACTGCTATTTTAATATCAAGTGTCTGCCTACAAGCGTTTTAAGGAGGTTATAATAGTAGTGATAACAGCACAACATATTTAAAAATTCGAAAAATCTGGCTGTTATGGGTGCGCAGATAGTCAATGTCAAATTACATAATCAAGAAAGCCAATTGAGCTCGTCGCTACGAGAGAGTACATGAGCTGTTGAATTTTTCTACGAGTTTATTGCACCTTATTTTTAAATCTGTCTGTCAGACACACCTACCTTATGAAGAAAAGACTTCATTATTTTGTCGGAATAATGTTACAACAGTAATAGTTACTGCTTGTGTAGCACTATTTGGAACATAAAACTTCTTGTAAGGCATGCGTTGGTAATGTCGGTTCTTTTAATACTAAGTTCGGCAATTTTGATGATATGGAAATAAACTTCATGACTTAAAAAAATATTGCTACAAAAATCAGCAGAGAAATCTTTCTTTAAGCAATAATTTGAATAAAAATAAAGAGTTTAAAGTAATTAAATAAAATATGCTTTCAGTTTTTTCCATCTCGTCCACACTCTTTTTAAGGGGCATAGCAACTAGGAACCCTTTTTAGAAAGCGACCACACTGGTAGACATGTGCCTTTTAGTTCAGTGAGCTCTTTCACAAAAATGATATGGTTCAATTTTAACTTCAATAAGCTCGTGATTTTTCAGTTCAAAATGTCTTTATAGTTCAAGGCTTGTTTTGTTCAAATTTTCTCTTGCAGTTTTGTTCACATCTAACCAAGGTTAATTACTATTATTGCTCCTGCAGCCTTATTCTGTAATTCTCGTAGTTAAAAGCTAAAAATAAATTACAGCAAATATTTTAGCTGTGTCTCCAAATTTTTATTCTGTATATACAATCGCTTAAACAATGAAATGACAATTTTTAAAAGTTATTTTGAAATACATACTAAAATTTTCCCTTCTTAATCGACTTCAAAGGAAGGAGGAGCTTAACAATTCGACTGAATGTCGCTTTTTTATGTTTGTGCTTGAATAAATCAATCACTTTTAAACCGATTTTGAAAATTATTTTTATTAGAAAGGTTATGCTTAAAGACTAGTTCCTTTATAAAAAAAGTTTATAATTTTAAAAATTAAAGGGTATCTCCACCATATATATTTTTTAAGTGTATTATGAACCGTAAAGGGTACCACCATAAAATTAAAAAAAAAACTGAGTATCACTATAGCTTCCAATAGCGAAAAGTAATAGAAATATAAATCTAGAAATTATAGGGTGTCCACATAGGTGAAACAAAAGCTTGAAAACTGAACAGAATCCGAATACTACGACCGTCATGAAAACAAGTATAAATTTTCAACATTATAAATTAAAGGGTATCCCAAGAGTTCATATAATTTGATGTATATAGCCATACTTTTGAATAGCTGTAGACAGACGGTTGAAATTTACGAAAAACTGTATTTACAAAAAACTGTATTGCTTAGTCCACTATAATAACAAGTATAAAATTAAGATTTGGAAATTAAAGGGTGCCCCAATAATTTATTTAATTTGATGTTGTCAAATTGTCTAATTTTTAAGCCGTTATAATTTTGAAGTCGGATTTTTTTTTGTAAGAATTTTTGCAACATACTTCACATAGACATGTATTTTAAGAAAAAATTTACAAGTTAAACATGAAACAATCAAGGGCTGATATCATAGGCACTGGACTTTGAAGTCCGGTGAAATTTAAAAATTTGAAACTTAACATTTTTACTATTTGATTTCAGCTAAATATGGTTTCATACCCATCATGGGCAAATTCTCTATGCTCCTTCAAAAATGAAAGAGCACAAATATATTTTTGGTATTTTGTTACCCGTTTGGTTGTTATTTCCATTTTTTTTTTCTAAAATAAATAAAATTTACACAATTAACATCAAATAAAAAAGCATATTTGCTTTAATTACATTTTAGCACCACAAAATATTCGTTGCTAAAAATAAGAATTTTTTTGAAATATAAAAACGCTTATTTGATTTAGAGAATACAAAATTAGAACAAACGCTATATTTGCGGCAAAACGAATTTAAAAACCATAGACTGAATTTATACAAGCAAATTTTACTTTGACAAAGTTTTGTTAATTTTCTTTTAAACTTCGTTTGGTGTTCAGACACAGAAAGTTTTTTTTTTACAAATTTTTGTTTTCTTCTCTTTGATCGTTCCTTATTTTTGGACGTTTTGTATGTGGTGCTTATATGTTTATGTAAATATATACAACTGTATATAAGCAACGAAAGACAACCAAAGCAACTTTGCGAGTACATTAAAGTATGTACTGCTCATCATGCTTTCTCCCTCTCTCTCACATAAAATCAAAACTTTGCCAAGTAAAATTTGCCTGTGTGAATTAGGTAATGCCAAATTTAGAGAAAAAGTTTTACAGAATTGCATTTTTAGCAAAAAATCGCTAAATAGATTTTTTAGATTTTTAACGATAGAGATTTAGCTTAAGCGATTTATAGAATAAGGCTGCTGGTCTGGAAACATTCTATTTGACTTACAACTGCTGCCTGCAAAAAAAGTAACTATCATTTTGTCAGAAACAAGGAACTGAGAAATATACATGCAATTTAGTTAATCATGTAGTACTTCACATACAAAGGATAGTTCAAAATTGAACTAGGTAGGCGTACAACTTTGAACTAGTTCATGTGGTTCAATCAATGGAATATTTAAATTTAACTAGTTCGTTTATGAACTACTCAAGTCTACACACTGGTATATTTTTTTATAACTCGAAAATACTTTATCTGACCTGGATAATTGAAACACTGTAAGACGACAGCTCAGCAGCAAGTGGCCATAAAAAATTTTTATTTAAAATCAAAAAAACAAAATTTTGCTTTTGAAAATTTATAAAAAATTAAAGATGGAGGAGTGGTTTACAATACCGAACGGATGTTTTAAAATAAAACTGGTCCAACACTATCCGACAATGCTGAAAATTATCCCTTAGTCGGTTTCATTTTGAATGTCCTGTTTATGTATATAGAAAACCTTGAGCAGGCAATAGAGCTTGATAGTTTGCATGCCGTTATAAAAAATGCCTGTTTAAGATCTAAATCGTGCATCGATTAAAATGTATGGTCATCTCTCTAGTATTATTTTATTATTAAAATTAGTAAGAGTGCTTCATTCGGTTATGCCGAATTTTATTTGCCCTTCGCCATATATATATGTAAGTCTAGTTAAGTGAAGTAACTCCAATCAAAAAAAAAAAAAAAGAGAATTAAAAAAGAAAAAAAAATTAAAACTATATACAATTTAATATAAAAAAATCATCGACTCTTAATCGGTTAAGCCTTTTTAAAAAAATTTAGTATTTCCTTTAACATCTCATTAAAAGCTTTTAAATGGTACCCATATTGATATCTTAAAAAATATGGTGCACAATCGTACTTTTCTATTAAAAGTTCAGAGGCCCATAACTCGGGAAATATGACCGAGCTCCAATTTTTTCACTTGTTGTTTTTTATTATTTAATTCTCTCTTGCCCCATATACTGGTTTTGTTTGATTTGAATTACTTCACTAAAGTAGATTTTTTCCAAACGATATAGAAAATATAGCGGCAGGAGTGGTGTTCTCTCCGCTGCCTTAAAAAACATGGACCCTTTATGCTGATTTTCAATAGCAACGTATTCGAAACTGTATCTGATCAAACCGCATATTTAAATTTTCTTTAGCTTATCTAGTGCCTTGACATAGTTTATTTCAGCCCGAACACGAACGGACAGACGGACATCGCTCAATCGACTTCAGTATGCATAAGAACTATGAATATATATACTTTATGGGGAAGGAAATGGATATTGTAGAAATGACATTATTAAAAGGTATAAAAACCAATAACATATAATAATAAAAAAAGTTTTTACACGCAGTCACGCTCTTCTGGCCCACCCTCTATTTAGGTACAACATTATTGGCTCTCGGTCACAATCTCAAACGAAAACATACGAATGCTTAACGCAGCTGTCGACTGTAAAGGAAACAATTAGATTTATCAAAGAAAATCATTTAAGAAAATAAAAATAATTTCTTTCAAAATTATTTTCAGTGTATTAAAAAATAAACATTAAAGTCATGTTTTTTTCGTAAAGTGAGTGGTGGACAACAAAAGCAACAACAATATTAACTATAACAGGCAGCATTTACAATAACAACAACAACAGATATTAACAAACAAATATAAGAATAATCAGCTTTTCTTTTTCAGCTTCTTGTGGTAGAAAATGATAGTCGATTGTAACGAATGTTATGGCTGTTATTGATACGAATAATATTTTTTCTTTGCATCAGCTGCTGCCACTGATAGTTTTTTTTTTGCTGTTGCTGTTGTTGTTATTGTTGTTGGCGTTGCTGTTGATGTTACTGCTTATTGATTACATTCCTATGGGCCATTTTCGGTTTAAACTAAACGAAATAATAGTGCAACATCAGTTGAGACAGTTGCCACCATAAGACATTGTTGCTTACTTTACGTTACGATGTTCTCGTTGCTGATATGCTTTGAATATATAACCTTAAGGTTTGTTATTGTTCTTGTTGCTATTGCTGTTTTATTTACGCTTGCATGCCAAGCATGTTCACATATTTTGTTGATGTTGCCATGTTGTTGTTGATCGGTATGCCAAGAACATTCAAAGATTTCTTCTTTTTGTTTGTTTTTTTTTTAATATTGGGTGAATTTGTGGCGATCGTTGAAGATGAGATGATATTACTTTTTATTTAAGGTTTTTATTACAGTTCTTTGTAGCTGCTGCTGCTGCTGCTTCTGCTGTTGCTATTGTTGTTGTCCTTGTTGATTACTATAATACTGCTGCAGCTGATGGTGGTGCTTGTAATAATGGCAACGGCCGTTGTGGTTGGTTGTTTTGTTTTGTTATTTTTTTTTTTTTTTTTTTTTTTTGTTGAGCCTCAATATAGATTTGATGCTGCTGATATATTTTGTTGCTTTTGGTTAGGCTAGCTTTGTCTAGTCCATTGGTTTTAGAAAAATATTGAATGCTTAAGCAATATGAAATTCAATGCCTTCAGGAGCCATTATTGCACATGCACATATTTAGTTACATGAACAAAACTTTATTGAATAAATGTTTTTTTTTTAATATTTTATAGACAACAACAGCAGTGTCGTAGCTCAACTGACATTCATAAATGCCGAGATTATGTTAAGACTAGAAGGTAAACACGCAAGAAGATTAATTATACAAACATCGATAATATGTTTAGCAGTTAAATGGAAAATATATTCTTAGGATATCACACATAAATAATATTATATTTATGTTCGAAAAATATTGAACGGGAAACGGATATAATATATTCAAAGAATTAATTCGCTCAACTTTAGAAAATTATTATTCACCTTATATTAAATTTTACGTCTTACCTTTTGTAAAAATATTAATATTTATTAATATTTAATTTTCTGTGATTTAAAGAAATCTTTGTCATATTATTTGCTGAAGAATCTGCAAAGTGTGGTTCTTGTTTATGCAGGTGAAAATGCATCACACACGCAAAGGATGGATTAACAATTTGTTCCGCAACTCAATTGATGGAAAAAAAGATATTCAATAATTTTGTTTAAGGGAGAATCAGTTTTTCACAGGAAAGCCAGATATTTAGGCAATGTACCATCTGTAACAAGTGTATGTCGGATCGGTGTTTATTTTTTCTAAGCTTAGAGTAGCATTCAAGAGAAAGCCAGTACTCAAGCAAGCTAGAACTTATTTAGAGATTTAGGAACCAGGCACATAGGTTCTGGGTGTGGATGTTCATGGAAAGACCTCTTTAGGCAAGTGAGCTCTAGGATTAAAAAGCTTGTAGCTTGGGATCGCGAAAATTCCCTGATTTCCGTTAATTATTTACGTGATAAGAGAGGGTCGCCATATGTCCAAGATATTCCAGTTCTGGTTCGAATTACAAGTTACTAGTTAAAATATAATTTATCCACTTAAAAAAGATTTTCTTTAATTTTGAAAAATATATTTTTTTAACGTAATTTTTAATTAACTAAAATAATATTTTCTAAAAAAAATATTTACCAAAGTAATAGAAAACAAAGTAGTTTACCTACACAATCATGCTTGCGAATGTATGTAAAATCAGTTCAATTTTCATCCAACACTGATTAGTTTTAAATTAAAATAATCTCTTTTATAATGGGATAAATTATCGGACCTTCCAAACGTTCTAAAAATATCAAGTATAATTGACAACTGACAGTAACTTCTGTTGCGTGCGAAAAGCCTTTGATAACACTCTTCTGCAAAACAAAATTTTCTCCCCTCCCTTGAACAATTTTGCCTGTTTCTCATGTTTTCAGGTGTGCTGAGCCCGAATCTGAACTCAGAAAAATTCTATCACCCTTTTGATTTTGAGAGAAAAGAGGAGAAACTTGGACCGAAAGCCTCGAGAGTACTGATCAAATCCTAGAAGAAAATAGTGGCTTAGTGGCAGGGGGAAGTTGGGGAATTGAGGGTGAAAGGGGGCCAGGTAGGGATTTGAATGAAAAGGATACCGCCATATTTTTTCAACCAATTGTAATATTCCCATCAAATTTTTTTTGTTCAAATATACTTTATTGTGCTCAAAATCATCGGGCTTTTGAATTTTTTTCGCTACGTTTTGATGCAAAAAAAAATTCGACAAATTCCTTCGACCTATTTGAGGCTAAAAATTTAATAAGTGTCAATGAAATTTTTCAAAATTTTTAAAAACTTTTAACTAAAGTAAAAGAATTACCAGATTCTGTAAAGAAAAATATTAACTATGTGTGGAAAGAGTAGATATGTATGTATCAGTAATCAAAATTTTTCATTTATGAGCATTCAATTAAAACATTTATGATATTTAACATAAACGAGATTTTTTACCTTTTTTATTTTTTAAGTTTATAAGCAACCATCAACAAATATTCTTTTGTTTTTAAGCATTCATATATGATAAGGGATAAAGAACATCATTCTCATTATTGCTGTTTTTTAAAACGAATGAAATTTTTCAGGGTTAAAAACTTCTCATTTATGAGCATTCAAAAATGAGAATTATAATTATTTTTTCTTTAATCATGGTCATTAACGAACAACAACAAAATTGTCTGCCTGCGATTCAACATATATGTATGTACATATGTATGTAACTATATTTAATATGTAAAAAAATTTTAACAATACTCACACGCGAACGATTAATAAAAAAATTTTTCTACGATTTTTTCACTTATGAAAAGCTATTAAAATTGTAAATTCTCATAAATGAGCACGAATAGAAAGAAAAAAAATGTATCACAATTGAAAAAATCAAAATATATTGTAGAGTCTCACACATTTATGAAAAGAAACAACAAAAACTTAAATTTCTTACTGCTCTCTCATGCGTGAGAAGTGAGAGAATATTGTGGTACTCTGGTATGTACACATTCTTTGCGATTGAAATTAATAAAAATTAATTGCGTACATATGTAATATTTATATAAAAAATTGGATAAAATTTGGCGTCTTTAACTATAAGTGCATTTCTGAATTATTCATTTTATTAAATCCACTTGAATTTTCCATATTGATGTTTTGAGATTTGAGTGATTTAAGGCACCGACCTATACATGAGAATTAGACTGCAATAAAGTACATACTTCGAATATAGTCCGTATTGTAAGACTGTTTCAAAAGCTGAAGCACTTGCATGCTTCTTAAGGACCAATTTCATTTTGCCAGCACTAAAACCGATGCTCTGCAGCCTTATCCTGTAAGTTGCTTAAGCTAATTCGCCATCTCTAAAATTTTTTAATTTTAACAAAGCAGTGTTTTGCTACAAATACGACATTGGAACATATAACCCTATACTTAACACCCTCTTATTTATTGAAATAGACTTACAGATACCGATTAATTAGAGAAAATAAACATGGATAAGTTCAAGATTTAAGCAATTTTAGCTTAGGAGAATTACAGAATAAGGCATAACCTTAATAAGTCGCATAACCAAAACAATTATGTTAATCAAAATTTAATTGATTTTTTTTAAATAAAATTGGACATATAAAATGAAGCTAAAAGCAGTTGCGTGTCAATATAAAGAATACATTTACATATTTTTATTCGACTCATTATGCCAAAAAACGTTATAACAAAAATTAGTTTTGAGTGATATTTTTCTTTTTGGTTTTTATAGCTCAATTTACATACAAAATTATCTTAACCAAATGAGAATTAGCTACGATAAGCTAATTCGTGTATGTAAAATAAATTGTTAATTTGTGCTTGATTCCTTAACCCTGCATAGATAAGTTACGTCTATCAGACGTATGCGTTTTCTTTGTACTCTAGCTCTGTGTACTCTAGCTCTGTGGTTTGTGGTGAGAGAAAATTTATATGCTCAGTATTCTCAGTTGATCTCATTTACCAAATTTTTTGTTATGAAAGAGAAAATTCAATAAATAAATGATATCAATAACAACTTTACTAATATTTATTTTTTTAAGTTTTTAAAAGAATATTAGAAACCGTACGTCTTTCAGACGTAACGTTATCTTTACCGTACGAAAAAATAACGTTATATTTCTAGGGTTAAATATAATTCTCATTTGGTTAAGGTAATTTTGTATATAAATTTAGCTGTAAATATTAATTATGGTAGCTTACGATAAACTAATTTGAGCAGTTAAAAACTAGACTATTAGAACTTACTTATCTCACATCATGCAACTTTAGTGAATCCAGTTTGAAATATTATTTTAATTAAATAGAACTTAAATATTTCATTGAAAATACAAAATTTTTAATTCTCAATAATTATATCCCTTAATACAGAAATCGTTTTTTTTTTTTTTTTTTTATTTAACATTAACGCTTAACATTTTTTACGACGTCTCTGTTATCTAGCGTTTGACTTTTGCATGTGAAAGAATTGTTGTATTGTTTAGCAAAATTTAAATGCAAAATATCAGAGAACCAAAATTAGCATTTGTAACAATAGCGAATTGCTTAAGAAATATTAAAGAACCCAAGCTGACCTCCAATTTCTATTTGTAGCTTTGTAATGTTTAAAACAATACAAAAAACAGCAGCAGCAACAATTGCACCAACAATAAAAAAACAAATAGCCCAGGCCAAGCAAAGCAAAAAAAAAAATGAAATTAAATAAAATGAAATGAAATGAAATGCAAAGAAACAAATAAATATCGATGGGCATTTAATAAAAATTCATAGGAAAACCTTAAAGCAGTTAAATAACTACTGTTTATTTTAGTTCAAGCATTTTACTCCCAATTCAAGAAGGAAAGAATAGAGCTGAGTATAAAGCGGAGTAGAGCGAGTGAAACAAGACTGCATGTGCAACCTGATGATGCTGACAGCAATGGTGCTTAGCTAACGTCTGTTGTTGTAGATTTTTTTTGGCAAAAACATTTCATGGCTATTTGGACAAGAGTGGGCTCTGAATATTTGGTATTGGCAACGTGTGATGTCGTTTGTGACGTTTATTTTATATGCAGCTTAAGCTTCTTCAACTAGACAACTCAAACAGCCATCTTTTTTTTCTCAATTTTGTAGCTTCAAGTTTGGTTTTGTGCTGCTGGCTCAATAGCTTAAATATTATCAAATCGTACATGCATTTTTTTTTTTTTTTTTTGACGACAACAATGTCCCTTATTTTACTTTGTTTGCCGTATTGAAAGTTTATACTTCTTTTTCTAAATGTTCTCTTCCTTTTTTTTTTGTTAAAAAAAAAATTCCGCGCCATTTTTGTTACATGTTTTTCACTTTGTAGTCGCGTATTCCTTTCCTATTTTAATTTATCTTAATTTTTTTTTTTTTGTATTTATTTTTTCTGTTAAGTTTTGTTGTTAGTTTGACTTCTGGAGCAAATCGTTACAGCGCCACACAATCATTTTGTACGTTTCAATATATTTCTACTGTTTTTCTGAACTGATTCTAAGATATTCCATCAGAGTGCTAAAAGGAAAAGCCATTGTTTGTTTGTTATGTTTGTTTGAATGTTGCATTTGGATGAGGACAAACTCTCAGTTTATTACAAACTTTGATATTTTATGCGAACGCGTGCTTAGAATGATCGTTTGAATGTGTTTTGTTGTTTTTGGCTGCTACGTTTCATTTGTAAAATGTCGTAAAGTACATTTGGAATACAAAACAAGAAGAAAACTAAAGGATTTACATAGTTTATTCAATACCAAATACGTAAATGAAAATGTAATAAAAAGAAATTCGTTTGCAGGAATGGAAAACCTTGAGCGCATCAAATTAAAAAAAACTTGGTTGGGAAGCTTCTCAATTGATTTTATTGATTAAAATAAAATTTAGTTTTTAATATCTTAGAAATATAAGTTCAGAATGGCCATACGGACTGCTAAATATAGTCGCGTTCTTATAGCCAATTAAGTCCGCTACCTTACAGCAATAGCCTGGAAAGTACAGCTAAGCTGTTACAACAGAAGTTCGAAAGAATTGTTTAAGACCATTTTATTTTAATTATTCTGGCAGGCTGATCTCAGATGACACAAATGGGCCCTAGTAGATTTTCGCAAGCCTTGATTTTAAGAAAACTTTTGCCTAAATGAAAGCCCCGTGTTTCTTATTCAATATATGTCGTAGTTATTTTTTGATTTATGGTAAAATCATATAATTTAAGAGTGTTCCACAAGTAAACGCTTTGGAAAAAAAATTAAATTATAAGCTAACACTTAGAGCCCATTTACACTGTGAAATTTTCCATTAAACTAGCATGAAATTTCTGTTTGATGGTAAAGCAAGAGGGGTGGCTTGAATTTTTATGGGATATTACTGTTGCCTATATTTAAACGAAAACGTACATCGCTGCAACTTAAAAAGAAAATTTAAGAAAAATTGCATCAAAAATGGCATGGTGTAAATGTGGACTTACTTCCATAAAATAAGAACTAAACTTGCAATAAAAATTATGAATAAAAAAATTTTCATCCAGCTAAATTAACTTAACTTACACCCTCCTAATAAATAAAAGTTTTCTTTGTTTTCTTTGTATTTCTAATTCACCATAAAAGTATAATTACCAAGCTAAACCATATCTTTCTGCAACCTTTTAGGGTATTTTGGGAGAACCTTGAAATTAAGCAAAAATATTATCTATGAAATATATTAATTGATAGCGTTAATGTCCTCAAAAAGAAAGTATATGCCACGATAAAGAACAATAACTGCCTGCTGAAGCTGTTGAAGTATTGGCGTCCGTGGAAGGACGGCCCAGAAACGTCCGCAAGAGGGGTTTTATAATGTGACCAACCTCCATTCGAAAGGTAATAGAATAAACGTTTCGAAGGTCATGTAGTGCAGGCCTAACTTTGCGGACTGGACTTACATTTACTTAGATACACATATAACGTTTGATATCCAAAGCTTTTTAAAAACGGGTTATGTGCAGCCTGACTTAAGTAAAATGTATTGCTTGCGATTGATTTGTAAAGAAAACTACTCGTAAGCCATTGCGTATAGAAAGAAATGCCATTTGACATCAGTCTGGTTCCAATTAGGTATGTCATCTTCATATTCCTATGGAATGCACAAGCAGGACAAGTATAGTCGTAACATTACATACTACAATTATTCAGGATGGTCATATTCATAATGAGCACATGGAAAGAGGAATTCCTATTTCTACAGATGAATGAACTTATTTGTGGAAGAATGAGTGTCTGTTTAACAAGCGAAAGCGTTTGGACTGCGCTGCAGAAAAGAGAAACACTCTCATTTTAGGAAATTAAAAATTAGCATTGATTTTTATTTAATGCTAGAATGTGTCCTGAAGCAGGTGTACGTCAATAAACAAATCATTACTAAAAGTACTGGATACATTGACATTAAGCAGTCGACGATTTTTCAAAAGTTGGCGCGATAGACAGGCGAAAATGGTACTCAAGAACGCTCAAGTTAGAAAAACCAAAACGAAGCTTAGATAAAATCGACGTACTCTGAGCTAGAGAACTGCTATGGTCTGCGACTTCAGTAAACATTAAGAAAAAAAAGTAGACTTTAGCCATGTAATGCTAACAATTACACTCTGTACGGAAAAGGAAAGTTGATAACAATTGAAAGACTATCAGAAAATGCCACTAAGTTGCAAAGGTTTCAGAAATTCTTAAAAAGATTATTACTTAGATGATATCAAGCAGGTTGGCAATGCTGTTGGTTCATGTAGTGCATAGTTTCAACTTTTAGGTGAATAGTGCACTTTGTAGAGACCATTAGGATCATAAGCTCTTGACGCGTTATACTTATTTTTAACCAACTTCAAAAGAAGAAGGAGGTTATCAATTCTACTGTATGATGCTTCTTTTATATTTGTCACTTCTGAATCAATTTTATTTTAACTTTTTTTAATTGAAAAGTGATGCTTGCAGATTAGACCTGTGTTCGCATACAACATATATCTTTTTTACGTTTGATATAAAGCGTAAGGGGCACCACTTTAAAACTTAAAAAAAATGCTTATCAATATAGTTCCCATTCTCGAAAGGTGATACCAAAATGGATATCAAAATGAAAGGGTGTCCCCATAGATGAAGTAAAATGACCTATATGGGCCTATCTTTTAATCTTTAGAAATTGACAACAAACCTGCATTACTAACTCAACTATAACAATAAGCATTAAATTAGGATTTGGAAATTAAAGGGAGTCCAAATAGTTGGTGTAATTTAATGTCTGTGGCAAAACTTTTGACTGAAACTTACAAGGAACTTGTATTGCTTAGCCGGTTATATCAACAAGCTCAAAAATAATTTGAGTTTAGTAATTAAAGGGTGTTTCCAGAATTGATGTAAATTGACCTATATGGTCCAATCTTTTGATTCGTTATAGACAAACGCTTGCAAATTGGACTGAGTGTAGATTGCTATAACCATTATAGTAACAAGTATTAATATTAAAAATTATAAATCATAGGGTGCCCCAAAATTCATTTATTTTGACGTATATGACCAAATTGTTAAGCCGTTATCGACAGAAAGTTAAAGTTTACAAAGAACCTAATTGCTAAGTCTGCTACATTAGCAAATATAAAATTAAAAATTGGAAATTAAAGGGTGCCCCTATAGTTACTGTAATTTTATGTATATTGCCAAACTGTTGTAGGATGATGGTTGAAATTAGCAATGAACTGTAGTGCTAAATCCGCTTTAACAAGTATAAAGTTTGGAAATGGTATAAAAAGGAGTACCAATAGTTAATGTACTTTGGTTTATGCATGTACTTTGAAACCGTTTTTTCGTAAGAATTATATATATAATGGCGATTTCACTTTTTTGCCTGATAAATAAAATTTAAAAAAATTAAACAAGCATGATGTTATCAAGCTTTTTATATGTTTGTGCCAAATATTGCCCATCTCAGAGTCTTATATACATAAAATTTCAATAAAATTTTATTGTTTTTCTAACAACGTAGAAAAAAGCAACAGATGAACTTTTGTAAATTCAAATCTAGCAAAAATATTTAAAAGAACACCTAAATAAGTCTCAATATAAAAATTTACAACTTCGATCTATTTAAAATTAAATAAATGCGAAAAATTACCAAAAATTCTACGAAATAAGAAGAGAAAATACTAAAATGTAATAAACTTTATTAAAAAGCTGCTACAAAAAAAACAACCCAGCAATAGAAAAAACTCCATAAAAACATTTAAACTACTTGTACCTTTACAGAGAAATGTAGTAAAAGAACAAATTCACTTTATAGTATAAACGAACGATTTATATTGCAGTTGCAATTGCAGTAGCGACTCCATTACATTAGAGACTTTTAAAATGTTTATTTTATGGCAGTAATGTGAAATTAAACATACAAGAACATTTAACTTAAACGTTGCATTAAACAAAGTGTTGATTTAACTACTTGCTACCACATAAAAATAAAAAGAATCAATGCAAAACGAGTAAATATCGAAAAGATGTTGAGGTTCAAGTGTATAAATTACATAAACATGGCTACATTAACATGACTTTAGCATGCAAAATTAAATTACTCTTTACATAAAAATTCAAATCTAATAAAAGTTTTTGTAAATTTGTTAAAGCCATTCACAGTTGTTAAGTGGTTTTTTTTTAATATTTAATGACTTTAACACCACTAGCAGAAAGCTTACCTTAACTTACCTTAATAGGAGAAAGAGTCGGCTACAATCATAGTTAACGAGCTACCAATAATATAGCAATAAAGTGCTTATAAATAAAGTCCAAAAATATTCGTCAAAACCTGACTGGAATACTTCTGTATATGAACCAACTTTGCTAAGATAAAGAACTCCTTGCTTCCAATACAAATATATAAAAAGTTGAGAAACTGCTCATTCCGTGCTTTTCTGTTCGCGAAATTTGTGAACGTTTATCTTTACATGTGGTGAATAACTCCTTGCCTACACATTATTTTCCGCATCAATGGTCTACATCACCAATAGACTATTACCTTCTTTCTGATATTGATCAAGTTAGTAGTAAAAGCCAATTTCAGATTCCTGCTCTTAACTCATATCATGCTGCAATATTTATTTCATATAATGTTTTCCCAAACTATAACACAAACATCTTTTTCTATAGAGATTATAAGCAACTAAATTTTGATCATTGCGTTTCTCAGCTTAAATCCATTGACTTCTCTGGTGTCTACGATAGTTCGGCAATAGATGAAAGTGTTGGAAGCTTTAAATTGATTTTACACCGTTTCTTTGAAGATAATGTTTCACAGCGTAGAGTTGTAAGGAATAAAGTAGATAACCAGTGAATGAATGATAATGGCATATATTATGCTAAGCGTGTTAGGGATTTAGCGTACCGTACTTATAGGCGGAATAGATCGGACGCTAATTTTGCTAGTAGAGCTAGGAACAAGTAGCTGTAATAAGGAGACTTCGTAGGAATTATTGTATGAGGATTTTTTCAGATGAATTTAATCAATTTTCTTGCATGACTGACATTATGGAAGATGGTACAGATTATACAGCAAGTTCGAAAGGATTTAGTTTTTGTAATGTTAATGAGAATGATATCTTGAATGCACTTTTTAGTATTAAATCTGAGGCTGTTGGTGCTGATGGTATACGTATTCGTTTTTTAAAATTTATTTCTCTAGCCATACTACGTCATTTAACGTTTATAATTAATAAAGTTTTGACAACTTCAGTTACTCCTAAGATATGGAAAGTTGGTAGGATAGTTCCGATTCCAAAGATTAAGACACTTCGAAATTGTTCCAATTTCCGCCCTATAAGCATATTGTCAGTCTGTGCTAAGACATCAGAGATTATTATAAAAGATCAAATGATGTCGCACTTGAATAGGGGCAATATGATTCACTCGTGCCAGTCAGGACTTAGAAATGAATACAGCATTACTTGTGTTATCTTAGATATCACGGAGTCCATTAGGGAAAATTTGCATATGAAAAAAGTTAGTGTATTAACCCTTTCGGGACGGAGTTTTATTTTGCAAACCAATTTATGCATGGTAAAATTTTTTTCATATTCTAAAAGGTATGATAAAAGTATTATGTTCTCCATACTTAAACATTTTAAATTCGTCCTTTTATCCTGGGACATATAATCCCAACAAGTATTTTCATGGGGCATAAAATCCCAATCAGTGTTCTCGAAGAGCGATTCGAAATCAAAAAGATAACTAAAATATAAATATTTTTAGATTTAGATAAAAGTTTACATTTATTTTTAACATTTAAGGAATGCAATTAGGTATTTATTTGTGGAATGGCCCAAAACACTTGTAACATAAGGCGTTGTTACAACCTGAGCATATCATCTTTTTTCGCTTTTTAATGCCAAGTGAAGAACAGCGGACACAGAGACAACGCTGCTCTTACTCTACTGGCAAGTGGTCTCCAATATTAATGCTATCCGTTTTTGGACGTTTGGGAGTTCTACCTCCCTGGCGATTGCGTTGAAAATAAAGAAAAAAGACAGTTTGAAAATTGCTGGGACGTATTATCCCAGTAGTCCCGAAAGGGTTAATATTTTTAGATTACTGTAAGGCATTTGACTCGATTAGTGATAAACTTTTGATAAGTAAACTCTCCCGTTTCTTTGGTTTTAGCTTCAGCGCATGTAAACTCATTTTTTCTTTTCTGAGTGAACGTTGTCAGTTTGTTCAAGTTGAAGAAAACGCCTCTCGTATGCTTTCAACAAATCGAGGGATACCTCAGGGTTCCATCTTGGGTCCCATATTATTTCTTTTATATGTTAACGATATTTTTCATGAATTATCTTTCTTTAAGGCTGATGATATTCAGCTACTAACAGCATTTGATTCATTAACTTTGCACGAATCTGTGGAACGAATTAATTGTGAGCTTGATCACTTAGCTGCCTGATCACGACGTAATTTTTTGCAATTAAGCCCTACGAAATGCAAAGTTATGATTTTTTTCAAAAATACGATTGCTTTAAATATTGTGCTTAACGATGAATTGTTGGAAATTGTGCCTCATTACAAAGCGCTTGGCATTATTTTAGATGACAAGTTAACGTTTAATAATCATATAAATTTAGTTATCTCTAATAGAGCATATTCATTACTTTTTCCCAGACACGTTTCTTTGACAATGGCAAGATCATTTCGGGTAAATATTGTTAGATTATAGAATATGGTTATACCTTATCAGGAGCAAAAGATTTTCTCACACTTTGTCAAACTTTGCAAGTATTTTTTTTTTTATCGAATTTGTAATTAATTTCCTGCGTTAAAATTATTATAATTATAGCTAACTAAGCACAGTGGTTTTTATACTGTGGAAGTTGTAAAAATTTGCCAATTAAGAGGCTAGTTCAATGAAACTTCATCTCAAATAATTCTTTCCAGAAACTTTTAGGTGTGTGCAAACTTCTGTTATTAATATACATATATAGAAATGTTAATTAATTATACAAATTGTATTTTATTAGAACATAAATTGCTTTTGTATTGTGGATTAGCCAATTAGGCGCTATGGGCTTGCGGCATTCTTTTTTTGAAATAAATAAATAAATTCCTTTAAACATAAATAAATATGTGGTTTATGAGAATCTCATGAAATATTTATATTTGAAGGAATCAAGCACAATTAAAGTAAATTAATATAAAAAAGATTCTAAATAATAAATTTTCTTGTTAAAGTTAATATTGATATGTATTTTTCAACATAACATTAAACAACCTGCAGATGCGTGATGAAATTACTTTCAAGTCATTCAAACACAATTATTTTATCAGTTCACTATATATTACAAAGCAAAAAATTAAAGAGCGAAATAGCCTCATTTGTACTAACTGGTCTTGTTATTTTATCTTTAAAAGAAAAATAGCAACTGTGTGATCTTTTCGGTGGCATCTTATTAATATTCTGCGCCGGTACACAACTGTTGGTGGTTAGATTATTAGTTCTTTGACTAAAATTATGTGTGTATTAATTTTCCTTCATACTGGTTTTATTACTGCATTATACCTGAGCTAAATCGCAGCTTTGATGCGTTGACGAAGTAGTACAAATTAAGCTTTTTACTAAGGTCTTGTCTACAAAGTGTAAAAAGGTCTCTCAGAGCCCCTATCTCCGGATCCGTAATAAATAAACACTAGAAATTTTTAGAGAAATCACCATAGCCGCTATAACAAAAAATCACAAACCTTAAGAGGTATTCCAAAAGTGACGTGATATTCATAAAATAATTTGTATGTATGCTAAATCGCTATAAAAAATTTAAATTAATAGTAAGGTCATTTTCTAGAGGCCTACTATGATCGTTATAACAAATTTAGAAAATTAAATTAAAAATTAAAAGATGACTCATACATGGTGGGGAACCCTTCGTGTGTGAGACAAATAAACATTTGGCGGATTTTTATTAATTTTTCCAACAATTGTTTAATAACAGCAACCAAAAAATTAATGTGTGAAAAGAACTTTTAGATTTGAACCTCGCTTCTAGTAGTATATGCCGAATTTAAATACCCTTCACCATGTACACAAATCTAATTTAGTGAAGTAACTTCAATAAAGAAAAAAAAAACAATTATTTGGGAGACAGAGAATCAAAAAATAAAAAAAAAAGAGAAATTAATTAATAAATGTATGTAGTTTTACATAAAAATTTCATCGGCTCTTAATGGGTTAAGCATGATCAAAAAAAATCGTATTTCCTAAAAAAGCTCTTTAAAAGCTTTTTTTAAAAGCTCTTTAAAAGCTTTTTTTTAATAATAACATTTTAAAAAATATAGGTCATAATCATACTTTTCTAAGAAAAGTTTAGAGGTCCATAACTTGAAAAATATGGGCGATCGCCGATTTTTTCCATTGGTTTTTTTTTCTTAGTTTAACATCCTCTTTCGTCCTATATTTTTTTTTTATTGGAGTTACTACATTGTTCCAAACGATATTTAAAACTTAAAGGCAAACGTGGTGTTTTGCCCGCTGCCTCAAAGGACATTAACCGATCCTGCTGATTTTCAAAAGCAAAATTTTTGAAACTATGATCGATTGGTGTATTTAAAGTTTCCCTATCTCATCTATTTCCTTGACTGACGGACATCGCTCAACGACTTCGCTATGCAGAAGAAGTCCGAATACATATACTTTAATATGTTCGGAAATGGATATTGTAAAAATACAAACGGAATGACAAACTTATATATGCTCTTTTTCCCCTTTTTGTGCTGAAGGGTATAAAAAGAAGTTCATAATTTATTATTACCGCTAAGCAGTTCTAAAAGTAGACTTCTATCAAATCAATTTCCAACAAAAACAAAAATCTTAATAAGAACTTAAAGTATTTTAATTGCAATTTTGTTGCATTTAGCGTTTGTAAAGTTGCAACTAATTTAATTTGTTTGATACAGCATCACAATATTGAAACAAGTTGTTGCCATTGGAGAACAATACTCCACCTCCTTTTTAAGGAAATGCACTCGCTCGCCTATTGAAGAACAAAAATCACACATTAAATATATTGCATCTTAAACAAAATCTATAAAACAGCAAAAACAAAAACTTAACAAAAGTACAAAGTAAAATAATATTGTTTTTTAGTTGGAGTTTTCTTTTAATTTTGTTCGAAATGAAGTGTATTTGAGGATACAGCGCCAGTGCCTCAATTTGCTGTTCATATCAGTTTCATGGAACTATGGTCACGATTCTGTAATAATGTTTTCTTAAATATTGCCATTCAACTAGTGTACGAGTTAAAATTATTGAACGGGCTGCCTGCCTGTTTGCCGCACTAAATAAAACAACATCTCAACATCTTTTCTTTTCGCCTGTTTTCTCTTAATAAAGCACAGTGTTGTAAGGTTATATTGAAGACATCATTCATGTTTAAAAAAAATTAGTTTATTAATGTTGCGAAAAGCTTATTTACATATATCGTCTAAAGACTAGCCCCTGAATTTGTGTTAAAAAATGGAATAGTATTCGCTTTTCTGGTTAGCAATGTTAGAGTCTAAGAGGTGCTTCGGGCTTAGTTAGGTTCTAAACCCTAAAGAGGATTAAGTGAAATATTAAGAGATGTAAACACTCCTAAATTTTAGTTTCTTTGTTACTTAGGTTATGGTAAACATGAACTATTATTGCAGAGTGAAAGCTTTTAAGTCGCCCTAGCTCAGCGATATATTTGAACTCTGCCTGCAATTCGGAAATTGATTTATAATTGAGAAGATATCATCTTTTTAAGAAGTTTACCAGGAGAAACCATCAGGGCCGCTAAACGCTGAATAGATAACTAGGCGATTTTTTCGTTATTGGCGCGTCATTGTAAGTGCGATAAAGAAACATTTAGCGTTCAACCTACTTTTAGATCTAGAGTGATCTAATTGTTGTACTCGTATTAACGAAATTGAGTATAATAAATACTATCCCTTTATGTAAAATAAAATATTGAAGATAGATACGAAATACTGAGAGGTTCTTACGAATCCATGGTCTATATGACGCTGCGTCATTCATAAGCCCGAATAAGAGAAATTATATTCTTATGTCACAGAATGATCGATCTAGATTGACTTCCGTAACATTAAAGAGGACGTATGTATTTTACGATATTAACCTTCCTTTCATCTTAATAATGTCAAGAATATGGTCTTGTTACTATCAGATAGAAACACCGATACAGTATACAAATTCAAGGGATTTAGAGGAGCTAATGATTCGCAGTAAAGACAAATGTTGAGTAAAAAAGAAAAATTTATAGATTTAGAAAACTTGCCACTTTTGGATAATATGGCGTAAGCTAAAATGAGAAAAGTTCAATTTTTCTAATGCATTGAATTTATAGCAAAACAACTTAATGCTAGGAACACCACTAGGACGAACGATGAATATCGTTTAACACGGCGAATTCATTGTCAAAAATTCATTGTAAAATAAAACTGCTGTTATAGTTTTGGAAGTTGTTTATCTTTTGTGAGCTTCTAGGGTGACCATAAAAAAATATAATTAAAAAAAATGAAACAATAACAAAAACACAACTCAGAATTATATTTATATTTTAATAATCAACTGTGCATTTATTTTAAATGCTGCAAAAAAATAAATAAATTGTTGCAGCAAAGTAATTTTATTTACTTGAATACTGTACTGATTTATTCGCTGTACGCCGGCATAGGAAACAAAAATACATCTATTGCAAAGTTAGCCACGTATTACGTGATACTATTAACGTCAATACCTGGTCGTGTGGCCCTTAACCTGACGGTGGTCTTACCACTGAGTGAAATACAAAGCGTCGACTAACGCCCTACACTGGCGTAGCCAACAAAGTTGCAATTTCAAGAACATGGCTAACAGGACCATAAACTACCCCTTGTTTGAGGATTGGAGACTATCCAACCTCGTCTGTTAAGAGTGGAACAGCATACTTCCATCTATTCCGCACCATCCCTGCAGACACAGACTTTTTAATCGCAGCCACCTCGTGTACCCCGAAGGGACCTCTCTAATAACCGGCTACAGAGATTAACCGATCTCTGTATGGGCTTTAGATTCCCGTGGTGCCAGTATAACTATGAACACTAGTGAGTGCTTCAACAGTACTCTGCTGTCTAATCAGATTTAGTGCCTGCTCACCGGGGTACTGGTTCCCCGAGAGCACTTCGTCTGAACCTAGATTAACTCAGTCGTACTCTTAGTACCCCCGGGGGGAGTTAGCCGTGTCTGGCGGATTTCGTCTGACGTTACGATTATATGCATTTCATATACACAAGTCTTTTTTATCATTCACGACAAATGTTCGAATATTCGCGACCAAAAATTGGAAGTTCGTCTCAGATGTGTTCCTAACGTAAGTCATTGACTCTGGCGGTTATCCACAAGCTATATACTCAAAAATTTGAGTAGTATTACTAAAAATTGTTCTGAGTGGTATCAACAGCAAGGATAGTGCTAATCTTCTTATTTAAAAAAATCCTACTTTAAGAACGAAATCATTAAGCACACAATTTTGAACTTTTGCTTTAAAGAAGCCTCTTTGGTTACTAAAGTGTTACTAAAAAACACGTGGCTAGAAAATGATATTATCACATCGAAAGCGCTCGCCTAACGTACCAATTATACAGCCAGAGACGACAGTTTTCACCGAAAGTTACAACATATTTATAATTCAAGTTATTGCTCAATAGCTAAGCTACTTAAAACAATTAAATTTTTTTCCAAAAGTGAAATATGTACACAAAAATCGGTAATAAATTTTAGAATTTTTTCCCTTCAGCCCACTGTTATTGGGTATCTTATAAACATACACAATTTATGCGCCATACTCTTGTACATGTTGCTAAAGAAAATTGCAATTTTTGAAAAAAAAAAGAAAATAAAAAAACTCTTCTCATTTTTGTTAAGTTTGATATAAACAAAAACAACTGCAACAGCTACAACATTAACAATAATAACAAAACAAAAAAAAAACAAGAAACATTTATTTCTGGCTTAAGATTTGTTTAACGGATAAAAATAAAATTGTTCATTTAAAGTAGCTGCTGTTCGATTGGTGTTATTGCTTCTGTTGATAATGTTCAATATAAAATTTGTTGTTGCAGTTGTTGTAGCAACAATATTAACTACAGCAGCAACCACAACAACAACAACAACAAATACAAAATTTCAATTGCCCACCCTCTTCTTACTTAACACCAACATTATGATTATTTATGAGAGCAGTAGCCAACATGTACTGGGCCTTTTTTTTCTTATTAATTTTTTATTTCTTGAGCTGAGAAGAAAATTGACTGGCAGCGTTTAATCCAAAAAAAAAAAAAAAAAAAATAATTGTATTGTGTTTGAGTGTGTCAATCATTAATTTATAATTAAGGAGTTCATTGATTTTAAAAGTATGTTCAATTTCTTTAACTGCAATTGCTCGTCCAGAGGATAGTCAAGCCTACAAAATCTCATTTAGTCAACGAAATGTAGCAGTCATAAATTAAACCTTAACATCAAACGGACACTATGCACTAAGGAGTATATAGCGTGAGCAATTGGCACTTTTCATCCAAATAAATCCCCTTGTGTGGAAGACATCAATTTGAAATTCCTCCCGCTGTGAAAGACGCAGTGCAAATTTCAAATAACCGGAGAAGTTAAGTTTTTTCAGAATTCGTTGAACTGTGTTTTTTAAATGATAGAGAAAAAAAAAATAGTTATATACGATCACACTAACTGTGTATAGAGGTTCCAAGATTAAATGGACTGAGACCTGTAAAGAAACCATTTAAGACATTTGGCTTAAACCTTCATATCTGTAACAAAAAATAGGTTAAAAATAATTACTGATTTTGGATGATTTCTCTCAGTGACAAAAGCAAACCGAAAGCTTGGGCCTTGACATGAAACTTGCATTGTTAAGAAAACTATATTATATAATGATATTAAATCCAAGTAATACGAGGGTTGGCTCTAGAGAAAATTTAACTAACATGATCAAAATTCTTTCTAAGAGTGTGTCAGGATTAAAAACCTGTCATATAAATGCTCAGAGCTTGAATAATAAGCTTGACGAATTTCGTATTATGTGTGAAAACAGTAACACCGATATAATTTGCATCTCAGAAATACGGTTTTTCCCAAATGTCGATAGCAGTATGTATCATTTATATGGTTATCGTATTTTTCGATCAGACAGATCAACAAACGGTGGTGGTGTTGCAGCATACGTAAAATCAATTATTCCATGCAAAGAGAAAAGTAAAAATGATGCAGGGGCGAACATTGAATATATTTTAGTAGAAATTTGGAACAACAGTGAAAACATATTAATTGGAACTATATATAGACCCCATAAAAGTAATACAACCATATAATCTTAACAGGTGACTTTAACTCAAATATTTTGAAAGAAAGCAGCCTTGTAGGAGTCATGTGCTCTATTGGATTAACTTAAGTTAATAATAGATTACCAACTCACTTTAAAATTTAATGCCGTTGGTTGTGATGGTATTTATCCAAAGTTTATTAAGCTCACACTTCCCTATACACTAGTTTACTTCACCCATTTTTTTAACACGATTTTAACTACGTTCTAAACTGTTTGGAAACATGGCAAAATTATACCAATACCGAAACCACATAAAAGTTATCGACCTATTGCAATTTTGCCTTATCTGTCAAAGGTATTTGTAAAATTAATATACTCGCAACTAAGCAATTACTTACATACTAACTCATTACGTAAGGCAATCTGGATTTAGGACAAAACATAGCTGCCTTACCACGCTAATTGACGTATGTGCAGAAATAAGGCGCCATATTGATAAACGCCAAATGATGTAATTTCTTGTTTTGCTTGACCATTCGAAAGCATTTGATACTGTGCACCATTCCATTCTTTGCCTTAAGCTAAAACAAATGTGCAATTTCTCGTCAACAGCATTAAAACTTTTATCCTTATACCTTAGTGTCAGAAGTCAAAGCTTATACTACAAAAGCACTGTCTCCAGAAGTTATATGATGCTAAGAGGAGTACCCCAGGGATCGATACTTGGGCCACTGTTATACTCTATATACGCTAGTGATCTATCTTTGCAAATAAAGCATTGTCAAACACAAATGTATGCTGACGATGTACAACTGTACATAAGTTGTATTGTATCAGACGCATCTAATTGTGTACAACTAATTAACCAAGATCTACATCAAATTTATCTATGGGCATCTGTAAATGGCTTGAGGCTAAACCCACGGAAATCTGTTGCTTTAGTGATGAAATCATCAAGACACCTTACAACGTATCTTCCACCAATTCAAATTAATAACACAACTATAATTTATGTAGACACTGGAAAAAATCTTGGTGTAACTTTTAATAATGAACTTAATTGGTCAGATCATATTAAAATCAACTGAGGAAAAACTTTCTCTATGTTAAGAAATCTATGGATGTCTCAACATTTTACACCGTCACACATCCGAATGCTACTAAGCAAAACATATTTACTGCCAACTCTAATGTATGGTTGCAAACTATTTGCTAGTTGTAATTCTGAATGTAGACGAAGGCTGAATGTAACATATAATAATATTGCAAGATATATTTTTGGTATTAGAAGATACGAAAACATTTCACGATATGCAAATAAAATTTATAATGTCACTTTTGATAATTTATTAAAGTGCCGAATACTTATCTTCTTGCATAAAATAATATACAATCGACAACCATTCTCAAGGTCGAATGGAGGTAACAAGATAAATAGCATTAAGTATACAAAAGCGATATCTGAGCAATACATTTTCATTAATTCAATTCGTCTTTGGAGCCAATAACCATCTCAAATACAAATTATTAGCAATGCAAGCCATTTCAAATCTGCCATATTTAGGCACTTTACGTAATTATTTTACCTTCTAAATAACCACTTTTTGCCTTAATTTTATCCTTTTTGTTTATTATTATGTTAATTATAATTAAAATAAAATTGTTAGTTATTATTAATAATTTTGATAATTGTTTAAATTTACTATAATATTTAAATATCTATAAATATGCCAAATAACTAAGCAATACTCTAATATAAGAATTGTTCTTGTTGTATTGTAGTAACATAAGTAATAAATAAATAAATAAACTTCAAGGTATGTCCTGAAGGATTTCAACGTGTTAATGTCTTCTGTAAATTAAAACTTCGAAACCACTCAAAATTTTTTTTAAGTTTTTTTTTAAGCCTAGGCTACATCATCTGGACTTTCATCTCATCTGGAGTCATCTTTTATAAAATAAAATTATTAAAAAATTTTAAAGTTTTGCAATCGAGAAAAATCTTGATAAATTTCAAGTCCTTTGAAATTATATTAAGTTTTTTTATATTCGCTGGATTATTATGAATTATAAGTTTCTATTTGTTTTCATTGCCGTAAAAATTATTTATGAAATTTTTATAAAACATTCATTCTGTCATTTCTTTTGTTATCGATGGCCACTAATATTTTCTTTCCTTCCCTGTCCAATAAAATAAGACCCCTCTTTTAAGTTAATTAAAGGCGTCCCAGTAGTTTCAGGCGTTCAAAAAGTTGCAGTGGCTCTTAAAATTTTACAATCATTCTTTTATAACTGAGTTTTAAAATACTTGAAATTGTGAGTCTATTTAAAATATTTTTTTATCAAAGTTAGCTCTTCTTATATTTAAATTTATAATAAATATTTTTAGAATCTTAATTCGAGGGCTGCTATATATATTTCTGGCCTGGCAACACTGAGTGCTGCCAAGTGCAATCTGACATTTCCATTGGAAAGTTTGTCATTTTCAGCATAATCGTACTCAAAACGTTTTGACGTACGACCATTATTTGTGTTGTTTACAGTGACTTGAAAAAATTAATATAGAAAAAAATGGAATTAACTCGTGAACATTTTCGTGCCATCATTTTTCACAACTTTCGACGTGGATTATCACGACAAGAGTGCATTGATGAACTTAAATCTTTGTATGGCGATGAAGCACCATCCTATAGCACTGTGAAAAATTGGTATAATGAATTTAATCGTGGCCGAAGCTCGCTCAAAGACGAATTCCGTGAAGGTCGTCCAAAAACGGCTGTTGTGCCAGAGAACATTGATGCCGTGCGTGAACTCGTAATGCAAGATCGACATGCGACATACCGAGAGATAGAGACATCCTTGGACATTTCTTCCACCAGCATACATTCGATACTGCATGAACACCTGGCCGTAAAAAAGGTTTGTTTTTGTTGGATCCCGCACAATTTGAAAGTCGCTCAGAAAAAGGATCGTGTCGATTGGTGCAAAGAAATGATGCAAAAATACGATTGTGGTGCTTCAAAAGACGTTTATAAGATCGTCACAGGTGACGAATCATAGATCTATGCGTATGAGCCCTAAACGAAACAACAATCGACCGTGTGGGTCTTCAAAGACGAGCAAAATCCAACGAAAGTTGTTCGTGGAAGAAGCACTTCGAAGCAAATGGTCGCCTGTTTCTTCGGCAAAACTGGTCATGTGGCGACTGTTCCGCTTGAGCAACGTAGGACGGTCACTTCTGAGTGGTACACTACAATTTGTTTGCCTGAAGTCATCGGAGAAATTCGAATAATGAATCATTGTTCACCATGACAATGCGAGCTCCCACACATCGGCTCAAACCAGAGAGTTTTTGACCGGCCAAAACGTCGAATTAATGGGTCATCCGCCGTACAGCCCTGACTTGGCACCTAATGACTTCTGCTTGTTTCGCACATCAAGAAAAAAATGCGTGCTCAACGATTTTCGTCGCCAGAAGAAGCTGTTGAAGTGTTCAAAAACCATGTTTTAGAGGTGTCTCAATCGGAGTGGAAAAAGTGCTTCGACAACTCGTTTGAGCGCATGCAAAAGTGTATAAATCATGCTGGAGAATACTTTGAAAAACAATAAAACCATTTTTGATTATAAATATTCGCATTTTCACTATTAGGCCAGAAATATATAGAGCAGCCCTCGTATTACTTTATATTAAATATTTGCTGTCACGATAACTTTCACTTAGTACACACATTGTTATTACGATTTTTATTTTCCATCAAATTTGATCCATAACATGATGACTTGTCTAACAGAACCATGAATTCAAATCATTTAAATTTCACAAAACTATAAATCAATAACCCTATGATCATCTTAGATATATTTGTGTGCATGAAAAATCTGAAAAGCAAAAAAAAAAAAACGACAAAACAATTGTGTTTTTTAAATATTCATGTCATCCTGAGCGTTTTGAATTCATTTGCTATGAAATGATATTTGTCTCGTTTAAATTATATTAAATGTACAATATCAACTGGCAACTTATGCTAAACCCAGTCCTGTTTTCTTAATAAAATATATATACAGACACATGAGTATACAAAGCAATATTCAGAAAGGACCTCTTTTCAACAAAAAAATAAAATTAAAAAAAAAAATAAAATTCGTAAACAATAGTATCATTTTTATTGTTCATTGTCATATATCACCACAGTTTCGTAACCAGTTAAATGTGTGTGATAGCTTTGTACTGAAGACGTTTAACATAAAATAACTTTTTTGTGTTTTTTAAAAGTACGCTCCCTGTATGTCTGTCTGTCTGTTTGTCAGCATGTTAGTCTTGTTACGGGCATCTGAATAACAATCCATTGATCGTTATTGTCAACGCGACTATGGTTTTGTGTGAAAGATATTCGTATCTTTCAACTGACACAAAAGACAAGTATTGCACGATCTTTTCTCTTACTTTTTTTGGTTTGCATTGGATTGTTTGAAACATTTTGTATTCTGTTTTGTTTTTTTCGGTAGGTTTTTGAGTGATTTATTTAGTTTGTTGCAATTCTTGAAATTATTTGCAAAGCTTTACTTTTTTTTTATTAAAAACCTTCGCTTAAAGGCAACTTGTGCTTTATTTTGTTGGAATATTCATGTAGTTTTTGTATGTTTTAAAACAGAGAGAGAGAGAATTTATTTGGATATTGACATTGTTGTTTGCATATCTTAACACATTTTAAAATTCTTTGTAATTTCAACACAACAAAAAATTTCAAAGAATATTCAAAACACAAAATATTTGACGATGGATCTGAGTTGGCCAAAGATTTATATTGAAAGATTTGTTTACGATGAGTTTTAGGCAGATAAGCAATAAAGTCAAAAGCTTTCTTGCAACTGACAAGTGATTTATCAGCTTTGGATTTTTTTTTTAAATGAAAATGTTTGTTCTTAAATAAAATAAATACAAAATCTGATATTTAACAATATTTATTGTAGTGGATTATACATTAATTATTTAATAGTTCTTTTTTAACAATATATTAAGGCCCTCTCCTATTACCTATTATCTACGAGAAGCTACACGCAGAAAAACAACATGGTTGTGATATGGTCACAATAACAATAATATGTTCCCTATAACAATCTATAGTTGCGACAACCAAATTATAGTTGTTTTCCACATAACTTTAGTAACGATATTCTTTGTTAACATTTAATCATTATATGATTAAAAAACAACTGAAAAAATCCTAACCCCAACCAAAGTTTTTTAACATAATAAAAATAGTATAATATATTTAACCACAATATATTATTATTAATAAAAGTATGATTAATGCTAATAAATAATGTTTACATTTAAAACTATTTTGTTTTAGGAATTGACGGCTCATGCGTATGCTTAAAATTTAAATATTTATTTATTGTTAGAGCAAATAAAAACAATAAAAATGAATACACAAAATAATAAATAAATAAATAGATTTTTTATAATTTTGATAACAAATCAAATCATACATAAAACAATAAATAGCAAAGTCTTCCATTTCATGAAATGTTTGCACCTGGAAGATCATATTATGATTCAGTTGCATGATACTTTCAACCATATTGTGATATTTTAATTCTAGCATTTAGTTTTACTATTTGACCATAATATTATTACACTTAATGACATAACATATTGTTTTGATATAAAACATAATAATGTATGCTCTTTACCATGTTATTAATATGCGAAACAAAAAAATGGTTCTAGGCCCAATTATATTATAGCTAAATGTCACAATATTATAATATGTTTACAATCACAATGCTCTCAGATAATGGTTACCTCAATCATGTTTTTTCTTTGCGTATAGATATTAGTGTGTTCCTTTAATTTCTTAAGTTTCTCAGTAAGAAGTTAGAAATACTACCAAGAAGAAGTCCAAAGCAACGGTTTTTATCTAGGCTAGTGATTTCTTATTGTCGTCTGATAATTGTCGATGCTCCTTCTCATCAGAGATCCCTAAATAATTGCCAGCATTTCTTTTATAATGACATCCCTAAAGCCTTTAATATCAATTTGCATCTGTCCGTGGTCTTTTAACTCAACCCATTATAGAGCTTCGATTGTCTGCCTGTAGCTGCTGTAGTCAAGGTGGTAAGCACGTTGACTACGAATCTTGTTGGCCATTGTTCACCCTCTCCGCAATAAATAAAATACAAATGTTTTTTTTTTCTATTTAATGGTATAAATACGCAATCAAAGTTAACTTTACAACATGTAGCCTCCTTCGTTGATACTTCTTCATAACATATTCGCCGGCGAAGTAAAATAACTAATATCTGCTGTCTTATTTCCCATCTATCCTTTTCTAAAGAATGCCAGAAAAGCTACTTCTCTTACAAAAAATAGTATAAAAGCGCAGCCCTCACCATAACCATTTCCCAAACACATGAGTATTCAGCAAGTATAACACCTCTGTATTATAAACAAACAGGTTTTCCTATTGTTGCAGACATGACACCTGCAATCGCTCTTTCGGTCCCAAAAGTCAGCTAAGCAAAACTTGAATAAATATGATTTATATGTCGCTTAATCCCCAGAAAAAAATATCGGTCAACTAGCGCAGTAGAAGCTGATACTTCTTGGTTATCCTCATATTCTAGTCTTCCATAATAGCACCTGAATCGAACATCCAGTTTAGAACACTTAAACTTCATCGTTGGATAGTTTATTTCTGGAGTAGTGTCAGCGCTACTTCATTGCCTACATTATGGTGTTTTTCTTTCGCCAATGCTTCTAAGGCTTACCTTTAAATTGAAATCAATGCCCTGTGTAAAAAAATCAAACTTTTTGCTAATAGAATATAATTTTCTACACCTTATTGGAAGGTTGTTCCAATCCCTCCATAGTCTTCATTAAACGGTGCGACCTCATCGCTAAACGTCTTGTTTTGTGCTCTGTAACCATCACAGAGCTACATCTATATAGTTAAGTCTAATGTAGAGAACAGGCTGTCCTTCCCATTAAAAATCGGCTTAAGCTATTTCACAGTTGATTACGGTTTTTCTTTGTCCAAATTATTAAGCATCCATGAAGCATAAGTTGCAATGGACAAGTGCTTCCAAAATAAAATAATTTATTTATTTACATTCTTGTATAGAAGCCTACTTCAATAACTATAATTTTCATTTTATTAATTTTAAACCGTCGTAAAAAAAACCCCACTCAACTCTAATAATTTAAAACTCTGTTAATAAAATTTTCTATCATGAATTTTTAATAATGAAATCAAAAAATTTTAGCCCACATCATTCCATGTTGCTGCTGTTTATGCTATTAACATTTTTTTTATCCATGCACACCAAATCTCGATATCAGAATACTTAAATAAATTTATTGTACTCAATGAGCATGTGCAGCAAACTGCAGCAGCAGCAGCAACAACAACAACAACTTAAATAATGTTTTAAATTGCAGCAAGATCTTAGTGAACATACTTTATGTGAAATTTTCGTGTTTTTGTCATTTTATCCATTATTACTACTAAATATAATTCTATTTATATGAATATTTTCTTTTACCTGTTTTTGTTGCAGTCGTTTTTTGCTGTTGTTGTCTTACGTACATGTTGTGTTCATGCCTCTGTCTATTAACTCATTGCCAAGTAATATAATAAATATTTTTTTGCTAATATTGCCAATTCTACAACTTAAAGAATACAAACAATGCTGAACAAATGTGAGCAGGAACAATTAAGAATTCTATATGTTTTCGTACTGAATTTTAAATGCCCTTCAACAAATAGGAGTATATTTTTCGAGGGGTATTAACTATTCACAACTAACTACAAATTTACGTATTACATTTTCATTATCTGTAAAAATCTTATTAATAAAACAAATAAGAGTGCTATAATCGGCTATTTCGAATCTTATATTCCCTATATGTAAATCTACTTTAGTAAAGTAACTCTACTCAAAAAAAAATAATATTGGGGTGACAGAGAGAGAATTTAAAAATAAAATAAATTGGTACTATATATTTTTATTTATTTATTTATTACAGTAACCAACTGAGCCCTAAGGGCCATATATAGTTGGTGGACTACAAGTATTAAAAGATGTACAAGAGTAGGCAGCAAACTTATAATAATAATTAAAAAGTTATGAAATTAAGCAAATAAAAAAAATAATTTTAAAAATTAATTATTGGAATATAACAGAAATATATAATAATAAATAGAATATATAAAAAATAGAAAAAGTAGATCAGTTCAACTGAATCAACAGAAATATTTGACAAGCTTAACCTTGTATGAAATACATGTTAAGTGAAATTCTCTTAAGGAGCGTGGTAAAGAGATCCAAAACTTGGCAACCCGAACATGAAAGGTCCTTTCATATATTAAACCATTTATAACAGGAATTGGAAGCTGCGGGTTTCTGTCAGTCTGTCAGAAATTTAAATATTTGTGAACATATTCCTGGCAGCCTATAAGCATAACATTGTAGGAAAATACAAAAGATTTAATCTTAATAGAGTTTATAAAACTACACCCAAAAAATCGTTCACATATGTAGAAACATGATCATGAATTTTTAATTTATATACAAAACGTATAATTGTATTAAATAGTAAGACACACCTATTTAGGTCTTCGGCATTACAACCAGAATATACACATATAGAAAACACACATATATATCGACACAATACAAGTGGTTTGACATTATGAGGGCTGCTATATATATATATTTCTGGCCTGGCAACACTGAGTGCTACCAAGTGCAATCTGACATTTCCATTGGAAAGCTTGTCATTTTTAAGCAAAACGTTTTGACGTACGACCATTATTTGTGTTGTTTACAGTGACTTGAAAAAATTAATATAGAAAAAAATGGAACTAAATCGTGAACATTTTCGTGCCATCATTTTTCACAACTTTCGACGTGGATTATCACGACAAGAGTGCATTGATGAATTTAAATCTTTGTATGGCGATGAAGCACCATTCTATAGCACTGTGAAAAATTGGTATAATGAATTTAATCGTGACCGAAGCTCGCTCAAAGACGAATTCAGTAAAGGTCGTCCAAAAACGGCTGTTGTGCCAGAGAACATTGATGCCGTGCGTGAACTCATAATGCAAGATCGACATGCGATTGCAAAAATACGATTGCGGTGCGTCAAAAGACGTTTATAAGATCGTCACAGGTGATGAATCATGGATCTATGCGTATGAGCCCGAAACGAAACAACAATCGACCGTGTGGGTCTGCAAAGACGAGCAAAATCCAACGAAAGTTGTTCGTGGAAGAAGCAGTTCGAAGCAAATAGTTGCCTGTTTCTTCGGCAAAACTGGTCATGTGGCGACTGTTCCGCTTGAGCAACGTAGGACGGTCACTTCTGAGTGGTACACTACAATTTGTTTGCCTTAAGTCTTCGGAGAAATTCGAAAAACCAACAAGAGAAGACGAATCATTGTTCACCATGACAATGCGAGCATTCACACATCGGCTCAAACCAGAGCGTTTTTGACCGGCCAAAACGTCGAATTAATGGGTCATCCGCCGTACAGCCCTGACTTGGCACCTAATGACTTCTTCTTGTTACCGCACATCAAGAAAAAAATGCGTGGTCAACGATTTTCGTCGCCAGAAGAAGCTCTTGAAGTGTTCAAAAACCATCTTTTAGAGGTGTCTCAATCGGGGTGGAAAAAGTGCTTCGACAACTGGTTTGAGCGCATGCAAAAGTGTATAAATCATGCTGGAGAATACTTTGAAAAACAATAAAACCATTTTTGATTATAAATATTCGCATTTTCACTATTAGGCCAGAAATATATAGAGCAACAATCTTTCTTAAATAAAGGGACGAATATAAATTTTAAGCATACAACCTTCTTAAAGTGAAATTAACTTTTAAGATCAGACCACTTATATGGTCAGTGAATCCAAGATTTATGTCTAGTGTAACATCAAGACATTTCATTAGATCAACAAAATCAATAACCTAATCATTAATAGTTTAATCACAGTGGAAGTTGGTTTGAAAATCATCGCTTCCGTCTTTAAAGAATTAATACGAAAATTAGAATTTGTTATCCAGCGTGACACATCGGATAAAAGTGTCTTAATATCAAATTCGAAAACATCAATAAGCTGAAGATGACTCTTAAATAGCAGTTGTATATCGTATGCAAAAACGAAAGACTCACATTCAAAATAATTTAATAAATTAAAGAAGTCATTTATGTAAATCATGAAAAGTAAGGGTCCTATAACGGAACCCTGTGATACTCCACGGTTACTGAAAGACATTCCGAATTATGATTACCGCCGTGAACATATTGAGTACGAATTCACATAAAAATGTCATCGGCTCTTAATGAGTTAAGCATTTTTTAAAATAACTTGTATTTTCTTAAAGATCTCTTTAAAAGCTTTTTAATGATACCCTTATTGATATCTTAAAAAAATGGTGCACAATAGTACTTTTTCATGAAAAGTTCAGAGGCCCATAGTTAGGAATATATGGGCGAGCACCAATTTTTTTCGCCTGTTGTTTTTTCTTATTTTTTTATTCTCTTTCGCCCGATATGTTTGATTTTTTTTATTGGTGTTCCTTTTCTAAACTAGATTGGTTCCAAATGATATCGAAAAATTAGAGGCAGGCGTGGTGTTTTGCTCACTTCCTCAAAGGACAAGGACCGATCTAGCTGATCTTCAATAGTAAAACTTTCGAAGCTATGTCTGATCGAATGGTGTATTGAAAATTTTCCTATCTCATCTAGTACCTTGGCAAAGTTGATTTCAACCTGAACATAGACGGAGAAATGGATATGGCTCAATCGTCTTCGCTTCAGAATTCATATACTTAATGTCGGAAATGTAGAAATTACAAACGGAATGACAAAGTTTGTTATACCCTTTTTCACTTTTTTGGTGAAGGGTATAAAAAGAAAAAGCAAAGGTTTACTAGATAATAGCGATTATTTTTAAGGGGTTAAAAATTAAAATTTTAATAAACAACTCGTTAAAAATGAGATACTATTTATTACGAAAATTGAAAACCTATTATTATTTTGATGTACCATCTAACGATTCTTTTTCCAAGCAGTGCTTATTTCGTGAATGGTAACACTTACCTCATGTCTGATTCAGCAGATAATAATTTTTGCCTTCCGCTAAAAGTATGGTTGTGTATATGCTTGAATAACGCTTTGCTAAGTGGGCCTGCGACGACTTACAGAGGATGTCGATTTTGCCAAAAAAAAATCATCTTTTCAGATGAAGCTTATTTTGATCTTGGCGGGTATGTAAACAAGCTCAATTGTCGCATTTGGGTCACAAAAAACCCGCACCCATGATTGAAACCCGGTGCACCCAAAATGAGTCACTGTTTGGTGCGGAGTTTGGTTCAGGGGTATAATTGGGCCATTTTTCTATGAAAATGAGCAAGAAGTGGCCGTTACATGCAATGGCGATCGTTATCGGGCCATGTTAAGATGAACAGGAGGATATTGGCAGTCTTTGGTTTCAACAGCATGGTGCAAGGCGAAGATACACTGGATGTTTTGCGTCATGTTTTTAAAGATCGCATTATCAGCCGCAGAGCTGACGTTGTTTGGCCACCACGCAGCTGCGATTTGACACCGTTGGACAATTATTTGTGGGGTGCCGTCAAAGATAAGTGTTACGCCGACATGCCAAAGACAATTGACCCTTTAAAGGACAATATTCGTGAAGCCATTGGTGAAATACAGCTGCACACTATCGATAATGTGCTTAAAAATTGGACTAATCGTGTAGGCTACTGCAGGGGAAGCCGTAGCAGCTATTTGAATGAAATTATTTTCCATTATTAACCGGAAGGATTGTACTTTGAGAAAATATTCAGTATTTTTTCATAGCATTTTCAAAAAAAAAAGTTATTTCGGGGACCCTTATTATAAGCAGTTGTTAGTTTTAAGCTTTTTTAATTTTCTATTAAACTGAGGTTCTTTAAACTATTGAAAATTATGCCAGTATATTGTCAGCTAAGCAAACTGCTTTCTTGCCTTCGCGTTCGCGCAAATAACCATTTCATATACTTTTTTGCTAACAATCCTTACACATTTAACCTCATTATCATATACTCCACTTTGGGTTTCATCCTGTCGTCAACTGGCGATCGTTAAAATTAAAGGAAAAAAAACGTACGAAATTTTTAGCGTTCAATGTTCACATGACAAAATTGTCAATTGAAATTGTTTAAAAAAGCAGATGCACCATTAAGAAACAACAAGAATTTAACAACACCCAAACACGTTCTGGCAAAGTCATTTAAACACATTTTAAATTAAATGAAAAGCAGATACAGTCAATAATACTCAATTGGTAAGAAAGAGAGAAAAAATAAGTCGAAAAGAGATAAACTTAACAACTCAAAGACAAAAAAAAAAATAATAAATAAAAAAATGAGACAAGTTAAACCCTTTTAGCACATAAGTATTTCTCATTGACCGAACAAACATAATGAACAACAACCATGATTGTTTAAGCAAAACCGATCAAATTGATCATGAAAGATGTGTGTAAAAAAACAACAAAGGCAACAATAAAATTGAAAGAAAAATGGTAGAGATGATGTGGATCATCATGATGTTGGTGGTAGTTGTGGTGGTGGTTCTTCGAATGGTTGTATGTGTTTTGTTTAGTGTTGTTTCTTCTTGTTGAGTTCAAGCCAGAAATTGTATTGAGTTCTAAAAACTCTTATTGACGATGAAATATTCAGGGTCTAATCTTAAAGCTTAATGAGGTTTTTTTCTGGAACCAGCACTTCGGGCACAACCCCACTAGTTATGTTTAACGCATTGTGCCAGAAGTAAGGAATAAGGTTCTAGGAAGAATGATAGCGAAAGTAGTGATTTTAGTCATTTAAGTCTTTGCACAGTAACAGTAATAGGAAAAACCTCCGCTTGGAGTTCATTTTACGTACGAAATATTTGGCGAAAAAAGGAATTTTCTCTGTAATGCGATGTTGATAAAGAACGTGTGGGGCGTAATAAATTATTGCTTTCAAGAATAAGTTCCCTGCTTCAGAGGCCATTACGTGGTGGTTATAATAAAACAGTTAAACACATCCCAAATTGTGGCGATGCTCCCATGAGTCAATAGAGTTGGATTCGCTACTGTCACGCAGTCGATTAAATCTAAAATAGTCTTTAACCCATTAGAAGTCAAATGCAATTTTTTTAATTCATATTTATTTATTTATTAAGACAGGTACAATAAAACATAAAATAGGGATAATATAAAAAAAAATATTTTTGTTTGCGAGTTTTAGGGGTGTACTCGATTGAGTACACTGACCGCTCATGTGTGAAAATTTTCGAAACACTGTTTTTCTACACAAAGTGTTTTTAAGCATATCTTGCACTGTCAACGTACTCTGGAATGGCAAAGTTTTAAGTGATCTGATTATAATAATAGTAACACAAACGCACAAAAACAAATTCATGAATTAACAAAATAGTACTCTTACCAGTACACTGTTTACACGACACAAATCTGACTAATGTTTTTGCAGAAAAAATACAAACTACACACAATTATTCTTTCTGTTGCTTTTATTTGTTTTGTTGTACAGCCAAATAACGGTGCAACAGTCCCAAATTCTTTTTGTTTTCTAACTTGAGCTTTTAAGTACAGCTGTACTCAGGTGAGTACTTATAATGGGTTAAAGCACCTTATGATGGGTTAAAGCGCCGGCCCACGCATAAAAATTGTATTGTTTTCGGCCTGCTAACAAATAGCTTTTTTATATTATTACATGACTCCATTTTTAATTTCTTTTGTTTCTAGTTTCGGGAACGGCCGTGAATATAAAAATTTCTTTAACCAAACAACTTTTATTTATTTAAAAAAACGTACTACAAAACGTGTCCAGCACTTAAATATTGAACCTTTATTTATTTAAAAAAACCGTACCGCACTTAATTATTGAAGCTTTCTATTATGCTATTTTTCACTCTTTCTTTTTAGAATTGCAAATAAATCCACTCGAGTTTTATTCAGTAAAAATATGCATTTAGCTAGAGCAGCCTTCCTGTTCACAATACGTTTGGTTGCGGAAAGACTGCCACATACTGTTACTATGTTATCCACTGTCTAGCTAACGCTCCTTCGACAACAACACTACTTTTCTCTTTTTAATCAAGAATCCAGCAGTTGTACTTTTTACCATGCATTCGTCTTCTAAACAACTAAGACACCACTTAAGTCTAACAAGCAATAAACATTTTAATTTCTAATCAACTCTGTGTTGTGATTTGAACTCAAATGATGCTAACAACTTAAAACCAATGCTGCCTACGTGGCTGCTCAATATCTGTCGCCCACTTGTAAGTGACTAAAGAAACGACTAATTCGACTCCATTAACAAGATTGACACGGACAATAAAAACTTAAACTTAGTTCAAACAGATATGTAGACGATTTCCAATTTTTTTTTTTCATAATATTATAAAGAAAATTTGGTATCTTGGATACGCAATTTCCTCTTGAAATGCTTAATGATTCAAAGTTACTTAATTCATAAAAGGAATTTCTAAAACAACACGCTGTATAATGGAGTCCTTATGGCACTAGTCTCCGTGCTGTTTATTTATAATTCTAGTTATACCAAACAAAGTAGATAATTAACACTCTGTCTGTATATAACGGTTCAAAAGATACGGCCATATAAGTCAATTTACATCAGTTATGGGAACACTCTTTCATTTTTAAGTTTAAATTGTAAACTTGTAGAGATAGCCGAATAGGCAATACAGGTCCCTTGTAGGTTTCAGTTATCTTTCTATAACGTTTCAATAGTTTGGCCATATATATCAAATTGTATGAACTATTGGGACACCCTTTAATTACCAATCCCAAATTTAATGCTTGTTGTTGTAGCGGAGTTAGCAATACAGGTTCGTTGTAAACTTCAAGCATCTGTCTGCAACTGTTCAACTATTGGGGCGCCCTAAAATTTCTTATTTTGAATATTAATACTTGTTACTGTTACTGTCATAGCAAACGATATTCTGTATAATTTGCAAGCGTTTGTCTATAACGGTTTAAACGATTGGCCCATATATGTCAAGTTACTTCACCTATGGGGACACCCTTTTATTTTTAGATTTATTTTCTTATTACTTTTTGTCATTGGATGCCCTTTGTGGTGTCCGTTGCGGTTCATAATACGAGGGCTGCTCTATATATTTCTGGCCTAATAGTGAAAATGCGAATATTTATAATCAAAAATGGTTTTGTTGTTTTTCAAAGTATTCTCCAGCATGATTTGTACACTTTTGCATGCGCTCAAACCAGTTGTCGAAGCACTTTTTCCACTCCGATTGAGACACCTCTTAAACATGGTTTTTGAACACTTTAACAGCTTCTTCTGGCGATGAAAATCGTTGACCACGCATTTTTTTCTTGATGTGCGGAAACAAGAAGAAGTCATTAGGTGCCAAGTCAGGGCTGTACGGCGGATGACCCATTAATTCGACGTTTTGGCCAGTCAAAAACGCTCTGGTTTGAGCCGATGTGTGAGAGCTCGCATTGTCATGGTGAACAATGATTCGTCTTCTCTTGTTGGTTTTTCGAATTTCTCCGATGACTTCAGGCAAACAGAAGTGACCGTCGTACGTTGCTCAAGCAGAACAGTCGCCACATGACCAGTTTTGCCGAAAAAACAGGCGACCATTTACTTCGAAGTGCTTCTTTCACGAACAACTTTCGTTGGATTTTGCTCGTCTTTGAAGATCCACACGGTCGATTGTTGTTTCGTTTCGGACTCATGCGCATAGATTCATGATTCGTCACCTGTGACGATCTTATAAACGTCTTTTGAAGCACCGCAGTCGTATTTTTGCAACATTTCTTTGCCCCTATCGACACGAGCCTTGTTTTGAGCGACTTTCAAATTGTGCGGGATCCATGCAGTATCGAATGTATTCTGGTGGAAGAAATGTCCAAGGATGTCTCTATCTCTCGGTATGTCGCATGTCGATCTTGCATTATGAGTTCACGCACGGCATCAATGTTCTCTGGCACAACAGCCGTTTTTGGACGACCTTCACGGAATTCGTCTTTGAGCGAGCTTCGGCCACGATTAAATTCATTATACCAATTTTTCACAGTGCTATAGGATGGTGCTTCATCGCCATACAAAGATTTAAGTTCATTAATGCACTCTTGTCGTGGTAATCCACGTCGAAAGTTGTGAAAAATGATGGCACGAAAATGTTCACGAGTTAATTCCATTTTTTTGTATATTAACTTTTTCAAGTCACTGTAAACAACACAAATAATGGTCGTACGTCAAAACGTTTTGAGTACGATTATGCTTAAAAATTACAAACTTTCCAATGGAAATGTCAGATTGCACTTGGCAGCACTCAGTGTTGCCAGGCCAGAAATGTATATTACAGCCCTCGTATACATAAAAAATATGTATGTTGTGTGGGGACACCCTTTAATTTAATTTTTGCAAAAACTTCAGATGCTACTTGATGAGATTCCGTTGCACTTAACCTTAATATCCTCTGCTTTCAAACAGATACCAAAGTTGCTTTCTAACTGAGGAGAGTCCTATGTACAGGGCTGCTAGAATCTATTTTCTTCAAAATCTGAGCTTAATTTTATTTGAAGAATTTATTATTATTGTTATAATAAGCTACGTAATGGTATAATACATCTTACTAGATTAAAAATTTTTAAACGTACTTGACCTCAAAAAAACAATGTCAATTTTATTTAAATAAACAGACTTACACATTCACCAAGGTTAAGTACTATGATAAATATAATAATTTTTATTTTGTAAAAAAAGAGTACCACGCCTACTTTTGTTAAAGGTTAAAAAAAACACCAATAAAGTCCAAGAAATGCCCCAAATGTTGTGCCCTCATTTTCTGTTGCCAAATATCTAGTGAATATCTTTAAAATCTATTAAATGATGAACATGTTGCACAACAGTACAACAACGTATACGCTGTAATAGGAAAAATATGCATGCCATGAACACATAAACGTTAAATAAAAAAAATTAAATAAACGTTTTTGCAACAGGCTGTTGCTGCCGTTTGCTACCTTTACGCCATTAATGCAGATAAAAAAATCAAAAGAAAATTATTATTATGGCGGACGACATGTTATGGCCAAAATAAAAGCTTATAGTTTATCCAACAAGTCACGTTTTCTTTTTCTCTTAACTTTATATTAACTAATGCTGGCTCAATATCATTAACGGCAAACGTATGTATTTATTTTTCCTTCTGCCAATAAGTGTGTACATTGCTTTTTTAACGCAAACAAGCATGCTTATGAAAATGTTCAATGTTTCATATGAAATTGATGTTAAAGTCATCATTTTCATCATCATCCTTGTTGTCGTGGCTTTTTTCTGTCATTATAAAGGCACCACAATTTACAATTTTTTTATTTTATTTTTCGTAATATTTTTTTTAGCCACCCTCCCCTCCTGCAGTTTTCTTGAAACCCTTTACACAACTAACAACAAACTATTACACAATTGTCGGCAATTTATAAGCAACAGAATAGCAGCAAGAACAATAACAACAACGACTATATCATTACAGTGTTAACAATAACAGCAACATACGAACACATGACTTAAAGGCCCATCAACAGGCTGAATTGATTTTTACAAGTATAAAACCGCATACACTTGCATACATACCTTTAATGTTACTAAACGGTGATGGCTTTTTTTAGTACTTTAAAAAGCATGGAAAGTACTTTTTTTTAACTGCTTTACCAGTTATCTGGAGTTAGAAAAAGTGTCCAAGTACTTGCCCATAACAAAAATAAAAAAACCATTTGGGAAATTTTTGAAACTATTTTGCAATAATTAATTATTTAATTTATATTCAAATTCCTATGGCACCTTTGCAAATTCTCTTTAGGATATTAAAGAGCACTTAAACAAGCACTTAAAAAATCATAATACAACTACACCAGAAGTAAGGACTAATTCTTATATTTGAGTGGGTAATACTTGCATCACACTTGTGTATGATAAACCTTGCTCAGTACGTCCAACAGATACAATTTCGTACTGTAAAAACCATTCATATCTTACACTGCGAGTGATCGACAACTTAAATTACTTTAAATAAATTTGTAATTCAAATAATAAATAACCACATAAAATAAATTAATTAATTGAACAAAATGGAATAAAACTTTCTTGTATGGTCTGTTGCTTCAAATACTATTTTGGAGTTACTCGACTGCGTGCAGGAGAGAGCAAAGAAACTCATGGCTGACAGCAGCATATACAGCTCTATTGACTCATTGAAGCATCAACGTATTCTTGAACATGTTTCACTGTTTTATCGTTACTGTAATGGAATGTACTCTGATGAAATCAGGTAACTTGTTACTGATAACCGTAATTTCGTATGCATCAAAATCTACATCAAGAGCGCATCCCTTTTGTGGTCGAAGCGCAATATTCGTTACAGAGAAAAAATCTTCATTATAGTAGTTCAACTTTGATAAAGCAAATATTCGCTTATACAATTTATGTAGTAAATATTGATTAAGTATTGCATCCAATTACCTTCAATAGCGAGGCGAGCAAAGATTATCTCCAGTTCCATAATAATGGGTAGCTGCTCTTAAACGTGTCGCTTAACATTTTAAGTAGGTTGATGGTATTAATATTTTTAAACAGTTGTTGGTCCTTAAGATAGTGCGTATGGTGCCTTAGTATTTTTGAAGATTTTTTAATTGTATATAGGCGTTAACTAGGAATTGATTAAAAAAATTGCATAGTTTTCTGAAACTAGACATTTTTAAAGAAATAAAGTTTTAAGAAAATTCGTCTCCATTATTAATAAAATTTTTTTTCAATATAACAAAAATTGACTTGGTTTCACTATTTCGATTAAAATTGTACTAAGTTCATAATCATAGTAAGCCATGTCATTTTCAATTCCGTAATAAACCAGTTTACTTGTTTCTTGCATAAACCAGTTGTCTCAAATGTTTAATTTAATCCAAATTTGAACACATTATTAGTAAAAATATAAGAAAATAAAAAGTCCTTTTTGCTATGAAAAAATAAAGACAACAAAATAACAATCTACGTATAGTTTTTTTTAGTAAACTTCTATCATATGGTTCCAGTAATAAAAACATTATTACTACCTTTACCATAGAATTATTTGACTACAACCAAACAACTTTTCTGTGTTGCTTCACAGAAGAAACGTTTCGCACCTAATTGTTTTCATGTTGAAATTTAATAAAATTTTTGTTTATAATTTAATGAAAAAATAATTATTAAATATTTTAATTACAAAATTAATTGTATCAATAATATGTTTATAGAAAAAGAAATATTATAAATAAAGTAAGAAAATCAATCTATTAAAAATAATTTTCTGCGTTGTTGTATTTCACCTATTCACAATCTAGTCAAAAGGCAAATAAACTTTATGGAAACTAAAGTATACAGAATTAATAATTTTCAGTCACGCTCAAGTCCATTTTTCGCGTTTTCATTGTGAAGAGAAAAGAAAAAATTATTTACTTTAATCTTCCCGTGATTTAATTTAATGATTTGCAAAGCGCCCATGTGTAGAAGAAAAATAAATTATCTTAGTGCTGTGTGATATTTATTTTCTATCATCTTTTAACTTTTTAAAAGAGCCGAAAAATAGTCAGCCGTATACAGTGGATAACAAAAAGTAAAATCATTGTTGATTATTGTTGTTTTCTGCTTAAACTTTGACTTTTTTCTTTTTTTTATTGTTTGGACAAAATTCTTTCGCTTATTTAAAATGTTTGTAAAAAATTTCCCGAAGAGGTAAGTAATAATCAATATCGGTGTTTTAATAATTTAATCGGGATATAAAATAGTACTAAATTTCTAAAATAAAAGTTATATACTACCAAACTTAGATGCATTCACTAAGGCGCTACATATTTACGGCATTATTTGCAATCATTTATACTTCTATTTAAGAATGGAAGAAATTAATTTTCTATTTTTCTTCAAATGGATTATTTAATGGCTTTTGCCATACTAAACTTAGCCCAATACAGTCTTTTTCTTTATTATATTGTTACGAATAATAAAATCTGACAAGCCCTGTAGTTGTTTCCGCATGAGCGTGGTGAATAAGTTGTATGTGTATAGAATAAAAACCACAGTTAGCTAACAAAAGCTGAGCAGCCTCAATGGCTGCGTTGGTAGAGGTGCGTACTGCAAAACAGGGGGTTCTAAGTTCGATACCGACTTCGGACATTCCTACAAAAAAAGTAACAATTGTTGTAGTGCAATTAAAAATTAAGAGTCAGCAGTACAAACAAACCTCCCGAGAGGCAAAGGACAATTATTGTGTGAAGCCGTGGCAGATAATTTACTGGAGTCGTCCAATTTAATATAAGGAGAAGTGGAGATGTCTGTGAATAGTTAAGATTACTAAACAAGGCATCGAGTAGTTCATGTTTCGCCGGAGTAACATAGTAGTGTAGCGTGGATGGCTGCGTTTGTAGTAATAACGCATGTTTAATAAATACGAGACCAAGGGTTCACAAGACCGCTGGAATCAAAAAGTATAGTCAGAGAAAGCCATAAAGTAAAAGAAGGCAGAAATTATAATGATCCACAGTGGTATTTGCAATCAAAAGAATCCATACGTTTTTCTAAAAAGGGAAAAACGTAAAAATATTTTAGGAGAAACAAACTTACATTTAATTTGTTATTTTACTTAAAAGGAATAACAGCTTTTCAAAATTATAAATAAAAGTAACTGAAAATAGCGAAACCCAAAATTAAATAAGGCTTTACTAATGTGTTATAGCACCTTTATTTATTTTATTAGTCTAAAGATTTAGCTAGACAGACTTGACATGCTGCAAATGATTTTCTTCTTCATCTACTGCAAACAATGTCAATGGTGCTTAGATCCAAACACATGTTTAAATTCTTTATAAAATTGTATGAACGATTTAAAACTTCACATTCTTTTTTTTTTTTTTGCAAACTTTAACTCACCTGTTTAAAAGTACTTTGATTGCTACAATTATGTACTCTTTGAACATCACCAACGATAGAAACACACATACATTAACACTCAGTCATACATGCATTAACATTTACACATGATTCATAATGTGCGCCACCTTACAAAAAAGCAAGCACATGGTTGCCAGTACAACATTAATTTACTCTCCCTTTCCCAGCCATTCAAACACCCGGTCAGACAGACACACAACCAATCTGCCTAACTGACTGGCCTCCCTACTCTGCGCGCCAAATCTACATTTTCAAAATCAAACGTATTTATACAAACGCCTAAGTTTAGTTTTAGGGAACAGGTATGTATGTATGTGTGTTTGTTTGAGTATAAATATTTTTTATAATTTGTTTGTTGTTATTGTTGCAGCAATTTAAACTTATTTTACAGGTTTTTTCTTTTTTGTTTGTATGTTTTTATGCTTTACCGTCGGTAAATTGCATTCTTGGCCGTTGAACAAAACTAAAACAAGTTTATATCTGTTGCATTTTGTGTTGGTTGTTTTTTTTTGGGTTTTTCTCGTTTTCTTTAAAAATGATTAAAAATTTGCGCTAAAATATTTAGATTATTCAATTAAATTGATTAAAATTGAATTTTTCTTAAAATTAAATTCAGTGATAAGACGAAAGACTAGTTTAATGCTGCCATCCAAAGGGGACTCACACAGCGTTTTTATGTTGATGGGTAACGACTGAGAAGAAAACTTGTGTATAAAATTTGCACAACATTAAAATTAATTGGTTGGACAAGATGAAAAGCTAAAAGAGTTTTGTTGAAAATTAAAAGAAACTAAAGAATTATTCATATTTGAGTTGGAAGCAATTTATTTAAAATTGTAAATACAATAGGGGTATGTGAGGTAAAGTAAGAGAAATATTTCCACTGATCTAAAAAATTTATTTTTAACAGTTTATATCCAAAATAAATAATCTTATATACCCTCTATAAGAATCTTTTATACCCTTTACCATCTATGTAAATCTAGTTAAGTGAAGTAACTCCAATCAAAAAATTAAACATTTGGGTGACAGAGGACTAAAAATGTAAAAAAGGGAAATAGATGAAGCATTTTTTAAAAAATTTAAGTATTTCCTTAAAGATCTCTTCAGAAGCTTTAAAATGATAACTATATTAATAATTGGAAACATTTGGAAATCTCAGAACCCCGTTACTTGGAAAATATGGGCGAGTGCCAAATTTTTCACTAGATATCAGAGGTAGACCTGGTGTTTTGCCTGCTGCCTCGAAGGACAAGGACCGATCATGCTGATTTTTAATAGCACCTCTTTCGACACTATATCTGATCGATTGACATATTTTTTTGTGAAATCAGTTTTGCTTCGGCTAACAAGGACGGATAGATGAACGTCGCTCAATCGACTTCTCTTTATGGGGTCGAAAATGGATATTGTCAAAATTACAGACGGACCACCACTTTTTGTGGTAAAGGGAACAAAAATGAACACCTGTTTTGTACTTTATATATACATCGGATTTTGAAATATTCAAAGATAAATCAGTTGCACTGTACGCAGACGACACTGCCATCATAACAATAGGTAAAGTTTCAAACGCTATAGTCAAAAGAATGAAAAAAGGTCTTTTACATGTTCAAAAATACTTTAAAAAATGGAAAATTAAAATAAATGAAAATAAAATCCAAACAATAATATTTCCCTTCAATAAATCACCGAAAAGAATATCCACAATAGCGCTATCCTTGGAAGAAGTTGAAATTTGTCTTCTTGATACCATTAAATATCTTGAAATTGAATTAGATAAAAAACTAACTTTCATCATGTTTTAAGAACCTGTAAAAAGGCAATTAAACGTGGAAGAGCCATTTTCCCATTACTTACGGTATAAAATGTGCATACGGCCTATTATGACATATGGGTGTCAAATTTGGTGAAATAGATGTGCCAAGACCTATCTAAAGAAGTTGCAAATAATCCAGAATAAAACATTATACATCATTTTTAATTTACCCAGAAGATACTCGATAAGTAGATTGCATCAAAATTTTCAACAAGATTTGCTTAAATCAGTAATATCTAATTTAACACAAAGATTTGAAGTTCGAAATAGAGCTTCAAATTATAATATAATAAGGAATTTGTAATATTAATTTTTTCTTCAACTTCAGCAATGAAGATTATAGAAAGATTAACTCAGAATTTTTTTTAAATCTTTATTAGGGTTTTCCCTATCTTTTTTTTCTAACACTGCGTTAATGTAAATAATAAATTATAGATATTTTTACACAATAAATTAAGTTTATATTTGTTGCAATACTTGATTAAGTAAGTAAAAATGAAAATTAAATTGAACAATATTTGTTTAAATGCAATAGATGAATTAAAAAGTTTATTATTCAATAAATATAGATTTACATTTTCTCTGCCAAAAATGGAAGAGCGATATAAGAAAGTTGGTAGCCTAGGTTTTCTGTTGAATAAAAATCAGAAACTCTAGAATTTCATGCAACCGACGGCTTACCGTTAAATAGTTATTATTCAACCATGTAGGTATGGGCCGCAAAAAATTACAAACATTGAGTCAAACTTTTAAAATATATTATGACATTATATCACCATAAGATGATAATAAATTATTTTGATATATTGTTACGAAAGTAAAATCTGGCAACCCCTGTTGTGTCTAACAGTATAAGAGTGGTAATTAAAGTTACTTCCACTAATGGTGTGCGTATAGAATAATACCACAATTAGCTAACAAAAGCTGAGCAACCTGGATGGTTGCGTTGGTAGAAGTGCATGATATAAGACAGAAGATCGTAAGTTCGATCCTGCCTTCAGACATGCGTACAACGAAGAAAATAATTATTGTAATGCAATTAAAAATTAAGAAGCAGCAGTACCAAACTCCCCAGAGGCGAAAGACAATTATTGTTTGAAGGCATGGCAGTTAATATAGTAGATACGTCTAATTTAATAAAAGAGCAACAGATAATTGTCAAGAAGCCCTTTCTAATAAAAAGAAAGAACGGTAGCGGTTGCGCAGGAAAGTGTAACAGCATAACAACAGTGTATGACAGACGTGAGTTGTGGCTATTGGATTAAAGGGAATGGCTTGAATAAAAGGAGTAGTAGAGATGTCTGTGGATGGTTAAGTTTACTAAACGGGGCATCGAGTAGTTCATGTCTCGCCTGAGTAACACGGTAGAGTAGCGTGGATTGCTCCGTTTGTAGTAGTAGCGCATGTTTAGTAAATACGAGACCATGGGGTTCACAAGACCGTAGGATCAAGAAGTACAGCCAGATAAAGCCACAAAGTAAGAATACAGAATTTAGCCCCAGTGGTATTTGCAATCAGACGAATCCGTACGTTTGTTTTAAAAGGGAAAAACGTAACAATATATTTGCTTATCGCTTAATTTACGTTTTATTTCTATTTATTTCAATTATTTACAATATTTTTATTTATTTATTTTTTTTTTTTTAATTTTTGTATATATTATTATGAACGTATGTTTATTTACAGTAATTTAGGACAAAAGGCGTCTGGTGCAAAAGGCAACAATTTTTTTTTTTGGCGAAAAGTGGATATACGATTATATCGTAATAGGCTTAAAAAACTACGCAAATTATTGAAGATTTTAAGTATTCATTTGTATCAATGCATATACATTAAAGTCCTTTCTAAAGCTGCCTATACACGACACGTTTTTTACATCTGACATGTCAAATTTCCCACTGTTAAACACATACATGTCGTGTAGGATTGTTGAAACAATGCTTCTGAAAAAAACAAGTGAAAAGTCATCTGACAAACCATCTGACATCAGCTGTTTTTATAATTCTAAAAAGTATTGCCAAAAACCTATGCCGTATGAAAAAAATCAACGGCGGTTGATTATTGGCGGTAGCATTAGCCGGCTAATGGTAATATTTTATATGACCAAAGTCTGAAATTGCTTTTAACTACTTGATAATAATTATTTAAAATTCTGAATCTCTATTCAACGCAAACTGATCTTGTTCATATTGAGAGTAAAAAGAAAATAATTAAAGTTGAAAAGTCTTCAGTAATTCCGTAACGCAAGCAAAAATATTTTACGACGACTACAAGCCATTTTAAAACCGGACGTCTTGGATATGTGTACAGTGAATTATCCTTTTTATATGTACATGTACGTTTGTGACCAAATATAAAAAGTCTTCAGTACCAAATTGTTTTTATTTTTTAATTCTCTGTCACCCCAATATTTGCTTTTTTGATTGGAGTTACTTCACTAAACTAAATTAACATAGATGGTGAAGGGTATATAAGATACGGCATAGCCGAATATAGCACTCTTACTTGTTTTAATATTCATTAAAAATTTTATTTATCTGCTTTTCGGAGATTTTTAAAATATTTATCTTCAAATTTTTAAAACCTTTTTAAAATTTACTTATGAGCTGCCAGTTGAAATCTTTAAAGAAATTATAAAAAATTATTTGTTATGAAATGTTACGAACACACACATTATCTCTTTTTTGAAATTATTGGTAGCCCTGATAAGGGCTGTATTTTTATATTTCCTTTTTTTAGTTTTTTTTTTTGTTTTTTTTCTTTATATTAATTTACAAATCCGTAAAAGAGTTGATTTGTAGTGTATCCAATTGGCAAGATCGTTTACATTCGCTAAATCGTTAAACTGATTAATCTAGGCATTCAATTTTTTTTTAGGAATTTAAAGGTATAAACAGCAGACAAAGGCACAAGTTGTTTCCTTCAGCAGAAAAATTCCAAAACAACCTAAAAGGAAAAGAAATAAATTTAAATTAACATTAAATTGTCTGACACAAAAACATAATTAAGATAGGAAATATGGATATTGTTTTAAGTTTTGTTAAAATTGTTGTTTGTTTTATATTTACCTTGTGTCTAAGCTGCTTAAGGCTTAAGTGAGGTTAAGTCTTTGTGGTAGATTATTTAATGTTTTGTTCTCTTTTGTTATTCTTCATATCCGAAGCCTTCTTCGATAAACCATAAAGACGGTTTTAAATATCCAGTCTCTTTTCATTTTTGTTTTCTTATCCGCTTTTCTTTATACGCTCCTTTCAGAGACTCTCTTATATAAATCTCTCTTATACGTACTCGTATGCTATATTTTAGCACTTATACGAGTTTCTTTTCGTAGTCCATAACTCGGCAAAGTTTACTTGTATACTTCCGCGTTTCGAATTTTCAGTGGAAGTATTTTCTCTCTCCCTCTCTCACACATGTTCAACACTCTTTTTTCAGATAAAAGCAAGCGAGCTTTATTTCTTGTTTCTTGTGTTTCTGATTTGTTGTTGAATGGTGACGACAATATTTTTGTTGTTTTGGATTTGAAAAAATTCTTTTAAAAATCAAAAATCTATTAAGACACACATCAAGTCTCTTTTAAACTGGCTGCTAAAGAGCGTTGTTTGTAATAAAACAGAAATCATAATTTCGCTGCTGAATCTCCGTTGGCGTGACACGAGACGTATACCAACGAAATTATATGGCAAAAACAAAAAATATGTTTTCTCACTGTTTCCATAATAGAAATGAAATAAAAAACGAAATAAGACGAGAGCGTTTTTAAGCAGTTTTCTCTTTCTTAATGCAGAATTGACGTAAAGCGGCTAACGAATTGGATGTGGTTAGATTTTCGGGAGAATCGATTTTATTGCTGAGCACAGCAGTATTTTGAGGCTGAGGACGATTGCTTATCGTAGAGGAGTTGGTAGTGCTGCCCAAAGAATCAAACATGGAGGAGAGTGCGTTAAGTGAATCACTGGGATATTTCTTTTCACCTCCATCATAGGACTTAATGCTTGAGGCTGGAGATTTAGGCGTTATTGACCGGTGACTATCGGTGGGGCTACGAGCTGGCATAACATGCAATTGAGGGCTTAGCGTCTTTGGTGACTGGACATTGCATTCTTTGGTGTTGTTATTGTTGTTGTTGGAATAGTCTGAACCGTTTGTGGTTACATCACGTTCTCCACCACTACGTTCTTGACGTCTGCCACGTTCAGTTTCCTCCAATTCATCCTCTATTTCAGATTTGATCTCCATTTTAATATTAGACATGTGATCTTCCCGTTGTTGCTGCTGATGCTGATGTTGATGCATTATAGGTGAGTGCAGTTTTTCCATTTCGGGTTCTTTCTTAATCTCTACATCACAATCCATTTTTTGTGCGCCTTCCTCCGCATCGATCTTTTCGGGAGTTGGATTTTCCATTTTTCTAGAATCATTGTGAGTTTCAGCACTGCACTCACTAGCACTGCGTTCACTGCTTGTGTAACGATAGTGCTGATAGTACGGATCATTGGTATCAATCAAAGGTTTATTGTAGTCTACATTTTCATCAATACCCAAACGCTTGAGTATGCTAGAAGCCACCGGCGAGGTATTTTTAGTGGACGAATTAGAAGGACTAGTTGCTGGCAGAGCGGCATGTCTAGTCGGTGTATCAAAACTTGTGGTAAACATTTGTTCTATGGCACTTAAGACTGAGGACGAACCCTGAGTTGTTTTTGTAGCACCATTTTTGGGCGACTCCATTAATTCTGGTGACTTAGTTTTGCTTAGTTGAGCCATGGCATTTAAATTATTCTTTGCTGCTTCATCCGACTTGATGCCTGAAATGTATTGGCGCATTCGTTCGGCAAACAGAGCTGCCTCTGTTTTGTCTGAGCCAGGACCCATACCAGCACGCTGCTGCATTTTCATATCCATTTCGGGTTCCAGTTGATCTTGAGCTCCTTTCATTTCTAGCAGCTTTCTAACCGGTAATGACTTCTCTCGTTTTTTGGGTGCTGGTCGTTTACGATTGCCAGCCGCTCCCATAGATTGCATTAGTGGTTCTGCATAATGATTGTTTTTGGCCATATGATTGCTGAGATCACCCAAGGAGTTAAAGGCCTTATCACACACCTTACACGTGAGTACAGCACTAAGAGTACGACTTTCTTCTGAGCTTAAACTATTCTGGCCTTCCTTGTTTTCTCCAGAGTTTGCAGATGATTTCATGGAGATGGTTTGTTCTTGAGACAATATGTTGGTATAATGCTGAGTCTCTTGCATGTGTTTGGTCATTTCGTTTAGAGAACGGAAGCTTTCGCCACAGCGCATACATTTCAAAATCTGCATGGCCTGTTCGACACCTTTACCCAACCATACATTTTGGCCTCTTACTAGCTTGCGTGGTAAAGGAGTAGGCGGATCACCACGGTATTGGAATGCATTTTTGGCCGCTTGTGAAGGACCAGAATTGTTGGATTTATTTGACTGTTGTCTATGATGCTGAGGTCCTGCCGGTGCCTGGTTTTGTGCCACAGGCGGTCTTTCATTAGCAGTGGGTAAATTGCCAAAAGGTGGTACATTTACACCACAGTGTTTGCTATCTTTCATGTGCGTAGTTAAAGCTTCAAGGGTGGCAAAGCTTTGTTTACACCATACACATCGAAACACTGAACTGGCAACACCTTTGTTTTGCCAATGAGATTGCCAGATGTTGTGACGTGTTTTAGTTATACCCTCGTTAGATGCCGGCAAAGGATTATTGGTTACTTGAGCCGGTGGCTGGGGGTTAATGGGTTGTGCTGGTGTTGGTGTACTGTGCTGTGGAGGCACGGATGTTCTCATAGGTTTTTCCTTACGTGGTCCCTTAACAATATCGGACATTTTTTCTAAGGGATCTACAACCAAATCATTTTTACCATTCCAATCAGGAAACTGGCCACTTCTAAAAATATTTGCTGCTGCTACGGCTGCCAAGTAGGGATTTACACCTGGCATCATAGGATTAGGAGGAACTTGTGTAACTGTTGGTGGCTGGTTTACCACAGGAGGACTGTCGGATTTGAAAATTTTCTTAACTTGTATTTGGCCCATTGTGGAATCTGGCTCAGACTCATCATCTGCTGAGCGTTTACGTGTACCGACCGATAAATCCAGAGGATTATTGGCATCGTTGCCCTCCTCTTCTTCCTCATCTTCATCGGATGCTGGTGGTTCGGCTGAGTTAGCCCGGGCAAACATATTAGTTCGAAAATCTAAAGCCTCCGAATGATTACTAGAAGCCGTGGGCGATGCTTGAGGTGGTAGTTTGAAAGAAGCAGCTGCTTCTGTGGGTAGTGGTAAGGGTAAGCGGGGTCCAGCAGCAGCAGCCGCAGCAGCTGCTCCTAACGGAAAACCATATTGTTGTGCAGCAGCTGCTACCATATGCAAATACGCCTCCATCGAAGGCGGTTGTCCAGGCAAATTTGGAATGCTAGGAAATGCTCCAGTGGGTGAGTTAGGCAAGGGTAAAATGCCAACAGGTGGCTGATTTATATTATTTTCACGATGATCTTTACCATTTTCCGATGAGTTAGATTCATGCGATGGACAACGTTCACTGGAATTTGCTGATTCTGTAGAACGCGGCCGTGCTGTTGGTAAAGCCCTGCAAATTAAATTAAAAAAAATTCATTATTTAATAATTTTAGTATTTATAGAAAAAAATGCAATAAATCTTAAGGAAATTTATGACATCGTTGGGAAAAATTTTACTCCTACTCGTTTAATAATACAATAAGAAGAAAATAAAAATAAAAAAACTATAAAAAAATTAGCAAAATGAAATGTAGTGTAATAAAAAATTAAGCCCATTAAATTTTAAAAATGTTTTCTATCATCGCTAAATGATTCCAACTTATCTTAAAAATAGCTCACAATATGTCAACGTTTTTATTTGTTATGCAAATCAAGCGAAACGAAACGTTAAACAACAACAAAAAAAAGAAAAAAAAATAACAACAACAAAAGCTGTTTATTAATCTTCTTTTTCATCTGTGTTTATGAACAAAAAAGTAAGAGTATAAAAATTATAAAAACGTGTGGCTGACAAGAAAAAACAGCGGAACTAAATTCGTTTATAATTATAAGCAAAAAATTAAATGTATTTCAAGCTTGGCATCAACAATTTTGAATTTTTCTGATCCACTGTTTTATAAGTAATTAACAATTATTAAACGACAGCAAAAAATATATAAAAGATCAAGACCGCAATATATGAATAACGCACAGACAAATTTTAAATTTATAGATTTTAAATAATAAAAAATTGAATCACTCAAATAAATGGTTTTTAATAAACTGTATTTAAATTAGTTTAAAATTTTTTATATTTTTTTAGTTTTTTTGATTAGTATGATAAAATTGATTTGTTATATTTTTTTTTATAAATAAAATTTACACCGAAATACCTTGAGACATGAGAGTATTAACGCGTAGAGGAGAAAATTTGATTCAAACAAAATGCAACATATTGATCACACCTAACGAACAAAATGTTGACAACAACGAAATATATTATTATTAATTTATTTACAGAAACCTTTATGACTAGAAAAAAAAATTAAAAATGCTTTTGTCAAGCACAATGCTACAATTTTATCAAAAAAATTAAAAAAAAAAATATTTAAATATTTTACCAATATAAATTTATTCTGGTTGTTTATAGTCCATTTTAAGAAGTTTTGCAATATTGAATTTCCTATACCCAGACAAAAAAAAGAAAAAAAAAATAAGTTTCGTAATCCTGACCATGAAAACGACATAACACAGACCAAGAAGTCTTGTGGCAAAGTAAAGTTACTTCACGAGCTGTATGGACTTTCGAACCCATTTCAGCATCATACAATTTATGTAAAGAGAATTCCAAACACTGGCAAAAATTACTGCCAGTATTATTATCAGATAAGTGCAATATATACACAAAACAATGTTTTTTTTTTCTTCGCCACATGTATGATCTCTAAGATCTAATTTAGAGTTATGAACATCGAAAAACTGTTTTTTTATGACATTTCTTTTATTCAAACACAAATCTTTTACGCTACAGAAATTTGACTGGATGTCTAATTGAGATACCTCACTGTGTGAAATTGCTGCAATAATACAATTGAAACAACTCTTTGTTAGACGGTTACTGTTATCAACACCTTCAAGTAAACTGTCAAATTGGCAAAAATTTTACAGTTCCTGTCTCTGTTTTATATTTGAAAAAAAAAAATAAAGACACAAAAAGAAAGAAACCCAAATGTGGATAAAATTATAAACATCAAAAGATTTAAAATAGTTTTAACACGCTTAAATAGACTTGAAACATGTTGCAATGCGCTAGCCAGCAACATGTTTATTAACTTTGTAAACGTTCGACAAAAATGGAAAAATTTTGCCTGTCTTGACTAGCGTGGCTTAGTAATAACAAAAAAATATACTTGGCTCAAATTCAATTTTTTGTGATTAACAGTCGATTATTTTATAAATAATAAGTTGCAAGCTGCTATAGAGATTTAAAAATTATCTTATTTTGCCAATAGTCAAGTAATATGGAATCGGATTAGTTTCGTTCATTTAACAGTTTGAATAATTTTTGAGACATCTTGAAATGGTCTTTTCTTCCCTTATTGGGTTTGAGAATGTTAACGTCAATCCAAAGTTTTTTAATAAAATTGTAAAGAACAGACATTTACTATAAAATAAAAGATCTAAATCAATATATTTATTTATTCTAAATCTAAAGTAATGTATTTTTAAGAAATCACAAATTTCAAAAATAAATAACCTTTAAATAAAATTTTTTTTTGGAAAAATGCTGATGACAAATGTAGCAATTTATAAAAGGCTGCATTCAATACCATTTTTTCCATTTGATAATATGTTTTCAAATTTAAATCATTTGTTTACACAAGGCAGACTTTTTTTAATAGAAAATTATCGTAGAAAAATTAACAAAAAAATACTAAAAATATCGTCATGTATTTCAAGTATCTATGGGTATTTCGCCAATTGCCATTCTAAAATTTCGATCGCCAAAATGTAATTTTTATCGCCACCTTTGACGAGAAATCGCCACAATTAACAACACAAGTGATAATTTGTAAAGCGAAAAATTTAATACGGTTTTGGATTGTGTGTGGACCTTGTCCAACTAAATTAATATAGATTAATTATGAATACTTCTCGTGTTCTTATTTGTTAAATTAGTTAATTACATAGATGATGTTTACAGTGTGCACAAATTAAGATAGATAGATATGAGGAAAGCTGGTGACATATGTAGCTATCCAGAATGTACTGCATTACATTCAGCTGAAGTATTTTTTAAATTAATAGATAAAAATTGTATATAAGAGCTAAGATTATTTATTTGTTGTTTTTCGAGAATTTTGTTCTCAAATGAATACGGATGATATAAATATGAGGAAGATCATATGAAGTAAGAACTTTTCTAACATTGCAAAAAAATCCCACTTGAATGCTTTTTGCGTTGTCCACCTCTCATTACATTAAGTTTTCAATTCAAGATTTTGTAAGATTTATTTAAACCATAGCCTTAAGGCAGCATGCTTATCGGTGGTATGCTTCTGTGGTCCTTCGATCATTAACCTCTCTGTTTTCCCTCTTTGTTCTTACGACCCCGCTCAGAGATTACGATAGAGTATTAAATAATTTTTTTGATCGTCTTTAATCTTCTACAGACTGAGTCTATTGTTAAGTAAAAACGAAGAGCAAAAGTCGCTGACATTAAGAAAAAAAGGAAAAGATAGAAATAGAAGTTTATCATTTCGGGCCATTTAGAAAAAGAATTAAAAAATTCAGAAGAACTATGCCCTCAAGTAAAGTATGGACATAGATAATAATTATCTCATTGCCAACAAAAGTAGCAATAATTAAATAGACATAATTGCTGGCATCTCCTCAAAAATGCGTTGGAAATATTACGATCGCCACTTTACTTTCATCTTCTGTATAAAATGACACTTCCAAAGGGCAGGTTACTGAGGTCATGTTTGCTCATGCTAACTAAATAATAAGACTAGAAATACCTCACAAGACATTAATTTAATTTTTATTACTTCGATTTATCTACGTTGATATTGTCCATCAACCTGCGCAAATAGTGCACTTTTGAAATGATTGGCTCGCCTTAGAGTCGAAGTGTTTAAAAGTTTCAGCAGCCTCTAGAGGACTAAATAATTACTACCTGTAATTATTTCGTAATAAAAGTTTATGTGTTAAAAAGAAAATAATAATAAAACAATTAAAATAATTTTAAATATTTAATCGATTTGTTTTTATTACTTAATTTGTTAAGACATTTGTTAGTTCAATACTAAAAAAATGACATTTTATTTATATGAATTCAATTAACACATTTTAAAAAAAGCATGTGTTAATTAAAGCAAATTAGCTAAATGTTTATGTATGTGTAATCATTATAATATAAATTCAAGTTCAAACATGTATAATAAATTCGAACTGTTCCATTTTTTCAAATGTTTTCTATAAAATTTGTTCTTTTATTTTAAGTTTTTAATATCAATACACAACTAAATATATTTAATAAATTTATACCGACCATCATAATAATTTTGAAACAACAAAAAAAAAATTATTAGACATCTCTTTTAAACAAAACTTTTCAAAGAGTTGCAATTAATAAAAAAAATCTTTAAGTTATTTAATTAGCAATGCAATAAATTGGAAAATTACCGGGTCTCATAAGCTTATTTTCAACTTAAATTAAAAAGAAAATTAATGTAATAAAACGGGGTATACATAGATGTATCCCAGCCTTTTCTTTAACATGGGTTTCCCGATACATTTCTTAAATTTCCTATTTTGTATTCCTTTTATTGTTTCCTTTTTAAGTCGGTATTTTATTTTTTATTTATTTATTTTTTTTATTCAAATTTTGTATATATATTTCTCTTTTTATTAATAAATCACTTATTGTAATTTTTTGTTAAACCACAGGTCTCGTTGTTACTACTTGTAAGTATTTAGTTTTTTTTTTAACAAAAAAAAAAAATAAAATGAAAAACAACTACAAAATTTAATGGTTATAAGGTCAGATAAAAAAATGTTGTTGTTTTAGCCAAATACAAGTGAGTAATAACATACACACATATTTAGCGTATATTAAAGCGAGAATATAATTCTATACTCAAATGTATGTATATATATTGGTAATATTTATATACTATTTAGTTATTGATTAAATGTTTAATAAATCGAACTAGTAAATCATAAATAATTATTTGCAAAAATTGTATAAGAAAATACAGATTTTTTTTAAATAACATCGACAAGTAGGAGACTTATTATCGTTAAATATGATACAAGAAAAATAAGATATTAAAACAAACTTGAGTTCGGAAAATTTGTAAGTTATTTAGAATATCAACCAGTAATTTTTAAATTCGAGTGCTGTATCAAAGTGAATGCTGTAGTTAAAATGTTTAGCGCCATGACAGTATTAGCTCTCGAATATAGTGCCTTCTGATAAAGTACTATTCTTAAAATAAACATATCGTACAATGGCAGAGTATTAACTGATTCTAAAGAGTGTAGCGCCATTATAAGGTGTGCGAGCCCACCTTATTATTACATGATGTTTTTTTGTTAAAAAAAAAAAACATTTTTTCTCCAAAAGAAAAACACACTAGGAAATGGAAGATATGTAAAATGAAGCTCATATCGTTTTAGGCTTTTTAAAAATCACAGTTACTTAGCTTATTATTAGCATATAACGGAGTAGTTTTCAGTGATGTCCACATCACAAAATGGCCTTTGACTAAAAAATTTTAAATTAACTTTTATGATAAGGATAAGAAAGAAAGAAAGAAAGAACAAAAAAAAAATTCAGATGTGCCCCAAACGATGGCTAAGAGACGGCAAACATTTCCTTTAAGTTATCTCCGGCACAGAACGGCGTCAATGGAATTTTTTCTCCCCTTAAGCTTATTGACATTTATCAATAATGTTTCACTTGTAATCAACTTTTTTAAGTAGTCATTGATAAGTCATATTTTTTTAACGATATTAAATATTAAAAAAAAAAAAAACAAACATGGAGAAAATGTTGTAATGGAAAATCCAATTTTTAGGCAGTTTGAAAAAGCTTCTTAAAGAGTTGTTCAACAGTTCTTTGCTTACTATAAGATTAACCCTTAGATCGGCGTTGCCAAAATGATGATTTTATTATATTTTTGATTTGATGATTTTTTTTCTTAGGGCCAGTTTCACGGTGTCGCAATCGTTCGTTTGTTCGTTCGCATAGTCACATTTAAAACAAAAACAATTAAAAAAAATTTTTTTTTTTTTTACATAGTGAAGTTAAGTTTTGCATCAGCTTGTTGTAAACATAACAAAATTTTGCAACGCTTATCCTGTCAGACAGTTTTATACAAAAAGAATATGTGAACATGAGTCTCAATAACGACCTTGACTTTGAAAACAAAAGACTATTTCTACACAACGAAGAAGTCTATCTGGGTGTTTTTGTTAAACAAAAGAATTCTAGCTCAAAGCTCACTAGAAATGAAAAAAATGAATTTATTGAAAATTGTGTGGCATTTTATATTGAGTCAAGTAAACAAATATTAAAACAATTTGATTTTAAGGATACGTTTTTAAAAGATATCTCATGTCTTGACACAGGCTTAATACATAATTTTTCAAATTTAATTAGTGAAAAGGATATTCAAAATTTAGATAAAAAATTTTATAAAATTTAGTAATCATTTTACAACTTAGATAATATTAGCTGTAAGGAATTTTGGTCAAAAGTTTCAACTCGTGCTGACAACATTCCAGCTTATCCGGTTTTGTCAAAATTTGTTCAAAACCTAATAACTCTTCCGATTTCTGCAGCACATGTCGAACGAATATTACCAACAAGTAATTTAAATAAAACTAAATATAAAAATAGATTAGACAACAGCACTCTCGAAGGTATCTTATACGCAATAACAAACTGTTCCTGCTATAATTTAAAAATTAAACAAGATATTATTAAAAATATGAAACCCTGTATATATTAAAGTAAAAGTTCTCCGTAAAACTTCGTACACTCTTAAGAGTAATAATTTAAATATATACAATGTATGTTAATAAATGTATTTAAATTATAATTTTTAGATAAAATTTTGTATTGAAAAATTTTGATTTTTTTTTTTCTTTTTGATAAGATATATTTTTTTTTCTGCATATGATGATTTTCTTCTTAACCCTTTCGGGACGGAGTTTTATTTTGAAAACGAAATAATGTATGGTAAAATTTTTTTCATATTCTAAAAGGTATGATGAAAGTATTATGTTCTCCATACTTAAAAATTTTAAATTCGTCCTTTTATCCTGGGACATATAACCCCAAAAAGTATTTTCATGGGACATAAAATCCCAATCAGTGTTCTCGAAGAGCGATTTGAAATTAAAAAGATAATTAAAATATATATATTATTAGATTTAAATAAAAGTTTACATTTATTTTTAACATTTTAGGAATGCAATTAGGTATTTATTTGTGGAATGGCCCAAAACACTTGTAACATAAGGCGTTGTTACAACCTGAGCATATCATCTTTGTTCGCTTTTCTATGCCAAGTGAAGAACAGCGGACACAGCGACAGCGCTTCTCTTGCTCTACTGTGAAGTGGTCTCTAATATTGAGGCTATCTGTTTTTAGACGTTTGGAAGTTCTACCTCCCTGGCGATTGCATTGAAAATAAGGAAAATACGACAGTTTGAAATTTGCTGGGACGTATTATCCCAGTAGTCCCGAAAGGGTTAAAGCTTCTGGCAACGCTGCCTTAGATGTTTAAGACAAAAATATTGTTTTTCTATATCACTTTATTATATCGGTCACACTACTTACCGAAAAGACTTCCTTAGGAGATTATAATTTCTTACCTCTGTTGGGAATAAGAAAAGTTATAATAATTTTCGCATAAAAGAATGACTTGGAAAAAAACTACCGGTTAACGAATGCAAAATAAATTTTTATTCGGATAAATCTATTGCACATGTTTTACAAGAAAAACAAAAGCTTAAAAATATCATAATAATACGCACTTTTTTAAAAGTTAAAAATCTACATTTGAATCAAAAGTAAAACCCACAAGAGGGTCGACCGATAAGGCTAAAATTATGTTTCTGAAGGATCGCCATTTAATTTAAAATTTTGTGTTTTAATTATTTTATACTGCAGCGGCCATACTAAGACACACCTTATTTAAATTTAAGTGCCAAAATTAAACGGTTTAAGATAGATTTCCATTTAACTTAAAACCATGTGTCTATGGAGACTCATTTTGTTTGTAATACACACTCTAAACGAACTTCAAATCTCAGTATAAGTAAGCTATTAGTGACAAATTGACGCACCTATGGGCTTACAGCCAATAGGTAAATTTTTCTATTTCCTATTGTTATAACCCAGCAAAACATTTTAGAAAAGATAATTGATAGTGAAATTAAGCATTTTTAGTGGAAGGACTTTCTAACTAGGGTGACCAAGCTAATGACTTTAACAAGCCATGAGGCTTTTATAATCAATTACTGAGAATTTATTACATTACTTACTGCATTCTTAAAGTACTTCTTATTTAACTTAAAGAACGATTTCAATTACTACCTTCTTTTTTTCGAACTAATGTAATGAGTTTTGTAACCAAATTTAAAATATGATAAGCACAAAAGTAAGCCATTACATGTCAAGTTCTTTTTAAGGTAATTAAGCATGAAAACATATGTATGTATAAACTACGTTAAGGGATACCATATGGCTTTTAACTTTTTTTTAAATTTGTTTACCGTTGGAACTCAGGTAGTGCTTTTAACTTTCAAATATAAAACATTTTAAAATCGGTTAACAAATAGCAATGTTCAAATGTAGCAATTATTTAACAGAAAATGCACATGGTTAAAGATATCTGCTGGCTGAAATATTAGAAATTCAATAATTCATCTACTTTAAAACAAAGTATTTAAAACGTTCTTCTTCTAGAATACGGCCAAATATTAAACAAAATACGATTAATTGTTTTCTAATTACTTTTGACAAAATATAAATATTTTTTATTTTAATGCCCACGTAATACAAATATATTCCTCTATACATTTACTTGCAAGAGAGATTTAAAATTTCCTAATTGTAATGAAAATTGAGAAACAAATTTAAATTAAATTAAGCTTTAGTTTATTACTTTAGTACTTCCAAAAAAAAAAAAAAAAAGAAGAAGAAAAAAGAAAAAACAAGAATGAAGGCAGCTATGCAAAACTACTTTTTTCAAATCCCACCCTATAATTATTTCAAATAATATACTGGCACAATATGGCGTACATTTCATTTTATTTTTTGTTGTTGCTTTACAGCTAAGAAAAAAAACTAAATGTATTTATAAGGATGATGATAATGATGATGATGATGATGTTGTTGTTGATGGTGGTTGTTATAGATCAAAAATATTTGACATTTTCTATAAGATGACTTAAGTATGGCTATGATGATGATGATGATGATGATTATAATGACGCTGATGATCTATGTGACCATAATAAAACTGTCACTTATTTAACTAAAATAATGATTTGTTTTTTATAATGAATAATTGGGATCTCTATCTGTTCTAAATTATATATAAAGAAATTCAAATAATTAAAATAAATAACACATTTATTTAAATGTACACCCATACATATGTATAGTATATGTACATGTTGTAACGTGTTAATTAATGCTTATAAAAATTAATAAAATTTCCTAATCTTTGTGATAAGCGAAGAAGCATGTATATAGAGAATATGTTGTTGTTAAAAGTGTTGGGATAATTTTAGTACTTAAAAGGAGAAAGAAAAAATTAAAGAAACTAAAAATTAACTTAGAATATCATATGAACTTATGAAAGCAGCCGCATAATAACCTGTCACTGGGCAATCGAGTTGCAAACATCACTTAATCTTTTTTCTCTATGGGTTTTACACTAAATTACTTTCATTGATTTTCTTTAGCAATTATTAGCCAATAAATACCAGGTGCTTCCTCTTTTAAGGCGGAAAAGAATCATGCATAAAGAAACCAATCTACAAAGTTGTCTATCCTTTAACACTAAATGAAAATTTTTCTTAGTCCTTCTTCACACTTTGCAACTTTTGCTGCGCAATTCTTGAGTTTGTAGATGAGAGAGGAAAAACGAGTAGAAACGGGTACACTGTTTCTTATAATTGCAATTCTCTTTTGTTTTCTCATTCGTCTAAGCAATTAAAACCGAAATTGCAGAAAACAATGTATAGACGATGCAATTTCATAATCGAGCAAATGTGATCGAAAGGTCTTATTTCAATATAAAAAAATTTGGCCAAAATTCAGTTTTAATATTCTATATTGTGTAGCTTACAATTATTGAGACTATTTTTTGTAGGGTTAGCTAAAACAGGATTCACTACTCGTATCACACTCAGTCATACGATCTGACAAAAATTGGAGATTTATTCAAAAAGTATGATAGTGTGGATTAAAATAGCATGTGTGTGACAGAAATTTTGGCAGATCTGTACGATTTTATGATCTTTTGAAATAATTTATAAAATATATTTCTCTATGCGATCAAAATTGAATTTTTTTAAGATGAGGACAACAAAATATGTTTTTTCCAACTTTTTTGTTTGAAAGTGTGGCACCTACGATGACATTTTGGAACGATTTTTTAAGTAGGACAGAACTCTATCGTAAGACAATGAATGCTGGCCTTAAGTAGTTATTGCTAGTAGCCAAAGGCTATCATCTGATTAAAGTTTAGCGGTACAGATGTGGGCGTAATTGTAAGGACCTAAAGTAAAAGAAGAATGACACTGAACGATGTTTTTTTTAGTCATGTTTTTTATTCGTTTACTAATATAAAGTCATTACACAACATAACAGAGAATTAATTGAAATTTCATGCTTTATATTGTGTATTAAATTCATTTATGTCTTTTGTGCTTTCCATGTTTTAAGAAAATAAGTCGTTACTTCACCTCATGTTTGGAAACTTCTTTGTCAATAAGAACGACACAATTAAGTTATGGAATAAACTTCATAACGTATAGATCAAACATCATCACATTTCGTTTTGTATATATAAAAAATTTATGTATTTGTTTCAGTAATGGCTGTGTTAATGAAAAATTTTATTATGTACAACTCCGATTTTCTTTTCACAAATAAGGACACATTTTAGTTTATGACACAGTAGCAAATCTATTTTTATATCAATAATGCGATAATTCAAGCAATCCTCATAGTATGTCCAAGACCACCCCTTTAATATATAATCGATGAAAGTGTTCTTAAATGGATTGTTAGTTGATGAATCATTTTACTAATTGTAGTCTGATAATTTTTCTTAATTGTGAGAACGAGTCAAAAACTTAAACTGCGATTATCTCGACATGAATTTTTTTGAGTTATGACGTTCTATTTGGTAACTGAGCGATATATTCAAAAATCTATTACAGTTTGCTTAAAATTACGATTCGATACATTCGATGTGATAACTTGCTCAATATCGAGTGCCGAGTTTGCTGAGGTCCTCTATGGCATTTATATTCATTATGTGCTACTGCATGTAATTCTTATTCATGTGCCAGCATGTGCTTTATCTTCACACATAACGATTTTTATCATCTACTAATTGAACTAGTTGTTAGGAGTAAGACAGTAAGACGTGTTAAAAATATCTCCAAAAATTTAGTTAGAAGCATTTGAAAAGAACTCAACTTATAAACCTGCTGGAACTACCATGTTTTTTTTATACTTTTTTTATCTTTCAGTTCAAGCCATTATTATTCATCCTTTTTGTTTTCACATCTATCATCACCCTAATTTTATGCTATTTTCTTTTGGGTGTAACTTGTGTAATGTTTAAAACTTGTGATAACTTGCTCATCATCATATATTCAAACACAATTCGTTTTTAATTTTCTATCTTCGGAAAATTATTAAAACGCTTAAAGTGTTAGTTAACAGGAAGAGCCGCTAGACTTCAAGCCGAATTTCGAGTAAAATAATGACTTTCAAAATCAGGGATTATCTTGCGGAATGGAAAGCCAATTCATATAAAGTTTGCAGATTTTGGAACACAGTTATACCATATCATGATAGGAATTTTTGCATTACTTTACAGAAGTTTAAAAAAATTTTCTTGATGAACTTTTGTAAGATCCTATGAAATATCAGTTGTATGGAATTGTTAATTGTCAGGCTATTGCTATCATTTATCGAAATGTTGTGTTAGTAGTGCGAAATAGGGTGAGAGGGTGAAATTTTTTTTAATAAGACAGAATAAAATAATTTACTTAGTAATAATATAATTATATAATAATTTAATTAAATTAAATGTTCTTACTTGAAATAAATGTAATCAATTTGGACTAAGTAGGCTTTTCGATTAATAATAAAATCAAACAAATAATAAAATCTTATGTTACATATTTTTTTATGTTTAAAATTAGTAATAAATAACATGTCTATTGTTGTGTGTATGTAATTTCCAACAAACATCTTTAACATTCGCTAACTTAATTGTATTAATTATAATTTTTAAAAAAAATGTTTCTACCCGTTTTGTCAGTATAAGAAATATTTATGAATTTTTTTTTTAAGAATTTGTCTTGGCATGTGAATTATTGTTGTACATACATATAAAGTAAAAACCATGGCGAAAATATACTAGGTGGCCGCAATGGCGAATTCATGAATTTCGCCGTAAACTCTAAATGTCAAACTCCATATATAAAAAATATGTATAACAATTTATTGTATGGAGTTTGACATTTCACGTTTGCGGCAAAAATTATGAATTCGCCATTGCGACCACCTGGTATTATTTCGCCATGGTAAAAACTGTATAAAATAATTAAATTTACCTAATAAATATTTATAAACATAAATATATAACATGCCAAGATACAAACAGCAATGACTCTTATGAGTGGTGCTTAACATGAAAATGAACAAAGTCGTTTATTGGGTTAAAATGAGCTGCGAATAACCGACATTAGCTTAATGTTGAGAAACATGTTGCAAAGAAGTTTTGTAGGAGAGAAATAATTATAGCACGCTAAAATCTACCTTATAAGATGTATTGTTTGAACATCAGTGATGACTTAGAATCATATCCTTTTCCTAGGACTGATTAGCTTTTAAAGTTAACAACATTAACTTAAGTACAGTAATTTGATTCTGGCTACCGTCTAACTTTTTAATCATTATTAAAATAAAATTTGTTTGATTTCGTTTCTTTGAAGTATGTAAGCATGAAACATTACAGTTTATGGCAATTAGCTAATAGAAGATATAAGTTGAATTTAACGCCTTTCTTATGACAATGGTTCTCATTTTTAGCGTTTAGAGACGTTTTCATAACTTATTTCTTCCTTTCGCAAACATAACCTTGCAAAATAGATTTTTTAATTTAGAAATTATGGCAAGACCAGTGCAAAATTCAATTTTTTTTTAATTTTTTAAAAACAGCACTTTGTATGTTCTTACATTTCTAACATATTTTGAAAGTTAAATTTATTAAATTTCTGTGAGCATAAAAATAATCACATTCTAAGTTGTTATTGTCTTTTTGTCTTATTGATTCGATGGAGTTCTCATTTAATCAATTTGACTTTTGATATAAGACTTTCAAGTTTTTTATACAAAATTTGGGTCAAATCCACTGATGAGCTATATGAGCAGTAGTAAAATGGCCATATGGAAATGCTTTCCCCGTAGTAATACATTTCAATTTGCAGTTTCATATAAAAAATATTTCATCAGAATATCAGCAAAATAAGATAGTATCAATTATGACCTGGGGATGCGTGATAGCAAATGATATTGGGAGACTAAGATTCAGGAATACAAACGAATATAAATGATAGTTGAAGAAATGATATCAAAAAATTAGAGGCAGGCGGGTGTTTTTCCTGCCGCCTGGAAGAACATGCCGATTCTCAATAGCAAAATTTTCGAAACTATGTCTAATCGTTTGGCTTATTGAAATTTTTTCTAGCTGATCTAGTGCTTTGGCAAAGTTGATTTTAAAACAAACACGGCCGGACAGACTGACATCACTCAATCGACTTCGCTATACGTAACAACCCATTATATATGTACGGAAATTGATATTGTGGAAATTACAAACGGAATAACAAACTTAGATACACCTTTTCCATCTGTGGTAAAGGGTATAAATATTGTAAGAGTTTGTAACAGAAGATAAAGTTTTAAAAAATGTTTGGTTACTTAAGATCTTGTACTGTTAAAGCGGAAAATATACTTTTTAACAAGTTCTTTAACTTTACAAAGTACTATCCCATTTTTATTAAATTAATTAATATTATAATCACAACCTGCAGCTATAAACTTATTACTTAAACAATTGTTTAGAATTTATTTGGTTTTAAATATATATTTATTTTATTTATTGGAACTATATATTTTATATTTAATAATTATTTGCCATTAATAAATAACATTTGTGTTTTTAGTTTTTAAACGTTTTAAATACTTTAAAAATTAAAATTATAAGTCAAATCGATTTTTGAATTGTCTGCAGAGTATCAGGAAATACAAGGCTGGTTTGGAAATATCTACTCTAGAAATATCTACTATAGAATCTATTATCAATAATTAAATTGCTATTAAATGACAGTGGCATCAAAAGCCACCTGTCGCTAGGGTGAGAAAATCTTGCAAGGCAACAATATCTCCAATATTAATGAAAAATATTTTTTTCATGACACATTAATTGTGCTTTTTTAATCGGAGAAATTTTAGTTTGGATATGGAAAACAAATTTTGATACTAAATTTGACATTGTGAAGCAAAATCATCACAAATAAAAATTAAACAGTTGTCGAAAAGCAATACTTGTTGGTTTTTAATTTAATTTTATTTCTCTTTCTACCACAATTTATTTTATTTCAATATCAAGCTGTATAAGAAGCACATAAAAAATTATTTACATCTTTTAAAGGTTTTATTCGAATTCAGGTTGACAATTATTTAAGTTTTTAATTTATTTATTTATTTATTTAACTTTAAAATTTATTTCTGCTTTTTTAATTAACTACATAATTGTTTTAAATATTTATTTAATTAGAAAATTATTTTTTAATTAAATAAGTAATTAAATCAAATAAAATCTTAATTAAGTTTTATTACAATTTCAAACTTTAAACATAAATAGTGACTCACATATAAATTTAATACATTAGAAAGTTACATTGTTTATCATTAGAGTTCCTAAATATCCTGTCTTATTAGGATGAGGAATCAGTTTTATACTTAAAAAACCTATAATTATAACCTCTGTTCAGTGTTAAGTATTCGTTATTATGCTGAGCAAAATTTAAAAGAAAATTTTATTAAAATTAAAAAAAATATTTTAATTTAATGATTTTGTGTCAATAATTATAAAGATTGTAAACTGTTTTCTTAAAAATTATTTACTTAAGTTTATATCTACTTATTAACTCATTTTTATGCTCAGATTAAACCACCAAAAACAAGGTATTACTAAAATGTCTAACACACAAAATTATTATTTTAATTTTTTAAATTTTAAATAAAATTTTCTAATACAAATATTTTAATTAGAAAGAAATTAAAAAAAGGAGTTTTGGTTTTTACTTTAATTCCTGTTTGTATTAAGACTTCTCTTATTCCCACCTTGACAAGTATTGGAGCAAATAAGAATTAGGTTTGCTCAAGCAGAAAACTCAATCTAAAACCAAAAGGAAGATTAACGTTTTACTGCTCATATCCTTGTCAGAATTATTTGCCGGCTTAAAGTACATTGTGCTAGCAATTCATTTTCTCTGTCTAGTGCCACTCTGAATAAAAATTATAGTCACCGTTTGTATAAATGATTACATTTGTTAACAGGTATATTTCCCATTAGCTTAAATATGAAGCTATTGAAAAAGAGAATATAAGTCTACTTTATTATCTCATGCTCTAAAAATTTATTTTCAAATTCTCTATTCTCTTCTTAAAGACAAGCTGTGAATAGCCTAAATACTTAGTTATCAATTATTCTTTTTTTACTTACCCAGCATTTAGGGCCTGACGATAGATTTCTAACATTAAAGCTTCGTGCAGCATTTCGAAATTTTTTGATGAGTTTGTTGGTTGAAAAATTTTTTATTTCCTTACAAACACAAACACTTTATTAATTTGATAATTTATTTTATTTTTTTAATATTTTATGGGATATTTTTTAATAGAAAAAAAATTTATGTTGTTTATTAATAATTTCTTACGGAAATCTTAAAATGAATTTATGTTTTGTTTTTTGTTTTTTTTTTTCTAAAAATTTTGTTGGATTTTTCTTTTTTGTTTTGTTGTTGTAGATTATTTTTAAGTTATTTTAATTAGTTAATAAATATTTTTTGCACTATGTACGCGTATAATTTGTGTTTTAAAGAGGAAGGTTTTGTTTTTTCTTAGTAATTTAAGTCGTATATTTTTGTTTGAAATTTGTTTATTTTAATTTAGAAAATATTTGTTTATTTTTATTATATATTTAAGATTGATTTTTTATGTTTAATTTTATTATTAATAATTGCAATGAATCGTATACATTAGGTTGTTTAATATTTAAAGGTAGTGGAGAGTTGTTGTTTTAATAATTTTCTGGTTTTTATTAAAACTGAGCAATTTACTTTTTAAATAAAGTTTAATTAATTAAAGGTATTTTTTTTAAGTTGTTTTGCACTATTTTGTGGTTTATTTATAAATATTTCTTAATTTAAATTTTAAGTTGTAGTTGTTGCTTTACGTATACTTGGTTGACAAAAGAGTTTTATTGTTTTTGTTATTACCGTTAAATTTGAGGTTAATTCAATTTTCGTCTTGCTGCAGTTTTTAAGTTTTTATCAGTCTTTTTTTTTTTGTAGATTTTAAGTTAATTTTTCCATTTTCTTTGATTTTTTGTGTTCTGCCAAATTTATTTTTGTTTTAAATATTTGACTAGATTTGAATCCATTTTGTGTTTGTTTTTAACTCTTTTAATAATTTAAAAATATATTTTTAATTACATTTATCACATCAACACTTTGTTTGAGATTTCATTCTTAAATTCTTAGTAGAAAGAAAGTCTTTAAGTTTTTCTGCATTTAAATGAAACAACAAATAAAGAAAATTATTTTCTTTTTATTCCCGTTTATTGGAGGAATTTAAAATATTTTTGCTTTTTCTTGTTTTTTTGAAATTTGCCGTTATTTCAAAGTAACCGTCGTTAACCGTTTGAGAGTCAAACAGTGAATGTCGTCACTTAATCACAGAAATTGTACAATGCTGTGCTGCCTGTTATTTATGCTGCCAACGTTGACGTCCTCATTGTTGGCTGTCTCTTCGGTGTGTCGTATTGAAATGTGTATGTGCTATGTGAATGATATCAAACTCAACTGTCATATAAAAACTCACACACACACACACACACATAACATAAAATCCCAACAAACAAATATTGCGTTCGGTTAGATGGATGGATGGATGGTTGAATGAGTAGCAACACGGCCAAAAGAAGACTAATCACAATAACAGCAACAAGAACAACAACAACACTGCATTTAAGGCTAAGAAAAATAATAAGAAGCAGCAGCAACAAACATTGTACAAAGTTTTGATGAGCAAATGATGATAATAATAGAGTGATGCTCTGTTGCTCTGTTTTTTGTTACTCGTCAATATTCTTTATTTCTTGAATGCCTTGTGTTTATCAAACTCTTGCTCATGCTTCCATTATTATTTTTCTTTGACTGTTTTGAGAAATTGTCTCCTGCTTTTCTTTGTATTTGTTTGTTTGTTGGTGTTAATATAGTAGCTGCTCGTGTGATGACGAAGTGATATCTCCTGTTTTTTTTTGCTTTTACTTATTTGTGTGAGTGTTTAATTTTGAAAGAGCATTAAGCACGCGTTTTATAAAGAGCTTATATTTGTATTGTTGTTTTTATTATACTTGGGGGAGGTGGAACTGTAGTATGTGTGCGTGTGTTGGGGCTTAATGAATGCGTGTTAATTTTTATATTTCAACAGTGTCAATATATTTTCAATCAGTCTTTAGATAGGTTAATAAATTTGTTTGTTATCAATCAAAATTTAATTTTCAATACACAAATTATTAAATTTTTAAGGAAATTATGGACTAGGTTTTTTTTTTGACCAAATTAAGATTAAACTAAAAAATATTGTGGATTTAATTTCTTATGTTTTAACAAAAAAAAAAAAAATTAAAATAAACTTCAATTTTTTTTAAGTATGTAGGTATTTTAAAAGTCGTTTAAATTAAAGTTGATATTTTAAGTACAGCTGATTGCGTTGGTTATTTCACTTTAGTATCTGTATTTGTATACATCATTTATTATTTTACATTTCAGTTGTTTAAATAATTTTTCTTTAACAATTATTTATAATGTAAAAAATTTTTTTATTGCTTCAAGTCTTCTTTTATTTCTAACAATTAATTCGTATTGCTGATTTTTCACTTGTTTAGTTTATATTTTACTTATTAAAAAATACGCTTTTTTATTTGTCTTCCGCTTTTTTAAAATATTCTTACAATTATTTTTGTTTAACTCTTATATGCGTTTTTTATCACTTTACATCCGCCTGGTCAAACGTACGCGTGATGTCTGTATATTATAGTACCAGCTTTTGTAAAGCTTGTTGGGTCAAGTTAATGCACGTTTTTTGATTATTATCACAATAAAAACTTGCAGAAAATTAAAACAAACATTTAATGCGCTTACTCCAAGAAAATATGTATGTATATAAAATATTTCATTTCAATATTTACAAAAAACTCTTTCAGAGAATATTTAGTTCAATAACAGAAACCAACCTCCTATTAAATATTAATTAATAATCTCTTTTCAAATGTACTCTTATGATTTAAAAATTTCTAGATTTTTTAAAAATTATTTTGTATTTAAAAAATGCAAACCAACGACGGCAATAATTAAATTAAGTAATTCAAATAATTTTTTAACCGCTTCTTTATTAAAAATCCAACTCGTGTTCGCGCCTTTTAAAAGTTACACAAAAACTAAAGTGTAATTGTAATAAAAGCTAGAAATTCTCTTTTTTATTGAAATTTTTTTAAAGAGTACATTCCCCTCAAAATTCTTATAAGAAAAGAAATAATATAACAAAAATGTAATAGAATCATCTTTAAAGTTGAATTTTGCTCTTAAATAAAACCAAACAAAACCAAAATTCAGTAGGCTTTTCAAGTTCTTCTCAATAATAAGACTACCTCTCTTCATTTATAATAATGCTCTTCTCTTAAATTTTGTAATCATTATTATGTTTGCTGTTTGTTTTTTTTATTGCTAAAGTTTTGATATGAAATTGACGAACTGCTGTTAGAGATAGTATTGATGCTCATTTAAATGGATTAATATAAACTGTGTAGAAGAAAGGGAAGGCTTATGATCCATATAATCTGCTCGCTTTAACATCAATCATTTGTAAAGCAAATCCCCTTTTTTGTGATGTACTCTTTAGAACTAGTAAAATTATAGAAACAGAGGGATAATGCTAAATTCAAAATAAGATAATTAAATAAATATTATCCTTTTTGTCAAACTAAAAGCTTATTTTTAATAATTTACTACACATCAACAATAAATTTGTAGCCAACTTGATTGTTATTTTTACATATTTTTAAAGGGTTTAATTGTTGCTCCATCATGTAAATAAAATTAATGACATTTTAAAGAAAACATAGAAAACAACAATCATATGGTAAATACTTGAGTTGGCTTGCGCTCTTTTCATTTAGCACAGCTGTCTCTATCGTTACTAATTCCATCTCTTTTTTTCTTTAGCGACCACCTTATTAAAAGTCTCAAATTGAAAACTCTCTTTTTTAGTTGTTTTTATTTTGATTTGGTTTTAGTCAACAAATGTCATTTGATGTGAGCAAGTACAAAAGAAAAACCAACAACTCACACTAAAAAAACAAATCCATTATAGTTTACAAACGTCAGATTTTGTTGTTTTCTTTTTAAAATCATCATTGTATGGTCTTGGCCTCATCAAAAAATGCACAAGTGTTTGTTAGCTGCTGCTGTTGCTAAAGGACTAATGTGTTGTTGTGTGTTTTGAATTTTCATTGATGTCAATATAGTATGTAAATCCCGTCGGCTGTTTTGTTTTTTCATATTTTATATATATATATATATATATATATATATATATATATATATATATATATCCTTTGTTGTTGTTGGTTGTTTTCATAGTTGTTCTCTGGTTTTCTTTTTGGTGCTGTGTAAATGTGAGCAAGTGTCGGTTTTATTTGACGATTTTCTTTTCAGTTTTTACGACGAGGTGTGCTTTAACCTTTATTTCCTTTTTTTAATTTTTGTATTGTTTTTTTTTTTTACTGTTCGAAATAAGGATATATTTCTCTCTCTCCGCATTAACAGGGGTTTGATGGCTATATGTCTTAAAAATTATAAAAAATAAGTAGAGTAGCGTTTTTTTTTGTTGTTGGTTTATTTATACTGGTTCATTTTAAAGTGTGAAAATTTAAAAAAGTGTTGCTGCATACCTAACATGACTAAACACCCCTTTGCAATGCAACGACCTTATATAGAATTTTCTTTCTTTATATAATTAATACGAGGAATGTCCCAGAACTGCTGTAACATCAGTTCTTGTAAAATATTTTCAGGGCATTTTTAAGCGCTCAAGTAGATAAAAGCTTAGTTTTCTACACATAATACATTACTGGAAATAATTTATCCAAGAGGTGCTATTGGGAGTAGTTGAAACAAGATATTTATTATGACTATATTCAATAAAATATATAGATAAGCAATAATAGAAATATTAAATTACCTTTTGGGTAGATTAATTGCCAAACAGCCCCACGTACAAATTTAGCTATTTTTACCCTTTTTATTGATTGTGTGTTTGTTTGCCATTGCTTGGAAAAATTTTCAATGTCTACAAATAACCCATCGTTTTTTTTTTTTTTTTATTTATATTTTTTGGCATTTTTAATTTTGTTTTTCTTACTCAATTAATTTTTTTAATATCATCCTTTATTTATTACGATTGTTTCAACAACTGCTATAATCAATCGTATGACTCACACAAACGAGTTGCAATAAAATTTTTATTAATATTGATTTTCCCGGAACTGAAACTTGTTTGCAAACCAGTGCATTTGTAGTTTATCAAAATAATGACATAAATCAAAAATACCAACAGCTTTGTATTAATTATCATTAATAACTTTGTAAGAACACTTGTATGTAAATAAGAGAATGTATTCAAATTCCTTAAGAAAAAATAAGGTGAAATAAATGGGAACGATGACTGCAAAAAAAAACGAAGTAATCAATTATAGCATTTTTACGTATGAAGTTAGTTCAATGTGTTTTTAAAAAGCCTTTTAAGAAATTTTTAAGAATTCTACTTAAATTAATTTGTAATTGTGTGAAAACACTTTTGCTGCTTTGTCCCCGTCTGCACTATGCAACTTTTATTGCGCAACTTCTGAGTTTGTAGGAGAGGAAAGGCAAATAGTAACGGCTACCGTGTTTCACGTATTTGCAATTCTCTTTTGTTTTGTCATTCGCAGTTAATTCAAAACTAAAATCGAAGCAATCAAGACCGAAATCGCAGAAAAAAAAATTTGAATTGATGGACACAAATGCAACTTAAAAAGAGAATTTACAAAATTTCAGAAACGAAAATTGCATGTCTGGACGAAGACTTTAAAAACATTTTTGTTTATTATTGGATTTAAAAACTTCTACCTACAAAGCATTTCGTTCGTGAGAACATCCACAAAATAGTTATTTTAAACAAACAAAAATCCACGATATAAATTTGTAGTTTTGAGAGACCAAAAGTGAATAAAATAAGCTACCGGTTATCGGCCAGGCAAATGCTACATTTGTATACAGTTGAGACTTGATGAAATAGCGCAACATATAAAAAGCCTTCTCGAGAGCGTTTCGCTTTAAATTCTGAAGAATTTAATAACTAATACACAGCTGTAGTAATACGACAAAATATTGCCAATTTTTTTTTTTTGGATCTGCATGGAACTATCTACAGTGAATATGTATGAGCTACACAGCATGCACACGTGAGCTATGACAATGCCTACTAGCTCGTAAATTAAGCACCCAATGTGCAATCAAATTTATAGATATTTTTTATTCCTATTTGACAATCGATTTGAATCCTCGTCATTACCTTGAAGGATACATCTTACATTATCTTAGATATTTATTGATTATATTTAATTAACTGAAGACCTCCAAGAGGGATTATGCCTTGTTAAGTTTATTCGCGTATTCATTACGAAAAGCTTTACAATGTTCATTTCCCTAAACAAGGGACACGTTTTCTTAAAACTTAGCTGAGATAACGCATCCCCACATCAACTTGCCGAATGAACGATATCAATGAGAGGAGATCTGCATGGAGCCGTTAGCCGACCATATATTTGTACTGTAGAACCCTTGCCGTGTACCTGAGTCAAGCAACTATTAAGGTTTTTTAATAGACTCCGAAGGCTAAAGCTGGGGAGAAACATTAAGGTTGTTAACTCCAAAAAATCTGGTATTTAACAATAACCACAAATGGTTCAGAAATCTTGATTTTACTAAAGAAAACCGACGGATCTTATAGTCTAGCAAAGGGGCGGTGAAATGGGAAAAGTATATGCTCCAAAAATAGCAGGATGGGGAAGCATCTTTAGGTCTTATAATCCTGCAGGCTTAAACCACAAAATGTTTTCACTTCCAGCATATTGATACTAAATATGATTGATAATCTGGGCTCTAGTTAACTCTATTTAGTTAAAGCATAACAAGTTAAAGGTATAGAACAACTTTAAACGAAAGATGTATCTGGTTAAAATCTAAGTGACTTTATCTGATATTCGTGGATGTGACAGAAAAGCATATAATTCAATAGAAGTCAAGGAAGTCTCCTTATTAAGTACGGTAAACATAGAGAGGCGGCAAGTGCAGGATCTGAACCTTGATTTGACGATAATTATCAAGTACAGGATAAATGTTAGGGTCAAAGTGGACCTAGGCCTAATGGTAAGGTTTTGGCTGACAAGAAAGGAATTCGTTCGCTTGATTAACTCAATCCAGAATATGAGTCTTAAAAGGCTTTAGGATACACTCCTTTAATTTCCTCAAACCTTCATTGCCATTCATTTTAACTTCTTAAACTTGCAAATATTTTTATAATTTATTACCAAAAACATTTTTCCCCAGCTTGACACAAACTTGAAATATTTTTTTGCACAACATTATCAAAAAGAGTAATGTGTTTGGCGAGAAGATGTGTATATAAATTTTATTAAATCAATTAACAAACACGAATAATTAAATGTGAAGTGATTTCCTCAAATATTACAGACTTTTAAGAAATACAAAAATAACAAACAACCATTTATATATTATACTCAAATAAAAAAATATATAAATGCTTAATAAATATGTATATTTAAAGTACAACAACAAAACAACAACAACAGCAACAAAATAAGCAGCAACAAAATAAGCAGCAACAAAACAAAAACATAAATACCAATATTGGCTCATAAATCTTTCACTTGTTGACTCAATATTTTTTAATTGGATTTCATTTCGAAGCACAACAACAACATGACAAAATTTATTTTAAGGCTTTTTGTTTTACAAAAATTACAATAACAACAACAGCAAAACAAGAACATTTGCTTTAAATTCAAACGAAAACAATAAAGAAAATTTAAACATCCAATTGATTTTTCAGCCAGTTGATGTATTTGTTTATTGTAAATTTGGGGATTAACTTTGCCTAAACACACACACTCTAGGAAATATTTACACATTTATATGTGGATACAAATTACGAATCAGGGTTGTCGGATTCTTTCAATGTCAAAAATCGCCAAAATAGCCAACACCCATTTTTTGATAGTTTAAGTTCATAATATTTATGTTTTTTTTAATAAACTTATTTTCTGTAAAAAAAGGAAAAAATAGAAAAAAATCGCCAAAATATTTTATTTATGTTTTTTTTTTAAAACAACAACAAATAGTTACTAAACTTAATTCATTAAATAAAATTATATAAATACCTTTATTCTGTTCTTTTAATTTTAATCCTTATTTTAATCAGTATTTTCGTTGTCAATATTGCCATTTTTCGATGTCTGGCAATAGGAATTTGGTATTTTGTAAGGAAACGTGATGTTGATATTGCCTCGTATTGCCGTTGATATTGTCGTCTGTGACTTTTGGTGTCGTGTACAAACAAAATAATTAAATAAACTATAAAAATAGTAGAAATAAAATTGGAAATGAACAAACTAAAGATTAACAACCCCAAAAACTTTGAAAAATTAGTTGAAGAGTTGGAAACATTCCATCACTTGCCATAAGTTTGTGAAGAGGCAATGTTCCTTCTAATTTTAAGGAATAATAGGAAAGTAATGTGACTGCTGAATTTTCAAATTAATATTTAACTTAATTTAAAGTAAAAAAGGAGGTTACAAGCAAAACAGAGTGTAAAACTACTGGAGGTGGTATATTAAAGCAGCTGGTATTAAACTCCTTGGAAAAAACTGCTCCAGTGAATAGAAACTTTCGGAAGTCATAGAAAACGTCTATTTAAAAGTGCTTAAATTATTTCAAATGGTAAGCCATGTTACCCCAAGAGGTCCACTTGCATATATGGATGTTTTATTATGTTTACAGGAAGAAGCCGCCGGGTACAGTAGTATCAGAAAGAATGCAACAACAGACACTGCAATACGACCAAATATAATACCACTTTACCTTAAATGAGAAACAAGGCACTATTTTGAAATTTATAACTTTGAATTTATCACTTACTTTTTATCTGTTAACTGAAAGATTTTTGATTTCTGTCTAAGAAGTCGACCTTGCAGCATTAATATTTTCTAACTTTCTTCATCATTAGAGTCACTGTCGGAAAGAATGTCAATTTTTTTTTAATGTTCGCAAAATAAATCAATTGACTTAAATGTAAGATATGTGTGTTACTTTTTATTAACACTATTGATAAACAGTCGTCATTAAACTAATAGCGAATAACAAATAAGTATTGATGTTGTGTTGAAGTGATGTTGCCTCAAAATTGACGACGATTTTGCTGACGCCAAACAAAATAAGAGTTAATAATAATTTTAATATATTTCTAATATGCTGAACACTTAATGCTCAGGACATTCGTCAGCGTCCTCTTCCTTGTAATACATTGTATGTGAATTAAATATGTTATGCATTTCGTAAGAAGGATATAAAAGAAGTGCAGCATGCTTTAGCTGCAGCTGCATCCACATAACTTAAAACACGCAATAAAGCATGAAGAAGTTCATATTACATTTTGTTTTGCAGATGAGTCTTAGTAGAACTCACTATCGAAAATACTCTTTCAACGCAGGTATTACTGGTAGGAATTACCGGCATGTAAAGTACGGCCAGAGCAAGTTTCTTAAAATTTTACATACCTGCAGTATCCTTTTTTTATTTATTTAAATTTTAATGCTTGTGTTTAATACTACGTTACGATGTGGTATAAAAGCGAGGGAGAGTATTAAAAAACCTTGCCTTACTGAAGTCTTGCATACCTTCAAAACGTTAATTGTACCTGGGTCTAGAGCGAAACCTAAATTACGGGATATATTGTTAAAATAATCTTAAATATCTTCCACCATAACTTCTAGTCTCAATATACCTCAGACTTCCTTCCTATTCTTCTTACAGATAACATCCAGCGAACGAAACTAAAAAATTTGAAAATTGCACCAAACAAGTCATAATAGTCCCTTTTTTCTTTCGAGTTTTGAAATGTACAAAATATATTTTCATCCCTGAGACACATGTTTATGTGTCATTTACTTTGCTGTAATAACATACTCGTAGTATAAAGTAAAAGTGAAACTGACATAAGAGTATAATAATATATTGTTAACATACGATTTTTTCATATCGACATTTGTCAGAACAAATTAAATGTTCATCAAAACATGTTATAATCGCCAGTAAATTCGGCAAAAAACCACTACGTTGCCAAATCAATATTTAGGTCGTCAAAAGAGCTTATAATTCCAACGACTGGCGAGAAATCGCCGTATCTGACATCCCTGATTGGAATTGGAAAAAAAGCACACGCATTTGCTACAAATCAAAACATCTGTCTTTCAGCAGTTCGAAAGACCTCTATTAGAACTGAGCAATAAAACAAAAGCCAAATGATACACAAATAAAAGAATGTTTAAATAAATAAATACAAACATTAATGTATTTCCAGTACTAATGAATGATATTTGACAGTTGAACGATAGTATAAAGAAAATGGGTAAAATATTAAAAGGAATATATATATACAATTGTATGACTTGCTTTGTGATTGTAAAGAGATTTTGGAAGCCAATTGACAGGTCCATTTCTCGAAATTAACTTATAGTCAAATTTTGATTTCAATAACTCGATGGTTGCTGTCGCCGTATGGGACATCTTGAAACCACCAGCGTGTAAACCACACAAAACGGTGCATTTTTCTGGGTGCAATTAAGTCTGTAGGGTATTTTTGTGGATTGGTCTAATTTCCAAGTTAACTTGGACGATTTAATAGCGTTGTTCAAGAGTGAGTTTATTCATAATGAATTGCCTGAGTTTACTGATAATAATAAGAAAAACCTTTTTATAAAAATTTAAGTTTTAGTGTTATTTTTTTATAATTTCAAGTTCTATCTTGCTTAAAACACACCCTTTATCTTGTTGTTATAGTAAAGATGGCATGCAGCTTAAGATGAACTTTTTTTATTTTCCCTTCTTCGGCGTAGATATAGAGTCTATAATAGGCTAAGTAACACCCAGTACGAATTAAATTCCTTAGAATTTTTTTTTAATGAAATTTTTTTAGATGGCACAATTTCGACTTTCACTAAAGGACTATATCTCTAAGTGCGCTAATGGCTTATCCTAAGGATATTCTGCTCTTTTTTTTCTTACGCATAAGTTGCCTCTCCGTTTCACCTTTTTAGGTCAATTGAGTCCATTTAATATTCCATACGATTGCTTAGACAATTATAATTTAGGGCAGCGAAAATTCACAGCAAATCACTGCTATGCTGAATCCGATATCCGCTACTACTATTGAGTCTATGCTGTCACAATCTTTTAAGAAGAATTTCCCCTTTACCGTCTGCCTTCTAACTTTCTAACTTCCTAAGTCCCTTAACCAAAAAGAGTGTACTCAATATTTAGACATAATTTGCCACCCAGTCCTTAATTCTTCCGGAAAAAGTCTTAAGGCTCTCTACGCCGTACATATATCTATTCAAAGTTCGTTGAGAATTTGAAGTTAAGTGCTCTAACCGATGCTGTTACTCAACTTGCAATTGTCAGGTTGTTTGTAATTAATTTCTCTGCCTTCTACGAGGTCCTTTTTTCTGTTTTGTTTTCTTCCCTTCTATGTAGTCCACGCTTAAAAAAATAAATTCCCCCTTTAGGGTTGATTTCTAATTTTATTTAATTTTTTTGCTGGCGTTACTTTATTGTTCCAAATAACATAAAAAAGTTTAAGGTAGGCGTGGTATTTTCCCTGCTGCCTCGAAGGACATGGACCGATCATGCTGATTTCCAATAGCACCTCCTTCGACACTATATCTGACCGATCCCGATTTTGTTTTTTGTTGAATCAGTTTGTGAGGCAAACACGGACGGACAGACGGACATTGCTCAATCAACTTCGCTATGCATAAGAAGTCAGTACACATATACTTTATGGGGTCGGAAATGGATATTGTAGAAATTAAACATGGAATGACAAACTTATGTATATATACCCTTTTCCACTTTTTTGTGGTGAAGGGTATAAAAAATTGTATAGACATAATTTAAAAAACTGAGACTCTCATTAAAATTTTTCACACTAGTTTATCAGTTGTAATACAAAAGCAGCACGAAAGACTAAATTTATGGCAAGTATTAATTTCTTTTATACAATTCTAAATTTAGCTGTTGTTTTATATTATATAAAAATATGATTAAAACAAATAGCGAAACTGTCCCACTGTATGCTTTGTTGTAAAAATATATTGAAAAAAATCATATTTCTATTTATTTGTATTTCTGTAAGTGTGTATAAGTTTCAATGTTGATATACAAATTATCTGTTATATAAATTTTTTTTTTCCATTTTTTTTGTTGTTATAAAGAAACGATATAATTTTATTAAAGTCTCAGTAAACGTATGCATGTGTGTGTGTATGTAACAAAAAGATTAAGTTTTATTTTCTTAAAAGATTTTAAAGTGTTTAATGGTTTAAGTGAAATAAATAAAAAGTGCTCATTTGTGATTGGATAAATTGATTTGTATTTATATGACACATGTTACATGCTTTTTTACATAAATATTTACATACATGTACACATGTTTAAATATATATGTTTATTTATGTGCATACATAAATTCTTAGGAACATCAATCTTAATTTAATGCAAACAATTTTGGAATATTTATTTTTGTTTATTATTGTAAATTTCAATTTCTATTTCTATTTTTATTTTCATTTTGTATTTTGTTTTGTTGCGGGCGCCTTAGTGAGAAATTTCAATTTAAAATGTTAAACTGACAGATTTATCAGGTATTAGCCGACATTTTTTGTGCTTACATGCACGTTTGTTAACACCACCACCAATTGATGGCCAAATACTTTTTTGTTGTTGTTTATTATTTTTATTTTACATTTACATATTGTTTGAGTTAGATTTATTTGTACGTAGGTAGTTTTAAAATTGTCTTTAATATTAAACAAAGTTTTTCCCTGATTTATTCATATTTGTTAAATTACGCATTCAGTAAATCACTTGTGTCGATTCACTGAAAGTAAATGTGGTCTGGCTTTAAACATTTTTCGATATTGTTTCTTTCATTATAAGGTTTTTAAATCCAGGACTTAAGCTGTATTATAGTCCATTTACAAGCTACAGAATTAAATCCATTTTCTCTACCAAAATAAAGTCATTATGATACCCACATTATCTCTTTATCTTTTTAATATTTTGGAGAATAGTACAAGTACATTGTAATATAAACTGTTAACAAGAGCAAGGAGTTTAGCTTTAAAAATCTCTAAACGTCAAAATTTCTTTTCATGTTGCCGATAAAAAGTGTAAAATCTCACAAAAAAAACACACATAACTTTTTTGTTTGATATGCGAATCAGCATTCGAGGGTGAACATCGACTTTTGTTGACAAGATAGCTTTTCTAATTATTCACGAAATCCCAATGATGTATCCAGATACATATTTGCAAGAGAATATACCTCTTTTGGAATATTTTCAAAGGTATAGGGAGTTAACGTACGTACAGTGGTCTTAAAGTAAAATTTGAAGTGAAAGAAGTAATAGCTCCTTTTTAAAAGCAGCTAAAAGCATAAAAGTTTGTACAAATTAACAACATGACAGAACACGAGCTTGCAATTTGTGTCGTAATTTCTATGTAAGACAAAAAAAATTATAATGATTGATTTTATTGCTTTTCGTAGATGCGGGAGGATTTTTATTTTTTTTTAACATATTCATTGAAATTTCTACATACGTATTCGTACAAACATTTTCTGATATTTTATTGATAAATTTTTATTCATCTTATCTTGTTTCTGTATCCGTCTTCTGTAGAACAATTATTAGAAATTAAAGCCATGGTTTCTTGATATAAAGGTTCTAAATTTCGATTTGACGGTTTTGTTAAAATTAAGAAAAAAAGCATGATGTTTTCTAACGTGTCTTATATCGTTGCTCAAAGATTTGAGCGCTTAATCGGATAACAATTCTAAAGGCAGGGCAGCATTTTGAATAATTTCTTCACCGTGGATCAATATCTTGGGGATACCATGGATATAATGCCACAAATAGCTCCGCCATCCACTCAAGCCTTATGTAACGAAATTTTGAGCTGCTTGACTTAATTTCTTTTCATACTATTTTTGTCATTCTGTATATCAAAATTGATGAACATCTAATAGCTATTTTTTCTTTTAAATCTTTTCAGGCATTTTAACCTAAATTTTCTATATTTAGTTTAAAGGCAAAAAGTGGTACCTGCTACAATAAATATTTAATAACTCACAAGCTACAGATTACTCAGAAATTAAAATTGGGACCAAATCTAAGACAAATGCACATTTAAAAGTCTAACACAAGTTATAAAACAGATAAAAATGCACAGTTCACAATTACGTTTTGATTATCATATTTTGTTTTTTCTAAGCGAAACACCTTTTCGACGTCAAATCAAGAATTAAAATGGTACGTTATTCTATGTGTAAATAAAAGCAACAAAAATTAATGAAAATGATTTGATTCTATTTTATAAGTTCTTCAAAAGACCAAAAATATCTAATGATTCTTAATAAAAACTAAATACAAAAATTAATTTTTTATGCAGCGAAAATATTGCAACTATACAAGAAACAAGTACGACTGCTATATTTGGTTATGCCGAATCTCTTATACCCTTCACTATATATGTAAATCTACTTAAGTGAAGTAAATCCAATCAAAAAAGCAAATTTTAGGGTACCAGCGAATTAAAAAATAAGAAAAAAACTTAAGTACAATATATACTCGTATATAATTTTACATAAGCATTTTTTAAATTTTTGATATTTGCTTAAAGATCTGATCAAAAGCTTTTAAATAATACCCGTATTGATGTTTTTTTTTTCTTATTTTTTTATTCTTTATCGTTCCATATATTTACTTTTTGATGGGAGTGACTTTATTGTTCCAAATGGTAAAAAAAAATGAGAGGTAGGCGTGGTGTTTTGCCTGATGTCTCAAAGAACATGGAGTGATAATGCTCAATAGCACCTCTTTCGACACTATGTCTCATCGATTGGAGTATTTAATTTTTCTCTAGCTGATTTAGTGCTTCGACAAACTTGATTTCAACATTAACAAGCACTGACAGACCAACATCGCTCAATCGACTTCGCTATGTATAAAAAGTCAGAATATATGCACTTTATGGGGTCGGAAATTAATATTGTAGAAATTACAAACGGAATGATAAACTCAGTTATACTCTTTTTCAGTTTTTGTGCTGAAGGGTACAAAAAGTATTTCATTATGCCAATAAAATACCAAACAAATTATTTATTTTTTAACCATTTAAAGAATCCATTTTTTTCGTGCTACATTTGCAGTTAAGACCATCGCGGTACATGTACAAACATGTAGGGAGTCGAATAATGAAACTTAAATACGCCGGTTTTCATCAGCTTAGGGGCCTGATTTATAAAATTATGATAAAAGCAATGCACATATGTAATCTGGCGCATTAGTAAAAACTCTATTCTAGAATCCACTCTAAGACTAAATTGCAAACTTCTTTTATATATATATATATATATATATATATATATATATATATTGATTTTAAAACCAAAATGGTGCTATGGAGTAGCGATGAAGACCCTTTGTCGGTTTCCGTTTTTCAGACAAAGTTCAAATATTTTTAAATAAAATTCTACAAAAGATCCCTGGAGCCCTCTGACACATAAATATCTTACGCCACCATAAAGACAATCATTTCATTAGTTAAATAAAATCTCATGAATAAGCTCGAAATACACAACATGTTAAACAATCGTGATTACGTTTCTCCACTAAGAAGAAGAGACATTGTTTTCTTGGTCGAAAATCAGAACACCATTTGTATATCTCTACTATGATGAGAATTTGTGTTTTTAAACCCTGGCTAAATTTAATAAAGCAAGGTTTGAATACTTGTTGTTAATTCTATAGTTTGAAGACGTAATCAATAATTTTGACAAAAAAAAACTTTATTTGCTAAAGGGTGTTGTCGTTAAGAATGATATAACTTGAAATTATAAAAAATAACACTTAAAATTATTTTTTTATGAAAAATTTTTGCTATCATTTTCAGTAAACTCCGGCAAATCATTATGAATAGACTAAAGCATGAACAATGCTTTCAAATCATCCAAGTTTACTTTAAAAATCAGTCATCAATTCGAGCAACTAATAGATGACTTCGTGATCTCACGTTACTGTCAATGGAGATCGTTACCGCACCATGATTAATGATTTTTCTGTTTGAAAATACGAATGACATTGATCCGAACGAAATGTGGTTTTAACAAAATGCCACTACATGGCATACGGCGACCACAACCATCGAGTTATTGAAATCAAAATTGTGCGAAAAGATGATTTCGAAAAATAGACCTATCAATTGGCCTCTAAGGTCGTGCGATTTGACACCTCTCGATTATTTCCTGTTAGTCCACTTGAAGTCACTGGTTTATGCTGATAAATCAGCAACAATTGACTCTTTGGGTGCAAACATTGTTCGTGTTGTTTGCGACATACGTCTAGCAGTACTTGAAAAAGTGACCTAAAATTGGACGTCTAGAATGAGTTTCCTCATTAGCAACCGCGCTGGCCATATGATCGAAATTATTTTTAAATATTAATGCCATGTTGTGATCTTTGGTATAAAAAAGTTCTTTATTACAATTTAATTTTTTGTATTATTATTCATAATTTAAAGTTCTATCGGGCACCCGATACATATCTTTTTATAGTATTTTACCTTGAAGCGCCATCAAGTCTTTAGGTAAATTATCAAAAACTAGTGTGTGAAAAAAACAAATGTCATCAAAACTTTAATTACAAACCTCAACAAAGAGAGTCATTGTGCCTGTTATTTTTTTGTGTTTTACCTCGTCAAGATATTTTCTATCAATCAAGTTCAACTTTAAATCAAACACGCAAATACCAAAATTGATATTGAATTCATTATTATTATTATAAATTAAGTTTTAAAATAATTATTACGAATCTAAGATAGCAGTTAAACAAATTAATTTTAACTGAAAATTAACTAACTGACAAACGAAATTAAATGATTTCTTTTTATTTCCATTCATTTGTGTTTCAAAAAAAAAAAAAAAAATTTTTTTAACAACTAGAAATAAAAATCAAATAAAACTGATGGATTGATTTGCTAAATGAATGATTGATCGATCATAAGAACAGAAATAAAAACAAAGTTTTACCTTTTACTTTATTATAATTCTTCGATACATGCAAGTGTTTTAAAACGAGCTGCGTCATTACACCGCGCGCCAACAACAATAACAACAGAAGCATTTTTAATATTTGCTTGATACTTTGCGATTGATGGATGGGTCTGCTCTTTTTTTAGTCAACTGCTAAATGAATGCATAGAAACCTAATGGAATGTGTTTAAATAAAATAATTCTTTTTTCTTTCAAAGCTCCTTAAAAGAGTTTTGACTTTGATTAGAAAATTACTCTATACAAAAATTACCATTATAAGGTCACATTAATAGAAATAACAAGATCTGGGAGATATTTTACGTATCAGGTTATTTAGATTAATGACATATACAATCAAGCCGGTTCAAAATTATTCCTTTAGTTGTGAAAATAATTATTATAAAAGAGCTGCTCTTTACGAATCAAAATTCAATGCCGAGTTCTTTACATAAAATGTGATATCTTAACTCTTATTTGTTAATATTGTTAATTATCTTGATAATTAAAAAAATTTATTCTTTTATATCTCTGTAAGTGTAACTGCTTTTGTACGTTTAAGTACCTTGTGACTTAAGAAGGTTTAAAGGCACTTGTAACGCCAACACAAAAAAGTAGGTCGTTCAATGAAAAATAAAAAATGAACTTGTTTGACTAAGTTTATGAAATTTGATTGATTTCTCGCCAAATGCCATTTAAACATTTATGTCATTGATCATTGTTAAATAAAGATAACAATGTTTAATACAATAAAAATTATTTAGTTGTGTATTTAGTTTTGATTAATTTGTTTTATTAATAAATCAGATACATTCAATATAAAACAAAATTAGAAAATATTTAAAAAATAACATACGAGGGCTGCTATATATATTTCTGGCCTGGCAACACTGACTGCTGCCAAGTGCAATGTGACATTTTCATTGGAAAGTTTGTCATTTTTAAGCATAATCGTACTCAAAACGTTTTGACGTACGACCATTATTTGTGTTGTTTACAGTGACTTGAAAAAATTAATATAGAAAAAAATTGGAATTAACTCGTGAACATTTTCGTGCCATCATTTTTCACAACTTTCGACGTGGATTATCACGACAAGAGTGCATTGATGAACTTAAATCTTTGTATGGCGATGAAGCACCATCCTATAGCACTGTGAAAAATTGGTATAATGATTTTAATCGTGGCCGAAGCTCGCTCAAAGACGAATTCCGTGAAGGTCGTCCAAAAACGGCTGTTATGCCAGAGAACATTGATGCCGTGCGTGAACTCATAATGCAAGATCGACATGCGACATACCGAGAGATAGAAACATCCTTGGACATTTCTTCCACCAGCATACATTCGATACTGCATGAACACCTGGCAGTAAAAAAGGTTTGTTCGCGTTGGTTCCCGCACAATTTGAAAGTCGCTCAAAAAAAGGCTCCTGTCGATTGGTGCAAAGAAATGTTGCAAAAATACGATTGCGGTGCTTCAAAAGACGTTTATAAGATCGTCACAGGTGACGAATCATGGATCTATGCGCATGAGCCCGAAACGAAACAACAATCGACCGTGTGGGTCTTCAAAGATGAGCAAAATCCAACGAAAGTTGTTCGTGGAAGAAGCACTTCGAAGCAAATGGTCGCCTGTTTCTTCGGCAAAACTGGTCATGTGGCGACTGTTCCGCTTGAGCAACGTAGGACGGTCACTTCTGAGTGGTACACTATAATTTGTTTGCCTGAAGTCATCGGAGAAATTCGAAAAACCAACAAGAGAAGACGAATCATTGTTCACCATGACAATGCGAGCTCTCACACATCGGCTCAAACCAGAGCGTTTTTGACCGGCCAAAACGTCGGATTAATGGGTCATCCGCCGTACAGCCTTGACTTGGCAACTAATGACTTCTTCTTGTTTCCGCACAAAAAAAATGCGTGGTCAACGATTTTCGTCGCCAGAAGAAGCTGTTGAAGTGTTCAAAAACCATGTTTTAAAGGTGTCTCAATCGGAGAGGAAAAAGTGCTTCGACAACTGGTTTGGGCGCCTGCAAAAGTGTGTAAATCATGCTGGAGAATACTTTGAAAAACAGTAAAACCATTTTTGATTATAAATATTTGCATTTTCACTATTAGGCCAGAAAAATATAGAGCAGCCCTCGTAATTTTTACAATCTTCACTACAAATAAAATTTCCAAACGCATAAACAGAAAAGTCGATTTTGCGATGTCCATTTGACCTTCTGTCCGTGTTCGTGTTGATTTTAATTTTCTCACAGCTCCAGAAGTTCTACAGAACAATTTAAGCCTATAAATCTATTAGACATAGTTTCAGCAATTTTGCTATTAAAAATCAGTAAAATCGCTTAATTCAGGCGAGTGTCTGTATTTTCCTTAAGATTTCCCGCGCTGTTGTTGCATTAAAAACAAAAAATTCCAAAAAAATTCTAGACTACCAAGAAATTGGAATTCCAACTAACAATCACAAATTCACAATAAAATCATATTTTTACCGAAATTTTTCAAAAAAAAAATTTACTTCATCTACTAAAAATTTTTTTTTGCAGTAAAAATTTAAAAGTTGGTTAAAAACCGAAAATTTGGAAAAAGGCTCTGGAATATCAAGATATTACTAGCAATTGAAATTTCACACAAAGAAATATTTCTACCTAAATTTCAGAAAAAAAATCTTTTTCCACAGAATTTTACTTAAAATCAAAAGAGTTTTAAAAGATAAAAGTCAAAAATGTACAAAAAAGTGAAAACTATCAATTATTAAAAATTTGTCTTTTTATATTAATAAAAAAATTATAGAAAATTTTGAGAACCTCGGTGGGCGTTCAGTAAGCCACAGTTGATAAAAAATGGGTCTAAAGATATGGCTCAATGGAATACAAGCCATGACCAAAGAACTTCAAATGAGTATGCAAAAGGCAAGGGAACCCAGTACAATATAATATCTGTGTGCACCAAATTTTCGCGAACTGGAACATTTTTAAGCAAAGCTCGCCGCTTATATTTTTTGCGTTTCTGTTTTGCAAAAAGTTTGTTTTCGATTTATAAAAATGTAAAATCATTGCAAAAAATAAAAATAATTATTTATGACTCTAATATTAAGAATTATTATTTTATTTTAAAACACATAAATTTTAAAAATGATAATTTTCTCTATTATTCTATTTAATTATTATTATTATTATTTATTATTCTATTACCAAGTGGACAAAAAACTAACCAATCTGACAATCTTTAAACCTTTACTCTTAATCTATTCTTGATGGTCATGTCATTTCTGATTTTCTTAAAATTCCAATTTAGAAAAATGTGTTTTTAAATAATTCTTCCAGAGTTCTATAGAGAGTGTTAAAAATTTTTCACCTATAAAAATAAAAACTGCTCGTAACTGTTTTATTGCCATTATACCTGTAAGATTGGATGCTTTCATATTTGCATCTCTATTTTCTCTACGAAATGACCTATTATTATAAAAAAAAAGCATTCTGTATTGGAACAAAGGTTCTAAGCGACCTTCTCACAAAATTTTGTTCAAATTCATCCAAAAGTTTTTATCAAGAAAAATATGTAGTCGTATAGAAAATTATCAAAAATTGATATCCATTTAAAAAAAAATTATTTTGTGGTAAAAAATTATAAACTAAACTATTTCTTCTCTAATAGGCCCCATTATTTATGCAAGAGAGTTGTTTTAACGGACTAATAAAAAAAATGCAAACTGTATTTACGAATTTAACAAAGTCACAATATTTTTGTGATATTCGAAATGATTGAGTGATGTTTTCCAATAAATCGTATAATAAACATTAAAAACTAAACGAGGTCTTTGACTTGTCACTTAACGCAATGCAACTATTTGAAGGTTAGAAAGAAAACGGCAAATGATTTAATTATAATTCAATAAATTGGTATTAAATACGAGTAGAGTTAATACTAATTTGTTAAAGAATATGAATCTTTGATTTAATTACATTAATGATCATAATTTAGTTTATATGTGAAAAAAACTTTAACGTTTTAACCACCTGATTTTCATAAAATTTATCACTGCTTTTATAATTTTTCACACAAAAAGTAATTATTATAAATTAAATAGTGATAATAATATACAGTATTCATACATAACAATGCAAGTATTTATTTTCATAAATATTTTTTATCTCACCGAACACTAACCACAACATGTACATTGTACAATGTACTACAACGTTTTTCAACGGCAACAACAAATTTCTGGTATTAAACGGTTGAAATTATTTTCAATAAAAATAAAAAAACATCAAATTATGAGATCCACTAAAAACACAACATCAACTACAAATTATGTTTATTGTTGTTATTGTCGTCATCATATTTTTGCACAAAACAAAAAAAAAAAAACAAAAATACAGAAGAGTGGCTTAAAACTAAAACAAGGTTGTATAAAATATGAACATTGACAAGTTTTTCTTGCACGCTACACACACGCCATAAAATTGGTCAGAAATATTGGAAAATGTTAAAACTATTTCTATAACTTTAACAGGAATATTTATTTTTAATACGAGTATGCAGATGTATTAAAATATCATTGTTGAAGTAGTTTTTCTACTTAAATAGCTTCTTGTAACAGGTACTTTCTGTAAAAAAAATACATTTCCGAGTTTGCCGAAAGAATCTTTTTGTTAAAAAGAATATTTGCAGTTTTTTTTCATTTAGGAGAAAAAAAGGATAAAGGATTCTGGTTTAAATTGAAAGAGAGGTATATTTGTTGTTTTGGTAAAAAAGTACGTTTAAATGGTGAACTTACACAAAAAAAAATTTTCTGAAAGTATTATATCAAAATATTATTTGCTTTTTCAAGACATTAAAAATGGCTCGTATATTGTTTAATAGGTTTTGAATATTTTTTAAAGGTACTAAAAAAAACCTATTTTCAAAAGGAATATTTTCTAAAAATAATTTCTTTATATGGCAAGTAATTTTTTTTTATATTAACAGGTACTTTTTTAGAAAGTACTTCTTGCAATAGCTTCTCGTTCAGGAAGTTTTATTTTTTTAATGTCTTTTTTTAAATAAAACCCTTTACAAACAGCAAGTTCATTATCATTTTTAAGTTCAAAAAAGGATCTTTGTGAAAGAGTATTAACTACAGATTATTTTTTAGGAGATATTTTTTAAAAAGTACTTCAACAAATTACACTTTTTCAAGATACTAATTAAAAAAATCTGCTAAAAATACTTTTTTGTTGCAGGACTTTTTTAAACTTAATTTTTTTTTTTTTTTTTTTTTTTGCAATAGGTACATTATTTAAACTTAAGAGGTACTATATCAAAATAACTTTTAAAAGGTACTTCAAGGAAAAATTTTTTTTTTTAATAAAATTTTTTTTTCGTGCTATTTTCTATTACTCTATTGTTATCTATAGCTATAAATTATATAAATTACCGATATTGATTATTGAGGGTTAAAGCACATCTCGACGGCCATTTCGTTACCGCTTACTTAACTCTTCAGAAAACTTCTGAAGAATTTTTTTTTCTAAATTTAGTTTTCTGTTATCTTTTCTGTTCAACGGGTTTCAAAAGACATACTGTCTAATAGAAAATGTTTAAAAAGTACTTTTTTTTACTGTTTTATTGAACGATACGCGTCCTTTAAAAAAAGTCATGTTTTACTTTTTGTTGTAGATGTTAAGACTTTTTGAAAAGTAAATTTTTAAAAAGGGTTCAATTAAGAAAAATATTTTTTCTTTAAATTTCTTCTCAAAATATTTGTCTTTTCAAAAAATATATTTTTCAGTCACCTTTTAAAAAATTAATTATTTTCCGCCTTCGGAAGTAGATTGTCCAAAAAACAAAAATTAAACTTTTTGTCTTATTTAAGTCTGTTGCCAATACGACAACTTAAAAAATTAAAAAGCTTCTTAAATTTGCATAGCAGCAGCTGATGTAGTCAAGGACAATTAGCGCTTCTGAGCGGAGAATATCTGAAGGTCTCCGGGTGGCACTAGTCTACTAAAAAAGATGAGAAATTTTTGCTTTCAAGTAAATAATGGCCAACTACTGCCAACAAATGTTCCCTGTGTTAGAGGCGGATTCAAACGGGCATAAAATCTATCCCCTTCTGGGCGATATACTGACGGCTTCATTTTCAGGATTAGATGCAGAAGCCCAACCAGTTAGTCATCTTAAACCAATTTGGCCTGTTAATTATAGGTTTAAGATAAACGGTACTCTCTTCCAAAGACGCTTTTATAAACGTAATTAAATTAAATTTTTTTTCTTATTCAAATTACTTTTTACAGTCACTTTTTCATAGAGTTTTGTTTCCTAAAGTGTCATTTCTATAGTGTAATAGCAACAACTAGGAGAGCTATAACACTGAATGTTATACAGGTACGGTAAGATTAGTCAAATATTTGATCATAAAGACGTAACAAAACAAAAATTGTTGTTCTGCTTAAATACTTATTAAGAAATATAAGATCTTATTTATTTTATTATTTAGTAAATAGTCATTTCTTTTATAGTTTTACTTTTATTCATAAAATACTAGTTGTAACCAGGGCGCTTCGCTATCGCTATGAGAATAATCGTACCACGACCACTCTTTCAAGCAAGTTTTTTATGAATAATTTTTTTTTTTTGATGCAAATATTTTAATTTTAACTTAAAGGTTACAATTCAATAATTACAACATATCAATGCTCGCACTGTAAGCTTAAATGACAATCAATTAACACACAGAAGTTAAATAAGTCAAATGACGCGAGCAAGCAGAGCCTTATACCGGCAAAATTTAATTCTCGCAAGAAAAAAAAATACATTTTATATAGGGAAAACACTACATCATAAAAGTGCGCGTATAACGCAAATTGTAGAAATTTTTCGATGTTTTTTTTTCTAAACCATCAGAGAAAGTAGACCTTTCTAACGCATGTTCTCGTTTGAAAATCGGTTGAGTGGTTCTACAGTTATAAAATCACGAACATAGGACAACTTATTTTTATATATACAGATAGATATGAAATATATAAAAAATGGTGCTAATTTGTTATTTTCTAACTTAAAAAGAAATTAATGATAGAATAATTTTTGAAATGGTATGTTTTTACACACTAGATTTTTTTTTAAAGATCTCCCTGCTAAAATAAATTTTTTATGACTTTTTTTAAATTTGCTTTTATTTTAAATGGATTTTTTTTTAAATTAATACTTTTTAAACAAATTTGGATTTATATATTTATAAATAATTATATTTTTTACTTTACTTTTACCTTTATTTAATTTTAAGTATTTAATTAGGTCGTATTTGCCTATTTGCAAATTCTGCTATTGTTTTGCCCCTAAAATCACACAACAAAAAAAATGCAGGCGGCACCAGTAGCGCCAACAACAACGTGATAGAAAAAAACTATGAAGTTATCATCAAGCAAAATGCTGTTTTAAAACAAAAAAAAAAAAAAAATAAATAATTGTTGGACTGTTGGTAAAATTATGATTATGACAAAACATGAATTTGTTAAAGCCATCATCATCATCGTCATCCAAAGAAGAGAGAGGAGTATCATTCAGTTTTTATATTGTAAAGATATACAAACACATACAGTCTTGCAGCGAATTATTGGTGGGAGTTTTTGAAACGAGAGGCAGAAGAATGAAGAGGTAATTTTATGGAAACGCGAATTAAAACCGTTAAACAAAAATGTTGGAGAGTGTTGGTAGATAATATTAAGCTTATAACAAATATGTAGAAGCAATGTAAAATGCATTTTACAAGCCATCACTGGACAAATGTTATAAGTGACACCACTTAGCTGTATTTGCATATAGCGTGCCTCAAAGTTAAAGCAAAGAGTTTTTTCGGAAACAATTAAAGCAAATTATCGAACCACAAAGGCTTTGTATCAAAGAATATAAAAGTCTAGAAGTACATTTTTTTTTCAAAGAAGTTTATTATATACCCTTCACCACTAAAAGTAGAACTAAGTTTGCCATTCCGTTTGTTATTTCTACAATATCCATTTCCGACCCCATAAAGTATATATATTCTCAGAAAATTTAAATACCTCAATCGATCAAATATAGTGCTAGTGAAAATCTGCAAGATCGGTCCATGTCCCTCAAAGCAGCGGGCAAAACACCACGCGTACCTCTAATTTTTCCAAATTCTTTGGAAAGAGATCTTTAAGGAAATACTGAAATTTTTATAATAATGCTTAACCCATTAAGTGCCGATGAAATTTTTATATAAAATTATATATAGTACTAATTTATTTACTTTATCATATTTTTAATATTCTCTGTCACTCCAATATTTGTTTTTTATTTGAGTTATATTACTGAATTATATTTACATAACTGATTCGGAATAGCTGCTTATAGCACTATTATTTGTGTAAGTTTTGGGACGCCCCTAGGGTGCGTAGTGGTAAGATTTAAACACAGATGTTTTAATTTAAAATCGTTTTGGGTTTTGGAAATCGTTAAAACCTTGAAAGCCCTGTATACGAGGGCTGATCTATATATTTCTGGCCTAATAGTGAAAATGCGAATATTTATAATCAAAAATGGTTTTATTGTTTTTCAAAGTATTCTGCAGCATGATTTATACACTTTTGCATGCGCTCAAACCAGTTGTCGAAGCACTTTCTCCACTCCGATTGAGACACCTCTAAAACATGGTTTTTGAACACTTCAACAGCTTCTTCTGGCGACGAAAATCGTTGACCACGCATTTTTTTCTTGATATGCAGAAACAAGAAGAAGTCATTAGGTGCCAAGTCAGGGCTGTACGGCGGATGACCCATTAATTCGACGTTTTGGCCGGTCAAAAACGCTCTGGTTTGAGCCGATGTGTGAGAGCTCGTATTGTCATGGTGAACAATGATTCGTCTTCTCTTGTTGGTTTTTCGAATTTCTCCGATGACTTCAGGCAAACAAATTGTAGCGTACCACTCAGAAGTGACCGTCCTACGTTGCTCAAGCGGAACAGTCGTCACATGACCAGTTTTGCCGAAGAAACAGGCGACCATTTGCTTCGAAGTGCTTCTTCCACGAACAACTTTCGTTGGATTTTGCTCGTCTTTGAAGACCCACCCGGTCGATTGTTGTTTCGTTTCGGGCTCATACGCATAGATCCATGATTTGTCACCTGTGACGATCTTATAAACGTCTTTTGAAGCACCGCAATCGTATTTTTACATTATTTCTTTGCACCAATCGACACGAGCTGTATTTTGAGCGACTTTCAAATTGTGCGGGATCCAACGAGAACAAACCTTTTTTACGGGCAGGTGTTCATGCAGTATCGAATGTATGCTGGTGGAAGAAATATCCAAGGATGTCTCTATCTCTCGGTTTATCGCATGTCGATCTTGCATTATGAGTTCACGCGCGGCATCAATATTCTCTGGCACAACAGCCGTTTTTGGACGACCTTCACGGAATTCGTCTTCGGGCGAGCTTCAGCCACGATTAAATTCATTATACCAATTTTTCACAGTGCTATAGGATGGTGCTTCATCGCCATACAAAGATTTAAGTTCATCAATGCACTCTTGTCGTGATAATCCACGTCGAAAGTTGCGAAAAATGATGGCACGAAAATGTTCACGAGTTAATTCCATTTTTTTCTATATTAATTTTTTCAAGTCACTGTAAACAACACAAATAATGGTCGTACGTTAAAACGTTTTGAGTACGATTATGCTTAAAAATGACAAACTTTCCAATGGAAATGTCAGATTGCACTTGGCAGCAGTACTATGACGTGAGTCTCTATCGTGAAGTATAGATATTTCACGTGCTTAAACCAATTTTTCCCCAGATATGAAAAAACTGAAAAAGTACCTCCACAAATATATACGATGCTTTTGAAAAATTTCAAAAGATGATTAGAAACCTCTTAAGAAAAGCAACCACTCGGGCCTTTGTTAGTTTTTAAAGCATAATTCACCAACTGTTCCACCGCACATCATTATAATTTTTACTGCTGCAATTTTGGCAGTTCACGACATTATTCATAATGGCTTTATTTTTGTGATCAAAAGTGTATTCGAATGTTTGCATAAGTATTGGTTAAATTTGTTGTTAGTTTCATATTTTTGACCAACTGCAACAGCAACCGTCCACCATCAACTAAACAAATTATTATACAAAATATATTTTATGCCTCACACAGCACAAAAAAAAAAATCTATGTACAACAATCAACAGCAGTAGCATGGTGATGATCATCATCAACATCCAATAAATATGTGCAATTAAGCAACTACAACAAAATATATTTTCTGTTTTAAACTTAAGCCACCCTCTACTTTTTGTTAAAACTAATGCGCTGCTTGTTCCCTTTAGCTTCAACAAACTATAACTTTATTAACCACAAACTGCCAAACAAAATTATAGGCGTCAACCATTTAAGCTCAACGGATCAACATAGAAAAACCATCCAAAATATGACTACGAAAATAATGAAGATAAAATAAAAACGAATAAAAAAAATATTATAAAATTGGCCGCTTAAATTACGCGCAGGGATTTTTGTTTTTAAAAATAATGATTGCAATTGAATTTGTTGTTGCAGCCGTTGCTGGTAATGATGTTATGTTTTTGTCTTTTTTGACTTTGTTTGAATGTTCGTTTACTCGCGTGTATTATAGTTTCTGCTGGTTTTCTTGTTTTGTTTTTGCTTTTGTATTGTAGTTGTTGTGTAGTATTTAGAGAAAAATTAAAAAAAAATATTTTGCATTTATTTCCAAGGAATTTATTATTGTTTGGATTTGATAATATTCACCAAAGTAAGTTGAAAATTTATGTCAATTAAAGGAAATATATTAATTAATCTTTAACATTTTTCTTTACTAATTATCCCGGACAAATTATTAAAATCACCGATAATGATTATTGAGAGAGAAAGAACGTTTCGCTGGCCATTTCCCTACCGCTTACTTAGCTTTTCAGGAAACTTCTCACAAAGATTTTATATAAATCAAAGATTTTTTTCCAAACAATAAAGTAAAGATAAAAATCAAATTTAAGTGGATAAAGAAAAATAAAATCGATGAGAATGATTCTTGATTTTGCCATGTTTATAGAGTAGTTCCAAAATAGTTTCTCCTGTATTGGGAATTTTAAATTGGATGTTTAACTCAGGAATAATAATAATTATTCGAATAATTTGCTAAATATGTTTTGAAGTTAAGATAATGGGATATGAATGTTATTATTAAGGAATATTTTGTTACAAAAATATTTAACATCTTTAAGCAGCTGAAAAATTACCATTTATATAGATTGACGGCAGCAACAAAAGTCTGCTTGAAGTCTCTATAAATATTAAAACGTTTAATTAAAAATTATTTTAAAATGCTCATAAGAAATGTAAAAACGAAAATATAAAATAAACGAGTTGCCAAATTTTTTCATAATAGATGCGTCTAGACGTTTTTACTCGCCAATAGATAGAATGTGAAATGGTAAAACAGTATTAATTTAAAAGTCTAAGGGAAAACTTGTGTGTACGTATTATGTGCATATGATATACATATGATCTTGTTATTGACAATATTAAGGATGTTTTTATACCCTTCGCCAATCGACAAGACATTGCTTCCAAAATTTTGGAATTTAAAATCAGAAAGATCGATTCATGCCCTTCGAGGCATTAGAAAAGACATCATGTCTGGTTCTAATTTTTTCATATCATTTAGAACAATAACATAACTCCAATTAAAGACAAAAAGCCAATAAGCCTGCTCTGTAATTATTCTAAAATCTTCGAAAATATTTTCTTAAAACGATTATAAACCGTTTTGGAAGATGTTAGTATTATACCAGAACATCAGTTTTGTATTAGGCACAATCATGTAACGCCGGTCGACGTAATTCGTAGATCTCTTGAAAGAAAAAAGTACTGTTTGGCAGTCTTCTAAGATATGGAGCAAGCATTTGACAGAGTATGGCACATTGGACTACTTTCAAAAATTAAATCTCTTCCTTCAGCCCCATTTTACTTCATTATAAAAGCATATTTAGAAAACCGAACTTATTTTGTTAAAATCAACGACAGCGTTACTCAGGGCAATATTATATACACTTTACAGTGCGGATATGCCGACTTTAAATGAAATGAATATTGCCACGTATGCTGAATATATCGCATATTTCCCAATCCACAAATTGCCAATAATAGCAACAAACATTCTTCAAAATAATCTTAATTTGTTAGAACTCTGGTTAGAAATAGAAACTTGATACTCAAATATAATATTTGTGTAACTCATAGTTGTATTTTAAAAAATTCAACTTTCCATGTTAATTAAAAGTTATATCAAATTTGCTTATTTAATAAAACAAAATTTGGAACAATAAAGTAACTCCAATCGAAAAAATAAATACATGCGGCGATACAGAATTAAAAAAAAAAAAAAGAAATCACATCAAGTGAAAAATTTGGCGCTCGCCCATATTTTCCGAGTAATGGGCCTCGAAACTTTTCATAGAAAAGTACGATTGTGCACCATATTTTTTAAGATCTTTTATTTTTTAATTGTTCAAGCACTAGGCCCGTTTTTTTTAATAAAATTATATCGTTTATTCTTTTATTTTTTTTTTTTGATATTTCGCCACACCGTTGAGTGACATCTTCAGAAAACAGGAAATAAAATTATTAATAATAAGTTTTTTTAAGATATCAATATGGTTGTCATTTAAAAGCGTTTCAGGAAACAAATTACTAAACGCATTTGACATTTTTATGTTAAATTATATATAGTACTTAATTTTTTTTTTCTTAATTCTCTGTCACCCCAATATTTGTCCTTTTGATTAGATTTACATAAATAGTGAAGGTTATGTAGGATACGGCATAGCCGAGTGTAGCACTCTTACTTGTTATATATATTGTAAACAAATTCAAAATTTGTGTTCATAACAAAATTATCATTTTTCACACTAGAGTTATATTTTTATTTATTTAAATTATATAATGTATAAAAGGTATTTAAGATATATTTTGAACGCTACGTTAAGTGTTTGTTTTAAACATTTTCTGTAGCTAACTTTGTATTAAGAACAAAAGATAAATCATATTTTTAGACATATTTTAAGACAAAACGTATTAGTTCAATTGTAATAAGAGTAAATCTTCGACATCTAGTCTAACCTTGAACGCAAGGGACATATTTAATGGTGGATACTTTTTAATGGACCTTTTTTTTCAGAATTTAGCAAAAATTTTATTTCTTACATGTGGCCCATGAAAATTAAAAAAAAAAGAAAAGAAAAATTAAGACAAATTTCAGTTATTTGCTTTGTTTTAGTCATCTATAAGTTCTAAAAAAATTTAATGACGATGTTTTTATAAATTACGTACAACATAAATTAATCAGTTTTATGAATGAGCATGCTGTTTTTTTTATTAGTTTTACTAATTTTAAATAAATTTTTTTCGTACGATTTATGTATTTGTTGTTTTTGGAAAATTAACAAATTTCTTTTACTAAAATTTTAAAAAATGGCTTAAAAAAATTGACATGAAAATATATCAACAACTTAAGCAGTTGTTAATCCCTAAGTGTCAACCTTAAAATAACACATCGAGTGTGATAGAGTGCTTTTTTTATGTTGTCAAATAAACAAACTACAGACGCAAAAATAAATAACAATTAATTATACTTTATAGAATAAAAAAATGTAAAAATATGTCGGCATTGTTTTGTTAATAAACAAAACTGTGCTTTTGTTTCTTTATTTTCATATTTATTTGGTTTCTCAATCGATTAAAGAAAAATAAATCAGTTTGTATACAAATTGGTTGGTTCAAAATACGTCAAGTTCGTAAATAGTTTTAAAGATTTTTCTACAACGTATCCACCTCCAAAAAACATGAATATAAATTTTGCAAAGCTATTAAACAGACAGAAAAAATGTTAAGTTTCGAAATTATTGGAAATGGAATGTAGCTGATGATTAAAAGCGTTAATGAATCTTATCATACATGTAAAAAGCGTCCTAAATTTTATTCGTGTTTTAAATCAAATGAAAAACTGTGTCATACGGGGGTTATATCCACTAATCAGCTCTACAGGTTTTTGAGCATATAGGATATTTTTACCTTGATTTTTTGAGAACCATGGCGAACCACATTCATCCAGGTTAACGCTAGTCACTTAGGCTTTGAAAAATCAAGAAATTATATCATTATACCGGTGACTGTAACATTCTGCCCCTAAGGTAGATTATATTAACTCCAGCCACCTTCATCGTTGAACATCAATATTAATTATAAATACCAGCAAATATAACTTATTATAAGGCAACTGTTAGCTGTCACATTGGCTTTTGAACTAAACAGAGTTGCCAATTCAAATGACGTGAATATCCATGAATATTACAGAAGTGTATACTTGACTTGAGCGATTTTTTAAAATATTCAAAGGTACCGATACATAAATTGCTCTTAAAATACAATCATATGAGTGTTATTAAGAGACCGAATGGGCTTTAATGGGCTTTACCATATGTATTACACAGCAAACGCATTACAAACGCTATAATTTTTTCGGATGTAATGGGTCTTATCCACTAAGGCGGAGTGGTTTTACTCGTCTAAAACTTCTATTAGTTTTTATAAACTTAATGCCCAACGTAACTAACTGAGGTCCTCAAAACTAACGCACCACTTCACCCGGGCTTATGCTGCAGAAATAATGAGCATCTCGAGTTGATATCATCGCAGAAAGTAATTACGGTAATTAAAACATGTGTTAATAAATAACGGAATATAAATTTTTTTGAATAGTTTTGTCACTCCGGATATCGACTTAAATAAAACAGAGTACATTCAAGTATCTTAAATAAAACACGCAAAATAAATAGTTGGCATTTCCATTTATAGGCGAGTTAAAACGTCTAAAATATTCTAATATGAAAAAATCTGGCAACAGTTTCTGTTGAATCTTTTATGTAAGTCTGAGCATAAGCAAATTCAAAGAAGAACAAGTGAAAGAACTAAACGTTCCGAAAGAACTCTGTCCGTGTTAGTGTCAATATGTCAGCCGATCAGATACAGTGTCGAAAAATGTGCTATTAGAAATCAGCATGATCGGTTTAGTCCTTCCAGGCAGCAGGCAAAACACCACGCCTACCTCTAATGTTTTAATGTAACTCTAATCAAAAAAATAAATATATGGTACGATAGAGAATTAAAAAATAAGTAAAAAATTTCATGAGGAATAATTGACGTTCGCCCATATTTTCCGAGCTAAGGGGCTCTGAAATTTTCAAATGTTTTAAAATATCAATATGGGTATCATTTTAAAGCTTTTGAGGAGATCTTTAAGGAAATACTAAAATTTTTAAAAAATGCATAACCCATTAAGAGTCGGTATCATTTTTAGGTAAACTTATATTTGCAGTTCAAACATTTTTGCTTTTTTGATTGGACTTACTTCACTAAACTAGATTTACAAAGATGGTGTAGGGTGTATAAGATTTGGCATAGCCGAATATAGCACTCTTACTTGATTTTTAGCTAGACCTGATTTTTTCTCTTTTAATTAAAAACAGGTTACCGAGTCCTATCCTCAAGCCATGCAGATTCTTCAAATCAACAAGCTTTATAATCGTGTTGGCTTGGGAATAGTATTGTATTAAAGGGTAATGCAGTTTGTTCAGTAGACGTGTGCCCGGTCGTTCGTTTCAGTGACCGGTCTTTTTCGGTCAATTATCAAAGACTAATTCGTTCGTTCAATTCATTCAATCGGTCAATTTGAACGAAAGGAGCCGGTTAAATATCTGGCTCCTTTCGTTCAATTATGTCATCCGTTCAATTTAACCCGTACACTATTGAACGAAAAGACCAGATTTAAATGACCGGATCATTCCGTTCACTTGATGGATTCGGTCAATTTAACCCGTTCGTTCGCGACCAACACAGCTCTATTGTTCAGTGTCCGTTAACACAAAGAAGGTCGGTTGATTCTGCTAAGCCCTGCAGCTGAAAAGTGTTGCTCCTCTCAACTTTAGATTCTAATATTTTATTAAAAGTCTTTGTATGAGATAACAACATCTATAAATATTTGTTGCCAGCGCATAAAAGATTTAATATTCTTCATAGAATTCTATGTTCTGTTTGATCTCTTTTCCCATGCATCCACGTGGTCAAAGTAAAATTGTTAAAACAATAATATAACTAAAAAAATTTTGCAACTATCTAGTGAATCAGTGCATTTGTAAGCAAATGAAATCATAGAAATAAATAAACAGTTGACATCCACATAATGTATGATACCATCCATCATTTAGTGGTTTAGGCCAAATTGAAAATTAATCCGTCAACGGTAAATGTCGATCATGGCAAATGAATGAGGAAACAAATGTATAAATAAATGGGCCTGATTATTAAGTCAAATAGAAACTAGCAATATTTTTATTTTTACTTGTTCATATTTAAAACGAAACGATAATTCATATTATTTTTCTTGTTTTTGTACACAACAAATGTGATTGCTAAAAGTTTAAAAAGCGCTGGCAATAAAAACGTAAATACTTAGTAAATGTATGGTCAGATCAATCAAATGTGTCTTAATATGGCTAAAATAGGAAAATGATGGAATATATTGTATTTACTTTAATTTATAAAAATATGACTTTAGAGAAAATACCACAAAGTTAAGTGTTATTCAAAACCATTTGATTGATAGCACCGACAAACTGTACACATGTTTTGAAGGAAAACATTTAAGCGTTTTGAGTAAACGTTCTTGAAATTTACTAGACAATGGGGAGCATTTAAAATTCTGCATTACTGCGCCAAGGAAAAAAAGACGCTTGCTTTGAAGGAAATACTTTAATAAAGCGCTGTTAAGCGCTGTTTCTTCAAAGTGATTTTTTATTTTTAATATTTAAATTTCAGTTATTAATTCCTTTATCCACTATTTTGATTGATTATTATTCTTTTGTTCTTAAAGAACTATAAATATTTTATTTATATTAATATTGCTGTATTAAATATTTTATTGTGTTTTAAAAAATTTTATATAAATTTTTTGTTGTTGTAGCTTTTGTATAACTTATTTTATTGGTCATATTATTATGTGAATAAATTTGATTTTTTTCTTTATTTTTGTTTTCAAATCGAAACTAAATATGTGATAAAACTGGAAACTCATATCAAATTCATTTTTATTGCAATTAGCCATTCAGTCTGCCGACTGCAACTGGTCAGCCATTCGCTCTTCGAACTATTCACTAATTTTGTATTTCAAACAACTCTAGAGTATTAAGTTCAATATCATTTTATTCATTTTTCTTAATTTTTTTTATTTATTTATTAATTTATTTATTTTTTTTTTTTGTTATCAATTCTGTTCATTTATTTTAGTCATTTTAATTTTATGGTCCATCATGTTTTTGTGGCATGGTGATGGCTAAAAGCTGTGAACATATTTTATAGCTTTTCATAAATATTTAAAATTTTTTTAAGCCATTAGATCTGTAATAACGATAACAAATAAAATTTGTTTAAAATAAGTTTATTGAACAACACAACTAGTTTTTAAAATAATTATGTTTTCACCAAAGTATTTTTCATAAGTTTACTTCTTTAATGTAAAACTTCTTAACCTTCTTAAAACCATGATGATTTTCAAACCTTTATTATAGAAAAACCCTTTTAGAACCATTTTCTTTCATATAAGAAGCGTTGCGATGGGAAAGAAACGAAATATTTTGGAAATAAATCCACAATTTCTGAACGTCTGGTTAGATTAAAACAAAATGGCATTCACTTTAAACAGTTGAAATATTTCAGTTTAAGTTTTGAGTTTGGGCCTTCTACACCTTTCAGGAACAGGAATTTAGGATACTAAAATGGGCAACTTAAAATTTGTAAGGTTTTTTAGGGCTTGCGATATTTTCCTTTTTTATGACATTAAACATTTTTTCACAATTTACACGTCATTAATTGTGGGTAAGTGGTTGCAAAGGAGTTTCTTTGAAACATTCAAAAACGAAACACAATGTTACGGTGAGGTTTCTAACCTCCAGCGGGAGGGCCATAAATCATGCAGAACACCAGCCATGATAATAGTAGTGAGTGTAACAGGGAGCAGACAGGAATTGCTTCGGGCCTCATTTTATCGAATTTTCAAAATTTCTTTTTTTAGCTGGCAAGATTTTTTTTGTAGCTGTCCAAGATTATTTTTTATAGCTGTCCAAGCCCTGGCCGGTGCTAAACGCTAAAGCGCTGACAGCGCAGCCAACTATATAGCAAAAGTTTTATTTATTTATTTATTTTGTTGTATTTACGTTTTCTTATTAACACAGCTGCTACAAAAATGGACTAGATGTTAACCACAATATATGGATGCTTCAGGATCTTATTGAAAATTAACAAAATAATTAAGAAATTAGGAAACTTAATTAAATTAACAAAACTACAGTTAAAACAGTAGTAATAAATAGGAAGAAAAATAACACCCAAAAATAGGTTTAATTTACTTCCCAAAAAGAAGTTAAAGCGAAAATTTATTAATTGATTTTAATAAATTTTTCTTTTTATTTCTAAATTTTTCTATTTTACCAAGTCAAGTAGGCTTGATGAGATTTTATAAAATATGGTTCTTCAAATTACATAAAATAACGAAGATTAAAAGAAATTCTGTAAAAATTAAAATTTTTTAAATTTAACTTATGATCAATATAAAAATATATTATTCGGAATCTTTTAAAATTTAATATACTTTTTTCGTGCTTGGTTCCTTCAAATATAAATATTTCATGAACATGCCTGTTGTATAAACAAGTAGAAGATCGGTTACAAGACTCGTTGACCCTCGGCTTTAAGTGTCTGGAACGAAAGAATAAAAATAGTTAGTTGCTTTTGAAATCTTTTAAAATTGTAATAACAATAATAAATGCAGCGTTCTTTGCTTCTATTTGTATTTAAATTTTGGCGACCATACCTTTTAAAATGCATATAAGACATTGCTGAAAAGCGTAAAAGAATGGCTGACTTCATAAATACCATTTGCAATGCAATATGTACTGCAAAGATTATTTTGTAATGCAGAGCAACATTTTCTGACAACATTGCTTTGTCAAATAATGCAATGACGTTTAAGTACATTTTTGAACTCGCAAACACAAAGTGAAATTTTAGGTTCAACTTTTGCTTATTCAGAAAATATCATGTTTCTTTTTAGTAGCAAAATCCGGCTCTACTTCTAGGAATGGCTACTATTTTTAATTTTTTTATAAATAAAATTTTTACTTTCCATAGATCCACCTTTTCCACGACTTATTAAAATAAGGTCTTTTAAAAACTAAATAATTTGCCTTCAAGTCTTTAATGAGCACATACAAAGCAGTAAAGCATCACAAATACAAAAAATGCATAAATTTGAGAAATGATCCGCATTGAACATAACTGCCATGCATAAATGAACTTCCTTCATTGCCAAAACTATGTCTAATGCAATGCAAACTGCATTTATAAAGTCAATCAATGTTTTTTTCTTTAAAAGTGGTAATCTTTTCAATATGTCCTTCAATACGGCTGAGTGTAGGACTAAGCTAACTTAAAATTTCTAAAGTAGTTGACACGGCGCATACGGTAACCAAAAATGCTTTTATAGGGCTTTGTAAACACCAAAGTATTTTTTAACAGCTTAATTTCACAGTTCCAGAATAAGTCTAACAACATTAATATGAAGCCAGCGACATTAATATGAAGCCAGCGGGATTTAAATTTATTTCTTTTCGATATCTACATTTTCCTAGTTTGAAATTTATTGTGGAAATTGTTTAATAGCTGACTGATTATTTTTACAAAATGTAAATGTAATAGACCTGCTGTTTGAAGACTATGTTTTTTCTTTTAATTTGGGATTTGTTAGAGTTTAATTGCTTTAAGAAGAAAATTAGTGGATATTTTTATAAAAACAAATTTGATATAAATCTAAATTCAATTTTCTTTATTAAAGACCAATAAGTCTATTTTTTCTCATTTTAGTTATTTACTCTCTAGCAAAATTTAAAGACAATTGTTAACAAATGTTAAAACACGATAAACAAACGCTTATGCAATGAAAACTGTGGCTGTGACAAATGCAATCAATGCCCGATACCAGATGAGCGACTAGTGGATAATTACTTGAATAATTGTTTTTTTTTTTTTTTTTTTTTTTGGTAAACTCCGTTGATGTTATCAGTAGCTCTCCTTCGGGTCCTCATAGTTTATCTTGGATTTTAGCCTAAAAGAGATGTATCTTACGTGTATCTGGACTAGTTTCTAATGGTCCCTTTGTGATGCCCAAAGATGCAAAAGCCTGGATAGTGAGTTTATCTCCATGCCCATATAATATCACAAGTAGAAAGAATAAAGATTTTGCAGCCTTAATCTCTTTAGAGAGTCAAATATATACCTTTTGAGTAATATAATTCACATTAGAATGCCACCGTCGGTAAGGAAATTACCAAACATGATATCATGATAAGTAACCAACGTAATCTTTCATATGTCACTGACAAGTTTTTTAAGTAATAAAATAATTCAATGAAAACAAACTAAAAAAACTATCTGCCACCAAAGCCGAAGAAATAATTAATGAAGGAATTATAATCCTGGATAGAGATCGGCCGGTGGTTATTTTTTTGCGAAAATCCTTAATATAACAATGACATTAAGTCTAGACAAAATATTATTTCAGTTTTGTTTTTTTTTTTAACCAAACGGACAATGTTTTTCTTTTAAATCAATTGCAACCACGCCCATTAAAGATATAACACAGTAAGGTTTAGATGATTCTTTAGAAGCATTAATGCATGTTTCACGAATTCTACTTTAATCAATGGCACATATAGATAACTGTGATATCTTGGCAACTTATAATAATTGCCAAGTTTGAAACTGAGGTAGGGCTCCGTTTTTGAATTCCATAACACAGTATGGTTTAAAGCAGGTTAATTGTACTGCTTTCAAGTTCTTATGTGTTGCCTGCGATTCTATATCGCTCTTCTAAGTAAGGGCCCATAAATTTGACTACCGAGATATTTCACTTCCTATACGAGGGCTGCTATATATATTTCTGGCCTGGCAACACTGAGTGCTGCCAAGAGCAATCTGACGTTTCCATTGGAAAGTTTGTCATTTTTAAGCATAATCGTACTCAAAATGTTTTGACGTACGACCATTATTTGTGTTGTTTACAGTGACTTGAAAAAATTAATATAGAAAAAAATGGAATTAACTCGTGAATATTTTCGTGCCATCATTTTTCACAACTTTCGACGTGGATTATCACGACAAGAGTGCATTGATGAACTTAAATCTTTGTACGGCGATGAAGCACCATCCTATAGCACTGTGAAAAATTTGTATAATGAATTTAATCGTGGCCGAAGCTCGCTCAAAGACGAATTCCGTGAAGGTCGTCCAAAAACGGCTGTTGTGCCAGAGAACATTGATGCCATGCGTGAACTCATAATGCAAGATCGACATGCGACATACCGAGAGATAGAGACATCCTTGGACATTTCTTCCACCAGCATATATTCGATACTGCATGAACACCTGGCCGTAAAAAAGGTTTGTTCTCGTTAGATCCCGCACAATTTTAAAGTCGCTCAAAAAAAGGCTCGTGTCGATTGGTGTAAAAAAATATTGCAAAAATACGATTGCGTTGCTTCAAAAGACGTTTATAAGATCGTCACAGGTGGCGAATCATGGATCTATGCCTATGAGCCCGAAACGAAACAACAATCGACCGTGTGGGTCTTCAAAGACGAGCAAAATCCAACGAAAGTTGTTCGTGGAAGAAGCACTTCGAAGCAAATGGTCGCCTGTTTCTTCGGCAAAACTGGTCATGTGGCGACTGCTCCGCTTGAGCAACGTAGGACGGTCACTTCTAAGTGGTACACTACAATTTGTTTGCCTGAAGTCATCGGAGAAATTCGAAAAACCAACAAGAGAAGACGAATCATTGTTTACCATGACAATGCGAGCTCTCACAGATTGGCTCAAACCAGAGCGTTTTTGGCCGGCCAAAACGTCGAATTAATGGGTCATCCGCCGTACAGCCCTGACTTGGCACCTAATGACTTCTTCCTGTTTCCGCACATCAAGAAAAAAATGCATGGTCAACGATTTTCGTCGCCAGAACAAGCTGTTGAAGTGTTCAAAAACCATGTTTTAGAGGTGTCTCAATCGGAGTGGAAAAAGTGCTTCGACAACTGGTTTGAGCGCATGCAAAAGTGTATAAATCATGCTGGAGAATACTTTGAAAAACAATAAAACCATTTTTGATTATAAATATTCGCATTTTCACTATTAGGCCAGAAATATATAGAGCAGCCCTCGTAGGTAAGAGGGCACAAGTCTCTTTAAGTTTTATATGTGTACATTTTTGTTGATTCATCTTTATTTTCTATTTCTTCAAACATTATATGGTCTTGTTAATAGTGTGAAGCTACTTGGTGATTTTCGTGAATGTTCAGAAATGCTATATTATCAGCAAATATCAAAGGCATATTTGAAATATAAAGATGTCCCAATATACAATATTGTACAATAAAAATTGTAGTGTCATTTTAAGACCAAGCCGGCCACAATTGTAAGATATAACCTTAAAAGTTATCCTTCCTTTAGTATAAACTTTCTAACAGCTTAGAAAACTTTTTAGGAAAGTTAACCTTTGACTTGTAGTTCAAGCCTTCATACCATATTTTTCCAATGCTTGATAAGTGCAGAACAATATTTTCTTTCCTCGAAGGCCACGTTTACACTATGCCATTTTTGATGCAAGTTTTTTCAATCCACCTTATAAGTTGCAGCGATATTCGTTGTTTTTAATAAAACCTAACGAATAAACAGCACCTCAAAACTAAAGCCATACTATATTGCTTACGCCTCTTACTTTAACACTAAACAAAAATTTCGTGCTAGTTTCATGAAAAATTGCGTAGTGTAAATGCCGTATTAGTTATTAAAATCTTTTGAAGTTCCTTTGGACGTTTTGATAAAAAGCTATAATTCACTTTTGTGTGCTATTTCGCTGACTCAGGGGAAAATACTCAAAGTGTAAAATGGCGTTAAAAATTAACGAAATTATTATTGATGCTACACGAAGAAACTTTCCTTGCTTTCTTGTTTTAATATCATGATAACAAAAACAGGTGGCAACTCTGCTATATACGTAGATATATTTTGGGTTAATACATTATTCATCCTCAGGTTTACTGTAGAGACTTTAATGTACTTTTTAAATCAAAGACTACAAAGGTCACTTCCGATTTAAATTTGAATTAATTGATGCGTCTCTGTCAGTATTTGTTAACTATATAAAACATACTTGAACAAAAGTACTCTTTATAAAAATGTAGCAGTAGCAAGTTTATTCTGGTAAAGGTCCATAAGCCTACAATTTACAAACAAAGTAAAAGAACAACGCAGTTAAGTTGGCATTAACCTGTCATTGCATAACTCTCCTGATTGTTTAATACCCACACATGAATTTAAGTATTAAAGAAACAAGAAAAAAACGCTTGCCATATCTTTTCATATAACAAGAATGTAGACGTTATTACTCGCCTATAAATAGAAATTGCAGTTGGGAGCAGTATGGAAGTACTAAGCACAACTTCAAGCGGAATAGTTGTGGAAGTAGAGGAGTAAGGCTTGAGTTGTTTAACAGACTAATTGAAAGAACTGTACTTATTTGACACATATGGTCCCTATCACATAAGAACTAGTGAAGCGAAAAGTTTAATGCTGGTTTCTTTCTTTAAATAACTTTTATATTTTTGTGCCTAAAATATATGCAAAGAAAACTAAAATTTTTAAATTACTATTTCTTTAGTTTTACTGCTATACTTTCTGATTTTAAATATTATGCTGGGTTTTCATTTACGCTCCCAGTAAGATGTTTGTATGCATATGAGTGTTTCTGTTAACACGTAATGCTTAGATCATGCAAATCTAGATTATTTATACGTATGTTTAGGCTGTTTATCATTTTAGTCATACGTCAAGAGAAAATTGTTTTATGATTAAGTTCTGGTTTTTGGCCTCAGTTCATCAAATAAAATTTCGTAATTCTGTAATAAAGTGTCGCAACTGCCACACAAATATTTACCTAATAGTATCTAAATGTTAAAAAAGTAAACTTGTATGTGTAAGTGTTAAGGAACGTCTAAATAGCTGCAAGTTTAAATGAATTTTATGACACATCTGACACGAAACAACTTCAAGGTTTTAGATATTTTTTTTATTTTCAGATTTTTTGTTTAAAAGAGTTAAATAAGTGTAAATTAGAATATTGAATTTATGTGTTTCTCCTTTAAGATGATTTGTGGGTTTTAAGGACGTTTCTGAAAAAAATATAATCTTTATTATAATTAATCCATACAAAGATAATCAAAAATCTGGATCTATGGGAGAAATGAAAATAAAAAGCTATTAAATTAAACCTCGGGAAATTTACCAATATTAATTACTTGGGATAAAAACTAACGTGAAGTTCTTGGAATTATAATTTTAATGCATAATATTTCTTTGTCACAATATTATTAAAACTTTAAAAGGAAAGAATTCATATAAATAGCAAAAAATATAATACGCGCTGTTATTTTAAGTGATATTGTCCGAAGACAATTTTTACATCAAACGAAAAGTTTTTTATTTCCATGGATAAGCCTGTCTTTATAGAAATCTTAAATTTAACTTAAGAAAAATTGTTGAAATAAACAAATTTCACAATTACTGTGTGTAGAAAGGGCTGAATTGCACAAACAACAAATTTTAACGAATTTTTTTTTTCTACTTAAAAAATTGACATAACTTTCTCCACGGTAAATTAAAGCAATATCTACAAATACTTAAGATGTCGTTTTCTTGATTTTTTCCATTGGTTATTCTGAAATAACTGAAAACTTTCGTTAAATGTTTTTTCTTTTTCAACCAGGCCATAATCCACCTCGATTTTACTGTCTGTTTTTTTGGGTGAAAACTATTAGAATATATTTCTTTGGCTGTTGCTTAATTTTTGATGAATAGTTGTAATCATGAATAGTTGTACCATTAATCAGGTATATACGGGCGAAGAAGCCTATAAGGATCGCAATATCAAAAAATATATATTTTTTTGGCAATTGAGCCTTACATGCGGAAATATCTTCAGCGAAAGCAAATTAAATTTCAGCGCTGTATATAAACCTGGTGACATATAATCGATAAGCACTGGTTACAAAAAAGTATTGTGGACATGTCGGATGCTGCTGCGAGGCCAAAGAGCTGGAAGGAAAAAATTAACATTGTCATAATAAGAGCTCACTAAGGTTGATATATAGGCTGAATCACATTCGTACGGTGGACATGAACGCCCAGAGAAGTTGCAAAATAATTCAATAGACCTAGACGGACACAGAGTTTTGAATCCAAGGTTGACTTCAGGCTGAAAGTTAATTATTTTCATAAAAAAATTTAGGGAGTTCGGCAGTATCCGTTCCATGGTCATTAAAAGTGTTAGAGCTAAGACAAGTAATCACGAATACAGGCATAAGAGACACTATCGATGTTAAGTTTCTTCCTTTCTAAAGCAAAATTATGAAAATTAGCAGTAGTAGATTAGTGGAAGAAAAATATAGAATCTGTGTGATAAAACCTACAATAAATGTTTTGTTTAATTTAGTAAAATGTCTTGAGGAGTATAAAAATTTTCAGTTGACCCCGTCTTAAATTCTCGCCATGCACAACTTAAAAACTGTCTTCTCACATTAAAAACCTATTCACGTAACAAATTACACTTTTAGTCCTTTCCCCTAAGATTTTTAAGTTTCAATCTAATACTTGGTAGTGTAATTTTATGCTCGACGATTTTGGATAAATAATAAACAACTCTTAACTTACAGTACATGCAAGCCACAAGATCTGAAAGTAATCTGCTCTACCAATTAAACATATTTTACTCCTTAGATATTTTTAACCGAATAACTGATGGCAAAAACGAAGTCAACATCAAATTAAATTCAATATCTTATAATTTATGAGATTGAAAATACAACTAGGAAGCATTTTTGGATTTTTCTGTATGTTCTAAAATATTTTTTGAATGTGGATCTGTAAGACCTACCAATAGTAACTTGATGAAATTTCGAATTAAAAAAAAAAAAAATTTTAAATATTTTAAATATTTAATATTTATAAAATATTATTTAAAATTTAAATATTTTAAAATTTTTATGATAACAAACAGTTTTACTAACTTTAAAATTCTATGAAAGAAAAAAAAAAATTATTTTTAATATAATTTTAACTTTCTCCTCATCACTAAGATAACGTTAAAATTTCAATACTAAAACTCACTTTAAAATAATTTAATTAAACTTAAAACAAAAATATATAAAAAAATATCCCGCTGAGTCAGTTTTTTTTTTTTGTTGATTTTCGTATGCGATAATTTACGATTTACTTTTGTTTATTTTATGTATTTAAATGAAATTTCTCAATGTCACTCTACAACTTGGCATTAAATTAATATTATTGAGTTTTTGTTTTATTATAAACATTTACTATGGATTTTTTATTTTTTTGTTGTTAATGAATTCGATCAATATTTTATAAATTTAAGTATTCAATATTGACAAGTTTTATAAATCATTGGAGGAGGACAGTGGTTTGTAAAGACTAATACCAATTTTTAATATCGGTTTTGATTATTTAATGCAGTTATTTATTTATTTATTTACTTAATTATTTTTCGAATTTTTTGATAATAATTACAGTTGAAGAATTGAGCAATAACAGCTTCGGCCATTAGCTCTGCAAAAAAGTAAATTTGAATTTTCTTTAATTGGGATGATTAATTACTGACATTTTTTGTTGAAGTTATGTTTTTTTCTTGTCGATTTTCAGTATCTCTTTCAAGCTCTGAAAACAAGAATTCATCACAAATGTCCTCAAATTATAGTCAAATGGATTTTGTCTGCTGGTAGATTTTGACAGAACCTATATTAAAAAAATTAAGGCGTATGGTTCTGATAATTTATAAAGTCGGTATTCTGGACCATTATAATACTAGAATAAGCCACTGGAAACAATAACAAACTATTCGAACTATTCATTTTTAGTATTAGCATATACATACTTGTATCCGCCACAAAAATTGGTTTAAACTATTTTATTAGCAGCTTCTCTACAGGAAACAAATAAAACGCGACTGGTTGCTTATGATTTGCGATTGGCTAGGAATAGTCCATAACAAAACAAGTAAGAGTGCTATATTCGGCTATGCCGAAACTTATAACACCAATTAAAAAACAAATATTGGAGTAATAGGGAATTAAAAAATAACAAAAAAATTAAGTACTACATATAATTTTTATTAAAAACTGTCGTCGGCTCTTAATGGGTTAAGTATTTTTTTAAAAAATTAATATTTCCTGAAAGATGTCTTTAAAAGCTTTTAAATGATACCCATTTTGATATTTAAAAAGATTTGACGCAGAATCGCATTTTTCTATTAAAGATCGGAGGCCCATAACTTGAGAATATGGCCGAGCGCTAAAATTTGATATTTGTTCTTATTTTTAATTCTCTATAGCTCTGTATATTTCTTTTTTTCGATTGGTGTTACTTATTTAAACTAAATTTGTTCCAAGTGATACGGAAAAATTAGAGGCAGGCGTGGAGTATTGGCCGCTGCCTTGAAGGGCATAGACCAATATTGCTGATTTTCGATAGAAAAATTTTCGAAACTAATTCTGATCAATTGGCGCATTTCAACCCGAACACGGATGGACACACGGACATCGCTCAATCGACTTCGCTATGCATAAGAACTCAGAATACATACACGTAATGGGGTCGGAAATTGATATTGTAGAAATTACGAATGAAATGACAAACTAGAAGGGTAAGAAAAGTTTAAATTGAATAAATCCAAAAAAGTTTTATATAAAACATACATGGGAGTAATATATTACATGGAGTTTTTAACTGACAATTGCATTAGCATTGAGTTATAAATAATGCTTATGGTTTTTTAGGCATTATCATTATTTTTACTAATGGCAATGCTTTTTAATGAAAAATTTCATTGATAATTAAGTAAAAAACAAAATCATTACCATTGACTAATGATTAAATGGTTTCAATTCATTATCATTAATTAATGTATTCCTTATTTTTGTACACTAAAGGACACATTATAAAGAATAGTAGAGGATTATCTTAAAATGGCATTTTGATAAAAAGTTTCTCAGGAAAAATGAGACATCATGGGAACGTATTAGGTGACTTTAGATCGCAGTCACTTAAAAATGATAAATAAGTAAAATTTTCAAATATAGATCTATCTACAAGAGTGTTAAGAATTATTTATTTTATGAATAGTTTTTTTAGTTTTAGCGATCATAAACTTGTATTTTATAAAAACAATTATTCTTGATTTAATTGTCATTAGTAATTAAATTGTATGGAAATATTTTTATGTACAACTTCTTCAAATATTGAAAGAGTCAAACTCTTGGTAAACAAAATTACACGCTTTGTTTTCCGACAAAGACTATTTAATTCTAATCAACAGAGTTATAACCACATTTCACCGTACGTTGAACGTTTTTTAAATTGCTCGTTAAAAATTTTATTGATTTTAAAATATTTGTTGAAGTTTTATAAGATTATTAAAAATTCAACACCACAATTTTTGGTGAGTCTGTTCAATTTTACACACTCCTCTAGAAATGTGCAAATATTTATTCCTAGAATTAACAACTTAATTTTTGAAAAATCATTTTTAATAAAAACTGCTCGTCTGTGGAATCGGTTACCAATTGATCTAAGAATGTTTTCTGTTTACTTTGCTGTATATCGGAAAAAATTAATTCAATATCTTAATCACAATCAAAATATTCTTTAATTTAATTGTAGTTAGGTACCTTTCGCTGATATAGATGGACGTTCAAACTTTTAACTACTTGGTGGTGTTATAGATTGAAGGCTGGTTAGTGTTAGAATACTAGTAATGGAGTGATATTATATATAAGATATTTGGAACATTATGGTATTTTTTTCTGTTAATTTTTTTTATTAAATTAAAATGTTATTTGATTTGGGTTAACTATTTAACTTGTTTAACTCTTTTGCAATCAATTGTAATATATTTTGGCCAATAAGGCTTTTTTATTACAAAATCTAAATGATTAAATAAATAAATAAATTAAATTATAATTAGAAATTAAAATTTCATTATAATCAGTAAAAACAATTATCGTTAAAATTAAATCATTAGCATTAAATGGTACTTAGTTTTTTTTCATTGTTACAGAAACTAAAATATCCAGAATAGAAATTTTAGAGAAAAATTTTAAGTATAATTTTTTCTATAGTAATTTTCGAAGCCTCACTGAAAAACTTCCTTATTTTCCCGGTAGCTGCTCATTTTTTATCACTTACCAAAGATCATGGGCTGAGTACATTCAGATAAATTTTAAAAAATGTTCTGCTCTTGAACTATATATTTAGCCCGTTCCATAGAAATCACAGTGCAGCTTTGAACATCTACTTAAACCACTTTAAATGTATTTTCAAACAAAATGCTGATTAAATAAATTAATAATACTATTCGTATCGGACTATAAAACTAATTAGTAATTTATGGCTTTGATGTATATTTTTGCCATAATTTTATTAAAATATTGAATTAATCAAATTTAAAATTGTTTTTTTTTGGATTTTAACAAATAATTTTTATGATGCATATTTTTCGATTATTAATTTTTTTTTCTGGATTATTTTATTGGTGTTAAAATTTAAAAAGAAAATTTTTTTTAAATTTATTTTATAAATATTTAACCAGATGAGAGACAATAATCCATTCGACTAATCCCTCTTAAATCATTTTTGAAAAAAGTAAAATTTTCTTTTCAAAAATTAAGAAAGCAAAATAAATTATTATCGAGGGATTAAAAACGCATTTAAATCATAATTTTGATATTTTTCTGTGCTTCCATAACATCACTTTACATCCTTGAAATGTTTTTAACAGAAATTTATAATTCTTTGTTCTGCTATTGAAATTTATGTTCTTTTTTTAAAGAAAACGTCAAACAACAAAAATGATTTAATGACCAAATTGTCTTTATTAAAGCAAATTCTATATGAAGGTGATGCAAAGAAAATGTGATTTTTGTTTAAGAAAACTATTTTAAGCTTTGTGCGAGGGGAAGCAAAGAAGTCCCTACAAAAATGTTATGGCATCAAATGCAACAATTTTCAATAACTTGGTAAACCTATCTAAACCTAAAAAAAAATTTCGTTAATTTATTAATTCAAATACAATTAGTAAAATAAAAAACAAATATTCGTAAATAGTTAATCAAAAAAAGAAATAATAAAATTCATACTCATAGTAAACAAAAATTAAATTAATAAAATCAATTAAAGTGTAAGTTAACTTCAAATTAATATTTGTTCTCTGTACGGTCTTCTCTTTTTCGTTTTATTAAGTTGACATAATTTTGCTATACGTTAAATGTTTATAGCCTTCTCATCCTCATATATCGATTTTACTGCATCTGCTTTTTTTTGAGACGCTTTTGTATATAGAAATCTATTTCTTTGTTTGTGGCTTAACTGTTGATGAAAATTGGTGACACCATCAATCAGGTATATATGGGCGTAAAAGTTTATTAGGATCGTTATGGAAGTCCTTTACTTAGGGATCAAAGTCAGTCGTACGATAGAGTTTCTATTAGATTTCAAACCAAAGAGGTAGTTAATGTCTTTTCTATAAACCATTATCTATCAGTTGTAAATTTGGTGTGCCTGTAGTCTCAAGAAGTCTGTCATTGGTTGTTTTATTCTCTATTCTATAAAAGAATGCTAAGGTACTTGTCTTAACTGAAGGTCCAGAATCAGTTTCATCTATTTTCAAATTCATTAAAATAATGGAATTTCCAACTGCTGGAGCAGGTGTGCGCGAACTTTGTGTAAATTATCTTTATGTCTTAGGTGTTTCGGCTTTTAAAGTGTTTGCAAGGCAAGGATATCTTCCTTATCATTTTTCAAAATAGTTAAAGCAGCCTCAAGCAATTGATTGTTAAAAATTAAAAAAAAATAATTTCTTAAAATTTTCCAGACGCTGTCTTAAGCTATTTGTTGGTAGTGAAACCTGCAATTTAAAATACTGATTTTTGCGTATAAGATTTTTAAAGATCTTTTTACTAAAGTCCTTAATCTGTTAAAGCAAATTTAAACGGAGTATCAAAGTATTACATATAGAGTACTGCCCAAAATATGCAAGTTCTATTATAAGACCTCCCTGGATCCTCTTAAGAAGAATGCTACTATTTCAATTAAACAAATTTAAATATGTTCAGCAAGACATCTTCGTAAAGTCATTAGGTATTTCCTTTGTATTATTCTGGGCCTTTAACATCCACTTTTTGCCATAAGCCAAAGACGTTGCTATTTCTTCAGATCTATTTGAACTTTTTTGAAAATACTGTGAGTTCTTAGAGAAGCCTTCGTGAAATATATAGATTCTAGAAATTTTTTTCCTGGATATATAATTTATCCCTTAATAAATTCACCTGCTCTAAAATACTGCAATTGTCGCGCATATAACCAAACACTATGTACTTTCTATAAGACAGTGTCTTATTATGACGCCCACTAGCACCAAACTCGTGCTCTTTTCTTCTCTCAATGCGAATTAAGGACCAAAGCTTTCTTTGCGTTCTGAAACTACGCGCAATTTTTTTAAGTTCCTATTTTTTAACAACTTTTCAAAGAGCCATCAATACGGCTGTTTGAATTTATAATTTACTCGAAGAGGTTTACAGTTACCGTTTCATTTTTAGAACACAATTTGTTTTTACATGTAAACACTTTAGTTTCCCTTGATTCATTTTCAAAATATAATAAAAAATTGTTTATTTTAAAAGAGAGGATTTTATTAATAAACTTTAAATGCCTTTGTTTTTTTAAATAAAACATTTGTCATTTAAAAATAAAAACTATAATATCCACACTAGTGTTTTCTTGACATCATGCCTGTCAAAATATGGACACAGAGATTCCGTGTTTCAAAAGATCTAGGAGTTATGCTCTAAATACATTCGCCACAGCAAGATACACGAACACACGACAGCAAATGACGCTAGCAACATTTGTCGCCTTGTACTCAGCTACATTATTATTTTGAAGGCAGCAGCTACATAATAAAAATACGAATAAACTGTATTTTAGTGATGTTATTTAAGCGATTTTTAAAGAAGCAGCTCCTTTTTATAATTAAAAAAATGTTTTAACTATTTTGTAAGAGGCTATTTAAAGAGTGGAATAATTCGTTTGGATTGTCTTAAAGATTGAAAATATATAGAAGTATTTCTCAGAAGCAATAATAAGTACAGTAGTGTGTGTCACGTAGTTTCTTGTCCACTAAAATAAAAAATACTAAAAACAACAGTTTTTGATATCTATTAAAATCAATCGTGTTATGTATTTACAGATATCCCATACGACAATTGAAATTAATATAAACACTTCAACCAGCAAGTACTGAGAACAGAAGTAAATTTTTAACTAAATATTGTCCACACAAAAAAGGAATTTTAGTTTTAAGTACCATGCCATGACAATTGCAGTATTTTTAGTTTGACGATGTGGAATTTCTAGTTTTTTTTTTAATTCAAATTTCGAAAAATATGTTTTAAGCAATTGAAATTGAAAAGTATGTAAAAAGTGTTAAAACTAAAATGTGCTGACAACTGTTTAAATACAATTATACCGGTAAAATTGGGTGATTTTACAATGGTTTCTCTATTTTTCTACGAAAAAAAAAATCCGTGTTTGAACCAATGTTCTAAAGGATCTCCTCACAAAATTTTACTCAAATCTTACGTGAGACAGATAAGAATTCAATAAATAGGAATTTTGTATTCCAAATCAATTATTGTCTTCACCAGCAACACTATTTTCCTTAAATATTTCATGTACTGAAATTATCCTGTTACAGTTATATTATTGATTTACACTTAAATCTTTAAATAAATAATTTTTATTTTATATTTTTATTGTTCTTTTCGTTTTTCATAATAAAAGATTTTAAGCACTTATTATTTTACATGTCTTATAGTACTGACATCACTAAACTGTTTATTGTCGCCAATAAAAATAAAAATTATTTTAATTTGACTGCAGCGGCGAATTCAGCCCAGACAACAACCTGCCGCCTTGTTGCCTTGCTGTCAATAAATTAATCATTCTCATATAAGCACATCCATTCTAATTCTGACATTTTGCAGTCGGTAGCTGCTGTCTCGAATGTATTCAGAGCATTAAGCTTGCGGTAAGCGAATTTCATAGGAAAACAGATAAGTTGGGGATACTTTTACAATAAGAGCAAGTAAGAGAACTATATTTGGTTGTTCCGAATCCTATATACTCTTCAAAAAAAGAATTACGTATTTATTTTTTAAAATATGGATTTTTGACGGAATATGTATATCTTTGTTATAACGAAGATATTTGGACTTGAGTTGAGTTTGTAACCTTGGTTTGTGCTCTGCGTCTTTGGAGGCCGCCTGGGTTCCCATGGCTCTTGTGACAGTTTTTTATAAATATTTGATGATACGATAATCCTTTCCACCTGTTGTGAAAGGTATAAAAATGATTCATTGTGAAAATGTATATATTTTGCAAAAATGGGGTTTCCTAGAAACCTTTTAAATTATTGAAAGTTTTAAGTATTTTTTTGTGCATTTTCAGATTTTAATAAAATTTTTATTTTTATATTGCAGATACAAATTCTTTTAAATTTTTGTGAAACTGAATATTTTGGTGAAATCTTAATCGCTAAGTAAATTTATTTTTTAATTTTTGTATGCTGAATTATTGGTTTTTCTTAGGAAATATTACTTTTTAATAGCAAAGACAATTTTTTAGGTAAGTTTAATATTTTTGGTGAAAGTTGGTGAAAATGTAATATTTTAGTGAAATTTAGTTGGTTTAGTGAAAAACCAATTATCTAGTAATTTAAAAAACGTAAGAAAAATTATGCCGCTCGCCTTTTTTGAAAATATTGCCACCATTTTCTGAGAGAATGGTATTAATAAATTTATTCAGCTCATGTTGGGGTATCGCAAAAGTGGTTTTGTAAATGAATTCTGCAGAAGCTATAAACGGAGTGACCAACTTGTATACACTCTTTCCAAAAGTGGTAAAGCTGCTAGCTTAAGTTAATTTTAAAATCTGAAATAAAATAAAAGGATATAATTAAAAATAAAATACAATACAGATTTCATACAGACCTCATCTGAAAAATAAACTATTTTATTTATCTTCTTTATTGCAGTTTTACGTATTCAGTCCCAATAGGCCTCAATTTTATTGCGAGAAAAATCCATTTCCCAGAAATCAAGAAAAACAAATTGTAGTTTAGCTAAAACATTAATAAATAATACTTAGAACGTCCAAGAAGTTCAGTGTACAAAAATTAAATTTTATATTTTCGGCGAAAACTAAAAGACAAAAGTAACTATGTTTCTGTTGGCTGTGTGAGGATGTTGCTCTTTCACTTTTTAAGAATAGGAACTGTCGCTTTAATATGTCGCTTTGCAACTCTATCTGAAATGCGAAAACTTAAATTAATTTTACTTTAAAACTACACTGTTTGCAACTCTTTGTAAGATGGTTTATTTAATGGAATCAGTACCTAGATTCCGTAACTTAAGCGAGAAATTTCTCACATAATATTATAGTCATTTTGTTTTACATTTTGTAGGCTAGAGTAAATCATTAGTTTTATAATTTAAAGTAGCGCGAAAGTTCGCGCTTATCTCTAGCTCGTGCCGTGTAAAAGAAAAAATATTATTATGGCAGCAAATTTGTCACTTAAGTATTAGAAACAAGGAACTGGAGTTTAAAATAATTGTCTCAAATTTGTGAAAATAACTAAATACTGTAATAAGGGAAGAATCCCATCTTCAAACGTCCTCTGATTACTACAATATTTAATCAAAAAATATAGTTTGATGATAAGTCAAATCAAATAATATTTCGTACACAAAAATATTCATCAAATTGTTTAAAATACATCAAAATTATTTCTAATTTTTAATTATTTCTTTAATGTTTTTTTTGGAGTTTTTTAATTGCATAATTTCCATTTAAAAAATAGTAAAATAAGCTTAAAATTAAGAATTTATTGTTCAAATTTATTTAAATATTTATGGCATGTTGGTACAACATTAAAGAAATTTTTTTAAATTGACACTAAAAGTTAACGACCATCGTTTTGTTTAATAAAACAATACGTAACATGGCAAAAAGAAATTTATACGAAAACGACTACAATAACAAAACTAATGAAATGCTTTGCATTTAGACCATTTTTCCTTTCATTCATTCTTTCAATTTATACCCCCCCTTAAAGAATGATTGCACATGTTGCCAGTGTAAAATAAAATTTTATTCATTTCTCATTTTCCTAAAGTAGAGGAAATAACTTTAAATTTATATTATACGACCGCGTCAATTGCACGCATTGTTGCCAACTCGACAAAGCATAAAAAACAATGACTTATATGATCTGCGCTTAAAATAAATGACTTTTGTGTTTCAACAAACAGTGAAGATTTCTGTCTTGCAAAACTGCCCATCAATGTATAATTTTGAAGGGTAATAACGTAAAAATGCTATTTCTTCACTTATTTTTTTTCATGTTTTAATGGTGAACAGTGGGGCTAAACAACTAAAAAGGCCATTTTATTTGTTTATAGAAAACTTAAACGTCTTAAACGAATATATAACTGGGGGTAATCATCTAAAAAAGTTTTTGGTTTTCGAAAGGAGTCCAAAGACGATAAGACTTAAGTAGTCGCGAGTGAAAGTACCAAGGGTATCAAAATATGTTTCAGTTATTTTTAACTTGCGCAAAAAAGCGTAAATATTTGGTTGTTTAATGTTGAAAAAGATTGAATTTATGTCACTGATCCATTTTCTGGTTTGGGGAACCGCAGTACTTCTGTTGAACTAAGTCATTGCAATTAAATAGAAGAGCCCCTTTTGCGACAAAAACCAATTTCAAGATCATCAAAAATGTTGCTCTGCCGAAAGATTAAAGATATTCACAATCGATGGATTCGAGTCGATTCTCTTAAATTATATCGAGTTTTCTCAGGGATTACACTAGACGAGTTGTAATAGATGGAATCTCATCAAACGATTTCATGGTTACTCATATTCCGTCCTTTCTCCACCCCTATTTTTCTTAACAACCTATTACGTCGAACTTCCAACCCTATCTATCTATTCTTTCGCAGATGACAGTATCATATGCCATTCGTATTTATTTCCCAATAGGCCAAGTCTTCCGTTAATTGTGGCTATGCGTAAGCACATGGACGATAAACAAAATCGAGAACTTTTGGCAATTTTTGAATGAGGCCTTGCGAATTCAATTTAATGCTCGCAAACCAAAATGCTGTGTGCCTTCCAACAGGCGTCTGGCTGAGTGTGCTACATCCTCTGTAATTATGAGTGATAAAGATATTATGGTATCAGAAGCTCTCGATTTTCTTGGTATGCAAATTTAATGCGATTGTCGGTAGAACAAGCATATTTTTCAAGTCGCAAAAGAAGCATTCAAGTGCCAAGGTTTTTTGAAACGGTGTAGAAATATTTGACGACATCTGATCTCCTCGCTACCTATGTCACCTATATCAGACTAAAAATGGAATACACCACTCATGTATGGTCCGGTGCTTCAAAAACTATTTTCGAGTTTCTCGACCACGTGCTGGAGAGAGCGAAGAAGATCATCGGTGAAAAAAGGGTATCCACCTCTATTAATTCACTGGAGCATCGTCGCAGTGTGGGTGTGTTTCTCTTTTTTTTCGATACTAAAACGGAATGTGCTTTTATGAAATTAGGGATATAGTTCCCTAAAACCGAAATTTCATACGCGCAACGCGCTCTGCATCAAGAGCGAATCCCTTTGTGCCCGATTGGCCAGTAAATAGCACTACGCATTATAGAAAAAATTTGTTTTTTAGCCGAACAGTTAGTATATAGAATAAACTTCCTACTGAGGTCTTTACTTTCAGTGCGCAAAGATTCAAACCAAATGTTTACAAGCACTACGAGGGCTGCTCTATATATTTCTGGCCTAATAGTGAAAACGCGAATATATATAATCAAAAATGGTTTTATTGTTTTTCAAAGTATTCTCCAGCATGATTTATACACTTTTGAATGCGCTCAAACCAGTTGTCGAAGCACTTTTTCCACTCCGATTGAGACACCTCTAAAACATGGTTTTTCAACACTTCAACAGCTTCTTCTGGCGACGAAAATCGTTGACCACGCATTTTTTTCTTGATGTGCGGAAACAAGAGGAAGTCATTAGGTGCCAAGTCAGGGCTGTACGACGGATGACTCATTAATTCGACGTTTTGGCCGGTAAAAAACGCTCTGGTTTGAGCCCATGTGTGAGAGCTCGCATTGTCATGGTGAACAATGATTCGTCTTCTCTTGTTGGTTTTTCGAAGTTCTCCGATGACTTCAGGCAAACAAATTATAGTGTACCACTCAGAAGTGACCGTCCTACGTTGCTCAAGCGGAACAGTCACCACATGACCAGTTTTGCCGGTGAAACAGGCGACCATTTGCTTCGAAGTGCTTCTTCCACGAACAACTTTCGTTGGATTTTGCTCGTCTTTGAAGACCCATACGGTCGATTGTTGTTTCGTTTCGGGCTCATACGCATATATCCATGATTCGTCACCTGTGACGATCTTATAAAAGTCTTTTGAAGCACCGCAATCGTATTTTTGCAACGGCCAGGTGTTCATGCAGTATCGAATGTATGTTGGTGGAAGAAATGTCCAAGGATGTCTCTATCTCTCAATATGTCGCATGTCGATCTTGCATTATGAGTTCACGCACGGCATCAATGTTCTCTGGGACAACAGCCGTTTTTGGACGACCTTCACGGAATTCGTCTTTGAGCGAGCTTCGGCCACGATTAAATTCATTATACCAATTTTTCACAGTGCTATAGGATGATGCTTCATCGCCATACAAAGATTGTGAAAAATGATGGCACGAAAATGTTCACTAGTTAATTCCATTTTTTTTATTAATTTTTTCAAGTCACTGTAAACAACACAAATAATGGTCGTACGTCAAAACGTTTTGAGTACGATTATGCTTAAAAATGACAAACTTTCTAATGGAAATGTCAGATTGCACTTGGCAGCACTCAGTGTTGCCAGGCCAGAAATATATATAGCAGCCCTCGTACTGCCTCTATCTCCCTTCTCATAACGAAATAGCTCTAGCACAATGCGTTACATAATTAGGAGTCATCCGTTGAGTGGTAGTTCTTATAAAATAAATGAGATACATCCATTGCGCAAATTGTGTTGAAAAATAAAGGAGAATACAGCGCTACAAATAATGTCATACTAGTTATCTGACGATTTCAGTGCACAAGTGTGGTAACAATAATGCTCAAGCTGGACTATTTGATCTTTTATTGCATTGTCCTTAAGTTGTAAATTCATATCTTTTTTGGTGGCTTATTGTTTTAATAACAAGGTTACGTTTAACTTGTTACTACTTTGAGCTTATTTAAAAATGTAAAAATTTTATTACCCAAAAATTGCTTTTCAAAAAAAGTACTGCCATTGGTTTTAATTTGGATGCCAAGTTCCTGCATACCGTTTGAAGCGAGGTTTTTGGGGTGTCAAAATCAAGCAACGGTGTCCTTTTCAGTTTTTTTCACACTCCTGCTCCATTATCACTGCACTACCAGTAAACCACTAGGTAACATCAACAGTACTCTTATTAGAAACATTTAATAACTGATAGCAAAAATTTAACAGCTCTTTTACGATTTTATTTGGAGAAGAAATACAGAAAAATACAGAGAAAAATCGTTTTACAGCCGAACAGTTCGTATGTGGAATAAACTCCCTGCTAAGGTCTTTGCTGTCACTTTCAATGTGCAAAAATTCAATTCAAATCAAATATCCTCTATCCACCTTCCCATAACTAAATATGCTAGTTTTGGCACAATGTGTTCCATGAGTATGGTGCTGGTCCTAATAAAAAAAAAAACCAAACTGGTCAAACACAATTCACTTGAAATGACGAGAGGCGCAACCAGTTTTCCAAATTACAAAATTCCGTTTTTCACTACGTACCTTTATGACAACCGAATTGCTTAAGAGATGTCTTATAAATATAAACGCAAAGAAAAAATATGTGATTGTTTAAAGTAATAACTTAAATTAACTTAACAATAATATTGCTATTATAATCATATTGTAGACTTTTGTAAACAAAAAAATGTTCAATGTAACCATGGTTATATTTAAAGTGTGAACATATTATAATATAATATGATAAAAATTATAAAACTTTTATTGAGCTGTTTTCACAGTTTTATATAATTTTTGAGCTTGAAGCTGTTTTTGCTTTTTTTATATTTTCTTTTTATTTCCGTTGTAAACTGTAGAACTTAATAATTGTTAAATTGTAGTTCGAATTTAAGCTCCTCTAATTGTAATTTGAAAAATATTTTTTTTATTTAAAGCCTAGGTTTTGGCTAATTTAAAACAAAAAATTTTTTGTTTAATTTCAGTAATAATTTTGTTTAACATATAAAGATAAACTTATTTTGTGCATTATAGTTATACATTTTATTTTATCTTAGGAGAGTCAGTATAATAAATTGTGGTTAAAATTATGCCGATATTTAGTTTGTGTGCTATCATTATTTATTGATCAAATAAAAACAAAAACTTGTTTATCATGATTTAAAAATTTATAAAAAAATTATAATTTCTTTTCCGCAACCATATATTGTCACAGAAATCATAATATTGTAGTTGTACCCATACTTTGTGTTCACTTTACATAATTACAGTCTACCAAAGAAAACACTAATTTTTTGCTTAACGGTAAAAGTATTGGTTTGTTTAATGTAGGATAGCGTGTACTTCAGTTATGAATTTGAACCAGTATTAGTTCGTTGAGTTAAAATTCATTTTTTACAGCATCTACCCAGAAATATTCTCTTAGATAACAACTACCGAAAGTCAAGCAAGGCTAAAGGCTATGGAGCTCTACATTTTAACTGGAATCATTCATTTTTTTTGTCAGGTTTATTCTACCGTAATGGAGTCTCGGTTCGTTGCCTATAATCATTTGTTGAATATTAAGATGTTCCTGTTATATGAAATCAAGTTACAAAATAGAATAGAATCCTAACTAAAATGTTAAGAAAAATATATACATATTTTTACCATTTCACATCTCCACTATACAATGGCATTTAGAACCTCTTCCTTCTCCTTCTTGACATGATAAGCAACAGTAGCTGTTTAGATGAATAACAAAATGTCAGTTTTCAGGCACTAATGAAATGAAGAAATGTGCTTAGAATTTTGATTTTTTCATCACTTTTCGTTCGTGCTGCTGTATACTTTACGGTTATAAGTATTCCTTATTTTATACTGAATATCTTTCTGACTGAATACATAAACTCAAACATGATACTTTAACGTGTATATTATATTCATACATCTTGTGAAATGGCAGACATCCAATAAAGAAAAATCCCCTCAAGTAAAACTAAAATACAAACATACACACATACATACCTACACATATCTAACATCATAGTTAATATCAGAGAAATATACTTTTAAAACGTCAGTCATGTCTAAAGTTAGCAAATCAATTTAATGTCAGTCACAAACGTAGCATTTGTTTAACTGAGATGAAGCACAAGTTTTTCATCCAAAATTTTCATCATCAAGCAAAGAAGAAAAAATAATAATAAAAAAAAAAGAAATTTACTTTTCTACAGTATGATGTAGTAGTAGCTGCAAGAGTACCAACCAAATTGGAATAACCATGTTATTATGAGATGGAATCAACATATGCCTTTGGGGGTTGATTGTTGGCTAAATGACTTGACTTGGTTGTAATAAAGGTGGTGGGGCAGAATTCTATTTATTTATATACTTTTCTACTGTGTGTATATGTGTGTGTTCGGTAATGATGTACTTTGTTGTCTAGTAAAATGGAATTGGCTGCATCAAAAACACGTCCTATAAACATGAATCCAAAGTAGATTTGAGTAGAGTTTATTTTATATTTGAATACAAAATACAACGAATCACTTACATACAAAGAATATTTTAAAGCGTTCCAGCATGTTGAACAAGGTGTTTGTATTGGGAGGTGGTAGGCAGCATGTGTAAAATGTTATGCACAGGATGTTTTAAGTCAATGGTGTATATTTCGTATAATTTTTCTTTTGATATTTTGTATTATATGTGCTTTTAAGCAATTCATGTGTGCCTGTATGTGTTGGTTGTTTTATTTGTTTTAATTTTATTTTTTGCTTTTTTTTTTGTTCTTTTTGTAAAGCTTTCTTTCATTTTGTTGTGTTTTGCAATAATATTAAAATGCTTGAACGCAGAAAAAACGCATTACAATAAAATTTTATGTTATTACTGTTCGTGTACATGTATGTATTTGTATGAATGCGTATTTATATGCATGTTACTAACGCTTGTATAAGTCAAATGGGTATGAGAGAAGAAAACACATCAAAGTGAAAAAAATAACATCAAACAATATCACATCGAAAAAAATACATAACTGCCATTTATTGTGATGTTAAAGCAAACATTTTCAAAAAATATTTAAATACAGGCTTATTGTACCCGGCTTTGTTTAAACTTAATTTTATGCCCTTTCTAGGCATTATGTAATTTATTATAGCCTTGCCTGCTAACTACTGCTGTCTCTACCCCTGAGAAATCCATCACACCGAATTGGATGTTATAGATCAGGATCTCAGGCATGTCACAAATTCCGATCGGAATGGTTTTAATTCCGTATTAACAATTCCGATCGATGTTGTTTTACTTTCTTCAGATACCGATCGATTTTACTTATTTCTAAAAAAATGCTTGATCTCCACCATTTTATCTAAATGTGGCAATATTGCGCACACCTAAGTAAAAAACCTAAGTTAATCTAATGTAAATAAGGAAAGGTACATAATAAAAGTAAATTTAAAACCCGCAAATAACAAAACTTCAAAGAATCTTAATTCCACTTTAGTTTCATTTCGAAGAGCTTATTCGTTGTTCGGATTCTGAAGAACCCATTTGCAGAATTGAAACCACTTTCGAACGGAATTGATTTCTGTGACATGCCTGTATTTTTCAAATATCTTTAAAATCTTTTTCTTTTTTTTTAAGATCTGCTAATATTCATTAAATTGAACGTTCCTTCTCTCCGCCACTCCTCCCTCTTATTCTATTTTTTTTTTCAAAATTTCTACCCTTTATATAAGTATTCAGCTGTGTTTAAAATTTTATTGTAATGGGTACAAATCTAGGTCCTTGCTCTGGAAACTGGCATAGATCTATATAAGTTTCGAATTTCTGTTTAATCGATTGGCCGTGATTTTGTTATAATTGATTTCGACACATAAAAATACCCCTCCTGGTTCGTTGTTTGAATATATAAATACCAGACTTTACCATGAGGATAAATATCTACTCGTGTAGCAAATTTCAGTAAAATTTTATTCAAGTCGCTTAGCCGTGATTGACGCACGCACAAACAAATAAACAAACTTACAAAGGGGTTTATAATATATCGCCGGGTTTATAATATATCGATAGAACTTTATATTGTTACGAATAATAAAATCTGGCAACCCCAGTTGTTGTTTCCGTATTAGCGTGATGAATAAGTTAATTCAACTAATGGTGTGTGTATAGAATAATACCACAATTAGGCAACAAAAGCTGAGCAACCTCAATGGTTGCGTTGGTAGAGGTGAGTGCTGTAAAACAGAAGATTGTGGGTTCGATCCCCGCCGTCGGACATGCGCACAACGAAAAATAAAAATTGTTATAAAGCAATTTAAAATTAATAAACAGCAGTACAAACCTCCCGAGAGGTTGTGTGAAGCCACGGCAGATAATTGATGGCACCAGCCTGTAAGCCACACCAAACGGTGCATTTTCTTGAATGCAATGGAGTCTGTAGGGTATTTTGTGAATTGGTCTTACTCCATATGCGACAATTTTGCTTATTAACAAACCCGTTAAACCTAAAATGAGCCTCATTTCTGAACACAAGTTGGCAATAAAACAACGGGTCAGTTACTAACTGCTTTAGAGCCTAATCGGTGAAAGAACGACGCATATAATAATCTTGTGGCTTCAATTTCTGTACTAGCTGGATCTTATGCGAGTGTAGGCCAAGATCTTTGAGCTAAATTTTTCACATAGTGGACGGACAGAGCCCCAATTCTTGCGACCCACGACGACGAGATAAATTTTGATCTTTTTCCACACTTTCGTTTACAGCAGCGATATTGTATTCAGTTCGCACATTCTTTCATCCTCTGGAGAATATGTGGTACGAAATCTTCCAACAGTTTGATGGATGGCTTGCTCTTCAGTTTGCACAGTATATTGGTGTTATTGCATTCTCTAAAGAATATGTGGTACGAAATCTATCTACAGTTCGAAGGATGTCTTCTTTAGACGGACGATATTGAGCACCATAAAAATCAAGAAGTCGTCTATAAGTTGCTTGAATTGATGATTGATTTTCAAAATAAACTTGGATTATTTGATAAAGTTGTTATAACATGAGTCTAGTCATAATGATTTGCCATAGTTTACTGAAAATGATAAGAAAAAATTTTTTATCAAAATTTAATTTTTAGTGTTATTTTTTATACTTTCAAGTTCTACGAGGGCTGCTCTATATATTTCTGGCCTAATAGTGAAAATGCGAATATTTATAATTAAAAATGGTTTTATTGTTTTTCAAAGTATTCTCCAGCATGATTTATACACTTTTGCATGCGCTCAAACCAGTTGTCGAAACACTTTTTCTACTCCGATTGAGACACCTCTAAAACATGGTTTTTGAACACTTCAGCAGCTTCTTCTGGCGACGAAAATCGTTGACCACGCATTTTTTTCTTGATGTGCGGAAAAAAGAAGAAGTCATTAGGTGCCAAGTCAGGGCTGTACGGCGGATGACCCATTAATTCGACGTTTTGGCCGGTCAAAAACGCTCTGGTTTGAGCCGATGTATGAGAGCTCGCATTGTCATGGTGAACAATGATTCGTCTTCTCTTGTTGGTTTTTCGAATTTCTCCGATGACTTTAGGCAAACAGATTGTAGTGTACCACTCAGAAGTGACCGTCCTACGTTGCTCAAGCGGAACAGTCGCCACATGACCAGTTTTGCCGAAGAAACAGGCGACCATTTGCTTCGAAGTGCTTCTTCCACGAACAACTTTCGTTGGATTTTGCTCGCCTTTGAAGACCCACACGGTCGATTGTTGTTTCGTTTCGGGCTCATACGCATAGATCCATGATTCGTCACCTGTGACGATCTTATAAACGTCTTTTGAAGCACCGCAATCGTATTTTTGCAACATTTCTTTGCATCAATCGACACGAGCCTTTTTTTGAGCGACTTTCAAATTGTGCGGGATCCAACGAGAACATACATTTTTTACGGCCAGGTGTTCATGCAGTATCGAATGTATGTTGGTGGAAGAAATGTCCAAGGATGTCTCTATCTCTCGGTATGTCGCATGTCGATCTTGCATTATGAGTTCACGCACGGCATCAATGTTCTCTGGTACAACAGCCGTTTTTGGACGATCTTCACGGAATTCGTCTTTGAGCGAGCTTCGGCCACGAAGATGGATGGATGGATGCTTCATCGCTATACAAAGATTTAAGTTCATCAATGCACTCTTGTCGTGATAATCCACGTCGAAAGTTGTGAAAAATTATGGCACGAAAATGTTCACGAGTTAATTCCATTTTTTTCTATATTAATTTTTTCAAGTCACTGTAAACAACACATATAATGGTCGTACGTCAAAACGTTTCGAGTACGATTATGCTTAAAAATGACAAACTTTCCAATGGAAATGACAGATTGCACTTGGCAGCACTCAGTGTTGCCAGGCCAGAAATATATATAGCAACCCTCGTATCATGCTTAAAGAACACCTTTTATATGAGATCTATTTAATATTAGATAAAATATTTTATATTTAAATACTAACTTTTACATTGATGCTTCTAATTTGCATGCATTTGCTAGTGATGGTTTAAATCAGACGACTACAGTTTTTTATCTTTTTTAACTCCCCAGTAGCACAGTGACTTTCAGATTTCGAGATGTAATTTTTTAACTGCTTACTATTTACTGAAAGCCGATCAATTATTATTTTTTTATCTGATTTTATTGATTTTTAGTTTCGACCACTTTCGAAATGCTGAGAACTGTTAATAAGGTCAAGGTGTGTCATAATATCATTATTCTCAAATAAAAAATTTTTTTGGACCCACGTAAACTGACAATTTAACTTTGAAAAGACAGGACTTTATTTTAAAAATAAAGTTCATAAGATTTCATACATAATATCCCACTAGGTTTTTATCAATTATCCATTAAATCAAAATCAAAGCTCATTGTTAATTCACAGAATAATAATGCACTCAAAAATCAATATCTTCTTTATTTGCCAGAAAACAAAAAACGATTACAATATAATTTATTAGTCTGTTGTATGAATTTCTTTCGTATTTTTTTTAAGAATTCAATCACTTAAGTGGTGACAAAAAAGTTAAAGCCAAAAGCAAAAACACAAATTAAGTACGTAAGATGACTTTGTCGCTATTGACATCAGAATCATCAGCGTCAGCAACTTCAATCGCGAGCCTCCATCACAAGTCCTTCATTTTCAATGTATTCTTTTATTAAGAGCAAATAAGTGTTTGATGTTGTATTGTTGTATATATAAATGTATTTAAAGTTCTGCGAAGTTGAGTTATTTATGGGACATTATTATATAAAAATTAACATTTTATTGGTTGGTCACCAAAAAAAATGTGTAAGAATAAATTTTCACTACAATAAAGTTGTTATTTTATTTTGACACATTTAAAGCAGCAATCGCTCGTCAACACAAAGAAACATTAAATATTTTGCAAATAAGAGGAAAAAGCTAAAATTTAAAAACAAAAATAACACCAATAACAATAAAATCAGCAAAATGCATACTTTGTAACAATTTATATTGCTTTGAATGAATTAAATGCTGGAAGCCCTTAAGATATTTAAAAGAATAAATTTTTTGGAACAAAACAAGGGTATTGATATATTTTTTTTAACAAAAAATGTTTTCTCTTAAGCTTTGGATTCTAGCAAATAATAAGTGATGTTTTCCATATGCCGTTCTATTCCTTTTTCTCCATTTGAAGAATTAGACTGTAAATGGAATACAACCCTCATGTATGGGCCTGTGCTTCAAAGAGTATTTAGGAGTTACTCGTCTACGTACAGGAGAGAGCGTAAAAGCGCATCGGTGAGAGTTAGGTATACAGCTCTATTGATTCATTGCAGCATCGACGCAATATAAGGTGCGTTTAACTGTTTTATCGTTACTTGCTGAAAACCGTAATTTCGTAACGCGCAAGGAATTACGAAGAAGTTCGGTTTTTAGTCGAACAGTTCGTTTGTGGAATAAAATCCCTGCTCAAGTCTCCTCTATCACTTTTAACTTGCAAAAATTCACATCAAATATCCACAAGCACTACTGAATCTATCTGCCTTCCCGTAACCTAATTTCCTAGTTCTGACAAAATACGCAGCATGGAAAAGGAAAAAAAGCCATTTTTATGTTGGGGGCGTGTTAGCGTTGTAGGTTTTGAGCGCTTGCATGTGTTTACCGATTTCGGCTTTACCCAAGAGCATGGTTAAAAATTTGGTTTTATTTGATTTTACATTGAAATTTTATTAAATTTTTAATTGATTCAATTATTTATTTAATTAAAAAACCGTTGTTTTTATTTTTATTTAAATAAGTTATTGATTTAGTTAATTATTAAATAAAACAATTTTGTGTTTATTTCTCAATTAAACATATACAGGGTGTCCGTAAAGAAGCCAATGTACTTTGTTTTGCCGCCATTTTGTTAAATATTATTCTTGACTGTTCATATTTGGCAGTCGTGAAGTCGACACACGGCAAATTTATTATGGAAAAATATTTGATCAACCAACGTGTTTTAATCGTTGAAACATTTTATTATAATCAATCATCGATTACTGTCACAATGAGAAAGTCACGTGAAATTTGTAGAAGAAACAACACGCCAACAAAACGCACTATTTATCGTGTAGTGAATGATTTCGAAGAAAGGGGATCTGTAGGTGATAGGCTCACGCATGGACCACAACATACTGCAAGATCGGCTAAAAATATTACTGCCGCTCAAGACAGTGTTCAAAGCGATCCATCAGCCTCTATTCGTCGCCGTGCTCAGGAACTTGGCCTTCAATGAACCACTTTGGCCTCAATTTTGCACAAGAATTTGCATTTGTTTCCATTTAAGGTTCAATTGACATAAGAGCTTCTTGCCAATAGGGTGTTACGGCTCGCTCATGACAACATTGATTTTCATGCAAAAATCATAATGCACATTTTCATTTGGAGGGATATATGAAGAAACAGAATACTCGGTTGTAGGCAATGTAAAACTCATAACTCATATTAAAAGTGGCAGTCTGGTGTGAAATTTTTGTCAGGGGGAATCATTGGGCTTCTTGAAAATGAACACGGTAACTGTGAATGTGAATGTAAAGTGAAATTATGATACAATTGAAAGCTTTTTAACATTACAACTGCATGCTTTGGGCTGGATTAAAATCTGCCATCAACAAGACGGTGTCATATCGCACACAGCCAGAAGTACAATGGAGACAAACAAATTAGTATATCTTCCTGGTGGAAATCCTGTTCTTGAGTCAATTTAAACACGAATTAAATTTCTTTCTTAAATTTTTAATAGTCGGAAATTTTTTTTTTTACTGTTTATAGAGTTCGATTTTTTATGTACCATCAAAATGCAGTACTCTTTAGTAGAATTTTATATCGGCTCTATCTTTTAGAATAATTGCGAAAATTCCACTTTCAGGGATTATAAGCTTTGGTATTTACCACAGCACAACTATTTTTATATATAACACTCCTGCTTAGTCATCTTGCATAATTAAAGTTTATAATTCTTCTCTCTTTGGCGCAGCTGATAAAGGTGACGCCTGCATTATTTGTTCAACTGCAACATATCATTCAAGCATTTTATTAAAGTGTCAACTCAAAGACACGGCTTCAAATAAAATATTCTTTGAAACAAATATGACAAATAAAAAGCACATTAATATAAAGAATATTTTATAATTTAAGTATTTATACCTTTTTAAAAAGTCCGTATTGAGGTTAGTTTCATTATGCGGTCATAAATTTATTATTTATTTATTTTTTCCAAAGAAACAAGGTAATGAAGAGTTTTAAATATTTGCTTAAAATTAAGATGACATTTTTGTTTAAGTCATCAAAAACGGCTGAATGCAATAAGAAGCTGGACTAAAATATTATTATTGGAAGAAAGGAAATCATCATCAACAGATTGTCACAAAAGTTTAATAAACTACTTAAATAAAAATATAAAATTTTTGGTTGTTTTAATTTAAATACAAACAAAAATAACAATCAGCACTAAATGAACGAGACCAATGAATGTCATAAGTTGAAATTTTATGACTTTTTAAAGCAAAAATTTATAATGAGACGGAAAAAACAGAATCTTAAAAAAGAAACATTAATAAAAATATAATTTAAACCAGTTGACGTTGTCAACTTTTTTTGTTTTAATAAACCAAAAAAAATGTACATACACACCTCTACACTTAACACTATCAACAGCTTTGAAATACCTACACCTTCAATTCACATATAAATGATCTGTTTAACATTTATCATGATCAACAGCACCATTGTGCGCAATCAACATCTTGATTTTGTCTCCTGTTTTATAAATAATTTTTTGACTGCTAAAACTTGTACTAATAAATTTAATTTGATAAATGTTAATTTTTTGCCATAAATCAATCAAATAAATTACAATTAAAAATACGAAATATCATCACTGTCATAAGCAGCACAATCTCTTTTTTTTGTTTTTAGTTTGTTCTTGAATATCACCTTCTTTGCGATCATCTTTTATTATTCATCTTTTTTTATTCATATTATTTAATCATCATCCATATGCAATTTAATATATAATAAGAATACAAACAAATTTTTATTAAATACATTTAAACAATCAAAGATATCGAAGTCTAAAATTATGAGTGTGTGTGTGTGTTTTATTTTATAATTAAAAAATCTAATAAATTATCATAAAACTGCTATAAAAACGAATTCATCTAATTGATCAATATATATTTTTGTTTCATTAGCGGTTTGTTATTCGAATAAATATTAAGAAAAAATAATAATAATTGCTTTTTTTAAGAAATAAAATTTTTAAATTAAAATTCAGTGTTTCTAGTCGATATTTGTCTGATACCAATTTTTAATCATTTTAGTTCTGTTTTTACTAAACATTTAAAAATGGTTTTGACTTTAGATCGGTTGAGAAAGTTACGTTTCCACCTAAAAATATGTAAGCAGCGATGGCACTTGCGTTTAACTTTCCACATGTTTTAGAGGTACTTGCGGCATTTAACTCTTAAAAAATACTGGAACTCTTAAAACCAATAATAAAAAGTTAATCTGCTTAGAGGTCTAGCCAAAATAATGCTTCATAATTTACCAGACTATATAATAAAGAAAAAGATCACACAGACGTAGAAACATTTAGAACAGTACGGTAGGTATCATAATAATTTGATACCTTTCACTTAATTTCCTAAATATTAAACCTCAGCGGTACTGCTTCTTCGGTATTTACAGGTGGCAATTCAGGCATAGCAGTGGGTGTACTTGAAGTAAAAGCCTTTTTTTTAATGTTAAACAAATAAATTACCTTTTCGAGCCTCATTTCCTGCCCAACCTCTATTGGAAGTTCGCAAGGGAGAACGGCTTACTATTGGTTGTTTCAAATTTCTGCTTGCATGCCATAACGAGTAATCAGATTGTGGGGTTTTGTCGAGCTCATCAAAGTAAATTTTCAGAGATGTAATTCTTTTAGATTCCGGTAATTCGCTCATCTTCTTCGTAACTTCCTTAAAACTATTTTTAAGTTGGGGAGATCTATCGGTTTGCTACTCTCTTCGAACCCTTTTCTTTTCGCGTAAGATGCGTTCGATATCCACAGACCAAATTTTGTTTTGTCTGAAATGTCAAAATCATCAATAGATGATGGCAACGTCCATCATTGCGTAGAACAAAGTTTATATGACATTCTTAATGTGATAATGAAAAAAAAATAATGGATACATTTGTATACGTCCGATGTCTGTAGCAAACACCGCTGCCAGTAATTTTTTTATTCAAAAAATATAATGTAAGCTTTGCCTGATCTTTGGAACAGATTTAAATATATAACTGTTTTTAAAACATTTATAAACACAAGCTTAAACTTTCATTTACCAGAATAAAAAAATATTTCAATTTAATACCAAAAGCAGTACAATGGCAACACTGTTCAGTATCAAATTATTGACAAGATTCGAACTTGACATTGGTTAAAGCATATTAATGTCGGAACATGCCAGCAAGCAACACTATAAACAACCGTTTTTACATCTGACTAAGAATGAGAGATATTTGGTTTCTTTATCACACATTAGAGTTCTACCTGGTGGCATTAGCTATGAAACATTAAATATGTTGTCTAGCACTAGCTGCATTATTTTTATATGGTGGATATTAATAATTAATTTACTAAGCAAAATATTCAAAAGTAATTAAAAAGCTAACTTGTTTTATAATCGAAAAGAAATACTGATTGACTGGCTCTATTTGAAATAGTTTAGTGTTGATATAATTTCTTAACACTATTAGAAAAGTATTTGATATAGCGATCTGTAATTAACCACAAAGTCAATACTTTAATAAAACATTTATTCTAATTTTAAAATATAAAAATAAATTAATTAGTTAACCAGTGATTTTATATTTCTTAGTCAATCGATAATAAATATTTATCCCTTAATTTTTTCTATGTTGTCAAATATTATTTGATTTAAAAAAAATTTGTGTAACGAAAAATTCTTCAAAAAATAAAATCCAAGCGATTTTGCTACTGTTTATGAATTTCTTAAAGTTTTTTTTTTTATTAGTTTCAAGGTAGCAGTGCTATAGCTTTAGCTATTTTCGGTTCATACACAACTCTTAATTTTTAATTAAGCTGCATTGTTTTGTGTACTTTTACGGCTTTTCAAGCAGACAATTTGGTAAAGGGGAAAAATATAAATATTTTTTATTACATTAACTTGTTTTCGTAAAGAGAATGTTATTGCAATAAGAAAAAATTTTGAGACAAATGTACATTCTAATTTAAAAGAAACTGAAAATTGTTAATAAAACCAATAAAATGATGGCACAAGGTGTTTAAGAGTCGCGCGACCTCAAGCCCAAACTTGTGGTCTCTTCACAAAAATGTTTGGCAAAGGGCAATCACAATTACAATCGTAGCTATGCACGAACCATGTGTCCTTTAAAAAATCGTGTGTCAACGAAGAGGAAAATGAAAACAAGCCCATGAAAACAGCTTTTTTTTGAAAGTACGAGACATTGGTTTGCTTCGATAATTGGCTGAAATAAGTTTAAAGAAAAAACAAATTTGTAAAAAGTTCTTTATGGCCACGTATCGTAGTAAGCGCATACATTCGCTAAGGCATAAATTGTCTTCTTACTACGATATTCTTCTACCAACAAGATAGTTTCTTGTTTTCACACTTGAAACAATGTCTTCGCGGCACAGGGACCTTAAACAAATGAGTACATGATCATAAAAACAAGCAACTTTTTTAGAAAAATAAAAAAACGTGTTTGGAAGCCAGGAGAGAGAGGCCGAAAGTCGTTCATTAAAACAGTCAAACAGTTTTCGTTTCTAATTGGGAATTAATAATTAAATTAAATAGTTCCTTTTTAAAGAAACTATTATCAAAAACTCGAAATCGAAATTAAAATAAACAAATTATTCAGAAAGCAGGTTTTGAACCGAAGTATTGTAATTTTGTCGCAACACCGTTTTTTTACATAAAAGAGCACAAAAAAAGTCTTCATCCCATTAAAAATTTTATTTTTTCTCAGATAGATATTCAATTAAATTTTTAATTGATCTAATCACAAATTTAATTGAAAAGCAAAAACAACATTTTCCAATTAAATAATTAATTGAATTTATTACATATATTTGATTGAATTAGAAAACCAACAAATTTCTAAACAATAAATTAATTGAATCAATTAAAAATTTAATTAAATTTTTATTTAAAAATCAATAAAGCCGTAACTAAATGCATAGACTTTTTCCCTTTGAGAAAAGAGAATAAATCAAAATTAGAAAGATCTGAATTTCTCAAGTCACATTTTTATTATACGAGGGCTGCTCAATATATTTCTGGCCTAATAGTGAAAATGCGAATATTTATAATCAAAAGTGGTTTTATTGTTTTTCAAAGTAGCCTCCAGCATGATTTATACACTTTTGCATGCGTTCAAACTAGTTGTCGAAGCACTTTTTCCACCCCGATTGAGACACATCTAAAACATGGTTTTTGAACACTTCAACAGCTTCTTCTGGCGACGAAAATCGTTGACCACGCATTTTTTTCTTGATTTGCGGAAACAAGAAGAAGTCGCTAGGTGCCAAGTCAGGGCTGTACTGCGGATGACCCATTATTTCGACGTTTTTGCCGGTCAAAAACGCTCTGATTTGAGCCGATGTGTGAGAGCTCGCACTGTCATGGTGAACAATGATTCGTCTTCTCTTGTTGGTTTTTCGAATTTCTCCGATGACTTCAGGCAAACAAATTGTAGTGTACCACTCAGAAGTGACCGTCCTACGTTGCTCAAGCGTTACAGTCGCCACATGACCAGTTTTGCCGAAGAAACAGGCGACCATTTGCTTTGAAGTGCTTCTTCCACGAACAACTTTCGTTGGATTTTGCTCGTCTTTGAAGACCCACACGGTTGATTGTTGTTTCGTTTCGGGCTCATACGCATAGATCCATAATTCGTCACCTGTGACGATCTTATAAACCTCTTTTGAAGCACCGCAATCGTATTTTTGCAACATTTCTTTGCACCAATCGACACGAGCCTTTTTTTGAGCGACTTTTAAATTGTGCGGGATCCAACGAGAACAAACCTTTTTTACGGCCAGGTTTTCATGCAGTATCAAACGTATGCTGGTGGAAGAAATGTCGAAGGATTTCTCTATCTCTCGGTATGTCGCATGTCGATCTTGCATTATGAGTTCACGCACGGCATCAATGTTCTCTGGCACAACCGCCGTTTTTGGACGACCTTCACGGAATTCGTCTTTGAGCGAGCTTCGACCACGATTAAATTCATTATACCAATTTTTCACAGTGCTATAGGATGGTGCTTTATCGCCATACGATGATTTAAGTTCATCAATGCACTCTTGTCGTGATAATCCACGTCAAAAGTTGTGAAAAATGATGGCACGAAAATGTTCACGAGTTAATTCCATTTTTTTCTATATTAATTTTTTCAAGTCACTGTAAACAACACAAATAATGGTCGTATGTCAAAACGTTTTGAGTACGATTATGCTTAAAAATGACAAACTTTCTAATGGAAATTTCAGATTGCAATTGGCAGCACTCAGTGTTGCCAGGCCAGAAATATATATAGCAGCCCTCGTAATTTCATAAAAAATAATTAAAACCTAAAACAGAATAACTACAAATGAATGTAATCTTATTTTTACTAAAATCGTATTTGAAAAAAAATATTTTTTTTGTACATTTTTATTGAGCCATTTTTATATTTACTACAGCTTTACAAAGACCATGGAAAAATTGGCTAAAAACTTGTAGCAAATACTAAAAAATGAATTAAAATGTAATATTCATTTTTGTATATAATGGGACAATGTCCCTATGTGTCTTTTCCTCACTATTCATACCGGAACATAATTTAATTATAGACCATAACACTTACGGATATCTATTACATACGCAAAAGCCCCTTAATATAATTTTTATTAAAATAAATATATGAGTATATATGAGTGTTCTCACACACATACATCTATTTCACAAACCCATACATACATGTATAGATATTAAATTTCAATTGTTCATTCAATAATTGGATGGATTTTTTTTTTGGCGTTTTTCAAAATTTTACGGTTAATGCAGCAAAAATAACAAATTATTGAAAATTTATCCAATGAAAGATTCGTGCATCCATTTGGTCATTAAAATATATATAAAAAACACATACATACAACTAAACGTATGTAAAGATATGACTATGATGATGATTTTCTTTTTTTTTTTTTAATGTTTATTTGTTGTTTTTATTGTTCACATATTTTTTTGCAAATGGACGCCAATTCAGCCGCAACTAATGTTTGTTGTTTTGGCACCCTTTCATTTAGAAAAAAATAAAAAGAATTGGATCCTAACAAACCATACACACCTTTTTGCTTGAGTGTACACACATATCATACATACATGTTTTCTTTTATTTGTTTTAGATGGTCAACTGTATGAACAGATGATGGCAGCTAAATCTGGGACATACGAACCGGAAAACTATTCAACAACGTCAATTTATATAACAGCAACTACAACTAGAATTTAAATGCATGAAAAAAGGGTGCGAAAATTGTATTTTATTATTGGTTTTTATTTTTTAACAAACAATATGATACGATGTTGGCAGATATTTAAATGAATGATTTTATTATAAAAAATAATATTAATGATTTCCTATCAATGTTTGCTAAGATTTTAAAAACCAATTTGAAAATTAATTGGATATTATGCCTAATGGTGTCGAGGGACATGAAGCTCTGTAGGATTTCACGATTGTGAAAAAAAAGTTTCTTTTTTTTTTGTTATTGGTGACCAGTTTTCTTTTTTCTATTATTTAGTTTTTTTTTTTCATTTTTACGATTTCGGATTAGCACACTATGATCCCAAAAGTCATGTATTACACCGCACGAATTAAATAATGTGCAGTTATTTTCAACAAAATACTGCAAACTGCAGTACAGGGAGCGATGCACTATCCTGCAAATATGATCCAAATTGCTGCCTGCTCTGTGGATCGCCACCCCGAAAGCACTACTGGGTTCATTGTATTCTCCCAGTGATAAGAAAACCATCAGGTCATGGATTCATCTCTAGATATTGACGTGAATCTGTATCACACACACAATCCTTTTCAGTTTGTTAATCCGGATCTTTTAACCAACGCAGTCATGACTGCCCCTTCGTTCTCTTGCTAACTAAGGTTCCTTCATTTCATGAAACAGATGATTTAACCATTCATTCAAAAGATAATTTTAATAAAGAGGCGCTCTCTCTCTAACTCACCTGCTATTTTAATTTACAGGCTTTTTTAACAACTCATTTGCTGTTATAATTACCGCCGCCGATGTCGAACAACACAGCTGTTGTTGTTCTAGTATAAAGCCGCTTTTCTCACACCAGAAAAATTTGTTTCTCATTTTTCAAAAGCCTTCACCTGCTATTTTGTCATAGTTGCAATTTTAACCAATTCATTTAATCACAATTATTTTCTTGTATATTTATGCCATCGATGGGAGTTGAACTTATGATCTTCTTTACTAACAAACACACAAATACCTCTATCAATGCAACAACCGTGGTTGCTTAACATGTGTGGAGTAACTTCAATTCAAAGATAAGGTTAGGCTCCCATTCTTAAAGAAATTCGTGTGAGTTTAAGTAATATAATTTTTGTAAAAAACCCGACTTCAAAACAGATTTAAGCTGTTTATTAAAAACGCTTGAAAGTTTTGCAACATGCATTAAATTACATTAACTATTGGGATACCCTTTAATTTCCGAATCCAAATTTAATACTTTTTTTATAGCGGAACTAGCAATACAGTTTCTTTGTAAATTTAAACGGTCTCCAACTGTTTACCAGTTTGTTTATATACATCACATTACTTAAGCTATAGGGGCACCCTTTAATTTCCAAATCCAAATTTTATACTCGTTGTTAGTAATACAGTTTATTTGTAAATTTCACCCATTTGTTTACAACTTTTCAACAGTTTGGCCATATACATCAAATAACAGCAACTAATGCAACACGCTTTTATTTATAATTTTAAATATTTATACTTCATATTATACCAGACGAAGTAGTGGACATTTTGCTAATTTTTGTTGAATTGTATGTAACAGTTCAGAAGATATGCTCACATTAGTCAAATTACATCAATTATGGGAACACCCTTTTATTTCTAAATTCAAATTGTATACTTCATGTTATAGCGGATATAGCAATATAGGTTCCTTGTTAATTTCAACTGTGTGTCTATAACGATTCAAAAGTTCTGTCGCATTCATCATATTATATCAACTTTTGGCACACCCTTTAATTTTCAAATCCAAACTTTGTACTTGTTGTTATAGCGGACTTAGCTATACAGGTTCTTTTCAACAGCCTGTCTGCAACTGTTCAAAAGTATGGCCACATACATCAAATTATATTAACTTTTGGGGCACCCTTTAATTTATAATTTATCAAATTTATACTTGATGTCATTAACGGTCATAGTAAATGGCTTTTTGTCAAGTTTTTAAGCGCTTGTCTATAACGGTTCAAGAGGTTGGCCCATGTAGGTCAGTTTACATCACCTATGGGACACCCTTTAATTTTTACATATATACTTATTACTTTTTCCTATTAGGAGCTATAGTGCTACCGAGTTCTTTTAAATTCATAATACACTTAAAAAAAATATGCATGTTGTTTGGGGACACCCTTTAATTTTTATAATTATTAACAGCCGCATTCATAAAAAAAAACTTAGCATAAGGTTAACATAAGTTGCGAAACTAAACAGGGTCTCTGCAAGACTCTTCACACAATTTGATACCGAAAATTGTCCTAAAATATATTTATGGGGCATCAACAATGATTTTCAGTGCCAGGCCGTACGAAAAAACACACTGGGAGCCTTATCAATTTCCTCACTCATGCCAAACTCATTCTAAGTTTTTGTTATGCATATGGCTGTAACTGTTTTCTTAACGGGACCAATATGTACCCATAACCTTTCAAATAAAGAAAAATGTTCGAAATCAGTTCAGAATGTCTGAGTACTGCTGGCACAAACATAAAAAAATCAACATTCAGTCGGATTGATAACCTCCTTCTTTTTTTTGAGGTCGGTTAAAAAAAAAACACATTTCTTAAAATACGTTCGGTAGTCCTACAACATCTTTTAATTTGTATTTGTATTAAATGCAACCTTTCACAACTCTGCATTAAACTAACGGTATGAAGGAATGGTATGAATTAATGGCCCACTAAACATTAACACTTTTCATTCAAATGTAAATGGAGATGTGTTAGTATGCAAACATTTTAGATTTTATTATTTTTCTAACAACAATTTCTACACAATTGCATGAACGCACACACATGTAGTGGTGCCCTTTCATACAATATTTTATTATTATGTTAAAAAAAAACATCTAGGGAAGCAACCAAAAGTGTTGGAGAAAGGAAGTTGGACGAGTGGATGGTGTTGGTTTTTACAAAAATTATTACTAAAATTGATTTCATTTTGCTAAAACCATATATGCTGTTGTTGTTTTTATTTTTGTTTCTTTTGAAAATAATTGTGTGCAAATTCATTACAGTTCGATTTAGAGATTTAAATGTTTTTTTTTTTGTTGTTCTCTCTTAACATTTAACAATCATAGTGAAGGATATGAGCCGCATCACACGAGTTACGAGTATTGCCAGCATTAGTTTTAACAAAAAATAAAAGAGGTTATTTTCCATTAAAATGTATAAATCGAATCAAACATTTTCATACCTATAATCATAAAAAGTAATGTTATTTTATTTTATTTTATTTCATTTATTTCTTCAAATCGACCCTTGAGAATAATGCTTCAATGCACTTTTCATATGGATTGTGTTTTGTTTATATTCCTTTTTGTTGATTTAAAAAATTTTTGCATAGAAATCTCATTGTTTTTTGTTTTTTTTTATCACAATAACAAAAGCAACTGTTACGTGAAAATGTTTTGAAGAAACTAAAAGTTTATTCTTAAGTAAAGTGTTTCTTTTTAAAAATTTCCTTTTTTTAAATGTAAATTTTGTGTGTTTTCATTAACATCAGTTGTGCTTTCGTTTTGTTAAATGAGTAAGAAGAGGTGATGAACTGGTTCATTAAATTTTATTATTGTGCTTTAATTTCACGGTTAAATATATTGAATATTTAAAGGGATTGTTGTTACGGCTTTTAATTTTTTATAATTAAATTGATTTTAACTTGATAATAAAACAATATTATTAGAATAAATTTTTGGTACCTTTTTGTGTAAAAAATCATTTTAGTTCAACAAAAATAAGACTTCTATAGCTGGATGATAGTTTCCTTCTTTGAAATTTATTGCGCTACTCGTTCAATGCGACTGTTAGAAGGAGTAATAACCAGCTAAGATGGCGCCTGCAATAGGAAATTTTACTTAAGCGTTTCAAAATATATTTTATTAATCTTCCCAAATTAGTAAATCCTTGTGCTCGAATGATTTTCTTTAACGCCTGCATTTTACGAATCTATTGAAGTCTGTAGGCGTAACATAGTCACCGTTAATACTATTACCAACTAAGTATGACCGAAAATAACATTCATTTAAGGGCCGGTGACTCAAAGGTTGTTTTGGAGAAACAGCACCGTTTGCACGAGTGACCGAAGAAGCTCATCGCTGTATAAGCTATTGTAAAAAAGGTTTAGACTTAATTATCAGTTTCAAAGTAAAAATCACTTTCATGTTATTTTAAAGTAAGTTTTAAAGAAATTCGGTTTTTAGTGACTTTAAAACATCAAAGTAGATTTCAGCCTTGATTTTCAGTTTTCAAATAAAAGTCACCTTTATTGTATTTTTAAGCCATTTTTAACAAAATAATGACCTTTTAACATAAACGCAGATTTCTCAAACATCGTGTGTGAAAGACGGTCCTGAATTAAGACCCATCTATTTATGGTTTCTACCCGAATATCTCGCTTGTAGAATATATTTACTGTATACACTTTGCCCGCCACTTTTAGTGTATAAATTTCACTTAACCTCCATCCCTTAATTCAGTTAACAAGTTAGTCAGCTCTTAGCAGTTAGTCAGATCTTAGCAGATAACGCCTATCTAATCGCATCTGGTATGCAACATGACCTTCGAACTATGAATTCGGATTTGGTGTTGATTTTAAGGTGAATGGCTCTAAATGAATAGATATAATGTAGTAGTTTTCTCCTTTTTTTATTATAAAAGCTTTCAGATTTAATGGAGTAATGGCATTCATTCGAAATAAGTATTTGTTCAATAAAAACAAATATTTTGTTGCCAGTTCAAATAAATAAACAAACTGCACCTGTTCATGTTGCAGCTTATATAAGGAAAGCAAGAAAAAAAAAACAAGTAAGAGTGTTATATTCAACTATGTTGATTCTTATATACCCTTCACCATCTATGTTAATCTAGTTTAGTTAAGTAACTCCAATCAAAAAAGCAAATATTGGGGTGACAGATAATTAAAAAATGAAAAAAAAATTGGAACTGCATATATATAATTTTACATAAAAAACCTCTCTCAAAAGCTCTCTTCAAAAGCTTTAATATGGCACCCATATTGATATTTAAAAAAATTTTTAAATTTCAGAGCCCCGGAACTCGGAATATATGGGCGAGCGCCAATGTTTTCACTTGATGTTTTTTCCTTATTTTTTAATTCGCTATTTCCCTATATATTTATTTTTTTTTTTTTTGATTAGAGTTACTTTATTGTTCCAAATGTCTAGAGGTAGGCGTGGTGTTTTGTCGAAGGACATGGACCGATCATGCTGATTGCCAATAGTACCTCGCTCAAAACTATATCTAATCGATCGATATATTATTTTTTTTTTTTTGTGAAATCAAAGAAAACTTGGTTTCAATACTAACATGGACCAACAGACGGACATCGCTTAATCGATTTCGCTAAGCATAAGAAGTCAGAATATATATTTTATGGGGTCGGAAATGATAAACTTAGATAGACCCGTTTTCCACTTTTTGTGGTTTAGGTTATAAAAATAAATAACACAATGATGCAAAATTAAAGTTCGCAAATGGGAGTGGAATGAGACAAATTGCAAATGAAAGTTGACATTATTAGTAAAAAAAAACCTTAAAGGGTTCAGTGGTTTTTTTTACACCCATTTGAAGTTGTTGATTTAGGAACTGCACCGCATTAGAAGAAATAATATTGAGTTTTGTCTTATATCGCTTCCGCGAATTTACCTTGAATCCTAACACAACTTTTTGTCTTTCCGCTTTAGGAGGATAGACTTAAACTCTGAACGTTTCATAACTGGTTGTTATGTTGTTTAGCAATGCAGCAATTGGCGTGCAAATATCTATTCAAAAAATTAGCCCTGACATGTCCGAAATATTTGCTCATTAAATGGATCTAAACCGAGGCGAAGTCATCTAGGTGGGGTAAGGCATCAAATGCTGGCAGGAATACTTTTCCGACTTGATTACAATAATTCAAAGATCACAACAGCAGCAACCTGTTAATAAAAAAGTCAATGGCCATTGTTTCCACGATAACTTCCTTAATTCTCTTTGCTCATTTGTTTATCCTACAAATAACAACATACAGGTACAAACTGACTACCTTAAGAAACTGGATAACGAATTTTTCTGTATGAAGTATATCCTTCATTTTTATTACTATTAATGACTAGAAGTTTCCCCTTCCGCCATATCTAGAACAATATCGCCTGAGACGTTTAGAAAGCTACGTTTTGAGAATCTTAAACGCTCTATATTGAAAGTACCTTCTTGTAATTAATAAAAAAGAAAACGTAAAAGAGTAAAAGCCATTTTTATTACATTTTTTTCTAAACATTTTTAAACAAATGCTGTTTTTCTTTAGTCTTCTATATTTATGTATTAAAGCATTAAAATGTCAAATTAAGATCCAATTAACCCAAATTTAAAATGTATTTTACATATGAATGAATAAAAAATTTGCTTCCACCATCATAAATATTTCAAAATAATGCGCTCTTGCTTCATGTTGTCACATTGACCCCTGCAACTGCAACGAATAAGAAAGCAAAAATGATTTGTGGACATTTCTTACACTAAATGATTTGAAAAAAAAAACAAAAGAAAAAGCGAAACATTTACTTAATATGGATTCTTTTTTACATACAACAACAACTTTTTACATTGTTTTCGCACAACATGGAAAGCAGTGCTAAATGTTCACCAAAAAGTTGAGAAATAACAATTGTTGTTTTAAAATATAAAACTAAGAAACATTTGTCTTTTTTACATTTTATTTTTATGACATTCGACTAAAGACTGTTAAAGGAGGATGAAAGGAATAAAAAAAAAAATAAAACAAATAAATTATAGTTCCAGCAAGATTTTTGAATCGCCTTTTAAGTTAAAGCTGTAAATCAAATTGAAAACTGAATTGTATTTTAAATATTTGTTTGTTGGCCAGCTGTAGAAAAACTTCAAAAAAAGCTTTTCTAATTATTATTTTCTCTTTAGCTTTAAAATTTTATTGTTTGAATTAAAAATAATAAGTGTATTAAAACTTTAGATTACAACTTTTAAGCACGTCTTAAGTTTAATAAACTTGTAAATAATCAATATCTCAGCTGAAATTCTTTTAAAATGCTTAAACGTTTTCTCCCACCTGTTCAAGCTTAATAAAGTTTAAGTTAAAAAAATTCTAAAGCATCATCTCAAACTCTTAAATTTTTAACTTAAAAAGAAATTTCAATACATTTGAACAATAAAGGGAAAATCAAACGCAACCAACAGCAACAAGATGAGAATTTCAACTAATATCAATGCTTTTGTGTGCATACGGGGAAGTATCCTTTGAAATATTTTATCTTATTTAATATATTTTGTAATCCTTGCTTTAATGTTAAGATCAGTTTTTAATATTTTTTTAAGTTTTAATCTTCAAATAAGATCATCTTAATTTGTAGGTAATAATGAAATGAATCACCCTTTTTATTTGGAGATAATTAACATTCCTATAATAATATTTATAAAGAGATGACGCACCTAGTGTTTACTTTTTTTGTCTGAACTCTTCGAGATCGCTGCAACGGTGAGCATTAAATAAATTATTATGATTATTATTTTTAATTTTTAACTGTAGTTTCTGCAGACCACAAATCTTAAAATAGTATGACCTGTCTAAATAGGAAGTGCCTCTTCAATAAAACTGCTTTGCGCACAATCGAATCTTAACTTGCGTTTAAAATTAAACCAGGCTTTTTATCGTCAATAAATGAATAAGGAAGTGCCAAAAGAAAATGTTGACGAATAAATATCTATCCCAGAGGTTTACTCATACTTCTGCAATACGTCAAAATTTGTTAAACAAGTTATGGGAGGGAGTAGTATTTTTGGACAATCAATAAAAATTATTTACATTGAAAGTGGCAGGAAAATAGCATACAGGAAATTTATTCTACAAACGGCCTGTTCAGCTCAGAAAGTACAAATGAATGGGTTTTAATTGAGAAACGTCTTCTAATCACGATTTCGGTAAAATCTGCGTTTATGGTAAAAAGTCACCATGAAGCCGATACTATTAAACACTGAAAATCAAGTCGACTAGAATGCAGTAGCATGGACAGAAATCTATTCAGGGGTTCCAGAATAGATTTCATGGCACTCGCATGAAAGTGATTTATACTTATAAACTAATATTTAAGTCTCATACATGGGAGTATTTATTTAGATGGACCAAGTAATTGATCAATTTCATTTGCATTGAACGATAAATAATGCTAATGAATTTTTAGCATTATAATTATTTTTACTAATGGTAATGCTTTCTAATGAAAAGGTTTCATTGATAATTAAATAAAATATAAAAACATTACCATTGACTAATGATTAAATGGTTTTAAGTATAGTAGAGCATTATTTTAAAATGGCATTTAGATAATAAAAAATGGTGAAATATTTATGTTTTAACTTTCTCAGGACAAATGAGACACTAGGCGAACCCTATTTTGTTTTTCTGTTAGTTATAAAGTCTGCTAGTTGTGGTGTTAGGTGACATTAAGTCTAAAGTTTCTACGATCAAAAATTTATGTTTCATATGACTGCCATGACATGACATGACATCATGACTGTACAAGTTCATTACCATTATTAAAACCAATTATAATTAAAATAAAATCATTAGCATTAAATGGTAGTTAAATTTGTTTCATTCTAATTATTTCAAATAATGCAAAAGAAACTTAATTGGCAATAAAAAAATTCTAAGTATTTTAATTCTAAACATTGCTTACAATAGCTTCTACATCATTGAACATCTTCGCTTACTCCTGTAAACGGTGGTGTAACTCCAAACCAAGCAAAGCAGCAACGGCCCCTAATGAAAGTTATATTTGATCATTCTTAGTTGGTATTAATATTACAAAAATCGTATGAAATGAAATATCTCTTCACTATTTCAGAAAACAGAGCCATTTATTTGAGTGCTTCTTTTGTAATTTGAAAAATGTTTTTTTTACACCGGACAACACATTAAATTCTTATGCCAATAACTTCAAAAATTACTGAGTCCTCGATAATTATATACTCTATAACTACAGTCTGTGCGAAAGTGTTAGCAACTGCGTCTTATGAGCGGTAAACTCATCACCGCATACACTATCCAGGTCCGATAAAATTGCTAGATTGAACTAAATAATTCCTTATTTGTGTTAAGAGTGAAGAGGTTGCTTATTCTATTTAATAAATTTCTCCTTATTCAAGGATTTGTTTGTCCATATCTAACATTTAAGGATATATTTTTAAAATTTAAATTTTCCTGTCTTAATAACTATGCCGCATTAATTTAAATGCAGCATCATATTGAGTTTTTTAAATTTTCTCAGAGTTCAGTCGAACAAAGGGTATTTACAGTTCCTTTTAGGTTCAATGTAATTAAAGTCCCTGTATTTCGAATTCGAAAGACCTACCCAGAACACCATACAAATTTTAATTAAGAGAGTAAAAGTCTGGAAAGAACTGATTAGTTGCAGAAAATGTATTGTGTTGAGTTTTGTCTTCCTCTTTTATGTGGCTTTTGTAACCGCCACAGTGTATTCCAACTTAAGGCTCTTGTCAGGGTTTTTTTTGCATTGATATCTAGTTGTACGTTTGTGCGAAAGCATAACAAACTGGGTCTTACGGACGTAAAACTTAAAGCTGTTCAGGCGACCTAAGCCAAATTTTATTTTAATATTGCTTTAGTATATTGACTTGAACACGACAGGATTTAAATAAAATAACTTAACATTCTTAAATTCTTTGGAAGTATACAAAATGTCGTAAGAAGTAAAAAATTTTGCTAACAGGATTATGTTGGTCAGGAGACTATTGCGCTCAGCTCTTTATATCTTCGTTTAGATATCTGACTGTTACTTTACATGATTATCTGTAATATATATTATTAAGGCGGCATGTCGTAGTGTTCAAGTTCATAATGTTTATGGAGTTTATGTCACACTGAAAATTGAAATAATGTTCGTGGACAAAAATTTTTTCCTTGGCAGCGATGTAACGCTTGCTTTTAGCATAAAACTGACAAAAATTTATAAGCTAGTCAATGCTCTTGTGATTATAACAATGTTGAAATTTGTAGAACTTAGCTGAACTTCTCTGGTGAGGCCTCGCCATGTTCTCTGATCGGCATAGTTTCCAGAGTCTCCATATGTTCTTATGGATTCACCGATAATAATGGTCTTAATTAAAGAGTCATTGCACTGGTCTGAACAATAACCAGAAAAATAAAATGTAGTCATTCACTCTGACATCAGTTTGGCTGGGTTTCAATAACAACCGTATTGCTCTTATCCTACTGAGCTTCTTAGCTTCAGTTATTTAAAATATATATATATATATATATATATATATATATATATATATATATATATATATATTTTACGCATACTTCCCAATGTCACTTTCAGATCTGCATGATGATGGCTGACGTGCTGCTGCATTATTGTTTCTGTATCAGTAACTGCTGTTGGCTTGCCTGCCTTTTGTTGCATTTGTATTAAAAAGTACAGAAAAATCAGTGCGTGTAGCGAATGTCCAAAGTGGAAAATTGGTTTTAATTAAAATGAATTGAGTTGTGTTTTTTGTTGCAACAGAAAACATTTACACGAACTTCCATTACCAAAGTTTTCCTTTATTTTCATTTTGCAACTTATTTTTTTTTCCATATATTTTGCAACATTTTCATATACTTTTATTTTGTATTCTTTGAAATCAAGTTAAATGGAGAAAGAGTCCTTTTTACGAGTTGAAATATACATTGCGAAAAAAATATGTGTGTTCTTTTTATTGTAGTTGTTGAAATGCATTACGTAGATTCACAGACTCAGAACTGACTTGATTGAAATTTTAAAAAGCAGTCATGATGTCTGTCTTGTAAAGTTTTTTCTTTCATTCTCATTTCGAAGCGAATGAGGGAATAAATAAAGATGCACTGAAACAAAAAGAAAAAAAAAGTAAATAAATGAAATCCATTACAGGCAGTGTAAGTGATGAATAAAGTTACTGTGCGTATAATGAAATTTGAAGAGGTATTTAGTATAATTTTAAGGGCCTTTTTTAAAAAATTCTTTTTTTTCTTTTCAAAAAGTACCATTTAGTAAAAGTACTTTTTTTTAGACAATAGATAACTTAATAAATACTTTAAGAGAAAAAAGAAAAAACAAATATATAAGCAAAAGTACCTTTTGTAATAAGTACCTTTTTTAATAAGTACCTTTTTTAAGAAGTATGTTTTGCAAAAAAACTTTTTATGTACAAAGTACAATTTTCCACCTTTGGAAACCTAATTAAGTTACAAGAACTTCTAAAGAGATTATTTTATCAAAATTTATTATACATTAAAAGTGAATTTGAAATTAGTATCTTTAATAAAATGTATAGAGATTTTTATTTAAAGCATTTTTTGCAAAAATTCTTCTTATAAAGTGTAGATTACAAAAAAACACTAAAATTCAATAAAGGTATATTTTATATATAAAAAAAAATATTGAATAGTACCTATGACAAAAAAAGTACTTTTATAAAAGATGCAATTGGCTTTAAATGTACTTTCAAAAATTAATTTATGCAGTAACAATTTGCACATCTAAAAAAAGTTGGCAGCTGACAATGCGGTTGAAGTGGATTATTGTGCAAAAGAGGCCAGAAGCTCTTAATTTTCCCACAAATTAGTCTGCAGCGATGAAAAATCTGTGTTGTTTTTTTTTTTTTTTTTGAAAGTGCAGCTATCAGTATTCGAAAAGGACACAGTTGATTGTTGAAAAATTATCGACAGGCTTTGGTGCCGATGAAGCTCTGAAGTGTAGCATCTCTAGAAGCACTCGTTGATTGTGACACTGCATAAGACATCTTGCTCTGCCATATCTGTTGTGACAAAATCAAACCACCATTTGACACATCTGTTGGTCATGTACGGTATCGCCGAGTTGACCAAAAAAGGCTCGTGGATGAAATGTCAACAAAACTAAGTCACATTATTCGAGCTCATTTATCCGTGAACTTTTCAATACGTATCGCTATCCTGTGTTCCTTTTGTAGTTCAATTGCAAGATAAAGCTTTGGAGGCAAAAATCCTAATTTCTTTTAATAAAAACATATTTCATCACAATACCAAAAAAAAATTTTTTTATAGGATTTCCAGTCACACAAAAACCCTACAGGTTTGTTGAAAATGAGCCCTGTTCATCAGCCGAACATTTCAACCATGACCCAAAGCGAAGTGTAGTGCACCAATCTCTTTTTAAGCACCTCAAACTCCTTAGTTAAGTACCAAAAACTCAGCAAGCCAAGTGAGTTAATGTGGTCAACCAGTTGATAAATGTTTGGTTAGCTTGCGGACATGTTGAGGACATTTGGTTAAGGACAAAAAAATACCAAAAAAAACAAATGAATCCAATACGAAATGTGCAATGTGCATAATTGATTTGAAAAGGACAAAAAAGAAAACTCAATCTTGACGTATGGTAAAAGTAGAAAGAAAGGGTAATGTGTTTTATTTTGTTTTAGTATTTATGGGAAACACAAGATGATACGCCTTCTTGTCATGTTTAGCAAAAACCAGGTTACATGTCACTCCCATTTAGTAAACATTCATCATTGAATTAAAATGTCTAACAACCCCAAACAGGAGCAACATTAGAAAAACAGTATGAAGAAAAGAAAGCATGTAACATCTAGCATTCAACATACAACATGTGCTGCAAATGTCATTTTCTTAGAGAAGTTTTATGATTTGCTGTTATTGTTTTCTTCTTCTTAAAATTTTTTTGCACAGAATGCCAGACCATGTTTTAGTTCAACTTCTAGCAATTGTCATAAACGGGCTACATTTGCTCTTAACAATTTTTTTGTCTTTATACTTTTGGGTTATTGTTGCTGTTGTCTTACGGTGCTTCTTAAACTTTGTTGTCTTTTAAGGGGAATATTTAGTTTCTGTTGTAACCCATTCAAAAAAAAAAAAATATATTGCAGCCTGCATCTTCGTCATTATCAATATCATTTGTTCTAAGTTTAAACTCTGCCCTATTCCACCATGCATTGAATGCAAAAGCAACAACAATACAACATCAAATAACCAAAAAGCATTTACCGAAATAAATAGGAAAAAATGTATAAAAAAAGAACTTTTTCTTTTAGTTTTAGTAAATGTTGTAAATGCTGCCACCATAATAATACATTCTCTATAACTGCTACTTGTGTTCAGGGTGTTGCAACTCCAACTTTCATGATTTCGTACATTAAGCTACCAATGACTGTTAGCTGCAGTGGTAGCGGTGTGTTTTTTCGGCTGCTTTTCTAACAGTCTTTAGGAAAACATTTCAGTTTTGTCGCGATGATTTATTTCCGACAGCCAACAGTGTTGAGAAGGCAGTTGCAGGCAGGCAAACATTCATTCAAATGCAGTTACAGCAAGCAACAACATTTCAACTCAACATTTAGCCAAAAAGCAGCAACAACAATGAAATATTAATTTTTTTTGTATTTGCTTCTTTAGATGTGTGAGGAGCATGTGAATTCTCTGTCTTATATTTCATACTATTACAAATATATTTTATTCCATTTATTAAGTTTTCTTTTGTCTTTTTTCTTTTTATTTCTTTTAACTTGCTTGTATTGTTGTCTTTTATATTTTTTTTCTTTAATTTCTGGGTGAAATTATGAGTTTTTTGTTGAAAGTGCTGCTGCTGTTGTTGCTGCTGCCGCACTGATATTAACGGTAAGTTATGTTTTGCAACTGACATTTCTATAAAATATCTCAAAACATTATAAAATGATGGCAGCAGTAGAAGAAGTTCTGTATAAAAAGTTTCAATATTCTTACATCCTCATAAAGGAGCGTTTAAATGGTTGTGAGTAAGTGTGTTAAATGGCATTTGCAACTAAAGAAATTGTTGTGTCAAAAGTTTAGTTTTTTGCAATTTTTATTTTTCTTTTTATATTTAACTGGTTTTGAAAATGTCTTAATTGAATTGAATTGAAAATTGTTTAGCCAAGTGGCAGACAAAATAGCACCTATTAATAATCTTACTTCATGTGTTATCATTTTAAATGTTCACTTATTGAAAGTCTACTAAGATGGTTATTAAATCTTTAGAGATTGAAAGAGGTTGATAAAAAATTACTGGACACATGGCAAACTGCCCATACTCTGTCTGCCGGAATAGCTTGTGGTGTTTGGCAGGAGTAAGGGAGTACTTTAACCAGTAAACTTAATATATGCTATACGTTTTAGAAAAAACTATTTTAATAAATAAGACTAAAATAAAATCAAAATATGGTGAAAGACCTGGTTCGGATGTGTCCCATTTAATAAAGGGAATTTTTTTTTTAACTTGATAGAACCTTAAATTTTAAAAAATAACACTAAAAATTAAATTTTGATAAAAAATTTGTTCTTATTATTTTGAGTTAAATCTGCAAAATCATTATGAATAGACTCGTTCTACTCCGTTCTTTCGGTGATTGGGCTCTAGAGCAGTTAATAATTGGCCCGTTGTTTTATCGCCAAATTGTGTTTAGCAATGAGGCTCATTATTGGCTTAACGGAGTTGGTAATAAGCAAAATTGCCGCATACGGTGCTAGATCAATCCACAATATACTACACAGACTTCATTGCAGCCAGATAAAGGCACCGTTTGATGTAGTTTACATGTTGATGGCATCATCGGACCTTATTTCTTTAAAAAGAGGCCGGGTCTTACGTTACGGTCAATGGAGATCGACAGCACTATGATTAATGATTTTTTGTATGCCATTGATCCGGACGAAATACGGTTTCAACAACCATCGAGTTATTGATGGCCCTATCAATTGGCCTCTAAGGTCGTGCGATGACACCTCTCGATTATATCCTGTCTGGCCACGTGAAGTCATTGGTTAATGCTGATAGACAAGCAAAAATTGACGCTTTGGGGCCAAACATTGTTCGTGTTCGCTAGCAGTACTTGGAAAAAATTGGACGTCCAGAATGCGCTTCATTATGAGCAGCCGCGGTGACCATATGCCCAAAATCATTTGTAAATATTTATGACATGTTCTGATCTTTCGTATAAAAAAAATCTTCATTACAATTTAATTTTTTGTGTTAGTTTTTATAATTTAAAGTTCTATCGTGCTTAAAAAAAAAACACCCATTATTACCATGTCATAGGATATAGTCAAATAACACGGCTCTACAAAATCAAACTTTTTCTGATATCGATACAGTATTTTACTTTTATGTTGCTTACTCTGGATTGTAAATTCGCAACCAAGTTGAGAGAACGTAATACGTAAGTCCATGAAGTTTGAAGTAACTATGGTTTGGCAAGAAAAAAAAAAAATCATCATATTATTTTTGTATTAACATTATAGTGGGGAATAAATGGAAATATTCCAATATTTATTCTGCAAAAAGGCCCATTAGCCAATTTTCAAGTTAGGGTTTATGAAGCAATTTGTTAAGGACTTTGACAGAAATGGTCCATGTTTCAAGTTTATTTGTGAGAAATTTCCAAGATTAAGAAGGAATTTTTGATTAACCTCAAATACATCAATTAATTAAGGACTCAAGTAATTTTCAGACCTCCATGTATGACCTAGAACGACTTGCTTGAACATCTCTTGTAGCAGCCGTATAACAATTTCTTAGAAATCACAAGGCTGAAAATTATGTGGACTGCTTAGCTTTTAAAAGAAGAAGAACAGGGAGAACGATTTCACTACAATATTAAAATTATCAATTACACTTTAGAAAATCACTTAAAAGATAATTTCGTAATGTATTAAGTGTAAATAAATCGATATTTCTTTGAACTTTTTTTTAATATCTTGTAAACAAGAGCTGATACAAGAAATTTAGTATTATGATTTGATATCACTTGATTCGATATACTCATAATCAGGTCTTTATTCCTAGGCACCAAAATGTGGCAAACTGCCAAACTACAATTATCAAAAGGCAGTTGTTTTAAAATTGGCTGTCGACAGGAAGTCAAAAGAGTAGGAGTCACCTGAAGTGAGCATCCTGTAGAAAGTACGACTTCTAATGGTGGCAACCGTTAACAGTTGATCTATAGATATTTGTCTTTTAAAGAAGACTTAACAGTGTAAATGGAGTTCTGTATAAATGGTCATCTTTCATCAATCACTAGAAAGGAGGCTAATGGAGCTTTAGTCTTAGTTAAGTTAAAAACGCCCGTGAGGACCCGACAAAAGACGTCGCAGAAGATAAAAAGACAAGTCTTTGAAGAAACAAAAATACTTTATAAGTGATGGATTTCTTAAGTGCTTCTGGTTAATTTCCTGAGACACTTCTAAAGTTATAAGCCATCGGCAGGAAGTTACGAACGATGTTTGGAAATAACTGAGATATCTTAGTCTATATACTGGCGTTAGTTACAGTTTAGAAAAACTTCAAGTAAGATTTGACCAAAATGAAAATTGATGAAAACGAAACTAGCAAACTGTACCTGATAGAGACTGAGATGGTGGCCCACATTAAAAGCGAATTAGGCTTAGGATCACTGGCCGACATATATACTCAAAATGAACTTAAAGTAGGAGGAGCATACTTTTATGAATTACGAGAGACCTTGCAATGAAAAGGGAGCTATCAGTCAACAGTCAAAAACTTATACAGCCAAAACAAAACCAAGTCACAGGTTCAGATTTAATGAAAGAATGTGGTCGTTGATTAACAATCGAGTATCAGAAATCACCGAGAAAAGAAGAGTCTGAGAAAGGCACCCATAAATTTTGTGGTTTTCTTTGGTAAACCCGAAGTATCCGTAATTACTATCCTAAAGAATGAACGCTTCTTACAGAACCATGCATTCTCTCTTGGATGTAATAGAAAAATTTTGTAGTCACAACATTTTGCTTAAATAAAACCACTCTCTCATTAATGAGTTTTGCAAGGTCCAGTGACATTTGCGGAGAAAAATACAAACAAAGAATTTTGTAAGGCCTTCTCACTAAGGTCGACAGCAAATGCATTAATTTCGCTTCAGTTTATGCAATCAGCACACAGTTGAAAAACAGTTTAAAAGACAGCTGATATGTGCTAAAGGTTATGAATATTGTCAAGACTGGCAAGACTGCTATCCGGAATTTATAAGTCAGTGCTTGTGCCCATTCTGCAGCAGTTCTTAGCTCTTGAATTAGATCTGGTGTTCATAATAAACCGATACGGTTCATGCAATTTAGTCAGTTTTGAAACTTATGAATTCATACATCTCTACCTTTATGATGGAAACTTAAGAGAGGGATAATTACGGATTAAGATTTTGTATGTTTTTTTTGGAAAAAGGAATATCTGAGTTATTAATCCATGACCTTACAGGCGTTAATTGATTTGCCCGATCTTCGTTAATAAATGAATTTTATTTAAAGCTGGATTGGTAATTATTTTCTTTCCCTTGTTCATCACCAAAATAACCTACAAAACTTAATAGAATAATCCTTTATTTATAATTTAATTTTACTTTTCTATTGGGGTACGAAAATCTTCTTCATCGTAACATGATTTTTAGCCAAAATGTTTTAAAGTCAAATAATGAAACTTTACCAAGATGATTTAAAGCATGACAAAATTAAAATTTCAAAAATATAAAATGCTTAAGCGTCATTCATATAAATGGTCTTCTATAAGAGAATCACATTTAATATATCTATGATTTATAGGGTCAAAAGTGTCATCAACGAATGAACAACGAACGTATGACCAAATGAATGAACACAGCAGCTAACGAAGAACAAAAACTTTAACAACACTAACAACAACCAGCCAAATTGAAAGGAAAAGAAGAACACAGAAGAACAAAAATGATGCCTGGAATAATGAAAATGAGATGAAATTTTCAATAATTTACGATGAATTTATAAACGAGTGTGAATTATGACAATAATGAACGACACAAAATGCATAAAGTGTAAAAATGAAGTGAATGTTGAATACGACCAAAAACTGAGAAAAAAAAATGAAAATTCAAAGGACATTGCATTAAAAACTGAAAGGACAATCACAATGTTAAAATTATGCGCATAAATGCAAGTGAATGCCTTCGTGTACGGCTGTGTGTGAGTGAGTGTATTTAAGTGTGTTGTAGCAGTAAATGCCACTGCTAAATGTACATGCATCAAAATGCATTTATGACATAAATTTTTACTGCAACAAAACAAAAAAACCTTTAAATGGATCATGCAACTTCATGTTATAGACAAAAAAAATAAAAAATTAAAAAAAATAAATGCAATTGGATTTGTGCATAAAATGCGACAGCCATTACGAGGGCTTTATTTCATTATCGAAATTTTGCACAATTTGCAATATTTGCAATGATTGTTGTTTTATTTCATGTTTTTATTGTTGCTGCTGTTTACTTTTTTTTTGTTTTTTGAGCCATCTGAAAAACAATAAATTTTATGTTTTTATTATGGCATTTGGTGAGCCATTTTATCCAGTCGTAACTAGAGATTCACATTCATTTAAGTGATGATGCACTTCATTTTTACGCACAATTTTTAATAGTGGCAGCCAGTATTCATTCGCTTCAGCACCAAATAAGAGAGACATTGAAGGGTATTAACAGTCATTATTCAATGATATCGCATTTAAACAGATAGAGCCAATACATATTACATAACAATAGAGTGTACACTGAGAAAACATAACGTCCTTCTTTGGGTTTCTTTAAAATAGTGCAAATTTTATTTTTATTGAACTTTTTCTTGGTTCAGGTCTTAACTTAATTTTGGTTTTTTATACCGTTCAGAATAGGTAGATAAGAGAATATCTAAGTTTGTCATTCTGTTTGTAATTTCTACAATATCCATTTCCGACCCGGTATAGTAAAAAGCGATTAAGCGAAGTCCCTCTGTCCATCCGTGTTCGTGGGGAAATCAACTTTGCCAAAGCAATAGATGAGGTAGAAAAAATCTTAATGTCCATGTCCTTCAATACAGGGTGAAAATATTACTCCTGCCCCATATTTTTCCATGTCTTTTTTTTTCAACTTTCGTTTATATGATAACGAAATGAAGATATTTTATCTGATACAGCAACCTTTTCATTTACTAACTTGGGACAACAACCCTGAGCAAAACTCAGACTTTTTTATGGTAGGAAAGAATTTCTTATGAGGATTGAAGCTGAATACTGAAGCTGAAAGCACGTCTCTATGGCCATTTCGCTACCATTTACTTAGCTCGTCAGGAAACTTTTCACAAATGTTTTAAATAAACTAAAGATTATTGTCCAAGCAATAAAGTAAAGACAAAAGTTAAAAGTTTTAGCAAACACAACAATAACCAACAGTAATTCTACATTTCTTTCTCCACTGTATACGGCTGACTTTTTTCGGCTCTGTTATACAGTTGAAAGAGGATGAAACATAAAATATCAAAAACACTGCTATAGCTTATTTCTATGCACGGGCACTTTGCAAATTATAAAATTAAATTAAATTAAAAAAATTATTTTTTTTTAAGGAAACTGTTTATAATTATTATCGGAAATAGAAAAAAATTGAAGCTTTTGACCAAGTACAGCAACGATTGCTTGAAATTCAAAATATGTTTATCCAGCTAAATTTTACCATACTGTTATTTATTATAAAAACATATATTCTGGTTTCAGAGAAATAATATGGGCTTGTCTAACTACAGATGAATCAACAATGTTTAGCTGTTTGGTCGGATTTAAAAATGTGGCCACAGTCTGAAGTCGATAAACGTAAATTTTTTGCTGCCGTTTTACTTACTCGGAGACAACCGAATTTGTTGCCAATCGCATTTACGAAGTTGTGAGTGTTATTTGGAATTCGGCTAAGATGACTGAATGAATATGCTTCTCACCACTTTTTTAAAAATTTATTCGACAGTCGATATTAAATATTATTGGTGGTGAATAAAACAACTTTAGTAATTTGAATATGTACTTTTATTTAAAAAAATAAGTTGCAGAAAAAAGACAAAGTATAAATTACATGATTCGAATTATATAAACCCATCTTTCTTTCATTTTACATAATATTTGCAAATAATGAACTTGTTGTCTTTACGAAGTAAATAAAACAAGAGTGCATTGACGAACTTAAATCTTTGTATGGCGATAAAGCACCATCCTATAGCACTGTGAAAAATTGGTATAATGAATTTAATCGTCGCCGAAGCTCGCTCAAAGACGAATTCCGTGAAGGTCGTCCAAAAACGGCTGTTGTGCCAGAGAACATTGATGCCGTACGTGAACGCATAATGCAAGATCGACATGCGACATACCGAGAGATAGAGACATCCTTAGATATTTCTTCCACCAGCATACATTCGATACTGCATGAACACCTGGCCGTAAAAAAGGTTTGTTCTCGTTGGATCCCGCACAATTTGAAAGTCGCTCTAAAAAAGGCTCGTGTCGATTGGTACAAAGAACTGTTGCAAAAATACGATTGCGGTGCTTCAAAAGACGTTTATAAGATCGTCACAGGTGACGAATCATGGATCTATGCGTATGAGCCCGAAACGAAACAACAGTCGACCGTGTGGGTCTTTAAAGACGAGCAAAATCCAACGAAAGTTGTTCGTGGAAGAAGCACTTCGAAGCAAATGTTCGCCTGTTTCTTCTGCAAAACTGGTCATGTGGCGACTGTTCCGCTTGAGCAACGTAGGACGGTCACTTCTGAGTGGTACACTACAATTTGTTTGCCTGAAGTCATCGGAGAAATTCGAAAAACCAACAAGAGAAGACGAATCATTGTTCACCATGACAATGCGAGCTCTCACACATTGACTCAAACCAGAGCGTGTTTGACCGGCCGAAACGTCGAATTAATGGGTCATCCGCCGTACAGCCCTGACTTGGCACCTAATGACTTCTTCTTGTTTCCGCACATCAAAAAAAAAAAAAAAATTCGTGATCAACGATTTTCGTCGCCAGAAGAAGCTGTTGAAGTGTTCAAAAATCATGTTTTAGAGGTGTCTCAATCGGAGTGGAAAAAGTGCTTCGACAACTGGTTTGAGCGCATGCGAAAGTGTATAAATCATGCTGGAGAATACTTTGAAAAACAATAAAACCATTTTTGATTATAAATATTCGCATTTTCACTATTAGGCCAGAAATGTATAGAGCAGCCCTCGTATTATATTTTTATAGTTAAATTTAGAATATATTAACCGAGTGTTTACAAAACTTTTTTCTGTGTGTAGAATTTATTCAAAGTACATACCCATGATAGCTACAGTTATTTTCGAGTGTTGGTGATAAAAATGTCTTTTTTGATGTTCTTACTCAAAATCATTGGTTAGACACTGCGGCCAAAGATCTCTTGTATACTCTGCCAGATCCTAGAGTACCTCTCTTGTTCTTAGAAATTGCCGGTGTGTTCAGCTGTTAGCAGATCTCTTTTTTCCAGTAAATGTTTTTCCAACTGGTTATATCTGCTGCGGCATAAAGTATCATCTTGGAGCCTTCTCCTCTTGCATAAAAAATTTCCACCGGCTGTTGCTTTATTGGGAATGCTTTTGAAGCTTTAGTAGCTTCTGAATAGCCAGTTAGCAATGTTTTTACTTAGAAAGATGACAACTTTAATTGAATTTTAACTTAATGTCTTAATTATAAGCTGTTCATGCTGCCTTTCTGGCCAGACTATTTGCTTTTCCTTGCCTGCCAAAAACAACGCTTTGCAAATCCGAACTGATTTAATTTAATATGCCATTGCCAAGTCAGCCTGGAGTTAAAATCATATAAATTAATTGACCTAATGGTAGTTCAGCTATATGAGAAGATGACTATCTTCTATATAAGGTGACACCTGTTTAGAATAAATTCGACAAATTTTTTAAAGGTATAAATTTCCGCCAGAAAGATGGTGATAATTTTTCTATTATATAATTATTTCTTTGCTATCTAACAACTCCCATGCCAAGTCCTTTTAACCAGAAAAGTGGCAAATTCCCTATATAACTTATACCTTCAGTACTTCCTGCCAGTGGGACATTAATCGTAGGATTTGGCCCTAAGATTATCATGCAACATATCTGCACATCAGTAGCTCTCTTAAGGCCTGGTCGATAACCATACTGTTTCCAAAACAACTTTGAACCCTGCTTTCACTCCTAAGCTATAGTTTGACCAAACCAGCATCAAAATTGCCATATGAATGAATGAATGAATGTAATTAATTATTTTAATATAAACATTTCATGAGGACTTAATAAAATATTTTTAAACGAATTAAGCAAAACTAACAATAATTTACTTATGAGCTTTTTCTTTATTATAAGCGTTCAACTCGTTTGAAAAATGTTTGTGAAAAGTACTCAGTTTTTTAAGTTATTTCCATAAAAAATTTTTAGACAACTTGATCGCTTGTAATATAGAAAAAGAACAATATTTTTTTTCTATAGAAACCAAACTTTTACTCACAAATATTTGTATAATAAAATATAAAAATTCCTTTATTTTTCTTTGTGTATAAATTTCACGAAATTTTTAAACTGAACATCATCATTATTTGAAAATAAATTGATTGTTGCCTCCATAGATTTTTGTGCAGATGGCAAACAATCAGTACGTGGACAAGCAAATTTATATAGAGAGAGAGAGATATTGGTGAAAATTTCATAAAAATGGTGGGTGTGTCCGTAATTGATGCAACTCAATTGTCCATAAACACGTATTTACTAAAAACAGTATATCGTTATGCTACAGCAACTAAATCTACTTACTCTGCAACAGCAACATTTATTAACAGAGTGTTTAAAGAATTTATTAATATTTGCATTAAATTTTTTGTTATTTTATTTTTCAAAATTGAGAAACATGTCACTGAAAATTGTACCAAGAAATACTAAGAAATAAATTGACTATAAAACTTTAAAGCTTGCTTTTTGCGACATAATATTTCTCCAAAAAGAGATTTTTAAATTGATATAGTACAACACGCGCTTAATTTTTAGGCATAATACTAACTCCGGTATTCATATACTCGTAAAATAAAATAATATGACAAATTTTTCATACAAATTTGTGCTAAAAAACATTTCAAATCTATTTTAATATTTTAGGAATACCGCAGTAAGAGTTTAAATCCCATTATTTACAATGAGGAGCGGTTCACATAAAACATTTAACCATTTTATTAAGGTGAATGTAATAAGTTCATAACTGGACAACAGCTGACAATTATTCGTCGTTTTTATACCCTTCACCACAAAAAGTTAAAAAGGCAATTTCTACAAAATCCATTTCTGACCCCATTAAGTATACGAGTATATATATATTCTAAATTCTTATAAATAGCGAAGTAGGTTGAGCGATGTCCGTCTGTCCGACCGTGTTAGTGTTGCTATTAACTCTGCCAAAGCACTAGATGAGCTAAAAAAAATTAAAGTATGCTAATCAATCAGACATTGTTTCGAAAATTTCGCTTTTGAAAATCAGAAAGATCGATCCATGTCCTTCGAGGCAGCAGGCAAAACACCACGCTTGTCTCTAATATGTCCATACCTTTTTCAAACTTTATGTTGTATTCCTGCAGATGTTTGTGTTTATGATAAAAAATTAATGAAAAATATAAGAAAAATTGTTAAGCTTTTCACCATTAACCTCTTACTCACCACTAAGATGGGATAAAAACCCTTATCAAAACTTACAATTTTCAATAAAGGATTTTTTATACAAATACATATAAATATACTTAAGGAAAGAAGTTCTTATGCCGATTTTTATTTAAACAATTACGTGGAAAAACTGCAGTTTGGTACATATGCTTTTACACATATGGTGAAGGGTATATAAGATTCGACATAGCCGAATACAGACATTTACTGTCTCTTTCTTTATGTGGCTGATGGGATTTGAAGTCATGATTTCGTAAGCTTCCGTCGTATTTTAAAACGAACTGTTATACTGTGCTCACTTTTTTACATTTGTAATTGATATACTCTGACAAATTATAATGAATGGATTAGAATCAGAAAAACGCTACCAAATCATTCAAATTTATTTTGAAAATCAGTCACCGATTTACCCAGAACGATAGTAGGAGAACCGCAAATCTAATGAGGTTTTCTCGGGGGCAGCTGGGCACACTGGTGGTGGTGCTGACGGGGCACTGTGTCATTGGTACCCATGCTAGGATATTGAATAGTCCGCATCATGACTACTGTAGAAGTTGTCAAGATGAGGAAGAGGAAGAAACGGTGGAGCATCTGCCATCTTCGGCAGTGCGAGACTGCATGGTCTTGCAGACTTATCTGTCTGCGACGTTGCTAGGATAAACTTGTTTATCCGGTCCTCGGGGTGGTTTGGATTGGGATCTTTGATGGTGCCGTAGCGGCCTGGATCTGATCCCCTGCAAACCCTGTTTCCAGGCACCACAACGTGACCTTTGGGACCCAAGTGGGTCGGTCTTTTATGCCGACGGCCTGTGCAACCTAACCTAACCTAACCTACCCAGAACTTTACAGATTGCAAACTATGTTCAATACTGTGGGTGACTTTTGGTCTAATCATTTCATCATTGGACCTAACTTCTTCAAAAATGAAAACTAATCTCGAGTAACAGGCGATGGAGTTCTAGTCCGTAGAAGGATAAATAATTATTTACTTAAAAATAAGGTTAACGATTACAATTAACACCTTGGAGTCCAACATTGTTCGTGTTATTCATGCCATATGACCAGCAATGCGTGAAAAAGAAAAAAGGGGCTCAAAATTCAACGTTATAGCCACGACTGCAATTTGTATTTTTAATCCTTCATACTTGTTTCCTCATAACAATGTAGATGCTGTTTTTAGAAATTAAAATAAAAACTAACTTAAGCTTAAATTAATTTTGATTTATTTTTTATAATATAAAACAGTTTAACTAATAATTTCATAGAAATTAAAAAATTAAATATTTTTAATAACCAAATCAAAGAGGACCACAAATAGGACGTCGATTAAAAAAGCATTACTTTACAAACTGGCTATTGTGGCTATACGTGGCATGTTGTCATACTAAAATAATGATGTTGCTGTTGCTTTTTTTTTGTAAAGTCATACGTTTATATCCTTAATTATGATTATTGTTATTTTTCGCTCGAAATGTCGCATTTAATGTCGCTGTTGCTGATGTCTATGCTATGGCTGCTGTTGTTGTACGTGTGTTGTTGTTGTTCGTGCATCAACCGATTTACAACAGCAACAAAAAAAGCACCATATATAAGTCTCATTCTCTCTATACATTATATTGACTGCAGCTCGTTATGTTGCCATAAATTTTACAGTTTGACGTCGCATTAAAATGTTGTTGGAATTGATGTTGCTGTTGTTGCTTTTTTTTAAATATATATTGTCATACTTTTCGTTGGCGACTATTCGCTTGCTGACATACACATGCACACTTACATATTTTTTCTTGTACATTTATTTTGTTGATGCAACGTGCAAAATATGACCACCGTATTGCATTGTTTTGTATTGCTTTATTATAATATTATTGTTGTTATTGTAAAATTCCCTGTTATGACACTTAAATGTCGCTATCATTTGATGTTCACCATTTCAGTTTTTCTTTTCATTTAATTTTTTTGTCCACTGCATACTTCTGGGCGTTCATGCATTACCATCATCCTTGTCACTGTCGACCTCGTCATCATCACCGTTTATATAATGGATATGTAATTGTTTATCATTCGTATATTTTTGTTGTTTTTCCTTCCATTTTTCATTGGCTTGTCTTTTTTGCTGGTGAACATTTCGTTATTATAACTTGCAACTCACTTCACACTCAATTATCTGCAGCAACATAAATCGTTTTGAAATCCATTCACATGCAACTTTGTTCTTTTTCTTTTTTTCTTTTGGTTGTCCACATAACATTAAATAAGTTATTGTTCTTTTATACTGCTTTAATTTTTATGCATAATGATGATCTGTTTATGTCTTTAGTAGTGTTCTTTAGCAGAATTTCTCTTTAAGAAAATTGAAATGTTAATTTTTTAAATTGTAGATGAAGATTAGAGGTTAAGCTACCTTTTTTTAATTTTTAAAAATTTATTCGAATTTTTCGTGTTGATAAAATATGTATTTGTCATTGATTGGTACAATTTATCAAGTCTGTAAAGTAGCCAAAATCTGATTCAAATTAGTTAGACAGTTTTGAAGTTAAGCAAGTTCCTTTTTCACCTTTCTTCTTAGAATAAAATTAATAGAAAGTTTATAACGGTTAGGCCGTTTAAAAATCTTATATTTTATATTTATTTTTCAATTTAATTTTTTGTAAACTTTCTCAAAGTCATAATGAAATATTTATACATCTTTATTTTTGTCCATTACACTTGCGATAAGCTCAAGTTAATTAGAAGTTGCAACAAATAAAGTTTAGTTTTGCATATAAAACAAAAAAACAAAAAAAAAACCAGGTAAACTCAGGCACTGCCAAAAAATATTGCATTTTCTGTATCGCTATTTGACTTCTCAGGATTTTTCGTATCTATACGCAGTACGTGTTGAGACAGAAACAAAATATTTTGTAAACTTATCAGTAATATTGATATAAATATATCTCGTATTCTCATTAACAAACTTAGTTTTTTAAATAGATGATGTTTACAATTACACAGCTGAAGTAGATAGATGTGAAGGATGCTTATAAAGGACGTAGCGATCCAGAAGGTGCAGCATCACATTCTGCTAGCGTCTAATTTTTCTTGTTTTCTTTAAAAAACGTCCACATACATTTGTAGAATAAATTTTCTTTCTAAAAAAATTTTTATAAATTAAAATAAATAATTTACGTCAGCTATGGGGAGCTATAATGATATGCAGTTTTTTTAATTTAAAAGTAGTGCCCTTTGCGGTTCATAATGAAAGTCATATATATATACGTTATATGGAGGCACCCTTTAGTTTTTAAGATTATGAACTATTTTTACAACGGGATGAATCTGTAGGCACTACATTTCCAATAAAGAAAAAATTTTCTAAATCAGTTCAAAAATGACTGAGTTCTGCGGGAACATAAAAAAGCAACATTCAGTTGAATGTCGGTTTAAAAGTTGTATACCTCCAAGTTCTTTTGAAGTAAACGACTGTTTAAAGGGTTTTAATGTAAAATCATTTTAATTTAAGATAAGACACATGCATATGGATAAAAATAATTACTTCAAAAAATATCGTTTTGCAACGCTTTACTCCATGCCGTCCATCTCAACATAACACCACTTAAGTACAACATTCAAAATGTTCTATGGACTCACGAGACTATATCGTCTTTTTTGGTAGTAACTGCTGTAAATTTTTGTTCGAAGACCACAGTTTACTTCAAAAACAAAACAAAAGAGAACGTGGCACCTTAAGCATTATGGTATGGGAAATTTCTCAAATCTGGGTGTGGGTCAAAAACATTGGAGCAAATTACATATGAATGCTGCTGTATGCGTTAAAAACATTAAAGAGGTTATGTGATCATATGCCTCTAATGAAATGCCGCTGGTGTTGGTCTTTCAGCAAGACCTTAGGGGTCTAAACTTCTTCAAAATGGCACAATATTTTGGGTCATTGACAATTTAATTAATGTGATGGGGCGGCCTACAGAGTTTCTGGATTTTATCCTTATCAAAATACTTCTGTGCTTAAATGGACAAGTGTTTAAAGTCTTTGAAAAGCTGTTAAAAAATACAGGATTCCATTTCTGTACAAAGATTTCAAAACATAGTCGACTTTATATTTTTTGAAAAGTATAGAGAAGTGCAATTATTTTGACTGAATTGTTTTTAAATTTAAGGTTAACCAAAAAATTATTTGATTCAAAATTACAGTTCATATTTGGCAGTCGTAAAGTACACATGTAGCGAATGTTTAAATCCTTAAAACACTTTATTAAAATCACTCATCGCTTACTGTGACGATGAGAACGTGACGTGCAACTTTTGCTAGAGCTTCTTCCACAAGACCATATACGCCGCCGTATATATGTCAATAGGATGTTACAGCTCGCCCATGACAACGCCGATTTTTATAAAATAAAATCATAATGAGTGACGAGGCACATATTCATTTAAATGGATACGTGAATAAACAGAATAGTCGGTTGTGAGCAATGGAAAACCCTAAAATTATTTATGCTTTCATTAACAGTGACAGTCTGGTGTGCAATTTAGTCAGGTGGAATTGTTGGACCTTACTTCTTTGAAAATGAAATAGGGGTAAAATGATTAACATGTGGTATCAACAAAGCGGTACCACATCGCATACAACCAGGACTGCAATGGAATTGCTGCGAGACCTTTTTTCACAACAAGTTCTTTTAATAAATGGCGATCCTGATTGGCCTGATTTAACTGCTCCAGACTTCTTTTTGCGTGCTAGTCTAAAAAGCAAGGTTTATGTAAACAAACAAAACGTTTGAGCAACTCAAACAAAATATTCGTGATGATATTAATGAAATACCGCGTGAAATGGGTGAGAATGTAATGAAAAATGTGCTCCAGAGGGCTCGCATTTATGAGACTAACATAGGCGGACATGTATCTGATATTGTATTCCATAAAACATTTATCAATATAAAATCCATTCTTTTTCATCTAATCAAAAATTATAAACAAAAAAAGTAGTATACAGTCCCAGCGGTCACCCTGTAATTAAATGACTAGATTTTTAATTGCATTTTGAGCAATTTTAATTACATTTTTAAAAATTGCAAGGAATTACTGCAAGTTTTCTATTGATACTATTGTCCTGACCTCAGCTGTATATGTATTATCAAATGGAAGAAGTTCATCTGTAGCTTTACACATTGTTTTGGAACCACCATATATTTTTCTTCGAATAATCGGACATTACACTGGATTTGTTAATTTTGATAAGTTTTTTTGAGTGTTGCATCATGTGTTGTATAACTAGTATAAAAGTTTATGGTCTAATGTTTTCCCTACTACCAATTGATATGAAATTTAATATTTATAATGAGAATTGCATACAAGTGAAACTTGGAAATCTTCTAGTGTATCAAACACGCCAACTATAAAAATACAACTGTGAGAATCAAAAGTAAAATACAAACATTCTTTAACATAAAAAATATATTATATTTCTTAAGCGAATTTTTTTTTAAACGAAAAAAATTTTATTATTTTGTCTGTCATTAAAAAAATTATATTTTTCTACTTGAAATCAAATTCATAAATAAATTTCTTCTTAATAAATATGTATCAGATGTAAAACACAATAATAAATTGATACTCCTGTGCAGATTTTGAATGAAATTCAGTTTATGATGAACCATAAATCGTTTCTTTTTAAGACATTCGGATTTTTTTCCAAATGTTTTTATTCGTTTTTCAAACTTAGAGTTTATTGAAAGGATGCTGCTCTGAGAGGACATTGCTAAACAAAATGTCAAGGAAAATAATTTTAGATTTTTTTTTAAAGATGTCTGTTAGATAAAATGTAGTAAAAAACTTTAAAAATATAATCGTTTTTCATAACATAACAAGCTTTTTATATCATGACCAAAGAAAAGAATAAAGTTTTGTAATGACAAAAATTCTACAATATAGAAATCAATATAAAAGAACAATAAGTAGAAAGCAATGTCGTTTTTGACCATCTTTGATAACTCACGACATTGCATTCGAATAAATTAAGTTAAAGTACTACATACAACAACAATAAAAACTATTTTAAAGTAAAGCAATAACAAGATACACATACAAAATATAACAATGTTTTAAAATGAAAATGAATACAATAATAAATACAGTCACAAATAAATATGTATACACAGGTTAAAGACTTTTTTTATACTAAACATGACTACTCAAAAATGTAATTGTTTCAATGAAAGAAAAAAAAAAAAAAAAAACAAAAACGTAGCAGAAACATAAAAATTATGTGCAATCTCAACAACGTGACTAGTTGTCCATCGCAAAATAGTATATAATCATGTGTTATGAAACCAACCCCATGTGTACTGTTCATCTTAATCCTTTAAATTGCAAGAAGTCAAAAACCCTTTATAAATTGCTATTATATGTATTAACCCATTTTCACCTTGAGCAATAATTATGCAGTAGTATAAGGTTAGAAATACATATGTGACTGTATTTGAAGAATTCATTGAAGTATCAAGAGTACGAGGAAAACCCCAAATAAAACAACTTTTAAATATGAAGTGATTTTGCCTTAGTATACTTCTTGAAGCAAGTCTTCAAGTTTCAAAAGTATAATAAGGTTTAGAAAATTCGCTATTACATGTTTCCATTGCAACGAATTATTCCAAAATTTATTCCAAAATGGTCTTTGATCACTTTTTTAAAATTAGAAGTCAACTCTGAAGAATAAATTTGATAACGATTTGGAAATCTTATCGAGTATTTCTAAGACTTAAACAGAACAAACGTTTAATAAAAAATTATCTTGATGGAAGATCGCGTGGATTCTCTTTCCATGTTAATTAGCCAATTGTAATAATTAATATTCGCCACTTTTGGGGTTTTTTTTTTGTTTTTTTAAAAAGTCAGTAAAAATAATTCCGTAAATACCTTAAAAATCATTGAACAAAGTTTAATACTCTGCGGTGGCTGTAATTAAAATAAAAAATCCAAAAATTGTCACGAAAAGGCTATCACCTGGCTACTAAATAACTCTCATGATGATAGACAGGCACAGCTCTCTCATTTCTCTAATTAACGAGCCTTAACTCGTCAGTTACAAAAAATACGGCTTATATTTTTTTCTTTGATTTCCGAAAATGTTGCTTAAGGTACGGTCAGATTTGTCAAATATTTGCTAAAAATTTGTTTGCTCGTATTTGCTTGATAATATGTCAAAACAATACGAATTTTGTTTTATGGTCACACTAGACACATTTATGTATGTGCTTTATTTTAATTTTCCAAGCACAAGCCAAATACAAAATCTATTTTACCCAAAGACACATTTTGCATGCTGACAAATTTATAAAAAAAATTGATATGGGGATATGTGAAGAAATTCTATTATTAAGCTGTAGAGCAGCATCAGTTCTCTTTTTAGAAGAGGACTTAAGAAAAAATAGGAAAAGGCAATGAATACGGGACTATTTTTGACGTCGAAAGGAGGAAGGTTGTTGCGAAAAATTATTACTGGAGCTGCGATTAGAAACTCCAGAGCTGTACATAAATTTTTTACTAATGAATTATAGAGATTTTGATCATTTGGTAAGTACTAATGAGATATGTAAATATTTTAACAAAATGCCTTACAATCCTTTTAAAGCTGCAGTTAGTGACACCACTAATAACAAAACAGTCTACAAAACTTCGTGAGCCAATTTTCCCTTCTGAGCGTTTGGTTGTAACACTCCGGTACTTGGCGACTGGTGAGAGCTTACGATCTTTGCAAAACGTTTTTCGAATCCCTCACAATACAATTTTTGGAATAATTCCTGATACATGTGAGGCCATTTATAAAGTTTTTCGGTTACAATATTTAAAGGTACAAAAAAAGGTACTTATAAACATTTTGTGGTCAGACTACTGCAAACAAATATTTAACGATTTCAAGCAAATGTTTGTTAAATGTGACTGTACCTTTAGGCTAACATTTCGAGTAAAGATTGAACGTAAGCGTTCATTTATTTATTTTTCTCCAAAACAACTTAAATTCTCTCAACTATTTTGACTGTAAATCGACTCCATTTTGAAGGAGCCATGGCATTATACACGAATCTCAGTTGCTTTTAGTTCTTTTTACTTCTAATACGATTTTGAAAAAATAACGAACTCCAGATTTTTAATCTATTTTGTTTTTCAACGATTTAATAAAAGTCATTGCAGTTGCCCAAATCCGGTTAGGACAACTCTTAAGAAAATTCGACATAATTTTTTCTCCAACTGCGCGTACAACTCAATCATTTCCCCAGTCCAGTTGCTCCAAAAAAAAAACATTTTTTATAATTGGAAAAATTTCTCTAACTCGCTTATTTGCAAGTTGAACAAAAAAAGCTCTAGATCGATATGATTGGTGGCGGTTCTCTATCAGTAAACACTTTGTTACTAAACCAAGCAACTCTCATGTTGTGAAGATACCCAGCAAAAAATTAGACATTACCTTAAAAAGAACTTGCCATATAATAATTCACTTTTGTTATTACCATTTTTGTTACTCGCTTACAAAACACATTACTCGTACATTACTTCGCAAAAGAAGCAAGTAGTAATTGAACTAGTTCTTGAAGTTAAAAGAGAATACTTTAAAATATTTCCTAGGGTCGTCAAAATTTCCAGCAATAATCAATGCAATCAATGTAATAAGGTTGGTAATCTAGTTCGGAAGTACTTCTGCCAAAAATACTTAATTCCAAGTAGACAGAGCTAGGAAAAAGCGAAAATGAACAGTTTAATACCAAATCACAAATTGAAAAATTGTAGTTATTTTGTTACGTTTTTCCCTGTTAAGACAAACGTACGAATTCTTTTTATTGCAAATACCACTGTGGCACATTATAAATTCTTTATTCTTACCTTGTGGGTTTATGTGGCTATATTTCTTGACCCAAAGGTCTTGTGAATCCTATGGTCTCGTATTTACTAAACATGCGTTAATATTACAAACGCAGCCATCCACGCTACACTACTGTGGTACTCCACCGAGACGTAAACTACTCGATGCCCTGTTAAGTAACCACAACCATCCACAGGCAACCCCACTACGCATTTTATCCAAGCCAGTTATCCCATTTAATCCAATAGCCACAACTCACTTCTACTATACTCTGTTGTTATACTGTTACACTTTCCTGCGCTAAACGCTACCGTTCTTACTTTTAATTATAAAGGGCGTTTTAACAATTATTTGTTACTTTTATATTAAATTAGACGTCATCTAAATTATCTGCCATGGCTTCACACAATAATTGTCGTTTGTCTCTCGAAAGGTGTGTACTGCTGTTTCTTAATTTTTAATTGCATTATAACAATTATTATTTTTCATTGCACTTATGTCCGAAGTTGGGCTCGAACTCACGATCTTCTGTTCTACAGCAAGCACCTCTACCAACGCAGCCATTGAGGTTGCTCAGCTTTTGTTAGCTAATTGTGGTTTAATTCTATGCACATACCATTAGTGGAATTAACTTATTCACCACGCTCATACGGACAACCAGCGTTGCCGCTTTGGTCCAATCGGACCAAACTTGGTAGTTTTTCGTTTTTAAAAAACAGTTTGGTAGTTTGGTTGGTTTGTTGCATTTTTTTAAATTTTTGGTAGGTTTTCCTCCTGTAGCAATTTTTTAGCAATAGTAAATTTTTCACCTTATAAATTCAGAAGATAAAATAAAAAAATGTAACTTTGAATTAAATAAACAATTAAATAAAGTGTTTTAAAAAACTGTTTTAGGTGTAATAGAAAACATCTCTGCTTTTTTGCACAGAGATGATTAAAGCACAGATAAATAAAGCTATAACCACCTCTGGTTTAAGAAACGCGAACAATATTATGAAATTGAAATTAACAATATTTTTGAGTGAAGGTTTATTTTCAAGTGTATGTATTAAAAAAATTAACAGACAAAATGGAAAAGTAAAATACTTTTTTAATTGTAAATACATATGTACTTATTAATTACATAAATATTTACTAATATTGCATGCATTTTTTTCAGATTTTAATCAAAAACTCCAAAATTAAATGAAAATAATATAACTTTAGAAGACGATATTCCCTCAACTATGTTTTTGTTTTAAAACATTTTTAAATAATATAATACTTTTAGTGAACATTGTAAAGAAACAGTCAAAAGAAAATTTAGAACAGAACATGGTTGAGCGAATTTGATTAGCTCCAGGAAAGGGATGGGTGTTCATTCTGCATACGAGTAGTATGCTCTAAAACTATTTTAAATCATAACACCCATCTTAAAAATCACCAAAAGACAAACTTCCATCTCTACAATTACCGAAAAAAAAACAAGTGAGTATAACAGGGTTTATGTGCAAGAAATGCATTTCTAAATTTTTGGTAGGCTGTGAACGATTTTGGTAGGATTTTTGAAAATTATTGGTAGGAAGTCAATTTCTTGTGTGGCAACGCTGCGGACAACAACAACAGGGGTTGCCAGATCTAATTTTTGTAACATTATGTAAAAAATAACAATATTTTTGCAGCAATCGGAAGACGCTTTAAATCATAACTCTCAGACCTTTAATCTAACAGACTACTGATTGATCAAGCCAGGATGTGGTAGACTATTAAAATAAATTTCAAAACACATTATAACTTATAATGTATACAAGACTAATTTTAAGTCTGATTTTAGCCAGTTTTTTTTTATTCAATAATCTTCAAAATACGCTTAAATAAAAAAAAAACGCTAAAGTCACAAAAGAACTACCAAATTTAATGTTAATAAACTAAAAGTTCTTACATCGAAATAAATTATTTCATGTTATGTACACCAGAATATTTCAAAGAATTAGTGGTCAGATGATGTTTGGTCACTAGTAGCTACAATGAACTACAAGTCAGCCTTTTTCTTTATTTTATTGTTAACATAAGCTCTACCGCATTAGTTTTAGACCGTAAAACACAAGGGGGAAAACTTTAAAGCTGGATTCACCCATGATGTCCGAACAAAAGTGTTGTGGGGACACGATTCACCTATTTCGAACATTTTTTTCTGAACAATCAATGTTGCCGTATGTAAACAATGGTTTTGTTATGTGGCAGTGTTACAGCTGATTTTATATTATAATTGTTTTTTTTTCAATCTGCAAAAATTGTAATTGTTAAATTTTGTTTTTTAAAATAAGTTCAAAAAGAAAATTACTTGTGATATTATTATTATTAAATTTCTTGTACAAAAACCTCACTGTGGAAACCCCTTTACATCCATTAGTTCGCTGCCACTTCTTCCGCCATTATTGCTTATAGTTGCTTTATGTTGCCTACGTAACTTTTTCCAAAGATTTTGACATTCATTTCCTGAAAACAAGCAAAATTTATGAAAAATTTAGATTTCTAAACAAAAATGTTCTTACGATCTATTCACATGGAGTTCGATATTTGTGTCCAAATAATTTGTTTTCTGTGGTAATTTTTGTATGAGCTGTTGCTCATATCATACATACACTCCCTTCCAGGCTTCTTCATTTCTTCGATAAGCTTTTGAGCAATTGAATTATTATTTTCCATTTTTCATACACTTTCAATTGCAATACGAAAGAAAAGCATGCAAATTTTATGTAAATGGGCAACTCAATTCAACTTATTGGCAACTCAGTTCAAGTTTGTCTGGACTGGAGCTGAGAGAAAAAATATTTTCTCTCTCTCTTGAAGAGAGCCGTCAAACTCCATATAAAAATAATTTTGTGCGGACAAAAATTATATTCGGACATCATCCGGTTTAAGAAGTTGAGGTATCAGTTTTCAATATGAATATTACAATTAGGTGGCATCAGTAAACAATTCTTGAGAAAAGTGAGGCAACGCAATATTTAATCTAAAGTGGCTTGACCTTGAATGGTTAAGTTTGTAAACATAGTAAAATCCAAGCTTTTTTAGGTCAAGTAGTCTTCAGGTGGGGCAATAAGAAAATACTCGGCTATTGTGTGTAAATGACGAAAAAAATTGGTATGTCTGACTGGGATGAAAACCAAGACATATGATGCTTATATCTTAAGAATGGTCTGGGCACACATGATTACAAGTAGACAAAGGTTCCTAAGGAGATACAGACTAAGCTTGGAGAGTAAACTTCGATTTCTTCCGTTTTTAAATTTGCGATTACGCGCTATCAGCGATTAAAAGGAGATTTCTGACTGCCGAGCAAAAGATGATTAATGACAGTGCGGTATCTCGTTAAAAAATAATCGCAAAACAGTAGAGATCTTTGGAATTTAAACTTTAGCAAACACTGAAATTGTATTATTAACAAACCCCCAATTTTACTCCGTTGATGCACTTGGCTACTTATCCCACATCTCAATTACACGAATAGGGCATCAATTTTTTTTTAATAAAAATTCAAATATAAAGAACATGTTTATTTAATAACAAACAAAAAAAACGTACCAGCAAAAAACGTAAAGTAATCGATTTAATAAACTGTCACCGACATGCATTTCCATACACAATCAAGCCAATATCCACTTGCAACATGTAGACAATCAAACAATCCTTCTATTAATATGACTCAAAGAACGAAATCGAGAAACCATACGATTTAATTCGTTTGTAAAGCATTTCGTTTCAGTTTATCGTTCAACTTTCAGAAGTTTTTTTTTATTTTAGTTCCTTTTTTTTTAATCAATTCTATGTAGAAATATGAAATGAAAAGAAATTTATACGTAACATTATCATTGCTGTTGTTGTTGTTGTTGTATTTGCTATTGTCCATCTATATAAAGTCCTAAATACCAATACAAATGCCATAGTAGATGTATCTGTCGCTTAGTCAAGTGTATGTGTGCATGTTTGTGCTTGTCTATTTATTTATTATTCCAATAAGTTCAAGTCACGATAATTGCAACCTCAAGAGTAAATTTTAGTTTACTGTATGTCGTTTTTATTTTCATTCTTTTTTTTTTCTATAGATACATCAAAAAGTGTATGGGACAACTTATGCAAAAAAAAAAACAAAATCCTTTTGGTGCATGAGTAGCCTCATCGTTAACAAACAAAAATGAATCTAACTTGTGCATTATATGTAAAAATATGGAAGCACTGAAAGGTGGGGGATTATTTCAATTGTTCGAACTATTTCTTCTACTTCGACGACTACTGCTGCTGCTGTGGCTGCATATCTAAACAAATATGAGTACAATATGGACAGTATAATGATACATGTGTGCACATGAACTGATATTGATATCAAATTAAATAAAAATATAATTACACACTCAAAAATTTGGGTCAGTTGGGGTTGAGCTACAAAAGGTTCTCTATATTATACGAAAGTAATCTGGGAGAAATATTATTATTAGAGGAATAGAACGAATAAGAATCAGTTTAGATTATTTATTAAAAAATTTTATTTTGGTTAATTTTATCTAAAACGCTAGTTTAGCATTTGCAAAACCTTCTGTCAAAATCTCAAATAAAATATTCTGAATCGCAAAGGATTTTAAATAAATGACGTTCATCTTCCAGTCAAGCCACAAAAAAGGCTTACGGATCTATCTGACATATCAATATTGAGGAAATAGAAAAATGATAAAAAAAACCAACAACTTCTTTTATTTCTTCTGGTTTTCTCGTTAATTTAATGTCGTTTAAAAAAATATAAAAATTAAAAATGTGGTATGACTGAATACAATTAAAGAGTTAAAAGTTAAGTTCGTTAAATAAAGATCAGAAGTTCAACTCCAAATGGCGCTTATGGATACAAAGAAAAATAATAAATTTTGAGCAGCCAAGACAGATGAGTTGTTTAAGCAGACGAATGAGTGGAAAACAGCGGTTTAAAGAGCTAGGACTCTCAATAAGAAAGAAGAAGATGTAAAGAAAGCGCTAAAATCAATAGCGTGCACAGGGGCAGAATTTTCACCAAATTAATTATAATAATAATAAATATTATACAACAGCAAAAATACAATATTTAAACTGTTATACAGATGACTGAATTCGCCGGCGCTATCACCTTATAATTAATTCGCCTTGGTTGAAGATTCATAATCTAAATTGTAATGTTCTTTTCGAACCCATTCCTCCAAATCTATTTTTAACATCTCCCGCATCAAGTGAAACCAAACACTTGGGTATTTTTGATAATCGTTAATTTTGAAAAGCTTTTCCCACAAGTGCAACTAGTGACCGGAATAAGTAAAACATCGGAAACTACTTTATAAAAGTTGGGATACGTGGCTTTTCTGTCTATCTTACTAGCCATTTGGGAATATTTGTTGGTGGAGAGTATTTTTCGTTACGGAAATAAAGGAGACTTATCTCCGCCTTTAGCTCAAAAAAGTCGACACTGCATTGCTTTAAAACAATTCTACTCCATAAATAGAGACGGTCGAATAATTTTTTTTCAGGGCCATACCTGCCATCCCCGTCTGCACGCCACTGGCTTAAATATTAGAATAGAAGATGAGATGGTTGAAGCGCCCGTATTTAAAAATAAGGATATCATGGTTCAAATATCGATCGAGTCTAAGATTGTAAGGAAAGTCATTTCAGAATTACGGGCTATTGTGGTGTGAAATGGCCATTTATTTTGTTAAAACGAGTACTTAGCAAAGTTGGGCTCATGAGTACAAACCCAACCAGAACCACAGACTAAAAAGCACAAGTAAAAATTAAAGTACCAAGAAAAACTCAAAATTAAACAAAGTTAAACTCCAACTTTACCAAAAAAAATTTAATTCACTACAAAATAAGTAAACTGTACTCGTATAGAGCAAAAAAATCGATTTGGGAGGCGCATATATGAATCCATATTTCATCGAAAACTTTACATAGAAAATTTTTAAAAAAATATTTATTCTTCAAAATTTGATCAAACAAAGTATATTTTAGCAAATAACTAAATTTAAAAAAAAAGAAATTAAACGCAATAAAACATCGAAAATTGGTTGGAATAAATACCAACAATGTGTATTTTAATACAAATTTATTAAGAGCAAGCAACACTTACTTACAGAAATGGATGACCGATAACAACACATTCAAAATTTTGCACTAAACTTGCATTGATTTTATATTGAGCAATGTTGCCGTTGTAGCGCTTTTTTAATTGGAATAACTTTTTTAGTGAACTAAATCTAATTTTTGGCTTGTGTTTATAAATATTTGTTTGGTACTGTTTAAAATGGAGTTTAACAAAAATCTTTTAATTTAATGTACAAAATTAATAGGTTTTAGGCAATTTTTGGATGTTTTTCGAAAAATGTCTTGAAACGATTTTTGGTGCAGGCATCACATGTATACAAAATTTCAACACATTTTTCTTACCTTGGCCTTAAAATATGTGATATTAAATTTATTTTACGTAATGATCATTATTTCATAAAACAATGATGGTTAAATAACCGGTCAAATAATCGACACTGACAAAAACTGACATCAAAACAGATCTCATTTCTCTGCCAATAGCGGTTCAAAAGTATGGCCACATACATCAAACTACATCAACTATTGGGACCCCCTTATATAACATCACCAAATTTTATAGTTAATATAGTAGACTTAGCACTTCAGCTCCTTGTTAATTTCCACCATCTGTCCGCAACTGTTAAACGGTTTGACAATATACATTTAATTACAGCACCTATTGGGATACCATTTAATTTTCAAATTCAAATTTTATACTTGCTATTGCAGTAGACTTAGCAATCAAGTCATTTATAAATTTCAACCGTCTGTCTATAGCGGTTCTATTCAACTATTGTAACACTCTTCAATTTATAATTTTAGATATTTAAGCTTCTTCGTATACCACACAAAGTAGTGAACATTTTGTCTAATTTTCAAGTGATATAACGGTTCAAAAGTTACGGCCATTTAGCTTAAATTTAATCAATTTTAGGAACACCGCTTAATTTCTAAATTTAAATTATAAACTTCTTGTTTTAGCGGACTTAGCAATACGGATCCCTTGTAAGTTTCAGCTGTCTGTCTGTAACGGTTCAAAACTTGACTACATACAACAAATTACATAAGCTATTAGGACACCATTTTATTTTCGAATCCAAAATTTATACTTGTTGTTATAGTGGAGTTAGCAGTACATGTCCTTTTTAAATTTCAAGCATCTGTTTACAACTGATCAAAATTATGGCCACATACATCAAATTAAATGAGCTATTGGGGCTCCCTTTATTTTTTAGCAATCGACATTCTTTTTAATTTGCAAGCGTTTAACTAGAACGGTTCTATTTATGTATTAATTTTTGCCATTGAGAGCTATAGAGATACTTAATTTTTTCAATTTTAGAGTGGTTTCCATTACGGTTCATAATAGACTTAAAATACATGTATGTTGTGTGGGGATACCTTTTAATTTTTAAAATTATAAACTGTTTTTAAAACAAGACCAATCTGTAAGCATAACCTTTTAAATTAAAAAAAAAATTAAAATCGTTTCAGATATGACTGAGTTATAAAGGGACAAATGTAAAACATTGATATAAATTGATAACCTCCTTTTTTTTGAAGTCGGGTAAAGAACGATCAAACGACACAATTCGTGAATATGATTCTCTTTATTAATATTTTAGAAGGCTTAGTTTACTAAAACCAGGGGGCAAATTACGGCATTCAATATCGATCGAAATTTACATTTAAATTCTCTTGAAATTTCGATCGATATCAAATACCTTAATTTGGCCTTAGGAATTATTGAAAATATTTGATAATAAATACATTAAGTAAAAAATATTGAACTTTTAACCCTAATTATTGTAATAGATTAAAGAAATAAGTTGTTAGATAACCTGTGTGCAGAGAACTAATCTACACCTTTTCAAAATCAAATCCATTCTTATTAAAAAAAAAAGTTAAAGAAATCTGGGTATTTATTTTTTTATTTAGTTCATAATACGGCATATAACATTCGGTTTATCCTTATTGTGCACTCTTATTGAATTTCATCCTCTGCCACTGAACTCAAACTATATTAAGGGTAACAATTTTATCTGCTGCAATCATACCATGATGCGAAAATTTTATCAAGCAAAATGAAACGATGTACGAAGAGCAAAAAAAAAAATAGAAAAATGAACAACTCATGAACAGAAATTTCTTATAAAACGTAACAAGTCTCCGTACTCATTTATCGAAAATATATACAATATTTTTTCATCAGCAAATCCTTTATGTTGATTGTGTTACATGGAGTTTATTTTATTAAAAATATTTGTTGAAAAAAAAAAAAGAAAATACTCTTTGGTAAGTATTATTGCATCAACAGCAGCATATGGCTTTTTATATCACTATTGTTAAATAAAAGCAAATCTTTAGAAATTGAGATAAGAATTGAAATACTTTTTGAACATCATACCTACCTTAAAATTATGTCAATTGCAAGTGTATGAAATGAAATTAAATAAATATTTACATAACATACACGTTAAAGAACTTTTACTAAATTTGCTATTATGCAATTTTTAAAATATGGAAAATTTATAGTTAAAAAAAAATTTTTTTTTTTTTTGGAAATTTATTTCACTTTTAGGGTTTTGTACACAAAGTATTTTCGTCACAATAATGGCATATCCCTCTATATCTGGAATCGTAATAGATGGTATAATATTATATAAGCTACAGTGAATATAATAATACGACAGCTGTTGTGGTAGCATTGAAGTCCGCTGTTGTTAAGTAAGCTTTTTATGCTGAAATGTATAAATAATGGATGGAGGCTTTTTATTAATTTAAAGCTATTCTCAGGATTGTTTTTGTAGTAATAACATTTAATTAAAATGCAATAGAATGATATTAACTTTTTTTTTTGCAATAAAATTATTCAGTTTAACTGTCAGCTTCTAAAACAACCATAACATCAGTTATAAATAACACTCTCAACAGTCATGGAAAAACACATTGAAAGAAACCCTCATAATTTTCAAACAAAACAACAAGACATTAAATTAAATTAAAAACCCCAGAAAAAACAAATAAATAAAACACAATTACAGACATTAAGAACACAAAAAAAAAAAAATAAAAGACTAAAAACAAACACACATCAATTGACAGTAAATCACTCAAGATGACAGGCCAATTGATTTTTGGAGAACGATAAGAAAAGATGGTTGACTACATTTCGCACTTTAAATGATGAAACTCAAAATAAAAGTTCTAAATCCCACCACACAACGGATCTGTATCAGGGAAGCAAACAAACCAAATAAAGTTCTAAGTAAGAAATTGCCAATAATAGTGATGACGAAGTAGAAGAAGAAGAAGTAAATACTTGGAAATAAAAAGAGAATTGACAGAAAACGAAACAATAAACAAAGGTTTTTTTTTCTTTTGCTTGTTTAACTTAGCGCCAATGTTTAAGGCTTCAGCATTCATAGAGTTTAAATTTAATTTGGTTTAAGAAATTTAGCTGATTGAACAAAAAATTTAGCAATTTGGAATTTAGTTTTAAGCTTAAATGGGTTAAACAGCACTCAGTTATCTTTAAAATTCTTAAAATTTTTGAAAAACTAAAAACAAAAAATAATAAAAACAAGTGAGAGTGCTATATTCGTCTATAATGAACCTTATATACCCTTCATCATATACGTATGTATATCTAGTTTAGTGAAGTAACTCTATATTCGGGTGACTAAGAATTAAAATAAGAAAAAAATTTGTACTATTATATATATTTTACACAAAAAAATCATTGGCACCCTCTAGGTAAAGCATTTTTTAAAAATTTTTATATTTTCTAAAATATCTCTTCAAAAGCTCTTAAATGACAGGTTGACTTACAAAGTTTGTATACAGTTTTTCTGCAGTATTTAGATCTTGTATATATACAAAGTTGCGAAACAAAGCATCAATTTAGAAACTGATGCGCTAGTTGCTCGGTTGCGACGTTTCTAATACTTGCCTGCGACATTTTCGCATTGTATGCATTGTATAGATATAGTACAATGGCATTATGAAACACAATACATTATGTGAATGCAAAGCAACTGACGTTTTGAAAGTCAGCCATACTTATATTGATATCTTAAGAAGTATGGTGCACAATCGTACTTTGCTATAAAAAGTTCAAAGGCCCCTAACACGAAAACTATGGGCAAGCGCTAATGTTTCCACTTGTTTATTTTTTACTTCTCTATCGCCTCATATTTGTTTTTATGATTGAAGTTACCTCACTTCCAAATAATATGGAAAAATTGGGGGCAGGTATGGTGTTTTGCCCGCTGCCTCGAAGGACGTGGACCGACCTTGCTGATTTCAATATAAAAAAAAGTCGCTAAACTATTTTTGATCGATTGCTGTATTAAAATTTTTACTAGCTCTTCTAGTGCCGTGCAAAGTTGATTTTAACCCCAACACGGACAGTCAGACAGACGGAATATATCTACTTTATGGGTTCGGATATGGCTATTGTAGATTTTTCATACGGAATGACAAACTTAGGTGTAACCACCTGTTATGAAGGGTATAAAAATATTGAATTAGATTGTAAATAATGTAAAAATCTTTGATATCGTGTGGAATAGTAATTTTTGGTAATTTTCATTTTTCTCCAAACGTTTATGGAAGTGTGATTTTTAGTAAAATTTAAATTATTTCGACTATTTCGCAAAAATAAAGTTTATGAGTTTTCGAAATTTTTTATATTGATTAATATTTTTTTAGTAAATTAACATTTACAGTAAATTTTCCTAATTAATTTTTTTTTTGCTCATTTTCTATTTTTTCAATATCTTGCATGTACCAGGCGATAGCAGTGGTAAATTATTAAATTACTAGAAATGTCAAACTTCATCTAAAGAAAATTTAATGCAGATTTTTTATATATCGAATTTAACATTTTTAACGACGACGAAAATTGAAGAATAAATGAATTGACTACTGTCACCACGTGGTACATAATTTCGCAGTGATCTCATGTGTGAAATTCTAATATAAAAATTGAAACTTATATGGACATAGTAGAAAAATAAGTTCTCTTTAGCTTTTTCTTAACAAAAGCTATCGAATAATTAAGATTTTTGGTATATATTTTTTTGGTAAACATTATTTTTATTAAATAAAAATTTGGTTTTAGGTTAAAATGTTTTGAAAAATCTGAACCTTGTTAATAATTTTAATATATGAAATTTCCTGAAATCGGCTTAATTTCAAAATAATAATTAAATAAATTCGCCAAGTCTGAGTTTGACCGACACATGAAAGGTTCCATATATTTTAAGCTTGATACAACGGATATAGTAAAATATAATTTTAAATTAGGCCCTATTAAAATGACCTTAATATTACGATAACTTGATATCTTAATTTTTTATACTTATTTTCATAGGGACGTAACAATACTTTCCTTGCGTCAATTTATAGTCTCCGCCTATGATGATTAAAAAAAATAAAGCCATACAGTGTAACGAAAATGTTGTCAGCACTGTGAACACTTCAGTCAGTCACTTGATATTTTGTTTTCTTGCAGAGTGCAGTTTCTTTGTAAAAAACAAAATTAAAAAAATCAGTAAAACAAAACTAAAAGACCCTTAAAAATAAAAAAAAGGGTCAGTCAAATAAAAAACAAATATAATATTTAATTAATATTGCTTTATTTTAGTTAAAAAAAAAATAAGTATGCAGTAACTGCGAACATAAGTGATGCACATGGAAGTGACTCCAAAGACAGCCAAGGGCAATCCCGTGTTTGGATCTAGTAAGATTTCAGCAGAAGAAGAGTGGAAGAAGCTCTGCAATAATCTTATCACGATTGTGCCTCCTCAACGAAGTATTGTTGAGTGGCTGATAATGCACAAAGCTTTAAAAAAACTAGTGGTGGCCTCTATCGGTACTCTAATCTGACTAAGCTGGAAACGATTATTGAAAGAGCGCTAATTCTGTCTTCAGCTTCAGCCCCCAGTGGTGCAATATTTTTTAAATTGGAGTGGGTTAAGGAATAGAACAATATTTCTATTTATTTTATTTATTCTACTTATTAATTAGTTGTTTAACTGTTTAATACAAATATTTTAATAACACAACAACTTTAGTTTATCTTTTAAATTTATTTTGTTGAATTTGTAGGCAGCTGATTACTGCTTACGCACAGTTGTGTTTGCTTTCAATTAATTAAGTAGTATTTTTTATACTTTTTATGAATATTGCTTACCCTGGAGTTAATGTCGACGTCGTTGACGGCGTCAAATGTCAAAAAAAAAACTTGAATCGTATGAAATTGTATGAGAGCAGTTAATCTCAACGCCGTAAAAGTTCAATCTGTTTCAACTTTTTCGGCGTTGAAACGCCGTCAACGACGTCGACATTAACTCCAGGGTTAAGGCCAGGATTCACTATCATACTCAGTCGTACGAACTTTCAAAAATTGCATGTGTGCTTAAAAAGTATGATAGTGTGGATTAAAAGTGTATGTGTGTGACAAACTTTTTGACAGATCTGTACGATTTTATAATCTTTTGAAATGACTCATGAAATATTTTTCTCCATGCGATCAGAGTTGATTTTTTTTAAGATGATGAGGAGGAAAACAATAAAATATTAAAGTCATATGTTTTTGCCTCTTTTTTTATAATAGTGTGGCACCTACGACGCCATTTCGAAACGTTTTTAAAGTACACTGAATTCTGTAAGATTTATGTGTAATTAAATCGTGCGATTATGTATGATAGTGTATCCTCCACTTTTAAATGTACAGAAACTTTCGATCTGGTACTACCTTGGTTTCTTAAAGCGTTAGAAAGTAAAATTTATAAACGTAAGTATAGGCGAACGAAAGTGAGTGACACACAGAAAGCCAAAAAGACTCAAAAGTGAGAGACTTAAGTTTTCTTTCGTTATTGTCAAAATTAAAAATAAAATAGAAAATTCTAAAAAAAATTGGTACTTTTTGATGAATATAAAAGAAGCTTTTTTAAGATACTGAAATGCTGACGTCATGGGCATCTTTGTATATTTCAATTTTTTTTTCTAAAAAAAAATCAAACCCGTATTGTGAAGTGAGTGATACAAAAAGACGACAACTTTGTGTGACAATCAGCTAAATATCAGTCGAATGTTTAAGAAATAATAGATATTATTTCAACCCCTCTTCAAGTTTTCACTTTGTTCTCTTTTTTTTTTAATCAAACTTTAAAATACAATTTTAGAAAAAAATACACAAGTTTATAAAGTTAGTTTAGAAAAAGAAGACGAGAAAAAAAATAAAACGATTGCGCCATAAAATTGAATGAATGTCTTTGTTTTGTTCTGTTCTTTTGTTAAGTGAATGAATTAGTGAGTGAATGAGTGATTTATTGCCAAAGTATTGAAACTGATTGTAAAAGACAACTCTAAACATTCTTTTGAATTTATTTGTATAGATGTGTGTTTGTATTAAAAGTCTCATACCAAGTTACACATCTAAACAAACACACATACCTTTCGCAACCTTTTTCTACTGCAGTTGTATGGCTGAGTATTAAATAAGAGGGACTTTGTAAATTCTAGTGGTGGTGGTAGATTTGGTGTGGCATGAATTTGATGTTGATGTTTGTTTGCCTGGTGGTTGGCAGAAAATAATAATACAACAAACTGAAAAAGCTGATGTGTCAGTAATGACACAGTCAACAACTTTTCAAAAAAGCAACAAACCACACCACAATTTGTTTTAAATGAACTCGTATGAAGTACCTACAACAAAAAACAACAAAATAAGAAAGATTGCAAAATAAGTCGGACGAACAACAAAATTGTTTGTTGGTTGGTTAGTTCTTTCCTAATGAATGTTGTATTTCATTTCATTTCACATTTCAAGGAAGGGTTTTTTTTGTTTGCCCATGTCAACAATGACGAACGTCTTCCGATAACATATTTCACTTTTATAGATACATGCATACATACACACATACATACATATGAACATACATATATATGTATGTATAAATATTTATAAATACAATGTAGTGACAGTTTTTTGTTGTATATAATAAATTTTAGTGTTTGGTTTTTTGTATCTGTGTATTTGTGTAAGTGTATGGTCTTATCACACACAATAAAATATTGCAAACTTCAGAATATGTGTTTTATATAATAACACCACTGGTATGAGTATAAGTATATTTTTATCTTTCAAGATAAATAATAAATACGAACAATACTTTTATGGTAGTTTGTTAGTGACATTTATCACACGCAACTTTTAATCAAATGGACAGAGATATACACATACGTAAGTGTATGTGGCATAGTTTGTGAGTAAGATAATTATAAGGATAAAAAAAATACATTTAAAGAAACTAAGATAGTAAGTCTTTGATTATCTCCAAGCAGTAATAAGATTATTTTTAAGTTTTACAGCGATAGTGACAGCGAGCTACAAAGAAATAGCTTAGAAATAAATTGGCTAGAGTGATCAACTATTAGGCTCACAAAAAAATGCACATCTTGTTTAAAACACATTTTTACGAAGATTGACATTTATTTTTGTCACATTAAATTTTTTTAGCGTTTTCAGCCTTTGACAAGCTCAAACAGATGAATGATTTCAAGCCATCATAGTTAACAAGCCTTTTGCATTTGAAAGCTGAGAATTGTAAATATTACAGAACCTTAGCCTAGTGTTTACTAAATAACTGTAACTATTTTCAAATATTTTCTGTAATTTTTTCAATATAATAAACTTCAAAATTGTATATTAACTGCTATATTCAAAACAATAAAATAACTTTGGCAAATTTTCCACACAAATCTGTCATGAAACACATTTCAAATACACTTTAACATTTTGTGAATATGACAGTAAGTTATTAATTATTTTAATTAATCCAGTTTACGGAATGAAAAAGACGTCAATGAAAAAGATTCAACTTTTTTAAAGCTTATTTCTGAATGATGTAATAATAAGAGCTCGATTAATTTCTCTCAGTGTTAAAATAAGAATAAGATAGACTATAATTCTGGCAAAAAAAAAAAAAACTAACTTAAAAACAGATTTTATCTATCTGTCTATCTAAAAAAGCAACGTATGGTCACATACATCAAATTACATTAACTATTGGGACACTTTTATATTCCATATCTAAACATTATACTTGCTATAGCAGACTTAGCACTACAGCTCTTTTTTATTTTGAGCCGTCTGCTTTCAACTGTTCAATATACAGTAACTTCAACAACTATTGGAACACCCTTTTATTTCTAAATTCAAATTTTATACTCGCTGTTGTAGTAGACTTTGCAATCAGGTTCCTTGTAAATTTCAACCGTCTGTCTATAACGGTTCAACAGTTTGGCAATATACATCAAATAAAATTAACTATTGGGACACCCTTTAAACTCCAAATCCAAATTTTATACCTGTTGTTATAGCGGAGTTAACAATACAGGTTCGTTGTAAGTATCAAGCGTCTGTCTATAACTGTTAGAAAGTATGGCCATATACACCAAATTAAGTTAATTATTGTGGCACCCTTTAATATATATATATATATATATATATATTTTGCATATTAATACTTGTTATGATCATAGCAATCGATATTCTGTTTAACTAGCAAGCGTTTGTCTATAACGGTTCAAGAAGCCTACATAGGACAATCTAGGTCACCTATGGGATACCCTTTATTTATAGATTTATTTTTGCAATATCAGTCGAATTGATAACCTTCTTCTTTTATTGAAATCGGTTAAAAATAAGATAAAAGGTTCTAATTTGCTGATGAAATGAACTAACTGTTAACTGCCATTTTGGCAAAAAGTTTACTACGAAAAACCCTGCAATCTAAAATGATAAACATCAACGCTTTTTTCTCAAAATAAGAAGATCAACAACTAAACTAAAAGCAAAAACAATCAATTTATTGTCTATGCAAAAGCATCATGCAACAAACATGGCAAAAAAAGGTATCAAAGTCTAGAAAATTGTACATATTCAGATCTTAATATAATCTGCTTCTCCATAATTTCTCTTCACACTGAAGAATTGTTATAAGAACAGATTAACGTATTTGTGTTGGTAAAACTTATTAAAGCTGAGCAGTTTTTCTTTTCAATGTATTAAACACTTTCTCTACAAAAAAACAAAATATTTCACTACATAAGCAAATAAGTCAGTTGTAATAGGATACTTATATACACATGTATGTGTGTAAATGTATAAACGCGTGGCAAATGAATAATGTTTATGAGGATGAAAAGTTCCCAATAGTGACATAAATATGTCCACACCATGAGGGTGTATACGTTTCTCACTTGTTTATTTATTTATTTATTAAGATACACTCAAAATATATATATTTCATATAAATTTACATAGAAGAATCATTTGGCTGTAGAAAATGTTTAATAATGAAATATTTTCTTAAAAAAATATAAAGTTTTTGTAATGAGGCCTTCATCAGTCAAGAGGAAATGTTTAACACAAAGTAATTTATTAAGAGGATTTGTAAGGACTGCATGGGTAATTATAATTAAACATGGTTTTGGTATTTTTTTCGTGCAAGTTTCAATTTTCGCCTACGACTGTTTCAAAAACTAACTAAATAGTTCGCGCATTTTTATTTGTGTGTCTATAACATATATACACATCAACTATAGGGGCACCCTTTAATTTTTAAATTAAAATTTTAAACTTGCTGTTGTAGTACTCGTAGTCTAAGCAATCAGGTTCTTTGTAAATTTCAACCGACTTTCTGTAACAGTTTGACTATATACATTAATTTACATCAACTATATTAACACCCTTTAATGTATGATTTAAAATATTTATACTTCTTATTATACCAAACAAATTAGTGAACATTCTATCTAATTTTTAATTGTTCGTATATAACCCATATGGGTCAAATTACATTAATTTTGGGAACACCCTTTAATTCTTAAATTCAAAATGTATACTTGTTATAGCGGACATATGTAACAATACAGGTTCCTTGTTAATTTCAACTGTCTGTCTATAACTATTCAAAATTATGGCCATATACATCAAATTAAATGAACTATTGGGGCACCCTTTAATGTATTTTAAAATTAATACTTTTTACTATAACGGCCCACATAGGTTAATTTAAGCTACCTGTGGGAACACCCTTTATTTTTTAGATTTATTTTTGAATTATTTTTTGCCATTGTGAGCTAAAATGATACACAACTTTTTTTAAGTTTAAAGTGGTGCCCTTTACGGTTAATAATACACGTAAAAAATATGTATTTTTTATAGGGACACCCTTTAATATTTAAAGTTATAAACTGTTTTTAAATCAGGACAATCTGTAAGGTGATCCTTTCAAATAAAGAAAAATGACTGAAAAGCAACATTATAAACTCTTATTTTTTTTTTTGAAGCCGGTTAAAAAGAAACAAAAAGTAGAAAGGAGGTTCACCTAATATAACAACAAATCCAAGAGTTTTCAAACAATTCCACAAATCTCTGTCGCTTAAAGATATTGATGCTGCAAACGAGAAAACATTTAATCTGTATATTTCCTATTAAATTTAAATTTCATGAAACACTATGTAGTTGCCAATTTTAACGAGACACCTCAAGTTTTTCAAATTACTCAGAAATTCAAACCATTAGCCGGTCATTCATTTAATAGTAATGGAATGAGTATATCTACAAACATATTATCACAAATTATCTACTTCTTAATAGCTTCCTGAATAAGTAAAAGTATCGAATTTTGGCACGGATTGTATGAGTTCGATCGAAAAGGAGATAATGCATCCACAACGGTGTAAACTTAAATCAGGTGTCATAACTGAGGCTTGCTTTTATAAAATATTATCTTAACTGTAGTGACTTTAAAGGGTATTTCTTATAGTAGCATGATAGGAGAATAACTGTCACTTCAACTGGTTGGTACGGATCTGGGAGACAAATTCGTCCAGCTGTATACACCACTAAACTTAATTATTTAATAAACTTTTAAGGCTAAATGCCGATTTTTTATTTTCATATCTGGGGTCGAGAACCATCCATAAAAAAGTGTAAGGTTACGCCTTTGCCAGTTTAAGATTTTTGTCTGGTCTAATTATGGTGACATTTCAGTTTGTGCGAAAAAGAGAACTCTTTTATTGAAATTGGGATTCTTCGTTTTTTTCGAATTATATTTTAATCTTTTGTGAATAAAAATTTTGAGGAACCTTAATTCTCCCGTTTTTGTAAATTTTCGATTTAAGGGGAAATTCTGATGGTTTAGGTTAAATTTCAGTTTTCTGATATTTTTGTGAAATTTAGATTTTTTCTACTAGTAATACCTATTTTTTTTTTTTTTGGTAAATTTGCCTGTTCAAATAAAAATTCGGTGACATGTTAAAGTGTCCAAGGACATAATGTCAATAAACTTTATGTCGCCCTCAAAAGTGACATAATGTCCATGGATATTATGACGTTTTTCAAAGATCTTTTAGTATGGACATAGTGTGACTTATGAAAGTGCCATAATGTCCAAACTTAAAACAACAACGGCCTCGCTTACCACAGATTTCCTTCATAGTCGGCCTTCCACCGGGCGCAAGAATCTTCTCCTCTATGGCATAACCAGCATTTCCTTCGTTTAGCAAATATTTTCTGTAAGCGAGTTTATAAAAACGTTGCATGTTTTTACACCTTTATTTGTTTATAATATTTTTTAAATAATAAGCTAATGGTTTGTGATAAATTTTTTATTTTATGGAATACAATATCAGATATATGTCCGCTGCTGTTGGCCTCGCAAATGCAAGCCCTTTTGAGCACATTTTTTTATATCCATTCTCACACATTTCACGCAGTATTTCATTAATTTCATCATGAATATTTTGTTTGAGTTGCTCAAGCCCTTCTGAAATTCCCACAAAAAAAAAGTCCGGAGCAATCAAATCAGGCGACTATGGAGGTCAATCAAGATCACCATTTCTTGAAATAACTTGTTGTAAAAAGAAGTGTTGCAGCGATTCTATTGTAATCCTGATTGTATGCGATGTGGCACCGTCTTGTTGAGACCATATGTTAATCAAGCCCAAAGCATGCAGTTGTGTCGTTAAATAGCGATATCGCTACCCATTTACAGTTACTTTTACGCCGTTTTCATTTTCAAAGAAGTAAGGTTCAATGATTTCTTCTTACCAAATTGCAAACCAGACTGTCACTTTTAGTGGATGCCCAGAACCGACTATTTTGTTTATTCACATATCCATCTAAATGAAAATGTGTCTCGTCACTCATTATGATTTTTTCATGAAAATCGGGGTTGTCATAGGCGAGCTGTGAAAGAAACTCTGGCGTCAACTGAATCTTATATTGAAACAAATGCAAATCCCTGTTCAAAATTGTTTCAAAAGTTGTTCTATGAAGACCAAGCTCCTGAGCAGGACTTCGAATTGAGGTTAATGGTTTGGTTTAAACATTTTTTCAAGAACAATAACTAATTTCTTCAGCTGATCTTGCAGTATGTTGTGATACATGCTTGAGCCTAGATGAAATGTTCTAACGATTAAAACACGTTGGTTTATCAATTTTGTTTTTATGCAAAATAAATTTGCCGCGTGTCTACTTCATGAAGGCCAAATATACACTGTCAAGACTAATGTTTATAAAAATGGCGGCAAAACATATCAGTATACCTCACCGGCGGAACCTTTGCATAATATTCATAGACGTTATGACTCTACGTTAATGGACATTGTTCCTTGGATGTTATGACCTGCTACCAAAAATTCAATTCATGTTTAAAATGATTTTTGGATTTTTAATCTTAAAATTAATAAAATATTATTAAAATTATTTGAACGTATAAAATGGCTCTAGATTTGAAAAAAAGAAATATTATAATTTTAAATCTTCTACGAAAACAATAACAAGACTTATATGCTTTGCAATCAAGACATAATAATGCTCTATTTTTCTTCGTATTCGTATCATCTCTAGAAGAAAAATTCTATACTGATCACCTTTAATCCATAAATCAAACCCAATCCCTGCATGAAAAGCTTCCAAGCTCTTATGTGCCATTAGTAAAATTTTTCTAAATCTTAAAATAAACATAAATTCTTCTGTAGACCATCGGAAACAGTAAGAAAAAATATACTGATAAAATTTTATTGGCAAGATTTTTCGTCTTTCCAATAATATTTCTTTTAAGTATTGCCTTACACAACACGCACACACATACACACACATGCAAAGAAATAGCAGTAAAGAAAGTCGTCAAATGTACATCAATGCCAATAAATTGTGTAACTGCTATACGTTATCTAATGTCCTGGCAATTTTCTGTGTACACAGCCCTCATGCTCATTTTATTTGATTTAAACTAATTTATGTTCTTAACTAAACTAAAGGACGACGTTTGTATACCATTTCAGCCATAAAACTATCATGTTTTAGTTTGTTCAAATATACGAGAATTTCTGTGTACGAGTAGGAGTATAAATTCTTTCTTTCTTGACAATTTTCGTCGTAGTTGTCTTATACTTTCTATCTGCCTTTTTTTTATTATTATTATTATTTTCAACAATTTTTTTCTAATACATTCTTTTTCATCTTGTTGTTTGGCCGACTGCTATTTGCAAAAAACATAAGTTTTCTTTTGGTAGTCCTTTAGCTTGATGTTCCCTGGTCGTCATCTTAGTAGTACTTTAGCAATAGTTGTGGAACATAGTTTGACTAGCAATAATGTCCTTTGATGGCTGTTGTTTGTGTTTGTGTAATATTTCACACACAGAGCTTCATGATGTTCGTAAGTGAGCATTTTTTTTGTTTACGAGGGTTGTTTAATTTAATTGGTTTTAAAAAAATAATGGGACAAAACTTTCTCATTAAAGCAAATATTAAATTGGCAGACGCTTTTAAAGTGAATCGTCTATGTTAAAACACTTTTCATATGAAAACAAGATTGTAACGCAGGCTTTTTTTTATTAATTACGATGTTATTTTAGATTTTTTTCCCTTATTTGGCATTTATTTTTCATAACCAGCATGACCAGGGATTAAAACCAGCACCAAATTTGATGAAAAACTAAAGAGTAACGTGTCACACATAAATTTGTGAGTCTGTATTGTGCCAATTAGGAATCCTTCGCCTCTTTAAGTGTTTGGCAAGCTCGAACTTAAAACTGTGTGAACACTGCAGCCGTTTAAAAATTACTAATTTATTATAAAAGATTTTGCATTCTGACCCACTGTGCATTGATCTGTAGCACTCTTATATTGAAGTTAATGAAGGCCATCGTTATCAAAAAATGAGAACACTAGTGATGTGACGGCCAAAAATTCACACTTAAATCTGTACTTGGACTTATTCCTACTTTAAGTTGAAGATCCACACAATGCTTTTATGCGTCTTTCGGCATGAACGCATGGTATGGACCTTTAGTTTTATAAACCTTGCGTTGGTTGGCGTCAACTTTGTTCTGCGTCATTAAAGATGAAATTTTTACCTAATAATTTTAAATAAGCTAAATTTGGTTATAAAGCCCAACACTGAGCGATTAGGTGACCAAATCTTAACGCAAATATTATTTACATATCGAAATAAAATTTTCAATATATTTCACTAATAAATCTTTTTGGCAATAAATTGTAACACATGGCAGTTGAAAAATGCGTATCTTAAGGTAAATTATTCAGCAGAACGTGACTTAACAATGATATACTCACATAGAAAGCGGTTACCAACTGACCGCAATATACAGTAAGTGGCGACATCCTGGTTGCTTTACTTCCTTAACTTCTATTTTCACTTTTTGCAAGATATCATATCTACTATTTCGCCAAAAAATACAGTTGTATTCTTCTTCTCGACATAAAAGTAGCTTTTCCAGAGTCAACTAAAAAGAAATATTGAATTCTTCTTACAGCCAAACCCAAATTAGCGCGTAAAGCGCAACGCAATCTGCCCCCACAGCTTTTGTGCTGAAATGTCATACATAAATAAGAGCGTCAACTTTGTTTCTTGAACAGTAATGTTAACTCATTTTACTTTATAGAACCCACTGTATAGAAATAAAAATAGAGATAAATCCGGTAGATTACCCTAAAAATAGCTAAATTGTCATTACTTTTTAACAACACAAAAAAGAAACAAAACAAACTAAGAAGTTGCCAATTTTATTTCCTGACGCAGCGTCAAAAACCAGATTTTCTAATTGCTTAGCTTTGATCCCGCCCTATTATAGTTTGCTCCATATATTTTGTGTGTACATGAGAATTTTTGATAGATAGATTGGCCGTTACGCGCTAATTTAGGTTTGGCCGCTACTCGTATTTATTTACAGTGCAATTGTTTTTAAATTTCATTGTAAATATAAAAAAAAAATGTTTTTGCCTCTACTAAAAATTTTTAAATTGTGAGTTGTGTCTCTTACGAGGAACCATTGCGATATATTCTTAATAAATTCCGTAAAAGTATAAATTACTCGTTAACGCCTCTGCGTACACAGAGCTAGCAGTTGTGTGGCCCATATGCATATTTATTAGTGGTATTGAAATCTCAAAGAATGTCGGCGTAACTATAAACAATGGAAATGGAAATAAATATCTTTTCATTCAACACCACCTGACAGTTCCTCGCCTCAGCCTCTGTCTTTGCCGAAACCTTCATCATCTTTTCTATTAGTATAGGGGCGGTGATATTGGAGTTTTTAGATATCCTATCATCTACCCACAATATATCAGGCAGGAAAAGTAATACATGGTTTTTGTAAAATCACAAGTACCATATTATGTCCTCAATAACAATATATGGTTGTGTTTAATAAGTAGTAGTTTTATACGGAAAATGTCTAATGTGATTCATTTGAAAGAATAACCTTTCCTAAAATTTTTATCTATAGCACATTTTATAACTGTCTAAAATGATACAATAACAACAAATATTGTATTAATAAATTTTTAAATTTTTTCTTACAGCTGTAGTCAAAATAATAGCACCGTTATAAAAATTATACGCATTTCAAAAATATACAAGGAGATTTTTGAAATGACTGATTTAAATATGCCTTAAAATTTAGTAAAAATAGTTTTGATTTGTGTACCTTATTATAATTATAAAATATATTATTTTCCTGGTAAACCTTAAAAAAATTTAATTAATTTATATAAAAATGAAAAAAAAATATCAGGTCAAAATAATAGCACTTTATTATATTTTTCAAAAATATTCTATATTTCTGAAAATGAATAAAAATAAAATAAAAGAAAATATTCCTTTGTTATATTACGGCCGAACATTTAGACCTGCACAAACTATCGATTGTCGGCACAGTCATTAGTTTGCTTAAACACTATCGATACTATAGCTCCGAAATTTTGCTTAAAAGCTAGCGATACCATTGATAATATCACTATCCGATACTACCGCCACCAAAAAAACTATCGATATTCAGCAAAAATAAAATTATCGATATTAGCGCATATTCAAAAATCATAACGTAAGTCTTAACTTACTAAACAGAAACTCAAAAATAGTTAACAGATAGTTATAGCTCTTATTCAAAATTCAGAACTTGCACAACAACTGCTTTCAGCTGATAAAAGAAATACAATAACATAGAGAAAATAACATATCGATAATATATTTATCGATATCTATTGCAATTAATTAAAGAGCTATTAAACTACTAAAAAATTAAATTTGTCTTTTAAAAAATTAATAAAAATTGCTAAAAATTAAAAATTAGTTATAAAAGCAAGTTATTTGATAGCATTTTGGGCACAAATCAAGTTTGTTAAAGTAACTCCAATAAAAAAACAAATATATATGGTGACAGAGTGCATTATAAAAAACAAATAAAATAAAAAAAAATCCTTCGGCTCTAAACGAGTTAATCATTTTAAAACAATTTTAGCATTAGATCTGAGGCCTTATTCTGTAATTCTCCTAAGCTAAATTGCTTAAATGTTGAACTTATCCATGTTTATTTTCTCTAATTAATCGGTATCTGTAAGTCTATTTCAATAAATAAGAGGGTGTTAAGTATAGGGTTATATGTTCCAATGTCGCATTTGTAGCAAAATACTGCTTTGTTAAAATTAAATAATTTTAGAGATGGCGATTTAGCTTAAGCAACTTACAGAATAAGGCTGCTGTTCTACAGCTCTTAAATAATACCCATATAGACCTGTGTCTTCCAAAATATAGTACATAATTGCAATCTGCTATTAATCTGCTCATTTTTTTATTCTCTATCACCCCATATATTTAAAAAAAAAATAAATCTAGTTTTTGTTTTGTGAATTTCGAAAAGATGCAAATTGGTCACCATATTACCACTTAAGAAAAGTTTTGCTTTGAAATTAAATTGTTAAACAAAATTAGACAGCTGTTATTTAAATGAATTAGTTAGCTGACATTTAGTTTCAGCTTTACCTTATATTAAGTGATAACTTTTTCTGCTGAAAGTAACCAACTGTGAATAACTTAAATAGGTAATTAAAAAAGTTGACATTTAGAAATGATTTCTGAATATTCGCTATTATCGATAGTACTATCGATTGTTTTGCAGCTCTACACACAACATCTCCCCGTAAAGTAGACTAGGTTTTAACATCTTGTTTCGGTGTCAGTTTTCTAAATCCTTGCTACATATGCTTATGCTTCCATAGATTTTGGATAGGAATTAAATCCCTTAACAGTGCAGGCCATCCCATCACATTAATTAAATGGTCACTGAAAAACTTTTTTGCCATTTTGATTTTGTACTTGAGTTTGTTGTCTTGCTAGAAGATTCACACCAGCAGCGTTTAATCCGAGGCATGTGGTAACACATGCGGCAGTATCTACTGTATTCGACCCATGCCCAGATTCGTGAAAAACCCGCATACCATGATGCTTTACCCACCAATCTAAAAATATCTCATCAGATATTTAGAGCTGAACTAATTTAAATAACAACCAAATTACTGTTGCTGTACTTAAGTTACAGCAACCTTAATTGTCTTGTCTTAATACGAACATGTCAGGCGCATATAATGAAGTAAGGCAAATCTCCAATTCATTAATTTCAAGCTATATTCCTAAAAGCTACACATCCTAGATAGTTAAGTCTGTGTAAGGCTAAATAATCGCCACAGATATTTAGTAGGTACTACAAGTTGGAACCTGCATGTATAGCCCAATAGTAAACACTACTAAAATAAAAATATTCACTGGTATGTGAAAACGGTAATAGCACAAATACTTTGTGACAGCAACAACTCTGAAACTTCTCTGCTAGAAAGTACGCAAAATAATGTGGTTTGATGGCACCAAACTGGGAAATGTTCAGTGTATTTGAAAGTGTTCTTTACTCATGACCAAGGCGAATGTAAATATCGAACCTTTATCACAAGTTTTTTTATTTCTGAGTTAAACCTGCAGCAATGTTCTTCAGTGATAAAACTCTGTTTTATAAAAACCATAACTTTATCTCCAAACTTGTGAATTCCACAGATGAAGAAATCAAAATGTGCATGTAAACAAAATTTTGAACTTTAAGAACATTTGTCCCAGTTCAAGACTTTTTGAAGCATGTTCTATTTAAAATAAAAGGTAACAAGAAGCCTTAAAACATTCTGCCAACTTAACATTATTCCTGGCATCCTCGCATGTCACGGTAAATGAGTGAATAAGAATGACTACGTTTATTTGTGTTGGTGTTTGTTAGCATGTATTTGATTGCATTTGGTGTGTGTGGTATCAGTAATATTTTATTGCATTAAATTACATTGACTTATAAGAATGGCAGACGGCAACCACTATTTTCATAAATTTATTACCATTTTTGTTGGTTTCATTTCGTTTTTGGGCAACTTAGAACAAGAAACGTAAAGCAGAAAAAAAAAACGAATAGCAACTAAAAAGAGAAAGAAATAAAAAGATATTTGAACATGTCATTAAGAGAAAATAATTATGGTTCATTGTGTTTAGTGAATGTTATAATATAACGAAATGAGTACGAAGAACAAGGATGGGTGTGATGTTGATGATGATGATGCTGAATGAAACATGTCCTTCTGGGAATAGACAAAATATTTTAAATGTTTCAATGCAAGGATGTGTCCTAATTTATGACGTTTAGTTTAATGAAACTCAGACAAAGAATTTTTTGGGAGGTAATTAATTTCTTATATAAAGCAAAATTTATGTGAACATACTTTTTTTAATTACAAGGTTAATGGCAAATTTTCATGTTTTATATGTTCGAAGAAACCCGATGTCGAGCCGCGAAATGATCGCTTGTAAATAATCATATAAAAAACAAAAGCAGGGGGAATTTATAGATTCCCTTATCACTGTAAATCAAAAATTAAATCGGTACGAAAATATACTTGAGCTAAAAAAGTTAAATTTAGGGACACTGAGGCGATCGTAAGAGACTGCAGTTAATAAGCATGAATCAAAAAGGATCACAATAAAATAAAATAGTGAAACTATATTAAGGAAATTTTTCCTAGATATTTTAGAAAAAGGTATTAAATTTTTTTATTCTCATACATTTTTAATTTTTATTCTTGCAGATACTAACCGTGTAAATCTTTCAAACCAAATTCAAAATGTCCTCAGGTACTTTTATTGGGCAAAATTTTCAACACGTTTATTGTTTGTTGTTGGAAATGTATACAAGTATATGTCTTTTGCAAACAAATTTTTTAAAAGGTACTTTTAATGTTGTACCTTGTTATAGTACTTTATTTAAAAAGTACCATTTTCAAAAAATATATTTTAAAAGCGAATTATAAGTATTTTAAACAGCATCTTTTTTTCCAAGACACATTTTAAAAAACTTTTTTAGGAAAAAAATTTGTTTTCAGAAAAAAAATTTAAGCCACCAAAAGTATTTTTTTTACTTTTAAGTACTATTTTAGAAAAAAGAACTTTTGAAAATTTTTAATAATAAAAAAATCAGTAAAATTTTCCTACATAAATTTCAACATTTATAATTAGAATCATAGATTTTTAAAGATTTTATAAACTGGCTGACGTTTGCTTGATTAAGCGCTGGTCTCAAAAAAAAACATGTGTTTCACAAGATTTTTTTATTCCATAAATCTTTGAATATTCACATCAACCATAAATCTTTCAAAAATATATATTTATTTATTTCACATTATTTTTTTTAATTACTTTAAAGATTATTATTTATTTTTCTTTAGTTAAAATAAAACAGAGACGCATTATAAAGAAATATAACAAAACCCACTCATCTATCATTTAAATACAAATGAGAGAAAAAAATCTGAAAAATTTATTAAACACAAACGAATGACAACGACAAGTGACAACAAATGCAACATTGACAGGCAAAGGCTAAGATAACAACAACAACAACAACAGACAAAAAATTAAAACGGCAGTAGCTACTAAATGACAAAGTAACTAAATAGAATATGCTTGTTTTTTAAAAAGAAAGCAAATAAGTAAATCAATAAAGAAAAATAGTTCTGGGTAATAAATGGATTATTCAGTAGCTTGCTTTAAGTGTATCCTACAGTTGCACTAAGTATATTTACTACGACAATATGCATATGTACTGACTTTGTAGTTTATGCATAAATAAAGTGGATTTTTGTTTGTCAGAAAGTGTGAGACGATTTTACTTTCATACCGTCATAAAAAATTATGATTTTTTTTTTTTTAATTTCAAAGTAAATGCCATAAAAATCTTTTATTTCGTCTTCTTTTAAGTTACTTAAAATGTAGTTACCAAAAATGGTACAGGTGTATATTTTACTATTTTTTATATATATAAAATATTTCAAAATAAGAAAATAATTGCAATAACTTTTCTAGACATTTTTTATTACTGCAACATACTTCAACATCGTCGGGAAAACCGAATAAACATACTGTCAAGTATTATCTGGTTATGGTTTAAAATCGGGGCAAAATAGGATAAAAACATTTGCCAGATAATTAAATATTTTGGTTCAATAAAAATCTATTCAACATTATTTGAAGCAGAATGTTTAAATACATGCCTTCGCTGCAAAAGCGCTCAAAGGCAATATGTAGAATAAGACTAGCGAAGAGAGTATAATTTAATTTTTGTATGAAATCAGAATTTAAGCTTTTCGGCTTACGTTCACTTTTTTTTAATTTCTAAAAATTTTTAGAAAGAAAATATATGCAGGACGTTTACCATACCGAAGGTTGGTACAAAGCAAAAACAAATGTACAAGAGGAGTTACAGATAGAACAACGAAGAAAATTAATAATGATTAAATAAGTTGTTAAAATATATGTTGTTTACAATGTATACAACCTAAGCTAGATACATGCGAAAAATGCCAATTAAAAACGTCCGCATTTGTAAATAATTTTTTAATTTTTTAGGATTTTTTAATTTTTTAGGAATTAAAGATTAACAAATTTTACTTAAGCCGAAAGTCAATTTTAATTGGTTTACAAATCTATACACTGAAACAAAACAGCCCCCTATTCATGAAAATAACTAATTCTGAAGTTGACACACCTCTCTACGAAATAAAATACGTCATCATTTCTTCATTTCTGGCCGTCATAAGCTTGACTGTAAATAATTATGCCTTCTTTGAATGTGAATTTTTTTCCTATGCTAATGTTTTGATTATGATTTTTTTCAGTTGTGGAATGCCTGCCGTATTTTCTGGACTGTAAGAATTCTGATAAAATTAGTTTATCTGTGTTTCTGAATGCGAAGCAATTACTATCTTAAACGGCATCAAATGGATTAAAACCAACAAAATAAATATGTTATCTGCTCTGATTATAAATCTTTCATAACAGCAATACAAAACTCTGCACACAGACATAATATTTTTTGCGAAATTACAGACAACTGATTTGCAAACAAAATTAAGTTAATGTGGATACCTGGCCACTCAAATTTAGTAGAAAATGAAAGAGCTGACACAGCGGCTAAAGAAGTACCAAAGTTGCCAACTTGGCAATAATAAACTGTTGATATATGCAGCTATGGAATGGAGGTCTGATATACATTATTAAAATCATCTTAATCATTGTTGTAAAGAACCAACTTAGTAGAAGTTTCCAGGTTAGGCCATAGTAGATTAACTCACCAACATTTGATTGGAAAAAAGCCACCACCGAAATGCCTTTTCTGTCCTGAAGCTAACATGACGATGCATCACCTAGTCAACGAATGTCAACATATGACTTCAATATGCAAGGTTAATAATTTTTCAATCTTTAACTTACTTCAAAATGTATCAAAAGAAACGTTAATAATTTGACAAACTTTAGCATTAATTTTGTTGTTGTTTTGTTTAACATAGAGCTGATGGCCCTAGCAGGTAGTGCTCCTAGTTCTTCAGTAACATGTAATAATTTTTTATTTAGTAGCTCTCTGTGGTTATATGCTGCTCACAAAGCTGAAGAGATCCTTTGGAAATTGAAGTTTTGTGATTATTTACGATGTAAAAATTAAAAACGTTCCAGTTTGATTTTAGCAAAAAATAAGAAATACAGTAATTTAAAAGTTCACGACAAAATGGAAGTTTCGCAAACACACACACAATTTAGTATTCACGATTTTTTGATATTATCTTCATTTTACTGAAAACCGAAAATAAAGTTGAAAATACTAGAAAAAATCTAAGTTTTACTAATCAATATTTTACCAAAATGTGCATTTTAAACTAAAAACCCACAAGAAAAAATTCTACTATTTTTAAATTAAATTAAATTAAAAAAAAATTAAAACAAAAATTTTTATTTAAAATTAAAAATTTGCAAAATACACTTACTTTCGTCCAAGAATAACCAAAATGTAAAAGAATAAAATATATATTTTTAAATAAATAATTTTTTTTTTTGCTCTGATTCCATCCTTGGAGGAGGCAGAATATAGCACTCCTACTTGTTTTTACCCATGTTTTTAAATACTCCAATTAATTAAGAACAAAACTCCTGGCGAACAGGTATTAATCGAGCTGAACATGTGTCATATGCGCATTTCAACTTACTACTTACAAAAATTGGAATATATTTTTCGATTGTCACAGTAACTCTAGAAGTTCTGGGTCAGTCCTTCTGTGTATATTGGCTTTCACGTAACAAACGAGTTACTTAAATTAACATACTATCAAGTCGAGGCTTGGAAGTAAAAGAAAACAATTTTACAATCCGTTTGTGGCGGCTTATAAAATTTTTTTTAAATAAAATACAATTTTTTTTTCATGAAACTCTTACGAAAAAAATTACTTGGCAAACATCAAGTGACACATTTGCTCCACTTTGGCGCGCCAAACAAAAACAACAACATCCCAAGAGAATTTCAGTCTCTAAGATGGTTGCAGAGAGTGGCAGAATAAATGAGAACCAGATTCAGAAGTTTAAATAACAACAATAATATACTTACTTAATATATAGTACAACAACAATATGACATACAACAGAATAAATACGTACGCAAAGTATATGACAACATATCAACAGAAAAGTTTTTTCTTTATAAATTGCGCGGTCTCAGCAACAACACTCTCACAGACTTTAATACAAGAACAGCAGCAGCAATCAGCTTAAGCTGTAGTAGCAGCAGCCAACAATGTTGGCTGACAAAAAATTTGAAACGATTGAATGATTTATTTTTGACAGCTTTTTAACTTAAAATTAAAACTGTAAATCAAATTTTGACAGAAGAGGCTGCAGTAGTTTAAAAAATTACACACAAACACACACACTCGGAGGCAAACATACACACAATCATGCAGCAATTTTAGTATCATACCAGAGCCATAAAGAAATTGTTTTACTTAAGTGGTGTCAAAAATTTATTTTATACCCCAGATCTACTTGTCTCTATCCCTCAGAAGGAATGAGTGTGCGTTAAACTTCTTAACGGAAACCTTTAAAAAAACGAAACATTGTTCTAAAAACAAATAAAGCTTTGAAATAAGTATGTGTACGTATGTTTGTCTAATGCCAGAGTAGGAAAAATACTTTTAACGAATTAAAACTACAAATGACAATTTATGCATTTTTACGAAAAGCGTTCATGGTGAAATTAAAAAATACTCAAGATGCCATTGGAAAGGAAAGGAAAATGTTACAAAAACTACAAGAATTACAAAATTATTGCTTTTTTATTTATTTATTAACAATTTGGCGTCTAGTTGACTTCACAGCTCATGTGAGAAAGTCAAGAAATAAATGAGTGAGTGAACACATATTGAATGAAATACAGATGTTATAAAATTTTCTTACTTTTAACGAGGACTATAAGTAAAGAAACTAAATTTTCCTTGATTTTTTTAAGATAATTTTACGGTATGACATACCGACTGCAATATACAAAACAATTACTCGTAGTAGAATTATTTAAAAGTATGACGGTCTGAACGCTTTAACACTAATGATTCACACGCGTAATAAGGCTATGTCTATTAACAAAGACATTAACGGTATCTTATTCGATATAATTAAAAACCATTGCTGACATTTTGGTAAACATTAGTCTTGACAATTCATATTTGGCAGGTGCTAAGTAGACACGTGGCAAATTAATATGGAAATGTATTTGGTAAAACAACGGGTTTTTATCGTTAAAATATTTGACTAAAACGATCTTAGATTATTGCGCAAAAAAAATAAAAATCATATTTTACAACAAAAAACACAGATCCAAACAAAAATTTTATCAATTTCCGGCCTATAAAGGTTGTTATCATACTGATTAAAAAATTTTATGCTGTTCGTCAATTTATTTTTCAATTATAGAAATATTTTTTGAACGCAGAAATTTGTTGAAGTATAACTTATTTCTACAATAAATTTGTTGAATAAAATGAATTTCCTAATACAGTCATTTGTTGATTTGAATATGATATTTATTGAACAATAAAAATATATTGATTAAACATTTTATCAAACTGAAAATTGGTTTTATTAGACGAAAAGGATAGTAAAAAATGTTGATTAAAAAGTTTATCAAACCGATAATTTTTTTATTTATGCTCACCTCAAGTAAAATTTACCATAATTGCACAAAAAGCTTTACCAATACTATACTTTTCTTTCCACCCAAACCGAAATAAGAAACATTTATTGAAATATCGTTTACGTTATTAAAAAAAATTAATGTTAACTTTTTTAATTCTATAAGAGAACCATTACTAAATATTTATTTTTATATTTTATATGTTTAAAATTTCATTTATTACAGTAATATTCATTAACAATTCCGCTTTTGCTTCTGCAATTTTAGCAAAACAATTTTGATAATCCTCTACTGTAAATTTCTTACGAATACTGGCCCCAAATTTGCTGCGGAGGGAACAAAAAGTGTATGATATAAAAAATCGAAAAAATCTTCGGTTTTGAAATGAAATAGATTTAAATTAAAAACTGAAAGGATGTAAAGTAAAATTAATTTACCATTGTTATAACACAGTAATTCTTTTAGCATTTTACTTTTATGTAAAAAATAACTTCATCGTTGGCAGGAAGCCTTAAATATATGTATATAAGTTGGTTTTTTTTTTTTGGTATTTTTCTAACATATTATCCAAACGTACATTTTTAAACCAGGTTTTTATGTCGTTTAACATTTTTAGAATTTTTACTTTTTGTCCCGTTTCCATTAGACTGCAATTTTAGTTTATAATATAGAATTCAATGGATTTTTGCAGAGTAGTTACATAATTCACTCCGATTGTAGTTATGATTAGAATGTAACTGAATGACAAATTTTGTTGCAAATTCTATAACATTCTTAAAACATTCCTTATAAAAATAAGAAGGGTTCGGTGATGTGTTATTGAAGAAAGACCTTTAAATAATTTAAATAATTATAATCACTGCTATCACATTTGCTTGTTTCTTCTTCCGTCAAGAAATTATTTAACTGCTTTTTTTTAAATGATTAACATACGTCTCTTAAAGTTGTCTTTTGATGAAAACTGTTGGTAACATTCTCTACATTCCCAAACGAAATGGGTGTCGAAGGATATTAAATGTAAATTCTTGATAAATTCTTTAAAACTCGATTTGTTGATTTTTTTGTTTTTAATAGAAAAATTTTAACTTACGTTACTATCAATTCAACTTATTTTTAATTAAAGATTTAAATATTTTAAGTTAAATAAGTTATAGGCAGTTTTTTCTGCTCGTGACGATGAGAAAGGTACGAGAAATTTTTCGGAGAAACAACATGCCAACAAAACGCAATATCTATCGCGTAGCAAATAATTTCGAAGAAATAGGGCCTGCAGGTGATAGGCCCAAGCATGGACCGCACCGTATCGCAAGAGCGGCTTAAAACATTACTGCTACTTAAGTGTTTAAACAATTCATTAACCTCAATTCGACGCCGTGCTCAGGGTCTTGATCTCTATAGAACAACTTTGGCCACAATGTTGAACATGGATTTGTATTTGTTTCCATATAAGATTCAGTTGACATAAGAGCTTTTTCCACAAGAACATTTACGCCGCTGTACATATGCCAAATGGATGCTAAAAATTGGCCATGACAACCCTGACATTTATGAAAAAATAATAACAAGTAACGAGGGTAATTTTCATTTGGATGGATAGATGAATAAACAGAATAGCCGGTTCTGGGTAATGAAAAACGATCAGTCCCCTTTTCATCCATTAAAAGTGACAGTATGTTGTGCAATTTAGTCAGAAGTTAACATTGTACCTTACTTCTTTGAAATTGAAAACGGCACAACGGTAACTGAGAATCGAAAGCGGTATTGTGATATGATTGAAAACTATTTAGCGCCACAACTGTATGTATGAAATATACAAATTTTTGGCATAAAAGTTTATCTAGTACAACCCTCGTACAACATTGTCTACATATATATTTACGTTTATTTGCACAACATTTAGCTTAACACTTTTTTTTAATTTACATTGATTATTCTCAATAAATCTAAAAGACTTTAATCATCATTATAATAATTACTTGTGTCAAAGCGAAAATAAATAATAGAGTGACCAGTTGTTTATGATAAACGCACGAATCTTCAGTAAGTTGACAAATACATATTAAAATTTAAAATTTAGTTTTCTATTAAGAAAAAAATCTTTTAAACAAAATTAGTTTAAATTTATACACTAAATAAAAACCTGGCCGCTGTTAATACTTTGCAAATATGGTCATCTTATGTATGATAGTTTATATAAATCATTTGATCTATATGAATATCTATCATAAATAAACTTATTTAATTGTATATTTATGTAATACTTTTAATAACTTTAACTACATAACAGAAATTTATTTAATCGTCTGTCTCTCTGTTATAATATTCACTCAAAACAAAGCCATAAATTGTTTGCCAGTCTTTTGTACTTAATACTTTCTGTCAGATGAACTGCAATAAATTAATATAAATTTCTTGTCATCTGTGGGTACAAAGAATAAATAAAATATTATTGTCGTATCGCAAATGAAACCTCAACATTTGAACATTATAATTTTCTGAACGATTATTATATGAGTGTGAATAAATACTCTTACTAACAACCATATTTGCATGGGACGTTTTTCAATACGATGAGCTGTACTTGGAACAGACATGTGAGACATATTCACCAAAAGATAACAACAAGAACAACAATTATTTACTTGGAATGAAAATGGCAAAATAAACAAAAGTTGATTTGTGGTCCTCTTCATCATTTAAATCATATTGAGATGAAATTAAACGTGGGTTGTTTTTTAATATTAACAGCTCTGTTGCAGTATGCCTGTATTGATTGGTAGTCATTAGTACCATTTTAAACTAAACTAAGATTACTGTTAAGTGAAAGCTGTTTCGAAGGCTGTATGAGAAGTATATTATCCAGATAAAAAAGGATATTTTTATGTTCTATTTTAAGTAAAAGTATCAACAATTATGAAGTTTTGTCTTTTAAATTAATTGAGTAGTATATTTGATAACTTAAAGTTAGAAAATTATAAGCGGCATCTGAACAAACAATGTGTCTTCAGAATAGTACTCGAAAAAATGTTTTATTTATTAAAATGCAGAACAGCAGCTCTTTTAGTGGTACAAAAGTAGCAACATTTAAAAAATAGATTTTTACTTAAAATCTAAATCAATTTTTGGGACATTTTCTTATTTTTTTTTAATATAGATTACCAAAGCTCCTCCTAGGATTTGGCAGTGTCTGCTTTTATGCTGCAGATATCAAGTTCTTTACGCTCCTTATATGAACCTCAGTTCAAATCCCTGGACACGGTACCAACTTCCCACAAGAACAGTACCAGCAACTTGACTGGAAATTATTGCCTTTGACATTTTTAGTTTTTTGTTCTTAGACGAATTCCTGTACACGTCTCGACAACTCTAATAACCTGTTCAGGCATGTTTTCTTAATTGAGTTAATTTAATATTAATTGCGCAATTTAATTTGGTATTTACAGATGCTCAATTAAACTTATTCAATTAGAACAAGGCATATCTATTTTACTAAGTAGTGTCGTCCGTCAAGCTGATTTCTCTTTTTATTACAAAAACAAGATGACTTTTTTTGTTGGTTTGAAGTGTTAAAAGCCATTTTCGTATGATCCTCCATTTGATTTTATTTATTTGTTTATACTTTTTACTTGCGGCTTGTCAATTTTATGAAGTATTTCTTTTCACTGAACATAGTTCCCAGAGTAAACATACTTGTTGGCAAAGGTTGCATTTCGCATCTTATTCAATTAGTGATGCAATTAAGTACTATTTGCTCAATTTATTAATTGACTTCTTATATGGCAAATTGAGCTCAATTAAGGCAGTAATTGCGCAAATTCTTTAATTGAACAATTAAAACGTATGTCTAAACAGGGTATAAGGATGGAATAACACTAGGGAAAACCTACAAGGAAAAAAAACTGATAGGAGTTACAAATCATGTACAAGAATGTAAAAATAACAAAATTTTCATAACTACCTTAATTCTTCCTGAGCAACTGCACACCAGACTGTCACTTTTAATGGATGTAAAGATGACTGATGAAAAACTTGAGGGTTTTTCATTGCCCGGAATCTACTATTCTGTTATTCACATATACATGCAAATAAAAATCGAGGTTGTCGTGGACGAGCTGCAACATCCTATTGGCATATGAACGGATTTACGAACAATAGAAACAACGCATATACGAACAATAGAAACAATTGCAAATCTCTGTTCAAAATTGAGGTTAAAGATGTTCTTTGAACAACAGGCTCCTGAGCACGGCGTCGAATTAAAGTTGATGTTTAAAACACACTTTCTTAAGCAGCAGTAAGGTTTCCAGCCGATCATGCAGTACGCTGCGGTCCATACTTGGGCCTGTCACCTACAAACACTCTTCCTTGGAGATCATCCACTATACGGTAAAAATTACGTATTTTTCTGATCGTCACAGTAATCGATGATTGATTTTAATAAAATGTTTTAACGATTAAAACACGTTGATTTATCGAATATTTTTTAATAAAAAATTTGCCTCGTGTCTAATTACCGACCGCCAAATATGAACTGTCAAGACTAATGCATACCCAAATGGCGGCAAAACAAAGTAGTATACCTTCCCGGCGGACACCCTGTATAAAACTTATCAAACATTTACGTTCATAATAAAAGTAAGATTTGGTTTATGCTGAAATTGTTGAAACTATTGAGGAAGAGACTGCTCAAGGGATTGATAAATGCAGAAAACTTAATTTATGAGACACAAGTTTGATTTAAATAGGAAACATTTCTGATTTAATACTTTTTCACACTCAACCGTTTAAGAGAAAACCGCAAGATAATGAAGGGGATCTGTGGATAAGTTTTTTTAAGTAATTTTTTTGGCAAAATTTAGATCCAAGATATTAGTTTCGAGAGAAAATTGTATAAAAGTTAAAAAAGCTAAAAAGCCGAAAGAAAGTCAGCCTATACAGTGGATAAAGAAAAATAAAATCATTGTTGATTATTGTTATTTTTTGATTTAACTTTACTTTATTTATTGGACAAAAGTCTATAGTTTATTTAAAATAATTGTGAGAAGTTTCCTGAAGAGCTACGTAAGCGGTAGCGAAATGGCCATCAAAACGTACTTTCACCCTCAATAATCAAAATCGGAAATTTAATAATTAAATCAGAATAAAAATAAAATAATTTAATTTAATATTCTCGTGGTTAATTTAAGCCAAATATAAAATCAAAGAGCGAATTTCAAAATTATTAAAAAAAATAGTTTAAATTTTACACATTTATCGCAAGTGTTCATTTTTTTTTAATATCATACATGAAGCTCCAATTTATTTTTTTTTTAGAAGTGAATTTTATGTAAATAATTTGGAAGCCATCTTGTTAATTTTATTAAAACATCAAAATTATTATTTTCATTAAACATTTTTGGAATTCTTGAACTACCACCCCTAATTTATTTAACAACGCCATTTTAAATATTGTTAATGCTTGAGAAAGAAATAAGTGATTGATTGATTGCTGTCAGCTCAGTTTCTTATTTATTCAAATGAGAAAGAAACATCCCTTAAATAACAGACTGGTTGTCAGTTTCAAATTAATGATTAGATGAGGGAGGAAATATAAAACGACTGCCATATTTAAATTTTAGTCGCAGCATCTTCTTTGAAAAACGTAACAGTTTAATGAAAGCGTACAGATATAACAAAAAAGAAACTTGAGATAAGAGTATTAAAAACATAATAAATTTACACACATATAACTACTCATTAGTTTTGTTATTAAGTTCATTAACTTAATAATGTTTAATTTGTTGCAATTACCATTTTAATTATTTTTATAAAAATTGTGGTGTACAAAATTTTTTTTGCTTTATATTTGTTAAATCCAGTTTCAGTATTTACACACCTGTACACAATTATATTTTTATTTTTCTTAAATAGCGGTTGAATGAAATCTTATTATCTTTGATCAGTATTGAGTTTTTTCTTTCATTTTCATTTATTTATTTTTAATTGCTTGTTTGCTAACTTATAGTTTAATTGATACTCATTAATTAATCACGATCAATTTGAAAAATACATGTCTAAAAATAAAAATCAAAAACAAAAAACCCAACCTTTTAACTAATTATTTTTTTTTATGCCATACAACATCGTACAACAGCAACAGCAATAAGTTCAGCTACAATGATACCTTATCAATGACCATTCATCTTTGTTGAAGGTCAATTGACTTTATGACATTTTTTTTTGTTAGAGTCAATCACTAAAATGTTTGCTTGTGTTGTGTCATATTGACACTTTGTAAATAAATGCAACTTTTTTTCTCGCTAAACCCTCTTCTACGCCTGAGACAAAGGCAGCTTAAGAATCTGTTGAGAATAGCGAAACAAAAAGTCATAAATTGGGCTGACTAATTTCTTAATTGAAATGTCAATCAAATTTGGTTTTTTTGTTGCTGCATTTTAAAGTGCGAGATTGATACCAGAATTTGCACAACCAGCAATCTTTCAACGATATTTAAATTAATTAAATTTTCCTTTGCATAATAAATTTGGCTAAAACTTTTGAATAGTCATCAACTGCCACCATCAAGAACAGCAATGCTGCAAGTTTACGAAGGCTGCTCATCTCAGCCAATGCAGAAACGCTTCGTTAGTTTGTTCCTTATTTTGAGGTAAAGAAAATTACAAGAGCCTATTTTTAACTTGAATTTTATAATAAAATCGAAACAATACGTTTCAAACTTTTTTCGTTTCTGTAATTTTAGTGAAAAAATGTCCACATGAATATATTACAGTCATCTTCACGCAAAGAAAAAACATGGTTGTGATATGGTCACAATAACCATAATATGTTCTTTGTAACATTGTAAAGTTGCAGAGAACAAATTATAGTTGTTTCAGCAATACTTTAGTCACAACAAACACGTTTTTGTTGATATTTAACCATTATATGGTTACTGTCCACAAAAAATACAACATGGTTGGTTTAGCGTAAAAAAATTTGAACTACCACCAAAGTCTTATAACTTATTAAAAATAATATAATATATTTAACCATAATAATATAAAATTAATCAGAGTATGATTAAAAGCAAACAAAATAATATATCCGCTTAAAAATATTTCGTTCTTGGTCTTGACAGAATGTTTTTCTATCAATTTAGTAATTTTTTGTCAGCTTAAAGTTGAAATTGTTTTTATTGTTAGAGAAAATTAAAAAAATAAAAATGTATGTACAAAATAAACAATTAAAAATAATACAGAAAATATGACAACAATTAAAAAGGTAAGCAAAGCATTTCAAAAATAGTTGAAATATACACATGTATGTATGTTAACATATAAATCTTTATTTTAGTGTTATAAGCACAATTGTGAAACCATTTACGTATTTTTTTATTTAAAGCTATCATATTATACATCAACAATAGTTGCCAGATGCCAGATTAACGTATTAGAAGTCTTGGATAAATGTGTAGTCAGTACCGAAGTACCATTACGTACCGTATATCTTCAATACGAGAATATCACGTTTACTCCATAAATGGATATTCACATGGGAATGTATGCAGATAAGATGCCTTTATGTGTGCTTATAAATTATATATTTTTTTTATAAATGATTCTTGTAACCTATGTGTTTAAGCCTTTTAATTATATATAATAAGCAATGAATTGTTTTTTTGTGCATTCATGTTATTGAATAACTTTTGTAACAAATCAATAATAATAATAATAATAATAATAATAATAATAATAATAATAATAATAATAATAATAATTCAATTATATAACATGCCATTTTCAATCATATGCTGATGTTTTAATTTAACCATTTATTGTTTATATTATAACATAACTATTTTTAGATTTTACCATGTTATTGTTATGCTAGACAATAATATGGTTGCAACACTAGCTTTAATGTAACAATACAATGTAATAAAAAATTTCTTTCTGTAGACTTGCTCATCCTGTGTAAAACAAGATGACCGTAATATTTTTAAGTGAAAAACTTCTCACTTAAGTTATAAAGATGAGGTACTGAATCTGTCTGATCGCTTGTACACGATTTCCCTGTTCCTGCGAACATATCTTTTTCTTTAGATATAAATCAACTGTGTAACTTTTAGGTTGACGATTTTAAGTTGACGATTAAAGTTCAATATACTCACGTACACTGTGACACAGCTTGCGAGAAGACAGACCAAAAGAATTTTTTAAGATTAGTAAAAATAAAATCATAAATATTAAAATTTTAAAAGTTGTGCATATAATTGTAAGGGTATCTCAAAGCAGATCACTGACTCTCTGGATCGGTTCATTTTCGACGCCTTTCATTCCTTACTGATTTCTGGCACCTGATTACGAAATTTTTTTACTTTTATTTAGTCTCGTTGAAGTAATAGCAGACTGTCGTCTACATACTTTTAAAGTCCATATTTACCCTATTGCCTAAGGTGAACATTACTTCATAATTACGCTAGTTACTCAGCTTTTTATTTTCGGGAGATGATACTTGTCGTTCATGTATACTATCACTAACCCAGTTATCCGGCTTTTGGTTAAATCACACAAGCAATCCGTTAATTTGTTCACTCAAGTGAACGGAAGAACCAGATATTTAACCGGCTCCTTTCTTTCAATAGTGTACGGACTATAACATGGTCACGTTCTTTTATTTCAGTTGATTTTTTTTTATTAAAAGGAGGTGCTGTATATGTATATATAGTATGTCAGTACATATTTCATTTTTATTCTAATTAACAGTCTTTTTTTTTCAAAATATTTAGTTTTTTGATATAGTGTTTCTTTTTTTAATGGAAAAGTTTTAATATTTATCTAATAAAAAAAGGAATTTTAAAAAGAAAAAATAAAAATATTTACTCAATGGTTACTGTGTTTTTGTATTAAAATTTTTTGAGTTTTTTATGGCTTTTTGCTTTATTGATTCAATTGAGTTCTCATTTAATCAATTTGGCTTTATAAGACTCTGAGATTTTCCTTACAAAATTTGGGTAAAATCCACTAATGAGCTATATATGAGCAGTAGCGAAATGGCCATATGGATATGCTTTCCCCACAGTAATACATTTAATTTTTTTATTTTAGTTTAAAAAAATAAATATTTCATGAGAATATCATTAAATATTTATATTTGAAGGAATCAAGCACAATTAAAGTAAATTAATTTAAAAGTAATTTTAATTAAGCTAAAGAAATGGCACAGAGAAAAAATTGTAATTTGGTGGCATTTTGCTGAGAATGGAGAAAATTGGGCAAAATATAATTGTTGAAAAAATTCCTTAAGCCATACAGGTAGATCTACTGTAAGTCTGATTCCCCACTTGAAGTTCAAACATCCTTCACATCTCCGGTTTACCTGTTGGCACTGCAGCTATCTGGTAAACAGTTTTTAAGCAGCAACAATGTTCTATAAGCTTGCCTTCTTCCGTTAGAAAAGTACAACGGTAGACAGTTTGGTGCTAAACGGTGTGAAAAATAAACAAAAGTTGTTTTAAATTTAAATTAAGCAACAGGAATTGTTTGTGATATTAATTCATTTTCAAAATAAAATCTTTTTCTCGTGCTATTTTCTACTATCACGAATAATTATTTAAATTACCGATATTGATTGTTGAGGGTCAAAGCACGTCTCTATAGAAAATAGCACGAGAAAAAGATTTTATTTTAAATTTATTTCAACACACAATCTTTTTTGACATCTTGTTGCAACAGACTTTTCTGTTGTTTTAGTTTGTCGCCTCCAAATAAGAGAAGGGATTGTATATTTGGATGGGTCTGTTCAGCCAACTCTAGGCTAGGTTCCATAAACATCTTTTTTTCTAATTCTTTTTAATATTTAGTGTATTGACACACAAACAATGATGGTGCATTTCTGCCGCAGATCACACATTCTGCGTTCAAAAAACACTGCAAATTTAAAGGCATTTTCACTTGTATATGCTGGAATTATCTCGTAAATCCACAGCGCATCACATTTCTAAGCAATTTTTTAATTAAGTTTTTTATTTAAATAACTTTTTACTTGTTTACTTTTTTGGCGGAAAATAACTTTTTGTGCACAAAATTATACTTGATATTAATGTCTCAATGTCTATTAATGCCACAATTGATTTTTGAAGGAAGCATAATTTCACGTTTTGACCCCTGAACTGGTCTAAGAGATCATATTGTTTAACGCTGCTAGACTATTTTCTACGAGGATATGTGAAGTAGTTAGTGTGCGCCGATAAGCTTGAAACGATTGACCACTTGAAGGAAAACATTTGCCACGCTATTGAGGATATACGGTTACAAATGTTAGTAAAACTCATCGAAAATTCGACATCAAAATAAGACTACGAGATTACGAATAAAGTAAATTTCATGTCAATATAAAAAAATCAATTTTGTATTCCATTCAGATCTGTAAGTCTTTAAAAAAATTCCCTTTATTGGCTTACAAAATAAATTTTTAAATCACACATAAATTAATATCGCAATACAGCAGCATTAAAATTAATTTTCTAAAAATAAAAAGTGCTTTTAAACAAACTAAACTTTTTTCTGGTAATCACCCATTCTTTGCTGGGATGTGAAGTTTCTTTTTTTCTTGTTTGTATGGAAATCAGAAATAAACTGTTGCATTGGCAATGTGCACATCAATTAATGAACCTGTCGTTTGGTTACATTAAAATGTGTAAATTTGTCGCCAACGCAGACATTTCTTAACACTGATGTTGCATGTGCCTTTATGCCTTTAACTCTTTTTACTGTTGCCTTAGTTACCAGCATAAAAAAAAATTGGAAATATAAATTTAAAAAAGTTAAAATCAAGCAGCTATAACACGAGGAAGTTCTTAATGTGTATAAAAAGAGAGTTTATTTTTAGTGTAATAATGCGATCAATATACAGGGTGTCCGCCAAGAAGGTATACTAAATTGTTTTGCCGCCATTTTAGTAAACATTAGTTTTGAGAGTTTATATTTGGCAGTCGTGAAGTAGACACGCGGCAAATTTATTTTGAAAATTTATCCGATTAAACAATCATCGATTACTGTAACGATTTCGTAACATTTTCCGGAGAAAAACCTGCCAATAAAACGCACTATTTATCGTGTAATGAATGCTTTCGAAGAAAGAGGGTCTCTAGGTGATAGGCATGGACCCCAACGTACTGCAAGATCGGCTTAAAACTTAACTGCTGCTCAAGAAAGTGTTTATAACAATAAATCAACCTCAATTTGACGCCGTGCTCAAGAGATTGGTCTTCAAAAAACAACTTTCGCTACAATTTTAATCAAGGATTTGCATTTGTTTCCATTTAGAAATCAGTTGATTCAAGAGCTTCTTCCACAAGACCAAATGCCAATAGGCCGCAGTACATATGCCAATAGGATGCTACAGCTCGCCGATGGCAACCCCATTTTTCATGGGCGACGGATATGTAAATAAACAGAATAGTCGTTTCTGGGCAATGAAGAACCCTCAAATTATTCATCATTCACTCTTGCATCCATTAAAAGTGACAGTCTGGTATGCAATTTGGTAGGGAGAAATCGTTGGATTTTTCTTCTTTGAAAATTAAAACGGCATAACGGTAACTGTAAATGGGAAGCGATATTGTGATATAATTAAAAACCTTTTAACGCCACAACTGCATGCTTTGGACTTGATTAACATGTAGTATCAAGAAGACGGTGCCACACTGCACTGGAATATAATGGAATGAGTACTATACCTTTCCGGCGGACCTCTGTACTTTCTTCAGATGACGCGCTTTCGTAATTGAACTTTTTATAAGACTGATTTTCATATTGTTATACCATAGGTGGCCAGAGTACATAAAAGTTTGTAATTACGTTTCTACAATATTCCCTTGGGAATCCATAAAGTATAAATATTCTAGACTATTATATATAGGAAGACGATTAGCGAGGTTCTTCAGCCAATCTGTCAAACCAGCACAATCGGTCCATGGATTAAAGAGATATGGACAAGAACTACCTTTTCTATTTAGCTGCTGCAATTCCTCATGTAATATTTGTTTCATTTTATTTATGATGCCATGGTGAGTTTTTCTTTTAACCTCAAGAGCGAGGGAAATCGTTCTGACAGAACATCAGTCAGAGTGACGTTTTTCGTATGTGTGGGAAGAGAGGGATAACTTGCTTCGGGCTTTATTTATTTATTTATTCTTTTTTTTTAGCTTAGCTGGCATTACTATATTTTTAGCTGTAAGTTAATCAGTTGTGTTGGCAAGAACCAGCCCAAGACGGCGAGCTCTACCCAGTACTAAACGCCAGTATGCCAGCGCGGCCAACAATCTGGTAACACCTTATATTATATTTTTTTTTGGCGACAGCTGCTGCTTTGTCCTGAAAGGTTATAAGAAGCCACCAATGAAAAGCATGCGGTGCAGGAAGTGCCAGAGAAAATTGCTCAGTAGTCGTAGTACAGTCAGTTGACGTCACTGATGGGATATTTTGAGTTTATCAAATTTTAGTTTTTAATTCATTTCTTAGATTTTATTTCATTAGAAAGTATATTTAATAATATATAACTGTTTGTAAAAAACAAATGTTTTAGTTGTGTTTTCTTAAAAGATCTAGAATGATTTAAATAGCACATGTGTCTTCTTAACTTGTTTTAAGAAAATCGTATATCAACTAGTACAGAAATAATATTGCCAGATGGGCCAAAATAGCACTCACATATGTTAAGACAAAATTTAATAACTAACAAGTTTTTTTTTTTAATATTTTTAAAGCTTAAAGTGGAGTAAAAAATGGGTAACAAATTGTGTACTTAAATTAAACTAAAATAGATAAAAAAGAAAAGGAATTCAACAAAATTCCTTTGTTATAATTTTCAAATTTTTACAACAACATTGCTTTACATATCAAGTTTAAGTAAAAAAATCTTTGTAAGTTTTACAACATTCCCTTCTTAATTCATTAAAAGCTCTCTTAATTGTTATCTCTGTATTTATTTCATAAATTTGAGTTTAATCACTTCACGCGAATGCCCCTAATGTGCAACAAATGATTGATCATATTTCTAAAAGTGGTTAAGAATTAAAAAATATAAAGAAAAAAAATTTAAATTTGTATGTCAAAAAAACTACTTACATTTTCCATGTTCTCACGATCAATCTTCAGTTTCAACTTAAATTGATGGACAAGTATGGTAAAACAGCTTTTGAGTTTTTTGCGAAAAGCAAGTTCATTCTTTCCATCACTCATTCATCCATCCATCCATCTAACTAACTGACAGACAGAAGCTTATGAGATGTTTCTCTTATTAATTTTTCAAACCTTTTATTTTCAAATCGCACAAATTAATCATTTCAAAGTACAGATAAGCAAAAAAAAAATAATTATAGCGACCTTAACCGAATTTTTAATACGCTTTAGCATTCATGGAAACATTTTGCTTAAATGAGTAAATTTTTGAAAACGTTTAATTTTTTCAAAAATTTAATGTTTTTAAAATGCTGGTTATACAGTTTCGGAAGGTGGTCATATCATTTGTCATGCTTTTAGTCCTGACCTGATTGCATTTTATAATTATTCATTTATAGTGCGCTTGAATTCGACATTGCCCAATTTTTGTTATGATAAAAACACATGCACTTTAAGCAATGTTTCTTGTTCTCTCTTCGTGTCGTTACCATGTAGTTCATTGTTACTTTAGCTTGCAACATTTCAACTTTATTTCACATGACTGACCATGTATGTCAATCAAGTTTCTGTCTTACAGTCCGCCTGTCCGTTTGTTAATTTAACCATCGTTTTTTTTTTTTGTTTCTGTATGCAAATTGTCCACTTGCTTTAGGTATGTCACCTGCATTGTGGCTGTCATAATCAATCACGTTACTCTTATCGCAAATCAATTATAGACAATTTTATATGCAACTTCTTTTTGTATTTTTTTTTTTATTTAAGTTTTATTTTCCTCTTTTTATTATTATTTTTTTTCTTTTTTTTTTGTTGTTACAAAAGATCATGAGAATAAGTTTGAACTAAATTTAAGTGCTGATCGTAAATTTAAAATTAAGTTTTTGAAGTTGTTGTGTGTCTTTTTTAAGCTGGTTTCTGTTGCAGTCATTTAACAATTTTAAAATGAGTGCGTTAATATGTTCAGGTTAAAGTATGTGGACTTTTGCTTTTTATTTGTCAAGATTTGTGTCATGTTGTAATTGATGTTTTATGACAAATTACATTTTCAAGTGTGTGACAGTTTTCAATAACAAAATCGTAAATTATAGAATTAATGCTTAAGTTCGAAGATGAATTAATATGATGTTGGTTACGAATATGGTTTACCAGCGTAGAAATAAAAAGTTCAAAAGCAAGATGTCTGATTTAAAAACATCTTAGGTACTGCTGACTGACTTTAGTTCGTTTTTATAAGGGGTGCTTAATATAGTTACCTATATCCATACAGATTTTGTAAAATTTTTGCAATTTATTTGAATTCGTCATTATCCTTAATTATCGATCGAATAATATTATTATGAAAATAAGATCTCGCACCGCTGCTGTTGTTGTCCGCATGTGCGTGTTGAAAACAGTGCTGAATAAGTTACTTCCCCTAATGGTATAATACGACAATTAGCTAACAAATGTTGAACTACCTTAATGGCTGCGTTGATAGAGGTGCTTGATGTAAAACAGATCATGAGAGTTCGAGCTTACCTTTTGACATACATACAAAGAAGAATAATTGTTATAATGCAATTAAAAATTGGAAAGCAGCAAGCAGTACAAGCCTCCCGCAAAGAAAAAGACAATTATTGTGTGAAGCCACGATGGCATGATAATAAAAAAAATTGTCAAGGAGACCTTTATAATAAAAGAGAAAGAACTCTACTTTTTAGCGCAAGGAAATAAAAGCATAAAGAGTGTGTATGACAGACGTGTGTTATGACTATTGAATAAAAGGGAAAGGGGATTACTGGAGTGGCTTATATGTATAGCAGATTTAGTCTGTGGACATTTTAGATTACTAAGCCAGGCATCGAGTAGTATATCTCGCCGAAGTAACACAGTAGTGTAGCGTGGATGGCAGAAATAGGATCAAGAAGTATAGCCAGATAGAGCCACAGAGTAAGAAATAGAAAACTTATAATGTACTACAGTGGTTTTTGCAATCAAGAAGAATCCGTTCGTTTGTCAAAATAGGGAAAAATGTAACAATTTCATACATAGCATTTTAACTTTCAAACAGACTATGAATGAAGTGATTTCTTCAAAATTGAAGCCGAAGTTCGCCTTACTGTCGATCTAGAGATCGTGCACGTACCACGATCGATGTATTTTTTAGTTTAAAAATTTGGATATTATTGATCTGGGTTAGATGTGGTCAAGAGGATAGCGCTACCTGGCATGTGTGAACTACAATAATCAACTTTTTCAAATAAAAATTTGGCGCTAAGTTTATTTCGAGAAATGTACCTGACAATTGAACTCGAAAGTAGTGCGATTTGACACCTCACGCTTATTTCCTATGGGGCAACGAGAAATCACTAACCTTGGCGGCTAATGTTGTCCATGTTATTACGGCTAGCAATTATCGGAAAATGTGGCCCAAAAAGGATGACAAGAACGCGTTTCGACAAGAGAAGCATTGTATTGATCTTTCGGGCTAAAAAAATTTAAAATTTATTTTTTTATACCCTTCACAACAAAAAGTGGAAAAAGTGTATAACTAAGTTTGTCATTCCGTTTGTTTGTCATTCTTATGCATAGCGAAGTCGTTTGAGCAATGTCCGTCTGAAATAAATTTTGCCGAGACACTAGGTCAACTAGAAAATTTAAATACGCCAATCAATTAGACATAGCGCCGAAAGAGGTGCTATTGAGAAGCATTCAATCAGCCATGTCCTTCGATGCAGCGGCAAAAGACCACTCCTACCTCTAATTTTTTTTATCATTTAAAAAAATGAAGTAACTCCAATCAAAAGACTAAATATATGGGGCAATAGATAACTAAAAAATAAGTAAGAAAAAAACATCTAGTGAAAAAATTGGCGCTCGCCCATATTTTCCGAGTTACGGGCCACTGAAGTTTTCAAAATTTATAAAATATCAATATGTCGTACTCAATTTAATTTTTTTTATTTTTTAATTTTCTGTCACCCAAATATTTGCTTTTTTGATTGGAATTATTTTTCTAACCTATATTTACATATGTATATGGTGAAAGGTATATAAGATTTGGCATAGGCGATTATGTCACTCTTACTTGTTTCTTTCCAAATTAGTTGAGTAGTTTGGAGGCTGTGAATTCACAGGATTTTGCGTGCAAAGAGCCAATAGCTATATGAGCAAAAAGTCGTGGTTTGATAGAGATTTTAGGATAGTACCCACTCGACTGATTCTTATCATCAGTTATGCAAAGCTCAGCGAAAGATAGTGACCAGTTTCGGTTCAAAACAACTGCATAATATTGAGGAAAATTAACAAAGATGCCAAGTGAAATTTTATTCGCACACTATTTTGCTCCAATTTTTTCACGGTTGGTTTTATTTGTAAACTGTAATGTTTAACTGATTACTACAAAAAAATTTAATTCCGCTTAAGTTCTCTATTTGTTAAGAAAGAAAAAATATTTAAATACTATTTTTTAGAACTCTTCATCTATCGTCAGCATTTTTCGCATCCATCTATCTACTGTAGGTTATGTACTTTAAAACATAATCTTTTTAAACATTTATAATCAATCTATGTTAATTGGATTAGACGAAAATTACATACAACCCAAAATTTTGTTCGTTGTTCTCTTTATTAAGTGCCACGAACGCAGTTCGACAAATAATTTCACTAATTCGAAATGTTCATTTTTTAATTTGTCACAAAAAAATTTCGGTTGAGCTTCTCTAGTAGTATGCAGTGCGTTTAGCTATTAAAGCGATAGTCTGAAAGACTAATGACAACAAGTGCAAATCATGTTGTTTACGAATAATCTATAAACAATGGGCGGCACGAAGATCGTGAATAGTCCGGATGGCTACGCAGTTAAAGGAATTTGTCATCAAGTATTTTTTGTCTCATGCTTAACGGTCAACGTGTAAACTAATTACATTGCTACTTTGAAAATAATTATGGCTTAATTCAATTTCACTTTGTAGTTATACGAGTAGAAAGAAATTAAAAACAAAACTTGCAAGCAACATAAAGAAAGAGACTTTAATTTATAATTATTTATCTTAAATGCATACGACTTAAGAAACGGAAAATATGTACTAAACCACTTATATACGATTTAAGTTTTAAAAAAAATTTATTTTTCAAACACGCAATTTATTGTCACCTGCTGAACACTTAGGTTTGGCATTATGACTTAAAAATCTTCATTTGCAGGAAACGCATATCCCTTTTCAAATACAATCGATTACATTATGTCCACATACACTAAGACTGACATTATTCATAAATTTTATAAATGATTCAATACACAATGACACAATATTTGCTTGTAAATCTTATGATTGCAACATCCCATAAATTTTTCTCATGGTTTTAGATAGAAAAAAATTAATCCTTCAAACTCAAAATCATGGCAAGATATTATAAAATAAAAATAAAAATTGGTGCCAAATACGTCACAAAAAATTTATTGCAATTGGTAGAGTAAAAATTATTTTATGGAAACAAATTCACATTTAAAGCAATTAGATTAATTTACCACAACAATCTTTCAAATGGACACTAACAGGGAACAAACGAGGGTTGTGAGGAAAATTAATATTATATTATATTATAAAATAAATTTAAAATATATAACCTTTTTCGTTCACCTGGCTCTGAGCTCTAAACGATCCTCGTTTTTACTTAAATATCTGGGGAAAAAATAATAACTGTGAAAAGAAACTGATTTACAAAGCTTTTGTTTAAATTTTAACACGTTTTCTATTTTTTTCTTTGCGGCTTTCAATGCTGCAAAGTACAACAAAAACTATTAAAGTAAAAACAAAAAAAAAAAAAAAAAGATTAAACAACATCAAAATTATTATAAAAATCAATTGTAATTAATGATTATCTGAGAACCAAAAATAATTCGAGAAAAAAGATCCCAAACAATGACACAGTCACAATCTAAATGTGTATACAAGCGTGGATTAATAAAATCTAAATCCACTTTAAAAACAAAAAAAAAACCAAACAATCACAGGCCCACAATCATTTGCCACAGAAATAGAATGCACAAGATTTAAATTGATTTGAATTTTCAGCGCGCCAACACCTGAATGTATTCCGTAAAAAGCACAGACTCCCATAAAATGTTTGCATCTTACGTTTCGCTGCTACATGTGGCAGTCAAATTTTGCCATTATTAAACTTGTTGCTTTGACTTGACTTTATCAATTGTAAGTTGCTAAGTGAGTTGCATTTGCATGTTGTTGCTTTTGTTGTTGTTTATCGTTTCCTTTCCTTTCTTTTATTCATTCATTTTATATTGCTGTTGTTGGTTATTGGCAGTACATGCAATCTGGCCATAAATGTGTCCAACAATCCATAAATGTCATTTGGAAGACACAAATTTATTGATGGATTATAATTAATTTTTCAGTTTATTTTGCACTTTAGCAAATTCAAAATCAACTTTGTGAATTAAAACAGAGATTCCCAAACTTATAAGTTGGCTTGCTTGACAAAAAGTTAACTGCTAAATATTTGTGTAATAATCGAGCTGGTTTCTATGTAAGTAGTATAAATCCACTTTTTCAAAAAACTAAGTTAACATTAATTTTAATTAGCTTCAAACTCCTTCACTCCATATTCACAATCACAATTTAAATAAAGTACTATCTTGGCATAAAATGTACAAAAAACAGTTTTGCTGTATAATTCTATCGCACAAAAATTTCTTTTGAAAGTGAAATAAGTCCATTCGTAATAAGTTTAATTAAAAAAAATTTCATTAAAGACACGGGAATATTTTTTTAAAATTTAATTTTCACAAAAACTTCGTGCTATTTTTTATTTAATTATCCCGATTAAATTACCTACCGATATTGATTATTGAGAGTCAAAGCACGTCTCGATGGCCATTTCGTTATCGCTTACTTAACTCTTCAGGAAACTTTTGACAAACATTTTAAATAAACTAAAGATTTTTGTCTAAGTAATAAAGCAAGGACAAAAATCAAAGTTTAAGCAAAAACAACAATAACCAACAGTAATTCTACTTTTCTTTCTCTACTGTATACGGTCGACTTTTTTCGGCTCTTTTATATAGTTGAAAGAGGATAAAAAATAAAATATCAAGATAGTAAGCGATAACAAAATGGCCATCGAGACCTGCTTTGACCCTCAATAATCAATATCAGTAGGTTATTTAATCGGGATAATTAAATAAAAAATAGCACGAAGTTTTTGTGAAAATTAAATTAAAAAAATTTCATTTACTTCTTTCTAACGACATATGTTGTGGAAACAGCATTAAAGAAAAAGACCAATTATACACGGCCCAAGACTATTATAATGCCATAAAAACTTTCCGAAAAAATAACTTAAGTTTTTATTTTGTAGGAAATGAAAAGAGAAGACTTTGTTTCAACTAAATTTCTAGAGGAGACAATATCAAACAGAAAACAACATTAACGGAAAAATTGTAAACTGACTTAAAATATGTTGAATGATGGACTTGTACCATTTTCAAAAAAAAAAAACAGCTCAATTTTAGAATTCCTCTTAAGCAAGCAATTAATGGGAGCTAGAAAATATAAGAAATATTGCTGAAATTTCAATAGAATTAAAATGTATATTTCGATCGATATCGAATGCCGTAATTTGTCCCCTGGATAAAGATCTGAAGTATATTGTCGGTGGTAAACATTCCGATTAAATTTATTATTAAATCGCTTGAAAAGCTTTTGGCTTTAAATGAGGTAATGCTAAAAAAAAGCATTTGACTCCTGGCAGAGTTATCACTAGCTGCTAAAGTTTCAACGCTGTTGATTACCATAAGTTTTCTGGCCGAATAAATCTGTTAAATTTCCTTGGCCTTATTTGAGGGATATTACCACGCTCCAAAATGTATAAGGGTTGTAACTTTGGCTCAAAGTTTTGAATTAGCGTGGGGTTTATGAGAAGATACACCCGACGTCCCTTTTCTATTTTTGTTTTAATTAAAAATCTTTTTTTTATTACTCAAAACTCAAATGTTTAAACAAATTTATTGCAACAAATTAAATGTCTCTTATCAAATTATCAATATTTTCAAATCATATTATTGTTAAATTACGTGAATTTTCTATTCGTCATATTGCTTAATACTGGCATACCGCCAAAATAGCTGTTTCTATTTATAAGTGAGTAAAAACGCCTAGACGGCATTAAAATAAAACTATCTGGCAGCTTGTTTTACTTTTTCCTTTGATAGTAGTAGAAGGAAATTAAAGAATGTTTATAGCATAAAAATAGAAATTTTTTGTTGATTAGAACTTTTTTGAAATCTATCTATCTATCTATGTTACAGTTCTACAGTAACATTAAATTTAATTTCCTCAAAAAGAATTTACGAATGAGAATTATTACACTAAAACTAAAGTATACATACCCCTATTAAATCTAAAAATGGATTTATATTAAAGTTGTATTATTTTTAGGGATATTTCTAGTAATAAAATAAACGGGTTTCAGGTAATTCTTGAATATAATGACATTTAATTTCAATATATGACTTAAAAAGAACGTAGAAGTTTAGGTGCTGAGAACGACAGGACAAACAACATTGATTAGAGTTGTGTGTAGCTGTCACATTTTTTCAATCTAGCTGGAGTTTATCTGCTTTACTAAAAAAACATAACTACATCTGCTTAACGCACATGAACTGGCTTTTATGTTGCGTACTCTTTGTTTTCAAACTAAAAACTCAAACGCTGAGTCTTCGTTTTGCTGCTGAAAATAGTAAACTGAATTCAGTTGGTTTCAGTTCTGTGTGTGCTCAGTTCAACTATTTTAAGCAGTCAAATTGTTAAAAATAAAAAATGAAACTATTTTTAGTTCAGTCGCCAGTCAAAAAAAAAAATTGTAGTGCTACTGAATTTTAAACCCTGGTTTTGGCTACGAACATGACTTAAACACGTTATTTCCTGCAGCTCTACTTATGCACAATTACTCAGATATGACATTTCTATTTTCTCCCCAACGATTTTTAATTTTACTATTCCATATTTGTTGGTAACAAAATAGATCAAGTCATAAAGTTAACTTATTTATATAATAAAGGGTCATCCAAATGTAACGCCTAGATGTCAGCACTATATAGTTTTTACACGTGACATCTTTTCAAATGACATAAGCCATTTTGTTTTATTAGAAGGTGGTACAGTTTTAACCATGGACAGGTACACATTGCAACAACGCGTTTACATCATTCAACAACATCATTCAATCCATTGTTTTCAAGCAAAATTTTGTTTAGTGACGAAGCTCATTAAAGAATGGATGGATTCGTCAATAAGCAAAATTGTCATATCTGGGGTGATGAAAATCCTCGTGTTATTCATAAAAAATCTCTACACCCACAAAAAGTTATTGTTTGGTGTGCATTTTGGGCAAATGGAATCATTGGGCCATTTTTCTTCAAAGATGATGCTGGAAATGCTGTTACTGTGAATGCTGAGCGATACCAATCAATGTTGAGAGACTTTTTATGAACACAGTTGAATCATATTGATGTGTCTGATGTCTATTTCCAGCAAGACGGTGCTACATGTCACACAACTCCTAAACGTGTAATTTCACGAAATGCAGATTTCAATTGGCCTCCAAGATCATGTGATCTAACACCATTAGATTTTTTTTGTGGGGCTTTTTGAAGAGTCGAGTGTATGCTAACAAGTCACAAACAATTAATGATCTAAAGAACAACATTCAAGTTGTAATTCGTGAAATAACACCAGCAACATGTCGGAAAGTCATTGAAAATTTCGATATTCGGATTGATGTCTGCAGACGCAGTCATGGTGGACATTTGAATGATATTCTTTTCCACTTATAATTGTAATGGATTATACTTTTAATAAAAAAAACAGATTGTGTTTTATTTCAAAGAAACATGTAGGCGGGTTTTTTGATTTCATAAATGTCCTTTCCATGTAAAGTATTTACTTTAATGTAAGATCCGATATAATTTTATAAAATTAAACACGTGAAATCATACTCATAAAAAATAAAAATCCTTTGGCTTCATCTGACTTTTGCCATTAAATTCAAAAACACAGAATATTAATTGTATTAAAAAATTGCAAATGAGATTGCACTATTATTGATTTTAACTCTTTATGAAATTGAACGAATATCAATCATCGTGTAATATGTTGTAACTACATTCCAAGAATGTGTCAGATAAAGTCAATACAGTGCAGTAAAAATAGGAATGACTGTATGATAGATTTCTACATGAGGCTTTAATAATAATGATAACATCAATAACATCAGAAATAAACTGAACTAAATTAAATGGATTGTCTGACAGATAATGCAAATAATAAGCAGGTGTTTTTTGTTTGAGAATGCAACAAATAATAAATTGTCTTAAAAATAATATTTTAGTGTTTAGTACAGGGTGTACTAAGGGAAAGTATACTACTACATTGTTTTGCCGCCATTTTGGTAAACATTTCAAAACATTAGTTTTGAAAGTTCATATTTGGCAGTCACGTGATAAATTTATTATGACCGTTAAAACATTTTTATCAAAATTAATCATCGATTACTGTGACGATGGAAAAGATACTTAAAATCTGTGGAAGAAACAACGTATCAAAAAACGCACTATTTATCGTGTAGCGAATGATTTCAAAAAAAGAGGGTTTGTAGGTGATATGCCCAAGCATGGACCACAACGTACTGCAAGATCGGCTGAAACTATTACTGCTGGTCTTGGTCTTCAAAGAGCAACTTTGGCTACAATTTTGCACAAGTATTTGCATTTCTTTCCATTTAAGATTCAGTTAACACAAGAGCTTCTTCCATATGACTATTTTCTCTGCCATACATACGCCAATACTATGTTACAGCTCGCGCATGACAACCCCGATTTTCATTAAAAAATTAATAATGTGTTATGAGGCACATTTTCATTTGGATGGATATGTTAATAAATAGAATAGTCGGTTCTGGGCAATCGAAAATCATCAAATTATTCATGTCACCTTAGCATCCACTAAAAGTGTTGTCACGGGTATTTGGTCACTAGAAATCATTGGACCTTACTTCTTTGAAAATGAAAACGGCGTAACAGTAACTCTAAATGGGAAGTGATACGATTGAAAACTTTTTAACGCCACAACTGCATGTTTTGGGCTTGATTAACATGTGGTATCAACAAGATGGTGCCACTTCGCATACATCCAGGATTACAATGGAATTGCTGCGAGACATTTTTCCACAACAAGTTATTTAAACAAATGGTGTTGTGGATTGGCCTCCACGGTAGCCTGATGTGACTGCTACGGACTTGTTTTTGTGGGCATATCTGAAAAGGTACCTCAAACATAATATTCGTGATGAAATTAGTAAAATACACGCGGTATTTGTGTGAGAATGTAGTGAAAAATGCATATTTAGTTGCTTAACTGTTGCTGTAGAAAACTATGCAGCAAAAACAAATGCAAAAAAAAAAATAAAGAAACGCATTTTCCTTAGCTGACTATGTGTTTCTTTCAAAAACAAGCAAAACAATCAGCAAAGCAATTACTTTGAAAACGTTTGTTGTTGCTCAAGCAGTCAGTTGTTCTTTATTTTTATTTTTGCTAAACTCTTTACTATGAAGTTGTGGCTGGTTATGATTGCTTTTTCTTGCTGTTATTCACCTTAACTCGCTGCTTTTCATCCCTTTTAACATTTGACATGTATTTATGTATTTATTATTCAAAATGCGTAAGAAAATACATTTTAAAAACGTTATTTTATTACACCATTAAATGGTGTTTGTTTTTTTTTTTTTTTTCTTAAAAAGCAAGAGCACAAGAAGAAGCAAACATCAAGTTATTGCTTAAGCAACAGCAAACGTTTTCAAAATATATGCTTTGCTGATTGCTTTGCTGCAAAAAAACACATAGTCAGCTTAAGCATATACGTTTCTTTCACTTTTTTTGCATTTGCTTTATGCTGTTGCTTCGTTTATAGTGAAATGTTTTGTAAATGCTGAGACATTTATTTTTTTATTTGCTGAAAAACATGTAAGCAAAGAAAAGATTTTAGTGCTGTTACTATTTTTAAGCAAGCAATTTGAACCCTGCTTAAAAGGGCTCGCATTTGTGAGGCTAACAGAGGCGGAAATTTATCCGATATTGTATTCCATACGAAATTGGCGAGATATAATAAAATATTTATCAATATAAGATCTATTCCCTTTCATTTAATAAAAAAATATATACAAAGTAGTAAACCTTCCAGTAATAATGTAATGCCATTCTTTAATGGGTCCACTCAGTTAAGACCCTTACGCCCTGAACCTCCTTGATAGGGTTTAATATCATATTATAAACTTGATTGACTACTGCTCAAGGGACTACAATGCAATCCCCTTAAGTTTTATTTTTTATATTGAGCGTTTGTTGGATTTTTTTTATAGCCCTTAGATGGTTTCATCGATATTTTGAATTGGCCGTCTGTCGTTTGCCTGAAGTGTGACTCTGTACCGATTTGTGGTCAGCAACGGACATCTAGTGCATTGTTTTCACTATGAGTAAAAGAAAGTAAAATGGACTCTCTAAATTAACACAGTAATCCAAGAAGAGGCACGGAGAATGAGCACTATTATACGGAATCTTAACCACCACTTTTTATACAGATTTATATGTCAGCTAGACATTTCTGTTATCCAAAAATCATTAGAGATTTATGAGCGATGCAAGTGCTTTGGTTCAACTATATTACAAAATTTAACTTATAGATATTTGCAAGCGCTCAAATCTAACAAAGCTATCAATATAAAAATATGCTTCATTTTTTCTCTCTTGTTACTCCACTCTTCTTCTCTTCTCTTATTCATCGCAATTTTTATCAAACAGAATATAAAAAACTCAAACGAAAAAAAATCAAGATCACTTTACACAACAATGTCACGATAAGTTTTGTTTTTTTTCTCACACGAAACGTGATTTTATCATTGTCAAAATAATTTTAGCACAAATAAGAACACAGCATGATATTAACAAATTTTCCCAAAGGGGGAAAATAAAACTTTTTTTCCTCTCCTGTTAGTTTTGTAAAAATGAAAATAAATCAAAATTGATTTATTATTCCAAAATATTGATGAAGAGTAAATCTTAAAGAAATAACACGAAAACTTAAATGAAAGACAACTTCAGTTAAAAGAAAAAAAAAAAAAAACAAACAAAAGAAGAAAACCACATGTCGTTGTGAGTAAATAAATAAGTTTACCAAAAGAAAAAGTTCCTTTTAAAACGCGTGACATAAGTTTTTTTCTCGCCCATCCTTCGTCTTCTTTTTGATACGATTATTGTTTTCTGCTGTTGTCAGTGGTATGAAACCACAAAAATAACACCAACACTTAACAGCAACAACAACAGCAATGAGAAGAACGTCACCATTTATTGACTACAATATTAAACGAAAAGAAAAACTCATTGTCCGTCCCCTCTCGCGAAATAAAATCAAAAATACTTATAAAATAAAAGTGCTCGTATTCGTTGAGTAAATGGTTACAATATTTTAGTAACATGCAACAATGCGACGAGACATATTGGTGACACTGCGGTTAGTGTTGCTGACATAAACAACACACGAATTGATGGCAAAACGATTATGTTGCAAAATAGTCGTCAGTTGTTTTTAATACAGACCTGAATTGAAGGGAGGCTATTAATACACTCAGAGAAATTATTTATTATCATAAATTAATTTTTTTTTAAGTTCTTTAGTCTTTTAAGTTTTATATATTATAACTGCATCACATCTACTGCGCTAAGCTCGCAGATAAGATAAAACATGTGGGCGAGCAAATAGAGAGGCTGACCAGTTGAAAGGGTCCTACTAAGTTGCTCTAAAATAAACATCTAACAGAAATTATTTAGGCGCCATTTTTATATTTAGGTTACATCTTTGAATCTAAATTCATCAATTGGTGGTGCACAGCATAATACGAGTTCTTAAGCTTTTATATGATGACTTCTTTAAAATCTTTAATGCTGAAGAGAGAAATAAAGATGAATGAAACAAACCCAATCTAGCCGGATATTAGGCCAAAAATTAGTTTTGAGAAATTTTAAAATTTAAGCACGCAGCTGGATAAATTCTGCATCGGTTAGTTAATTTTCAAGGCTTTTGCTTGAGATTTGTCGTTTTCAGACACAGTTAAAATAAGGAAAGTTGGATAAATCGCTTACTTTTTTTTTGAGAGGTTTGCAATATATTTTTTTGCGACTAAACGAATAAAGATTTTGTTTTGTTTTGTTTTATCCCTGTGAAAGGTACTATTATCAGCTACTTATATTAATTTTAAGAAAAACTTTGTTTTACATTTTTATGAGAAAAATTTGGTTCGAAATGAAAAAAAAAAGAATTTTTTTTTTTGATAAATTTTTTTTGTATAAAATAAGAAGTTAAAAGGTTCCTGAGAGTGATCTCCATCGCAGTGGTAATAATGTTATATGCCGCTATAAAATTTACAATCTCTACTTTTATACTGTAGAATAAGACGCTGAGCGTTATTACCTTTCCTACATCCTCCCATCTGCACTTAACGCTGAAGAGGATTCAAATTCGGAAGAGTTATTTGAAGAATCAGACGAAGAAGGACAATGGCTTTCATTAGCATCTTAGTACAAAGGAGAAGTTCTTTAAAATAAATTCAGTATAACAATTTTAAATAAAATTTATATTATGAACAAATTAATTAGTTTCAGATAAATAAAATACTATAAAGTAACAGATTACAAAAATATCGTTTTAATAATATTCTTGGGAGGCGGAGATTGGTAAGGCCTTGGAAAGATTTATAATGAATATTTTTAGGAAATTGGCAAAAAAAAATTTTTTTTTAATTTTCATAGGGGCGTTTTTGGGACTATGATTTGAGGGATACCTCCCGCTGACCATATAAATTAATTTCTATGGTTTTAAGGCGTTCGTAATCCATTTCATTTAATAAAAGCATTCTTTTTTCAAATAATATTTTATTTCACATCCCACAAAAAGGGGCGGGGCAAAATGGCATTTTCGAATGTCCTGAGTCCAACTTTAAGTTTTTAAACAAAATGACTTGAAAATTAAAAAAACTGAATTTTTTAAAGGTAGGATTAGTTCTTCTAAGGGAGCTTTATTCTCCTTGGTCCGATTTTTTCGCACTTTAGTAAATTTTTAGACCTAGTATTAGCTAAAAAAGAAATGCCACCTAGATTGGCAAAATACTACTATGTGCGTTGCTTAGCGTCTTCTTCTAATTCTTTCCCTAAAACTAATGGACTGTGACATCAGAATAACTCATTTAATCTGAATTTGGAATCGTTTTGCACAAGGCAGATAGTTATATTCTAGGAACTTTACCGTTATTTCCTACAAACCCTCCAGGTATCAGAAAAACGGTTCTTTTAGGAGTCGGTATTCATAAACCGGCCACAGATAAAGACAGCTAAACTGTCATTTGCATGTTTCCCTAAAGAAATTTTTTCTATATTTAGAGAACAAATTCAACAACAGACGAAGAACTTCTGTGGAAAGATTTTTACCACGATTGTTTAGGCTTGGGTAGTCTAAGGCTGTGAATTTTAGCATAGATCTAATTCCTCACTATCAGACTTTAATTTTTTCGTAGCGGTGCTCTCATAGCTGTTTTCTTTTTCTTACGTTACATTAGTAACTTCCAGTTTTATAAAAAAAAAAACAAGTTTTGTGGAGTAGAGACTAAAGATAAAGGCAACCAATGTAATAGTCTTTAATGAAAGTATACAAGGAAATGACCTCTTACTAAATGCACTTTTATACATGCTCCTTGGCAACTGATAGCTTTTAAGATTTTGGGCAGAAGAAACAAGGATAGAAACCATTGCAGCACATTGTTGTGGCTCATATTGTACGGGCAGCCTGTGAAGGATACCAAACTCGACATTCTACGCATAAATATATAAACCAATTTTCGATACAACTTTCTAAAAGTATCAACTTCAAGCATAGATCAAAGCAAAATTTTGGTCATCTTGGTCAATTCATTTGGCCATTTCTTTTTTTTTAACATTCCTTCAACTGTTGTTACGAATTTAGCACTTTGAGTGTAAAGATTTAAACAGATTTAAAGCTTTACAAAAATTGCACATGTTGTTTATTTAAGCCGTCTGTCTGTTTGGGGTTAAAAATTGTGATTGCATAGATTTTACTTTTATATTGTGAAGTTTTGTTACTGTTGTTTTTGTTGTTTTATGTGTTTGCTGTGCAAATACATTTATTGTCAAATCATGAGGTTTCCTGCTGCTGCTTTTGCTGTTATTGCAAACAAACGTAAATATACAAAGAAAAAAGAACACGTAACTAACTGAGCCATAATGAAATGTAAGCTGTGATTTGCTGCCATAGTAAACAAGTGGTAACGTAAATCTTTTGTTGGCTTTTTCCCATGCACTTATGGCCAGCAAATAAACGGCAATAGCAGCAACAACATAAACTTCTCCCTTTTATTTGGAAAATACATTAGATGTTTTCAATGTTGCTGCATAAATTCTTCGATAAATCTGTATAACACTAAATTAATGTGCATGTGTGTATGTATGACAAAACAAAAATATCGTCAAATAAAATGACACTTTTTTGTTAATGCTTTTGTTGTTTGTTTTGTTGTCGCTGTAGTTGCAACTCAATCACCTAAACACAAAAACCAATTGTGTCTTTTTCTCTATAGACCATCGTAATTATTTTATGAAACTCTTTTTTACCCCTTTAAAATGTTGCTATTTCAGCCTGTGTTGTTTATTGATGTCCATCGGTTTCTGCACATGCAAATGCCACAAAGTGTTGCGCTTCAATGCCTATAAAAGCCAGTCACCCAGCCATCCAAACATTCAGGCTAAATCTACTCAAGCCTGTGAGGAAATAAAAAAATTAAAAAAAGAAAAAGACACACGAGCCATTTAGTGAGAGAAAATATGGTCGTTTTGAATGCAATACGCAGCTGATGCCTAAAAACTCGTAAATATTATCAAACATGCAGCACACGCACTCATACAAACATACATACGAGTTAGAGACAAGTTCACATTCAAAGATAGAGTAAAAGTGGAAATACTTCAAGCAATTTAGAAATGGTTTGGTTTGAAATACAACATTCTCATATAAATATTATCAAACGAATTAGTTTTTATATCCTGCTTCACAAAAAGTGGAGAAAGGGTATAGCCAAGTCGATTGAGCGATGTCCGTCTATCAAGTTTGCCGAGGCACTACATCAGCTAGAGAAAATTAAAATACGTCAATCGATCAGACATAGTATCTAAAGAGGTGCTATTAGAAATCACCATGATCGATCCATTTCCTTCGAGGAAGCGGGCAAAACACCACGCCTACTTCTAATTTTTTCATATCATTTGGAACAATGAAGAAACTCATAACAAAAAAATAAATATATGGGGCGATAAAGAATTAAAAAAATAAGAAAAATACATCAAGTGAAAAAATTTGCGCTCGCCTATATTTTCCGAGTTACAGGGCTCTGAAATTTTCAAATTTTTTAAAATATCAATATGGGTATCATTTTAAAGCTTTCGATGAGACCTCTGAGGAAATACTAAAATTTTTTGAAAATGCTTAATCGATCCACTAAAAGCCGATGACATTTTTATGTCATTTTATTTTTTAATTTTTTTTTCACCCCAATATTAGCTTTTTTGATTAAAGTTACCGCACTTAACTAGACTTACTTAGATGGTGAAGGTTATATAAGATTCGGCATAGGCAAATATAGCACTCTTACTTGTTTGTTATTGAAATCAATTAATCAATTAAAAGTAGTGAAAGTAATTTTGTGCCTGAGTTCAATTCAAATTATATATAATTATATTAAAAAAGTCTTCCTCAATTTTATTTGTATTTGATTGTTTAAGTCGTTTAAGTTCTGTTTTAGAAGAAGCAAAAATTGGTTTCACCAAAAGTACTTTAAGTATTGCTGTGAAGATATTTTTATTAGGTTTCCATAGGGTAGCCACATTGCAGCTATCCAATATAGAAACCAAATATTTGCATATCGATAATTGAACTCGTTTTTCAATTTGAAATCGAATACCATAAAATTCGTCCACATGATAATCATTATTTCATCCAAAAATGAATGTAATCAATTCTCAGTAATTTATTATAAAATTCTCATGCCTCATTAAAATCATTAGGTCGGTAATCTAGTTAGGAAGTCCTTCCGTCAAAAATGCTTGATTCTACACTAGATTATTTCTTTTAAAATTTTTAGCTGGAATGTAAAAATGAAGATGAAGAAGTTGTTACCTGCACTAACATGTGTAGAGAATAAAAGAAAAAGTTGCGTTGGTTGTAGTTGTTGTAACAGCTCTGCTGCTGTCGAGAGTTTTCTTCTGAAAAGATATAAAAAACTCAATTATGTGCGTATGTGTCACCAGGTAGTTCTAGGAGGTGGAAAATTAGCGCAACTTCAATCGGTGGTATGCATAGGACTATAGGCCTATTGGGACAATTAAATAAATGCAATGTATCGTGAGGGCTTTGAAGGCATGCTGGGCAACGGTTTTAAGTGCCAGAAACTATTCATTCATGGTAGCAGTTGAGGATACTGCACCAATCGGCTCTTAATTGTGCTAGAACTGATCACGTTTGTCTGCGCAAAAGCCTTTCATTTTTCGAAATTTCGGAGGTGTTCGCTTAGGACTTTATTACATCTATACCAATTATGGCTTCTAAAACCGATTTGCGTTGGTAGAGATTATAGCTTGCCGTAAACAGAACATCACGAGCCATGAGTTCAACTCCCATCAACGCCATAAATATAAGTTGTTGAGTAGCTGTTAAAAAAGCCAAATAAATGCAAAACACCTGCAGCATCGATTATAAGAAGGAATGCAATTGCTGTTTTTCCGCGGTAGATGAGCTGTCGGTAGGTCCTTTAAACTTACAAGAGGATTAGATCAGACAACTAAGACGCCTGAGTAGTTAAGAAAAGCCACTCGAATCTCAAATCTTAAAGGGGCATGGGTTATTGGGAAAAGTATCTACATACCAGCAGTGTCTAGAAGTCTTGGCTAAGTTGGTTAAAAAGGACTTGCCTGGTGAGTTCAAATCTCGCTAGCATTAGTAATTTTTTTCCCGCTATTTCTTTTGATTAAAATTTACATTAGGATTGAACGACCTAGTTAGCTACTGCTATCCCATCGAGCTAAGTTTTACTGTTTAATCAGAAATATCACGTTCAAAATTTGTTCGCAGTAAATTTCATATATGCAGAGATATTTTTTATTCAAATGCCTGTTTTTCCTTCATTGCAGTTCGTTACATTATGCAGCTTTTTTATTGCTAGAGTGGACTAATCTAATTTGCATAATATTTCCTTGACTAAGGCATGGAAGCAATCTGTGTAACAGGTTGTCACAGTAGGGCACCATATATATTGTTACGTTTTTTTTTAAATTTTTTTGACAAACTTACGGATTCTTTTGATTACAAATATCACTGTGGCACACTATAAGTTCAGTATTTTTTACTTTATGGCTCTATCTGGCTATAGTTCTTGATCCGGTCTCGTAGTTACTAAACATGCGTTATTACAAACGCAGCCATCCACGCTACACTACTATGTTACTCCGGCGAGACATGAACCACTCGATGCCTTGTTTAGTAACCTAAACCGTCAGACACAGACCACTTCGCCTTACATCAAACCAGTCATCCACCTTTAATCCAATAGCCATCTGTCGCACACTGTTGCTACTGCTGCTACTTCTCTGTTCTAACCGCTCTCGCGTTCTTACTCTTTATTGAAAGGATCCCCTTGACGATTATCTGCTGCTTTTATATTAAATAGACGTCTTTAATAAATTATCTGCCATTTTTTTACACACAATAATTGCCTTCCGGAAAGTTTGTGCTGCTGCCTATTAATTTTTAATTGCCTCATACGATTATTATTTTTCCTTTGTGCGCATGTCTGATGGTGGCCTCGAACTCATGATCTTCTGGTTTACAGCACGCATCTCTACCAACACAGGCCATCGAGGCTGCTTTACTTTTGTTAGCTAATTGTTTTATTATTCTATACACACACCATTAGTGGAAGTAACTTATTCAGCACGCATATACGGACAACAACAACAGGGGTTGCCAGATGTTATTTTTGTAACAAGATTAAAAAATATGTAAAAAAAAAGTATTTTACAAACTATGGTTTGACTTAAGATTTAATGCACAAAACTATAAAAACTGCAATTCTGAGATTTTTCGTTAATATTTTTGGGAATTAACCGAAATTTGTTTCTATAATTCCACGTTTCTTCATTACATGAATTATATACCCAAGAGAAGGTTTTTTTATTTGCAGTTTCTATAAATCTAAATCTAAATCTAAATAATTTCCAGTTAGCGGCAAGAGATATTTTTTTAAATATTTGCAAAATAAAGGTTTCAAAGTTTTTTAAGGCCTTTTCATGTACAAATGATTTTCTAATTTTAAAACATACACACATGCTTTACTTACCACTAATACTATTATGTAAGACAAAATACATTGCCTTATTCAATAAATGTTAAGTGTAAGCTATCAAAAATATACACATTTATATATTCTTCAAATCGAAAACTGTTTTAGTTCATTTGTATTTCCAACTTTTTTCTAATGTATTGTAATACTCCAATACTTTATAATTTTGCACTCTTTGCTAAATCTCTACATGCGTTCATTCATTAAGTCACTCATTCTTTGAAATACCAAATTGGTTGGTTAAAGTTCATGAAAATGCAATTTTTATTTGTCCTGTCCTGTTCTATTCTGTCCTGACCGAAACCGACATATTAACAAACGCACTTTTCACAATGAATTTTATGAGCATTGCCACATTTGTAGACATAAAATACGTTTGTTTCCATTGAAGCAAATTCAGACCAATAAATAGTAAACTGTTATTTAGTTCAAGCAAATGAAAGAGAATGCGTTCAATTTAACGTTGGACAACAACTTATGAGGCGAAAGTTTTTTTTTTTAATTTGAAAATTAAAGATCTCTTGCAGGAAAGCAATTTTTACAACACTTTGTTTTACAGTATCTTTTTCATTTACTTGAATATTAATAAATGAAACTTTTTAGCTCAAATGGTTTACGGAGATGAATTTTAATTTACTCTATTTTGTTAGAACAAAGCATACTGACACAGTATCTCAATGCTCTAAAAATATATGGACTTTTCGATATGAAATAGTTTTCGGTTAGCTGTTCTGTTGAGCCAAATTTTTCCACAATGCTGAAATCAATTTTCTATTTTTACCAAAGTGTCTTAAATTGGGATAAGCTGTATTATAATATGTGACAGAACCCCGGCACAGTACTAAGAATGATTACATAAGATTAATATTAATTCTAAACAAGGGAACCACTTTCTTATAATAATCTCATCTGTCAGACGTTCCATAAACTTATTCTGTTGCAAATAATTTCTAACTGCCATATTTACAAAAAAACTAAAATACATTTCAAATCTATTTCAATATTCTATGCAGGGTATAAAATTCAGCAGCACCAAAAATTTTTTTTGACTGGCGCCTGAACTAAAAGTAGTTCTAGTCTTTATTTTAAACAATTTGACTGCTTAAAATAGTTACTCTGAGCACACACAACTAAAAACCAACTGAATTCAGTCTACTATTTTTAGCAGCAAAACGAACACATAGCGACTGAGTTTTGAGTTTTTAAGTTAACAGTACGCAACTGAGAACCCAGTTTGTGTGCGTTTAGCAGACGTAGTTATGTTTTTTTTTTATATTTTCAGTTGACGTAAAATAGAAAACTTAATTCAGTTGTTTATTTTCAGCATGTAACTGAAAAAAGTTGAACTGCTTAGTAAAACGTGACTGCTAATATCAGTTTTTCGAAACACTGATTCTATGATTACAGTAGTAAGAATTTTTTTTGTAATGGTTATAAATTTAACTGCTTGTAATGCACGTATTAAATTTGTTACTACCTTTAAACAAAAAAAAAATGAGAACGTTCTCATCATTAATATCATGGAATGGCAATGAGACTACCCAGCAAAAAATTTTAGAAAAGGTAATCGAGTGTGGAATTAATCATTTTTGGTAAAAGATTTTCCAACTAAATTATGCCTTTTAACAGGGCATAAGACTTTTATAATCAATTAATGGAAATTGACTACATTGATTATTGTAGGAAATTATGATGATCATTAGTACATATTCTCTTTTAACTTAAAGAATTAGTTCGATTACTACTTCCTCTTTGGCGGACTAATGTAATCTGCCGTATTCATAGAAAATCAAAATAGATTTGAAATATATTTTAATACAAATTTGTAAGAAAAATTTGTCATAAAAAATATTTCAAAGTTATTTTATTTTCTATGAATACCGTAGAATGTGTTTTTAAAAGCAAGAAACAAAATACGACAATCACAAAAGCATCATTTTTAAGTAATGTTTAATTTTTTTGCTGGGTAATTTGAAGTTTACACATTATGAAATTGCCTTTTGTACAGGGGTGCCAGAAAATTTTGATAAGAAATCTGCACTTTTGCCCAAAAAAATCGGCTTTATCGACACTTTAGTTTCCAAAAAATCGGCAAAAAAAACGGCCAGTCAAAAAACGCATTTTGGATACAATAAAACATATTTTTATTAACTAAAAGTATCAACTAATTTATCATTTATAAGATTTATGTTAAAAATTAATATGTTTACATATTTAAATCGTAAGTTATAATTAAAAATTGATAAAGTTATTTACAATTTTGTTTATTTTAGTTTTGTTATATTTTGATGCTTATATTACCTCTTTAGCCAATGACCCCAAATACATCGCATAAAATTTAAAAAAATGATCTTTATTTATAAATTCCGTTAAATAAAGATCATCGTTTTTTACAAAATTACCAGGCAAAGTTCTTAGAAGCCTTTCCATATGGCTGTGTTGTGTATTTCATTTGACTCACTTTAAAATATTCGGTTTATTCTATTAACAATTTTAAGAATATATTTAAAAAGGATAAATATATTCAATTTGGTTATTTAAATTTTTTAGATTTGTTTTCGCTGTATTGATTTGATCAACACTAGCAGTAAATTAAAAGTACATTTTTAATGCCTCATACAAATAAATCTAGTATTCAAACATCCACTGCTTTAAGCGACAGCCATCTGGTTTAACTTGGGTGCTGCAGTTTTTGGTGTTATTTCTAGTAATTTTTCAATGTTTTGAAATCAATTAAGTCTTTCTGTAATTAAAGACAAGCCATGTAATGGATATAATGCAAGTGAATACCAAGCACATTTCATCTATATACATATATAAAAATGAATGTCTGTATGTCTATTTATTTGTGCTTTATAGGAGGCCAAACCCTTGGACCGATCTTCCTGAAATTTTCACAGCATGTTACTGTGACTCTGGAAGGAATAATAGGCTATATCAAGTTTTAATTGAACAACGGGGCGTGGCACCGCCCATATAACCCAAAAATTTAAATCGCCTTATTTTGGCCATTTTTTGACCTACGTCGACGATATTTGGTACATATGGTATTGGCATAATTAGGAATACGTACCAGGAGAAAAGTGGGTGGGACCACGCCCCTTTTTAGAAAAATTAAAAATCGTAATATAGTCTTAACTACTGGACCAATCGTCATTAAATTTTCGCAATACTTTTAATTTTATTTAATAACGAGGGGGGTAGCGAAGCACACCGGGTTCATCTAGTAATAAATAAATTTAAAATATCTTTTAATTTTTGCAACTGAATTACTGGAACCTGTCATAACGGCAACACCGAATCCTATAAAATCGAACTTGTCATTTTCGTGATTTTGCGTAAAATTTGTACAAGCCTTTGCCATAGCATTATCTACTTTTATCAATCGATGAAATACTTCTGTATTTTTAAGTTTACACATATACGTGCAACCAAACACAGTGATTTAGTGTTGCATAGATCGGTTGATTTACTCACGCCTGCCAGAGCTTTTTATTTAAGAGCTCATATAAAGCTAAAATGGGTTTTTTCTAATGACGTTTTTATAACAGCTGACTTATTAACAGTTGTTTCTTTCTAATTTTACAAGTATTCTAGTGTTGCTTAAAATTAATAAATTATTCTAAAACAAAAAAGGTTTCCCTGTTACAGTGTTTGTTAAAAAATCGGCATTTTTCGGGCGAATATGGCAGGCCTGAATTTTTCTCAGATATTGCTTGAAAAAAAGTGATATCTATCTCTCTCCCTCTCTTACTCTCTCTCACTCTCTCTTTACCATCCAAGCCTCTCATTTTATAAACCTTTTGCAGAAATAAGAAAAAAAAATTAAATGATGACAGTAAACCGTAAGAAAAATGTATTATTGTAAATAAAAAATGTGTAATTTAAAATAATTTCAAACAAATTTACAATTTAAAAAATGTTATTGAATTTCCCAACAAAGTCTTTATGTATTTGGAGAAGTCCATGACAAAACGTAATAATTTCACTTTTTCAAAGTTAAATTTTTTACTGCATATCAAATTTGAAAAATACATCAAATTATTCTAGATGGTTTAAAACATACCAATATAAAATAAGTAAGAGTGTTATATTCGGCCCTTAATGGGTTAAGCATTTTAAAAAAATTTTAATATTTCCTTAAAGATCTCTTCAAAAGCTTTTTAATGATACCCATATTGATATTTTAAAAAATTTGAATATTTTGGAGGTTCGTAACTCAGAAAATATGGGCGAGAGTCAATGTTTTCACTTAATGTGTTTTTTTTTTCTTAGTTTTTAATTCTCTATCGGCCTATATATTTGTTTTTTTTATTAGAGTTACTTCTTTGTTCCAAATGGTATGAAAAATTAGAGTGTGTTTTACCCGCTGCCTCAAAGGGCTTGGACCGATTATGCTGTCTTCCAATAGCACCTGTGACGACACTATGTCTGATCGAGTGGTGTATTTAAATTTTCTCTAGCTGATCTAGTGACTTGGAAAACTTGATTTAAAAACTAGCACGAACAAACAGACGGACTCGCTCAATTGACTTCGCTATACATAAGAAGTCAGAATATATATACTTTATGGGGTCGGATATGGATATTGTAGAAATTACAAATGGAATAACAAACTTAGTTATACCCTTTTGCCCTGTATACAGCCAGCTCATCCTAATGCATTTTATGTATATTAAGCTAAATTTTAATTTTACTTTAATGCACATTAGTTGCTAAATACGCTTCATATAATCATTTTTAATAAAAACAAAACTTAATTGTTCTCCCTGTAATGTATTTTTTTTAATAATTACAACAGCTTCTTAAAAAAAATATCGTGCAGAAAACAAACCACTACCAAATAGTTTGTTTATAGCCTCAAGGCTAACAAATTTCGTCTACAGCATTGTTTGGATTGCTTACAAAATAAAATTGTATATTTTCTGCGTATTTTTGTTAACTTTTTTATAATAATAAAAATAATAAGAATCTTCTTTTGTTAAAGCAAAGATTTATTTCTTGCGGTAACAGGCAGCCTAAAAAAATACAAAATAATGCAAAATAACAGAATACAAAAAGAACTAAAACTGTGAAAGGAGTTTAGAGGAATAAATATTTACAACAACTAAAGCCAAACAATGTATGCAAATGATGTCCTTTTTACTATAATTTTAAGACATAATGAAAAACATTTTATACGCAAACAAAGTAACAAAGGAACAAAGCATTTTTGTTACACAGTTTATTATTAAGTTATTATTGAGTCAATAAGGCAACAGATAAAAAAATAATAACATCTTAAGCATGAAAACAGAAACAAATTACAAATAAAACCGCAAATTGTATTTGGTTTTTGAAATTTAATGAATTGAATTATCAAATTGACTTAATAAAAATATTTAAAAAGGAAAAAACAAAATTTTTAACATATGTTTGTACATATTAATCTTTATTATGCATACATTATAATATGCGATGTCTTCAATGTCAAATATATGTAAGTCTGTCTGGATAGGGCTAAGAATTCCAAGAAAAAATTTACCTTGTTACAGAATTTGTTTTCTTCTAATGGAATTTTTAATACATAACTAAATGTTCCTCTTCATTTAAGGGCTATAGCCCCCTGCAGAAAAATTTTCAAAAGCTCTCCTGCTCATTATTTTTGTCTTATTTTACATATATGCAAATATTAACCCTTATCGGTCGTACGTCACCTCTGACGTGACAACAGTACTTTTCTGCAACGGTCGTATGGCACGTGTGAAGTGACAAGGCGAATTATGTCGAAACATACTGTCTATTGATGAGATTTGTTTTTAAAATGCATTCATTTCTTCAATTTACCGTTACCATTTGAAAATACGTATTTACCGTTACCGTTTGAGCATAAGAATGTTTTCAGTTTGTCGTTATCAGCAGAGCATTTAACTTGTGCAATAAACATACTATTGTTTTTTTTTTTCATATTTGTTAAAAATAACTACAACCTGGTGAGAATCAAACGTGTGAAAAGTCGCGTCCGATAAGGGTTAAAAATGCTTATAAACAAATTTTATACCGAACTAAAGAACAAAAATGTCAACATGTATGTAAACATTTTTAATTATTACATATAAATCCTAGTACTCTGTTCGATTTTGCGAAAAATGTTGAGCAACTTCCATTGTTTCGCTTGAAAAATTTGACAATTAGCTACTAGTGCTAACACCGTGTTTTAGAAAATAATTTTCGTTTTTATAGCCTTCAAGAATTTCACATTGTCTGGAAAAAATTTAAATTTTCTGAAACCGAAGAGAAATAAATACTCATTCACCTCCTCCAAACTCATGGAATTTTAATTGCAGTAATGAGCAAATGCTTTTTTCCGTCAATAAATTATTTTTTGTCTTTTTCTCTTTTTGAATATCCACTTTTTTTCATTTTTCTTTTTTCAGTTTTTTGAACACAAAAAAATTAATCAAAACAAACGATCTGAGAAAATTGTTTTTAAAAAATTCCGTACGAAAAAAGTGGTGCCTATGTTATTTCGTAGTTGAAAAAATGTTGCCAAGAACATTTTTACGTTGGAAAACTTGCTGCGAGAAACATTTTGTGACTAATTTACAATTAAACGGGAACTACTTCAGCAACACTATTTCTTATTTATTTCGGAGTAATTTTTTTATATTGACTGTTTAAACATTTCACACGAAATGATGAACAAAGTACTATGCTTAAAACGAGAAAAAAATCATGATGAGGCAAAGTTTAGATTGTGCCTATTGCTTAAATATATGATCTACATACATGTGAGTGGTATCAAAGGTAAGCTTAAGACTTCTGGAATAATAATATTATAACGATTGTTTTCACGCTTTATTTATTAAATGTCATTTACCTCAAAAACGCAAAGAGATGTTCTAGCCAACAATTCAGGATTTAAAAATCCATTTAAGTTTTTTTAATCCGTGCTTTGTACTCAAAACAATTTTACGATAATTTATAAATTATAATTTATAATTTTTTTAGTTTAATGGCAATGTTTGGATAGAGCCTGGCAGATACCCATTATAATTTTTGTCCTAATTTTTCTTTAATTCGCAGGTTTTCTTTAAAATAAATACATGTCTTAAAATAAAAAGAAGATCTTTAATAAGCACGCCACTCTTCACTCCGTGCTATTTTTTATTTAATTATCCCGATTAATTAATTACCGTTATTGATTATTGAGGGTCAAAGCACGTCTCGATGGCCATTTCGTTATCGCCTACTTAATTCTTCAGGAAACTTCTGACAAACATTTTAAATAAACTAAAGATCTTTGTCCAAACAATAAAACAAAGACAACAATCAAATTTTAAGCAAAAACAACAATAACCAACAGTAATTCTATTTTTCTTTCTCCCCTGTATACGGCAGAATTTTTTTCGGCTCTTATATACAGTTGAAAGAGGATGAAAAATAAAATATCGGGACAATTAAATAAAAAATAGTACGAAATTTGTATAAACATTAAATATTTAAAAAATATTCTGGTGTCTTTAATTAAAATCTTCACATTTAAGTTAAAAATAAACTTTTTATGACATTTCCAAAAAATTATATGCCAAAGGTATCCAACTTTGGCGGCCTTCTCAAAAGCTCCTATTTAACCTAGGGGGCCGACCGGTCGCACCTTTTTTCAGAAACTCCTCTGTTTAACACCTGTGAAATTTCATTAAGATATTTTCAGTGGTTTATGACATACCGAATTTCATCTACAATAAATCAATTTCAAACACCTGTAGGGCGTCAGTTTGCGCCTCGTCGGTGAAGGTTGGAATCGATCATTTTATAAGTCGCGTATTTGCTGATGTTACTATCTAAATAAATAAGGCGAAGAAAAGAGGACTCTTTAAAATAATACCTAAATTAAAGGAAAGGAAAAGGAATTAGCAATCAACAGAAATGCGATGCAAGCTTTCATTACTGTCGGCCTCCAATTTAGATAAAAAGTTATCCTTGAAGTTGAGCTCTACACAAGTGACACTTTTTCCCCCAAATTCTTATGCAAATTTTATAAAAATGCCCCTGAAGATAACAAAGAGATGGTAGGAGCGCACTAAAGAAGATGGTCAATGGGACCTTGAAATAGGTGAAAAACATTTAACATCCCAGTTCTCTGGGAGGTCAAGTAAATTGATGGTAAAAAAACTTCTCGATAATTGGAGCATCGGCAAAAAAATCCAGGGCTACAAAAGTTTGAGTCTGGTACAATTACTGAAGAAGTAGAGTAGACGAACATATTGCATAGACTGACATACACTCCCCTCTAAAGGCTGAGCAAAGTAAAATAAGTAAGAAATATTAGTGTTTTGCTGATAGATCTTCTATGAAATGAAGAGCGGGTGCAGGTATATATAAAACAAAATTAAACTTGCGTAGGGCTTTGCATTTGAGAGACTACGTATTCGTTTATCATGCGAATATATACGAGCGGGTGCAGACGAAAAAGGACTTAGAGTATGGTATGTACGGCTAACGCCGAAATTAGCACGTAAAGTCGTCGTCTATTTGTCAATTTTCAATCCCCCACATAATGTATGAAGCAAACCTAAAAAGTGCGGTGTCAATGACTTGCAATTAATAATTGACAAAGTACAGTTGACTGCTTGTTAGTTTTTCTAGAATTAATTTTGTTGTTGTTGAAAAGTTCGTGTATGAGTCAAACTCAAGCTTGGTGGATTTTATTTTTCTCTTTAGTCGGTTTTTTCTAAACAAGATAAATTTATCTTGTGTAATTCAGTGTTGCTGTTTGGTTATATTTTTAAAACTTTTTAACTCTTAAATGCTCCATGTAACATACTTTTATTTACTTATATATTTTATTTGTTATACTTGGTGAAATTTCCGTAATTTTTGGTACATACACTAAATAAAATAATTATGGATGAACTTATTTCGCGCGGAATTATAAGTACTCTGTTTAAACTTGTGAAATTTGTTAGCAACTTTAGTTATTTCTCTTGCAAAATTTGACAACTAGCTAGTGGTACCGTACTAATATACCTTAATTTAGAAGAAAGTTTTTGTTTGATTGCCTTAAAGAAGTACCGGATTATGTTATGGAGAAATTGTCAGTAATCTTATGTTCAAAGAAAAGGTTGATTGAATTAAAAAAAATCCTTCTTTAACTAATTTTATTTAAAGGCAAAAGAGTCTTGATTTGTGCCCGGTCGTTCGTTTCAGTGACCGGTCTTTTTCAGTCATTTATTAAAGACTGCTCTGTTCGTTCAAGTCGCTCAATCGCTCAATTTGAACGATTGATCGAATTTGAATAACGATCCTCATTGTGTTTTGTCTTTTTATCGAAACCATAAGTATACAGAGGTGAAACCCTTGGCAAATAGAAAACAATATCTGTAGGTTCTTCTGAGAGAGATAAATATAATGCTTTTTCATTATGAAGAATGGAAACACAAAGTACAAAGAGTTCTTTCTTACAAAAAAAAAGGAATTATTGCTCGTGGAGATAAAGAGTTTACTTATATGATTGCTTCAAAATATGATATGGTGTGGCTTTACGAGATTAAACATCAAGTTAAAACAACTTTGAATGTGCATATTTTCTCAACGCAGAAATTGTGATCTGTGCCCGCAGTGCACCATCATTGTTTGTGTATTAATACACTGAAAAGCCTAGAGTTGGCTGAACAGACTCATCTGAATGTACAATCGCGACAAGCTGAAACAACAAAGAAGTATGTTGCAACAAGGTGTCTTGATGGTGTATTCGGCAACAGCACATTTGCACAGTGTCGTCAGTAAAATTTTACTCGCTAAAACTGACTGATTCTATAATCTAACAGCCCTGAGATAACAAAAGAATGGATGTCATGAAAAAATCGTATGTTAAAATAAATTTAAAATAATTTATGTTTAGCTTTTAGCACCAGTCTATCAATACGTTGTACTTTTCTAATGGAAGAGGAGGCAAGCTTGTAGATGATTGTATGATGGTTAAAAGCTATTGATTTGCTGACGCTGAGATTTCCAGTAGATCCACCTGTTAGTCTTAACAAATTTTTTTAATAATTACATTTTGTCCGATTTTCTCAACCTCTGTAAAATGCAACCGAATTTCGCTTCTTTTTCTCTGTGCCATTTCTATTTAGTATATTTAAAATCACTTTTATTAATTTAAATATTACAACTTTTCGATTGAAAAAGAAACACTATACCAAAAAACTTTTTGGAAAAAAGACTTTTTTAATTCAAATTAAAATGAAATAAGTACTTAAAAACGTACATATACGACAATTTATTTTAATACACAAAAATCAACTGAAATAAAAGAACATGACAAAAAACACGATACAAACACCTGAACGAAAGTGTATCATACACCATTATAATCCGTACACTATTGAACGAATGAGGTTAAGTCATTTGTTCAATTTATTCCGTACGCTATTGAACGAAAAACCCTCAGTTAAATGAACGGATCATTTCGTTCACTTGAGTGATTTGATCAATTTAATCCGTTCGTTCACGAACGACACAGCTCTAGAAATCAATTAAACTTTTTTAAAGGAAAAGAGTTACTTTCTTGTCCTCCTTTGTCTTAAATTAGCCAGAAAATCACAGACGGCATCAAATAAGATGTGAATGTCTTTAAGATCCTATTTGTACACAAATGCGGATAATTACACGGGAAAAAAATTTACTACTTTCAGCTAGAGGTCAGAAACTATTGGTCGATTGTTTTAAGCAATTATTAAATTTCGCTTCAAAAGTTTTTTTTTTGCGATTGGATCTGTACCACGTCAATTTTAGATATTTTCAAATTAACTAAACAAAATTCAAATTAACCAAAGAAAAAAATATTTCAACTTTTTTTTTAGTATTTAAGTACCACTCTTAAAAACATAAACAGACTCTTGATGTGATTTTAATGATACAGTAAAAATAAGTTTTTATAACGTGTAATTTAAACTCAATAAACGAGGAACTTTAATCCCACACTAGTTAAATTGTTAGTTTTGAAATTTATGTCTATCAATCTAACACTATTTGCCAAAAAGGAAAGTAGAACACTGTAGAAATATATATAAAAAACAAAAACTAACAAAGTCAGCTAACTGGAACGCCTACAATAAAAACCACAAAGCGCCATTATTAACACATCATAACTTGAGGGCATAAAGTGACCTCAGTTTGCAAGAAGAGCGAGCAAGAGTTTGGCTTAAGTTGATTGCTAAAACATAAGGCTGTTGATTACGGTATTTGTGATGATGATGATGAAGAGACGGCAAAGAGTGAAGATGGTGATAATGACGATGATGGCTTGCATGCAAAAAGCCATAAAACAGCTGCCATCAATCAACAAGATGCGAAAGAGATGTTCGTTTAACAACGATGAGCTTCACAAAATGCAATAAATGGATGTATCTTATATATAAAAGATTTGTATGTAAGTTTAAAAAGCCATAAACCATCCAGGATTTTAAAGGCAAGAAACAAGCATAATATGTCGGTCCATCCGTCCGTCCGTCCGTCCAAACATCCATCTATTCATTTATTCAATTGCCTGTTGATGCTCAGATTTAAGTTGCTGTGTTGTTTAAATCGGTTTGTTGGTTTTTCATCTTGGCATTTTTGTTTTTGTGATTTTTGCCAAATGACTGACAGTATGGACTGTCATGACTCTTAGCGATTATTTATTCATAACACGAGGTCTAAAGTGATTTTAAATGAGACTACAATGACTACCTTCTATAGCAATTTTAATGGGTGCCAGTGATGATGATGTTACTGGCTGGTGTTGACGATGATGATGAAAGAGGAGGTGGTTTTATCAGCAGCCATTAAAAGCCTTAATAAAAAATTTTTCAAAAACAATTTTATGCAAAGTTTGAATATTTCCAAATATTCTTTTGATGCTTTTCACAATTTTAACTGCAGCATGTTGTTGCATGAAAGCATTAAAAAAAATAAAATCAAAATGATTTTTAAATAAACTAAAAATGTGGCGCCTTTATGTTTTTGTTTTTTTTATGAATGGCCGTTACTGAGGATGATTTAAATTAAGAAATCACTGTCAAAAAATCTGTTTAATTTTTCATTTGAGGCGCGTTTAATAAACTTAACGTGGGTTTTGTTTTCTTTTTTTTTTCTCTTTCAGTTGTTCTCTTGTAGTTGTTTGCAGTCATTTCTCTGTTGCTAGAAAAAAAGCAACTGCAAACAATCAAACGGAGCGCATCCAGCCGGACTTAACGAATCATCAACATACAAAAAGTAAACTTACAATTTGTTAGTATTTGGAGGCAGATGATGTTGTTTTCTTTTTTCATCATAAAAGTTTCTTGTTGTTGTAGTGTCTTTTGTCGTTTAACAGTGGATTTTTGCACAATAAAAACTTTCGAAAAAACAAACAAAAATTTCATGTTTTTGTTCCCAAATAACATCAAGCACTGTCGAAGTTGCTTTTCAAAATTATTTAAATAAAGATTTTACATGCATTTTTAAGATTTTAAAGGTGCAATTTATTTCAGTTTTAATTTTTGAAGTTCAATTAGTTAATTTTTGTGAATGGTAAACTGAAAATAAAAAAAAATATAGTTTAGCGCTTTCATGGTTTTATTCTTTAGTTAACAATAGCTCCAAATTATAAAAACAAAGCTCTTGGAAACTTCATAAGCAACAAACAAATTTGGTAATTTAAAATTCTTGCTCACAAAATATTAAATGCGGTAAGAAAAATCCAATAGAAATTTTAAAAGAATTTTTAAAGAAGTTGTTCGATTTAATCCCAAAAAGCTTACTTTTCTTTGAAGATATTATTGAATGGTTCATTTCAGAAAAATAGACTAAATTCTTATGAGTCTAAAGGAAGCTTAAAAAATTAATATTATGGTGAGGGAGAATTTTTCAGGACAACTGATAAAGGGATGCTCATAATTTTCTGAGCGCTATAAATACGTTATACCAAACATAAAGAAGAATAAAGGTTCGCAATGGAAAATTTTTAAATAAACAAATTTTTAATACCAAATTTTTAGATTAAATTTTAAACGTTTTGAGTTCGAGATTGATTAGTGAAGCTGAAAGCAAGTCTCGATTGCCATTTCGCTACCACTTCTCACATAATATTATCAGCCCAATCATGAATATTCTCACGGAATTTCTTTCCCACGGAAAAAATTTTTCTCGAGATAAGATTCCTTCAATTATGAATTCCGTGGGAAAAAAACGATAAGAAAGTGGCATCATCGTAATTTGAAGGGAGATATTTTTTTATTTTTATATAATTTTTATTTTATAATTTATAATACCTACTTTTTTCTTCCGAATTTTTGTCACTATCTGCAGTCAATCAAAAAGGGGAAAATTTATAATTGGTGAAAAGGGAAAAGTGAAATTACTCGCACGGAATTTTTGTTTAAATTGGGCTGTATATAAAATAAAGACTTTTGTCTAAACCTTCAAAAATTATTATCGGTGAGTTTAAAATTCTTTAGGCATGAATCCAGTCTTATAATTTTAAATTACGTAAATTTTATGTTATTAACGCTTTTCTTGCTTTTTTATCTGTTCTTCTTATGTATGATATGTCGACTCGTCTTTGATGTAAGGAGAGATACAGTACAGCCTAGACAGAAACTACGATCTACAAGCCTGTGTACCGCACGATATATGCTGCATGTTTAAAAGCCTTGACAGTCGAATATTGCACACTAGAAGTGGAAGGAAGTGCCAACGGGCACCACACCTATACGCCGAAAAATACCAACAAAAACCAATTACTAAAAATTTTTAATTGCTCAATCATATTTGCTTTCCATAACTGGCCTGTGATCCTGATCAAGACTGTACAGGTGCAATGCGGCCGGCCGGCATGTTTACAGCAGAAATATACATATTCGTTAATGCATTTTGAAAATATTGTTACGAATAATAAAATCTGGCAACTCCTGTAGTTGTTTCCGTATGAGCGTGGTGAATAAGTTAATTCAACAACCAATGGTGTGTGTATAGAATAAAAATCACAATTAGCTAACAAAAGCTGAGCAGCTTAATGGCTGCGTGGGTAGAGGTGCGTACTGCAAAACAGAGGGTCCTGAGCTCGATATCGGCTTCGGACATGCGTACAAGGGAAAGTAACAATTGTTGTAGTGCAATTAAAAATTAATAAACAGCAGTACAAACCTCCCGAGAGGCAAAAGACAATTATTGTGAAAGCCATGGCAGATAATTTAGTGAAGACGTCCAATTTAATATAAGAGTAACAGATAATTGTCAAGGATAAAAAAAAGTAAGAACGATAGCGGTTAACACGGGGAAGTGTAACAGCATAACAACAGTGTATGGCAGACGTGTGTTGTGGCTACTTGATTAAAGAAGATGACTGGCTTAATAAAAGGAGAAGTGGAGATGTCTGTGAATGGTTAAGGTTACTAAACATGGCATCGAGTAGTTCATGTCTCGCCGTTTTGCGTTTGTAGTAATAACTCATGTTTAGTAAATACGAGACCAAGGGTTCACAAGGCCGGTAGGATCAAGAAGTATAGTCAGAGAAAGCCATAAAGTAAAAGAATACAGAAATTATAATGAGCCACATTGGTATTTGCAATCAAAAGAATCCGTACGTTTGTTCCAAAAGAGGAAAAAGCGTAACAATATAGTAAAATTGCGATATACGTACAGCAATAAAGCGAAAGTAGCATTAATTTGTATAACTACAGCGTTACTATCGGAATACCTTTAATTCATTTTCATTTTTCTTCAAGCAGACGTAGTAGTACATACTGTTTAAAAATTTCAAGCATCTGTCTATTATGGTTTAAAAGATAGAACACATTCGTCAAATTTATGAATATGAATTGAATTGTTTAAAATTTATTTTTATATTAAACACATTTCTACATACTCTGTGTGAATTCTCGATGCCTGCCTACTACGATTGAAAAACTAATTCCATATAAGTGCAATTTACGTCAATATTGGGACACCCTTTGATTTAAATTTTTCTACTTGTTGCTACAGCAGTATGACAGTATGTTTTTTAATCTAAATCTAATACCTCAGCCATGTGTTCTAGGCACTATAATGTAAGAGCCACTGCATTCCTAAAGCGGTCATAACTATTTTTTCATTATTATGATAATATTCTCTAATTAAAAAATTTTTCTTAAGATAATCGGTCTGATTCAGTACTGAAAATTGGGATTCCTTGTTTAAAGAAAACTGTTCGCGTACTAAAAGTTTGAGTAAAAGCGAGATCTTTTGGAAGAATAAAATTTTATTTCTTCCAGCACGAAACTGTCCAAGACTTTTCTTCAGGTAGGTAAAGTAAACTAAAAAAGAATCACCTGGATGGAAAGTAAATAAAAATTATGTGTTTCATGATCAAAATAAGTCCAACAAAAAAAATTTTTTTAAGTCTTTTTCAATCAATTAAACTTCCAAAATATGCTTTGTTCTATGATCAACTACATGTATATTTTGTTTGATATCTTGTCTTTGGATCGAAATTGTGTTTAACTCTTCAGCTTTTTGTCTATAACCGAAAATAATTTTTGTTTTTTCTAATTTTATCAAAGTTTACTCAAATATTCAGGATCGCAACCAATAGCTTATTTTCACGTCAAGTTGCATATAAAAAAAAATCCAAATTTTTTGTTAAAAACTCTCAATCGAACAATTTCAGCAAAAAAACAAAAAAAGGTATTAAAGCTACTGCAATGTTCCATTAATAATTTAGCATAAATATCAAATTTATTTTCTAAACGAATATTAAAAAATAACAAGAAGCAAAGCAATTTGGCCTGAAGCGATTAGAGCCTAAGATTAGAGGCATTCGACTAACTATCAAATATGTATATGAAAACACACATACGAGTATAAATCACATGTCAACATGACAGAAAATACATTTGTTAATACTTCAATTTCATTTACAAATACTTGTATGTGTGTGTGTGTTTTAATAAATATGGATACAAAACTGAAAAAAATATAGTTAATCCTCCCTTTGGCCAAAAACTTTTAAACCGAAAAAAAATAAAAATTTTTCTGAAGACGTACACAAACACCAATGACGGGCTTGATCTGAGATTTATGACGATAATAATTATAAATTTGTTAATTGATTTATTGTATGAATACAAACACCTTCCATAAATAAATGCAAGTTTTTATAAAGAGAAAAACAAAAGAAACATTAAAAAAAAAATAAGAGTTTGTATGGAACGTTGATGAATTTTGTAAACACACTACCCGCAAGAAGAACACGAATGTATGCGAACTAAATGTGAAGAAAATTTAGAAACACATGCAAAGAAAAAATATTCTTGAATCATAATCTAAGAGAAAATAATTATGGTTTAATCAAATCATATTATTATAATTATGTTTTATTTGGACTCATATTATTATTTAGCATAATTAAATGATATTGTGATATAATTTGATAAAAAAGTAGCTTCTTAGCAAAAATTATTAAGCTCTGTAATGATCAGGTGTTAAAACAAATATCGTTACCGTGAACAATTTATTGTTTAAGTCAACTATAATGTGGTTACCGCAACCATAAATTGGTTCATAGAGCATAATAATAACGTTCAACATATTCGAGACTAATATCTCCTATGATGCAAAACACAAAAAATTTTGCAATGTTCGGCCTACTAAAGCTAAATGACTCTATACACTAAATGCACCCAACTAAGTCTATAGAGTATCCTGATAATGAAAGCTTAAGATTAATTTATTCACTCAGATATAAAATAAACTTGAAGAAAAAAATTACAAAAAATAATCATTCTTTGCTGAAGGTAATTTAGAGACCTGTTGATCAGGAATTTAAAGAGGTTGATTGGTTTCACAGACAAAATAAAAGAACAAGAAAAAAAAATATAAATGTATATGCGACCTCTGACAACCACTGAAGATGATGTAAAAGAACCTGCAAAAAGCTGATGATCTTCATAGCCGTCTTGACGATCAACCCGATCATGCCAAAGAAAAGGACAAAAAACATTTTAAATGAAGTTTAACACAGCTTACAAATATCTCCATGTACATATATTTATATTTGTACATGTAGAAAATTTATAATAAAAATGATAAACTGATGTCCTCCTGGCTACACAAACAGTCAGTTGAAAAAAAAACAACGTCAACCTCCACAATAATTTTTGTCTGTTTATTTATGAGCATTTCGAATGGAGTGAGTATATTAATCGTAAGTATGTGAATAACAATGTGTGTGTACAAAAGAATATACATGTACATATGTGTAGAAGTCTAAAATGAATCCGACATACAAAATTTAAAGGAAGACGTAAATTAATTATTAATCAACGAAAATAAAAGCCAATGAATGACTTAAGCCAAAATAAAAGAGAGAAATAAATAACAGAGATGGCGTAGTGTATATTTTAAGTTGGGCCATTTAAGTGAGTAATATCTAAGAAAAGTAATGGTGATGTAGCTGACTAGATATTTTGCTTTCGAGTTATTATTCCTTTGCAAATGCCAAAATAATCACCTATTCTCAACATATAACAACAACAATGTTTTTTAAATTCATACCGCCGATGGGAAGTGAACTCACAAATAGACTTGTGCCATTTAGCTTATATTAGTGACAGCTTATTTTAGTTCAAAGTTTAATAATGAACTAGTTCAATTTTTAGTTCAGAAAGTCTTGATCTTTTAGTACAAAATTTCCTTATAGTTCAAGGCTTGTTGAGTTCCAATACTTTTTTTCAGTTTTGTGCAAATCTAAACAAAAATAATAACTATTGAAGCTCCTGGTCTGGTAACATTCTATTTGACTTACAACTGCTGCCAGCGAAATCTATTCTATCTATTTTACAACAACACATCGATCAAGTGGCAACAGATAATTTATATATATTTGATTTTTAATATATTCTTTTCTTTATATTTCTTTACATCAGGAATAAAGGCAAAAAATAACAATCATTTTGAATAATATTTAAATTTGTTTTAATAATAGTGTAAAAACAGTAAACAATGTATTATATGTGCAATTTAATTCATCATGAAGCAGTTCAAACACAAAGCATAATTCAAATTTGAATAGTTCATTTAGTTAAGGCAATACAATAGTTTAATTGAACTATTTCGTTTATGAACGACTCAAGTCTACTCACAAACACGGCTATGGCTCAATATGAGACAACTTATTTACCTCTGTTTTAACACACACAGTCCTTTATATAAGATGAGCTATTAGTTTAAAATTAACAAAAAAAAAACATAATGACAAAATAAAAATTTTTGTTTAAAATATCCAACAATTTTTGCTTATTCATTTTCAGAAATGAAAAGATACTGCGGCTGCACTTACTGCTGTCACGATGACATGTTCAAGTCGAATTTCCTAATTAAAAATATGTGTCTCTATAAATCCCCAGCAACCTGTTAATTTTATTCCCAAATATCCCTCTGAAACTAAAAATATTAGTTTGGAACTGTTTTAGAATTTTAACTGTACAATTCTCGTTTCGTTACGTTTTTGTATTCAGTGTTGAAAAAGGCGTTTTACACCCGCCTGGTCTTCAAATGGTTCTATAAATATTTGCTGAAAATGTTTGTTTTTTAGACCGAATCATTTTTTTTGGAGCAGATTGAGAAAATACGATTTGATGGGAATCGCTTTAACGCTTATTGCAATGAACTTTTAAGTATAAAAATCATAATTTCTTTACTTTTAATGATAAAGCTTAATATACAAGTTAATTTCTTTCTCAAAATAATAACCTTAATCTATTGAATCTAAAGGAAAAGTACTATGATTTTTGATTCTCTTATATTTGGAAGAGATATCATTTATACAATTTTATGCTAAGCAATGTTTTTGTTGCCTGAAAAATCCAAGCATTTAAAATTTCCCACGAGAAATTCCCTATTGCCAAGTATAATTTTTGTTTTTGCCATTTAAAAAAAAAAAACCTATTTTGGCGAATTCTTAAATCTGGCAACACTGGGCAAAGAAGCAGTAATTAAAAGAAGACCTGGGGAGTTTAAAATTGAAAAAAAAAATTGTCTTCTTACATATAAGGTGACAGAGCAGCAAAACCCACAAGCTTTCATTATTTTATCATTAATATTTTTAGTACTTGTTTATACTTTTATATTTTTGAAGGACTTGTCTGATATAACTAATTTAATTTTTAGCAAGTTCTTCGTCAATTGTTTTTTCCATCGACCTCTCTCGGGAAATTAAGTGTACGCTGATGTCTAAGGCTAAGGCAAGTGACCAACATTCACCTTTTCCGATTGCTTGTGAACCAAAGTTACGAGACGTAGTATATGATGTTCGAAGTATATAAATTTTTAGCAATAGAGCAGTATATTTATGGTGTTTTATAGATCCCTCTTCTTATAAAGCAGAAAGTCCTTATATAAGAACTATATGTTCTTAGTCTTAAACAAGATATATGTGGCAACAGAACCCAAGGATCTCATGGAAAATATCTACTTTAAAAAAACGTTCTGAATCAATTGCATATTCTGCAGTTCAGGTTCAACAAATTCAAAAAGTACTGCTGGAGTAAAGAAATGTACTTTTTCTCCCTTTTGTTTTATAATAAATTTTTGATCTTCTATGCGTGATATAATAGATGGGTCTTAATTCTCTACTTAAAAATACAGCCAAATATAAGTTTGAATACGGAAAAAGTTAAGGTGAGGTCAAATTAGTCAAATATTTGACCAAATAGGCATAATCACTATTTTTACAAATGACACGTATTATTACGAATGACGATTTAGAATATATTAAATATAATATTTTATCTTTTATTTTGAGTAGGATCTTATATTTCTAAATAACTATTTGAGAAGAACAACAATTTTTTTCCACAATTTTGAGGTTATGTCTATTTGGTCTAATATTTGACTAATATGACCTTAAACATATTTTAAGTAGATATGATTTAGTCGACAAAAAAAATACTTTGTGTTAAATAAATATTTGGACTTAAGGCCTAATTTCTCATTGAAGACTAAGGTTTCAAGTATCAGACAATCGTGTTTAGGGAAAATAAAAAACCGCGTACTAATCCCAGACGCTAAACTTCCATGAATACTCAACACAGGATTAATAAGGCCACATTGGCCTACTACTCCTATTGCAGAATGCTCGGTAAAAATTTGGGACTTAGTCTCTGCATAGTTAACTGGATGTTCACACTTATGATATGTCCAGTTATTACATTTGAGCTACAACCAAAAAGAGGTATGTCACATTAGAAATCAGGTTTATTTTATTTATTTATAACATTATCCTGACCTGTAATGTAGTGAGGCTTAAAATTTCTTAATGTTGAATATCGAGGACATATGCCAATGCGAGAAATAGAAAAATTTTGCCTCCAACCGTGCATCGACCTTTTGTTTATGTCACTCCTGAATAAATTGTTTAAAGTTTAAAGTTCTAGTCCCCTTTAGAAGTGAGTAATGCTGCAGGAAGCTACGACACAAGGATATACACAGATGAATTTAAGTTGAGCGGTGGTATCTTTTAGACGAAATTGGCATAAAAATCTCTCACACTCTTTTACTGTTAATACAGCGCATTTCAATCTAAGATATGTGTAACGAGATGTATGTGTCACTTAACTCTTAACTACTCAGCTTTCTGTAGTTCAGTTTGGCTGCCTTCGCGTAGGGTTTTTTATGACAATGAACGTATGAAAGAGTTACCCAGAAGGGGATCTGCATTGAATTTTTTTAACGCAGTGTAAGTCACAATTCTATGACAGACTGTCAAAGCAGTAGTTTTCATTACTTACTCCACATGGCTGTCAACAGAAGGCGTAAACCTGACTCATCTAGTACTGCCAGATTGGGGTGGCCCTTTTTAAGTGACAAACGCAGCAAGCAACATAAACCAGAATCGAAAGTACAACTTGAGATTGCTAGCAATAATGTCGAGTTACGAGACTTAGATTCCTGGAATGGAGCATAATGTCAAAACCTGAAAAGATATTTTTAACAGCGCTTAAGTGATCTTTTGAAATATATATTTAGATATAGCACTACTATATATCTTTTAGATTGGACCTAAACTCTAGGAAAAATTAATTTAAAAAATTTTTAAAAATTAAAAACCTGCAATAACTTATTACTCTCTTCTGATTTGTATAGATAAACAAAAGAGAGGCAAATTGACTGGCCCTTTACGAACCATATTCCTAAGAGAATATAAGACACCCGCCAAATACGCAGGCTAAATCAAGCAAAAATATAAAAAAACAACATCAAAAATAAGCTGCTTCTTTCTAACAGATCAATTCTTTTTAATGATAAAAAAACGCAAAAGTAAAAAGAAAGAGAATGATGAACCACCAAAAACAAGTTGAATGCTGACATCCAAATGCAAGGCCAAAAAAATACAAAAAGATATTAAAAAAATCGAACAACGCCATTGTAAAAAAAATTAAATTTATGCACATGCGCGCCCTTACTTGGATACCAACACAGCCAACACTTTGTCAGACAAGTGAACGATCCTCAATAGGGAAGCTGCTGCAGGGCTCATAAATTGAAGAACAGCATTTTGTATAAAATGAAAAATCACTTTAAAAAAAAGAAAAATATTTTAAGTCTGCAGTCAGAAACCTCCCAAATGCGTAAGGAGCGCAAAATAAAATAATAAAGAAAAAAATGCCAGAAACTGATCATCAAAAGCTGTTGAACATGCAACCATATTTATGATTAACTTGGCCTTTATGCCAACGAAACAGTCAACAGATTGTGTCTGACAGATTGACGCACCATACGCTAAACAAGTACCAGCGAGAGAGAAAAAAAAAACCAAAAGGGCAGCAAAATAAAATTGCATTGAGTGACTGAATAAAATGATGGTGCAAACTTTTAAGCACCCGCAGCCATTTGAAAATTTAAACTTATATTTAACACAACTTACTACCACAAACAACTAATACAACTGCAATTGATGCTCTCGTCATCATCCTGAGTAAACGCAACAGCTTTAGTAACAATATAAAAAAAACCTCATCTTCATCACCCAACTGAAGTATAACATCATCATGGTTGGTGATCATACATTTGTATGCAATGGCTTTACAATCAAAAAAGATCAGCATGCGATTGTTCATTTATATTTTTACGAACTATTGCCCGGTATATTTTTTGTATGATCATATGTTGTGTCTATATGTCTTTTGTGTACATATAAATCGTTTTGAAATGCCAGTTTTGAAATCGGATTTTAAATCATATACATTTCGTTTTATTCTATGCCCAATCGTCTGTCCAGCCATTTGTCTGTCTCCCTAAGGCTGTGTCTATAATAATACAATAAATAACAGGAAACAATGTTACCGCTGGGACTAAAAAAATGTGTAAAAGCTCTAAGAATTAGGAGTTAAGCAATGAAGGAAATGTTAACACCTAAAAAATTTTAACCACCTAAAATTCCGTTATTGTAACTTTTTATTGTAACAGATAATATAAAATGGTCCTTGTGACCATATTGTAACCATGTTTATTTTCAAAGGCTTAAAGCCCTTATGGATATGAATAACATTGATCCGGATGAAATGTGGTTTAAACAAGACGGCGCTAGAATGCCATACGTAGAACGCAACCATCGAGTTATTGATATCAAAATTTTGCGAAAAGTTGATTTCAAAAATGGCCCTGTTCGTTGAACTCCAAGATTGTTGGATTTATCACCTCTCGATTATTTCCTGTGGGGTCAGGTAAGGTCCCTGGTTTATGCAGATAAAATAGCAACAATTGACACTTTGGAGGCCAACATTGTTCGTGTTATTCGTGGCATACGGCCAGCAGTACTTGAAAAAGCGACCCCAAATTGGATGTCCAGAATGCGATTCGTCATGAACAGCCGCGGTGTACTTATGCACGAAATCATTTTTGTATTAATTTCATGTTTTGATTTTTCATTAAATTATTCGTTACAATTTTTCTTTTTTGTTTTTTTACAAATTAAAGTTCTATTGGGGTTAAAAAAATACCCTTTGAGAGGAAACAATGTTACCGTAGGGACTAAAGAAATATAAAAATAAGAATTAGGAGTTAAGTAATGAAGTACAAAGGTTTTAAAGTCCAAATGCTTTCTTCAAAAACCAAAACCATTTATTTATTAAATGTTAACACGAACCTAAATATCGTGACTAAAGTGCTGTTTAAAACCACCTAAAATATGCTTATTGCAACCATTTATTATAACGGGGAATATAATATGTTTTTTGAGATCATATTAAAACCATGTTAATTTTCTAGGGTTTTAATCTCTTAAAGATGACTTATAATTTACTTTGTTGGTGGCTAGTGACACATGGATTTCCAGATAACTAATGACGCTTATCAAAAGTTCAAGATTTTTGGCGGGTTTTTTTCTTTGATTTAGTGGAGGGAATTCGACAATTTTTCTCTACTACAGGAAAATTTATGGCCTTTAATTTTGATGAACTCAAAGAATAAGGAAACATCGTAAGTGAGCAGTTTTGTTTTTGAAGGAACTCTATTGGTTAATGGTGAAACCTGAAATTGATGGACAAGCACATCTCTCAATATGAGCTCGGGCTAATCTTTAACAGCACTACTAGAGAAAAACCTTTCGACAGAAGTTCGAGGTTGTAATCGAGATCCTTTAAACTGGTCAGGGAAACATTAAACTTTATTTGAACAAGAAGAAAACCGAAAAAGACCATGTTTGAGAATTGAGACTGGAAAAGGCTGGACAATAGTGCACAAAGTGTGTGCATGTCGAATATGGGCTTGCGTTAGGATGAAAATGTTATGGACAATTGCTACTTGATAGTCGGAAATCACTAGAAACGAAAAGAATTATATTTAACTAATTTACAAATATCGTTAGTATAATTCGCAAGGACGCTAAGTGCCCTTTTTTTCCAAAATTCAGATTTTAATGCAAAACGGTAACACTATACAAAATACATGTTACGACAACAAAAAATGTCATTATGTAGTTTAAAGTTGTTGTAATTTTTTGGTTTCAAAAACGCAAAGTCCACAAAACTTTTTTAAAATATTAAAAGGACGCGTAAACTCCCCGTATATTAATTTGTTCAATTTAATTAGGTGTGGTACATTTTTTTCTAAAGCTGTGAAAACTGGAGTTCTAAAAAGAAAATTAAATACTTAGCGCCTTTTTAAAAAGGTAAATATTTAGATTTTAGTTGTTTTTTAATAAAAATTTATATTTAATGTAATTTACAATAATTTTAGTATCTATTTTTAAGAAAGTGGTATGATCTTCCCATATTTTCATTTGGGTTTAATACGGACTCTGATGATTCTTTCGACTTTCCTTCGAGAACGAGAACCCGTATAAAGAGGTTTCGCGTAGAAAACCCATCTTAAAATTTAGTTAGAAATAAAAAGCTAAGAGAATATGGTAAGTGCTATTTTAGAAAAGAGAATGCAGGCATTGATTGGAAATATAAAAAGAAAAAAAAAAGCATGGATATTAAAGAAGTGGTGTAACAGTAAAGAAACTACTGTTTTTAAGTGCACATACCCTCTGAGCAAAATAGGAGAAAAATATTTGAAGATTTTTGGAAAATAAGTTGAAGCGAAAAAAAACTATATCTAATTAGGATGATGCAAGGCCATCCAACTAAAGGCCAGGAAATAAAAAAAATAATTATACTTTAAGTTTTATAAAAAGAATTAATGAATAAAAATGCATATAATTATATTTTTGTATCTTTTTAATAGAAAGTAACTGAGCTAGGCTTAGGTTTCTGTTTATTTTTATAATCAATATTAAAAATTAAATCAAGCTTATTTCTTTTAATTAAAACAAAATATTCTAAGTCTACAATAAAATGAATGTGTTTACAAAGCAAAAATGCTAAGTCCAAAAAGTGCGAATTTCCCTACCAAGATTTTGTGGAAATGAACTTTTGATCTGGGTCATTTAAAAAGAGCTGTTTTGTCAAAATAATTACGCTGAAAAAGTTTACAAATTTTAAACACTGACAATTATACAATGTTTTTTGGATTTTCTGTAAAATATGAAGAAATGGACTTAACACATTTGCGAATTAGACTAACGATAAATTAAATAGAAATGGCAACATATTTCTTTTCAATTGTATCTCACTATTTAAAAATTCTTTTACCAAAATGATTCACATTTACCATCATGTCTAAAAAAATCTCATATAACAAATCGCATAATTATAAAGCAGTTCGCATGCGTTCATCATTTGCCGGCAATTCTGCACTCCTAATTTTTTAGTTTCATTTTTTTTTGTTTTTCTCCAACTTCCATTTCGTTCATTTTAAATTTAATTTTCACAGCTTTTTTTTTTTTTGGAGTTAAATGTGGCACTGTGGCTTTTTGCTGGTCGCATATGTGTGTTAAATCAGGAGGGTTTTAAGAGGAAGGAAGAAACAGAAAAAAATATTGTTTTGTCTGATATGAAATATTTACCATTAAATGTTGTTTATTATACAAAATATTTTAGATTGAATCGTATAAATCAAAAACAAAACATAACAAAAAAAAAATAATAATAATTTGCAATGCTCCTCATTGTTGGAATTTCATAAAGGTGCAATGGATAGAGGAATGGCTCTATAAAAACTGTATGGGATTTATAATTTAAAAGCGGATTGCATTTACTAAAGGAAGTGGCTCTTAAATGAGTAAGAGACTAGTAGATGGACTAATGAGTTATTATTAAGTTGTTATGATAGGATGCCATTAAATACTTCTTAAATTAATTACAGCTTCTTAAATAAGTGTTGTGCATTTGACAGAAGATTTAAGGTCTTCTATTTAAGTCCTATTTATTGTAAGCGTAATAAAACTAGAAAATTGTAATGCAATGACTATATGGTTTTCACTAAAAGGAGAAATCAATGAGCTGGTATATTGCTGGATTCTGAGCTTGCTTGATGGTGCAGGCGTTGATATGAAGATACAAAAAGCGAAAAGGATTTCACATTATTACAAAGGATCGTATGGCTATAACTACGATAACTACGTCGTTTCCTTTAATACCCATTCTCATGCGTGCATTTCTCTTCCTTTTAAGCTTTCATAAAGGCTATTTTTTGCTGTTTACAATTAGGTAAGGTTAGGTTATGCAGGAAGTTATGTTGACACAGCCACTTGGGTCCATTAGTTGGTCTTTTTGTGTGACCTGCTGAAAAGGAAAAATACACAGAGAGAGAAAAGAAAGGCATAACATAGAAAAGATGAAGATAAGTAATAGAGAAAGAAGAAAAACTGTGGGCGTTTAGAATGCAGAAAAAACTCCACCGGATAAGAACCGTTGGTCAAAGAGTGTGCTCATCCCATTGACTGGGTCACAACGCCTGATTGTAGACTAGTGAACCACCCACTGGATCTCGAATGGGAACAGATTCTACCTGGTCCAAGCAGTAGTAGTGCAGCCCACTGCCCCGATCAAAAGGGGGCCAGATTGTTCTAGCGGTAGAACGAGTCGACTCGTTAAGCCATCTGACCTGAGACATATCGTATGGAGCAGCATCAATACGCTAACCGCAATTAGAGAGGGGTATGCCACAGAAGGTGTCAATGGCATCCTCTTCAAGCATTGTCCCATTCTTTGCAAGTTCATCAGCAACATGGTTGCCGCTGTTGACAATTTTAAAGAAGCTATTGCCGTTGGCTCTTTATAAATTAATAATTTCAGTCTCTTTAATTTAAGTTGAATATTCAACAGATGTATAATTTACTGAAGAATGTTGTTATTTTAAATAAGAACAAATTAACAAAAGAAACAATGAATATCAGAAAAGGAGGCATTGCAATTTTTGTTTTTGCAACTATAATTTTCTGATATTAAATTTCGGAAGTCGAGTTGTGTACTTTGATTTAGTTAGTTTTTGATTTTACTTCGAAGTCATCGAGTTAAAGCAAGGGAAAGAAGCTCATCAACTTATAGTCGAATAGTAGCCGCCGCCGATATATACTTAAGTCTGTGAGCCGTAGCCGTAAACATTTTGCTTAACTGCCGCCGGCTTGGTTCCCTAATTAAACTGTCTGGGTTTCAAATAAGGAGTCATTCGTGGAAATCATGAAACCAACGAGTGCGCGAGAAACAATTAGAAAATTCCTTTAAATCTTCATTAATTACATTTTTAACAATCTTTAACTCTGACTCAAAAATCTCTCCTAATTCCCAATAAAATGTATCATGTTGCTTCTAAAACGTCTGGAGATTCCTTTTGATAAATATCGATTGATAATTTCTTCATTATCTAAGCTATCGCATGGATAATTGGGTGATCGGCTCAGCTTTCTGTTAAGTCTCTAATCGGCTTTTTCTACCTTGCAGCTGCTGGTTTTCTAATTGTTAATTTTTCGAATGAATACATATAAATGGATGACCAAAACAAAAAAACGGCCGTTTGAATATTTTAAAAAACGTGTAATTTTTAATAAAATTGCCAAAATCTGTTTGAAATTACTGATTAGTTTTCTATAAATAAACCCAACGAATGAGCAGCTCAAAATCACGAAATTTTGAAATTTCGAAGAATCAAGTAGACTAGTGAAGACACCACTTTCTTATCTGTTAAGATTTATGAAAAACTATAGTTGTTTCGTTGGGATTAGGAATTGAAAGGCTTTGAACAAAATTCATATTTAAGTAACTACTGAGATCGGACTTTATTAAATAAATAAATAACGCGGCCTAAGATGTCAACTGCCAGCCGACAACGACATTATGCCATAAATACTTTTAGCATTGAGTCTTCGAAACGGTAGCACGAGACACTAGTTTTTTATTTTGTATTTGGCTTTACGAAAATTGTAGAAATTTAAGTTTCAATTACGCCTCTTTGTACTAACACTGTAAATTTGACGTAGTTATTGAAGCAGAAATCCATCTTAGAAAACAGGTTTCAAAACTCTCATAACTGTAAAAAGGCATTAAAAAAAACTTGTTAAATGATGCATTTAAATTTAATTTGCTATGTCTTTCTTGGCATACAATTGGTATTGTGATATGAAAATGTGTGATATCATGCAGTTAAGAATTGACGGTTACCCCTCATTTTAATACAGGAAACATTTCTTCATTATTTCAAACCTTCGCTTTAATATTGACAGATGTTTCAACAATTATTTATTAGCTCAGCTAATACTTTTTTTAAGACATTATTATTTTAAACTTATCTCAAAACACTATTTTATAAAGACTACCAACCACTCGTTTAAAGCAACTGACTTAAGAATTGCAAACACTCAACCATTGTGCAATTGGAAGACACCAATCATTTCATTGAAGATCATTATCGAATATTAAACACCATAAAGAAGCTTAACAACTGCAAGAAACAAACAGCAACAGCAATGGAGATCTATACCATAAACAACTGCCACTAATGGCAGATTTATGATTTGCAACATGATGTATACGTCCGTTAAACGTCCTGGGTAACTACTACAACTTACTAAACCATACGCATAAATTTCTACATTCAACAAAAGTAGATGGAATAACTCAACTTTTTTTCTCATTTCCAACTTTTCAGTCATGTCAGTTGGCAGTTTGGTTGGTTGGTTGGTTGGCTAAAACTTAAAATGCCATACAATTGAGGCTTTTAATTTTTTCTTTTAGGTTTTACATTTTAGAAGAAATATGAATGCCATGTTATTTATTTTCATATTTTTTTATTTATATATTTTACTGTCTTCCTTATGTGGCATACACACTTGGCTGACTTTTTGATGCATTTCATGGGGCGTTCCAACAAAAAATAAAAAAAAAACTGACTAAAACTCATTTATTTGAAAGATGGCTGCACCGTCAGACATAGTGCATGGTTGTTGGATGAAGAAAAGAATGTCAGTAAAGAGACTTGAAGAAGTGATAGGTATAAAATGAATTATTAATTTATAGCTGTTGTGTATTAATACGCTGAGGAAAATAACGATGGAAGGAGAGAATAAATGTGTGGCAGATGGAAACACAAAACTAATTAAAAGCCCACTATGTTGGTAAGCAACTCACTTGGAGATTATTAAGTTGAATTTAACCGCCGTTTTGTATAGATAATTAAATGTAAACACGATATTAATTGCTTTAAGATTACCAACAAAACCAGGAAGTTTATTTAACCATTCGCTGCCTTAATACCCAGAGTTTTTATAAGATAATATTTCTATATTTTTACTTTATTTTATTTATAGTCAATCTAACTTTTGAGTAGTAATAATTCTTGCAAAAACAGACAGGTGACCAAAGGGTCATTGGGTATTAATGAAAAATTTTGATACACACTTTGCTTAAATTGCAATTTTCTTTCTATAACCGTTCAAAATGTAAGTCCATATACATCAAATTGTATCACATATGGGGAATTTCTTAAATTTATAATTTTAAATATTTTTTCTTGTTGTTATTTTGTGTAATTTTCTAGTGTTTGAATATAACGGTTTAAAAGATAAGGTCTTTTATTATACCCTTCACTACAAAAAGTGGAAAAAGGTTAAGTTTGTCATTCCGTGTGTAATTTGTACAACATCCATTTCCGACTTCATAAGTATATATATTCTAACTTCTTATTCATAGCGAAGTCGATTGAGCGATGTCCATCAGTCCGTCCCTGGCAAACTTGATTTCACAAAAATAAGATATAGTGCCGAGGGGCTATTGGAAATTAGCATAATCGGTCTATCTCCTTCGAGGCAGCATGCAAAACACCACGCCTACCCCTAATTTTTTCATGTCATTTGGAACAATAAAGTACCTCCAATCAAAAAAATAAATATATGGGGCGATAGAGAAATAAAAAATAAGAAAAAACATCCAGTCAAAAATATATTCGCTTGCCCATATTTTTGGAGTTACGGAGCTCTAAAATTTTAAAATTTTTTTAAAATATCAATATGGGTATCATTTTAAAGCTTTTGAAGGGGTCATTAAGGAAAAACTAAAAGTTTTTAAAAATGCTTATTCCATTAAGACCCGATGTCATTTTTATGTAAAATTATATTTATGCAGTACCATTTTTTTTTTAGTTTTTAATTCTCGGTCACCCCGAAGTTTGCTTTTTTGATTGCAGTTACTTCACCAAACTAGATTTACATGGATGGTGAAGGGTATATAAAATTCGTCATAGCCGAATTTTGCACTCCTACTTGTTTTTCTATACTTTTTTTTCTTGCCATAGTCCACTTTACTTAAATTTCACGTTGAGCTAGTCAGAAAACATATGCTACTGACTTCCATGATATTTATTAATTTTATTTTACAAAAATTTGAAATTATAATAAAATTTTAAAAGTAATCACAAGGCAAAAAGTGTACTAACTTCTCAGGCTTTCGACTTGAATTATGGATAAATATAAAATTAAGTAGAGAGTTTGATGACAAAAATTTATGCACAAGTTTTATATTTTCTTTACATGTGTTTTTGAGGAGATCAATTCTTTTATTGCTTCCAAAAATGCAGGTTCTTAATGAGCAATATTTTGAGCAAACGTCAAGGATATGAGCTGCATTAAGTTGACTGTTGCATGTTGCAGAAGAAACAAATTGGGGCATGAAATGACATCATTAAATTCATTCCATGACACGATTTTGTTCATTATATATAAACTTAACACTAGGGATGAGCGATCCCGTGATTTTTGAGGAACATCGTTACCAGTGAACGTGATTTTCAAAAACCCATTATTTAAATAGTTACCGTGATCACCGTTTGCAGTTCTTCTTATATTTAAACATACATGTTTATATAGGAAGAATATAATACTAAGTAATTTTTTATACAAACTGTAATTATAATGGCAATTGTATTTTGGTCTCTACATTAAAAACAGCTGTTATTAAATTTGCCCAAAATTATAGAATTCGGTAGCACTGATTGATTGTAGGTTCAAATAAAAGAAGCACAGAACCTTTTTTGTTTTTATGTGTGAAGTTTGGAAAAAAATAGTCGTTGTTAATAACAGCGTTGCCGCTTTGGTCCAATCGGACCAAACTTGGTAGTTTTTCGTTTTTAAACTGAACCTTAAAAATTCAGAACATAAAATAAAAAAATGTAACTGTTTTCAAAAACTGTTTTAGGTGTAATAAAAACATCTCTGCTTTTTTGCATAAAGATGAAAGCTATACCCATCTCTGGTTTAAGAAACGCGAACAATATTATGAAATTGATGTTAACAATATTTTTGAGTGAAGGCTTATTTACAAGTGTTTGTATTAAAAAAATTAACAGACAAAATGGAAAAGTAAGTAAACTTTATTCATTGTATATAAGTACCTATTAATTACATAAATATTTACTAATATTGAATGTAAAGAAACAGTAAAAAAATTTTTAAAACCGAATGGTTGAGCGAATTTGATTGGCTCCAGGAAAGGGATGGGTGTTCATTCTGCATAGTATGCTCTAAAACTATTTTAAATCATTACATCCATCTTAAAAATCACCAAAAGACAAATTTTCACCTCAACAATTACGGAAAAAAACCAAGTGAGTATAACAGAGTTTATGTGCAAGAAACGCATTTTTTAATTTTTGGTAGGCTAGTAGAAGCAAGAAAAACCAACACAGCAAAGAAGCTGCTTTGATATACATATGAAAGAATGAAAGAGTCAAAAGTAATTGTATTTCTCTTTCACAAAGTAAAATTAAATTTAAGTTTGTATGTGGCAAATATAAAAGAACGTTCTTACGCGGAACTGTTATTTGATCAACTCAGTCACTGTAGTGACCAGTGATTTTTTAATCACAGTGATTTAATCACAGGTACTAAAATATCGCTCATCTCTACTTAACACATTCGCGGACATGAATGATATAGCATTCATTTTCATACTGATGCAAAATGACGTAAATGCTATGCATTCAAATTGTAAACCTAATTTTTATTCATTTATTCTGGTTGAAATATATATCGTCGTGGATGCTATAACATTCATTGTATATAACGGTTAAAATACGATGTTCTGACTACTCTTATAATATGTCTCTAATCAGATTTCGGATATTACAACTAGTTTCACAAATAGTAGCCTGTGTATTTTGCAACTCCATGATATTTTTAGCGTCCGCAAGCGTGTTAAGCATAAAAAATGTCACATGTATTTCCGCCTTCTTAAAAAAAAACCAACGCATACAGTGGGAAAGAAAAAGTAATGGAACTGGTTCTTTATGTTAAAAGAGAATACCTTAAAATACGTACCAATGGTTCTCATTATTTTTCTACAATAGCTAATGTAATCAATTCTCGGCAATTGATTATAAAAGTCTCATGCCTTGTTAAAATCATTAGGTTGGCAATCTAGTTGGGAAGTACTTCCGCCTAAAATGCTTAATTCCACACTCGATTACCTTTTTAAAAATTTTTTGCTGCGTACATACGTATACGGTGAAGGGCATTCTTTCTTGAAGCAATGAAGATAATATAACTTCGGCGAAAATTTTAATTGTCTACCCATTACTGTTCTTAAAATAAAGGAATGTGACACATGTAGAGTCAGCCGTACATTGTAGGGAAAACGAGAAAGGGTTACATTTTAATTCTTTGGGCATTTAGGTCTTAGAAAATGCATGGAATAAACCGAAAATATTTATTTCGTTATTGGGCCATTTGTACAAGACTAAAAAAAACTTGTACTAATATTCGGATGAAAAAATTACTGGATTAGAGTTTCAAATTTTTTCATATTTAGCTTCCAGTTGCTCCTTCCTAATTTAACAGCTTTAGAAATGGCTTCAAATTATGTAATAATTTTGTTACTTTCGCAAAATTTAATCCCGGAAATGGTGTAACTCTTTTTTCTGTTGCAAAGTAAAATACACACAAAGAAAAAACATGGTTGAGGTAACCATAATCTAAGAGCAACATATTATGCATTATATGGTTGCTAACAAAACATAGTATTGTTACATTTGTAACCATATTATTGTCTAAAGTATAAACATAATTATGTTCACATGTAAACATTAAATGGTTAAATTTAAATATGATAATATGGCAGAAAATGTCATGTTATATAATTGAATTATAATACAGTCTCGTAATTGCAAAATTTTCCTGATATAAAAGACTTGTTATTTTTTTATTCATTAACGATTTGCTTATAATACCGCTTAGATCATAGGCTACAAGAATCAGTTATATAACAATATAGTTTTTAAGCCCAAATAAATGATTTCACAATTGTGCTTCAAACACAAAAATGAACATTTATATGCTTACAATATATACATATTTACCTCAACTTTTTTAACTGTTATGGTTCCTTTTTTATTTGTTTTCATATTTTGCATTTTATTTTTGATTATTTATTTTTACATAAATTTTTATTTTTTTTTCACTTTCTCAAACAATAAAAATCGATTTCAAATGTTAGATACCAGAAATATTACTAAACTGTCAAGAACTAGAACAAAATAATTTTTAGCACAAACATTAATCTGTTGCTTTTAACCATGTTTTGATTAATAATAATATATTATGGTTAAATATTTTATATTATTTTTAATAAGTTATAAAACTTTGGTTGTGGTTGAAATTATTTTAAGTTAAAATCAACCATGTTGCATTTTTTGTGCACAGTAATCCCATAATCGTTAAAAGTTAAAAAAAAAATGTTTATCGTGCCTAAAGTTTATGTGAAAACAACAATAATTGGTTCTCCGCAACTATACATTGTTACAAAGAACATAATATAGTTATTGTGGGCATATCACAACCATTATAATAGAACACAAATCCACTTTGAACCCGGAATACTTACACATCATTGTTACTTCATTGTAGAGTGAAATGTGCAACTTGAAATTTTTTAATCTGAAAACACAACAAATTGACCATCTTGTTTTAAGATTTGTGCTGGCATTGAAATTTTCCTACATGAGTACTCCCAATATTATAAAATATGTTAGACATTCGAATAGAAAAACATAATAAAATTCAAAAAATCCTGTCCACCCCATGGATAAAATATTGATGTTGCTGTCATTTCAATATACAAAATGAAATATGTATAAATTGACTGGTAATAATTTTTTACCTGAATTTTGTTAACCAACTTCATCTCGTCTTGGAAAACACAATGCACATACATACATACATTCCAAGATTTGATCTTTTTGACTTAAGACAAGACAAGATTTTGTGCAGTTATGAGAAGATGCTTTTTTTAGAAGAAATATGAAAAAAAATCATAGTTTTACAGTCGGTCTGAAAAAAAAAAATGTTAATGCTTCTTGATTTAATTGATTGCTGCAGGATAATCATGTGCAAATGGAAATAAATGTTGCTTTTCTCCCTTCGCCATTAAGGCTTAAACATATTGCGGCTAATTGCATGGCATGCAGCAGTGAATAAGTAGTCGTTTGTATGTAGTTTTTGTCATGTCAATGTACGGCGGTTATAAATCAATATGCTTTTGTGTATTCTAGAACAACCCACTGTTTAGTTTTGCAAGATTTGTGGTGTTTTTTTTTTTTTGGTTTCTACAAAAGAAGAAGCGCTCTGAAGAGAGGAGCAAGACATACAATCTTATCATTGCTTAAATATCTAAGCTTTAAGATTTTTGTTGTCTGGTATTTATTCACTACCACAGCTTAAAACACAGTCGTCTCATCTATTTTTTTGGCATGTGCAACAAATACAAAAGCATAAAATACAAGCACGAAGCAAAAGAGGCTTAAGCAACTCAAAATTTAACAAATTCTTTAAGTTGTTGTTGTTTATTATGAACTGACCTGTTATTAAATCAACATCGAACAAATGTATTTATTATTATTTATCTTAAAATTATCACTTTGTTTAGGTTTCTAAAATTTATTTAGCCAATAACCAACTGGTGTTAAAGTAGTTGAAACTAAAAGAAAAAAAAAGAAAAAATATTTTATTTTAATAAATGTTCCTTTGCTGCCTTTAGGTATTTCTTCCTCTTACTGTATCTCTCTATCTCTTTTTCTTTTTTTATGTAAAAGTTGTGTAAGATTTCTTAGTAAAGATACATATTATTAACAAAATCATTCACGCGATGTTAAATTTTTTTTTTTTTTTTTTGGTTGTGTTAAATCTACTTGAGTTTTTTAAATAATAACTTTTACACCTAAGACTAGGAATCCATATTGTGTTTAATAACATGCCTATTAAAATATAAAGGCTAGCTGATTTAAAGTTTGTAACGCTTAAACGAAATATCATTTATTTTTTGTAAAGTAGCTTCTTCAGTAACTGCTAAAAAACTAAACTTATTTTAAAGCTAAAATCAATCTTCTTAATGAATATAAAAATTGGATTTTAACTAAAATTTTTTTATATTTTTTAAATTGTTTTTTTTTTACAAAAACGGCTATTTTAATTAATATGTTGTTTTCCTCGTTTACACGAAAGCGAATGTATTAGGATACCAATGTGAATTAATATTCGTACATGATTAGTCCTTGAACTACTAACAGTCTTATTCACAAAAATTTCTTATTGTAAGCTTAATGTGTACTTTAGTTATTAAACATTTTTTGTTTTATTTATTTATTTATTTATTATTATTTATTAAACGATTTTAATAGTATTGTAGTTTTATGTTGGCAACATCATGTCATATTTCACAAGGCGAATCAATTACCAGGTGGCAGCGTAGGCGAATTCATTAATTTTCGCCGTGCACATTACTGTCAAACTCCATACATAAAAAATCTGTGTATAATTTTTTTTATGTGAAGTTCGACATTCGTTTCTACCTGGTAATTAATTCGCCTTGATATGTCAATTTACATTTAGTGATGCATACAACAATGAACCAAATACCTGAATAATGTTTTTATAATTAAAAAAGAATAATTAAATCAGCAATAATATTATTTGATATAACTGAAATTATCATTACTTTTTTTATTATTTATTGTTTTATATCAGAAAAAAATTCAAAATAATATAAAAAATTGTGTTAAACCTTTTTTATACAATGATTCACTGAACGAGTACAAAAAAGTATTCAAATACCGAGCTCGGCATTACTGTTTGTACATCACAATATTATTTTGTTTATTTATGATACAAAATTGTGAATTTTTTTTATTTATTATTTTATTTTTCAAATCAATAAAATACAATGCTTTAATTATGAAAGAACATTTAATTAAATTATATTAATTTTTCTATTCTAAACATGTTTTTCCCAAATATTAATAGATAAAGTAATAACTATATTTTTTGCATTTAAAAAAAACCAATTGTAAGTCCATCTAATAAACCACGAAAACGCTGCTTCCAAACCCCAAAATGATTTTGGCTTTATTGTTTTTGATTTCATTTGCATTTTGTGGTCTTAAATGGTGTAAATAAATACATATATGTAGTTGTAATTTATACCCGGAGTTACCTAACAAGCGTCCTCTTAAATTGACTTTTAGTGATTCGGCAATAATACGTACTGCCTCTCCATCTTGCCACTGAACCTAAAATGTGTTTCGTAAGTATCTAAAACTATTCGCTCGCATACTTACCTCTCTTTGGCCCCAACAACGCAAATCCACTAAAACCTGTAACTTGGCTGAAGCTCTACAGCCTTTTTTATCTAATTTTATCTCATCCTTGGCTATGTTTATAATTTTTGAGCCATTTCCTTATTAAACCTGTATCTTGAATTAAATAGGTAGTTGAAACTGAACACTTCTCCTATTAAAAGTTTTAGGATGTTTTCACATTTTGGGAAGAGCATCTGCAATAATTTTCCATTTTATGAAATATTTGCATTTATATTTAAGTATGTTTTAAAAACTTACCTATTCTAGAAATTAAATTTATTATATTCGTTGTATTTTTTTATTAATAGTTTTTTACACTTTTTCAGTAAAAAATTTTACGGGCAAAATGCTTTTTAAAACTTATTAAAGGTTTAAAGAAGGGTAACTGCTACATTAAATAATTGAAGTTTATTAATGATTAATAACAGCGTAATAGTGCTATTAAGCATTTGTGAATACTACTTTAGCGATTTTTTCCTATTAACCAAGCATTTATTATTTGTGAATAAGGCTGTAAATATTATATCTTTAATGTTATAATTCTCATTTAGTTAAAATAAAATGACATCTTCACAAAATATTCTTCAAAAGATTCGGAAATTAAAGGGTGTTCCAATAGTTAATGTATGTGGCCAAACTGTTGAATCGTTGCTCATAAACACTTGAAAATTTTAAATAATGTCCTTTACTTTGTCTCGTATAATAAGAATTATAAATATTTAAAATTATAAAATTAAAGGTTGTTACAACAGTTAAGGTAATTTACAGTAATGGTTACACAGTTTTAGACAGACGGTTGAAATTTCCGAAGTATCTCTTTTGCTATATCCGCTATAACAGCAACTAAACAATTTGGATTTGGAAATTAAAAAATTTAGTTAGAAGCTCCAGATACTTAAGCCTAAAACAAAATTGATTAAATGAGAATTGTAGTACAACATTAAAATTTCTAAATAAACTATCAAAAGAAAAATTAAACAAATTTTCCATGGTAGCTAAGTTTTATTTAAATATTTAATACTTTATGAATTATTTATAAATCAATTAATTGATTACATTCATTGAAAGTCAAGAGGGAAAAGTATTTGATGTTTTTATTTGTCCTATTATATGAATTTTTATAAGCAATAATGAGAAAGAAATTAAGTTCTAACATAACAATGACGGTCATTTCACCGTCTGTACTGTCGGAAGTACCGTTCAGCTCCAGATACTTAAGCCTAAAACATTACGTTCTCAAAGGCGAAATGTAAAAATGACCGACCTTTAAGCAAAAATTTTGCCTTTTTTGGAAAAGATTTAGTTATAAAATATTTTCAAAGTTTTATTCTACATGTTGCTAAGCAAATTTCTATAAAACAATCCGAAAATTTGATTTATTCAACAAAGTAAGTGTTATTTCGATTTAATAAAAAAGCTGTTAAAAATTAAATTGTTGTAAAAATATGCAAACATTACATTACAGAATAATTGCTTTGAATTGTAAAAAGTTTTTGATTGCTATTAAATAATATATTGTTTACCGTTTTTTGTATTATTATTTTTTTATTATAATTGCTGTGCTTGTGCTGGTTATAAAAATTTCAGCTTGACGTTCTTTCGGCACTTTTTTATAGCTTGACGATTTTTCACGGCTATATTTTAAAAAGCCATACTCGTAAAAAATTAAAAAAACTGAAAAGATTGTAGGTTTGGCTTTTTTTGGAAAATGACCTTACACGACAGGTGCATTTAACTTTAAATTTATTGTCATAATTTTTTGTATTTGTAGAAAAATATTCTTTATAGAATTTAAATTTTAAATGTCAACAAAAAATTTAAAAATAAAATATATGACCCATTAAACATAAAAATGTAACTGATTCTGATCAGGGATGTATATATAAAAAACCAGATATTACATAAATGGTAAATAGGTATCAATATATTGTTAAGTCTTTGATACGACTTACATAACTACATTAATTGATCTAGTGCAAACTATAAAACCCACCGCCTAGAGAATCAAAGGCCAACAAAAAGATTAGTTGCAATTCCTATTAGTTTGTTAATCACTAAGCGTCTGCGTTTCCCTCCCAAAAATAGCATTTAAATTAATAAATTAGGTTTCACAAAACAACGAGCAAAACCCTTTTACTTTTACCGTAGCTTTGGTCATTAGTAAAAATATAAAGGAAACAAAAATGTATAATTATCTTGCACACCAAAAACCAAAAAAATAATAAAAATCAGCATATTGCTAATTAAAATAAAGGCTCCATCAGTTTTTCGTTGTTAAAAGAGGGTTAGCTGTAATTTGTTTAAGCTCAATACACACATAAATGCCGTTCTAGCTACTTAATATAATAGTTAAACTCTACAAACTTTTGGGCTTTAACTTTTCTTCCGTCATCACTTCTTCAGGCAAATTGTAAATTATAAATGAAAAAAAACTCTTAATAAATATAAAAACACCAAGATTTGTAACTAAATTTAGAGATTGTTTTAGTTTATATTTTAAGCTGTTGTCTTACTGAATTTTTAGCATATTTTAATATGAATATAAATAGAAATTAAGTTGTAAACGTTTTTGGTGTAAAATCTCTAAAATGTGTTCATTACATGCCATAATATATTTTATGGTTTTATTATACAAAAACATGAAGAAAATGATAATGATTATATTTAAGTTGTAAATGGTTAATATATTTAAAAATATCGAAGATGTTGATATGCAAATATTTAATTCGCGATTTGCTACAGTCTAAAATGCTTTTTTTTTTGCCTGCAGCAACAAATTTAGTGTAAAGCGACCTTCTGGAGCATTCCAAGCAAAGACATTCTTGGCAGTCGGTTTTTGTGTTTGAATTTCGAATTAATTCAAAATTCTAAAAAGAAGATAAACTTAAAATATGTATGTTGAACCAATCAATCTGAAATATTTTTAAAGACTCTTTTTTTAGAAAATCATTAAAATCTGCCTAAAATTTAAGCAGAGAGGATATACAGTTCGTTCTAGTTAAAAAAAAGACAAATAAAACAATCAATCTCGGATAAAACTTGATAAAAAAATGATTCAAATTAAACTAGATAGAATATTCATTCATAATATTACGACAGGGCTGTGCAGTCGAGTCGTATAATACAGGGTTACCGCCCGAAAGGTATATTACTACTTTGTTTTGCCGCCATTTTATTAAGCATTAACCTTGACAGTTCATATTTGTCAGTGGTAAAATAGACAAGTGGCAAATTTGTTATGAAAAAAATCGATTAACCAATGTGTTTGTAATCGTTAAAACATTTTATCAAAACCAATCATCGATTACTTTGACGATGAGAAAGTTATGTAAAAATTTTGGGAGAAACATCGTGCCAACAAAACGCACTATTTATACAATTAAGATTCAGTTGATAGAAGAGCTACTTTAATAAGACCATTTACGCCGCCGTTTACGATATCGTGATATGATCGAAAACTATTTAATGCCACATCTGCATGCTTTGGACTTGATTTGCATGTGGTATCAATAAGACAGTGCTACATTGCATACAGCCAGGAATTCAATGTAATTGTTGCGAGACATATTTTCACAACAAGTTATTTCAAGAAATGGTAATGCAAATTGGCCTCCACGGTCGCCTGATTTGACAGCTCTGGACTTCTTTTTGTGTAGATATCTGAAAAGCAAGGTTTATGCTAACGAACCGAAACGCTTGAGCAACTCGAAACAAAATATTCGTAATCAGTACCTCGTTTCTGTATTTTTCGAATCGTAAAAGTTTTCGCATGAAACAACTGAATTTTTAGAAAAACGATGTAAATTGAAACAAAAAATGGGTTTTCTCACACAAGTGTATCTGTATCTGCGAGAACTATATGTCATTTAAGTTATTTCCCAACAGTTATTGGAAGTATGCGAGAAAAAGTGTTTCTGTACCAATATTTTGTGAAAAGTTTTACGCAAGAACTGTCAAAATAACTCACATTTAAAAACAGTGCGAAAACGAGTAACATTAAAAATATATTTTTAAATTCGTGTAAACATGGAGTCTAATTCACACGAAAAGGTAAAAAGCAATTTAACTTAATAATAAAAAAGTATTATCAATAAGTATTCATGCATTTATTTATGTTTTGTATCTTTTTATTTACAAAATAGAAAATTTAATAATATTTCGCCGATCATTCTCTTCAGCTATTATTAAGACCACACTATACACATTTTTCGCTATATTATCTAAAACTTATTTTATTTATTAACTTTTATATTGTTTGATAATTTATTTCTTTATTTTGACGTTTTGTTTTTATTTGACACTAGTACTGGAATTATTCCAGTAAAAACAGAATCAATGTTGTCTGTTTTCGCATTAAGAACCAGAAACACTTTTTACTCGCAAATCGAGAAACGATGAAATTTTTTGTTTCACACTTGATGTGAAAACTTTTACGATGCGAGAAATACAGAAACGAGGTACAGGTTAATGTAATACTGCGTGAAATGTGTGAGAATGTGGTGAAAATTGTGCTCAAAAGGGTTCGCATTTATGAGGTTAACAGAGGCGGACATTGATCTGATATAAAATTAGATACATTTTCTTTCATTTAATTAAATTATAAACAAAGTAGTATACCTTCTTGGAGGACACCCTCTATATCAGCAAGATTTGTCGTTCACTTCTGAAGAGCTTTAATGTATTCAGACTTGGAAGGTAAAAAAAATTTTCCACCACACTTACTTCCCATATATCTGGCTGCTTCGACTGAAATAATAATATTCTACATCTAGCCACAAAGTCCCCATAGACAATACGTCTTCTCAATTTTCTCAATCTTACTGGCCCATCCTATAACGGTTTTAATATTGCTTAATTTTCAGAGCCCACGAAAAAGCAGTGTTACTCATTTGTGATACGTCTAAGCGTTCGTTTGTATTTCCTTGCATTCTGGAGCCGAACTAGTCCCTTTTTAAGCCGCTCGTCTATTAACTTAAGTACCGACATGATTTCATCATCAAAACAATTTGCTTAAATCTAAGAAAAGAAAAGTCTTCATGATATTATCATTAATATTTATTAATAAAAAAATTATATTTATTACTGCGGTAAAAGCATATTCATATGGCCATTTCACTACTGTTGATATAGTTCATCAGTGGATTCTGCCTAAATTTTCTATAGAAAATTCAAGAGTCTTATATCTGAAGGCAAATCGATTGAATGAGAACTATATTAAATTAACGAAACAAAGACAATAAAAACTTTAAAATGTTTTATAGAACAACACAGTAACCATTGGGTAACTATATTTTCTGAACGGAAAATTATAAAAAAAAATTAAAAACTATTATCACAAATGAATAAAAGACCTTAAACCACAAACAAGGAATATATAACAATGTAAGGCGAATGCATTGTTAGTCAGTGTACAAAAAAGCAGGCTAATATACAAAGAAGAATAAAAATTAATGCAACAAATTTTTAATCGAATTTGAGAATATCTATATAAACATGAAACACGTTTTAACACTCACTCTACTAAACTTTGAAAGTTATCACAAATTTTTAATAAAGTTCGACATATTGAGACAAAGGAAGGGTGGGTTAATAATAATAATACTTGTTATAATTTCATCGTGATCAAAATTATTTCCAAAAGTCAAAAATTAAAAAAATCTACTTCTGAAAAAGGGTAAACTAACATTATAGATAAAAAAAATCACGGCGAATTGACAAAGTGTATTCAAAGTGAATTAAACAAGGCGAATTAATTATAAGATGATAGCGGTGGCGAATTCATTTATTTTCGCCGGTAATCTAACTGTCAAACTTCGTATATAAAAAATTTATCTAACTCTTATACTGATTTTTTATATATAAAGTTTTAAGGCCGTGTCAGATAAAACTTTTGCTTTGCGTTGCGTTGCGCGTTCGGTTTGACATCTAAGATAAAATGCACGAACTTATATGAACTATGACACATAAAGCACTTTTAACGCAAAGCAAAGCGCAAGGTTGGGCAACACTCATCTTTTTGCGCGCTTTGACAATTTGCTGCTATACATTTGTATATTATTTTTAGCAAAATCGAACGTAAAGGGTTAAGAATTTTAAAATATTATTTTTTTATTATATATTCTTCCTTTATTATTTTTTTTAGAAAATTATGGAAGAAAAACTTATAAAAACAAACAATAATTATGTGCTGTTAAAGTTTTTATTGTGACATACCTCTTGCTTTCTTTCAAAGTTTGAAACGTCACGCAAAGCGATAAAGTTTTATCTGACACGGCCTTTACAGTTAGGATATCGGTTAAAATGACTTAATTCGCCATCGCTATCACCTTATAATTAATTCCTATATATAGTATATACATATCTATTTTAAAACGCTTAAAATAGAATTAAAAAAATAAGAAAATATTTATTTTTTTTAAATTTAATAATGATAATTGCATTTTGACTCACTGTATGTACATATATGCTTTTGCACTTCTATGTACATGCATACAGAAGTATCTAAAAATTAAATTTAATTTCTAACATTTCTTTAAATATAGCTTTTTACTTATTTTAAATTTCTAAACTTGTTTGCTATGAATTATTTAGACAATAATAAAGCTGTTAAATTAAAGAAGCACCATTAAAAACCACTATTTTCATAACGTCGAACAGCGTTACCACACAAGAAATTTACTTTCTACCAATAATTTTCAAAAATCCTACCAAAATCGTTCACAGGCTACCAAAAATTTAAAAATGCATTTCTTGCACATAAACTCTGTTATACTCACTTGGTTTTTTCCCCCGCAGTTGTTGAGATGGTAGTTTGTCTTTTGGTGACTTTTAAGATGGTTGTTATGATTTAAAATAGTTTTAGAGCATACTATGCAGAATGAACACCCATCTCTTTCCTGGAGCCAATCAAATTCGCTCAACCATTCGGTTCTAAATTCTCTTTTGACTGTTTCTTTACATGCAATATTAGTAAATATTTATGTAATAAATAGGTACATATTTACAATTAAAAAAGTTTACTTTTTTCCATTATGTCTGTTAATTTTTTAAAACGTACACTTAAAAATAAAACTTCACTCAAAAATTATGTTAATTTCAATTTCATAATATAGTTCGCGTTTCTTAAACCACAGATGGTTATAGCTTTAATCATCTCTATGCAAAAAAGCAGATATGTTTTTTATTACACCTAAAACAGTTTTTGAAAACAGTGATAACACTATTCAAAGTTATTGTTTACTTAATTCAAAGTTACATTTCTTTTTATTTTATGTTCTGAAATTTTAAGGTGAAAAATTTACTATTGCTAAAAAATTGCTTGAGAAGGAAAACCTACCAAAAATTAAAAAAAATGCAACAAACCAACCAAACTACCAAACTGTTTTTTAAAAACGAAAAACTACCAAGTTTGGTCCGATTGGACCAAAGCGGCAACGCTGACGTCGAATACTGCACACATATTTTAAGAGAACCAAACCATTATTTTCTCTCTTAAATACTAATAATTAGAATGAGAGAAAACGTTAAAGAACTGTCAACAAAACAAGAAGCAGCATTTTACCTAATACAATTACGGTCGTTTAACAAAAGTGTGCTTAGAAAATTATTAATGTTATTATTAATAAAAGAAAAACAAATTAATAAATGTTAAATCAATATATGGATTATAATAAATCAAAGTTCTAAACTTATTTTATTAAAATGTATATTTGTTAAAGGAAATAAACGAATACTGTGTGCTGGCTGTTAGTGGTGAGTTGTGTTAAATTTCATACATGTAGATACATACATACATACAATAAAAGCAGAATGTGTATACTTAAAACTTAAAAAATAAATAAATTTTTAACTTTTTCTTCATAAGTATAGGGACAAACATACATATTTGTTTATTTAAGATTTGGAATTAACAAAGTGTCTGCCGCCAGCTTTTTTGTTTGGTGGCCAGCTGCTTTGTAAACAGCTGTTTCATTAAACACTCAAACAATACAACAACTGTATAGGTGTTGTCAAGTGGCAAAATATTTAGACATTTTTAGCGTTTTTTTTTTATTGAAATTTAAACTAATAAACAAATAGAAAAAAATTAACAACATTTCTAAACTATTAAATTATTCCTTATTTTTTATGAGAAAGCTAAAAAATTCATCGTTTTAGCAGCATTGTAGGGATTAAATTTTTTGATATAAGAAGTTAATGTACACCCTAGTAAAAATCAAAAGCAGTTTTCTGATAATTTAAGTTTTTTAACGTAACAACTACTTCAACAAATTTTTCGTCTAGACAATAAAAAGTCTTCATGTATCACAAAAAAAACTGAAAAAATGCAACAACAAAATAATTAGAACGGAAATGAAAAATCTATAATTCAAATTTGGCACAAAAAATAAATATTAATAAAAAAAATAATACCGCTATAAGCAAATCATTAAAAATAAAAATATTAAAAAAAATCGAATTATCGCAAATAAGAGAAACTGAAATAGAGTTTTCAAATATAAGACATCACGAAATCAATCTAGTGACATTAACATGAATCATAATTTAGAAAAATAAGATTTGCGTTAATTTCCAGTATTTATCTCGAAACGACTTCTTTTACTGGTTTTCACTTTTAATAGGATAAAGATTTTTAATTATTTATCTAAGAATAGATTATAGAATTGTTTGTCTTCATGTCACCATCTAGTATTTAGTATATTTTTTTTTTCTTTCTTTAATTGCACATTAACTCCTTACAACTCTTAAAAACACAAAAGTACACCTTGCCATATTTATTATTGTTGTAATTAACCATAATTTTGTTATTTTATTTGGGTTTTAAGCGGGTGCAGAAATTAAAAGAGAAAATTGCACAGTTTAAGGTAATACAGTGTTTGTTAGTGTAAAACTTTTATTGGCGATATGAAATAGATAAATTCATATTATTATAAAGAAACTTTCATCAATGTTTCAACTTTTTTTAGAAAAACTTTGTTTTTCGATATTTCATATGTCTGCGAAATATGTAATCGTACTAGTTGCATTCATTTCACATGCAACCACCTATAGCATCAACAGTCTTAAGTAATAGTATAACGCAAACAATTTTATTTAAGCGCAGATAAGCACCACTGCTTATACGTGAGAGAAAATAATGTTGGAAGAGAGTAATTTTATAAAATAAAAGAAAACAATGGGAATTCTTGAGAGTTGCCAAATAATAAATTTGTCTCATCTAAGTAAAATCGCTTAAAAAGAAAAAATTTTTATAGCTAAGATATAATTAATAAACGGCTACATGTATGTATGTTAAAAAAATTTGTTTAATAACTAAATAGTAACAATTTTACGTAGAAAACAAAACAAAAATCATTTAAAATAAGTTTCTACACTTTATAAAAACTAATGAATTAAAAGGGATATAAAAAACGTTCTGAAATTAATCACAAGATAAATAGTAAATATTAATTATTACCAAGTCCAAAATTTAGGAACAAAATAAAAAAACCAAAGCGAATTTTTTACTAATGAAGGGAAATTAAGTGTACGGTTTATCCAAATGTCGTATTACATAAGCGAGCTCCTTCATCCAGTTTACATACATTAATTTTTTATCGTCGTTATAGATTTTCTAGTAAAAACCGGATGTAGTGATCTAGAAAATACTGCATTAGATTATGCTTATTTCTACTTTTTCTTGTTTTTTGGGAAACTTTTGCAAATATTTGTTATATTTCTTAAGATAAATATTAAGAAATTAAAATGGACTTATGCTAAACTAATGATTTAATTAATATATTTATTTAATTTTTAAGCACTAGGTCTTTTTTATTTTTATATATTTTCTCAATATTTCGCTACTCCGTTGTGTAGCATCATCAGGAAAATAATTATTTATTGAATCAAACAAAAAACAAACAATAAAATGTAATAAAAAATTTTTTCAAACTAACATATTTCAACAAACAAAAAATTATTTTGTCAAATAAAAAATTTTTTATAACAAATACAAAGTACAAAATTATTTCTTATTTACTAAATGTCTATAAATCTGTGCTACATTATCTGTGTCTGCCTTAAAATTAATTCTTTGTGCTGTTGGTGTATTAATAATTTGTAACATCTCTAAAATATAACGTCTTTTATAATTGTTTTCTATGTTTATTACTGAAACATTTTCAAAATTGGGATAGTGATTTAATCTGGCACAATGAGACGATAATGCAGTTTTTTGTGAATTAATATTTCTATATCTTTGATCAGATTTATGACCAGCAATTCTAGTTTTTAGTTTATTTTTCGTTGTTCCTATATACACTTTATTACAAATCTCATTACCGTTTCCGCTACATGGAATCTTATAGACTAAATTTGATAATTCTTGAATTGGTATTTTATCTTTAGTTTTGCTAAATAACCTTTTTAATGTATAGTGGGTTTTTTTTTATTACATTTTATTGTTTGTTTTTTGTTTGATTCAATAAATAATTATTTTCCTGATGATGCTACACAACGGAGTAGCGAAATATTGAGAAAATATATAAAAATAAAAAAGACCTAGTGCTTAAAAATTAAATAAATATATTAATTATTAAAAAGGTCAAATAAAAACTGTATTAAAACTAATGATTTAATTTGTTAAAAAATAAATTATTAAAAATTCATTTTAGTGAAAAAAAATACATTTGACTTTTCTGCTTTCAATTCGACTGCATGAATCGATTCTGAAATTTTTTTCTTTATTTAAAAGGTATTGACTACAAATTGGACAAATTGAAATCAGTTTACAATTTCAAAAATTAAAGGGTGTCTTTGTAAAGAGGGCTATCAGCCCTATTAGTTAGCGCTGAATTTTTTCTTCTAAGTATTAGCCTTGTATTTATATAAGTTTAATATCATGTAATAATAATAATAAAATTTGTAAAAACTGCGTATCACTAGAGTTTCCCACTGCAAAAAGTATCCTACAGGTGACTTAAATTTACCTATATGGGCCCAACTTTTGAACCTTCATAGACAAACGCTTGAAAATTGGACAAAATGTCGATTGCTATTACTGCTATAGTAATAAGTAAAGATATTCAAAGTTATAAATTAAAGGATGCCCCAATAGTTCATTAAATTTGACGTATATGGCCATACTTTTGAACAGTTGTAGACAGACGCTTGAAAGTTACAACAAAACTATATTGCTAACTAAGCTACAACAACAAGTGTACAATTTTAATTTTGAAATAGTTGGGGCAAAGGGTGTGTCAATAGTTAATGTAACTTTATTTATGTGGCCAAAAAAATGACAAATAATTTGTTTTTAAAGTCGGTTTTTTTTGGAAGTATTATATATTACCGAGAAAGAAAAAATTACAAATTGTTATTAATTCTTAAATTAAAGAGTCCTCTAAATACATTTTAATATGTAAAATTTTAGTTCTTGTTAAAAACCCCATTTGATAGAGGATAAAATAGCCTAAAAACTTATATAACATTGGGGCGTTCGCGAACTCAAGCACAATATCAACAGGATTTTCAAAATACACTGAACAAAATTAAAAGATGATGTGCGAGTACGAAAAGCTTTTCATTATTGAATAACTTTTGATATATTTCAATTTCACGTATGTTAAAAAAGATTCATTTTTCTTAGAACAGTTATTTATCCACTTGATTTCCAAAAATTTGTGAAACTAAGTTTTTTTTTTGTTTTCCCATTAAAGCTAATTACAACACTATACAGAAATTGGAAAATTTATTTTTATCTCTAATCTCTTTAATTATTTTTTACTATATTTTTATTAACATAAATAACAAAATAACTCTTTCTTAAATAACTTAATTTATCACACGTCTTCATATTAATTTTTAGAAATCACTGGGCTAACGTAAAGTTAGACTTGTTCTTAAGATAATGCATATTTGTCATTCCGTTTGTAATTTCTACAGTATCCATTTCCGACCACATGAACTATATATATTCTTATTTCTTATGCACAGCGAACTCGATTGAGCGATTTCCGTTTGCTCATCCGTCCGTCCGTGTTTGTATTGAAATCAACTTTGCCAAGGAACTAGATATACCAATCGATCAGACATAGTTAAGAAAATAAGCAAGATAGGCCCATGTCCTTTGAGGCAGCGGGCAAAATACACGCCTGCCTCTAATTTTAAATTCGTCTGAATGTTGCTCTTTTTTATTTTTGCCCGCAGAGCTCAGTCATTTCTAAACCGATTTTGAAAATTTAAATTACTTAAAAGGCTATGCCTACAGATTGTTCCTGTTACAAACAGTTACTAATTTTAAAATTTAAAGGGGGTCCCCATACAACATATATGCTTTTTAGGTGTAAAATTAACCGTAAAGGTCAAAGGATATCTAGCTCCCAAGGGATATCTCTATAGCTCTCAATAGCAAACGGAAATACACATGGCGAATTCATAATTTTTGCCCCAAACGTGAAATGTCAAACACCAAATAATAAACTGTAATACATATTTTTTATGTATGGAGTTTGACATTTAGCGTTTACGGCGAAACTTATAAATTCGCCATTGCGGCCACCTGGTATTATTTCGCCAAGGAAATACAAAAATAAATTTAAAAATTACACGGTATCCACATATGTGACGTAAATTTACGTATGCAGGCCTATCTCATGTAGTTTGTCTTAGAAATTGTACAGTATGTCGACTGCTATAACCGTTACAATGACAAGTTTAAATATTTAAAATTATAAATTAAAGGGTTTCCCAATAGTTCGTTTTGTTTTAACAACTGTATAATTAAATTTAGAAATTAATGAGTTCTCGTATAGTTGATGTAATCTTTTATATAGTGCCACACTGTTGAACATTTATAGACAGACGGTGGAACTTTACAAAGAGCTGTAGTGTATTTTACAAAAAAAAAACTAGAAATCAAGTTTTCTTAAATTTCCTTTACCAAATTTGTTAAAATCAGTATTTAAAAATATTTAACTAAACGTAAAGAACAATATGAGCTTAACCCTTTGGTTCTTTTAAGTAAAAAGCTTCGATACAAAAGGATCGAAAAGAAAATAATTATCCAAAAATTAATTACTAACTTAAATGTTTTATATATTCGGCTATAGCGAAAGATATATACTTCACTATCTATGTAAATATAATTTAGTTAAGTAACTCTAATCAAAAAAGCAAATATTGGGGTGAAAGAGAATGAAAAAATAAAAAATTTAGTACAGCATACATATTATTTTACTTAAAATGGCCATCGGCTCTTAATGAGTCAAGCACTTTTTCAAGTATTTCCTTAAAGATCTCTTCAAAAGCTTAAAAATGATACCCATATTGATATTTCAAAAAATTTTAAAATTTCAGAGCCCCGTAACTCGGAAAATATGGGTGAGAGCCAATTTTTTCACTTGATGTTTTTTTCTTTGTTTTTAATTCTCTATAGCTCCATACATTAATTTATTTTTTTAATTAGTTACTTTATAGTTCAAAATGGCATGAACAAATCAGAAGTAGGCGTGGTGTTTTGCCTGCTGCCACAAAGGAAATGGACCGATCACCCTGATTTCCAATAGCTTTTTTGTCGACACTTTATTTGATCGATTGACATATTTATTACGGACGGACAGACGGACAACGCTCAATAGACGTCGCAATACATAAGAAGTAAGAATATATATATATATATATATATATATATATATATATATATATATATATATATATATATATATATATGTATATATATATATATGTATGGGGTCGGAAATGGATATTGTAAAAATTATACACGGAATGACAAACTTATATTTACCCTCTTTCCACTTTTTGTGGTGAAGAGTATAAAAATTATTTTAAATTCTTAGCTTTCAAAGTAATTTACATATTTTATCGCTTTTATCAATTAATATAAGAATACGCCATTAAACTCTGCAATATTTTGTTAATGGTGACTTCTGAAACTCAGTTAGCGTCATGAACAGTGTGACCAGAACCAAAAAATTTTTGGAGCTAAATTGGCACCAAAAAGTGCTAAGAAAAATTTTTAAGTGCTTAAACAAAGTGGTAAAATTTAAATGTCTTTGTTTTAAGCAGATATTTTCTTGGAGAGTTCATAGTTTTATCATTTATGCTTGTGTTGCGTTAGAAATATTTACTTCCATTGAAAAAACAAAAAATTTCTTAAAACAATAAATCATTTATTAAACATAAAAGTCTTAAAAACACAATAAAAATAATAATTCAGTCTTAATATTATATATTACATACACCAGTGATTAAAAATGCTTGACTCTTTTCAATGCATAAATAGTTGCTTAAGTGTTGCTGTGGAAAAATGTGCAGCAAAAGTAAAAAGAAAATGCAAAAAAAAGAGAAAGAAGCGCATTTGCTTTAGCTGACTATGTGTTTCTTTCTGCAGCAAAGCAATCAGCAAAGCAATTACTTCAAAAACATTTGCTGTTGCTTAAGCAGTCAGTTATTCTTTATTTTTATTTTTGCCATCGCTTAACTCTGTGCTATCAAGTTGTGGCTGACTATGATTGCTTTTTCTTGCTGTTACTTGCTGTAACTCGCTGATTTTCATCCTTTCTAACATTAGAAACGTATTAATGTATTTGTTACAATACATAAGAAAATACATATTAAAAACCTTGTTTTTATTACACCATTAAATGGTGTTTTGTTTTTCTTAAAAAGCAACAGCAAAATATGAAACAAACATCAAATTATTGCTTAAGCAACAGCAAATTTTTTCAAAATAAATGCTTTGCTGATTGCTTTGCTGCAGAAAGAAACACATGGGCAGCTTAAGCATATGCGTCTGTTTCTCTTTTTTATTTTCTGCATTTGCCTTTTTGCTTTTGCTTCGTTTATATTGAAATGTTTTGTAAATGCTGAGACATTTAGTTTTTTTATTTGCTGAAAAACATGTAAGCAAAGCAAAGATTTTAGTGCTGTTGCTATTTTTAAGCAAGCAATTTAAACCCTGTCATACACATATGTACAAATTTATTCTAGATATACGCAGTAAGATTTGAAAATACAACTTTTTAATTCAGTGATATCGAAAAATGCTTAAAGAGGGTAAAAATAAATTAATAATTATGTTGCCATACTTACGTTGCTGTTATTGCAATTGTTACACGCGAAAATTTGTGTTTTTCAAAAAAGTGTATTAATTATTTTCTGAAACATTTTGTAAATTATATTAACTAAAAGTGCTAAAAAATCCTAAATGAAGAATTGGAAAGTGCTTAAATTAGTGCTAAGTGCTAAATCGATAATTTTGGTGCTAAATCAAACAAAAGAAGTGCTAAATCTAGCACCGAAAGTGCTAAAATGAGCTTGCTGGTCATGAAGTTTATTTTAAATAGAATAAATAGCAATATTCTTAAGCTGCTAGGGATATTCCTTGTAGAGCATGTTGGATATAAATTTTTCAATTTCTTTACAACTACCTTCAAGCTGTATAGTAAATATAGGACTCGAAAACTTTAATGTAGATTTAGTTATTTTTGTTTCGGTTTGTTTCCTATCAATATTAGCGCAATATGTTTATGATAGATAGTGCTGCATCTTCATTAAATAGCTAGAACCCGGTTCATAGCTACTGTTGCCTATAATACAGAACACACATCCCCACTTTTATTTTTGGAATTTATTTTTTTGCTATTTCTAAAGTTGGTTTGAATACGATTTCGTATTGTCTACTAAGAGAAGAAATTATTAAAGCAAAAGCCTAACAGTCTTATTCACAAAAATTTTAAACTGCTTAATAAGAGGTTAATAAGAAAAAATTGCTAAACTAGTATTCACAAACGCTTAATAGCACAATTACGCTGTTATTAATCATTAATAAATATCAAATATTTAATGCAGCAGTTACCCTTCTTTTAACCTTTAATAAGTTTTGAAAAGCATTTTTTCCGTAAAATTTTTTACTGTAAAAGTGTGAAAAACTATTAATAAAAAAATATAACGAATATAATAAATTTAATTTCTATAATAGGTAAGTGTTTAAAACATACTTAAAAATAAATTACAACTATATGTATTTATTTACACCATTTAAGACCATAAAATGCAAATGAAATTAAACACAATAACGCCCAAATTATTTTGGGGTTTTCAAGCAGCGTTTTCGTAGTTTATTAGATGGACTTACATGGTTTTACAAATGCAAAAAATTTAGTTATCACTATGGCCCATATTCACAGTTATAATAAATTATACTTTAAGGGAACTAAAGTCGGTTTTACTTTAGAGTCGACTCTAATTCATTCATAGGGAATTTTAAATATCTTTTAGCAAGAAAGTCAACTCTAAATTTAAAACTACCTAAAGCTGTTTTTAACTGATTTTTCCATAATTATTTTATTTGGTTTAAGAACACAATACTCTTTATCTGATTTTTATACCAAAGTGAACAAAATAGAAACATGGTTACTTTTTTCTAATGTTTGTTTAGAAATTGTATGAAAACATTTATCAAATTACAGTCGGTACCCAGTGGAAGGTGGCTAAACTTAAAGTATTCTTTATTTTTGACTATGAAAGCAAAAAAGATAATAAGAGCTTTTTATTTTAGTGTATACTTTAACAAGAGTCGTCTTTAGTTTATAACTATTAATTTGGGCCCATTTTTTTATTACTTTAAAATTTTTTCTGATATAAAACAATAAATAATAATAAAATAATGATAATTTAAGTTATGAAAAATAATATTATTGCTGACTTAATTATTCTTTTTTAATTATAAAAACATTATTCAGGTGTTTGGTTCATTGTTGTATGCATCACTAAACGTAAATTTACATATAATATGATATCATGTTGCCAACATAAAACTACAATACTATTAAAATCGTTTAATAGTTATTTTTGCGTTACTAAACGTTAGTGAATAAAAATTGTTATTAACGGTTAATAAAACAAAAAGTGTTTAATAACTAAAGTATACATTAAGCTTACAACAAGAAATTTTTGTGAATAAGACTGTTATTAGATATATATCACATAAACTTGTTAAATTTTAAAAAACAATTTAGTTTGTAGTAAGTTTAAGCTTCATGGAAGAGCTGTCCTAAGTTCGTCACAGCAAACTGAAGCTGAAAGTCCTTAATCCATAATCTTGTATCGAACAACAAAACAAGCAATTGTGAGCAAATATCGGCTATTGCTGGCCACAAAGCTAAAGACTAAAAGACTTAAGAAGCTGTAAATACCTTAAATATGCTTGTCATCTAAAACGAATGATGTTCGAAGGAGAGATAATGCTCTCTTGGTCGAATAGAAGTCTTGTGAATTCCAAATAATAGCAGCCGATATGAAAAATAGGTTTTTTATTTCTAGCATTGCGTGAACAAAATTAAGTATAATTGTTGACATTGTTGATTCAATAAACTTCGAACGCTTTACATGTCTATCCTTCATGATTTTAACTGATTTTTTGAAGGCTCATTCGTAGTAGGAACAGAATTATCATTATCATATATAAGATTACTTTAGGCAGGTGCACAAAAAACCAATGAGGGGTCAAAATTTGTGCAACTTTTTGTCTGCAGATATCGGCTGTACCCTGCTGGGGATGCTTTTCAAATATATGCTGATGTTATATTAATTGCAGCTGAGCACTTTTCACGAAAACTTTATTAAATTGGGTCTGAATTAAGGTAATCATCTCTATCCAAAAGCAATAAGTTTCGTATCAATTTAAAGAATTGCTGGCGAGCGTGTCAGACCCTCTGATAGGATAATGAAAGTTAAACAGTATATTTTTTTATTTTCTTTCATAAATAATGCCACTTTTAATTGTAAAAGTGAATGAACTTGCTTAATGTTCAAAAATCTACATAATTGTTCTATGTATGAAAAACGTGAATAGGTATATACCTATCAAGTTAATAAAAAGAAATCGTCTTAACTCGTTAAATTATATTAAAACTACAGTTGAACTCTTCATTCACATTTAAATTAAATAATTTTTAAAAAGTCGCTTTATTCTCTATTTCATTCAAAATTGCTTTTATACACATTTATTCCCCATTTGCTGCACAGAAATAAAACACTCCATTGTTTATTCTTCTTTTTGAATGGAATTTGTATGTATTCAAGCGAACAAAAAACGCAACACACAACCTGTCAATCAATCACCTGTCAACTTGGCCACACTCACAATATGGGTGATACAACTACAACCAACCATCCGTCTATCCATCCATCTTACATGTATTTGTTTCTTGTTTTTTTGTATCTCATCTCGTTGTATAGTTGGGCTGAACGGAAAGCATTTTGCATCATCTTCTATTGAGTACTTAAACGAGTATGAATGAGCATCGTTTACAATATAGAATCCGTATACATATTCGCAACACAAATCGTTAAACATTGAGCTTCGTAGGATTTGAATGCAGTTATACGCTCTTTTAAGTTTGCGCAAATGCCAAAAAACATTTTTTGATGGACATTGATGTGTAGGTTCGAAAATTAGGGGTTTTACAATACTCGTAGATTAGTTTGGATAATGTTAGCTATTTGTGTTGTTGGTTATTTGTGTTGTTGGGTTTTTGTGTTTTAATTTTTAATTTTTACACATAACATTAGAAAATAAAATCATAAGGAGGCGAGATTTAGGAAGCTCCTATAGCTTAAGTATATGGCCGATATTCATGTAGATGGTACCAAAAGAAAGCTTATGACTTTTAAACTAATAATATAACGGTTTTTCTTCGTGGTCATTTTTTAAATAACTTTTACCTCAAAAACTAAAAACATCACGTTAAGGTGGTTTTTTGAGAAATAAAATATGGACTTAAAATTGCCACAAAATCAAAATGTACCGAAATATTTCTTTCAAAATTTTAAAATTATATGGATATGCTTTCTCCGCAGTAATATATTCAATTTATTGTTTTAAATAAAAAATATTTCAAAAGAATATCCTGAAATATTTATATTTGCAGGAACCAAGCACGGATAGAGTAAATTAAACTAAATTTGGGAACTTTAAACTCCGCCTACGTTCATTTTAATCGATGTTTTGCACTCTGAGAAATTAATTAATATTTTTTTAATTTCGTTTCAAAATTGGTTATGGTTTGATAGAGCTATAGATGATCTTTAAAATAGTTTAAAAAAAATTTCCTACTACCAAGGTAAATTAGTATTAACATTCGCAAAAAAACAATACCACCTTTTTGAGAAAATTCCTTAAAAAACGGTATTTTTTACATTTTGTCAAACCAGAGCTTATTCTAAAAAGAGCATAAGCATTATTTATCAGTCGATGCTAATGAAATTGACTGTAATATTTATATAATACCAACATGCTGTTCACGTAATCTACTGTGTTGTGACTTAATAAATAACGATCGTTCAAACCAAATTCGATTAAGTTTGTAGGGTTTGTTCGTATGGTCGTGTAGATGGTTTATTTAAAGTTTGCACGAAATCGGTCGACGCGTTCGTGAGTTATAACTTTTCATGACAAAATGTTATTTTTTTCTGTACAAAAAAACAACAACAAAATGTGCAGTTAAGAGCTGAAATTGAATACTCGGAAAAAAACCATATATTTACATATTTTTATATTTTAAACAGAGTGCGTAAAAGCAAGTGGATTAAAGCTCAGTATGATCCTTACTTTGACATCAGCCGTATCAGAGCGATTTTGAAAAGCCTTTAACAGGCACTTGAAGATGCTCCATACTTTCTTCGTCATCAGAATATTCACAACTTTAGTCCGAAAGCCATGCAAGCTGCATAAAAATGTAGTATCGGCACAAACAGACATCATTACAAAGATATTCCTTCTAGTGATTAAACGTAAAGAAGTGAAGCTCTTCACACGCAAACAAGACCAGAATTTTATGGCAAAAATCTATTTCCTTTTAGCTTTTTCTTTAATATTGAATTACAGTCTAAGCCTGCAAAAAATCATTTGTGTCGCCTTTCAAGTCAGATGAAACCCATACGAAGTAATTTTCCCGAGTTTCCCCCAATGCTCTTGAACTAAAAAAAAACAAAAATAATAAACTGTACGCATGCTTTAACGGTGGTAATGAAAAGTATTCTCTAAACCACTTCGCTATCACTTTTATAACTTAAATCTTTGTAAACATAAACTCAAAATTTAAATTAAAAAGGGAATACTCCAGTATAAAGTAGTTTATCATTCTGAAATTCTAGTTAGTAAAGTTGTAGGGCACATCTAATTGTTTGATATGAAAACAAAATGGTTGCGTAGATAAACTGTGAAAAGAGAAGAGTAACTTAAGATATCATTCTACTGAGATAAAAATCGAAGAAATATATGATTAACAGGATTCGTCAAAGATAAGCTGAGAGAAAGACCTACAAAGTGTTATTTGCACTATTTGCTTTTTAGAATGAGGGCGATGTAAAGACATATGTTTTGACAATGGCTGAGTAGCCTTTTGACGTTTGATCTTTGCCTCTCCATGCAACCAGAAGCGATATATTTTAATGCTACTTCGATATTCACGCAACTCTTGGGTACATGCAAGGAAGAAAAGATTTTCCACCTGATACGTAAATGCCAAGCAGTTAATTTTTTAAGAAACAGATTTTTAGAGAACCTCTTCAATAACAAAATGCAACAGCATGACTATAATTATTATTCACCTGGATGGCAGTCGTTAATTCGAAATCACAAGATTATACCTGACAGCTTGCCAGAAGCAGGCGGTCACGTAAACCAATCAACAAACCAACCTTTACCGACAGAAAACAAAAGAAGGGTAAAGATAATTCAGACTGAAGAAAGCTAAAAGAAAGAAATCACTTAAAACAATTGTCAATAAGGAATGGTCAAGTTACTGGGAAACGATGATGCTTGTAAAGAGAACCAAACCGAAATAGCCATGCCAAACGTTTTTCAATGATGTTTGAAAATAACGAGCGGTCTTCCAATTTATTTTAAAGGACTTTCACAGGCTTAGATATTAAACAAAATAACTCGCAAATATATAAAAATATACTAGCTTATTGTACCCGGCGATCCCCCCGGGGGTACATCGAGTCTGGCTGAGTAAATATGGGTTTTGACACAGTTATCTTCGGGGTACACGTGGGGGCTGTGGTTATATAAAAGTCTATATCTGCGGGTCTGGCGTGAAATAGATGGAAGTGTGCTCTGCACTGTCAACAGAGTAGCTAATGGGTAGGCTCCGACCCTTTATCAAGCGGTAGATTCATGGTCCTGCAAGCCATGTTCTTGCACAGAATAGTGGTTGGACCGTTGGACTGTCTGATAAGGGCTTCGCGCCAGATACAGACTATAATCTTAATCATATGATTTAGATACCAGGTGTTGTCTAGGTCTTATTTTAAGGCCTTCTAGGCCTTGTGCAATAGCCTTTTTGCTATGGGGATCTACTCCGAAAACGTGAAAAATCCAGTAAATCGGTTTGGATCTTATAGATTAGTAGATATCTATATTTCAAATAGCTTTAAGATCTGATTTTATACAGATCGGTTAATATTCATAAAATTCCGCTCCCCAATCCCTCCTCCTCCTCTTCCCCCTTTTGCAAGATAAACATAGAATATTCTGCCATTCACATAAATATCTAACAGTGTTTGAAATTTTATTGCAATCGGTACAAACGTAAATGTCTGGTTTTCCCTCTTTTTCTCTCATCTAGGTCGTAGCTCTGGAAACAGATACATATATAATTGAGGACCTATCTATGTTTTTTAAGTTCATTAAAATCGATTAGATGCAAAAAATGTGCGCTTCCCTTTTTTCTCCCGTTCTGGTTCGCCATTTAAAAATATGGTTACTCTATTTTGCCATGAGGACAAATAAATACCCGTTTTTCAATATTCATGCAAATCGTTTAGCCGTGATTGAACAAACAAGTCGCAAACAAATTTACAAAGAGATTTATATTAGATTAGATATATGTATATTTCGCCTTTATAAGTAAAGAAGTAATAATAGTGAAATTGAAATTATATTCAAAATCGCAGGTTTCCTCAAACCCAGTTTATATTGACTAGTAACAGGAGAGATTGCTCCTTTGCCCTTCAAAATATAATTTCAATTCAACTTAATATATTTTAGACTAAAGTCTTTTCGAATCCCCAAAACATAAAACTACAGTCTTATTCTGTAATTCTCGTAGATAAATTTGAAACTTGATCGCTAAAAATAAATTACGGCAAAAAGTGTTACGGGAAAGTCTTTTGTAGCCAAAAATTGCTAAATGGACTTTTTTAAACTTTTAGCGATAGCTATTTAGCTTTAAGCCTGGTAGTCTGTTCAGTTTTTCGTGTAAAATGCTGTCAAACTGAGGCTGCCGTAGTCTAAGTGGTAAACACGTTGACTACAAACCAGGTGCCCTGGGTTCAATCCTTGCGGTAGTCAAAAAATAAAAAAAATGTTTTTTTCTGTTTAATGGTATAAATACATAATCAGAATTAACATAAAAACACGCAGCCTCTCGTCGGTACTTCTTCATAGCATATTCGCCTGCGAAGTAAAATAATTAATAAAATGGCTATATCTATCTTCTTTCACCACCTGTCTTCTCTCTCATCAATCCCTTTCCTAAAGAATGTAGAACGGTTTAAAAAAACTAAGTAGGTATTGCTGCCTGAAGTGCTACTTCTCTTTAAAAAAAAAAAAAAAAAAAAAAAAAAAAAAAAAACTACATACGCAAAAAAATTTTTATGAAAAAGACATGAAAAAATGTTGCAGAAGTAATACTCTGTTTTTATTGTGGAAAACCATATGAAATGTTTCTGGCAACATTTTATCAAAGCTGTGAAATAAAGCAAGTAGACATTATTTCATGCGAAATTTTTTAAACAACAGCTGATTATATGTCTTTTGCTTACATTTTTAAAACAATGTAGTATACGTGAAAATAATAAAACGTTAAATTATTCTTAATCGTGAGATAGACGCCACATTTTAAATGTCAAATTTTCCACATGAAATAATGTCAATGTTGCTGAACAATTTTCACAAAATCGCACAAAGTCCAGGCTTTAGCGATTTACAGAATAGGACTGCTGGTCACCAGATATGATACTCTTAATTCCTAAGGTACTTGCTTAAAATTTTGGAATTTTAGTTTTTTTTAAAGCTTTGTGAGCTTTGATATCAAATTAGTTCATACGACATTCTAAAATAAAATTATAATTCAAATCACGTTATCAGTTTTAATAGGTATTAACCAAACCAGTTTGGTAACATAATGACTGAATAAATGAATGATAATAACTGAAAGTCCTTACGACATTGTTTATTTTGATACTTTTATTTCTTGTCATATCGAAACATAATATCATTGTCATTTTATGTGTTTTTTTTTTTTTTACTTTATTCTATACATTGTTTGTGTGATGTAGCGTTTATTTCTTATGGAAAATTAAAATAATACCAACTGATTTATTGTCATTTTGTCATAATGTGTTTTTGTTACTTACAAGCAACATGCCTCACTACTCACGACCCCAGTTAGCTGCAGCAGTTGATAAAACGTTCTTCTAACAAATATTACTCAAGTCCAAACTTTAACAATAACTATGAAAATAGGAATGAACAGCATCAACCCACCCTCTGAGTTGTCATAAATCTATCACTTTTAATGGCCGCCCTGCACATAATTTTATGCGTTTTATGCAGCACAAGTATACACTAACACACAAACACACACACACAAGTATTTAAGAAAAGCAAAGAAACAAAAAAATTAAAAAATATTCCTGGTAATATCAGTAAATTCAGCCCTTACCCTCAACATTTAAAAAGCAACCACCATTAAAGCTTTACAAAGGCAACCTAACATCTCCAAAGACTCACAAATTTCATAAAGTGGCAATTCAATCAATCAATTTTGACATTTTCTTACATTTTCCTTCGTTCATTTGTATGTGTATTGATTCATACATTCTTTCAGTCATTCCACCCTTAAGCCTTGGCATCACTTGGCTGTATCCATATCAAATCATGCTGACTACGTGTGCTTATGTGTGTGCATATTTTTACGTATGTTGCCATATTGTTGTTGGGGTTTTGACTAGTTGGGCGTCGTTTGTATTGTGTTGAGTTATCATCTATTATGAGCGAAAATGGTAACATTTACCGTATTCACACGTACACAATCACAATTTCTTCTACGTTTCTTTTCATTTATTCATTATTTTGTGTGATTTCCTTTACTTGTGATGAAATCAAAAATATAAATGAAAAAAACTTTGTGAAAAGTAAATAAGGAGAGCAACGTAGACTATTTAATGCGGTTTCTTTAGTGAAATCGTTTTATATTATAAAATTTTGAGGAAGTTGAGTGCAAATGAATTAAATAAAATATTGATTTGAAATATCTTTTGTATTAATTAAGTGAATACTCTTAATGTAAATTACGTTAAGTACAAAAGTTGGTCAACTTTTAACATATTAACCTTTTACTGCCATCTCTAAATTAGCACGTTAAGCGCAAGATATCTGTCAAAATTGCTCATGTGCATACAAAATGTATGAAGCATCCCTAAATAGTACGGCATCAACGCTTAGCAATTGGAAAATCCAATTTTGACAGTGCGTTAGGAAGTGAAGTTGGCTTCTTGTTGGTTGGTTTGTTTTGTTATTGTTGAAAAGTAATGACAATTTTGTTAATTTCAAGGCAATCTTGCGGTTTTTTCTCTTCTTTACTCTTATACAGCGGGTTTTATAAAATAAAAAAAGTAAAATTACTGTTAAAGACACAAAGTTGACGCTCTTATTTCGGGATGACATTCCAACGCAAAAGCTATGAATTACATTGCTTAGCGTTTTACGCGCTAATTTTGGGATGACAGTAAAGCCTAGTATTCTGTTCGATTTTGCGAAAAATGTTGAGCAACATGCCAAGAATTCCACATTGGAATAAGCTTTAAAAATTACGGAAGCCGAAGAGAAATACTCATCTAAACTTATGAGATTTATCTCATATTTGTATATGTTTTTATTTGCAGTAATGAGCAAACGCTTTTTTGCGTCATTAAATTAATTTCTGTCTTTTTCTCCTTTTAAATGTAAATATTTTTTTTATTTTTCTCTTACAAATTTTTTCAACACAAAAAAATTAAATCAAAACAAATGGTCTAAAAAATTGTTTTTAAAAAATTCCGTACGAAAAAAGTGCTGCTTATGTTATTTCCACGGCGAAATAATATCAGGTAGCCGCAATGGCGAATTTATTAGTTTTCGCCGCATATGCTAAATGTCAAACACCATATAAAAAAAATTATACATATTTTTTATATGTGGAGTTTGACATTTAGCGTTTACGGCGAAATTAATGAATTCGCCATCGAGACCACCTGTATTATTTCACCATGATTATTTCGTAGTTGAAAAAAAATGTTGCCTAAAACATTTTTTAAATATAGTACTTTATTCATTATTTCGTGCAAAATGTTGAAAAAGTCCATATAAAAAAAATTACAGCGAAATAAATAAGAAATAATCTTGCTGAAGAAGTACTTTGTTTATTTGTGAAATAGTCACGAAATGTTGCTCGCAGCATGTTTTCCAATAAAAAACTGTTCTTGCCAACAGTTTTTTCAACTACGAATTAATATCAACAGCTCTTTTTTCGTACGGAATTTTTTTAAAAGCGATTATTTCAGACCGTTTATTTTGATTAAAAAGAGAAAAAGACAAAAATTAATTTATTGACGTTGAAAAACGTTTGTAATTAAAAACCAAAAACATATATGTATGGGATAAATCCCAAAGTTTCGATGAGGTGAATGAATATTTATTTCTCTTCGGCTTCAGTAAATTTTAAATTTTGGCAAGGCAATGTGGAATTCTTGAAGGCGATAAAAACGATAATTATTTGCTAAAACTCTGTGTTGTCACCAGTAGCTTATTGTCCAATTTTTCAAGTGAAATAATGTATGTTGCTCAACATTTTTCGCAAAATTGAACAGAATACTAGGCTTTAGTTGAAAAGATTGCTGCAAGAAACACTTCGCGACTTTTTCACAAATTAACAGAGTACTGCTTCAGCAACATTATTTCTGTAATTGCTGTAATTGTTTTTTATATGGACTTTCGACAACATCCCCCACGAAATGATGAACAGACATTCATGCTTAACATATTAATTCTATTTTAATAACGAAGGTAACCATGCAAATAAAATCGAAATCGCATATAAAAAATTAATTTGAAATAAACAAAAAATAACATTGCTAAAGTTTAACTCTGTTCAATTCGTGAGAAATGAAGAAATGTTTATATCTTAATGTTGAGATAAATGTTTCTGGCAACAATTCTTTTCAAGTTTGAAATAACATAAGCTGCATTTCATGCGAAAAACGAAGCATTCTGTTCAAACTTGCGAAAATTGTTAGCAACTTCAGTTATTACGCTTGAAAAATTTCACAACCGTACCTTGATTTAAACGACAGTTTTCTTTTAATATTATTCAGAAAAATTGTCACCAATTTAATTTAAAAATTTTAAGCAAATAAGACGCAATTTTCGCTTTAATAACGGTATTTTTTAAATAATTAGTGTAGCAAATTCTAATGAAGCTCATTCTTTTAAAGAAAAAGGTAAAAAGAATGTATTGAAAAAATTCTACTTTAACTTACTTAATTTAATGGCGAGAGAATGCACTTTTCCATACTGAAATATTAGTATTGAGTCCAATTTTAAATCCTCATAAGTACCATCGTTATGAAAATTTTTTTCATATGTTTTTTGTTATTGTTTTTTTTCGTTTTGTTTTTGTTCAGCAAATGAATTTGTGGCCTGTTGTATTCCCTGAAATATGGAATAAAACTTTTTACTATATTTTTTATAAATAACATAAAATTACTATTTATACAAGGAAAATTTCAAAATGTAAAATTTAATGAAAAAATGTAAATGAAAAGCGTAACTTTTTCCTGCATTTACTGCCAACACTGATGAAAATATAAACAGCTGATTTAATATCCGTCAGCAAAGTACTCATTGTGTAAACCTCATCCGTCGTTACTTTACTTTGGCTGCGCGCACTCGTTTCTTGGTCCCGATACTGTCTTGCTTAAGGACAACAAAAGCAAAGGTTGTTACATACAAATGAAAACAAGAATATTGAAGATTGCCTCCAGCTTAGTTCTGAAACACATGATGTCTTCCAGTAAGTATTGTTCTTATTGAATAGTTCTTAAAATTGATTTATAATGAGCCTTGAAATGAAAATGGGTTGACCACAAGGATGCAGTAGTTTCCAAAATTTCCAGAAAAATAAAACGAACCGTGAGTCAAACCACTCATACCAATTGCAGCGTACAAATGCCAGCAAATAACAAAGTGTACAAAAAGAAATAAATTTTACTTAGAACTTAATTCCCCAACCCCTTTCAACATTCAAACGATTCCTGCAAACGAAACATTACAAAGAAATATTGGTGTGGAAAATATAGAAAACAAAAAACTCAAAATAAAATAAAACGAAAAAAAAACGGAAACCGTCATTTATGCCAAAACTTTAAGCAATTCCATCATTCATTCTTATTTCTACTCCCCTTTCTACACAAACCTTTTCCGTTTGCTCCAACGGGTTGGGTCTTTCTTGAATTGCTTCTTCAAGTTGGCAGTTTAAATATTTTTTAATTGCCCTCCGTTCTTACAATTCATTTAAAACAGTTGGTTTCATTACCGTCATTCATTCATTCATTACAAACAGTTTACCCCCTTGCAAACATCTTTGCATCTTGGTATTTTCACTTCGTTTATGGGCCTTTCTACTCACAGCCATCCAGCATTTAACCATTATTTTTATTTATTTCATTTTTGTTTGTTGTAGTATTTTATATTTAATTCATTCTATTGTGTGAGTCTGTGTACTTTTTTTTAATCCTTAAACATTTTCTTACAATTTTTTAGGTCCTTCTACTCATTATCGTTTGTTATGCTGCCAATTTTCAATAAATTTCAAAAATAAGACGCCATCTTAGCTTGTAGTTCTCCTCATACTTTTGTTGTTCTGTTTCCAGTTTGTTTTTTGTTTTTGTTTTGCAAATGAGCGTTTTGAAAATTGTATAAGGAAAAAGTTTTGGTAACAAAGCATCATTGCCTTGATGTTTTGTGATTCCTTTGGGGATCCATTTATATTTTGTTTTTTTTTTAAATGCTTTTTTTTTCTTTTCTAGTTTTGTGTTTGATTCAAGTATTGTTATGATAAAGGATTTAAATAATGAGAACAAAAGGTACAAAAACACAATTAAAGTTGCTGACTTTTGGCGAATAACAAAAAATAAAGAAGAAAAAAATCATTTGCCTATTTTTATTTTTTTAATTTAAAGAAAAGAGCATTTCTAATCAGTGTGAGTCTGTGTTAATTCAGTGTTTTAAACATGAATATTTTTTTTTTAAATGAATAAGTAATACATGTAGGATTTTTAAAATGATTTTATTCTCCTTATTTATTAATTTATTTTTTAATATGCGGGAAACATCGGAATAATAAAATCAATGACTGATTCGGTTTCATCAAATGTAGAGATAATTTTAACACAAGACGCTATAAAAGATGTATTGCAATTAAAATTTGACAGGATTTGTAATGGCACAAACCAATATGGAACTATTTTTATATATTTAGGACTAAATTATTTTCCAAACATCGTATATATGAGAGTCAAGATAATACTGTCGATTGAGGTGAGGTTTGCTAGAATTCTTTGTATGATACAAGGGCTGCTTTATATATTTCTGGCCTGGCAACACTGAGTGCTGCCAAGTGAAATCTGACATTTCCATTGGAAAGTTTGTCATTTTTAAGATAATCGTACTCAAAACGTTTTGACGTACGGCCATTATTTCTGTTGTTTACAGTGACTTGAAAAAATTAATATAGAAAAAAATGGAATTAACTCGTGAACATTTTCGTGCCATCATTTTTCACAACTTTCGACGTAGATTATCACGACAAGAGTGCATTGATGAACTTAAATCTTTGCATGGCGATGCAGCACCATCCTATAGCACTGTGAAAAATTGGTATAATGAATTTAATCGTGGCCGAAGCTCGCTCAAAGACGAATTCCGTGAAGGTCGTCAAAAAACGGCTGTTGTGCCAGAGAACATTGATGCCGTGCGTGAACTCATAATGCAAGATCGACATGCGACATACCGAGAGATAGAGACATCCTTGGACATTTCTTCCACCAGCATACATTCGATACTGCGTGAACACCTGGCCGTAAAAAAGGGGTGTTCTCGTTGGATCCCGCACAATTTGAAAGTCGCTCAAAAAAAGGCTCGTGTCGATTAGTGCAAAGAAATATTGCAAAAATACGATTGCGGTGCTTCAAAAGACGTTTATAAGATCGTAACTGGTGGCGAATCATAGATCTATGCGTATGAGCCCGAAACGAAACAACAATCGACCGTGTGGGTCTTCAAAGACGAGCAAAATCCAACGAAAGTTGTTCGTGGAAGAAGCACATCGAAGCAAATGTTCGCCTGTTTCTTCGGCAAAACTGGTCATGTGGCGACTGTTCCGCTTGAGCAACGTAGGACGTTCACTTCTGAGTGGTACACTATAATTTGTTTGCCTAAAGTCATCGGAGAAATTCGAAAAACCAACAAGAGAAGACGAATCATTGTTCACCATGACAATGCGAGCTCTCACACATTGACTCAAACCAGAGCGTTTTTGACCGCCCGAAACGTCGAATTAATGGGTCATCCGCCGTACAGCCTGACTTTTTGTTTCCGCACATCAAGAAAAAAATGCGTGGTCAACGATTTTCGTCGCCAGAAGAAGCTGTTGAAGTGTTCAAAAACCATGTTTTATGGGTGTCTCAATCGAAGTGGAAAAAGTTCTTCGACAACTGGTTTGAGCGCATGCACAAGTGTATAAATCATGCTGGAGAATACTTTGAAAAACAATAAAACCATTTTTGATTATAAATATTCGCATTTTCACTATTAGGCCAGAAATATATAGAGCAGCCCTCGTACTTGAAAAGTGATCTAAAATGCGCTTCGTCATGAGCAGCCACTGGTGACCACATGCCAGAAATCATTTTTAAATATTAATGCCATATTCTGATCTTTTGTATAAAAAAATTCTCATTAGAATTACATTTTTTGTGTTATTACTTATAATTTAAAGTTCTATCGGACTTAAAAAACCTGATACTTTGTTGGTGTTACCATAAGCTTATTATAATGCTTGAGGGCCTTTGCTTTGCATGCTTTAACCGACTTGAAGCTACGGGAACATTAACTTAACTTTCCTTTCCTAGTAGAGACTTCTCTAATGGACAATGTACATCAGCTAAGTTGCATGACACAATCATAAAACAAGCTACGTACACTAAAAACTACTACCACCGTAAATACTATCCAAGTATTTAGCAGATATGAACGTTAAGTTATCTTTATTTAAATCGCTACTTCTCTCGGGGAAAATTTTTGAAGAAAGTTGTTTTATTTTTTTTTTTTATATATCTTATGAAAGACGACTCCATAAAGTGATTTGATTTAAAGCAATTAAAAATTAATATCTCATTTATTTAATCGCTTTGTTTAAATATTTTTTAATTAAGTGTGGTAAATTTCGTTTTATAGTTTTTAAATAATCAATTATTATTGACTAAATTCTTTTTAATGAAATGGAAGATACAACAAACTTACACACAACTCTACAGGCTCCAACAAAATTAAGCATACTCCTCACTTTTCAAAAGAAAAAATAAATATATAAATAAAAATCTTCTTAAAAGTAAAAAAGCAAAATAAATTTGTAATCTACAAAATAAAGTTTCGTATAAACTCCCATTATTTATGGCAATTGCTGTTTATGATACTTAATGTGTACCAAAGACCCTTAGAAATCATTTGCTTTGAATTGTAGGGAAATTATCACAAGGAAAGGGAACAGAAAACGACATAAAATAAACGAACTAAATGAATGAAAGCTAAATAATATTTATTTATACGATTAAAATACATCTTTTCTAAATAACAAAAACATTGAAAAAAAGTTAATCCTGTTAGCTGAATTTCATCTGTTCCTTTCATTTTTTTTTTTTTTTTTGGCATTAAATTAATTGTTTTGAGAGGAGAACTACAGACTTCACAGCCAACAACTAACAAATGGCAAAAGAAAGGTTTTAATTAATATTAATTGAATGAAAAGTAATTGAAAGGACTTTTTATTTCATTTATGTGTCCCTTCGCATAGAATCCGTTCATAATGTATGCAAATGATTTATGAGCTTAAGTTTGTACCAAAAACCCAAAAGTATAATAAAAATATGTAGAAGAAAAAATTATTATCAAGTTTATTTATTTGGGTTTCTACTTATAAAAAGTAATCAAATGGAAAATTAAGAAAAATTCTTTGAATCAATAAAACAGGGATTATTTTTTTACTTATAAATAACTTCAAATCCATGTCAAAAGAAGATGAACAAAGAATACAAATGGAAAAAAATCGTAATATAAAAAATTTTATAAATTTAATACGTGCCCATCAAAGTGACATTTTTATACAGCCCTCCAAAATGACTTACAATACACCTTTTTTGTAGTGATTTTAAAATATTTTTTTTTTTCGATTTAAATTTAAACAGGGACGAAAGCGGGGAGCAGTTTTACTTTTTTGGCCCAAAAATGGCAAGTTGAATTGTGTACAGTTCCTTTTATGAAAAGTGACTTTTAAAAGTTAAACAATTAGATTACGAAGTATTAAATTGGTTATATGAATACCTAATATTAAGTAAAAATTATGAAACATAGTGTGGACAAAAGAGTTTGCTTTAAAAAAAAAAAAAAAACATAATATAGAAGGAACAGTAAGCTTTGATGGTAAGCAACTACTGGCATGTCGTAACGTCCAAGTAAATAATGTTCATCAACGTAGAGTCCATGTATTTTATAGGTTAATTTTATGGTATTCTATGTAAGAATGATGTGACGTTTTCATAGACTGGCTTTCAAAAAGTCTTTGGTAAGCGAAGCCGTTGTTGTTTAAAGTGTAGACGTTATGAGACTTTAATAAGTCACACTATATCCATACTAAAACGACTCTTCGCCCGTGTTCATTATGACGTTTTTTAAAGCGACATAATGTCAGTAGATATTGTTACGAATAATAAAATCTGGCAACCCCTGTTGTTGTATCCGTATGAGCGTGGTGAATAAGTTATTTCAACTAATGTTGAGCTAAGCGGCCTCAATGGCTGCGTTGGTAGAGGATACCGCATTCGAACATGCGTGCAAAGAAAAAATAGTAATTGTTATAATGCAAATAAAATTAATAAACAGCTGTACAAACCTCCCGAGAAGCAAGAGGCAATTATTGTGTAAAGCCATGGAAAATATTTAGTGGAGACGTCAAATTTAATATAAAAGCAACAGAAAATTGTCAAAAAGCCCTGTATAATAAAAAGTAAGAGCAATAGCGGTTAGCGCGGGGAAGTGTAAAAGCATTACAACAGTGTATGGCAGACGTGTGTTGTGTCTACTGGATTAAAGGAGATGACTGGCTTGGATAAAAGGAGTAGTGGAGATGTCTGTGGATGGTTAAGTTTATTAAGCAAGGCATCGAGTAGTTCATGTCTCGCCGGATGGCCGCGTTTGTAATAACGCATGTTTAGTAAATACAAGACCAAGGGTTCAAAAGACCGGCAGGATCAAGAAGTATAGCCAGAAAAAGCCAAGCCATAAAGTAAAAGAATACAGAAATTATAATAAGCCACAGTGTGGTATTTTCAATCAAAAGTATCCGTACGTTTGCTTTCAAAAAGGGAAAAACGTAACAATATTATGTCACTTTTGAGTGTGACATAAAGTCCATGAATGCAAGGAACACAACAGGCACGAACTACGAATTTTCGTTCCTTAATATTCGTCGTCAAAAATAAAACTCATTTGTGTATATAAGAATGGATAGAATCATGACGTCGGATGAAATTCGTCATGCATGAATAACTTTACAATAGATTTATTTTTATTTCTTACGCCAGCGAACGACGAACAAATCAGTACAATGTGACCATGTTTGGTTTTAGCTTCGAAGTATTTAAGTAAATAAAGGGGTTTTACCTAAAATCTTCATTTTTTTCTGCATTAAAATAAATGTACGGATCTTTATTTAAATAAAAAAATAGTTGTTAGTTGTGTTTTTTTTTAAGTTGCATTTTTTAAATATTATTTTTTATATGGTCACCTCATCAGCTCACTAAAAGTAAACAACATTAAAATTATAAGAACTGTACCTTTTCCCCGTTTTTGTGCTTCATACGCCAACTAACACAACGAATTTTTGACGGCTAATTCGTCGTGTTGAATGATATGGGTGTACTCGTGTTTTTAAAAAGGGTGTTTCTTTAAGCATGATAGACTTTGACATTATAAAAAAATAACACTAAAAATTTAATTTGTACGGCATTTACACTTTGCAATTTTTCATGAAACTAGCAAGAAATTTTTATTTGTTTGTGAAGCAGAAGAAGTAAGCAATATGATATTGCTTGAGTTTTGAGGGGATGTTACTGTTGCTAATGTTTACTTTTAGATAACGCTTAACGATGTAACTTAAATACAAAATTGAGAAAAAATGCCTCAAAAAAATGCATAGTGTAACTCTGGACTTTGATGAAAAACTTTTTCATATTAATTTCAGTAGACTCTGGCAAATCATTATGAAAAGACTCAGGCTTAAATTACGCTATCAAGTCATCCAAGTTTACTTTGAAAATCAGTCATCAATTCGACCCGTTGTTTTATCGCCAAATTGTGTTGTGAGACCAATTCACAACATACCCTACAGACTCCATTGCCATCCAGAAAAAATGCACCGTTTTGTGTGGTTTACAAGCTGGTGGCACCATCGAACCTTATTTTTTTAAAAATGATTCCGGACCGCAACCATCGAGTTACTAAAATTAAAATTTGGCGATAAGTTAACTTCAAGAAATGGACCTATCAATTAGCCTCCAAGGTCGTGCGATTTGACACCTGTCGATTATTTCCTGTGGCGACACGTGCAGTCTTTGGTTTTTGAGGGAATGTTACTGTTGCTAATGTTTACTTTTAGATAACACATAACGCTGTAACTTAAATAGAAAATTGAGAAAAAATGCCTCAAAAAATTGCATAGTGTAAATCTGGACTTTGATGATAAATTTTTTCCTATTAATTTTAGTAGACTCTGGCAAATCATTATGAATATACTCACGCTTGAACAACGCTATCAAATCATCCAAATTTACTTTAAAAATCTGTCATCAATTCGACCTGTTGTTTTAGTGCCAAATTGTGTTTAGCAATGTGGCTCATTTTTGGCCTAACGGGTTTGTTAATGAGCAAAATTGCGGCATACGAAGTGAGACCAATTCGCCACATACCCTACAGACTTCATTGCCATCCATGCACCGTTTGGTGTGATTTACACGCAGGTGGCATCATCGGACCTTATTACTTCAAAAAGGAGGCCGGATCTTATGTTACGATCAATGGAGATCGCTACCATGATTAACGATTTTTTGTTTGAAAATATGAATGAAATTGATCCGGACGAAATGTGGTTTCTACAAGATGACGCCACGTGCCATATGGGGACCGCGACCATCGAGTTATTAAAACTAAAATTTGGCGATAAGTTGATTTCGAGAATTGGACTTGTCAATTGGCCTCCAAGGTCGTGCGATTTGACACTTTTTCGAATATTTCCTGTGGGGCCACGTGCAGTCTTTGCTTTATGCTGATACACCAGCAAAAATTGATGCTTTGGAGGCCAACATTATTTGTGTTATTCGTGACATACGGCCAGCAGTAATTGAAAAAGTGACCTAAAATTGGACGTCGAGAATGCGCTTCGTCAGGAGCAGCCACGGTGGTCATATGCCTGAACTCATTTTTACATATTAATGCCATGTTCTTACCTTTCCTAGAAAAAAATTTTTTAATTACAATTGAGTTTTTTGTGTTATTTTTTACAATTTTAAGTTTTATCGTTAAAATTAACTCTACACAGAATATCAATAAAGGAAATTTCGCTTTATCCTCAATCAAGTATTTCTTTCCATTCTAGGTATCCTATACTGTATGTCCGACGTATGTGACTTCTAGATAGTGGCCATATTTTTTATGCGTCTTGTACTAAGATTTTTTTTAAGCACATTAATAAAATAACCACATTTTTTTCACAAGCAACTAGAACTTAGAATTATCCAATTTGATCAAATACTCGTATATATCAAAACCGCTTTCAATAAATACACAAATTGATCTGCTTTCGACAGGTATCAGAAACTAAATAAATATTTACGATTGGACAGTATCACTTATACATAAGCAATAAAAAAAACCAAGTCCTTCTAAGGCCTATTACAAAATTTGACCTTCTCCTTAAAACACCAAAACATTTTGATGGAAAGTTAAACAGAATGACAAAGAGGAGGAAATCTAAATAAAATCCCCCCAAGAAAAGTTAATGCTCAATACACTGCGCAATATCACGTATTCAATACAAAACAAAAAATGTCCTTTTTTCAAATAAACAACTACGACAGCAGCAAACAGCAACACAAACTCAATAAACAACATTAAATATAAAATGTGTTGTGTACTTTTTTTTGTATTATTCGAAACAATCTCGTTAAGTTACTATTATCCTGAAGTATTTCTTTTATTTCTGTGTTTTGTTAGTGGTTCGTCCTCGTCACTTGTTAAGCCATAAATCACTCAAGCTTCTTGGCATTTGCCACTTCCTTCGTAAAGCATTATGTACAGCAGTTCTGTTTCAGTTTTTATTTTCAGCGTCTTTAACATTTTTTTTGCGTTCTGTTTTTCTCTAGTTTATTTTGTTGCTATTGTTTTGTTCTATGTTGCGTATCATTCAGTTTAAGGATTTTTCAATGTTTTATAGCGACTTCTTTCTTAGCACTCAATTCTTGTGTTCTATTGTATTGTATTTGTTGGCTTTTAAATGCCATTCACCCTGCAGTGACATTTCTGGGGTGTCTGTCACAAGACGTGTCCTTCGTCTTATTTTTGCTGTTGTTATTTATCCCTACATTATATTCGTATATAAATATATTTTTAATACATATTGTAGTTGTTTTGGTATTTATTTTGTCATACAATCTTCTGTAAAATGTTGTTATTTATTCAGTTTATGTTTGAACTGTGGCTCATTTTGCTTTATAATGATATGGATTTTTTTTTCAAAGAGAGCTAAAGTATTAAAAAAAACAAACATTTGTATTCGTGGATTGTTACAGTAATGCAGCGCACTAAAAATCGTAGATTATTACATAATTTAGTATTTGAGTTATTTTTGCAATATTTTTTTTAAGAAATTGTTAAAAAGCAGTCGAAAAATATCTCTAGGCAATGTTTCTTATATTTAGGTATTTTTTTTTTTAAATTATAATTATAGACTAAGTCCAGATTTACACTATGCAATTTTTTGAGTCATTTTTATCTCAATTTTCTATTTAAGCCACAGCGTTATGCGTTATCTTAAAGTAAACATTAGCAACATAAACATCCCATCAAAACTCGAGCAACACATTATTACTCCTCCTGCTTCACAAACAAACAAAAATTTCATGCTAGTTGCATAAAAAATTGCATAGTGTAAATGCCGTATAAGTGATTTTGGGATTTTTTTTAAATTAAATTTTCAAATTATTGTTCATAATAGGAAAATTTCGGCTAATGAATAAATTTTGTATGGCTTATGACCAGATCTACGTTCTTTGAGATATTGTAATAAAAAGTGCAAATCAGATTTATAAATCTTAATAGTCGCCTTTTTATTAGAGCAAAATATCGGTTTTACGTAGAAGCTGTCGTGCTGCTAACGGCCGAGATTAATTTTGGCTTATAATGTGTAATGGGTAATCTGGCGTAGGCACTGATAAAGAAATAAGACTCTCTCTTTTCTCGGTATATTTAATGGTTACTTTGGCATTCCATTACAGCAGAACTTCTCAAACGTTAATTTAAGATCTCTTCTCCGAACAAAGCTAACCTATGCCGTACAGTCTATGTTTTGGCTGATGATATGTCAACGGGGAAGTAGCTAAATACCAAAAAAGAATATGATCCATATCTTGAATGTGTTCCCTGCACTCTGGACAAACAATTCTCTTATATTTTAAATGCAACTCATGTGAACTTACTTAAGCAGGCCTTTCCTAATTCTGTTCTCTTTCGGGTTGCTTGTGTTCCTGCTATATCATTAATTTATAGTACTTTCTGTTTCCCCTTTTTTATATTTTCAATTTAATTTTAGTCGTTTTGAAAGGTTTTAGATTTTTTTTTTAACTATTTTGTGCCTTTTAAAATTTTCATAAATTTTTATTTGCCATATCAAGTAAGACTTTTTCGAAACCGATTGAATGGTTTGTCAAATGAATTTTCCTGAAAATATTAATATCTGTTGGGCTTGTGGTATCGTTCGCTAAATATGCAGACACTGTAAATGAATAGTTTCCGACTCGACCCAAAGAAGCTACAGTCCCATTATATTTTCCCATTTAGATTAACGACGTTACAAAGCCAACAGCGTTAGAGTTACACTTAAATAGAAAACTTTATTTCTCGTGTACGCTTTTTAATACTGTGATGTGGTATAAAATCTATGTTAGCTGCCAGGTACTTTTATTAAGGTGCGGTCAGATAAATCAAATATTTGACCAAAAAAGCGTAACCACTATTTTTTACAAATGTTTATCCAATTTTTCGTGACACGTATTACTATGAAAGACGATTCATAATATACGAGGGCTGCTCTATATATTTCTGGCCTAATAGTGAAAATGCGAATATTTATAATCAAAAATGGTTTTATTGTTTTTCAAAGTATTCTCCAGCATGATTTATTCACTTTTGCATGCGCTCAAACCAGTTGTCGAAGCACTTTTTCCACTCCGATTGAGACACCTCTAAAACATGGTTTTTGAACACTTCAACAGCTTCTTCTGGCGACGAAAATCGTTGATCACGCATTTTTTCTTGATGTGCGGAAACAAGAAGAAGTCATTAGGTGCCAAGTCAGGGCTGTACGGCGGATGACCCATTAATTCGACGTTTTGGCCGGTCAAAAATGCTCTGGTTTGAGCCGATGTGTGAGAGCTCGCATTGTCATGGTGAACAATGATTCGTCTTCTCTTGTTGGTTTTTCGAATTTATCCGATGACTTCAGGCAAACAAATTGTAGTGTACCACTCAGAAGTGACCATCCTACGTTGCTCAAGCGGAACAGTCGCCACATGACCAGTTTTACCGAAGAAACAGGCGACAAATTGCTTCGAAGTGCTTCTTCCACGAACAACTTTCGTTGGATTTTGCTCGTCTTTGAAGACCCACACGGTCGATTGTTGTTTCGTTTCGGGCTCATACGCATAGATCCATGATTCGTCACCTGTGACGATCTTATAAACGTCTTTTGAAGCACCGCAATCGTATTTTTGCAACATTTCTTTGCGCCAATCGACACGAGCCCTTTTTTGAGCGACTTTCAAATTGTGCGGGATCCAACGAGAACAAACCTTTTTTACGGCCAGGTGTTCATGCAGTATCGAATGTATGCTGGTGGAAGAAATGTCTAAGGATGTCTCTATCTCTCGGTATATCGCATGTCGATCTTGCATTATGAGTTCACGCACGGCATCAATGTTCTCTGGCACAACAGCTGTTTTTGGACGACCTTCACGGAATTCGTCGTTGAGCGAGCTTCGGCCACGATTAATTTCATTATACCAATTTTTCACAGTGCTATAGGATGGTGCTTCATCGCCATACAAAGATTTAAGTTCATCAATGCACTCTTGTCGTGATAACCCACGTCGAAAGTTATGAAAAATGATGGCACGAAAATTTTCACGAGTTAATTCCATTTTTTTCTATATTAATTTTTTCAAGTCACTGTTAACAACACAAATAATGGTCGTACGTCAAAACGTTTTGAGTACGATTATGCTTAAAAATGACAAACTTTCCAATGGAAATGTCAGATTGCACTTGGCTGCACTCAGTGTTGCCAGGCCAGAAATATATATAGCAGCCCTCGTAACAAATTTCCTATTAAGTATTTGGAAAGAACAAAAATTAGTTTTCCATGATTTAATAGTTACGGCTTTTTAAACAAATATTTGTTTAATCTGACCGGACATTTAGATTCTTGTTGATTGAACGTTTAGTCTCTATTATCTATGCGGACGCTTCTGTTAGCTATCATCATTTTTTGTGTATATTTTCGGTAAATCTGGCAACGTTGTTCTGTTTACTAAAATATACATTTACATAATACAATGGCTCTCGAAATTTCTATAAAAAAAGTAACAGCCTGTTTATAGAACACGTCAAGAGAGAAGCGAAACCGGATGGCATATGGACGAATACGTAATAATTAGCGTCTTTGTAACACGTTATGGTTTTTTCGTTTAACTTACGTTGTGTTTCGTATAAATAAATGTTGTGTCAAATCGTAGTATGGCCAATGTATTAATTAATGTTTTTTATTTACTTTTTTCTATAACATTTTTGTTATTGCCTTAAATGATGGTAACCCTGCTTTGGCGCTTAAAAAGAAACAGCTGAGTTAAATAAACAACACAAACAAACGGTAACGTTTTTGTGCGTCTATACGGCAAATTGTGTTCTGTAAACTGGCTGTAACAGCATAGCTTCTATGACCATACGGAATTACTAGATTATATTCTATAGCATACGAGTACCAGGCTGTGCGTTAACCAATAAAAATTTAAATTAAATTTAAAACAGAAATTACACCTTTTTTCATATCACTAACAATTCCCTTTATTCTATAAGCTGCCATAAGATCATTTATCTTTATAATTCAATCCTATCATATTTGTTTGTTAAGCGTTAAATTATAATACTTTACGCATTCTTTACTTCAGAAATATATTCAATTTTAGTTGTTTTAAATTTTAATTGGAAAGGAATTAAAAAGGAAACCTTAATTCCTTTTCTGGGTTAATGGCAACTCTAGTAAGATAGCGCAATATTTGTCCATCTGTCACAGGCATTTATCTCTGGAAATTTTCACACAAGGTGGTCTCCAGTAAGACCTGGGGTGGAAACGTTACAACCGTGAATGTACAACACTTATCATAAAAATACGTTTTTCGGATTATGACATACGTTAACTGATAATAATTCACAATATTGGAGATTATAACATACGTTGTCGTATGATTGAACGTACTTTTTTTACGAATCGTCATCCGTTAACGAAACTTAGTTTGAATAACTTGAAATTTGGCAAAAAAAAAAAAAAAAAAACATGCTTCATAATTGAGTATAAGGAAAATCTACTGCTAACAGACTATGGGTTGAGCTTTCTAAGCGTATGAAAGCACTAGTACCAATTTGCAATTTGCATTTTTTTTAAGAAAATAATTTATATTTATAATTTTGTAATTAAGGCTGATCAAAAATATCAAGCGAAGAAAAAACTTTTTTCTTAATTTTGAAAAAGCAGACTGGAGCAGGCCCTTATGAAGAGAAGCTGCTGGTGCCCAGTGAAAAACTTTTAATTGAAGCAGCAGTCCCTGAATCAAGTGTTACACGCAAAAACTCGATTTTGGCTTTTGGAAACAACAAAATTTTAAATACAGATAGCCTTAAAATTTGTTATTTTAAAAACTATTGTGAATCAATTAAAAGATTACGATCCTTTGCCAATCGTATGTCATAATACCATTTAGTTTATACGATTAACGTATCAGCCCTGGTTTTCACGTATGTAACAGAAGTTATAGGCAGACGTTTACTATTAATTTGTGATCCTACTAAACTATAAAAGAATTACTCTTAAAGTCTTAAAACTAAATAAATAAATAAAATAAAAGTATGCCTTGAAGACAAATAGAAGAACTTAAGAGAAGCAGAAGAACTTAAAGGGAGCCTCATGCAAGTTCTACAAATATAGACTCATCTTTTGGACCGCCACAGGCTGATTTTTTTAAATTGACGCGGAGTGTATGCCCTCTATAAAGACAGTAATAAAGAAAAATATATTAAAACTTAAATGGTGTCTCCTCAGAAATTTTAATTTTGGCGTTTAGTATCTTATCTTATGAACCGTGGTAGAAAGGTTCTTTAAATTACCCACAGTGAAATTTCAAAAATTTTAACTAAAATTTAAAGCTTGTCCTTATAATTAGAGGGTGCTAATGCTGTCGTCTGTGAGTTATCTTCGCACTTGGTCATCCTTCTAAGTTTTCTTTTTTGAATAAACCGAAACATCAACGCACAAAATGGACGAAAGGCAGAAATGCAAAGACTTAATTAATACATTTATTTTAGAGTCTGTAATTTTTCGAAAATAACATTGTCATCGAAAATCCTGTTGTCAAAATTGAACCATATAGATATATAGAGCTCTATGTTGCACTAGAACTGAACTATTGGTAACAAAACTTAAACATAGTGTGCGGTTTGATTCCATAATGCTTTTGTTAGTTTGATTTCTTTAAGGGTCATAAAAAACAGGACTTTATTTTCGAAAATAAGAATTTATGTGACCTGTCAAGCCTATGCAGCCATAATATTTTTGATATCATAAACGTATCTTGTTTTAATTAATTTTAACATTAAAAAGTTTTTGTAGAATTCTTTATTTTATGTTTTCAGATTTTAGATTCATCTTAGTTTTTAAAATTTCATATTTGAATAAAATTAATGATTACCTTTTATCTGCACTTTATCCAAATACATCACTGTGCTTCATACATTTTCTAGTTTCCTTTTCTTATGTTAGTTCCTCGCCTTTTGTAAAGTTAATAGGGGTGATACTTTGAAGTGACATATTGAAATGAGTTTTAAGCTGTTTTTTGTTGTTGTTCATTTAGCTATTACATCGCCTCCTTTAACTATTTTATCTCTTTTGTTTTGTCTTCAAACAGTTTCAATGTAATATTAACATTTATTATATATTCTTGTTTGTTGTTATTGTATGCAACGGTAAAGTTTCTCGTAATTAGATAATTAGTATAAGTGTGCCCGTATGCGGCCCTCCGTTTTATTTTTTTTTTTTTTTGTCGTTTGTTCTTTTTGTGTCCAGCAATACGTCTGTCCATTACATCAGTCTGTGCTACAAGTGACATTTGTAAATTATTATCATTGAAAATGAAATTGTAATTAGTAAATTAAGTTCAGTTTTTTTGTTTTGTTTTCGTTTTTGCAACCAGAGCAAAATAAATTTTTCAAAAGTCATTAGAAGGTGGGGTACATTCATTCTAGATTTGTCAATATCTGATGTATATAAGATTGTAATTGTTAGATATTTTCAGTATTTCTTTTTAAATTAAATTATTTTAAAGTCTTTGTTTTTCTTGAAAAAATTTTTGCGAATGTTTTGTTAGTCCTTCCCAATGACAATTTGGTTTCTTGAGGACTTTAAAACAGTCTTAGGTATGCATACTTCGTTAGTTAGTGCATTCGATATCGATTTAGTTATTTATTAAAATTCTCTAACTCTCTGTTTGCCATTGCGAATTTTAGTTATGCTGTTCTATATGATTAAGTTGTAGGCGCACAAACCAAAAACAAAAACTACTTAAAAAATCTATACCTTTTCTATGTGCTCTTGGCATCATACCTGGGGATACACAGAAGTTATGACCACTAATAAATGTACTTAACTTTATTTGGAAAGAAATCGTTGCATGGCCTGCATTGTTTTTTTCACTCGATGAAAGAAAAATAAAATCAAAGTTTATTAATGTTGTTTTTGCTTGAACTTTGATTTTTGTCTTTATTTTATTCTTTAGACAAAGATCTTTAGTTCATATAAAATGTTTGAAAGAAGTTTCCTGATGAGCTAAATGAGTGGTAGCGAAATGGCCGTCGAGATGTGCTTTCACCTACAATAATCAATACCGGGATAAATTTAAAATTTAATTTATTTAATTTAATATTCCCTTGTTTTTAATTTCAAATGACACAGAAAATAGTTTTTGCTTCTATTAAAAGTTTTGTTTATTTTCAGGTTGAATTTTAATAAAATATTTAATTGTCTCAATTAAGTAATTAAATAAAAATCATCAAATGCTGATATCAATATTCTGACGAGGTTGCCTAAAAGTGAAATTCCAAGTCGAAGGCAGAAGTAATTAAGAGTAGGATAAAGAAGGAATAAACTTCATGCTAGTAATGCTGGACATCTGACATTTCGAAAAAATTGCAACGTCCATCAATCGTAAAGTAATTTTTTTATAAACGCTACATTTAGGTAGTCTTGACTTTTTCAGCTGATCCAGACTGTACTACTTCTTATCAGATGTGTACTTTTAGGTTAGAAGTGCGATACCACAAAGTGTTCTGAGTCCTTTAGTTGTGCATATCTCCGTGTTAAACACGTACCCAAATGAGTTGGATTTCTTAATATGTCTCTATCTAGTGAAAGAATATTTCGTATTCCCGGATGGTGTTAGAACTTGGAGCCGAGGTGCTTATTAAAAATCAGATAATTCATAGCCAATACGAAACCCGCCCTAGTGTCCAACGAACTTTTGAAAACAGCTTTGTAAATATTAGACTTTTACGTTCGAGGGTATAATTCCATTTAAGCGCTCGTAAAATTCGTGCTTAAGGAGATTGTTAAGGGGAATATAAAATAGTTCCTTATTAGGCGTGAAATATTCTTTAATGCAGTTTTAAAAACTTTGCTTTTTTTATAAGATAAAAAGTAATTTATTGTAAACACCTACGAATCTCTTAAACATCAAAAATCGTTTAATCAAAAAAAATTTTCTTTTTTGGTTTCAATCAGCTGGTAACTCTTATGAATTCTTAGGAAATTTCGAGGGTCAACCTAATTAAAATTAAATTAAGTGCTATTGATCTTTTGGGAAAGTTAGCCAAGCAGCAGTAAGAAATGAAAAGTGTCAGTTCACGTAGATCCAGATGAAGAAGGCAGAGGTCTACTGATGCGTCAGGTCTACTGATGCGTTGGTAGGTGTCAAAGAGTACTAGCTAGAGTCAGTTTTATCTTCAAATAAATAGATGCGGACCTTTCAGTTCACATGCAGGCAGTCTAGAAAGACTTAGCAAAACACTTAGCAAAACTGCGCAATTATCAAATCCTTTAAAGCCGGACAAAACCATAAAAACTGGTAGCTACTTTTGTACTTATCATTTGCTGGCTTTTTAGTTACTGTTTGCTGGCATATCCATCTTCTTGGAGCGCTTATCAAACCTTCAGAGACTGGTAAATGGAGCCCAAATATCAAGAATATATTTACGTTGGAAAAATAACAGATTCGTAATTTGGCACTGAGTGGTTTTATTAAGCCATCTGGTCTTACACTACTCATAGGCGAATACTCCAATTTTACGCTTGCCAGCCTCAGGTTTGATACCACAGTTTACAGGAATCCTTACCACCAGTGGGACTGTGTGATCATTTTGGAGACCCTATTTATTTGATAGTTACTCAGAATATCTCTATGTTTCCGCACCTACCCGACTGTTAATGCCGAATGTATCACCAAGCGGTTTTAGGATATGAGGCACTCTGGGAAAAGATTAGATAATGTGATGATACCCATTTAGGACTAGATAGAGGACAGGCTGTTAGTAATTATATGAATATTTTTTTTTTTTTTATTTATAACGTTTTCTAGTGCCGATTACTCTCTTGGGGGCCTAGAGTAAGCTACAGAAATAGGGAACAAATTTACTTTCTGTGATTTTAATTGGAATCATAATAAAAAAATAAAAAAAAGGATTTCCTGTTACACCAATTATGAACATTTCAGCTAAGTTGTCTATTTCATTAGAAAAAAAATTCAAAATTTTTTTATTGTCCTTTAATTTTTCACTCTCCAATTACCCTGACTCTAACACTCGCTGTCTTTAGTACACATTGATTTTTGTCTTTATTTTATTCTTTAGACAAAGATCTTTAGTTCATTTAAAATATTTGTGAGAAGTTTCCTGACGAACTAAATGAGTGGTAGCGAAATGACCGTCAAGATGTGCTTTCACCTACAATAATCAATACCGGGATAAATTTAAATTTTAATTTATTTAATTTAATATTCCGTTATTTTTAATTTGAAATGACACAGAAAATAGTTTTTGCTTCTATTAAAAGCTCTGCTTGTTTTCAGATTGAATTTTAATAAAATATTTAATTGTCTCAATTAAATATTTAATTTAAAATAATCAAATGCTGAATTCTATATTCTGACGAGGTTGCCTAAGGAGTGAGCTTCCAAGTCGAAGGCAGAAGTAATTAAGAGCAGGATAAAGAAGGAGTAAACTTTATGCTAGTAATGCTAGTAATGCAACGTCCATCAATCGTAAAGTAATTTTTTTATAAACCCTACGTTTGGGTAGTCTTCACTTTTTCAGACAATCCAGACAGTACTACTTCTTATCAGATGTTTACTTTTAGGTTTTTAATTTAAAATGACACAGAAAATATTTTTTGCTTCTATTAAAAGTTTTGTTTGTTTTCATATTGAATTTTAATAAAATATTTAATTGTCTTAATTAAATATTTAATTTAAAATTATCAAATGTTGAATTCTATATTCTGACGAGGTTACCTAAAGAGTGAGCTTCCAAGTCGAAGGCAGAAGTAATTAAGAGCAGGACAAAGAAGGAGTAAACTTTATGTTAGTATGCTAGACATCTGACATTTCAAAAAAATTGCAACGTCCATCAATCGTAAATTCATTTTTTTTATAAACGCTACATTTGGGTAGTCTTGACCTTTTCAGTTAAGCCAGACTCTAATAGTTCTTATCAGATGTTTATTTTCAGAGTCCTTTAGTGGTGCATATCTCCGTCTTATCCACGCACCCAAATGAATTCGATTTCTTAATATGTCTCTATCTAGTGAAACAATATTTCGTATTCCTTGATGGTGTTAGAACTTGGAGACGACGTGCTTATTAAAAATCAGATAATTCATAGCCAATACGAAATCCGCCCGAGTACGCAGCGATCTTGAAATCAGCTTTGTAAATATTAGACTTTTACGTTCGAGGGTATAATTCCATTTTAGCGCTCGCAAAATTCTTGCTTAAGGAGATTGTTAAGGAGGATATAAAATAGTTCCATATTAGGCGTGAAATATATTTTTTCTATAATGTTGTTATAACAACCAGGAAACAACGCAATATCATGACATATTGAACTTCACTTCACATATTTTTATAAGATTAAAAGTGATTTAATGTAAACACCCGCAGAATCGAAAATCGTTTTATCAAAAGGAAAAAAAATTTTTTTTTGGTTTCAATCAGCTGGTAACTCTTATGAATTCTTAGAAAATTTCGAGGGTCAATCTAACTAAAATTAAGCTGAGTGCTATTGATCTTTAGGGAAAGTTAGTTAAGCATTCATCAGCAAGAAGAGAAATGTGTTAGTTCACGTATGTCCAGATTCTGTAATTTTGTATGATCAGTAACTGATGATGAAGAAGGTAGAGGTAGAAGTAAAAGCCAGTCAAGTCTAGTGATGCGTTGGAAGGTGTCAAAAAGTAGTATTTAGAACCAGTTTTATATTCAAATAAATAGACGCGAACCTTGAAGTTCACATGCAGACAGTCTAGAAAGACTTCTAAGACACACAGTCAAAACTGCGCACTTATCAAATCGTTTAGAGCTGGACAAAAGCATAGAAACTGGTGGCAACTTCTGCAGTTATCATTTGCTGGCATACCCATCTTCTTGGAGCGCTTATGGTTTACTTCAGAGACTGGTAAATGGAGCCCAAATATCAAGAAGATATTTACGTTGGAAACATACCAGATTCGAAATTTTGCACTGAGTGGTTTTGTTTAGCCATCTGGTCTTACACTAATCATAGGCAAACACTTTAATTTGACGCTTACCAGCCTCAGGTTGAATACCACAGTTTACTTGAATCTTTACCACCAGTGGGACTGTGTGACCATTTTGGAGACCCTATTTATTTAATAGTTACTAAGAATATCTCTATGTTTCCGCACCCACCCGACTGTTAATGTCGAATGTATCACCATGTGGTTTTAGGATATGAGGCACTCTGGAAAAATATAAAAAAATGTGATGATACCCATTTAGGACTAGATAGAGGACAGGCTGTTAGTAATTATGTAAATATTTCCTCCGATTGAACGTTTTTTTAGTGCCGATAATATGGCCCGTTGGAAACTTTACTCTGTTGGAGGCCTAAAGTAAACTACAGAAATGGAGAACAAATTTACTTTTTGCGATTTAAATTGGAATCATAAAAAAAAAATAATAATAAAAACAGAATTTTCTGTAACATTTGAACATTTCTGCTAAGTTGTCTGTTTCATTAAAAAAAAATTTCAAAAATTTTTTTATTGTCCTTTAATTTTTCACTCTCCAATTACCCTGACACTAACACTCGCTGTCTTTAGTACACATCAGTTTTGCTTGTATTTCCAGACTGTCTGAATGTGTGCGTTTGAAGAAAATGAAGGTTGGAATATTCATGAGATTAGAATTGTTTTTATACTGTCATTTTTATTTCCTCTTTCCCTCGTATATAATTTATAATAGGAGTAGTAGCTAGAGCCGAACTGTAAATGTACATACAGACATATTTCATTTGCCTTAATTTTTGTTTTCTTTTTTAAGGATAAAAATTATGATTTGTTCTCTGCTATTTGTTTTTTTTTTCCACTCAAAGGGATTAAATTAACGTTAAGCGTGTTTTTCACTTAAAATATTATTTTACTGCCACAACTGATGTGCTGCTGTTAGCTTTGTGATGAAGCAAAAGTTCTACGTTTGTAACTGATTTGAGTTGAAAGAGCGTTAGTTGTAATTGCCGGAGTGAAAAATAAAATAAACTCATATATCATATTTGTTGTTGTTTTGTTTATTTTATTTAGGTCCTTTCTGTATTTTATTGTTTTGTTGTGTAAGTAAATAAAATTATTTGTAAAATGCTAAGAAGTAGGAGAAATGAATTTGATGTATAACATTTGTTTATCGTAAGATAAGTAACAAATTAAAATAACTAGACTGAGGATGCACCACAATATATGATCAGAGTAACTAAAGGCAATTAATTACAAGAAATGATGTTCAATATGAGTTACACTCACACACTTTTGCGCTGTAATTGCCAATTTCATTAGCATTGAGTGAGAAATAATGGTAATGATTTTTTTTAGCAATATCATTATTTTCACTAATGGTAATTATTTTTAATGAAAAGGTTTTTTTTAATGATTAGTTAAAAATTAAAGTCATTACCATTGACTGATGATTAAATGGTTTAAAGCATTAATATTACTTACATCTTACATTACTTACATCTTAAGATGTGGTAGAGCAAAGTAGAGGAAAATGACATTTTTATCACGAAAATTTGGTAAAACATATATATTTAAACATTTCCAAGAAAAATAAGACACGATAGGAAAATATTTTTGTTTTCGGGTAAGTAAAAAGATCTGCTAGCTGGATTGTTAGGTGACTTAAAATCTAAGACATCAAGTTTTATACCCATCGCACTGAAAAGTGATAAATTATAAAAATTTTAAATATAGATCCATCTATAAAAGGATGAAGGTTTATTTGTTTTATGTATAGTTATTTGTTAGCTTCTGTAATCATAATTTATATTTAAAAAAACAACTATTTTTTATTTAATTGTAATTAGTAATTAAACAGTTTCATTAAAGTTTTATTACCATTAGTAAAAACAATTGAAAAAATCATTAGCATTCAATGAAATTTTTTTAATTGTCATTAGCTCAAACAATGCCAATGAAATTGCACACTGGTAATGAAAAAAATCCCAAGTATGTTATTGATGTACATAGATGAATATTATTAGTTTTAGACATAAGAATCTGTGTAATGAGTCTTATAATCACTAACGAAATGGCCATATGTGTATGTGTTCTCTATATAAATTTGATTTAATTTAATTTTTTTTTTTTTTTTGATAAGAATATTGTTAGATATTTATTTTTTAAAGATAAAATTTGTTCAAGCATAAAATAAACAATTTACAATTATTCTATAATTCTTTGCTGTAAAGCTGACTTTAAAACACACTGACAGTAAAACTGTAGTCAAATCTTAAATAAAAATTAAAATCGGATTAATCTGTGAGCATAACTTCAAAACTCTAAAGAGTTAATAATAATTATCTTTTTATGTAAATTTCAAAAGTCTGACTGCCATCCCTAAATTAGCGCCTAAAGCGCAAGATATCTGTCAAAATTTCTCATGTACATACAAAATGTATGAAGCATCCCTAAATAGCACGGCGTCAACGCTTAGCAATGGAAAAATCCAATTTTGACAGTGCGTTAGGAAATGAAGTTGACTGCTTGCTGGTTTGTTTTGTTTTGTTAAAAGTAATGACAATTTTGTTATTTTCAAGGCAATCTGGCGGTTTTAGGGATGACATTCCAGCGCAAAAGCTATTAATTACATTGCTTAGCGCCTTACGCGCTAATTTAGGGATGGCAGTGACTCTTGCGGCTTAAGCTTAGCAACCTGTTCAAAATTGCAATAATTGGTTATCAACTTTAGTTTCTGTATTCCAAGCGATTGACTCGTCTAAAAAATTTGTGCAGGAATCACTCAAAAAATTTAGTGCTTTTCATATGAATTTCCCAAATGAGCCACTCGCTTGTCCTACAGGAAGAGCACATTATTCCCTTTGAAAAATTTAACAATCCATTAGTGGTGCCAATACTACTACTATTTAGAAGAATATTCTCCTTTTTATTTTACCTTTAAGTATGCAACATTTCTTGATGTTTCTTGCGATAGCAAACGAAATTAGTTCAGCTCATATTATTTCGCAGTCGCAAAAATTGTTGCCAGAAAAATTTTTCTGCTTTTAAACATGTAGCCAGAAACATTTTGTAACTTTTTAAAATTAGGAGGAACCAACTTCAGCAACATTATTTTTTTTTTTTTATTTAGCAAGAAATCCTGAACAGAATATAAATCTTTAAAAGAGCAGTTCGTAAATGTATAGAAAGTATCTTTTAATTTAATTTTTTTTTGTTGTAACGAATACGGTTATACACATTTTCAAGGCGAATTAATTAAAAGGTGATAGTGCTGGCGAATTCATTTATTTTCGCCGGTATTCTTACTGTCAAACTCCATATATAAAAAATTTATCTAACTGTTGTACAGATTTTTTATAGATAGAGTTTGACAGTCAGGATACCGGCTAAAATGACTGAATTTGCCATCGCTATCACCTTATAAGTAATTCGCCTTGCAAATTTTGATAAATTTCAAATCTGTCTCTTATAATCCAATATACCTATGTCAAAATCTTGTTTTGTATCAGGCACCCGTATATTTTTACATTTTTGCTACTTGCTGGAGCACCGGCCGTAATAATACGTCCGTTCGTTCGTTTACCCATTTTGTAGTAAGTGAAAGCACAAATAAAGAGAGTAACATGACAGTTCTTTGACTGAGTACTTATACATTTTTACTGCAAAAAATTCTTGTAGTAAAGTTTCGTAAGATATGAAAAACATATGGAAAAGGAAACATAAAAAAATTAAGTAACCGAAAAATTTTAATTTAAATTAATTTACTTAATTTAAAGCACTCTAATATTTCAGAAGAGCAGTTAATTCAATATTTGGTATTTTATGATAATTATAGTTGGCCAATAATTTTATCTGTAGCTAAAAAAAATCTATAACTACAGATTTGGTATTTTATTTAATCATTTCCTATGAAATTACAAAGTAAATTTTTAAAATATTATTTTGTGTTCTTAAATGAAAACAAATTTCAATGTACTAAAGCCTATTTAGAAAGGTCGAATGTGAATTCGAAATGTGTAAAAATAAAGACAAATTGTTACAAGAATATTTAATATCTTAATTATTATTTTCAAAAATCTTTTTATTTTAACAAATATAAAAGTGGATCCCGATATTGCAATGATTCGTGTAGTTGAAAGCGAGAACTTTTCCAACACTAAGTCCTCGTACTAACAGCTGTTTACTAAAGTTTACGAATTTTTATTATTTTTCCGTTCAAGTACTATAACTAATTATCAATCCCAAAATTAAGAGGAAAAAACAAATATCTGATATCGAAAATCTCTAAAAAACGTCATGGGTTTTTCTAAAGAAGAGTTCTAGATCTATTACAAAAAATGGCAGTTAGGAGATTTAAAAAATTCTTCTTTGCCAAAATATCTAAATTCTCTTTATAATTTATACAAGTATTTAAATAAAATATTTTTGTCGAGATGTTGTTGCTGTTTGTTTTTGTTCTCTTTGCTGTTTCATAAATTTATTATGAAAACGCGTTAAGGGATTTCTTAAATAACTGTAACTGTTCCTCTTGCCTTCGCTGCAATAACAACGTTACATCACTAATCATAAGTTACAAACACATTCAAATGTTTTCACTCATCTCAGTGCACAGTGGTTTAAAGGGTCTTAAATGAGTACCAAAAAGTCCAGACATTTGTAAATATTATTAAGTTCGATCTATGTTTAGTTTGAATCTACGATTTATAAAACTTTTGTACAAAGCTTTTTGCTTAAAACTAAATATCGTTTTATCTCTTTTTTATTTTGTATCTAGTTAATTCTCAATGACAAAAGTTATTTCTGAAAGTATCTAGAGAAAAATTGGCTAAACGCCTTCAATTTTAGCCCTTTAATTGTAAAAATTCTTCGAATAAGAAAGCTCTAACAACAAATAAAAATAAACACTAAAAGCTTAAGAATAATTTTATTTAAAAACCCACTGTGCCCTTTTAGATTTCCCGTTAGCAGCCTTCTAATTTATTCAATGTTGTTCTCGCTGTTGCTGCCTGTAATGCTTTGAAAATATTTTTGCTGAAAAAAAAATTGTTAAATATTTTTTTTTTTCTTTTGCCTCCATTTTTATTTATTCTATTTAACAATTTTTCGCTTAAACGTCTTACATTACTTGTCCTTGTTCCTTAGTTTTCTTAACTTGATTTTCGGTTTGTTTTGAGTGGTATTTACTTCGTCTTGTTTTATCCTGAATTATGGATTTTGTTACTGCTGTTGCTTTGTCTGTCAAATTCATTATTTCAATGTTTAAAAAATATATAAATTTTGCAATTGTTAAGTCCTTTTAAGTTTTTTTTTTTCCTTTTTTTCTTTTCTTGTTATAAAATTATTATCCCAGTTTCTTTATCTTCTTTTTGCTATTTGTGTGTAGACTTCTATTAAACAGTTTTCATTCTAGGAATACACTTGTTCTTAATGAGAATTTTTATCGTGTTTTTAATATATGATTATTGTTGTTGTAGGGTTTTATTTTTGAAAAGTTTTGCAAATAATTTTTACTTAACGCTTAAAATTACAATATTTTATAAATGCCGAAAATTAAAAATTACGACATTTGTTTAGAGCTATTTAATGTTTGTTTTTATTTGAAATGTTTAAGGGAAATTTTGTTTAAAACAAATAAAAAGGAATTCAAAAAGGGCCCTTGACAAATAATTTATACACAATTTCTTTTAAAAAATATTTTATGATACATTTATAAAAAAGTGCAGCCAGCCGCTGAAGCAAGATGGGTATGAAAAATATGAGGACTGGTATCGCTGCTGCCTGTAGCCCTTAATAACAAAAACTTATATACGGGGAGTGCTTATCTCGATTTTCAGAAGCACAAAAAAATCAGTTCTTTATGCTTTAGAAAAAAACGATGAAACTATGAAATAAAGAAGCCAAAGGTTAAGCTTACAAATGTTGACAGCACAAGCTTGGAGAAATCAATATTTTTCTATATATAACAAGCTATAAAAACTGGTTTATTGAATGGTAAATGACCAGCTTATAAAAGCGGATGCGAGTAAAGAATTATTTATTATGACAATGCTCAACATTATGCTTTGAATCCAGCTACCACATGGTAAGTTTTACAGCTCCGACACACGCTGTAAAAAAGACATTGCCCCCTTTGACTACAATTTTACTTCTTTCGATACAGAACGACCTACTGTGAATTCATTTTTATTAAAAACATGATATCAAAGATGAGAAGGCAAATAAGGCATATAGAGATCAAAATTTGAAAAGATCGAAAATATAAATTTCGATCGATATTGAATGAAGTAATTTGCTGGTTTGATTTGTTGCTGTCCTCAAAATTTAACAAGTAGCTTTACGATAAAAGTCAAAAATTGAGTTTTAAGTTTTCCATATAAAAATTTAATTTTGGCCAAAAAATTGAATTTTTTGTCTAAGATTGAGTTTTTTTAATTTTTTAAGTGATCACGGATTAAAGCCCTTTTCTCCTATGACGCACAGTTACCGAGATAAATGAGTTTTATGTTTTCCATATAAAAAATTTGAATTTTTGGGAAAAAAATTGAATTTGAAATGACATCAGCTCTTAATGGGTTAAGCCTTTTTTAAAAAGTTTAGTATTTCCTTAAAGATCTCTTCAAAAGCTTTAAAATGATACCCATTTTGATATTTAAAAAAATTTGAAAATTTCGGAGCCCTGTAACTCGGAAAATATGGGCGAGCGCCAATTTTTTCACGTGATGTTTTTTCTTATTTTTTATTTCTCTATCGCCCTATATATTTATTTTTTTGATTAGAGTTACTTTGTTGTTCCAAATGACATGGAAAACTTATGGGGTAGGCGTGGTGTTTTGTCTGCTGCTTTGAAGTACGTTGACCGATAATGCTGATTTTTAATAGCACATCTTTCGACACTATATCTAATCGCTTGACACATTTTTTTTGTGGTTTGTCCCGGTAAACTTGATTTCAACACTAGCACAGACGGACATCGCTCAATCGACTTCGCTTAAGAAGTAAGAATGTATTCTTTATGGGGTCGGAAATGGATATTGTAGAAATTTCACACGGAACGACAAACTTATATATATCCCTTTTTCCACTTTTTGTGGTGAAGTGTATAATAACACTCGTGAATTTGTCTCCAAATCCAATTGAAGAGATTTCATAAAAAATGACCCTCATAATATGTTTTATAAAACTGTTGTCAGTGACTGTAATGACTAAAATAAATGGAAATATTGGATTATTTCCAGTAGATACAACCAATAGACTAATAATGGACGCAATTTATTTGTTCTAATTTATATTTTGTGGACATTATTTAATACTGTTCTGTTTAATATTGTTCTGTTTTGTTATTTTTTGTTAATAAAAATTTTTTTCAACTGTATAAAAGAGCCGAAAAAAAGTCAGCCGCACACAGTGGAGAAAGAAAAATAGAATTACTGTTGGTTATTGCTGTTTTTGCTTAAACTTTGATTTTTGTCTTCGCTTTGGACAAAATTTTTAGTTTATTTAAAATGTTTGTCAGAAGTTTCCTGAAGAGTTAAGTAAGCGGTAACGAAATGGCCATCGAGACGTGTTTTAAGCCTTAATAATCAATATCGGTAATATAAATAATTAATCGGGATAATAGAAAAAAGCACGAAGAAAACATTTTATTTTGAAAATTTATTAATTTAAAAAAAATTTCCGTTGTTTAATTTAAAAATATTTTTAATTGTGTTTAAAATTGGTATTTTTAATTCACCGATTTTTTAATTGGAAATATGTGGATTTTTATCATAATCATCTGGCAGCCCTGATTACAGTTGCCATGATGATAAAGATTTACTTTGTAAAATATGAAAAAAAGTGATTAAATCATTTTATCAAACGCATATCTAGAAATTCCAGGAAAATCGATCCACTAGCGTTAGAGGCTATAGCTTTGCGACAAATAAACAAGCAAACGAACAAAAAAAACAATAGTTTGTTTTCTGTTCTAAACGTGTTTAAAATATATATTTTCCATCTCTAGTTGCGACTTTTTAAACAGTAACATCCTTTAGTATTATCCTTTTCTGGGGCCTTTTTCTTTTTCCTATTGGTGTCACTTCCTACACTTATATAGTATAAGCTCTGATATTCAATTGTTCGTATGTGTTTTCTTTTGTGTCTTCAGATTAGTGAGCAGTAAATATGAAGTACAACTTCATTCATATATTTTATTTTTTATTTCTTTACATTTATTTACAAAGTTCTTCCTCTTAGTTTTATGTATAAATATTTTCTACCAAATAACAAACAACATAAAACACATTTAAACGTATTTTCAAATAGCAACTTCAAACGTGCTAAATTAGTATATATTGGGGTTTAAGTTTAGTATAAAAAAATAGAATAAAAATAAATTTGATTATAATTAATCACTTTGTTTTGTTGTAAAGAAATTATATAAAACGCATAATTTTCAAAAGATAAAGTTTTGTCTAAAATAATAATTTACGATTGTAAAAAAAACAAAAACGAGTTTTTGTTGCAGAGCTAAGAAAATGTGTCCAAGTTATATATGAATTATATTTACACGACTAATATTTTTGATGTATATTTTGAACCGAAATGGGCATACACTTGAAACTTTCAGAGATCTTTTAGGCATGTGGAAGTATAAACTTTAAAACATAATTATGATGTATATGTGCTTTTTTAGCATATTTTTTCTTAGAATTCGATTATATTTAAAAACCATAATGAATTTGTTAAAATTATTTTTATTAACACAAGAATTAGAAAATAATATAATAATAAAAATATTAATAATATATTTCCCTCTTAATAAATTTAGAAATTGAATTATACGTGAACTTAAGCAGAACTTAGATTATTAAGGTTATTATGAAAATTAAAAGAAGAATCATTTTACTAAATTTATTTTAATTATGGAATAATCGATTGAACTCTCATAGAAACTAAGTTTAATGATTATTTCGATTTAGTAAAAAATTGGTGACAAAACTACCGAAACTCTGTAAAGAGAATCTTCGCTCTAAATTTGATTATTTTTATACCCGTGTTGTTACAGCCTTATCGATATTAATTACATCATCATATGTCAATAACCTTAAGCAAAGGTTCTTAAGCCATAACAAAATAGGTCGAAACCTCAATAGTTTAGGACCAATGAGATCTAAAATCTTTTATTTTCGATTTTAAAAATCTATTACTTTCTGAATAAATTTTTGAAATACGGAAATATGATACATGTGCTTCAGGCCATACATGTCTTTTAATGACATCTATGAAGTCGAACTAAATCAATATATTTTTCTTATTGGGCTTACAATTCAATATAATTTTCCTTTGTTCGACCATTTTTTGACTCACTTACGAGGGCTGCTATATATATTTCTGGCCTGGCAACACTGAGTGCTGCCAAGTGCAATCTGACATTTCCATTGGAAAGTTTGTCATTTTTAAGCATAATCGTACTCAAAACGTTTTGACGTACGACCATTATTTGTAATGTTTACAGTGACTTGAAAAAATTAATATAGAAAAAAATGGAATTAACTCGTGAACATTTTCGTGCCATAATTTTTCACAACTTTCGAAGTGGATTATCACGACAAGAGTGCATTGATGAACTTAAATCTTTGTATGGCGATGAAGCACCATCCTATAGCACTGTGAAAAATTGGTATAATGAATTTAAATGTCGCCGAAGCTCGCTCAAAGACGAATGCCGTGAAGGTCGTCCAAAAACGGCTGTTGTGCCAGAGAACATTGATGCCGTGCGTGAACTCATAATGCAAGATCGACATGCGACATACCGAGAGATAGAGACATCCTTGGACATTTCTTCCACCAGCATACATTCGATACTGCATGAACACCTGTCCGTAAAAAAGGTTTGTTCTCCTTTGATCCCGCATAATTTGAAAGTCGCTCAAAAAAAGGCTCGTGTCGATTGGTGCAAAGAAATGTTGCAAAAATACGATTGCGGTGCTTCAGAAGACGTTTATAAGATCGCCACAGGTGACGAATCGTGGATCTATGAGTATGAGCCCGAACCGAAACAACAATCGACCGTGTGGGTCTTCAAAGACGAGCAAAATCCAATGAAAGTTGTTCGTGGAAGAAGCACTTCGAAGCAAATGGTCGCCTGTTTCTTCGGCAAAACTGGTCATGTGGCGACTGTTCCGCTTGAGCAACGTAGGACGGTCACTTATGAGTGGTACACTACAATTTGTTTGCCTGAAGTCATCGCAGAAATTCGAAAAACCAACAAGACGAATCATTGTTCACCATGACAATGCGAGCTCTCACACATCGGCTCAAACCAGAGCGTTTTTGACCGGCCAAAACGTCGAATTAATGGGTCATCCGCCGTACAGCCCTGACTTGGCACCTAATGACTTCTTCTTGTTTCCGCACATCAAGAAAAAAATGCGTGGTCAACGATTTTCGTCACCAGGAGAAGCTGTTGAAGTGTTCAAAAACCATGTTTTAGAGGTGTCTCAGTCGGAGTGGAAAAAGTGCTTCGACAACTGGTTTGAGAGCATGCAAAAGTGTATAAATCATGCTGGAGAATACTTTGAAAAACAATAAAACTATTTTTGATTATGAATACTCGCATTTTCACTGTTAGGCCAGAAATATATAGAGCAGCCCTCGTATAATGGTAACCGATGATACATATCTTAAGTTCTGCAGCATCCCTAAACATCTCGTCAGTGATCTAAATTCAGATGCTAACAAGTGAGAGTGCCTTTCATTATCTATGCAAATCTAGTTTAGTGAAGTAACTCCAATAAAAAAAGCAAATATTGGGCTGACAGAGCATTAACCTGTTAACTGATTATGTCGAATATATGCGTCAATTTCAAAAGTTCATTTTTTATTTAATGTCGCATATGTGCGTCTGCTCATGTCGTAAATACACGTCTTTGCTTGAAATTAATTCAGCACTTTAAATCGAACTTGCAAAGAAAATCTAATCACTTAACAGGTTAAAAAAATTGTCACTGCATATATATTATTTAACATAAAAATGCCATCGGCTCTTAATGGATTAAGCATTTTTAAAAAGTTTTAGTATTTCCTTAAATATCTCTTCAAAAGCTTTTAATTGATACCCATATTGATATTTTAAAAATCCTTTTTCAAAAAAGTGAGGTTCTAATTAAAGACGCAACGCGCTCGTTTTTTTTTTTTAACTGGCCTTAATAAACATGCCATCGCGTTAACAAATAAAGAATATAATAAATAACAAAAACAAAAGTACTTCAATATCGTGCTGAGGATTTATCACTTCCTATGCGAAGGTATAGGTCGCTATGCAGTTCCTGGATAGACTATACCCTGGCTCTGTGATTATGTAACCCTGCCATTTTTAAAATACAAATTTCAAAAAAAAAAAAAAAAAAAAAACAAGAAATTATATTCAAATTTAAAAAAAAAACTCCCAATCTTTCACTTCAATATGAAAATTTATTATTTGGAATCTTTTTTACATTAGTCTACGTTTATTGTACTTGATTCCTTTAAGTGTAAATATTTCATGAACTATCTATTATTTAAAACTACAAACTGGAATTTATTGTTCTGGGGAAAGCATATCCATATGGACACTTCGCCACTGCTCATAAAGTTCATCAGTGGATTTTACCCCAACTCATTAAATACTTATTTTTAAAGTCAGTGATATGCCTTGTAAAACTGATTACATTTTTCTATTAAATTTATTTTTTTTTACAAACAAGGAGTGTAAATCTGGATTGTTTTCCTTAAATACATTTTCTTTTATAAATTAGATTTTATTTAACCTGATTACCTGATTTATTTATCTTCATATCGTTTATTTTTGTACTTAATGAGTATCATCTCTGTGTATTCGTGTTTCGGCACACAGACATATCTTTGACGTAATCCAACTACTTTGCAAGCTTCCTATAAACGAAAAGCTCATCAAACTAATCTGCAAACTTTTGCATAAAATATCAAATGAAAAAATCGTCAAATAAGACAAAACAGAATTTATAAAAATCATTAGATCTCAATGTAGCGATAATATAAAACCTTCCAGCTAAATGACATGTGCTTCATTTGCTTCTAAAAAAAAAACAAAAAGAACAGTCACAGAAGAACATTTACCAACGCATAAACACTTTAACGTTTTAGAGCCCAAACTAAAAGTGTATAGCGAAGAAGGTAATCAAGCAAAAAGGTGGTACAAATTTATTTTAAATGCTAATGACAAACATACTTTGGTAAGCAAAAAAAAAAATTATATGTAGTTACAATGTATTAAGTATTTTTGTGGAATTCTTCTTACAGCAATACTTCAATTAGTAAAAGAGCTTACGAGGGATTGAGTTGTAAAAAAACAGCTTTTGATGAGTGCTTACGGCGACAATTTTCGTTAGTATTATTTAAGTGGAAGTTACATTTTTTCGATATAAAGTTAACGGTTTTTTTATCTTCTAACAATCAACCATACGCTATAAAGCACAGTGGCACATTTCGAGGGAAAATCATACAAAATATTGATTACCTTTATTCCTCTTCGTAGTCCATTGGACATTTTTTGATATTTCCTTAAATAGTTTTGATTGATCCACGTTCCGAAAAGCTTAGAGGCCGCCCTGAAATAAGCATTCATTGTATTTTATGGCGCCTCTGCGGCAAAAAATAATCTGACAAAAAGTTCAAACAAAATGTTTTTCGTTTAAAATAAACTCAAGCGGTGAAAATGAGTGTAAAATTTGCAAGTGATCAACGGATTTTGCGATCGAGATCCCTATACCCATATCTAGAAAAATTCTTCAGTGGTTTATGCCGCCATGTGCTTCCAGATGCATTTTAGGGTCTGGATTGAGTAGCGATTGCATTCGTCGCAGTTGTTTAAATTTCTATCCGGTAGACAATGTATAAAACTATTGAGAGGTAAAAGTTATCTGACAGTAAATTGTTTAATTATGCAAGCCATACACGATGCGACCTGTTGTACAACTTTGCTAGTAATCAAGTTGGGTGTTTTGCCTACAAATTATACAACTTCCGTGCAATCGCGCAGCACAACTTCATTTTATATAGAAGCCATTACAGTAAAGATGTTTTCCGATATTGTTGCGTATGTTGTAATCGATGAAGTGTTTGACCAAGAAGAAAAAGAATGTAAACAAAAGTTAGGAAACAAAATATTGTACAATCATCTTTAACTTTTTTGTATTCATTTAATAATTTATTGTAACTTTTATTGCAAATGTTTGTATTTTTATAATATTAATTTCTGCAGTTCCACAATTGCACGGATTTCATATAAATCCTCCTTTATTTATATATTTATTTTTCGTTGAATGTTTAGAATACTTTTGGGCTGTGTTTTGCTAGGTTGCTACTACGAAAATGAAAAGTAAAATGTAATAATGTTGTGCGACATGTCCACTAATGTTGGGACTGAGTTGTACAACTTGCCAAAAAATCAAAACTTTTTGATCTTTTGTACAACCAACACGCAACTTCATACAACTACACCACAAACATTGCAACCGGTTGTACAACCTTCTCAAGTTGTACGAGTACAACAGGTCGCAACGTGTATGGCTTGCATTATGTGGCAGATGAACATATATACAAGCAATAAAATAATGAATACAATTTTTTTACCAGATGATATTATAAGTGCTAATTGAACTATAAAAGAAAATCGGCTAGATATACGCAGCTGAAAATGTTTCTAATTGAAATGCAAATAGATGTTCGGTAGAAACCAATTTTTTTTTTTTGAAAATTATAGGAAAAGCTTTCATGACCAGACTCAGTATAATCTAGTGGTGAATAAGCAGATATGGAAATAAGAGGCAGGCGTGGTGTTTTGACCGTTGTCTCAATGAACATGACCCGCTTTTTTAGATTTTCAATAATGATTTTTCGAAACACCGTCTGATCGGTCGGCGATTTTAAATTTTCTTTAGCTCATCTAGTTCTTTGGCAGAGTTGATTTCAACACAAGCACAGAAGGACAGACGGATATACGTACAGACCGACATCGCTCAATCGACTTCGCTGTGTACAAGAACTTATAATATATAACTTTATGGAGTCGGAAATTACAAACGGAATGACAAACTTAGAAATACCTTTTTCCACACGTAAGAAAGAATTTAATAAAATTAAAAGTACATACTTTACAAGTTATAAATATTCACATTATTACATTTATTATTAGTTTTAAGAAAAATTAAACTACAAAATGCATCACTTAATAAATAAACAATGAAAAATTAAATTTTATCACTTATTATGTTATATACCTTTCTCCATATATGTAAATCTAGTTTAGTGAAATACCTTCAATCAAAAAGACAACTAATGGGGTGACATAGAATCAAAAAATAAGAAAAAAGAAGTACTATATATAATTTTACATTAAAATATCATTGCCTCTTAATGGGTTAAGCAAGCGCTCGCCACATTTTTCACTGGCTGTTTTTTTTTCTTATTTTTTAATTCTCTATCGCCCTATATGTTTGTTTTTTTATTGGACTTACTATATTAAACTAGATTTGTTCCAAATGTTATGTAAAAATTATATGCAGGCGTGGTGTTTTGCCAGCTGCCTTGAAAGACGTGGAAAGATCTTGCTGATTTGCAATAGAAATTTTTTTAAGCTATGTCTAATCGATTGGCGTATTTTAATTTTCTCTAGCTCATCTAGTGCCTTGGCAAAGTTGACAGACGAACGGACAAACGGAGATCGCACAAACGACTTCGCAATGCATAAGAACTAAGAATATACATATGTATACACTTTATGGTTTCGGAAATGAATAGTTTAGAAATTACATACGGAATGATAAACTTTGATACGCCCTTTTCCCACTTTTTGTGGTGAAGAGTATAAAAATGTCTATTAAATTAAAAAACAAATTTATCACTGTCGGTTGTCATTCCAATTTTTCTTTATGAATGATATATGTATGTATCAGCACAATCAGCTGTTTCCCTAAGGAATGTACGATCAGTTTCGAGCTTAGCTTAAGCAAATGAATTTTGAATAATTGTTTCCTTAAGTACATGCAGTTTGCAACATAAAGCTTATATGTATTTAAACTGGTGCTTAAGTTAACTTAAGTTAGGTTACGTACATTATAGTTAGGCCTAATACATTAGCAAAAGTATCAACTGTTATTTTTTATTTTTTTTGTAGTTGCAATGATATGTCAGCACTCAGATGAAAAAAAAAAATTAAGCGGAAGTAAAAGACATACGTATGTTTACATATACAAACAAGTTTTGGCTATTCTGAAATGTCAAGAAAAGTTCTAAACACTACACACCTTTTTCAATTTTTGATAATTTTATTCTTTTTTGAAATGTGGGGTTTGATGTGAATTTTTAATTTTTTGGTCATATACCTATTCATTTTTTGTTTAAAATCACGAATTGTTAATAATGTTTCCTACTCATGTGACGAAATAATGATTTCTTTTTTTCAATCTAATGAAGCCTTAATAAAACATAATTCATTTCTTAAAAATTTTAAATTATGTTTAAGTAGCTACCCGCTGTTTGAAATAATTGTTTTGTGTACTGTACAGGAGCTCAACCTTTTCTTCATAGCTGTAATTTTTTTCCCCAAAAAAAAAACTCATTTTAATGGTTTCATTTCAATCGTTTCTTAGTTGGCAATACAACGCCTAATTGTTATTTATTTAAATTTTAAATCTGATTTACTAACTAAACTTTAGAATGAAAATAAAAGGTAAGAAAAAAATTCATGTATTGTATCTTCAAAAAAGTAAATTAAAGAGAAAAACAAACTACCAACAAACGGGTACAGCATATTTTAACTGTAACACATTAAAATATAATTAAAATTATTAATAAAAACTGATAATAATCATAAATTTTATGATCCTAATTTGAGTTAAAGGTTTCCCCTGGCAGGCAGTTGGCGGCATTTTGTGATGTTTGAAACTCAGTTCAGCTTAAACAATATTTAATATCTTTCAAAAATGTCTTTTTGTCTGTCTTCTGTGAGACGGTGAGAGATATTTGCTTGAAACATTTATTATTTTTATTATATTGTACATACAATCATTAATGTATTTCACAAAAGAGTGAGGGAGATAAAAAGTGAAGGAAAAGTAGATGTAAAATAATAATAAGAAGAATAATTTTGTGTTTGCCTAATCTAATGATTTATATAAAATTTAGGTCGCCATATAGTCGCATTAATTACGCCTCATAATGAGTGATTTATGCGAGCTCAGTGCCTCATTTTCAAGCATACGAAAGAGAGTGTTTACAAATGCATTTAAAAACAAACAAGCACACACAAGGAAGGAAAGACAAGCTAACGCATTTACATATATATACAAGCAAAGCATTAAATGTATTCAAATTACGTAGCAGCTCGTAAAAGGAAGTTGCTTAAAAAACATTAGAATCAATAAATATTAAGTCACTTGCTAAAAATTAATAATAAATGTAGATGTATTATACATTATACTTAATTACACAAATAAAATTTAGCAAGACGAAAAGAATATCGAGCTGAGGAAAAAAACTTACATAATTAACAGCCAAAGCTCGATTTGAAGAATATAATTTCTATTCTAATCTTGGCATCAAGTACAGGGTGTCTGGTGACAAAATTATATTTTTAAATTATTTCAAAAACTGCGTAGGAAGGGTAACGCTATACGGCGGGTGGGCGCCTTTGGAATTATAGATTATTCGGATTCGTTAGTCACGATGTCGCAGTGGTCGTGTGAGCATCGCGCGTTCGCTGTGGACACATTTTATAAGAGTAGTGATTCTTATTTAATTGATCGTCGACAATTTTGTTCAAAGTTCGTTATTAGATGCCAGGCGACGAATATTTACGATAAAAATAATCGACGCATGATTTCGAAATTCTTAATGCCAAACCTGCGAGCTCACGTAATTTCAACAGGATGGGACGACTGCACACACACAGCCAGAGCTTTCATTAATTTGCTTCGGGAAAATTTTCCGTCGCTTTGCGGACATAACCCATTGCCACCGAGCTCTCCCGGACTTTTCTATGTAGCTACCTCAAAGAAGGTAATTATAATAACATTCGCCAATATCTTGTGGCACGTTCCCTGCCAAGTTGTAAATGTGAATGTGTCATTTCTAGGCCACGTGTACCATTTTCGGCGCATGGTTACCACTTTAATATTTTTCTATATTTCTATTTTTCTTGTTTTAAAAAGAACAAATATAATTTTCATAATTATAGATATTAAAAGGACAAAATACGCTAAATAACAATAAAAAGTAAATTTATTTCGCATTCGATAATTGAAATATATAAAATTTTCGATGAAAAAATTTTAATTAAAAACACATCTTGGCGTATAAATGAGGCTTCGTGTGCACCGTTTTCGGTACACGTGGCAGGGAACGTGTTAAGGCCAAATATTCGTTACAAAATCAGCTCAATTGATCAAGTTTACTGCAGCGTGTGGCGCAAAACAAATGGCTCCATTTTAAACAGTATGTTCAACTAGACAAAAGACATCTGGATCGCATACTCTTTAAAAAATAAAATCTCCATTTCCATTCTATAGGTCAATGCTCTTAAAAAGAACTTTGTGTCAATTATTACGTTTTTTTTTTTTTTTCTTATTTTAGTTTAAAAATATAAATCCTTACTTTGGCTCGTTATCCTCACTGGTTAATGAAATTTATTTTATCAGAGCTTTTATCAGAGTTACTTCCTTGAATAAAAATTTCAGTAACAAATTATATTATAAAAAAATTCAGTTTAATTGCTTGTTTTAAATGAACTTTTAAGCAATAAATCTGAGTGAGGAATTTTTCGAAATGAAATGGCAATAAATTTGATATATTTTGCAAATAAAATTTCTGAATATTTAATAAGCTCTTTTACAGTAAAATTAAGGCGTGTAGTCGTAGGAAGAAACCAGTCTCTTGAGTAAATAAGTGCTTTTCGTCTATGCACTCAAAAGGATGTGCGTTTACTTGAACCAGTTTTGTTGTACAGTAGTCTTTTTTGTTACGTTGCCTCTATTTACGTTGTTTCGGCTTATATTGTCAAATTTTACGAACTTTTTCAACTTTATATGCGTCTCAATTCAATTAGTGTCGCCAAATTGTTCCTTCCGATTTACGTCTCCATTCGAATTACGTTGCCTTAATTATTTAAAAGTTATTTACGAAAACCGGTAACCTCCTGTGTAAAGGTGAAATCTTTTTTAGGTGTTTTGGTAAATTTATATACAGCGAAGTCATGAAACTTAAAAGTGATTTTATTCCAACAAATCGGTTCTTCAGAAAATGAGAAATTAAAAATTTCTTGGAAATAAAACCACTTTTAAATATCAAAGTAGAATTTAGTTTCCTTGAAATTTTAATACTTGCGGTATTCTCTCATATACACTGTATTACAAAAGCTATTTAGTAGTTTACGCGACAGCAAAAATGTCTCCCTGAAGAATTGTCTCGGAGTTTAAAAGACATTTTGTTGCAAAGCACTACTTAGCAAATACCCCACAGCTGTCAGTAACCTTTTCACCATTCATGTATGGAATATATATTGGCGTCAAGTACGACTGCGCTCCGAACTTGAGAAGTTTTAAGGGCTTAACATGATGATAGGCTTAAAAGTAAGTTTTAATAAGAGAACAACCCCGAGATCCTTATTTTCCAATATGCCAGAATCACATTGCAACCAATAGAGCATAAAAAATAGTTGGCAGTATTGTCTTATTCACTAAAAATCTCTCCAGCCTAGTGCTTTATCCTTATGATAATTACCGCCTTTAAAACCCAACCCAGAATAATGCTTAAGAATTTTACGCTTTCCGACAAATTCCATATGACTTCCAAAGGATGGAATTTCGTAAATTAAAAAATTAGTATTCAAGCTTCTAAAGATAACTTTTCAGATCGCCTACATACTAATATATGAATGATTTAATTCAGAAGGCTGTAATAAAATCTGATTGTATAAATACATGTACATACTGATATGTGTGACTGTTAAACACATTAAATACAAATACATATTTATATTATGCTGGCTTTTTAGTAAATTGTTGGTTGTGTATGTGAAAATTATGAAAATGTTTAAATGTGTTTGTATAAAATATGCATACATACATACATTCATATATTCACATTAAAATGAAGCATTATTACGTTAATGAGCATAAAACTGACTTGCCTGCTTGCTTGCCTAACTTCTGCTGATGATTCCGTTTGTGATGGCACCAATGCTACAGCTACTGATGATGCCGCAGGACATTATTTCACATTAGCACACAAAATGCCATAATTAAACTCTGAGTTGTTATTGTTGTTTTTTTCTTCTCCTTAATATTTTAATGTCATTCAGATATCATATGATTTGCAAGTAGTTAAAAATATTTTAAATGAAAACCCGTATAATTATTAAAAACACACTCGAAAGCTCATAAACCCACATATGCAAAACAAAAAATATATTACTCGTACAAATACATAAATTTTAAAGACGTTTTTTTTACACGATGGATACAGTGAAGCAAACATGAAGGAAACAAAGCTTATCTTGAATATATATTTTTAGGTTATTATCCACAAATGATAAAAATTTCAAATAATGAAATTAAAACTTGTTAACATATGTACAAAAAATTTTCTTATTAGGAGCAGGTAAACAAGAGTCTTGTTTTCTTCTTTACGTCTTCTTTTTAAATCTGCTTTTTGTTGGGTAATTTCTTGTCTGTAAAACTATCTTATGTTAAGACTTTATTAGCAGTAAATGAAATTTAACACCCCTTAATTTTTAAATTCAAATTAAAGACATGCTGTTATAGCGGACTTAGCAATACAGGTTCCTTGTAAATTTCAGCTGCCTGTCTATAGGCCCATATAGGCCAATTCGTGTCACCTATGGGGACACTCTTTAATTTTTAGATTTATTTTTTTTATTACTTTTTACTATTGGAAGCTTTAGTAATACTCAGTTAGTTTAAATTTTAAAGTAGTGCCCTTTACGGTTCATAATACACTTAAGAACATGTATGTATGTTGTATGGGGACACCCTTTAATATAATAATTATAATTATGAACTGTTTAAACTGTTTAAAAAGGGACCAATCTGTAAGCATAACCGTTCTAATAAAGAAAAAAAATTGCAAAACCGTTTCAGAAATGATTGAGTAATGCAGGCACAAACATAAAGAAGCAGCATTCCGTAAAATTTATAAGCTCCTTCTTTTGTCGGAGCCGTTTTCAAAACGACGAGCAAATTTTGCTCCTTTTCGAAATATAAACATTTTGTTATGTGTACAATAGGTATGCTCGTGTTCCAAGGTACTTGCTAAAACTTTTCTATAGAAGCTTTTTTTCAGAAGCTTACTAGCTCATAACGGGTTAACAATATGTTTGTAATATGTAACACACTTGATAGGAATTTTGATAAGTTCTCTTATGATACCCAAATTGACCCATTCTGCCACAAAGTCCTTGAGATATCGAAATATAGTTAAAGGTTCGTTTTTTAACAAATATGGGTTGAGGACGATTTTACATTTACGTTTCCCTTAAAATTATGTTTTCTATCCCAAGACAACCTTTTATTTCATAAAAAAAATATATAATTCATAAAACTCAACCATTTTTTTTTTTTTCGGTTTAAAGAAAATAAAATTTTTGGTTTTAAATATTATTAACTAGATGAACCCGGTGTGCTTCGCTACCCCCCTCGTTATTAAATAATATTAAAAGTATTTATATATTTACTTCAAAAAATGCCCAAGATATGACGATATTAAATTTTTGGGTTATATGGGCGGTGCCACGCCCCTTTGTCCACTCCCAACTTTATATAGTCAAGAATATCCTATTGCGAAAAGTTAATGACGATTGGTCCAGTAGTTAAGACTATATTACGATTTTTAATTTTTCTAAAAAGGGGCGTGGTCCCACCCACTTTTCACCTGGTACGTATTCCTAATTATGCCAATACCATATGTACCAAATATCGTCGACGTAGGTCAAAAAATGGCCAAAATATGGCGATTTAAATTTTTGGGTTATATGGGCGGTGCCACGCCCCGTTGTCCAATTAAAACTTCATATAGCCTATTATTCCTTCCAGAGTCACAGTAACATGCTGTGAAAATTTCAGGAAGATCGGTCCAAAGGTTTGGCCTCCTATAAAGCACAAACATACAGACAGACATTCATTTTTATATATATAGATTAAAAGTTTTTGAGACCATTAATCGTTTATTAATATAATTTTATCTACTTTGGGCTTGTTAACCTGCTTAAAGTTTTTCTGTATACGGCCGTTAGTATATAAAAATGTTAATCTGGCATCTCCGAACGTGAGAATTTACTTCAGTAGTTTAATCCATTAATCATTGAGCTTATTTTTTTAAGAGTATAAAGGCCCAACTATAATGTGCATAAACTAGCTTATGCCAACTTATACAACTGTGCAAATACATTAAATTATATGTGGTAAACTATAATGTGAATAAGATAACTTTTCGTCAAGTTTCGTTAAATTTGATTTCTTTATGCAAGGTACGAAACTGATCGCACTTTCCGTACGGAAACAGCTGATTGTGCTTTGGTTTATACATTAATAAAGAAATTTTCTAATTAAGACCTAAATTGTTAAATTTTTTTGTTTTAAATTCAATAAAAAATGTAGAAAAAAACAACATATTTCTTTGTGGCCAATTTTTTACAATTATAATATATTTAAATTAAATTTGTATTTATACACACATATGTATACCATATAAACGATGAACATCGTTGCATTTTTTAGTACGGTTGGCCGCAAACACAAAACAGAAAATAATTTGTAATATTTTCTTTTTACATTTTCTTAGAACATAAACCAAAATATGTAAATGTGTTTGTGAATATTATTAAATATATAAAATATTTTCTTTAAAGGGTTTTAGTTTTAAAATTTTGTTGATTTATATAGTAATTATTTTTGGCAAAAGTACGAAAAAACATAAATGTGCAACTGTGGCAAATAAGTTACTAAATTTATATATGTACATTGTAGCCACATAAATTTCTTTGATAAGTTACCTAAGCATTTGACAGGCTTTTCGTTGAATTTTTGACATAAGCTAAAGTTAGCTTATGCACATTATAGTTGGGCCTCAACTTCGATATATATCGGCCTATAAGAAGTAATATTACTAGGCATGTCAGAGAATACAATTTCGATCGAAAGTGGTTTTAATTCATTAAGTTGGTTCCGCAGAAAACGAAAAACTAATTATTTTTCGGAATGAAACACCAATTTAATTCCGCAGGGGAATTTATTTTCTTTCAAATTTTATTTTTTTACGGTTTTTAAAATTACTTTACTTTTGTATCTGTATTTACATTAGCCTCTTTATTACTTTGGTGTTACCAATGTTGCCATATTAAAATTAAAAAGCAGAGTTTCAGCGTTTTTATGTATATACAAAATCGATTGAAATCTAAAGAAGGTACAACAAGTTGGATCGCAATGAAAACTATTCCGATGTTTGACATGACTGTATACTTCATACTGTTCCGAAATTTAAAAATTCTCAGCCTAGTTTTTATACTATTTACTAGGTGTGCCATCTGCTAGATAAAAATGATAAACAGCATTGTTTAAAAAGTCAAGCATACTGAACTTTAAATTCTTTCCTTTCTAGAGAAGGACTTTACAAAGTAGCAATCAGCGTCAGTATAACCTCTACACGATGCCTTAGTATATTTAAAGTTACCAATACACCATCTTTCAGATGATTAGAACAACTTTTTGTAAGTTATCGCCAAACATTTTCAATTATGTTCCAGTCGGTAGAATATTGTTACGAAAATAAAGATCTGGCAACCCCTGTTGTTGTTGACCGTATAAACGTAGTAAATAAGTTACTTCCACTAACAGTATGTATAGAATAATATCACACGTAGCTTACAAAAGGTGAGCCACCTGAATGGCTGCGTAGGTAGAGGTGCTTTCTGTAAAACAGAAGATCGTGGGTTCAAGCCCAACGTCGGACATGCTTACAACGGAAAATAACAAATGTTATGATGCAATTAAAAATAAAGCAGCAGCAGTACAAACCTCTCAAGAAGCAAAAGACAATTATTGTATGAAGCCATGGCATATATAGGAGCATTGTCAATCAGATAATGTTCCTGTATCCATGGAATCGGACCAAAAACTTAATTTACTTTAGAGAAAGATAAATTGGACAGATTCTGGTAATATAGTTCTAGCCCACCCCTCTACCTAAGATGGCCATTAAAAAAAATCGCTTCTCTTTTCTGATACATGAAAATAATAATTGCAGCCTTCGGGGCCATTCAAAGTATATTCCGTTTTGTCACTAAAAGCCAGAGGAAGTCATTCATTAACATGACCTCTTATTTGCTTACACTATTCAACAGCGGTTATTCCTTCAACTTTTTTTTTTAATTTACATTTACAGCTTCAACTCACTTATTAACCGACTTCAAAAAAGGAAGGAGGTTATAAATTCGACTGAATTTTACTTTTTTTCAATTCATTTCGTTCAGTTCAGGTGGTTCTTTTACCGTTTAGATACTTGCGTTTATACCTTGAGACTAGAATTTTGTTGCTAAAAGAGAAGAGTTTATCGCAATTATCAAGATTTTGCTCTTTTCGGGTGGAATTTAAGCGGTTGGAATCCTTCCTTTGTAAATCTTTGCATCGTTTTTATGTGAATTCATCCCATTTTCTGCACAATGGCCCTATAGGATTATCCTTGTGAACGACGAGCATATATTTTGGGCTTTTCAGCTACATGAAGGATATTTTTCTTGCCCATTTTTTTAATACTGTTTATTATTAAGTTATATTTTTCTACTGCAAATATTGTGTTAAGGATATAATATAACGTTACATGTTTCGAACTTTAGAAGCTCTATAACATTAAACTTTAAGCTTAGTAAAGATAAAATTGCAATGGAAGGCCACACTAAACGTAAGTTGGGATTGCACTTAACCCATATCCACTCCAAATTAATCCAAGTTCCTGAAAACGGTCGCGGTTAATCCATAAAAAAAATATGAATAAAATAGAAAAAATCTAGTTCCTGTTAAAAAAAATCCCACTGTATCACGTGAATTAAAAAAATCTGCTTAAATAACACTTTTACGTTGACGGTTTTTCATAACTGCGTTAATTTTATCACACAAGTTTTTTATGTTTTAACAAAAGGCAAAAATTAAAAATTGTTTAATCTAAATATTTATGTTTTATGAGATAAACATTTGCAAGTACTTTTACCACACCCCTAAAACCATCATCATTTACGTTATTCCCACCATCAGTCAATGATTTATGTCCATTATCTTTTGTTGTTATTCAGAACTCATTCTTAATTCCTTTCATTTCAATTGTATTTTTTTTCTTGCTATTTTTATCACTTTTCTCCAACATCTTTTCATTTGTTTTATTTATTTCTTTTTACAATGGCGTCTGAACATGATTTATGAGTGATTGACAGCTGTTTGTGAGTGAGTGCGTAAGTCGTACGGGAGTATACATATGCGTGTGGTTCATATTCTCTTTTTTTTCAACCCGCATTTAATGTGTGTTTGTTGGTTTATCCATGAAGTAGCAGTAGTGAGAAAAAATATAAGATTTTTTTTTTCAAATCTATTTCTTTGTTTTGGATTGTTATTTTAGATTTATTTGATGTATTGTTGTTCTTTAATTGCGGCTTTTGAATTAGAGGTGTAAGTTTTTAAGTGTGAAACTGAAAACAATATGGCTGCTTTTTATCTTCAGAAAAAAGGCGGTAATTTTGTATAAAAATTACTCATGGAATGAAATTTAAGTCATAAAATTATAATAAAAATATTTGTTTTCGTTTTGCTTTTGAATATTTTTTTATTTATGTATCATTAAAATATAGAACAATAAAAAGCGGCTTCATAAAAAAACAAAAAATTTCACTGTAAACGTTAGTTATTATATTAATCTATTAATTCCTTTTACACTTTTTTAAAACGACTTTTGGTTTTTCAAATTAGGTAAATGAAGATTGTCTCTGAAAGCGGTAAATCGTGTATTTTTGGCGTCAAGGCTGTGCATCTCAGGTATCAATGCGTAGCAACAGAAGTACGTCGATTGTGCAAAAATGCTAGAATGTTCACAAGAAATATTTTCTTGCTTTTTTGACCTACTTTTAATTATTTTTTTCACCGCTACATAAATCTTTTTGTAATATTTTGTGACCTGCACTTTTCGCGTAAACTCATTTAATTAAACTTTTGCATAGAAATTTTTTCCGCCGTATATATTACTAAAAGCTGTCGTATCCACTCTTTTGACGGAAAACAAAAATGTAGATTTCTCTGCATTAAAATATAAACAGTAACAAGTAAGAGTGCTATATTCGGCTATTCCGAACCTTACATGCCCTTCACCATTAATTGTCTATCCACATCTGCAGTATGGTAATTTCCCATTAAGTAGTTTAAATAAAAATCGACATAAGAAATTCTTTTCTATCATTAAGTTTTTCTGTTCAAAAAAAGCTTTTATTTTCCGGAATTAGTAAGTTTTGCTTAGGGTTATTGTCCTAACTTATTAAATAAAAAGGTTGCTGTCTCAGGTGAAACCATACCTATTTATCTTACTTTTTAATTAATTTCTTTATTATTTTCAACCACCTGCATAAATACAAACGAAAGTTGGAAAAATTAAGAGACAGGCGTGGCGTTTTGCTCGCTGCCACGAAGAACATGGATCAATCTTGTGGTTTTCAATAAAAACTTTTCGCCAACGCCATACTGTTTACATAAACAGGCTGAACGATGTTTTTTAATAGAATAATTCACTAATAAAGGAGAATGCTTTCTTTATTATGATGATACTGAGATTGTGCAATGTTTTGATTATAGAGAAACACGTTTCACTTTTTCTTGCTTCTTTTAATTAAATCGCTTCCCATTCTCAGTTACCGCTACGCTTTTTCATTTTCAGAGAAGTAAGGTTCCTTCTGACTAAACTACACTCCAGACTGTGACTTTTAATGGGGGAGTGATGAATAGTTTGAGTGTTTTCCATTGCCCATAACTGAATATTCTGTTTATTCACATATTCATGCAAATGACAAGGAGTCTCGTCACTCACTATGATTTCTTTATTAAAATCGTGGTTGCCATGGGCGAGCTGTAACATCCTATTCGCATATGTACGGCGGCGTTAATGGTCGTGTGGAAAAAGCTGTTTTGTCAGCTGAATTTTATATGGAAACAGAAGCAAATCCAAGTGCACATTGTGGCTAAATTTATTCTTTGAGCCCAGGCCACGCTCTTGAGCACGGTGTCGAATTGAGGTTGATGGATTGTTTTCAACACTTTCTTGAGCAGTAATGTTTTCAACTATATTTCATTACGTACCAATCCATGCTTGGGCCTATCACCTACAGACACTCTTTCTTCGAAATCAGTCACTACAAATAGTGCATTTTGTTGGCACGCTGCTTCTCTCAAAAATTTCACGTAACTTTCTTATCGTCACATTACCACGTTTCTACTTCAAATTTGCCACGTTTCTACTTCACGACTGCCGAATATGAACTGTTAAGACAAATGTTTACCAAAATAGCGGTATACCTTCCCAGTGGACACCTTGTACTTGCCATGATTTTCACTATTTTTGAAGATCGTCAATCGCTCAATGAACATTTTATACAGCTAAGAGAAAAAAATTACAATTTAAGAACAATAAATATTACTTTTTATTTAAGCAGCATGATAACATTTCATTTATTTGCTATTTTTCTTAATCGTACTATTACAATAAATTTTTATTTTCTAATGTAATGAAATGGCAACTTTTATAAAACTATAGCAAGCCTTTTGCCTTAAGATGTAACTAAAACGATGTGGTAATCGTTAAAAATAATCTTTCGATTTTAATTGAATGCACTCTAATGTGAAAGCACCATTTTAATATATTTAACACAATACCAATGGATGTATAATTAATAATTAAAATATTGGGTAAATGAAAAAGCTTCCGTTTTTAATTACAAGATGTACATTCGTAACATATAACAAAATATAACATAACATAACCTAATATAACATAACATAATAGAACACAATATAACATAAACTTCGCCTCCATGCTGAACTATCGATAGACCAGCATGCCAAGGTACGAACTAGACAACCGGTTTAAGATTTTGTGCATTTTTCCCTCGGGGAATTACGAGGGCTGCTATATATATTTCTGGCCTGGCAAACACTGAGTGCTGCCAAGTGCAATCTGACATTTCCATTGGAAAGTTTGTCATTTTTAAGCATAATCGTACTCAAAACGTTTTGAGGTACGACCATTATTTGTGTTGTTTACAGTGACTTGAAAAAATTAATATAGAAAAAAATGGAATTAACTCGAGAACATTTTCGTGCCATAATTTTTCACAACTTTCGACGTGGATTATTACGACAAGAGTGCATTGATGAACTTAAATATTTGTATGGCGATGAAGCACCATCCTATAGCACTGTGTAAAATTGGTATAATGAATTTAATCGTGGCCGAAGCTCACTCAAAGACGAATTCCGTGAAAGTCGTCCAAAAACGGCTGTTGTGCCAGAGAACATTGATGCCGTGCGTGAACTCATAATGCAAGATCGACATGCGACATACCGAGAGATAGAGACATTCTTGGACATTTCTTCCACCAGCATACATTCGATACTGCGTGAACACCTGGCCGTAAAAAAGGTTTGTTCTCGTTGGATCCCGCACAATTTGAAAGTCGCTCAAAAAAAGGCTCGTGCCGATTGGGGCAAAGAAATGTTGCAAAAATACGATTGCGGTGCTTCAAAAGAAGTTTATAAGATCGTCACAGGTGACGAATCATGGATCTATGCGTATGAGCCCGAAACGAAACAACAATCGACCGTGTGGGTCTTCAAAGACGAGCAAAGTCCAACGAAAGTTGTTCGTGGAAAAAGCACTTCGAAGCAAATGGTCGACTGTTTCTTTGGCAAAACTGCTCATGTGGCGACTGTTCCGCTTGAGCAACGTAGGACGGTCACTTCTGAGTGATACACTACAATTTGTTTGCCTGAAGTCATCGGAGAAATTCGAAAAACCAACAAGAGAATACGAATCATTGTTCACCATGACAATGCGAGCTCTCACATATCGGTTCAAACCAGAGCGTTTTTGACCGGTCAAAACGTCGAATTAATGGGTCATTCGCCGTACAGCCCTAGCTTGGCATCTTATGACTTCTTGTTGTTTCCGCACATCAAGAAAAAAATGCATAGTCAACGATTTTCGTCGCCAGAAGAAGCTGTTGAAGTGTTCAAAAACCATGTTTTAGAGGTGTCTCAATCGGAGTAGAAAAAGTGCTTCGGAAACTGGTTTGAGCGCATGCAAAAGTGTATAAATCATGCTGGAGACTACTTCGAAAAACAATAAAACCATTTTTGATTATAAATATTCGCATTTTCACTATTAGGCCAGAAATATATAGAGCAGCCCTCGTATCTATTCGTACAGTGTATTGCGTCAAAGATATGAAAAATAATTTTGAAAAGGAAGATAGCAAAGGAAGAGTACTGAACATTTGAAGTTAAAAAAGATGATAAGAAAGTCCAGTGCAATAATTTTCTTGTTTTATTAAAGTGCGATTTACTGGCCAATTGGCTTCAAATTAAAAGAACTTACTGAACAAAAATTTAGCCGATATCGAGAACAGGTTCTATACTTCTATTACACGCAAAGAACAAACTGGTTGAGTTCCCCATAATCTAAAGCCATAATCTAAGTTATCACAGGACAAACGACTTGAATGTTTTCAAGGCTCCGAATATGATTTTTTTGTACTGCACATTGAGTGAGACCATATTTTCGAAAGAAACCTCAACCACGGAATCCATTCTAGTGATCGCTAGGTAAGTTTCTCGACTCAATAAATCTGCAAAATGGATATGTATTCCACGTTCTATATATAAGAAAGTGTTGAAAGGTTTTCATTTGGCAGACAATTTTAAAAGTGTTTGCGACTAGCGTGCTACCTAGTACTAAAAAAAACTAGTACCAGAAGACTTTAAAGTGTTTAAATCTACGAATGCCTCTTAACCCATACGGGCTTGATAAAATATAATTGGCTATAGTTATAATTACTCCAGCAATCATTAAAAGTTGATTGTTTTCCGAGAAGTAAGAACCTTCAAAATTTCTTTCAAATCCGAAGATTCGCGAACGCTTAAGAGGCAGTTTACATTAGGGGCGTTGTGGCAGGTACAAAAGTCATGATGCAGACGTTTCTCGCCGAGAGGTGTAGAGAAGCTTACGGGGTAGAAAAACTAGCACGAAATGAATATTCATGACTCTTTTCAGTTTTTTCTCTCATTCCTGCTTCTCTCTTTTGTTTTTTTTTTTGCAGTTCTATGCTTGAGCGGTATTAACAAAATGGCTGTTTTCTTTATTATATTGTTCAAAAATTGTGAAATATTAATACGTTTAGTTTGTGGCAACATTTGATAAATTGGTTGATAAAACATCATAAAATTCTCTCACTTGCTACAAAAGAGTCATAATGTAAATGCGTGTACAGAGATACTCCAAAATATAAAACAATAATAAAGTCAGCTACAATGCCCTTAACGTAAATTGGCTCTAACACAGCGTTCTCGCATTTGCCTTTCGCATCTCTTCTTTTTCTATTCGCTAATTTGGCTGCACCGCACTCTTTAATTTAAGAGAGTTGCTCAAGTTCGTTTGAAAAATACAAGCAAAGCAACTATAGTTTGAAACATAGCGAATTGGCCAAAAGCCAGTCTTGGTAAGTAAATGCTCAATAAGCCGAAAATAAGAAAATCCATAATCGATATTTTTCTCTCACCTTCGGTCATTTAAGGAGATTATGTCGGACCAATCTCTTAACATTCTCCTTGTTATACATTCCACACGAACGTTTTCATCTATCAGTTCATCCAAATCCATCGCTTTATTTTACTTAAAAGCTAATGGAACAGGCTCAACTTTCATTTTTTTAATGTTTGCTTAGATAATTTTTAGTGACAGTGTTGCTTTTTTTTAAAGCGATAGGTTATGCGTAACTGATACAGAGTACCAAATTGTTCTCTTACATCACTTTGCTTTTGCGTCGTAATTGCTTTCGAATCGCATTATAAACAACCCCTAGTATCATTAACTTTAAATGCTGCAACTCGCTATTGAATCCATCCTTTAGATCTGTCTGAGCTTAAAGCGTGGATGTAAAAAATTTTTAGTTTTGTTCATCCGATTTTTTAATCTTTAAAAAATTTTTCTTTAATTATATTACACTCTTAATGACAGGTTAACAATTAAACTAAAATTATTGACTCTCATATCTAAATATCTTGGTCGTAAAGGATATGAGTTATAAGTATACCAATATCCCGTTACTTTTTGAACGGTCTTAAATGTTAATTATTATTTGTTATAGCGGCTATAATTCCCGTAATACAGTTGGGTGAAAAGTCTACCTGTTACGGTTCCAGCGACAGAGAACTGTTGCAGACGGACAGACATTGTAGCGAAAGTAATAAGGTTAGATTTATACCCTTTAGATACGGCACCCTAAACAAGATTAGTATTTTGCCGATATCCTTAATCAAGAAAAAATAAGGATATAATAAGTTCTGTGAAATTCGGCCCATATACATCATTTCAGTAATAACAATTTGTTAACCCAATTAAACTTTGAAACCATATTATTTCAGCTATGATCAATGCCATCAGTCACATTCCCCCCGGGGGAACTAAGAGTCTGGTTAAACTAAACTAAGCACAAACAAAGTATTCTCGGGGTATAGGGAGGACCAGTCTCCCGATGTGCAGGCACCAAATCTGGATAGACAGTTGCATACTGTCGAAGGATGCACTAGTGCCCTTGAATAAACTGGCACCACTGGAACCGGTAGCTCATACAGAGAGCCGCCCATCTCTGTAGCCGGTTATTGGTAAGGTACTTTCGGGGTACATGTGGTGGCTGTGGTTGAAATGAAAAGTCTATATCTGCAGGTCTGGTATGGAATAGATGCAAATGTGCTATTGCACTCTCAACAGACGAAGTTTGGCTAGACTCCAACCCTTACAAAGGGAAGGTTGCCTGGTCCTGCAAACCATGATCTTTGAATTGCGTTAAAGTAGTGGTAAGACCACTGTTAAGTAGGGACACCGACCAGGTACTGACGTTAATCTTGATCACAGTTTGTCAAAACCATTTGAGCATAATACTGCTTCATACCTGACATTTCAGTTTTATTGGCCTGATTAATTTCGAAGCTTTTCCCATATAAAAATCGCTGATGTTGCCTTACCAGTAACCCAATATCCTAAGAAAGCTAATACGCAGTAAATACTTTAAAGTGACTAATTATGAGTAAATGTGTGATTATAAAAATGCATTTAACAAAAACTAGAATTTCATAAAACTCTTCAAGACCACAAAATAAAAAGATCTGCAAAAAAATACTCGGCAAAACATTTTAAAATGCTAAAAACTAAACAGCAGTCAAGAAACAAAACTACAAAAAAATGAAGGCCAGAACTGTTTACAGGCGATTTCCTCGTAAAACAGCGGGATTTTCAATAATAATTTTATTGCAATACAAACATACAAACGTGCTAAAACACAGAATATCACTTCTGTTGCTTACATTTGCAACATTACCGCAGCTACAGCCCTTAACTAACGTCATTTTTACTGTCACTGTCATCAGCTTTGGCCAACGAATGAGTTTGTAAGTGTGTACGATAGTTTAAGTAAATGTCATAAAATTTAATTTTATGATCATTTTCACAAATCCATATACAAAAGGCGGGCGTTCGAACAACAACACAAGAAGAAAGTATAACAACAACAATATGCAGCTAAAAAGAAACCTTGTTTAAAGCAAAGAAATACACAACAATTCAATACAATTAAAATACAGTAAAAAAATTTCTGGTTGACATTTATGGACTTTTAAATAATTTTATGATCGTCAAATATTTGATGTCATGCCCTCACATTCACGCTTTCTTTTGTTTGAAGTTAAGTCTGTCATTGTGACAGCTTAGATGCATATAAAATTGACATAACCTTTTGCACATTTAGACAGTCCATATCAATGACACATTTTACCTTGGCGGCAGGTAAAAAGTTTAAGCTAAAATTTACTTAAAATTTAATTGCATGAATAATTTAAAAAATCTCATATTTAATGTTCGGTAAAAACACATTTTAATTTCTTTGTTCCAACTGCTCTTTTGTTTGAATGTATTAAAACAAAAATGTTTGTGCGTGCGTGCGCGTGTGTGTGTGAATATGTGAACCTTTTTTGGCGGGAGTTGATGTTTACATTTCATGTCATTAACCGTAAATGTCAAATCATAAAGAAAATCGTAAAATACTTAATTTTATGAGTTGTCTTAAACAAGCATCATAAAATCAAGTGACACAATGGTCTGACAGTCATAAAATGGACCAAAACACCGCATTCAACCAAGAAAATAACATAAACGACGTGTATTAAAAATTGTAAAAGTAAAACTTACAACGTGTTGGTTGGTGTGCTCGTGTTTAGTTGGTTGGATTCCTGATATTTTTCATTTTAGCTTTGACAGCTTAAGAAATATGAGTTTTAACAAACGATTTTGTGTTCTTTAGCATCCATAAATTCTGTTATAAACGGAAACTTAAGTGAACAATTTTACACCTTGATATTTTTTGGTAATGTCTTCAAATAGCAAAGTTTTAAAAGAATGAAGTGACTCGCAAGAGAAAAACGATTCTTTGAAACATGATCCTTCAACGTATACGAAAAAGTATATAAACAAAACAAGTAAATTTAGAGCGCGGTTCATTTTGAAAAATCCAACCCTATGTAGTTAAAAGTAGAAGTAGGCTTCTAGCAGGAGTGGTCCCAAATGAAGCTCTTCAATCTAGTTAGACATTCGATTTCAATGTGAGCTTATCTGAACAATGTAAAGGCCCAACTATAATGTACATAAGCTGGCTTAAGTTAACTTAGGAAACTGTGCAAATGCATATAAATACACAGTGGCAAACTATAACGTACTTAACACAACTCTTCGTCAAGTGTCATTTGCTTAAGCAAAGTACGAAAACGATATTTTTGTATGATGGATAAAAATATAGACATTTCCAAATGGAAATATTGTCTAAAAAAATGCAAATCTTTATTTGTTTAATACTGAAATAACTACATTGTTGTATTTTTTAGTACTTTTTCCCTTGAACTATAAAAGTAAAAAAAGTTTTTATTTTAAATCTCTCTTAAAATTAAAAAGGTAATAAAAAATTTCTATATTTTATTGCTTCGAGTAGATAATTGTGTTTATTCAATTGTGTTTTATAGAATAAATTTCATTTATTTAAAATAATTGCAAAAGTATGAATATTAATAAAATTTAAAACTGCGGCAAAATAGTTTTAAGTTCACGTAAGTACATTAAGGTCACCAAGAAGTATTTTAAAATTTGTTTAAGCATTTGACAAGCCTTTCGTTCAATTTTGACATTAGCTTCACTTTGCTTATGCCCAGTAAACTTTTGAATTCTTTTCTTCTCCACTACTAATTTCATAGAACCGATGGTTACTTCTGAAAACTTAAGGGTATACATCAGCGTTATAAATCAGTTATAAATCAGGAAATAAATCCCAGAGACATTATCTCATAAACAGCAACACCAAATATAGTACGACAAACGAAAAAAGGAGAAAGACAATAATTAATAAACAAACACATGTTAAAGTTAGTGTTTGTGCAGAGAGATATACAGTCAATTAGAAATTAATTCATCAACTTATTGCTCCACAAAACCTACAATTGACTATTAATCGTTTCAACTCTATTTTGTCCTTTAAATCTCCACAAAAAGTTTTGCATTCCCGTAATCGGAACGGACTGTAATTTAAGGGTTTACAAAATCTTTGTGCCTATTAGTCCTATCTATCAAGGGAAGTAATTTTAAGAAAGAGATAGATAAATTAAGAGAAAAATTTCCAAGCATGACAGTAAATTTTTTATTTTCGTTCCAGCGCTAAGAGGATGTCCCCTATTATAGCAATGCTTTGTGCAAGAACTAGGAAATTAGGTTTCAGAAAGGAAGATAAAGTGAGTAGTAACTATAGGCATACCTCTGCAGGAAGATGATTCCACATACAAACTCTTCGGCTAAAAAAACAAGAATTCTTTCTGTAATGCAAAGTGGGACCAACTAACCAATCGACCACAAACGAATGAGCTCTTAAAAGCAACATGTTCTACTGAAAAATGTCTCCCTGGAAACACTAAAAGTCGGAACTGATCTAACCTAGTCCTTGACTAAGTGCTTCCAGGGAACCAGTCTCTCGGTGTGCAGGCACTAATATGGATAGGCAATAAAATACTTGCCGAGGGCCTGACTAGTGTCCTCATTGACTGGTGTCATGGAAAACTGTAGCCCAATACCGGGGTACAAGTGGTGACTGTGGTTAAGGTCGATGCCTTCAGGAAAAGTAACGTGCTGTTAAACTCTCAACAGACGGAAATGAATGGTCTCAAATTCCTCCATGGTAGTTCATGGTCCTGAGAGCAGTGATCTTTGACTTGCAATTATGTTGCATAAGCAAGTGAAGGGCGCTAGTCGGAGCTTTGTTTTTCGCTCAGTGATAAGAGAACAGTCAGGTTAGGCTATCATTGCAGGTACTGACGTTAATCTTAATTACAATGTACTTATTTACGTGCAGATATCCGCAATGAGTTTTCTGATCTCATTAGAACACATTCCATTGTAGTATTGATTAAACAGCCCTGTTCTGCACGCGGTATCTTCGTAACAGACTTTGGAGCACCGGTCCATACATGAGAGAGCCTTATATCCTCTTTGGCTGGATGTAATTTATATATATAAAAGTAAGTACATCAGATGAAGTTTCAAAAAACACGGGCACTTGAATGCTTTTTCTGAGACTTCAAAAGTGTGTTTAGTCCATTGAACATCACACTGAATTTTTAATGCTAAAACATCAAGAGCATCTGATTACTTAAGACTTGAACCAGCCATATTTACAGATGAAGCAGCATTTCCGGTCGAATGTCTGTGCGTAAGCATACAACATTGAGTCTTACAAGCTTTAAAATCGACTTTATTCGCCCGGCCTTAAGCACATATTGAGCGCACTAATCATATTATGCTGCTTGGCCGTTTGCCGAATGAGTACAGATGGCAAATGCAAACACAAAGAAATTAATTTTTTGACAAATCTCACGATTTTAGAAAGAAAAAGATTCGACTCGCGTTAGAAAGGTTTTTTAAATCAGACAAATCTCTCTGAGGATCATAAGATCATGGTTTCTTGTTGATCGAAAAAAGCAGTGTGCTCATCTTGGCGCTGTTTTATCGCATTATTGTTGATTGATTTTATCGTATTTAATTTTTTTTTTATTTATTATTGGTTTTGAAGACGTAAGTAATTTTTTTATCAGTCAATATTTTTAAATTTCTTTTATGTTATACTTAATTTTAGAGAAAAGCAACAAAATCCTGAATGATTAAATTATGTGAATTTTAAAAAGACTGTATCATTTTAAATATCTGCAAGAGAAATAACAGAAACAATCCTTTCTTAACTTCTCCTCTTAATAAAATTACATATAATAATATGGACATATTGCCAATACAGCAGTTGTTTGTGTAGCCAAATGGTCATCTTCATCATCAAGGTGTCAGTTATTCTAGTTTGTACTAAAATATTTGAAATATTTAATATTTCTTTTATTTTGTCACTTAACTTGACACGTTGCAACAATTTAACCGTGATATTGCATTTCATACTAACGTCCTTTTTTTTAATTCTAAAGGCGACTGTAGAAACAAAAATAATCATCTTGTTTATTCGTTATAAATTATTTGTAGTATTTCTTGGTATTTTATAGACTTAATGTCGTTTTTTCATTTGTTATGGGTTGTTATAATTTAATATCGAACATATTTTTACTTAACATCTGTCAATTGTAATTATGGTGAGAAGAATATTGGTTAAATGTCCAGAGGAAACTTTTTTATTTATGTTTGAGTTTGAGTGCAGTAAAAATAATTAAATAAAATATCAAAAGACTATTCCTAAAAAATGAAGTAAGATGAGCAGTTTTAAATTGACAAAGTTATTGCCGCGATATATTTTGAAACCGCTTAGTGCTTTTAAGTCCTTACGAATTAAAATAGATTTAATTACATTTACAAACAGCAAAATTGTCACTTAAATTTCTTCAACTTTATTAAATAAAAATTAGAAAAAGTTTATCAATTCCACTGAATATTGCTTCTTTTGATTTCAAAAATTAAAGGGTGACCCCATACAACATACGTGTTTTTTACGTGTATTATGACCCAAAATGAGCACCGCTTCAAAATTTAAAAAAACTATAGCTCCCAATAGCAAAAAGTAATACAAAAATAAATCTAAAAATTAAAGGGTGTACCCAAAGGTGTTGTAAATTGACCTATACCGCCTATCTTTTGAACCGTTAAAGACAAACGCTTGCAAATTGTACAAGTTATCGATTGCTATGAATGTTACAGTAACAGGAATGATTTTTAAAATTATAAATTAAAGAGTGGCCCAAAAGTTAATTTTATTAAATGTATAGGGCCATACTTTTTAACAGTTGTAGAAAGGCGCTTGAAATTTATAATAAAACTGTATTGCTAACTCCGCTACAACAAAGAGTATAAAAAAAAGATTTGAAAATTAAAAGGTGTCCCAATAGTTAATTTTATTTGATGTATGTGGCCAAAACTTTTGAACCCGTGTAGAATGTCAGCTGAAACTTATAAGAAATCTGAGACAAGTTTATAATTTTGGCTTAAAAATTAAAGGGTGTTCCCACAATTGATGTAAATTGACCTATATAGGGGTATTTTTGAACCGTTATTAACAAACGCTTGCAAATTGGATAGAGTAACAATTGTTACGACCGTTATAGTAACAAGTATTATTAATTATTCAAAATTATAAATTAAAGGGTGTCCCCATAGTTGATGTAATTTGATGTATGTTGCTAAACTTTTCAACCCAACTGCCAGACAGCTTAAACCTTTAAGTCCGCTATAACAGCAAGTTTATAAATTAAATTTATGAATTAAAGGGTGTTCCCAAAATAATGTAGTTTTATCGTTATATACTTGCAAATAAGATAGAATGTCAACTGGTTTGTTTGTTATAAGAAGAAGTATAAATATTTTAATTTAATCATTAAAGGGTGTTACAGTAGTGGATGTAATTTGATAAATACTGATAAGCTGTTAAACCGGTTGAAATTTACAAAGAACCTGATTGATTGCTAAGTCTACTACAACAGCAAGTAAAAAATTTAAATTTTGAAATTAAGTGGTGTCCTTATAGTTGCTGTAATATGATATATATTGCCAACAGTTGAACCGTTGTAGACACATGGTTAAAATTAACAAGGAGCTTTAGTGCTAAGTCTGCTATAATAAGTGTAAAGTTTGGAGATGGAATACAAGGGTTGGCCAATAGTTAATGTAATTTGATGTATGTGGCTATACTTTCGAACCGTTATAGGCAGACACAGATAGTGTTTTAAAGTCAGTTTTTTCACAAAAATTATTTATCTTATATAAAACACTTTTAATATTATTGAAATAGTATGTTGCAATTAAACTGAAAATCAAGATCTAAGAACTGGGAAAAAATCTCTTGAAAATCGGCTTATAAATTTTTCATTTTTCTTTCTACTAGAATTTTTTTCGCGATAAAAAAAATTAAATTTAGTATCTATTTTAATAGCTATTGTAGTTTATTGACCTTTTTTATTGCTTTATATTTTTTATTTCTATTTTTTAGCACAAGGTTTTTTTTTGTAAAAATTATTAATTTTTATTTTTACTTTTTCGCCACATCATTGATTTTCTTTGTACATTAGAATTTTATGTGAATCTATATGTAAAGCCTATTTTTAAATTTTAAATATATTTGCCAAAAAATTTTTCATTCATTTTTTATCTTTGAAAAACTTAATAAAACTATTTTTATGTCCTGTTTTCTGATGACGCTTCTGAAATATATAAAATAAAAATTATTAATATGTATTAAAAAGATCTTAAGCTTTCAAATATAATAATAAAGTTCTGTTTTAATTTTATTTATTTATTTTTTTTTTTTTTTTATTTTTTTGTGAACAAATTAGTTCTAATTTAATGAAACGCAAATTTTTGATGAATTTAAAATTAATGATGTATATTACCGAAAATACATACTCAGACCCAAATTCAAATAATTCGTACGTAAATTAACCTGATGAAGCGTTGAAATTGATATGAATATAAGAACTCTTTTTTACTTTTAATTAATTCTGGCTTGTTTTCAATGGACTTGAGCGTAAATCGCACTTACACTCAAAATTGTCAGATTATAGGATTTATTTAGAAAACAAGTAAAAGTGCTATATTCGGCTATGCCATCTCTTATATACCCTTCACCATGTGTGTTAATCTAGTTAAGTGAAGTAACTCCAATCAAAAAAGCAAATATTGGGGTAACCGAGACTTAAAAAATTAAAAAAAAAAATTGGTACTGCATATATACGGACGGCTCGAAAACAAACGAAGTCACCACATTTGCTTTAGTCGATGACAACGGTGTAATTATACTCAACGGTTTAATTGACAACTATTGCTCCAATTTTACCGCAGAAGCTTTTGCACTATATGCTGCAATTAAATTTGCATCTAAATCAGAAATAAAATTGGTTGTGTGCACAGATAGCCTCTCGTCCATTAAAGCCTTACTAAATCCCTCTTATGACTCGGAGCTTTTAATCAAGACTCGAAACCTACTCATACAACACCCCAATAAAGTCAAGTTAATGTGGGTAGCATCCCATGTTGGTATACCTGGTAACGAGGAAGCTAATTAAGCCGCTCAATACGCCAGAAGAAGACCGCTAATAAAATACCCAACATGGGAAGTACGAGATATACGTAACGTTATCGATAATTATCTAAAGAAGCAAAACACCCAACAATGGTCAACTTATTAACACAGGTACAAAACTTTTAACCCACTAGGGGAAACACCAACCTACCCCAAAACAGTATCAAAAAAAAAACTAACACGTACATTCGCCTGAGATTGGGGCACTGCAAATTTTCCCATAAACATCGCATTGAAAAAACAATTCCTCCACACTGCACTGCGTATAACAAGAAACTATATTTTGTCCACATCCTTGACGAATGTGCTTGCTACAACACTATCCGGTCAAACATCTTCGGATCTAATCCACCAACTAATTTTCTAACAAACATATCTAATACAAATATCAAACTTATTTATAAATACATGTTAGAAATAGATATGATTAACAAAATTTAATCATGATTTAATAACGGAGTCGAAACCCATAGCAGCTAGTAGTCTTCTTTTCTATCAAATTAGTAGTCGTAATTGCATTATGTTACTACCAAATTAAAATAAATAAATAAATACAATTTTACATATAAATGCCACCGGCTCTTAATGGGTTAAACGTTTTTTAAAAAAATTTTAGTGTTTCCTCAAAGATCTCTTCAAAACCTTTAAAATGATACCTATATTGATATTTAAAAAATTTTGAAAATTTCAAAGGCTCGTAACTCGAAAAATATGGGCGAGCGACAGTTTTTGCGCTTGATGTTTTTTTCTTAGTTTTTAATTCCCTATTGCTCCATATATTTATTTTTTTGAATGGAGATACTTTATTGCTCCAAATGACGCAAAGTAATTAGAGGTACGCGTGGTGTTTTCCCTGCTGCCTCGAAGGACATGGCACCTCTTTAGACACTATGTCTGATCGATTAAACTATTTTCTTTTTCTTGCTGATCTAGTGGCTCTGCAAACTTGATTTCACGGACGGACATCGCTCAATCGAATTCGCTATGCATAAGAAGTAAGAATATATACTTTATGGGGTCGGAAGTGGATATTGTAGAAACTAAAAACAGAATGACAAACTTAGTTATTCCCTTTTTCCATTTTTGTGTTGAAGCGTACAATAAGGATAACAAAATCTGTTAGGGTACAAAAAAAAATTAAATTCGTATTAAATTATTCAATTTGTAAACTCAAATACCATTTTTTTTTTTCATTGAAAAAGGATCTATTACAAAATTAATAAAATTAGTCAACAAGATATTTAATTAGAAAAAAGTTCATTTCAAAGTAAACACAAAATAATATTAAAAACTTAAAAAAATGTCCATAAAAGCAATCAATGCCAAATAATAAATACATCATAACTTTATTAAATGTCGATTTGACAAGTCAATTTTTTCAAATCCACCTTATCTTGATCATAAAATACGTCACGTAAAAACGACAATAATTTGTATTTAGCAAATGATTTGAGCAAATCATAAAACCATCATAAACCATGCCATTTATATGTATGTTTTTTGTTTTTTTTTTTTTTGGTCTTGTTTTATAACTGCTGCCGTACGTAATGTGGGAGGTGGTAATAAATCCGCGTTAAATGCAGCGTTAATGAGCACTTAAATTGAATGTTTACACAGAACGCTAAACGACTCATACAAACGGCACAACATTTGATTTTATAGCTCAACTGTGAACGCCTGCATAAAAACAATAAATGTGTATTTAATTCTTTTGTTCTTTTATTTTTTTTTTTTTTTTTTTTGAAACTTTTGTAATGAGGTGCTTTATGTGCAGTTAAAATGGAACTGAAATGAGATTTTAAACTGCGTAACCTGCTTTATGATGGTTTCCCTCATTTAACACAATGAGTTATGTGTCTCAAATCATTTAATTTATAGTACTTTCTTTGAAACTTTATGTTGTATTTATTTTTATTAACGTTGTCGTAAAGAGTTTCAAGTGTTAAAATATTGACTTCCTTTAGTAGTTTTAATGTGTTTAGCGCATGTGTGGCGCGTGGGTTTTATACGTGTTTTTTTTTATTAACTCTATAAATATATTTACTTTTGTATGTAACTAAAATTTTGTTTTCATGCTTTAAAAAAGGGTAAATTTTTTTGTCATTATATGTGTAACATTAATATGTGCACTTAAGCACTGGCAACTCAAAACACAATAACAATATGATAACAGGCGATAAGACGGTCATATGGAGCATCAGGCGAAAGAAAAACGCGTTTTAATTGTTGATAAATTTACAAAAAATAAATTTATCAAATTAAATTTATAAAAAAAAAAAATGAAAAAATATTTATTAAACACTTCTTAAAAAATATTTTCACATTGATGCATTTATTAATTCTCTAAATTGCCACATTTGAAGATCAGAGGACACAGATGTAATTGTTTAAATAAAACTCACAACATTTCTTTCTAAAAAACCCCGTAGTCACTACGGCTGGGGTCCGCTGCAGCAACATTATATCTGATTTTTATAAACAACAAGATTTTTGCTTGAGACACATTTGCTAGACGGGTACTCCCTGTTTCGTATCAGATCCCCCCGAGGGCACCAAGAGTCTGTGCTGATCTAACCAAAGTGTGGACGATGGTCCTCCGGGGTATAGGGGAACCAGTCTCCCGGTGTGCAGGCACTGCAGCTGGATAGACAGTTGGGTACTGTCGGCAGTTTTTACCAGTCCCCTTTTTTTAATAATAAAACCTGTGAATAATAATAAAACTTAAAAAAATGGCACCACGGGACCCGGTAGCTCATACAGAGAGCCCCCCATCTCTGTAGCCGGTTATTAGTGAGGTCCCTGCGGGTTACACGTGGTGGTTGTGGTTAATTTGTCTATCTCTGCGGATCTGGCGTGGAATAGACTGAAGTGTGCTGTTGCACTCTCAACAGAGGAGTTTATGATAGGCTCCGACCCTATAGTGAGGTTTAGACTTATGTTCCTGCAAGCCATGGTCTTAAAATTGAACAGAATAGTGGTTTGACCACCGTCTGATAAGGGCTTACTGCAAGGTACAAACGTTAATCTAATCACTTATCCTGTTTTGTATCAGATCTTGTGTTGCCAAGTCATTACATTTATTTTAATAAAGTTAAAGAAATTCTAATTTTTGTTGGGTTTAAGTCTTAAATATTTTAAAAAAAAATATATATATTCTGCTGTATAAAAACTGGGATTTGCTAAGAAATATTTTTCCACTTTTAGCTAGAGACTCGTTCTCTAGATTGCAAATGCAAGCACTTCAAGTTTGATTGTTTCTTTAGTTGCTATATTAGTGCCTACATAACATCACATCCACATCCACACATCCACTCTTAACAAGCTTCAGCAGCAATCAACAACACAAAAATCTATTAGTCCTGCAATATTAATTATTTTTTTTTTAAGCAAGCACTCACCATAAACCAAAGCATATTACGTGACTACAAAACAATTGTTTACCTTTCCTAATATTGTTGTTAAACTTAACCAGGGCCATATACACTTCTAGCAGCTATTCTTATATACAGATGCCTTCACAAATTCATCTACCGGGGCTATAGCAATTTTACTCTTTTTTGATCGAGACTACGAAAAGTTTAAATCACGGCTACTTAACAACCATTATTTCTATTTCTATCCAAAGTTCTGTTGGGATTTGAACTCATGACCTTTTGTTTACAAACAAGCCGGCATCTCTACGAACACAGGTAGATTAATATGTGCTAGACAGCTTTAACTTTTATTTTGTTCAAACAACTTTCTTTTAGTTTTATTTAAATCTACGATACAAAACAACATTTTTAGCAAAATTAGCTTTTAGCTTTGTTGATACAGATGTAAGGGTCTGAAGCCATAATTTTGTAAAAATTTTTAAGCTTTAGTTCAGAGGTTGATAGCACTACATCGAATTATTACATGCTATCTAACTATTAATTTTTCTATCTAAATGAGTCCCGTCCATCAAATATTTTAGTCGGTCTTAATTATTCGTTAGTTGTAAATATAAGCAGAGCAGCTAAATGGTGTGGATTTAGCAGTCTAAAAGCCTGTAAGGCAGCAGAAAAAACAAAAGCAAAAAAACGAAAGATTTGTTTAAAAAAATGGTTTTTTTCTGAATGCTACGATCAGATTTAGTGTTCCAAAAATATTTTTAATGGAAAATTGGAATTGTAACATCGACTCATACTTTTTCACTGCGTCAAATCTTATTAAGGATACAATATGCAAGTACAAACTACAAGACTAAGCCAGTACAAGAGCAAGCAAGATTTTATTGTAGACTAGCAGTGCCCACGGCTTCGTCAGCGTGTCATTTCAAATTTTCTTAAAATTCAAATTTTGAAAAATGTGTTTTTAAATATTTATTCCAGAGTTCTGTAGGTTAAAAATTTTCGATTTAAAAAATAAAATTTACTGACAACTGTTTTTGTACCATAAATTGGGTGCTTTCACATTTGTATCTCAAGTTTCTCTACGAAATTACTTATTTAAAAAAAAATAAAAAGTATTCTATATTTGAACCTTGGTTCTAAGGGACCTTCTCAAAAAAAATTTTTCAGTTTTTACTAAATGCGAACACAGACAGACAAAAATTATAATGATAGGTGTTTTGTATTCCATTTCGATTACTATCTACACCAACATTAAAATTTTTTTGCAAAATTATTTAATGTAAAGAAATGACCCCATTACAGTTTTATTACTTATATAGATTTTCTTGAATTTTTGTCCTCTAAAGCTAAGAAACTGTTCCTAAAGGAACTTTGAAATTTTAATTTCTTAGCTGAGTCCTAACTTGTTAATCTCTGTTTCAATTTTGTAGGTAGAATGTATGATGTAACAAGTACGCTTGCAACTTCAAATGTATTCGAGCAACAACTCCAAACGTATTCAGTAGCTTGGCCGCCACTTATACCCAAGCCTTAATTTTTATTTTGAAATGCAAGGGCAATTAAGTCCCCTCAGCTTCAGTCTCTGACTAAGCTTAAGGTTTACATAACTCGAGTACTTACCGTGTTTGTAGTATAAGATATACCTGATATTAACATATAGAATCTCTTACTAGATAACGGTGCTTTAAATAATAATACGATGCTTTTACTACTAAAGGTAATATTTTTATCTTCCAAAAATGGCAGGTGTGTTGAGTACTATTAAAGTGAGAATTAAAGGTGCAGGTCTCTCACTGATTCATGGTTAAAAATAGTTTCTATACGATCAGAGTTGCATTTTGAATTGCATCTTTTCTGTTTGACAGTTCAGCTGTAATCTTACAATTTTTTTGTTATAAAAATAGAGTTCTATCAATTTTATTTGTAAATGAATTCTACGATTATATAGGATACTAAATATTTTCTAAAGGCTAATGAGTTTTATCGAAGCAGTATAACTTGCAGTCTGATTGTGACTAAAGTTCTACCTTTTTTCTCTTTGTAATTGTTGTTGCAGAGTCATAAACTTAACAATTTGTTTGATTACTACTGAGCAATAAACAACCCAACTTACATTTTTTTTGTCTACAAACCATAAAACAACAACTACATCAATAACAACAACATACACATCGTCATCATAATGTTATTGATGTTGTGGTTTAAACTACATACATGTTTGTTGTAACATCTTTTCGTACATGCAGCCTTATGGTTGTTTTCGCTTGCACTGGGAGTGTGATGAAATTATTTTTCATCTTATTTTAAATTTCCTTTTTTATTTTTTCTTTAGTTAAGAAATCATAAATTTTTATTAAACACACTTAACTTTATACCACTTTTCCTTGTCACGCCGATAGTGTGGGTGACATTAACATGATAAAATCAAGTGCTTTATGATTAATTGTTAAAAGTGACCGTAATTGCGGTAGTGTATTTGTATGTGTGGGCTTATTTGCCGCACTCCTCTCCAAATAAAAATGTGAAAAACAAGTTCTAGAAAATTAACCCACTTGGTAGTATATCATAGTTATAAAAACGTGAATTTATATTTTTCTCTAGTTAGTCCAGATTTACACTATGCAATTTTTTGAGGCAGTTTTTTCTCAATTTTCAATTTAAGTTACAGCGTTATGCGTTATCTAAAATATAGAATTTAAATTTATAAGAATTATTTTCAAAAAATCTTTTTTTCGTGCTATTTTCCCGATTAATTATATAAATCACCGATATTGATTATTGAGGGTCAAAGCAAGTCTCGATGACCATTTCGTTGTCGCTTACTTAACTCTTCAGGAAACTTCTGACAAACATTTTAAATTAACTAACGATTTTTGTCCAAACAATAAAGCAAAGACAAAAATCAAAGTTTAAGCAAAAACTATAAAACAAAAAACAAAAAAAAAAAAATCCCGTTGTTTAATTAAATTTATAAAACTTATGGAAGAAATTTTTATCAAATAGTGAAATTAAATTAATTTTTTGTATTATAATTTTTATGAAATTATTAATTGAACTGTTTGATATCATGACAAATGAATAATAAGTGATTTCCGCTTAAGTTCATTTTTTATTTTAATTTCTAAAAATGTTTCTTTCTTAAAAAAATATTTAGAAATATAAAATAAAATTAAGCCAAAATCAATTTTAATTCCTTTATTTTTATACCCTTCACCAAAAAAGTGAAAAAAGGATGTAACTTAATTTTGTATTCTGTTTCTAATTTCTACAATATCCATTTCCGAACGTATAAAGTGTGTATATTCTGAGTTCTTATTCACAGCCAAGTTGATTAACCGATGTCCGTCTGTTTTTTTGAGTTAAAGTTAAAATCAAGTTGGACAAGACACGAGATAAGCTAGAGAAAATTTAAATACGCCAATTGATCAGACATACTGTCGAAAAAAGTACTATTCAAAATTAGCAAAGATTGGTACATCTCCTTCGAGGTAGCGGGCAAAACACCACGCCTCCTGCCTTTAATTTTTTTATATAATTTGGAACAATGAAGTAAATCCTATAAAAAAAAAAAAACAAATATGGGCCTCTGAAATTAAAAATTTTTTAAATATCAATATGGGTATCAGTTAAAAGCTTTTGAAGGGATCCTTAGGGAAATACTAAAAATTTTTATAAGTGCTTGACCCATTTAGAGCCGATGACATTTTTATGTAAAATTATATATACGAAGTCTGATCTAAAAATAACCATTATTTTCAAATTTCGTAAGTTACGTATGTTCGATTTTCGCTTTTGTTCTGGAACAGATGTCTGTTGGGAATAAAAGGTTATCGTGTCTAATGTGCTCTTCGATTTTTTATTATTCAAAAAAAAAAATGGATCAAAGAAACAGTATTAAGTTTTGTGTACAAAATAAAATTAAATGCATAAGGCCATTTAAAATGTTGACTTTGGCGTTTAGCGAGTCTACTATGAGCAGAACACAAGTTCAATTGTGGTATAACCAGTTTAAGGAAGGCCGAGACGAAGTCAACAACCGATGAAAACATTAAAGCAGTGAAGAAAATGATTTTGGATAAACGTCGAATAACTATCAGAGATGTTGCTAATGATTGTTGGCATATCGTTCGGCTCATGCCAAGCAATTTTTACGGATGTTATAGGAATGAAACGTGCAGCAGCGAAGATGGTTCCAAAATTGCTAAATTTTGAGCAAAAACAATGTCGCATGGACTTCGCTTAGGAGCAGTTGAACATCGTCAACTACGATCCAGATTTCCTCAAAAAGGTCATAACCAGTGACAAATAATTTTTATCTGTCAAAAACAAACTGAGCATCCAAAATGGCTGATATTGCCGACATATATAACAGACATTTGTACCAACATAACAGAAAAAAAATGCGAAAATCGAACATACGTAGATCACGAAATTTTAAAATTGCGGTTATTTTTTGATCAGACCTCGTATGTAGTACTTAAGAGTAGAAATACAACCTCACGGTTGCGGATGCGGTTGTTTTTTTTTTTATATGAAGTTTTGGCAATAAAAAACGTTCAACGAATCCGCATGAAATTAGAATCTATTTTAATTTGAGTGCGTTTTCTCTCAAGCTCTCAATTTTGAATTATTTCTCTTTCAGCATGCTGCCACAGTTTTATTGTTCTTTTAACAAAAAATACTATTTGTTAATATTTTTTGTGAGTGACTACGAAAAAAGAAGAGAAAGAAAATGTAAAAAGACATTGAAAATCAAAAATAATTTTAAAACTTTTTTTTATTTATTTTTTCTCTGACATGCGGAATCCGTCGCCGCAACCGTAAGGTTGTATTTCTACTCTAATATTTTTTTTTTCTCATTTTCATTCATTTATTTATTTTCTCTGTCACCCCAATAGTTGTTTTTTGATTGGAGTTACTTAACTACACTAGATTTTTAGTAAATGTAAATTCCAAAACGGGGAAAAATGTCCCAAAAAATTTTTTTTAGAAAAGTGTTAAATCCTTTTTGGGTTATTTAGCCAACAATTGAGGATTTAAAAATACGTTTACGTGGCTTGTTAGCAATGATTGGTTAGTAAGCCGGAGGTGAAAACAGTTAAAGATAATTTAAATCGATTTTAACACGTGGTATGTGCCATAAAACTGATGTTTTAGTTAAGTTGTCCTTATAAAAATATAAAACAGAAAATTATAAAAAATATTCTTTAGCCAGTCCTTTTCTACCCAGCCCCAAAAATCCAAAAACATTAATATCATAGTAATTATTCTTAGATCTTTAACTTGCACAATACACAGCAAATAAACTTTAACAACTTTAGCATTTGCAGTCCTTGATCTAATTTCATATCAAATACAAATGGCTTAAGAATAATGTACGTATGCTATTCCCACCACCAAGTAATTAACATTATAAACTTCTTTATAACAATTCGTATCTCGTTTTAATTAAAATAACAACTTGCTTCAAATTTATAAACATTTAAATACACATTTGTATGATTAACTCGAATATATTAAGCTCTTCTTTTCTAGCTCTTGTTTAAAAACAATCTACTCCATAGACAATATTTTATGTGTCAGATGATGCCACGACAAACCAACAAATTCCAAATGAAACAAATAACCTCCCATTACAACAAAAACAACAGGCAAAAAAAAAAACAATTTCATATATGAGTATTACCGGTAACATACGCGTCGACATTCTTTGGTGTGTTATGTCCTGTCAAAAATGAAGTTTATTACGTCTACAACTCGTAGTGTAACGCCATTGTTGTGGCATAAACATTTATGATGGTGGTGGTGGTGGCAGTAGCAGCACAAACAATTGTCGTCAACAACATTCTCAACGTTATAGTTGAATTGTTAAGCTTGTTCTTCCACTCAGACGAGTATGTCATTTCTGCTATTTAAGTTTTCGTTTTTGTTTTTTTATCTACGATTGTGTTGAAGCAGTAACGGAATAGACCAAAATTTCGCGAAAAGGGCGGCATGAGTATAAGCATATAATGAATGATTATTTTATTATTTTTCTTCTTGTTACAAAGAGTAAAGTTGAATTTCAAATGGCCTTATTTTCTTAAGATTATAATTGTTTACTATTATTCTAAAACTTTATTTTCTTCTCTTTCTATAGCTCCACAACTAACAGCATTCTAAGGCACAATATGTTCACCTAAATTTATCAGTGTTGAAGCTGAACATTATACTCGTATCAGGAAATGTTAAAAATTCATATGTGTGGGGCTTTAACAAGTCTCTGAGGTTAAATAAGTGAGATGATAAAGAACACAAAGCAAAATGAAGAGTTTTTTGATAAAAACTCAACAATGCAAAAAGAAATAATATAAAAACTAACAGCGAAAGAATGAAGGACAATATTGTACACATTCCTTTGAGAATAAATAAATAAATACAATAGAAACACGATACAATGATGTCAAGTGTTTTAGCGCCCTCCTAAACTTTAGTGATAGCATTCCATCTGTTAAAAAACAAACAAGAAGTTGGGATGGTATCCTAATCATTCAGATATGAACATTTTTATGAACACTTGTAGAGCTCTTCAATTTTATCATAACTTAAAAAAAATACAAGGTTCGAAGGTCCATAAAATTACTTTATGAAATGCTCTGTTTATTTTTATAGTCAGGGGATGACTCCTACTTATGCAACGCATTGTAGGATCCCAGAACTAGGAAGTAAGGTTATGGGAGGGATATTACACGGAGTAGTATTTATGGACATTTGATTTAAATCTTTGCACACTGAACGTGACAATAAAAACCTCCGCAAGTAGTTTATTCCACACACGAACTGTTCGGCTAAGAAACGAATTATCTCAGTAATGCGTACTGCGATTAACTGGCCAATTGACCACAAAGAAATGCGATCTTGACGTAGAGCGCGTTACACGTACGAAATTACGGTTTTCAGGAACAAGTTCTTTAATTTCATAAGGTGCTCTTCCGTTGTACTCGTGGTAACGATAAAACAGTGAAACACACCCCACATTGCGTCGATGCTCCAGTGAATTAATAGAGCTGGATACCCTACTGTCACCGATAAGCTTCTTCGCTCTCTCTTACATACGGTCCCGCAATTCTCAAATAGTGTTTGAAAAACCAATTCATACAGGAGAGTTGTACTCAATTTTAGGTCTGACAAAAGCCACATAGATAACGAAGAGATCAGATGGAGTGAAGTATTTCTTACACCGTTTCAGAAAACCTAGGCACTTGAATGCTTCTTTTGTGATCTGTTCCAACAAACATCTCATTTCTATTTTAAAGCAGTAATTTTTAAATTGAATATTAAATATTCATATTCTGGAATCTTTCCCTCTAACAGGATTATTATTAGAGACACCCACTCATCCAAACAAATGAAACACTTCATTTATATAAATTGTTGGGGTTAAGAGGGTTATGCGGTTCTCTAACTACTGTTGTTCTTGAAGCAATAGCTACTCCTGCAACTCATACATGCTGTTAACACCAGCACAAACTCCGGCATATGAACACATTTCTATTTCCTTTAATATTTGTTTTGTTTTTTTTTTCGTTGTTGGTTATTTGGTGTGTGATAAACGCGAGGCGCATTTGTTTAACAATTAACGTGTTGGCAACACATTGCAATTATTTATATGCCAACAAAAAACAACAGCTCAACAATATGTTTTCATTTACATACAACAAGCAACTAAAACAAATGAACATACAATAAACAATTCATGTTTTTTTTACTTTTTGCAAATGGAAAAACTAAACGCAAAATTTTATTGTGACATTTGATATGGTGCGGTGTTCCTTTTGATAAAAGTGGTGACGGTCTAGATGGATTTTGGTTTGAAAGCAAATCTTTTATTCTATTAGCACTGCTGTTTGAATCAAGTTGTTGAAGTTTACTAATGTTTAATAAGTGAATATTGCCCACTTTGTATACAACTAATGATTTGACTTTATATGCAAGTTTGTAGAGCGCTAATTTAACGGTCTGAGGTTGCGCGTTATTTTAATTTGTTTTACTACAACTAGTCAAGGTCTTCGTTACTAAACTCGATAAATTAAATTAGAATGTATCTTGTTAATGCATTGTAAAATAAAATAAATTAATAACTTAAATTTTATTTAATGTTAAAGACACACCTCGTTTTGGGGCGTATATATTTTATAAGGGAGTGCTAAGAGGCAAAAACGTTTATATCAAGAGGCCTTAAAGATGGCCTTTTTAGCTCCGTTCTCACTATTTCCTATTTAATATATAACCATGTCTGTCAAACGATATTGTCAATTTTATTCAAGCAAAAAGTTTTCTAAAGTTTTGTATTTCTACCAAAGTACTTTGCGTAGGACCGTCGCAAGTACCTTTAGCGGAAGAGATATGACTCAGGGTTTCTTAAAAACGACAAATTACTTAATCCTATATTTCACCTTATAGACAATTGTTTGACCACTAAAAATGTTCATACAAAGATAAATTAAGAATAATAAGTTTCTGATGTTTGATGAAGTGAGTCATTTCCGATTAATCTGGAAGCCTACAAATTAGCAATGCATATACATTATAAAAAAAAATTTGAGCAATCTGCTCCTTAATTATTTCGCAGCGATCTCCAAAGTACGGTAAATGCAAATGTTCTTAAATCGAGTAAAAACCTCTTAACTCAAAAAATGAACGAAGAAAACCTAGTCGCGGATTACAAAATTCAAGAGAATTTTTATACTTTAAATAAATTTTTGTCTAAGTTTTTAGCAGTAATATTATTCTGTGTAGATTCTTATTACTTTACGATGTTATTGATCGATCAGTGTAAAAACTATTGTTCGATAGTGAGACTCTCGTCAGAAGCAAATCTTTTAAAAGAACATCTTTAGAAAGGCCTAGAAAATAAAGGCCTTAAGATGTTCATCCTTGTATTAACTAATGTTTCCGTTTGCGTTGTTAAAGGGTTTCCCCTTGAATAAATAAGAAACTTCCGGTTATGTTTACGGTTACGGTTCTAGAAATAAATGTCGATCAGAAGAAAGAATTTCAAATGAAAATAAGGATCTCAGACGTAAAATATTAATTTTTCTTAAGATTATTTTTTACCTAAACTTTATATACACAGAATAGGTAGCAGATCATACGAATGGCCATGATGATTTCCCTGGTTAAAGATTCTTCCAGCCGTAATTCTGTTTCAGCCGTGAGTATTTGTTAAATCATTAAAATACAACAATCACATAAGGCGGTAATTTTTAGCCGGTTCCATATCATATCCAGTCTTAGGAATATGGACAGAAAATATGAACTGGAAAAACAAATTCTCATATTTTTGTGTTTAGGTCGTCTCTTCGAAGTTGAATAAAGCACTGCCATTTAACTTTATGAAAAGAACCAATCTGCTTTCAGATGACATGTTCTTAACATATCGCTCCTTTATTGCAACATAGTCATATCTCAAAAAATTAAAAATTTGTAGTTACTTAAGCAAAACTGCTCTTTTAGACCTTCTGTACATGCTGAAAAAAATCAGTTTTATATCCTTAGCTGAACCAAAGTTATAGCAATTGCAATTGCGGCAATTATATCATGGACTTATGTCTTCAAAAATTAAATCAAGTTTTTTTGAGATATCACTATGTTGCAATAAAGGAGTGATATGACTTCTCAGCCTGAAGTGCGTGTGTAATTTGGCATATCTACCAACAATTAATTTAAAAAAAATTAAAAATTAATTTTGAAAAAAATTTTCATGGGAATATTTAATTTCATTAATTAACTTAAAAAAAATCTTGCTATTGTTTATTCCGAAATGACCATAGAGACGTGCTTTCACCCGTAATAATCAATATAGATGATTAAATAATTTAATCGGAATAAAAAATAGCACCATAAAGCTATATTAATTAAATTAAATTGTTTTAGATAATTTTGTCATGTGAACTTAATGGTGATATAAGGCGCAACCTTGCATATAACTTATAATGTTTCCATTATTGTTTAAAACTGAAAAGTATTTTTTTTCAATATAATTAAAAAAAGCTTGTGACTTATAACGCTTGAATCATAATAAAAGCCGAACTCTCGCTTCGTAGCAAATTGCTATTGCAAACGTAGCATATCGCACACCTAGTTCAAAGGTGACACAACTCAAAATTTAATTAAATTCTTCATTATCTAGTGTATAAATATTAAACAAATAAAAAGAATTTTTTATATCATAACCGGTATAAACTTTCTACTAAATAGTCCAAAGTTTTTGTTTTTAACCATTTTTATTCAGGTCAAAAACATTTCTTTTTCAATTTCTGAAAAGTTAAAATTTTGAGTTGTGTCACTTTTGAACTAGGTGTGCGATATATGCCTTGTTTTGAAACACCACAACATCAAAATATATAGAATAGAAATTTGCTACACCGTAGCATATTTACAACGTTAAAAACTATTGCATACTTCCAAGAGCAAACCCCGTTGAAACTAAAGCTTTAAAGATTAACAAATCTAGCTTTTATATTAGTTTTTTTATGTCTAAAAAATGTTTCAATAAATTTACTAAACGTTTAAAAAAGATCACTCACGCGTAGCAAAAATCGTCAATATGCTAGACATATGCAGATATGCTACAAAGAGTGAGTTCCGCTAGGGAGTTATTTTAGTCAGTCATGCGAAAGATACAGAAATTCTTTTCACTGTTCATTTAATAGAAGGGCCTCTACACAATGTATAGAATTTCTAAGTCATGACACGATTATTCTTTTCGTTTAAGTACTGAAGTCTACTCTATAAAAATTCTCTAGGTTAAGTACTTTTGACAGATGAATTTCCAGTGACCCAGCTATTAGCTAAACACAAATGGACCGCAATGCTGTTGAATCTGTTCTATCAGTTTAGGGACCCGAACTCACAGTTTTCTCATTTTAAGAAAAAACAAATGTAGTTGGAACGATTTTGTTAAACTCTCTTCCTTAAAATAAGGCGGCATAAATATTTAATTATCAAGTGGGCTCTTGTGGTTTTTGCGAAAAACTGAATATGATTTACTAAAACACATGCCAGTTTATATTCTTAGAAATTCCAAAAGATGCCTAAATTGTTTTTAGTTAAATATTTTTTTTGGGCTTTTACTAAGTTCTGAATCAAGAACTTTATACGTGGGTTATGAAAACAGCCCACCCGAGTAGTATAATATCTTAGTAATGATACCATTGTGGTACTTGTATAACTTCCTTTGAAATTGAATGAACTAATTCTATCAAAACTGCGGCATTACCAAATTGTTAACAGAATTTACGAAAAATTACGAGTATTTTACAATTTTTATTTGGGTAATTAGTCGCCAGCGATTTTAGCGAATGGTTGTGAGACCGTTTTTGATAAACGATAATGGCTTGTTGTGTCGCAGCATAATCGCATCGTAATGTTTTGTTCATAGTTATTAACATTGTTTTTGTTGTTTTGGTTTGTATATGTATGTTTGCATATTCCTAGCTATTATTATTAAAAATTATTTTATATTGCATATGTTGTTGCTGTATTGTTTATTGTTGTGTGTTTCATAACTTCAATTGAAGTTAATTTTTTTGCAATATTGTCTTTCTGCTTATGTTGTTTTTGTTGTATAAGAGTACAATTGTACTGTTCATATTGATGTTGTTGTTTTTGTCATTACCATTTAAATAGTCATTTCCATTGAAATTTACGATATTGACGAATCTGCTCACATGTAAATGAACACACATAAACGTAGTCCCTTTAACATCCTTTAATGTGAAACAGGTTGGCGCTTGATTATATTAAAATATATTTACCGCTCCAAATCCACATGTCTACAAATCGTATTTAAACGAATTTTGGAATTTGCTAATATAAGAAAAAAATATTCAAAAGGGTTTAAAATGATTAAGCATTGCAGCAGATGGTGGTAAAAATTATGACCTGTTTTTAATTACCTTTTATTAAATAAGTAATGTTCATCCTCCTACTAAAAAATATAAATTTAAAACTTTATTTCTTTCTAAACGAGATTTCGAATAAAAGGACTGAAATGCAAAAATTAAATAAAGTAGAGATAAATAAATATTTAATTTTAAAATCAAATTATTAATATTTCTTTAAGTTGGTATCTATCACGGACGTGTGACTTCTTCTAATTGCATTATAAGCGTGTTATTTTTAAACTAATCGGTTATTTTTAGAAATGGATGGAAGGGCACATACTCGATTAAGTTAGTAAGTCTTATCCATTATATATTATAAATCGCTTTGTAAGTTCGTTTGTTTGTGTGTTTGTTTGCTTGTTTGTTCGTGCCTCAATTACGGCTAAAGGACTAAACCGATTTTAGTGAAATCTTAAACACCGGTGGAGACCAGGAGTGGAAAAAAGGACATTTTTATTCTTCTGAATCAATTTTAACAAAGTCTCGGCTAATCGATTTTAATGAAATTCGAAACATAGTTGGGTCCTCATCTATATCTAGTCTATTTGAAACACAAGGGGGAAAATCGGCCATTAACGTCAGTACCGATTTCTGGATATTTATGTAAAGGGTAGAATATTTTATGTAAATATATTATATAATATTTTAACTGAACCTAACAAAATCAGATTATAAATATATTTAAAATATAAATATCTTCTGATCCATAAGATCCAAATAGATTTGATGGATTTCTTATTTTTTCGGCTAGGAAACGACGAGTTCAGTAAGTTAGTTGATAAATTGGTAAATACCCCGATGCTAACCAATAGCTATTTATTTATTAAGGTTAACATAAACACAACACTATACGACTTTTCATTAACGACGGCTTTATAAGTGCCGTGTAGCTCTAGAAGTGGAAAGATTAATTTCTTAAAATTGCGTTACATTTTAAAAGAGATATCACTATCAGTATCACTTGATGCGTCATTGTCACTTTACTGCAAAATTAATAAAAGGAAAAGTGAGATGGAGAATGTGTGGGAACAGTGAACGTGATACTTTTTGAAATTAAAATTAATTTCTTTTCTATTTTATTAATTAAAATTAATTTTAGAAAATTATCATCGCGTAATTTTCCAATTTTTTTTGTCGATAGGATGAAACTTTGTGCGCTAAGGGATTGTTTGGTGGCGGAAGAAGTGCAGTGAACATTCGAATCTTTTTGCTATTCAATTCCGCACAGACGCAACTAGTATTTCACTATGTACAGCGAATTATATTTTTCTGTTCTGCTTCATGCAACATGTTAAGTCCAAAAATTGACATTGACAGTTCTTCAAATTAAACTCTACAATTACCTTCTTTAAATTTTGTTTAAGTTCAATTCAATTATTAATTAAAATGACTTATCAACTGGTCGACAAAAACTGATTACCATCTTTTGCATTTTAAGGCCTTTTATTAATACTCAAATAAAGTTCCAAAAAGAAAAATATTCGGTTGATGGGATCTATAGTTTTTTTATATAAAAAATACTTTTCTAAGAATTATTACAATGAATTTTTTTATGAATGTTACAACTATTTAACTAGATAGAAGCGGCTCTATAACAAATACAACATTACAAGCGTTTGAAAAAGAAAGAAAGAAAAAGAAAAAAACTGATATACAAATATCTTTTGACATTTTCAACTACAAACCAGCTGGGCGGACGACACTACCTAGTAAAATAAATTCACCTTGTTTAGTCCGCTTAGGTTTAAACTAAGCCACTAAAAATGTTGTTATTTCCACCACTAACAAGTTTGTGCTAGAACAGGTAACTTCGACTTCTATCAGCGCCATAAATATTAAAAACACAATTGCTGTCGAATAGTCGCAATAGATTAACAGTTGAAAAAAAGCGGAAAAAATGGAATGCAGCTGTTCAAACTTTTCTTATGGCGTTTTCTTTTCTGAAAATAAATGTTACCCAACAATCACATAAAATGTTTTGCATGTTGCCTTAACCCCGAAAATATGCTACACATTTTATAGCACAATAGAACAAAAACTGTTATTGAATTTTTCTAACTTCCTTTACATGTCAGTAATGTTTAATTAGCTTTTCAAGCATAAAGTAATATAACACTTTGTTTAGCAACAAAAGCAAACATCACTTATCAAGAGTAAAAACTAATAAAAAAAAGTGTAGCATACTACCCTTACATAAAATTGAGGGTAAAATATGTAACATATCTTACACTTTTTCGTGCAACATATTTTCAAAAAAACATACTTTTAATTTACCCTATCGAACATTTTTTAGAAAAGAACACAAAGGTGTAAAAAGTGTTGAACATATGCAACATTTTTGTCAGAAAAGAAAACGCCATTAGTTTCAATTAGCAAAGCGGGCTTTATTGCTTATCGAAGATATAATTTTTAAACTTTATTCTCAACAAATAAATTAAAAATAATTAAAAAGTATGTCCAGAAAAAATTTAAAAATACATTATTTTTTTTAACAGTGGCCTAAAATTTTTATCCTCTTCTTGGATAATTACTTACCATTAATATTTTCTTGGTTAAATAAATCTTATGATTTATTAATCGACAAAGAAGATTAATTTTACCATCACCACAGTTCAATATCTACTATGATATCTTGATATGATATCTATCTATTGTTTTGCAGTATAACTAAAAGGCATCGAAATGCCTTTAAGACGTCAAGAGATACTGTATGTATTTACAGGTAGTATCATAGCCTCAAAGTATGTTGTAAATTTTAAATATTTATATTTAGCATACGTGGGAATAATTAATTAGATGAATTAATGAATTACTAATTTTATTAGCATTGAATGATAAATAATGCTTTGTAATGAAAAGGCTTAATTTATAATTATTTAAAAAACAAAATCATTATCATGGACTAATAATTTAATGGTTACAAAGCATTACCATTAATAAACATAACTCCTTGTCCTTGTACATAAATAAATAGCATAAAGTATAAAAAAGCAATATTTTAAAGTGGCAGTTTTTCCCATAAAATTTTGTGAAATATATGTTTTTAGCTTCTCGTGCTAGACGGGGTGTTCTGTATTATTAAGTTTAGCACCTGACTCACTTAAAACTAATAAGTTAAATAAATTTTCAATTATAGAACTATCTACAAATCGGTGCAGGTATATTTGTTTTATACGTAGGTCTTTTTAAGGATTCTTCCATCATAAGTTTATTTTTCATAGAAACAAATAAATTTTTTTCATTGACTTTGTTTGAAACACTGTCATTCAATGGTATTAAAAAAATCTCAAGTATGATTTTAAGAGCATATACATAAATAACTTTGAATATTTTGTCCAACTTTAAAGAATTCCAAAATAAAGAAAATTGGCTGAACCACTTAAATTATAGAGTCCTTAATTTTAATTAAAATCTGACAGACTTTAGTTCTGAATGGATCGAAAATCTGGAATCTGCGTAGTCATGTTAATTTTAACTTTACTTTTAACTTTTAATTATTTTCCTGTAAGTTTATCTTACTTCTGAATATCTGCATTTTTACGACTTTTTTATAAGTTGGACTTTCCAAAAGTCACTAATAAAATAACAAAACTCTGTAAGCAAATGCTATTAAAATTTTTTTAATATCCAACTACCACTCAATATTCTAAATACATTAAAATACTTAAAAATAATTCGTAAATTATAGCCTTCATAAGATTCATATTTAATTGGCTTTCATCATATTGAAATTTAATAACTTCTTTTAAAATATTTTTTTTTATTTACTTTTCTGCCCATATGTATGAATTTTTGTTCAAGAAAAAAAGCTCATAAAAGCCAACAAACCAGCAGATAAAAATAACAACAAAAAACTTTTATATAGCCGGCCCATCTTGAGTGACTTTGGTATGATGGAATCTCATTTTTATGACTCTGTAGCAAATTAGGGAAATTTATATCGAAAGTGTCATAAATTTTATGATGCCAAAATGAAACACGCAGCGACGTCCACCAATGACAATTGTCAGTTGACAATTTGAGTTGAGCTGATAAAGGGTTTTGTAAAAAAATATGTTAAATTTACTTGGGAAGCAGCAAATCTTTTTAAATCTTGTTGAAGAAAAAAATTGTCAAAAAAATTTTTTGTTAAATATTTTTATTTTTTTTTTTTAAGAAAAATCTTTCATTTAAAACAGATTTTTATATTTGTAATTTCCCGTTACGCCTCCACTCGCCACATCCGTTACAAAGCACTCATTAATGCCCCTCTATATTTATTTGTTATTGCAAAAGCCAACAATACCCCACACCACCATTTGTGTGACAATGTTTGGTGACAACATTCAAATGAATGTGGATCGAAATGATTGCTGGTGTGTGTGAGATTATTAAATTAATGCAACCGATTTGCATTTTATTCACAAGGTAATTTACAGCGCATTATTTATTGCTCAGACGTGTGTTTGTTACCTGACGATGAGTCTGATAATTATTGAAGTTGTGATGCTGTTTGAGGCGTCGCCGCTACAAATGATTAAACTGATGCCTCGATATTGGTAAAATGCATGTGATTAAAAAAACATACCAATACCGCCAACCATGCTCATGGAATATTTTTAGAGAATTATTTGCAGAATAATAATTTGTTTACAAGCAAGTAATAATATTTATTTCGGGAAATGCAGATGGTTTCAAAACACTATATTTAAACACCTTTCTGGACGAAGTATTTGGAACAACAGGTTATAAATCAGCAAATAATAATCTCTTTAATTGTTGTACTTTTTTATTATTCTTTCATTACAAAAGAAATTGCTATTTGGCGCCGCGAGCAGTGTTGCCAGCGAAATATAGAAAAAAGTTATGTTTTTCGTTCAAAAAGTTACAGTTGGCCAAAAAATGTTGCCAGAAACATTTTTTCGTTTTTAAGCATGAAGCAAAAAACACTTCGTGATTTCTTTCAACTGAACAGCAACGTTATTTTTTGATCATTTCAAGTAACCTTTGTTATTAAAATCGAATTGATATGTTAAGAAAGGTTGATAAGTAATAAGTAAAGAAGGGTTCTTACCTGAAATTATGAGAAAAGTACTTTTTCAGTAATGTTACTTTATTTCGTGTCTGTCCCGAAAGTTACGAAAATATGGCCAAGTAAACCAAAATTATACATGTTGCGTAGAGCCTTCAAAAGTTACAAAAAATGTAAAAAATGTAACCATACGGCAACACTGGCCGTGAGTAGAAAGATACAGAGTAAAAGATACAGAGCATCATACATGATATAAGTTAACTCCTCTTTGCCTATTAACAGAATTAAAAATATAGGAGAGAAGCTTAAAAGAGTTTTGTCTTTCAAAGCTTTTATCAACATTTCCATAAAAATGACCCAATACCTTTGAATGCTATCAAATTATTGATAGTCTACGTATTCTTTAATTAAAATTGGAGGCAGCTAATAGTTGATAATTAAAAACATGTTTTCTTAAGTAAATTTTATTTTTCTTATTGATAATTCTAACCCTTAAAGGGATTAGGACTCCCTAGAACTTAAACATTAAATGATCAGTCGCAGGTAGCAAATGATCTAATGCTAGCAACATATCTAAAAGTATTTCAAACATAATTCCTATCAATTTTGGAACTCAGTTGACTTGACTGAATAAATATGGGCTTCGCACTGTGTCACGATATCATACAACGAGTGGCCAAAAATAGAAGCAGCTAGAGTAAGGAGGTAAAAAAATGGCATGAATATTTTTCTTAGAAAAAGTAGTATTTGTGCTTAATTAAGAGAAAATCTAAAAAGTGCCACGCCCACCTCACATACAACCTAAATTTAAAAATTGTAATAATTTATAACTAAACGTTACCATAAGATTGAAGTTTTGCATGTGAATATGTTAAGTAATATTGTAAAGTATGTCCAATTAAAAAAATAGGTCAAATGCACCGCCCATCTCCCCACTTTGAAATTAGTAACCAGATCAGAGCGTCGGTTTGCATGTGAATATAATCGGTAATATTGTAACATATTTCTAATTTTCAAAAAAGATTGGCGATACGCCCACCTCCCATACAACAAGCGACAGGTTCTTTCACTTGCCTCCTTTTTATTCTCATTGAACCCTGCACATAAGAAACATTCAGTCGGCCTCAAGGCAAATTCATACAGGTAACTGCATTCGCTTTTGCGTGTATTTCGTTTTCGTAAAATCTTGTTGAGCTGTCAAAAAAGTCTGGCAATATGTGTGCATTTATTTGTAAAAAAAAAGCAAGCAATTGAACACATACATCAAAATACTGCACACGCAATAAACAACATGCACATACCATAAGAAAAAGAGCAACAGTTTTGACAACTCGCAAAGAAAATGAGCAAACATATGTTAATCGCATGAACTAATGCTGTCACCTGTTTAATTTGCCTTGGTCGGCCTCTACCACTTGTATTTGCTTCCTAATATAGTATAACAAAATTTAATTTTATTGCGAAACCAAAATTTTATATGGAAACTTACATTTCAAATGAAATCGCCGAATAATTCGCTATCTAGCCAGTCACTCAAATCAGTTTTAAACTTATCTCTTATGCGATGATATTTAGGCCAATTGTTAGAACATTTTTGAAGAGAAAGCCTTTTTGTATGTGCCATTTGATATTTCTAATTCTCCGGCAGTATTTTCGCGATTTATTTTCTCGATTTACAGAGAATTAATACAGGATGGTACCATTATTATTTATATTGACGATATCATAATTCCGTCGAAAAACGAGGAGGAAGGTGTCAAGAAGTTGAAAAAAGTGTTAAGTATCGCCGAAAACCATTGGCTGCAGATAAAATGGTAGAAATGCCAATTTTTAAAGAAAAAAGTTATTTTCCTAGGATATATAATAGAAAATTCTACTATTAAACCATCATCAAAGAAGACAGCTGCACTAGCAAATTATCCAACTCCAAAGGATAAAAAGTCCCTTCTTAGGCCTAACGTCTTATTTTAGAAGACTTGCTGTTTTAGCTAAACCTTTAACTGATTTATTGAAGAAAGATGCAGTTTTTAAAATTGGTGATATACAATTAAGTGCTTTCAATCAACTTAACTCCAGTTTGACGAATGCGCCAGCTTAAAATCTTAATAATCCCAGGGCTAAAACTGAAGTACACACGGATGCGAGTATGTATAGACACGGAGGCGTTTTACTTCAAAAGCATGCAGAAGACCAACGACTACACCCAGTAGGATATATGAGTCGTAAAACAACAGAAGCTGAGCAGAAGTATCATTGTGGTCGATTGGCCAGTGAATTACAGAAAATGATTTTTAAGAAAATCTTTATCATGACGCATAACATCACAGGGTCTGTTTTGCTTTATCTCGAGCCACAGTTAAAAAATAGTACAAATCCGCAACGAGGTTGGCAGTAAAAAAATGTGACAAAAATAATTCGGGGAATATCAGGCAACTGTACTTTAAATATATTAAAAAATCTTGACAATGCCTTACTACTATCTTTTTTATCGGTATCTGACCTATAATCAAAATTTGTACACAAAAGCTGTGTTGGAATTATAACTAAAAGTTTCATTTATAATCCTGCTACAAATTTTAGTAGCCATTACATTCAGATACTTAAATTCTTAGTATTATAAATGAACATAACATTTGAGATTTTCCCATAAATTTCGTATTGTGTACACAAACCGTAATTTTGAACCGCAATAACTTTAAAATTTGTAAACATTTTAAGAAGATATTTTAGATATTAACTAGCCAGAATGTTCAAAAAGAATAAAAACTACATTCAAATTCTAACGTTGACTTCAACAATTTTGATATTTATTTTATTCTTTCCCTTATAATGAAGTACATGTCTTCCTAATTCCTCTCGCTTTCTTGTTTTTCTTCTAATTCCTTTAATTTGTTTTCTTTTGGAAAATTCATTTTGAAAATATTTTTATTTTAAAACGTTCCGTTTACTTATTTTGATTTTAACTGTCAACAATATATGATAACTTATCGCCACTTATACCACTTTTTTGTTTATTTAAACTAAAATATTGCTTTATTATTCTCATTAGGTGTATACATTTAACTTTTTAGGAAAACTTTCTAAAGCTTGGGACAAATTACCTTATTCGATATCGAATGCTTTCACACGAAATCTCAAATTTTATTCTGCCGAACACGTATATATCGTAAATAAAAGTTAAAAAACTGCTTGCATAAAAATTACATGACACTGAAAAAATTTCAATTAGAGCACGTTCTATTTTGATCTGACGAAGTGTCTGACATCAGCTGTTTTCAATACAAAAACAGGTTATGTCAAATGTAATTGTACGTTTAAAAGTACAAATTATAAGTCGTCTATAAATTAAGAATTTTGAAAGACAAGCAAAAATACATGCATATGTACGTATTTTTTAACTGACAAGTCGTATGTAAAAACATGTCGTCTGAAAGCAACTTAACAGTTGTACCGACCAGTTTTTGATAAAAAAATATAATTAATTTTTTTATATAGGAATTATATGGAGATTATATTTTATAAGGAATAAAAATTAAATTATGCTACGAGTAGCTAAATTTTGATATTTTGAATAGATTTGTCGCCATTTTTTTTGTAGTTGATTGAAGTTAAACGAGACATAAAGTCAACTAGGAATATATAAGTGCTATAAATTTTTATGCAGCTGTCTACAAAAAAAAACCTAATCTGTGCCGAAGTCTAGAATTGTCTATGGTAATGGAACGGTGAATAAAAAAAGTCTTAGAATACTTAAAGTAAAATCAAAAGTGACACGAAAAATTTGGCGGTCGATTGGTGTTCAAGACGTTCTTGAACCAGAATATGAAAAACGTAGGCAGTTGTAATAAGTTATGGTTCAGAGATCATCTGGGTAAGAAAAATTCGAAGGAAGTGATAGTGGTGAAGCAGACGACAGCTTATGTTTTCTGGCAAGGCAACAAATGGGAAAGACCCAGTGGACCTCAGCCCAATGCAAATGCTTATTCTAAACCAGAATTCAGTGTAATAAAGAGAAGTCAATAGCAAATATAGACATTTATAAATCTCTTAAAAACAAATGGATCGCTTAAGAAATATGTGGCGCTTCCAAGTCAAGTGCCTATCAAGTGGATACTGAGTTACACATTTTACTTTGGAGGGTTAGGGTATTGCTTGGTTATTCAACCGTATTGGATAGCCTGATACCCTGCGCAAAGTAAATGTTAGATGTGATATATTTTGGTAATTTATTCTTATTTTTCATATTTTTAACCTGCTTTTCAAATCTAATTTGTACTCTCATCAATATCAGAAAGCTATAGCGTCGTCAGGAAATGCTAATACGTGGACACATGAATGCTAGTCGCCCTATCAGATGAATTTGTAAATTTTTCTATTTTCTTTTTTTGGATTTGAATCACCTCCCTTAGAAATCTAATTCTATGACAATTGATACAAGCACAATATCGATAAAATTTTTTATCGCTCAATTAAAGTTTATTTTTCGCTGTGCCTGCATTTAAATTTTTCGGATTCTGTAGTGTTTTTACTATATTTGCGAAGTTAAAAAACTATTTTTTTCTCTTTCAATCACATTTTGGAAAATATTAAAAGCATTTTAAACAAGGTACCATATATTGGCTACACCAGCTTATAAAGTTTATTACTCCAATGATGGCCGGCTGTTTTGGCGTTAATAGTGACAATATTTTTTTTTTTTTTGTCTTCCTCATCAACAGCAAATCAGCATCAAATACGTTTATTTCTTACGAGTTTCACACGAATACCTAAACGAAATAATACACAACACACACTTCTGGTAGACGGATCAGTCATCTGCTTTATGATTATTATATTTCTTAAATAAAAATGTCGTAAAATTTTGTTGACGTTGTTCGTCAGGATGCATTGAAAAGACATAAATGAGAAGATATAAAACGTACATATGTTTTTCAATCAGTCCGTTCATTTGTCTGTCCAGTTTTTATTTATTTAAGTGCTTTCTTGTGGGACAGTCGTTTTTTATTTTTTTTTTGTTATTCATAATGAATTTATGGACATGATCGGCTGTTGTCCGTCTGTTTGTCTAAAAAAAAAATTTTTTTCTTTCCACCAACTCAGAATTTTTTACGACTTTTGATTAATAATTTATTTCGATAGCTGATTAAAATTTTATGTTTAAAAACCTTTAAATGAATTCTTATTTTAGTGTTATTTCTTTTGCTTAAACTTACGAAAACAACATTCCATTTTTAAATTTATTTAGGAAGAAACTTATTAAAGAAAAACAGTTGCTAGTGTAGATTTCTACCTTGAAATGTCATTATTCCTTGAAAAATAATATTGAAAAATTTTGCTTTAAAATACAGCCAGAAAACATCGAAAAAAAACATGTTTTTATGACCCTGCAATTATTGTAAACTTTAGACTTAAAATATTTAATGAATCCTTTTCTGTTATAAAAAGCCTCAGATGGACATAAAATTGAATTGCTTTTTACTTTTATTACATTTTGATGATGATTTGTTCCATATCCCACTGAGTGCTGGCCACTTTGGATCATCAGACAGAATTTGTTTAAAAAAAAAAATTAAATATTTTTATTTCAGAATTATTGATTTTGTCTAAACTTTTGTTTTTATTACAGAACATTTGAATAGTAAAAGATAATCGCATTATTCGTAAAAATACATGTATAATTACCAATTGTTCAGAAGATTTTAATTTAATTTAATCAAGATTTAGGATTTAAGTATTTGATTACTAAAGCGAAATTTTTAGTAATTCTCTCTTACCGAGAAGCTACATTACTTTTTTACCTTAAAAAAATGTCCCTTATGAAATATGCTTTGTCGGTCGAGCTATTAAAGGCCTTCAAAGAACGCGTCATTAAAACTTCTTCTTCCTGGTACCAATGGCATATTAACGGTCGCTTTGTAGTAACGTCACTCGACGTCAACCCTTTGCAGTTGAATTTTCACTAACTGGATTGTTATTATTGTATCGGGAGGCTCTAAAAAGCGGTGCGTTTGTATGAAAGTGGAACTTAAATTTTAATTTCTAGATCTTTTGACACTTCCTTGTAAAGAAATTGTATTTTTCCAATTTAATATAATTAAAGCACTGGATCTAGATAATCCAAAGTATAAAAGAGAATTCAATATAGTGATCTTTAACCACACCTGCAGCTTCTCACACCGATCACAGTTTATGGGAAGTTTTTTTCAAAGTAACCGTAAGGTTATATTCTCATGTTATATATTCTTCTAAGTCTGCTCTTCTGCAAGTGGCACCGCTTCTGTTAAGTTGTTTCAACACTGGATTTTAATGTTCATAAAAGTTTAGGCGATGTTTTATTATATCCTCACATTGATCATTTTAAAAGCTACACACAGAAAAAAGATGGGTGACAATTCGCTTGATAAGTAAAAAATTCAATTACTAATATAATAATTTGATTTTTATTATTAATTATTTATAGTCTTGATTTATTTTTTATACGAGTATTAAAAGCTACACACAGAAAACAGATTAGTAAAATAACGTTGGAGATTATTAAAATTCAACCACTGATATCATTAATTAATTTTTATTCTTAATAAAGTATAATCCTGACAATTTTTCTATATGTAGAACAAAAAAATTGTAATTGTAAATAATTGTCGGTCGCAACAACCGTTAAGAAAATTAACTAGACCAATTTCTGTAGTTGCTGTAATCTTTTCTGTTAAGTGGGAGATGCAACTAAATTAATTCAGCACATTAATACGGATACTCAAAAGTTGGTAGTTATAATTGAAAAATCGATATTAATTTTGAAAACAAAATCGTTTTTGACATTCTAAAAAAGAAAAAGAAATTAACATACAAAATAAAAACATTTATTTATTTATTTATTTATTTATTTAGTTTACATAACAAAAGAAAAAACAAGTAGCTGTGAAATTGGCAAACAATTAACCAATTTTGTACAAAGGTAAGTTCAACTTGAATAAAAAAAGAGGAATTTGTAAATGTAAATAATTTTGAAACATTCTGTTTAGCACTTTGGCAAAACGCACAATATTTTCGGATGGTACGGCAAATGAAAAATATTTGGAAATAGCAAGAAATCAGGAAGAAAAGGAAGATGTATTGCTGAGGTATTCACCATTTATTATGTTCTCATCTGTTAAATTACTTTTTAAATAAAGTTTTGTAAAAAAATATGATGTTGTTTTATTTCATTCACAATAATATTTTTTATTGATTGTCCTCTTTCTCGAATCATTTTATAAAATAGTTACGAGCACCATATTCATTCAGTCATTTCAACCGAATTTCAAATAATACTCACAACCGACAAAATTCGATTGGAAACAAATTCGGTTGTCATAACGAATCTCTTTTCTCTGTGTAACAAATGATATTTAGTTCCAAATGTTAGTTTTAACACCTCTTAGAGAAGTTAACATGACCGATTTGTGTCTTTACTAAAATCTATTCTATTAAATGGAGGACGCAACTAAACTTATTCAGTACATTACTACTGAAAACCAAATTTTGGAAGTAAGAATCATAAAACTTGATTGTATATTCTGAAATCGAAAAATGTTTCACACAATATAAATAAAATTTGTACACATTTCAAAAATCAAAAATATTTTAATTCAAAAATAAAAAGATTTATTAAAAGTGGTGAAAATTTCTCCAATATTGGTAAATGGTAAATTCAAAAATATCTTAGAAAGAAATTTATATATAAAAATAATTTTATAATATTTAATTTATTTCGCAGCGCAAAGCGTACGGTATGGGATAGCAAGTTGAAGAAACTATGTGGAAAAGAAGAAATCATGATGTAAAGGAAGAAGAAAGCTGCATTCAATGGTTCGAATCCTGAAATTTATAATGTATAATCATATTCCTATAATTTATTATTAAAATAAAAGTAAATATTAAAAAATTATTTGGTTTTTTTTAATTAACAATAATATTTTACAATCACCCAAGAATTATTTTTTAAAATAGTTGTGACAGCTATATTTATTCAGTTACTACCAGCGAATTCAAGATAATACACACAACCGACAAAATTCGTTTGGCAACAAATTCGGTTCTTACAACGAATTTCTTTTCTCTGTGTATAAAAATAAACCAGCACTAGTCGGTCGCATAAAGGAGAGCAACCCCAAAGTCATCACATAACAAACTTTGCTCACTGCCAAGATAACTTTATAAAATAATTGCTGCGAGTGTTACATAAAACACTATCAATGCCCATGACTTCGTCAGCGTGTCAGTTTTAATTTTCTTAAAATTCAAATTTAGAAAAATATGTTTTGAAACAAATTAAAGAGTTCTTTAAACAATGTTAAAAATTACCCATGTACAAAAATAAAATCTGCCATTGAGTATTAAACCGCTAAAAATTAGTACCTTTGCATTTGTATCTCTACCTTTTCTAAAAAATGATTTATTTTTATGAAAAGAGAGCATTCTATTTTTGAACCAATGTTCTAAGGGACCTCGTCTCAAAATTTTATTGAAATCCACTCAGAAGTTTTTACACCAGCAACAAAATTTTCAATAAATATTTCATGTACAGAAATGATCCTGACACAGTTTTATGAAGGGTGTTTTTTAAGCCTAAATTGTTCTAAACTGTAAAAAATAACACAAAAAATTAAATTCTAATGAAGGATGAACATGGCATTAATATTTAAAAATAATTTCGGACGAAGCTCACTCTAGACGTTCACTTTTGGGTCTCTTTTTTAAGTACTGTTGGCCGTAAGTCACGAAATTCATGAACAATGTTGTCCCCCAAAGCGTCAATTATTGCTGGTTTATCAGCATAAAACAGTGAGTTTACGTGGCCCCACAAATAATAATTAAGAGATGCGAAATCGCATTTAAGGTCCATTTTTCGAAATCAACTTATCGCCAAATTTTGATTTCAATAAGTCGACGGTTGCGGTCGCCGTATTAAACGCAGCACCATCTTCTTGAAACCAAATCTCGTCCGGATCAATGACATCCATATTTTCAAACAAACAAAACATTAATCATGGTGCGGTAACCATCACCATTGACCGTAATGTGACAATCGGCCTCCTTTTTGAAGTAATAAGGTCCGATGACGCCACCAGGGTATAAGCCACACCAAACGGAGCATTTTTCTGGATGCACTGGAATCTGTAGGGTATGTTGTAGATTGGTCTCAATCCATATGTGGCAACTTTGCTTATTAACAAACCCGTAAAGCCGAAAGTGAGCCTCATCGCTGAAGACAATTTGGCGATAAAACAACGGGTCAGTTGCTCACTGCTCTAGAGCCCAATCAGCGAAAGAACGACGCTTATAATGGTCTCGTTGCCTTAATTCCTGCACTAGCTGGATCCTATACGGGTGTAGGCCAAAATCTTTGCGCATAATTTTCCACGCAGTTGACGGACAGGGCCCCAATTCCTGCGACCGACGATAAATCGATAAATTTGGATCTTCTTTCAAACATTCGCTTACAACAGAGATATTCTTTTCAGTACGCACATTCCTTCGACGTGTTGGTGTTAATGCATCGTCCAGAGAGTATGTGGTGCGAAATCTATCTACTGTTCGACGGATGACTTGACGGACTATTATGTGTGCGCTTGAAATTGATTTAAAAACACATACTCGTATCAGTTATTAACTCAAAGTTTTCATACTCATTAGTTTCATGTGCTGTTTCTGTATTACAGGCGATCAACTCGTCTGAAAATTTTGTATGAAAAGCACTCAGTTTTTTTTTATTTATTTCATATAAATTTTTCCAGTTTTCATAACTCGAATTTTTTACGAAATGGCGTTTGTTTGCGATTCCAATATATTTCACGCATCAAAAAAAAAAGGTGTTACAAGCATTTTTATTATTAATATTGTTATGTTTTTCCCTTTTAGAACAAACGTACGGATTCTTTTGATCTCAAATACCATTGTGGCTCATTACAAATTCTGTATTTTATGGCTTTCTCTGGCTATACTTCTTTATCCTACCGGTCTTGTGAATCCCATGGTCTCGTATTTACTAAACACGGGTTATGTTTACAAACGCAGCCATCCACGCTACACTGCTGTCCCACTCCGGCGAGACATGAACTACTCGATGCCTTGTTTAGTAACCTTAACCATCCATAGACATCTCCACTATTCCTTTTATACAAGCCAGTCATCCCCTTTAATCCAATAGCTACTACACGTCTGCCATACACTTGTTGTTATGCTGTTACACTTCCCTGCGCTAAGCGCTACCGTTCTTAATTTTCATTATAAAGAGCTTCTTGATAATTATCTATTACTATTTTATGTAGTTAGACGTCTTCACTAAATTATCTGCCATTTCTTCACACACTAATTGTCTTTTGCCTCTCGGAAGGTTTGTACTGCTGTTTATTAATTTTAAATTGCATTATAACAATTTTTATTTTTCGTTGTGCGCATGTCCGAAGTTGGGATCGAACTCATGATCTCTGTTTTACAGCACGCACCTCTACCAACGCAACCAATGAGGTTGCTCAGCTTTTGTTGGCTAATTGTGGTATTATTCTATACACACACCATTAGTTGAATTAACTTATTCACCACGCTCATACGGAAATAACAACAGGGGTTGCCAGATTTTATTATTCGTAAAAATATTTAAGAATTTCTTTACCTTGGTCTAGTTCCTGAACCGGTAAAGTTTCTCTAAGGAAAAGTGTGGATATTTGATTTAAATTTTGTCATATTGAGAGTGACAGGAAAGGTCTGTGTAACGAAGAATAAGCTAGGCCGAAAACTCGTAAGAATTAGGAACATGTTCACCGATTTGAACGATTTGAACGATCGGGGATATATTTGCTTTGAAATCCTTATGTTTCTGAGACTTTTGCTATGTAAATGGGAGATAAAATCTGTATAGTGGCTAACTATTGATACTACGGAAACCAGAATCCCACAGGAATTACGACCTCTGAATCGATAAGAAGTGAGGCCCATCAGGGATTAACGTGGAACTTGGGATTTGAATAGTTGGCTTCTTTAATGTTGTTGTATTGCAACAGATGGTTCGGTGTAAGTTTTTTTAATCTCCACTTTTTCAGCAATAAGTAGGAGCATGGTATTGCCAAGCGTGTGGTAAAATTGGCTACATGGGGCATCGCTATCCGCCACAAATGTGTTGGTAGACCTATGGTGTTGGCTAAGCAGCGACGTAAATCTATATCATATTATATCATATAACTATACGGTGGGGTTTAGGGCGTACTGTTATCAGGGGTTGCCAGATTTTATTATTCGTAACAATATGTATTACATTGTGGTAAATATAGTTTCTGTTATCTTTTTAGCTTCTGCTATAAAGTTACAATTATACGAGTTTGGACCTCTCGACTAACGATAAACACATTTTGTTAGCTATTCGTGTTTTTTAGTTTGGCACGAAATGTTAAACTTCATTAAGATATCTTTAGTGATTTATGAGATACCGCATTGTGTCCATAATAAATTGTTTTGAAGCCACTGTGCAACATCTAATATTGAATTATGTTGCTGCGTGAGTAAGCCCAACTAAATGTTGTAAGAGTATCAAGGGTAATAATAGTTCTTCCAAAAAAAAAACCCGACTTTAAAACAAACGTTTCTTTTATTGCTGCAGCAGTAAAACAAAACTTGTTTAAGTTCTAAGAGTTTGTCTATAACTGTTCAAAAGATTCGATATAGTAATGGACATGAAATTTTCAAGTGTTTGTCTATAACGATTTCGAAGATAGGGTCGTATATGACAAATTACATCAGTTAAAAGGTCACCCTTCAATTTTTTAAGTATGAACTGTTTTTAAATCTGGACCAATCTGTAATCATAATCTATCACATAAAATATTTCTAATTCCATTCAAAAATGACTGAGTTCTTCAGGCACAAACATTAAAAAAAGCAACATTCACACGAATTGATATCATCCTTCTTTTTTTTAAGTCGGTTAAAAAGAACTGAAATAATAAGTGATACCCCACCTTCCATATTCTTCATTCTTTAACCTTCTATTGCTAAGTGTAGTCTACGTATATTAAATTGCAATTTTTTCTAGTTTTTCCTCGATTTTATGATTAATCTAAGAAAAACTACATCTTTAAAAACCAAACAAAATCTTTGCACAACTTTCTGGGAAGTGTACTAAATATTCATAAACATTCAAACATAAAGAAATGAACAGGAATTTTAGTAGAACAACTTTTTAGGAGTTGATTTTAAACGTTATTGTTATTTTCTGTTAAACTGTCAAAAGCTTTATTGCTCTCTTATTTTTCCAACAACATAATTTGATTGTCATTTACATGAGTTCTTTTTTAATCGTTTTTTTTTTTTTCTTGCTCTATTTTTTACTAATCTAAACAACATGTCGAACATATTCATATGCAGTGCATATTAATAAATACATATTTTACAAAATTTATTCTATAAAAAGTATTTTTTAAATATAATTTGCATACGAGTGTACACGAATAAATACTTGCACAAACATGATACAATCATATTGAGTTCTAAAGTATCGTGTCAAACATGCCATCTACTACGTTGACACTTGACAATTTTACATTTATGGTAATGGTGGCTTGCAATGGCGTTATTATTTGCAGTTACAATTGCGAAAATATTTGAAATGAATTGTCATTGTCAGACAATGAATATTTGTAAAATATACAAAAAACAAATAAAAACTCTAAAACAACTAAATGGCATCAGAGAAAATAGTAAATATTGAAGTGAAAAACATTCGAATTCAATAGACGAATATTGAAATCCACTACAATTTTACTCCGAAAGACGGATTGAAACTACAATAATAATAAGAAAATTAAAAAACAGGATATAAAGCAGCATACGGCTTCCTGTTAAAAAGGTCCGTACAAAAAACAATACCAGATGGGAAATTCAATGAACAGGCAATGCTAAATGTCGTCTAAGGACTGTGGACGGACAACTTTTAAAATGAGCTTAATATACATACGTAGTACAAGAAATGACCATATCCAGACATACATATATTATAAGTGGCTGTCATGTGAGACCCTATCCTATTGCGAATTCTAGCGTTTTCAAGGAACGCAGGGATAAGAAAAAGTGTCTAAACTACCAGTCGACATTTTGAAATCACTAAAGTTGAAAGGCTGGTGAGTGAGACCTTAAATATAAACAGAGGTTGACGAATCAATAAAGAAATAAGGATAAGGAGGAGTTTTTAACAGTAACCTACTGTACAGAGCATAACCCCCCCGATGGCACCAAGAGGCGAACCAGTCCGCCGGTGTGTAGGCACTGAAGCTGGATAGACAGTTGGGTACTGTAGAAGGATTTTACCACTTTCCTTAATGATAATAACGTATGATTAACAATAGCCTAAATAAACTGACACCAAGGTAACCGGTAGCCCATATAGAGAGCCAGCCATCCCTGTAGCCGGTTATTGGTGAGGTCCCTTCGGGATACTCGTGGTGTTTGTGGTTAATTTGTCTATCTCTGCGGGTCTGGCGTGGAATAGACTGATGTGTGCTGTTGCATTCTCAACGAAGGAGCTTATGATAGGCTCCGACCCTATAGCAAGGGTTAGATTCATGGTCCTGCAAGCCATGGTTTTAAAATTTCAGAAAATAGTGGTTTGACTACCGGCTGATAAGGGCTTACTGCCAGGTAAAGACGTTATCACTTATCCTGTACAGAGCCTAATGGCGGAACCAGCCCCACGGTGTGCAGGCAACAAATCTGGATAGACAAGCTGGGTGCTTGTCGAAGGGTTGATGACCATTGTCCTTAATTGTAGAAGGATTTTACCAGTTTCCTTAATGATAATAACGAATGATTAACAATAGCCTAAATAAACTGCCTCCACGGGAACCGGTAGCCCATACAGAGATCCGACCATCTCTGTTGCCGGTTATTAGTAAAGTCCCTATGGGGTACACGTGGTGGCTGTTGGTTAAGGTTGGTTTCTGCAGGGAAGGTGCGGTGCTAACCAAGTGTGCTTTTGCACTTTCAATAGAGGGGTTTGATTGTCTCCAACCCTTAAGCAAGGGTTAGTTAAGGGTCTTGTCAGCCATGTTCGTAGCCAACGAAGTTGCGTTGGCTACGCCAGGGAAGAGCACTAGTCAACGCATTGTATTTTACTCAGTGGTAAGACCACCGTCAGGTCAGACCATATTGGCAGGTACTGACGTAAATCTTGATCTCATCTGTACAGAGCATATGATGTTCGAGAACACATCCAGCCAATGTGAAGAATGATATCACAATGACTGCCAGAATCATATTTCATTGTGTATTAATTTAAGCGGCTCGCAGATACAACAAGGGAATGCTTGCGCATATAAGCATTTCACGGGTTCAAAACAGCAGTTAGAAGGTTCATCATTACAGCACTTGAAATGGAAAATTAAGTATCATAAAAATTCTTTTAAATAAAACGGAGTTGATAATAAATAAAATATAAAATGGTCTTTTTGAATTTACTTTTAAAATTGACTAAACATAACTGTTATTAAAAAAAATTACAAAAATTATAACTTTAACTTTGATACATCTTAGCGTTAAAACGGATGAGCTCTATTCAATAAGATGTTTTACAAAGTAGAAAAAAAAAACTTCATATTAAATTTAAAAGGCTTCTGCATTAAAATAAACGGCGGCATTTCTATGTTTTATATCGTCAATATGGACCAACACATCATCAGTTTTACAAAAGTTAATCTCAGTGTCGCCCTAACCTTACTTTATCTATGCATATCAACCTAATCCACGACTTTAAACATTACAACCAACTGAACGACAACAAATAACAAACAACAACAACAAAAGCAAAAGCATCATTCATATAAAAAAATAACAAAAAAAATTAGAAAAAAACGTATAAAATTGAACAATTTGAAATGAAATACAAAAGAGCAATTATTTGCATGTGTGACAAACATGTTTAATTTTATCAAATGAAAATAAAACCTTAAGTTTATCATTAAATAAATTAGAATGAAAAGGGTTTTATGAAATTTTCAAATGATTGTAAGCTAAAAAAAATTTTTTGAAATATTTTGCTGTGCCAGAAAAAGTGTACTTTTTGTTAATTAAAATCTTTCCAGTTAAAACAAAAAAAAATTATAAAGGATCGAAGGAAAAATATGTTTGAGGTAACCATAATCTTAGGACATCATATTATGATTAAATAATATGTCAAAAGACAAAAGCGATTGCTTTTATTATAATAATGAATTAAAAAAAGGCAGATCACAGAATTCTCGAAATTTTCGGTATCTTATTTTCTGGATAACAGAATTTGAAGTTATTCGGTTTAGTGTGCAAGAATTTTGTTTAATGTCAAGAAATTTACTTCTTTTCAGCTTTACACATACTTCAAGTAACTATTACCAGACTTTATATAATAATCAGCTCACAATTTCTATATTCTTTTTCCATTAATTTTTAAAATCTTTGACACTAATGCTTCTTACTTTAAAATTTTTATTTCAACTACAGCTACAAAATATTTTATGCTGCTATTTTATTTGCAACAAAAAGTAGATAAGTTGAAGTTTACATTCTAAGAGTTTTTCAAAATTGTTCATTTAAAATTTTATCACTTTTAACAACTAATTGTTCCAAGCAAAACAGGTAAAAATAAGTTTCCAAAAAAGGCGGATGTTCTTAAAAATTAAAAAAAAAAACTTTAGTTTGAAATAGGAAAAATTACCCAAATTGGACTAGAAAATTTAACCAAAATTTATTTAACATCCTCAACCGAAAGGTTTGGGTCATCTTTACTTATATTATTCAAGTATTACACATTTTTTAAACGACTTCAGAAAAAGAAGGAGGTTATAAATTAGTTTAAATGTTGCTATTTTTTTAATATTTGTTCCTGCAGAACTCAGTCATTTCTGAACCGATTTTGAAAATTTTTTATATTTTGATAGCTTATGCTTACAGATTGGCCCATTTTAAAAACCGTTTTTAATCTTAAAAATTAAAGGGCGGCCATGTACAACATACATACTTATTAAGTGTATTATGAACTGTAAAGTGTGCCCTTTACATTTCATATGCGTATTACTATAGCTCCCAATAGTAAAAAAATTAAAGGGTGTCCCAATAGATAAAATTAATGGACCTAAATGGGCCTATCTTTTTTAACGCTATAGACAAACGCTTGAAATTTAAAAAGAGTGTCGATTACTGTGAACGTTATTATAGCAAGTATAAACATTTAAAATTATAAGTTAAAAGGTGCCCAAATAGTTAATGTAATTTGATATATGTGGCCAAACTTTAGAACCGTTATATACAGACTGCTGCAATTCACAAAGAACCTGTATTGATAACTCAGCTGTAATAACAAGTATAAAATTTAAATTTGGAAACTAAAGGGTGTCCCAATACTTGATGTAGTTTTATGTATGTGGCCTAACCTTTGAACCGTTATAGAGAAAACGCTTAAACTTAAAAGGGACCTGTGTTGCTGAGTACATTATATCAACAAGTTTACAATTATAATTTAGAAATTAAAGAATGTTTCCATAATAGATATAAACTGATTTATATGGGCACATCTTTGAACGGTTATAATCAAATGGTTGCAAGTTGGACGGAATTTCGGTTGCTATGACCATTATAGTAACCAATATTACTATTTGAAATTATAAATTAAAGGGTGTGCTAGTACTTTTTTTGTATTTGATGTATATGGCCATACCTTTGAACAGTCGCAGAAAGCCGCTTGAAATTTACAACGAACCTAACTCCACTATAACAACAAGATTAAAATTTTGGTTTGGACGTGAAAGGGTTTCCCAATGTTACTACAAACACTTAAAAATAAGACAGACTTTTCACTACTTTGTTTGGTATAATCAGAAGTATAAATATTTTAAATTATGAAATAAATGCTTTTTAATAATTGATGTTATCTGATGTGTATGATCAAACTGTTGAACCGTTATGGACAGACGTTTAAAATTTACAAAGAACATGATTTCAAAGTCTACTACAATAGCAAGTATATAATTTTAATTTGGAAATTAAAAGGTGGCCCTATAGTTGTTCTAATTTGATGTATGTATATTAACAATCTTTAAGAGTTTAGGATTTTTTTTTTCCTTTTCTGCTTATTTATATAATAACAATGTATGATAATTTATTTGTACAGGGTGTTTTTTATAGACGTATAGAACTTCGAATTGAAATAAAACACAAGAAAATCGTTTTAATGTCCATCAATTTGGCTTTATTGGAAGGATAATTTTATGCCATTAATGTTTAAATATGATTTCGGGCATGTGGCCGCCGCGGCTGGCTCGAATAAAGTCAATTCTACAGGTCCAATTTTCAACCACTTTTTTGAGCATGTGGGGCCGTATGTTGGCAATAACGCCACGAATGTTGGCTTCCAAGTCCCCTAACGTTTCTGGTTTGTTGGCGTAGACGAGCGACTTCACATATCCCCAAAGAAAATAATCCAATGGTGTCAAATCGCACGACCTTGGTGGCCAATTGACAGGTCCATTCCGCGAAATTATGCGCTCATCGAATGTTTCCTTCAATAAATCGATTGTAACGTGCGCTGTGTGGCATGTAGCGCCGTCTTGTTGGAACCACAACTCATGCACATTCATGCCATCCAATTGGGGAACAAAATAGTCGGTTATCATGGCTCTATACCGGTCTCCATTAACGGTAACTGACTCTCCAGCATTATTTCGGAAGAAGTATGGCCCAATGACTCCACCAGCCCATAGAGCACACCAAACAGTCAGTTTTTGTGCATGTAATGGCGTTTCAAGGGTCTCATGTGGATTCCCTTCACTCCAAATGCGGCAATTTTGCTTGTTGACGTAGCCATTCAACCAAAAATGAGCCTCATCACTGAACAAAATTTTGCTATAAAAATCAGCATCGAGATCAATCTCATTTTCGGCCCATACACCAAAATCACGACGCATTGCATGGTCTCGCGGCTTTAATTCTTGCACAAGCTGGATCTTGTAAGGTCGCAAGCCAAGATCTTTGCGCAAAATCTTCAATAAAGTTGATGGACAAAGCTCTAATTGCTGTGCACGGTGGCGAATCGATTCATTCGGGTCCTCTTCAACACTTTGCTCTACAGCGGCAATTGTTTCTTCGGTGCGCACTGTTCGACGTCTCTGCGGATGCGTATTATCACATAGAGTAAACGTAGTGCGAAAACGATCCATGGTTAACCGAATTAATTGCTCTGATGGCCGATTATGTCGACCATAAAATGGACGGAGCTTGCGGTAAACTTCGCGAACTGAACCATTATTTTCGAAATAAATTTGCACGATTTGCAAGCGTTGTTCTTTTGTCAACCTATTCATGATGAAATGGCAAACCAAACTAAATATTAATCACTTGACAGCTGACAAAATGGCCGCCAGTTAAAAAAGTGATGCCAACTTAAAGTTCTATACGTCTATAAAAAACACCCTTTATTTAAGTTTAATAATATTGAAGGCAGGAAAAAGTTTTCAAAAAACCTTTCTAAACATTTTTCGTTTTAAATAAAAGAAGACTAAAGTTAAAAAGATAAAATTATGATGAGGTCAGCTCAGTGATATGGATAAAGTCAGAGGCACGACATCTGATTTCATCTGATTGAGCCTGTGGGCTCGTTGGTTGACAAGTTCAATGTGCGCCAGAGAGTGAAGCCGTACATTAGAATTGTGTCAAGGTAGGTTTTGTATAATTCTTTTACAGCTTATTTTGGGCTATCTCTAACTTTCTAATGTGATACTGTGCAGCAGTAGACCATAATGGGGCAAAATAAAACATGATAGCTTGAAATACTGATTTAAATATAAGAGTTTTATTCCCAGTACTGAGTCTGGAATTTCTGTTTATTAAAGAGTAGAGTAGTCTTATTGCCTTGTTAATTTTTTCTATAACATAGCAGATATGATCCTTAAATTTTAATTTTATATCTAATACCACTCCTAAATATTTAACTTTGTTAGCCCAGGCGACTAAGTTTTTGTTGCTTAAAAGAGGCTGTTGCGGTAGGTTGAAAGTAGTATAAGTCATTTTTTCATATATTATGATATTTAAGGGTTCGCGTTTGAATCAATTTAAGAATATTGGTCAACTTTAATGAATTCGAGTGAAGTTTTTACACTATACACCTTTTAAATTCTATTACGAAGTAATTATAAATAAAATTATTTGAAAAAACCCGATTTTTTGGCTTCACATGGACTTATACCACTTTTAAAAATAACATTTTAGAGGAAATAAAAATAGGAGCAAATTTAAGTCCATATTTTTATAGACATAGTTAAAATGAAGACATTTTTATATATGAATAACAAAATTAATTAAGACTTTATTTTAGTTATGTTAAAAATATTAAATTACATTTTAATTATTTATTATTTCGTCTTTAAATAAGAAAAAGATATTTTATACTTAGTTTTCTTTAACATTAGCATATTGAAGTATTTATGGTGAATAGGCGGTAATGTCTTGTAATGGTCCATGAAGTTTTACAAAGTGGTAACATAATAATTTTGGTCTTCCCTTTTTCTAAAACAAAAAAATTTTTTTGAATCGATCATGTTCTTCCACATTAATTTTATAAAAAATTTTGTTAAGTTCATTTTAAAAAACTGCCAACATATTTTAAGGCAGTTCTAAATTTCTCTGTCTGCATCTTTTATCTTTTATATTGCTTCTTCTAGAGATTTAGTTGAGTCGAAGTCTTTTCTTTTCATTTTATACACGCAGAAAAAAAACATGGTTGTGATATGGTCACAATAACCATATTATGTTCTTTGTAACAATGTATGGTTGCGGAGAACCAATTATAGTTGTTTTCACCAAAACTTTAGTCACGATAAACATTTTTTGTTAACTTTTAACGATTATATGGTTACTGTGCACCAAAAATGCAACAAAGTTGGTTTTATCTTAAAAACATTTCAACCACAACCAAAGTTTTATAACTTATTAAAAATAATATAAAATATTTAACCATAATATATTATTATTAATCAAAGTATGGTTAAAAGCAACAGAATAATGTTTGCGCTAAAAAATATTTTATTCTAGTTCTTGACAGTTTATTAATTTGTCTGGTAGCTGAAATTTGAAATTGTTTTTTATTGTTTAAGAAAGTGAAAAAAAATAAAAATTTATGTACAAAATAAATAATCAACAATAATATGCAAAATATGAAAACAAATAAAAAGAGAACCAAAACATTTAAAAAAAGTTGAAGTAAATATGTATGTATGCTTACAGCATTTAATGTTTATATTTGAACATAGTTATGTTTACACTTTGGACAACAATATGGTTGCAAATGTAACAACACTATGTTTTATTAGCAACCATATAATGCAACCATAGTATGTTGCTCTTAGATTATGGTTACGTCAACCATATTTTTTCTTTGCGTGTACAAAATGAAACATGAAACTGTTTTTTCGTAAAGCCTTTAGTGTATTATTATAGTCTTTGGCAGTGCATAATTGATATTTTTTTTAATGATGTTCCCACAACAATAAAAGCTGTTTGTATAAAACTTATTGGAATGGACTTATTCCACTGTAAAAAAAAATGTTTGTGCAATATAATTGTACAGCAAAACTGTTTTTAATATAAATCTATTGAAATTATGATTATAACTATAGAGAGAAGGAGTCTACAGCTTTTTAAAAAAATCCATTAACTTAGTTTTTTAAAAAAATGGACTTATACCACTTTCAAAAAAAACCAGCTTATATTATGCTTTTGACTCTCAAGGCCTGCCATATCTTCAAAATCATTTTTGCGAGTGTAAAAAACACTATTGAATGTCTTCCGATATTACATCTGCTTTTTCCTGTCCAGCTACCGTCTTTATCAGCAACCATTCTTTTCATTTAAAACCAATAATTGTTTTCGGTTAAATTAATACAAAAAATGATTTAACCACTTAATACCGCTTTCGCTGTCTTTATCTAAGACAGAACGAAAGAAAGGATAGAAAACTTTATAGAATTCACTGTTTACTTTAAATCATTCTTATGAAAGAGTAAATGTTTAAAATGCCAGCAAAACTTTAAAATATTATTTGCAAAAAAAGAAAAAATTAAACGGCTTGAAGCATTTATTATCCTTGAAAATTAAACATTCAAATGCAAATTATTTCATAAATTTTATATCATTTATTAAGATTTTAAAAGTTGTTAAGAAATGCCAAGATATTTTGGTTGTATGTATATATTTTAGATAGATATAAGTATATGTGTGTGTGTATTTTCATGCATATATACAGACAACAAATAACCATTGAATGACTAGAAAATTATGAGCCATATTAACAACAAATCATTAGCAATAATTTAGACAACATTTTCTAAGTGTTCTCAGGCAATTGCAAGCAACAACTACGAAAAGCAACAGCAATAGCAACAGTTCCTAGTTTGAAAATGAAGAACAACAATTCATTCATCCAATCCGTACATATATTTGTTCAATTTATTCATTTTTATTGTATGAATATTCATATTCGCATTAAGACGATTGCGTTAGTAGAGAAGATACATTTCGTGTCTATATTTCACGCCAACCTACAAATTCATAAACAATTGGTTGGATGGACAGACAACTTGGTCAAATGTTTTAGTTTGCTTTTATAGTCGGATTGCGTTGGTTAGTTTGTCTTTACTTTTAGTTGGGTTCATTCATTTGTTCGTGTACTCGCCTGTTTTATTTAATGATTTCTGAGTTACAAGCCTTTTACGAGAATATATGTGGCACAAACGCATTTAAATTTCTAGCAGCAGCGGCAACAAGATGAACAATTTTTATTTCTTCTTTTTTTAAATTTTTTATCTTAATTGTGCCAGGATGGTTGGAAATGAAGCAATGCAGATGAAGTGTATTGAATCTCAGCAGGTTTAATAACACAACAATTTTGCTACAACTTATGACAATGCAGTGGTAACAAATAACACTTTCAAACCATTATGACTGAGCTTTCATTCATGCCGACTGATCATCCAAGCAACACCAGCCGGCCGAACATAAACGATCGACTGTTTTAAAACTCAATCATCCAAGAAACTACGCTGGTCAGTTGCTTATGAAACGCTTTTCAAGAGCCGTCCAAAAGAGCTGAGAATTTATGGTGAACTACTACCGCAGCATGAGTTGAATCTGCGTATTATTCGCTTTTTTCTTTCTTGCTTCAATTCATTTAATTTTTTTTTTTTTAGTTAATAGAATGTCTTAAATTATGAATATTACCACAATGAGTCAATCCTCAATAAATTTGCCTCCCCAGCTTATACAAAACAAAGAGGAACCAGTTATCCAGCTTCGCATCATCTATGAGCAAATCTGGCTGCAGTCAATTTAGCCTTCGTACTTTTTTTAAGCTGCAAATAAAGTTGTCGTTGTCTTGGCATGATGGCTCATGAATCAGTAAATGATTTTTCTAGGCTCTCAACCAAAAGAAAAGGGAAATACTACCGACCGTTTGTTTTTTTTTATATTTTTATTTTCAAATTTATAAACATAATTTTTACGCACATGATTAGATATGATTTTCTTTAGATCTTTTTAGTTGGCATCTTTATACATTACAGGGGCGTCCGTCCGTCTTGTACCTATGAATCGTTCAAATGATCTGGTAATCTATGACCAATTAAACAGCAAGATTGTCTAATCTCATTTTTGTTTTTTTGAGTGCAAATATTTCTGCTTGATTGCATGAATTTGCATGATATGTTTGTTAATAAATTTGATATGGAATTTTATATTATCGTACATCAACACCATAATAAGAGTGTCTACTATCCAGATAAAAAATCAGATTCGTAGCAATGTTGTGGAGCATATTTTATTATGGTGTGTAACGATATTTTTGTGTTTTTAAAACGGTTAAAATTGTTCACTTAAGTGTTCTGGAAGTAATGCTTCCCTGTACACACTTACAATTGCTTTAGTATTATTTATTTAATTATTTCAGCAATTTGTGGTTAAAAGCCAAATAAACTTAATAATATTAGATGATAAGAATAAAGTTGATACAAACAGTACTTAATTTCATTAATAATGTTACGAAAATAAGATCTGGCAACCCCTGTTGTTGTCCGTATGTGCGTGGTGAATAAATCAATTCATTAATGGTGTGTATATAGAATAATACCATAATTAGCTAACAAAAGTTAAGCAACCTCAATGGCTGCGTTGGTAGAGCTGCGTGCTGTAAAACAGAAGATCGTGAGTTCGAGCCCACCTTCGGACATGCATACAATTGAAAATAAAAATTGTTATATTGCAATTAAAAATTAAGTAGCAGCAGTACAAGCCTGCCAAGAAACAAAAGACAATTATTGTGTAAAGCCATGGCAGATAATTTAGTGGAAACGTCTAATTTAATATAAGAGTAACAGATAATTGTCAAGGCGCCCTTTATAATAAAAGAAAGAACGCTAGCGATTAGCGCAGGGAAGTGTAACTGCATAACAACAGTGTATGGCAGATGTGTGTTGTAGCTATTGGATTAAAGGGGATGACTGGCTTGGATAAAAAAAGGCGCAGTGGAGTTGTCTGTGGATGGTTTAGGTTACTAAAGTACTAGTCTCGTCGGAGTAACACAGTTGTGTTGCGTTGATGGCTGCGTTTGTAATGATAACGCATGTTTAGTAAATACGAGACCATAGGATGCAACAAGACCGTACGATCACGAAGTAACAATAAAACGTAACAATAAATTAATTTTTTGGTACTGGAAAATATCTGAACGAATAGATTAGTTAAAAGTTTGATAGTAACAACCAAGTCCAATTTAGGAATAAGTCTGCAAGTTCTACAAATTCGACAAGTACTTTTGTAATTTTTTACGATAAGAATTTACTGAGCGGGTAAAATCTTTTAAGTTAATAGGCAATAGGTTAAAAGATCGGCCAACAAGAATCAAAAAACAAATATTTCAAAAAACATATCAAGCTATTCTAGGAGTAATTATCTGGGGATTTTTTAATGATAGCGAAAAAATAAGTTTGTCAGAAAGAGTAATTGGCCATTTGTGAATAATTTGTAAAGTAAATTAAGAGATCTAAACTTGAGAAAGTTTTGAAAAGATCAGTTAAGAAATTCACGCAGAGGAAGTTCATGGTTGTGATATGGTCGTAGTAACCATATTATGTTCTTTGTAACCATGTATCGTTTCGCAGTTTTTTCAGCAATACTTCAGTTGCGATAAACATATTTTTGTTAACTTTATCCTATTATATGGTTATTGTGCCAAAAAAAATGCAAAATGGTTGGTTTTAACTTACAAAAGTTCGAATCACAACCAAAGTTTTATAACTAATTAAAAATATATTTAACCATAATATACTGTTAAATATGATTGTTTTTTTATCTTTATAATTCAATTTCGTTTCTAATTTTCTAAGCACTACGTCAAGTTTTAAATAAAAATATTAGTTATTATTTTTAATTTATTTTTTCATTAGGTGGCATCTTTAGGTTTTTGAATTTTTTGAGTTTATTTGACAAAAAATTTTTTCATCTTAATTTTGTGTTTGAAACACTAATAATTGATATTTTTATTTCCTGTTTCCTGAAGATACCACCCAATGGTGTGGTGAAACATTAAGAAAAAATAAATAAAAAATAATGAATAATATTTTTATTTCTAAACTGACCTAGTGCTTAGAAAATTAGGAACATAATATATTATCTTTAATCAAAGTATGATTAAAAGCAAACAGAATAATATTTGCATTTAAAAATATTTTGTTCTAGGTCTTGATAGTTTAGTAATTTGTTTGTTAGTTGAAATAAATATGTATGTAAGCATATAAATTTTAATTTTTGTGTTTTAAGGACATTTGTGATACTATTTACATACATATTTTTTAATTAAAGCAGTCAGTCATATATGTACATTAACAATAACTGCTATTATGTGACAAAATATCTACGTAAATGCCAGTTTAACGTGTTGGAAGTTTTGGATAAATAGAGAGTCAGTAACGAATTATCATTACGTATCGTATGATATTTTCAATACGATAATATATCGTGTACTCTATAAATTGTTGTTCACATAGGAATGTATATAGATATGACGCAGTTATCTGGGCTTATGAGCTAGCTATATTTTTTGTATTAATGATTCTTGTAGCGTATGTGTCAAAGCCTTTTAATTATAAGCATTTAATTGATTTCTTGTGTGAACTTATGATTTTAAACAATTTTTGTGTGAAATCATTAATGAATTAAACAATAAACAGCGAAGTCTTTTATGTCAGGAACATTTTTCACTTACGAAACTATATTATAACTCAATTATATAACATGACATTATCAACCATATTTTGTTATTTTAATTTAACAATTTAATGTTTATATTTGAACATAATTTTTTATACTTTACCATGTTATTGTTTTGTTGCACAACAATATGTTTGCGAGACCAGGTAAAAAAAGCTAAATGTAAAAATACCATGTTTTGTTCACAACCATATAATACAACTATAATATGTTGCTCTTAAATTATAGTTACCTCAACCATGTTTTTTCTTTGCGTGTTGATATACATATACTGAGATATGATCGTGACAACTAATATTGTAAAAGAAGCGGATTATCATTAAAAAAAATACTTTTAAATGATAACAAATTTGATGTATTGTTACCAGAAGCGCTCTCGAGCCTATAAAGGACTAGAGGCATTAATAAGGAGTGAGATAGTCTTTTTCTTATGTAGAGTGGTAAATACAGATTAGTAGAAAATAATCTACACAATATACCAAAAACCTTACCATGCAAACTATTAAGACGAGACTAAAAGGTGAGTCTGCTAACAATAACCATACATCTGCTAACAATAACATAACATCATCATCATAATGAAAAATAGGGGTCATAAAACAGATCCCTGAGGAGTAACTGCATCAAGCGGTTTGATATTTCAATTACAACCATTAGCAGTACCATATTGCTATCTGTCGTTTAAGTAAGACCACATAAGTTTACATGCCGGTAAAAAAAAAATTAAAATGCCTTTTTGAATTAAATAATCTTTTCATTGTGGTCAATCGAATTAAAAGCCTGTGAATTATCGAGAGACTCTGTATGTGAACGTCATTTCAGTTCTAGATTTCCCTAACATTGTCTGTCAAGAAAACAATCAAGGTAATAGTATTGTAACCAGGACGAAAAGCATATTGAGAGAGAAGGTAAAATAACAGATAACTGCATCTTAAGAATCTGTTTAACAACCTTAGATAATACAGGTAAAATAAAAAATGGGTGTAAGGTCTTCGAGTCCATTAACCTTCTTAGACGTTGGGATAGCAACAACACCAATGAAGTAAAATAAAATAGCTGTACCATCCTTAAACTAATGCACTTTTACTATATAAAATTGCTTCGCAGTTAAAGAAGACTCTTGTCGACCTTTTAATTTTAAAAATATTTTTGTAGCTTTCGGCTCTCTGTATATTTAATAAATCTATATAAACAATTTAATTTAACAATATAATTTGGTTGATTATTTTCTCCAACCCAGTCATCTTTTATGTGAATTTCCAATTTTAGTAACATCTTCTTAAAATAAAATTTGTGAATGTCATAAAGAGGAAAAAGTTCGGTAGTTAACACAAAGCTGTGAAGCCTATGTCAACCTATAAACCTACTCAAACCCTCGCACGATTGAGTGAAGACAGTCATTTAGAACTGGCCTTAAACCTTTTTTTATTCGCTGTAGGCATCGTTCATTTTCTACTGAGCTTAGAAAGCAGCATTCATCCATTTAAGTGTGAAAACGTGATGTTTTTTAAATTAAAAATTTTAATAATGAATATTGAAAAAAGAAAATTTAGCAGTAACAAGTTCCCCATTTTACTTAGATAATTTTAAAAATCCAATAAAATCTGTGAATTTTACTCCAAACAAAAAAAGGTACTCACTACTGAAATGCTCCTGATTTAGCGTTTTTTTGCGCTGAGGCATCATCGATTTAAATGAGACAAATATGCTTTATTATTATTATAAACGTAGAAAGATATGAAAGCAAATAGCTGCCCTATTTGATCTTAGTGATTCTTATTGGCCGACTGGTAACTCTATCATCACTAAGTCCCTAATAATTGCAAACATTTCTCAAAGACTTAGATTCCCAATGGCATCCAAATTTAACATTCTGATGCTTGTGGTTCCAAGTTTTATGCCAGCTAGTACTGGATATTAACAAACAATGTGCCCTACCGTCTCAAGCTCCTCCAAGCACATTCTGTAAGCATTATCTTATTCGATCCTTATTCCAGCCAGACGATCCTTGAATTTTCCATAACTTGTCACTGATGTAGTTGTCCAGCTTAAGATAATTCTACTATAACCAAGCATCATGCTGGCCTTCCTGCCGAGGGACTTCTTAAGCACTATACCAGCCGGTCTACATGTAGTAGTAGACTACTTCCACCTTTTCAGGTTAATTGGGTTCACCCAATGTAGAACTTTCTCCCGCGTTTAGGCCATTTTCCAATGATACTCTGGTTTTTGGTCCACAGAAATTCACTGCAGATCCCCTTGTCGCCAGTTTGTCTGCTGCTTCAATCTCAGCTGTGAATATGTGTCCTTTAAGCCACATCAACATTATTTTTTCTTTCAGTTTTGTTTCTTCATATAAGATATAAAGTTCTAAAATTTTCTAAACAAAATTTGAGTAGAATCCACCGATGAGCTATATTAGCAATAGCGAAAAGGCCATATAAATATGCTTTTTCCGCAGTAATACAATTCGTGTTTTAGTTTTAAATAATACATATTTTATGAGAATTTTATGAATTATAAATTTTTAGAGGAATCAAGAACAATTAACGTAGTTTAGCCTAAAACAGATTCAAACTAATAAATTTTCATATTATACTTTTAAAAAGAGTTTCAGGTTTTAAATATACTCAAATTTCGTAACTTAAACTCCTTAAACTGTGTCACTAACACTCAACATATATTTTGTGTTTTTTATTTTCTCTCTAAAGACCTCCCAAAATGGATGACGATTTGGATGATACGCACCTTTGTATTAAGTGCAATCAAACAATTGTGGGCCTTGAAAATTATATACAACATCGCAAACGAAATTGTTCTACACCCACAACAACATCCAGCCACTCACAAGCAACAAAAATCACCGCTTCAACAACTGCAGCAACGTCAGAACCACAGACTGAAGTTACCCCTGCAATTACTTATGAACCGTTTCATTTCAATGAACCTGAACCAACAAACCCAACAAGCCATGGAGGCAAAACATCTAAGGTACTGGGTGATAGCTATGAGTTGCCGTATGAATTAGAAGCAGATGTGTTTTTCTCTTCTCTCCAATTGCAAAGTGTACAATCGTCGGTGGGACAAAGTGTACCCTCAACAAGTGGCGGTAAAACAGGAAGTTTACAACAAACTGCACACCTAACGCGTCAAAAATCTTTGCAACAAGAGTCATCTACAACAGCTGATGAAACCTGGATAAATGCTGAAACACCACATCAAAGTAGTGGTGAACATTTTCTAAAAGATGTTACAGATTTAGGAGAAACAAAAAAACCTTACGATACTATTTTTAAACCCGCAGCCTTCGAACATCACGAATCACCAGTAGTATCCGAAGATGAGGAAGAGGATGAGATGGATGTAGATATAGAAGATGATGACGAAGATTATGATCCCATGGCTGAGGCTCATAGCTCGGGAGGAAAATGGAAACTATCATTAATGCGCCACTCGCCACCCGTCGTACCTATGTCACATACAGGCGGTAAATGGAAACCTGAACATCGTCCCAACCTTAGAGTTGCTCATTCACAACTTTCTAGAGTATCACCCACCTGGGATGATAACTTGGATGACACAGATGTCCAAGAGGGTCAACATCCACCTTCCGATCACACCAAAGGCAAATGGATACCGGGTACAAAGATGCAGAGACTAGAATACAAAGAAGTTGTGGAATTAGCCAAATGCAGCAAGACAAATCAGGATTATTGGTGCAACATTTGCTGCCGAAAGCTTAAGAGTAAAGTTATCTATGAAAATCACTTAAAGACTTCTTACCATTTAAAGAGAGCCGAACCTGAGCTGCAACTGGAAAAGGCAGCCATTAAAGAGCTGCCCAGAGATGATATAAATAAAAGTTTTCCGGCTGTGGAGTTCAAACCTCTATCGATTACAATTTCCACGACCAGCAAAAAGAGAAAGAGAAGATGTACTTATTTGAAATGCAGTCTTTGTAAACATGTTGTAATCAGACATTTAATAGGCAAACATTTGATATCCCACTACCATTATCGGCGTATGCAATTATATCCAGGTATTTCGCTGGCTATGATACTCGACAATATCTATGCTATTGTTTTGCAGTCACCCTATCAATGTCGTCCCTGTCGTTTTTATGCCAATACTGAGGAAACTTTTTTACTTCATTGGAATTCAGCCTCTCATTTGGATGCTTCTGAAGGTCCAGGTCGTTTTTGGTGCTCATACTGCCAGTTCGAATGTGAAGACAACAATCAAATGAGAAGACATCTTTTGGGTCCCGAACACAAAGAAGTGCTATTGGCCATCAACCGTTCAGTGCCTGTTTGTATCAGCAAGCGTGTGAGTTTAGATTGTCTCAAGTGTGGTGCATTATTTCGTTTCAACTTTGAACTAAGACGTCATATTATTAACTTTCATTGTGGCATGGAATTAATGGGCACAGCTTCTGATGCCTATCAATCCAAGTTCAGGTGTCTTTCGTGTCCTGAGGTGTTGTCTTCGAAAATTGCTCTACAAAGACATGAAAAGTTTAAACATTTTGTGTCGAAATATTTTTGTTCTATATGTTCTTTAGAATTTAACAGTCCTTGTCAAGCTAGAAGACATCGTAAAACTGTGGATCATAAGCAAAAAGCTATGATCATGAATCAGAAAACAATCAAGAATGAAGAAGACAAAAAACTGATAAAACTGCAAATTAAAGAAAGGTAACAAATTTGAAATATTTAAACACTAAAAAACATGGTTTTTAAAAAATCTCTGTTACAATTAGTTCTCCCTTGGCAAACGCAACGATGGTTGATGACAAACCCAGTACAAGTGAACAAGCTAAAATACAAACACTGTCCTTAACTGCTCAAACTTTCAAATGCAAAGATTGTCTGTTTATAACCTCGTCTAATGAAGAACTTAAAATACATGGGCAAAGGGAGCATATAACTTCGCAACATAATTGTATATTGTGTTCTAAAAGTTTTGCAAGTGCCCAGCAATTAGGAAGACATGCAAGAATATGCAAGCCAACAGCCGTCACCCCACCGCAAGAAATAAAACTACCAGCTCAATTACAAGAAATTGTGACCGCGGAGGGAGACAAACTCTGGCTTTGTGAATTATGTGACTTCAAGTAAGCTTTTTTTATGAAGTTGTACTTTCTTTACATTTAACTCTCTATTTTAGAGCTCCCTTTCGGTCTGAAATTCTTTATCATCGTGTATTTCATTCCTTTGCTAATGTGGCTAAAAATCAACTCTTGCCCTGTCCTTTATGTGATAAAACATTTCGTAAACAATCTTTACGTTTTCATTTGCATAATCACACAAAAGAGAAACTCTTCAAATGTGCTGTTTGTGATTCCTCATTTTCACGCCCCAATAATTTAAAGGATCATATGAGAAATATTCATGGTGAAATTAACAAAAATGTTGAGGAAGCTGCAATTGATACTGAAGATACTAAAACTGTTAAAGCTTTTCCATGCAACTCATGTGACAAAGTTTTTAAAAGCAAGTGAGTAAAAAAGCTAAATTAAGTTTCTAAAGCTTTGCGAAATTTAATGGATAATTGAACATGTGAACAGTGTCATTTATATCCAATCATGTTAAAATAATTTATAAACACAAAAGAGTGTTTGCATCAATTAAAGGTTTTATTGTTTCTTATATTGAAATAAATTAAGCTTTTAATTGTCTCAATTATGCATTTAATTGAAAATTAAATGGATAATTAATTTATTAATTGTTTTAATTGGGTATTTAATTAAAATTCTATCTAAAAATAGCAAAAGGTTTTTTCTTTAAGGAAAAGGAAAATTTTATCAATCAGTGTTACCGTATTTTAAATTTTGCTCAAATTTAATTACAGCTGCTTTGCAAGTAGAGATAAAAATATCTTTTCTATTATGATTGCTGTGGGCATAAAATCACAGAAAAAAATGTTCCACCTATTAAAGCTTTATTTGTGTTCAGATTGGAATTTAATTAAATTTTTAATTCTCTCGATTATATATTTAATTGAAAAATAAATATAATATATTTTAATTAAATAATTATTTATCTCAATTATATATTTAATTAAAAAAGACGAAAGAAATTTTCTAATTAAATAAATGATTGATACAATGAAAAATTTAATAGAATTTCTATCTGAGCACAAATAAAACTTTAATAGGTGGAATTATTTTTCTATGATATTATTTGATATATATGTATAAATACAATTTATATAAAAACATGTATGCTTAAATCGACTTCAAAACAGATGCTGATATCTTTCTATAAAAGTTTTAAAGTCTGCCACATAAATCAAATGAACTATTAGGACATCCTTTAAAATCCAAATTCAAATTTTATACTAATTGTAATAGCCGACTTAGCAATATAGCTTATAAACTTCAACCCTATGTCTACAACTGTTCAGTAGTTTGGTTATATACATCAAATTACATCGACTATTGTAACACCCTTTAATTTTTAATTTTAAATATTTTTACTTTTTAAAAAGCTAGATAAAGTAGTGGACATTCTGTCTAAGTTCCAAGTGTTTGTTTATAATGGTTTAAAAGGTAGGGCCATATAGATCAAATAACACCAATTATGGTAACTCCCTTTATTTTTCAAATCCAAATTTTATATTTGTTGTTACAGCGGTCCTAGCAACACAGTTTCCTTGTAAATTTCAGCTCTCTGCCCAAAAAAGTTCAAAAGTTAGTTCACATACATCAAATTACATTCACTATTGGAACACCCTTTAATTTCCAAATCCAAATTTTATACTTGCTGTTATAGCGGACTTAGCTATACAAGTTATTTGTATATTTCAAGAGACTGTCTACAACTGTTCAAAAGTATGGTCATATACATCAAATTTAATGAACAATTGGATCACCCTTTAATTTATAATTTTGAATATTTATAATTGTTATTATTACCGTAATAGAAAACGATAATTCGTGCAATTTTAAATCGTTTGCCTATAAGGGTTAAAAAATAGGCCTATAAAAGTCAATTTGCCTTACACTCTTTAACTTTTAAATTTATTTTTGCATTACTTTGTGCTGTTGGGAACTATAATGATACTCAGCTTATTTAATTTTAAAGTCTCGCCCTTTTCGATTCATAATACACGTAAAAAACATGTATGTTGTATAGGGACACCCTTTAATTTTATAATTATGAACTATTTTTATAATAGGACCAATCTTACATTTCAAATAAAAACAAATTTCAAAATCGATCCAGATGGGACGGAACTATGGAGACACAAACATAAAATAGCAACATTCAGACGAATTGATAACCTCCTTCTTTTTTCAAAGTCGGTAAAAATAGAACTGCAAACTGTGATTACAGCAACTATAGGGTCCGGCAAATAACTTTTTTTTTAAATGCTATAAAAAACAACAGTGTAGCTTCAGCTGTGTGGCACGTAGCGCCGTCTTGTCGAAACCAAATGTTGCCAATATCCTCCTCTTCAATTTCTGTGAACAAAAATTCGTTCAACATGTCCGATAATGATCGCAATTAACTACAACGGCCACTTCTCATTTTCGAAGAAAAATGGCCCAATTATGCCTCTGGACCAAAATCCGCACCAAACAGTGACTCGTTTTGAGTGCACCGCCTTTTCAATGTAAGAGTACGGGTTTTCTGTGCCCCAAATGTGACAGTTTTACTTGTTTACATACCCACCAAGATCAAAATGAGCTTCATCTGAAAAGATGATTTTTTTTTGGCAAAATCGGCATCTCTATGTCGCAATATTTCCCAGCATTGTTTAAGTGTATACACAACCATATTCGTTTAGCGGAAGGATAAAACTAATTATATGTCAAATCATAGCATGTTTACACGGCAATGTGAAGCACTTGCTTCGCTCTCTGAATCATGATTGCGAAGCATGCCGTTTCCACGACACATACTACATGCTTCACATTGACTTCTGTTCTAAAATTTTGTTTTTCGTTTCAATTTTAGTGTTTGTAATTAATAAAATTTTAAATTATAATATAATTATTTGTTTTTATATTAACACACATTTACACAGCACTTTTAATATTGGTTTACATTTTTTGTTTTCATTTATATACAGCTAGTTCAGATAAACTTGCGATAAAAATTAGGGAAGACAGAAATTTTTCATGCTTCGCAAGTAGATTCAAGCTGAATCGTCTCAAAACAAAATGCTTCGCTCACAAGATTTTATATGGCGAAGCATGTTGATTCGGTCGTGATTGAGCTGTGAATCATGAAAAGAGAGCGAAGCAAGAATATTGGGCTCCGTGTAAACATAGTATCAGACATGAGCTAAGTGTTACCATTCATGAAATAAGCACTAGTTGAAAAGAAAAACGTTAGATGGCGGACCCTATAATTAAAAGAACGGTGATTTAAAAATCAAGTTCACTGGTAACGAAGTTCCTGAAAAATCACGGCATCGCTCGTCAATAATTTACACTAACTCATATGACCGCAATAAAGAGATATTTTTTTAATTAAATAAGTTCTAATGCAAAACTATGAAATATATGCATACTTTTATGTAGCTTGTGTGTTTTTCATTACATTGTAAAAAAAAAGTCTATGACTTCACCTGATGTTGACTCCTAAATATGAAATAATTAAGTATTAACGAATGAATTTATGATATAAAATAACATTAATCAAGAAAATAAGATTGCGCCGTTCAAAAAGTTTTTCTACTGTGCATCCACGTCACAATAGAATGAAAATGAGTGTTTGTTGTAAAAAGTGTAGGAAATTTTTGGCGCAAAAGTGGAAATAATTGCATAACTTCTAAACGGGTGCATAGATTTAAACAAAATTTTAAATGGGAAGAATAAAGATATAGTCGAGTAAAAATTTTGTGTTTGGGCTTGATGCCCGAGAAGAAGAAGAGCAATTTCGGGCTACCAAAGTTTTAAATTTTGGCTTATATGAATTTTCTCATAAGAAATTATTAATTTCAGAAGTTATTTTATTAGTTATTCTTAATTAATCGTTTTATGAAGGAAATGCATATAAAATAATTATTAATGACCTTAATGCCAAATAACTGAAAGTAAAATAAATTTGTTGTTAAAATAAAATTAAAACCAAAATGTTTGAAAAATAAGTTAATTTTTTTTTTTTGTCATGCTGTAGTCTTTAAGCTCCGCATTAAGTTTTAGTATTTTAAAATACATTTTTGATCTAAAAAATAGCTTTTTTTACTTTTTTCATCACTTTTAATATGATGAGCCTGCTTAGTTAAATCTTTTACAAAATCTTGTTTAATGAGAAGACCGTCTTTATTATTTTTTTGAAATATTTGGTTCAGTTCTTCAGTGTGCTTCATGGTTTCAGGTGCCGACTTTGTTAGTCCGCCCACAGATACATGATCAACCCACGAATACTTTGGACCTTTCTCGTTTTGTGCCACTGCAATATCTGGGATATAATTTTTAAGTTTATAGCGAGGTTTTCGAGACCATCATACTCTAGTTCGGTTAACTCTTTTTTATTTTTATTTTTAATAAATTTTCACCGTTTTTACTTTAATTCTGTTGCACTTTCCATATAGAAATGAAGTTTGTTTACAGAAAATATTCTATCCCTACGTCACACGTAAGAGAGAGAACGCTATACAACAAACTAACCGACCTGCGCAATGCCCAATCTTGTTTTCTTGATTCATGATAAAATAATAATATTCAAGAAACCAAATGTCACCTATCGACATAGAGTGTTGCCAGCTTGAGAAAATAATTAAAATTGTTTCCCCATCAACAATTGGAATTCAGTTTTTGTGCTTAACAAAATATATCGGATTGGCCTGCCATCGCTATAGCGCAATAGTTTTCTCCTTAACGTTAGTGCCAACCCGGCTTGGCTTAGTAAAGTTTATTTATAAAAAATGGCATTTTGAGTTGTTTAATTTATAATTGGATTTTTCTTTGCAATAATGTTATTTTTTTAATTATCGCCACTTATACACCGCAATTTCCGTGTTTTTATTACAGTTTACTAGCTAGAATAAAAAAGTAGCTGCTAATATATTTAATTTAGATTGTTCCTCAGAGTGTTTTTTTTTCGCAATTTTACTGATTTTTTATGGCGATTTTTAGTCGTTACTTTGTCTCCTTTTTCCACATTCGGAACTTCTCTTTTACAGTTTATTTAGATATAGATTTCTTTTTAATTTCGGTTTTGTCGATTTTTATTTAATTTTCTTTTTTATTCAAGACGGCATCAAAGAAAGCAGTTTGCCTTCATGAAATTTGATTTGAAGCCTGTAGTAAGGCTTTCAAGGTCAAGCTAAAATAAAAAGCCTAACTAAAGGAAACTAAATAGAACAAACATTTTTGGCTTAGTGTAAAGTTCTTCTTCTATTTTCTGGTAAATATTGTTACGAATAATAAAATCTGGCAACCCCTGCAGTTGTTTCCGCAAGAGCGTGGTGAATAAGTTAATTCAACAACCAATGGTATGTGTATATAATAAAAACTACAATTAGCTAACAGAAACTGAGCAGCCTGCGTTGGTAGAGGTGCGTGCTGCAAAACAGAGTGTCCTGAGTTCGATACTGGCTTCGGACATGCGTACAAAGGAAAGTATGCCATGGCATATAATTTAGTGGAGACATCCAATTTAATATAAGAGTAACAGGTTATTGTCAAGAAGCCCTTTATAATAAAAAGTAAGAACGATAGCGGTTAACGCGGGGAAGTGTAACAGCATAACAACAGTGTATGGCAGACGTTTGTTGTGGCTACTGGATTAAAGGAGATGACTGTGAATAGTTAAGGTTACTAAACAAGGCATCGAGTAGTTCGTGTCTCGCCGGAGTAACACAGTACTGTAGTGTGGATGGCTGCGTTTGTAGTAGTAACGCATGTTTAGTAAATACGAGACCAAGGGTTCATAAGACCGGTAGAATCAAGAACTATAGTCAGAGAAAGCCATAAAGTAAAAGAATACAGAAATTATAAAGAGCCACAGTAGTATTTGCAATCAAAAGAATCCGTACGTTTGTTCTTAAAGGAAAAAACGTAACAATATTAAATTCTTAATTTACCTGTAATGGTTATTAAGTTTTTTTATTTTATTTTAAAACAAATTCTAATTATTTTTTCAAGTTAAACAATTTTGAAGATAATATCATTGAATTTGACTGAAACAGGCTAAATTGTTCTTCTTCTACTCGTATACCGTTATTACTGCAACTGTTCAAAAAAATTTCATTGGTTTTTTTTTTTAATAAAAATATTACTTAATTTATTTCAATTTGTACATTTGTATACGAAATGAAATTGTAAATTTTTGCAATTTGGTCATTTGCCTGAGACAAAGAAAGCAATTTTCCCACACAATGACCACACAATACAATTGTAATTTTTAAACAAAACAATTCAAACGCGTATTCTTTTACATTAGTAAATGCTTGTAAAAGTATAGTGGTTAAATTAAAAAATTCCAAAAATACACAACCACTAATGAAACAAATAAATAAGGAATTTTTTTTCCTCCAAAAAAAGAAGAAAAAAAAATAACTCATTAAGTTTTAGCAGGACATTCCTTGAAACAGTGTATGCAAAAATATTCTTCGCCACCTCTAACCATTTTCCAAACCATATGAATAATTTGTAAACATATTGTTGTTTGTTTTATTAATGCATTTGGGACTAAGTGTGTGTGTATATATACGTGTGTATCCTTGTGGACAGTATTCCATACAGAAAAAAAGTTAGAAAAGTCTTGCATTGCATTCATTAAATCACGCTTGCGGCCACTAAAAATGCAATCTTCATTTAAAATATTTTTCTTGTTCCTGCCACCCCTACACCACTTTTTTCTTAAGCCATACTTCAGCAATTATGCATACATGCAACCAAGCAATAATATATTTTTTTTATTTTAATACAAATTGCTTTTGGATTTGTATAGGAATTATAAATTTGCAACAGAACATTATGAATTTGACTGCAGGCAGTGGTCATTAGTGGAATTTTGTTTCTTTTCAACATTTGTCTTTTTACAGTTTTCATTCTTGTTGTTGCTGGAATTCTAATAATTTCTAAACACAAAATAATATTTTTGTTTAGAAAAACAATTGATTGTAAAATTTTTTTCTTAAGTCACAAAACAACAAAGATTTTTCTAGGGGAATATTAAAATATTTTCTGCCCCAGTAGGTTTTTAATAAATTTCTTGCAATTACGGAACAAACATGTTTTATTACAATTTAAAACTGCTACAAAATAATTTTTAATTTATTCGTTTCAGTACAAAAAAAGTTTTATTTGAAAATTATTTTATTTTGAAGCAGTGAATTTGATCTCGGTGTTAACCCCGGCAAAACGGAAGTATGCTCTTCACGCGGACGTGCAAGGTTCCGACTTTTACTGCACTTAAGAATTGTGAAATACCTTTGGGTGGTACGTGATCCCAAACTTCAATAAAAGGCAAACATTGCCGAAAGAGCTCGGAAGGCGACCTGCGCGCTCTATCTCTGCCAGAGAGCTCTAGGACCAAGATGGGGACTTCAGCCTCAAATCACCTCCTGGCTCTATAAGGCAGTAATCGAGGCGAATATTCTCTATGGTGCTGTTTTTTGGTGGCCCGCTCTCAAGAAAGCGGTCAACCAAAAGGTCCTTGATAAAGTCAGGAGAACAGCCGCCATTTTGATTACTGGGGCTCTCCGAACTACTTCGACAAAGGCTCTGTATGCCCTTCTTTACTGGTTACCCACCAAACTCCTGGTGTTGCAACAGGCCAAATGCTATGCAGTCAGACTTAATGCCCTCTTACGGTGGCTTAGGCTGGATATAGCTCACTCCAGGATTTTCGTTCTGGATGTGCCCATACCGTCAATGGTGGACTACATCTCTTCTACACCTACTCTAGGTTTCACGGGTTTCAGATCCATATTCCAAGTAGGCAGGAATGGGTCTGTAACGAAGCGGTTGTGGGCGGTACTGTCGACATCTACACCGATGGCTCGAAACTGGACGACAGGATCGGTTGCGGAATCTTCTCCAATAACCTTGGACTGAGACTCTCCTTTAGACTTCCTGATACCTGCTGCGTCTTTCAAGCCGAGGTAATGGCCATTCTGAAAACATCCGAAATAGTGCTTAGGGACGAACTTTTTGGCCTTGCCATTCGGATATTTTCGGACAGTCAGGCGGCAATCAGGGCGCTTGCTGGTGCATACAGTACATTTAAGCTAGTTCTGAGATGTCGCTCATTACTGAACACAATATCGGAGCGAACACAGATTGACCTATTTTCAGTCCCTGGTCACAGGGATATCCAAGGAAACTGTGAGGCCGATTTTCTACCTAAACGGGGCACATTGCTTCCTAACGTCACCTTGCTATCCGACGTTGGGATTCCTCTGTCAACGGTTAAAACGCTTAAAAAACCACTACCTCAATTTGGCTCCAAATTATGGGTGGAGGAAAGTTCCTGTTGTATCTTCAGACAACTTTGGACTACACTGGACCTCAAGCGGACCAGACAGCTGCTCGGACTGGACAGGAAATCCCTAAGTATCACGGTCGCGGAACTTACTGGTCACTATCTAATCGGCAGGCATGCCCAAAAGACTGGGTCTGTCCTTTAACGATAATTGTCGCAGCTGTAGCTCGGAGGATGTCGAAGAGACCGTACTGCACCTCGTGTGCCACTGCCCATCTCTGGCTGAAAAAAGATTCAGGATTATGGTCTCTTACGTTAGCGACAGCAGCTTCATTGGGCAACAGCATTTCAAGCTGACGTTAAATTCCAAAACTTTTTCTAAAAACTTGATATATTAAAAACGTCCTAGTACGTAACTGAAATATCTCTCTGCAACAAATAATTATAAAATTAAGTTAAATTCCTTTTTCATCGTTTTCGTGCTGAAATAAACTTTCCCAATGCCTTATTTTCACCAGAGTTACACTTAAAAATTTTAATTTATAAAGAAATGTTAATTATTTAAAAAAAAACACATATATGACGCTTTTATTAAAAACCTAAAACTCACATAAAAAGAACTGAACAAAAACATATTTTAACCTTAAAAATTCTCACACATTTAAATTGTTAACAAAACATTCTTATCAAATAACGATTTTTAAATATCAAATTCGACCCCCACTACGAAAAAATAAAATAATTTTTTTTATTTTTTAATTTTAAATTGGCTCAAAAATCGCCTATTGAATCAGTTTTATACCATTTTTTTTTGTACCCTTCACAACAGGTGGTGGAAAAGGCAATATCTAAGTTTGTTATTCCGTATGTAATTTCTACAGAAATCCATTTTCGACCTCATAAAAAAATATATATTTTGAGTTCTTTTGCATAGCGAAGTCGATTAAGCGATGTCCGTCGTTCCATTCATGTTCTTGTTTAAATCAACTTTGCCAAGGCACTAGAAGAGATAGAGAAAATTCAAATACGCCATTCGATCAGATAAAGTTTCGAAAATGTTGCTACTGAAATAATCTATCGAGGCAGCGGGAAAAACACCACGCTGGCATTTAATTTTTCCATATTTCTTTTTTTTAGGTATTTGCCTTTACTGTTTATTCACCTCTTATTATTTATTCACCACAATTAGTTTGGACAACAACTCTAAGCAAAACTTACAATTTTCGCCGTTTGTTAAAAACAACAACGAGACAGGAAAGAATTTCTTATGCCGAGTTATAAATTCACGTGTTTTGTGAAGGGTATATAAGATTCGGCATAGCCGAACATAACACTCTTGCTAGTTAACATTTCAACAGTTTTTTCAAATGTGGTTATTATTCAACGATAATTATTTTTTTCGTTACTTTTCCTCATTCTTATGCAGTTTTAGCAATTTTGTCCAACTTTTGAAAATTTGAAACCTTGCATTTTGAAATTTTTTTTTATTTTTTGTGAGTTTTCCAGATTTTGGGTTTTTTTTACGTTGAAAATGAAAAGACATTTTAATATTTTTTTTTATTTTTTTTTTTTTTTTTGCATGATGACTTGAACTTGAGTTTTTTTTTGATTTTTTTTCTGGATGCAAAGGAGTCTGTAAGGTATGTTGTGGATTGGTCTCACTCCATATGCGGCAATTTTTCTTAATAACAAATCCTTTAAGCCAAAAATTATGTGCATCATAAAAATCACGAAGTCGTGTATATGTTGCTCGAATTATTGTCTGATTTTCAAAGTAAACTCGGATAATTTGTAGCGTTGTTCAAGCGTGAGTCTATTCATAATAATTTGTCAGAGTTTACAGAAAATAATAAAAAAAAATGTTCATCAAAATTTATTTTTTAGTGTAATTGTTTATAATTTCAAATTCTATCATGCTTCAAAAAAACACCCTTTAGTTTGTTTTTGGCAGTTATAGCGGTAAGATGTGTTTTGCTATACTTGGCGATTTTTTATGGAAAAGGATGAAACCAGGAATTTAAAAGCAAGGAATTTTATGTAAAAAATAAAAAGATAAATAGCTCTAACAAGTCGATTGCGTTCACCGTAATCATGCCCGAGTCACGGTATTAAAACTAAGTACCTTACGACTTTCCCCGTACTGAAACTTAAAAACAATACAATCTATTGGAAAAATAAATAAATAATTTTCAGAAAATTAAAGACCGTCAATGATATAGATTTTATTAAAAAAAAAGAGAAATTGAAATGAAAAAAAAACTAATCGCCGTTTTTAACGCACAATCATCTCACCCATTTTTGAAGCGATTTCACTGAATATCAGTTGAAAATTTCTGGAAGCTATATGTAAAATATATCGGTTTACCGTATTGTATGGGAGTCATCAGATGGTCAATTTTAATATATACGCGAGCACGATCCAGAACAAACCTTGACTCTATTTGTTAGGATGGAATTGATTTTACCAGATTTTCTAACATCACTGCCAGCAGAATAACCTAACTTTTTATATAAAATGTTAACTTTTATTGTTAAAGTTACTCCCATATAAATTCATATTAAATTCCTTCAAATATACTCTTCTCATATTTTTCATTTACACAAATCAACAAAATATATTAAAAATTCGATCATAAAAAATAATCACTTGAACACGAAACAAGTGTATATTGAAATTTCAAATTTCCATTACAAAAGAAGAAATCTCAAACGCACGAGTCTACATAAAGAAGTTTGAAAGTATGATAAAATATTTTTTTTCTTTTTTGCAAATCATGTCTGACTTGTACTCCTATAATGGGTTTTCATAAATTCCAAAAATACATAAAATCAACAATAACAGCATTAGATGCAGTGGATGTGTAATAAATACATTTTTCTTTGCCCATTTTTACAATTGAGTATCAGTGTCTATGGCAATTTTTCAAATCCATAAAATAAATGAAGACGAAATACTTATGAGGACAACAGCGTCCATGATGCACTCAACTTAAAGAAAGCTAATGTTCAAAAGGATGTTGATTTTTCTTCTCACTACTACTTCTTCTTCTTTGAACTGACTTTAGAATTTCAAGATAAATAAGGCAAAAATGATGAAAAAATCAAGTTGTATTAAATTGAGTCTCAAGTGATGACGAGAAATCTTAAAGAAAATAAAATCTTAAAATCAACTGGCTGCATTAAATTGAATAAAATGATGCAGCCAGCGATGAGAAAAAATCATTAAAGCGAATTGCTTTAAAACTGACAATGAGTTTTTTTTTTTTGTTTTTTTTTTTTTTGCATTTTGTACTTGAAGTTATAAACAAATAACGATTTACCGACAGTAGACGACACTAGTGCCAATATTAGGGGGATTAAAAAATAATTTCTTGTTATTCAAATAAAAAACAATTCGAACTTAAATAGGTTCGACTACTATTTGCGGCTGTGCTGAATCTTATATACCCTTCACCATATATGTATAACTACATGTACCATACTGCAGATTTTTGATTGAATAGTTTAAACAAAAAGCGGCTTAAGATATTCTTTCTTACATTAAAATTTTTCTGTTCAATAAAAAAATTTTTTTGAAAATTTGTAGTCAAGGCGAATCAATTATAAGATGGTAGCCAAGGCGATTTCATTGATTTTCGCCGGTAGCCTTATGCTCTAAACACATTCGAGACAGCAGCTACCGACTGCAAAATGTCAGAAATAGAATGCATGTGTTTATATGAGAATGATTAATTTGTGACAGCAAGGCAACAAGGCGGCAGGTTGTTGTCTGGGCTGAATTCGCCGCTGCAGTCAAATTAAACTAATTTCTATTTTTATTGGCGACAATAAACAGTTTAGTGATGTCAGTACTATAAGACATGTAAAATAATAAGTGCTTAAAATCTTTTATTATGATAAACGAAAAGAACAATAAAAATATAAAATAAAAATTATTTATTTATTATTTATTTAAGATTTAAGTGTAAATCTATAATAAAACTGTAACAGGATAATTTGAGCACATGAAATATTTAAGGAAAATAGTGTTGCTGGTGAAGACAATAATTGATTTGGAATAAAAAATACCTATTTATTTAATTCTTATCTGTCTCACGTAAGTGCTGCTGGATAGATATGAGTAAAATTTTGTGAGGAGATCATTTAGAACCTTGCTTCAAGCACGATTTTATTTTACTCGTAGAAAAATAGAGAAATCAATGCAAAATAACCCAATTTTATCGGTATAATTGTACTTAAACAGTTGTCAGCACATTTTAGTTTTGTATATAGAAAAAATTTTAACACATTTTACATACTTTTCAATAATTGTTTAAAACATATTTTTCGAAATTTGAATTTAAAACAAAACTAGAAATGCCACACCGGCAAATTAAAAATACTACAATTGTCATGGCTAAACTGTACGAAGAATAATTGTAAAAATTTCTGAGGAATGTATTAAGATGTACATAAAACTAAAATTCCTTTTTCGTGTGGACAACATTTAGTTAAAAATTTACTTCTGTTCTTAGTACTTGCTGGTTGAAGTACTTATATTAATTTCAATTGTCCTATGGGATATCTGTAAATACATAACACGATTGGTTTTAATAGATATCAAAAACTGTTGTTTTTAGAATTTTTTATTTTAATGGACAAGAAACTACGTGACACACACTACTGTACTTTTTATGTCTTCTGAGAAATACTTCTATATATTTTCAATCTTAAAGACAATCCAAACGAATTATTCTACTCTTTAAATAGCTTCTTACAAAATAGTTAAAACATTTTTTTAATTATAAATCGGAGCTGCTTCTTTAAAAATCGCTTAAATAACATCACTGAAATACAGTTAATTTGTATTTTTATTATGTAGCTGCTGCCTTCAAAATAATAATGTAGCTGCGTACAAGGCGACAAATGTTGCTAGCGTCATTTGCTGTCGTGTGTTCGTGTATCTTGCTGTGGCGAATGTGTTTAGAGCATTACATTCAAACTCCATTTATGAAAAATCTGTATACAATTTTTTATTCGTATTTTATCATAAACCACAACAACCAGAAGGAGTACAAAAGAAAGTTGAACAAAATATACTGAAAAATAAGACTTGGTGTTTTGCCCGCCGCCTCGAAGGACCTACACCGATCTCGTTGATTTTCAATAGCGAAATTTTCGAAACGATTGGCGTATTTAAATTTTCCTAACTCATCTAGAGTTGATTTCAACAAGAACACGAACGAACATTGCTCAACCGACTTGCTATGCATAAGAACTCAGGATTTTGTTACGTTTTTCCCTTTTGGAACAAATGTTCGGATTCTTTTGATTGAAAATACCATTGTGGCTCAATATAAATTCTGTATGTTTACTTTGTGCCTTTTCTAGCTATACTTCTTGATCCTACCGGTCTTGTGAATCCCATGGTCTCGTATGTACAAAACATGCGTTATTAATACGAACGCAGCCATTTGCGCTACACTACTGCATTGCTCCGGCGAGACTTGAACTACTCGATGCCTTGTTTAGTAACCTTAACCATCCACAGACATCTCCACTACTTCTTTTATCCAAGCCAGACAGTTTTTATTTTCCCTTATACGCATATCCGAAGGTGGGCCCAAACTCACGATATTTTGTCTTACAGCAAGCACCTCTACCAACGCAGCCATTAACGTTGCTTAGCTTTTGTTTGCTAATTGTGGTTTAATTCTATGCACACACCATTAGTTGAAGTAACTTATTCACCACGCTTATACGGAAACAAAAACAGGGGTGGCCAGATTTTATTTTTGTAACAATATATATCGTTAGCTAAAATTCAAAAAGGCGCAACTAACAAAAATTTAATTTCACAGGAGAAACAAAAAACAGTATAAAACGAACAAAATAATCATTTTTAACAAAGTTTTTTATAATTTTAAACACATCGGCAAATTTATCTTCGATAAGCCGGCCATGCAATTCTCCAAACAATTATGAAAGCAACTCCCTTTGTTTTTTATATATAAACGCATCATTTTTAATCGCAGAAGTGTAAAATTTTGTCAAGATATGTGGCTAACTAGCAGTCATAATAATCAATTAAAAATTCTGGTTTGAATTTTTGATTAGTTACGCCTTTTTGCATTTTAGCCAAAGTATATCACTTTATGGAGTCGGAAATGGATATTATAGAAGTTACAAATTCAACGACAAACTTAAATAACTTAACAAACTTAAATCAATTAAATAAGGTCTACAAAACTTTATTAAGGATTCCTTAGAAAAATATTTAAATGCATTTGACTAATCCATGATCAATCCATGAAGGTAAGTAATTTAGTATGAGGTGACACGGAATATTGCATTAAAGAATATTTTTTTTATTTTTGAATTAATTATACACATGTTGGTACAAACCTTTGACAATTTGATGGTGAAGAGTTTCTAATTATTCTAATAGATACTTAAATATATTCTTTGATATTCGAAATATTTGCACAAATTCATTTTTGCTGAAGTATTCAATATAGTCCACTCATTCGCGAAATTTGTCACACCATATACTTTTCGTTTGAGTACTTTCAAAAATATATTCAAGCCCATTAAAAAACAATAAACGTTGTCTGCTTTTTATGTTCAATTGCCAAATTAAATTACCAATCAATTAATTTATATTTTTAATCGGAAATACAGCTACTCTTAGATTGGAAAATATGGCAACTTTATACTCTAAAATTTTAAAATTTAAAGGCAACATGATCTTCCCATCAGCTTCTATGTCTCTTTTACCTTAAAGTATTCTTAGAATAACCAAAAATTACTTGTTCGCCCAGTGAAATCCTAACTTTAGTTACAGGTACGTTATAATAACGGCCCTTAAAGTTATTATTTGAATTCGTTACTCCAAGACTGAAGGCCGGATTTTAAAGAACAGATTTTTAACACTACTAAACTGCTGACTGCAAGTGCAAGCTTAATTGCCATAAAAGTTTTACATTATTTGTTCTGTTTTCTCAGTTTTGTTTGCAAGAGGCCAAAACTTTACATAAACCCCTCAGACATTTGAAATTTTTTAATACACTTCGTAATGTTTGACTGACGACGAATAACAAACACTATAGAAAAATTGTATATGCTGCTTTAAAAGACAAAATATTTGCGATGCATGTTTAAGACACTAACACACAAACAAACTAACATACACTATACAAACAAAAAAAAAACGACTTGAAAATAAAATACAATTTTAAATAAATTGTAAAACTAAGAAAATGAAAAACGAAAATAATACATATTGTAATAATAATGGTAGTTAAAGAATATCAACACCATCATTGCATTTTTCTGGCTTTAGCTATACTCAAAGCCAATGATGAGAAGAACTGTTCATTCTTCCATGACAGCCATGCTGATGGCAGTAACAACACAAGTTGCTAAGAAAAATATTAAAATATGTAACTGAAATATTGCACTAGACAAACGAGCTTTATTTCTCTTAATTTAATTCGAAATTGCAAAATATAACAACAAGAGTATAGAGAACTTTATTTAGAACATTTTATGCCATTTCAATAAAAATGAATTACCAGCAGTAACAAAACAGCCAACTAAACATAACTTGAGTTTCTAACAAAACTTTTCTTAAGTTTGATATAACAGGAGCGTAGGTAATGGGATAGAAAAGAAACAACACCGAGAATAAGTAAATTCAATTTGTGGCAAATATTATGTTTTATCAGATAAGATAATTAACAAAAAAGTAAGAAACCTTGCTAGATTTTTGTGATTTAAATTTTTATAACTACAGGGTGTCCGCCGGAAACATTAGTCATATTTAGCAGTCGTGAAGTAGGCATGTGGCAAATTTATTATAGAAAAATATTCGATAAACCAACGTATTTTAATCTTTACAACATTATATCAAATTCAATCATCGATTACGTCACAGTGTTGAGAAAGTTACGTGAAATTTTTGGAGAAACAACTTGCCAATAAAACGAATTATTTATCGTGTAGTGAATGATTGCGAAGAAAGGGCTGTTAAGTCCCAGCATGGATCACAACGTACTGCAAGAGTGGCTAAAAACATTACTGCTGTTCAAGAAAGTGTTCAAAACAATCCATCAACCTCAATTCGATGCCGTGTTCAGGAGCTTTATCTTCAAAGAGCAACTTTGGCCACAATTTTGCACAAGTATTTGCATTTGTTTCCATTTAAGATTCAAGTGACACAGGAGCTTCTTCCACAAGACCATTTATGCTGCCGTACATACGCAAATAGGATGTTACAAGTCGCCCATGCAAACGCGATTTTTATGAAAATATCATAATGAGTGACGAGGTACATTTTTATTTAAATGGATCTGTGAATTAACGGAAAAGTCGGTTCTGGGCAATCGAAAACCCTGAAATTATTAATAAGCCAACTTTGCATCCATTATCGATATTGATTATTGAGGGGCAAAGCACTGCTCGATGGCCATTTCGTTACCGCTTACTTAACTCTTAAGGTAACGAAATGGCCATCGAGCCGTGCTTTGACCCTCAATAATCAATATCGGTAATTAATTCGATTTTCGACATAAGCTCAAGCTATCTTATGCACATTATAGTTGGGCCTTAATGTTTACATTTTTAATACCAGCCCGTATCATGATTTTACAACGTTAATAATAATATTTTATAGTAATAACATTCTGCAACGAATACTATGTTTAAAATACAATAATATTAAAAATAATATGATCATAACATTATAAAATAATATGAAACTAATTATGAGATAATTTTTCTTTTAATCTTTTAATTTGTTTTAGAATTTTTTTTTTTAAATACTTTTATGTAGTTGCTTTTAACTTTTATTTATTGGGACAACAATTTCTAAATTTTAGTTTTTTCTCCTATTTTATTTTCGTTTTGGTTCTTACGACTGGGATAACCATTAAAAATAACTAAACTAACTAAATTTTGCCTGGCTTGTAACAGGAGGAATCAACAAAACTTTATCTACTTCCTTCTTAACCTTTTGTCTTGTCTCCGGTAAAGTCCTCAATATAGAATAAATAATAATCGTTAGCTGTAATTTGTATACCTGCATCTCCTTGGTATGAAAAGACACCTATCTTTAATATCCTGTCATCTGTTAAAGCTTGCACGTCTCTAACTATTTTTATAACGTTAGGAAGTAGACCAGCACCCACAAACTCGTTTTATCGAGTCCCAGCTTTTGGAGTTGTCAGTAGTACACTGGCGCTCCTCTTCTCCAGCTTTTAGAATTACTAAGTTCACCAGTTCGTGTACATGTGTAGATAAGGCGTATTTACTTGAATGTGCATTTTAGCAGCCTTCCTAATTGACTACGAGTTGCTGCCTTCTGTTACTTTTTCAGGCTTATAAAGCTGAAAGCTTTCACAAGGGGCTTGCAACTAGACTTGAACCGGCATAACAGGATCAAGATTAAACTCCAACCTCAAGCCAAAGAATTTTGGTTGGACTTTGTTTCATTTTTTAGAATCGTAACCTCTTTACTTCTGAACTGATCTGCTCGCTCATCAAAATTTTCTTATCATCTGTGTAACGATTTCCTTCGTTTTACTTTTTTCACTAGAGTAAACTTAGAGACTACTTCAATCGTAGACTCGCTTGGGACCGCTTAGATATAAATTATCATCGCTAATTAATTCTATATAAAGCAGCATATACAATGAGATTATAATGTCGATCATGTATCCAGAGGGCTGGATGATACCAGAAATCAAGCCTTTTTCCCCGTCGTATTATGCACCACAGTACAAAAAATTAAATTTAAAAAATCAACTTATTAAAAATGTACTATTAATTAGAAACTTCCAACGACAGATATGTGTAACGGCGTGTCTGGTTTCAGTGTGTGTAGAGCAAATTCGCTGTCGTTAAACAAAACTTCAGTTGAAGTTAAAATAAAAATTGACTTAAAAATGGATAGAAAAATCTTTTTAAATTTTGAATATTAAATATCCTTTTTTTAAACATTGCAACGTCTCTGGCTTATACCAGCTCTAACCCAAAAAACAAAAAAAAATCAAATTTTTTTCAAATGCATTTTTATTCATGCACAATGATGACGATTCACTGAAGAGGTTTTCTATATTTCGTTTCATTTTATTTTTTTTAATTTTAAGTTTCGTCTACCAATCCGGAAGTATATGGCGCAGAGTAAAATTACTTTTTTATCTGCTGGCCAAAGTGACTGACGACTTCTCACTCTATTTTTAGGGGCGACATGGCATGAAGGCAAGTGGTCGTTTCAAGTGCTTCGTATTATTGTAGCATTATTTTTTCTTACTGTCTGTTTGTAAGTTTCTTTAGTCATAAAACTTAAGTATCCTACAAAGAAAAATGTATAAAATACAAGAAAATAAATATAAAAATGAACACAAACATCAAAATAGATGAACAAGGACAATAATTTGAGAGAAACATTAAGAATTTTTTTTCCTTAAGGAAAACAAGTTTTGAAACTATTAAGCTTTGCAGAAAATAAAGAAGGTTTTAAACAAACTTTAAAAGTGATATAGATTACTATGAAAATATTTGCTACAAGAGAATCATATTGAAGAAAATTTGAAATCAGCTCTTGAGATTTTAGACACAGTTTGATTCGTATATTTTACAGGTTTGAAGACCTCTAACCCTCTTTCAGTAAAATAGCAAACACTTGTAATTTATTAAGGTATTTAAGAGACGTTATACTTTATTATCATAAGCTTAATTTAGCTTCGATTTTTTTTTCTTTTTGCTCACAACTTTTTGTTTCTTTTACAAATTGCATTTTAAGTCCTTGTTTTAATAATCCTTCCTTTAACGTGCTTCATAGGCAAAACATTCCTTTATCTCATTAACATGTTTGCCTTCCAATTACACCAATAAAAGTAATTTTATAAAACTGTTTTCCTTAATTTTCATTAAAAATGCATACAAGGAATACATGACGCATATATTAATGACACATAAGCAGCACGTAATTTCTTAAACACACATATCGTTTTCTTCTTTTCTTGTTTAATAACCAAGACTGTTGCTTAATTATTTTAAAATCTAAAATGAGAAAAACAAAGAAATCTTTGCTAATTTTCAGCCTGACTGCATTGTTTATTCTTGTCGCGAGTCGCTTCTTTATGGTGTCTATTGTTGCTGAATAAAATGGAGAAATTTCTGAGTCAGTGGTAAGAGTGATAGAAAGCGTGGGTTAACAGTTTGCTTTATAATACTTAGTTATGAGAAGATGATGAAACCATTTGCATGTGATATTTGTATGAGAGGAGTCTGGCTAATTGTCGTTGCCATTGGTGTTGATGGGCTTGTTTAAGAAGGGCTGAGCAAGGCCCAGAAAAAATGTAGCTCTCAAAGATTTTTCTCTGCTATTGATTGTCGCAAATATATAAATTAATTTGATAAAACAAAAACAAAAACAAAACATAACTTGTTACTACTTTAATTTACAATCCCTTTTGTAACGTGTGGCATCTATTTAAACCTCGTTTTCGCTAATTGAATTGTGAACATCGTGAACGCAATCACCTCTATTCTGCGTTTCGATTAAGTCTCCGCATTCAGTTCCGTTGCGATCGAAAATTGGTATTCTAAAGAAAAACGAAATCGAAAGAAAAAGAAGAAGACAACAATGCTTACAAAATTAATAGCATCACTGTTTGTTATCATTTTCATAAACAAATATCAAATTTAATACAAAAAGTTTTGTATGAAAACATAATTAAAAATAAATAAATTCTTGATAAATGCTCGTCATTTCCCTTTTGTTTGATGACAACTTCTTCTTTTTGTAGCGCTTCCAATAAATTGATATTAATTTCTGCAATAATTATGCACAAGCCATACTTACTTTTTTCCATGCACTGACATTCTATTTTGGAGGACCGAGCGCACTGAGGATTCCTGAAACTCCCTCCCATAAAGCTGCTTCTTCTTCCTTTTATCGCTGGTGGTATCCATATGAATATCTGCTATAGATGCCACTGTTATGGTGTTGTTGTTTTTAACCTGTAATACATAAAAAAAACACATCACATTCGGGTACAAAAATTAACAATTTAAAACAAAAAAAAGTTATTAAATAAATAATTTAATTAAAAATAATTTTAAGTGTTTCTTTAAATCGTTTCTAAACATTTTTATCTAATTTTCTACTTAAATCTTTTTCAATTTTTAAATTTTGAACTAAAAAGCACAAATAAAGAAAACCCCTCCGTTAAGAAAAACTGAGTAAAACGGAGCTCCGATCGTAATGCAGAATAAATACAATCGAGAGAAACTGAGCGGAATCAAAGCACAGAATACCAAAGTTGCAAGACGGAGATAATTTCAATTTGAATCGAAACGCAGAATAGGGGTAAATATATCGATCCATTGTCGAAATAAAACGTGACCATTTTTCGTTTAAAGTTTTATTTTCTAATAACAAACAATTCGGTGATGTTCTAATAAAATATATGACGTCATAAAGTAAATATCGGATTACAGTGGAGAAGGTATATTCCTGTAGTCATTCTTGGATTGCTCATCAGTCTTAAACATTTTATTAAAAAAACTTGATTGTCAAATTTTGTTATGAGTTGACAACACTTCACAGCATTTTATTTTGGCATTGTGTTGAAAACTAATTTTTTTTAATTTCCTAAAAAACTTGAAATTATCCTTCATTGAAAGAAAAATATGTTCATAGATTTTGGCCTTCATCCATATAAGATGGAGTCGTTACAAAAATACAAGTCACGGTATTGTAACTGCGGTATTTCGTAACTGATCCGATATTTTATCACAAAAAAAGTTCTGTTCAGCGATGAGCCTAATTCTTGGCTTGGCGGGTTTGTTAATAAACAAAATTGTCACTTGTGGAGTGAAATCAGGCCATAACAGACCCTTCAAACTCCACTACATGTAGAAAAATTAATCGATTCATGTAAACGTTTGTGGCATCATTGGACCTTATTTCTTTGAAAAAAAGCAGGAGTTCAATCACGGTCAATGGGTATCATTACCCCACCGTCATCAATGATTGTTTGTTTTAAAATATTGATGAAATCGATCTGAGCGAGATGTGGTTACAATAGGATAGCTTTATGAATCTTAAGGTGACGGCAACCATCAACTTATTTAAATCAAATTTTGGTGTTATTTTAGATAAATGGACGAATAAATTTGACTCTAAGGTTATGCAGTTTGACACCTCTCACTCATTACCTTTATGGCCATGAGATAATAAAAGGTCACCAAAAAACGCGCCTACATGTTTCTTTAAAATAAAACACAAACTATTTGCAATTTTTTCAATCTGTTTTTTTTTTTTTTTTATTAAAAGTATGATCCATTACAATTATAAGTGGAATAGAATATCATTCAAATGTCCACCATGACTGCGTCTGCAGACATCAATCCGAATATCGAAATTTTCAATGACTTTCCGACATGTTGCTGGTGTTATTTCACGAATTGCAACTTGAATGTTTTTCTTTAGATCATTAATTGTTTGCGGCTTGTTAGCATACACTCGACTTTTCAAAAAACCCCACAAAAAAAATCTTATGGTGTTAGATCACATGACCTTAGAGGCCAATTGAAATCTGCATTTCGTTGAATTACACGTTGAGGAAATTTTGATCGCAAAAGCGTTACGTTTTCTCGAGTTGTGTGACATGTAGCACCGTCTTGCTGGAAATAGACGTCAGACACATCAATATGATTCAACTGTGTCCATAAAAAGTCTCTCAACATTGATTGGTATCGCTCGGCATTCACAGTAACAGCATTTCCAGCATCATCTTCGAAGAAAAATGGCCCAATGATTCCATTTACCATTTAAAATGCACACCAAACAGTAACTTTTAGTGGGTGTAGAGATTTTTCATGAATAACACGAGGATTTTCATCACCCCAGATACGACAATTTTGCTTATTGCCGAATCCATCCATTCTGAAATGAGCTTCGTCACTAAACAAAATTTTGCTTGAAAACAATGGATCTGTTGTTCGTTGTTCAATAATCCAACGACGTGTACCTGTCCATGGTTAAGACTGTACTACCTTCTAATAAAACAAAATGGCTTATGTCATTTAAAAAGAGGTCACGTGTAAAAATTGTATAGTGCTGACATCTAGGCGTCACATTTGGATGACCCTTTATTTATATGTATATATTCTGAGTCTGTATGCATAGCAAAGTCGATTGTGCGATATCCGTCTGTTCGTCCGTGTTCGGGTTGAAATCAACCTTGAGGTAGAAAAAATTTTAACCGATCAGTCATAGTTTTGAAAAGAGATAGAGTGGGAGAGAGAGAGAAAAGCAGACTGGCAAATCAGCATTTCTATAAATGTTTCATAGTCGAACTGTCTTAAGGAAAGGGAGAAACTGCTCTGCTTTTAAAACCATTAAAGAAAAACTCTAGATATTTTCAACACTACTGCACGATTTATTTTTAAGTGATTGCTTCAACATATAACAGATTTCAGAGATGGAGAACTTAATAAAGCTTTGATTTATGTTAACAATAATTACAAGTTTTAAACAATCTCTCATAAAAAAGCTTAATTCCCAAAAATATAAAATTTCATACTCCATACTTTTGTTGCATTAATCTCTTTAACACCCCAAAATAAGGAAATTAAAAAAAAAATAAAAACAACATTAAAGCTACACAAAAGAGTTAAATGTTATCATGACACTTACAACAGTGATGTTTTGGTTTGTGTTTTTTTTTTCTTTTTTTTTTTTGTTGTAAGAAGAAACGCAAGTAAAATCTTAAAAACAACTTAACTTTTGTATTTTCATATTAAAAATTTTTCTGTTCACGTAAACAACAGGATGAATACAAAAATCTTCGGGTTGTTTTTTAAAACCTGCAGGATGTAGTTCAGTTTTTCTTAACATGATGACAATGTAGAGTTCAATTACTTGAAAACTTGACGAAATGTTTAACCTCTGCTTGAATTCTAATGAAGATAAAGTAAGCTGTTGTTTTTGTTATTGTTAATATGCGTTTGTTAAACTTTTCTTTCTTTAACATATTTTAGTTAGGGTGTGTGTGTGTTTAAGGAAATGTTCTGAAAGATGATAAACACCCGAAAAATTTTGTTAGTTAAATTATTTAGATTCTTTTAAGCGCTTGAATATTTTCTGAGGAAACGATATTTGCTCAAGCGATAAACGCTTGGCTCTTTAAGCCAGTGTAACTCCATGCTAGCTCTTGGGCGATATGGTATGTTGGCGATGTCTAAAATTCGAATTCTACCCAGAAGGCAAAATCACTAGAAAGTTACATTTTCAACAGTATGATTTGATTTATACAAATCTGGTTGTACTCTTAAAGCAACCTACTTTTGACGACTTTCAAATTTTTGCAAAGATTTAGGGATTTTTGATTTAAAATTATTTTATCTTTAGAGAAATTTTAATATTTTAATTAAATATTAAAATATTAATTTATTTTTTCGCTATAATGATATTTTATATAAAAATTCTTTACTATTTTTTTAGAATGAAAACAATTTTTTCGAACCATTTGTTTTAGCAGTCTTAACCTTTTTCTTTAAAAGTTTGAGCTTCGACAGAATTTACAATTTTAATAATTTTAAAAATACGGTTGTTAAAGCAAATTTGAGTCTTGTTAGCTTAAAACTTCAATTACTGTCAATTTTTTTCGTAATGTAATCACAACGTGGTATTGGTACGGTACCACTAAATTGTCAAATTTTTCAAGCGAAATAGCTAAAGTTGCTAAAAATTTTCGCAAGTTTGAACAGAGTACTTACCTTTCCTCACAAAACAAGTGCAGCAAACATTATTTCACAGTCGGGAAAAATTGTTGCGAGAAACATTTTACTGTTTCTAAACATGAAGCAAGCAACATTTCGTGATTTCTCACTAATTAAACAGAGTACAACTTGAGCAACGAAATATTTTATTTCAAGCTGATTTTTATGTGGGATTTTGATAGCAGTTGCTAGTGTTATTAAAATAGAATTGATATGTTAAGATAAACAGCTGTCAGAGAGATTCTTACCTCAAATAATTAAACAAGTACTTTTACAGCAGCAATACTTTATGTCGTGTCTGTACCAAAAGTTACGAAAATTTGGGCAAATATATCAAAATTATACATGTTACGTGTTGCCTTTAAAAGTTAAAAAATTGTTAAAATGTAACCAATCGGCAACACTGACGTTTACGTACTATTCGAAGCCCTTGCTCGTCATGAGAATTAGTCCTCTTTTATACACGTCAACTTTACTTGATTAGTTTTTGATTAATTTTCTTTTGGACCTGCATTTGTGTCCACACACACCGTCAAGTTTGTTTCATCAAGTTTCGTTTTCTTTGCTTTCAACTTCTGCAACTTCTATTCTGCAGCCAACTTCAAGTATAAAATTTTTTTAAACTTGATGGTCGGTCAGGTTTGTACCTCTTTCTATTCTCTTCTCCTTTTTCTTCCAAAAACTCAAGACTTTTTGAATGATTCTTCAAACCCTAAACAGAATATTATTTATATTTTAGAGAAGTAATTGCACATTGGGTTTTTGGTAAAAGATTGATTTTTTGCGAACATTTAAAAAATTTTTTCTTGTAGTCAGCGTTGCCATGGTGTTTACTTTTAGTCAATAAAAATTATAAATAAATTATTTCTTTTTTTAATGTGTAGATGTGTACTTTTATTTTATTTACTTTTTCAACTAAACCATATTTTTTAACTGCTAATTTTTTAAATACGTAATAAAATCATCCCTTCTTCAGATGGGGGATTTTCCTACAAATTAAAAAGGAAAGGGTTTGAGAGACTTACGATTTTAGTGCTGTGGCTCTATTGCCGCAACAGAAAAAAATTTTTAAATCGAAAAAGTAACTACAGAGATAAAGCATTTAAGATCCTTAAAACAGCGCCGCCTATCGTGTTCAATCTATCAAACGTTTCATCAATTTTTATATAATTTACCCATATTTGTACCAAGTCTGCCTGTACAATTTTTAAAGAATTTTTACACGAAATAATTTTCGTGCCAGGCTTTTTAAAATTTTTCTTTACATAAGAACTACCCTCGTATCATTTAAATAAAAAAATATTATCTATATCAGTCCAACCTTTCTCAAGCTATGTCGTTAGCAACGAACATTATTTCATTTTTTGTTTTGAAATGTAAAAAAGATTAATAAAATCAAATTACAAATTTATTTTAAAATAATTTCAAACACATTTTAATTTTTTTTCATTTGGTAGCTTTTTTAAGAAATCTTGGTTGTACAAATTTTTTAGTAGTGGCATCACTGCTCGCAGTTCAAGGAACTTTCATAATCTCTTTTCAAAGTGACTCCGGCAGCATGGTTACATTATTATTATGTTAATCCAAGTGCTAATGGAGTACTGAAAGGGATTTTTAGGGCTTAATCATTGGCGTAACAGACTAGTCAAAGAGACAAAAAGATTTGTGCTGTGTCTAAAATTAAAATCGTAGTGAAATATTATTACGCACTACTTCACCGTTTGGTTAGTATTTAGTACCTTAAAAGTACAATGCGGAGACTAATAAAGAAGAAATTCGAAACAAAATGCCCTTTCACTAAAAAAAATCGTTCTACCATGAAGATAACGCACGAGAGTCTCGATTTAAGTTTCGAATTATTGCCGGACCAATCCCCAAAAAAAAAAAATTCAACTGACAAAATAAAAAAATTATTGCCGCACCATTTGTTTAAATAAAAATCGATCGGCTGATTAAATTTGATAGGAATGAAGAAGATTTTTTCAAGCTCCTTCCGAATTATTGCCATACCATTTCCCTTCCCCCCACCAACAAAAAAAGGTTCACTTCGGTAAAATAAATTTGATAAAAAAAAGAAGAAGACTTTTTTATGAGAGACCTTAAGAATAGCTCTTTATACATCGCTGACTTAAGAGAAGACACTCTTTAAAAATTCAAAAGTCTGTACGTCTATAAGAACTTAATTAGGAATTAAATTTATTTCGTATCAATTAAAATTTCTAGTGTATTTTTCTCTACACTTTAACTACTTGAGATATTTTGCAGCTAAACACAACTCCCATTACAAAAGACTAAAAATCTGTAACATGTTAAATGTTTTTTGTTTTTTTTACATTTTTGATATGTACATGCACTGAACGAACAAACATGTTCCTTGTCGCTGTTGTTTACCTGATTAAGTTTTATCCGAGGCGGAGTTAACATTCTGCATTAGAATAAGAATTCTGCTCCTCATTAGACTCATTGTCAGTATCAGGATGTTCGATGTCATAACCGGAGTTGTGTCAAAAAGTTTTCTTCCTCTTGTTTTGTTTTCCATTTTTCTTCAAGAAACTGTTTGTTTTTTTACCTGCCTCGTTTGTAGGTGTCACATGTTTAGGGAGTTTTAGTTGAAAGCTTCTATTCGCATGTTTCTTCTTTCATGTCGACATGGTAGATATGTTTTGTTTTTCATATGAAGACAAATATTTTTCTGGCATTTTGAAATGTTTTCTTTTTGGGATGTTTTGTTTTTCATTTTTTTTTTTGTGTGCGGTTTAAATATTATTCCCAAAACTCGCATAAATATTTATGACAGTTGTCTAAAGTAAATGAATGTAAGAATAAGATGGTGTTAAAAACATCAGAATGCATTATTAACGTACATGTTTAAAATTTTCTTGTCTAACAACTTTTTATTCATTAAAACTATACAAAGCACATGTTTGGAAGGAAAGCGCCAGATGTTTAAAAAATTCGCAATCTTTTAAACATTTTTTCATATTGTTCACATGGATTTGGGATATGTAGTTTTTCATTATAAAACAAATTCATCTATTTATTTTAAAGTAAAATATACTAAATTTGTCGGAAATTATTTATTACCAAGTTATAATTTTACATCACTTAATTCGAATTTTTTTAGCACAACTCCTTTTATTAGATGAAGCTATTGACTGATTTCGCTGCCATTTTTAATTACAATGTCAAAAACTGTTTAAATACGTAAGGTAATTTTTTGAGAAATAATTCTAATTGCCACAAGATCAAAACACATTAAGATATTCTTACAAAATTGAAATTGTACAGATAAAAGAGTTCTTGATCAAATCTGTACATAAAATAAAACTGCAACGGAGTTTTTTCTGTACATGAAATATTTTTTGAAAATTTTAAAGTTGGGGTAGGTAGTAATCGATATAGAACATAGAATGTTGCTGCTGTAGTCATGGTGGTAGGCACGTTGACTTAAAATCTGGTTTGCCAGTGTTCAACTCCTGCAGCAATCAGGATTATCATTACAATATGGAGCCTCCTTCTGCTGTAAAAATTCATAGCATATTCGCCGGCAAAGTCAAAATACTAATAAAATTACTATATATTTCTCCTTTCACCACCTATCTCACCACTTATCGATTCCTTTGGAATTTAGCACTATTACGAGAAATAACTAAATTTGTTGTGCTTGAAGTGCTACTTCTCTTTTAAAAAAAACTCCTATTTTTGGAATTTTTGTCTGTCTGTGTTCGCATCATGAAAAACTACTGCATGGATTTAAAAACAATTATATGAGGAGGTTCCTAAGAACCTTTTCCTTAAAATAAGTTATTTCGTAAAGAAAATAGAGATACAAGTGTGAAAACACTCAATTTTATTGGTATAATGGAATGAATGTTTTAAACTCATTTTCGAATTTTAAGAAAATTAGAAATGACACTCAGACATATTTTTGGGCACTGCCAGTGGTAAAATCAAATTAAAATTTTTCAAAAATGTCCCAAAAATTGATTTTTTTTTTTTTTTTTTGCCTTAATTAAACACGGGGCTGCCAAATCCTTTGCGGATTAGGTAGCCAACAATTAAAGATTTATAAATTGGTTTACATTTAAACTTTTTTAATCAGTGCTTTCTACTCCGAGGAATTTCACAATAATTTATAAATTTGGTTTCCCGAAAAACGGTATTTTTTACATTTTCCCAATCTAGAGGCTTGTAACTTGTAACTTTTTGATGAAAATCTTTATCAGAACAAAACTCAAAACTTGTTTATTGTAAATTGTATTAAGAATATAGCACGTTAAATATTTGAGCTTGCAGCTAGATAAAAGACGTACATGGATAGACCATGTTAAAGCTAAGAGAAAACAACTTGATACAAAATTAAAAAATTACACTGGCTAATTGGTCTAAGATCTGAGTTAAGCTTAGGAAATAAGATTATTTTATAAATAACTATATTAAAACCTGTGTGGACGTACGGAATCCAACTCTGGGGAACAACGAATCAGTCAAATGTTAAGATTCTTTAAAGGTTTCAGTCAAAGACCCTTAAAGTAATTGCCAATGCTTTTTTGTTTGTGTCAAACAAAACTTTTCCTAACGATTTTAATGTTCCAAATGTTAAAGATGAAATAAAAAAATATAGTGGCAGATACGTAAGAAGACTTAGTAATAACGTAAATATCTTAGCCGTTTGTTTGTTAGATCTATCAAATGAAATTAGGAGGCTTAAAAGACACCATGTTAAATCTCCCGTTTAGGGAATAGTTAAAGGCAACTTTATTTTAACTATATATTAAATTAAAGATATAATAATAATGTTATATTTAGTTTAATTATCTCGGCTTTGTATTTTTTATGGTTCGTGTTTTAATACAGAACAAGAACTTCGGTTATTAACTTATAATTTAGCAAATTTGCTTAATATTGAATAAAAGATTTCAAATAAAAGTAAACAGTTCTACTACACATGCCCAAAAATAATAATCCGATCGTTAGTAAGTACACCACGCCAAAAAAAATAAGTTCAGGTCGGCCAAATTAAAAAAAAAAATGTAAACCCATTTTCTCCTAAACTAAAAAAGATGACTTATATATTTTATGCAGACATTTTCAAGGTCAAAGTAAATTAAAAAAAAATTACACTTGAGTTAAAAGAAAACTTTTTAATATGTTTCCAAAAAATTATATGTCCGAGGTACCCAACTCTTGAGATTACCCAGAAGCCATCCTTTACCCTTGGTGGCCCATCGTTAGCGGCTCTACTCACCTCTGCTTTGCATCTGTGAAATATTTAAAAAATAATAAAATAAATAAATAAAAATATTTTAAGTAGTTCATGAGGTGGAAGAAAGCAAACTATGAGTTTTGGCCACTGAGTTTGCGCTGTCTGATTGTCGCCATTTTGAGTTTTAAAACAGACCATGTAGTCGATATTACTCGGAGCGAAAGGAACGAAATATCGCCACAGCCATCTCATTTTGTTTTTCCCAGATATTCGTTCTTTCATAAAAAAAAACTTGGTTCTCACAACGTTTTTAAAATAAAGACCATAGTCCTTCTTAATATGCAAATTTTACACTGTTCGCCGTCGTAAAATATTAAGCCTAAAAATATTTTGTTCAAATGGGTAACCTTAAAATTTTAATTTCTTTACCTGAAGCCAAAAGGGGGATTAATGCCTTGTATATTCGTATGAGCAGTTTTTTAAAAATATATTTTTAATAATTTTATATACTCTTTGTTGTTGATGATTATTGAGACTTTTATTTTTTTTTTATTTTTGTGCACTCTTCTTGTCAGTGTAGGAGCCTAACTGCAGCATTGTGTGGGGCATCCTTAAAAGAAACTACAGCATTCTGCTACATTCAGTTGTCCACCAGTCCTAACTGTTTAAACAGGCCAACTAAAACTTATAACATTTTGTTCTTATTACTCATCTGGTACCCAATTGGTAATTAACAAAATCCTTGTTTATATTAAATCTCACCCTGTAATAGCACTTTCAGACTATCGACCTTCTTTCTAATTGTGAACACTTGTCTAAGGCTAAGGTCCTTTTTAATATGTGTTTCTCCTAAACCTAATGTTAGTCAGGCCTGGATAGATCGACTGGTATCGCTCAACCCATTATCGGCCGAAGGACTTCTCATAGTACATTTAGTTAAGGCAAATTCGACCTTTATGACTGCTTTTCGACGGCCTTGTGTGCCTGTTTACTTTACCCATATGTCGATTTAAACTAAAAGAAATATCAACATTCCTCCCTATTCTTTTCCAAAATCACTATCATTATTCTTATTGTTGTTACTTTCTAACAAACAATTTAACATTGATTTTAGTTGCTTCATTTTTAAAGGAATAGTTACCTGATGTAACCATCATAGTAGTTGCAAAGCAATTTTGTACTCCAACATGCAAGAACAACTTTGCAAATTTATTATTATTTTCATCGTAATCGTAAACACACATAAACACAAAACGGAAAAAAGGATAATGGCTTAACATAAACATACATGTACATGTATGTACTTGCTTAGATGTGTATGTAACTGACTACAAACTACTGTTAGTACTTTCGGTGAATTAGCAGTTGTTTTGTTCGAAACCATACGAGCGCAACCAACCAGCCAATATCATCATTTTCGAAAGCGTTTGACAACAAAACAAAGTTGAAGAAATCCAAGACATTTAGGTCGTTACAAGAAAAATTGCAGCAAAACAACATCGTATATTTGTGACATATACAATAGAAGAAAAGCGCTCATTATATTACGTGTACTTGCAGTCGGTGTATTTTGCTAATCTTTATTAGAAGAGATACTTTTTAGTTGATACTTTTTGTTTTGTCATGTAAGAAACATAAAATTTTATTTCTTCCTCCCTTTAGTAAGGTTTATGCGTTTTATATATTGAATTTATTATCGAAAGAGTTTTAACGAGAGCTCTTGAAAAAATGCACAACATTTTTTTGAATAGAGAAAAATTTTATTTCAAGTTACAAATCGGGTTAAATCAGATTGTGTCTAATGGGCTAGTCATGTCTGCAGCCCATTATCAGCACCAATTAATAATTTGTTGTGAACGCTTTTATTTTTCATGGTCACATGTGGAGTCAACAGCAGGCAAAGTGCTTATGACAATTCACCTAAAAAGTAGATTGTAGGCTTCCAGTATTATCAAAATATTTTTCAACAATAAAAATGCATTTTCTCTACAGTAAAATGAAGCAATATTATTTAACTGTTTGCTGTATTACGTTTTAAATAGCAGAATGATTGCTATATTGCAACTACTATTTTTTATTTTAGGCGAGTTAAAACGTCTAAATTTCTTTAATATGGAAAGATCTGGCAGCTTATATTAGTAATTGTTTATTTTATAAAGATATATTAGATTGTATACTTCCATTATTTGCAAAATATTGTTCCCTAGCACAACGAAACAATCTAACCTACGTTAACCGTTAGCTTTATTCCTTTTTAAATAGCAGAAGGCAGAGATGAGACGATCTGAAAAAGATAAGAGTCACGAATAATGTCATCCAACTCATTGCTATATCACAACATTGATTTTTAAATTTAGACGAATTAAAACGTCTATATTTTTTTAATATAGAAAGATCTAGTAGCTTATTTTCGTAACTGTTTCTTTTATATAGCTAGATTAGATTGTATACTTCCATTATTTGCAAAATATTGTTCGACTATGAAACAGCATTTCTCTCTAGTGAAATGAATCAATCTAAACTACCTTAACTGTTAGCTTTATTGCTTTTTAAATAGCAAGAGACAAAGATGCGGCGAATTGAAAAATCTCATCCAACTGATTGCTTTTCGCAACTATTTTTTTAGTTTTATGCGAGTTAAAACGTCTAAATTTCTTAATTATGGAAAGATCTGGCAGCTTATTTTAGTAATTGTTTCTTTTATATAGCTAGATTAGATTGTATATTTCCATTACTAGCAAAATATTGTTCAACAATGAAACAGCGTTTGTCTCTAGTGAAATGAATCAATCACACCTACCTGTTAACTGTTAACTTTCTTCCTGTTTAAATAGCAGAAGGCAGAGATGCGACGAAATAAAAAAGAAAATAATCACAAATAAACCTTATCAAACTGAGTGATTTATTTCTACTATTTTTTTAATTTTTAGGCGATTTTAAACGTCTAAATTTCTTTAATATGGAAAGATCTGTCAGCATATTTTTTAAATTGTTTGTTTTATATAACAAGATTTGATAATATACTGCCATTATTTTCAAAATATTGCCCAACAATGAGAAAGGGTTTCTCTCTAGTGAAATTAATCAAGCTAACCTACCTTAACTTTTTTTCTTTTTTAAATAGCAGAAGGCAGAGATTGGATGAACGGTATAGATAAGCAAAGAAAATAATTACGAATAAATGTGAAAAATGGCTATATCGCAACTGTTATTTTTTTATTATAGACGAGTAAAAACGTCTAAATTCCTGTAATATGGAAAGATCTGGCAGCAAAATTTTTAAAAGTTGTTTCTTTTGTATAGCCAGAATTCTGCGATAACTATACGAAAGTGATTGCATTGCCTTCTGGATCCTTTTTATGTTTTGAATAGCATAGCGGGGCCAAAAAGAATTTTTTTGTTGTTGTTGATGAATTTTAAAGATTATTTTTGTTTTAGTGGTATAAATGTACTGAATTATCTTTCATGACAATATCCGGCACTTTAACAGATCAAGTGAAATAAAAACTTAGCCAAAGCTATTTAAAAATTTTAAATTCTTTTTGTTAAGGACAACATTTCCAAATACTATATTTTTTGACCTGTCATCCAATTTTTTTATTTGAATTGATTTTTTTTTTGCTATTTGTGCAAAACTTTTATTGTTTTCGTGTCAACTATTGAATTTAATTTGTGTTTTAAAATTGGTCATTTGTCCACAAACTCCTTATTTACCCCGCTTCCCTTTAAGCTGCTTGGAACAATAAGATAAAAAGGATTTAACATACTTTGTTGAATGAAAAGGCTACACTGCCATTTTTCAACGACACGTTTTGATTTCTCTCCAAAAAGAACGTGACTGGAAAAATTTTGCTTACAATTTCTAATAACTTTGATTTAATCTAATTACAAACACAAAAAGGTAGAAACGAGTGCACACAAAATTTTTAAATTTAATTTTGATTGTAATGAAATAGAACTTTGTAGGAAAATTTTTCTGTTAAATACAAGTGTCCAAAGAAACACGTGTTAAATATATTTATTAATTTTTTTTTTCTAGGCATTCCATGAAAATGCACCACTTAGCACATCATGTATCGGACTCAACGGCAAAAGAAGACGGTCATCTTTTTAAATGTACTCATGAGAAATGTACATATACTTCGGTTAGTAAATCTTTGCTTGCCATACATTTAAATTCACATTCAATGGAAAGTTTTAAATGCACGGAGAAGAATTGCAATTATGTGGGCAAAAGTAAATTACATTTGAAAAGGTAAGTTTTTAATGATGAGGGAAGTTAATATGTTTTAATAAATTCATATAAAGGACATTAAGTGCTTATAAAATATATGTATGTAGGTTTTTGAAAATTACAATCCTTACAAAAATAGGATGTTAATGTGAAATTTGTATTCGCCTTAACCCTTTCGGGACTACTGGGATAATACGTCCCAGCAATTTTCAAACTGTCTTTTTTCTTTATTTTCAACGCAATCGCCAGGGAGGTAGAACTGCCAAACGTCCAAAAACGGATAGCATCAATATTGGAGACCACTTGCCAGTAGAGCAAGAGAAGCGTTGTCGCTGTGTCCGCTGTTCTTCACTTGGCATAGAAAAGCGAACAAAGATGATATGCTCAGATTGTAACAACGCCTTATGTTAAAAGTGTTTTGGGCCATTCCACAAATAAATACCTAATTACATTCCTAAAATGTTAAAAATAAATGTAAACTTTTATCTCAATCTAATAATATATATATTTTAGTTGTCTTTTTAATTTCGAATCGCTCTTCGAGAACACTGATTGTGATTTTATGCCCGATGAAAACACTTGTTGGGATTATATGTCCCAGGATAAAAGGACGAATTTAAAATTTTTAAGTATGGAGAACATAATACTTTTATCATACCTTTTAGAATATGAAAAAAATTTTACCATACATAATTTGGTTTGCAAAATAAAACTCCGTCCCGAAAGGGTTAAAGTAAAATTGGTATCATAAATTTCTTTTCAAATATTTGTTTCCGTAATTGAACAGCTGCTCTAAGTAATTAATCTATCAGTGCACATTGAATGTAAATAAGAAGAATAAGCTCTATAAAAACTGTTTAATTGATGTTTAAAAACAAATAACAAAATTTTCAGGTACGAATTACTGCAAGAACTTTTAGTCAGGGCTTTCATGGAACATTTAACACCTTGACATTGTTACTGACCCACTTCAATAAAATTAATTTTTGTATTAGATTTATTGTACAAATTCTAAACAAAATATCTGCATTTTAACACTTATGGCCAGGATTCACTCAAAATGCATGATAGTGTGGACTAAAAGTGTATGTGTGTGACAGATTTTTGACAGATCTGTACGATTTTATAATATTTTGAAATAATGCATAAAATATTTCTTTTTATGCGATCAAAGTTGATTTTTTTAAGATGAGAAGAAAAAAACAACAAAATATTAAACCCATATGTTTTTTGAATCTTTTTTGTACAATAGTGTGGCACTTACGACGCCATTTTGAAACAATTTTTAAAGTATGACAGAATTCTGTCAGATTTTTATGTGATTAAATTGTACGATTGTGTATGATAGTGAGTCCTGGCCTTAAATAGACTAAAATGTATTTATTATAGTTCACTTACTTGTGCTGCCATATTTATTTTAGTGTGCAGAATTCAAAACATGCATGTTTGTTTAGATTTGTCATTTAATAAAAACAATTTTATTAATTTTACTCTAAGCAGAAGAATATTTTTTTTTTTTAATTTTACTATAGAGTGTTTTTTTAAAGTTTCACTTACCGACAGTAATAAAACTGCCATGCGGTTATTAGATCTGGCAACTGTATAACCATTTATATTCTGTTTTATTTAATATTTTATATTGCATAGTCTAAGTCTAGAATGGCGCCGAGCAAATTGCGCTAATTTAGTTCGAAAATTGTGTTTCAGTTTTCAGGAATATTGCCATATGAATGCCCATTTTGAGAGCGGCGGTGAATTAATCGTATGATTGTGATTTCTTTCATACACTCTGCTGAAACATCTGTATAAAACTGCAGAAATAAACAAACAATAGATCTAATTGTTTTGTGGCTTGTAGAGCATAATATCACTCTACACTGTAGTAACTGATCTTTTAAGGAAATGCCTAATAATTTTAGTATTCTAATTAAAAAAGATAAAACTTGCACAATGCACGCAGTTCCTTTGCAAAATTTAGGCAACAATTTAAAGGGAAAAGTGACAAAAGTTTGAGGGAAAAAATCATTCACAATAAGAACAATTTTTGTTTTCATGAAAAAATGTTCAGGTGAATTTTTCACGATTGCAATTTGGGGAAGAAGATAGTGATAACTATTGTGGAAAATAAAATAAAACTTTAATCTTACTCCTAATTAAAAGGCAGAACGTCTCATTAAATTAAAGATAAGTTAGAAAAAATTAATGACAGTTCTGCTAAGCGGTTAAGACGGTTAAGAATTGAAAAAATTATTTAAAATTTTTGCCAAGCATCCACAAATAATCAAGACCAGTTGAATATGTAACTTTGTGAACTATCGAATAAATATAGGGAAACGAAAACGTTTTAGTTCAGATAACTGGTATATTTCATTTGTCAGAAGTTTTAAATTTGAATAAAAAAAATAATTATGGAAAAGCTTTTAGAAAGATGGAATGCATTGACTTTGAAAATTGACACTCAAAAAAGTTGTTTGACTAACTAATGGCTGATTAAGATTTTTTTGTTTTTACGATTAATAAATCTAGGAATGACTAATGTGCTGCTTCTGTATTACAAGCGAGCGAAAAGCACTCAATTGTTTGAGTGATTCCTATACAAATTATCTAGACGAGTCGCTCGCTTGTAATACAGAAAGACACATAAATTTTGTTATCATCAGCATCAGAAATTATTTGCAGTATTTAAAAAAAATCTTTCTCTTCAAAACATAATTAAAAGCTAGAAAAAATCCGTTCTAAAGTTACAAACATTCAAATAAAAAGTCAGTATTACCCTGTTTTCATTTCATCCCAAGTATTAACCACATTTCATTTTAATGTCGAAACTTAAGCCTTAAGAAAGAAGATATATTCATCTTAAGATTTTCTCGAGGCATTTTTCAATAATAAATCAACTTCATTCAACATTAGCTGATGACAAAAATTATTTTCAGAGTTTACAAACGAATGAAGAATAAATGTGATCGATAATTTCGAAATTTTGAATAATGAAAAACTCTTTCTCCAGTTTTACTTACACCACGTTTACATCTGACAATGATGTCATGACAATATGTTAACATGTCATGACTTACACACTTTTTCATTTATACATGTACATTTTAACAATTGTCTGAATTATCAATTGTCTGTCTTAAGTATTTTGAAGACAGTTAATACGACAGGGATTTTACGTATGCCGATAATTTGATTATAATAGTTTTAAGTAAATGATATGTATATAAATTATATTATCATTGAAATTACTAAAAGTTTCTTTGCATATAAAAATGGAAAGGGAGAAGAAGCAGGAATAAGAACTTTTTTGAAAATGTGAGGTTTTTTGATCAAAACATTTGTTCAAATAATTGTAAAATCGAACAATATACTAAAGTTAATACAGAAGTAATTACTTTTAAACTGTGAGAGTTATAGTAACAAATGTGATAACATTATATATGTTCTACCAAAACTCAAGAAAAATTTGATCTTTAAACTCGGAAAATACCTGACAACACTAACAGAACGGGTGAACTATTCGCTCAATGTTCTGTCTCAATAGTGCTGTGAATTTGATCTTGATGTTAACCCCGGCAAAACGGTGGTAATGCTCTTCACACGGAGATACAAGATCCCGATTTTTACTGCACCTAGGCTAAGCGGCATCGTGCTCAGTGTAAGTAAAAGTGTGAAATACCTTGGGGTGATACTTGACCCCAAACTTCAATGGAAGGAAAACATTGGCGAAAGAGCTCGGAAGGCGATCTGTGCGCTCTATCTCTGCCAGAGAGCTCTAGGACCAACATGGGGGCTTCAGCCTAGGATCATCTTGTGGCTCTATAAGGCAGTTATCGAGCCGAATATTCTCTATGGTGCTCTTTTTTGGTGGCCCGCTCTCGAGAAAACGGTCAACCAAAATCCTCTTGATAAAGTCAGGAGAACAGCCGCCATTTTGATTACTGGAGCTCTCCGAACTACTTCGACAAAGGCTCTGTTTGCCCTTCTCCACTGGTTATCCACCAAACTCCTGGTATTGCAACAGGCCAAATGCTGTGCAGCCAGACTTAATGCCCTCTCACGCTGGCTTAGGCCGGATATAGGGTACTCTAAGATTATAGTTCAGGATGTGCCCCTGCCATCAATGGTGGACTACATCTCTTCTACTCCTGCTCTGAACCACGGGTTTCAGATCCATATTCCGAGCAGGGAGAAATGGGTCTGTAGCGAAGTGGTTGTGAGTAATACTGTTGACATCTACACCAATGGCTCGAAACTGGACGACAGAGTCGGTTACGGAATCTTCTCCAATAACCTTTGACTAAGACTCTCCCTTAGACTTCCTGACTACTGCAGCGTCTTTCAAGCCGAGGTAATGGCCATTCTGAAAACATCCGAAATAGCGCTTAGGGACGACCTTTCTGGCCTTGCCATTCGGATATTTTCGGACAGTCAGGCGGCAAACAGGGCGCTTGCTGGTGCATACAGTACATCTTAGCTAGTCCTGAGTTGTCGCTCATTACTAAACACTCTATCGGAGCGATCATAGATTGACCTGTTTTGGGTCCCTGGTCACAGGGATATTCAGGGTAACTGTAAGGCCGACGATCTTTCCAAACGGGGCACATTGCTTCCTAACGTCTCCTCGCTACCAGACGTTGGAATTCCTCTGGCAACGGTGAAAATGGCCATAAAGAACCGATACCTCAATTGAGCTCGCAAATTATGGGTAGAGGAAAGTTCCTGTTGTATCTCCAGACATCTGTGGACTACACTGGACCTGAAGCGGACCAGGCACCTGCTCGGACTGGACAGGAAATCCATAAGTATCACGGTCTTGGTACTTACTGGTCACTGTCTAATCGACAGGCATGCTGAAAGACTCGGTCTGTCCTTTATTCATTTCTATTACAGCTGTGGCTCGGAGGATGAGGAAGAGACCGTACTGCACCTCCTGTGATATTGCCCATCCCTGGCTCGAAGAAGACTAAGAATTCTGGGCTCTCCTTTCTTTGGAACTCTTACGGAGCTATCATCTTGCTCTTTAAGGGACATAGCGAAGTTCATCCGGGAATCTTCATGGTTCTCGGCTGGGTAAGCGGAGTCGCGCCACGTTCCTTGTGGTATCACAACGTGCCATTCCATTGTACTCAAGGGAGCTTCGTCGCGAGACGCTGCCACTCCTAACTAACTAACTCGGAAAATATTTAAGAAAGTTAGAAGCCTTATAAATATTTTTAAATCCAAGGTGATTAAATTTGGAACATTGTACTTTTGTAAGGACTTTTATAATGCATGACCCCTTCCTTAGTTTCAGATAAATGCAATTAGTTGTTCATAGTTTTATAATTATTGCCATTTATATTGCGAAAGTCCCCACTGTGAAAAGCATAAAATAGGGGAATTACTTTTCCTGTCTATAATATTTTTTTTCCGCCCTTCGTCCTATAATCCATTTTTCTAGTTCCGGCACATGCCCTGCTAGTCCAAATTTTAAAACAAAATATATAAATGTATTGGCATTGTTTAAAATAATTACAATTGCAAACATTAATACGATTTTATACTACTGATTTTATGGTAATTATAATTGTTTTTACCAATCGTAATGAAACAATTTAATTGAAAATTAAAATAATTCTTTTTATGAAAATTAAATTTATTTAAGCAGAACCTTCAAAAATAAATAAGGATTTATCAATTTTAAGTGAAATAAGTGTATAACTTGATGTGATGTAAATTAGTGATAATGATTTGAAACCACTTAATCATTAGTCAATGATAATGACTTTGTTTTTTTATTAATTATCAATGAAAGATAGTGGAGATGTTGGTGTTGTTGTTGCATAGGTAGCTGAATTGCATCAAAACGCCAATTTCTGGCGATTTGACCACAACCACAGTCTTTATTTCTAAAGTCCACTTCAAAAACCGTGGAGCTAAAAATTCCGTAGTTACCGGCTTCCATTGCGTCAGAGTGACAGATCACTCTTTTTTCCTTACAGGCCTTTTTCCTACTCGCATATAATCTTCATCAAATTTTACCAGGGACTGTTTTCTTCGTTCCGCGGAAGTAAGGTAAGACAGGTGGTGAAAAAAATAGAACTTCTTTATACATTGAAGCTTCTGTGGCACAAAGTATATTTATTAATATTTTATAACCATGATTAAGTGCTTAAAGGTTATATCACAAAGAAATGAGCTGTAGAATGCAATAAATAAATTTATAATATTTTAGGATTTTTCGAACTTGAACTATCTTTTCCAATACTTTTAAAAAATAAGAAGAGAAGGTAGAACATTTTAACAATTTAAAAAACTAAATCACTTTAAAACACGCATTTCTATAAATTTATTTATTTCAGACGATCTATAAATTGCTGATATTTCGACCACTGTTTATTAAAAAAAACAAAATAACACAACAACAACAATATAAATAACTATAAAAACTGTCGCCAAAAAAATCAATATGGTAGACATTAAAACACAAGCTGAAGATTAAAATGCCGACAATGTCCTTTAAAAGTTGAGAGAAAAAAATAAGAATAAAAACCGAATCGAAATGCATAAAAAAGCATACAACAATAATAACAACAAGTCATTCTTGCTGTAGAAACGTGACTTATCGATCGCTTTGATATGTTCTTGTGAATTTTTACACAGACACAATTCCACCATCAACACAAACCAAACGACAAAAATTCCTTAAAAACACACAAATATTTACACACATATTCTTAACCTGTAGTCCCGGGCATATAAGAGAATAATCAAAATAAATAAAAAATACACACAGAATTGAAAAACTTATGCATGTTTAGAGTTGAAATACATGAAAAAAAACAACTTTAAACGAAACTAGTCAGCCAATTGCATTTAAATGCAATTGCCACTGTATGAAGAGAATCCAAAACGGGTAATCTAAATACGATGGAATAACATGCACTGTTGCCTGGATAAGCTTTTTTTGTAGAGAGGTCCATCTGGGAAGTGTTCCTTAATCTTTTAATATCTTAAAAATTACAAGATTTTTAGTCGGGTTATTATCTTCATAGACAGATCACTTCTTAAGTTTGACTTCTGGCCCTTTTGATGTACACGAATTTTCCTTTGCTGTCGCTGATATTCTATCTCCTCTGGAATCCTTCAAATTTAATTTTTGAGCACTTCACTGTTACGAGCTGCCTACACCGATTTTTCCAATTAATAAATTTGGTTTATATTCCAAATGACATTCATATTCCACATATCCTGCTCTGTAATCTTTAGGCTAATAGCAGCGAATACTGGAGATTCGAATATACAACATCTCTAATATTCAGAAAATTCCTTTTCCTCTATTTTTAACTCGGTCAAATGTAAAAAAATGTTGTCGTGCCTTGTCACCTTGAGTAAGAGCGCTCTGATCATATGTAAGTACTTCTATTGCCTTCAGATCAAGGGCATAAATCGGCCTTTCCTAAAAGTATCTTTTTGCTACAATCTATTGAGATAAGAGTCCAACCCTGTGTTGTCAGGAAAGACAGGAAAAAGTTACGCTTTTCCTTTAAAAAATTTTACATTTCAATTAGGACTCAAAACTAATATTTTGGTATAGAAAAATGAAAAAGTTTAAGTAGGACTTTTTTAATAAATCCGTTTTATCTTTTTCCTTGAGAGATTGAGCTTCGATAGAACTTACTATACTAATTATTTTAAAAATACCGTCATTAAAGACAAATTTGAGCCTTATTTGCTTAAAAATTTAACATAAAATTTTGAAAATTTTTCTGTAATATAATCCGGCACTTCTTCCAGGAAATGAAAAGACAAATTTTTTCTAAATCGAGGTATTGGTGCTGCTGTCAAATTTTTTAAGCGGAATAACTGAAGTTGCTAACAATTATCGCAAATTTGAACAGAATGATTAGTTTTCCGCACGTAATGCAGCTCATATTATTTCACAGTTGGAAAGAATTGTTGCCAGAAACATTTTGGTGTTTCTAAACATGAAGCAAGAAACATTTCATGATTTTTCACGAATTAAACAGAGAAAAACTTTAGCAATGTTTTTTTTTTTTTTTGTTTATTCCAAACTAATTTTTGTTTTAGATTTTGATTAAATTGATATGTTTATAGAGATTCTAACCTCAAATAATGAAACAAGTACTCTTTTCAATTTGGCCAAATATAATAAAATTATACATGTAAAAAATGTAACCAAATGGCAACGCTGGTCTAATAACTTAAATATTACTAAGCAAAGTACTGGAACGAATCACCCAAGAACTAACAGCAAAGCTTTTGTTTTTTCTCATCTTAATAGAAGATGCGATCTTCTCTCCAGGGTCGTCCAGAAACCTCTATTACCATAATTCGTCTTGTTGCTCATCTGCAGTATTTATGGTTTCTGTTTTAGCAACTAAAAACTTCTCCCATAAAATCCCAAAAACTTTCTTCTTCATTCCTTGTAAAGTTTTTTTTCTGATCGCTGCTATTAAGAGTCTACAATCTACGTTAATTAGTCCACTTCCGATGACTAACTCAAGAAGATACAAATAGGACTGGAATAAGTATATGCCGCTTCTATGTCAGTAGTAGTCAGTCGCCAGACGACCCTTGTCTTGCCTTAAATCGAATAATTAGAAAGAGTTAACTTTTTAAACATTTTATTATTTCCTAAGGTTGGTTGGCTTTAGTGCTTCCTGAAGATTTGTTTCTATTCATTACTTTATTTCTATTCGCGATACTCCTTGGATATATTTTTATCACTTTATCGTTTAGTGCAAGATATTGTCATCCAAATTTTTTGTCCTTGAGTCTTTAAATCAAACCTAAACCTTTTATATTATAAAACCACTTTTCTTAAATTATTTTTTTTTCAAAAAAAAATTATTGTACTATTTTTTTTTATATTATCCCGATTTAATTAATAAATCACTTTTCTTTCTTTAACTAAAAAATTTTAAGAATTTTTCAGATCACCCCCATGTTATGTCTGCTATCGGTGCTGTTCAATATGTTACAAATGATGAGGTGAACGATGCTGATGATCATGTTGTTTAGATTGTTGTATTAACAATATGGTGCGTTGTTACTCACAAGAAATATAATTGTTTTGTAAGGCTCTGGCTTAAAAGGCCTTTTTTGTTAGTGGAATATTTTCTGAGGCTTGTATTTTTTTTGATTTTTCTTTTATATTGCTACCTTATTTAAATGCAGCAATTTGTGCAACAATTAATTCTGAGTTTCTGCATAATATGGAGCACTATAATTCCAATAATCAAAAGTTTCATCGATACCGCATTAATCTTTGGATATATTTTCAATCTTCATTAGGAGCAGCAAGTAATTTTTTGACATAATATCGAAGAACTTTCCAAAAGTAGGTTCCGAAATGGGAAAATATAGTCGTTTAAATGTTAAATGTGTAACTATCGGTTCATTTCCTTAGATTTATAATTAATTTGAATTAATTCAAAATCAATTCAATTCAAATGAATTGAAAATGAATTGCAATTTACTTTGACAAATTTTGAATTAAAAAATAATTACAATTCATTCTAAGAATTAATTTGAATTGGAAACGAATTGCAATTCATGTTTACCAAATTCATTTGAATTGACTTAAATTTCATACAATTTTTTTTTTTTTTGTGTGAAAATAATTAATTCGAAATTTTCTAATTCAGTGCATGAATGATTCGTGAATTAATTTAAAAGTGAATGACTCATTTACAGCTATAAAGATGGGGAACAAACTGTCAAGGTAATTAATAATTGTAGCTTGTCATAGTAAAATTGAAGGTATTTTGCAGGAGCAGGAATTTCGGTTTAACAGAAATGACAGACTTGGACCGTAAAGATTTATGTTTAACGCCATTGAAAATTTCTAGTCTGTGGTAAATAAAAACGTTAAATGAGAGCTTTTAAGAGAGATCGCTTTATAGCAGATACGATTTAACTATCAAATAAAAAAGGTAAGAGCGTTATGGAAGAAGGTCTGTAGACAACTGCATTGCCAGCATTTAAAGAAAGTTCACAACGGCTTTTTATTTAGAAAACAAGCAATATTAATTATTTCTTCTTAATAGTTTTTTAAAACAAAAAATTTTGATGAAGATGTTTCCAATTTTTACTGTATTACGAAGAGAAAAGTTCTGCAGTTGTGAATGAAAAATTATATCTGGCAAATGCCCACCACGACCAAGTTGACAGATGTTGATTCTTTCATCAAAAGTTTTTTAAACACGTTTTGGGAAAATCACGGGTCTTTTTTATTAATAACATCACGGATTTTAAATTTTAAAGCTGCAATCGATTCGATTTGCTTCATATAGATTTTGTCCTTAAAATTGCCCCACAAAAATAATCCAGAGATGTTAAATGACACGATCTGGCTGGCAAAGTAAAAGTAACGGGAAATTTTGTTTGTATTAAATTAATCGTTTCATTAGCTGTGTGATATTAAAGCCACATGTCAGTGATATCCATGTCATCAATAATAGGCCAAAATTAAGTTTTTAACATCTTGCGATAGCGTAATCCATTGACCGTTACCACATTTCCAACCTCACAGCGTGCCATACAGTGATACTATGAGTACGCAAAGGCTTCTCGAAAAGTGCCCTAAGATTTTTAGATGCCCAAATGCGGCAATTCTGCTTGTCAACATACTCTGACAAGTGTAAATGGGCTTTGTCCGAAAAAATATTTTTTTCAGAAAAAAAAAAAACACGAAATGTGACTTAAACAAAACCACCATTTTCATAGTGGATTTTATTAATTAAAATGCGATTTTCAAGCGAACTTGAGTTCATTGTAACAATAGCAAATGCATCTACTGCGAATATATCAAAAACCTAGATGTCAAAACTGTCATGTTGTTGGTGTTGCCACAATTCAAAAACAAAGTTTAACAAAGTTAAAGTTAACTATTTCACTTGGAAGTTTGCTATTGCTGTTTTAAAACTAAAATGGTATAGAAAGCATAAAGGCCTTAAAAAATCTTCCCTGCCCTTTTGTAAAAGGAAACAAAACTAACAAAATCAATTCAATTTCTTACACTTACCTGTAACATTTTTATACGATCAGCTCTTTATTTTCATATATTTTAGTTTTGTATGCAGCAGCACAGCGTATGAAATTGTAGTGATTTCGTTTATTTTTTTTTTATACGGTGGCGGTCGTTGCTTATTGTAACCAATTTAACCTTGAAATATGTTGATCTTTCATGTTCATATGTAGAAAATATATATATTTCGCATAATGAAAAACATTTTGTTGAATTTAGATGCATTGTTGTTATTTTTACAATTCAACCAAAATTGTTCTTTTACGTTTTGTGGCCATTGGTTACAGTTTCAACAAGTGCGTAGTCGAAGTTGGCAATTATCGACGCCAATGGTCGGTCGTCTGCATATAGAATAATGATGACACTGATGATTATAGGTAAACAATACAAACAACAACTATTGTTTTCTATTATTGACTCATAATCATGAATTGCGTAATTCAATTTAATCACGTTTCAAACGATCTCCACTCCCTCAAGCTCATTGTCGTTGACTTCAATTCAATTAAGAATCAATTTCTACAATTCCACTGAAATTGATTTGAGATTGAACAACACAGGTAAAAAAAAACTCACGTTGTTGTTGTTGCATTGCTGCTTGCAAATCTTTGACCATTTTGGATTATGCAAGAAAGTTAAAGTCACTAACTGCCGCTTCATGTAGCAGCCTTATAAGTAGTAAATGTATACCACATGCCGTAGCCACAAACATATACACACACACATATAAACAAAATGAGGTGGCAAATCACGCAGCAACATTATTTGTTGCTAATTAAGCCTGTCTCAATGACAAAAGTTATTTATGTGCTTCCTGCAAGTTCTTAAAGTACGATTGAATGCATACGATCATGTAAATATATGAGACTTAAAATGTATCCTGTTTAAGAAACTTCATTTTGAAGAAAACCGTTTCAGTTTCTTCATATTTAGAAAATAAATTAAAAAGATTTTAGCAATTCTATTGTATGATTAAGTCGATTTCTTCTGTTTACAATTTTATTTTAAACAGTACGAGGTCTGCTATATATATTTCTGGCCTGGCGACACTGAGTGCTGCCAAGTGCAATCTGACATTTCCATTGGAAAGTTGGTCATTTTTAAGCATAATCGTACTCAAAACGTTTTGACGTACGACCATTATTTGTGTTGTTTACAGTGACTTGAAAAAATTAATATCGAAAAAAATGGAATTAACTCGTGAACATTTTCGTGCCATGGATTATCACGACAAGAGTGCATTGATGAACTTAAATCTTTGTATGGCGATGAAGCATAATCCTATAGCACTGTGAAAAATTGGTAGAATGAATTTAATCGTTAAAGACGAATTCCGTGAAGGTCGTCCAAAAACGGCATTGATGCTGTGCGTGAACTCATAATGCAAAATCGACATGCGACATAACGTGAGATAGACATTTCTGCCACCAGCATACATTCGATACTGCATGAACACCTGGCCGTAAAAAAGGTTTGTTCTCGTTGGATCCCGCACAATTTGAAAGTCGCTCAAAAAAAGGCTCGTGTCGATTGGTGCAAAGAAATGTTGCAAAAATACGGTGCTTCAAAAGACGTTTATAAGATCTTCACAGGTGGCGAATCATGGATCTATGCGTATAAGCCCGAATTGAAACAACAATCGACCGTGTGGGTCTTCAAAGACGGGCAAAATCCAACGAAAGTTGTTCGTGGAAGAAGCACTTCGAAGCAAATGGTCGCCTGCTTCTTCAGCAAAACTGGTCATGTGGCGACTGTTCCGCTTGAGCAACGTAGGACGGTCACTTCTGAGTGGTACACTACAATTTGTTTGCCTGAAGTCATCGGAGAAATTTCGAAAAACCAACAAGAGAAGACGAATCATTGTTCACCATGACAATGCGAGTTCTCACACATCGCCTCAAACCAGAGCGTTTTTGACCGGCCAAAACGTCGAATTAATGGGTCATCCGCCGTACAGCCCTGACTTGGCACCTAATGACTTCTTCTTGTTTCAGCAGATCAAGAAAAAAATGCGTGGTCAACGATTTTTGTTGCCAGAAGAAGCTGTTGAAGTGTTCAAAAACCATGTTTTAGAGGTGTCTCAATCGGAGTGGAAAAAGTGCTTCGACAACTGGTTTGAGCGCATGCAAAAGTGTATAAATCATGCTGGAGAATACTTTGAAAAACAATAAAACCATTTTTGATTATAAATATTCGCATTTTCACTATTAGGCCAGAAATATATAGAGCAGCCCTCGTAAAAAAATTCTTTGACGAAATTTTTATTTTAAATCAATAGTGGATTTGAGAGCGACGCTGTTTTGCAGATTGTTATTCCTAATGGTAGTCGCAAACAGACCTTGAGTAGGTTGACTTAATACGTCGGATGATGAAGAAAAGTGGCCTGTTTTGAAATGACACCCTAATCCCTGGTGGAACAGCATACGGCAATGACGCGTAACCAGGAGACAGCTGAGTATTTAAAGTGCAAACTCCAAATTTATTCAACCTTCCGTTTACATTTTCTCAGAGATTTCTTGCCTAGTTTGGAGTAAAAAGGTCTGTTCCAATTAACGTTACCGTTCTTCAACTAAAGTCGCAATTTCGCCCTCTCTTTTTTGGCGGTCTCCAACTTCTTGTGAGACTTTTCTAAACCCAAAAATTTGGCGATTTTTCGCCCTTTTTGTTTGTTTACCCACAAAACCAAATTTTATTATCAAAGCATTGCAAAGTTGCGTATTATTTTGTTTTACAAAACATCATCGAGAAGACTAACAGTGATTTCGAAGGCCGACATGGTTGTTATATCATAACAATTCTTGCAACAAAAAACCGACTTCAAAACAGATCTTAACTATTTATCTATAACTGTTCAAAAGTTTGCTTATACACATCCATTTACACCAACTATTGTAACACCCTTTAATTTTATAATTTCAAATAATTATACTTCTTATTACACCAGTCGAAGTTTCGGACATTCTGTTTAATCTTCAAGTGTTTCTATATAACTTTTGAGAAGATTGGGCCATAATGTCAACTTGCGTCAATTATGGGAACTCCTTTTAATTTCTAAATGTTCTTATAGCGGAATTAGCAATACAGATTCCTTGTAAGTGTCAGCAGTTTGTCTGTAACACTTAAAAAATTCAGCCAAATACATCAAATTACGTTAACTATTGGGACACCCTTTAATTTCCAAATTTTATATTTGCTGATACAGATGACAATACAGATTCTTTGCTTTGTAAATTTCAATCGTCTATATATAACGGTTCAAAAGTTTGGTCATATACATCAAGTAACATGAACTATTGTAATACCATTTAAGTTACAATTTTAAATATTTATACTTCTTATCACACCAGACAAACTATTGGACATTTCGTCCAATTTTCAAGCGTTTGTCTATAACGGTTCAAAACCCTATGTCCATATAGGTCAAGTAACGTTCCCTATGCGGACACCCTTAAATTTTCGGCTATGCCGAATCTTATATACCCTTCACCATCTATGTTTATCCAGTTTAGTGAAGTAACTTCAATCAAAAAAGCAAATATTGGGGTGACAGAGAATAAAAAAAAAAATGGTGCTGCATATATATAATTTTACATAAAAATAACATCGGCTCTTAATGGGTTTCTTAACCACTAAGACACGATGTCATTTTTATGTAAAATTATATATATACAGACCAATTTTTTTTTTTATTTTTTAATTCTCTGTCACCCCAATATTTATTTTTTTTTATTGGAATCACTTCGCTAAACAAGATTTATATAGATGGTAATGAGTATATAAGATTTGGCAAAGCCGAATAACAAAAATAATGAGGAGGTGAGGCTTACAAAGCTTCTCTAGTTTAAGTATATGCTCGATACACACGTAAGTTGTATAAAAGGAGAGATTATGGCCTTTATTTACAGTTAAAATAAAATATACTTTAAGTCGGTTTTACTTTAGAGTCGACGCTATTTCATTCATAGAGAATTTATAATATACTTTTGGCGTTAAAGTCAACTCTAAATTTAAAACTAACTAAAGCTGTTTTTAACTCATTTTTTCCATAAATATTTTATTTGGTTTAAGAACACAATACTTTATATCAAAGTGAACAAGAAATTGTATAAAAACATTTATCAAATTACAGTTGACACCAGTGGAAGGCGGCTAAACTTAAAGTATACTTTACTCTTGACTATGAAAGCAAAAAAGATACTAAGGGCCTTTTATTTTAAAGTATACTTTAACAAGAGTCGACTTATAACTATGAATATGGGCCGTTATTTTCGCGCAACATTTTTTAAATTAAATTTACCTAAAAACCTAAAAAAAATCAAGTTAAGGTAATTTTTTGAGAAGTAATATATAGAATTTCAATTGCCACTAAATTAAAACGCATCGAGGTATTTAAACAAAATTTTGGAATTATATAGATAAAAGAGCTTTTAATCAAATGGTGAAATTAAATAATTCTTTTTTCTTGTTTTAACATATAAATTCCCGGAACCGGTGAAAAATGTACCAATAAATTATTTTTTTACAAAAGTGGCTACCCTGCCTATATTAATAGCCGGGCCGTAAAACCTGTGTGTAATATGTAGCTAACAATTGAATACTAAAAAATCTTTTTACGCTTTTTAATCGGTACTTTGCAATTTTATATTATTATTTTACAATAATTTAGCGTTATTGTTTCATAATTGACTATGTTTCACTAATGCTGGAGGAAGGCCAGTTTTAATTAATTTTTTGACATCGTTTTCTTTCACTCGTATTAGCTATGGATTCTCTTTAATATAATTTTAAAAAAATTGTTTAAAAAAAGTTTAAATTACATAAGCAAAAAAAGGATACGAACTTTTTGGGGGAAAACCTGAAAAAACGGTATTTTTTACATTTTCTCAGTTCAGCGGATTGTAAATTTTTAAGAAAAAGAGCTGTCGAGAAAAATTTGAAACTTATTTATTCTAAATTTTATTAAAAATAAAGCACATGTCTTAAAATAATATATCGGTCATTAATAAGTACACCACTCCAAAAATCGTTAACTTACGGTCTTCCAAATTTATAAAAAAAAATTGTAAACCAATTTTCTCCCAAACTAAAAGAGATAACCTACCACTACCTACCTACACATTTTTCGTAGGTATTTTTAAGACCAAATTAAATTTTAAAAATCTTGACATTTGAGTTAAAAATAAACTACTGCCTACCCAGCAGCCTCCCCTTACTCTAGGCGCACCACCGTTCGCAGCTCCAATCTAATATACCTCTGCCTCCGTGAAATCTCATTAAGATATCTTCAGTGGTTCAGGAGATGCCGAATTATGTCCAAGAAACGTTGTATTTTGCAGTATAATTTCAGTTTGAATTGCTTAAGCAAAACGAAGAGACGAAGCGGCCATTTTGCATTACCTACTTTTATTTCTATAAGGACCTTTTTTCTGCCATAAAAAAGAAAACCTACTGCTATCAGTCGACAGCCAGAAATCACTAGTCTAAAAAAAGCCGGTTGAGTATTTCTAGCTTATCACGTAAGGACCCAAAAAGGTAGAGATCTGCTTCAAAAATCACCATGTAGGCTGATATATGTATACATTTAAATTCAAGTAATCAAAAAAAGCTGTTGTTAATCACACTTTTATAGGAAATAAATATTTTAACCGTATGCTGACTTCTCGCTTATTATCTATGAATTTTACTCCTAAAATACAATTTTTACTAGTTTAATACTAACATTGCAAATATTTTTTTTTTTTCTTTAAATATTTTAATACGGTTTTATTGAAAGATTTACTGTCGCTCAATTATAAAATTTTTTGAAAGTTTTAAAATATTTTCGTTTTACTTTCATTTCAGACACAATCAATGCCACACACCTACTGACGAGGCTAAGTACTTTACTTGCAAACAATGTAACTTCAAAACGAAAATTAAAAGTCATTTAACAAGACACATGCGACAGCATACTGGAGAAAAGCCTTATCCCTGTCCACACTGTGATTTTCGCAGCACAACATGGGAGAATTTGCGTAAACATATTTTAAAAACGGAAAAACATACAGGAAAATTTGTATTCGAATGCCAGAAATGTAAGGAAGAAACGGATAATGAAAAAGGAAAACCAAAGAATGAAAATAAAGAAATATTCAAGACAAATTCGCATTTAGAATATCAGCAGCATTTAAAAAGTAAACACTCAGCAAATTAACTAATAACGTTAACTCTCGTTAAAAAAAGCGTCACGAATTTTAGTAAGAAAGATGTCTTTGCTAACAAAATAATTTAGAATAAACTTGGTCTTACTATAAAGTAATGCCAGTAAAGTAAAAGCACAAACCCTGTATTTTTTTAAACACGCACACATCTACATAAAAATAAAAGTGTGTTTGAATACAAAACATAAACAACAACAAAATTCTCTTCATTTATTTCTCTTTTAAACTTACAGCAGGGTTGGACAATTAAACTTCATTAAAAGTGACTGTATTCAAAATTCTTTTTTACAGTTTTTATAGAACAATTGAATTATAAAATTTTTTAAATATTTTGCTGTGCCTAGCCCAAAATAAGGTGTAGAAAGAAATATTTGAAGATAAATATTGATAATATTTAATTTTATTAAGAAAAACTAATAATTAACGGTAAGTATAATTAAACTTCCTCCAAAATAACTTGGCTAATCGATCATTTTCCTAACGACTTCAAAATTTCTGCATTAGTATTTATTTTCCTTTTGTAACTGTCCACGTTATCATTTTATAAAGCAAATATTTATTAAGTTTTCAACTTTCATATAATGTTTTAAGGTAAACCTCACAGATTAAACTTTCAGCTTACTTTCAAGCTAAAAAGACAAATATTATACAGTTTCTAGAAATGTTATTAACATTACAAAATTTTCCCAGTAACTCAAAGAAAGCTAGAAAATTCGTCGAAAATTTAAAAAATTTTAGAATCGTTAAATATTCGTTAAACACAGATTAATGCATTCAAAATTGTAATTATATATTAAGTATTTAACCATGAAATAAATATACATACATATGACACTACTTATTACTTTTTCAACTCTAAGAAGCATTAAAAATACATTTACCAAAAAAAAAGTTTCGATGCAAAATCATTATTTGGTTATACGGAACCTCAATATTTACAAATTAGTGCAAGGAAACGAAAATTAATTTTAACTTACGCTCCACAAGAAAAGTGCAGAACTCAAAAGTAGAGGCTGTTTTTGATGAAAATTACCAAGAAATTATTTATAATTTTTTTCTACTTAAAACTGACTCAAATGAAAGATGTATTTTAAAATAAATTTTGGACTAAAGGTTTTTAGAAAACTTTGCACAGTGCCTGTGAAATATTTTACCAAGATGTTTTAATTATTTATTATTTGCTTTTCGGGTAAGCACCAAATTGAAAATATAATTAGAAGCTAAACAACAAAGACGTAAAAACTAAAACATAATTAGATTTTCTAAGACTCCTATACAGTCTGTTTGATGGCACTGAATGCAAACTAGGCCGTTTTTTGCTTGAAAAGCTTTAGTCTTACCGCTCGACTGACTTTCTATTTCTAGAGAAATTGTTAAACCCAATCTAAAACTACCGAGCTTCCAATTCAACATTATCATACATTATCCACAACAAATACATTTTATAACTATTATTTTTTTTTTACTTAAAAATTTATTTGTAATCATGATTTTACATTATTGGTATCTTTCTTTATTAATAAAAATTAAATATGAAAATGACCATTTCGCACAAATTAAGAAAACTTATTTGTTTTGATTATCTAAAACATGTTACAAAATAGTTTTAGGTTACTTTTAATAGTAAATATAAGAACACACATATATGTATAAAATTTACGCGATATAATTCATATTTCACATTTAATTTTTGTCATTTCGCATAAACGTAAGTAGTGATTTCCATCCAACTTTTAATGTTGTAGATTGTCTAAACATAAAACAGTTGTCCGCCATTTAGACTTCAAGGAGGCAATAACATGCCCGAGGCAGTAATCAGACATCTAATTTCATATTGCATAGATAAATTTAAACAATTGTTGCTATTTATAAAATTATCCACCTCTGATTTATACTCTTTATATTCTTACTCTCTCAAAACCTAATTTTTAAAGCCTCTCTTATAAACTAATAAATCAAAAGCAAATTTAATTTGTAAACAAAAAACTCGTAGTTCTTTATTGTTCTTAAAGTTAGTCCAAAAATTCAATTTTAGTTTTCTTTAATCAAAATTAAATCTCCTTTTACCATCAAATCGATAGCCATAAGCAGCAGCATTTTTCGTATCCACCAGAGCAGGATTACGATGCTTAAAGAACGAGCCATGAGCATGTGCTGGCCGGGAAGCGCTATTTGGCACACCATCCATTTCACGGGGATAAAACGCCTCAAACATACCTTCCGGCGGCAAAACTGAAGCAATCTTCTTGTCGCTTGGATCATAGGAAACACATGATGCTATGAAAACTTGTAACAAAGCAACAATAAAAAGTCCGGTCATTGGATAACGACACATTCTTTCGTTTCTTGTAGTTTTTTTTTAAGATTATGCAACTTTTAATTGTTTGGTAAATGAAAACAAAGTACTTCAAAACTACTTTACTAAACAAATTGCATGAATTTGAAGCTGGTTGGGCTTAAACTGTCGTGGCTAATTTTTTTGAAGTATGTTGAATGGGGCCATTTTTTAATATTTTTTCATTTCTTTCTTTTATTTTTTGTTTTTAGGCTTGGCTGAGTAACATTTTTAATTGTTATATTATTTTTTTAGATTTCGTTTTATTTTTAAGCTGCCTTGTTTTGTTTTTTATATTGTATGTGTGAAGTTGTTTTTTTTATCTGCTTTCCTTTTTTTCTAAGCGCGTTTACTAAAAAGACTTAAGACACAATCTTGCTTTTGTTAATAAACTTAAACCAGGGTTGCACTTTTCGGCACTAACTGGTAACGGAAGAATGAAACACTTATTAAACAAATTACGTCAATCGATATCGATCGAAATTGCAATGGAATTAAAATGTAAATTTTGATCGATATCGAGTGCCGTTATTTGAATTCACTTTAAATTTCTTAGTCTGCAAAATTTGAATATTTAAGTCATAGTCCATTCTATCTATTTTTTTTTTATTCACAGAAAGATGCTGAATTCTTTTTAAAAGATCTCTTATTTTCCAAATTTTTTTTAAATAAGATAGTATTATTATTATTATCGGTTCACGTACTGCATGAACCCTTGTGGGTACTTAAGTTTTTATATAAAATGTAGTATTCCGTAACCACTATTAATATAGAAAAAAAAATAACTGGAAAAGCCTGCCAGATTTTTTCATTTAGAAAAATAAAATTACTTTAACTGCCAGTCCCACGATGGCGCAAGCGTTCGTTCGTTCGCATAATTACATGTAAAACAAAAACAATTTTTTAGAATTTGTTTTTGTTTTGAATGTAATTGTGCGAACGAACGAACACTTGCGATATCGTGGGACTGGCAGTAACACTCCTTCACTTTAAAATTACATTTGTACTTAAACAGTTTTAAGGTTACACTGCAACAAGCTTATCAATTTGTATGGATGTACGAGTATCAATTTTAACAATGCTAAAAAATACAAAGTAAAGAAAAAATGAAAATAAATTTTGATATTTTGTTCTGACTTTACTAAACCTACAACAAAGTAAAAATTAAAAGTTAAAAATTTTTTGTATTGAAATCTAACTGGTCTGAATCTGCACAAAAGAAAAAATATAACAATAAGTAAAAAAAAAAAATAGTAATAAGATTAGTTTCTAGTATGGTAAAATACCTTACATTATAGTTCCACCATAATTCTTATAAACAGATAAAATCTAGAACCAATTATATATTCTTAGGTGCTAAATTTGCTTATACCATCATCAGAGTATCATCTGATTTCTAGAAATCATGTATTATATTGCATGTAGTTAACCTCACAAGAGGTTTTTTTTAATAACAGTTGCTCTGAGCTTCACAAATATGTCCAAAATATGATGCATTTTATTTTTTAATTTCTTAATTTACTAACATTAACTAAGGACTGCGCGTTTTCTATTAATAATTGCTAACTTTGACATAAATATATTCGGATTAAGCAAGATAGCATTGTGAAAATTTGAAAACTCTCCCATTAGAAATTTACATTATGCACAAAGGCTTTTCGCTTTGGTATTGATTATCTAAAGTGATTGCGTACTTGCAGTTTAATAGTGTTCCATGATTCCTAAATTAACGTAATGGAATTATTACGAAGAACTCTTTTAGCTATCTTCTATCAAAACGCCTTTATATATGAAGATCCCAAAGATTTGTTTGTGTAGAATTGTTGATAAACCAGAAATTTACTTGATCCATATAGGACCTTAGTTTTCTTCATGTTTTTCATATATTATGTCAAATTTTAATAAACAAAGAGCTTATTGTTCTTGTTGAATAATAAAAAAATTAAATATAATCTTAATAGGTATATATAAAATTACTACCAATAAAACTGCATTACCATTATGGCACGGTGTTGCCCGTTACGTTGCAATACAACACTGACTTTGAAAGCAAACATAAAAAATGGCTGTCAAAACAAGAAACGAAAGATGACACAAAAGAGATGTAGAAAACAACAAGAATTAATATTAATAGTTTTTGTGTACGTAAAGTGAGAACGAGGAAAAGAAAAAGTTTTTAATGTAAACGCGATTTGTAACAAAATTAAGCCTTAATTAAATTAAAAAAGAAATAGACCTTAACGGAATTTGCAAATAATCAATAAAATTTAAAAAAAAAAAAAAATCAATTTAAAATGTAGATATAATTGAAAATAATACAAATGTAAGATTTTGTTAGAAAAAAGAGGGGAACATAAACGTTTTTATTAATGTATAGTGAATGTGTGTAAGTTTTGTATGTAAATTGAATAAAAAAATTATAAACGAATAAAGAAATAACATGATATAAATAAAAAATATGATAACAACAATGGATACACGGTCATATACATCATCAACAACAAACGCAACAACGGGCCGAAATGAATTTGCGATGCCAGGTAAAAATAATAATTTCGATCAATATTCCTGAAGGTGGTAGCCTCATTTAACACTTCTATGAAGTTTGTTTGGAAAAACGTCTCTCGAGGAACAAGTGAAAGTATAGAGATGAAAATCTCCAATAAAATCCAGTTTTAAATGCAACATACCTTCACTTACAGCACAATAATACACATTTAACACACATAATGTAACTATCTTTTTTTGCGTTACTTTGCAAATGGGACACTCCTTGGTTTTGTGTGTTTAGACATGCAATATTTATGTTATGAACAAAGTTATAATTTATATTTTTATTGCCAATAATGCTCCTAACAGCACTAACAAAACAGTGTATGAGGGTGGGTTTTTTGTTTTAATTATAATTGAAACATTGAATCAACAAGCTGTTTAAATACACAGTCTCCTCATACAATTTTTAAGTACTGTGTATATTTAAAGTAATAATACTCCTGAGGCCATTAATTAATTTAATTTTCAATTACTATTAATAATCCTTAGTTTCCTCTGTGTGCTGTTTAATGTTTGTGTTTTGTCTATTGCCTGCTGATTGTCCTAACAGCTGTCTAAATATTTTTTTTCTCTCTCTCTTAAAATAGATTTGAAGACTTCTAATATTTGTAGTAATATTTCTTATATATAAAATTTTCCTTTCTTTTTCTTCTAGAATTAACTCCAGAACAACAAAAATTATTATTAGAATTGCGCAGAAGACGCCAAGAATTATTGTTAGAAATTCAGGTAATTATCACTCTTTCGTTTAATCTTTCTATCTAAATTTTCAAATAAGCAGTCAAATATTAAATATGACCTAATGTCTACCTTGATAAGCGAAAAAAAGGAAAAGGCCTCAACAGGAGGCTTTATGAGTTTTTAACCATCCTTATTTGTTTTGAGCTTTAATGTTGATTAATTAAATTTTAAAATCTTTGTAGCTTAACCAACGTTAATTTAAATTGGTTTAATTTTGATATAGGTATCTCTTTTAGCTTAAAGGTAAATTTATATGTTAAAATTAGAAAAAAAATTACAAACAGAAAAAAAACAACCTGGTCTGCTTGGCAAGTTTTAGTAAATATGTACAAAAATTTTTATTTCGTTTTATAGTTTTTTCCCACTGAAAAATAAACATTAAGATTCTGTTTTAGGTTTTATTTAAAAAAGTTTTTTAATGCTCAACAATTTTAGTACAAGATCCCGATTTATCGCAGACAGCAATTTTCATTAGGCATTCGGTAGCCAGAAACATAAATGAATTTAACACGTTGCTGACATAAAAACTTATTAAACTGTTTGTAAGCCTCTACAAAGCCATATGGGCGCTGAGGCCAAAATTTTACATAATGATTAATATAATAATTTTAATAATAAAAAGCAAAAATGAAAATATAAAAAAATGCAGTCGTTGTAGAAGAACGCTGCTTGTTCTTTACGTATTAATGAAAAATATGTTTTAAAATCTGCATCATCTAAATATATATGTTTTCAATAAGAGCTTATTCGTAAGAACTTTGTTCTTTTGAAAACAGAAAAAATTTAATACCAGCTACATTGCACAGTGGGGCAGAATCAAAATATTTAGGAAATAACTCAGCCATTTGTAACGGGGCTAGGCTGACTGATATAAAATTTGACATAACATAGCAGAGAAGTATCTAAGAATAAGTTTCGAAGCTGGGTACCATTAACTTTCCAGGGATGGCGTTAAGCGATCTTAAATATGGGTACCTCGCATCTTACATTGTTTCTAATGCTTGGCATTTCTTAAATTTTTGTCTGATTTTTAAAAATTATACATGATCATAAATGCCTATTCAATACCTGTAAAATGGTGATTCAATCTGCCTGTTTGTGTTTTTTAAAGCTTCATTGATCAAATGTGTATTAATAAACTTGTATTTCATAAAAATAATTTATCTTAACCCAATTATAATTATTAATGAAACGAGTTCATTATAATTTTTACAAGGGACTGCAGCTTTGCAACAAGATCCAAACGATATAAAATATGAGAAGAAAGACTGTTTGTTCATTTAAGAACAGAGCTAATATATGTATATGTTTGGTTATAAAAATTTTATATCATGTGATATTTAAAGTATTATAAATACTCCTTATTTAAGTAAATAAATAAATAAAAATTAAATGATAGTTAAATTCTATGGAATTGTAATTATTTCAAATAATGCCAATAAAATTTCTGTGATAATAAAAAAATCCCAAGAACGATAATCTTAAAAGATTCGTCCAATAATTGAAAAAAAATATAAATTCAATATTATTTAAAAAAAATTTTCAAATATTCTTTTATAAACTACTCCCTTGCTCTTTTACAACGCTATTTTTAAACCTAAAAGTGTTCACACCTCTGTTTTAATGATTAATTACTGAAAAACTCGTTCTTAACTGTGAGCTCATCTTCATTACAAATAAATTATCCAAAAGACTGGTTTGTATAATTTAATAAGAAAATTGTTCGAAATTATTAAAATAATTTTTTTAATTTTTAACATTCAATTCTTTCGGCATCTAAGTGTTAAATAGCTTGTTTATAATAAAAATCATGTCGTGTGTTTTATTAAATTACTCAATTTGTTGCTTTAATATGTTTTTTTTTCAAATTGCTTGTTGTTTATTTTTGTAAGTTCCCGTTCTGTAGTTTTTTATTCTTCACATTTGCCCTCTTGTTACTTCGTATGCAAATTATTTGTGTGATTTTTAAGTGTTGTTGTTTTTCTTATTTGCTTATCAACTGTTTTTTTATGTATTAAATTATTGACTTTTTTGTCAGAGCGTTCACCTTATATTTTTTTTTTCCAAATTTAATTAAGACAGTTCATTTAAAATTCGGACACACTAACTTCCAATAACGACTGTAAGGGTGTTTAACAACTAAAGAGAAATCCAAAAATAAAATAAAAAGCCGCGTAAGAACAATCTTAAAAAATAATTTCTAAACGATTTGCTTACTTATTAATTGTGTTAGTTTGTTTTGAAAAGGGATATGTGTTGAAGAAGGGTTTTAAAGTGAAATTTTAATTGTTTACAAAGTTGTAAGATCACTTAATATTTTTTAGAGTGTAGTACTAGTTGCTGTTGCCGAAAATTCATTCTTGTAGAGAAAAATCGATGCAGACGTTGCTAAGTTGACAAACTTTGACCGAGGGAGACTCGAGTAGTTCCGGAGCGAAAATCCAATTATAATAGATATTTTTAAGCCCGACAGAACATTAAATTGTAAAAAAATAAAAAATTACTTTAGGTAAAAAAAAATTGAAAATCATTTTGGAAATATGTCCACCGCAGTTGCTTTTGATGATGCGCGTTCTTGACATTTTATTCGTTCAAATTTATCGAGCACTGATAACTGCATGATATTTATAACACGGAGAATGTTGGAATCCAAGACTAGTTGACCAGTCTATTTCTCTAAAGTAACATTTTGCTTAATTTTGATTTCAATAATTCGATGATTGCGGTACTGTATGGTACTTGGCCCTCATTAAATAATTGGAGGCCAATTGACTAGTCCATTTCTGAAAATTAAATTATAGGGTAAATTGTATTTCAATAAGACGATAATTGCGGTCCCCGTATAGCACGTAGCATAATCCTGTTAAAATCACATCTTTGCCGGATCATCCAAATATTCAAACAAAAAATCATTGATCGTGGTGCGGCAAATATCTCCATAGACCGTAACTTGAGCTCCAGCTTCATTTTTATGCATACAATCAAGTCTGGTATGAATAAGTTTCCCTCCATATGCGGCAATTTTGTTTATTAGCAAACCCGTTAAGCCAAAAATAAACTCAGCTTTTGCGATAAATTGAAATAATGACAGATTTTCGAAGTAAACCTAGAAAATTTCGTAACGTTCTTCAAGTGTGATTTGCCAGAGTATATTAATCATAAACAGCGTTGCCGCTTTGGTCCAATCGGACCAAACTTGGTAGTTTTTCGTTTTTAAAAAACAGTTTGGTAGTTTGGTTGGTTTGTTGCATTTTTTTTAATTTTTGGTAGGTTTTCCTCCTGAAGCAATTTTTTAGCAATAGTAAATTTTTTACCTTAAAAATTCAGAACATAAAATAAAGAAATGTAACTTTGAATTAAATCAACAATAACTGTGAATAGTTTTACCACTGTTTTCAAAAACTGTTTTAGGTGTAATAAAAACATCTTTGCTTTTTGCGTAAAGATGATTAAAGCTGTAGCCATCTCTGGTTTAAGAAACGCGAACAATATTATGAAATTGAAGTCAACAATATTTTTGAGTAAAGGCGCATTTACAAGTGTTTGTATTAAAAAAATTAACAGACAAAATGGAAAAGTAAGTAAACTTTTTTAATTGTATATATGTACCTATTAATTACATAAATATTTACTAATATTGCATGTAAAGAAACAGAAAAAAAAAAAATTTAGAACCGAATGGTTGAGCGAATTTGATTGGCTCCAGGAAAGGGATGGGTGTTCATTCTGCATAGTATGCTCTAAAACTATTTTAAATCATAACATCCATCTTAAAAATCACCAAAAGATAAATTTCCATCTCAACAATTACGGAAAAAAACCAAGCGAGTATAACAGAGTTTATGTGCAAGAAACGCATTTTTAAATTTTTGGTAGGCTGTGAACCAATTTGGTAGGATTTTTGAAAATTATTGGTAGGAAGACAATTTCTTGTGTGGCAACCCTGATCATAAATGTCAAAAAATTAGCTCAGTATGATAGTTTGTTTGGCGTTCACCCTTTCGTTCTCTCGGGGTTAAAAAAAATTCCAAATTTAGTATTTTTCGCTGCTGACGACATATCGTTTTAGAGTTATGTCGCCGAGGAATGGCGCTATAATATAAACACTGTGTAATGCAATAACTCTTGAAATAATAATTAGCAAAAAATAAATCCAAAATTAAATGAAAATTAAAAAAAAATACTCCAAAACTTTTTCTGAATTATGGCAAAATTCAAAGAAAATAAAAAACTTCTGCTACGAAAATTCTCGATGGCAAAAAAATTGCTCCTAATTATTTAGTTTCAGCAAAAGTGGAATAATTTCTAATAAGCATTTATTTATTCCTTTAAATTTTGTCTTAGACCGACTTCACTAAATAAACTATTTCTGTATTGCCGGCCTTTAACCGAACGAAAGAATTCACTCCTCTAAGGTATGTTGTCCTAACCATGCTAATTTACTTCCAGTTGAAGAGCAAGAAATATAGAATAATAAAGCGTAGCCGGATTTTGATTTACCGTAGAGGAGAACATCGTTGCAGCCGACGTAAAGCCGACAATATGGATTTAAATTTTTAAACGAAACCCGTTTTGAACTTGCTGAAGAGAAGAAAATTATTGTGCCCAGCTGAAGGCCAGCAATTTAAGATAACTTTACAAAGATAATGCAATTATTCTAAAAGTGAAATAAATTATACTTTTTTAATTGCAAAATTCCAAAAAATGGAAACAACTTCCTATATTACTTTGGTTAGTGGTTTTTTATTAAGAGGCATCCTCCTCATGAAATACCAGTAGCTACCATCGCATTTTGCTTTTTTTATTGTACAGTAAATAAGCGTAGTATCCAAATTTTATTTGAACAATTTGGATTTCTTTCTGCTTCTTCTAATTGATTTAATTTAATAGTTTCTGCTTTAATAGTATTATTTATGACAGTAATTTTTTTGTTTGCATTAGAACATTTGGGTGGTAGCCTTTATTATAGTATATTAGCATTAAAAATAACTTTCTTTAAAAAAATGTTAATGAATATTTTGTTAAACTATTGATTATATTAAAAATACGAGTAAAAAGTCTTTTTTAGTTTGAATGTATATAATTTAAATTCGTATTTTTGTGGTATGTTATCAGAAAGAATTCGACAGGCAAATCTCGTTTTCGAAAAAAAACCTAAATTTTAATTAAAAATTTTAGAAGAGATTAATTTAAAATTAAAACTTCTTTTCTCTTTAGATGAATGTACAACAACAAAAAAATATTTGGTTACATTTTTCTTGTGCATTGTTATAACAAATATATTTAAAATACTTTTTTGTAACTAACGCCTAGAGATAATTCAGAACCATTTAAGTGAAAATCAAACAGGAATAATCCTGTTGTTCAGGAAAATCATCTTCCATCAGATACCTAAGATTGGTTAAAAACAAGTAATAGTGCTATAGTAGGCTACGCCAAATCTAGTTTAGTAAAACTAGTTTAGTGAAGTAACTCCAATTAAAAAAAGCAAATTGTGAGGTGACACAAAATTAAAAATAAAAAAAATTGTACTGCATATACATATCGCACTTGATCAACAAGAGGGTATTAACTCAAAATTTTAAAATTTTCAGTAGAGTCAAAAAACTGTTTGTGGCTACATTTTAACAGAATTTAAAAATTTAATTATACCATAGGAAGCAAATTCCATTTAAAAATATATTTACATCGTTTTTCCTAGAAATCTGTGCAAGTATTGCAAAAAAAAAATCAATTTTTTGAGTTAATACCATTTTTCTGAAATTTTTCGATCATAAATGAAACAAATTTTATCAACAAGACAGTATCAACTCAAAATAAAACCAAATTGAAAAGAGACTCAACTCAAAGTAATACCTTTTTTATGAAAATTTACGAATCAGTTCCATGTTAACTTTTGTATTAACTCGAAATAATACCTTTTTGTTGAAATAAAGGTTATCACTACATTATCATGAATATGGTCTCAAAAGTGGTTTTCGAGATGAAAGAGTACACGGAATTTGATGTTGTTAGCTGATTTCTTGAAAAAAGTGATATTTTTTTTTTTTTTTTTTTTTTAAAGAGAAGTAGCACTTCAGGCATTAATGCCTACTTAGTTTTTTAACCGTGCTACATTCTTTAGGAAAGGGATAGATGAGAGAGAAGACAGGTGGTGAAAGGAGATAGATATAGCCATTTTATTAATTATTTTACTTCGCCGGCGAATATGCTATGAAGAAGTACCGACGAAGGAGGCTGCATGTTTTTATGTTAATTCTGCTTATGTATTTATACCATTAAACAGAAAAAAACATTTTTTTATTTTTGACTGCCGCAAGGGTTGAACCCAGGTCAGCCAGATTTGTAGTCAACGTGCTTACCACCTAGACTACAGCAGCCTGTTCATCAAGTGCGATATATAATTTTACAGAAAAATTACATCGGCTCTTAATGGGTTAAGCATTCTAAAAAAAAATTTTAGTATTTCCTTAAAAATCTCTTTAAAAGCTTTTAAATGATACCCATATAGATATTTTAAAAAAAATTGGAAGTTTCAGAGTCCCGTAACTCGGAAAATATAGGCGAGCGCCAATTTTTTCACTTGATGTTTTTTTTCTTATTTTTTAATTCTCTATTGGGGTTACTCCATTGTTCTAAATCATATGGAAATCTTAGAGGCAGGCGTGGTGTTTTGCCCGCTGCCTCGAGAGACGTGGACCGATCTTGCAGATTATCAGTAGCAAACTTTTCAAAACTTTGTCTGGTCGATTGCCGTATTAAAATTTTTTCTAACTCATCTAGTGCCTTCACAAAATTGATTTCAACGTTAGCACGAACGAAGAGATTGACATCTTTTAATTGACTTCATAAGAACTCGGAATAACTATATATACCTTATGGGGTCGGAAATAATGGATATTGTAGAAATTACAAACGGAATGACAATCTTTTTCCACTTTAAACTAGAATAAGAAATAGCCTTTGATATTTGAGTAAGATCTTTGTTCTTGAACTTTGCTTTTACCCTTTATACCTATTTAATTTTTTGTACTTCTTTTTATAGTGGCTTTAGTGAAATTCACGTCACTTTCGGAATGACGTTTAATATTTGCTGTTATAGTGAATATATTGATTTACCTTGTGCAAAAATTTTAGGACTTAAACTATTATTGTTTTACAGACGAGCAGACATTGTAGCGAAGACTATTGAATTACCTTTTTAAGGTTAAAAACCCTAAAAAATTTGAGAGTCAAAAACTAATAATCTTAAAATGGTGATAAAATTAAAATCTGGCAAAAGTCTGATCTGCTTAATATGAACAGCAGAGTTTTCTCTGTTTCCCCTTGAACACATTTTTCATTATCAAACTTTAGGCTTAACACACATATATAAATACATACATATGTTTCTTTTGTCTTGTGTCAATTGAGGATTGTGATTCAAGTTGTTTTTATCACATTTGTCATTTTATTATCTAGTGCTTCTGTTTCATACTTTTTTTCTAGTTTATTGTTTTTGTTTAAAAAATCCCATTCATTGCACATGTTTCACTTATTTTAACTGTTAAAATTATCCGCAGTTCAGGGATGGAAAAATTGCACTTATTTGAACCTGACTGAAATTAATAACACTCTAGTCTTTTTTGATGATGCTTGTAGCTTCTATTTTCGTTCACATTATTCTTTGCATACAATTTCCTAAATAAAATTCCAATACCTTGAATGAGGTTAGGTTGCGGGAAATTATGAAGGCAGATCTATACCGTTGGTTGCTTGTTAAAAAAAATTTAGGTCACAAATTCCAATAGTTCAGAGACAAAGGGAAGGAAAAAAATTCTATTAAAGATATACGGATAAGACCTGTTGTTTTCATTCTGTAGTTTTTTTAGTAGAACTGGACACTACTCCTGTTAAAAATCTTCAATCTTTTCAGCCCAATCGTCAACAAGAGAAAAATAAACAGATCAATATCCCAGGATACTTTCGCGTGGGTTCTAATAGCAGACGTATATCAGATGGAGTAATTTCGAATATACAAAAAATTTTTAGAGCTTTTAAGCCATTGGTTATATTTATATCGATAGGATTTACATCTTGTTTTGGTCTGGTACCAGTTAAAAAAAGGCAAAACAGCGTTAAATGTTTAGCAACTAACAGAGGTAAAATTAAGAAAAAAAAAAACAAATGGCAATAAGTCTGTTTTTATACTACAACAGGTAGAAAAGTGTGTTTCTAAGTTTGTCATTCCGTTTGTAGTTTCTACAATATCCATTTCCGACCCCAGAAAGTGTATATATTCTGAGTTCTTATGCCCAGCGAAGTCGATTGGGCGATATTGATCAGACATGGGCTTAAAAACTTTCCTATTGAAAATCAGCAATCTCAACTCACATCCACCGAGGCAGCGGGCAAAGCAGTACGCCTGCTCTAATTTGTCCATATATTTCTTTTTAAACTTTTGTATTCCTTTGGTGTTTATGATAGAATTATTGATAAAAAAAGGTAAGAAAAATTCATGAGCTATTCACTTACTACTTATTCACCACTGAATTATACTAGGATCTGATACAGTAACCTTTTCATTTACTTAGCTGGGACAAACACACAATTTTGGAAGAAAAAGCTTTTTTTTAACAGAAAACCTTAATTGCAGGAAAGAATTCCTTATGCCGATTTATATGTCGTTATACATGTATGATGAAGGGTATATAAGATTCGGCATAGCCGAGTATAGCGCTCTTACTTCTTTTTACCTGTATCAATAATTTTCTCAGCTATTTATTTTTAGGTTAATGTTTGTTTTTAAAAAAATAACTGTATTATTTTACATTTATAATTTATAAATTTTAAGTCGTTTGAGCGATATCCGAAAAGATTACGTTTGAAAATTAGCAAGATCGGTCTATGGAGGCAGCGGGCAAAACACCACGCCTGCCTAAATATCATTTGGAGTTAGAGTAAAAAAAAACAAATATATGGGGCCATAGAAAATTTTAAAATAAACAAAAAAAAAACAAAAATCAAGTGAAAAAATTGGAGCTCCCCCATATTTTCCGAGTTATGGGCCTTTTATAAAGAAAGTACGATTGTGCACCATATACTTTAAGATATTAATATTGGTACCATTTAAAAGCTTTTAAAGAGATCATTAAGGGAATAATAAAATGGTTTAAGTATACTCAACCCATTAAGATCCCTTGATATTTTTATGTAAAATTATATATAGGACTTATTTTTTTTTTGTCTGAACTTAACTAGGTTCACACATATGGTGAAAGGTATATAAGATTCGGCATAGCCGAATATAGCACTCTTACTTGTTTCTTATAACTTTAAGAATTGTTAAAAAATGTTGAGAAACATTTATAATTTCATGTCGAAAATTTCACATTTAAAATGTAGTATCGCGATTTGGAAGAATTTAACGTTGTATTATTTTCACGTAAACAAAAAATATATTATCAGCTGTTGGAAAAATTCGGCGTGAAATAATGCCTATTTGCTTTATTTCACAGCTTTAATAAAATGTTGCGAGAAACATTTCATTTGTTTTTCCACAATAAAAAGAGAGCACTACTTCTGCAACATTTTTTCATGATTTTGACATACAAACTTTGTATGTATGTACATATGTATGTAGCTTGACTGCATTCCGCAAGATAAGAGTACTAGGCCTCACACAAGTAATTCATCAGTGTATTTTAGAAGCACTAAAACTGTACCACAGTATATAATTTTCCATCTCTGATGTATGTAAACTTGTCTCCTTCACTTACATCGTTTCTACTCACAATTTTTCAACTTACTGTTGTACATTGCTTAATATAACAACATAATACTTTACTCGCCTTTTTCCATTAATTTATTTTTGTATTGCTTTTTGTTCTTATTGTCACGTGTTAGCGTAAACAGAAGTCTTGGAATTATTTTTACACATTTGTGGATTATTTTTATAACGGAAAAAAGAAAACTTTAGCTCAGGCGCTAGACAATAAAAAGTAACATAAATAAAAATCCTTTTTGAAAGCATAAAAAAACCATAAAACTAAACACTCATGACATAAATCATAAAATAGAACATACATCTGTATAAATGTTATGTATGTAAGTAAATCCTGACGATTAGTGGATAAACTTGTACAATGAAGATTGTAAATATGCACATTTAAAAATAGGCTGAGTTAGAAAGGAAAGAAAGCCAAGGACAAATTTCTAAGAGATGTTTAGAAGGTTGTTTTGTAGTAAACGTAGATTTAAATATGCAATTAGGGTAAGTACAATTTTGTTTAATTCTTTGTAAAGTTTGTTAGTAAATAAAAACGTAAATGCGCGCATATACTGGTAACGAGAAGAAGAAGTAGTCTTTACTTTCGCTTTTTAAGGCGTTGAATTTACTACAAACTCCAAGCCAAAGAAAAATCCATTAGTGATATACATAAGCAAATCCGTTGAGCATTTTTAAAAAAGTTTCATATGTGGTCTGTTAAAATAAATTTATTCTGCTGAAATGAAGGGGAATGTTTTCACCTTTTATCAATTTTTATCTATCTACTTCGAATGTAGATCGTCACTTTGCAGTACCAGTAAAAATGCAACAAAAATAAATTTTTACTGATACTTAACTTCAACTTTCATTGTCACTAAATATTTACTGATTTCTAAAAAAATTCAATCTTACTGAAATTTCATAAACTTTCTGTTTATGAATGTAATAAACATGTCACTTAAACACAGAATATTTTTAAGTTAAACAAAGGGTTATCTCAAGACAATTTTTTAACAAGTGCAAGTAAATCTTTTTATAGTCTTATTAAAATGCCAAAAATAAATATTTCCAAAAAAATGCAATAATTAAATTTTTACTGCTTATTGAAAAAATTTTGCTGGTAATGCAATTTCATTGTCAGTAATTAAATAACAGTATCAGTAAAACATTACTAATTACTGCATTAAATCAGTAAATATTTACTCATAATGAAAATTAACTCAAATGAACTGATAACTACAATTTTGAATGCAGGCACAATTTAATGCAGTATAATCATATATTACTTCTTATATATGATCTATACGTTTCTCAGAATTTTCTCATGTAATTAGATTTACAGTTTAGCTTTACCGCCACTTCGGGGCATTTATAAGGATTAAAAGTATGTTTCGTCTTTTACTAGGCAATTCTTTATATAACCAAACAAGCTTGTGGTGAGCTTTAAACTCAGCTTTATTTATTAATCTCAATATGTGATGTTAAAGGCTGGTTCACGCACAAGTTTCTGAAACATTTTTGGTTCGCACAAAATTTTTTTTATATGTAGTTTGACGTTTCTCTCAGAGATCGAGAGAAATTATTTTGTGCGAACGACTCTCAGTGTGAATTAAATTAATTTTAAATTTGGTCCGAACCATTTTAAAAAAGGTTGCCACACCATGTGAAATTTGTACAAGAGACATGCCATATTGTTTAGGATTTGTATTAGAAATTCAGTATGGTAAACTAAAAAGTATGGCAAAACTAAAAAACTTGGCCGCTCAAAAAATTTTATATATTTGACTCTCGAGAAAATAACAATCTTTTTGCAAAATAACATATTAATAAGTAAATAACATTTTAATATGAGCAGTATTACCTCAAAATCTTTTTGTTTGTCACCCAGGGATTTATATTTTACATTGAATATTCTGTTACGTTATACGTTATGTTATAAATATTAATTTTTTTATTTCTTTATTTTGACACAAATATAATTAGTTTTCTTAAATTTATGCACATATGTATTTACTTCATTTTCAATTATATATGGCACCACTGTTTTTACGAACCAAGTTTCTGAAATGGGTGAACCATGGTGTAGAAAACTCTCAGTAAACAATAAATTTCTCCGAACCAAAAATGTTTCAGAAACTTGTGGGTGAACCAGCCTTAAGGGTTTGATAAGTGACAATGTGATTAGTTTTTACAGTTCTATAACCAAAGATTAAAAACAACAACTACTGTTATCGCTATAATGTCTGTATTTTAAACCTAAATAACTACACACTTGATCAAATATTTGGTCAAATATTTCACTCATTTGGATGTACCTTTAATAATCAAATTTCACCAAAGGTCACCTAAGATCAGCTTTCACATCATTTTAAAATTCTCTCATAGTTAGAAAGAAAAATCACTACTGTCGTCTGTTAACACACTAGTAAAATTTTAAACAAATTGCTTCATACATGTCTTGGTGGCAAATGTAAACGATTTTCGTCGTAGAACAAGCTTTTAATGGAAGCATCTACGACATGGTTGGGAGGGCAAATAAGACGGCCATCTGTCTCAAAATTTCTTTTGTGGTATACTGTGTGTGTAGTTTTGTTATTTTGTTCTTTTTTATGTGTTCGGATACGCAGCTAGGCGGAAACCTCGCCAGGCCAAACGGTCCGTAACAATATAGTTTTGATATCCCACTGTTTATCATATTGGGCTCGAACGAAGTTTAAAAGATTCGTTTCGAATAAGAACTGCTACAAATGCAGGTTATTCGAAAATTTTCAGAATCTGCAAAAGTCGTGTATCGTGGTAAGTGTAGACCATAAACAACTTAAAGTCAAGAACGTGTTTATTATGTTTCCGTTCCGTTGAATTTTTTGAGTATGTTTAACAAAAAAAAATTTTTTCAATTTAATGTTGTGTTTTAAAACTAATTATTAATATTCCTGTTTTCTGTTTCCTGAAGATACCACCCAACGGTGTGGCGAAATATTGAAAATAAAAAATAATAAACAATATTTAATTAATTTACTTTATTCGTGCTTGATTCCTTCAAATATAAATATTTCATGATATTCTCATGAAATATTTATTATTTTAAACTAAACTACAAAATGAAATGTATTACTGCGGGGAAAGCATATCCATATGGCCATTTCACTACTGCTCAAATAGCTCATCAGTGGATTTTACCCAAATTTTACACAGAAAACCTGAAAGTCTTATATCAAAAGCCAAATTGATTGTTTTTAGTCAATTAAGATTATTGTGCACAAAGCGCTGTAGTGTATAACTGCTTTTCATACCTTGAATTAAGTGAAAAAGTAATATGTTTTTTTTAGTAAAAAGAAACCTCGTGTAATAGACTGACAGAACTACTAATTTTTTTATAATCTTTTTTTTAGCTAAAAAATACTTTTAATTCTTTTTGGGTACCTTAAAAAAACTTCATAAATAAATTTGATTTTAAGGAGTGAAGATGGTAACACTAAAAACAAAAGTTAAAAGGTACAGCCTTAAAGTATGCTTTTATTTTAACCATTTTAAATATTTGTTTATCTTCGTGCTCTTAATTTTTAAACTCTCTCTCGTAACATTGTTTTCTTGCTCTTAATCGTCACTTTTTTACATTATGCATTATTTTCTTTTAATAGATCTGTAAAGTGTTTATTTATTCATAAGAATTCGCATTGAATTTTTACGTTTAATTGAACAAATATTGTTATTTCAGTTTGTCTGATTTTTGTTTAATCAATGAGACATTTTGTTGATTTTTCATTATTTACCTGGTTTAATTCATTCATAATACATACACACATGTAAGCACACGTTTTTGCTCACGTGTATACATACTTCTGTACATGAATACATATATTTACAGTGATCGAAAAAAATCAACAAATGATTTCTTTTTGACACCAATATCTAATAAATAATAGAAACAATAAATTTATAATTAAACTGTAGTTTCGCCGACAATATTGTCGCAGGTGTGATATATATTCAGCAAAAAATGTTAGAAATTTAGAATTTTTTGCCGAAAGGACTTCCCAACTGGATTACTAACCTAATGATTTTAACAAGGCATGAGACTTTTATAATTAACTAGCAGTGCCCACGGCTTCGTCAGCGGATCATATCAAATATTCTCAAAATTTTAATTTCGAAAAATTTATTTTTAAATATTTATTGTACAGTTCTGTGGACAGTGTTAAAAAAAGTACTCATAGATTTATTAAAATCTATTAAGCAGTTTTAATGTGATGCGAACACAGACAGACAGACGGAAAGACAAAAATTACAGTTTTATTATAGATTACTAAGAATTGATTACATTTATTAATGCAGGAAACAATGATGATCATTAGTACGTATTTTAAGATACATATTTTCTTAATTTACTTTATTCGTGCTTGATTCCTTCAAATATAAATATTTCATGATATTCTCATGAAATATTTATTATTTTAAACTAAACTACAAAATGAAATGTATTACTGCGGGGAAAGCATATCCATATGGCCATTTCACTACTGCTCAAATAGCTCATCATCATATTTTCTTTTAACTCAAAGAACTAGTTCAGTTACTACTTCCTTTTTTGCGAACCAATATAAGGTGCTTTGTAAGCGGGTAAAAAAATATGGCAAATACTTTTTATGGGTATTTACAGTAATTTTAAAAGCGGCGGCATTTCATAACGTCCACGGTCATAAAATCTTTGTTGGTCACAAACATTGTGTCCGTGGACACTATAACATGCCACCTTTCGAAGCTTGTGGGCGTAAAAGGGATAACAAACAATTGCCTGCAAAACTTATTGATTGCAGTTTTAAAATATTCAGGTTGCAAATGTAGAGGTGATATGTAAACTTTTGCCTCTCACTGCATATTTTAAAATATGAGCGGCTTTATTTTCAAACTACATACATTATTTTGTATTGTACTGAGAGCATTCATGTAAAGAAACTGATGTTAATTTTATATCGTGTTTAATTTAAAAAATTATTTTCTTTTTAATTCTAAATTTAAATTTTCATATTAAATAAAACTGCTATTAAATTGTTGTTTGTTGGTTTTTCCTGCTAATCAAATAAAATGATTCATAATCATTAAAAAGAATTTGTAAATTTTTGCTTTTTATACGCTGAGATTTTTCTGACAATCGTTTGATTGCTTGAAAGTGAGTAAGATTTTTAATATATGAGACGTTAATTTGTCCATGTTTTGTGACAAAAATAATTTATTAAAATTTCGATTTAATTACCAATTGCTGACATTGTTAACATTGAGAGTATTTTGACTGTTGTGTGTTTCTCAATGTGCAATTGCAGTTTTTCCCCTTGTTCTGCCATTTGGGATTAAATAAATGCAAACTGAAAGTATGATGTGACATAGAAACTGACAATAAAATGTAGTTTATTAAAAAAAACGGGGACAGTCCCAGAATAAGTTGACTTGTGTGTATAGACAAACTAAAAAAGTAAAAATAAATATTAAGCTTAATTTTACAATTGGGAAACACCACGTTGATTGTCTTGGCGATTACAAATAGAAAACACTCTATTGGAATTAAAAAATAATTTTTTGGACCACCTGTACCTTCTTTGGCTGCCTAAGTTCTAAAACGCTTTTACTAACTACTGCAAAGATTAGCATGAACTGTCCACAAAAATGTTGAATTTGATCTTGAGTTAAACACAAATAATATTCAAAGCTGCTTTATATCGCTGATATAACAAAAAATTGGAATATAAAAATTTTATCTCAGATGGGAGATCAGTTGCTTACAATTGTCGAAAAGAAGTTTATTCCCCAATTCACAACTATGGATTTATACTTAAAACAAGACATCAGACTGGATTGAAGTATAATTATTTTAATCTATTAATTTAAAAAATAGCGGGCTGGGAGAAAGCTAAAGAATTATGGGAATTTTGAACCATCTATTTTAATATTTCAAAAGCTGTTCAATGACTCGTTTTAATCATTCAATTAAGATTGGTACAGTCAAAAATATCAAAATAATTTAGCGATCGCAGAATGAGAATACAAACACCAATCAAAAGTAAAGTCAATAGGTCGGGTCATTAACCTGGTATTCTTACATTGAGAATAAGAATAATTTTATTTTAAAAATATATAAAATTTTTTCGTTTGATTTTTTGTTTTTAATTTAAACATTTTTGTATTTACATATTTTTTACTTTGCTTTTCTTCTGAGATATTGGATTTTTTAAATTTTAGTATTGCTTTATTTTTATTTATTTCACATTTTTTTAAATTTATTCGTTTGTTTTTCTTTTTCAGCGAAATATTTAATTTGTTAATACTTTTGTGGTCGTCTTTTAATTTATTAATGTTAATGTACATATTTTTTCCCACTGTTTGTGTAAAGCTTAAGTCATATGATAATTTTTTTTAATTCGTTATTTATTTTAATATCGTATCTGTATTCTACTCTTAAGATAATAAAATTTCTAAGAGTATTTTAAAAAGACAATTTAAGAAACTTTGGATATTTTTTTGCAACAGATTTTAATGAATTCTAATTGTTTTGAATTACGGAATGTTCAACTTTAGGACTTTATTGAGCCGCTCCTAAAAAGCTTAAACTCAGTAACTGCGCCTTCAAACTCCTCTACTGGCATGTGACATTTTGCTTTAAAGATTCTGTTTTAGCCGTTCTGAAATTACTGATTTCTACACAAAATGTATTCTTTCTGTTCGAAATATTCTTGTGATAAAAATACAATTTTTGGAGGTTAATGCAGTTATTTATGATTTACATGGGTTAAACCTAGGGCTGAGAAAGTAAAAAGGGTCACGGCGCGTTTCATAAGAGAATATTATTAACAGTGTTGCCGTTTGGTTACATTTTTTTGGCTTTTAATGGCTCAACGTAACAAGTCATATTTGGTAAAATTTTTGTAACTTGTTGTGGTACAGACATGAAATAAAGCAGTATTTCTAAATAAAGTACCTGCCTCAATCTTTAAGGTAACAAGCTTTCTGACAGCTGTTTCTTGCAATCGTATCAAAATCTCACATAAAAAATTTGTTCAAAATAAAAAAAAAAAAAAATAAGTTGTACTCTATTCAATTAGTAGCTGCCATCCCTAAATTAGCGCGTAAGACGCAAAGCAATGTAATTCATAGCTTTGCGCTAGATTGTCATCCCTAAATAAAAGCGTCAACTTTGTGTCTTTAACAGTAATGTTAACTCATTTTATTTTATAAAATCCGCTGTGAATATTTTTCTGTTTAATTAGGAAAAATTTTTCTTATCACTTTTTAGACGTAGGTACGTACGTGGGTATGTATAGATGATGATAGAGTGAATTAGTTAATCCTCCGTACTCAATTAAGTGTAATTAGCAGGGTTGGATTTACGGAAAGAAATAAAAAAACCATATAAGAAAATGTTTGGAAATCCAGTAATTTATTCTTCTGTAGTTGATGCTTACCAGTTGAGGATAAATAAAAGAGTGACTTAAAATACTTAAATTGCTTGCAGCAAAACTATGTTTTTGTTTTTTGACATTTTGTCGCACGGATTCGTTTTAGTTGACATTTCATTAGAGCGAATATAAAGTCTTATATCTGGTATACAAAAATTCATTGGCCGTTAAATTCAAATATGGTATAAACAGAGTAAGCTTATAAAAGTAAGAATAATTATAATAATAATTCAGAGACTGACTATGCTAATGATAATTTAAATGGTAATACTAAAAAAAACAAAATAAGTAAGTGTTCAAACTATGTTTGGACACGCTGTATAAAAATAAATAAGAGATAAAACCTCTAGATTGCCTTGAAAATAACTAAATTGTCATTACTTTTCAACCTTAACAAAACAAACCAACAAGCAGCCAACTTCACTTCCTAACGCACTGTCAAAATTGGATTTTTTAATTGCTAAGCATTGACGCCGTGCTATTTAGGGATGCTTCAGACATTTTGTATGTACTTGAGAAATTTTGACAGATATCTTGCGCTTTACGCGCTAATTTAGGGATGGCAGTAGGAAATCAAGAAATGTTTCTTTGCTTCATGTTTAGAAACAGCAAAATGTTTCTGTGAAATAATATCAGCTGCACTTGTTTCGTGCGGAAGACTAAGTACTCTGTTCAAAATTACGCAAATTGTTAGCTGTAGCAGCCTTAGTTATTAAATTTGTTGCCTTGTTGTAACTGAAACTGCATAAAATAGATTTGGAATTAATGCTTTTATTCGACCTTTCTTTGGTTAAGCTTAGTACTCTGTTTGATTTTGCGAAAAATGTTGAGCAACATGCATTATTTCGTTTGTAAAATTTGACAATTAGCTACTAGTGCCGTTTTAGAAAATAATTATAGTTTTTATCGCCTTTAAGAAATCTACATTGTCTGGAAAAAATTTTAAATTTACTAAAGCTGAAAAGAAATAAATACTCATTCACCTCATTCAAACTTATGGGACTTATCCCATGAATATATGTATGTTTTTGTGTTTTAATTGCAAACGCTTTTCAGCGTCAATAAAAAATTTTTTTCTTTTTCTCTTTTTTAATGTACACTTTTTTAATATTACTTATATTAATTTTTCGAACACAAAGATATAAAAAAATAAAAGGTCTGAAGAAATTGTTTTTAAAAAATTCCGTATAAAAAAAGGGCTGCTTATGTTATTTCGTAGTTGAAAAAAAAAAATATTGCCAAGAACATTTTTCATTTGGAAAACATGTTGCGAGAAACATTTCGAGACTATTTTTAAATAAACAAAGTATTACTTCAGCAACATTATTTCTTATTTATTTCGCTGTAATGTTTTTTATATCGCTCCTTTATTGCAACATAGTCATATCTCAAAAAAAGTTGAACTTGTCAAAATGCGATTTAAGTTTTCAAGACGTAAGTCCTATGATCTAATTGCCGCAATTGCAATTGCTATAACTTCGGTTCAGCTTGGGATATAAAACTGATTTTTTTTTCAACATTTACAGAAGGTCTAAAAGAGCAGTTTTGCTTAAGTAACTACAAATTTTTAATTTTTTGAGATATGACTATGTTGGAATAAAGGATCGATATGGACTTTTTCAATATTTCGCAGGAAATGATAAACAGAGTACTGCGCTGTAACAAATAAAAATTTTTCAAGCTGAAGGTAATTTTTTACATGAAATATTTTCTTTATATAATTATGTCCATTTCGCTATCCTCTGAATAGCATCATCATACTAATTACAATTAATTACTACTTATTTAAGGAAAAATTTAAAATTTAACTTTTGATGAAAAAATTTAACTTTTTGAAGGCAAAGCGTAAATTCTTCCTGTCTTTCTCTGGCAACACTGATCATTAAGTATATTTATTTTTAATTAAGGAAGTCTTTCAAAACGCTTCGAATACTAATATGGTCAAGGCGAATAAATTCCAGGTTGTAGCATAGGCAAATTCATTATTTTTTGCTAGTATAATAATTGTCAAACTGCATACTGCAACGTTGCCACCGAAAATGAACGAATTCGCCTATGCTGCCGCCTCGTAATTGATTCGCCTTAAATATGGCAAATAAGCTCCTTAAACAATCTCGTAATAATGTAGACCCGGATATATGAATTTGGAAACCTATAAAAATCTTGTAAACAGTATGATGTCTATATCTAAAGATTAATAAACAGATAATGTAATGTACCCATTAGGAACGAACACTTGTAATATATTCCTTCAGCGGATATATTTTCATTTCAAAGGTTGTGTTTTAAAGCAAGAATACAGCAAGTCTGCCATGCTGTTGGGTAGTTTTTCCAGTTTGAAGAATATATGATATAAAATTGAATTATTTTTAGAATATTTATTTGATTATTCTTCAAATAATATAATTTCTGATATTTTATACATAAATAAATTCGAAAAAAATATTGTAAATTTTATGACAAAATAATCTTCTATAATATTTCCTTTTAATAAAAAGTGTTTAAATTTTGATCACATCTTAACATATCCTTATGATTCTCATTAAGTTCCCTATCGTAACTCATATACAAATATAACTCCCACCATCACTTTGCATTATTCTGTCTTTGGCTTACTCAACTTTATTAAGCAAATTGGTGCAGAATTCATCCTGTTAAGAATAAAAAACGGCTTTCTTTAAAATTAAATACTAAGAAAGATTGTGTGTTCGAAATATTATTCATTTTATAGAAATACATGCATGTGAGCGAGCTCTTTATGATGATATTGGGTGGGAGCAAAATCTTCTAATTAACAAAGTTTGGGTCATTTTAAAACACATGTTATACAGATCGTTTCTATTATAATTATATCTTTCAGAAGGTCTTTTAGCAACAAGTTCAATGAAAACATTTACATACATCACAGACATATCGCTCCTTTATTGCAACATAGTCATATTATAAAAAAAAAACTTGAACTTGGCAAAATACGATTTAAGTTTTCAAGACATAAGGCCTATGATCTAATTGCCACAATTGCAATTGCTATAACTTCGGTTCAGCTTGGGATATAAAACGGATTTTTTTCAATATGTACAGAAGGTCTAAAAGAGCAGTTTTGCTTAAGTAACTGCAAATTTTTAATTTTTTGAGATATGACTATGTTGCAATAAAGGAGCGATATGATGTATAAAAGAAGTTATAACTCCAGGGGCGTGACAAACAACTTTTTTATCCGGCATATCAGCGTATACTTTTTTGATCTTATCCGGGAGAAAAGGTGAAGACGTATGAATTGCAAACTGTGACTTTCGGTGTTAACTGTGCTCCTTATCTGGCGATACGAACACTCATTGAAATATCTTTTAGTCAAAAAGGTGACCGGCAAAATCTTTAACGTGGGAGCGACTGACTTACTATCACAATTGTTCGAATTAAAATTCTTAGTTTAAGTTGTATTCTTAATTAAAGATGTATTTTTGTAAAACACTTGAAAAAATAACAAAACAATAATTATTTTTCTGTCGAACAAACTCGAAATGATTTTCTTGCCAAACCAATACAATTTATCTTGATGTCTATGGATATGACTTCTATCTTTTTTTGTCTTCTATTATTTATGTACATTTGATATGTTCATCTTCGTCTTTGTCCTGAACGCAACTTTTTTGTAGTTTTTGTTACTTTATTTTGGTTATTTCTGCGTCATGTTGGAATTTCTTCTTGACTTGTTATGGATTTTCGACGTTACCTTTCTTCATGCATATCACGTACGAGTTACATGTCTTCAACAACAATATGTTTACTTACTTGTTAAATATTCCTTCATTTCATGTTTTGTCTTCCAGCTTATGTTCCCTCCATTCCCTATCTACTGCCATTGTCTTCATATTAACATTAATAATGTCTATAATTTCATGGCACATAAACCTTAAGCTGAAAATTCCGTATCGACATTATAGTACGTACGTATCCTGTGAAAATAAAACAGGAAAGCAAATCAACAAAAGCTTTAACTTTTATTTGTATCTTTATTTGAACTAATTTAAGATTTTCTTTTGTTTATTTAACTTTTATTTTTGTTTCCTCAATTTGGGTTCACTATTCTTTCGGGATTTAACTAACATTTAGTTTTTATAGTGAAAGTTTTCGTACAATTTAATATTAAGTTCAGTTTATTAAAATATAAAACTTGAGATTTTGTTTTCAGGTTGGAAGTATTTTAAAGAAATTGAAACAAGATGAAGGAGGATATTATAGAAAATAAAGTGTGTTTTAATAATTGTTGGATAATTCAACTCAATTTAACAAATTATTTTTGAGAAGGCAGGGAGCAATAAAATTATAAATGTGGTTACGACTTATTCTGGTTCACAGACATTGTAGTGCATTGTAGTTCATTTATATTTTATATTTATGTAAGAAATTTTTTTTTAAGAAAAAACTTCTATAAGAAGCTTTTTGTAAACTCCAAATACAAAAGTATCATAGATGGGAGTAATTAATTAGATGATAAATAATGCTATTTATTTTTTTTTACCATTATCATTATTTTTACTAATGGTAATAATTCTTTTTAATGAAAAGTTTTCATTGGTAATTAGTTAAAAAAACAAAATCATTACCAGTGACTAATGTTTAAATGGTTTAAAATCATTATCATTATTGAAGATGTTCCTTGTCTTTGATCAGAAAAATTTGGTGAAATATTTATATTGAAATATTTATATTATTAACTTTTTCAGAAAAAATGAGACACAATTGGAACCTATTTTTGTTTTAGTGTAAATTATAAGAGCTGCTAGTTGTGGTTTTAAATGACTTTAGATCTCAGGCATCAAGTTTTACATCTAGCTCAGTAAAAAATGATAAATTATGTAAATTTTCAAGTACAGATCTACGTAAAGAAGAAAGAAAGATTTATTTATTTTATGCATAGTTGTTTTAAGTTTCTGTGATCAAAAATTTATGTTTCATAAAAACAATAATTTTTGATTCAATTGTAATTAGTAATGAATGGTGAAGAGGGGTACAATACTTGACGAGGGTGCCATTGACATCTTCTGTGGCATACGCCTCTCTTCTTGCGGACATCGAATCGACGCTGCTATCTACGAACTGGCCCAGATAAGTTGGTCTAACTAGCCGACATGTTCGACTGCTAGAACAATCTGGCCGTCTTTGGATCAGGGCAGGGCGGCTGCACTATTGCAGCTACCGAGGGTTTGACTACGTGACTTGGTAGCTGCGGTCACTGGGCACTGTCTATTCGGGACCCATGCCAGGAGAACGGGTATCCCTTTTAACGACTTCTGCAGAAGTTGTCAGAACGAGGAGGAAGAGGATATGGTGGAACAACTCCTCTGTCAATGCCCTGCGCTGGAGTGTATACGGCTGAGATATCTTAGTCATCAATACTATGCGGGCCTATCTGATATATCGGCAATGGGTAGAGGTAGGATTAGTTCTTTCTTATGGTACAGTGGGTGGTTTACCGGCCCACAACCGGACACCGTGACTCATGCAGGGAATGAGCGCACACCTTGGTCGACTGATCTCACTTAGCGGATTCTTTTCTGCATTTTTCTTAGACCTTCTCCGTATTTTTAGACCCGCGGCATTTTCTGCCTTTCCCTCTCTGTCCTTCTCATCTCTTCATCCCCATTTCTCTTTTTCTTGCTTTCTCTAATTCCAAACGTAATCTTCTCTCTATGTTTATTCTTCTCTCTCTCTTCTAACTGCAGGTTATACAGGACCCAAGTGGGCTGTGGCAACCCGGCTGCCCGCTTGACCTAACCCAACCTAGTAATAACCGATTTCATTGAAATTTCATTACCATTATTAAAAACAATTATAACTAAAATAAAATCATGTGCATTAAATGGTAGTTAAATTGTTTTTATTATAATTATATCAAACAATGCTAATGAATTTTCAGTGGTAATGAAAAAATCCCAAGTATGGAATATACATATATTTCCTATATCGTATAAAATATTTTTCCTATAAAAAATATATTTCCTTTTCTTCCACAATAATGAAAAAAAATACATATATAAGAAAACAGTTTTGGAGTTTCTTATATACGATATTTAAATTTTAAAGCAAGTCATTAATGTATGCAACACTGTATCCAAAATCATTCTAAACTATATTTAAGCTCAAACGAAACTTTGGGCTGCAATTTGGAATGTTTTGTCTTTTGTAAGATAATGTTAAAAGTCGATATCAGTCAAATGACTTCTGGTTTTCCGCAACTTTGCGGTCGTTTAAGGGCATTTTTTTGTTTGGTTAAGAGGAAACTCATGAAAATATCAAAAAAAAAGGGCTGGCACCATTTGATCTGGCGATTTCACTGAGCAATTTAAAACTCATGGCACGGATTTAATATCTTAAGTTATCTATATTCTCTTCAATTTTGTGTGCTAAAAGCAGTCATAATCATCTATTTTATTGGCTCATAGTCATATATTCTGTTTACCCACTAAAGATACTGCGAATGCGTTCCGCAAAAAATAAGCGTAAAAAAATCGAACTTACTTAGAAGTGTGTTAACTCCAAATCCACTTAAAAGAGGTTGGACATCGTATCGTGTGTTTAAGTGAAATGAGATTTTATTTTTACTAAGCTGTTCAGTGTTGCCAGTTTGTATATATACAAATATTTTTTTTTTGTTTATAACAATTCTTGACTTTCATCGCCTTAAAGGATTTTTTATTTCCACGTTTGGCGACAAGTCCTTTTAACTGACTCTAGTGATGATTTTTTTGCATTCAGCTTAGTACTCTTTTAAATTTCGAAAATTGTTTAACAACTTTACATGTTTCGCTTAAAGAAATGTTGCGTGAAACATTTTGCACTTTAAATGACATGATGACAAACACATTAAATCTCTTTTCACAAAATAATGTCAACAATAATATACCCTTCACCACAAAAAGTGGAAATGGGGTATATCTAAGTTTGTCATTCCGTGTGTAATTTCTACAATATCCATTTCCGACCCCAGAAAGTATATGTATATATTCTGAGTTCTTATGTATAGCGAAGTCGATTGAGCGTTGTACGTATGTCTGCCCGTGTTAGTGTTGAAATCGAGGCCGAGGCAAACATGATTTCACAAACAAAAAAATATGTAAATCGATCAGATATAGTGTCGAAGGAGGTGCTATTGAAAATCAGCATAATCGGTCAATGTCCTTCGAGGCAACAAGCAAAACACCATGCCTACCTCCAATTTTTTCATTAAGAACAATTTAGTAAAACAAAAAAAAAAAAAAAAAAAAAATATGTAGGGCGATAAAGAATTAAAAAATAAGAAAAAAACATCAAGTAAAAAAATTGTCTCTCGCCCACATTTTCCGAGTTATGGGGCTGTGAAATTTTCAAATTTTTTAAAATACCAATATGGGTCTCATTTAAAAGCTTTTGAAGAGATCTTTAAGTAAATACTAAAATTTTTAAAAAATTCTTAACCCATTAAGAGTCGATGTTATTTTTATGTAAAATTATATTTTTGCAGTAACAAAAATTTTTTTTCTTTTTTAATACTCTGTCAACTAAATATTTGCTCTTTTGATTGGAGTTACTTCACTGAACTAGATTTACATACATGGTGAAGGGTGTATAAGATTCGGAATAGCCGAATATAGCACTGTTACTGGTTTTATTTTTAAACTGTCTTGTATCCAAAATTTCGCGACCTTATTGATTTGCACTCGTTTAATGAATTTGAAATAAAATTATAGAGGAATAAAATAAAATAACCCTTAAACTTTTGTAAATAATGAAAGTTTTTACCACCTCCACTTTTCAAAACTACTAATTATTTTGACAGCTTAAACTCATAAATCTTGAATGATATACTAATTTTCTTAATGAAAAATTTTGCAAAACATTTTCCAAATGGATCTGTATGTAAATTTCATCTTTAAATTAATAAAGATATACTTACTCTTCCAAACGTTGTGTGTATGAATGTATATTTTTAAATCATCATCATAAATCGTGTATAAACATGCAAACATAAATTTGTTTTGTAAAGTAGCAAAAATAAAACTATTTAAATTTATGAGCTGCTTCAGGACGAGCTAATGAAAATATATAGAAATATACAATTCCATGATAGTATAATAATTGTGTTTGAAAATAAAACAATGTTTGAAGATCGTGTAATCTTTAATAACTTCACTGTCTGTCAAAATTTTGTGAAATTATGTAATTTATGGTAAAAGTATATGGCCATAAAATTTTCTTACAATTTAACACAACTTAGCATTTTTTTAAAGGGATTTCAGTTTCGTTAAAAAAATTATGCTAAAGGAACTATAAAAACAAATTGTTATAAATTATCACAAAATTTCCGGAAGCGTAAAAGACACGAATAAAGTAACAAAATATTCAAATTTATCTTACTTTAGTTCTCAGTGTAAAAAAACAAATAATTAAATAAATAAATATGAATTCAAATATGTTTGAATAAGCGGACGAAGAGATTTTACCTTAACTTTACTTGGAACGAGCAAAATGTAATGAATATATTTTTTGTTGCAAATTTTTCATGTCATTAAAGTTGATTAACTTAAAGCTTGTTTTTGAATTCTGAAAACACTTGTCATTTGCGGAATTTTCTAACTTTCTTGTACTCCAACTTATGGTCTGCATTTTCATGGCTTGACGGAACATAATGGAGTCGATGCGACCTTAAATCTAACTTCTCGTTAGTGTATTTGGGCTCACTAGAAATAACAGCTAAAATCTAAATTCAAAGAATACTTAAGGTGCGGTCAGATTAGTCAAATATTTGACCAAAAAAGCATAACGTATCATTACGAATGACGATTTGTAATATAATAAATTTAATATCTTACTTTTTACATTGATAAGGATCTTATATTTCTCAATAAGTATTTTAAAAAGGACACAATTGTTTTTCCATAATTTAGTGGTTACGTCTTTTTGGTCAAATATTGATGATCTGATCTGACCGTTTAGCTGTTTAGATATGAATCTATGATGATAAAATTTTAAGTATGCTAGTTATTGAATTTTAGGAATACAACAATAGCAATAACTTAACTTGGTCCGAAGTCGTCTTTAGCTGTTACTGCTTATGGGCAAACATATATTTTTTTGTACTTTAATGTGTTTTTTTGAATTATTAAATAAAAGCAGAATGAATTTGGAAGTCTTTTGACAACATGTTGTCAGGCGGCTTTAGTAAAATCTCAATGCCAGTTTACTTAATCGAGCAGAATGTTCAGCAAACAATAATGTGATGGCAGGGTTACCGTTGGGCCTTTTCCAAAAGCGGCACAAAAGCTGGTTTTATATAAAAAAAAGTCGCACAAAAAGTCGTTTTAGAAATGTTGATACTGAAAAATACTGCTTTTTGTCTTCTCTTTCTCTAGGAAGAACATGAAGGCGTTGCAGCAATTTTCTGACTAGAACTCAGTGGCCTTCTCAATAATTTTACTTTGTACGAGGGCTGCTATATATATTTCTGGCCTGGCAACACTGAGTGCTGCCAAGTGCAATCTGACATTTCTATTGGAAAGTTTGTCATTTTTAAGCATAATCGTACTCAAAACGTCGACGTACGACCATTATTTGTGTTGTTTACAGTGACTTGAAAAAATTAATATAGAAAAAAATGGAATTAACTCGTGAACATTTTCGTGCCATCATTTTTCACAACTTTCGTTGTGGATTATCACGACAAGAGTGCATTGATGAACTTAAATCTTTGTATGGCGATGAAGCACCATCCTATAGCACTGTGAAAAATTGGTATAATGAATTTAATCGTGGCCGAAGCTCGCTCAAAGACGAATTCCGTGAAGGTCGTCCAAAAACGGCTGTTGTGCCAGAGAACATTGATGCCGTGCGTGAACTCATAATGCAAGATTGACATGCGACATACCGAAAGATAGAGACATCCTTGGACATTTCTTCCACCAACAATCATTCGATACTTCATGAACACCTGGCCGTAAAAAAGGTTTGTTCCCGTTCACCATGACAATGCGAGCTCTCACACATCGGCTCAAATCAGAGCGTTTTTGACCGGCCAAAACGTCGAATTAATGGGTCATCCGCCGTACAGCCCTGACTTGGCACCTAATGACTTCTTCTTGTTTCCGCACATCAAGAAAAAAATGCGTGGTCAACGATTTTCGTCACCAGAAAATGCTGTTGAAGTGTTCAAAAACCATGTTTTAGAGGTGTCTCAATCGGAGTGGAAAAAGTGTTTCGACAACTGGTTTGAGTGCATGCAAAAGTGTATAAACCATGCTGGAGAATACTTTGAAAAACAATAAAACCATTTTTGATTATAAATATTCGCATTTTCACTATTAGACCAGAAATATATAGAGTAGCCCTCGTATTTAATATCTACCTTTGGTTTTTGTTGATGAATTATTACTGCCAAATTCAAAGATTAATTGCTTTAATTTTGCATTCCATAAATCACTTCTTGCAAAACATTATATACTTTTTTTCTGAAGAAATATTGTTAAAAGCTGTCTAGTATTTCATCATGGCAATGTTGCAAAAAAACAAGTATAAAGACATTACAAAATAAAAATAAATCTTAATTTGACAAAGATGCTAGATCGATGTTCGTCGAAATTATTGCAATGTGTTATTAACAAAATAAGTTTTTGTTGGTAAACTCACAAAAAGGGCTACAAAATTAAAAGGTCGCAAACTATCTAAGTTTAAAAAATCTCACAATGAGTCACAGACCTTCAAAAAATTATCAAATCACGACTTTAGTGGACTATCAGTAAGACTGAGTTAATGTATTATGCAATCAAAATGTTATTTTTTTTTAGCAATTTTTGATGGATCCTGAGATTTTGCAGAATCCCGAATCAGGCCAGTGGTATTGGAAAAAGGGGCATTTTTAAAAACGCCGGCTAATAAAACATATTTTGATTTAGCCCAAAGTGGTTAGTAAAGATCGTGACTGAAACAAGAATTCGTCTTACAGCAAACTACAATGCATGATCTACAATAACGATTTGAGGGCGTTTGTAGTAATATCGTAGATTAATCACAAAAATCGAACGATTTAAACGAGTTTTGTGGGGCCTGCTGCAATCGAAGCTTCGTGACGAGAATGGATAGAATAAATATTTTTATATTAAGACCTTTTTAAATTATTCTGCTGTCAAAGAACACGGCCATATCCAGCATAGAATGCTATAGTCAAACACGGAAAATAAGACCTTTCTTATCCTGACAAATTTCTTAACCTGAGTTCACAATTTTATAATTATAATTTTTCTAAAATGGAGAGCTTATAGTTATAATCTGGTTAAATGTTGCTTGTGGTCCAAAATAGTGTCTAGAACGTCCTTTCTATCACTTTTTGGTAACGTTAAAACTTCGGCTTCCTCTTTTCCAATAACACTCTTTAACCAATAAGTTTTCTTTTCTAATCAAAATTCTATAAAGTTCGAACTACTTTTTACTATTTATTCGCCTTTTAAGAACTAACTCATTACGGCTACTCAAAATTCTGTTGGGACTTGAACTCACGACTTCTGCTTAACCAACAAACCGATTCCTAAAACAAAGACTACTGCGCATACTACTGATACAAGACTGTAACGTGTCAGAAATTGGTTTTAAATTACTAGTGTCTAAGAAAAAATTTGTTTTTTCATTATTTACAAATTTAAATTGTATTTTGAATTAATATCTTAAACTAAAATTATTATTGAATAATTAATTAAATTAATTAATTTTTTATAGTGTTTTTGCTAAATGTTCAAAATCGATGACCTTGTAAGACACCATGTACTAAATTTTAAATTCGCACTCAACAAAAATTGAACTTGAACTTTTTTTTCCTAATTTTAAACTTACTACTTTTCAATAGTAAATACCACGATGTAAAAGTTGAATGAATTCGACTACAATAGAAAAATAAATTTGTTAGCATTTATTGCACTAGAAAGTGTTTATCTTGGCGTTGTTGTACTTTTCCAAATATTTTCTTTGTTTCACTTTTTATTTTTACCGAGAATATATTTTGTTTCTTTTGTGGTCTCTTAACGCATTGATTTATGATGTCTGCTTTACAGCAATGGAAACATAAAAAATTACAAAACTCTCATCAAGAAAAGAATAATAGAAAAGCTCTATAGAAAGTAAAATAAATTGTTACAAAAAATGTTTCTTTATTTTTTACGAATGGTGATGACGACGATGGCGAATACAGCCACTAAACCAAGATGTAAACGTATTAAGCGAAAAAAGAAAACTTTTAACAAATACATGAAAAGTTTTACAAGTGAAAGTGAAATTTCGAGGGTTTTTTTCACTTCTCTATGGTAAGACTTTTACGTTTGCACTATGGCTTTCAAATATTCTAAATGCGGGTGACACCGAAGTTTAGTAGTATATTAATCTTTAAAAAAATAGCTGATAACATAAAACGTACAAATGCATATAAATTGTAGTTCGACTTCGATTAAATGTGATTTCATATGACTCCGAGGCTCTTAAAAATTTTATTTAATTGTTGTGTAGTGCACCCACCAACTACTTTCTGTAGGTATTGGGACTGCTCAGAATGGTAGAGACCTGTTCAACTTAAAAGGAACATTTTTTTTAAAGCGTTATGATACTTTACGAAAGCAAACATTATTATAATGAACAACGAAGATGATACCTAAGTAAAAACAAGTAAGAGAGTTATATTCGACTATGCCGAATCTTATATAGCCTTCACCATCTATATAAATCTAGTTTAGTGAAGTAACTCCAATCAAAAAAGCAAATATTGGGGTGACACAAAATTAAAAAATAATATAATAAATAATTTTATATAAAAACTCCATCGGCTGTTAATGGGTTAAGCATTTAAAAAAAAAACTTTAGTATTTCCTTAAAGATCTCTTCAAAACCTTTAAAATGATATCCATATTGATATTTTAAAAAATTTTAAAATTTCAGAGCCCCGTAACTCGGAAAATATAGGCGAGCGCCAATTTTTTCACTTTTTTTTAATTCTCTAACGCCTTATATATTTATTTTTTTTGATTGGAGTTAGTTTATTGTTCCAAAAAATATGAAAAATTTAGAGGTAGGCGTGGTGTTTCGCCCGCTACCTCGAAGGACATGGACCGATTATGCTGATTTCCAATAGTACCTCTTTCGACACTATGTCCGATCGATTGACATTTTTTTTTTTTTGCTTATATAGTGCCTCTGCAAGTTTGATTTCAACACTAACACGGACGGACATCTCTCAATCGATTTCGCTATGCATAAGAAGTCAGAATATATATATATAGGCACAACAGTGATATAAAACTTAATTGTTGCGCAAAGACAACACATGTATTTTATGGCACAACTTTTTCTTGGATTAACTATATACTATTGTAAATTTCATCATTTTTCGTTCGTTAAGAACCTCATTATTTATAGGATGTTAAAAATGTACAAAAGGTATCAATTTACTGTGGACAAAAGTATAGACACATTTTTTCTAATATGGCATTATTTTAAAATTTCATAAATCTGGCAACTTTTTTTGCGCCAAAACTAAACAAGAAACTGCCGTTATTTTATTTTATTAGTTTTTGCAAGTGAAAATACGAGTAAAGTTCTTTGAAATTGATTGAAAATTAACAAAAAAGGAAAACATGTCTCCCAAACAGTGTGAAACAACAGAAGCTCAAGAAAAGTGATTTTACATTTGTATAATCAAGGAAAATCTTTTGCCGAAATCGGTGAGTTAATGGATCGAAGCCGCTTTACAATCCGAACAATTGTAAATCGCTTTAAGGGTGAAACAAACTTTGAAAGTTCGAAACGTAGCGGTCGTCCTTGTAAGCTAACGGAGAGAGAACGAGCCCAGGTAGTTAAAAAAGTCAAGCTGAACCCAAGAATTACTTCAACACAAATTACTGCAGATATAATGGAGGATTTTGGCAAGAATGTGCATCCAAAAACGGTTCAGAGAGCGCTGCATGAAGCTGGGTACAACTCTCGAGTAGCCAGACGCAAACCATTAACATCTTTTGTTAATCAGAAAAAGCGTCTGGACTACGCAAAACAGTTTGCTGACAAGCCACTCACGTACTGGGATCAAGTTCTTTTCTCAGACGAGAGTAAGTTCAACATTTTCCGTCCTGATGGGCACACCAAAGTGTGGAGAAAGCCAAACACTGAATATGCTGCAAAAAATCTCTACCCAACAGTAAAACATGGGGGCGGGGGCGTTATGGTATGGGGCTGCATGTCTGCTGGTGGTGTGGGGGAGCTTGTCTTTATTGATGGCGTAATGGATAAGACGGTTTATTTGAATATTTTAAAAGAAAACCTGAAGAAAAGTGCCGAAAAGCTCAATTTGCCTCAATCCTTCACATTCCAGCAAGACAATGACCCGAAACACACGGCTCATGACGTGAAGATGTGGCTTGCTTACAACACAGCACACGTTTTACCACACCCCCGCAATCTCCTGACTTGAACCCGATCGAGCATTTATGGGAATTATTGGACAGAAAAATAAGAAAACGTTCCATTTCTAATAAAAATGAACTGAAGGCTGCTTTGATTGAAGAATGGCTAAGTATTGACGCAAATGTAACAAAAAACTTAGTACATTCTATGCCAAATAGACTTCAAGAAGTTATTAAACAAAAGGGATTACCAACTAAGTACTAATAAAATCATGTAATACATAAAATTTTTATTTTGAAAATAATGTGCCAATACTTTTGCCCAACAAAAAATTTACCTTTTTATATTTTTACTAAAATATTTTTTATGAAAATTAAATTTTTTATTTTATATTGTTAACCTTTTGCTTAGTTACAGCTTAAAAAATCATAAAAAGTTAATGAAATAAATATTTTTTTTTTATTTAATTTGATATGAAAAAGTTTGAATTTCTTTTATTTTATGTTCTGTGCCTATACTTTTGTCTGTCACTGTATAACATTTTTACACTTTTTATGGTGAAGAGTTTAATAAAAATAAATCAATGACCAACTAAATACAGGAAAAAATTAACCGGTGTGAGATATCAAACTCGTTCTGGCTTCATTTTGAATCTAAATTTACGCCGTTAAGCTCTAATGGCCTGCCTAGTAGTGCTACGAGCGGTATAATTTGTGCGACCTTATATCGGCAACGGCCTCTCGTATGTTGCCTGGTATGATTGGCTTCAAAGCACATATTTCAAACTTGAGGTGGCAACAGAGAACATAATTGGGGAATTTTAAATCTTACGATAGCGGCTGGTTGACATGAGCCAGTAACCAAATTTCTTGTTCACCACTTCCAGAGTTGCGTCGTTTTTACAGCATGGAGCTTCGTATTATTAGAACCACATCTCGGATGTATCGATCTCATCGAGAAGCAGAAATTAATTAAAATTACTGTACACGCAAATTTTTTCAGTTATCTCGCCATTTTTTATACTCATGCTGGTATCAAAAAATAAAATTACTCACGGTTATAAGTAATCACTATGATCATAAAAGTAACTCAGAAAAACCTATTTATTTATTTATTTTTTTTTGACAAAATAACTTTCTTGCTTACCACTTCTCCTAAGTATGGGCTGAGGAGCAGGAAAATGTTAACACCTTTGCTTTTAAAGGTTGGTATTTGCATGGCTAATCATAATGGCGATGCACATTTGGATATTAATATACAAACCATAATTTCAAATTTCCATAGAAAATTAATTGTGGGTTTTCCAGTAAGAATTTTCGAAATGAAGTGGTCGTTTACACAAACAAAACACATAGTGCGATAATGAAAACCGGGTAGGGTAGTTTTTCTTTAATGAGAATGAGAGAAAAAAACATTAAGGAAAATCCCTTTTCAAAGGAAAAATTCTTAAACGTTTTTTTCGTTCTCTGTTTTTGTTGTTATTAAATTGTGGGTAGACAAAAAAAAAAACCCACCAGCACAAATACGCTCAAGGCTGCCAGACTTCAGGATTAAAAGTAATTTTGCCGGCTTAACGATTTTTGCCTCAAATTTGAATATTTTATTAAGTACTTTTTTTTTGTTTTTTTAAAATATGCAGGTACGTAATACGTTGCCGATATCAAAAAAAAAGACCAACTAAAATAGTTGAATTGTGCGGTTCGTTTTTTTCTTTTTCGATGTCAGCTTGTAACACCGAATAGAAAACAGTCATTTTCGAAAAGAGTAATAGCTCTTTTTAGGGAGCTGAAAGAAAAAATTTCGCGTTCGAGGTGATCAAAAGAGCTAAAAACAGCGTGAAAAAAGCTAAGTTGGCATCGCTGTTATCAAATGCAAAAATGGCGGGAAAGTTTTTTGTTCTCTTTTTTACAGGAAATAAAAAAACGGACATATTTTTCAACATCACCAAAGAATCTGTTGGTATTTTTGATTTTATTTTTATATAAACTAATCGTATTTCAATATAATGAAGTGGAATTGCATCAAAAAATAATAACTAATTTGAGCGCAATTCATTATACCTTTTTGAGTTCGAAAGTTAAGGTTACATTTAAAATCAATAGAATTTTATTACAACCCATCGTAACAAAATATATATTTTTTTTTTATTTGTGTTACACGGCAAGTTTAAGACCACATGCAAGGCGAATCAAATATAATGTGGTAGCGATGGCGAATTTATTGATTCTTGCAGTTAGTCTAACTGTCAAATTTCATTCGGGCGCACGGCGAAAACTATTGAATTCGCCATCGCTACCACCTTTTAATTTATTCGCCTTGACCACATGTTTAGAGCTATTATTCGCTTTAATTTAATTTAGCGTTGAATCTATTAACAAACTATAGTAACTATAGTTCAAATTAAGTGTGTTTTGGTTAGATAGAGTAAATCACTTGCTTAAAATGACCAACGGTGACTAAAATTTTTTACGATGTATTTTTGTCAAAAAGAAACTTAAAACGCAAAGTAACGGCAAACGTGAACATGTGTTGATGAGAACATGTCAAGTTAAAAAATTGACATAACAAACAGTTTGCGATTTTATTGTGCGTTGTCTAAGAAATTTGAAAGTTTTTATTTATTTTAATTTTATTTTCAATGGAAATTTGTCTCATAAATCAAATAAATCATAAATAAACTACCTGTTCATCACTGCAATTATGGAAATAATTTTTTGAATTGTTTTAATGATTCTCTTAAATAATAGTAGTGGACATTTAAATTGACAATTTTATAGTAATTTTGACGATTATGATGATTTCTCTGCAGAATTTGTCGTTTTCATACTATTTTTGCTGGCAACTATGCACGTGCTTTTAGTTCAGTGCAGTTGTTGTTGTTCTTTTGTTATTCGTTACAAATATACCGTTTAGAGAGTATAATTTTAAGTGTATTTTAAAGAGAAGAGGAAAAGATAAGAGTATTTTTTGTTTTTTAAACATGTGCTCAGAATGGCAAATATCGTAAAATAACCAAATCATATCGTATTGTTGATTTTTACGAGTTATTTAGTTTGAGTTCGTGAATCATAACAATATGACGACGTAACGGACGTTTGCTGTTTAATTTTTGTAAAGAATAAAATTTTAAATAAAAAATAATCTATTTTTTGCGTTGTTATTGCCGTTTAGTAACAAACTTTGATAAAGATAAAATTAACAAAATAATAACAACCACGAAATGATTTATAAGTTAAAAATTTAACGTAATGGAAGTGTTCACATAAAACAATTAACAAAACAAATTATTGAAAAAATATAATAAAGCAAATGATTTTTTTTTGCTAATTTTTTTTTTGTTTTCTTTTGACAAAGTTCACAAATTAACGGTTTAAAAGGTCTTATCAGTTGTCGGAGAATAAATTTTCTTTGTATTGTTGTGTTTCATATATTTTTTCGTTTACTAAACATACGCAGTGCGTCCGTTAAAGAGTGCAATATTTTAATTTAAATTAAACAAATAAAATAATACAACATAAAAAAAATGTCGTATGTGGTTAGTTATTGCATTTAGAATCAAGTGAATTAACATAATTAATAATCTTAAACTTAACCTATTACATAAATGGTAAAAAAATTAAAAAAAAAAAATAAATCTTAAATATGCTGAAAAATTTTACTTTCAAAACTAATCCTGCATAAATTTTTTTTATTTAATATTAAAACAAAACTAGCTGGTCTAGTAGCAATAAAACTTAAAGAAAATTAAAAAAATGAAATCAAGTCTACTGTAGTGTTATTACTGCTACGAGTCTTTAGCTTCCAACGAGACTCTTCTTTATTGTGCAGTGAATACCAAAGGATTTACAAACAACTTACTTCATTTAACCAACAACTACCACAATCAACCAACTAAAGAAACAAACAAACATTTTAGTAGCCGATCAACTATAACAAGGATATATAAAAAAAATATAAATAAAAAAGTCCTGCACGTTGTGCATTTTAATTTTGACGTAAATAAAAAACTGCTAAAAAAAAATAAAATTCGTAAAAAATATATTAAATATAAAGATTTTGAATAAGTTCTTTTAATATCAAGCGTTTTTACGAGGCCTGTTCGTTAAGTTGTTAAAAAGTCAATTTTGGTTATAATTGAATTTTTACTAAATAAAAATTTTTTAATTGTAATCAATTTTTAATATTCTTCACGACTAAAGCGGGCAATAGTTTCGACCAACCGTGCCCAAAATTCGATATCAAAATGTTCAGAAATTGCTTAAACTTATCACTTTCAAAACGGGGCAACAGGGCTTGTGGTAACGTCTAATTCTAACAAAAAACTAGTAGTCAAACAGGATCTTGGGTGAAGACAACAAATAGGCTTGTTCACTGTCGTCCAAAGCCAGAAAGTGACTGGAGGCTAAAGCCTGTGGCTCTAATTTTCCAAGGTCGTTTTTTGTGTGCAAATACTCCACTATCTTTTAAGCGGAAATATGTTTGATGTGAAAGGTATTGGAAAGCTATGTGATAACAGACAGCTTATGGTCATGATTGCGTAGCCTCACTAAACGAAGTTGTTTTATGCTGACTTACTCTTTAGCTAAATGAGTTGTCCGATGTATTTTAATAGCACTAGAACTTTGCTTTCGTAGTATTTATGATTACGAGGGCTGCTATATATATTTCTGGCCTGGCAACACTGAGTGCTGCCAAGTGCAATCTGACATTTCCATTGGAAAGTTTGTCATTTTTAAGCATAATCGTAATCAAAACGTTTTGACGTACGACCATTATTTGTGTTGTTTACAGTGACTTGAAAAAATTAATATAGAAAAAAATGGAATTAACTCGTGAACATTTTCGTGCCATCATTTTTCACAACTTTCGACGTGGATTATCACGACAAGAGTGCATTGATGAACTTAAATCTTTGTATGCCGATGAAGCACCATCCTATAGCACTGTGAAAATTTGGTATAATGAATTTAATCGTGGCCGAAGCTCGCTCAAAGACAAATTCCGTGAAGGTCGTGCAAAAACGGCTGTTGTGCCAGAGAACATTGATGCCGTGCGTGAACTCATAATGCAAGATCGACATGCGACATTCCGAGAGATAGAGACATCCTTGGACATTTCTTCCACCAGCATACATTCGATACTGCATGAACACCTGGCCGTAAAAAAGGTTTGTTCTCGTTGGATCCCGTACAATTTGAAAGTCGCTCAAAAAAAGACTCGTGTCGATTTGTGCAAAGAAATGTTGCATCTATGCGTATGAGCCTGAAACGAAACAACAATCGACCGTGTGGGTCTTCAAAGACGAGCAAAATACAACGAAAGTTGTTCGTGGAAGAAGCACTTCGAAGCAAATGGTCGCCTGTTTCTTCGGCAAAACTGGTCATGTGGCGACTGTTCCGCTTGAGCAACGTAGGACGGTCACTTCTGAGTGGTACACTACAATTTGTTTGCCTGAAGTCATCGGAGAAATTCGAAAAACCAACAAGAGAAGACGAATCATTGTTCACCATGACAATGCGAGCTCTCACACATCGGCTCAAACCAGAGCGTTTTTACCGGCCAAAACGTCGAATTAATGGGTCATCCGCCGTACAGCCCTGACTTGGCACCTAATGACTTCTTGTTTCCGCACATCAAGAAAAAAAAATGCGTGGTCAACGATTTTCGTCGCCAGAAGAAGCTGTTGAAGTGTTCAAAAACCATGTTTTAGAGGTGTCTCAATCGGAGTGGAAAAAGTGCTTCGACAACTGGTTTGAGCGCATGCAAAAGTGTATAAATCATGCTGGAGAATACTTTGAAAAACAATAAAACCATTTTTGATTATAAATATTTGCATTTTCACTATTAGGCCAGAAATATATAGAGCAGCCCTCTTAATGCTCAATAAACAGTGCTTAGGATAATCAGGGCATGGGTACTTCTTCATAACACCCCAAAAAGGCAAGCGATCTTAGTTTCAATTTTAAAAAGCTTTAATTTTTTTAATTCCAGTGGCTTTAATAAGGATTAGTAACTGCTTGAGACATTTGTAGCAGTCTTTACTTTATTTTTTTTTCTAAAAATTTTGACAGTTTTTGCTAATCGCTCATCAGGCGCTCCGTACTAGAAGCTACTACTATACAATTGTTGGCTTAGCTGGATGTAGTGCATACTTCCTGATTAGTTAACATGACCAGAAGTCATGTTTTAACATGGGGACTGTTTTACAGTTAGCTGTAAATTTTTCGTTGCAGAAAGTAATGTCATTGTCATGGTCCGACAAGAAAACGAATTAACACAATCTGTCTGTAAAAACTCTCTTTTGTTGTCATGGAAATTAAATTTTGGGGACATGTATCCATGGGTTAGGGGCAATATTTGTATCCTAGGAAGAACTAGAGTTTAAACCTCCAAGAAGGGGACTTTCTGCGTCTAAACAATGACACATTAGTATCACAAAAACCCTGCTAAGTTTTTACCTAGTTACTAGTAACGACCCGAAGGGGGAGTATTGCGGTAGAAGTGTGGTCCCTACATTCACACTGCTTACTCTACTGTTTATGAGATATAGTTCCCAGCTAGTGGTAGACTTATCGCACAACTGAAGCTTATACTTTAAAGAAAATATTTTTGGCTTCCCTAAAAATTTGGATGAAGGTTTCCTGATGAGCTGGCTTAAACAACCGGCGAAATTCCCGTTTTTCAACCAAAGAACAAACTGCATTTTGATTCAAAAATGTTATATGATTTTAGCATAACATAATAAATAATAGAAGAATTTTAGTTTAACGGTTTAGCCATAGAAGAAGTTGAATTGAATAAAACAGAATAATATAGAATTTTTTTTTTTTTATTTAAGTTTATACAGATTTTTTATATTAACCTCATACTGTTTCTAAACCAATTTCGGCAGGGTGATTTTTAATGAGGTAATTCATTTGCAAATCTTGAGCCTTAACACTTAACGAACAACCCTTGTAAGAATGTATTAAGATTTTTTTTTACAAAAAAATCTTATAAAAAACAAAAACAGCAAAAACTTCAGAATAAAGATTAATAATTACGTTTAAACAACAAGTCCATTGCTCTTTTTCTTCTCCTTTCTATTCTAAAAAAAAAAAAATATTTTTATTTATGAGTTTTTGTTGTTTTTATTTGATTTCATTTAATAATTTGTACAAAGCAACGATTTTTTTATTAACAGAATATTTAATATATTTAATATAATAATGAAACACAAAACAAACAATGTTATTATTATACATCGTTTCAAGATTTTATTTCTTTTGATTTTTTATTTTATTTTACAACAGAGCAAAATTTACAATCAGAGTTGAGATTTTTTGTTTTTTATCATTCTTATTTTTTCTTATTTTCATTTTTTTATTTTATTCTCTAGACAAGACAAAACCATAAAAAAATTACAGACACTATAAACATCCCAGACAGTGTTTGTTTTGTTATTAAGTATATCCTCTTGCAATTTTTTTTTTGGTCTGTAATCAGCAACTACTTGTTGTTGTTATTGATGGTCTAGCTTACTGATGTTTGTGAGGAAAACCTTTTGAAATTTACAAAAACAAAAAAAAAAAATTTGATTGCGTTTTTTAAACAAATTGCGTCAGCTTACTTACTTAAATAAAATTTGTATAAATTCCTTTTAATATTAATCATAGGGTTTCTTTGTGAAATGTAACAGGGCTTTTATAAACCTGATTTTTTATTTACATACTTCACATATTTATGCATACAGTGGCCGACAAAATTTTTCAAACTCTGCCTAAATTCACAAGAATAGCTGCGTGTCTTGTTAAAGAATCCACAGGTAGAGTCGAATTATTCCATAGTATACTTAGACGACGATAAAGTGTTAGGAAGTATTTACCGAAGTAGTTTTTTCGTTTCAATTTAAAAATTTATTTTATTTTGTTTACAAGAAGACCAAACCTTGAGAAAATTTTCTTAAAAATAAGATAAATGTCAATTTGGTTGAAAATTATGAAACGATTGATGCTTTGTCTTTAAAATTGAAAACGAACCACTGTCTTCGTAAATTTTGTATTTTTTATGCATCACAAATAGTTGCCAGTAAATTATTAAGGTATGTTAACATATTAGTAGCAGTGGTTATGCTTGCTTCCGATTGTATTTGGGCAACAATACTTTTCTTCAGTTCTCCCTGATCACGAGGAAACTCTGCTACAGACAGTAGTGTGCATAAAAAAAGCAACAACCTTATGGAATTTATATTAATTGTGTATATTAAAGCTAAGTCGTAATTAAGTCTGCATAAGAGCCCATTCCATAGGTAATAAAAGATTCGGAAATGTACTCTTGATTTAGATTACAACTTTTGAAAGAGTTAATATATCAAGCCTTATCCGTCAAAATTTCTCTTACTGCAAATATCATCGAAGAAATATTAATGGTACTTCGTTTGAATAATTGGACTGGCTACTCAAAAATGTTTGAAAATCAATAAGCTGAGAAACAGGTCAGCGGCATAACTCTGTACTTGATAGTTGGGCTATTAAATTTATTAAAAAAGTTTAACTATTTATTGTCAAGCTTAGTGCTCTCCGTTCTGTTACACACGCAGAAAAAAAACATGGTTGTTATATGGTCACAATAACCATATTATGTTCTTTGTAACAATATATATTGTTGCGGAGAACCAATTATAGTTGTTTTCACCAAATTTTAGTCACGAAAAACATTTTTTGTTAACTTTTAACTACCAAAGTTTTATAACTTATTAAAAAATAATATAAAATATTTAACCATAATATTTTATTTTTAATCAAAGTATGGTTAAAAGCAACAGAATAATGTTTACGCTTAAAAATATTTGGTCTAGTACTTGACAGTTTAGTAATTTTTCTGGTGTCTAAAATTTGAAATTAATTTTTTAATTGTTAAAGAAATTGAAAAAATAAGAATTTATGTACAAAATAAATAATTAAAAATAATATGCAAAATATAAAAACAACTAGAAAGGGAACCAAAACATTAAAAAAAGTTGAAGTAAATATATATGTATTGTAAGATATAAATCTTTATTTTTGTGTTGGAAGCATAATTGTGAAATCATTTATTTGTTATTTTGATTTTTTTTTTTTTAATTTTTATGACAAATCGTTAATAAATAAAACAATAATCAGTTTTTTATATCAGAAAAATTTTGCACTTACGAGACTATATTATAATTCAATTATATAACATGACATTTTCAGCCACATTATTATATTTTAATTTAACCATTTAATGTTTATATTTGAACATAATTATTTTTACACTTTTTACAACAATATGGTTGCAAATGTAACAATACTATGTTTTGTTAGCAACCATATAATCCAATCATAGTATGTTGCTCTTAGATTATGGTTACCTCAACCATATTTTTTCTTTGCGTGCAACAGTCGTTCTTTTTATTTGAAATTAAATTATTTCCGTAGTAATATTTTTTATCTAACTCTATTAAAAGCAAAGCAATCTTAGAAACTTCTTCTACGAACAAAAATAAAGTTTTTAAATAAGTTTTTTATTTTTTTTTTAATGACGAGTTTGCCAATCATTTCACAAGTGGTGCTATTGGATATCAGCATGATCGGTCGATGTCCTTCGAGGCAACAGACAAGACACCACGCCTACCTCTAATTTTTTTACGTTCTTTGGAACAATAAAGTAACTCCAATCAAAAAAATAAATATTTGGTGCGATAGAGAATTAAAAAATAAAAAAAACATTAAATTAAACAATTGGCGCTCACCCATAATTTCCGAGTAACGGAGCTCTGGAATTTTCAAATTTTTTCCAATTTAAAAATAGGTATCATTTTAAAGCTGTAGAAGAGATCTTTAAGGAAATACTAAAAATTTTTAAAAACGCTGAATCGATTAAGAGCCGATGGCATTTTTATGCATATTAATACATATACAGTACCAAATTTTTTTATTTTTTAATTTTCGGTTACCCCAATATAAGTTTTTGATTGGAGTCACTTCCCTAAACTAGATTTACACAGATGGTGAAGGGTATATAAGATACGGCATGGCCGAATATATCATTCTTACTTGTTTTTTTATAAAAAGGACTTCTGGTGTTTTCTGTGATATTTTCTTATTGCGTTTAAAACATATTAAATTTACTAAGTTAATTAAGGTAAAATTATTTCCAAATTAGTAAAGCAGAGAAAATACTTTATCGCTTTATTTGCTGTAAAGTTTGTTGCTTATGTTTTGCACAGCACTGTATTCTAGAAGGTAATATATACATATCAGAAACGAATAGCATCATTAAAAATTATATTATTTATTAGCATTGATTTAGAATTGAAAACATGCGATTGTCTAATATTATTAGAGATCCCGTTTACTTTGGTGGGAGTTGCGGCACCCATTCACTATATGTCTTCGTTAAATGACTTGATAAGAAATATGAATATTATATTATATTAAATATTATATTAAAATACTTTTATACGATTCTCTTACTAACTGAACAAATCAAATATAAACTCATTGCATATTCAAATTACAAATTTGTTAAGTTACATGCATAGGTTTGCAAAAGTCACTTTCGTAATTTTTAAAGTTTTTATATATTTAATCGATTTTGTCGCTTTCTAATAGATAAAAAATCTTTTAATTAGAAAATTTAATGATATAAATATCATAATATTATTTTGCAATTTTCATTATGTTATTAATCCATATGTTATGTAATTTATATTTATATCCTGATGGTTTGAAAATTATAAGGTTGAAAACTTATGTCGACCACTGTATGCACATTCTTTTTGCATTGCATTTATATCAGATTTTAAAATGAGAGGTGAAAAAAATTATTCATAACCTGTGGCTTGCGGTAATCGATATAAACTTTATTATTTATTAATACAATAATATATTTATTTTAATATATAGATCTGCAACTGCGGTAAATATTCCTTCTGTCTTCAATAAATTAATTTATAATAATAAAACTATAATCTTGAAATTTAATAGTGTAAATACTTTGTTGTACAAAGAAGTAAAATTTGTTAGCAGAAGTAGGAACTATTCTATTTGGTTTACAATAATTTGTTTTTGTTTTTTTTTAATCGAATACGAGTATATGAGACACAAAATATTGTCCTTTAAAAAATTCGAAAAGGACAGATCAGTGTTCGGATTAATTTAAACAAATTCATATATTTTTCTGGAGATGTGACGCGAGAATAACTGACGAGCCTTTTAATATAAAACTTTTAAATAGGGAAAATGTATTAAATATCTTTAGTGGTGTTGTCAGCTTTATTTTAATTAAATATTCGATCTCAAGAAGACCAGTTAAAGTGAAGAGTGATTATATGACAGGCTGTTGTGTTTTTCAACTTCACTGTCTCTCTATAAGAATTCGACGTTTAGACACGTGATGGACCCAAGCTAAACTCAAGATTATATTTTTAGTAAAATTTAAATTCTTTTTAAATTCATAATATTTCTGACAGAACAGAGTCTTACGGCATTTACACTATGCAATTTTTCATGAAACTAGTATGAAATTTTTGTTTGTTTGTGAAGCAGAAGGTGTAAGCAATATGGTATTGCTTCAGTTTTGAGGCAATGTTACTGTTGCTAATGTTTATTTTTAGATAACGGATAACGCTGTAACTTAAATAGAAAATTATGAGAAAAATGCGTCAAGAAATTGCATAGTGTAAATCTGGACTCTTTCGAAATCGGTGGTCTGTACAAAGAGAAAAAATAGCATCAAAATAAATTTCAGCTCTTTCTAAATTCTTTAAACGTAAAGGCACCCGCTACGTGTCTACTGTCTTCAAACTAACAAGCTACTCAATGAATGAAACGTTTCATACACATGTTTTTTGTTGTAGTTATGGCCGCCGTTAGGCGCAATGAAAAAAGGGACTTTTTATGACAAACTTTGTAACATCCGTTAATTTATTACACTTTCTTACGTTTTTGATAGGAAAATAAAACAATAATAGCATTCAAGGATATTTAAATTAAAAGAAAGTGTGATAAAGAGTAGCGGTACAGCTGGTTTGTGGCACATTTCAAGAATCTTTTTGCTTTGAGCAACCCCAGTTGTAATCTTCGCGATGAGAGTAAATAAATACCCGACCAACTAAGTTAGCTGGGTAATATGAATGAAGATTACAGCCCTAAGTAAATAGTGAAAGTACGAGGGCTGCTCTATATATTTATAATCAAAAATGGTTTTATTGTTTTTCGAAGTATTCTCCAGCATGATTTATACACTTTTGCATGCGCTCAAACCAGTTGTCGAAGCACTTTTTCCACTCCGATTGAGACACCTCTAAAACATGATTATTGAACACTTCAACAGCTTCTTCTGGCGACGAAAATCGTTGACCACGCATTTTTTTCTTTATCTGCGGAAACAAGAAGAAGTCATTAGGTGCCAAGTCAGGGCTGTACGGCGGATGACCCATTAATTCGACGGTTTGGCCGGTCAAAAACGCTCTGGTTTGAGCCGATGTGTGAGAGCTCGCATTGTCATGGTGAACCATGATTCGTTTTCTCTTGTTGGTTTTTCGAATTTCTCCGATGAGATCAGGCAAACAAATTGTGGTGTACCACTCAGAAGTGACCGTCCTACATTGCCCAAGCGGAACAGTCGCCACATGACCAGTTTTGCCGAAGAAACAGGCGACCATTTGCTTCGAAGTGCTGCTTCCACGAACAACTTTCGTTGGATTTTGCTCGTCTTTGAAGACCCACACGGTCGATTGTTGTTTCGTTTCAGGCTCATACGCATAGATGCAACATTTCTTTGCACCAATCGACACGAGTCTTTTTTTGGGCGACTTTCAAATTGTACGGGATCCAACGAGAACAAACCTTTTTTACGGCCAGGTGTTCATGCAGTATCGAATGTATGCTGGTGAAAGAAATGTCCAAGGATGTCTCTATCTCTCGGAATGTCGCATGTCGATCTTGCATTATGAGTTCACGCACGGCATCAATGTTCTCTGGCACAACAGCCGTTTTTGGATGACCTTCACGGAATTCGTCTTTGAGCGAGCTTCGGCCACGATTAAATTCATTATACCAATTTTTCACAGTGCTATAGGATGGTGCTTCATCGCCATACAAAGATTTAAGTTCATCAATGCACTCTTGTCGTGATAATCCACGTCGAAAGTTGTGAAAAATGATGGCACGAAAATGTTCACGAGTTAATTCCATTTTTTTTTCTATATTAATTTTTTCAAGTCACTGTAAACAACACAAATAATGGTCGTACGTCGAAACGTTTTGAGTACGATTATGCTTAAAAATGACAAACTTTCCAATGGAAAAGTCAGATTGCACTTGGCAGCACTCAGTGTTGCCAGGCCAGAAATATATATAGCAGCATTCGTATTAGTACTAGAAAACAAGTTAAGTTGATACTAGATAGAGCAGCTACGAGAGGGAAAATATCGCGTCTGTAGACGTAGCAAATACCCAGGATTTTAATGGGTAACAGTATGACAGAAGCTTAGGCCTATTGCTTTCTATATATATAGACAAAGTCATAACTCACGAACGAAAAAGAAAGAAATGAATCAAAGAAAAAAAAAAAAATTTGGCATTTTAAAACAATGTTGCTAGAAAAATAATCTTAAATTTACCTTAATTGAAACTTTAATACCAAGTTGCTACAAATAACCCCATTAATATATTTGCGGCACTTGTAATATATATTTTTTTGTTGTTGTATAGTTTCCTTCCTATCATTTACAAAATAACCTCTCCAAATCATTCTCAATTACAACAATTGTTGAAAACACGCATAAATTTGAATGAATTTAAGTTGCACAAAAATTTCATATAATAAAAACGTCTATGAATGAGAGTATGCATTACAATGACTCGTATTTAGATAAACACTTTTCACATAATAGCACGTTGTACATCCTAAATTTCTAAAATTAAATAATTTTAAAAGTTAACTGCAAATTTTTTTTTAGTATTTTACTATTATGTCGTTTTAGTTTTTTTTTTTTGTTTCGTTTCGTTTTTGCATAAAAATCACACAAATCTTGTGACAATTACACTTTGCTATATATTCAAATTTAAATTCAAATGGTACAATAGTGTTGCCTATACAGATAAATATTTATTGGTTGTGTCTAGCACTCCTACAAAATTCTAATGCATTTTAGTTTTTACAACTGCACTTAACTACAAACAGCATAAATTAAAGAAAATGCGACAAAGAACAACGGAAAACCTAGTACAATGTGTAAAAACAATAAAGGGTTACCTGGTGGGAACACATAGATTTTATATTGACTTAAATAAAATATGTGTGAGATAGCAAAGCCTTTTACAATTTATTTAAAAAACCTTTGGGGTAGAGATCTTACTACAGCAAGAATATTGAATGGACGAGAAGCCCAATATACACAGAAACTACCGACTGTGCTTCTAAGACACAATATGAACCCCTTCCGGAAGAGCTTGAGCTATTTTATTATACATACTTCCGAGTTATAAAAACCTTTTTTTAACCTCGATACACTCCTTAATGCAGAACAAATAAAAGTGAACCCATCATTGATCGTAGGGAATTATAAAGCTCACCATGATAATATATGAGACACTGTAAGTAAACATTGCAACATTCTGTAACTTTAGAGATGTATACTGCTGGTTAAACGGGAACCTAGTGCAGGTACCCGCTGGATCCCTCCAACCGAGAAGTGTTGTAAGGTGATACCTTTGCCTCCCAAATAACAAACTTCATTTACTTTCAAGAAGTGTGGCCTGATAATATTTTCAAGGAGAAGTCAAACTCGGAAACGATTCAGATTGCAAAGCGATAACACCTGCTCGAAAGATAATACACTACGCATCATCAGAGCTGCAGGACATAATAGCGTGAGAGAGAGAGAGAGATAACGAGATAATAAATGATCAACTAAAGACAGTTAACTTACTAATCACCAAAATTTTTGGACTTTGAACACCAGAGTTCTTTTTGAGTTGAATCACCAGAATTAGCAATATAATCCCCAAGAAATGTATGGAAACCACTATGTTTTATGCAATAAAATCCCTCTGAAAATTATATCAGATAATTTTTAAGCCCTATAGAACTTACAAAAGGGTTAACTGTTGTACGAACTGTCATACTGCGCTCACTTTTGACATTTAGGATTAAATTTTCTTTGTAAATCTTCACGAATAGATTGACGCTTGAACAACGCTATCAAATTATCCAGATTTCCCTAACATCAATTTGCGCAATTTTTATACGACTTCGCGATTTGTAAGGCACACAAAATCGCCCATCTGCGTAAGCCATTAGACGAACTGTGAATAGGTTTCATGCCCGATGTTCTTTGAATGATGCAATAACAACAACTCTCTAAAGGAATCTACGTACTGAAGAAAATTGTCATATTTAAAGTTTTTGATAAAGGAAACAAACAATTAGACTGATAATCAAAATGCAATTATATTCAAAATATCTGAAATAATAATTCTGGGACAACACTAGTGGCTCATAAGCAACTCTTGATATTTTAATTAGTAGAAATAAACACTTGTTCTATACAGTTCCCAAGTAAAAAATAAAGTGGCAAAATCAAGAACAGAAGTAAAATTTGAAGGAAAAATACATTCATAATAAGAGGATTTATTTTTGGTAATTGAGTTATGATTGAAACTGTAGGGAAAGGGAAAATATATCGAAGGAAAAAATATTCATGCTAGAGATGAATAACAACAGGCAAAACAAGCATAAGCACCAACACTCTCAACATCTGTTCGTTCCTATTAGAAACCTCTTTATAGTCGTAGTCATTGTTGTAAATGTGGCCATGTATTAAATAATTTGTGTCATTTTATGAATTTTCATTTATACAGAGCCAACGGCAAAAATATTTTGGTTTTTAAATTTAAAATCAACAACGTGCGAGTAGACTTAATAATAGAAAGTTGTAAAAAATTGCCTCAATTTATATGTGCTTAGTTGGTATTTTTCCAAATCATCTTAGCAGTTGATTTTGTTCAATTTCCTTTGAATTAAGAAGTCGAAAGAAAAGAAGGTGCTACAAATTGATTCATACTATTATTTTCTACTGCTACTAAAGTGGTCGTTGACAAATAATAGAATTGTAACTTCTTACGCCCGCAATCTACATCTGGAAAACACTCCATTGTGACTGCAACCTAATTGGAGTAATTGTACATTCTTTCAAGTTTTGGCAGCTGCATTAGAGTCTGCAGTAAAAAATGACATTTTTTTAAACACAATGCTTAGAGGTAAATTTAGATTACTCTAATGGCTTAAAGTTTATCAAAGTTGGCTAAAATATAACTTACTTTAAAAGGTTTGACATTGTTTGAAAAAATAAATTAAATAAAAAATATTGGCGCATAACTTTAAAAGGATTAATATAAAATGTAGTGCAGTTGAATAGAAGTCCTGAAACTAAAGTTAGAAAAACTTTCAATGACTAAATTATAAACAAATTGTTAGATAATCTTCTAGTTTACTTTGGAAAAAAGTTGGCAACTTTTTAGACACTAAGTCAATATAATGAATACATATATGCAAAATGGCTTGCAAAGTAATAAAAGTTAAAATTTAGTACTGCCTCTCTTACCTGCAGAGCATGCATTGTAAAAAAATACAATGAATAAGCGAAATTGTTACATTTACAAATAGTTTTTTTTTTAAATAAACTAAGAAATGATCCTTTCTTAAAGTACTTTTTCAAAGTACCTTATTAAAAAGTACCATTTGTAAAAGTACCATTTTAAAGTAGTACATTTTTAAATAACATTAAAAAAAAAATTAAAGTTTAAAAAGATTAGCACAAACAAGTATTTTGTAGAAAGTACCTTTTTAGAAAACGGCCGGTTTTCAAAATGTACCTTTCAGAATTGTTCAATATTTTATGTCAGAAAATATAATATTCAACGCCTTAAAATTTTAATTTTTTACATTTAAAAATATGCCTTTAAATTAGGTGTCTTTTAACAAACTTACTTAAAACACTACCTTTAAAGTAGTTGAATTAGTACTTTTTTTAAAGTACAAATTTTTATAGTACTTTCTTAAAAAAAAGTAACATTTAAACTACCTCTAGCATTACAAAAATGTAAACCTTTTAAAGAAAATTCTTCTAAAAATACGTTTATACAAAAAAATAAAAAAAAAAACATTGTGTAAAAAGTATTATTAGAAAAGTACCATTAAAAAATATTAGAAAAGTATTATTTTGTAAATACTTTATTTTATAATATTTCTCTTGCTCTGTCAACACGTGCTTTAAAATTTCCTTTTTAATTAAAATTAGCATTTACAAAACTTTATTTTAGTACTTTTTTAACTGGTACTTTTACAAACTTTATTAAGAAATGTTTTTAAAATAAATGAATATATCAGGAATGGTCATTCTGATTTTAAAAACAGAATACCAAATAATTTCCAACTTTTTTAATCCCTTTACAAACTTAAAATTAAATTTAATTATAACGATCGCGACTGAAAAGATTATAACGTGGATTTGGTCGTAGATCAGTGTTGTCCAGGGCCGACTTACGAATCCACAGATCTTGACTTGTAACACGATTGTTTTTTCCCCTTCCTAGAATTGAATATATATCAATCTTTATTTACCGCTTTAATAAATTACAGTTATTTACTTCGGTAAGACTTCTAACAGTTATAGTGATTCGTTGATAAGTCGGGAGTAATCAGCTTATAGTAGTTGAATTAATCAGTCGATAGTATTCGGCTTATATTCCTAACAGTTCTCATTTTTTGCGTGCCAGTACATTCGGGCACATCCGGACGAACTAGCCAGATCTAGAACTCGGTTGAGAGACCGGAAGATGGATCCACTGGTGGCAGTCCCGTTATGATCTTATTTCAGCGGGAACTCTTTGGGGCCGCGCAGACTACGAGGTCACCTGCACGGTTTATAGGACAATATGGCCTCAGTATGCTAGTGGGAGTTCTGCAAAACTGCTGAGGTTTTCTTGAAGACAGCTAGACATACTAGTGGCTGTGCTGACAGGCCACGGTTTTATTGGTACCTATGCTAGGAGACCGAATCTTCCATGATGAGGAAGAAACTGAGCATTTTCTCTGCATTGTTTAGCTCTTTCTAGGAATCGATGCTTGCACATCCCTTCCAGGCAACACAACGAGAACATTTTGGACCCAAGTGAGTCGGTCTTCTCATGCCGGCAGCCCGTGCAACCTAATCTAACAGTTCTGATGATACTGAAACCAGTCGTAGTATTCGACTTATAAAATAAATTACAAAAATACTTACAACGCTAACTTAACTAAAAATAACAAAGCCACGGTGGAAAACAGTCAGCATACTTATTCAAATAAAATAACAACTGATTGAGAGTTATAGGTGATTCATTTATTAAAAAAATGAGTATTACAGCGTTAATACATACAAAAGAAAAATATAGCGTGACCATATCGACAGGATAAAAAAGGCGATTAAAAAACGCATAAACTAAATAAGTGAGTAATACATGTCACAAGCTGTAACCAACCTACTACAGCAGTCACACAATTCTGATTTAAGTCTTTATCACTGTTGCGAAGTTAAATTCCCTGAGTTCTGTGTTTGGCTCTCTCGGATCTCTTGGTTAGATTCATTATTCTAAAAGACTAGTGGCCCTTATGTATGCTGCCGCCTGACTGATAAAGCCTTTAAAAACAGCTAAATTTCAAATCTGGGAGCTTATCGTGATGTTATTTTTTCCACTACGATTCCAGTTGAGAGGTGCTAATGAGAGCATGTCATGGCGTTGTAACAGAATAAATTTTCTAATATTTTTAGTTCTTATATAAATTAAGTTGGCTACCTGTAACAAATTATAGCCAGTTTTTAAATGTTAAATGTTGACAATCACTGTCACCATTAGCGTTTTTTAAACATTTGCCAGTGCTAAAGGTTATCTTTTTCACTTAAAGGTGTATGTGCTTTTTTAAGCTATTTCATCATCATCGTTATTTATATTCTTTTGCAAACATGTTGTTTGTTTAATGACCGTAAATATTACAAATTTTTCACACTAAGCTCTTAAGTAAAGAAATTTTTTACACACACACACACGTTTATATGTGCGTGAATATATCGTAAAATTCTAACACTTTTAGGTGGCATTTTTAAGTGCCTCCTTGTATTTTATATACAAAACTATATAAAGGGAATCCAAGCCACTACTTTTAACTCAGGTCGTGTAGATTTTCTAGGTTTACTAGTAAAATTCACAGTTTCATGTTGAGCTCAAATGCCTTTAGAAAAAAATATCAATGTGCATACATGAATGTTGCACATTATAAGTGCATAAATTTTGTAATTTGCTTACTTGCATCTAAAAAAAATAAGATAAAACGCAAGCAAAAAACACATACAATGTGTGACAATTCACCAAGTAATACTAAAAACTAGGAGTGTTGTGTTAATTCACAAACTACACGCCACCGCTTTAATAAATATAAACAATGAAAAACAATTTTTTTTAAACAAACAACACATATAAACAACCAAATGTAAATTGTAAAAGTCAACAAAAGCACTAGTGCAGCAGCACCAACGTCATCATTAACATTGTCGTCATTCTTAAAACTATTTGTTGTAGGAGAGAATGTAAACTGTAACATTGTTACTCAACTTGTAACATGATGCTACATCTGTGTTGCAACCCTGCAAAAATACAATAAATGTCATTCATACAAAAGAAAAGTTGGCATTCTTTGTATGCACGAATTATAATTCTCAAGTAACATTTATTCATAAAAAAAATCTCGAAATTATTTGATTAATTTTATTTTTGCAACATTTTTTTTAAATTTGATTTGACTTCTGAAAAGAGACAGGTAATCGTAATGTAGTTTTATTTAAAGGGTAATTTTAAGCTGATATTACCATTTTCATCTGGACAGGAATTTTGACTTAATTTTTTCCAACAAAATAGAGCATCATAGTTCCTCAGCCCTGATTTGCTGAACTAAGTTTAATTAACAACTAGAGATTAATTCGGCGTCAAAACAATCTTTTGGTCACTATCAGCAAATTGCTATTCACTCAGAGGAACAATATTTGAGATTGTGAACTGATAACAACGGTAAATAATTAGGCGAAACATAAACTTCGGCTTTCGTATGCCCAACTACAAGATGATAGTAAAACCTGTGGTCCACTAACTACGGGAAAATAGTTATTTTTTAATTAAAAGTGATAAATTGTTTTGCTCTCGTTCTGTTTAAAAGCTCGGTCAAGTAAATACCGAAATAAATTACTGAACATGTCAGAGTGTTGCGTGCAAACAAAAAGAAACCGAAATTTTTTCCGGACGATGTAGTCTGATATGCAAAACAAGCAACCGAACCTTCGTCAAGAATTTTAAAAATAATTAATATTTGTGGCAGTTTTATTTACAACTTCTGGGGCATCAACTAATAAACCAAATGAGAATTATAAGATAAAAAAATGTTAAGAAAATATACATAAAAACTAACTACAGATCCTAAGTGAAGTCATAAACGATTTGCAAACGTCATGTTAATCATCTGATACAAAATCACACAAATTACTCACAAAATTCTACTAAGTCCACGTTTACACTAATGCCATTTTTATGCAATTTTTTTAATTCCCTTTATAAGTTGCAGTGATATTCGTTATTTTAAACAAAACATAACTAACATTAACATCTCTTTAAAACTGAAGCCATTCTATATTGCTTTTTCCTCTTGCTCCATCAACAAACAAAAATTTCGTGCTAGTTTCATGAAAAATTGCATAGTGTTAATGCGTATAAATTACAAAATTAAAATATAAATTAAAATTAAATAAATTTTCACTAATGAAAATTTTCAACCGTACAAATTTAATACTTTTATTTCGTCAAATGTGTGAACGATTTTCTTAACACTGGAAAAAAGTTAGTTAAATTTTATGAGTTTAATCCTCATAATTAGAACTGCGCTGTTGAAATTCGTTGCCGGTGATTTTAATTACACATTTTTATATTATTATTATATTGTCTTCTTCGCTATAAAATGCTTGGACAAATAATAAAACAGTGTTCAAAACAGTAGCAGAGACTCATTTAATTTCAACATTTTCTTAAAATTGTTAAATTTGTTTAAATGTAAGAAACAAATAATCAACCTTATCTTGTTTGGCGTTTTCATAGCAAAAACTCAGCGTTTTTAAAAAGTTTTGTAATAGATTAAAGATGGCTCGTAACAGTTATCATTAATCTATTACAAAATTGTCGTAGTCGAAATACGACTACGCCAAATGCGATAGGGGTGTATAATATAAGTGTTAACCGTGCTTGATTTTTTCAAAATATTAATTATCTAATTCTCACAAAATATACACCGGTGATAATTTGGCTGGTGATATACGTATATCTCATATTGACTGAATGAGAATTATAATCAATCAACACAGCAAAAATATTATTTCTAAACAAAAACACATTGACAATTAGAGTTGTGTTTTATTTAATTTATTTATTTAATTCTTTTACACTAGGGCTTTCCTTAAAAAAAATAATGAAAAAATAAAAACAAACATAATTAAAATAAAAATTGGCGGCTTATCAGCTTGCCTTTCCATTTTATTTTTTTAAATTTCGTTATTTAAAATTGTTCCAGCGGTAATAGTAAAACATACTTTGGGTAAATTGAAAATGAAATCCCGTGAAAATTACGTTACTGTTAGGACACCGCCTGTGGCGGTTAAAAAGAAGATAATAAATACATGTGAAAATCGCGTTACTGTCGGAATACCCTTTATTTCATTTTAATTTGTGGTATTTATTTTTTCCAGACAAACAAATTGCAAGCCATATTCGTAATATTCACGGTCTTTTTGAAACACTCTTTAATATCGAAATTTATAGTTTAAAATTTATTTTTAGAGCGTGTGTGAAAAGTGTCAAATAATAATATTGGGACGCCCTTTATTTTAAAGTTTAATGTTTTCTACTTGTTGCCTTAGCGCAAAAAATAACAATTTTTTTATGAATATCACTCACTGTCTGAATATTATTTACTTTTTAAAATGGATTTTTCATCTTTGTGTTTTAAGGCATTAGTTTTTGTACAAAAAAAAAAATTTTTTATTGCTTTGGAAACTAAAAAATTAAAATTTCGTGTGGAACTAAGAACATGCCTGTTTAATTTTTTTGTCTTTTTTATAATTAAATAATTAATAAATTTTATTGTATTTTTAAATACATAATTACTTTATATAGAGCGCTTGAAATTCGAAATGACCCCAAGGATTTTACTTTAATTTCCGTAGCTGTTTTATTTATGCGCCTCTTGTGTTTGTCCAGTTGCCTTCGTATGTAAATTACTGTTTTCCTGTGGTACAATTATTCTGTTAATAAATAAAAATGGAAATTCAAATTTAATGCAAAAATATGATAAAAAAATTAAACAATAAAATAGTTTAATTTTTTATATTTATATGACTTCATTTGAGGAGGGCTTTTGTTTATTGCTCCTTCAGTTGCATTCCAGAAACTGACTCATTTTGTATTAAAAATATTAATGTTTGACTGCTTTAAGAAAAAAACCTGTAATATTTAAATTAGGTTTAAAATTTTTTATCTTTTAATTTTTTTACTTTTTTTAGGTATGTAAATGAAAAAATTCGTGCAGATTTCGTGATTTGATTTTTGATTCAAGGTAATATGAAAAATGTTTTTGTATGTTGAATTGAGAACAGTATAAACTTTACATTCTTTTTTTACAATTTTATGCGGATTTTTGATTTTTTTTTTAGATCTATTTTTATACACAACAGCTTACGAGTGTCTTTTTAATAAAATAACCTTCTAAAAATGTGTTTTATCTAACCTTTTTGACACTTCTGTAAAAAGGCGTTTGGTTTACAATTTGCGTGTTAAAAATGCTTGTATATTAAATTAACAGGGCATATATAAATACTTTCAATTTAGATCATATATTTATATTATTAAAATTTTTTTTTGTAGTATAAGTAAAAATTATTTTACACATTTGGTTTTACTCTAGCGATTTCTAATTCAAGAAATTGTCATTGGTGTTGCCCTGAATTTTATTTTTAATTTTTTTTAAAATTAAAGAATATTCAAGGTAAAAGCTCACAATAAAAAAAATTGTCTCATGGGAGCCTAAAGACAACTGGCGAAATGAAAAAATTGAAATATTAGCAGAATTAATACTTCGTTCTATATTTTGCAAAACAACATGAAACTAAGTTTTGCTACACAAATCTTTGAAGTTGAACATTTTTGCGAAAATTCTTGCAAAAATTAGCAATAACAAGTAAGAGTTCTACATTTAGCTATGTCGAATCTTACATACCCTTCACCATATATGGATAGCCACATGTACCATACTACAGATTTCCCTTTGAATAGTTTAAATAAAAATCGGCATAAGAAATTCTTTGCCGCCATAAAATTTTTCTGTTTAAAAAAGTTTTCATTTTCGAAAATTTAAAATTTTGCTTAAGGTTGTTGTCCAAACTTAGGTTGCTGTTTCAGGTAAAGGTTTACAAATTAATTTTTCTTTTTATCATAAACAACAGGAATAAAAACGAAAGTTAAAAAGAAGATATAGAAAAATTATAGGCAGGCGTGGTGTTCTGCCAGTTACCTCGAAGGACATGGACCGATCTTGCTGATTGTCATCAGCAAAATTTTCGAAGCGATGTTTGATCGATTGACGTATTTAAATTTTCTTTACCTCCTCAAGTGACTTGGTTAGACGAAAATCGCTTAATTGACTTCGCTATTCATAAGGACTCAGAATATACTTTTATATATACTTTATTGGTTCGGAAAAGGATATTTTAGAAATTACAAACGGAGTGACTAACTCAGATATACCATTTTCCAACTGTGGTGAAGGGTATAAAAAGAGCCTTCTGCTGACACACTTTTAGAACAGCGGTGGCCGGCAACAAACTGTCGACATTGCCCTCAAATTTTGCCCAAACCTGCTAAATAGATACTGAAATATAAAAAAGTTGTAAGTTTAATAAAGGTCCAATAATTAAACTTACCGACGATAGAAGTCAAATATTGACTGCGGTACGTACGTCTTACGTCGCAACGGCCTTCAGGTTTTTTTTTTCAACTCAGCATAAGAGAATATTAAGTTTTAAAGTGAAAATTAGAGAATAAGTGGCGAAAAGAAAAGGTAGACAAGGAGATATTACGAATTTACGAAAAAGTACTTCTTGTTTTTATGTCCCAAAAATCAGCTGTTTCATAAATATGCATACGATTTGTAGCAAGAAATATTGGTAAATTTTCTGCTTTTAACCGACTTGTGGATCGATTTTTACAAATATCTCTTTATTATTGTAAAAACTTTAAAAAGTTGAAAACTAAAGGGTGTCCCCAATAATAAAAATATAAATTTTATGCTTCTTTTAAAGAGTAATAACACACAGTTTAAGTTTTCATAAAGTGCATTGCGATGGCTCTAATAACAAAAGGGAAAAATTCAAAATTAAAGGGTATGCTCATAGGGACGTATTTTACTTTATCTTTTGAACCGTTATAGACATTAATCCGAAATTTACATAGAGCGTGCGTTACTATATCCGATACAAAATAATTGTAAATAGCATTCAAAATTAAAGGGCTGTCCTTTAATTTAATGCTTGCTCCCATGGGAAATATGGACTTATTCTTAAAGCTGAAATAGGCAAACACTTTAACATTACACTCCAATTGTTATACTTTTTTTAAAAGAATAAAAAGAAAAATTTCAATTACAAGGGTTTCTTTGATTTACAGGTTTCCTTTGAAATTTTTACAGTGTATTACTGTGGCTTTTATCATCTTTTATTGTGTAAAACTTATGTTTATAGGTTGGTCCTTTTTAAATTTATCTATAGTCTGCCTGACTATCTGTTTTGAGGTTGGATTTTTGCAATAATTATTATTTTACATGTCTGATTAATGAATATTTTTTTTCCTATTTAAAACCACTTTTGTATTTATTAGATATTCTCTGTTATTTTAATTCCAATGTATGTAAAATTATATTCAAGTCAATGCATTAACAAAACATAACTTAGGAAAGTCCAGTCTTAAATGATTGATTTGTATAACAATAGTCTGTCTATTGAAAATATTCTGTTTTTCAATTTTAATTGCAAAACCAATATGACTAGAATAATAAAAAAATAGAAATTTAAAAGCCCTTTTTAACAAATGATTGTATTGCTAACAGATTTGTCTAGAAATTGTGGAGAGAAAAAAAATAGAAATCTACTATGGTCTCATATATCGTTAACTATTTATAATTGTTATGCAGTATTATACAAATAATAGAGAGGAAAAATTCTACAAAACACAAAAGCTTTAAAGCCAGACAAATAGTTTTGAAATGAGTAGCATCATGTGTAAAGAATTTCTTATTATTTTTATTTTTTTCTCAACATGATGTAATTTTGTATTGTGTTTAATTTTTGTACAACTGTCACTAAGTGTGTGATGTATACAACAAAACGGCGAGCGGATATGGTCATTAAACAAAAAAATATTTTGTTTAATTAAAGCTAAACATTAACAATCCTGCTGTGTAGGCTAAGCAACACAAAAAGAACGGCAACAAACTTAATTAATAATTTGTTTTCAGTTGTTCCTTTTTTAATCTTTAAAATTCTTCATGTCTTTTCTCACTATAGCAACATAAAGTATTTTAATTTGCTTTAAAACCGTTAATTTGTGGTTGGTTTATTTTAGTTCTTCTTATTTACAGTTTATGTCATTTCGTTAAACATAAAAATTTCAAGAGGTTGGCAACAGTTATACAAATAAACAGCCACCGTTACAAAGCAAAAAAGTGTGTGTGCGAGTTAGAGAGAGAGCGAGGCATATAAATATTACAAAACAATAAAAAAATTTAATTATCTTTGAACATGCAGTTTACCATGTGCAATTTTATTTTTAGAATAAACAAAAAAAAAAAAACAAGTAAAAGAAAATTGTTTAATTGCGGCTGCAATAAAAAAACTTTTGATTTAACAATAAATATTTGTGCACAACAACAAATGTAAGGGAAAAAATTGTTTTAACAAGTAGACAGCAAAAATAAAAGAGAACGGTACTTTTTTTTCTTCTTCCACACTTATTAGCAGTTTATTAAATTCTCTTTTCCCTTGCGCTCTTAACGTATCAACAAATCTATTTGTTAAAGTGGGTTTTCCTATTAATACAGTTTTATTCTTTCCCCATTTTCATGAAATATGAAACTTTAATAGCTACTAATTGCCAACTTTCAACATTAGAAGATATTTATGTATAAACCCTAAAAAAGAGGGTGTTGGCTAAAGAATTCAAAATAGTAAGCCTTTACAAAAGGGGGTAAATTTTGATAAGATTGACTGACTGGCGGAAACCTAAGACAGAACCATTTTTTTACTTTTTGTTTTTTGGCAAGCTGTAATTGTCACCTTTACTTCCGTTGAAATATTTTTAACAAAACTTAATACAAAGGATAATTGCAGTAAAGGAAATGAAATGCCAAAAGCTTTTAGAACTACAATTAAATTGTTTTCTTAAATGTTAAGTGAATTGCATTTGAATTACTTAAAAAAACTTTATTATTAGAATTATGAAAGCTGCAAAATTCTTAGTGTGCCTTTTTATTGTTTGTCATTGAGAAGATTTTGAATTATAAAATTAAACTAAGGTAGACAATCCTAAGTTTAATTTCATAATTCAAATCACGCACGATTTGAATTCGTAACAATTTGTATAGTTAAACATTGATGATCATTGGAAAACAAACAGCTGACAGTTTAGGCCATGGCATACATTGTTGAAAATACTTACAAAATTTAATGCTTGGCGATAATTGTTACAAGTTTTCGAACTAAATATTTAGACCATATTGATTAAACTACGCCAACAATAATCAATATCAATAATTGATACTAACCTCACAAGCCCTTAGTTTGTTGGGCGTCGTCGTTGGGCTCTTACAGCGTATACGCTGTAAATTCAATTTCAATTGGCACAAGAACAGAACTTAAAAATTATTTTTTTTAGCAAAATAATACTATGCGATAAAATACATTGTGTCCTTAAAGGCTTTTTCTAATCGTAAAAAAAGGCCGTTTACGATCATCATCAACTTTACCAGCTTAAAGACAGAGTTAATAAAAGGTTTCATAACAACTTCTGCATTTAGTTATTTTAAAAATAAAATCGAAAAAATATGGCATCGCTGAGCCTTCAGTTGTTTATGTTTTTCCATCAGAGATGGGTAATGAGATATTAGAATTATACACCTGTTTTTGTACTGTTCACCACAGGTGGAAAAGGGTCACTTCGTTTGAATTTTTACAATATCAATTTCCGACCTCATAACGTGAAGTCGATTGAGCGATATCCATCTGTTGTACGGTGTTAGTGCCGAGGCAAACTTGATTTCACAATTCTGTGAATTGATCAGATATAGTGTCGAAAGAGGTGATATTTGAAACTAGCATGATTGGTCCATGTCCTTCGAAGCAGCAGGCAAAACACCACGCCTACTTCTAATTTTTTCATGTCATTTGAAACAAGAAAAGTAACTCCAATCAAAAAAATAAATATTTGGGGCGATAGAGAATTAAAGAATAAGAAACAAATCATCAAGTGAAAAAATTGGCGCTCACTCATGTTTTCCGAGTTATGGGGCTCTAAAATTTAAAAATTTTTTGAAATATTAATATGGGTATCATTTTAAAGTTTTTGAAGATATCTATAAAGAAATAAAGCCGGTGGCATTTTATGTAAAATAATATATATGCAGTACCAATTTGTTTTAAGTAATTTCTTTGCATTAAAGTATTTCATGATAACCTAATTTTTACTCATAATATTTTTAAAGAATGTCTTTAACTAAATATTAACTTTAATAATCTTTATTTTTTTTAACAAATTTTTAAATTGTTTTCTTAACAAATATTAAGTTCAAATATTTAGTAACTCAACAAGTGCATATTTGCTTTAATTCCACGCCTTGACTTACAATAAAAAAAAAATGCTTTCTACTGTAAACTATTTAGTTTTTACTACAACAACAAGCCAAGTGTTAATTATTATGATCTTCACACCAAGTAGTTGTCAATTGTTTTTATTTTCATTATTTGTTCAAGTTTTTTTATTATTATTTTCATTAAGAGGAATATAGCTGTTCTTACATTCTGAGTTATGAATTGGTCTAATCTGGGTCTTTCTTTTTTGTGCCTTTGAAATTACAGCTCTAAATATTTACGAAACTATAATTTTTCTGTTCTGGGAATTGTGCTTATAATAACTTCGATTAATTTGAACCAGTTACGATAAGCACAATTTGAAGAACATCTCAATTGTAACACATTCTATTTGTACACAAAACAGTCAGGGGTCAACCCCTGCGGCAATCAAAAAATAAAAATGTTTTTTTCTGTTTAATGCTATAAATACATATTAAAAATTAGCATGACAACATGCATTCTCCTCCGTTGGTAATTATTCATAGAATATTCGCCGGCGAAGTAAAATAACTAATAAAATGGCTTTATCTTTCTCTTACCACCTGTCTTATCAATCGTCCATTCCATTCCTAAAGAATGTAGCACGGTTCTTCAAGAAAAAAAAAAACCGTGTTACGCTCTCATGAGAAGGGAGTATTACTCTTTGTGTCTAGAGATGTTCCGTTACTACATAGATAAATTACTTATTCAATTCCTCAGACTTAAGAACTCTAGCTGTAGTTGAATGGTCCTTGGCGCTATGGCTTTTGAATTATAAGTCGGTGCCAGTCCTAGACTTGTAGGGTCCAAAAACCGGAATATAAGGACTTTTAAAGTCGGTTAACGGAAACCAGTAGCCTGCTAGGGTTATTGTTAGCCTCTTTAGGAAGTAACGTTGTAATTGTTTCCTAGAACCAAATAGCGTTAGTAAGGGCATGGTCGTACCAAACATCATGCTTACTACTTGGAAAATCGCTTTACGCCTCCAGGGGGCTGTAAGACGCATTGATTTCACCCGTTGTTAAGGGCACCGTAACCGGTTTTGGGCAACCTCTTTGCCGATGAACTGTCGAAGAGGGGGACGATGCTTGACGAGGGTGCCATTGACATCTTCTGTGGCATACCCCCGCTTGCAGGCAGCGCATCGACGCTACTATCTATGTATTGGCCCAGACCAGATGGTCTAACGAGTTGACATGTTCGACCGCTAGAACAATCTGACTCTATTTGGATCGGGGCAGGGCAGCTGCACTTTTGCAGCTACCGATGGTTCGGCTGCGTGACTTAGTGGCTGCGGTCACTGGGCACTGTCTATTTCTGTCTTTCCCTCTCTATCTTTCTCATCTCTTCATCCTCATTTCTCTTTTTCTTTCTGTCTCTAATTTCTACTTTAATCTTCTCTCTCCCTTCTAATAGCAAGTAACACAAAGGGACCAATCATCGGACCCAAGTGGGCCGTGGCAACACGGCTGCCTGCTTGACCTAACCTAACTTAAGGGCACAGTAAATTTTGTTAGTTATTATGGATACCCACAGTAATCTTTAACACATCTCTGTTCAGATGGCTGTTCCAACCTCTCTTAATGTTTAATTTCTACCGTGTTCCTTACACTCTTAATATTTTAAGAGCTGTGATTGTTGAGGTTATCAAGACTTCCGTAGAATACTCGGGGCCTGTGGAGTAAAAACAGAATAAGCGGACACTTAATGTGGTTCAATTGTATTTAACGAAGATGAAAAATTTTTTATTCAGCATTTAGAGTGGAGAAAAATTTTTAATATTGGTTTCACTCGTGTTTAAAATTAATCTAAAAAAAGCCCAGCTAATGGCGGGTTAAATCTGATAGTATGAAATATATATAATAGCAAAACATTTTAATTTGGTTCCAAAATTAGCCCTGGTGAAAGAGTGTTATTTGTAAGAAGAATTCTAATTTGGCTTTTAAGAAATTCTCATTTGGTTTAAGTTTTTTATTTTAAAATGTAAAATGTACTTAAAATTAATTATTAAAACCGTTAAATTAAACAAATTAAATTTAATTTCCAATTACTCTTGTTTAACTATAAAAAAATGTAAAAAATTAATTACTTTTTTTCAGAAACTAAAAACCCTCTTTGTCATAGTCTCCTTGTCGGAGGTCAATGAAGTTGTTAAAATGAAATGCGGCACCACAATTTTAACATAAACAAAGACACAAAACCAACTAAACTTTAAACACCATAAAACAAAGCATTCATTATTTTATTAAAATGGCAAATATATTTTAAAATTTATTACTAAAAATAAACTTTAGATCTTAATGGGTCTGCCACTTCGTTTGGAAAACCTAAAAGTGTAGCACAGTATTAAAGAATAGAAGAGGAATTAAGCTAAAAATAGTTAAACGTAACAGCAACAAAAAAAAAACAAAAGCTATTAAAACAAACATAAACAGACGGCCCCTCAACGACATTGCACTTGAAGACTCAATGATAATCAACACGCCTCACGTCCTCTGTTGTGTTTAAAAAATAAACGTAGGGAGCCACAGTGTAATGGATAAGTGAGCATGCACATTTGAATTTTTTTTTATGCTAAAACAATAAAGCATTTGCAAAAACAGAAAAGAAAAAATAATATGAAAAGCATTCAACAGTGTAGAAAAAAAAATTCTTAATATATTCCTTCTTTTACTTACTGCAAATTATTTACATTAAAGATATTTTCTAAAGTTACTTTTTTTTTTGTCAGAAAACATACATTTCGACTCATCATGTCATTTACGTTATAGTCTAAAACCAACAGTTTCTATAAAACGAGGGCTGATTTAGTATATTTCCAAAAATAGCCCATAAGTGCGGTTTTTTGCAATAAAGGATTTTCGGCATACTTATAAGAAAGCCTATGTCCTTTTCAGATTCTGAACTTGGCCAGTTATCCAGAAGATATATAATTACATTTTTCTATCACTCTTTCTCTCGTGGAAATCGTTTATAATAAAATTTCCTTAACCGCTACAGATAATCATGTTGAGTTTTAAACTTTTCAGATTCTAACTGGAAAGTCTCTTGAAAATAAAACCAATCAGTTCCGTATTTCTGTTCTGTATTTCTGTTGACTAAAGAGTTTTTTGTATTCTTTACATCAGACTGCTGTTTGTCACATTGTCATTACAACAAATAATAGTAAAAATTTTGCATCAAACACGGTCAGACAGCCCTGGTATTTATATTGTTTTCATAACAAACTTTGTAATTATAATTAAACTTTTAAGTTTCTAATTCTAATCTAATAAACAGTTCCGAAAAATATAATCATGGTTTTTCATACTGAAAATGTTAAATCAAACACAGTCTGACAAGTAATACAAGTAAGTCACACTATTTTTTTTTTTCAACAGACTTTAAACCAGTTATTTTATTTTGTATTAAAGTCCATAAAAAAATTTGTTAATCATTTCTTATGAAGTCCTCGTTATAATATTTATACTTTTTTTCACCACATTGGCAACACTGTTTTTAACTTTGAGTTGCCTTTTTAAAGGGCAAACAATAAAGGAGCTCCCTGACGTATCGTTTTATTTCTCCTACTAGTGCTTTTTTTATAATGAGCAAAAAGAAACCATTCTGTAGGGTCTGTTAATTTACTCTTTCTCCTTCTTAATTTTCTATGTGCCAAGTCATTTATGCATAATTTTGCAATAACAAGACCACTTGTTGCATGCTATCATTATTTGCAGATTGGCGCTCTTAAGTGCAGAGAACATTTTTTAATGAAGTAAGGAAATAAAAAAAAATAACACAAGCAGCTGTTTGTTTAATTACTCGTACAATTTTAAAAATGCTCCTCATTAAATTATCAACTTTATTGAAGGTTTTGAATAAAAAAAAAATTATAAATAAATAGAAATTATTTTTTATAAATGTAAATTTTTTATGATCTAATGCTTTGAAATACTTCAGGCGGCTGCGGCGCTTTAAATTTAAAAACTTTAATTGAATGGTTTCAGTTTAAAGAAATAATTTCTCTATGTCAAGATCTCAGGGCACAAGAACCCGCAAACTAAAATTAAATATTAATATTAATAATAATAATTAATAATAATAATTAATAATAATAATTAATATTAAATATTAATTAAATATTAAATATTAACTAGATTAACTGGATTTAATGAGAAGACAGAAATATTCCTAATGAGTGTGAAAGATTAGGACAAACAAATGATTAAGAGTATAGAATTGGGTAGAGTTTAATGATGTTATATCAATGACGTGGTTCCAGCAAGAATGCTAGTATGAAAAACTAAACCTAAGAGAACTTCTATGACAGCGGGACGGCCGTGACAACCAAGTGAGATTCTTCGCATCCTGAGCAGTTGCGATCCATTTAAGGCCAGGTAGTAGCAATTTTAAAATATACATGGGAGTAATTAATTAGATGGACTATTTAATTGAAAAATTAGCATTAAATGATAAATAATGATAATGATTTTTTTACCATTATCATTATTTTCACTAATGGTAATGCTTCTTAATGAAAGGTTTCAATGATAATTAGTTAAAAAACGAAATCATTATCATTATTGAATGTATTTTTTTGTCATTAGCAATACATGTTACTTAAGTCTCTTTCACTGTAATTAATTCAAACAATGCCAATGAAATTTTAATGGTAATGAAAACATCCAAATTTTAAATATAAATGAACCCGCAAAGCAAAAATTAGTATTAGTACTGATTTAGTGGTTCGTTCGTGAAGTCATTACTTACAAACATTAAATTATTTCTGTATTAATTCTATATTAATATAGAATATAAAAACTTCGAACTAAAATAGGCCACAGTATCAGACCTACATGGGAGTACTTAATTAAGTAGACTAATTAAGTGCCAATTTCATTAGCATTGAATGATAATTATTGCTAATGATTTTTTTAGCATTACCATTGTTTTTGATAATGATAAAGCTTTTTAATAAAAAGCTTTCATTGATAATTAGTTCAAAAACAAAATCATTATCATTGACTAATGATTAAATGTTCTCAAAGAATTACCACTAAATTACACTCTTTATGCCTTTCCGCTTGCTCGGATTGCTGAAGTAGACTTTGATGCAGGCGAGCTTGCTTTTCAAAATTATGTTCACGTAGTTCGTGCTCTCCAACAGTACCTGTCTAACACACCGTTTCGCTGGGTTAGGTTCGTTACGATTTTTCTAGAAAAAAAAATATTGAAATCGTTGGGTTCATTGCCTTAACTCAGAGGTTTAACAGTGCTTTAAAAATGCTGTAACATTGACTGTTAAATATTTAAAAATTTTAATATATTAACATATTGTACACCAAACCTCTAAATTCTTTGATTATTGATCTCATCAAATTTTTTATTTAATATATTTCATTCACCTTTAAAAATATTTTGCTATATAAAATTCGTCAGCCAATTCTTATTTCCTTTACAAAGTGTTTTCATTTCGTTATGGTTTGGTCTTTTCACTCCCATCAAACATAATGTGCATACAGAAAAGTTCAGCTAAAGATCAATTACGATATGGTAGACTTGATAATTAAAATGAAATCTAAATGGAAAAAATCTTATTACTTAAGACATATTTAAAATAAAATTGTTATGCATATTAAAAGAAAAAATATAAGTATTTTTCTTTTGAATTAGAAAAAAAGGAAAAATTATTACCCCTAGTGTATCATTCATACATGAGCAGAAAGATACTTTCGCTTGATAAACATTATTGTAGATGCTGTTTTCATTATTATTTAAGCGTATCTTATTTTTCCTTTATAACTACATCTTGTTTATGACCATATTTTATTGTTGTTATTATTAGTTACTGCATAACGTTTTTGCTTGAAATAAATAATATTTGTGTACAGTATTGTACTGTTGGAAATTAATTTAATATTATTAAAAGAGTTAGCAAGGAGCTACGCATGATCCATATCGTCTTGCTTTTTATACAGGGTGTCCGCCGGGAAGGTATACTACTTTGTTTTGCTGCTATTTTGGCAGTCGTGAAGTAGACACGTGGCAAAAAAAAAACTTTTCACGTAATCTGCTCATTACTTTCATGCCCATCTTTCTGGAAATCTAAGAATTATCCATCGAAGAAAACACTTTTCTTTTGAAGCGATCTATAAATCGACTCTTGTTTTAGCATGTCCAAAACAGTAGTGCTGCTCCGCTCGGTCTTGCATTTTCGACTTGAACAACCAGAAATAAGAAGAATTAATGTTTGGAAATTTCGATGTGTGGAAAATGCTCCCGCATGAAAATGTATTGGAACATGTAGCCGAGCATTGCCGAGCTTAAGAATATTGTGTGTTTTCTCGTTGTTCCAAGTATTAAACTTGGTTTAAACTTTCAATCCAGTCCTTTTCGAGGATGAGGTCATGTGTCGAGTTACACCACGATCAACAACGATCTTGCAGGCTTGTGAACGGGGTTTATTTTAATGCTTGCAAGATCTAATGTTTAATGCTTTTACACAGGCATACAAGTGAGCGCCCTAATTCACTTGTAGTGATATTAATAATAAGGAGTCGCCTGTTCTTGATGGTGTTGGCTTATATATTTAGTGTGAGATTCATTGGAACATAAAACATTTATTAAAACTTAAAAAAAGCGCTCATGTAGCCTGGTTTTCTGTAGAGTGAAAGAAGTACTTTACTCCATTCGATTATCAGTATTGTATATCTAACTGAAACTAGTACACAACTCTCCGTTGTGGGTCGGTACTGCCAACTCTATGTTAAGCTATGCTGGAGAGGGTAAAGCAAATCATTAGTAACAGTAGTGTTTCCAACTGAAACACACAACTTATTACGGGCAGTTTTTCAACCGAGCATTTGGCAAGCGGAATAACGTTCCTGTAGAGTTCTAACCTGTTATCCTTCCAATAACCAGTTTTCCTAGTTTCAAAGCAATGCATCTCGTAAGTAAGCGTCGCTCCCTAATGTTGTTCCACATTTTGACAGTTCGTTAGGAAGTGTAGTTGGCTGCTTGTTCGTATGTTTTGTTTTGTTATTGTGGAAAAGTAATGACAATTTAGTAATTTTCAGGCCAATCTAGCGGTTTTATCTCTTCATTCTTATACAACGGGTTTTAAAAAATATAGACACAAAGTTTATGCTCTTATTTAGGTATGACATTCAAGCGTAAAAGCTATGCATTGGATTGCATTGCGCGTTTCGCGCTAATTTAAGTTTGTCTGTTAGTCGAAGCCTTCTTTTTGTGTCAAGAAAAAAAAATATGTATGTGAAGATAAATTCGGCTTAACCACATTTTTTTAACATAGGTAATTTTGCAGTTAACAGAGTACTGTTAATTACTTAACAGTCTTAAGAATTTTGACCTTTTAGTTAAAAGACTTGACCAGGGAATCTTAGTCCAGCTTCATATTAAGTGCCATATATAAAAACTGCGCTAGAGTTTACTTTTTATTTAGTGAGATTATATAAGTTAAATGTGCAAAACAATTCTTAAAGAACAAAAAATTCGGATTTTTCTAACATAGTAATTTTTTTAAATTTCTTAAGAGAAGTGGGGACCAGGCACTACTCTATTGATCCATATTAGTGGGATATCAGAAATAAATTTAGAAATTTAATAGATGGTTTTAATAGATGTTTTCGAAGAATAAAAGGCGCGAATGACTAATAAGATCTTGATAGTGAATTCTCATATTTAACACTTGAAAGTAGTTTCTATGCGTTCGATTCTTTGTTTCTCACAATGTATCAAACAAAGTCTTTCTTCTTTAGGCAAGCATAAGTAAATATTGTATATGGTTGCCTTGTCTATCTCTGCAGTAAAAGCACAAACTTGTTTATTAGTGCTTTTATTGTTACTGCATCTGACTAAGATAACAAAAAGTATGCAGATGAGATGGCTGGCTACTGCTGCATACCATAAATAATTTTAGTTTCTTTTTCTTTTCTTCTTGTATACTTAGTTTTGAATGCAAACAATTTTTATTATTTACTATTGCTTTAGTACATTTTTCCGTTATGACTAATACGTTAAGTGGATAAAATTCTTGACTACAATTTTTTTTTATGATAAGCACTCTCTACTTTATTACACTTATTTTAGTTTTTCTAAACACTTGGAATAGCGTTTAAAATAATTATAATAAAAATTCCAAGTAGATTACGTTAATAATTATAATCAAAATGAAATGATGTTGTTTGATAGTAACATAACTTTTTACTGTTTATTTTCCAGATAAGTTTAAAAAATAAACTTGCGAAAAAATTCAGAATTCTACAGTTTCAAAAAAAAAAAAAAAAATGGGAATAGATAATACGTTGATTATGTCTCTATACCTCTCCATACAGTTAGCTTTTATCTTTTTGTTAATTTCAGTGTTGCCAATAAAACAAAATACTGAGGTTCTATGTATTTTTATTTTTCTGTTGCGTAATTAAATAACTCTCAAGAGGTTACATACATTTTTTAAACTAAAAAACAAAAATGCTAATTCTCGACTAGTTAAAGAATGTTTTCCTATTTTTTTTTTTTTTTTTTTTTTTTTTTTTTTTTTTTAATTTTAATTTCAGTAAAAAAAGCAAATCAGCAATAAATACAAAAATCCACATGCGTAATAAAATTTATGAGCTACAATCAATAAAGACACTGACCTATGGCAATTGAACTTAAATTATAGCTGCCACTTTTAACATCATATCATAATCAATCGTATTGTCTCTGTACACAGCAATAACAAAAAAAATGTCTACACACGCAGAACTCGCACCCCAAAATACAAAATCCAAAAGGAAAAGAATTAATAAAACAATTGAATTGAAAACAAAAGACATTTATTTTACAATTCATTTAAGTCATTTAATCATTCAAATATCTCTCAGTACATCCAAACCCACTAACGTTTGAATGACTTGTAACCATAGTTGCCATATAAATTTTTTTTTATAATTGGACCGAAACTCGTCAATATAAAATTTTAATAATTTAAAAAAAATTGCACCTTATTAAAAGCTTTTATTAAAAATTAAATTATTGAATTTTTTACTTATTATGTCGAAGGCTTAGAATCACCAGGTATTATTCTACCCATTTTGTTTTCTAATATAAGACAAAAAGCGTCAAGAAGCTGGGTCTTGGGGACAGTTTTAAGTTCTAGCAATACAACGATATAGAATTCACTTGAATGTGTAATGTTAACATTATGTTCCCGCAATCTATTACCCAGCAAAAAATTAGACATTACCTTAAACAGTACTTGCCATATAATGGCTTACTTTTGTGATTGCCATATATTGTTACTTGCTAACAAAACACATTACAATAGTTTCCAAAAAAGGAAGAAGTAATGGAACTAGTTATTTATGTTAAAAGAGACTACCGTACTAATGGTACTCATTTTTTCCTACAATAATTAATGTAATCGATTCTCAGTAATTGATTATAAAAGTCTCATGCCTTGTTAAAATTATTAAGTTGGCAATCTAGTTGGGAAGTACATCTGCCAAAAATGCTTAATTCCACACTCGATTACCTTTTTAAAATTTTTTTGCTGGGTAACCGTAATCGTCCACCGCACATCTGTTTAATAAATTAAGCAGATGAATGGAAAAGCGCCCAAATTAAAAAAGTGATGATGCCATAAAGGCATTATTAGGAGTAAAGTCATAATATTGGGAGTAAGTTCACGCATTGTCAGGGAGATGAAACAAAAGTATAAAAAGTTTTAAATTTTTTAGACGTAATTTTATTTTTAAAGATTTTAGATGTGTCAATATGAAAATCTATTATTCGGAATCTTTTAAAATTTAATTTACTTTATTCGTGCTTGATTCCTTCAAATGAAAGAAAAAATAAAAATATTTACTGAATGTTTGCTGTGTTTTTTTTGTATAAAACATTTTTGAGTTGTTATTGTCTTTTGTCTTATTGCTTCAATGAAGTTCTCATTTAATCAATTTGGCTTTTGATATAAGACTTTCTAGTTTTCTATACAAAATTTGGGTAAAATCAACTAATGAGCTATTTGAGCAGTAGTGAAATGGCCATATGGATATGCTTTCCCCGCAGTAATACATTTCATTTTTTAGTTTAGTTTAAAATAATAAATATTTTATGAGAATTTCATGAAATATTTATATTTGAAGGAATCAAGCACGAATAAAGTAAATTAGATATTAGATTGGTAAATATATTTTTCCAGTTTTTTATTTTTTTTTATTAAGCATATTTTTATTTTTTAATAAGCATATATTTTTTTTTATTTGGCTGCCTGAAAAAATTATTTGAATATGTATAAAACTGATTTTTTATTAAAACTTAACAAAATTTGAGAAAAAATCGTCTACCCACAACTTATGAATCTATAATTTTGTCAAATCTGGCAGCCTTGTTTGTAACTAAAAACCAAAATAAAACCACGACTCTTCTTTAAAACAAACAAAAGAATAACAATACTGATCAGCAGCCGGTAGTAGCAGATCTCTAGTGTCTTTATCACTATTCGTCTAAAAGTTGTTATTGTAATAATAGAAGCCACATTGTTTATGTATTAAAAGTGCGGTTAGTTTTAAATAACACAGTAAATGCACTCTCACTCTTATACATACGTGTTGACATGCATGAATTCATTGGTATTTATAAATGTCATGTTTTAAATGTCATTTATTACTCATAGACGTAACTAATCAATTTCGCTGTGTGATGTGATATATGTATACAAACGTACATTAATACAGTTGATACGCTTTAATTCGGAATGTGTAACAAACATTCAGTTGACATCACATCGATTTTTAGTGAGAGTTGTCAACGCAAAAAAGGTCGTTGGCATTTAAACACAGTGTTGTTGTTTCTGCTTTAATAGCAAAGAGCAAATATCGACATCAATTAAGTTGAAAATTAATAAATTTTCGTTCTGTTACAATTGAAATTATAATTTTTTTTTTTGCTTTGCTGCCAGCATAAGATAAAATTCTTTTTTTAATGTTAATAGCCAACAGACAAAAGATCATTTGAAAAGTTCATTCACTATTAAGAGCAAAAAAAAAACATGAAATTATTATTAGTCATTTCAATTTTAAAAACGTAACGACTCATAAACAAGGCGTTGGCCGCTATTACTAATTTGCATTTCTAAAACAATTTCAAACAATGCAATTAATGGCTTATTTCCCTTTAGTTGTTTATTCCTTGTTTTCAAGACTGGCTCCCTGTTTTATTTTTCAATAGAAAAAAAAATATTAAAATTGTGCAAATATTTATTTAGGTTTGTTGCTTACAGCGATATAGTAAAGAAAAGTGTTTTATGTAATTAGTCTAAGTGAACAAACAACAACATAAAAAACACATAAAAACATCTGCTGTTTTGTCTGGCTTTATATTGCCTTTATTGCTGGTTTTGTTTGGTTAAATTTTCCTATTCAGTTATGTTGTTATTATCAGAAATAAAGGTTTAAATATTGGAAATATTCTTGCTCTAAAGGATAAACCAAACTAAGGTACTGAAAATAGCACTGTAATAATCTTTTTTACATTCGTCGTTGACAACACTGTTTATGAGATATTTCGACGCTGTTTGCTTTACAAAAGCAGGGTTGTACTTACGTAAACTTTTTATTAAAGCAACTAAAACAATCCACACATTTGTTCCTCTAGTTTTTTTGATTTAGCGATCGATATGCGTGTTATGCTTACGTCAAATTTGTTCTTTCTCTGTGTAGTTTTAAGTGAATGGATTCGTTCGAGATAATTACAAAATATTAAAAATGTTTCTTCTATTACGTGTGATTTGATTGACGCGGTTTTTCGTGTGTTATTTGTGAATATTTAGGCATTAAATTCTATCATCTATAAAGTTTTTTATTTTTTTTTTCATTTCTTTGGAAGCCAGATTAAAACATTTTTATCTGTAGGATTTACACATTTGAAGATAAAGCACAGGTTTTTTGCCGAGATAGTTGTTTATCATTGAGGAAGATGCTTGCTTGTTTAGTTTAGAAACTTAAAAATTTTGCATTATAACAATCTGGCAGCAAAGGCCTTATGTGCTTTGAAATTTCATACATCACAAATCGTGAGCTGTATTATTATTATTTTTGTTTAACTGTCGACGTCCTTATTAGTGCTTTTGAGATCACAACAGAACTAAATTTTTGCAATAATAGTTGAAATTTTTAAATCCCAATTAAAAATATTTTTATAAAATTTATTTCGAAGTTGAGTCTAGATTTGGCTTTAATCAAATTAACATGATTGTTTCCGTCTGCCTAACTTGAGGGCCATTCTAGGCAATGTTTCTATGGGACTCAACTCTGAAGAAGTAAAAACAATGTTTTGTAATTTCTCAGAAGATGCGTCACCCATCAAATCTTTTCTATCAAATCAGTTTGGATCTGTTTAAAATTTTATTGTATCGGTACAAACGTAAATACCCGCTTTTCCCATTTTTATACTTATCTAGGTACTAGCTCTGGAATCAGATACAGATGACCTATCTATGTTTCGGATTAACTTAAAATTGATTAATCGAGACTTTATTTGAATTGATTTAGACTAATAAAATTGCCTGCCTTCCCCTTTTCTCTTTCCTGGTCCACTATTTGAAAATACATTTAACATAAGGACAAATATCTACCGGTATTTCAGATTTCATTAAAATCGCTTCGGTCGCTTAGACGTGATTGACACATTAACAAACAAACAAACAAACTTACAAAGATAATTATGATGTAAATGCAATTCCTTTTGAGCACATTTTTCATTACATTCTCACGCATTTGACGCGGTTTCATTAATTTCATCACGAATATTTTGTTTGAGTTGCTGAAGCGGTTTGTGGTTTGTTTGCATAAACCTTGCTTTTCAGATATCCTCACAAAAATAAGTTCAGAGCAGTAACATGACCATTTCTTGAAATAACTTGTTGTGAAAAGAGGTCTCGCAGCAATATCATTGTAATCCGATGTGGCACTGAATATTTTTCCATAATAAATTTGCCACGTGTCTACTTCACGACTGCCAAATATGAAATGTCATCACTAATGTTTACTAAAATGGTGGCAAAACAAATTAGTATACCTTCCCGGCGGACGCCCTATATTATATTTTGGCTTTGCCTTAACTTTAAATGAGGCAAGTTTTGCAAACGTAAAAGTGCGCTTCATAGCACAAGAAATTATTAACTAATTTAATAACTTTTGAAATATATAACTCAGTTATAGTTTCAAATAAAAATTCAAGTACAAGATTATAAAAGCGCTTTTAATTTGTCACAAATATATGCAAAATTATTTAAAACTTTATAATTAAATGTTTAAAATAATTAAAAAAAAATTTTTTAAAGCTCTTCATAGTTTTGTTTTTGTTTTATGGTACGACCTTCATCATTTAAAATTTCTTTCATATGTAACTCATTTCACTTTTTTTTATCAACAGTATGCTCGCTCTTTCTCTTTGAAATCAAAGAGATTGTTTTTGTATTTTTAAAAATTGTTGTAGGATTTTTTTGTAACTTTGTTAAAAATAAAATTATACTCAGGTGATATGTACTGAAAAATAAAAGCAACTATACTATGAGAAATCCTGTAGAATTTTAATAGTTGTTGGCCTTATTTATAAAAAGACATAAAAAAAAAATTAAATAAGTGTATTAAAATAATGAGTGCTGCCAAGTTGGAACTTAAAATACTACTTGTATACCAATCGTGACGGCTTTGACAAAAAAAAACTTTTGTTTTACTTATTGCAATTAAATCCTTTTATATTCTTGAGTTACACTGTTACTTTCTTACTTTTTAATATAAATTTATAGTCGAATCACCTCTCCATTAAAGGGTTAATTACTGACGGGTGTATTAACTAAAAAATATTAAATATTTTTTACGACCATCTTGATGATATTGAAGTGCCAGTCTTCTGATAACACCTTTTGATTTGTTTTTAATACTTTATAAAACTTTTTTATTTGAATTACAAAAACTGTATAGATAACCTTTATTGCGCGATATATTTTGGTTTTAGTGAAGAGCAGACATGGGAAATTGAAATTTTGAAATGGTAATTTTCAAACAAACTTAATAATGTTTTTAGGTTAAGGGCCGATTAGCAATTTCTTTAAAGAAATTCTTAACACGTGTGCTTGGGTAAACGCGCCCTCATGCTAATTTTTTTATGTAATTTATTTAATGTAATTTGTAATTGATACAGATTTTTTGTTGCGCAACCTTTTCTATTTTTTGGGCTTTATTTATTTTAACACGTTCGCCACCAACAAATTTTTAGTTGCGTTCACAAAATACAAAACAAAGAGTTGAATTTGTAAGCAGAACACCTTTCGCTTTAAAAATTCAACACCTTTCGTTTTTAAAAAGATATTTACACCAAAAATTAAAATTTTTCCCTATTTTGCCCATCCATAAAATTTCTGCAATTTCTGCCGTAAAACAGAACATTAATCTGTTTAGGACATTCACGGACGTATCATATCTTTGCCCAATTTAATCACTTGGTACAAAATTAAGAATTAAAAAAAAATTTTGTTGAATGACATTACCAACTCTATATTACATAAATTTCCTGAGAATGTTTTATAATACTCTTTTTTGTGAAATCTGCATATTTTACTTTTAATTCCTTTTTTTAATTTAATTTGGTTATTAACTTACAGCCTGTTTATAGAACACGTGAATAGCGAAACGAAACCGGATGGCATATGGACGAATACGTAATAATTAGCGTCCGTGTAACACGTTCCGGTTTTTTTTGTTTAACTTACGTTGTGTTTCAAATAAATGTTGTGTCAAATCGTAGTATTGCCAATGTATTAATTAATGTTTTTTATTTACTTTTTTCTTATAAATTTTATGTTTTTGCCTTAAATGATGGTAACCCTGCTTCGGCGCTTAAAAAGAAACAGCTGAGTTAAATAAACAAAACAAAATTATTAAACGATGAAGTAAAAATTTTTATCTGCAAAACATAAATTTGTGGAAATAAAAAAGTTTAAACAATAGTTATAAAAATAAACAATAATTTAAATATATGTATAATACTAATAAATATTAAGTGTTATCTTGGGCAATTTCACAACAATATTAACTTCTGACGAATGATTTTTTTTCTTCGCTCAAGTTCGACGTGTCTGACACTACAATGTGCGATACATAAACCAGAAACAATTGCCATTTGTTACGTTTTTTACAAACAAAAAAAATGACATTCGCGTTTTAAAAAACCAAACATGGGAAACAGTAACGTTTTTGTCTTCTGTTAACTGGCTGTTACAATTCTTTTTTTTTCACAGCTGTACTGTAAGTCGAACTTCTCTATAATGAATCTGTATGGTACCAGATATTCACTTCATTATACAGAAACATTATTATTCAAAAAAGATTATATTTTTTCATGATTATTTAAAAAAGCACTATTTCATCACTTTTCTTCTAAAACAAAGCTTTTAGGTAGATTAGTCGGAACCTTTGTCCTCGTGTCTTTAAAGGTTTGTATTACATCAATTGATAAAGAGACGCATCGCAATATAGATACTGTCAATGTAGTATACAGATCAAACTTTATTTAAATAATTCATTATATGATGACAAAAGCGCAAAAAAGTAAAATTTACATCTGCAAAATTGTTTCATTGTATAGGAAAATTTACTCTATAAGCAGATAAAGATTCATTAACACTTATAGAAAAATTTTCGCGTTTTTTAAGAAGTTCGACTGTATTTTGACTGATTTTATGTTTGCGAGTAAAAGCTGCAGGGTTGTTTGTTAATGCTTATTCCTACTAGTTTTTGTAAAAGCATTTTTGATATATTTAATGTGAAGACAAATTAAAAAACAGGCATGATCGATTAAGAATTCGCTTGTTAATGAATATCAGAATCAGTCATTTTTATTATTTTTTTATTCTAAGATTTTTTTCTTACTAAGTCCAGATTTACACCATGCAATTTTTAAGGCATTTTTTCTCAATTTTCTATTTAAGTTACAGCGTCATGCGTTATCTGAAAGTGAACATTAGCAACAGTAGCATCCTCTCAAAACTCAAGCAATACCATATTGCTTACTCCTCCTGCTTCACCAACAAACAAAAATTTCATATAAGTTTCATGAAAAATTGAATAGTGTAAATGCCGTATAAGTGTTTAATAGTATTTCTTTCTATGTGTTTTTTATATACAATTACATATGTAGATAAAGCATTTATTATGTCAATGGCGTACCGGCAAATTTCTCTACGGAAAAAATGCAATAGTATTGAATTAACCATCCCTGTTAAAGCAATGAAAACCAAAAAGAAATAAAAACAAAGCCTGGAGTAAATTAAAGGAATATTTTAATATATTTTTAACCCATAAACATTTTTATATTAAAAAACTTAAATGAAAATATAAAACATAAAAGGGTGTGCACAGTACTTTTTCCCAATTTTTAATACAGAAAACAATGACCTTTTTTTCGTCTTCCTTTATTTCATATTTCTCTGAAGGCAATTGGACAATAACCAGAAATAGAGTTTATTGTACAAATAAAAGTTAAGGATTTTTTATTGTTTATATCAGTTGTTTTGCTGTTGTATGGCTTAAGGCGTTTGTTCATTTGGCGCATGTCTTAATTTGAGTGTTATGGTTGGCAAAAAGAAGCAAACAAAAAAAAACTATAAAAATACACATTTTGCTGTTAATGGAAATAGTCTGGGTTTTTTTTACCATTTTTTACTGCATACACATATTTTCACTTTCTCTCATATGTGTTTTATTTTATTTTAACTTTGCTTTACTTTTTAATAGTTTTACTTATTGCCAACTTCCTTCTTTTTTTTATTTAAAACGTGTCTGAAAGCCATTTAATTAATTGTTTCAGAGGATTTATTGAAGCGATTTATTAATGTGTGTCTAATGGTTGATCAGTCAACAGTTGATTTTTTTTATATGCTTACAAAACTAATAAAGTTTTATTGTTTCTGACATGAGATACAATTTTTATCTAGAAAAAGGATTTCTAGTAAAAGTCTTAACAGTTTCATAAATTACAACGATTTTCATTTTAAATGGTTAAAATATTATTCTGTCATTATTTTTGTTGTGTAGTTTTTCTCACAAAAATTAAAAAAAAATGAATTGTTTACACAATGACAGAGATATTTATTTAACGAAATATTTTCAATTAGATCATTGATAATTATTACACGAGATTTTTTACACTAGCGAAACTAAAGTGTTGTTACTTTAAAACCGGGTGCAACGTACTTTGAGTTGTGAATGAAGTCTCAAGTGGAGCAAGCAAATAACTTCTTTATAGGGTTCGGAAAAAAATCATCCATATACAGTTGGTAAAGAAAAATAAAATCATTTTTTAAATTGTTGTTGTTTTTGCGTAAACTTTAATTTTTATCTTTACATTATTGTATGAATAGAAATCATTAGTTTATTAAAAATGCTTGTGAGAAGTTTCCTGAAGAGCTAAGTGAGCGATAGCTAAATGGCCATCGAGACGTGTTTTCACCTTCAATAATTTATATAGGTGATTTAAGTCACATGATCGGGAAAGTAGCAAAATATTTTTAAAGTCTAATTAAGTTTTTAAAGTTTAATCAAAAAGATTGAGAAAAAAAATTAAAAAAAATTCTAATGTTGCACTCTAAAGCAATATTGCATCGTAAATAGACCTTCCTTTAATACTTTTTTTTATTTTATGTTTCTAATAGTTATATTCTAATAGTTATATTTCAGTTAAAATTTAATCTTTAAAATAAAAAACACTCAATGTTTCCAAAATGTCACACAATTTTTCAACTGCCCAAAAAATAATATTTATCTTTTTTCACTCCTCCTTACTTTTGTTATACACCGCTGTTGTTTACTAATAAAACCGGTGTAATCTTCACACCTTCCTCAAGTGCTTTATTTAATTGTTACTAAAACATACATACACACTTCTCTGTGTGCATGAATGTTCTCTATTGTTAAGGGATTATTTTCATGGGATTATTTTGCTTTCATGACTAGAAAAACATAAAATAAGTAATAAAAAAAATTCCTGGACTTAACCACAAAAGTTTTATGTGGTTTATGCGACACACAAAAAAAAAGTTTAAATTACACAGTAAAATAAAATTATAAAAGATATCTCGCAAAAAAAAAACAATCAAACCATAAAAAATGAAAAGCAAGAGGAAACCACCGTACACCAAAATCAAATAATATAATCACAATAAAAACTCTAGTGCAAGCATAAAATATACACCTTAAGAAATCCTAAGTTGCTAAACAACATTTTCTTTAAGGTATAGGAATACATAAAACTGCACTGAAAAAAATATTATAATAATTTTTTTTATCGGTGGCTTTAAATATGTTCCATTTTTGCGTCATTGCCATGATAAAGGCACAGGTTCACAGTGGCTGTAATAAAAAAGAAAAGATCGTAAACTTGAAACCAGATGTTTAAAAAAAAATTCTTTTTTACTCACATTGCCAATATATAGTGATGCGAGAAGCCCCTGCAAGCATTTTTAATCGACAAAATAACTATATCGTTTCTTCATAGCCTTTTATTTATTTTTTTTTAAGTTCAGGCAATAATACCTATTTATTTATTTTTGTAACTGTGCTATATTCTTTAGGAAAGGAATAGATGAGAGATAAGGCAGGTGGTGAAAGGAGAAAGATATAGCCATTTTATTAGTTATTTTATTTCGCCGGCAAATATGCTATAAAGAAGTACCTACGAAGGAGGCTGCATGTTGTAATGTTAATTCTGAATATGTATTTATACCAATAAACAGAAAAAAACATTTTTATTTTTTGATTGCCGAAGGGGTTGAACCCCAGAAAACCAGATTTTTAGTCAAGGTGACTACACATCGGATTCTGTAGTGCGATTCACTACTCTTTTTTAACGATTTTCGGCTTGTTAAATAAACTTAACAACAAAATGTCGATTTTGCTATTCAGTAACACTTTTAACAATTTTCTATATTGCTAAGAAAGCGACCATAATTTTTGCGTTGTTAAATCTGTCTACAAAATAAACAACGTACAACTTGTGTATGAACATTCATACATACATACAAGCCTTTACACAGAACATATACATTTATTTGAACGAAAAATAAAAACACAGTTTGTTTTCAGTTTAAGTAAATTAAACCTTTTTTTAACTTAGCACATTTACGCATATGTAAAATTTATTTAAAAAATAAATTTCTTATTAAAAAAGACTGCACATAAACATATATTTCGACCGTATTTAAGAAGTGGTAACCGCAACTCTACAACCAAAACTATTATTATGCTTTTCCTATTGTCAAACTCCATACACGCATATAATAAAATACGTATTTATGTATATAAATTGACATCTAAGAAATAAACACATGCATGTGCCCCGCTTGAATTCATATGTTTTTATTATTCTCTTTTGTGTTTTTCGTTTAGTTGTTGACGGAGATGCCACTCAAATGCAACTTGTGTCTATTATAGTTAAGCTGAAGATAGAGAATCGCTTTATCGTTATTGCAAACAACAATAAATGTTGTCATAAATAACTATTGTCGTGTTGTTTAAAGTTAGTGAATTGCACTACTGATCTAATTAGTGTCCCCCAGTAGGAAAGAAACGTGTTACTACAGTGATACAAGTAATGGAAAGCTATTTAGCGTCCATAAGAAGTATAAAAATCGACTAATGTGTTAGTGTGGAATATGTTTCAAAAGTCTATAAAATTGTGTCTTCGTAAAGTATCGAATTAATAACCGTGAATTTGACGAATGCCTGTTAAACCGTTATAGGCAGATGCTTATAATTTGTACAGAGGATGTATTGCTATCTCTGCAATAAAAAGTAAAATGAAGGGTAAACCCATAGTAACGTGGTTTTCACATGCATGGCCTTATTTTTTAAGCGGTATTAGGCTGAGACTATAAATTTATGCATAAAAATGGCATCGGCTCTTAATGGGTTAAGCATTTTAACAAAATTTTTGGTAGTTCCTTAAAGACCTCTTTAAAAGCTTTTAAATGATACCCCTATTGATATTTAAAAAAAATTTTTAAATTTCAGAACCACGTAAATCGGAAAATATGGGCGAGGGCCAATTTTTTCACTTGATTTTTTTTTCTTGTTTTTTAATTTTCTATTGCATCATATTAGTTTTTTTGCCTACTGCCTCGAAGGACATGGACTGATCATGCTGATTTCTAATAGCACCTCTTTCGATACTATATCAAACCGATTGACATATTTTTTTTTTAAATCAAGTTTGCCGAGGCCGGACAGACGACAATCGCTCAATCGACTTCGCTATGCATAAGAAGTCAGAATATATATACTTTATGGGGTCGGAAATGGATACTGTAGAAATTACACACGGAATGACAAACTTAGATATACCCTTTTTCACTTGTTGTGGTGAAGGGTCTGCTGATTTTGATCGCGTTTAACAAAATATTATTGTCACCAATTATACGGAATTTTCAAATCAAGCTTTCTGGCATTTAGCGTACAAAACGCTTGTCGTGAAGTTGAAGTGTTTTTATACCTAAAACTTAAGGAAAACTAAACAATAAACTAAATCTTAAAGTCTTTTTCTTAAAGTGTATGTTCATCCTCTATATCATTAACGTTGCTAATTTTAGTATATTTTTGTAAAAAAAGAAACTCAAGATAAAACCAAAAACCAAAACACAAAACAAGAAAAATCATATAAATAACAAATAAACGCATTAGTGTTGACAAAGACATAGATATTAACAGCATAAAACAAAAACAGTAACATGATATTGACAGGTTATTAAGTTTAAAATAATAAAAGGAAGAGGACATGTTTACTACGTTTTGGAAATAGTAAAAAAACTCCTGTTCGTTTATTCTGGGAAGTCAAAAACAATGTGTGGGAGAAATTTTTGAAAAGTGTTAAATTTTAATATAAATTTTCTTTAATTTGTTTTTGTATGCAAAACATGTTAACATGCGTTTATCAGATGATATAAATTTCAAATCAAAAGTCACTTGACAAAATGGTAAATACCCTCCAGACGCTCTCTCTCCTTGTTTTCCTTTATTTAGTTTGATTATTATACATATATAAAGCAAAAACTACTGCGGCGTAACGTTTAACTTGAAAATACAATAAGCGACAATGTCTAGCTATTGAATTTTAAATTAAAGTGGCTCCAAAATCACAAATTCTCACAAACAAATATTTACATATATTTTCTATGTATGTAAAATAAGTATGAGAAGGTAATTAATACACAACAGCTTCTGCTACAAAAGCATTTTATTTACGACACTCCCAGGCACACATTCACACACTCAGCCATTATGTGCTTGAACTGAAAATATTCTACAAATATTTAAGAATTCCTACATGAGATACTATAGAATTTCAATGAGCATTCACATTTCACATTTAGAATTCTAAAAAATAAAATCCCAAATATGGGCAAGCATTTTCGATAAACTTTTATTTCATTGTTGTGTTGTTGTTGTTGTGGTTGTAGTTTTAGACTAAAATTAAAAGTAAATTTGCATAAAAAGTAATCAAATTTAGGTTCAACTTGAGTGCTAAGTGAGATTAAATTGAGATAAACTTAATAAAAGTTGAAACTGAAAAAATTGTAATTTTGAAAATCCTATTTTATGTAAAAAAGTATTTCAAAGAATTACTGTTGATTTAGCGAAACTACTTGGCGTTAGGAAATGTACTTATACTTAATAAATGATTGTTATGGTTGAACACTATTATACTAATTGTTACGTGTCTCTAAGAGGGCGCTATAGTTGTGTTGCCAGCCAGCTCAGAACACGCACGCACATCAGGGCAAGTCCCAACCCACAACTACAGCCCAGAGGCAAGAAAAAAAAACAAGAATTCAAAATAAAAAAACTTTATAGACAAACAGAAACTCTTTAGAGAAAGAACACAATGTTTCGTTCTTCACTTGCCCGCCTATCCTTGGACACTTGATTCCTTTTCATACATTTGTGGTGTCCCTAAAAATACACACGCACTTACTCTATAACACTAACCTCACATCCATAGATATGGCAACCTCTTTAAAAATTACCAATAAAGGCCAACATTCACTATCATGCTCAGTCGTACAATCTATTAAAAATGCATTTGTACTCAAGAAATATGATAGTGTGAATTAAAAGTGTATGTGTGTGACAGACTTTTTGACAGATCTGTACGATTTTATAATCTTTTAAATTAATTCATAAAATTTTTTTCTGCATGCTATCAGGGTTGATTTTTTTTAAGATAATGAGGTGAAAAAACAACAGTATATTTAACCATATATTTTTCGCATTTTTTGTGTGCTATTGAAGCACCAACGACGCCACTTTAAAACGATTTTTAAAGTAGGACAGAATTCTGTCAAGTTTTTATGTGATTAAATCGCACGATTGTGTATGATAGTGAACCCTGGCCTTAAATAGACGAGACTGTATTAATTATAGTTCACTTACTTGGGTTGCCATATTTATTTTAGTGTGCAGAATTCAAAACATGCATGTTTGTTTAGATTTGTCATTTAATAAAAACAATTTTATTAATTTTGCTCTAAGCAGAAGAATAATTTTTTTTTTTAATTTTACTATAGAGTGTTTTTTTTTTTAAGTTTCAGTTACCGACAGTAATAAAACTGCCATACGGTTATTAGATCTGGCAACTGTATAATCATTTATACTCTGTTTTATTTAATATTTTATATTACACAGACTAAGGCTAGAATGGCACCGAGCAAATTTCGCTAATTTAGTTCGAAAATTGTGTTTCAGTTCTCGGGAATATTGTCATGTGCTATGCCCATTTTACGAGCGACACAATCGCCCTTACGAGCAATTTATTCGGATAACCGTAGATTGTTTTCGAAACACGTATTTTTAAATGATATTACACATCCGTGAGGGTGTTTAACTGTGCCTTTGAAAAAAGCATATCGTGCTGTAGAGCATCGTATTTAAAAGGACGCAAATGAGTCGATATGCCAACGCGCGCGGTAATTGGTGTAGTTCCCATTCACTTTATAGAAAAGACCTAGGCCTACGGCCCTACAAGTACCAGCTGCTGCAAGAGGTAAAGCTTAATGACAATTGCTTGTGCCAAAGCTGTAGTCAGTGGGCGCTATTTTGACTGAGAATCAACACGCTATCATATTGAGATATTCTGATATCTTATTTATTATTTTCGGGATATAAATTGAAAAATTAGCAATTTGGGGCGAGCATAAGCAATTGTACATTTTCAAAGCATCACTGCATTCATATGTAATCTGTGTTTGGGCGTTGATATAATTGGTTCTTTCTACTGTTATCGGCGAACTCATATTATTAAGGTTTCTTAATAGATGGGATGTAAACTGCCATAAGACGAAACCATATGTCGTTCAGTGCGTCAAAGTATCCATTTTAGTCCAGATTTACACTATGCAATTTTTTGAGGATTTTTTTTTTATAAATTTTCTATTTAAGTTACAGCGTTATGCGTTATCTAAAAGTAAACATTAGCAAGAGTAATATCCCATTTAAGCTTAAGCAATACCATATTGCTTACTCCTCCTGCTTTACAAACAAACAAAAATTTCATATTAGTTTCATGAAAAATTGCATAGTGTAAATGCAGTATTATGGCCAGTAAATTTGTTAGGTTTTTGGGAATAAACCAGCAACTACATCGCACGATTTTAAAGCCAACTGCAGAGATATAAACCCAGAAGCTTGGAAATGTGGTCACTTATAATTCCCTGCATCAAAAATATGATTTTTGTTTAAACAGAAGCCAAAGTTTAGGATCTTTTAAAAAACCCTTTTTTTTGGCTTTATAATTCTAAAAAATTTCTCATTCGGTTCTTGGAAAATTTTAAACATATTTAATTATTTTTTTTTAATTAAAAAATAAATTGCATTTTAATTAATTTGCATGATCAATGTTATGAAAAGATAGCATAATATTATTGAATACTAATTTTTAGTTTATTTTTGATGATGCAATGTTACAAAAAAAAAAAATTAAAATAAATTTTTTTTTAAATTCTCAACAGATGAACGATTTTTATTCAAGTTTGATTTGTTTTGTTTAAGTTTACAAATTTTACTGATTTGTTTTTATTTAGCTTAATGTTCATGTTTTATTATGAATTGACATACATACATACATGCGTTTGGAGGTTGTTTTCAAATTTTTTTTTTGTGTTTGTTTTTTTTTTAATGAAATTTTATTATTTAATACAACCAAATACTCGTCTATAAACTTTCATACATAGATGAGTGACCTCTGTGGTTAGAAAACTTAACCTAATAAATATTAAAAAAAATGCTTACAATTGTTTTATAAATATTACACAAGTTTTGTTCTGAAATTTATTGAAACGTCCAATTGTGGTTTGATTTTGGCGTTCAAAACTATTTTTAAGCACATACAATAAATATTTACATACATCCATATGTACATATGTACGTTTTGTAAAAACTTAAACGAAATTGTTTTTTTTATATGAATTTTGGAAGAAATATTGGAATTATAAAATAATACAGAATTTTCATAACTAAAATTTAAAAATTTTGTTTTAAAATAATTTTATTCATTTAACTTTATTTGAAATTGATTTTAATAAAAAATTACATTCATTATGTTTTAAAGGATAATCGGGTGAATTGTTTCATAATGAAAATTCCACCTTGTTAGTTTTATACTCACATCCTAGATTTTTAAATGCAAGAAGTAAAGATTATGTGAAGAGAGAAGCAAAATCGGTGAAGCTCTTTGATGTCGTCGGTATTTGTCGACAGCTCAACCTCGAAAACTTGTTTTGGAGAGTTTTTTACTTTTCGGTTTTTTTTTTGGCTAATTTAATGGCGATGAGAGAAACGCAACAATGCTATGAAGTATTCTAGTGGGCAGACAATATTCAAGATGCCTTTTGAAACAGTTCTTCAACTTGAATACAACTCTCATGCACGGGCCGGTGTTTCAAAGACTATTTTGGAGTTACTCAACCGCATGCAGGAGAGAGCGAATAAATTTTATTGGAGACAGTAGGGTATCCAGCTCTATTGACTAACTGGAGCGTCCACCCAATGCGGGATTTGTATGCTCTTATAAAATCAGGGAACTTGTTCCAGAAAACCTTAATTCTGTACGCGCATTACGTTATTCATTAAGAGAGCATCCCTTTGTACTCGATTGGTCAGTGTAAAGCACTACACATTGCAGAGAAAATTCGTTTTTTAGCCGAACAGTTTATATGTGAAATAAACTTCCTGCACACTTAAAGAATTCAAATCAAATGTCCCTCTATTCTTCTTCTTATAATCCTCTTGCCTATTTCTGGCACAAGGCGTTGCATAAGTAGGGGTCACTCGCCGAGATCTGGTCCTACTAAAAAAACAAAAAACAGTTAACAGAGCCTTCGCTCCATTTTCGTGTGCAGTAAATTTAGGATTAAATAAGTTAAAAAATGCAATTTGTTGAAATGGCCACACGGAGGCAATAGTAGACGCATAGAACATGATCTGCAACAGGTTTTAGTGTAATTACCGATGCTTATTGTAATAACCTTCGTTAGTATCCATCCCTTCACTTTGACTCAATTAAAAATTTAACTAAAATCACTGTTAATTTACAATAAATTGTTTCATTAAAAATTATTTTTATATTGAATGTATTTATGAATTATGAGAACCTTAAATACTTGTCAAACTTATTCATAAAAACTAAAAAAAAATAAATCAAACAATACATGTGTTGAAAAAAACCAAAACATACTGCAAATAGTATTAAAAATAGAAATTTTCCTATTGTTAACAAAATAAAAAAATAAATACCAGATAAAAACCCGACATTTATGATAAAAAATAACCATAAAACAAAACAATGACATAAAGATGACATAAAACATCAAGTTAAATGTCAACTAGATATACGAACAAACAAACTGTTAATAACGTTGCCAACCTAACGAAAAATATAAACACTGAAAGGAAAAGCTGGTGTGACAAAAAAAATTTATTATTATTTAAATTGACATTGTTGGCACTGGAATATTTTTATATTTGTTGTTTATTATAATTTCTTTGTTCTTGAAAACATTTTTTGTTGTTTTTTCTGCATTTTTTTTTTTGTTTGGGTTTTTTTAAAGAGCATATGGCAAACTTAATATTTAACAAATATATTTTTGTCGTATAATGAATTTTCTAAAAATATCTTTTACATAGAAAAAATATACATACAATATAAACTATGTATGTTCAGTGGACAGACAAATATGTATGCATACACATACATATGTACGTACGTACATATCATCTATTTATGTATTCCTTTAAGAGGATTTTTTTTTTTTGCTTAATATGATATTTCTAAAATGGGTTTTATGATTTAGCTGGCTTTTAAAAAATGTTTTCTCACATATGGCGTTTTCTGTTTTTATTTTTCTTTGTTTTTTTTCAGGATAATTGAGAACATGTTATATGTAGTATATTTATTTACAAGTTTTAGATATTTTTATCAAAGTCTGTCGCCTCCTGAATGGCAAAATTAAATAAAAACGCAAAAAAGAAACGAAAATTTTGCATTTTTTTCCCAAAATAGAATTTATAGTTTTTTACGCTGCTGATGACAATGTAAGCAAAAAAGTGTATTTCACTTAACAACAGGATTCTGTTTCATTGTTATAACTAGTGAATGAACACAATATCATCACAGATTTAATTTAAACTTTGAGGGCAATATTTAAGAAACAGACTTTCATCATGATTTGAAAACTTGAATAATTTATTTATACTTTTTATACTTTGTTAGATGTCATCTAAGCCGGATAACATAACACAAGTAATTTTTAAGTGGTGACTTACGGCTCTAGTTTAGGTTGGTTTCACTGTTTTAAGACATTACCGACAAATTTGCTTTTGTTGTCTAAGTACTTAATCTGAAAATGTTACTTACTTTCTTAGATATCTTGAGGAAACCCGGTCCGCTTTTTTAGCTTTTAAATTATATTAATTAGTGGGAAGTACCACGCACAATTTTTTTTAAATATACTGTGTTTCTGAAGATAAATTAAGCAAAAACTAAAACATTTTACTTTCTTATATCGCAGAGGGATATAAATTTTCAATACGTTGTTAGGTGCCTTTTATTTGCATTTACGGGCCGTACCACGTCTTTCCATAGAATCGGGTATGTTTTCATAACTTTGACATGTAACTCCATATTTCTCTGACAGATTCCCAAAGATTTTTACGCTTTGTTGGTTAAGCACAGATACTTTCTTCTTTATAACCAGCTAAAGATTTTCGATGGGGGTTTAATTCGGTGATTGTGCAGGCCACTCCATCACATTTATTGAATATTTCATCAGAGTCATATGATAATATTATATCTTCAAGGATTTCAACATATACGGCAGCAGCAATAGTTTTTTTCTTTTTTTGATTCAATGTTCTTGAACCACTTCCAGATTCGAGTGACACCCCCACACCTTAATTCTTAAACCACTATTAAGGTAAGCTGCGGATTATACACGTTATTACCTGGTCTTTGGACAAAAACATCGAGAACCCATATAACCCAAAAGAAAGATATAAGATTTTTTTAGTCCATAGAACATTTTGCATGTTATACGTGAGCAGTTCTTATTGTTGCTGTTATTTTGACCGGTACTGTATAATTATTTATTTATTTTTCTATATAATGATTGTTGCCACAAAAAACCGATTTAGATACAACAAACGAAAAAACAAGCTTCTTTAAGAAAATTATTACATTAACTATGGGAACACCCTTTAATTTTTAATTTCAAATTTAATCTTTTTTGTTATAGCGGACTTAGCAAAATAGGTTCCTGTAAATTTCAGCTGTCTGTCTAAAAGGATTCAAAAATTTGTCCGCATATGTACATCTATTGGGACACCCTTTAATTTCCAAATTTTATGTTTCTTGTTAGAGCGGACTTAGCACGCAAGTTCTTTCGAAATTTTAACCGTCTGTCTACAACTGTTCAAAAGCATACATTATTTATCAAATTAAATGAGCTCTTGGGGCACCTTTTAATTTGTAATTTTAAATATTTGTACTTGTCATAGTAATGGACATTCTGTCCAATTTTCCAGAGTTTGTCTATAAGGGTTCAAGAGATAGGGCCATGGGTTGAATTAAATAAATAAAGGTCTATTTACGTCACCTATGGGGACACACTTTAATTCTTAGATTTATTTTTGTATTCCTTCTTGCTAATGGGAGCTGTAAGCATCACCATCACCTTCCAAATAAAAAAAATTCTAAATCGGTTCAGAAATGACTAAGTTTTACGGACACAAACATAAAAAAGCAACATTCAGACGAACTCTTCTTTTTATTAAAAAAAAATGAAAATTAGTCTAAAAAATTAATTAATAAAAAAGTGGACGTGCATGATTCAATTTTTTCAACTCTGTATGGGGATTTTTTGCGGCAGGCATATCTGGTTAATTTTTAATTTAGCGTAAATAAATCAGAGGGTTCCTTGTAAGTTCCATTTGAGGGGCTTAGCGACCGCCTAATTTTTCCTTAAGATACAATGGCGTTGGGATATGATACGGTTGCGTAAAATATCAAGGTGATTACTGAGCATGTATTGGTTTGAGGGACTGGGTTCGTACCCCAGCCACTGCGAATTTTACATCAGTTTTTTTTTTTTTTTTTATACTACTGTACATCAGTATACATCGCAGATATTTCTCTACATCGATAAATCGCTGGAAAAGTATGATATAAATAACAAATTAAAAATAGAATTCCATATGACATTGCAACTGTTCTAAAAATTAACGTGCGCATGCAAGGTTTTGAAAGAAGAGCTCTTAGTCTGCCTATAAAGAAGGTATGTTACTTTAGTTAGTTGGTAGGCATTAGTTAGTACTTGATTTATTACTTCTCTTAAACAAGGAAATAACTATATTGCCTCTAATAATTAAATCTGTTCTGTTTTCATCCAACTCTTATAAATTTCAATCAAAAACTTGTTCTTAATGTCAACAGAACGCCTTAAATGTATAGAGAGGTCATAATATGACCGGCATTTCTGCTTTATAATTTAATAAAACTCAATTTTCAATTTAAAAATATTTTTTATAAAAAGCTTTAGAAAACAAAGGCAACAAGTTCCTTGGAAAAATGTACTTTGTTTTTTTAGTTGTTTGCTAATTTAATAACAATAAAACGGACAACGGTTTTATGTTATAAATTTTGGAATTGAGTTATTTGTTACTGTGTCAGATTTCAATGGCTGCTTAAACGTCTTTTTTTTACACACTCAGAGCCGGCTCTTTGTGTATAAAATTTGTGCGCCACTTTAACAACCAAAAAAAAAAAATTAAGAAGTCAATCGCCATGGCCTCCAAAATAAACTCGTAAAATCTTTTTTCTTTTAAATGTTTGACAATAAAAACACAAAAATTTTTCTAATATATTTATTGGCGTGAATATAAATAATGGCTGGATAAATTATAAGTTAAAGTGACAAATGAATAATGGAATATATGCACATTTTAATTAAAAAAATCTGTAGATAAAAAAAAAATTCATGATTACTAATGCATTTTAAACACAAGCTTTAAATTAAATTCTTTGGAATTGTGTTTAAAAAACACTCAAAGTACTGATAAATAGTTAAAACTTAATTTTCATTTTAGAAACTGTAGTTAGTAATCTTTGCTTCAAATTGTTTTTTGTTGTGTTTTGTAATTGTTATTTCAAACACTTGTTTGATTGCTTAACTCTCTGTACAAGTTCAGTTGAGTCATGTGTTTGCACACAGGAAGCTTTGGAAAAAAATATATACAATTTTTATCAAATTGTAATTTTACTTGTTATGAAATAAATAAAAGACCGTTGTTTGATTTTTAACGCAACAAATTATGTTGATAAAATATTTAATTATGCACAGAAATTATAATTAAAATGAACTCAGTATATTAAAATAATCTAAATAAAAAACATTTGAAATAAACCGATAAAGCTAAAATTTATTAACAAGGCAACATAGGCAAAAAATTAAAAATATAAAAAAATACTGTGTAATTTATATTTTTTTAGTTTTTAGGTCAAACCATAGCACATTTTTAAAACTCTCTATTTAACACTTCTTAGGTTTCACTTAAAAGTCTTAAGAAAAAATATTTTTCTTAATCAAGAAAAAATTTAATAACTTTGTTCTGATTTCAGTATATCCATTTAACTTCATACTCTTATACTCTGCTTTGTGCTAAATTTTTGTGGTTTGGTTTGGCTTAGTTTGGTTTAAAAGGTGGTAATGGGTTTACTTACTCGTATGATAGCGTTGTATTTAATGTTGCCACTTGAAACAAATGTGTGAATGTTAGGTTTTTTTTTTTAGTTTTCTGACATTTGTTTCTTAAAGTCAATTATTATAGTCATTGTTGCCAGATATAAAAATTTAACATGTGCTTAAAACGATGGCAAGCGTAGATGAAATATTTTACAGCATAAAGTACCCGTGATTACCTTAAAAAAATCATGTATTTAGAAAGTAGGCTCTGCAGGTAATTTTTTGTAAACCCTTTAGGAATTAGAAATACGCAGTTTAAAACTCAGGCACAAATGGTTTCTCTTGCAATCAAATAAGCTCTAGGTAAAACTGTGTCAGTATTATACTTGGAATTCTTTCATTACCATTGAAATTTCAATGGCATCGTTTGAAATAATGAGAATAAAAAAAATTAACCAGCATTAAATGCTAATGATTTTATTATAATTATAAATGTTTTTACAAATGATAATGAAATTTTAATAAAACCTTTTAACTACTAATTTGAGCAATTTGAAAAAAATAATTGTTTTCAAATAAAACAATTTTAACATATCGGCAACCTTAACAATTATTACAAAATAATAATAATAATAATAAAAATTAAAATTAAATTCCCTTTTAAACTGTAGGAATTCGATTACTTCGTTAAAATGAAGTTTTGTTTCTTTTCAGTCTTCCACGATTTAAAATCCATCAAAAATAAAGATTGCACATTGAAATAATTTAAACAACTTGTTGTCTCTTTACACATTTGTGTTTATTTTTTGATGGTTATCAATAAACCTCATCTGGCAACCACGAATTTTCTCCCCAATATTTTCTACTCGGCTCAAAAATCATTTAAACTGTCCTTAGGTTGAATTGTATTTGAAAGGCAAAACTTGATATTACCAACAACAACAAAAAACAAAGAAACACTAAACGAATCCATAAAAATGTAAGATGCATTAACATAATTTTGCCACATTTGTTAGTTTTTTTGTTATTGTTTTTACATACAATAATGCTGTTGTATATTTTTAAGGTAAATGGAGTTTTCATTTTCTGGTCGAGTTTTTAACGTAACTTTATAACAGGGGGACAAATGTTTTCTTAAACAATTTATTTTGTGCTGAATAATTTTCCCACTCGAAAATACATTTAGAGATTTGGGTTAATTGTTTTGCCAAGAGTTTCAAACTGAGTAAAATGAACAAGTGTAAAGAAAACCAATCGACTAAATGAAATGCAAAATTACTGCAAAATAAAAAAAAAAAATTAAGAACAGGTATATCGAAAAGGGAAACTTCAGCAAGAATTGAAATCGATATGAGAATTTTTATTTTTTTTTAATTTTACATGAATATTAAAGGGATTTGAAACTCAACTCTATTGCTTAATTTAAAATGACACATAAATAAATTTTTCTTCTTTCGTTCCATTAATATATCACAAAGAAAATTACTTAAAAATTATGTCACTACTAAAACCAGTAAAACTATCAACATTAAGACATGACGTCTTTAATCACGATTTGCTTTTGTAACCTTTCTGAATTTAATTTAACAAGTAATTTGTTTTTTTTGTTCTATTATTTTTATAAATTCAATTAAAAACGTTTTAATTTTAAATTTTGTCAAAATCAAATAAAATATTTTGCCAAAATATTTTTTAGCCAGTTCAATGCAGTTAATGTTTTATTTTATTCGCTTGTAGAAAAACTAATAAAAAGTTTATTTTCTTTAAATTTTATCACTCAGTGATTTAAGAAACAAATTTTTCTAATAATTTTAAAATTTTATTTAAAATCTTTTTAGAGCAGCACGTGTATCCAATGTGCTTGCAAATAAAGTCAATATTTTTTTTTAATACTGATAAAGCAGTTATGAAAAAGCTTTTTAGCTTCAAATATTTTCTTTTTTAAACGAGAGAGCATGAAAAAATAAATTTATATCATTATGTGAATAATTAAATATTTGAGAATATATTGGGAGTCCAGAAGCAATACAAACTAATTTAAAACCTGCTTTAGTGCTTAAGGTGCAGTCAGATTAGTCAAATATTTAACCATAAAATGTAACCACTGTTTTTGCAAATATTTTTTCATTTTTTCCCGACACATATGTTGGCGGCAATCACGACTAAAAAACTGAACTGATTTTAATGAAATTTGAAACACGAGTAGATATTCGTCCTCACGGTAAAAAAAGGTATTTAATTTTTAAAGTAGTCGATCAAGGGGGGAGAAGCAAAGCGGGCATTTTTATGCGTCTGAATTAATTTTAAATCTCGGCTAAGTGATTTATTGAACATATTTAAGTAAAGGGGTAAGATATTCTATGTTCATTTTGAAAAAAGTGATTAAGAGTGGGGAAGAGCACAAACACGCAATTTTATGAATATTAACCAATCTTAATAAAATCATATTGTAATTTTGATATTTAAATTTTGAAAGTTTTAAATATAGATATCTCCTGATCTATAAGATCCAAAGCGATTTGACGGGTTTCTCACGTGCTGGGTGTAATAGCAAGCAAAGCTTTAATATATTACAAAGGTCCTAAAATTAGACCTGGTTCTACCTGGTTGATGGAATGTCGTTTCTGAAATTATATTATATTATTTTCATATAATTTTGGAGTTTTTGATAAAAATCTGAAAAAAATACATGCAATATTAGTAAATATTTATGTAATTAATAGATACATATTTAGAATTAATAAAGTTTAATTACTTTTCCATTTTGTCTATTAATTTTTTAATACATACACTTGAAAATAAACCTTCACTTAAAAATATTGTTAATTTCAATTTCATAAAATAGTTCGCGTTTCTTAAACCAGAGATGGTTATAGCTTTAATCATCTCTATGCAAATAAGCAGAGATGTTTTTAGTACATCCAAAACAGTTTTTGAAAATAGTGGTAACACTATCAAAGTTATTGTTTATTTTATTAAAAGTTACATTTTTTTATTTTATGTTCTGAATTTTTAAGATGAAAAATTTACTATGCTAAAAAATTGCTACAGGCGGAAAACCTAGCAAAAATTTAAAAAAATTCAACAAACCAACCAAACTACCAAACTGTTTTTTAAAAACGAAAAACTACCAAATTTGGTCCGATTGGACCAAAGCGGCAACGCTGGTTATAGCTGTTGTTTTGTTTAAAACATCTGGCATCACTTTAAAAATGCTCAGACCAATTTTTGTTAATTGTCAACTTTTATTACTGTAAGGGCCAGTGTTTGACTTTATATTTAAATGTCATTTATATTTAAGTTCTATTTAAGTACAAAATTCAGTTTTTCAATGCACTTTTAAATGAAAGTTAAATGATCTTCTTCATCTTGTTCATTTAAAGTCCATTTAAATAAAACAGTTTTACCATATGGTTTTGCCATTTTTTGCCATTGATAGAATAATATTTTATGCTTTGCAAACATTTCTTAATGTAAATAGTAATTAAAAAGTTAAATTAATAAATAAAATTAGTTTTGATGGTGACTACATGAGTATCGCTGGCATTTTTTTATATTCCATATATTTTTAAAGAAATTTGCAATTCATTGTGTTTGTTAGCAGCTGTTTTTCATAAACTATTGATAAATATTTTGATATTTTTTAATGCTGCCATATTTTTTATCATAGTTAAATAAGAATGATCAAAGAAAAACTGAAACTGTATTTAAATACAACTTTAATTTAAATGAAAATTAACTAAATGCGTATTTAAATATGAAGTCAAAAACTGGCCATTAATATAATATACTTCAAATTTGTTTAAATATAATCATCAGAGCTTAAACCTTTTTAATTGGCTTTCTATTCGATTTCGAATAAATGTAGGTGCAAATATTTAAAATAAACACATGCAGTAAAGCACTACATGTGAATTATAAAAATACTTGCATGAAATAAAAAAGTTCCCAATACCCACGCGTATAAGGTTTCCTTAGAAAAGAAGCATTTACAGTTTTGGTACTAACACATTTACAATAATTCTATATCGAACGGCGTTGCCGTTGTAGAGATTTTGATTCTGAATTGAAAATAATATTTTATTTTATGTGAACCGTGGATCTTCTAGATGAATTAAAATTTACTTATTTTTGACCTTGATTCATTTTTCAATTTAATTTCTAAACATTTGTAGAAAAAAAATTAGTTACAAATGTATGAGGACGTTTTCCAAAGAAAACAGGGTTTGTGTGTTTTAAATGATATTCTTTTAGAAAGGTTTGAAATGCAGCTTCTAAAATGTTTTGTAAATAAAACTGTTCCAAAGATCAAACTAAATTTGTATTAAAATTTTTATAAAAGGTAGGTATATTTTAAGAACATTTTTTGTCAATTGCAACACTGCAGACATCACATGTATACAAACGTTTTTGTCATTTGTTTATTATACTTTCAAGAATTTGATAGAAACTGTTTTCCACTCAGTGATGGCAATCTCAGTCAACAATTACGGTAAAATAACAGACACTGTTATATGAATACTTTTACTACCGGAGCTCTGTTAAAATGTCCAAATGATATAATTGTTTAAAGATAACCCACCAGCGAGTGTCCAAAAACAAATGTATGTCCGAGGTGTCGTTGGGTGTTAAGTGCAAAACTTAATCAGATTTTAGAAATTATTCCACAGCTTACAATAAAAATAATAAAATTAGCATTTTTTATCATTACCGGCTTTTATTTATTTTAATTACCTTTGTACGAGACCATGAGTTGCTATACTTTATCATGAAGTTTCGTTTGTTAGTAAAAGTAAAAAAAAAAAAATTTTTGTTTAAAAAAATATTTAAAGATTTGCTTTTAACATTTTAAACCAAAAACCACTTCACTTTGTTTATATAATTTTCCCAGTAGTTAATTTAAATAAATTATTTCCAAGAATTGTATATGTTTTATTAACACTTAAACAACAATCAAATACAAAAACTATAAATTACTACAAGTTGATTAACGAATTTAAAAGAAAAAACAAAACTATTTAAAACAAACTAAAAAGAGAAACAACTACACCAAAACTTCAAAACGGTTTTTCCCTCCAAAAAAAGAAGAGATCGCACTTTGTTTTTAAATAGTATAAACAGAACAAAGTACTGTTCGTTTAAAATACGGACGCGTAAGTTTTTGATTATTTTTAATTACAAGACGTATAAATTGGTAAATAAAAGAAACAATTAAGAAAACCAAAATTAATTATTTTATTACTTAATGTAATTTTTTTTTTTTTTTTTGTAATATTTTATAGACTCGGTGAATCGTTCCTTTGGAATTTCAACAACTATTAATTTATTCTAGCATTTTTTTCACGTATTTTTAAAATTTCTTGAATCGGTTCGAACTGCGAACTGCATAATTTTTAAACTGACTGAAGTATGCTTACGGAAGCACATGTGATTGAAAATGCTACTGTATTTGTGGACACAGTTAAAATAGGTACGACGTTCGTTGCACGAAAATGCAATAATAGACTGAACAAATTTTTCACGGTTTTAAAAAGCATTGTACTACCTATCTGAAGCAGAACCGAAAACCATACGAGGGCTGCTCTATATATTTCTGGCCTTATAGTGAAAATGCGGATATTTCTAATCAAAAATGGTTTTATTGTTTTTCAAAGTATTCTCCAGCATGATTTATACACTTTTGCATGCGCTTAAACCAGTTGTCGAAGCACTTTTTCCACTCCGATTGAGACACCTCTAAAACATGGTTTTTGAACACTTCAACAGCTTCTTCTGGCGACGAAAAACGTTGACCACGCATTTTTTTCTTGATGTGCAGAAACAAGAAGAAGTCATTAGGTGCCAAGTCAGGGCTGTACGGCGGATGACCCATTAATTTTGGCCGGTCAAAAACGCTCTGGTTTGAGCCGATGTGTGAGAGCTCTCATTGTCATGGTGAACAATGATTCGTCTTCTCTTGTTGGTTTTTCGAATTTCTCCGATGAATTCAGGCAAACAAATTATAGTGTACCACTCAGAAGTGACCGTCCTACGTTGCTCAAGCGGAACAGTCGCCACATGACCAGTTTTGCCAAAGAAACAGGCGACCATTTGCTTCGAAGTGCTTCTTCCACGAACAACTTTCGTTGGATTTTGCTCGTCTTTGAAGACCCACACGGTCGATTGTTGTTTCGTTTCGGGCTCATACACATAGATCCATGATTCGTCACCTGTGACGATCTTATAAACGTCTTTTAAAGCACCGCAATCGTTTTTTTGCAACATTTCTTTGCACCAATCGACACGAGCCTTTTTTTGAGTGACTTTCAAATTGTGCGGAATCCAACGAGAATAAACCTTTTTTACGGCCAGATGTTCATGCAGTATCGAATGTATGCTGGTGGAAGAAATGTCCACGGATGTCTCTATCTCTCGGTACTTCGCATGTCGATCTTGCATTATGAGTTCACGCACGTCATCAATGTTCTCTGGCACAACAGCCGTTTTTGGACGACCTTCACGGAATTCGTCTTTGAGCGAGCTTCGGCCACGATTAAATTCATTATACCAATTTTTCACAGTGCTATAGGATGGTGCTTCATCGCCATACAAATATTTAAGTTCATCAATTCACTCTTGTCGTGATAATCCACGTCGAAAGTTGTGAAAAATGATGGCACGAAAATGTTCACGAGTTAATTCCATTTTTTTCTATATTAATTTTTTGAAGTCACTGTAAACAACACAAATAATGGTCGAACGTCAAAACGTTTTGAGTACGATTATGCTTAAAAATGATAAACTTTCCCATGGAAATGTCAGATTGCACTTGGCAGCACTCAGTGTTGCCAGGCCTGAAATATATATAGCAGCCCTCGTACTCTTGTTTATGTGGAGCAGAAGCTAAAGAATCTCACCGGTGGCAGTAAGAAATCTTGCTTTTTTAGTGAAGTATCTACGCAGTAAAATAAGGGATGCTCACACTTCCTCCTTAAAAATTTTTGAAAATTAAGCCCATAATCTCTTACTTTGCTATAAAAATTTTCTCTTCTTCCTCTTCCTCCCAAAAACCTATTCCCCTAATTTCAGCACAATGCTCTGATTTAGCAGAGGATGGCTGCTAGGTGCGGTCCTTGTACAAAAATGGTTGCTTGCTTACTTGAGTGCTACAATGGAAATTTTACACGGGCATCCAAATTTTAAATGAACAACTATTTACAACTCAATATTTTAAATGCATTTAAGTTTGCGTGTAATTTACACAAAAATATTAAAAAACAATACTTCTATAAAAACAAAGTCTTTTGAACATTTTTGTATACATAACAAAGTGTTAACGTATCCGTTTTTAAGGAAATGACTGCCTATTTCCCCATGACATATGAAAGAAGAAAGGCAGGCGTCCAACAAAACAAAAAAAAAAAAACAACCAGACGCCAAAAAGAAATTTTGACAACTAACAAGCACTCCAAAGAATAAGTTTTTCTTTCTTAGTTTTTTCTACAAGACACATCTTCCAAATATATTTATTTGTCGTCACTGAACAGTGTGTTAAGTAGAACTCGAAATATAACAACAACAAATTTTTGTTGTCGCTTGATACAAAAAGAAAAATGCATGTCTTTTTCTTTAACTTTTTGTTAAACTTTTAAGATTTTTTGATTTATTTTAAATTAATAGCATCTGCTTTTTTAATTAAGTTTTGTATGTTTTTTTAAGGCCTGTTCAAAACAATTTTAAGATTTATATTCTTTTAAATTTTTGCGCCGTCCGTCTGCTGTTTGTTTTTCTTTTATTTAGTAGTTTTATTATTAAGTTTTGTTTTTTTTTTTACAATAATTTTAAGTTTTAGTTTTCTTTAAGTAGGTTGAACTTAACAATGTGTTTTTTATATCCTCATGTGGCATAGAAATTACAAATGTGGCACGTGTGCTTGAATGTGTGGCATCATCATAACAATAAACCGTTTTATGAGGCAGCAAAACAAAAACACTTTTCAATACAATTTATATAGCGCTAACAGGCATGTCAATGTTATTTCGACTTAGTGAAAATTGTTTGGGCTGTGCTGAAAATTAAAAGTGGGTGGTAAATCATATTTATTAGAATAGCGAAAAAAAAACATTTTAAGTATTTTATTTTTTACAATAACAACTGAACATGAAACAAGCTAATAAATTATTTGCTGGAGGAAACATGATGGCCAGTTCATACAAGAAAAATTTAAAGAAATCATAACCAGTATTTTAAATATTTAAGACTTTCAATTGTCTAATTTTTAACAGCGTTTTAACTTGATACTGGAATTTTACAGCAAATGTTAACTCTCTTTAAATGGGCAGCAATAGTTGTCTTGTCCTCTTTTTTCAAATATGTGTTGCAATCCATTTTTAAATATTAAAAAATAAATGAAAAACGAAAATAATTTGACAATTGTAGAACTTTTCAAAAATATGATATTTATTTGCCAAAAACTCTTTTCTTTACATTGACTCCTTTATAGTGTAAATACAATTTAGACGAACGACGAATGTCATAAATTCGTAGACTAAAAACCAATAAGGACGACAAAATCTAAACATATAATAAAACTGCAATTTTTTTCTATCTGTCTGTCTGCCGGTGTTTGAATCACTTAAAAACTGCTGAATCGATTTCTATACAATTTTGTGAGAAGGGCCCCTACAACCATGGTTCTGTTTTTCTCTATTTTTCTATCTATTTCTTAACTCATTTACTAATTACGGTTAAATGATGCATGTTAATTTTATATTCAAGGCCAATCACTATTGTTATTTCACTTTTTAAATCTTCATAAGTTTCATTCGATATTTTAAGAGTTTAAAAAATAAAACTAGTAAAAAAAAAAATAAGTTAAGCTAGCGAAATGAAATTTGTAACTAGAGAAATTGTCATTAATTTTCAAGACAAAAAACACAACTTAAGAAAAAAAAATGAAAGTGTCTAATAACACAACCCTCATAACTGTAACAACTAAACATAAGCAAATAAGAAAGAAAGTGAAGTGAAATGAGGGACAGTTTAATGTTAACTATGTTATTGATATGTATGGTGTGCTATCGATATCTTTGGATTATATTATTGACTGAATAACAATTTTATTTGCTGCTTGAGATGTTTTCTTCTTGAAAAATTGCAGTTAAAATATTTTAGTATTAGACATTCGTTTAAGTGTAAACATTTTAGACCTTAAATGAAAAAAAAATACTCTTGATTTATAGAAGGTTTTAAAAAAACAATTTTAAATGGTAATTTGTTTTTTGAACCTTTTAGAAATCAAAAATGTTTTCTTTTTTTTAATGTTTAAAGGTTCTTAATGTAAATAAAATCATTTATTATAGGGTTTTTTTTTCTTAAAAATTTTAATATATTTTAAAGGAGAATAATCGAGTCGTAAAGCTATTAATTTCATTTTTTGTGGCAAACAATTTTTTTTAATCATTTTATATTTAATAATATAAATCAATGTGTTGCTTTAAATAATTTAATTCATTTCTTGTTTCTTATATGTTTACTTCACCTTCATTTTAAAGTTCATTTAACTTTTAAATTTAATCAAAACATCAGTTTTTATAAATCGTCTTGTTGTTTATATTATTTTAAATAATATACATGCTTTCAGTTATTTAAATGAGAAAAGATTAAAAAATTACCTTTATCATTTCTAGTTTAACACATTTTTATTGTTCTTGTGTTTTAAATATAAAAATACACTTGGAAAAAAATAACTGATTAAAAGCTTTAACCTGTTTCACTCATTGATTTTAGTTGTAATCAGTTGTCATCATTTTTTAAATTATTACCTTCCAGCCTCACCTTTGTGCTGGTCTTTTCTTCTGGTGAATACCCTTGGGTCAACAAATAATTTTCATTTTTTTTCTCAACGAAATTCAGAGCCACGGCAACTGGCTTTAGTTATTGCGTTGTATTTTAAAATTTTTTTTTTTAATAACACAATTACAGCGAACGGTAATGAAAAGGCAATAATAATTCCTGCTCACAATTTCAATATTAATATATATTTGCAAATATGGCTAATAATATTTGTTTAGCTGGTAATATACGACTGCATTCCTCTATCCTGCGCATTCATAAAACTTTTTTTCTAAACCACTTCACGCACGAATAAACCCAGCAAAAAATTAGACATTACCTTAAAAAGTACTTGCCATATAATGACTTTCTTTTGTGGTTACCATATTTTCTTACTCGCTTCCAAAACTCATTACATTATTTTCCAAAAAAAGAAGTAGTAATACTAAATGTACTCATTATTTCCTACAGTAATTAATGTAATCGATTCTCAGTAATTGATTATAAAAGTCTCATGCCTTGTTAAAATCATTAAGTTAGCAATCTAGTTGGGAAGTACTTCTGCCAAAAATGCTTAATTCCACTCGATTACCTTTTCAAAAATTTTTCGCTGGGAATGTGCACATTATTTTCTGTCAGACTAAAAAAGTTGGAAAATCTGCCAGTGTGACAAAAGTCGATCAAAACAAGTTGAAGAGAGATAAAGCAGGCAAAATATAGCGGTTAAGGTTATATTTCTAATTTCATTGTTATTAAGTTTTTCTGGACTTCTTAAGTTATAAAATGTATCAAGAGCCATCAGTCTTAATTATTCACTTTATCATTTCGCTAGGTCTATTTCTTATTACAATGGTCATTGCTTTACTCATTTTTAAAACCAATTTTAGCTAACGCTAACAATCGATCTTCACCTTATTTTTTTACTTTTTTCCACAAAAGAATTCTTCGTTTCGCAGATACATGTTTTAGGAATATTAAAAACAACGCCACCATTCTAGTTTGTATACTACAAGGTAGATATGCAAATGTATATATACAAAGTATGTATTCAAAGTATGTATACAAAGTATGTATCAAAGTATTTATACATCCGTGTATGTAAAAAGTATATATACAACTGTGTATATGGAAAGCATATATACAACTGTATATATGCAAAGTATATATACAACTGTATGTTTACAAAGTATATATACAACTGTATATATACAAAGTTTATACACAACTGTAAATGTAAAACAATATATATGTACAGCTGTATATGTACAACAAAGTATATGTACAACTGTATACATACAAACTATATATACGTTTTGGAAGTCATCCTAAGTGATATGATCTATTTTATAGGCATAGAAGCTTATTTGAAACCCTCCTCCTGTTAACGTGCATATTTTTTATTGCATTTCCTAACACTTAAGATATCAGAAAGATTATATTTAAAAAAAAACAATCTTTCAGATATGTTTTCGAAAATTTTCGTCTTAATAAAGACATTTTCAATAAAAATAAAGATATTTTCGAAGGCATACATGGTTAAACAAATAACTTTACAATAAAAAGTTCGATAAGGCAGTTTACCAACTTCCTTTTTTAAGATAATGAAAAATTATCTTGTGAATTGCCAACCATTCAATGACATTGAGCTGATTAAATAACAAAAATGAAATGCAAACTCTTAGAAAATTTTTCTAAGTGCACATTACTGCACTGTTGTCTTTAAACATTTCATGGTAAAAAGTAGCAAAAAATCAGTTCTTTTTTACAACGAAATACTTCAACCCATTAACAATAAATCATTAATTGGAAGAAAAAAGATTACAATCAAAAAATGCCATGAAAGAAATAAAAATAAACAGAAGCTTTTTTTTGCTAAAGAAAAGAATACAATTTTTGTTAAACGCCACTCAGTTAAACCCACCCAATTTTTCATAACTGCTTTTTGATTAAGCACTTGTTGATTTAAGGTTAACGAAACAAAAAATGTTAAATAATTTATAATCATAATTCGTTTAAAGCCTCTTTACAATTAGTACTAAAGTATAAATATTTTTGGTCTAAAGGTTTTTTATATAAACAATTATGCAGTATTTTTTTTTCTTAAAGTGTTTTATTATTCAATACACGTTTTCTTTAAAATGCATTTTAATTTGAAACTTGTGAGTGAAGGAATGAGTGTATTATATGATTTGTAATATTCTCAATATAAATTTTTTATATACTGGCTCTTGTAATGCATGCAGTTTTTGTAATTACTCGAACCGGTTGAAAAAAATTCTTAACTTTAATTAAGGTTATTAACAATTTGGAAAGTTGGGTATTTAAAAAAAATCTTTATTATTATTATACATGTGGCAAAAATCAACGAAGCAATAAATTAAATATGAAATTTGCCATAATTTTTATTACAATAAACTTTAAGATTTGTTAGTAATTCAAGTGTAACAAGTAGTTTAACACTTGTACATGTTCATGCAAGAATATTAACAATTTCAAATGCTCTTAGGCATACACATTTTAGTCTTACAATTTAAGACATATGTATTTGTTTCCATTCAAACGTTGCAACTTTTAAGCTTGTTGATGAGAGATGAAAGGCGAATGGAAACAGGTACACTGTTTCATGTTTTTGCAATTCTCTTTCTTTTATCATTCCTGGTTTAAGCAAGAACAAAATCTAAGCAATCAAGGCCGAAATTGTAGAAACACAATTTGAATTTATGGACACGAATGCAATTTCATAAGAGAATTTAGGAAAATCACAAAAACAAATATTGCACGAGGACTTAAAATATTTAACTTTTACCTTTATAAGTCACTTAGTTTTAAAAACAATTATGGAACTAGAACTCAATATTATAAAGCGTACGAAATCACCCAATTGACCGCCGTTTGACTTTTACTACACGTCCAAAAACTCTATTTACAAAGTCTTAGGAACCCAGCAAGTAATGAGTGAGAAAAACTTATACATACACAATTTTCTACTAACACATTTGCAATAGTTTGATACTGAAACGGCGTTGCTTTTGGTATTAAATTAAAATAAATTATTTTTTTGTTAATTGAATATAAGTTTTAGCTTAAAATAGTTTAAAATGCAGCTTAGAAAAAGATTTGTAAATAAATATTTTCCGAAGATCATAAAAAATTTCCATTATATTTTTTGTAAACAAAAAAAGTCGCTGGCAACGTTGGTTGCTAAAGACATCACACGTAATCAAATATTTATATCAATTTTTTCATTTTCCTATTAAGAATGTGATAAAAACTTTGTTCTATGCGATGATGGAGATTTCAATTATCAGTGGTTGTCATTTAATAAATGAAATGATGGTCACTGTTCTCATAAAGAAGATTTAATTACTCGGATACGTGCATTCTGATGATTTCGAAAGTAATTTTTTGAAATTTTTATATTTAAATTATTTATGTTTAGATTTCTAAATGAACGTAAAAATAAAGTGCTTCTCTGGTGTCAGATAGCGGTATCTTAAATCTCTGACAAGGCCATTTGACGTTTCGAGATTAAAAATTTGGTTTTCAGGGACTTTAAGAAATAAAAACTTTGGTGGCATGTCATAGGGTCACACACACATAATTTCCATTGGCTTTGTGTCGCACTCAAAAGTGACAATCTTCATGGAGAAGAGCTTTGATAACGGTTTTTAAGTGTGACATGTCATAAAATCCAAGGACGTAATATCCATAGACATTATGTCGCACCAGAAAGTAACATAATGTCCATGGACATTACGTCACACTACAATCTTTGGTCGGCGAAGCCGGTGTTGGTTATACCATAGAGAAGAAATTCTTCCGTGCGGCCGAAGGCCGTCTATGCACAATATCTTTGGTCGGCGAAGCCAGTGTTGGTTACACCATACATGAGAAAATCATTGCTCCCGGCCAAAGACCGGCTATACAGGAAGTCTTTGGCAAGCGAAGCCGTTGTTGTTATAAGTGTTTAAACACGACATAATGTTCATTACCATTATGTCACCTTTGGTTGCGGCATATAGTGCATAGACATTATGTTCTTGGACATTAAGACATGCCAACTTTTTAATTTGTTTCCATGAAAACAATTGTTTTTTTAAGGAAATGTGACGCTAGTATCTGACTATTTTAACCAACATTGTCAAGTTAAAATAAAACCAATAATTTTAAAACTTAATTTTCTGTAGGCAAAACAAGTTTTTATAGTTAGTTATAGCATAATTCCAGATGTCGCCTAAATGGAAACTAGGGTATTAGAAGAGATTGAGCAAATTAAATCACTGAAAAAATTAGTGAAAGCACTCTACTTTTATGAGTGACTTCAGATGATAAAAAATAAGTTTTTCACCTACTTTTGCTTGTTTCTTTTCCTTTAACATTTTATTACCTGCAGGAAATTTATGCATCAAAAATATCTTTTAAGAGACAATTTTAATCCATAGCATTAATCAGACCTGACATTGATCCTAATCTTGTCTGCAGTTATTTATATATTTAACTTATTTAAATTTATTTCAAATACAAATACGTATTGTTTGTTGTCTTCTTTGCATTAAAATGGTTTATTAACCTTTAATCTCGTTTTATGGTGGCTACCTATTTTCTGTTTTCAGATTTTTTGTTTTTACAACAAACGGAAGTAGAAAGATGTTGTTCTGGGTTCTTGTTATTGAAATGTAATGGCTTTGGCTACGGCAAGCGTTCATATAAAATAAACCCTTAAGGTTTCTGTCAGTGAGTGTTAAGATAGCAAGACATACTTTACAGTAATTTGTTTAAATTCTCTCCTGCTTTTTTTCTTTTTTTTTTTATAATTGTAGTAGACAACCAGACAAGGGACTAACAAATCTAATTTAATGGTCAGATTTCTTTTTTCAAGTGAGTGTTTTTCTAACTTTAAAACAAAAGACTCTCAAAACAACAAACATTGCACTATAATGGCATTGTTTTTGTAAGCCAAAGCCAAAGAATTAGTGTAGAAAGAAAAATTCCCTGATAAACAAAAAATTTCCCAAGGGCAAGATTTTTATTACCAAAGAAAATTTCGAGGAAAATACAACAACAACAACTAGCTACAAGAAAAGTAACTTGAAGCAAACAAAATTAGAAGCAATAACAAATGATTTTTTAGTTGAATTGTGGTAGTGTTAAAGTTAAGACCTTATGATAAACATAATAATTATGTAGTTTCGTTGCATTTTTTTTAATATTGTTTGTTTTGTGTTTCATTCAGTAGGGCTTAAACTCAAAGTTGAAAACTTTATTTGAAAAAATATGAATTTTGTGTTGTTTTTTTCATAACAGAAAACAACAAATTAAGAATAAAAAATAATAAGCAAAATAAAAATGAGAAACTTTTTTAATTAAAAAAGAAAAAAAAAACAAACTATCAAAAACAAAAAGTGTTAATACTTAATTTAAAAGGATAAACAAAAGAGTAAAAAAAAAACAATGGCCTCCCTGCAACAAAAAAGGCCTTCAATATCAACTTGGTTTTCTTCGCTAAGAAGACAACCGAAAAATAAAAAATCAAACTCAATTTATGGTGTTGACAAACAGTATCAACGTAGCTGTATTGATTTGCCTACCAGTACCTTTTTTGTGGGTCCAAAAAATGGCAAAGATTCTTATATTTCCTCGGCAACAAGCTCACCAATAACCGCCAACTCTACAGATAATTTAATAGATAGTGAGCGTAATCGAAAATCAAATATCTGTGCCAGATGTTGTTGTACGATTTTGCCGCCCAAGTCAAGATCTATAACACCACCTTCCTCGCCCAACACAACCAGCAATACGATAACTCCAGATTCCAATACGCCCACCACATGTTCACCTAACAGATCTCCTTCATTTAGTGCCAACAAAAGCACAGCTTCAAATCAAAACATTACCACCACCACACCGACAACGGAAGCACCACCCTCGCCTTATGACAATGTGCAACCGACTATTAGCTCGTGCACAGTTTATGAAACAGAAATGCGTAAAAATGTGAAAATTGTACGTTTGGAATCTGCAGATTCAGGGAGTCTGGGTCTGTCGGATGTTTCGACAACACCAACAACACCCACTACACCAATTACACCCGCCACTCAAGTCATCAAAAAGACCACAGAATTTCAACGCTCTCTAACTACCACAACTACACAAACTATGATTGTATCACGACCCGTGGAACTTATACTCAATGAAAAAGGTGAAATTATTGGCAAAAGAGCAAAACCGTTAGAGAAAACTACACGTTCCAGCAGCTTAGGTTGTGTATTAGATGAATGTGCGGAACTTAATAACACTGCTTTACCTACCTCACCTTTCAACGAATCTTCGCCTTTAATACTCGATTCAACAGATATTAAATTTATCGATGATTCCTCCACATCACAAAGCGAAAATGAACGCAATTCTCAGCAAAGTTATATACAAGACACTGCTGAAAAGGAGAATTACTATTATACATTACCTCCAAAATTTAAAAAGTCTCCACGTTCGAAAAGTACATCAACTTCAGCTTCACCTGGTATGTTAAACAATAATGTTGGCAGTCTGTGTGATGATTGTCGCATTGTTATCGAAAGAAATCGTAATAACCGTAGTATACACCACACAAGTCCTCTAATTATGAATAAGGTAAGTAAGAGAAAAATGGGAATTTTGAAAATTTCAGCTGTTTAAACAATATAAAACTTAAATCGGAAATTAATAACTCTCTTAATGTTATAATATCAGTTAATGTTATAATAACAGTTAATGTTATAATAACAGCTATTACATTAACACATCCTCTCTCAAGCTTGAATGCTATGCGGTAAATTTCATTTTAAAGTGATGCTCTTGCTACTGTTTTAATAAACATTTTTAAGCTTCTGATTGCTATTTAGATTAAATCTTACCCCCTTTGATCTTTGTTTATTTACTACCTTAGAGAAAAATAAGTAAGAGTGCTATATTCGGCTGTGCCGAACCTTTTATACCCTTTACCATCTATGTAAATCTAGTTCAGTGAAGTAACTCCAATCAAAAAAAGCAAATGTTGGGGTGACAGAGAATTAGAAAATGAAATAAAATTTGGTACTGCATGTATAATTTTACATAAAAATGACATTGCACTTTTAAGAAATTTTAGTATTTCCTCAAAGATCTCTTCAAAAGCTTCAAAATGATACCCATTAGAGCCCCGTAGTTACTCCGAAAATATGGGCGAGCGCCAATTTCTACACTGAATGTTTTATATTTATTTTTTAATTCTCTATCATTCCATATATTATTATTTTTTTTATTGAAGTTATTTCATTGTTCCAAATGACATGAAAAAAATTAGAGGTAGGCGTGGTGTTTTTGCCTGCTGCCTCGAAGGACATGGACCGATCATGCTGAATTCCCATAGCACCTCTTTCGACACTATATCTAATCGATTGACATTTTTTTTTGTAAAATCTAACATGAACGGACAGACGGACATCGCTCAATTGACTTCGCTATGCATAAGAAGTCAGAGTATATATACTTTATGGGATCGGAAATAGCTATTGGAGAAATTGCACGCGGGATGATAGTTTTTTTTTTGGTATAATGATACATCAGAACGTTTAAAGTTAGATTTTTACAATTCCAGTCAATTGCAGGTGGGAACACCATTGCGGCAAATTCACAGCAACAGTATTTCGTATCTTATGTTGTGAGCCGCTTATTGTGCGATCGGCGTTGTTTTTCCCTGGCTCTGATGTGGGGCGAATCGTTGCTGAAAAGCTTTACTTGTTTTTTCTTATCACTCGCGAGCAGTGAAGTACTTAAAGTAAAAGAAGTTTTATGAATTTATAATAAATAAAATTATATGCATATAAGCGAGAATAAAAAGGAATAAAAGAATATTTTATAAGAGTTAATCGTTTTTGTCTTTTTCATTTTTGACTGAAAAAGCAACCCAATAAATTTCTATGTGGAAGCCGGCTGCAAAATAAGGATGGTTTTCCTAAATCCAAAAAAACACATATACAGCCATTTTAGCTGCCTCAACCGAGTCCAAGCGGCACTTATAGACACCAGCAAGGTGACAAAATCATTGACATTAAGCAAGCAAAAGTAACAGTGGCTTAAACGACTTGTCGGCTGTGAAATAAAAACTATTCGACTATAGACCCACTTGTAGAATTCTGTTTTTTATGTATTTCAAAACTATTTCGGTACCCATGGGTTTTGAAACACATAAAAAGAGTACGGCATCACTGAGCTCGTTTGTTATTATGCCATTACTTTTTTCCGGGGGTAGAATCTCTAACTTACATGTTCTGACACAAAGTTATTGTATTATAACAATTTAATAACATCTCAGTGCAGCATCCATACAAGTTGTTGAATAGAATCAGTCTTAATGAACGAAGTCCAGATTTGAAATCAGGTGTCTCAAGTTCATGACTAAGAGTGAACGTAGATTTGTAAAATTGTTTTTTAATTTACCAAATTTTCAAAATCATTACTTTGAATAACTGTTTTCTCTTATTACTGTTCTTTTCTATTGTTGAGTTGCCAGACAAATAAAGTTAGTGGGGCAAATTTAATTACATTTTTGGCGCAGATAAAGAACATGATGAAAATTTGTATCTCGTAAGCAACATAATTCATAAAAAAAAATAAATAATTTTTGGCAATCGGTATGTGTTGAAACTAACCCAAGAAGACTTAAAAAAAGCTACAAAATCAAACCTAGTACTACTACAAGATGTGTTTTAATACTGAAGGGATCTTATTCTTAAGTATTAAACAACATCAAGCAAAAAACAGTTCCCAATTATATTTCACTCGCAAGAACATTTTTATCGATAAAAAATAATATTCTATGGCGGATTAAGTTTTTAATCTTTTTGTTATTTTTGCACTCAAAAAATTTAGAAAGAAATGTCTATGAAATGTTATTAAAAAAACAGTTGGCACCACTGTTAGGGAATTAACATTTAAAAATTTAAACAAGTTGGTAACTTTGCACGAATGATAATAAATTTGTCAAGGCAAATATTTTATATATTCATAAAAAAGTAGTAATGTGTAATTGCAATTTTTTCAAATCTAAAAATAAATCTAATGACGAACATTGGCATTTTGCTAAACGATTTTAATACAAAAAAATATAAAAAAAATATTAATAATAACCACAATGATGAGCTCATAAATATTTTGGAATGTATTGTTTAACGATAAACAAATACATAAATATTGACGCAGAAAAATCTACAAAAACATTTAAATCTTAAAAAATTAGAGACAATATAAAAATGACTTAATTTTATTTTTTACTTACTAAAATTATACATTTTATATGTATATTTTTTTTTAACTAAAAATAAGATTTCAGTCGTTCATAAATTGCAGCCATAAAAATTCTTTAAAAAGAAAACATACAAAATACTCTAATTACTTTTGACGACAGCCAACAAGTGGTTTTTTACTTAATGCTTTAAAAATTATAACGTAAGATGAGTTTAACAACAAAAAATTAAAAATACATTTCCTCTAATTAGTGCGTAACTACTTTAAAATATGAACACAATTGCAGACCTGAAAAAAAAACTATACAAATTTTTTTTTATTTTTTTTTTTTATTTATAAATATACAAAACATAAAAGCTTAAGAACCGGTCTAAGGCAAAGACGCAATTATAAATAAAAATTGTCCCCATACATGTTGAAATAATAAAAGAAATGCTTTTTGATGCGTGTTATATTTTTGTTTTTTATTTTCCCTTTTTGCAGAACAACATTCTTCACTAGTAATTGGAAGAGGTTTTATTTAACCCATTGTAAACCACAGTGCAATTGGTGGATTTCAAATAATTTAAATTTTCAATCATGTAACTGGTTGTACAATTCAGTTGAATTAGTTGGCTTCTCTTCACACGATTAGCCTTCCACTAGAGATTTGCATTTAATTTCATATACATAATTATTTTGTATCGTTAACATATAATCTTGTCTTGTTTTTTTATAGCAATATTTTTTATTTTTCTTCATATTTTTTTAGCTTTACGTCTAAAATTTTTTTTCTTAATTTCTTATAAAATCGAATAACAGGATATTGGTGAGTTTTTTTGTTCGCAATAGTTTTTATTCATTAAATCGTGTATGAAGGAAGATGAAGTAGACCGTTATTGTTTTGTGAATCCTTTTTCCACTATACGTCGTTCCTTTGGGTTTTTTTTACTTGTTAAACTGCTTATTCCCGACAAGTATTTATTTAGCTGCTTTTTCAGCATTGAATGTGTAAAGAGGCTATTCCTTTGCCACACGAAATATACTTTCAATATACGTCTGCCTGTGGTTCTCAGTCTAATGACACTACTGAACATTTTTCTTGAAATATGTTGCAAACCTCATTCACTTCCAGGCACATCGTTAAAACATTCACCCTTATTCTAGTCTTCGTCGTCGTCGTTTTAGTATCAGTATCACTTCGTATCACTATCGGCGTCAATTTAATAAAAATTTGGCATTTTATAACATTCCTGTGACGACGTCGACGGTTTATCGATTTTTATGAAATGAAAATGCACATCCCCAAGTTTTTTGTTAAATTTCGTTTGTGTTTGATACTTTTATGGTAAAATGTTTTCTGTAAGTGAAGAAAATTTTTATTTTATTGATTGTGTTGGAAAGAAAAGAAGTTAAGAAGGTTTGCCACAGCTTCTTCCAGCGGACAAGGTGAAAATTGTTTAAATACTCCGCCTCCAGTGGCTTTACATTTTTTTTTTATTAGCAACCATCTTTTTTCCACTTTTAATTTTAATTTTCGCCATATCTCAAAAGTATTTTTTACAAACTTTTTTTGTAAATCTCTAATCAATCCTTTATTTTGTTACCTTTTGCATTCATCTGCTTGGCGAACCATCAGAATTTAGAATTTTTCCAATTCCTTTCCATTTTTCTTTAAAATTGCATGAAGCAATGCCTCTGCGAAAATTTTTTAAATTGATTTGCGCTTGTAACCTTCACTTTTTTACATTTTCAATGTTATATTTGGTTTAAATCACTTCAAGCCGTTATCCAAAAAGGCGTCGACAAAAAACATAGTCACGTCAATGCAATATCGTCCTCACATTTGTTATAGAATACAAAAAATCTTTGAGCAGTAATCGATAAGTGTCAATAACGACAAGAAGAATAACAAATCGAATGCGTCGACACATATCAACATTGATATGTGACGACGCCAACAACTAGAATAAGGGTGATGATTATCTTATTACGAGTCTTATTTCTTTAAATTATACTTGGTGCTAAAGTATTCTCTGTGTAATTATTCAAAGAGGACTTCTGCTCAAGTTTTTTTTTTCTCTTTCATGTCAAAAGGACCTTGTCCAGAAAAACCTCTCCCCTATAATTTGGCCTTAAGACCGCAAAAGGCAAGACCATCTTATCTGCAGATTCATCACTCTAAGCGATAATATTCATTTTCAGTCACTGCTGGACACGTTCAGCTCTACCAGTGTTGTTTCTCCTAAACCTCTTTCCTGATGCCTCTAGAGTCGTATGATGCTCTTCCTTCATCTGATACTAGGATGAACTTTCCAAAAAAAATTTGTTTACATCGCTTAAATTCTGATTCGTTTATTAATTGCTTTACTCCTCTAAAGGTGTAAGTTCATCCTGTTTATTCACAGAATAGTTGATATATAATCCTGAGAAGATCTCCACATTACTTAGCTAAGTCTATATTAAAACTGGAGTTCTACCACAATCCACAGTTGACCCACCGCATACTCGAGTTTTAACTTTCGACTAAATACACCATTACTATGAAGCTTTCTGTTCAACAACCAAATGAGAATTACGATTGAAATGATTTTCTTGTCGGTTATATGAAAATCAAGTTTTTTTACGCCTGACCGCTACTAATAAGACCTAACGATAAGAATCAGCTATGAAGCTTGATAAAATTATACAACTAACTAAAATGTATACAAACCCCATAAGGGGTTAATCTATTAACAATCTATTTACTTTTTTTATTTCCCGTTTACTAAACGCAGGCGCCTTTTCAAATAACTCAACACTGTATCGTCTTGCAGCTTATTTTGAAAATTATACAATATTTCTTATTACACTACAATGCATGTCTATCGTGTAATCTTGATTCTTATGCTTTTTATTTTAACGTCATTAGATATTTGATGACTTTTTAATTTTAAGCGCTTTTTCAAGTCGCTATAAACAGGTTTTTAACATTGTTCCTGTCTTAACATCACTAATTATAATAATTGAGAACAGAAAAAAATAGAAGATTTATCAAATTCCTTAAAAATCAAGTTTTTAGAAAACAATAAACAGAATCTCATCTTAAAATAGAAGATGATTACTACTGAGATGTGATTAGCGATACGCTCTGCCATAAAAACGTTCTGTTGTTGTTGAAATTTTATAGCAATATTATGGCAGGTTTTTTTTCATTTAATTTGTTTTTGTAACGTTTAGAAATAAAAGCGGTTTAAGTTCTTTGAACTTTCAGTTAATGACACGGTACTTACTTTGTAATTAAGTTATTTTTTAAAGAAAGAAAAATGACCGGAAATACTCAGTTTTAAAAATGTTGTATAAATAGTTTTAACTCTACCGTCATATTTTTGCTCTAAAATTTATAAATAAAATGTCTGTGGCTGCATTCTAACGTAAAGGAAGGGTATTTCAAAATATAGTGATAGTTAAGATTAAAGTAAGACCTAGTAATTTATTTTATTCTTAAGTTTAATAATTTTTATTAAATCATTTACTTCTAAATACATCTAAAATATTTCATTTATATAAAATTGGCTGAACTTTGCTGATGCGACATTAAAATTTCTCATTCAATGCGTAGGAGGTGTTGAGCTTGTTGACATAAAACTGATAAAAAAGTAATTCAATAATTAAATAAATTAATTAATTTTACGACTACCAGTATTTTTATACTTCTTTATTTGTCTATTTTTTAAGTAAGAAAATCATTAACAAATTGAGCCACTTCGATTGCATTTGTTGGCCTCTATTGTCGTTTTTAATCGTCAAAATTAATTCTAAAAAAAAGAAGGTATCAATTCGTGTGTGTGTGTGTCCAGATTTACACTATGCATTTTTTTGAGGCATTTTTTCTCAATTTTCATTTAAGTTACAGCGTTATGCGTTATCTAAAAGTAAACATTTGCAAGAGTATCATCCCATCAAAACTTAAGCAATACCATACGAGAATTGCTTCCACCTCCTGCTTCACAAACAAACAAAAATTTCATATTTGTTTCATGAAAAATTGCATAGTGTAAATGCCGTATATGTCTTTTTAATTTTTATTGGGGGACTTGAATAAAAATCGAACAACCCGCTTAAAAACTTCATATGGCTTTAGGAGAGGTGCATTCGAGTTTAGGTTTTAAATTTGGATTCTATCCTGCTTAGAGAGCCGACGCCGTGATGCTTTAAAGTATCAGACCTCAGATTTGTGAAAAATTAAAAATGTTGCCATATTCTTATTTTCCCACGGATTTTTGTTATTAAAATTCATATCAAACTCTAAAAAATCCTTACTTTTATAAGATATAAATAATTTTTTTATAGTTTAGGAGAGTAATAAGGATTATTCAGGTAATAACAGCGTGAATTAAAATGAAAATATTAAAATTCAGGGTGTTCCCCATAAAGATGTTTCTTGACGTGTATGGTCTTTTTTTAAACCTTTACGCGAGGAATCTTTAAATTAACACAAAGTATCGGCTATATCGGCTTTATTTGCAAAACATGATTTTGACATATATATAGCCTTTTCCTGTATAGAAGCAAGCGTTTGAAATTAAAACAGAATGTGTATAACAACAACAGAAACAACTACAGAAACTAGTATTAATTAATATTCATTTTAAGAGAGCACCATACAAAAATGTTTTTGACTTACATATTTATTTTGAACCGTAACAGATGGAATTCTGATATTTATGCAGGCCTCTTAAACGTTTTTTAAAACTTATGTGTACAGATTAGTACCATTCAAGTTTTTTAGATTTGATGATTGCCTGCCCATCTGTCTGATTTTGAAGACATTGGTTTTTTTTTTGCAAAAATTTTCAAAAATATAGGCCTACAAAAGAGCTGGAACAGGTTTATTATTATCATTCTAATCAAATGAGCGGTCACATAAGAAAATTATGAAAGAACTTGAGGGAAGCCTCTAACTGGCAGGCAAAACCTCAGAAGAGCAGGTAATTTTAACAACCATCGGGTATTTTAATTCAAAGGCTGATCGCATTAAGAGTTTAGAAATAAAAAATAAACCCAATAAATGATAAAATGAGTTTTCCAGCTTTTAATACTCTTGTGTATTTCACGGACTTGATAACATAACATCTATAAGGAAATATAATCCTTGATAGTTTTGCTATAAAAATCAGCATTAGAGATTCAAATATCCAAAAATCATACTTTTGCGTCATCTACTTCACAAATGGTATCAATCTCATGCCTCTGTCGCAAAGCGATGATAACTTTTATTATTTTTAAACTATTATCTAACTTTGCAAATGCGTAAGTTTTTTGTATAGTAATCTTATCTGTTAGTGGTTTCATAGTTGACTTCATTTTATAAATGACGGCACACCGGTAAAATAGTATAATGTTTTACGTCACCGCTATGGAAAATAATATTTTATACCCTTCAACACAAAAATTGGAAAAAGAGTATAACTTAGTTTGTTATAACGTTTGTAATTTTTACGATATCCATTTCCGACCCCCATAAAGTGTATATATTTTGAGTTCTTATGTATAGCGAAGTCGGTTAAGCGATGTCCGCCAAATCGATCAGACATAGTGTCGAACGAGGTGCTATTGAAAATAAGCAAGATCGGTCCATGTCCCTAGAGGCAGAGGGCATAACACCACGCCTACTTCTAATTTTTCTACTATTATTTTGAGCAATGAAAAAACTTCAATAAAAAAAATAAAAAAAAACATCCTGTGAAAAAATAGGCGCTCGCCCGTATTTTCTGAGATACGGCCTCTGAAATTTAAAAAAATTTTTAAATATCATTATGGGCATCATTTAAAAGTTTTTGAAGAGATCTTTAAGGAAATACTAAAATTTTTTTAAAAATGCTTAACCCATTAATAGCCGATGACATTTTTATGCAGTACTTATTTTTTTAAAGGGTATATAGGTATGGTTTTTATAGGTATGAAATAGCCGAATGTAGCACTCTTACTTTGTTTTCTATTTCTAATTTTAATCAAACCACAAGGATTTAATATGTTCTATGTTTCAGTCTGATTGACAGTGCTAAATTGTAGTCTGTGCTGGACAAAAAATTTTTAAATAAAATTTTCTTATCTTATTATAACGGATCAGCGGCTTTTGCCAAAATTTTAAAAAGAGTTACAAAATTTTTATTGCTCAACCGCCACCGGCCGCTGATTTGGACCTCTACCTCAAAATATAATTTACTTAAGTTTTCACATTAAAGCATTCAAAAATGATCTTTAAGTTTTCCATCATATAATTTAATTTCACACGCTTCAAAACCTTTTTTTTTATTGAAAAAGCTCTTCTGTTTTAATATTTCTTTATTTTAATTTTTAACTTTCTAATATATATCTTCTTGCTCTTACCACAAGTAATTTAAACCTTAACAGAATAAAGAACCTATCTTATTTCATTTAATAAGTTTTTCTCTAATTTCCCTTCAAAGTATCTTTTATTTAACCACATATGAAAATAAAAGGCAAAAATCTACAGAAGTCATATAAAAATTAAAAACAAAATATACAATTACAAAATTATGTCAACATTTTAAAAATAAATGCACTCAAAGACAGTCAGATAAAGCCAACTGTCATATACAGTTTTGTTTTTATTTTATTAAATGCTGTCAAATTGACAGAGACTAGAAATGAAAAAGAGTATCTTAATAAAAGTGAGTGAATGAGTGATTAAAATGTATGAAAAAAAAACTATAGACATATAAAAAATATTCAAATCTAGATCATGGTTGACTAAAAAAATAAAAATAAAAACTTGTAAAGAAGCCACTCAAGTTACGCTGAGAAAATGCAAAAATTATAATAACAAAAATACTGTGATGCATGCAGCTTAAATTAAAAGCACTTCATGGTGGGACTTAGATTTGCATAAATGGCATAATAAATGTACAAAAATGTAAAATATACTGATTTAAAAAAAAAAACAAATCGACAGAAAACCCACAATAACTGACAATTGATATTTTCCGGTTTGTAATTTATGTTCAGTTTACAGAATACATGTTAACATTGTGCAAAAAATTAAAACTTCCTAAAAAACTACTCTAAAATATTAATTTCAATTAAATATTAAAAAAAAACAATAAATATATCTTGGCTGCCTATCGATTTTAAATTTATTTTGTTTTTAATTAAACAATTTGATTTAATAATCATTAAACAAAATTAAAAATTTTTATGCATTTTTAACAAAAATAACAAGGTTTCATGTATAGCTAAATTACAATTACAGCAACAAATGACTTACAATTTGGCTATGAAAAAAATTTTTTATCTTACATATTATAATATATATTTTTTGTAGGAATTGCATCAGTTTTTATTCGAATAAAAATTTTTCGATTAATCGTTGGGAACCATCTAGTTCTAAACTGAATGTAATGTGCCGCCTAAAATTGAGCTTAAGATAAGGAACAATTTCAGTTGTCATTCGAATAATTATTATTTGATTTATCGTTGGGCATCATCCAATTCTTTAACGAATAAAATTTTCCGATTCAGATCGAGCTTAAGCTATAGGAACTGCATCTTTTTTCATTCGAATAAATATTATTCGATTAATTTTCCGATTACGATCTAACTTAAGTTATGGGAACCGTGTCAGTTGTCATTCGAATAAATATTATTCGATTATTCGTTGGGCATTATCCAATTCTTCAACGAATAAAATGTTCCGCTTAAGATCGAGCTTATGCTATAGGAGCTACATCAGTTATCATTCGAGTAATTATTATTCGATAATCGAGCTTAAGCTATAGGAACTGCATCAGTTTTCATTCGAATAAATATTGTTCGATCTATCGTTGGGGATCATCCAATTCCTAAAAGAATAAAATTTTCCGCTTAAGATCGATCTTGAGCTATAGGAACTACATCCGTTGTCATTCGAGTAAGTATTATTCGATTAATGTTCCGCTTAAGTTATAGGACTCTTTTCAGTTGTCATTCGAATAAATATTATTCTATTTATCGTTGGGCATCATCTAATTCTTCAACGAATAAAATGTTCCGCTTAAGATCGAGCTTAAGCTGTAGGAACTGCATTATTTGTCATTCGAATAAATATTATTCGATTAAAGTTTTGCTTAAAATCCAGTTTAAGCTATAGGAGCCGTGTCAGTTGTCATTCGAATAAATATTATTCTATTTATCGTTGGGCATCATCTAATTCTTCAACGAATACAATTTTCCGCTTAAAATCGAGCTTAAGCTATAGGAACTGCATCATTTGTCATTCTAATAAATATTATTCGATTATTGTTCCGCTTAAGATCGAGCTTAAGCTATTGGAACTGCATCAGTTGTCATTTAAATAAACATTCAACGAACACCTCTCAATCTTATCTCTAAAAGAAATTTTAAAGCATCCTAATCACAAGTAGATTAGGCAAAGGAAAAACAGAGCTCAAACATGTGCAGATGCAAATCGTCGGAAAATTTTTGAAGGTTTCAAATTAAAGCTGACTATTTAGTAGAAATACTAAAGTCAAGCACAACCTTTTTCTAATTTCTTTTAAACCACCTTTCGTAGTTTGCCAATTTTGAATGGTTTATACAAGGAAAGAAGGGTTACAGTGTTGGTTAGCTGATAATTTCCTTTCTAATAATTTAGTTCGATTAATCGTAAGACTTAAGTTTCAACCCTTAATGGTATTCAAACTAAATATACGGTTACCTGTGTTGAGTATTCACGCGTAGCGTGTATTACTGATCTGGCCACTTTTAGACAAATTCTTTGAACAGTATAATAATATTAACTGGTATGCTATCTCACTTGCTCAGCAAATGTTTCAGAAATTGTAGCCAAATAGCTTCAAGAGCGCATATTAAGTTTTGGCTTCAAAAGTCCAATAATTTTAAGATCAGAGATGAAACCATACTATTATCTGGTTTAGACTCTAGAAGTTTTTATCAAATTACATATTGTTTCTTAAATCTCTTTGACGATCCTCTCCTTTCAAAACTAAATTCTAAGGTGCAAAGATGTTAGATTCATCTATTTCGCAGAGACTCATCTTATTGGTTATTGCATAGTCACTACCCAATTGAAATTCCTGTTGCAGGCTCACAGAAATTCACTTCGAAGCACTTTAGCGTTTTTACCGATCCCTCACTTCCATAGCTGTAACATCAGAAGCTTGGCGGCAGTTTTAGCTTCCTACTTTCGTAATCGGTTTGTCACAGCTACTACAATGCACATTAAAATCTTTCGAGTTCAAAGTGCTACGTAAGGAAAACAAGCTCGTTATAACCATGTATACTTTGCTTTATGCTACTTTTATAATATTTTTGAATGAATTTATTTCTCACCCGCTTTCGAATGCCTAAACGAGAGGTGCAGGTGAGCTTTTAGACAATTTGTAATGCTATTTTATCCATTTCAATGAGAAATGAAAATTTATTTCCATGCTTTGAAAAAAAGTATCATTAATCGAATAATATTTTATTCGAATAATCGAAGTAATGTTATGAAAAATTTAAAACTTAAATGATTTTTTTTAATCAAATAATTTGTGTTTACATACATATTTACAGGTTGCATAACAGAGCCATTTTTTAAAAACCGAACTGAATAAGCATTTTTGAAAATTTTTCAAAACTGGATGGTCTGTTCTTGTTTCACTGTTCTTATGCACTTTTTTATTATGTTACAAGCTTGCAAATTTTTTTCCAACACTTTTATTAATTCAAATTGATGTTTTGCCGCTTTAACGACCATATTGTAATTAATGTCGATTTTAAAATAAATTTAATCTGTTAAACGTAAATATGTCTTTGATAAGACACCCGAAATTTATGAGATTAAAAATAATAAAGAAAAATATTTTTATTAAATTAAACTTAATGTGTGGGCCATGTGGTGCACTGATACCTACTCAATAAAAATTATTATTTTAATTTCCTGAACTTTGATATTTTTTTTATTTGATTATCTTTTTTTAAGTCTTTGACAGAATTTTGTTTTTGTTTTCTTTTCAGCCGCTTTTTTATGTATTGAATCACTTTAATTTGCAAATTTGTAGATTTTTTCTGGTCGCTTGTATTGTTTTTTACTCTTTTTTTAGATCAATAAACTTAATTGAACTTTAAAAAAACAACAAGAAAAATTTTAACAATTTTTTAATTGCAAATGTTTTATTTAATCGAAATATTTTGAACTCTGCCAATTTTAAATAAACATCTTGTTATTTTAAATATTTTTGGCTAAATTACACTTCCGTATAATTTATTGAAATGAAACTAAATTTTGAGGTTTAAAGGAAGTGTTTAAATAATAAAAAGAAAATAATAAAATATTTTTAAAAATTCATTAAATTTCAATAGATTTTTTTTTATTTTTATATATTTTTAGCAAATCAAAGATGAATTGTGCGAAGTGGTGTCTGAAATGGAGGCACTTGATGTGCCCGAAGATTGTAAACATTCCAATAAAGATAAACAAATGTCCATTGGACGTAAGAAATTTAATATGGATCCTAAAAAAGGTACTTACTTATTCAAAAGAAAATTAATAATTAAGAAATTAGGCTGCAATATTATTTTAAGTTTGTCATATTTGCCAACACTGTATATCAGCCGAGTTGCTTATTTTAGAAGCTTCACACAAAAGGAAGTGTATAAAAATATCATTTATAAAGCAACAATTTTTCTCACTTGGGGAAATCACATTTTGGAGATGTAAGTTTCTTTGCCAAATTGTTATACATATGAAAGGTTCTCAAAGAACGGCTGGGTTCTAGAATTAATGGAAGAGGAGTTAGCAGTCCGAGTAGTAGCGAAACAAACTGGCAGACATGACTCAGGAAAAAATACCCTTTTTCCCAGTTATCGGTTAGAGTCCTACGGATGCATATCGTTCTCACTATTGCTTATTTAGTTCCGGTTTGAGACGAAATCGCTACGCGTCGGATACGTTATTCCATAGCAAGACCAGCCCCCAGACCGATTAATTACCTCTAATCTCTCGAAAAGAGTGATAGAAACACCTGCCATTATCTGTTAAAATCAATCTCACGATCCTTGTTTTTTTTTTCTTTTTTGAAATTCTTCATCCAACTCTTTCTTAGCATATCGCTGTTAACCTCACTTTTTAAAAAATGAATTTTCAATTTAATTTTTTTCTTAGCAGATGTTTGGATATTTCATTTGGAACAACGTTGTACAGGTGCTTTAAACCGAAATTTCAGTCAGTAATCGTTACGCGTCCGAGGTGCTATTACGTAAGGCCCATTCACACTATTATACAAGTCTTAAGACTTGCATTAAATTTTGTAAGAAAAAAATTTAAAGCAAATTTTACTAACTTCTTTCTAGTAATTTTTGCGTTCATAAAGAGTAAAAAAATAATCATTTGCCATCCGACAACTTTTAGAAATGAGGGATTTTTTATACTAAACTGGTTCAGCTTAATTTATTTCAGAAACTACTATGTTTGATAGCTTTTTTGTCTCTTAAAGAGCTCCTAAATTTATAGCTCTTAAGATACACATATTTGGGTGTCATATAGCAGTCATAAAGTAAGCCATTTCAAGGCATGCTCAGAAATATTTCCCTGGGTGGGTTCTTCTAAGAGTTTTTTTTTCGGAGTGCTCATTTAATGGTTGGCTGGGCTATGAGCAGCAATACAAACAATACTGATAAAATGAAAAGTGATAGGCCAATAATCATAGTCAGCGTTGTCAACTTTGAAATTTCAAAACGCACCAAAGTGGAGAAAATAACGCACTATATAAGAGAAAACGCACCAAGTTTGAGAATTTCTTTTTTATATAAAATCTTTAATGATTTAGTTTTTCAAAAAAAAAGTGTTATTTTCTTGTATTAAAAATATAACAATAAAGCAGTCTTAAAGTTCAAGGTTTTTACAAACAAACAAAATAAAAAATAAAAAAATTAACAAATATGTTTGTGTTAATTTGTACTAGATAACACATTTTTTTCATATATTGCATACACAACTTTTGAAAAAGCACCGATCATTCATAAAAAAATATTTCTGTATAATTACATACATACAGTTTAATAAGTAAAATTGCCCTGCAAAATTCATTTTATTAAAGGCTTATAAATGCAAAAAAAAAACATTATGAATAATTTGAAATTATATTAACTAATGGGACACCCTTTAACTTCCAAATCCAAATTTTGTACTTGTTGTTATAGCGGACTCAGCAATTCAGGCTCGTTGTAAATTTCAAGCGTCTGTCTACAACTGTTAAAAAGTATGGCCATATACATCAAATTAAATGAACTATAGGCGCACCCTTTAGTTTATAATTTTTAGTATTAATTATTTTTACTATATCGGCCATAGCAACCGACATTCTGCCCAATTTACAAGCGTTTGTCTATAACGGCTCAAAACATAGGCCCATATAAGTAAATTAACATCAATTGTGAGGGCACCCTTTAATTTTTAGATTTATTTTTGTATAACTTTTTGTTATTGGGAGCCATAGTAATACGCAGTCATTTTTTATTTTACAGAATCGTCCTTTACAGTTCATAATACACGTAAAAAATATGTATGGGGACACCCTTTAATTTTTAAGATTATGAACTGTTTATTAAACGGGACCATTCTATCATATTACCAACAATTTTCAAAATCGGTTAAGATATGACTGAGCATAACATAAATACAACAACAATACCGTTTCATTTTGTGCTTATGATTTGGTACGTCTTAAACGAAATGGTATTAATTGTGTATTTTTTGTACAAAAAATTTTTTTTTGGTTCCACCACATATTAAAAAAAGCACCAAAATTAAAAAAAAAACGCACCACGCACTAACACGTGAAATTTTCGCACAAAAATTCGAAAAAGCACCCAAAATGGTGCGAAACGCACCAAGTTGACAATGCTGATCATAGTCATTATAGACACGTAAAAGAATGTTTACCTATAAAATTAAATTTAATACTACCTGAAGTTGCTTTTAAGTGATTTAGTAGGGATTTTATTGAAACAATTCTATGACATAAACTTACATTTTAAGTTGATCTGTTAAAATCAATTTATTCCACATACACATTTCATAATAATAATTTTCACATTAACAAAAGTGTACAAACTTTGTTTTTTATCTTCAACAAAAAGTACTAACAGGTGATCAGAGATGGATAATCTATTTAACTGCATTTTGTTATAAATTATAGGGAAATATTTTCTCTATTTTATGTGTCACCCAGTCAAAGCTGGTTCAACTTAAAATATGCTTTATTTTTGATAAGTTAATAACAGGTTTTAAAATTAAAATAGTTTCTAAAAGAAGCCGAGTTTAGTGTGTGACTGTAATTATGGGCCATAGTATTTTGAAAAATTTCTAAATGTGAATTTGTATTGTAGAATGTCAAATTCCTTTCCGTATTAATTGCCATATACATTATATTTGCTTCCACACTATCACACTTTTTCATAATACTTAGGTATTTGACAAATCTTTATACCCAGTATTATACTGTGGAACAGGCACAGCAACACAAGCCACTAATTGAATGATGGTGTTCTTCAAGTTTTCAATGATGGTGTTGTTCAAGTTTTCGCCTTAAAGCAACGTATACTCGTTATAGCTCGTTATAGCATTACCGTAAAGTTTGAACCAATAGCAGACATTTTCGTTAATCCGTATAACATCTGCAATTATCTCTAAAGGGTAATCGAATTTTATTTGCTATTTTTCATAACAAATTGGAAAATAGAATTCAGTTTGAATTGACTTAAAGTTCTGGAACATTTTTCACCTTTGATTACCTCACATATGCTGGATGTATTACATCGCATCAACACGTTTTGAAATTTTTATATATTAAAAAATCAGCATAAATTTAAAAAGTAATGAGCTAAAATGTGTTTCAATATTTCCTGATTAAATGTTAAATGCAAATTACTTTAAACTGCTTACACCTCCAACACTGCCTTTCAATTATTTCCAAGATGATGATAAATTAAAATATAATTAGCTACAGTTTTTTTTTGTGCATTAAAACATGCTGTTTACACGCGCCAGTGACAGTGTGCGATTTTAATAATAATTTGTGTAATACCACAAATTAATTAAGTGCATCATGCTGAATAAATGTTAAAAGGGATTTTATATTTCTTGCTCCAGTTTTTATTTTCGCTCCCTTGTAATATAAGTTCAAAGCATATGAAATTAATAAATCGCATTTTAAATTTTATGCAAATACCACACGCATGCGAAAAAAACGCCCACATGGCGTTTATAATGGCAAAAATATTTTACACTTCATTATGAAAAAATCCACAATTATGAAAAATAAGGAAATTAGGGTAAAAACTCATGTACAGTGTGTGAAAAAAGGTGCAGCAACTTGCAAATATTTTCATGCTACCCAGCATGAAAATATTTGCAGCGATAACTTAAGTTATTTTTGAATTTGGGAACAGCGAATCACATCATGTTGATGACATTGCTGTTTCTTATATCCCCCATATATGGTCGCCAACCATTTTCAGTTGTGAGCAAAAAATTTAAGACACATAAACATTTCCTCTCATAAACCATCGCCCACCCCCCCTCACTTCAGTGGTAAAGATCATCCTTAACTTGTAAAGGACAAATATTTTTTTATATAAACTTTTATCCACGATAGAGCGGTGGTACACTTTTAACGGCTCAATTTAAAATATTTCTTAAATCTGAATTTTGAGTGCCATTCCTAGAATTTTAGAGGCTTGAAAATAGGTATAGTATACTCTTCATCATCTGATAAGCAATTTTGTGCTGATTTTTTATGCAAATGTGGCTCACTGACCGCCTCTGGTCTACAATATCATTAAATATTTCATAACCCTTAACACTATGTGGCAAGTAATTGGATTGTTTGCATTTTTGTAAGTGTAAGTTACTCAATCTAATAGTTTCTTAGATTATGTTTTACCAAATAATCGATTGACATCAAAAAGAAAGTGACTTGACATATAGCCAAGACGAATAATCTAATAGGGTCTAGATCGCATGATCTTGGGCTCATTGTTGAGCAAAGATCGTCACCGGACATCTGCCTTTGAGGTCCACAAAATGGCGACATGTATATTACCAGAGTTACTGATGATGCTCTCTTGTTTTACAGTATAATTCACTAGCACAGCCGCCGCTCTTTCTCATTTAGACTACAGTGTTGAATTATGATATCTATCGAAATAGTCCGAACTACCGCCAACTATATAAGGAAATTAAATGAAAATTGCCATCCTATAGTATTTGTTTGTTTTTTAAAAGTGTCGATTCTACACCAGAAGACACAGTCGACCGCTGCCCTGACAAACAACACAATCTAACCGCGGCCCTACTTAAACAGCAACTGCGCGAAGCCGCGGTAAATAACTCAAACATGTTATATTTATGCCAAATGGTTTTATGTGGCCTTACAAAGCCATAAAAACATTAAAAATTTAATAAATTCTCTACACCAAAAAGAATAATACTGTTGTACCATCTTAACTACTATAATGGCTGCAAATACCAAAAAACCGGATTTGGTTCGTCTTTCAGTTCGTAATCTAGGAATGGAATTTCAGTTTTTACTCTCCGTTGCATTCGTAAAACAGTCTTAAGAAACCTAAATAAAATAAATCTTATATACCCTTCACCATCTATGTTAATCTAGTTTTGTGGGGTGACAGAGAAATAAAAAATAAAAAAATTTAGTACTGCATACATATTATTTTACATAAAAATGCTAACGGCTCTTAATGGGTTAAGCATGTTTTAAAAAATTGTAGTATTTTCTTAAGGATCGCTTCGGAAGCTTTAAAATGGTACCCATATTTATATTTCAAAAAATTTGAAAATTTCAGAGCCCCGTAACTCGGAAGAGAGGGGTGAGCGCTAATTTTCTCACGTGATGTTTTCGACTTATTTTTTAATTCTCTATCGCCCCACATATTGATTTTTTCGATTGAAGTTGCTTTATTGTTTCAACTGACATTAAAAAAAATTCGAGGTAGGCGTGGTGTTTTGTCTGCTGCCTCGTAGACCATGGACCGATTATGCAGATTTCCAGTAGCACCTCTTTCAGCACTATTTTTGATCGATTGACATATTTATTTTTTTGTGAAATCAATTTCAACACTCACACGGACAGCCGGATAGACGTACATCGTTCAAGCGACTTCGCCGTGTACAAGAACTCAGAATATATACACTTTATGACGTCAGAAATGTAATTTCTACAATACACATGGAATGATAAACTTATATATACTCTTTTTCACTTTTTGTGGTGAAGGGTATAAAAACTTGAAAGAATGTCATCATCTTTACATTTCTCCGTTACAAAATCCATTTCTTAATTAGTTTTTAATATTAAAAAAAAAATTCTTTTAATACTCGTATGCAGTTTCATAAATTTTGAATTTTGATTAAAAATTGCAAATTTTATAAAATGTAGATAAATTGAACAATACTTAAGTAAGTAAACTTTTTTTACGCACTGTACTTGGTGCTTCCTGTTTATTATTAATCTTATGATTGATTTAATAAAGGGTTGATTATTTTTATTTTGTAATATGTATTTTATATAATTTCTTTAATAACTTAATAACTGTAAATTCCCATCAAGTTAAATAAATTTCAAAAAGTATCGCCTGAGAAGTAATTACATATAAAAATGTACTTTGAAACATTAAAAATGCAATATTCTTATAAAAATGACAAAGGGTGAAAACGAAACAAAATATCTTCTTTAACAAATTTGACTGACAGTTCAGTGACATTTAAAACTAAAATAATTTGTTGCAGTTGCTACTTTTAATGGTGATGCCACCACTCCTTCTTTTTTGTTTGCTTCGTAACTTAGTTACGGGTACATTCTTTTGTTTTGTCTTATACTTATGTTTAAATTCTGGGAATGTTTGGATATGTTTTTGTTAATCATGTTTTATTTGTATAAACAACATTATGATACTCCGTACTCACTATTAAACAAAAAGAAGCATTACAATTGTTTTCCTTTTTTTTTTTTTCAAATTATTTTTGAAAATTATTCTTGACATTTTGTTGAAATATTAGATAAAATTTGCTGAGTATGCGGGATCATTAATCAAAGATTTGATTTTTTTAACGATAAAAAATTATGGATTTTAAAATGACCTTTTAAATATTAAAGGGGTTGGTTGTCTTAGATTTAAAAGTTAAAAAAAAATTTTTAATTGTACAATACAACGGCAGTATTAGACGTTCCATTAAAACATTCAAGGAAGAAAAATAAAAGTTCTTTTTTTTAATCTATAACAGTGAAAATATACGTTTAAAACTACTTATGAATGCTATCATCCTTGTTGAGTGCATCATTTTTGTACTTTTAGAATTTTCGATAAGTTCCTTAAGTTATCGAGAAAAGCCGTGATTTTTAAGTACGCGGACAAGAACATTTGTAACTAATTTATTTCTGCACCGTAATTTAGATTTTCAGCTATTGCCGTAATTATGAAACATGATAAATGCTGATTTGGCAGGCCATTTATGACCGATTCTCAAGCAGATTCCAGTTATAAGTAGCCTTAGTTTCTTAGAAGTTTTTTACTTCACCAAGCACGACGATGTCGTAAATTTTTGAAATTCCATTCTTGCTACATCGATCTAACACAAAAATTTGCTTTATGAAAGAAAAAGTTTTATACTCTGCACATTCTGATAAACTTTAATAGAAGTCCTAAACGAAAGTACTAAATTTTTCAATCTACACAGCAGAGCTTCCCAAAAATGTCAAAGAAAGTTATAGATTTCATGCCATCACACTGTTTTCAAACAAGCTTCACAATTGAACAAGCGACCTTTTGGTCTACAATAGTTTTACCTTATTCCTGCTTTAAATATAAATTACCGAACAGCAAATAGAGTAAGCATTACCTTAATAAAAATCTTAATAAAAAAATTTAAGTTCTCCTCTTACTTAAGGATCGTTTAATTTTTAATAAAATTATTGCCGCTAGCCCTCTACTGAAAGGTGGTGCAGTTCAGATGTGCACTGGCCCTGCTTTCACAACTTCAAAATGAGATTCTCTATGCTCTGGACCAAGTGACCGATCAGTGCTTCAAGAAGTGCTAAAGCATGCTAAAGCCTAGGTGAACATATATTTCCCTAATTAGTTTGTCGGATGCAATTTGAAAACATTCGCTAATAGGACAGCACGCAGGCGGTTAACCATTACCACTTGCCTGAAATCCAGCATTCTCTGGCTCTTACTTTAAAGAGTTAGAATAAACGCACTTTTGTCTTCCGGAAGGAATTTAATATTGCTTGTGGTGAGCATCACCATAAGTCACTCTACCATCGAACATATGTCAGGGTTGAATGTGCAGAAGCTAGATGAGAAAGAGTCAGCTTAACATCTTTGCCACCATTCGCCTCTACAGGAACCTAGACTGTCTCAGGAATTTGCCAGTGGTTGGTTTGGTATATTTTATAAAACTTTACGCGGCGGTTATCCTTATGCTCTGTTGTCGGAAAATCATACCCTTAAAGGTCACCAGTTATTTCGCTGCAGTTATCTGAAGCTATTTCCAAATCTAGCAAATTAATCAGTAAAAATGTTCGAAAATTGCAAAAATGTTTTTTATTAAAATTCTATTCACAGAAGTAATACATTCACGAGCAGCAATAAATTCGATTTATTACTGATAACTTTACAAATCCATACACACTTACTTATGTATATATAAACATAAATCTTTACGCAGAAAATACACACTCAATGGGGCCATTAATAAGACAAACAAAGAAAAACAAAAGAAGAATTAAAAAAAATAAAAATGGTTGTTAAATGTTTTGTCTCCTTTTTATTGGTTAATTTAATATAAATGAGTAAATTATTTAAATTCGATTAAAAATTATTTATTGGAATTTTAAGCAATTTTTGACTGTAAACAAAACAAAATACACACAATTAAATGTCTACCAAATCATCATCTCTTTTGTTAATTTTGCTGCAAAACAATAATAAAAGTTAGATTTAACTTTCCACAAGCAAAAGATCTAAAATTCGAGTACCTGTCAAAATCAGGTATAAGAGTTTAATACAAGATTGTTGGAAATAGGCCACTGCAGTATTTTCATACAAGGCTAAATATAATCTTTGATTTGTAAATGGAAGATTTTATATTTAACGGCCTTGAAAACACAGCTCAAGCAAAAGTGCTTTTTACTTACCAGATTTCTGTACATTTTGTTTAAGATGACTAATGCAATACTGTCATTAATTTTTTAAAGAATTCAATGAAACTTTTCACGAAATTTTACCAATATAGTGAAATTAAAAAAAACTGACAGGATTAATAACGAGAAAAGGAAACGTTTTTTTTTTTTTTTTTTTTTTATCAAAGTCTATTTATTCTTTTTTTATTCTGCTCCTACGCTAATCTTGCCTGTAAATTTTAAGAAAAATATCTACACAAAATTTAAAGCAAATTAAATTGAATTAATTTTAATAATAAAAGGAGGCAACAAAAATTAAAAATTATATTTTTATAACAATTAAAGTGCAATAACAGGTGGTTACTTAAAAATCAAAATTCTCAGGAGGATTTTTTTAACGAAGACAACATTTTGCTATTTTTCGCTAATACTTACAAAATCGTAAAATTTGTTCCTGCGTACAGCTTTGCAATATACATATATACATATTCCATTTTTATCAATTTTATCCAAAACTGTTTACAGTTTTAACATACTTATATGGAAACTAATTAAAAACTATGCTTCTTCTTAAATGTCAATCAGCGTAAAATGATACTTTTGTGTGTGTTGGGTACGTTTCAAGGTTATACTCTCTTTCTTGCAATATTTCTTTAAGTCCTTTTAAGAAAATCATTTTCCTCTTTCCGCGATTTACAATCTGACTGTTGCAAGCGAATTTGTCTTTAGTAAACGTGCAATGAAAACCGTGCCTAATTTAAACTTAAATACACTAATTAGGCTAAAATACTTGTTAAATAACATCAAACAAAAATAAGGGCTTGTCAGTTTTCTGTTTTACGTATAAATTATTTTCAATTACTTTTTGTTTTTGTTGCAACAATAATAAAATAAATATAAAAAAAAAATAATAAAAAAAACAATAATACGCAACGGAAATTGGTCTCAAAAACCCACAAAGAACCTCCAGAGTAGAAAGAAGAGAGAATTCCACCATTAATAATCCCTTAATTGCTTTGGTTTTTGTTTTATATGTATGTGTATGTTTTTATGTAATTACAACAAGACTTTATCGAAATTTGCGGTTCAATAATAATAAAAATTGGCAACTGAAAATTATTGTACCAATCAACCAAATATCGAAAATTATGGTACCAGTCAACCAAATATGAAAAAATGAATCAAGCAATAAAACAAAACTGGAATGTCAATCAACAGGAATAAAAAGCGAACAAAGAAAAAAATGCAACAATTTACACAAGCAAGGTTGCCATTGATTAATTTTTTTTAATAGATTTAGCGATTTGAATTTTTGTTTGGCCTTTTTGGATTAAGTTTGTTTTAACATTACTTTGTTTTAAGTTATCTAACACAAAGCCTCTCGCACTAGCTGCTTAATTTCTAAAAAAGTATCAGATAATAAAAAAAAAAGCAGCAACAAGTTGCCCTTGATGCTGTCCGGTGTAGCAGTAAAAAAAATTTTTTATCCCATGCAATTTGCGCAAAAAATATTTTTTACTACCATAATACCTATATCAAATACAGACCACAAAGTTTGTAACGGGTTGCTATATCTACTACAACTTGTATTCACAACTATTCGTATTTGATAAAACATACAACTTACAATAGGTTATAATTGAACTATTGTTTTGTGATGTTTATATGACATTGGAGCTTATTAAGAAAAACATATCAAAAAGGTTTAAAAATTTTTTTGAAAGCTATTTAATTGGTACAAAGATTAATATTAGCCAATTAAGGCCAAAATTCCTTATTAGCTCTCATTGCATACATATTCAAATTTGCTAGCGATACAGCTTTTGTAAGCTCCAAAGTAACATTCCTATATGTAAAAGACCCTCTATTTGATTTGGAAAAATAGTTGAAGAAATCGAGGCAAAATTATAACAAAAATCATGATGACGTATACAAACAAATATGCAAATTGATCGAAACCAAACATAGAAAAGTCATATATAGTTTACGCAAATAAACTAAAGGGTTTTCAAGCCCGATAAATGGTTAAATTGTAAAAAATGACACAAAAAGTACCTTTTGAAAATAACTTCAGGCATATGGTCACCCTGGCTGTTTTTGATAAAGCACATTCTGAACGTTTAATTTTGAACCACTTTTTCGAGCATTCCTGGCCATATGTCGCGAATAACACCAACATAATTTTGCATAAAACATTCGTATATAAGTAGCAAGAATTAATGACTGAGTTTCTAATTAAGTGTCAATGATTCATGAGGATTGCCAAAAGAAAACTGATTAGTTTACCATTGTAAGCTCGTGAGATCTATCGGGCTTAAAAAAACTCCCGTAGTACACATACATATCTTGGCTTATAAACAGATGTGGAGTAGTAGAATTCATTTATCTGGCCCTAATGTTTAGTAAAATTCTATTCTATTTTTTATTTTTTTTTTTTTTTTTTTTTTTTTTTTTTTTGATAATCCTTATTTTATGCTGCCATAACTATAATTTATTTATCCAGAAATTACGTATTTGTACGCTTGGCAACCTTGTTAAGAATGGTTTTTTGTTCCCTTCATTATTTTTGTTATTGGTTTTATTTTATTGTTGTTTAGATATAAACAAAAAATACACATTCGCACAAACACTATTGTTTGATACAAAACCGAACACCATATAATTTTTGCAAATTGTATGTGCTCTCCTCATCCTTCTTTTCCTTGTTTAAATAACTGTCTACAGGTATATATTTATATGCCTGGCTGTCTTTTAAACTTTTATTGTTAAAAATATCAATGTTTGGCGCTCCTTCTTGGTTTTGGTAGGAAGATTTTTAAATCACGGGCATTATTCATTCACCACATTCATTCAACCACAAAAATAATAATTTCATAATTTAATCGGAATAAAAAATAAAACGATATTTTTTTTTTAATTAATTAACAAAAATTTTATTTTACGAAAACAGGCTGAACAGTGTTCTCTGGAGTAAGCATAAATCAAGGAAAAATAATTAAGTAGCAAAAATTGTTCATTAAAAAAATTTAAATCTTTAGCAAATTTTTTCAGAATATGTTTTTTGCTTACACAGAAAAAGTTATTGCACCTATTATTAAATTTGTTTTTAGATTGAAAATTTATTAAATTTTTAATTGATTTAATTTTATAATTAATTGAAAGTTAAAGACAAAATTTTCTAATTAAATAATTAATTGAATCAAATATATCTTTAAATAAAACAGAAGAAATCTAATTCTTTATTCATCTTGACAAAATTTTCTGCCTATGGGAATGATGATTTTAAAATTGTCTCGTTTAACGCTTCAAATGGCTGTTATATAGAAAAGTTCCGATAGTTAAAAAAAATTGTAATGCAGAAAACTTCTTTACAAATCAAACAAATAAATAAACTCTGTAGCAGTGATGACAGACCATTTTTTATATTATGATGTAAGACACAAGTGTAATATTTGTTCAACTCACAGCCTCCACTTGTACAATGTATCGCTTAATAAAATTTTTTGTGTGTGGATATCGTTTGTTGTCCGCCGAGAATTTTGATTAAACGAAAGAGAACAGATCATATATTGATAAATGTTTTATTTAATATCGGCGAATATTTGGTTTGAGTTGCTCAAGCGTTTCTGGCTTGTTTGCATAATCTTGCTTTTCAGATATCTCCATAAAAAGCAGTCCACAGCAGTCAAATCTTGCGACCATTTCTTGAAATATCTTATTGTGGAAAGAGGTCTCGCAGTAATTCTGGCTGTATGCGATGTGGCACCGCCTTGTTTATACCACATGTTAATCAAGTCCAAAGCTGCAGTTGTGGCGTTAAAAAGTTTTTAATCATATCACTGTTACGCCGCTTTCCTTTCCAAAGAAGTAATGTCAAATGATTCCTCCTGACATAATTGCACACCAGACTGTCACTTTTAATGGATGCAAAGGTGACTGATGAATAATTTGAGGGTTTTTCATTGCCCAGAACCGACTTTTGTTTATTCACATATCCATCCAAATAAAAATGTGCCTCGTCACTCATTAGGATTTTTTCTTAACTTTCGGGATTGTCATGGGCGAGCTGCAACATTCTAATGACATATGTACGCCGGCGTAAATGGTCTTGTGGAAGAAGCTCTTGTGTAAACTAAATCTTAAATGGAAACAAATGCAAGTCCTTGTGCAAAATTGTGGCCAAAGTTGTTCTTTGAAAACCAAGCTCCTGAGCACGGCGTCAAATTGAGGTTGATAGATTGTTTTGAACACTTTCTTGAGCAGCAGTAATGATTTCAGCCAATCTTGCACTATGTTATGGTCCGTGCTTGGGCGTATCACCTACAGACCCTTTTTTGTTGGCACGTAGTTCTCCCAAAAATCTCACGTAATTTTCTTATCGTCATAGTAATCGATGATTGATTTTAATAAAAAGTTTTAACGATTAAAACACGTTGGTATATCTAATATTTTTCCATAATAATTTTTCCACGTGTCTACTACACGACTGGCAGCAAAACAAACTAAAATACCTTCCCGGTGACTTCACGTTAATCGTTAAAGTTATTCGAATAAATGAAAAAGTCTCTGGTAGGCTTCAATATAACTTTCAAAAAAAGTTGTGAATTGAACTAGTGACAAGCATTTATTTATTTTCTTGACAGTAATTTTATTAAAAAAAAAAACAGTTGAACAGTTGTTGAAAATTAAAAATGTTTTCGAAAAGTCTACCACACTGATAGAAAAATCATCATAACGCTAAAGTAATTTAACATCAATTCAATGACAAATGTCTTCGTTTTTGACCCCGTGACACTTGTCATTGTTGTGATGTCAACCATGTCATTATTTGCTTATTTTGTCATCTCTTGTGTCAACAATATGATGCTAAAAGTTCATCAATCTGATGACATATTAACATCACTCCCTATGAATATGAGAAAATTCTCTGTGTTTAGCACTTTCCTCTCATTACTTTTTACGTTGGCGTTATATATTTGTTTGGTCATAATATAGATGATGAACTTACATCAATGTGATTTTATTTTTTAAATTCATAAAAACGCTTTTAAAAATAAACATTATGAAAAAATATAATCAAGTTGCAATTAAAATGCTAACTGGAATTATAAAAACTCTATTTACTTTTTTCTTAAATATATATTTTACGAAATAATCGTATACGAAATATTGCATCAAGTTGATGACATTGTAGTCATAACTTAGATGACATCTAAAATATGACAAAATTCTATGATGATGTCTGTCATTGCATTAATGCCATTTTATACCTTATTGATGACATCTTTCATAACATTGATGTTTAAATTTTGATGTTATAGCGTCATCAAACCAACGATGATTTTTTCTATCAGTGCAAACATAACAAAACTGTTTTCAACGAGCAAAAAAGGAAAGATCCTATGTTCATTAAAATGTGAAATTTTTCACGAAAATATCAAAAGAATCTAAACTTAATAAAAAAGTCAAGAATTAAAAAAAAAACGATCTTAGCGATAATTGGTAATTCCCAAAAATATAAATTTAAAATCAGCAACTGCTTTAAAATTGCAAGGAAAAATGTAAATATTATAAAAAAAAATATCACAAAAAAAACAAAGGTCCTTTAAAAATTACAAAAAATTAAAAATAAAAATTACTATCGTAATATCAAATGGAAATCTCTCATGAAATATCACTTGACCTGTTCAATATTTAAGTTCATTTTTTTATTTTAATTTCAAAGTTTAAAATTCTTGGCAATAAAATTATTTTGAAATTTAATTGATTTTAAATCTTTTTTATATAAATTTTTTACGAAGTGAACTCTGCACACTTCATATTTTTACGACTTTAACTAAATGATAGTTGAAAAACAGAATATAAGTTCTTAAATTTAAAACTGCATATTTTTGAGACCTATATTGCTTTAAGTACTTTTTTTTAATATTTTTTAAATTTACAATAACTTACATTTTGAATATTTACAATATTTTCTTCTAAAGTTATCTGTCATTAATTTTTTATTAATTTTATTTATCAATCTTTTACAGGCATCGAGTATTTAGTGGAAAATCGCTTATTACGACACGATCCACAAGATGTTGCACATTTTCTATACAAAGGTGAAGGCCTTAATAAGACAGCAATTGGTAAGTGATTATCAGATAATTCATATGTTAATGTTTATGAATATTTAATAAATTTATCTAAAGCAGTTTTGCACAGTGGGCAAGTTAAAAATACTTTGGAAATAAACCTGTCAAATTAATTGACTGGTATAAAAGTGGACACAAGTTTTAATTGATTTTTTAAGTAAAATAAAAAATATGTCATAAATCAGTTAAATAATAAAGCATGTCAACGAAAAAGGTTTTATATATTTATTTACTAGTTACCTAACAATTAAAAAAATTATATTTACCTTACAAACCAGTAAGCAAATTATAATTTTTTTAAGACATAACGTAATTGTTTCTGACATTTTTTTTTTTTTTTTTGTTTTTTTTTTATTATTATTATTTCGTAAATAAACGTGTTTTCACTCGTTTATGTACATTTGCTTGGTAAGTGTAAAGCTAGCTATAATTTTTCAGTTAAAATGAATTTAAAATGATCGTACTGGTCTCATCGGTCGCAATTCTAATTGCAAATTTTTTTTTCGTTTACATACTTTAAATTACTTTTTCAAATAATTTTTTCATGTTGCAAATTTACTTAAATCCATTTGATTAAAAATCTAGGACTTTAAAGCGGAAAATAACTTTGTAATTTTCTTATTAAAGGGTTAAATAATTTGCGGTTCCAAAACTTTATTTGGCAAGTGACTGTTGGACTTCCATAACTTGCATTCAAGGTTTAACAAATTGATAAAAAAAAAAAACATGACTGTAGGGAAGGATCGTCATTTTCGAAGACACCATGTAGTAGCAATGTATCAAGTCTTAGGGATTTTTATATCCGCCAAGAGTAAAATTAGTAAAACATATTTACTACACGTCCACCTTCGTTGTTGTTTAGTAGATCTACAAGATGGCCAAAACGAAACGACTCTTAAAGCCATACCTAAATAAAAGCGGAAAGTGGAACGTTTTTTAACCTTTTCAATGATTCCCATATTGTCTCATGCCGCCTTAAAAACTTAATATATGCTATATTATAAATACAAACTTTGGAGGACCGTAGCTCCGAAACTAAAGGTCAGCCTCAAAATGTTCACTTAAAATTGCATTTTACACCCTGTAGACATTTTTTTTCATTTTGGATCGGTAAACTTGGTTTGTTCCAAAATCAAAACAACTTATAACCCTTATAATTTTAGAATCACAATTTTGGTGTTTGTGTTGTGTAAATTACAAAAAACGAAAATGTATTATTTGAATTATTATTTATTTGAAATTGTCATTATTATTGTCAAAATCGGATTTTCTAATTGTAAGACGTTGCCGGACTTTATTTCGGTATATATAAAATGTACAGGCATGTGACTGCAAAAAAAAACTCTTTCTTGTATAGGTAAGGCTGTTATGGAAGAAGAAATATTTCTTGTAGTAAAGTTCTGAAATTCTGAAACTCCGCTACAAAAACTAATTTCAAAATAATTTAAAAATTTGTTATTGTTTTTCATACAAATGTTCAAAGTTTTTAAACGAACGCAAGCGCCATTAATTTAAAGGTTTTGATTTCCTTTTACAATTTTTAAGAAACGTAAAGAAATAATTAAAATATTACCATAAATAATAATACAAAAGATAATTAAATTTTCAAAATATTTTAATTCCACCCCATTGTGCATCGTTGATAAACAAAAAATAATAAATGAAAAATTCTTAATGAAGAAAATATAATTCTTGGCAAATCGAACTAAACAAATGAAACGGCAAGGCCAAATAAACAAAATTCAAATGTATAATATTGAAATAATAAGACAAAATATGTTCACAAAATAAATAAACAATTAGCAAAAAAAAACATACTTAAAAGTTTGGTTTTTCTTTTCTTTCGTGTTTTCAAAAACTAAAGAAATTCAAACAAACAAACAAACTCATTAACAAAGTGTGCGAGTAACGGTTTATTTAATGACGTATGCATAAATAAACATAAATATGCATATAAACATTTTTAATATTCGCCTTGTTTATGATAAAGTCTTTCTTGTTTTCAACTCAACTTTGAAAAACTATAAAATAAATACGTAGTGAAAAAATTTACACACAATTTCTTTATTATTTCTTTTTCATCGGCAGAGTGTTGGATACAGCAAAAGATTTGTTATAAAAATATTTAGTTTTTAACTACATCCCATGAATACTTTTCAGATGTTTTTATATTTTTTCTGTGTCTTTACAACACGCAGATGCCAAATGCTTTGGCTTCTGCAATATTCTTTGAGCGGTTCTTCTCCTCAGTTGACAACAACGGTGAATTGTCGCCGCCTTAATTTTAAGTCGTCTTTGTAGTCTATTGTTATATCAGGAATGGTAAAATTAATACATTTTGTTTTTGCCATTACAACACGTGCGGTGGTTTTGCAGTTTTAATTAAAATAAAATGTTTTCAAGTGAAAAATTAACAACAATACTTTAATTGTTTACAAAATTGCAATCAGTAGGAAATTTAAAAGGTTGGTTTTAAATAAGTATTTTGCACGAAATAACGTACACGGTTACTTTTGCAATGACTCCACAAAGAACCTTAATCTACACAACTAAATACTGTATTACTTGGATTAGTAACTTGATTTTAACCTTAAAGAATATCCTAACAACTGTTTAGCTCGATTAAATAATAATTAAAGTTTACGTAAGCTTAAGTCAACGCATTTATCCAGCTTTTTGAAGAATCAGTTTTTAGCAAAATTTACCTTAACTTTAGAGCTTGATTTTAAAAATGTCTTTTGACTCGAGTTTTATTATATTATATAATATAAAACCAGAGAAAGGAGATTTGCAAATTTTTTGACCATTATTTTATTATTATCAGCCGGAGATGGGAAAGTTGGTACACGTGTAATTTTTATTTTTTATTTTTGGTACAACTTCGAAACTGCGCCTAACGATTGCCATATACTGTAAGAAGGAAAAGATGTTAATAGGGTAACCCAAATCCTGCCTGTAGAATAAAAAAAATAATTTAAAGTAAAAAAAATGTCAAAGATTAATTGTTAGAAAACTGTGAAATATATTTAATTCTTATTTATGTCGTACACCAACTTCTTTAATAATTTGACACAATTTAGCACAAGATATTACATTTTTGTACATTTATTTGACTACTAAAAAAAAGGTGAGGTAGGAAAATGATACATCAGTGTTAAGGAAATTAAATAATTTTTGGAATACTTTTTTCAAAAACGGGAAAAAATATTTTTAATTCAGTTTTTGAAGGAATAAAATTTATTTGAATGGCTATGTAGACAATTTTTACAGTCTTATACTATTTTTCCATGGAGCTCATTATTCTCGCTTCGCTGTCTCAATTATGATTCACAGCCCAATCACGAGCGAATCAACGTATTCTGCCATATAAAATCTTGAGAGCGAAGCACGTTATGAGACGATTCGGGTTGAATATACTTGCGAAGCATGAAAAATGTCTGTCTTTCCTAATTTGTATCGCTAGTTTATCTGAACTAACTGTATATACATATGTACAAAAAAGTAAAAGAATATTAAAAGTGATGCGTGAATATGTGTTAATATAAAAACAAATAATTTAATCATTCGTGATTTAAAATTTTATAAATTACTCGTACCAACCCAAAACCAAAAATAAAATTTTATAGCAGAAGTCAAAGCGAAGTATGCAGTATGTGTCGTCGAAACGGTATGCCCCGCAATCATATTCAGATAGTGAAGCAAGTGCTTCATTTTGCCGTGTAAACATGCTTTTATAGAAAAATTTCTATACAGTAAAAAGGTAAATTGAAAAATATAACGGTTGACATTAGCAAATCCTGTAATTCCCAGAAAAGTTTTTAAAATCACCAAAAATTTGATTTTTTTTCCTCTTTATTTACTACAAAACAAGCACGGTAATACAGGACATGTTGGAGCATTTAAACCAGGTCTTAGTCTTTCATTTCGTTTAATCCATGAGAGGAAACTGCCTTATAGTTAATATTTCAAAAAAAAAAAATTATTTCGGATAGATATGATGGGTCGAGGCAATAAAAAAATAATAATTTATTTTTTACCAAATATTTTGTATATAAGAATGGCTTTCAAAGCAATATAAAGATTTTATACTTTTGGTTATATGTTCTCCAACAACTTTAATTTATAAATTTATTTTCCTATAACTTTTGACTTAAAAAGATTTTTTAACAATATTCCCTTAACTATAAAATATTATGCATAGGTCCAGCAATGTTTTTTATGGCTCAGCAAGAACTATCACCAAAAAAAAACTATCCCAAACGCCGTGGAAAAATAAGAATTTGACAACGGTCTTAATTTTTCATACACCCGAGATGTTGGCGCTGTAAGCAATACATTGTCCAAATTAAAAATTTAAACTCATCTAAGCCTCTAAAATAGCCGCGTTAAGTTTCAATACAATCACACTTGCCGTTTAGAAATAAAATTATTACATAATTATTTCCATTTTTTTTTCTAAATCTCTCAGTGTGCACTGTGCTAGTAACAACCCAGTTAGCATTTGGAAGTTTATTTTTACGAAAATCACAAAAGTGAGTCTTTTAAGACTACCAAAGATGACTTAAAACTGATTAATCAGTTGTGCGTTTAAAAAGAGACTCGAATATAATTCCAAAAAAAAGTACAAAAAGCAAATGCTTTAAATTCGACTGTTTTTAGAATTATTTTAGAGACATATTTAACTTTCATAAAAATATGTCAATTCGTAAAAAAAATAGATATACAAATGTAAAATAAATTTTTTTAAATGAATTTTTTTTCAAATTTAGAAAAATGAATTTTAAGAAAATAAGAAAGAACACGCTATCGTTTCTTTACATAAAATAAGCAAAATGTTATTTGTGTTTGGCTTTGAGAAAAGAGAATTAGAAATATCTGTATAATATGATACGAAAAAAACTTACATACTCCTAGCTAGTAATATGATAAAAAAAATGACTCAAAAAAGTTTCGCATTTGATTAGAAGTACGATTGAAAACAGTTTCCAAAATGAGTTACAAATGCGGGTCATAAGGGTCTCGTTCAGAAGCTTCGCGGCTAGGAAACGACTTTCTCCTGACAAAACAATCGACTCTAAAACGAGCGCATAAACGATTATTTTAATCATGTAGAAGAGTCAAAAAAGACTTAAATGTGATTAATAGTTCAAAAAAATGCTAACTGGGAAATCGTGACATATTGCGATTACAATAAATAAGAAATCCTTATAAAATTTTATTATTTTTTAAGGCTTTTGAAATGAAAAAAGTTGCGAGGCTTAAAATGCTTTTCCAATAAATATTCTTAAGGCTATTCTCTCCTTGAAAATAAATTTAAAATAAATCGAAAAAGATTTTTGTTTGAAAACCTATTGAATAAACTTGTCATAAATTAAAAAATTATCATAATTTTGCTTACCATCCCTGATACCAACATTTGGCCCTTATCGTTAATATAATTCCAATAATTTGCAATAAATAATGTGGCGTTTTATTTGGAATTAATTTTACGAATTTAATAGTTCTTTACTCACAGTAAAAAAATAAAATATTGCATCTTTTATGGATATACAAAATTTATCTTTAAAAGCGTTGGTTTCTTGTAAATCGGTAATAAATTAATTAATATTTTTAAACTATATTTTTATTTTTCGTGAAATATTTAAACGTGAAAAACAAATCGTTGATAATTCTCAAAAATGCACTTAGTTATTTTAATATAAATTTCCATCAATATTAAGTCATTGACATTTGGTGTTGCTACAGCCAAAAGTCAATAAACGGACATGGGGATTTTAGAAACTGTATCTTTATTAATCACTTATTTATTTGATGTGGAAAACTTCTCTGTATATTTTTATTTATTTAAATTAATCTTTCTCTTTTCAGGTGATTATTTAGGTGAAAATAATGATTTCAATAAAGATGTCCTAAAGGCCTTTGTAGCTTTACATGATTTTACAAATTTAATACTGGTTCAAGCTTTAAGGTATAAGTTTTTTATAAATTAACATTTACATTAATTAATCAATAATTATTTTCGCTTATTTAGACAATTTTTATGGTCATTTCGTTTGCCCGGTGAAGCACAAAAAATTGATCGAATGATGGAGTGTTTTGCTCAACGTTATTGTCAATTAAATCCCGATATATTCACTAACACTGATACCTGTTATGTTTTAAGTTTTGCCATTATTATGTTGAATACATCATTACATAATCCATCGGTAAGTTTATACATTTGTGATGTTAAATGCTGCTTGTCTGCCATGGAAAACTTAAATTTAATATTAAATTATATACACATTTCTCTAAAGAATTTAAATGCCAACAAAATGAAAAAGGAAAGAAAACTTAAGGTTTTTTACTTCTATTATGTAAATAAGCACAAAAAAGATGTGGCAGAGTTGGTAAAGAATTTATTTGAAAAGTAGCTTATTGTACTCCGCTTTGCCTGGGTATATTTTTAGGGCCATTCTAGACACTGTTTTATATATTATAGCCTTGTTTGATTTAAGACTCTACTCCAAACGCGTGAGAAACAATATCTTGTATTCGAAAGAGTAATTTCAAAAATAAAATATAAAAAATATCAGAGGAGGTTTCACCTCTTATGGATCAAGACATATCTATATTTTTAATATCTTTAGAATCTGATTTTGTTAAGATCGGTTAAGATGCGCGTTTGTACTCTCATCCACTTGCCATCTCATTCCCTTTACATAAATATCTAACTATGTTTAATTTTTTTCTGTAATCGGTACAGACGAAAATGCCCGTTAAATCTTTAGAAAAGAAAATTGTACACACTGTTTCGAATGCTTGTTGTAATAATTTGGCAAAAAAAAAAAATTTTTTTTATCTGGCCATATCATTTTTAATATTCCTGTAATATTTTTTTAAACTGGCGTTTTTAGTCGTCATTTTCGTTAGGATTAGGGTAATTAACCGAACTGGGTAATCTCATTTTCAAAAACTTAAAGACGTCTTATTTGTTTCAAAAAAAGAAATCATCTCTCTTAAAAAAGAATTATGAAACTATATTATACACATTGTTCAAATCATTTATGATTTAGTACATTTTCATTCTGATTTCATTACTCTTTCAAACTTACGTATTTTGCTTACATATATATGCACATGTATAAAATATACATACAATATATTTTTCATTTCTTTTTTTCGATTTTTTTTTTTTTTTTTTTTGTACGACAAAAAATCTGCGTGTGCCAATATTGTTTATTTTTGTCTCTATTTAGTTTTGCCAAAACAGAAAAGAAATCATAAAATTTACTCTTGTTATATTATTCGCACCATCTATTCTATTTATCTACCGTCCCTATTTCTTTTACTTGTCATTTCTTAATAGAAAATATTTACTTTTGTAATCATTAAGTATTCACACTCGTTAATGTTCGCTGTCTCTCATTGCAAACATTGTATGAAAAGTACGTCATGCTGTGCATTTTTGGTATTCCTGGCATCCCATCTAAGATTTATTTATAAATGAGGCAATTTTTAAAATGAGAATGCTTATTTCTTCTTGATTTTTTTATATAAATTTTTCTTATTAAATGACCTGCCTTAAAGTGGATTTTTAAATGAAAAATCTGGGACCCAATAAAAACTAAATAATTAGAAGATATAACAAAGAATGTTTAATTAAAAGATTTTGTTTTGAAAATAGTTAGCAAAATTATTTTTTAATTAATCAAATTGTAACTTAAATATTAAAAAAAGAAAACCGATTAAGTTTCTAATGTAAGTTTCATGCCAGAAGAAAGTGTTACTTCTTATAACACTGTATTCTTTGATTCTTTAACGTGGATATGCCTGTCTAAGAAGAGCTAAGTTAGCCACAGAACACGTCCTAGAATATTTTACTTGTAAACAAAGTTTAAAATTTTCTTAAAATTAAATTTTTTAAAACGACATCTTTAAAGAAAAATCCTTCTTCTTATACCATGGCCAAGTTTTAACACGTTGCAAGCTCACTTAGCAATAAATATTGATAACATAGTCCAAAGAAAGGACTTTGAATTTTACATTGCAAATATAGAGTTGGTTGACAACAACCAAAGGGCCAATAGACAGAATTAGAATCAATTTTATTTCTTATTTGGATAGTTATAGCTATGGCGAAATCATGTATCAGGTGATGGCAGTGGTGAATTCATTAATTTCGCCTTTTTTAGTTTATAGTGAATGACTTATAACATTTCCAGATATCCGTGGATCTTCATTTAGCGAGATCTCAATCCACGAGTACACGAATTAAAGCCTCCATTAAAAACTGCTTGCCAATCTGTACCTTTCTATATGTTACTGTAACGCCTTAATCATTCTTCCATTGAGTTACACCAGTCAATCAAACAAATGTGTTTTTATTACTTCACCAAGCTAAGCCCATACTAAACTTAGTAAAAATAATAAAATTGTTTACTTCTTCTGGAAAAAGTTTTAACACGGTACAGCTGTCTTATCATTAATCAATGCCTCAAGAAATCCTCAGGGACCGAAAATGAAGAATAGGGATAATTATATAAATTATTTTTATTTTACCGCCTAAAAAGCACATCACAGCCGCCATGAACTGTCAATATTTGACAGTATAGAAGAACCCTTTATTTTTAGTTGCTAACATTTCGTTATAAAACGTTGTGATATTTCACTACAAATATTTTCCCAGATAAATATTTTATTTATTTTTTTTAAATTTTTTCAAGCTTTTTATTTCATGTGTTTAAATATTTTTTCTATTCACACAAATATTTCTTTTGGCCAAAGGTATTTCCAATATTTTTCTTTTTTTAAGTAACTGTCTGGTGTGTTGCCATAATTAATTTTAGAGATGTCTGTTGTATATTAAAATTTTTTTTTTTTGGCAAATGATTTTACACACTTAGTTTTTTGTTTTTTTAGTCTGCCTTTGTACACACATTTCTTATATTTTTAAAGCAATTTTTTCATATTGTTGCTAAGACGCAAATATAAAGAATAATAAATCATAATAGATGATATTTGTTTTGAAAACACAAGCCTAAAAGATATTTTGAAATAAATTCAAAACGTTTAAGTTTATAAAAATCAAGCTAAAAAATTTCTCTTGAATTAAATTTAACTTAAAATTAGTTTTATTTATTTTTTCTTATTTTCATTGGACCCGTTGTTAAAGCTAGAATCGTTATACTATTTAAAAAATTAATATTTAGTTGTATGTTAATTTGAATAAAATTACGTCGATTTGACAATTAAGATTGGGGAACAAGAAATAAAAATTTTAAAATAATATCTTGTATATCGTTTCTTTAGTTCAAAGCTGAAAATGAATCATTCATTTTTGATTTCAATTCGTTACGAATTAGCTTAATTTTTAATTAATTTTTTTCCACAACAAAAAAGAAATGAATGAAGTTTGAGTCAATTCAATAACACAAAGGGACCAATCATTGCACCCAAGTGGACTGTGGCAATACGGCTGCCTGCCCGACCTAACCTTGAGTCAATTCAAACGAAATAGGCAGAAATGAATTTAAATTCGTTTCCGATTCATATGAACTTGCCAAATGAATTCGTTTAAAATTCGTTTAAATTAAATTGAGTTTTAGTTCATTAAAATGAATTAGAACAAGGAATTCCAATTCAAATGAATGAAATTGTAATTGAGTTATATTTAATCAATTCAACAGCATATCTAGGGAATCATCATTTGAGATAACAATTTGTAAAGACATTTTAAATAGTTAAACAAAACAATATTGATTTTTTGATTACTTACAACAAGCTTTAAACAAAATATTTACTTTGAATCACAAACTTTTTTCATAAATAAACTTTAATCAGGAAACACAATTGAATTTTCCCATCTTGATAGGATTTTCGACGATACCTAATAATTTAATTTCTATTCTGCCGCTACCTGACAATTCTAGTATATCATGGGAGCTTCAAATCTAAAAATTTTTTAATGAATTGCTAATTATTTTTTATAATTCATTTGAATTAATTCAAAATCTATTCAATTCAAATGACACTTTGAAATATTCATTTGAATTAGAAATGAATTACAATTCATTTTTACCAAATCATTCAAATTGAAAAGGAATTGCCGTTCATTTTACAAATTTATTTGAACTGGAAACGAATTGAAATTTATTTCTGCCTAATTCATTTGAATTGGCTCAAATTTCATTCAATTAATATTTTTGTGTAAAAAGAATTAATTCAAAATTTGCTAATTCAGTGCATGAATGATTCGCGAATTAATTAAAAAATTAATGATTCACTTAAAGTTGTGGGGGCAAATTACGGCATTCGAATGTGATCGAAATTTACATTTATATTCTATGGAAATTTCGATCGATATCGAATGCAGTAATTTGCCCACAGCTTTAGTTTTTCGATGCATGGTATGAATTATGTCAAATTGATAAAGCTCTAGGTTGAAAACCCACTCACGGCATACACATTGGCTAACATTTTAAGTTTAAAATAGATTCCAAAAGATTAGCAATTATTACGAAAAAACTCTTCAACAAAGTTAGTCCAAATTAATCGTCGAATGCAACCTTATAAAGCAATTTAGGTATGCAATTCCGCAGGTCTTTGGTGCATCCAAAAGGCTTCGTTAGGCTTAAGTTATACAAATAAATATCAAAAGTTACATTTTGATATTATGCTGTATTTTCTGACATTTTAAACCATATGGGTCTCAAGGGAGAATGATGTGTCAAACTTTTAAGAAATATTTACGACGAGTTTTTATCCTAAAATTTAAATTCAAGTAGAAGAGTGTTATGTGCCTAAGGCTTAAAAAAATGTATATAAGCAAGACCATAAATTTAGATTTTCTAAAAAGCATTCCCAGCATTGAAAACTTAGTATCAGATAACAAATATAACAACTATTTTGGATAATTTATTTGCAATCTCGTGATATAAATCCTGATATAAATACAAGTTGATAATATAATGCATTAGAAAACGAAATTCGATATGAATTAAAAAATTTGTTTGGTAAGTTAAACTTTTTCCGGTCTGGGCTAAGTCATCCCAATACAGACTAATAAAGGCTTATAAACCTCCCGTGATTCCCTTTATTTAAATAAGCATCGGTCGAAGTGAATCAGAACTTGATAAATTAGGTCGGTGAAATTTTGAGCTTTTTTGAGTTTTTGGGCGTTACATTCTTGCTGTATCTGACTTTTTAAATCAAATACAATGTAGAACATCAGCCTAACAGGGAATTATAAGTTAAGTCACACATAACAAAATAATAAACGCTTTATAGTTATAATTGAAAACCATTCATCTGAAGCTACGCAGACAATAAAATAAGAATTACCCGTCGTTGACGGCGTCAAGTGTCAAAAAAAAAAGTTGAATCGTATGAAATTGTATCAGAGCAGTTAATCTCAACGCGTTGCAACGCCGTAAAAGTTGAATCTGTTTCAACTTTTTCGGCGTTGAAACGCCGTCAACGACGTCGACATTAACTCCAGGGTTATCTATTTATTCCTGACCTCTCGTTGTACATTTTCTTAAATAAAATCATTTACTTGTTATCGTTATTAAATTGTCGCATAATTATTATTATTTTCTAGGTGAAAGACAAACCCACTGTTGAACAATTCATCTCAATGAATCGTGGCATTAATAATGGTGGTGATTTGCCTCGTACATTACTCGAATCTCTTTATGAATCGATACGAACCGAACCATTTAAAATACCCCAAGATGATGGCAACGATTTAATGCACACCTTCTTTAATCCTGACAAAGAGGGTTGGCTATGGAAACAGGGTGGAAGGTAAGTTTTAACATTTTTTAAAGGAATATTGAAAATCGTAGGCACTCCAAAAAGAAGTTAACTGATTTTTTTTTTAAACATATTTTTTATAACATTTTAAAAACGTTCTCTTCAAGTACACATTAAACAAAAAATGTGAGAATGTTAAAACATACATGAAATAGTGCCCTTCTATACTTTAAGGTATTTATTAAGTGTTGAAAGACAAGGAGTGACGTTTATTAATGGTAATGCTTTAAAACTAATTAATCGGTAGTCAATGATAATGACTTTTTTTCTTAACTAATTATCAATCAAACCTTTTCAAAAAGAAGCATTACCATCAGTAAAAATAATGGCAATGCTAAACAAACTGAATGATAAACAATGCTAATTAAATTGGCATTTAATAAGTCCATCTAATTAATTACTCTCATGAACCCTTTTTAATAAGAAGCAGTGAAAATAATGGCAATGCTAAAAAAACGAATAATAAACAATGCTAATGAAATTGGCAATTATTAATGTCATCTACTTGGGACTTTTTAATACCATTGAAATTTCATTGGCATTTTCTGAAACAATTACAATGCCAATTTATAATTATATAATAATTATAATAATTTTATAATTTCTTTTACTTATGGTAATGAAATTATAATGAAATCTTAACCATCTTATAGGTGGATCTTTATTTCAATTTTAACTAATAATAATTTTAAGTCAAATACCTGTTAAACTTTTTATTTAAATTTCTCAGTCACCGAAACCCAAGCTAGCAGTTGTTATTACTTACAGGAAGACATAAATATACTTTCATGTTGTCTCCTTTTCTTAAAAATGTTAAAACAGATATATTTCACCAAATTGTGATAAAAACGCTATTTCAAAATATTGATCCGCTATACTTTAGGGTGTAATTTAGTAACAAGGAATGATGTTTAATACTGGCTTGTAATGCTTAGAAACCATTTAATCATTACTTAATGCTAATGATTTCGTTTTTTAAATAATTATCAATAAAACATTTTCATTAAAAAGCTGTATCATTATTGAAAATAATGGTAATGCTAAAAAAATCATTAGTATTGATTATCATTTAATGCTAATGAAATTGGCAATTATTTAGTCTATTTAATTAATTACTCCCATGTATGTAAGATACTGTGCCTATTTTAGTTCGAAGTTTTTATTTTCTATATTTATATTTGATATACAAAAATATTTTAATGTTTGTAAGTAATGACTTCATGAACGAACCACTAAATCAGTAGAGCTCAAATGTGATGAGCTTGCGGGTAAACCATTAACCCAATTGAGCAATTATTAAACTACAAATAGTTATTTTTCCTTTACGAATTCAGGCTAGGGAAAAGAAATGTTCTGGATTCTGCTACTCAGATTAATGGCAATTATTTAACTGCAAATACTAACTTTTCCTTTACGAATTCAGGCTAGGGAAAAGGAATGTTTTGCGAATTTTGCTAAAATGCTTTAAGGAAAACAATTATTAATGAATAAATTTAATATTAAAAAAAAAAACGTTTTTAACATACTTGGGATTTTTTTCATAGACAATGAAATTTAATTGGCATTGTTTGAATAATTGATGATGAAACAATATTTAATTACCATTTAATGCTTATGTTTTTATTTTAGTTTTAATTTTTTTTAATAATGGTAATGAAATTTAAATGAACTCGTTTCATTACTTATTACGATTGAATCAAAAATAATTCTTTCTATGAGATACAAATTTTTGAACGCAGAAACTTTAAACTATGCATAAAATAAATAAATCTTAACACTATCCTAGATAGATCTTTATTTGAAAATTTTAATCAATTTTTATTTTTATTGAGATAGGTGTAAGACTTGATGTCTGAGATCTAAAGTCACCTAACACCACAGCTAGCAGCTCTTATAACTCATAAAATAAAAATAGGTTCCCATAGTGTCTCATTAGTCCTAAGAAAGCTAAAACATAATATTTCACAAAATGTTTCTGATATAAATATCATTTTAAAATATTGTTCTACTATACCTTAAGATGCGTATTTAGTGTACAAAGGCAAGGAGCATATTTATTAATGATAAATGATTATAAACCATTTAATCATTAGTCAGTGGTAATAATTTTGTTATTTAACAAATTATCAATGAAACCTTTTCATTAAAAATCATTACCATTAGTAAAAGTAATGATAAGGCTAAAAAAATCATTAGCATTATTTATCATTCAATGCTTATGAAATCGTTAATTAATTAGTCCATCCAATTAACTACTCCCATGTTTTGAAGGCTACATTTATTGGTAATTTTTTATCACCTTTCGAAAAAGTGTATTTTTATTTACTTAAAATTATTTGAAAATAGTCTTATTATTTATTCTAATCAGCAGTTTTAATGATACTTCAAAGTCACTTATACTGGCGAATTAAATGAATTGCCAGTTTCCCACAAATTTTAAATTGTGTTTAAATTTTTTTTTTATAGATACAAGTCCTGGAAACGAAGATGGTTTATATTAAACGATAATTGTTTATATTATTTTGAATATACAACGGATAAGGAGCCTAGAGGGATAATACCATTAGAAAATATATCGGTTCGTATAAAAATTAATATTATATATGAATTGTTGTTAAATATATTTTTTTAATTTTCCATTTAGGTTCGCGAAATTCATGATCGCAGTAAACCTAATTGTTTTGAATTATTTGCTACTGGTGGAGCAGATATAATTAAAGCATGTAAGACTGATTCAGAAGGCAAGGTAAGTTATTTTATTATTGCAAATGTCTTATCATAATTTTCTATATCATGATCCTTTTTTTAATACAATTTCAGGTGGTTGAGGGCAAACATACCGTTTATCGTATGTCTGCTGCAACCGAAGAGGAGCAACAAGAATGGATAAAACGTTTAACACAATCCATTAGCCATAATCCTTTCTACGATATTCTAGTACAAAGAAAGAAAAAAGCTTTGAGCAAAAGTTAGTATTAGCTTTAAAGAATATCATTTAACACATTCAAACAAATCAAAAGAAAAGAAACAAACAAACAAAACTCCTCATCCCAAAAGAAAAAAAAACTTAACAAAAACAAAACCAAGTGCAAATTAAAAATGAAGAAAAACGTATTCGTACATACATTAAATAATACATATTTGTTATTGAGGATCTCATAAATTTGTATAAATATTAATGCTAACAAAAAAGGATCTAGGATATTTAAAACACTACCACTTAGATGAACACTCTACATTTATTCATTTTAAGTTTTTAGTTAAAATATTGAAATTATGTTCAAAAATTTTAGATAAAAATTATGTGGCTTGATAATTTCTGATTGTATTCATACTACTGCTTGCTATTCGTTTGTCTGTCTTAATTGTTTCTATTGTTAAAATGGAAAGAAAACAAAATATTAGTTTTTCTCATGTTTTGTTATTCATTGTAATTTGTTAAAATTAATTTAAACGCCCATTTTCTTTGTGTTGTTAGTGTACTATTTACTATAGAATTTTTATACAAACGTGCAAACGTGTTGTCATTCAAAAAATCAATTTAAACATTGTATATTATTTCTTTTTTTTTCAAATCGAAATCTCGCCTCTTTGTATAATTACTCTATGGAAAATGTTTTTAAGCATATGCACATAGAGTCAAATCTAATTCGATAACATTTAGAGGATATTTCGTCAAATGAATATGTATTTAAATGTTTTAAATTGCCAAATCGATTAATTTCATTAAAAATAAAATAATTAATTTAAATAAACGTTATTGTCATTTTAATATCCATTGCCAGAGAAATTTGTTTATAACAAATAAATTTAATTGTTTAAAAATGATTTTAAAATAAACACAACACAGAAGATAAAATTAATCAATTTGGCAATTATTTTTTGTCATGCGTTCGATTTGTATTTTTCAAATTTTTTGAATCTAGTTTTCACCTTTATGTATTAAATAATATATCTTATTTATTTTGTTTTCTCTTAGCTTTACTTAATATTTATTTTAAATTTATTTCAAACTTGTTTCAAATTTATACATCTGCAATAAAACAAAGAAACCTTTAAAATATTATTAAACATTTTTCGTTTTCAAACATTTACAAAACAGCGAAATAGCTTTATTTGGGAATTTGCATTTGTAGATGTAGAACATTTTTTAATGATCATTTGTTATGATTTTCTTCTCAATTTCAATTTTTTAAAATTTTATTAAATTTCTTTCCAGCGCAGAATTTCTATTTTGCTGTTGTTGTTTTAAATGATCATAGCAGATTTCTGCGAATATTATATTGTGTTTTTTTCCTTCATTTAAATCTTTAATGCGTACTAGACTAGATATGTTAATTGCAGTATTCCTTAATATGAAATGTATTTTAGGACAAATTTGTATGGAAAGTATTGAAGATATTGTTTTATTTAAAACTTTTTATTATCAACTTAAGTTTTGCTAAATTTGCTTTTCATTTGTACAGTGTCTAGAGGGCTTAAACGTCGTAACGCCGTTGATATCATTACAATGTCTGTCCGTTGAAATGAAATTTTCACATTAGGTTTATTTTTGTTTCAGTTATTTCTTGAACCATAATAGACAGACCTATATAAGATGTGATTTTAAGAACATGCGACTAGAAATTTACACGGAGTACGTTGAGGAGACTTGTGGGCAGCACTGAAATCCTTATCGACGTTTTCAAACCTTTTCAGTTTAAAACATTTTTTGAAATCATTTATTTTTTTTGTTCTTGCTTTCCATTGGATACCAGCTTTAATAGATTATTATTTCGATTATTCGATAGCATAATAATAGCAATTATTTATTCGATAGCATAATAATAGCAATTATTTATTCGATAGCATAATAATAGCAATTATTTATTCGATAGCATAAAAAATATCAAAGAAATTTTAATAATATTTATAATTTCCTTGGATAAAGTTGAAGGGTTATGACTTATTGAGAGGGTTTTTTCTGTAGTGGAATTGTTTAAATGTTAAAGTATATATATATTTTTATTTAAATAATCAGGCATGTCACAAATTCCGATCGGAATGGTTTTGATTCCGTATTACCAATTCCGATCGATTTTGATTTATTATTTCTAAAAAAATGCTTAATCTCCTCCTTTATATTTAAATGTGGCAACACTACGCACACCAAAATAAACAATGCGGCTAATCTAAATAAAGACACATAATAAAAGTATTTGCAAACCGCAAATAACAAAATTTTAGGCAAACTAAATTCAACTTTGAAATTTAAAAGTGGTTTCATTCTGAAAAAAATTTTCGTTTTCTGAAGAACCAATTTGTGGAGTTCTGTGACAAAAAAGTTAAAATAAGTTGTAAGAAAAAAAAAATTATCATTTGGAAAAATTGTTTATATCCAGTCTAGTCCACTTTTCCCTTTTCTCCGATTAAAAATTTTTCCCCTTTTAATTGTCTGAGAAAAGTGACAAAAATTCAGGGGGAAAAAAGTATGTATTATAAATTGAAAAAAAGTAACGTATAAATAAACAAAATAGCTCCCTTCAAATTACGATGATGCAACTTTTTTATTACTTTGTTCCGACGGAATTCATAATTGGTGGAATCTTTTCTCGAAAAAAAATTTTTTCCATGAGAATATTCATGATTGAGCTGATTATTATTTTTAAATCTTTGCCGTCTTCAGAAAAATCTATCAAGAACCTTCTTAAGAGAAGGGAGACCCCGAATTACCTCAAAAATATTTACTTTTCTATTTACAAACTTCCTTTTTTAATAGTAATTAACCTTGATAAATTACCCAAGTGAAGTAACAGTCCTCCGCTAAACTCTAAGAAAGTTTTTTTTTTTTAACATAAAAATACGGCTAGCAAAAACAAAAGTATTTGATTAATGAAAAATACAACAAAAAACCACACACACAACTTTAGGAAAAGAAAAAACCAGAAACAGACTTAACCCAAATAAATAAATATTGAGAATAAAAGAGCAATTTTACATTATGGCATTTTGCATGAAACTATAGGGTCCGCAATCTAACATTTTTTTTTCAACTAGTGCTTATTTCGTGAATGGTAACACTTAGCTCATATCGAATTTGAAAGATAATTAGTTTTATTCTTCCGCTGAACGCTTGAACAACGCTGGGAAATATTGCGACATTACTTTAAAAATCATGGTAATGTTGCAGAATGTGTGCGAAAATTGCGTACGGTTTTTGGAAGAAAAGAAGCACCGTCAGCTCAGTATGTTCGTTATCTTGTGAAAAAATTGAAAAAAACTAGCATCCTCATCGATAAACCAAAGCGTTAAAAGCCAAAAAAAAAAGTGCGTACACTCAAGAATATTGCTGCTGTGGCAAAAGGTGTGCGTGAAGCGCCATCAACATCAATTCAAGGTCGCTCTTAACAATTGAACATTTCGGAGACGAATTTTGCATAAAGACCTTGGTATGACGCCATAAAAAGTCCAACTGGTTCAGGAGTTGAAGCCAACTAAGCATCCAAAGTTTTTTTATTAGCATTTTCAAAAAAAAAAGTTATTTGGCGGACCCTTTAGCTTCATGTTGTTTTTATTTGGTGTACAAATAACGATGCCATCAAAAGAGAATTGAAAAAATATCATGTTATAAATTTGGTTTAAGTCTTTAGTTATTGTTGAACTCTGAGTTGCTGTGCGGCTCTTGTTTGTTAATAAAAAGAAAAAGTACAACAAAATAAATTTAAAAATTTATAAGCTGTGCTTCTAACACGTTCACTTTTCTTTGGGCATGCTTTGTGTTTTATTGGCGTACTTTATTCAATGATTAAATTTTCTGTCACAAGTCCAGTCTTTTTAATTTATTTAAAGTTTCCAAAATGTTTATAAAAAATTATTTGTTACGTTGCATGTTCAAAAAAAATATATATTTGTGCTGAACACTTTTTTAAAGTCACTGTATATAATTATTATTATTATAATTGTAAAAAAAAATACTTCGACATACCACTGCTGTTTTGAACTAAAATCCTTACGTTGTAGTTATAGTTTATAACTGATAGTGGGCTAGCGCACTACAAGATTTTGTCACCTGGTCAATTTAATAATTATAAATTTATTGTTTCCTGCGAACGATTTTTTTCAAGTTGCTTTTTTTTTTTTGCCAAAAGCTTCTTTAAAGTGTGTTACAGTTTTTTTGGATTAAACATTTTTTGTACGCATTAGAGATTTATTAATTGAGTTTTCTTTTCGCTTAGCTGTCTTATGATTGTGATACATTTTTTAAACTACTTATAAACTGACACTTAAAAACAAACAATTTGATAAAATTGTTTAAAAAAAAAAAAAACTCTTAGATAAAGCAAAAGAAAAATGCAATTTAAAAATTATAGTAACATATCCCAGCTGAAAACCAATTATACTCTTATATAGCAATTATAAAAATTATAAAAATATATGTAAATAAAAAAGAATATTACGTTTTTAGCATTATAATCTCAAAACAATAAAAATACTGTGTTTTGGTTATTTTGTTTTGAATAAAAATTAAACTTAACAATAAAAAAGGCAATAAATTTATATTTTGTAATAAGTTAGTTTTTTTTCCTTTAAAAGTGCTATTAAATATTTGCTATAAATTTCTTTTACAAATAATTATTAAATAAGTTTGTTACTCCAAAAAATTAAAAACGCTTTTTGTTCAAAATAATTAAAAAAAATAATGGTGGTTGTTAATCTTATGTTGGCCTTAAATTAAAATTATATAAAAATTTGTTTTAATTCTAAAGTTAAATTAAAAGACCTGGGGACGGCATTCGATATCAATAGAAATTTTAATAGAATTTAAATGTAAATTTCAATCGATCGATCGATATCGAATGCCGTAATTTTCCCCCTGTTATATTTTAAATAAGTCTTTATTCTCTCGTTACAATTACTATTTGCAAAAGGAGGAAGCTGTAGTAATTAAAAAAAAATTGTTTAAATTTAAAAATATTTGTCTTTTACAAATTTTAAGCATTTAAAAAGGTTATGATAAAAATTTCCTATGAAAGTTTCGAAATATAATACTTAACTCAAATCATCACTTTTATAATTTGAAATTGTCGTCTCTGGCATCAGCTTTTTTTACAAGTCAACATACTCTTAAACTACAGCCATACCTGAATAAAAGCGAAAAGCGTAACGTTTTCTTTCGCTTAGCTTTTACGCTGAATTGCCATACCTAAAAAAAAGCGCCAACGATATTACAAAATTATAAAAAATAGGGTTATTAAAAATATTAAAGCTTAAGTCTAGTTAACGGTCGCAGCTCAAAAATGAAAAAAGTTGTCTACGGAAATCTAATTATTTATCCCCTATCATGAATATATTTTCACTCGATATTTTTTCCCGTTTCCCCAAATTGCAATCGTGAATAATTCACGTGAACAATTTTTCACTTAAGAATTTGCCTTATCTGGATTGATTTTTTTCCCTTAGATTTGTTCACTTCAATTTTGCTTGGGAACTGCATACATTATGCAAGTTTTTATATGTTTTAATTAGAATATTTACATCAATAACGCATTTTTTTAATTCAACATCAGTTACTGCAGTGCAGACTGACATCATGCTCGTCAAGATGCAAAACAAAGAGATCTATTGGTTATAAATTTATGAAGATTTTTTATTAAAAATATTTTTTAAATAATTAAATACAAAAATTCATTTTATTGAAATGGGTCAGTAGCAATGTCTAGGATAGGTTAGGCAGGCAGCCGTGTTGCCATAGCCCACTTGGAGCTTTTGTCTCTAGGGTAACTTCAAGGGCTTTTAAGCGTCTTGCACGTGAAATGAAATTGTTCTCTGTTGTAGTATATCCTCCTCTTGCAACAACACAATAGCACCAATCATTAACATTTCTAAATTTTTATAACTCTAAAAAATTTGGAATATTTTTTGCCCCATTTATATTTTCTTCTTTCTAATTTGTATTCAGTCGAATTGATAGCGGGAACAAACGTTCCCACGAAACTCACGATAGCAATTTTTCCTTTATGGGGATTGAAAATTTCATGGGAACAAAAATTTCACATTTTGTTCACGATAGGGGTGATCAACAATTCTCGTGTTTGTGTTGTGTAAATAAAAAATTTGTTAAAAATAAATTGTTTTGTTTTTGTTTATTTTTAATTATTATTAAACGCCTTGTCAAAATCAGATTTTCCAATTCTAAAGTGTTTGCCGCCGCGTTATTTCGGTATGCTCCATATAAAATCTACAGGCATGAGAACTTTTGACAGCAAAAAACAAAACGCTTCCCGCCTTGTTTAGGTATGGCTGTTAGTTTAAGACTCTTAAATGCTATAATTTTTTACATTTAATTAAAATTTGTATTTTCAAAAATTATTTTATTATCTCTACGCAGACGCAACCAATTTAATTTAGAGCAATATATTCTTGAACAAAAATTCAAATTTGAAAGCTAAAATTGATTAAATTTGTTTCAGCCATTAAAGTGCAAAGGTGCCACAGATTCACACATCACATCAAATAACTTAAAAATTTTCTATATTTATGTCGGCAATTAATAATGACATTATTAGAATGTTGTGCCAAAGAATAAAGAGTTGCTTTAATATTACTAATAATAAAAAAATACGAACAAAAATATTTCACACAATTAAGACTTAAAAAGCTTTCGCCTAGTAGAGTCTACAACAAATATTATTAAAAATTTTAAGAAAATTTTAAAAATTTAATGTAAAAATAAAAAAGCACATTTTAAGTAGTGGCAAGAAAAATTTGATTAATACTTATGTTAAATTAATACTTATTTAATTCATGCTTATACGCATGTGTTAAAAAATACAAATCAAAATGAAATTTTTTATTTGGGAGAATTTGTGTAAGTTTTTCGATATGTTAATTGTGCCTGATTCCTTCAAAAAGTTTTTAGAAGTATAAAATTAAAGTACTAAAATTATTATATAAATTTTTGTAAAAAAAGATTAAATCTTATAAAAACCCTCTTTCCAAATCTTGGCCATGTATTTGAAAGAGAGTATTTGGAATTTATTTGTTAGGTATGTCCTAATGAGACTGCAATTTTTTTTTTTGATGCCGATGTTTGGCAGAAATATTTTTAATTTAGAAGCATTAAAAGCATTCACGACGATTTTGCGGCTAATTCTTCATATTGAAGAATATAAATTTAAACCTCCTGCTACTGAGATGATGAGAAACTGCTTCTAAAGTTATTAATCAATAATCACTGCTTAAGCCATCTATAGCAAAGTGGCTAAGGCCAATTATGTTCAAATATCATGTTTAAGAGGCTTAATGATTTTCACATAAAAAATTGCTTTTTTAGAATCCCGCTGCTGTTTTGAAAATTGTTTTTCCATTTTCATTGGTATTAAAAAATAAAGATTTACTGCCGTGTTCATAGAAAATCAAAATAGATTTGAAATGTGATTTATGACAAACTTTTCATACAAATTTGTCCTAAAATATATTTCAAATCTGTAATTTGTATGAAAAATTTGTCATAAAACACATTTCAAAGTTATATTATTTTCTATGAATATCACAGTTAATGTTTGGATGTTTGTTAGTAAATAAAGTGTTAATGGTAACTTCTAGCCGGATAAAATCTAAATAAAAAAATTACTTTTATAAAGACAACATGTAGAATAAATCATATTTAAATGTTTTGAAAAGGAAAGGCTGGTAAAAATAAATTCGTAGCATACTTTCAGGTGTCGAAATGCATTAGTATTTTCTATTTAGAAGTTAACATCATTTGATTTTTTGCAATAAAACTTGCAGAAACTATAAAAACTAAATTCTAAAACTATAAATTTTATATTAAAATAAATAAAAAAAAATTTCATTAATTAATAAATAAAAATTTCAAATCTCTTACTTACTTAATTTGAAACCCCATTTAATAAAAATATTTTTTATTTGAAATTAGTTTTTGTATATATGTAGTCAACCAAGTGCTTGTAGCTTTTGTTTTTTGAGCCACCTTTATTTTGTTTTTCTAAAGCAAAAACAAAAAACATTATTTGCAATATTATTTTTTAAAATCTACTTATATATAATTTAAGAAAAAAAAAAAGATTTTTTATATCAAAAAAAAAAAAAAAAAAAAAATGCTTTATAATTTCCTTAAATTTAATTATAATTTGTTAAAAGTTGTAAGCAAATATAATGTGTGCATATTGTACACAAAAAGTAATAAATAGTCTTAGAAGAAATCTATAAGAAAAATAATCTTATTCTAAACAAAAATCTTTAACAATAAGGCAAATAAATAAAAGTATAAAAAATAATATTGTGTTAAAATGTATTGATTTAATTTAAAAGTTATATTTTTTGTTTGGTTATAAATTATAAAACTGCATATAATATTATAATATAATATGTGATTTTAGCACATATTGAGTAGCTTGTATTATATATGATAATTCAATATTTAAGTAAATTTATTTTAACTAAATATTTGTATTAAATATTATAAATTTAGAATTATACACATTTTTTTTTAATTTTCTAGTGCTTTACTTGTTTTATTGAAAATTATTAATATTTTTAGGTATTAGAATCTAAAAAATGAAATGAAAATGAAATAAATAAATAACAAATTATTATTGAAGATTGTAAAATACATGCAAACACATATTTAATACAAAACATATACTATGAAAAAAATAAACAAAATTAAATGTTTTACATAAAAAGAAATTATTTGTTTTTACTTCTTAATGTTTTAAATTAAAGATTATTTAAAGTAAGTATAAATATAGAAAAAACAGCATGAACGGTTCATGATGAACCAATATATTTTTTTTAATTAAAATCTGATTGAATTAGAGTCGTTCAAATATGTCTGCTTAATGTCTTTAAAAGTAATATTCTTTCTGCCGTATTCATAGAAAATAAAATAAATTTGAAATATGTTTTATGACAAATTTTTCATACAAATTTGTCCTAAAATATATTTCAAAGCTATATTGATTTTCTATGAATTCGGCAGTTTAAATTTAATTTTATAATTTGTTGATTTTATCATTATACCTTTAATTTTAAAAATCCGATATAATATGAATTTAACATCTATCCAAATCAACACGTAAATAGCATGGACATTTCCTAAACACAAGTTGCTTTGCTGTATTTCATTGCAACTTGTTCCTAAATTTTGCTAAATTAATATTTCAATATTTGAAAAGACATCAAAATGAAAATTTATTATTCGGAATCTTTTTTATGTTAATTTATTTTAATCGTGATTGATTCCTTCAGATATGAATATTTCATGAAAGCATATGATTTCCCCGCAATAATACATTTCATTTTTTAGTTTTAAGGAATAAATAATTCTTGGTATTCTCATGAAGGAAGGAATGAATCAAGCACGATAAAATAAATAAACATATTTAAAAAGACATTATGCATATTTAATACATTTGGTCTAAAATATCCTTCAGAATAACCATATATACACCCTTATTCTGCGTTTCGATTACGTTCCCGCATTCAGTTACGCTCGAATCGAAAATAGGTATTCTACAAAAAAACCTAATCGAAAGAAAAAGAAGAAGAGAAGAGTATGTTCAAACCAGCTGCTTTGTTATGAAACGTATGAAATAGAAACATAAAAAACAAAAAAAATTGTAAACATTGTAATTGTTAAACTATAAATACATGTTTATCAATAAACATTGATAAATACATGTATTGGAACTAAATATTGTGGAAGCTATAATTAAATAAACTTATGAGTTAAGTGCGGAAAAAAAAGAAAATAAGCAACAGACTAAAAGCAAACGGTATTTGTGGCCAAACTATTCCAGCGAGAGGAATCCTGAAGCGCCGGAGCGAAATTTTTATTTTCTACACATCATTTAAATTATTATTATTAAAATGTCTCCAGTTTTTTTGTGGCCCTATTGCGTTAAGTGCATATGGAACTTCTTCCCAGAATGCCTATACTTATAATATCCAGACGCAATAAATATCAGCCTTCGTTGCCATTATACTAACCTGCAATAAATTAAGTAAAGCTTTAAAATTACAAAAAAAAAATGTTACAAAATAAAGTTATAGCATTTTATACTCACATTTTATTAAATTTTACACTTTTTTAACTACTAAAACAAAAATCGAAAAACTTTCCGCTAGCAAGTAAACAACTTGAAAAAACGTAGCTACGATCGTAACGCAGAATACATACAATCGAAAAAGAAATCGAATTAATACGGGGAACGGAACGCAGAATAAGGGTGTTTATTTTTGGAACACTTGCCACCGATCAAATGCAAACGACGTAGACAAATATTATATTTGTCGGCGTATGTGAAATAATAACATCTAAGACAACTTAAAAAAAATAATACCACTAATGGAACTCTATCTTTTTCCTTTCCCTATGAACACAATCAGCCCAATTATAAACAAAAATTCCGTGCGAGTTTTTTCACTTTTCCCTTTTTTCCAATTATAAATTTTTCCCCTTTTGATTGACTGCGGAAAGTGAAAAAATCCGGGGGAAAAAAGTAGGTATTCTAAATTATGAAATAAAAATTATATGAAAAAAAAACAAAAAAAAACTCCCTTCAAATTGCGATGATGCCACTTTTTTATAATTTTATTCCTACGGAATTCATAATTGGAGAAATCTTTTCTCGAGAAAAATTTTTTCCGTGGGAAAGAAATTCCGTAAGAATATTCATAATTGGGCTGAATGTGAAATTTTTATTCAGGTGAAATTTTTTTTTTGACCCGAGGCAATTGAGCTGTCACCTGCATCGTGTTAAAAAGAATGTTACTTTAAAATTTATTTACCGATTTTATTCTGAAATTATTTTTTATCAACCTAAATTTTTTTATTAGATGAAAAATACTTAATTATATGTTAATTCCACTATCAAAATCAAAGTGCACAAAACAATGAAAAAATTTCACATTTCACGCCAAAAGAAAACATTCATGATAAGGGGAATTTGTTCTGAAAAAATTTCATGTGAAAAATAATTCGTGAAAGGGGTGAATGTATAAGACATACAAATTCGAAGAATTTTCGAATCGAAATACATAATAAACCCCCAAGGCCATTAATGTAACGTACGCTTGAAATAATCAAAATGCCTGAATTTAGTTGCTAAAATATCAGTTTTTTGTCTTTTTTTTATTTTAATGTTGTAAAAAGCTATAAATATTTCTACATAGTATGTCTTTCCTCATTAACTCATTTTGATAGGCGTTTTAAGGCTTTTTAAATTTTTTCAGGCGTGGTTGACACAATCATAGAATTCTCCATACCTGCAATTATTTTAATTGGAATTTAAAAATTTAATGAAAGTTAATAATGAAAGTTAATAAAAATCTTATCACAATTTGTAGGACCTCAATTAAATGTTAAAATAATAATATTTATTTGGTAGCGTCAAAGTCGTTCTACCTTTCATTCTACTTAGAATACATATGTACAAGTTTGTCTTTCCGTTTATAATCTCTAATTTTTTTTTTTTTGCTAGTTTTCTATATCCTTATAGGTATGCTACCGATTTAACTATGTACACTAGCGCTGTGTTGTTGCAAAGGAAAACTTAATTTCAACAAAAATTTTGGAAATCATGTCCTTAGATGCAGCATGCAAGACACCACGCCTATCTCTGCTTCTTCCATATTATTTAGAACACTAAAGTAACTCCATTAAAAAAAACAAATACATGGGGCGATAGAAAATTAAAAAAAATAAGAAAAAAAACATCAAGTGAAAAAATTTGCGCTCGCCCATATTTTCCAACCTCTAAACATCATTAAGAAGCTTTTGATGAGATCTTTAAGGAAATACTAAAAATTTTTAAAAATGATAAACCCATTAAGAGCCGATGACATTCTTATGTAAAATTATGTATATGAAGTACTTAATTTTTTGTCACCCCAATATTTGCTTTTTTGATTGGAGTTACTTCACTATATTAGATTTACAAAGATGGTGAAGGGTATATAAGATTCGGCATGGCCGAATATAGCACTTCTACTTGTTCCTTTTTTTATTTTGTATTGAAAACTGAAAGTTCAGAAAAACCCAACCCAACAAAAAACTTACAGATTTTTTGAAAAAATATGCTCACATTCCTAAACGTTTTAAATATATAGTCAAAGAAATATTTATTATATAAAAAATGAAGATCGTAAAATAATTACTAGACAATTACATTTATTACTTAAAATAAAAAAATTATATCTCCCTAAAAAATGCAATAGTTTATAACAAATATTTTGAATATCTTTTTTTTAAAAACGCTGTTGAAAATTCTGTTGCTGTTGATTGAACATCATTTGTTGTGCAGCAGCGGCCTGTTGTTGTTGTTGCTGTTGTTGAGCGGCAACAGCAGCAGCTGCTGCAGCCGCTTGCTGTTGCTGTTGGTGATGAAAATCTTGTTGTTGCTGGTGAACCTGCTGTGATTGCTGTGGACCACCAGGACCTGAAAGACGTACACGTTTAGCATTAGGTTCGTGTTGATGTTGTTGCTGCTGTTGTTGTTGTTGTTGCTGCTGTTGTTGCTGCTGCTGCTGTTGCTGCTGCTGTTGTTGTTGCTGACGTTTATTGTCCGATTTATCCTCTTGATCATCATCAGTAAGGAACTCACGTTTTGGATAAGGTATTGCACAACCGGCAAAAACATCTTGTGTGGGGAGGGGATCTTCCTGAAAGTACGGATCTTGCATGGCTTGTTCAGAAGTAATACGTTTGTTGGGATCCATAAGCAGAAGTCTTTGGAGCAAGTGAAAGGCTTTACTATCAGGCTTAATTTTATGACGATCCATATATTTGGCCAGCGAGCACGTTGAGTACGAAGAACGTTTAAAGTCCTTAGTCAGCGTATGATGTTCTGGCATTTTCTTAATATCTTCCCAATCCTTGTCCTGAGGAAAGCCCATAACATTGAATATACGATCTAACTGATCGTGATGGTAGGGATTACTTGTCTTAATATCTTCTTGGCGACAGTGGAATATGGGCTCTGAAGTTAGCAACTCAGCAAAAATGCAGCCAATAGCCCAAATATCAATTGCTTTTGTATAGTGACGAGCACCCAACAAAAGTTCAGGTGCACGATACCAAAATGTCACTACCACAGGATCTAAATCAGCCAGAGGTTTAAGCGGTGCATTAAATAGACGAGCGAAACCCATATCAGCAATTTTAACTCGTCCTCTTTCTGGGCCATCACCCATTACTAAAATATTAGCAGGTTTTAAATCACGATGCAACACCCAGTTACTATGCAAATAGTGTATACCATCCAATATTTGATACAATAAACTCTTAACCATACCCTTGGGTACCACTACTGGCTTTTTTGCAGCTTTAGCCGCCCGATGGAATTTAATTATATGCCACAAATCATGTTCGGCATAATCGATTAATAGAAAAACTTTGCGGTCAGTGTGAGATAAAAATACTCGTATTAGTGTTATAACATTTTGATGCTTTAGCTCTCTTAGTAAGGCAATTTCACGACAAGCAGACATAGATAAACCGGTACCATCTATCTGTTTTAAGGCATATTCTTTGCCATCAGAAGTCTCTTTCCACTTGGCTTTGTAAACGTGGCCATACGTCCCACGACCAACCTTACAGCCCTCGTAATTAAAGAGATCTTCCACTTTTGTTCGCTCTTTTTGTGTTTTCATTTTAAAATCGTAATCCATTTCTTTAAGATATAAATGTGTCTTCTTTCAATTAAATATATAAATTACCAAATCAGTTTTTGTTTATTTACTTTGCGGCAAGTGTTGGAAAACGCCAAAAAAAAACAGCTGTTATACAAGGATGCTTAGCACAGTACTATTAAAATCCTACTTTAAGTGTTTTCAGAAACATGGCGTCTATAACTAACTTCACTTTGGTATAATATTTAAGACAAAAAAACCCGTAGATGTATAAAAAAATAATATCAGTTTGATGTTCACATATATCGGATTGAACTCAACTAATTAGTATATGATAGCTGTTCAAATAAACAAAATATTTACGAGCACGAATTATACAAACAGGTTTTTTTAACTTAAGAGTATTTGTAGCACTGACTACATAAATCATAAAAGGTCTTGAGATTATCCATCAAATTTAAAACAATAGTTATTCTGTCTAGTTTTTTCATTATTTAATTAATAGTTTCTATTTGTTTGTTGTCAGTTCGAATTTCTTTAAAAGCTACATTGACTACAAATAGTATTACATTGTAAGTTTGTTCGTTTTAATACAATTACTTTATTTAAAGCGAAAGTCAGTACAATTGTTACATATTTACTTGCTTATCCTTGCAAGCAAAGTGTTTATTAATTTCTTTACATTTGAGAGAGTAATTTAAAAATTTTATGCTTTACTTTCACTTCTCTAGTGTACAAAGACAAAGAACGACGTTAATCGTAATGCTTTGAAATCATTTACTTATTAGTTAATGATCATAACCTTGTTTGTTCAACTTATAATCAATGAATCGTTTTCAATAAAAAGCATTTATAAGTAATTATTGAAAATAATGGTCATTCTTAAGATATTAGCATATTTTATCATACAATGCTAATAAAATTGACATTTAATTAGTCTAATTAATTAACAACTTTTAAACAATTATACGCTATTTAAAATTTTTAATAGTTTTACATTTTTAGGATAATCAATTTTCGATTACGATAATCCTTACGAACTAGTAAAAGCCCCTATTATACATTTTAAATTTAATTAGTGCGTTAGAACTAAATAATATTCAATCAAATTTTGTTAATTAAACGGCACTCTAATTTGGAATTTATGCTATTCCTTAAGAGTGTTATAAATTGTAATATCTAAACCAGATTTAGATTACATATTACTTTTCTGCATTTAAGTTCTATTTTGTTTTATAAAACAACTTCAGGAGGCATCAAATGGACGGATGTGCTTTTTGCTAATATACCATATAAAGACAGCGGCCAATAATCATAGAAACTTACTAAGGTTGGCTTCTCTTAGAAACTTCTTTCATTTTGATACTTGTTATAGTATAATCAAAAATTAAGTATATGTTCAGTTGAACTAGGTGACACATCAAATATAAAATATCTTTGATCATAATTTGAAACGAAATACGGATAAATAGGTTAGCCCTTTTTGATCTGCTGCTAGTATTTTTTTTTTTAATAAAAAAAGTAAATTTTTTAATTTGAAATAACAAAAATTACGTAAATTTATCCACATTGTTAAAAAAAAATTGTAAAATAAATTTATTTCAACAGAAAAACCAATAATGTTAGTTTATGTCATAGAATTGTTTTAATAAAGTCGCTACTAAATTGATTAAAACAACTTCAGGCAGTTTCAAATTTTAAACCGACTTTTAACTGTTAAATAAACTTTTACGTGTTTTTAGTACACAAAAAGTCCCCCTCGAGAAAACTGTACTTAACTGCTTAACCATAGGGTAAAATGTCATAAGCATTTGGCTTACGGCATTACCACAAATAAAATGAAAGAACTTTTGCGTTTAAACGTAAACAATTTTTTTTATGGCTTCTAACTTTTCTGCCCTAAGTTACCGATTTTTGTGATCTAAAATCTAGTTTAGAAAAAAGTCTATCTTATTAATCTAAGCCCGCATACCAAAAATAACTCCGTCGAGGTTCTAGGTTTAACGCTAAAGTCAGCTACCCATGTATACAATAAAATCGCTAGACTGACCTGAAAATACTTTTAAACACAACAAACCAAATCCTTACCCTACGTCTTCACTGGCCTTCAAATTGGAATGAACATATTGTTGCAAATGAATTCGGCTAATGTAGACTCACTGTTCATGTTTCATCTTCTATGTGCAACCGTCATTAGCTGAACATTTGTATGAGCAATGATGTTCGTTTTCAAGTATGACTTTTAGTATGATTTCTTAATTTCGAATAAACGTCATCTATTAATGAACAGTGCTAACACTCTCTTCCTTATTACGGCCAGGTTTCACTATCATACACAATTCTGTTTTACTTTAAAACTTGTTTCAAAATAAATATTTTATGAATTATTTCAAAAGACTAAAATCGTACAGATCTGCCAAAAAGTCTGTCACGAAGATACACTTTTACACTACACTATTATACATTTTGAGCACACATGCAATTTTTAACAGAACGTTATGTCCATGTCTTGTTGAATTCAATGTCTCGTGAAGACGTAGGTTAAGAGCATGAAAATGTCTGATAATAGACGATTTAGGTTTATTTCTGGAAACAAAAGAAATCCATTAATGCAACGGAACACTATTTACTTCTTGATTAAATTGGTAATTAAAACAATTTGTTTTTTATTTTTTAGTATAATATTCTCTATATTTTTAATATTTTTTTTGTAGTTTTTTACTTTACTTTTGACTTGTAAGTTTCATGTTTCATTTTTATTATTTAGTTTTTATTACTTTCTTTTCTATATAATTTATAATAATTTAAGAATTTCATCATTTAATCTAAATATTTCAGTTAATAATACAATATAATAATAATCGTTCATTAATAATAATTTTTAATAATAATTCATTAACCATGTTTTGTTGTTTTTATTTTATTTTAGTTTTTCTTAATGAGTTTTTTATTATAAAGTTTTTATTTTCCTTTATAATTATTCATATTTTTCGGTTCTTTCATTTAATATTTATAATAAATGAATGGTAGTCGTAATGGATGATACTGTTCTCTTCGCATTAAAAAAAATGTATGAATATATATTAATTTTTTAGTTGTAAATAATTGAGTGATTAATAAACATAATTTTATTTATTTAAAAATAAATTATTTTGAATATATTTTAACTTATGTTATGTAATTAAAGATAAACTACAAATGTTAACAAGCTTTGGTTTTTTATAACTAAGAATTAAAACTTTATTAAGCTGGAAATTGCTTTCACTTGTTATTAGCTTAAGTGCGAGAATATACTATTAGCCTAGCATTTTTCAGCTTCTTGAGACAAAAAGTTTGGGACAGTTTGGAACCCTGATATTTATATTAAAATTGTTTACAGAGCTGTATTAAGTATTTGAAATTTTGTTACAGTTTGAAAATAAATCAAATGTATTGTGTTATTTACGTATTATTGGCTGTTTAATATATATTTTAATTGTATGTATGTCATTACATGTTACTAATGCATATAATTGTGCGTAATTATTATTATTTTTTTAATTTTTTTTGTTTGAAATAAAAATTTGTATATATTTTTTTTTTAATAAAATGCCTGAAGTTCCGTAATAATAATATAATTCATTATTTCATGTAAGTATATGACAATTGTTTTAAAAAATTAACAAACAAAAGTAGTATTATTTAAATGCATTATTATATATTTTTAGGAACTTCTTTAAAAAAAAAAATTGATAATTTTTTCATTCTCATTTTTAACTATGTTCTTATGCATATAATAAAAAAATGTTTTATTTTAAACAAACTTTTTTTATAACTTATATTAAAAAAGGTGAAGAGAAGGCAGTTATAAGTTATAGTTTTAAAAGTTTTGTCAATTTTATAAAATCAAATATTTTTTTAAACAAATTTTCATCTCTTAAACATGTCCTGTTGCATTTTTAACGATTGAATTTAAGTGTGACAATTCTATTAATTTTCTTGATTATACAATTTCTTTTGCATTTTGTTTGCTTTAGGGTTATTCTTAATTCTTTGCAGAAGCATAAGTTTTTAAAATATTTTTTTTTTGTTGTATAAGAAATTTGAAAGAATTTTTTTTTGTGATATCTGATAAAAATATATTTTCTGTAAAAATATTTTAATATATGTATATCTGTTGTTTTTTTCATAACTTATTTATATGTTTTTTAACTGCCGATAATTTTAATTAAAGTATGTTTGTATCTGTTTGCTGATATTTCTTTTAGTGTAATCGTTTATAGTGTTATTAATTTTTACATTTTTTTTCCTTGTCGGGTTTTTTTAAGTATGTATTTATTTATGAATTTTTCTCACTTAAATCTTTTACATTACTGTTTCTATTTTCTTTAGTTTATTTTAAAAATTTTAACATATTTTTTATATAATGTTTTTTAGCTCAGTCTTTTTACTAAATGTTTTTGCATTTTTCTTTAAATCTACTTTTTATCAAGTTTCTTATACTGTTTTACCGATCTAGAAAAAAAAACATTTTATTCTCTTGTAAAACAAACAAAATATTTAAACTTGCATTTCATATAGTATTTATTGCAGTGTATCTTTAAAGCGAAAAAATAATGTACATATAAGATGAAATCACATGTGAAATTTTTTGAGGGGAATATTCAAAGGCTGCAGATATAAAACGATGTTAAATATTATGAAAATAGATGTATTCTATGCAAAAATAATAGAAATGGTACTAGTCGTAGCTACCAGACTTAACGATTTGTCGTCATGATGACGATTGGCATGTTGACGATTTTTTTAACTGTAAGAAATATAAATTTTGCAGATTGATATATGTATTTAATTTAGTTCTTTCATTCATTTCTCACTCTTTTAGAGTAGAAATTCTTAAACTATGTACTTTAATGAAATAAACGCGTTTTATAAACCATGTACATGGTACGTTATGAATAGCTGATATATAATCGTGTATTATGTAACTAGCACTGACAGCAAATTAACTAAAACAGAGAACTAATCAAAACGTGGCTTGAAGTTATATTCTGAGAAGTGCAAAAAAATCAGTAAACAAAAGCATCAAAGGTTAAACAAAATGCGAAACTGGTTTATGTTTATAAACCGGTTAATAATTGGTTTATGATTTGTAACGGAAAACATAATTAAAACCAGAAAATGAACTCGTTAATCGCCATAAAGTATCTGTAACCTGTTTGTGGCTCAAATGTTAATGGGCTATTTGCACTAAAGGCGAAGTTTGATATTGCAATTATATTCTCCCTTAGTTCCCGTCCATATATGCGATTTTTGTTTCTGCTTTTCTGTTTTGTTTTCGAATGAAAAAACCGAAGTGAATTGCAAGTACATAAAATAGTATACCCGCTTCTACTCGTCTTTCCTCTCTCACGCACAAACTCAAGAATTGCGCAACAAAAGTTGCAAAGTGTGAACGAGGACTTAGGGATTTTGTAATGGGAATGGCGGCAGAAAAAACGCAATATTTTGTTGTATTGTAAATCACAATGATAAACAAGGGATCGATCAAATAATTTCTTGTTATGTTTTATTTTAACGATTTGCTTTACATTTACATTACAGTTATGATTGTGAGTAACTTTTTGTTTACGATAGTTATTGCTCACTTCTAAAAAATTAAACCTTGCATGACCTTTTTTGTAAGCTTTAGCTAATGACCACTTGACGCTTAACGCGTCTATTTTAAGCCTAGTTACACAGTACAGAAGCGAAGAATTCATTTGCCCCTAAATACGCAAAGGTCTACTTTGTAAAAACCATAAGCGGCATGCAAGCAAGTTAACTTAATTTGGTACCCAAAAATGTTACTTTCCTTCGTGGCAAAAAAAAAAAAAACAAAAAAATTGCTTTTAGTCAGTTTTAAAGAAATCTGTGCCAGAGTCTTAGAAACGTTTTTAAGGCTGGTCTACCAACTTTTAAACATGAAAATAAAATTACTACTACAAGATAGGAATCTGCTGTCGTATTAATTACCGAGTTTAGTTCACTACGAAAATAGTGTCGCCTCTATAGGAAATACTATTTTGCAATAACAACGAGGATCTTTATTGTTGCTTTGAAATTAAAAATGTCAAAAAACAAAGAGAAATAAGAGATAAATGCTCGAAAATCGCTAATAAACCACGACGACGTTGTAAAAAGTAAACACATTTCCAACTTCAAGGCAACAATAGAAAGCCATGCTGGGCTAACGACACTACCTAAAAAATAAATGTATCTTAATCCCTCCTATTTCCTCTACAAGGCGAATTAAATACTACATAGGTGGCCGCACGGCTATAACAATCTAATGTAATTTTGTTGTTGCAGAGCACCACGTTGATGTTTAAAATAGTTGACTAAACAAGAGGAAGCCGAATTTAATTTATCCTTTTATCACGATTTGGTACTTTAAATCAAGTTGTAACAGTTGGTTTCTTTCTTCTTCATGTGCAGCAATACCTATTTCATTTTTTAATTTTTTGGTTTTAAAATTTAATTTTATAAAATTAAATTTTTTTACTTATTTTACATTTTTTGAAAATTTTAAATTATTTAAGAATTTTGACAAGATATAACATAAACATAAATCAGCTGGGCTATTAATATCACTTGTAAATTAATGCGCCTTTTTTCCTGTACAAATTCTTAAAGTTGCCAGATGTGTGCAAGACATTAAATTATAAACAAAATCAAATTTGCTTGTGACAACAAAATCTGTAGCCTTTGCTAAGGGCATTCTGAAAAAAAAACTATATCAAATTAATATATTCAGTCCCTAAATGAAAACCTTATTTTTGTTTTTAGTTTGTAGCGCCGAAAATTGACTTTGCTTTTTTATTGTATGAAAATTTTTATTTGATTTTTATGATGTTTTTTGTTTTAATGTGTGATGATTGATATTCTTTCTTTCTTTGTTTACGCGGCATAAATTATGGAGTTTTTATTTATGTTTCGTTTGATTTTTGTTGTAGTTTTATTTAATGTAAAAGAATTAAAGTTTATTTATATGTTAAGTGATAATATTATTTTTTCCCTTTTGTTGTGTTTTTATACTAAAGAGTTTTTGTTTTGCGTTTTCTATTATAATTATTTTTTAGTTAAAAGTTATTTTTGTTTTGCTTTTCCTTGTTAATAATAAATTTTATTTTTATTATTATATTATTTAAAAAACTGCTAATTATTTCTACAAATGCAAAAGTTTTTTTCATCTTTCTTTCATGTTGTGATGTTTTTTTTAGCATTTTTCTTTCAATAACGATACTAAAAATTGTTAAAGGTTTCAATGTGAAATATGATTTTTTATGTTTAAGGATTTTTTTTACAAGTGTTGCTTATTTAAAAACTAATTAATTAAATGTTATTTGGAAGTATGTTGGATGTTATAAACAACAAATTATATTTCTTTCTTTCATTTTTTGTGATTTACGTATAGTTTAGAAAAAATTTGTTAATGAACTCCAAAAAAATATGAAAAGAAGGTGTTTTTTCAAATAAAAAAAGAATGCTTGTTGGTATTATTCTGAAGAAGTTTTTTATTTACAATTTTTTTTAGCATTAAATGAATTTTTTATTGTTAGTTTATATGACTCTTGTTTTCTAATAAATTGTAAAATCTTAACAAAACTACATAATTTAATGATTAGTTTTTATAATAAAGAAATTGTTGTTATATTAATAATATTATTTTGTAAATATTATAAATTAGATTTTATTTATTTTAAATACTCTACTGCTCTACTAACAATTTTTTGTTTGTTTGCTTATTTTTTTTAATGATTTTGAAACTTTTTGTCTTAAATAACTTAGATTTATGCTGTATTATAATTAAGTAAAACTCTAAAGCGATTAATGATTTTGTTGTTATGGTTTCTGTATTTATGTAAGTAGTTTTCAGTTTTATTTTTAAATTATTTTATAAGTTTTTATATAATATTTTAATGCATAAAATCTACTTACTTGATAACTAATGCTAATTGATGTATGTTTTTATATAATTTTCTTATTTTTTTCTTTAATTTATTTGTTTAAGAAGCACTTGAATATATATCGTTTTATGAAAAAAGTTTATGTTTTATATATTTTTAGTTTATATATTAATGTAGTATATAACTTTGAAAAGTTTTTAACTAATTCGAAAAAGGCTGAAAAACAAACAAACTTTTCATAACAAAACAAAAAAATAACACCAAAAAAATCGTAAAATTAAACTTACACAAATTTCTGTTTGTCAACACTTTTTAGAAAAAACCGCAAGAAAAATATGCTCAAAGTATATTTATATTAAGTATATGCAAGTCAACACAAATACAAAATTTCATGTATTATGTCAAAAAACAGTTCAGAGACGGCAAAGTGGGTAACATTTTATAATTTTTCTAACTAAAAAATTAATATTAATTTTACTTAATTATTATAAAAAAAGTAAGAGAATGACCTTTTAACGACTATATTAATGTAAATTTAAACAAGAATTCAATAAAAGGATATTCAATGCAACTTGAGTTGGAAAAGTGTAATTTGAATATTTCGTTTACCATCCCTGATAGATCATAATAAAAATTAAAATAAACACGTAAAAAACAAAAGAAATGTATAGTAAAAGAAAAATTAAAATAAATTTAAACAAATTTTGACACAAAACATGATAAACACGAACACCAATAAAACTATCAGCTGAACTCCTGCATGTACTTGTTATAGATATACTTTGAATATGCTGACTGTGTGACAGTGTTGGATAATTGAAATAATATAGCTTTTTTACAAAGCTTGGAAAATTTAGTTTGGACTATGAGATTTATAAATATAGTATTTATATAATGAAATTCTTCAAACAAAATTGTATAACGCAAGGCAAATTGCTTAGAATCTTGTATAAATTATGCAACAAGTCCCAAAATTGCGAATTGAAATTAAAAGGAAGGAAAACTACTCTCTTAAGTTGGCTTGAAAACACCTTTAAGTCTCTTTGGAATATTGTCAAATCAACTCTTTATGAATTATTAAAAAGGTTAAAAATTTTGAAACTAAAATTCTAAGATAGTGGCGGAATATATAGTTTCACTACAAAGTTTTTTTAAACTTTTTCTTGAAAATAATTTTTTTTTTAAATATAACATATATAACTTTCTTTGTTTGGATAATGGATAAACAAATTTAAAATGTACTTGACTATTCAGTGTGTAAATATTTTAAGTTGAACCACAATTCCAGGGACTATTTTTAACACTTATTTTCGCACAAATGTTCGGTTTATAAAGTGGTAGATGCAGTCTACTATTAAACTGCTTTACGTTTTTGTTTGAATTGGTTTTTATAAGACTTAACCATGGCGAAATAATACAAGTGGTCTCGATGGCGAATTCATCAATTTCGCTAAATGTAAAACTCCATACATAAAAAATATGTATAATTTTTTTTTAATATGGTCTTTGACATTTAGCAATTACGGCGAAAATTAATGAATTCGCCATCGAGATTACCTAGTATTATGCTTCTCAAGGCTTGTTCAAAGAAAAGTTAAACTTGTGATTTTTTTACTCCTTTTTTATAATTTTTTATAATATATGATGAAATTAAAAATTTAAATGTTATGAAAAAAAATTAAAAGTATATCAACTCATTGTGATTTTGAATTTAAATGACTTTATTAAAATCAAAAAATTATAAAAATTCTTTAAAATTTATTGCAAATTTAATGTTCTTATTTACAGTAAAATTTTATTTTTAAATAAATTAAATCAATTTATAAAGTAAACGATAAAAGTCATTCGTTTAAATAAAAAGATCCTTCTAAGTAGCATTTAAATTAAATTTATAATTTTTTTATTAAAAAAGAATTATATAAAAATTACATTTGCACTTACTCTAATCCATGCAAGCAGTTATAAAAAAATATCTTTGGTAGTTATAAAATAAATAAATAAAACTATTTAAGAAAAAAGTAATATGAAGATATTTTACTGTATGACTTTAGATGTTTCTACGCTTTAATACTAGTATTTGTTTTTAAATTAGCAATTCGACATCATTCTTTTTTTAGTTTTAATATTCAATCTAAATATAATACAAAAGTACATATCGTATTTTATTTGATCTCTCAAATCACTATTATCAAACTTTTTAACTTGATTTTTTTTAAATAAAGTATATGTGCTTGTTTTGTGTATAAATTTTATTTTGCTTTTGTATGTATAAAATAAAGTGTTAATTTAAATCACTTTTTTTCTACAATTCAAATCTTTCAAGTAGTATAAAGTAAACCGATTTCTTATTAGTTAATTTTATTTATATTTTTTTACAAATTTTATGTTTTTTATAAAATAATTTAAGATGATCGGTTTGTGAAAACAATTTTATTTTTGTTTTCCATAGTTTATAAAGTATATGTAAGAGTTTATCTTATTTTATATGTACAATTTGTTATTTTAACAATTTTTTTATATTTAATAATTTTTTGTAGTGTAAAAATATTTTTTTAATTGTTATATAATATTAAAACAAAAACAAAGCTAATTTATACGTAAGAGTGCATTAGACTTTTTTTTTGCTTTCAAATATACTATATAGTATCTACTATGCTTATATATTTTAGATATATATAAAAATTTGTACCAAATCACATTTGATTTTTTGCAAAATAAAATAAAATGAAACAAGAAAAAATATCATGAAAGTTAAAAGTCTTTAAAGGGACTTTCTTTTTACAGCTGTAAATTAGAAGTCTTTTAAGTATTTTTTAATATATATTTCCATATTGTAAGTTCTAAAAAATTTTTTTATCTTACTTAATGATAAAACGAGTCTATTGCGTTTTACGAACGCTTTTCAACACTATCAAGCAGCAGTGTTGTTATGTCGGCGTTTTAATAGCATAAATAGATCTTTTGGCTGCTTAATTCTTATGAAAATAAAAAGGAACAATGTGTAATAAAACAATTAAAAATTACATTTAAACTAAATTAATTGAAGCCTATAAAGACCTAAAGATCGTTGTAGTAAAGAAAAAATGATTTGCATTCAACAAATGTTTAAATTTTGGTTATAAATTTAAGAAACATATAGCAGTGTTACTATAAATTTACAGTTAAAAAAAATTTTAAAATATTTAGTTGTATGTGACAGATATACAAAATATATGAATTTTGTTAAAGTGTTTTTTCAGTACAAAATAACAGTGAACAAAAAAGCCAACGAGTAAAAAAGAAAAAGAACAATTCGTCTTCAAATTGCGTTATAGTCATGTTCAATAAACATTAGGGCCATTGCACAATAAACAACAATAATAAAATTTTGTAAATTCTCTTGTAATGATACATAATTGTAACAATAAGTTGAGCGAAAAGTTATCAGCTCTGAAATCATTCCCATTAATTCAATTCGCTTTGACTACAGAAATAAAGTCTATTTTCAATTGACTGAAATTCGACCAAAATAAACAAAATCATTTTGGGAAGATTTTTCACTCTTCTAAAAACGTACTAAAAACAGTATGCTGATCAAAGAAAATTAAGGGCCCATCTATAATGTGCATAAGGTGATTTAAGTAAACTTAAACAACTGTGCAAATACATTAAATTATATGTGGCAAACTATAATGTACTTAAGAAAACTTTTCGTCAAGTTTCGTCAAATGTACAAAACTGATCGTACTTTCCGTACGGAAACAGCTGATTGCGCCTTGTGTTATACATTCATAAAAAAAACTTTTATTGAAGACCTACAGTGTTAAATTTTTAGCTTTTTAATTTAATAGAAAATGTAGAAAAAATAAAATTTTTCGTTTCTTGTTGGCCACAAATTGAAAAACAGAAAACAAGTCTTAACATCTTTTATAGAATATTTGAACCAATAAACAAAAAATTTAAATATATATTTGAATATTATTAGATATATAAAATATGTTCTTTAAATGCCCTTTTTGTTTTAAAATTTTGTTTAATTATACAGAAAATATTTTTAGCAAAATTTCAAATTCAACGTAAGTGTACAATTGTGGCAAATTAGTTACCAAGTTTATGTAAGTACATTATAGTCAATAAATTTTTTTTAATGGGGTACATAAGCATTTGACAGGCTTTTCGTTGGGTTTTTGGCTTGAGCTAACTTATGCATATTATAGTTGAGCCTTAATATTATTAATATTGTTAATATGTATTTCAGTTTTGTTCTTTTAGTTACAAAGAACTTGAAGAATTCTATTTTTTCTATTCAAATCAGCTATTGTTGTACTGAAATGAAATAAAAAAAAAAACAAAAAGGATTTAAAGGAACAACTAGATAACTTTACAATTGTTTAAAAGTTTTTACCAACAATTTTGTTACATTAAGTAAAAAGAAGTTGGTATAGTTTATTAAAATTATCTTAAAACCCTTTTTTGTTAATAAATCGTATAAATCATTTGTTTTAAATAAAAAAAATGCTTTCCAATTAAATGTTATTATTATTAAAAGTTTTTATTTATTTAAATTGTTTTTAACTTAAAAAATCACGCTTTTATTAACACAATAAAATAAAATAAATAATACAACAAAATGTAAAAGTAGAAAAGAAGCGAAAAGTAAAGACTAAAAAGCTTTATTTGTTTTTAATATGTAATAATTATTTCCCTTTCTTTTAAATATGGCACATAATTTATTTAATTTTTATGTAAAATAATTGCAATAGCATTTATCCACTTTTAATTAATCAACGTTTGTTATTAAAAAGACAAGTATACAAGTTTACTCCTTATATTTAAAGGAAAAGAAAATTGCAAAATTCTACTTAAATTCTAGAGTTTTAAATTAAATTTCTAAATATTAAATAAATTAAAAAAAAGAAATTTTAATTTTGAGTATACAAAACGTACTTACAAAGTATCAACAAATTTAAAACAACAAAATTTATTTATTTTTATAATAATTTTAATAAAGTTTCTTAAAGTGGCAATTGTACGAATATGATAAAAGAAAAAGGCTGTTAACAAAATGTATTGTTTCAGATGAAGTGAAGAATAATTAAATTAGAAGCCAAATATTTTTAAAGATAATAGTTTTGCACCTACACATAGGTATTCGAGTTGCATTCGATTATCGATCTTCGCTGGCTAACAAAAATCGATTGTCAAATTCGTATTATAAGTTGGTAGCACTGTCGAAAATTTCACTGTGCAACGATTTTTCAATCAAACACAATTTTGTTGTGTTTTACAATACCACAAAACAATTTGGTGGTGTCAAAGTTAAGTCGACTCGTAGACAACCAAACTGAGTTGAGTTGAGAACGACAATAGAGGCAAAAATAATTTGTGTTTGTTTTTAATATCAATTTGTAAAAGAAATGTTCATTTACACTTAGAGAAAACAGCAGTTGTATAAAAAAACTTACAACGAAACTTACATTCTTTAACTTATATTCTTTGAATATATAAATGAATAAACTGTTCCTTAAAAGTGTCTTACACATGGTCTAGGCCATAATACTATGTTTCCATGGAGTCCAATATTCTTGCTTCGCTCTCTTATTCATGATTCAAAGCTCAATCACGACCGAATCAACGTGCTTCGCCATATAAAATCTTGAGAGCGAAGTAGTTATTGTAAGACGATTCAGTTTAAATCTACTTGCGAAGCATGAACAATTTCTGTCTTCCCTAATTTTTATCACAAGTTTATCTGAACTAGCTGTTTGTAAATGTAAACAAAAAAAAGGATACAAATATTAAAAGTGCTGTGTAGAAATGTGTTAATATAAAAAAATAATATATTATAATTTTAAATTCAATTAATTACAAATACAAAAATTTAAACGAAAAATGTAATTTAAAACAGAAGTCAATGCGAAGCATGTTGTATGTGTCGTGGAAACTGTATGTTTCGCAATAATAATTCAGAGAGCGAACCAAGTGCTTCATTTTGCCGTGTAAACATGCTATAATGAACAATAAAGAATTAAGCTGCAAAACAATCGATAATATCGATAGTTTTAGCAGACTATCGATAGTTTGTCTTCGATAGCTATAGTATCCGATAGGGAGAGTTGCCAGAATTACCTTTTAAAAAATTCGATAGCATTGATAGTTTTTAGCAAATGATCGAAACTGTACTATCGAGAGTTTTTAAGCAAATAATCATCGAATATGTCGACTATCGATAGTTTTGCAGCTCTAATCAAGAACCTTCAACCTTAAGGCACAACGCACACAGTGTACTTGCTCCGAAATCTTATTAAAGAGTTCGGTTTACCTTTATTATCTGACATATATACGCTTGTAATATAAAGTCATTTAAATACAAAGTCATATTAACCATTCCGTAAACAACAGCAGAGTGATATACTCCCCGAAAAATACTACTTTTTTAACCATAGATGTTTTCATAACAGAGTGCCTCAAAATTATTTAAAATAAACGAATCTCTCATATTAGGATCTTTTTAAAGACTATTGTCATCGAAAATTTAACGTGACATCTCTAAATATTTTACATGCAGCGACAGGTTTGAAAATTAATTCACGCCACTACATATTTATTTTATGCCTGATAACAAAACTATCGTTGATCTAAGTTATTTTATGTGTGTTTTTTTTTTGTTAATTTCTTTTTAAAATATTTTCATTTAAATTAAATATTTAGTTTATAAAAGTCTATTTGGTTATAATAATAATAATAATAATAAATAACATTACTAATCTTAAAAAATGTGTATGAATGTGGTTGGTTATCGCTTAAAGTGTTTTTAAGATTTAATGCTTCTTTTTTATTTTAATTTTTATATAAATTTAAAGTATTTGTTATTGGTTTGTAAAAAACGCGGCTAAAACTACAGCTACTATTCGTATTATAAGACTCTGACTACCTTCTTATTAAATATGGGTTCTGGAAACTTTTCTTAATATTGTTTGTGTGTTATATGTATGTATGTTTATATAAAGTAAAATATACAAATTTTAATTACAAAGTTTTTTTTATAATTTAGCATTAACAATTTGTTTTTGTTTTTTACTTATTTTTTTAAAGTATTTTTTTTTACTTAATAACTGTCTCTTTTGAAATTTGCTTAGCAATATATAAATTTTACAAAGTATTTTATTTTATTTTATAGTTGTTTAAGCATATTTTTTTTTACTTTTCGTTTTGTCTTGGGCTTGATTTCTTTGTTTAGTTAAGTGTTTTAAATAGAATTCAGTTATTGTTTTTTTTTGTGTTTATTTATATATCCCTTAAAACTTAATGTGTTTTATTTAAAAATTTCCCATTTTTTTGTTGTAGTGTATGTTTATCTAAATTTTTTTTTAACTATTTTCTAAACTGTATATAATAATTGCATAAAATAAATTATTAATTAAAATGCGTTTAATTTTTATTTTAAAAATATTTTATAGTTTCAAAGACTTATTAATTTTTATATTATTTCTTGTCTTGTCTTTTAATTTATTTTATTTTTGGTTTGTTTTATTTATTAAGTTTAAGTTTTTTCTTTGAGTGTATTTTAATGTTGGTTGAATAACAAGATTTTTGTTTTGCTTGTTTGTTCTAATCGTCAAGTTAGCTTTTCATTTTACTTTTTTTTTTTATTTTTATAAAATAAAAAAACTGTTTTGTAAACTATTTTATATCAGAGAATATTTTATCATAAATTATATTGTATGTATTTACATTTGTAAATCCCAAACGATTTTATGCTTAATTTTAAAACTGATTTCTATTTAAATATTACTTTTTATATTGCCGGCGTGAGAAAAATTTCTAATTTTCTTTTTTTTACTTTATTTAAACGCTTTTAAAATATTTATTATTTATTAAAAATAAAACATATTTTTGATTAGGAATAAAATAAGTGTTTGAAGAGCATTATTGGCTGCATAAAAATTAATTTTTTTCTAAAACTATTTATTATTTAATAAAAAAAAAAAAAAAAAATAAAAAAACACAAGTTTGAAAAAGTGGCAACCAAAACTGTATTCGTATGCTGCGCATTCACAAAAGTATTTCCAAAGGAAAAATCATTAAAAAACTTTAACACAAAAAGCATATAATATTGTTTATTTTTGTTTTTATAAAGAGGGTTCTTAAAGACACAGAATAAAGGAAGGAACTTCTACTCTTTATTCTTAGGCAACTATAAATTAAGTTTTTACTTTATATTTAAAAAAATTAATTGAAAATTAAAAAATAACAAAAAATTTGATACTGCATATATATAATTTAATATAAAAATGACATCGGCTCTTAATGGGTTAAGCGTTTTTAAAAAAGTTTAGTATTTCCCTTAAGACCTTTCAAAAGCTTTATAACGGTACCCACATTGATATTTTAAAAAATTTGAAAATTTCAGAGCCCCGTAACTCGCAATATATGGGCGACGGCCAATTTTTTCATTGATATTTTTTTCTTAGTTTTAATTTTTCTCTATCGCCCCATATATTTATTTCTTTGATTGGAGTTAGTTTTTTGTTCAAAATAATGTGAAAAAATTAATTGGTATTTTGCCCGCTGCCTCGAAGGAAATGAACCGATCTTGCTGATTTCCAATAGTACCTGTTTCGAAACTATGCCTGATAGCATGTTTACACGGCAATGTGAAGCACTTGCTGTTCTAAAATTTTGTTTTTCGTTTCATTTTTAGTGTTTGTAATTAATAAAATTTTAAATTATAATATAATTATTTGTTTTTATATTAACACATATTCACACAGCACTTTTAATATTGGTTTACTTTTTTTGTTTACATTTATATACAGCTAGTTCAGATAAACTTGCGATAAAAATTAGGGAAGACAGAAATTTTTCATGCTTCGCAAGTAGATTCAAGCTGAATCGTCTCAAAACAAAATGCTTCGCTCTCAAAATTTTATATGTCGAAGCACGTTGATTCGGTCGTGATTGAGCTGTGAATCATGAAAAGAGAGCGAAGCAAGAATATTGGGCTCCGTGTAAACATAGTATGATCGATTGGCATGTTTGTTTTTCTCTAACAAATGTAGTGCCTCGGTAAACTTGATTTCAACATTAAAGCGGAACGACAAACGGACATCGCTCAATCGACTTTACTATACATAAGAAGTCAGAATATATACACTTTATGGGGTCGGATATGGATATTGTCGAAATTAAAAAAACGGAATGACAAAGGGCTTGTTCGGAAATGCATCACTGCACTGCATCTTATGCGCATGTGTGATTAGTTTGCGAGCCGATGTAAAACAGCTGCTACTGATATTTACTTGATGCGCAAACAAAAATATACTATCATTTGTTTTAAAATTTCAAATGCTTTAACATTATTAATGGAGAAGTTAATAATAATTTTATTTCTTGGTTTAAATGAAAGAAAAAATGAATAAAGGTGTGCAGTCGACAAGAGAAAAGAAACAAATGCAATTTAACAAAATAAAATTAATAAAGATCAAATGTATCAGCCATTTTTGGGATGCGAGTTTGACGTTTGTTTGTGCATCATATATTTCATTGATGCATTTCAGAACACATGACATTTGCAGTGATGCCAACTGATGCATTTTCGAACGTACTACATATCAGATGCATCGCAGTGATGCATTTCCGAACAACTCCAAACTTAGTTATATCCTTTTTCCACATTTTTGGTGAAGGGTATAAAAAGTGTGTAATAATTGGTGTGACTTTGACGCATACAAACTAATCTTTTTAAACCGCTACGGATAGATATTTAATGTGTACAATGAGCACGTTATTCAAATTAAAAGTTAAACTTGAAGATTGTCCCTGTAGAAGATATACATTCTCGTCTTAGAACCGTAAAAAATTATTAAATTATATTTAAAGAGTGGCCCATACAGAAAAAAAGTACCTTTAATAATTTGATTTCCAATAAGAAAAAATTGGATGCAATATGAATTGAAATCAAAAGACTGTAAAACATGGCTGACTTATAAAATGTATTAATACAAAGTTTGTATACAGTTTTGCTGCCGTATTGAAATCTTGTATATATACAAAGTTGCGACACAAAGCATCAATTTAGAAACTGATGTTCTAGTTGTTTGGTTGCAACGTTTCTAATACTTGTCTGCTAAATTTAGGAATGGTATGCATAGTAAACACGGCATTATGAAACACAATACACTGTGCGAATACAAAGCAACTGACGTTTGGGAAGTTAATTATAGCAGTTGGTTAAAAAAAAGATTTTTAAGAATCTAACCGATTTAAATATTTTTTGGTTTTAGTGGCACAAGTCGACCTAGTTTATTAATAAAAACATTTTTTATAGTTAGTTTTAACAAAACACAAAAAAAAACATCATTTATTTAAAATATTTTTTGAATTTAATAAAACCTGCTAATGCTCTTCAAATAATTGAAAAATTGTTCTCTTCTCAATAATATTCCTTATTTATCTCTCTTTCCGGCTAAAGTATTATCTTAAAAAATGTATTACTGTGTAAATATCTTTAAAACTTAAATTTAAAATAACGATGTACGAGTGTATCTCATACTGATGATACTAAGATGTTGTCAATAAATATCATTTTCATCCCAATCGACTGATTGTAGAACTAGTTTATCTAGTTCTTTGGAATCACCGGAACTACTGTTACGACGCCGGCGCTTACGATGTAAATTTGACCATTTTCGATTTAGTTGCACCATTTGTGGTGCTGCAAACATTGCGGCAGCAGCCGCACTTAATTTTGTCGGTGTAATGGCATTTGTGAGCGTGCTGCCCAGGGAAGTTGAATGAGTTTGTTGTTGTATGGAATTAGAACTAGAATTACCATTGGATGAGCTGATATTAAATTGTTCACGATTATTGTTAAAGATGTATTTACGAGCGTGAGGAGTATCGTGAGAACGTTGCGATTTTGGTGCCGTATATGCAGCTTGATGTTGTGGATAGCGTTGCGAAGAATTGTAAGAATATTGCTGAAGTTGTTTGCTGTAAGGAGTATCATAAGGTGGTGGTGGTGTTATCATTGCCATTGATGATGTGTCTTCTTCATTATCTTTTGGCAATTGTAATGGATGATTATCAGCTAATGCTTCACGAAAAAATTCCTCGTCTTCAACGACTTGCTCTTGTTCAAGCTGCTGCGGTTGGGCAACATTAAAATGAAACTCATTATCATAACTATAGTCTCCATTACAATTGGGATATGAGTAGGGTGGCATATAGATAATATCATCATCATCTTCATCGTCGTCATCGTCATAGTAAAAGTCTGGTGAGGATGGCAAAAAGTTATTCGTTGTTAAGGGATTTACTTGTACAGGTGTGGCAGGAACGGATTTAGCCAACGATATTTTATGTTTTCTATGCTTGTTGTTGCTACTGTTGTTGCAGTAAACTTTTTTTCTTTTTATTGTTATGTCATTTATTGGCTTTTGTTGTTTTTGTTTTTGTTGCTGTCTGCTGCTGGTTGTTGTTAAGGAAATTGTGGTTTTAGCAAGTCCATTTTTTGTTACTGTTGTTTTTGCAATATTGGCAGTGTTTAATTTTTGTTTCGATTTTTGCATTGATTGTGTTGTTGCTGTTTTATCGATTTCATTTATTGTTGCTGTTGTAGTAGTTGTTGTTTTTGTTGTTTGACTTTTGATTAATGGCATCGATTTGGTATTTGTGATCAATCAATCACGATATATATAACTACAATTCTTAGGGCTTTCTTGCGGACTTGGACTGCTTGAGGGTGGTGCTGGACTTGAACTACTATTTGACATAACAGGCGAAGATGCTGAACTGGAGTGTTGTGGACTATTGGAACGGTGTTGAGTTACTGTAAAATGAAATTACAAATTAACAACAATTTTATTATTTATAAAAATTTATTTATTATTTTAAGTATTATAGCAGACATAGCAGGAGAGATTTTTTTAAAGCAAGGATAGTGCAAAAACAGCGAGTTTTGAGTGAATAAATAGTGAAAAATATTTGGGTAACGTTTTTTTCGCAATACTGCTTCTGATTCGTCTTACATTATGTATTCCATTAAAAAAAGACTAGATTAAAAGAGGAGAAATATTAAAGCATGTGAAAGGCAGTCGAGATAAAATGTGTAGTAAATTCAAGGCCTACGATGATAAGAAAAACTTCGTAGTACAAATCGACTTTTGCAGACTCACGAAAAACTGATAATCAGGGAGCAGAAATTGTGATTATTTTCCAAATTTCAACCAAAAAAATCCATAATGAAAGCGAAATGCTGCAAGGTGAGGAAGTACACAAACATAATCGTTGTTTACCCAAAATTATTTTTCGCTTAAAAAATAAAAGTACTTTTTCTGTTTTACATAATTTTTGCCGGTCAATAAAACTCTGACTATTGTTGGAAGAGTTTTCTGGCGTAGGTCGGTAAGTTTTAGGCCACCACCACCTTATTAAAAAGGTTTAAGATTTTACGTCGTACATACATTGAATAGTAAATCAGTCAGGTGTTGTGGGTTGGATTTACGTGATACAGATTAACGTCAGTACCTGGCGTGTGGTCCCTAACCTGACGGTGGTGCTACCACCAAGTGAAATACAAAGCGTCGACTCGCGCTCTCCACTGGCGTAGCCAACAGAGTTGCAATTCTGAGAACATGGCTGGCAGGACACTAAACTACCACTTGCTTGAGGGTTAGAGACTATCAACCCCGTCTGTTGAGAACGGGGTATACTTCGATATAATCTGCATCATCTTTGCAGGTATAGACCCTAACCACAGCTACCACGTGTATTCCGAAGGGACCTCATCAATAACCGGCTACAGAGATCGACGGATCTCTATGGGCTAACAGTTCCCGTGGTGCCAGTATAACTAAGGACACTGGTGAGTCCTTCAATGGCACCCAGCTGTCTTTTAAGATTTGGTGGTTGTAAACCGGGAGCCTAATTCCCCCTTAATCCCGAGAGCACTTCCTCTGAACCTAGGTTAGCTCAGCCAGACTCTTATTTCCCCCGGGGGGTAGTGGTGTAAGCTGAATTATCGCAGATATGTCTGGGTATTGCACTTAATCCAAACCGTGTTTAAGAGAGACTTGAATAACGGGTGGCTTGCTTAAAAATCATCGCTGCCTTATACTCTTTTGTACATACGAATATTTTTACAATCCCTAATTCCTTTATATCACGAGAATTCCTCTTGAGTATAAAAATTTTAAGAAGTAGGAATACTAGCACTTGTTGACAGACCAACAGTTTTGTGCACATATTAGAGCAGTAATGCCGCATTTAGTCACACGGGTCGCCACAGGCCAAGAGGTCTGTGTGTCGCTTGTTGCTAAATATACATTAATACCCTGTTCAGACATGTTTTCTTAATTGAATTTTAATTGCGCATGCTCAATTAAGCTTATTCAATTAGCACAAGGCATATTTATTTTACTATGTAGTGTCGTCCGCCAAGCTGATTTCTCTTTTTATTACAATAATAACATGGCTTTTTGTTGTTGCTTTGAAGCTGGAAGTGTCAAAAGCCATTTTCGTATGACCCTCCATTTTTTTGTTTGTTTACAAATTTTACTTGCGGCTTATCAATATTATGAGCTCATAGTTCCCAGAGTAAACATACATACTTGTTGGCAAGGGTTGCATTTCGCATCTTTTTCAAGTAGTGATTTAATTAAGTACTAACTGCTCAATTTATTAATTGACTTCTTATATGGTAAATTGAGCTCAATTAACGCCTTAATTGCGTAAATTCCTTAATTGCGCAATTAAAGTGTATGTCTGAACAGGGTATTACAGAAGTGTTTTATGAACAATTAGAGAAATTATAATTAAAATTAATTATTCATCTTTTTTTTCGGAAACTATGTTTTAGTAAAATTTGAAGTGATATAAAACTAATTAAAAAATTCGTTGTTTTTATTATTTTTAAAGATTCTGGTAAAAAAAAAATTGATTAATGAATGAATGAATGGTATGGAATAATTAAATATTTCTTTCAGTGTGTTGAGAGAGGGGCAGAATTGTATTATGTAAAAGTAGGTGTTTCCGGTCACTCGTTAAAAATTGTTAGGGTTGCTATATATTTTTTAAAATACTAAACTTTTAATACATGTTGCAACATATAGTAAAGAAAATTTGGAATATTTTATTATAATTAATTATTTTCAATACATACATCGTATGTTTCTCATTTATGTACACAAATAAAACATGCATGTTGCAACATGCTTACGTACGTACATTAATCGAAAAAAAAACTTAAATTAAAAATTAATACAACAAAAATTTATAGTGCACACAGTAGGACAAAAATTTTAATGTTCTACAAAAATGTAAACTCAAAACAAAAACAACACTCATATAAATAGGAAATTGTTTTTTTGTGAAAATGTGTTAGAATTGGAAAAGAAAAATAAACAAAATTTATAAAAAGTTTTTATAGTTGGTGTTAAAGATATAAAAGTAATATAACAGTTTGCAACAAAAAATCGTAACTTACCAATACCATGACGGGGCGGCTGCCTTCTTAAACGGCCAAGACTTCGATTACGTGTATTTGTGTTAACAGCCTGAATTGTGAATTGATTTGATTTTTTGTTTGTTTCGGGTGGTATTTTTTTTTATTTTTTGATTTTTGGTTGATAAAAAATAAAAATAAAATAATTTGTATTTGTAACATAATAATTTGTAGTTGTGCTGTCGTAATTTGGAATTAATATTTTTTTCTAATTATTTTTATTTCTTTGGATGAATTTTAATATGAAAATGCAAATGATTTGAATAGTGAAAGAATAAGATTTTTAAAATTACAAAATAAAATGTATTTTTTTTTTAAATTACAACAGAAAATATATTTAATTCTATTGGTGCTAAATATAAAGACATGCTACATATGAAAGTGAACGGAGATTGGAGTGATATTTTTGCAGTTATTTAAAATTTGAAAGAGGAATGTGATTTGAAGAAACAGCTGGTGAAAAATGGTGTTTAAAAGTAATTTTAATTTCCTCCTTCGTTTTTTTATTTTCTTAAAATATGATGTTTTTACTTATTATCTGATACACTAAACGTTTTTTTTAACAAGTGTATTTTTCTAAATTTTTATTTTAAGAGATTCTTACACTTATGTAAGGCACTGTAAGTTAAATTTGAGCTATTATTTTGCATTTATAGCAAATAATATAAATTAAAAATTTTTTTTTAAAATATCACAAACATAAAAAGTAGATTAATACGCCATACATTGAATGCTAACTCGATTTTTTTTTTAAATCGAAGGTTTTGAGATAAAAAAAACCGATGCAGAGAGCGAAGTCGGTGGAAAATGATGACCGGCGACGAGAAATAAAAAATACTCACTGGCGGCTAAAAAACTGACAACAAATTAGGAAATTTTCTTATGATGAAACTAGCTAAAATATCTAGCCAAAATCGGTGGTAGTTATATGCTTCCAAATAAAGTCGATTGTTAGCGGATCGATTTTGTGCTCTGTACTAATGATGAAATTTTAATTATACGGGATTATTTTTATTTAATCTCCGATTTTATTATTTATTCTTAGATGTTTTTTTATAAATGATAATGCAGTTAAACGATCAGTTAATGATTTTATAAACATTTTAAAAACGGATTTTTTTTAATATCGCAGCTGAGTTATTCTTTTGGCTTTTTGTATTAAAAAATGTATCTAAAAAGTGAATCGACATATTTTTTTGAAACATCTCAGCAGGTAACTATTTACAGAAGGGCCTTAAAAGCATTGGGTTAAGAAAAAATATATAGTAGAAACTTTGAATTTGATGTCAATTATGTACTGATGAGAACAAACAGTATTTTCTCATTATCCATGTTAAGAGGCGCTTTGCAGCTCATCATTAAAAAAGCTTCTAAATTAATTATTTCATCATTCTTTCTTTTGACTACTATTGTTACAACAAGAATCAAGTTAAAAATGGTTATCGAATAAGTTAAAACGTTAGAGTCATAACTTCTTACCACTAAAAAATATATGGCACTAAATTTTTTCGTAACCTTCTCAGGGATCGTAGGTAACAGTTGGATAATTAAGAAATACGGATACCGCTGATCTGTTATTAAGCCACATAAAACATTAGTCGATTTCAGACTTTAAAGCATGAAATGCTGCTTGTCTTCAAACTGGAAAATGCTCTGTTATGTAATTTTTATTAATAGTTTTTAATTTTTGCGATTTATTCACTTAATTAAATGGTACTTTTAAATTTTACAACCCATTTCACAATATTTTTTTTTTTTTAAGTCAAATTAAACTAATACATAAATTGTGAAGCTTAAGCTTATTAAAATCTTAACTTAAATGCTATATTTTATAATGTTCGAAAATTCGAATTTAATTTCGAAAATCGGTAGTAAAGTCCAATTTTAAGGACTAAGCATTCAAAATTCGGTAAAGACTGTATATTTTTAAAACTTAAATCGGAATTGTTGTGAGTTAAAAATGTCTTAGAATTTGTTTTATGTTTTAAAAAGAAAAACGAATTTTATCCAGTAGATACGCAAATGAGTTACGTAAAATTCTATTTTTTTTATCCTTCACCACAAAAAGTGGAAAAAGTGTATAACTAAGTTTGTCATTCCGTGTGTAATTTCTACAATATCCATTTCCGACCCCTAAAGTATTTATAGTCTGACTTCCTTTGCATAGCGAAGTCGATTGAGCGATGTCCGTCTGTCCGTCCGTGCTAGTGTTGAAATCAAGTTTGCAAATACAAACTTAATTTTCAAACAATTTAAGTACGGCAATCTATCAGGTATAGTATCGAAAGAGGTGCTATTGGAAATCAGCGACATCGGTCCATGTCCTACTAGGCAGCAGGCAAAATAACACGCCTACCTCTAATTTTTTTGTCATTTGGAAAAATAAAGTAACTCCAATCAAAAAAATAAATATATGGGGCGATGGAGAATTAAAAAATACGAAAAAATTATCAAGTGAAAAAATTGGCGCTCGCCCATATTTTCCGAGTTACGGGGCTCTGAAATTAAAAAATTTTTTAAAATATGAATATGGGTATCCATTTAAAGCTTTTGAAGAGATAATTAAAGAAATACAAAATTTTTTTTTTAAATTCTTCACCCATTAATTATAATATTAATTATATAAAAATGAATGTCTGTCTGTTTGTTTGTGCTTTATAGGAGGCCAAACCCTTGGACCGATCTTCCTGAAATTTTCACAGCATGTTACTGTGACTCTGGAAGGAATAATAGGCTATATGAAGTTTTAATTGGACAAAGGGGCGTGGCACCGCCCCTTTAATTTTATTTAATAATGAGGGGGGTAGCGAAGCAAACCGGGTTCATCTAGTTTTTATATAAAATTATATTTAGGCAGTAACAAAATTTTTTTTAATTCTCTGTTACCCCATTAGATTTTTTGATTGGAGTTACTTCACTAAAGTAGATTTACATAGATGGTGAAGGATATATAAGATTTGGCATAGCGGAATATAGCACTCTTACTTATTCTCTTTTTATTTATTTTTACTGGATAAAACATTATGTGCTCTATTTTCTTATTTTGAAAAATATAGTTTTTTTAATATTGAGATTCATACTGAGAAGTATCAGATTTGAACTATTCAGTCAAAATTGTTATTATAAAATAATTATTGTTATTTTTTTTACTGAAAACTGAAAAAGCAAATACCTTCTAAAATTTAAATTAATAATGCTTTTGTTACAGTTTTATAGTTGCTGAAATTTAAAAAAAACGTGTTGGCTAAAACGTTCCAATCGACGTACTGTGAACAACACGTGTGTTCAACTTTAAAAAGCAAATCAAAAATTATCACAGTCTACGGTTTTGTCATGAAAAAACAAGTTATATTGAAAATGTGTCTCAAATATAACTTTTAAAATTTTATTCCAAATCAACATAGGTGCGAGTGAATTTTATAAAAAAAAATATAAAAAACAATAATTACTAAAAATGCATTCCAGGTGAAAAAAGTGTTTCCTCTAAAAATACTAGATATTAATAACTTAAGAAAAGGAGTGTGTCTAAGACTCAGAAGCTAATTAATGGCTATTAAGTGTTTATTCTAAATAAAACATTTTAACTTAATTAACAATAATCTACTCAACATTCCACTTACAGTAAAAAAATTAACAAAAAAAAAACAAAGACTAATGATTAAAATCATTAATGGTGCTTGCAAAGTCCAACCACAACTTAAATTGATATAAGCTGCCGTTAAGATGTTGAGAGCTTAAAGGCTAAATTAAAAAAAACTTGATTTATAAAAAAACAAGGATGCGGGATGGCTGATATTTGAAATAAAATATAATTAAATAAAAATGTTCTTAGTAAAACCCATTATTGAAATCATTTCATTCAGTAGTTTAGACCCGTTTTAAAGCTTAAAAAACATTTTCTATCAAAAGCTTAGCAAAAATATTTGCAAAATAAATGATCCAACAAATTATTATGAGTGTGTTAACAATATTTTTTTCTTGAACAAGCCAATCATATTAAAAAGAATCAAACAGTTAACAGTTTAATGTTAAAAAAAGTAAAACTGTTAATTAAATTAAATTTACAGAAAATTTTCAAACTCTTTTGCATTTTCGTTTTGTTATAATAAAATTAACTTTTTTTTAACCAAATTAACAAAATGAAACGAAATTTAAAGGAAAAATAAAACAAACTTAAAAAAATAATAAATTGCCATTATTTACCATATTCTGGGTAATTAATCCCTGACTGGTTTCAGCCGCCCCACTCCCGTCTCAAAGGTAAACCTAATGGGAAAGAAAAAGGAAAAACAGGTAAGAAAAAAGTAGAAAGATAGTATAGACATGTTTGTTGTTTTCTCATGGATTTTCTTTTAACTGGATTTAAAAAGTAAAATAAATAAACTGTTAAAAATAAAAAAAAATTTTGTGTTATAAAATTAAATGTAAAAAAATGTTAAAAAAGATTTATTTTTGATTGATGATATATTTTCAAATCGATTGGTGTATTTGATTTGAATGAAGAAAAAAAGTTTAATGTACAATAGAACGAGAGAGAGAGAGAGTAAAAAATAGTAAGAGTAAGAGCGATATTTGAATAACCCCCTAAAGCTTAATGGACAGCATTTATATTGGAATAAAAACAAAATAATAAAAATAATTATCAAACTAAAGAACAGCAATTTATTTGTTTCATAAAATCATGCCATTAAAACAAATATTTTTTTTTATTAAAAATTTGTAAAACTATAAGTTATAGCGGCTCATAAAATTATTTTATTTTATACTTCCTTCTTATCTTTAAAAATTACTTTATTCTTAATATTAATTTGTTTTCCTGTTATAAATTTTTTTTCCTTTTTTTCGTTTGAAAAAGTAAATATTTTTTAAATTGGTTTATCTACAAAGGAATTCACTAGAGGCCTATTATTTATGTTAATTTGGATTCTGTTGGGCTAGAGAATGGAAAGTTTGGCTGCACTCGTGAGTATAAAAAAAATGTCTGTTTTCCATGCACGACTTCTGTTGGAAGCCACACAAATTTTAAGTATCAAACTCACCATCAGCAAATCTTGTATGAAACGTGCAGGACGATCAAGAGGGAAGTAAAATATGAAGAACGTAAAAAATCGAGAATGCTACCTGGAAATACTCGAGGTACGCAGAAAACTGCGTTAGTAATAGTTCATTAACACTTCAAGTGTCATTAGGCCAAGATGAAAATTGAAGAGACGAATTTAACAGATTGTGCCTGAAAGGTGTTGAGTTTGCAGATTACATTTTGTGTGGATGTTGAGCACCTTCCAACATTAGGACTAGGACCATAGATAGATATATACAAATGTAAATACTTTAGGGGACCTCGTCCTTAATGAAATGCTAGCATTTACGATTATGTATTTAAGAGAAGTTTGGCAGTCGGAAATCACTAACGTCGAAAATAAAGACCCGTAATACAATGGAACTCAATCTATATGAGGTAGTTGTATATTACCTATCGGGTACCGGTAATTATTGAAGAACGAAGGAACCCATAATTTAAGTGTTCTATCTCAGTTTTACGCCCCTTCATATTTAAATAAATAGATCATACCTTAGATAAGTGAAGCTATGAGCAAGTGAAGGAAGGAGTAAAAGTAACCGATGGGAATATGATATCCTACAAGGAGTGGATAGTTAAATCTCTAATATTCACGAAGGTGTAATGACATCAGTTCTAATTGGATCAGATTACTAAGAAGACTACACCTTAAGTGGGTGTTTGTGGAAAGAAGTTTAAAGATTGACAGGTCTTAAGCAAAATAAGATCCGCAATGGCAAATCTATGTGGTACCGAAGAGTAAAAATAGGCAGTGGCCATTCAATTTAGTACCTAATAAAGGCAATGGTTGCAGTTCCAAGTTCCAACTTAATCTCTTTATTTCAAAACTTTTTCTTTGGTTCTTTAATAGAAAAAACAGATACAACTTAAGTGAATAGATTAAACTATTTACAGGACAAATAATATAAGAAAACTAAAGTTATGAAATAAACAATTGGACAAAGTTTTTTGACACTATAATCCACGGTAATTTTTAGATTCCAATAAAGGGTGTTTTTTTAGGCATCATAGACCTTAAAATTATAAAAAATAATGAAAAATTTTTTTTCTTATTATTTTCAATAAACTCTGGCAAATCATTTTGAATAGACTCGTTCTCCGTCGTTCTTTCGCCGATTGAGCTCTAGAGCAGTTAGCAACTGACCCGTTGTTTAGTCGCCAAATTGGGAGACCAATCCACAAAATACCCTACAGACTCCATTCCATTCAGGAAAAAGCACTGATTGATGTGGCCTAATTTGTTTGAAAATATGAATGATATTGATCCGGAAGAAATGTGGTTTCAGCAAGATGGCGCTACGTGCCAAACTGCGACCGCAATAATCGAGTTATTGAAATCAAAGTTTAGCGATAAGTTGAATTCGAGAGATGGACCTGTCAATTGGCTTTCAAGGTCGTGCGATTTGACACCTCTCGATTATTTACTGTTAGGCCACGTTTGGTCACTGGTATATGCTGATAAACCAGCAACAATTGATACTTTGGAGGTCAACATTGTTCGTGTTATTTGTGATATACGGCCAGCAGTACTTGAAACAGTGCCCTAAAATAAGACGTCCACAATGCGCTTCGACATGAGCAGCCGCGGTGGCCATGTGCCCTAATTTTTTTTAAATATTAATGCCATGTTCTAATCTTTCGTATAAAAAAAATTCTTCATTACAATTTATTTTTGTTTTGTTTTTTTTTACAATTAAAAGTTCTAAAGGGCTTAAAAAAACATCCGATATATATCTTCTGTTTTGATTTGCTATATAAGTACCTTTTTATAATTTAGAAGTTAAGGATCGGATATTTATTTGTTTCTAAGTTAATTATAACTAATAAATATTTGAGTTTAATATAAATAAATAATATCATAACATATCTTAATAAAAGTTTCGAGTTTTAAAGTTTACCAAAAAATTAAATAATTTCGGAACCATCAAAATATTTAAATTTGGAAACCATTTACGATATAGTCCACTTCTTAATGATTTATTTTCAGAGTCATTTATTAAACTAAAGTTAGTGTTACATACACTATGATCATGCCTTCACACACAATTAAACACCTTTTAACTACAGCACACTGAATTCTTAAATGTTAAAAAAATATTAAAAAATAAAACAAATAAAAAGGGTGATATAATAAAACGGCATATAATAAATACTACCACAAAAAATACTCTAACAAAAATATTAAATAAAAAATACACCAATCGACGACTGTGATCAAGCAAATGCGTTGAAATAAATAGATTATTAAATTATTTAAATAATAAATTATAAGAAACACACATTTTACACATCAAAGATATTTTATAATTATTTTTAATTAAATGCAACAAGAAACTTACCTTCTTGACACTACGAGTGGTGGAAAAGCCATCACCACGACGATAATTATCACCCTGTAAATAATTTAAGAATACAATTTTAATTTTGGGAATATTCTACAATTTAAATCAAAACTTACCATTACTTGATGAGATCTTAAAGTACCGAAATTATCGCGACAACGATATGTTTGTTGTGTATTATAGCCATCGGGCTGAAACTGGAAGAATGTTTCGGAATTGGGTGCACCATGATGTTGCATGGGTTTACGTAAAGTACTCTTTGGTGAATGCATTTTATTTTGACTTGGTGGTTGAGGTAATAAAACCGGTTCAGCATATGTCACCTCTTCAACTTGAGGTAATAATTTCGGTTCAGCTTGAATTCTACTTTAAGATTAAGCAAAACAATAATAACATATTAAGGATTTGAGAAAAAAAAATATAATTATACATTTTAGAAATCCTCTTACCTATTAACATTTTGCCGCTGTTCAAAATATTCATATTCCGTATCGGGATAGGGTAAATTATCATCCTCATCTTTATGACAACGACGGCCACAAAAGTAGCCGGTAAAGAATCCTACTAATAGCGAGAATATCGAACCCGCTAAGACAGCCATCACTAGGGTTTCAACTGTATATTGAGCATTGATTATGTCTGGAGAAATTTGTGGACCTTTTTTGATTAGTTTTACAGTTGCATAACATTTCAAACAAACATTAAGTGTTTTACATTTTATTTTAATTAACGTTTTATATTGTTTTATTTTTGCAAGTGTATTGTTTTTGTTTTTTTTTTGTTGTTATCAATTTTTATCGGTTTTGGATTGTTAAGTGTTGTTAACATATGTGGAATGTGGTGAGTATAATGCCAATCAATGTGGTTGATTTTATAACATTATAACGGTTTTATTGCAAAATCATTGTTTCGTTAACAGAGAAGAGAGTTAAGAGAATAATGTAGACACCAACAACATCAATTAAACATCAAACATTGATAAAAATCCAAACAAAGTAAATTTGCATGTGTGTTTGTAAATATGTTGGATTATTTTTGTTTTTATTTTATAAGGTTTACAACAACAACAGGTAAAAAAGATCCATAAAGTAAAAAAAGAACAAAGAGAATAAATATAAAAAAGAACTTGATTAAAATTTGAACTGGTTTTTTGTCATTTCATTTTAATAAATGGGACTAAAATGAACAAATAAAACTATTAAATAAATGTTTGTAAAATGATTGCAAAAAAAAACAATAAAAAATAAAATGCTTTTAAATACTTTAAAAATAAAAAATCAATTGTTATGGACAGTTAATTAAAATAAAGTTGCTTAAGATTTTTTTGATGTTTGTTTACATAAAATAACAAATAAAATAAAAATTAAAATAAAATAAAATAGGAAATCAAGGTTTAATTTAAATTGTGTCTAAAAATAAAATGCGATTCAAGCTGAAATCATGCACTTGTGTTTTATCCTTTGCTGCCTTTAAGCAATTTTAAAGGGAAACTAAAAGTATGTGTTTTATTATTAATGTCTCGACTTGAGCAGAAGCAAAGCTTTGTATGCAAAACATTTTTTAACATATTGCCATACTTTTATTTTTTTAAGCCTTACGCAAAATTTGGCGGGATCAAATTAGACTTTTTTCTGTCGAATTATTTCGTTTACTAATTAGTTCATGTATTGTAAATTATTTCATGTACATTTAAAACCATATACATTTAAAACCGTGCACTTGTCAATGCATTGGCTTTTTCGTCGTTAAATTTCATTGATTTTATTTTCTATCGTATAAAGCTTCAAATTTTTTTATCGACGAAAAAATTAATCAGCATCATTGCAAGAAAAGTCTGAAGCTACTGTTGGGTTCGTTATGCGACTATGAGTGTTATTACTAGTGATTTGACAGAGGCCGCCAAATTTTGTACGCAATAGTGAAATCAATTGTTCATGCGAATTGCCTGCATTTTAGTTTAAGGTTGGTTACTCAAAACTGAGTATAAAGTGAGTTTTATAGCTGATTTACGATAACATTGGCAAGTGGACGTACCATTTGAATACTTAATTTGATGGTGTACGGTTGCGTTTAAATTCGTGCTGATGTGGAGTTCGTGTTTCAATTAATAAATTGAGCAATTAGTACTTAATTGCATCACTAATTGAATAAGATGTAAAATGCAACCCTTGCCAACCCTTGACTATGTTCAGTAAGAAGAAAAAATTTATAAAATTGACAAGCCGCAGTAAAAGACATAAACAAAAAAATAAAAAAAGAAATGGCGGGTCATACGAAAATGGCTTTTGACACTTTCAACTTCAAAGCAACAACAAAAAGCCATGTTGTTTTTATAATAAAAAGAGAAATCAGCTGGGTGGACGACACTACCTGTAAATTAATTATGCCATGTGCTAATTGAGTAAGCGTTATGGAGTATGTGTAAACTAAACTAAATTACGCAATTAAAATTTAATTAACTGAATTAAGAAAATATGTCTGAACAGGGTATTAGCTTGTTAGATGTTCTTTATTATATATCAAGAAAAGAGTTGTGCTTTAGACTTACAGACGATGAAAAACTAAAAAAAATCTCCTGTATTTCAACACACTTTATTTGTAAATGTTTATGTATGTATTTTTTGTGTTTCATGCAAAACAAATATTTAAATTGTTTTAATTTAATAGTATATTTAATAAAATTTTAAAAGCCATGCAATAATTTAAACAACAACAAATTGATAACGTAAATTTAATTAAAATAAACACTAAACACAAAACATTTTAACATAAAGCAATTTATTTACCTTCAAAGTTTTTATCTTGCATAATATTGATCATTTCTTGATCTTTACTTTGACGTCTCTGATCCAAAAGACCCATATCGTCACGATAGCCTTTTTGTTCGCCAACATTAGCATCTTTGGAATTTATTTTTCCTGAAAAATGGAAAGTAAATCATAGAAATATTTTAATAAATCTAGTTTTTCAAAATTTTTGTTTTCGGTCTCAAGAGATTTTTAATATAGGTTTATAATTGAACAGTTTAGTTTTAAAAGTGTTAAATAATAAAAAAAATAAAAATCGAGTTTTTAGTTGATTAATTAAGTAAAAAAAATAGACTTAGCCTAAAAAAGTTCTTAGGATTAGCTTTACCCGCTTCTCATTTTTTTTAACTGTCACATTATAATCAATTAGTAAGTCGATTTTGAATTTTTTACTTGTTACGCCCTTTTACATTTTAAGTGACGATATATCTTTGATAATACTATCATACTCGTTATAAGTTAATTTCTATACCCTTCACCACAAGAAGTGGAAAAAGGGTATATCTAAGTTTGTCATGCCGTGTGCAATTTCTACAATATCCAATTCCGACCCCATAAAGTATATATATTCTGACTTCTTATGCATAGCGAAGTCGATTAAGCGATGTTCGTCTGTCCGTCCGTGTTAGTGTTGAAATCAAGTTTGCCGAGGCAAAAAACAAAAAAAAAAAAAATAATATGTCAATCGATCAGATATAGTGTCGAAAAAGGTGCTATTGGAAATCAGCATGATCGGTCTATGTCTTTTGAGGCAGCAGGCAAAACACCACGCCTACCTCCAATTTTTTTATGTAATTTGGAAAAATAAAGTAACTGCAATCAAAAAATAAATATATGGGGGCGATATAGAATTAAAAAATAAGAAAAAAAATCATCAAGTGAAAAAATTGGCGTTTGCTCATATTTTCCGAGTTACGGGGCTCTGAAATATTCAAATTTTTTAAAATATCAACATGGGTATCATTTGAAAGCTTTTGAAGGGATCTGTAGGAAAATACTAAAATTATTTACAAATGCTTAACCCATTAAGAGCCGATGGAATTTTTATGTAAAATTATATATATGTAGTACTCAATATTTTTTTATTTTTTTAGTTCTCTATCACAGCATCCTTTTTTGATTGGAGTTACTTTACTAAAGTAGATTTACATAGATGGTGAAGGGTACATAAGGTTCGGTATAGCCGAATATAGCACTCTTACTTGTTCATATTAAATTTGAAGTTTAGTTTCAAAACGTGTCAAATGCATAATTTGTCATATTGAAAACAAAATATTACATGTATACTAACAAAATTACAAACATTAATAACTTTCACGGGAAAAAAATAAGATTTTTAAAATTAATATCAAGGTTGCTAGGAAGTTTTCTTTGATTTAAGCCTGGTACTCTGTTCAGTTTTTCATGCGGAATGCTGTCACACTACATACATACAAAATTTTTATAAAAAAGTCATCAAAAAATGTTGCAGAAATAGTACTCTGTTTTTACTGTAGAAAAACATATGAAATGTTTCTGGCAACATTGTATCAAAGCTGTTAAATAAAGCAAGTAAGCATTATTTCATGCGCAATTTTTCAAACAACAGCTGATGAAATGTCTGTTGCTTACATTTTTAAATCAATGCAATGCACATGAAAATAATAAAACGTTATGTAGTTTGACAGCATTTCGAATGAAAAACTGAACAGGGTACCAGGCTATAGACACCACATTTTCCATGTCAAATTTTCCAGATGAAGTAATCAGTGTTGCTTAACAATTTTCACAAATTCGAATAGAGTACCTGGCTTTACTCAAAACTACGGAAATGTTGTTGAACTTGTTTTAAAAATGAAGTATTTAATTTTTACCTCGCAGACAAAATACATAAATAATAGCAAAGAATAATACTAAAAATATGACAGTATAAAACCTAACATTTGATATTTTATTTAAATATTATCAGTCATCAGTTGCTTCACGCATCTTGAAATAAAACAAGTAATTTTTGTGAGCTATAAATATTCAATATACAAATATAAAAAAAAAATTAAACATATTTTAGAATGGTTTAAATGGTTTAGCTTCCTCTTTCTCTTACGCTTTTTGACTATCGACGCAATGTATAGAGCGGTGAGGTATGCGTAACATATTTTTGCGTTAATATGTGTATACGGACCATTAAAGCACAAGAGACAAAAAAAGTTAAAAAAATATATATATTGAATTACATTAATTTTATAAATATCTCTTGTTTAAAAAATATAAAACAAACAAAAAATTTATTTGATTTTTTGTTACTCTTGGAAAATAAAATAAATAAAAATGTTTGCTGCCACAGCGAACGGTTTGTTGGTTGGTTGCCCAGTGCTACAAGACCAACAAAAATACAGTAACAGCAATAACAACATCAAAAATAAGAAGAAGCAATATACTAACATCATGCTGATAATCTTGCTGATGCTTTTTATCACACAGCTAAAGCAGAAGCAGCAAAAAACAGCAGCAAAACAAATTGCAATTTTCACTTTTGGCAATAATCCAAATCTCCAATTACACATGAAATTTTTATTACAACAAATGTTACGAAAAATACGTAACGTTCATATAAAAGGGGTCATAACAATAAAAACAACAGCATTAAATAGTAAAAAAAACTATTATATTTAAACAACATATCAACAACTGCAGCAACGTTAAGACATAATAGCAATTATTTAGGTTTTTGTTGTTGTTGTTGCCTGCTGATGTTGCTCGTGATGGTTGAGTTGATAACCTCTATGTAACAGTAAAGCTTGAAAATGACGAATGGTCTATTGTTGGCAAATTTGTAATTGGATAAGTGAAGGCTCCTGTGAGCAAAGAGGAACAAAGAAATGATAACATTTATTTAATTTATTTTTTTTCCATTCTTTAAAGTATGAACAGTGAAGCTAAGCAAGTGAAGTATTGTGGAAAAGATAAATAACAGTTTCGTAAAAATAAATTTATTTTGAAAGAAACAATTGAGGCCACTTTATAACGCTTTAAAATAATAATCTTTTGGCAAACCTCTAGAATTTTCTTATACATATCTAAAAAGGTCGGTTTAATGTGCAAATAAAATAAAGGTGTGAGGTCTACAAGAACTATTATTTTCGTTTAAAAGGCCCATGTTTGTCGTTTTCAAAAGTCCCCCTCTAGACCATAAATAGATGAACCCTTGATAAAAAAAAACGTTTAAAACAGTGAAGAAACACATTTACCGATGCTTCAGTTTCAGTCGTTCGACAGCCTGGCGTCAGCGCTGAGCCTCTTTCCTTTCCCTCCGCCCGGTTGAGTTCTTTGACGCACCGGCCCATACATTAGTTTTTTCGGTCTTAAATATATTCAACTTTCTGTGTCAGAATCAGTTAAAGAAAACTATCTCCAACAAATTTGTTTAAAATCAAGGCATTTCAGTGTTTCTTTTGAGACTTTGAAAATGTGTTTGTCAAAACCTTTTGATTTACTGATCGTTGTAAAGCCCCCTCCACCGTCTTAAAGCTTCTTACCGTATAAGCTGGGCCAAAAGAATTGAACGTCGACGCAAAATCTCTACATTGTAGCGTAGGATTGGTATCATATATGACAATTTATCTGAATAATATTTCATTTATCTAAAACTGTGATTCAGAATTTAAAATAATTTTTGCTTTCAACGTCTGCTTTAACGAACAATTACTTAAAAAAAAATTATCGTTTTAGGCGGAGTGTCAATAACGATACGCCAAAAAATGGATATTTAAATTTATCGATACTAAGGTTTTAATAATCGAGGTTTCTAAAATGAAGGATATTATTTACAATTTATACGTTTGACGTTGTCTCTATTTATGTATGCACCCGTACCTTAAGTTTCCGTAATTTTTCATTAGAACAAATTGGTTCCAGATATGATCGAAAAAATTGATTTATATAGTTTTTTAGTTGATCTTTAAATTAATTATATTTTAATTTATGTAACAAGCACAAATACGAAGGCTGCTTTATAAATTTCTGGCCTGGCAACACTGAGTGCTGCCAAGTGCAATCTGACATTTCCATTGGAAAGTTTGTCATTTTTAAGCATAATCGTACTCAAAACGTTTTGACGTACGACCATTATTGGTGTTGTTTACAGTGACTTGAAAAAATTAATATAGAAAAAAAAAAATGGAATTAACTCGTGAACATTTTCGTGCCATCATTTTTCACAACTTTCGAAGTGGATTATCACGACAAGAGTGCATTGATGAACTTAAATCTATGTATGGCGATGAAGCACCATCCTATAACACTGTGAAAAATTGGTATAATGAATTTAACCGTGGCCGAAGCTCGCTCAAAGACGAATTCCGTGAAGGTCGTCCAAAAACTGCTGTTGTGCCAGAGAACATTGATGCCGGGCGTGAACACATAATGAAAGATCGACATGCGACATACCGAGAGATAGAGACATCCTTGGATATTTCTTCCACCAGCAAACATTCGATACTGCATGAACACCTGGCCGTAAAAAAGGTTTGTTCTCGTTGGATCCCGCACAATTTTAAAGTCGCTCAAAAAAGGCTCGTGTCGATTGGTGCAAAAAAATGTTGCAAAAATACGATTGCGGTGCTTCAAAAGACGTTTATAAGGTCGTTACAGGGGACGAATCATGGATCTATGTGTATGAGCCCGAAACAAAACAACAATCGACCGTGTGGGTCTTCAAAGACGAGCAAAATCCAACGAAAGTTGTTCGTGAAAGAAGCACTTCGAAGCAAATGGTCGCCTGTTTCTTCGGCAAAACTGGTCATGTGGCGACTGTTCCGTTTGAGCAACGTACGACGGTCACTTCTGAGTGGTACACTGCAATTTGTTTGCCTGAAATCATCGAAGAAATTCGAAAAACCAACAAGAGAAGACGAATCATTGTTCACCATCACAATGCGAGCTCTCACACATCGGCTCAAAAAAGACCGTTTTTGACCGGCCAAAACGTCGAATTAATGGATAATCCGCCGTACAGCCCTTACTTGGCACCTAATGACTTCTTCTTGTTTCCGCACATTAAGAAAAAAATGCGTGGTCAACGATTTTCGTCGCCAGAAGAAGCTGTTGAAGTGTTCAAAAACCATATTTTAGAGGTGTCTCAATCGGAGTGGAAAAAGTGCTTCGACAACTGGTTTGAGCGCATGCGAAAGTGTATAAATCATGCTGGAGAATACTTTGAAAAACAATAAAACCATTTTTGATTATAAATATTCGCATTTTCACTATTAGGCCAGAAATATATAGAGCAGCCGTCGTATTTGTTTTTCCTGAGTAGCGAAATATTGAAAAAATAAAAGATAAAGACCTTGTGCTTATTAAGTAAATTAAAATATGAAAAAATTAATTTCGAGGCTGTGAAGAGTTCGTGATTGTTACCTTTATGGGAAAGTTTTTTTTGACATATTGAAATTTCGCTATTTAGAATAGACCAAGCGTAATGATCAGAATTATGGAGAAATTTATACTTGTATAGCGCATATCATATACGACTCAGCTCGTTCCACTTGATATGCCCTCTAACTTTCTATACCAAAATTAACAATACTACTTTGAGGAAAGCGTTTTTAAACCACTAAGGAAATTAAAAAGAAGTAGATAAGGCTAATTTTAACAAATAAGAGTGCTATATTCGGCCTTGCCGCATTTTATATACCCTTCACCATATATCGCTTTATTATTTATTGCAACATAGTCATATCTCAAAAGAACTTGAACTTGGCAAAATGCGATTTAAGTGTTTAAGACGAAAGTCGTATGATCTAATTTCCGCAATTGCAATTGCTATAACTTCGGTTCAGCTTGGCATATAAAACTGATTTTGTTTTAACATGTACAGGTCTTAAAGAGCAGTTTTGCTTAAGTAACTACAAAATTTTAATTTTTTGAGATATGACTATGCTGCAATAAAGAAGCGATATGTGGCGTTCTGCAGATTCTTTCCTATCATAAAGATTTTCTGTTAGAAACTGTTTTCTTTTCAAAAATTTTAAGGCATGCTTATGATTGTTGTCCCAGCTGATGTTACCTTTTTTCATTAATTTTTATCATAAATAACAACTACCTGAAGGAAAATAAACGAAAGTAAAAAATTGTTCATGGAAAAATTGAAGACAGGCATGGATGCCTCAAAGGACATGGACCGATCTTGCTGATTTTCAAGAGCAAAACTTTCGGACCTATGTCTTATTTATTGGCATATCTAAATTTTCTCTAGCTCATATTTTGTCTTGGTAAACTCTAATTAAACATGAACAAGGATGAATATGCGGACATCAATATTGTAGAAATTACAAATGGAATGACAAACTTGGATATACCCTTTTCCATTGTAGTGAAGGATATAAAAATGGCTTAAAATTAAAAAAAAAAAATGCTCTCGATAGAAAACACAATAATCTCAGGCATTTTTCGTTCACAAGTTAAAATCTAATCAACCATAATTTAATAAGTCTTTCCATTTCCACTGTAAAATTGTTTTTTTTTTTTTTTTGGTAGTTTCACTAAAGTTTGAATACAGAACTGCTGTTTTTTATTGTAATTTGCATGAGTTTCAATAAAACTGCAAGATATTATTGAAGAGAAACTCCAAACGCCATGCTAACTATTTGCTTTTTTATGTTACTATTCTAGCTCCTACTGGCGATGTCTCTCTGTATTATACATATGTGCCGATGATGAAAAAACATACACAAACTTGTGATTCACATATATATGCGTTAAAACAAAACAAGGGCTCTTTTCGCGAAAAAAAATATAAATACCCATACATATAAATATATGTATATACATAGATGCAAATATAGTTGATTGTGTCAGCTGAACACACAATACAATTTACAAGTAACGAACGCACTGCATCGTTTGTTGACTACATTTTGCCTGGTAGAAAAGAAATGAGAATAAGAGTAAGTATTTCAATACCAACCTGAGGGACATGCAGCATGTTGGCCAGTTGTGACATTCTGATAATAATAGTTCTCCTCAAGCCAACGTGGCGCACCATGCGAACGACATTTGCCAGCAATTTTATCCCAGGCACAATATGGATCCTGCAGTGCAACACATTCGCTAAAAAAATAATATAAAAGAAAATAAGTAAAATCATTAAAAAAAAAATAAAAACATTTTATGCATTTATTTTCTATAAAAAAAAAACTAAAATAATTCGTTGGGTAAGTTTGGTTTAAATAAAAAAAAAATTATATTTGAATATATAAATTTAATGTTGCTGTATCATCATCATCATGTTGAACCATGTCAACCAACAACGAGGGGTGTCCCATAACAAAAGTCAGTTCGAAAAAATGAGGACACAATTTAAGAGCTTTATTTGATAGGTATCAGAGACCTGCATGATTGCGATTCAAACGGCCACATTTTGCTTTTTTTTTTTAAATGAGTACGAAGTTAGCAGCTAACAATAAAAAATGAATGCTGCTAATGCATGATTCATATTAATGAGACTTTTGTTAACATATGCATGTTACTGCTTGCAAATTCTGTTAACTCATATGATTCACAAAAGCAATGAATCATTATGATTGTTTTAAATACTTTGTAAAAGAAGCTGCTGACAAATATAGTTTTACAAATGATTTTTATACGAGAAAAAATATGAATTTATTCCATTTGTAGAAATAGATTTTTATACCCTTTAAATTAAATTATTAATTATTTCTCATTAAAGTTAAACCCAAAATTCTCTTTTTTTAATAAGATGTTTCAAGAATAAAATTGCAGAAATACCAGAAAAAATTATAATTTCAAAAATACTCAAGAGTAACAAATAACAGATTTTTAAAATTCACTAAAATGTTTTTAAATTAAATAATAATAAACAAAATACAATTAACAAAATAATTGAAAAAAATAATGTGATCGTTGAACATTACTCAAAGACATTGTTTTTTTTTCGAACGTTGGGGAATAATTTTATACAACGTGCTTTTATGAGTTATTTGAGGGTTCTACAAAACAATCAAACAACAGCAAGAAATTTCTACTGTCTTTCACTAACAGCACACAAAAAACAAAGGTGAGTTAATAACAGTTAATTGTTAGAGCGTTAACAGTGTAAGCAATACAAATGCAATGTAAATGTTAGTGGACAGCGAATGTGAATCAACTCATGCAGTTCTTTGGTAAGTATAAAGCCATGGGGAAAGTTAATACTACTTGATTGTTTTGGGTCCATTTTTGTACATTTTGTAGTATTTTTTTTTTAATTCAACTAAGTTTTATTTAAATGGCTTAAAGAGCGACTTTAAATTTCGCGTACTTTTTTAAGTTAATTTTTTTAACTCAACTAAGTTTTATTTAAATGGCTTGAAGAGCGACTTTAAGTTTCGCGTACTTTTTTTTAAGTTAATTACTTCTTTTTCTTAAGTCTGCTGCTTAAAATATTATTTTTTAAAAGTTTCGGGATATGCATTAATATTTCATATCTGAGTAGGCAGACAAACTGTATAACAGAGCATATTTTGCAGTTTACAAATCACTGTTGATAACTTAACAGCCGAATTCGTAACAGAAGGAAAGCAGGCATGTAAATCCTTTGTTTTTCCCAGATAAATACTCTTGATCTACTTGGCCTACTGATGATTTTGGGTACATTTACTTCATCATTTCTTGTCCATCAATATAATTCTTTTCCACCTTTGGTGCCTTCCTACATATTTTATTAACGCAGATGAAGAATGAATCTTCTCAGTATTGAATCTATTAAGTACTGTCCGTCATAGCATGGAACTGATAAATATATTAAACAATGTGTTTATTCCCAAACTTTTGCTTTATGCAATTATAGAATGGCCCTCGTAGCAACACAACACTTGTCTGTTAATAAAGGATTTTATAGGATTTTATGCTTTAACTAAAATCCCTAGTAAAGTGGATGATGATGCTACTGCTGCTGCTGCTGCTACCGTTATTCCATGCTTTTTGTTTTATGTACATAATTTTTAAATAAATTAGTTTTTTTTATTCGCGTTAGTTTTTATCATCAACATTTACATTTGTGCATTTAACAATGAAAATTTTTTATTTTATAAAAGAAAAAAAGAAAAGTTTACATAACTCACCTGCAACTGGTGATTTTATCATTGTGACAACGATGCAATTGTATGGCAATCACTTGACTATCAGTGACAATGATTAATTTACCATCATCGTAACTGCCATCTTTGGGTTGATCTGAAAATAATAACATACAAAATTTAAACACAAATTGTTATCTTAAATAATGTTAAAAACATGTTATTTAAAATTTAACTATTTTATTGCACTAGCAAAAAAGCATATAAATGTTAAATGGAAAAAAATGCAATGGGTTTACTGCCGGACCCAATATTTTTTTAGTATATATAATAAGAATACAACATTCAAATATTTACGGCCTGTCGGGATTTTAAAAGAACGTTTTTTTATAAGTTGATGCAGCTTATAAAAAATAAAAATTATTTTAACTCGTTTACCTTTATTTACATTGAATTTTATTGAAACAAGAACAGTTTGCTCAATAAGTTTTAACCCTGACGGTTTCACTAATAAAAATTTAAATATATGAACTTAAGCCGGACTAAAAATTGTTTATTGGTTATAAAAATATAACTCTCAAAAATAACATTTCAAATTTTTCTTCAATCCGGTAGAAGACTTTTATTTTATAGTGATTGAAGTGAAGTGAAGTTTTTTAATTTTTTAAACAGTAGAAAAAGTTTTAATTGCATTTTTGTGAAATAAAATAGGCAATTGCTTTGTAAATGTTATTCGGTTCCAGCCTCATTGATATTAACGGTCAAGAGCTGCTAAGCTGACTTTAAAAATGGCCGCGCAGACTCCGTTTACTCATTTTCAAAGTTTATCTCAGAAAACAAAAAAAAACACAGAACCGTTTTGGTTTCTCGTACAGTGAAAATTGCGTTAGATGGCAAAGCAGTTAAAAATTTCTAATAGCACTATTACTATTTATAGAAACTTTTGTCTATTAAAAAGCTGTGCTCGATATTGGGACTGATTAATGATATGTGAAATCTCAATGGTATCAGAAGTATAAACGTTGGTAGCGAGTAATATTTTGTTTATCGGTTACCTAGACAGGGGTGAATCTGTTGATAGATAGCATTAGAATAATTTAATTTATTCACTACCGTTTTCCCATCGTTTCATAAAAAATTGTCCTTAAAATCGCAAAACTATATATAAAGTCATAGATCACAAGAATTGGGTATTTAGCCATAACTCTCTGCCTAATGGCCCTGATTTTGAATTGCAATTCTGTAATTCTGATCATTCTTATGAATTGTTTGAACAGTGCAGCGAAAGAAATATTTTTTTGTACAATGAATATCTCGGCAGAATTTTATTAAGAAAAAAAAAAAGAAAAAAGATTGAATGAAATGAAGAGTAACAAATACCGCTGGTTAAATTGGCTCCAAATCCATTAGAGAGATGTTTTACAAAACTGCTTAAGTGACTCTAATGTCCAAAATAAATGGAAATATTGTATTATTGCTACCATGTTTATACGATCAATAACAGAAGCAATTTAATCGTAAAACGGATATTTGTATTTATTTTGTTTTATTTTATATGTTGTGAACATTATTTAATACTGAATTGTTCTAATTTGTTAATAAAAATATTTTTAATTGTATTTAAAATAGGTATTTTTAATTTGCCGAGTTTTTCAACTTAAATTGCCGATAAAGCCGATTTTCTTTTGTACATATGCCGATTTATCATCAAAATCATCTGGCAGCTCTGGTTGTCTGTTATCATGACTTTATTTTTATTTTCTCTCAGTAAGTTTTACCAGTGCATTTCAAACAACTTCTATAAACTTTACTTACCATATTGCATTGTTCTCACTATTCTTAAATTACGTATGGGTTCACTTTTTGGCAAAACATCAATTTCTTCTATCACAACGGAGGTTACTTTTTTATCTGAATCAGCCGATTCAGCATTAACAGATTTTATTATTTTACCATGATCTAAAAGAAATGCAAAATTTTCAATGTTCAATGTTTAAATTTAAGAGTGTGTCTTCCAACAACTTACCAGTACCCACAAATATCACATCATATGTTTTACCTCCCGGCGTTTTTATTTGCGGATCTACCGCGATTTGCGTAAAGCGATAACTGAAAGGGAAAGAAAATTTAAGTTTAATATCATGAAGCAAAATTAAACTTTAAACGATATTTTTGTAACAAGAACCTTTACGGCAGTTAATATGAAAATAACTTTTAGTTAAACACTTAAACATTAACTGCCATGTAAATAAAATACAAAATAACTTTAAAATGCATTTTGTGACAAATTTTTCAAACAAATTGGTCCTTAAATACATTTCAAATCTATTTTAATGAATAATTTTATGAATATGGCAGTAAGAATTTCTTGCTTAAGTTCCTAACATAAAACTAATTCCTTTGATTAAATATGTAGTATGAAGTGTGTTTAGTATTAGTGTTTTGTGTTTGACGAAACTATAATATAATTCAAGGTTAGAAAAAATTTTGTCAACATAAAAATACTTACAAACGTTTCTTAAAAAAAAAGTTTAGAAACGCAAAGTGAGTTTTTGTTAACCAGAAAATTTAATAAATTCGTATTTTTGACGAACAAGCATTGCCTCTGTATTTTGTGTCTTTTTGTACCCTACAAATCCGTGTTCGAGTTAAAATCAACTTTGCCAAGACACTAGATTAACCAGCTTATGCCAACTTATACAACTGTGCCAATACATTAAATTATTATTATTAACTATAATGTACATAAGATAACTTTTCGTCAAGTTTCGTTAAATGTCATTTCTTTATGCAAGGTACGAAACTGATCGCACTTTCCGTACGGAAACAGTTGATTGTGCTTTGGTTTATACATTAATAAAGAAATTTTCTAATTAAGACCTAAATTGTTAAATTTGTTAGTTTTAAATTCAATAAAAAATGTAGAAAAAAACAACATATTTCTTAATGGACAATTTTTTACAATTATAATATATTTAAATTAAATTTGTATTTATACACACATATGTATACCATATAAACGATGAACATCGTTGCATTTTTTAGTAGGGTTGGCCACAAAAACAAAACAGAAAATGATTAGTAATAATTTTTTTTTACGTTTTCTTAGAACATAAACCAAAATATGTGAATGTGTTTATGAATCTTATTAAATATATAAAATATTTTCTCCAAAGCCTTTTAGTTAAAAAATTTTGTTGATTTATATAGAAATTATTTTTGGCAAAATTACGAATTAAACATAAATGTACAACTGTGGCAAAAAAGTTACTAAATTTATATAAGTACATTGTAGCCACATAAATTTCTTTGATAAGTTACCTAAGCATTTGACAGGCTTTTCGTAGAATTTTTGACATAAGCTAAAGCTAGCTTATGCACATTATAGTTGGGCCTTAATTATTCAACATTATGTTATACTAGAATCAAATTCAATAACCTTTTCATTTATTTAGTTAGAACAACAACCGTAAGAAAAGTTAAAATTTTCGAAGAAAATTTTGATAGAAAAACTCTATGATAGAAAATAATTTTTTATGGCAATTTTTAATGAAACAATTTAATGTTGGCCCTGCTTTCGTTTTAGTTTATTCTTGCCTTTAGCTATTTATTACCTTCTGTTAATTGTCTAACTGATTTTTTTATTACCATTTATCGACCTAAAATAGTAAGTTTTACTGTCATCATTAACCTATGATTAATTTATAAAGAAGAACATGACAAGAATTTCAATAAAGCAAATACTGATGACCGCTATATATATTTCGCAGTAAGCGCTGTTCGTTATAATCGTGTTCGACTGTTTGTATGTCACATCTGGTAAACTGCTACAAGTTTGAATTTGAAGAGATCATTTTTCATTCCGAACCGATTTTATTTGAAAGGTATTGCTTACAGATTGGTCCAGCTTTCAACGTCCGTTCTTTTCACATTTTAAAAAACTGCATATCAGTAAAACTAAATCTAAAAATTAAAGGGTGCCCCCATAAGTGACGTAAATTGACCTATATGGGCCTATCTTTTGAACCGTTATAGGCAAATGCTTGCAAATTGGATTAAATATCGACTGCTATAAATGTACAATAACAAATATTGATTTTCAAAATTATAAATTAAAGGGTGCACCAATATTTGATGTAATTTGATGTATATGTCGCAAATTGAACCGTCATAAAAACATAGCTATAACTATATCTAGCTAAGCTATATCAATAAGTTTATAATTTGAGTTTAGAAATTAAAGGGTGTTCCCATAATTAATGTAAATTGATCTGTATGGGCCTATCTTCTGAACCGTGTAGACAAACGCTTAAAAATTAAGAATTATAAATTAAAGGGTGTCACAATAGTTGATGCAATTTGATGTATGTTGCCAAACTTTTGAACCGTTATAGACAAACAGCTAAAAATTACGAGGGACTTATATTTCTAAGTTCACTATAACAGCAATTTTATAATTAAAATTTAGAAATTAAAGGGTGTCCCAAAATTATATAATTTGATCGTTATATGCAAGCACTTGAAAATTTGTTTGGTGTAATAAGAAGTCTAAATATTTTAGATTATAAATTAAAGCGTGTTAAAATTGGTGATGTAATTTTATGTATATGGCCAAACTGTTGAACCGTTATAAACAGATGGTTGAAATTTATAAAGAACCTAATTGCTAAGTCTACTACAACAGCAATTATAAAATTTAAATTTTGAAATTAAAGGGTGTCCTTATAGTTGCTGTGATTTAATGTTTATTGCCAAACTGTTGTAAAGTTGTAGACAGACGATTGAAATTAACAAGTAGGTGTAGTGCTAAGACTGCTATAACAAGTACAAAAGTTGAAGATGGAACACAAGGGTGTCCCAATAGTTAATGTAACTTAATGTATGTGGCAATATTTTTGCACCGTCATAGACAGTCAGATAAAATCAGTTTTAAAATCGTTTTTTTCGCAAGAACCATTTACATAACGTAATCTATTTTACTGAAATATCCTTAAGCAAATGAAAATATGAATGATTTTCTAATAGGAACGAATTGAGTTGAATAATAAATCGGCAAGTAGAAAAATCAAAAAAACTCATGCTGGTAGTCTGTTAAAATTTTCATTATTATTTTTTTTTTAATGTACGTATTTATTTATTGTATCTTCAGGATATATACTAACGATAGGTTATCAAATCTTAAATCTAGAAATAATTAAATAGGCCCGACCAATGTTAGACATAAACTTAGTGGCAGAAAATTAATGATTTATAGTTTTAACACTAGTATTCAGACGCTTCAGCTGAGTCGTTGACAACTGGAGCCTTAGCATCCCTCTGTTTTAAGCGGATTTGACCACTAAAGTTATATATATTGCGAACAAGTGGATTAGGATGAGTCTCGAGTTTTGATAAGTATTTTTCTGCATATTTAACAATTTCAGCAGTCACTTGAGGTACGTTTAAGTCACGATGGATATTAGAATTTGTGACGTACCATGGAGCTGATGTTCTTAAGCACAAAATTGTATTTTATCTACGTTGGATATTCTCCACATTAGAAGCTGAAGCAATGCCCCATATCTGAATTTCGTAGCACCATATCGGTTTCAACAGAGACTTGTATAATAAATGTTTACAAATCAGACTCAAGGTAGAATTTCTACGAATCAGTCAATGAATCTGAGCTATTTTAAGCTTTATCTGAGTTAGCTTTGCATCAATGTGATTCTTCCACGTAAGCCGTCGATCAAGGTATTTCATATGTGAATGTTCCGGAACAATTTGGTTGTTGATTCGAATGGGGGAACAAGTATCCCTTCGCAGGATGAAAGTTTTATAACACACTTTTATTTGTTCACTATTATTCTCCATAACTTCAACCATATTTTCAGCTGGCTAATATTTTCTTGAAGATTTTGAGATGCTACGCGAGGTTCACCGTGCACATTAAGACAGGACCAAGTATACTGCCCTGTGACGCACCGGCGGCGATAGATTCGAGAGGACTGATGTAGTTTCCTTCTGTAACAGTAAACTTCCGTCCAGTAATGTAACTTTCCAAAAGCTTCGGAATATTGACTGGCAGATATGTTTTCAATTTTAAAAACAATCCAGCCACACTTTGTCAAAAGCCTGGGAGACATCTATAAAAAGAGCAGAACAAAAAATCTTTTGTTCAAATGTCCTTCTGATGAGTTTGTTCAATCTGTGAGTTTGTTCAATGGTGATATGCTAACTTCTGAAACCAAATTGATTGTCCGGAATGCAGCCACTTAGGATAGACGATAATTTACTTAAAAGCTTTGACATTGTTGACAATTAACTAATCGGCCTATAAGACTCGGCCTTGGTAAGGCTTCGGAATCATTTTAAATTTGGCAATCTTCCAATTTTGTGGATAATATTCCCGTCTTAAAATTAAATTGATAGCAAGATTCTAACTGCAACACCAGGTAACTCAATAAGCATTCTGTTACTGATACCATCAACACCCGGAGCTTTTTTCGCGTTAAGTTCACCAATGACTTTTTGTACATCACACAATTCCAATTTTAATGGTCGCGAAAGTAAGGCAACTACATTCGGCATTTCAATAACACCCGTACTCGTGTTGCGGGTGAATACATTTTTCAAATGTTCGGCAAATATTTTACCTTTTTCAGCATCAGTTCTTGTCCAACTTAATTTTCACGAATGAAGAATTCTTAATTAGTCTATTTAGAAACAAAAAAGTACTTATAATAAAGAACTTTGTCCATTATATCGCTTTGCTAATTTACAAACGAAATAAACGAACAAAACGTTCTGCACTCTTTTTTCCAAAATATAAAAATAAAAAGCAAATGCATAGAGCAAATAAATAGCTAAAGTCATGATACAAAAAACATAATGGTAGAAGTTTAAAAAAATAACAATGTGACAAAGCAATTTACAAAAAGAAAAAAAAAATTGTGGTATTTTTTGTTGGGCCACATTAACAAACCAATTATTTGGCAATTTGGGTTAAAGAGTTGTAACGACTGGTAATTATGGAGATGACAGAACAAGAAAATGTTTTAAGTTTTAAGAAGGGTTTTATTAACAAACATTTATTATTTTGAAATACATTTGCTAAGTTGATTAATTTCTTTCTTTCTAAGTTAACAAATTTCCCCAACGGTTATACAAATTTAGGCTTCGAATGGTTTTCTAAATTAAATTCTGTAGACTTTAAATTTGGAAACAGGAAAAGTTGCTGAAATTTGTATGTGAAGAACAAAGTTGACTTATTAATTGGGAACCGCAATATCCTCTTGGAGATTAATATTTTTTGAACTTTTTCTTTTTCCATAATTAATTAATGAAGTATTAGTATAAACTACGTATAGTGCAAAAAGCTTTGATTTCATCCATTAAAATTGCATCACGCTGAGTTCAAAAATCACCTCTTGTTTTCAAGATACATTAACATGTCACTTTTTACATACTCAAATTTCGTCATCCTTTTATTACTGTTGGACATGCAGTTCACATGAAAGAGGCTTAAAAGACTTGAAAGCCCTTTTCCACTCAATCAAATATGCTGAACACAAGTGGAAATCTGTGGTCATGACCTTTAGATCAATTTGCAATTGGGATGTACTAAATATTGATCGATTTATGAAAGTGGGACAGTAGGAATCCGAAAGATATATTTCTTCCACCACTACATACATATAAAACTCGGTTTGTCATTTGTTTTAAACTTAAACTTTTTGACAAATGTTTTTATTTTGAAAACTGATTTTATATGATTTTGGTAGGCTGAGTTCCAAAATTTTATGCATTTTTTCTATCACGTAAAATTCACGATATTTAAAAAAAAATTATTTATTTGTTGCGTAGAAGCGCAAAATACAAGAAAAAAGATAATTTATCTGTCTTATTTAAGTCTTTTTGCAAGAAAGCTGCATTGTCAGGACATTCAGCAGTAGTTCACCAGCATCGTTATGCTCCATCTGCCTTGGTGAAGCCGTTTTATTTTCGTAATGTCATGGTAAAACATCTGCCCCAATTCTTCGCGAACTGCTTAAAATTTTCAGGAAAATAGTAAAAATAGGAAAAGTACTTTCAAACTCATATTACTGATATTCGTCCTTAGAGTTTCCAAAAATCTTTTCAATTACTGCTTGAAAAGTGACACAGACGTTTTTTTTTGATCGAGGCCAGTTCGTTACCATTGTAAAATAAAACGGCTTTTAGACCACGCGTAATTGAGTCAATAAATACAGTACATTTCCCTATTTTGAATATAATTCAGAGATAAGAAAATTTGGCATGACTCCTTCTACCATCCCGGTAAAACAACGATGTGTCGCCAGGTACTGGTTAATGCTTCTCACGAAGTCTGGAGGCTAACAAATCGTATATATTCTTTGGAAAGTACAAATTTCTAATTAAATTATTTAGTTCGCTCTGGTTGAACACTTCAGGGTCTCTGATGTGTGGTGTGAAATCTGTTTATCTGGGTCGGGATTCGATTCCTCCGATTCTTACGATATGACGTTTTCAATTGCTTTTGGCGCGGTTAGGTTTCAACGTTGTATTTACGCTTCTGTACCGACTCTATTAATTTGTTGATGTATCTAATATTTACCAGTGTTGCTAGACTTAATTTCGTAAAAACTAATTCATTTAAAAACATGCCTGACATGAAACAATCATTATCATGTCATGGTTGTGTATTAAGGCAGGTCGATTTGTGGGGAGGCAAAAAAATCACCCATGGCTCAGTGAAAATCGTATTCTAGGGATCAAAATAAGAAACTTTGCATCAAGGATTAGTGGCTAATTTGTGAATGAGAAATCCAAATAATCAATTGGGAGAAATTAAGCAAAATGGATTAAAATAATATTTTTGTGCAGAAAATAATTTTTAGTTGGAATTTTGGATGGCATATTCTTTGCTTTAGTACTAGCTAATTTTAATTTTTTAATTCCTATTAAATAATCAAGAGTAAAATCGACAAAGTAGAAAATCAAATTTACTAAACTAAAATTCAGACAGAAAACTAAAATTCAGACAGAAGTACATAAGTAACGAGCTTAAGTAAAAAACTATTTTCAGGTCCAAATTTCCGTATTTTAAATACATCAAAAATATATTCATTTTTATTATTTAATTATGTTGAAATTTTAAATTTTTTCCAAAAGGAATATTACATTAAAACTCAGTTTTCTTTTTCTTTGGCAACTTAAATATATAAATAATTTAATTGTAATTTTTTTTTACTTTTTATACTATTTCTTTAATTTTATTGTCTTTAATTTTTTGTCTATATTTTCTTAAAACTACATATTGCAATGAAAGACTTAACGAAATAAAAAGAGAAATTCTATTACCAACAAAAAATATACTTGAAAAGCAGCAAAGACATATGGCAATTAAAATTAAAAAAAAAATGTAATTTAATTTGTTCTAAAAAGAAATTTGCATTTTTATTTAATTTGCACTAGAGAAATGTTTAAACGAAAAAGAAAAATAAATAAAAAAAACTTGAAGTTAGCATGATGCCCTACAATAATCGTATTAAAACGCGAAAAATTGTATGCAAATTTTAAATTATAATAATGACATGATTTTTTTGAGAAAATTGAAACTAGCGAGTGTGAAATTTGGCTTAAAGCAATTTATTGCTCAAAGACATTCTTAGTTAAGCTCTTTGCCAATTCAAATTAAATTTATGCTAAACAATATATTTTGTCATAATTAATATTATTAAAAAACAAAGACAGCTTAAAGATTTACGTGCGTTAAGATATCGTTTCGAATTTGGGAATTCAAAAACCGAGAAAAAAACTGGAAACTTAATTTTCTTCGAAATTGGGTATTTTCAGTTAAAAAAATAATTTAGCGTCCATCGATTTAAATGTCTTGAAGAAGGAATATTCAAGTAAATTATAAATCAATATATGTATATGTATAAAAATCAAACAATTGACTATTTAGATTAAAATTATAAAAAACTGTTTTTAATTATCACGAAAAAAGGTGGTAATTTTTTCAATGGAAACTATGATACTCTCACCTTCTGTAAAATTTCTTATATTTGAATTTTTATACCTTTACTGTCGCAACAATTCAACCATACTTACAGAAAATTTAATACGTTTTCTAAACATAATATGTATGTGCAGTGTTGTCATTTGGCGAGAAAGCTCGAAAAAGAATTGGTAACACAGTGTGCATGTTGTTAAAGTTTTGGCGCAACAAAACCAAGCAACAAAGAAGAAAAAATGTACCGTTGCTATATGGTAAACAAAAATATAACATTGTTTTAAGTTACCGCCAGGGATGCCAGACGATTTTGACAATTAATCGGCATATTTGCAAAAACTGCATTATCGATAATTTTATTTAAAAAAACGACAAGAAATCGGTAAATTAGAAATACCCATTTTAAACACATTTAAAAACATTTTCATAAACAAAAATAACAAAGCAGAAAAATTCAGTAAAAATAAGGTTTACAATACAAAAAATAACACAAAATAAAGAAAAATAACAAAAAAAAAAAAAAAAACAAGAATTTGCTTCGATTATTGTTCTATTAGTCGTATATGATAAAAATAATGCAACATATCCATTTGTTTTTGGTCCCTATAGTCACTTAAAGCAACTTTATAAAACATTCCATAAGGGTTATTTTTCTGAAATCTTTTCCCTTGGATTTGCAACCAAGAAACAGATTAACCAGCGGTATCGTTTACTCTTTTTGTTATTAGATCTTTTGTCGTTAAACGACAAATTACGTTTTTCGCTGCACTGTTTTATCTATTAATAATGGTCTGGATTGCATAAGTAATTCTACCTTTATCGATTTCATTTGTATTAAATCAAAATCACGGTCATTTGTGAGAAAGGAATGACATGTCATTAGTGAGCTATCATTTCAATATTATTAGACGATTTTTAATAACTTTTAAAATCATTTTTTAAATTTTCTTAGCTTAAGACATTTTCATAATAGTTTATTTTTGATAACATCATGAAAATCACATTAAATCAAATTAGATAAAAGCAATGCGGTATGAAGGAACTAATCAGCTAATTTTTTAGTTTGATTTACTTCACTTTTATTCTTAAGAATACAACAAATTTTTAATGTGACAAGTATTATAGTGACGGTGAAAAGTAATATTTTATACTAAACTAAATACAGTTAACATGTTTTAAGAGTTTATCGAAAGAATCGGCATTTTTAGCGCAAAAATCGGCAAATCGATACTTTAACAATTTGTAGAAAAAATTATCAAAAATACAATAAATCAGCAAGGAAGGCAGGCCTGGTTACCGCTCGATTGAAAGAATGAAGGCAAATTAATAAAAGATGGCAGAGACGGACCAGTTGACTATTTATTGCGCTTGTGATTTTTTCTTCTCTTCTCGTATTGTACTTCTTTGTTTTTGACAGCCAAAGACGATTTATATAAAAAAAATGTATATATCTCTTTGGCAGTGTTGTATTCATTGTTGCCGTGAGTATACCTGTTATGAATTCGCCTTCAACTTAATTATGTTTCGTTCACAGCGATTTTTGTTTGCAGTCGTATTTTGTTTCAAAATTAAGTAAAACAGTAAGTCATAGAATATCTATCTGAAATAACAGCAGCAAATTTCATCTTTTTGTAAATAATATATTTTTTAACTTTTGAAACATTGTTTTAACTTTGAATATAATCAGATTTGTAGAATCCAGCAAAAAAGTTTGAAAAAGGTAATAGAGTGTGGAATTAATAATTTATGATGGAAGGACTTCTCAACTAGATAACCAATCTAATGATTTTAACAAGGCATGTGACTTTTATAATCAATTACTGAGAATTAATTGCATTCATTAATGCAGGAAATAATAACGATCATTAGTACGTATTTTAAGATATTCTTTTTAAGCTTAAAGAACTAGTTCAATTGCTATCTCCTTTTTTGCGAAATTTATACTACTCTTTCTTTTGTAATTCTTCTTCTTAGAAGAGTGTTAAAAAACATATTTAATCTATGATTATGAATTGGTGCCAAAGTTGATTTGTGTGTAAAACGTGACCGTACATGATCGGAAACGGCAATTATTGTGAATTATGCAAAAAATGTATGTTAGATATATTTTATACAAACTTGTTTGAAATGTTTTTATATTAGTAAGATCAAAACTCTTTAAGTAAAATACACAATTTAATCAATCAGTTTTAATCAAATAAAGCTTGGATTTAATTGACTTTCTTTCCTTACTTTTTCAACATATTGATAATAAAATTCTCTTTATCTATATGTGAATAAACTCGCGAAGTATTTTTAATGCCCTGGGAAAGACAATTTAATGACAATCATAAAAAAATATTACAAATTTTTTCATTTAATTAAATAAAATGAACTGCTGCCAACTTCAAGACATTACTTTGTAAACGTTACCTTATAAATCAGTGCAATATGGGATTTATTTTTAAACTAAAATAAGTATACTACCTAAACTCTTATTCTATGTAAGGTATCAAGGCAATCGTATATGATCAAACTTTTTTTTCTTCAATCAAACTTTGGTTTAAGTTTTCTTTCTTTTTATAGTAAGAAAGAAATGTAAAAAATAAAAAAAGACATTTATTTATTATATTTCTTGGCATATTCTTATAATGTCATTGTGGTCAAACTTTAATGCAAAAGAAAATGAAAGATTTTTTTTTTTCAATATTTCTAACTTAAATTTGCTACAAGTGAAAGGTTTTTTTTTTTTATTTTTTTATATGAATAAAAAGAATGGGAAAATAACATTGCATGGTTATTCTTAATAGACATATTGTTGTTATGTCTCTACAAACATATAAAGTTACATGCACAAATATCTATAAATATTCTTTTTGAAAAAGTTTTGTGGTCAATACTGTCAGTAAAAGTGTCATTTGGGGGAATCTTTTTTTTTATTGTTGAAAGAACAAAACATGAACAAGAGTGAACAAGACCAAACATGACTAAGAAATGAAATTATGTAAGAAATGTCATGTTATTGTTGCTGTCTGCTAATTTTTTGTCATCTTTTTTCATTGGCATATGTATTTACTTGAACCGGATGTAATTTATTTGGTTAAGTCAGTTTTTTTTGTTTTTGAAATGTTCAGGAAAGAAAATTTTTCTATGTGTTACATATTAGGTTTATGAGATACGAGTATGTATATTTATTTATGTGTATAATTTGTCGCATGTGATATTTATGGTAAAATTGGAATAAATTTAATTAAAAAAAAAAAGTTTGAGGTATTTATCTACATTTATATTTTTCGGATGTAATCAAAAGATATGTGGTGAACATTTTGTAAAAATAAAGCTCCCCCAAAAAGGCATCAAATTGAGTGCAATAATAGTGAACAGACATCTCGCCTTAAGCCTGATACTCCGTTCCAAATTGTGGAGTTATTAAGCAACATTAAGTTTCCCATTCCGTTTTTAATTTCTACAATATCAACCTCCGACCCTATTAATTATATATATATTCTGAGTTCTTATGCATAGCAAAGTCAATTGTCCGTCCGTGTTACTGTTGAAATCAAATTCCCGAGGCACTAGATCAGCCATAAAAAAATATAAATATGTTAATCGATCACACATAATGTCGAAAGAGTTGCTATTGGAAATCAGCGTTGCTATTAGAAATCAGCATGTTCGGTCCATATCCCTTGAGGCAGCAGGCATAACACCACGTCTACCTATAATTTTTTTATATCATTTGGAACAATAAGGTAACTCCAATAAAAAAAAGAAATAAATAAATTTATGGGGCGATATAGAATTAAAAAATAAGAAAAAAAACGTCAAGTAAAAAAATTGGTGCTCGCGCATGTTTTCCGAGTTACGAGCCTTTGAAATTGTGAAATTTTTTTAAATATTAATATGGGTATCATTTTAAAGGTTTTGAAGAGTTCTTTAAGGAAACACTAAAATTTTTTAAAATGCTTAACTCATTAAGATCATTTTGATGTGAAATTATATATATGCAGCACCATGCCGTGTTGAGGATCTCATAGCCTTAAGGAGTTTTCCGTGTGTGTGTGGAAAAGGGAGTTGACAATCTTGCTTCAGACCTCTTTTATTTATTTAATTTTCTCTTTAAACAGCTGGCATTAATTATTATTTTTTTGTAGCTTCAAATGAACCCGGTTGCGTTGGCAAAGGAAGAACCCAAGAAGCGAGCCCTAGCTGGTGCTAAACGCTAGGATGCCATTGCGGCTAAACATCTGGCAACTTATTTTTTTAATAATTTTTTTTTGCGATAGCTGCTGTTAAAAATCACTAGAAGTATCATTAGATAAATCTTTGAATAAAGTAAGTATTTTTTAAATTAATTGGGTTGATTAAGTATTTTTTGTTTTATTGATAATTTTCTTAAGTTTTTAGTTAAGTAAAACAAAGAAAAAAGTCCCGTTAAAAATCTTCTATAAAAACTGGAAACTTTGCATGCGAATTAAGAAGCTAAAAACTGATGGACTGCAAAAATTTATTTATTTTTGTGCTGTTTTCTTTTTAAATACTTGTAATTTGTAAATTCGTTCATTTATTTGAATTAAGCAAAAATTATTTGACAAAAAACCTGCCGTTAATGTGTACAACTGTTGTGAACAAAACCTCAGTATTAACTTCATCACATTCGGTGGTTACGGAGTCATTCATTATGAAAAGTCAAAAATGTGTTACATCAATGCAGGTGTACCTCAAGGAAGTGTTCTTGGTCCTGTTTTTTACACAGTTTTCACTTCGGATATACCTGTAAACGATAATATCTTCTTGGCCACTTACGCAGATGACACTGCCATTTTATCAACAAGCCTTTCACCACTTGGGGCTACATCTGCTATTAAAACAGAACTAGATGCTCTCAAAGAATGGTTGTCGAAATGGAAATTTAGTATACGAGGGCTGCTATATATATTTCTGGCCTGGCAACACTGAGTGCTGCCAAGTGCAATCTCACATTACCATTGGAAAGTTTGCATTTTTAAGCATAATCGTACTAAAAACATTTTGACGTACGACCATTATTTGTGTTGTTTACAGTGACTTCAAAAAATTAATAAAGAAAAAAATGGAATTAACTCGTGAACATTTTCGTGCCATCATTTTTACAACTTTCGACGTGGATTATCACGACAAGAGTGCATTGATGAACTTAAATTTTTGTATGGCGATGAAGCACCATCCTATAGCACTGTGAAAAATTGGTACAATGAATTTAATCGTGGCCGAAGCTCGCTCAAAGACGAATTCCGTGAAGGTCGTCCAAAAACGGCTGTTGTGCCAGAGAACATTGATGCCGTGCGTGAACTCATAATGCAAGATTGACATGCGACATACCGAGAGATAGAGACATCCTTGGACATTTCTTCCACTAGCATACATTCCATACTGCATGATCACCTGGCCGTAAAAAAGGTTTGTTCTCGTTGGATCCCGAACAATTTGAAAGTCGCTCAAAAAAAGGCTCGTGTCGATTGGTGCAAAGAAATGTTGTAAAAATACGATTGCAGTGCTACAAAAGACGTTTATAAGATCGTTACAGGTGACGAATCATGGATCTATGCGTATGAGCCCGAAACGAAACAACAATCGACCGTGTGGGTCTTCAAAGACGAGCAAAATCCAACGAAAGTTGTTCGTGGAAGAAGCACTTCGAAGCAAATGGTCGCTTGTTTTTTCGGCAAAACTGCTCATGTGGCAACTGTTCCGCTAGAGCAACGTAGGACGGTCACTTCTGAGTGGTACACTACAATTTGTTTGCCTGAAGTCATCGAAGAAATTCGAAAAACCAACAAGAGAAGACGAATCATTGTTCACCATGACAATGCGAGCTCTCACACATTGGGTCAAACCAGAGCGTTTTTGACCGGCCAAAACGTCGAATTAATGGGTCATCCGCCGTACAGCCCTGACTTGGCACCTAATGACTTCTTCTTGTTTCCGCACATCAAGAAAAAAATGCTTGGTCAACGTGGTTCGTCGCCAGAAGAAGCTGTTGAAGTGTTCAAAAACCATGTTTTAGAGGTGTCTCAATCGGAGTGGAAAAAATGCTTTGACAACTGGTTTGAGCGCATGCAAAAGTGTATAAATCATGCTGGAGAATACTTTGAAAAACAATATAACTATTTTTGATTATAAATATTCGCATTTTCATTATTAGGCCAGAAATATATAGAGCAGCCCTCGTAAATACAGAAAAATCGACTCAGATAACATTTACACTAAGAAAGAAAAAATGTACCTAGGAATGCACCTTGCCAAAATGTTAACATGGAAAATTCACATAAAATAAAAAGGCAATAAAAAGTCAAAACTAAGGTTGCTTGGAGTTAAGTCAGAGCTTAGTTTGGAAAATAACGCGCCTTTGTTTATCACAAATAAACAAATCCACAAAGATCTAAAAATTTCTTATGTCCTTGATGAAATAAACAGATTTAGGCACAGATACTTGGATCGCCTAAATAACCACAGTAATATTTTGGCAATTAAATTACTAGATGAATCAGAGGAAGTTAAAAGGCTTAAAAGATTCCATGAACTACATCTACCATACGAAAAATAGGATATTCTTCATCAAACTAATAATTAAACATAATATTAGTTGTAGTTTTAGGCTTGCTGAAGCTTAATAATCTGTGTTAAGAGTCCTCTTATCCTTGTTAATTTTTATAATCAAATTTACTTAATATTGTTAAAATAGATTGTTAATTAATAAAATGAGAAAAAAATTATAATATAAAATTAAATTAAATAATTTGTATTTCCAAAAGAAAAAAAATAAACAAATAAATAAAAAAATAAGAGCACGTACAATAACAAATTATTTACTTCTATTGTCGTACAAGAAAACACTTAATACTGTCGCAATTTTATCATTCCTATTGTCACATGGTTTCTTATTGGCCAGCCAAACGATTGATGCACCAAAGATGCATTTTATTGGCCAAAACTAGTAGAATGTCGGCTTCGATTGCCGCATGTAGGTTATAATATAAAGCAATATTTGATGCATTAGAGCAATCATGTGATCCCACCTTGAGACATATATAGAAAACAAAACATTTTCCCATTTCGTTCTGCGAAAAAAACGCCAAGTAAGGTTGCACAGGCTGCCGGCGTGAGGAAACCGACTTACTTGGGTCCTAAAAGTCCCGTATTATAGTGTGAAATGGGCTTAAATAGTTGTATAAGTAAGAAAAATATACAATTATTAACTACATTGTAGATATCTACGAAGATTGCTGACGTAGGTTGTAGCAAAGCATAAACGGCACTTCATTATTCTGGTATCATAATTTTACTGTTCTCTTTACAATTAATCACAACTAATTACGAACTCAAGCCTAAATAAAAAAAATATTTAGATATCCTTTAAACTTTTAAATTGTTAGCTTTTTAGCAAAAGGTTATTAAAAAACGTTTGAGGTTTGTTTTTTATACTTTTAAGCATTAAATGGCTTTAAACTTATGCACGTACACGTTCATATGCCCACAAAAATATGCTTTTGTGCAAAAGTATTAACTATCATTCACTTTTTGCTTTTTCATTGCTGCTTGTTTGTTTATCCTGGTAACCAGCTCTATTTGTTGTTTTTTATTATAATTTTAACTACTAAGGGTTCCAGTTATTTTTACTCCTGTTTTCCTTTTTGTCTTATATCTATCTATTTTTTTTTGGTTTTGGTTAATGCTATTTTGCAATTACATCAACAAATAATATTACAAAAATAACAACAATTTAAAAGGAAGAGCATACTAGCAAGGATAATACTAAAAAGTTTGCTTTGAATTTATGTACTTAACGGAAAAAGGACGTTTGTTTGTTAGACCTTAAACCTAACTATGTTTTCTACGTATAAAAGTATTAAAGTACATTGTACGTGGTAAATATGCACAGCTAATCCCTTTAGGAAAGTTGACTTTTTTCCATAATGAAAGCCATGCACGAAGATGTCATCATAGAACACAAAAAAAAAATGACAAACAAATAAAACGTTCAAGTAAACAGGAAGGAGATCAAAATAATATTTAATCAAGCAGTGATATCCTTTCAGGGGTTTTTAAAGTTTTGAGAGTGATTAAAAACAGTGTAACGTAATTTAAAAATTGAAAAAGGCACATCTTCGATTTTATGTGTACAAGGGAAATAAGTTTTAATACACTTTCTAAATATATAAAAATGTTAAACATCGGAACTATATAAGAAAAATATAGAATATAAAAATTTTTTTTTAAATTGCGAATGTCTCAAAATTTTTTTGGATTTAGGTAAAAATCTCAGGCTCTTTACAGTACTTTCTGCCTCAATACCGTTATTCATTTTTTGAATAATCGATTGATTGCGTGAACAAAACTTTTTTTAACTGAAAAAGAAAAATTTCGTTTTCCATCAAACAATTCTATTGAAAAATTAAAATAAATAAAGAAATCAAAAATAGGTTAAATGTTGTTTAATACAATAATACAAATTTACACCAGCGTTTATTTATTTGAAACTTGATTATTTACTTATAAAAGGAAAATGATGATGTTCGGTGAAAGTTATAGCAAGGCACCCCTTTTGATCGTGGGAGAGACCGCAACCAAAATTACAGTTTTGAGGCGGTGCTTATTAACTCTGTAGCGAAATTACAGTGAATTTTCTCGTATTTCAAAACTATATTGTCGATTGTATCAATGATTTCTAAAACAAACAAAAAATGAATGCCTCAAATATCAAAAAATACTACGATAATTTATTTCTATACACAGGCTCTTTGCAAATTATTGACTTAAAGACACGGAAATATTGTTAAATTATTTAATTTTCAATCATTTTTATTTTTCATCATCTTTCAACTGTATAAAAGAGCTAAAAAAAAAGTCAGCCATATACAGTGGAGAAAGAAAAATAGAATTATTGTTTGGTTTTTGTTGTTTTTTGCTTTGATTTTTGTCTTTACTTTATTGTTTGGACAGAAATTTTTAGCTTATTTAAAATGTTTGTCAGAAGAGCTAAGTAAGCGGTAGCGAAATGGCTATCGAGACGTGTTTGACACTCAATAATTAATATCGATAATTAATTTGATCAGGATAATATAACAAAAATAGCAAAAAAAAAATTATTATGTTCAAAAAATAACATTGAATATCATCTAATATAAGCGAATCATAATATCGTCACGGAGGTGAAAAAATTTACTAAAATAAAAGATTTTCTCTAACAGTAAATAACTATTAAAATTTTAGGAATTTTAACATGAAATGATATCAAGGAAATCACTAAAATGAGAGAAAGGCATTATGCCAAGTTCTAGAACAAAATATTTTATTTTTATTTTCAAGTATTGTTCAAAACCACTATAATATGTTCACCGCAACTATGCATTGTTATAGGGAACATAATATGGTTATAGTGACTACACCACAACAATCTAAATGGTTAGTGGGTACCTTTTTTCCTGAGTTAATGGCCGAATAATTATGAATAGAATTTTCCGTTGTATGTTTTATCTATTTTAAAGAAGTCAATGACAATAATTCAATGCGTACTCAGATAATCGTTTATTAAATCCTACCATTTAAATTTAATATCTTTGCAAGTTTGGCGTGCAAAGTGGTAACTTTATAATAAGTTTGAGCGTGAATGAACATGAAAATAATTTCTTTTAATCAAAAGTAAATTATGTGTAAATGATTTCTATACGTCCTAACTGAGGCTCAACATTTAATGGTCAAGTTAAAACTTGTTATAACCATCTGCAGATAATGTTTAAAATTTCTTACTCACGAAATTTACTTTATTTTCGGCTTTTTGGTTCTTTTCAATTAATTTTCTAAACATTTACATTCATACTTAACTCATAAAAAGTCAATATGATACTGAATCAGTGTCTATAATGTTGTGAGCAAACAAGTATGAATAATTAAAAATAAAAAGTTGCATTTGTGGCTATCAAATTGCTAGCACAAAAAGCAACAACAAATGTTAAAGACGAGTTACAAAGAGAACAACAAAGAAAAAAGCTTTAAGTTGTGTGTGAACTTCGTCTCACCAAATTAACATGAAGCTTAGTTGGTTAAATAGATGATGTTTACGATGTACATAACATAAGGTAGATAGATGCAAAGAATGCTGATGAAGGATGTGGCGGTCCAGAAAATGCTGCATTTCATTCTGCTAGCGTCTAATTTTTCTTGTTTTCTTTGGAAAACGTCCGCATACATTTGTAAATAATTTTTCTTTCTAAAAATGTTTAGAAAATTAATTAAAAAGAACCAAAAAGCCGAAAATAAAGTAAATTTCATTAATTTATAAAATCGATGGTTCGAATCCTGGTCAGGGTAAAAATTAAAAATTTCTTACTCACATAAATTAAGTGGAGACACAATAAGCAAAGCATACGAATAACAGACGGTCATAGTAATTTTGCTCAGAAAATAAAACATATTGTTACGTTTTTCCCTCTTTAGAACAAACGTACGGATTGTTTTGATTGCAAATACCACTGTGGCTCATTATTCTGTATTCAAACTTTATGGCTTTCTCTTTCTATACTTCTTGATCTCACCGGTCTTGTGAACCCTTGGTCTCGTATTTACTAAACATGCGTTATTACTACAAACGCAGCCATCCACGCTACACTACTGTGTTAGTCCGGCGATACATGAACTACTCGAAGCCTTGTCTTTTGCCTCTCGGGAGATTTGTACTGCTGCTTCTTAATTTTTAATTGCTTTATATCAATTATTATTTTTCGTTGTACGCATGTCCGAAGGCGGTATCGAACCCTCCTGTTTTGCAGAAAGCACCTCTACCAACGCAACCATTGAGACTGCTCAGCTTTTGAAAGCTAATTGTGGTATTATTCTATACACACACCATTAGTTGAATTAACTTATTCACCACGCTCATACGGAAACAACAACAGGGGTTGCCAGATTTTATTATTCGTAACAATATTTATAGAGAACCTTAAAATTACAGACGAACTTTTTCTAAAAAGTAAAAATACTTTCGATGATATTTAAGTGATTTAACCTTTCCAAACTCTATTTACTATAACTATAATTGTAAAGACTACTATTAAACTATTTTCCTGGTTCTTAAACGTATGTAGCTCATCAAGTCTTTGTCATATAATTAGTTTATTTATTAGTTTATTTTGTTTTATCATGCTCATGCATGCACTTTTACACGTATTGTCATTGTAATTAATATGAATCTGGTTCGTTATATGTATATATATATATATATTTTTTTTTGCCGTGGTTGTCATTGTAGTAAACCTTTTTAGTTAAGGGTTAACTAAAGGTTACACTCTCGACAACTTTTATGAGACCTTAACAAGACTCATTTAATTTCCCAAAAACTTCAAGCACACAAAAAATACTTTACTTTTACATGCACAGCTAAACGAATCATCAAAAACATCCGTTCCTGCTCCCTGGCAAAATATTATTGTTGCCATCATCATGTTCCACACCAAAGCAAATCAAAAACAAAAAATATATATGGAAGCCCCTACTAACAAGAAAACCTCAAGCAAAATATTTTGTATTGTCGTTAAAAGTCATAAATGTGTTGGGGTGGGCGAAAGGAGTTAATATTCCTTTATACTAAATTGTTGGCAAATGCTGAAACTGTTGCAACACTCGCTAATGTCATTGTCATTCTGTAACTGCTCATGTTGTTTCTTCTTGTCGTCGTCATCATCATCATCACCATCGTTATAGTTATAGTTGTTTTTGTGTAATAATATTTACAATGATTGCAGTAGTAGTTGTTGGAAAAAGAAACCAAAACTTATGAAAAAAAAAAAATTATATAGAATTGGTATGTTGACTATGGAAACGGAGAAAGTGCCAAAACGATAGTTGTAGCAAGAAACAGTTACAAAAATGATGATGACAATAACACTCAAAAGCAATGGCTGCTACGAAATGTATACATTTTTGCAACATTTTTTTTTACTATTTTTTGCTGCATTAAAATAATGGCAACATTTTAAACATTACGTGCTTAAGCGTAACAACAAGGACAATAACTACAATGATAGCAAAAAATTATTAATAAAAAAAAAGTTATAGTGAAAAACAAGCATCAACAGCAAAAACCAACACCAGTACCATCACCATCACACGAATATATTTAACATTCTAAGGGAACAGTTCAAATTTAACGGATCTGTTTTACTGATGATGTTCACGTTGGAAATAAGGATAATGATGGTGGTTATAATGATTTTGGCTTGTTTGCTTTATATTTTAAAAAAGGATACATTTATACTGCTACGCATTTTTTGATTAGAGGAAAAGGAATTCGGGAATGAATTTTAAAGAGGGACAACATTTTTATATGCAGAAATTTTCATTGAAAAATAATTTTTTATAAAATTAATTAAAAAAATAATTATAGATAAACCATATCAGGCTGTTGGAAAAAAATTTAAAGGGCATTATTAATAACTGATTATAATCAAATTATCAAGATCAAAAATGAAAATATTTCATTAACGAAAATATTTCAGAAAAGTTACACATGTAACGATATATAAATTTAAATATTTTCTAAAGGTGTCTTAATAAAAAAGCTTAAGTTTGAAACTAAAGTAAAAAATGTGTTAAAAAATAAAAGCTAAGATCCTCACAGAAACTTTGAAAGTTTTATAAAATATGATGGTTTAAATTTAAGGGCCGATATTGAATGTGAACCACACTTAAACGTCAAGTTTTTCTGCATTTAATTTGACATTTCTCAATTTCAGACTAATTTTATTTGAACCATGAACAATCGCGTTAAAGTTATTCAGAATCATTTGAAAATGGGCGTTCAATCAAAATGCATATCGTGCACTTCGTGATTTGTTCAGTCAATTTTATCCTCCAAATGTGCGTACAATAGGAAAAATCGTGCAAAAATTTGAGCAAACGGGGTCTGTAGGAGATGTGAAAACACTAGTGCCTGCTCGAACAGCTCGTACTGCAGAAAATGTTGCTGCTTTTCCCGATAGTGTATTTTTTTCAAAATGAGGCCGGTCAGGCAGTTACTGTAAATGGTGTTCGCTATCGTGAGATGATAACGACCTTTTTGTGGCCCGAATTAAAAGATATGGATGTGGACAATATGTGGTTTCAACAGGACGGTGCCACTTGCCACACAGCTCACGAAAAAATGGCTCTTTAGCGAGACAAATTCAATGGCCGCGTTACTTCACGTAGTGGCGATGTCAATTAGCCGCCAAGATCATGTGGTTTGACATCGTTAAACTTCTTTCTTTGGGGTGATTTGAAAGAAAAGGTGTACATCTAAAGAAACCTCAATTATGCCTCAGCGCCATCAAAAATTTGGAATATCGGATGAAGGTGTGCCGCTGATGTCGAATAGGTCATTTGGCCGATATTTTATTTCTTACATAATTGAACCATACCAATATTATCAAAATAAAAAGAAATAACCATAATTTTCTATATAATTTGTGTTTTATTCAAAATCAACATCGGCCCTTAAAATTTAATCACACTTTACATTTATAACCTTCGCCTTAACAACGACTTGCATGAACTTCGCCGCGAATCTCTTACCGTGTAAATGCAAATATTTGGTTATCAGAGTCGAACGCGCTTCATACAGTATACGATTAATAAGTCAGATAAACATTGTTTCAAAGCAACAAACCTACACCGGAAACCTTAACAATTTAAGGAATTATTACCAAGGTGAATGTGTTGCAAAGAATTGAGTTAGACTTTATTTTTCGGGTAGACCAGTTACCGCTTTGAAGATAAAAAAAAAATCCCGAAAAGGATACAACTAACTGCATTAAAACAAGAATAATTTTGTATGTGCTATGCTTCAACAAATGAAGCAGACCACAGCTTTGCTTTAAGCGTCAAAAGCGAATTTGTACTATAATTGCAATAAATGACAACTTAATGTAAATGAATTGGATTTAATAATTACTTTTGTACCCATCGAAATTTAGGAGATCTCGGAAAAAATTAAGGCTGTAAATAAACCAAAATATTTACCATATGGACATGGTGAGCAAAAGTTAAAAAAATAATAACGGTATATAACCACAGGGCGATGGCGATCGGCTTTAAGGCGGCTAACAACCATCGACTTTAACTGAAATTATTAAGAAGCAGTGCCAACGAAGGAGGCTGGCTGCATGCTGTAATGTAAATTCTGAAAATGTTTTTATACCATTAAATAGAAAAAAAATATTTTTATTTTATGATTTGCGCAGGGGTTGAACTCTGGCGAACCAGATTGTAGTCAACGTGTTTACTACCATGCCAAACCAAGCAAATGTCTATAGTCTTTGTAGTTTAAGCTTTGTTTTTATGTATGTATGTAAAATTCACATAAAAGATGCAAAACTTTTATATTGTGCTGCATTTATGTATGTTTATATTTTAAATCTCCTTTAAGAAACGAGAAGCTTATAGAGTCTTCTGATTTTTTTTTATATTTGTCACGGCAGAACTCATTTATTTCTAAACCAAATTCGAAAAAAGAAAATTAATTGGCAGGTGATGCTTACAGTTAGGTATAATTTTACAAAAAGGTCATAGTTTTAAAAATGAAAGGGTGTCCCCATATAACATACATGACTTGTTAATGTCTGCTCAACTGTAACGGATACCCGTATAAAATTTTCAATAACATAAATAATAATAATATAAATTTTAATATTTAAGGGTGTCCCCTTAGGTGACGTAAATTAACTTAACTTTTAAAAACTATACAGCATGTGTACTTCGATGTCCGTTATGTCAAGTACAGAATTTAAAATAAGAAATTAAGGGGTGAACTAATAGTTAGTTGCTACTATCTTCTGTACCATTATCAGTAGGCAATTGAAATTTAAACAAAATGTTTGTTAGAATTTTCATTTCATATTCGGTGACCTTCTGTCCCTGTGCCTATTTTGAGGTAGATTTCTTTTACAAGAATTATGCAAAAAAAAATTCTTAGTCAGTTTTTGCCTTGGCCGACCGTTAGCTGCAAGTATTTGCTTAGTTGACGAAAAACATTCAGCTGTAGTCAACTTTTAGCCGCCGTCAAGTATAGTATATTTGGTCGCCGCCGTTCTAGATTTTCCATTGGCTTCGATATTTTTTTAACATTTTTTTTTGTAATCTAAATTTTTTTTGGTATATGGTTAGAAAGGCGCTAAAGGACAACAAAACACATTGTGTGTGGCATGTTGATAAAACGCAAAATCTTATACGAGATTTAACAGAGCACACCAGGTAAGTAACATTATATCAATTATTTTACTTAATTGCAACGATGCAACGAAGGACTGCTGACAGAGATCAAGAACCATTCACATTGCTTATTGTTTCAAATATTTTTCCTAGAGGCTTCTTGACAGCAATCAATTGCCATGAACATTTGAATTTAGTGTGCCAGTAACCTTTTCTACTTTAACACTTTTTGGAAATATACTTTGATTTTATTAATTAGAACTTTCTGTATGAGATGGTAACAATGTACTGATTTTCCTTCATATATACCGATGGCACAAGAACTAAATGAGACTTGTTCGGAGATCTGTCATGGAGTTTCCATTGTATTGTTCCTTGTCGTGTAAGAGGCTTGCTCTATACGAGTACCCAGTCCTTATAAAAAAATATTTTTTCATGTTATAACTTAAAGTTACTATTAAAGTGAATTCCGTTGATCTTGGCTCGCATTTAATTAATATAATCTCACCAATCAGGATTATTTTTTATGATTGGCAGCTTTCCCTATTCATATTCCCATAACTGTATAAATTTACAGTTACAAAAAAAAAAAAAGAACAGAAAACGGAAATCAACACAACACACAAAATACGGTTAGACATAAAATGTTAAACACAGTTGAAAAGGAAGACGGCAGGCAACGTTTTGTAAGTTTTAAAATCTGTTATTTTGTATAAGAACACATAACGCTAAACCATAAAGCCAACCAAGCAAGAAACATGTTTAAGGATTTAACGATTATTATTTTGTTGTCTTTGTTTTTTTTTTTTTAGTTTTTATTTCATATTATTTTCTTGTTTTAATATAACAGTTTATATAAGAGCTTGTATTGTAAATGTAATTTAGTGGTGGGTACTTACATAGTGCTTGTTCTAACCAAAATTGGTTGACCGAAAAATGCCGGAACGTTTTCATCCATTAGTGAATGTGTTTTGATGAAATTTAATGTCGGATCCGGAAGTGTTCGTGAATCATTATGACATGATCCGGGACGTGGTTCGGGTACCTGTAAAAATATAAGAAAACAAGAATGCATAAAACAACATTGAATTGTAAATAAATGGAAGGAAAAAAATGTTTAACGAGTTAGAAAAATGTTATTGTAAAATAATATACTTGAGCAAAAACAGAAAAAGTTTTATACTCACTCTTTTACTCATACTTGAAATATTATTAAAAATGAATAAAAAGGAAAAATTATAAATAGATTTTTGCTATCATGAAAATGGCGGAAAATGTCTGTCTGTTTTAAGTCCTTTTTTTCTGTGCTTCCTTTTTATTCCTTTTATCTACTTTTGATAGTTGCTCGAAAGTATAAAACTTTTTTGGCAGTACAAAAGTTTAGGAGTTTTTTCTGTTTATTTTTTGTTTTATGCTGACTGGCTGTCTGTCTTTTATAAAGGGTTAATTTTTTGCTGATTTATTTCTGAGAGCTTATAATCGTTTGTGACGTGTACTAAACTATACTTTACCTTCAAATAAGGCCTATAACTTTTTTTACAATACTCATGCTGTTAGGTATTTTTTATCATACAGGTTGCTTTCAGTTGGTTTTATGGAATAAACGAGCCTGATTTTTTGAAAGTGGTATAAGTCCACTTTTTAAAAAAACAAAGTTAACGGTAATTTTAATGAGCTACAGACTCGTTCTCTCCATAATTGCAATCACAATTTCAATAGAGTTCTATCTTGACATAAAATAAACAAAAACAGTTTTGCTATAGCACAAATATTTCTTTTGAAAGTGGAATAAGTCCATTTCTAATACGTTTAATTAAAACAACTTTCATTAATTTCTTTCAGACGACAGATATTTGGCAGGTGTGAAAGCAACATTAAAGACAACGACCAATATAGACTGCCCAAAATAATTATAATGCAATAAAGTTGCAAACAGCTACATTTTTAATTTTATAGGAAATAAAAAGAGAAGATTTTGTCTCAACTAAATTTCTAGAAGAGGCAATATTAAATAGAAAAAAAAACGGACAGATAATTTTGAATAAACATTACAAACATTTTCTTTTTAAATTAGTGTGGAAGCAAATGATGCATTCAAATAAACGTTTTTGCTTGTTGCCACTTTATAAAACTTCATGGAGCAGAACAAGACAGAAATATAACGATATGATAGGTTCAGTGATTGAACTGCTTAACTATTTTCAATGCTTAAATTCAATGTAGTTTCTTAACTGTTGCTGTGGAAAAATGTGCAGCAAAGGCAAATAGCAAGTGCAAAAAAAAAAAAAAAAAAATAAAAGGAAGGAACGCATTTGCCTTAGCTGACTATGTGTTTCTTTCTGCAGCACAGCAATGACTTTAAAAACGTTAGTTGTTGCTTAAGCAATCACTTGTTCTTTATTTTTACTTTTGCTATTACTTAAATCTTCAACTATAAAGTTGTGGCTGACTACGATTTCTATTTCTCGCTGTAGCTCGCTGCTTTTTTATCCCTTTTAACATTGGAAATCTATTACTGTATATTTTACTTACATCACGTAAGAAAATACATTTTAAACACGTTGTATTTATTACACCATTAAATGGTGTTTTTTTTAAAGCAACAACAAACGTTTTCAAAACAAATGCTTTGCTGATTGCTTTGCTAATTGCTTTGCTGCAGAAATAAACACATAGTCAGCTGAAGCAAATGCATTTCTTTCTCTTTTTTGCATTATCTTTTTGCTGTAGCTTCGTTTATAATGAAATGTTTTGTAAATGCTGAGACATTTTTTTTATTTGCTCAAAACATGTAAGCAAAGCCAAGATTTTAGGGCTGCTGCTATTTTTTAAGCAAGCAATTTAATACTAGATACGGTTATTATCTCATAAATCGCCTGTTAACCATAAATACTTTAATATCCTTATTCGTGTTAATAAATGTCTTTATTTTAACTACTACTTTTTACTGAAAAATTTATTTTAGCAAAGCTTATGTCAATAAAAATATGGACTTAAATTTCCTTTTGTTTTTATTTCTTCTAAAATGTTATTGTTAAAAGTAGTATAAGTCCAGGTGAAGCCAAAAAAATCGGTTATTTTTTTTAATATTTTTAGCAATTATTATTTCATAATATGAACTAAAAGAATAATAGTGTAAAATACATCACCCGAATTCATCAAATTTGGTCAATATTTTTAAAATTATTCAAACGCAAACCCTTAAATATCTCAATATAAAAAATGGAGTTATACCACTTTCAGAAAAACCAACTCATTTTTTTACTTCTTATTATAATAACAATGTCATATTCAGTTTATGTTTGCCATCCTAATCTTACTGCTTTTTATTCTTAAAATAAGTGCCGATTCTATCTTGTACACATGTGATTTTAGCCAGGAGGAACTGCATACCTTATAGCATGAAGTAATACATCCCTTGCAAGGTGAGCAAATAAGTAAATCATGTGTTTAATTCCTTCTAAATTATTTTGTATTTGCAGTAACGTTAAGTCATTTATTTCAACTAATTAACTGGCATATTTCAGAACTTAATCTCTCTATCATGGATGACTTACGCTAGTCACGGTCAGCACTGAACACAATTTTGTTAACTAAAATCAGCAATCATTGATTTATTGTCTCAATTTAATCTTTTCAACCCTTTGAAATGTTTTTCGTACTAAAAAAGCGTTTAAAAAATCATCCTATACTGTACCATTGTTTTCTTTATTCTGTTTGTCTGTCATATGGCTGTTGTTGTTACATTTTTCTTTTTTTTTTTTTTTGGTTTCTTCGGAGCCATGAAGTTTTACGTTGTGTTTATATAAATTATTTTCAACATAAAATATCTGCAGTTAATTTATTTCTAACCATTATTTTTATTTGATTTAAAATAAACAAAATTGTTTTTCGGAATTAAAGATAAGTATATTCGTTTTAAAACTGAATTTAAACAAAAAAATAAAATAAACTCCAATATTACAACAAGGGATATAAAGTAAAATATAGAGATGAAAACATATGAAAAACTTTAGTGAGTTTTCAAGAACATAAGTTATTCTGGGTAAATACACACATAGAATCTTAAAATAAAAAATTTAAGAATATTGATTGCTTCAACCAAATACCCAGCCAATAAATAACTTTGTGTATGCACCTGAATTTGCCTCGTGAGGAACATCTATTTCTATGTCATGAATATACAGCACTGTCAGAAAATTTGTTCTTATATCTGTGGCCGCAGAATTGTATAAAGGCAAAAACACACAAGGCAACATTAAATAAAACATAGTTTTTTAGTACAAACTTGAGGTGAGCGATATTTTAGTACCTGTGATTTAATCACTGTGTTAAAAAATTCACCAGTCACTACAGTGACTGACTTTAACAAGCAACAGTTCTGCGTAAGAAGGTTTGTTTTATATTTGCACACATACAAACTGAAATTTAATTTTACTTTACAAAAGAGAAATATAAAAGCTTTTGGCTCTTTTATTCTTTCATACGTCAAAGGGGCTTTATTAACTTATTAACAACAGCTATTCTTCTTTCCAAACTTTGCACATACATACAAAAAACCTATAACAAATCGTTCTAATATATAATATTCTTTTCGTAATAATAGGTCATTTCGTGGACAAAATAGAGATGCAATTGTGAAAACACCCAATTTTACGGGTATAATGGTACTAAAACAGTTGTCAGCACTTTTTATTTTTGTAGATGGAAAATTTTTAATTCTGTCTACAGAACCCTAGAAAAAAGTTAAATTTAAAAGTTAAATTTAAATTAGAAATGACATGCAGACGAAGTCGTGGTTACTGCTAGAGTTAAAATAATCAAAATAAAAACGAAAAAACATAAGTTCTGTACGTGTTTTCTGCGTGAAACGAAAAGGCAAAAAATAAAATAAAGTGAGTGTGAGGCCCAATTATACTTATTAAAGAAATACTGTATGACGTAAACTGTACAACTTAAAAAAAAAAAGAATAGCATGGTCAAACAATTTATTTTTTAAAATAGAAGAATTTTTGAGGGAATCAATATAAAATTAGAGTTTTTGTTGGTTTTTTTTTATATTCTACTTTAAATTGGCTAAGCTGCTGAATTTTTAGTTTTATTTTTAAACCTTTTATATTTTGTGTCCCACGGTTCGCTTAAATTTTTATACTCATTGATGAAACTTATCAAATTTTTACTATTTTACAGATGTTGCCATTTTGCTTTTATTTTATCTCAAAGCAATTCAAATATCACGCTGCTTTTACACAAATATTATTTAAAAATTGTAAAGCATGATACGGAGAAGGGAATATCATGTTAGAAAATATTTTAGGCAACTTCAATAGAAACAGAAATTTTCACAGAATACATTTCTACACGCGAGAGTATATAGAATTATTTCCAATACTTACTCTTCTGCTAAAATTATAAAAACGACCCTGGGATCAAAAAAAAAAACAAACAAGGAAATATTATGCTCAAAAAGAAGAACATGAACAAAATTACGTTCGTTATTCTGCTTGCCGTTTTTCTTTATCGAACAAATGCGGAAGTTAAATAATTGGTATTTTTTTTAAGGTTATTGACGTGCCGAAAACTCTTAACATAATGAGAAGCTAACTTTCATGTTAAAACTATTAAGTCTACCGAAAAATGATGCGAGTGCATACATTAGAAGACACTAAATAATTCTTTTCATTGTAGTTATAAACAACAAGCTAAGTTGCTGCTAATTAAGTATTACAATTACTGAACCACTAAATTTTTCTCCTAAGTTTGAATAAAATCTCAAGTGAAAAAATCACTAACTTCAAAAATTTTCGAGTCTATCATTTTAAAAGGCACTGAAAATAGTACTAAAAAGATTAAGTTGGCAACACTGATTACCATTTCTTTAAGAAATCTTTATAACTTTTACTAACAACTTACATAAGATTAAAGAGAAGCTTAATGATATAGTCTAGCTAACCTTGTGTATAATCAGATTACAATATTTTTTGTGAGAATTTTCTCACTCAAGTTACGAAAACGAGACAAAGGTTTTAATTATACTACAAAATAAGCCTTGATTTTATTTTAGGTTTTAATATCTGCCGTCACAGTCACGAAAAAGATTTTGATAAAATACAAAATCATATGAGCTGCAAAAAATATATTTATTTTGCCGAGATTTTTGTGAGAAATTTCTCACCCAAGTAAGAGAAACAGGAACCAGACACAGGGTTTAATTATGAGTTTAAAAAAGTCTTGACTTTATTACATTTTATTTATTGAATTTCTTGAGTTTTAATGTGAAATTATTGAAGTATAAGAATGTAATAAAGAATAGAATAAAACATAAGAATAATGAGAAAGCATTTAACAATTCACGGATGATTTACAGAGTAGTAAGTAACAGGGTTGTAGTTGGTCTGCTTCGCTTCTCTAGCATTCTTAATATCTGCTGACATAGTTGCTCTAAAATTTCACCATTTCGACAAAAACATATAATCATATGAGCTAAAAAATATTTTTCTTTTGCCGACGTAGCAAAAACAGAATCAAGAAGTGAAAGTAAGTAATTTGAAAATAAAAAGCAAATTAATCGTTAGTTTCTAAAAGGTGCAGCACTGTGTAAGTAATTTTAATTTTTCCTTTAACGTATAGAAGCTTTTTTCAGCATTTGGGCCTAACAAAGTGTTTTTTAACGCTACATACACTTTAAAAATCCCTTTAAATACTTTCTGTATATTAAAGTTATTTTAATTAACTTTCACCCAATTAATGTCTATGGAAATTGTGACCAACCTGCAGCCATCAACTTACTTTTTTCACCACATGTTTATTATTTTAGTAATAAAAGCTGCATAAAATAATTTAAAGTAAAAATAAATAAAAACAAGTAAAATTCTATATTCGGCTATACCGAATCTTATATACCCATCACCTTATATGTAAATCTAGTTTAGTGAAGTAATTCCTATCAAAACAAAAATATTAGGACGACCGATATTAAAAAAAAAAAAAGAAAAAAATAGTACAATATCTGATTTTAAATAAAAATGTCATCTGCTTTTAATGGTTAACCCATTAAAAAACATTTTATTATTTTCTTAAAGATCTTTTCAAAAGCCTTTAAATGATATCCATATTGATATCATAAAAAAAATGGAGCACAATCGTGCTTTTCTATAAAAAGTTTAGAACCCCATAACTCGAAAAATAGAGGCGAACGGAAATTTTTTTTGACTTGATATTTTTTGCTTATTTTTAAATTCTCTGCGCCCTATATATTTGTTTTCTTGATTTAAGCTACTTCACTAAACTATATTTGTTAGAAATGATATGAAAAACTTAGAGACAGGGATGGTATTTTGCCCGCTGCCTCGAAAGACATGGTTCCTGCTGATTTTCAATAGCAAAATTTTCAATAGCAAAATTTTCAAGGCTATGTTTGATCGATTGGCGTATTTATATTTTTTCTAGCTCACTTACTGCCTTAGCTAAGTAAATTTCAACAGGAACATGGACAGATAGACGGACATTGCTCAATCGACTTTGCTATGCATAGGAAGTCGGAATATGAATACTTTATGGGATCGAAAATGAATATTGTAGAAATTACAGACGGAATGACAAACTTAGACTTACACTTTTTCCACCTATGGTGAAGGGTATAAAAAAATTATGAAAAAATTAAAACTGTGGAAATAAGAAAATAAAATTCTTTGAGTATCAAAAATTTGATTTCCTCAAAAAAAAAAAAAAAAAAAAAAAAAATTTAAATGAAACTAAAAATAAATACTTTAAAAAAGTTTCTATGCCTTTGATAAACTCAGCCTTTCAATCATATTTTGCACTTTGGTTTGCTTTTTCACTTACCTTGGCATTATTGACCGGCAGCCAATTAGAGTTGATGCCACTTTGTTCCTTAAAACTGCCCTCAAATGTATCCGCAATATCCTGTAATAAGAAATAGGGAAAAATAAAACAAAAATGTTTTTAATAAATTTAATGGAAGTCTATAAAGAACCAACAAAGAAAAAAAAATTTTTTTTACAACAAGTTAACACTAACAAATACATTAAAACCAAAAATAAAATATAAAATAAAAAAAGAAAGAAAATGAAAAATACATGTTGTATCACAGACTAAAGTAATTTTAAATTGTTATAGTAAAAAGCAATAAAAGGGTGTCCACATCAATTTCAGGATAATGTATCACTTTCTTTTTTTTTTGCCGCTAATATGAGTGGTGTTGGACAAGGTTTAAGTGTTGTTGGGCTTTTCTGGAGTTATGGGGAGTTTAAATTAGATTGTATACAGTCCTACAGCTGTAGCTGAACAATCTCTTCTACTGCTTCACACTGGATTTACATTACGATGACCATTCACATACAAATCAACTTCTTGGTAAGCAGTGGCTTCACGAAAAGCAGTCATGTGAGTGGTTGCGTGCTTAACAAGAGCAAAAGAAAAATAAAACATCGTCATTGATTGGAGATGCCGTGTGACCATTGTAGCACTTTCGGTGCTAGATTCAGCACTTCTTTTGTTGATTTAGCAGCAAAATTACCGATTTAGCATTTAGCACTATTTTTAGCACTTTTAATTTATTCAATTTACAAAATGTTCCACAAAGTAACTAATGCACTTTTCTGGCAAAAATTTTTTGGATCTGGTCACACTGCGTGTAACACAACTTAAATGATGATGGATCGCATATTCAAATTAAAAGTGTGTATAGAACACTTATATCCATAGCGAGAGCAGGAATGGTGCATACTAGGCGTATTTTAAGACAGTGGACGTTTAATATGAAAAACCTATTTACTTTGCAAGAAACGACGTTGCTACATGTGCACAAGATCGAATAGTACTCAAAACGACGCGTCGCGACGTTGAGCACAAAGTTAAAAATGCACATATAATACTTAAATTCAAAATATGGGAAGAGAATACGGGTAGTATTTTATTGGAAATGGATGTCATGAGTGACCTTAGCCTAAAGCTGGTATTTTTTTTTTTTTTTTGAAAGGGAAAGTTGCCTTATAAGCTGACGATTTGAAATCAATATTCTAGATTAAATGCCAGTTGCCTAGTTGGATATCCACTTCTTAATTTCTTGTTCATCACTAAGGAACTACATACCAAAATCTACTTAGCCGACGAGGGCAGCATCAATTCTCTTTAAAATTTAGTAAATTTTTTTCCACTTACATAAGAGTATAAGTTGAATTTACAACCAAAGTCAACAATTGAATAGAGATTTTTGTCTTTAAAATTAAATCTTAGCTTTATGAAAAGATTCAAGTTTAAATCTCAGTTGGGACAGTACCAAGTTGTCGAAAGTGCAAAATTTTATTTTGAATTTTTGAAATTCTTCGATTAAAGTAAAACTAAGAATTGTAAAAATTTGATTATAAAACTAAGGTGGCATTTCCTGGACTGCTGATCCGATTTTGACGAAATATTACACCAGAAATGTAAAAGGTATATCAATATAATTGGGACCTTTCCAGAGATCTCTGGTTTTGCGCTGTTGGTTTTCAGTTTGAAATTCCCAAAAACTTAAACATAAATCCCATTCCTTTTTGAGTATTGCTATTTTCCAACATTTTCTTCATCATAGCGAATGATAATTCTTGAACGGGGAAAGGCAACAATACCTATTTAGTTTTTTATAACTGTGCTACATTCTGCTACATTCTTTAGGAAAGGGATAGATGAGAGATAAGACAGTTGGTGAAAGGAGAAAGATATAGCCATTTAATTAGTTATTTTAATTCGCCGGAGAATATGCTCTGAAGAAGTACCGGTGCACATCTAAACCAAGTTTATTCTCGGTATCTAGAGAGCTTAGTTTTTTGTAAAAAAAAGTATTCAAATGAAACTTTCCATGCAAAGTTATAGGTATACTATTTTGCTTGTTTATAATTATTGATTAAATAAGGGAGAATAAATCTTATATTGATAAATGTTTTATTTAATGTCGGCAATTATGTATAGAATACAATATCAGACAAATGTCCGCCTCTTTAACCTCACAAATGCAAGTCCTTTTGAGCCCATTTTTCATTTTATTCTTACACATTTCACTCGATATTTTAATAATTTCACCACAAATATTTTGTTTGAATTGCTTAAGCACTTCTGGTTTGTTTGCATAAGCTTTGCTTTTTTTTTAGAAGTCCGGAGCAGCCAAATTAGGCGACCGTGGAGGATAATCCACATCACCAGTTCTTGAAATGACTTATTGTGGAAAGAAGTCATTGTACTACTGGATGTATGAGATGTGGCAACGTCTTGTTGATACCACATGTTAACCAAGCCCAAAGCATGCAGTTGTATCGTTAAAGGTTTTCAATTATATCACGATATCGCTCTCCATTTGTAGTTACCGTTACGCCTTTCTTGTAAATTGTCTTATGAAAGAATAGCTTTTGTGTCAACTTAATCTGAAACGGAAACAAATGCAAATCCTTGTGCAAAATTGTGTCCAAAGTTGTTCTTTCTTGAGCAGCAGTAATGGTTTCATCTTTTCAATCTTGTAGTACATTGTGTTTGGGCCTATTACCTACAGACCCTCTTTATTTCAAATCATTCCCTACACGATAATCATTTCGTTTTGTAGGCAGGTTGTTTCTTCTAAAAATATCACGTAACTTTCTCATCGTCACAGTGATCTATGATTGAGTTCGAAAAAACGTTTTAGCGATTAAAACACGTTGGTTTATCGAATATTCCTTTATTATAAATTTGTCACGTATATAGTCTACCTTCCCGAAGGACACTCTGTATTTTTAGAGGGTTTAACAAGAAATTTATATATAAGTATCATTCCCGAATACTTATTTGCTCTGTAAATATGTGTAAAATTGTGTGTCGACTGGTTTAGAAATAAAAATTTTTATTAAAGTGCTTTTTTGATTCTGCCCTACTTTGCTAACGGATTTTATTCATGTTGAATAAAAAGTTTATAAATTAACATATAAAATTCAAAAGTAAATATTTTAACGCTAGAAAGCATTGAACAAATTTGTCCGCATTTTATTGGGCACATCTTTTACTGTATTTCTGTAAGAGGCAGTTAAAGATAAATGAGAATTACTAGACTACTGAAAGGATGAACAAATTTTAAATAAAAAAATATTCCAAAAGATAACAACCATAAAATAGCGAGGTACATGTAGTTCAACTTACCTGCAATGAAAATGCACAAACTGCTGAGCCAGGTATCGAATTTGTTGGTGTATTAAAAACGCCATAAATCAATTTGGCGCTTGAGTGACCATAATGGCCTTCGACAAGATTACTAGCAGATTCTGTAGATGAAAATAAAATAAGCAAAATTTAAACAAAGAAATTTAATAAACAATTGGAAAAAAATCAAGAAAATATGAGATAAAATAAATAAAACGAAATTTGTTTATTAAATGTCTCCATTAATTGAGAGCTTAAACATAAAATAGATTTTTTTTTACTTACGTATTTCATTAAAGTAGAAAGGATAATCGCCAGGTATTGAACAATTTAAACGTGATTTTAAAAATGATGTCCAACGATTACGAAAACTGTGAGGTCCACCTTTATCCCATTTACAAACACGTGCAACACGCGAAAATATTGACTAAAATAGAAAAAAGTTTACAGAGTTATACAACAATCTTGAGTAATTAATCATATTATTTTAAGAGTTTGAGAAATTTGCTTGCCTTTAATATTTAAAAACAAAGTTTTCTTTTATTTTATAACAAAAGTTGTTAAGTATTTATTGTCAAAGTTTTTTTTTTTTTTTGGCTTAAGAAGTTTAGTCATGTTGTTTTGTTACTTAGTTTGGTACAATAGCTGGATACACGTTAAAGTGATAACGTCACTAAGTTTTTATTTCATTTAAGCTAAAGGTTGCAAAGTATTGCATCATCGTTTTTACAGTAGAGTGCTAAAACTTTAAAATGTCCTTATAAAGTTATTATGACATCGTTTAAACGGCCGCATGTTTTCGAGGGTTTCAAAAGAGTTTTTATTCAAAGATCAGACTGTATGCAAACCGGTCGAAATCTGATTATCTCAATAGTCTTAGTGTCGCTTTTAAATCGATCACCATTTTAACTAAACTAAACTTAATTCAAACTTAATAACCAATGATTTTCGAAAGGGCCTCTGAAACATAATTTGCCATCTGTGCGTATTGTTCGAAACCGTAACTTTTTAACATTATTTGATCTTATTATGAAAATGGAGAAGAAAAGACAACGAAATTTATACAGGTGTATTTTCTGCAAGACGCGTCGACGAAGTAAAACTGTAAACGTAACGAAGGGTGTTTTTACAGACATATAAAACTTTAATTCGGCAACGCTTTTTAACTGGCGGCCATTTTGTCAGCTGTTAGCTAATTTATGTTTAATTTGGTTTGGCATTTCAACATAAATACACTGACGCCTAAGAACTGTTTACAAATTCTGCAAATCTATTTTAAAAATCATCTGTCTGTCTGTTTGCAATAATTATCAGGCACTACGTTTACTTAAGGTTAAATTATACGTGCCATACCATAACGCCATAATTGTAACCATGGCCATAACCATAAACTCAAACACCACAAATACAATTTAGCGAACGTAAAAAATAAGAACAAAATAAAAAAACAAACAGTTAATACCTAAATTCAATAATAAATAAATAAAATATCTATGGTTACGGTTATGGCTATAGCATTATGGCATATCACTAACAATCAAATACAGTGTTTTCCATAAGGTTGGTTTGAACAGCTGTTTTAAATGGTTATGGTTATGCCATGTCTAATTAAACCTTTAACGGTCAACATAAACGTTCACCAGAGCAATTATTCGATTAATTATGGAGCGTTCTCGTACCACTTTTGCTTTAAGTGATAATACGCATCTACAGAGATGTCGTACTGTGCATACAGAAGAGGCCACTGCTATTGTAGAGCGTGCTTATAAAATCCAAATGAATCCACACGATCATCTTGCAAGGCGCGGATTCGGTAAATGTTCTCATAAAAAAATTACCATTGTTCCTGATTTCTATAAGCAAACTGCCATTAGTAAGGATAATTCTCACTCTTATATCCAGAAATCTGAAAGTTTGTATGCTTTATGGGCTGGCTGTATTGGTCCGTTCTTTTTTAAAAACGATGCTGGTCCGAATTTTTCAGACAGTGGTGACCGGTAAAGAGCTATGATTAGCGACCTTTTCGTTCAACAATTGAACAACCATGATGTGCAGGAGCTTTGGCTTTAACAAGACGGCGCAACATGTTACATAGTTTGTGCAACAAATGATTTATCGAAGAAAAAGTTTGGTAACATTTTGGTTTGGTTTTACGTTTCGGATCCGTGAATTGGCCTCCAAGTAATGTGGTTTAATGCCGCTAGACTAATTTTTGTAGTCTCTACTTTACGTCGATAAGCCATAAACGATAGGACGCTTAGAAGATATGATTCGCCGCCTTATAGACGATACACGTCCACAAATGTTGGAAAAAGTGATCGAAAGTTAGATTTTTAGATCAGATTAAGTCCAAGCTAGCCCTCGCTATCTTATGCCAGAAGTCACATACGTCTTTTAAAAATATCCATTATTATTACAATATGGCCTATTAACCAGGATAGTGTCAAACAAATTGAAAGAAAATGGTTTCTCAAACGTCTAATTCGCAGAATGAAATAAACCACCTACAGAGAACTTTTTTTATTTTTAAATAAGAGAAAATTAGAAAAGAATATCTCTACAAATACTCATTCTAAGGTTTACTCCTAACTAAAGAAATAAGTTCCAGTAGAAAAACAATTAAATTCTTAGTGTAGAGTGTGTGCGCATGGTAAAACACATTAAGAGAAAAATTAGCCACACTAGCTTTTATAGTAGAGGTGTTCGACCAGAACGTCATGAGTTCCAATCCCAACAGAGCCTTGAGTATAAGAAAAATTAACGACGCATAAAAAGTAAACAGAAGTTCGAACCTCATTAAAATCACCAGTATAAAAAACTAATTTGTTCTGTGGCTGCGGTAAACGAGTTGTTGAAGGCGATGTATTGTAAAAGAAGACTAAAATGGTCATAACCTCGACAGATCCTTAGTTGAAAAAGTAATTAACACCTTAACAGTGTACGGTAGTCGTGGTGGGGTTCTTTTAGTTGGATCGCGTGTGTTTGCTGACCAAGACATCGTGAGAATAGATCTAGCCAGAGCTACTAGAAGGTTGAGCTGTTTGAAGGGCATGAATCTATCCGAATTTACAAATAAATGTCGTTTCGATGAAGCGTATAAATTTAGCAGGAGCCACAGAGTAAGAAATACAAGACAAGAATAAAAAGTTAAAATGGAAATTGACGTGCTGATATTTGGACTCTCTGAAATATGAAATTCATAAAATATTACTCATCAATCTTAAAATATTCCATACAAAGAAGAGCAAATAACGTTAATATGAACAAAAAATAATGTGTTCAGGAGCTGCTTTGTACTTTTTTCTCAAACAGCAAAAAATAACCTTATCATTTTGATGCGCACATTATTTATTTTATCAGCACGTTTAGTATTAACGTTTAAAAACAGTTATTAGTTTTATTGTGAGTTTTTAACTGTAGAAAGCTTTCAGACTATAAATAGCCCCATAAATAATAGCAATAAATGGCGAACAAAAAGTAAGTTTTACAGTTAAGTTGCTTGTGAGGTTTTAGCTGAGGAAAAAAATGTTTACAGAGACACTGTTTTCTCAAAGTTTAACGAAACTGTTGAAAAAGTAATAAAAAATATGTGTCAAACTTTTAGCAAGTTATTATTAATAATAAATTGATTTTGGGTGAGTATATGGTTTTATTTTTGCAGAAAATAAATTAAAGTTGTCCTCTCACAAGAGAACTGGGGAGAGAGTAAGAGTAAAGGTGGTAAACCACTTTTCTATAGTGAGAGGACAACTTTAATTTATTTTCTGAATTTTTAACTTCATTAACATTTTTGATTTTACCACCTTAAATTCAGTTTTTAAATGCATTTATTTTCAAGAATTATTGGATATACATCCTCATGAAATTTTGTAATTATCTGGCAATCGTGCAATAAATTAATTTAATTCTCTTCTGTTTTTATTGCTGTGAATTTCCAAAATTATTAATATCTTTTAGCATAATAAATTTAATATACTATTTATTAAATTTTCAATGGCGTTTGCTTGCAATTGTGTGTTTGTTTATTGATACATCATTTCATGAAATTGTTTAAATGAGATGTCTGATGAAAACGCTCTCACCATTATTATTATGGCACTGCAGTAAGGCTAACTTGAGGCCTACACGTAAGAAAATTATTTTCGTGATTAATTTTGCTATTCGTTGAGATAAATATTCCAGATATTAACCCTGATTACTGTAAATGCTTTCTGTCTTTTTAAGACCGAAGCAAGTGCACAATGACTTTAAAATAATGATGACTTTAGTGATATCTCAACTCACCCGTATGAGGTTCGAAGGACCAATACGTATAGCTTCAATGAGATTTAAAGCTCGGCAATAAGAAAATATAAAACTGCAGGTTCGGCTTATATACTCAAAAAGTGTCAGTTTTATTATTTCCACTTGTCTTACTTTAAATAATTAAATACAATTTTATCAGGCCACTCTAACAATAATAGTAGAACAAATTAACATAAGGTGGTGTATATGTATGTAATAAAAAAATGTAAGTAAAGTATTTTAATCGAGTAATTCTTTAAATCCGATCTTAAGGCATGAACATAATTGATAAAAAACTGAGTTGTTTAAAAAATTAGCGAATTATTGAAGGTGACAGCACGTCTCGATGGCCATTTCGTTACCGCTTACTTACCCGTTCAGGAAACTTAGAGATAAGACAGGTTGTGAAAGGAAAAAGATAAAGCCATTTTATTAATTATTTTAGTTCGCCGGCGAATTTGCTATGAAGAAGTACTAACAAGGAAGGCTGGATATTGTAATTTTAATTCTAAATATGTATTTATTAGACTTGTGCCATTTAGTTTATTATAGTGACCGCTCATTTTAGTTCTAAGTTTAAAAATGAACTAGTTAAATTTTTAGTTCAATATGTCTTTGTAGTTCAAGGCTTGTTTAGTTCAAATGATAATTTAGTTCAAAACGAAACATTTAGTTCAAATGTTCTTTCGCAGTTTTGTTAAAATCTAAAATAAAATTAATTACTATTGTAGCTCCTGGTCTTGTGACATTCTATTTGACTTAAAACTGCTGCCAGTGAAATCTATTCTATCTATTTTACGGGCGTGTTACCCGATTAAGTGATAGCATAAAAAAATTTATATTCATTTATTTCTATTATATTCTTTTCATTATATCAGGAAAAGGGCAAAAAGTAACTATCGTTTTAAAGTATATCTAAATTTATTTCGTTAATAGTGTCAGAAACAGTGAACAACGAAATATATGTGCAATTTAATCCACCATATAGTATTTCAAGCACGAAGCATAGTTCAAAATTGAACTAAGTAGATGTGAAATTTTGAACTAGTTCATTTATTTCAAGCAATGGCATATTTCAGTTGAACTAGTTCCTTAATGAACTGCTCAAATATAGTATTTATACCAATAAACAGAAAAAACGTTTTTATTTTTTTAATACTGCAGGGGTTGAACTCTGATCAACTAGATTTGCAGTCAATGTGGTACCACTGTAATACGAGATATATAGTGATTCGTGTAACGTCCACTTTTGTAGAGTTTATTTGTAAAAAATGTTAAATAGAAGTACAGTAGACTCGCGGTAACAAAAACACCGCCTTACGTGAACAGCGGCTAGCATGAACATATTTGTTTTACACTGACTACCCTGTAGCGTGAACACAATAAGAAAGCCCTACAACGTGAACAAATGCAAGATTCATGAAACATAGAAAATGTTGTTTTCTTTTGAACATTTTTAAGCAATCACTACTTTTTTCAAAATTAGAAATCCCCGTAAATGAATGTTTATGAATATATTCTGGCATTTAGTGTAACGCGCGCTGTAATTTGCTTTTTTGTTTTTAGTTTAATGTCGTGAAAGTTTCGCAGAAACTACCAAACATTTTTAACTTTAAAGGAAAAATTGGATGTAATAGAAAAAATAAAAAGAGGATCAAGCGTGACTAGCTTAGCAAAGCAATACAATGTTGCAAAGTCAACAATTTGCGCTATAAACAAAAAACGATATAAAATTTTTAAATGTGTTAACAATACTTATTGTGGTCCTGGAATGCGAAAGACTTTGAAGTGCCCTGAGCTTTATAAAACGAAAAAAACACTTTACCGTTGGTTCTTAAAACAGAAACAACAAAAGTATCCTGTCAGTGGACTAATAATTAAATAAAAAGCTAATTTTTTTCATTCAAAAATTAAAGAAAATTGAAGTGATTTTAATACGAGTGACAGATGGTTGCAACGATTAAAGAAGCGGTATGGTGTGCGTTTTATTAAAATAACTGAAGAAAAGTTGTCTTCTAGATCTGAACTTGTGGACCCTCTTAAGAAGCCAAAATTAAGGAGCTAGGTCTGTCTCGCGATCAAATTTGTAATGCAGACGAATCGGGATTATTTTGGAAGCTGCTACCTGACCGAACATAAAAAAGAAAATCCAAAAGAAGATTACCAATTTTTTTAAATAATTTTAATATTAATTATTTTTCTTAACAAAGCAAATATAAATATGAATTAATGAAAATGAATTAATAAAACAATATATGAATTTGAGTTAAATATATGTCTGTTTTATTTTTAAGATGTAAAAAATGACACCATCGTAAACATGAACAACTTCGCAAACGTGAACACGCTCAGGTTTTAATAGTTCACGTTACCGTGAGTCTACTGTATACAAATTAAGTTGGAAAGAATTTCTCACTAAATTAGATTAAAAAAAAATGTTTGTCATACTCAAACACTTATTTTTGAAAAGCATTCGATAACCCTTAGATTTTGTTTTTGGTGCAATTAACACCAAATACTTTAAGTTCCCTCTATTAAAACACCTGTCATAATTTTAAGTAACTTGATAAATTAGTGACAAAAGCATTTTTGGTGTACCCTTTATATTATAAAAATTTTAAGCTTATGTGGAATGTTAATATTTTAACAGCTAAATATTAGATTCTGCTCTGTTATTGCCCTATAAACAAATTAGGTTGCTCTGTTAAGGCTTAACACTTTAAGTTTTAAAAGAGTTGTGTTATTAAAGCTCTAAAAATCTTATAATTTTTTAACATTCCTGAGTACTTAATAATCTTTGTAAAAAAAGAACGTTTTTATCAACCGCCTTTTTCAACTTTGATGTTGATTAAATCCATAGAATTTTGTTGCCATTCATGATTTTTACAAATACCAAATCCTTTTTTATTTGCCATTAAACGCTTTTGTCATTAAAAAGGGTTTTCTGTGAAGACATCATCATATTTCAATTATGAATTTTTATTTTATGCCTGTTAATGTTAAGAAAATTTGTATGAATATTTATGATATTTGAGAAAAAAACAAACAAAAAATCCCCTACTACCCTGACTCACGGCACAAGGACTAAAGCTTTTGCGTTTCTATTCAAAAGGACGTTCTTTTTTCAGCTATTGCTTTAAGCACGTGTATATGTTTTTCATTGCCTTGGGTTTTTTTCAACACATTCATTACTTACTTTTCCACAGTTTATATATTCCACTGCTGTTTCACGAAATAAGAAATACACAAAGTCACCCTGGGTGAAGGAGCTAACAAAATTCGGTGCTGAAAATAAAAAAAGAAGAGAAAAAAGGGAAGAATAAATCATTTGAAAGTCATTTAAGGTTTGCAAAAACAAAAATGTGTATATGGCAAAGATGATGATGATAGTCGAAATGAAAGTAAATATAATCCAATGACAAATCAATAATAAAAAATTGAAAAAAGCAATTTTAATTTATAACTTTTAAGCCAGATTTTGGCAAGAAATAATCTTTAAAAAAATCAGACATTTTCTAATGTTAGAATATATGTATATATTTTCAATTCCAAGTTAACAATAAAAAAGATTTCATTTAAGTTATTTGTATTCAATAAATAGGTGCAACTCTGCATCAGCAAAGTTGACACCAATATGTTGTTTTTGCAACTTTCCAGACCTAGTTTGACTAAGATTTAAATCTTAAAGGAGGGTCATAATGTCAATACTATTTTTCTTAGCTATTGCTAAAGACTTACTTTCACATACTGAAAATCCTGTTATTGCAATCTTAGGGACAACAACGCATCTTTTCTGTTGGTTCCAGTCGACTGAAAAGTGCGTGTGCTCACATTGAATGGTTTTCGAAGGCACGGCATTTTTGGCGTTTTCCAAAAATACTGGTTGTCATTAAGTGCCGACAAGGCTATGTTTTAGATATTATTTGACAAGAATTTGACACTATCTTTGCAAACATTTAATTAAAAAGGTTGGCTATGCCTGTAGTTCTTCATTTGCTACATTCTTTATTTCTTTACTGCACAACTTGAGAGATTTTCTGCTGCTGTAGAATATCTACATCTTCGTGTTTCCTAAAATATCGGTTAATCTTCATACTTTATGCAGCAGACTAAAAGCGGCTCGACCATTGTTGACCAATATGATGTAGCGAAGAAAGCAGAAGAAGTAAACAGCTTCGAATGATTTGTCTCCTACAGTGAGTCCCTCTTCTTTGGCCTCGGAAATGTTAATCAACAGCTCTACTAAAGCTGTGAGAATTGTGAGCTCAACTTTAACATCACAAGATCTTGAAGGCTGCTCTGAAGTTTCCATGTGATTCCTCTGTCTTGTTGGTTTTATTTGTTTGATTTCACGATCGAAAGCCAATATTAAAGTGTTGGTGATAAAACACAACTCTGTCGTACGCCTTTACCTGCTGTTATCGGGACATCGACTTCCCTTTCCCGCTGTAGTGGCCTCACATAAGACCTTAAATTTCTGTAAGAACTTCTTTGCATTTTAGTGATATTTACATTGAGGTATGAACTGTTTTGAAAATGCATTTTGGAAACCAATGAAGCTGAGATAGGGTACCTTATCAAGGGTGTAAAATATGTAAAAGTATTTATATTTGAATATTTGTTGTTCAGGTACCCAAACCGATTTTGATGAAATTTGGATTACAGACCTTAAACAGTTTAATAATATTGAACACATTTTTGCAACATAACGAAGATAACGAGAAGGGGAAAAGGAAGGCTTATTTCGTGCTAAGCTTAAGCATTTAAATAAATTGATTTAATACTTCTATTTAAATAAGAAGGATAGCTGAAGCAAACTAGATATTAATTTTATAAATTGCTACACATATTTAGATCCTGCCAGTTTCACAGCGGTCCGCGCTTAAAAAAGTCTTTTAATTTTCAAAGAGTTTTGAAAAATAAAAAGTTAAACATCTCCTTCACTGCATTCATTTCCATTTTTCATCTTTTGCACATTTACTGGATCACCTTCTCAATCATCATCTACCAGGCAACAGTCATTTTCTTTGATACCCATTTTCTAAGCCCTGTTAAATAAGTATTTTTCGTATTATTTCACTGAGGCAGAGTAGGATGTCTAAGGAGTCCCTAAGCATCAATTAAGCTTGTTTACTAATTTTTCAGGTTCATAGAGATCAATAATTGAAAGACCAGACACAGCTTTCAACGTACCTTTTCTTAGTGATCTTGAGGTTCCTGGCCTTTAAAACAGCTAATTCCCGTTTTAAAATGTCATATACAATACAATAGACATTAAATGGCTGAAATTCCACGTTATGATGACAGAACTGGGATTAAAAGCGGTACGTCTTCTATTGATTCAAGTTTTAAGCCCCCAAACGTAAAGGAAAAGACATTGACCCAATAAATCCTTAAGACATCATGAGTTTCTTTTTTAATACTACAGTATTTAATGAATTAAAATATAAACAACACATTTAAACTTTACTCTTTACTTAACATACGGATTGAAATATTAACAGCGCATTTTAAACTTTACTCTTTACTTTACATATGGATTGAAATATAAACAGCGCATTCAAAACTTTACTCTTTACTTTACATATGGATTGAAATATAAACAGTGGATTTCAAACTTTAATTTACTCATGGATTGAAATATAAACATTGAAACCCAAACTTTACCCGCTCTTTTACTCTTTTACTCCACACTATCATCTGATGTAGTTTCTCATAAAATTTTCCCAGGTTGAGCATCTCTGAATTGTATTAATTTCTTAATTTAGCATTTTTTATTCAGCCAAACCACATATTTTCTCAAATGATTAATTTAATTTATGGCTTTAATTAATAAAATATTCTGGCTTGCTTTCCACCTTCTTTCATTGTGAGCATGTTGATATTTATTTCAAAGCCTGACATTCGTACTTATCTAATTATAACTAATAATTTTGATTTATTTGATGGTTGGTTAACCAAATAACAAATAAAACGAATAATTTTGTGGTTATTCCATTTAAATTTTTATTGTTTGTCTTGCAACTGTTTATTGTTATTTGATTGAAAATTTATGCATTTTTTGCAAAATTATAAAATTTATGGTAAATATTTGTGTTAGCAATTAGTTAAGCAATATACTTATTTATTTTATTAATATGTTTTTATAAAGAATGTGATAAAAGTGCCATTTTAAAATAATGCTTTATTATAATTTAAGATGTTTATTTAGTGAACAAAGACAAGAAGTGAAGTTTATTAGCAGTAGTGTTATGAAACAATTTACTCATTAGTCAATGATAATGACTTTGTGTTTGAACTAATTATCAATGAAACTTTTTCATTAAAAAACATTACCATTAATTAACATAATGGTAAATTAATTAAAAAACATTTGCATTATTTATCATTCAATGTGAATGAAATCGTCAATTAATTAGTAAATTAAGTTAATTACTCTACGGTGAAACTGTGGTTTAACTTTAAATCGTAGAGTGTTTGCTTTCGATGTACTGTTGTAAATAAACAGAGGCTGCTAAGTATGCGATTGAGCTCAACTCCATAACAAGGAGTATAAAATTTGTTTAGTCATATTGAAGCTTAATTGCCTATGCGGGAGGTTATTGTAATTCATGGTTTTGCCAAATTGATAGAAGACCATAGTCAGTTTGGTTTTTTTAATTCAGTTAACGAATTAAGCTCTATCATATTTGCCAAGGGAGTCCTACCAATAACCAAGTAGGAACTTGCTTTCCTGGACTTTATCAGATTTTTTATACTCGTATTCAAGTCCTTGGTGGACAGCCGAAAGTCTTTATCTCTTTGTGTTAACCCTATCATATGCCTCAAAAGCTATTGACGTTATTACAGCTCGGATTCTGGATCATAATAGAATCTTTAGATAGTCTTTATTTTTTTAGCAGCAAAATAATTGGTTCCAGAATTAAAAATGAAAGTAAAAATAAAGTCTAAGAAAATTCACAAAAAATATTAATTTATGAATAAAAGTAGCCTTAGAAAAAAAAGTAGCCTTAAAAAATATTGTTTGCAATGTTTACTGGGTAATCCTAAAACGGCCTTCTAACTTCGAAACAAATTTTCGTTAAAATAAAAGTTTCTTTTAGGTTGCGCTAATTAGGACTTTAGGATGTTTTAGGTAACTTTTACATTATATCTAATTAAATAATTTAAAAGAAACTACTGAAATAGTAAATAAACTTTCAGCAAACTAATAAATTTCTCTCAAACTCATCACTCTTATTAAAGATTGATTTAAAAGGAAAGCTGTTTTTATCTATTATAAAAACCGTTTATTTTTCCATATAAGTTTATTGATAAGAACCTTCCTTCGATAATCGCATATGTTTCTATACAAAAAATAAAAAAAAAAATAAAAATAATATTTTGTAGTAAATCCATCATTGTCATCAAAATCATGATTGCGAAAATCTTAACAATCTCTTCTAGAATACTTCACTTTAACACTCAATGTTTGTAAGTATAAGTGTGTGTGTTTTATTTCTATCAGTCTCGAAAAAGTTTTAAATTTCAAAACTGCAAATAACAAAATAATACATCAAACAGCTAAATAAATAAGCTGTTTAATAGAAAAAAAAGGATATTAGAATTGACTTGTCTGGCTGCCTGTTTGGTTGGTTGGCTGACTGATAGATAGACGTTGCAAGTTTTATGCCACATTTAAAATTGACAGCATTTTGAAATGCTAGAAAGAGTAAATATTTCATAATAAAACATGATTGAGAAAAAACTGAATTTGAAGAGGCATCCTTTTGACAAAAAAAAAAAAAAAAAAAAAAAATATTTGTTATAAAAAATAACAAGAAATAAGTCAATATAATATTTATGCTCAGCTGCTATTACAACATAAATTTTGCCTATTTTATAGGAATAATAAAATAAAAAAAGCAGTAAAATTTTGCTTTATTTTGATTATTCTAAACTAATGTTATTTATTTCTTTATTGTCAAAAGAAAAATAAATTAATATTAAATGCTTGCAATAAATTTTGGTAAAATTAAGGAATTTTCATTGAAAAGGCACTGAAAGAAAAACACACAAACCATTAGTTTATGAAAGAAAGCCAAATGATTTTTTTGTATTATTAAAATTTTTATAAATTGTTCACAGAGCAACTTGGGATTTGTGATAAATCGTACAGGAATAGAAAAATTTAAAGTTTATGTAAAATATAAAGTAGACCTCTCATGGATGTATACAGCCATCAGTTATGCTCTAGGTGTGCTTTGCAGCAGCAGCTCTCGCAAAAAAAAGTATAGAAATATGGGTTACCAGATAGTTGGCTGCGCTGGCATTCTGGCGTTTAGCACCGGCTAGGGCTCGCCGTCTTAGGCTGGTTTTTGCCAACACAATTGGTTAATTAGGCAGCTAAAAAAATGTCATGACAGCTAATTCCCAAAAGAAAAAAAGGTATTAAGTGAAATAAAAAAATGAGGCCCAAAGCAAGTCATATCCTTCACCTACGCACACAGAAATAGAAAAAATCCTGGCTTAAAAGAGAGAATACTTTAAAATTTTTACTGTGAGTAAGCTGACATAGAGAGAGAGAGAGAGAGAGAACTGGACTGTCTAGCAAACTGCTCCACTTTTAGAACCACATTACGTGGTACAATAATTTAACGTTTCACTATTCATCCCGTTCGTAATTTGTACACTACTCCTTTCTAACCACCTAAAGTATATATATATTCTCTTATTTATAAGGAAGTCGATGTAGTTATCTCTGTCAGTTCATGTTTGAATACCATTACTGAAGACCCTACCAGTATCGTGGATATATTTGCTATTAAAAGTCAATTAAATCTGTCCACTAAACGCTGATAAGATGTTTGAAAAACGTCGTGCAACTTTATTTTTCTTCTTTTTGTTATTCGCGTTTAGAAACTAGTTTTGTTTTCTGCTTTGTTGCATTTAAAGTCGAAATATCAGAAAAAAATTCTAGACTTCCTGATATTGATATTTAAATTAGCAATTGAAATATCGCACAATAACAACTTTTCAGCATAATTTTATGAAACAAATTTAAATTTAGCTAAAAAATAGGAACTTTAGCGAAAAATTTTAATTTATTAAAAACGGAAAACGCAGAAAAAACTAAAAACTGTGGGTAATTAAGAAATAAATATAGAAAGGTTACGTTGAGTTTGTAATTTTGTTTGTAATAATACTTTCTTACTTCTGACTTAATAATGTAAATATTTTCTTCATCCTGAAACATAGACGAAAACCGATTTGAAAACATCGGGTTGAAATGAAGTTTGCCATTCCGCCAGATGTTCTGCAAAAAAATTATGACCACAATTCTCTAAGACATAAATAGTTTCGAAAGAGGTCGTATTGAAATTTTGCAACATCATTCCATAAATAGTAAAGACTAGAAAGTTCCTTGCATTTTTCAAATCTAATTGTGCCTTTTTTTTGTTGGCTGTTGTAGTTCTTTACGTTGCTCTATTGAAAGCCGGAATTACAGAAAAAATTATAAGTTACCACATAATTGAAATATCACAAAACCATATAAATTTTATCAAAATATTGAATTTTCAACAACATTTCACCAATAATCTTTAAAATAGTTTTTGCATTATACAAAAAAAAAAAAAAAAAAATATTATGCAAATTGCAAATTTGATTAAAAACCGAAAATTCAGCAAAAGAACTCTAGATAAGCAAAAAATTGGAATTTCACTAAGCGAAACAAATTTTTTTAAATATTTATTCGGATAAATATTTTACCAAAAATCAAGTTTATTTTATAAAATGAAATTGAATACTATAAGAATAAAAATCAGATATATGTATGTGAAGGGTATATAAAATTCCGCATGGCGTAGTTGACCTAGCTTATGGTTCCAACGACTTAAAGCTATTAGACTGACTGAGTGTACGGATTTCGTTAGCTCTTAGGAGGTTTTACAAATCAATATGCGTGATTGAAAGAACAACCAGACTTTATACTTTATAATTGGAACAAAGTAACAAAATTACAATGCTAAACTACGGTCACTGGAAACTGCATTTTTAGAGATGCCATTCTTGCAGAACAGTTTTTGATATACAAACTTTTGCAAACACTTTCATAATGAAGTGAAGAAAGAAACAGACATTCTTTTTTATGGCTCGCCCTGGCAGTGGAGTACTAGTGTTTTTATCTACAACGCCGTCAATACCGTGGCAGAATTTCCCATATAATAACAATATATTTGAACAGATATCACTACAAAAAACAACCATTTAAAGTAGTCTTTTTTTACAAAGACAATGAACAGTTCTAATAATTGTTTGAAACTCGATGAAGTTTAAGGTATATAAATAGAAAATGGTAAAGTATATAACCTCAATTCTTATTTTCTTTTATGTCATTTTATATACTCAGCTTTTTTCGGTTCGACGATTTGCTTAAAACTTCGGTACTGCTCCTAACTGCGAATTCTTATTATAGACGAGTTTAAACGTCTAAAATCTCATAATATGGAAAGATCTGGCAACTTTCTAAATGTTTATTTAACAAATATGCTTTTACGAACTTAAACTTATTTGATTATGAACCACTAGTAGGTCGTTTAAGAGTAAGCTGCGGTTTCCAATATTGTTTTTTAAATATTGTAAAGGAATCCTGCATATAAGGTCTGATTACTAAAAATTTTCCTAAAACTTAGTAATGACAAACGAACTGCTTTTAAAAATTTTATCCCTCTACAATTTTCTAAGTGTTTTTTGTTGCATGCGAAAATCATAAGAGCATAAATTTTTCATTTTATCATTTAATAATTTTGTTTTTATTAAATTTGACAGCGAATTTATTACGAACAGTAGTAGTACGAGAAATGATGGGTAAATAACAAAAGAAAAATGCATAAAATATAAATTTATGCTTGTATATACATATATATTTGTGTTAAATAATGAGGGAATATTATATTGCATTAATGAATGAGCAAAAAAATGATACTCATTCATATTTTGCAGCATTTATATAAATTCATAAATTTGTTGGAACAAAACAAGTGAAATCAAAAATAATAAGAGGGTGTGATCAGATACAAATGCATTGTTAAATCTTTAATAATTTTAATAAATAACGAGGCAAAATGTCCAACAGAATGTGTTAGTGTAAAAAAGGATAAATTGAATATTTTAATATTCAAGAGAAACAAACAAAATACACTCTGCTCGTAAGCAAACGTTGTTGTATAATTAATATGGAGAGAGAATTTTTGTTTGATTTAAGAGTGATTTATTGCACTTTTTAAATTTAAATACATACGTCTGCAGGGACTCACATTCAGTAATTTGATTTTCATAACTTATCAGTCAAAAATTTGCTGCTTGGAAAATAATGGCGTCAGAACGAGACTGATTTTCCCATATATAAACTGTCAATTTTGTTAATTCCACTATCTTCTATGTATTTTCGGTTAATTGAGTAAATTACAAATTTAATTAAATTTCGATCTGAAAACAAATAAAACCTTTAATCAGTGCAAAAATTTTTTTCTGTGCAGGAAAGCTACAATAGCACAGATATAAAAGAGTTAGAAATTATCATTCGACCGAACTGAAGATTTAAGATAATGACAGCCGAAAACGAAAAAATAGCCAAAAATTTCGCCAAGTATTTTAAATACCGCCAATAATCTCGCCTCTCGCCATTTAAAAAATTTTTATCGCCAAAAATGATTTTTTATAAGCACGTTTGTCGAGAAATCGCCATAACTGACAACATTGGTATTGACTGAAATAAGACTGAATTTATCATACGAGTACAACAGAACTTTGGCATATTTCACTCATGAACTACATGTTAAGAATAGGAAGAATATTTTCAATTACCCGCTAGCGGATATATTAATAGCAACGCCATAATCGCACTATGAAGTGATGTCACTTAATATGGATAAAGCTAATTACTTCCGGATATTCTCTCTAAACATTTTTACGATGTTTTGTTTTATATTGAAAAGTACTAACAAATTTTTCCTTTAATACCACTTCATGTTCATGTTTTAAATGATAGTATCGGGTGGTTAAATTTTAAGGACCGATGTTGAATGTAAACCACACCTAAACGTCAAGTTTTTTCTGCATTAAACATTTCTCAGTTTCAGACTAAATCAAATTTTAACCATGGAAAGATATATAATCGAGCAACGTGTGCACTTGCTGATTTTTTGTAAATTTAATCGTCCAAATGTGCGCACAATCGGAATAGTGCACAATTTTGAGCAAATCTGGTCTGTAGGAGATGTGAAATCACCAGTGCATGCTTGTACAGTTCGTACTGCAGAAAATATTGCTGTTCGCGATAGTGTGGCTGAAGAGCCGACCACCTTAACTCGGCGTCAACTCGTTATCGAACGTAAACGAACTTTTTATGGCGCGAATTGGAAGATATGGATGTGACAATAAGTGGTTTCAACAGAACAGTGCCACTTGCCACATAGCTAACGAAACAATGGTTCTTTTGCCGTATAAATTCAATGGCCGTGTTATCTCACGTGATGGCAATGTGAATTGGCCGTCAAGATCATATAATGTTATTTAAAAGAAGAGGTGTACGTCGATAAGCCAGCAACAATTTACGAGCTACAGGATGAGATATTTCGGTACATTAACAGCATAGAACATCAATAATGCTCAGCGACATTGAAAATTTGGAGATGTGACGCCAAAGTCGCGGCGGCCATACGACCGATATTTTGTTCAATACATAATTGAACCATACCAATATTATTAAAATAAAAAGAAATGAAAATAATTTCCTAAATAATTTGTGTTTTATTCAAAATCAACATCGGCCCTCAAAATTTAGCCACCCTTTATATTTTAGTTTTAAATTCTATTTTTTTTGTACCTTTTTGTCTGTGCGGAAAGATACTTTAACCCTTACATATGTATATTAGAATTTTTTAAACGTAACAAAAAGTATTTGGCTTTTTTGTACAAGAAAACACTTTTGAAATTTAAATTTAATGTTGAAGCCATTTACTTTATAAAAAAAATTAAATTCCAAAAAGTACCAATTTTCTATTTTAAGGGCCTTTTTTTATGAAACCAAAAACATTTTATTTTTAATTCGTATTCCTAAGTAGGAAGGTGTCTCTTTAAACTGTGTTCTTTGTTTTTAATTCAGATTTTAATCAGGTTATCTAGCAGGTTTCTTTCTCTGAAAGGCCTTTAAAACATCCTGCAAGAATGACGCATGAATCTAAATCTTGCTTTTAAAAATAATTTCTTTAAAATACAAATTCGTTACTTTTGCAAAGAACAATATATTATTTTCTGACTTTTACTCATATTAGCAAAAAGTGCCTCAAATTTTACGCAAGATTTCAGTTTAATAGAAAATTTTATTATTTTTTTAAATGTATTTTTAAATTTTTTCGTTTTCGAAAAGCCTTCAATTTTATTTACTTTTTTACTTTTTTTTAACGCTTTATAGATTTGTATTTGCCATAACACACAAAAAAACAAAAAATTAAATCAATAATCAAAATAAAAGAATATTTCACTTACCATTAAGACTTAAGCTATCATATTGCTCTGTTTGTAGTGGTTCTCTATAGATAATCGGATCACTGCCACTGAAATCAGCCACCGTTCCCGAATACAGTTCATTATCTGCAATACAAAAGGGAAAACTGGTGGTTTATAAAGTGCAAAAATAAACAAATATTATATCGTATTGTATTTATTTATCATTTAAAAAATAAACAACAAAGTGTTATTTTTTTTCTGTTGTCGTAAAAGAAATAAAAGCGATAAATATTTCATTAATTTATAAAATTTACGTTAGAACGAAAATATAAATTTTCTAACAAGTTTAAAGAAACAAACTTTTAAGCATTCATATATGTGTATTTGTTTTTTAAACATCAATATTTTTTTTTTTGATATAAACGACAGGAATTATTAAGAACGATATAAGGCAAACATTGTGGTCTAAAAAATATTTTAATATCAGTTCTTCTAAAACTGTGGTCAGTTATTTCGAAACTGTCTGACATGTAGGGTACTGATTTAATGTGTTAAATGGATATTTTAATAATTATGTTCATTTCTGAGAAATTCTTAATTTAACTATAATTTTTACACCCTTCACCACAAGTCCAAAAGGGTATAACAATGTATTAAGCGAACGTAGTTTAAAAATTAGTTCCATTTAAGGCCGGGATTCACTATCAAGAAGAATTGTACAATTTAATCACACAAAAATCTGGCAGAATTTTATCCTGCTTTAAAAATCGTTTCAAAATAGCGTAGTCCAATAAAAAAAAAGGAAAAGAAACATGGTTTTAATATTTCGTTGTTTTTCGTCTCATTTAAAAAAAAGCCGATTCTTGACGCATAGAGAAAAATATTTTATGAATTATTTCTAAAGATTAAAAAATCTGGCAAAAAGTCTGTCACACACATAAACTTTTAATCCACACTAACATACAATTTGAGCATACATGCAATCTTTGACACATCGTAGGATTGAGTACAATAGTGAATCCTAGCCCTAACTGGCACTTAATCAACTCTGCTCAATTTTATGTGTTTTAGTTCTTCCCAGTGATGTCCGGAATTTATCCGAAAAAAGGGATTTTTTTTTGAAAATGGGGATAAAAAATCTAGTTTAAAATTATTAAAATTTACCGGAACTTTATGGACTTTACTTATATGTTGGGTATTTTGGGCATTTTCCAGGTATTTCTTAGGGATTGGTATTTTTCGTTATTTTTAACATTATTTGATACGAGTATTTAATAAAAATTAAATTATTTATAATCTATTCAACCATGTAAAATATAACGGGTCTTTATTTAAGCCCGTTAAAACTTTAAATTGTTAAAAATAACACAAATAATTACAATGTAACGAAGAATTTTTTATTAAAAGAATCAGAAGATTGTATTAATATTTAAAAATGATTTCGGGCATATGGCAAGCGCGGCTGCTAATTACGAAGCTTATTCTGGACGTCCAATTTTGGGTCACTTTTTTAAGTGATGCTGGCCGTATGTCGCGAATAACACGAACAATTTTGGCCTCCAAGCCGTCAATAGTTGCTAGTTTACTTCACGTGGCTCCACAGGAAATAATCGAGAGGTGTCAAATCTTTGTAGGCTAATTGACCTCATAGACCAATTTACAGGTTCATTTCTTAAAATCAATTTATTGCTTACTTTAGATTTCAATAACTCGCCGTATGACACGTAGCGCCATCTTGTTGAAATCACATTTCGTTCGGATCAATGGCATATTTTAATGCTAATGATTTTCCTGTTTATAAGTAAATATTCATAAATTATGGGACGCCCTTTAATTTTTAAATTCAAATTATAAACTCGTTGATATAGCGAATTTAGCAATACGCGTCCCTTTTAAGTTTCAGCGTTCTGACTGTAAGGGTTCAAAAATACGGCCACACACTTGAAATTACATGTACTATTAAAACACCCTTTAACTTCTAAGAGCCCTAATTCCTGCGACCGACGACGAATAGATAAATTTGGATCTTCTTCCACACTTTCGTTTACAGCAGCGATATTCTCTTCAATATACACATTTCTTCAACGTGTTGGTTTTTTGCATCCTCTAGAGAGTATGTGGTTTGAAATCTATCCACAGTTCGACGGATGGCGTACTCAGACAGACGAATATATGCACCATAAAAATCACGAATTCGTCGATAAATCGTCGAATTGATGACTGATTTTTAAAGTAAACTCGTATGTTTGATAGCGTTGTTGTAAATTTGCAGACGTTTTAAAAATATAACTCTTATAGATCTTTAAAAATAATTTGTCAATAAATTACTTTATAATTCATCCCACTGTACATTCGTAAAAAAAGTATTTACGACTTTTAAATATAATTTCATAAAATACTACAATATAACTTTTTATGTCTTTAAATTAAATTTCTACCAGGAAAATAACTTAATTCCCCAAAAGACCTTCAATAATTTACATATTAAGCTCCTCACACATACATACGTTTTTCTGCACTTTCAAACATTCAAACACATACGCACACACATCCAAACACACTTTAAGAACATGAAGAAAATCAAATAAAATAGCAAACGTACGAAATAAATATATTCATGATAAATAAATATTTTAAGTCAAAATAGTAAGTAAAAAAAGAAAATGGAATGAAACCTAACAAAATGATACAAAATAAATAGCAAAAAGAAAGCTTTCAAATACTTGTGTTTTGTATAGAAAAGTTTCATTCACATTCAAATATTTACTTTCACAAGTAACATGGTATGTATGTATGTATGTGTATTTATATTACAAATATATTGGGTAAATTATGGTTAGAATGTATTAACAATTTGTAAAATCTATTCCTTGGAATATTAAAGTAAGTTTGCTTTCTCGAGTACACACAAACTCAAACAAACTTTAATAAGAAAAAGAGAGGAGAGAGAGAGCGAGAAAAGAAAAAAGTTTAAAATATTATATGTACTATTACAACAGTGATGCGCAAAATATAAAATGTATTTGTATTGGTGAGAAATATAAAATTACACTATGAGAAAAGTTGTTTAATAAAAAACGGTGTTAGTTATTAATATTATAAAATATTGCACATAAGCAAATAATATAAATTTAATATATTTTAAATTTAAGTAAAAAAAAATTAGTTTAAATTTTAGAATTATTAAATTAAGCAGTTATTAAATAATTTTCATCTCTTAAACGTAAAAAAATTGATAAATGAAAAAATGCTGTTACTTGGTAACATTATAAAATAGTGCACATAAATAATTAAATTGAAGTTTAATTTAAATTCAAGTAAAAATTCTAATTCTTAAATGTGAGAAAAGTTGCTTAGTGAAAAAAATATGTTACGGTAACAGTAAAAAACTAAAGTATTTTAAATACAAGTAAAAATTCTTACTAAAAAAATATAAAAAAAAATCTCATAAAAATTATATATGAAATTTTCTATTCTCATGTTTTTTGCAATTTCGAATGAGCATATTTTTTAAGTTAACCGAGTTAACTCTGAGCCTTCGTTCCTTCGTACTTTGAAGTTCTAAATTCAATTTATTTTAAATAGCAGCTAAATCAGCTAAAATTGCAAGATCTAATATAAATTCTTTTTAATATCTTTAATATTAAATGTATTATGAAAAGTTCCCAAATCCTTTTTAAAACTTCCTCTCTCTTTTTTTAATGTTTTATAACATACAAGGCATTGCATACCGCCAAAAGCATTCTCAATCCTAAAGTATTTTTGAAATGCCATACTTCGCTTTTTTGCTGTAAAAAATTAAAACTTTTTTCTTTCAGTGTGTCAAAAGAAGAAATTCATACACCCGCACCCATGTGCATTCGTCGATGTTAAATCGACGACTAAATAAAAGAGCATAAGAATGTGTGTAAATTATTTTTCCACAATTGTGGTATGGCTTGCGCATCACTGTATTACAATCATCCGTAGGTGGAATCCAAATCTACCCGGCCTGTTTTAAAAGTAAAAACTCGCACTTGAAAACTAAAATTAATGGTAACGCCCTCTGTGTTTTTCCGAGTGTTGGAATTCTTGAAAAAGAAATAAAAAACTGTTCAGTTTCTTTTATTTAATTTTACCTACTAAATCCCTATATGCTCAGTACAATTTTTTCTGGGACTCTGAACGGCGTTAAAAAAGGTTCTTATTGTAGAGATGATTTGATGGCAAGACCGAAGCTTTAACTGAAAGAGGTTGTTTTTAAATAAGAAAACGCAGAGTAGTCGTTAGAATAAATTCTGAAAAATAGATAATGCGGGGCAAATAATCGAATTGTGAGGAATATACGATTTGAGTTAAACGCCAATTACTGTGTGTTCAAAATTTGCGCGGATCTATTTATTGCTTAAATGAAAAGATTTTCTCTTGGTCTCTTTTTGCTTTTAGGTGAGAATTATAATTCCTTTTTTTGTTGATATTCTTTCAATTTGGTGTATAGCGATCGCGTCGACGTTTAATTGACGATTATAACTGACAAAAAAGTTCTTTTAGTTCATGATGAAATTTTTTTAAAGAAGTCACATGAAAGAACTTATTCTCTACTGTGATCCAGGAATGCAATATTTTCTACTACAGCATTTCAACTGAAATTTCTTGAGCCAAATATACTACGGCCATGTAAAAATTCGTTTGTCTAGTTCCATACTTACTGTCGTATTCACTAAAAAATTTGGTTTTAATCTGTAATTTAAATGAAACTGTGGCATCTTATTTATTCTGTATTTCTTTTTTACCTTCTATAGCTGTGGCTAAAGAGATTTTCTTCCACAATCCCTTGTTTAGTTAATAAATTTTTTTACAAACTAACGCAGCTGTTAACGTAGAATCACTATGTTAAGTGAACACGAGCCTTTAACCTTTGCAGCCTTCTAGAAAGAAATAGGATGTAACTATAGTGAGACTCGATCTCCTGCTTCACCGACCAGTTCATTTTTTAACCAACTCATCCACGACTAGCACATTCTGTTTTTATATGTTTTAACCTTCTTTTTTTACCAAGGATTGTTCACGATTGCCTGGTCTTATTATACAGACGCCTTAACCTCCGTATCCCTCATTCCTGCATTGCAAATTATTCTCGTTTTCTTATCCAGACTCCAGAAGGTTTGTAATATGGTTTAAAATTAATTTCTTAAACAACCGCTAATTCAGAATTATTTTTACCTACTCAAGTTGTTGCTGGGATTTGAAAAGTAATATTTAGCTTGACAAATACTAACAAGCCTCTACAAATTCTAACGACACGCTTGCTCGACATGTGTTAACTAATTTTTGCTGTTATACCATGTTTCCACGGCTACTTAAAACACTTGTTTTGCTCTCTATTCATGTTTTAGAGACCAAACTACTGCCAAATAACATGTTTCGCCATACAAAATATTGAGAGCAAAACAGCTCAATTTATATTGTTTTATTTTTAAATACCTCACGAAACACGAAAAAACTACTATCATCTCTAATATTTATCGACCGTTTATCCGCACTAGTTCTCAAAAACAAAAATATAAACAAAACGAAAACAAACAGAAGTATAAATTTGTATTGTGCTAACTTTTAAAATGGCAAAAGATCACGCTTTAAAAAAAAATTATTATGTCCAGGAGGATGGCCAACAAAATTAAATTTCTTGAGGAGTAGAAGATGTGTTTCGAGGCGCCACGCAACTGAAGCATCTTTTCAGCCCATATCTCTAGCAAAGCGCGCTCGCCAATCTGCTCCCATTTACTTGCACGTTTTCTGATCTGAAAAATATTATAAAATAATAACCTTTAGTATTCTTACTTACCTTTTTTTTCCATTTTAAGCTAAAAACAATCGTATACGAGAGCAATTTGTTATTATGTACATACATAAATATGTATGCATGTATGCTTCTAAACAGTGCTGTCAAATCGAAACAGGAATGTGTCGTATAAACAGCATTATTCGCAATCTTGTTTAAGAGAGCGAAACAAGTGTTTCAAGTAGCCGTGGAAACATGGTATTAGTCTCTTCTAACACAACACACTTGTAAGCACTTTAAAAAAATTGTACCATTCATTCTTAAGAAAGCCTGATGGAATGCTCCCTATAATGTTGTCGCAAGTAAAAGTGTGTGTAAATGCAACTCTGATTATATGGAAACTATTTTTAAACTTTTTCAAAAGACTCCATAAGGACTGTAGTGTTCTACAGGAGCTAATATCTGCTATTAAAAGGGCGGTGTGCTTGCTGAGGTACTAAAACATATCCAACAGGGATATTTTAATATGTGCCGACAGCAAAGCCCTGATTATATCCCTCCAAGTTGTGCTTATCATATCTAAACTTGTCTCTGAATGCCGGACATCCCTTGTTGGGATGGCGGAGGTTTCGACAGTCACCGTTTTGGGTAACCGTGTGGCCGGAGAACTAGCAAAGAAATGGACAATGTTGATGAAGATGTCATTGACACCTTCTATCGCATACGCCTCTCTGTTTGCGGACAGCACATCGACGCTGCTCTTTACGGACCTGCCCAGATCAGATGGTCTAACGAGTCGGCAAGTTCGACCGCTAGAACAATCTTGCACTCTTTGGATCGGGCAGGGCGGCTTCGCTACTGCAGTTACTGAGCGTTCGAATGTGTCACTGTGCACTGTCTATTTGGGGCCCCTACTGGGAGAATGGGTCTCCCATTTAACAACTTTTGCAAAAGTTGACAGGACGAGGAGGAAGAGGAGATGGTGGAACACGTCGTCTGTCTATGCCCCGACCTGGGATATATACGGCTGAGATAGTTCGATCAGCGGTACTACGGGGGCCTATCTGATATATCGTCACTGGGTCCAGCGGGTGGTTTACTGGCCTATAAACGGACATCGTGACTCATTCAAGGGGATGAGCGCACACTTTGGCCGACTGGCCTTATTAGCAGGCTCTTCTCTGCATTTCTCGGACCTTCTCTGTATCTTAACATCTGCGGTTCTCTCTCTCCTTCTTCTCTCCTTCTCCTCTCCTTATAGTCATTTCTTTTTCTATATCCTGCTTTACTCCTCTCTCTCTTTGTTTCTTCTTCTCTCTCCCTTCTGAAAGCAGGTAACACAAAGGGACCAATCAATGGACCCAAGTGGGCTGTGGGAACACGGCTGCCTGCCTAACCTAACCTTTTCAAAAGATTATAGAATCATACAGACCTGTCAAAATGTCTACCGCACACATACAAATTTAATCCTCAATACTATACTTTTTGGGCAAACATGCCATTTGTGACACTTTGGAATACTAAGTATGATAGTGTACGATGGCCTTAAGCGGTAGAAGTTTCTTATCTAGCCGTGTTTTTTTCTAACAAAGACAAAATCCAATATCTTAAGCGGTCAACATTAGCTTTATGTTGAGGATTGCCAAACATCGATTTTCGATTAATCATGTCATTACTACTTTTGCATGGAATAGCCTGTCAAGCCACCGGCTTTAGTTTGTTCTACGAGCTAAATGTACACTGTAGTATGAAAAAGCCCAAGCAGCGTTGCCAAAATGATGATTTTATCATATTTTTGATGATTTTAGAACCAAAATATGATTTGATGATTTTTTTTCTTAAATTATGATTTCTAATTAATAAAAGCTATGATTTTTGTATTTCAAATGTGTAGGACTTTCATTGTAATTTTACTACATAGTGAAGATAAGTTTTGTATCAGCTTGTTGTAAACAAAACAAAATTTTTCAAAGCTCATCCTGTCATATACTTAAAATTTTTAGACAATTTTATACAAACAGAATATGTGAAAATTAGTCACAATAACGACCTTGACTTTGAAAACAAAAGTCTATTTCTACACAACGATGAAGTCTATCTGGGTGTTTTTGTTAAACAAAAAATTTCTAGCTCAAAGCTCACTGCAAATGAAAAAAATGAATTTACTAAAAATTGTCTGGCATTTTATATTGAGTTATGTAAACAAGTATTAAAATTATTTGATTTTAACGATACGCTTTTAAAAGAGCTCTTGATCCTTTGAAAATTATAAATTGAAAAATTAAGTCTCTGACAGCCTTAATACACCCAACGAATTTAGAGAACTCCGCTTTTTAAAATTCAGTGATCATTTTACAACTCTAGATAATCTTAGCAGTGAGGAATTTTGGTCAAAAGTTTCAAAAATAACTCGTACTGACAACATTCCAGCTTTTCCGGTGTTGTCAAAATGTGTTCAAAACTTAATAAGACTTCCTATTTCTTCAGCAAATGTCGAACAAATATACTCAACGGCCAATTTAAACAAAACTTAATATAGAAAAAGATTAGACAACAACACTCTCGAACAAGAAACTGTTTCTGCTATAATTTAAAAATTAACCAAGATATCATTAAAAATATGAAACCCTATATATATTAGAGTAATAGTTCTTCATAAAACTTCGTACACTCTTAACAATAATAATTTAAATATATACAATGTATGTTAATATATGTATTTTAATTATAATTTTAAAAAAAATTTTGTATTGAAAAAATGATGATTTTTTTCCGTAAAATATGATTTTTTTTTCTGCATATGATGATTTTCTTTTCAAAGCTTCTGGCAACGCTGAGCCCAAGTACAAATACAAATATTTTATACTTTTTGTTGTTTCAAAGGAAGCAATAAAATATACGCATTGTTTCTTTCATACGCATTCGTCATAATGTAACCTCCTTAATATTAGGGCTACAATGTTAAGGCCTTGCAAACTTTAATGCACTGAACACATAAATTTTACAATAAAATATAAATTTGCATAAATTGGTTTAATATAGAATATCAATTTATATTTGTTTTAATTTCTATTAGCAAGTTTGTTTCTTTTCCTTATATTATTATTTCTTAGGAAGTGATATACCCACTTCCAGCATATTTCAGATTACAATTTAGCATATGTACATACATATATGCAACTTAACTCTTGTATGCAAAGGATAAAGGAAAACTAACACACACACAAGTATATTTAAATTATAAATAATTTTAAAGTAACAATGTGATTTTAGAGACATATGAATTTAAATTTAAGAGTTTTTTCAATTATTGTATTGTATGCAAAAAAAGAAAAATCTTACAATAAAATTTTTGCTTTTTTAAAGAAGAGAGATGGAACCCTCAAAGCAAACAGGATTTTTGTTTAATAAAAATTTTTATGATTCGCAAAAAAAAACCGTCTTCATTTTACCTCAAAGCTTTATACTTTTTATAGCAGACTTAGCACTACAGCTCCTTGTTAATTTCAACCATCTGTCAACTAAAGGGACACCCTAGTTCCAATTTTATATTTACTGTTTTAGTAGACTTAGCCTTAAGGTTCTTTGTAAATTTCCATCGTCCAGTCAACATTTCGACCATACGTCATATTGCATCAACTATTGTAACACCCTTTAATTTATAATCTAAAATATTTATACTAAGTATAGTAGTTGACGATCTGTCTAATTTTAAAGTGTTTGTATACAAAGCTTCAAAAGATACGACCACACAGGCCAAATTACATGAATTGTGTAAACACCCTTTAATTTATAAAATTAATTTTATAGTTGTTGTTATAGCGGACTTAGCAACAAAGATTTTTAGTAAATTTAAAGCGTCGGTCTACTACTGTTCAAAAGTGTGGCCTTATTTATCAAACTAAATGAACTATTGGGGCACCCTCTAATATAGAATTATTAACATTAAAACTTTTTACTATAACGGTCATAGAAGTCAACATTCTGTCCAATTTGTAAGCATTTGTCTATAAGGGTTCAAAAGATAGGTCAAATTAGGACAATTTACATATATTATGGGAACACCCTTTAATTTTTAAATAGAAATTATAAACTTGTTGATATGGCGAACATAGCAATACAGCTCTCTTGTAAGTTTCAGCTGTCATCAAATAACATTAACTGTTGGGACACCCTTTAATTTATAATTTTAAAAGTTTATACTTGTTATTATAACGTTCATAGTAATCGACTTCCAGCTCACTTTTCAAGCGTTTGTCTATAACGGTTCAAAAGTAGGCCCATATAGGTAAATTTACCTTATCTATGGGGACACCCTTTAATTTTTAAATTTTTTTTGTATTACTTTTTGTTATTGAGGGCTAGAGTAATACGCAATCAATTTATATTTTAAAGAAGTGCCCTTTACAGTTCATGGTACACGTAAAAACTATGTTTGCTGTACGGGGACACCCTTTAATTTCTAAGATTACGAATTGATAACCTCCTTCTTTTGTTGAAGTCGGCTAAAAATGATTCACCAAACTGATTTTCAAGCAAACATATACACACACGAAACCAATATTAGATTTTCTACAATGACAACGCCGTTCATGATAAATTGTGTGCCTAAGACGTTCGGTTATCTATTTTTCGCTAAGTTCATACAGATATTCCTGCATTTACTTTTCTTAAGTTCAATATTGTTTTTACTTAAATTCCCTCAATTTTTATTAATTTTCAAAAGAATTTTTTTTTTTCTGTTACACAAGAAATTCTCTAATGTTCAGTATTTTAAAACAAGCAAAAAACTTTTCTAATTCAAATTTACACAAGGCAAGCCCTTGTGTTTTAAGACTTTTAAATTACACGCTCGTACATACAGACACATAAAAATACATTTGAACACACATAAAACTCTCTAAAGGAAACGACCTTCAAATTTGAAATAAAACATCATGAACATGAGCAGCTTGAATTTTTGAAATTAGTTTGTCCAAGGCTTAAAGTCCCCAATGAGTTTTTTACATCTTTTCTTTAGCGTTAAAAAAAATAAGTAAATAAAACTAAATGTAAAAAAAAGAATATGGGCAACATTTTAATAAAATAAAAGGATGATAAAAAATGTGCCGTTGTGTGTATACCCAAGTGGTATACTTTTGAATGTGAGTGTTACAACAAATAATTTATTTGAATATGAAATACAGGACTTTATTTTTAAAGATTTTATAAAAAAACTTTATTTTAAATATTAATTACAAAAATCGATTATTTAATACAAATTGATAATACGAGAGGCTAGATAAAATTTTTCGGGGACAACAGCTGTAAAAGTTTGCCTTGCTAGGGGCGAGAAGCTAAACTATCCACTTTTAAACAATAAGTAATTTTAAATTAAGTGAAATCTGCAGAAAAAATCCCTTCGGGTAGATTTAAATGTGGCAAATGCGGGAAACTCTAGCATTCTTGGCTACTACTACTACTGTCATTACCATAATCTTCAGTAGAGGCGCAACGAACATTAAGTTAGACATTGGTATTCCCGAGAACCAAAGTATAATATATTTCTTTTCTTAAAAAGTACCAACAACTGTTGTCAATAATACAACAGGATGGCAGGGACCATCAAACAGACATAACATCGGGATCGTTTAACCCTCAATTACAGTTAAACCACCCTCGAAACAACGATTATTAGTTTGGTTATGAGATCTTTTTTGGCGTTATAAAAAATTTTTAAAAATCTACATATATTATGAGCACACGAAAGGCAGAATTTAAACCCCTAAAATTATGCTACATCATGCAGACTACAATATAATGTTGCCAGATTTTAAACGCAACCGTGGCGATAAAAAATATATTTTGGCGAAAAAGATTTTAAAATGTGAAGGCAGGATTTATGTCAGTATTTAATATACGATAACATTGCATTAAAAAAAAATATAAAAAACCTGGTGGCTGTATTTTATATTTTAAAGGTTGACTAAAAATTAATTTATATTGGCGAATTTACTAAATTTGCTTCGACTCCAATATTTATACGAACCTTTTTATCTGCCTTGTACAAACAAATATGTAAATATCGTTCATTTACTATTAGAACGTTATAACTAAAAAAAAATTCATTTAGAAATAATTGCAGTTTAAGTTTTTGGCTCGTTTAAACCATCGAGAAAAATATCACGACTGCTTAAGTTTCCACTACAATTAGTAAAATGACTTATAAACCAAAAATTCATTTGAGAAAATTTTAATTTATTGTACATTGAAGGGGTGGTCTTTGACAAAGTATGAGGCATGTTTGAATTATGACGTTATTGTTGTACTGTTTCATAAACTAAAATGTGTCTTTATTTATGAAGATACAAACGCAGTTTTACTTTTCATTTTTTCATCAACACAGCCATAACTCAAACAAAAAAAAAAAAAAAAAAAAAAAAAATATACACTATACGCAAAAATTATATAATATTATATACATTATATAAAAAGATCACCTTTTTATATATACAGTCACAAAACGAAATGTGATTATGCTTTAAAAAGCAATATGATCTTCACGTTAAGAAGTTTACTCCACAACTCAAACGTGTCGTCCTTATTGGCAAATAAAGTTTCCATATGAAATAACGACTTATTCTCTTTGAATGTGGAAAGTACAAAGGACATAAAGATGTGACTTATACACACTATAAAGCATAAAGTGGCGAACAATTCTGTATAATTAACTGTAAAATTTGAAATTTCAAGTTATGACCTTGAATTATTTAATGAGCGATATTAATTTATACGTTAAATGTCAAATGGTATAGGCGCTTAGAGAAAAAAAGCAGTGGCATTGACACAAAAAAAAAAAATACTTAAGAAAATATCGATGAATTAATAAACAATTGAAAATTCGTTTTTGAATATGGACACCATTGATTTTGGCACAAATTTAAAACTGACTTGAGCAAGATTGTTTTAAATGTAACTGATAAGATGATTTTACAAGATAGTTGTTTTCTATATGTAAAACAAAAAAAAAAAAAAAAATTATAAATTAAATGCTTAGTTGACATCCAGAAAACATTTATATTTTTAAAGTTTATTGTCAATTTTCAAATAAATTTTTTTTTGCATTTCAAGAAGTTTTTTAAATATTTGAAGACCTTAATTACGGGCTTGGTAATTATACAACACAGTTTTTTTTTTAAACTACGAGTCATGTTATGTGACGAAATTTTGCATGAAACTAGTTTCATGAAATTTCTGTGGTGTAGAGATGCAAGCAGGGTAGACAAAATAACATGGCTTAAATTTTAAGGGGATTTTTTTAACATTTGCTTTGTGTACGTTCGCTGTATATGGTTTTTTGTTTATGTATGTATTATGTGAACAACTACAGTAACATGTTTGAAATTAATATTTAATAATATAATATTATTATTAATATTAATATTTTTAATTAATTTACTTTATTCGTGCTTGATTCCTTCAAATATAAATATTTCATGATATTCTCATGAACTATTTATTATTTTAAACTAAACTAAAAAATGAAATGTATTACTGCGGGGAAAGCATATCCATATGGCCATTTCACTACTGCTCAAATAGCTCATCAGTGGATTTTACCCAAATTTTGTATAGAAAAACAGAAAGTCTTATATCAAAAGCCGAATTGATTAAATGAGAACTCCATTGAATCAATAAGACAAAATTTGGGTAAAATCCACTGATGAGCTATTTGAGCAGTAGGGAAATGGCCATATGGATATGCTTTCCCCGCAGTAATACATTTCATTTTTTAGTTTAGTTTAAAATAATAAATAGTTCATGAGAATATCATGAAATATTTATATTTGGAGACGAATAAAGTAAATTAATTAAATTTTATAAGATTCCGAATAATAAATTTTTCATTTTGATTAATATTTTTATGTCGGCGAGCCATTTGTCGAGAAAACTCTAAAAAAACTGGCAACACTGAACGCAAGCCTTTGATAATTATTTTTCAAATCGAGAAAAAAACGTTCATTTGCTGAGCAAAGCAGACCACATTGTCGAACTCCTATTTTTATACTCTTTACCACAAAAGTGGAAAAAGGGAAATACAATATCCATTTCCGACCCCATAAAGTTTATATAATCTGACTACTTATGCATAGCGAAGTCGATTGGGCAATATAGATTTACATAGAAGGTGAAGGGTATATAAATCGGCATAGCCGAATATAAAAAATTTAATATATATGGACCATATTCATAGTTAAAATAAAGTATACTTTAATGGGAACTGAAGCAGGTTTTACTTTAGAGTCGACTCTAACTCATTCATAGACAATTTAAAAGTAGCTAAAGCTGTTTTTAACTCATTTTTTCAAAATTATTTTATTTGGTTTAAGAACACAATACTCTTTATCTGATTTTTATACCAAAGTGAACAAAATAAAAACAAGGTTACTTTTTTCAAATGTTTGTTTAGAAATTGTATGAGAACATTAATCAAATTACAGTGGACACCCAGTGGAAGGCGTCTAAACTTAAAGTATACTTTATTCTTGACTATGAAAGCAAAAAAGATAATAAGAGCTTTTTATTTTAGAGTATACTTTAGCAAGAGTCGACTTTATGCTATAACTATGAATATGGGCCTTTGTATTTCTTACAAGAGAAATAGTAGTGAACATTTTGTATAATTTCCAAGTGTTTGTATATAATAGTTTAAAGGATAGGTTAAATAACATCAATTTTGGGAAAGCCCTTTAATTTCTAAACTCAAATTCTATATTTGTTTTTGCAGCATACTTAGCCATACAGGTTCCTTGCAAATTTCAGCTGTCTGTCTATAACGGTTCATATGATTTGACACATACATAAAAATACATACAATTTTGGCACACCCTTTAATTACTTGTTTGTTTCTAATAGTTTTGGGTTCTTAGTGAAATTTAAATTTTGCAGGTTTTTATTGATATTTTTTGTCTGGAAATTTTTTAAGTAACTTTGGTGTTTAGTTTCTGATTTGTTAGTAAATTTTCCCTTTTTTAAATAACAATATGATAGGAACGAATAAAATCCAAATCTCTGTTACTTATAGTTCGTTAATGTAGATATTTGGCGATATCTGATAGACTGTTAAACATAAAATACTCTTTGGCAATATAGAATTTACTGAAAATCTATTCAACCCAAAAAAATCTGTAGTATATTTAGTTCCTGCATTTACATAGAACAGAAATACAACCTTTCTGTTGGAAAAGAATAAATGATAAAAAGATTAGATATTTTATTAAAAAAAAAACTAAACGGAAGAGAATTTTCTAACAATTGGGTTCCCAGAGTTCACTCAACAACTTTTTATCCCTTCTTGTAACTTTAAAAATTTATGGTAATCAACCCATGGAGACATGTAAATTTCTTCAGTATTAAATGTTTGAATTTTAATATTATGCAAAACGTATTTGCATAAAATATTTACTTAACTTTTCTAAAACAAACTTCAAAATTTAATCTCAAATCTTGTTCATTATATTTGTTGGCGTGTGCATGTTTATTAAAAAGGTATAATATTTATGCAAAAGTATACGTATATGTTTCTAATAAAATGACATTTGTAACTTTATATTCATTTGTGTATTTATCTATGAAATTAAACCTTTAACACAGAAACAAACACGAACGAACACATAAAAAAAAAACAAAAAAAAAAAAGAAATGTTTTATCAAAATTAAAGCAGAAAAATGCTGGGAGTAAAATTGCTAACAAAAAACCCTGGTGACACAAATGTTTGAATACGTGTGCGAAAACTCTAGGGTATCCTTTGGCATACAATTCAAGTAAAAGTTTTATAAAAATATTTTTAGAGAGTTTGATGCTTTCACAAAAATTTGTGTATACACAAAACACAATGCATGTTCTCTTGTTGTAAATACTATATGATTGTTCGTTTAACTAGATAACATCAAATCTGTAAATTTATGAAGAAAGAAGTCAAATTAGTTTTTAAACACTTGCAGCTTAATGAAAATGAGAAAAACAAAATATTTGCTTAACAGAGTTGTTTGTTCTTTTGTTTTGTGTCTCAGCAGTAATTTGTTGCTTTGTGGTTCTTTTATAAAAAATACTTTTTGTTTTCTAAAATTAATAGAATTTCATCTGAGACGATTTGTTGAAAAAAAATATTGCTTTCCCAATTAACAAGTTAATTCCGTAATTTGTTGGAGCAGCCTGGAGACGATCAAATTAACAGGTCAAATTTTATAAAATTTTTGTATAAGAGAGAGTGTTCTTGAGTTTTTGTTTACCGCAGACATGGGATAAACGCGACTTTTGCACTTTTATATCACAGCGTTCGTATGTAAGTAAGCATGACGTCAATAAAATCATTAGTTATTGTTTCTGACCTGTTGTGTAGATTTTTTTTTAAACAGGAACTCTCAGAATAGTTGGAAGATTATAGAGCATTGATGAGTTTATTTGATCGTCTCCAAGGCACTTAAGCAAGAGAATTTAACCCATGAGTTTAAGGAAAATGACACTAGAATCTTTCCACCGGGCCATCAATGGCGATTTGGCGAAGTATGTGTCCATACAATAGGAAGAGTTATCGTCCTACGGCTAAACAACATAACCCATTTAATATGAAATTTGAAACACGGGTAGATATTTAACCTCATGGTAAAATAAAATATTTATATTTTTAAATAGCGGACCAGAAGGGCAGATAAAGGAAAAGCGTTGATTTTTATGCATCTGAAACAATTTTAAAAATGTTCAGGCAAATCAATTTTAATGAAATTCAAAACAAAGTTAGGTCATCATATAAGTATATCTGTTTTCAGAGCTAGGACCTAGATGATAGGCAAAGAAGAAAAACGGGCATTTAAGTCTGCACCGATTACAGTAAACTTCTGTGATTAGTGGGCACACGTTTGTATGTATCTAATAAACAAACATAGACTCAACAAGTAAGAGTGCTCTGTTCGGCAATGCCGAATCTTATATACCCTTCACCATTTATGTAAGTCTAGTTTAGTGAAGTAACTCCAATCAAAAAAACAAATAATGGGGTGACAGAAAAATAAAAAATAAAAAAATTTTGGTACATAAAATGACATCGGCCCTTAATGGGTTAGGCATTTTTAAAAAATTCTAGTATTTCTTAAAGATCTCTTCAAAAGCTTTAAAATGATACCCATATTGATATTTTAAAAAAATTGAAAATTTCAGAGCCCCGTAACTCGGAAATATGGGCGAACGCCAATTTTTTTACTTAATGTTTTTTTTACTCATTTTTTAATTCTCTATCGCCCCATATATTTTTGTTTTTTTGATTGGAGTTACTTTATTGTTCCAAATGACATGAAAAAATTAGAGGTAGGCGTGGTGTTTTGCCTGCTGCCTCGAAGGACATGTATTCATTAACGAGGTAGTTATCCGATGTAAATTTTTTGCTTAAACTTTGATTTTTGTCTTTACTTTATTGTTTGGACAAAAATCTTTAGTTTATTTAAAATGTTTGTGAGAAGTTTCCTGAACAGTTAAGTAACCGGTAGCGAAATGGCCATCGAGATGTGCTTTCACCCTTAATAATCAATGTCGGTGATTTATAACTTAAATCAGGAAAATATTAAAAATAGCGCAATAATTTTTTTTAGGTAAATTTTTCTATTTATTCATCTATTTAGAAGAAATAGAATATGAGAGATTTTTAACTCTTTTATATTATATTTTTTAATGATTAATTCATTTAAAAAATAGCGCGTAAATTTGTTTGCTAAACACAAACTTTAAATAATTATTTTTAAAAACCTAATTGAAATTAAAACTTCTTTAAATTTTAAATGAAATTATAATTTTTTTTTTCCTAAATTATCTCCCTATTCAAATTTTGCTGTATAAGAGAAAAATAATTTACCTTTCCACTGTCCCTCGATGCGTCAGAATATGTGTATTTATCTCTAATTGCATTAGTTGAAAAATGCATGTTTTTTTTTAATTTTTCATACTCCTCCTCCTCCTCCTCATTTGCTAACACACAATCCATAAAACTTTTCTATTTTGAACTTCTTTTTTTTCTAACTTTCTATTGAAATGAACGAGATTTGAATAGTTTACGTTGCACTTTATTTTCTGGTATTTTTAACATTCACAAAATTTAATTAAGCAAAATAAGAGAAGTTTTTTCTTTTATATTATATTAATGTTTGAAAAGTGTTTTATTTCTATTTTTCATCCTTTAAACTTTATGCTTTTAATGTGGGAATTAAGTTTTTTCGCTTTCTTTTTTAATTTTTGAACTTTAATAAAAGTTGTTTATGGTTCATTGGTTTTTATCAACCCCCCAACATGAGGTATGAGAAAAAGGGTTTGTAGTTTTAAATAAAAAAATTTAGTGGAAAGTCAGGAATAATAAAAAATTTACAATAAATTAAGCATAAACAAATGCAAATCAATAATTTTGACAAGTAATAAAGTGCAATGTTTATTATTTTTATTAAATAGATTTCATTTGTAAGTCATAGAATAATGATTGATTGCAGAAAATTTATTATTTAATATTGAAGTAAGGAAAAAAAATTTAAGTATTGCTTTCAAATAGATAACTTTTAATTTAAAACAGGAACAGGTTAATATTACGTACAACGCAAGGCGAATTAAGTATAAGGTGATAGCGGTGGCGAATTCAATTCTTTTCCCCGGTATTCTAACTGTCAAACTTCATATATAAAAAATTTATCTAACTGTTATACAGATTTTTTATATATGGAGTTTGACAGTTAGAACACCATGGAAAATAATTGAATTCGCCACCGCTATCACCTTGTATTTAATTCGCCTTGGTACAACGTTTTATTACATAGACTTTGCTTTGCATTTTAATATAAAGTTTTAAAAGAAGCAAAGACACCTATCAAATATGCCGTGAGCAAATAGACGAAATAGATGATATTGTTACGTTTTTCTACTTCTGAGCGTATAATTGATTTCTTTTGAGTGAAATTAAAAGCACGATAATTTTTAGTTCTTCCTGTTCTTTGCTCTCTAGCTCTAAGAGTAGTAATATTTGTACTCTGATGATTTCTTGATTACTAAACTCATGCAGCTACATAGGCCTCTGTATCTTATGGCTCAAGAGACTCCTTAATCTCTTGATATGTTATTTAGCAAACATGGGATGGGTCTCTTAACTCGAGCAGTTTGATAATATTTTTACGATATCTACTTTACTAAAAATGCGCTTTACTCAATAGCCGATACCATTTACCATTTACTCACTCATCGATACCATAATTCGTGACTGTGATGAGGCTATAATATGCTGTGTCTCCTTCAAGACTCCAACTTAAGATGTTTTATTTTATCAACCAGTTTCTTCAACCAACTCAGTCGCAACTCCTGCATAATTTCCTAGTTTAACTTTACACAGGTGTCTTAATGATATCATATTGTTGTTGCTATTATTCTTATATAAAGGTTTTATTTGTTTTCTACTCGATTTAATAATTCCCTTTGAGGTTTTAATACAAACTCCACGTTTACACCATCTCATTGAAAGTCGGTACACAAAACTTGTTTTTCTCTTCTGTTCGAGACTCCGCGATGCTCGAATTGCTATTTCCATCCGCGTTTCAACAACTTATTCAACACGGCCACTAACAACAATTATAGTTTCTTATACTCAAGGTGCTGTTGGGATTTGAAATTATGATTTTCTACTTAAATTAGTGAACAAGAAGGCACTTATAATAAAACAGGCTGCCAGTATGAGTAACCAACTCACTAGATCCATCTCAAATCCACCCCGAAGACCGGATAAACGAGTTTGTCCTAGCAACATCACAGACCGATAGGTCTGCAAGACTTTGCAGTCACGAACTGCCCAGAAGAGCCGCTTTGTTCCTAGAAAGAGAAAGAAAGAAAAGTTTCTACCGAAATTTAGCCCTACAGTGGATTAACGTAACTCCCATCAGTACATCTATCTCCTGGTCTCTTAGCTGAGCTCCATACCTAGCGAGTTCGCCCGCAACTATGTTCCCGGGTATGCCCGAGTATCCTGACACCTAAAATAGTTCCAGGTTGGAATGTCTCGCCATAGATAAGAGAGATGTCAGGCATTCACGGACCAATCTGCATGTCGTTTAGACACCCGACAAGGAGTTTATCGTTACAGCACAGATCCGGATATCCTCTCCGTATATCCTGTGCCACTTCGTTCAGCCCACCACCCTAATAATAGCTGATATTTTAGCGTGAATGATGCTACATTGGTTTTGTAACCTAAACTTCACTTAAATTTAGGAATAAACTGATATGAAATATAGGAATAAAGGAGTCTCCCCCAACTCCAGTGTCTGGCTTCGATCCATCTTTATAAACATTAAGCACATTACTCTAGTGCTCCGTGTGAATCATCATAGATTTGACGTACCCGACCCTGATGTTGGTCATAGGGGTGGGCGAGCAATAATCGACATTATCGGAAATAGCCTTGGTATATCCCAAGATGGTTGCATGTCCACAGTTCAGTGGTCTCCATGCCAGAGTTGCATTCAGTCTAAATGCCGAGTCCATAGCCCATTGTTTGGCCATGATGTCTGCCAGTAATCAGTGCAACATAGTAAGGAGTGCCTTCGATGGTGTGGCGCGTATTGCACCAGTGATCATCAAGCGCGAAGTATACTGCAGTTAGTCAGTCTGCCCAGTTTAGGCCACTAAACGAGAAGACTATATATTAGGATGGGTTATATTACCGTGTTGAAAAGCCAGTACGCCGCTCTGGCGTTGATATCTCAGTTTCTGCCTGTAGACTGTGTGTGTTTGCTACCTTTCCACATATCACAATTGTTAGTGGTGGAGGTAAAGTCCTATGCGTTAAACATCAATTCCATAAAGCAAATTTAAAGTGGTTTCTTTTCTAACGATTTTGTTCGTTTAAGTTTTCTGTAGAACGGAATTAATTCCACTTTCAAACAGAATTTAGCTCTGTGACATTATAGACTATATTATAACTTTAGTTCGGCTTAGGTTCAGTTGTATTTTCAATTTCTAAATTTATTAAGGCGAAACGTGTTAATGGTAATGTTCTGTCTGAGTATAATTTTCTGTTTACCGTCAGAGTTGTTTCAATATTTTTAACAAAGAGAGAGTGTTTGCTCTATTGATCAATAGATGGCTTGAATTCAGAATAGAGAAATCATACTAAAAGAAATATTTGATGACGAACATCATTGCTCATACAAATGTTCAGCCAACGATTATTGCACATGAACGGAACTTGAACACTGAGAGTCTACACTACCCGAATTCTTGCGCATGATGATGTTCATACCGATTTAATGCCCAGTGGATACGTAGGGTATGGTTGTGTATGATGTAAATATCGTGTATTCAACCAACTAATTTTATAAATCGCAATACGAGAAGTATTATGAATCAATCAATGACAATTTAATTAGACGAAGTCTACATACAACCTAGAGCTTTTTTTCTTTGTTCTCTTTAGCAATCATTCTTGCTTTCTGCTAACCGTTGGTTTAGCAACGAATGCTATTTTAGTTTATCGTACTTTTTTCTTTACATAATAGTAGATGCAGTTCAAGAATTATGCAGAGTATTATGGTCCTTCGAACAAGCATTTTTCTTGCTTTGCTCTTTGATTTACTATTTCAAAAGTCCGTTGCAAGTTTTTGTACTCGATTTTTTAAATTTATTTTTATCCTGCATATGTGGTAACTGAGATTCTAATTACAACATCTGCAAGATATTTAATTTTAATTTTCTTATTATACTTTACCACTTAAATTAGTTTCTAACAATAACAAATCATAACTATTTTGAGTTTAGAAGTAAAATGCAAGCTATAAATTATGTTGCTGCTCAAAAAGGTGTAATAATCTGTTGGGATAAATGCTTAAGGTACAAGCGAATATAGAAATTATAAATAATAAAATAATAATAAACATTATATGAAAGAAAAATTCAAGGTTATTAAAAATGGAAAATAATTTATAGCTTTTATATCCTCTAACTAACTAAGCACATCAAGAAGAAATGAAAGATATTAAAAATAAAATAAAACTCGAAAGCAATAAACAAGTAATCACAGGGCGCAGGAAAACGAAAAACTTAATTGACATATAGAAACTTGTAAAAGCTAAAGATAAACCAAATGAGATATTTCATGATTAATGCTAGGAAAATCAAATACATTGGTGAATATGAAAAAGCACACAATCATGACGTCGGACGAAGTTTGTGATACGCGTCGATGGTTGCAATAGATAGTCTTTGATATTGATATTTCTTACGCCGGCGTACGACGAACAAATCAGTACAATGTGACCATGTTAGACTTTAGTTTGGAAGCATTTCAGTAAATAAAGTTATTTTACTTAGTTATTTTTATTTCACTACGTTTAAAATAAGTGTACAGATTATTATTTAAGTATAAAAATAGTTAAATTAAACACACGGGAATATATAAATTATTTTATTTAAAAAAAAATCTTTGTGCTATTTTTTAAATTATCCCGATTAAATTAATTACCGATATTGATTGTTGAGGGTCTAAGCACGTCTCGATGGCCATTATGTAACTCTTATTTATTTTTTTATATGGTCACCCTATCAGATCACAAAAAGAAAAAACAATTTTAAAAATTAATTTAATTTTTGAATTATTTTTTTTCGAACTGTGAATATTATAAATGAATAGAAGTTTTTTGGCTTAGGTTCATTTATTTTTAATTTGTAAAATAAATTTTCTTTCTAAAAAGGATTTTTAGTAATTAAAAATAAATGAACTTAAGCCAAAATAATTTCTATTCATTTATAATTTTAAAAATTATAATAACAGTACTTTTTCGTAGTTAATGAGACGAAATTAAAACACGAATTTTGACGACGAATTCGTCATGCTGGATGAAATTCTGCGTTCGTCCCAGTTGTGTTCGTTTCATAATTTAAATTAATATTAAGATTAAGATCATTAAGATCGGATTTATTTTCAAATAGTAGCCTTTAATAGCAACTAGCTGCCGATTAACGTGTGTGAAGATAAATTTATTTAATTTTTTTGTAGAAGCACTAGAGGAAGATAAATTTTATAATTATTTATTTAAAAGATCTTTGTTAGAAAGATAACATAGCCCTGTTAAAGCAATAAAAATTCGATTTATGTCACCAAACAATAATCTTCATGAAAACAACAAAAGATAGCGAAACCGAAATAAATAGGTTTTTTTTCGAGGTAACCCTCTATAGTTCTCACTACTTGTAATTTCTAACAGCTCGAGTAGGAACGAGTTTTTGGGCATTTAAAAAATATATTTTAAATTTGAGATTCTCTAACGGATGAGACCATGTTTTATGAAAACAATGAAAGATGCTAAAACCAAAGTGAATGGGATTTGTTCCGCCATCCGTTTGCGAGGTGTCCTTTTTCAGTTACCAGCTCAAATTGGAACGGATCAGAGAATCTCAAATTTTATCATTTTAGGAAACTGAAAAATATATATACACTAACTACACTAAAATATTTATTAAGTAGCGAAACCAATGAAGTAGAAAATGTTCTTTCAGTAGAGAACATTTACGTCATACACTTAAGTTCGAGTCTGACCGCATGTTGTGCCATAAAAGCAGAGAAGAAAGGGAAAGTGCTATAAAGATAAGGAGATGAGTTGGGGAAAACAGCACGCCACGGATGTTAATGTTGCTAAATCTGGGGGTTTAAATCTGGTCCAATTACGAAGGAGGTGTTGTGATCGTAAAACAGCTTTGTAATCTAGAATTTATCCGAATAAAAATTATAATAATAGCATTTCTTTAGAAAGGAGTAAAAGATCACTTTTAATAGTAAATACAGACAATCCACGTTGCCTGCTGATTAGATTCAAATTTGGATTTGAGCCTGTGTAAGGCAAGCAAATCATTGGAAAGAGGAGATGCTTGAGGGACCATTTGGCAAAGCTACTACTTTGGTAGTGCTTAAGGCCGTGAAGAATTTAATGGGGTACTTAGTTAACGTGTCAGTTTAAATTCAGTCCACTTACGGAAGAAGTAGTGTAATTGCATACCTGACGCGAATATGGGTTCAACCAATTAGCGACTACTACTGTATAAACTGGCAAACATTAAGTTCGAAAGGATTGACGAATTATTTTGATTTAACAAATCTAAACTGATGGTGGCACATAACTATATTCAGGCTCGAATGGTAAATAAGGAGACCTCAGGCTGTGAAGTAAGTTTTGAGACGGCATCACACATCGTGTGCTGGCATTAGAGTGCTGTTCTCAGGTAAAAGAACATTCGGTGCAAACGACATGTGTATTTAGTCTTAAGCAAATGTAATTAAATACTCAGTACCTTGCGATGAAAAGGCTAGAAAAAACAGTTCTGGCATAAAAGGGGTTTTAGTAACGCGGTACTTCATAATGAGCCGAAAATACTATTGTATATTTTAGTTTCGTTGCAGAAAAACGTAAGAGAGTTGAGAAAGAAAACGAAGAAGTCTGCTTAATTATTTAATATATAATAAAATTTATTATATTACTATCTATTCTGGGTGCGCTTCGCTACCCCAATACGCTCCATTGTACCCATATCACTTTGTATGGAAGATACCACGCCCACTCGACATATTATCGTTCCTTAGGTACCCGATAGTAATTTTGTACTTTGTAGGGAGGGTACATTAATTAGTTGCGTAGTAAATGGTAAACCTGTATTAGTTTTGTTTTCGCTTTCACAGACCTCTATCTCTGGAACCGTAATAAGTATACTCTTTAAATTTCCACATAAGGTTTATTACTATTAAAAGCACTATTAGCAACAAATATTGCGAGTTCGATAAAAAAAAAAAGAAATTTAAAATGATCACTCACTGGCAGCTGTCAATGTGGATAAAATCACATGTTGCCATGAAAAGTTATAACTCACGACGCGTTCTTGCAAACCATAGATAAACCATCTACATAACCATACGAATAAACGGTAAAAATTAATTCAAATTCGGTTTGACCGTTCCTGAGTTATAAAGTCACAACATACATGCAACAATTTTTTATATACGAGTATACATAGATAAAATTAGTTGTGTAATAAACTTTTAAAGCACTCATCCCATTTTTCTTTTAATTTTTTATTTTTTTAAACCCAAATATAGTTCTTCTCCTTAAATAGTGAGGTTATTATTTACCAACAGCTCTTTCACTATACTTCACATGTTAAAGAAAATTAACATCTTGTTTAAACTGCGTCATTAGTAACTAAAAACTAACAGCAAATATTTAAGGGTTAAAAATACTTCGTAGTAGTGTTTTAAATAAATTAAACATACAATTTATAAAAGAGCCTCAGACTTCACAAAAGTCAAAAAGCTAAAGGAGCAATAAAACAAAAATAAAATAAAAAAAAAAAATCAGCAAAACTAACAAAGCGAAAAAAGGACGAAAAAAATAAAAGTCAGGGCAAAAGCCTATAAATGTGAAGTCGTTGTAGCTCACCTCTGTTACAATTACGACTACAACAGATTGCTACACTTTGCCAGAGCTATCAAAGCAATTTGTAGCAATAACAATTGTTGACGACAATATATTCTTTGTTTAAAGCCAGAGATTTTTTTCAGCACATTGTAGTTTTCAGTATTTATATTTACGTTTTTTATAATATTTACATCATACCTCAGCAACAATAAACGGTTTTAAATGGAGCTAGTAAGTGGGCTGGGTTTGAGGAAGGTACCACATAGAAGCCGGAACATAAATGAACAAATAAATAAATGAAAGAATCTTAGAAACGGAAGAAGTAAGTTGAAAACGTTTTCCGCAATGGCGTTTAAGTTATTTTAAATGACAATGTAGCGTGTTTGAATATTGTTAAATAAAATGTAGTTGAACAAAAAAATACTTTAGTTTATATTTCTTCTGCTTTTATTTTATGGTGTATGACATTATCATGGTACAAACTAACACTAGTTGTTATTTTCATTCCGTTTATTTTCCCCACTACCCCAACTCCTAAAGACAATTATTTTTTATACAACAACTGCTGTTAAAACAACATTGTCTTCACATTCTATTGTGTATTTTAACTTAAGCATGTTGTTGTTTTATTTTAGTAGCAACAAAAAAAAAAAAAAAATACAAATAAAAAATAAAATTTATAATTGTGACACTGTACTTAAAAACTGAAATGTAATGAGCATTTTATTATTAACATAACATCAGGGTATTTTTTTATCCTTTAATACGCAGTAAAATGAAGTTTAAATTTATTGTTTTAAGAATTAAAAGTGACTTTAAAGACACATACTTATACATTCGTATCTACAACAAGGGTTATTTCTTCTATCAGTTATAGTGGCTGAAGTACTTCCCAACTAGATTGCAAACTAAATGATTTTAACAAGGCATGAGACTTTTATAATCAATTCCTGAGAATCGATTACATTAATTATTGTAGGAAGTAATAAGTACAATTAGTACTGTAGTCTCTTTAAACATAAAGAACTAGTTCCATTACTACTTCCATTTGTGGAAGCAAATGTAATGTGTTTTGTAATCGGATAACAAAATATGGTAATCACAAAAGTAAGTCATTATATGGCAAGTACTTTTAAAGGTAATGTCTAATTTTTTGCTGGGTTAATGTAATTAATATTATTAATCTTCACAAAACCGTATAAACAGCACTAAAAATGGAAACACAGCAAATATAAGCGACATCAATGGTAAGTTAAACAATTGAGTGGGAGTGAGGGTAACTTTTTACTTCTTGAAAAATAACCCAAATCTGTATGATTTTCAAGTGTCAAAGAGAATTAAATTTATTGACAAAAGTTTTTAAATATTAATCCATCCAGTGCTTTGCTAGACAATACCCAGCAAAAAATTTTATAAAAGGTAATAGAGTGTGGAATTAAGCATTTTTGGCGAAAGTACTTCCCAACTAGATTGCCATCTTAATGATTTTAACAAGGCATGAGACTTTTATAATCAATTACTGAAAATCGATTACATTAATTATTGTAGGAATTTTGTAGGATTTTTGTTTTTTTTAAATAAAATATTGTTATGTTTTTCCCTTTTTAGATAAACGTCCAGATTCTTTTGATTACTAATACCACTTATTATAAATTCTGTTTTTTACTTTGTGGTTTTATTCTTCTTAAAACTACGGTTTTGTGAATCCCATGGTCTCGTAGTTACTAAACATGCGTTATTATTACAAACGCAGCCATCCACCCTACACTACTGTGTGCGCTAAGCGCTACCATTCTTACTTTTTATTATAAAGGGCATCTTGACAATTATCTGTTATTCTTATATTAAATAAGACGTCTCCGCTATATTATCTGCCATGGCTTTACACAATAATTGTCTATTTCTTTTCGGGAGGTTTGTACTTCTTAACTTTTAATTGCATTATAACAATTATTATTTTCCGTTGTACGCATGGCCGCAGATGGGCTTGAACTCACGATCTTCTGTTTTACAGCAAGCACCTCTACTAACGCAACTATTAAGGTAGCTCAGCTTTTGTTGGGGTATTATTCTAAATACACACCTTTAGTGGAAGTAATTTATTCACCACGCTCATACAATAACAGGGGTTGCCAGATCTTATATTCGTTACAATATTAACAAAATTCCTTTGTTTTTACCTCTGCTTATTTGCAAAAAAAAAAAATTAAACATCGTAAGCTATTTAAAAATTGCCTTATCCTGCAGGAATAACCTCGTCATTCAAAGCCACCCATTTGTCGTCAAGCAGTTTATATTAAAAAAAAATTGCTGGGTGTTGAACCTAGAGAATTATTATTTATTTTATTTTTGTGTATCTAGAGAGTAAAAACAAATAAAGTCTTGCAACTTTGCACATGTAACTCCGTTGCTAAAATTCATAGCGAATTATCTAAATTGAAACAGTAGGCGTGTTACCTCCCGTACAATATAGAAAATAAAAATCGAGTATCGAGAGAATAATCACACGTAGCGCTCTGTGCTACTATATTTATACTAAAAACTTCCTTTTAAATATGTACCCAACAAAAAATTAGACATTACCTTTAAAAGTACTTGCCACATAATGACTTACTTTTGTGATTGCCATATTTTGTTACTCGCTTACAAAACACTTTACATTAGTTCCCAAAAAAGGAAGTAGTAATGGAACTAGTTCTTTATGTTAAAAGAGACTACCGTACTAATGGTTCTCATTAATTCCTACAATAATTAATGTAATCGATTTTCAGTAATTGATTATAAAAGTCTCATGCCTTGTTAAAATCATTAAGATGGCAATCTAGTTGGGAAGTACTTTCGCCAAAAATGCTTAATTCCACACTCTATTACCTTTTATAAAATTTTTTGCTGGGTATTGTCTAGCAAAACACTGGATGGATTAATATTTAAAAACTTTTGTCAATAAATTTAATTCTCTTTGACACTTGAAAATCATACAGCTTTGGGTTATTTTTTCAAGAAGTAAAAAGTTACCGTCACTCCCACTCAATTGTTTAACTTACCATTGATGTCGCTTATATTTGCTGTGTTTCCATTTTTAGTGCTGTTTATACGGTTTTGTGAAGATTAATAATATTAATTACATTAACCCAGCAAAAAATTAGACATTACCTTTAAAAGTACTTGCCATATAATGACTTACTTTTGTGATTACCATATTTTGTTATCCGATTACAAAACACATTACATTTGCTTCCACAAATGGAAGTAGTAATGGAACTAGTTCTTTATGTTTAAAGAGACTACAGTACTAATTGTACTTATTACTTCCTACAATAATTAATGTAATCGATTCTCAGGAATTGATTATAAAAGTCTCATGCCTTGTTAAAATCATTTAGTTTGCAATCTAGTTGGGAAGTACTTCAGACAAAAATGCTTAATTCCACACTCGATTACCTTTTCAAAAATTTTTTGCTGGGAAGTAGCTTTTTACTAGTTTTATTTTGTATTTGCACAGATTTCTCCCGCTCAAAAGTATTCATATAATTTATGTCTATCTTACGGGCCTACATCTTGTCTATGTCTATTCTACGCGTATAGTTCACTATACTACAATAGTTATATTTGTCGATATTTTCTGTTGTTTGCAAAAACTTCAGCTTAACGATAATATTTGAAATTAAGTGGCATCTTTGTCAGCAATTAAACGAAAAACACAAGAGAAGAGTAAAATTATGTAAATTCAAGCATTTTTTTATTTCTTAGATGTCAATTTATACACATGAATATGTGTTTTTGAATATGAATGTATAGAGTACGACAATAAGAAAAGCAAACTGATAGTTTTGGTTGTAGAGTTGCGATTACCTATTCTTAAATATGTTAAAAACAAATTTATCTATTTACTTAATGATAATCATATCGTTCATTTACTTCAACAACGTCATAACTCAAAAAAATTCATTTCGATATAAGAAGTTTAAGTTTTTGACTTGTTCTCACCATCGATAAAAATATTAGACTGCTTAAGTTCCTACTATAATTAGTAAAATGATTCATAAATAAAAAAAAATCAATTAACAAATTTTTATCAATTATATATTAAAGGGGAGGTCTTGGATAAACAATGTGGGATGTTTGAATTAAGACATTATTGCTGTAAAAAAAAGGAGTGAAAAGAAAAACGGAGTCTCACTTAATATTTTTCATTCAAAATTGAAAATTATACTTTATATGCAAAAAGTCGATACATTTTAAAAATATCTTCTTTTTCATATATACAGTCACAAAACGAAATGTGATAATGTTTTAGAGAGCGGTATGATGTTTACGTTACGAAGTTTACTCCACAACTCAAAATGTGTCGTTCTTATTGACAAACAAAGTTTCCAAACATGAAATGAAATAACGAATTATTCTCTTAAAACGTGGAAAGTACAAAATACATAAAAATGAAACTTATACACAATATAAAGCATGAAATGGCGAACAATTCTGTATAATTAACTCCAAAATTGAAAATTTTGAGTTATAACGTTATTGAAGTAAATGAGCGATATGCTTATGTGCAATTTTTTTTAACAAAAAATTTATTTTTGAACTAAGTTAAACAAGTATGTTTAATTTAATTAAAAAGAAAACAAACTGTGTTTTTATTCTGTGTTCAAATATATTATGTATATGTTCTGTGTACGTTTTTTATTTTGTCGAAACCTTTAACAGTGCAAAAATTACAGTCGCTCTCTTAACGATTAGCAACTTGCTAACTATATCCGCTTGTTTTAAGCAATGGCGAATATCGTTAAAAGTGTTACAGAATAACAAAATCAAAAATTTTGTTGTTAAGTCAATTTAACAAAACGATAATCGTTAAAAAAATTAGTAAATCGCTCTACTGGTCCCTTTGGCTACGTCTAGGGGAGTTGCAGTGATAGTCAATGTCTATCTTCGTGTCTAGATATTTCTAGTGTATGTCTTAAATATGTTGCATATATAGTCTAAATATTGTCTTTTCTAATCTTTGGCTAGCCTACGTCTAATCTATATTAAGTCTAGTCTAATTCGGTGCATAGTTCATAGTATAGACAATGTCAAGGATAGAAAATTTAAATTTGTTTCGGTATTCAAAATATTTTCAAATATAACTGAGGGTCATCTCAGAGTAATAAATTGAGTTTTTTTTTTAATTTTTTTCTAATGACGTCTTCCTTTTCGTTCTGCATTATTTTTATAAAGAAAGCCAGATTAAAATAAAATTTTTTAACATTTCAAATTCTTCAATATGAGTTCTCATTTAATTAATTTGGCTTCTGATATAAGACTCTTAGGTATTCTATACAAATTTTGGGTAGAATTCACTGATGAACTATATGAGTAGTAGCGAAATGGCTACTTTTGTAGTTTTAAATAATAAACATTTCATGAGAATATCATTAAATATTTATATTTTCAAAGGAATCAAACACGATTATAATCAATTAACGTTTTTAAATTGTTTAAAAATTTTAACAAATTTTTGTAAATATTTTTTTTCATTTTATTTATTTAAAAATTTTTTTTTTTATTTGCACCATCCGTTAATTCGATTTAGGAAACAAAAAAGGAAAAAAATAACGTTAAATATAAACATCAGTGAAATTTCGTTGAGAATATTAAATGAGTCAGGAAAATAACATGATACTTTTGAATTTTAAATAATAATAAAATTGATACTATCAAATAAACATTTTTTCCACTGATATATGTTTAGTCTATGTCAAGTTGTTTGTCCTGTCTATATCTAGTTTTTGGATAAAGTGTCCATACGCACAACACAAAAAATTACGCACTAAAAGAAATATTTATCTATAAAAAATTTGCCTCTAAAAGCAACAATTAAACAATGATAATATTTTATGTCATATCAAGGAAAAATTGCAGAGACATTTAAGTCACTTTTCAACTCTGCTCCAACATACATATCTTAATAATTATTAATACGATAAGTCGCAGACACAATCACGAATATCAAAGACCCCAGAGGCTAAAAGTACATAATTGCAAAAGCGTGTGGCATAATTTAGCAGCAATGCTTTTTGATATGCATATATTACCATAGTAATACGGTAATACTGAAAACCATTCCATTTATAATCATACGTATACATACAAATGTACTTAAATACTCGTACAAAACTTAAACTCGTGTAACAGACAAATGGCGTGACAGGTATCACGGAAATCTTATGGTTTGCTTTGAACTCTCATAGGACCAAGAAATTGTATGTGCTCTGTAAATGATTTACTCTCTGTCCTTACGTCTCGCTGTCGTTACAAACTATAAAATACATGTTGAGATTAAAGTAAATAAACTTTAAAAAGGACAACTTTCCAAGAAGTCATTTATTTTTATATGCTTTACCACAGGGGGAAAAGGATTTATATAAGTTTGTCGTTCCGCTTGTAATTTTTACTATATCCATTTCCGACCCCATAAATTATATATATTGTTACATATATAAGATCTGGCAACCCCTGTTGTTGTTATCTGTATGAGCGTGGTGAATAAGTTAATTCAACTAATGGTGTGTGTATAGAATAAAAGCCACAGTTAGCTAACAAAAGCTGAGCATCCTCAATAGCTGCGTTGGTAGAGGTGTGTGCTGCAAAACAGGAGGTCCTAAGTTTGATACCGCATTACATACCGTGCAACGAAAAATAATAATGTTATAAGCAATTAAAAATTAAGAAGCAGCAGCACAAAACCTCCCGAGAGGCAAAAGACAATTATTGTGTAAAGCCCTGGCAGATAATTTAGTTAAGACGTCCAATTTAATATAAGAGTAACAGATAATTGTCAAGGCGTTTTAAAAATCGGCAAGATCGGTCCATGCTCTTCAAGGCAGCTGAGTAAATACTACGCCTGCCAATAATGTTTCAACTTTCGTTTGCAGGTGGTTGCCTCAACTACTTATTTACTTCCACATGCACCGCAATTATACTAGTTGGGACAACAACCTTAGGCAAAATGATAAACTAAAATGGAGAAAATAGAAACGATTTGCAATTTCTTTAAAATTTAATCAGAACTTGTAGCAATTTCATCACTAATAGTTTCAGTGCATTTAATTTCCGTAATGGCGACTAAAATTTCGCCATTCTCTAACTCGTGGACAATCGTAGCTTCAACAAGATTATCTTCTGCGCTTAGTTCAGGAATAGGAATTTCATTGTGACAGCTTTTCTGGCGTTAACGGGCCTATTGCTCGCATACCTTCCTGTATTGCTTTCCATGACTTTTTCTTATTCTCTATCATTGACATGTCATTACTTTCGTTTTCTCCTGTATTTAAATGCAGTCTTATGCATTCACGAAGGCATTCCTTCTCAGTGGCACTCCAGTTGGATTCTCTGTCTCTCACTTTCTTTATAGTCTGTAACCAAATCTGTAATTAATTACCTTTAAAATAATATCTAGATGTACATACGAACAAACCTTTTCACATTTTTCCATAATTTATTTTATTTGCAATTTCTCATACAAAATATATGTGGGTCTGGGTAGACCCAGTGTGGTTCTAATACGAGATAGGTTTCAAAACATCCTTCTAACTCCTTTTTTTGTATCCTTTTTTTGCCTCGTTTTTTCACCACTAGAAAGCCAAGAAAATTTTAGAAGAGTACCTGAAAATTTAAGTCTCTAGCCATAATGCAAACACGTTTAAAATGCAAAATAAATTGGAAAAGGTCTGGCCAGACCCATGACTGTGACGGAGGGTTAAGACCACAGTACTCTATATTTTGATTTTTTTTTAACAAGTAAGCAGAATAAAAAAAGGTTGTCTTCTTTAAAAATTGTATGAAAACATTTATCATATTACGTTTGACACCCTGTTTAAGTGTTTGCAACTTAAAGAATACTATATTTTTAACTATGATAGCAAAAGAGATAATAAGATCTTTTTAGTTTAGAGTATACTGCAGTGAGAGTCTACTATGCATATGGGCCATGTAATATGTGCGGGACATATTCTCAAGCTTTTTATTTACAACTGGCAATCACTCATTCTGCACGCGCCATTTTTCAAATGGGAAATTGTCACTGCAGCTGTTTAATAGTCACAATTTTAATGTTCTACTTATGAAATGATTCATGGAGTCTTTTTGACCTTTTTTAAATAGTATGACATGAGAAAAGGAACACGCAGTTTTTGACACGCACACTAATTTTTTAAGGGTATTTGTAGCTACCCAGCAGATCTTGTGAGATGAAATAAACTGGGCGCTTGGATTGTTTTTATCGGAATTAAATGCTCAGTTATCTTTATCTAAGACTGAAAGAAGACTTTAAGGAAGCTTATGATTCTATCACATATACTAATAATGAAAAAGTATTTGCGATATCCCTGGTGTCACTAACTCAATGTAAAATGACATCAAGGAGATCGCAAACCTGCAACTGACGATTCTCATGGATAATCACTTGAACGTTCCTTCTTTGTTATTTTATTTGTTAATTCATTGCGAGTGAAAGTATGTGCAAACTATAATGAAAACAATATTCAAGTTTGGGTGCATGTTGTCTTGTGTCGTGAATTAACATAATTTTACAGAGAGAACTGTCGGGCTATTGTGTCCCTTAACATTAATAAATGACTGCTGGCAAGTGTATTTGATGATGGCAATAAATAATGGCTGTTTAAAATATGTATTAAAGAAATTTGGACTAAAAAATAATATTCAGTGTGTTTTATCATTTTTAATCATGGGTTGGCAGCAATAAGGAAATCTGAAGTTTAGTGCTACAAAAAACTGAATGGGAATAAAAAATCATACTGTGAAAAGGAGAATAGATTGAGTAGTGCCTGTAAAATTTGAGTTTATTTTTTGGACATTGTGAGTTCTGTGGCTGAGGCAGTTAGCACGTTGTCTACTTAGCACGTAATTGGTTTGATGGCCAGGTTTCGCATTGCAGCACTACCAATTTAAGAACTTTGAAATTTCCAATGTGCTTTTAGTTATTTTCCCCCGGGAAACTGTAATGATTTATTTTGCTGCCATTTTGGTAAACATTAGTCTTGACAGCTCAAATTTAGCTGTCGTGAAGTAGACACGTGGCAAATTTATTATGGAAAAATATTAGATAAGCCAACACGTTTTAATGGTTAAAACATTTTACCAAAATCAATCATCAACTACTGTGACGATGAGAAAATTACGTGAAATTTTTAGGAGAAACAACGTGACCACAAAACGTACTATTTTACGTGTTGTGAATGATGGCTCAAGCGTGGACCCCAACGTACTGCGAATTCAACTGAAAACATTACTGCAGCTCAAGAAAGTGTTCAAAACACCCCATCAATCTTAATTCGACTCTGTGCTCAGGAGTTTGGTCTTCAAAGAATAACTTTGGCCACAATTTTACGCAAGGATTTGCATTTGTTTCCATTTAAGATCCAGTTGACACAAGAGTTTATTCCACAAGCCCATTTACGCCACCGTACATATGGCAACACGATGTTACAGCTCGCCTATGACAACCCCGATTTTCATTAAAAAAATCCTAATGAGTGGCGAGGTACATTTTCATTTGGATCGATGTGTGAAGAAAAAGAATATTCAAATCTGGGTAATGGAAAACCCTCAAAGTAACTTTTGCAGCGATTAAAAGCGACAGTCTGTCAGGAGTAATCATTGGACCTTACATCTTTAAAAATAAAAGCGGCGTAACGGTAATTGTAAATGTAGAGCGATTTCGTGGTATGATTGAAAACTTTTAAACTTGATTAACATGTGGTATCACCAAGACGGTGCCACATCACATACAGCCAGGATTACAATGGAAACAAACAATGTATATATATAGTATACCTTCCCGGCGAACACCCTGTATTTGTTCGCATTGTTCGCAGAGATTGTAAAACCAGAAATCAAATATCTGTACCAGCTTTATAACCTACTGAACACTAGAGGGCGCGGCAACACTGCTTTAAAAATAGGCGTAATAAGCAATTAAGGGATTGTCAGAAATTTAGCTTTGTATCACTTTTTTTTGACTACCTATCTTTGCCATTTGTAAACAAAACGATTAATTATTAAGCCCTACTGACTGATTACCTATCAACTGCACTGCTAAAATGGGAAAGATCGTATAGTAACAAAAACTTGTAGCTGTTGCAAAATAAGGTTCCTACCTTTGTTAGAGCATATTCAATTTGAGTGGCGATAAACACCGAAGAACTTGATCAATTTATTGGAGAAGAGAAAAATGTAAGCTTGTTCAAATGTAGGCAATAAATGATTAATGATTTTCACAATTTATAAAGGCTCTTTCATTAGTGCTGCACGTTAGGCAATACTTCTTGTATCAATTGAACTATGTGAGTATAAAGATACCAGTGTTGCCAGCGAAACAGTAATTTTATGAAATTTATATAAAAAGTTTTATTTAATATTTAAGGGAATAAGGAAAACGTATGAAAAAAATTTCAACCCGATGATACTTATGAGTACTTATATCATGCATGCTCTCGCCATTCAATAAAATTTGTTAAAGTAGGATTTTTTTAATAAATCCATTTGACCTTTTTTTTTTTTTTGAAAGATTGAGCTTCAATAGAATTGACAACTTTAATTATTTAAAAAATACCGTTATTGAAGTTAAATTTCAGTCTTATTTGTTAAAAACTTCAACATTAAATTTCTGACAATTTTTCTGTAATATATTCCGGCAGTTCTTTAAGAAAATTAAAAGACAACTCTCTTCTAAATCGAGGTATTGGGTATGGTACCACTAGCAAGTTGTCAAAATTATATAGTATATAACTACAGCGGCTAATAGCCTTCGCAAGTTTGATCAGACTACTTATTATTCTGCAATAAATGCGAATTATTTCACAGTTGGGAAATATTGTTGACAGAAACATTTTCCTGTTTCTAAACATGAAGCGAGAAACATTTTGTGACTTATCACTAATAGAACAAAGTAAAGTAATTTTTTGTTTATTTTAAATTAATTTTTTATTTGGAATTTTGATAGCAGTTGCAAGAAACGTAACCAAACGGCAATACTGGAAGATACATAATCATCAGAGAGTATTTTTAAAGCTTTAAAAGTTACCTACGGCAACATATATATGCTCTAGACTTTTACTCTCGCGATCTTCTCTTATATTGTTATTAAAGCGGCTTGTTAATTGATAGTTTATCTATAAATTTATGACATACCTACTTCGGCTAACATTGGAATATCAGCTGCCACAACTTTTTGTCTTACTTAGTTGGCAACACTTTGACATTAATATTGTAGCAAGTCAATTGCGAATTTATATAAAAAAAATCCAAATATTAAACTGAGAAATTAAGATCAGTTAGAAAGAGTTAAACATTAAAACAGATGTGTACTGTTTTTTAGCATCCAGTATTCCCTAAGTTTTTCTCTGCTAAACAAAATTTTAAGTTAATGTATGCTATTAGACTTTCCCATTAAACCCACAAAATGTGTTTTTGAATGAAGGTCAGTCTGTTTTTTTAAATGAAAAAAAAACACAAAAAATGAAAACATATTCTGCTAATTACCGTAATTATGTTTAATTTTCTATTATTTTTTAAAACTTCAGAATCACAACAAAAGTCTGCACTTTGTAAGAATTAAAACGTTATCTTTGTAAGAAATTTATAAATGTTTTTAAAATTAGCAAAGAGGAAAAAGTTTTTGTGTATAAAAAAAAGACAATGCATTCTGTATTCAGCTAACAGCAATAAATATAAAAATTACAAGATTTAGCTTAAGAAAAATAAATAGCTGGCACTAATGGCTAATTTCTTTTTGTTACTTTTGTCTCTGTTTCTTATTCTTTTACACAAAATGTAAAAATCTGTCTCTCCTCTAAAGGGGGATGAACACAAAAAAGAATATTAAAATAAAACATTGTATATTTTTTCTCTAGTTTTTTAACCCAACCTCAAATCAAACAACAATTTTAAGTAAATGTAAAAAAGTTTAAACTTTTCTTAACATTTTATTTTGCAGTTGGGTTTTTTTTTGTACTCCAGCTCTATAATGAGTTCACATAAACATGCGAAAATATACAAGAAAATAATATTTAAAAATATAAGAAAAAAACTTAGCTGCCAACAACTTAAACAGACACATAACGAGAAAGTTGTTAAAAACAAACAGTTTTAAAATGGTTCCTAATAAATTGGGAAACATTATGTTTTCAGACTGGGAGACAAAGACTTTTGAAGAAATGAAATCTCACGAAAAATATTTCACGATTAATAGAACTAAATTAGAAATCATTTCCGCTTGTAGTTTTGAAACTTATGTTGAATAAATAAAGATAGACAACTACACTGAACCAAAAATTCATGGGTAATATGAACGAAAAAATTGTGTTAAACCTTTACGGTAAAATAGTTAAATCAAAGTAATTTTTAAACAAATCTAAATACAATTTATTGAAAGTCAAAAATTTTGTTCAAATTAGCAGACATTTTTTGTTTAATAAAATATTTTATTGTTTGGACAAAATTCTGTAGTTTGTTTAAAATATTCGTGAGAAGTTTCCAGAGAAGCTAAGTAAGCGGTAGCGAAATGGCCATCGAAACATGCTTTCACCCTCAATTATCAATATCGGTGATATAATAATTTATTCGGAATTAAAAATACCACCATATTTTTAGGAAATAAAAAAAAATAGTTAAGCAATTAAGAAAAATCTGTTTAATTACAAAAAATTTAACTAAAAAAAGTAGTGAGATGCCAAACGGTGGTAGATATTATAAAAAACCGAATTAGTTCTGTTGTCGAGTTTAAGTTTTAAATTTGTACATTTTACTGCTTAAAGAGTTCTTACCATGATTTAAGGCATAAGCGCACTTTAGGAGTATAAAAAAAATATTAATAAAACCGTTGCAAAATTCTATAATTATACTGACATTGAAAAAATTTTTACAAATCAATAAATAAAAAAAAAAACAAATTAAATAAGCTGAGCAGATTGTTTAGAGCTTGACAAAAACCGTAACAAAGAAGAATTTAGCAACCGTTTCAATTTTCCATGCACATGAGTAGTGCTATTTTTATGCATTACGGCGCAGGCTCTGAAAGCATTCTGATGTTCAAATTTAAAACTTAAACTTTACCACACCTCTACTATAGCCACTGTGCTAAAATTCCCCACAGTGCATCATGAAGGGAGTAACTTACTTCTTAATTTACATGATTTTTTTTTGTAATAAAGGCATATTATATTGGCTTGAAGAAACTAAGAACTTAACTACTTTATTTTAGTAAAACTGAAGATGGGGTTTTTTTTTAAATAAAATCACGAAGATTTAAAATAACAGCCTGTTTAGAGAATACGTCAAGAGCGATACGAAACGGGATGGCTTATGGACGAATACGTAATAATCAGCGTCCGTGTAACACGTTCCGGTTTTTTCGTTTAACTTACGTTGTCTTTCGTATAAGTAAATATTGTGTCAAATCGTAGTATTGCCAATGTATTAATTAATGGTTTTTATTTACTTTTTTTTTGACACTACAATGCGCGATACATAAACCAGAAACAATTGCCATTTGCAACGTTTTTTACAAAAACAAAATGACATTCGAGTTTTAAAAACCCAAACATGGGAAACCGGAGCGTTTTTGTGCGTCTATACGGCAAATTGTATACTATAAACTAGCTGTAAGTCTTGTAAAGTTTAAGAACTTTCATTAAATTAACCATTTGTGCTTTTAATGTTGGACAGTAATTTAAAATTATGTTTCATTTTAATGTTAGTATTTTAAATATATACCCTTTACCACGTATGTAAATCTAGTTTAGCGAAGTAACTACAATCAAAAAACAAATATTAGGGTGAAATTTAGAAAATAAAAAAAAACAAAAAAATAAAAAAATTGTGAATGTAATTAATTAATTAATTAATCTTAACGGGTTAACATTTTTAAAAAAAATTTATTATTTGATGAAAGATCTCTTTTAAAACTTTTGAATGATATCTCATATTAATATCTTAAAAAATACGGTGCACAATCGTACTTTTCAATGAAAAGTACAGAGGCCCTCAACTTGGAAAATATGGGCGAGCGTCAATTTTTTTTCACACGATATTATTTTCTCACTTTTTAAGTGTCTATCATATATTTGTTTTTTTTTTAACGGAGTAACTTCACAAACAAAAAAAAAAATCCACCTATTAAAGTTTTATTTGTGTTCAGAAAGAAATTCAATTAAATTTTTAATTGTATTAATCATTTATTTAATTAGAGAATTTCTTTCGTCTTTTTTAATTAAATATATTATATAGATTATTAATTATTATATATTATATAGATAATTAATTACTTAGTTAAAATATCTTTATTTATTTTTCAATTAAATATATAATTGAAAGTGTTAAAAATTTAATTAAATTCCAGTTTGAACACAACCATAAGTTTAATAGGTGAAGACTTTTTTCTGTGTTCATTGTTCCAAATGATATGGAAGAATTAGAGGCAAACTTGATGTTTTGCCCTTTCCCTTAAAGGACATGGACCGATCATGCTGATTTTCAATAGCAAAATTTTCGAAAATATATCGGATCGACAGATGGACAGAAGGTCATGGCTTAATCTAATTTGCTATGCAAAATAAGTCAGAATATATAAATTCTTTATGGGGTTGGAAATGGATATTGTAGCAATTACAAGCGGAATGACAATTTTAGTCACACCCTTTTTCTGTGGTAAAGGTTATAAGAACTAAAACTAGAAACTTATTTAACTATTTATTTGACTCAATTTTACAAAATTCTTATCATATCTAAAGTCTATTCAGTAACGAAGTAATAATAGTTATACTAAACATATTATCACGAAAGGCATTTACGCAATTAAACAAAAAAGTTACTTTGACCCTTAATAATCAATATCGTAATTAATTTAATCGGGATAATTTAAAAAAATAGCACTAAGGTTTTTTGTTTTATAAAAATTAGATACATTAAAAAATATTTCCGTGTCTTTAGTTATAAAAAGTTGATTGTTTGTATTTTAACCAATTTTTCCGTAATTATGTAAATTTTTGCTTCAGTGTACTGTGTCCGAAAGTACAATTAATACAAAGTAACTTTTACTTTGTTTTGATAGAGATGAATATAACTGTTTCCAAAAAAAGTTAATTCCAACTCGGCTTATCTACATTTTAAATGAATCATTCTTAAGAAAAAATTAACTAAAAACAACAATAAAAGTTGTTAACATAAAACTTCTGGCGGAACTTACAAAATGTTTAATAAAATGTAGATATTTTAAGCAGACAATAAGTTTTAAGAATAAACTAAAACAGCAAGTAAAAATAAAGTTTATAAATAAAGGACATCTTTGATGTGAACATTGGTTGAAAGTTGGTTGTTAAACGTTTACTGCTGCTTCAATGTCTTAAACAAAAATGTTAATATTATCTTCTCAATTTAATTGTATTATAGTTAAGATTTTGTTTAAAAGCACGCTTCCATTAGCTTTTAGCGAATGACATTTTAATTATACGAAAATTTAAAAAGTTTAATAGTGATGTTAATTTTGAAGAAGGAAGGATTCAGAGCAAATAGCGGAATTTGAAAAGAAAACGAAATTAAAATTATTTGATGTGCTAAATGTTTAAAGAGCCTTTGGAATTCTTTATTGGCTGTCATCTTTAAATTTGGTGCAGATTTGAAAATATTTAAAAAAAACATAGTTTTTTTTCTCGGGCATTCTTAACAACAAACAAAAGTCAAAAAGAATTAAATATTAATTCACACTTAGACTTTAGTACAAACGAAGGTCCGAAAGAATTTGTCAATAATTTTTTTATTTTTATTTTTTTAAGCATTTAAGTGACGAAAATAAAAAAAATTAACTTACGACGTGTTATTTAAGTTATTTGTTTTTTTATAACCTGTATAATTGTAATTTCGACAATATCCACTTCCGACCCCATAAAGTATACATATTCTGACTTCTTATGCAAAGCGAAGTCGATTGAGCGGTGTCCGTCTGTCCGTCAATCTGATCAATCAATCTGAGGCAGCGGGCAAAATACCACGCTTACTTTTAATTAATTTTTCAATATCATTTGGAACAATGAAGTAACTCCTAACAAAAAAAAAAAAAAAAAAAAACAAATATATGGGGCGATAGAGAATTAAAATATAAGAAAAAACACCATCAGGTGAAAAAATTGGTGCTCGCTCATATTTTTCGAGTAACGGGCCTCTGAAATTTAATTTTTTTTTTAATATCACTATGGCTATCAATTAAAAGCTTTGGAAGGGATCTTTAGGGAAATACTAACATTTTTTAAAAATGGTTATTCCATTAAGAGAAGACATTGTTATGTAAAATTATATATAGACTTGAGTTTTTTCTTCTTATTTTTTATTCTTGTTCACACCAATATTTGTTTTTTTAATTGAAGATACTACACTAAACTACATATTTACATATATCGTGAAGGGCAGGGGTGGAAAACCTGCGGCGCATGGGTCAGCAGCGGCCCACGTGCACATAAACTGCGGCTTAATCAATGACAGGCAACAAAACCAAACTAAGAAAAAAAGTATATTTTTTTTGTCTTGTATTCGAACGAAGATGTAATAAAACAACAACATAAAACAGTGTCTAACAATCATAACGAAAAAAGTTCCGTTAAAAATAGTTACGAAAAACAAAAATATATTAATATTTTATTTGCTCATCATCAAGAAGTTGAAGAAAGATTAATAGATTTCAGCAGTAAAGAATGCTATTTTGATGTTTTATCAAGTCCCTTTTTTGTTAAGTAGATCAATTATACTACTTATTATTATTTTTTTGTAATGTTATAGAGCAGTAATAAAAATTATTACACTGGTTTACAGCCAAAAAATACAAAGAAAACCACATGGCTAGATAAGTTAACTAAGACCTCCTGAACACGAAAAACGCTGTAATTAGTTTTTCTAAGTACCATTTTTTAGATAACGGTACTTTTGTGTTTTTCGGTGTATGGTCCCACTCAAATCCTTGTGGAACCCAACCGATAGAGATAAATGGCACACCGTTGGAAAGGTAATTGAATGCCTTTTCCTTCGATATGCTGCAACTTTCTATCTGCTAAGAAATGGCTGAGTTATGGCACCTTAAAGTTCAAAATTTGCCTATTTTTTGTTTTCAAAATGTTTCATTTACATTTGGTTTTTTTTTTCTACGTTATAGTAAAGATCTGGAATGTTTTATTCTTTTATCAAATAGTTTGTTTTATTACCAATATTTTAAGCGCAATTTGAAAAAAAAAAACGGATGAAAAATAAAGTTTTTATTAAGGATTTTGTGGAACGACAATATTTTTATTTTCATTGCTCCCACACTATATTCGGGGTTGTTTTAGTAGGTAGGATTACTGTTTTTAGTTTTTATATTTTTTCTAAAATATTCCTTATGACTATATTTGTGCCTTTCACTATTGTATATACGCACGGAGAGTACAATATCAAAAATTACCAACTCATTCGTCAGGAGAAGATAATACTTTCTACATTACATATTCTTGGTAGATAGAAATCGAAATATCGACGGAAAATGCATTTAATTACCTTTCCAAGAGTGTGCCATTTATCTCGATCGGACTTTTCGGTTGGGCTCCACAAGGGTTTGAGTGGGACCATATACCGAAAAACACAAAAGAACCGTTATCTAAAAAACGGTACTTATAAAAAATGATTACAGCATTTTTTGTGTTTAGGAGGTCTCAGTCATGTGGTGCTCTTGGTATTTTTCCAAATTAAAAATTTGTAAAGCTGTGTTATAAATATAATATCAGAAATATTTTATTTTTTTTTCAACTTCTAAAAATTTTCTTCACCATTTTATGAAAATATAATTTTCATTTACCTACAAAACCAATGTTAATGGTCCGCTTAAGTTTGGTTGTTTTCAATTTGGCTAACACTGCAAAAAGGTTGCCCATTCCTGGTGAAGGATATATAACAATTGGCATAGCTGAATGTAGAACACTTACTTGTTTTCGTATAATTTGTAAAACTCTTCTGTGATTCTAAACACGGTAATCTTAAGGCAGATAAAAATTAAGCTTTGCAAATGTTGGGTAATATTTCTTGCATTTTTTGCACTAAGTAAAATTATACGCCCTATATTCTACAAAAAAAAAGATTTTCTGTTTCAAGCACTTCCACTAAACCTTGTTGAAGAAAAAATCTTTTTTTACATTCTTTTAAAAACAAAAAACTTCTGCCAGTTATTTAAAGTCCAATTGCCAGACTAAAAAACAACAACTAACAAATTTCCTATTGCTGTGCACTTTCTTAACGATGACACATATAGATTAAACAAAGAATTCATTCCTTTCTCTCTTTTTTAAGTTTTAATTTCTATGCAAAGTTTATTTATTTTATTATTTCTTTATTTAAATTAATGTAGTACTTTATCTATATACATGTACATTGTATGTGGTGCCAACTGTATTAAAAAGTTAAGTCCAATAAAACTACAATTAAATAAAGCCTTTAGTAAGTAAATTACTAACAAACACAACTTCCGTTAAAAATATACAGAAATTCTTAAACATATGTATCTAAATACAAAAGTTGAACTCACAATTGTACAGCAACCTACAAATAGACACGGACTGCATTCAAACTTTAACCAAACTAACAGAGTAAAGAGTAAAAAAAAAAAACAAAAAAAAATAGCAAAACAAAATATATTATTGTAAATTAAGTTAAAGCTCTTCTTTTGTGGTTTCTCTAATAAAATTCAAATTACACTAATTTTATAAACTTGTGCAAACAAACACATGCAACAAAATGAAATTAATGAACATGAAAATAAAACTGAAGCCAAAAATTTATATTTTATACAACATCGTGTAAACTAGAGCCAACAATATAAATATTTAAAATTTAATTTTTGGCAACTTGAAAGTTTGGACACTTAACAGTGCTTATAAAATTTGATATTTAAAGCAGGCCACCAGTCATGAATTATTAAATATTCAATAAAATAAAGTCATAAACCTTAAATAAAAATATATAAATTTTACGGAATTGGAAATATTTTAAAAGAAAACTGTAAACACACAAAGAACTTTTACAATTGTGTGCCAGTTTACTGAAGGGTTTGTAAAAATAAAACAAGAGCTTTTTTAAAATTTTGACAAATTATTTAAAACAGCTTACGTTTGCCTAAATACAGTAGCTCCAAGCGAAACTCGTACACCTATGAAAACTAATTTCTTTATGTTATATGTCTAAAACTAAATAGGCTAATAAAATAAATTTACTTAATTTTAGTACAAAACTATGTACTTAATTAAATATCAGAAACGAAATTTTGAATATAAATTTATTTATTAAAATACAGATAAATATTTTAAAAAGTGGCAAATTTTGACGCCAATGCCAAACTCGTACAGTCTTATTTAATTTGGGAAAATTCTTTTAATTTGCATCTAACTTCGAAATATTTCGTAAAAATAATTTTAAAAAATATGTACTTTCCACATTATCACCTTTTTTATTGTCATTTATTTGAGTTTTTGTTTAAAAGAGTTACAAAAGAGAACAAAATGGGTAGACAGAGAGGACAAACTTCTGTTGAAGTAAAAAAATTAATAATTCAATATCATAATAATAATAAATCGCTGCGAGAAATATCTGAGACAGTTGATAGAAGCCGATCAACAGTGCAATATATTATAAAAAGGTATAAAATGGAAGAGAGGATTGCAAACAAGAAGAAAAGTGCAAATAACAAAATTTTCTCTGCTGGAGACGAGCAATATATTTTACGTCAAATAAAAAAGAATCCATTTTTAAGTGCTCAAAAACTCGTAGAAGTTGTTGAGAAAAAATGTTGCCCACAGACCAAAAGAAACATATTAAAAAGGGCTAATTTCAATAGTAGAAGGACAAGAGTTAAACCTCTGATTAATAAGAGAAATCAAAAGATAAGGTTATGATTCGCCAAGGTACATGAAACAAAGGATTTTTCATTTTGGAAGCAGGTATTATTCACAGATGAAAGTAAATTCAACTTGTTTGGTTCAGATGGAAGACCTTATGTATGGAGCAAATCCAATGAGGAGTTCCTTGTCTTAAACATGAAACCAATAGTTAAGCACGGTGGTGGGTCAGTAATGGTTTGGGGATAATTTTCTGCATCTGGGCCCGGTGTTTTACAATTTATCGATGGTATCATGGATCAGCATATGTATCTGAACATTTTAAAAGAAAGTTTGCCAGTTTGTAAGCAGAAATTATAAATAAAAGTTTTCACCAAGACAACGACCCTAAGCATAAGGCTTATAATGTGCGATCATGGTTACCTTATAATTGTCCACATGTTATGGATACACTAGCCCAGAGTCCAGACATAAACCCAGTCGAAAATTTGTGGAGCTATCTCGATCGTAAAATTCGTAGTCATACAATAAGTTCTAAGGATGGTTTGAAAAGAGTTCTTCAGGACGAATGGGGCAAAATTGAACCAAGTTTTTGCAAAAACCTTGTGCGCAGTATGCCAAATAGATTAAATAAAGGCATGCACACCAAATAATAATATTTAAAACCAACAAAATAATATTTGATTGAAGTGTGGTGTACGAGTTTGGCTTTGTCACAGAAATTACTATTATTTTATGTTTTTATTAAAAAAATTTTTTTATTGAATAATAATATAAAGTTTTTATGTTTTGTTAAATTCGTTATAAAATGAACTAATAAAATAAATACAGTTTTATTTGTTAAGAGCTTCTTACTTAATGTTAAAAGATAGTTTAAAAATTAGTCTAAAGTGTACGAGTTTCGCTTGGACCTACTGTATATGGAAATTTTATATATTATTATTCTCATCAGTGTTGCCAGGGAAAGACAAGAAAAAGTTAAGCTTTCCTTCACAAATTTTAAATTATTTATTAAAAGTTACATGTTGAAATTTTCCATGCATCTAATCTAATCTAATATTACAGGGAACTTATTTACAGAAATAAAAAACGTATGAAAAAAATCTCAGCCCGATAGGATTTTTTTTAATAAAATCGTTCAGCCTTTAACTTTGAAAGATTGAGCTTCATTAGAATTAACTATATATATTAACAATTTTAAAAATGCCGTTATTGAAAACATTTTTGAGTCTTATTAGCTTAAAACTTCCACATAAAATTACTGACAATTTTGCCGTAATATAATCCGGAGTACTTCTTTAAGGCAATCAACAAAAAATTTTTTTGAATCGAGGTATTGGTACGGTACCAAAAACTAGTTGTTAAATTTTGCAAACGAAACAACTAAAGTTCCTAACAAGTTTCGCAAATTTGAACAGAGTACTAAGTTTTCCACATGAAATTAGAGTATTATTTTTTTTATCAATTGGGAAAAATTATTGCAAAAAAAAAAAAAATGTTGCTGTTTGTTTCTCACTAACTAAACGAAGTAAAACTGCAATAACATTTTTTTGTTTATTTGGAGTTATTTTTTATGTGGGATTATGATATTATTTGCAAGTGTGTAACCTTTGTTTTTAAAACTCGAATTCATATGTTATTTCGGAGTACTTGCTGTCAGAAAAGTTCTTCTCTCAAATACTGAAAAGAGTAGTTTTTCAATAATAGCATTTTATTTTGTGTGTGTACCAAAAGTTATAAAAATTGGCCAAATATAACAAAATTGTATTAAACAACGGGATTTTTTTTTTTATTAATTTAATTAATTTTCAAAACAATCTTTTTTCGTGCTATTTTCCCGATTAATTATTTAAATCCCCGGTATTGATTATTGAGGGTCAAAGCACGTCTCGATGGCCATTTCGTTACCGCTTACTTAACTCTTCAGAAAACTTCTGAGAAACAATTTAAATAAACTAAAGATTTTTGTGCAAACAATTAAGCAAAGACAAAAATCAAAGTTTAAGCAAAAACAACAATAACCAACAGTAACTCTATTTTTCTTTCTCCGCTGTATACGGCTGAATTTTTTTCGGCTCTTTTATATAGTTGAACGAGGATGAAAAATAAAATATCACAAAACATTACGATAATTTATTTATATGCACGGTCACTTTGCAAATATTAAATTAGATTAAACAACTGGAATTTTTTTATTATTTTAATTTATTAAAAAAAAATCTTTTTTTCGCGCTATTATCCAGATAAATTATTTAAATCACCGGTATTCATTATTGAGGGTCAAAAAAATTGAATATGTTACGTGAAGCCTTTAAAAGTTACGAAAATTGAAAAAAAAAAAAATGTAACCAAACGGCAACGCTGCTGCACATATTAATAAAAATCTTTGGAAGTTTGAAAATTCACGCTAGAAAGCTTTATAAGAAATATTCTTTAAACTTTCGTAAAAAGCTTTATGATGAACAACGTATAATGGATTTCTTATAAAATTTGACAACAGCTTTGTTTAAAGCTTAGTGGAAATATGACTGTGTAAAAAGTTTCTAGTGAAACCATTGAAAAGCCCAGTAAAGAAATACTTTTAAGTCCTTGGCTAAAAATCTCAATCAAAATGAATATTATAAAATTCAATAAATTACAAAAAAATCATTTAAATAAAAAAGCTTTTTCCAAAAAAAAGAAAAATAACAAAAAAAGCTTAATAGTTTTGTTCAGTGAAATTGTAGAGAGCATTATAAAAAGTATGAAAAAAATAGTAGATTACTTTATTAAAGCTTCGTTATAAAACTATAAAGCAAAGCTTACAAATTCTTGGAAAAATGGCAAAAACTTTGACAAATATTTCGCAATTCTTTGGCAAAGCACTACGCTCAAAGATTTTTAGAAAGCTTTTATTTAAACTAATAAAAGTAAATAAAGTTTTTACAGAGAGCTATGTAGAAGAGACTGCAAACATGTTGCGAAAAAGTAAAGTTGAAAACTTGATAAAATAAAAAATTTGCACAAAGCTTAAAGCAAGATTTTTGTTAAAAGCTTTATTAAAAAATAGCTTGCGAATAGCGTTAAACAAAGTTTTGCAAATAGCCTAGTAAGAAGTTTCTTTTTGCTTATTAAAAAGATATATAGAGTTTTATAAACACCCCTGAAAAGGCTTCGCTGGGAATTTCAAGATTTTTATTTTTGAATATATAACTTGTTGCACTAAACTTTTAAACAGAATCAGTGACATAAAAGTTATATGAGTAATGACCTTTTGTTCTTATAGAGAAAAATAACAATTTTTCATTTTATTCAAAATGTGTAAAGTTATTTAAGAAAAGCCTAAAAGAAATTGCTGCATTTCATTCTGCCTAGCGTTTAATTTTTCTTTTTTTCTTTGGAAAACGTCCACATACATTTGTAAATAATTATTCTTTCTAAATGTGTTTAGAAATCAAATAAATTAAATTAAAATGAGTCAAAAGCTGAAAATAATTCACCTTTTAAAAATTTTAATACTTAAAACTACAAAAAAGCATTGTGAAAAAGTTTTCATTTAACACTACAAAAAGCTGTGTTAAGAGCCTGGTCAGGTGCTTTTAAAAAAACTGAAAATATGTTGATATAAACTTTAAAGTTTTTGTTTAAAAGCTTTTAGAAAGTTTTTGGGAAAAGTTTCTACAAATTTCGATTGAAAATGCATCTTCAGCAAAGAAATGAAAATTTTCTACAAATTTTAAATTGTTACAAATTTGCATGATTAATGAAATTTATGAACCTAAAATCTACATCCTTTATGCTTTAAAGCTAAAAAATTAGGTGAGAAAAGGGTTGGGTATAAAGTGTACAGAAAAACTTTTAAACAAAATACTTATCTAATTTTAAAGTTTTTATCAACTTACTTAAAAACTTATTTAGATTTAAAAATCTTGTTTAGCATATTTACGTATACTTTACCCAGTGGTACAATTTGGATATGAACAAGAAGCAACAACAATTTTTTTTATGATTTTCACTGAAGGAGATTGTTAGAATTACAAAGTTTATTACCACCCATCATCCACCACATTTTTGGCCTAAAGATGGTTTTCAATTATTTTAGAGCTTCAAACACATTCACATCGGCAGGGAAGGACTCTTCGTATTTACAAAATTAAATACATTATACTTTTTTAATGCTACAAAAAATTTAAAGAAACAAAAAAAATTCACTTGCAAAATTCAAATATTTTACTTTGACGTCAATTTTAAATTTAACAAATCTCAAAATATCTTTTTAAATTTATTGTAGTCTAAAACATGTAAAGCAAAAAGTTTGCTTATTGAAACTACATAATTTAAATGTTTTTCTTTTTTTTACAGAGAGAGCCTTTGTGATGAAAAAAATCTTTTAAACAATTTTTAATTTCATAAATACTCTTACCACCAACTGCGTTGTTGACCATTAATTTTACGGCCTAACAAGCTCAAATATTTAACAGGCAACGCTAAGCAATAAAATAAAAACGTATTTATTTTAGGTTAACATACTGACATATATTCATCCCGAGGCAAACATATGCATTCATTAACAGACTTATTTATACAATGGTTCCATAGACTCTACACATACACATTCATAATATATGTATGTAAGTCAGTACTTGTATGTGACATTTTAAAAATATTCAAATATAAAAACAAGTATGTAAGGATTTCTTTAAATTGCCATAAGTAACCGAAAATGTATACCTCAAAATAAATAAAAAATGCAGGTTGTATGTATGTATGTATGTACTTTTACAGCCAGGAGTAATAAAAAAGCAAACTAAATTTTATCAAAGAAAAATCATGTTTGTATTTTAAGCAAAAACCTTTGATGCTTTCACAAAAAAAAAAACTGGAACTATGCCATGTTTTTTTTAAATCGAATTATTTTTTTACGCATACATGGAAAGATAATTTGAATAGAAAACCTTAGCACAACATTAAGTTTAAATAAATAGTTTTTAACATTTCGCCTTATGTAGATTGTATTAATAAAAATATTTTTTTTTTTATAACTAAGAATTTTTGGTTTATCGAGCTTTTCAATAAGGAGATTATTAACATGATTTAAAATAAAAAAGTGTGTTGATATTCTACCACCAATTATCTTAGGGAATACTTTAAATTATCTCTAAAGTCAACTACCATCTTGCTCATAAACCTTATCATGCAGCTTAGTTACGTCATGCGAATTAATAGAGGCAACTATTCGACTTCTTACTGTAACCACAAAGCAAAAAACTCAAGTACATTTAAATTAGTTCTAAGATGTCTACTACACTAGCACGATACAAGTGATCACTAAACCTACATGAATTATGAATCTACCGTACCTACGGCGCGAAATTTATAGCACAGACTCACTTTCTTCTGTTAAAATGGAGTCACTTGAAGTAAAGCTGTTTATGACGAAACTTTGATTTCTTTGCTTATGTAATTTAAATTTACACCGGTACTAGCAACATTTTTTCAGCCATTTTAAAGTCAACTCTTAGCAATAAGGATTCTTCCTTCAGCCCTATTCAAACAAACTGTTGGCTACATACTCCGTGATTAATAAAGGCAGGGTAGCCTCCTTTGTAAAAAATATTTTTTTGGGACATTTTTAACTTCTTCCGAAAATTTATATTTTAAAATAAACAAAATTAAATTTTTGTTTCGCCGACCGTCTGCAGGTTCACTGAGAACACCTCTGCTTTATCTCTGTGAAATTTAATAATTTATTTTTAACCTCTTTAAGCACTTTTTGATATCTCTGAATTAAAAAGTTTTATATTCAAATCTTACTGCAGACCTAGAAGAAATTTGCCTAGGTACATAATAAACGCATAGGTATGTAAATATGTGTATGTCAGGGTTTAAATTGCTTGCTTAAAATTAGCAACAGCCCTAAAATCTTTGCTTCGTTTACATGTTTTTCAGCAAATAAAAAATCTAAATGTCTCTGAAGAAAACAAAAAAAAAAAAAAAACAAATATCAACTTAATGCTTAAGCAACAGCAATCGTTTTCAAAGTAATTGCTTTGCTGAACAAATAAACACATAGTAAGCTTAAGCAAATGCGTCTGCTGCACATTTTTCTACAGCAATAGTTAAGCAACTACATATGCATTGAAAATAGTCAAGCATATTTAATCACTGTTTTTAATCACTGGTGTATGTTATATTTAATTTAAGCTCCAAAAATTTTTGGAATCTGGTCACACGGACTGTGTACGTGTAGAGCAGCTTCGGTCTTGGTAGACTTGTTTGTTAAACCAAAGATCGTGAGTTCAAATCACAACAGATTTTTGAATGAAAAGAAAAACAACTGCTGTTGAATTGCCGCGATAAATAAGTTGTTTAACATAAGAATGAATGACATGCAGAAGTTCAAAACTCCTAGAGTCATGATTAAAAAAGGAAATGATTGTAAAACTTAAATAATGTAATTTACTGCCAGTACCACGATGTCGCAATCGTTCGTTCGCACAATTGCATTCAAAACAAAAACAAATTCTTAAAAATTGCGATATCGTGGGACTGGCAGTCAGTCTGCGATAGAGATGAAAGTAATAACATAAACATAGCAAGTGGTAGTAGTGGCTGAGTTTGTAAGAAGCGGAGATCTTGAGTTGTATCCCTGCTGGACTGCGTATTGTGGTCTTTCTAACGGCTGTGTAAGTGAATGTTTAGTAGACAAGATATCGTGTAAATACAAAAATAGTAAGAGCCACAAATGGTTAATTTTATCAATCAAATTCCTTTTGTTCTCTTTTAAATGGTTACCAATATATGCTACATTTTGATTAATTTAAACTTTTTATGGGATAAAGGTGTGTTGATCTTCAGTGGCTTCATTGCGATGAACTGAGCGATTTCGAAGTTTTTAACTATTATGGCATTCGCAAGTGCCCATATTTAACAAAGACTTGAAAAAAAGATATAAAAATAGCAAAAAAAAAAAAAAATAATGCCTGAGTATTAATCGATTTGAGGCAGGGCTTCTTAGATTATTTGAAACGATTAACTCTTTTGTGTGCTGGTACAAAAATGTTTAAATTTCAAGTAAAATAATTTTTTAATGTTTCTGCTTAAGAAAGCCGGTGACCAAAGCTATTGTTTGGCAGAAATATAAGTTTATTTGTTTAGTTGTTATAATTTTCGGTATTAGCCGTCGTCTCTGGCTGTGTACTTCTAACGTTTGGCGATGGCTTTCGATGTGATAACATCATTTATTATTTGTTTAGCTTTGATTAATTTCTGACAACAAATTTTATAGTTGAGTCCAAGCTCCTTTAGAAATATTCATTTGAGATTACAACTTTATACGGTCTATTGTTGTTCGTAAAAGTATTCACTATTTTTCTTATGCTCATTACAGTACCAATCGTATCAATCAGCTAATTTTCTATTACTTAAAAAAAAAAGAAATAAAAATAAATCATTTCTTAAACTTGTAAAATTAAACTGACTGTCCTCCTTTATTGACGACAGCTGTGTGTGTGTTAAAAAAAAAACTTTACTGCTTGTGTTAAAGGAGTCAATATGTTGCTTTTAAACAGATGCTCAATATTATATTTAAACATCAATAATATAAAGTTAATACTTCATTCTGCAATAAAAATCTTAACCCGTCAAAAGGTAGAAAATAAACTAAAAAGATTCTCGACATGAAGATAAACATTAAATGTAATCTTACACTTTAAAAGTGATAAATGGGAATGTACTCGTATTTCATTAGAGTCCTAAAGTACAAGAACAATGAGAAAATGAGAATAATAAACAAAAGTGACAGCTATATTCACTTTCAACGAAAGAATCAAATCACACACTCAATTCCCATAAACACATACATACATACATACATATATAAAAAATTATTTACACACTTCAAAATTTATATGTAAATGGACTAATTGCAAAGCTTTTGTTTAACCAGAGTAACAACAAACAAAAAGAGCAGTAACAGTATCAAGAAGAGAAAAAGCAAATCAAATATTAACAAACAACAAACTAATGACTCATTACACTGAAAATCTTCCTCCTATTCTTCTTCTTCTTTGGTGTCCTCTATTCACTCATATACAATACCGAATACAATTTTAAATATGTGTAATAAAACATGACCATAGTCAAACTGTATTTACCACTTGGTCTACTCTTCATCAAAGTTTTCGCAAGCGACCATCAAAAAGTGATAAGGGTCTTTTTAAAAGGCCAAGTTGTAAAAGAAATCCAAGGATACTTTTCAGTTTTTGTTTTGTTTGTTCTATTTTATACTATTATTATTATTTTTTATTTTTTTGAAAAGCGAGAAGCTATGTGCTGGATGCTTTTAGTCCACACCCTATTTTCAACAAAACTCACTTTTTATCCATGAAACACACATCCACTGTGATGTGGTTATTTGAAACTATTGTGTAGGAGAAAAATTATTTTCTTTTTAAAGGGCAAGAATTTAGAATTTTGGCAGATACAAAAATAAAAAATTTCTCTAAACGTATTTTAATTGCGAAAATTGTTAACAGAAAAGTAAAATTAAGATACCTGCAGTCTGAAATACACTTTCGGGTTTGCTACAACCGTCATCAGCATTCTTCATTTGTCTGTCGCATTCTTCGTCCATCTGTACACCCGTATTCTTGTTGAAATCACTAGATTAGCTACAGAAAATTTTAATTCGCCTGTCGATCAGATTTAGTTTTGAAATCAACAAGATCGGTCCATGAGCTTTGAGGCAGCGTTTTTTAAATATCACTTCGGCTTTATTCACAAAGATTACTGACTTGCAATTATTATCAAAATCCCATATAAAAAATAGTTTTCTTTTTGCCTTGAATTGAATACTTCTACTACTTTCTTCTACTTCTACTACTTCAATTATTACTGTTTTTGTTTAAGGTTTAAATCAAATGCGACTAAAATTTTCCTATAATAAATTATTAAATTATTAAGATAGTAACTTCTATCGAAGCTCAATTTTTCAAAGAAACATGTTAATTCAATTAATTAAAAATATTTCCTACTTTAACTATTTTTTTTATTGGCGAGAGCAAGCCCCTTTCAACTGCTAAATTAGGGGACTCAGTCTTAATTTAAATTCTCATGAGCATTGAACAAGAAAAATGTACATGAAAATTATTATTTTCAAAGTTATATTTTAATTTTTTCTATATTTGTTTTGTTTTTGTTTTCATAATGTAACTTTTATTGAAAAAATTTAACTTTTTCGAAGGAAGATCGTAATTTTTTCTTGTCTTTCCCTGGCAACACTGGTGAGCTTTTTACCACCTGCAGTAACTTTCAATGGTAGAAAAGAATTTACGATGAAGGGTATATAACATTCGGCATAGTCTTTTTTATCTCACTTAGTGACTCTGGTCAGATTTGTATCCATTCACGATCTTTAGTTTACGAAATATGCGCTTTTAACAAATTTCGGCGAGTCTTAAAATATTCCATGACTTACTTAGCAAACATTCGTTTTTAACCAGCGTATCTCTTCAGTCTTCAATAGGCTGCAACGGAATTAAACCGACATCCTTTTTGTTTACTAACCAGGACCTTAAACAAACCTATCTATGACTTTGTTACTTTCCGTTCGTAAAGAGCCTTAATCGAGGCTAAGCGTAGATTTCTTTGGTTTAGAATATTGGCGCCTTTCATCCCTTATCTACTTTACCATCTCTCTTATGCTGCTTATCTACTACAAATATATAAGAATTGGTTACTTTCTCTAGTGGAGACTTGGGGGAGGTTTTAAGCGACCACGGCTGTTCATTAACAGTGTTTTTTGGGACTTGAAAATACGATCTTCTTTTTAACAAATAGGCAAGCATCTCTACCAACCCAGCCACTGCGGATGTTAAACATGTGTTAGCGAGTTTTCCCATTTATTCTGTAATTTATGGAAGTAATAACTTTTACTTTTAATCTAACATATTTTTAACAGGCAACATATGCATACGATTGTTTTAATAGATATGTGAAGGTCCGAAATATTATTTTTATAACAATATTTTGTAGGAAATCAGTTTAATACATTTTGAAATAGATCTTAACAAAAAAAAAAAAAAAACAAAAAAAAAAAAAAATGCGTCCCCAAAGAGAGAATTTACCCTCAAATCGGGGATTTTATTTTTAAAATGGGGATGAAAATTTTAGTTTGGGAATTAAGGAATTCTTTGAGGATATATTTCGCGTTCTAGGAATTTTTTAAAATTCTGTTTTTGGTTATTGTAAACTTACTACTGTTAAAGAAATTTTGCTTTTTTGCTACTTACAGGTTTTTCAAAACATTGTTAAAAATTATGACATGCAAGTCTCTCCGTAAATACAATGCATAAAAAACTGCTCGTATTTTTAATAAAAATTAATACACATTTTAAAAATAATATAATTTGTTGTGACACTATATTTACATTTTCAGAAATACATCAAATATTTAACTCTAAAAATATGCACCAAAAAATTGCTTTAGGCAACGAGATAGAGCATTTTTATCCATAACTTATTGATCAACAAGAAGATATTAACCCAAAAATTTAAAATTTCAGTAGAGGTGTAAAACTGTTTGTGGTTACATTTAAAAAAATCTGAAAATCCGAATACATCATCATCAAATTTTTTGATAAAAATTTTGTCAACAAAACAGTTTCAACTCAAAATAGCACCAAATTTAAATAAAACAATTTGATTACTTTGATTTTGAAAACTGGCTCAATTCGAAATAATATATTTCTTATGAAAATTGCGATGTATATTTATTTTTAGTTTTGTAGTAACTCAAAATAATACATAAAGAGGTATCGGAATGCGTTGAAATTTTTACAGTAGCGTAGTGGTTTTCTTGCAAATAGAGAAATTTTACAAATTCAGTATTAAAAAACTTATGTTAATACATAAAATTTAATAAGAAATAGTATTATTGGTATTGGTAATTTTTGGGGATAAGATTTATCTAATTGGGGATACGACTCGAAAAAATCTGGTAAGCCTTACTCCAAGCTATCAGCTGTCTAAAAGTTGTAGGTCTCAACACTTTACAAAATGCGTGTGTGGGTTTCAATCTTGATCTCTCTCTGGGAGACATTAAGGAAACAGCAGTGAGGATGTTTTTCTTTCAGTAATATTGTGAAACAAATGTTTTACATACAGCTATAATAATTTTTGCATCTTTAGCAACATAAACCTACTGCACAAATATTACAAACGCATTAATTGTGCTGCAAAATATCTTTCTGACTACGTATTCTAGACTAAATGAAGAAAAATATAACAGACCTGTGCATTGGCGAAATGGCGATTGAGACGTGCTTTCACCCTCAATAATTGATATCGAAAATTTAAAAATTTACTCAGGATTAGTGACGGGACCTTCACTAACAGATGAATACCCGGGTATGAAAGTGGGTATAAATAGGTAAATACCCAACCTTGGGTAAATACCCAGGCCCAAACTCATCTCTACTCGAGATATATAAAAAAATAGCACGAAATTTTTAAAAATGAATTCATTTATATTCCCGTGGTTTATTTTAATACTACAAGTGTGTTTGAAATTTAAGACCTTTAATATGCATTAAAAAACTATAAAAGACTTTAAGAAATGATATCGATTAGTTTCTAAATCTTAACTCTCATTATGGTTCAATAAATCATGCAATGGCTGCTAAAGCTAAACCTTTCACATTTGTCCAGAAATAACTTGATCTTTCACCCAATATCTGCACTATAGTTGTAGTTGGTAGCAGCAAGTAAATCATTAATTTTAGTTTTTGTTTTGGGTTATTTTGTACTCAGTCATGCAGGATATCTGCAATCATTGTAATTAATAGCAAAACATATTTAAGATTAATTAATGTTTTGTGTATTTTGAACAAACAAATTTTTCGTCTTTATGTACAAGGAAGTACCATTATAGTTGTATATACACACTTACACGCACACATACACACAACAATTAATAACTATAACTATAAGTTTGCCTTAAAAGAACAATAAGTGTATGAATGTTAGAATGGGTGTGTAAATTTCTTATCGCTCATATACAAACATATCCTGTCAGGGATTAAATTTGTTAAGAAGAAGAAGAAGTGGAGTAAAATATATAAAGGAACGGCTCGTACGAAAAACCTCAAACAAGATGAAATGCTTTCATTAATTTAATCATGATGGAAATGATAAAAGTTAATTTGTTAGTATTAATATAAAAGAAAATCTGAATACAGATTAAAATGATGTGAGTTCACAGACATAGTTGTTGTTTTAATTAAAATGGGAGAGCAATTTAAGTGCAGAAAAATCTTAAGGAAAATAACTAACTACAAACAACTATTGCTTGCTCAAGTAAAATGTATTAGTTGTAGAAATAATATATTAAGTTTAAGAAGTTTAAAAGATAAAGGCTTAAATGTTTAAAAGGAAATAAGGTTTAAATACTACTAATTTATTAAAAAAAGGTTTATATTAACATATTATCCGAAATATTTTAAATCGTAAAAATGAACTACTGAAAAGCTTTTAAAAAACTTTATATTAACATTTTATATACATATTTATATTATGGATTTTGTTCTACTAATAGTAATAAATTTATAAAAACGAAAAGTTAGACGAAAAACAATTAAGAGTGCTATATCCAGCTATGCCGCATCTTACATACACTTCACCATCTATGTAAATCTAGTTTAGTGAATTAACTTTAATCAAAAAGTCAAATATTGGGTGACAGAAAATTAAAAAATAATAAAAAAAATAGTACAACAGATCTCTCTCTTTAAAAGCTTTAAAATGATACCCGTTTTGATATTTCAAAAAACTTGAAAATTTCAAAGCTCCGTGACTCGGAAAATATGGGCGAGCACTGATTTTTTTCACTTGATGATTTTTTTCTGATTTATTAATTCTCTATCGCTCCATATATATATTTTTTTTTTGATTAAAGTTACTTTGTTGTTCCAAATGACATGGAAAAATTAGAGGTAGGCGTGGTGTTTTGCCTGCTGCCTCGAAGGACAAGGACCGATCCTGCTGATTTCGAATAGCACCTCTTTCGGCACTATATCTCATCGAATGACATATTTATTTTTGTTTTTGAAATTAAGTTTGCAGAGGCAAACGGACGGACGAACGGGCAGACGAAAATCGCTCAATCAACATCACTATGCATAAGAAGTCAGAATATATATACTTTATGGGGACGGAAATTGATATTGTAGAAATTACACACGGAATGACAAACTTTTTCCACTTTTTGTGGTGAAGGGTATAATAGCTCTCGGTTTATTGCTTGAAATGGTTTAAAGAGGCAATTATGAAAAGCTTTTTTGAAAAGCTGGACGAAAAGTTTATTTTAACTAATTAAAACTTTCTATATAAGAACTTAACAATGCTTAATCAAACTATTTGAAGCTTTATTAGGCTGTATATTAAAGTTGTGCTTTAATATCAAACTTTCTTTAAACTGTTTAAAATACTAATTTAAAGGAAAAGCTTTTGGAAAGCTCAGCGAAAAATAATATTTAATTAAGTTAAAATATAAGAAATAAAAAGGTTTCTACATGAAAGCTTAAAATAAACATTCTATTAAACCTCTAAGCTTTCGAAAAAAATTTTTTCTTTAATATTTAATGAAAAGGGTGATTTAAAAAACGAAAATTTTAGTAGATTAATATCTGTAAAATCATAAGATAAATTTTACTAATAAGCTGTTAACTTAATCTGATTATTAAGTAAACTTTTTAAAAAGCTTTTTTGTAAAACTGCAGGAGTAAAAAAACTTGCTTTAAAAATTGTGAAGCGATTTAAAGTCAAAGATTTTGATTAAAACACAACGTATAAATTGTAGCATTTTAAGCTTAAGAAGCTTATAAATTACTTACATAATTTTTTTTTTCACAAAAGTAAAAATAATCAGTTTCAAGACAAAGTTTTAAGGAAATCTTTAAAAATTAACATAAAAAATTTTTAATTTAAAGGCCTTAAAAATTCCTTCTTTACTCCTTTCATTTTTGTTTAACGCAGTTATTACTTTATTACTTCACCTTCATTTAAAATACAAAATTCTAATAATAACAGCCAAAAGCTTAACAAATAAATTAAAAACTGTCGTAAATCTTTTCTCTTCAAATAAATTTAATTGCATTTAATGTTATATAAACTTAACATTAAATACTTGGCGATTAAGTAGCTCGTTAAAATTTGCACCCTTGAAAATAATTGAAGGATTAAAAAGGTCAACGAATAACTGAGTCAAAAAGGGATTTTTAGCAAAATCTCAAATGTCTTTTATTCTTTGTTACCTTTTTTTTTATCGAATAAAACCATTTTCTCCGAATTTCATCTAAATTTTTTGCTGCTTTTTATGTCGGTTGCTAAAAATAAATGTTTTCAATTGTCATTTAGAAGAGTTTTTCGGCAACAAGAAAAGATCCATTAACAATATGCTTTTAGTACCCTAGATTTTTTTTCATGTTGTGGTGAAAAAATGGAATGTAGCAAGTCATTCAAATATAATAAATTATTGTTATATAATATAAAAATTTCATTTTTTTTTTCGTTCACTTATATTTAATGTCAGAAGGTATAACAGATGGGTTTTTTCTTTTAGTATAAATAGAGATCTTCGAAAGAGGAAATTAAATTTAAGGAAAATAAAATATAAGCTTAAAGCTTAATCGAGCTTATATATTTTCAAAGTATACGCTAATACTTTTTGCGTAAAAGCTAATGGATAAACATTTTGTCTAACAATTATTCTTAGTTTTTTTTTTTTTGTATTTTTGAGTAGATTTTAATAAAGTCTTAGAAGTACGGATTTCTATTAATTGTAAGAGTAGTAATAGAGATGTTTGCAGAATAACAAGATTTTAACAAGGGAACGGCAGTTTAAAAATGCAAGTTTGAAAAGTTGGCAACCAGTTTAAATTGTAAGATGTTCATGCAGTTTATGCTAATGCCAACAAATTAAAAGTGAACATTACGAAGGTAGTAGGCATTTGAGATAGAAATTTTTGCTTTTACAATATTTCTTATTTTGAAAGCTCACGGCTGAAAAATCTGAAAAATTAAAAGCTTTTTCATTACTTTAAGTTTACGACATGCAAGGTTTTAGAAAGCTCAATCACATAAAATGACTAAAACTAAATAAAAATTTTTTTAATGAGTTTCAAACTTTAATAGATTTTAAATTTTATTGTTTTTAAGACATTTCTCCTCTATGCCACAGTGGGGCAGAATCAAAATATTTTGGAAATAACTCAGCCATTTGTATACGGCTAGATCGCTTGTACCAAAATTTCACATAAGTATAGCAGCAGAGCATTTGAATATAAGTCTTAAAGCTGGATACCATCGACTTCCTAGGTATGGCACTATGTGGTCTCACTTTTTTTAATGGTTGGCATTTCTTCAATTTTTGTGTGATTTTGAAAAGTTTTAAAAGGTCTTAAAAGCCAAGTCAATACTAAGTAAATGGTACCTTAATCTGCATGCTTGTGATTTTAAATAACTGAGTTGGAAGCATTTTATAATTAATAATTTTGTTTTTCCTGTTTTATCAAAACATTCGGTACAATTTTCGAAAAAAAAAAATTTGAAGATTATCAGGCATGTCACAAATTCCAATTGGAATGGTTTTAATTCCGTATTCTAATTCCGATCGATTTTGTTTTACCTTTTTTATATTCCAATCGAGTTTGCTTATTTCTAAAAATGCTTATTTAAATGTTCCAATATTGCGCACACCTAAGAAAGCAAAAAAGCTAATCCAAATAAATTAGAAAACCGCAAGTAACAAAATTTCCAGGAATCTTAATTCCATTTTGAAATTTAAAAGTGATTTCATTTCGAAGAAATTTTTGGTTTTTCGTTTTCTGAAGAACCAATTTACGGAATTAAACCACGTCTGATCGGAATTGAGTTCTGTGACATGCCTGCATAAGTCTTTTGACTTAGAAAATATACGATTTTCAAGTTATAATTTCCAAAATTATTGCATTTTCGTGTATTTTAGCCTAGAAGGGGCCATCAATCTTTCTTTTTTTTTTTGACAGAATAAATTTTTTTTAACAATGTATAAAATTTTTTTATTTTTGTTAAGGCTTGCTTTATGTGTGTACGTTTACACTCAATTTTGTATAAAACTGATTATTTTTGTAGCAGATGGAGGTCCTTCAATTTGACCTATTTCACATTGAAATTTTGACTTGAGCCTTTATGATCTAAAATCCCAAAGCTGGGAACGGAAAAAAAGACTGCTGTAAAAAACCTTATATACTTCGAATTGCTGCCCTAGTTTATAGTGGGCTTTATAGGCAAAATATTTCAAAATTAAAATTTTGGGATTTTTGGTCATTATTTTGGGAATTTGCATTTTATTGTTTTTTTTTTTTTTTGTTAAAGTTTTTATGCCATTTGATTTAGGCTGACCAAATACACTGATTTCCTTAATTTATAAATATTTTATTGCATATTTAGTATTTCTACTTTCCTTTAATTGGATCGTTTTACAATAATTTTTTGAAATTTAAAGAGATCAGAAAAAAATTTAAAATTTTTATATAATATTTTACTTTTTTTATATAGACAAATATAGTTTATGAAACTTCCTATTAAAAAAACATACACCCCTATATCATTCTTATGTGCAAAATTATGTGTCACCCTTGGTTCAATCGATCTAGCCGTTAAAAATGGCTAATTATTTCCAAAATATTTTGATTCTGCCCCACTGTGCTATAGTAAAAAAGAAGTGATATTAGTTTTCTTAAAATTTTCATTACCCTGAACATCAGATTAAAAAAATAAAAATAATAATTAAATGTAAATAGAAGAATAAGATTGCACTATAGGAAACTAAATATTTTTTGTGGACAAAATTAATAAGAGCTAAACGATTTATTCTTAAGGAAAGAGAATGATTTCGAGGTAACAATATTTACAACGGAGGTGAGTATTATCTTCAGTGATTAGTTAGAGTGATGAAGCAAGAGTTTTTTATTGCAACTTAGATATTTAAAAATTTTTTACTATAATTAAATATTTATTAGAATTATTTAGCGTGTGTTAAAAAAATATTCGATTTATGGCTTTAAATTTACGCTTTTCAAATCTTTAAATTTTATATGTTGTGTAGAAAATGATTTTCAAAATTTCTAAAACAAGAATGTATTTCTTATTTAGACCAGTAAAAGCTTTGAGTCTTAAATATCAGAGTTGGAATTGCAGTTAAAGTATCAAGGATATTATCTTGCCTTGGGATATGTAAATCAAGTTGAAATTTATAAATATATTCTTTTGATTTCAGAGATGGTATTTCTTCTAAAGCTCATATTCCCAAAAATTCTCAAAAAAAAAAAATCCCAAAAATTTGTTTTTGATTACACTCAAAGAAAAAACATGGTGGTGAGATGGTCCCATTCTTTGTAATATTGTAAAAATGCAGGGAACAAATTATAGTTGTTTTCAACAATACTTCAGTCACCATATACACGTTTTTGTTGATATTTAAACATTATATGGTAACTGTGCAAAAACATGCAACAATTTTAACGTAAAAAAATGTGAACCTTGTTTTCCTTGGAAAACGTCCGCATACATTTGTAAATAAAATTTCTTTCTAAGAATGTTAGACATTAAATTAAAAAAAGAACCAAAAAGCATAGAATAGGTAAATTTTTATTAATTTATAAGATTGATGGTTCAAATGCTGATTGGAAAAAAATTAAAAGTTTTATAACTTATTAAAAATAATATAATATATTTAACCATGATATATTTTTTTATTAATCAGAGTATGATAAAAAGTAAATAGAATGAATGACAGAATGTTTTTCTATCAGTTTAGTTACTTTTTGTTCGCTTTAAGTTGAAATTGTTTTTGTTCTTGGAGAAAATTAAAAAGATCAAAATTTTATGTACAAAATAAAAAATTAAAAATAATTTACATACAAAATATGAAAACAAACAAAAAGGTAAGTAAACCATTTCAGTAATAAATGAAATATGCCTACATATTTGGGATTATAAGTTGCAATTTATACTAAGTTTTGTTTACAACCATATAATACAACCATAATGTGTTGCTCTTAGATTATGGTTACCTCAACCATGCGTTTTCTTTGCGTGTACACTTTGCTGGCATTGTACTTAGTTGCATTTGTAAAAATATTCGAAAGAGAGGGACAGAGAGAGGGTTGATGTCAATGTAATTGTAACACAGGATATCATGTATAACGTTAGAGCAAACTTTGTGTTTTTTTTGTTCTTGCTATAAAATGTCTAACAAGCCTAAAACGAAGCTGGTAAAAGTATAAATTTTTCTTATCAGAGATGGGGTTTATTATTATAAGACAGATTATAACATTCTATTTGTTATTTTTTAGTAAGTTGTAGTTAAACATTAATTTGCATATTACTGTTTGAGTACAAATATCATAAAGCTTTGTTGCATACGAGGTCAGTTTTGAAGTAAGTCTACGGCTTATTGGAATATCTCATTACTAGTGAGTGTAAAAGGAAGCTTATAAACAGGCACTGTTTGGACACGTGCTATTTGACACGTAAAAAAAGCAATATAGCAATGCCAGTTTAGGCAAACAAACACTTATTAATTAACTAATTTTTAGCTGTGTATAGGCAGTAAAAATATAATGGCAAAAATAATGAAAACAATTACATACGGTCAATATTGTCAATTCTGTCTACTCCTTATAATTTCGTAATTTTAATAAATAAATAAAATAGCGCTATATTTTAGAACTTTTCAATCTACTACTCGTACTGTTCACATGTGTGTGTTAAACTTTTGGTTTAGTTATAAAAGTTTATCCAATTTCTACTATGAGTAGTTCTTCTGCAGAAACTTTAGGAAACTTCATGTTTATTTTTTGCCTCTTTTTAAGTTTACACAGAAATCGAGCTAAGTTAGTGTAAAGAAACTTTGAAAGTTTTAGGTAATGTATAGTAAATACTTTAGACAAGTTTAAAAGACGAATTGACTTTTATTTTTGTTTACCAAAAAAAAAAAAAAAAAAAATTAATTTTTTCAAGTTAATTTATCTACAAATTTCAAGGTAAATATATTTTATTTTTTTGCTTTTCATTAAAGTTGTATTAGAATTTTATTTTTATTTTTGGTGAATAACATTAAATGTAAAATAAGAAAGAAGATTTGTTAGTTTAAAACTATTTACATATACATACATATTAGATAACGAACGTGACTAAATTTGTCAAGTCGCGAGTAAAAATATAATTAGTTTTGTTAGTAAGAAGGAAAAGGAAATAAACCTTATTAAGAACTTACGAAGCGAAATTAATAAGTCTTAGCAAAAAGATAAACACAATTAAATGAGTTGATTCTTTTTTAAGAAGGAAATCTAAATTACTTAGTAACAAATGTTATTTACTGCATATATTCTTGGCTAGGGTTTTTTTTCGAAACATTAAAGAATTCAATAGCAGCTTATATACGATTTAATCGATTTTAATTCACAGCCTTTCACAATTTTAAAAGCAGCAAAATAGGGTTGCCAATAGGGCACTTTGGATATGCGAAGTTTTAAAACACTTGGGATAATAGAAAATAGCACGAGAAAAGATTTTATCTTGAAAATTAATTAATATAATAAAAAATTCCCGTTTTATAATTTAATTTAATATTTGGAAAACGCCCGTGCATATAAATAAATTATCGTAGTGTTTTCTGATATTTTATTTTTCATCCTCTTTCAACTGTATAAAAGAGCCGAAAAAAATTCAGCCGTATACAGCGGAGAAAGAAAAATAGAATTACTGTTGGTTGTTGTTGGTTTTGCTTAAACTTTGATTTTTGTCTTTGCTTTATTGTTTGGACAAAAATCTTTAGTTTATTTAAAATGTTTGTCAGAAGTTTCCTGAAGAGTTAAGTAAGCGCTAACGAAATGGCCATAGAGACGTGCTTTGACCCTCAATAATCAAAATCGGTAATTCAAATAATTAATTGGGATAATCGAGAAAAAGATTTTATTTTAAAACTAATTAATATAATAAAAATTCCCGTTGTTTAATTTATTTAATTTTTACTTATCCATTGTATACGGCTGACTTTTTTCGGCTCTTCTATACAAGTAAGAGATGATGAAAAATAATAAAACGCTACGATAAATTATTTTTATTGTATGCAAAGGTACTTTGCAAATTATTAAATTAAATTAAGCGGTGGGAAAATTAAATTAATAATTTTTTTTAAATATGTTTAAAATTTTGTAAATTTTCTTTTGTTATTTTGGTATACCTATCCCAATGCTCACCGATAGCCATGCAGAAACTCTTCTCTTTGTTTTAATAAATCCATTGTTGTATATCTTGCAAGAAAAAGAACCACCAAATTGTTCTTTTGAGAAAACTACAACAGCGACTGTTGTTGATCTTGATATAAGTGGGAAAGAATTCCAGATTTAGATAGTGAAATCTAGAATTTGGTTTCGAGGTAAAAAAACTACTCGAGGGAAAATGAAACGATTTAAGATGAATATCAATAGCGACTGAATAAAAAAAAACAAGTCAGGATGCTATATTCGCCTATGCCGAATCTTATGATCTCTTCACCATATATGTAAATTTAGTTTAGTGACGTAACTCCAATCAAAAAGCAAATATTGGGGTGACAGAGAATTAAAAAAAAAACTTTCGTACTGCATACAATAATTTTACATAAAATTTACATAGGCTGTTAATGGGTTAAGAATTTTTAAAAAATGTTAGTATTTCCTTAAAGATCTCTTTAAAAGCTTGTAAATTATACCAATACCGATATTTCCAAAAATTTGAAAATTTCAGATCACCGCAACTCGGAATATATGGTTGGGCGCCAATTTTTTTACTTCATGTTTTTTTAATTCTCTATTGCCCCATATATTTAGTATTTGGATTGGAGTTACTTTTTTATTAAATGTCATGAAAAAATTAGAAGAAGGCGTGGTGTTTTGTCCTCGGCCTCGAAGGACATGGACCGATCATGCTGATTTCCATTAGCACCAGTGTCGATACTACGAGGGCTGCTATATATATTTCTGGCCTGGCAACACTGAGTGCTGCCAAGTGCAATCTGACATTTCCATTGGAAAGGCTCTCATTTTTAAGCATAATCGTACTCAAAACGTTTTGACGTACGACCATTATTTGTGTTGTTTACAGTGACTTGAAAAAATTAATATAAAAAAAATGGAATTAACTCGTGAACATTTTTGTGCCATCATTTTTCACAACTTTCGACGTGGATTATCAGGACAAGAGTGCATTGATGAACTTAAATCTTTGTATGGCGAGGAAGCACCATCCTATAGCATTGTGAAAAATTGGTATAATGAATTTAATCGTGGCCGAAGCTCGCTCAAAGACGAATTCCGTGAAGGTCGTCCAAAAACGGCTGTTGTACCAGAGAACATTGATGCCGTGCGTGAACTCATAATGCAAGATCGACATGCGACATACCAAGAGATAGAGACATCCTTAGACAATTCTTCCACCAGCAAACATTCGATACTGCATGAACACCTGGCCGTAAAAAAGGTTTGTTCTCGGTGGATCTCGCACAAATTGAAAGACGCTCAAAAAAAGGTTCGTGTCGATTGGTGCAAAGAAATGTTACAAAAATACGATTGCGGTGCTTCAAAAGACGTTTATAAGATCGTCACAGGTGACGAATCATGGATCTATGCGTATGAGCCCGAAACGAAACAACAATCGACTGTGTGGATCTTCAAAGACGAGCAAAATCCAACGAAAGTTGTTCGTGGAAGAAGCACTTCGAAGCAAATGGTCGCCTGTTTCTTCGGCAAAACTGGTCATGTGGCGACTGTTCCGCTTGAGCAACGTAGGACGGTCACTTCTGAGTGGTACACTACAATTTGTTTGCCTGAAGTCATCGGAGAAATTCAAAAAACCAACAAGAGAAGACGAATCATTATACACCATGACAATGCGAGCTATCAGACATCGGCTCAAACCAGATCGTTTTTCACCGGCCAAAACGTCGAATTAATGGGTCATCCGCCGTACAGCCCTGACTTGGCACCTAATGACTTCTTTTTGTTTCCGCACATCAAGAAAAAAATGCGTGGTCAACGATTTTCGTCGCCAGAAGAAGCTGTTGAAGTGTTCAAAAACCAAGTTTTCGAGGTGTCTCAATCGGAGTGGAAAAAGTGCTTCGACAACTGGTTTGAGCGCATGCAAAAGTGTATAAATCATGCTGGAGAATACTTTGAAAAACAATAAAACCATTTTTGATTATAAATATTTGCATTTTCACTATTAGGCCAGAAATATATAGAGCAGCCCTCGTATAACCCATCAATTGACATATTTATTTTTTTGTGAAATCAAGTTTGTCTCGGCATAGACAGACGGACAGACGGACATCGCTCAATCGACTTCGCTAATCATAAGAAGTCAGAATATATATACTTTATGGAATCGGAAATGTATATTCTAGTAATCATACAGGGAATGAAAAACTCAATTATAACCTTTTTCCACTTTTTGTTGTGAAGGGTGTAAAAAAAAAGGAAGCAGAGTTTTCTATTCTGCAACAGAGGGGAAGCATCTAGTGTAAAATATTAAACGTAATATTTATAATTTTGATCGCTAAAAGCAGTTGAAAAATTATAAAAAATTCATTAAAGCTGCTTATCTGCAGAAGCATTTTTTGTATAAACAGGAGTGACTTTCGTCAGTGAATTTTAATAGACAAAATATATGTGCTGATATTCTTTTAGAAAGGTATGTGAGAGATAGACTATGTTTTGACTTCGATTGTCAACTTAAATTGTAGGTAAGACAAACAACAAGACCCATTTTGTCTAAAGAAATATAGGGTACGTGGATTGGACACAAAAGTTGTGTTATTCATATCATCCGCAGTTTGTTATTTTTGAGGTTTATAACAAGAATCCTTTACTTTATCCTTTAGTAGTTCACGTATTGTATGCAGACAATTTGTGCGGAGAATTTTTTTAAATTTGTTTCAAATTGTCTTGTCATTTAGGATATTCTATAGAAGAAATTTAAAAGATAATTTCAATCAATCACCTTAAGCAGACAATTTTCCCATTAAATTATAACGTCCAACTTAAGAGTACAGAACCTTTAAAGCAAATATTTATATATTTTTTTAACATTTCAAAAATAATTAGTTTGTTTTTGAGTTTATTTAAACTGGGGCTTGTCAAAAACAAAAAATAATAAAAAAAACAGAAAAAAACTTTACCAATGAAAATAAATAATCTACAATCCTAATTGCATTTTTTGAACGTGCTGCTGATGTTGATTTTGTTGGAGAGTGTTTCTGGCAAAACTTTCGTTGGCTTTTCACTTACTTTTTTATTATTATAGTTTTAGGTTTGTTTAACTTGTCCTATTTTTTTACTCAATATTTTTTTTTTTTCATTCAATATTTTATTTGTTTAAACGTCCATTCATTGCCAGTATTTGTCTATGGGTAAATACTGGAATATTTGTTTCTAATCAACAACTATAGATTTATTATTTGCCTTTTTTTACGGAATTTCTATTTTTAATGATTTTTTTTTTGTTGCAGCTGCTTTGGCTTTTTTGTTTTATTTATTACGTTGCCTAGTTTTAGGAAATATAACTTTTTTATACATATTTTTTTAGCGTGTATTTGTTTGGGGAGTTAAATTACATTTTTTTTATTATTTTGTTGTTGTTTTTCAAACAATTTATATTTATGAACTAAAATGCTTTTTATTGGATTTTTAGTAGTTTTTGTTTATAGGAATTTTTAGTTGATAAATTATTTGCGAGTTTTAATTATTCTGCCTTTTATTCTTAAATTTTTGTTATGAAAACATAAAATTTATGTACTTTTGGTAACTTCTATTAAATGTCTAAAAAATAAATACTGAGAGATGTGAAATATTAAATTGAGTTTTCTTTGTGCATTTCCTTTTATAACAGTTTACTAGAAGTTTTAAGATAGATATTGTTTAAAGTAATATACATATAAGAATTCTTAAAGTAAATGTATTATAGAATTAAACAAAATTATTAAAGAAATTAATGCACCAAACTTTTGAGAGGGATCACAACGTTCTACGTTTAGCTTCAAAAGAAAACTTTCAATCAACGGAATATGTCACCAGGATAAAAAAAGGACAAAGTAATAACAGAGTGTGTCACATTTGTCAGACTTATTTGTTTAGATTTTGCAATTTTTTTTAAGGGTGCCGGGTTTTCATCACACTACTTGTCTGTCTGTCTGTCACAGCCCTTCATCTGTGGAATAGTAATCTTCAGATTCTTGAATATCAAACACCAAAAATTAAAGGATGTTCTGAAAGTGATGTGATATTCATAAGAAATATTTTAATTTTTTGAACTGTGCGTAAAATTTGCACAGTATCAAAAAAAAATAAAAAAAAAATTATGTGCAAAATAGAGAAAACTAGAAAACATCAAACTTTAAAATAAAGGGTGTTGCAATATTGATATGATTACCACTTATATGGCCTTAGTTTTATAGTCGTAATAGATACACTTAATATCTACGTTTATAAATTCTCTGTATTCTTACTTTGTGGCTTTTTATCTGGCTATACCTCATGATCCTACGGTCTTGCGAAGCCTTTGGTCTCGTATTTGCTAAACATGCGTTATTATTGAAAATGCAGCCATTCACGCTACACTACTGCATTACTCCGGCGAGACATTAAATATTCGATGCCTTGTATAGTAACCTTAACCATCCACAGACAACTTCACTACGCCTTTTATTCTAGCCAGTCAAGCCTTTATCTATCCCCCCCGGGGGCACCAAGAGCTGTGCTGAGCTAACCTAGGTGCTGACGAGCGACCTCGGTGATATAGGGGGAACCAGTCCTCCAGTGTTGCAGACACTGAAGCTGATAGACAGCTGGGTACTGTCGGGGTTTTCTACCAGTTTCCTTTATTGATAATAAAACATATTTGTAATAATAAAACTTAAAAAAAGTGGTGCCACGGGAACCGGTGGCCCATACATAGAGCCGCCCATCTCTGTAGCCGGTTATTGGTGAGATCCCTTCGGGTTACACGTGCTGGCTGTTGGTCAAAAGTCTATATCTGGGGGTCTGCCGCGGAATAGATGGAAGTGTGCTGTTGCACTCTCAACAGACGGGGTTGCATAGTTTCCAACCCTCAAGCAAGGTGAAGTTCATGGTCCTGCAATCCATGTTCTTAAAATTGCAACTTTGTTGGCTACGTCCGATGAAGGGAGCTAGTCTACGCATTATATTTCACTCAGTGGTAAGACCACCGTCAGGTTAGGCCATCAATGGCAGGTACTGACGTAAGTCTTGATCACGTATCCCCTTTATCTAATAGCCACAACACACGTCTGTCATACACTGTTGATATGCTTTGTTATGCTGTTGCACTTCCCTGCGCTAACTTCATTATCTTTTTATTGTAAAAGGAATCTTGACAATTATCTGCTACTCTTATATTAAATTAAACGTCTCCACTAAATTATCTGTCATGGCTTCACACAATAATTGTCTTTTGCTTCTCGGTAGGTTTTTACAGCTGCTTCTTAATTGCATTATAACAATTATTATTTTCCGTTGCACGCATGTCCGAAGGTCGGCTCAAACTCACGATCTTCTGTTTTACAGTACGCACCTCTACCAACACAGCCATTGAGGTTGCTCAGCCTTTGTATTATTCTATGCACACACCATTAGTGAAAGTAGAAGTAAATTATTCACCACGCTCATACCGACAACAACAACGGTGGTTGCCACATCCTATTTTCCTAACAATATGTACAAATATGTCCGCTATAAAAATTAATTGTATCGTTTAAATTTAGTGTTTAAAGGGTGTTGGCAAATTGAGGTGAATTTGATGATTATTGCCTTATCTTTTAAGACGTTACAAGCGGATGCTTGAAATTTTTGTAGAAGATATGCTGTTATATCTGTTATATAAATAATTAAAATGCAATGAATGGTATCCCGACAGTAAAATGATTTTCACATTTAGTTGCTATAAAAACAAGTAAAAAAATTAAAATAAAACACAGGGCCTCGTTTTAAATTTAACCAAGAGAAATAGTTCTCGAATTATTGATATTGTAAATTGCATGAGTTGTAGAGACGCAAACGAGGTAGACAGTATGATATGGATTGAATTTTGAGCGGATTGTTTTACACTTGTTTTGTGTACGTTCGCCGCATATGTTTTGTTGTTTGTGTATTATTGAAAATTACACAAAGAACTACAGTAACGAATATTAAATTAAAAGCGAAATGTAAAAATTTCAATGGCATGAAAAATTTTATAGTATAAGGACGCGATGAAACTTGCTGAAAGTTTTAAACAAAATTATAAATGGCGTGAAATAATCGCACGTTCAAATCTGGACTGACTATATGTTTCTTTATCGAAATTATTTGTTTGCTTTTATAAATATATTTGACTAGATAAGTTTATTATGTTGTAATGTATTTTAAAAAATTTGCTTAGGTTTCTAATTTTATTTTCCAGCTTTAATTTTATAAAATTCTTCCTGCAGTGATTTTAAGTATATTTAAATTACTTTGTTCTAAAAATATTTTCACTATTTAATTTTAATTTTTGAAACATTAGCCCGACCTTTAAGTTTAAGTACAACATGTTGCGTGTCTGGCCTTTTCTTTATTGCAGTCAATGTTAATTTCACAACTGGTAATTACATTTTCTTTAATATTTAATGCCATTAAAGGGTGTTATTAGAAAGTTTTGTATCAAAAGTAATTTAAATTTAATATTAAAAAAAGAAACAAATGGCTACAGATAATTGAGGAGTCAACGAAGAACCATCTAATTATAATTATATATAAGATTTGTCTGTTATGGAGTGTTATGAAAACAGATACTCAGAATGACACCTTTTGGCTGCCAAGTGACAAAATTTTAATTAAATTACATCTTATGATAATTTAATTTTTTAAGGTGATGTCATAAGCTTATATACATGTGCATAATAATATAAATTTAATACAATATTTTGTATTGTTTGACGTTTAAGGCTAAGTCAGAAACTGAACCCTAAAAATTTAACATTAAATAAATAAACTAATTTCAAAAAACAATAATTTTTATTCAATATTCAAGCCAATTTCTTTATATTCAGAGTTAAAAAACATATATTACGTTCATATTGCCCAGCTAACAAAGTTGTCTAGAATTTAATTTATCCTCTTCGTGAATATTTCCATCGCTAAATTATGAAAACAGATTTTTTTTGTCCTTCTTCTTAATGTAAATCCTCATTTGTGATGATACGTGTCATTAAAGATTTTTCTGTCAAATATTTGACTAATCTGACCGCACCTTAAGTTGTGGCATTTTCCTTAATTCTTCGATTAATTCCAAATAAGATTAACATTGAACAAACTTTTAATTTCATTTTTTAATTACACATACATCCATACATATATTGTAGCATGCGTACACACATACATACATGCATGCATTAAAACCCAGTTAGCATTTTTTTGAATTATTGATCATATTCGAGTCTTTTTTGACTCCTCGACACGATTAAAATAATCGTTTATGCGCTCGTTTTAGTGTCGAAAATGAATGTTTTGTCGGTAGAAAATTGTACCCTAGCAGCGACTCTTCTGAACGAGTCCCTTATGACTCGCGTTTTCGACTCATTTTCGATACTGTTTTCAATCGTACTTATAATCAAATACGATACTTTTTCGAGTCAATTTTTGATCATATTACTAGCCGTATGCGAGTCTTCTTCGAAACATATTATACGAATATTTCTTATTATATTTTCCCAAAATTAAACATTGCAAACTAAGTTTTGCTTATTGTTTATTACACGCTGTCTTGACGAACCATTGATTTGTTCAAACATTGAACAATTTCATGTGTGCTCATTAAAATGGCTTGTGTAGACGATCGTTGTCGATGTCATGTCGTTTTCAAACAACGAGAAATCGAAGCATTAACCTCGCCAAGTTTCCTCCACGCAGGCAAACATGAACAAATGTTTGAAACCTATTCTGCTGACGTTTTGTTCATGTGCAAACAAATCAATTGCTCGTCAAGACGTAGTGTTACATTCGTTACCATGTTATTTCTAATTTTCTTAAAATTCAAATTTAAAAAAATGAATTTTAAAAAAATTTGAAAAAATTCATTTCACATTTGTGTCTCTATTTTTTTTTACGAGTGACATATGTATTTTTACGGAAATTAAAAAATAAAAATAAAATATGTAATTGAATCAATTTTTCATCTAAAAACAGTCGAATTCCAAGCATTTGTTTTTTATACTTTTTTGTTTTGTAAATAAGTCGCTTTCTTTGCATTTGTCGGAATTATATTCGAGTCTCTTTTTAAACGCACAATCGATTAATCAGTTTTAAAACATCTTGGGTAGTCTTAAAAGACTCAGACTTTGCTGTTTTTTGTAAAAACAAGCTTCCAAATGCTAACTGGGATATATACACACAAACGAAGTGTAATAATTTTAAAAGGCATTTTGTATTTAACCGCCTTAAATAGTATTAAAAAGAAAAAGAATAACAAAAGCAAAAATCAACAAAATCCGCCATAATATTATAAACAAAAATTCATTAAAAAAAACAAAAATGAACAACAGTATGAGTATAATAAAAATGGTTTCAAGCTCGTTTATTTAAAAAAAATGTTGGCGTTGATGAGTTAAAGAAAGAAGATGGCGACGCCAACAATGAAGGTTGGTTGTCCTTGTCATGATAATATAACTGTACAACTAAACGAAGCAAAACGTTTATTTGATGGTAAAGTTTAAAAATGGATGATTGTATTTTATTTTAACATTCCATGCTTGTTTGCTCGTTGGTCGTTTGTGGTATGATTTGGTTGTTGGTTTAAATAATAACCAACCAACTTATTTTTGTGCTTCCCAAAAAAAAGTAAACAAGATTTTTCATTAGTGGCAGCAACACTTTAAATGCTAGCAAGTTACAGAAATTTAATGCCATAAAGCCGGTATAATTTTTCATATATTTTTTTTTACTAGACTGCGAAAATATTTATTTTCTTGCAAAATGTATAGGGATGTATTATGGGATGTTATGGTATTTTTGCTTTTCATTCAAGTATCTGATGGTTAAAGCTATTAAAAAAAATTGGAAGTTTAAGGGGACTCAAAATTAGTAGAGAAGAGTGAAAATTATGAAATATGAAAACATCATGGCAGGATCTAATCGCGAAAGTAGCCACTTTTATTGTGTCGCAGCATCATAATAATACTTGAGCGCGCTGCTCGTAATTTGCGACCAAGCCACAGTCAACACTTTACTCTCTTTCTGATCACACTCGAAACTTTTTATTTCCCGACTGGTGAAGCCCTTTAACACATATATATTAGCGCAAGACAAACATATAGAAGGCCCACAATTTAAACGTCATTTTAATGTCTTTAACTTCTTTTTAATGTACAATTGTTGTTTTGCTGTTTCCTTGAAAGAATGCATAATTCAAAATGAGAAAATTAACAAGTAAGAGTGATTTATTCTATGCTATGCCGAATCTCATATACCCTTCACCATCTATGTAGATCTATTTTAGTGAAGTAACTTCAATCAAAAAAGCAAATATTCAAATGGCTGGGCATCAATGTAATTCACTCTAACACGTTTACAGTCGAAGTCATATTTGGCTCAACTAAGTGAAGCAAATTGATGGATATGTGGCTACAATAAATCTCCGTTTTTCCCGATCGAGCGGAAAATCTTTTAGCCTGTCGGGATATAATGCATCTGTGAAGACAGTGTATGAAGGAGTTTTTGTAAAAAAATAGACAAATAATTTGAAGTTAAAATAAAAATTTTAAATCAAATAAATAATTGGTTGTATTTAACTGGAATAAACACCCTTAAATCAATGAGAGATTATGAAATCTATTCTTTTTATATTTGTTTTAAAAAGCTTGTTTACACATAGACCAATGTTTCCAGGGAAAGAGAGAGAGAGATAGAAATATTACGCTTTTTCTTCGAAAAATTAAAATTTTTTCATTTAATAAATAGTAAATTAATGTTATTTATATAAAACATAGTAAAAGATTTTATTCCATATTTCAGGAAAAATAACAAGGCAATAAATTCATTTACTGAAGAAAAACAAAACAAAAAAAATAGAAAACTGGTGTAAAAACAATTTCAGACCGATGGTTCTTAAGAGTTTTTAAATCAGGACTTAATTCAATTCCATGATTGGAAGGTACGGCGGTCAAAAAAAGTATTCGACATCTATATAAAATTTTATTTGTGTTTCAATAAAAATAATTAGATTTTGTTTAGCTGTAAAATTCACACAAAATTTTATTAACTAAGGAAGAAAGAATATAATTCTGTAAAAAAATGAGATTCTTACAACTACTAAAACAAAAAAACATAATATTTACAACTTAAGCTAAAAAACAGCAACAAAAAAATTATTCGACATATCAAAAACTATTATAAAATTAAACTCTTATTGATATTCTTGTAACGTGTTACTCTTCCTTTGCGATTTGCCTAATTCAAAATGGTGGATTATTAAATTTCTTATTTCAATAGAGGTTTCTCGTCCTTTGCGCCCAATTTTTGTAACCACATGAAACCAAATGAAAACAATACATGAAAAAAGCTTCGAATTAAACTCCTAACGTTATTAACAGTAACAACAACAAGCATAGTCAACACATTAACGGAAAGGCGACAAAAAATGAGTGATGTCGAATACTTTTTTTGCTTTGCAATTTTAGTCTTTTTATAAAATACGCACAATTATCTCTCATTCTCAAATATTATTAATCTTTGTTACTTTTAATAAGAAATTACCTCCACTGTAATAAGAAATTACAGCTAAATGCTTCAAATTCTTGTCCGCATGTAACACAATAAATGATTTGTAAAAATAAGATTTCATGTCGAATACTTTTTTTGACCGCTGTATATGCACTCGCCATTCAACAAAATTATTTACAGTAAAATGTTTTAAATAAATCCGTTTTACATTTTTCTTAGAAATATCGGGCTTCGATAGAATTGACTACTTTAATAATTTTAAAAAATACTTTTATTGAAGACCACATCGATTGGAAAAAAATGTTGCCAGAAACATTTTGTTGTTTCTAAACATGAAGCTAAAAACATTTCGTGAGTTTTTACTAATTGAACAAAGCACAACTTCAGCAATGTTTGTTTTTGTTTATTTAGAACTACAATTGTTTGTAAGGCCTGGTACTCTATTCGAGCTTGTGAAAATTGTGGAGCAACATTAATTATTTCATGTGGAAATTTTTACTTTTAAAATGTGATATTTTTAATTGTTTTCACATGTTCAACATTGTTTTAAAAATGTAAACAAAAGACATATGTATGATCAGATGTTGTTTGAAAAATGGCGAACAAATAATGCCTACTTGCTTTATTTCACAGTTTTGATAAAATGTTGCCAGAAACATTTCATATGTTTTTCCACAGTAAAAACAGAGTACAACTTCTGCAACATTTTTTATGACTTTTTCATACAAGTTTTTTAAGGATGTAATTTGACAACATTCTGCATGAAAACTGAACAGAGAGAGTACCAGGCTGTTGACAGTATTTGCAAGGGTGTAAACTTTGTTATTAAAATTGAACTGTAATGTTAACACAGACAGGTATTAGAGGGAATCTTGCTTTTTCAGTAAAATTACTTTATTTCGTGTCTGTACCAAAAGTTATGAAAATTTGGCCAAATATAACAAAATTATACATGTTACGTGGAGTCTGCAAAAGTTACAAGAAATGTAATCAAACGGCAACACTGATGTAGACCTAAAGTTTGGACACAAAAGCTTAAATACTAAGGAACCTTGTAGATATTGAGGCTGTCGTAAAAATAGCTATTTCAACTATATTAAAAATAAGAGCTCACAAAAGGTGTTTGCAATAAAATCATTTCGCTTATAAAAAAAAAATATGTTTTGTATTGTTTTTTTTTTAAGAGAGGCACTACATTTCTATTTCAAAAATAAAAAGACGATTTGTCATACTTAAGGCTGCTACAGCCATTAAATAGTTCCCTTTGGATAAAGTAGTTCAAGATCTTTTATTTAAAAATTTTTTTTGTGAAATTTTAATGGACTTCTATGTTCTTATTTTTTCTCGATAATAGACATTGTTATTTCAATTAATGGGTTATTATCTATTTGTTGTTATTTGTTTGTTTGCAAGTGATACTGCAATTTTCTTTTTTTTTCTTTTACAGCTTTTAAACTTTCTATTAATGATACATTTGGGTGTACAAATGTGTTTACAAATGCTTGTGTGTGTCTGTTTGTATTCTTTTTTAGAGCTTTTTTCTTCTCCTGACTACTTTGTTATATAATTTACTTTTGCTTCATTGTTTTTCCTTTAATGCATTTTTTTTAATTTCTTCTGTTTTTCGTGTATTTTTTCTTTATCTTCCAGCTCATTGAAGCCAACAAATATGTTGTTTTTTTTCTTTTGTATGCAATTGTGTATGTAAAGTGTTCAAGTAAAAAAACTATTGATGGCGATAGTCAAACAATACAATCGAAGTGCCTTTTGTTGTCATTGTAATATATTTATGTCGTTTTGAAGGGGGTTTCTCTTTGTTTCTTGAATAAAAAGTAAAAATTTTGTTACCTCCTAAAATCAGTACCTGAAAAACGTTTTGTTATGAAAGAATAAGTGAGATAACAAAAAAATGGGACAAGTAAAACAACTGCAAAAAAAGATGGGAATATACCAAAAAAAAAACTTGTGCTCCAATAATAGTAAATAACCATTTTTTAGTGTCCTGCTGCAGGGACGATACAAAAATCAGAATTACATTCACTCCTATTCAGCAGCATGCATTCATTTTCAATCACAAGGATAACAGCAAACAACTTTACAGGAATTCATTTTCTGCATTATACGCATCCGTTAACTTGTAGCGTATAAATTGTTAAAAAGAATCAACATGACACACAATAAAAAAAAACACTAGAACTAAAATTAAAATAAACAAGAAAAACTAAACCAAAAAGCAACAAGAAAAAGTCGCTTCACTTATTTTGTTCATAAATAAAATCTTTGCAGGATGAAACAGTTACCTAAAGTAGTTAAAAAAAAACTCTGATCCTTTAAGGTAATAACTTTAAGGAAAATGTTGTGAAATCCGTGACATATGTTCATAAAATCATCCCATATTAATGATGGCTTACTGCAAGGTACACTATTCGCGGAGAGATAAAGCCAATGGCAATGAAGTTACTTATTTTGTTTTTTTTTTTTTTATTACTAAGAATTTTTTGGGGATTTATAGAAATCCAACTTTAGCACAAAGACCGAAAAATGTTTTACGCTGAAATATTTTTTCTTATTAATTTAAGCCAAATATTCCCAAATCCCTAATTTTTCCACATCATTTGGCACAATGAAGTAACTCTAATCGAAAAAACAAATATATAGGGCTCATAATTTCCGAGTTATGGGCCTCTCAACTTTTTATAGAAAAGTACGATTGTGCGCCAAATTTTTTAAGATATCGATATTGATGTCAATTCAAAGCTTTTGAAGAGATCTTTCAGGAAATACTAAAATTTTAAAAACATGCTTAACCCATTAAGAGCCGATTTTTATGTAAAATTATATAAAGTACTTAATTATTTTTTTTCTTATTGTCAAACTCTCTGTCACCTCAATATTTGCCTTTTTGATTGGAGTTATTTCAATCAACTAGATTAGCGTTAATGGTAAAGGGCATATAAGATTCGGCATATCCGAATATAGCACTCTTATTTGTTATATTTGTAATTACAAAGTTGTTTCCACAAAACCTTAATGAATATTAATTTTAAAGATCCGATCAATAAAGCAGCTAAAATAGATAATGATCTGGAGAAGTTTTGTTGTTCAGTTATGAATCTTTGTAAAAAAGCCCAAATAATTTTAAATTAAGCGGAATAAAATTTCATACTTACTTTTACTTAAAAGGCAAAAAAGCATAGAGTTTAAAGATGGATATCACGGTTTCCACGAAATATTTTTGATTGGGTCTTTAAAATTTAGTTTTTACGACAATTGTTCTTCAAAATCCTTGATGTAGTTCTTAAAAATTCTTCAACTTTTTATAGCAACGGGTAAACTTTTAGGTTAAAGCGATATTGATTTTTATTAAAACATTGGTAAAAAAAGAAGATAATCAAGACCCATCGCACATGCTGCGTTTGCTGTTATACAATAATATAGACAGCTGGGTAAGATCCTTTTTGTAGCAATCTTTATAAAATTCTTTGACAATATATTTTTTTTTAAATTATACGAGCTCTGATCCGTTATTTCAAACCGTTATTTTCAAGTTTCGTGAGTATTTTCGCATTTTTTTTCTGTTATGTTGGTATACATGTCTGTTAAATACGTTGGCCTGAGCACGTCAACAACCGATGAAAAAAAACATTGAAGTAGTGAAGAAAATGATTTTGGATTATCGTCGAATCACTATCAGATAGGTTGCCAATAATGTTGGCATATCGTTCGGCTCATGCCAAGGAATTTTTACAAATGGTTTATGTATAAAAAGTGCGGCAGCGAAGATTGTTTCAAAATTGCTAAATTTTGAGCAAAAAACACGTTGCATAAAAATCGCTCAGGAACTGTTGAACACCATTAACGACAATCCAGATTTCCTCAAAAAGGTCATAACTGTTAACAAATCATGGGTGTATGGCTATGACATTGAAACCAAAGCCCAATCATTCCAATAGAAGATGAGGCGAGACAGAAAAAAGCACGTCAAGTTCGGTCAAATATAAAGGTCTTTCTCACTGTTTGGTGGTGTAGTATATCACAGAGAACTGCACGAGTACACCCTAACCATGAGTACACCGCATACTTACTCGATATTTACTCTATACTTTTCATACTCGAGTATTTTAAACACCGTAATAAAAAGTTGCGGTGTTTATTTTACCCATTCTTGTAAAAACGAGTATCAAAAATATCGCAATCAGAATTTTAAGTATTTTTTATACTCGTACGCCAGAATTTTTTAACTCTCTTTATTTGTAAGCAACGTTGCCACATTTTTACCCCATTAAAGTTTTTTACTGCCGTTTTACGAAATACTGCATTGTATGCAGATCTATTTATAAACGATGATAAAAAACAAAATTTGATGAAATCTATTGCTTAAACATTATAAGCAGAAAAACAGGCAACAACCGTTTTCATACGTATGAAATACAACACATATTTAATGAATAAAATGCAATAAAAACCGCTTAAAGGCACAGCTTTTGTACACTATTTAAAGCAGGTATACTTATTTTGTTGCTGTTTTTTATGAACAATTATTTTCAGTTTATGCGCCTTGTTGTCATAAACGTGCTACTAACGGTATTTAGGAAAACAAAATGATAAAATGAATCCGTGAATAAAAGGAAAATTACTTAATTTTTTTAGTTTTAACAAAACTGTATATACGCAGATGTAATATTGCATTGACTGAATGTCATTAGACCTCATAAATAATAATAAATAAAATAAAGTTTTTAGTTTACATATTTTATTTTGTTAAATATAATTATTGCTTTTATACCTATTTATTAATTTTAAAAATCTATTTGCTTAACGAATAGAATTTTTAAATTTCTATCCTGTGTGACTTAAACAATGAATTATTCTTAAGTTATTAGTAAACTTTTGTTGTTTTTAATAAATGAAAGTATGGCGAATTTTACGGGTTCTATTTAATTTATTTTCTGTTATATATTAAATAAACTTTCATAATTTCAAAGAAGTCTGTATGTTAGCTAATTTAGACATTGGCGACTTTTGATATTGTGTTTGATTTAATAATTCTGATCTGATAACTCTGTTTTCCTCTCACTACACACGTTAAAATCTTTCTCTTGGTGTTTGTTGTGAGTATGAGTACGAATAAAGTAAAGCCAGCATCGCAAACATTTTACTTGAGTATGCTTTACACTTATACTCAAATGGAATGGGTATAGTAAATACTCGCAAAAAAGAAATGCGGTGGCGGTCACACCGCAACCGCATTTAAGATGAGTATACTTAAAAGCAGACACTCTGGCAGTTCTCTGGTGTATCATGGGTTCTTGCCACAAGGTCATACGGTAAGTAAGGAATACTACCATGAAGTTATGCGCCGTTTGCGCATAGCAATTCGTGAGAAACGCACAGAATTGTGCAAAAAACAATTATGGATTTTGCACAATGATAACGCACCAGTTCAAGCATCGATGCTTGTGCGTGAGTTTTTGGAAAAAACCCTTATAATGCCTCAACAACCGTTTTCACCCGACTTGGCTCCTGCTGACTTTTTCTTTTCCCAAAACTGAAGACACCAACAAAGGGAAAGCATTTCGCTACGATTGAGGAGATAAAAGAAAAATCGAAAAAGGAGCTGTTGGCGATACCAAAACGCGCGTTTCAGAAGTGTTTCGAGGATTGGAAAATACGCTGGCATAAGTGTATTATTTCTGAGGGGAATACTTTCAAGATAGTTATTGATGAATAAATAAATACTTTTTGAAAAAAAAAAAAAAAATTAAAATAACGGTTATTTTTTCATGTTTTTACAGACGCTATTTAACTCACTGTTTATACATGCAAATCAGCAAGACTGATATTTTTCCGTTTTTAATATTAAAATTTTAGCAGTAACACTGCTATGTATATGACATTAGGCTTGCCAGATCCCAAAAGCCTGAAAACTGAAAAACGTAAAATTTGCGCCTGGTTTTTACAAAAAAAACTGAACCTCTTTAAAATGCACTTGTTGTTCCAAAAATGAAATTTTTTTAAAAATTAAAAAAAAACACGTTAACATAACAATTTAATTCAATCTTACATTATATTAAGTATATATTTATACATAGGTATATACTATATGTCTTTTGCCACATATATTTTGAATTTTTATTTACAGAATTTACTTACTCTTTTGCTTTATTAGTATGCAAAAAAAAAAATTTTTGCAACTTTCATCAAAGTTTAATCTTATTATAATTTTAGCCTTTATTAAGTCGAAACACATTCTATGTCTCTCCTGAGAGTATAAATTATTTAAAATACTAAAGGTCCTTTCGCAAAAAGCATTGCTTATTGGAATGAAAAGAACGAATGAGACCAATTTATACAGATTTTGTACTTTATTTTTATCACATTTTTGAAAAAAGACGCACCATATCTTATCGATTGGAATTTTTTTTTTTGCAAGTTATTAAATATCCCTCGCAGGCAGCAGAAGTAAAATGGTACTAATTGGATTTAAAAAAGATAAAATCTAAATATTTGCAAATATAGTTGTAATTTCGTTGTATTTAGATTGCAATTTTTCTGTACAAAATATTAATTTCATTATAAAAGAATATAAAATATGAAAAAACTGGACTGACTGCATTTCTCCTGGAAACTGGACTAGTCATAAAAAACTGAAAAATTCAGGCGAATCCAGGCCATCTGGCAAGCCTATATGACATACATACTTTAAACGGGAGAAACTGAAAGTGAAAAACGCAGTAAATGTCTAAGGATGTGGCATTATTAAACTTCAATTTGAAAAGAGTTATCTTGTTGACGTATTATTTTCGAGAATTATTTATGTACAAATAAAATTCTAAATCAGCATTTATGCGGCAAAATTCTTTATTCGCAATATTTTTAATTGCAAATAAGACGTACATGCGATCACTTTGAATAAAAAATAAAAAGCAGCGAAGAAACGGATGACGTCGAAATTGCGCGAAAAAATCTACAGTCTTACAAAAGGTTACCACAATGGCAAGAAATTAATGTCAAATAAGGAGTTCATATGAGTTTTAAAATTTTTAAAAATTATTTCGTTCTTGAGATAAAAATATTTCGAGTCAATTAAGGGGTTAACTTATGCGACGGAAGCAACTAAAAGAGCTTTACAAATTTTTGTATGTTCCGATAAAATTTTGGTGAAGACGAAAAAAAAAATTAAAGAATAAGGTGTTGAAATAATTTAAATCTTAATGAAAGATTACGACAGAAATATAGAACGACCGTTCAAGATGTTACAGTCATAGAAGCTAATAAAACAACACAGCATTGCGTTGGGTATTTGGCAAATCTAGCTCGACATTGGGTCAAAAATTAATTTTGAGAAATATAAAAAATTTAAGCACGCAGCTGAATTAATAACAAAATTCTGCATCGTGCAGTGAATTTTCAAAGCTTGAGATTTGTCGTTTTGGGACACTCTTAAAGTCAAAAAAGTTGGATAAATCGCATACATTTTTATTGACTTTATACGATTTTGAGAGGTTTGCAATATATTTTCTTGTGGCTAAACGATTAAAGATTTTGTATTGGTTTTTTTTTCTCTAAAAGGCTATTTTATATACTTATATTAATTTTTAGAAAAATTTTGTTTTACATTTTTAAGATAAAAAATTTCGCTCGAAAATAAAAAAGAGTTTTTTTTTGTTAAATTTTTAGTCAAAAAAAAAAAAAAGTGAATAGGTCCTTGAGAGTGATCTCCATTGCGGTCGCAAAAATGTCAACTATATCACTGTAAGATTTACGATATTTACTTTTATACTGTAGAAAAAATGTTGCGCATTTTCGCGCCTTACACTCTATTTACTAATATAAGATCAACTCCAAGTTATTACCTTTCTTTCATGCTTCCACCTGTACGTAACGCTGAAGAGGATTCAGATTCGAAAGAGGTCCTTGAAGAATTAGAAGAAGAAGGACCACGGCACTCATTATCATCTTAGTGTAAAAGGAGAAATTCTTTTAAAAAAATTCTGTAACAATTCTTAATAAAAGTTACCGTTCCAGTCATAATTAAGTTATATTATGAATAAATTAATTATTTTCAGATAAATAAAGTTCTATAAAGTAACAAATTACAAAAATATGGTTTTAATAATATTCTTAGATGGCGGGAATTGGTAAAGCACTGGCAAAAAAAAATTAAAAAAAGAATTTTTCAGAGGGACGATTTTGAGGCTGGGCTTAGAGGAATACCGCCGCCTGCCCATATAAATTTATATCTATATTTTTAAGTCGTATGTTATCCATTTCGTTTAACAATTACTTTCTTTTCTCCTAAAAATATTTTATTTCACCGCCCACAAAAAGGGGCGTGTCAAAAATGGCATTTTAGAGTATCTTGAGTTCAGTAAATTTTAAGACCGAATTTAAGCTAAAAATAAAAGTAATGTCCGGCTAAATTGGCAAAATACGTGCATTGTGACAATTCATCCATATTCACTTCACGAAGCCGATGACATACTTACAAGCAGGTAATACAAAGCTTAAGAAATATAATTTTTAAACAAACTTGTATCTATATAATCTGATAGAATAGGTATTTCTGGTGCAGCCATTTTATGTTTTGTCGTTTGCAATTTTCTCTTGGCATTAGTATCAGACATACATAAATACTTACGTTTACACCCCCCGTCTACTCACAAGAATACTTATTTTTTCATAACGATACATAAAAACGTACATGTGTGCTTGTATGTATGTTTGCCTTGAAGCTTGTCAACAAAATTGCAATACTTTTGTTGTTTAAAATGATGCAGCTGTTATTGCTGTTATTAGTTGTTGCTACACATTTCTTTTATTGTTTTCTAAAGTTGTTGGCCATAGTTTTTCATTATGTTTTTCTCTTTCTATGTCATCATTTCAATTGTTTTTATAATCGTCGCTATTTGTATGCAGTACTCGTATTAGTATGTTATTCATACATTCATTTTCTTTTACTTTAAAACTCTTTATTGTTTTCAATTGCAATTTTCTATTGCTTTCGCTAAGGATTTCAAGTGCCTGAATATTGTTTCGTTGGTTGTCTAAAGGATTTTATTGCAATTAGTGGGTTTCTTTACTTTTCACTTTCATTTGTTAACGTTTTTAACTCATACAATAGAGAGAAAGAGAAGATACATGAAAACATTAATTAAGCTTTCTTTCTTCTTCAAAGTCTTTAAAAAGTCTAAAAAAATGAAGTGGACAAATTAAGAAAAATAAATTATAAATGCTCCCATTAAAATAAAGTAATTTGGATAAAAACTAAATATTATTTAGGTGCAAGTGAAAAAACAAGCTTTCGGTTGGAAGTGAAATCTTTAAGCCACCAAAAATGGCCTAAAGATTAAAGAAAGAAGAGTCACCTTTAAATATGAATATATTTGACTTTTCATCGAAATATTTAAATAACATCAATGTTTTAAATGCTAAGTCTCGTACTGCCAAGTAAAGTAAAAAAAAAACTAATTATGCAAGTAGTGTGGACCAGTGTTGTCAGATTAGGGGATTTATCCCCAAATCAGGGATTTTATTTCTAAAATGGGGATAAAAATTTCAGTTTGGCGATTGAGAAATTCTTTGAGGATATATTTTGTCCTTTGGGGATTTCACAAGGTCTTCTGGGAATTTTTTAAAAATTATGGCCCATATTCATAGTTATAAACTAAAGTCGACTCTTGTTAAAGTATACTCTAAAATAAAATCTTTTTTGCTTTCATAGTCAAGAATAAAGTATACTTTAAGTTTAGCCGCCTTCCACTGGGTGTCAACTGTAATTTGATAAATGTTTTCGTACAATTTCTAAACAAACGTTAGAAAAAAGTAACCTTGTTTTTATTTTGTTCACTTTAGTATAAAAATCAGATACAGAGTATTGTGTTCTTAAACCAAATAAAATAATTTTGGTAAAATGAGTTAAAAACAGCTTTGGGTAGTTTTAAATATAGAGTTGACTTTCTCGCCAAAAGTATATTTTAAATTGTCTATGAATAAGTTAGAGTCGATTCTAAGGTAAAACCAACTTTAGTTCCCTTAAAGTATACTTTATTTTAACTATGAATATGGGCCTATATTTTTGGTTACAAATTTTACTATTATTTAATTAATTTTACTTTTTTGTTACGTACAAGTTTCTTAGTAAGTTAAAAAAAAATTAATGTTAAAAATTATGACAGGTCTCTCCGCAAATTTAAAAAGTCAATTCGGCCTTTTTTTTTTAGCAATAAACTCAATAAAAACCGAAATAAGAAATAAAATGCAAAACGAACTGCTCTAATCTTTAAGGAGAATTAGTACACATTTTTAAAATAACAAAATTATTTGTGACTCCTTTGTTCCATCTTCAAAAATGCTTAACTCCAAAACAAAAAAAAAAAAACGTTTCAACAAATTGCTTCATATGACGAAATGGAACATTTTGAATCAGAACTTTTCGATTTCTGTTCTGTTCTGTACAAATACAATATTAATAAACGTATTTTAGTACTTAAATTAAATTGAAAAATAAAGAAGTATATTTGTAGTGGGGATTTTTTGGAATAGTTGAAATTTCTTTTTAGAGAATTGCGGGGATAAAATTATAATTGGGTATACGACTCGAAAAGAATCTGGGAACCTTGGTGTGGACCACACAACTGCATCGTAGTGACACTAGCAGCAATTTACACGAAGCAAAAGAGAAAGCAACAAAGAAGTGTGAATAGAAGAAAGCAAACTTAAAGCAGTTTTCAATGTGGTGTTGTAGAGAAGAGGCAATAGTATAAATTAAACTGATTGTATTAATGGAATTGAAAAAGCTAAGAAAAGCATTAAGAAACTACAAACAAGAAGCCACATCAAACAAATAATATAATAAATAATAGGTCTGTTTCTTTCCTTTTTTTGGTAAAGTTTGTAAAAATGAGCGCAATCATTGTTTTCTCTCATAAAGAGACAAAACTATATAAAAGTATGGGAACACAAAATCTAAATTTTAAACAAAAAATAAAAACTTAAAGTTGATTTATTGAAAAATTAATTTCAATAAATCAACAAAAAGAAATAATAATTTATTTTGTATTTTGTTTGTGTTTTAAGGCTGTATCACAAGTTTAAATAACTTGCACGAGGAAAAAGTTTGGGCTATTTCATGCAAAATGAAGAAAAACTTTATTCTCTCAAAACCGCTCCCATTTACCCAATTTTGAAGTAAGACAACAACTTTCGTGCTAATTGGGATCCCACGCGATCCTAAAGTAGAGTAAAGAAACAGACCTAATATAACAACTATCAATTCAAACAATAAAGTTTTTTAGTATAAATTTGTAGCTTAAGGAAGTATAAAAGAAACTTTTAAAAGCGAATTGGAAAGAAAAGTTCATATGAAACCGTGCAGTTAAACAAGTGGTTATGCAGGCTGCTACGAAAAGAAATATTAAATTTAAAACGTGCGGTGTTACATCATAATGTGGATTAGTTACACTAATCTTAGTATAGACAACTAAGAAAAAATAGCAAGACTTAAGGCCGGGGCACATAGAATCCGTCAGACGTTATTCTTTGCCTTTTTCAACTGATAAGTAACATGACAATACATGTCTTCTTATAAGTGTTGTCACAATCAGTACGTTTCCGTTAACTTAAGGTACGAAAGTTAGGAAACTATTAACTTTTGACAGACGTTAAATACTTTTACAGCTATCATTTGCTGCTTTTTCTTGTTTTACTTTCGCTCTTGCTGTCTTTTAATGATTTTTTGTCCATCAGCAAAGTACTCGTTGTGTTATGCTCATTCGTCCTTACTTTTTCAGTTAAATACGTTAAAGTATAACGTATGACGGGTTCTATGTGCACCGCTCATTACATCCAGTTAGAAAAAAGTGATAGAACACTGTCTTATCCTCAAAGTGGTAGATAATTTTTTGAGGATATCACCCGGAAGGCTCAGCGAGGAGAGGGGACATCAAAAATTATTTAGGACGTAATCTAATGTAGGAGCTAGACGAAGAGTGAATAGGGAACCGACAAGTTTTACCACGTAATCTGTTGTTAGTTAAACTTATATAAAAAGCAAAAAATAAGGATTGCGCCTAAAATTAAAAATTATATCCAAGTAATAACAAAGAATCAAAAATTATTTACATGGGGAAAAATCCTGGGCGGACTAAGCTTAAGGGCAGCCTTAAGCCCGAAATATCTTAATAGGCTTTACACAGCATTAAAGAATTGAATAATTTCTCTAAAGACAGCTTTCTTTACAAAATTTATTTTTTATAAAGACACATTCATTTTTACAGATTCTGTGTATTTTCTTGTTTCAGGTATTATTAATTTTACAGTTAAAGACAAATAACAATCGTAAGTTACAGCGTCCAGCATCATTACGTGCAGATAATAAAATATTGTTCTAAAAATCGGCCAACTGGTTAAGTGAACAATAAATAAACTCTTGATTTGTCAAGGGTATCATCACAGTTCATAAATAAATTTCAAAGAATTCGTCATCCACATGGACTCTATTTTCAAATGTTAATATTGTGTCACTAAATTCAGTATTTGTATGGAAAAAAATTAATAAAAATTTTTAACCAGAAATTTAATTTTTTTCTTCCTTTTTATTACAGTTTTTCATTGTAAATTCAATATTTTACTGATTTTTAACGAAATAACAAACAAATAATAAGATCTTTGATTCAGCTTACCAGTCACGTAGTACACCGAGAGCTAAAAACTACATGAGTATGTGCGTGCTTGTTTGCGTAAATGCATTTACTATTAAATACCAAAAATAAATTGGTGTAAAATAATTTTAATATTTTTTTTGTGTATAAAAAAAATTAAATTTATTTAGTAAATTATATTTACATTGACTCTGATTTAACGAATTTATTTGTGTCAAGTATTTTGTTTATTGTGCATTATTTCAGTAGGGCTTCTATTTTTCTCAGTTCAGTAGTGCATTAGTGTGCATCAACTTATGTCCATTGTTGTAATGTTTACAGTAAAAGGCCGTAAATTTCATATTTGAATGTCATTTTTAAAATGTTAGGAACTTTGAATTCTCAAAATGTAACATCAGTTGTACTGTCATTTGAATAAGCTAAAGCTGAAGCAAAAGCTATTTTGATTTAAATTTAATATTTCAAAATTTTTATTTTTCAGAGGAAAATAAAGAATTAAATAATAATATTTTTTTTGACCAGTTGGTTCGGTCACATTAAAACACATACAATCATTATAATTGCATTTGTTAATTATTATACAATTCTTGTTACGTGAATCTCTTATTTACCAGCTTCTTTTGCGTGTGAATAAAAGTTGCAAGAAGTAATACTTAAAATGCATTCTCTTTGACACTCCTTGCTTCAATTTTTCAACTTTTTTTTTATTACTGGGCTGCATTTTTTGTCATAGATTACCAAAAAAAAATTTATAGCTAAAACATAATTTTAGTGTTCTAATGGGAAGTTTACGCGAGCGGTTTTTATTGCTGGAGTTTCCTTTTTGTTAAATTTGTTAAGGTTCATTCATGCTTCGACAAGAATAAATTAAAGCTAAAGGCTTTGAAGCACAGCCCTGGGGGCAAATTACGGCATTCGATATCCATCGAAATTTACATTTAAATTCTATAGAAATTTCGATCGTTATCGAATGCCGTAATTTGCCCCCTATTTTCAAAAATATTTTTTTCAAATCAGAAAATCTGGATAAATTAGAGACTTGTTTTGTTTAAGACAGAATTTACCATTATACTTTCATGTTATTTAATTATGGGCATCAAAAGCAATTGAATTATAAATATTTATTAAGTTAAATATTTTATAAGTCATTCGTCTGGAAATTACGTTTTGGAATTAAATGTCTATGTTCATAGGAACCTTTGCCAATTTTTATCCTCAAAGCAAATATATATTCACAATTATTTTTGTTAAACTTCTAACAGTATGCTTTTGTCTGAAAGGCTGAAAGTAAGAAAAGTTAACAACGGCCTAAATCAGTGTTATTACCCCATAAATTTCTAGGTAGAAATGTGCCCGGTCGTTCGTTTCAGTGACCGGTATTTTTCGGTCAAGTATCAAAGACTGATTCTTTCGTTCAATTCGTTTAATCGGTCAATTTGAACGAAAGGAGCCTGTTAAATATCTGGCTCATTTCTTTCAATTAAGTTATTCGTTCAATTTAACCCGTACACTATTGAACGAAAACACCTGATTTAAGTGACCGGATCATTTCGTTCACTTGATTGATTCGGTCAATTTAACCCGTTAGTTCACGAACGACACAGCTCTATTTCTAGGCTGGCAAATTGTTCAAAAGTAACTAGAAGTAAATAATGGAAGTGGGACGATCTTTGTGAAGTTTGCCCTATTAATTTATTAACGCGGTGCCCTCACAATAATCGTGCCGTCGTCCTTCTTGATAGTAGATTGGCGTTGCATTATATCCATGAAAACTCAAAAATTGTTGATTTTTTGATTTAGATTTTGCGTTACCAACAAAAGAAAAAAGAAACAAATAATAATAATTATATCACTATCCTCTTAAAGATTTAGAGAGCCGGCATTATGAGTGAAATATAAAACAAAATAAAATAATTGCCAACAGGCATTGGATAATTCCTTGTCATCAATACTTATATATAATCAATTTTAAAGTTAAAAAAAACAGATGCAGCATTGTTTTGCTCAGTTGAATTTTATAACCCGATATATTTTCATTTTATTTTAGTTATTATTTTAAACTAACTACAGACAGTGTTTCTTAGTTTTCTGTTACGATTAAGCTTAGCTTAAATTTCCTCTTACCAGACTTGGGATTTTTTCATTAACATTGATAATTCATTAGCATTGTTTTAAATGATGACAGTAAAAGAAATTTAACTACTATTTAATGCTAATGATTTTATTTTAGTTATAATTCTTTTTACTAATGGTAATAAAGTTTATATGAATACGTTTAATTACTAATTACAATTCACTCGAAAATAAGTGTATTTATAAATCACAAATTTTTGATCGCAGAGACTTAATAAACTATACAGATCTATATTTGAAAATACTAATTATTTATAGGTTTTTATTAAGATACGTGCAAGACTTACTTTCTATGATCTAAAGTCACCTAACGCCTGAGCTAGCAGATCTTATTACTAACACGAAAACAAAAATATGTTCCCATAGTCTCCCATTTATCCTAAGAAAATTAAAACATAAATATTTCACCAAATTTTTCTGATTTAATAGCAATTTTAAAATATTGCTGTACTATACTTTAAGATAAGCATTTAGCATACACAGACAAATAGTGACTTTTACTAATAATAATGCTTTGAAACCATTTAAACATAAGTCAATGGTGATAATTTTTTTAAACTAATTATCAATGAAATCTTTTCATTAAAAAGCATTACTATTAGTAAAAATAATGATAATGCTTAAAAAGATCATTAGCAGTATTTATCACTCAATGCTAAAGAAATTAACAATTAATTAGTTCATCTAATTACTTACTCCCATGTATGTCTTTTTCATTATAAATTTTCATACTTTCATATTATTTATTATTAAATTTCAATTTCAAATTTTTCTATTATTTATCAATATTTATTTGCTGTGTATCTCTGTTGTTCGTGCTTTTTTGTTAGTTTGCTTCCGTTTCATAAATATTTTTATCGCGCTTAAATGAGGCGAAAATAAAGAAAGAAAAAATTTAAAACAAAAAGCGATTTGTTTCCATCAAATTTATCCCCTTGTATATCAATTTTATTATTATTTTTACGTTCTTGCTTTTTTGTAGTTGTTTTTTTCTTTTGATAGCAAATTATTTACGTATTTGTTGGTTTTTCTTTATTGTTTATTCGTGATTGTAGACACTCATATTTATTGCCAATTGTTCAGTGTATTATGTGATTTTAATGCTGCTGCTGTTTTCATTTTTTTTTCATTATAGCCAGGCTATAATTTATGACTAGAATAAATGTACAAAATATTGCCAATATCAGTGTCAGTGTTTTAAAATTTACAATTCACATAAATATTAGGTTTTATTTATGGTGTATTAAAAAATTTGTAAGAATTGTATTTTGTTTTGTCTTTATTTTTATAAAATCCTTTTAAGTAAATCCTGTTTTTAATAAGAAATAAATATTTATAAAATTCTTAAGAGGTCTTAGTAGTAAAATAAATTCCTGCTCAAAGTATATAGAAACTGAAAATAGAAGCGAAGGATTATTTGAATAGATTAAATTTAGCAATGTGATCTAAAAAATTTATACATTACATTAGGCTTTATAAAATGAAAGATCAAAAGTTTTATAGAAGTTGTTTCATGTAAACATTATCAAAGTGATTTTAGCACACAACTAAGATAACATATTCATCAGTTTAACTGAATAAAGTTACAGCATTTGAAATGTCTATAAAAACCAATAACAAATTTTTTTGCATGTTATTTTTTTTTAAATAATTGTGGATTTTTCTTACTTAATGGACCAGTATATTTAACCGTACATTATGATTTTTATATTACCGCTTACAGAACATATCGCTCATTTTCTTCAAAAACGTCCTAACTCAAAATTTCAAATTTCTGAGTCAATCATACAGAATTGTTCGCCATTTCATGCTTTATATTGTGTATAAGTTTCATCTTTGTCTTTTGTACTTTCCACGTTTTAAGAGAATAAGTCGTTCTTTCATTTAATGTTTGGAAACTTTGTTTGTCATTAAGAACGACACATTTTGAGTTGTGGAGTAAACTTTATAACGTAAAGATCATATCGCCTTCTAAAACATTGCCACATTTCCTTTTGTGACTGTATATATGAAATAATGATATTTTTAAAATATCTTTCGAATTTTTGCATATAATTTATTATTTTATATTATGGCTCTGTTGATAAAAAAATATTAAGTGAAACTCCGTTTTTCTTTTCACAAATAACGACATATATTAGTTTACGATACAGTATCGGATATATTTTTACAGCAATAATGTCACAATTCAAACATCCCACATAGTTTGGCCAAGACCTTCCCTTTAATTTATAATTGATAAAAGTTTTCTTAAGTGTTTTCTTAAAAGTTTTTTAATTATGAATCATTTTACTTATTATAGTGCGAACTTAAGCAATCTGATATTTTTATCGATGGTGAGAACAATTCAAAAACTTAAACTGCAATTATCTTGAAATTAATTTTTTTGAGTTATGACGGTCTTGAAGTAAATGAGCGATATGATGACATGATGTATTTTTTATATTCAATCATCACATAAAAAGTGTCCTTTGTGATTTAAACGAGCCATTGAAGTAAACTTTTATTGTAGCACTTTCTCACTCATGTGTGAAGTTAAATTTCATTTTAAGTAAATATTTTATTATTTTTAATGTAATTGTTTATTTGCACAAATTTTTTTATTTTTATTTTATCGCCACACATATACACACACACACACCCCATTATAAAAAATATTGAACAATTGAGGGTTACATAACGTGCACGTACTTTTAATTTAAACAAATCAATAAAATATAAAACAAAATTTAAATATTTATATAAAATAAGTACCACAGCTTTACTAAGTTGTATAAAATTTTTTATATCCTTCATCGAATTTATTTTTGTTAGGACCAGCACTCAAGGGTGACCCCTACTTATGCAATGCATTGTGCCAGAACTAGAAAATTAGGTTATGAAAAGAAGGATAGAGGGAGTCGTGCTTGTGGACATTTGAATCTTTGCACACTGTAAGTAACAGCAAAGAAATCCGCAGGCAGTTTATTTCACACACGATCTATTCGGCAAAAATCGAATTTTCTCTGTAAAGCGCCAGAACTAGGAAATTAGGTTATGGGAGGAGGAAAAGAGGGAGTAGTGCTTGTGGACATTTCATTTTAATCTTTGTTCACTGAAATTGACAGGAAAGACTTCCGCAGGGAGTTTAGTCCGCAAACAAACTGTTCGGCTAAAAAATCGAATTTTCTCTGTAATGTGTAGTGCGTTTCACTGGCCAGTCGACAGCAAAGGAATGCGTTCTTAATGCAGAGCGCATTGCGCGTACGAAATTATGGTTTTCAGGAACAAGTTTCCTGATTTCATAAGAGCACATTCCGTTGTTGTAACGATAAAACAGTGGAAGACATCCCACATTGCGTCAATGCTCCAGTGAGTCAATAGAGCTGGATACCCTACTGTCACCGATGAGTTTCTTTGCTCTCTCCTGCATGCGGTCGAGTAACTCCAAAATAGTCTTTAAAACAACGGACCATACATGAAAGTTGTTTTCCATTTCCGATCTGTTAAAGGTGACATATAGAGCGAGGAGATCAGATGGAGTAAAGTATTTCTTATACCAATTTAGAAAACCTAGGCACTTGAATGCTTCTTTTGCGACCTGAAAAATATGCTTGTTCTATCAAACATCACATTGCATCTTCATGTCAAGAACATTGAGAGCTTCTGATTCCTTAATATCTATATCATCGCTGATAGGACGAACATTGCAGGGATATGATTGTGAACTTTTTCGTACCTCAATTAGCTGGCATTAATCTTGCTCATATATGGCTCCAAAAGGACGTAGCCACATGCCGTTAGATTTATTATAGCGAGTTTTTTGTGAGGTTAGACTGCAAAAATTAACTTAATATAAGAATATATTTTAAATACAACTTCTATTCCAATTGTTTTAATAGCAAAAATACTATTTGTTTTCAGTGAAATATGAATCTGGTTCGTTTAAAAATATTATTAATTTCTCGCATTATAAAATAATTTTTTTTAACTATTCTAGGCTGACCCTAAACTAAACCCTAATCTTCCGTTGCAACTACAAGGTTTATTTGGAGGCATCATCAAGTTGAGTAAAAACTTCCAACGTGTGGGATTATTATTCAAATCTCAAATATTATAAACTAATTTTAAATAGCAGAGTTCAACAACGTACATTGAATTGATCAGATTAAGGTAAAAGACTGACGTTTAGACAAAATCGATAAAAGATCAACAATTTTATGATATAAAAAAATTCTGTTAGAAAATAACGAAACTAAAAACTAAATAATAAACTTTTACGTGTACATTTTCGTTGAAGAGTATAAAACCATATTAAAAGCAAATTTGCTTAAAGGAAACTTGTAGAAAATTCATGTTTTTTTACGTACAATAAATAAAATGAAATTTTTTTATTACTATTTTGTAAAACCGCTAAAAACATTCTACTAAACAAACAATGTGAAATTACAATATAAAAAATACTTTTTGTTGTGTGTTTTTGTTTATCAAATATATATAAAAAATATTTTTTTCTTTGTACCCTCATGTACAGGATTAAAAAAAAATATATAAAACAAAAAAAAAAAAAAAAAAAATAAAATAAAAACAGCCTTAACTCACCGGCAAAAACTGATGTTGAATTATGGCGTGGATCGTATGGGCAAACAGCTTGGCCATTTTTAGTTGCCTCCAGGGTGTAATTGTTGTCGTTGATTATGTAAGTGTTACACATGGGACGAAATGAGTTTGTACCACAAACAAATAAACGTCCAGGCGATGTAACGACCATGATGCGTATGTAATTTTGACACGCCTCCTGCAAAAAAAAAAAGTTACAAATTAAAAACAAGGTAAAAATTAGTGTAAAAATCATTTTTGTTTTAAATAAAATTGTAAAACAGTTTTATTTGTATTACATATTAAATTGTAATTATTGTAATTAAATACACTGTTTACTTGAGGTGAATAATTTAATTTAAACTTTAGCATATTTACTTTGCTATTAAAAAAATAAATCCAAATCAACAAACAGTTTTCGTTTTTTAATTTTAAAATTTTTCACACTTTCATGTTAAATTAATTCAATAAATCTTAAAGCAAATAACACAGGAGAACTGTTGCCATTTCTAAAAGCTGTGTTTCACATTATTTGCTATAAAAATTGTTTCAGTAGAAAACGTGTTCCCTTATAAAGATTCTAAAGATAAACGTTAACGTTTACAGAGACCTCCCTAAAAACATTTTAATAAAGTTTGTATTTTACAAAAACTGTAGTAGAAATGTAAATGATTAAAACTCTTTATGTAAAAAATCTCTTGTTTATGTAGATAACAATAGTAATTATATCAGTACATAAAAAAATATCAAAAGTTATAACAATTGTCAAATAAAAAATTATTGGTTATATATTTTTCTGTTGAAAATCGCGTAATTATTATAAAATAGTTCGAATAAAAAATTTGACCGTTTACAACAATTTGTATAGATATTTTTTTAATTATAAAACTTTATACAGAAAACTCTACTTTAATAGTTTTTAAATTAAATTTATAGATTATAACAGTTTCCATGCAGAATAGATTTCGTTTATTATAGTTTGTACAGCAAATTGTACGGATTGTTAATGTTCTATAGACAGTCCATTTTATTATAAAAACTAATAAAGACGATGTTATCATTCTTATTTATTTCCTTAGAATTTATTGGTAATTAAACTTTTTACACAGGGTGACCGCCGGGAAAATATACTGTTTTGTTTTGCCGCCATCTTAGTAAAGATAAGTTTTGAAAGTTCATTTACATATGACAGCCGTGAAGTAGACACGTGGCAAATTTTTTATGGTAAAATATTCCATAACCAACGTGTTTTAATCGTTAAAATATTTTACCAAAATCAATCATCGATTACTAAGATGATTAGAAAATAACGTGAAATTTTTTGGAGAAAAAACGTGCCAACAAAACGCATTATTTGTCGTGTAGTGAATGATATAAAAGAAAGAGGGTCTGTAAGGGAGACGCCCAAGCATGGACCACAACGTACTGCAAGATCAGCTGAAAAAATTTCTGCTCCTCAAGAAAGTGTTCTAAACAATCCTTCAACTTCAATTCGACGCCGTGTTCAGAAGCTTAATCTTCAAAGAACAACTTTGGGCATAATTCTACACAAGGATTTGCATTTGTTTCCATTTAAGATTCAGTTGACAAAAGAGCTTCTTCCACAAAACCATTTACGCCACCGTACATATTCCAATAGGATGTTATAGCTCGCCCATGGCAACCAGGATTTTTATGAAAAATTCGTAATGAGTGACGAGGTACATTTTTATTTTTATGGAATACTCGCACGCAAAGAAAAAACATTATCGTGATATGGTCACAATAAACCTTCTTTGAAATAAGGCACAAGCTATTTGCATTTTTTTCAAGCTGTTTTTTTTTATTAAAAGTATGATCCATTACAATTATAAGTGGAATAGAATATCATTCAACTGTCCAACATGACTGCGTCTGCAGACATCAATCCGAATATCGATATTTTCAATGACTTTCCGACATGTTGCTGGTGTTATTTCATGAATTGCAACTTGAATGTTGTTCTTTAGATCATTAATTGTTTGTGGCTTGTTAGCATAAACTCGACTTTTCAAAAAACCCCAAAAAAAAAAAAATCTAATGGTGTTAGATCACATGACCTTGGAGGCCAATTGAATTCTGCATTTCGTGAAATTACGTGTTGAGGAAATTTTGATCGCAAAAGCGTAATGTTTTCTCGAGTTGTGTGACATGTAGCGCCGTCTTGCTGGAAATAGATGTCAGACACATCAATATGATTCAACTGTGTCCATAAAAAGTCTCTCAACATTGATTGGTATCACTCAGCATTCACAGTAACAGCATTTCCAGCATCATCTTCGAAGAAAAATGGCCCAATGATTCCATTTGCCCAAAATGCACACCAAACAGTAACTTTTTGTGGGTGTAGAGATTTTTCATGAATAACACGAGGATTTTCATCACCCCAGATACGACAATTTTGCTTATTGACGAATCCATCCATTCTGAAATGAGCTTCGTCACTAAACAAAATTTTGCTTGAAAACAATGGATCTGTTGTTGTATGATGTAAACGCGTTGTTGGAATCTTCTTCTTCTAATAAAACAAAATGGCTTATGTCATTTGAAAAGATGTCACGTGTAAAAATTATATAGTGCTGACATCTAGGCGTCACATTTGGATGACCCTTTATGTTCTTTGTAACATTGTAAAGTTGCAGAAAACAAACTATAGTTGTTTTCAACAATTCTTCAGTCATGATAAATACGTTTTTATTGATATTTAACCATCATATGATAACTGTGCAAAATAACACAACATGGTTCAACGGAAAAACATTTGAACTACAACCAAACTTTTATAACTTATTAAAAATACTATAATACTCTTAACCATAATATATTCTTTTTTAACAGAGTATAATAAAAAACAAACAAAATAATGTTTGCGTTAAAAAATATATTTTTCTAGGTCTTGAAAGAATGCTTTTGTATTAGTTTAGAAATTTTATGTTAGCTTAGAGTAGAATTTGTTTTTATTGTGAGAGAAAATAAAAAAAAAAAATATAAAAATTCATGTACAAAGTAAAAAATAAAAATAAAGTACTTAAAATAAAAAAAGGTAAGCAAAACACTTCAAAAATAGATGAAATATATGTAAATTAAACTAATGTGGGATCAATCCCACTATTTCATTTTTATTAAAATTATTTATTATTTAATTCAAACTTGCTCGACTATGTGAGCTGGTGAGCTTTACTACAACTGAACTTCCTTAAAATTTAATATTTCTTAAAAACCAAAATGCTTAAGGAAGGAAACCCAAAACCTTTGCTTAACCAGCAAAATCGACACACAAAATTTCTGGCAAATTTAACCAATCAAATTAAAACAATTGCAACACGATTCAGGGTATCGTAGTGACAAAAATGTGTTAAAATCCAGAATTGTAAATTACTTAAATCTTTAAGTTGTGTAAAAATAGAACTTTGAATGAATTAAATATTTACGTTAACTTGTAAGGATGTATATGTATGTATGTAAGCACATAAATCTTTATTTTTGTGTTTGAGGCACAATTGTGAAACCATTTACATATTTTTTTTTATTTAAAGCTGTCATATTATACATCAACAATAATTGCTATTATATAACAGATGCCAGATTAACGTGTTAGAACTCTTGGATAAATGTGAAGTCAGTTCCGAATTACCGTTGCGTACTGTATATCTTCAATACGAAAATATAATGTTTGCTCCATAAATGGATGTTCACGTAGGTGTGTACAGAAATAAGATGCCGTTGTTTTGGCTTACAAATTATGTTTTTTGTATAAATGATTCTTGTAGCCAATGTGTTAAAGCCTTTTTATTATAAATTATATACAATAAGCAAATAATTGCCTTTTTGTGAATTTATGTTTTTCAATAACTTTAGTGACAAATCAATAATAACTGAAACAGTGAATAACTATGTAAGTCTTTTATATGTATTAGGAAATATTTTCACTTACGAGACTATATTACATTTCAATTGCAACCATATTATGATGTTTTAATGTAACCATTTAATGTTTGTATTTAAACATAATTATTTTTAGATTTTACCATCTTATTGTTATGCTAGACAACAATATCGTTTCAAGACCAGCCTATTATTATTAAATGTAACAATACTATGATACAACCATAATATGAGGCTCTTAGAATATGGATACCTCAACCATGTTTTTTCTTTGCGTGCAATTGTGAGCAATGAAAAACCCTCAAATTATTCATCAGTCAGCTTTGCATCAATAAAAAGTGAGAGACTAGTGCACAATTTGGTCAGGAGGAATTAGTGGACCTTACGGACACCTAATATACAACCGGTATCGATAATAATAATTTCTGTAGTAACAGTTGTTAAATATAAAAGTTTCTAGGATCGGTTAATATTAATAAATATTTCTGTAAAAACGTTTAGTTATTATAATAGATTCTATAAAAATGTTTAGCGCATACGACAGTATTTACAGAAAAGGTTAACGATTCTAAAAATTTCTAAAGAATGATTGACGATTATAATAGTTTCTATGCAATGTGTTTACGATTATAATAAAACCTATAAGAACGCCTAACTATTAGAACAAAACCTATAGAAAGGTTTATCGGTTATAACAGTGTGTATAAAAACGGTTATGGATTATAACAGTTTCTGTTGATGTAACAGCATTTTTTTTACAGTTTCTATTGACAATTATTGTTAACTTTAATTGGTTCTTTAATTGTTAACGATTAAAACAATTCCTATAAATACTCTTAATTATTATAATAGTATTTATGGAAACGGTTATTAATTATAAATTTTTTAATTTTATAATTTTCCTTTATAAGAAAATGCATTTCAAGTTATAAACAAATATATTCCAAAACAATTTATAATTCCAATTATTTTAAAAACACCTGGTTTCTTTAAAAAAAATTTAGTTAACATAAAACTCATCTAAGTTTTTATAACACTAATAATGAAAAACAAATGCAGTAAAACTAAGTTGCAACTAACTAAACAAACACATGTAATAAATGGTCATCCTTTTTTATTTTTGTTGATTTTTCCCTTGTTAAACAATATTAAATTCTAAGGAAAGAAGTGCCTGAGGCATATGATTATTCAAGCTTTCATACTTTAGTAGCTAAAGAAACTCAAATAATGTTATAAAAACAATCCACTTTAACATGAGCAACAAAGGTAACCTGAATTAATAATGGAGATAAGACAACAAACACATGCTTATATTCTTGCATAGAAAACAAATGTTCCATATCGTTAGCCAAACTGAAAAATCATGTAACTAACAAAAAAATGTGTTAGCTGTGTTGCTACTGAAATATGTGTGTGTCTACATGTAAGAATTATTTTCCTGCAAACAAGAAACTAAAATAAGATTTTTTTCTTAGTTAAAGGGTTTTACATTTTAGCTAACGCTATACTTAGACATTGGTAGTAATAACTGTGAAGTCATGATATCTTTACTTTGAACAGGTAAAAATGGAACAAATTTATACGAGGACGACTAAGGGTTAGGCGATAGATAGAGTGGTGTAGTCGTATTTATTTTAATTAATAATTTCGCAGCTGTGATATGGTGAAGCTAAAAGCAAAAACGTATGTTTATTCATTGTTAAAGCTGCGCTGAAATGTTGTCAATGTTGATATATGAGTTTACATCTTTTTTGCAGCAAGAAACTTTAAAAAAAAAAATGGACTGAAAGAGGGAATTATGCCCTGATATTAAACTTTAGTTCATCTGAATATAAATTCATGATTCCGTAATATATGATTTACGTTATCTAACTGCTTTGTAGCTTCATTGTTATATTTAACTCATCTGTGTTTGTGTAAATCAACGTATTTAAGATGCTTGGAAGATATAGAATTTACATGGCGGTTTATTTATGTGGAGCGTTTTTCATCATTTTTTTTATTTTATCTCATCCGCAGTCACTACTAAATCGAGTACTATTATTTCCACTTGCTATGGGGTTTAGTAAATTCAATCTGCCAACTTCGCCAAAGCGTGTATGTTTGGAAAAAATTATACAAATTTACTGTTTAGGTTCAAATTTAAGCGAAAACTCTAGTTTTTGAATGTTCACTGATCTATGGTATTAACTTCGTTTTCTAAGCGGCGCAAAAATTCGTAATAATGAGAGTTGCTTGTTCCTCATTTCAAGACATACATAAATTTTAAATTGAATGAATTTTGTTTATATGAATCATGAATTATTAAAATGCTAATTTAAATTTCCATTACGAGGGCTGCTATATATATTTCTGGCCTGGCAACACTGAGTGCTGCCAAGTGCAATCTGACATTTCCATTGGAAAGTTTGTCATTTTTAAGCATAATCGTACTCAAAACGTTTTGACGTAGGACCATTATTTGTGTTATTTACAGTGTCTTAAAAAAATTAATATAGAAAAAAATGGAATTAACTCGTGAACATTTTCGTGCCATAATTTTTCACAACTTTCGACGTAGAATATCACGACAAGAGTGCATTGATTAACTTAAATCTTTGTATGGCGATGAAGCACCATCCTATAGCACTGTGAAAAATTGGTATAATGAATTTAATCGTGGCCGAAGCTCGCTCAAAGACGAATTCCGTAAAGGTCGTCCAAAAACGGCTGTTGTGCCAGAGAACATTGATGCCGTGCGTGAACTCATAATGCAAGATCGACATGCGACATACCGAGAGATAGAAACATCCTTGGACATTTCTTCCAGCAGCATACATTCGATACTGCATGAACACCTGGCCGTAAAAAAGGTTTGTTCTCGTTGGATCCCGCACAATTTGAAAGTCGCTCAAAAAAAGGCTCTTGTCGATTGGTGCAAAGAAATGTTGCAAAAATACGATTGCGGTGCTTCAGAAGACGTTTATAAGATCGTTACAGGTGACGAATCATGGATCTATGCGTATGAGCCCGAAACGAAACAACAATCGACCGTGTGGGTCTTCAAAAATGAGCAAAATCCAATGAAAGTTGTTCGTGGAAGAAGCACTTCGAAGCAACTGGTCGCCTGTTTCTTCGGCAAAACTGGTCATGTGGCGACTGTTCCGCTTGAGCAACGTAGGACGGTCACTTCTGAGTGGTACGCTACAATTTTTTTGCCTGAAGTCATCGGAGAAATTCGAAAAACCAACAAGAGAAGACGAATCATTGTTCACCATGACAATGCGAGCTCTCACACATCGGCTTAAACCAGAGCGTTTTTGACCGGAAAAAAACGTCGAATTAATGGGTCATCCGCCGTACAGCCCTGACTTGGAACCTAATGACTTCTTCTTGTTTCCACACAACAAGAAAAAAATGCGTGGTCAACGATTTTCGTCGCCAGAAGAAGCTGTTGAAGTGTTCAAAAACCATGTTTTAGAGGTGTCTCAATCGGAATGGAAAAAGTGCTTCGACAACTGGTTTGAGCGCATGCAAAAGTGTATTAATCATGCTGGAGAATACTTTGAAAAACAATAAAACCATTTTTGATTATGAATATTGGCATTTTCACTATTAGGCCAGAAATATATCGAGCAGCCCTCGTATATTGTTTATTGTATTATTTAAGTAATTTTTGTAAATATTCATTTAATATTTATTTTAAATATTATTGCAAATTAACGTTCTCATTAAGATGCGCCATCTAGTGGTACACAGCGATTTATTTCGTACACATATGTTTGATATTTCTTATTGCTAATTGTCAGTACAACTATTTCCAATTTTTCCAAATTTCCAAAAAAAAAAAGAGAGCCATACGACTGTCAAATTTTCATCCGTATTTTCTCTCAATATGTGCAGATTCATTACGTATTTTGTTTAGAAGATCCCGCTAGTACCATTCTGCACAAAAGTTTGACATGTCGTAAGACTTCTGTGACCATGTAAACCGCCCTTAAGTTTGTTGGCTGCGGGATGTGTATAAAAAGCCCTAAGCACTTAGACCAATCATAGCAGCACGACTACACGACAGCATTTGCTGCTGCTGCCAACTTAGGCTATTTTCCTATTTTGACAGGCAGCAATAAACAAATATAGTGTTGCCATTTTTTTTTAATGTTAAACATAAAAAAACATTACAGAAATACAATAGGGAAATAAATTTTTGTGTTTTTATAGTTTTTCGTGATATTATTATATTTTTTTTTTATTAATAACTTTAATTTTGTTGTTGCTGTCTTAAAAATAATTATGAATCTGATTTCAGAGCAGCATTTGAAGCCGTGAAGTTGTGAAGTCTGCTGTCGTCTAAGTGTTTAGAGGTAAAGCAGTGTAAGCGACATAATTCAAAGACAAACCTGAATAAGCGCGTATCTATCTGTCAAAAAATTTCATGCGCATACAAACTGTATGAATTGTGCGGCAATTGGAAAATCCCATTTTGGCAGTGCATGTTTTTTTTTGTTTGCTTTGTTTTTTTTTTTTTTTTTTTTTTGAAAAGTAATCAAAATTAAGTTATTTTATTTATTTTTATTTTTTATTATCTCTTTTTTATTTCTATACAGCAACTGTTCAAGACACAAAGTTGATACGAAGTTTTAAAGTTCACGAATAGCTTACGCATGTTAAAAAATTTATATAGAATGTGATGCTCCAACACTCCTTCTAAGGTCAGAATGTTTTCTGATTTTTCTTACACAAGTTTGCTTTATGTAAATAATAATTATTCTAAATAAGATTTAAAATTGCTTTTTCTAAGACTTTTTGTCTTGAAGTAATTGATGTAAAAGTGAATATATATTTCTTTCAATACAAAATTTACTTTAATGACCATTAGCGTTATTTTTTACATTCCTTATATTAAATTCTAAAACCATACTCAACAATTTTTTTTTTTATTACCTAAAATATGAACCTACTCGTATAAACTCAAACATGAATTTTATTACAAAATGCGTATGGGTTATTTATTTTTTAAAAAATGATTAATATCACGTATACGCACTGATAAAGTAAATAGAACTTGTTTGGGTGACAAAGTGGCATTTAAAAATACATTTTCTTAATATTATTGAGTAACACAAAATTTTGTCAGATATTCTGAACAAGAAAGAAAATGTGTTGGGGTGGCTGAAAATGATTAAATTATTTTTTATCTACACTAACCAGCTCTAGGTGAAAATACTTATTGTTATTGTTTAAAACTTCCAATTTTTTTTTGCCGCAGTCCTTTGCTGTAATTCTTGAAGAGTAAGCATAAACATTAAAATTTTTTTGTTTGTTAAATTTTGTTTAAAATAATATTTCTTTCTCAAATAGTTTTTTGATAATTAAAAAATGAACTTACGCCAAAATCAATTTTAGTTCATTTATTTTAAGAAATATATTGTTTTTGAGTTACTTTCTTATCATTCTGCAAACACTCTGAAGTGTTGGTCGAGCATACAAACATTTTTATTCCCTTATACAACAAAAAATTTTCTTTTGTCTTAAATATGTTAAATTTAACTAAAAAGTTGTATATTTAACAAATCATTGTGTGGCTTTGTTGTGCTATTGTGTATAATAATTTATATTTGTTAAACAATTATTGTAAATTGCATATGTTAATATTATTTAAAATTATGTATAGTTTTAAATAATGGACACTAGCAATCAAACATACACTCACACAAGCAGTATTACTATGATAATAATAATACACTCAAACAAACAAATTACACTATGCCCTGTAGCAAAATATTTAAAACCCAACTGTTTTATGTTGAATGATGATTCTAATTGATGCTTTCTGGCCATTCTTTAAAGATCATTATGATGAAAATATACAAAATTTTATTTTATATTTTTTTTTGTAAGTATTGAAAAATGTTTGTTAGTGGGCAGGGTCTGCAAGTATAAATAGCATAAAGCGAAGTTAGTGGCTAGAGTTGTGGTTAGTCTGTGTTGACCATGGTAGATTTATTTAATGCAGTAAAAATAAATAAAACAAATAGTAAACAATTTTGTAGATATGTATGTACTTATGAATACATACATATAAATGTGTGTTTCTGTCAGTGTTTGTGTTTGTTGGTTTTTTATGCTAAATTATGTGCTTGAATAAAATTTTATTTATGCTTCTGTGTATCTAGAACTGCATACGAGGCAAGTTAAAAAATTACTACTTTCTTTATTTTGCTTAAAAAATTATTATTTTCGGAGATTTTTCACACTGAAAATTAAAATTTAAGCCATTTCACGCTAAAAAACCACTTTCTTATCAACAAATATGTAAAAGATCTGCGCTGTAAATTTCTCTGTTTTTTAGCACATCACTAATATTTATAAACAAAACTACCGGGAAATCCACCACAGCGAACAAAATTTTTTTTTTTCAACTGCTATGCGTTGCTATATTTTTTTTTAAACAAAATACGTACAACTACGAGCATCCAAACGAAGCATAGGTACCAACAAAAGCTTTTAAAATTTTAAAAATTTAATTTAAAAATTTTAAAGACTTTTCGAACTAACCTCGTATTTTAAAATAATTGTTATTATTAGTTTATTATCAAATCACAATAAAATATAATGGCACTTTAAAATGGTTATAAAGGCAAAGTTTTATCTTAAATATGTTTAGTTAATTTAAAAGTTTAAAGTGTGTGCACGAAGTTGTTTAGCGATAAACAAAATGCTCTCACCTATCTCATTAAATCAAACTGACCTTGTTAATTGAAGTATCAGAAAAGATTTCGATTTCTCTATCGAAATAGTAGTTGTAGATTTTACTGAGCATGAAAAAAAGCAACAGACAGTAACGTATATTTGGCAGTTGTACAGCGCGTACAAGTATGTTTTAATGGCAGAGTCACAGCCAAATTTATGACTAACATATAATATTTAAAACCCACTTGATAAAACAAAAATTATCAGCTTAAGCGGTGTGTGAAATACTAAGTCTGTACCGGCAGGTTCCTAACAACACCTGTAAAGCGATACACCAACTTTAAACAATACGACAATCGTTATATTTGTCGACATTTTCTGTTGTTTGTAGTAACGATTAAACAATTTACTAAATGTTTTCATTTTTGCAAAGAAAAGATTGAGGAAGAAAGGTTGCCGCAAAGAATGATGAAGAAGCATCATTTTATAGAACCCTCTAGTTGAACTTTGTGTTAGTTTGCAGAACAGTGTTGCCACATTTTTCAAAATAAATAGGCTTATTAGCTGAAAGCTCTTATGCAGCCATATTCTTATTCTTATTTTACTTAGCCGACATTTTGATGCGTGTAAAACCGGTTCGTCGTTATTATTTATCTTTGGAAAAACCATATCACTACCAGCAGGCAAATAACGCATTTGATCAATTTTATACTTTTCGATTTAAAATGTTCACCACTAAAGTTGTTAGAATTTTTCGTCTCCACATGAAACTATTACAAAAAAATAAAAAGATAATAATAATATTTGTTATGAGTTTAAACAATAATGTTCCAACATGAACAAATTAATAATTTATAATATTTATTTGTTTTTATCTATTTACAAGAATAAAAGTTCTGCACAAATTACACACATCAATGTACATTACTAAATTAATAAATAAATACAACACCCAACAGTTCGGATGGCAAAGAGCAAACTTATACTTAATAAAATTATTGACCTTATTTACTAGTCTAATAGTATTATCAGCAACATTTTATCATTGTAGGGTGAATATACTACACATAACCGTATTCAAGTTTGTAATTATATCGTAACGGAAAATTATATTTAAATATTTTACAATTAAAACAAAAAGGAAAAGGAAGACAACAAAATTAACACAAAATATTTACATGATATTTTGCAAATACTAATAAAATAAATAAAATTTCTAAATGTTTGTGCTCGCAATATGTTCGGAAAATATACTGCAAAATATATATATTTTTATTTAAATTATTATTTTAGTATTATGTCGTTTTGGCAAAACAACATTTCTTGCAAACATTATCAATATGGAAGGAAGTGTGTTGGCATGTGCAGATAAAAAATATGTTTCGAAATAAATTCTGGCTTATTACTAGATATGCAGATAATAATTTAAGGTAATTTCAAACTGGCATAAATTATTAGGTTAATGTTTGTTAGATGAGGTAAAGAAAAAAAATTTTTTGCAGAAATAGTTAAGAGTTGATATAAAATAAATTAATCAATTTAGTATGTGTGCAAAAAGTTTATGGAGTTCCTGTTATTAAAGATTTTATTTTAAATAAGTAAATGTTTTGAAAATACGTAACGCATTTTGACATAATTTTTAAAGTGTAACAAATCTTTTTAAGCTGCACCTCTTATCGCATGTGCACCATAAGTAGAGGAGTTTAAACATGATAGCGATAGCTACATTATATTCGCAGATAAAAAACATGGTTGTGATATGATTGAAATTACTATATTATGTTCTCTGTAACAGTGTATAATATCGAGGAACAAAATATAGTTGTTTTCAAAAATACTTTACTTTACTTATAAATAGTTTGTCTTTATAATTAACTATTATATGGTTAGTATGCTCATGTTTAGTTTTAACTAAAAAAAAACTAAAATCGAAAAACAACCGAAGTTTTATAACTTAAAAATAATATAATATATTTAATCATTATCTAATATTATTAATCAAAGTATGATTAAAAGCAAATAAATAATGTTTGCTTTTAAATATATTTTATTTTAGTACTTAACAATATGCTTAAGCGATTTGTTTGTCAATTATCGGAGCATGTGAAAGCGCTTGAAATTTAAATAAAAGAAATTAAAAATAAAAATTAATAAATATACAAAATATAGATATAACAATGTAAGCTAGACTACGATATGATTCCAAGACCAACTATTTTATTATAAAATGTAACAATACTATTTTAGCGTGCAACCGTATGATGCAAACATAATAGCCCAATTCACAATCTTGTGCAAATGGTCTTGCATCATTGTATTTGCAAAATTGTGTAGCATATTTTACTCATTACTGTATGTTTTGTTAGTGCAGACTAAAAATATGCTACACAAATTTGTAAATACTATGATGCAAGACCATTTGCACAAGATTGTGAATTGGGCTAATATGTTTCTCTTAGATTTTTGTTACCTCATGAAATGTTTTCAAAGGATAATATTCTTCAGTTTATAGGAGTATTTATACAGGCTAATGCGATAACTCTCATTGTAAAAATCATGTAACGATAATACTCTTACAAAAGAACATTTAATGCCTTTATACTGCTAAAAAATTTAACAAAAAATATTTGAAAATGGTAAATAAAAACGAAATTATATTCTTCTGGTCGTTGCTGTAGTATTCCGTGTATTGACTCAGATAAAAACATTTATACATTAAATAAAACTGTAACGGGGTCATTTCTGTAAATGAATATTTTTTGAAAATTTTGTTGTTGGAGTAGATAATACTCGATATAGGATACAAAATACCTTTTTTGGGAATTTTTTTCTGTCTGTCTGTGTTCGCATCAAGTAGAAACTGCTGGATGGATTTAAAAAAAATTTTGAGAAGTTCTTAGTTCAAATATAGAAATTTTGTTTTTTTTTTTTGGAAAAATGTGTAGTTTCTTAGAGATGAATAGAAAGCACTAAATTTGATCGATTGTAGCACATTTTATTTTTGTAAAATTTTTAACACTGTTTCCATAACTTTACAATAAATATTTAAAAACACATATTTTTTGAATTACAAGAAAATTAAAAATCTTATGCATGCGTGATATGAGTCGTGAGCACTACTAGTACACAACTAAAAGCATAAAAGAAGCAACTAGAGCAAGCTTCTAAATCCTTTCATATAAGAAGAATTTAGCCGTTTTAAATCGCCTATATATAGAAATTGCAGTTGTTAGTGGTATGGTAGTATAAAGAAAGAAATCGACCAGAGAAGTTGTATTATTCGAATATGGTTTACGATGTATTATACGATTATGATCTTAATAAGGCATAAAAAAATCTATTGTAGCTTCCATATTAATATTCATAATCAAATGAAAATCTGGCCTGGAAAAGTGGCTGAGTTACGATTATTTTCTTTGGGGTAGCTAAAACCACCAGGATTAGCTAGTTTATTTTCAAATATTTTTTTTGTAATATCTAAACTTTTAAATAATTTTTTAAAACATGCTAAAAATTGTTGTTGTGTAATAATGGTTTGTATGTTATACTTTCAATGGAATCTATGTATGACAAGCTTTTTGTATGTTTTGTTGACTTTTGTCCATTAAATATAGGAGTTATATAGTTCAAACTTAATACACACAATATAGGATTGTAAGGTCATAAACTATCACACATTCTCACATGCTACAAAAACTCATACAAACATTCATTTGGTAATGTTGACATAAACACATGCACATTTTAATAAATTTTACTAAATTGTATTGATGTTATAAATAAACAAACATTTATTTTTATCATTTATTTTATAAATTTATTTAAGTACAAGGCTTGTTCTACAACTCATCGATCAACGATTTTAAAAATACTAAATTTTCTTTGAAAGCCGCATTCAGAGAAGTCTATAAGGAAGGTTAAGGAAGAAGGAGAAGGCTGGTTGAGGTGTAAAAATTAGTACTGGATATGAAAAAAAAAGGAATGCTCGAAATGGAGACCTCCTCATAAGGGAGTTTCCATTGCATCTTACGTAATATTTATACGTCTAAAGTGTGGAAAATATTTTTATAATAAAAAAGAAACCAAAATAAAGAATGATAATAATAAGAAGGACGTTCAGATTCATCACGGGATATTAAGTATATTCGATATATTATAGCCTAAAATATCAAACAAAATCGAGTATAATCGTACACGAAATTATATGAAAATGATTTTGAGGTACAACTAAAGACATACGAAATTTTTGGATTTAAGGAAGGTGTAATTTGCTTTTATTTTATTTTTATTTGCTTATTGTACCTGGCGTTACCTGAGTCAAATTAAGAGCCTTTCTAGGCACTGAGAAATATAATTCAGCCTTTTTTTCCACATTTCGCAATCAAAAGGATATAAAATATTAAAAAATTCAAAAGAGACTCACCTATCAGAATTTGATTGCAATTACACGTTTAAAAATAGAATTACGCTTTTTAATTTTTTTTTTTATAAAATTAATAGTTCACTTTTTGTACCCTTCATTACAAAAAGTGGAAAAAGAGTATATCTAAATGGATTTCAACAATATCCATTTCCGATCCCATAAAGAGTATATATTCGGATTTCTTATGCAAAGCGAAGTGGATTGAGCGATATCCGTCTTTCCGTCCGTGTTAGTGATGTTATGATTTCACAAAAAAATAAAAATGACAATCGATCAGATATAGTGTAAAAGAGGTGCTATTGGAAATCAACATGATCGGTCCACATCCCTCAAGGCAGCAGGCAAATCACCACGCCTACCTCTAATTTGTTCATGTCATTTGGCCCAATGAAGTAACTGCAACCAAAAAAATAAATATATGGGGCAACAGAGAAATAAAAAAAGAACAAAACATTAAGTAAAAAAATTGGCGCTCGCCTATATTTTCCGAGTCATGGGGCTCTGAAATTTTTAAATTTCTTAAAATATCAATATTAGAATCATTTAAAAGCTTTTGAGAAGTTCTTTTAGGAGCTGCTAAAACTTTTAAAAAATGCTTAACCCATTGAGAGCCGATGTGATTTATATATATAATTTTATATATGCAGTACCCAAATTTGTTTTATGTTTTAATTTATTGTAACCCCAATATAAGCTTTTTTGATTAGAGTTACTTCACTAAACTAATTTTACTTAGATGGTATATAAGATTCAGCATAACCGAGTATAATCCTCTTACTTGTTTAATTATATATTTGTTCTGTCATTGAATCTGTATTTTTTCTTCATCAAAAATTTTTTACCTTGATATTTGTATTGCTCGGTTTTTTCATTTTAACTCGTTTTTAAAGGAATTTTATACTGCAACTCTGCATACCAACATGACCTTATTTTTACTTAGTTACTAATTTACGCAATTTACTGCCACCCACTTAAATAATATTTCAAAATAGGATTTTACTTCAGTTATCAAGTATTGTAGAAAAGCAAGTCATAATGTTTAATAAAGTTTATAATTACCGTTGTATTTGTTGCCCGCAGATAATAAACTCTTCGGTTACAAAATACTAAATGTTTTATTACGTAAAACAATAATGCCATATCTTAGTTTGCGGCTAAGCTATATAACATTTATTTCTAGAGGCATTACAGTTACTTTTCCTCTGAAAATATGAAAGAAGAAGATCTTTAAATACAGCTTTTAAATAGAAAGAAATGTCGTGTGATAAAAATGTGAATGTATGCGGACGTTTTTTAAAGAAAACGTGAAAAATTAGACACCAACAGAATGTAGTGCTGCATTTTCTGGATCGCTACATCCTGCAGCATCAGCATTTTCGCATCTCTTTACCTTAGGTTGTATACATTGTAAACATCAACCATTTAACTTTGTAAACAAGAATGTGAGGAGTATTCATATCAATATAATTTTGGTTAGAAGAAGTGTGCACACAAACCAAAGTATTTGTTCACTGCTCTCTCCGTTACTCATCGTGTTGTACATTTTTTTTGCTTTGTACCAACAGTCGGTTGGTAACGAATGCAATTTTTATTTTTGATCATTCTTGCTTGTTTCCTCACAACTTTATAGATGCTGTTACAGTATCATATTGATTATTATGAGTTAAGTATGGGTGTACCTGCGCTGTGCCTTGCGTTTTTTAATTGAATTTTTTATTGAATTAGAAGTTGAACCATGAATATTATAAATAAATAATTATCGATCTTAGCTTAAGTTAATTTTTAAAAAGTTTTTAGAAAGGAAAATTATTTTAAAGATGTATGCGGGTGTTTTCCAATGAAAATAAAAAAATTAGGCACCTGCAGAATGTATTACTGCATTATCTGAATCGCTACATTTTTGCATCATTTTACTTCAATAATTGGCACTATAGACTTCAATAATTTCATGCAAGTATTCTTAGTTCAGAGGTTTTGGGACTAGATTCTAATTTTACACAGTAGTATTTTTAAAACAATTAGAACGATTAACCCTGAAATTATTAAAGTCTATAGTGCGAACTATCTGTGAGCATTTTTAATGTACGCGCAAACACAAGCGCCGCACAGTGTGACAGCGCACAGAATATTAACAGATATATGAATAACAATTTCCTAAAATTTCAGCTTCATAACTTTATTACTTTTTGGTCTAGAGCATGTTAAAATTGAGGAATGCCAACGCGCTTGAAATATGTTATTCAATATGTAATATTTAAAAGTTTATTAATAAAAAAAATAAATAATTTTTTTATTTAATTAACTTTGTTTTAATTAACTTAGTTGTTGTAGAATGAGTAGATGAAAAAATAAATTAAAAAAAAAAACACAAAAAAAATTTTCTTAACAACATTCAGAATGAAAAAGAATTGTTCTTTTTTATTGCATTTAAATGGGAGGTGGGCACAATAGTGGGCGTGTTATTGTAATTTTTGCATGAAACATTTTAAATAATATAACTTACGGTTATATCAAATTTGAAGGTTGTATCTACAATATTTGAGAAAATATGGCACTTTTTATGTTGAGGTTGAATGGTTGGTGGGGGTAAAAGTGAACCAAAGTTAAAAAATTTTTTCCGATAATGTTTGTAACAAGTATACCAAAATTGGAAGTTATACCTCAAGTATTACGGACAATACGGCATTTTACAAATTTCGATTGTATGGAGATGGGCGTAAAAGTGGGCGAGTTTTCTTAATTTTTTTTTTTAACTGGAATTGTCCCAAAAATAACCTGTGCAAAATTTAAGAGCTCTACAATGACTACTTGTATTTAATGCCGGAGTTGTCTCACTGTGCGCCGTCAGTTAAAAATTCTAACTCAATCAGTTTGAAATCATTACTGTATATGATCTTGGTCCGACGTTTAAAAATATGAATATCCTGTTTACCGTGATGACAAATATCTAACCGTGTTTTTAATATCAATAAAATCGGTTCAGTAGTTAAACCCTGATTGACGCACCCACAAACAAACAAATAAATAAATAAACAATCTTACAAAAAGATCTATAATATAAATTAAATACTTGTGCTATGTCAAATGCTTTTCCCCCACAATCCGTCGTAATCAAATAATACCCGTGTTTGGATAATTTTGTAATTTATAAAACTTTTCGCTTTTCATAAGCGTAGTACTGTACATGGAGAATCAATTCAGAAGACAAACTCAAAAAATCCTGCTTATAGTAGAAGATATATTTCTGTTTTCGTTGCTAGGCCAAATAATTCTGGAACATCCCGTATATGTCCACAAGCATGCCTTTGTATTTGTGTTTTTTTGTAAATGCTTGTATAAGTATTCATTATTTTATGCTCTCTTTACTGGATAATTTCAGATGTATACGAGCTTCCGTTTCCGTTCCCAAAAGGTTTGAATATTTAATGAAATCATTGTTTAAATCCTTTTGCCATATAAAAAAAAAATTAAAAAAAATAAAAATTTGCAATAACTTGTATTCTGTTAAAAAATGTTTATACAAATATATTTGCAATACAAAAAAACCTACAAAAATTGCAATTATTTTAAAATCAATTTATAAGAAAATATGTGTTTCGTTTTTATATGTATGCATGCAAGTATGTATTCTTTTATTTTAAAGACATAAAGAATAAAAATGTAACTTAAGAAAATTGCTTTTATGTTAATAAATTTTACACACATACAAAACTTCTTCACACGCATACATATATAAAAATGTATTTTTACAGTTTGTGGTATTAACAATTCAAAGAAATGACTTTTGATTTATTAGTTATTTATGTATGTGTTCAGAAAAGCATAATTTTTTTATTTTATTTTTCAACACAGACCCTGAGACATTTTGAAATTTTGACAAGAATTACAAAAAAAAAAAAAAATACAAAATTTAAAGTTATTTTTTGCTTTCTCTGGCTTTACAAAAGTTAAAATATGCTTAAAGTAATTTTGAATAACATAAAAATAATAATTAGATTAAATTGATTTATTAATAGGAATTTTTAATGAATTTGTCGCAACAGATTCATTAAGATATGTAACATTTAAAAATAACATTTTAATAAACTACATTTGTAAAAAAAATTTAAAAGAGAGTATTGACATCTTCAATTTTAAAGAAAATCTTTAACAACTTAAGTGAACGAGTAAAACTTTAATTGATTTAATTGATATAAAATATATGGATGAAAACAAAATGTAAAAAAAGAAGAAAACTTATTCACTCATTGATTACACAAGTTAATAAAATAACCGTATTGTTTTCGTCTCAATGCATGTCTGTTTATCACAGCCCTATATCTTTAGAACCGTAATAGGTGGACTTGAAATTTTTTACAGAAAATCTATTACTACAGCCGTTTTAATGACAAATACTAAAAATTAAGAGGTATTTCGAAAGCGAAGGTATATCAATTTAGATATGTGTCGAAGCATTCAATACGGCATTCTACTTGTCGTTATTGACACTTATCGATACTGCTCAAGTCCAGTCGTCATGCAAATGATTTAAGCCAAATATAATATTGAAAATGTAAAAAAGTTAAGGTTATAAATGCGAATCAATTTGAAAAATTGGAGGAAGAATTGCATATATCCATCTCTTGTACTGGGTTTGCGCAGAAGCACTGCTTTATGCAATTTAATAAATGGAAAGAAATTGGAAAAATTCTAAATTCTCTTGGTCCGCCTAGAAGATTAGCAGATGGATAGCAAAAGGTAACAAAATAAAGAATCGAATAGAGATTTATAAAAAAGTTTGTAAAAATAAATTTTAAGGTATGGCGAAATTTAAAAATCAGAGTGAAAAAAAGATGGTTGTTAATAAAGCAGAATGTAAAGCCACTAGCGGTGAAATGTTTGGCAAATCTTCTTGAAGAAAATGGCCATGAAATAATCAAACTGATTTACTGCAGAAGCACAGCAAGGAACAGGCAAAACATATGTACATACTTGCGATCCGGCAAATTAAAAATATTGCAATTCTGCCTAAGAAGTTTTCTTTCCAACGCAAGTTTTTGTTTTTTTCGAGTTTCTATCAAAATTTTCTTCACTTATAGAAAACATTTTACCTTTAAAGTATCAAACACAAATAAGATTTAACAAAATCTTAGGGATGTGCATTTTCATTTTATGAAAATCGATAAACCGTCGACGTCGTCACAGGAATGTTATAGAATGCAAAATTTTATTGAATTAACGCCGTCTTTGATACGAAGTGATATTAATACTTTTTATTCTTGTGCCTCTATAATTCTGTAATTTCTGAATCGATTTTAATATGCTTTTTTTATTTAAAAGGTGATGCTTACAGATTGAACTCGTTTAAAAAAACTTCATAATTTTAAAAATTAAAGGGTGTTCTTGTACATCATACATATTTTTTGACGTGTGTTATGAACCGTAAAGGACACTACTTTACAATTAAAAAAAACTGCGTATCACTGTAGCTGCCAATGGCAACAAGTAAAACAAGAAAAAATCTAAAAATTAAAGAGTGTCCCCATAGGAAACTTAAATTAACCTATATGGGCCTATCTTTTAAATCGTTCTAGACAAACGCTTGGAAATTAGACAGAATATCGATTTCTATGACCATTATACTAACAAGTATTAATATTCAAAATTAAAAGTTAAAGGGTGCCCCAATAATTCATTTAATTTGAAGTATATGTCAATACTTTTGAACAGTTGTCGACAGATGCTTGAAATTTACAAACAATTTGTATCGCTAACTGCACTAAAAAACCAGTATAAAATATTTATTTGGAAATTAAAGGGCGCCCCAGTAGATAATGTAATTTGAAATATGTTGCCAAACTTTTGAACCATTATAGACAGACAGCTGAAAATTGCAGGTACCTTGCTCAGGCCGCTATATCAACAAGTTTATAATTTCAATAAAGAAATTAAAGGGTGTTCCCATAATTGATGGAAATTAAGTTATACAGGCCTATATTTTAAACCGTTATAGACAAATGCTTGTAAATTGGACATAATGTCGATTGCTAAAACCGTTAATAACAAGTATAACATATATTAAAAATTATAAATTAGAGGGTACCCCAATAGTTAATGTAATGGGCATACTTTTTAACATTAGTAGATAGACGCTTGAAATTTACAAAACAATTGTATTCCTAAGTCCGCTATTACAACGAGTATAAATATGAATTTTAGGAATTAAAGCGTGTTCCCAAAATTAATATAATTTGACCTACATGGCCGTATCTTTTGAGCAGTCATATACAATCACTTGAAAATTAGACAGAATGTCAACTACTTTGTGTAGTGTAATAAGAAGTATAAATATTTCAAACTATAAATTAAAGGGTGTTACTATAGTTGATGTAATTTAATATATATGACCAAAACAATTGAATCGTTAAAGACAGATGGTTGAAATTTACAAAGAACCTGATTGCTAATTCTACTGCAACAGCAAGTATAAAATTTGAATTTGGAAATTAAAGGGTGTCCCAAGAGTTGCTGTATTTTGATGTATGTATTGCCAAACTGTTGAACTGTTATAGACAGACAGATGAAATCTATTTTGTAGTCGGTTTTTTCTGGCCAGAATTATTATCTGATATTTTAAATAATGTTTGCAGACATAAAAGAAATGAAACATTTCAAATTTGGAAATTAAAGGGTGTCCCAAGAGTTGATGTATTTTGATGTATGTATTGCCAAACTGTTGAACTGTTATAGACAGACAGATGAAATCTATTTTGTAGTCGGTTTTTTCTGGCCAGAATTATTATCTGATATTTTAAATAATGTTTGCAGACATAAAAGAAATGAAACATTTCAAAACATTTTCGAACTAGAAAGTTTATTTTTCAAACTACTACTTCTTTACATAAATAAATGTATTGTAACAGTTAGATGTTGATTGAATCTTTCAATACTCATAATATATTCTGAGTTGCTCTTGCACTTTAAATAATTCAAAACATTTAATTTCCTGTATAAAATTTAACAAAGAAACCTTTTTGTTTTACATTTATTAAAAAATTCATAAATGAGCTGTTTATGGCAACGGTTTCAGAGAATTCTTTTATTATGGTTATTGTTGCTTATTAAAAGCACAAAATTTTAAAGTATATTTTTATTTGAAATCATTTAATTAAATATTTTAATTAACAAAATTTTTGGTTTAAGCTTATTTGAACAAAATGAGCAAAATATGTGTTTAATTAAATGAAAATATTCAAAAGCACAAGTGAACACAAAAGTAAACAGGAAAAATGTATGTGGAAAATTTAATAAAATTATGAAACACAAGAAAGCAGATGACTTTCGATTTTTTTTTTATAAATTTATATGTATTTAAAAATATCAAAGCGTGACATTAAGTGGTGATGTAGATGTGTTTAAAATAAGTTTACGTTATTTGTTATCCTTAATCCCAAATAACATTTTTTTTCACTTCTAAAGCCCTACTTTCTTTCTCTTGAAGATTTAATAAAATTTAATACAAAAAAGTGTTCACTTCCTTGTCTTTTGTTTTATGTTTTTTTTTCTCCTAAATACTTCAAACATAAAAAAACGTAGTTTGTTCAAGTAAAGCTTTGTTATAAACGGGTAACTTCTTGACCCAAATAATATCTTTTTTTTAGAAAACAACTAGAAATTAAGTATTATTGTTACTGCTTGTTGTTATTTTAAGTCCGTCAGGTTTTACAAGAGTTTGTTGCCATTTTTTGTTAAATGCGATAAACTTTGTAGTGTAATAAAATTCTATGTAAGAAAATACAACACGAAACAAGAAGGTGTTGGTGGTACAAGTATTTCGAATTTAAACGAAAAATCTTTTAAAAAGAAATGGCTATAAAATAGCTGGTCAGAAAAAGAGAGTATTAAGACAGCGATATTTAAAAGCAAAAAATGTGAAGAAAAGAATTTACCAACTTTTAAAATGCGCACTAAGGTGAGAAACTTAAAAACTTTATTGTAAAATATTTCCCTCAAACCAAAGAAAGCTCTTTAAATACCACGAGATTTAAAGCCCGTAAATAAGAGCAAACAAAAAGTTAACATGAAAACATAGTTTATGTGTAGAAATGCAATTAAGCTAAAGAAATATTTTGCATAGTCACGCAATTAGTAGTCTGTGCTGCTAAATACAGACAAACACAATCAACTTAAACAAACTCTTAAACCAGAACCGTTGGCAACGAATGTCTAACAACAATTTACACTGCATATTTAATGGCAGATATAAAAAAAATAAAAGCATTGCATATTGTTAGGTGCACGGCATAATAACCATAATATTTAACATACAAATAGGAAATAGTGAAACAAAGAGAGTGAGAGAGAGAGAGTGAAAGAGAGACAGCGAGAGAAATAAAAGTCATACTAACCAATTTAACACAAAACTACCAAGATATTTTTCAAATGCTAATAGGCGTAAAATAAATAAACGTATTTTCATTTTAGTTTTAGTCAATGGGTATAGCGGTAAGGCCAATTGTACAGCTTTAATATTGCTTTATGGGCATTAATGTTTTTTTTTTTCCTTTCTAATCTATGAAATCTTAAGTGTAATTTTTTAACATAATTGTTACTGAAACATCAGCTGCTTTTTATTTGTTTAACAACAAGGTGTAAAATATGCTCAACACGGAAGATAAGCATATTTCTTTTTCATCCAATGCTGCGAAAAAATATTATTTAAAAAAGTTTCTTACATACATTTTATTAAAAAAAATTATTTTGTAAAGCTATATTTTTTATTGTGAAAGAAAAGATTCAAAAAATCTAACGCTTTCAATTCACCTTATTTCTTTTAATAGAAACGTGAAAAATTGTTTCTTATTTAATAAATTAATTTTTCTATTTAGTAAAATATTACTTTTGTAAGAGCATAGAAAAGATGCATCTGCATATCAGCTGATATATATTTTATTTTAATTAAAACAAATGAATTAAAATTGATTTAGTCTTTTTGTTCATTTTTATTTTAATTTCTAAAAAAACTTTAAGAACGAAAAAATATTTACAAATGTATACACTACATCCATTATCAGCATTCTTCGCATCTATCAACCTTACGTTGTATACATTGTAAACATCAGCTTTTAAATCAAATAACTTTGCAAATAAGAATACGGGGAGCATTAGTAATTTGGTAAGACGAAATCCATACCAAGGTATTTCTCCACTGTTTTCTCTGTAACTTTTCTTGTTTTGTTTTTGGTTTGTAGCAACTTTTGGCGCCATGGTAATGACGGAAGTAGCGATCCATAAAATGCAGCATTACATTCTACTGGTGTTTAATTTTCCTGTTTTCTTTGGAAAGTGTATGCAGACAGTTAAATTGTTATTTTATTATTATTTGGTTTAACTTGTAGAAATTAAAATAAAAATTAACTAAAAATAAAATCAATTCTAATTCATTTGTTATACTCCTAATATCAAACAGTTCAACCAACAGTTTCAAAAAACTTTAAATTTATTTTAATTATAATTTTTCTGTTGCATATGGCTCGCCTTTTATCTTCAATCTGTAGCCATCGTTCTTTTCTCTGCTAGCAGTTTGACTTATTTAAGTCGAGGGAATCCTGGATACCTACCGACATACTTTTATAACAGAGACTTACATTCAGATAGGGTAATAATCTGATACAAATAAACGAAGCAGCCTCGTAATGTGTAGAGAGTAAAGTCGATTACGAAAAATCTTGCTTTTAGGGGCTAATTGCGGAACAAGGCTTATGTGAACAATTAAACCTCACAAGGTTTGACTGGTACAGTCTATGAAGAAAAGTTACGCGGGCTGCTATATATATTTCTGGTCTGGCAACACTGAGTGCTGCCAAGTGCAATCTGATATTTCCATTGGAAAGTTTGTCATTTTTAAGCATAATCATACTCAAAATGTTTTGACGTGCGACCATTATTTGTGTTGTTTACAGTGACTTGAAAAAATTAATATAGAAAAATGGAATTAACTCGTGAACATTTTCGTGCCATCATTTTTACAACTTTCGACGTGGATTATCACGACAAGAGTGCATTGATGAACTTAAATTTTTGTATGGCGATGAAGCACCATCCTATAGCACTGTGAAAAATTGGTACAATGAATTTAATCGTGGCCGAAGCTCGCTCAAAGACGAATTCCGTGAAGGTCGTCAAAAAACGGCTGTTGTGCCAGAGAACATTGATGCCGTGCGTGAACTCATAATGCAAGATTGACATGCGACATACCGAGAGATAGAGACATCCTTGGACATTTCTTCCACTAGCATACATTCCATACTGCATGATCACCTGGCCGTAAAAAAGGTTTGTTCTCGTTGGATCCCGAACAATTTGAAAGTCGCTCAAAAAAAGGCTCGTGTCGATTGGTGCAAAGAAATGTTGTAAAAATACGATTGCGGTGCTTCAAAAGACGTTTATAAGATCGTTACAGGTGACGAATCATGGATCTATGCGTATGAGGCCGAAACGAAACAACAATCGACCGTGTGGGTCTTCAAAGCGAGCAAAATCCAACGAAAGTTGTTCGTGGAAGAAACACTTCGAAGCAAATGGTCGCCTGTTTCTTCGGCAAAACTGGTCATGTGGCGACTGTTCCGTTTGAGCAACTTAGGACGGTCACTTCTGAGTGGTACACTACAATTTGTTTGCCTGAAGTCATCGGAGAAATTCGAAAAACCAAGAAGAGAAGACGAATCATTGTTCACCATGACAATGCGAGCTCTCACTCATCGGCTCAAACCAGAGCGTTTCTGACCGGCCAAAACGTAGAATTAATGGGTCATCCGCCGTACAACCCTAAATTGGCACCTAATGACTTCTTCTTGTTTCCGCACATCAAGAAAAAAATGCGTGGTCAACGATTTTCGTCGCCGGAAGAAGCTGTTGAAGTGTTCAAAAACCATGTTTTAGAGGTGTCTCAATCGGAGTGGAAAAAGTGCTTCGACAACTGGTTTGAGCGCATGCAAAATGGTATAAATCATGCTGGAGAATACTTTCAAAAACAATAAAACCATTTTTCATTATAAATATTGGCATTTTCTCTATTAGGCCAGAAATATATAGAGCAGCCCTCGTATATGAATATAATCGAGGTAAAAAAAACTAAATAACTTCGTTAGAAACAGGCCATGAAAGCATAAAGTATTATCTGGCCAAGTTAAGACAAGAAGAGAACTGTAATTGTGGAAAGTTTTCAGAAGATGCTGAGCTGTTAGCTTAAGGTGTATGTGGACTATTAAACTTAATAATGTGACTTATTGATGAGACTTAATGATGTGACAATGATAAAACTTAACAATGTAGCTCAATTAAAAATAAGTAGTCATAAATTACCAATCGGGTATCAGAAATAATCAGAGACCGCAATGGTCGAAAGGGACTTCTGAAGTTACAGTTAAACTTTTTCTCATATCCGACTCAAGTCTTTTAAACTATTGCTAAACATATTTTTTAAGAGAAATAGCCTGAACTTTAATCTATTTAGTTATTTTTAGCAACCGTACCACATTCTTTAGGAAATGGATAGATGAGAGATAGAGAGGTGGTGAAAGGAGATAGTTGTAGCCATTTTATTAATTATTTTAATAAAGTTTTTTATTTGTCTTTTTAATTAATTACATTTTATTAAATTTTTAAGCAATAGATCCTTTTTAATTATTTTACATATATTTTCGATATTTCGTTACTCCATTGTGTAGCATCACAAATATATTAGATTTTATTAATTATTTTACTTCGCCGGCGAATACGCTATAAAGAAGTACCGACGAAGGATACTGCGTGTTTAATGTTAATTAAGAACATATATTTATACCATTAAACAGAAAAAACAGGATTTTATTTTTTGATTACCGCAAGGGTTGAACCCTGGGCAACATGACGTGCTTACCATCTTGACTACAGCAGTTTAGGTAGGTTACAGGTCAAAGTCCTCTTCATCTGGTTTTTGAGAAGTGACTTTATAAATTACCGTTGTCTATATAAATTGGAACGTGAAAGCTTCTCTTTGCTAGCATCACAATATCTGAACGGTGTACGTGATCAAGATTTGCGTGAGTACATGCCAAGATGTCCTAACCTGACGGTGGTCTTCCACAGAGTAAAATTCAACACGGCAACAGAAATGGGCGGATCTCTGTATGGACTGCCGGTTCCTGTGATGCCCGCATAACTAAGGACAATGTTCAATCCTTCGGCAAGCACCTGACTTGCCTATCCAGATTTGGTGCCTGTACACCAGGGGATTGCCTTCCCCTATACCCCAAAAACGCTTCGTCTGAACCTAGGTTAACTCAGCCCGACTCTAAGTGCCCCTGGGCGGAATATCTGAAAGGTATATAAAAAAAATGTAATGTTGCGTGGCTTTATAATAGCAGTGATGGTCAAATAGTAATAAAAACCCTGAAATAGATTAGGGACGCCCGCCTGCAATTAAATGACTTCATATAAATGAGTCCTAAATGTTAATTTTTTAGAATTGATCATCAGGATGCTGCTATCGAAAATTTAATGTTGTTTTTATCTAAAGTTTGCATATAATCAGTCGACGCTTTCGTGAGTTAAGACTTTTCACGACATATGACTTTATCCAACTTTAGCAACAAATGCGTAGGCGCCTATGAGCGCATTCGGTATATGGACTTGATTTAGTGTTAATATTCATGCGTAGCGAAGAACGCCGGGATCAGCTAGTTGAAGATAAAAATTTGTGCCATTTACATGTATTACCATATTTATTAAAACCAGATGTCGAGTACAACCATTTTATCTTTCATAGAAAAAATTTAAAGAATTTTTTTAAATAATTTTCTTTTCTTTTTAAAACCACGTTAAAAAAAGTAAACATTTTTTTTTTTTGCTCTTAAAACATTTGTGTTCTTTCTTAAAAGTCATGTGACATTTTATTTAATGTCTTAAGCACTAAGTGTTTATCAGTAAGTAAAACTTTGCTATCTCTGCTATTTTATTCCTTTTTTTTTGTATTTGCTTATTCTAGCTTTCCTTTTAAATATTTACAGAAAAAGTTTTCTTTAAAAACAAAATTATTTTTTAACAAGTTTATTACGAGTTAAACATTTTTGCAATTTTTGTTTTTATGTGTGTCAAGTGAAAGAGTATTTGTTTGCCAGTTTATGTTTGCATGACTTATGTAATGATATGTATATTGAACCTTGGTGTAGTTTTTAAATATTTATTTAAACTTTACCGAGTTTAAAAAAATGCTAAGAAAAATAAGTTGTATAAATAATAAAACTTAATAATTGTTACCACATTAATATTTAATTTAAATAAAATAAAGTAAATTCTTTTTATGATGAACAAGCTGTTAAAGTTTAAACAAAAGCAAGTTTATTTAATTCCTAGACAGCTATCAGTTTTAATTTATTAAATCTCAGCTTGTTTTCTTTTTATTTCAACAATTTTATTTGCAAACCAGATTCGCATACAAAAGATCTTAAAAGTTTTTCTCCTGAAAGTATGCTAGATTTTTTTTACAAACTCCCTCAGCAAAATATGTCAAGTAAAATTCTACAAAAAAATATCCATTGTTTTCTATAAATATTTCTACTCAAATTTAGCATTCGAAAGTTAAATATTCTGCTTTCAGATGAAAACTTAATTTACACTTTTCTGTTTTGCCACCAAACTTTGTCAAACTATTTAAATTATAAATATTAAAAATATGAAAAATAAAATAGAAATTAATTCAATGAATTAAACTACTCATAAAACTAAGCCCCTAGATTTTATTATGAATCTTACCAGCTCCTTGGCCTACATTTGAATTAAAAGAATGAAAAACTCACTTTTGTACATTCAACCACAATAAAATAATCTAAAAATCTCAAGTGGCTTTTAAAAGCCAACACAACAATGAATAGGAAGACATCATGAAAGTGCCAGAGAAGAACTAAAGAAATGAAAAAAATTTGAAGAAGAAAATGTATTATAAAGAATGTATATCAAGGTTGTTAAGTCTATTTTATTTTTTATTTTCACTACCCACAACTGCCACTACAGGATCCACAATAATGTATTTCATTTTCACTTTCAATTTCTTTTCTCACTTAATAAGAAATTCATTTCTTTTTAATAAAAAGAATAAGTGATACAGAGTGATGGAAATAAGTTTCGTCTACAATGCAATCTAATCTTAGCCCCAAAAAAATTTAAATTTTAAACTTTAGGCTGCGGCCAATAATTTCTATAAGAAGAAGAAGAGCTTTCCTTCTCAGGCTAGCTCTGGTTTCTTTTTTCCATCAACCCTGCCAGCATAAGAGATAGAAATAACTTTTTCAATGTTAAAGTGTCTTTTGTATATTTTAATATTTGTCCCTCTGTTAAATTTTTTAACTTTCAATGTGCATGTAAGCGTTTTAAATGCAATTGCTTTTTAATTGTTTAAATGCATTCTCATGTCTGTGCTATTTTAGTCACATACTTTTTCACACATACTGCTCGCATGCATATGCATATGTGTGTCCTTTTTTAAATAAGTATTTTTGTGTGTATGTTGATCATTTTAGAATGTTCTTTGCATTTTTAACTTCCATTTCCTTTTACTCTGAAAGTAAGTATGTTTAATAAAAATAAGAAAAAAAAAAATAAAAAATTAAATAAATAAATTCACTTGCATGCTTAAGTACACTTAGAAGTTAAGCTGATTCTTAAGCTTTTATATATTTTACACTAGAATTGCATGTGTATACGAATGCATGTATGCGAGTAATTGTTAATGGTTATTCTATTTATATAAATTTGTGTGTTTTTAAGCATATGACTGTGAGCATGCACAAGCATGTATGAGCATGTCCCTGATTATAATACTGCCTTAGTTGTTGCTATTTTAATAAACATATAAAATATGCACAAAAATATAATTTGTAAACGCCCGGCAAAGCAAAAGTGATGAAGGCTAAAATTTAACTCATGTTTAAAAAAAACTTTTAAATTTTATTTTTTTTTATTTTATATGTATTTGTTTTTTAATAACCTAGCCTCTTGGCCGTAATCGGTTACAATATTCTGCTTAAGTAATATTAATAAATAACAATCAATTTATTGTGTAAAATTAATAAAAAAGAAAAATATTTAAAGTAATAACAATACTAAAAGTAGTAACAGAAGAAAATTGGCATAATTAGACCATGTACAACACTTTTTTTAATATGAAAAGGCAGTAGCAAATTCAAACTATATAATCTACGTAAAGTAAAATTAACTCTAGAAATAAGAGAATTAATATGACATTCAAAACTTAAGGCTGTGTCAAGAATCACACCAAGACATTTAAGTTTATCAACAAATTCAATAGAATTGTTATTAACTTCAACTGAAAATGTGTTAGTTTTACATCTACCAAACAACATAGCCTTAGTCTTCTCAGTATTGATCAACAGACAATTTTCAGAGACCCAAATTAGAAGTAAACCCATAGTGAAATCAATCATGTTTTGCAAAACATCAGAAAATTCCGCAGCACCTCGAAATAGGAGCTGCACATCATCTGCAAAAGAAAATGGAAGACTTATATTACTCGAAACTATATCAAAAAGATCATTCATAAACATGATAAAAAGTAATGGTCCAAGTACGGATCCCTGAGGAACTCCACTGTAAACAGGTAGCAACATCGAAGAACGACCATTGCAGAAAACATATTGCATTCTATTGGAGAGATAGGAATATATCAACTTACAAGCAGTTGACGAAAAACCATAATTTCTATGCAGTTTTTTAAACAGAAGGGAGTGCTTAATTCTATCAAACGCCTTAGAGAAGTCCAAAGATAATAATACACAGACTCCTTTTTTAGAAATATTATTTCTAATGTTGTCAGTCAGACCAAGGAGCAATGATGTTGTACTTCTGTTACATCTAAATCCATACTGACAATCGTGAAGCAAGTCATTTTCTTTAATATAGTTTACGATTTGAGTTTTTTTTTTATAATTTCCACCATCTTAGATAAGCTCGATAAAATAGATATTGGTCTAAATTCATTGCTACCAGCAATAATACATTTCTTACTTATGGGAATGATCTTCGCAACCTTCCATAACAGTGGAAAAGTAGACGTAATTAATATTGAATTAACTAAACGTAATATATGATTAGCAATAATTGGCATAACTAACTTAATAAATTTAAGAGGAAAGCCATCATATCCCACAGCACTCGACCTGATGAAATTAAAAGCATTAAACATTTCAAAAACATCCACTGAACGAAATGTGAAACCACTTTTGTTTTATTTTTGCATACAAACACATTTAGGGATTTGATAATATTATTGTCCATTTTTCAATAATTTTATTTTAATTATTTACTTTCAACTCTAGTGTAACCAGATTTATAATCTGACCCTGGAGTTAATGTCGACGTCGTTGACGCCGTTTCAACGCCGAAAAAGTTGAAACAGATTGAACTTTTACGGCGTTCCAACGCGTTGAGATTAACTGCTCTTATACAATTTCATACGATTCAACTTTTTTTTTGACATTTGACGCCGTCAACGACGTCGACATTAACTCCAGGGTGACAATTGCAACAAGAGTCTTGTATCATGTATCGATCACTAGAATTCAATTTTCGTATTGTAGTACAACAGTACAATCGAATCGATGTTGGTAAAATCACCAACTGCATTTCTTTACATTTACTTTTTTTATATTTTAAAGAAATCATCTTAAAGTTCAGTATCACTTAAGTTTTTCAGTTTTTTGTTATAGAATTCGCAGCTTAGTTTGAATTTCTGAGTTAGAACATTGAAATTTATTCAGGTTTTGTACAAAACAGCCGTCTTAAAATTTTGATTGAAATTAATTCCAATTAATATTTTTAAATAGAAAAACATTTTTAAAGTAAAAACCACAACATGTCTGAGGGTTTTAGCTATTCAACAAAAGAAAAACTTAGCTTAGTGGTGAATAAGCAGTGTGGTGAAAAGCTCACATCTTTTTTCTTACCTTTTCCCTTCACCATACTACAAGTAAATCTTACTATACGTAAAGTAATTCTAATAAAAAAATATATATTGGGGTGACGGAGAATTAAAAAACAAGATAAAATTCGGCTCGATGGCTCTTCATGGGTTAAGCGTTTTTAAAAAAAATTTTAGAATTTCCTTATAGATTTCTTCAAAAGTTTTAAAATGAAACCCACTGATATTTTAAAATATATTGTGAAAAATCTTACATTTCCATGAAAAGTTCAGAGGCTCATAACTCGGAAAATATGGCGGCGCTCCAGTTTTTTCACTTGATGTTTTTTGTTGTAATTTTTCGCTTCTCCATAGCCCCATTTTTTTTTTGTTTTTTTGGAGTAAAGTGTCTAAACTAAATTTGTTCCTATTGATATGGAAAAATCAGAGGCGTGGTGTCTTGCTAGCTGGCTCGAAGCATATGAACCCATCTTTGCGATTTTCAATAGAAAAATTTTAAAACCTATAATTGATCGATTGACGTATTGAAATATTCTCTAGCTTGTATAGTGCCTTCGCAAAGTTCGAACAGAAACACGGATGTATAGAAGGATAGAGCGACAGACGGACATCGCTTAATCAACTTTGCTTTGCATAAGAACTCAGAATATATATGTATGTATAATTTATGGGGTCGGAAATGGATATTGTAGAAATTACAAATGGAATGACAAAATTACATATACCCTTTTTTACCTGTGCTGCCCTCCAAAAAATATAAAATATATGATACTCGTAATAGAAATGTGAAATTATAGCCTGTTCAGCAATGACTCAATATTCAGTTCTTCTCAATAAAAGCTATTATTGAGCTCAATATTCCATACAAAATCTTGATAATTTATTGCGCAATAAGTGCAAAATTGTTATAATATTGAGTAGAAATTAAAATACAACACTGTTCAGAAGGAAAAATTTCGAGGTTTAAACCTCAGACACAAACCAATTGCGTCGAAACCAAGTTAAATTTTGCAATAAATCCTCAGACACAAACCTGGTGCGTCCAAACCAAACTAATTTTGTCAATACACAGAATATTGACTCAATAGAAGTGCATGTACGAACACATTATTATTATAGTTGAAGGCAGACTAGCGATTAAAAAAGGAAAGGTTTTCTTTAACGAGAGATTTCTCCAATACTAGAAACACGCACTAAAGGACAATGCAGAAAACGTGAGCATATTCCACTTGATGTGCCCTGTGCGATGTTTCTTATGGAAATTCATGTTTCATGTTTCCTTTCATATTTTAAAATATTTTCATATTTGGTTGAAAACAATCGTGGTTGTATTATGATTCGGGGAGTTCGGTTGCATAGGCTGCCGGCATGAGAAGACCGACTAATTTGGGTACTAAATGGTCCCATCGTGTTAACTCGGGGAGTTAAAAAAAATAATAAAATGCCAGCAATTGAAAATAGTGAAAATTAGTCGAATTCTTTTAATAAGCATAAAAATTTAAGTGAAGCATAAAGTAGGACTAAAGGTATGAAAATAGTATTTTGCGACTTAATCTATATTTCGTAATTCCTCTATTTATACCTTTCACCTTTTGTGGTAGAAATTTTCTACCACATTAAGTATATATATTCTGACTTCTTATGCAAAGCGAAGTAGACTGAGCGATGTCCGGCCGTGTTAGTTTGAAATCAAGTTTGTCGAGGAAAACTTTTACAAAAAAAAAATAAATAAATAATTATGTCAATCGATCAGATATAGCGTCGAAAGAGGTGCTATTGGAAATCAGCAAGATCGGTGCATGTCCTTCGAGGCAGCAGTCAAAATACCACGCCCACCTCTAATTTTTTCATGTCATTTGGAACAATGAAGTAACTCCAATCAAAAAAACAAATATATGGGTATTATTTTAAAGCTTTTGAAGAGATATTTAAGGAATTAATAACATTTTTTAAAACGCTTAACCCATTAAGAGCTGATGGCATTTTTATGTAAAATTATGTATATGAAGTATCAAATATTTTTTTAATGTTTTTTAAGTCTTGGTCACCTTGCTTTTTTGATTGGTGTTACTTCACTAAACTAGGTTTACATAGATAGTGAAGGGTATATGCATAAGATTTAACATAGCCGAATGTAGCAGTCTTACTTGTTTTACATTACTCTCTCTTCTTTTTCATACAATACATATTGAATGGATATTTCATGTATGATTACCTCTCGTCTGTACTAAAATCAACACTTGGTTACTATCCCATGTTTCATTTTCTCTTGTCTGGCGTGTATGTAACATAAGACATTTAGCTATTAAAACTAAATGAGTAATAAAAGAGTATATGCTATTAGATATTAATAGATTTATGAATAAAAACTAACTCCCAGGAACTGCTGGGTATATAAAAAAAATTAACATTAGTGTGTGCGTTTCTGCGTGAGTGTATGCCAACTTGTTACTTAAGTGAGCAGGCATAAATTTGTACTATTTTGTAGTGCTTTTTTCCCTACATTTTGCATATTATAATAAAACAAATATGTTGCATTATGATACAAATTCTAGTTATAGAATTCTAAAGCAAAGTAAAAAGTAATTCTAAATGAAAATTATTTTGTACAGGCTGTTGATTTTCAAAGCACGCGTGTGCACTTTTGCTACAAAAAAATATTGAAATGCGTAATTTTTTATTTCTCTAATTACTAAATCTGCTGTAAGTTATTGCTGTTTTATCATTATTATTATTTTTTTTTTTTTTGCTGTCGCCATTTGTAAGCAAGAGACATGTTTTTCCTGTAACTTACCTCATCTTTGCCCTTGACGACACACATTTTGGAATCATCTTCTGGCGAGTTCCATACTAATCGCTGTTGTTCTTGTAAATCATGTATACTTAGGTTGTAGACAATGTTTCTGTAAAGAGATGAATTTAGTTTTTTAAAAGAAATATTATAAAACAAGAAGAAGAGTTAATTTTTTTTAATGAGTTTTTTTTTAATTTAATTTAAACCATAAATTATAAAGATAATAATTAATAACATTACTTTTTTCAATAGTAGGGAATCAACTTCACGCGATTTTTCAACTTCCTTTAAAATTTAAGTAGTCACAACTTTATAAAAAAATACGACAAAAAAAAAATATTAAGAAATACAGTAAAGGTTACTGTTTAAGCTATTAATTTTACTTAGCTTGTTAAAGTTAGTAACGAGCTAATACCCAGACGTTATTACATACAAATAGTAAATAAAAAATAAAAAAAGTGCCAGATCTTATTATTTTAAAGGAAAATGGACGTTTTTACTCGCCTGTAAGCATAAATCGCCAATGAATAAGAAATAACTTGTGCGTTACAATAATAAAGTTTGCGCTGTTGTAAAACATGTTTACGGAGCTAAGTAATATCAAAGAAAGTATCTGAAGATGACTAAAACATATTTCAATCGACACCTTGATTTCAAACATACAGGACATTAGTGTAAAAACAAAATTGCAGGGTGGACAATCAATACCAGTTTTCATCTATGGCAAAAAATATATAATAATATAAAGCCATCTTAGTATTCAGATATTTGCAAACGTAAATACTAAAAAGCAATGCAATAAGAAATACCACTTTAAATTGTGTGCTGCTTGTACTTTTACCTTAAAGTAAACACCTGCCCAATAACAAACAAGCCAAACCTTTTCCTTTCAAATGTAAAAATGTAGGAGTGTATATAAGTGCAGATGTGTTAGGATGTGGTGGTTTACCAAAAGTTAAGACTCTGAATGCGGTAAAGAAGTAAATATATACGCAAAAAGCAGGACGTAATATAAAAAGACTAAATCAGACTCTGTAGAAGGCGAGTAACACAATTTTAGCATGAATAAATAAACATACATACGTGCATATTTATACGTTCGTTTGACTGTACTCATATTTACACAGGTATGTATGCAGAAGCAAATTAACAAATATATGTAAAGTAACAATGCTTGACTAAACAAAAAAACGTATAAATATTAATTTTATGCTTAAAATATTAATACAGAAAAAGGAAACTACGTAAAAGTAACTGTTTATCTTATACAAGATATGCAAATAATTATGAATTTATTATCTTTTAATTTATAAAATTCAGTTTGATTGTTTACATGTAGAAAAAAGGCACACAAGTTTTAGTACAAAATTTCGTGCTAAAATTTAACTGAGGCTGCCATTCCGTTTATAATTTCTACAATATCCATTTTCAACTCCATAAGGTTTATATAATCTGACTTCTTATGCATAGCAAAGTCGAATAAGCGATGTCTGTCTGTCCGCCTGTGTTCGCACTATACATACAAATAGTAAAGAAAAAAAAAGAAAAAAGCTTGCCAGATCTTTTAATTTTAAAGGGAAATGAACGTTTTTACTCGCCTGTAATCATAGTTCACCAACGACGAAGAAATAACTTTTTCGTTATAATAATAAAGTTTGCGTTGTTGTAAAACATGTATACATCAAAAAAGGTATTTTTGTATGACTAAAAAATATTTCAATCGACACCTTGATTTCAAACATATAGGACATTAATGTAAATAATCTATGGCAAAAAATATATAATAATTTAAATATATAATAATTTAAAATATATAATAATGAATTGTAAAAGTAAATACTAAAAAGCAATGCCGACTAAGAAGTGAAACACTAAAATTTTTTCAGTATTTTGTATATTAGTATTTGTGTAAAAATGACGAAATTCTATCGGATAGAGTTTCGAAAATTTGTTTTATTGAAAATAAGCAGGAGCAGTCCATGCGCTTTTAGGCAGCGGCCAAAAGAGGACGCCTGCCTCTAATTTTTACATATCTTTTTTTTCAACTTTCGTTTGTATTCCTGCAGGTGGTTGTGTTTATGATGAAAAATTAAATAAAAAAAGGTAAGAAATACAGGTGAGCTTTTCACCAGTTACTTTTTATTCACCTCTGAATTATAATAGAATCTAACACAGTAACCTTTTTATTTAGTAAGCTGGGACAACAACCCAAATCAAAACTTACAAACATGTGATTATGCATATATGAACCACACATGGACTTAAGACAAATTAAAATTATCTTCTCGATTTAAGAAAAACTTTTGGAATAAGCTACTTTTTCTATACAAGAATTTGGATTCGCAAGTAGAAGTAGTTCGTTATATTAATGTAATGTCGCACTTATAGTCCACCTAGTTAATATTCACATAGTTATGTACACGCAGAGAAAAAAATGGTTGTGATATGGTCACAATAACCATATTATGTTCTTCGTAACAACGTATAGTGTCGGAGAACAAATTGTAGTTTTTTTTTACCAAAACCTTTGTCACGATAAACATTTTTTGTTAACCTTTAACGAATATATGGTGACTGTGCACAAAAATGTGACATCGTTGGTTTAAACTTAAAAAAATTCTAACCACAACCAATTTTTTATAACTTATTAAAAATAATATAAAATATTTAACCATAATATATTATTACTAATCAAAGTATGGTTAAAAACAACAGAATAAAGTTTGTGCTAAAAAATATTTTGTTGTAGTTCTTGACCGTTTAGTAATTTTTCTGGCAGCTAAAATTTTAAATTGTTTTTTATTGTTAGAGAAAGAAAAAAAAGAAAAATTTATGTACAAAATATATAATTAAACATAATATGCAAAATATAAAAAAAAAAATAAAAAGGGAACTTTTAAAAAATAATGGAAATAAACATGTATTCACATGTTTTAAGGGCTCAAAGTATTCATCAGTTTCAAGAGATTTTACCCAAGAATGCGCTATAATAATCTTCCCTCTCGGTTACAATTTATGAACAGCTCTTTCTATCTGTGGTAAAGGGTATAAATGATGCCTTTTAACAAAAAATGTTAGTAGTTTTCCAAACCTTTATAAAAGAAGTTTACTAAGCACGTTGACTACAAATCTAGTTGGCCGTGGTTCAACACCTGCGGCAATCAAAAAATAAAATTGTTTTTTTCCCTTTTAATGGTATAAATACAAATTTAGAATTAGCATTTCAACATCCAGCCTTCTTTGTCGGTACTTCTTCATAGCATATTCGCCGTCTAAATAAAATTACTAATAAAGTGGCTGTATCTAGCTCCTTTCCCCAACTGTCTTATCACACCTTTCCTAAAGAAAGTAGCACGGTTACAAATTAAATAGGTATTAATGCCTGAAGTGCTATTTCTCTTTAAAAATAAAAGAAAATTAATAGAGCCTTTATAGTAATTTAAATATTAACTTATTGTATGGAATGCCTCTCATTATTTCACCTAATTTTAGTTTCGTCACGCTTATGTATAGATTTGTTGTTGACTTGTTTTTACTTTGCTTATGCTTGTCGTGAAAGTTCACTTTGAAATTTAATTAAAAAGTTTCTAAATCTAAGTGGTTGTTCGCAACTAAAATTTTTATCTAGAAAAAGTCCCTTTTTATTAAACGCAAATTTTTATTAAAAACAAACTTTTTTATCTTAACATCTACCTTCTGAAGGACTTTCTTTATGGTGTTTCTGCTGCTTATACTAAATAATTATTTACTATTCCTATCAGTTACGTTGCATCAGTTGTTTAAGATAATATTTTTCAACTTAATTTAAACCACGCAAATCCAACTGTCACTGGTAGTATGTGGTTAATAATAAATGAAACCCATTGTGGTGTTTATTAAAAAATTGTGGTTGACATTTGTTTAGAAACGTGTTAAGGATTTAAGGCAGCAATCTAAGCAAATCCAAACGGATAAAACAAGAAGCTGTTGGTTGAAAATTTGCTGGTGACTAGTTAAATTTTTCTCAGCGTCTATTGAATTGTTACTCTTAGATGCACAATAGGAAACTTGAAATGCAATAATAAGTTAAAAAAAGTTTATCTAAATATTGTTTTTAAGTACAGCAGATTCATTCTTAATCTCTACAAAAAAAAAATTTTTGACTGTCGTCATAAAAGCGTTTTTGTTCTCAAACTAAACATTTCTTCTAACTGTTAGTCTAGAATGATTTATTTAATCGCATCGAATCTATAATTTTAGTATTTCCTGAAAGATCTCTGCAAAAGCTCTTAAATGATACCCATATTGTTATTTTAAAAAATATATTGCCTAATCGTTCTTTTCTATGAATAGATCAGAGGCCCGTAACTCGAAAAATATGGGCGAGTGCAAATTTTTTCAATGGATGTTTCTTTATTTTTTTTTATTTCTATATCGTTCCATATATTTGTTCTTTTGATTGGAGTGACTTCACCAAACCAAACTTCTTCCAAGTGATGTGTAAAAATTAGAGGCGTCCGTGTTTTTTTTTGCCCTCTGCCTCAAAGGACATGGACCGCTCGTAATAATATTGTTACGAAAATAAGATCTGGCAGCCCCTGTTGTTGTTTCCGTATGAGCGTTGTAAGTAAGTTACTTCAACTAATGCTGTGTGTATAGAAGAATACTACAATTAGCTAACAAAAGCTAAGCAACCTCAATGGCTGCGTTGATAGAGGGGCTTGCTGTAAAACAGAAGATCGTGTGTTCGAGCCCACAATTAAAAATTAAAAAGCAGCCGTACAAACCTCCCGGAAAGGAAAAGACAATTACTGTGTGAAGCCACGGCAGATAATTCAATGGAGACGTCTATTTTAATATAAGAGTAACAGATAATTCACAAGACGCCCTTTACAATAAGACAAAGAGCTCTAGCGGTTAGCGCAGGGAATTGTAACAGTATAACAACAAAGTGTATGACAGACGTGTGTTGTGGCTATTGGATTAAAGGGGATGACTGGCTTGGATAAAAGATGTAGTGGAGTAGTCTGTGGATAGCTAAGGTTACTAAACAAGGCATCGAGTAGTTCATGTCTCGCCGGAGTAACACAGTAGTGTTGCGTGAATGGCTGCGTTTGTAATAATAACGCATGTTTAGTAAATAAATTTATTTTAAAGTACTTTCAGTAACTAAAGTAACATTCGGCTCATTCAAGGCTCTTGGTACAGATATATTTACAAACTGAAATAAAAATATAAACATTCTACATAAATTAACAGCAATAACTTAAGGGTGCACACTGGAACCTATAAAATATATGGACACAGTCGTATATACATCAGTTTTTTTGTTATAAATAACAAGAGCATTATTTAGGCGGTTGATATGAAAAAGGGACAAATACAAATAAACCAGTGATGAGAAATGTATGCTTATAATATAATGTATGGATACATATAAATTATAATAGTTTTGCTATCACCGTCTCAAAAACTATTGTCATTTGTTTTAAACAATATCTCTTCTATAATGATCATTACCAGTATAATAATCATCCGTAATATAAATTCAAATTTTATCACTAATCTGATAATGTTAGTGATGATGAATATTATTTTGTTGCCTTTTGTCCTTTTAAGTTATTTATGTGTTATTTACCCGCAGCTTGGTAAATAAGATGTTTATGCTGTTAACGTTCTTGTTATTTTACTAAATTTAGCCCATGTACATGTGTGTGTGAGTGTGTGCGTAAAAGATAGAATAATTGTTTGTGGTATTTGTAAAGCCATATTATATATAGCACAATTGTACAATATTAAGTGTTATTATAATTTAAGTTTTTACACTCAAAGAAAATGTTTTAATATTTAAAGAATATTGTTGGCAAAAAAAGTTGAAACAAAATTTATTTTAAGTAAGCTTTACAACAACAGCAAAATATTCTGTCTGAAGAGAAAAACCAATCGTTGCTTATTTCATCGCCTATAAGTATAAGCATGAGATCAAAAAATTATAACAAATTGCCATATTTTTTATATTATATGAATACAGACGTTTTAAATCGCCTGTAAATAGAAATCGCAGTTGCTAGCAGTATGGCAGTTTAAACGAAAAGTTGTGCGTGCATAATAGCCAATTGTTTATGGTTTATAGAGTCTTCAATAAAATAATAAATGTTAATAAATTGTATGTATAAAATTTAAAAAGGTCAGCAAAACTATTCAACATATTAAAGTGTTTTATTTTAAAATTTATAAAAGTTAATAATTGAATAAAACGTAAAGTATTTTATTTCAAAGTAGAACCAATTTTTTGTTTAAATAAAAAAATTAAGACAAAATAATTCAATGTTCCAAATGTTGCCAGATTAATTTTTTTCGAATTTATTTTAAAATTTATAAAAGCAAATTAATAAATAAAACATAATGTTTTTTAATTTAAAAGCAAAACAAATTTTTGGTTTAAATAAAAAATTAATGCATAATAATAAAATATTTCAAATGTTGCCAGATAATTTTTTTCAAGCAGCATTTATATATATTACATGTTACTAACACTGATAGAAATTTGAAACAAAGTGGTGTGACAAAAAAGCTTACTTTATAGTGAAAAAATTTATCTGCCTTTGGTCAGCACATCACTGATGTTATATTATTAAGGTTCGGCAGGCAAAGTAGAAGTTCATTTAATGCAATGTGCGAAAGTAGCCCTAATTATACGGTAACTCAGTGTTGCATCTGTGCCTAATGTTTGTCGTTTTAAGCCAATGATGAACTTGTTCATTCTGCCTTTGTTTTGCCTTGATTGTTTCTTGATAATTACTTTTTGTTGCTCATGCGTCGTCAAGGCCATCTATAAGAGGAAAGCTTTTCATGGTTTTCCCTTCTATTCGTTCATTTTAGGCAAAGATATTGCCTGTGACGGGTACTTCTAATTGATTATTTTGATATGTACTTTGTTAGTAACTGCGGGTCAGAAGTAAAGATATTAATTTTTTTTTTTTAGTTTATCAGGTTCAATCAAAGACTTAAAATGTATACTAAGCCCGTCAGGAGTTATTTCTGTACTATGACAGATAGATAGGTCTACAATAGGATTAAATGAGGTCTACCTCTAAAAAAAATTTAAAAACATGACCAAGTGCATGGATAAGTACTTGGTCGCTCACAGTTGCTTTGGTAGAAGCATATTATCTATGCACTGATATGTAACGTCACATAATCTACTCTGATCTTTTTCCCATTTGTTTGTTTTATGCAACTACCGTAAAGGGATATTAACATCGAAGCAAATCTAACTCGTCTGGCAACTACATAGGGATGACTAATCGGTAAACAATAATATTTTGTAATAAGTTTCATGTTGTAAGAATGTTTTGCTTAAAAATATGTCCCGAAATCTTAGGCATCACTAAAAGTAACAAAAGTTTTAAAAGAATAAGCATTTTCTTGATTTTAAATTCACCAAAATTTATTCAAGTGTAAGTTTCTATACATGTTTCTATACATGTTTGTATATATATTTAATGTATATAAATAAGTTTGTATGTAAATTATTGGTTTTTGTTTAAGTGCTGCCTTTTCTATTCGCTGTGACCAACTTTAGCTATAAATTTATGTTTATTTGTTGCTTTAATGGTTCTTCTTCTTCTTCTTGTTGTTTTAGTTATTAATTTTATTAAGTCTTGAGTAGTGTTCGTGTTTAAAGAATTGGGTTACCGCCACATTATAATGCTTCCGTTAATTTCCTTCTACTTATTTTACATCGGAATTGTTTGTTCGGTCGCTTGGATGGCTTTCAAGTTATTTTTTTGGTTAAGGAGTAATGGTCAAGTAATAAATTATGCCAAAACAATAATAACAACAACTTAATACTAATAACACTAACAACAAATTAACAAAGTTTAAATTGTATCTTGTTGTTAAGGAACGCAATATTGTTGCAAGTTACAAGAAGTGAAATATTTTTTAAGATTTTGGTAGCAGAAGAATTAATTTATAACAAGTATACTCTTAAAATATCTTTATTTTTCTTAAAAAGGTTTTTTAATTCTTGTTTCTTTTCCTGCTTTTAAGTTTAGACGTCAAAGGCAAATTACCATTTAAGTGAAAGTACGTTTTTAAGGATTGGTGCTCTATTATATCCGCTATGCATGTTAGCTCGTCCGGAACACTGAATAAACCGTACATCCACTGCAAACGGCATATTCTTTCAAAAATATTACACTTAGCCATAATAGCGTGCAAGAAAATCGTCACTGTGTCACGCACTTAAGCTGGGACAGAACTGAAAGAGGTAAGAGTGTTATATTGGAATCTTATATACCCTTCGCCATATGTGTATAACCATATAAAACGTGAAAGGTTGCAAGAAAATGAAATGTCGGTATGAAGAATACGTAAAAAGAGTGCAGTCAGCGCCGGTATAAGAACAGTGCACCATACCTAGTCCGACGAACGGATAAACGAGTTTATCCTAGCAAAATCGCAGATAAGATAAGATAAGACCATGTAGTCTCTGACTGTCGAAAATGGCCGCTCTATTCCCAGAAAGAGCTGGACAATGGCAGAGCAGATACTTCACCGTTTCTTCCTCCTCCTCATCCAGACATCTTCTACAGTAGTCATGATGCGGAAGATTCAGTCTCCTAGCATGGGTACCAATGACACAGTGCCCTGTCAGCGCAGCCACCAGTGTACCCAGCTGCCCTCGAGGAAACCTCAGTAGATTTACGGATCTCCCACTATCATACTGAGGCCGCAATGTTCTCGAGACTGTGCAGGTGACCTCTTCAGACCATCTAGACTGCGCGGCCCTTAAGAGTTGCTGCTGAAATAAAGTCTTACAGAAGCTTAACGGGACTCCCACCAGTGGATCTATCTCCCGGTCTCTCATCCGAGTTTCAGATCTAGCGAGTTCGTGCGCGACTATGTTTCCGGGTATGCCCGAGTGAGCCGACACCCAAAATAGTTATAGGTTGGAATGTCTCGCCATCTCGTCCAGAGATATCCGGCATTCACGAACCAATCTGGATGTCGTATAGACACCCGATAAGGAGTTAATCGCGGCCTTGCTGTCAGTACAGATCCGGATATCCTCTCCGTATATCCTGTGATACCTCATCAAGCAAGCCTAAATCGAATGGAAAATAGCTGGGTTTGGATTGAATGAAATGTTTTTGAAAGAGGAAAATAGTTAGAGGCGATAGAACCTTTAAAGAATGCAATAACAGAAGCATGGAGTTTAATTTAGATAATTACTTAAACTAATTATACAAGTCGATGCCAAATCGCATTATCGAGGTTATTTCTAAAAATGGTGGCAACACTCATTACGAATTGAATGCTAAAAAAAAATAACCTTCATTTTTATAACCTAAAGTTTTAAAATGAATTACAGTTTGCTTAGTTTTAAAAAATTCCTTATTTAAGTGACACACGAAAAAGTACCACAGAAATACATGTCTTTAAATAAACGCACAGTTTTAGTATCATCAAATAATGTATGTTTTTTATTTCTTTAGGAAACTAAAGCCAACACCTTACAATATAGCCAAATTGTAAGGTGTTGGCATTAAAATTTAGGAGCAGTGCTGCCACAACCAAAAAATTTTTACAACCAAAATTTGCTTTAAAAGTTACCAAATGAGACAAAAAAAACCAAATTTCAATATGTAGTATTTATATTAAATAACATTTAAAATTGATACATTATTAGAATGTAACTGATTTGATTTAAATTCAGTTAATGATAATAATAACAAAAATAAACTTTTTTTTACCTACATATGTATGTAATAAGTAACGATTGTACACGTATGTTTAAAAAAATAAAAGTTTGTTTAAAACAAAGTAAACAAAACTTGCAGTTTACAGTATAATAGTTTGAGACCATAGATTTACTTATTAAAAGTACATTGCATTTTGAAGTGAAATTTCACATTTAGCAAAATTAAAAGCTGTTGACAGTGTTGTAAAAGAAAAGTATTATTAGCAAGTGAGTAGCAATAAAGGCGAATTCATAACAGGTGGCTGCACTAGCGATTTTAGTCACAGCTATTTTATTTTCAGTTGTCTTGGTAGCAATTCGAAAAATTGAAGAATATTAAAGCTTAAAAAGTATAACATAAAAAATATGTACATGTGTATTATTATTTTGGAGAAAAAATAACCAAAATGAGAAAAATATTCACATCTCCACATTAAAGAAAAAAATAACCACTTTTGGTTAGAAATAACCAAAAACGGCAGCCCTGTTTAGGAGATAACTGAATTAAATTTAAAAAATGTGATTCCTTATTAAAGTGGCAGGCATTACAATTAAGTTTTCTATTCTAAACTAGCGGCGAAAATTTCAAGTTTTGCTCAAGGTAGTTATCTCAGCTAATTGTGGTGAATAAATAGGAAGAGGTATTTACGAATGGTTAAGTTTTAAGGGCCGATATTGAACGTGAACCATACCTAAACGTAAAGTTTTTTCTGTGAAGCGTTACATTTATTCAGGCTTATTATAAAAGTGTGCTGTCAAATCCAAATCGATATCGTGCACTTCGTGTTTAATCGTGCAAATCTGCGTACAATTGGAAAAATCGCAAAAATTTGAGCCAGCCGGGTCTGTAGAAGATGTGAAAATCCCAATACATACTCATACTGCAGAAAATATTGCTGCTGTTCGCGATAGTATTGCTGAAGACCCATCCACCTCAACTCGTCGTCGCGCGCAACAATCGCACCTCATGCTTATCGTTGATGAACATTATGCATAAAGACTTGCATTTACATGCTTCCAAAGTGCAATTGATTCAAGAACTAAAGCCTCTTGATCACTCCAAAAGTCTTCATTGGTCATACTAGTGGCAAGAAATGGCAACAGTCGAACATATTCAGTTATGATGTACATTTTCACCTCAGTGGATTTGTCTATAAGCAGAATTGGGCGAATTGTAATTCAAGAGTGATTGCCGAAAAATCAATGCACTCACAAAGAGTGACTGTTAGGTACGATTTATGAGCTAGCGGCATCATCGTACCGTATTTTTTCCAAAATAAGGCCGGTAGCTATCGTGAGACGATAACAACTTTTATGTCCCGGATAGGAAGACATGGTTGTGGATGATATGTGGTTTCAACAGAACACTGCCACTTGCCATGCGACAAATTCAAAGGCCATGTTATATCACGTAGTGGTGATGTCAGTTGGCCGCAAAGATCACGTGACTTGGCACCATTGACCGTCATTTCTTTGGGCTTATTTGAAAGAAAAGGTATACGTCGATAAGCCAGCAATAGCTCATGAGCTAAAGGATGAGATAATTCAGCACTTTAACGGAATAGAACCTCAGCGTCATCGAAAACTTAGAGCATTTGGCCGATATTTTGTTCCATACATAATTGAGCTACTTTAAATAATATTTAAAAAAAAAGAAATGACAATAATTCCCTAAATAATTCGTGTTGTATTCAAAATCAACATCGTCCCAATAAATTTAACCACCCTTTATAATAAAATTTTAATAAAATTATTTATTCACTTTCTAAAAAATAACTTAAATAAATATTTAAAAATTTTTTTATATACTTAAATGCTATTTTAATAATAGAAATGAATTTAGACGTATAAAATAAAATATTAGATATAAATCCACCAACGTCACCGGAGTTGATTTATGTTTTTTCTCAGAAAACGGAGATTAGTTTATTTTCAAAAATTTTGTTGTTATCAGCGAACAAAATAAAAGTAAGTTCATCCAGCTCCTTGCTCTTCAGTTACTCGTATCGCCAATTTTATAATTTTTTTCTATAAATTTCATATAAATAGAAATTTCCAGCTTTTTAAACAGTTGACTTGTTGTGGACACGTTGATAAAAAGTGACAGACTTTGTAAGTTTGCTGTTTGCAATGTCATTTATTATTTCGTTCGCTGCCAATTGTTAGAATTTCTAGTTTATTGGTTGTTGTTGTTTGTTCTAATTCAAACATGTCATCTCCACAAAACTAAAGCCAGCATATGTCTTAATTTCACTAACTGCCTACAAAAATTTATTTATTTTTGCCAATATGCAAAAAGAAAACATCAAAACCATATGACCGTCTGTCATTCATTTAGTAGAATGTCTGTTTTTTAGTTAGTCATTCAACCCAGCTATTTATTGAAGTGAGTTTAAATCGACAGCAAACAAACAATGCAAAAAAACAAAAACAATATCCATTTTGGTTGCAGGGTAAAACTAAAAATAATATTAAAAACCAAGTTTGCTGCTGCCTGGCATTTGCATCAAGGAAAAAAATCCTCTAACTCTTTCTTGATTCACATTGTAAAAAAAGGTGAACAAATAAAATATTTTGGTTTAAAGATACGGATGGATTGATGGTGTTGGTGATGGCAATACACTTAAGTTTATTTTTAATCTGAGCCAAAATAAATAGAAAAACAAAATGATTTTATTTTATTTTTGTTTTCTATAAACCTGCCTGCCTGCCTGCCTTTATTTGCTGTTACAGAAATTCAAGGAAAAAAATTTTGGAATATTTTTGTGGAAAACTTTTTTCATTAGAATAAAATTGCATTGAATTAAAGTAATAACGAGGGTTGAAATATTACGTTTCTAAAATTATTTTGCATAACAAGGAAAGAACAGCATGGTCTTCTCTCTAGGCCGTTATCCTTTGTTTCAATATCTTCTTAAAACCTAAACTATAGAGCTTTTCAAAATAAAGATTACGATGAGAAAAAAAGTACCAACCGAATCTGGTGAATACCCAGAAAGAAACTGATGTTTACTGTACCGTCAATTTAATCCTCTTATTTCGATTTTATCTGTCAGGCTATCAACTAGAGGATTCTACAACAAGCAAAAAAAGATCTTTTAATACCTAGAGACAGTTCAGAATAAATAGAAAATCTTTACTTTTAATCCCATTAGGTTATAACAAATACCAAAATAATAATCATACAGAAAATTTGTCGCGTCTTTTCACAATAGTTCACTACGAGTAATCAGTCAAGAAGTGCGTAAGGGACCTCGTTTTTGTAAAATCGTATTCTCCTCAGAAGATCAATAACTCTAGAGCCAGATATATCGCACAGGTCAGTTGGTATTTAATTACCCAGGACGCCATAATCGCTGTCTAACCTTTCTTTTCATTATAGGTGAGACAATGTTTATTAAAATGAAAATCTAGTTGTCAATTATTTCCTTAATAACGGATCGTCATTAACACTGCTAAAAATTTGGAAAATGGAAATGGTCAGATAGAGACTCTATAGTATATCTCGGCACTGTGACGCACACTAAATGACAGAAAACTGTTTTATACTGGCTGATAAGAAAAGACGTAGTAAGCTAAAATTTTACAATTATTTTTAAAAACTAGTTGGGCCCGGTCTGCGTTGCTGGCTCCATCTGTCGGTCAATCCCCAATCCACACAAAAACACATCTCACGAACCGTGGATACATATAAACTTTAGTCGAAATCGATGATATAGGTCTTAAGTTACCGGGCACAAACACCAAAAAAGGAAATTTCGGGCACTGCTGGCGACCCATAGGGTATAAATATAAATTTTGGTTAAAATCGGTGCAGTAGTTCTTGAATTACGGTGCAAAAACCAAAAAAAAAACTCAATATTCCGCCATCTGTCGGACGAACTAACTACACAGAAACACTCCTCATGGCCCATAGAGCATGCGTATACAATTTGGTCAACATTATTCCAGCAGTTTTTGAGTTTATCGATCACTAACATACACGTATATATAGAGATATGGATATTTAAATTTTGTAGAGTAATGAATTATAATAATAAAGGCCTTTGAGACTGATTGAAATAAATTTATAGGAAGACCTTCACCTCTATATTCCTTTGCTGGGCCACCATGAAATTTTTCATGCAACTAGTATGCAATTTTTGTTTGGAGGTGAAGCAAGACGGGTAAGCAATATGGCATGGATGGATTTTTAAGGGAATGTTATTGTTGCTATATTTTCTTTAACCCTTATCGGTCGTAAGTCACCTCTGACGTGACAACAGTACTTTTCTGCAACGGTCGTATGGCACGTGTGAAGTGACAAGGCGAATTATGTCGAAACATACTGTCTATTGATGAGATTTGTTTTTAAAATGCATTCATTTCTTCAATTTACCGTTACCATTTGAAAATACAGACATGTAGTAGTTGTACAAAAAATAAATAATTTGTAACAAAACTGAAAAGAAATGAATATAAATGTATAATAACATACTATTGTTTTTTTTCATATTTGTTAAAAATAACTACAACCTGGTGAGAATCAAACGTGTGAAAAGTCGCGTCCGATAAGGGTTAATATAACGCATATCGCTGAAGCTTAAAAAGAGAATTTAAAAAAATTGCTCAAAGAAATGGCATGGTATAAATATGGACTAAAGCAAAAATGCTTTTACCTACTCTAAAAATAAAGGTACATTTAGCCGACCGTAAATGTAGAAATGTAAATGTAGATGTGTCAGCTGATCATTTTTGATATACGAAAAGCTATGCAAATGCTTAGCCGACTGAAATGTCACTTAGCCGTAACGTTTGAACCTGCTGAAAATAGAATTTCAATACAAGGTTACGTGACAGAAGTAGCCAGTGATGGTAAATACTATCATACATTGAAGTGTAGTACAATATCCCTTTTCAAGTACTTATTTGTGCTTATTTACTAAAACTTTGAAGTTGTTAAATTTTATTACAAACAAATTAATTTAAATAAATTATGAAGTTTTCTTTTCAAAATTAAATATGTAATATAAGCAATGTTTTGTGTAATCGTTAGGCTGAGCATAATTTATGCAAATGTTATATTTTTCGTTATTAAAATAAAATATTATTTTTAGTACGATTGAAATATTTACGTACTTTTTACATAAAATTGCAAAGTGGCCATCATTGGTTTGAACAGCTGTGTGTTTTTATTTATTTATAAACTGAAATACAGAAAAAAAATAATGGACGACAAAAAATTAATGATTCTTGTTTAGGCAAATAATTGTCTTTACAATGAACATTCTCTAGGATATTAGAATGCAGAAAAAATGACATAAACGCAAGAAGTTTAAACTAATAAACAAATCTGCGGTATTCATTATAATTTAAAAGCATACACAAAATAAAATATAAGACAAAACACAACAAAGTTTTATTTAATTTTTTGCTTATGTCAAAAACACATGACACGTTTTTACACATTCTATAAGCACAACTACATTTACATTTACAGTACAGCTACATTTACATTACATTTACGATTTCAACAGTCGGCTAATTCTGCCTTAAAGTTCTTTGTCGTATAATTTCTTCGTAGCGATAAGGCCATATATTGATAGCATTCTCTTTATAGCTCCGTTTTCTTCAAGAACGTTTTTTAATCATGAAGAATTTCGTAAATTCCTCAGTTAGAACATGATCACCTCATTTAGAGATCCATTATGATGCTCGCGTTCGCAGCTCTAAAGAAAATAATTACCTCTAGACCAGGATTTTATATCGAATTGACTTTATATCTTTGATCTGATAAAATCGGTAGCTTTATAATATATTGCTTACAAGTGTTTGATAGCATTAGGTTAAAGCATTTAAACTAAAGACACTTGGGACTTTTTCATTACCATTGAAATTTCATTGGCATTGTTTGAAATAACAACAATGAAAAAATAACTACCATTTAATGCTTATTATTTTGTTTATTTAATGGTAATGACATTTTAATGAAAATATTGAATTAATAATTACAACTTAAAAAAAAGCTAATGAAATCGTCAATTGTTTGTTTCATTAATTTACAGCTCCCATGTATTAAACTAAACATATTCACCCTTATTCTAGTTGTCGGCGTCGTCACATATCAATGTTGATATGTGTCGACGCATTCGGTTTTTAAGTCTACTTGTCGTTATTGATACTTATTGATTACTGCTTAAAGATTTTTTGTATTCTATAACAAATGTGACGACTATATTGTATTGACGTGACTTTGCTTTTTGTTGACGCCTTCTTCCATAACGACTGGAAGTGACTTAAACAAAACATAACATTAAAAATATAAAAAAATTAAGGTTACAAACGCCTATCAATTTGACAAATTGAAAAATTTTTCGCAGGAGCACTGTTCCATGCAATTTTGAAGAAAAATGGGAAGAAATTGGAAAAATTCTTAATTCTCTTGGTCAGCCTAAAAAATTAACAGATGGATGGCAAAAGGTAAGAAAATAAAGGATCAAATAGGGATTTATAAAAAAGTTTGTAAAAATTATATTTAAGGTATGGCGAAATTTAAAATTCAAAGTGAAAAAAGATGGTTGCTAATAAGGCGGAGTGTAAAGAAACTGGCGGCGGAATTTTTAAACACTTTTCACTCAGTCCGCTGGAAGAAGCTGTGGCAAACCTTCTTAACTACCAGAAGCATTTAAATCCTGAAGAAGCAGTTCAAGAAGCTCAAATGGTTGACATGGGAAACGATTCTAATGACATGGAACTTGCTGAAGTTAAATTTGAAGTTAAAAGTAGCTAAATAGAAAGGAAAAAAACACCATGCGATAATCAAACTGATTTACTGCAGAAGCACAGCCAGGAACCAGGCCAAATTAAAAATGTTGCAATTCTGCCTAAGAAGTTTTTTTCAACAAAGGTTTTTGTTTTTTCGAGCTTTCATCATAAATAAAATCAATATTTTCTTCACTTATAGAAAACATTTTACCATAAAAGTATCAAACACAATTAAAATTTAACAAAAAACATTGCATAAAAATCGATAAACCGTCGACGTCGTCACAGGAATTTATAAAATGCAAAATTTATATTGAATTGACGCCGACATTGATCGGAAGTGATATTGATATTAAAAAGACGACGACGACGATGCCGACAACTGGAATAAGTGGGATTATGTTACCAATTTCGATAACTGTCAAGCGTTGACAGGAACAAGAAAAGTGTGGCTACATTTAAATATTGAAATTAATATTTTTGGTATTGAAAAGGTCAAAGATAACCTAAATTGTAAACTGCCTATGTTTACTGGTATTTTTGTACTTATCTTTCACAAGTGTTGTTGTTGTAGCACCATCCTCGTTTATTTTTTAATAAATTTTTTTGTTATCTAGTCATTCGGTAAGAAAAAGTATTATTGAGAAAATAAAAAAAAAAAACACAGAAACTTCTATATTAAATTAAGAATTCGTTAAGACCTGCATGTGGTGAAATAAAACATTATTAAAATGGCAAATTGCCATAAATATTTACTATTTTACTAGATATTCATACTCCAGATATTCATGCATCATTACGTTTGCATACGGAATAGTAACAGCATGCCAAAGTAGGTCATTATTTGAACATTTTCGAGTAAAACTATTCAGGAAAATACGTTTTAATTTTAAAATATTTTTCCTTTCAATTTTTGTTCACTTTTTTATTTCTTTTGTTAGAGAAGGTGTAGGCACTTGGAATTTTTTATATCTTAATTTTAACAGTTTATTTTAAGCAAAAATTGAATGTGACGTCCTGTGGAAATTTTGGAAGTGGTTTGTAAGAGGAGGAGAGGTTTGTCAGTATAAGGTAGCAGGTTTATAAGATTCTATTCAGGTCATCGTGTTATTGTCAACAAAGTCTTCCAATATCTTCCATCTGGCCCTAAAGTTTAGGAACAGCTCTTTTTTTTCTTCTTTAGGAATATTGTCTGATATGAAAACCGTATCACAATACTTCCGAATAACTTTATAGGCTAAACTTCGTAGATCATAATTCCTTTTTTTTTTGGAATCAAAGCTTTGCCACCTTTTCAAAAAGTGCAATCCCTCAAAGAGGGGTTTAAGAAGGAATGTTATAAATCAAAAAAGTTTTTTTTTTTAAGAACTTGTAAATATATTTCAAAATAATTAAATTTACAATAGAACACAAGTAACCCACTTTAGCATGTTTAGTATGGCTTCCAAACAGAAATGCATAAATTACTTCTATTAATATAAACTATAAGGGACACGATATGACAGTTAGCATCGTGCTGGTTTCAACTCTTCGTTTCTTTTAAATTTTATACAGAGTCAACACGTTTCTATATATTTCTTTGCTATCTCTTTACTTAAAAATAATTTTTTTTTACATTTTTTGCAGGTTGTAAAATAAAAACGTTACGTTTTTCATACAGATTGGATATTTGTAGCTATCCTAAAATAGATGAGAGAGAAGACAGGTGGTGAAAGGAGATAGATATAGCCATTTTATTAATTATTTTACTTCGCCGGCGAATATGCTGTGAAGAAGTACCGACAAAGGAGGCTGAATATGTATATATACCATTAGATTAGATCTGAATATGTATATATACCATTAAACAGAAAAAAAATTTTTTTATTTTTTGACTGCCGCAAGGGCACCCGGTTTGTAGTCAACATGCTTACCACCTTGACTACAGCAGCCTTGTTTGTCGAACGAAATTCTTGGTATAATCACCGTTGACTTCAAAGAAGTTTCCAGCAGAGTTTTTTATAAAACAGCACTCCAAAATCAACACCAAACGGTCACTTACAGTGGATGCAATAACGTGCGAGTCTTCCGGCTAAGTTTGATGTCTGAGTGGAGCTTATAGAAGGCCCTAACTGAGAATCCAAGTGAATGGTCGTTGGTCTTTGTGCCAAATTTCCACTTTCAACCCCAGCAGCCACATTCTCTTCGGAGTATCCACTACGACAACATGGATCATGAGTTTTGTTCACTAGCAAGCCGTTCTGCAAGAACTTTTTGCGAAAACTTACTTACAACAGTCGCTTCACTTCGCACAGTTTCGCCAACACAGGCATTAAAACACAACCTTTCTCAAACGTAGAGCGACTCAATTTGGAAAGCAAAAGTATAATGAAAGTCAGACAGAAAAAACTGTTGAGTGTCAAAATTATAGCATTAAATAAGAAATCCGAAAAAAGACTTAAAAAAACCTGCTGGTTAAGCTTTTTCTGAGCATGTATGCTCACGCCGTGACTCCTATTTATATGGCACTTAAAAATTTGTATGCGAGCTGTAAATATAAGAGCTCTTAGCGACAAAAAACTGTAAAAAAGGGTATTTTTTATATAAATAAAAAGCTTTTTAAGATGAACCAGCTTTGTGGAAAAATGCTCTCATTTCTGAAGGCTTTTGGATGGAAAATTATTGTTTTGTGTACTTCCTGTGAGCGTAAAAGCTCCGAAAAATTAGTTAGTAAAATTTCCTATCTTATACATATTGTTTGCTGGGTAACTCCTTTTAAAAGAGATAGTTGTATTTGGGTTACAATTAGGGTTGTCAGATTTTTTTTGATGATATTCGGCAAAATCAATGTTAAAAATTGCAAAAATCGCCAAAACGATTTCTTTGATTAAAATAATACATTTTTTGATAACCACATTTGGAAAGATAAATTAAATACTCTTCAAGATATATAAAAATCGCCAAATATTTTTAAGTCGCAAAAACTCGTCACATCGCACATAGGGTTATTTTGCCAATCTAGCCGGAAATTACTTTTTTTAGCTTATACTAATAATATAATTATTATGCAGTTAAAACTAGCAATTAAGAAAATCGGACCAAGGAGAAAAAAGTTACCCTTAGGAGAATTAATCCTACCTGTGAAAAATTTTCCGTCATTTTCTTTAGTAAATTAAAGTTTTAAGGTCGAAGAATGTTTAAAACTCAAAGTTGGACCCGAGAGATTCTAAAATGCCATTTTATACCCACCCATTTTTGTGGGCGTTTAATATTAAATCAAATGGACTAAATACAGAATAAAAAATTTTAATTTTTTTTTACCAATTTCCTAAAAATATTCATTATTAAGCTTTCCAATGCCTTACCAATTACCTTACCCCGCCTCCCAAGAATATTGTAAAAAAAAATATTTTTGTAATTTGTTATTTTATAGTATTTTTTTTATCTGAAAATAATTAATTTATTCATAGTTATAACTTATTTATGATTGTAATGGTAAATTTTTTTTCTATAGTATAAAAGTAGAGATCGTAGACTTTATAGTGATTTGTAACATTTTTAGGATCGCGGTGGGGATCACTATGGAAAACCTTTTCACTTTATTTTTATAAGAAATTTTACAAACACAATCCTTTCTGTAATTTCGAAGAAAACATTTTAGCATAAAAATTTAACAAAAAAAAAAAAAATTCTAAAAATTAGTATAAGTAGCTGCAAATATAGCCTCTCACAGAAAAAAAATCTTTAATCGTTTAGCCACACGAAAATATATTGCCAACCTCTCAAAGTCTTATAAAGTCAATAAAAATGAGTTATCCAACTTTTCTGATTTTAACAGTGTCTTAAAACGACAAAGCTCCAGCAATAGCTTTAAAAATTCACTATACGATTCAGAATTTTGCTATCTATTTAGCTGCGTACTTAAATTTTTACATTTTTCAAAATAAATTTTTGGCCTAATGTCCGGCTAGATTGGCAAAATTGCCTACAATTTGTCCATACCTTCTTTTCAACTTTCATTTATATTCCTTATAATAAAGAAAATGAAACTTGGTAAGTGGTATAAAAAATTTGGCATAAGCGAATAAAGCATTCTTAATTCTATTTAATTTGTCTTAAACTCCGTGATTCATAAAACAACCCCCATACGACGACTGCTTTTGAGTAGCAACAAAACAAAAGAAAGATTGTAAACATTTGTACAAACAAGGGAACATCGAAAAGGTAATATGAATATCAACAAGAAACATTGCTAAACATTTAGTAGAACAATATCATGCTCTCTTTAATGTTTCCTCGTGTATATCTAGCGTTATAAACTTGTTTTATTAGCGATTATTTGGAGTTTCTGGTTGTTGTACGGAGCACACTTTAATTCATTAGTTTTTTACAAGTTTTTCAATATAATCGTTCACTAAACATAATAAGTGAAAGCTTCTGGAAATCAGAACAAAAATCATGAAATTTTAAAGTGACAAACATAACAAGAAATACACACGAACAACTTTCTTTTTAAGGTCGGTTAAAAATGATGCACTTTGCCTGGGTTTTGATATCCTGAATATAAGTATACACTGTTTTACAAGTCTATTATTTTATTTTATTTTATTTTAACTTAAATTTTAAATGTTAAACAAAAGTTTATTGAACCCAAATAGAGACTATTTTTATGTAAACGGAAAAACAATTGTTCTAAAGAAAACCTATACATAAATATGATAAAACTGTAACAGGGTCATTTCTGTACATGAAATATTTTTTTTTTTAATTTTGTCCAGATTTACACTATGCAACTTTTTTAGGCATTTTTTTCTTAATTTTCTATTTAAGTTACAGCGTTATACGTTATCTTAAAGTAAACATTAGCAACAGTACCATCCCCTCAAAACTCAAGCAATACCATATTGTTTACTTCTCCTGCTTCACCAACAAACAAAAGTTTCATGCTATTTTCATGAAAAATTGCATTGTGTAAATGCCGTATTTGTTGTTGGTGTAGAGTAATTGATATGGAATACAAAACATCCCTTTTTTATTTTTTTCTGTTGCTCCGTCTGTCTATCTGTTCGCATCACGTAAAAACTGCTGGATTTTAATAAAATTTTGTAAGGTGAAAATATAGAATACTTTTTTTCGTAAAAATAAGTACTTCGTAGAGAAACTAGAGGTGCAAAGCGGCTTCATCAATTTTGTCCGGACAAACTTTTTGTTCGAGCAACATCTTTTTATAAGTAGTTACATTTCTCTCAGAGAGTGAGAGAAGTGATTTCGTTTAAACAACTCTCAGCTTGATTTGGTTTAATTTTAATTTTTGTCCGGACAAAATTAAACTGAGTTGCCACTAAATAAATTTAAAAAAAGGGAAATTGCAGGCTTAAATCTAGTTTAAGGACGCAGCTCAAAAATGAAAAAAAAAGTTGTCCATGAGGTGTAAAATGTAATTTTAAGCATAAAATGTCAAGTGAAAAATTTGAGGCTGACACTTAGTTTCAGAGTTACGGACCTCGAAATTATCATGTACAATATGACACATATCGAGTATTTAATGGCTGAATGAGACAATATGGGTGTCATTGGAAAGGTAATTTCAATATCAATTTAATCGAGAAGGAAAAGAATTAAAAACCTTTAGGAAAAAAAATTTTTTTATATAGACAATATATCAGACAATATATAGACAATATAAAGACTATATGAAAAAAATATTTAGCAGAAAAAAGATTTGGCAGAAAATCTTTAGTAAGCGAAGCCGGTGTTTTTCCTACCAGGAGAAAATTACTGCGCACGGCCGGAGGCCTTTTACATCCTCTGGATTTTTATTTTGTTGTATTGCCGCTAAAGTAAATTTATTTTATCAATTTATGTTTATATGAAAAACAAAATTTTTTTTTGGCTCGACCCTGTTTGCACAACTCTATCCACTTTTAGTAAGGACCGTTATTTTGCGAAATAATAAAACTAAAAACTTTGATGATTTTCTGCCTGGCTCACTGTTTAAAAAGAAAATTTATTTGTTTAAGACGGCAATTTTGCGAAAGAAATTTTCTTTCGAAATAGTGGGACAGGCAGATCGTTTTTATTATTTAAATCCAACTGTAATAACTAATAAGTATACTAACTATTTATGTAACATATTTTAAAAATTCTAATTCTAGAATAAATCTAATTGTTGTAATTGTAGTCAAAATGACCGAACTTTTCGTAGTTTTGTTCCTGATACTTTTCGAAAGTGTCTTCGTGGTAAATCTTAACATTCGTGAATAACATGTTGGGTCCGAAAAATTCATGTTCATCAATTTTACGCTCAAATGGATAACCAAAACGGTTATCGTCGATATAGCTTGCATCAGCTCCAATACCGCAAATATAATCGTTGGTAGAGGAAGATTCCTCAGAGGCGATGTAGGGTGAGATGTAGAAAAAGAATTGCATGGGCATACCTTTGGGCCAACCGCGCGGCAAGATTAAGCGGTCGGGAAAGCCACATTGGGGTTTGGTGATATTTAAGGGATAGTCGTATTTACCTTCCAAGGCTAGCATAACACGCTTGTACATTTCAGTGTAACTGATACGATCTTTACTTATCCAATGCAAGTCGTTAGAACTGTAATTAAATACATTGACGCCAGCTTCAAGGTTATAGATGAAGATTTCAAAATGCAAAAAGTTTAAATGGTTTTTAGTTAAGGGAATAACTCGGCCAAATTCATCATATTTAGGACCCAAGAATATGTGAATAATAGCCTTTTGTTTCTTATCAGATTCAATGGTAAATTTAAAGTTAAAGGGTTTGTGATTCAAGCGCATTTGACGGGCCAACAAAGTTTTGTCCCAAACGAATTTACCTTTGACGAAGTTCATCTTCTCTTTCAACAAATTGGTGACATCAATGTCAGCTAAATCGAAATAGGTAACCAGCTTGCTAACCGTAACGTTCTTAATAGTAACACCAGGAAACAGCAGTTCTTTGTGAGTGTAAGGTTTAAGATGATAATTGAAGTTGACGTAGGCAGAAACATAGTTTTTAATCAACGCATAATAGAGAGGATCACGTATCATGGTTTCGAAGTTCAGGATAGTATTAGGAAGGACTTCGTTTTCAGTGGTGTCCACATCAGCTAAGTGCATATGAGCAATCACATTCCAGTATTTAAAGAGGCTTTTGTCATTGGCATCAACATTGCCTTGTAAAATATTGCCAATGTATTCAATGGATTCAGGTTTTCGCAAATCAATAGTCTTGCCATCAGATGCATTATAGAAACCGTTAATGAGGATTTCGTTAAAACGGTTAAAAAATTCCTGTATCTTTTCATGTTTGCCGTAGTTTTCACGGTTAGAAAAACCAACACCATTGTGGTAAATTAACTGAGGATGGTAGCCGTCTTCGTTGTTATTCATTAAGGAAAATTCGGGAATTTCACTGTAGCCATGAGACAACCGTTCCATACGATAACGAACCAAAAGTACATTGAGTACATGTAACCAGTATTCACCACGATGTTTCTTTTGCAAGGTCTTCCCATCCAAGAAAAAAGCATAATTTATGTTGAGATAGTACCAGTAGGCGTTCAGACTAACATCTTCAGTAAAATATGACAAAGCTGATTCTTTGTTGTAAAACTCAATTTCACGCGTGTAGTCAACTGGCATGAAGAACATTTTGGTGTCTTCTAACATTTGTACATGTTTGGTATCCTTGTAGTATTCGTCCATGTTTTCACGCAACATAAAACGGTCTTCTGAGTACCACTGCTCACCCAAACCCATCAGTTTCCACCATTGCCACATCTTCCAGTCTTTGGTAAAGAAATTCTGTGGATTACTGTGATTCTTATAGTTTTTATAGAGAATTTCCAGGTATTCTTTTTCGTACATGATGGATTTTGTCCACACATCATAATTGAATCTCTGAGCTTTGTTAATGAATTTACTATTGAAGAAATTTTGAGGAAATATTTCATAGATAGAAGGCAAACTTAAGTCTCTGCAATCATTGCGGTACTTAACGGCCAAAACTAATGCATAGACGAACATTCCTTCGTTGCAGTTCATGCGAGCCCAGGCAACGTTACGTTGAAAGACTTCAAATGTTTTGGCATAATAGAACAAATTAAACAAACCAATGGCCTGCTGCAGGTGTGTCTCTACCAAGGCTCCGAAGAACTCACCTTTGGGCAAGAGAACACCATAATTGTAGGCTTCATAGAATTTTTCCATGAGTTCGTCAAAGAGCTATAATTTAAAATAAATTACTTACTACTCGGGTTAAACTTAAATGGTTGCTTTTGTTTACTTACTATGTAATCAGTCTTGTTCAAGTTGACTGCTTTGCCTAGTTTTCTTAAATCCTCAAATGTCAAGGGATCCTCTACACGGTAAACGATTTCGAAAAGGAACTTTTGTTTGGCCAAAAAGTCCTCATCGGCAATTTTAACCTTGTTGTTGTTGACAATGCCAGTATCAGGCACTAAATCCTTTTTTCCATTAGTAATGCTAGAGGCAGTCTCCAATACCTTATCGACAAGATTCTTCCTCATGTTTGTAAAGTCGTCACCAGCCGCCGTGGCTATATCCATGATTTTATCAGTAATATTGATAATACCGGATTGAGCCACATACAGCTTGTCGTCAAGCTCGTCTCTAATACTGGTACTAACAGCACTAGATACAAAGCCCACAATTGCTAGAAAAGAAATCACTGCTTTCATTTTTAGAACCTTCATTCAAATCCAATACTCTTGAAATACTAAACTCTGGTACACAATCAGCCTTAATAAATTAAGACTATTGCTGTTCTGAATTTTTGCTGGGGTTTTTATACAAATTAAATTCTTTGTTCCAAAAAATTAATCAACAAACAAACAGTTTTATTGTCCCACTTAGCCAAGTTAAAATAAAATAAAACGAGATAAAAATCTTTTTGATTTATCTTTTCTGTATGTTATCTTAAGATCATCGTTCATTCTCATCTCTTTTATGACATTTAAATTTTCTTTTTTGCTTTTATTTTATTTCAAAAGAGTAATTACTTTGGACGATATGAGTCAAATATCGATAAAGTTTATACAAAAAATTTTGAACAAAGATTTTGGGATTTGAAAATTTGGTTCATTCCGTCTACTTATGTTGTTTTTTACTTTCCCCTCTAACTGATCACTACACCATTACTTCCACAGCACCTTTATACTCTCATAGTCGAATTTCTAATCTGTTACCATAGATGAAAGCATAAAATCAGAGCATAGGCAATGCCTCCATTAACGCGTGTACCAACTCAGACAAGACTTTAAGAGAATAGCATAAATGGTAAAATAAACTATAAGTTTGTTAACCCTTTCGGGACTACTGGGATAATACGTCCCAGAAATTTTCAAACTGTCTTTTTTTTATTTTCAATGCAATCGCCAGGGTGGTAGATCTCCCAAACGTCCAAAAACGGATAGCCTAAATATTGGAGACCACTTGCCAGTAGAGCAAGAGAAGCGTTGTCGCTGTGTCCGCTGTTCTTCACTTGGTATAGAAAAGCGAACAAAGATGATATGCTCAGGTTGTAACAACGCCTAATGTTACAAGTGTTTTGGGCCATTCTACAAATAAATATCTAATTGCATTCCTAAAATGTTAAAAATAAATGTAAACTGTTATCTAAATCTAATAATATTTATATTTTAGTTATTTTTTTAATTTAGAATCGCTCTTCGAGAACACTGATTGGGATTTTATGTCCCATGAAAATACTTGTTGATATTATATGTCCCAGGATAAAATGACGAATTTAAAATTTTTAAGTATGGAGAACATAATACTTTTATCATACCTTTTAGAATATGAAAAAGATTTTACCATACATAATTTGGTTTTCAAAATAAAACTCCTTCCCGAAAGGGTTAAGGGAGGGGTGTGTGTGTACCAAAGCAACCAAGAAATTATCTTTGGATAAGATAAGAGCAGTTTGTTTTTGTTTATTTTACGAAACATTTTTGCACTTAGAAATTTTTTTATAAGGTTTAACATTTGTTCGCATCTTTAAAGGGCTAGATGTTTTTTAATTCTTTAAATTTGATTTTGTTTTTGTTATTATGTTCACTCGCAACCTATACATTTTAAAGGTTATCAAAAGCTACAGCTTGGTATTCTATTAAGCGATAGTTGCAGGTGCTTTTAAAAATTTAGTATTTATTGTTTTTTTTTTTCGTTCTGTTTATGATTTAAAAGCTAAATTTTTGACAAATTACCGGGAAAACGGTAAGAAAAATTGTTGACTGTGCTGCGTAAAAGAATTAAAATATATTTTTGTACACTAATGCTAGTCTGCATGTTCTGTGGACAATTTAAAAACCTTTCAAGTAAAGAAGATATATCATAACTTTAAGGCATTTAAAACTTAGTAATTTCTTCTAAGTTCTTATGCATAGCGAAGTCGATGGAGTGATGTCGGTCTATCTCGGCAGAGTCTGGCTGAGCTAACCTAAGTTCAGGAGAACTGCTTTCGGGGGAATAGGGAAAACAAGGACCCCGGTGTGCAGGCTTTAAATCTGGATAGGCAATTTGAATACCTGTCGAAGGACTGACCAGTGTCCTTAGTTATACTGAAGCCACGGAAGCTGGTAGCCTGTACAGAGATCCAACCATTTCTTAGGTTTGCAACTTCGTCTAGCCGGACATTACATTTTTTTCAGCTTACATTTGCTCTAAAAATTTACTGAGTGCACCGAAACTTGGCAGGAAAATTTGCTATCATCATAGGCTGTTAAAGCTATAAAACAGGAGAAAAAAGTTCCTCTTACAAGAACTAATCCTACCCATGAAAAATGCAAGTTTTTTAATTTTCAAGTCATTTTGTTTAGCAATTACAACTTTTAATGCCAAGAAATGTTTAAAAAACGTGAAGTTGGACTCAAGAGATACTAAAATGCCATTTTTGCCCCGACCATTTTTGTGAGCGGCAAAGTAAAATATTATTTGAAAAAAGAATGTAATTATTAAATGAAACGGATTAAATACACCTTAAAGCTATAGAAATTAATTTATGTCGGCAGGGGAAGGCATCCCTCCAATCACACCCCATAAACGTCCCCAGAAAAAAATTAAATTTTTTTTTACCGATTTCCTAAAAATATTCATTATTAAGCTTTCTAATGCCTTACCAATTACCTTACCCCGCCTCCCAAGAATATTATAAAAAAAATATTTTGTAATTTGTTATTTTATAGTATTTTATTTATCTGAAAATAATTAATTTATTCATGGTAATAGCATATTTATGATTGTAACGGTAAATTTTATTTAAAATTATAACACTTAATTTACTTAAAAGAACTTCTCCTTTGCATTAAGATAATAATGAGTGCTATGATCCTTCTTCATCTAATTCTTCAACAAATTCTTTCGAATCTGAATGCTCTTCAGCGTTAAGTACAGGTGGAAGTATGAACGAAAGGTAATAACTGTTTTTTGGAGTAGGTCTTATACCAGTAAATAGTGGGTTAGGCGTAAAACCCACAACGTGTTTTTCTATAGTATAAAAGTAGAGATCGTAGACTTTATAGTGATTTGTAACATTTTTAGGATCGCGGTGGGGATCACTATGAAAAACCTTTTCACTTTATTTTTACAAAAAATTTTACAAACACAATCTTTTCTGTAATTTCGAAGGAAATGTTTTAGCATAAACATTTAACAAAAAAATTCTAAAAATTAATATAAGTAGCTGCAAATATAGGCTTTCACAGAAAAAAAAATCAATACAAAATCTTTAATCGTTTAGCCACACGAAAATATATTGCAAACCTCTCAAAATCTTATAAAGTCAATAAAAACGAGTTATCCATCTTTTCTGATTTTAATAGCGTCCCAAAACGACAAATCTCAAGCAAAATCATTAAAAATTCATTATACGATGCAGAATTTTGTTATCTATTCAGCTGCGTACTTAAATTTTTACATTTCTCAAAATTAATTTTTGGTCTAATGTCCTGCCAGATTGGTAAAATACCCCTCTGTGCAGCATGAGAAACCCCACACCTGCCCACAATTTGGCCATACATTCTTTTCAACTTTTATTTATATTCCTTATAATAAAGAAATTGAAACTTGATAATTGGTATAAAAAATTTGGCATAAGCGAATAAAGCACTCTTAATTCTATATAATTTTTCTTAAACTCCGTGATTCATAAAACCATACGACGACTGCTTTTGAGCAGCAACAAAACAAAAGAAAGATTGTAAACATTTGTACAAACAAGGGAACATCGAAAAATTCCGACATTCCGGACACCATGAAAGGTAATATCAATATCAACAAGAAATATTGCTAAACATTTAGTAGAACAATATCATACTTTCTTTAATGTTTCCTCGTGTATATCTGGCGTTATAACTTGTTTTATTTGCGATTAGTTGGAGTTTCTGTACATATCTTTTAGAGAGTGAGAGAAGTGATTTTGTTCAGATAACTCTCAGCTTGATTTGGTTTAATTTTAATTTTTGTCCGGACAAAATTAAACTGAGTTGCCACTAAATAAATTTGAAAAAAGGGAAATTGCAGGCTTAAATCTAGTTTAAGGACGCAGCTCAAAAATGAAAAAAAAGTTGTCCATGAGGTGTAAAATGTAATTTTAAGCATAAAATGTCAAGTGAAAAATTTGAGGCTGACACTTAGTTTCAGAGTTATGGACCTCGAAATTAACAAGTACAATATGACACATATCGAGTATTTAAAGGCTGAATGAGACAATATGGGTATCATTGAAAAGGCAAACATTTTTTTTATATAGAGATAATTACCTTTATCATAAAAAGATTTAGCAGAAAAAAGATTTGGCAGAAAATCTTTAGTAAGCGAAGCCGGTGTTTTTCATATCAGGAGAAAATTACTGCGCACGGCCGGGGCCGGCTACACAGGGCATCTTTAGATATCATTTAATATTTTGTCTTAAAATTACCTTTTACATCCTCTAAATAATTTTTCTTTTGTTGTATTGCGGCTAAACTAATATATTATATGAAAAACAAACTTTTTTTTGGCTCGACCCTGTTCCCACAACTCTATCCATTTTTAGTAAGGACCGTGATTTTGCGAAATAAAACTAAAAACTTTGATGATTTTCTGCCTGGCTCACTGTTTAAAAAGAAAATTTATTTGTTTAAGACGGCAATTTTGTGAAAGAAATTTTCTTTCGAAATAGTGGGACAGGCAGATTGTTTTTATTATTTTGTATGCAACTGTTATAACTATAAGTATACTAGCTATTTATGTAACATATTTAAATTCTTATTCTAGACTAAATCTAATTATTGTAGTTGTAGTCAAAATGACCGAACTTTTCGTAGTTTTGTTCCTGATACTTTTCGAAAGTGTCTTCGTGGTAAATCTTAACATTCGTGAATAACATGTTGGGTCCGAAAAATTCATGTTCATCAATTTTACGCTCAAATGGATAACCAAAACGGTTATCGTCGATATAGCTTGCATCAGCTCCAATACCGCAAATATAATCGTTGGTAGAGGAAGATTCCTCAGAGGCGATGTAGGGTGAGATGTAGAAAAAGAATTGCATGGGCATACCTTTGGGCCAACCGCGCGGCAAGATTAAGCGGTCGGGAAAGCCACATTGGGGTTTGGTGATATTTAAGGGATAGTCGTATTTACCTTCCAAGGCTAGCATAACACGCTTGTACATTTCAGTGTAACTGATACGATCTTTACTTATCCAATGCAAGTCGTTAGAACTGTAATTAAATACATTGACGCCAGCTTCAAGGTTATAGATGAAGATTTCAAAATGCAAAAAGTTTAAATGGTTTTTAGTTAAGGGAATAACTCGGCCAAATTCATCATATTTAGGACCCAAGAATATGTGAATAATAGCCTTTTGTTTCTTATCAGATTCAATGGTAAATTTAAAGTTAAAGGGTTTGTGATTCAAGCGCATTTGACGGGCCAACAAAGTTTTGTCCCAAACGAATTTACCTTTGACGAAGTTCATCTTCTCTTTCAACAAATTGGTGACATCAATGTCAGCTAAATCGAAATAGGTAACCAGCTTGCTAACCGTAACGTTCTTAATAGTAACACCAGGAAACAGCAGTTCTTTGTGAGTGTAAGGTTTAAGATGATAATTGAAGTTGACGTAGGCAGAAACATAGTTTTTAATCAACGCATAATAGAGAGGATCACGTATCATGGTTTCGAAGTTCAGGATAGTATTAGGAAGGACTTCGTTTTCAGTGGTGTCCACATCAGCTAAGTGCATATGAGCAATCACATTCCAGTATTTAAAGAGGCTTTTGTCATTGGCATCAACATTGCCTTGTAAAATATTGCCAATGTATTCAATGGATTCAGGTTTTCGCAAATCAATAGTCTTGCCATCAGATGCATTATAGAAACCGTTAATGAGGATTTCGTTAAAACGGTTAAAAAATTCCTGTATCTTTTCATGTTTGCCGTAGTTTTCACGGTTAGAAAAACCAACACCATTGTGGTAAATTAACTGAGGATGGTAGCCGTCTTCGTTGTTATTCATTAAGGAAAATTCGGGAATTTCACTGTAGCCATGAGACAACCGTTCCATACGATAACGAACCAAAAGTACATTGAGTACATGTAACCAGTATTCACCACGATGTTTCTTTTGCAAGGTCTTCCCATCCAAGAAAAAAGCATAATTTATGTTGAGATAGTACCAGTAGGCGTTCAGACTAACATCTTCAGTAAAATATGACAAAGCTGATTCTTTGTTGTAAAACTCAATTTCACGCGTGTAGTCAACTGGCATGAAGAACATTTTGGTGTCTTCTAACATTTGTACATGTTTGGTATCCTTGTAGTATTCGTCCATGTTTTCACGCAACATAAAACGGTCTTCTGAGTACCACTGCTCACCCAAACCCATCAGTTTCCACCATTGCCACATCTTCCAGTCTTTGGTAAAGAAATTCTGTGGATTACTGTGATTCTTATAGTTTTTATAGAGAATTTCCAGGTATTCTTTTTCGTACATGATGGATTTTGTCCACACATCATAATTGAATCTCTGAGCTTTGTTAATGAATTTACTATTGAAGAAATTTTGAGGAAATATTTCATAGATAGAAGGCAAACTTAAGTCTCTGCAATCATTGCGGTACTTAACGGCCAAAACTAATGCATAGACGAACATTCCTTCGTTGCAGTTCATGCGAGCCCAGGCAACGTTACGTTGAAAGACTTCAAATGTTTTGGCATAATAGAACAAATTAAACAAACCAATGGCCTGCTGCAGGTGTGTCTCTACCAAGGCTCCGAAGAACTCACCTTTGGGCAAGAGAACACCATAATTGTAGGCTTCATAGAATTTTTCCATGAGTTCGTCAAAGAGCTATAATTTAAAATAAATTACTTACTGCTCGGGTTAAACTTAAATGGTTGCTTTTGTTTACTTACTATGTAATCAGTCTTGTTCAAGTTGACTGCTTTGCCTAGTTTTCTTAAATCCTCAAATGTCAAGGGATCCTCTACACGGTAAACGATTTCGAAAAGGAACTTTTGTTTGGCCAAAAAGTCCTCATCGGCAATTTTAACCTTGTTGTTGTTGACAATGCCAGTATCAGGCACTAAATCCTTTTTTCCATTAGTAATGCTAGAGGCAGTCTCCAATACCTTATCGACAAGATTCTTCCTCATGTTTGTAAAGTCGTCACCAGCCGCCGTGGCTATATCCATGATTTTATCAGTAATATTGATAATACCGGATTGAGCCACATACAGCTTGTCGTCAAGCTCGTCTCTAATACTGGTACTAACAGCACTAGATACAAAGCCCACAATTGCTAGCAAAGAAATCACTGCTTTCATTTTTAGAACCTTCATTCAAATCCAATACTCTTGAAATACTAAACTCTGGTACACAATCAGCCTTAATAAATTAAGACTATTGCTGTTCTGAATTTTTGCTGGGGTTTTTATACAAATTAAATTCTTTGTTCCAAAAAATTAATCAACAAATAAACAGTTTTATTGTCCCACTTAGCCAAGTTAAAATAAAATAAAACGAGATAAAAATCTTTTTGATTTATCTTTTCTGTATGTTATCTTAAGATCATCGTTCATTCTCATCTCTTTTATGACATTTAAATTTTCTTTTTTGCTTTTATTTTATTTCAAAAGAGTAATTACTTTGGACGATATGAGTCAAATATCGATAAAGTTTATACAAAAAATTTTGAACAAAGATTTTGGGATTTGAAAATTTGGTTCATTCCGTCTACTTATGTTGTTTTTTACTTTCCCCTCTAACTGATCACTACACCATTACTTCCACAGCACCTTTATACTCTCATAGTCGAATTTCTAATCTGTTACCATAGATGAAAGCATAAAATCAGAGCATAGGCAATGCCTCCATTAACGCGTGTACCAACTCAGACAAGACTTTAAGAGAATAGCATAAATGGTAAAATAAACTATAAGTTTGTTAACCCTTTCGGGACTACTGGGATAATACGTCCCAGAAATTTTCAAACTGTCTTTTTTTTATTTTCAATGCAATCGCCAGGGTGGTAGATCTCCCAAACGTCCAAAAACGGATAGCCTAAATATTGGAGACCACTTGCCAGTAGAGCAAGAGAAGCGTTGTCGCTGTGTCCGCTGTTCTTCACTTGGTATAGAAAAGCGAACAAAGATGATATGCTCAGGTTGTAACAACGCCTAATGTTACAAGTGTTTTGGGCCATTCTACAAATAAATATCTAATTGCATTCCTAAAATGTTAAAAATAAATGTAAACTGTTATCTAAATCTAATAATATTTATATTTTAGTTATTTTTTTAATTTAGAATCGCTCTTCGAGAACACTGATTGGGATTTTATGTCCCATGAAAATACTTGTTGATATTATATGTCCCAGGATAAAATGACGAATTTAAAATTTTTAAGTATGGAGAACATAATACTTTTATCATACCTTTTAGAATATGAAAAAGATTTTACCATACATAATTTGGTTTTCAAAATAAAACTCCTTCCCGAAAGGGTTAAGGGAGGGGTGTGTGTGTACCAAAGCAACCAAGAAATTATCTTTGGATAAGATAAGAGCAGTTTGTTTTTGTTTATTTTACGAAACATTTTTGCACTTAGAAATTTTTTTATAAGGTTTAACATTTGTTCGCATCTTTAAAGGGCTAGATGTTTTTTAATTCTTTAAATTTGATTTTGTTTTTGTTATTATGTTCACTCGCAACCTATACATTTTAAAGGTTATCAAAAGCTACAGCTTGGTATTCTATTAAGCGATAGTTGCAGGTGCTTTTAAAAATTTAGTATTTAAGCTAAGCTAAATTTTTGACAAATTACCGGGAAAACGGTAAGAAAAATTGTTGACTGTGCTGCGTAAAAGAATTAAAATATATTTTTGTACACTAATGCTAGTCTGCATGTTCTGTGGACAATTTAAAAACCTTTCAAGTAAAGAAGATATATCATAACTTTAAGGCATTTAAAACTTAGTAATTTCTTCTAAGTTCTTATGCATAGCGAAGTCGATGGAGTGATGTCGGTCTATCTCGGCAGAGTCTGGCTGAGCTAACCTAAGTTCAGGAGAACTGCTTTCGGGGGAATAGGGAAAACAAGGACCCCGGTGTGCAGGCTTTAAATCTGGATAGGCAATTTGAATACCTGTCGAAGGACTGACCAGTGTCCTTAGTTATACTGAAGCCACGGAAGCTGGTAGCCTGTACAGAGATCCAACCATTTCTTAGGTTTGCAACTTCGTCTAGCCGGACATTACATTTTTTTCAGCTTACATTTGCTCTAAAAATTTACTGAGTGCACCGAAACTTGGCAGGAAAATTTGCTATCATCATAGGCTGTTAAAGCTATAAAACAGGAGAAAAAAGTTCCTCTTACAAGAACTAATCCTACCCATGAAAAATGCAAGTTTTTTAATTTTCAAGTCATTTTGTTTAGCAATTACAACTTTTAATGCCAAGAAATGTTTAAAAAACGTGAAGTTGGACTCAAGAGATACTAAAATGCCATTTTTGCCCCGACCATTTTTGTGAGCGGCAAAGTAAAATATTATTTGAAAAAAGAATGTAATTATTAAATGAAACGGATTAAATACACCTTAAAGCTATAGAAATTAATTTATGTCGGCAGGGGAAGGCATCCCTCCAATCACACCCCATAAACGTCCCCAGAAAAAAATTAAATTTTTTTTTACCGATTTCCTAAAAATATTCATTATTAAGCTTTCTAATGCCTTACCAATTACCTTACCCCGCCTCCCAAGAATATTATAAAAAAAATATTTTGTAATTTGTTATTTTATAGTATTTTATTTATCTGAAAATAATTAATTTATTCATGGTAATAGCATATTTATGATTGTAACGGTAAATTTTATTTAAAATTATAACACTTAATTTACTTAAAAGAACTTCTCCTTTGCATTAAGATAATAATGAGTGCTATGATCCTTCTTCATCTAATTCTTCAACAAATTCTTTCGAATCTGAATGCTCTTCAGCGTTAAGTACAGGTGGAAGTATGAACGAAAGGTAATAACTGTTTTTTGGAGTAGGTCTTATACCAGTAAATAGTGGGTTAGGCGTAAAACCCACAACGTGTTTTTCTATAGTATAAAAGTAGAGATCGTAGACTTTATAGTGATTTGTAACATTTTTAGGATCGCGGTGGGGATCACTATGAAAAACCTTTTCACTTTATTTTTACAAAAAATTTTACAAACACAATCTTTTCTGTAATTTCGAAGGAAATGTTTTAGCATAAACATTTAACAAAAAAATTCTAAAAATTAATATAAGTAGCTGCAAATATAGGCTTTCACAGAAAAAAAAATCAATACAAAATCTTTAATCGTTTAGCCACACGAAAATATATTGCAAACCTCTCAAAATCTTATAAAGTCAATAAAAACGAGTTATCCATCTTTTCTGATTTTAATAGCGTCCCAAAACGACAAATCTCAAGCAAAATCATTAAAAATTCATTATACGATGCAGAATTTTGTTATCTATTCAGCTGCGTACTTAAATTTTTACATTTCTCAAAATTAATTTTTGGTCTAATGTCCTGCCAGATTGGTAAAATACCCCTCTGTGCAGCATGAGAAACCCCACACCTGCCCACAATTTGGCCATACATTCTTTTCAACTTTTATTTATATTCCTTATAATAAAGAAATTGAAACTTGATAATTGGTATAAAAAATTTGGCATAAGCGAATAAAGCACTCTTAATTCTATATAATTTTTCTTAAACTCCGTGATTCATAAAACCATACGACGACTGCTTTTGAGCAGCAACAAAACAAAAGAAAGATTGTAAACATTTGTACAAACAAGGGAACATCGAAAAATTCCGACATTCCGGACACCATGAAAGGTAATATCAATATCAACAAGAAATATTGCTAAACATTTAGTAGAACAATATCATACTTTCTTTAATGTTTCCTCGTGTATATCTGGCGTTATAACTTGTTTTATTTGCGATTAGTTGGAGTTTCTGTACATATCTTTTAGAGAGTGAGAGAAGTGATTTTGTTCAGATAACTCTCAGCTTGATTTGGTTTAATTTTAATTTTTGTCCGGACAAAATTAAACTGAGTTGCCACTAAATAAATTTGAAAAAAGGGAAATTGCAGGCTTAAATCTAGCTTAAGGACGCAGCTCAAAAATGAAAAAAAAGTTGTCCATGAGGTGTAAAATGTAATTATAAGCATAAAATGTCAAGTGAAAAATTTGAGGCTGACACTTAGTTTCAGAGTTATGGACCTCGAAATTAACAAGTACAATATGACACATATCGAGTATTTAAAGGCTGAATGAGACAATATGGGTATCATTGAAAAGGCAAACATTTATTTTATATAGAGATAATTACCTTTATCATAAAAAGATTTAGCAGAAAAAAGATTTGGCAGAAAATCTTTAGTAAGCGAAGCCGGTGTTTTTCATATCAGGAGAAAATTACTGCGCACGGCCGGGGCCGGCTACACAGGGCATCTTTAGATATCATTTAATATTTTGTCTTAAAATTACCTTTTACATCCTCTAAATAATTTTTCTTTTGTTGTATTGCGGCTAAACTAATATATTATATGAAAAACAAACTTTTTTTTGGCTCGACCCTGTTCCCACAACTCTATCCATTTTTAGTAAGGACCGTGATTTTGCGAAATAAAACTAAAAACTTTGATGATTTTCTGCCTGGCTCACTGTTTAAAAAGAAAATTTATTTGTTTAAGACGGCAATTTTGTGAAAGAAATTTTCTTTCGAAATAGTGGGACAGGCAGATTGTTTTTATTATTTTGTATGCAACTGTTATAACTATAAGTATACTAGCTATTTATGTAACATATTTAAATTCTTATTCTAGACTAAATCTAATTATTGTAGTTGTAGTCAAAATGACCGAACTTTTCGTAGTTTTGTTCCTGATACTTTTCGAAAGTGTCTTCGTGGTAAATCTTAACATTCGTGAATAACATGTTGGGTCCGAAAAATTCATGTTCATCAATTTTACGCTCAAATGGATAACCAAAACGGTTATCGTCGATATAGCTTGCATCAGCTCCAATACCGCAAATATAATCGTTGGTAGAGGAAGATTCCTCAGAGGCGGTGTAGGGTGAGATGTAGAAAAAGAATTGCATGGGCATACCTTTGGGCCAACCGCGCGGCAAGATTAAGCGGTCGGGAAAGCCACATTGGGGTTTGGTGATATTTAAGGGATAGTCGTATTTACCTTCCAAGGCTAGCATAACACGCTTGTACATTTCAGTGTAACTGATACGATCTTTACTTATCCAATGCAAGTCGTTAGAACTGTAATTAAATACATTGACGCCAGCTTCAAGGTTATAGATGAAGATTTCAAAATGCAAAAAGTTTAAATGGTTTTTAGTTAAGGGAATAACTCGGCCAAATTCATCATATTTAGGACCCAAGAATATGTGAATAATAGCCTTTTGTTTCTTATCAGATTCAATGGTAAATTTAAAGTTAAAGGGTTTGTGATTCAAGCGCATTTGACGGGCCAACAAAGTTTTGTCCCAAACGAATTTACCTTTGACGAAGTTCATCTTCTCTTTCAACAAATTGGTGACATCAATGTCAGCTAAATCGAAATAGGTAACCAGCTTGCTAACCGTAACGTTCTTAATAGTAACACCAGGAAACAGCAGTTCTTTGTGAGTGTAAGGTTTAAGATGATAATTGAAGTTGACGTAGGCAGAAACATAGTTTTTAATCAACGCATAATAGAGAGGATCACGTATCATGGTTTCGAAGTTCAGGATAGTATTAGGAAGGACTTCGTTTTCAGTGGTGTCCACATCAGCTAAGTGCATATGAGCAATCACATTCCAGTATTTAAAGAGGCTTTTGTCATTGGCATCAACATTGCCTTGTAAAATATTGCCAATGTATTCAATGGATTCAGGTTTTCGCAAATCAATAGTCTTGCCATCAGATGCATTATAGAAACCGTTAATGAGGATTTCGTTAAAACGGTTAAAAAATTCCTGTATCTTTTCATGTTTGCCGTAGTTTTCACGGTTAGAAAAACCAACACCATTGTGGTAAATTAACTGAGGATGGTAGCCGTCTTCGTTGTTATTCATTAAGGAAAATTCGGGAATTTCACTGTAGCCATGAGACAACCGCTTCATAGAATTTTTCCATGAGTTCGTCAAAGAGCTATAATTTAAAATAAATTACTTACTACTCGGGTTAAACTTAAATGGTTGCTTTTGTTTACTTACTATGTAATCAGTCTTGTTCAAGTTGACTGCTTTGCCTAGTTTTCTTAAATCCTCAAATGTCAAGGGATCCTCTACACGGTAAACGATTTCGAAAAGGAACTTTTGTTTGGCCAAAAAGTCCTCATCGGCAATTTTAACCTTGTTGTTGTTGACAATGCCAGTATCAGGCACTAAATCCTTTTTTCCATTAGTAATGCTAGAGGCAGTCTCCAATACCTTATCGACAAGATTCTTCCTCATGTTTGTAAAGTCGTCACCAGCCGCCGTGGCTATATCCATGATTTTATCAGTAATATTGATAATACCGGATTGAGCCACATACAGCTTGTCGTCTAGCTCGTCTCTAATACTGGTACTAACAGCACTAGATACAAAGCCCACAATTGCTAGCAAAGAAATCACTGCTTTCATTTTTAGAACCTTCATTCAAATCCAATACTCTTGAAATACTAAACTCTGGTACACAATCAGCCTTAATAAATTAAGACTATTGCTGTTCTGAATTTTTGCTGGGGTTTTTATACAAATTAAATTCTTTGTTCCAAAAAATTAATCAACAAACAAACAGTTTTATTGTCCCACTTAGCCAAGTTAAAATAAAACGAGATAAAAATCTTTTTGATTTATCTTTTCTGTATGTTATCTTAAGATCATCGTTCATTCTCATCTCTTTTATGACATTTAAATTTTCTTTTTTGCTTTTATTTTATTTCAAAAGAGTAATTACTTTGGACGATATGAGTCAAATATCGATAAAGTTTATACAAAAAATTTTGAACAAAGATTTTGGGATTTGAAAATTTGGTTCATTCCGTCTACTTATGTTGTTTTTTACTTTCCCCTCTAACTGATCACTACACCATTACTTCCACAGCACCTTTATACTCTCATAGTCGAATTTCTAATCTGTTACCATAGATGAAAGCATAAAATCAGAGCATAGGCAATGCCTCCATTAACGCGTGTACCAACTCAGACAAGACTTTAAAAGAATAGCATAAATGGTAAAATAAACTATAAGTTTGTTAAGGGAGGGGTGTGTGTGTACCAAAGCAACCAAGAAATTATCTTTGGATAAGATAAGAGCAGTTTGTTTTTGTTTATTTTACGAAACATTTTTGCACTTAGAAATTCTTTTATAAAGTTTAACATTTGTTCGCATCTTTAAAGGGCTAGATGTTTTTTAATTCTTTAAATTTGATTTTGTTTTTGTTATTATGTTCACTCGCAACCTATACATTTTAAAGGTTATCAAAAGCTACAGCTTGGTATTCTATTAAGCGATAGTTGCAGGTGCTTTTAAAAATTTAGTATTTATTGTTTTTTTTTTTCGTTCTGTTTATGATTTAAAAGCTAAATTTTTGACAAATTACCGGGAAAACGGTAAGAAAAATTGTTGACTGTGCTGCGTAAAAGAATTAAAATATATTTTTGTACACTAATGCTAGTCTGCATGTTCTGTGGACAATTTAAAAACCTTTCAAGTAAAGAAGATATATCATAACTTTAAGGCATTTAAAACTTAGTAATTTCTTCTAAGTTCTTATGCATAGCGAAGTCGATGGAGTGATGTCGGTCTATCTCGGCAGAGTCTGGCTGAGCTAACCTAAGTTCAGGAGAACTGCTTTCGGGGGAATAGGGAAAACAAGGACCCCGGTGTGCAGGCTTTAAATCTGGATAGGCAATTTGAATACCTGTCGAAGGACTGACCAGTGTCCTTAGTTATACTGAAGCCACGGAAGCTGGTAGCCTGTACAGAGATCCAACCATTTCTTAGGTTTGCAACTTCGTCTAGCCGGACATTACATTTTTTTCAGCTTACATTTGCTCTAAAAATTTACTGAGTGCACCGAAACTTGGCAGGAAAATTTGCTATCATCATAGGCTGTTAAAGCTATAAAACAAGAGAAAAAAGTTCCTCTTACAAGAACTAATCCTACCCATGAAAAATGCAAGTTTTTTTAATTTTCAAGTCATTTTGTTTAGCAATTACAACTTTTAATGCCAAGAAATGTTTAAAAAACGTGAAGTTGGACTCAAGAGATACTAAAATGCCATTTTTGCCCCGACCATTTTTGTGAGCGGCAAAGTAAAATATTATTTGAAAAAAGAATGTAATTATTAAATGAAACGGATTAAATACACCTTAAAGCTATAGAAATTAATTTATGTCGGCAGGGGAAGGCATCCCTCCAATCACACCCCATAAACGTCCCCAGAAAAAAATTAAATTTTTTTTTACCGATTTCCTAAAAATATTCATTATTAAGCTTTCTAATGCCTTACCAATTACCTTACCCCGCATCCCAAGAATATTATAAAAAAAATATTTTGTAATTTGTTATTTTATAGTATTTTATTTATCTGAAAATAATTATTTTATTCATGGTAATAGCATATTTATGATTGTTACGGTAAATTTTATTTAAAATTATAACACTTAATTTACTTAAAAGAACTTCTCCTTTGCATTAAGATAATAATGAGTGCTATGATCCTTCCTTATCTAATTCTTCAACAAATTCTTCCGAATCTGAATGCTCTTCAGCGTTAAGTACAGGTGGAAGTATGAACGAAAGGTAATAACTGTTTTTTGGAGTAGGTCTTATACCAGTAAATAGTGGGTTAGGCGTAAAACCCACAACGTGTTTTTCTATAGTATAAAAGTAGAGATCGTAGACTTTATAGTGATTTGTAACATTTTTAGGATCGCGGTAGGGATCACTATGAAAAACCTTTTCACTTTATTTTTACAAAAAATTTTACAAACACAATCTTTTCTGTAATTTCGAAGGAAATGTTTTAGCATAAACATTTAACAAAAAAATTCTAAAAATTAATATAAGTAGCTGCAAATATAGGCTTTCACAGAAAAAAAAAATCAATACAAAATCTTTAATCGTTTAGCCACACGAAAATATATTGCAAACCTCTCAAAATCTTATAAAGTCAATAAAAACGAGTTATCCATCTTTTCTGATTTTAATAGCGTCCCAAAACGACAAATCTCAAGCAAAATCATTAAAAATTCATTATACGATGCAGAATTTTGTTATCTATTCAGCTGCGTACTTAAATTTTTACATTTCTCAAAATTAATTTTTGGTCTAATGTCCTGCCAGATTGGTAAAATACCCCTCTGTGCAGCATGAGAAACCCCACACCTGCCCACAATTTGGCCATACATTCTTTTCAACTTTTATTTATATTCCTTATAATAAAGAAATTGAAACTTGGTAATTGGTATAAAAAATTTGGCATAAGCGAATAAAGCACTCTTAATTCTATATAATTTTTCTTAAACTCCGTGATTCATAAAACCATACGACGACTGCTTTTGAGCAGCAACAAAACAAAAGAAAGATTGTAAACATTTGTACAAACAAGGGAACATCGAAAAATTCCGACATTCCGGACACCATGAAAGGTAATATCAATATCAACAAGAAATATTGCTAAACATTTAGTAGAACAATATCATACTTTCTTTAATGTTTCCTCGTGTATATCTGGCGTTATAACTTGTTTTATTTGCGATTAGTTGGAGTTTCTGTACATATCTTTTAGAGAGTGAGAGAAGTGATTTTGTTCAGATAACTCTCAGCTTGATTTGGTTTAATTTTTGTCCGGACAAAATTAAACTGAGTTGCCACTAAATAAATTTGAAAAAAAGGGAAATTGCAGGCTTAAATCTAGTTTAAGGACGCAGCTCAAAAATGAAAAAAAAGTTGTCCATGAGGTGTAAAATGTAATTTTAAGCATAAAATGTCAAGTGAAAAATTTGAGGCTGACACTTAGTTTCAGAGTTATGGACCTCGAAATTAACAAGTACAATATGACACATATCGAGTATTTAAAGGCTGAATGAGACAATATGGGTATCATTGAAAAGGCAAACATTTATTTTATATAGAGATAATTACCTTTATCATAAAAAGATTTAGCAGAAAAAAGATTTGGCAGAAAATCTTTAGTAAGCGAAGCCGGTGTTTTTCATATCAGGAGAAAATTACTGCGCACGGCCGGGGCCGGCTACACAGGGCATCTTTAGATATCATTTAATATTTTGTCTTAAAATTACCTTTTACATCCTCTAAATAATTTTTCTTTTGTTGTATTGCGGCTAAACTAATATATTATATGAAAAACAAACTTTTTTTTGGCTCGACCCTGTTCCCACAACTCTATCCATTTTTAGTAAGGACCGTGATTTTGCGAAATAAAACTAAAAACTTTGATGATTTTCTGCCTGGCTCACTGTTTAAAAAGAAAATTTATTTGTTTAAGACGGCAATTTTGTGAAAGAAATTTTCTTTCGAAATAGTGGGACAGGCAGATTGTTTTTATTATTTTGTATGCAACTGTTATAACTATAAGTATACTAGCTATTTATGTAACATATTTAAATTCTTATTCTAGACTAAATCTAATTATTGTAGTTGTAGTCAAAATGACCGAACTTTTCGTAGTTTTGTTCCTGATACTTTTCGAAAGTGTCTTCGTGGTAAATCTTAACATTCGTGAATAACATGTTGGGTCCGAAAAATTCATGTTCATCAATTTTACGCTCAAATGGATAACCAAAACGGTTATCGTCGATATAGCTTGCATCAGCTCCAATACCGCAAATATAATCGTTGGTAGAGGAAGATTCCTCAGAGGCGGTGTAGGGTGAGATGTAGAAAAAGAATTGCATGGGCATACCTTTGGGCCAACCGCGCGGCAAGATTAAGCGGTCGGGAAAGCCACATTGGGGTTTGGTGATATTTAAGGGATAGTCGTATTTACCTTCCAAGGCTAGCATAACACGCTTGTACATTTCAGTGTAACTGATACGATCTTTACTTATCCAATGCAAGTCGTTAGAACTGTAATTAAATACATTGACGCCAGCTTCAAGGTTATAGATGAAGATTTCGAAATGCAAAAAGTTTAAATGGTTTTTAGTTAAGGGAATAACTCGGCCAAATTCATCATATTTAGGACCCAAGAATATGTGAATAATAGCCTTTTGTTTCTTATCAGATTCAATGGTAAATTTAAAGTTAAATGGTTTGTGATTCAAGCGCATTTGACGGGCCAACAAAGTTTTGTCCCAAACGAATTTACCTTTGACGAAGTTCATCTTCTCTTTCAACAAATTGGTGACATCAATGTCAGCTAAATCGAAATAGGTAACCAGCTTGCTAACCGTAACGTTCTTAATAGTAACACCAGGAAACAGCAGTTCTTTGTGAGTGTAAGGTTTAAGATGATAATTGAAGTTGACGTAGGCAGAAACATAGTTTTTAATCAACGCATAATAGAGAGGATCACGTATCATGGTTTCGAAGTTCAGGATAGTATTAGGAAGGACTTCGTTTTCAGTGGTGTCCACATCAGCTAAGTGCATATGAGCAATCACATTCCAGTATTTAAGGAGGCTTTTGTCATTGGCATCAACATTGCCTTGTAAAATATTGCCAATGTATTCAATGGATTCAGGTTTTCGCAAATCAATAGTCTTGCCATCAGATGCATTATAGAAACCGTTAATGAGGATTTCGTTAAAACGGTTAAAAAATTCCTGTATCTTTTCATGTTTGCCGTAGTTTTCACGGTTAGAAAAACCAACACCATTGTGGTAAATTAACTGAGGATGGTAGCCGTCTTCGTTGTTATTCATTAAGGAAAATTCGGGAATTTCACTGTAGCCATGAGACAACCGTTCCATACGATAACGAACCAAAAGTACATTGAGTACATGTAACCAGTATTCACCACGATGTTTCTTTTGCAAGGTCTTCCCATCCAAGAAAAAAGCATAATTTATGTTGAGATAGTACCAGTAGGCGTTCAGACTAACATCTTCAGTAAAATATGACAAAGCTGATTCTTTGTTGTAAAACTCAATTTCACGCGTGTAGTCAACTGGCATGAAGAACATTTTGGTGTCTTCTAACATTTGTACATGTTTGGTATCCTTGTAGTATTCGTCCATGTTTTCACGCAACATAAAACGGTCTTCTGAGTACCACTGCTCACCCAAACCCATCAGTTTCCACCATTGCCACATCTTCCAGTCTTTGGTAAAGAAATTCTGTGGATTACTGTGATTCTTATAGTTTTTATAGAGAATTTCCAGGTATTCTTTTTCGTACATGATGGATTTTGTCCACACATCATAATTGAATCTCTGAGCTTTGTTAATGAATTTACTATTGAAGAAATTTTGAGGAAATATTTCATAGATAGAAGGCAAACTTAAGTCTCTGCAATCATTGCGGTACTTAACGGCCAAAACTAATGCATAGACGAACATTCCTTCGTTGCAGTTCATGCGAGCCCAGGCAACGTTACGTTGAAAGACTTCAAATGTTTTGGCATAATAGAACAAATTAAACAAACCAATGGCCTGCTGCAGGTGTGTCTCTACCAAGGCTCCGAAGAACTCACCTTTGGGCAAGAGAACACCATAATTGTAGGCTTCATAGAATTTTTCCATGAGTTCGTCAAAGAGCTATAATTTAAAATAAATTACTTACTGCTCGGGTTAAACTTAAATGGTTGCTTTTGTTTACTTACTATGTAATCAGTCTTGTTCAAGTTGACTGCTTTGCCTAGTTTTCTTAAATCCTCAAATGTCAAGGGATCCTCTACACGGTAAACGATTTCGAAAAGGAACTTTTGTTTGGCCAAAAAGTCCTCATCGGCAATTTTAACCTTGTTGTTGTTGACAATGCCAGTATCAGGCACTAAATCCTTTTTTCCATTAGTAATGCTAGAGGCAGTCTCCAATACCTTATCGACAAGATTCTTCCTCATGTTTGTAAAGTCGTCACCAGCCGCCGTGGCTATATCCATGATTTTATCAGTAATATTGATAATACCGGATTGAGCCACATACAGCTTTTCGTCAAGCTCGTCTCTAATACTGGTACTAACAGCACTAGATACAAAGCCCACAATTGCTAGCAAAGAAATCACTGCTTTCATTTTTAGAACCTTCATTCAAATCCAATACTCTTGAAATACTAAACTCTGGTACACAATCAGCCTTAATAAATTAAGACTATTGCTGTTCTGAATTTTTGCTGGGGTTTTTATACAAATTAAATTCTTTGTTCCAAAAAATTAATCAACAAACAAACAGTTTTATTGTCCCACTTAGCCAAGTTAAAATAAAATAAAACGAGATAAAAATCTTTTTGATTTATCTTTTCTGTATGTTATCTTAAGATCATCGTTCATTCTCATCTCTTTTATGACATTTAAATTTTCTTTTTTGCTTTTATTTTATTTCAAAAGAGTAATTACTTTGGACGATATGAGTCAAATATCGATAAAGTTTATACAAAAAATTTTGAACAAAGATTTTGGGATTTGAAAATTTGGTTCATTCCGTCTACTTATGTTGTTTTTTACTTTCCCCTCTAACTGATCACTACACCATTACTTCCACAGCACCTTTATACTCTCATAGTCGAATTTCTAATCTGTTACCATAGATGAAAGCATAAAATCAGAGCATAGGCAATGCCTCCATTAACGCGTGTACCAACTCAGACAAGACTTTAAGAGAATAGCATAAATGGTAAAATAAACTATAAGTTTGTTAACCCTTTCGGGACTACTGGGATAATACGTCCCAGAAATTTTCAAACTGTCTTTTTTTTATTTTCAATGCAATCGCCAGGGTGGTAGATCTCCCAAACGTCCAAAAACGGATAGCCTAAATATTGGAGACCACTTGCCAGTAGAGCAAGAGAAGCGTTGTCGCTGTGTCCGCTGTTCTTCACTTGGTATAGAAAAGCGAACAAAGATGATATGCTCAGGTTGTAACAACGCCTAATGTTACAAGTGTTTTGGGCCATTCTACAAATAAATATCTAATTGCATTCCTAAAATATTAAAAATAAATGTAAACTGTTATCTAAATCTAATAATATTTATATTTTAGTTATTTTTTTAATTTAGAATCGCTCTTCGAGAGCACTGATTGGGATTTTATGTCCCATGAAAATACTTGTTGATATTATATGTCCCAGGATAAAATGACGAATTTAAAATTTTTAAGTATGGAGAACATAATACTTTTATCATACCTTTTAGAATATGAAAAAGATTTTACCATACATAATTTGGTTTTCAAAATAAAACTCCTTCCCGAAAGGGTTAAGGGAGGGGTGTGTGTGTACCAAAGCAACCAAGAAATTATCTTTGGATAAGATAAGAGCAGTTTGTTTTTGTTTATTTTACGAAACATTTTTGCACTTAGAAATTTTTTTATAAGGTTTAACATTTGTTCGCATCTTTAAAGGGCTAGATGTTTTTTAATTCTTTAAATTTGATTTTGTTTTTGTTATTATGTTCACTCGCAACCTATACATTTTAAAGGTTATCAAAAGCTACAGCTTGGTATTCTATTAAGCGATAGTTGCAGGTGCTTTTAAAAATTTAGTATTTATTGTTTTTTTTTCGTTCTGTTTATGATTTAAAAGCTAAATTTTTGACAAATTACCGGGAAAACGGTAAGAAAAATTGTTGATTGTGCTGCGTAAAAGAATTAAAATATATTTTTGTACACTAATGCTAGTCTGCATGTTCTGTGGACAATTTAAAAACCTTTCAAGTAAAGAAGATATATCATAACTTTAAGGCATTTAAAACTTAGTAATTTCTTCTAAGTTCTTATGCATAGCGAAGTCGATGGAGTGATGTCGGTCTATCTCGGCAGAGTCTGGCTGAGCTAACCTAAGTTCAGGAGAACTGCTTTCGGGGGAATAGGGAAAACAAGGACCCCGGTGTGCAGGCTTTAAATCTGGATAGGCAATTTGAATACCTGTCGAAGGACTGACCAGTGTCCTTAGTTATACTGAAGCCACGGAAGCTGGTAGCCTGTACAGAGATCCAACCATTTCTTAGGTTTGCAACTTCGTCTAGCCGGACATTACATTTTTTTCAGCTTACATTTGCTCTAAAAATTTACTGAGTGCACCGAAACTTGGCAGGAAAATTTGCTATCATCATAGGCTGTTAAAGCTATAAAACAGGAGAAAAAAGTTCCTCTTACAAGAACTAATCCTACCCATGAAAAATGCAAGTTTTTTAATTTTCAAGTCATTTTGTTTAGCAATTACAACTTTTAATGCCAAGAAATGTTTAAAAAACGTGAAGTTGGACTCAAGAGATACTAAAATGCCATTTTTGCCCCGACCATTTTTGTGAGCGGCAAAGTAAAATATTATTTGAAAAAAGAATGTAATTATTAAATGAAACGGATTAAATACACCTTAAAGCTATAGAAATTAATTTATGTCGGCAGGGGAAGGCATCCCTCCAATCACACCCCATAAACGTCCCCAGAAAAAAATTAAATTTTTTTTTACCGATTTCCTAAAAATATTCATTATTAAGCTTTCTAATGCCTTACCAATTACCTTACCCCGCCTCCCAAGAATATTATAAAAAAAATATTTTGTAATTTGTTATTTTATAGTATTTTATTTATCTGAAAATAATTAATTTATTCATGGTAATAGCATATTTATGATTGTAACGGTAAATTTTATTTAAAATTATAACACTTAATTTACTTAAAAGAACTTCTCCTTTGCATTAAGATAATAATGAGTGCTATGATCCTTCTTCATCTAATTCTTCAACAAATTCTTTCGAATCTGAATGCTCTTCAGCGTTAAGTACAGGTGGAAGTATGAACGAAAGGTAATAACTGTTTTTTGGAGTAGGTCTTATACCAGTAAATAGTGGGTTAGGCGTAAAACCCACAACGTGTTTTTCTATAGTATAAAAGTAGAGATCGTAGACTTTATAGTGATTTGTAACATTTTTAGGATCGCGGTGGGGATCACTATGAAAAACCTTTTCACTTTATTTTTACAAAAAATTTTACAAACACAATCTTTTCTGTAATTTCGAAGGAAATGTTTTAGCATAAACATTTAACAAAAAAATTCTAAAAATTAATATAAGTAGCTGCAAATATAGGCTTTCACAGAAAAAAAAAATCAATACAAAATAAAGTCAATAAAAACGAGTTATCCATCTTTTCTGATTTTAATAGCGTCCCAAAACGACAAATCTCAAGCAAAATCATTAAAAATTCATTATACGATGCAGAATTTTGTTATCTATTCAGCTGCGTACTTAAATTTTTACATTTCTCAAAATTAATTTTTGGTCTAATGTCCTGCCAGATTGGTAAAATACCCCTCTGTGCAGCATGAGAAACCCCACACCTGCCCACAATTTGGCCATACATTCTTTTCAACTTTTATTTATATTCCTTATAATAAAGAAATTGAAACTTGATAATTGGTATAAAAAATTTGGCATAAGCGAATAAAGCACTCTTAATTCTATATAATTTTTCTCAAACTCCGTGATTCATAAAACCATACGACGACTGCTTTTGAGCAGCAACAAAACAAAAGAAAGATTGTAAACATTTGTACAAACAAGGGAACATCGAAAAATTCCGACATTCCGGACACCATGAAAGGTAATATCAATATCAACAAGAAATATTGCTAAACATTTAGTAGAACAATATCATACTTTCTTTAATGTTTCCTCGTGTATATCTGGCGTTATAACTTGTTTTATTTGCGATTAGTTGGAGTTTCTGTACATATCTTTTAGAGAGTGAGAGAAGTGATTTTGTTCAGATAACTCTCAGCTTGATTTGGTTTAATTTTAATTTTTGTCCGGACAAAATTAAACTGAGTTGCCACTAAATAAATTTGAAAAAAGGGAAATTGCAGGCTTAAATCTAGTTTAAGGACGCAGCTCAAAAATGAAAAAAAAGTTGTCCATGAGGTGTAAAATGTAATTTTAAGCATAAAATGTCAAGTGAAAAATTTGAGGCTGACACTTAGTTTCAGAGTTATGGACCTCGAAATTAACAAGTACAATATGACACATATCGAGTATTTAAAGGCTGAATGAGACAATATGGGTATCATTGAAAAGGCAAACATTTTTTTTATATAGAGATAATTACCTTTATCATAAAAAGATTTAGCAGAAAAAAGATTTGGCAGAAAATCTTTAGTAAGCGAAGCCGGTGTTTTTCATATCAGGAGAAAATTACTGCGCACGGCCGGGGCCGGCTACACAGGGCATCTTTAGATATCATTTAATATTTTGTCTTAAAATTACCTTTTACATCCTCTAAATAATTTTTCTTTTGTTGTATTGCGGCTAAACTAATATATTATATGAAAAACAAACTTTTTTTTGGCTCGACCCTGTTCCCACAACTCTATCCATTTTTAGTAAGGACCGTGATTTTGCGAAATAAAACTAAAAACTTTGATGATTTTCTGCCTGGCTCACTGTTTAAAAAGAAAATTTATTTGTTTAAGACGGCAATTTTGTGAAAGAAATTTTCTTTCGAAATAGTGGGACAGGCAGATTGTTTTTATTATTTTGTATGCAACTGTTATAACTATAAGTATACTAGCTATTTATGTAACATATTTAAATTCTTATTCTAGACTAAATCTAATTATTGTAGTTGTAGTCAAAATGACCGAACTTTTCGTAGTTTTGTTCCTGATACTTTTCGAAAGTGTCTTCGTGGTAAATCTTAACATTCGTGAATAACATGTTGGGTCCGAAAAATTCATGTTCATCAATTTTACGCTCAAATGGATAACCAAAACGGTTATCGTCGATATAGCTTGCATCAGCTCCAATACCGCAAATATAATCGTTGGTAGAGGAAGATTCCTCAGAGGCGGTGTAGGGTGAGATGTAGAAAAAGAATTGCATGGGCATACCTTTGGGCCAACCGCGCGGCAAGATTAAGCGGTCGGGAAAGCCACATTGGGGTTTGGTGATATTTAAGGGATAGTCGTATTTACCTTCCAAGGCTAGCATAACACGCTTGTACATTTCAGTGTAACTGATACGATCTTTACTTATCCAATGCAAGTCGTTAGAACTGTAATTAAATACATTGACGCCAGCTTCAAGGTTATAGATGAAGATTTCAAAATGCAAAAAGTTTAAATGGTTTTTAGTTAAGGGAATAACTCGGCCAAATTCATCATATTTAGGACCCAAGAATATGTGAATAATAGCCTTTTGTTTCTTATCAGATTCAATGGTAAATTTAAAGTTAAAGGGTTTGTGATTCAAGCGCATTTGACGGGCCAACAAAGTTTTGTCCCAAACGAATTTACCTTTGACGAAGTTCATCTTCTCTTTCAACAAATTGGTGACATCAATGTCAGCTAAATCGAAATAGGTAACCAGCTTGCTAACCGTAACGTTCTTAATAGTAACACCAGGAAACAGCAGTTCTTTGTGAGTGTAAGGTTTAAGATGATAATTGAAGTTGACGTAGGCAGAAACATAGTTTTTAATCAACGCATAATAGAGAGGATCACGTATCATGGTTTCGAAGTTCAGGATAGTATTAGGAAGGACTTCGTTTTCAGTGGTGTCCACATCAGCTAAGTGCATATGAGCAATCACATTCCAGTATTTAAAGAGGCTTTTGTCATTGGCATCAACATTGCCTTGTAAAATATTGCCAATGTATTCAATGGATTCAGGTTTTCGCAAATCAATAGTCTTGCCATCAGATGCATTATAGAAACCGTTAATGAGGATTTCGTTAAAACGGTTAAAAAATTCCTGTATCTTTTCATGTTTGCCGTAGTTTTCACGGTTAGAAAAACCAACACCATTGTGGTAAATTAACTGAGGATGGTAGCCGTCTTCGTTGTTATTCATTAAGGAAAATTCGGGAATTTCACTGTAGCCATGAGACAACCGTTCCATACGATAACGAACCAAAAGTACATTGAGTACATGTAACCAGTATTCACCACGATGTTTCTTTTGCAAGGTCTTCCCATCCAAGAAAAAAGCATAATTTATGTTGAGATAGTACCAGTAGGCGTTCAGACTAACATCTTCAGTAAAATATGACAAAGCTGATTCTTTGTTGTAAAACTCAATTTCACGCGTGTAGTCAACTGGCATGAAGAACATTTTGGTGTCTTCTAACATTTGTACATGTTTGGTATCCTTGTAGTATTCGTCCATGTTTTCACGCAACATAAAACGGTCTTCTGAGTACCACTGCTCACCCAAACCCATCAGTTTCCACCATTGCCACATCTTCCAGTCTTTGGTAAAGAAATTCTGTGGATTACTGTGATTCTTATAGTTTTTATAGAGAATTTCCAGGTATTCTTTTTCGTACATGATGGATTTTGTCCACACATCATAATTGAATCTCTGAGCTTTGTTAATGAATTTACTATTGAAGAAATTTTGAGGAAATATTTCATAGATAGAAGGCAAACTTAAGTCTCTGCAATCATTGCGGTACTTAACGGCCAAAACTAATGCATAGACGAACATTCCTTCGTTGCAGTTCATGCGAGCCCAGGCAACGTTACGTTGAAAGACTTCAAATGTTTTGGCATAATAGAACAAATTAAACAAACCAATGGCCTGCTGCAGGTGTGTCTCTACCAAGGCTCCGAAGAACTCACCTTTGTGCAAGAGAACACCATAATTGTAGGCTTCATAGAATTTTTCCATGAGTTCGTCAAAGAGCTATAATTTAAAATAAATTACTTACTACTCGGGTTAAACTTAAATGGTTGCTTTTGTTTACTTACTATGTAATCAGTCTTGTTCAAGTTGACTGCTTTGCCTAGTTTTCTTAAATCCTCAAATGTCAAGGGATCCTCTACACGGTAAACGATTTCGAAAAGGAACTTTTGTTTGGCCAAAAAGTCCTCATCGGCAATTTTAACCTTGTTGTTGTTGACAATGCCAGTATCAGGCACTAAATCCTTTTTTCCATTAGTAATGCTAGAGGCAGTCTCCAATACCTTATCGACAAGATTCTTCCTCATGTTTGTAAAGTCGTCACCAGCCGCCGTGGCTATATCCATGATTTTATCAGTAATATTGATAATACCGGATTGAGCCACATACAGCTTGTCGTCAAGCTCGTCTCTAATACTGGTACTAACAGCACTAGATACAAAGCCCACAATTGCTAGCAAAGAAATCACTGCTTTCATTTTTAGAACCTTCATTCAAATCCAATACTCTTGAAATACTAAACTCTGGTACACAATCAGCCTTAATAAATTAAGACTATTGCTGTTCTGAATTTTTGCTGGGGTTTTTATACAAATTAAATTCTTTGTTCCAAAAAATTAATCAACAAACAAACAGTTTTATTGTCCCACTTAGCCAAGTTAAAATAAAATAAAACGAGATAAAAATCTTTTTGATTTATCTTTTCTGTATGTTATCTTAAGATCATCGTTCATTCTCATCTCTTTTATGACATTTAAATTTTCTTTTTTGCTTTTATTTTATTTCAAAAGAGTAATTACTTTGGACGATATGAGTCAAATATCGATAAAGTTTATACAAAAAATTTTGAACAAAGATTTTGGGATTTGAAAATTTGGTTCATTCCGTCTACTTATGTTGTTTTTTACTTTCCCCTCTAACTGATCACTACACCATTACTTCCACAGCACCTTTATACTCTCATAGTCGAATTTCTAATCTGTTACCATAGATGAAAGCATAAAATCAGAGCATAGGCAATGCCTCCATTAACACGTGTACCAGCTCAGACAAGACTTTAAAAGAATAGCATAAATGGTAAAATGAACTATAAGTTTGTTAAGGGAGGGGTGTGTGTGTACCAAAGCAACCAAGAAATTATCTTTGGATAAGATCAGAGCAGTTTGTTTTTGTTTATTTTACGAAAGCTACAGCTTGGTATTCTATTAAAAGATAGTTGCAGTAGCTTTTAAAAATTAAGTATTTATTGTTTCTTTTCGTTCTGTTTATAATTTAAAAGCAAAATTTTTTACAAATTACCGGGAAAACGTTAAGAAAAATTTTTGATTGTACTGCGTAAAAGAATTAAAATATATTTTTGTACACTAATGCTGGTCTGCATGAAGAAGTATTTGGATATATCATAACTTTAAGGCATTCAAAACTTATTAATTTCTTCTAAGTTCTTATGCATAGCGAAGGCGATGGAGTGAAGTCGGTCTATCCCGGCAGAGTCTGGCTGAGCTTACCTAAGTTCAGAAGAAGTGCTTTCATGGAATAGGGAGAACCAGGACCCCGGTGTGCAGGCTTTAAATCTGCATAGGCAATTTGAATACCTGTAGAAGGACTGACCAGTGTCCTTAGTTATACTGGAGCCACGGAAGCTGGTAGCCGGACATTACTTTTTTTTAAGCTTACATTTGCTCTAAATATTTACTTACTCCATCTAGATTAATGAAACTTGGCAGGAAAATTTGCTATCATCATAATAGGCTGTTAAAGCTATAAAACAAGAAAAATCGGGTGAAGGAGAAAAAAGTTCCCCTTACAAGAACTAAACCTACCTATGAAAAATTCAAGTTTTTTTAATTTTCAAGTCATTTTGTTTAGAAATTACAACTTTTAATGCCAAGAAATGTTTAAAAACTTAAAGTTGATCTCAAGAGATGCTAAAATGCCATTTTTGCCCCGCCCATTTTTGTGAGCATTAAAATAAAATATTATTTGAAAAAGGAATGTAATTATTAAATGAAACGGATTAAATACACCTTAAAGGTATAGAAATTAATTTATAAAGGCAGGGGAAAGTATCCCTCCAATCACACCCCATAAACGTCAAAAAAAAATTTTTTAATTTTTTACCATTTTCCTAAAAATATTCATAATTAAGCTTTCCAATGCCTTACTAAACCCCGCCTCCCAAGAATATTATAAGAAAAAATATTTTTGTAATTAGTTATTTTATAGTATTTTATTTATCTGAAAATAATTAATTTATTCATAGTAATAACGTATTTATGATTGTAACGGTAAATTTTATGTAAAATTATAACAATTAATTTACTTAAAAGAACTTCTCCTTTGCATTAAGATAATAATGAGTGCTATGATCCTTCTTCATCTAATTCTTCAACAAATTCTTCCGAATCTGAATGCTCTTCAGCGTTAAGTACAGGTGGAAGTATGAACGAAAGGTAATAACTTTTTTTTGGAGTAGGTCTTAAACCAGTAAATAGTGGGTTAGGCGTAAAACGCACAACGTGTTTTTCTATTGTATAAAAGTAGAGATCGTAGACTTTATAGTGATATATAACATTTGTAGGAACGCGATGGAGATCACTCTTAAAAACCTTTTCGCTTTAAAAAAAAAATCCTTATTTTAATTTCAAAGGAAATTTTTTATCAGAAAAAATTGCAACAAATCAAAAAGTAGGTAGGCAAAGGTGTTTAAAAATGCCTGCGTTTGGCGAAAAATCGCCATTTATGACATCACTGGTTACAATCAAAATAAGGCATGTTGTACATAAAACCATACTTCGATATAAAGTACATTAAATCTTTTGTGGTTTTATTAAGCTTTTGATTTAATCTTGTTTTGTTTACATACATTGAATATCATTGATTAATACTTAAGTTAAACACAAATAGAAAAATTGTATATGCATAACTCTAATTACCTGGTCTGGTTTATTTCAATATTAAAAATTTTTCTCTCACGATGCAAATTTCTACAGATTTTAGAATTTGTTCATGATACTAATTAAATTTTCTTGTAAAAAGGACTATGAAACTTGTCAATACAGCAGCCATTTAGTTAGTTACCCCCTTCGCCTTTAGTCTATATTAAAACATTTACATCAGAGAATTTTATGTTTGATACCAATCATGCAATCTAAACATTGAATGATTTTTTAATTAAATTAGCGAATACAAAATAAATTTTTTTTTCGGTCACTTATTCATTTATTTTAACGTTTGTTTGTTCATTTATTTATGTGTGGCAGAGGTAACAGTTTAATCTCAGTAATGTATGAACACAAGGACAGAAACATTAAAATACTTTGTGTTTTATTCAAGTGTATTCTATACATTGCTATACTTTGTATTCGTTTTGCAAACACAAAATGACAAGGTAACATTGTTGAGTGCGATGGCATGTTAAGCGCCAGAATTATGCAACAAAAAGCAAAAACCTGCTACTGATGTTGCCATTTTGAAATGATGCCAGGAAAAAAAGAGAGAGCGAAAAAAAACACAGTCAAGCACCATTTAGGACAACAAACGAAAAAGTAGAAAATGAACATAAAGTCAAAATAATAAATTTAAAAATATATTTTTAGCTACCAGCAGAAACGCTACAATCAAAAAAAAAAAAAACCCTGACATTTTAAAGGGGGGGGCGAAAGAAGGCAAACAGAACTCAATGCTTTACACTCACAAAAGCATAAAACCAATTTTAATCATGTTTATGACTTGATATGACATATTTTATATGAACGTATGTACAAATATACTACAGCCTGTGTGTGTATGTTCGCATGTATACTAGGTCTATTTAGAATTGGTAGAATTGGTGTTTGTTTGAACATAAATGACAGTTATATGCTGACACAAACATACCAAAACATAAACTCATTCATTCACCAACTCTCTCCTTTAGTTTGGATTTATTTCCGAGGTATAAAAGTTCAAACAGATAGATCAGGTCATAATATGTTTTGTCATTGTAATGCTTTTCATCTGTATCTGTGCCACCTACTGCCTTCTTTTTGCTAAAATACTAAGTGCTGGAATTCATTTTAATGGCCTTTTAACTTTTTGATACATTAAGGCAACGTATAGATATTTATTTATCATAAAATTTTGCAGAGTTTGCTCTAAAATAATTTATAGGAAAGAGAAATAAAGAGGTTTTTTTTAGGCGATAAGAAGTCTTCAATACAACAAAGATGCTAATAAAAAAAGCTAGTTTTTCAAGTTATGGAATAAAATTAAAGCGCTACTAATTTAATTTATTCTAAATTTACTCTTAAAAGTTATATTTAAGAAATATATATTTCTGTTTTTACTCCCTGCTGGTCTGCTATCTTCAAGAATTTCTAGTAATGCAAAAATTATGTACTCAAAAAGATTAGTAAGCAGCATTCATACATGGGAGTAATTACTTATACTTAATAATAAGTTCACAATTTAATTAGCATTGAATGATAAATAATGATAATGATTTTTCAGCATTATTTTTACTAATGGTAATCATTTTTGATGAAAAAATTTCATTAGTAATTAGTTAACAACAAAATCATTACCATTGACTCATGTTTTAATGACTTCAATTCAAATTAATGTATTCCTTTTTCTGTACACTAAATACACACCTCAAAATATAGTACTTTAGATAGCACTTTGATCCCAAAAATTTTCTTAAAATATATAAGTTATAACTTTTTAGGAAAAATTAAGCACGATGGGAATGTATTTGAAATTTTGTTTAACTCTTCCAATACTAATTTTTTTAAGGATACGACCTTTTTTTGATGTGGTTAGTTGATAATGGCTCAAAAAATGTTCCTTAGGGTGCGCTTAAGTAAAATATGACTAGGATAAGAAAAGTGTCCCGGGAAGGGGTTGCACTGTAAGACACCTACGTCAGCTAGTAACATTAAGAGCCTTAAGATTTATTAATTTTATTCAACTTTTTTAAGTTTCTGCGAAATTTATTATAATTAGTAATTAAACGATTTCATTAAAACTTCATTACCATTAGTAAAAACAATTATAATTGCAATAAAATCATTAGCATCATTAGATGCCAATAAAATTTCAATGGTTATAAAAAAGTCTCAAGTATAGCAGGATTACCGTTAAAAATTAAAAAATGGAAAAAAATTCGTTTTAGAAAATAAAAGTAGGCATTGCAAAAAAGGCGCTTTATCTAGTTCCTATTCTATGGAATAATATCCCGAAATAATACGCCTATTGCAAGAATATCTAGCATTGTGTCAATTTTCCAAGCAGAATCAGTCATTTTCTCTGAATGTGACCTCATTCCACCAATTGCTGATTAATTATTGAGAAAACACTAACAAATTCAAAGATTTATTGCTTAAATTTTATTACGTTTAAAGCACTTGTTGCAAAATATTTTATATTTTACTAGCCGATCCCGGCGTGCTTCGCTACGCATGGATATTAACATTGTATACCGTGTGTACGAAGTCAGTACACAGTATACATACCGCATACGCTCATAGGCGCCTTCGCACTTCTTGTTGTTTTTATATGAATAAAATCACATGTTGTCATAAAAAGTCATAACTGACTGATTTCGTGAAAACTTTAGATAAACTCTACACGACCATACAAACCCTAAAAATTTATGGTTGTAACTATATTACACCCTTGCAAAAAAATTTCTTAAGAATATCGTATAAGTCGCAAAGTTATCTTAATTTAAAAATGTCTCACAGAAAGTCATAGTCCGACAAAAAAGTTTAAAAAATGGACTTTATTCGACAAACGATAACGTAGCCTTTTCAAAATAAAATTATACTTGACTTAAATGTGTTTTTCGAATAGTAATTATTCGAATCAGTATTTATTCGAATAATATTTAGTATTTTCCAATTTGATTTTTTTTTAAACTAATGGTCTTGTTTTTAGAGTTTTAACCATTTAATAGTTTAAGTTTTTAGGGCTGCGTAAAATCGTCACCTTTTTTATCACAATGTTTCTCCGCCTGTCAGTCTGTCACAGCCTTCTAACACTGAAACTAAGGTATATAACTATAAGAAAAATACTAAAAATTAATGGGTATGACGAAATAAAAGCGATTTGTGTGAAATTGTATCTTTTGAACTGTAATAGACAGACACCTCAAACTTCCACAGTGTTAGTAAAATTATATGCTCTATTATAGAATCAGGTGGAAAAAAACTTTGAATTACGATTTTCATATAAGTTTGGTATAAAAATAATGTGTCAACAGTAAATTTCGAAAATAAAGAGCGTTTCCATAAGGCCGACAATAATGTGATTTTTACATATACATATGACCATATTTTTTAATCGTAATATGTTGAGTCTATAAATTTACCCAAAGTATATATTGCTAGTTCTCTATAAAAGCAGTTAAAAAAAAATTAAAATTAAAAGTTTAGCCAACAGTAACGTTATTTTCATAAGACCTTACTTTAAATTTACTCGAAGAATATACTACTGTGACCACTGTAATAAGTTAAAAAAGTGAAATCAATAAAAAAGTAAAATCATATGTGTTGCGGAATCCCTTGTGAGTGACTCAAAACAACACTTGGCGGCTTTATTATATTTATTATAGACATCAAGTAGGGTTTTATTTCCCTATAAATAACTTATTGGTTTCAGGAGATTAAAAAAACTTCTGATCCTGCATTAGAGCAGTTTAAAAATGCATCACAGCTTTGCTGCTGGTGCTTAAAAAAATAGGTAAATAAAGAATTAACCCTTTGCAATCGAAGCTTCTTTTCACTCATAATACCAGCAACTCGAATCAATTTTAATAGAAAAACCATATTCACATATAAGTAAATGATATGCGCACAAAAAGAAAAGTCATAGTTGTATTTTAAATCTTTTTTAATTAATTATAGATACAAATGTTATAATATATTTAATGATTAAATTTAAATTAAATTAAATACTTATGTTATGAACTCGAGTTTGAAGATAAATTTTAAATGGCTCCGCTCCGGAGCCCCCGAGTGCAAAGGGTTAATAAATATTATATATTGTAAAACACCCACCCTGATGTATAGACAGAGTGTCACTTAAATATGTTGTGTTTTTTTCTCTCAAGACCAATTTTTATTTTTATCAGCATCAACGGCTTTAGATAAATAAAACAATCGTCTTAGGGCTCGTACGAACGTTTGGCGGTTCAGCTAGTAAATCACGAATTTTTTCAAAGCGAAAGATACGTAATTAATAACCAAAAAAAAAAAAATTAAAGTAGATTTAAATTCAATGCGTTAAATCATTTATATTCCTTCTATTTTCGAGACTTGTGTAGTCAACAGTCGCACCAGAAACACGAACATACCGATTGTCTGTTTTTTACTTTTATAAATAGGAGATGAACGCCATACCTGCTGAAGGCCCTTTTAAAAAATAAAAAAATATCATAAAAGAATATATTTAAAAATACAACATAACTGTGTATTAAATAATATGCGTTTATTTTAAACTTAAAACTAAAATCAGATTCTGTAGTTCAAATTTGCTTTACGTCACAGATAATATTTCGGACAATACATGTGTTCTTCTCAGATATGGGAGTAATTAATTAGATTTACTTATTAATTGACGATTTAATTAGCATTGAATGATAAATAATGCTAATGATTTTTTAGCTTTATCATTTTTTATACTAATAGTAATGCTTTTTAGTGAAAAGATTTCTTTGATAATTAGTTAAAAAACAAAATCATTACCATTGACTAATGAAGTAATGGTTTAAAATCATTATGATTAATGAATATGTTACTTGTCTTTGTACACTAAATGCGCATCTTAAAGTAAAGTAGATCAATATTTAAAAAAGGCATTTAGAACAGAAAAATTTTGTAAAATATTTATGTTTTAAGTTTCTCAAAATAAATGAGGCACTATGGGATCCTACTTTTGTTTTCGTGTAAGTTATAAGATCTGCAGGTTGTGCTGTTAGGTGTACATCAAGTTTTTCATCTATCTTAGTTAAAAATGATAAATTATTAAAAATTTTCAAATATATAGGGTACGCCAAATAACTTTTTTTGATTGCTTTAAAAAACAGTGTAGCTTCGGTTGTGTGGCACGTAGCGCCGTCCTGTTGAAACCAAATGGTACCTCCTCTTCAATTTTTGTGCACAAAAATTCGTTCAACATGGCCCGATAACGATAGCCATTGACTGTATCGGCCACTCCTCATTTTTGAAGAAAAATGGCCCAATTATTCCTCTGGACCAAAATCCGCACCAAACAGTGACTCGTTTTGAGTGTACCGGCTTTTCAATGTATGCGTGCGGGTTTTCTGTGCCCCAATTGTGCAACAATTTTGCTTGTTTACATACCCGCCAAGATCAAAATGAGCTTCATCTTTAAATATGATTTTTTGGCGAAATCGGCATCTTAATGTCGCAATATTTCCCAGCGTTCTTTAAGCGTATACACAGCCATAATCGTTCAGCGGAAGGATTAAACTAACTATCTGTCAAATCAGACATGAGCCAAGTGCTTCAGTTCACGAAATAAGCACTACTTGAAAAAAACGTAGATAGCTGAGCCTATATATCTTCAAAAGTCTTAAGATTTCTTTATTTAATGTATAGCTTTTTTAAGTTTCTTCAATTAAAAATTAGTGTTTCATAGAAACAGTTATTTTTGATTCAATTGTAATTAGTAAAGAAACGGTTTCATTAAAATTTCATTACCATTATTAAAAACAATTGTAATTAAAATAAAACCATTGGCATTAAATGGTAGTTCAAAAAATTAAATTTATATTGTAAATTTAAAGTTTAAAAAGTAACACATTAGGGCAGGTGAGGACACACATATTGGCGTGTAATTGTATACATGATGCATTATTAATATTAGTGCCAAAACACCAACAACAACAGAGTTCATAGAAAGAGTCTGCACCATCTTTTACGATTAATCGCAAGCATACATTTGATGGAAACAAATGTCAAATGGCACCTGTCAATATTTTCCAGCATAAAATACCTACACATGCATAAACATGATGCACTAAGCATAAAAAAGTATATTGCCATACAACAGACACACAAAAGGGAGACTGTATGAAAATGTTAGAAAATATCACTAAAATGTTCTTTAACTTGGCATTTGACAGTTTGACACCACAAAAGGTTCAGGGGTTGCTACTGTGTGTTCGTCATTAGTACGAATAGTTTTGTATTCTATGAAATTTTCAAAAAAAAAGAAACTTTTTTAATTCCTATGATTTCAATAAAAATAAAAAATCCCATTTTTTATTTCCTTTTTTTCTACTTTCATAAAATCTAATATAAGGTTGGGTGTGTAAGTGTGTGTGTGTAAGAAAATAAAAATAAAAGAGATTGTAACATGCATGTGGTATAGCTAAAGTTTCAAAGGTCATTTTTAATGTATCATACGTCAAACTTGACGTACACACATACACACACTCAAACCCATGCATTATTTCTTACAGCAGTTACAAAAGGTGTTGCGTATGTATGCACATTGAAAAAGTATGTATGTGTATGTGTATTTTTATTTCTTGCCTTTGTAACTGTAAATCATCAATATTGTTTGTTGCAGCCAAAGCCAATCAGTTAAAGCACTATTAAGCCAATCTAACATTTCTACTCACTGCACTGTATTGAAAGGAACAAAATTACATCTCTTTTATGCTATAGATGCTAATCAGAGATACATACGATTTCTATTTTTAATCTTTGGTTATATGAATGTGCTTTTGCAAAAGAAACTAAAGTAAAATGCTAGCAACAAGAATTTACACGTCGTTAATTTTTAGTATAAAAGAAAAAAAAAATACTTAAAGCCTTTTAAAGGATATTAAAATCAAATGACAATGTACAGTGGGGTAGAAAAGAAATATTTTAGAAATAAATTAAAAGCTTCAAAACCAAATGACACGTTTAAAAGTATTCGAGTTAAAGCTTAATGCTAGGAACACAACTGGGGCGAACGACGAATTTTTGGTCGCGAATATTCGTCGTCAAAAATAAAATACATTTGTGTATATGAAAATGCACACAATCATGGCGTAGGACGAAATTCGTCATAAGCAGAGAACTATGCAATAGAATTATTTCTATTTGATACGCCGGCGAACGACGAACAAATCACTACAAAGTGACCATGTTTGACTTTAGATTCGAAGTATTTAAGTAAATAAAGTTGTTTAACTTAAAATATTTTGTATTTTTATTTTTGCAGCATTTATAATAAGCGTACGAGTCCAGGCTATATGTTCAATATAAAAATAGTTTTTAGTTGTGTTTTTGCTAATGTTTAACTTTTTAAATATTATACTTTTTGATGGTCACCTTGGCAGCTTACAAAAAGTAAACAACTTCAAAAATTATAACAGCTGTGTTTTTCGTCATTTTTGTGTTTCATACGACGCATTTACACAACGAATTTTTGACGACGTATTCGTTGTGTTGGACGAAATTCGTCGTACGTCCCAATTGTGTTCTTACCATAATGCTTTAGCTTTCTATACTGTGCACTAAGGTCACAAATTAAAGCATCGCGGACATGTTAATATTTGTGATGTTTCCACTTTTGTGTTGTTATGTGTGTTGAGCCCTTTATAAGGCATTGAGAAAGTATGAGCCGCAAAGTAATCTAACGAGCTATTTGCATTTAAAAATTGTAAATTTTTCAAGAATTTATTTTTTAATAATATTTGTTATTTGTCAGTTTTTTTGTGCTTGTGTCAATCACGGGTAAACCAATTTTAATAAAATTTGGAGCACGGGATATTTGTCCTCGTGGTAAAAAAATATAGGACATTTATACTTTCAATAGCGGCCTAGGACCATTACCAGCAAACATTTTATTCTGATTTAGTTAAAATTTTAAGCTGATTTTAATTGCTATAAAGTGATTGATAATAGTTTCTCTATGCAAAGAGATGGCGCTTCCGTTTGCGCTTTCATTAAAAATGCTAACAGCAAGTTCGCACTATGTTCTTTAATAATATCCTGGTTAATCGTTTTAATAGTTTTAAGTACTAATAATCATTTGTAAATGAATCTTTACTAAAATTTTGCTTATTAAAACTTTTTAAAATACTACAGTGTAAATTAAAATTTAGCCTCAAAAAACGCTAAACTGGTAACATTGTCATGAAGTAATTAAAGGCTTTTTTTTGTGCGAACTATTAAAATAAAATGATTTAAAAATAAGTTTTTGCACAATTTCTCTCATGATTATTAAATCAAAACGATGATTTGGTATCTAATTTTATTTGTATACTTTTATTACACAACATTTCTTGGAGTTATTTAAACCAATTTTTAAAGATCTAATTTTTTGCTATTTTCAGAAGAAACGTAACTGCGATGCCTGCAGAAGGAAATACGTTACATTCATGTTATATAGCTTAGACGGCAATTGAAATATGGCATAATTGTTTCAGTACTTTGTAACCGAAGACTTTTTTATATGCGGTCAACAAATACAACGGTCTGTCTTAAAATAATATTTAGGGGGCTGACAGTAAATTGTGTAAATTAATAAATAGTTAACAATACGGTCATGTTTATATGCAGGGTTGCAGTATAAAATTCTTTTAAAAACGACTCAAAATAAAAGAACCGAGCAAAAGAAATATCAATATGAAAAACTTTTAATGAAGAAAAAATACAGCTTTAATAACAGGAGGCTTATTCTGAATTGCGATGCAAAAATGAATGCGATGCAAAAATGAATGCGATGCGCCAATGAAATGAGATGCGCAAATAAAATAGGATTCGAAAAAAATTAGTATTCTGTTAGACATTCGCAATAGCATTCGCAATTTATTTCAAATTGTGGCAACGCTTCTCAAAGAAACCTCAGTGTCAAAAAACGTCAAATTCAGAATAAATAAATTGTTTATGGTTGGCTGTGAAAATTTTTTATAAAATTTTATTCGGAAATTCTGTAAGTGTGGTTCGGAGTTAAAGAAGGGCAAAATGGAAGGATACAGAGAAGATTGCTTAGAAGCAATTGTTGCGCCGAAGAAAAGTGCGTCCAGTAATCCGTTTAAGGAATCCATCAAATTTAACAATTTCACCACATGCCCCTCTAAGGGAGACAGTGGATTATACTTTGATAGGCCACCGCCAATGTTGTTTTTATTTCGTCTAAGCTTTTGTTTGGTTGAAGTCAAATATTTTTGAACTGATTTACATATTTAATACTTTCTTCCATCCTGGAGTTTCTTTAATAAGTGGTTCATTGCTATTTAAATCCTCAGTTAACGTTTGTCATAAAGTATTTTCCGACTGACGTGCATTTAGTGTTTTCAAAAGGCCTACTTTCAATTGGCTGTGCTTATTCATAAATTTTATCTTTATTTCAAATTGAAGCGGTTTGCTGGTTTTATTGCTTGCTTCTCTGAATTAAATAATAAATATATAATGAAAAAATAAATAAAATATTATCTTTCACTTAAATGTTTGTACTTTGCGAATGCTACGTTGTTGTCGAATAAATTTTGCAAATTTGACACTTCTTTTCGCAATTTAGAATACCGACCGAATACCGACAATTCAGAATAAGCCTCCAGAACAAAAATATAATTTAAAAAATTAACTTATAATTTTATAAAAAAAATTAAAAAAGCGTGATACTATTTTCTGATAGGTGACGCTTCTTCTGAGATTTTATTTTTTTAATACGTTATCTTCAAAATTACTCTTTCGATTAAAAAATAAAGTAAACAAGGCCAAAATATATTATGCAGTGCCTAAAAAGGCTCTAAAAATCGACTCAGTCAACGCCGGTCAAGTGTTACTTTCATTATCATCGCAAGGAACCCATTAGAAAACTTAAACTATCTTAAGTTTATTTCTTTACGATAATGGTTTGAACAGCTTTCAACAGCGAGAAATAAAAAAAAATTAACATGAAAAAGGGAACTACAAAAAATGAGAAATTAATGGCGAAGAAGTTACACTTTTTCTTTTAAATTTTTTTTTTTTTGGAGAAGATCAGGTAAACACATTATTTACTTTTCATTTAATATTTTAAAATCTTTATAGAAGTTAAGAGAAAAATAATTTCTTTAAATAATTACTCTAATATATCGAGGAAAAGAGAATGGCTACAATTCGAATGGCCCTGCTTATTTAGCAATAACATGACATAACACTGGGCACTGACGCTTACAGATTGCTATCGTTTTAAAAATAGTTCATATTCTGAAAAATGAAAAGGTGTCCCTATACAATAACAAGTTTTTTACGTGTATTTTGAACTGAAAAGAGGACCAGTTTAAAATTAAAAAAACTGCGTATCACTGTAGCTCCCAATTGCAAAAATTAATAAAAAATAAAATCTAAAAATTAAAGGGTGTCGCCATAGATGGCGTAAATGGGCTTATCTATTGAACGGCTATTGAAAAACGATCACAACGATCAACAGAACTTTGATTGTATTCAATATTAGAAATAATTGATAATATTCAATATTAGAAATTAAAGGGTGTTCCAATAGTTCATTTAATTTTATGTATATGGCCTTACGTTGAGCACTTGTAGACAGACGTTTGAAATTTACAAAGAACCAGTATTGCTAGGTCCGCTATAAAAGCAAGTATAAAATTTAGATTTGGATATTAAAGGGTGTCCCAATAGTTGAGGTAATTTGATATATGTGGCCGAACTTTTAAAACGTAATAGACAGACAATTGAAATTTATAAGACCGCTATGGAAACAAGTAGACAATTCCAATTTAGAAATTAAAGGGTGTTCCCATTATTGAAGTAATTTAACATAGATGGGTCTGTCCTTCGAACCGTTACATAGAGAAACTTGTAAATTTGCAAAATATCCACTGCTTTGTGTAGTATAATAAGGAGTATAAAGATTTAAATTTTAAAGTAAAGGGTGTTACAATAGTCGATGTAATTTAAAGCATATGGTTAAACTGTTAAACAGGTTTAGACTGACGGTTGCAATTTACAAAGAACCTGTATTGTCCGATATATAAAAAAGTGTAAGAGTTGCTTTTGGAAATTAAGGGGTGTCCTAATAGTTGCTGTTATTTGTTGTTTGTGGTGAAACGTTGAAACAATTATAGGCAGAGAAAATTATATATAAGGTTTTAGAAGAGTATCCGTATGTTTTCAGAAAAGAACGTCTCATCAATGTGTGTGAAGATAAATTTCGAATAATATATAATATAAATTCCAGGAGCACTGTAGAAGATGGCCGGATACAAATTTAGGCATTTTATAGAAATTATATTCTTTTATGATTCCTAGTACTTCATAACTATAGAAAATGGAATTTTGATAGAAATTTCCAAGTTTTCCAAATTTTCAAGATTGAGATTTCTTTAGAGAATGAACTTCAGGAAAACGGTAGAAAGAAGGTGGGCGGATAAAAATTGATGGATTTAATAGTAATTGTACCGTTTTATGATTCCTAGTACTTCATTTTCAAGATCTTAATAAATAAAAATTTTAAAATTATTATTTAAAAGGAGGATTTAGGAGGTTTTTTGGTGTCCTTCTTCATCATGATAAAAAATTAGATTTTCTAAAAAAATATTTTTTATTTCTTTGCTTCCATTCCAAGTTTAATTTTTATAAAAATTAGGTAAATTTATAGATATAAATAAATGTTGATTTAAATACGAGTCCTTTTAAAGCCAATTTTAGGTGCATGTTTTTGTTTTTTGTTTTTGGTCTAATCAATTTTTGTTTTAAAAATTTTCTAACCAAAAACTGTTCGTGCCAAACAAATTCTTCACACAACAAACTTTTATAACACATGAATGAACTTCTGATTAATATTCCACCCTAAAAAAGCAAAAAAGAAAAAAAATCCAAAAACCGATATAAAACCGAAAAAATGTATAAATAAATTTTATAAAATGGTTTTGTTTGGATATCAGAGTACCGAACGTTTTAATTTTATTGGCGAATATGCAAATGTGTGAATGTGTGTATTTGTGCATATCCATACATATAATTCGATACTATTTATTTATTATTATTTCACCTTTAGTTTGAATTTATATTAGTGACTATAGAGTAAAAATACATGAAGAATATTGAGACCAAATATTTGTGGTATTATTATGCGGTTCATGTGTTGTGGTAAAAAAGCTTTTTTTTTTGGATTTTTCTGTATAGTCACTATTTCTCTTTTATGTGTTTTTCTAGTGGAAGTTGCATACATTAATGATGGATGGTTGGTTTGGGAAAAATATTCAACTTTTTGGCTTATTTTAGTTTTTATTTTAATTTTATGTGGCTTTTTGCCTGTTTCGTTATTTTTCTGTTTTTTTTCTTTTTTTGAGAAATACCAATAAAAATCTAAACATACACAGACTTGGTATTATTATTAAATCGCTATAAATATCTATCAAGAATTTATAATCTAATATTTTTTATAGCAAAAAGAAAAAAAGTGTAGCCCATCAAATTAAATTAAAAAATTAAATTGGGCCAATACACAAACACACATCTAAGACAAATAGGGATTTCGTAAATATTTGGTATAAATTTATAATGAAAAATTATCTTTTATAGGATTCAATTTACGCCAATAGTAAAAGCATTCCTGCCAACTGAGAAAACATAAATCTTTAAGGTCATGGTATTTAAAATCCATTAATTAATAAAATGTCAAAAAAGTATAAAATACGACACAAAATTTTATGCCACAAAAACCCTTTAAAAACAAAGGAAACTTACGCATACAATCAAGAACAACATGACTTCATGCGTGTTAAGCATAAAAAAACAAAACAAGAACTTTCATAACCCAAAGGCAGGCACATGTTGCCGCTGCTTTCTACACACGCGCTCACTTTTTTTTAGGAAATATTTGTAACGGAGGTTTTTTTAAGCATGATGAAACTTGAAATTATAAAAATTAAATTTTGATGAAAATTTTTTCTTATTATTTTCAGTAAACTCTGGCAAATCATTATGAATAGACTCACGCTTCAATAACGCTATTTAGGTTAGGTTGCACAGGTTGTTGGCGTAATAAGACTTGGATCACTTGGGTCTTAAAGGTCCCGTTGTGTCATTTAACAACGCTATTAAATCATCCAAGTTTGCCTTAACAATCAGTCATCAATTTGAGTAACTTCTCGACGGGATCGTGATTTTTATGGTGCACATAATCGTCTGTCTGAGCAAGGCATCCTTCGAACTGCGGAAGGATTTCGTACCAGATAATCTCTAGAGGATGCAATAACAACTACACCCCGAAGGAAAGTGCGTACTGAAGACAATATCGCTGCTGTAAACGAAAGTGTAGAAGAAGATCCAAATTTATCGTTTCGTCGTCGGTCGCAGGAATTGGGGCTCTGTCCGTCCACTACGTGAAAAATTTTGCGCAAAAATCGTGGCCTGCACTCGCATAAGATACAGCTAGAGCAGGAATTAAAGCAACGGCACCATTATATGCAACGTTCTTTCACCGATTAGGCTCTAGAGCAGTTAGTAACAGACCCGTTGTTTCAACGCCAATTTATATTCAGGGAGGAGGCTCATTTTTGGCTTAACAGATTTTTTAATAAGCAAAATTTGCCACATATGAAGTGAGACCAATCCACAACTCTATTGCATCCAGAAAAATGCACCGTTTAGTGTCGTTTACATGCTGTTAGTGTCATCGGTCCTTTTTTCTGCAAAAATGAGGACGGAGCTCACGTTACGGTCAATGGAGATCGCTACCGCTTTAATGATTTTTTAAGTTGATTTCGAGAAATGGACCTATCATTTGGCCTCCAAGGTCGTGCAATTTGACACTTCTTGATTATTTCCTGTGGGGCCACGTGAAGCCACTGGTTTATGCTGATAAACCAGCAACAATTGATGCTTTGGACGCCAACATTGTTTGTGATATTCGAAACATACGGCCAGCAGTACTTGAAAACGTGTCACAAAATTAGACGTTCAAAATACGCTTCGTCATTAGCAGCCACGGTGGACAGATGTCGGAAATCATTTTTCAATATTAATGCCATGTTCTGACCTTTCGTTTAAAAAATTCTTCATTACAATTTAAAGTTTTATCAGACTTAAAAAACACCCGATATTTAAGTTTTCCACTTCTTTTTAATTTTGTTAAGAAAAAGAAAAGACAAAAAAAATAATTAAACTAAAAAATAAAAATATTTAAATAAATTGTTTCGTTTTAGTTTAAAATGTGCCACTTTTTCTGCAATTGTTTTAGTTTATTGTTTTTTTTATTTATTGTGCATTCCTTATTTACGTGATAATGATTCTAAATTAAGGAAAACTCAGCTCAAAAAAATATTTTATTTTTTATTTTTATACAACATGATTTTGAACAAGTTTAGTGCAAACAAAGAATATAAAACATCAGACCCACTTATTGTTGTTTCTTTTCATCACATGTCCTTCATATGCACACATTAACGCAACCATGCACAATGTATGTATGTATGTATGTATGTATGTGCATAACAAATTGCCTACGGATATCGCTTTAGTATGTGGTTGTGATATATTTAAATGTGTATTTTAAAAGAGGAGCGAAATTAAATCCCCAAGCGCACAAAAAAATACAAAACTAAAAATAACGAAGTAACAAATAATTTTAAATGCAACAAAAGTTTAGTTTGACCGAAAAGAATAAATTTTTATTCTACTCTCTTTTAATACACAAAATTTTTATGAATAATTTTTATTTGAACAAACAATTGTTTGAAATTAACTTTCAGTTTGATCACTGTTTTAATTGCTGTTATTAATGTTGTTGTTAAGTTTTATATTTAAATTTGTGTTTTATATTCAAAATGTATATTGCCATTAAATATATTTTAGTTTGCATATTTTACTAATGTGTAAGAAAAAAAAACACCAAGTAAAAAAATTGACGCACCCCCAATTTTTCGAGGTAAGGGCCTCTAAACTTTTCGTAGAAAAGTGCACCATATGTTTTAAGGTCTCAATATGGGTATCATTTAAAAGCTTTTGAAGAGATTGTTGACAGAATTCAAAATTTTTATTTATGAGCATTCAATTACAATCATTTATGATATTTTTCATAAATGAGATTTCTACAATTCTTTTTTATTTTTCACGTTCATAAAAGAACATCAAAAAATTTTCTGCCTGCGATCAACCATGAATGTTTGCGCCTCTTTTGTTTTTAAGCAAACATATATGTAAGAGTAAACAACAAAAAAAAAAATGTCCGTGTTTTTCATAGATGATAAGGGATAAATAAGATCATTCTCAATGCTGCGAATGGGAATTTGTTCATCGTTGAAAAGTTTTCATTTATGAGAATTCAGAAAATTTACCCCATCCAGATACGCAAATTTTACTTTGCAAAGTTTTGATTTTATGTGAGACAGAGAGAGGAAGAATGATGGACACTACAGACTTTGATGTACTCGCAAAGTTGCTTTGTTTTTCTTTCGTTGCTTATACACAGTTGTACATATATGTATATGTACATACTCATATTTTTGTGTTATAAACACAAAACGTCCAAAAATTAGGAACGATCAAACAGAAGAAAACAAAATTTTGTAAAAGCAAGAAAGAAACTTTGTCAAAGTAAAATTTGCGTGTCTGAAAAGAAAGAAATTCCGTATTATGAAAGACAATATTTTGATTATACTTTGTAAAATCTCTAAGATATCAACAATAATTTATGTTATTTTGTTCTAATTCATGGAAAAAAAGGAAGCATCAACCCATGAGCAACAATTCTGTTGTTTAGTTGAAACAGTGCTACAAATAATAAGAACACAAAAACAATATGCGTATATACACAAACGCCAACACTTTATGAAAAGTGTTTCTACGATCTTTTCACTTATGAAAAATTATCAAAAATGAAAATTCTCATAAATGAAAACTTGCATGAAAAAACAATATTTTATAATTTATCCATTTTTGAATAAAAAAAAAATAAATAAATCATTACATTCATAAATGAAAAAACCAAAATGTTTTCTAGCCTCTCACACATTTATGAAAAGAAGCAACAAGAACTGCTCACACATGTGTGAGAAGTGAGAGAGCATTTCGGTAATGTGATCGTTAAGGAAATACTAAATTTTTAATTTTCATAAAAAACTTTGTGCTAATTTTTTATTTAATTATGCCGATTAAATTAATTACCTTAATTGATTATTGAGGGTCAAATCACGTCTTGATGACCATTTCGTTACCGCTTACTTAACTCTTCAGAAAACTTTTGACAAACATTTTAAATAAATTAACTAAATAATTAGCAAATACAAAAATCAAAGTTTAAGCAAAAAATACGGCTGACTTTTTTTCGGCTCTTATACAGTTGAAAGAGGATGAAAAATAAAATATCAAAAACACTACGATAATTTATTTCTATGCACATGCACTTTGCAAATTACTTAATTCAAGACACGGGAATATTTTTTTAAAAATTTAATTTTCATTAAAAACTTCCTGCTATTTTTTTTTTATTAAACTATCCCTATTAAATTAACTACCGTAGTTTTTTATGAAAATTAATTATTTAAAAAATATTCCCGCGTAATTTTTATGTGGCAAATAATTTTCTTTTTAAAATAAGTTTCTTCTTAATTTACCAACATTGTAGAATTTTCAAGAAATAGCAGTTGGCCTAACTTTAAGCATGGCATTTTAAATACCAGAATGGTTTCCGAATGATGATATTAAAGATAATTTTGCTGTGTCATAATGCATAGTAGCAAAGCCTTCTAGAAACGTTGTTGTACATAATTGCATAAAATTGAATATTAAAGCTTAAAGCCAACACAAACGCTTGCTATCTTAGCATGACTTCTTTTGCCAAATTATATTTAGCTTATAGTTGATAAAAGTCATTCATAAAATATCTTTTAAATATAATTATTTTTTTTTAACAAAATACGATTTCAATATTTTTTGATATAAAAAGTTATCTTAAGCAAAACTTTTTTAAGATTATATTTGTTTCTTTCTTTTCATTCGTATTTAAATGTTCCAAAAGTTAAATTAAAAAAAAAATGCTGTAATTTATAAAAGACAAATTTTAAGCCGCTTTGCAAAATCATGACGAATGCCAAATCAATTAATAATTTTAATCTAATTTGTAGTTTGTGTAGAAACTTGTTTCACAATTCTGCTCAAAGAAATAATATAAAGAATAATATAATATCTTTACTAAGTATATGCAAATAAAAAAAAAAAATAAAGTTTTTCGAGATTCTTTGCATGTTCAGCGATAAAGGAGAAATGATTAAACGATTAAAAAATACATTTTTATCAACCAACAAAGATTGCAAAAAAATAGCCAATATTTCAATTTATATTTAAATTTAAATTTAGACGGCGGTTCTATTATAACATGATATAGTTTAAAGAACGTCTATATATATATAATAAAACTGTAACGAGTTTATTTCTGTACATTAAATATTTTTGGAAAATTATGACATTGGTGTAGATAGTAATCGATAAGGAATACAAAACATCTATTTTTGGAATTTGTGTCTGCTTGTTTGTCCGTTTGTCTGTATTTCTGTCTGTGTTCGGATCACGTAAAATCAAGTGGATGGATTTAAAAAATTTTTTTGTAAGAAGGTCCCTTTGAACCTTGATTCAAATTTAAAATACTTTTGGATGAAGGATGTGGCGGTCCAAAATATGCTGCATTTCATTCTGCTAGCGTCTAATTTTTCTTGTTTTCTTTGGAAAACTTCCGCATACTTTTGTAAATAATTTTTCTATCTAAACATGTTTAGAATAGAAATTAAATTAAAAATGAACCAAAAAGCCGAAAACAAGTCAATTTTAATTAAAATTTTTTTTTTCATAAAAATAAGTCATTTTGTAGAGAAAATAGAGATAAAAGTGTGAAAACACCCAATTTTGCAGTTATTATACCTAAACAGTTGTCTGCACATTTTATTTTTGTAAATGGAAAATTTTCAACACTGTCTACATAATTATGGAATAAATATTTAAAAACGCATTTTTCTAAATTTGAATTGAAAAAAAATAAGAATGACACGAAGACGAAGTCGTGGGCACATATCTGCCAAATTAGCGATAGTCGGCAAATTCGATAGTTTGCCTTAAAACTATCGATAGCACAGATACAATTGTTTTTTTAAACTGTCGATTCTATCGCTTCTTTCGAATTTTTTTAAGTGCTAATTCTGGCAACTATTGCTATCCAATACTATCGATTTCGGAAAAAAAAACTATCGATAGCTAGCCAAAAATACAAACTATCAATATTATCGATAGTCCTATCGATTGTTTTGCAGCTTTAGTGGACACTGCTAGTTTTACATAAAACGCATGATACTCAAAGAGATCAGTGTTTAAATCAACTCAGAATTGGGTAAATGAATTAAAACAGGGAGTCCACTTGAAGAGTTATTTTTCGTAGAAATAAAATTCTACTCTGACAGTAAGTAACCAGCAAATAAAGTTATTAGTTAAACATCGAATTTGATATAGGATAGTGACTTCAGTTTTTCATAAAAAAAACTGTAATTTTTCAACTTATTATTATATACCATTCTTTCGTCGGATGAAAGAACCTTAAAAGTAGACGACAATTAAACATCATTATCTTTTGAAAATTGTAAATTTCCTTTCGTCCCAACTTAATAAATGAAAATGATGCTGCAAATCAGGTGTCGCTGCTGTAGTCAAGATGGTAAGCCTGTTGACTACAAATATGGTTGACCAGCAGCCTTATTCTGTAAGTTGCTTAAGCTAAATCGCCATCTCTAAAATTATTAAATTTTTTACAAAGCAGTGTTTTGCTACAAATACGACATTGGAACATATAACCCTATACTTAACACCCTCTTATTTATTGAAATAGACTTACAGATACCGATTAATTAGAGAAAATAAACATGGATAAGTTCAACATTTAAGCAATTTTAGCTTAGGAGAATTACAGAATAAGGCCTCATGGTTCAACCCCTTTGGCAATCAATAATTAAAAATGTTTTTTTTCTGTTAAATGGTATAAATTCAGTAAAATCTCTTAAAACGGACACCTCCTATAACCGGACAGCTCTAATAACCGGTCAAGTTTTGTAGAACCAACATGGTCATTACTTTTTTCAGATAAAATTCATTTCCATAACCCGGACGCGGGCACTAAATTAAAAAAAAAATAATGTTCAGAATATTTCTCAAAAGCGGTTAAATGTGTAAAAACACGGCAACAAGATTTGTGCTTTAATTGGTTCACTAGATGTTAAAATTTCGCACTTTCTGTTACTCTTTAAAAGCTAAGGCAGGTGAAATAGCAGTGCAACTGAATATTTCTGATTTTTCTGCATCAAACAGATGGATAGAAAGATGGTGCAAAAGAATTAACGTTACTTTCATATGTATAACTACAGAAGCTGCAGATGTAAATCAGGTAGATATGCAGCAGTTCATAGCCAAGTTGCCATCCATAATGCGTGCGTATAAGCCGGAGAATATTTACAATGCTGATAAAAGTGGGTTTTTCTTCTTCGCTTTACCTGATAGAACTCTTGCTCTTAAATCCGAAAAGTGCATCAGTGGAAATTTTTAGAAGAAAAGACTAACAATTTTATTTTGTGTTAATCTAATTAGGTAGAAAGAGCTGCTGTTAGTCATAGCTAAAGCAGCTCGCCCTCAAGAATTAAAAAATTTTCCTGTTAAAGATCTTTCAGTAAACTGGAAATTAAACAAATAATGAATGACTCAAGACATCATGAGTGAATGGCAGCAGTTTAACAGAAAAATTTGATGATGATATCCCAACGTGTGCAAGTGTTCGTTCAATTAATTGACTTTGACTAATTTTTAAAAATAGATAAAAGCGTCTACACTGAAGATGACTGTATTGAGATAATAAATCTAAGCTCTGTTTAACTACTCTGAAGACGTAGAACATGAAACAATATCCGACTCCACAAATTCTTATGATGCAGCATTAACATTGAAAGTCATTTTAAAACCAAACAGCTGAAATTGAAACAATCTAATTTAAAGCAGTCTACTGTAAATGTCTTTTATCAATCACAATAACCTAATAAGCAAAGAAATGTTGCATTTAAAAATAAAATAAAACATAAAATATGTAAAAGAATGAGTACCTCTTTCTTAAGCGGACACCTTTAATAACCGGACAAAAATACCGCGACGGTGAGTGTCCGGCTATGTGAGGTTTCACTGTACAAATTTAGAATTAGCATTACAACATGCAGCCTCCTTTGTCCGTACTTCTTCTTAGCATATTCGCCGGCGAAGTAATATAAGTAAAAATATGGCTATATCTTTCTCCTTTCTCCACCTGTATTATATCTTCAGGTTGAATATGCCTGAAGTGCTACTTCTCTTGAAAAAAAAAATTTCTCAACATAAACGAAAACTTCCTGCAGGAACGAAAGTACAAAAAAAAAACATATAAAAAAATTACAGCCGTGATGTCATGAGACAAAACTATGTCTAATCGATTGGCGTAATTAAATTTTCACTGGCTCATCGATGGCCTAAGTTGATTTTCCAAGTAGTTTTCATTTGACGCAAACCCATCAACAACTGCCCGCTGTGCTTTATGGTTCCATAGCATTAAAGGGTGGCAAAACTGATCCCCACGTAGGGCGATTTCACAATCCATTTAAGTACGACTCACTTTTTCTTTTACTGGCCCATTGACACAAAATAGCAAATGTTTAAATCTTACTTATTTTCTCTCAACTTTATGCCAAAACAGTCCTAATTGAATACAATTCCTTCTACAACTTCGAATAATTTATGCATATTTTCTGTTAAAATATTCTATTTCTAACAAAAAAAATTTTTTTTCTATAATTTAAACATCTAAAAGACAATTACTGAAACATACATGTTCAATTTATTCAATACTACTTCTTTATTCTCTCAAGAAAATTTTAACAATTTTCGAAGGACAAAAAAAAAGGAGAAGAAGAAGAAAACGATTGTACTTGCTGCCTTTCAAGCGTAAAAAATAAAAATCTTTATTTTTTAAGCTGCGCACTTACACATGAAATATTTATGGGTTCACAGTGTTACACAGATATTACTTTCAATGGAAATTGTCTACTTTTTTTTAATGCTATATTTTCACTGGTGCTTTTGTGTTGTTGAAAATATGTGTCCCAATTCTGTTTTTAGTTGCTGAAAGAATCGAAAAAATGAGAAAATGTTTTTATGTAAAAATGGAGATGTAGTTTCATGTCACCAAATAACAGCACGTCTTTAATGCATAAAATTATACAAAATATTATTTTTATTATGCACTTACATACATACGTACACATTAATATACATGCAATTTTGTAAAATCGTACCATATACATTTGACGTGCACAATATTGCTGTTTATTAAAGAAGAAAAACTAAAAAGACGGTTAAAAAAAGAAACGAAGGACATTTATGCCAAATAATAAGGAATTTTTATTGCTGAGAAAGGTATTGAAATCATAATTTCTTTTAATAATGAAAAAATTTTCCCCTACTTGTTATTCAGAAAAAATATTAAACAAATTTCTAGAAGAATAAGCAAGAAATGCAATTTTTATCGATTTATTTTTTGCGAGAATTTTAAGGAGAACTTTTTAAAATCTTCAATGTCACTTTTTATTAGTGACATGTCTTTAGTAAGAACCATTAAAAAGAGATATCTACATTGAAACCATTTTTATTTAAATTGTAAAAAATTATTTTCAGGAACACGTTGGTTTACACTTCACCACAGGTTAAATAGAGTATTTTTAAGTTTGTCATTCCGTCTGTAATTTCTACAATATCCATTTCCAAATCCATTTTCTATTGATAGTGGCATTAGTGTTGGTGTTAAGGCACTAGATGAGCTGGAGAAATTTTAAATACGGCAATCGATTAGATACAGTTTCGAAAATTTTTCTATTGAAAATCAGCAAGATTTGTCCATGTCTTTCAACGCACCGAGTAAAACACGAAGCCTGCCTTTAATTTTTTTATACTACAGTTCAGCTTTCGTTAGTATTCCTGCAGCTGCTTCTTTATGTTAAGATAGCAGCCCCAAGCAAAACTTAAAATTTTCAAAAAATGCGTTTTTATACAGAAAAAATTTATGGTAGAAAATAATACTTTAATCCGGGTTTTTATTTTAACTATTTAATGGGAAATCCACAGTATGGTGCATGTGGTTATATAGGGTTTTTAAACAGGGACACTACAAACTAGAGCGACAGGGACAGCAAACAACGCCATGTTTCTTGCCGCCCTTTTGACATTTCTTTTCAGTAAGGTTTGCCATTTCATGATGAAAAAATATCCGAGCCAACAACGAGTCGAAATTATTAAACTTTACCACCGAAATTTGGAGCCAGTGGCCTCAACGTTAAGAGCGCTCATTTTTGACTGAATGGCTTCATCGTTATTGGTCAGGCAGCAATCCACACGTACTCCATGAGCCATCATTACAAAAAAATAACGGTTTGGTGTAGTCTATGGGCTGGCGGCGTCATTGGGCCGCACATCTTCCGTAATGATCAAGACCGACACGGTAGCGGAATCGCTACCTTTCAATGGTAAACGAATATTTTTGGCCCCAATTGGATGGTATGGACTTGGAGGCCATGTGGTTCCGATAGGACGCCGCCACAAGCCACACAGCGAATGCCACAATCAATTTATTGGAAACCAAGTTTGGAGAACGTGTTATCTGACGAAATGGTCCAGTCGATTTGCCGCCTTGTTCATTCGATTTGATGCCGTAAGACTATTTCCTTTAGGTCTATGTGAAGTCTATAGTCTATGCCAACAAGCCAGAGAGGATTGAAGAATTTCGTACGAATATCGAACGTGAAATTGCAGCAGTATCGGCTTGAAAACCGTCAAAAATTTAGTTCATCGTCTGGACTTCTGCAAGCGTGCCCGTGTTGGCCATGAAAAAGAAATTGAGTTCCAAATATAATAGCATCGATTGTAATTTCATAGAAATAAAGAATTTCATCGACATCCAAAACCATTTTTCGTTTATTTAAAAAAAAAGACTTTTGTAGCGCTCTTATTGAAAAACCCTTTATATACATATATGGTGAAGGGCATATAAGATTCGGGATAGCCAAATAAAACACTCTTAACTGTTGCAGAAAAAATTTATTTGGGCAATTAATTTTAGTGAAAGTATTAAAATTCATTTAAAATATCCACAGTTCAACTCCAAAACAAAATAACTTAAAAAACGCAAGGCACAGCACATGTACATTAATGCTTAATTTACAGCAATCAATATAATATTGAAACAAAATCTATAATGTTATGAGGAAACAAGTTAGAATAATTAAAAATAAAAATTGCATTCGTGACCAACCGACGATACAAAGCAAACACAAATGTTCAAGACGAGTTACAGAGAGAACAGTAAGGAAATATTTTGGTTTGTGTGTAGACTTTGTTTAACCACATTAATATTGATATGAATATTCCTCATATTCTTATTTACAAAGTCAGTTAGTTAAATAGATGATGTTTACAATGTATACAACGTAAGATTGATGGATGCGATGAATGTTGACGAAGGATGTAGAGATCCAGAAAATGCAGTATTACATTCTGCCGGTATCTAATTTTTCTTTGGGAAATGTCCACTTACATTTGTAAAATAATTTTTTTCTCTCTAAAAAAGATTTTTAGAAATTTAAAATATGTGTACTTAAGCCAAAATCAATTTCAATTTAATATTGAAAATATATTTATACCTTGTCAAGTTATCTAATGTATGTATATTGTTAATCTCTGTAAGTTTGTTTATTTCTTTGTGCGTGCGTCAATCACATCTAAACGACTAAACCGATTTTAATAAAATTTAAAACACGGGTAAACACTTGTTCTCATGGTAAAAGAGAGTATTTATACTTTGAGATAACGACCAGAAGGAGAGAAAATGGGAAAGCCATTATTTTTATGCGCGTAAATTAATTTAGCATAGTCTCGGCTAAGCAATTTAAATAAAATTCTAAGCATAGGTCCTAAGATATAACTTTTTCCAGAGCTGGGACCTACATTAAAAAAATGGGAAAAACAAGCATTTACGTCCGTGCGGATTACAATAAAGAGTTCAGTGTAGTACTATCTTTAATCTATAAAAATATATTTGAAATATAGATATGTATCTTCTGATCCAAATAAATTTGATAGATTTCTTAAGCCCCATAGAAAATAAGTCTACAAAATATTACACAGCGCCCAGAGAGGCCTTAAAATAAGACACCTAAGCAACGCCGGGCACGATAAGCTAGTATCATAATAAAATTATAACTCCATTTAAAACAAAGAAGTTTTTATATTATTTTGAATTTTATTTGGTTAATATTCCATGACAGAAAAAATATTATTAAAATATTGTTTTTAAAATATTGTACGGGTTAAAATAAGCGAATCACTCAAGTGAATGGAATGATTCCTCATTTAACTGAGGCCTTTTCGTTTAATAGTGTACGGATTAAATTGAACGGGAGACTTAAGTGAACGGAATGAGCCAGATATTTAGCCGGCTCTTTTCGTTTAGATGTTTGTTCTCGTTTTTTGCATCATGTTTTTTATATCAGTTGATTTTTTACGTATAAAAGAACATATTCCACTTTTAGTTGAATAAACAGTCTTTTTAAACAATTTACTGCCATCCCTAAATTAGCGCGTAAGACGCAAAGCAATGTGATTCATAGTTTTTGCGCAGAAATATCATCCCTAAATAAGAGCGTCAACTTTGTGTCTTGCAACCAACTTCACTCGCTAACACACTGTCAAAATTGGATTTTCCAATTGCTAAGCGTTGACGCCATGCTATTTAGTGATGCTTCATACATTCTGTATGTACATGAGAAATTTTTACAGATATCTTGCGTTTTACGCGCTAATTTAGGGATGGTAGTTAGTTATTTTTTAATGGACAAATTGTAATATTTGAATTAATAAAAAATTAATTTTAAATAAACTATAGCAATAAATAAACTATAGAGAAAAAGAAGCAAAGTTTAGTTTCATTTTACACTGGATGGAGAAAATCGAGCAAAATGTAATTATTCCAAAAAATCCTTAGGCCTTACAGGTGGATCTACTAGAAGTCTCAGTCGCCACTTACAAGTGCCAACGTCCTTCACAGCCTTGGTTATTACAGCGCCAGCAGATTAACAGCTTTTAATTAGCACAAAATTTTCTATAAGCTTGCCTCCTTCCGTTAGAAGAGTACAACGTATGGCCAGACTTGTGTTAAAAGCTGTGGCAAATAAACAAAAATTGTTTTAATTTATTTCAACATACGATTTTTTGTGATACTCATTCTTTTGTTATCTCAGGGTTTATATATTACAGAATCACATATTTGTAATAAGGAAAACTTTACTGACGACACTAAGCAAACGAGCTGTTGCCGAACACACCATAAGGCCATTTTGTTGCGACAGACTTCTCTGTTGTTTCAGTTTGTCGCCTCCGAATAAGAGAAGCTATTAATCATTCGGATGAGTCTATTTATCCAACTCTAGGCTAGGTTCCATGAAAATAATTCTTTTTCTAATTTTGATAATATTTTGCGTGTAAACACACAAACAATGATTGTGTATTTCTGGCAGATATCACAATTTCTAAGTTCAAAAAACACTGCAGACTTAATAAAAAAAAAACACTATATTTGTCTCTCTCTTGAGAACCCCATGAAAACCTGATAATGTGGCGACTGTTCCACTTGAGCAATGTAGGACAGTCACTTCTGAGTGGTACAGTACAATTTGTTTGCCTGAAGTCATCGGAGAAATTCGAAAAACCAACAAAAGAAGACGAATCATTGTTCCCCATGACAATGCGAGCTCTCACACATCGGCTCAAACCAGAGCGTTTTTGACCGGCCAAACCGTCGAATTAATGGGTCATCCGCCGTACAGCCCTGACTTGGCACCTAATGACTTCTTCTTGTTTCCGCAGATCAAGAAAAAATGCGTGGTCAACGATTTTCGTCGCCAGAAGAAGCTGTTGAAGTGTTCAAAAACCATGTTTTCGAGGTGTCTCAATCGGAGTGGAAAAAGTGCTTCGACAACTGGTTTGAGCGCATGCAAAAGTGTATAAATCATGCTGGAGAATACTTTGAAAAACAATAAAACCATTTTTGATCATAAATATTCGCATTTTCACTATTAGGCCAGAAATATATAGAGCAGCCCCCGTAACAAACAAATATTTGTTGTTCTTCAAATTGAACGATTGAACGAACGCATCAGTGTTTTATAAATGACTGAAAAAGACCGGTGACTGAAACGAACGGTCACGTCTCTAATATTAAACAAGATAAATCCAAATTCTTATTAAGTAATTTTAGTTCCCCTTTATTCATCCACGCGTATTAACTTCCATATGATACATATTAAGCAGATTCTAAATAAGAGATTTAAAGTTTTACTGTTTTTTATTAAACACCAAAAAAAAAAAATAGATTTTTTTATAAAAAAAAAATTTCCATTATTTTGTTTTTTTTCTTGTTTTTGTCTCTCTATAAATTTGATGCCACAATCTTGCCACAAATAACGTTTTTAGTTTAGGAATATGTTGTTATGCCAATAAAGTGACTCATTTCTTTTCATTTTCTACGTAAATGAGAATAAGTTGAAGCCACATAACAATATTTTCCCAAATATGTAAAGATGTGATTGTGTATACATACGTACAAAAATTTAAATTTTTTTTAGCGCTAGGATTTTATGTGGCTTTGTATAGTATAAATAAAGAATGATAAAAGGAGCAGAAAACGCAAGGAGGAAAAAACTACAGTGCACAAATTCAATTGCCTGCGTTTCCTTTTGTTCAAAATTCACAAAATCAAGAAATAAATCTGTGCATTGTTATGTGTTTAGAACTTTTTCAACTTCTTGTTGGATTTCTAAAATATAAACACACATTCCTTTACTCGTAGTTAGAGGTATCCCAGGCAACACAATATCAAACGTAATGCTCGATATATACGAGAGATCCCTATGCGAAATCTTACAATGTTCCACTTAATGTTGCATCGTGTATAGCAATGTTGCTTATTAAAACTCAAGTGCCCTTTTATGTTGTCTTAAATATTAAAAATTGGATATTTATGATTAAAAGGCCTATTTGACACAGACAGGAAATTAGGAATTAGAAAAATCTCGATCGCAATGTGTGACATGCCTGATTGTGTAAGAAAACTTTTAAAGAACAATTAGTTGAGCCTTTAGTAGACAAAGCTGTTGAGATTATATCGTTTAAGGGTAATTATTTAGTACTGGAAGTAATTTTGAATGAGCAATTTTGAGTGCCGTCAAGGATTTTTTAGCGCAGTACCTAAATCCAATCTTGGGGATATAAAGTTTTAACAGCGATGCGAGAGGTTATATTACGATCGACTTGAGTCACTGACTGTCAGCTGTGGGTTTAAAGTCAAGTATTTTATAATCAAAGAAAATAGTGTTGCATATTTAAAAAAGAGTTTCAGAGGAGGCATTACTTTATATTTTTCTGGTTAGGGTTAGGTTAGGTTGCACAGGCTGTCGGCGTAAGGAGACCAACTCACTTGGGTCCTAAAGGTCCCGTTGTGTCACCTGGAATAGGATGTGCAAGGATCTGATTCAGTTCCCTACGGTACCATCAAAGATCCATATCCAAACTACCCCGAGGACCGGATAAACAAGTTTATCCTAGCAACATCGCAGACCGATAAGTCTGCAAGACCATGCAGTCTGGTAACAAAAATTGTAATCTTGGCTGTATGCAATGTGGCATCGTCTTGTTGATACCACGTGTTAATCAAGACGAAAGCATGCAGTTGTGGCATTAAAAAGTTTTCAATCATATTAAGATATCGTTCCCCACTCACAGTAACCGTAACGCCGTTTTTATTTTCAAAGAAATAAGGTTCAATGATTCCTCCCGACCAAACCGCACACCAGACTGTCACCTTAAATGGATGCAAAGGGGACTGAAGAAAAATTCGGGGGGTTTCCATTGCCCAGAACTGACTATTCTCTATGAATAATGTGCCTCGTCGCCAATTATGATTTTTTCATAAATTTCGGGGTTTTCATGACCGAGCTGTAACATTATATTGCTATATGTACGGCGGCTTAAATGGTATTGTGGAGGAAGCTCTGAATCTTAAATGGAAACAAATAAAAATCCTTGTGCAAAATTGTGGTCAAAGTTGTTCTTTGAAGACCAAGCTCAGGGCACGGCATCGAAATAAGGTTGATGGATTGTTTTGAACACTTTCTTAAGCAGCAGTTATGTTTTCAGCCTATCTTATGGTATGTTGTGGTCCATGCTTGGGCTGATTTATCGAATATTTTTTCAATAATAAATTTGCCGCGTGTCTACTTCACGACTGCCAAATATGAACTGTCAAGACTTATGATTACCAAAATAGTGGCAAAACAAAGTAGTATACCTTCTCGGGGGGCACCCTGTATACATACATAGTTAGAAGATTTTGCTAATTCTATGATGCATTTTGAAGACCATTTGCACAAGATTGTGAATAAGGCTGATGAATTTCTTTATGATTTTTTTTAAAGAGAGATTTAAGCTGATAATTAATGTATTTTCTATATGCAGCACATATTTATTAAGAAAGCTACTTAGTCCCTTTCCAGACAATTTTTGTTTCTGTATATTTTTTTTTAATTCTCTTAAAAATTGCATTCGTTTCCTAACATTCAAATCTCGTTTTTGCAATTTCGGTCTTGATTGCTTCAACGAATCAGAAATTAAAAGAGAATTGCAAGTACATGAAACAGTGTACGCGTTTTTACTCGTCTTTCTTCTCTCACCTACAAACTCAAGAATTGCGCAACAAAAGTTGCAAAGTGTCGACGAGGACTTGTGTATTTGATTCAAATTATTTTCAAATCATTATTAAAAATTGGTCTGTTAAAAAAGTGTTTGATACCAAATCAATATTGATTTCAGATCACATCTGTGTGCTTGCTGGTTGTATGTGTATATGTACATATACATAAATGCAAGCATACATATGTACATACCTATGTATGTAAGTATGTCTATATACATACATATATTCTCTTTAGTGTGTATGAGGCAGAACATTTTCTTTGTACAAAATCAACAAAAAAAAATTTATTTCACAAAATTTGTTTTAGTTTTTCATTCCTTCTCAGAGAAAAAAAAATTAAATTCGAAAAAAATTATTTTGTATGCAGTTTGAAAATGTAATCACGTTGATGTTAAAATCAGCCCAATTTGTGGTAAATATTGAAAATGAAAATAGAAAATGAAGTTCGTATAAGAAAAAAACATCACACAAACACACGTACATGTACATTAGAAAAATGTATTGTTTGGTAAATGAATGATTGATTGAAAATTATAATAAGCATGGAATTGAAATCAAGGGAAATCTTATCAAATTGAAAGTAGAAAAAATAAATGAACGAATGCATTTTTCAGAAAGTTTATTCTATTTTTTTTAAGAAATGGCATGGAATATTAATGAAGAGTTTTCAAATTAAATTTTTAATGGCAGATTGTTGTTTTTTTTATCACAAAAATTGAAAATGTTTATTTAAATAAGAAAATGAACATATTATTTTTATGGTTTCTAACTGGATTTAACAAAATAACTCTTCGAAAGCAAATGTTTTTAAATAAAAAGAAAATTCAGGCCAACAATTTAGAAAAAGAATAATTAAAATAGGTTTTGAATTAATAGGCAAAAGAGGCCACAAGACAGAGCTTCTTAAAAAAATATTTGATTTTTAATCAACCACGCGGAGAATTTCAATGGGATAACTTACCTTAATGAACCTGTCTTTAAATAATATAAATTAAATTGCTGATGCCTAAACATTTATTATCAATCACTCACTATTCATAACCAGCATTGTACTCCCACTAACAAAATCGAATTTATATGGTTTTAAAAAAATACTAAAATCAATAATTGTTCAGTTAGCACTCTGGAGTTTTCGGTGAAATATAATGAATGAAAATTGACTTATTTTCGGCTTTTTGGTTCATTTTTAATTTATTTTCTAAACATTTTTAGAAAGAAAACTTAGACGCTAGCAGAATAAAATGCAGCATTTTCTAGACTGCCATATCGCTCATCAGCATTCTTCGCATCTATCAACCTTACGTTGTATACATTGTAAACATCATCTATTTAACTAACTAATCTTAATGTTAATTTGGTGAGACGAAGTCCACTCACATATTCAGTCAATTTTCATTTATTTATAAGATCGATACTTCAAATCCTGATTGGGAAAAAAAAATTAAAATGTAAAAAATAATTTCAATCCTTTTCTGACTTTAGCATTTAAAAAGTTCGCAAAAAAATATTCAAAATTTAATAACAAATTTCCATTTAAAATAAAGTCCCTTTTTTGTGATTTATTAAATTTTGTTTGTTGCAGTCTATTTTCTGTTCTTCTTTCTATACCTCTACAGAAACATCGTTCTGCCACAAATTGTAAAAAAAAAACAAATATTTGTTTCAATAAACTTTATTCCTGACTTTTTTCTTATTATAGGTTTGTACGCATTTCTAGAAAAACAAAACTGCTGAGATGTTACTTTTTAAGTATTGCTGTTTACTCAACGTAACACAAGCAAAATAACTTAGAAAAATAGATGGAGAAACGAAAAAAAAATCTAATAGAAGAATAAAAAATTTAAAAAAGAAAGGAAAAAACAAATAGTCGTGTCAAGTAAATAAGTGTCAGTTCTGTTTTATTTGCGTTTTTTTACACAATTTTTATAGGCCTTCTGCTGTAAGGAAGTAGAAAAAAGCTAACATTTGTTTTTGGTTATTTACAGTTTTTTAAATCATATTTTATTTATTTTTGTTTTTCTTAAAAATACACTTTAGTGGCTTTTTATTAAAAAAACATAAACTGCCTGTCACACACTTTTTCTTTAAGATTTCTATCCAAATATAAGTAGATTATAATATATCAAAAATATATTAAAAAAAATGGCTTTGTTCAAAAAAGTCTTAAACATTTAAAATTAAGTTTTTTATAGGCTTTTTTTTATAACCTAATAAGGTCTATGGCCATTAAAAAATGCTAAGAAAACAAAATTTATATTTTACATAAAACAAATGTTTCATTTAAAACATGTCAAAAATTCCTTTTTACTTAAACTCTCAATAGTTTAATTTGTATTTTTTAAGCGCTTTTTTTTATTAATGTATTATACTACAATCATTAGCTACTAAAGAATAATCTCGCCCCTAAAGTATGCTTTAAATTTCAAGTCATAAATATGCTTTTAAATACACAGTGGGGAGAATAACATAATTTTAATTTAAGACACAATATAATCAAAGTTGTTTTATCTCTTCACAAGCCTCGTGACAGCATTTTTATACTTCAGCTTTGGTTGAGGGTTGGCTTTAACATAATCTGATTTCTTATCGTCCGTTTATTTGGGTAATAAAGAAGATTTCAAATGCAAAATTAAGAATGTTGAAATATTGTAATACAGTGAAAGCTCCCGTGGGCGGACACCGACCGTCAGAGCAGATTTGTCCGTTGTGGAGAGGTGTCCGTCTACGGGAGAGTTGATTAGAAATGGTTGGCATTCACTGCTATTAAATATTCTATTATGTATTGATATGTAAGTGAAACAAATTTGAATGCATTCTCGGACATCGAAGGGACTGAAGAAATTGTCCGCTCAGTAGAGGTGTCCGCTTGCGGGAGGTGTCCGTTAGTAGAGTTTTCACTGTATTTATAAAATAACTGACATAGGAAGGAGCACATTATAAAAAACAGAAAAAAGTAAAATATGTTTTTGTTCGGTTTACACCAACTAAACGGATACCGATTTTTTATTTCATAAATCCGATTTCATACTTACATATTTAAAAGTTATTGGTATAAACCTATGTTATCAATATAAGGGATCTACAAAATAAAAAAATCAACACAAGTTTTTGTTTTGCAATTTATATTTAAATTAAGCAGTGTAAATAAAAGTATAATTCCAGCTGAAACTAGCAAATCTTAAGTTTAAACTAGTTTTGAGTTGAATAAAATTTTCAGTTAAAACTAGTGGTTTTTGTTTCCAAAGGTGCCTGCATCACAGATGGAAATTCTATATTGAGAACCTCTAGCTGACTTAAAAAACAGTCTCTAAAGCTCTTGGTTGCTCAAATGTTTTTTCTCCTCTGTTTCATTATCAAATTTATAATTTTTTTTAACATTTTTGTTGTCCTCAATCTCATCACCGACTTTTCTTTGAGTTTGGTATTTCTAGCTTCACACGATCCGACAAATTATAACCTCAATATCGAAGCTCACATCCGTAGCAATAGGAAGTTATGACAGTTGTCACAATTAAATTTTTACTTAAAACATGTAAATTTACTTGGAATTTTATTAAAGAACAGATTCGCTTCATCCTCCAAGGAAGCCTCTTTTCCAGTCTTTTAAATGTCTTAGTTTCTTGCCTGTACCTCGTAAATCAGATTTCTTTCTCTATTTTCAGATTTTTTTTCAATTGATTAATTGTAACTTCCAGACCACACTTTCTTTAATACTATTTATGGAGTAAAGAGTACTATCTTTTGCCACTCTCACTGACGGCACTTGCGAGTTTTTAAATATAATTTTATGCTTTTGGAGCTTTTAAAAAAATTTGCACTATTTTTTTCAACCATTGTGATAATAAATAATCAAAATAATAAATAATCAAAACAAACTTATAGTGTTACGAAAATGTTTTATCGCAAGTTTTGCTTGGAATTTAGAAGAATTTTTTTTTAATCAGAGGCAACTATCAAATAGCTTCTATCAGCTGATTTAAAGCAGCATATGTTTTAATTCTCTTCACAAGCTATCATTTTTGTTCACACTTTTTGTAGCTTATACTTTTAAGCCTAGCTATTACTGAAAAATTTAAGCTAGTGTTAGTACTTGTTACTATGTAGTATAAACTACCTGTTTATTTACTCCACGCATTCTATAACAGATTTTAACGAAAACTAAACCAACTAATATCTCTGAAGTTATACGTAAGTGGATGAAAATCGACTCCACCATATGACAATATTATTTACGAACCCTTAAAATATATAAAATTTGATAAGATTGATTTTAAAGGAAATTTAACAAAAAGCTAGCTTTAATAAAAACTAGCAGTGCCTAGGTCTAATTCTTGGGCCTTTCTAGGCACTGTGTAATATACTATAGCCATGTATGATATGGAAATCTACTCCGAACACTAAATATATCAGTAGATATCTATAGTTTTATCATCTTTAGAATCTGTTTTAATTCAGATCATTTAATATTCATACAATTCCTTATATGTCCTCTTCAACTACCCTCTACGATTGCCTTTTTTTCAAAATATTCTACCCTTTACATATATATATATATGACTATATCTTCATTTATTCCATGCCATTTTTAAAGCATTTTTCTCAATTCTCTTCTTAAGTTGCAGCGATATGCGTTCTTTTAAACAAAATTAAGCAAGAATAGCATCCCTAAAAATCTAAGTCCTGCTATATTTCTTACCCCTCTTGCTTTACAACGAAACAAAAATTTCATGTTAGTTTTTTTAAAGGTTTCATTGTGTAAAAAATTGGCTCTATGTTTAAAATTTTAGTTTTATTGGTAGAGACGTAAATGCCCGTTTTCGCCCTTTATCTCTCATGATCCTAGCTGTGAAAACCGATATAGATAAAGACCTTTCTATGTGTCGAATTTCAATAAAAAATCCATTAGCATATACTTTGTTAAAATTGTTTAAGACTCATAAAAATACCCGCTTTGCCTTTTTGGCTTCTTGGTACCATATTTTAAAATATAATAGCTTTTTTTTTATCATGAGATCAAATTTTTAGCAATTTTTTCAAATTTCAAATTGAAGCACGGACAAACAAAAAAAAAAAAAAAAAAAAAAAAAAAAACAAAAAGATTTATAAAGCATCCACAAACAAAAAATATTTACAAAGAGATTTATAATAAATATTAGATAACAAATTTGTTTTTCTACTTGAAAATGCTATTTGATACTGTCTTTAATGTTCCTTCTAAAAATTTGTTTAGCGATATTTTGGGCGCTGTGGTCGAAAGTCAGTGATAGTTGTAAGCATAAACCATTAAAACGATTTTGATGACATTTTTATTAAGCTGCTATTAAATTCTTATTAAATTCACTTTTTGGGACTAAAAAGTGTTAAGGAATGTATAAGGTATAGGTTTTTAAAAATTGCGTAAGGTTATAGAATGCTCAGATAAAAATATCATTAGTGATATATTTAGACAAGTAGGAGTGCTATATTCGGCTAAGCCCAATCTTATATACCTTTCTCTAAGTGTGTATAATCGCACTGACCATGTTGCATATTTCTTATTGAACAGTTTATATCAAGATCGACATAAGAAATTCTTTCCTACCAGAAAGTTTTTTTTGTTCAAAAACCCTTTATTTCTCTGAAAATTATAAGGTTTACTTGGGGTTGTTGTGTACACGAAAAGATTGCAGTTTGGGGTAAAACTTCAAACGTTTTTAATGTTTTTTTTATCTAAAATACAATCAACTGCAGGAATACAAAACGAAAGTTGAAAAATATATACGAGTAAAAAAAGTAGATGCAGGCTTACTGTTTTTCCCGCTGCCGCAAATGATATAGACCGATCATGCTGCTTATTAATAGAAAAATTTTCGACAGGCTTATTTAAGTTTTCTCTAGCTCATATAGTGCCGTGTCACATTTTATTACAACACGAACGGACGACGGAAAGATTGACATAACTAAATGGACTTTGCTATTCATAAGAACTTAGAAAATACAAACGGAATTACAAACTAAGATCTGCCCTTTTCCCCTTATAGTAAAAGGTATCAAAAGCAATTGTAAGGCTACATAATTCAGTATTTTCAACCAGGGGTCGAATCGTTACATCCGTGAACGTACAACACGTATCGAAAAAATACGTTAACGGATGATAATTCACAATAACGCAGATTATAACATACGTTATCGTATACATGAACGTACGTTTTTTACGAACTGTCATACGTTAACAAAACTTAGTTCGAATAAGATGAAAAATTATACAAATTTAATTTTAGTTTATGATAAAGTTATTATTACAATAAGTTAAATTTAAGATTCATGAATGAACACAAAAAGTTGGCAAAAAAACATGCTTCCTAATTGTGCATATTAAAATCTACTGCTAACAGAGTGTGGGATGAGCTTTCCTAGTGTATGAACGCACTAGTACCACCAGTTAATGATGTTATAATTTTAAAATAGGTAATTCGCAATTTATATTTTTGCAAGAAAATATTTATATTTATAATTTTGTGCTTAAGGCTGATCAAAAATAGGTATCAAGCGAAGAAAAAAAATTTTTTTTAATAGAAAAACCAGAATGAAGGAGGCCTTTATGAAGAAAAGCTGCTGGTGCCAAGTGAAGAAGTTTTACTTGAAGCAGCAGTCCTTGAATCGAGCGCTATAGGCAAAAAATCGGTTTTGACCTTTGGAATCAAAAAAATTTGAAAAACTGACCAGCCTGAACACATTTTTCTTAGCTCTAGAATATTTTAATTTGAAAACTATTGTGAATCATTCAAAAGATTACGATCCGTTTACAATCGCATGTCATAATGCCATTTAGTTCATACGATTAACGTATTACGAATTTTTTTTTTTTTCATACGATTATCGATACGAACACAGATGTAACGATTCCACCCCAGTTCGATTTACATGCAACTTAACTTTGATGGGTAATTATTCAACCTTTATTGTAATTATCAGTCAGCCATATTGTTTTCTATTTGGCTTTATAAGTCATTGTAAAAAGATTTACTTTGCCAATAGAGAAGGAAAATTATAGTTGCACAAATGAACATCGCTTAAGCACAGTAGAAATCTAGTTTATATTTATGAGAAAACGTATTATAGTTTTGTTTTAATTTTAAACTTCACTGTATTTTGCTTTGGTTCCTGTAATTTCATTTTCTTATAGCATACCTTTAGGCTTAAATTGAAATATATTTGTGAATTTCCACATTTAATGAAGCCTTGGTGTTAAAAATCAATTATAACTAATTTCTTTTGTTTAAATTAATGTGAAAAATTATATCAGTTAAAATGTTATTCTGAAATAATAAAAAAAAATATTTATTTGCATAAATTGTGCTTTCAAATTAAAAACTAATATAAAAAAATGATTAATAAATCTTCCGTAAAATGTTTAATTTTAAAGGTAAATTCATCTTCATCTAGGCATGCTCAACTTAAATCCCTCTTCACTTGAAATTTGTAGGTTTCTAAACTACGTCGATACTGAGATGAAATGTTACTTTATAGTGAGGAAATGGAATATGCTCTAAATGGCTTTAAATACGTATTGGCATGAACTTTCAATATGCTAGTGCCTTTATAAAGTAAAAATTCTTTAGAAAAGGCGTTTGAGAGTGTCTCGTATGATCATTTAAAATAAAGGCCACAATCTGGCTCTGACTCTTTTCATCGCTTTAATTCTGCCGCTGTTAATTGGATGTGAAATTCTAGCAGTTCAACTTTGTGTCCCTTCTTTAATAAAACTCACAGATAAAGTATTTTTTTTTATTCAAATCAAAAAGAAAATAATAACTGTCAAAACAAAGTTAAATTCTGTGCACTCTGGTTAGATTTATTATCATCTCTTACTAATAAAAACAAGAAGAATTCAAAAGCTTTATAGACAAAAACACAAGCCAAGTGTGTTGTTATTCACTAGTTTTTTATTTATGGCTAATAACGTCAGTATTCTACATATCAGCAAAGTGTGCCACAAAAATTAAAAAAAAAAAAGATAAAAAACTGTAAAAAATGTTTGTGAGAAAAGAGACAACAATTGAGTTTCCTGTTTACCATAAAACAGAAAAGAAAAAAAACTGCAAATAGAAAAATAAACAGTATTGCGTCTCTATTTTTATACTTCGTTTTTGAAAATAAGTTTTCACACATAGCACATAGTTTTTAAAACATAAATAACAAAGAGCATATTTTTCTTAAACTAGAACAAACTATTTGTTTATGCCATTTTGCAATAAATTAAAAATATATATTAAAAATATCGCATTAAACTTTAATAAATAGACATGTTGAATTAACTCTCAACATAATCTGAATTTTTAAACAATTCCTTTTGATTTGAATCAAAAAGAGAATAAGGTTTTGGTATTTTTGGAGCACTTAAATTTTACAGCTATATTTTAAGCAACATCAAATGATGTAGAATAAGAATCTGTATGTTAGATATTCGCTTATTCTCGTCACGTTCACTTTGCTATATCTGGCACAATGCATTGCTATGGATAATTTTTTGACGACTATTTGCCAAACAAACTTAAAATTTATCTCTCAACTGCATCAATAGTGAAAAACAGCAGAGCTTAAAAAGTTGAGTATTTATTTATTTACTTGCCAAATAGAACACGGCAACATTTATTTTTCTTAGCTCTAATTTATTTAGTCAGCATTCGCATCTTCTTTGTTTGAAGTGTTTGTTTTTTTACATCACTCGCGATTTTCATTTATAGGCGAGTTAAAACGTCTAGATTTCTAACTAATGCAAATGTCTGGCAGCTTGAATAATTTTTTTTTCTTTTATAATTTTTATTATAAACTAGTGGCTTCAAATTTTCTCGATACACAATAATATTAAAAAGTTATAGTTTTTTATGGCTTTATATGAGAAAAATGTCTTCTATTCCTGTCCGTTTATGGGTAAATTGTATTGTAGCATTGTTAAGGGAAGCGCCAATTAATTAAATAGACATGTTGAATTAATTCGCAAGATTTGCTAAATTTTTAAACAATCCCTTTCGATTTTCATAAAAAAAATATACAGGTTCGGTATTAGGATTTCACTTTGCTATATCTGGCACAATGCTTGACTAAGGATAATTCCTGGTCGACTATTTGCCTAACAAACTTAAAATTTATCTCTAAACTGCATCAATAGTGAAAACCAGCAGAGCTTAAAAAGTTGAGTATTTATTTATTTACTTGCTAAATAGAACACAGCAACATTTATTTTTCTTGGCTCTAATTTATTTACTCAGCAGTCGCATGTTCTTTGTTTGAAGTGTTGTTTTTTTACATTACTCGCGATTTTCATTTATAGGCGAGTTAAAACGTCTAGATTTCTAACTAATGCAAAGGTCTGGCAGCTTGAATAATTTTTTTTCTTTTATAATTTTTATTATAAACTAGTGGCTTCAAATTTTCTCGATACACAATAATATTGAAAAGTTATAGTTTTTTTACGGCTTTAAATGAGGAAAAGAAACTTTTAAGAGCCTTCTGTGGCTTTAAATATTGATTCTAAAAATCTACAGCTACGACAAAAAGTTCTCTACGTTTATGGTTAAATTGAACCTTAGCATAGTAACAAGAGCCACCATTTAAGGGCAGTCGACTTAGAACTGTTTTGAAACGCACTCTAATTTTTGTTTACAATTTAAATTTTTGTTTCCAATTTCACCATTTTGAAAATTTAAATTTTTAAAATTTTTCCTTAAATTTTACCTTTGACCAGAAGTTTGTTGTAAAAAAAATTTAATTATATTTTACTCTTTTTAATAATGAGCAAAGTAACGGCTTTAAATACTTTCCTTTATATTTTGCTATAATTTCCTTCTGCTTTTCAAGATTTAAAATAAAAATATAAAATAATTTATAGATATTTAAGATTTATGGACAACCTAAGTTGTGACCCTTTTTCTTATTAATTCTCTCTATTCTACAGTATAATTACTGCGGTCATTGCGCATAAATATCTAAACCGGAAATTATTTAAGCATAAAATTTTCTTTATGTCTCTGCTTTTTTATATAAAAAAAAAAATACAAACATGGACATAGAAAATAAAGAATAAATAAAAATATGAGCATTTAGAAATGACAAGCTCTTAACACAGCTTCCTGTTTGCTCATGAATGTCCAGGGTAAAAATTAAAAATATTAAAGAATGAAGGGTATAAAACAAAGAAAAAATATTTAACTTACCTAGCACCCACTAGTAAGGAATCACCATCACGCGTTACCAGCTTGAAGTGATCCACAGCACTTTCATTTCCGAGAAATTTCAAAACATCTTCAGGACCTATAAAAGACAAAGCAAAAAATTCAAATAATAAAATTATGAACATTTTTTCTTTATTTGTTAAAGGAAATACTTTGCAATAATAATAAAAATCCTTTGCAGGACAGTTGAAAAATTTACATATAACATCCAGAAAAAGAAAAGCAGCAGCAACAACGTAATTACAAATACAAAAGCACAACTAATTAGACAATTTTATTTTATATAATTATTTTTTATTTTATTTATTTTATAAAAGGCTGCCATTTGAAATCCTCTAAAGAGCAGTTGCAAAGCCGGATATAAAGGATGGCAAAAAGAAATTACAGGACACAATTTAACATTTTTTTGTATAAATTTGAACAGTTAAATAAATATTATGCTGACTTTTATCGAACAGTGTGCTTGAATATTAATCGTACAGCGGTGAATAAAATAAATGAATGAATAAAATTTTGTACAGAGTGTAAAAAGCCCAGGACATGTTAGGTGTTGCTTTCTTTACTCCTTTGACACAGTAGCCCCACTCAAGAACGTGCCACTGCCTTTCGTAGGAAGCCTTTTTTCAATCGTTACCACAATTGCCCTTCACTCATTGTTCGTTTCCTTTCATCCTTCTATTGCAGTCTTAGCTCTAATCAAAGAATTTTCAACTCAGTAATAAAATAAAAATACCAAGCGTTACATGTTTGCCGTTCTAATACGTGCCCATATTAATCACTATTGCTAACGACGATCATGTCCTCACGTAGTTTTACTATGGTGACTTTCCCCGTCACGAAGCGCCATCACCTTATAGGGGTCCAACAAAAAAGATTGCTGATCTTCAGAGTTCGAAGTTAACATTCACGGCCTTACCACCACGGTTTTAAAATGTACGAACTGCCGCTCCATCTCCAGCTAACGAAACGTGTGGGTTGGAGAAGTGCTCTAGAAACCAGCTTTTATTGTTCATATAACAATTGTTCAGGACAATTTCACCAAGGATTGGTTATTTCTACAATATATATTCCGACCCCATAAAGTCGATTTAGCGATATCCGTCCAACCGTTTGTGTTTGTGTTGAAATCAAATTTCCCAAGATACTTGATGAGCTTGAGAAAATTTAAATATAGAATGGCTGATCAGATATTGTTTTAAGAATTTTTGGTAAATTTGTAAGTTCGGCCCATTTCCTTTGAGCCAGAAAGCAAAGCAACACAGCAGCTTCTATTTTTTCCGTATCTTTTTTTCAAGTTTCGTTTGTATTCCTGTAGGTTGTTGCGTTTTCTACTTATTCACCTCTTACTATTTATTCACCACTGTGTGATGTATACTAAGATCTGATGGAACAACCTTTTTATTTACTCAGCTGAAGCAACAACATGAAGCAAAGCTTAAAAATTTCGACGCTTTTTAGAAAAATTCAAATTTCTTATGCCGTTTTAAATATACATGTGGTTATACATACATATGTACTCGTGTATGGTGAAGGATATATAGCACTCTTGCTTTTTTGTTTTCAAATTAAATTTTAATTAAATAATTAATTGAATCAATTATTTATTTAATTAAAAAATTTTGTGAACTTCCTTTAATTAAATATATAATTAATTTAATTAATTATTTAATTAGAAAATTTCTTTTATTTATTTTCCAATTAATTATAAGTGGAGCCAATAAAAATTTTTATTTAATTTTTATGTAGAAACAAATGTAAATTAAAAAAAAAAAACTAAATCTGTTTGTAACCCTGTTCTAGGACTTAGGAAAACGTTTTGAATTGCAAGTTATTATTGTATTGACCGGCTACAGGTAGCAAGCAACAAGCATTCAGCCACTTAAGTAATCAACTTCTTCAACTTCTTTCTGCTGTTTAAATAATTAAAAGGTTGGAAACAGAAAAATGTACAAAAAAAAAATGAGATGAAAAAAACTAAGAATATAATGAAACATTTAACGCCTGACACAGCATTCCCACACACACACACACACACTAAAGTACAATTTATCGCCATTAGTTATAAAAATGATTATAAAGAAAAACTTGCTTGTTGGACCTGTCAGTGTGTTATTTTTTGCTTTTTTTAATAAAACTTTATTTTTTCAAAAATGTGACTGTGCTTATGGTGTTGACAACTTTTATGATGTTGCAAATTATACTGTGATGTTGATGTTGGTAATGATGCTGGTTTCGCGCAAAAAGGGATAATATAAAAAGGGTTTTTAAAAGATATTTTTTATCTTCTTCCCCAACTTCTCCGATGCAAACAATAAAATATAATAACAAGCATTTATTTTATAAAAAATAAAAATAAATAAAAAAACACATACGAATTGTATTTCGCCGTTTGTGTATTTTGTTTTTTATTTCCCAAACAATAGATACTTTTTGTGTTTGTGCAAAGATGCATAAAAATTATGGTAATTTTTTGTTGCTGAATATGAAAGAATAAATAAAAAAATAAATAAAAAAATATTATCTTTTACAAAACACATTTGTTTTGATATACAAAGTAAAGTTAGCTGCACTAGAAGGGGTTGTTTTTCTTTTATTCCACTTTTTTTTATTTAGTTTCCTTTGACTTTATGAAAAATGCAACACAATGAAGGCTGTTAGAGACATGTTTTGTTGAAAAAGTCATAGTGCTTTATAATGCTAGGCCGAATCACATATACCCTTCATAATATCAGAAAAAGTATGCTGGATTGTTCGTTAAAAAAAATTTATTTAAGAGTTTAGGGGAAAACTAGTTTTTGATAAATCCATGGACACCAGATCTTTTAAAAATATAAAAAAAAAACTATTAAAATTTAATATCCCAGCAGTAAAGAAACAATAAGTTAACGTCACCTATAATGAATTTAAATTACAGATAATCATCCACATCTTACTTATTATTAAAGATCTTCGTCCCGTTCAAAGGATGCATTACCTGAACGCTTGTACTCGTAGCTAAACCGACGGTTAGCAAGAAGCAAGAACAAATAATGTAGCTTATAATAAAGAGAATACAAAAAAAGCTTTGTGCGTGAACTTCTTCTAACTAAATTAATATTGATTTTCTCGTATTTTTTATATTTTATTATTATTTATCAAATCCCTACTATCATTTAGTTGATGTTTACAATGCAGACAAAAGTTTCATCAATATTTTAATCAGTTAAATTATTTATTTAATTAGAGAAATGCTTTTTTTTACTAATAGACAGTTGAATCGGTAAATTATTTAATTGTATTATTATTAAATTGTAAAATTATGTATTTAATTTTGAAATAATTATATAATTGAGTCAATTAAAATTTTAACTTAATGCTGACGACCGATGTAACTACCTAGAATATGCTGCATTAAGCTGAATTAAAATTATTCATGTGGTTTTTATTTGAAACTTTTGTTTTTCCTACAGATTTTATTTTGATACCCTTTACCACAGGCGGATAGTCTAAGTTTGTCAGTAAGTGAGTAAATTCTACAATATCTATTTCCAGCCCCATAAAGTATACATATATTCTGAGTTGTTATGCATCACGAAGTCGATTGAGCGATGTCAGTTCGTCGAAAATTTTGCTATTGACAATCACCAAGATCGGTCCATGTCCTTCGTGGCAGCGGTCCATTTTTCCATATCTTTTTTAACCTTAGTTTTCAGGTATTTTTCTTTACTACTTCTTCACCTCTTACTATTTCTTTACAACAAAAAAACTTAATGATAAAAGAATTTTATATGCCGTTTTATATTTACATGTCGTTATACATAAATAATGAAGAGTACATAGGATTCGGCGTGGCCGATTGTAGCTCTCCTACTTGCTGTAGTTATCTTGAGCACCTTCGTTTATTTTTCGGCGTATCGGCACACAAAAACATAGATTTTTGTAATAAAGTTTTGTTCGTGACATCAGTCTCTATTACAGCAAATAAGAAAAAAATATAAAAATATTTAGCATTAAGAAACTGTCCTTTAGATGCTTCAAGATCAGAAAACATCCCCGAATATTTGAATTTATAGAAAACAGAACTGAAGACTGAAAAATAAAATACGGCAGCAAAGTGGGAGTTGGAACCACACACGATGAATTTCTTACTATACTTTTTTTGCTGCTAACTTTTATGGTCCACAACTTAAGACTCGATGTGATGTCTGGAGAAATATCTATAACGTTCAAATATAAAAGATTAAATCATATACATGAAAATAATATCTTTGTAGCGCCACTCTCTAAATTTTTTCGTTAAAGCGGACTTGAAGATTTCAATTAAATTGAATCTTCTAGAAGTTAATAAATGAAAAGCTGCTTTGTTTAAGTCGCCTGTTTGATTTTGCCCGGAGCCACAGAGTAATCAGGCTCGTTTCATTAGTTAAGGCTTCTCCTGTTAGGTAACAAAGAAATCGTAAGTTGAATCCCTATCGTAAAAAGCCAACAGTGCGTAACCAGGAGGGATGCTTAAATGAAGACGATTGCGAATAGAAGATCGTAAACTTAAGTGTCTAAGGAGAGGAACAAAATTTCAATGTTTCTGTGTTTCTATTTGCAACTTTAAGAACGTACAGAAATCAAACTTAAAACATAAATGTTGAAGATTTAAAGGTGTCTTAATTAAAAAAAAATTAAAAAAACAAGTCGTTGACGAGCACCTTTAACTTGAACTAAAGACTAAATGAATGGAAACTTTAGTCAAAAATTTTACATTGACGCTGAATTACTTAACAGCTTATTTTAAATTTTTTAAGATTTTTAAAGTATTTTCGAAAAAGCGCGAAGTATATTGAATGCTTCTCAACTTTCTTCAAATAAAACTTTTTGTTGATTTTCCTTTCACACACAGGCTTTTAAACAAACTAATTGGCTGCACAAAGTAGTTAAAAAAATAATATACACGTAAGGAAAATGCAAAAGTATACAAACAAAGCCAATGTTTTAAAAATTAATAGTCAAAGGAACGAGGCCAATAAAATAATAATATATATAATACTTAAAGGAGCAACAATATGGTTTAATTGAAACTTTCGAGTTAAAAAAGATCAAAGAATACATTTTAAAAGGGCAATTAATTGATTATGTAAATAAGAAAAATATTAATAAAAGATATATAAAAGTTTTAAAAATGCATATAATGGCATCAGTGTTGTTGTGGTCATATATGCATCAAACAGAAAGAGATAGATAACAATACCGGGATTGCAGATTATAATTGTTAGAACAGGCACAGGAAAGAGTACACTCCTTTGTTTTGTCATTGGTCGGTTTAAGTTAAAACAAGATCTAAGCAATTATGGCCAATATTGCAGAAAAAAATTTAAATGTGTGGACACGAATGCAATTTTAGACTAAAATCTAAGAAAATTGGCAAAACAAAATGGATGGACGGCTACTAAAGAGTTAAAATATGAAATTAATCACAACTAAAATTTATATTGTTATGAAAATAAGATCCTAAATATCTAAAATCAACAATGTTGTTGGTTGGAAGCAACTTTATTCAAGTTGCTTCCACGCAGTGTAGGTAAGAAAAGAGAGGAAAAATGTACGCATTTCCTTAAAAAAAAGTTACAGTTTTTTAAAGTTATATTTGGAAATTTTCTATATATAAATAGTAATGTAATGTAATTTATATAAATTAAAAAAAAATAAATAAAAATAAAAATTTTATTCCATATTTCAGGGAACATATCAAAGCAACATATTCATTTACTGAACAAAAAAGTAATTAAAAAAAATTCAGCCCAATGATTTTAATAGGGACTCAATACTAATATTTCATGATTGAAAAGTTTATGGTCTCGCTATTTAATAAAATTAGGTAAAGTAGGATTTTTTAATAAATCCAATTAAACTATTTCTTTAAAAGATTAGGCTCCAATAGAATTTACTTTTTTAATTATTTTAAAAATATCGTTATTGAAGACCAATTTAAGTGATACGTGATTAAAACTTGAACATAAAATTACTGACACTTTTTACATTTTATAATCTGGCACTTCTTCAAGGCAAAAGAGAACTTTCTTCTTAATCGAGGTATTAGTACGGTAACACTAGCTAGCTGTCAAATTTTTCGAGCGAAAAAACTAACGTTGCTAAGAATTTTCTCAAGTTTGAATAGAGTAATTAGTTTTTCGCATATTTATTTTTTTTTTCTTTTCTTTTAATTTAATTTTTTTTTATTCTTAAAATTTGTGTTAGTTTGTTATTAGTTTTTAATACAAATTGTTATATTGTAATTTTTATTTGTTTTATTAATTGTTAAACTTAATTTTTGTTAACGTATTGTGCCCAATATGTAATACCAATGGACTGTAAAAGAATTTAATTCTTAAAGTCATGATAAATAAATAAAATAAATAAGTGCAGGTCTTACTATTTTTCAGTAGAAAACAATTTTTGCCATGAACACTTTGCTGTTTCTTACTAATTAAACACAGTACAACTTCAGCAACATGTTGATAGCATATTCAAGTGCGTAACCTTTGTTGCTAAATTGGAATTCATGTGTTAAGAGAACGGCTTAATTTTAATTTTAATAATTTGGTGGTTAAATGGATGATGCTGATGTCAAAAGATGCTACAATATATTCTGCGGGAGTCTAAATTTTCATCAACAAAACTGTTATCTTCTTTTATATATAAAAATTGTTGCAAGTGTGTTGTGACTTTATAACTCACGAACGGTCGAACCGAAATCGATTAAATTTTTCAGGTTTGTTTTTATGGTCATGTAGGTGGTTTATCTTAAGTTTGCACGGTCGACGTGTTTGTGAGTTATGACAAAAATGGGCATTCATGGCTGCACCGATTTTAAAAAAATTTAAAACAGAGATAAATATTTATTTATAAGTTCCAAGAGGATATGCCTATTTAAAACAAAGAAACAAAAGGGGTAAGTGGGGGAACCAATTTAAAGAAAAAGCAATTTTAAGAATTTTTGAAAAATAAATAAGTCCTGGTTCATAAGGTCCAATAGGCAAAGGGAATCTCTTATAACTACCGTATTAATCAACCGAAAAACTTGCTTGGAAGAGTGGTTGTAGTGCGATTTTTCTTATTGTGGTGGAGAAGCGCCCCGGTAATAGCTAATACTTTATAGATAGCGAAGTAAGCCACCAAGGTCAATGTGAAATTTTACCAATAGCAGTGGGGAAACCATTATAAACTTTTGCACGTAAAAAATTGGCCTGTATGTGATCGGTTAGTACAGATTCCTCGGTTGGAAGGACCATATTTTGCTTCCTCTTTTTTTTTTTTGTTATAACAATATCGTAGAAGATTTAAAAGCTCTTAAAATAAACAAAATTTAACCGAACAGTGTTTCAGTTATTTTATAAATGAAATTTAAAATAAATTTTTTCATAATTTTCATATCTGCTTGTAAAGTTGTTTGTAAATAAATAGTTAAGAATACAAACAAATATTCCATGACCCTGTAAATAATCATTTTTCATTGGCAGATATAAAAGAAATACCATCAGAAATACTTAAACGTTCTTAAGCACTTTGCAACAAATAAAAAATATATAATTTTTTAAAAGCTCCCAAAAGGATAATAAAATATTTTTGCTCATACAATTTTTACCTTGATAAAAAAAACTAAAAAAAAAAAATACAGGCATCGTACAGGAAACACAATTTTATTAAAAATTTAAAATTATTTTCTTTCATTCTTATTTTATAAAAAGTAGAAAAAAACATAAAAATATTTATAAGAAGATTTCGTTGATTTTCGCGAAACTAAAAAGGAAATAAGAACAACAAAAATTAAATCACTTGGCAGGAACAAATTAAAATCAACCAAGTGTAATATTACAAACGGGCAATAAAAAATATGAACAAAATATAAGACACAAAATATAAGATACAAAATTAAATAATATTATTGGCCCCCTTAAATTTCATGAGCATGAAACTTTGCAAAAGGTCAGTGGAGTTCAGTGCGATGCCCTCTATATCTCGTATTTTAAGAGGCATAGCTCAACACACAAACACAACAACAACGGACTAGATGTTCTGTATACATACATCACTTCAAGTATAAAATTGCATGAAAAGAATCTCAAACCTTAAAAAGTGTTTGCCGTTGAGAAACACAATTATTTTAAATGTATCATTTGCTTTTGCATTCTTACTCTCGTGATTTTCATTTTCATTTTTTTTTTGTTTTTGTATATTTAATTTTCTATTTTATTGAATTTAATGTATCAAAATTTTCCTTGACTTGATTATTTCATAAGAAAAACTAAATTATCGTTAGATTTTTCGGGTCAAATGCGTCAGGTGAACAAATTTGTTAAGAATAACAAAAAAATATTCATGTGGTTGCAGCAAATTGGTACCCATTTTTAATGTATCTTTTTATACCCTTCACCATTCATTCCGTTTGTTACTTCTACAATATTAATTTCTGACTTCCTAAAGTAAATATATTCTTGATCCGTATACAAAGGGGAGTCAATTTAGCGATATCCGTTTGTCCGAAATCCGTTTTGCCACGTCCCTTGAAAGGCTTCAGATAATTGATGACCACTTTTCTTTCAGACAGAGATTTTATTTAAATTAAGCAATATCGTTCCATAAATAGTGGAATTATATTCAAGGAAATGCGAGTGTCTCTTTTTTCCTTACGATCTTCAGATTTAATTGCGTTTTTTTAGATTATTAAATAATACGGTAACGCCAACTTTTAAATAATTCCATTTTTGTTTCTTTTTATTCGTTAAATTTTAAAACAACACGTTAAATGCTCTTCTTTTTTTTGTGATAAAAAAAAAGTCCTTGCAAATATTGGTAGAAATGTGTATGCTTGTGTTTATTTTAAATTCCATTATAAAAAGGTCCATTTAACATGTTTTTTTTTTTTATATGAAGACCAAAAGTTGTCACACAGTACATGACTTTACTATCACAAATATACGAAACATCCGCCATTCATATTGAATGCCATTTTAAATTTTATATGAGAAGTATGTGCGTGTGATAAACATTGTGTGACCAGGAGAGTTATTGCAAAAGTACGTGTATTTGTGCATTTGAATAATTGTACATTTAAATGAATTTGCTGTATAAAAGCCACAAATTTGTTACAACTTTTGTCTGTGTTTTTTGCACTTAAAAAAATTATTTTACCCAGAAACTTTTCATAAAGAAAAAATTACAACAAATTGGCGAAATAAAAAAAAAACTTATTCTGTTATTAATTACTACTTTATAAAAAGTACCTGACTAAAAAGATACAAAAGACTTTAAATGTGAATAAAAAGTCCATAAAATAAATTTAATTGTTGTGTCTGTACGTTGTTAAAAAAAAAATAAAGTGAAGACAAATTAGTGTAAAATTTAAATAGCTTTTTTCAGATAAAAATATTAAATATAAAAATTTTTATATTAAATATAGTAGAAGCAGTAGCATAAAGGATGGCTTCGATTAAATTTTTTTAGACTAGAGTTTGTTACGGACTTTAAATACCTAAGATTTTATTAGGCCTCTATATTGGACCTTTTAGCCAATGTTATTAATATTATATTTAGGTTTTTCATGACCTTTTTCGTTTTATTAAATTTCTGTTCTTTTAAGTTCTTTTTGAACTTTCATGCTTTCAAGGTAAATTTTAGAAAATGAAAACTTTTTTATTTTATCCGACGTTTCGTTGGATAATCCCAACTTCATCAGGGAAATTTTAATTTTGTATAATATTTTAATTTTAACACAACAAAAATATTTAACATTTAAAACGACAAATAATTTTTTTTTTTGAAAAATAAACAAAATTTAAACATCAAATAAAATAAAATTAACAAAATAGCACACCACTGTTCTTAAAGTTACTATCACAGTATACTAAAATAAGACTATTTTATTTTTTATTTATTTTAATTTGATTAAGCAACGCAAATTATTCACAAAATTTAAGAAAAAATTGTAGACATCGAAAAAAGTAATTACATTTAAAAACAAAAAAAAAAACAAAAAAATCAATCAGGAAAAAAATCCAGATTAAAAAATGTTCGTTTATTTAAGAAAAAAATTTTAAATCAACTGAAATTGAATTTGGCTTAAGATAATTTTTTAATTTCTAAAAAATCTTTTTACAAAGAAAAAACATTTTTCGAATGTATGCGGACGTTTTCCAAAGAAAACAAAAAAATTTGATACCTGCAGGATGTAATGCGGCATTTTTTGTTTCGCTACATCCTTCGTCAGAATTCTTTGCATCTGTCTATCTTATTTGTATACATTGTAAACATCATCTATTTAACCAACTAACTTTTTAAATAAAAGGAATATTCATATAAATATTAATTTGGTTAGACGAAGTCCACACACAAAACAAAGTATTTCTTCACTGTTCTATCAGTAACTTGTCTTGTTAAAGGTTTTTTTTTGCGTGTTGCTTTGTGCCAATCTTTGGTCACGAATGCAATTTTTATTTTTGTTCATTGCTACTTTTTTCCTTACAATATTACAGCTGCTGTTTTAGTATCACATTGATTGTTATGAGTTAAGCATGAATGTACATGCGTTGTGCCTTGCGTTTTTAAATTAAATTTTTTTTTTAAATAAAATTTGAAATTTGCGTATATTATAAATGAATTAAAATTGATTTTGGCTTAAGTCCAAAAAAAATATTTTAAATTTATTAAAACTGCTTAAATGGTCATAAAAATCCAAAGCAGCCTAACTGGCAAATTCATAAAATTAATTCCTAAAGTGGACAATTTGGAGAATTCAAAAAAAGTTTAGAAGTGTTGAAATTATTTTAACCATAAATTGGCGTGAAATAGAAAACAAACTGCTAACAGTAAGAGATTTTTCTGAAATTGAATAAAACCCAATATCTCTTGAGACGAACGCCCCCAATTATTTAAAAAAAAATTGCTCTAAACACACTAAGTAAAACGATTAAATGCAAAAAAACCATTACAGTTGATAAAATTAAATTTATAAAAAGTGGTAAAAGGTGTCAAATCCGCTATGCCGAATCTTATATACCTTTCACCACATACAACCACATGTACATATAAATCGACCTAAGAAATTCTCTCCTACCATTACGTTTTTCTGTTTAAAACAAGCGGCGAAAATTGTCAGTTTTGCTTAGGGTTGTTGTCCCAACTAGTATAATTGTGCTGAATAAATATTAAGAGGTGAAAAAGTTGAAAAAGCAACCTCCTGCAAACAAAAATTGAAAAAAAAAAAGATATGAAAATTTAAAGGTTGACGTGATGGTTTTCCCGCTCCTTTCAAGAACATGTACTGATCTTGCTAATTTCTAATAGGAAAATTTTTGAAACTATGTCTAATCGATTGGCGTATTTAAATTTTCTCTAGCTCACCTTTTGTCTTAGAAAAGTTGATTTTAACATGAACACGGATAGACAGAAGGCCATCGCTTAATCGAATTCTTCGCTATGCATAAGAAGTCAGAATATATTTACTTTATGGGTTCGAAAATGAATATTGTTTAAATTACAAACGGAATAATAAACTTAGATCCAGCATTTTCCACCTGTGGTGAACGAGATAAAAATATGTCAAGTTTAATAATAATTAAATTTTTAACAGTTCCACAAATGTTCTACCAGCCTTTATTTTATTGTGTGGGGGTATTTTCGATTGCTGTCAGTTTAAGTCTATACTTTAATAAATTCTTAAAACACCGGTTGTCTTCATTCTTAACCTCAATGAGTGTTGGATAAAAATCTATTATCTTAAAAGAGTATGATATTATCACTAGCGTAGGTAGGCTTAACCTAGAAGGGCTAAGCTACCTCCGGAAAAAATAACCTGCAACCACGCATTAAAATTTTTTCTTATACATTTTTTCAAACAGCACGAGTCTTGTATCCTAGAATAGTAAAATTTAGATACCAGCAGAAGGAAATGCATTATTATACGGATAAAAATGCTGAAGGTTGTAGCAAACCAGAAAGTCCACTTCATCCATCTGGTATATAAACTTAACAATTCTGTTTATAATTGATCATTATTGATTTGTAGAAATAGGTCGAATATAATATAGATTTAAATGAAAATATTATTATTACGTTTAGCCCTTCTCAAAAGCAGGGGTTCTTTGGGGGTACTACTTCTAGTATATCATACTCTCTGGCACTGGTAATATTTGTCCACACTGCAACACCACTTTCTTAATCCAGCTACACTTGAACTACTCAATATCTTCTTTAACACGGATAGTCATGCTATGGTGGGCTAACGGCATAGAGCTACAAAACAGTCGATAATACTATCGATAATATTGATAGTTTTATTTTTGGCTGACTATCAACAGTTTTTTTCCGATAGTATCGAATACCGATAGTTGCCAAAATCAGCACTTAGAAAAGTTGATAGTATCGATAGTTCTTATGAAAACTATCAAAACTCTTAAATGTGCCGACTATCGATAGTTTTGCAGTTCTATAATGGCAGAGACCTAGCTCCTTCTTGCTAGTGATGATTTTTGGTTTTGAGCAAGTAGATACATCTACGAGTACTATCGCAACCACCGTGGTTGGTCAACATGTGTTAACAAGATTTTTTATTTTGCCTACACACACACCACACTTTGTAAGTGGTGAAGGAACAATACATTCAATTCTTTGTTATCACGTATACACACAACAACAGTAAACTTTGTTGGTACAGATATGTAACGGGTTGCCATATCGTTTTTTGTAACAATACTATATATGGCTTTCCTTGGAATTTTTATTTAAAAATTATTTTGTTTTGTTTTTTTCATTATCGTACCTTTCAAAACTTTTCGAACTGCTTGCTAGTAAAAGCTTTTTAGTCTTGTATAATATTTTTACCCCTTTTGTTAAATTTTTTAAAGTCTCTTAGCAATTAACTTTTATTTAATTTAATTTTCTTCATTTCAAAGCAATTAATTTTCCAACATTTCACTTCTACCATCAACGCAATCGACCATTATATGCTGCTTCAAAAGTGAAAGCAAAGAAATGTTTTAACAAATTCTACTCGAAAACATTTCTACTGCACTAATAGATCCTCATGTTAAAAAAAGCATGAGGGTAGAATTGTAACCCATCCAAATTCCTTAATGTTTTTCTTTCTCTCTTTTATTAAATTTTTTGGAACCATGAAAATAGAAAGGAAATTTATTAAATTCAATTTTCACTGGGAGTAGCCAAATCTTATTTTAGTTTTTCTTGTTTTATTTAAACTCTATAAATTTAGTTTTTGTCAACGTGCTTGTGTCTTTTTATTTTTTCGTTGTACTTTTGTTAGATTAGAAAGAAAAAAAAAACCGATAACAAAAAACAACTTGACTCACTAAAACTATTGTTAGTTTTACTAAAAGGAAGAGGTTTTTTTATTACGCTTTTATTTTACGAACCTATAAAAGAAGAAATTTAGAACAAAAGACAAATAAATGAAGAAGATGATAAGGAGTAAAAAAGGAAATAAAAAAAGACTGCAAAGCTACATAAATACAAGTATTTGAAACGGTTTTCAAGATAAAATATTTGCACCATGTTGTTGCAGCAAAATACCGTTGGTATATTTTCTAAATTTCATGCCATATGAACTGCTTTTGCAACAAACGTTCTTCTATCGGCACCGGACAAATAGTAACAAAAACATTAAACCTTAAACAAACATGAAAGGAAACAAAAGAAAAAAGCGAAGTAAGAAATTTTACGAGTGCAGTTGCATATTTATTAAACATGGCAAGGCATACAAAAAGAGTTTGTTAAAAGTGTCGCTTTGTTTAAAGTCATACTCATTGTAGCTTATTGTACCCGGCGTTGAATAGGTCTGAATTAACGGGCTTTCAAGGGACTTGTTTGCTATAAGGCTCTATTCTAAACATGTGAGAAATCTATTTAGTCACTTTGGATCTTATAGATCAGGAGATATGTACAAGAGCCAACATCTTTAGCATCTGATTTTGTTAATATCGATTAAGATTAATAAAATTGCGCATTTAAATATTTATAAATATTTATCTGTCTAAAAGGCTATTGCAAACGGTACAGACCTAAATTCCCGTTTTCCCCCTTGCCTCTCACCTGGATCCTAGCTCTGGAAACAGATATAGATGAGGGTCTATCTAGGTTTCGGATTTCATATAAATTAATTAGCGAAGACTTTGTTAAAATTGAGTAAGATGCGTCAAAATGTCCGCTTCCCCTTTTTATCCCCTTCTGATACGCTATTTGAAACTATAAAAACCCTATTATACAATGAGGACAATTTGAAAGAATATTCTTTGGCATTTGTTTTTTGAAGATTATGTCTATCAAATATTGGCCGTTGCTACGTAGCAGATGGTCCATCCGTTAAGTTCAATTTTCGATGACTCGTTCCAGCATTTTGACTTTTCTGGATGAAGTTAAATTTCTGGAATCTTTTCATCGCAAAAGCAGCAATTTTCTTTGTATACAGATCCATTAAGCCAGAAGGTTGAGCGGGTTCAGTTGTTGCAAAAGCTGTATTTTTTATGCTTTCAATTTAAGATATCGACGTTAAATGCGCCAAGTCGTTCCATACATCAGTCCAAGTTCCTGCGAGCGGTGCTAAATCGACTCTCCACGGTCTTTGTGTACACTTTTACTACGGCTGCTATATGTTCTTCACAGCGTGCTGGACGTGGTTTATTCCATCACCCATTTTTTGAAAATGGGTGATGCGTTTGCAAACAGTACTCTCAGTAGGCCGATTATGTTGACCGAAGTGCACGAAACACATTCCTCACCGAACGTGAATTTACGTAATAAAGTTGACGATTTGTAAAGGTTGTTAAGGCGTAAGTCCTTTCATTATGAAATGCCAAAGAGTACTTAACAAAAATAATAAGACAGCATGACACAATCCACACGTGAACTGTAAAAAAAGGGCTATTGAAAAAAGTATCTCTACTTGAATCACTCATTATTAGATTACAATTAGAAATATTAGGGGACAATTCTCTTATCAAGTGGGAGTTACCTTTATGCAATTCTATGGCGTATATATGAACTGGTATAGATTTCGTTTTGGATTTTAGTTTTATTACACAAATGTTTTTAAGGGGACTTGTGATATTCACCGCCAAGTGATATTCTTTTTGAAGGAAATGAATGCGGATTTGTTGTCTGGGAATTATTTTTCCTTTATTCTGTAAATGCTTAAATTGTGTGTTAAGAGTTTTACTTTTATTTGAAATAAAAAGAATCTCCGAAATCGCATTTAGTAGCTAATTATGACTTAATCAATTGGCAACATTGGCGGTGATTCGATGGAAAAGAAATATGATTAAAAAATTCTTTAAATTTAAACATCTCTAAATTATATATAAAATTAGCTTATTGTGCCCAGCATTGCACGGGTCTAATTTGAAGGCCTCTCAAGTCACTCTATTATATATTACGACCTTGTTTACTATGGGACCCTACTGCGAACACTTGAGAAATCAAATCAAATCAGTTTGGATCTTACAGATCAGGAGATATATATATTTTAAATATTTTCGTGTGTATGAAGGCAGCACACAGTATATTTACCGTACACGCTCATAGGCGCCTACGTTTTGACCGATTTTGTGCAAACTTTAGATAAACCATCCACAACGGTCGTGCAAATTCGAACAAATCCTAAAAAATTAATTGAACTCGGCTTGACCGATCGTGAGTTATGAAGTCACAACACACTTGATATTCAACAAACACTAATGCCAAAAATTCGTTTAACTTTAACAATAGTGTGGACTCGTTTAATCATTGCACATACATTTAATTGTAACCATTTATATATTTTTTTTATACTTGTCACACTTTCAAACTTAATGTTTCTTTTTCTTGTGTCACCATAAGCTTAAATAAATGTCGTTTCCCTTTGTTTGACCTAAAACACTAAATTATAATGTCTTGTCTTACATGTTGCTAACATAACATAAAATTTTCAGTTTGGTCAATTGCTTTGGAAGCTTTAGTATAAAATTGTTTTAAAAAAAATTTGATTGAAAATGTAGTTTTAATTGACGTTCAAATACAAAAACAGAGGGAAATAAAATTGATGTTTTAAATAACAGAAATAATTTTGGAAACATATAAATTTTTTTATATTTCTATAGGGAAACTGGTCCGTACAATGAAATTGACTTCAAAGTATGAATTAAATTTTATTATCAGTTGTCATAACATTATCGTCTGCTACAAACCTTTAAAAATTGAATTAATATTTTGAGTAAAAATTCATAAGTTTTTATGTCATCACTTTCATAATATTTTATTAAACTTTCATAATTAATCAACTAATTCATTGAACACAATATATTTTTTACAAATCCTTACACAAGATTATATCTAATAGTAATATTTGTAGTCGAAATGTCCGAATTTTTCGTATTTTTGTTCGTAGTACTTTTCGAAAGTATCCTTGTGATAGATCTTAACATCCTTGAAGTACATGTTGGGTACGAAGAATTCGTATTCATCAATTTCACGGTTGAATGGATAACCGAAAGGCTTTTCATCGACGTAACGAACACCAGAGCCAATACCGCAAGAGTAAGTGTAATCGTAGGTGGAGTAAGGTTCGTAGGAAGCAGTGTAGGGTGAAACATAGAAGAAGAATTGCATGGGCATACCCTTGTACCAACCACGAGGTAAGAGCAAACGATCAGGGAAGCCACAGTGAGGTTCGCTGATATCCAAGGGGAAGTCGTATTTACCTTCGTAAGCAAGCATAACATATTTGTACAATTCAGTGTAACTGGTGCGGTCTTCAATTGTATAATAAAAGTCCTTAGAGCTGCGCTTGAATACATTGACGCCAGAGTTGAGGCTGTAGATGAAGCTGTCGATTTCCATAAAGTTTTCACGGTTTTCGGTCAACGAAAGACTACGTCCATATTCATCATATTTGGGTCCCAAGTAGGCACGAACAACAACCTTTTGAGGTTTGTCAGATTCAACGGTGAATTCAAAGTCGAAGGGTTTGTGGTTCAAGCGCATTTGACGAGCCAACAAAGTCTTATCCCAAACGAATTGACCATCAACGAAAGTCATCTTGTCGTTCAACAAGTTGGTGACATCAAAGTCTACCAAATCGTAGTAAGTAACCAACTCGCTGACCTTAACATCCTTAATGGCAACACCAGGGAACAACAATTCTTCGTGAGTGTAGGGTTTAATATAGTAGTAGAATTGGTAGTAGACGGAAGCGATCTTCTTGTAGAACATGTAGAACAATGGATCACGCATCATGGTTTCGTAGTTGAGGAAGACGTGGGGGTAGACTTCGTAATCGTTAGTGTCGACATCTCCGAAGTACATATGAGCAAACATGTACCAGTATTTGAAAAAGTATTTGTCGTAGGCATCAACATTACCTTGCATTATATTGCCAATGTATTCAATGGATTCGGGGTTGCGCAAATCAATGGTCTTGCCATCGTAAGTGACATAAACACCTTTAGTGATGATTTCATCCAAGCGGTTGAAGAAGTCAGTAACCTTGTAGTAGTAATCGTATTTGCCATAGCTTTCAACTTCGTAATAGTTCTTGCGGGAAGAGTAGCCAACACCATTGTAGTAAACTAGTTGAGGATTGTAACCTTCTTCGATGGTGTTCAAGTAGGAGAATTCGGGAATTTCACCGTAACCGTGCGACAAACGTTCCGAGTAATAGCGGGCCAAAAGTTGTTGGACATTGTACAAAAAGTATTCTCCACGACGATCTTTGTTCAAACCATAAGTCTTGCCATCCAAGAAGAAAGCATAATCCATGTTGAGGTAGTACCAGTAAGAGTTCAAACCAACATCTTCAGTGTAATAAGACAAAGCAGATTCTTTGTTATAAAAATCAACGTCACGGGTGTAGTCAACTGGCATGTAGAACAATTTGGTGCCTTCGAAGATTTGCAAGTATTTAGGATCCTTGTAGTATTCATTCATATTTTCGCGCAACATGAAGTGTTCCTCAGGGTAAAAGTGTTCACCTAAGCCCATCATTTTGTACCATTGCCATGTTTTCCAGTCCTTAGTATAGAAGTAATAGTTTTGATAACCGTGGCTGTTATAGTAGTTGGAGTGATCCTTGTAGAGAATATCTTTGTATTCCTTTTCGTACATAGCGTATTTGCTAAAGACATTGTAATCGAATTTCTCAGCCTCGTATACAAATTTGCTGTTGAAGAAGTATTGAGGGAAGATTTCGTAGATGGAAGGCAAAATCAGGCCATGGAAATCATCACGGTGGATGACAGCCAGAGTAAGAGCATAAACAAACATGCCTTCATTGCAGTGCATACGAGCCCATGAAACACAACGCTGGAAGACTTCAAAGTTCTTGGCATAGTAGAAAAAGTTAAACAAACCATAAGCTTGTTTAAGGTGGGTGTCTACCAACGCACCAAAGAATTCACCTTTAGGTAAAATGGCACCATATTTGTAGGCTTCATAGAACTTTTCCATATAAATGTCAAAATGCTAGAATTTTAAAAATGAAATTTTATTTTAAAAAGTGTTTAACCCAGAGGGATGTATTTAACTTACGGTATAGTCAGCCTTGTTGAAAGTGAAAGATTTTCCAAGTTTAATATATTCCTCGAAAGCCAGGGGATCTTCCACACGGTAAACAATTTCAAAAAGGAATTTTTGCTTGGCCAAAAAGTCCTTGTCGGCAATTTTAACCTTGTTTTCGTGAAGACTGGCGCAAGCCACCAAGCCAACAATGGCCAATAAAACAATGGCGAGTTTCATTGTTTTGATTTTTATCACAGCAACGTTTCTAAAGTAATCTGTCCACGGATTAGAGTATGATACAATGATCAGCTTCAATACCTAAGAACTGCTGATGTTTGACAAATTTGCTGGGCTTTATATACGAAATGGTTTGATTAGCTGCTCCATTTTCGTTTCTTTTTTTGCAAATAGTTTATCATTTTTAATTGCTGTTTTAATGGTTTTATTTGTATTTTTTTGTTGTTTTTTTTTTTTTTTTTGTTTAAGATGATAAGAACGGCTTAGTTGTTTATAAAATCTTTGACTTTGAAAGTGGTTTAATTGTTGTCACGCAAATTCAAATATTCTAAGGGTTATCAGAGGTTATGGTTTTTTTTCCACCGTGTGGCATTATTGCTTCCTCAACATATGGTCAATTTTTAAATTTTTTAAAATAGAATTTTAACAAAAACAAATATGTTTTAAATCATTTTCAGTATAATTAATACGATTGCAATTCAAATTAGTCTATCTAAATTTGCTTTTTTTGCTGCGTGCTGTTTTGTGGACTTAAAATTTTATAGCCGTAACCGAACAATGCTTATGTAGGTTGCGACTAGATAATGGCTATTTTTACATTAAATTTGTTGAGAGGGTGTCAATATCAGTTAAATTTTAAATTGAATTAAGACCCTAAGGTTAAAAGTGGACCAATATAACATTATTTTTTCAATATTACTTTTTTATACACTTCACCACAAAAGGAAAATCTAGGTTTTTCATTCCGTTTGTAATTTCTACAATATTTATTTCCGACCTCATAGAGTATACATATTCTTATGCATAGCGAGGTCAATTAAGCGATGTTCGTCCGTCCGTCCGTGTTCAGGTTGAAATCAACTTTGCCAATGCGCTAGATGAGCTAGAGAAAATTCAAATTCATGCGCCAATCGATCATACATAGTTTCGAAAATTTAGCTATTGAAAATCAGCAAGATTAGTCCATGTCCTTCGAGGCAGCGGACAAAATACCACGCCTGCCTCTAACTTTGACATATCACTGGAACAATTAATTAATTTCAATAAAAAAAGCAAATATATGAGTCGATGTAGAATTAAAAACGAATGAAGAATTGAGTACGAGGGCTGCCGTATATATTTCTGGCCTAATAGTGAAAATGCGAATATTATAATCAAAAATGGTTTTATTGTTTTTCAAAGTATTCTCCAGCATGATTTATACACTTTTGCATGCGCTCAAACCAGTTGTCGAAGCACTTTTTCCACTCCGATTGAGACACCTCTAAAACATGTTTTTTGAACACTTCAACAGCTTCTTCTGGCGACGAAAATCGTTGACCACACATTTTTTCTTGATTTGCGGAAACAAGAAGTCATTAGGTGCCAAGTCAGAGCCGTACGGCGGATGACCTATTAATTCGACGTTTTGGCTGGTCAAAAACGCTCTGGTTTGAGCCGATGTGTGAGAGCTCGCATTGTCATGGTGAACAATGATTCGTCTTCTCTTGTTGGTTTTTCGAATTTCTCCGATGACTTCAGGCAAACAAATTGTAGTGTACCACTCAAAGTGACCGTCCTACGTTGCTCAAGCAGAACAGTCGCCACATGACCAGTTTTGCCGAAGAAACAGGCGACCATTTGCTTCGAAGTGCTTCTTCCACCAACAACTTTCGTTGGATTTTGCTCGTCTTTGAAGACCCACACGGTCGATTGTTGTTTCGTTTTGGGCTCATACGCATAGATCCATGATTCGCCACCTGTGACGATTTTATAAACGTCTTTTGAAGCACCGAAATCGTATTTTTGCAACACTTCTTTGCACCAATCGACACGAGCCTTTTTTTGAGCGACTTTTAAATTGTTGGGATCCAACGAGAACAAACCTTTTTTACGGCCAGGTGTTCATGCAGTATCGAATGTATGCTGGTGGAAGAAATGTCCAAGGATGTCTCTATCTCTCAGTATGTCGCATGTCGATCTTGCATTATGAGTTCACGCACGGCATCAATGTTCTCTGGCACAACAGCCGTTTTTGGACGACCTTCACGGAACTCGTCTTTGAGCGAGCTTCGGCCACGATTAAATTCATTATATCAATTCTGCACAGTGCTATAGGATGGTGCTTCATCGCCATACAAAGATTTAAGTTCATCAATGCACTCTTGTCGTGATAATCCACGTCGAAAGTTGTGAAAAATGATGGCACGAAAATGTTCACGAGTTAATTCCATTTTTTTCTATATGAATTTTTTCAAGTCACTGTAAACAACACAAATAATGGTCGTACGTCAAAACATTTTGAGTACGATTATGCTTAAAAATGACAAACTTTCCAATGGAAAGTTCAGATTGCACTTGGTAGCACTCAGTGTTGCCAGGCCAGAAATATATATAGCAGCCCTTGTATTTAGGAACTACAAGCTCTTGATATTCTTGGCATGAAAATTCAGCGTCATGTTCAAAGGATCAAACATTTTTTTAAGGTCTTAAAAGAAGCTTTTAAATGCCTCGGTTTTTGAAACGGTGATTAAAATATTTCACGCCATTTGATCTCCATACTATTTACATCAGGCTAAGAAATCTATGCAACTCTCATGTATGGGCCGGTGCTTCAAAGTCTACGTACAGGAGAGGGCGAAGAGACTCAGGTATTCAACTCTATTGACTCTCTTGAACATCGATTCAATATAAATTGTGTTTTACTGTTTTATCCACTATTGTGGAATGTGTTTAAATGAAGTTAAGGAACGTTCGTCAACAAGAGGGCGAAGAGGCTCATAGGTGACAGTAGGATAGTCAACCAAAATGACTCTCTTGAACATCCATGCAGATATCGGGAACGAGGGAATTCGTTTTGCCAACAACACTCTTTTCATTGATGGCTCCAGCCATTTGTGGTCGATTGGCCAGTGAACCGCACTATGCATTACAAAGAGAATTCGTTTTTTAATCGAACAGTTTGTATGTGAAATCATCTTCCTGTAGAGGTCTTTCCAGTCACTTTGGAAAGTTCAAAGCGAATGTCCACAAACACTACTTCCTCTATTCTGTTTTGCAATTCTGGCAAACAGCATTGCTTGAGTTGTGGTCATCTTAGGCATGGGCAGAAAATATCGATATAAATTTTTTTTAATTTTCAATATATATACTGCCGATATTTTAAATTTCGATATTTTGATACATCGAAATTTATTTATGAATATTAATTTCAATATTTTTTAAAAGAATAACAATTTTTGCAGCAGCGGCAAATTGGCTTTTGATTATTTTTTTTTTTTATTTGCAGTCTGACTTTGTCAAAAAAGAAGAAGCAACAATTAATTGCCTGTGTAATTCCACTTTTAAAATTTTAATCGCATATTGGTCTTTATTCTATATACGCTTCCACTGCTACTATTTCTATTGAAAAGTTTCCTTTTTAGACAAACTTTAACGATTAAAAAAAAAAAAATGAAAGTAAATTATATACTTTTTTCGTGCTTATTCCCTTAAAAAATTTATATGTTTTACTGTGGGGACAAGCATATTCATATGGCCATTTCACTAGTCAGTGGGTTCTTTCCCAAATTTTCAATTGTAAAACTTGAATCCATATTTTATAAACTTTGTTGAACAAATGAGAATTTTATTCAATAAAAGCTAAAAATAAAAATCCCATAATTTTATCCCGATAAAAACACTGAAAGTCCAGATTTACACCATGCAATTTTTTGAGGCTTTTTTTTCAATTTTCTGTTTAAGTTGCAGCGACATGCATTATCTAAAAGTAAACATTACCAACAGTAACATCCCCTCAAAACTCAAGCTTCACAAACTTCACATGTTAGTTTCATGAAAAATTGCATAGTGTAAATGCCGCATAAGACATTAAAATTCTTAAAATTAAAAAATGTAATATTTTTATTCTTTTGATGGGAAAAATCAGGAAAAAAAGTAATTTTTCTTTTATTCTGATACTGGTTCCCAAATACTGTTTGTATGTTTTGAATCAGGTTTGAAAGTTGGAGAAATTTTTAGTGCAATTTAGACTTCAAACGTAAGGTGTTATTTTCGTTATTTATGTTCGTTAATACAGATAAAAACCTAATAAAACTAATAAAAAGTTACAGTGAAACTGAATGTAATTGATATTAACATTATTTTGTGGGTCAATACTTTCCAAGAAAAAACCTAGATTAATCGATATATCGATATTTTTGGGTCGATATATTTCGATACTGTTAAAATTTATCGATACAACATATATCGATATATTTTTCCCATTTTCTCTTCTCTAGGTCTCCTTTGAGAGCTTGTATGACATAAAAAAAAATCAAGTGAAAAATTGGCTCTCGCCATATTTTCCGAGTTTGGAGCCTCTAAACTTTTTTAAAAAAGTAAGATTGTGCAACATATTTTGTAAGATATCGATATGGGTAACATTTTAAAGATTTTGAAGAGATGTTTAAGGAAATATTAAATTAAAAAAAAATGCTTCACCCATTAAGAGCAGATGACATTTTTATGTAAAATTAAATATAGTACTTAATTTTGCTTTTATGACTGGAGTTACTTCACTAAACTAGAGTTATATATGGTGAAGCGTGTTTAAGATAAGGCATAGCGGAAGATAGCTTGTTATTGATTAAATTTAAGTTATTTAAAATAAAAAGAAGGACTATATGAACTACAATTGCCTTTGTCGGTTGAAAAATACTTAAAGTCCTTGTCAGAAAATATTTCACTTTGACTTAAATTACGCAATTTATTCTGTAAATTTTTTTTCATTTTTACAAACTATAAATTTAAATCCTTTATAAAGAAAAAAAACCTTTGTTTTGTACTTTATGTTGGTTCTGTTTAAGTACTCACTCTTTGTTATAGTTTTAATATCCTTCAGAATCAATGACCCATAAAGAGTGTAAATTTTTTCATGTTTTTCACTTTTGTTTTACATCAATGGCTGCCAACATAATCCGGCCTAAGCTGATGATTCCAATTCACACAAATTTCCTTTTTTTTTTTTTGTCTTCAACAAAGAGCTTTTCATACAATCTCTTGCTGCTGCTTGCAATAATGATTGCTTCTACACACTTCAAAAATGATGGATACTTTTTAAAATTTACTTGTGGTATCAGTTTTTTTTTGGTATATTTTTATCTAATAATAGGAACACATTTTGATCTTCACATACAACATTGTTCAATAGAAATAAGTAATGTTGTCCTTGTTAGACTTTAATATATTTGGGAGAAGGCACAGTGTAGAGGCGAATGTTTAAAAGTAGTTCATGTCAAAGTTAAACAAAAGAAAAAGTTAAATAAAACTATAAAGAATGTTTTTAAAATCTAGTAACTTAAAAAGATTGAGAGTAAACTTCAATTACAATGATGATGATATTAAAATTAAAATCATTATGAACGTCATAGCTGTCACCATAAGAATCCTTTTGAAATATCAATTAAATATTCATTGGTAGCTTTTTAAACCAGAAAGAACTTGCTTTAAAGAGTAATAAATTGCTGGATATTTTTTAAGGGACCTAAACCAAACAATCGATGAGCTCTAAGCATTTGAAACAACAGGACGTTCGAAGCTAGTTTACAGGCTTTCACTTTGGAAAGTATCAGGGCAGGTTTAAATATTACAAGTTTGCATAACTTCAAGTTGCCTAAGTTGAGTATAAGACGTGCTTTAATTCTTAATAATCAATAACGGTAAAATTAAAAACTTTGATCTGAGTTTTAGCACGGTTTAATTATAGTTTAATTAATTTTTTTTTTTAACTTTTCAGAGGTGAAATTTAAATTAAATGAATAAAATTAAAATGAAAGAAGCAGAAAAAAATAAAAAGGAGAAATATAAAAAAATGTAAGCAAATTTATTTAATGTAAAAAATATCTAAAAATCCTTTAAGCTTTAATATTATCTTATGCCAAAAAGTATGCTATAAAATAAATTATTTTTTCTTATCATCACTCTATGCCTTCATTCGCTCATTTATTCACCCCATAAACACAAATCTTGTACATATACCATCATCAAACAACAAACTAACAATCATCTAAGAAAATCAAAATGCTTACAGCAGCATAATGTTGACAGTTTTTAGTGGGAAAAATCGTTAAAGAAGACAGTGGAAAAAAAATTGTGATGAATAACAGAAATTAATGATAAGACAGTTTCGTAATATAAAAAAAAGTAAAATATTATGGCAAAATAAACTGACTACAATAAAATATATTTATAACACACATAGAAAAATGCGTTTCAAAAGAAAATGTACAATTTATAATAATACTACAACATCACACAGCCAATATTTTTTCTAAAAAATTTAATTCAACAAATTTAAAGAAATTGTTTTTAAACCTAAAAGTTGCAGTTGCAACTACTCGTACAAGTGTTTCTTGACAAAAAAAAATTTTTTATAAATAAAGTGCACAAATAAAAATGGTAGACTGATGTTGATAAATAATTAAATGTATGTTTGTTGTTATATAGTTTTAAAATTTGACAACATGATAAATGAATAGTTTTGTGTAGAAAAAAAAAATAATATTCGGATGCTCTATGTTTTTGTTTTCTTGCTTAATTTTTGATTTTTGTCTTTACTTATTTGTTGGGACAAAAATCTGTAATTTATTTGAAATGTGAGAAGTTTCCTGAAGAGATAAGTGAGTGCAGTGTGGTCAATATTTTGAGATAGCGGCCAAAACTCCTTTTGGTTTTTGTTCTCCGATTTGAAAGTTGTTAGACTCATATGAAAGTAGACAGTGGTAAACCTCGGGAGCCAAAAAGTTAGAACTCTATTTCTACTATTTCACTGAGAACAGGGTGGTCCAAAACGGGCTTTTTCCGAATTTAGTAAATTTATGATATTTTTAGTTAATTTTTAAAGTTTAAATGATCATAACTTTTTTGTTTTTCAAGATTTTTGGACGAAGTAAATTTTGTGTTATAACTTAACTTATTTCCTATTACTGGTAAAAAAATTGAAGCTCTAGTGTTTTCAGAACAATTTAAATATTTTTTTTAAAAAAGGTCTAATTTCTCGGAAATTTCCTACTTCATAGAGCACAACTCCTGTGAGTCAAGCTGAGTCAAAACATAAATTTACTATTTTGTAGTCCTTACTCTCCTCTACATTCCTATATATACATGTCCATGCATCGGGACTGCACTTTTTGAGCTACAGCAAGGTAAGATATTCGGTACAAATGCACGTCATAGTTTTTGACAAGTTATTTGTATGCGAAAGTGGCTATTATGCGTATATTTTGATAAAATTTAGTACAAAAAATAATTCTGTTGAAATTAGGAGAAGTTGGCCCATATTTGGACCTAGTCCACATAGAAGGGTGTATCAAAATTTTGAAAAAAAATTACAAAATAGAACTGTCAAATTTTGTGGTATCTGGCAATTCATTTGGAAAAGGTAAAAAATGATTTTATTGTCATCTAATATTACATAACTTAAATACCTGAAAATCGCAAATAAATTTAAAACCAAATATATAAATATGCTTCCAATTGGAGATCTTTCAGAAGAAGCGCAAGAAAAAAGGAATAAAGACTACAGATTCTTTCGCGAGCACAAAAATTTCCAGATATTGCACTAATAAAGATCTTATTAATATTTTGTTGTGCACATCAGATCCATATATGTCCAGTATTTGACAAAAATGCAAATCAACCTCATTAGAGTTAGATGAAGAAGCTAAACAACTACTGCAGAATGAAAATCGAAGCTATTTGGAAGAAATTTTTACTAATTTTGTTTAATTAATACTAGTTTAAAGATTATAATTTATTTCTAATTTTAGTATAAATTTTTATTAATACAATTAAATAAAATATACGAGCGTTGCTATATATATTTCTGGCCTGGCATCACTGAGTGCTGCCAAGTGCAATCTGACATTTCCATTGGAAAGTTTGTCATTTTTAAGCATAATCGTACTCAAAACGTTTTGACGTACGACCATTATTTGTGTTGTTTACAGTGACTTGAAAAAATTAATATAGAAAAAAATGGAATTAACTCGTGAACATTTTCGTGCCATCATTTTTCACATCTTTCGACGTGGATTATCACGACAAGAGTGCATTGATGAACTTAAATCTTTGTATGGCGATGAAGCACCATCCTATAGCACTGTGAAAAATTGGTATAATTAATTTAATCGTGGCCGAAGCTCGCTCAAAGACGAATTCGGTAAAGGTCGTCCAAAACCGGCTGTTGTGCCAGAGAACATTGATGCCGTGCGTTAACTCATAATGCAAGATCGACATGTGACATACCGAGAGATAGAGACATCCTCGGACATTTCTTCCACCAGCATACATTCGATACTCCATGAACACCTGGCCGTAAAAAAGGTTTGTTCTCGTTGAATCCCGCACAATTTGAAAGTCGGTCAAAAAAAGGCTCGTGTCGATTGGTGCAAAGAAATGTTGCAAAAATGCGATTGCGGTGCTTCAAAAGACGTTTAAATGATCGTCATAGGTGACGAATCATGGATCTATGCGTATGAGCCCGAAACGAAACAACAATCGACCGTGTGGGTCTTCAAAGACGAGCAAAATCCAACGAAAGTTGTTCGTGGAAGAAGCACTTCGAAGCAAATGGTCGCCTGTTTCTTCGGCAAAACTGGTCATGTGGCGACTGTTCCGCTTGAGCAACGTAGGACGGTCACTTCTGAGTGGTACACTACAATTTGTTTGCCTGAAGTCATCGGAGAAATTCGAAAAACCAACAAGAGAAGACGAATCATTGTTCACCATGACAATGCGAGCTCTCACACATCGGCTCAAACCAGAGCGTTTTTGACCGGCCAAAACGTCGAATTAATGGGTCATCCGCCGTACAGCCCTGACTTGGCACCTAATGACTTCTTTTTGTTTCCGCACATCAAAAAAAAAAAAAAATGCGTGGTCAACGATGTTTTAGAGGTGTCTCAATCGGAGTGGAAAAAGTGCTTCGACAACTGGTTTGAGCGCATGCAAAAGTATATAAATCATGCTGGAGAATACTTTGAAAAACAATAAAACCATTTTTGGTTATAAATATTCGCATTTTCACTATTAGGCCAGAAACATACAGAGCAGCCCTCGTATGTGCACTTTAAATCAATACGAGTAGTAAAAGTTTACTTAAAATTTTATCGATGTTGTGTTCTGTATATAATATATCCAAATGGTATTGCTATTGTTGGGAATTTCAGTGTTATTTTTCAGTTTAATCCTCACAAGAATTAGCTTTCTTCCAAAAAAAAACCAACCTTTGGCCGCTGTGAATATTGAGACTAAATAAATGTCATGGGCCAAATGTTGGCATTTTCTGACCAAAATGAAGTTTAGGAATAATAAATAAGTATTGGTTGTAAAATACAATTGAATAAAATAAGAAATTATAAAAAATATCTATTTAAAATGTCAAAATATTCAACTTTTACGTGGAAACTCAATAAAAAATTAAAATGCATTTTTAACTACACATTACTTACGTTCCTATCAGTTACAAAACAAAACAAATTGCATAAAAAAATACCAATCCGGTCAAAAGTTATAGAGTTTTGACCACTATCTCACGAAATTGACCACTGTGGAGTGGTTGCGAAATTGCCGTCGAGACGTGCTTTCACCCTCAATAACCAATATCGGGGATTTAATAATTTAACCTTTGTTTTAATTTTCATTTTTAATTTTTTTAACATTTGTAATATTTCTCCTTCATTATTATTTTGAACTTGTTGCTATAACAAATATCTATCTATCTATCTATATATCTATACAGACACATGTTATATTAATTAATTTTTTGTTTTTCTTAAATTGAGCTTGACAACTGAAATTACTTTATCAGTGCAATTAATTTTTGCTTTCTTTTAATAAATAACAAAAAAAGCATTAAATAATTGTTAAAAGATTATAATTTAATTATTGCTTGTCAAAAAAAAAAAAAAAAAATTCATTGCAATTTATATTTAATAGACAGATGTTGGTTATAAAAAAACTCACTTGATTTATCAAATACGAAAAAAATAGAAAAATTTTTTGCTAAAAATAAATTTTAAATTTGCCGGAACTACCTATTGAATGCACACGAAATTATCAAGGACAGACATGTATAAATGGAAATGAAATAGATAATAGAAGTGTGAAACAAAGTAAAGCTTACAATCTTTTTAAGTGAATTAAAATTAATATAAATTTGTTGCTCTAAATGTATTGAATGTCTTGTCAGTTTTTATAGTTTTCTTGAGTACCGTTTTTTATAACCTTCACCTCATGCGGAAAATCTAAGTTTGTTATTCCGTTTGTAATTTCCACAACATCCATTTCCCGCCCCATAAAGTGTATATCGTACACCTAGTTCAAAAGTGACAAAACACAAAATTTTAACTTTTCAGAAATCAAAAAAAAAGAAAAACTGGTTTTTGATCTGATTAAAAATGGTTAAAAACAAAAACTTTGAACTATTTAATAGCAAATCCATACCGATTATGATTTAAAATTTTTTTTTTTTTTTATTTATTAAATATTTGTACACTAGAATATAAACAATTTAATTAAATTTTGAGTTCAGTCACTTTTGAACTATGTGTGTGATATATTCTAAGTTCTTATGATTGTCGAAGTCGATTAAACAATGTCCACTTGTTCGTCCGTGTTAATGTTAAAATCAAGTTTCCCAGGGCACTACAGGACCTGGAGAAAATTTAAGTACACTACTCGGTCAGACATAGTTTCAAAAATGTTGCTATTGAAATTCAGCACGATCAGTTTATGACCTTTGAAGCAGCGCGCAAAATGCTACGTCTAGCTCTAATTTGTCTATATTTTTTTAAAATTTCATTTATAGGTGGTTGTCTTTACTGCTTACTATTTATTCACCACAATTGCAATATGGTTGCCTTTTCTACTTATTCATCTTATTACCATTTATTCTTCAAATTCATTATAGTTGGGATAACCACCCTAAGCAAAACTTACAATTATCGCCACTTGTTTTGAACAGAAAAACTCAACTCAACTCTGCCGATTTATATGTACATGGTGAAGGTTATAAAGGGTCCGCCAAATAACTTTTTTTTTACATGCTACATATATGCTACATATAAAAAAACTACTGACTATTTTCTCAAACTTCTTTTTTTATTTGAAAGTACAATCCTTCCGGTTAATAATGGATAATAATTTCATTAAAATGGCTGCCTCGGCTGGCCATGCAGTAGCCTACACTATCTATCCAATTTTAAGCACATTATCAATTGTGTGCAGCTTATGGCTTCTCTTTACCTTTGACCCTTTAAAGGGTCAATTGTCTCTGGCTTGTCGGCGTAACACTTATCTTTGACGGCACCCAACAAATAATAGTCCAACGGTGTCAACTCGCAGATCCGAGGTGACCAAACGACATCAGCTCCGAGGTGGCCAAACGACATCAGCTCTGCGGCTGAAAATGCGATCTTCAAAAACAGGGCGCAAAACGTCGAGTGTAGCTTCGGCTTCAAGCGGATACACAAGGATAAAACTAATTATCTGTCAAATCAGACATGAGCTAAGTGTTACCATTCACGAAATAAGTACTAATTGAAAAAAAAACGTTAAATGACGGACCCGTAACATACATGTTTAAGGGTATAAAAATTAGGCGTAGCCGAATTATACTTTCTTTATAGAGACTTTACCAGAAGACCAACGAATTTTACCTTGTTGAATTTCTATTGGTACTACTGTAGATGCCCTTCTGGGGAGGGATAAGCCATCAACAGGACAAATTTAGTTCAAAATGTGCTTTATTTTAATCGATTTTGTATGACACGAAAAAATTGTATTCTTTCTTAAAAGACAGTAGCAAGTTCCAGAAGAATTGCACAGTTACTTTAATTATTGTAGAAGGTTATTATATAAATGGGGTAAAAGACGATTCAAAGATTTAAGAGCGAAACTGTGGAAACTATAATCCCATTAAAAAATAATAATAATAGATCAAACATTTTGCTAACGGCTTCTTTTGAATTAATCAAAGTCTTAGACACAAGAGCGATTATGATAATTAAGTGCAATTAAGCTACTGTATACTAGACAGCTTCCCCAGGAATAGGACGAAACTACATTGGACTACTAAAGACACATAAGATGCAAAGGTTTAGCATACGGTTTGTGCAATCAATTGTGCAATAAATTTTGATAAGAAGGAAGGCTGACTGACATTTTAGCAATAAAGAGATGTTCAAAAGGCCCACATGACCTCGCCCCACATGACTATCAAAAGCTTTTTGTTTCATTTAACTTGTAATCGATTTTAGTTTTTCAGTCAGTTATTTTGATGATTCGGCTTTATCGCTGTAAAACATCTTTAAATATTAGAGAAGACAAGTGGGTGTATGGCTTGTCTAATACCGGTGAACAGAAGAGATGACAAATTGAGCGCCCTCCTTGCTACCGATAGCAGATAATGCTTTGTTAAAGTTCATCATTTTCTAAAAAGCCTTAGTGCCATGATTTCTAAGGAAAACATGAATTAGTTCGAGTCTCGACATAACCACATAGTTTCATAATGTGAATGGCTGGATAGAGAACTCGCACGTTAGAAACAAAAAGTAAAAAGTTGATTTACCTGAACAACTACTTCTGTTTGATTATTTGAGATAAATGTACCTGTTCTTGCAATCTTTAAATTATGGAACCCTTTTATTTTTCCTGAATTTTCCAGAAATCCAAGATTTGTGATTTCTAGCTATAATTTTTTCAAGTAGACCGACAAAAGCATTTTCTTTTTTACTTTAAATAGCGTTAAAATAATATTCATAATTTTGATTTTCGCTTTAAATAACTAATTTTTTCCATCACGGAATCTAATTATTTATCATCTTGTTTCATTTTCGTGAACTACAGCTGGTTTAGTTATGAACTTTTTCAAACTCAAACTGACTAACAAATTCAAGGTAAATTAAATATTTTCCTTTTTTTTAATTTTTTTCTACTTTCCATTAGGATTTATTGTAGCCAACTGTATTGTTATCTGTTCTCAGCTGGTATAAAAAAAGAGGAACAAGAGCTTTATAGTTGTGCTTTTTGTTACGTTATTTAACTTTTTTCCGTGAAATAAAACTGTTACATAAAATACTGATATTCAACTTTCGAAAAAAATAACTGCAATATATTTAATTCTTTTGGTATTTGAACAACAACAGAAGCTGAAAAAATAACAGAAAAAAGTAGAAATAATACACAATGTGAGCAAAAAATTGAAATAAATAAAAACTTATATAAAACAGTAAAAATGTAGAGGGTGTAAAGTAAGGGTAAAAGTAGAAAATGGGATGACCTACTATCAGCTTTAATGTACTTAAATAAATAACCTGCTAATAGAAATATTTTATTAGTTTAATTAATGTTGTACAATAAAAATAGGTATCGAGGGTTTAGTTTATAAAGAGGAACTTTCAAATTGCTTAAATATTTATTTAATTTCATTTTTTTTTCATTAATCAAGTGAGCAATAAAAGATAACATGCAGCTGAAGCATCCCTTTTTGAAACTTGCAAAAACTCAGCTTGTCACGACAATGGCACGATAATTAATATTGCACAGTGGGGCAGGTTCAAAACATTTTGTTAATGACTCCGCCATTTAAAAAAAACTAAGTCGATTGATACAAAATTTGACATGAGCATAGCACAAGGAGTATCAGAACTTACGTTTTGAAGCTGGAAACTATTCTCTTTTCAGGGGTGGCGCTAAATGGTCTCAAACTTGTGTACCTAGCTCCTGTACATTTTTCCAATGCTTGGAAATTCTTCAATTTTTCTATGATTTTTATAAATTATTTAAAATGGTCCTAAAGTTCTAGTCAATACCTACGTAGTTACGTTTAAAACTATCGAGTTATGAGCTTTTTAAATTAAATTTTTATGATTTTTCGATACCTTGGTTTGGAATTATCAAAATATTATGTACATTTTTTAGATATTTTTTTTTTAAATTTTTTACCGTAGTTAGCGAGCAAAATATTAAATATTTTGGAAAATTTGGAAGATTATATGTGTCTTTATTAGTTTAGAAACTAATTGATTTTTATTTTAAAAAAATTTTTTTTTTTTTTGATAGAAAAAATATTCATAAAAAATATACGAGGGCTGCTCTATATATTTCTGGCCTAATAGTGAAAATGTGAATATTTATAATCAAAAATGGTTTTATTGTTTTTCAAAGTATTCTCCAGCATGATTTATACACTTTTGCATGCGCTCAAACCAGTTGTCGAAGCACTTTTTCCACTCCGATTGAGACACCTCTAAAACATGGTTTTCGAACACTTCAACAGCTTCTTCTGGCGACGAAAATCGTTGACCACGAATTTTTTTCTTGATGTGCGGAAACAAGAAGAAATCATTAGGTGCCAAGTCAGGGCTGTACGGCGGATGACCCATTAATTCGACGTTTTGGCCGGTCAAAAACGCTCTGGTTTGAGCCGATGTGTGAGAGCTCGCATTGTCATGGTGAACAATGATTCGTCTTCTCTTGTTGGTTTTTCGCATTTCTCCGATGACTTCAGGCAAACAAATTGTAGTGTACCACTCAGAAGTGACCGTCCTACGTTGCTCAAGCGGAAAAGTCGCCACATGACCAGTTTTGCCGAAGAAACAGGCGACCATTTGCTTCGAAGTGCTTCTTCCACGAACAACTTTCGTTGGATTTTGCTCGTCTTTGAAGACCCACACGTTATAAACGTCTTTTGAAGCACCGCAATCGTATTTTTGCAACATTTCTTTGCACCAATCGACACGAGCCTTTTTTTGAGCGACTTTCAAATTGTGCGGGATCCAACGAGAACAAATCTTTTTTACGGCCAGGTGTTCATGCAGTATCGAATGTATGCTGGTGGAAGAAATGTCCAAGGATGTCTCTATCTTTCGGTATGTCGCATGTCGTCTTACATTATGAGTTCACGCACGGCATCAATGTTCTCTGGTACAACAGCCGTTTTTGGACGACCTTCACGGAATTCGTCTTTGAGCGAGCTTCGGCCACGATTAAATTCATTATACCAATTTTTCACAGTGCTATAGGATTGTGCTTCATCGCCATACAAAGATTTAAGTTCATCAATGCACTCTTGTCATGATAATCCACGTCGAAAGTTGTGAAAAATGATGGCACGAAAATGTTCACGAGTTAATTCCATTTTTTTCTATATTCATGTTTTCAAGTCACTGTAAACAACACAAATAATGGCCGTACGTCAAAACGTTTTGAGTACGACTATGCTTAAAAATGACAAACTTTCCAATGGAAATGTCAGATTGCACTTGGAAGCACTCAGTGTTGCCAGGCCAGAAATATATATAGCAGCCCTCGTATCAAAAAATTTTATTTTTGTTTAAGCCAACTGTATATGTGTGTGTTTATGTTTAAACCAAAATTCGTGTAAAACTGATCATTCTTGTAGAAGATCGAGTGCCTTCAATTTCATTTATTTTAGATCAAAGTTTTGACTTTAGCCTATATGTTCTAAGAACCCAAAGCTAAGATCGGAAAAAGGAGACTGCTATAGAAAAGCTGAAAGTATTTTATTGACCCTTATCCATATGTAGACTTTACAGACAAAAAAGTAAAAATTCAAATTATGGGATTTTTGGTCCTTATTTTGGGAATTGTTAGATTGCCGCTAATCGCATTCCAGCAGAGGTATTTAAAATGAACCCCTCTTGGTCAGCTATTTTAATTTAAGATTTATTTACAGATGATTGTATAATTGGACTGATTCTAATTCGATATTGCCACGCTTTAACAATTACAAACCCCCCAAAAAAAGGGGCAGAAGCTGGGGAGATTTTTTTATTATAATAAAAAATACGAGCAGTTATGATATTAAATAGACTCTCGTAATTCCACAGAAATGGTTTTTTTTATTTTAGGGAGCGACAGAGAGTTAAAAAAAAGGAAAAAAAAACATCAAGTAAAAAAATTGGCGCTCTCCCATACTTTCCGAGCTATGGGGCTCTGAAATTTAAAAAAAATTTTAAAATATGAATATCGGTATCATTTTAAGGCCTTTGAAGAAATCTTTATGGAAATACTAAAATTTTTTTAAATTGCTTAACCCATTAAGAGCCAATGTCATTTTTATGTAAAATTATGTAAGAAATTTTTATTTTATTTTTTAATTCTCTGTTACCCCAATATTACCTTTTTTGTTTGGAGTTACTTCACTAAACTAGAGAGAGTTTCACCACTTACTACTTATTCACCCCTGAATTATACTACAGAATCTGATATAATAACCTCTTCATTTACTAAGCTGGGACAACAATCCTAAGCAAAACTTAAAATTTTCTAAAAAAAATTTTCTTGGCGAATAAAAGAAATTGATGGTAGAAAAGAGTTTCTTAAAGTGAAGGTTATACAAGATTCGGCATGGTTTTGTCGACAAAACCTTTCGAATTAATTCTGCAGCTGAGTCATTAACGACGAGGAAAATATTCACCCTTATTCCAGTTGTCGGCGTCGTCGTCATCGTTGTCGTCACCGTTTTAGTGTCAATATCACTTCGTATCAATGGCGACATCAATTCAATGAAAATTTTGCATTTTACAACATTCCTGTGAAGACGTCGACGGCTTATCGATTTTTATGAAATGAAAATGCACATCCCTAAGTTTTTTTTAATTTTATTTGTTGCTGGTGCTTAAAAAAGATACATCAAATACTCTCTACACTATGTGCCAAACCATTGCAGGCATTGAAACTTAGAGTCGATTATTATCATAAAAACACTGGCATGCACTGGCATAAATACAAATACATAAATATGCAGTGAAGGATAAAGGAAAAAGTACAATATAAGATTTTTTTTTTATATAATCTATAGAAAACAGGAGACAAAAAGTAACAACAACGAAATTGCATTTAGTTGTTGGAGTAGAAAAATGTTGTTGATTTTTTAAATATTATATATTTCAAACAATAGTCTCATGTTGTTAGATACTAGTTACCCAAACACATACACACACATACACATGCAGCTTTTCAAGCACTTATTGAAAGTATTAAAAAAAAAACTATCTCCTCATGGAGTTAAAAAATACTGCAATTTTTATACACTCACACCAGTAAATAAAAGAACAAATGCATGAATACGTGTATTTATGTTTGTGTTTGTATTAGAATTGAAAGGGAAGAATTAAAAGGACTTTTGCTAACCTAGATTTTCAATTTATTTGTATTCGAAGTAGATATTTATTTCCTTGATATATTTATACTTTTGTGTATAGTTTTGAAGATTTATATTCAATTTTTTTATTTGTTCCTTTTTCTTATTTTTTGTACAAAAATATATTGAAACTTAATTTAATTACATTGATATTTTCAATCTAAAGTTAGAACGTCCTCAATGTGGCTTTTAGTATATTAGAAGAATAATTCATTCTTTAACTTGGAAATTAAATTACAGCAAATATGTAAGTGTGCTATATTGGACTATGCCGAATCTTCTTGAACAACAGTTCTATGCCGAATCTAAATGAACTACAGTTCAGATATCCCATTGAATAGTTTAAATAATAATCGGCATAAGAAATGCTTTCTTACCATTTAGTTTTTCTGTTAAACAAGCATCGAAAATTTTAAGTATTGCTAACGGTTGTTGTCTTAGCTAAATGAAAAGGTTGCTGTATCAGATCCTAGTATAACTATGGTGAATAAATATTTTTACGAAAGTAAGATCTGGCAACACCTCTTGCTGTTGTTAACAGTGTGAGAGTGGTGAATAAAGTTCATTCCATTAATGGTGTGTGTAAAATAATACCAGAAATTAGCTAACAAAAGCTGAGCGTGCTGTAAAACAGAGGATCGTGGGTTCGATCCCGCCTTCGGACATGCGTACAACGGAAAATGATAATTGTTATAAAGCAATAAAAATTAATAATCAGCAGTTCAAACCTCCCGAAAGGGAAAGGACAATTATTGTGTGAAGGCATGGCAGAAAATTTAGTGGAGACGTCTAATTTAATAAAAGAGTTACAGATAATTGTCAAAAAGCCTTTTATAAAAAGAAGTTAAAACGGTAGCCGTTAGAGCAGGGAAGTGTAACAGCATAACAATAAAGTATGGCAGACGTGTCTTGTGGCTGTTGGATTAAAGGGGATGACTGGCTTGGATGAAAAGAGTAGTGGAGATGTCTGCAGATGGTCAAGGCATCGAGTAGTTCATACCTCGCCAGAGTAACACAGTAGTGTAGCGTGGATGTATGCGTTTGTAATGATAACGCATATTTATTAAATACGAGACACTAGGACTCACAAGACCGTTAGGATCAAGAAGTATAGCCAGAAAAAGCCATAAAGTTTGAATACAGAATTTTTAATGAGCCACAGTGGTATTTGCAATCAAAAGAATCCGTACGTTTGTTGCAAAAGGGAAAAACCTAAAAATATTAAGAATTGAGCCAGTAGTAAACACAACAACCTGCACGAATACAAATGAAAGTTGAAAAAAAGATAAAAAAAATAGAGGCAGGCGTGGTGTTTAGCCCGCTGCGCTTCCAATAGCACATCTTTCGACACTATATCTGATTGATTGAAATATTTATTTTTTTGGGAACTTGCTTTCAACACTAACACGGAAGGACAGTCAAACATCACTCAATCGTCTTCGCTATGCATAAGCAGTCTAAATATATATACTTAATGGGTTCGAAATTGGATATTGTATAAATTACAAACGGAATGACAAGCTTAGATATATCCTTTTATACCTGTGGTGAAGGATATAAAAGACAAGCATATCTTTACTAAAAGCTTTAGCGTGTAACTTGTCTGAGTTGTCTTATATATCAGTTTCCTTTTATTGACCCAAGGTATCAAATTAAACATTAAGTATTTTAAACTAATATTGTTTGAATAATTTCTGAACTCCATCGCCTTCTAGTTGATTGCTCTAACATTTTAGATGCAAATTAAGCAAAAGAGGTAGTAGGAAAAACCGCAGGCGACCGGCAACAAGCCGGAAAAACTAAAACAAGTGCTTATGGCTAAAGAGCTTTTGCTTGAAAATAGAACTTGTTTTTTGTACTAAAATTTTTTTTTAAATGTTTACTGAAGTTGTTGATGACTAACGATTGTTCACTGGTTAAAGCAAACTTAGGGCTAACAACCATACGAAGTCTTTAAATAAATTAATGATTTAACCCATAGCCACTATTTGACCTCCCTGTAGTGCATGAAAAGGCACAAGGACTTTTCATTCCTTATACCTTGTACAGCCTTGACACCATGCTTTTCAATATTTTCTAATTTAGCTATCAATAATGTTTTTAAAAGCGAATACTCTATATAAATAAAAATTAATAATCAAATGTGTTGCTAAACGCAAAATTAGTGAACGTCTCGAACCTGTTCCCCTAATTGTTTTCCACATTTCCTTTAAGGCAAAAGGAAAGAAATACCTGCGAGGAAATTATTAAAAGCAACTCTCTAATATTCCTATACAAACCACAGAGTGTAGTAAGTCACCTGTTGCTACCTGTCAGGTATTTGATGTCAAAGTAAAAGCACGTTGGTATTATCCTTGATATGTCTTCAAGTTGATTAGGCTGTATGGATATTAATATATGTCTGGTTTATTTTGGAGTGGAGTCACGATACCATATCTAATGCCCTGGAAAAAATATCGTTTTACACCGAATGCCGTGAACTTCAAATGGAAATAATTGATAAAGCTTTTACTGTATTCTAGATATTTCTAGCCAAATATCCTGGTTAGAGGTTTGGATAACTAAAAAAACCTTAGTAGGCTTTTTACTAAACCTTACTGTACATTAAATTTTTCAGAGATATTCTTTTTGTTTTCCCAGTCGTTTACAACAAATTTTCAGATCAGATGTCAAAATAAAACAAGCAGTAAACTGAAATCTACAATATTAGTTCGTGGCGGATTTTTCACTGGTTTGTGTTTCGGGTAGCTCAGATAAATGTATTAAACACATTCGCCACAGCAAACAAACGACTACCATTTCTAAAAACATAGGAAACAAGGCAGTTCATTAAAATTAATTTCTATTTCAGTTAAGACAATTTAGCAGTTAAGTGATGACAACACACTAAGACATTTAAAATAAATGAGTGTTTTAAAAGTTTTTATTGTGAAGAAAGAAAAGAACAGTAAAATTTAAAATACTACTGCACTATTTATTATAAGATTTAAGTTTGTTGGATATAAGTTCTTCGGAAGGCTTGTTCGGTTAAGATACGTGCGTTAATAAAAGTCGAAAAATACTTTAACTGTGATGGCAAAATTATAAGCGGTGGAAATGTCAACAAAAGGTCACGTTGCATTTAACCCCATTTAAATATTTAAAAGGATTGTGTTTCAGAGGTTTTAAAAGTATTGAGCATTAATCTCGAGATTATTATTATTCCCAACAAAAACTTTTTTTTAAAATTAAATTGTAGCAGCTCTTAAAATTAATTTTTTTTTTGGAAATTTGACTTATGGCACTTTCTAAATAAACGGCTCAAGTATATGCATGAAATTACAATTCCTTTTTGTGTACACACCATTTAGTAGTTCATTTACTTCGGTTGAAGTGTATCGGCATCTTCAGACGCTATGATGATTTCAAGTGACTATCCGCAGGGAAGGTATAGTCTTAGTCTTGACATTTCATATTTGGCAGTCATGAAGACAACACGTGGCAAATTTATTATGGAAAAATATTCGTTGCAACATTCCATACATTCAGGATTATAATCAAGTTGCTGCGAGACCTCTTTCCACAACAAGTTATTTAAAAAAATGGTGATTTGGATTGGCGTCCACGGTCGCCCGATTTAACTGCTCCGAGCTTCTTTTTGTGGGGATATCAGAAAACCAAGATTTATGCAAACATACCAGAAATGCTTGAGCAAATCTAACAAGAATTTGGTGATGAAATTAATGAAATACCGCGTGAAATATTTGAGCAGCTCTTCAGTTTTTTAAATTGGTAAATTATTGTAAAGTTTTTAATTTTTGTTGTTATTGTTAGCATTTATTTATTTCATTGTATTATTATATTTCTACGCTAAAGCTGTAATCTAGTATTTAGTTAAAGGTTTGAAAAAAATTTATTAATTGTTCCTCAACCATTGTTTTGTTTTAGCAACACACATCATTTGAATGTGTCTTGTTGAAATGTCAAAATACCAGGTCATCTGTTTGTAATGTCGTTGCCATTTCAAAAAAAATTAAGAATCTGGATACAATTAAACCACCTGCATTTGCAGTCGTGTGTTCTTGTAGTCTACTGTGGCGATTGTGTTCGATCCATAATGTTTTAAATTATGAGAAATTTTAAATGGAATGTTTGCGGTTTTTGCTTGAGAAAAATTGGCATCACTGTCTGAAACGATGACTCGATGTGGCCGATTATTAATGAAAAATAGGTGATTATTCCGCCAGTTTACATTAATACAAAGAAAATATTTCAATTTGTTAACATGTTCGCAATTAAACACAGTTGTACGAGTAACTACAAATTATTTTAAAGTAAAAAAACATTTTAAATGCTTTAATTTGTTTTAATATAATCTTTTTTGTTGTGGCACTCATTTCAGTTGAGTAAATTTTTGTGTTGTGACCTAATCAAATTATTTTTTTTCTTTAAACATCTAAATGGCACATGTTTTTTGTTGACATTTTAATTTATGACTTTGTACAAATAATGAAATTTATGACTTTGTACAAATAATATAAAATGTAAACATTTTCCCTAACCTTTTCTTTAAGTGCTATAAGTCCATTCGTAAATACACATTTAGCAACCTCCGCTATCCACACAGCAGAAGCTCTTTTTCTTAATTAATCACTTTACTCAAATTTATTAATTAAGCAAACGCATTTTTTCAAACGCAATACATATACACATACACAAACGCATAATGTAAACGCACCCATCAAAAACTACAATGAATTAAACAACATTTGTAAGACTTTAAATTACTACTTGTATCCCTTAAATCTAGACATAATACCCTTTAGCTACCGAAATATGTTTCTAGTGTTGTGTATTAAAACAGAACATTTTTTAACAAATGATGTGACTTGGTCCTTGCATATGTGTTACTGTTAGAAAGGGGAGCACCAAAAAATCAATGCTTTTATAAACCTTGAATTTTAGTTATTATTTTCGAGCTTCTGTTATTTGCAGTGACGCGAATAATGTTTAAAATTATTAAGATCATTTTTATTTTTAATTTTTTTTCCAAGCAGGATTCGAACTGTAGATAATATAACTTAATAAAACAGTGTTTAGAAATAAAATTAAAAAAAAGGAACCAAGGCCGAAAATATTTCAATTGCAATTTTTCATTTTATTTTAATTTCTTAAAATTAAAATATATATATATATATATATATATATATATATATATATATATATATATATATATGTATATATATCTACTATTACCTGCGGTCGTTTTCCAAAGAAAATAAAAAAATTAGACACTAGCAGAATGTAATGCAGCATCTTCTTTATCGCTACATCCGTCATCAGCATTCATCGTAAGCATCTTTCTTAGGTTGTTTACATTGTAAACATCATCTATTTAACTAACTAATTTTGAAAACTATATGAAGATAATTCAAATTGTTATTATATTACAAAGAGAAAAGTCCGGCAATTATGAATGAAAAATAAAATCTGGGAAAAGTTCACCACGACCATGATGACAAATGCCGGCGCTTTCATTAAAGTTCTTAATCACTTTTTGGTCGTTACCGCATTTTCAGCCGCATCTTCGAAAGAAAAACGACTCAGTCACGCCTCCAGACCACACAGCACGTTAAGCATGCAAATGCTTCTTAGTAATCGCTTTACGATTTTCAGAAGCCCAAATGCTGTAATTTTTCTTGTTAACATACCCTGACAAGTGAAAGTACGCTTCGTCTAAAAAAAATTTTTTCAGAAAAACCAGTGGGTTGTGCTTGAACAAATTTCCATAGTGGATTTTAAATGTTATTCGAATTCAGAGTCAAATTGAGTTCATTGTGACGATTACCAATTTATCTACTGCGAGTACATCAAAAAACTAAATGTCAAAACTATAAGGTTGTTGGTGTTGCCGCAATTGAAAAACAAAGTTTTAGTTGAAGAACCGTTTATTTGTCGCCTGATTAAGTTCATATTTTTAGAAAAAGTATTCTCCATTTAGAAAAGAGTCTTTGGAATGACAGTTTACCATTTGTTTAACCGGCTTAGGCAAGCTTTTTATCCTATTTTTGTATTATAAACAATTGGAAGTCTACTACACATTCGCAGAATTTATATTATAATGCGGGATTTTATATTATTCCTTATAGTCCTGAATAAAAACTGTCTTAAAGATCACATCGAGAACCATTAAAAAGACCTTGTTGCCAACACGGTATCATTGGCAGTTCATCATTATCACAAAAGCTTCACCAACTTGGTCTCACGTAAATAAGAAAACTTAATTATTTTATTACGAGATGATAGAATTTTTTATGGTTATCTTATGATTGATTACATGATTAAGTATAAATCATAAAATTAATGGCGGTTAGTATTTTAATCGATTCTTTTAAAATAAACACTTAATTGGCAATTAGCCCTCCTTAAATTGCTGGCGTCAGTTAAGCCACAATTTACACTTTTGTCTTTGGTTTACTCTGTAACGATGCCTTAAAAAAAAAGAAAACAAACAAAAAATATCAGGGAACTATCAAGTGAACCGGCTGTTTTTTTTTTCTTAAGTAGCCTTTGTGTGAATGTGAAAAAGAACTTACAGTTCAAAAGTCTGGTCTGAAATAGTCTCGTCTTGTTTTTGTACGCATTATAATTTCTATTAAATCATAAAAAAAAAATAATGGAACAAAACCACCATACAATTATATAAACAATAAACCTTTGAATTTTCCTTTTTCACATTTTTTTGCTGGTGGAAATAAATAAGTACGCGTATGTGTGTATGTATGCGTAGAAAATTACATTGCTTAAAGTTTGCTAACTAGAGTTTTACACCATTTCATTTAACTGAAGCTTATATATTGGAAACTTTTAGAAGAAGTGCGATTTATGAGATGGAAGTATTCACTACCATTACGTAGCTAATACCCTGTTCAGACATGTTTTCTTAATTGAGACAATTTAGTTTTAATTGCGCAATTTAATTCGGTGTTCACACTTTTTCAATTAGCACAAGGCATAATAATTTTACTAGGTAGTGTCGTCCGCCCAGCTGATTTCTCTTTTTATTACAAAAACATTATGGCTTTTTGTTGTTGCTTTGAAGTTGGAAGTGTCAAAAGCCATTTTCGTATGACAAACCATTTTCCTTTTATATGTATGTTTGTTTATATTTTTTACTTGCGGCTTATAAATTTTATGAATTTTTTTTTGCTCAACATAGTTTCGCATCTTATTTAATTAGTGTTGCAATTAAGTACTAATTGCTCAACTTATTAATTGTCTTCTTATATAGTAAATTAAACCTCAATTGCAAATATTACTTAATTGCGCAATTAAAACGTATGCTTGAACAGGATATTATTGTATCCTGCTTCTCATCCACATTTTTTAGGTTGTAGAATTACTAAATTTACATACTAAATTTATCAAAGACACAAACCAACTTTTATTATTGTTGCAGTATTCTTAATTAATCTTTATTTTCTTCATCTTTTCCAAATCAGTCAATGCTCATAATTCCACGCGTATGTTCTACCAGCCAATTTTGCTATTAAGTTCCTCTTGGTATAGAAAAAACTTGTCGGCCTTACAAAAATAAAATTACTATACCATGCCACGTGTCGACTGTACCAAGGATTTGATCGATGTTTTCCAAGGCAATCACCTAAAGTGAGCATTTTTCTGTATTTCCCATTCGCAAACCATTTTCTCTAACTCTTTGCATTTCGTTCGCAAATATCGCAAATAAAATTAATTTAATCGAAAGGAAGCAAAACCTTTTTCAGCCGACTTAAAAAAATAAGGTTATCAATTCGGTTGAATGTTGCATTTTTTAACTGAGGTAAAAAAAAGAAGAAGGCTATCAATTCCACTGAATGCCGCTTATTATATTTTTGCCTCCATAGCTCAGTCATTTTTGTATCGATTTTGAAATTTTTTATATTTGAAAGGTGATGCTAATGTTTTGCTCTCATTTTGCAAGTAGTTCATAATCTTAAAAATTAAAGGGTGCCCCAATGCAAAATACATGTTTTTTACGTGTAGTGTAAACCGTAAGGGCATCATTTTTAAAATTTAAGAACTGTATAGCACTATGGTACCCTACAGTACAAAGTAATAAAAAAATAAATCCAAAAATTAAAGGGTGTCCCAATACTTTAATTGACCTATATTGGTCTATCTTCTAACCATTATAGACCAACGCATAAAAATTGGACAGAATATCGATAACTATGATCGTTATAATAGTAGGTATAAATATTAAAAATTATAAAAATTAAAGGGTGCCACAATAGATCATTTAGTTTGATATATATGGCCATACTATTGAACAGTTGTAGAGAGAAGGTTGAAATTTACGAAGAACCTGTTATGCTTAGTCCACTGTAAAAACGAGTATAATATTTAAATTTGGAAATTAAAAGGGTGTCCCAATAGTTTATGTTATTTGATGTATGTTGCTAAACTTTTGGACCAAAATAAACAGACCGCTGAAATTGAAAAGGAACTTTTATTAGGATGTCCGCTATAACAACGAATATACAATTTGAATTTACTAATTAAAGGGTGTTCCCATCACTGATGTTTTTTTACCTATATGACCCTATCTTTTGAATCTTACATACAAACACTTAAAAACTAGGTAGAATTTACACTACTTTGATTAGACACGTTATAGAGAGATAACTGAAATTTGTTGTAAAGTCGGTTGTTTTTTTTTTGCAAGAATTATTTTTATTATTGAAAAGAAATAGTGTAAACTATATGCGTCTGTAGTTTATTTAAAATGTGCAAATTAAAAAGAAGAAAAACTTTTTATAATTTCCTTATTTACAAAAAAAATTTTAATAAATAAAAAAAAAATCATGCTTCAGCAAACAAAGGTATTTGCTTTTGCCAAATGAATGAATGTCTGGATATGTTCGTAGACGTTTGTTTATCTGAGTGTGTTGATATATTGTGTATGTGTTGATTTTCAAATTTACTATACATGCTGGAGAAGGTGCAGGATGTGGTTGCATAACTTAATTTACTTTGCACAAACTTAAAGATTCTTTTTTTAAGTTACCAAAATATCGTGATACTCATAAATCATATTTTTTCTTCAATTATTTTTTTTTAGGATAGGATTTTAGGATTTTTTTTATGTATATATATTTTTTTCAGTTTCTCTGTTGCCTAAAGATCTTAAAAATGTTTTATTTTCTAAGCGTGTTTGTCGGTAAATTTACGCAAAACCACATTCGAAAACGATAAATTTAGTTACTTTCGTTTTATGTTTTATTTCTCTTTAGTTTATCAATATGCAAAATCTAAACATTTTTTAATTTTAATATTTGAAGAACAGTTAGTACTTTACGACGTAGACATTTTACATGTAATTATGTAAAATTTTTTATGTGAAAAAAGTCATATTTGTTGTTTGTTTTGAAGCAGAAAATGTTCATAAAAAAGAAGCATCTGTTTTAGAATAATGAGAGTTCAGAAATTAAACAAGATAAGCGAAATAAAGTCTTACTAAAACCATAAAATAAGTTAGACATGACATCCATTAGTGAATTCTATCCAAATTTAATACCAAAATTAATATATGATCTCAAATAAATATTGTATTCATTAAAGACATATGTGTAAAATACGGCAATCCGAGAAGTTGTCAGTCTTACACAAATGGAACAGAATTGAGAGAAATGTGAAGGATGTAAAAATTATTCGAAATATTGGTACGCAGCCTCTTTCCTGTTAGCGAAAAACAGAAAAAAGTACAAATGAATTTAAAAAAAAAATATATTGGGTCGATATAAAGACTCTGTTAATTTGGTAGCTCATTACGTTCGTAGTGATTTGAATGTAAAATTGAACAATTATTTGCCGGATAATTTCCATTAACATTGTATGGTTTTTAGTAGGGACATATTGCCACTTATAAAGCTGTCATAATGTCTACTGCCGAGCTTCAGCCGAACGCAAATATTTTCTTCTCTACGTTGTGACGAACATCGGCTTCGCTTACCAAAGATTTTCTGTGAGCCAGTTTATAAAAACGTTACATCTTTCTTATATAGAATATCATAAAATATACCTATAATATCCATGGACATTATGCCACTCTTTTGATGGACATTATGTGAATTTTTGGTGCGATATAATATCCATGGATTATGCTTGTAGACGCTATGACATGCCACTCTAGGTTAGCTAAAGTCAGGCAGGTTAGGTCCACTGATGGGTGGTGTCATCTCTCCACCATATATTTTGATGAATTTAGCGTCTTTTATCCACAAAACATGCAGTTATAACAAACTTGTGTGGCCATCCTCCCCATAATGATCTGTTAATGTGGCGGGACTCACTCTAAGAGTATTGTTTACCAGCGAAAACCATTACGTTTTAACTACTCTGAGTAGATTTATACTATGTGGTTCCGACGAGACACGAACTTAACCAACCACGACTGCCACATACTGTTGTTATGTTCCTATCTAAGCTTTGGAACATGATTTGTTTCTTAGTTTTACTATACTGACGTTATCAAAACTACCGCATCCAACACGACTTCTCATTAGCAATTATTTTCTTGATATACAAGCCTCTGTTTGGATTTGAACTTGTGGTCTTATGAATAAATAAAAAACTACTTAGTGTTATCATCGCGGGTGTTCAATTTGTGTTAGCCAAGTAATTATATTTTTGTAAACGGAAAGGGACAAATGAGAGAAAAGATAGATAGTGAAAAGAGAAAGATTTAGCCGGCTAATATTCTATGAAGAAGTGTACCGATGAAGGAGGCTGCATATTGTAATGTTAATTCGGAATAAGTATTTATAACATTAAATAGAAAAAGGAAACATTTTAATTTTTTTATTGCCGCAGCGGTTGAACACTGGCCAAAAAGTTCTACAGCCAGATCTTAAACTTGAAAATTTTAACGAAGAAAGCAAGAATAAATGTCTCAACTGCCCATGATAAAATGGTCTCATTTGTGGTTAATTCTGTTCGATGACGTTCAGTGGAAGCCTGTAAAAGGCTTTAAAAGTCGGCGAATATCTATGACAAAAGAACAGGTTATGCAGTCGACAAATAGCGAAAACTTTTTAGGAATCAATACTTAAGACAGTTATTTCAAAAATTAGTAAAAAATTTTATATTTCGTTACGTGTGATCGACAATTTATAGAGTACGAACTAATTGAAGCCACAACCATATTTTAATAATTTTATTGTTGCAAGAAAAGTAGAACCTTGAAAACCCTGAGCATAGGATCATTTCTTTAGAGTCCTAAGAAAGGCAACCATAAGAGTAAATTAAAAACTTGTTTAGAATTCTATCGGCTTGATTCTGACTTGATTAGCTGATTGATTTTAGCTAACGATTTGCAAAACTTTAACAGGGCGGATACGCAAAGGAAACTTAGAACGGATAGTTAAAATTCGAGTAAGGTTATGGCATTATCCCACCTGATTTTTTCCAAGAAAGCGAAAACAATAAATGGAGGACTTTATTTACCATTATTACGCGTGTTATGAAGTCAAACAAAAAAAGTCTTCTTCAGGCCAAAAAATAAAAGAAAGATGGGTACTCGCATAAAGGATTGAAGTAACAAAAATGCGATTTAAGTTTCAAATTGTTGATACATTTAATACATTCAGGGTCTTTAGCGTTCAGTTACATTGTTCTAATTACAATTTTACCATTAATGCGGCGGATTAAAAATAATCCCTAAAAACGATATAACTTTCTCTAGTTTTTTTAACGCTCACACAGTCGTTGCCATAAGTGCAATAGTGGAAAAAATTTTAAATGGTCTTATTTTTCAAAATGTTAAAAAACTGTTTAGCTTTTGTATTTTTTAACTCAAAGAAACCTGTGATGACCACGAAGGTTTTCTTTTATTTATTTTCTCACAAAGCTCTTTGATTACGTTTTCTTTTTCTGCTTCCGTTTTTCCTTGCTCGTTGTATTTAATAAAATAATAGTATTTTTCTAACTTTTTCAATTTACTTCATATTGCAGATTTTTTTTTTGCTGTAAGCTTTTTATTTCTTCCGTCTTTTTTTTAGTTGTTCACTACCTAAGGCTGCTTAAATAAAATTAAGTTCTTCTTGATTTTGTGCAAATTAAATCGGGTGTTTATAAGCTTTGATTTCTTTTTGTCTATTATAACATATTGTTTAAATTTTTTATTGAACTGCATAAATATTTTATATAATTTCATTACAGTTTTTTCTTTTATGCATTTTAAATCCTTTTTTAAAAAAGGTTTTTCTGTTTGCTAGAGCTGATGTTGAAAAAAATTGTACAAAAGTTGTTAATGACTTGAGAATGAAAACGTTTTATGAAAAGGAATACAGGAGCAATGGTCAGTTTATGGTAAAATAAAAACCTTAAGGAAAACAGTTCTTTGTGTTAAAAGAGCTTTCTTTAATTATCCTGAGAAATTATAAAACGTATTATAAAGAAATAAAATATTTCTTAAAAAGTGGTGGCAGAAGCTACAAATAGAAAATAATGTTTCTGCGCTATAATTAAATTTAAAACGCTGGTAAAAATTATTTTAAATTAAAATTTACTTTAAGAACTTTTCCAGCTCAGTGAAAAAGATCTTTAAAAGCCGCATGCCTAAGCTAGCATTTTAATATCTGCTATCAAACGTATTAAAGCTTGTTGCGGAATGTGAATCACAGCCTGAGCCCCAAATAAATTTTTTTTATATGAAAAACTATTTGGGTTACAAAAATAATGGAAATGATATGATCCCCAGCACTATAATAGAAAATATAGTATAACATGGTTGGGGTAAACAAAATATTGTTGGCTTTAACAATATTTTAGTCACGACAAACAAATTTTTGTTAAAATTAAATTTAAACTTAATATTTTTCTTTTAAATCATGATTGATTGATTATTTTTAAAAGCGATAAGTAAAATAATTTTAAAATGGTTCAAAAATATACATAAATAAAATATGTAAATGAAACTATAATAAAAAAAAATAAAATAAATAAAACAAATAAAAAGTAACAAATCGAATAAAAAAGTAAGAAAAAACTTCCCAAAATAATTATTTTTTTGTGTTGTCCAGTAGGCTGCACAATGGAACAAAATTAATTAAAGAACGCTAGACTTTTAAACTTTATTTTTTTTTTCTATTAACCTATTTTCTAGTTTATGTCAGATTTTATTTTTTGGTAAGTTCTTTATTTACAATCTATAAATTGAATCATATGAAGGATAAAAAATTTATTGAATACAATAAATCAATAAAGATAGGAAATAGTATATTATTGGTATTCTGGTTTCTATAGTATCCTTTAGGAGCGTACCGTTTAAGGCTTAAACATTGTTTATTAACCCATCTCAATTCATCTTTAAACTTTGAACTGCAGAACATTTTTTGCGCTGCAATGTAGCGTAAGTCTAGCGAGCGAAAGTAAATTCGAACAATCGTTGTGAGAGAACAGTTAAAATATTCTTCCTATCACAAATTACGTTCAAAAATAATTTTGTTAAGATTTTTGTACTCACAAAAATTTAAGTGCAATCACTAACACTTATTAACTTTTGACGTAGAAATTACTTAATTATATCTTTGAACGCTGGTGGAACTTAAGTGTCCTTTCAAGGAACCAGTGGTTGTATTAATTACTGTAAACAGATTAAATATAATTTATTGAATAGTCTCTTTTTGCGTTTTTTTTTTGCCTTTCTTGCTTGAAAAAATGGAATTTTGAATACTATTATGATATGGTCATAACAACGATATTGTGGTCTCTGTAAAAAGTGTATGGTTGCGACAAACAAATTATAGTTATTGTCAACAATACTTCTGAAACAATAAACTTACATTTTTTTTTTTTTTTTTTTTGATAACTTTTAGTCATTATATGGTTACTATGCACAAGAAATATAACCAAGGACTTATCGCTTCATATGTAAACGCTTAAAATTTAAATAGTTATCAAGTGGGGGAGAAAATTAAAAAAAAATAATATACCAACTATTTTACATTTCTATTGAGGTTTTTGAAGATAATAAAAAACATGTAAATTTGTTTGGAGAAATGGATGTACAAATTTAATTATTCTCCACATAAAATAAACAGATAATTGAGTGTTTTTTTGTGAATTTATGTTTTACTTAACTTGTTTAATGTTGGCATGTCATAGTGTCCAAGGACATAATATCCATGGATATAGCCTCGCTTTGGAAAACGTCATAATGTCCAAGGACATTGTGTAATTTTTTGTATGGACATAGCCACATTTATGAAAGTGTCATAATGTCTGCACTTTAAACAATAACGTCTTCGTGTACAAAAGATTTTTGGCAAAAGCAAAGATTTTTTACTCTATGGTGTGACCAACATCGGCTTCGCTTACCAAAGATTTTCTGCATAGCGGGCCTTTTCCCGGGCGCAAGGATTTTCTCCTGTATGGTATAACCATACTTTGGTTACCAAAGATTTTATAAAAGTCAGTTTATAAAAACGTTATATTTTTCTTACATAGAATACGATTAAATATGCCTGTAGTATACATGGCTGTTATGACTTTACGTTGATAGACATTATGTCGCATTGTACTGTAACTTAATGTCCATGGACCTTATGTCAGTTTCTGGTGGTACATTATGTCCTTGGACTTTTTGAAATGCCACCTTTAAGACAAGTCATAAACAAATAAAACAATGAATATCTAAGTGTTTGGTTTAGGAAATTTTTGCTCTTATGGTAACATACTCAATTACATTACATGACATTTTCTAGCATGTTATGATATTTTAATTAAACAATTTATTGCTTATATATAAGCATAATAGTATAATTAACAATGTTATTGTTATTAAAGTCAACAATATGGTTCCAACAACACTATTTCTCATTAAATATAACAATACTATGTTTTGTTTACAACAATATAATACAACCATAATATGCTGCTCTTAGATCAAGTATTTCTTTAAACATGTTTGTTGTTTGCATGTGTTTGTAAATAACTCACTGTCAACCAACGGAACAAATCTAGTTTACGGGCACCACTCCAAAATAGTTTTAAAGTTGCCAACGTGATGCAAAATGCAATTTTAAGCAAAAAATGTTCAGTAAAAAAATTGGCGGCCACCCTTAGTTTCGGAGTTACGGACCTCTGAAGTTTTTGTATCTAAAAAGGCATATATCGAGTATTCGTTGGTAGAATAGGACAATATGGGTATCATTGGAAAGGAAATTTAAGGTTCTTTTCAATTAAGTAGGAAGAAAGTAAAAATAAAATAAAATAATCAGGTTAGGCTCCAACAAAACTATTTTTTTCATATAAAAATAACTTTACTCAAAAACGAAAGTATTTTCTTCTCTATGGTATATAACCAACAGCGGCTTTGCTTTCTAAAGGTTTCCTGCGTAGCCGGCCTTCGGCCGGACGAAGAAGCTTCGCTTTCTAAAGGTTTCCGAATAACTTAATTTATTTTGTATAAAAATGTTTTTTCTTACCAGATTTTTTTATTTATTTATTTTTTTTTTTTAATTTTTTCCTGCTTCAATAAATAGGCTCTTATATTCCCTTTCCAATGATACTCATATTGTCCCATTCCGCCATCAACTACTCGACATATGCCATATTTTATATAGAAACTTTGGAGGGCCGTAACTCCGAAACTAAGGGTTGCCGCTTAAAGTTGCACGCTGTTGGAAACTTTTTTTTATTTTGGATCGGTGCCCGTAAACTAGATTTTAAGCCTTTCAAATGAACTATTGACATAAGTTGTAGCAAATTAGAAAGTGCTTTCCTTACTGTTGGTTCAAAAAAAAAAATACAATTTTAAAATAAGAATCTCTTGAACGTATTGCTTAGACGCTTTAAGACATTTTAAAGTGAGTTTAAGCGGAGAAGTTATACTAATTTTGCTTTTCAGTTGTAATTCTTTTTATAAGTTAGTTAAGTGTTAGATAAGAAAATCCATGCCTTTTCTATATAAAGAAAAAATATTTCCGCAAAATTATGTTCGAAGGCATTCAGGTTTTCTGAAACGGTGTAAGAAATACTTCACTCCATTTGATCTCCTTGCTTTCTATGTTGCCTTAATCAGATAAAAAACGGAATACAAGTCTCATATATGGGCGGTTACTTCAAATACCAAATTGGAGTTACTCGACCTCGTGCGGGAGAGAATCTGAAAAACGCAATTTCGTATGCGCAACGCGCTCTGCATCAAGAGCGCCTCGCTTTGTGCTCGATTGGCCAGTGAATCACACTAACCATTACAGATAAAATTCGTATTTTAGACGAACAGTTGGTATGTGTAATAAACTCCTTACGGAGGTCTTTCCTGTCACTTTCAGTGTGCAAACATTCAAATGAAATGTTTTTAGTTCTGACACAATGCGTTGCATAAGTAGAGATCATCCTATGAGTGCTGGTCCTAATAAAAAATCTTGGATAAAAACATTTTTTACGACAAAAAAAGTTTAAAATAAATAAAAAAAAACACGGAATAAGTTTTTTTTAAGAAAACTTTAAAAATAATAAATTTTCAGGAAAACTGAAAAATCCTCTTATTATTATTATATTTGCGCAAATATTTTTTTACGCTTATGATTGTTTTCGGTTATTCGACTTAATTAATTCATTTCTTTTTACTTTATTTAAAAGAATAAATAATATAAATTAAAAATAAATAATATAAAATAAAAGAAAATAAAACAAGATTGTATAATTTCTTAACTTAATATTCTCGTTCCGTTTAAAAAAAAAACAATCACTTATTTGCACGTTTTATTAATAAATTTTTCGAGCAGAACTACAACAACTATATCGAGCAAAAGAATAAAAACTTTGACCTTTTAAATTTTCATTATCAATAAAAGAATAGTCTGGTCGTGGTAACGAAAATACCGATGATTGCAAACACAATTTGCACCAGATGTTTATTATGTGGAAGTATGTTTTTGAAATGAATTGTCATCTTATCAGTTGTTTTTAATGGACAGTGGTTACATCCGTTTCTTGTCACAAAACAATTTTTTGATAGATCACAACTTACCAAATAGTTTTCGAATTTTTTTTAACAGAAACCAGAAACTTACCTGAAAGAAAATAAAATAAAAGAAAACAAATGAATTAAATATATTAAAGAAAATGGCCCAAATTTATAGTTAAAATAAAGTATACTTTAAGGGAACTAAACTCGGTTTTATTTTAGAGTCGACTCTAATTCATTCATAGACAATATAAAATATACTTTAGGCAAGAAAGTCAACTCTAAATTTAACACTACCTAAAGCTGTTTTTAACTCATTTTTCCAAAATTATTTTATTTGGTTTAAGAACACAATACCCTATATCTGATTTCTGTACCAATGTGAACAAAATAAACACAAGGTTACTTTTTTCTAATGTTTGTTTAGAAATTCTATGAAAATATTTATCAAATTACAGTCGGTACCCAGTGGAAGGTGGCTAAACTTAAAGTATACTTTATTTTTGACTATGAAAGCAAAAAAGATAATAAGAGCTTTTTATTTTAGAGTATACTTTAACAAGAGTCGACTTTAGTTTATAACTATGAATTTGGGCCAATTATTTTGTTATATATATAAACTGAAATAAGACTACGTAAATCCATATGGACCAACCGGTGAAGTTATTCCAACTCATTTTTTTTTTTGGTATACAAAAACAGAGCTTCAGTAAAGTAATGTTAAGAAAATATATTTCCAAATCATAAAAATATACGTTGAGACCACTGTGGCATTGGTAGATTAAAAGAAACCTTAATTCCACCTTAAGAGCATAAAGATCAAAGACAATTAAATAACATAAAAATAAATTATAATTATAAAAATATTGTAGATATTTCTACATATTTATGCTCTAGCGATAAGAAACTTATACTAAAGTCTAAAGACCACGTTATAGGTAGTGCAGCTCTTGCTAGAGTATAAAAGCTGCAAAATTTTAAAGAAAAATCAGCAGTCTTTAGGTATTGGAACTGATCGGTGTATCAACTCTAATCCGTGGACAGTTTTGTATTGAAACTTTGGCGCTGAGTGAGAACTGTTTAACAATGAAAATCGTTATTGCTTTGCTGGTTGTTGTTGGCCTCGTGGCTGGCAGCAGCGTTTCTAAGCACCAAGTTAAAATTGCCGATAAGGACTTTTTGGCTAAACAAAAGTTCCTTTTCGAAATTGTTTACCGTGTAGAAGATCCTCTGGCGTTTGAAGAATTGATAAAATTAGGCAAATCCTTCACTTTTAACAAGGCCGACTACAGCGTAAGTTTATAAAAACTTCTTTAATTATTAATTTTAATCTTTGTTAACTATTACTAATTTTCAAACGCAGCACTTTGATGTGTACATGGAAAAATTCTATGAAGCCTACAAATATGGTGCCCTCCTACCCAAAGGAGAATTCTTTGGTGCTTTGGTAGATACCCATCTTAAACAAGCTTATGGTTTGTTTAGTTATTTCTACTATGCCAAGAACTTTGAAGTCTTCCAACGCAACGTTGCCTGGGCTCGTATGCACTGCAATGAAGGCATGTTTGTTTATGCTCTGACTTTGGCTGTCATCCACCGTAATGATTTCCATGGCTTGATTTTGCCTTCCATCTATGAAATCTTCCCTCAATACTTTTTCAACAGCAAATTTGTTTACGAGGCTGAGAAATTCGATTATGATGTCTGGAGTAAATACATCATGTACGAAAAGGAATATAAAGACATACTCTACAAGGATTACTCCAGCTTCTACAAGAGCTACGGTAATCAATACTATTACTTCACCAAGGACTGGAAAATGTGGCAATGGTATAAAATGATGGGCTTAGGTCAACACTGGTACTCCGAAGATCACTTCATGTTGCGCGAAAATATGGATGAATACTACAAGGATCCCAAATACTTGCAAATCTTTGAAGGCACCCAGATGTTCTACATGCCAGTTGACTATACTCGTGACATTGACTTTTACAATAAAGAATCTGCTTTGTCTTACTTCACTGAAGATGTTGGTTTGAACTCTTACTGGTACTACCTCAACATGGATTATGCTTTCTTCTTGGATGGCAAGACTTACGGTTTGAACAAAGATCGCCGTGGTGAATACTGGCTGTACAATGTCCGTCAACTTCTTTCTCGTTACTATTTGGAACGTTTATCTCACGGTTACGGTGAAATTCCCGAATTCTCCTACTTGAATACCATCGAATACGGTTACGATCCTCAATTGGTTTACTATAACGGTGTTGGTTATTCTTACCGTAAGAACTACTATGAAGTTGAAAGCTACGGCAAATACGATTACTACTACAAGGTTACTGACTTCTTCAACCGCTTGGATGAAATCATCACTAAAGGTGTTTATGTCACTTATGATGGCAAGACAATTGATTTGCGCAAGCCTGAGGCCATTGAATACATTGGCAATATAATGCAAGGCAATGTTGATGCCTACGACAAATACTTCTTCAAATACTGGTACATGTTTGCTCATATGTACTTTGGTGATGTTGACACCAACGATTACGAAGTCTTCCCCCACATTTTCCTGAACTACGAAACCATGATGCGTGATCCATTGTTCTACATGTTCTACAAGAAGATCGCTTCGGTCTACTACCAATTCTACTACTATATTAAACCCTACACTCACGAAGAATTGTTGTTCCCTGGTGTTGCCATTAAGGATGTTAAGGTCAGCGAGTTGGTTACTTACTACGATTTGGTAGACTTTGATGTCACCAACTTGTTGAACGACAAGATGACTTTCGTTGATGGTCAATTCGTTTGGGATAAGACTTTGTTGGCTCGTCAAATGCGCTTGAACCACAAACCCTTCGACTTTGAATTCACCGTTGAATCTGACAAACCTCAAAAGGTTGTTGTTCGTGCCTACTTGGGACCCAAATATGATGAATATGGACGTAGTCTTTCGTTGACCGAAAACCGTGAAAACTTTATGGAAATCGACAGCTTCATCTACAGCCTCAACTCTGGCGTCAATGTATTCAAGCGCAGCTCTAAGGACTTTTATTATACAATTGAAGACCGCACCAGTTACACTGAATTGTACAAATATGTTATGCTTGCTTACGAAGGTAAATACGACTTCCCCTTGGATATCAGCGAACCTCACTGTGGCTTCCCTGATCGTTTGCTCTTACCTCGTGGTTGGTACAAGGGTATGCCCATGCAATTCTTCTTCTATGTTTCACCCTACACTGCTTCCTACGAACCCTACTCCACCTACGATTACACTTACTCTTGCGGTATTGGCTCTGGTGTTCGTTACGTCGATGAAATGCCTTTCGGTTATCCCTTCGACCGTGAGATTGATGAATACGAATTCTTCGTACCCAACATGTACTTCCAGGATGTTAAGATCTACCACAAAGATACTTTCGAAAAGTACTACGAACAAAAATACGAAAAGTTCGGTCATTTCGACTACAAATATTACTATTAGATTTAATCTAGTGTAAGGATTTGTAAAAGATGCTATCACAATAGTTGATTTGTTGATCAATATTAAAAATTAATAAAAAAAATTTTATGAATTTGAATGGTTTTTAATTTGCATTTTACATTTTTAAATGAGATTATCTTGTGATATATCGCAAAAGTTTAAGGTTTCAGAGACAACCTTTATGCAGAAAAATAATATAAAAAATAGTTTTTTTTTTTTAATGGTCATTTTGAATAAATTGGTTAGCAAAACTGATTATATACATACTTCGCTGGATGCTAAAGCTACCCCATCAGAAAACCTCAGTTTAGAATTTTAGAAAATAAAAATTAATTTTCTTTAAGTACTGAAGCCATTATAAAATTGAAAATAAAATAGAGGTGCAATAAATTTCTTCTTGTTTAAAATATTAACAACAAAAACTTTAATTCTAGGCTCTGGTATTTATACAATTTTTTAATTCTCTTACAAGACAGTATAGAGTCAAAAAATGCCAAACCATCATGCCGTTCGGATACAACACCTCTGATTTCAATGAAATTCCCACAACTGTTGTCATTTATTGGACTTTCACAAAACATAAATTTTAAGACCCCAGATTCTTTCGGCTTTAGAAATTTGGCGTCATAAATAATGTGAAAAATTCACAAAAGTCTCTTTACACACTATGCACTTTAGTTTTTTGGTATCGTTTTAAAGGTGAAAGTGTTTTTTTTTTGGAGTCTGGAGTTTAAAGGTATATTTCCATGAAATATATGTATCTCAAGTATGCCTTTTCCTACATTTACAGGAAATTTAAAGGCAGAGACTCGATTGGAGTCAGAGTTATAGACTAAAACCTGATCCTAAGTATCAGACATGTTCTGAATTTCACACAAAAGTTTCTCTTTGTGTTTTCCAAAGTTCCAGTTTTATTATAAGCATAGGAACTATTGTTTTTCCGTTTAAATAAGAATAGTAACTATTTGGGTTAAAAAAAAAAAATTTTTTTTTATCATTTAAAATTTAAATCAATTAACTGTAAAATTTTTATATTTAACGGTAAACTATATATGGTAAAATGGAAAGATAAAAAGTAATTAAAAATGTATATTAAACTTCTAAAACAGTATATACTGATCTCCAGGATATTACAAATCCTTGCGAACTCTGGAAGTTTTCAGAGATGTGAATCATTTTTAACTAAACTAAAAAATAAGTTGTTCTTGTGTATTTCTTTTATATTTGTGACTTAATTGTAATTCGATGGTTTTTATTTTTGTTTTTCAAAAGGTTTTTTTTTATTGTACTTAATGAGCGATCCTTTTGAAAAAATTGTATAAAATTAATAAATTAAAGTGTGCCCCGTACTCGTACAACAACTAGAAACTCCAAATTTTGGAGCATCGCATTAGTCTCTACTAAAAAAAAAGTTATAACACTAGATATACACAAGGAAACATTACAGAAAATGTTAGATTGTTCTACTAAATGTTTCTTGTTGATATTCATATTACCTTTTATGTTGTCCGAAATGTCATAATTTTTAGATGTTTACAATCTTTGCTGCTCAAAAGTAGTCGTCGTATTGGAGTTCTTTTATGAATCACTGAGTTTAGGAAAAGTTCTATTTAGAATTAAGAGTACTATATTCACCATACCAATTTTCATTATATTTATCATAAGAAATACAAAAGAAAGTTGTAAAGAATAGCCAAATTATTTCTGAGCGATTGTCGTTTTTAAATGTTCTGTAGCTCGTTTAGTTCCTAAGCAAAGTTAAATTCAACACAAATACGAAGGGACAGATGGATACAAAACAGATGTGATCAAGATTTGCGTCAGTACCCGCTGACACGGCCTTACCTTATGGTGATATTACCATTGAGTAATATATAAAACGTCGACTAGCGCCATTCACTGGCGTATTCAACCAAGTTTCAAACCTAAGAACACGGCTATCAGAACTATGAACTACCGCCTGCAGGAGGGTTGGAGACTATCTAACCCTTCTGTTGAAAGTGCAACAGCACTCTTGCTTAGCACTGAACCTTCCCTTCGGGCATCAACCTTAACCAGCAGCCACCACGCGTGCGAAAATACGGATTGCTTGCTTATAGACTTGAAGAGTTTATAAATTGTCCACCTGCAGACCAGCATTAGTGTACAAAAATATATTTTAATTTTTTTATGCAGAACAATCAATAATTTTTCTTATTGTTTTCATTTTCAAAAATTTTGCTTTAGTTTTCTAAAATCATAAACAGAACGAAAAAACAATAAACACTAAATTTTTAAAAGCACCTGCAACTATCGCTTAACAGAGTACCAAGCTGTGGCTTTTGATAACCTTTAAAATGTACAGTTTTGGGTTGAAGATAATAACAAAAACAAAATCAAATTTATAGAATTAAAAAATTAGCTTATTAAAGATGCAAACAAATGTTAAATCTTATAAAAGAATTTCTAACCGGGAAACTGTTCCTTAAAAATAAACAAAAACAAACTGCTCTTATCTTATCCAAAGATAATTTCTTGGTTGCTTTAGTACACACTCATCTCTCCCTTAGCAAACTTACGGTTTATTTAACTATTTATACTATTCCTTTAAGGTCTTGTCTGAGCTGATACACGCATTAATGGGGGCAAGTTTGCCTATGCTCTGATGGATGGTATCTTTTCTAAACAATTTAACAGATTAGAAATTCGACTACGGGAGTAAAGGTGCTAAGGTGAGGTGAGGCTAAAGGTGCTGTGGAAGTAATGGTGCAGTGACCAGTTAGAGGGGAAAGTAAAAACCAACATTAGCAGACAAAAAGAACCAAATTTGCAAATCCCAAAATTTGTGTTCAAAATTTTTTGTATAAAGTTCATCGATATTTGACTGATATTGTCCAAAGTAATTACTCTTTTGAAATAAAATGAGAGCAAAAAAAATTTTAATGTCATAAAAGAGATGAGAATGAACGATGATCTTAAGATAACATACAGAAAATATAAATCAAAAAGATTTTTATCTCTTTTTATTTTATTTTAACTTGGCTAAGTGGGACAATAAAACTGTTTGTTTGTCGATTAATTTTTTGGAACAAAGAATTTAATTTGTATAAAAACCCCAGCAAAAATTTAGAACAGCAACAGTCTTAATTTATTAAGGCTGATTGTGTACCAGAGTTTAGTATTTCAAGAGTAAATGATTTGAATGAAGGTTCTAAAAATGAGAGCAGTGATATCTTTGCTAGCAATTGTGGGTTTTGCATCTAGTGCTGATAGTACCAGTATTAGAGAGGAGCTTGACGACAAGCTGTATGTGGCAAACGCCGGTATTATCAATATAACTGATAAAATCATGGATATAGCCACAGCGGCTGGTGACGACTTTACCAACATGAGGAAGAACCTTGTCGATATGGTATTGGAAGTTGCCTCTGGCATTACTAATGGAAAAAAGGATTTAGTGCCTGATACTGGCATTGTAACCAACAACAACAAGGTTAAAATTGCCGATGAGGACTTTTTGGCCAAACAAAAGTTCCTTTTCGAAATTGTTTACCGTGTAGATGATCCCTTGACATTTGAGGATTTAAGAAAACTAGGCAAAGCAATCAACTTGAACAAGACTGATTACATAGTAAGTAAACAAAAGCAACCATTTAAGTTTAATCCGAGCAGTAAGTAATTTATTTTTAACTATAGATCTTTGACGAAGTCATGGAAAAATTCTATGAAGCCTACAATTATGGCGCCCTCTTACCCAAAGGTGAGTTCTTCGGAGCCTTGGTAGAGACACACCTTCAGCAGGCCATTGGTTTGTTTAATTTGTTCTATTATGCGAAAACATTTGAAGTCTTTCAACGTAAAGTTGCTTGGGCCCGCATGAACTGCAACGAAGGAATGTTCGTCTATGCATTAGTTTTGGCCGTAAATTGCCGCAATGATTGCAGAGACTTAATTTTGCCTTCTATTTATGAAATATTTCCTCAAAATTTCTTCAATAGTGAATTCATTAACAAAGCTCAGAGATTCAATTATGATGTGTGGACAAAATCCATCATGTACGAAAAAGAATACCAGGAAATTCTCTATAAAAACTATAAAAATCACAATAATCCACAGAATTTCTTTACCAAAGACTGGAAGATGTGGCAATGGTGGAAACTGATGGGTTTGGGTGAGCAGTGGTACTCAGAAGACCGTTTTATGTTGCGTGAAAACATGAACGAGTACTACAAGGATACCAAACATGTGCAAATGTTAGAAGACACCAAAATGTTCTTCATACCAGTTGACTATACGCGCGAAATTGATTTTTACAACAAAGAATCAGCTTTGTCGTATTTTACTGAAGATGTTAGTTTGAACGCCTACTGGTACTATCTCAACATTAATTATGCTTTTTTCTTGGATGGCAAGATCTTGAATAGGAAACATCGTGGTGAATACTGGTTGCATGTACTCAATTTACTTTTGGTTCGTTATCGTATGGAACGGTTGTCTCATGGCTACAGTGAAATTCCTGAATTTTCCTTAATGGATAACAACGAAGACCGATACCATCCTCAGTTAATTTACCACAATGGTGTTGGTTTTTCTAACCGGGAAAATTACGGTAAACAGGAAAAGATACAGGAATTTTTTAACCGTTTTAATGAAATCCTCATTAACGGTTTCTATAATGCATCTGATGGCAAGACTATTGATTTGCGAAAACCTGAATCCATTGAATACATTGGAAATATTTTACAAGGCAATGTTGATGCCAATGACAAAAGCCTCTTTAAATACTGGTATATGATTGCTCATATGAACTTAGCCGATGTAGACACCACTGATTACGAAGTCTTTCCTAATACTATCCTGAACTTCGAAACCATGATGCGTGATCCTGCCTATTACGCGTTCATTAAGAACATCGTTTCTTTCTACTTCAACTTCTACTCTCATCTTAAGCCTCACACTCACGAAGAACTGATGTTTCCCGGTGTTGCTATTAAGAACGTTACGGTTAGCAAGCTGGTTACTTATTTCGATTTAGCTGACATTGATGTCACCAACTTGTTGAAAGAGAAGATGAACTTTGTCAAAGGTAAATTCGTTTGGGACAAAACTTTGTTGGCTTGTCAAATGCGCTTGAATCACAAACCGTTTAACTTTAAATTTACCATTGAATCTGATAAGAAACAAAAGGCTATTATTCGCATATTCTTGGGTCCCAAATATGATGAATTTGGCCGAGTTATTCCCTTAACTAAAAACCGTTTAAACTTCATGGATTTTGAAACCATCATCTATAACCTTGAACCCGGCATAAATGTATTTAATTACAGTTCTAATGACTTCCACTATATCACTAAAGACCGCATTAGTTACACTGAAGTGTATAAGCGTGTTATTTTAGCCTTGGAAGGCAAATACGACTTTCCCTTAAATATCAGTGAACCCCAATGTGGCTTTCCCGGTCGCTTAACCTTGCCACGCGGTTGGCCCAAAGGTATGCCCATGCAGTTCTTTTTCCACATCTCACCATACATCGCCTCTAACGAGCCTTCCTCTGCCTACAATTATATTTGCGGTATTGGTGCTGATGCTAGCTATTTTGACGATAAGCGTTTTGGTTATCCATTTGAGCGTAAAATTGATGAACTAGAATTTTTTGGACCCAACATGTTATTCAAGAATGTTAAGATTTACCACGAAGAGACTTTCGAAAAATATCAGGAACAAAGCTACGAAAACTTCGGTCATTTTGACTACAGTTACAACAATTAGATTTAATCTAGAGTAAGAATTTTTAAGTATGTTGAAAAAAATTGTAAGTGTATGTGTTAGTTGGATACTAAAAAATTAAAACGATATGCCTGTCCCACTATTTCGAAAGAAAATTTGTTTTGCAAAATTGCCGTCTAAGATAAATAAATTCTCTTTTCAAACAGTGGGCCAGGCAGAAAATCATCAAAGGTTTTAGTTTTATTTCGCAAAATCACGTTTCTTACTAAAAGTGGAGTTGTGGGAATAGGGTCGAGCTCAAATGTAGTGCATTACCATGTTATGTTGATTTAGCAAAGTAAAATTCAGATCTTTTAAATTTTTTTAAGCAAAGATTTCAGTTTTTTGTTTTAGTTGTAACCGTAATTTATAACAAGCCTATATAGCATACAAGGGAATAACTAATTAAATGCACTACTTAATTGCCAATTTCATTAGCATTGAATGAAAAATAATTCTAATGGTTTTTTTGGCATTATCATTATTTTCGCTAATGGCAATGCCTTCTAATTAAAAGCTTTCATTGATAATTAGTTTCAAAACAAAGTCATTTTTATTGACTACTAATTAAATAGTTTTCAAGCATTACCATTAGTAAACGTCTTGTCTTTGTACACCTTAAAGTTAAGTAGAGCATAATTATAAAATAAGTATAAAAATAATTATAAATTATCACAAAATTTAGTGAATTATGTATGTTTTAATATTTTCGAGAAAAATGAGACACCAAGAAAACATATTTTTGTTTCGGAGTAAGTATTAGGCTCTGCTAGCTGGGTTTAGATCTCATACCTCAAGTTTTATACCCATCTTACTTCAAATTGATAAATTATTAAAATTTTGAAATATAGATCCATCTACAAAAGGGTCTTCATTCATCCTTTATTTGTTCTATGCATTGTTCTTCTGTAATCATAAAAAAATTATTTTTTATTTAATTTTAATTTGTAATTAAATAATCTCATGAAAATTTTATTACCATTAGTAAAAACAGTTATAATTAAAATCAAATCATTAGCATTAAATGGTAGTTATATTTTTTTAATTATCATTATTTCAAACAATGCCAATGAAATTACAGTGGCAATGAATAAATCCCAAGTATGCTATATAGTATATCGTTGTTGTTGCCGAAGAGCAGTAGGGGATTTAAATAGATGGAATAATTCTTCAGTAGACTTGGACATTATACTGCTTGCAGAACCGCGCCGCGAGCATTAAAGTTCTGCTTCTCAGATGTATAATAATTAAAACCATTGCCAAATTCTTATTTTGAAAGACGTATGTCAAACTCATGAGCGAGCCTCGTATTCAGGGTGAGCAAGTAACGACACTCAAGAAGTTAATTAACAATGGTTTACACTCAAACTAATACGGCTGTGTTGCCACCTTTAAGTGATGAAAACCGAAAAACCAGTTTCTTAATTAAGCTGAAAGAAAGCCGCTGGTATTGACAAAACCAATCAAAAGATTAAGCTGTAGTTACCAATCAAATTGTTTGCTTTTATTTTTAACAGACCTGTGCCTTTAGTACTATCCTGCAGGGAGCGATATTTTACTGGTTACCATGGTACAGAAATTAAGTATAATTAAAGCTATCACATCAATGAAAAAAATCTACAGTATTTCTTATAGTTTAGCCAAACAACCCAAATACGATCTGAATAAAAATTATGCTTAATTCTATATTTCGTTAGTATCACGGAGTGAAGAACTCCTTTACCGTTACTTTTCAGAAGGGAATTTAAATTTGGTATTTATCAACTCAAACCATTTTAAAATTTAAAGGTTTCACGGCCTCAAGTGGGAGGGCTTAGGTTTCCTGGCAGAACAGCAACTAGGAGGAGTTTTTGTGTGTGTCCAACAGGGAACTGGCTAGACTTGCTTCGGGCTCCAAAATTTTTAAATAATTACAAACCTTTTAGTTTTTCCAAAAACAGCTGTTATGATTCTTTGTAGTGGCTGAAATAACCAGAGGTGTTGGCAAGAACCACCCCAAGACGGCGAGTCCCAGCAATCTGGTAATCCACCAAATATTTATATATTTTTGGTTTTTTATACAGCAGCCGCTACAAAAATATTAACAAAATATTAAGGAGACCAACGTAGGATTAAATAAATACAATTTTTAAGAGCAATAATTTTTTTAACGTGATTTCATAAAAAAAAATATTGTACATTTTGCTAATAATAACACAATGATAATAATCTTAAGATAACTTAACCTGACTTTTAAAATCTAGACCTCAGCCACGTTCTGTTACGATAAAAGAGCTATGTTATTCACTTCACATAACTAATGTAAACACCAGAAAACCTTAAGTAAATATTTTCCTAAAATATTTATATCACATAAAAGTGGAATGGGAAACAAAAAAATCATTGAAGGGCTCTTTTCGTTGTGTCTTTATTAAACTCCAACAGTCAAGTGTATTAACATTTAGTTTTTTTTTTTAAGAAATTATAAAGATTTTTCTTAAAACATTACATTACATGTTTTAAAAACGACTGTAGTCCTTTTTTCAAAAATGAAAGAGTGCCCGCTCTCTTCTAGCAACGTTTTAACGTTAAGTTTGTAGAAAAATTATAGAGAAGATTTTTTTAAAAAAGCCACTTTTGTTGCATTTTTAATCTTAACTGTTGCTGAGTATTACTATTGCATGCCTTAACTTCTCACTTAACAAAACTCTTGGAACTTTTTCTTGTGAACCACGTTTAGAAAAAGACGACTAACTGCCTTTAATGCCTCGCTGATTTTTATTATACCCACTTTCACTACTTTCTGTAATTTAAGACTGTGGTTAGAAAGTCCTTTCGTTTAATTACATTTATCTCAAAGATAATTTTTCGATAATCATTCCAAGCTGCATTCTATACATAAATATATGTCCCAAGTAAGACCATTGATTTTGTACAAATTCACACTTTTCTTAGTCGAAAAAATAACACGAGACAGCAAGTGAACCGCATCTTTAAGCACGCAACCTGAACTGCAATAAGGCAATTTTCTAAATCGCCGATAAGTACAATAGAAGCTTCAATTAGTTTTCACATCATGAATAATTTAAACCTAATAGAAACACTTTCATTTTTTAATAACGAACCAGAAAACTTTTTAAAGAGTTCATAGAAAAGGTTCAAGATTTTGACTAGAAAAGATAATACAAAAGGTGGTACAGCATTAAGAATTCGTGCTGTTTTAATAAACAACCATTCGGCATTATCAACCAGATTAGTTGAGAATAACAAGTATTCTTTCAAAAACAACTTAATGCTAAAATTAAAATAAACCAAAAAATAATTATTATCAACAATCATTCTCAAAAGGTAAAAGGTGCAACATAAATATATAAAACATGCTGATTAAATTCTTTCTAAAGAAAGAACAAGAAATTTGTATAAAAAGGCCTGAATATTTTACAACAAATCGCAGTCTTTAGGTATTGGAAGTGATCAGTGTATCAACTCTAATCCGTGGACAGTTTGATATTGACTTCTTTTGCGCTGTATTGAAGGACTTAAAAATGAAAATTGCTATTGCTTTACTGGTTATTGTTGGCCTCGTGGCTGGCAGCAGCATTTCTAAGCATGAAGTTAAAATTGCAGACAAGGACTTTTTGGCCAAACAAAAGTTCCTTTTCGAAATTGTTTACCGTGTAGAGGATCCTTTGGCATTTGAGGAATTGATAAAACTAGGCAAAACATTCACCTTTAACAAGGCTGATTATACGGTAAGTTAACAAAAGCATTAATTTAATTTAAAGCCCAGCAATAAAAGAATTTATTTTAAATGACAGCACTTTGATGTACACATGGAAAAATTCTATGAAGCCTGCAAATATGGCGCCACCTTACCCAAAGGTGAGTTCTTTGGAGCCTTGGTAGAGACTCACCTTAAGCAGGCTTACGGTTTGTTTAATTTCTTCTACTATGCCAAGAACTTTGAAGTCTTTCAACGCAACGTTGCGTGGGCTCGTATGCACTGCAACGAAGGCATGTTCGTTTATGCTTTGACTTTGGCTGTCATTCATCGTGATGATTGCCATGGCTTGATTTTGCCTGCCATCTACGAAATCTTCCCTCAGTACTTCTTTAACAGTAAATTTGTTTATCAAGCTGAGAAATTTGACTATGAAGTCTTTAGCAAATACATAATGTACGAAAAGGAATACAAGGACATCTTATACAAGGATCATGCAAACTACTACAAGAACTACGATAGTCATTACTACTTCTACACCAAGGACTGGAAGATGTGGCAATGGTGGAAACTGATGGGCTTGGGTGAACATTGGTATTCTGAGGATCGTTTTATGTTACGCGAAAACATGGATGAATACTACAAGGATTCTAAATATTTGCAAATCCTCGAGGGCACTAAAATGTTCTATATGCCAGTTGACTACACCCGTGACATTAATTTCTACAACAAAGAATCTGCTTTGTCATACTTCACTGAAGATGTTGGTTTGAACGCCTACTGGTACTATCTCAATTTGGATTATGCTTTCTGCTTGGATGGCAAGACTTACGGTTTGAATAAGGATCGCCGTGGTGATTACTGGTTGTACAATATACGTCAATTATTGGCTCGTTATTATATGGAACGCTTGTCTCATGGTTACGGTGAAATTCCCGAATTCTCCTATTTGAATACCATCGAATATGGTTATGATCCCCAATTGAATTATTACAACGGTGTTGGTTACTCTTACCGCAAGAACTACTACGAGATTGAGAGTTACGGCCAGTACGATTACTACTACAAGGTAGTTGACTTCTTTAACCGTTTAGACGAAATCATTACTAAAGGTGTTTATGTTACTTACGATGGCAAGACTATTGATTTGCGCAATCCGGAATCCATTAAATATATTGCAAGTATTTTGCATGGCAATGATGATACTTTCGATAATTATTTCTTTAAATATTGGTACATGTTTGCTCATATGTACTTTGGTGATGTCGACACCCATGAATACGAAGTCTACCCTAATGTTTTCTTAAACTACGAAACCATGATGCGTGATCCATTGTTCTACATGTTCTACAAGAAGATTGCTTCGGTCTACTACCAATTCTACTACTACGTTAAGCCCTACACTCACGCAGAATTGTTATTCCCTGGCGTAACCATTAAGAATGTCAAGGTTAGCGAATTGGTTACCTACTTCGATTTAGTCGACTTTGATGTCACTAATTTGTTGAACGACAAGATGACTTTCGCTGACGGTAAATTTGTTTGGGATAAGACTATGTTGGCTCGTCAAATGCGCTTGAACCATAAACCCTACGACTTTGATTTCGTTATTCATTCTGACAAAGCACAAAAGGTTGTTATCCGTACCTTCTTGGGTCCCAAATATGATGAATTTGGTCGCATAATTTCTTTGAACGAAAACCGCGAAAACTTTGTGGAAATTGATGCTTTCATCTACACTCTCAACTCTGGTGTTAACGAGTTCAAACGCCTTTCCAAAGACTTTTTCTGGACAACTGAAGACCGTACCACTTATACTGAATTGTACAAGTACGTCATGCTGGCTTACGAAGGCAAATACAACTTCCCATTAGATATCAGCGAACCCCACTGTGGCTTCCCCGATCGTTTGGTCTTGCCACGCGGTTGGTACAATGGTATGCCTATGCAATTCTTCTTCTATGTTTCACCTTACACTGCTTCCTACGAACCTTACTCAACCTACGATTACACTTACTCTTGTGGTATTGGCTCTGGTGTACGTTACATCGATGAAATGCCTTTCGGTTATCCCTTCGATCGTGAAATCAATGAATACGAGTTCTTCGTACCCAATATGTACTTCAAGGATGTTAAGATCTACCACAAAGATACTTTTGAAAAGTACTACGAACAAAAATACGAAAAGTTTGGTCACTTCGATTACAAATACTATAATTAAGTATTACCTTTTTATGTCATTTTTGAAATAGTTGTGTTTGAAATTTGTTGCAAATGTAATAATTATAAAAACATGATTAATTTTTTATAGAATTTACTTTTTCATACTTTTTATTATTTTTTTAAATATAGACATGTAAATAAAATCAAATACTACCTTTGATATAAATGCAGTTTTTTACTTATTAAAGTTTTTCCATTATATATTTATTACTTATACTTAAGACTTCAAATTCAAGATAATACAAATTGGTTTACAATTTAGGTGTACTAGTAATATCCGGTTCATCTCGTCAATGATGGCTTAACATTATTTAAAAAAATTCCTTTCACCAGCGAGAACATTTGAATAAAAAATCATACAAATTACTTGCATGGCTGAGTTGGGAAACTTTGACTAAATATTTTATTTATTGTTTTTAATTAGGACCAACACTCAGGGGACGACCCCTACTTATGCAACGCATTGTGCCAGAACTAGGAAATTAGGTTATGGTAGAACGGATAGAGGAAGTAGTGCTTATAGACATTTGATTTGAATCCTTGTACACAGAAAGTAACAGGAAAGACCTCCGCATAGAGTTTATTCGGCATACAAAACGTTCGGCTAAAAAACGAATTTTCTCTGTAAGGCGTAGTGCGATTCACTGGCCAATCGACCTCAAAGGGATGCGCTCTTGATGCAGAGCCCGTTGAAAGTACGAAATTACGGTTTTCGGGATAAAGTTCTCTGGTTTCATAAGAGCACATTCCGTTGTAGTAACAATAAAACAGTGAAACACACCCCACATTGCGTCGATGCTCCAGTGAATCAGTAGAGCTTAAGACCTTACTGTCACCGATGAGCTTCTTTGCACTCTCCTGCACGCGGTCGAGTAACTCCAAAATAGTCTTTGACAAATTGCATAAAACTTGCTAAATTTCGTTGATATAGTACAAAAGTCTGTCTTTAATGAGAATGTTATATTATTATCATGGACCTGTGATACCAAATATCTACATAAACTAAATTCAATGGTGCCTAATTAATTGATTTCGAAAGCAAATTCTGATACCGAAACAAAGGAGAATAGAACAAAAAATATATCATGCTGTATAGAAACTGTTTCACGGGTCTTATGGCGTCAATTACCTTCGACTTTAAAGCAAATAAATTTTATATCTACATAATTTAAAAGAACGAAATGTTTTTTAATATGTTCCCTGCATAATAATGCTTAAATTTTGACCAATTTAAAACAATTATTGGTTAAATGGTTTTTTGAAATCGCCAACTCTTTAATGCATATTTGGTGCTCTCTAAACATCTTGTGTGTAACGTGAGTGTTGGAACGCTTCTAATTTTATTTATTAAAGTATAATTGTACTAAAATTTGAGAAACTTTTTTCTAAACTTCTTAATTCAAGATCTTAACTTAAGTAGGGTTGCCAGATTTGTTTTAATATTTCTGCGCTACGAGCTGGTACCAGGAACTATATAGCGACTCAGCAAACAGGCAGATGTTTTAACTTTATTGTTCTCTACATCAATCACTTTCAGTAAGAACTTCCTTAGTCTTTCATTTATATTTCATACGGTTCTAACAACAACCTCTTATTTGGCAACAGAACCCAGGAAGAGTAAATTTGTATGCCTTCTTTAACTTGTCAATCATTTAAATATTTTTTGCAGATTTTTCTGGGCTGTCAAGAACAAGAGATGAATCTGGATGAATGATCATAACTTACCTTTTCTCCTTTAGACACTTACTCTTTTTAGAAATATTTGACAAATTCACGAAATTAATGGTTTTGATTATTTCAAAATGGTGGCATATCATTACGTCCAAGGCCATAATGTCATTACGATTATTATAAACTGGCTTGAAGAAAACCTTTGGTAAGCGAAGCTGGAGTTGGTTATACCATAGAGGAGAACATCTTTGCCCCCGGGAATGCAGGAAATATTTGGCAAGCTTAGCAGTTCTTGTTTTAAGTGTTTTAAAACAACACAATGTCCATGGACATTATGACGTTTTTCAAAGCAAAATAAACGTCAGTATTTAAATGAAGCTAAGGTAGGATAACAGAAATGACGCAATTCACCAAATATTGTCTTATATTATGCCTCAATCGTGTAACTTCACAATAATTTGGCTGATGGGGCAATCGAGGCCGATATGATGTTAGTTTTACCAAATAAAATGCAACTCTGGTGTAGTAATCGTTTGAGTGGCCCATAAAAAAATCATGTGGCAATAGAATTATAAAAAGGCGGCAAATTTATTGCGTGCTTGTGCGACAGTATTTATTGCGTTTTTTTGCGGCAATAGAAGTTAACAATACGAGGCAATTTACATTTTTGTAAATAAATGCTTTTTTTTTGTAAGTACAGACTATTTAATTTTATTTCAAATTATATGAGGGCTGCTATATACATTTCTGGCCTGGCAACACTGAGTGCTGCCAAGTGCAATCTGACATTTCCATTGGAAAGTTTGTCATTTTTAAGCATAATCGTACTCAAAACGTTTTGACGTACGACCATTATTTGTGTTGTTTACAGTGACTTGAAAAAATTAATATAGAAAAAAATGGAATTAACTCGTGAACATTTTCGTGCCATCATTTTTCACAACTTTCGACGTGGATTATCACGACAAGAGTGCATTGATTAACTTAAAACTTTGTATGGCAATGAAGCACCATCCTATAGCACTGTGAAAAATTGGTATAATGAATTTAATCGTGGCCGAAGCTCGCTCAAAGACGAATTCCGTGAAGGTCGTCCAAAAACGGCTGTTGTGCCAGAGAACATTGATGCCGTGCGTGAACTCATAATGCAAGATCGACATGCGACATACCGAGAGATAGAGACATCCTTGGACATTTCTTCCACCAGCATACATTCGATACTGCATGAACACCTGGCCGTAAAAAAGGTTTCTTCTCGTTGGATCCCGCACAATTTGAAAGTCGCTCAAAAAAGGCTCGTGTCGATTGGTGCAAAGAAATGTTGCAAAAATACGATTGCGGTGATTCAAAAGACGTTTGTAATATCGTCACAGGTGACGAATCATGGATCTATGCGTATGAGCCCGAAACGAAACAACAATCGACCGTGTGGGTCTTCAAAGACGAGCAAAATCAAACGAAAGTTGTTCGTGGAAGAAGCACTTCAAAGCAAATGGTCGCCTGTTTCTTCGGCAAAACTGGTCATGTGGCGACAGTTCTGCTTGAGCAACGTAGGACGGTCACTTCTGAGTGGTACACTACAATTTGTTTGCCTAAAGTCATCGGAGAAATTCGAAAAACCAACAAGAGAAGACGAATCATTGTTCACCATGACAATGCGAGCTCTCACACAACGGCTCAAACCAGAGCGTTTTTGACCGGCCAAATCGTCGAATTAATGGGTCATCCGCCGTACAGCCTTGACTTGGCACCTAATGACTTCTTCTTGTTTCCGCACATCAAGAAAAAATGCGTGGTCAACGATTTTCGTCTCCAGAAAAAGCTGTTGAAGTGTTAAAAAACCATGTTTTAGAGGTGTCTCAATCGGAGTGGAAAAAGTACTTCGACAACTGGTTTGAGCGCATGCAAAAGTGTATAAATCATGCTGGAGATTAGTTTGAAAAACAATAAAACCATTTTTGATTACAAATATTCGCATTTTCACTATTAGGCCAGAAATATATAGAGCAGCCCTCGTAGTAATAATAAATTACGGTTTCAATACGGATTTCAGTAAAGAAGTATCTATAGTTATGGATGATTTCGTAATAACGAAATATATAAGGTTATAATCACATCACCTGTGCCAAAAAAGGAAGAAGCCGTGTTTTAATTCATTGTGGTCATCTTCAGTGAACTTATCCTACGTGTGGAAGAATACTATTTTTACATTTTTTTTTGTTCATTTTTGTATATTTTATTTACTTATAATATACTAAGCCGAAGTAATTTTTTTTTCAAAGAACAAACCATTTTTATAAACGAATTTTACAAGTTCGCTCAACAGCTGATTCTTATAATTACAATTCACAACCGTGTGTCTAGGCTGCGGTAATTATTGTTGCCAAATTGTTGGGCCTAATTAGTGCATTAGCGGCAATCGTGTTATCCCACCTTTATTTCTTAAAAAATCTAGATGGCATAAGTATCTAAAACGATCGCAAAAAATTGTACAAACTGCATGCAATATTGCTAAGAGAAGGGTATAGAAGAAGTGTTTTGGACTCCTGTTAATATTTATGTGCCGGTTGCTTCGTTTAATAAAAACCGAAAAGATATACCAATATTTAAATTTAATTTATTAAATTAATTTCATACTTATGAATCTGAGATTCAAACATTGTCCTGATAACAGCCGGCTAATAAATAAAATTAATATAAGAAATAAAATACAAATTATTTTATGAAATTTATTGTTGCAAATTTAAAACTAAAAGTAAGTAAATAAAATCATTAAAATATAAAAATTCTTATCATTTATAATTAAAAGGTAAAAAGCAGCAGTCTTTATTCTTGCACATACAAAAGAAAAGTTGTTGACAAGTGTCAGAAAAGATAAGACCAAAATTAGAAGAAAATAATAATCAAAACAAGGAGAAGTGTCCCAGCAAAAAATTAGACATTACCTTAAAAAGTACTTGGCATATAATGACTAAGTTTGGTAATTGCCATTCTTTTTTTACTCGCTTACACAACACATTACATTAGATCGCAAAAAGGGAAATATGTACTAATTCCTCAATTCTTAGTAAAGGATACATTTTCATACTCAGTCGTAAGATCTATCAAAAATCGAATGTGTTATTTAAAAGTATGATAGTGTGGACTAAAAGAGTATGTGTGTGACAGGCTTTTTGTCGGATTTCTACGATTTTATAATCTTTTGAAATAATTCATAAAATAGATTTCTCTATGCGATCAGAGTTGATTTTTTTTTTTTTAAGATGAGGATATAATTCTTGCATCTTTTTGTATAATAGTGTGGCATCTAAGGCCCCATTTTGAAACGATTTTTAAAGTAGGACAAAATTATAACAGATTTTTTTTTTTGTGATTGAATCGTACGATTTTATATGATAGTGAAACCTGGCCTTAATTGATTATAAAAGTCTAATGCCTTGTTAAAATTTTATTATGTTGGTAATCTTGTTGGGAAGTCCTTCCGCCAAAAATGAATTATTCCACACTCGATTCCCTTTTTTGAAAATTGTTTGCTGGGATTAATCAGCAACATACAGTTTATTTAAAATAAATATTGGTGATGTGGTAATGGATCTAAACAAGAAATATCGCAATTACTTTGTTGGCTTTTCTTGATCATGGAAATTCTTAATTAAAATATGTATGTTTCGGAGATTTTTTTAAACAAACACAGTAATTAGATAAACCACAAGCTAGAGAGGAATCTGGCTGGATAACACCCTCTGAGCCAGAGGAATCCGGAAAAATAAAATATATTATTTATTTTTTTTTTCTCAAAATTAAAAATGCTACAGGCAGTAATACCGTTCAAATACCTTGAAAAAAAGAAGATTTAAATTTTTTCACACACCTTGGTAAATATTTTACTTTTAACATTACGCGCTCCAATATAAGTCAAGTAAATGACATTAAAAACGACTGCAAATTTTGTTTAAGCATATTGTATGAATCCTACAAAAACTCTTGTAATCTTACTCGTATGTAGAAGACTTGAATTTCTATTCATTATTTCCAATGTCACTCTGTTTTTTACATACTTACTGTGGTGTATTTCACACGTCTTAAATCTATTTCGCCCTCTGTCTTGATTAGAAATAAGACAATATAATGTGAAAAAAATTGCTTATTGCTTTGGCTTGGAAAGACGTATTTATGTGACTTGATCAATTCAAAATAATCAAGCTCGAAGGTTGTAAGCATCACTGTTAACACTTTCGTAATTACATTTTTTATGAAATCATGAGTTGAGCCGTGGATATTAAAAATAATTCAAAATTGATTTTCGGCTTAAGTTCATTTTTTGTTTTCGTTCTGCTGGTGTCTAACTTTTCTTGTTTACATTTGTAAATAAATTTTCTTTCTAAAAAATTTTTGAAATTAAAATAAAAAATTAACTCAAGCCGAACATTTATGTTAATTTTTTTTTTTAATAATTAATTTATATTTTATTATTTAAATTAGGAATGTTAAGCAATAAAACAATAAAACACCAACACAAAAATCTTAAAAATAAACTGTTTTTTCTTGTTTTCAAAATTAAAAAAAAAAAAACGTTTAGTGATCTTTACTGAACTTTTTAATGAACACTAAAGATCACTAAAAAGTACGCTAAAGATTAATGAAATGTATTGTTCTAAAGATCAGCTTATAAGAATAAAGAACACTAAGGTACGCTAAGAGAGATCGGTACTCTGTCATTGTGTCTCTGCTCATCAGCTATCAAACGCAGTGTACGGTATTTTGTGTTTACTGTGTAATTTTTTGTCATTGTAAAAATAAAGTTTAAAGGCATAAGAGTCAAAAACCGGAAATATACTGCTGTTAAATTGCAAAGCATAAAAAGAAAAAGTTATGGTTGTTGGTTCTTGGCAAATTATCGTAATTGTTTGATAATATTTGTTAAAAACGATACTTCAAAAAGTTTCTTCTTTTATTTAATTTACGAATTTAATATACTGAAGCTGTCATTGTTGGTATTTCAGTAATGACTTTTAAACACAGTATAGTTCAGTCGTTGTTTTAGCAATAAAAATTTTAGGGATTGGAAAATGCATTGAAACCGCAAACTTCAATATCAGCCATTTGAAATGTTGCTGCCATTCCTGTTAAATCTTAATAGTGTAACAAATTTCTATTAGAAGTAAATATTAGCACCTAGAAAAAATACACAGCAAGAAATAAACCTGCGAAATTATTATTTGTTTTTTAAGAAATCAGATTAGTTTTTCTTTATTGTTTTATTCACCAAAAGGGATTAGTTTGTTGTTGTAAAGACCTTTTCTTTTTAAAGAAGAATTATCGTAATTTATGTTTATGACGAATATGCTATGAAATCGGTTGTTAAAATACAGGTTTTGACTTAGTGAAGTCATTTTAAAGTATTTCGACTTGCATGATCTTTTAAATCCATATTTAGCAGGCTCAAGATCTGTTGAACCGTTTGCTTGTAAGAGGGCGTTCTAGAACAGGTCTTGTTATAACATCTTTCAAGAATGGCAAATGTAAGAGTTTTACACGGAGTGCAAAATTAAAATCTTTGAATGCTATACGGTCTTTATATTAACTCCGGATAAAAGAATATTCATTTTATATTTTTTATTATTAAATAAACTATTCTTTTTTTTCAACTGAAATTTTTTTTCATGCTTAGGTTCGTGTTTCCACTTTCAGAATGGTAGACAAATATAATGCATTTTCTGGACCAATAAATTCTTCTTTGTCTTGCTTCGGTACTTTTTATATTTTACATTTTAGCATTTTCTTAACTTATCACACAACTATCTTGGCCACAAAAAAAAAAACACTGTTGGAATATGATTCGGAACTTTAACATTGAGGAATTAATATCTGAAACTGCCACTAGTTAGTTAAAGGCGAAAACATTAAGATCTTAGGACAACCAGAACGTATTCTTTCAACAAAAGTGAAACAGAAACGTGTATATGTGTACGTTAGTTATGCTTGATCCCTTCAAAAATAAATCATGATATTCTCCTGGAACATTTGGCCATTTCGCTACTGTTCAATGGAACGGCAATAGCATAAGATATTCAAATCTTAAAATTCTATACGAAATTTGGGTATATTCCCTCTACATATGCAATTTATAGCTTCTCTAGGTGTTATATTTGGGAACTGTTTGGTAGCGATATAGAATTGCTTAGACCTTAAAGATTGAATAAATTTTCTTAAATTGACAAATCTGTTCTCACCTTTTTATTTTGCATCAATTTGTTTTTTTTTTTTTTTTAGAAAAGTTTTGTATTACTTCCATGAGGAGACACAGTAGAGAATATAGATAGTGAAGACGAGTGATAGATAGATACCTAAATTTTTCATATCACTGTAGTTGCACATTATGTTTATTCTTAGAACAATATTGCAGAGGCCTTAGTTTTAGAAGACGAAATAAACGTTTTAGAAACATATTATAGTTAATTTACTTTTTACTTTCCCGTCAATCTGCCGTCGAACGGTATCAGCGCACAGAGAGGTATTTTGCTAATTTAGCCGGATATTACGCCAAAAAATTTATTTTGAGAAACGAGCTGGATAGATAACAAAATTCGTATAGTGAATTTTCAAAGCTTTTGCTTGATATTTGTCGTTTTGGGACAATGTTGAAGTCAGGAAAGTTTAATACGTTTTTATTGACTTTATACAATTTTGAGAGGTTTGCAATATATTTTCTTGTGGCTAAACGAATAAAGATTTTGCATTGATTTTTTTTTTCTGTGAAAGGCTATATCTGCAGCTATTTATGTTAATTTTTAGTTTTTTTTTTATTTAATTTTTATGCTAAAAAATTTCCTTCGAAATTAAAGAAAGAATTGTGTTTGTTAAATTTTTTGTTTAAAGAAAGTGAAAAAGTTCTTGAGAGAATTAACATAATGATCTCTACTTTTATACTGTAGAATAAAACGATGCGCATTTTTGCGCCTAATCCACTATTTAATAGTATAAGACCCACTCCAATTTATTACCTTTCTTTCATGCTTCCACCTGTAATTAACGCTGAAGAGGATTTAGATTCGGAAGAGTTCTTTGAAGAATTGGACGAAGAAGGACCATGGCACTCATTATTATCTTAGTGCAAAGGAGAAGTTCTTTTAAATAAATTAATTGTAACGATTTTAAATAAAATTTACCGTTACAATCGTAAATGAGTTATATTACCAATAAATTAATTATTTTCAGATAAATAAGATACTATAAAATAACAAATTGCCATAATTTTTTTTTCACAGGGACATTTTTGGGGCTGGAATTGGAAGGATACCTCCCCTAGCCCATATAAATTAATTTCTATGGTTTTGAGGCTCATGTTATCCATTTCATTTACATTACGTTCTTTTTTAAAAAAATAATTTATTTCACCGACCACAAAAAGGGGCGTGGCAAAAATTGAATTTTAGAATCTCTTGAGTCCAGCTTTAAGTTTTTAAACATTCTTTGCTAAACAAAATTACTTGAAAATTAAAAAAAAACTTGCATTTTTCATAGGGAGGTTTAGTTCTTCTAAGGGGAACTTTTTTCTCTTTTGCTCTATTTTTCTTGTTTTATAGCTTTAACAGCCTATAACCATAATATATTTTCCTACCATGTTTGATTAATTTAGCTGCACTTTTTAGAGCAAATAGAAACCAAGAAACAAAAATTAGTATCCGGCTAGATTGGCCAAATACCCCTATGTGGGGGTAAGAAGGGCGCTGTGTAATATATATTAGCAGATTAAAAAAATGGAAGTTTGTAAATTTACCGTCGCTGAGTTATGAACCCAACACATCAAATCAATAACAGCTTAGCCATCTGCTGGCCATCTAAGCTACATTCCCTACAATTCGATTTGTGTTGACTTCATTTTATTGCTTAAGTTGACTTTAAGCTTGAGGTGTATATTGTTGTTGCATTGAGGTAAAAGCAGTTGTTAGAATAATTTAGATTATAAAATCGACAACATCACACCAATTTGAACGTTTTTAATTATTTAAATATTTACCTTATCTTAACCTTTACTGAAATTTTTGAAACGCAAAATTTTATTCCCTTGATACTGATTTCAACAATAGCTTAATCTTCATAAAATAAATTTAATTTGCAATTTGCTCTGTTGCTGCTTTACTTCCACTTTAAAGAAAAGTTTACCATAACGTACAGATATGAATTTGCAAATTTCCAAAAAATAAACAACTATAAATTTCTTATCAATACTTTTTAAAGCCGATAACAGCATGACTTTTAGCAAATTTCAGAAAATTTTAAGAATAAAAATCGTATAAAAGCTGCAGTAATTTTTTCAAGCATCGCAGTCTTTAGGTATTGGAAGTGATAACTGTATCAACTCTAATCCGTGGACAGTTTGGACTAAAAATTTGTGCTAAAGGAGTAATAAAAATGAAAATCGCTATTGCTTTACTGGCTATTGTTGGCCTAGTGGCTGGCAGCAGCATTTCTAAGCATGAAGTTAAAATTGCCGACAAGGACTTTTTGGCCAAACAAAAGTTCCTTTTCGAAATTGTTTACCGTGTAGAGGATCCCTTGGCTTTTGAGGAATTGATTAAACTAGGCAAAACATTCACCTTTAACAAGGCTGATTACACAGTAAGTATCCATAAAATTATAATGTTAACATTTGCCAACTTATTTAAAATCGCAGCACTTTGACATGTATATGGAAAAATTCTATGAAGCCTACAAATATGGTGCCCTTTTACCCAAAGGAGAATTCTTTGGAGCCTTGGTAGAAACTCACCTTGATCAGGCTTATGGTTTGTTCAATTTCTTCTACTATGCCAAGAGCTACGAAGTCTTTCAACGCAACGTTGCCTGGGCTCGTATGCACTGCAACGAAGGCATGTTCGTCTATGCTTTGACTTTGGCTGTCATTCACCGTGATGATTGCCATGGATTGATTTTGCCCTCGATCTATGAAATATTCCCTCAATACTTCTTCAATAGCAAATTTGTGTACGAAGCTGAAAAATTCGATTACGATGTTTTTAGTAAATACATTATGTACGAAAAACAATACAAGGATATTCTCTACAAGGACTACTCCAACTACCATAAGAACAACGACAAACAATACTACTTCTACACCAAAGACTGGAAGATGTGGCAATGGTGGAAACTAATGGGTTTGGGTGAACACTGGTACTCTGAAGATCGTTTTATGTTGCGCGAAAACATGGAGAAATACAACAAGGACTCAAAATACTTGGAAATCTTCCACGGAACCAAAATGTTCTATATGCCAGTTGACTACACTCGTGACATTGACTTTTACAACAAAGAATCTGCTTTATCTTACTTCACTGAAGATGTTGGTCTAAACGCTTACTGGTACTACCTGAACATGGATTATGCTTTCTTCTTGGATGGCAAGACCTATGGTTTGAACAAGGATCGCCGTGGTGAATACTGGCTGTACAATGTCCAACAGCTTTTGGCCCGTTACTACTTGGAACGTTTGTCTCATGGTTATGGAGAAATTCCCGAATTCTCCTACCTAAATACCATCGAATACGGTTACGATCCTCAATTGGTTTACTATAACGGTGTTGGTTACTCTTACCGTAAGAACTACTACGAAGTTGAAAGCTACGGCAAATACGATTACTACTACAAGGTTACTGACTTCTTCAACCGCTTGGATGCCATCATCACTAAAGGTGTTTATGTCACTTACGATGGCAAGACCATTGATTTGCGCAATCCCGAGTCTATTGAATACATTGGCAATATAATGCAAGGTAATGTCGATGCTTACGACAAATACTTCTTCAAATACTGGTACATGTTTGCTCATATGTACTTCGGAGATGTCGACTCCAACGATTACGAAGTCTACCCCCACGTTTTCCTCAACTACGAAACCATGATGCGTGATCCATTGTTCTACATGTTCTACAAGAAGATCGCTTCGGTTTACTACCAATTCTACTATTACGTTAAACCCTACACTCACGAAGAATTGTTGTTCCCTGGCGTAACCATTAAGAATGTCAAGGTTAGCGATTTGGTTACCTACTACGATTTGGTTGACTTTGATGTCACTAATTTGTTGAACGACAAGATGACTTTCGCTGATGGTAAATTTGTTTGGGATAAGACTTTGTTGGCTCGTCAAATGCGCTTGAACCACAAACCCTTCGACTTTGAATTCACCGTTGAATCTGACAAACCTCAAAAGGTTGTCGTTCGTGCCTACTTGGGTCCCAAATACGATGAGTATGGCCGTGTTATTTCCTTGACTGAAAACCGTGAAAACTTTATGGAAATCGATAGCTTCATCTACAGCCTCAATGCTGGCGTCAATGTGTTCAAGCGCAGCTCTAAGGACTTCTATTACACAATTGAAGACCGCACCAGTTACACTGAAATGTACAAATATGTTATGCTTGCTTACGAAGGTAAATACGACTTCCCCTTGGATATCAGCGAACCTCACTGTGGCTTCCCCGATCGTTTGCTCTTGCCCCGTGGTTGGCACAAGGGTATGCCCATGCAATTCTTCTTCTATGTTTCACCCTACACTGCTTCCTACGAACCCTACTCCACCTACGATTACACTTACTCTTGCGGTATTGGCTCTGGTGTTCGCTACGTCGATGATATGCCTTTCGGTTATCCCTTCAACCGCGAAATTGATGAATACGAATTCTTCGTACCCAACATGTACTTCAAGGATGTTAAGATCTATCACCACGATACATTTGAAAAGTATTACGGTAAGAAATACGATCATTTTGGACACTTCGATTACAACTACCAACACTAAGTTAGCAGACAACTTTAGGGATATACTCGTAATAATGTTAAAGATATAAGAAAAAGAAAAAATGTAGAAATAATTAAAAAGGGGAAATAAAGAAAGCAATTGTTAAATAACAGCGTTATATTTTTTATTTAATTTTTCACATAAGGTTTTCTATTTTATAAATACTTTTCAATAAAATTAATCGAAATTCTATATTTCTAAATTTGTTTGTGTCGAAATGTATTTTAATGGTTTTAATCTCATGCTGAACCGTTTTTTATTTTGCACATTTTTTATACAAATTTTATATACAATATTGAGCAATAAACCTTCAACTATTGTGTACCACAAAATGTGGCAATGCACCATTGATTGCATTTTGATCGAAATCTACCACAAAAACTAATAACGAAAATCTGATACAATATATGGCAGCGACAATGCATTTCAGATGTAGCGATAGAATATTTTTAAATGATTTTTTTTTTTGTTGCAACTTGCCAGCAATAAATACTGTCATAACGAACAGTATTCTCAGTACAATAACAAATAAGTACAGGAAGCCAATTATAATAATAGATTTTAAAATAACATGACATTGACGAAAACGGTTTTCTATACAAGCGTGAAAAAATTATGACTAGAACATTTCAATGCCTGAATAGCAATGAGAAACAGGAGATGCCAGAAAATTTAAAAAAAGAAGCTAAGGCAACTCCAATGAAGTGGCATTCGTTCATTAGGGTTGGATTTATTATCTTGCAATTGTTGAATTTTGTGTGTCGAATAAGAAGACAGGAGCAGCTTATAGGCCTAGCGAAGCCATGATTGTGATTTAATGGAAGAGAGAGAGAGAGAGAGAGAGAGTTCTAGCAACCATAAGTTAAAATGTGTATAATTGGGTGGGATTTAGAAGGTTGTCAATCTACCAGTCGGCAACGGGAAATAACAGAGAAAGGATGAAATTTTTAAAAGAAACTTCAAATGGTTGTGCAAATCTCTCAGTTTTTCTCCTAAATAATATTTTATTTATTCCCTAATAAATAAATTGGCAACTTTTAAAGCTTATAGTCACTGAACCAAAGATTACTTACTCAAACTGCAGTCTGCAGAAGTTGTGAAGGAGTCGATATTCTGCACAATGGTGCGAAAAGTAGGAGGAGTCGATATTCTGCACAATGGTGCGAATAAATAAGATTATTATAAAGAACTATTCCAATCCTTAAGCGGTAAGTTTTCATACCTGACTACCATTTACATCCTTCATTTAAATCACCGAAGAATCAACCTTAGGCTGAGAAAGCCATGTAGTTCTGCCCCTAGGCTGCAATAATCTTATTTAAACTAGAAAGCCAATTAAAGGAGAGAGACCAATAGAATTTCTCCAACAATGGCTGAGCAGCCGTGGTGCTTGCTCTGTTCGCAGTTAGAAAAAAAGATTGTGAGTTCAAACCCCAATGGAGCCTTGAGTAAGAAAGAAATTGTTTGTTGTTGTTTAACTGCGGTGAGCTATTAAGGCGATTTGTGTATAAATATTAAGTTTTAAATTTCCGCTTGTTATAACTTCTTATGTTTAATTGTTGTTAAATACAAGAAAGATTGGAATTGTAAATTTATATTATTTGTTTTTTTATTAATGCAGCGATGGCATAATTAATAGTAAACGCCTTGTAGTTTTTATTTATAATTGCATCACTTGTTCTTCAGTCCTATAGCATGCCAAAGCCTTAATATGACGTCTCATATTCATCAACAGTCAATGCAGCCTCAAATTGAAAAATCAAAAATCATCTAAATATAAAACTATTCAAACAAATACTTTTTCCAGTCATTTTTTTTAAATATGATTTATATTTTAATTAACCAAAATAAAATATTGATGAATTTTTGAGGTTTTCGTTGAAGTATGGAAAAATATTTTTTGCATCAAGAATTACATAAATGAATTTGATTGTGAGTTGCTTACCTGTAAAGAGAAAGAAAAATAAAATGTTTATAAAAATTTAGAATTTTGTAAGAAATACATTTTAAGCTTATACATATATATACGCTATTTTCTAATATAAAAAATCCAAACCCTTAGCAAAACAAAAATTAGTTAATTTTTCGTTAGACAATATTAAGAAGTTTTAAGGCATTAATACTTTTTTTAATTGAAAATATTAAGGCTCTGCAATTTTTTTCTTTAGATAAAATTTTTACCCTACCAGAAATAAGAGTTTATAAATTGTGCTTTTTTAGACTTCTAGTACTTTAAGCTGGTAACACTGTTTTCACTGGTAACCATTTTTCAGCTGTCAAGCGATTTACTTTTAGTTTGTTTTGGCATTTTAACATGAATAGACTGATGTCTGAACAACGCTTCCAAATTGTGCAAAGCTAGTTTGAAAATAATGGTTCTGTTCGAAATACCTATCGCGCAGTACGCTCATTTTACGGTTAATATAATCGTCCATCAGAACAACAAATTCGATAGTTATGGAACATTTTCGCACCACGTTTACTATGAATGATAATACGCATCCGCAGAGACGACGTACAGTGCTTATAGGAGAAGTCAATGCTGCTGTAAAGCGTAGCGTAAAGGAATACCCGAAACATCTATCCGCCTTTGGAGACAAGAATTTGATATGTGTCTATCGACTTCATGGAAGGTTTTCCAGAAGGATTTGGACAACAATTTAAATCACAAGCACCTAGCAAGGCGTGGATTTGGTAAATAGGTCCAAACGAAGATTACCATTGATACTAATTTTCATAAGAGAATTTTGCTTAGGGATGGAGATTACTTTTGTTTGAATAGAAACGTCAATAAATAAAACTGCCGTATTTGAAGTGATGATAATCCTTAAGTGTATGTTGAGCAAGCTTTATATCCAGAAAAATTAACTTGTTGTGCTTTATTGGCTGCGGGTCAGAAAATTACAGTCAAAGGTGACCGCTATAGAGCCATGATTACTGACTTTTACGTTAATCGATTGAAAAACCATGATGTGCAGAAGCTATGGTTTCAATAAGAAGGCGAAATATGTTGCACAGCTCGTCCTACAAGTGATTTACGATATTAAAGCATTCGTTTGACAACCGCATAGTTTTGTACCCGTCGATTGCCCTCCAAGATTGTGCATTTTAATGCCACTAGACTGTTTTCTGTGGGAATATGAGTAGTTGCTAGTCTACGTCGATAAGCCAGAAAGGACTTACTACTTGGATCAAAACATTCACCACGTTATTTCCAATATACAGCCTTCGAAATTTGTATCTCCAGTAATCTTAAACTGAATTGCGTTGCGAAAATCAATGCGATGCAAAAATGTATACATGCAAACAATCGCTGCTCTATATTGCGATATGCGCAAAGTTCTTTTTTAAGCAAGTCGGAATTCTAAATTGTGAAAACAAGTGTCAAATTCGCAAAATTTATTCGACAACAAAGTAAAATTCGCAAAGTACAAACCGGACGCACTTTCCTTCGGGGGCAACAATTCCTTCTAAGCAATCTTATCTGTATCCTGTTTTTTTTTTTGCTTGAACCCTTCTTCATCTTCGAACCACAGTGCCACAGAATCCATTTTTATTATTATTTTTTCTTACCGCTTGAGGTCCAGTGTAGTCCACAGTTGTCTGGAGACACAACAGGAACTTTCCTCTAATCATAATTTACGAGCCAAATTGAGGTAGTGGTTCTTTATGGCCATTTTAACCGTTGCCAGAGGAATCCCAACGTCTGGTAGCGAGGAGACGTTAGAAAGCAATGTGAACCGTTTGGCGAGATCATCGGCCTCACAGTTTCCCTGGATATCACTGTAACCAGGGACCCAAAACAGGTCAATCTGTGATCGCTCCGATAGTGTGTTTAATAGTGGGCGACATCTTAGGACTAGCTTAGATGTACTGTATGCACCAGCAAGCGCCCTGATTGCCGCCTGACTGTCCGAAAATATCCGAATGGCAAGGCCAAAAAGTTCCTCCCTAAGCACTATTTCGGATGTTTTCCGAATGGCCATTACCTCGGCTTGAAAGACGCTGTAGTAGTCAGGGAGTCTAAAGGAGAGTCTCAGTCGAAGGTTGTTGGAGAAGATTCCTGAACTGACCCTGTCGTCCAGTTTCGAGCCATCGGTGTAGATGTCGACATTATTGCTCACAACCACATCGCTACAGACCCATTTCTCCCTACTTGGAATGTGGATCTGAAACCCGTGGTCCAGAGCAGGCGTAGAAGAGATGTAGTCCACCATTGATGGTATGGGCACATCCCGAATGATAAAGCCAAACACAAACAATTAATATATTTGTAATTTGACATTTGTTGACACTGAGGTTTATTTGAGCAGCATTGACACGATTTAAAATAAATTGCGAATGCTATTGCGAAAGTCTAACAGAATATCAATTTTCTTTCGCATCGCTTTAGTATTCGCATCGCAATTCAGAATAAGCCTCCAGATTAAACTAAACCGGAGCTAGCTGTGGCGGCCATATGCCAGAATATTGTATTTCGAATAAAGTAAATATCATTTCAACAGTGAAAATTCATTAAGTAGATGTCAGGAATCGTAAACAGTTGCATTAAAAAAATTGAAAGATATCCACACAACCCCAAGTGTGGCCCAAGAACTAACATTTTAAAGCGTATTGCTTCGTGGAATGGAAAAGGAGGAACTCATCGGGTATTTTTTGAAAATGTAGAATATTTCTACTATGAATGATAAATTTTTTCTTTAGAATCGAAATTCAATTGTGAGATAAGATGATATGTGTAAACCTCAGCTATTCACCCCAAGTGTAGCAATTGGTCTTTCATTGACCCAAAGAAAATCTCTGGTAGAGAGTAGTAAGTAAATCTTCAGTTCAGTGGAACACAAGTATCGGCTTAAACAATTAAAAGATTTGTCAAGCCGAAACAAATTTTCAAAACGTGTTTTATTCTCTTCACGACTTGATATCGTTCAAGTGTAGCGAATAACATTCTTAACGTTTTTTATTAATTATTTTTGGTGTAGCAAAAATCATAAAATCTATTCCGTGTACTATCTATCATCCAGCTTTTTTAGTGTGTTGATAAATTAATTAAATTCACTGACTGCAGATATCAGAGAACCAAAAAATCTTCTTTTTAGTGACTTATTTTTTTATGAGCTTATTTCTCCATTTACTACTGTCAGATTATATTTAACGTATCATTGGTTTTTAATACACATACACAGTAACGCAAAACTTGCGTTATACCCTGTATTGTATTATTATCATCATCTCGTGTTGAATTAATATCATCAATTGATTATTGGTGGCATAAAGTTTATAGTATTAACATTATTATTATATTTATCAAGAATTTCATTGGCATCGCTAGCGGCACTTTCCTGTATAATATATTGTAGATAAGTATATATCTAATTGTATATAAAAATATGTATTCAATAGTATCAAAAGTATCATGTTATTTTGCGGCATTAAAACAACACATTACAATTAAAAAAAAACTATAAAACAAAAAATATCTAAATATGTATAGTTACCATCCCTATGATGCTGTTCTATCTATGGGTGCCATATTTATTTGGTTTATTTAGTGATACTCAATTAGTACCATGATTAATGGTCTGTCAAATGCAGTTCAACCAATGACGGGCGAAAAAAAAGAGACATGATAATACGGATATAAAAAAAATTTAATAATAACAATGTGAACTTTTTCTTTGTATTCTTTAAACAGAATTAAACGAGTGGTGGCTAAAAAATGCAACGAGGGCTGTAGGCACTTATCCAGTAAGTAATCGAATATGATAAAAAATATTCTCCAATAGGCTGCGTGAATATTTTTGAAACTTAATTATAGAAAAAATAAAAAAAAGAAATGATTGTGTTAGCAGGTGATTGCTTTGGTAGCCTAGGTTCGAACCCCAACCATTGTTAATTTAACAGTAGTTTACTGTCGGGGGAGTAAAAACTAATTACGTTAATACTGTAATGCACCTACTTAAGCCAGGAGAGCTGAAACATCGTTTCAAAAATAAACAAAAGATGAACATAGCTTTCTATATTTTTATACCACAGGTGAAAGTAGTACTCGTAAATCTAAGTTTGTCAATCCTTGTGTAATTTCTAAAATATCCATTTCTGACACCATAAAATATTTATATTCTGAGTTCTTATGCAATCGATTTGACATAGTTTCAAAAAATTTTTGAAAGTCAAAAAGTCAATAGATCGGATATAGTGTCGAAAGAGGTACTATTGGAAATCAGCATGATCGGTTCATGTCCTTCGAGGCAGCAGGCAAAACACCACGCCTACCTCAAATTTTTTCATGTCATTGGGAACAAATTAGTAACTCCAAGCAAAAAAATAAATATATGGGGCAAGAGAGAATTAAAAAATAAGAAAAAAACATCAAGTGAAAATAATTGGCGCTCGCCCATATTTTCCGAGTTACGGGGCTCTAAAATTTTTAAAATTTTAAAAATTTCAATATGGGTATCATTTTAAAGCTTTTGAAGAGATCTTAAAGAAAATACAAAAATTTTTTAAAAAGTGCTTTACCCATTAAGAGCCGATGACATTTTAAAGTAGAATTATAAATATGCAGACTAAAATTTTTTTTATTTCTTAGTTTTCTCTCACCCCAATATTTGCATTTTTGATTGAAGTCACTTTACTAAACTAGATTTACATGGATAGTGCTTGATCGCCTTAGCCTTAAAATTCAGCTGTTGAAATTTAAAAAAAACAACAGTTCTATTATAATCTCTTCGACCCTCGTATAATATGAAAAATAAGAAAAAGCATTAATTGTTTGTAATATTATCAATGCTACAGTTTTTTATAAAGTCTTTCTAAAACTTAATCCCACAGTTTTGTAATGCTCTTGTATGTAAGTATTTCTAAATTTTTTTTTATAATTTTATTGTATCGTTTATCGATCAGAGTAACAGGACGGATGTACAACAAATAAAATAAAACCTTTGAGTTATATTTAGCTAAAGCTTAAGCAGAAGGACATTCATTTGTTAATATAAAAAAGAACGAATAATTATATTCGCTCTTCTGTTCTGTTCTTTATCAGGCCAATCACAACCCTATAACACTTTCTTCTTCACTGACGAAGTTTAGCTGAGAATAAGAAAGCTGGAAGTCGAAAGAAGAAGAAAGAATCGCCTAACGTGGGTAAAGATTTTTTTTTGTAATCCTTACGTAAAAAGAAGAAGAAACAAGATAGAGTTTTAAGCGTAGCTATAGACAGCATCTGTAACCAGTTTTAGCTGCTACTGTATGGATGAAGATCTACTAGCTCATTTGCCAAAAGACTGGAGAGGTTATGGACGACGAGTGTTCCGAAATATTTGAGTCGCAACGCTTGCAAATGAAATGCCATGCAATACCAGTCAGTTCTGGAACCACCCTCGTTTTAATACAGTATATATTTTTGTGAAACTCTGAAACTTTTTGTTAAAGCTTAAGAAAAAAAAAATATATATATATAATAAAATAATAACAAAATGAAATATATGGCAACAAAAACTAACGATAGTCATCACCCGTCTTTTAAGAGCAGCTAAAGAAGATATTGCAGTGGCAAAAATATATTTTTTTTCTTTACAACCAAACAATATTGAAAAACTAATTGTAACAAGCTGTCTTTCAACTGTTGGAACATTTTTTTTCATTTTTTATTTTAATTTATTTTTCTTTATAATTCCTCTTTTGTTGGCAAGTTTTGATAATCTCATGTGAGAAGAGATAAAAAAACAGCAAAATTTTTATCTGTATAAGTATGTATGTGTGCAAAACTAATTATTTTAAGGGAATTATTTGTTTTCATTTTTTGATTAAATACTCAAAAAAAACATGTAATTCATTACAATAACTATAATTGAAAATGTTATTTTTGGCACAGAACTATAAAATTGTTTTACTGCACTGCATATGAATACTCAATGCTGGAACTAAAAAAAGAGATAAAATATATGTATGGGATTCGCTTATAACAACAGCTTAAATTTAAATTCATGAACATGAATAGTTAAGTTTTAATAAATTTTAATTTATATTAATTTTACATACTAAATGATTAATTTATAATTATTTCAATGAAAAAATATTCTGTTCATAACTTCTGTTCTGTTCATTTTATAATAAAAACTTAATTAATTTGCTGGTTAGAAAAGTTGCTATCTCCTTAATGCTTTAATGCTTCTTCGTGCCTATCTAGCATTAAAATAATAGTAGAGCAGGCTTCTATGCAAATTTTCTATCAACTTAATTAGTGTAGTTGTAAAGCAGCATATATTCACCCCTATCATGAATAATAAGTGAAATTTATGTTCCCATGAAATTTTTATTTCTCTCAAAGTAAAAAAAAAAATATCATGGATTTCCCATGAAATATATGTTCCCTTAATTGAACAGCTCTTCAAAATCAATAAGCTATCAGTGCACATTAAATGTGAGTAAGAAGCATAAGCTCAGTGAAAATTGTTAAATTTAAGTTTAAAAATAAATAGATAAAGATTTTGGTTACAAATTAACAATTGTTAATTTATTAATTAATTTTTATTATTATTTATTTTAAGAACTTGATGTGCAAGACACTTAAAAGCCCTTGAAGTGTCCCAAGACATTGGTACTGACCCATTTAAACACGCAAAGAAAAAATATGGTTGAGGTAACCATAATCTAAGTTAACATATTATGGTTGATTTATATGGTTGTCTTGCAACCATATTGTTGTCGTGCAAAACAATTACATGGTAAAATCTAAAAATAATTATGTTCAAATATAAACATTAAATGGTTGAATTAAAATATCATTATACATAAAATATTAAAATGAATTTGAAATTAACTTTTGGACAAATTTTTGTGGAAAAATGATTAAAACACAAAATGATTATTTTTTTATTTGTTTTTGTATTTTGTATGTTATTTTTAACTATTTATTATGTACATACATTATTATTTTTTTCATTTTATCTATCAATAAAAACAATTTTAACTTTAAGCTAACAAAAAATTAATAAACTGAAAGAAAAGCATTCTGTCAAGACCTGGAACAAAATATGTTTAAGCGCAAACCCTATTTTGTTTGCGTTTAATCATACTCTGATTAAAAAAAATATACTATGGTGTAATATATTATATTATTTTTGATAAGATATAAAACTTTTATCGTTGTTCAAACTTTCTTAACTTAAACCAACCATGTTGTATTTTTTATGCACAGTAAACATATAATGGTTAAATGATAACAAAAAAATGTTTGTCGTAACTGAACTATTGTTGAAAACTATAGTTTGTTCCCCACAACTATACCATGTTACAAAGAACATAATATGGTTATTGTGACCGTATCACAACCATGTTTTTTTGTCTGCGTGAATAAAATAAATTTTTGTATTCTTCATAAATTTACAAGCAATAGAACTTTTTGTTTTTCATCTTGTCGAGCATAATATCGGCCTGCACTGCAGTAACTGATATTGAATTTAAAAAATCTGTTATTGATGTAAATATTCTTATTAAAAAAAAATAAAAACTGGCACAATATTTGCAGTTCCCCAGCAAAATTTAAGTAAACAAATCAAAGGGAAGTGTCACGATTGCAATTTGGGGAAAAGGGAAAAAAAATCGAGGGAAAATATATTCATGATAGGGATGACGTGTTTTCAAATGCACCCAAAAAAAAACATAGTTGAGGTAACCATAATCTAAGAGCAACATATTATGGTTGCATTATGTGGTTGTTAACAAAGCATAGTATTGTTACTTTTGCGACCATATTGTTGTCCAAAGTACAAACATAATTATGTTCAAATATAAACATTAAATGGTTAAATTAAAATATACTAATATGGCTGAAAATGTCATATTATATAATTGAATTACATTATAGTCTCGTGAGTGCAAAATTTTCCTGATTTAAAAAACTGATTATTGTTTTATTTATTAACGATTTGTCATAAAAATTATCTAAAAACATAAACTCATAAAAAATCAAATATTTGCTTAAAATAACAAACAAATGATTTCACAATTATGCTTCAAACATAAAAATAAAGATTTATACGCTTACATACTTACATATTTATTTCATCTTTTTTTAAAATGATTTGGTTCCCTTTTTATTTGTTTTCGTAATTTACATGTTATTTTTTATTATTTATTTTGTAAATAAATTTTAATTTTTTTCATTTTCTCCAAAAATAAAAAAGCAATTTCAAATTTTAGCTACCAGAAAAATTACTAAACTGTCAAGAACTAGAACAAAATATTTTTTAGCGCAATCATTATTCTATTGCATTTAATCATACCTTAATTAATAATAATATATTATGGTTAAATATTTTATATTATTTTTAATAATTTATAAAATTTTGACTGTGGTTGAAATTTTTTTTAAGTTACAACCAACCATGTTGCTTTGTTTGTGCGCAGTAACCATGTAATCGTTAAAAGTTAACTAAAAATTTTAATCGTGACTAAAGTTTTGGTGAAAACAACTAAAATTGGTTCTCCGCAAGTATACATTGTTACAAAGAACATAATATGGTTATTGTGACCATAGCACTACCATGTCTTTTTTTTGCGTGTATAGGGATTCTGATACACTATAGGTTTCTTGTATTTCTTACACTGCGGCTCCATCAGGCTATGCTTCTTGATCCTATGATCCCGTATTCACTAAACATTAACAAGCCATTCACGCTACGCTACTGTATAACTCCGACGAGACATAAGCTACTTACTCGATGCCTTGTTAAATAATATAAGTCTTCCATAAGCCAATTGCAACAACATTCTTCTGACGTACACTGGTATTATGCTGTTACTTTCTTGCGCCAACAGCTATAGTTCTTTATCCTTTAATTCTAATGGCCATCTTGAAAATTATCTGCCACTCTACTATTAAGACGTCTCTACAATATTATCTGATTGCAGATAATTTAGTAAAGACGTCTTCACACAATAATTTTCTGTCTTTTCTTTTCCGGGAGGTTTGTATTGCTGCTTCTTAACTTTCCATTGACTTATACAGTTATGGTGGACTCAAGCTTATGATCTTCTGTATTACAGCACGCAACTCTGCCAACGCAGCCATTGAGATTGCTCAACATTTTTCAGCTAATGTAATGTAATGTTACTGATTCACCACTGATTTTCACCACGCATATGCGCAAAATAACAACAGGTGTTGCCAGATCTTATTTTCGTAACAATATGTTCAGCAAATTTAAGGCTTTTATGTATAAGATTAGCCCTTCACATATAAACTAAGGAAGATAATTTCAAACATAAAAAACAAATTTTAATTATAAATATCTAAATAAAAATAAGACCTTTAGAGATGCATCCGTTATTATTTCAAACTAACTTACTTTTAAATAGCAGCAACTTTTTATAATTTTAATAATAAAAACATTTATTCACACTTTCTATAAAACATCATTATTTCTGTGATAAACCCTTACATTATTATCAACCAGATTTTCTAAATACTTTCACACTATTAAAATTTTTAAACTCAAACCAACAAGGACTAAATTAAAAAGAGATAATAAATATTACGTCCACTAGTCATTCATTGAATGACTGTATGTTAGCCAATGACTTGCTGATGGATATGAATGATTTCCATTTAAAACTTTTTGCAACTTCATAGAAAATAATATAAAACTTCTCTCAACTAATTAAACAAGTAACATACAACACAATAGAAAAAAAAAACTTAAAAAATTTTTCATAAAATTTCATTTCGTTTTAACTCACATTGCTGTTATTTTGTCATCATCATTATAATTACGATTATTATCTGTAACTTTAGAAGCAGCAGCAACACCATTTTAAATTCAAATGTTAAAGAACAATGTCAGTCATTATACCGCAAATATACTTAAAAGAGTAAGTAACGTGAAACTTTTCACTCCAATCAAAGTTGTACTTGTGACACATGGGTTATTCAAAGTGGTTAAGAGAAGAGCACAAATCGGTTGAATATGATATAACTAGTATGATTTACAGTGAAAGAGGAAACATTAGTTAAACATATAGTGAAAGAAAAAATAAATATTAGAGGGAATAAACAATAGTGTTTTAAAAAAGTAAAAGCAACTCATATAAAAATATATTTTATTTTACCAGCTGCCTACAAACTTCTTTAATGATATTGACAAAATCAATCACTTCAGGCACTTGCAGCTCAATTCAGAATAAAATTAACATAGATAAAGTTATAGCAACTAAAGGGTAATGTTGAAACGATTAGAACACAGTCAATCTTATTGGAGCTTTACTCTTAAAGTCTTATTTTAATTTAGCGCTAATTTACACTATAGATTCTTGAAACAAGCATGACATTTTTTTTTTTGATGAAGAAGAAAAAGAGTTAAGAAATATGGCATAGCATACATTTTTAGGGGACGTTATTGCTGCTTATGTTTTGTTTAAAATAACGCATATCGCTGCGACTTAAAAAGACAATTGGAAAAAAGTGGCTTAAAAAATTGGCATGGTATAGATGTGGACTTAATAATTTCACTAGTTATCAGTGTTGGTGGTATGGTCTCTGTAATAATTTTTAAACTTAACTAATAACAGTTATATTAACTCTCTTTAGTTTTATACGTTACATGGATACAAGACAAATAGATTCTAAACTTCATTTATAAAATGGGTATCCTCGAACGGTAGCAAACTCAATAGTGGCCATCTTTAATAACAAAATATAACCTTATTTATTTTCCGTGTGAAGGCCGTCGTTGCTATTAAATGTGCTCAGGTGGTAGATAGGGGAATAGTCTGTAAAAATAAAACCCACAAACGAAAGTTGGTCGCTGCACGCAAAGAAAAAACATGGTTGAGTTAACCATAACCTAAGAGCAACATATTATGGTTTTATTATGTGGTTGTTAGCAAAACATAGCATTGTTACATTTAATAATAATATAGCTGGTCTTGCAACTATATTATTTTATAGCATAACAATAACATGGTAAAATCTAAAAATAATTATGTTCAAATATAATTATAAAATGTTTAGATTAAAATATGGTGATATGGCTGAAAGTGTCATGTTATATAATTACATTATAATATTTTTTGTGCGCAGTAACTTTATAATGGTCAAATAATAACAGAAAAATGTATATCGTGACTGAAGTATTGTTGAAAACAACTATAATTTGTTCTCCGCAACTATACAATGTTGCAAAGAATATCATATGGTTATTATGACCATATCGCGATCATTTTTTTTCTCTGCGTGTAGACTTGAAATTCTTATCCACAGGACAAACGCACACTAGATAAAGCAGTTATGTAAAACGCGCTTTTTCCTACTGTAACCAATTACTATAAGCATTTAAAGGACTTCGATCTAAGGATCTGCACCTAAAAAAATGCTGCCAAAATATATACCAGTGACAATTCTGCCATCAAGCTGGTGAATTGGCGTGAGCCAGTGAGGTTTATAAACCTCATTTGTGTTCATAACCTGACAAAGGCTCAACTTCATTAGGAGTGTCTTTACGGCCAAAAAGGGGAGAGTAAGTTAGCCCTTCACTAAGATGTGACAGACAACAGTGTGTTTCTGATTTCCTTTGTCATGGCTTGGAACATAAAAATTAGTAGTACCAACTTTTCGCACTACAATATTCTTTTAGCGATAATTAAGAAGCCAGGATTTAAATACCAGAAACCATTTCACAACTATCTGTCTCCATCGACACTTAAATGATACAAAAGATTTGTTCTGTTATTGTCTGGACAAGCCAAGGGGCCAGCGTTGACTTGAAGATTACTTGTCCCAGCTAAGAAGCGTACATGAATAAGTGTTGCCCTTAAAGCACATATCAAGGCACAGAAAAAATTGGATGCCTACACACTCTACATAAACAGCATAATTAAAACAGCATTTTAGTTCTTTTTCACAGCCACTTTCGGCCATTAACTGATAAGTACATATAAAAGTTCGGTGCTGTAAGATCTACCTATAACCCTAAGTGATGGTGTGTATGAAAAAGGCCTCTCCACAGCTTATAGTAAAATAAAAAGTAAATCTTTCAAAAATTACTCTTATTCAACGTTAAGCATGTCTGACCAAGGATAGCTTACGACCCTGCCTATCGTATTAATGTTTGCTAGAGCGCTCTATTTTACACAATCATTCAAAAAGGAAAAATTAATAAAAAAAAATATGACACCAGCCAAGTCCATCCACAGAAAAATAATACCTTTATAGCACATTCCATAGTATTAGCAGAATTTAAAAGATAGACACTTAAATACCATCGTAGTATGCTGGTCCTTGTCAGTTGAAATTGTATAGATTTCCTTAAGATATTTGAAAATTTGTGTAACTGAATGAGAATTTTAAGTTTTTTCTCTTAAGCTTAAGCCTTGCGGCCGTAACTTATTCAGAGGACAGAACAATATATGGTTGATTGAGATAAAGAGCTACAAATAACGATATCATTTAAAACATATACGAAATATTCCTGATTGTGATTAAACTGAACACTGATTTGAAATAAAATAAAAAAATAATAATAAAATTTTTAAACGAGATTCGGCATTACTATTTATAATAAAACAGTTTAAAAATGTATTCTAAATAAGATTTTTTTTAGTGTTATTTTTTAATAAGTAATTTTTTCCTTAATTTGTTTTCTTCAATCGCTTTAATTAAAAATTATGTTGAAGCAGTATTTTTCTATTAATGAACTTCTCTTTCTTCTTATTCATTATACATAATAATTTCCTTAAGCCATCCATGAAAGACAGACTATGTTCAATAAATTTATCACTTTACATTAACGAAATCGACACACATTCATCATAATTACTACTTGAATAGTAAATTGCAAATCAGGAAAAAATATTAATTGATTTAGAGAATACACTGATTATAATTATCTCGACTTACTTTTCTTTCGTTTTCTTCTTTTACCACTCTGAATACTGCCACTAACTTAAGGGTAATTTAATCGATTAATGTAGCAAAAATAGAGCATACAACAGGGCGCAAAAATATGTTACTTTATGTTGATTATTAATAAATTGCTATAGTTTTCTTTATTAGCGGACACATAATACCACTTAATACATAAAATCATCAATGCTTCAATTTTTTATATATATTTTTTTTACATTACTTTTCATCATTATGGCAAGTAAATGAATATTGTAATCGTTCTTTTTTCGCTTGCTTGCTTGAGTGGGAACACAAAACATAAATGGAAATATTATAACAATTATAAAGTAATTGAGAGATACATAATAGTGTTTTTGTGTCCTCTTTATATTAATTTGTAATTAAAAGGATCTTCTGGTCATGTCTCTGTATATGTTGTGTCATTTTGATTGAAAGGAATTTGGGCCATTAGTAATTAAATATTGAAAATACAGTTTTGTAAATATATTTAATGGAATATTAAATGACTGCAGGATGGCACAGTAGAAGTGTTTATTATTGGCCCGTAGTTAAATATATTAAATAAAAGATCGTTTTGTATATTAAAAGGAAATTGTCAAGGTTGACCAAACTTTGACAAAGAAAACAAAAAAGATTAAAAATATTTTCCAGTAAAAATCTTTAATGGGAATTTATTTTTTGCACACAGCTGCTTTCCTATAATAATGAAATAAATATTGAGTCCATTTATACGGCGTTTCTGATCCCGTTCTAATGGGCAAACTCAAATCAACTACTTTTTCATCGTCACAGTAAGCGATGATTGACTTTAATAAAATGTTTTAACATTTAAAACTCATTTATAAAATTTTTTTCATAATTCATTCGGGTTGAGCAGTAAATTGCTGCCACACGCAAATTGTGTTCCTGTAGGGAAATACCTTTTATTTTATACCTTCAGAATTTGGTCATCCCTCCAATTGGCCATTTGATAAACTTAATTAGCACGGCGCCTAAGAAATTTTGAAGCAAAAGTAATTTGCGTTTACACATAAAAACAATATGACCATGGCATCATTTCAACTTCTCATGATTCACTTCAATACAACACCAGAGTGGTAAGTTTGAAGAATAATACATCATTTTCGGACCACATTTACTGTTACTGATAATGTGCATTCCGTGAGAAAACGATCAGTGAGCACTAAAGAAGCTGTAGCTGCTGTACAGGAAGACATTGAAGATAATCTTAATCAATCAATTCGTCGCCGTTCTCAGTAACTGGAGTTGTGTCCTTTTACTTTATAAAAGAATTTACGAAAGAATCTAGCCTTGACAGCTTTCAAGATTCGACTTGTGCAGGAACTTAAGAAAGGATTATCGTATGCGTAGCTGATTCGAAAAATGGGCTGACGCACAAATTGACAACACAAACACCAAAGGAGTGTCAAAAATCTTCTGAAAAATTTAAAAACTTAAATCGTTTTGGATCCTCTCCTACTACACTACAATCTAGATCTGCTAATACAAAATGCGGCAGATGCCCCTGGAAAGGGCATTCTAGCATATATACATATATGTCATATTTTTCCTGACAAATGGGAAAAAGTAATTGAGCATGCTTCACGTTCCCTCACTCCTGTTCACTACTCACAAATTGAAAAAGAAGCGTTAGGTTTGGTATACGCTGAAAAAAAAAAATTCCAAAGATACAACAATTGCTTGCAGAACTTTTAAAGAAAACTGTACAGCAGCTTTTATTGATCACTTTAATCAAAGCACTGTTACTTACAATATGATAAAGCAAGCAATACAAAAATGTCCAGTACTTCAAACAGTCATAAAGTCGCTTAAGCATAGTTGAAAATCAAACCAAAATACAAAACTGACTCTATATTATTTTCGGTTTTTCCTAATTAAAGAGGGAAAATGTTGAAGACACTTGCAAAATAAACCACTTGTCATAAATAATCACGATAGCGTTGAAATATTGTCAATCGAAATGCATAAAAATCATTTATTATTCCTGTCTTCTTACTTCAAATAAATAGAAACTTTGTTTAAATATTTTTTATAAAAAAAGTTTTAATTTTCAAAAACCCCATCATGTTCCAAGTCTTATTATGATTTAAACTTGTGTCACTATATAAAAAATAAAAATTAATTATAAATTATATTACTTTAAATATAATTGAGATTAAAAATATAATTGCTGTTATTAACTTTATTCTGTTTAGTTATATTGTCTAAAAACTTTTAAAACAACTGAACATAAAAATTCTTATAATAATAACAAATACACAAAAACAAAAAACAAATTTCTAGACTTAAAAATTATTTCTAAATATTTTTGTGACACTTTTGTCTTTATCAGCTTTAAACTATTTTATTAGGACTTGAAAACAATTGAGATTTTAGAGATATTAAGGTGATGTTTTTTATTACTGGCGCTGATTAAAAGAGTGGGAGAAAAAGGTTGAGTAAAAAAAAGGGGGAAAGCTAGCAGCAATTAAATAATTTTACAAAACAAATTAAAAAAAATATTAAAAAAATGTTCATAATAATTCAGGTATAAGAACTACTTAGTGTGATTTTAAGTGACCTCCTCACAAAATTTTGTTCAAATCCATCCAGTAGTTTTTACGTTATTCTAACCCAGACAGACAGACAGACAAAAATTCCAAAAATAGGTGTTTTGTACTTCATATCGATTACTAACATCAAAATTTTTAAATAATATTTCAAGTACCAAAATTACCCCGTTATAGTTCTATTATGTGTAAAGATAACCTTTTCTGTTGGCTTAAATCAGTTTTTGTGAAGTCTTTGGGATCCTATTTTAAAAGAAGAAAAAGCTGCTAAGAACTTTCAAACTTAAATCGCGTACTTGTGCCATCAGAACTATGCAAGTGTGTTTACACCTAAATATTCCACTGGCGGAATATTTTTCCGATAGAAACACAAATTATTCGCCATCTGTAATTTTTTTAGGTTTTATTTTTCCATTAATTCAGTTTCTTTTAAAAATCGTTTATATAACAGCTGACTTACGATATATTTTTTTTGTTTACGAAGGTTCTGTATGGAAATAGAAACTACTGACACAATTGCTTTTATAAAAATGTTGTGAAAAATCGCATCAATCCAATACTGACTATCAATTTCGCTAAATGCAAACGAACACTTCGTTCTCGTAGTTGTATTGTTCGCATTTTATGAAATCGGCAGTTACTAAGTCCGATTCCCTATTTCATACATAGAGTTTAATCGGTGTAGCTCTCAAGGCGATGAAGTGGACTTTGTCTCAAGTGGATGCTGCGCTTTAACTAAATTTAATCACCAAACTGCTTTCTTTGATTTTACGAGATGTTTTGCATCGCAGCCAGAACAAAACTTATTTTAAATTGTTTTTTAGCAAAGGACACATATTATTCGTCAAAGGGATATAACCCCTTTTGGGACGGAGTTTTACTTTGAGAAGTAAAAAATATGTATGGTAGAAATTTTTTACATATTTTAAAAGGTGTGAAAAATATTATGTTCTGCATATTTAGAACTCCTGAATTCATACTTTTATCCTTGGTCATGTAATTATAAACAGTATTTTTAGCGGGACATAAGATTACAATAGGCATATTTTATGGGACGTAAAAATCCAATCATTGCGGACACAGCTACAACGCTTCTTTTGCTGTACTGGCAAAAGAAACCAGAAATTCCTACGAGGATAATTTTCGCTTCTAAGATTCGGTCCATGAATTTCAACATTTTTTTCCACAATTTTTGAGACTTGCTGTTGAGTCATAAACCGCCGTCTCGTGGTCCGCCGAGTCGTCTCTTCCCATCATTCTGTTATACTGTTATACTTTCAGCACATATATTATTTATAGTTAATAAGGAAGATTCGGTGTCGTCGGAGTTTTTATTCAAATATTTATTTCCAAAATCCTCAAAGTCATCACCAGAGTCGGAATTTTCGCTCACAATACGCTTAAAGTCCTCACGAGTAAGCTTCCTCAAATCTAAATTGGGACAATAAATCCTACATAAACAACGTATTTAGACAATTGATCTCACGTTGCAAGCGTATAGGGACGATATATCCAAATTTGATCAAACACCACTAAATAAATTACTTTATCAAAAACTTTTTAATAAAAAACAAAAGAGTTACAGTAAATTGCACCATTTTTACAACTGGTTAAAAATGGAATGAAGGGTTTCTGTTAAAGTTTTAGTTGCTAAAGACACATTGCGGTACCTTCGTATGTCTTAGTATTCAAGAGCACACCTTATATTAATAAACATATTTAATTCATCTAGAAATTATTTATATTCAGAGTATCACAATATAAAATTGAAGACACGTTCATGATTTTAATTCTAGAGATAATGAGGGGTCAAACGATGTATGTATGATTTAAGACTTCTGTGTCTCTATAAAAGTTTTCATAATGATAAGAATGAAGAATAAGAAATAATTTAATAAACAATGTCTTAGAAAGAAAGCCATCTTCTAGGTGATAAAGACGACACATACCGTTTTGTACGTTATTAAGTATAAAAACCATCACCGCAAAATTCTATGGTATATTGTGCAAAAATAACTATTATTATAAAAAGTAGATCCAACTTCATAAATTATGTATGAATGTATTATATATATGTATGTATTCATGTTTGTGTGTTTACACTTAAGCATGTTAATGTATATGTTCAACATCAGTAAATTTATACTTCTTTAAATGTGTCTGTTATTTAAGATGTTCTTCATGAGGTTGAATCTTTTAATACACAAGAAGGTTATTAACTTTGTAATTATAACATTTAGCAGCCATCTAAGTAGGCAAATGAATTAGATACTGGAATATCCATAAGTCTCAATGTACAGTGCAGAGCAAAAGTAGTGAATAATAAAAGAGAATTGAATATGAAATTGACGAATAGTTAAAACAATTTTGTTTCCAAAACTGGATACATGAAAACTAATAATAACTTTCTTCTTTCACTGCAGCAGGATTGACCTTAATTATGGTAAACCAGATTTTTAAATAACTGTTGAACATTAAAAGTGGCTACAGTAAGCGTAACTAAACTATTCAACTTTTAAAAAGCCTGTAGAGTAGTCACTTAACACCTTAACGTTGAAATTGGGGTTTACCTCAAGAAAGCCCAAATTTTTTACTACTATACTACAGAAAACTTTATCTATTTTAATTGCAGCTACGCACAGAGACGTGAAATACAAAAAAATGGAATAAAACTCTGAAACTTCTACACTATTTACCTGATTTTCATGAAACAAACTGCGAGATATACAGGAGTACAAAATTTTTACGTTTACTACATTTGGATACACCCTTGAAATGTGTATCCGAATAAGGTGTTGGTATGATTTCAACTATTCGCTTTAATATATTTCGTGAAGCACCTGCTAATACATCTGCAATCTTAAACGCTTCCGTTTTTAACCGACTTCAAAAAAAAAAAAAAAAATAAGGAGGTTATGAATTCGACTGAAAGTTGCTTTTTTTATGTTTGTGCCTGCCAGTCATTTCAGAACAGGTTTTGAAAATTTTTTGTAACTTGATAGATTATACTTACAGATTGGTCCCGTTGTAAAAAGAGTTCACAATCTTAAAAATTAAAGGGTGTCCCCATACAACATACATATTTTTTAAGTTTAAAAATGACAGTGTACTACTATAGCTCCCAATAGCAAAAACTAATGCAAAAATATATCTTAAAACTAAAGGGTGTCCCCATATGCTACATAAATTGACCTGTATGGGCATATCTTTTAAACCATTATAGACAAACGGTTGACAATTGGACAGAATGTCGACAACTATGAACGTTATAATAACAAGTATAAAAATTTTTAGTTAAAGGGTGTCCCAATAGTTTGATAAATGTGGTCTACCTTTTAAATCGTTAGACAGACAGCTGAGATTTCAAGGCGCCTGTATTGATAACTCCGCTATCAAAACAAGTATAAAGGGTGTCCCTATAGTTCATGTTATTTGATGTATGTGGCCGAATTTTTGAACTGTTATAGACAGAACGCTGAAAATTACAAGGGACCTATATTGCTTAGTTCGCTAAAGAAACAAGTTTGTAATTTTTAATAAAAAATTAAAGGGTGTTCCCAAAATTAATGTAATTTGACCTATACACGGCCGCATTTTTTGAACTGTTATATACAAACACTTGAAATTTAGACAGTATGTCCACTACTTTGTTTGGTAAAGTAAGAAGTATAAATATTTTAAATTATAAATTAAAGGGTGTCCTAATAGCTGAGGCAATTTGATATATGTGGCTAAACTGTTGAACCATTATAGACAGACGGTTGAAATTTACAACGAATCTGATTACTAAGTCTACTACAACAGCAAGTATATAATTTGAATTTGGAAATTAAAGGGTGCCCCTATAGTTGCTCTAATTTGATGTATATTACCAAACTATTGAACAGTTGAACAAGTATAAAGTTTGGAGATAGAATATAAAGGCGTCACAATAATTAATGTAATTTGATGTATGTGGCCATACTCTTGAACTCTTATAGGCCGACAAATGAAATCTGTTTTGAAGTCGGTTTTGTTTTGCATAAATTATTTATTTTAAAATTTAAAAAGCTATAAATATACCGCTAAAAACAAAAAAGGTCAAAAGTTAAATTTTGCGAATAAAATTTTACCTTAAATATCCCCGAACATATAAAAGGTATTAAAACGAATTTTCATCGCATTAAAGACCAATATGAACCTAACTAAGATCAATTAAAAATTGGTAAACAATAAATTAAAATATTATTTGTCGTTTAGATAAAAAATTTTCTTCCTATTAATGCCAGGATGTCTAGAAATTTTGGCCAATTACTGAAAATCAATCGTTCTAAAATAATTGATGATAAAAAGCATGAAAATCCACGTGAAATTTTTTTTACAGTCTCGATATTTAAATTTTTGTTAAAAATTGCCCATATTCGAATAATGCTGACTGAAGGGTGCTTCAACAGATTTCCATAAAAAGATATAATACAGATTACCTAAGGCTTCATCTTAAAGAAAAAGTTTAAAAATTTATGAATTTATTTAAAACTTTTAGTTTTTTCTCAATCAAGATTTAAATCGTGGATCTTACAAATGAATTAAAATATAGTTATTTTCTATTTTCGGCTTTTCGCTCATAAAATATACAATATATTTTATACATTTTTGAAAGAAAATTATTTACAAATGTATGCGCATATTTTCCAAAGAAAACAAGAAAAATTAGACTCTAACAGAATGAAATGCAGCATTTTCTGAACCGTCATACCCTTCATCAGGATTCTTCGCATCTATATACCTTATGTTGTATACATTGTAAACATCATCTATTTAACCAACTAATTTTAATATTAATTTCGTTAGACGTAGTCCACACACAACTTAAAGCATTTCTTTCTCGTTCTTTCTGTAACTCGTCTTGTACATTTGTTTTTGCTTCGTACTAATCTTCGGTATATCCACGAAATGCAAACGTTAAAAATCTATTTAAAAAATTAAAGTACTTTTTGAACAAAATTTCACACTTTTTTTATATCAAACATTTTTTTTTTAATTTTGATATTCTTTTTATATTGACCGGTTCTCTGAACGTTAATAGTTCAAATCTAGGTTATCCGCTTTACAATACATTGCAATCACTCAACTTTACTAACACTTTTAACATATTTTATATCTTTTTTTTTTTTTTTTGTAACCGTGCTACATTCTTTAGGAAAGGGATAGATGAGAGAGAAGACAGGTGGTGAAAGGAGATAGATATAGCCATTTTATTAATTATTTTACTTCGCCGGCGAATATGCTATGAAGAAGTACCGACGAAGGAGGCTGCATGTTTTTATGTTAATTCTGATTATGTATTTATACCATTAAACAGAAAAAAACATTTTATAATTTTTGACTGCCGCAAGGGTTGAACCCAGGGCAGCCAGATTTGTAGTCAACGTGCTTACCACCTAGACTACAGCAGCCCCTACTACTCTATTTCGTTATTGATTTGAATTTCGTTAAAGGGTCACAAAAAACATTATCATAAACCAAAGTACCTAAAGGGTATTTTTTATAGATGTATGGAAATTTAAGTTAGCAACACTTTTTTAACTGCCGGCCTTATTGTTAGCGTTTAAGTAATTTATGTTTAGTTTTGTTTCGCATTTAAATATGAATAGATTGATGTCTAAACAAAGCTGAGAAATTATGTAAACTTATTTTGAAAATCATTATTCTGTTCGAAATATGGTCAATAAAATAGCTTATCACGGCAATTAAATCGAATAACCATGGAACGTTTTTGCAACGCGTTAACTGTAGGTTATAATACTTATCCACAGAGATGCCATACAGTGCTTATAGAAGAAGTCATTGCTGCTGTAGTGCCTAGTATAGAGGAAGACCCGAATTAAGCTATCCGCCATCGTGCACAGCAATTGTATATGTGTCCATCCACTTTATAGAACATTGTGCGGGAAGATCTTGGTTTGCGTGCTTCTAAAATGCAACTCGTGGAGCAACTGAAGAACCACGGTCACACAGGGAGGCGTAATTTTGTTGCATGAGCCCAAAACAAAATTAGCGTTGATCTTGCTTTTCACAAGCCAATTTTTCTTGGCGGTTAAGCTCACCTTTGGTTAATTGGATACGTCAGTAAGCAAAACTGCCGTATTTCAAGTGATGATAAATCTCAAGTATTTGTTAAGCCATTATAACATCGAGAAAATCTGACTGCTTTATAGGCTGGTGGAATCATTAGTCCATATTTTTTTAAAAACGTTAAACTCAATGGTGACCGCTAAAAAGCCATAATTACTAACTTTTTCTTTTGTCAACTGAACATTCATCATGTACAATAGTTGTTCATTCAACAAGACAGCACAATATGTCACATAGCTCGTGCCATAATTGACTTATTAAAAGAAACGTGTGGTGACTGTATATTTTCGAACCCCGCAGCCATTTCAAGGCTTCCAAGCTGGTGCGATTAAATGACGCTAGTCTACACTGTCAAGACCCAAAGGATTGGCAATTTGGAAGACAACATTTGCCAGGTTATTGTCAATATACGGCCACAAATGTTTGAAAACCTAATCGATAATTGGACCTCCGGATTGAAATACGTCTGAGCCAGTCGTGGTGTTTATATGCCAAAAGTACTACTTCGATAATTATGCCAGAAATTTATCTTTTAAATAAAGTAAACTGCACGGCAATTTATGTTTTTCTTATCCCATAGCAAAGTTCTGCACGTCTTTGAAAAAACACCCTTTATCACATACAAGCTGCAATACAATATTTTACGTAAATAGGTATCACAAAGCACAGGTGAAAATGAAAGGAATCATATTATTTGTAATATAAAAATATTTGATACTCGCAAAATAAATAAGACAAAATCGATACATATTTATGTATGTATAAATGTTACTTGTAATTTTCTTTATTTTTACATAGAAATACAGAATATAAAAAAAATCTATACGTTTTATATATTGAGGGATTTAATGGCTTAGGGAATTGTGATACATTTTATTAAAGTCAAATTTTGTATTCATTATATTTTGAAGTCTTATGAAATTCCATTATGAAATTAAATTTGCATGTTTATTATAGTAATTGCAATTTACTGGAGCAAAATCCATATACGACTGGTATTTGATTTTGTTTGTTTTGCACTTTCTATGATTAAATTTTTATTAGGATTTTTATTTTAACATTATTCGTGCTGACACATATTGTATATTTTTTTAATTAGAATACAGACTATTTTACTTTCGCTCTCCTGTTCTTTGTAAATTGTGTGCTGAATCTATTTGGTACCTGTTGTGTATAACTCTATATGAAAAAGGAAGAAAGAAAAAATTATTAAAACAACGTGAATATACCCCGTGGTTCTTTTATAAAAACAAGAGCCAAAACTGCTTTTATGTAGATATAAGCAGTAAGTGTTAACAATATGAAAAAATTGGTCGCAAGCGGTCATAACAATACAATCATATTATGAGCAACACAATCATATTATGAAAAAACACAATCATAATATTATTACTTTTAACCATTATATTACCTGTACTTATACTAATATGGTTAATACGTTTCAAAAGAAAGGTATTTTTTGGGAATAAGAAAAATGTTTAATTTCCATTAATTATCATATTAATAATAAATGATTTATAAGTCATTTAAAAAATATATATATAAAATTATAAAAAAATTCCATGCGAGTTTTTTCACTTTTCCCTTTTCTACAATTATAAATTTTTTCCCCTTATGATTGACTACAGAAAATGAAAAAAAATCGGGGGAAAAATAGGTATTATAAATTATAAAATTAAATTATATGAGAATAAACAAAAAAAAACTCTTCAAATAACGATGATGCCACTTTTTTATAATTAAATTCGCACGGAATTCATAGTTGGAAAAATCTTTTCTCGAGAAAAATTTTTTCCGTGGGAAAGAAATTCCGTGTGAATATTCATAATTGGGCTGAATATTCTTTCTTGGGGAATTTACAGAAAACCCATGACTTTGAGCATGTTTATCAGTTTAGCTCAAGGAAATGTTCTTGATACTCTTAATTGATCTTATCATCTGTAGTTCAATTCTATAACTTTAAACGATACGACAATAGTTATATTTGTCGACATTTTCTGTTGTTTGCAATAACGGTTAAAGGATTCACTAACTTCAGCTTAACGATAATAGACACAAATTCAAGTTGAGTGGCATATCCGTCAACAGGTATACGAAAAACAAAAAAAAGGGAACAGTAAAAGTATGTGCATTCAAGCGAGTATCTGTGTATAAATGTACATAAACGCATGTTGTGCGTCGTTTATTTTATCGACAGATTAAACAGGCCAAAAACTATAGTTGCTTTTTTAACTACAAGGAGCTTCTTTTAAGCTACAGCGAATATTGTTAAAAGTATTACTGAATAGCAAAATTGAAAGTTTTGTTGTTAACTTTATTTAACAAACCGATAATCGTTAAAAAGTGTAGTGGATTGGACTATTGATCTTGTCTTATCGCTAGTAACAAAAGGTTATATTCGCATCAGAAAGTGGACAAGAATGCATTTAAATTGGGATTCAAATTATTCCACTAAAATAATTTAATAATTTATAAATTTTTAATTGAAATGATAGGGTTAGATGATTCTATTAAAAATGCATTCATTTTAAGACTAAAATGTCTCTGTTGGCCTTAATAATAAAATTAATCAATTTCATATTAAAATTAAATGTTTAATTGTGTGAATAAAATATTTCATTGACAGTTGGATACCAAATTATTTAATTAAAAAATTAATTGAATCGATTATATATTTAATTAAAAAAAAAAACACTTTAAAAATAATTAGACTTTAATCAAAAAACAAATGAAACCTTTAACAGAAGCAAGAAGTTTTAACTGTGAATATTATATTGATTGGCCTTCATGGTCGCCTGATCTATTTAACTGCTTCAGACTTGTTTTTGTGGGAATGTCTGAAATCAAGGTTTATGCAAAAACGAACCAGAAACGCTTAAGCAACTATAACAAAATATGCGTGATGGAATTAAATAAATATCGCGTGAATGGTGTGAGAATGTAATGAAAAATGTGCTTAAAAGGGCTCGCATTTGTGAGGCTTATTTTTGACACTTAATAAACATTTATGAACTAGATGAACCCGGTGTGCTTCGCTACCCCCCTCGTTATTAAATAAAATTAAAAAAGCGAGGCCACGCCCCTTTGTCCACTCCCAACTTAATATAGTCAAGAATATCCTATTGCGAAAATTTAATGACGATTGGTCCAGTAGTTAAGACTATATTACGATTTTTAATTTTTCTAAAAAGGGGCGGGGTCCCACCCACTTTTCTCCTGGTACGTATTCCTTATTATGCCAATACCAGATGTACCAAATATCGTCGACGTAGGTCAAAAAATGGCCAAAATATGGCGATTTAAATTTTTTGGTTATATGGGCTGTGCCACGCCCGTTTGTCAACTCCCAACTTTATATAGTCAAGAATATTAAATTAGTATACCTTTTCGGCTGACACCCGTTATATTCATGCAATTCAACCATAATATGTGGCTTCTATCTTATAAAATGAATAGCGTAGTCATGTTTTACCAGCGCTTGTGAGCACTGACAGTTTAAAGTTGCCATACTTCTTGCAATACAAACTTTAACTGCGAGTTTAAGTCGCCTAATTTGAAGCAATATTCGTTTACCAGAATACGTATTACACTTACTGCACAAATGACATTCAATTTTATTAAATTTACTCATAAGACCTGATGTTATAATACTGCTTGAATTATTAAAGTGATTTTATTTTTCGCTAGTGAACTGCAGGGTATGTGGTGAATAGTTTTTGTATATTATTTTTTTTTTTTTTTGTTTGATAACTCAGGAAGAGAGGTGACATTCTATGTTATCTCTATTAAAACGTAAGTAAACATTTCACTTTTTTCCAATATTTATTCTTTTACTTTAGTTCAGAAATTTTTTGTATATTTTAAATATTAGAATTAAAATAATTTAATGGTTGTTTATTTATACGAGGTCACTGATTTTGACTCTTAAGTTAATCTAATTTGAAAAGCTTTAGTTTTCTGAAACCATTTGCGTCTTTTATGTTAAAATTGAAATATTTTATTATTCATTTCTGTGATGGTGATTTTTACACAAGGAGTCTATTTATATTTGCTGTCTCTACAAAGGTGCCTTTCAAAATTAATTCTAAAATTTTTGCCATATCTTCCTTAAGAAAAGTCGTATATTAAAAGCGTTTTGGTTTTTTGTTGAAAACAAATAAGTGGTTTCGAGTACTTAATGTTCCAATCGCTAATTATTACGATGACTTCTATTTCTTCCTTTTGAATAAGCGTAATATAAAAATTCGGAACGGAATGAGCTTAAGGCCTGGGTAGCTAAAATGTTTCTTGTTGACCGATTTTTAGTCGTTCGTAAACAGTTGAAATCATCAGAGGATTTTAAAAAAGAAGACATAGCGGCAAAGCACTATGAGCTATTTGCTTTTGAGACATCATCCCACAAACAGTGTTGCGGATGCATTTTAATTTGCTAGACTTCGCGACGATTGCATCTTGAACCTCTTTATATACAAAGTTATCACTGATTATTTTATTTTACTACTGATTAATTTGTTATTTTTTTAGGTGTTATCTCATGTAGAGATAAAAAATTTTTAAATTATTTTCTTATATTTTATTGTCTTTTGGGTGTAACATTATTTTTCTCGAGGCATAATCCTTCGATGAGAGCTACATGTATGAAAAAATTCAACATTATCTATAAAGTAGGCTCCTAGTGTCCATAATATATATTTTTTTACTCTTTTGAAATCAAACTCTAAGACTACATTTACGTCATTAAATTGTTTTTATGGCAAAAGTGCATTGTAAAAAAAGCTACGAAAAAATTTCGTCGTGTGAATTTAGTGCCAAATTCTCATCATATTTAACGATTTTATTTCACCTAGTTTGGCGTTAAAACGCCAGATCTGACAACACTTGTTGCGGAAGTATTTCAATGATTTAAAACAATTTTTATAGAGCATTTTGCAAACTTACAGCAGCGATAACATAAAGATATAAAAATTAATGTAAGTTTTTTTTTTATCACGTTTTACAAAACAATAATAATAATGTAGATTTTATGAGAAAATTTTATTACTCGTATCAAAGGCATAAAATAAAAATCAGTATACAAAATAAATATAAGTTTTTGAAGAAAAGAGAGGGAACATCAGTATTCTTAATATCTTGTATACTATAGACAATAAAATTTAATGCTGATAATTTATTCGAAAAACATAATTTATTGCACGGTGTATTTAAAAGGCTTCTCTGATGGTGACTTTATTTATTCGAAGGTTTTTCTTATGGGAAAGACTTGACTTTTGACACATAGGACACTAAAATTTTAACCAAACGGGACAGGCATGGATGGGTATGTATGTCAAGATCCATCTGAAACTACTAAAAGTGCAGAAATTTCATTTCGTATTTTCTGACGTCAGAAAGGAAAGGAAAATGTGTTTAATTTAAAAATTATGTCCACCGGTATTTGAGCGCTGATTGCTTTTCAGCTATTTCAGAATATATTTCTTACTAAAAGCAATCAAACTAGATTAAGGATATTTTATAACTAAATAAATGAAAAGAATAAAAGGATACAAAAACCTGCTACTTCATACTGCTTCATTTTGTTTGCTTCAGCAAATGCCATAAAAGCGCAAAGCTTATGATATACGATTTGTTGGTCGACTCATTGTAGTGCAGACTTGAACAAGGCGCTAAAGATTTCTTGTAAAAAGGCTTTAATAAATAGGAGATCGATTTTCACATTATTTTTCATTCATAGATTTATTATTTATTGAAATATATTTGGAGTTTCTGATATCCAATTAGTGATGGGGGGCAAATTGATTGCCCGCTAATTTTACTTTTTGTTAAAGAAGACAAGCATGCGAAAAAGTTCGCTCGTAGTCAGTCGTAGTCATTTGCTTCCTTTTTTGCATTAAACTGTCTTCCTTCTTTGTTCAATTCTAAGAAATTAAATTTCTTTCGTTCAAAAATAACTAAAATTTCAATTTCCTAAGAAAAACTTCTAAATATCTAAAACTGTTGTAATCGAACAATTTTTTAAACTTATTTGTTATTCTAAGCAGCTGCGTTCTGTATAAATTTAACACATAATTTCCTCTCCCAACTTTTTTACCAAACAAAGAAAAGGTTGTTGTGAATAGCAATGTTTTAAATTTATAACATTTTTGTGTTAAATTTACTTATTTTAAATGTCCTCTTCTATTATGGAACTCAATAAAAATCACTTGGCACGTTTCATTTCGTTACAGCAATGATGGATATTTGATATTAAGTTTTTATTTTTTTAAATCAAAATGTTTTGCAAATTAAAATTGTATTCTTTTTTTTATAGAAAGAAAAAAGAAAAGGAACGCACAAAAAATATAACTAAAATCCTTAATATTTTTGGATTCAATATTTGAAGAAAACCAAAGAAAAATTTAGGATAAGCAAATTTCAAGTTCATGCTTAATGCAGTGGCCTTACATTTTGAACTTATCTTCTTCTTCTTTAAAATTTACTGGTTTTGTGAAAGGAAAATTATCCGAGAGAGGCTTTAAAATTATTTAACGCAGCAAATTTAACAAATTAGATAAAAATAAAGGTCTCATTTTCTAAAATGTGACTAATTTATTACGCCGTTTGCTTAATCAATTTTTTTAATTTTTGATAGATTTTTTTTTTAATTAAAGGGCGATAATAACAACCGACTGAATGGAGAAACAAGCAAACTTTGACCGTCAAAATAAGTGAACCTGTGCAATGTGTTGACAAAACCGTATTTTTTTTTTTTCAAATGCGGCCCTTTTATGCTGATTTAATCTCTCAGACACGGTTATAATATTTATTTAGTTTTTTCTCTCTTTGAAATGTTTTTTTTATTAAGTTACTAATAAATGACTATAAAAAATCTATTACTACATGAACAGAAAAAACATGATTGCGATATGGTCACAATAACCATACTATGTTCTCTTCAGCATGTGTATAGTTACGGCAAACAATTTATAGTTGTTTTCAACAATACTTTAGTCACGGTAAACATTTTTTGTTACCATTTAAATATTATGTGGTTACTATGCACAAAAAATCAACACAGCCGGTTTTAACTAACAAATTTTTCAAACCAAACAATATAATAAATTTAACCATATTATTACTACAAGTGCCCAGGAGTTCATTAACGTGTCATTTCTAATTTTATAAAAATTTAAATTTAGAAAAATGTGTTTTTTTAATATTTATAGTAGAGTTTTGTAAAAATTTTCCATCTAAAAAATAAAATGTGCGGACTGCCATGATACCAGTAAAATTGGGTACTCTAGTTTTTCTACGAAATTATTTATTTTTATGAAAAAAAAGTATTCAATATTTAAATCAAGGTTCTAAAGGACCTCCTCACCAAATTTTGTTCAAATCCAATTAACTCTTTTTACGAGATTTGAACAAAGACAGACAGATAGACAATCACCCATATTCTGTATGGCGACGTCAACACAAAACGACCTCGTTTTTCTTCGTTTGTTGAAAATCGGTATTCCCGTTGTCAATATTGTCATTAATCGATGACTGTCGCCATATTTTTGGTATTTTCTAAGAACGATTGACGTTTATGTTGCCGTTTAGTTTATCGTCGCCATTTTTGATGTTGAGTTGTGTTTCGTGCAAAGGAAAATTTAAAAAACATGAAAAAGTATAGTTGGTCTAACAAAATAAAAAAAATAAGAAATATACAAAACAACAAAAAGAAATGGAAAAAACTTAAATTACCAACTTCTGCCAATTTGAAAAATTAGTGGAAGAGTTAGAAAGAATCCATCTCAATGAAAAGAAGGCAATTAGTAAAGGCAGGATTTTGTCGGACCGATAAATGGATTTGCATTATAAAAACTTCACTTATTATTATTTATTTATCCATTTATTATTATTATTATTATTAATAATAATAGCAATAAAAATTGGAATTAATAATACAAAGTTATTTATTTCTGATATTTTCATTGGAAAGTTTGTCATTTTTAAGCATAATCATACTCAAAACGTTTTGACGTACGACCATTATTTGTGTTGTTTACAGTGACTTGAAAAAATTAATATAGAAAAAAATGGAATTAACTTGTGAACATTTTTGTGCCATCATTTTTCACAACTTTCGACGTGGATTATCACGAAAAGAGTGCATTGATGAACTTAAATCTATGTATGGCGATGAAGCACCATCCTATAGCACTGTGCAGAATTGATATAATGAATTTAATCGTGGCCGAAGCTCGCTCAAAGACGAGTTCCGTGAAGGTCGTCCAAAAACGGCTCTTGTGCCAAAGAACATTGATGCCGTGCGTGAACTCATAATGCAAGATCGACATGCGACATACCGAGAGATAGAGACATTTCTTTCACCAGCATACATTCGATACTGCATGAACACCTGGCCGTAAAAAAGGTTTGTTCTCGTTGGATCCCGCACAATTTGAAAGTCGCTCAAAAAAAGGCTCGTGTCGATTGGTGCAAAGAAATGTTGCAAAAATATGAATGCGGTGCTTTAAAAGAAGTTTATAAGATCGTCACAGGTGACGAATCATGGATCTATGCCTATGAGCCCGAAACGAAACAACAATCGACCGTATGGGTCTTCAAAGACGAGCAAAATCCAACGAAAGTTGTTCGTGAAAGAAGCACTTCGAAGCAAATGGTCGCCTGTTTCTTCGGCAAAACTGGTCATGTGGCGGTTGTTCCGCTTGAGCAACATGGGACGGTCACTTCTGAGTGGTACACTACAATTTGTTTGCCTGAAGTCATCGGAAAAATTCGAAAAACCAACAAGAGAAGATGAATCATTGTTCACCATGACAATGCGAGCTCTCACACATCGGCTCAAACCAGAGCGTTTTTGACCGGCCAAAACGTCGAATTAATGGGTCATCCGCCGTACAGTCCTGACTTGGCAACTAATGACTTCTTCTTGTTTCCGCACATCAAGAAAAAATTCGTGGTCAACGATTTTCGTCGCCAGAAGAAGCTGTTGAAGTATTCAAAAACCATGTTTTAGAGGTGTCTCAATCGGAGTGGAAAAAGTGCTTCGACAAGTGGTTTGAGCGCATGCAAAAGTGTATAAATCATGCTGGAGAATACTTTGAAAAACAATAAAACCATTTTTGATTATAAATATTCGCATTTTCACTATTAGGCCAGAAATATATAGAGCAGCCCTCGTAGGTATTTTATTTTTTTTTTTTTACAAAATTTGATTTTTTCACAACACTTACTCAACACAATAGAAAACTAATTGAATCAACTGAATCAAATATTAAATATGTGTGTTTTATTTTTTTAATATTATCGATAAACAGTTAACGTCGTCATTAGTTTGTTAGGGAATACCAAATTACTATTGATGTTGTGTTAAATTGATGTTGTATCAAAATATACAACGATGTTAACGACGCCAAACAGAATAAGGGTGAATAATTGTTGTATTGTATTCCACATCGATTACTATGTTCACCAACAAAAAAATTTACAAAAATTTTTTCAAGTACAGAAATGATCCTGTTACAGTAGCATGTCTTTTTTGCAGAAAATGTTTGCACTTGCGAAATTTTCAATCATATTATTATAATTTTAATCAGACACTTAATACATTTATAATATTTCTATTGGATTATGGTTACTTCAACCATTTTTTCCTTTCCATGTTGTTTTAACCGCCAATTCATAAAACACATGTGAAAATTGTTTGCAGCAGCAAAGTCCCTGACGGTAACAGTGAGAAGTAGCATTACAATGTTATCTATTTCTCAACCTTTAAAGGTTTAATATTCGTAACGTTTTAATACGTATTTTTCGCAACAAAAAATCCTCTAAAATGAAAGGTAAAGATTTGTTTACGGCGCCATAATGTCTAATTAAATATTGCTAAAACTAACCTCGTTATAACAATTCTAAAACAAAAATATAGTTTGATGTAAACAAAGATGCTAGAGTAACGATAATATTTATTTTAAATCATTTTGAATTGTGTATACCTTGTTACAACTTTTGTTTCAATATTTATTCCATATCAAGGCAACAGCATGTTAAAGATTTTCTTAAAAATTGGTTTCTTTGTTACTTTTTTTATTTTAAATACGTTTTGTGAATATCAATATGACCCTCTTTGCAACTTATAAATTATATTAACATTTTGCTTCAATATCGAATATTGTTTTTCATTAAAGATTGCTTTATGTTTTTTTTTTTTTGCTTTATCTCGAGAAAAACATTTATTTTTCCTTTCAATGTATTTAATGGTGTGCGTGCGTGTAAGTTGTGGGGATACGTAAGGGGGTATGAGTCATGCGTGTTCTCATTGAAATAACTTGAAGTTACAGTGGCAGACAAAAACTTTTAACTTTTGTTACATTTTCATGAACAGCTAATTGTTTACTTTTTTGAAATTGATTTTAAATATTATTTATAAAAAATTACGTTACAAATCTCTAAAATTAACCAATTCATTTAAAGAAAAAATTTTTTTAAGGTGTTTGCCTCGGCTCAAAAAATATTGTTACGAATAATAATATCTGGCAACCCCTGTAGTTGTTTCCGTATGAGCGTGGTGAATAACGTAATTCAACTAATGGTGTGTTTATAGAATAAAAAAACCACAACTTAGCTAACAAAAGCTGAGCAGCCTCAATGGCTGCGTTGGTAGAGGTGCGTACTTACAAAACAGGGGGTTTGATACCGCATTCGGACATGCGTGTAACGAAGAAATAATAAGTGTTACAATGCAATTAAAATTAATAGACAGCAGTACAAACCTCCCGAGAGGCAAAAAGACAATTATTGTGTAAAGCCATGGCAGACATTTAGCGGAGACATCATATTTAATATAGGAGCAACAGATAATTGTCAAGAAACCCTGTATAATAAAAAGTAAGAGCAAAAGCGGTTAGCGCGGGGAAGTGTAACAATATAACAACAGTGTATGGCAGATGTGTGTTGTGGCTACTAGATTAAAGGAGATGACTGGCTTGATGAAAGGAGAGGTGGAGATGTCTGTGAATGGTTAAGGTTACTAAACTAGGCATCGAGTAGTTCATGTCTCGCCGGAGTAACACAGTAGTGTAGCGTGGATGGCTGCGTATTTGGTGATAACGCTGCATGTTTAGTAAATACGAGACCAAGGGTTCACAAGACCGGTAGGATCGAGAAGTAGAGCCAGAGAAAGCCATAAAGTAAAAGAAGACAAAATTTAGCCACAGTGGTATTTGCAATCAAAAGAATCCGTACGTTTGTTCTGTCTTAAAGGGGAAAAACGTAACAATATTAAACAGTGCCGTAGCATATGACGTATATGTTAGGTTAGAAAGGCTTGTGTCACCGTGACACATTCAGTCGGTAATCCAAGGGGTCTATTTAAATACTCTTTAAGAATAAAATAAAAATAAAAGCCCTGCTTCTATTATTTTGGCCACTACTGTATATTGTTTTTCAAAATTTAATTTTACTTTCTATATTTTATTTTAATATTTCTGTCATGTTAAGCTGTTTTTAAAGTGAGCAAAGGGAAAGTTGTCTTCATAACAAATTGTGTCAGATCTTTGCAAGAATACTAAAAATATTTTTTCATTCTAACGTGCTTTTCGGTAATAAAGTAAAAGTTTGGAAAGACAATTTTTCTATGTAGTGTTTAAATTAATTTATTATTAAATGTTTAAATAAAAATTATAATACTTCGCTTGCCTTACTTAACCAGTTATTTCTTAACTGCCACCTATCATAATATATTTTCAATTAAATCGAAAGCCTTTTCTTTTTGCCCGTACGAATATTAAAAATTTAAATAATCACATTTGCGAAAGCAGTGAAAGCCATTGAATATGTTTACTTGAATACATTCTTTTAAAACACTAAAAATTGTATTGATTAACGATTCCTTAATCACACAATACTATTTAAAAAATAGATGGAGCTGAAAATGTATTGTGTAAAAATTCAACACATTCAAACATGTTTCTAAAAGTGTTTTTACATTTCAGTTTGCTTAAGCCCAATTTCAGCTTTAATTGTATTTAAATGTTGTTTAAGAAAGAAAAACCTGCACTAAAGAAAAAGAAAATAAAATTACGTGTTCGTTTTCCATAAATAATCAAAAATAATTAAACTGTCTATAGGCGTAGGTTTCTCAAGCTTCCGTTCTAACATCCATCTTCTCCCATTTTCATTCTATTGCTTAATATAAGAAATACTGGATGTCCTTATACTTGCCTGTATATAAAACATTTAAACACATTCGTTATTACAAAAGAGAGCCTGTTTTTTTTTTTGGCTGTGAAACAATGTTACATACGGTTCATTTAAAATAGCGATATATTGGTTTTAAGAATTACTGTGCCTTAAAAAAATGTCAAAAGCGATTAGTAATTAGCTTTTAAAAATTTGTTAAATAATTTATTTACATCCTGACACCCATATGACCTTTTAACCCTACTAGTGTTGTCTCGCTTTTAAAAGTATAGTTGTTAAGCTTTAAACCTTAATTTGGTGTCGAAGCTTGTTCTACGAATACATTAAATCACCGATCAGGGATAGTGAACGTAAAATTTGCAAGAGATTCTGGCCTTAATTTACGCGAAGCTTTCAAATTTGCTTCTGTCTGATCTTCAACGATTCATACTATCGGCTTCCAGTGAAGTGCGCTGCACATGCAGCCTAACACAGATATCGCGATCCTTTCGCGGTGTTCAAAAAGATATGGCAATAAATAAAAAGTCGCAAGACTAGTTTAAAACAGATATGGTTGAGTTCTCAAAACTGTGGTTTTTAACACTTTTGTATCGAAATTTATATTAAAATTTATTATCCCATTGTGGTGTTACGAACCATTCGGGGAATATTCAAGAAACTTCAAGAAAGAAAAGTTGTTCAAACAGAACTTGCACTCTTGCCATTATATTCCAATATCCAATATTGATTTATTTAATCTAAAAGTCCTTGGACGATATGACAACACATCCAATAGAATTTTTATATTACGATAATTTACGTGGGATACGAGGGTAGATGCATAAGGTATTTTACAACTATTTTTATCTGACCGATGCATGACAACTTACATATGCATTAAGTTTCTGTAATATTAAGTAGTACGAGGTCAGACGTGTAAGGCCTTTTTGTAATTATTTTATTCAAGCGATTCTTGCGAAACTTCGTACATATATTTAGTTTCCGTAACAATAACACATTACGATAATTTACAATATATACGAGGGCAGTTCCATAAGGTATTTTGCAAATATTTTTATTTTACCGATTCATGAAAACTTACACATGTGTTAAGTTTCTGTAATATTAAGTAGTAATCTTTCTTATAGTCTGCGAGGTCAGACGTGTAAGACCTTTTTGTAATTTTTGCGAAACTTCGTACATATATTAAGTTTCCGTACCAATAACACATTACGATAATTTACCCTATATACGAGGGCAGTCGCATAAGGTAGTTTGCACCTATTTTTATTTTACCGATGCATGAAAACTTAAACTTGTGTTAAGTTTCTGTTATATTAAGTAGTAATCTTTCTTACAGTCTGCGAGGTCAGACGTGTAAGGCCCTTTTGTTATTATATTTTATAAGCGATTCTTGCGAAAGCAGTTGCATAAGGTATTTGGCAACTATTTTTATTAAAGTCTAGCCCGAGATCAATTTTAAAAAGCTAAAGAAGATTTTACGTATGTATGTTTATATATATATAAGCATACATACAAAAATTGTTATTTTAATTCCTTAAGCCTAGAACTCTGCTCGATTTTGCGGAATATGTTGAGCAAAATGCATTATTTTGCTTAAAAAAATTGACAATTAACTACTCGTAACAATACAGCGGTTTAGAAGATAATTATCGTTTTTATTGCCATCAAGAATACGACATTGTCTGGAAAAAATTATGTTCTAAAAAAATTAAAAATTAACTAAAGCCGAAGAGAAATTTTCTTCCAACTCATCTAAGCTTATGGGATTTATCCCACTTATGTTTTTGTTTTTTAATTGCAGTAATGAGCAAACGCTTTTTTGCGACATTAAACTATATTTTGCCTTTTTCACTTTTTATATTTAAATTTAAAATTTTTTTTTTAATTTTTTGAACACAACAATATTAAATCAAAACAAACGGTCTGAAAAATTTTATTTAAAAAATTCCGTACGAAAACAGTACTGTTTTTTTTTTTTTTTTGAAAAAGAAATGTTGACAAGAAAATTTTCTAGTTTGTAAACATGCTGCAAAAAACAATTAGCGACCTTTTTCCCAAATAAATTGAGTATTCCAATAAATTTTTATATTTTCCTCATTACAATGGCGAATGAATTACAACTGTAATTCGTGTCCTTTTTATTGACACTTTATCAGTGTCATTCAACTCTTATTTGTTTTGATTTTATATGGTTTGAAAAAAATAAATAAATCGAGAAATGTTTTGATTCTCTCTAAAGCAGGCAGTCTTTTGATTCACTCAACATGTTTATATATTTCATTCAATTCTCTTTGTATCATATTTTAACAAGAGAGTAATATGTGTAAGTGTAATGAATGCAGAATTCTAGTGGTAATGTTACCACGTAATAACCCGCCTTGTAAACAATCGTTAAGAGATTCGCCAAAGCACCGATACAACCCATTGATCTTGCGCCAATATTTTTAATTCTTTTTAAACAACAGCTTTTGAAAACCAAATTTAAATGAGCAATTTCTTATGAGAAGATGATTGCGAGTTTGTGGTCTAAGTTGCAAATTGCCTACAACAACACCACATAAAGTACATACTTCGATACGGAAGACAATTTAAAAATTTACGATGGTTAGACAAGAAAAAGGTTTGCTACATAATTTCAGAAAAATACATTAAGCAGAACCAAAGAAATGATTTATTAATTTAATCTTCAAACCATACGTTTTTCTTTTTAAGAAAAAAAAATATATATGATGACTCACAAGAGGAAATGTAAGTGATAAAGAAAACGTGTTTTCTCAACTCATTTCCCATACATTTTATTAAGTGTGTAAACAATAAGAAACCTAAGAAACTATTTGTTTACTTCTTTTAAAGGGATGAACCCTGCTAGTTCCCAAAAATCAATGACCTCAACTGTGTAGTGACGATAAATAACAACTTTCTGTTACAAGTTTTAACGTCACAACCAAATAATTTATTTTTGGTTGATTTCAATGCCTTGATAAAGGAAAACTTAATAAATTATTAATATTTTCCTTCTTTGACTGAAAAACAACTATTTATTTTATTTTTGTTTTTATGAAAAGTTTCACAGCAAATAATTGGTTTTTTATCTAACAATTTGATATATTACAAATTTTGTTGTTTTACTAAACAGTTTCGTGACTTGAAATTATTTATTTTTTATTCCCCTAGAAAAAAGACTTGCTTGGTAGTTTTAGTTTGAATAAAATAAAAAGGTGGAAAATTATCAAAATATTGATGTAAATAAAACACTAAATTAAATACAGGGTTAGTACTTTTATAGTTCGAAAGTATAATAAATATTCACTTCCCGTGGAAGTTTCAATAATTTTTTAAAGTATTATTTGAACTTTGGCCTTTATATAAAACCGTTTGAATGTCCTATAGAACTGCAGACTTCTGAGGTGATTTTTAATCAATTGTCTGCACCACTCAGGCAATAGTTGGGCCAAACCTTAACAGCTGTCCATTTCCAAAACGTCTAGCATTATAAATTATGTAAAATTGTTATTTTCAAATAATGGAAAACCACATGAAGTTGATAGCAAGTTCATACTAACGTTACATTAAATAAAATTTGACGGAAAACGAAATCCAATTCAGGGGGCAAATTAAGGCAATCGAGATCAATAGAAATTTGCATTTTAATTCTACTGAAATTTCGATCGTTATCGAATGCCGTTATTTGCCCCCAGGTCTTCTTTATAAATTCAGGTATCATGCTTTTTAAAACTGCATAACTTGAACTTCAGTTTTTTTTAACATTTAAAGCAGAATATCTTCACTACGAATTTTTAACCTTAAATAGAAGCCATACAAAAACAAAGAAATATCAACCAATTAATGTCTAACGTCATCAACAAATCAGTAACAAGACTAGAATTTCATTACAAGCTAAATTTCCCAATTTAAAAAACTTTAAAATTCTGTAAATAATAATTAAGAAAAACTTAAATTCGCTTGATGAAAGTTCATTTGAAAGTTAATTTTTCTCATGAAAAAAATTAATTTTATATGAGAAGGCTAAGGCGAATGGCCGCACCGCTACAAAAATAAAAACCTAATGCGAGTATAGTGTTGATGCCAAAAACAGCTGACTAAACAAAGGCAAGTGGAATCAATCTATTCTTTTATCGCCATTTGATGCTTTGAATAAAGTTGTACCAGTGGGTTTCTTTCTCCACAATAATTTACATGTTATTTTTTGGTTTTCTTATTTTGTTTTATAAAATTAAAATTTTGTTTAATGCTTCAAAATATTTGATCTTTTTTTACTTCACACCACAGGTGGAAAAACGGTATATCTTAGTTTGTCCTTCCGTGTGTAATTTCTACAATATCTATTTCCAACCCCATAAAGTATATATATATATATATATATATATATATAGCGAAGTAGATCGAGCAATGTCCGTATATCGCCAGTGTGTCCATCTTCGGCTTGAAATTAACTTTGCCAAAGCACAAGGATAAGCTAGAAAAAACAAATGCGCCAATCGATCAGACATAGTTTCGAAAATTCAGCAAGATCGACCTATGGCCTTCGAGGCACCCTCCCCCATTAGGTTACCAAGAGTCTGTGATGACCTAACCTAGGCGCAAAAAAGGTTCCTCGAGGATATAGGGGGAAGCAGTCCCACGGTATGCAGGCACTAAAGCTGGATAGACAGTTGGGTACTGTCGAAGGATTTTACCAGTTTCCGTAATGATAATAACGTATGAATAATAATAGCCTCAATAAACTGGCACCATGGAAACCGGTAGCCATACAGAGAGCTGCCCATCTGTGTAGCCGATTATTATTCGGGGTACTCGTGGTGGTTGTGGTTAAATTTGTCTATTTTTGCGGATCTGGCGTGGAATAGACTGAAGTGTGCTGTTGCACCCTCAACAGAGGAGTTTAAAGATAGGCTCCGACCCTATAGCAAGAGGTAGATTCACGGTCCTGCAAGCAATAATCTTGCCCGTCTGGTAAGGTCTTACTGCCAGGTACAGATGTTAATCTAATCACTTATTCTTCGAGCCAGCGAGAAAAACACCACGCCTGCCTCTAAATTTTCCATAGCAGTTGAAACAAATCTTGTTTAGTGAAGTAACTCCAATAAAAAGAAAAATTATATGGGGCGATAGAGAAAATTAAAAAATAAAAAATAAACAATCAGTGAAATAATTGGCGGTCGGCCATATTTTCTGAGTTGTGGTCTTCTGAAATTTTTATAGAAAAGTACGATTGTGCACGATATTTTTTAAGATAACAATGTAGGAATCATTTTAAAGCTTTTAAAGAGATCTTAAAAAAAATACTAAAATTTTTTAAAAAATGCTTAACCCATTAGGAGCCGATGACAATTTTATATAAAATTAAATAAATGTAGTAATTAATTTTTTTCTTAGTTTTTAATTCTCTGCCATTTCAATATTTGTTTTTTTTTTTTTTTTTTGATTGGAGTTACTTTACTAAACTAGATTTGCTTATATGATAAACGGTATACGAGATTTGGTATAGCTGAATACAGCACTGTTTTGGTATCTTGAGTGAAAAATTTGTTTAGTTTTTTATTTTATTTATCTTGAAACAGCATTGATAAATCTATAAAACTTCAATATCATAATAAAAAAAATTTTTTTTACTAAATTTTGAATTCTCAAAAAAAAAAAAAATATTCCCTTGTCACTAAAAGAGAAGTACTTGATTCTTTTTCGGAAGATATGTTCAATAATAAGTGAAACAACAAATAGTTTGGTACATTTTGTTCCACCGGGGGTACTTTATTAAGTCTTACTTTATTATATAAAAAACTAGATGAACCCGGTGTGCTTCGCTACTCCCCTCGTTATTAAAAAAATTAAAAAAGCGAGGCCACGCCCCTTTGTCCACTCCCAACTTTGTATAGTCTCCTGGTACGTATTCCTAATTATGCCAATACCATATGTACCAAATATCGTCGACGTAGGTCAAAAAATGGCCAAAATATGGCGATTTAAATTTTTGGGTTATATGGGCGGTGCCACGCCCCGTTGTCCAATTAAAACTTCATATAGCCTATTATTCCTTCCAGCGTCACAGTAAGATGCTGTGAAAATTTCAGAAAGATCGGTCCAAGGGTTTGGCCTCCTATAAAGCACAAACATACAGACAGACATTCATTTTTATATATATAGAGATAGATAGCATCAATCAAGTTATGTTTCAATTGTTGCTTTATATGAATTAGAGTCAAGTGTTACATTGAAATACTAAGTCTAAAAACGTCCTATAGATATTTACAAAAAGCTGCATCAAAATTATGCCACATAAAAACTTTTGGCCTTAAAAACGGTTATAAGTCTCATCAACGATACAATTGGAACAATAAAATAAATATATAATAAATATATATTTAACGAGTATATTTTGCTTTTGTATATGTATATAAATTACAATTTTATTTACATTTTTAATGCTGTTAATGTTTGTACTTTCATTTGTTTTGTTTAATAACATGTATTTTCGTTTATTCTAAACTGTTCGCATGTTATTTGAAAATTATAACTTCAAATTAAACTTTTACATTAAAATAAATTTATTTTTAGATAACAAAAATTAATAGCTTAGCAAACTGTATTATAATAATTTGAAGTTAAATTGGCAATTTATTTAAATTTATGAGAAGTTGTTAATATCAACGCGTCTTAGATATTTAAATATTTTATAGTTAACAAAGCCATAAAGAGAGGAAGGAAGGAAGGAAAATGGTATTATTGAGAATTCTTTTTTTTATTTGTAGGCTTCTTTTATAGGGGACTAGCTTTGAGTCTCTCAAGGATTAGGCTGTAAATGACAAAAAAAAAATTGTAAAGTAAAGTTTATTTACTGTTTTAATAAAAAATGTTTTTCAATCGTATGTTTAGAAAGGTTTTTTTTGCAAATAGATTTGTTTTTGTATAAAAATCATAACATGCACTGTCATTCGGGATTAAGGCATTTGAAAACTATCCGACTAGATTTAGGATGACAAGCGGTGGATATTGGTGGTAGGACTTTTAAACCCTTCTGCTTGTATTTACAGCAAACAGGATCCTATTTGATGTCTAATTTAATCAGTTAAATTAGGCTACAAGAAACAAGGCAGAAAGAAGTATTTCTGTTAGTAAGCGGATATGGGATAGCAGTCGTGGTAGTGGATTTCGTTAGAGGAAGGTACAATTAAGTCCCGAAAGGGTTGGATTCAAACCCATTGCAACTTTAGACATCCTAATAACCATTCGAAAAGTGAGGGTATGACCTTGGAGATGAAAGAATAGGCTGAGTTGCTACACGGCAAAGCCAATGAAAATTCAAAAGTTTCAAAGCAAAAAAAAAAAGCAATAAATATACAAAACGTGTCACAGTAGAATTTCCCTGGGCTTGCTGCTGCACAAAAGCGATAGCATGATGGTTTGGTAGGAACTAAAGAGTTTTCAAAAAGCCCCCCAAAAATAAACTTGCTTAAACCCAGTTAAAGTTCTAAATTCAATAAAATTAATGGAGATGAAGCTTATTAAAGGAGCCTGAAAAAAAATTTGCATCATCAATGGACTTACAACACCGGTTGGGATTAGAGTAAAATGCTAGCATTTATGAAAAGGTTTGGCTTAAGAAGTTAAATAAAAAAAATATTAAGAATTTCTATTTAGGGGAAGTTCACAGAGCTAATTTGTTATCTAGCGTTACATTTTTTATCGAAGTGTCAGACGATTCGTTAAAACTAGAATATTTCATGGTTCGATTTATTTGGAGTTAGCGTCAGCTCTTTGAATTTTTAATGAATGTCGAAGTAGACCCAGTTTTTTTGAAGTCATGTTCATCGATATTGATTGAAAATTGTATTTATATTCTATTCAAATTGCAAACGCTATCCGTCTGAGAAGGCACATTTTCCGTCAAAAAAAAGAAGCGTTATTCCTTTCTTTAATTTTAAGTTTTTCTGTTGCTTCTCCATCAGTAAATAAAATAAGATTTTGAAGTTGATCATTGAATCGTAGTGAGCTAAAGGGATGGAAAAAAGGGCGTTTTTTTTTATTTATTTGGTATCAATAGATTTTAATTAAACATGTTTCTTTTTCTTTTTTTTTCATTCAACCTACTTAAGAACTTGTAGTTGAATAAAGTTTCCTGTGCTGCTTTTTAAGTTCAACAACTGACGAGTGGATGCCCTTCAGCTTTACAACCAAATGAACACTTAGAAAAAGAACTGTAGTTTTTTTTTAATCAAGAAATATAAATTTTAAGAATAAATTCAAATATTAGAATTTGCCAAAAATAAAAGCAACTTGACCCGCTCTTAACAAAATAAACAATAGAATTAATCTCTCGGACTTATTGAATAAGTTAACAATAGTTACTTTTTTATGTTGCAGCATAAATTAATATTAATGACGAAGAGGTTTTTTCCAAATAAATTCACTCCCTTAAAATAATGGGGGTCAGGCTTAAAATTATATCAAAAAATAATGGCCCAAATTCATAGTTAAAATAAAGTATACTTTAAGGGAACTAAAGTCGGTTTTATTTTAGAGTCAACTCTAATTCATTCATAGACAATTTAAAATATATTTTTGGCAAGAAAGTCAACTCTAAATTTAAAACTACCCAACGCTGTTTTTAACTCATTTTTCCAAAATTATTTTATTTGGTTTAAGAACACAATACTCTTTATCTGATTTTTATACCAAAGTGAACAAAATAAAAACAAGGTTACTTTTTTTAAATGTTTGTGTAAAAATTGTATGAAAACATTTATCAAATTACAGTTGGCACCCAGTGGAAGGCGTCTAAACTTAAAGTATACTTTATTCTTGACTATGAAAGCAAAAAAGATAATAACAGCTTTTTATTTTAGAGTATACTTTAGCAAGAGTCGACTTTTTTCTATAACTATGAATTTGGACCAATATTTTTTAAAGTCTCTGTTAACTTTAATACACTTGTTCTAATTATTTATAAATCTGCAAGATTTTGCACAAAAATTTCTCAAAAGAGACAGGTTCTTAAATCTATTTATTTTTACTTGAACAAACCCAATTATCCAAAGTTTCCAATGAGTAAACTGTTGGGAGCCATGCTCAAATGCTATTGAAAGAATATAAAACCCTTCTTCATTATACGAAAATTTCATAGTCATAGCGCAATGCCTGGCAGGTTTTTAATGCTAAAAATTCAATTATAGTTTAAGAATAATACTTTTCATCACTACGCCTACCCCTAATTTGAACAAGACATTAATATAAGACAGTTAACGCAACGATATTAATTTGATCATGTTCTTGAAGTTGGCGAGTATGGCCATCATATTCTGCTTGTCAATATTTTAGCGCAATTTTCATCAATATATGCATTATTTCTAAATGGAGCGAATGTCATAGCAAGAATGGTTCTTTAGCTAAATGTTCGGGCAACGATGGAAAAACATGAACTTCGACAGAGTAAAATAGATTTTGTCATACTAAAAGGAATTAATGCGTCTTTATGCAAAATTCGTCTCAATGATGTCTCCGAAATGTTGATGGCGCGTCACGCACACTTTCTGCCACAGCAGCAATATCCTCGGGTATACGCACTGTTTTTGGCTTTTTACGCTTTAGTTTATCGATGAGGATGCAAGTTTCTTTCACTATTTTCACAAGATAGCGACAATACAGAGCCGACAGTGCTTCTCTTCTTTCAAAATCCGTACGCAATTTTCGCACTCATTCGCAAAGTAATAACGCAATATTTCCCGTCGTTGTTCAAGCGTATACACAACCATGTTCGTTTAGCAGAAGGATAAAATTAATTATCTGTCAAATCAGACATGAGCTAAGTGATACCATTCACGAAAAAAAAAACGTCAGATGGCGGACGTTGCATAAGGCAGACCTTTTATGTGTGATTTTTATTCTTTTTTATTATCCTTCTGTTCGATCTCTTTCAGCTTATCAAAGTTTAAGCAGCATTCGATTAGAGCAAATGTTACATACGAGTAGCAAATGTCTTGCAGTTGGTTGAAACCAAAAATTCAAAAAACATAACAAGGCTTCGTTACTGAGAAAAAAAGGCCAAAAATTTTAACATGCTGAGACAACGAAGATGTTGCTGATATCGAGACAGTGGGTGATATTTATCTGATTGCATATATTCTCAAACGGGCTAAAGGGCTAAGACTAGGACTATACCATTAGAAAGCAGGTCGATTATGATTCCTTGGGACGATTAGTTAGCTCTTCGTATTTTATAATAATAAATTCAGTGAATGCATCTCTTTAACGGTATACACGTAGAAAGGCGACAGATGTTAAACTGCTTAAAAGTAGCTGGGTTTTGAGAAGAATTGACGGATTAGCCCGGGCAAGTGTTAATATGCCATTAGAGCAAGGATCAGTTGAAGGTGAACGGCACCTTTTAATAGCAACAATAGAACGAAGATGGAAACTAAAAGTGGATTATCTGATGGCTGATATCTCCAGTTGCACACTAGAGAATATCGTAGCTTCATAATTAGAATTAGGTGGGTAATTAAAGATCTATAGAAGTTTTTTATTTATAAAGGGAATCACAATTCACACTTAAGGTCCCATAGGAGATGTGCCAACGTACCACTAAGATAGCAATTAATTTTAATTTACTAGTGCTTCTACTTCTAAATAGTGGAACTCTGTATTATGACAGGAGAATCTTAAGATATTCAAAGGAAGCAGAATGAAATCCTGATCGTTGGCAACATTTTTGAGACAAAACTTAAATTAATATATTTTCCTATTGGTACTCGTAGGCTTAGTTGCTCACCTTGGTAGGCTTTTGCCCCTATTACGGTTTACAACTCAACTCAACCTTCGTTGTAATTTTAAAATTTGGTATTATCAATTACAACTCAACCTGCCAAAAAAATGTTAAGTTGAAATTACATTGTGTTTCAAGTTTGTTGTGTTTAATAGGGTTGACAAAAGTTTAAAAAAATTATAACTCATCGGTAGCAGTGGTAACAATTACAATCAAAAAACTTGAGTTGTCTTTTAGATGACCAAACTGAGTTGAGTTGTAAACCGTAATAGGGGTATTAATTCTCGAACTATCAATATTGCTGTAGGGTGGTTTATGTGTTCACAGAAGTCTTACGATATGTTAAATTTTTTTCCAGAATAATAACCGTGGGATCTTTTCAATAAAACATATAATGAATCTGCACAAATTGAGAGCAAATACGGATGAAAATTTGACAGGCTTATTGCCCCCTTTTTTCTTAATTTTCAAAAGACAATTACGAATCATTAAATCCGGGATGCATTGTTTTGCAATCCGCCCACAAACTTATGTAAACCAATTGTGTAAATGCAAAATGATCTATGGTAAGAGATGTACGTACATTTTGAAAACACGGATGGAATTTTATATTATTTTCTTTTGGATTTTAGGTACATAAAAATGTACCATCTAAATCGCCCTTAATGGAGTATTCAAATCTATTGAGCTGCGGTCGAATCAATACATATTTCAAGAAAAAGAATCGTTTATATTAAATCGAATGCTGTTAAAGCTGCCTTCGTTGGTTCCTGTTATCAAAAACATGTAATTCTACTTAAGCAAATAAAGGTACTCAAAACAATTTTTTTCATTCAATAGTATCATAAGCCACCACTTGAAATCGTGCTATGCTCTCTACCCCTCCTCTTAAACGAAACTAATCAACTATTATAATCAAAATGTAAAAATATCCCCTTTAAATCATTCCTATTGTTTTTCTTTCTCTCCTTTTTTTTATACGCGGAACATATAAATGAGCAGATTTTTTCATTTCTGCATCGTAAGTTATTTAGAATAAACAATATCGTTGGCTATAAATACAGAAAGAAAACCACCCTGCATCAACAATTATACACGACGCCGTCACCCACTTCAACCATAGTGTGTGATTAAGCAATGAAAAATATATTGAAGCATTGATAAGCATGAAGTTTTTATTTATTTGTTTTTTGGGAAAAACTTTTATCAAATGCGGAGTTCATATGCTAAAGGCTATAAGAGAAAATGCAAACAATTATATTTTGTAAAATAAAAAAAAGGCAGCTGACATCGATAACTCTAAGTAACAGAGGGTAATGTAATTTTAAAAAGTAAAAAAGAAGTATTTTGTAAAATGTTATTTAAAAATTACTGACTTATTTTAAAGTATTATCTAGGGACCTCTAAAATGGGCAGATATTTGCAAAATATATTTTCCTATAAATTTACTTACTGATTTAGAGTGATTTTTTTTCGAAAATAAAATAATCCCAACTATATTATTTCCAACAGGATGTTTTAACACATACCTATAAAAAAAGAGAAATAAAAATCTGTTAAAAATAATTCAATTTTTTAAATATAAAAATCATTTTAAAAATTCATATTTTGTTCTTTCTGCTATAAATCTGACAAATTATATATAAAAAAAAAACCTTAAAAAAATTATATATTTTATATTTGAATTATCATAGACCTAATGAGAATTGTTATTTTATTTTATTGATTTTCTTACATTTCTCTCTATACTGATTAATTTCTCTACTTTTGTAAATAATAAGTAAGTCACAAAAATAACTTAATCATAACTTAAAACTATTGTACCTTATGAAAAGTATTATCTCATAACCCCGTTATCATACACTCTAAATTTAGCTTCTTACCAACCAGGTTTAAATATATCGTACACAAAAACTTTTATGAGCCGGCCGAGAAGTGACATAACAAGAAATTTTTAATTTGGTAAAAATTGAGTTGGATCTTATAATTAGGTTCAGTGGTTCATAAGAAGTATAGTATAAAATACTGAGATCATAAGGGGTATATCTGTTGTATGCGAGGTCTGATAACCAGCCAATTTTCAGCTTCAATACAGACACTTGTAAAGAGCTCTGCTCTTCTGTAGACAGGAGGATATAAGTCGAATTAAAAACGAAGTCTTATAAGAATTAGTTATGTTGATCTCTGCGATAACTCAAACGAAAAAGGCAAGCGGAAATGCAAATCTTCTGTAAAATATGAAAAAACCCCAAATGGCAAAACATGATGAACTTAACTTCTAGAGCTCTTACTTAACTTAGATTTCAACTGGGGGAAAATAACCGATTGAAATGGAGCGAGCAGAAAACTTACTTGTAACTCCTTCTATAGAGAAATTAAAACTGAAAGCGTTACGGCGCTGATGATACAGCACTAAAAACATCTTCTGGCCGAGACACAAAAATCTAGGACGATGATATAAGAACACTCTGCCTGCTATAGGCTGAGAAAAAATGCTAATATTATGTTCTTTGTAATATTGTATAGTTGTAGAGAACAAATTATAGTTCTTTTCAACAATAGTTCAGTTAAGACAAACATTTTTTTGTTAACATTTAAACACTATATGTTGACTGTGTACAAAAACTACAACATGATTTATTTAAGTTAAAAAATTTGAACCACGAACAAAGTTTTATAACTTTTTAAAAATAATATAATACATTTAACCATAATATATCTACATTCATCAGAGTAAGATAAAAAGCAAAAAAAATGTTTGCGCTTAAAAATATTTTGTTCCAGGTCTTGACAGAATGCTTTTCTATCAGTTTAGTAATTTTTTGTTGGCTTAAATTTAAAATTATTTTATGTTTAGATAAAATAAAAAAAAATTTTTGGAACAAAATAAATAATTAAAAATAATATACAAACTATAAAAATATTTAAAGCCGTCATATTATACATTCGGGCATATTCCCGTTGGCGTTCTTATTTTAAAACGAAATAAAAGCGACAATTTGGAATCACCGTTTTCGTTAATGACAAAAATCGACACGTGTCGGCATTCTCTATTTAAAAACGGAGATAGAAACGACAAAGAGACGATAGCATTGTGTCGCCCTCAATTTTAGTAGCGACATTAAAATGAGAGGTTTAACAAATAGTAAATTAAAATAACGTTGCGGCAGTTTGAAATTTTGGGTTTCAGAAATAAAAAAAATCCTGAATATGCAATGGGTTTTAAAAAATGAAAAAATAATTCATTTAGACCTCCAGTCCGTAACGGACGGTTGGCCCAAAGTAAGTAAAACTAAATAAACTACAAGTTATTGCTAAAAATTTTAAAATATATAACTTAATTTAAAGGTGGGAAAAAACTTAAAATTTAAAGTGAAAAAGAAGCTAGTGACCAACAAATCTGTGGCCAGAGTAAGAGGAGGAGGGATTAATAAGTAGATTTCACTGTGAAGAAGCCTGATTTGGTTTACAAATCTTTTAAAAAAATAACCATTGAATCAAAAGATTAAAAATATGTACTTTATGAAATAGATTCTTACACTGAATATCGAATGGAAAAAATGTTACCGTTCTGCCGTAAAATTTTCCGATGTATAGTTCATCTTAACTTGAACTTGAAAAATAAAATTCTGTACTATATATTTTGTTTTTAAATTGAAAAAAAACTGCAAGCTTTAATAAATAAAAACACAAAATAAAGCGTTTAATTTTTTGTAGTTCTACCAAATTTTTTTTGGTTTTATTGTAGTTTTCGATAACTTTTTATTGTCGTCTTCGTCCTATTTCAGGAATAACATTTTTAAAACGAAGCAATGTAAAAACGACGACGACAGTAAAACGACTTTAAATCGATAACGACAACGGGAATACGCCCGATTAATAATAATTGCTATTATGTAACAAAATATGTCACTGCAGATGCCAGATAATCGTTTTAGAAGTTTTGGATAAATATAGAGTCAGTTCCGAATTACCATTACATACAGTATGATATCTTCATTACAAGAATATAACGTTTACTCCATAAATAGATGTTCACGTAGGAATGTATTTTTTTTTTTTTTTTTTTGTATAAGTGATTTCTGAGGTCTATGTGTCAAAGCCTTTTAATTATAACTCATATATAATAAGAAAATAATTGCTTTTTTGTGAATTTATGTTTTAATTATCTTTTGTGATAGATTAATAATAATTAATACAATAACTGTTATATTCATAAAAATTACACAACTTTATAATGTGTTTTATGAAAAATTTTAAATAAAAATTTTTCTCCTAAAATAAATTTCAAATTCATTTTAATATTTTATAAATAATGAAATTTTAATTTAACTATTAAATGTTTATATTTGAACATAAATATTTTTAGATTTTGCCATGGTATTGTTTTGCTCGACAACAATATGGTTGCAAGACCAGCTATATTTTTATTAAATTTAACAATACTATGTTTTGAATGAATAGAAATTATTTTGGCTTAAGTTAATTTTATTTTTAACTTCTAAAAATCTTTTTTTCTTTCTTTCAAAAAAAGATTTTTAGCAATTAAAAATAAAATGAACTTAGGCCACAATAATTTCTATTCATTTATAATATTAACAGCTCAAATAATAATTCAACATATATTAAAATACTATGTTTTGTTAACAACCATATAATACAACCATAATATGTTGCTCTTTGATTATGATTACCTGAACCATGTTTTTTCTTTGTGTGTAGAGATCTTCAAAAAAGGAAAGAATAAGTTTTCAATGCACTAGTAGATTAATGTTTCGCAAAGACAATAATATATACCTGAATAGATAAAATGGGGTTATTGCTCTTAACCTAACTCGAATTGCTCACAAGCAGTCAAGGCAAAATAAAAAAAAAATCTTATTTATGTGTTATGACACATAGGCTTCAAACGCACCAGACTGAAAAAGTTAGGGAAGGTGTAGTTAATTAAAAAAAAAATCATTAAGGTATTAATAAGGAAATCCTAAGATTGACTAATTTAATCTTTTTCACTATAGTGTGAAGCTGGTAAGGAAAAATTAACCCCAAACTTTTATTCACACCAATTTATCGAATAAAAAAAAACTTTTTTCAAGTACAACTGAAAAATGAAAAAGAATTTGATAAACATCTTAATAAATTGAACTGCAGAAGTCAGCAGTAGCCAGACACAAAAGTTTATACTTGCTAGCGTAATTACACTGAAGGCGATTTATAACAAGGGTGTTACTAAGTTTACAACTTTTAAAATAAAAATATAAAAAAATAATAATTTACGCAATTTTTCTTTTAAATAGAAATAAACGTATGAAAGAAAATCTTTCAATAGATGATTTTAGATGATTTTATTTCGAATTTATGGTGTTTCTTTGTGAACATTAATTTAACAGTTATCGTATGAATGTATTTAATGGCCTTTAAAAGGAAAAGTTACGCTCCATTCTTAATTTATATTCCGGATGTATTTTATCCAGAAAATAATCTAAAATCCTCATACATAATTTAGACAGTGTCCAAAACATGCTGTTTGAATGTCCATTAAATAAGACTAAAGTATAAAAACGGTTTATTTGTTGCCATATAAAATTTTTTCTTTGTTTTCCTTCCTTCTTTTCCCACTCCAAAAGCATAAAGTATCATTATCACAACTCGAGAATGTTTAATGTATTTTCAAATATTCTGTGTATCGATAATAAAAAGCATGTGAAGATAAGCAACATTTTTGCTTTTGGGTCGAGAATTTTCATTTTGGGTGATTTTTTTTTTTATTGAAGCATAAATTGACGCAGGCTATTTTGTTTCATTTATTGTTCAATTTTTGGCAGGTTATATATTCACAAAAGCCACAGCATCACTAGCATTCTCAGCAGTGGTATCAGCTTTGGCTTTGGTAAGTGTTGTGGAAACATTGGCAAATACTTAGCCCGGTATTGGCTGGTGTCAGACACAACACAACACAACACAACGCAACGCAACACATAACACATCATAACATATTAACCCATTTCTTTAGGGAGCAAATGGTTTTAATGAATGTGGCATGACACGACAAAATATTGATAGCAAATTTGAACAAAGTTTATGTATGTCGGCCGACCCTTAAAAAAAACCATTAAAAATATTTATAGCAAAGGTATTTGTTACCATAAAATCGATAAATCGTTTTTGTTAGCTGTATTTTGTTGGATGAAGAAAAATATAACATATTTCATTTCTTTTCTGAAAACCTTACGTTTTAAGGTGGAACACTTGTACTTTTGGGAATACAAATATGATTACACTTCAAGAACATTTTCAATTTTCTTCCAAACAAAGTATACAAAAAAAAAAATTTTATCTTAAAAGAAAGTATTTAAAATTTATTGAAAATATTTCCAATGTAAATTCTTTAAGGAAAATTTCCTTAGTTTAATTTCACACAAAATCTAAAGCGGATTAAGAAAATGCATAAACTCTTTTAAAAGGTTTCAGTTACTGTCAAATAATTTTTTTGGGAGTCAATTAAATGAAAATTTATTAGTATGGCATCAGCATTGTAATATTATTTTGGTTCCTTTGTTGATGCTGTTGTGTGTTCAATGGAGATTTAGTATATTTTCTTAAAATCCCTTTCAAATTCTTCTTGTTGTTCTTATGTGCGCTGCACTGTGATTTGAAAACGTTTTATTTTGTGTATAATGAGGTATCTCATGAACCACTAAAATATCTTAATGAAATTTCACGCAGGCAAAGAAAAGGTGCTTCTAAGTACAGCTGCCATAAGTCCAACCCTTTAGGGTAGCTCGGGCACATAATTTTTTGAAAACATGATAAAAAGTTTAATTTTAAATCAAATGTAAAGATTTCTTTAATTTAATTGACCTTTAAAATTTCTACAAAAAATGTATGTACGTGTGTAGGTTTTCTCTTTTAGTTTGCGAGAAAATTGGCTTTCAAATGTCCATATGGGGAAATGCGTAATTTTACATTTTTCTTAATTCTATTACTAAAAACATATACAAGTTCTGAATATAACCTTTACAGTTCTGAAATCTGTAATGTCGAGGCTTTCTCCCCCACTAGTCCGCTAAGCCGCACCTTTTCAATTTTCACCCATTTTTGGGCATTTGATAAATGCCTGTATAAAAAGAAGAAAATAAATTTTTCGACCTCATTTTAGAAGTTGTTTTATTTTGACTTTGTATATTTTGCTATAAATAAATAATAATAATAATAAACTTAATCTTTTTACATCTATAAATTTTTTTTGTATAACATTTTTATGTTTGCCTCTGTTCGCCTCTGTTAGCCTCACAAATTCGAGCGCTTTTGACCACATTTTCATTACATTCTCACACATTTTACGCGGTATTTTAATTTCATCAGGAATATTTTGTTTGAGTTGCTCAAGCGTTTCTGGTTTGTTTGTATTAACCTTGTTTTTCAGATGTCCCTACAAAAAAAAAAAAGCCAAAAATACGGAGCAGTCAATCCAGGCGACCGTAGAGACCAATCAACATCAAAATAACTTGTTATGAAAAGATGTCTCGCATCAATTCCGTCTTTTTAAAACCACATGTTAATCAATTCCAAAGCATTCAGTTGTGGCGTTAAAAAGTTTTCAATTATCTCACAATATCGCTCTCCATTCACTTGCCTGGATGATACAGTAGGCGTTGTACCTCCAATACAAAGTAAAATATTATCGTCGTGTACCCGTAGAACTATAACACATAGAGTCTGAATATTTGTACTAAAAATTTTTCTTTAATGTGCAAAGTCTAACTAAATTCTTTATGGATTGGGACTGGATGGATGCGATTTGGATGTATTGGAACCAGATGGCATTTTACCTCCAATATAAAGTAAAAAAATGCTTTCGTTTACCTAGGGAACAGTTAGGGACAGAGTATATAATTTTCTTACAAGTATCCTTCATATTATGTGCATAAGCAATACAAAAAGCTGGCTGGTTTGGAAGACTGGTATTGCTACGACTATTTTCATTGAGGTAGCGAGGTGCACCGGAAATATTTAGTATCATTTATAACAAATTCGCTTATTATTCTCTCAAGATTATGTTAACATAAGATATTTAAACCTATATAGAAGTAAAAAAATTAATAAACAGTTGCTAATAAAAGTCACTTTGTCGCTTTACTGTTTTCTCTTCCTCTTTTTATTATTCAGAAACTATTATCAAATTACGTTTTAATTACTTGTGAATAATAAAAACTTATTAAGCCTGGTAGAAGACCATTAAAAATAATAATGAGAAGAAAAATGATGGAAAAGAGAGATGAAAATAGAAATTAAATATTTCCAGTGACCTGTTTATTTAGTTAAAAAAAAGATTAACTCAAAGGATTTTACTTGCTAAGGAATATAGAAAATATCATCAACATCAACATCTAAATATATTTATATATACACCGGTATTTAAGCACCAACTAATACACACAAAGTATATTTTACAATATGTTGTAGTTAAATTAATAAATCGATTTAATCTGTGGGTATGTAGGTGTCTTTAAAGTGCAATTGTGTTTGTGTGCCTTTAGTACAACATTTATGCCAAAAATGTGTCGATGACCGAACGGATATTTTAAAATGCAACTATAATGAAGACTAATGAATAGAACCTTTGAATATTGGGAATAACCAAAACCAAAAATTTAATTAAAAATAACCAACTAAACTTAATTAAAATAGTTGTAATTTGGCAAAAGTAAGAATCCAATATAAGGCTGTAGCGATTTGCTCTTGCTGTCTACTAACAATTTTAAAACTTACAATAAATAAAATATAACAAAGTATTCAAAGAACAGCTAAAATATTAATAACGAATGTTTAACCAACTAGGAAATATAGTTGCGGCATGTTAACAACAACTATATATTGTTCTTGGCGAAAAAATATATGATTATTATAATTTTATTGCAGTTGTTGTTGCTCAAATAACAAGAACATAAAAATAAGATTTTATTAATATATAAAAAACAGTCATTGATCAGATAAGAACAGCACAATAGCTTACTGTGGAAAAACATATCCATATGGCCATATGTAATCAGCGAGTTTTACCTGAATTTTTATCAAAAACTAAACTTATTTCAATCTAAAAGAAAACCGATTGTATGAGAATTATAATTAATAAAAATTTGATGGATTAGTATTCTTTTTCTTTTCACTTTTTGTTTTGACATAAGGGCTGCCATTGAAGGCGACTTAGGCAGAGGCCACGTAGTGAGCGGTAAGCGGCAGAGCGGCGTGTTTGAGCGGCAAGTGGCTTATTACTGAACGTCATTTTGAGCGGTTAGTTGTTAAAGTGCCATTGTCAAGAGAGGTTTGTTTAATGTTTTTATGTGAAAATCGTATTCATATTTACAAGAATTTAAAGCGTTTAAGAAAAAAAAAGAAGATTTGGTGTTCATCCTATAAATCAAGCAGGGCGACATTACGGCGAATTTAGCCAACTTCACTCCATAATTTATCAGTTATATTTTTATTTTTAAAATTTGGTAATCTATCTTGCCATAATAACGGTCGGCCTTGTACTGATGAAATTATAAGCTCTACATTCACTTTTGCCATGTTTATACTTTGCCGCTTAGAAATCAACTAAAAATTAGAACAAGTTCAATTCCTGAGCGGCGCCGCTTAGCCGCTTAAAAATGCCGCTTAGAAATGCCGCACATTGCGTGGGCACTTCAATAGTATTCCATATGTTTTAATTTTTTGCCGCTCAGCCGCTTACCGCTCTACCGCCCATTGCATGGCCTCGGCCTTAGACTACAAAGAAATTTTTACAAAAAACTATAATAAACAAAGTGAAAATGCTGTCGATTTTCTGATGATAAAAATTTCGTGAGAATATTACAAAATATTCGGCCCTATTACCGTTGGCGTTGAAATAAAAACAACAATGTGGCATCACCATTGTCGTTATCGACATTAGTAATAAATATAACGGTCTTCTCTATTTTAAAGCGAAGATAGTAACGACAATAAAACATTATTTCTCTGTCGGTATCATTATTAGCAACAAAATTCAAAAGACTACAATAAAATAAATTCAAACTGAAAATAAGTTTATCATGGCGGTTCGAAGATTTAGTTTCCGAAACGGAACAAAAGTTTTAGTAACGCTGAGGAAAATTAATATTATTACCAACGCTTAGTTATATGATCCTTGTCCAAAACTTCACAGAACACCTGCTAGTTTTATTGTTGGCGTTGTTGCAGACTTTCGCTTAATGCATTTTAGTTTAGGAGTGATCTGTTCCCACACGTATTGGAAGACAGTTTTATTAAGTCTGAATGTGTTCACAAATCTTGAAAAATATAAACTTTGATATGAACATACATTTACAAATAATTTAATAAATAAAACGTTTCTAACATAGAATCTTGAATTGCAAACATGTGGCAGCTCTGTCGTAGCAAACGCTAATGTATATTGATACTCACTTTTTTTTTTGAAAATTACGAGTTGTTTTTGATCACGTCTCTTTTTTTTTCGTTTTAATGTATTTTAAGCATACGATTTTAAAAACGAAGTGATGATAAAAATGACAACAACGAGACAACAGGGTAAATTTTTGAAAAAAAGAGTAAAGATTGATGCCAAAAAATTATTATTCGCATGGCAGCTATCACCACTTCAAATTCACATCTGCGGTTGAAAAAATTGTGGTTGTGGTTATTGTCACAAGAACCATATTATGATCTCTGTAATAAGATATAGCTGCATTGAGCAAAGTGTAGTTGTTTCTAACAATATAAAAAAAATTTTTTTACCTCATATAATGGTTATTGTGCAGAAAAAGTGCAAAACTGATTATTTAAACAAATTAATTATTGATTAAATTTTAACTATAAGCAAATCTTTTCAACTATTCCATAATACTCGTAATCCGGTATGTGAGGAAATTGATTGATTTTAAAACGTTCGTTTTGAGGTTGTGTAATTAATTTTTAATCGATTTCAACATACATATCAAGCCGGGGATAAGTGCTGGTGGTGATGTCTATAATTACGTTTCTCACAGATCTTAAATAGTGAGATGCTTGTTGTTCGAAAAGTCTTTGGGTCTTATATGATGTTGCGTAAGGTTAAATTATTTTTCTCATAACATCCCACATCGATCGAATCGTTCTCCTTTGAATTCATTAAAAAACTTTATCATTTTTTGTTTTTATGTGTTTTTTTTAAGCATGATAGAAATTAAAATTATAAAATTTAACACTACAAATTAAATTTTGGTTAAAAATTTTTTTTATTATTTTTAGTAAACTCTTGCAATTCATTGTGCATAGACTCACGCTTGAACAACGCTATTAAATCAACCAAGTTTAGTTTGAAAATCAGTCATCATTTCGAGCAACTTGTAGACGACAAATTGTGTTCAGCAATGAGGCTCTGTTTTATCTCAAAGCGTTTGTGCCAAAATTGCCGCACATGAAGTGAGACCAATCTACATCATACCCTGCAGACTCCATTGTATCCAAAACAATGCACCGTTTCGTGTGGTTTACACGCAGTTGGCATCATCAGAACTTATCTCTTCAAAAATGAGGCCGGATCTTACGCTACAGTTAATGGAGATCGTTACCGCACCATGATTAATGTTTTCTTGTTTGAAATAATGGATGACATTGATTCGGACGAAATGTGGTTCCAACAAGATGGCGCTACGTGCCATACGGCGACCGCAACCATCGAGTTATTAAAATCAAAATTTGGCAATAAGTTGATTTTAAAAAATGGACCTGCTCATCGGCCTCCAAGGTCGTGCGTTTAGACACCTCTAGATTATTTCCTGTGGGGCCACGTGAAGTCACTAGTTTATGCTTATAAACCAACAACAATTGACGCTTTAGAGGCCAACACTGTTCGTGATATTCGTAGCATACGGCTAGCAGTACTTGAAAAAGTGACCCAAAATTGGACGTCCAGAATGCGCTTCGTCATGAGCAGCCGTGATGGCCATATGCCCGAAATCATATTTAAATATCAATGCCATGTTCTGGTCTTTCGTATAAAAAATATTTTTCATAACAATTTAATTTTTTTTATTTTTTTACAATTCTTCACTGATCATTGAATTGCCAATACTCTTAAAATCTAAGTCGTGTCTAATAGTGACACACAAGCAGGCCAGTTAAGGTGTTTTGCAAACAAAACGGACAAAATTAATACGACAACAAACAGGGGTGTAAAGTAGCTGATGCAAATTGATTTTTCGAATTTTAAATTCCCGCTAGTTGGCTGGAGTCTATGCACGATATTCCAAATATGCAAAAGCTGTTAACAACACAACCATCTCGTTGGGGGTGAAAGAAAATCATAACTTTGCATATGTTGGTTGCATAAAATCCTAAACAAGGAATATTCGCATGGAGTTAGATTTTTATTATACACATCCACACACATATAATAGAGACACGACATGAAAACCACTATTTCTAGCAACAACTTTTTGTTACATTACAGCTACTACTGTCAGTGCAGGGGAAAACATATGAAAAATAAAAACTCTTTCTGGCGCACATCTAATACACAAGTTTGCAAATAAGATGAAATGAAAAAGTTACACAAGTCTTTAGCGATAGGTGTTAGGTAATCAAAAGTGTGGCGAAATTCACATAAGTTAGTAGTACTTCCCTTATTATTGTTGCTAAAAAAGATTTCAGATTTTATCTTCGGATAAAGTTTCATTATCAAGGAAAATATAAATGAAACTTTATTTATAGAATTAAGACCTATAATCTACTGTCCACGCTCAGGGGCATATGTACACTTTGCTAAGAGGGTTAGTTTTCGTTTAAAATAATTTTTAGCAATAAAGCACATATCCATTTTGATTCGTAAGCAACCTGAAAATTTCAGGCTTCTTTTTCAACATAAAAAAACATCGACCTTATGAGAATTAAAAGATAGAAAAATATATTACATAACTAAAATTCGATTTTTCTACTCCATGTTTTATAACCTCAAATCCACATAAAATACTTGAAACTATCCTTCGCATAAAATAAGAATTTGCACATTTTTTTGTCTTTATTTTTCAAGGGACCAATCCACTTCTAACTCCTTAACAATACTTAATTCTGCTTATATGTATTTGTGGCAATATATGAACATTTGTATACAGCTGCAGAAATCCATTCTAGACTGTTTCATATAATTATATGCACATACAAATTTTATTAAAATTTAAAGAAAAGAGGCAAGATGTTTTAATGAATATTCCTAATAAATCTTAGTCCCATTTCTCATACTCTGTACTCCCTTGTTCTATCTCTCTCTCTCTCTTACTTTTTAAGTAGTTGGGCATAAGTTTGCATGAAAAGTTTTACTGAATGACTGGTTGAATAGTTGGTTAAATAAGTTTCATAATCATATACTCAGTGAAATTTCAAGAATATTTTATACATTTCGTCTGACTATGTAGGTTGGCTGGTGGATAAACTGCCAACCAACAACACAAAAAATATATCAAAAGTTAGTCAAGTTTAAAATGCATTAGTACCAGTAACTCAGGAGAATTTCATACTTACGAGTTCTATGAAAATTTATTAAAAAAAAGTTATTTGAAAAATTCTATTAAATATGAAAAATGTTATAAAAAGTTTAAAAAATTTTTCTCTTCTTAAAAACTCATGTGTGATATAAGTTTGCAGAGTATGCTAATTTCTACAAGTTTTTGATTTATTATTTGATTAAACAAAAATTTGTAAATGTTGAAGAAACTATTTCAAGCATTTGAAGGTCATGATCCAGATTATTGCGTATTCATGTATGAAATGTTGCTGCTGCTATTTAGTTTGCCCAGGATTTTAAGCAAGAAATGTTAAGAAGAATAAAAAATTAAAATTTAACACTAATTTTATATAGCAATTTTTTACTTGTTATCTCTTATCAATGTGGAAATTGTTATTAAAATTATTTAATGATTTTTGTAACGATGCTATTACTGTGCAATAGAAATTTCAAATCTAATGACTAACTAACTAATGATGTCCCTCATGTTATAGGGCGGGATAGTTTTCCACTCTTTGCCGTCAAGATAAATCTGGCTAAAAGATTGAACGAGACTTATTTTAAAATTAATACGTGGGATTTTTTCATTACCATTGAAATTTCATGGGCATTATTTGAAATAATGGTAATGAAAAAAATCAATTTGTTTAAAAATTGAAGTTTAATTTAATGCTAATGATTTAATTGAATTATAATTATTTTTACAAATGGTAATGAAGTCTTAATAATAATGATAATTAATTGCCAATTACAATTGAATTAAAAATAATTGTTTTTATTAAACCCAAATTTTTGACCGCAAAAACTTAAAAAATTACGCAGAAAGATAAAAGATCTTAACATTCTTGTAGATAGATCTTTATTTGGAAATTTTTTTAATTTTATAATTTTTAAGTGAATGTGAAATGTGATGTCTGAGACCTAAAGTCACCTTACGCCCCAGCTAGCAGATCTTATGACTTTTATAAAAACAAAAATATTTTCCCATAGTGTTTCATTTTTCCTCAGAAAGTTAAAACATAAATACCTAACCAAATTTTTCTCATCTGAATGCCATTTTAAAATAATGCTGTAATATATTTTAAGATGTGCATTTATTGTATAAAGACAAGGAATACATTCATTAATGATAATGATTTGAAACCATATAATCATTGGTCAATGGTAACGATTTAATTTTTTAACTAAATATCAACGAAAACTTTTCATTAAAAAGCATTACCATTAGAAACAATAATGATAATGCTAAAAAATCATAAGCATTATTTATCATTCAATGCTAATGAAATCATGAATTAATTAGTTCATCTAATTAATTACTCCCATGTACGCTAAGCTGATATAATGTAGTTTTGGTCAAGATCGTAAAACAACAATTATCATTGCAGAATCAATCCACTTTGACCCACTTCATATTTTGCGTCATAATATTTTATGTTAAACGGTGACTAGAAAGCTGTTAGAGAGAAACGCAGAAGAGTCAACATTGTTATTGGCAAGAAATAAAAATCTGATATTCTTATCCGGCACTAAGTGTGAACAGAATCGGTTAGCTGTGCTGACTATAAATGCATGTCATACACTTGCTGTTATTAGACGAAGAACCCAAGCTTGTAGCCTGAATAAATTTCCATTTATTGTAGTCTATTTAAGTTTTTCTACAGTAATTGTGACTCCTTTAAATTTATGAGAATATCATGGAATATCTATAGATAGATTTTTTAATTATATTAAGCGTAAGGGCGTCAAATAGTATACACGAAAACGAATTCGGAAGTGATCATGTTGATGGCCATATTGATTAGAAATAGAATTACCCAATGGTTACTGCGCTTTTTTTTTATAAAAAGTTTTTGAGTGTTTTTCATCGTTTTGTTTTGCTGGTTGAATATAATTCTTATTTGATTAGTTTAGCTTGAGTTATAAGGCTTTTGAATTTGCTAACCAATTTTTTGAAGAATACACTGAAGAGCTATATGAAAACCAGCGAAATGGTCATATGGCTATACATTCCCCACAGTACTAAATTTAACTTTTACCTTTAAATAATAAAGATTTCATGAGAAATCCTGATATATAAATTTTTAAGGGAAACAAGCACAAATAGCGTAGATTAGTATAAAATAAATATTCCAAATAATAAATTATTATATTGTTACAGTTCTATAGTCGGTTTCTATATTGAGCTATGTAGTGCGGATGATAAAGCATTTTCCAGCTTTTGTTATATATTTCATTCTTTCCCTTGACTTTCCACCCATCAGTCAATCTGTACTTCTTCCACAAGGCTCTGTCTCTCATTTTTGACCGTAATAGAAAACCACATTTAATATTCATATGGCCAATGTAATCAAAAGTAATAAAATAATGTTACAAATTAAGGCTCTCCCCATAACGACGCGATTTGTTTCTTTTTAACCTTAACACACAAAGACTTTCTTTTAACACAGTGTGTATAGAAAGAAGTATGTCGATTATTAGGATCGTTATAAAAAAAATTAATTCTTGTTTTAAAAATTTTCCCATGCAATACGAGACTTTTATATTATAGGATTATCTTCTAAATCGCAACAGGCAGTTTCTAAAAATTTACACATAGTGTAAATTGCCCGTTTATATTATGAACTTTGTGTCAGCTACAAAAGTCATGATGGAGAATTTTAACGGCGAGAGTTGTAGAGAGGCGTACGGTGTAGCAAAAAAATGAGTATACATGAGTTATTTCTGTTTTTTTCATGCATGAACGCTGTTGCCAAAATGTCTTTTTGTTTTCATTTGTTCAGACATTGTTCCAAAATTAAGTATGGCAGCACTTGTTTTTTTTTTTTTTATTAGGACCAGCACGAAGGGGCTGATCTCTACTAATGCAACGCATTGTGCCAGAACTAGGAACCTAGGTTATGGGAAGGGGGATAGAGGGAGTAGTAATTGTGGAAATTTGATTTGAATCTTTGTACACTGAAAGTGACACTAAAGACCTCCGCAGGGAGTTTATTCCACATACGAACTGTTCGGCTAAAAAATGAATTTTCTATGTAATGCGTAGTGGTATTTACTGGCTACAAAGGAATGTGTTCTTAATACAGAGCTGGTTGCACGTTAAAAATTAATGTTTTCAGGAACAAGTTTCCTCATTTTATATGATCACATTATTTTAAAGTAGCTATAAATCAGAAAAGCACACCACACATTACGTCGATGTTCCAGTGAATCAATATACTTGGATACCCTACTGTCACCGATAAAATTCTTCGCTCTCTACTGCATGCGAGCGAGTAATTCAAAAACAATCTTTAAAGCACCAGCCCATGCATAAAAGTTATATTTTATTGTCGGTCTGGTAAAGGTGACATAGATAGCGAGGATATCAGATGGAGTAAAGTATTTCTTACACCTTTTCAGAAAACCTGGCCATTTTAATGCTTCTTTTGCGACTTGAATAATATGTTTGTTCCAACGAATTTTCATGCCAAGAACATCAAGAGCTTCTAATTCCATAATATTTGTATCATCTATAATTACAGATGAGGTAGCATATTAAGCCCCACGCCTGTGAGAAAGCACACAGCACTGGGATTTTATAAGTGTTTAATTGAACCCTATTCGCAAGGCCCCATTCGGAGACTACAAGGAGGTCGCGATTAAGAGTATCGTCTATGTTTTTTCTTATAGCCCCAATTTGCCGAAGTCTTTTTTTATTGCGCAACGAAAATGAATGGCATATGCTACTGTTATCTGCGAAAGAATAGATAGGGTCAAAAGTCCAACGTAGAAGGTCGTTAAGAAAAATAAGAAATAGGGCAGGAGAAAAGACGGAACATTGAAGTACCCCTGACTTAACCATGAACTCGTTTGATAAGATCCCATCTATTACAGCTCACAGACACCAAAGCAATAAGTTTTAGTATGAGTGCACCACATCACACTTTATCAAAGGCCTTGGTAATATCTAAAGCCACCACCATACTGTCGCCGAAATGGTGAATGGTTTGACACCATTTTTGCAAGAGAATTTTGCCAGTAAGTCAATAAATAAGCTGTTGAACTCCAGGTATTGTACAAGATGAAAATTAAGCATACTTTCCATTACTTTGGAAAGTGCAGAGAAAATTGCAATTGGGCAATAATTTTCAGAGTTTTTAGCCTCTCCCTTTTTGGGGATTGGTGACTTATAAATTAATAGAAGCCTTATGAAGCTACTCCAAGTGGGATAACAACAATTAAGACCGCTACAATGGCCTTAATGTTAACTGGATATTGTTAAAGGCTGTAATTGATTTAGACTTACACTGTCTTATTTATTGAATCGTTATAAGCAGACTTTAACATCAAGTTAAGAACTAAACGTAGCCCACATATGGTATGGAGTCCATCACTTGTAAGTTCGGTTTTATAGCTAAAACAATTATTTATTTCTAAAAAATAATAAATTTTTTTCATCTTAACGAACAATTATTTTAAAAATGGTTATAAAAGTTAATTGGACCTCAAGCACATACTTCAGACAGAAGTCGCCTCACAAAAAAAGATTACTTCCTATGATTTAATAAATTATTATGCATGAAAATATTGTAAATCTCAAAAAGCTGTAATTATAATTAACATTCAATACTCGTATGTATGTATGTATGTATATTTTAAAAGTAACATACAACAAATACACAGCTAATTTGATATTTATGAACTGATAAAATTTTACATATTAAACTGAATCATAAAGCGATAGGATGGATCCCTTGACATTTTCAATAGTCTACAATTACTTGCTGCTCTTTTACAAATGACATAAATTAGTATGTATGCGTGTCATCTATATGTGTGGTTGTCTGTTAACTTAAAGCATATTAGTTTGTCTACCATCTTAATTTCTCATATTTCTAACGTGTTTACTCCTCTGAAATTGTTTAAACTTAACTATAAGTTGTTCTATGATGTGTCATGTTTAAATTGAATAAATTCCTAATTGTGTACATGTTCTTCCATTCATTAAATTATTTTATTACATTTTTGTCTTCTAGATTTGCAATTGCGAAATTCCCTACATGCGATAGGAGAAAATGATTAAATTAGAGAGTGTCTGAATAGTGTTGATGATATTATAAACAACAGTAGAATTTAATTAATAAGTGTTAAATATTCATAATTTCGAAGGAATTTCTAAACAACAAACATTTCAATGTGGGTGTTTAATTTATATGTATGTGAGTATTAAATTATTTGTAAGAATGAAATAATTAAATAATTATAAGATTTTACGTGAGCAAAGCTTGTTAAATATTTAATTAGAAAATAATTAAAATATTGGCTGTACAAGTAACGATATTAATGGCAATAAACACTTGTTAACAAAAAATGACGCAGCATTACTTTTTCTTCAAAAAGTTTAGGCTTTCATTAATATACAGAGAGGGTTTACTTGGATACTAGTTCTTTAGTGCAATGAAGGTGGAACATTTTAAGCCAACAAATTTTATTTGTAGCGAAATTCGCCTAATAATTTTAGGTAGAAAACTACTACACAGTCATCAAATTTTTATGTAAGTTTTGCTCTTTCGAAAACCTTTTGTAAAGGTTGCTTATGATGATTACTATAGGTTAATTTGATGTTAAAGAAAATAAGTAAGAGTGCTATAATCGGCATAAGAAATTCTTTCCATAAAGTTTTGCTAGTGCTATTGTCCCAGCATAGTAAATGAAAAGGTTGGTGTATCAGGTAAAAGCTATGAATATTTCTTACCGTTTTCAATAATTTTTATCACAGACAACAACCACATGCAAAAATACAAACCAAAGTTCAAATAAGTAAGAATGTTATATTCCGCTATGTCAAATCTTATATACCCTTCACGATAAATATCAATCTATTTTAGTGAAGTAGCTCCAATCATTATAGAGAATTAAAAAATAAAAAAAATTAAGTACTAATTATAATTTTACATAAAAATGTCATCGGCTCTTAGTGGGTTAAGCATTATCGAAAAATTTTAGTAATCCCCTAAACATCTTTTCAAAAGTTTTAAAATGATACCCATATTGATATCTTAAAAAATATGGCACACAATCATACTTTTCTATAAAAAGTTTAAAATCCCATGACTCGGAAAATATGGGCGAGCTCTAATTTTTTCACTAGATTTTTTTCTTAATTTTTTAGTTCTCTATCGCCCTATATATATATATATATATATATATATATATATATTTTTTTTTTTTTTTTTATTGTAATTGCTTCACTGAACTAAATTTGTTCTAAATGATAAGGAAAAATTAGAGGTAGGCTTGGTGTTTTGGCCGTGCCTTGAAAAACATGGAACGAGCTTGCTGATTATTAATAGCAAAATTTTCAAAAATATGTTTGATTTATTGCCATATTAAATTTAAATTTTATCAGCTCATCTAGTGCCTTGGCAAAGTTGATTTCAACACGGACGGACAGACGGACAGCGCTCAATTTCTGAGGTCCGAAATGGATATTGTACAAACTACAAGCGGAATAACAAACTTATCCTTCTCCATCTATTATAAAGGGTATAAAAAAATATTTCGTCAAGCGGTAATATGTAAATTAGTTTTTATTTTTAGGGCCTGAATAATTGGTTTGCGCCTGTAATAAGCATTTTGCTCTGACTGCTTCTGGCTCGGATAAAAATAAACCAGGAACGATAAGGTTGAAACTGCAGATAAACACACATTTTTATTTTTTTCTTCAAGCAGAGCAGACGTTTAACATAAAACTGTTACCAACTTTGGGAAACTTAAACGTTCATACTGTTACGAAAATAAGATCTGGCAACCCCTGTTGTTGTTGTTCATATGAGCGTGGTGAATAAATTACTTCCAGTAATGATGTGTGTATAGAATAACACCACAATTAGCTAACAAAAGCTAAACAACCCCAATGGCTGCGTTGGTAGAAGTGCTTGCTGTAAAACAGAAGATCGTGAGCCTACCTTCGAACATGTACACAACGGAAAATCAGAATTGTTTTAATGCAATAAAAAATTAAGAAGCAACAGTAAAAACCTCCCGAGAAGCAAAAGACACTTATTGTGTGAAGCCATGGCAGATAATTAAGTGGAGACGTCTAATTTAATATAGGAGTAACATATAATTATCAAGATGCCATTTATAATTAAAGAGTAGAACGGTAGCGGTAAGCACAGGGCAGACGCGTGTTTTGGCTTGGATAAAAGGCGTAGTGGAGTTGTCTGTGGTATAAATTTACAACTAAAGCGATGGGCTTACGCTGAAGGAATTATATCATATTAAGAAAAAATCCTCGTTTAAGGAAAATTTTAAAAGATTAAAAAAAAACTTTTGATTGAAACTATCACATTTTGAAATCATTCTTTTAAATTTAGCGAAAATCTTGTTGAAGTCGTTGCGCAACAAAAATGATTTTAATATTCTTGACTTCAAAACTAAGAATTATTTATTTTTCCAAGTTTTTTTTTTATTATACTCTAGCACACTTTCATTAAAAAGATAAGCATCCATGTATAAGTGTTAACATTTTCTACATTTATTACACGTTTTACAAATAATTATACACATTATTTATCTTTAATTATAAATTAAATTAAAAATTTTTTCCAACAAAAAACAAGCAAGAAAAAGTGTGTACAAACTACAGCACAAGAATTATGAAATAAAACAGTACAAAGTGCTGGTAGAAAAATAAAGTTGAACAAAAAAAAACTACGAGAGATAATTTTTTGTTAATCCTTCAAATATAATGTTACGGCACACTATTTTATTTTTCTAAGACACAGATAAGTATCTGTAAAGTTGCTTTAAATGTACAATGTTTTAACTCATGACTCATCATTTTTCAAAGGCTCTAAAGACAGCCAAATACAGCTGAACACGTTTTTCCTTTATGTTTAAATGCACAAATGGTGAAACACAGAGTTAAAGAACAATTCAACAAATCATGCAGACAGCCAGTCATTCATATCGTTTGCTAGCCATTCAGCCGATTTTTTAGCTGTATAAAACTTTCAAGTCAGTTTGATTTCTTTGTTTTTTTTTTTTTTGTCTATTTTCTTTGTTACTTCACACAACTGCTCATTAAAATTTTCAATTGTTTGAGTTTTATAAACGTGTGCTGTGAAATAAGGCAGAGATGTCTTCAGAATTAGGAGACTACGTAAAATAAAATTATGAAAGTATTAGAATAGTTTTTCAAGTAGTTATAGTGTTTGTGTACAAACACTCCAGGGGGTACCCTTTGTATGCTTAATGATAATTTTCAAAATGTTTAAAAACACCAAATCTTTTTTGAGAAATAATTGTGATTGTGTTAAAAGTATCCTAAAATTTCTTAAATATCTTTCATTGCAACATTTAAGAAAATATATTCTATTATCGGTAACCTTACAGTCGTTAGCATTTGGTTTTATGATTAGGAAGTAAGAGTTCTATATTCGTCTATGCCGAATCCATTTATGTAAATCTAGTTTAGTGAAGTAACTCCAATTAAAACAATATTATTGCGGTGCCAGACAATTGAAAAATAAGAAAGAAAAAAAATAATCTTACATAAAAATATCATCGGATCTTAATGGGTTAAGCATTTTTTAGAAGTTTTAGTATTTCCTATAAAATCTCTTCAAAAGCTTTTAAATGATACCGATTTTAATATCGTAAAAAATATGCTGCACAATAGTACTTTTTTATAAAAAGTTCAGAGGCCCATATCTCGGAAAATTTATGCAACCGCCAATTTTTTCACTTCATGTTTTTTTTCTTATTTTTTAAGTCTCCATAGCCAGATAAATTTGTTTGTTTTTTTTTTAATTGGAGTTACTTCACTAAACTAAATTTGTTCCAAATGATATGGAAAAGTTAGAGGCAGCTGTGGTGTTCTCTCCGCTGCCTCGAAGGACATGAATCGGTCTTGCTGATTAGATTTACCCTATTTCCACCTCTGATGAAGGTTATAAAAAAAGAAAAATATAATTTTAAGATTTTGCAAGATACTTATCACTTTCTACAGAATTAATTTTCAATAGTAATGTATTTATAGTCCTTTTCATATTTTCTCATGCTTAAATTGCAATTACACGATGATATGAAAACACTTAACAAAGGATGCATACATCTTTCTATACTTGACATTTACATGCTGGTGAGTTTAGATTTATTAAACATTTTCGAACCAATATTAAAAAAAAATTAAATTACAAAAAGGCATAATAGAAGATTTAATATTTTTATCGTAATATAAGTAAACTAAAATGTATAACTACTGATTATGTACAGCAAAGAAATTAAATAAAAATCTGAAAAAAATGCACATATATTTTAATATAATTTTCCAAGCGGCATTAAATTATATGCCTAAAACATCATTGTATAAATCCCAAGTTATAAAAAATTGCTGTGCCAAGTAAAAAAAGAAATATTTATTTTTAAATAGCATATTGTATTATCAACAATTAGTTAAACACGTGCCGTTCAAGTCATCATTATTATTTTTTTCGTTGCACGCATGCCCGCATGCGGTATTGAACTCGGACCCCCTGGTTTGTAGTACGCACCTCTACCAACGCAGCTATTGAGGCTGCTCAGCTTTTGTTAGCTAAATTGTGGTTTTTATTCTATACACATACCGTTGGTTGTTGAATTAACTTTATTCACCACGCTCATGCGGAAACAACTACAGGGGTTGCCAGATTTTATTATTCGTAACAATATGTAATGGGATCAACCATTTTACATTCGCTAACTATAGCAGTATATAACGAAATAAATTTTTACAAGTTCCATGTTTCTACAGAAGGATAGATTATAGATTTTATGTCGTTGCTATTAGCTGCTACTTAAATACGTCGGACGAAGTGAAGCTTCGATGGATTACCAAGGTGAATGAATGGTATGGTATTCACAAATTATCGAACATTCTTCCTCATAAAACATCAACGAAGCCACAAAAAAGCATGTTAGCAGCAGTGCTCAAATAAACACAAGGGAAAACTTGGTAAACCTGCTTAATTGGTGGCGGGCACAGCGTGGACCTAAAGCCGATAAGTTCAGTCGTTTAACTGCCGTGCAGCCTGTCTGAAGCAGCCAACTTCACACCTTATTCCACAGTTTACATGGCGTTCGATTACACAAAGCATTGACTAACACTGCAACGATCACAGTCACTCAAAACAAAAAGTTTGGATCCAATAAAATTTTTTTTAGCCTTAAATAACTTTATGCAGACAGTCTGGAATAAGATGCTAGAATGCCAGCAAGAGCTCTTGTTAGACCAAATATTACGGGCGGCAGCAATGTGATGCCAAAATTCGTCTAAAGCCAATCGTGTAATGAGGTAATGGTTCATGGAAACCTTGCAACTAACAGTTTAGCTGATGGCAAAAGTATATATTGAAAACCTGCCGAAGTTTAACTTTACGGATGGATGGCATAAAAAATTTAAAAAAAGATTGATACGTTAAAGAATAAAAGAAAAATGTCGCAGATTATTATAATTAATAATTGACTCCTTCTCGTATCTTTATCCCTATACAAAAAAAAAAAAAAAAACTTTTAGAAAGGAATGCATAGCAAACAAATAAAAGTTCTTGCAAAAACCGATTTAAAAACAGGTTCTTTGTAAATTTCAAATAACAGTTCAACAGTTTGACCACATACAGCATGTTTTGTAACACGCTTTTATATACATAATATATAATTTTAAATTTTAATACTTTTTATTATACCAGACAAAAAATTGAACCTTCTGTCTAATATTGTAGTGTTTAAATATAACTGTTCCAAAGACAGCGCCATATAGATCAAATTACATCAATTATGGGAACACCTTTAATTTATGTATTCAAATTGAATACTTGTTATAGCGGACTTAACAGTATACTTTCTTTATTAATTAACACCGTCTGTCCACACCTGGCCATATACGTTAAATAAAGTGAACTATAAGGGCATCCTTTAATTTTATAATTTTGAATGTTTATATTTGTTATTGATTCAGTCATAGTAATCGACATGCTGTGCAATTTTAAAGGATTCGTCCATAACATTTTAAAAGATACGTCCTTATAGATCAATTTACGTCACCCATAGGAACACCCTTTAATTTTTAGATTTATTTTTGTATTACTTTTTGCTATTAAGTGCTATAGTGATGCGCAGTTTTTTCTTAAGAAACTTAAAAAAACGGGTATATTATATTTTTAATGTATAAAACTAAGAACTGTTTTTAAAACTGGACAAATCTGTAAAAACAACCTAAAAATATTTCAAAATTGGTTTAAAAAAGGAATACGCGGGCACAAACATGAAAAAGAAATATTCACAGGAATTGATAATCTCCTTTTATTTTTGAAGTCGGTTAAGAATAGCAGACGGTTCAGTAAACTTTTTCCTACATCTATATCTTTCCTGGAAAGAAGACTTAACTCTTTTCACCAATGGAAAAGAGAATTACTATTTTGGAAATATTTAAGCACAGTGTTCCCAATAATATTAATTAAAAAAAAATAAAGTACTTAACTCTCAGGCCAATTAACAAACGGGATCCACTTGCACTTCCTTCACGCAAAAAAAAAACATGGTTGTGACATGGTCACAATAACCATATTATGTTCTTTGTAACAATGTATGGTTGCGGAGAACAAATTATAGTTGTTTTCACCAAAACTTTAGTCACGATAAACAATTTTTGTTAACTTTTAACGATTATATGGTTACTGTAAACCAAAAATACAAGATGGTTGGTTTTATCTTATAACTTATTAAAAATAATTTTACCATAACATATTATCATTAATCAAAGTATGGTTAAAAGCAACAGAATAATGTTTGCGCTGAAAAATACTTTGTTCTAGTACTTGACAGTTTAGTATTTCTTCTGGTAGCTAAAATTTAATTTTTTATTTGCATTCCTAAAGAAAGTGAAATAAATAAAAATTTATGTAAAAAAAAAAATAATCAAAAATAATTTGCAAAATATAAAAACAAATAAAAAGGGAAGCAAACACTTAAAAAAGTTGAAGTAAATATGCATGTATGTATATATGTATGTTTACAGCATTTAATGTTTATATTTGAACATAATTATGTTTATACTTTGGACAACAATATGGTTGCAAGTGTAACAATACTATGTTTTGTTAGCAACCATATAATGCAACCATAGTAAGTTGCTCTTAGATTATGGTTATCTCAACCATATTTTTTTTTTTTGCGTGTTATCTGTACTGACGCTAAGGCATTTAAAAAATTCAAATCTAGGAAACGACGAGATTCCCGAATGGATCTACACTTAATCGTTGTTTTAGACTAACGACAACGGATAATAAAAATTTAACATATACACAAAAGGCCTCATGTAAAGGTCTGAAAAAATATTTTTTTTTATTTATAATAAATTTTGCTGGGATTTGAACTTATCACGTTAAAGCAATCACATGATTGTTAGGCAAAGTACTCATTATTTGAACTACAATTAACTGTTTGCTTTAGTATAAAACAGATCATCAACAATCTTTTCAATCTGCTCTTTCTTTTACAGCTGTTTAAAATGTTGGCCTTATTAAATATCCAACTTTTATCACCTTTTTCAAGACAAAAACCAAGACGCACTTAAGCAAAAGTGAGACAACAATCACTCTACGTTTTATAGCGCATTCAACGATTTCTTTACATAATTAAAATATAATGAGAGCCTTGAAAAATCTCTTAGAAATTTGGTTTTTCGCAGTCTACTCAAACTGATAATCTAAGTTTACAGCTTTCTAAATTTTCACACTTAATGTTTAAAATATAAGTGTAACTAAATTGAAATGCAACAACAATATCAAATAGCTGTGAAACCATGTAAAAAGGAGTAAATTTTGTTGGGGTAAAAAATAATCACCCAATAAAAATGGACGTTTATTTAACTTAAGCTTAAGGACTCTGTAGTTTATATTTGATTCTGTTTAATAACTGACAAGACAAAACTGTTGGCAGCATCTTAACAAATAGAAGCAACCCCTTCTGTTTATTTTTGGTTAGAAAAATTCCTTAAGATTTAGATTTTGAAATAATTTTATTGTTTGCTTATTTTTAACATTCTTCTTCTCATTTATTTAAAAGGGATGACTTGGCAGTGGCTGGTGTATTTATTTGGCCACAGTTTTTTTTTTGCTTGGTTGTATTTTATGCAGTGTTTATATTTGTTTTTGTTTTACTATAAAAACTATTTTTTTATTTTTTTAGATAAAGAATATCCTTGTTAGTGCTGTTGTTATATTTGAAAAGTTTTAGTGCGTGTTAAGCATATTTTATATGATTTATTTGAAAAAAAAAAAACAGTAATATTTAAAAACAAGAAAGGGAGACCGTGATATATGTATAAAACAAATGCTGTTTTTTATTAACAAAATTTATTCGTATTGTGAACGAATTTTACAACTCCGTCTGATACTCTTTCCTATCTTTTGTTTTGTACAGCTGTTATTCTAAATAATTCTGTCGACAGTTTGCCGAACACCCCACCACGCAGAATAGGAATAGAATAGCCATAGTACTGAGAACCAAATATCTCAAACGAGATTCGGTGCCTATTTCCTTCAGTCCTGATGAAGTGATTTTGATTTTCTCCAAATCAAAACCCCCAATAGCTCTTGGTCCTGATGGCATCTCAATGCTAATGTTGAAAAAACTTGGCCCAGTATCGCCTGAATATCTGACGTGTCTTCTAGAAATCTCGATTGGCCAGTTGGTGATTCCCGATATCTGGAAGGTTGCCGAATAATTATTTTACTAAATCCGAACAAACCCGCTACAATGGGAGAGCGTTACCGCCCGATCTCCATTTTATCACCCGTAGCTAAGGTCTTAGAGGCGTTACTACTGCCAACCCTAAAACAACATCTCTTACCAGCCACACACCAACATGGCTTTAGGGAATCCTATAGCACCACAACGGCTTTAAATATGATAGCTACTTAAATCGCAGACGGCCTTAATCAGCAAAGACCAATCCAACGCACAGTTGTTGCCGTTGTTGGAGGAGAACTATCACCTATACTCTTTAATACTTGCGAAACTTCCTGCACCACCCCAAGATGTCAAGACGGTGTCGTACGCAGATGACTGCACAATCTACTCACCTGGTGTTAAAATTGACGTTATAAGTGCCAGAATCTCAGAATATTTTCAAAAACGTAGACTTCAGATATTACTCTCAAAGTCTTTGGTATCCCTTTTCACTTCGTGGACTAAATAAGTAAGAATGGAATTGGACATCTCGGTCGAAGGCCGCTGTGTCCCAACGGTACAGAACTCAAAAATGTTAGGCGTAGTCTTCGACAGCCTCCATCACTTCTCATCGCACGCCACTTACATCCACCACAAAGTGAAAACTCGGAACAAGGTCCTAAAAGCACTTGCAGGAATCTCCTGAGAATGACTAAGGAGACGATAGTGACAACATAAAGGGTAATTGGCTGTTTCCTCCTTAATTATGCTGCCCAGACTTGGACCTCGTTCCTTAGTGATACCTAATGGCGACTCTTACAGACTGCACAAAGCAATGCGCTCAGAATCGCGACTGGATATGTCAAAATGACAAACATAGATCACCTCCATGAAAAGACTAGGATGCTTCCGGTCAGACAACATAATGAACTACTGACCAAGCAATTCCTAGTAGATTGTCACCTGCACAGTCACCCTAACCAGGAGGTTATAACGCAAGATCCCACACCCCGACACATCCGGCAGGACTTTAGACGTTATCGTAATGACATCCGGGATATTATTCCATCTACAATAAACCGGATGACCACTACAGATACCCAAAAACTTTTGCATCGGCAGGCGGTCTCGGACGTCATAAATGGCTAAAGATGTAATAAAGTCCTAAACGAACACCGATCTGCGATTTCAGAAGACGAGAGGCTTCTGCCCAGGCACACAGGATCAGTCTTAGCACAATTAAGAGCCGAATGGTGCAGTATTCTTAACTGCTACGTGAACGGATAGTTCCCGGCACTTTAAACCGTTGCCCAGCCTGTCTCCAAAGCCCTTACGACACAACGCACTCGTTTAATTGTCCCAATAGCCTTACGACTTTACACCCTAGGGACCTATGGATACGACTGATTAAGGTTGCGCAATTTCTCCACCTCCCAATACCACCTGATAACACACATACACATAATTGAGTATTTTGCTTTTTTCTTTTGTTTTATAACTTTTCAGGGAAAACCTTTCGAAACCAGCAGAGCTGTTACAACAACAACAACTCTTTCCTATCTGTTAGCGAGTATATGAATAATAGTTTTAAAAAATTAATTGCCTTTTTAAAGCGATTGATTATTAAATCAATTTATTTTTATTTAACATAATTCTGGCGAAAAAACCGACTTCAAAGCAGATTTCATCTGTCATCAAACATCAAATCAAATCGTATAAGCTATTGAGAAACCCTTATATTCCATCTTTAAGCTATATATTTATAGCGTACTTGGCACTGCAGCTCCTTGTTAGTTACAACCGTCTGTCTACAATTTTTCCACAGTTTCGCAGCTTACAATTACAACAACCATAGGGGCACAATTTAATTGTCAAATTTAAGTTTTGTACTTACTATTGTAGTAGACTTAGCAATCAGTTTCTTTGCAAATTTTAACAGTCTGTCTATAACAGTTAAACAGTTTGGCCATATACATAAAATTACATCAAATGTTGTAACACCCTTTATAATTTCAAATATTTTTATTTAATCCAAGCAAACAAGTAGACATTCTGTCTAATTTTCAAGTTATTGTTTATAACGGTTCAAAAGACACGGAAATATAGGACAAATTAGATTTATTTTGGGAACACCCTTTAGTTTTTAAATTCAAATTAGAAGAATGTTGATATAGGGGGTTAGTAATGCTGGTTGCTTGTAAGTTTCAGCTGTTTCCTTATAAAGGTTCAAAAATTAGGCCACGTACATCAACTATTGGAAAACCCTTTAATTTCCAAATCCAAATTTCATACTTGTTGTTATAGCGGAGTTAGAAATACGAGTTCTTTGTAAATTTCAAACGTCTGTTTACAATTGTTGAAAAGTATTCTAATCTCTGGGTATCATATTTAGAAAGCATATACTATAATTTTTTAATGTAACTAATGCCGATGTGTGGTAGTAATCGTTCGACTTAAAAATATTCTATTTTAAAAGATATCGTTTTAATATCGTTTTAATTGTGTGTTTTCGGTTTAAAATCAATTGAAAATAGATCCAATAACACATCGAACGATTTTTTCACAAATCTGAGAGTTTAAGTTTCTAGATTATTCTTAACTTTTTGAAAGATTTTTTAAAATAAAATGTCTTTTGTCAAAACGGGTTTGCACTTAGCACACAAAATTGTCGGTTGTTCTAAACAATAAATTTATTTATAAAATAAATGTTTCTTTGAATGGTTTTAATTTCCTTTTTTAAATTTGTTCGCATAAGTTTGTTGGGGAGTAAAGAAAAATAATATTGCCAGCTTTAAGGCATATTTAAACTATATGACATAGTAATTAAAAATTACCTTAATGCATGAACATATGAGTGTTTTAACAAAAACAATAAAATAATTTTATAAATAAATATTCAGATATTTGACTTTCTGCCTGTGTGCGTGCTAAGATATTTAAACAAAATTTATGCGCCTTAAAAATATGCAATAAAAATAATTTTAATTCAATTTCCTCTTTTAAAATACAAAAGCAAACACACATTTATAAGGGAAACATCAGAAAATTGAATTGTTTTAAATTGCTTTATATGGCATCCTTAAAAAATATTAAGAAAATATACACTCTTACACAAAAGTAAATTCCCAGCAACAGAAAAAGATAACGAAACAACTGTTTATTTTATTTTAAAAATGCCAATATTGAAATTAAAAGTATAATAAAAGTAAAATTTATAAAGATTGATAAAGAATGTGTCTTTTTCTTAACTTATTAAAATCAATATTAAACAAAAACAATGTAAAGAAGATACTAAGTTGGAAATAGATGCTATTTCCTATCATTTGTATGCAACTTTTTAATTTAAATTTCTTTTTCTTCATGTTACTTCAAAAACGATTTATCATAAAATTTTTACAACTTTTCATACCAATTAATTTTTTTTTTTTTTTTTTTTGTAAAAGTGTCTTTTCACTCAACCTGTGTCTGTTGTAAACTAGAGAAGGATAAAAAGCAGGAAGTTCTGTACTTTACATACCCAGCAGTATGGTAAATGCCTATTTCATGTCTTCTTGATAAATGTGCTTGATCTCTTATTGTCTTACATGGTGTAAATAATCAGTAGTACAGTACAAACAGCTGATCATTAAAACCCTGAACATTTGGTTAAGGCAAAGCTATTGACTTATGTACGCACAGAAAAAATATAGTTAGGTTATGGTCACACGAATTATATTATATTTAAGCTATATAACAAAAAAGTAAAAGTAAAAGTATAACCGTTGTTACGTGAATGTGGCTGCCATGATACGAAGGTGGCCTCGTTCAAAAATACTTTTTATTATTCGTGTGCTAACGTAATTTCATCACGACCGATTGCATTACTGAGAAGAATGCCTAAATTATGTGGTCCTTCCCTTTAAAAGCTCTTTGATCTTCTGCGCTTTTTCTTTAGTTTCAGATACCAAGCTACGAGATTTCTTCCTCAACTTGATGTTTTCATCGAAATTCTCGTCTTCCCTTTCTGAGTGAGCTGTGACCAGGTTGGTATTCAAATGCTTTTTTAGCTGGAGCGTTTTCATAAGTTCTCATAACATGAATTTGACAACGCATTCGTTTAAATTTGATACGTATATGGTTCATATGACAATATAATAGTCTTCATCACAGCAGATTGGTCCATAGATTTTACTTAGTCTACTGAACGCCTTGAGCGTTAATACCTTTGATTTTGTTTTATTGCCGTTTTTTTTACTCTTTAGAAGGTGGCAGCTACCGCGAGAAATATGTGTTGTTTTGTGTTTAGTATGTCTGATACATTCACGTTCCCAACCCGTATGACATTTTCCAGCCAGATTAAAAAAAAAAACGCAAGATAGATAGTCTCCTCTTCTTAAATCTCATTTGGTACTTAATTGCTCAAAGAGGTTCCTTCCTATATCAACTGAATTGAGGTCATCCTGCACATTCGTATTAATTTTTCAGGGATACTGTTCAAGCCATTTCAGATGAGGCAACTTTTATTGCGCAAGTATAATGTTCATTTTTATTTATTCTCTTTTAAACTTGCTTTTATGTTCACATCCAGCAACTTGGTTGAGCAAGTTCAATTTTCTTATGCTCGAATTTTCTCAATTTCTTAACGTTTTGTTTTATTTCTGTATTTATTGTTATTGTGAAAGTGATTTGGAATTAGGTTTATACAATGGAAGTTGAGTACAAAAATAATTTAGTTAAAGATCCCAAGACAAGAATGACAGCAGAAATAGAATTGCCAAGTACTAGCAAGTCTGTACTCAAGTCTCGTCAATTCTTTCCTCTTCAAACAGATCTTTTCTCTCACACCAATAAACACAAGATTTGCGCAAGTAAAGTTGCCTAATCTGAAAAGGACCTTTAGAAATCTGTCATGTAGTCGACAAACAAATGATAGGTGTGGATTTTTTTTCTTTAGTCTTCTCTAGAAATTGCCATAAATTATAGAACCCTATTATGAATGTAAATGTTCGTTGTATTAGTTGCGCTCATTGTACCACAGACTAAGTGAGGCTTCGAAGTCGTGGGTCAGAAATTCATAGCTTCCACAACGAAGAACTCTAGCTCTCACAAAATGTACCTGGTTAACTTATGTTTTAGAACGCGGTCCAACAGATTTATGGATCTAAAAACTAACTGAGCTAACTTTCATATGAATTGGTAACTTCCTCTCGGAGACATGGCCATGTTGGACCGTTATGGATAAATCTGATTAAATTTTCTTTAAAAAAAACATGGATTTTAAAAAAGCATGCGTTTAAAAAAAAGATTAGTATTAACTAAAATTATTACACAAAAGGATATAGACTAAAGCACATCATCAAGTTTATATTCAGGTGCATTTTGATTACAATTCTTTACAAGTTAAGGGCTAAATTATTTTAAATCCATCATTTTTCCTATTTTCATATTTAATGTTTAAACATTATTGCTTGCGGTCATAGGGTCAGCAGGTGTTTAATTAAAAGTAGAATTTACTACATTAAATTTTACCATATAATTTTAATACATTGCCCCTATTATAATATTACCTCTCTGTTTTTAAATATAATTCTCTAATATTTACAGATATTGCATTACAAACAAAAATTTATCATTTAACAAATTTCGTACACAAAGTCTAAAATACAATCTAAACTTTATTCAAAGTAATAATCCATAACTTTAGTTGGCATTCAATAATATATATGCAACAAACATACATAAATATAACAGCATTTACACATGCACAAACGTATGTACATATGTGCATAAATAATACTTATTTATTTATTTTATACTGCATAGTTTTAGGGGACATTTATTTTCAATTGTTGGATTTATACAATAAACTTAACGGCATTTGTAAAAGTTAAGAATGAAAGAGAAGCAGAAGAGAGAAATATAGAGAGATAGAAAAGAACTTTAAACTTTAGCCTGCCTGTAGTATAAAGTCCATTGATAAAAATACTTTTTGTTGTTTTTGTTGCTTGTTTAATAGAAAACAAATGTTACCAGTTTTTATATCTATTACTTTTTACACATGCATGGCCAGTTGCCAATTTTATGTCCAAACGTTACATAGTTGCACAAAAAAGACAAAAAGTAAAACCAACAACAACTAATATTGCTCTTAGTTTTGTTGCTAAAATACAAGTTATAATAAATTAGAGTTGAGATGGTGAACATATTAAGGTCATAAACCACTTTTGGAAATGTCACTTAGCGGTTAGACTTTGAAAACTAAATCTCTGGTAACTCTCTCTGGTGGCTCTGTTTTTCGCTTCAAAAGAAAATACTTTCGAAATGTATAAAAGATTTAAGGATTTTCGCTACGAAATACCAAGTCTGAATTTGATCGTAGCTCTAAGACCTTTTAGAGGGTGTAGTAACAGCCACAAGAATATAATCACTTTTTTAAAGGAGAGAAATTTTAATGTTACTCTTAAAATAATAAACAATTTTTATTTCCAGGGCATCAAAGATTTTATAGAATAAATGAATAAAGCCATAAAAAACTCACAGCCGTAAGAGTGAAATACACTATTGTGTATGAGTTTCACTCCAAACAATTATTATTTATAGAAACCTTTGTAGTCCAGTAACCATAATTTGTATTTTTTCTCACTAAGCTAAGAAGCTTTAAAATTTTTACTCATTTTTTAAGACACAAACAGAGCAGTTAAAGGGGGATTTTCCTCTCCCAAGCACAAGTAGGTGATGGATGGTGTGATATGCAGATTTCTAAGGACGAAGAAGCAACGCAATAAGAATAAACTAATGCGGAATATTTGGCAAAAATTTTTTCTTTATATTTAAAGTAATAAAAATACACACACTAAAAAAAGACTCACGCTAAAATGTGTTTTACACCAATCACGTAAGCTATGGCCATCTTCAGAAAAACGTTTATAACAAATTTGTAACGTTTTTTAATTTGTTACTGTTATAGAGCTCTAACAATAAAAACTAACAAGAGAGAGCTCGTGTATATCTGAAAATAGCTTCATGTATATTTATATGTGTGTTTGCAGGCCTGCCATATTTTTGAGATTTACCGGCAATTTGGCGATTTTTAGCCTCAAATGTATCTAATTGCCGATTTGCCAATTTTTGTTTCAAAACTGCAGATTTTTTCGTTAAACTCTTAAACACGCAAACTTTGTTAGTTTTAATATAATATATTACTTTTGAACATCACTTGTTACATTAAAAAAATACGTTGTTCTCTAAAAATTGTTCTCCCTATTTATAAAAGTCATGTTAATTAAATTAAAAAAAATTCGTTAATCAATTCCTTCAAACAAAATTATTTTAATGTGATTATTATTACATTATTAAAAATAAACCATTTATGAAAATGCTTTAGTTTATGAGCTATTAAAAATCGTCTAATATCAAAATAAAAGATCTATAAAATAAAAGATCAGAACTTTGTTGTATCTAGTCATTTCTTTCTAACAAACAAACGTGATTTTGAATTGATAGAAATAAAGATGAGAAAATTAGGATTAATTATGCAACCCTGACCATTATATGAATTGATTGAACAGTGCAGCAAAAGAAATATTTTTTCGTATAAATAATGTCCCAGCAGAATTTTATTCCAATGAAAAGGAAACAACAAGAAGAGTGAAAAATGCCGCTAGTGAATTTTCCTCTTGGCTCCAAGTCCAATGGAAGAGATCCCAAAAAAATAAACTTTTTGAGGTGTTTTGTAAAACTGCCTTAAGTGACTCGTACGACTAAAAATATATGGAAATATTCGATTATTTGCACTATACACGACCAATAACATGTAATCAATTTGTTTGTTAAACGGTTATTTTAAATGATTTTGTGCTATTTTATATGTTGTTAAAATTATTTAATACTGAATTGTTCCGTTTTTTTTTATTTTGTTAATAAAAACCATTTTAATTGTATTTAACATGGGTTGTTTTTAACAGTGATAAAAAATGCTTGACTATTTTCAATGCATATATAGTTGCTTAACTGTTGCTGTGGAGAAATGTTGCGCAAAAAGCAAATGCAACAAAAAAGGAATAAATGCATTTGCTTAAGCTGACTATGTCCAGATTTACACTATGCAACTTTTTGAGGCATATTTTTCCCAATTTTCTGACTACGATTGCTATTTCTTGCTGTAAAACGCTACTTTTCATCCCTTTTAACACTGGAAACGTATTTATGTATTTATTACTTACAATATGTAAGAAAATATATTTTAAAAACGTTGTTTTTATTACACCATTAAATAGTGTTTTTTTTTTCTCTTAAAAAGAAACAGAAAAGGAGACACGGACATTAGCTTCTTGCATAAGCAACAGCAAATGTTTTCAAAATAAATGGTTTGCTGGTTGCTTTGCTGCAGAAAGAAACACATAGTCAGCTTAAGCATATGTGTTTCTTTCTCTTTTATTGCATTTACTTTTTGCTGTTGCTTTGTTTATAACGAAATGTTTTGTAAATGCTGAGACATCTAGTTTTTTTATTGAAGAAACATGTAAGCAAAGCAAGGATTTTAGTGCTGTTGCTATTTTTAAGCAAGCAATATAAGCCCTGGCTTTTAATTTGCCTATTAGTTTCACCTAAAGTCCTGATAAAGCCGATTTTTTGCATATATATCGACTTCCTATCAAAATCATCTGGCAGCCCTGTGTGTATATCATTTTCATAACAGTTTTGAGAAATGGAAGTATGTACATATATGTTCTTTTATTCATATATAAAAAGTTATTTACTTAATTAGCATAAATTTGAACTTTTGTTACACAATTTTACAAAATAAAATTTTCATTATTGATGATGTTGTAACTATTGTTTGTGCATGCATACACTACATACACTCAAACACACTAACAAATTACTAACAAGTAGTATAAATTAAGTTTTTGCTTTTATATTACTTCTTTGTCATTTGATATATTCCTAATAATGATGGTTTTTTATATTATTTATTTAGAGTCTTTACTTTGTAAGTGCTACAATTAGTTTTGCGTATTGGATATACATATAATTCTATTAAAGAAATAAAACTCGTATCGAGTTCTAATATACTGAAATATAATTTTAGCGCAATAGAACCGGCCAAAGAATTATAAAATCAACTAAACAAATTTTTTAAATATTTTGCTGCAACATAAATAATTTTAAATGCAAAAAAACAAATGTAAAGTTGAAAACATATTGTTTCGAAAATAAAATCTGGCAACCCTGCATATCTGAAAGCAAGAAAATTGTTATTGTCCCTGTGTGCGTGGTAAAAAGCTAAGTTGTTGCTCCAGTCCTAGCGGACTAATACAGGTTTTTCTTTTCATTTTTTGTGTAATTTTTTTAAATTTATATATTTTCAAAATTTAAGATTCTAAAATTAATTTGTGAACACTCCTGTTACCCATAAATAATGTTAATGTTGTTCATTACCATTATTGTTACATAATGTTCTTATAATACAGTTATAACAAAGAGAAATTTTGATTATATTTTAATAAAATTGCTTTTTCTTTGCATTGTTGGTAATATAATTTTCTATTTATTGTTGTACATTCGCACAAACACACATTTTTGTTAAATTTTATTGTAATGTAAATTTATTTATTGTCTCCTACAAAATATATATTGCTGCTCTTAGCGTTCGTAGTCGTGTATGTATGTGAAACGAGTCGTTGTGAGAAAAATTTTAAATTATAACAATTTGCATAATTTCCATTCAAGTTTATTTTTTGTCATAATTTAAAATTGTTTAAATTATTTGTGCGCCAATGTATCTATTTTCTTCTTTTTTTTAAATATAATTTCGATAGTCTCCTAATAATTATTTAATGCTGTTTTAATGTGAATAGAATATGATATTGTTTGTTATTCTTAGAAATGGAAAGTAAATACCGTAATAATAAACCAGCAAAGGATCAAATAACACCGTGACACAGCCTTGCAATTATATCGATATTGTCTAAATATTCGACACATACACATCGCTATGAGCTGATAATAGGTCTGTTCAGTAACTTTACTAGGAAAAACTAGCAACGAGAGAGTAAAACAAAAATTTTCAAAATTACTCTCCGAAATATAAAAAAGTAAATGAACGCTTTACCAGCAAAGAATATTGATATGGCTTTAGGAATAACATGTAAGACCTTAAAACTGTACGGTATGACCATTAAATATACTAGAGTTAAAAAACATATTAAACAATAGACCACTATAAGCCCTAAAATTGATGTCAACCGCAATCAAAAATTTAAAATAACACTCTTAGTAACCAAATAGCAAAAATATGTACACAAAAATTTTAATTAAAAGGCCATTTTCAAAAGCGTTAACGATGTTTAAGCGCATCGTAATTTTTATTAGTTTTTTTGAAAGAGGGTACATACATTCTTCTCGTGATTCGAGAATATTTACACTGATAATTCTGGCAAAAATAACCGATATCAAAACAGATTTAATACTAACCTGTCTGATTTTTCCTGAAACAAATTAAATTATCCTAAATGGAAGGTAAGATAGTACAATAGGGCTTGTAAGCATTTCTTGGACCTAAATTGGAGATTGTAAATTCGTAAGGAAGAAAGGTTACATATACATAAATAATATTACGCATTATGTTCGGACTAATTTGAAAAGGACAAAAGAACCAAAACAGGATCTAGAAAATTCAAATCTCATATCCAATTCTGTTAATATTCAGTTGCTGAAAATATTATTTTCTTAAAGAATTAAGTATATTTTTTTACATCGACAGCTCTTGTGGATGATTCCAAAAGTTTAACTTACCTCGAAAGACAACAAGTAATTGAAATTTTGTTATTAAAACAAAGAATTTAGAAATTAATTCTTTTGCTTTTTATGCAAAATTAATTATAATTTCTGTGGTGTTTTAATTTTACGAAAACCCGCAAGAATTTCTGAAAATATTGTTAAAAATTCAAATTTCAAAGGTTTCTTTTAAATACAAAGAAAATCTTTAGTGATTTATATATTTTTGCTGTTGGTTAAATGTTAAAAAAAATACAAAAATAACGGGACAAAAGTCCTTAAGGATTTTTTCTTAAGAAAAAAAGTTGAAACAGGAACATTTAAAAATTAATACAAAAGAAAATAAATTTTGTTGATTCTTTGTTCCTGGAGGGTTTTCAAAAAAGAAGGAATTTTTGAAGACTAAAGCAAAACATAGATTTATTGTAATAAGAAAAGGGTTGCTAGAAAATTAAAATATAAATAAAAGGCAAAGACTTTCATTTGCTGGGTGTATGTTGTATATCCACAATACAGAAAAATTAATCAAGGAAATGTATTAAGGAAAAGAATGAAACTGAGCGAAAAAAAACAAGGCAACAGAAGTTCCATGGTTAAACACATTCGCAATTATTCTAGTTGTCGACGTCGTTACATATCAATGTTGATATATGTCGACGCATTCGTTTTGTTATTCTACTTGTCGTTATTGACACTTATCGATTACTGCTCAAAGATTTTTTGTATTCTATAACAAACGTGACAAAGATATTGTATTGACGTGACTTTGTTGTTTGTCGACGCCTTTTTGAATAATGACTGGAAGTAACTTAAACCAAATATAACATGGAAAATGTAAAAAAGTGAAGGTTACAAATGCAAATCAATTTAAAAAATTGAAAAATTTTCGCAGAGGCACTGCTTCATGCAATTTTAAAGAAAAATGTGAAGAAATTGGAAAAATTCTAAATTCTTCTAGAAGATTAGCAGATGAATGGCAAAAGATAACAGAATAAAGCATTGAATAGGTATTTATAAAAAAGTTTGTAAAAATTACTCTTGAGGTATGGTGAAATTAAAAAATAAAAGTGAAAAAAAGATGGTTGCTATTAAAGCGGAATGTAAAGCCACTGGCGGCGAAATGTTTAAATAATTTTTACTCAGTCCGCTAGAAGAAGCTGTGCAAACCTCAACTTCCAAAATCATTTGAATCCGGATCAGTTCAAGGAGTTCAAATGGTTCACATTAAATACGATTATAATGACATGGAACTCGCTGAAGTCGAATTCGTCGTTGAAACATAGCCAGGAGCAGGCAAAACATATGTACATACTTGCGATACAATATTAAAAATATTGTAATTCTGCCTAAGAAGTTTTCTTTCCCACACAAGTTTTTGGTTTTTCAAGCTTTCTTCATCAATTAAATCAAAATTTTCTTCACTTATAGAAAACATTTTATCATAAAAGTATCAACCACAAATAAAATTTAACAAAAAACTTAGGAATGTGCATTTTCATTTCATAAAAATCGATAAACCGCCGACGTCGTCACAGGAATGTTATAGAATGCAAAATTTTTATTAATTTGACGCCGACATTGATACGAAGTGATATTGATACTAAAACGACGACGAAGACGATGACGCCGACAACTAGAATAAGGGTGATTTTTCGAGTATTATTACTCTTTTTTATAGACCGGTGCTTCAATGTCTGTTTTTAAAGCTTCTTGACCGCTTGAAGCAGAGGACGAAGATTCTCATAGGTCGCAGTAGGGTATCGAACTCTATTGACTTTCTTAAACCTCGACGCAATGTGGGTTGTATTTTAATTTTTTTTATCACTACTACAATGAAATGTGCTCCAGTGACATAAGCGAACTCATTCCGGTTATCTTTAGGTTTTCTAGGCTTTTCATTAAGAGCTTACTCGTTTGTGGTTGATTGGCTAGTAAATCGAGCTTTGCATTACAGAGGGAATTAGTTTTTAGCCGAACAGTACGTATGTGAAATCATTTTCCTTCCGAGGTCTTTCCTGTCGCTCTTAAGTAGGAGAATTCAAATTGAATATCCTTAAACACCGTTTCCTCTAGTCTCCTTTCCATAACCAAGTTCTGACGCAAAGCATTGCTGGAGAAGGGGTAATACCCTGAGTGCTGGTCCGATATAAGAAAAAATAAAATATATGAGACATTTAAGTTAGAAATTAATATTTTCAGCAGCACGTATCCTTTTAATAATCAAACTACTTTTCTCTTGTCTGCAACTACTGAATGAATGGTTTGATCGAAACCAGAAGTTATTTAAGCAGCATCTAAATGACACTTTAGAAGTCTAATTAACAACAGTGAAAATATCAAAAATTATAAATGAAATAAGATGTTGGTCAATAATGAAAGTTTAAGATTAAAAAGACATCAATATATTAATGGAACTCCAGAGCAGTTCACTGTAGGCGATGTTGGTAAATGAATGAACCGCACCGGAATCGAAAACTAATTCAATCTCCGTCTCTATGATCATAATACAGTCCTTTAGCTTGTTTTACAAGCAATCACAAAGTACGTTAACTTGCTGTTCATAACTGTAAGGCCTACCAAACTTAAGCCAAGTAAGATTAGGAGCGAAATATCTAGTAAAAAATGTTTAACGAATTCACAATACTACACAATTTGAAAGGGATCTTTAAGCTGGAAAGTCTGGCAGAAAGTTTGTTAAAGGAGTGATCTCCTATAATTCTCAAACGGTTTCGAATAAATACAAGTGGAGAGCAAAACAAAATTGTTCCTTGGTATGCAATGGATATGGGACCAAAAAATAGAATGCACCCAGCTTAAAATTACCCAGTGCTCGATGACGTGATATCGAAAAAAAATTTTTTATTAACAATTGCAACAATTGGTGAAGGGTTTCTATGGATATCTCTGGTACAATTTTTGATTTCAACAACTTCACTATGACATCAAGCGAAACCTAGTGACACTAATTTATATATCTATAGAAGAGAAAGAGAAACATAAGAGGGAGTAATGGTGGTACGTCTTCATTTCATCTCTCTAGGGTAGATGTCTAGGCAGATGTGGGTTTTTTTATGTGAATTTTTTTAAGCAATCCTCTAGTACCTATGACCCCGACGAAGAGCCATTTACCCCTTCCTTTTCCTATTTTTGCCTTTAAAACTATTCCTTCGAACCTCACAAAATTAGGGATTCTAGCGTGTCCATATTATATTGGCTCAAAATTTTTTCAATAAAAAAATAATCAATGCAATTCTTAAAATTTCGTTCTCAGATTTATTATTCTAATCCCTTTTTTCATTCTTTCTTAAAGTTTTAGCGAGTTTTATCACGTTTCTTAACAATGAAATTTTTATGTCATATTAATTTTTACATTTCGGCACTAATTTGATATTCATTATAGTAGTCGTTTGGGTTATTTCAAATATAGAAACAACAAAACGTATACAATGGACGGACACAAAGCAAGTGTAAAAGCATCTCCGCCTTTCCGTTTGGCTTACACCGCTTGCTGCAGTATACTTTTTGCTTACAAATAAAAACTAGTTTCATGAAAAATTTGCTATAATATTATATTTTTACTAAAATACCCAAAATCATTCAAGTTAAAAAAAATTTCTACCAATATTTTTTAGCAACTCTGTGAAATTTTGCTGCTGCCAAAACAAGTAATTTATTCAGAATATAAAATACTTGTTTTCCTCACCAATTAAATAGTAATTAAAACAAGTAAGAGTCCGATATTCAGCTATGCCGAATATTCTGTACCCTTTACCATATAAATACAAAACTAGTTTAGTGAAGTAACTCTAAGAAAACAAAAACAAATATTGCATATTATAATGTTACATAAAAATGACATCGGCTGTTTATGGGTTAGGCATTTTTTTAAATTTTAGTATTTCCTTAAAGATCTCTTCAAAAGCCTAAAATGATATTCATATTGATATTTTAAAAAATTTGAAAATTTTAGAGCCCAGTAACTCGGAAAATATGAGCGAGCGCCAATTTTTCCACTCAATATTTTTTTATTTTATATTTTTACATTTTTTATTTTATATTTTTTTTTTACTTGATAGATACTTTTTGGTCACTCTGTCAGATCGATTGGCGTATTTTACTTTTCTCTAGCTAATCTACTGCTTAAGCAGTCTTAATTACAACTCTAACACGGATGAACAGACAGACATCACTGAATCGACTTCGCTATGCAGAAGAACTCAGAAAATATGTACTTAATGGGGAATGACTAACTTATATACCCTTTTTCCACCTGTAGTGAAGGGTATAAGTGTAATTGAACAAAGAGGTAATAGCTTCACTATTTAATATATTGCATTCTTAGAGGACAGATTTTCTATTTTTCAAGCATCTAGTTATTTGTTGAGTATTGATTTTGGTTTGTGATTCGCAATTATAATTCTCATTTAGTTTACAAATATCCAGCTCTGTTTTGTGGGATGTTTGGCTAGTGAGTAAAATTGGAGGTAGTTTTGTGTGAATGACTGATTTCAAAGCGACGTGCGAATGTAATCATAATATACAAATAATAATAAAATAAATATATTTAATAATTTTATTTATTTATTTATTTTTTTTTTTTTAATTTTTTTATTCCAAATTATGAATCTTCGTTTTGTCGTAACTTTATTACTATTTATTTCTAAAGTATAGGTATTTTTATTTAATTTGTGAAACAGCGACCTCCTCCCAAGAAAGAATTAAAAGTAAGTGAAATTATTTGCGTTTTTTTGTTTATTAAACAAAGGTTAATCTTTTATACGACAGGCTCATAAAATTAGGATAAAATTTCTGTCTTTCTGTTTCCAGGTCTTAAAGAGCCCCACAGTTTTTTTTTTCGTTTTATTACTAACGGTTTTAATTTAATATTCATTAAAACAAACACTTAAATTCGTTTCTTTATTTTCTAAAAATACCTTGTTAAAACCAAAGCAGACAATATAAACTTAAAACGCCTAAAAACATACCTCAAAAAAATTAGAAAAAATCCCTTGAAAAACATTGTTAAAAATATAAAATAGAAAAAATATATCTAAACGACACAGCCCTAAATTTTTTGTTACTGAAAACAACCTCCAAAGTGGGATAAAGTAATTTGTATGATACTCGAGAGTATTATTTTTAATGGATGAGTAAAAAACATGCGATTAAAAGTTATCTATACAAAGACACATAAACTTTAGAGACATTAAACCCTTGCAGGCATTAAAAAAAAAAATACCGTATAATTTTTTAGTGTTCTTGTAAAAAGTTTTTTTGTTAAAAGGTTTTTTTTTGCTTTTTTGTGTATTTCAACAAGCCTGCCAAAAAACTCCTAAAACTATGCTTTAAATTTGTGTTTTTGTTGTACATGTTATAAAATGTCGCTCTTGTTTTTGTATAAAATAAAAAGCAGCAGCATGTGCAATATATGTTATCTAGCGATTGTTAACAATTTTGCATATTTAATATACACAAAAAAAAGCAAAACTTAGTTTGGATTTGTATTAAATTTTAGCTAGTTTCCTGTTTTCCTATCGAGTCATATGGAGCTATAATGTTAAAACAGTTTATTTTATAACCAAAACAAAATAAAAAATTACGTTTGCCTAGTATTTTTAAATCTCCTGCTCCTAAATGTATGCAAATAAAATGTACACACACAAGTTACTAAATGCAGTGTAGTGCAGGCAGGAAGTGTTCCAAACTAAAAAAGCTGTACTCTCATAAACTGCTCCCGAAATTATTTCATGATCAGAATTTTTAAATCAATTTTATTTCCACCTAATACTTCTTGATTCGTAAGTCGTCTTTTCGTTAGACTATGACGTTTTGTAAATATAAAAATCAATTTTATCCAACCTTGCTTTTAAATAATCTTAACAAGAATTGTTGTTTTCTTTCTGCTTTTTAACCAGAATCTTTTTTCCAAAGATTTACCGAATTCTTTGCTTTATAAATCAAGAACTTTAACAAGTTACTTTGGCTACAAATAAATAAAAGTGAATAACAAAAAAAATAAATCAGAAATTTCCATTAAATCGTTATAATCCACCAAAGTAAACAACGAAAGAAAATGGAAATTTTCTTTGTTTTGGCAAACAAAGGAAGAAACAAAATTTTCAAGTTAAACATGACCTTGTGTTTGCATTAATTAAGGAGCTGAAAAATATTTTTGCAAAGTGAGAACTCAGGCAGTTAGAAACAAAAATATAAATTCAACGTCAAGTTTATAAACGTTTGTTTAATTTTCAAACACAGAAAATATGAATTAAAGAGACCAAAGTTAAAAAAAAACAAAAAAAAAGGAATGGAAACTTTAGCTTAAACAAATGTGTGGTAAAGTAAGTTTCTTTTCCCTTTAAATAATTTTATTTTATTATTATGATTATTAAGGCTGCTTAAATAGACTTAATGGAGTTTAAGGTAACAAATTAATACAACAGCACAGGTAATTACAAGAACACCTATAACAATTGTTGGATCTTTAAAGATACAGAATCAAAGCATTGTGTTATAAGGGAAGTTCATAGTTAAGAAAACAAGTAAGAGTGCTATATTCAGCTACGACGAATCTTATATACTCGTACCCTTCACCATCTACGTAAATCAAAAAAGCAAATATTAGGATAACACAGAATTTAAATTAAAAAAAAAAAAAAATTGGTACTGCATGTATCTAATATTTTACATTAAAATGTTATCGGCTCTTAATGGGTTAAGCCTTTTTAAAAAAATTTTAATATTTCCTTAAAGATCTCTTTAGAAGCTTTAAAATGATACCCACATTGATATTTTAAAAAAATTTGAAAATTTCAGAGCCCGAAAATATGGGTGGGCGCCAATTTTTTCACTTATGCATTTTTCTTATTTTTTAATTCTCTATCGCCCTATAAATTTGTTTTTTTTATTGGAGTTACTTTATTGTTCCAACCTAACCTAGGTGCAGACGTGAGTCCTCGAAGGCATAGGGGGAACCAGTCCCCCGGTGTGCAGGCACAAAAGCTGGATAGACAGTGGGGTAACTGTCGAAGGATTAACCAGTGTCCTTAAATGATAATAATGTATGAATAATAATAGCAATAAATAAAGTGGCACCACCGGAACCGGTAGCCCATATAGAGAGCCGCTCATCTCTGTAGCCGGTTATTGATGAGGTGCCTTTGGGGTACCCGTGGTGGTTGTGGTTAAATTAGTCTATTTCTGCGGGTCTGGTGTATAATAGATGGAAGTGTGCTGTTGCACTCTCAACAGAGGAGTTTAAGGATAGGCTCCACCACTATAGCAAGGGGTAAATTCATGGTTTTGCAAGCCATGGTCTTAAAATTGCACAGAATAGTGGTTTGACAACCGTCCGATAAGGGCTTACTGCCAGGTACAGACGTTAATCTAATCACTCATTCTATTCCAAATGACATGAAATAATTAGATGTAAGCGCGGTGTTTTGCCTGCTGCCTTGAAGGACATAGAAGGACATGCTGTTTTCCAATAGAACTTCTTTCGACACTTCATTTGATTGATTGATAAATTTTTTTTCTTAAATCAACAATAACACGGAGGGACAGACGAACATCGCTCAATCGACTTCGCTATGCATAAGAAGTCAGAATATATATCCTTTATGGGGTCGGAAATGGATATTGTATAAATTACACACGAAATGACAAACTTATCACTTTTTGTGGTGAAGGGTTTAAAAACATTAAATATAGATAATCAATATTTGTGAGTTTATCGTAAATCTAGAAGTAATCAAGCGACATTCATTTAGCACTGAAGACATTATAGGCAACAGAAAAAAACCAAATGATGGACATACATATGTATATATAATGTAAGGTAATGCTGGGTACAGAGTCCTTGCAACAACGATGTAATTTTTATCGCTAAGGTTCCGTTTTGCAATGGGCTGCGAGCGGAAAGACTTCGTGAATTGAGCCAGTTATTTAATGCGAGTCTTAACGCAAACGAGCAAGCAGATAACAGGGTGTTAGAGAATTCTGTTCAAGGAAGTCAAGAAGTCGGTAGCAGAAACCCTAAATATCAATTCATAGACATAAAATTAAGGAGTGAAATAGAAATAGATTTTGATGAAGCTCAAACCATGAGAGATAAATCATATGATGAATTCGCTAGAAAGGCGAAGAAGTACCCTAAAAGTAAATTATATCAATTTTTTATTATTGATAGAATGTTTAACTTGAAAAAGAATCAAAAATCAGAATTACGAGGGCTGCTATATATATTTCTGGCCTGGCAACACTGAGTGCTGCCAAGTGCAATCCGACATTTCCATTGGAAAGTTTGTTATTTTTAAGCATAATCGTACTCGAAACGTTTTGACGTACGACCATTATTTGTGTTGTTTACAGTAACTTGAAAAAATTAATATAGAAAAAATGGAATTAACTCGTGAACATTTTCGTGCCATCATTTTTCACAACTTTCTACGTGGATTATCAAGACAAGAGTGCATTGATGAACTTAAAACTTTGTGTGGCGATGAAGCACCATCCTATAGCACTGTGAAAAATTGGTATAATGAATTTAATCGTGGCCGAAGCTCGCTCAAAGACGAATTCCGTGAAGGTCGTCCAAAAACGGCTGTTGTGCAAGAGAACATTGATGCCGTGCGTGAACTCATAATGCAAGATCGACATGCGACATACCTAGAGATAGAGACATCCTTGGACATTTCTTCCACCAGCATTCATTCGATACTGCATGAACACCTGGCCGTAAAAAAGGTTTGTTCTCGTTGGATCCCGCACAATTTGAAAGTCGCTCAAAAAAAGGCTCGTGTCGATTGGTGCAAAGAAATGTTGCAAAAATACGATTGCGGTGCTTCAAAAGACGTTTATAAGATCGTCACAGGTGACGAAAAAGCTTTGTTTTTAAACAAAAAACTTTATGATAGGAAAGAATTTCTGCAGTATGATACATGTGCTTATACATCTATGGTGAACGGTATGTAAGATTCGGCATAGCCGCATATAGCGCTCTTATTTGTTTTAGCAAGGTTTAATATTTTTAATGAAATATTCTTGAAAATGTTAAAGTTTGGTAAAAGTTAAAAATTGGAATTTTATTAAACGCAAAAAAATATCAATTAAATACTTATTTTTATGAAAATTTCACTAAAAATTTTAATTCTTCTAAAAAAAGTTGTTCTTGCATTAAAAATTTTTAAATTTCATTTAAAACCGAAAATTTACAAAAAATAACTAAAAACTATTAATAGTTAAAAATTTTGTAAAAAAAAGCCACCACTTCTTTTGATGAAGGGTACATTAGATACAGCCAAATATAGCACCCTCTCTTGTTTAGTCTTCGTTTTTTCTTTGCCAGTTGTAAACTAATGCTTCATCTGCCGGTGATATGATTGTTAAAGCACAATGACATTGGGCGCCATTTTAACATAATTAAAGCATATTCACATATTGACAGTATCTATATATGCGTCAGCTTGTAGAAGCCCTTTACTTAATCCACTTATTGTCACTGTTGTTAAAAAAAATTTGCTTGAAATGGGGCGCTGTACACAAATCATAGTTTTTTCGATATACCTATTGACTTATGCTTGGTCATATTAAAACAAAATAGTTATATCAATCATGCATGGAAGATATTAATTTGATGGACTTAATAATTGTCGTTTTCATTAGCATTGATTGATAAATAATGCTACTGATTTTTTATTATTATAATTATTTTTACTAATGGTAATGCTTTTGTATTAAAATTAATAATTAATTGAAAACCAAATTATTTCCATTGTCTAGAGATTTTGTGGTTTCAAATCATTATCATTAATGAATTTATTCCTTGTCTTAGTACACTAAAGACACATCTTAAAGTATAGTAGACCATTATTTTAAAATGGCAATTAGATCAGAAAAATTTGGTGAAACATATATGCTCTTAATTTCTCAGGAACAATGAGACACTATGGGAACGTATCTTTGTTTTCGTGTAAGTTACAAGATTTGCTATCTGTGCTATGCTCAGACATAAAGTTTTACACTTCTATCTTAAAAATGCTAAATTATAAGAAAAGTATAAATATAGGTGTTAAGATTTATTTATTTTTTTAAATTTCTGCGATCAAAAATTATTTCAAAAAATTATTTCATAAAAATAAATGAGCTAAAGCCAAAATTAATTTTCTACTCAATAATAAAAACAAATATTTTTAATTTAATTGTAATTAGTAATTAAACGATTTTATTAAAATTTCATTTCCATTAGTAAAAATAATAATAATTAAAATAAAATCATTAACATTAAATGGTAGTTATTTTTTCTTTTCATTGCCATTAATTCAAACAATGCTAATGAAATTTCAATGCTAATGCAAAAATCCCAAGATAGCAAAAATATATTAAAATCTTTAATGATGACTTAAGTATACATTTACACAAGTAAAATGTCCTTGAATATTCAAAATTCATAAAAATCTACATTATCACTTGCAGTTTAAGCCATCTCTGTATGAATCTGCTTAAAACAATTAATTTTCTTTAGCTGAAAGATAAGTTTTTTTTTTTTAATAATAACTTAAAACGAATTTTATTACTTTTAGCAGGCACTGTAGCAGCAAGTAAAATTTCCTGTTTGCTTGTAATGTTAATCAAATTGAAATGTCTTTATAATGAAAATTGTATTGAGTTGAATTTACTAACATGGTCATTAAAAATGTTCTTTTGTAGCTTTTCTGTACAAAAGTGTTATAGAATTTAAAATATATTGTTAATATAATAGAGTATGTAGGTATGTATATGAATTTAAATGTTAAATTAAGAAAAAGCTAATTAAACAGTTTTTAATTGGAAAATTTCTGCAAGTAAAACTTTTGTTTCAGTTTATAACATTTTCATATGAAAAAGGCAATCACATAAGCAGCAACAACAACTTGAGAGAAATCCCATAAAAAATACATTAATAATTTAATTAAAGAATTTCGGAAAAATTAAAACAAAAGTATCTATTGCAATCACAAATTTTAGAGTTTTTGAGTAATGTCTTTTGAAAACTCTTTTTTATCAAAAGAAACTAAATAAATTTTATTATTTTATTTTAATTCATAAAGAGCATTTCAGTATCTATTGCCCAGAGGCTGTACATAGACTGTCCCATAATTTACTTAAGGAATAAAAAAAAACACAGAATATTTTTAAAGTGATATAATAAAATAATAAAACATAAAGTTAACAGAATATGGCCATATATATCTATACACATATCTAGAACAGAACTGATAGGGAACACAAAACACCTATTTTTGGAATTTTTGTCTGTCTATCCATCTGTCTGTGTTCGCATCGCATAAAAACTGCTAAATGGATATGAAGAAAATTTTATAAGGAGATGCCTTAGAACTTTGATTCAAGTATAGAATACTTTTTTGTAAAAATAAGTTATTTCGTAAACAAAATGGAGATAGTATGAAAACGGTTGTCAGCACATTTTATTATTGGAAGATGGAACATTTTTAATACTGTTTACAGAATTCTGCACTAAATTAAATACAAATTTCATAATTTGAATTTTAAGAAAATAAGAAATAACACGCTGACAAAGTCGTAGGCACTTCTATTATGGACTATATATCAAACCAATGAACTTTACGTCTTAACCGACTTAAAAAAACATGGAGGTTATCAATTTGACTAAATATTGCTTTTTTATGTTTGTGCTTGAAGAACTCAGTCATATCTGAACTGATTAAATTTTTTTTCGTAATTTGACAGACTATACTTACTGATTGGTCTCGTTTTAAAAATAATCTTAAAAATTAAAAGGTGTCCCCATACGTCTTTTTTAAATGTATTATGAACCGTGAAGGGCACCACTCTAAAAATAAAATAATCTGAGAGTCACTATGGTTCCCAACAGCTAAAAGGAATAGAAAAATAAAACTAATAATTACAGGGTGTCGCATTGGTATTTAGGGCACTGACCTATATGGGCCTATCTTTTGAATCGTTAGACAAGCGCTTAAAAATTGGACCAAATGCGGACTACTATGATCGTTATAGAAACAAGATTAATATTTAAATTAATAAATAAAAGGGTGCCGCAAAAGTTCATTTAATTAAGTATATGGCCATACTTTTTAACTCTAGTAGACACACGGTTGAAGTTTATTTTGCTATGTTCGCTATAAAAACAAGTATACAATTTGAATTTAGAAATTAAAGGGTGTTCCGATAATTGAGGTAAATTGACTTATATGGGCCTATCTTTTGAAGCGTTATAGAAAAACGCTTGAAAATTGGACAAAATGTCGATTGCTATAAACCTTATAATAACAAGTATAAAAATTTTAACTATTAAGTTAAAGGGTGTCTCAATAGTTCATGTAATTTGATATATGTGGATAAACTTCTGAACAGTTACAGACAGACAGCTGAAATTTACAAGGAACCTATATTGATAACTCTGCTATAAAAACAAGTATAAAATTCGTATTTAGAAATTAAAGGGTGTCCCAATAGTTGATGTAATTTGATATATGTGGCCGAATTTTTTAACTTTAATAGACTGAACGATGAAACTTACAAAAAACTGTGTTACTAACTTCGCTAAAATAACAAGTTTATAATTTAAATTTAGAAATTAAAGGTTCTTCCCAAAATTATTGAAATTTTCCCAATATGACTGTTTCTTTTGTACTGCTATATGTACAAACACCTGAAAATTAGAGAAAATATCCACTACTTTATTTATAATAAAAAGCAGTATAAATATTATAATAATAAATTAAAGGGTGTATCACTAGTTTATGTAAATAATGTGTATGCGCAAACGGTTAAACCGTTTTAAACAGACAGTTGTAATTTATTTAGAACCTGCTTGGTAAGTCTACTACAACAGCAATTAAAAATTTGAATTTAAAAATTAAAGGGTGCCCCTATAGTCACTTTAATTTGATGCATATTGCCAAAGTCTTGAACAGTTGTAGTCAGACGGTTGAAAATAATAAGAAGCTGTAGTGCCAAGTTTTGAGATGGAATAAAAGGGGGTCCCAATAGTTAATGTAATTTAATGTATGTGGCCATACTTTTAGATCGTTATAGACAAACAGATGAAATGTTAGCAAGAATTATTAATGTGTAGTAATAATTTAATACTAAAATATTAAGAAAAAGTTTTTGATAGTTTTTGATTTTTTCACACGACTATAATTTGTTCACCTCAACTTTATATGTTTACGATGATCATAATATGATCCTAGTGACCATTGTTATTTCTCTGCGAAATTAAAAATATATTACGATTATTATATTTTTTTTTTACTTGACTATAAGCTATATAAGGTAAAGTATAGTAATTCTGAAAAAATCGATGTCGGGATTTCAACGGATTTTTAAATTTCCGGAATTCACTTTTGTTTTTTTTTTCGATGATTTCTGTGTATGGCTCGTTGGGTGCGTATGCCAGTATCTTTGTAAACGTTTTATAGATCATATAGTTCGCCTTTGGTAAATGGAGACGAAGAGCTGTATAGTTTTCAGTCATAATCGGGCACCATAAACCAAAAATAATTTTTTTCATTCGAATATACTTTGAAATTTTCTTCTTAATTTAAAATATCTATAAAATATATTTTTCCATGAGGTATGATTAAATTGAGTGGAGACCATTCTAAAATTTTAAAAAGACGTCTAGCGATAAGAAAGTAAATAAAAGTTATATAATTTGCTCCTTTAGGGGTCCGCCAAATAACTTTTTTTTTTTGAAAATGCGAAGCGAAAACGCATTGGATGGTCAGTTGGCTTCAACTCCTGAACCAATTAAACTTTGTATGGCGTCATACCAAGGTCGTTATGCAAAATTCATCTTAATGGTGTCTCCAAAATGTTCAATTGTTGAGAACGACGGTGAATTGATGTTGATGGCGCTACACGCACACTTTCTACCACAACAACTATATTCTCGGGTGTACGCACTGTTTTTGGCTTTTCACGCTTTGGTTTATTGATGAGGATACCAGTTTCTTTCACTTTTTTCACAAGATAACGAACAAACAGAGCTGACAGTGTTTCTCTTCTTTCAAAATCCGTACGCAATTTTCGCACTCATTCGCAAAGTAATGACGCAATATTTTCCATCGTTGTTCAAGCGTATACACAAAACCATGTTCGTTTAGCGGAAGGATAAAATTAATTATCTGTCAAATCAGACATGAGCTAAGTGTTACCATTCACAAAATAAGAAATAAGTTAAAAAAAAAACGTTAAATATTTTACAAAAAATAAACCAAAATGAACATTTTCATATAAGAAATATTTTAAAATTGGCACAATGATATTTAGAATTTTCTGCAAGCGTTTGATCATAAAATTCTCTAGTATTTATTTATTTATTTATTTGAACTTGTAGAGCTGGTGAAATGCTTTGCTTTATATTCTTCAATGCAAAACTTATGCTTTTTATGTTAGTTTGTATTTTTTGGTTTTATTATAGAAAGCCATAATTATATTATTTCACATGCACATTTCGCTCACATAATTCATACGAGTACTTGAAGCTTGGGACTAATTGGAAAAATTATTTTTATTTTTTTTTTTTTGTATAGCGTGTTGCATATTTGAACTCATTATGGTCTCAATGTTTGTTAGTGACAAAAACAACACCAATCAATGCGAATTAATTACAAAATATTAAGTATTGATAATGTATACTAGGATAGCAAAAGCAAGTGCAGTAAGTAGTAATGCACAGTGTATATATATAAGTACACTTCCATTTATCTGGCGAAAAATGTAGTAACTTAACACTGAGCAATTCAAAGTTTTTATTTCTTTGAATTAAAAAACAGTAACTGTACAAGCCTACGATTGATTCACAAGAAACTTTGTGGAAATTCTGTTCTTTTTAGAAAAATCTCAAGAAATTGTTAAGTTGCAACACTGTCAACTACGAAAGATGCCACGCTAAATTTATATGTCATTGTGCAGAAATTATTATGATCGTTTCTTAGGTATCGGATAGTAAATTTTCACTTCAAAGGGAGGGTTGCCATTTAAGAGTTGCGTACCTAAATGGTAAATCCATAACCGTTTTGTTTTCGCTTTAATGTATATCCGCCTGCCACAGAACTCAATCTCTTGAACCGTAATAAGCAGACTCTTGAAATTTTCACAGAAGGTGTATTACTACTAAAAGCGCTATAAACACATATATTGCGAGTTCTATAAAAAACAAATTTAAAGCGATTACTCACTGGCAGCTGTCCATGTAGACAGAATCACATGTTGTCATGAAAACTCATAACTTACGAACGCATCGACCGTTCTAGATAAACCATCTACACTACCGTGCGAAAACGTTCTCAAATTTATATCAAATTCGGTTTCACCGTTCGTAAGTTATAGTCACAACACACTTGTATATATATTAAAAAAGACAGTGCACCTACAACCAAGAACTGCAGTATAAAATTATAATAGTCCTATTAAATAAATGTGTTAGTGTACAAATCTCATTGTCATTGAAATGCATATATTTATTGTCTGGTGGCGAATGCAGACAAACAAATATTAAAAATGAGAAAAAGAAAAAAAAAACAAATGAACATAAAATTTCTCACGATTAAACATTTTTATAACAATTATAAATAATATTTGAACTTTTTTTATATTTAACAAACAATTTTTGTGTGGTAGCTATTGTATGTAATTGAACGTAAATGTGGCATTTATTCTCACATGGACTTATTAAATGCATTGTTAAATTTTACAACGACTACCACAAATCAATGCATCACTTTTGTTGAATACGTATGAATGCATGTGTTAAAGTCAAACTAAAATGACAACTTAACAATTTTTATTATTTTTTTAATCAAATACATTTATAGACACTTTTTGAATACAGGTGCAATTATAATGCAACCACATTCATACAATTAAATGATGCATATGTACGTGTTGTAGGTAAACGATTTACATCCGAGGTTTTTGTAGGCACACACAACCTATTTGTAAAGTTCTTGGTGGTAAAAAAAATAATTATAATAACAATAAAAATAATTTAAAAATGTATTTTGTGTGGCTATATTTGACTTGTTACTGAAGTAGGAGAAACATTTTTTTACTATTAAAAATATTACTTTGCGATCAATAAAAAAAAGCTAGATCGTTGCTAGATTGGAAATATATTTTGTCTTTAATTTTACCTATTAAATTTAATGGAAATCGATCCATGGAAGACTGCCTGCTGTTTTCTTATTGCTTTTTTTGGGTTAGTCTTTTTTAATATTCTGATATCTGCTTAGTTGTATGTGTTGTAGAATATATAGTCACATGCTGTATGTTTACATCACGTTCAGAAACTAAGAATTTTGCAAAAATCGTAACTTCAAGCTTCCACACACATGATAGTACTAAAAATTATTTAATAAAAAGAATACTTAAATATATAAATTAAATTAATTTAAGCCTCGACTATCAGAAAAACAGTCTCATCTTTGCTAGCAAGCTGTGTAAATTACGTAGAGAAAAACCTAGGTACGTGTCGACCTATACCTACGACCTATTTGCGCGTGTAGAAGGCCGTTTGGGTGGACTTCTTTCTTTATTAATAAAACTTATGATTCTTATTTTGATAAATCAAAGACGGCAGAGGGAATCTGGCAGAGATGACTAAGGACTTTAAAATACTTGACTTTTTATTGGCCAATGGAAGAATTCAGAACAGATGCACTAAAACACCTCACAAGACGTAGATGGAGAAAAAAGTCCAATGGCAGCTAGTACAGAAAAATACTTTAACAAGATCGAGTTATCTAAAAATAGATATCGTCATTCGCGAAAGAACAAGTTGAAATCTAAGGAAGACTTTACTACCAAACTGACTCTCACTGAGAGGGGCACACAGTGAGTGAATGTCTAGCACTGGCAAGCACACATTAAATTTGGGTCCTATGGGAGACCAAAACATTAGTCTTATTTTTAAAATACGAGTGACTGTGGTTAAAGGTAAGCGAAATCACTACCGACAAAAATTCAAGAGCTAGTAACTGCACGAGACTCCATGCAAGTAAAGTAGTCAGAATTTACAAATCTAGAAACTGAACTCAGAGAAGAATGAGGATGATAGGAAAGGGACCCTTTAATCATATTTTACCCAAATATCAAAATATACCACAAAGTTAGTTATGTAAAAAAAATCGACAAGTTCAACTGGAAAATTTGCCAAAATAATGAGTTCCGCTAAAAAAGTGGTGATGAATTTAGTCATTTCCCAACCGATTATTAAAATTTTTTTCATATTTATGACCACAGATTTGTCTCGTTTTAAACACAGTTCATAATTTTAAAAATTAAAAGGTGTCCCCATACAACATACATGGTTTTCGGTGCATTATGAACCGCAAAGTTTTTCACTTAAAATTTTAAAAAATGCGTATGCCTCCCAATTGCACAAAGTAATAAAAAATAAATCTAAAACTTGAAGAGTAACCCCATACGTGACGTAAATTGACCTATGTGAGCCATATTTTGAGCAATTATAGACAAACGCTTGCAAATGCGACAGAAGTACGATTGCTATGATGGTTATATTAACAAGTATTAATATTTAAAATTATAAACTAAAGGGTGCCGCAATAGTTTATTTAATTTGATGTAATCGGCCATACTTTTGAACAGTTGTAGACAGACGCTTGAAATTTACAAAGAACCTATTTTGCTAACTCCGCCATAACAACAAGTATAAAATTTGATTAAGGAAATTAATGGGTGTCCCAATAGTAAATGTAATGTGATGTATGTGGGCGAACTTTTGAGCCGTTATAGACAGACAGCTGAAACTTACCAGAGACCTGTAATGCTTAGTCATCTAAAACAATAGGTGTATAATTTAAATTTAGAACTTAAAGGGTGTTCCCATAATTGATGTAAATTATGAACCTTTATAGGCAAAAGCCTGAAAATTAAACAAATTGTCTATTGTTGTGCCTTTAAATTAAGAAATATAAATGTTTAAAATTATAAATTAAAGGGTGCCCCAATAGTAGATGTAATTTGATTTATATGACCAAAATGTTGAATATTTTTAGACAGACGATTTAGATTTAAAAACAGCCCGCATAGCTAAGTCCGCTTTAATAGCAAGCATATAATTTGGATTTTGAAATTAAAGGGTGCCCCAATAATTTATTGTTATTCGATATATGTAACCGTTATAGACAGAGAGCTTAAATACACGAAAATTTGTCTTGCCAAGTCCACTATAACAACAAGTAAAAATTATGAATTTTAAAATTAAAGGGTGTTCCCATAATTTATGTAATTTAAGGTATATGGCTCTATCTTTTGAACGGTTATATACAAAAACTTGAGAATTAGACAGAATGTCCACAATTTTGTGTAGTATAAGAAAAATAGTTAAAATTATAAATAATATAGTATTATAATAAGGTGTGCCAATAGTAAATAAAAAATTAAGTACGAGGCCAAATTTTGAATCGCTTTAGACAGAAAGCTAAAATCTGTTTTGAAACCGGTTTTTTTTGCAAGAATTATTTCACTCTTCCGTTAGCTCTAAAAGAAGAGAAAAAGCTGTTTTATTTCTTATATTCTTAATTTTTTAAGACACGTCTCCTTGTTTTAATACTAAAAACTACTGCTTAATAAATTAAAATTTCATAATATTTTGTCATTTGCATACATAACAAAAACATTTATATGGATGTTGTTGTAATATAAATTTTTTGTAATTTTCATGTGTAACAACAAACACATACTATTGCCTTTTACAACATCTGCATGTATATTATAGCATGCTTATATTATGTTGTTATTATTGTGATTAACACTATCGCCGTAATTATTATCAGCATAATAATGGTGATGATCATTATCAGTAACAAATTTTTGGTAGCACTTTTCAAAGTAGATGACAGCAACTGACTGGCTCATTTATATATAATTTATTTGTTATATAATTATTCTTCAGTTAATGGCATAAAAGTACTTAAAAACGTATACAGAATGTTCATCTGATACTCGTATATTTTATGATATAAAATTTTATTGTTATTAAGATACTTAACAAATTTTAACATTAAAGCTTTTATACAGACACATAATACCGACACTTTTAACTCTGATACAACTGTAGTCATTTATATTGAAATACAAAATAATCGCTTCACTGCAGTATATCTCTTTCACAGCTTCATGTATTTAAGTCACATTTAAAATTTATGTTAATTATTTTTGCTACTGCTATTGAAATTTATTGTAGTAATTTTTTTTTTTATAAACTCACTTTTTTTTTGTTCTTTGCAATAAAAGGTTTACGATTGATTTCAATATAAAAATGGGGACGATTTTTTTTTCAAATAATCCAACAGTAGATTTAAAGATTTTTGTATCCTTCACTATGAAAGGTGGAAAAAAGGTATAAATGAGTTTATCATTCCGTTTGTAATTTCAACAATATCCATTTCCGACCCCATAAAGCGAATATTATCTGAGTTCATATGCATAACGAAGTCAATTGCGCGATGTCCGTCTTTCCGTCCGTGTTAGTATTGAAATCAGGTTTGTCAAGGCGCTAAATCAGCTTGAGAAAAGTTAAATACGCCAATCGATCAAACATGCTGTTGAAAATCTGCAAGTTTGGTCTTTGTTCTTCGAGGCAGCAAGTAAAACAGCTCGTATGCCTTTAATATTTCCATATTATTAAGAACAATGAAGTAACTCTAATCAAACAAAAAAAAAAAAAAAATCAAGTAAAGAAAATTGGCGCTCATCCAAATTTTCCCAGTTATGGGGCTCTGACCTTTTCACAGAAAAGTGCGATTGTGGACCATTTTTTCAGATATCAATATGGGTTTTATTTTAAAGCTTTTAAAGAGATCTTTAAGAAAATACCAAAATTTTTTAAAAATTCTTAACCCATTAAAAGCCAATGACATTTTTATGTAAAATTGTACTTATTACTCGGGATTTTTTTTATCCGCGTACAAATTTTTATCTTATGTAAAATAAATTTATAAAAGTGTGAAGTATATTAGAAGTATTATTATATTAAAGTAAATCATTTTTTTTTTTTTGGTTCGATAGGAATTTGGCATCATTTATATTAAAGTATATAAAAGCAATAAAATATGAAAAACATTATTTTAATATTTTTGTTGATCTCTGAAAATTCCGAAAAATGATGTTAAAAACGGTAGAATTTGAGTAAAGGAAAAATTTTGCTTATGCAATTTTTTATAATTTTTAATTTTTATAAATTCAACATGTGTGTTTGGCCATCTAAAGTCGAATGGTTAAAAATCTGCAATTTTTAAATAGAGGAAATCCCACAATTCTAAAAATATAGAACAAAAGTCCCATAATTGGAAGTTTTTAATCTTTTGCTCATAAAGTCCACATGTGAACTAGGGCTCATATAATACTTTTAGCAACAATTCGGAGTATTAATGGCTTCTTAATAGCAATCTTCTTTTCCAATCCCAGCATTGTCTTTTTAGAACTAAAAGGGTAAATTCAAAACTTTGATGTAAAATAGGTCTAATTGAAGGACCTTAATCTTATACATGGATTATAAATTTTATACGAAATTATGTGTGAACATACACACATGTAGTTAGCTTCAATTAAAGTAGTTTTAATATACCTTTAGAAAATTTTTCTATCAAACAAAATAATTTAGTGCCCTTTTTAGGCTAAAATATACACCCGCAAAAAAAACATTGTTGCGATAACCATAATCTAGGAGCAACATACTATGGTTTTATTATATGGTTGTTAGCAAAACAAAGCATTGTTACATTTAATAATAATATAGCTGGTCTTGCAATTATATTATTTTATAGCATTAAAATAACATAGTAAAATCTAAAAATAATTATGTATAAATATAATTATTAAATGTTTAGTTTAAAATATGGTGATATGGCTGAAAGTGTCATGTTATATAATTACATTATAATATTTTTTGTGCGGAGTAACTATATAATGGTCAAATGTTAATAGAAAAATGTTTATCGTGACTAAAGTATTGTGGAAAGCAACTATAATTTGTTCTCCGCAACTATACAATATTGCAAAGAACATCATATGGTTATTATGACCATATCACGATCATTTTTTTTCTCTGCGTGTGGACTTGAAATTCTTATACACAGGAAAAACCCACAATAGATAAAGCAGATATGTAAAATCCGCTTTTTTCTACTGTAACCAATTACTACAAAAGTTTGAAGGATCTCGATTTAAGGTTGTGCACCTGAAAAAATGCTGCCGAAGTATATGCCAGTGACAATTCTGCGATCAAGCTGGTGAATTGGCGTGAGCCAGTGAGGTTTATAAACCTCATTTGTCTTTATGCCCGCACAAAGGCTAAAACTTCTTTAGGAAAATCTTTACGACCAAAAAGGGGAGAGTAAGTTACCCCTCCACGAAGATGTAACATACAAAAGTGTGATTCTGATTTCCTTTGCCACGGCTTGAAACATGATAATCAGTAATTAAGATGTGCAGATCTAAACTCAAAAACCCATTTCACAACTATCTGCCTACATCCACACTCACATGGTACAGATGGTTTTTTTTATACTGGACAAGCCAAGGGGTCAATGTTGACTTCAACGATTATTTTATCCCAACTAACAAATGTGCTCGAATAACTGTTGTCCTTAAAGCACAAACCTTGACACAGAAAAAATTGGATGCATTATATAGTTGTTAGCAAAACATAGTATTGTTACACTTAATAATAATATTGCTAATCTTGCAACCATATTGTGGTCTAGCTTAACAATAACATAGTAAAGTGTAAACATAATTTTTTTTTAACAAAAACATTAGAAGGTTAAATATAAACATTAAATGGTTAAATTAAAATATCTTAATATGGTTGAAAATATCATGCTATATATAACTTATTATTATTATTATTTATTTATACATAAATTCACAAAAAAATCACTTATTTGTTAATTATAAGTGAGTAATAATTAAAAGGATTTAACGCATAGACTATAAGAATAATTTACACAAGAATTATAGTTTATAAATCCAAATAATGGCATCACATCTTCATGCACTCCTCTGTGAACATTCATTCATGGACTAAACGATATAATCTCAAATTGAGATACACATGTTCATGTGTCATCTGCAGTGATATATATTGTTACATAATAGCAATTATTATCGAAGAATAATATAACAGGTTTGATTGAAAAATATGTAAATGGTTTCACAATTGCGCCTAAACCACAAATATAACAAATTATATTTATTTCAAGTATTTTAAAATGTTTTTCTAACCTTTATTTATTTCATATTTTGTATATTATTTTTTATTTTATGTTTAATTCTTCTCTAACCACAAAAAAAAAAACATTTTCAACTTCAACAAAAAAATTACTAAACTAATAGAAAAGTATTCTGTCAAAACCTAGAACAAAATATTTTTAAACGCAAATATTATTTTGTTTGCTTTCCATCATATTTTGATTAATAATAATATATTATGGTTAAACATATTATCTTATTTTTAATAAATAAAAAAACTTGGGTTGTGGTTCGAATTTTTCAAGGTTAAAATCAACCATGATGCATTATTGTGCGCAGTAACCTCTTAATGGTTAAATGTTAACAAAAAAATGTTTGTCGTGACTAAAGTTTTGTTGAAAACAACTATAATTTATTTTTCGTAACTATACGTTATTACAAAAAACATAATATCGTTATTGGGACCATATCACAACCATGTTTTTTGCCCTGCTTCCGTAAATGAAATAATTTTAGAGTTTTTATATAGAAAATTTTGTAATTTTTAAGTCAGATAATATATGATCTTTTAAACTTTTTTTAAATATTTAAAATTTTGCTTGCTAACTATGAGAAAAAATTCAAGAAAATTTGGTAAAATGTGTACCTAATATTTGGAAAAAAAAAATGGACCAGGCTATTGAGCAATTAAAAATTTTTAATAAAAAAAAATTTTATTTTAATTTTATAACTCGATTATTTTTAAACACAAAAAACACACAGGTTTTAAGCACACTTTTGTAGGTATTGATTTGACCGGTTTTAACCGTACATAATTTTTAAAATTAAGAGAAAAATTGAAGAAATTTCAAGCACTAGAAAAAATTTTACGAGTAAAACAACATACTGCCATCCCTGGAAAGTGGATGGTATTAAGCTCCAAATGTTAAGCTGAGATACTCCTCTGCTATCATTAATCGGCTTAGCGCTTTACAAATGGAGGAGCTACTTCCAAAATATTTTGGTTTTGCCCCACTGTGCAAAGCTTTACAACTTAAACCCACAAAAAGATGTAAGTCTAAGGGTGGAATTATAACGTAGAAGTTGGCGCTTTATCCTTAACTTTAAGATAACTGTACCGTTGAGTACAAAAGGAAAATTGACAGCCCACAATTTAAAGGCAGTAAGAAACAAAGTCGCTAAGTGGCGGAATCTTTACTTAAAATCATCATCTCATTGGAAAATTTATCGCCAGTAAAACTCATTAAATAAGTTACTTTTAGAAGCTGCCCGAGTTTTCTAAATAAAGTAGTTTTTTTTTTTTAATTATGCTAAAAGTCTTTGCAAATTCTGTTTGGTTTTCGCATGCTGTTCTTAATCATTATTTATATTTTAATAATTCATAAATTTGAATTCATTTAATTTTGTACCACTACCAACCGTATTAATTATTCAAAAATATAATTTTGTTCAGCATGACAACAAGTAAAAGATGAACAATCAGCAAAATAACTAAAATAAGAAGAATATTTTGCAAATGAAAAGGAGCAATCAGTTGACAGGACTAAAGAAGAAAATTTTAAAAAGACAGACAATTTAAATAAGAATAAAAGGAATATTTTATTTCATTAAATTTTTACTTACAGCTTAAAGTACTAAATTAAATAGAAACATAATGCTCGTATGAATAAAAGTATTGCAACGTACCTGAAAAGAAAGAGAGAAAAAGAGTAAAATTTAAGAGAAATATTTAAATATTTATTAATAGTAGAATTTTGTAAATGGTTGGAAAATAAATTTTATTTGACTTTGTTAAAAACAGATAAGTCATTAAAAGAAAGAAAACCAGTTTTTATTGGTCATTGGAGGAACCTGGAAAATATAAAAAAGAAAAAAAAATAACTCAAAAGGATTAATCGCGAAACAGTTAAATCTTTCTGGAATGTTAATATATCGTCAAGCTGGAAATCAAAGAAACTGATATCTACAGACCGTTCTTGAAAGAGGCCAAGGCGGAAGCTCAGATTGAGTGTAAAATTTATGTCCTGGTTTGCATAGCACCTGACCTCTCTTAAGCTTAGTCGGTACTAGAGAGTCAGTGGTAACAAAGTTGGTCGACGATCGAAAGCATATGCCAGTGACACGAGCACTAGACTTGAAGTAAGTTTGTTTTAAATTAATATAAGGTATTTTGTAAGGCGACTGAAAAAAACTTAAAAAAACAGACACTAATGTCTTAATGAGGATTTTAGCACAGCTTCAACTACTTAAGCCTCTCATAACAAACTGACTATAATTCGCCTTGAAATTATAAGCAACCCATACACATTAAATTTAAGCAATAAATAATGAAATGCACTGATTGCAATTGAAATATAACAAATATAATTTATTTTTTAAATTAATAACAGTTTACCAACGACACACTCACGAGTAAATTTATTTAAAAATTAATTAAATAAATTTATTCATTTTAATTTTCTTTTACATAAATTGATTTTTACACACATGTATTTGTGGTGATGAAATGTCATTTAGTAAAAATGTTGTTAAATTTAATCCCTTTTTTATAAATTTTTTTAAATTAAATTTTTACTTAAAATTTAAAACAAGCCAACTTTATTGAATTTATTACACACAATTATATAAAAACTTAGTAAATAAATGATAAAAAACATTCCTAGTTAAACTAAAAGTTTACACTATTTGAGCATTAATTATGACAATTAAAAAAAAAAAAATCAATTTATTTAAACAAATTAATTTTTTAAATAAATAAAATAATAAAATAAATAACTACATACTTATTTTTCATTAAATAAATATAATAATACAGAAAGATTTTATAAAACCAAAATTAATTAAATTTCAGTGTTCACTGTTATTGATTTTTAAAGGCGAAAACTTGTCGCGTTGGTCATTTTGCTACTGCTTACTTAACACTTCAGGCAAATTGTCGCAAAGTTATAGATAATCAAATTTTTATTTTAAATAAAATTAAATAAATAAGATTAATAGAGTAAAACAATGTAAAAAAGTACTGATTGTACGGCTGTGAAAAATATTTAATTTTTTTTTTATAATTCCTGAGATTTAAAAATTGTTCTACAGTTTTAACATATAATTTACTTTGTTTTTGCCTGCCTAGATCACTCTATGTCATGTCTTCGATATTACTTGATTGGAGCGGTTATTTTCAAATAAGCATAATCTAATAAAAATCCTTTAAATATATCTGACAAGACATTCACCCTTATTCTAGTTGTCGGCGTCGTCGTCTTCGTCGTTTCAGTATCAATAACACTTCGTATCAATGTCGGCGTCAGTTCTATAAAAATTTTGCTTTGTATAACATTCCTGTGACGACGTCGACGGTTTATCGAATTTTATGAAATGTAAATACACATCCCTAAGTTTTTTGTAAAATTTTGTTTGTGTTTGATACTTCTAATGTAAAATGTTTTCTATAAGTGAAGAAAATTTTGATTTAACTGATGATGAAAGCTCTTCTGCAATGCTTCCACCAACCTTCTATTTTTACATTTTCAATGTTACGTTTGTTTTAAATCACTTCCAGTCGTTATGAAAAAAATTGTCGACAAGAAACAGAGTCACGTCAATACAATATTGTCGTCACATTTGTTATAGAATGTAAAAAAGCAGTAATCGATGAGTGTCAATAACGACAAGTAGAATAAAAATTGAATGCGTCTACACATATCAACATTGATATGTGCCGACGCCGACAACTAGAATAAGGGTAATTGTAGTCTATAAATGAATCTTAAATTGACCATTTTCAAAGTTCTGTTTATTTAAAAAAAAGGGAATAGAACCTTAATAAAAAAAAGTTGCAAAGACATTTAAAATATCTATATCCCCTGATCTATAAGATCTAAACCGAATTGATGGATTTCTCACATGTTAGGAGTAGATTCCCATAGCAAAGAAGGCTGTATTATATTACACAGTACTTAAAAAAGGCCCACCCTAAAATTAGATCAAGACAACGCCGTGTACAATAATCTAATAGTATTTTATTCACATACATAAAATAATTTATCACTTTAACGCCCACAGTACAGAACTTTATTGCCAAAATACAGCCTGATGACATTATCTGTTTTTTATTTTATTTTAAAGTTCTCCGCCTCTTAAAAAAACATTCTTTATTTCTTCTGCAAAAAACAAAATCTTGGTTTTACAGCTTAATTTGATTTAGAACATTTTGCATTTTTTCCATCTGTTTTCAATACATTGAATGTTTTTTTTTTTTGAGTTTTTATAACTGGGAGGATTTTTTCTAATGTCTTGTTTATATGTTTGCCTATCTAATATTAAAATGTTTGTACATTAGAATATTTCATGAATCAATTTGTATAATTTATGGTTTTTATTTATTTTATTTTTTTTTCTTGCTACAATTTTATTTAATCAATAGAAATATTATGCAATATTTGCAAATTTGTTTTTTTTTCTCGTAGTTGTCGTAATATTTTATTTAGTTTTTCTATTTCAATATAAAAGTCAATATGTCATTTAAACAAATGTTTAGAAATTTTATAAATTGTTTTTGTGGGCTTTATTAGATTAGAAATTTAGATTAGTTTATTAAAAAAATATACGAGGTTAAGGCAATGAGTCTTTTGCAACTTTCTTCTGCAAATAGCAAGTTTAAAGGCGATTTAAAATTTTTAGAAAAGGTATATATAACGTTATTTCTACAATATTCGAAAATAGAAATAACGCAAGAATAAATTATAAATTTCCTGCAAACTTAATATTTACTTTTGTAAAATTTGATACACCATGTCAATTTCATCAAAAAATTTCATTTTCACTCACATTTCACCAAAAATATTAAACTTTGATAAAAAATTGTTTTGCAAGATTAGTTATTTCATTAAAAAACCAAAAATTCAGAAAAAAATTACGATCAGTAAAAAATGGAATTAAACTCAATAACTAAATTTAAACAAAAAATTTAGTTTTACAAAAACCACAAAAAATTTTATTTTTTCCGAAAAATTCTACTTGCAATAAAAAATTTGAAATATCATTAAAAATCAACAATGCAAAAAAAACAGTTTAACCCTCTGATGAGTGACAGTTCTGAACTTCACGGCTGAAAAGGTCCCTACGGACCTTTTTTGTAAATCATGTTGTTTTCATATAAAATTTTTTTTTTAATTTTTTTTGTTTTTATTGTTTAAAACTAAATTCTACATGCAAAAATAATTTTTTTAATTTTTTTTTGCTTGAATTTTTTTAAGACTATTATCAAAAAAAAAACTGGTTTATTGCTAGTAGTAAAAAATTAGAATATTGTGCCTTTCCTTGAAAGCAATAAAGTTCATGTCTTCGAATTTTGCTTAGAATTTTTTGTTTTTATCATCATCCCTAATGCCTTTGAGTTTAGGTCTTTGTGTTCAGAACAAGTAAATTATGTGTTGAAACAATAAAAAATTATAATGATGCCCAAAATCATGCATTTATTAGTGAATTTCAGTACAAGGTCCATACGGACATATTCACATGTCCGCGTACTATTCTCACTAAAACCTCAATAACTCCTAAAGTAATGATCCGATCGGCTTGATTTTTTTTTCCAAAAGAAGCGCAACAAAATACTGTTGGAATACAGGTGGGTGGGGGGGGGGGGGGGGGGGATGTAGTGGCCGAAGTAGGAGTAATTTCAGTTTGAAAAGGCAAAAAGACCTTCTTACTCATCGGAGGGTTAAATGTTAAAAAAAAAATTTATATTTAAAGAAAATAAATACACATTTTTTATGGTGAAAGCTATATAAAAATCCACTTACAACGAATTTGGTGAATAGAAAATTTTGCCGCATTAGTGGTGAAATAATTTTTTATTTTGGCGGGTATAATTATAAAATACTCAAATGTTTTTTTGTCGAAAATTAACCAGTTACAAATAAAAGTGCTATTCGGTACCACTAAAATATCGAAAACTTGCCCTATAACCAGTAAGTTAAATAATTAGAAATGATTTTTATTTGTGTATACAATGTGTACAAACATATTATTTGTAACATTTAACAACAATAATGTTCTAAATGTAATCATATTTTATTTCTTAAGAACAATGAAATGGTCCTAAACAGTCTATACTTGGTTTTAGTTTGAAGATCATAACATGACCAGAAATATAGTTTACATTTTGGAAAAAATAAAACATTTTTAAATCAACCCAATTCTTTATTATATATGAATTTATTTTTATATCAAAGCCACAATTTGCTTTTGTTTATTTTTATATATTTTCATTTATTACACACTAAGCATTGTTACACGAATACGATTTGACAACCGTTTGCCCATACGCAACAAAAAATAGCTTGATATTTTTATTTTGCTTGGGTGAGTGTTTAGTAAATAAAACTACATTAGGATTTACTTCCACCACTTATAAAAAGTGGTGTGCCAAAATAGGATAAATACAAATTTATCCAGCATATGTATATTGAGCAACCACGTTAATCGTATTAGAAAAGTTGTTCGATTTTTTTTTAGAAAATTTAGAAACCCATGAGTTCAAATCCCAACAAAACCTTAACAAAAAAAACAAAAATAATAATTTTTGAGTAGCTTGGCAGATGAGATGCTTAAAATGCGAAAAAATTTAAATTTCAGCCGTAAAACCTTTCTTTGGCTGGAGCAACAAAGTACGAGTTGATTGATGCAGACAGACGCCTTCACAGCATTAAAGCCAAAAAAAGTTGTAATGACGACTGCACATAAGAACATCAAATGAGATGGTTAGAGCAGGTGACTTTATATTAAATAATTTTTGTAAAGATTAAAAAAAACTCTTTAAATTATTGCTATACTGTGTCACTTTAATATATTTACATTTTTTCAGCATTTGATGAACGGTTTTAAACACAGCCTAAGGTTTTAACAAAATAATTGCTAAACTCACTACCTGCTTGTTTGTCTGCTTTTGGTTGCTTTCTCTGTTAAGAATTCTTTTTGCTTTTCTTTCTTTTGAAGCAGTAACAATGCAGACGTTAAAAGCAGCTTTTTTTTTAAACCGCAAACATAAATTGCACTTAAATGTGAATGTTTGTTGTCGTTATTGAGGTTTCAATTAAAATTGAATTCAGCTTTTAGGTTTTCGAACAAAAACGAAAACAAAACTCTATTTAGATCTCAAACATTTCTATATAATCCTTTTGATTTTAAGTGTTTAGATGAAGACTAAATGAATGAAAGGATTCATAGTGGTTTGGGTGGTTCATTTGTTTGTCGGTATAAGGGCTTAGAGTATCATATATGTAGATAAGCGCATATATATAGATTGATATATCAGCCCAAGGAAAATAATTGAATCGTTAGGCATATAAGTTAACCGTAAAGCAAACAATTTAAGGAACGTAAGGAAAGTATAAATATAAAGTGTGTTTAAGCAAATATAAAGTTTAAAGCAAATAGGCTCAAAAAATTTAGTAGGGGTTTTCACTTATTGTTCTCAAAGGCAGAAGAGTTTTATGCAGAGTAAAAGCGCTGTAACAGTTCTATGAAAACCTACAAACCGAAGTCAAACATAAGCTTAATTTTAGATGAGATATTCAAGTAAATTTTATTTTTAAAATAAAAAAAAAATATACATATTAAAATAAACTTTGCCAAGGCACTAGTTGAGCAATAGAAAATAAAAATACTCCAGTCGATCAGAAAAAGTTTAGAAAATTTTCTATGGAAAATCACCATGATCGGTCCATGACCTTCGAGGCAGCTGTTAAAATACCACGCCTACCTCTAATTGTTCCATAGCCTTTCTTTTCAACTTTCATTTGTAATCCTGGAGGGACAACAAGCAACCCTAAGCAAACGTTATAATTTCCAGAAAAAAAGGCCTTTAAAAAAAAAAAAAATCTTTCTACTACTATACTCTGTTGCTGTAGTCATGATAGCAAGCAAGTTGACTACATATCTGGTTGGCCAGGGCTCAACTCCTGCCTCAATAAAAACATAAAAATGTTTTTTTTTCTGTTTAATGGTATAAATAAATATTCAGAACTTACATTACAGTACGCAGCCTCCTTCATCGGTACTTCTTCCTAGCAAATTCGCCGGCGATGTAAAATAACAAATAAACTGGCTATTTGCTTTATAACCAACCGCCTCATCAACACCATAAAGCGGGCAGTGTTGAATTAAAACTGAAGCATTTTCTCCTCTTTTCTCTTTTCACCACCTGTCTTATCTCTCATCCTTCTCTTTCCTACAGAATGTAGCACAGTTACCAAAATAATTAAATGGGTATTGCTACCTCAGTGCTACTTCTCTTAAAAAGAAAACTCAGTATTTAACAAAGAAATTGAAAAAAAGTTTAATTTTAATTAACTTCTTTTTTTCTTTTTTAAAAAATCTTTTTTCGTGCTATTTTTTTGGGTATCCCGATTATCTCGATGTCCATTTCGCTACCGCTTACTTAGCTCTTCAGGAAACCTCTCACAAACATTTTTAATAAACTAAAGATTTGTTTTTTCGAACAATAAAGTAAAGACACGATCAAAGTTGAAACAAAATACCAATAACCAGCAATGATTCAATTTTTCTTGCTCTACTGTATATGGCTGACTTTTTTTCAGCTCTTTTATACAGTTAAAAGATGATGAAAGACAAAATTTCAAAAATACTACGATAATTTATTTCTATGCAAATTATTAAATTAAATTAAATCATGGGAATTTTTTATTAAATTAATTAACTTTTCTTCGTGCTATTGAAGTTTAATTTTGTTTCTTATGAGTAACCATTTTAACAAGATGACAATTTGCTGTGCATTTTGGATTAGATAAGTCATATGTAGAGACCATATTCAGTGAGTTGATTTGTAGAACCAAAATTATTTTCTTCTCCAGGCCAGCTTATTAACTACTGGTAATGCCTGCTCTGAGGAAACATCTAAAACCTTCTCATAAATCTCATCTTGTCAGAATAATTGGAATATTTTTGGAGAGGGATTTGCCCTCTTCACATATTCTTATATGATCTTATATATATCTAATCCTAAAAACTGGGATATGGAAGCTATTTTAGATTCTGAAGCACTATGAAAGGTGTTGTATCAACTAAACTCTAGCAGCGCACAAACGCAGCGAAGGCCATTATATCAAGACGCACATTTAGTTGCTCAGTACCAAAAAGTAAAACTATTAACCAGTGTGCTTTATTTTTAATGGCAGTCAATTTCTCTGGATTTTCTTTTTAGGTTTAGTTGTTAACTAACTGAGTAAGATCTTTATGAGCTCCTATTTTATGATCGAATATGGTAACTCGACATGCTCAGTTTAAGCATCCACTTTAAGTTAAAAAGCTTTAATCATTTTCATAATTTTTGTAGATCAAGATAAATATTGTGGCCGCAGCTTCTCTTGAAACGTATTGCTTCAATTTTAAGACCCTTTTAGAGGCAATAATGTTTCCGATATTTTTAAACTTATACATTCTTCTTAACACATGACATGAAACTAGAGATTTTCAGACTAAATGTATATCCAGCTTATACATACATTTCTATAAATTTTAAACGTATAAAAATTTCACATATTTTAGAAAAAAATAATATGGCAACTCAAACGTTTTTTTTTACGATTTAATATTTTACCGTGAATGCCTCTAATAAATTGCAATACTTATCTTATGTGTAATTATTGTCTTCTTTGGCATGTTTTAAGGTTTCATCTGTATGGTTAACGTTTTCTGTTTTTTGTGGTATTTTGACATGTTTATATTATGTCTTGTGAAAATATATAATTGAGAATTTGCATAACAAAATGCTGAAGAGAATACAAATATACTATTCATACGTTTATAAAAATAATGCTACTGTCTCAGCAAGCAAAAAAAATTTTGTTTTAAAGACATTACACTCGTTAGCATTAAATGGAAATGAAGATGGATTTCAACCAATTACAACCAAAAGATAAAATGGAGCATACAAGTGGTTGCAGGTTGTCTTTATAGAGGGTGGTTGGTAAAAAAATAGAGTTTATTTATTGTAGGCTGCTGTAGTCATAGTAGTAAGTATATTGACTAAATATCTGGTTGGCCAGGGTTCAACCCCTGCTGCATTCAAAAAAAATTTTTTTTCTGTTTAATGGTATAAAAACATATTCAGAATTTACATTCAAGCACGCAGATGCGTTCGTCGGTACCTCTTCATAGCATATTCGCCAGTGAAGTAAAATAATAAAATGGCTATTTATATGATATATGATATTAACTGAGGATCTTCTATTAATACCACTCTAATTTTAACGCTCTAAAGTAAAGCCATCTTACCTTTTTAGTAACCAGTAAATGATTTATTAGTTAAATTTGTCAGTCTAGTTATATTGAGATAGCGACGAAATTTCATTTCAATTAAATCATTAAATTATAATCAGGCAACCATTACCTATCATCATTCCTTACAATAACAGTAACCTATGGTATCTATGGTATCTTTAGCCCATACCATGTGCTAATCCCCATACATCGCGTAATTTTTTCTTCCCGATCGATAGGATTGGTTTGTGAAACATTATTTGAAAATAATTTTTAGGACTAAACTGTAAATAAATTTCTTAAACTATTATTATTTTAATTGTTAGATGTTCATTAAGTCTCTACGCCACTGTTCCTTTAGCCACTTGTGTTTTCTAAAATAAGAGAAAAAAACTTTAATGCAAACTGCATTCATCCAAAAAACATATAGAAATAATTTAAAAATATGCATATCCCTTTTGTGCATGCAGAGTTAGAAGTTCGCACACATTTTTACCAAGAAATTGGATTTTGTTCAGGAAAAATGTTTCAATTGTTTTCTTTAGGAAAATATACGATAGATATATTCACCTTCCCTGGGAGATTATAAAAAAAATGATTTCGAAATAAAAATTTTGTTATATCTATCATGCAGGAGTGTGATAACATTTTTATGTGTAGCATACCTTAAGGAGTACACTAAGTGTTAATGAGGGGCCTGTTGGTAAATGCAAAAAGTGGAAGCACTGCAAATGTCATATTTTCATAAATGCATCACTAAAGTATATTGTGCGTAAATAAAAGCAAAAACCTTATCACAAAAATGGCTGATGCAAAGAACGTGTGGGTATAAATTTCGATAAGTTTTTTTATTTATTTATTTTTGTTTAATATATTTTTTTTATTTTTATTATTTTTACACAAATTTTTTCATTTTCATCATCTATTTTACGAATCCAGTTGATTATTAATTTTTCATTTTCACAGCATTTATTCGTTCGAAAATGTAAACTAAAATAAGCAAATCTAAGCATACGCAATAGCTGATTAGCTGTTGCAGTGCAGAATAATCATATTATGCACCGCAGTGATGCATTTACGAACAGGTTCAAGCTCAAAAGTTTGCAGTATTTAACTACAGGAGTAAGGAATTTTTTTACCAGTTTCTTTTATAGCTCTTCTGTTTATATCTTAACTAAAATTAAATATATAAGAAATTGTTGCAAACGTGTTGTGACTTTATAACTTACGAAGGGTCAAGCTAATTTCGATTAAATTTTAAGGGTTTGTTCGTATGTATGTAGATTGTTTATCTGAAGTTTGCCCGAAATCAGTCGACGCGTAGGCGCCTATGAGCATGTACGGTATGTGTGCTGACTTCATACACACGGTAAATACACGCTGTAGCATATATTTTGACGTCTATAAGATCCAAACTGATTTGATAGGTTTCTCACGTGTTTGGAGTAGAGTTCCATAGTAAAGGCTTTCAAATTAGGCCCGTGCAGCGCTGGGCACAATAAGCTAGTTAAACATATATAATCATTTTCATTGAAAATAAGATTAATTTGTCAATTTGTAACTTCCATTATTGTGTTTTTGACAATTTGTGGCTCTGGCTAGTTTTTTTTTCTGTCTTCTCAAGAGTCCGGGAGGTTTATAGTTTTGTTTTCTATCTATACGCCCGTTAAAACTGCCCATTCATTAGGGCTACTTAACATCAATTAATTGCCTTACTATCTAAAAGCTCTATTGGGATTTAAACTTATGGACATTCGTTTTGCTTATTCTCTTCTATTGTTTACACATGCCACAGTAGCGACAATCAATTTTGTTGTTAAAAATATGCAAAAGGTGGCCATGTCCCTCCTCTCTCTTATCGTTACAATATAAAAGCCAGCAAAATATAAAGTCGGACATTATTTAGGCTCCTGTAAACCTTTAATATTTGTATTTAAGCCTGCGTTGGTGAAGCGTCTCAAAGTTAACCAAGAGTTTTATCGATCCAGATTTTTCTCACAAACGTCTAAGCATATGGTGCGATTTGTTCCCAAGGTGAGTGGTATCTGAATTCTGAAGAATATGAGTAATTGTCCAAATTTCTATCGCTTGCTTAGGCAAATATATAAACCCCTACTCTTTTTCTAAAGGTATCAGGAACCCTGGTAAATTTTACCTGTCGAAGTATACAAGACCTATCAAACAACTATTTATGAAAACAACTATTTTCTTGTAAAGAGCAACGTCGAAGTGCAATGCAACAATCCGAAATATTTGAAATTAAGGTGCTTGAGTGGCAATGTATTAACCCCGTTGGATAACCTAATATTCATGATTTCGAGAATTAGCTAGATTTAGTGTTATATGAGTTGTTGAAACGAACACAGATAAATGAACCAATGCTTGACCATGAATAAAAAGGCTAGTCCTGTCCCATTTGATGTATTCTCTAGTTAATGATCCTTTTGATTACCACTTATCTTCCATTTAAAAATAATGCAAATTTGAGACCTCGTTTGATAGTCAAATAGGAAAATCGTGTTCTTTACTGTGTGGAAAACCTTCAAACTGATAATCGTCAAAGATAGATTAAAAAAAATACTATAGAATTTTCACATTTTAAAGAATTTAATTTTATGTTGCAAATATTTTACATAAAACTTTTCCCTTAAGCTTCCTTTTTTTTAATCGTTTCGATGTTACAGAACAATCACTAACTCACTTGGATAATGGAAAATGCATTTCATTTAAAATATTCTACGTTACTCATTCCCTATGACCAGCATCAATCCCATCTCCTCTAATATTTGTTACAAAGCAAAACATTTAAAATGCAGGATTTGTTATTGCTACAGCTGTGCAGCAGCAGTAATGCAACATATTTTTTTGTTTTGTTTTTGTTATTTGTTGCATATTCTAAGAAGTATAAAAAAAGGCAACGAAGGATTCAAAAGCTGTAGACCAGCAACAAAATACTTTTTTTTTACACTGACAATGTACTGTTGTGTTGTATTTTAATTTATTTATAAAGTATTTGATTTCATCGTACCTTCATTTCTTGATAACAACTGTTGTATTTGTACTTAAAAACTTTTAAAATGCAATACAAGTTGGGATTACAGACAAATAAAAATAAATATATTCATAGAAATATATACGAGGGCAGTAAAAGTATAATTGGGGAAAAGTAACCTGGGATAAAAATGCTTTATTTCCTATGAGTAAGAAGCCTTAATCGCTTTCACATTATCATAAGTCATGCTTTTCAGCTTTCGAATTGCTTTTGGCATCTGAATTTTTGGGCTGTGAATTGTACGTTCTTACCGACACAATAGTATTTAATTTTTGTACAAGATGCGTTCACTTGGTTGTTCATTTCGGCTTAAGATTTGTCTGATTGCTAACAATAGCAAGATATTCGGCCCTATTCCCGTTGACGTTGTATTTGTTATAGTAGTTTTAATGTCGTTGTCGTTTTTATCATCACTTCTTTCCTAAAATCATATGCTTGAACTATATTGAAACGAAGAAGATACGCTATCGAAAATAAAAATAAAATTAACAAAGTGTGGTAACACTGCAATTATTGACGTTATTGGTTTTTTAATTTTTCAAATTTTCTAAAAGGGTTGTAATTTATTTTGTAACATTTATCATACATACATATAATTTTACATAAAAATGTCATCGGCTCTTAATGGGTTAAGCATTTTTCAAATTTTTAACATATCCTTAAATATCTCTACAAAAGCCTTTAAATAATAATACTCATATTGATATCTTAAAAATATGGGTCACAATCGTACTTTTCCATGAAAAGTTCAGAGACCCCTAACTCGGAAGATATGGGCGAGCGATCACTGGATGTTATTTTATTATTTTTTAATTCTCTATCGCGTCAATTATTTGTTTGAAGATACTTTGATTGCAATTATTGCATTATTCCAAATGATATAGACAAATAAGAGGCAGGCCTAGTGTTTTACCCGCTGCCTCAAAGGATATGGACCGATCTGGCTAATTTTTAATGGCAAAATTTTTGTGTGATCGATTGGCATGTTTAAATTATCTCTAGCTCATTCATTGCCTTGGCAAAGTTTATTTAAATACTAGCACGGGCGAACAGAGGGATATCGCTCAAGTGACTTCGCTATGCAAACGAACTCAGAACACAAATATATACTTTATGGGGTTGGAAATGGATATTGTACAAATTACACACCGAATGACAAACTAAGATACACCCTTTTCCTACTTTTTGTGGCGAAGGGTATAAAAATAGCGAGTACTGAATTTTATTTTTAAAGTTCAAGTGAAGATGATGAATGAATGGATATTAATATACATCGGAGGATGCTACGACCGAGTGTTAACATCTTTGCAATTTCAGATTCTATGTTAGAAACGTTTGTAAATTAATGTTCCTGTCAAAATTTTTATTTCTTCAGACTTGTGAACACATTCAGACTTTATAAAACTGCCTTCCAATATATATTGTGACAGATTTCTCCTAAACTGAAATACAACATGCGAGAGTGTGCAAAAACACCAGGAATAAAAGTAGCAAGTGTTCTGCGATTTTTTGCACAAGGATCAGATCAACTAAGCATTGGTAATTATTTTAATTTGCCATTGGCTCATCCCACGGTTAGTAAAATTTTGTCCGAAGTTTTAGACGCAATGAATAGTTCAATCTGCAATAATTGGATTATATTTGAAATGTTAGAAACTGACATAATGGAATGCAAATGACTTTTATACCAACGAACTCATTTTCCTGAGATTATAGGTTATGTTGACGAAACCTACTTTAAAATCATTGGTCCCTTTAAAAGATCTCAGCATTTTTTTGTCTCGTTTTCAAACTACAACGCCAACAGAAATAGGGCCGGGCTGAAAGCCACTTATTGTACTTAATTTTTTTATATTACTTATTCTGTGGCTGTAGGCTCAGCGCAGCTACAACTAATGATTACTCTGTTACCCAACACACCCTTTTATCTATTTCAACGTCGACGGCGCTTTAACTATTTCATCTGCAGTCCATCTGCTAAACAGTATGCAATTTTCCTTATACTCACGGGGCTGTTGGGATTTGATTACATAGTTATGCTTTTTTGTTTACACACCACACTTTGTTGGTGGTGAAAGTAACAACTCATTTAGTTCTATTTACCACACGCACAATAATATTTCAAAATTTTATTTACTCAACATTATGGAGACTTAAAAAAATAACATGTTATTCTGATTTACCTTAGCCGGGACTGGGCGAACCACGTTGTTAGTTAGACAGGAAACTACATATAGCTCCCAACAAATGCAATAACAACTCAGAAAGAAAGATCGGAAATCAAATTTTAGACTCACAATTACAAATACTCTCACACAATTCCTTCGCTATAAAAGAAAAATACTTGTGTTGAAAGTAAGTGTTCTACAGGGGCCATTTATGAGTAACCCAAAAATTGTGCTGCCTAATAACTCGGAAGTGTTGAAGTTGAATAAACGTGAGACCCGGTAAATTACGGATTTTTATGGGAGGAACTGGGACGTTATAAACTTGTAAGAGTTTATCATTGGCTACTATTAGAAAGAGGGCTAGGTGACACATATTAGATATAGGGCAGGTGGAATATAATAGACCCTGCAATGAGAAAGAATTTCACAACAGCCAGGCAGCGAAGAAAAATTACCGAACACAATTTGCTTTTGTAACACTAAGCAATTATTATACATATTTGACTATTACATTAGATAACCGCTATGGCTATAACAAGCTAGAGCTTTCTGATGCTACCCTCGTTGTAAACGAGTTCTTGCTGATTCAATATTTTTTCCCTTTTAATTTGATTTCTTAAGAATCTGCAGGCGAAAGTAACAGGGTTGTTTTGGGTTTGGTTTATAAAAATGCTTTGCAAAGCTCTTAAAATTTTGCACTTGCAATATATTTGCAATTTTATACTTTATTTCTTTTTTTTTATTATTATTATTCTCCACAACTCTATCTCTATCTCACTCTGTTGTTAATAAATTGCATCATGTTTGTGTTGGGTACATTTTTTTTTACTTATCTTCATTCCATTTCCAATTTTTACACTTGTTTTATATTATTATTCCGTTTTCTATTCATTTGAAGTAGAAAATTAATTTGATTAAATGCAACGAAACAGCAACAAGAAAAACTTTTTTAAGCACAAAATTTCTACAGAATATTAATACGTAATTTGAGAAATAAGTTAAGACAAGTGCATCGAAATAAATTAACAAGAAAGAAATGAACATCAATGCAAGAGCAATGCTCAGGTAGATTTAATGGTAATTTTAAAACATTGCCATTTTAAGTAGTTTTCGATTGCATCTATTGTAGGGAGAAGCAATGCTTCAACCAGTGAATAGGAAAATAAAATTTAATTTGAAAAAATTGATCAAAGATTTTTTTTTTATTTTTGTATGGGGTGACCAACACTTTGCACTAATAAAACTGGTTTTATGATAGCGGTCACAAAATATTTTGTGTTCCAAAATGTATCTTTCATTTTTTTAAAATATTTTCACCGTCCACTAACAGATCTGGTGCTTACCGCCCAAGTTAAAACACGAATATAAAGATAGGATTGTCAAGATGCAGACTTGGCGTCTTATAGTGAATTACGGTCTTACGAACTATGAGTAATTTGTTTGAAAAACGGAGAAGGATTCTTAAGTTCTAAATATCATGAGAGATCATTGAAAATCTGATATGTCGTCTGTCATTAAGTTGCACCATTATTTTACTTAAAGAAGAAAAGTCAATAACGAAATACCAATACAAAATATCAAAGTTTTAATCAAAATCCAGTTCATTGCCAGAAGCTCTTTTTGCTCTTTTGCTTAACCATGATAACTTCCTCGTTTTTAAGTTTCCATCCATATCTTGCAACTTTTGTTGCGCAACTCTTGGGTTTGTAGGTAAGTGAGAAAAGAGGAAAACATTTACATTTTATGTGCTTGCAATTCTTTTTTGTTTTGTCATTCTTGGGTTATAAAAAACAAAATCTAAGCAATCAAGACCGAGACTGCAGAAAGAAAATTAAAATGCGTAGATATGAGTGCAATATCAAAAGTGAATCTAAAAAAATTTCAGAAATAAAAATTGCATATCTGGACTAGGACTAAGAGGTCTTAAAAAGAAAAATTTCTTGATAATTTTTATTGTTAAAGCTAAACTATCGGACAGTGTAGATAAGATTTATATTGGAATTCTTTTTGTTTTTAAAGTTGAAGTAAAATTACAATGAAAGTCACCAAAAGGGATGATGGTGCTGATGATACTATTGCCTCAGTGCCGGTTATTTAATCTGACCCTAACACCAATCTGTAAGAAGTCGTTTCTCCATCAGTTGTAGTGTCCTTACTACACATTATTGTTTGAATGAAAATATAATGATCTTTAATTGATCCTGTTAAATAATATTTTCGCAAAGCTTGTCGCATGTTCCCAATATTGTGATATACACACACACTCAAGATGTTTTAATAACAAAACCAAGTTTAATAAAAGAATTAAAATCACTGTAAAATTGCTGGCAATTTGTATAATAATTATAATTATTCTTCAGAGCAAAATAATACAATGTAAATTTACCGAATGTCTGAGCGACAAATGAAGATGGCGTTGCTATACTCAAATTTAAGACGAAGTAATCAAAATTGAAGACCAACATAATGGGTGCACTTAAATCTGGAAACAGAAGACTATCTCCCCTTATTTCCTATTACCAAATGACGGCAATTGTGTGGGGAAATATTGAAGTAAAAAGAGTTAAAAATTGTTTTACAAAATTCCTAATGCTTGAAAAAAGAATAATTCAATAATAATCAAGATCAGTAAAATAGTAAACAATAATTAACATGAACTATAATTTGTTCACCACAATAATTTATTTTTTACGACCAACATAATATGGTCCTTGTGATCATATTCCCTGAATTTTTTTAAATTCACATGAAATTTACTTTATTCGAAAGATAATTTTCTGGCACGGCTGGCTCGGGCTTAGTCTAATCTAGATGTCCAACTGTCGATGACTTTTACCATTTGCGACCAGCAAAAAATGAGGCGGACATTATGTTCCAAGTAGTTAATCCTCTCGAGCTTATCGGCGCAGACTACTAACTTTATATAATTCCAAAGTGTTAAAACGCACGATCTAGAAGTCCAAATTACGGATCCAAACCGTGAATCTATGCAGTTACCAAAATGTCTCTTTCAAAAAGTTAATTGTGGCAACGGCCATACTAAGCGTAAATCATCTGACAGTTGACAAAATGGCCACCACTAAAATGAGTGGTCCCAACCTAATTTTCTATACGTTTACAATAAAAAACATCCTTTATAACATCCTTATCAAAGGTGCAACTTGCTTAATAATTGGATCCAATAAACATAAAATCATGGACAAACAGGCCTCGTTAGGAAGCATCTTTAGTCAATCAATGCTCGTTAATAAGGCAGTTAGATAAGAAACTTAGCTTTTTAAGTAATTCCTCTAGACAGTTGCTTGAACAACGTTATGCTCTAACTGTAGAATGTATACAGCAAGAGCTAGTTACCTTTAAATAAAACTATTTATTTAATAAGTTACCAAAGCTGCCAATCTGATGCCTTTTTTATTAAGATTCTTATCATCAAGGTCAACATTAAAAAATTTACTTTAAAATAAATTAAATTCTTAAACCTTTATAAACACATTTTGACATATTTTTGTGTCATTTAACAACTTAATTTTAATTCCTTTAAAATACAGTTTTATACATTCCTTTTCATGTTTTCAAACCTTCTAGCAGTCTTTCAGTGTTTCGTACATGTAACTCTTTACCCAAGATTTCGGTGAAATATCAAAGACAACAGTCAGCAGTAGCAAGAAAGGCAAAAGAAACTTGAGAAACAGCACAATAAAATTAAGTAGACTTTTTTGAAATCTGTCACAACAGTATGTTGTCTGAATGCAGCAAAAGCAGTAAGTAAGCAACGAAGCAAATCACTAGCAAGCGTTAGTATTATACTCTTCCTGGCTGCTGCACTTAATACAAATACAAAAGGAACGATACGACAAATAACCTTCCTTCCGACATAGACTGGCATGTGTGTGTGCATAAACGATGCAGCTAAATAAAGGAATAGATAAAATACAAGAATAGCAAAAATCACTGCCAACCGAGGTTATACTGCTCTGGAAAAAGACAACACACAAACTGCAGGCTAACAGCTCAAACGACATACAAGCAGCATATTTATCCAACAAAATTACACATGTTTGCTAAAGAACACAAGAAGGAGTGTCGAAATAGAGAAGACAGCCAGGCTGGCGAACAATTTTAAGAGTGAGATGAGCTGTTAAGACCACTTGCAACTGCAATTGTCATTGACAATTGCTTGACAGAAGGGGTAAAACAAAACAAAAAAATATCAAATAAAAACAAATGGGACTTGCACTTAGTCGAACCACCCAGGTTTGCCTCACAAAGCAATGATGTGTAACTGTGTGTTAGCACATATACAATCTTGATGAATACTGTAGAGAGAGAATAAATGTAATAATTTTATTTGCTTGAATTGTTGTAAAAGTAGTAGTCAGTTTTCCTTTAGTTGTAGTTATTCGATGCTGCATGTTGCATAAAATACACATTTTCCGCTGCTGTTGCATGTTGTTTTTTTTTTAAGAATTTAAACAAACACCCATTTAAAAATATGTACAAATAAACAAAGACATGTTTGCATGAAGATATTAGCAGAGGAACATGTGTTTCTTTAATGTTTATTTATTTTTTTTAGACTGATAAAAATTTGTTCAAGATTAGCTGAAGCACAGTGGGTATAAAAACAAATATATAAGTAAAAGATTGAATAGTAATGTTTTATTCCCTTCACCAAAAAAATAAATAAAATAATTTCTGCAATATCAGTTTCCGTCCCCATAAAGTATATATTCTGACTTCTTATGCTTAGCGAGGTCGATTAAGCGATGTTCGTCTAATTTCACAAAACTATGTCAATCGATCAGATATGGTGTTGAAAGAAGCGCTTTTGGATATCAGCATGACAGGTCCCTGTCCTTCGAGGCAGCAGGCAAAACACCATACCTACCCTTAACTTGTTCATGTCATTTACAACAATAAAGTGCTCCACAGAAAAATATAAATGTATAGGGCGATAGAGTACTAAAAAATAGGGAAAATTTACCGAGTTACGGGGCTCTGAAATTTTCAAAATTTTTAAAATATCAATATGGGTATCATTTTAAAGCTTTTGAAAAGATCTTTAAGGAAATACAAAGATTTTTAAAAATGTTTAACCCATTAAGAGCTGATGATATTTTTATGTAAAATTATATACATATATGCAGTCTCAATTTTTTTTTTAATTCTCTGTCACCCCAATATTTGCTTTTTTATTGGAGCTACTTCACTAAACTAGATTTACAAAAATGGTGAAGGGTATTTAAGATTCGGCATTGCCGAATATAGCACTCTTACTTGTTTGTCTTAAATATTCAGAAACCAGAACAAATCCTAAAGTACTTAACAGTTGCTCAAGTAAAACTCAAATTAGCAGGAAAGGCTGCACATTAATAGTTTTTTTTTTAATATTCAACCTTTTTTTAATTTAGAGGCCTTAGACAACCGACAAAAACAAGCAAAATCGTTTATTACACTGACTCGGTAAAAATTACATCATTTTATTTTAATAAATTTCGAAAACTATGGTCCTACGCACCATCGGTTATTTTAAAAAGTCCAAAGATTTTCTAATAGCGATAATGCGAAATGCGGTCTGATAATTATGTTTTGTTGTCTATGTATTTCTAGGTTGAGAATTTCTTAAGGCAACATTTCTATGCAAGGCTTCTGTGACGCCAGCAAACATGAGAGTTCTGTGGCTTAAATTTTTTTCGATATATGAACCGCTTTTTCTGAGTGTTTTAAGTCCATTTTGAATAACATGGATTATTTTGTGTTTTATAAGTTGATTAATTTCAAATCGTTTTAATTTCATAATATGAATGTTTTTAAAATATAAAGTGGAAAGAAGCCGACCGAATGTTCCATTAAATATGAGGGGCTCAAAACACTAGTAGTAGAAGAACTGGATGTAAACTTCCTTAAAAATTATTATATTTGTAATTACATACATTATTTCCCTACAAGACAATACACAATATGACAGTTACGACGGATTTTATTTTTACCAAAAATGGACTTAAACCACTTTCCAAGAAAGCGGCTCATTTATTTTATTTAATTTTTCTTTGTTTTTTTTTTTGGGTTTTGAGACAGGGTATTTAGCGCTGTATTCGTCTCCGTCAGATTTTATTTGTAGCACTAAATTAATAAATAAATAAATTAAGTAATAAATAACGCCAAAGACGTAGCAACACTGTTCTATTGAACAAATCGCGAAAATGCAGAATCGCATCTATTTGATCATAGATCCTTATACGCATTTGAGGCACTCACCAAGAAACAGGTTTCCGTCATAGAATTCGGTGATTTAAATTTTACATAATAAATTGGATATAGAGAATCTTTAGTGCTGCGTTTGCTTAAAAATTTAATTAATAAAATCTATAGCAGACTGATGTGGTAGATTTTTTTTTATATTTTTCGTTGGGACTCTAAATAAATAGCTCTCGGCAATAAATAGGCGTTAATTTATCATAAATTTACGACTATGCACCACATACGGAACATTGTAAAAAAAAGGGTAAGGCAGATTCTTAAGGTTTTAACTATTTTTTTATTTTCATGGAATTAGCCACATTGACTAGATAGAAAAATGAGAAGAAGAATTCTAATTTTCATGATAAGGGCACTCGATTAGAGTTATAAATGACTAACACATTTACCTTTTTGAATATTTTGAGAAGCATCTCAGTTAAATAAATATTAAAAACTATGCCGAACATGCCCAGCAAAAAATTTTTAAAAAAGTAATCGAGTGTGGAATTAAGCATTTTTGGCAGAAGTACTTCCCAACTAGATTGCCAACTTAATGATTTTAACAAGGCTAAGACTTTTATAATCAATTGCCGAGAATCATTAACAATAATTATTGCAGGAAATAATGAGTATCATTAGTACGGTAGTCTCTTTTAATATAAAGAACTAGTTCCATTACTACTTTCTTTGTTGGAAACTAATGTAATGTGTTTTGTAAGCGAGTAACAAAATATGGCAAACACAAAAGTAAGTCATTATATGGCAAGTACTTTTTAAGGTAATGTCTAATTTTTTGCTGGTTGCCCTCAAAAAATTGAAGAGGACTCGGTAAATTTTGTGCTAAGGGGAGGTATTAAATAAGAGGCTGAAGTAAATACTTTCCTCAAGTCACGAATTCTTTCGAAGAAATAAATTCAGTCGCTAAGAATCGAACTCTTACAAGTTTAAGCAGATAGTTCCACATTCAAAAAGAAAAATTGAGAATAATTCACTATTCTTCTACACGATTCAATAGAGATGAGCGATATTTGAATACCTGTGACTAAATCACTGTGAATAAAAACTCACTGGTCACTACAGTGACTTAGTTGATCAAATAGCAGTTCCGCGTAAGAACGTTCTTTTATATTTGCACACATATAAGCTTAAATTTAATTTTACTTTGTGAAAGAGAAATATAAGTACTTTTGACTCTTTCATTCTTTCATATGTAAGTATATCATAGCAGCTTCTTTGCTGTGTAGCTTCTTCTTGCTTCTAGTTATTAACAAAAACTATTCTTTTTCCAAACATAAAAAAACGAAAAATGTTGTGTGCTTTTTTTATTTGAACTTAAAATCAATCTATATTTCTGGGAAAATTTAATTACAGCTGCTTTTAATTTAGAGATCAAAATACCTTTTTGATTACTGTTTGCATAAAATATTATTTAGTATTATATACTTCTTATATAAACATGAATGTTTAATAAAAAATAACTGCAAAAGGTGATCACGGTAACTATTTAAAAGAACGGTGATTTGAAAATTACGTTCACTGGTAACGATGTTCCTTAAAAATCACGGGATCGCTCATCCCTACTTTTCAATATTGTAACAATTTTTTCACATTTGCATTGAAATTTGGCCTCAATTCTTCCAACCATGTAGCATAACCCAGGAGATTTTAGTTACTATTTCTAGATAATTTTTGGGATTAATTACTAACGATAATTTAAGATTATTAATCGTTAAATATAAATAGAGAATTAGTTAAAAAATTAATATTTTCTTTTTGCCAATTTAACCACAAATGACCCCTGAAGTTTATTTAAATTTTTAAGACATAACAAAACTATGAACCCACAACGCAAATGTTTGTGGTTGATGCAAACAAGATTATTTAGTTTAATATTCTTTAACTTGAAATTAACTGAGAATTTTTGTTATTAGAAACGTTTTAATAATATATTCATTACTTTTTACTTTCAATTATGGTGGCTACACCCAACACAAAAAAGTTTTGCACCTAATAAATATTTTTTTTGTGTTCAAATTAAAATTTTATAAAATTTTTTATTCACCCAATTATATATTTCTACGAAAAATAAATACAAAAAATTCTAATTAAATATTTGATTATATCAGTTATATATTTAATTAAAAAACAAGTAAGACTAACGTACTCAGCTATGCCGAATCTTATATACCGCTCACGTTCACATCTACTTTACTGCAGATATCCCATTAAATAGTTTAAATTAAAATTTGGCTTAAGAAATTGTTTCCCACTTAGGGTTATTGTCCCAGCTAAATAAATGAAAAGGTTGCAGTATCACAAACACAACAATCTGCAGCTGTGCCGAAACTTATATACCCTAAATCATTAATGTAAATCTAGTTAAGTGAAGTAACTCCAATAAAAAAGAGTAATAATGGGGTGACAGAGTATTCAAATATAAGAAAAAAAAATCGGTAAATTTAACATAAAAATGTCATCGGCTCTTAATGGATTATAAGCATTTTTAAATAAATTTCATAAATCCCAAAAGATCTCTTCAAAGCTTTTAAGTGACATCTTAAAAAATATGGTGCACAATCGTACTTTTCTATAAAAAGTTCTGAGACTCATACTCGGAAAATATTGCGAGCGCAAAGTTTTTCACTGGATGTTTTTTCTTACTTTTTAATTCTCTATCGGCACGTATATTTGTTTTTTTTTTAAGAGAAGTTGCACTTCAGGCATTAATACCTACTTAGTTTGTAACCGTACTACATTCTTTAGGAAAGGGATAGATGGGAGATTAGACAGGTGGTGAAAGGAGAAGGATATTGCGATTTTATTAATTATATTACTTCTCCGGCGAATATGCTATGAAGAAGAAGTACCGACGAAGTAGGCTACGTGCTGCAATGTTAAATCCCCAGCTAAAAATTAGACATTACCTTAAAAACTACTTGCCATATAATGACTTACTTTTGTGATTGCCATACTTTGTTACTCGCTTACAAAACACATTACATTAGTTTCTAAAAAATGAAGTAGTAATGGAACTAGTTCTTTATGTTAAAAGAGACTACCGTACGAATGGTACTCATTATTTCCTACAATAATTAATGTAATCGATTCTCAGGAACTGATTATAAAAGTCTCATGCCTTGTAAAAATCATTAAGTTGGCAATCTAGTGGGGAAGTACTTCTGCCAAAAATGCTTAATTCCACACTCGATTACCTTTTCAAAAATTTTTTGCTGGGTCTGAATATGTATTTATATCATTAAACAGAAAAAAAAACATTTTTATTTTTTGACTGCCGCAAGGGTTGAACCCAGGTCAGATTTGTAGTCAACGTGCTTACCACCTTGGCTACAGCAGCTTCTCAGCTCAGCTCTTTGGATTGAAATTACTTCATTTTTCCTTTTTGTCCTGTGGCAAAGGGTATAAAAAATTTTTATATTTAAATATTTAATTACATCAATTTAAAATTTAATTACAGTTCTATGTGAAAACCATAATACTTCAATAAGTGCAAATATATATATATATATATATATTTTTTTTTTTTCTTTGCAGTCATAATTTATTCAATGTTATTATTCTCGACCTTAGCCCATTGTGCAGCACATAGCGATGAATTAGCTAGAACATATTGTGGCGTGAGATTTTCTCACTTGTATCAACAATATATTTAACACAATATTAAACAAAAAGGGTACCACCAGGATGCTAAAATACTTACAGACATTTCAACTTAACTTCAACAAAGAAAAAAAGATAAGAAATTCAATAGTAAAAAAAAAAAATTGATTCTTCTAAATACAATGAATTAAGTCTTTGCTTTGTGGAAAAACTACATGCGAAATTCTTACCAGAAATTCTTGAAAGGACCAAAATGATGACTTTATAGTTTCGAAGATTATAATGATGCAAATCTTTGGGCACTTTCTTTTAACATTTGCATTTGTGTTTGTGTTTAATACAAAAAAATATTTATGCTTTACTTTTAAACATTTTAATCTTTCTTGCTTTGACAATACAATGCACGTACGTGTCTCAAACAAATCTCTTAGGAAATGACTGCATGCGTTAGTGTTAAAAGAAATTTAACAAATTGCAAGACTATCAGTGCTTGTTATTTGAATGCATTTCATACATTTCAATCTACACATATGAATGAATATTATTTGATAGGGATTCACAAAATATTTTCTTTTTTAAATTTAAACATTTTCCTGTATATTTCTGCTACTAATGTCTGTCTTAATTTCTTAGAAATTTTCTTAAGTGTCTGGCTTTTTAGCTCTTTTTATGATTTGGTCTACTCCTACCTCTTTAGAGTTTCTATATATTTGTCTGCCAATATCTTAGTACTGTTTGCCATTTACACATACTGTCGAATACATTAAAAAAAACAGTTTTTGTAATTTTCCCATTCTTTTAGTTTTTTCTACTTCTTTTCTTCAATTCTTTCATAGTTTCGTTCATTGAATGTATGTTGAGACACTTAATACATATTACGATAATGATAAAATTAGTTTCTTTTTCTATTAAATTGCATTTCAAAGTTTCATCTCACACTACTAAGGCGTGATAATCTGTAAAAGATTTATTTTTTATCTTTTCTTTATCTTTTGAAGGAATAAAAAAAATTAAATCTCTGCAACCTGACATTTTTTATAAAAATAAATAAAAAGTTTATACATGTTACGAAAGTATTTTAAAGTCTAACGTCAAAGCGTAAGATCTTTCTTTTTACTTGGAAAAATTAACTTATTTTGGTAAGGAAAGAGATTTTAAAAGGAGTTAGTTTTTTGCAGAAAAAAAATTAAAGTCTTAAGAAGAAAATAAGAAAAACTTAGTAATGACTATCTCATTTGCAAAGGAAAGACATGATCAAAGTAATCATAACGTACAAAAAGTGAATCATATGGTTGCTGCGAAACCCTATTATTTTTATACATATAATTGTAATATTATTTTTCTTGCAACCATATTGTTGTCGTACATACTAATGGCATGATTAAATGTAACCATAATAATGTTTAAGTATAATATAATATGATTTCAATATTTAAAACAATAAGGTAACTCCAAAAAAATAATGTGGAGCGATATAGAATTAAAAAATAAGAAAAAAACATAAAGTGAAAAACTTGGCGCTCGCCCAAATTTTCTGAGTTATAGAGTTCTAAACCTTTTTCTTTTCTTGCTTTAAAATATCAATATGCGTATCATTTAAGGGCCTTTGAATAGATCTTTAATGAAATGCTAAGATTTTTAAAACATGCTTAACCTATTAAGAACCGATTTCATTTTCATGTAAAATTATATAAATGCAAAACCATTTTTTTATTTTTTTTTTTAATTTTGAATTCTCTATTACCCCAACATTTTTTTGACTGGTTACTTCATTAAACTAGATTTACATAGATGGTGAAGGGTATATAAGATTCAGCATAGCCGCAAAATAAGTGTTATTATTTTTGAACTTAGCTCCTGCGGCGACTTAGGAAGTTCCAGTCTTTTATTACATTTTTTTTGTATTCCGTCCCACTGTGCAACGTTAAAGCTGATATGCTATAGTTTTGGGAACAACGAACGCTTTTCGCTGTTGGATGAAGTAGCTTCCGCAGAGTCCAAAGTCGTTAATAACTCAGGTCAGTACTCAGTGGTGAGTAAATGAGAAGACCTCTCGTTCTCTCAACGTTATAAACCATATCTCTTTTTTAGCGCCTCGTGGTAGTAACGCGCTGAGAAATCAGCAAGACAACTGTCTCACACACGTTCAGTTAACGCTGAGAATCAGCAACACACTATGGTTGCGTTAAATTAGCTCTTGACAGAGAGCACGAGGCTTTGGCTGGATATTTCTACCTCCAGCCTCGGGTTGAGTCTACTCATTCCACACGCAGTAGCCTCACGAGAAACTAACACTTGCCAGAGAGTACGGGGCACCATAACCTTGTATCGGATTGAGGTGTCTCTCTTACAGTAAACAGATCTCGACAGATGGTAGGAAAAAAAACCATTAGAGGTATAACCTCGTGTCGGAATTATCCGGCTCTCTTAAAGTAGCCAGCTATTGTCTGAGAGTAAGGAAAACCAGTTGGTGGTATAATCTCATGTCGGAATTATCCGTCTTCCACAGTAACTAGTATAAAGATTTCTGCAGTTATTGATTTCTACGATTAACAATTGGGGATGTAAAAACCTCCGCATTAATTGCTAGATCTTAACACTGAGCAATCTAACCTGAGTTATTACCGATCTTGGACTCCTCTGAAGCTACCCCAGCCACCAGCGAAAACGTGTCGTTACATTGTAGTAATTAACTGCCCTGGACTACGCTGATGCTTCCTCAGCGACTAGTAAAAACGTGTTGTTACATTATCCCAGTTTACCTTCATGAGTACACGTCGTTCATGCCGCTCTATTGTTGTAGCTTCTACTCAGACGTCTTTCGTGAGTTTTGCAGTGAATTAAAAAAAAACTTTTGAATGTAAAAAATTATAAAGCAGCAAAAAATGTCAATGTGAAAATAAAAACCATATGCAATGTTAAAAAATTTTATTAATAATAATTTTTATGAAGCAACGTAAATAATAGGTCTGTTTCTTTACTCCACTTTAAGATCCCGAGTGATCCCAATTCGCACGAAAATTGTTTTCTTACTTCAAAATTCTTTGAGTTTTTATTTTGTGTTTAAAATTTAGATTTTGTGTTCCCGTACTTTTATATAATTTTGTCTTTTTAAGAGAGAAGTTAACCAAAAAGTAAAGAAACAGACCTAACATCTATCGATATACATATATAAATTATAGCTTGATATATAAGAAATAAAATAATTTTTCATTTAAGTTCATATCTATTTCAGTTTACTTCATTTTAGTTTCTGAATTTCTCTGAAGAAAGATGTATTACTTACACAGTTTTGCGGGCGTTATCTCTTTACCTAAGAAGAATATTGTGACAATTAAACAAATATATCATGAGAAATTCTCAATCAACGTCTTTTTTTAGAATGCATTAGAGGTAACAAAATTAAAATTTCACCTACTGATTTATTTTTCGCACTGCCAATTAAAACTCAGGCTAAAACTTCTTATTGTCCGTTCTGTCAGTATATTTTTGAATTCCTAAGCTTAAGTATTTTTTAAATTTTAAAACCTTCTTAACAATGCTTTATTATTAATATATTAAATTTCCGTCCAATTAATATATAATATTTTTTAAATTAATTAATAACTGCCACTATCTACGGGTGAAAAGACTGACCTTTCTAAAATACATTAGACACTCTGCCAGATGTTGTTTACTTTTGCGTTTCTTTAATTTAAAATAATTATCAGTAGAGACATATTAAAACTATAAACAAACTAATAATAATAAAATTAATTACTTAAAGGTCAACATTTGCTATTAGAAATTTTTTAAAGAGTCTAATGAAACAAAATTCTTATCGCTCAATTTGTTTTCAATAGTGTATTTAACAAATTAAAACACATGTAGTTACTATTTTATTTAATAAAATGTTACAATTTTAAAAATGTAAAAAAAAAATTATGAGCAAGGAGAAACTAGGTTTTGCTCGATGAATTGTGGAAATTAAACTGTATAGTTTGTCACCATTTGTTACTTCTTAAACATGAATCAGTGCATATATCACTGATTCCAACAAACTCTTCGAGCACTTTGGTGGACACCCATGAAGCTACCGAAGAGCCAAGAAGTTAACCTTAGGTTGTGTGCATTGTAAACATCATCTATTAAACAACTAATTTTGTAATTAAGAATGCAAGGAAAATTTATAAACAATCAATATTAATTTGATTATACGAAGTCCAACCCCAGCCAAACGATTTCTTCGTTATACTCTCTGCAAAACATCTTATACGTTTGTTTTTGTTCTACTAAAAAATATCATTCTAATTTAGTATAAAATTAGCTGCAACGGCCATGCCGTTCAATATAAAATCAAAGAAAATGTTTTTGTGCAAAATTGTGTGTGGATTAGTTTTGGATAACTGTTAACGTGTGGTCAGATTAGTCAAATATTTGACTAAAAAGCCGCAACCACTAAATTAAAGAAAACAATTTTTGTTCTTCTCAAATATTTATTTCGAAATGTAAGAACCTACTGAATATAAAAGGTAAGATATCACATTTATTATACTTAAAACAGTCATTTGTAATGATACGTGTCAGCAAGATGGAATAAGCATTTGTAAAAATAGTGGTTACGATTTTTTTTGGTCAAATATTTGACTGCTCTGACAATACCTTAATAGTTATTCAAAACTAATCCATGCACAATTGCCTTGCTCGCTAAGTTTATTTATTTGTAGTTTGCGAGTTTAAAGACAATATTTTTTCCTTTTGTACGAATGCAAGGGTTCTTTCGATTGCAAATACCACTGTGGCACATTGTAAATAGCTCTACATATTTTTTACTCTGCGGCTCTGGATATACTTAAAATTCTATCATTTCTTACTTACTAAACACGTGTTATTCTAACCATAGCTATCCACGGTACACTACTGTGTTACTCCGACGAAACACGAACAACTCGATGCCTGGTTAAGTAAACTTAACTCATCCACACTATTTACCCAGCACATCAAAGCCAGTCACACGTCTTTCGCAATTGTTGTTATGCTGTTACCTCCCTGCTCCAACAGTCAGAACTCTTTCGCTTTCTATATAAGAGCACCTTGACAATTATCTGCTTAAATAGATATCTTCACGGAAATCGAAATCCATAATTGAATTAAAGCTTTTTAAAAAAAAAACTTATTGTTTAGAATGCTGATTTTCTCATTAAGTAATTTAGTTTTTATACTGCGCTACCTTTCACCAAGGACTTGCGTCTTTTATCGGTGGTCCTAAACCATTGAATGCTAAATCTACAATAGAAGTACTGCAGGGTGCTGGATAAAATCACAGGAAATGTCTGGATTTGTTGTCATAAACTTCACTATAGCTTCCCATTCTTTTAGTTTTTTCTACTTCTTTTCTTCAATTCTTTCATAGTTTCGTTCATTGAATGTATGTTGAGACACTTAATACATATTACGATAATGATAAAATTAGTTTCTTTTTCTATTAAATTGCATTTCAAAGTTTCATCTCACACTACTAAGGCGTGATAATCTGTAAAAGATTTATTTTTTATCTTTTCTTTATCTTTTGAAGGAATAAAAAAAATTAAATCTCTGCAACCTGACATTTTTTATAAAAATAAATAAAAAGTTTATACATGTTACGAAAGTATTTTAAAGTCTAACGTCAAAGCGTAAGATCTTTCTTTTTACTTGGAAAAATTAACTTATTTTGGTAAGGAAAGAGATTTTAAAAGGAGTTAGTTTTTTGCAGAAAAAAAATTAAAGTCTTAAGAAGAAAATAAGAAAAACTTAGTAATGACTATCTCATTTGCAAAGGAAAGACATGATCAAAGTAATCATAACGTACAAAAAGTGAATCATATGGTTGCTGCGAAACCCTATTATTTTTATACATATAATTGTAATATTATTTTTCTTGCAACCATATTGTTGTCGTACATACTAATGGCATGATTAAATGTAACCATAATAATGTTTAAGTATAATATAATATGATTTCAATATTTAAAACAATAAGGTAACTCCAAAAAAATAATGTGGAGCGATATAGAATTAAAAAATAAGAAAAAAACATAAAGTGAAAAACTTGGCGCTCGTCCAAATTTTCTGAGTTATAGAGTTCTAAACCTTTTTCTTTTCTTGCTTTAAAATATCAATATGCGTATCATTTAAGGGCCTTTGAATAGATCTTTAATGAAATGCTAAGATTTTTAAAACATGCTTAACCTATTAAGAACCGATTTCATTTTCATGTAAAATTATATAAATGCAAAACCATTTTTTTATTTTTTTTTTTAATTTTGAATTCTCTATTACCCCAACATTTTTTTGACTGGTTACTTCATTAAACTAGATTTACATAGATGGTGAAGGGTATATAAGATTCAGCATAGCCGCAAAATAAGTGTTATTATTTTTGAACTTAGCTCCTGCGGCGACTTAGGAAGTTCCAGTCTTTTATTACATTTTTTTTGTATTCCGTCCCACTGTGCAACGTTAAAGCTGATATGCTATAGTTTTGGGAACAACGAACGCTTTTCGCTGTTGGATGAAGTAGCTTCCGCAGAGTCCAAAGTCGTTAATAACTCAGGTCAGTACTCAGTGGTGAGTAAATGAGAAGACCTCTCGTTCTCTCAACGTTATAAACCATATCTCTTTTTTAGCGCCTCGTGGTAGTAACGCGCTGAGAAATCAGCAAGACAACTGTCTCACACACGTTCAGTTAACGCTGAGAATCAGCAACACACTATGGTTGCGTTAAATTAGCTCTTGACAGAGAGCACGAGGCTTTGGCTGGATATTTCTACCTCCAGCCTCGGGTTGAGTCTACTCATTCCACACGCAGTAGCCTCACGAGAAACTAACACTTGCCAGAGAGTACGGGGCACCATAACCTTGTATCGGATTGAGGTGTCTCTCTTACAGTAAACAGATCTCGACAGATGGTAGGAAAAAAAACCATTAGAGGTATAACCTCGTGTCGGAATTATCCGGCTCTCTTAAAGTAGCCAGCTATTGTCTGAGAGTAAGGAAAACCAGTTGGTGGTATAATCTCATGTCGGAATTATCCGTCTTCCACAGTAACTAGTATAAAGATTTCTGCAGTTATTGATTTCTACGATTAACAATTGGGGATGTAAAAACCTCCGCATTAATTGCTAGATCTTAACACTGAGCAATCTAACCTGAGTTATTACCGATCTTGGACTCCTCTGAAGCTACCCCAGCCACCAGCGAAAACGTGTCGTTACATTGTAGTAATTAACTGCCCTGGACTACGCTGATGCTTCCTCAGCGACTAGTAAAAACGTGTTGTTACATTATCCCAGTTTACCTTCATGAGTACACGTCGTTCATGCCGCTCTATTGTTGTAGCTTCTACTCAGACGTCTTTCGTGAGTTTTGCAGTGAATTAAAAAAAAACTTTTGAATGTAAAAAATTATAAAGCAGCAAAAAATGTCAATGTGAAAATAAAAACCATATGCAATGTTAAAAAATTTTATTAATAATAATTTTTATGAAGCAACGTAAATAATAGGTCTGTTTCTTTACTCCACTTTAAGATCCCGAGTGATCCCAATTCGCACGAAAATTGTTTTCTTACTTCAAAATTCTTTGAGTTTTTATTTTGTGTTTAAAATTTAGATTTTGTGTTCCCGTACTTTTATATAATTTTGTCTTTTTAAGAGAGAAGTTAACCAAAAAGTAAAGAAACAGACCTAACATCTATCGATATACATATATAAATTATAGCTTGATATATAAGAAATAAAATAATTTTTCATTTAAGTTCATATCTATTTCAGTTTACTTCATTTTAGTTTCTGAATTTCTCTGAAGAAAGATGTATTACTTACACAGTTTTGCGGGCGTTATCTCTTTACCTAAGAAGAATATTGTGACAATTAAACAAATATATCATGAGAAATTCTCAATCAACGTCTTTTTTTAGAATGCATTAGAGGTAACAAAATTAAAATTTCACCTACTGATTTATTTTTCGCACTGCCAATTAAAACTCAGGCTAAAACTTCTTATTGTCCGTTCTGTCAGTATATTTTTGAATTCCTAAGCTTAAGTATTTTTTAAATTTTAAAACCTTCTTAACAATGCTTTATTATTAATATATTAAATTTCCGTCCAATTAATATATAATATTTTTTAAATTAATTAATAACTGCCACTATCTACGGGTGAAGAGACTGACCTTTCTAAAATACATTAGACACTCTGCCAGATGTTGTTTACTTTTGCGTTTCTTTAATTTAAAATAATTATCAGTAGAGACATATTAAAACTATAAACAAACTAATAATAATAAAATTAATTACTTAAAGGTCAACATTTGCTATTAGAAATTTTTTAAAGAGTCTAATGAAACAAAATTCTTATCGCTCAATTTGTTTTCAATAGTGTATTTAACAAATTAAAACACATGTAGTTACTATTTTATTTAATAAAATGTTACAATTTTAAAAATGTAAAAAAAAAATTATGAGCAAGGAGAAACTAGGTTTTGCTCGATGAATTGTGGAAATTAAACTGTATAGTTTGTCACCATTTGTTACTTCTTAAACATGAATCAGTGCATATATCACTGATTCCAACAAACTCTTCGAGCACTTTGGTGGACACCCATGAAGCTACCGAAGAGCCAAGAAGTTAACCTTAGGTTGTGTGCATTGTAAACATCATCTATTAAACAACTAATTTTGTAATTAAGAATGCAAGGAAAATTTATAAACAATCAATATTAATTTGATTATACGAAGTCCAACCCCAGCCAAACGATTTCTTCGTTATACTCTCTGCAAAACATCTTATACGTTTGTTTTTGTTCTACTAAAAAATATCATTCTAATTTAGTATAAAATTAGCTGCAACGGCCATGCCGTTCAATATAAAATCAAAGAAAATGTTTTTGTGCAAAATTGTGTGTGGATTAGTTTTGGATAACTGTTAACGTGTGGTCAGATTAGTCAAATATTTGACTAAAAAGCCGCAACCACTAAATTAAAGAAAACAATTTTTGTTCTTCTCAAATATTTATTTCGAAATGTAAGAACCTACTGAATATAAAAGGTAAGATATCACATTTATTATACTTAAAACAGTCATTTGTAATGATACGTGTCAGCAAGATGGAATAAGCATTTGTAAAAATAGTGGTTACGATTTTTTTTGGTCAAATATTTGACTGCTCTGACAATACCTTAATAGTTATTCAAAACTAATCCATGCACAATTGCCTTGCTCGCTAAGTTTATTTATTTGTAGTTTGCGAGTTTAAAGACAATATTTTTTCCTTTTGTACGAATGCAAGGGTTCTTTCGATTGCAAATACCACTGTGGCACATTGTAAATAGCTCTACATATTTTTTACTCTGCGGCTCTGGATATACTTAAAATTCTATCATTTCTTACTTACTAAACACGTGTTATTCTAACCATAGCTATCCACGGTACACTACTGTGTTACTCCGACGAAACACGAACAACTCGATGCCTGGTTAAGTAAACTTAACTCATCCACACTATTTACCCAGCACATCAAAGCCAGTCACACGTCTTTCGCAATTGTTGTTATGCTGTTACCTCCCTGCTCCAACAGTCAGAACTCTTTCGCTTTCTATATAAGAGCACCTTGACAATTATCTGCTTAAATAGATATCTTCACGGAAATCGAAATCCATAATTGAATTAAAGCTTTTTAAAAAAAAAACTTATTGTTTAGAATGCTGATTTTCTCATTAAGTAATTTAGTTTTTATACTGCGCTACCTTTCACCAAGGACTTGCGTCTTTTATCGGTGGTCCTAAACCATTGAATGCTAAATCTACAATAGAAGTACTGCAGGGTGCTGGATAAAATCACAGGAAATGTCTGGATTTGTTGTCATAAACTTCACTATAGCTTCTATTTACAATATATTTGTGTATTTAATTAAAAATCAGGGTTCGAACTCATGAAATTCTTGATCTTATATATCACAGCAAGCGTACACATCTACCAAAACAGGTACCTCAATTTGTGTTTGCTAATTGTCGTATTATTACACACATCACTTTGCTCATGGTGAAAGTAACTTTATTCACCTTTGTTTTTACCACGGAGATACGCAGGGGTTGCCAGATCTTATTTTCGTAACAATATTGTTACGTTTTTCCTTTTTAGAACAAACGTACGGATTCTTTTGATTGGAAATATTACTGTGCCTCATTATAAATTTAGTATTCTTACTTTGTGGCTTTGTCTGGCTATACTTCTTGATCCTACGGTCATGCACTAATCGATGCCTTATTTAGTAACCTTAACCATCCACAGAAAAATCTACTATACGCCTTTTATCCAAGCCAGTCATCCTTTATCTAATAGCCACAACACACGTTTGCCATACTCTGTTGTTCTGCTGTAAAATTTCCCTGCGATAACCGCTACCATTCTTACTTTTTATTATAAAGGGCGCTTGACAATTATCCGTTACTTTTACATTAAATTAGACGTCTCCACTAAATTATCTGCGCCAAGGCTTCAAACAATAACTGTCTTTTGATTCTCGGGAGGTTTGCACTGCTGCTTATTAATTTTTTATTTTACCCTGTTCAGACATGTTTACTTAATTGAGTTAATTTAATTTTAATTGCGCAATTTAATTTGGTGTTCAATTAAACTTATTCAATAAGGTAGTATCGTCCGCCCAGCTATTTCTCTTTTTATTACAAAAACAACATGGCCTTTTGTTGCTGCTTTGAAGTTCGTAGTGTCAAAAGCCATTTTCGTATGACCCGCAATTTTCTTTTTATTTGTTTGTTTATATTTTTTACTTGCGGCTTGTCGATTTTATAAATTTTTTGTTCTCACTGAATATAGTCCCAGAGTAAAAATACTTGTTGGCAAGGGTTGCATTTCGCATCTGATTCAATTAGTACTAATTGCTTAATTTTTAATTGACTTCTTATATTGAGCTTAATTAAGGCCTTAATTGAATAATTCCTTGATTGCGCAACTATCGCGTTTGCCTGAATTGGGTATTACACAATTATTATTTTCCGTTGGTCGCATGCGGTGGGCTCGAACTCACCATATTTTGTTTTACGGCAATAACCTCCACCAACGGAGCCATTGAGGCCGTTTAGCTTTTGTTAGATAGTTCTGGTGTTATTCTATACACACACCATTAGTGGAAGTAACTTATTCACCACGCTTATACGGACAACAACAACTGGGGTTGCCAGATTATACAATTTAGTATTAGTAAAAAAGCAAGGGAAAAAAACTTTAATTCCTGTAGGTTTAGACTTTGGAACTTTAATTTTTACAATTCAAATATAGAGTAGTTAACCCTCTATATTAAACAGTAAATCATATTATTATATTTACATAGGAATATATAAAAAATTTAATTTCTTTTAAAGCATGCAACATATGTTTGTTTTTTTTTTTTAACTAAAAACTTTTTTATCTAATTTCGAGTAACTCGTATCTTTATGAGCCAAATATTGCGAAAGTTTAAAAGATATTTGAAACATCAAATTTAAGACACTTTATTTTTATATAAGAGTCTATTGAAAGTTAATACAATGTCTCTAATGTTATTTGAAAATAATACTTTCATGTGTTTGATTTCATAAAATTTATAGCTGAGATGCTTAAAAATAGCTTTCATATATTCGAAGTTAAATATAATATTTTCACTTTAAAATGTATGCACACGATTGTGTGTGTGTGTATGTGCGTGTAAGTGCGAGCTCATATTGCACTGCACTTAAGAAAACTGTCAATAAAATGTTGAATATGGGAATGGGAATATGTTATTCTTTTGGTTGATTTTTTTTTTAATATTATGCTTCTGTTATAAAGTTTTCAAAATCACATTGTGCACACATGAACAGTTCTATATAATAAATTTATTCATACAGTTAACAACGCAGTAAACGAAGAACGATGGTCTGAAAAGAAGGGAGTGGTGGCTGGAAAGCAAAGCAGTAGCAACTCAAGTTAACACTTCAGTGAATTTTTATAGTGGAAATTTTTTTTTTCTCTTTTTTGATACTAAAAATAACTTTAATTGTTTGCAACATATAAATATTGCAAGTTGCTAGTGCTGATAGTTGTTGTTGTTGTTGCTAGCAGTGCTGCCTTTAGGGCAGATGTAGTTATTGTTGTTGTTAGTTTAAATTAAGTTTTTTTATTTTTATTTCTTAACCATTTGCAATTTGTGGATCAGTTAACAATGAACTTTTCTATGAACTGAAATGAACTTTATCGATAACTTAAACGGAATGCTAAAAGTATAATTGAACGAAGAGATGAATTATTTTGTTAAAATTATTAAAAGTAATAAAATATATTAAAAACTTTATTAAAAAATTATTAAACACACATTTTGAAAATAATCCAATAATAATTTATATTTATTTGAATGCTTTCTTCTTGCTCTTTTCTATTTGAATGGATACGCTCTTGATCAATACTGCTACATTTGGAGTGAGAATAAATTACAAGCCTTCCAGAAAATCCTTACGTTCGGAGAAGGCTAAATGGTGATTTCCTTTATGGCTAGAGTGAGACGATAAAGAGTGTATATACACTTTATAACTTCATATCTTAGTCGCTTCTCTTTAGTCTTACTGATATGTGACATACGGCACACAATTCGTTGTACGTTTAGTTTTTTCAAAGGAATGCTTACTGGATCTACTAATTGGCCGCCATGCCATTTACTCTTCCACCAAGTCGACTCATTTGTCACCACCAATAAATGTACAACAATAAATTATTTGGGATACAATATTCGGCAATTTATTGCCAAAATATGGCCACACTTGCAGCGAAAGTTGGGTACAAATTATAATTTTAATTGTTTCATGTACGCGCTAGCCACGGCGACAAAACGAAAAAATTCCTATTTATTTTTTTACCAAATGTCATTGTAGTGTGACCTTTTTAATTAAACTTTATAAAATAGTTAAATATAAAAATAAATATTGATTTTTTTGTAACCTTAATTTATGTTATTATATTTTAATTATGGTAAATGGATTTTTTCCCCCTTTTTAAAGAATTATATTTCTTTTCATAATTTATTACTATTGAATGTAGTTATTGTTTTTTTTTTTTTTTTTCTTTTTAATATTTATTTTCAAATAAATAATAAAATACTTGTAACCTCTGAAAACCAATTTGTGTATTTATTAATTGTATAACATTCGTTATGAAATGAAAACTAAACTCAAACTTTCTAATTGTCTGCAAATGGAAGAGAAGCATTACAGCAGCGTAAGTAAAATGAACTTTGCTTTACAAATTGATGGGAAAATTTACTGCAAATAAAGTGAATTCCAAGGCTAAATATTAGAGATGGTAAACCAAATATAAAAATTGTCCAAATTGCTTAGTTTTGCTTTTCATTTCGATTTTATAATTTCAATTTGGTTTTTTTTTCGTTTAAATTTTAAATTCGTACTGCACAAAAATAGCACTTAAATTTTTTATAAGAACAATAAGCAATTAGAACACCTGGATATGTATTTGGAACCCAAACAACAAGAATATTATCTGAAAACATATCTTCTACGAACTTTTACTAATACACAGTGTCCACAGGGAAGGTACACTAATTTGTTTTGCGCCATTTTGGTAAACATTAATCTTGACAGTTCACATTTGGCAGTCGTAAAGTAGGCACGCGGCAAATTTATTATGAAAAATATTTGAGAAACCAATGTGTTTTAATCGTTAAAACATTTTATCAAAAACAATTATTGTTTACCGTGACGATGAGAAAGTTTCGTGAATATTTATCGTGTAGTGAATGATTTCGAAGAAAGAAAGAAGGTCAGTAGTTGATAGGCCCAACCATGTACCACAACGTGCTGCAAGACCGGCTGAAAAAAAAACTCCTGCTCAAGAAAGTGTTCAAAACAATCCATCAGTCTCAATTTGCTGCGCTCTTCAAAGAAAAACTTTGCCCACAATTTTGCATCAGGTTTTGCATTTGTTTCCATTTAAGATTCAGTTGACACAATATTTCTTCCACTAGACCATTTGCTTCGCCGTACATATACCAATTGGATGTTATAGCTCGCCCATGACAACCCCGATTTTCATGAAAAAATTATCATGAGTGACTACGTACATTTTTATTTGGATGGATATATCAATAAACAAAATACTCGGTTCCAGGCAATAGAAAACCCTCAAATTATCCATTATTCATCTTTGCATCCATTAAAAGTAAGAGTCTGGTGGGCAATTTGGTCAGGAGGAATCATTTGACCCTGCTTCTTTGAAAATGAAAACCGCATAACAGTAGCTGTAAATGTATTACAAAAGTACCTTTTAAGTATGCTTTAAAGTACCTAAAAATTACCTTAAAATAATACATATTCCTTAGAAAATACTTTGAAATAGATACATTTTAAAATAAAAATTTTCAAGGGTTTAACTTTAATAAGAACAGCTCACAAAAAAAGATTGGTTTTTATAAAAGTATCCTACAAAAAGTACTTTAAAAGCAGTCTCAAAAAATTACTCCGTTAAAAGCTTTGAAATACGAATTAAAAAAGCCTTTTTTTTAATGCGAAAACTGATTGAAGTATTAAAAATACTAAAAAAAATTCTTAATGTATCGCTTATGAAGCGTACTTAACCCTGCAGCCACATGATGAAGTTTTCTTGAAAGGCAAAACTTAATTTAGACAATCCCCCCAAATTAAATAGACCTTTATTTTACTAGTGCTTTTTTTCCTTACGTCTACATTAAGAGCCAGCATATAACCAACCTAACCCGGAAGGGAATGTAAGAGAAAATAAAAACGTGGTTTGTTTGTTGGTAATTTTTGTTAAAGCCTTAACATTTGTGTATGAGCTTCAAAAATAATTCTCATGTTGTTTTTGAAGATTTTTCCTTAAAGAAAACGTTTTTTTCTGGCTTTTCTAAAAATTTGCCCAAAGATTTCCTGATGAGCTGACTAAAGTAAGTAACTGGCTTTACTTTTCCAACCAACAAGTAAAGTGCATTTTTATGGGATATGGGATATAATCATAATACAATAAACAATTTTATAAAGATCACCAAAATAATTTTACAAATAAAAAAAGAAGGGAAAATATACAACATAATCAATTTAGAGAGCCTTTAAAAAAACATATATCTGTGGTGAACAGAAATAATACATCTAATACTATCCTTCTGGGACGAAAACTTAGAAGAAGAGCACTAATACAGCAGCTATTGTTTAAAATAGTTCACTAAAAACATATTGTTAAGTTTTACCCTTTTTAGACAAACACACGGATTCTTTTTGATTGCAAATACCAATGTGGCTCACTATAAATTCTGTATTCTTACTTTGTTGCTTTATCTGGCTGTACTCCTTGATCCCACGGTCTTGTGAATCCTATGGTCTCGAATTTATTAAATATGCGCTATTATTACAAAGGCGAGACATGAACTACTCGATGCCTTGTTTAGTAACCTTAACCATTCACAGACAACTCCACTACGCCTTTTATCCAAGCCACTCATTCCCTTTACCTAATAGCCACGACACATGTCTGCTTCACCCTGTTGTTATGCTGTTACACTTCCCTGCTCTAACCGCATTCTTTTATTGAAAAGAGCGTCTTCACAATTATCTGTTACTCTTTAATAAAATTAGACGTCTCCACTAAATTATCCGCCATGGCTTCACACAATAATTGTCTTTTGCTTCTAGGGAGTTATGTACTGCTGCTTCTTTAATTTAAATTGCATGATAACAATTATTATTTTCCGTTGTACGCATGTCCGAAGGTGGGATCTAACTCACGATCCTCTGTCCTTGTTTCAAATTTTGTTAACTAATTTGGTATTATTCTATACACACACTATTAGTGGAAGTAACTTATTCACCACGCTCATGCGGATAACAACAACAGGGGTTGCCAGATCTTATTTTCGTAACAATATAATTAAAAGGGAAAAGTTTTCTTTGAAAACGATCAGTTTAATAATAAATAAAAGGTCATGAAAAATCTTACCTTTAAGAAAAATTATATTTAAATTGCTTACAGAAAGGGCTTTTCGACAAAATTGCTTTAATTAATTTTACTAAAAGAGCAATAAAAATTGTTAAAAAAAAATTCTAAAATTGTTAAAAAAAGAAATTAAATTTATTTTGAAAATTGGCAAAAAAAAATGTTCTGCATTTAAAAATATCTTGCGACGAAACTTTTTCTACGAAATAAGTTTCAAGATGAACATTTTCGAAGTATATGATTTAAAAAGTACCATTTTATGAATTTACTAAAAAGAAGACTTTTATGAAGCAACACTTTTAAAACAAACTCCTTACAAAGAATCTTTTAAAAAAGAGAAAGATAAACTTTTAATAAATTTTTTTTAAATACTATTTCTACTACGTACTTTTTCTTAAAAGTACCTTTTACAAAAAGACATACTTAAACACAAATATTTCCATTCCCTAAATTGTTCCATACTGTAAAGACAGCAGTTACAACTATATGAGCGTTTATTGATATTTGTATTTAATTTCGGTACTGTATGTTTATTTAAGTTTTATTCAACCACAACTACATTTAACACAACCAAAAATAAATAACAAATACATATGTACACCGCCAACTAATAAATACAAACCTTATGAACAAAAACTATGTTTCAATTTAGAGTCGAAAAGGACTTTTACTAATCACAAATTTAAATTAAAACTTATAAACATACAAATATACAAATATATAAAACACAAAATCATTCATTTAAACATTGCAACATTTGCCAACAAATATTAATTAAACGCCTAATTTATTGTCAAAGGCCTGGTTGCTTTAAATTACAAATAAACATGATGTACATGACCATGAAAAATAGAAAAAGTAGAATGTGCTCAATTACTCCCACAGTGCAGCAGTTGCTCGTAAATTAAACACATGATTATTTTCGAAAGCGCATAGAGCACATAATTATTTCAGAGTGCGAATTGAAATAAATTAAGTCAAACATGCTAATTTTCAATAAATAACTCTAATTGTTACATATTTTATTGTCAGAGTTTTAAAGGTGTTTAATGTTTTCGTGCTTTTTTATGATAGTTTCGAGCCCATAATACTCGTAATGTAGTAGAAGTTAATACGGACTTACAGTATTTTGTTTAGATTTTGAGCAAAGTTTCCTTTTAGTCCAGTAGGCTTTACCCTGTGATTCCCTTACTTTCTAAAGAAGTATTTTAATAAGGCGTTTTTCGAGATTTTTTATTTTTTTTTACTCCAATATTTTTTCGGGAACCAATTAATTCAAAAACAAGAAGGAGTGCTTTATTCGGCTATACCGAATATTATATACCCTTCACTTAGTGAAGTACCTCCAATCAAAAAAAAAAAAAAATAATAATTATTGGAGTGACAGAGAATTAAAAAATAAAAAAAATCGGCTCTTAATAGATAAAGCATTTTTTTTATAAATTTTAGTATTCCTTAAAAGATCTCTTCAAAAGCTTTATAGTGATACCCATATTGGTATCTCAAAAAATATGGTGCACAATCATCCTTTTTTTAAAAAATTCAGAGGCCCATAACTCGGAAAATATCACGCTATATATATATATTTTTTTTTGTTGTTGTTGATTGGAGTTACTTCAATAAACTAGATTTTAAAAAAGTAACGCTTAGAGGCTGTCTTAATGGAGGATCTGATTTGAATGTGTGTACATTGTCTAAATTTTGAACCATGATACTTAGATGCTCCAAGGGAAATTTAATAACATTTTTAATTGATTAAATTATTTATTTAATACATTCAATTAAATATGTTACTGATACAATTAATAATTTAATAAGAAAATGGGTTTATTTTTGAATTATTTGAATTGATTAACAATTGAACCCATGAAAGATTTAATTAATTTGTAATGTAAAAACATATATCATTATTAATAGAAGTAAAAGCTTTTTTCTTGTTTTATTTTTTCTTCTAATGAAAGTAAATAATTTTTTGGGTGAAAGTTTTTTTACTGGCATTTGGCGTATATTGAATTTTTCAGTGGAAGTTTCTTGCATTTGTCTTATTATTGAATCTTATAATTTTATTGTAATTTTTAATGTTTCTTTAAAAAATATGAATGACTTTTAGTTAGCGAAACCGAAGTCCGAAATGCCACAGAGGATAAATAGTCAAAAGCCAAAGTTTGAAATACTGAAGCCTGGGCAAAGACCGGAAATGTACAAGCACTTTTATTAGAGAAGCCGGTGTATAAATTACCACGGAGAAGATAGTCCTAAGGCCAGACCGAAAACAGGCAATATGAAAAAAATGTTAGTCAGAGAAGCCGGTGTTAATAATCCGAAGCCTAACCGAATAGAAATTATTTCACTATTCTTGAGAGTTATACCACATTATAGTCATTGGGAGCTATTTCATCTCTCTTGTGAGTTTTTTTTATTTCTTAGGACTTATTTCATTGGGAGCTATTAAATTTACTGGGAATTTTTTTATGTAACTCTTAGAACTCCTAGACTTATTCCATTATTTGTTTTGGGTGAAAATTTTAAATTCCTCTTTTTTTTTTGCTGGAACTTCTTTCATTTAATTTGGCAGAAAAATGTTAAAAAAAAAAGTAGGGGGTCTGGTAGGTATAGAAAATTAAAATAAAGTTAAATATGTTCATTGTATATATTAAATTATGCACGCATTGTCACCGTACCTGCGCAAGTGACGCTGAACTTTCGGGTCGCCCAAAAGAGGTCATCACTTCATACAACGACGACCAAAAATATGTTATGATATTGGACAAGAGTAAAAGTTAGTGACGAAGCTAACTTTGTAGGCATTTCAATTGAGGCACTACATTATATTTTATATTAATATTTGTATGTGAAAAATACATTCCACTAAATACTTGAATAATCCAAGCGCATCAAGGCAACGTTCAGCTTCAATTTAAAACTGTCTCGTCTTTTGTAACGAAGACTATAACACAAAACTTTAGAAAATAGTAAACCAACTTCTACGACATGCAGCATATTCTCTGTTTTCCGTTTTTTAATTAACATACATGTAAAAAGATTTGAGTCCTAATAAAAATGATCAATGAAAAAGCTATAACAGTTCCTTACGAAATTTTTGCTTACTTAAACAACTCAAGAAGTTGTTAAATTGCCTTTGTATATGTTCTATTTTATGTTCATCTCTAGCGCTATTGCCTTAATTATTTAAATCTAAATACTAACATTAAAGTTATTCTGTGTTATCACTAGACGTACACCAAAACTCCAGAATAATGCCATAAAACGGGTTTCTTAAAATGGAATTGGAAAAGTAAGTATTACTATAGCTCCCAGTATCAAAAAGTAATAAAAAAAATCTAAAAATTAGAGGGTCTCCCCATAGGTTTCGTAAATTAATCTATATTCGCCTACCTTTTGAACAGTTAGAGACAAACGCTTAAAAATTTGACAAAGTCTCGATTTCTATGACCGTTATAATAACAAGTATAAATTTTCTAAATTATAAATTAGAGGGTGCCCCAAGAGTTAATTTTATTTGATGTTATAGACAAACGTTTGAAACTTACAAAGAACCTGTATTGGTAACTCCGCTATAACAACAAGTTTAAAGTTTGGATTTGAACATTAAAGGGTGCGGAAATAGTGGATATGATTTGATGTATGTGAACTAGCTTTCAAACCTTTATAGACAGACAGTTGAAATTTACAAAGAAACTGTATTGCTAATTCTGCTATATTAAATAAAATTAAATAAATATTAAATAAATTGGGATTTGGAAATTAAAGGGTGTTCCAATAGTTAACGTAATTTAATGTACGTGACCAAACTTTTGAATCGTTATAGACAGGCAGCTAAAATTTGCAAGGAACATGTGTTTCTAAATCTCCTATAATAAAAACTATAAGACTTGGACTTGGATATAAAAGGGAGTTTCAATCGTTGATGTAATTTTATGTATGTAACCAAGCTTTTGAACCGTTATAGACAGAGAGTTGAAATGTACAAGGAATCTTTAATGCAAGAACCGCTATAACAACAAGTATACAATTTGAATTTAGAAATTAAAGGGTGTTTCCATAATTGATGTAATTTGATGACCAATATGGGGCTATCTTCTAAACTGTTGTATACAATTACTTGCAACGTCCACTACTTCGTCTGAAAAAATAAAAAGTATAAATACGTAAAAGTAAAAATTAAAGGGTGTTACATTAGTTGATGTAATTTGATGTATATGGTCAAACTGTTGAACAGCTGCATGCAGACGGTAGAAATTTACTACGATACTGCATAACAACAAATCTAAAATTTTGATTTGGAAATTTTAAGAATGAACAAGTTTCTGAAAATTCAAGATGTAAACAAACTGACAACGTTTATAAAAATATCGTTTTTTTTTCGAAAGAGCAAATTTTTTCTCTTTGTAAAAGAAAAAATCACTTTGTTATGTCTTATAAAACTTTAAAAGTCCGTACAACACGTTGCTGCGTAATAATCTTAATAATTAACTCCAAATTACATGATTATGGAATGATTACTATATAAGTATAATTTGACCATTCTAGGTTTACAACTTTTCTCAGTAAATTTTCTTTTCTACCACCCTTATTTATGCTCTTCATGCTTAACACACACACACACACACACTTCGTGTAATTAATTATGATTTATTTCTTATAAGTTTATGGTCTCCGACTAATTAAAATAAACATTTCTGCTATTTATAGTGTGGCATGTAAAGTTTTTCTTTGTTTTATTACCCCACTCATCATTTATAACTTGCGAACCCATTTAGCCACACCAAAACCATCATAAACAGCACTACAGTTTTATGATTTGACCAAAATTAACTTATTTTTATTATTCCTTCTCGTTACTAAAATTTAAGTATGATGGATTAGAAATTGCATTTTGAAGCATAAGTGGTGAATAAAAAACATACATTTTAGTTAATAACTTCCTGTGTTGCGAGGTTTGCAATTACAAGTAAAAAAAAATTTTTTTAAAATGTAAAATTATAAGAATCAATTAAGTGAAAGTTTTAAGGAAAGAACAAAATCTGTGAATTTTATTTATTAATTTTCAATTAGTTTTAATTTTTGTAAAAAAATACTTATTTCTTGAGAATATTTGCGGCAAACAATTTTTGTATTATTTATATTATAGCTGCTATACCCGGTGCACTTTGCTACTCTAATAGGATAACTTTTTCAATTATATAAAGGAGGAACCACGTCCACTCATCCAATCCAGCCAGTATTTCGCTGGACTATGTATATTGATGAAGAAGTCTTTTGTACAGAAATTCAATTCTTTTTATTAATGTTTTTTTGACCTTTTTAAAAAGTTTTTCTTTTCTAATTTATTAAGCACTAGGTCAGTTTTATAAATAATAAAAATTTTTATTTATATTTTCAATATTTCGCCATACCTTTGGGTGGCATCATCAGGAAACAGGAAACAAAAAATTAGATTTTCTTCTTTTTAAAATAACAAAATTAAAATGAAATTATTTTTTCAAACAAAAACAGAAAATTCAAAAACCAAAAGACAAAAAACTCAAATATTTAAAATTTACATTCTTATAAATTTAAAACTTAAAAAACATTCAAGTAAAATAACTAAAAAATTTTAAACATTTACATTCTTATAAAAATTTTAAAAATTTTAAAAACAGAAAACATTTAAATTATTTAAAAATTCTAAAAAACTTAATACAAATACATTAACATAAACTTTCACGATAGAAATGTTACAAGCAATCATATACTCTCAAACGTTAATTAATTTTTATGCACTAAATGTCTATAACATTGCGCAACATTATCAGCATCAGCCTTAAAGTTTATTCTTTTTGTTGCTGGTATTTTAATTATTTGTAACATCTCTAACATATACCGACGCTTATAATTATTTTCTATATTTAAAACAGATGCATCTTCAAAGTTAGGATTATGATTAAATCTGGCACAATGGGAAGATAATGCAGTTTTTTGTGAATTATTAACGTCCCTGTATCTTTGATCAGACTTATGTCCAGCTATTCTAGTTTTTAGTTTATTTTTTGTCGTACCAACATATTCCTTATTACAATTCTCACTATCATTACCATTACAAGGTATTTTGTAAACTACATTTGACATATCCCATTTTTTAATCTTATCTTTTGTTTTACTAAATAATCTATTTAAAGTATTAAAAGTTTTGTATGCCATTTTATATTTATCCCCCTCAAAAATTTTTGATTTTTCAATCCTTTCTGCTATTTGTGGTACATAATTTAAAGACTTATAAACTTTAGTTTCTGTAACATCTCTTGTATTATTAGCTCTTCTAAACCTTAACTGTTTAAACAAACTAATTATCACTCTCATTGGAAAATTATTATCAATTAATATCTTTTTAACTTTATCTTTATTGCTTTTGTGAAATTCCTTATCACTTAGCTTAGGTACTTTTTCAAATTTTTTCCCGTATTAATAATTATTCTTTTGTTATGCTTTGAATAATAATTAATAATTCTCCCGGAAGCTGTTGGCTTTTGGTACCAATCCATTTTTAGTTTATTCCCTCCCCTAACGTATCTAAATAGGGTAATTTAAAATCATTTTCTATTTCTATTGTAAATTTTATACAACTATTGAAACTATTAAATGTTTCCAACATATTTTCAATACCAGACGCAGAAATAATACAAAACAAATCATCCACATATTTTGTCATTACTCTTGGTTTTATACTAATTTCATTAATGCACGTGTCTAATAATTTTGTGTAAAAATTTTTTAGGTACACGATAATAATTTTTCACTTTGTATAGGAGGTACCACTCCCACTGTTCTAAATCGACTAGTTTTTTCTTCTTAAGGAATTTAAGATTCTTAAGGGAATTACATATAAATAATTTCGAACACGCCGCAATATTTATCTAGTTACACGATAGTATTACCGCTCCTTATATGGCGCTACCATGACCACTATTTCAATGCAGCCAGGTTTCATTTTACATTTTCCCTTACTTTATAATTTTTATACACTTTATTAAAATAACAAAATATAAATATTTAATATAATTTTCATTAAAGTCCTTTCTTTCTGTAATTTGAAATAAAACAAGTGCCTTAAATATGAGAATTACAAAAAAATTGTGTGTGGTAAAATTCCATACAAAATAAACAGCTGTCCATTGTCTGGCTTGTATATCCGCTGGACACAAACAACAACAAAAAGGAAAAACTAAAACAAACACAATATGTTTTTTAAATAAAAACCAGTGACCTTGTCAATGTTATTTAAAGAAATTTCCTAAATTTTCTTTATTTATTTTTAGGAGAAAGAGGTCAAGAGTTTACATGTTCTAATTTAATTAAATTTAATCATATTTCTTTTTGTTTAAATTTCAAGTTATCTCTAAGTTTTTTTGTTGTTTTTTTTTTTTTTTTTTGTAAAATAATTTCTTGATTAAGACAAAAACTTTTCATTTTAGCTTAGCGATAATGTGCTCTTTATAGCCTGAGTCTATGCTGGGTGTGATTTTTGTGATTTTATTTGTTCTTTTGTCTTATCTTTACAACTATTTTACATTTTTCAAGTACATCAACTTAATTTAACACAACAATTTAACAAAAAAGAAAAAAATAAATAAATAAATGATTTGACATCCATAGAACAGATGCTAAACATAAGATGTAATAGGTACATTTCAATGAAGACACCCAGTAGAAAGTTTTATACTCTGTTGTATATAACACGAACAAAATTGATAAGAAAATAACCCAGTGAACAAAAATTAGTTGTTTAAAAATTTAAAAAGATTAACATGGATCTTCGTTCTCGTTTGAGGGGAAATGTGGAGTCTTTCTACTTATTTAACGTAAAATTATATCACTTCATACACTATTTATAACAAAGGTAAAAAGGTTGTGTTATGAGTCTTGATACACTAGAGGCAGCTGATTAGCTTCACATAAAATTTTTTTTTTTCGGTATTGCCGGGGGTTCTGTAATTGCCGATTCTTCCATTAAATTTCCTTCTAATCTACTTTTGAGATTAAGACTATTAGGCGCAATGTGATAAAAGCTAAATCGAAGATTGTTAAAATCTTTAATTTTTTCCATTTTTGCTTCGTTTTTTTTTTTTTTAGAAAAAAATCTATTGATTTTTTTTATCGATTTTATAAGGCATCACACTACGCAGTAAAAATTGCCAGGAAGCTCATCTATTCAACGCAGCCGTAACTACAGCCAGTTTTGCCATATTTGCCGGTTTATTGGAAATTTGCCGATTTTTTGCCTCAAAATTACCAAAGTGACGATTTGGCGATTTTTGTTCCAAAAATGCTGATTTTTCAATAATCTCTTTAAACACGGTAACTTTGTTGTATTAAAAAAAAAATGTGGGTCATAAGTTCGTGGTGTTGGTAGTGAAAGTGATGTAAGTCAAAATAAAAAAATCAGTCGATCGATTTCTTCACACCACACTTGCTTTAAAATACATAAATTTAATTTACTTTACTCGTGCTCGATCCCTTCAAATACAAACATTTCATAATATTCTCATAAAGTATTTTTTATTTAAAACTACAAATTGAAATGTATTACTGCGGGTATAGCATATCCATATGGCCTTTTTACTACTGCTCATATAGCTCATCAGTGGAATTTACCCAAATATTGTATAAAAAACTTGAAAGTCTTATATCAAAAGCCAATTTGAATCAATAAGATAAAAACACAAAAACAACTCAGGAGAATATTATAAAATATTTATATTTAAAGAAATCAAGCATAAAAAAAAACAAACAAAAAAAAATCAAATTATTAATATTTTTTGTTTCCTGTTTCCTGATGATGCCACCCAACGGTGTGGCGAATTATTGAAAATATAAATAAAAATTTTTATTATTTATAAAACTGACCTAGTGCTTAATAAATTAGAAAAGGAAATCAAGCATATTTTAAATAAATTATAATCAAAAAAAATTCCGAATAATAAATTTTCATATAAATAAATTTAATTTGATTTTTACGATATTATTAAAAATTAACAATTTTTAAATATTGTGTTGATATTCTTCAAAAAATAATGATAATAGTAATAATTGACCTTATGAGATATTTTATAAAACTGCCTTCAGTGACTATGACCAAACTAAATGGAAATATTTTTTTTTTTATTTATTTATTTTTTATATATTTATTTAAGTCTATGGAACATTCATTTTCTTAGAGACGATGCTTAAATTAAATAGATAACAAACTTTAATGTAAAGTATTTAGTACTAAAATTATGATACATAAAGAGTACTAAAATAAACTTAGGTTAAAATTTTTAAAAGTTGCATTTTAAATTCAGTTTTTGTTGTGCAAAACTCTAAACCTTGAGTAGGGACAGTGCCATTAATTTTAAATAATTTAGAGCACGAGTGAGTGTGCTATTTAAAGCATAATTCTTATTATGGAATGGAACATTAAAAATGTGCTATTGACGCAGAATTCTAGGTGGTACATTAAAGCGAATCCGTGAAAATAAGTCCGGGCAGTCAATATTACTATTTATTATATCGTTAACAAATAAAGCCAATTGATATCCACGCCTATATTCTAACGTTTGCAGGCCTAGCAATAAACATCTAAATTTATATGATGGCATGGGCTCTTCAAATAGCATTGACGATAGAGCAAAATTTAAAAATATTCGCTGTACTCTTTAAATGCGAGATGATTGACGTGCACAATATGGATTCCAAATAACTGCGGCATACTCTAACCTAACGTAAGACATATATAACAACTTTATTGTATAAGGATCAATAAAATTATAGCAATTTCTCCTTCTAAATGCTAGTGCAGCATAAGCTTTAGGAACAATACAATCAATATGTGAGTTTAATGACATGGTCGTGTCAAACATAAAGTCAAGATCTAACATAATTTTTTGTAATTTTATGACGTGATATTCAAGATTATAAACAGAAATAATAGGATTTCGCGCTCTAGAATAAGACATAAGAAAAAATGTATTAAAATATAAGCTTAATTAATTTTGGGAGCACCAGACAATAAGCTGATTTAAATCACTTTGAAGGGCTAGAGTATCGGCAATATTCGAAATTTTTTGATACACTTTGAAATCATCAGCATACAACGAAAACCTAGAGTAAGTGAAACATGTTGATATATCATTCACGAATAAGTTAAATAAAAGCGGACCTAAGATGCTACCTTGCGGTACACCAGAAGTCTGTATATATGTAAAAGACTCATAACCTTCTACAACAACTTTATTTAATCTTTTATCTAAATATGATTTTATCCATTTGAGAAACTTCGAGTGAACTCCAATCAAATGTAATTAAAAAAAAGAAGAATATGATGCGAAACTTTGTCGAAGGCTTTGCTAAAATCAGCATAAACTGCATCAACTTAATTTCCTTGTTCTATACCGAAACTTTATACGATCAATAAAGCTATAACGGAACCAATTTATTTGCAAAACGATTATTTTTTTTTATAACATGTTTTGTTACTTAAAAAAATATTTTTAATTGTATTTAAAATGAGTACTTTTAATTTGCCGATTTATTGCCGATAAAGTAGATTTTTTTTTTGCAAATATGCCCATCTCTTATAAAAATAATCTGGCACCTCTGACTACACAAGTGGTGCTGATTCAGTAAATTAAAACTGTTATACGTAACAAGCAACTGCCTGATAACTTATGTCAATTTCTATATCTTAAAAAGTATTGAGGGAAAAAGAACAACCTTTCAGCGCATAGAAAATATAATTTGCCATGGAAACAAAATCTATGACATGATTAGAAGTAAGTGCGACTAAGTGTACCTCATCTTCAAGCTACGGCAGATCAACAGTAAAGCAACGTGAAGCAAGTGTCAAGCTATTTTAAAACTGTATGGTTGAATATATCACATATTTTCTGAGACTAAAGGCCCAACTATAATGTGCATAAACTAGCTTATGCCAACTTATACAACTGTGCAAATACATTAAATTATATGTGGTAAACTATAATGTGAATAAGATAACTTTTCGTCAAGTTTCGTTAAATTTCATTTCTTTATGCAAGGTACGAAACTGATCGCACTTTCCGTACGGAAACAGCTGATTGTGCTTTGGTTTATACACTAATAAAGAAATTTTCTAATTAAGACCTAAATTGTTACATTTTTTAGTTTTTAATTCAATAAAAAATGTAGAAAAAACAACATTTTTCTTTATGGCCAAATTATTACAATTATAATATATTTAAATTAAATTTGTATTTATACACAAATATGTATACGATTAAGCGATGGACATCGTTGCATTTTTTAGTACGGTTGGCCACAAACACAAAACAGAAAATAATTTGTAATATTTTCTTTTTACATTTTCTTAGAACATAAACCAAAATATGTAAATGTGTTTGTGAATATTATTAAATATATAAAATATTTTCTTTAAAGCCTTTTAGTTTTAAAATTTTGTTGATTTATATAGAAATTATTTTTGGCAAAAGTACGAAAAAACATAAATGTTCAACTGTGGCAAATAAGTTACTAAATTTATATATGTACAGCGTAGCCACATAAATTTCTTTGATAAGTTACCTAAGCATTTGACAGGCTTTTCGTTGAATTTTTGACATAAGCTAAAGCTAGCTTATGCACATTATAGTTGGGCCTTAAGTAAAATACAAAGACCTCAAGTGCAAAGCGAAGATAATCAGCAAGTGTTTGGGCAAAACATTAATATCACCCAACCATCCGTTAAGCTTTTCTAGACAAATAATGATACAAATTTATTCTAACATTGTTGTCAAACTTAAATAAAATTGCCACTGAAAAACGATACAGATTAAACTTGTTATTGACTTTTAATTGATGGTGCGGTGGTGTTTAGACACTGCACCATGAGATTTAACAAACTCCAATAGATCATATTGCAATATCCAGTTTAACTATTTAAGAGCTGCACAATGCTTCGCCTTTAAGTGTGGCCAATAAAAAAAGCCAAAGCTTATACTTATATTTCTAAGAGTAAAACATAAATATGAACTGAGAGATATCAAACCATATCGTAATCTCCGTATTTTTCTTCATTTCGAACCACTTCAAAATGTTACGTCTGTGATGTGAATTGAACTAGGAAACACCAATTGAATAATTCAACAAGACTTTTTGCAGTTTTTTACTGCATTTGTGGTTGTTGTTAGGATTTACGGAATATATATGAGCTGTTCTTTAATTATTATTATTCATTGGAAGCTCAAACTCCAAGTAGAAAAAAAGGAAGACTTAAAATACAGGGTGCGCCATGGCATAGGTTTGTAAGTAAATAACTAGCTGACATCTATATATCATTGGGTGTGGCAAAGATAATTGTGAACAATAGACTTTATTATAAATATTTTTTTCAGCCGACGATTAAATAAACAGGAAAAAAACTTAAATTTTTATTGGCACCAAAGTATTGCTTGGCCCGAGAAACTCTAACTGCTCGTTGTCCTGTTTAGTAAAAAAAAAAGATCTTACAATTGCAGCTTTTCAGAGCAAAATAAACTGCAGCTCCAACGAGACTCGATTACATGGTAGCTTATTCGCCAACCAGGCTCTTTTCTTCAGTCTACAGGACCCTGTTAAGTTGTTATTTTTATATCTAATAAAGGCACCATCGAGGTTTAAATCAACCCGTCTACCGCGGATATACAACAAGTGCTTTCCAGTTCTAATTAGGACTCCTTGAGATTTTAAGTGGTACTTTCCATTTTTTTTCTTATAACTAGTTTTTTTTCTACTTAAGACTCAGCTGGGATTTGAACTCATGATTATACACATAAGATCGATAGATATAATAACTTATTCAGCTCTGGTTTACTATATAACCCAAAGTAGAATATTTTTTAAGAAAAACAATGCTTTTTGGATTGATGTTTCATATTTAAAAAGATTTTAAAACTCTTTTTTGTGATATTTTGAAGAGCCTCCTGGTAATTTGTTTTTAGTTTCCAGGAATCAATTTGAATATGGAAAGGCATAATGACTTATTCTCTCTTATGACTGTTATTGTTAACTGGGTTATTTTTACTTCGTTCTTAATTCTTTTTTGACATGACGTTAACATGCTTAAAAAAACTCATTTGTAAAGTTCATACACTCAAAGAAAAGTCATGAACATTTGTCATTAAATATTTATACACTCTCGTAGGCAAACGCAGGATATAGAAATCTTTTTTTTACAGTGCCATTAATTATTCCATTACATGTAGAACACAAAGGAGCTAGCAGTGGTTAAAAAGTGGAAAAAAATGGAATAATTGCAACAACAATAATTTTACAACAGCGCATAGTGGGGTGGATGGGGTTAGCCCTTTAACAAAGAGATTAATTTTTTTATAAATTTGAAATTTTATAAGGAAAACGAACATGCTGGCTGGGGAGTTAATTGTGCTCTAGGGTAGCTTTGCCTCCCACAGATAGATGTATTTATACTTACGGAGAACAGAGCATAGTATAGTGGTCGGCTTTGTTTAGAACTTTTATTTCTTATAAAAAAAATCTATCCTTTCCCTATTATTTTTCTTAACAAATAATTCAAGCTCCAAAAAATCTGAAGTTAAAATATAATTGCCATTTATTTTGCATTCATCCCCACTGTACTGAGTAAATCTCAGAACAAAAAAAAAAAAACACACAACATCTCAATTAATTTTAGTTTTTTCACGACAAATAATGATTTTTAAAAAGAGAGATTCTGTCGACAGCACATTGTACATAAATAGTTGAACTTTGACGAAAGAAACTTATTAAAATGTAAGTGAAAAATTGTTTAATGATGATAATAATGGTGTTGGCAATAGAAAAAAAAAACAATCATGGCATAGTTGAATGTCTGGCATTATTTTGAAAAGAACATTTTTATTTTAAGAGGAAAAATTATTGGGAAAACATGTTGCTGTTAAAAGGCATTTTTGCCCCTTCCTACAGAGCAATTGTTTTAAATAGTAAAGTTATGCTTTTTATATGTTTTTTTTTTAATTTATAATTAATTTGTTTAGAAATAAGACACACATAAATTTAAAGACTTAACAGCCTCATCAAAGGGCAGAGCACTTAAAGGGACTAAAAATTAATCTAATTATTGTAGATAATTTTTTAAGACATTCTTTTCAGTAATGTTGCATTTAAAAAGGGCCTTTAAAAGTACCAAAAAAAGTTTTCAAAAAAGTACCTTTATAAAATCACATATCAAAAAAGAGCCTTTAATAAAATTAAAATACCTTAAAGCACAACCTTTGAATAAAAGCGCCAAGATTCTGATTTCAAAAATAAGTATTTGAAAAGCATTTATTAACAAAGTATATTTTAAAAGGGTTTTAAGAGAAGTCCCTTAAACAAAGTACCTTTTAAAAAATAAATGCTAATAAAGTGCCTTCTAGAAATTTCACAAATTTAAAAAAAAAATAACTATTTAAAATGTACCTTTCGGGAGCTCCTTAAAAACTGTTTAAAAAAATCGAACGTGCAAGCAGCGCCTTTCAAAACAATATTTTAAAAAAGTACCTTTTATAAGTATCATTAATCAAAATATTTAAAGCACATATTAAAAAGGTAGATTTGGAAAGAAGAACTAACAGAACTTAGAAAACTTAGAAAAATTATAAATTAAATTTTATATATGTACCTTTTTAAAAAGTACTAATTAAAAAGGTACTTTTATATACCTTCACACCCAAATGTTATAAAACTTCAAAAATTAATCTATTACATTTAATACAATAATGTCGAATATTGAACCATTTTAAAAGGCACATTTTTAAGCCAGCTTTTAGTAAATATTTTTGGAAAAAGTACTTTTGTGGAAAAATAATTTTTTTGCAGTATCTTTTGACATTACGTTTTTAATTAATGTAGTAACAAATGTTGGTTTGTTCTTAGTCATTTTCATACTTAAGTATTTGATTTGCCTGGAAATTTAAAAATTTTTTTAAAAACAGCTTTTACAGAAACCTCTGACTTAAGAAATTTATTTTTAAAATTCTTGTTTTAAACAAAAAAAGCCTATTTAAGAACCCCTTCAGATATTTTTTAAGTAGGCCGTCAAAAATTTATTTAAAACAAATCTCTTACTACAAAATAAACTTATTGTATAAAATTAAATTTTAAGACTTAACCCATATAAAATATAATATAAATAAAAATAAAAAGAAAGCCTCAAACAAAAAAAAAAAAATAAATAAAAACAAACATCAGCCAAACGTCAAATATTGTGTTACTTCTCTGCGGTTGGTACGTTTGTAACATATTAATAAATGACAATTCCTTAGTACATGTACATCAACATTCTTAAATAAGTAGTTTTATTCTATATTTTTTATTTTCTAAAAATACATTTTTTGACATCTAATGTCTGGGGCATGATGTTTTGTGGCTAAAATGACAATCAGAAGAAGCTTCCTTAAACTATTCTTTCACCCAAAACTACTAATGTTTCAGTATGTGTCATTTAAATGTAATAAAATTTCAGACAAGCTGTCAAAAGTCTTGTTGCATTGCAATCAGATTATGTGTCTGGGATTTTTGTAGTTTACAGTGAAAGAAAAAAAAAACAAGTGAAATTTGATGTAAAAGAGTTTTATTTTGTTTATTACAAGTGTGGTGGCAACAAGTATAATTTGATTTTCTTTTAGTTTTAAGAGAATAATATTTCGAGAATCTTTACAAAAAACTTATATTACGTATTCAATTTTTATGTGTGCTAGTATCACTAATAATATCAAAATAAATTTTATTAATGTTGCATGTTTTAAATATTTATTATTTTTATTTTTACTCTATTCAAACACGAATTAAAACAAGGAATCTATAAAATAAATTATGGCAGCTAAAAGGGCATGTAGAACAACTATTGTATTTGACGAAAAGAAATCCTACTTTACTAAATTTTGACTGTTTCTCTATTTTGAATGCTTCCCTAAGGGGTCAGGTGTCCTTTATTAAATTGTTATATTGGGAATTGAAATTTTCGTAACTGCAACTTAAAGGAATTGCACAAAGTGGCATTCAACCTTAAAAAGTAATTGTTTAAAACGCCAGTATGAGCTCTTTTAAAAACGATACAATCAAATTACAAAAACAAGAGATCAATGATTATTTATTATCCTTTCCTACCATAAAGTTTTTTATTAGAAAAATTATTTTGCCAATTTTTACAATATTATTTATTATATTATTCGAATATCCCACAATATTTTTAAATAAAAATGCAATTTATTTGTTGTTATGGAAAAGCAGAGGGCTTATTCTGAATACATTAATGCGAACAATTGATATTCTGTATTGCGATATTTGCAAAGTTCTTTTCTAATCGCGTTTCAACAGTGAAAAGGTGGTAAGTGGGTATTCTAAATTGCGAAAACAAATGTCAAATTTGCAAAATTTATACGATAATAAAATAGCATTCGTAAAGTACAAACGTGTAAGTGAAAGATAATATTTTATTTATTTACTCATCATATATTTATTAATTAATTCAGGAAGCATGCAATAAGACCACCAAACCGCGTCAATTTGTAATAAAGATATGAATAAGCACAACCATTTGGCAAGAGGCCTTTTGAAAACACCAAATTTACGTCAGTCGGCAAATACTTTGTGGCAAACTTTAACTGAAGAACTAAATATCAATGGACAACGTATTAGAAAAGCTGCACGATGAAAAAAGTATGAAATATAAAAACCAGTTTAAAAATCTTTGACTTCAACTTTAATTTTAATAGCTTTGTGCCGATTTTAAAGTACATACCAAACAGAAGCCTAGACGAAATTAAACCGACATTGGCGGTGGCCCATCAAGATATATTCCACTGCCTCCCTTAGAGAAGAGAGTGGTGAAATTATTAAACTTGATGGATTCCGTAAATGGATTACCGGGTGCACTTTCCTTCGGGGCAACAATTACTTCTAGGCAATCTTCTCCGTATCCTTTCATTTTGCTCATGCCATTTTCTACGTCGTCGAACCACAGAGCCACAGAATCCTTTTTTATTATTTTTTTTTTTTTTTTTCTTACGGAAATTTCTAAATTATCTATTTTTATCTTAAAAATTACAGAATACCAATTTTCTTTCACATCGCATATCATTTCCGCATCGTATCAATTTTCGTATCGCAATTCAAAATAAGCCCCCAGGTATCTATACATATTTCGCCGATTCCTTTGAAAGGCAGCTATTTATATTAATTTTTAGAAAATTTTTGTTTTATATTTTTATGATAAAAAAAAAATTATAAAATTTACGATCTCTACTTTTATACCTACTATTAACTAGTATAGGGTTCACTCCAAAAAAAGTTATAACCTTTCTTTCAAGCTTCCACCTGTACTTAACGCTAAAAAGAATTCAGATTTGGGAACAATCTTTGAAGAATTAGATGCAGAAAGACCATGGCACTAATTACCATGTTAGTGCAAAGGAGAAGTTCTTTTAAATAAATTAATTGTAACAATTGTAAATAAAATTTACCGTTAAAAAAAAGGGGCTACCACCCTCTGCCCATAAAAATAATTTCTGTAGTTTTAAGGCGTATGAAATCCATTTTATTTACATAACATTCTGTTTCTTTTATTTTACCGCCCACAAAAAGGGGCGGTAAAATGGCACTTTAGAATCTCTTAAGTCCAACTTTAAGTTTTTAATCATTCGTTGACAACAAAAGTTGTAATTGCTTGCATTTTTCAAAAGTAGGTTTAGTTTTTCTAAGGGGAACTTTTTTCTCCTTGGTCCGATATTTCTTGTTTTTCTAGCTTTAGGAGCCTATGACCATGTTCGATTTTTCTGCCAAGTTTCATTAATCTGGGTGCACTTACTAGAGCCAATATAAGCTAAAAAAGTAATGTCCGGCTAGATTGGCAACATATCCCTATGTGCGCCGCCTTAAAGGATATGGACCGATCTTGCTAATATAAATAGCAAAACCAGTGCCTGATCAATTAGAGTATGTGTCTAGCACATCTAGTACCTTAGCAGAGTTGATTTCAACATGAACACAAACGAAGAGACGAACAGACCGACTTCGCTCAATCGACTACGCTATGCATAAGAACTCAGAATATATAGACTTTATGGGGTCGAAAATGGATGTTGTAGGAAATACAAACAAATTTAGATTGACCCTTTTTCAACTGTGGTGAAGGATATAAACTCATAATGTGATGCCAGACTTTGTGTTCAGCGTCAATTGCTTGCAGATCGTAATAGCAAAAATTTCTAGTAGCTTTAAATTAAGAAACAGCAAAAAATCCAAAACGATAATTATAAATTTCTTTGTAAAAACGTATTAACTTGTATTTTTTTTTTTTTTTTTGTTTAACTTAACGCTATCATTAGTGTGGCTATTTTTTAAAAATTGCCTTTTTTAAAAGTACTATTGCCTTTTTAATTTATTACCTTATTTAATTTAAAAGTTACGGCATTTCAAATAAGTTAGTTGGACTTACCTGCAAAGAAATAAAAGAATTATTAAATAATGGTATTGTAGAATAAAAAGAAAGTTAAATGTAAATCTGTGTTGAAGGAAAACTGAAAAATTATATTAGACATATGCTTCCCATTAATACATTTTACAAGTGCGGTAGTAGACTGTGATGTGCCTTACAGTCACTCGGATAATCGTTATAGTAGAAATTTGTTTTAATTGCTGATATAGTGTACTGATATAACTTTTTTATAATAGCTTACGAAGAACATAAGTCATCTCTTTGTCATTTTTATAGTTAAGTGTTTAATAATCAAGAAAATGCAGTAGAGAAAAATATTTTTAATAAATTTTCTCAGTCTCCAGAAGAAAAATTGAAGAATGCTTTACTAGCAAACTTTTCTTGAAATAAATAGGCCACAGTATGGCCCAGATTATATGTGAATGTGATTTGCATTAAACTCAGGACTACGGACATACAAATATTAATTGTGGATTCTACGGAAGCTGTAGAAAAATATAAGAATGTAATTAAAACAGACTCTGTGATGAGACTCTACATCAATAGTTAAAAGTCGACAATCTGAAACCACTACAGTCGAGATAAAAATCTAGTAAGAGCACAAGGCTCAGTAAAAGAAAGGTGACCGTAAATTATCAATCGAGTACCAAAACTCACTGAAAAAGAAAAGCCGTTGAAATAGGGCCAATTACAATAGTTGTCTACTATAATATTTATTAGTTATTCATTATAAAATAAAGTCTATTATTGGATTAAATTTGTTTGGTTTAATTTATATAAAATACCCAATAGAGCTGTCTTTTGCTACTACATAGTTTTTCCAATTGGCTGTTGTCCGTTTATGTGTGGCAAAAAAAAAACAGCTGAGTACGTTTCTACTTCTAAGATTAACAAAATGGAGTTAAAGGAAAGCAAGTTTGACATCACAGCCACGTTGTCTTTATTGTTAGAGGAGTCTGCTTATTTTTGAAGCAAAACAATCATGAGCATAAGTTCAAACCCTAACAGAGCCTTTGATTATTGAAAAAATTAATAATTGTTGTTGAGTAACCGTAGCAAGTGTGTTGTCAAGAAGACAAAATAAATAAAATAAAATTTTAAACAGCAGTTCGATCCTCCCGGAGTGATGACTAGAAAAGGAAAACAATTGCTGTGTAGCAGCTTTGAATGAGTTGATAAAGGAGCGTAATAGATAAGAAGAAGAACAGCTGAGATGGTAAACAAGCCCGCAAAATGAAACAAGGAAGCCCTGCCGGAATGTCAGAAAGTAAAAAAATAATATAAAAACATATTGCGGCAGTCATGACAGGTTTAAATCTATTCCACAGCAGATTAAGTCTAAAAGGCTGCGTGAGTCAAGGCGTATATTTTCAATTCTCGTTGGAGTCACAGAATGTTATAGTGTGTTTAAAGATCGTGTACAAAAGATCGCGGAAATAAGTATAGACAGAGTTACAGAATAAAGAAACACGAGCAGCAAAGATTAAAATATTAAGAGTAAAATCTGACCCGCTGGCATTTGAAATCAGATGACAAAACAAAATAATCGAATAAAAAAATTGGAAGCAAGATGAAAAATGCTACTTTATTAATATTACAAATTAGAATTTTTTATTTAAATTAATTTAAAAGCTACTTATGTCAAAATATTCTTAAACTAAATGAGAATTTTAGGATAATAAATAAAAATGCAAAAATCAACCAAACAAGAGGCACTATTATTTTAATTATAATTAGTTTACATTTAATTAAGTACTAACAAATTATGTCTACTTTTGAAAGTTGCAAATTACTAGAATCAAAATATTTTTAGAATTAAACAAAACATCAACATTATGCTATTTATCTTTTAAAAGCTTCACATAAAACATGCATCCCATCAAACCCACTACATCTTTATTATATCCTCCTGTCATTTCATCACAATTATTTGTCTAATATTGTATACTTAATTTTTTGTTGCCTTTTTTTTTTGCTTTAATATTCAATCTATTATTAACGTATCTATCTGTACACGTATGACAATTATTTTCTAGTGTCAGGGTATTATAATCCCCAAAAGTATAAAACAATTTAAATAAAATTTAGCTGAATATTTAACATCAATACATCAATTAAACGTAGCTGAGAGAAAAGCATACAAATAAAAATTTTACTAAATATAGCAAACAACAAACTGCTGTCATTTTGTCGAATAAGGATAAAACAACAAGGATAAAGTAGCAGCAACGGTAAAATATGAATAAGGCCAAAAAAAAAAAAACAGAAAATGTTGCTGTGAATACTAAAATGGAGTGTATGGAAATTTATTAATGCAGAGACAAAAATATACAATTTGAAAACAAACATAATTTGGTTTTCAGAAATACACTTTCACATGTTCACAGGCAAACCAAAACCAACAATTAAACATTAAATAGAGATACAGATACAGAAGCCGAAACATAATGGTAAATGTTTAATAGATACCCGGTAGTTCATCTAGTGATAAAGTTTTTAAATTTACAATGAAAAAACAAAAGCATAAGTAACAATATTTAAAATATTATCTCAAAAATCAACAAACAGATATAAACTTATTTAAAATTTTGTTTTCAAAAAAAAATAATCGAATAAAATTTGCCGATTAATCGAATAATTTTTTTATATTCGATTTGAATAAGACTTTTTTTCTGAGATAAATATAATAACGACAATGATACTTTGAGAAAAAGCAAGAGTCACCAAGAATATTTAATTTTGCTTAAAAAAATATTCGAATAATGTTTTAGAATTTTTTAAAATACTATTTTAAACTAAAATATTAAAATCAATTGCTTTGAAAAAATGGAAACAATTGTTTCTGTCAATAAACTCATATTGTGACTCGATAAAAGAAAAAAATTATTCGAATAATTTTAACATAAAATCGAATATTCGTTTAAGCTAATAAAAAAATTTTAGATGTTTTTATTAAAATGTATGCCAATTTTCGCTTAAAACTCAGTAAAAAGATGAGAGTGTAGACAATTCTAGAAGTGAAATATTTAGACGAAACTCACGAAAACCATATTCTGTAAATAACAATACAAATCAGCTTTTTTAAGGGAATAATCTTGCGGTAGACATAAGTCAATCGAATAAGGCGGTAAACGTACCCTTTCGAACGATGGAGAAACTAATACCTAAGGTACATTTTAACTCTGATTAAGATCAAAAGGGATTGCTAAGAACTCTGGAAACATCTAGCGTTTGCAAACATAAAATAAAAGCTTACAAAAGGCGATATAGTAAAAGTGTTATATTTTATAAGTCTAAATAGTGTTCACGAATCACTTTGTTCAGAAAAAATTTTAAAATAAAAGTGCAAATTATTTGTTGCTTGGAAAGGTGGTTGCTTAATCCATCTCATCAGGAAACCTTTATCCAAATTTTAACAAAAGCAAAAGAAAATTTTTCTTTAAGTGCAGAAACTTCATCGACACTATGAGAGTTGCTTTAGAAGCTAATTTTTTCGAACATTCCTTTCTGCTTTGAGGCTTAATGGAGTCACTAAATGTATTAAAAATTAAAAATGAAACCAAGAATTTTTGTTTTGTTACAATCTTAATACTTTCAGATGATGGCTGGACAAGTCACCGAATGCGGTTTCAATTATTTTCGGAACGACAAACAAATTAATAACGTTATTAACACTGTATGTTTTAATTATTCAACGACGAGAAATGTAAAGAATTCTTAGCTAAATGTAAATAACGAGGAACTCAGTAAGGAGTTGATTGGATTCAATAGCTCGAAGAGCTAATCACTTTACCGTTTTTAATAAGAAACCTTAAACGAGTCAATCACTCCCTTTTTAACAGGGATGGGGACAAACTTTTTAAATAATTAATTTTTTCAAAAAGGATCCTCCATCATTTTTAAATTTATAAAGTTTATGGCGGCTACTCAACGATTCGTCTAATAAAGATCAGCCTGCATATAGAGATGCTAATCATTCATAAAGTACCAGTCCAGTCGCTTGAGTTCAGTCTAGAATATACAAAAGAATCATTGACATGGCAGATAAGACCATAAAAGCAAAACCGAGGCAGAACATATTTTACAAATAGTGTAACTAACAACTCTTTGACACAAAATAAAAAATCTTCACATGCAAAATCAATTGGTAGTTCAAGAGCTGTTGAGTGTTTTACACACCATTATTAATACCGTCAAGGTTTTTATTACAGATAGATATATTCTTCAATCTGTATTTCTAGAAGAACACTAAGAAATTACGATTTCATTGACCACAGAAGAAACACTAAAGTAAAGTATTATTCAAAATATTTTTAACATGAAGTTTGTTTGGCAGTAACTTTTGCTTTTAAATGATGCTTATGGATGCAGCCACAAACACATTAAAAATTGTAGTCGGTGTTGCACTTCCACACATGTATGAGTAAAAATGCAACACTTAAACACAAGTTTATTTGCAAATATATATACACACTCACACACCTACATGAAATATTGTTTAAGCATGTATATGCATAAACACAGCATTATACTTATCCACATACTTGCATACTTAAACACAATAGATTTGTGGTTTAAATTTCCTATATTTCCACACATGGATCTGCCTAAATATACGAGTATGTAGATGAATACATTTATGTATCAAGTAGTAAATAGGAATATTTTGTATATTTTTAGCATTACAGCCCATTTTTCCTTAATGCCACATGCATTAGTGCATAACACTGATGAGGACAATGACTGTGATACGTATGCAAATGTTATGTAAATGACAATAATGATGTTGATGATGATAATGTTGTTTTAGCTCTATTTAATTGTATTGAAAGTATTCATGTACAAAAATGTCCTTTAACTATAACGTGTATTGTATGCGTTTGTTTTTCAACTCTTTAGAGAAATAAACTACAAAATCCATTTTGTTTGTACACCAACAACATCAAAACTAACAACAAGAGCAACAACAACAACAACAACAACATAATCATCAACGGCAACTGCCATTAATATTCTCCTTCCGATATCCATAAGTATGTAAATATTTTACAAAATTTATACATTTGTGTAGATGTCATCACTATTATTGCCATTACAGTGGCCAGTGACGTTATTGCTTTTCTTTAAATTTCAAGTTGTAAAGCAGAATATATAAAAATTTTTATTTTTGGTTAATAAAGCAGGTGAACAAAAACTTTCTTTGACTACAAAATTAATTGATTTTTAAGGACGCATAGAAAAAAGTTTTTAAGAATTCATTATATGCAAAAACTTTTACAATGAAAATCCGGATATGCATAATAAAAAGGCATAAGGATATGTCCAATATCCTTACATACTTAATTTGTTAGACATTTGAAACATTAAAAAAAACTATCTATTATTTTACTCTTTCTTTTTTATTTACTTATTTTACAATGTCTTCAAATATTTTTATTTCTTCAACAAAAATATTCATTTGAAAGGAATATCACACATGAATTAGCTTAGACTCAGAAAGTCGCCCGCTTGCACTGTTCAAAGACGGGAGATGCAATAAATTTCGGCAATTCCCTATGAAACACTCGACTTCTAAATCCGAAGAACATGGACCGATCCTGCCGAATTTCAATAGCAATATTTTTGAAACTATTAAATTTTCTCTAGCTTATCTAGTGCCTTGGCAAAGTTGATTTTAACCCGAATATGGACGGGCAGACGGACACCGTTTAATTTTCTTTGCTATGCATAAGAACTAAGAATATATATGCTTTATGGGGTCGGAAATGGATATCAAATTAAATTACATAAGGAATGACAAACTTAGATGTAGCCTTTTTCTAACTGTGGTGAAGGGAAGAAGAAAAATACAACAAGCTGCCATACTTTTTGATATTAGCAACAATCTAGGCGTTTTAACTCGCTTATAAAAAGGAATAACAATATTAAGAAAAGTCAAATAGAAAAGTTTCTTGTGAATGGTGGGAAAATGTGTAGTTTAACAGAGATGTTAATTAATTTAAGCCAATATGAGATCATAAATGTTATATTTGAAAACTAAATGAATTTTTAAAATATTACTATTTTATATTAATTTTAGGCTGGGTGCCTTACTAGGTCTTCTTTCCAAATTAGGTCGTTGTTGTATATAATGTCAACAGAGTTCTAATCATCAATATGATACCACAAAATCTGTCTAACTCAACTGAATGATACCGCTGCGTACAACAAACAGTGTTTACAAGAGTACATATTAATTCGTGCATTCAAGGAGGCAATCAAAGCAGCTATAAGGACTGTTGAGAACCTATGGCAGGAATGGAATCATTTTACTAATATCTTTGTTCGCAATCACTTGCCCAAAGCTGATAATATCATTGTGTTTCCAGTTAATTGTTTATTCATCTCTTGCAAACGCTGTCTTGTAAAGGTCAGATTGTATTCTTATCAGATTTCTATTTGCTGCGAGCATCAAGCCTTCTTTGATGGGTTTTTTACTGACTAACTTATTTCACGCAATTGATTTAATTTTCATTTAAAAAATCAATATAAAATTTTTTATTTGGAGTCTTTTTTATATTATCCGAAGTTAATTCTGCTTGATTCCTTCAAATAGAAATATTTCATGATAAAAAAATTTTAAATGTTAAGTATTTTATCATTTCTAAAGAGTTTTTTTTATGCATGATAGTACTTGAAATAATAAAAAATAACACTTAAAAATAAATTTTGAGGAAATACTTTTTCTTATTATTTTCAGTAAACTCTGGTAAATCATTATGAACAGCATCACACTTGAACAACGCTATCAAATCATCCAAGTTTGTTTTCAAAAACAGTCATCAATTCAAGCAACTTATTGATGACTTCGTAGTTTTTATGGTACACATAATCGACCTCCTGAGCAAGCCATCCGTCCAACTGTAGAGAGATTTCATACCACATCCTCTCTAGAGAATGCAGTAACAGAAACTTGTCGAATGTATGTGCGTACTGCAGAAAATATCGCTGCTGTACACAAAAGTGTGGAAGAAAAATCCAAATTTATCGATTCGTAGTCGGTCGCAGCAATTGGGGCTCTTTCCGTCCACTATGTGGAAAATTTTGGGCAAAGATTTTGGCCTACACCCATACAAGATCCAGCTAGTGCAAGAATTAAAGCCAAAAGACAATTATATTCGTCGTTCTTTCGCCGTTTGGGCTCTAGAGCAGTTAGTAACTGACCCGTTGTTTTATCGCCAAATTGTGTTCAGCGATGAAGCTCATTTTAGTTTAAAGGATTTATTAATAAGCAAAACTGCCGCATATGGAGTGAGACCATACCCTATGGACTCTATTGTATCCGGAAAAATGAACCGTTAGTTGTAGTTTACACGCTGGTGGTATCATCGGTCCTTATTTCTTCCAAAATGAGGCCGGATATCAGGTTACCGTGAATGGAGATCGTGACCGCACAATAATTAATGAGTTTTTGTTTGAAAATATGGATGGCATTGATCGGGGAAAAAATGTGGTTTTAACAAGATGGCGCTACGTGCATTACCGCGACCGCAAACATCGAGTTATTAAAATCAAAATTTGGCGATAAATTGATTTCGAGAAATGGAGCTGTCAATTGGTCTTCAAGGTCGTGAGATTTGACACCTCTTGATTATTGTCTGTGGGGCCGCATGAAGTCACTGGTTTATACTGATGAAGCAGCAACACTTGACGCTTTGGAGGCCAACATTGTTCGTGTACTTGAAAAAGTGAACCAAAATTCGTCATGAGCAGCCACGGTGGCCAAATGCCCAAAACATATTCAAATATTAATGCCATGTTCATATCTTTCGTATTTGCACTCCTCTAGAGTTAGTATTTTAACGTAAGAACCTACTTTAAGCCCAGACAATCATTATCTTATCATCTGGTTTATTTTTGTATATTTCCAATTCGAGATTAGCGATTTATTTTGATTTAAAAAAATGGTTATAACTATAATTTATTTAAAATAAATAAGGTTATTTTTCCTCTGATAAATCTTCACCATCCTTCAAATAAATTCCTTTCCTGTTTAAAAGTTTAAGAAACATTGTCAAGCCCTTAAGAGCTTTCTATTGTCAACTCAAAACTAGTAACTCTTCAATGTCACTTAAAACTTTAAGAAGACCACTCCAAAAAGCTCATAAAATATTTCTGGGACAATACATGTGACAACATACGACTCTACAAATGGACTTTGGTTAATGTTTGGTTACTACTCACGTTCGTGGACAAAATATAAGCTGGCTGATATCAGCCTGATGTCAGGCTCGTTATTATCATCGTCATCATCTTCTTATAACAGCACTAAGAAGACAACAGTAGCATTTTGAAGCAGATACACCATACACACATACATTTACTTACATAAATAAAACAGCCATAATCTTAATGGACATTGACATGATCTCAGCGAAGAAATTCAAACTGAAATACAAGAACGTACTTTTGAAAAAAAATATGTGGGTATGTACGTGTTCCTTAATGTGGTCAGTGATGCATTTAACCATACGGCCTAATGTCCATTATAGCTTGATGGGTTAGGTTCTGTCTGAAAGGCTTCAGAAAGAATTTATTAGTGCAATTTTACTTTAAAATTGTCCATCGACCATAAAGCCCATCCAGCCGAACAATCATTCATCTTAAATACCGCAATTTTCAAATTTTTTATTTATACTTTTTTTTATCTGTTTGTAGTTTTTCAATTGTTGTTTGTTTGTGCTTGTTTTGTAAGCATGTGGCCTACAAAAGTTTGTTTGTTTGTTTCAAATGGTAGTGCGGTTGTTTTACCATAACAAGGACAGCTCTTGTTAAGGTTTCTTTTTTATAATTGAAGATTTCTCTGTGGATTTGGAAGATGTAAAATAATTTTGGAGTTAAGATGAATATTTGGTTACCTGTGGACAATATGGGGTTAGAATACACTCAAAAAATGTGTTCTATGATTTAATGAGGAGTGGGTTGTGATTAGAGGTGTGCATAAATACTCACTTGTCACTGGTGTGAGAGCATTCTTGAAGCATGAATCGGTTTAGCCTCGAAGTGCTCGATACCGATGCAAAAAAAGGAACAACTCATGTTGATTTAAAAAAAGGTTTGATATTTAACAAATGAATAATTTAATTTGGCTTAAGTTCACTTTTATTTTAATTTTTAAAAATTTGCTAAGAAAGTAAATATTATTTACAAATGTTTGCAGACATGTTTTAAAAGAAACAAGAAATATGAAACTTCAATAGAATGTAATGCATCATTTGCTGGATGGCTGCAACCGCCATCAGTATTTTTCGCATCTCTCTACCTTAAGTTGTATACATTGTAAACATCATCTATTTAACTAACTAATTTTCATAATATTCATAATCATTCAATATTAATTTAGCAAAACGAAGTCCATTAAAATGGACTTAAGACAAATTAATTAATTCATTTGTTACTGTATTTGTTTCCTATTTTTAAATTATCATTTATTAAAGTTCACAATTTGTATTTAAGAGTTTTTGGACTGCCAGATGACATTACAATAGGAAGACGGGTTTATAACAAAAAGACTGACGGCAATGAATTATGCCAACGCCAACAGTAACAAAAAAAAATTTTTATACATTTTTTTATGTCATGATATCAACCACTAAGATTAAAGCGGATATACGTAATACCTTAAAACCCAAAAAAACTATTAGAACTGTGTGTGATTAGTCTAAAACTAGTACGAGGGCTGCTATATATATTTCTGGCCTAATAGTGAAAATGCGAATATTTATAATCAAAAATGGTTTTATTGTTTTTCAAAGTATTCTCCAGCATGATTTATACACTTTTGCATGCGCTAAAACCAGTTGTTGAAGCACTTTTTCTACTCCGATTCAGACACCTCTAAAACATGGTTTTTGAACACTTCAACAGCTTCTTCTGGCGACGAAAATGGTTGACAACGCATTTTTTTCTTGATGTGCGGAAACAAGATGAAGTCATTAGGTGCCAAGTCAGGGCTGTACGGCGGATGATCCATTAATTCGTCGTTTTGGCCGGTCAAAAACGCTCTGGTTTGAGCCGATGTGTGAGAGCTCCCATTGTCATGGTGAACAATGATTCGTCTTCTCTTGTTGGTTTTTCGAATTTCTCCGATGACTTCAGGCAAACAAATTGTAGTGTACCACTCAAAGTGACCGTCCTACGTTGCTCAAGCAGAACAGTCGCCACATGACCAGTTTTGCCGAAGAAACATGCGACCATTTTCTTCGAAGTGCTTCTTCCACGAACAACTTTCGTTGGATTTTGCTCGTCTTTGAAGACCCACACGGTCGATTGTTGTTTCGTTTCGGGCTCATACGCATAGATCCATGATTCGCCTGTGACAATCTTATAAACGTCTTTTGAAGCACCGCAATCGTATTTTTGCAACATTTCTTTGCACCAATCGACACGAGCCTTTTTTTGAGCGACTTTCAAATTGTGCGGGATCCAACGAGAACAAACTTTTTTTACGGCCAGGTGTTCATGCAGTATTGAATGTATGCTGGTGGAAGAAATGTCCAAGGATGTCTCTATCTCTCGGTATGTCGCATGTCGATCTTGCATCATGAGTTCACGCACGGCATCAATGTTCTCTGGCACAACAGCCGTTTGTGGAAGACCTTCGCGGAATTCGTCTTTGAGCGAGCTTCGGCCACGATTAAATTCATTATACCAATTTTTCACAGTGCTATAGGATGGTGCTTCATCGCCATACAAAAATTTAAGTTCATCAATGCACTCTTGTCGTGATAATCCACGTCGAAAGTTGTGAAAAATGATGGCACGAAAATGTTCACGAGTTAATTCCATTTTTTTCTATATTAATTTTTTCAAGTCACTGTAAACAACACAAATAATGGTAGTACGTCAAAACGTTTTGAGTACGATTATGCTTAAAAATGACAAACTTTCCAATGGAAATGTCAGATTGCACTTGGCAGCACTCAGTGTTGCCAGGCCAGAAATATATATAGCAGCCCTCGTATTCTTCAGTTTAAGAATCGGTCTGTTGTCAATTTAAACTTGCCTTCTTAATTTTACACTTTTTAAGTAATGGTCTGGGTTATATTTAGTGCAGTAACGATATTGGTGGCAAGTTGGTTCACTTTGTGGTGGAAATAAAAATGATTTTTTAATGAATACAAATCAGCTGATCTGCTTTGTTAACGTTTTACTTCAAAATGATATGGCAATGTGTTGAAGTAATGTAATCTAAGAGAATTTATTTATTTATAAAGGCTCGAAGGACCTAAAACTTAGGAAGTTGTTCTTATAAAGATATCAATGTAATGTAACAAGTAAAATTAAAAAAAAAGTCTAGTAGAACATTTTATCGCATAGCCTTTGACCTTAAAAAAATTAAATAGTTGTAAATCAACCCGTTTTTATACCTTCGCCACAGGTGGATAATACCCATTTCCGAACCCATAAATAATATATATTCTGATATATATATTTGAAGTAGATTGATGGATGGCCGACCGTGTTCGTGTTGAAATCAATTTTGCCCGTGCACGAGATAAGCTGTAGAAAATCTCAATACGCCAATCGTGGGTAAAACACCTCGCTTGCCTCTAATTTTTTTCAACTTTCGTTTGTATTTTTATTCAAGCTATTCAATGGGAAATCTGCAGTATGCTACATATGGTTAGGAAATGGATAGACGAGAGATAAGACAGGTGGTGAAAGATGAAATTTATAGCCATTTTGTTAGTTATTTTACTTCGCGGGCGAATATGCTATGAAGAAGTACCGACGAAGGAGGTTCAGTGCTGTAATGTAAATTCTGAATATGCGTTTTTACCATTAAACAGAAAAAAAAAAAATATTTTTATTTTTTTTAATGCCGCAGGCCAACGAGATTTGTAGCCAACATGCTTACTACCATGACTGCAGCTACTTGCTGGTAAAGGGTATATAAAATTCGGCATAGTTTTTATGACTGTAGAAGGTTTTTCTCAAGCAAAGTGATGAATTTTTTACGCAACACTAATAGTTAAGAAGCAAAATTTCTACCTTATCAGATTTGTTGCCCAGTGTAAATTATACAACATTTTTGAAAACTAAAACATTTTTAACAGTGTTTGTAAAATTGCATAATAAGTAGAATAGGAATTCAAAGACATGTTTTGTGTCTAGATATTTGTTCGTGCTTCAATTGTTGTCGATGTTGCCATTACATTTGCTCTTATATGTTTTACGTATCATAATGGCTACTGTTACAAGTGCTGCTACTACTGTATACTATACTCTAGGGTACAATTAGACTCTATGTACGTTGAATGCATATTAAGAAATACATACCATTCTGTGTATCCTTAACAAGTTTAAAAGCTACATTTAAGCTTAAGCCATGTGTAGTAGGATATTTTTTTTCATATACTCGTACAACAAACCCAAATAGAATTATCGGTTTTTTTTTGCCAATTTAACTTTTTTTTTAGTTCTCTATACTTACATACATGAATGGTTGGTCGTCTAATACCATAATTTTCTTTAAGGCCTAATAACTATATGGATTGTATAAGGAAAGAAAGTTTTTTTTTGTCATTACAATATATAAACGTGTTGAGAAGTATCATACTCTAGCAGGCATTAACATTATGGCATGAGGCATGCATCATGCATGTAAGCATAGTGCACGTCTTACAGTAGCTGCCATAGACAAACATACAAACTGTTGCCTGCAACTATTTAATAAGATTATCGCATGAAGACAAATGTCATTTTATATTATTATGCAACAGCAGCAACAATACAAAAGTGGCTGCATTTAAAAATGGAAAAAGCATAAAAAATGGAGTGGGAAAAAGAGAAGAAGGCAAAGTACCAGGGTTGAATATTGTCGTTATAAAAATCACATTTGTGTACAGAACTGGGTGGTAGTTTGTTAATAAATATTTTTTTAATTTTTTTTTTCCTTAATCTCCTTTTTTGACAAACTTTTTATTTATACTTAAGTACAGACATGTCTTTAGAAATTTTTCAATACAATACTTACAAACAAACAAACAAAGAGACAAAATAACGGTTGTTTGTGGTCCATTTATATAATATTTTTTTTCTTTATTTCTCAAATGTTCATGTAGAAGATTGCTGATAGTATAAAAATAAAGATTAGTATAATTTAAGAGGGTTTTATATTGTGGCCGTACTAAAATGTAACAACTGCCAACTAGAAAAAAATCTTAATTGTTTATATGGACATTAAGTGAAATTTATATCCTACATTTATGTGCAATGACAACAAAATCTACAAGGCTTATTATCAAGGCATTGAAATAACACGCATTATTCTTAGTGAGGAAAACTGGCCGTGTGTCGGTTGTTTTTTTTTTTTTTTTTTAACACAGTTTTAATGAGTGTAAACTTGAACATATTTTTAAAGTACTGAGACATAAAAGCTGTGAAATAAAAAATCAGGATACAATTCAACCAACTTTAGAGCTCAATAAAGAATAATTCAATTAAAATTATTATTCAATTAAAAACATTATTTTGTTTGGTTTTAATCATATTTTGATAATTAATTATATATTATGTTTAAACATATTCGAATTTTTAACCATTTAATGGGTAAATAATGACAAAGAAATGTTTGTCGTGACTGAAGTTTTGTTGAAAACAATTATAATTTGTTCTTCGTAACTATAAGTTATTACAAAGACCATAATGTGGTTGTAGGGACCATATCACATCCATGTTTCTTCTCTGCGTGTATTTCACCAAAAAGACTTAATCACTTAATAATGGAAACAAATTTGTGTCCTTCTCAAACACTTATTAAGAATTAAGATAATATTTAATATCAAAGGTAGGATATCACATGCATTATATTATAAATTGACATTTGTAAATGATAGGAACATGTTAGTAACGATTGAATAAATATTTGTTAAAATAATGGTTATGTATTTTTGGTCAAATATTTGACTAATCGGGCTTCACCTTAAGATTTACTTGAATCTATATTTCAACTAATATATTTTCCTAATCTTTAGTTGTTAACGTATTTTAGTCTTGGGGCTTTTGATCTATTATTTGTCAACAAAACTTTTATTTTTTATATTTTTGCAGCTCGAAACAGTAACCGTAGAAAATCTCAACTCTGTTTAATGACTCTTTAATATAAATGTTCGGTTTCTATTTGGCTGCCAATGGTTAACACCTTCTCAAGTACTGTCGTCACGGCCTTAATGCTCTTCAAGTCTTGCTGTAAAGTTAAAATATGTAAACTCATATATCATTGCCGCTATGCCATAAGGTGCTTTATCCACTTTTGCTCATTTTGAGGAAATTACAAAATACTATTGAAACGGCCAGCTAAAATTCAAATCATATTGAAATTCAAATTATACGTAGTTAATACTTGCCTAAAATTACACATACTTTGTCAGATGAAAACTTTACACCATCATTGGATTGCTGTAAAAATTGGACTTTTTGGCTAATTGTTGGTTTATTAATGTTACACAAAAAATGGATATAGAACCCTAGTAATTCTTTAAAAACACTCTTTTCAGATTACATTTATTTCGGAATAAGGAATGTTAACAAAAAACAAATATATATACTAATGAAGAAAAGGTTGAAAAATTAATTATCCTCTGATTCGGAATTCGCTTCAACGGTTTCATTTCCAATTGGCAATGAGCTAAAAGAAAGCATTTTTTAATTTTGGTTTTTGCACTAAATACTAAAAGAAATTTTTCTCACTCAATCCAAGCATGGAGTTCCTGTGGAATAAGCTTTTGAGCACATAAACTTTTCAAGTCCCGTTTTTTGGCTTCTGTTATAGGCAGGAGATGTTCGTAAAGTAATGGCCAACTAAAAGGTGGCCTTCCTCTGACTTTATGCACTTCAACATTAACAAACTAAAAATAAAAACTATGCCTGTTAATAAACTCACTAATCAAATGAATTGTTTTCGTACTTTATATTCTTGTTCATCATGGTTGTATTTAACACCAATTTGGCCAGGCATCGATTTGCAAAACATCAATGATTTTATATTCAACCAATTCAATTTTTCTCCGTCATTGAACACAATAACTTTTTTCACTGATATGGCACTGACCAATTTTAAATCAATGAAATCACTATGTGACATTCGTACGACATTGTATGGATGCTTACGCCGAGCTTGACGAATAACGTTCGACCAAACATTGATGGAAAAAAGAGAACAGTTTTGGTTTACGTGATTACAAAATCTAACTCGTACAACAATTAAAGCCACTCTATCACCAAGCAAAACGTAGAATCGGTGAATGGGTCCAAAATAAATCTTATTTGATATTGATCAAATAAGATTTATTTTGGTCCGTTGATCCGTATTTGTTTAGCAATACAGCTTAATTTTAATAGAGTGGTGATAACCTTTAAGAATATATTGAGACACCGTTAAATCCATAAAAAAATTACTGTTTTATAGGCTGGTGAAAGCATTGATCCGTCTCTCTTTAAAAACAATGCTGGTCAGAACGTTGCAGTCAATGGTGACCTTCACTGGGGCATGATTATTGACTTTTTCGTTAATATTTGAACAACCATTATATGCAGGAGCTGCGCTTTCAATAAGACAGCACACCATTTGGCTCAGCTCGTGTCACAATTGAGTTGCTAAAGAAAACGTTTGGTAACCGCATAGATTATTTTTTGTGGCGACATGAGAAGTCGCTAGTCTACGCCGATAAGCCCGAAAGGATTGATCACTTGATTTTTTTTTTAAAGAGAAAAAGCACTACATTCTTTAGGATAGCTATACATGAGACAGGTAGTGAAAGGAGAAAGATATAGCCATTTTATTACTTATTTTACTTCGCTGGTTAATATATTATGAAAAAGTACCGACGAAGGAGTCTGTAATATAAATTCTGCATATGTATTTATACTATTAAACAAAAAAAACATTTTAATTTTTTGGTTGCCGCAGGGGTTGAACCCTGATCAACCAGATTTGTAGTCAACGTGCCTACTACAGAAACCTTATTGCAGATATACGGCTATAGAAGTTGGAAAAAGGTAAAAATGATCCGTTTAACGGATCTTTCTGTACAAAATAGAAATCCTTGACTAAAACATTTAAATTAACATTTGTTTTATGCTAAAACACTCATTGCTTATTCTATTGGCCGTAAATTGCTTTCCTACTGGTCATCGTATTAACCCTTTCATTTGAATACTAAAACAAACACTTCGCATAATACAAATTATGGCCTGCTAATGAAAACTTTAGGCAATAAAACGAGCTGCTTTTAAAATTTTTAATTAAAGCAACATCGAACACACTTAAATTTCTCAAACCAAAAGATTTTAAATCAAATCCAATTTTACTACAACAACAGCAGCAAAAAAAAACATTCTATTGGCTACCAATCAATCAAGGCTTGTTAAAATAATTATAATTATTTTCAAACTATAATGCAACCATTCAAATATTTGAAATGGCCATAAAATAAATAAAACAATTGTAAAATTACAAAATTTTCAGACGATTGCATCAAACATTTCTCATTGAAACATATTAAACAAATGAAAAAATTAAATAACGTTGCGTACGCGTATTCCCCAAAATCATTAAAATTTTGCAATATAAAACGAAAGGAAAGACATGTACAAGTAAATCAGTTAAATCAAATCAATAGTCATTCAGGCTTTTTGCTAGTCTGCCTGCTGTCAATCTGACAGACACACTATGTCAATCAATTAGTCAAAGCTGTTCGTTTATTCGTTCATGCTATCCAGAGTTGGATTGTCATTAACAATGAGCAATATTTTCACTTTTGCATTAAACATTTAAGAGATAATAATCAAAAAGTTGTTTTTTTTTTGTTCTTGGCCAAATACTGGTAACATTTTAAATTGCCACAACTTACTGACAGCTCTTGCAAATGTTGCAATTGATTGCAAATGAGTATAAATTTCATGCACAATGTGTTTGGAGAAAGTTGATTGTGTCGCTGGAAAACTTTCTGGTCATTGCAGCAATAATACTTGACTGTAGACAAACTTTATTTTTGCTCGTTTAGTTAAGGTTTGTATTTTGAAAAAGTTGCATACTTTAGGAAAGTGTGTCGAAGTGTAAGTAAGTGAGTTGAAGTAGACTGATTGTGTGTTTCCTAATTATGGCCATCAAATGCTACAGACATTTGCTCATGAGATTTTAATGCAATTCACTAAGGAAATTATATAAACTTTTTTTGTTGTTGTTGTAAAGAAGCAAATGTTTCATTTGACATTGCAACCAAAATTTGTAATAAGTCTTTTAGTTGCCAACACACCGTCCATTAAGCAAACATTAAACTACGAGGATAAGTCAAGTTGTTTAAGCAAAAATAATAATCGAACTTGGCTTCTGCAAGGCAAATTTGACGGTTAGTTTTTTTTTGTGTTTGGCCGCGAAAACTGAAAAAATTAACTTCGATCCGCTTCCGAACAAAGTAGTAAGGCGACTGAAATATTTCGGCAGCGGCTTAAAGCGTAATTTTAGACAGCGGCCATGTATTTACTGGCTTATTGGACCCCGTACGGCTAAGCCGAATTGATAATACATTATATTCTTATTTAATTAAAAATTACTATTAAATTTAATTTAAAAAATTTTTTCCTGCCATCATTATATTTTTTACAACACCAACTAATTTATTTCTGACAAACAACTTGTGCTTGTTTTGCTTTTTTGCGTGAAAAACTTTTAGAAATAATTATGCAAAAAATAGGAATGATGGCACCACAAAACAAGTATTAGAGAATTTAGTAACCAGTACCGTGATTAAGGCGAATCAATTACCAGGTTTCAGCGTAGACGAATTGATTCACTTTCGCCGTAAGCATTATGCTAGGAACACAACTGAGACGAACGACGAATTTCGTCCAACACAACGAATACGGCGTCAAAATTTCGTTAGGTAAATTCGTCGTATGAAAGACAATAACGACCAAAACCACAGCTGTTATAACTCTTGAAGTTGTTTACTTTTTGTAAGGTGCTAAGGTGACCATCAAAAAAAATAATATTTAAAAAGTTAAACATTAAAAAATAACACATCTAAAAACTATTTTTATATTTAAATTATAATCTTTACGCTTATTATAAATGCTGCAAAATAAAAATACATAAATTTTTCAAGTAAAATAATTTTATTTATTAAAATACTTTGAATCTAAAGTCAAAAATGGTCACTTTGTAATGATTTGTTCGTCGTTTGCCGGCGTAAGAAATGGAAATAATTCTATTGCATAGTTTGCCGCGTATGACGAATTTCGTCTTACGTCATGATTGTGTGCATTTCCATATACACAAATGTGTTTAATTTTTGACGACAAATATTCGTGACCAAAAATTTGTCGTTCGTCCCAGTTTTGTTCCTAGCATTACTGTCAAGCAGTGTTGCCATTTGGTTACATTTTTTGTAACTTTTGGAGGCTCCACATAACATGTATAATTTTGTTATATTAGGGAAAATTTTCGTATCTTTTGGTGCAGGCTCAAAATAAGGTAATATAACTGAAAGATTACTCGTTTCATTATTTGAGGTAAGATTCTCCCTTCGATTTTAATAACAAAGGTTACCTGCAAATGCAATCACAATCTCATATAAAATATTAGCTTGCAATAAACAAATAATTACACTGCTAAAGTTTTACTCTGTTCAATTCGTGAGAAATCACGAAATGTTGCTTGCTTCATGTTTAGAAACAAAAAAATGTTCGGGCAACACCTTTTTCCAACTGTAAAATTTTATGAGCTGCATTTCGTGCGGAAAACTAAGCATTCTTTTCAAACTTGCGAAATTTGTTAGCAACTTCAGTTATTCCGTTTGAAATATTTCTCAGCCGTGCCAATACCTCGATTTAGAAGAAAGTTTTCTTTTAATTTCCTTCAGGAAGTGACGGATTATATTACAGAAAAATTGTTATTAATTTTAAGTTGAAGTTTTAAGCTCAAAGAATAATTGTATTTTTAAAATAATAAAAGTATTAAATTCTATCGAAGCTCAATCTTTCAAATAGAAAGGTAAAACGAATTTATTAAAAAAGAAATCGTGGCTTAGCTAATTTTATTGAATAACGAGAGCATGCACTTTTCAATACCGAAATATTAGTATTGAGTCCTAATTTAAAGGCTCATGAGTATCATCGATATGAAATTTTTATTCATGCGTTTTTTTTATTTTCGTTTTGTTTTTGTTCAGTAAATAAATTTATTTGCTTGTTATTTGGCCTGAAATATGGAATAAAACTATTTATTATATTTTTTAATAAAAAATTTAACTTTTTTGAGGAAAAATCGTAACTTTTTCCTTGCTCTGGCAACACTGCTCCTAGCTCCATATATAAAAAATTTATATTTTTATATACGGCGTTTGGCAGTAATGTTTACCAGCAAAAAATAATGAATTCGTCTTAAACGAGCTCTGCTAATACTTTAAGGAAATAACAAAAAAAAAAATCACCTAAAACATTGACTTGCCGGGTTAAATGCCTGATAATTGAGCCGCCGGCAAATTTAAAAATTCAGCGGCGGTGCAAGTCATGAATTTTTATTGGCAAAGCGGTTAGCCGCCAGTCATGGCGATACGATTTGCTTCACTGCCTTCAAATTCTTGAAAACTGAAACGCACAATACCTAAATACAATACGGCGTTTGGCAGTAATGTTTGCCAGTAAAAAATAATGAATTCGCCTTAAACGAGCTCTGCTAATTCTTTTAGGAAATAACCAAAAAAAAAAAAAAAAAACACCTAAAAAATTGACTAGCCAGGTTCAGTGGCTCATAATTGAGCTGCCGGTAAGCTTACAAATTCAGCGGCGGCACAACTCAATAATTTTTATTGGCGAAGCGGTTGGCCGCCAGTCGTGCTCATACGACTTGTTTTACTGCCTTCAAATACTTGAAACATGAAACGAAAAGTACCTATAGAAATTAAGTTCAATTTAGATGGGATTTCTTTCACGTTCTCATCAGTTCATTTTATAATTTCAAATGACTATCGCGAATTATTCGAGACCACCCACAGTTGTGGGAAAAATGGATGGATGACAGAAACAAAATATTTTTGAAATAAATTATCAATTTATAAACGGCTGGATCAAACGCTGAGAGCAGAGGATTTGAGCTTAAGATTTTAGATAGAGATTTTCAGACCTGTAACGAGTTGTAGGTTGCTTGTCTTTGATATATTCTTTATATTTTCACTGACACATTACCTAAAATTACCACTGTACAGCATAATTGTGCTGAACAATAGTCAATGCAAAGAAGAGTTGAATTTGTTTCGGTGAAAATATAGTTAAAAGTTTTTGGAATGCTCTGGGAAATATCGATATGGACGTCTTCGATTTCAGTTTTAAAGTTTTGTTGCTTTCAAGATTTTGCCCGTGAGGAATTGAATCAAAAGAATATTCGGATCGAATGATGAATGAAACTTTTGTGTGATCCTTAAAAACCTCCATGTTCACAGACACAATATTAATAAAATAGAATAGAGTCAACTCAAAAGATTGTGTTTAATTGACTTATTGACCACACCTCGTTCAAAAAGAGCTAAGCCAATTGCATAGCTTTTTCTTTCCATTTGAGACAAGTCATCATACAAACAACTAATTTTACTTGAGCAGCAGACAAAATTAACAGTGGTTGTGGTGAAGGTTTTGTTTTTAGTGGTTGCATTATCTAGACCCCACGTGTATTAAAAGAATCTGTGAGCAGTGTGTTTTTTTTTTTAGTTTTACTTAGTTTGGTTCTTGCTAAAGCAAATAAGTTTGTGTTACGTGCTTAAAACTAGTTGTTTTTTTTTTTCAATGCGCTAATGTGCTGTTGCTCTATTCAGTTGTTGCTAATGCGACTTATTTTAATTGAAATGGTACAAATCATATAAGGATGGCATGAAAGTGCTGGAAATATTATTGTTAAGAACAGGTCACTGTTAAAGGTGACCCACAATATCATCCTATAGTAAATTAGTGATTCTAAGAATAGTGAGAATTATCAGTTTTTTTTTTCTTTTGTAAACCATTGCAACCCATTCAGAACTGATTACGCTTCAGCATAATAGATGTAGGAATGTTGGAAAATTTTTATCGTATTTCGATGTAGCGACGTTCAGATTATTCTTGCGCTTCATTAAGTGAAATTTTCTTTTACATTATCGCTCTAAAACATTTAATATATGGTGACTAAATTAGGCTCGATAGACCTAATAAAAAAGTAGCAAACATCACTATGCCAGCGCAATGGAGAGAGCGAAATATTCAGGTTTTGACGCAATCACATATTGGAAGTTATGTCACTCCAATATTGCTGTAATGAGCATTCTGCATGGAAGGTTTGAATGTAAAAAAACGGGTCTTAGTAAACTGGCTTACGAGATTATGCGATGTGTACCCACTGGGATTTTATTTACACTTTCCGTAAGTCTTCCTGAAATGAGCATGAACTGAGCTATTTTTTCATGCAGCTCATGCGCAACAGCACTTAAAGCCTGAAAGAGTCTAGTTGTTATGTTCAAAAGAGTACACAAATTTAATCAAAGGTTTTATAGAATACCGGGTCAACGGTGATGGAGAATGAGGGAAGGATCAATTACTATTACATTGAATTTAACAGGCTCAAAATTGTTCAGAGGGATCAGTCCTGGAAATCTATACATCAGCGTAACGTAGGCCAAATTAAACACTGTTAGAAGCAAACTACCTATAGACTTAGAATCCAATTTTAAAAGCAAATTGTGGACATTTGTAGTTACGTAACACTGTTTGGTTAGAAAAACAACCAATTTAGAATGTGAGAAGATCAAGAACCACCAGATACTGTAGAGTACATTGAAGGTTTTAAGGGTTATAAACGCCACAGCAGATATTACAAGCAACAACTCAACTCAACATTTTGGTAGAAAACTTCCTGGAGCTTTTATAGATGCAATTAACATAATACCTTGGCCGAGATAACAAGGTTATGTTTTTCATTGGATAAGCGATCAAGGCCAAGGTTGGAGAGGATCTATGCGAATTTGCAGGCAGATCAGAATTATTTCCGGAATCGGGAGCCTAATAAATTTATTTATGTATTAAGATCTGGTTAGCTTTTTCAGTGAAAAAAGAGGAGTATCACAATGTCAAAAAACAACCTTTCTAACTTAACATAACTCACGCCGTAGTTATCTCTAAAATTTTTATCAGTTTTTCTGTATTAATAATTATATCAGTTTTATTTTATTTTCACGCACAGAAAATAATTGCTAAGTAGCTTCTAAACTTTCTTTTACATTAAATGATTTTTTCATACTTTCTTTTGTTAAAAAAAAAAAAACTATTTCAATAATGTTTAAAGAGTTTTTTTTTGTTTTGTATTTTGTGGCAATATTGCAAGTGTGCAAAAGTCCGTAAATGAAAGGGTTGAACGAAATGAATAGCACTTGAGTGAAAATGAAAACTTTTCATTTTTTTGTTTCTACTTTCTTTTTAAACTGTGATTAGCTTTAAATAAAGTCTATTATAGCTTTAAATTGGGTTTATCGCAAGATGTTAATAAAAAAAAAAAAGTTAGGAAAAAATTTTTAAACACAAAAAGCAAAGGAAAAAAAATAAATTTTTGTGGATTACAAGTTTGACATGACCATACTTTGTGCTAATTAAATTCTTTTATTTTTCTTCTTTATTTCTTTTTTATTGCAGCAATGTAAGATGGGATAGAATAAACGATAACTTTTGATTCTTTAAAATATAAAATGAATGCAAACACAATACTTTTAATGATTTAAATTATTTAGCAAAACTTAAGGTAGAATACAAAAATGGGACACGTCCCATGTAATTTACAACAAAATACAACCAGTGTTAGAGACCAGTTTCAATAGGATTTATTTCTTAGATAATTCTTTTACTCATCCACTTAAATTGAAAGTATCATTCGTCATTTAGCCGCCAACTATTCTATCACCATTCATCAACTTATCAAAAATTTCTTTCACTTTAATCTTGGTCTTCACCTTTTCTACTACAGATACCTCAATAAACTAACTTTCATAAAGCTTAATTATTTGCATTATAGCACTATAATTTTTTTATTTTAATTAAAATTTCCCGTGTTTTTAATTTTATTTAATAATTTGCAAAGTACCTGTGCATAGAAATAAATTCTCGTGATATTTTATTTTTCATCCTCTTTGAACGGTATAAAAGAGCCGAAAAGAAGTCAGCCGTATACAGTGAAGAAAGAAAAACGGAATCACTGTTGGTGAATGTTGTTTTTACTTAAACTTTAGTTCTTGTCTTTACTTCATTGTTTGGACAAAAATCTTTAGTTTATTTAAAATGTTTGTGAGAAGTTTCCTAAAGAGCTAAGTAAGCGGTAGCTAAATGGCCAATTGAGACGTGCTGCCACCGTCAAAAATCAATATTGCGGGTTTAATTATTCAGGATAATTACAAAAAATAGAACAAAACAGTTTTTTGAAAAATAATTAATTTAATAAAAGTTTTTAAGTGTATTTAATTTAATTTATTTATAACTTATTGACTAACCTTCGTAAACTCTAAGCTTTGATATAAAATTGTGAAAAACACAAGTTTAAGCCTGCAAAGCCCTTTCAGAATTCCAATTAATATTTAGTGAAATTTCAAATATCTTTATAATTTAAACTGTAGCTGATTTTCTCTCAAATTAATCAATGTATAAATATGTCTGAAGGTAAAATTAAAATAAAAAGTTAAAGATGTTAAAAACAAATATTGTACATATATTAAAGTCTCATAAATCATTATAAATTCGCATAAATTCTTGTGTGAAAAATATTAAACGCGCCAGGCGCCACAAATTTATTTATGGTTGCAAAAAAAAACAAATCAAAAACGGCTCTACAAAAATAATATAATACCGTGTTATGCAGCACTCATAAGCAGACAAAAAGAAAAATAAAGAAAAAAAAATCAACCAAAGTTCATAACATATTTATTTAAAAGCAGTAAGAAAAGAAATTTAAAATTTCCGAGACGACAATGAAGTGAGAAGGTAGTAAAGAAACAAAATAGCAGATTTTGTTTAACAAATGATTCTATAAGAGTCATTTTTTAAATAAAAATTGGTGGGATAGAAGATTTTAACTTCTGGTTGATACGTTAAAATTAGGTCTGTTTCTTTACTTTTTGGGTAAAGTTCGTGAAAATGAGCGCAAGCAATGTTTTCTCTCATAAAGAGACAATATTATATAAAAGTACGGGAACAGAAAACATAAATTTTAAACACAAAATAAAAACTCAAAGTATTTTGATTGTTTTAATAAAAAAAAATAATAATTTAAATAAATCAACAAAAAGAAGTCAAAATTTATTTTGTATTTTGTTTGTGTTTTAAGGCTGTTGCACAAGTTTTAATAACTTGCACTAAGTAAAAGTTTGGTCTGTTTCGTGCTGGAAGGAGAAGAACTTTATTCTCTCTTATTTACCCAATTTTGAAGTAAGAAAACAATTTTCATGCAAATTGGGATCCCACGGGATCCCAAAGTAGAGTGAAGAAACAGACCTATTATTTGCTTAAAACTCCAATGTAAAGGACTAAAAACTATTAACAACTAGATAGGATCAGCAATAACGGTTACCACTTTTACTATAATATGATGTCACTTTCGAACCCCTTTGTGAGGAGCTCTTTTTTTTTTTTTTCTTTTTAGATTAGTAAACAATGCGCCTTTCATGCTTACCAATGTTGCGAAGCTCGATGCTAATTTTTCACCTTAAGTTGAATAACATCTATTTCAGCAATACGTAATTTCAACAAGTTAAATATGTCGACTCCTGTGACATTTCCTCGTCAAGTAGTCTATTGTTACGAAAATCCTAAGTGCCTCTTCTATCATGTGACTGAAAACCATTTCATTTCTGTCATTAGATAATTTAAAGTAAAGTATTTATATTAACAATCCCTACTACTATTCATGTTTTAAAGGAGGAAATTTAGAAATCCAAACAATGATATATGGAATGCCTCCAATATTAAATAAAAACACCATCCTGCAAATTAGATGAAAGATCGTATAAAAAAACGAATACAATTCATATCTTATGTAATTTTTTGGCGAGATGCCTACAGCCTTAACCACTTCACGCACTAACATTTCCCGATCATCTAATATCCTTCCATGAATTTTATATATATAACAGTTAACGGCAGCATTGTCTAATTGGAAGTTACTGTTCTAGAAAATCAAAAAGCGAAGAAATAAAGAAATAATTAAACTAACGTCGTATATTATCAAATCGAGAGCTCGATAGTGTAAAAAGTTTTAGCCGAAATATTATTCATTACCCAGGGGCAGCAATATAATAGCGGTGCAGCAGAGAATTTAGGTATTGAAAAACATTAATAGATAGGAAAGTTAATTTTTCATAGCGCCCCATTATACATTTATTTTCAGGGCTTCTCTTGTTATTTTTTTACCTCACGCTATGGTATATAATGTATTAAGAACCATGTGGGAAAAATTATTTTTGATAAAATGATGGATGCTGGGATATGAACTCAAGCTACTAAATAAATTACAGCTCAATAGTCAACGTGCCAATCAACTAAGGTTTCGATTCTAAGCCACAGTTGCAAAAGAAACGAATTAGTATTGATTTGGGATAGGTGACATCATTTATACTTCTTTGACAGCAGCAATCACTACAAATCAATAACAATATCCTTTTTGCCGTGGACGATTTTAAGAGTTTCACTATTTCTCACGATGTTTTATTTAATAACAATATCGTGGGATTTTATACCGCTAGATTTTAGGTTGTGCAGATTTAGGAAGCTATTGGGCTATGCCAACAAACTGTGATCAACCGATGCAATCTCAAATGCCCTTGCATCGATGCATGCAACTTGATATACTCACACTACTAGGCAAAGCTTTCGGGATCTCTTGAAAAATGTTATATTTTGTGTACAACAGTTTTTGTGAGCCTTCCTCATTCGAAAATGCAATACAAAGGTTTCCTAAAAGAACACCTCTTCTTTTATAACAGTTTACTCTATATAACCATATATTTAACATTTTATAGCCAAATTCAAGATAAAAAACTCAAAGGCATTATGCACACAAAAGTACAGCAAAAATAACAAACAAACAAAAAAAAACCAAGCTGCGATGACAAATAACAAGAATTAAAAAATAAAATATTAAAGTTAAATTTACGATACATCATGCTAAACCGCAAGAACGAAGAATTTTCTAAAATAATGATCTACAACCAACTTTTTTTTAGTAACACACAAATCACTATTTTCTTTAGTGACTTACTTCCAGACAATTGCTTAAATAAATCTTTAAAGATTTTTGCAGTTTAAACAAAACATCCATCTATTCGTTATAAAAGAAGTAGAATAAGAAAAAACAAAAACAAGGCGTAATTTTTTTCTTTGAAAAAATAATAAAAAAATTAAAGGAAACTTCAGTTCATTTGTTTTCCTGTCACATACAATTATTTTGTTTTGTTTTTACCACTGACTTTTTTTACGTTTTGTTTTTGACATTTAGCTGTCGTAAGGAGATTTTTACACTCACTGAATAATCATCATTTTTATGTCGTTGTTATCTTTGTTTGTTATTTAAACGCTGACTGTCTAAGATAAATGTTGATTTAGAAAATCAACCCATTGCACACATTTAACGTTCAAACACACATTTGTACATACATACATACAAACATACATATATACATACATAAATACATACATACATATGTATATCACTAACATTAAGAACATTTAAAAATATATTTTTTCTTATGTTTTTTCTTTTTTTTTTTTCTTTGACACCCACAACAACAGCAACTTAACAAGTCTTTGTACTCTGAAGAACTTTGAACCAAATAGAAATTCAAATAAAACTCATTTATAATCGATATTTTTACATGTATTTGAAGTTGCAAATCTGGCATAAAATCTTCTTAATTTCTTGGATGAAAGCGGTTTGTTTAAAGGGATATGTAGCATTATCTTTTAGGTTTATTATACGATTAACTTTAACTACAAGTGCAATTGAAACTACCCAGTAGTTCTGAAGTAATGAAATAACTTCGTTTTATTTCTTAGTATTAGACAAACTTTAAACAAATAAACGTTTATATATTTGCCAGTTTGGGCTCTACGAGGGCTGCTCTATATATTTCTGGCCTAATAGTGAAAATGCGAATATTTATAATCAAAAATGGTTTTATTGTTTTTCAAAGTATTCTCCAGCATGATTTATACACGTTTGCATGCGCTCAAACCAGTTGTCGAAGCACTTTTTCCACTCCGATTAAGACACCTCTAAAACATGGTTTTTTAACACTTTAACAGCTTCTTCTGGCGATGAAAATCATTGACCACGCATTTTTTTCTTGATGTGCGGAAACAAGAAGAAGTCATTAGGTGCCAAGTCAGGGCTGTACGGCGGATGACCCATTAATTTGACGTTTTGGCCGGTCAAAAACGCTCTGGTTTGTGCCGATGTGTGAGAGCTCGCATTGTCATGGTGAACAATGATTCGTCTTCTCTTGTTGGTTTTTCGAATTCCTCCGATGACTTCAGGCAAACAAAATGTAGTGTACCGCTCAGAAGTGACCGTCCTACGTTGCTCAAGCGGAACAGTCGCCACATGACCAGTTTTGCCGAAGAAACAGGCGACCAGGTGTTCATGCAGTATCGAATGTATGCTGGTGGAAGAAACGCCCAAGGATGTCTCTATCTCTCGGTATGTCGCATGTCAATAATTGTATTTTGAGTTCACGCACGGCATCAATGTTCTCTGGCACAACAGCCGTTTTTGGACGACCTTCACGGAATTCGTCTTTGAGCGAGCTTCGGCCACGATTAAATTCATTGTACCAATTTTTCGCAGTGCTATAGGATGGTTCTTCATCGCCATACAACGATTTAAGTTCATCAATGCACTCTTGTCGTGATAATCCACGTCGAAAGTTGTGAAAAATGATGGCACGAAAATGTTCACGAGTTAATTCCATTTTTTTCTATATTAATTTTTTCAAGTCACTGTAAACAACACAAATAATGGTCGTACGTCAAAACGTTTTGAGTACGATTATGCTTAAAAATGACAAACTTTACAATGGAAATGTCAGATTGCACTTGGTAGCACTCAGTGTTGCCAGGCCAGAAATATATATAGCAGCCCTCGTCTGATTACGCTGAAGATGAAAAGACAAGATTGCTCTGAAATAGGCTAATAAAATAAGACAACATCGGTCTTAACGTTGCTACTCATTGATTGGTAGATTACTCCATTGGCATTCGTAGAGATCTTTTTATGAAATTTACATAATGGGCGTTTTTTAATATGTTCATATGTTTTAGTTGGCAACACTGTTTTACTCGAAAACAGATATGACAGCTGAAAGTTGTTTAATACGGCTTGATATTTTTTAATGAAAAGATCCACGCCGGAGCAACTTCTGGAAATTTAATGTTGATTAAACACACCAAAGGTTAATCACCGTTGGCGTTCACTTTTGATGAAACTGGTGCATCAATTTGCGTCAGAGGTAATCCGCAAGCCATTAAAGGAAATGATTGATCCTTATGACTTCAAAAACGATGATGGACAAAATGTTATAGTTAATGGCGAACATTGTAAAAATGTGAATGAACTCAAATATATATTTAGTAAATAATTACTTTCACAGTAGACCGGAAAGCGGTCCGATCTTATTATAATGTTATGTTTTTCCCTTAGACAAACGTACGGATTGTTTTGATTGCAGATACTAGCCATGTGCCCGATCGTTCGTTCGTTTCAGTGACCGGTCTTTTTCGGTCAATTATCAAAGACTGATTCGTTCGTTCAATCGGTCAATTTGAACGAAAGAAGCCGTTTAAATATCTGGCTACCATATCATTCCGTTCATTGATTTGGTCAATTTAACCCGTTCCTTCGCAAACAAAATAGCTCTAGCAGATACCACTGTGGCTCATTATAAATTCTGTATTCTTACTTTATGCCTTCTGGATATACTTCTGATCCTACAGTCTTATGAATCCCATGGTCTTGTATTAACTAACCATGCTTTATTATTACGAACGCAGCACTACGGTGTTACTCTGGCGGGACATGAACTACTCGATGCCTTGTTTAGTAACCTTAACCATCCACAGACAATTCCACTACGCCTTTTATCTAAGCCAGTCATCCCCTTTGTCTAATAACCAGTATACACGTCTGCTATGCACTGTTGTTATGCTGTTACACATCCCTGTGCTGGCATCTTGACAATTATCTGTTGCTCTTATGGTAAATTAGAAGTCTTCACTAAATTATCTGCCATTAGCTTCACACAATAATTGTCTTTTACTTCTCGGGAGGTTTGTATTGCTGCTACTTAATTTTTAATTTCATTATAATAATCAGTATTTTCCCTTAGCACATGTCCGAAGGTGGGCTCGAACTCACGATCTTCTGTTTGACAGCTTTTGTTAGCTAATTGTGGTATTATTTTTTGCACACACCATAAGTGGAAGTAACTTATTCACCACGCTCATACGGACAACAACAGAGGGGTTGCCACATATTATTTTCGTAACAATACTATTTGGGGGATACCAAAACACTTGGTATGCGACGACGCGATAAGCCACAAACGACTAAGCACTTGGATTACAACATTGTAGCAAAACTTGAGCGCAATTCTTCGAAAAGTATATAAAAATTAGATATTTAGAATGAGCTTTCTACGCCCGCTTCATGGCCGAAATCATATTCAAACTTTCACCCCATAATGTTATCAAACCAATAAAGAAGGTTTCATTCATATTAAAAATATAATCTTTCTTCTAATATGACAACCATTCAAAAACTAGCCAAAATGCTAATTGCCGGGAAAAATCGCCTAAACCTTGAGACAAACCAAAACTTAAATTCAAACTGTTACAAAGTTTTTTGTTTTTAGTTCCTTTTTTATATTTTTGTTGTACCACCGGATTACTTATGGCATGCAGTGACTTGACATCATTTTATCAGCCGTTTTTTTCATGTTTATCTGTGAGTAAGGTTAAAATCCTGTCATTGCTGTGTTGTTTCCTCATAAGATTTATCATCTTGCATTTATCATTGTTATTACGTGAAGGCTGAAATTATAAAGTTGGTGCTGCTGCTGTCTTTGTTTCCAGTTATTGTCATCTTAAGCTGTGATGTATCTGCTAAAGTCGTTGCTGTTGCCAAGTTTGTATGCGCAGTAAGAGGGGAACAAATAAATTATTAAAAATAATTTCCCAGTAATAAAAATGAAATAAGTTTCTATTCTAAGTGAAAAGTGAGGCTTAAGAAAATTTTAAGATCGACTGTGGTTTAAACAAATTTCCCACATTTCAACCTATTTATGACGTCTAAACGAATTTTGTACTTTGGAACCTTTTTAAGCAAAAACCAAAAAAAAAAAAAAAAAAAATAAAAAATTTAAGCAGAATACTGGAGACATTAATAAAAAAAACGATAACTTCGTTCTCTTAAACTGCAAACGGTGCACACTAGTGTTTGCTGGGTTATGGCTTATCTTTCCTTTACTCCTCATTTCTTGTCATTTATCAAGCAGAAAAACAGAAAAATTAATAGCAAAAAAAAAATGATTGCGAATAAGATATAAACAATGAAAAAAAATATGAAGTAAAAAAAAAATACACAATTTTTCTTGTGATAAATTTGCTAAGAAACAGCGCCTGTTCTAAGATTGAACAAAGATACAACAACGATGTTTTCAAACACATTCATTCATTCAGTCATTCACTCATTCATATTTAGCTGATGATGTGACAAAACCGGCAAAATAACACAATCATATAACGAATGTGTGTAAAAAGCGGATGTGTCACATTAGTAGATGATTTTTAAAGGAAATTAAGTTAATGAATCTTCTGGTTAAAATTTTATTGACAAACCAATCTTCAAGCAAAGGAAAAAGAAAATAAAATATAAATATATACACAATGTACACAAAATATATTGATTTATGCAAGGACATACAAGGAAAATTTATAAAAAAAATTTGAAGAGGAGACAATTGAATTATAAAAAATTATTCAATAGAAATGTACTGGAAGTTTTTTTATGAGTTATCATTACCTCTTCTAGGGATTTTTTAATTTTTTAAAGCTCTTGATAAAAATCATTTACCGCGAGGTCTTGAAAAAAGACTTTTCTTTGGGAGCTGAGATAGACTTTCGATTCCGTGACTTTTGGATGAGGAAAAGTTCTCCGGCATCAACTTAAAACCAATACTTTTGACCTCGTTATTGTATAATTGTTTATTTAAGCACTATCCGAAAGCTGGAACACAATTATTGAAGTACTGATTTGGATCGTTGTTTTTTTGTTCTTTTTCACTTTATTGCTACAAGACCAGTGCCATGGTACCTCCCAAGCAAAGTGAATATTAATTATGCTATAATTAAGAAAGATTAGTAACTAAAGAACTTAAGCTTTGTTGAAGGCAAAGTTCATTTTAAAATTGACTACATTAAATTAATAGAATAGGCATGAAATTAAAAATATCCATATTGATATATTAAGACATATGGTGCACAATTGTACTTTTGTATGAAAAGCTTAGAGGCCAATAAGTCGGAAAATGTAGGCGAGCGAGAATTTTGTTCACTTGATGTTTTTTTCATATTTTTTAATTCTTAATCGCTCCATAATTTTTTTTTTATTGTAGTTACTTCACCAAAATAGAATTGTACCAAAGAGGTAGGCGTGATGATTTTCCCACTGACTCGAAGGACATAAACCGATGTTGCTGACTTTAAAAAGCGAAATTTTCGAAACTATGTCGGATTCATTGGCGTATTTAAGTTGTCTCTTGCTCATTTAGTGATAGTGACGGACAGGCGGACATCGCTCAATCGACTCCGCTAGGCAAAAGAACTCTGAATACATATACTTTATAGGATCGGAAATGGATATTGTAGAAATGACAAACTTGAATTTACCTTTCTTCCACCTGTGGTAAAGGGCATAAAAATGGATATTAAATGAATGCAATTGTTTCTATGTTGATGTTAAAAGTGTTAAAGTATTAAAAAGAGAACGAGAGAAGGAGAAACTTTATGAATTTTCCGCTACTAAAGATAGTAATAAATGTAATATGTTCCTAGCAGAAAGGAAAAAGGTCAAAGGGAATTAATTCGGGAAAAGTTGAAGCGCTAAAGCCAAGAACTAATCACTACTACAGGTTTCTAGTGTAATTTAGTATTAAAAGTTGCCAACCGGTCCTGTGAGGCATGAGGAGTTTGCAGGTTGTCAACAGCTATCTAGTAAAAAGCAGACTGCTTTAGGAATTGGACAAAAATTTCTGTAGGTGTGTCTAGATGGATCAATGGTACATAAGATTTCTGTTAGATCTGAGGGGACAAGGAAGAGTTAGAAACTATTAAGTATTTTATGTATGTTTTTCCGTTATTGAGACGGGCCTCAGGCTAAGATTGCTAGGCGAGAGGTTTCACAATGGGCTAGAAGGTGGCATTGCTCAGTGTAATGTGGAGGATATCATCGGCTTCATCAGGAAGTCAGATGAATGGTAGGAAATCAGTGGGTCCTGGTTTAGATATTTGAACGGAATCACAGCGAATCCTCTGGGTCACCGAGTGGAGGTGTCTTTTATTTTCACTAACCTTTTAAAACAAACTTAAGCTACGCTCTCTATAGCAACAAAGTTATAAATACAGTTGAATAAATCGATACTTTTCAACACTAAAATGAGCATAAGTGTCATTAAAATAAGAAGAAGAAGATGTATTCACTGCGGCTAGATTGGTTGAGGTGAGTTCAAATCTCAACAGAACCTCAAGTAGAAAAAAATACAATTTATTGAAAAGCCCCGAGGTAAGGGAGTTTTTTAGACTTTCAACGGAATCTAGAATTAGAGACTTGAATAGAGAGAAAAACATTATGGTTTAGCTTTGTTGGTTGAGTTAGTAAAAATAACGTCTGTGCAAACAATCGTAAGTTTAAATTTCATTATAGCAGCCACCATGGATCAATCAGGAGTTCAAGTATTATTTGGTTAACGCTTCTGTTTAGTTAACAATTGATTGTTAGATTGTATATCCTTCAAATCTTTAGGTAGAGTATCACTGGTTTTAGTTAAAGCTAAATGTTTTTTAAACAAAAAGTTTAGACTTCGAATCTCGGTAGAGTTGTGTTGGGTTTAAGAACGTGTTGGTTAAAGAGATATTACAGACCACAGAGTACAACTTAAAAAGCTACAGAGTAGAACAAAAAAAAAATTAAAATTGGTTTATTTGTGTTTGCAATTAAAGTAACTCTTACATTTGAAAAGTAAAAGACCTCAGAGTACTTTAATTATTTGTTTTACACATTAACATCTAGAATAATATCTTAATAACCAGCAATATTCGTTTTAAAATACATCTTTGCTCAAAGTATGGATATTTTGATGCATTATATTTTATAAATAACAGTAGAGCTGTGCCACTCGTGAATGAACGAGTACAATTAAACGAATCAAATAACTCACTGAAATGATCCATTCACTTCGCTGAACCGTTTTTGCCGCTAAGTGAACCGTTCAATTTTATAAAAAAATTTTATCTGCCACTTTTTAGTTTTAGTTGTACTAAAGTATTACCCTGTTCAGACATGTTTTCTTAAATGAGTCAATTTAGTTTTAATTGCGCAATTAAATTTAGTGTTTACACATGCTAAATTAAGCATAGTCAATTAGCACACGGCATATTTATTTTACTAGTTAGTGTCGTCCGCCCAGCTGATTTCTCTTTTTGTTACAAATTTTTGTTGTTGCTTTGAAGTTAGAAGTGTCAAAAGCAATTTTCGTATGACCCGCCATTTTCTTTTTATTTGTTTTTTTTATGTTTTTTACTTGCGGCTTGTCAATTTTATGAATTTTTTCTTCACACTGAACATAGTTCCGAGAGTAAACATACTTGTTGGCTAGGGTTGCATTTTGCATCTTATTCAATTAAGTACTAATTGCTCAATTTATTAGTTGACTTCTAATATGGTAAATTGAGCTCAATTAAGGCCATAACTTCGTAATTAAAGCGTATGTCTGAACAGGGTACAATTTTGTTATCAAGAGAATATAAACAGCAGATTTATAGACACTTATACGGCATTTACACTATGCGATTTTTCATGAAACTAGCATGAATTTTCGCTTGTTTGTGAAGCAGGAGGAGTAAGCAATATGGTAATGGTTGAGTTTTGAGGGGATGTTACTGTTGCTAATGTTTACTTTTAGATAACGCATAACGCAGTATCTTAAATAGAAAATTGAGAAAAAAATGCCTCAAAAAATTGCATAGTGTAAATCTGGACTTAGTTTTTAAACAACTAGAAAATCGGTGAAATTTTCTTTTGATTTGTAAGAAGTTTTCATTTAGAATCTTCATGAAACTCGGCTAATGCCGACATTGAAATATGATCTATTACTATTTATTACCTATCTCCTTATTTAATACTTGATTATAATAAGAAATATGAGATAAATAAAATAGGAACTAAAAAATTTCTTCCACTTTCAAGGCTCTTCTCATTAAAAGCCAAAAAATGTTCTATTTATCACACAAATATACATTTTGCGTCCTGTTTTTCTTAAATTTGTTTTGAATACTATTCCGTTCTCAGAGTACTGCCTTCCTTCGTTTAACGAGAAAATGAACGAGCGAATGAACTGAACTGAACGAACGTGTTTATAATTGATGCTAGAACGAAATGAACGATTTGGCACAATTCTAATTCACAGTGTGTTTCACCTTAACTGTCATACATTATGCATCACCTGATTCTTCAGAAGGAATGAATAAAACATACATACAACCACATGTATATGAAAGCATGCGTGTGTTTGTCATAGTTTGAAACTACATTAAATAAACGTTACGTTTAAGAAAATCATAGAATGGCAGTGTCGTGTCTTATGTACATGAGAGATGAAATATTATTCTGCATGGATTGAAAATTGACACGCAAAAATATGAAGAAATTGCAAAAAAATGTGTCACCAATACTCAAGCGAAAGGCAAAGTAAGAAGAAGGCGAAATCAAAGAAAAACTAAATAAAAATTACTTAAAAAGGAAAAGGAAGCAATTGTAACAGTTTCTTTTTTAGTTTTTTTCTTTCAAATTTATTTGCTATTTGTATTCCTCAGAGTTGTAAGTAAATAATTGTAAATACTAAATTGTCGTGTATGTATATGTGTCACATTATTTGTATTTCAAAAGTATTTTACGCATTATACTAATGACAGGGAATTTGCAAGTGTGTTAATGGGAATTTCAATAATTTTCTGTTACACTTAAGTATTGTATCTTCACATCTTTGCCCTAAAGTTAACAAAATGCATGATGCCAATAGAATCAGTTTTTAAAGGTGTTGCTGGCTTCATCAACATCAACGTCTACGATGTCGATGTCATCATTACAGAATGACAAAATGTTTAATGTATTTGTGTCATTTTATTTTAATGCATGCGAGAACGTACAGATGATGTTCACATGAGTGCAATGAATTTTATTTACTTTACTTTTTTAAGTTTTTTATGTGTTGTCTGTTGTTACTGTTAATTTAATGAACTCATTTCACCCACTCACTTAAGAAGGTAGTTTTATTTATAAAGATGTGTGCAAGTTTTTATAATCTATGGTACCATGTTGTTGTTGCTATATTACTGTTACAATTATTGCTTGCACCTTTTAAATTTAGCACATCCTGGTTCAATGATGATGGTGACAGTTGTTCACTTGAAATAAGATGATAATTTCAACAATGAAGATACGACATTTAAATGGTCACATGTTACTTGTTAAAGCTATCATCTGTATTTCTGTAATATTTAATGTACTTGAGTGTCTTTCATTGCAAGCTGCATAATGGTTGTTATGAATTAATATGTAATAACAGTAGATGAATAAGAGGGAACTGTAGATATGCAATTCTGTTAAAATGTTTTATAATATAATTTAATTTTAAAAGTTTATTCTTTCGTTATTTTTTAGCACACATTAAAATATTTGTATTATTTAGCGCCTTAAATAATTTTCAAGAAAAGTTCCTGAACCTAAGAGGGCTATTTTCATTTATGCCGAATCTTATATTCCCTTCACCATATATATAAATAAAGTGAAGTAACTCCAATAAAAAAAACAAATGTTGAGGTGATAGAGAATTAAAAATTAAGAAGAAAAAAATTAAGTACTACATATGATTTTAGATACAAATGTCCATCGGCTCTTAATGGGTTAAGCATTTTTTTTTAAGATTTTTAGTATTTCCTAAAAGATCTCTTCAAAAGCTTTTAAGTGATATCTAAATTGATATTTTAAAAAAGTATGGTGCACAATCGTACTTTTCTACACACAGAAAAAAGATTGGTAAAAAATCAGTTAAAATATTCAAAATTCAACTACTAACATCATTATTTAATGTTTATAATAAATAAAATATAATCTTGACATATTTTTTGTATTATGAACTAACAAATTATATTAGACCCTAAAGGTTGTTCACAACAACAGTTAACAAAGTTTACCTAACCAATTTGTGTCTGTACTAAAATCTATTCTGGTTATTGGGAGATGCAACGAAACTTATTCAGCACTTTAGTACCGAAACCCATATATTGGTAGTCAGAACCACAAATATCGATTGCATTATTTCTTATGAATTTTTTGACATAATAAAAATAAATATTTTATAAAAAATATTGAAATTTGAAAAAATTTAAATTTATACTTATATAACTGTGCAATAAGATTTATTGCAACTTCGGAAAATTTCTGCAATATTATTAAAAGGTGAGTTAGAGACATGTTTAAATAAACTTGATTTTCAAAAGTTTTATTTACTTCGCAGTGGAGAAGTGAAATGTAAAACGGGAGACAATGGCATCTAAAGTAAAAAGCATGAAAGCGTGAGGAAATGGAAATGTTTAGCGCTGAGGAAAAAGATCATGTTACAGTCATGAAATGTATTCTTTGTTTTATATTTCTATTTTCCTAAATAAAGATAAATATTAAAATGCAAAGTTGGTTTATTTAATTCACAATAAATATTTTTATTGACTATCGAATCAATTTTTAAAATAGTTAGAAGCACCGCATTTATTCAGTCGTGTTAACCGAATTTCAGATAATAACTACAACCGACCAAATTCGATTGGCAACAAATTCGGTTCTCATGACGAATCTGTTTTCTCTGTGTATGAAAAGTTCAGAGGGCCGTAACTCGGCAAGTATGGGTGAGCGCTAATTTTATCACTTAATGTTTTTTTTTTTTTATTTTTAAATTCTTTACTTCACTAAACTCGATTAGTTTCAAATGATATGGAAAAATTAGAGGTAGGTGTGGTATTTAGCCCGCTGCTTTGAAAGACATCTATCGATCTTGCTTATTTTCAATAGCAAAATTTTCGAAGCAATGTCTGATCGCTTAGCGTATCTAAATTTTATCTAGCTCATTTAGTGTCTTGGCAAAGTTGATTTCAACCCGAACAAGGACAGACATTGCTCAATCGACGTCGCTATGCACCCGCATAAAAAAAACATGGTTGTGATATGGTCACAATAATCATATTATATTCTTTGTAACAATGTAAAGTTGCGGATAACCAATTAAAGTTATTTTCACCTAAACTTTAGTCACGATAAACATTTTTTGTAAAATTTCAACGATTATATGGTTACTGTGCACATAAAAGGCAATATAGTTGGTTTTAACTTAAAAAAATTTCAACCACAACCAAAGTTTTATAACTTTTTATAAATAATATAAAATATTCAAACATAATATATTACTATTAATCAAAGTATGGTTTAAAGCAACAGAATAATGTTTGCCCTAAAAAATTTTTTGTTATAGTTCTTGACAGTTTAGTAATTTTTCTGGTAGCTAAAATTTGAAATGGTTTTTTATTGTTAGAGAAAGTGAAAAAAATAAAAATTTATGTACAAAATAAATAATTAAAAAAAAATGCAAAATATGAATAGAAATAGGGAACCAAAACATTAAAAAAAGCTGAAATAAATATGTATGTATTGTAAGAAAATACATTTTTATTTTTGTGTTTGAAGCACAATTGTGAAATCATTTATTTGGGCTTATAAATTATACTTTTATATAACTGTTTCTTATAGCCTATGAGCTAAGCGTTATAATACGCAAATAATCAATTTTTTTGTGAACTTATTTTTCTAAATAATTTTTATGAAAAATCGTAAATGAATAAAACAATAAAACCGAAGTCTTTTATATGTGGAAAATTTTAACCATTTAATGTTTATATTTGAACATAATTATGTTTATACTTTAGAATGTTATTGTTTTGCTAGACGACAATATGCTTGCAAATGTAACAATACTATGTTTTGTTTGCAACCATATAATGCAACCATAATATGTTGCTCTTAGATTATGAACTGAGAGCAAATATACTTTATGGGGTCGGAAATAGATATTGTACAAACGTAATGACAAAGTGAGATATATAACTTTTTCCATCTTTGGTAAAGGGTATGAGGGTATGAAAATAGGAAAAAAAAATTTTATATAAAAATATAATAGAAAAAATCAAATTTCTTCTGTGTTCATTTCAAGATATTTTCAAATTTTGAATTTATTTGACCTTTTCTAAATAATTGATTGAAAGCAAACTATCAAACATATTTAATATTTTTAAGTAACCGGTAATTTGAATTTTTTATAACAAAAAAAAAAAATATCTGCAGTGAAACATCCACAATATTTCATTGTTGTCACTGCGCCATAATATTTCATTCAAATGTCAACTTAAGCCATCATCATTAAATTATAACTATTATTAATATTATCGCTAAAAATAGCAACAACAAATTTATGCATCATCATCATCATTATCATTATGACAATAATCATTTGGCATTTATAGAGAATCATCACATTATAGTCATTGTTGCATCATTTGGAATAACACATGATAGTGACAACGGATATTAAGTATCTTATACATTTATTTTATATTAATTTTTACGAGGATCATGTCAAGAATTCATAAGTAAATTCAATAGTGTATTCACGGGTAATGAAGAAATTTTAAAAGAATGGAATATTGACTGGTGTAAATATTTAAGATTTCTAGAATTTATTTCAAGTTTTTCTAAAAATAATAACTTTCGAAGAGGTTGTGATTTTTAGTTTATATTACTTGATGTAAAGTAGAAAAAATTCATTGCCAGATACATCGAATATCGACATTCCCAAAACAGGCATCAAATATCCAAAAATACGAATAACCTAAGGAATATAAGTCTTTAAAAAACTAGTTTTAGTTTTTTTGATCCCAGCATCGATATTTTAGAACAATTAGTCTTAAATGTTAATTTTTCAAACAAGAAGGATTTCTGAGAAAAAATACTTAAAAAAATTTTTAATGTTTTTCTTCAGCAGTTATCGAAATAATGGCCCCTCTCACACAAAAGATCAATACGAAATTTATTTTTTAGGATGGCTTTGTACTGGTTTATTGGTATAAAAATATATAAAAAGATGTTATTCCTAAAAATTTTAATTAACAGGACTAAGGACCTGAATTATTAAAAACTTCTTGATGCAAATAAACGACAAATTTACGATAAAAGTCTGATTCTAAACTTCGAAGCTGCAAAGAAAAAAATTTAAATCAAATGAAAAACACAAAAATTTTAATTCTTACAAAAATTTGCTTGTTTAAGGTGATACACTTTAAAATTCTAATTCTCCGTTCCTTAAATCTTGCCAAGCTCAAAAAAAAAACTAAAACTGAAATGCTTTAAGACTGAAATTTTGCTTAAATGCAGTGATTTACTTCCAAAATTTTTTATTTTTGTCGGACTATGCACAACGAGATATCGCAAGTAAGTCTTTTGCATCAAAAAGGAAAAACCGGATCGAGAACATAACGGGTGATATGAGAAACCATTACAAACAAGGGGCTAAACGAGCAAGTTCAATGAAGACGAATATAGTTTCATCTGCAGACAAGGAATGGCATCAAAAGTTTGGATATCAATGATAAAAATAAAAAATAAGAATAGAAAAAAGGTCATATAAAAATTTTAATTAAGCAACACAGTGCTCTAATTCATAAATCCTTGCTTACAAAGGCAAAAATCATTTATTTTAGAAATCGATTTTTTGTGATGACATGTGAAACTGCCGCCAATAAAACAAATCTAAAGTTAAGAACGGCATATCATTAATAAGAGAGCCAATGGCAGGACCCAATATCTCACTTTTTGCTTTAATGTTATCTTAATTCGTCAAAGTATAGCGACACATTAGAGCTGCAAAACAAGTAATAGTCCTATCGATAATATCGATAGTTTTATTTCTAGCTGACTATCGATAGTTTTTACCGATGGTGATAGTTTCGAATAACGGTAGTTTCCGGAATTAGAACTTAAAACAATTCGATACTAACAATTATATGGACAGTTTTCATGCAAAGTATAGCGACACATTAGAGCTGCAAAACAATCAATAGTACAATCGATAATATCGATAGTTTTATTTCTAGCTGACTATTGATACTTTTTTCTGATGATGATAGTATCGCATAGCGATAGTTTCCGGAATTAGAACTTAAAACAATTCGATAGCAACAATGATATGGACAGTTTTCATGCAAACTATCGAATGTGCTGACTATCTATAGTTTTAGAGCTCTACGACACCTACAGATCTAAACTGTGGAATGCGGAAGCCACAATACTCTGAATACAGCAAGCTGCTGAATTTTTTTTTTTTTTTTTTTTTGTTTTTTTGTGGAGCTATGTTAAGAACATATAGGAAGATAATCGAATCAACTGCAGCTTTAAAACTCAAAATCCGTGAAATGATTAACAAAATAGACCAGACCTTTTGCCAAAAAGTAATTAAAAACGTTGATGAAAGAACCGATATACATCAGCGTGGTCATGGTTGACATTTGCCAAATATCAATTTTCATTGATAATTGCCGAACGTTTCTCTTCGCAATACAATAAAAAAGAGAGAGCCATTCTAGTTCCCTTTTTGCTGGGTTTAGAAATGTTACATCAAAATACATATATGACAAATACATTTCATACAGATTGGCCTAAAATTTTACCAGATAGATGATAGTGAAACCAACATTTTTCTGCCATCAGTTAGTCGAACTTTCTCGGACACTTCCATGTAAAAGATTTAATGTAATCAGATCGTTCTCAAAAAATTTGACTTACATCCATAGTCCATTTTCGTATTATTTTTCTGTTTTTTTTTACTTGATTTAACCAATTCGTTTCTAATAATAGACAACCCTTTTTTCTGGGAAATATCAAAAAATTGAGCACGAGAGATGAAGAGAGAGACAGATTATTGGCAACTGGCAACGCTGTAATCAGCATTTTGGCGATCAAGGCTAATTCGTAGTAGGTGAATGCATAAGCTTTAAAAGCAATTCGCCTTTGCAAAATTCGGCTTAGCTGTCTAAGACGCAACCAACTCAGCCGAATGAGATAATGCGATTCGTCCTGCTAGCGATCATTTGTTTGTCTTAGAAAATGTATGCTAAGTTTTTGGACAATAGTAGCAAATGTGTGAGCTTAAAAAATATAAAAAAGAAATAATTTTTTTATTGCAAATACTTATTTAGAATAATTCTAATACCATACTCGTAAGCATTTATTTTGTGTATACGTTAAGCATATTAATATGAAAAAATATTGATCAGAAATTTAATCATGTGTAAAGCAACATGCTCGCACATATAATTTCATAATGCGGTATTGGATTTAAAGCAAGTTTTGTATACAATTTCAACACGAATAACAAAACACTAAAAGGAATTTATTAAAATTGTAAATTCTTATTAATAACAAGTCTAGTTGTAAACAAACATAAATTTTATTTGTTGAAAATTTTTTTAAGAAATAAGCAAATTTTTCCATGAACGTATTTCAAAATAAAATTTTATGAAAAGGGATTGATTATAATTATTGTTTATATTGAAAGGATTTATAAAAAAGTAATTACGTAATTAAAAAGAATTATTTAAATTTATATTAAAAATATTATTGAAAGCATATTTTTAACTGAAGATTTGAGTCTAATAAAACTTTTCATTAGATCCCGGTGTCAAGGGCTTAATTCAGATTGTTATGAAACAGTACAAGATTCTGTTGCATAATTAGAATATAGAATTTTGTCTGTCTTAACAAGAAGGAGGTTATTCAAGGATGTCAATCGCTTTAGTGGCTACACGATATGTGTCACTGTCCATTTAAAGTTACGTGTCGTTCCGATGAACGCCATCACATTTAGGCAGAAAAAAACTTTGTGTCTATATGTCGCTTTGTCGAACTGAAAATCACTTAAAGATTCTTGAAATCTAGTCTTAGCCTCTTCGCTTGTGTTACTCTTCGTTTTAGTGATGATGTTCAAGACGATGTCATGTTTAATATCATTTTTTAACCGACTTAAAAAAAAGAAGGAAGTTGTCAATTCGACTGAAATTTTGCCTTTTTTTATCTTTGTAGCTCCATAACTCAGTCATTTCTTGATCGATTTTAAAAATTTTATTTGAGAGGTTTTGCTTAAAAATTAAAGGGTCTCCCCATACAACCTACATATTTTTTTGGTGTATAAAGAACCGTAAAGTGCAATACTTTAAAATTTAAAAAAACTGCATGTCACTAAAGCTCCCAATGGCAGATAGTTATACAAAAAACATCAAATTAAAGGGTGTCCTAATAGATGACGTAAATTGATCTAGAAGGGCCTATCTTTTGAACCGTTATAAACAAACGCTTGCAAATTAGATAGAATCTCGATTGCAATGACCGTAATTGTAACAAGTATTAATATTCAAAATTATAAATTAAAGGGTTCTCCAATAGTTCATTTAATTTGAAGTATATGGCCAAACTTTTAAAAATTGTAGACAGACGCTCGAAATTCACATAGAACCTTTATTGCAAAATCCTCTATAACAACAACTATAAAATTTGGATTTGGAAATTAAAGGGTGTCCCCATTGTTGATGTAATGTGATGTATAAAGCCAAACTTTTGAAGCTAAAACATGCAAGGAACCGGTATTGCTTACTCCGATATAACAACAAGTTTATAATTTGAATATAGAAATTAAAGGGTGTTCCGCAAATTAACGCAATTTGTTCTATATGGCCAATGTCTTTTGAACCGTTATATACAAACATTTGAAACTAAGACAGATTGTCCACTACTTTGTTTGGTATAAGAAGAAGTATTAATATTTTTAATAATAAATAAAAGGGTGCTACAATAGTTTATGCAACTTGATGGCTAAACTGTTAAACGGTTATAGACAAACGGTTGAAATGTACAAAGAAACTAATTGCTAAGTTTTCTACAACAGTTATTATAGAATTTTAATTTGGACATTACAGGGTGTCCCTATAGTTGCTGTAATTTAATGTATATTGCCAAATTGTTGAACAGTTGTAGGCAGACGTTTGAAATTAACAAGAAGCTGTGGTGCTAAGTCTGCTGTAACAATTGGAAGGTTAAGATATGGAATATAAGGGTGTACAAAAAGTTAACGTAGTTTGTGTAATTGATATTCTAAAATGTCGCTAAGCGTCTATGTCAATGTTAATGTCTCTGTCAATAACTAAATCAAACTATTCATTGAATGCAAATGGGCTATTATCTGTGGCGAAAACTTTGTCAACAAATTTTTTAGTGCGATATGTTTAACTTTCTATTAATATAAAAAAATATGTGTTTTATGTCAAGTTGATGTCCAGGTTGATATCAATGCTAATGGTTATCACCAAAATTAAAAAATTTAGTTTCTAAAAAATACAAAACTGGGCTGACCAAAGGACTGTTATAAAAAGAAAAGAAAAAGCGATGCAATTGTTGAAGACGCTTTAGTTAGAAAAGCAAAACAACAATCGAAATATGAATACGAAAATAGAACATTTTTAAGTAAAACGCAATAATCAAAAAACGAGTACTAAAATTTGTGACAAATAAATAGTTATATATCGAATTTAAAACTCAGAAAAAAATTGCAGAAAATATAAAAAATCACTATTAAAGTTTTGGAAAAAAAATATTTCTTCAGAAAAAATTTTTACTTAACTGAGCGTAAAAACTCGACAAAAGTAAAAACTTAAAAAAAAACTTTAGGTATCCGCGTTCCAAACAAAAAAAACACTTATACTCGTAACATAAAGATCTCTAACAAGGCTGCAATGATAAACAAAATCATAGAGGAAGGAGAAGGAAAGACACCAGAGATTTATACATCATTGAGCCAAATGATGCAACATTAAAAAAAATGTTTTTGCTTTAAATATAAATTTTAGTCTATTAAAGATGAATACGAAAACTGAAGAAGCAGAAGAGTAAGAATTGTTATGCATTTTTCGTTTTAACTATTCTTTCATTTTTGTCTGTAATTTAAAATGGCTGATGTCATCACTTTTAATTTTCTCATTATTATTGCTGTCATCCTTTCAAAGTGTTTTTTTTCTCTCTCTTCCTGCTTTGGTTCCAATATAGTGTTTTCCTTACTTCAAGAAAATTTTAATGAATTTTTTTTTTAAGTTTTTTTTAGGAAAAATTCCTTAGAGTTGTAATATGTAAATATTTCTTTAGTGTAAGTACATCTCATACAATGTGCGATAAAGTTGCAAAAACATACTCGTTTAATAATGTCATTTTAAAAATGATTTTCTTTTCTTTCTTTTTTTTAATTTCCTGGTAAATCATGCTGCTGCTTTTTAACCGCCTGCCTTCTAATGTCATGCCAAGAAAACACCCCAAAAAATTGCTTTTATTTTTAAGCGCCAACTAAAGCTGTAATATTACAAAAATATAAATTTATTTTTACATTCTCATTTTAACAAAAAACAAAAAAAAAATATTATAATTTGCATATGTGTGATTGAAAATAAAAACAACAAAAACAAGAATTGAATGTATAAAAAGATTTTATGTAAATTTCTTTTCGCTGTTAATATTTTCCTGGAATTAAGAGTCTTTCTTTCTTCTTTAAGGAAGAGCACCAGAAAATTTAAACCACATGCTAATAATATTTTCCAAAAACAAAACCTCATTAATATTGTCTGCACTATATTCTTTCCAATGTTTAGTAAGAAAATTTACTATTATTGAACAATAATTAATAAATATTTTGTCTCTATTCGTTTTTCAAATAATAATTAAATTTAAAGCAATTTTAAGTAATTAAGAGATAATAATAATAAAAAACTTGCTCTACTATTTTCTATTTAAAACACGAACATTTTAATTAGTCGTATAAATGAGAGCTAAAAATTGTTGTAAAAAATAAAAGCCACAGCTTGAAGCTGGAAATATTTAAGAAAAAATTTTGTTTAAATTTTGCTGCCATTAAATTTTAAGTATATAACAATGTCTTTGTTAATATCTATGTCTATTTCAGCCCCAATAAACTTAAGATTTCTAATTATATTTATATGTTAAGAAAGAAAAGTTATTTACAAATGTGTGCAGGCATTTTCTAAAGATAACAGAAAATTAAGACAGTAGCAGAATGTAAGGTAGCATTTTTTGGATCGCTACATCCATCATCAGCATTCTTTGCATCTGTCTAGCTTATTTATATTGTAATCCAACTAAACAACTAATTTTGTAAATAAGAATACGAGAAATATCCATAATCAATCAATATTAATTTGGTTAGATGTTCGGTTACTTCCTTCGTAACAGTATGACTTCAATAATATCAATGTCAATAATACCATGTCTGCATTAAACATCCAATCAGGTAAAAATGTCTTGCATAAAGATGTCTATGTCAGTATCCTATGAGATAAACTCTATTTCTAATTATATTATAAAGGGTGTATAGAACTTTAAATTGGCAACACTTTTTTAACTGGCGGCCATTAATGTCAGCTATCAGGTTATTAACGTCTAGTTTGGGTTGACTTTTAACACAATAGACTGATGCCTGAACAACGATTCCACACTGTGCAAATATATTTTAAAAATCTTTATTCTGTTCGAAATACGTATCGTGTACTACGTTCGTTTTAAGGTCAATATAATCGTCTATCCGAGTATTAAGGTTGTTTAGTTAAGATGATTATACGCATCCATAGAGACGTCGTGTCGTACACACTGCGTACAGAAGACGACATTGCTGCCGTATAGCGTAGCGTAGGAAGGCACGTATCAATCTATCTGCCATCGTGGAAATTGATATGTATTCAGTTACTTCCTTGAATATTTTGAGGAAAAATCTTGGTTTGCGTGCTAAACAAATTCAATTCGTGCATTAACTAAAGCCACACTGTCACCAAGCAAGGTGTAGAAGTCCAAAACGAGATTATCGTTGATCCTAATTTTCATTAGCGAATATTGTTTGGCGATCAAGCACACTTTTGTTTGAATGGATACGCGTAAATAAACAAAATTTCCGTAGTAAGAATGATGACCATGTTCAAGATTAAGTTGACACTTTGTTACATCCAGAAAAACTGGCTGTTTGGTGTACTTTACGGGCCGGTGAAATCATTAGTCCGTACTTCTGTAGAATAAATGCTGTGAGAATATCACAGTCAATGGCGACCGCTATAAAATCATGATAACTTGCTTTTTCATTCATCAATTGAACATCCGTAATGTGCAGGAGCTGTGGTTTCAATAAGACTTCACAGCATGTCACGCTGCTCGTGCCACAATTGATTTATAAAAGTAATCGTTTTTTTAACACATAGTTTTATAATGTGGGCCCAAGAATTGGCCACGAAGAACGGGCGATTTAATCCCACTAGGCTACTTCCTAGGGCGATATGTGAAGTCCCTAGTCTACGCCGATAAGCCCAAAACGATTGACCAGTTGGGAGCTAATATTCGCCGCATTATTGCCGATATACAGCCACAAATATAGGAAAAGTCATCGAAAAGTGGAAAAACAGATTAAACTACATTTGAGCCAGCCGTGGTGGTTATATGCCATATTTAAATTATAATGCCACAAGAGTATTATTTTTCAAACAATATAAATTTCAGGTTTAAAAATTCATCTTTGTTTTATTCCATTTTAATATTTTATACGTCTATAAAAACACACACTTTTTCTTCATCCAAACGTTGTTAATTTAATTTTTTTAATTATCTTAAATCAATGCCAGGATCTTTTTTTAATAAAAATATCAATGTCTTTAAACATACTGTTGTACCTTTCGGTGAAAACCGTCGTCACTGGCTGTTTGTTTGAACAGTTGGCGAGCGCTTTCGATGTGAGAACATGACTTTTTAAGTCACGTTTTTATTAGTACTGAAGAGATAGTCGTAGGTATTTGTTGTTTAATTAGTGTTGAGTTAAGTTAATTTTCACGTAAAGAAAAAACATGGTGTAGGTAACCCTAATCTAAGAGCAACATATTATGGTTGCATTATACGGTCACTAACAAAACATAATATTTTTACATTTGCAACCATATTATTGTCTAGCAAAACAATTACATTCTAAAATATAAACATAAATATGTTCATGTATAAACATTAAATGATTAAATTGAAATATCATAATATGGCTGAAAATGTCATGTTATATAATTGAATTATAACATGGCAAAATTTCCCTGATAAAAAAGACTTATTATTGTTTTATTCATTAACGATTTGTCATAAAATTTTTTTGAAAACATAAATTCACAAAAAAATCAGTTATTTGCTTGTACGAGGGCTGCTCTATATATTTCTGGCCTAATAGTGAAAATGCGAATATTTATAATCAAAAATGGTTTTATTTTTCAAAGTATTCTCCAGCATGATTTATACACTTTTGCATGCGCTCAAACCAGTTGTTGAAGCACTTTTTCCACTCCGATTGAGACACCTCTAAAACATGGTTTTTGAACACTTCAACAGCTACTTCTGGCGACGAAAATCGTTGACCACTAATTTTTTTCTTGATGTGCGGAAAAAAGAAGAAGTCATTAGGTGCCAAGTCAGGGCTGTACGGCGGATGACCCATTAATACGACGTTTTGGCCGGTCAAAAACGCTCGGGTTTGAGCCGATGTGTGAGAGCTCGCATTGTCATTGTGAACAATGATTCGTCTTCTTTTGTTGGTTTTTCGAATTTCTCCGATGACTTCAGGCAAACAAATTGTAGTGTACAATCGTATTTTTGCAACATTTCTTTGCACCAATCGACACGAGCCTTTTTTTGACGACTTTCAAATTGTGCGGGATCCAACGAGAACAAACCTTTTTTACGGCCAGGTGTTGTATGCTGGTGGAAGAAATGTCCAAGAATGTCTCTATCTCTCCGTATGTCGCATGTCGATTTGCATTATGAGTTCACGCACGGCATCAATGTTCTCTGGCACAACAGCCGTTTTTGGACGACCGTCACGGAATTCGTCTTTAAGCGAGCTTCGGCCACGATTAAATTCATTATACCAATTTTTCACAGTGCTATAGGATGGTGCTTCATCGCCATACAAAGATTTAAGTTCATCAATGCACTCTTGTCGTGATAATCCACGTCGAAAGTTGTGAAAAATTATGGCACGAAAATGTTCACGGGTTAATTCCATTTTTTTCTATATTAATTTTTTTCAAGTCACTGTAAACAACACAAACAATAATGGTCGTACGTCAAAACGTTTTTAATACGATTATGCTTAAAAATGACAAACTTTCCAATAGAAATGTCAGATTGCACTTGGCAGCACTCAGTATTGCCAGGCCAGAAATATATATAGCAGCCCTCGTAGTAATGCTTAATTTCATAGACTACAAGATAGTTTATAAGCCCAAATAAATTATTTCAAAATTGAGCTTCAAAAATAAAGATTTATATGCTTACATACATACATATTTATTTCACCTGTTTTTTAAATGTTTTCGTTACCTTTTTATTTGTTTTCATTTTTGCATATTATTTTAAATTATTTATTTTGTACATAAATTTTTATTTTTACACTTTCTCTAACAATAAAAAACAATTTCATATTGTAGTTCCTAGAAAAATTACTAAACTGTTACGAACTAGAACAAAATATTTTTGAGAGCAAACATTATTCTGTTGGTTTTAACCATACTATGATTAATAATAATATATTATGGTTCAATATTTTATATTATTTTAAATAAGTTATAAAACTTTGGTTGTGGTTAGAATTTTTTTAAGTTAAAACCAACCATGTTGTACTTTTTGTGCAGAGCAACCATATAATGGTTAAATATAAACAAAAACATGTTTCTCGTGAGCGAAGTATTATTGAAAAAATTTATAATTTGTTCCCTGCATCTTTACAATGTTTCCAAGAACATATTATGCTTACTATATCACAACCATGTTTTATTAATAAAATAATGTGACCATCTGTAGAAGCTTTTCGTTTGTAAATTTTAATAATTTTAGTGGTGTACAAATTGTACAGAGGTTGTGTTTACCTATTCATTAATAATGTCTCCGTTAAACATAAGTGTTTATCGAGTCTTTGTCCTTTCTTACTTGCCTGTAGTACTGTCACACAGTCATCTATTTCTCTTGGTTCGTGTCCATGTGTGTTAATGTGTATTACAAAGTTGTAGTCTTCCCCTTTCCACTTTCTTTTAACATATGCATTAATTTTGTGAAAAGTCTTTATGGCAACAGCTATGTCGTTGCTATATTTAAGTCAATTTCTATGCAATCGCATATTTTTATGTTAATGTCCTCATCTATGTTAATACCAATTTAAATGAGTGCGGGTAACATACACGGCCTTGTTAATGTTGATACTTCTGTTATTGTTATTTTTCCTTATTTTCTTGAAACTGTAAATATCTTAGACTTAATCTACATATTATATATTATATTATTATATTTATTTATCTATTCTACTCTGGCTGCTTAACATAACCACATACCAACCAACTTTACAATACTAAAAGATTAAACAATTTTTTTTAGTTAAAAGTTTTTTTGCCAATTTTATTTTCCATATCTTTGGCAACAACAGAAATTGATTTTTGTTTTGTGGAATCTAGAAAAACATTTCGATCTGTGAAAAACTTTCCGAGAAAAAGCTTGTGGAACAACAAAACAACAAAACAATCAAACCTTTAATACCAAAAAAGAAAAGAACACAAAATATAAAGTACAAAAAACAAAAATACAACTGATGAGGAAAAAAAAAAATAAAATACTTTTGGTTTGGCATTAGTGTTCGTTGGAATTAAATGCTGAAAAAAAGTATATCAGCATATGAAATCAGTATTCTATTTGGCAAAAGCCTTCTTATTCCTCGTTTTATTTTGCAAGGAAATTTTAGAAGGTAAGAAAAAAAAACCAAATACGAAAGCATACGAGATTTGCATTATAACTTGGCCATTATTCAATGAACAATTTTCAATATTTGTTGTAAAATATTGTGATGTTTTTACCTCGAATAAAGTGGCATTAGAGGTTCAGAATAAAATTAGAAAAAGGCGGTTGAGGCTGTTGGTGAGGGATGCAAAAAACACTAATTTTGCAATTTTATCATCAAAGTATTGCCTTTTGAAACATAAAAAAGTATTCTTGGAATAAAAACTTTTTTGCTTGAATGTGTATAGAGAAAAATCTTAAAAAAAATTGCTGGTGAAAAAAAACTTCATTGCGCATGTCAATACAGGCTCACAATGCTCCCTCGAATAACAGCAGCTAAGTCACTTACTTATCCACAGCATATTTAAAGTAAAACATAAATTCTTTAACGCTTTTTCGTTGGATTATTTGAAGGACCACTGTTACAATGCTACAGCACATTTATCTTTCACACGTCCAACTTAGTTTTCAATGTTGTTGTATAAAAATCATATTGCAACATCTGTTGTAAATGAGTTGTAGAAAAAGTAGCAACAAAAAAACATAAAATTTTTGTTTGTTGCATCAACATCAACATTAAGTTTTGCAGGCACGTGATGTTCATTTGTATACAAAACACATTCAAACACATATCTCAACAAATTGCTATTTAAATAAAAAAAAAAGAATCTAAAGGAAAAAATGAAACGAAGAAAAAAAATATTTTTTTTTATGTGACAAAACCACTTAAAAATATTGCCAGCACAACAAAGTATAACATTTTATATTTTATTTTTTTTTTATGGTAAATCAAAATTATAGTTAGAGAAATTGTGCCAAGCTTACAAGTAGCTGCTTATGCTGCAACAAACTCTACAAAAATTTTTAAGAAAAAATTTTGGAGTGTTTAAATCAAATAAAGGGGCGCCTTGTAACAAGTTAGAGGATACTAACCCAATTAAGCTGATAATGTTTTATGAACAAAAAAATGATTTAAGTAGAAAATATGGCAGCCTTGTATTATGGATCTTGAAAAAAGCCGAAAAGTTCTCGCTCCATAAGAGAATTTGTCCAAGCGATAAAATCCACACTGTTTAAACTCCCATTAATGTTATCACCAGTGGCTACGTCAGTATTTGTTTTTCATAAAAACATCTGTAAATATTGTTATGAAAAATAACATCTGGCAACTCCTAAATATCTGAAAGCAACTCTACTGTTATTAGCCATGCTTACGTGCTAAAAAGCAGAGGTGAATAAAGATTCTTCCACCAGTGGTGTGTGTATAGAATAACACGAACAATTACTGCGTTGTTGGAGTTGTAAAGTTGCTTTGTAATAGACGATCACTGAAGTTCACAAGTTCGAACCCACCATGGAACATGCGTGCGTGCAAAGAAAAAATAATAATTGTTGTAGTAGTATAAGACAATTAAAAATGAGAAGCAATAGTAAAAACCTCACGGAAAGGAAAAGAAAATGATTGTGTGAAGCCATGGCAAGTAATTGGTGTGAAGCCATGGCAACTAAATTGGTCAATGCGACCATTTAATCCTAGAGTAGTGGGTAAGGAAGGGTTTAGAGGCACCTTTTATAAATAAAGAGAACGAGATCTAGCTGTTAACGTAGGGAAGAAAGAGTTTAAGAACAGTGTATTACAGATGCGGATAAGTTGCATTAAAGGAGACTGGGGATTTAAATGACAAAGAAATTATGAGTTGGTGTCTTTGCAGGGGCAACAGCTTAATAAATATTTTGAAGATGGTTAAGTTTACTAAAAGAAGACATCTAGAATTTAGTGTCTCGTCGGAGCAACAAGAGTAGTATTGCTTGGATGGCTGCGTTTAGAATAGCGCATGTAAAGTACCCAAGAGACAGTAGATTCAAGAATACGCAAAGCTCAATGAGTAAGAAATGGAGAAGTATTAATGTACAATTGTGTTTTTTGCAATCAAAAGAACGCCATACGTTTGTTCGATATGATATCTTTTTTTCAATATCAACATTTTTGGGTAAACGTCATTACTGCAACTGCTATATTTGTTTATCTCTCAAATTCGGGCGAAGGGAAGTGGAGTCGATGAGATAACAATAGTATCAATGACGTAACTTTTGTATTTGGACTTCGGGGCAAGTGACCACTTTTGTTTCTCCAATACCTCTTTGACGTAGAGGAAAAACGCCATTGAAGTCACAGAAAAAGATGCGCACTAAACGGACAGCGGCAACGTACAAGAAATGGTTTCTTTAATTTCTGAAGTCACACCAGCATCGAGTCTGTCCCAATAGCGGCAATGTTCATTTGTGCCTACGACATGAAAGCATAAACTGAAGCTGGGCGTGTACGAGAAGCAAAGACGAAACAAAAAAGGAAATGGCAGAAGGTCCAATAAGTAAAAAGAATACAATACTACCATGAAAGCTCGGATACCGGCGAAGAAGCTTAGGGCTCTAAATACTCTCACAGTCTAAAATCGAAAGCAACCACTCTTTGTCGGCGGTCACATAAATGTTGGTTTGCATAAATCTAAAAAGAAAGCGGCAGACACAATATTTGAATAGTGTTTCTGGTGGAGACCATGCGCACTCTAAAGCAATTGTAGGTATTTACGCAAAACTTTGTTATGAAAGAGACAGGAAGAATTCTAGAATAAAAGATAGTTAACAAGAGTGGCGTTTGGTGTGAGCCGGAACAAAAATTTCGAAAGTATATTTCTTGCTTTTCAATGAGAAACGTAAAGAAGCTGAAAAGGACAGAAAAAGCAACAACTGCTTCCATTTTTCCCCATACAACACTAATGCCTAAATATACAAACCTAAAAAAAATCGCACTAAACAAAGGGGTATTTAACAAGAACTTTGCTTTTCAATTGTATCAACACCAACATTATGATACTTTAGACATTTAGGTTTTTCACGTTTTCGAAGTAAATGCATTGGCAATTGTTACTGTGAATTCAATTTTGCACGAAAAGCACATTAAATAAATCATTTTTTTAGACGAAGCCCATTTTCACTTGTCAAGTTATGCTAACTAGCAAAATTGCCACATTTGAGCTCCTGAAAATGCTACATCGATTATTGAGAAGCTTTTGCATGCTCAACGTTTTACTATATTGTGCACTATGTGGCCTATAGGCCACATACTATAGGCGTAATTGTGCCGTTTTTTTTGAAGATGAATCTGGAAAGAAAGTGATTAAAACTTTGATGAAAGAAACTGCATCTATCAGCGAGGTCGTAGTGGACATTTACCAGAAATCATTTTTCTTTCGTAATGGCCAATATTTTCTCTTCATAATGCAGTAAAACATCTTTTATGTGATATTTTATATTTTGTTATCACTAAGAGTATAAGATCCATCTAACGCAAACATTTTGGTTTGCGAAATCAGCAAATAACTGTCTCGCACACGTTCAGGTACTCTAATCGTGCTCTAAAAAGAGAGCACAAGAAACCGGTTAGAGGTATAACCTCAGGTTAAGTTTATTCGCCTCATACGCAGTAGCCTCACGCGAAACAAACTCTTGCCATAGAGTGCATGGCAGCAGTTTGGGGTATTACCTCGTGTCGTATTTTCGTGTCTTCCTCACACTAGTCAGCTCTTGACAGAGAGTAAGGAACACCACATGGAGGTATAGCCTCGCGTATAAATTATCCGGCTGTCTTACGGTAGCCAGCTCCTGCCCGAGAGTAAGAAGAACCAGAGGAGGTATTACCTCGGGTTGTCCCTCTCACAGTTGCTAGTACAGAGACTACCGCAGTTATTGATCTGTACGATTAACAATTACGAAAGTAAAAACCTCCTCTTCAATTGCTATCCGTTCAGTAGGAAGAGTCATTCAATTGGGAATTTAAAAACCGCTACATCAATTGCTAAATCTCACCTCTGAGAAATCAGCAAGACAACGTTCAGTTAACTACCACTTCCACAAACAGGTGGCGCTACATACCAACTGGTTCGCGAATTTTAAAATTACCAAAAGTATAATTCATAATATGCAACTTAAAACTAACAAATGAAAAACTAAACAAGTAAGAGTGCTATATATAGTGATTCACTATCTATGTTAATCTAGTTAAGTGAAGTAACTCCAATCAAAAAAGCAAATATTGACGTGACAGAGCATCACAAAAATTGGTACTGCAAAGATATTTTTTTTTACATAAAAATGCCATCGGCTCTTAATAGGTTAAGCATTTTAAAAAAATTTTAGTATTTACTTAAAGATCTCTTCAAAAGCTTTTAAATGATACCCATATTAAGATTTCCAAAAATTTGAAAATTTCAGAGCCTCGTAACTCGGAAAATATGGGTGGGCGCCAATTTTTTCACCGGATATTTTTTTCTTGTTTTTTAATTCTCTATTGCCAAATATATTTATTTTTTTGATTGGAGTTACTTTATTGTTCCGAATGATATGAAAAAATTAGAGGTAGGCGTGGTGTTTTGCCTGTTGCTTCGAAGGCCATGAACCGATCATGCTGATTTCCAATAGCACGTCTTTCGAAACAATAACTGATCGATTGACATATTTATTTTTTTTACACTAACACGGACGGATAGCCGGACATTGCTCAATTGACTTCGCTATGCATAAGGAGTCAGAAAAAACATACATATCGCTGGTCTCATGTAGAAGGGCCCTAACTCGATTTTTTTCGAAATTGAAATTGTTCGTGATTCCAATGCATTTTACACAGACACACCTCGTCACATAATTTGAATGCAATCGTATCAAAAATAACGGTTTTCTAAGCATTTGCATTTTTAGTATTACATGGTAATAAATACCATTTCTGTTATGTTTTTACAAAGACCAGCGATATATACTTCATGGGGTCGTGCATAATGATATTAAATACAAATAAAATATAAAATAAATTTAAAATATAAAATAGCAAACAATAAAATGAATGAAGGCAAAAACGAGGGCACCGACTTTTGGCGTTAGAGTTCTTGATTAAGTTAAAATTCCGTAATCTAGAAGGTACAGTTTCACCTTAAATAAAGAGTAGGAAATAAATATCTCTAGTTTGGTATCTGTAAAACGGTTGTGTAAAAAATTGCAATACTGAAATTCTTTCAATCACAATTAAATAGTAAATTTATTAACAGTTGGCTGCAAAATAAATTGTTAATTTAATTTTTATCTATTAAAATTTTCTCTCATCCATAATTTTTTAAATACCTTCTCAACTACTTGTGTGTTCCATATTTATGTATTCAGTTGTCATGGCATTGCTGAACACAGTTATATTCCTGTTTTACAAGACAATTCCTAGAATCAAATAAATTCCATATGTTTAACACCTTAAACACATACAAAACTGCTTAATTAAACTTACACATAAACACCTAACGAGCAGACAGTCGCCTTTTAAAAAAGGAGAATTTAATATGTTGGAGTACGAAATGTATTCCATTTTCATTTAAACATTTTTTTTTATTATCTTCAGACAATTACAAGCAATTAAATGTTACAACGATCAATAAAGAAGAAAATTTACAATATACACACACTTTTAATTTTAGTTGTATTATAGTCTGTCCTTAACGAATATCCTTTCTTTCTCGCTCTTTAGCCAGGTGAATGAATAGTATATGGTACTGGTGCTGGTACTATTTGCCATATTTGGCAAATACTAAAATGGAATGGTCGTGGTATGTCGTGCATGCTGTCTGACTGTGACCTAAACCTGTCCTTGCCTTATCTGTATTTCTATCTATCCTTCTAGCTTCACGTCTGTCCAACAATCATAATGAAATTTTCTGCACAATTTGTGAACATGGTACTTTTTTTTGAACAATTACAGTGGCTGCTTTAACCACTACCACTAAGACTACAACTGTTCTGTTCTCCAACAACCCTAAACTATAACTTGTACTGACACTATCATCCAGCCATTATGGCATAAAATCTGCTCGTTTTTCTACGTGTTTTGAGGAGCTGCAACCATAAAAAATAAACCACAACTATTTAATAGAAGAATGAATGAATGAATAAATGTGAGGGTGTTGTGGGTGATTGTACTAAAGATTGTTATGATTCTTAGTTATTTGAGTTAGACGTTTTTGTATAAAAACTAACCAAGTTGCAAGTTTCCAACCAGAACTAGACAATTGACTAGAAAATTATGTGTACTTCCGTTAAATGTAATTATTGCTGTCCTAAAGTCGCAGGTAAAAATAAAAAGAAATACAACAGTTTTAAGTTAATAGAAACTCAACGCACAAAAATTAAAAAAAAAGACAAGCAACCAAACTAAAGTTAGACAAATAGACAGACAGATATACAAAGAGTTAGACAGTCATTTGCTCACATACACTTCAAATAGAATTTTAATACAAAAGACAAAAATTTGCTAAAACTTTTTGGTTTTAATTTTTCAAAATAAGAAAAAAAACACGAAACATATATTTCCAGCTTTAAAATTCCTTCTCATATCGCCAGAGTTTCTACAGATATATTAACACCAAACATACAGCATAAATACATACATTGTGTTTGAATGTGTGGTTAAAAAAATAAATAAAGAAACACGTAGCAATTGCTGCATTAAAATGCATTTCCTGCGGTTAAACATTTTGTTTTTGTATTCTGTGCTGTGCTGTGCTGTGGCTGCTTTCATTTTGTTGTACATGAAAAGGGGCAAATAACGTTTTTAAGATTGTCTTCACGAAATGTGTGCATTGAAAACTTAATGCCATTAAACAACTTTATAAGCACTTTGCTATAGCACAGGTATGTTAAGAAAGAGAAGATAAATCAGGCAATTATATACAATTTATTTTAAGTACTTTTTTTTAAGTACTAAAAAAGTACCGTCTGAACAAATTATTAACATTATTGTAGGTGGGATATCGAAGCAAACCGCTGTCCAAAAGAGATCCTTTTTGACACCCTTCCTTCCTTCCTTAATAGTTTTACGAAGCGATTCATAGTTCACGGCAACCCTAACCTCATTGAATCACGTGTTACTATCAGCTTTTGCTTTTGACTTATGCGATTTCAAACTGTTGACAGATAACTGTCGGGCTTATTCCTCTTCACGGAGTCTTCAGTTATTGCTAGCGTTCACAAGCTCCTTTCCGTCTTTGCCTTAATTCTGATGCCAGCCAGTGCCGGACATTCACACACACAACGAGCGCTACGATCTCAGCCTCTTCTAGGCACAGTCTGCAAGTATCATCTTCTACGACCCATCTTGGCCAGATAATACCTAAACTTTTTTTGACCTGTCACTAAGGCAACTGTCCAGCTTAAGATAGTTTTCTCATCTCCGGGCACATTTATAGCGTTTCCCTTTTCACTAGTTGGTCTGCTGCCGGGATGGCAGAGCCTATGTAACCTCTTACCCGCATCAACGTTACCTTTTTTAACCGAGACACATTTGTTTCAGGACATATTCCAGCACTAGACTAGAGCACACGTTCACGTTCCCCAGGCATTTTATAGCCGGCTAGTTGTCTAGCGCAATGAGAACCTTTCGCCTAAGTACTCGGCTTTCTAGCAAGTGATCCAAAGCATGCAGCAACACAAGCATTTCTGCCGGGTTAACGGAGACGCTTTTTGCCTAATACCTTGGTAACTCATGTACTCATTTATTTCACTTACAATATTGTTAAAGGGTATTGAAACCTGAGGATAAGATAACTGAGGCAATGGAAACTTTTGTTACAATAATGTCCGGGTGGCTTTTCGTTCTTTAAGAATTCCATCCAAAAACGCTTTCTGGGATCCAAGCTACATTTCGCTAATGTCTAAGCGGTTAAGATCACTATTCACATCTAAATGAGATATATTTAAGATCGCCATCAACGGAAGCACAAAACCAAAGGCGGTGAATTGTTGAATGAGGAGATGACAAATGTATTGTCACCATCGCGCGCCAAACGTTAAGAAAAATGTTTATATGTTTGCTTTTATACTCAAATTAAGGCGGATAGGCTGGTGAAATTCCGGTGATGCGGCCTCTTTGGATTGGAAAATCAACGCATACTTGTAGGCGGTGTAAGGCTCACCTAGACCAGTTAAACGACAATATGACTCAAGGAAGAAAAACAATATTTTCGAAATTCAGTTGACTGCTATCCTAGAATAAGGCCTTAATAATATAGAGCATAAGAATCAGAAGCCCGAAGGCTCAAGGTGCGGTCAGATTAGTCAAGTAGTTGACTGAAAAAGCGAAACCACTATTTTTACAAATGTTTATTCAACCTTCACTGTCAAGTATATCATTACGAATGTCGGTTTATAATATAAGACATTTTTTTTAATAAATATTTAAGAAGAAAAAATTTTTTTCCTGAATTTAGTGGTTACATCTTTTTGGTCACATATTTTATTAATTTTCATCAGCATTCTTCGCTAATAAAGGATGTGGCGGTCCACAAAATGCTGCATTTCATTTGGCTAAAGTCTAATTTTTCTTGTTTTCTTTGGAAAACGTCCGCATATATTTGTAAATGATTTTTCTTTCTAAAAATGTTTAGAAATTAAATTAAAAAATGAACCAAAGTCGAAACTAAGTCAATTTTAATTCATTCTTAAAAAATAATCTTAAAGTGCTTGCGTACTACCGCAAGAGGTCTTAATTTAAAATAATTTGGTTTATTTTAAGTACCTTCCACCACATTTCCTACTTGAAAAAATGTTTAGAGTTCTGTTCATTCGTTAAGTTTACATTCATACTCCCATATGAGTATCAAAGCATCCTGATGATAACGGCGATGACAATGATCATGTGTGTCTGTTGTAGGTGTATGAATAAAAACAATTTTATTCATTTAGAATTAAATAAGTTGTGCACGTGTGAGTGTAATAACTGAGGTGACTAAATTTATAGACTCAAAAATAGCTGGTAGTACGGTTAGGAAGACAGGTACATTAAATAACTAAAATAAGCGAGCAATAGTTTTAAGTCGTAAATATGTTAATTAAAAAAAATATTATAAGGAAGTGTAAGAAAGATTTAAACCTTAATTACTTTGCTTGCAAGAAGGAATAATTATTATTTTGTTGCTTAGAACAAAAATGGAGAATAAATTGCAAATGATACTTAAAGCAAATTCACTCGTTAGTGAAAAGGCGTAATATTTAATTAGGAAGACTTTTGAAAATTTAATAGCAATCAAAGTTTCAAAGAGTTGAAGGTAATCCGAAGAAAATTTTCTTGTATCGAATAAATTATTGACAAAAAAAAACAAGTAAGAGTGCTATATTCGACTATGCCGAATGTTCTATACCCTTCACCGTATATGTAAATCTATTTCAGTGAGTAACTCCAATCAAAAAGACAAATACTGGCTTGACAAAGAATTAAAAAATTAGAAAAAAATAAGTATTACATACATATAATTTTACATAAAAATGTGATCGGCTCTCAATGGGTTAATCATTTTTTTAAAAATTTTAGAATTTCGTTAAAGATCTTTTCAAAAGCTTTTAAATAATACCCATATTGATATTTCAAAAAAATCTGAAAATTTCAGAGCCCCATAACTCGGAAAATATGGGCGAGCGCCAATTTTTTTACTTGATGTTTTTTTCCTATTTTTTAATTCTTTATTGCCCCATATATTTATTTTTTTGATTGAAATTACTTTATCGTTTCAAATGACATGAATAATTTAGAGGTAGGCGTAGTGTTTTGCCTGGTGCCTCGAAGGACATGGACCGATCAAGCTGATTTCCGATAGCACCTCTTTATATCTGATCGATTGACATAACATGGACGGGCATACCTACATCGTTTAATCGACTTCGCTACGCATAGGAACTCAAAATATATACACTTTATGCGGTCGGAAATGGATATAGTAGAAATTACAAACGGAATGACAAACTTAGAAATATCCGTTTTCCACTTTTTGTGGTGAAGGGTATTGAGATTAAATAAAGAATATTGTGTTCTTTAACCAAATAAAATAAATTATGGAAAAATTTGAAAAGGTTTGTTCACATCATCTTGAAAAGGTTTGTATATCTACATATTATTTTGGTGGTAATAAAGAGGCAGAGAATCCAACTGGAGTGCCGCTAAAAAGGAATGCGTTCGTGAATGCATAAGCCAGCATTTGGATACGATGAAAACAGAGTTAATGCCCTGTAAAAGATAGACGAAAAAAGTCATAGAAAGCAATACAGGCAGGAATGAACGCAATGTGTGCGTATGATAGTTAATGCCAGAAAAACTGTCACAATGCATTTGCTATTCGTGAACTAAGCGCACAACACAGTCTTGTTGACGCTATGATTGTTCAGGAGTTAAAGGATTGCGAAATTTTAAACGACAACAACTGCGTTACGGAAATTGCCTGCACTTAAACTTTAAGTGATGAAATTACTAAAAATTCTTATCAAATTTTAAGGATTCCTCCTTAATGTGCAGTTGAAGATGTAAGCAAAATAAAAAATACTTCCCCCGCTCTTAAAAAGAAGACTTTCACAAGCTTTTTAATTTGACATTAAGCAGCAGCCTTATTCTGTAAGTCGCTTAAGCTAAATCGCCATCTCTAAAATTATTTAATTTTAACCAAGCAGTGTTTTGCCACAAATACGACATTGTTACATTTAAACCTATACTTAACACCCCCCTATTTATTGAGTTAGACTTACAGATACCGATTAATTACAGAAAATATACATGGATTAGTTCAACATTTAAGCAATTTAGCTTAAGTTTTAGCTAATAGAATTACAGAACATGGCTTTAGAAGTTATAACGCCAAAATTATATTTTAAATTGTATATGAATGAGTTAGAGTCGACTGTAAAGTATAATCGACTTTAGTTCCCTTACAGTATAATTTATTTTTAACTATGAATATGGGCCATAAGCTGCTGCAATAAATTTTTACTGATCAGGAGAAAACATCAGGCAAAAAGGTATCCTGCAAAGGGTTAGAGAAGCTTAATATGTATCGGACACTCATTGAAGTAGGTTTCATTGTACACAATGAGTGTTTTAAGAACGACATCATCATTTTTACTGATTATTCTCTTATGGATGGTAGAGCAGGAACTGTTGTCCTATAGACTGCAAAAGAATTTTGTAGGTTGCTGCATGCGTTAGATCACTAGCTGGAAGGTCAGGTGTATAAGAGAAAATTTCTTTTTGCCATATTTATCGATTTATGTTACCTTTAGGTACACCCTTTACATTTTTATATTAGTTATTGTTGACAAAGTTATATTAGCATTTTGTGTAAATTTTGCAATGTCATACTTGCCATAGTAGACAAAGTAATACATGTTCTGTATTCATATCAAGTATCTGCTTCTAACGGTTCTAAAGGTGACGCCACATAAGTGAAATTATTTCAACTATAAGGCTACCGCTTATACATTTCTTATACTTGTTGTTGTTGGCATAGTCTTATTCTCTTTGTTAAAGTTTCAAGATTTTTTTAATAAGGGTTCAAAAGAAAATGTCATATAGATAAATTTTTTTTTAACTATAGGGACACCCTTTTATTCTTGTTGGGTAGCCAACATAGTATAGTGTACGTTCTGTGTAAATACCCAGTGTTTCACTATAACAGTTCAAAACATTAGACCACATACAACAAAAATTCAGCAGCAGCTGAGGTCACCCTTTATTTTCTTACACCTATTATGGCTATAGCAATTAAACAACATTTGTTTTATTTTTAAGGGTTTGCCTTTAACTGTCCAAACGATTGCTCATATATAACAAATTACATCAACATTTGTGACACCCTTTAATTTCCCATTTCAAATAATTATACTTGTTATTATACGGGGTATAGTAATAAATATTCTGTTTTAATTTACAAGGGTCTCAAATAGAGTGCCATGTGCGTCAAATTAAATCAGTTATGGGAACACCTTTTAATTTTTATTTTTAAATTTAAGTGGACTTAGCAATTAGTGTTTCTTTGTAAATTTCAGCTGTCTTTCTAGAAAAATGTTTAAAACTAAAGCAAAATACAATATATAAAATGAACTATTGGGGCAACCTTTAATTTACAATTTTAAATATTCATCATTGTTATTACAAAAGTCACAATAATCGACATTATGTCCAAATTTTAATCGTTTATCATTTAGCGGTTCAAAAGATAAGCGCATATAAGCCCATTAACGTCACCTATGGGGGCACTCTTTAGTTTTTAGATTAATTTTTTTTTTTAATTTTTGCTATTGGAAGCAGTTTTTTTTAATTTTAATGGGATGCCCTTTAGGGTTCATAGAACACGAAAAAAAACATGTACGTATGTTGTACAGGGACACTCTTTAGTTTTTAAAATAATGAAGAGGGACCAATATGTAAGTATAAAGGCCCAACTATAATGTGCATAAGCTAGCTTTAGCTTATGTCAAAAATCCAACGAAAAGCCTGTCAAATGCTTAGGTAACTTATTAAAGAAATTTATGTGGCTACAATGTGCTTACATAAATTTAGTAACTTATTTGCCACAGTTGCACATTTATGTTTATTTCGTACTTTTGCCAAAAATAATTTCTATATAAATCAACAAAATTTTAAAACTAAAAGCCTTTAAAGAAAATATTTTATATATTTAATAACATTCACAAACACATTTACATATTTTGGTTAATGTTCTAAGAAAAAGTAAAAAAAAAATTATTACAAGTTATTTTCTGTTTCGTGTTTGTGGCCAACCGTACTAAAAAATGCAACGATGTTCATCGCTTATATCGTATACATATGTGTGTATAAATACAAATTTAATTTAAATATATTATATTTGTAAAAAATTGGCCATAAAGAAAAATGTTGTTTTTTCTACATTTTCTATTGAATTAAAAACTAAAAATATAACAATTTAGGTCTCAAATAAAATTTTTCTTTATCGATGTATAACACAAAGCAAAATCAGCTGTTTCCGTACGGAAAGTGCGATAAATTTCGTACCTTGCATAAAGAAATTAAATTTAACGAAACTTGACGAAAAGTTATCTTATGTACATTATAGTTTACCACATATGATTTAATGTATTTGCACAGTTGTATAAGCTTGCTTAAGTTGTTTTATGCACATTATAGTTGGGCCTTAAGCTTTTATATAAAGAAAGTTGGTTCTGAAACGATTAAGTTCTGCGGTCGTAATCATGTTGGAAGAAAAGAAAATAAATTAAAAATGCATGTTTTTTTAAACAACGAAACTTCTTCTGTTTGTGTATCCAGAATAAAAAAATCTCTGTAAGATAAGCAGCTGTTTTAAAGCTAATTTACCGCATATAACAGAAAGCGAAGGTTGTTATCACTACCCAACTTTAGCAAAAATACATGAAAATAATTGGAATGATTTTCTTACAACTTTTTACGATTAAAGATATTTTTACAATTTTGGATTTTTATGTTTTGGCATTATTCGCACCACACAATACTGCTAGTCGTTAGAGTAACTTTATTTCTGCCGATTTACTCTTGGACGGCTACTATAAGAACCTGTCTTTTAATGGCTAATCTCATTGTGGACGACTGACAAAGTTTCTTTCTTCATATTTTCATTAAATGCCAGAAAATGCTTTTACACCCTCCTTCCGCAATATTTTTTCATTCTTAATAGCAAAACAATGTTTGTTGTTGAAAACAAAAGAGGGGAGAAATATGTAATCGCAAATGTGAAGCATATCATGTAATAAAACGCATACACAAGTGAAATGGTGGGGTTCCTAAGTGCTACTTTTGGAAAACATGATTGCAATCTTTTTAACTGTTCTCAGTTAAGCAAAAAAATTAGTCAAATTTAAAAGTAATTTTTACAAAGAAAGAAATTTCCTCTTTCGGAGAATTTTTGCACTTGTAAAGCAGATGTTTCCTTTTAAGCATTTTAAAGTCATCGGAAATAACCTTATCGTAAATTTAAAGCTTGTTTTTTTTTTTTTGTTTATTCTTTTTACTACACGTGTCGTTTACGGAGTATGTTCAACATCAATTTATTTATGTAGATATGTAAGGAATAGTGCACTGCAGTGGTAATTTCTTTACTCATTCTGTCATTGCCAGGCGATTTAAATACTTTTCTCATATGTGAAAAAGTTACGTGATGTATGTATGTATGTAGAAAGCATAGAATGCTTTGTCTTTGTTTTCATCTGTTTATCTGTCTGTCTGTAGGTCGCAATTTATATGCGATTTATATATGGAATTTATATTCGACATTTCCACAAATGCAAGCAGTGGCTGGTGTCTTTAGAGCGGCCTGTAATCGTAGTTATTTCTGGACATGATTATGTGTCTACCACCATCCTTAATGAAATCACAATTAAATTGCAACGAGAAAGAAATATTTTAATGAACATTTTTGAAGCCGTCTATTTACAGTTAAAACATTCTATGAAACAGAGATCGCCAACATTTTAGAAGGGCCAAAAATATTAAAATAATTTTTTTTTTAATATTGCTATATATTGATGGCTCTTTACTATGACACATGGTGAAACTATATATCATTGAAAATAGGGTAGCACTAAGACTTATGTTCAGCCAAGGCTATAGTTGTTTGGTCATACTACAAACACCACAGGTGGCCTATTTTCCTAAATTATCTCAAGTTAAGTTAGCAAGTGCATATCCATCCCTGTTAGCATATATATGGTAGTTCCAGGCCTAGCAATCTTAAGCGCTAAATTTAAAAGACTTCAAATAAATTTCAGCTATCTGTCTATAACTGTTCAAAAGTCTGGCCAAAAATATCAAAATAAATGAACTCAGCCTCCTGTTGTCATGATGGTAAGCATGTTGACTACAAATTTGGTTGGCTAGGGTTCAACCCCTGCGGCAATCAAGACATAAAAAATGTTTTTTCCGTTTAATAGTATATATACATATTCACAATTTACATTACAGCACGCAGCCTCCTTCGTTGGTATTTCGTCAAAGCACATTCGCCAGCGAAGTAAGATAAGTAATAAAATGGCTATTTGCTTCATAATCAATTGCCTAATCAACAACATGAAGCGGTCAGTGTTGAATTAAAAATGAAGCATTTTCTTCTCTATAGTTCTCCTTTCACCACCTATTTTATCTCTCCTCTATCCCTTTTCTTAAAGAATGTAGCACGGTAACAAAAATAACTAGCCTGAAGTACTAGTCTTTAGAAAAAAAATTTAATGTAAAATTTGAATTTTTTGTTATAATAACGATCATAGTACCCGATCTTCTGTTAAATTTTTGCCTATAATGGTTCTAAAGATAGGCCCATATATGTCAATTTACGTCACCTACGGGAAAACCCTTTAACTATTAGATTTATTATACCCTTTACAACAGGTGGCAAAAGGGTATATCTAAATTTACCATTCCTTGTGTTATTTCTACAATATCCATTCGGACCCCATAATGTATATATATGCTGAGTTCTTATACATAGCAAAGTCGACTGATCGATGTCCGTGTGAGCATCAGACCGTCTGTCCATCCGTGTTCCGGTTATATTCAGCCTCGCCAAGGCACTCGAAAATCTGGAGAAAACTTAAATACACTAATCGATCAGGCATAGTTTAAAAAATTTTGCTATTGAAAATCAGCAAGATCGGTCCATGACCTTCGAGGCAGCAGGCAAAACACCACGCCTGCCTCTAATTTTTCGATATTATTTGGAACAATGAAGTAACTCCTATCAAAAAAAAAAAATCAAATATATGGGGCGATAGAGAATTTAAAAATAAGAAAAAAATATTAAGTGAAAAAATTGGCGCTCGACATATTTTCCGAGTTATGGGCCTCTGAAATTTTCATAGAAAAGTACGATTGTACACCACAGTTTTTAAGATATCAATAGGGGTATCATTTAAAAGCTTTTGAAGAGATCTTTCAGGAAATACTGAAATTTTTTAAAAATGCTCAACCCATTAAGAGCCGATGACATTTTTATATAAAATTATATGTTGTACTTATTTTTTTTTTTTTTGTCTTCTATATTTATATTTTTGATTGGAGTTAGTTCAGTAAACTAGATTCAAATATATGGTGAAGGGTATATAAGATTCGGCAATATAGCTCTTTTAATTGTTTTTGTATTACTCTGTGCTATTGGGACCCTTAATGAGTGAAGTTTTTTTATTTTAAGGTGGCGCCCTTCACGGTTCATAATTCTTGTATGTTGTACGGAAGCACCCTTTAATTTTTAAAATTATGTACTGTTTTTAAATAGAACATAAATTTTTAAGTAGAAAAAAAATTTTAAAATCGGTTTAGAAATGACTGAGTTCTGCAGTCGCAAACATAAAAAGCAGCATATAGACGCTTTGATAAGCTTCTTCTTTTTTTAAGTCGGTTAATGAACGCGTTTTAATTCATTATTATTAATTTATCCAATAGTTGTCACGGGTCCCCAAAAAATCATTTAAATAAAATTGAAGGAGTAGTATTTATATTTACTCCGATACTCTTAGTCTACAATTTTTAAACGTGTAAAATTTATTACAGAGTTTTCTTTTCATGGACATTAAAACACGCACCTCGCCTAATTTGAAATTTAAATGCAACTAAATAAAAGATTTATTTTCCTTCCTTGTATTATATGTATATGGTTTTTATTTACTTAAATTATTTTCTACTTGCAGTCGTATTTAATAAAAAGTTTAAGAATCCATTCTTTTTATAAAAACGGACATGCTTGTGCAAAATTTTCTTGTAATTACAAAAATACTACACTCCTGCTATGACACGTACTCGTAAATGGCTGTGAAAAAAACGCAACTGTAATTAACAGTTATATCCTGTCTATATGTTTGTACATGTGTACAAATGACTGACAGGCTGGCTGTTGTTTATTAAAAGATGTAAAAAATGCATTTTATAAGACATGCCACGATACTTGGTATTTTTACTGTAGCAATTCGTTGTCACAGTCACACTAACAATCATCATGATCATCAGCGTTAAAATAACATGTAATTACAACGCAACGAGACAGCAATACACTGCCTTAATAAATAAATATTTTTGCAAGAATACCAAGACAATATTTGGAAATAAAGGAAATAATATTTGTGAATGAAATAAAGTTTTCTTTTTATTATTATCTGGAAAAATGTTGTAGTTTTTGTAGGTTCAAGGAATTGAAAAAAAATTAAATTAAATTCAGGTGAATTAAATTAAATAGATTAAAAAGAATTTTTAAACATTGTTTGACTTAAGAATATAGACGTCAATATATTCAATTTTTTATTTGCAGATTTAGGGAACTGTGTCTCTAGATTTACCTAACTGCTTTTGCTCATTTTTTAAGAAGAATTTTATAGATAAAAAAAACTAAGATAATATAATATTTTTTTTTATAATATTAATATTTTAAAATAATATTATTACATTTAATAAATGTGTGTAAAGATAAATACATCAAGTTAAATACGTTTTTTTAAAAATTAGCATGCGATAAATTTTTTCTCCCATACATACAGTACAATTTGTATAGTTAATTCCGGACTTTTTTAACAAATACGATTACAGCTACAAAACCCTACGATCTCGGAGAATCAAACCTATTGGAAAATCAAGGGCACATATAGAGCTATTGAACTGTAAACACAGTTTATTCAAATTGAATTTGAGACATTTTTTATAAGATGCGGAAAATTGACTTAGTGCAATTTTCTCATATACGATGAGTTCTGCGAGGGATTTTGTCAATGTGGCCAGACCCTTCGATCTCGCAGTATTAGACCTATTGGAAAATCAAGATTACATATAGAGCTATTAATCTGTAAACACAATTTATTCAAATTGAATTTGAGAAATAGCTCTATATTTGCCCTTGATTTCCCAATAGGTTTGATTCTCCGAGATCGTAGGGTTTTGTAGCTGTAATCGTATTTGTTAAAAAAGTCCGGAATTTACTATACAAATTGTATTGTATGTATGGGAGAAAAAATTTATCGCATGCTACATTTTTTAAAAACGTATTTAACTTGAAGTATTTATCTTCACATACATATTTAATAATAATATCTTTGCATTGTAAACATAATTTTGTTTATATTTTGCAATGTAATTTTTCTGGTCGACAACAACCAAGAACTACCAAAACTCCCCTTTTTTATTAAATGTAATTTTGTCAATTAACAGGTGCACCAACATCCAACAACTAAATTTCTCAACAAAGTTAAAGTTGGACATGTCAAAAGCGACATGTTACTGTATCTTGAAAACAAGAGCTAATTGTTACCTTATTCTAGTTGTCGGTGTAGTCACATATCAATGTTGATATGTGTCTTACCATCCACCGTATCGAAACCCTAAGAGTGGTCTAAAAGCAGATATAACTTTTCTAAATAACATAACAAAATTCGGAAAATGTATCTGAAAATGATAAGTGTAGAAATCTTAAATAGTGATTTATTGTCAAAAACACAGAAAAAAATTTTGCATCTATTAAAATTTTAATTGCTTCAATTAATTATTTAATTAGAAAATTTAGTATTTACAATTAATTTTATAATTACGACAATTAAAAATTTAATTAAATATTTCAAACGCGACAAAAATCGTTTATTAATAATTTTTATTTGGGCACCTTCGCCAAAATTTGTTGTAATCTTGCTATTCGATTACACAGTGTAATTTACCTACGATCTACCTTCAAGCAAGAAGCATTGAAATTTTCCATAACCAAAACAAACCTAAGTGACCTTACCACTTCGACTTGTACCTTATTACACAATTTATTTTTAATTTTAACAGCTTTTGCATTTTAATAATTTTTAGCCTTTTATGCCGCTTTTGCTTAACGCCAACTATAGCCAAACGTTTGACACCTATAAATCATGACAAATTTTATATTTTTACACTTTGCTTTTAATAGTTTTTATGACGCAGAAACAAATTTTAATAATTTGTATACAAACATTGTTTATAATTGTCCAACTTACCTAATTCCACATATAATTTTGGTCTTACATTCTCCTGCCAGGCACTTAAATTTCCAATCACGAATAGTGTCAATATAAGGAAGACTTTTATACAACAATTTGTACATGATGTACGTAGATGATGAGTGGCCATTTTAATATGGGAAAAATTTAACATTTTATTCTGTTTCTCTCTCTCTCTTTCTCTTTGTCACGGACACGCTTTTTTTTAATGTTAATTGTTAGTTTATTTTCGTTTTAATACTGGCTTAAATGAAATTAAATGTTAACAAAAGAAGAATATACTTCCGCAGCTGATTTAACTTTTTTTCCGACTTGCTGGTTATTACTCTTTTACATATATATTATTTTAAATGGTATTTTCAATTTTAGCCAGCCATACTCTTTACAAAAAATAATTGTGACTATTAGAGAATCAAAAATATAAAGAGATTTAAATTTGTTGATAGAAATCAATTGACAACTTTGCGAGTTAAATGATGTATGATGTTAGAAAGGCGCCATCACTTTAAAGCACTGTAAAGAAAACGTCATTGAGAATCTGGAAAGAAAAAAATAAAAAAATATGCATTAATTTTATGTGTCAACAAGCTATTCGCGGGTCGCTTCGCTACCCCAATGAGAATAATCGTACCACGATCACTCTTTCAAACAAGTTTTTTTTTTATTAATATGAGAGTTATAAAAAATTTTCTTCTGCCTATTAGACCTTATAATCAGGCTTAGTTATCTTTTAATTTCTTAATTGGTTTTTGTTTTAATCGAATCCGCGTATTTTTTCTCTCCCCTACTTACCCCTCTTGTTCCTTATTTTTTAAATAAGCATAACCTCTTAGAACTTTTAAATAAATAAATATCTATCTCTGTTTTAAGCCGGTGACCGCTTTAGTCATAACTTATAGCGCGTTGACTTTAGATAAACCATCTACACGACCATACGAACAAAGCCTATAAATTTAATTTAATTCGGTTTGACCGTTCGTGAGTTATAAAATCACAATACACTTGCAATAATTTTTTACACATCCCAAAATTTATTTTCTTTTTTACTTGTTGCAAAGCTTTTTAAAACTACGAACATACTTCCGTATCGGGCAGAAAGTAAAGCGCTACTTAATAACCCACTTCGTAATTAGAAGGAGGTTATAAATTCTTCTTGATGTCGCTTTTTATTCTTTAAAAAATTAACGCGCTAATTATTCTGAAAAAAATCATTAAAACCACCGATATTGATTATTAGCTCTTCAGGAAACTACTCACAAAAATTTTTATGCTTCTGCTCGCAAAACTCACTCATTTCTGAACCGATTTTGAACAGTATTTCTTTATTTGAAAAGTTATAATTAGAGATTGGTCTCTTTTTAAAAATTAAAGGGTGTCCCCCATACAACATACATGCTTTTAAGAGTATTATGAGCCTTAAGCGGCACCACTTTAAAATTGAAAAAACTCTGCATCACTATAGATACCTTAATCAAAAAGTAATACAAAAATAGTTCTAAAAATAAAAGGGTGTCGCCATAGGAGACATAAATTGACATGTATAGGCCTATCATTTGAACCGTTATACATATACGCTTGAAAATTTAACAGAACGTCGATACCTATGAGCGTTTTAAAAACAAGTGTACGTATTTAAAATTATAAAATAAAGGGTGCGCCAATGGTTCATTTAATTTAATGTATATGACCAGAACTTCAGAGCAGTTGTAGGTACACGGTTAAAATTTACTAAGAACCTGTTGTTCTAAGTCTGCTATTACAGCAAGTTTAAAATTTGGATATGAAAATTAAAGGGTGTCCCAATATTTGATGTAATTTGACATATGTTAGCAAACTTTAAGACCGTTATATACAAACAATTGAAAATAAGAATTTGCGTCCACTATTTTGTCTGGCATTATAAGAAGTATAAATGTTTAAATTTTTTAATTGAAGGGTGTACCAATAGTTAATGTAATTTGTTGTATATGGCCAAACTGTAAAACAATTTTAGACAGACGGATTAAATTTACTCAGACCTATATTGCTTAGTCCGCTATAGCAACTAGTATTAAATTTTGATTTGCAAATTAAAGGTTTGCCAAGCTTTTAAAAAAACAATAACTAATTTTTTCAAATAATTTGAAAATCTTGCATTCAATAGGTTCCCTTGGATGCTATAATGAAGATATTAACTGCATTTTCAATACTAACAACAAATACATATCACCACAATCACTTTTACTCTAACGAATAGCATTCATCAAACATTTTTATAAACGATGATGTAGATTATAAGATACATGCCAAATAATTGTTGTTGTTTTCATATTTTTCCTAATTCGATTAATTTGCTTCAAAGTGTAAAAAAAATTTTTTAACCTCATATTTGATCCTTGCCTTCCTGTTTCTATCGTCAGTTTCCATTCACCCATAGAAACAATTCTTTAATAAACTTTTAATTGTAATAACAACAATTTTAATCAATTTTTTAAATATTTTAGCTTGACAGTTAGCGTGTATTACAAAGTCACACAACGTATGTGTGTTTGTGTGCGTGTGTTAATGTAAAATTTCTTATGTTTGGCAAACATTCAAATTCATCCTCAATCAAATTCAACCGCAACCTTTTAAAAAACCCAACACCACATCAAGAAGAAATGAAGAAAAAAAGTAACTTTTAAGAACCTAATTATACGCTGTAAATATAATTTGATTGCTGTTGTTTAAAATAACTTAATTTATGCTGCAATATTCGTCAAAAGAATAAAATAAAATCAAACAATTTACAAAAACAAAATAGAAAGAAAAAACTTGACATGTTTGTGAAGAAAGAAAAACCAAAAGGCAAAGGGATCAGCAGGCCCCGTTTATTACAACTGCATTGCGTGTAAAAACTTAACTAAACGAAAGAAATAAAGTAGAAAAAAATAAAAAACACACAGCCAGAAAAGAAACTTTAATTCTTAATAAAAACTTTGATTTCTAAGGGTTTAATAGCAGCAACAAAAATAGAAAATTATACGACACATTTTAGCAGTCTAAGGGTATTTTTTTTTTTTGTTTTTTTGCCAACTTTTTGTTCTTTTGTACAGTTGTACACTTAATTAGGAAGAAATAAACAAGTTAATGAATCTCTTTTTAAACAACGTGCAATATTCGTTATTTAAAACAACAATGTTTGTTGATTTGTTTTAAACAAAATGAACTTTAAATATCAAAGAATTAAAAAACGTGTTACTTGTTTAATTATTATTTATTTTTTAACGTCCTATTTTTAATCTTAGCACGATATACTCATTTCTAAGAGTACTTTAAATTTGGGTCATTTCTGTCGAGCTATTATTGTACTTGCACTTCAAAAAAGGAATATGAACAAATTCTTTCAAAAATTGAGTTCTATATCTCGAAGCTTTCAAAAACCAAAGTTTCATATATCTCAAATTTTATATATTCACTTTTGATTAATATTTTAAAATATTTAAATATTTTATTTTCGAAATTTAACGACATTGTATGGTTTTTTTAAAACTTTAAACCTGACCCCAATTGGCTCAATCATAATTGTTTTTACTTTTGATTCCGGAAGAACCTAGATAAAAAATCCTTTTAAAATTTTCCAAAAATTAAATATTGTTTAAATTAAACAACGGTAATTTTTTTATATTAGTTAGTTTTTATAATATTAGTTTTTTTCCCGCTATTTTCTATTTCACTACCGCTCACTCAGCTTTTCAGGAAACTTCTCACAAACATTTTAAATAAACTAGAGTGTTGTCCAAACAATAAACTAAAGACAAAAATCAAAGTTAGAGCAAAAAAACAACAATAATTAACTTTAATTATATTTTTTTTATCCACTGTATACGGCTGACTTTTTTTCGGCTCATTTATACAGTTAAAATACGATGAAAAATAAAATTGAAACGACAAACACTACGATAATTTATTCATAGTAGGGACTGCTTACAAATTTTAAATTAAATTAAACAACTGGAATTAATTAATTAAATATTTATCATTTTAATATCATTTTCCTAAATTTTGACAATCTAACCGAATTCCTTAAGAATTTAAGGATTTGTCCGTATGTTCATGTAGATGGTTCGTGAGTTATGACTAAAACGGGCAGTTACTACTGCACCGATTATACAAAAACATTTAAAACAGAGAAGAATCGATTTTACGAAAAGTAGTTTCAATAATATTTAAAAAATAAATAAGTTAAGCGACTGAACCGATTTTAATAAAATTAAAAACACTGACAGATATTCGTTCTCTTGGTACAATAGGAATCGTCGGCAAATCGTTGTAAATAAAATTAAAAACATAGATAGGTCATCATCTATATATTTTCCCAAGGCTATGAGCTAGCTTAATGAAATAGGGGAAGGGAATGAAAAAGGATAAATTATTTTATGTCTATTTGTAAAATTATTTTGAGAATTTTTATAATATTATTTATTATATTATGCTAATATCCCATACAATTTTTAAATAAAAATGCAATATATTTGTTGGTTTGGAATAGAAGGTATCTATCTATTCGCCGGTTGCTAAAGCCAGCTCATCAGAAAACCTTTATCCAAATTTTCAGAAAAGCCAAAAACATTTTCTTTAAGTATAAAAGCATCAAAAACAACATAAGAGTTATTTTAGAAGCCAATAATTAAACCAACAAATGTTGTTGTTATGTAGGGAATAGGATAGTGGAGTGAGGAAGAAATTCGTCCTCTTGTCCGTAAATTTAAATTAACCGCTCTTAACAAAAGCATCTGTATAACAGATATTTCAAATATAGATATCTCCTAATCTATAAGATGCAAATTGTTTTTAATGGCTTTCTCATGTGTTTGGAATAGAGCCCCGTAGCAAACAACGCTATTATATATTATACAATGCTTAGAAACGCCCTCAAATTAGACCAAGGCAACACCGGGTACAATAATAATAAGTATAAATATAAATAACAAAAACTTTTTTAATTAAACAATCAGAAATGTGTCAGTTGTAAATAAAGTGAAATAAAGACAAGAGAGAAATTCTAATGGTAAAACCTTAGATAAATACAAAATAAAGATAAAACAAACAAAAACAAATCAAAAGAATTACAATACAAGTCTTTGCACTGGCAACATAGTTATAAAGAAATTTACACAAAAAAAAACTTTGTTAGACCTGCATGCATAAATACACATTCATACATTCATACTTAACTTGCAGAGATATTGTGTAGCATGTGTCATAATGTTAAATTTGCAAGTATTTGAATAAAATAAAAGAAGACACAAGTAGAACAGTTGTTTCAAAGTATTTTTAAGTTTCTTTTCCAGTAGAAAATTACCTTTAAGCTTTTTAGTACCTCTATGCTCATTATAATTATTTCGTCAGTATGATTGCTCAAGCTCATGCCTTTTAATACTCGAAAGCAATGCTTTGATAAAGTGCTAGGTCGAAGCTTACTGTATCAATTTAACATTTAATTGAAATTCTCATATTGAACACATGCAAACATTTTTAACTCACACAGTGGTAGATGTTTTGACTTACCAGAATAAAATTAAAATATGGCAACCCTTAACATGGTGGATTTTCTCTTTGAAATGAAACAGACCCTAAATTAAATTTTTTCAGATCGTGGCAAAACATTTTTTGTAGTTTATTTATACTCCGGGTTAATCCTTCGTAAGCTCTATACAAACAGGCGATAACTATCTTCCTTTCTCATTGCAATTCCGTGCATTAAACCGAACCCTAAACCCGAATGTTGAATTTGTCCTACATATGACCCTACGGCATATGCCGAAAGAGGTCTAGAATAATTTTGCTGTTGCTTGAGATGTTCCAGAACTATTGTTAAATTGAGTTTCTTGTTTGCAACGGATCGAAAATGACCTCTCATAATAATATGATCCGGCTGGGTATTGATCGCGTCTTAAACCGACTCTCATGAATGTTGATACGTGCCGCCCGGTATTAGGTATCGTCTTCTTTTGTATATGAATTTTACACACTACTGAGACGCTTTCATAGATTTTTTCTTACATGTCTTGCAGAAGTGTCTCACTCTATTAGATAATGGTTCACTATTTTGAAATTCTTTGAGCGTCACTTTTTCGCTTCACTATGTCCATGTTTTTGGTCATGTTAACCCTGTCCATTATGCTGTAAAATTGAAATTTTGATAATTCAGAAGCTTCTCCAATTTGTTTTCATTAACTTTCGGTGTTCCCAGTAGCGGTGACTAACCGATTTACACGTAGCTACTAAGATTCCTTATGGAATTTGAGGACCACACTTACACAATATCTTGCAATTTGCACTGATTTAGGCGAAGAATAGAAAAAGCCTATCAAAAACGTAACTAACTACAAGCGTCGTTGGCAAAAACGTTTAATTCCGTAACGCCTTCATCTGAGTAGAAACGAGAATCATAGAAAATATACATTTCATTAACTGTTATGTATCGCCTAATAAATTCCTAAGCGTTGGAAAACTAAAGCTTTTAAGCAGCTCATCAATTTCCTACACTTCTTTATTCTTCTTCTTTTTTTTATCGAATCTTACATAAATTTCGACACAAATTTTGTTGGAACACTTTTGCTTCATGGAATTTATTGTGGAACAAAGACTTAGTTACCATTTTATGTTTATACCAGCTTGTTGAACCCGGCATTGCATGAGTTTAATTTTGGGACCTTTCTAGGCACTTTATCATAAAGCCTTGTTTGCTATTAGGCTCTACCCCCAACACTTGAGAAATCTATGAAATCAGTGTGGATCTTATATATCAACATATATATCTTTTAAATATCTTTAGAATCTGATTTTGTTAACACATTATTGACGGGTCACGAGTTAACTCGTGTTTTTATGGCTGAACGTTGCTAACCGGCCACGAGTAAATTCGTGATGCGCTTTTTTTCGCATCGCTGTTGTGTTCTCTGTTGGCGACCGACCATATAGTGCAATTCTTAGTCAGTATAACACAAACCGTTTCTCTCGTTTATAAGACCCGCCAAATCTTTTGTTGTATAAAATATTTAATAATTAAAAAAATTTTTTAATTTTATTTTTATTGTTTTACTTCCACATTCAATTACGAAATAATAGCCGGTGACATGAGATAAATTTTCAGTAAAATTGCCGGTCAATAATGTATTAAGATCGATTGAGATTCATAAATTGCGCATTTATCCTCTTCCCCACTCCCTGTTTCTCCCATTCAGTTTTTTTCAAAACAAATATAGAAGTAGAATTACTTTTTACATAAATATCTAAAAATGTTAAAAATTTAATTGTAATTGGTGCGAACGTTAATGCCCGTTTTCCCATTTTTCTCTTATCTAGGGCCCAGCTCTAGAAACAGATGTTAATGAGGTCTTTTCTGCGTTACGAATTTCATTAAAACAGATGAAGACGCATACACGTGGCTGCCTCCCATTTTTCTTTCCTCCTGTTCTGCTATTTCAACAGATAAATATTATTCACCTTTTAAGTCTTCTCTGGACTTCCACCAATAATTCAGCACCCAAATTAGCCAAATCGGTACGGCCGTTCTCGAGTTTTAACGAAACTATCGAATAGCAATTTATTTTAATTTCCCTTCACTATCCATTTTCGACCCCACAAAGTGTATATACATATTCTTAGTTTTAGCGATGTCAAGTGAATGATGTCCGTCTGCCCGTCTACCCGTCTGTGTTCGGGTTGAAATCAACTTTGCCAAGGCAATAGATGAGCTAGCGAATATCTAAATACGCCAATCGATCAGATATAGTTTCAACAAAATTTTGCTATTAAAAATCAGCGAGATCAGTCTAAGTCCTTCGAAGCAGCGGGCAAAACACCACGCCTGCCTCTTTTTTTGCCATATCTTTTTTTTCAACTCTCATCTTTAGATAGTTGTCTTTGTAATTTTTTCAACTCTTACAATTAATTTAGGACAACAACCTTAAGCAAAACTTACAATTTTCGCTGCTTGTTTTGAACAGAAAAACTTAATAGTGAGAAAAAAATGTTTGACAGTATTTTGAAAGGTCTGTCCGATTTATTAATGTTTTCAAAAAATTTCATAAAATAATAATTTCTGTACAATCAGTGTTGCATTTTGACTTGTATCTTTCTTGTCTGACAGTGTGGCCAAAAAACATACTTCTGGTGGTGATTTTTTTTAAAGAAAGACACAATTTCATTTGTGATTGAATCGTAAGATTGTACAGAATAGTCAGTCGTGGCCTATAGCTAATATATAGAAATTTAAAGTATTACATTAAAAATACGGAACAATAAAGGGTAAAACGGGAAAAATTATTTAATGATACAAAAGTGCGTTGTTTATGAGAATAAAAAGCGCTATGGTAGCTTTTCTTTTTGAAAAGGTGCTAAATAGACAAATTTTGCGACAGCGATAATTAAGAAGACCTAAAGATAGCTCGAAAAGAGCTAAATTGGCATCACTGGAGCTATTAGTTGAAGATTTCTCAAAAAGTGGGATAACGTGGAAAATTTCTATCATGATTTCGATTTTAGTTAATTTTCATCGTAAAGGAAAACAAGATTCATTACAGTATAAATGACTAACCTAGAATCAAGCACTCCTTTATTTTTCTCCTTTCTAACGAATTACGAAAATCTCGACTCAAGTTTTATTGGGAGACTTTTACTTTAATGGGTTTTATTGCAACAAAAATACTTAGTTAACGTTTTATATTTATATTTGTTTTTTTTTTTTTTTTTAATTTTAAGAAATTTTTGGATAATACATTTTTTTCTTATTTTTGGGATGTACCAATTTCTGTTTTCGTATTTCAGTTTTCCCATAAATTGAAAGTATTATAGTTAAATTTCTCAATTTTAGTTTTAGTATACTTTCAGGATTGACTACTTATTCAGGTGCACAAGCTTATATGTGTTAATATGAAGGTTTTAATAATTGTTAAATAAATATATGTAAGTGTGTTTACTTGCTATGTGTGTGTGTGTGTGCAACACAAAGTTGAAATGTTTGCATAGCAAAAGCTCACTTTCAATCACTTACAGGCACAAATGTACGAAAAGTTGTTATAAGTTTTTGTGTGCAGCAACTCAAATGAATTAAAAGAAAAATTTTAAATTGTTGCAATTTCCTCTGCTCCTAATACGATATCAACCATGTTTACAAAATCCACACACCCACAAGTAAATGTATTTCAACCGTCTATATGCCTGTGTGTTTGCTTAGCTATGTGAGTGTATTTGAATGTTGTTACTTTCTTTTTGTTAAAAAGATGTCAGAAAACTCATTACACGTTTTTAGCACAGTTTGTTCTCTCGAGTTATTTTTGTTCGTTTTTCTTTCACACATTTATTTGTATTTAAGTCATTTTGTTGCAGCTGAGTTGAGTTTTAGTTCACCTTTCTTTCTTTTTTTGCTTCTAAGTTTTGCATGATTATTTTTGTTTTATTTGTTGTGCAACTATTGTTTGTTTTTATAGGCGAAGGCCATTTAACAAAAGGCTATTTACCTTTTAGTGCCTTTAGTTTAACTAACATTTTCCAAGTATTTATTCGTTATAGCTGCTGCTAGAGAGATACAGCTGCTGTGTCTGTAGAAAAGCAAACAAGTGTCCTACTTTTTTACTGTTTTTTCTGCTAGAGTACATGAGCTGTGGGTGGCAAGTAGATACAATTTGAATCCTTTGCATCTTCTTTTTGTATTTATTACCACTATCATACTTTGCATGTATTCTAATATACCACTAGCTGCAAAATATGGATTTAAAGATGGCTAATATGTTGTTTGAGAAGGTGGTTGTGTTTTGAGTGTAACAAAAAAATATCCTTTAAGCCTTAAGCTTCATAGCATTTTGGCCGCATCAAGTTATAGAATATCTCTCATATGGTCTTGCGTTGAAAATGACTTCATACAACAATCTTTTTGCTCAATAAATTGTTACGTTTTTCTCTTTTTAGACAAATGTTCGAATTCTATTGATTGCAACTACCACTGTGGCACATTTTAAATTGTCTATTTCTTACTCTGTGGCTCTATCTGACTATACTTCTTCATACTACGATCTCGTATTTACTAAACGGCGAAACACAAACTACTCGATGCCTTGTTTAGTAACCTAAACCGTTCACAGACCACTCCACTACGCCTTTCATCCAACCCAGTCATCCCCTTTAATCAAATGGCTTAACATACGAGGGCTGCTATATATATTTCTGGCCTGGCAACACTGAGTGCTGCGAAGTGCAATCTGACATTTCCATTGGAAATTTTGTCATTTTTAAGCATAATCGTACTCAAAACGTTTTGACGTACGACCATTATTTGTGTTGTTTACAGTGACTTGAAAAAATGAATATAGAAAAAAATGGAATTAACTCGTGAACATTTTCGTGCCATCATTTTTCACAACTTTCGACGTGGACTATCACGACAAGAGTGCGTTGATGAACTTAAATCTTTGTATGGCGATGAAGCACCATCCTATAGCACTGTGAAAAATTGGTATAACGAATTTAATCGTGGCCGAAGCTCGCTCAAAGACAAATTCCGTGAAGGTCGTCCAAAAACTGCTGTTGTGCCAGAGAACATTGATGCCGTGCGTGAACTCATAATGCAAGATCGCCATCCGACATACCGAGAGGTAGAAACATCCTTGGACATTTCTTCCACCAGCATACATTCGATACTGCATGAACACCTGGTCGTAAAATAGGTTTGTTCTCGTTGGATCCCGCACAATTTGAAAGTCGTTTATAAGATCGTCACAGGTGACGAATCATGGATATATGCGTATGAGCCCAAAACGAAACAACAATCGACCGTGTGGGTCTTCAAAGACGAGCAAAATCCAACGAAAGTTGTTCGTGGAAGAAGCACTTCGAAGCAAATGGTCGCCTGTTTCTTCGGCAAAACTGGTCATGTGGCGACTATTCCGCTTGAGCAACGTAGGACGGTCACTTCTGGGTGGTACACTACAATTTTTTTGACTGAAGTCATCGGAGAAATTCGAAAAACCAACAAGAGAAGACGAATCATTGTTCACCATGACGATGCGAGCTCTCACACATCGGCTCAAAACAGAGCGTTTTTGACCGGCCAAAACGTCGAATTAATGGGTCATCCACCGTACAGCCCTGACTTGGCACCTAATGACTTCTTCTTGTTTCCGCACATCAAGAAAAAAATGCGTGGTCAACGATTTTCGTCGCCAGAAGAAGCTGTTGAAGTGTTCAAAAACAATGTTTTAGAGGTGTCTCAATCGGAGTGGAAAAAGTGCTTCGACAACTGGTTTGAGCGCATGCAAAAGTGTATAAATCATACTGGAGAATACTTTGAAAAACAATAAATATTCTCATTTTCACTATTAGGCCAGAAATATATAGAGCAGCCCTCGTACATCTGCCGCACAATGCTGTTAGTTTTTTGTTTTATTATAAACAGCGCTTGGTTACGGAATCTGCTCCAATAGCCTAGGACTAAGACTCTCCCTTAGACTTCCTGACTATTGCAGTGTCTTTCAAGCCGAGGTAATGGCCATTTAGAAAACATCCGAAATAGCGCTTAGGGACGATCTTTCTGGCCTTGCCATTCGGATATTTTCGGACAGTCAGGCGGCAATCAGGGCGCTTGCTGGTGCATACAGTACATCTAAGCTAGTCCTGAGTTGTCGCTCACTACTGAACACTCTATCGGAGCGATCACAGATTGGCCTGTTTTAGGTCCCTGGTCACAGGGATATCCAGGGTAACTGTGAGGCCGATGATCTTGCTAAACGGGGCACATTGCATCCTAACGTCTCCTCGCTACCAGACGTTGGAATTCCTCTGTCAACGGTGAAAATGACCATAAAGAACCACAACCTCAATTTGGGTCGCAAATTATGAGTAGAGGAAAGTTCCTGTTGTGTCTCCAGATAACTGTGGACTACACTGGACCTCAAGGGGATCAGGTGGCTGCTCAGACTGGACAGAAAAACCATAAGTATCACGGTCTCAGTGCCTACTGGTCACTGTCTAATCGGCAGGCATGCTGAAAGACTCGGTCTGCCCTCTAATGATTTCTGTCGCAGCTGTGGCTCGGAGGATAAGGAAGAGACCGTACTGCACCTCCTGTGCCATTGCCCATCCCTGCCTCGAAGAAGACTAAGAATTCTGGGCTCTCCTTTCTTTGGAACTCTTACGGAGCTATCATCTCACTCTATAGGGGACATAGCGAAGTACATCCGGGAATCTTCATGGTTCTCAGCTGGGTAAGGGGAGTCGCTCCGCCTTCCTTGTGGTATCACAACGGGCCATTCGATTGTGCTCAAGTGTGCTTCGTCGCGAGAGGCTGCCACTTCCAACTAACTAACTATAAACAGCGCTTTGACAACTATCTGCCACTGTAGTATTAAATTAGAAGTTTCACTAAATAATCTGCCATAGCTTCACACAATAGTTGTCTTTTCCTTTCCGAGAGCTGTGTATAATTGCTTCTGAATTTTTAATTGCCTTCAAAAAGTATTATTTTTCCTTTGTACGTATGTCCGAAGGTGGGCTCGAACAAGTGATCTTCTGTTTTACAGCACACACCTCTATCAACGCAGAAGTTGCTCAACATTTGTTAGCTAATTGTCGTTACATTCTATACACACCATTGGAGGAAGTAACTTATTCACCACGCTCATACGGAGAACAGCAACAGCAAAATTTTCATAACAATATTTCTTCTTAGCTAATTTCAAGGGTACTCTTTAGGTGCAGTGGCACAACACGATACATCTGATAACGCTTAAAAAGATGGACAAGTATGTTGTTAGAGAGTTTTAACTTCTCCTGGTGGTGGCCGCTAACGGTGTCCTAGTTATTAACTCAAGCGAACTTTGGACACCTGATGATCTTTAATTTTAGTATGGACTTATCTAAAACTATGCAAGAGGTGGAAAAGTCAACAAAGGAATTCCGGATTTTTTTTGCCAATGTAGGAACCACAGTTAACCGGCAAATCTTTGCAGCAATTTGCCTACGGCATAATGTTACTAAAACTGCTTAGAAATAATCGAGATTCCTTGAACTGGACAACTGCCTTAGCGCCAAATCATGGAATGCTTAAGTATAATCGACCCAAGACAAAAATTAAGAAGAGTTTATATCCGAAAAGTATATTCAAGAGGCTAAGACGATACCGAACATTGTGGGTGCTCTACCTACGACTACGGGCAGACCCCTATTAGATATGGATGCTTTAGCAATAACAAGTGATTCTGCCTGACCTCTCTTTAATAAGAAAGAAGGAGCAACTTTAGCAGTCGAATACCAGAAATCGAAATAGTCGAGATTAACGGCTGGTTACAGAATGAGACCGAATGAAAGTAACAGAAATGAAATGGATCGAAATAGGTGTGCTTTTCGCAACGTATATACATAAGGTTGGTCGCTAAATTCAAAGCTGCATTCTTTTAATACTCATACGCCAAATCGATAGAAATTAATGGAAAAGAAGTCTATAAAAATATCAGCTTAAGTCAGGTCTTGGTATTTATTAGCTTTAGGGGAAAGTAGTGAAACTTCACTTGGAAAATTTCTTTTAAAAAGAAGTAGAAAAATAGCAGATAACTCCAGTCAGTCTCCAGCTTTAAGTTTAATGGACAAATAAGCTAGCGAATAAGTAAGTGAATCCTTAAGTGGATATAATTTTCTACAACGTCTCTAGTTACTTCGGAAATCATCGTTAGATTCCATAACATTGTGTTGTATGAATGATTAATTAAAAAGCGCTAACATATCGAGCCCGATCCAAATCATATGTTCTATTGAACTGAACTTCGCTACAAGCATTGTGTATTAAAAATCAATAGCAATACGGATTCCACGTTTGGTGAAACTCATTGGATTTTCAATCTTCTTAGGAGCTTCTCCAATACTTCAATCACAAATAATAAAACATTTTATAACAGACAACAGCAATTAATGCAGTTGAAAATACTCTAAATGAAACCAAGAGAGTAAAGAACATCAAATAGAAAACGTTGTTATTGGGCCACTTTATTTTATAATTAAGAAAGCCATAGCTACGCTGTCTTTACCTTAGAGAGACTTATTTTCCTTTATTGATTTTATGTTTTAAATATTTATTGTTAAATCAAAAAATCTATTACTTAGTTTTAGTTAGAAGTTTAATTAAGATTTTAATTGAATCAATCATAAATTTAATTACAAAAAATAATAATAATAAAATCAATTAAATATTTCGTTGAAAAGCAGAAAGCAAAATTTATCTCTGTTTTTGAAAGCAAAAACGTTGAAATAATAATTTAATGCACCACAGTTGACACAGTATCTGGCATAGAAATTCAATCCCGGACATTCGTTACAAATGAGCAAAGATTTATTAAACAACCCTCGTTGCTAACACATGTACATAGAATAAGTAGTACATTCTTATGTTTACTTACATGAATAAGTTTATTGACATAAAATCTTGCTACAGTACAAGAAAATAAGCAGCAGCATCGACAGCAACAACAACAAAATCTTTAACAGCATATACCAGTAAAGAGATGATAAAATAGATGATGAAACATGTTGGTAATTAAAAGAATGTCATTGTAGTGCAGAGTTTATTTTTTAAGAGTTTAGTCGGCATAAAAACACAACAAACCCTTCTTTCTAACTGTGTGTTTACATCATCGGTATCATCAACTCTCGTCAGCATCATCTGGGATATTTCTTCTTTATTGCTTCTTTAGTTATTATGTTTGTTATTGCTGATATGTATTTTTTCTGTTGTACTGCAGATGTTGCTGTTGTTTCACTAAAGATTCCAAAAACATTAAAAACACATACGCAACGCACTTGCATTTTGTTTTACTTTTTTTTTTTTCTTTTTTTGTGTAAAGAAAAACCAAGTGTGAAATTAACAACATAAACAACAAGTGCCAAGAGGTGTTCCAATTGACTAAAGACTTCTTTGTTTAATGATAGTGATAAAAAACAAAGCACATAATGCAGGCAAAATATATAAAGTAAAAAAACGAAAACGAACAAATTTATAGAACAAGACAGGAGTAGTTGTCTCTGGGGAAGTTTTCTGAAGTTTTGCTTCATTTTAGCAAATGGGAAAAGAAGTTTATATTTCTTCTTGCCTGTTGAGCACTTAAATTAATTCTTTAATTTAATTAAGTTCTTAATGTGAGATAAGACCAAAGATTTATTTGTGATCGCTGGCTAGGTGTCTTTTTTGCTACTTTTATCCTGGAAACGATTTGTTCAGTGCAAAGACCTATAGGCCACGGACAGTTTTTAGGAAAAGGTTTAAAGATAACTGGCTTTACTTAAAAATCTCAGAGATCATATGAGTCGTTACTCCGCTCGTAGAACTTTTTTTCTTTAACTGTTGTAGTCAAGGTTGTAAGCGCGTTGACTACAAATCTGGCTGTCCAGGGTTCAACTCCTGCGGCCATCAAAAAATAATAATGTGTTTTTCTGTCTAATGGTATAAATACAAATTCAGAATAAACATTACAACATACAGCCTCCTTCGTCGCTATTTCATCACAGCATATCCGCCGGTGAAATGAAATAACTAATAAAATTACATTATCTATCTCCTTTCATCACCTGCCTTATCTCTCTAGCACGGTTACAAACTAAATAGATATTAATGCCTGCAGCGCTACTTCTCTCTAAAAAAATTAAATCATATTTAGAGAACCATGAATCTATAGCAACCAGTTGTTCTTCGAAAACTACGTGAAGGTTCAGACCTAGTTGTAAGGTGTACCTATCATATGATTATAATACGAGAACACTCTAACTTTTAACTAAAATTTTTTTTCAATTAAATTTGAAGTTCTTATGCCGTTTCTTTTGCTCTTTACCTATATAGAACTAACTATTCCGCGTGGGCTTCGCTGCCCCAATCTAGCCAAATTTTTATTTGATTATGCACGCTAATTTTAAAGTTACTTGTACAAAATTTTAAAACCCTTTTACTTCCCACGACAAAAAAACTTTTCACTTTGTATGTAAGGTACCACGCCAACTATCCCAATTGATACAGTATATCTCTAAACAGTGCATATTAATAAGGAAGTTTCTAGTACAAAAATTCTGGGCTTTTTGTTTTTCATAGGGACAAAATCACATGTTGCCATAAAAAGTCGCAAGTTAGAGAGCATCTACAAATTTTAGGTAAACCATCTCTACAACCATACGAACAAACCCTAAAAATTTTATCAAATTCGGTTTGACTGTTCTTGTTGGGGGGTTCCCAAAACAAACATTTCAAAAAATCACCATTTTTGGCAATTTGCTCCCCCAGGGGAGTTCCAGGAGTTGTGCCACTGGCATGAGTGGATCGGCCCTCCAAAGTAAGTGGGGGTCGGTCATACATTTGGACTCGATTGGGGCACTCTAAATGGGTCAAAGTGGGATTTTTCAAAACTTGACCTACCGGACAAAAGCCAACAGTTGGGGGAAGTAGAATTCGTTTTAGAGGTATAGTTCCTCAGGCAAAGTTTCTTACTTTGATCCCTAGAGCACGATTTTCACTGAGTCATGGGCGATTATTAAATCGACCCGTCCTAATGTTATAATGTGATAATGCTGCTGTGTCCTTAATTAAGGAACTACATCTCGCCTTCGATCTCAAAATTTGGTTATTACGTTTACAAACGTAATGAGAAAATTAGTTCAGCTGTCTTAGTCTTAGTAAAGGGAATCAACCGACCACTCTTTAAGGCTTTTCAATTTGAACCTCATAGAATCTTCAAACAGACATCGAATTGGGCCAATGATATTTTCTTATGAGGAGTCTTTTTTATATCAACAAACAAAAGTGCCGCTACAGGTCTGTAAATATAGATTTTTGATATGATTAACACTTGTGAGAAGTTAGAGGTAGCGAAATGGCCATCGGGACGTGCCTCCACCTTCAATAGTCAATATCGGTGATTTTATTATTTTGATCGGGATAATAGACCAATGTTATTTAAGTTTAATTAACAACTCCTTTATTTGTCTCATTTGATCCTTACTCGCCACAGCGGAATTTGTGTTCCAACTCGTCTAATTTTTACAACATTTTGGTCGTAGACACAACCTATTCATAGATATCAATATGGAAAATGAACAGAGCAGTTTTTGTAGTTTCAGAAAATCTCGGAGCATTTATTTTGCAACGACCGGGCAATTAACTGACCTCGAAGATTGTTTTCAAACTCCCAGATCGAATTACACGTAGCTCAATGACTGTAAATACGATCTGCTACCGCCACAGTACATTAAGCCTCATACTATGTACGGACTAGTAAGACATAAAGAAAAGCACATCCATTTGTTTATCATCGCACCCTTTTGGATGTTATAATTTAGAAATGCTATTTTTCATCTAAAATGCTTTACTAAATATTCTACGTTAATTAGACCTTTTAACATTGTTTTCTACTCTCAGCTATCGTAACTTCATATTATTTTTTTTCGGATTATAAAATACAATTATTTCCTATTCTTGAACATCGTGTATTTGTTAGTGTTTTAATTAACTAAAAAATATAAATTGTGATTAAAACCAGCCAAAGTACAATTTTTACTGCACTTCCCTTTCTACCCCTTTCCAACCAACACAAAGCATTTTATACATTTTAGCAATACTGTCCAAAAAATGTTAAAGGATTTGTTGAAAGAGACCACTCAACATGTTTAACGGAAAAAAAATATTGTTTATTATTATAGTTGCTATCTGCATGGATGAATGTATGGATGCATGTGTGTATTGATCTGTAGTATTGCCACCAAATGTAGTTATGTTTTATATTGTCGCTAGTTGCTGCTATTGTAGTCGTTGATATTGTTTGTATTCTAACAATTTTAGAAACTATATAAATTTCCGTGGTATTATAGTTGCATTTTGCGTTTCATTTTATGTGTTGCTTCTTTAAAATAATATTTTAAATGTTTTTTATGTGAAAAAAAACTAATATTTATTCTTATGTGTTAAAACAACAGCAAAAATAATGGAAAATATCCTATTGATAACAAAATACTTTAAACAGACTCTGAAGTAACAAATACTTAGACAAACTAAATTCCTTGAATAAGCGATATAAAAACACAGCCAGGCTGCAGAATGCCTGGTATAGGGTTTATAGGACAGATCTCAGCTGAATGCCTTTAATTTCCAAAAACAAATTTTATACTTGTTATTATAGCGGAGTTAGCAATACAGGTTTTTTTTTTTTGTAAATTTCAACCGTCTCTATATAACTGTTCAACAGTTTGAGTACATATATAAAATTACATCAACTATTGTAACCCACTTTCTTTTATAATTTTAAATATTTATACATCTTATTATAACAGATAAATTAGTGAACATTCTCTCTTATTTTCAAGTGTTTGTATAACGGTTCAAAAGATACGACTATGTAGGTCATATTTAATTAATTATAGGAACACCCTTTAATTTGTAAATTCAAATTTTATACTGTTGTTATAGCGGACTAAGCAATACAAGTTTTTTGTAAATTTCTACCGTTTGTCTACAACTGTTCATATACATCTAATTAAATAAAATGATGGCACACCCTTTAACTTGTAATTTTAAATATTTATTATGGCTATCATAATGATCGTAGTAATCGGCAATTTTTAAGCGCTTGTATATTACAGTTTAAAGCAGAGATCCAAACAGGTCAATTAACGTCAACTATAGGGACACCCTTTTACATTTTAGATTTAGTTTTGTTTTTGCTATTGGTATCTATAGTAATTGCAATTTTTTCTAATTTTTAAGTGATGCACTGTGCGGTTCATAATACAAATAAAAAATGTTTGTTATATGAAGACACCCTTTAGTTTGATATATTATGAACAATTTTTAAATTATCAAAATCGGTTTAGAAATTACTGAGTTCTTCGGACACAAACAAAAAAAGAGCAACATTCAGACGAACTGATAATTTCCTTCATTTTTTGAATTTGTTGAAAAAATATAAAATAAAGTAAAAAAAAAGAATTTTTCTGCAGCTGACGTTTAACGATCTAAAAAATCTGTAGTTAATAATTCATTGCATTTTTAAAAAGTCTGCTTGTGCAAGTAAAACTTTGTTTATAATTTTTAATATACGAAAACTGAAACTCAATTAGTACTCTTTAATATTAAATATTTTAATTAAAACTAAAACTTAAGTTTCGATTGAACAGAATTTAATATTGTGAAATGAAGCACTTTAACTATAATGAAATTAATGATCAAAATTTGTAGCATTAAAAAAGGAGGAAACAACTTTTATTCTGTAGATAAACTTATAACTTTTCTTTTCTTTGTAATTCATTCAAAAAATATTCTTCAAGTTTTTTTATTTATAATTAAATGTGGAGAAAAATGTGGCTGCAAAAACAAGACACAAAAGCATGCAAAATCTTAGCAAATATTTTGGTTAAAAAATATTGCTTCATTAAAACAATAAAGAAAAGCTTTAACTAAATAAACTGGTTAAATGCTTAAAGTGATATCAGTAAAAATTAAAAATATCCCATATTAACACCATTAAATGGGATAAAAAATGTACAAGAGAATTAGCTACAAACATTATTCTCTAAAGACTGTTCATATTTGTTCCATGCTATTGGTAGAATTTCCTGGAAAATAATTTTTTTCATGTTAAAACTTGGATTTTTAAGAGGTTATAAACCATGATCGTTACATAAAATTTTTAATAAAGTGTTATGTTGCAGAAAATTTCTTTGAACTAATAACCTAATTTAACGCCTCCTCAAGGCTACGCTATACAGCACTACCAGTCATAAGGAGTGCACTGTTTGACTTCTTGAAGAAGGCGTAATTAAATTAAACGTAGTGCAATTCATAATGTTGACTCAATGCGGATTGAGTTTTGCGAAGAAATCGCTTTATTTTAATCAAACTAAAATATTCAACGCTTTGCAGCAATTACCCTGGAATGATTCTTTTCATTATGAGAAGGCAAATGTCAGTTATCAAATCCATCGATGTAAGCGTGTGATAAAACGTCTTTAACTTCGAAGTTTTAATGATCGTCCCTGGTGCCAGCTACAAATTCGGAAGCGGTTATATTCGGTTACTTCCAGCTCCAAGCACATGTTAGAGGAATTATTTCCCAGAATATAGAAATCATACATGGGTGTAATTAAATAGATGGACTAATAAACTGACGATTTCATTAGCATTGAATGATACATAATGCTAATGATTATTTTAGATTATTTTAGATTAATTATTATTTCTACTTATGGTAATGCATTGTAATGAAAAGTTTTCAGTGATAATTAGGTTAAAAGTAAAATCATTACCATTGACTAATTAATAAATGGTTTAAAGTCAGTATCATTAATATGTTTCTTTTCTAAATACACATCCTACAGTAAAGTAGAGCGTTATTTTAAAAAAAAAGTGTTTAGATCAAAAAAATTTGGTGAAGTATTTATGTTTTAACTTTCTTAGGGCAAATTAGATACTTTGGGAACCCATTTGTGTTTTCGAGTGAGTTATAAGATCTGATAATTGCGGTCACGTTAGACTTCAGTCACCAAGTTTTACACCTATTTCACTTAAAAAAATTAATTAATAACTTTTCAAATATAGATCTATCTTGAAGCGTATAAAGATTTATTTATTTTATAAACAGTGTTCCTAAGTTTCTGCCATCAAAAATTAATGCTTCATAGAAACAATTATTTGTGATTAAATTGTAAATTTAAAATTAATTGTAAATTTGTAATTTGTAAAGTAGTAATGAAACGATATCATTAAAATTTCATTACCATTAAACAAATAAGTACAATTAAAATAAAATCATTAGCATTAAATGGTAGTTAATTTTTTTCATTGTCATTATCTTAAATAATATCAATGAAATTTCAATGGTAATGAAAAAATCCTTAGTATAATAGAAATCATAAAACGAAACGAAAAAATCATAACAATAACATTTCTATCACTGCCAGTAGATCACTTATCAAATAGATCAGTGACTTTTTATTGATGGTATGGGCTAAGGCAAGCAAGTTCTTCCATGTGTTCTGGCAAAACTACATAAATCTTGTGTACATTCCAGGTACATAGCAATTAGGGTAATCTGAAGTTACTTATTCGAGCATTCGCAAGTGTTGTTTCAATTTCTATTCAAGATCAATACACAGGGATAATAAGGCCATTAATGTTAGTTACCAGCAGAAAACTCACAGACTTGCGAAAAAAACGACTTCAAAACAGATTTTATCAGTCTACCTATAACGATTCAAAAGTATGGCCATATACATCAAATAACATTAACTATTGATACACCCTTATATTCCATCACCAAATTTTATACTGGCTATAGCAGCCTTAGCACTATAGCTCCTGGTTAAAATCAACCGTCTGTCTACAACTGTTTGACAGTTTGGTAATATGTATCAAATAACAGCAACTATAGGTTCACCCTTTAATCTTCAAATTCAAATTGTATACTTGGTATTGTAACAGTCAGGTTCTGTGTAAACTTCAACGGTCTGTCTATATCCGCTCAACAAATTGGCCACATACATCAAAATACATCAACTATTGTAACACCCTTTAACTTATAATTTAAAACGTTTTTATTTCTTCTTTTACCAAACAAAGTAGTGAACATTCTGTCTTAGTTTTAAGTGTTTGTATATAAAGCTTCAAAAAATTGGCCACATAGGTCAAATTACACTAATTATGGGAACACCCTTTAATTTATAAATTCAAAATATACACTTATTGTTTAAGCGGAGCTAGCAATGCAGCTAGATCCCGTGTAAGTTTCAATGAGTCTGTTTTAAAAGTTCAAAAGATTGGCCATATACATTCACTATTGGGACACCCTTTTATTTCCGAATGAAAATTTTATACTTGTTGTTATAACGGAGTTAGAAATACAGGTTCTTTATAAATTTTAAGCGTCTGTCTTTAATTTTTCAAAAGTATGGCCAAATATATCAAATTAAATGAACTATTGGAGCACCCTTTAATTTATTATTTTGAATATTAATACTTGTTACTCTAACGGTCACAGCAATCGACATGCTAAGCAATTTGCAAGCGTTTGTCTATAACAGTTCAACATATTTACGTCACCTATGGGGACACCCTGTAAATTTTAGATAAATTTTTTTTTAAATTAAAATTTACGGTTCATAATATACGAAAACAACATGTATGCTGTACAGTAACACCTTTTATTTTTAAGCTCATGATTTGTTTTTAAAACGGGAACAATCTATGAACATCATCTTTAAAAGAAAAAAAATTTTTAATCGATCCTTAAATGACTGAGTTATGGAGGGCTAAATATAAAAAAAGACGTTCTCCTTCGGTTAATAATGAATAATTTTGTTGTTTCTTATTTTCGAAAAATTTTAGTTTTTTTTCCTCCTTTATTTTCTTGTAAAGCACAACTTTTCTTCAAATCATACATTTATTATAAAAGTTCTAAACTTTTTTCTTAAAATTAATTTCCTTTTTTTTACTCACTTTTGTGGAATTTTAATGAAATAAACAAAACATTTTTTTTAATGTATTTTAAACTTTCGTTACTTACAACTTTGTTGTCGTTTCTTAAGTTGTTCTTAAACAAAATTTTAATTTATTTATGCAAAACAAAAAAAGGTTCAAAGAAACAGCTGCATATTAACACATGCAATTTCCAAAATGCGGTTTATTTACATGGTTGCAATAAACTTGAGTTGTTAGGAAGAAGGAAAAACATTTCCACATTGAAACACATAATTATTTGCTTTACATTCTTTAAAAATATTTTATTTCTGTTAACTGAAATGAAAATAAAATAAAGTATATTTTTCTCCAACAACCGCAATCTTAATAAAGTAACATACACAATTTAGGGGAAAAGAGGATATTTTTAAGTACACAATTAAACAGGACAATATATAAGAAAAAGCAAATGTGTTTATTTAGCCAGTAGACAGCCTTATAAAGATAAAATAGCAAACATGCAGACAGAAAGTTAAAGGCTTTTGAGAGCGCCAGGGTTCCTTTTAGTTATTTAAAGTTTGCTTGTATTCCTAAAGAAGTTGCACTCAAATCCTTTAAGTAAATAGTATTATTATGCTAATCCTGTTATAACAACCTTTATGCCACAACACAAACATGAAAACTGAAACAATATTTTAACGAGGGTAACGCAGACGAGTATACAAAATAATAAAAATACCACCATTAATTTAAGACAAAGTAATTTTCCATTAAATGTTATATTTCAGAATTAAGTGTTTTATTAGTAGTTATTTAGGGAGACTTCAGCTATTGTTTTAATAGCAAAACAACTTACGAAATCGAGAAAAGGCAGGACAAAATTTTTGACACAACTCGACCAGGAACCTGGTTACAGCATGATCACGAGAACTAAATTATGTTTGCTGTGACAAATATATAACTGCAGCAAACAAATTATAGTTGTTTAAGAATCACTTAAATATCAAGCAAAAACTAATTGGTTTGAACTAAAATATTTTTGCTAAAATTCTAAATACTACCAAATAAATTTTCAATCTTATGTTTAACGTTCGGTAAACATGCAAAAGTTTCTTCAACAAAAATTTTGTTATTCAAATTGTGACAACACCAACAACATGATAGTTTTGACATTTAGTTTTTAGCGTATTCATAGTAGCAATTGTTAAAATGAATTAAATTTCGATCGAATCGCAATAAACTAATTTAAATCCACTATGAAAACGGTGATCCCGCTAAAGCTACATTTCGTAAAATTCATGATATTTTCGTAATATAATCGCCTTCTGAGACCGCTCGTTGCAACCCGTGTTCGACCGGCTCGTTCAACTGAAAACATCGCTGTCGTGAACCACATTGTTGAAGCATATCCAAATTTGTTAATTCCCCGACGTTCTCAACAATTGGAATTATCCAAAGCAAATAGCAAATTTTGCATAAGGATTCGGCTTTGAAGCCTTATATCCTATTCACACATACGCTTGAATTGCGCAATTAAGAAAATGGCTGGTCATACGAAAATGACTCTTGATACTTCCAACTTCAAAGCAACAACAAAATCCATGTGGTTTTTTGTAATAAAAAGAGCAATCAGCAGGGCGGACGACACTACCTGTAAAATAAATATGCCTTGTGCTAATTGAATAAGCTTAATTGAGCATGTGTGAATACCAAATTAAATTGCGCAATTAAAATTAAATTAACTCAATTTAAAAAACATGTCTTAACAAGGTATTATAAAGTTCAACTGGTGCAGGAATTGAAGCCGACCAATCATTTACATCGCTGTAAATACGCTCAATTCATTTAGGAACAACCCGATGCTTTTTCTGAAAAAATCATTATTCCAGACGAGGTCCATTTGCACGTGTCAGGGTACGTCAATAAGCAAAATTGACACATTTGGGTTTTCAAAAATCCTAAATTGATTATTAAGAAACCTTTGCATGCATAAAGTGTTGCGTTATATGGCTAGAAATGCGTTAACAGTCAATCGATGACACTATCGCGAGATGAATTTTGGCCTACTATTGAACACTGACATGTGGTTTCAACAGGACGGTGCCATGTGTCACACAGCCAATTTAACAATCAAATTATTGAAAACCATATTTCCCGATCGCATTATTTCAAAAAAATTGGCTGTTAAATGACGAGCTAGATCGCGTGACTTTACACAACTGGATTATTTTTGTGGGCCTATATTAAGGACAGAGTCTATGAGGAGCCAGACAAATCGATTGCAGCCTTAAAAACTCAAAGTCCGTGCTGTGATTACAAAAATATGCGTGCCAAAAGATATTTCGAAATTTTTATAAAACAATTGACATCTGTCAGCATGTTCATGGTTGATATTTGCCAGATTTTATTTCTCACTGATAATTGCCGAACTTTTCTCTTTGTTATACAATAAAATTGTGAATCATATTCGTCTTATTTTCTTGTTTTATTTGAAATGTACTCGTAGACTTTTTCCTACAAAATTAATGTTTTTTGAAAAATATAAATTTTTAAAGCGACATAAGAAATTATGCATAAAAACAGCCAGACAAGTCAATTAGCTATAGTTAGTAAGTTAGTTTATAATCGCTTCTATATATTAAGTACTTTGGTGTCCATTTTCCATCCAGCCACGGTGAATTTGTTCACCTTGTACAGTAGTTTGTCTCAATATTCCGAGCTCTGTTAGTCTCGTAGGAAAAACTACCACGCATAGAGCAATCAGCCAAATGTAAGTTTAGGTGTCTTTTAATACTGAGTTCATCACCGAATAATTTCCCAATTTTCATACCACCTGCCTAGACGAGTTGTTATCATGATAAGCATGAGTGACTTTGCAACTTAAAGAAGAAAAAGGAACTTTTACAGGAATGGAACTACAGAAATGAGTACGTTAGTAACAAAAGAACAATTTTTCTTGTCCCCTAAAGCAGTTGCAACTTAATGATCGCTGATTGAATAAATTTATAGCATTACATCTGACTTTTATTAGTTGTGTAGTTTAAGCCAACCTTAAAGTCACCGACTAATTGTGGTTCTGAACTTTTTTGCCTTGAAAAATTTTTTTTCTCATTTATGAGAAACTTCATTATTCTCATCTTTGAATGCTCACAAATGACAACGCTGAAAAATACTTTGCATTCGTTTATGAAATACAGTATTAATGGGAATTATGTTATTTATCTCTTATCATATATGAATGCTGAAAAACCAAAACACGCACTCATTCACGTGTGCTCGTAGTAAGAAAATTTTTTGATGGTCGTTTATGAAAATAAAGAAAAATCGTAGAAATCTCGTTTATGAAAAATATCGTAAATGTTTATAACTGAACGCTATAAATGAAAAATTTCAAACTCTGCACGTAAGTATTTGTTTCGATATTCTACTCATTATTCGAGCTAGACTATAAAGCTTCTCTTCTCCGTAAGCTTTAACAATTAAATGATAATTCGTTTACTAATATTTATTTCATATTGTTACACCAAACAGGCGTCCGTCCACACTCGTTGATGCTGACTGATTATTTTATTATATAAAACTCTTTGCATAAGGAAGAGCTTTAATATTGATCCCTTCTTTCGCTTGTTGCACACAAAAACCTTTTAGTAAAATTTTCCTTTTACCTGAAGGATAATATTCAAGGATGGCATTAATTAAACAATCTACAGTTTTGTTCAAATTCTAATTATAAATCATCTTTAGTATGATTATCAACCTGATTTTCTTAGCTAAAACGCTTGAAGAAACTTGCTCATTAAATGTTTAAAGTTTTCTATTATTAATCTTTTTTACGAATTGCGGTTTAAAGTGGCGCTACAAAAAAGTTTAATATTGTTTTTCTTTTAGAAATAATAATTATTTTGTTCTCTTTTAGACAGTCAAAAGTGGAAATAATTTTAGTTTTCAGAACTTTTCGTTAAAGTTTTTGTTAAGGTATGCGGCAATAATCAGCAGCAAAAAGACGCAAAAATATATTTGCAAAGTAAAAATTTCTACAATTAACCTTATGCGAAATAAAGTGTACAAAAAGTACTTTCTAGTACTAGAAAGTACTTTTCTGTAAAGTTATTTAATAATGGGTAACTCCACAAAACAACCGCAATATTTTTTAATTCAGACCAAATTCATGTTATTATTGTTTTAAGATAAAAAGTTTTTTTAGATGAACTTATAAGAAACAAACGAAATAAATATAAATTCCTAACAAAAAACAATGCAAACTTTTGCGTAGTCATTGATGTACTTGTGTTGCATCGTCTTCAAGTTATTTTTTTAAATTGCACTTTTAATTTAACTGCTTCTTCTACAGAAATATTAAGATACAAGATAAAAATCATACAAAAGCTAAAATAATTGTGAAAAGTTATGACTTTGCGTGATTTGCTTTAGCTGCTTTTATATTTTCTTTTATGTTCTTTAACTTTTTAATTTTTTTATTGTTGGATAAGTAAATGGTTAAAATAGAAGGTAAAATCAATAAAAATAATGTATGCGTTTTTTTTTATTAAAGAAGCATTTATTTATTTATATTTAGCATACTTTTTGGCGTTAACAAAAATTAATTGCATATACAGCAGGCATAAACATCAGCGGCAGTCCAAAAGGTTTTGCAATTTCTCTAAACTACTTGTCTCAGAATATTGGACTTGGAAACGGCATCCATATAAAGTGAAGCAAAAGAACGCCGTAGTTTCGTGTACGGGGAGCAAATTTATCGTTTTACAGATCGGGAATATTCCTGTTCCAAAGACTAATTATCTTAGATTAAAAAATTGGATTATGAAATTTTACTAAATTGTTAAGTGTAAATTTATGTTTCTTAGAAGAGAAGATCATAAGTTCAACCCCCATCGGCGGCAGAAATATAGAATAAGACAATAGTGGTTGGTTGAATTATTAGAAAAGCGACGAAATAAACAGCACAAACGTTCCAGAATTAAAATAAAAAATAAAACGAAATTAACTTGTGCAGCTGCGGAAAATAAATCGTTGAGGATGCTGCATAATAGAACAGCAAATGAAATGGTTAGGGTTCTCGTAATTGGACAAAAGCAGCATAAATGGTAAAAGTCTCCTCTATAATAAAGCAAGGCCATGAAAAAGGAAAAACAATAACATGCGGGTGACATAGTTTACACGCCAGCATAGTAAAATTAAAAATCGGAAAAGGAAAGATTAGTTAAGGCGCCTATATAGCTTAAGAAAAGAAAAATTAACAGAGCATTAGTGAAGAAAGTAACAACTTGAAGAGTAAAGGCTGTTTTTATAGACGTGCAGAATGCAAGACATTTTTAACTGGAATCATTTTATCAGCTATCAAGTGATTTATCTTTAGTTTAATTTGGCTGTTCAACATGAAAATCCTGACGCCTGAACAACGCTTCTAAATTTATTTTGAAAATCATGGTTCTGTTCGAAATAAGTATCGCGCCTTATGTTTATTTTATGGTCAACAAAATCGTCCATCAGAGCGATTAATTCGATTAGCTATGCTCCACGTTTATACAGAGATATCGTACAGTACACAATTCACTGCTGCAACAGGTCCGTCATCGTCCAAGGCGTTGTATATTGATTATAATATGAGCCAAATGATCAACTAACAAGGCGTAGAGACGTTGAATGAGCCCAAAACAAAAGTACTGTTGATCCCGATTTTCATCATCAGCAAATTTTGTTTAGCGATGGAGCTCACTTTTGCGTGAATGGATAAGTCATTAAACAAACCTGTCGTATTTGGAACTATGATAATCCTTAAGTGCGTGTGAAGACATCGCAAACTTTTTGGTGTGCTTTATGGGCTGGTAGAATCATTGGTCCGTACTTCTTCAAAAACGATGCTGGTCAGAACGTTAAATTAAATGGTGTCCCCTACAGAGCCATGATAACTGTCTTTTCTTTCATCAATCGAAAAACCATGATCTGCAGGAGCTGTGGCTTCAACAGGACGGCGCCGCGGCGCAGCATATCACGCAGCTCGAGACGCAATTGGTTTACTGAAGGACACGTTCGGATCCGTGAATTGCCATTCAAGATTGTGGTGTTGAACATTGCCAGACCATTTTCTGTGGGGATATGTAAAGTTCAAGCCAGTCGTGGCGGTTATATACTTGATGTCATATTTAAATTATAATGCAGAAGATTATCTTTCGAAGAAAGTAAATTTCATGACAGTTTAAGAAAATCTTCTTTATTTCATTTCATTTCAAAGTTCAGAGTGTTGTGTCTTGGATGGCTTAATTAGTAAAAGTGGAGATTATGAGTCAAAAACTCTGCCGATGCTACGACGAAGTGTAGTCTCGCTGGCTGGAAGGGTTAAAGGCACATATTTTGCGAATGAGACATCGAGTACTTCGAATCTCACCGGAATTTCTTTAATACAATGCAGAGTGCAATACAATCGAAATAATAGTTCATACGTTGCATAATTATTCTTGCTTTTCAAAGCTAAAAAAATCCCAGATTTTTTTACAGAAATATCTTCAGTAAACTAAAATTTTCTTCTGAAAGAAAGATATAAACTTAAGACAAAGACGAAAAGGACATTTTGTTGAAAAAACTGAAAACTTTTTTTTTAATTGAGTTTTTTGCTAAGTGAGCAGTGTAGCAGTGCGGTCCTTATAAAATATAAAATGACATTTGCTTAAGAGGTAAACAATTTTAATTGAAATTTGTCTGCGAGACAATATTTATTCTATTGATATGTATTTTATGTATTTTATGTATTTTTATTTTTCTTTGTTCCTTTTTTTTATCAAAAATAAGGGTGAGTTTGAGTATCGAATAAGTTATTTTTTAGCAGCTGCCATTTATGTTTAGAACAAAAAACTAAATACTTTAAGACCATATAAACTTTAATACTCGTAAAAGGATTATTACTTAAACAGAAAAAGTCAACTTTTTGGTTTAGAGTGCGTATGGGTTGGCATATGTCTGGATTTTTCTCGACACGCTCCGAAACAAATATTTCGTAGAAGGGTTAAGATAATGTAAGTTACACCCTAATCCGTTTGTTCGTCCGTGAAAATACTTGGGTGTAGTAAAATACTATTATGCATGCTATTTGACCTGCACAAAGTAAACTAAATATACGGCAATGCTTTGAGTAGGGCAACAAAATTACCGCGCTTTAAAAATATTAATCTTCTTTACTAAACAACTTGTGTTGTTGCTCTAGAATCTTCATTCCTGAGGATAAAAAAGTGGTATTCATTTATCGGTTTACGAAGTCGCTGTTAATGTAATATCACTATAATCTAGGCCCTAAGTCAGACAGTAAAAAAGTAATGATGACTTTCGGCATAACAGTGTATACTTTATCTATCCTTATTATACAACGACGGCTAGTGTTCTTATGGCATACCTTATCACAGGTATTAAATCCATTCCCTATGGCTGTAATTAAGCCACTGAATCACTGGTTTCTGAATTGTCGCCTTTGAAATTAAGGCCTGACAGTGATACCGCGCGAATAGACATATGTAAGACATAGATAAAAGGGTATTTAAGATATTTTGAAACCATAAATAAGATACAGGGTTATTTGGAGCTTAGAAAAACACTTATTTATCAATTCAGTGCTACTTTTTTAAATTTTCTAAGAACAAAAAACAAAACTTTATTATGGTGTCTGCTCCATTGAATAAAGAGATATTTGTTTCGTAAGATATCAAATCAGTATTTCAATGATAGTGAATTACTACACCACAGAATTAAGAAAACAAATAGTTTGTAAAAAACATGAAAAACGTAATGAGTTATGAAATTTTAATAAAAACCCGTTAATAAGTTCTTTCTGCAATATTCGACTTAAAGAATAATTTCAATACCGAATCCACACTTCCACAAAATGCGTAAAAAATAAAATTCGAGTTAAACGTAATGTGTGTCACTTCAAAATCAGCATTAAATACAGCGTTTATGAGCTCCATTACGGACGAGCAGGTTACCCAGTGTTTGGAGATAAACGATAAAATAACCAATAGAATTTTAAGTGAATAGCGCGTTGTAGTTGGTGGCATGAGAATATTATTTGCTTTTGGTGAGATAGTTCAGAAGCGGACGTAAAATCGACAGACTTTAATATTGCGAGAATAAACTAGAAAAACATGAAACCCGTCCAATTAAAATAGAAAAAGAATTGAAATTCCAGATTTGCATCCAATTTTGTCTGTCGAGTCTGTGATTATATACATCCGATACACATACATAATTACTAAAAAAAGGAAACGTTAATAACTGAATCGTCATCTGTGACCTCTTTTTTATTCAATACTGAAAAGCATAAACAATAATTCTTGCAAAAAACGACTTCAAAAGAGATGTCATCTGTCTGCCTATAACGGTTCAAGATTATGGCCACATAAATTAAATTACATTAACTATTTGGACACCCTTATATCTCCAAACTTTTTACTTGTTCAAATGTTCAATAGTTTGGCAATACACATCAAATTACAGCAACTATAGGGTCACCCTTTAATTTTCGAATGTAAATTATTTACTTTTTGTTGTAATAGATTTAGCAATCAGGTTCTGTGTAAATTTCAACAATCTGTCTATAATGGTTCAGCAGTTTTCCTATATACATCAGATCATATCAACTATTGTAAAACTCTTTAATTTATAATTAAAAATTTGTATATTTCTTATTATATCAAACAAAGTAGTGGACATTCTGTCTAAAATTCAGGTGTTTGTATATAACGGTCCAAAAAATACGGCCATATAGAACAAATTACATTAATTTTGGGAACACCCTTTAATTCCTAATTTAAAGCTTCCTAAGCTTCTTGTTAAAGCGGACTTAGCAATTGAGGTTCCTTTTAAGTTTCAGCGTTCTGTCTATAAGGGTTCAAAAACTCACCCACTTACTCCAAATTAAATCAACTATTGGGACACCCGTTTATTACCAAATCCAAATTTTATACTTGTTGTTATAGCGGACTTAGTAATATAGGATCTTTGTAAATTTCAATTGTATGTCTACAACTGTTTAAAAGTATGTCCATATACATCAAATTAAATGAACTATTGGGGAACCCTTTTAATTATAATTTTATATATAAATACTTGTTACTACAAAGGCAATAGCAATCGACATTCAGTCCAATTTGCAAGCGTTTGTCTATAACAATTGAAAAGATAGGCCCATATAAGTAAATTACATCAATTATGGGACACCCTTTAATTTCTCAATTCAAATTATAAACTCGTTGATATAGCGGGCTTAAAAATACAGGTCCCTTTTAAGTTACAGCATTCTGTCTATAGCGGATCGAAACTTCGGCCACATTTTTTAATTACATCAACTATTGGGACACCATTTACCTTCCAAATTCATATTTTATACTTGTTGTTATAACGGACTTAGCAATATTGGTTGTAATTTTCAAGCGTCTGTCTACAACTGTTCAAAAGTATATATAAAACAAATTTAATGAACTATTGGCGCACCCTTTAATTTATAATTTTAAATATTAATACTTGTTATTATAACGCCAATAGCAATCGAGATTCTATCTAATTTGCAAACGTTTGTCTATAACGGTTCAAAAGATAGGCCCATATAAGTAAATTAACATCAATTATGGGGACACCTTTTCATTTTTAGATTTATTTTTGTATAACTTTTTGTTAGTGGGTGCTGTAGTAATACGCAGTCATTTAAAATTTTACAGAAGTGCCCTTTACAGTTCAGTTTAATACACGTAAAAAATATGTTTGTTGAATGGGGACCAGTGATCGGTTATGAGTAGTGGAGAAGCAAGTGGAGTTGAATCATGACTCTTATTTTTTTGTACTTATACGCATTCATACAGTTTTCTGACTCACTAAACACCAAACATCTCAAAGGTTTGAACTACTCTGAGTATTCATACTTAACAAATTGTATGATGTTGATGATTTCGACTCTCAATAACTCATTATATGCAGTCAATACAAAATAAGTATGATTCGCTAACGGAAAATAAAATACTCTGTAGAAGGTTTCACAGTGGCGTGTGGGTTGTTTTTTTATTATTTTAGTAACTTTACAAGGTTTTTAGAATAATGTTTAGAGGAATGTTTATTACTTTCATAATGCTTCGAAGTAGAACCTTTTTAACTCTTGCATATATAATTCAACCAAAAAGATTTTTACGTTTAAAAAACTGCTTAAAAAACAAAAGCTGCTTTGAAGAAAATTTCTTCTATTTCGAAAACATTTCTATATAAGTTTTAGGCAAAATTTAAAAATACAGTAACGAGCCCTATTACTAGTGGTTTTTAAAAAAGAATGGTTTGTATTGCTGATTCTACATTTTATTAGTTTTCATTTATTACATTTTCATTGATTATTACACACTTCCATATTGATAAAAAATATTTTATATTTTTATTTTTGTCCCTAAATTTTAATGTAACAATCGCCGTCCTTTTGTAAAGTACTAAAGAATAGAACCGTAAATTTTTCTTGAGTGGCTTGAATGAGTTAAATGAGTTGTAAGTATTCAGAGTATTTTTCTAAAATTATAAATCTAAACGACATACTTCACGAATCATACATATATGAGTTCGATGTCGACTTAGTACTCATAATCATACAACTTGTCTTTATGAATCACTCTTATAGTGAGTGCGAACAAATCTGAGTAGTAAAATTTAAATGATTTATACTCACTTGAATTTAAAATTTTGTAAGTGATTATGAATAGCGAAAAAACGACTTATTGCTGATCACTGATGGGGACACTCTTTAATTTTAAAGATTATGAACTGTTTTTAAAACAGGATCAATCTATAAGCATAATCTATCATATTTTCAAAATTGGCTCGGAAATGACTGAGTTCTGCAGGCACAAACATAAACAATGCAACATTCAGTCGAAATGATAACCTCCTTCTTTTTTTGAAGTCGGTTAAAAAGCATGCACTTTTTTTAAAATATGGTGACATCGTTCAGAGAATGCGTAATTTTTTATAGTTGCATTCTTGTTCTGTTCATGTTTCAGTAAGATAAAGAAAATAATATCACATTTCTACTAATAATTAATTAATAGCTTGTTTTGTGCCATCAAAAACCAATTGACCCAAGCAAATTTTTTGTGATTGCTCATTTTATAGACTTCACTTTTATTTCTATTGTAAAATCCCGCAGCAGAATAAAAGTAATAAAATTAACATAAACAAATAAATCATTAATGACATTTCTTTTTTACGACCAAAATATTTTTAACGATCTCTTTTTATTATTATTTATTTTTATGTACGTCATCGTTATCATTACTGTGTCGTTTGTAGTTTCTTACTTCATTCATCATTTATCAAATAGCTCGTATTTTTATTGCTGACTGGTATAAGATTTCGTTTTTATTCAAGACATCGTCACTGTTTGTACAGTAAGCGCTTTAAACTGTAGAAATAAAAATTTTGTGCTGGATACATTAAGCATCAATTTGTAATCGGAATTGTCAGGACAAAGCTTGTACGAGTATGTAATACGAATTGCTTATTAAATAAAAATATGCACTTGAAAAAAATATCAGGTTTAGTTTGTGACGCTATAGTTATTTTCACAACATAAGTAACGCAACCCAGACAAAATTTTTGTGAGGTCATATCCTTCTATTCACTTCCTACTGTGTAGTCCGTGAATAAATCAACGTACTCTGTTTTAGAGATCACCCACTTTACCTGGGATCAGCAGAAAACCCCCTAGAATTTTTATTCTTCTACGCGATAGTAAACCCTCAAGAACATTGACCATCATTTCATCAATCGAATGACAATCACTGATGATAGAAATATCCATCATTGCGTAGAACAAACTTTGTATCACATTCTTAATTGTAAAATAAAGAACGGGTAAACATTTGTATACGTGTAATGTCTGCAGCAACCATCGTTGCCAGTGTCTGTTTAAGAAAAATCGAATTCTGCCTGATCTTTGAAACAGGTTTATACCTTTTTAGCTGCATTTGTAGCTTTGCTTATCAAGTATGCATTAACACAAGCTTAAACTGAGATAAATTTAACAAACAAAAATATCATTCATCAATTAAATACAAAAGCAGTGCAATGGCAACACCGTTTCAGTATGAAATTTTTGCAAAAGTGTTAGTAGAAAATCGTGCATGTATGAGTGTCGCTCGTTAATTTTTTGCTTCTTAGGAAGTTAAGATTGGTAAACTATTTCGTAAATAAACGAAGGTCATTTTTTTACTGTCTGATAGTATTTCCCCTCGGAGGCAAGTTGTCTTAGTGAACTTCGACATACTGACGTAACTCTTTCTGGACATCAGTCGCTTGATCTTGGAGAAGCATAAAACATGCAGATAATAAACGTTCGAATGCCAACTAATAATTTAAGAAAACAGTTGTTTTACGGGAGTGGGCTTACGATGTACCGATTATAAGTGAGGTCCACCAGGAAGCTACCAGCAGTGCAGGGGAATTTAGATGGTACTCCAGCTATAAAGCAAGGATTAATACTTGGTCCCTAAGATCGTGTTATCGGAGCTGCCACTTGGTCCGCCGTCTTCCCAAGGGCCATCAACCAACTATTAAGACCACCATCAGAGCGTAGGCTATAGTTTGGAACTGACAATCCCACCTGTCTGAAAGTACTGGGTCTTACCGGATATACCGTATTAAATTGCTTAGCTTTCCTCATTAAAAGCTGCTCAGTGACCAAAAAACTCAAAATTGATCTGGATATGCCAGTACAGGATATGCCAAACAGGGTTTGTGGACAAAAAATCCTCAAAGATAACCAGGCGTTTAGGCCTGTCAGGACATTTGTCCTATCATATATAACAAATATGTTTGGAGTTCCAATGCTACCCATAAGCTACCGTTGTGAGCGGGTATCTATAAGTATTAAATGATTTTAGCGAAAAGTAAACCAATCACCAATTACAATTCTCTAGTTACAATATGGTTTTATTTTTTCTCTGCAGGAGGTACCTACTTTTTAAATACCTTCAATTTTTGCCTCAGCTATGCGCACTACTCTACCTCTCTAGAATACTTAAGAATTCTATTGATGTGGAAATCATGCCCCTTGTACAAATGCAGTACTAAAATCAATTTAAAGGTTCTTATAAATAATTTCACCAAGGCCGACCCAACCTAGTTTGAGATTGTCCGTTATTTCAATTAAATCTTTAATTATCAGATCATTATAAATTGGTCATTGGGAGTTGCGATCAAAGATAAACTTCTTCGATTTTGATGTTAGAAATAAATCAGGCCATTTGTTTAAACTTTCGACTAGAATAAACGTATTTTACAGAGATTTTTTTACAAGTGCCGAAACGAGTCTGTGGTACAAGGTGGGTGCGACAATACACGTCGTTAAAAGCTTTCCAACCAGTTAATTGCTGGGTGCAGCAATGTCGTGGCGCAAGATGAACTCTCTGTATCCGATTGAATATTTTGAATATTTTTCGTTAACTGTTCCCCACCTCGATGTAATAGTTTTCGTTGCTTTAGAACGAAAGCCAATGCAACCGCAAATTCTTTTGTTTGGAAGTTCTTGTTTTTGGGATTCGTTTTTACCTCTACATGATTATACTCTCAGACGTGGAAGTAATTAATTAGATGGACTAATTATTTGCCAATTTCATTAGGGTTGAATGATAACTAATGCTAATAATTTTTACAGCATTACAATTATTTTCACTAATGGTAATCCTTTTTAATGAAAAGGTTTCATTGATTAATAAAGTCATTTCATTAAAAGTCGTTTTAAGTCATTGTCATTGACTAATGATTCAATGGTCATTGGCTAATGACTTACGGTTTCAAAGCATTACCATTACTAAACGTCATACCTTGTCTATGTACACTAAATAAGTACCTCTAAGTACTCGTATACTACACTTATATAATATAGGATTTATATTACAAAAGTTTGCCGAAACATATACTTTTTAATATTCTCAGGAAAAACGAGGCAATATAGAAACGTATTTTTGTTTTCGTGTAAGTAATAAGATCAAATAGCTGGGATGTTAGGTAACTTAAGACCTCAGTCATTAAGTTTTATACCCATCACACTCAAAACTGATAAATTATTAAAACTTTCAAATATAGATCTATCTACAAAAGAGGTTCGATAGTTATGGTTATATAGATTTGTGTTTCATAAAAACTGTTATTTTTTAATCAATTTTAATTAGTTATTAAATTAAATGAGTAATTACCATTAGTAAAAATAATTACAATTAATATAAAAGTGTTGGCATTAAATGTTAGTTAAATATTTTTCATTGTCATTATTTCAAACAATGCCAATGAAACTTTAATGGTAATGAAGAAATCTGATATTTCTGTAGTTTTCCATCAAGTCACTTGTGTTTTACATAAATAAAAATCATAATTTTTGTGGTGTCGAAATATTATCTATCAGTGGTTTAAGGACGAGCAGGTCAACCATAGTTATTGATAAAAAATATGGTTCCTTTTTTTAGAATTTATTTAGAATGCAATATGTCTAATGAAAAGAATTTTTCTTAGAGAACAAGGACAACATTTTATTAAGGATTTTTTATTCTTTAAAAGACATTTAGTATCACGTTTTCATTTATTTTAGCAATTTGGAAGAAAAAATTGCGATATTTCTTTTTCTTTTTAGTTGACAAGGCCTCAGTTTAAAACTTTGTTGAAAATTTCTTATCATTTGACTTTTTAACCCTTTAGCTAGAAAAACTGCTGCTAAATAAGAGTTCCTTTATACTTTAGCTAAACGAAAGCATTAATATTTTGTTTTGTTTTTCTTTTATTTATTTGAACATTTTTATTGTGAAATCTTTACGAGTTTACTAAACGTGTGGTAAGAATAAGTTACTTACGTGACATTTATGATTGCTGTTGTAGTTGATGTGAGCTTAAAATTTACTTTATTATGAATGTTTTTGGTTTTCAACATTCCACCAGGAATGTAACAGCTTGTTAACCAATTGTGAGATTTAAAAAAATACTACTTCTGACTAGCAACAAAATTAAGCAGGATTTACTATTTGTTGTACTGTGTCAGTAAAATGTTTTTATAAAAGTTTCTTTTTCGTTGATTGTATTTGCTGTGACATAAGATATAAATTATTCCGTCTTGTGTGTTTTTAATTTCTCAACATTACAGGATAATACTTTTTATATCCTTTTTTTAACGTTAATGTGTGTTATTAGCTCTTGCACATCTGTATTTTATGTTAAAATTTTAATACTTCTTAATATTAAACAAATTATGAAATAATTTTTTAAAACAAAGAAGGAAAATAAAAATTTTTATAAAGAAATTCTATATAAATCATAAAATAAAAGAATTAACTGAAAAGTAAATTAATTAAGAGTAATTATAAAAAGTTCATAAAAATATTAAACGGTTGCTTTTTTTAATTACTGATTTTTTAATATTTCTTAGTTTCTCCAATTATTTTATTATACATTTTTTTTTTTTTACTTCACTTTTTTGCTCTTTATTTAATTGTGTTGAAGACGAAAGAGAATATGTAGATAGTTAGGACAATGTTGACTTTTTAAATTAAATGTTAATGTTAATCCGTTGGGTTTAAAAGACAATCGGAGGTTGTTATAGCGTTCATAGCAATACAGGTTCATTATAAATTTCAGCTGTCTATATATAATGGTTCAAAAGTTTGGCCCCATACATTAAATTACAAAAACTATTGGGACACCCTTTAATTTCCAAATCCGAATTTTATACTTGTTGGTATAGCAGACTAATCAGTACAAATTTTTTGTAAATTTTAACCGTCTGTCTACTGTTCAATAGCATAACCATATATATCTAAGTGACCTATTGGGGCACCCTTTAATTTATAATTTTGAACATTCATACTTCTTATTAAAACAATCAATCATGATGCAGATGCACTTTATTGAGAGGTGGTCATTACATACGCCTTCTGTTAGTAATCTATTCGAATTTTAGTCGTGGAACACTAGTGAGACATTGGAGCACCCTTTTATTCATAGTTTTAAATATTTCTACTTGTTATTATAACGGTCAGAGTTATAGACTTTTTTTTTAATTTTCAAGCGTTTGCTTACTTACAATGGTTCATAAAATAGGCTCATATAGGTTAATTTACATCACCTATGCGGATACCCTTTATTTTTAGATTAATTTTTGTATTACTTCGCGCATTTGATACACAGTATTTTTTTAATTTAAAATTGGCGCCCTTTGCGGTTCATATGTTGTAGGGGGCCACCCTTTAATTTATAGATTTATTTTTGTATTACTTTGTGCTATTGGGACCTATAGTGATACACAGTTTTTTTTAATTTAAAATTGGCGCACTTTGCGGTTCATATGTTGTAGGGGCCACCCTTTAATTTATAGATTTATTTTTGTATTACTTTGTGCTATTGGGACCTATAGTGATACACACTTTTTTTTAATTTAAAATTGGCGCACTTTGCGGTTCATATGTTGTAGGGGGCCACCCTTTAATTTATAGATTTATTTTTGTGTTACTTTGTGCTATTGGGATCTATAGTGATACACAGTTTTTTTTTTTAATTTAAAATTGGCGCCCTTTGCGGTTCTTATGTTTTAGGGGACACCCTTTAATTTATAGATTTATTTTTGTACTACTTTGTGCTATTGGGATCTATAGTGATACACAGTATTTTTTTTAATTTAAAATTGGCGCACTTTGCGGTTCATATGTTGTAGGGGGCCACCCTTTAATTTATAGATTTATTTTTGTACTACTTTGCGCTATTGGGATCTATAGTGATACACAGTATTTTTTTTAATTTAAAATTGGCGCACTTTGCGATTCATATGTTGTAGGGGGCCACCCTTTAATTTATATATTTATCTTTGTATCACTTTGCGCTATTGGGACCTATAGTGATACACAGTTTTTTTTCAGTTTAAAATTGGCTCCCTTTGCGGTTCATATGTTGTAGGGGGACACCCTTTAATTTTTAAGAATTTGATGTTTTTAACACGGAACTAATCTGTATTAATAACCTTTCCGTTAAAGAAAAAAAATTTCAAATTCGGTTCAGAAATGAATTAGTTCTTCAGCACAATCATTCAAAAAAATTAATAATCAGACGAATTGATAATCGCCTCCTTGTTTTGAAGTTTTGAAGATCTTTTAATTACTTTCTCTTTCAGAAGTGGGAATTAAATAAAGTTCAATTTTTTATTTTTTTTTTATATTTTGTTTTCTGTTTTAATTTTTTTCCTTTTAATTTTTATCTTATTTTTTTTTTTCTTCCATTACCACATCGCTTCCCTTATATGGAGAAGCGGTCAAAAATCTATATCTCCAAAAATAACAAAACTAGAGTATTTTTAGCAAAAAATATTAAAAACTGTAGCCACAGCAGACGTTTGAGTTTTTAAGGGTTAATAAGCTCATAATTTTGTTTTCAGAATTTTTAAAATAGACACTGAAAAATAAATTATCAAGTAAGAGTGACAGAGTGACGCCGAATCTTATATAATCTTCACCATATAGGTAAATCTAGTTCAGGGTGAGCGAGAATTAAAAATTTAAACAAATTTGGTTCTGCATATTTATTATTTTACACAAAAATGTCATCAGCTCTTTATGGGTTAAGCATTTCTCAAAATTTCAGCATTTTCTTAAAGATATCTTCAAAAGCTTTAAAATGATACCCATATTAGTATTTTAAAAAATTTTAAAATTTCAGAGCCCCGTAACTCGGATAATTTAGGCGAGCGCCAATTTTTTCATTTGATGTTTTTTTTTCTGATTTTTTAATTCTCTATCGCCCCATATATTCATTTTTTGATTGGAGTTACTTTATTATTTCAAATGGCATGAAAAAATTAGAGGTAGGCGTGGTGTTTTGTCTGCTGCCTTGAAGGACATGGACCGATCATGTTGATTCCCAATAGCACCTCTTTCGACATTCTATCTGATCGATTGACATATTTGTTTTATTTTATTTTATTATTTTTTTTTTTTTTTTTTTAAATCAAGTTTGCCTTGCTATAAAACTCTATTGCCTTGACAAACTTGATTTCAAAATTACACGGCCGGACAGACGGACATCGTTCAATCGACTTCGCTATGTATAAGAAGTCAGAATATATATACTTTATGGAGTTGGAAATGGATATTGTAGAAATTACAAACGGAATGACAAACTTAGATATGCCCTTTTCCACTTTTTATGGTGAAGGCTATAAAAATACGGAGTTAGTTAGTAATGTCAGAATTTATATATAATATTATCTGCTATAAAAAAATATATTAACTGGCGCAACTATTAGAGAACTGACTTGTTTTTATGTTGTTACACAATACAACATGAGTGTCGAAGTGATGTTGACATCGGAACAATATGTTTGACTTAAAAAAGATAACGATATTGCAGACAGCAACTTAAATAAGGGTGACTGTAAATGTTCACTATACAATAAAAAACTTACCAGCAAAGATGTTATTGAATTTTATATCCTTAGAACATATACGACTAACTCATTTATGCATGAAAGCGAGTGCCTTAAATCTAATAAAATCACATCAACTTATTTGTTATTGAACATTTTTCTTCTTTAAATCTGTTATACAGGCTTTCATTTTATTTAATTTTTTTTTTTCAGTTTCTTATTTTTACTCTTATTATTTACATATTTTTATACTTAATTAACATTTGCGCGGAATTGTATCCTTTCCCTTGGGAAACAAAACTTAAGGGTTACTTTGAGATGCGACAATAAAAATTCAACCACTCGCGATCATACACTTTTCCAAACTGACGGGTGCAACTAGTTCCATGTGCAGCATAGCAAAATTACATCCCCCAAATATGATTTTATGGATTAACAGCCACAGGGATGAAAAAGACACTTACGTAAACTAAATTATGTAAACTAATGAACTAAGAACCTGTACAAAATTGCATTAAATTTTAAAATATGTTTTGAAAGTGGTGAAATTTTTTAGTAGTGGACATAAGTCTCAGTTTGAAAACTTTTAAAAATATATCCAACTGAATGAATATTTCGTCATATGGCATTGATACTGCTTAAGCTGTTATTAACAAGAAGTTAAAGCAGCGAGCAGATTACAATAATGAATAAATAAATACATAATAAATACTCCCCTACGAGTACAGAGTTGGACATTGGTTGATCTTTTGACTATCACTGTTGACTGAAATATAATTAATTGGGCAAAACAAACTTTTTATCTCATTCTTAAAAGCAAAATGATAAAGAAACCGAAACTTTTATATACGACTACATGTATTGTCTGTACAAAACAGCGTTACCACTTCGGTTTTTTTTAATTTCAAAAAAACTTCCAAAATTCTTTAAACAGATCTACTTTTTTAAAAGTATTAATGAAAATTTAGCCGGATCTTTAGAACAGATTGAATTACAAAGTGTATTTAAAATAAACTTTACTACTAAACAAATATTTAAAAACAGGAGCAAAAAAAATTCTTGAAAACAAAAACTGACTTCAAAACAGTTTGCATATGCATTATTTTACATCAACTATTGGGACACCCTATAATTTATAATTTTAATCATTTATAATTCTTATTATACCATAGAAAATAGTGGACTATCTGTCCGATTTTCAAATGTTTGTATATAACTTTTCAAAAAATAGGGACATAAAGATCTCATTACATCAATTATGGGAACACTCTGTAATTTCTAAATTCAAGTGGTATACTAAATCCTATAGATTACAGGTCCTTTATAAATTTCAGCTGTCTATTTATAACGTTTCAAAAGTTTGGCCACTTACATAAAAATACATCAACTATTGGGACACCCTTTAATTTCCAAATCCCAATATTATACTTGCTGTTGTAGCGGATTTAGTTAGCAATATTTTTCCTTTGTAAATTTCAACCGTCTGTCTATCGCTGTTTAAAAGTATAGCCATATACATCAAATTTATAGAACTAGTGGGGCACCCTTTAGTTTATAATTTTGAATTTGTTATTTTAAAGGTCAAAGTAATCGATATTCCAAGCGCTTATAAAGCGTTTGCTTCTAAAGATTCAAAAGATAGGACTACATGGGTCAACTTACGTCAGCTGTACCCATAATTTTAAAGGCCCAACTATAATGCGCATAAAATATCTTAAGCAAACTTAAACAACATTAAATTATATGTGGTAAACTATAATGTACATGAGATAATTTTTCGTTAAGTTTCGTTAAATGTCGTTTCTTTTAAAAAGGTACGAAGCTGATCGCACTTTCCGTACGGAAACAGCTGATTGTGCTTTGTGTTATACATTTATAAAGAAAAACTGTAATTAAGACGTACAGTGTTAAATTTTTAGTTTTTAATTATTAGAAAATGTAGAAAAAAAGAACATTTTTTATTTCTGGCCAATTTTTACAAATATAATAAATTAATATTAAATTTGTATGTATACACACATATGTACGTATACGATATAAGCGATGAACAACGTTGCATTTTTTAGTATGGTTGGCCACAAAAAATAGCTTGTTATATTTTTTTTATGAAAATTTATCTTCGTTTTAAAATTTTGTTTATTTATATAGAAATTATTTTTGTCAAAAGTACGAATTAAACATAAATGTGCAACTGTGGCAAATAAGTTGCTAAATTTATGTAAGTACATTGTAGTCGACTAAATTTCTTTAATATAATATCTACGCATTTGACAGGCTCTTCGTTGAATTTTTGACATAAGCTAAAGCTAGCTTATGCACATTATAGTTGGGCCTTAAAATTTATTTTTGTATTACTTTTTGCTCTTTATTTTAAAGCGGTGCCTTTTACGGCTTATAATACACGTAAAAACATGTATGTTGCGTAGGAATACCCTTTAATTTTTGAAGTTTTGAATTGATCCTAAAACCAATCTTAAATAAATACCTTTCAAATAAAGAAAAAAAAAAATAAAAGCAGTTCAGAAATAACTAACAGCCTTTTAATAGAACACGCCAAGAGCAAAACGAAACCGGATGGCATATAGATGAATACGTAATATTTAGCGTCCGTGTAACACGTTTTGGTTTTTCGTTTAACTTACGTTTTGTTTCGTAATTAATGTTAATTAATGTTTTTTATTTATTTTTTTTTTTTTGTCTTATACATTTTTTGTTTTTGCCTTAAATGTTGGTAACCCTGCTTCGGCGCTTAAAATGAAACAGCTGAGTTAAATAAACAAAACGAAATTAGCAAACAATCAATCTGTAAAACAAAAATTTGTAAAAATAAAAAACTTTAAGCAATACTTATAAAAATAAACACTAATTCGTAATTTGTGATATTCTTATTAAATGTATGTATGTATAATACTAATAGATGTTTTTAATAGTGAAAGTGTTTTTTTCTTCGCTCAGTTTTGACGTGTCTGACACTACAATGCGCAATACATAAACCAGAAATAATTGCCATTTGTTACGTTTTTTACAAAAACAAAATGACATTAGAGTTTTACAAACCCAAACATGGGAAACGGTAAAATTTTTGTGCGTCCAAACGGCAAATTGGGTTCTGTAAACTGGCTGTAAGTTCTGTAGGCACAAACATTTTAAAAGCAACCTTCAGACGAATAATTAACCTCCTTCTTTTTTTTTAAGTTAAAAAATAGGTTTTGGTCTACTAAGCACTATAACGGCAACGCCATTCTAAACAAAAATGTTGCCAATATGCTATTGCAAAATTATATATATATTTAAGCTTCGTTCGTTCATTTCTTGCCAAGTTTTTATGAAAAGAAGTATTTTTTTAGGAAAGGTATCTCCAGATTACCTTGACTTTGAAGTTAAATGTCATTTATAAATGATCGATGCATTAAGTTAAGAGCTATTTAAAAAAACATACAACTTTTATATTTTTGGAAACAAGCAAATATGGTTGATACGATGGGGAACAATTTAAGACTTAGTACCCATCGGTGGTGAATAACCGGTATTAAGTGTATCGTAAATTACTAAAAAATTTCTGGCCAAAAATCTTGATAGGTTTTCGTGAATTGTTAAATAAAACAAGGAATTGTTGATTCTAGATTTTCTAAGTTATTTACAAATTGGTCCAAATTGCCCTTAAATTGATTTATTTTATTCCCTTTTAAAGGTATTAAATGAATCTAAAAATACCCTTGAATTGATGAAAACAATTCCATAGTTGATGGAGTTTTCACAAAAATACTGTTTTTAAGCACTCGAAATTCACTCTTTTTATTTTGATAAACAACCAAAGTCACTTAATTTAAGTAATTATCTATACATTGATCCATAACTATTATGGTCGTATTATAAAGTGGAATTTTGCTATCTAATCTAAGACTAGAATTCCTGTCAATAAACCAGTTTATTTGTATTGTTTTGAATTGAGAATATAATTCTCTGAAATATAATTTCTATATGCTTTCTGTTTAAAAACTTTGGAAGTTGTGCCGTCATCTATTACTGTTACAGTTGGCATGATAAAGGTAAACTGCTTAAGGAGATCTGACATCTGAAAGCAATAATATAAAAAATTTAATAGCAATTTTTGGCTATTATTTTATGAAGTTTTTTATTGATTCAATTAATTATTTAATTACTTTTTTTTAAATAATGAATCAATTAATTATTTAATTAAAAAAAATTTTAAACAATTAAATCGTTAATTGATTCAATTATTTATGTGCTCATAAATTGCTTTATATTTTAATTAAATATATAATTGAATCAATAAATTATTTAAGTATAATATTTTTAATTCCGTTTTCACTTAAATATGTTTTGCAACACAAGTGGTGAAGTGATTCTTAATCGGAACCTTTAACAGATTAGTTATGCTCGCACTAGCAAGCTAAGTGGGGTTTTAAATATTTTCTTTAATAATGTCAAAAGTTTATTGCCCAATTAGAAACCCTGTACATAAAATAGATGTATGTATGAGTGAAATGTGATAGAATATGGTTTTAAACTTCGAACGTATGAAATTTAGGTGATTTTGTATGAATTTAGTCTAGTTGTGATTGAGATGTCAACTCCTACCAGAGATTCCCTTTATGTGTTTTCTTTTTGATGTACAGCAATCCAGTCAATTGTGTTGCACGACCACTTGACTTTTAGTGCAACTGTTCTCTACGAGTATGTTGCACCTTAAAAAAATATTCTTTTCATTTTTTGTATTATTTTTTTCATTTTTTTTATTTTTATTTTCTTTTTTTTTTTTTTGTAGCCTCATCATTCAAAGCTTTTTATTTTACTTTGGCAGATTTTAAGCCGCATTTAATATGCATTTTTTCATTTAATAGACCAAAAAGGATGTTGGCATCCTTCTTTATGTGAAAATGTAAAAGGGAGTAAAGAATTTTGTTTTTTTCATTGCATTTATAACGAAGTTTTTCGGTGTTTGGTTTTGATTCCCAGTTTGTTGCTGTGTAAAAAAAAAGAAGAAAGAAGCGAAAAAACAGGAATCAAAAGCGTATCGCATGTGAATTAATGTTTTGATGTTTATGAAAATGGCGACTATGATGATGATGTTGGCGATGCTTTGCTTCTTTTTATATAAATAATGCAACAAAACCTATTTTTTTTTTTTTTTGTTAAGTTTCTATATACTGGTGATGATGATGGTTTAATGGTTTGTTGTACGTTCTTTTTGCATGCAACAATATATTTTTTCTTTATTTTTTAATGATTTTTTATGTACATGTTTTTTTTATTTTTATAAATATTAGTCGGTTGCATTTGAATGCTAGACAGTGTGTCAGCCAACCTGCCACTCGCTTGTTTTGTTGGTTGCATTGCAGAATAATAAAAATAATAATATGTAAAAAAAAATTATTAAAGAACAAAAAAGATTGCGAATAAAAAAGTTAAATGAATGTTGACTGTCTGGCCACATGCCATAAATCAAATTTAATTCATTCTAATTGTATGATTAAATGATTTATATGTTAGATGTGGTTAGATTGTATTTTTTTTCTCCTGTTTCTTTGCTGGTCATAATTCTATAAAGTAAACTCAAGAGAATAATGTTCTTAATATTTAAAGGAAGAGATTTTAAAAGGAAGATGAGTTTCTTATAAGTAGCAAAAAGAAAAAATCGGAAAACGTATTATTCTATTGGTGGTAAGTGAAACATTTTAAACTTCTCTTTAAATTGTTCTCATTAGAGTTTAATAGAGCATTTTTAACACAAGTAAAACAACTTGATTTTCTAACTTAACCTCAAAAATAACAATTTTTTGAGGAGTTAATTATATGCACGTGGAAGCTGTCAAAAATAAGGAAAGTTAATCATTTTTTATTTCAGCATCTTTACGACACACTTTCGCACGATTTCTAAGCAATATAAATTTTTATAACGCTGTCTCCCAGATTAATACAAGAACAACAATGTAAAAAAAATATTTTTCGAATTTTCTTCCAGCTTATTGTTCCATAAAATCATTTCTTATTCTAAAAGCCTTTTAATTTTAATATAAATATTTGCTGTAATTAAAAAAAAAATTGTTGAATTGGTAAACAAAATTTAAAGTTTTCCAGGCAATATTTTTAAAATGTCATTCATGACAGAGCACGAGTTGTTAAAAAAGTTTCTTTGAAAAGACTTCCTTTACCAGTAATTCTTGAATTAATATTAATGATAACCAGAATGCAATGAGCTCTTTATGTCTCCTCTTGGTATAACCCCATATTAGATACTGAAGCTTAGGGAGTATATGCTTATAGTAGTCTGTCTGTCGAATAATGCTGGCATATCACTCTTAGGCCAAGCCAGTAACATGACATTATTTCCTTTCTTTGTTTGTACAATTTTTTAATTTTTTCACCAGCAAAGTTATCCATCTTTGGATACACCCGTTATATATTAAGTTGCTAAATGAACTGATTTGCAGTGAATTGTTTTCTACAGCACCCGTCCTTAAGGTTGGTGGTCAAATAAATACAAAAAATCTACTCTGCTGGGTTTGCAGAGTCGTACATTTTGTAACATTACGTGCACGATAAGTCTAACTCAACCGCAATAAAACTGATTAGTGCTTCGATCACTCTGATTCTAATGTTTTAAAGACATGTACTTTTTTGAAGAGTACTTTAAAAAAAAAATAGTTTTCAAAAAAGTACTTTTCAAAAACCGTACTCTTTAAAAAATTCTTTACGCAAAGAAATCCCTATCAAAAAGTTAAGTTTAAAAAAATTTCTTTTCAAAAAAGTACTTTTCAAAAAATTACTTTTCTCAAAAGTATTTTTTCAAAAAGTACGTTTTAATAAATTTAATAAATTTTTTTAATATTTTTTTAGTAATATGCTTTTTACTAAATCCGTTTTATAAGCATTTAACAAAAAACATTTAATGAAAGGCTGTTTTAATTAATAAAAAAAAACATTTTTGTTAAAGATACTTTTTTGAATACAGTTTTATAACCGATTGATTTTTCAAAACCTTGTCTTATTAAAACATACTTTTTATAAAATTTAGTTTTTCTTAAACCTAGTTTTCATTAAACGATCTTTTTTCCAACATTCTTATTAAAAAAAAAGTACAAAAGGCACTTTTTTGGAAAAGGTACTTTTTACAAAAAGTACTTTTTATAAAACATACTTTCAAAAAACGCACTTTTTATAAAAAGCCCTTTTTACATTATTTTAATTTTTTATAATGACAAATTTCTTATGCTTACTTTTGCAGCGGCTTTGGCTACATTCAACTAACCGAAGTTTGTTCGCCTGCCCAAAATCGTTTTTGGTATGCCACTCTCACACTTGCACTCGTGAAAGCAGATAGCCTCAAGAATCGTTATATAGAAATACAACTGTGGGATTTAGTACCACACACCTAATAGATAATTTTTGGATGACCCTACTATTTGGTATCACCTTGCAGATCCTAAGGTGTCAGGGTTATAAGTGTCGGAAAATGTATAAAGCTAAATGTAAATAATATAAAAAACTTAAATGACGTTTAGGGTCTTTGGACTAAAAACCCGATAAGGTTACTTCTCACGTTCTCTATTCGCTTATTCATAATAAAGATAAATGCACATTAAACACAATTTTTGTTTAAATTTCTGTCTTAAGTTTTATTAAAATGGTATTTAAATCAATTAAAACTTGTATTAAAGATTTTTTTAAAGAAATTTATCAACATCAACTTGTTACCGGAAATATTCCATTAACCAGACTCTTTTTACACTGTGCTGGATCATTGGACTTCAGTTTCTGCCACCACCACTTAACCAACACTACCGCGCTACTAAGAAGCAAAGGTCGTTTACATACTACATGGTCCCTCGAACTTGATTCATTTTTAATAAGAAGCAAAGCTACAATGTCTTTAATTAATTTGTTACTTTTACTGTTAAAAAAATAAAACTAAAAACTTGTCAAAACTCCAAGGAATATACAATTACACATTAATTTTGTATTTGTGTAAATTTTGTTGCAGCTATGATAACTTGCCAGAACTTTTTTTATTCCTTATTTTCGTAGTTTCCAGACAAAGTAATATTAAAAATGTATAGAATTTTATAGTTTTTTTTACTTTTTCTTATTTTCTTTTGTTTAATTCAATGGCAATACTTTTTTTTTTAAAGGGTGTAGTTCTTTAATTCATAGTTTTGTCCTGCAATATTTTTTATTTATTTTTTTTTATGCTGCATTAAATACAAAACATTAGGTCTGGTATGAAGTAGAAAATTACAAATATGATTTCCCTAGACATTTTGCAGAATTTTGTCTCCAATTTAAACAACTTGTAGTCCATATCAAACAAATTCTTTACCTTACAAATGATGGCAAATTAAAATCTTGCGTAAATTTTGGAATACTTTTTATTTTTACTTACATTCTGTGCCTGCCTTTGATTTAACTTTAATGCTTTAACGGCGAACATAAAGGGGATGGCAGAGGATTAAGAATGTTAACTTACAAAATTATATCGTGTGTAAAGAAAATATGTGAAATACGAATCAGTATAAGCCATTCTTATCTGTTTTTTTAGTTAATGGCGTCATAAATTTCATTTATACATTTTGTCTTTTTTAATTTTATAAAATATATTTTATGTTTGTCCATTCTCAAGTATTTGTTTGTTTTTAAAATTGATATTTTTTATTAATTTTACACGCAGTGTTTATAAACTGAACTGCATCCACTTCTTTTTACTCCAGCTCCATTTTTATGTGCCTGCTGTTTTGTTTTTCATACATATATTTTGCCAGCAGGCAGTTTATTGTCGACCCACCTACGTAGACAGTTTCTAATAGAAAAATTGTAATACTGCGGAGTTTGTAGTCACACGTGTTGCAAGCTTTTTTTTTTTTGTGATATTAATTTTTTACTCATATCGTGTTTTTTTATTGATATTTTATTACATTTTAGGAAAGAGAAGACAAATTGAAAAACTGTATTAGGTTGACTTAAGCATATTTTTTGTGGAAATACTAGAAAATGTATAACGTTTTATTAAGGTTGTTTGTAATGAGGGCAGTAAGTTTACGAAATTGGCATGTGGATTGTATGAAAGAGTCTGATGTTATCTATAGAACAGAAAAATTTATATTTTTAATTTATGTAGGTTAGTCTATTCTAACATTGAGTTATTTGTAACGAGTACCTCAGATAAATTGTCAGCCACCAAGATACTGCGATAAAGCTAAAGGTTTCGTAAATTTCTCTTAACGAAATCGGTCCATAAACAGGTGAGGAGTAAATGAAAAGCGAAGCTCACCACTACAGCTCATATTTTGCCCTGTATCTGTAGTTATTTTTCCCTTTTACGCTGTGTGAATTTATATATAATATACCATGATATTGAATACAGTTTCGGTATAAAATTAAAATTTCGCCAGAAATAAAATATTCAAAATTTCACTAAAAGCAGCGGAAATCTAAAAAATTTTAAAATAATATTTTCAAAAATAAAATAGAGATAATATATTTTGATAAAAAAAAGAATTGTCGAAAATAATAAAAATTTACGAAAAATTTTCGAATCCATAAAATTCTCAAAAAAAATTTTATTTTTTGATCAAAAAGGTGCCAAAAAATTTTATATTAAAAAAAACAAAAAAAACGTTTTAGCAAATATTTAATATTTCACATAAAATTTGACATTATAAGGAGAAATTGAAATTTTACCAATCGAAAAATCACAAAAAAATTGAACAATTCATGAAAAAAAATGTAATCGAAATTTAAAAAAAACAAAAATTAATTTTTTTAAAAGGAGTATAAATTTAATTAAAGAGAAATATTCCTTAAAAATTTATATTTCCTGAAGAAAATAATTCATAATAAAATAGTAATTTATAATTTTTTTTTTTTTTTGGCCAACAAAACACAAGACTTTAACAAAAAAACTTAAATTTCACAAAAATATGAAATTTCCAGGAAATTTACAACTCACCAAAAACGTCGACTATTAAAAAAAATATGTATAAGCCTGAGTCAGATCAGATCACAGGTACTTTAAGCTGCCCTTTTTTATTTCAATAATTTTTCGTTCAGTAATGTGGTACATCTGTTACTGTAACCCTGTTTTGGAAGCTTCTTTTTACGTAGTGTTCATCAAAGTTCTCTATTAAAAATTTTTTATTTTTAATATTCATTAACTCGACAGAAAAAAGAATTTTATTTTAATTTCTATACTCCATTTAAATCCAACTAAAGAGATCTTCTTCCTTTTAATAATAAAATTTCTCCCTCTTCCATGAAATAAACATGAATTTATTGCTTTACCATTCATCCCTCGTTGCAAACTGGCAAATATAATTTACTATTAGAAAGTTGGAAAATTTTTTAATTGAAATTTCACTAAAACTAGCGAAACTTGTCAAATACTTCCGAAAACTATCAAGTGATAAAAAATTTATATAGAAAACTACAGAAGAAAATTTATTTTACGAAAATTTATATTTTATTGCAACTTTTCTTTTTTCAACATTCATTGACTCATTTCTTAAGCTTTAATGTGAAGCCATTGCAAAAGATGTGCATCAGAAGTCATAAAAGAAAATATTTTTATTGCAAAAGTGCCACAGAAAACAGCAACAACTAGCAGCAACAAAACAAAGTTTTATTATTTTAACTTATTTCTTTTTTAAGCGGGAAAGTTTTTAAAACTTAGAAGAAATAAAAATTGAAGAAATAATATTTGTAAGAAATGGTGGTATGTCGTCTTTTAAAAGGACAAAATTAATGGAAGAGAGAACAAATTAATAAATTAAATTTGCAAACAAGAAATTGTTTTATGTACGAGGGCTGTTCGAAAAGGCTTCTGGCTTAATTTGGAAGTTATGACATACTTTAACCAGGAACATGAACGTGGCAGGAAAAGTGGAAAAGTATTAGAAAAATATAATTCAGTATTACGCCTGCACCAGAGATGGATAATACTTTAAATACACGCAAGCGTGGGAGGTGAGAACGTTTATTATCCAAACAAGTACGAGTTTGACTTAAACTAGAAGGTAAAAAGGTTCAAGTCTGCCATCTATAAAAACTTTTCAGAAAAAACATTATAACGCGATCGGCTTACGAAGAAAAAGTAGGCGATTACAAGATAACCTCATCATCAGCTTCAAAACATAAGCCAAGATATGCTCATGTCAAATTTTAGATCAATCGGTCTGCGTCTTCTAAAATGGCTGCCTTATCTCCAAAATATTTTAATTCTGCCCCACTGTGCACCGTAGGTCAACCATCTGGTCAAATTAAGCAATACTTTAAAGGAGTCGTCGTAGACTCCCCGGCGAAAGATGTAAACAAGATTCGCGTCAGTACCTGCCAATATTGACTAAACTGACGGTTGTCTTACCATTGAGCAAAATACAATGCGTCGAATAGCGCCCTTCCCTCGCGTAGCCAACAAAGTTGCAATTCTAAGAGCATGAGAGTCAGGCCCATAAACTACTGCCTGCTTAAGGGTTGAAGCCTCCTCTGTTGAAAGTGCAACAACACACTTTATTAGCACCATCCCTGCAGATATCAAGAGCCACCACGTATATCCCGTAGGAACCTCACCAATAACCGGCTACAGAGATGGGCGGATCTCTATACGGGCTATAGGTTTCCGTGGTGCCTGTATAACTAATGACAATGGTCAGTCTTTCGACAAGCACCCAGCTTGCCTATCCAGATTTGGTGCCTGCATACCGGGAGACTGGTTTCCCCTATAAACTGAAAGCACTTTGTCTGAACCTAGGCTAGCTCAGCCAGTTTCTTAATGCCCCCGGGTGTACTCCTCAGGTGCAAGATGTGATCAAGATTAACGTCAGTACCTGGCCGGGGGTCCTAACCTTGCGGTGGTCTTACCACTGAGTGAAATACAAAGAGTCGACTAGCGCCCTCCACTAGACGTAGCCATCAGAGTTGCAATTTTAAGAACATGGCTTGCAGGACCAAGAACTTCCCCTTGCTTGAGGGTGGAAGACTATCCAACCCGTCTGTTTAGAGTACAACACCACACTTCCAAATATTCTGCACCAGACCTGCAGATAAAGACATTTTAACCAATAGCCACCACGTGTACCCTGAAGGGACATCTCCAGTAAGCGGCTACAGAGATGGGCAGATCTCTGTATGGGTTACCGGTTCCCGTGGTGCCAGTTTATTGAAGGACACTGGTGAATTCATCTGCACATGGTGGAGTGGTTCCCCCTATACACCGAAAGCATGTCTTCTGAACCTAGGTTAGCTCAGCCAGACTCTTAGTACCCCCAGGGGGGGGGGACTCCTCAGGCATAATGCTATGCTATAAAATCATATAGGCGATAGGGGAGGATATTATTACGAACGTACAGAGACGACAAAAGTGTGTTGACAGCCAAAGCGGTTATCTTTCCATATTAAGTTATTTTGCTACCATCCTCGTGTAAATAAAAATATTAAAGATAAATTCAAGAAAAAAACAAGTTAATAAATATTTTTTTTTTAATAAATTCCACTTAAATTAAAACGTTTTTATTATTTTTTTTTTCAGCACAGAAATCGTATTAAAGAAACGACATAATACTCATGGCAACATTTCTCAAGCCCACAAATTACCACAAAAGTTATCAGTTTACAAACAGGCAACCACAAACCAACAAGAAAAGTGGGGGAGGAGGAGGAGAAGAAGAAGACAAACATAATACAACACAGCCAGTGTAGGCGTTTTATGGGAAAATATTGCTAAATTTTAATTTCCTTTATTTAGTATGTTGGAAGGAAAATGTAGTCGTTGTAAGTTAAATATTACATACATGGGAAAATGTGACATTAAGAAATAATTTAAAAGAATTAAATAGATTTGAGAGATCATTTAAACCGCAATGGGATAAAACTTGAAATTTTTCAAACTTAATGGCGAGGAAATAATGTTGCTAAAATTGTTAAAGTTGTGGCATTTTTAAAGGCTGCCTAAGTAGAAGGTATTGATAAGGAAACAACGTATATTATAAAGGTCTTTTAATAGTACGTGTACATGTAAGTAAATAAAATATTATTATTTGAATTTATAGTCAATCCTTTTTATTTTTATAATCTAAAATTTTAATATTTTTTTATTAGCCAAAAGTTGCAGACAAAAAACATTATTAAGTTTTCTAAGGGTGTTCCAAAGTTAAAGAAATGATTTAAACAAATTATACAATTTATAATTAAAAAATGAGAGCCAATACGAGTATATATTACTTTTAAATAACATATATATTATTTTTAAATAATATATATTGTCAGTTAAATACTTCTGTGATATACCATCCAGAATTAGAATTCTAGTTCTTGATTGAAAGTTTAAATTTTCTACGTGTTGCTATAGCGCACATAATCTTTCTAACGCTGTGCAAATTTGTTGTGTCTGCCCATCACAGTACAAAAAAAATTCAATATTTTGAATAAAATCACGTCACTTTCGGAACGCTTTTTATTTTTTAGTATTTTTTGTTATAGCGGCTAATATAATATATTTTCTGTGAAAAAGTTCACGAGTGTACATCATACGGTTCCAGATATATAAGGGGTTATGACAGACGGACAGACACTCTGTCGAAAAAGTTGGGTTACGGAATCCTAAAAAGGAATTGACACAAAAAGGCAAATGCTAGATAGAATTATTAAATTTCAAAAAGTGAGACTCCAGAACCTAATCAGCGATCGGTCTGGTTGGTAATTAAAAACAATTGCAAACTGGACACTTCCGTAAAGGAATATTTTTAGTTAAATTGATCTTAAATTCTATGTTGGCATTTTTTCCTTGTTGTTACTAATCTATGGTAATACTTCTTAACGCTCAATAGTTTTAATGGACTTTTCAATTCAAAATATTGCTTTTGTTCTAGCCAAAGTATAAACTACATTCATTCACTATTTTCTAAAATCGCTAGATAAAAAAATTTTAATGGGAAGCAGTTGGTCTTTGGTAAACTTTTTCTTTTTTTTGGTTTAAGTTAATTTGTAATATATTTGATATGTTTTATAAAAATACAATACTGAAAGTGAAGAGTTACTTATTACTTACAAGTATGACGTAAATGATATCATCGGCATAAGAACAAGTTTTCCAATCTTGCAACGTACCTGTAAAAGAAGAAATAAAAGTCGTTAAATTAAGTGCTCAGTAAAACGTGCTGCAGACACAGACCTTAAAGATAAATATTATTTTATTTTTGACCTTTACAATTAATTTTTTACCCTTTACCGCAAAAACTGGAAAGGGGGAGATCTAAGTTTGTCATTCCGTGTGTAATTTTTACAATATCAATTTCCGACCACATAAAGTGTATATATTCTGAGTTCTTATGCATAGCGAAGTCGATTGAGTGAAGTTCGCCTGTTCGTCCGTGTTAGTGTGGAAAGCAAGTTTGCCGAGGCAAACTTCAATATTTATATATGTCAACCATTAAGATATTGTGTCGAAAGGGTGCTATTGGAACTCGGCATGATCAGTCCATGTCCTTCGAGACAGCAGGCAAAACGCCATGCCTATCTCTAATTTTTTTCATGTCACTTGGAACAATAAAATAACTTTAATCAAAAAAAAAAATAATAATAATAATAATAAATAAATAAATAAATATATAAGGCTATCGCTCTCCCATATTTTCCGAGTTAGGGGCTCTAAAACTTCAAAAATTTTTAAAATATGGATATGGGTATTATTTTAAAGCTTTTGAAGAATCTTTATGGAAATAATAATTTTTTTTTTTAAATGCTTAACCTATTAAGAGCCGATGTCATTTTTATGTAAAATTATATACATGAAGTACCAAATTCTTTTTTTTTTAATTTTTTAATTCTCTGTCACCTCAATATTTGATTGTAGTTACTTCAGTAAAGTTGGATTACATCGATGGTGAAGGGTATATAGGATTCGGCATAACCGAATATAGCACTCTTACTTGTCTATTTTAATTTTTTCAAGCACTAAGTCAAGGCTGTGGCGAAATATTGAAAAAAAGAAATAAAAATCTAAACAAAATTTTTAATTTTAAAAACTGACCTAGTGCTTAAAGAAGTGGGAAAAGAATGACCTTAAAGTATTTAAGTAAATAAAATAATTGAGTTGTATTTAATATTTAAATTGAGCACTGCATCCAAAGCGTTCGAATTTTAAATAAAACGTTTTTTTTTTCTTGTTTGTTATTTGTTAAAGAACAGAAAAAGGGAAGAGGAAAATTACTTTACGCCTATTTCAATCTCTTAGAACCCGCTTATATTATTTGGAAAAATATTTTACTTCGTTTTGTCATTATTGCTCCAATGAAAAGCGGTTTTACTACGTTATCGTTAACCATGTGTGATTATATTAAATCGGATTTTGGGCAGGTAGGTTTCAGCGACTATATTATCTTCTTCATTATACGATTTTATTAAGGCATTACAACTTAAGACATTCTGCATTATCAGTAAATGTTCAGTGACTACTGAAAAATGCAATATTTAGTCAATTTTTACTGCAATTTAATTTTGATTACCAGTAAAGTTTTACTGCCGACTGCAAAAAAAAATCAGTAATCAGTAAATTTTACTACGATTTAATTTTCATTACCAATAAAGACAACATTTCCTTTAAGAATATAATAAATAAGGCATTACCTTATGTAAATATACATTCTTCTATATAATACAGTAACGCAGAAGTATCACTCAAAGTAAAAGACAAATATTTTAAAAATGCATCAACTCATTGCAGTAATTTATTACTCCCGACAGCGGAGTGCTGCAAAAATAGTTCGGAAAGAAAACATATTTTTTAAAAAGAATTTTGTGATACTCTTACATAATTTTCATCATCACATGACTGTAGGAAAATTATAGCCGCATGGCCATTTGACTAATGTTAACTGTGTTAATAGATTGAATGAGAATTATAATTAATAAATCAAGTAAAATGACAAAAATATTTAACGATTTTTTTATACCCTTCACCCACAGATCAAAAAAGGGTATATCTTAGTTTGTCATTCCGTGTGTAATTTTTGCAATATCCATTTCCGACCACATAAATTATTTACGTCCTGAGCTCTTATGCATTTGCGCAGTCGATTTGGCAATTTCCGTCTATCCACCCGTGTTAGGTTTAAAATCAACGTTGCCAAGGCACTGGATGAGCTAAAGAAAGTTAAAAAAGGCAATCCATCAGACATAGTTTCGAAAACTTTTGCTATTTCTGAAATCAGCAAAATCGGACCATGTTGTTTGAGGCGACGGGCAAACCACTGCTCCTGCCTCTAATTTTTCTATATTATTTACAACAATGAAGTAATTCCAATAAAAAAAACAAATATATGGGGCGATATATAAGAATGCTGTGGTTAGGTGGTAAACACGTTGGCTACAAATGTGGTTGTCCAGGGTTCAATCCTTGCGGGAATCGAAAAACAAAAATGTTTTTTTTTGCTTAATGATATAAATGAGCATTCAGAATTAACATTGCAATATGCAGCTTCCTTCGGTCGGTGCTTCTTTATAGCATATTCGATGGCGAAATAAAATAACTGATAAAATGATTATAATTTTCTCCTTTGACCACCTGTCTAATCTCTCATCTGTCCCTTTTTTAAATAATGTTTAACGGTTACGAAAAATAACTAAATAGGAATTATTACCTGAAGTGCTACTTCTTTTTAGTATAAAAAAAGAAGAAAACATCAAATAAAAAAATTGGCGCTCGCCTATATTTTTTCAAGCTATAGACCTCTGAACTTTTGATAAAAGAAACGATTGGCACCATATTTTTTAAGATATCAATATGGGCATCATTTGAAAGCTTTTGAAGAGATCTTTAAGAAAATATTAAAATTTTTGAAAAATGCTTAACCCATTAAGAGACGATGACATTTTTTGTCAAATTATACATTATACATATTTTTTTCTTCTTTTTTAATTCTCTGTCACCCCAATATCTGGTTTTTTGATTGAAGTCACTTTACTAAATTAGATTTAGATATATGGAGAAGGGTATAAAGGATTCGGCATAGCCGAATATAGCACTCTTGCTTGTTTTGTGTTTTGTTTAAAAATAACTTTTTAGAAGGAATCAGGATTAAGCTGAATAAATAAGAATAATGATTCTAAATAATTTTCTTATTAAATAAATAGAGATTTTTTTAATCTTAAAATAAATAAATAAAAAAAATTAATGATAAATGTAAAAAAAATCTTTAACGCATAATTCCAAATAATAAATTTTAATAACAAATATATTTGTTTTTTTAATAGGAAAGACTTTTTTGCTTATCCAACAACTTTTTATTTCGTGCTCTCAAGTGTTGACTCTTTAAATTCGAATTCTTCGTAGTTAGGTTGTAAAAATGGAAAAAAAGTGAAATGGAAAGGAACATTAAAAAAAACTAAAGTGATTAAGTTCATGTTATAAAATACACTTTTAGCAATTTATTTACAACAAATTAGTGAGCTCGGGGCTAAAAACTTTAGGAATAATATTTTTAAATTGATATCAATATGAAATTATTTCGCAACACGCAAAAAATTAATAAATTATAAATCCGCTTATTTTCGTAGGTAGAATTAACAAATTAATTAAAAAATGTCCAACTCAAAAATTCTTCTTTTCTTTTACTGTTGTGTTTTTATAGCGACCAAAATAAAAAAAATAAATAAAAAAAACGTTAAAGTCAAATGATAAATACACCAAAAATTTTATTAACAACGTAATAATTACGTCACTTGTCTAATAAATTCAAAGGTTCTACAACGGCTTTGTTATAAAGCTAATAAATAAAAAAAATATTTTGTATTTGTGAATGAGTGTGTATGTGTGTGTTTATATAAATTTCTTTTGTTTTATTTAACTAAATTTGTATTTTATTCTTAAATTTCATTTAAGTGCGACACGCGTGTTCTTCATAAGGGGATGGGTCATGCATGAATAAATAATCCAAAAATAAAACACCCACATACACATACACACACACTAACAAGCAAGCATACACACAATTAAAATTCTATGCTGTTAAGCTAAGACTTGAAGAATTGCTCATTTGATTATGAAATAAATAAATTTAATTATTTAAATGGCACTTAGAATTAATTCGAATTATTGAAATTTGAGAAACTATTTTTGTTGGAATTCAATTCATTAATAATCATTAAGGATCATTTAAGGTTGTGTATAAACATAAAAGCATAAATACGTTTTAATTAAAAGGAAAATTTTAGCAATTGTTTGTTTCCAGGGTGATATTGTGAAAAAACTTAACAGATGTTTAAGGTAACGGAATAATAAATGTACAGGGGAAGTGCTACAGTAGATATTCTAATTAGTAGTTTAAAACCTTCCAAATCATTAATAATTCCAGAGCTTTGGGCTGAAGTTTAAATCAAGCTGTCATGCTTAAATCTAAGCTGCTACAGATTTACAGAAAGATATAGCAAATCACCTGATGTTTTATCTCTCACAGCAAAAATATTTATCCATCCATTAATTTCCAGGGGAATATCCTCATATATATGACGCAAGTTTATCATTTTACTTCTAGAACGGTTTTTGTGCTGTTTCGAGGTCAGGTGAATATTTTTAACCAATCCCTCACTGTTGTAACCTCAAAACATGACTTCTTTCTCATCTACTTCGTGCAATATGAACCGAAGTTATCAGTCGACTTCGCATGTGGAAGTAAGTCAGTGAAGGAAATGGGAGGAGTGCCTGTCCCCTTAGTTCACACACAAACGCCAAGCTTCTCTAGGCTGGTTGGTGTTATTCCCCTCTTTTCTCGCTGTATTGCGGCAGTATTTGGATTTTAAAATTATTTTTTATTATTATAACGGCAAAGATTCCCCATCAGCGGATGGCGCATAACAACTAGTTTATCCTCAACAATTATATTGCAATTTTGTAATCAAATATAAATTGATCGGTGTATTATTCAATAAATAAATTACTGCTCGAATATTTAAGTGGCCAAGACAGCCGTACGAAGAGAAATTTACTTATAAAAAATGATCCTGCCTCCATTCTCACTAAAATTTCTATAAGCCGAAATTACGATGTGAGTCTAGAAAATAAAGGGAAAGAAATTGTAAAAATTACAAGGTGTGATCATGGCTAAAGAATTTAATTGCATTTGGACTCTGTAGTATATTTTAATTCCGGCTGTCATGTAAAACTTAAATTAAGATTTCTTACGATTTTACGCAGCGCAGTTGAAGGATATCAATGCAAGGACTATGTGTGATTATATACATTCACCTCTGCTCTTTTTCCAGGGTTAAACGAATTAAACTTTCTCAAAAGTAGTAAAGGCTAGTATAGTACCTGAATTCTTATCTACTATTGCATTATGTTCATATTATTGCTATGATGTTTTCAATTAAGCGATCTCTATGCACGTCTATCTTGTGGGCAGAGTGGGAATTTACTCATTAATGTACAGCACACGTACCAAAATTTGTACACATGCTCATGAATATGAACAAAAATCTTGATACGCATGCAAATGAGTGTACTTAGTTTATTGAAGCACACACACACACGTACAAAGAGCAACAAATAATTCTTTAAGGTACAGGCATACGAAATGAGCATAAGCTAGACGATCTTGCACATGTGCGTTTAGTAGTCACACACGAAATATTAGCTCTTATTCATGTCCATGCGTGAATTTATTTGTGTGTGCATAATTTCCTTTATGTTCATGTGCGCTCATGAGTGTGCATATCTGTACCCTGCTTGTTGGTCACTCAGTACTTCGATTAAAATTTAAAAAAAAAAATTAAATAAAATATAATTCAAGAAATAATTAATAATAAAAAAATGAAAAAATGTTAAAAATAGTTACTGAATGTTTGCTGTGTTTTTGTATAGAACATTTTTGAGTTGTTATTGTCTTTTGTCTTATTGATTCAATGGAGTTCTCATTTAATCAATTTGGCTTTTGACATAAGACTTTATAGTTTTCTATTCAAAATTTGGGTAAAATCCACAGATGAGCTATTTGAGCAGTAGTGAAATGACCATATGGATATGCTTTCCCTGCCGTAATACATTTAATTTTGTAGTTTTTTAAATAAAAAATATTTCATGAGAAATGAAATATTTATATTTGAAGGAATCAAGCACGTTTAAAGAAAATTAAAATATAATTCGATTAAACTTTTTATTGCATTTACAAAGTGTACTCGTATTCTTTCGAATCGAAATACACGGCAACCGTACATAAAATTTTCTTAAACTTAATGAGAATTTTAAAAAGATTAAAACAAATGCCTAAGACTTACTATAAACTCCAAGAGTGAATTTATTTTTCTTATTTTTTTTTTTTTTGTTCATGTTTTGTTCATTTTTGCTCGTTTTTGCCATGTAGCACATGAACTCTTAAAAAACAGCTAGGAAGATTAAGGAGGACAATGAAATATCGCTATTTGTCAGAACCTTTAAGTATTTTGGTCTACACAGCTGTGCTGTTTAAAGCGCATGGTTTTAAAGCAACACATTATGAATTCGAGTCTCGCCGGAGTTACAAAGTATTGTGGTGTAGATGGTTGCGTAAGTTGAATTTCCAGAGACTTAATGTTTAATAAAAAGGGTTCGTTGGTACAAACATGACCAGAGTGAAAAATGAAAAAACGCAAGAAATAAATACAACAGTAAGATAAAAATTAATGTCTAGAGAAAAATAACAGACTGAATATTATCGAAACTATTTTGTCGTAGGGAAAACGAACAGTATCAGCTGTAATCATTTACAAAATATTATTGATTGATTAGAAGAGATGTTCAAAATTCGTTAATTGCGTAAGAAATATACGCAGAATGTAACGACTTTTCGTGTGAACACGCAAAGAAAAATATGGTTGAGGTAACCATAATCTAAGAGCAACATTTTATGGTTGCATTATATAATTGCTAACAAAACATAGTATTGTTACAATTGCAACCATGTTGTTGTCTAGTAAAACAAAACAATCATAAAGTATAAACATAATTATGTTCAAATATAAATGTAAATGATTAAACTAATATATCATAATATGGCTGAAAATGTCATGTTATATAATTTAATTATAATATAGTCTCGTAAGTGTAAATTTTTAATAAGTTATACAACTTTGGTTGTGTTTGAATCATGTTTCATTTTTTGTACACAGTAACAATATAATCGTAAAAAGTTAACAAAAAATGTTTATCGTGACTAAAGTTTTCACCGCAACTATACATTGTTACAAGGAACATAATATGTTTATTGTGACCATATCACAACCATGTGTTTTCTTTGCGTGAAGGTAGAACGATGTCAAAGGAGATGCTGTACGTGTTTTACATTTAAACTAATCTATTATTGAACGAAAAGCTTTTTTATTAAAGTTTTATATTCTTCAAAACTTTTCTAAGCTAATCTTCATAAGTTTTTATGTCTTCGGATATGTTAAATTTTCAAGAAAATTTGTAAAAAAAAGGGACCAGCAGACGAAGACATATTGTTCCTCTTAATAATTTAAATCAGATTATTCTCGAAATATCGTGAATCAAAATAATGAATACAAATGTTTCATTCTGTAAAATAATTCCTTAAAACTTAACTGCAGACAAAATATATTTAAAGAACTTAAATAAATGCCTCAAATTTTAAGTAATCCAGTATAATTGTTAAAACACTTAAATAAATTTAAAATAAAGTATGACAAATGCATCATGGACGCTTTTTATCATGATGCTAGAAACAGTTTCACATTGTCATTCCATACCCCATTTATATTCAACTATAAACACAGACAACAGACACAATTTTATTGATAATTTATGTTTTAAACACAACACTCTCTTGCTGTTTGCTTCTATGATGCATGGAATATAGAGACTGGTTTTTTAATGCAACTGCAAGCAGTCATGCATGCAACAAATTTTACTAAATGGTGGCGCTATAATTTCTCTACTCACATTTCTATGAACTTGCTGTGCAAAGCAGTATTTCTTCACCCTTAACAAACAAACAAAAAGGGAAATGTAGAAGAAAAAAAAGAATATTTTTAACGTCTACAATTTGTGCTTAAATTGCGTGCAAGACGCGTGTGTAACCCAAACATACTATACTCGCACTGAATAATTTTCAGTTTTAATTTCATTTTATTCATTCTCCCTTTTGTATCTTTATTACTTTTAAGTCTGTGCGTTTTTCAATAACGAACAAAGAAATATCCCTAAATTAAACATAACCAATTTGCTTTAATAATCAGAAATTTGATGGCGCTGGGCCTATAGTTGTGACTGATACTGTATTGTAATGAAATGCAAAAACCATGGATCTACTATCAACACCAAACAACTTACAGCCCGATTCTGTGAATTCTTGATAAATTTTTTATCATGATATTTTGTCAAGATTTTTATCAACTAAAAGTTCGGTTGGTATTCTGTGGAAACATTGATAAATAAAAAGCTTTTGAAATTCACCAGTGTGGTGAATTTCTATTGACAGCTAATTGTAATTAAATTTATTAAATTAAATTATTGGCAAAAGCAAAAATATGGATACACCAGCTATGTTAGTATTTTTAACCGACTTCAAAAAAAGAAGGAAGTTATACAATTAGACTGAGTGTTGCTTTTTTCTGTTTGTGCCTGCAGAACTAAGACATTCTTGCACCGATTTTGAATTTTTTTAGTAATATGATAGATTATGCTTACAGATTGGTCCCGTTTAAAAAACAGTTTATAATCTTTAAAATTAAAGGGTGTCCGCGTACACCATACATATATTTTACGTATACTATAAACTGTAAAGGGCGATTCTGTAAAGTATAAAACGACTGCTCCCTATAACAAAAAGTTATACAAAAATAAATCTAAAAATTAAAGGGTGCTCCAAAATTGATGAAAATTTACTTATATGGGCCGTTATAGACAAACCATTGCAAATTTGACATAATTTTGATTGATATGGTCGTTATAGTAACAAATATTAACATTAAAAATTATAAAATAAAGGGTGCCCCAATAGTTTATTTAATTATGTATATGGCCATAATTTTGAAAAGTTGTAGACAGGCGATTGAAAATTACAAAGAACTTGTATTACTAACTCCGCTACAACAACAAGTATAAAATTTGGTTTTGGAATTAACGGGTGTCCCAATTGTTAATGTAATTTGGTGTATTTGGCCGAACTTTTGAACCGTTATAGACAGATAGCTGAAACTTACAAGGGACCTGTTTTGCTAAGTCTGCTATAACAAGAAGAATAAAATTTGATTTTAGAAATTAAAGGGTGTTTCCAAAATAATGTAATTAATTCTATATGGCCGTATTTTTTGACCCGTTATATACAAACACCTGAATTTTAGACAGAATGTCTACTACATTGTTTGGTATAATAAGAAGTAAAAAAATTTTAAATTATAAATTAAAGGGTTTAACAATAGTTGATATAATCTGATGTGTATGGGCAAACTAATGATCCGTTATAAACGACGATTGAAATTAACACAAAACTTAATTGCTTAATTTATTACAAGAGCAAGTATATAATTTGAATTTAGAAAATAAAGGGTGGCCCTATTGTTGCTGTAATTTGATGTATATTGCGAAACTACTGAACAGTATATGAACAGTAGAACAAGTATAAAGGTTGGAGATATAAGAGTGTCCCAATAGTTAATTTTATCTAATCTATGTGGCCATACCCTTGAACCATTATAGGCAGACAGATGAAATGTGTTTTGAAGTCGGTTTTTTTTCCAAGAATTATTACAAATTAATTGGCTATAAAGCATATTAATAAACATATAAATTTGTATAATTCATTAACCCGTAAAGGAAACCGAAATACGATCGGCTGCAAGTCTGCAATTAATTGCCGAGCAAGAACATGACGTATTTTCTTCGTCTTCACAAATAAGCATTAACAAATTTATTTCTTCTTCCATTTTCTAAAAGGATACGTAAATTTATTCATGTATTTTAAAAAAGAATTTATTATGTTGATATTTGACTGAAGCGTGCACTATTTACCGAATTTGAATACACACATGCAATAAAATAGAATTATCAATACCAAATTAGACTTTGACAAATTATCAACAAAAAAGCTTTTATTTTTTGTAGTAGAATACCAAATCTTGATAAATATTCAAAAGTTGATAAATACTCAATGTTTTGAACTTATCAAGTGCACAGAATCGGGCTGTTAATATCTTTTCAGGCTTATAAAAATCCATTCGTCATGATTTAAATGTATAATTTTAAATATGAAATAAAATAAAAAGCTAAAAACCAAACAAACAAACAAACATAAAAAAATAAAATCTCTACCATGTTTAAATTGCTTTGGGTTCAATGCAGCGTAGAAAATCTGCTATTCAAGTGTGAATGTGTTTATGATGCTTTTTATATTCAAATTACAATCAATTTGGTTTTATTTTTATTGCTCTAATAGTGGGATACGGTAAATTAAAGCTTAACAAAAAAAAAATTAAATTGTTGAAAATATTACTCAACAAACCCACATGTTTTATTGATCATAAGAATTTTGTTCAAGTTCTCAATGTTTGAAAATGGAAAATTTTTTCTTGTAATATTTCTCAGTATTCGATTAATTGATTAGTGTTTTATTCGTATTTTTTAAATTTTTACTTCCGTATGCAGTAATTTACCCTACTTAGCGCTTGCTCTTTCCCGTGCCACGAAGCTGGCAAGAAACATCTGAAGATTTTCATATCATGCGACTCCATGGTAACACAACCACAAAGTAAATATATTGTTATGTTTTTAGTGACTTCTTCGGTTCTTTTAATTTCATTACAAAACATGTCAGAAATAATATTCTTTAATAAACCTTTGTGTACACTCTTGCGAACACTGTTTAAACCCAAACTTCTCAACTATACATAAACACCTTCTTTGTCTGACTCTCCTTTTTTTATTCTACCATCCAGCTCGCAACTGCTATTTCTATTAATAGGTGAGTTAAGTCGTCTACATTATTATACTACGGAAAGATCTGGCAGCTTTTAGTTGTTTATTTTATACTTGTTTATATGATCGTGTGAGTGCGAGCCAATCAAAATAATGCTGCAAGAATAACTAAGAGAAACTTAATGCGACGTTTGCTTAATCTATATTTAGAGGAATGAATAGCATACATGTTCAGAGAAGAACTTTTGCTATTTAAAAATGTTATAAAGAAATTGTTTTTATTGGTTACACATTTTTGTTCGTGTCAGAAGTGTAAGTATATTAAATCTACTTTCGTATTTTTGATTCAAGTGACTTTCGACTGCCGACCGGTTAATGTCCATACTCTACATCATAAGGTATCTCATATCAGCCGGGCTTAGTCTATCTGCCCAGCCAGTGCTGGACACTCACACACATCTTGCCAAAAAAATACTTGAAAATAGCCCGTTTTACACAGAAAAAATTTTTCCACCTCTTAAAGATTTCATTAAATTTTTAATTGAGTCAATTATTAATTTAATTAGAAAATTATTGTTATATTCTTAAATTAAATATTAGATTCCACTATTAATTATTATTTTTTTTTTTGTTTAATGTATTATTTTTTCAATTAAATTATATAATTGAGAGAATTAAACATTTAATTAAATTTCTATCTAAAGAAAATAAAACTGTTAACAACTGCAAAAGCTTTGAGGGTTACTATGGAAATCACAAGATTAAGAATTTAAAATATTCTCAGTAGTGGAATAAAAGTATTAAATGTAATAATTTTACTCTTTTACATTTATGTGAAAAATATGCACTAAAAAATATCTTCAGCTAAATAAATTTACGCCTTTCACAAAACTATATCCAAAATTATATAAAAAGCGGAAATAGGAAATGTTTGCATATGTGATCTTTAATCTATCTCACACTATTTGGATTTAAGCTTAATAACTCATGCAATCATTAATGTCAACAACATCTGGAATAATTTTCAAATTACAATTGAAATGCCAACCAAAATACAAATACGCAATTCATTTACTACTTCAAATTATACTTTCTCATTCCATAAGCTGATGTTATTAATATTTTTATTTTTTGTTAAATTTTTGAAAACTCATTTCAAACCATACAAAAATTAGCTGTTGCAGCATTAAAAGCATCAATGTTTACGATGACGACGGCTAATGACAGGATTACAACCAGATGCTTGTTTGAATAATTGTCAGGTTGTCTAACTTTTAATGTTAATTTTTTTATAACAAAGAACAGAGTTGTTATAGAAAATTTGGAAAGGGAAAATATGGGTTGATTGATTGTTAAATTAAAAAAATCTGTTTAAAATTCTTTTATTTTTTAAACGATTTTTTTTAAACCCCTTATTGTTAATATGCCCCTTTTACAGTGCGGGTCAAAATATTTTTAAATTAAAACAGACTTTTAAGAAGATTTTTTTTGTTACTTTAATTTTAGTTTGTGACCTAAGAAACTAAATAAAGGTTGCATAAACTATATAGCACGTTTTGGCACTAATTTTTTTTGTTTTTTTGAAGTGCAAGTTAAGCACATTTTCAAATTATTGACTTGTGGCATAAAAGTTTCCCTTTAATAAATTGAACCTATTTTTAGACAGGCTTAAGTTCATTAATTTTCCATTTATGTAATAATTTTAAAAGAAATCAATTATAAGATGCCAGATCTTTTCATAGTAGAATAATGTAGACGTTTTAAGTCGCCTATAAATAGAAATCGCAATTGCGAATGACACCATTAAATAACATGTTTACAGATAAGTTGTTTTTTAATTTAAGTGTATATTTTTTACATTGTTGTTACAAATAATTATACAAAGCTGAATAAATAAAGTGATATAAAGAGAAAAAAGCAATTCCCTGAGTACATAAGTTTTTTTATTTTGTGTAGAATTTCATGAGGAACCTCTGTGTCTTTTTTCTTCTTCTTTAATCGTTTTTCTTAAGGTACGGTCAGATTAGGTAAATATTTCACCAAAAGAGCGTAACTATTCTCTTTAAAAATGAATATTCAAACTTTCCTCTCATTAGGAATGAGGATTTCTAATATAGTAAATTTAAATTCTTTCCTTTTATAATAGGTAGGATTTTATATTTTTTAATAAGTACTTGAGAATTACAAAAAAAAATTTTTTATAATTTAGTGTTTACGTGTTTTTGGTCAAATATTTTACTAATCTGACCGTACCCTTAGTCTTAGACAAAGTTCTGTTATTAGCTACAGCCAATAACATTCCGATTTGAAGATTCAAAAACATTAATTAAAATCCAAAGTCTAATTTTCCAAAGATGTTTTTATACCCATTGGTAATACGGCTGTTGTTGCTTCTATTTAACAAGTCAGTTGATAGTAATTTTTTTTTTTTTTGGTTATGAAAAAAATTAGAAATAAAAAAATTAATTTACACAAACTTGACTAAAATAGTAATCAATTAGCAAACAACGCAAATAATTAATTATAGTTATAGTTTCAGCATTCTTTTGATTGGCTCGTGTCCATTTACACACAAAAACTTGCATAGAAAAACAACTACAAGTTGCCAGATGTTTCCAAAGTAGAATAATACTGACGTTTTAACTCGCGTATATATAAAGTTTGTAAAGTGTGGATTTTTTAAACTATTATATATACTGTGAGCGTCAAAATAAAGTGTACACAAACATTTTCTTTAAATTAGTTTTTATTTCAGTCTTTAAAAATACTATTATATTTAACATTTTATGTTTTTTTAATTGTTATTCAGTTCTCTAATTTAACTTAAAAAAACAACAACAAAAATTTACAACAACAAAAGTTATAAAACAAAAACAAAATCTATTCCATATTTTACGCGTCAAAATAAAGTGTACATCTTATTTTGTAGCATTTTAGCGAAGTAGAATCGCAAAAAATACCGTTACGTTTTGTTGTTTATTTACTTTCTTGCATTCTTTAAAATCACTACTACTGTTTTAAATTAGACAGACGCAATTTTCGGACTATAACTTCTTTGCAGAAAGAAATTTATTATTTTATTAAAAATGGGTAGACAAACATCAACAGAAGTCATAGAACTTGTGATAAAACTTCGAATAGACGGTAAAACTTTTCGTGAAAACGGGTCTATTATAAACAGAAGCCATTATACAGCAAAGAGAATAGTTGATAAGCACGAAAAATTCGGCAAAGTAGAAAATCGTCCAGGTGCAGGCCGACTAAGAGCTTGAAGTGAGTCTGAAATAAGGTCTATTTTGAGTGATGTGAAGAAAAATCCATTTAAAAGTGCTGTTAAAATATCGGAGGAAGTTTCAGCAAACAAAAATACCAACGTTAGCGCCAACACAACACGAAGAGCTCTACACGCAAATGGTCTACATGGTCGGTTGCCGCCAAAAAAAGCCACTAATATCGTTAGTAGATCAGAAAAAACGTATTGAGTATGCAAAAAAGTACGAAACTAAACATGGTTCTTTCTGAAATAAAATTTTATTTAGCGATGAGAGTAAATTTGAGATATTTGGCCAGAAAAAACCTGTTAAAGTATGGCATACAAAAAATACAGAGTATGCTGAACAAAATCTAATATCTACGGTTAAGCATGGAGGGGTTCGGTGATGGTGTAAGGATGCATTGCGGCAAGTGGAGTGAAAAGCTTGGTATTTATTGAAGATACCATGAATAAAACGGACTACTTAAACATTTTTAAAAACAATTTGTCATGTAGTGTGGATAAATTGGGCTTCAAGGAACCTTGGATCTTTTAACAAGACAATGATCCCGAACATACGGCAAAGATAGTAAAAGAATGGCTCCTTTATCATACTCCTAAGACATTAGATCATCCTCCCCAATCACCGGACCTTAACCCGATTGAGCATTTGTGGGAGCATTTTGACTGGCAAATACGAAAGAGGACAATTACTAACAAGGATACGCTTAAATCCCTTATAATGGAGAAGTGGCAGAAAATTTCATCTGACATAACCAAAAAACTAGTTGAATCGATGCCCCGAAAACTAAGTGCCTTTATTAAAGCTAAAGGAAAAGCAAACAAATACTAAATCATACTAATTTTTATAATAAATTATATGTGTACACTTTATTTTGACGCGTAAAATATGGAATAGATTTTGTTTTTGTTTTATAACTTTTGTTGTTGTAAATTTTTTTTGTTGTTTTTTTAAGTTTAAGTAGGGAAGTATATAACAATTAAAAAAACATAAAATGTTAAATAAAATAGTATTTTTTAAGACAGAAATAAAAACTAATCTAAAGAAAATGTTTGTGTACACTTTATTTTGACGCTCACAGTACATAGAAAACTAATTTAATACTTTTTTCAAATAGTAGTGCAAACTCTTTAAGTGCAGCACTCTTATTAGTATTACTTTTTAGTGTTAAATCATCGGACATTACAAAGCAATTATAAATCGACTACACCAAACCCAAATAACTTCGCCTAACACTCTTCTGTTACAAATGATACAAGAATTTCTTTTTAATCTCTACTGCTTCATATAAAACTCTTTCAAAAAGAATAACTCTGTGATATTTAATCCAGAAAAGAAACAAGTGCTGTCACGGCAGCTATCATGCGTCAATATAGTTTTTTGTACTTTCATAATGTGTTGAATGGCTCATTGTCTGTTTAATTGTTTAAAATCTTCCCTAAGAAATATTCCGATGAAATTTTTTATTATATATATATATTTTTTTTTTTTTTTTTGTTAAATCATTTAATATAAGACTCTTTGTCAATAACCGTTTGTTATTGCCCGCCAGTTGACACAAATATGAAAAATGGGTGTTAATTTATTATTATTTTTTTATTTTTTGTTCGTTTACTCACTAAAGGTCTTTTTAGCTGTAACAGCATAATTATTTTTTGTGTTTGATGTTCGTGTCAAAATTGGTTCAATGGGATGACAAGTAATGATAGGATTGTATGAAAAAAAATTTTCAAGTTCATTAAACTTTGCTGGCCTTACTAAACAATAAGGATTAGTTACTTATTAAGTTGTCAAACACTCATCTTCTTCTGACAAAGAATGTCTGAGGTATTAAAAAAAATTACTTTTTATTTTTTTTTAATTCTCATTCCAGTTATGGATTTCTTCTCTAATACAGGCTTTTCTAGAAACATTTGCATAAAGCAAAGGTATCAAATATAAATAAAGCACTCTTCATATATGTAAGCAATTTAATTCGTTAATCAAACGGATAAATTCTAACCCAACAACGAACTTTAATTGATTAACTTTTTATAAATACTGTGCCCGTTCACCTACAAATGGCAAAACTCTATCGAGGCGTTAATTTTAAACATTTTTTGAAAGTTGTAGTTTTGAAGGTAACATGATAGTTTAAAAAACATAAACAATATGTGTGAAGCATTTCCGGGATTGATTTTTAAAAATCCTGGGATTTTTCGGGCTCCCTAAAACTGGACAACTACATAAAGTTTTCTTGCTGCTTTTTTATTTACAGAAAAATGTAAGTTATTCAACATCTTTAAACTGTATAGAAGAGCCGAAAAAAAATCAACCGTTGTTGTTTTTGCTTGAACTTTATTTTTTGTATTTACTTTATTGTTTAGACAATAATCTTTAGTTCATTTAATATATTTGTGAGAAGTTTCCTGACGAGCTAAGTAAGCGGTAGCGAAATGGCCATAGAGACGTGCTTTCACCTTCAATAATCAATACCGGGAAGTGCCCAAAAATTTAAAGTTTAATTTAATAATTATAATTAAATTTATAATTAAATTTCTAATGACCGCAAGAAGTGAAAAGGGAAAAAAGCGTCGAAACTTCGAAGAAATTAAAAAAATTTTGAAAAATGCTAATTTAATAATAATAAAAATAAATTAGTCTGGAAATTTTGTGTCAAATTTTGTTATTCTCATTTATGCATAAAAGCTACAAAATAATTTAATTCCCAAACAATTTTTGGCAGAAAATCTCTATTTCGGATTTCCTGCTGGGCATTCCTACTTACAATAGAGAATATGAAAAATCAGGTGATGATTTAACGCGATTCTGATATATATCTTAAGTGATATATAACCGCTAATAACACTCTGGTCTACTGCTAGACATCAGATATGAACCAAGAGTGAAATAAATATATTTTGCCAAGTTAAGCCGCCACAGGAATAAGTCAAGGTCGGCAAAATACTTGGAACTATTTACAATAACCAGGTGCAAACACAAAACAGTATATACAGATCTTCGTTGATAACAACCAGGCAATTTAACACAAAAAATAATACGATCGAATACGAACGAAAATATACGATCTTATAAACGTCTTTTGAAGCACCGCAATCGTATTTTTGCAACATTTCTTTGCACCAATCGACACGAGCCTTTTTTTGAGCGACTTTCAAATTGTGCGGGATCCAACGAGAACAAACCTTTTTTTACGGCCAGGTGTTCATGCAGTATCGAATGTATGCTGGTGGAAGAATTGTCCAAGGATGTCTCTATCTCTCGGTATGTCGCATGTCGATCTTGCATTATGAGTTCACGCACGGCATCAATGTTCTCTGGCACAACAGCCGTTTTTGGATGACCTTCACGGAAATCGTCTTTGAGCGAGCTTCGGCCACGATTAAATTCATTATACGGTGCTATAGGATGGTGCTGCATCGCCATACAAAGATTTAAGTTCATCAATGCACTCTTGTCGTGATAATCCACGTCGAAAGTTGTGAAAAATGATGGCACGAAAATGTTCACGAGTTAATTCCATTTTTTTTCTATATTAATTTTTTCAAGTCACTGTAAACAACACAAATAATGGTCGTACGTCAAAACGTTTTGAGTACAATTATGCTTAAAAATTACAAATTTTCCAATGGAAATGTCAGATTGCACTTGGCAGCACTCAGTCTTGCCAGGCCAGAAATATATATATAGCAGCCCTCGTATGCGGTTTCTGTATTACAAGCGAGCGACTCGTCTAGAAAATTTGTATGAAGAGCACTCACTTTTTTGAGTGATTCCTATACAAATATTCTAGACAAGTAGCTCGCTTGCAATACAAAAACTGCACATAAAAGTATTTCATTAAGATTTTCAAGTATCCATTACAAAGAAAGCATTACTGGCGACAGTATTTGATTAGGATTTTCAACAAAAACTTGTTTTCTATAACAAAATAAAATAAGAAATGTAGAGAAAGATAATTGAAATATTTACTGTATTACGAAAAGGAAAGTTCGGCAATTATGAATGAAAATTGATGCCAGAGGTCGATTCTTTTATCAAAGTTTTTAATCACAGATTTTGAGTTTTAAGAATGTAATCGATTCGATAGACTGTGTCCTGACTCTGACCCACAAAAGAAATAATCCAGTGGCGTTAAGTCACACCATCCGGCTGACCAGTTAACAGCTGATTTATATAAAATTAAGCGATTGGGAAATTTGGTTTGCAATAAATTGATCGTTAAACATGTGACAAGGTGCTGTTGAAATCACACGTCAGGGCTATTAACGTCATCAATAACACGTCAAAATTAAGTTGTTAACAACATCACGCGATAAGGTAATCCATAGACCGTTAACGCATTTTTAGCCTCATCTTCGAAAAAAATGGCTTTTTTCGCATCTTACGAATGCAAGAGCTACGCAATTATCGCTTTATGATTTTCAGAGGCCCAAATGTGGCAGTTTTGCTTATTTACATACCCTATCAAGTGAAAATGGGCTTCGTTTAAAAAAAATATTTTTTTAATAAAAGCCAGCGGGTTGTTCCTTACTGAATTTTCATAGTGGATTTTAATTTATTTCAAGCGATTTTCGAGCGAAATTAAATTCGTTGTAACAATAGCCAATGCCTAAAACACGAATACGTCAAAAAACTAAAAGTCAAAACTATCACATTGCTTATGTTGCCATAATTAAAAAAATAAAGTTCTTGTTGAAAGACAAGAATAGAATAAAGAAACATGTGGCATCACTGATAATTCAATACATTTTATAGACTTGTTCACCAAGTGAAAAATTCTAAATTCTCCATAAACTTTAAAATTTTGCATTTATTCGCACAATTCGCTTTTAAAACTTAATATTCATGTTATAATATCTTTTCTCATACTTAATAACATACTATGCATCATTCCTTCCCTGTTTGAAATGTTTGTAATCTGCACTGGGATGGGTAAAATGGTTGTCAACACATCTGTTGTCTCATGTTAACGATGACATTATTGTTGTTATTTTTGCTATTAAACTTGTTTTTGTATAAATTACAAAAGCTGTGTTGGCAAAATATGAGAATAGTATTCTTCTTTTTACGTGGATTTAGCCTGAGGGCTCAATGCAAAATTTATATATTTAAATATAGCCAATTACAACATGAAATTTATGTCGGCTTTTTTGTTATGCCATTTTTATATGCGAGGGTTAGGTTAATGATTTAGTAAAACGTTACTATTACCTCGAACTTACGATTTGAAGGACGGCATTATACAAGCTCATATCAGCATTGTCGTATTTGAGATACTAAATGGGCAGCAGTGCGTGGTTTTCTGTGTTACTCTACCTTTGATCGGAATCAAACTACAAAGACTATCTTAAGAATGAAGAGATTACTTTCTGAGGTACAACAGAAGTAAAATTTAGCATAATGATGTACGTACACTGGAGCAGCATAAGCTAAGAATGCGTGGTCAAGAGCGTGTTTGATCTCTAGCGTATAGATTCTTTTAAACGCCAGTTGATATATAGACTTGCATTTAAATTGGAACTCTAGGCAAATGGGCATTTTAGTCCAATATTCGTTTGACGCGGACGAAAATACTACTGAAGTCATAAAAATTTTAAGTAGGGCACACTAAAGAGGAATGATGACAAGAGGTTACCCTTCAAAATTGCATCGATCTAGAATGATGCTGGATGAATAGTAGTATCCACGCAGTAGGAGGTAAAAAAGTCTGTTCCAAAAGCAGACATATCATCAGATACTCTACGTTGACTGGGATGAGCAAGTGTAATAAGGGACAAACAGAGACTTTTTTAATGCGAAGGTAAGCGAACCGGTACAAATATGTTCAAGGTTGCTAAGTCGCCCCAACTACGAAAGCGGTAGCGTAGTTGTATAATAAAGGCTTACCGGATGCAACAACACTAGCCTAGAGTAAAGGCCTTTAATGGCGCGGCACTTAATGATGAGACCCAAATATTATTGCAGTATTTTTTACCAGTGAGAAACAAACAGAAATGAGGAAAACGATCCATAATGGTAGCGATCTTCCGCAATATTCCTCCCTTATAACGCTTTAATAATTGAGTAAAATCGATCTTATAAAATAAAACTAAAAATTGTCAAAAATGCTACTAAAGCAAAAGTGGCCTACGCAATCAAAACTTTAAACAATCTGATGAGACAAGTTTTTAAATTCTCGATTGACAACATTGAGTCAATGTAAAAATTTTAATTTACTTAAAATTCACACGAGGAAAGCTTAAGATCTTAAAAGTCAAAATTATCATTAAATTGTAATAAACTATATGAGAGTTATAAGATAAAAAAAATTATACCTCTTTAATATAAAATTTAGTTATTATTAATATGGAAAATTCTTGTTTAATTTTTGCTTAAAAAAAATCTAAATTTATTATACAGGTTTTACAGTTACTTGCTATGAATTTTAACATCCCCCTCGTAAAATTTTGTGTTAATGCACGATGTATAACTAAATTAAAAAACTCTTAATGAATATTAAAATAATATTTTTGTTTAAATTACTTTTTAATCACGAATATGATTTAACGCTTAAGGGTTGTTTGTTTTTTCTTTTCTTTTTTTGTCCTGCCTTAAAACGCATAATTTGATGCAAATTGTTAAATAGAAAAAAAGTGCTGACAAAATGGCTGTCGGCATTATGACTGCGGCTTTAAATTTGAAGTACTTTTTGGCGGCGTCAATTAGTTGTTCAACAAAAAAAATATATATATATATATATTACAGTTAACATGAATAACTTACATGAATAACTAACATGAAATTATTAAATAAATTATTAAAATAAAACAAAATGGTCAATATAGTGCTAACAGGGTTTTTAAATAGTTGCACAAACCAGTTTTTGAAAAATGATTAATGTTCGTTCGAGGTGGAACGAGGAGGTCTATAGCAAAACAGGTCTGAGAACCATATTCATAAATAATAAAATAATTTTTAAAAAATGACAAATGACAAATTTTCCATAATAATTTGTTCTAAAATACATTTCAAATCTATTTTAATATTTTACGAATACGGCTGTAATATTTTATGAATCGGCAGTAATATTTTATGAATACGGCAGTTATAATTTTAAATTATTTTATTTTTTAATTTAAAAAATTTTTGTTTCGTTTTTATTGTTAAACTCTTAAAATTAAATAATAATTCATACATAAAAACTCATTCACTGAGTTTTTGTGCGATTATGATTGTATTTGTATGAAACTTTTTGTAATTGCGGTTAACCACTGCAAATTAAAAAAGCACGAGGATGTAAAAGGGCGGTACACAACATTCTAGGACGAAATATGTTAAATTTATATAAAACACACATATGCATTATTAATATATAGATTTCAATATTTTTAAAAAAATTTATAAATTATGAAAAGATAATAAATTGAAGAAATCTTCAATAGGATTTTAATACTTTATCTACTTTTTTGTTCTCTTTTATCTTTTTTTTTTGTTTTTTTGTTCTACACTTTGTTCACGGATTGCCGAGTTTTTATTAAGATATAGATCGGATCTCTTCTTTTTGTAGTCATTTCTCTTAATTTCGCAGTTAACAGTAAGCTCAGTGTAGAAACTGTCATTCCTCAGGTACTGCTTACAACCCCATGTCAGATGAAGCTGCATACGAAGCGAGAAAATATTAAGTCATATATAAATCTGATAAATCAAAAGTGACGGTAAGGATTGATGTGATGTTTAGCTGATAAAGTAAATGGTTAAATGGACCGACATACTGATTTCAAATTGCCAATTTATCAGTGGTCATGGTATATGTGAAAAATATCTGTACCGTCCAATATTTAGTGATAAAAAAAACCACTCTCGAGCATCAAATAGAGTGGGTAATATTAACCAAATAAAAAAATAAACGAGGATTGGAGTGTAGATTACTTAAAAAAAAAATTTAAACATACATGAATACATAAAAAATTTTTTTTAATAGTAAATGATGTCAACGAGAGAAAACTGTCCACTGATGATGTTGGAAAATTTTTTATCGTCCAGGGAAACTAATCCACTAATAAGCCTATGAAAAAAACAACTAAAAGGTCTTAAATTTTTTTAATTGTTAAAGAAAACAATGCCTAGTGCAGCCTTCTAATTAAGATTTTACTTCTCACTAACAGTTATCAGTTCCAAAAACATTTGCACAATGCCCAGCCGACTTATCTGGATTTGACTTCTGTCTATTTCAAGTGTATCATGTTTATTATTTCATTTTAAATTTTTTATTGTTGTAAATAGTCACATCCCTGCCAGAAATTTATGGCAATTACTTAAATTTGATGTCAAACAATACTACGCAACTGAATCAGAAAAATCAAGAAAATTTATTACTTTAAACTGTAGAATAATCACAAGGAAATTAGACTTGATTACAAAAAAAGTAAAATTCGTATGCTGCTAATTAAACATTCATATATTAAGCGTTTAAGTTAATTAGAAAAAGAAGTTTATTTTTTATTGTTACTGCTATCATTTGGGATGAGAGTATTTGTTTCATCTGCGTAGTAGAAGTTTACAATATTACAAAAATGGGTTTTTTTCTATTTTATTTTTATTGCTTTAGAAAATCGTTTAATTGTTGAAATTAATATGTGTTCTGTTAATATTTGCGTTTATTTCAAATTTCAAAATCTATTTAATCCAAATTAATAAAGCAACATAATGTTCATTTAAAGTGGCTTAAATGGCATTGTTTTATATGCTAAAGAGAAGATATGTATGTATGTGTATTGATAATTTTGTGAATATATGTTTGCATGTGTAGGTTTGATATTGAATCCTCTAAAAGCATATGAATATTTATTTTTAACTTTTTAAAGCGCAGAGTATATTTTAAATACGATTCATAAATTACGGAAGAGGGAATTGGATTACAAATAAAATATATTTAAAAGTGGAAATTGATATTTGTTTATTTTCACATTAAAACTACTAGAACCACTTAGGACTCTAATCAGCATCACACTGTATTGTGTGCTTATCTAAGTGGGCGTTTTATATATGATATATTAAAGCTCGAGTGTTTTTTAGACACTACTTTGTTATGCTGTATGGACTTTATAATAGATAAAAGATAACGAATATAATTCTAGCAAAAAAAAAAATGACAGTCTATAAGGATTTGAAAGTATGGCCACATGCATCAAATTACATTAACTATTGGGACAATCTTATATTTCATCTCCAAACTTTATACCTGTTATATCGAATTACAGCAACTATAGCGGCACCCTTTAATTTCCAAATTTAAATTATATACTTGCTATTGTAGTAGACTTAACACGCAAATTCTTTGTAAATTTTAAACGTCTGTCTATAACGGTTCAGCAGTTTGGCCATATACATCAAATTACATCAACTATTGTAACACTCTTTGATTTATAATTCAAAATATTTATACTTCTTTTTATACCAAACAAAGTAGTGGACATTCTGCCTAATTTTCAAGTGTTTGTATATAACGGTTCAAAAGATACGATCATATAGGTCAAACTACATTAACTTTGCAAACACCCTTTAATTTCTAAATTCAAATTATAAACTTGTTGTTATAGCTAAATTGGAAATACAGGTCCCTTGAAACTTTCAGCTGCCTGTATATAACAATTCATAAGTGTGGCCACATACGTCAAATTACATCAACTTTTGGGACACCCTTTAACTTCCAAATCCAAATTTTATGCTTGTTGTTATAGCGGAGATGTTAATACAGGTTCTTAGTAAAATTCAAGCGTCTGTCTACAAGTGTTGAAATATAAGGCCATATAAATACATCAAAATAAATGAACTATTGGGGTACCCTTTAATTCATAATTTTCAATATTTATACTATAATGGTCATAACAGTCGACATTATGTCCAATTTTCAAGCGTTTGTCTATAACGTTTTAAAACATAGGCCTTAATAGTTCAATTTACGTCATCTATCGGGACACCCTTTAATTTTTGGGTTTATTTAGGTATTACCTTTTGCTATTGGAAGCTATTCAGATACGCAGTTTTTTCAGTTTTTAAAACATGTATGTTGTAAGGGAACGCCCTTTTTAATTTTAAAGATTATCAACTGTCTTAAAACGGGGCAAATTTGTAGGCATCACCTTTCAAATAAAGAAAATGTTTTCAAAATCGTTTCAGAATTAATAGAGTTCTGTGCGCACAGACATAAAAAAGAAGCATTTAGTCGAATTGATATCCTCCTTTTTTTGAAGTCGCTTAAAAATTTAATATACCTGCATTTTAATATGGACTTAAAAAGGATAAGTAACGGCCTTGAAAGTTATAAAAACTTTAATGATGTATTTTATTTCCCTTTTTTCCACAACTGCTATTATGTTTTTAAATTTAAGCTAGTGAATATACATAAAAAACATCACCCTTTAATTTTGTTATTATAGCAGACATAGCAATACATATCCTGTGTAAATTTTAATTACTTGTCTATAACTAAAGATAAGGCCACATACAACAAATTACTTCATCTCTAGTGACACCCTTTAATTTTTCAATTTTAAGCAGCTATACTTTTTGTTATACTGAGCATAAAAATACACGTTCGGGGTAGTTTTAAAGTATTTGACCATAACGGTTCAAAAAATAGGGCAATATAATTAAGGTATAGTCAACTATGGGGGCATCCTTTAATTTATATTTTAAACTTGTTATTGTAGCAGATATAGCAATACATATCCTGTGTATATTTCACTTGTCTGTTTATAATGACTCAAAAGATAAGACCAAATACATCAAACTATATATCGCATGGGGACACCCTTTAATTTATTATTTTAAGTATCTACACTTGTTGTTACAAAAGTACACAGTCTGCAATTCTCCAGTATTTGACTATAACGGTTTAAGAGATAGGGCCATGTAACTTACAATTTAGTCAACTATTGGGGCACCCTTTACCTTCAGTTTTATAATTTTTAATATAACAGACATAGAATTATATGTTCGTGGTAAATTTCAATTGTCTGTTTATAATGATTTAAAAAACAATGCGATATAAATCTAATAACATCATGCATGGGACACCCTTTAATTTTCAATTTAAGATATTTACACTTGTTGTTTCAGAAGTGCACAGTCTGTAATTTTCAAGTGTTTTACTTTAATAGTTTAAAAGATAGGGCCATATAAGTTTAATTTAGTCAACTATCGGGGTACCCTTTAACTTTGATTTTATAATTTTTATTATAACAGACATAAAAATATATGTTCTATATAAATTTCAATTGTCTGTTTATAGCGATTCAAAAGATAAGGCCATTTACATCAGAACACATCACGCATGGGACACCCTTTAATTTGTAATTTTAGTTTTTTAAATTTGTTTTTGTACATAGTCTGTAATTTTAAATATTTGACTTTATTAGTTTAAATGATAGGGTCATATAAGTTACCTTTAGTCAACTATAGGGACACCCTTTAACTTCAATTATATACTTTTTATTATAACAGACATAGAAATATATGTTTTATGTAAATTTGAATTGTCTGTTTATAACGATTTAAATGACGAGGCCATATAAATCAAATAAAAACACGCATGGGACACCCTTTAATTTTTAGTTTTAAGTAATTTTACACTTGTTGTTACAAAAGTACAAAATATGCAATTTACAAGTATTATGCTATAACGGTTTAACAAATGTCGCCATATGAATTTAGTCACCTATAAGGACACCCTTTAATTTTTCATTTTTTTTTACAGCTTTAGTCACCATCCTGACAAATGTTCTACTAGCTATTTATTAAAATTCAATAGACATGTAACTATTAAAGTGGGACATAGGGACACTCTTTAAATTTTAAGATTATGAATTTTTGTAATTTACAAAAAAAAATCAAAATCGGTTTGTACCTGTTGAACATAAAAATAGAGACGAATTGTTAACCTCCTTCTTTTTTTGAAATCCTTTAATTAATCTTTTGCCAAAAATATGCCCACAATTATAGAATTTAATTAAAACAATACAATGTTTGTCACATGCTTTAAATAGTAGTCTATTGCTTTCCTTTATTATATTTACACAAATATCTCTTTTATATCTTTTGTATTCATAAATTATTTAACTATTTTAAAAGTCTATTAACATATTTAATAAATTAATGAAAAATAGTTTATTATTTGAATTTCATTAATTTCTAATAGTACGGTTGTTTAATATAATTTACATTTATTTATTTTATTAATAAATTATGCAAATAGACCAAGGATACTAAAATTTTAAATACTTGCAAGAGTAGGATTAGTAGGAAATGTGGAAAATTTCACAAAGATTTTAAATGAAATATTCACATATAATCACATTTTTATACAAAACAGATTAATGCAGGCAATCAGAAATGTATAAAAATAATATTTTTATCTTTAATTTGAAATATAACCATAAATATTTTAAAAAGGTATTTGCCACACACCACTAACTATGAGAGAAGAAACACACAATCTTTAATTAGCCCAGTGGAAATTCGATGTGTTGATAAGAAACAATAATTAGAGAATTGGTTGGTTGATAAAAACATAACGAGTACATGTTCCTGTTTGGCCAATTTTTGTCAATACAATTGTACAATTATAAATAATATTGTTTACATAGAAATTTACTTTTAAATAATAAGCACACGCCTCTCTTTTCTGTCTAATTGGATATCATACACAGTGGAAAGGATTTAATAAAACTATTTTTATGGCAGCTAAAAGGTTCTATAACGACTACCTTGCACTTGCCACGACGCAAATAAACAAATAAATAAAAATAAATAAATAAAGAAAATAAATGGAGTGTTCTAAACGTTGCTTATGCACCTGGAGTGAATTTGTCTACTTATCTCGCCGCAATCGCATCAAAGAAAACTTTAAAGAAAATCTTGCCTTTCGCCTAAATCGAATTTATTAGGATCACTGCAATTATTAAATTGATAATCATCTTAATTATTTTGTTTATAACCAACATGTACGACTACATATTTTTCAGCCCCCTGTTGAAGAAAAACTTTGCATTCAAGTAGCAGGTCCACTTCCACTACTCAGTCTTTTAACATACTCTTGAATATGTTTTGCATGGTTATTTAAATGGTTATGCATATAGAATTTTAAGCAGGTTTTAATTCCTCTTTGTTCATATTTCGCTTATCATCTATGCTTTTATGCATTTGACAAATGTAAGACTTTAATATTTTTAATTCATGCTGCTTGTCGTCACCCATGATAAAGTCGCAGGTGAAGTAGGGGTAGTACCTGTGGAATGGCACACGCATATATTATTACAACCAGATATAATGATTTGATTAAGATAATTGTTGCTTGGAAAACAATAAATAATTTCAGCACACACTTTATACATTTTGTTTTCTGTACTTTTCTTTTGTCACTCTAATGGCTTAACGAGCGATAATGTTAATTTGCTGCAATTCAAAAAAATAGTAATTGCAGGATTAAATATACAATCCATTAAGACTTTGAAAATAAAAACTTTAACGCACATTTAGTGGCAAATCTGATAAAGAGCACTAAGTGTCGTGAGTAAAACAAGATTTTTTTCGGTGAGGCAAAGGGACACAGGAAAATCACTTTTGTCAACAGAAAGGAATAAAACCAGTGTTGATTTTTGTTGTTTTTGTTTCGACTTTGATTTTGGTCTTTACTTTATTGATGGGCCAAAAATCTTCAGTTTATTTAAAATGCTTGTGAGAGGTTTCGTGAAGAGATAGGTGAGCGGTAGCTAAATAAACGTCGAGACTTGCTTCCACCATCAATAATAAATATAAGTGATTTTAATAATTTGTCCGGGATAATTAGCAAGATATGTTTAAAGATAATTTAAGGAAGAAATTTTGTTGAAGGCACGCCTGAGAAAATTGTTTCAATTCCTAGAGAATATATTAAGAGCCCTAAAAATTTTCAAACTGTTATTGACAGAGTAATTGCAAGCTGTCACTTAAAAGCATCGTACTCACTCTTATAGTAAAAATTATTATAGGACAGACCAGAGGCCTTATTCTGTAATTTTCCTAAGCTAAATTGCTTAAATGTTGAACTTATCCATGTTTATTTTCTCTAATTAATCGGTATCTGTAAGTCTATTTCAATAAATAAGAGGGTGTTAAGTATAGGGTTATATGTTCCAATGTCGTATTTGTAGCAAAACACTGCTTTGTTAAAATTAAATAATTTTAGAGATGGCGATTTAGCTTAAGCAACTTACAGAATAAGGCTGCAGAAGATATGAACTTTTGAACAATATCAGAAATTATGTCTGCTGCCAATGAAGAGTAATACCCTGTTCAGACATACGCTTTAATTGCATAATTAAGACCTTAATTGAGCTCAATTTGCCATATAAGAATTCAATTAATAAATTGAGCAATTAGTACTTAATTGAATAAGATGCGAAATGCAACCCTTGCCAAGAAGTATGTTTACTCTGGGAACTATGTTCAGTGAGAGGCAAAAATTCATAAAATTGACAAGCCGCAAGTAAAAATATAAGCAAACAAATAAAAAGAAAATGGCGGGTCATGCGAAAATAGCTTTTGGTACCTCCAACTTTAAAGCAACAGCAAAAAGCCATGTTGTTTTTGTAGTTAAAAGAGAAATCAGCTGGGCAGGAGACACTACCTAGTAAAATAAATATGCCTTATGCTAATTAAATAAGCTTAATTGAGCATGTATAAACAGCAAATTAAATTGCGCAATTAAAATTAAATTAACTCAATTAAGAAAACATGTCTGAACAGGGTATAACACCTTCAAAAATTTTACTTTGTATTCATTGGAAATGATTTGTTTCTGCCTTGTTTCCGTAACTTAAGTGAGAAGTTTTGCACTGTAGTCAACCTGTTTTACACTGGTTGATCCAGATTAGTTCCTGACCGTATTTTTTAGCTTATGTTATAAAGAACATAACTAACTTTAGCTTATCCCATGTTAAATGTAAAACTAAAATATTTTCATGTGAGAAATATCTCACTTGAATTAGAGAAACGAATTACTGAGTGCTGTTTCAAAATACCGCCGCTCGACTTTCCAGCTTTTGCTACAGATTTAATGCGTAGTGTTGAGCTCTGTATAAGCGTTCCTTCTATTTCCTCTAACGTTCACTAAAAAGAAGCAAATGTGTTAATTTGAACTAGATGTAATTAAGAAAGGACTCGTCTTCGAAAGTGAAAGGTTCAAGTTGGAGATCAGTAGTATGACAAATCAAAATAAACACTTTAAAATTAAGTTTAAAAAGAATTTAGTCAGTGAGCAGGTAATGAGCTTACGATATATTCAAGTCAACTTCCAGTTCCAATAGAGATTTATCTGTGTAAGGTATTAAACTTTATTTCTAATCGATTATTTACTAAACCGAACAAAACGATATGGACAACGAAGGCCAGCCGTGGTACAATATCACAGGGATACAACGCAATACTTGATTTTGGCCAGCTCATGTTACGAAAAACTCAAGTGGCGTCTAGAATTATCACCCGAAGTGATAAATTTGGAAGAGATAGAAGGGTGGCAACTCTTAAACACCAACCCAATTTAAAATCTAAGTTAGTGATGCGAAGAACAGCAAACTTAAAAAAATTAATCAACATAAAGCGCATTAACTATTCTATGCCAACTATGATCTAAATATGTCCAACGACAAACTGATTTTAAACTTCTTGTATAATGTGAGGCTTTTAGCATAGAATACTTTTTAAGAGTAAAGGTGTACTATGGAGATATAAGTCCAGAGTAAAATCTAAATAATTATAATTTGCCAATCAGTCATAATTTTAACAGACAAGTATTTGCGCAATGTTTAAAATTAATAATTTAATTTCCACTAAAAAAATATATATGAGCTAATTTAAAGCAAATAAAAAAAATATAAGCCTGACAACATAATTTATTTTTTCTTTATAAGTTTTTAATATCACAAAATAATAATCATAATTCTATTAAAAAATATTTTTAAATATTAATAAACTTAAATTTATTAGAATATATAAAATAAAAAAAAAGTCTATTATTATTGTCTACTATTGTTCTTGTTGTTATTGCTATTACACACGATAAAATCAAACAGTTGCAAAATACTAATTTCAATTTAGTAAAATGCAAATTATTGTGATAAGCACAATATGTACCGTTAGTAGTAATTTATTTTCAAATTAGCAGAAAGGATAATCTGAGAAACTAAGTCAATAATTTAAATGGTTTATCTACGGCAGCCAATCGTGAAAGGTTATTTAAATTGAATTAAAAAAATGGAATAAAAGAGCATATTTAAAATGAACTAAAGATGTATAATTTGTATAGTCACGCTAGAAATTAAATCCAAAATAAACTATAATAAAAGAGTTTTAGGCATTGCAGGCATTTACCAAATGGCATTCATTGCATTAACTGATAGTCAATCAGGGCACTTTTTTTAAGGAATGGGCATAACGGCACACAGTGGAGATATAGTGAAGAAAATAAAATCGATAGCAGACTCTCATTTTTAGGTGATTTACAACAACTAGTTTTTACAATATAAACGACTCTCAAAAATCTCTGCTCTGTATTTTAATTACAAGGTAACGGATTCTCTTACAAGAGCTATTAGGAACAAATAACACCAATACAAAGAACTTCAAAGGTTACGATTGCAGCTATGCGATTATAGAAAATTCAGCTTTAAAAATATGCGATCAATTTGGATGACCATTTAGAGGAATATTCTTGTCACATTTATTTCCCAAAACTGTTTGTTTAATTTTAATAGAATATTGCAACAAGTTTTTTCCTAAATATGCCAAAATATTTATTATAAAAATATTTTTTTAGGGATTATTATACTGACATTAAAAATATTTCTTCAAAAACTTTTGTTGATAATTGAATTTTTTTTTCACTGTTAGCAGAACACCAACTACCGGTAGGTCTGAAAATAAACATTTAAATTTAAAAAATCGAATATCTTCTAAGAAGAAATAAAAAAATTTAAATCGCAATAAAGAGACACCATTTTTATTTATTTATTGATTAATTATTTTGTAACTCACTGGGTGACCAATCTTCATGATTTTTAGATAGATGGTGTCGAAAAACACTTTATTTTCTAAATCTCTTCTAAAGCACTATCAACTTTTATTAAAACTCGTTCTTTCGTTGCAGTTTTTCTTCACTTTTTTTTCAAAATCTCCCAGAGTGCGGCGCACTGTGTACGATGGTGGAAAAAAATGGTTCAAGTTAATGTTGGAATTTAAACGAATTTTTTTTGTCTTCTTAAAACGTTTGCAAATTTTTAAGTTATAGTGGTTCAGTGTTAAGGTTTGTGTACAGCATACGAAATTTATGGAAAAATCTCAAATTTTATGTTCATTTATAATACAAAGAATTTAAGTATTTGAATTTAATGGCTACCAAAGGTTGTAAGTGATGCTTTTAGTTATAATTACAACAGTGTTTTTGTTTACAAATATTTATCATATTGTTGCGAACAATAAATTCTGGCAAACCCTGTTGTTGTTTCCGTATGAGCGTGGTGAATAAGTTAATTCAACTAATGGTGTGTGTATAGAATAATACTACAATTAGCCAACAAAAGCTGAGCAGCCTCAATGGCTGCGTTGGTAGAGGTGCGTACTGCAAAACAGGAGGTCCTGAGTTCGATCCCACGTTCAGACATACGTACAACAGAAAATACTAATTGTTGTAAAGCATTTTAAAATTAATAAAAAACAGCAGTACAAAACTCCCGAAAGGCAAAAAGACAATTATTGTGTAAAGCCATGGCAGATATTTAGTAGAGACGTCAAATTTAATATAAAAGCAACAGATAATTGTCAAGAAGCCTTTTATAATAAAAAGTAAGAGCAATAGCGGTTAGCGCGGCGAAGTGTATCAGCATAACAACAGTGTATGGCAGACGTGTGTTGTGGCTATTGGATTAAAGGGGATGACCGGCTTGGATAAAAGGAGTAGTGTAAATGTCTGTGGATGGTTAAGGTTACTAAACAAGGCATCGAGTAATTCATGACTCGCCGGAGTAACACAGTAGTGTAGCGTGGATGGCTGCGTTTGTAATAATAATAACGCATGTTTAGTAAATACGAGACCATAGGATTCGCAAGACCGTAGGATCAAGAAGCATAGCCAGATAAAGCCACAAAGTAAGAATACAGAGTTTATAATGAGCCACAGTAGTATTTGCAATCCAAAAGAATCCGTACGTTTCTATAAAAAAGGGGAAAACGTAACAATATGTTATGTCCAGATTTTTCAATAATCGTGAATTTTCGTAGGGAATTAAAAAGAAAGTAGAAATAGCACTTTTCCTGTTTTTTTTTGTATTTTGTAGCTACAAGTATGTAGTTTAATATATTTAAAGTTCAGCTGCCCGATATTATCTGATTACTTATTTTAAAGATGTTGGGCGTGGCGTTTGATCCCTTTTTTTTAAAATGGCATTCTGTTACAATATTAACGAATATATTCACTTGCAAATTTCTAAACCGCTAATTTCTAAATTGTTACAATTTTTAAATTTACGTTGTATGGGAGGTGGGCGGTTGCACCCTTCGCATAAATACTTCCTTTCCCAAGAAAAACATTCATGCCAAATTTCAGCTTCTTACTCTAGCTGCTTCTATTTTTGCTCACGCGTTGTATGAAATCGCAACACAGTGTATTAAAAATTTACAAACTCACCTTGTTCTCTTTTAATACGACACAACATTTTCGGTTTTTTTTTTTTTTAATTTTTTTTAGCTCTCTTTTAATCAAAAATTTAAAGCATCCATAAAAAGGGCTCTTTTTTTAATGCGGATTAAGGAATGATCCCTACTAATGCAACGCATTGCGGCAGAACCAAGAAATTCGATTATGGGATGGTTGTAAGAGGGAGTAGTGCTTCTGGATATTCGATTTGAATTTTTGCAAACCAAAGGTGACAGAAAGACATACGAATTAAAAAAATGGAAATTATATATCAATTGTTTTGTGCCTTTCCTTTCATGATCGCCGTCATATACATTTTTATTTGAAGCTAAAATAGGAAATTCCTAGGGATTTGTTTTAATTAATATTAAAAATTAATGAAAAGCTTAAATTTAAAGATAAGAAATTAATTAAACTCTTAAAACACGGCAGGTAAAAACGTTAAAAAATAACTCTGTACTAAAATAAACTAGTCTAGGTGTAAATTACGGCACTCAATATCGATCGAAATTTCAATAGAATTTAAATATTAATTTCGATCGATATCGAGTGCCGTAATTTGCCCCCAGATATTATTTTTTAAATTATTGTTATTATTTTAATTTCATGTGCAATATTTTTGTGTTGTTTTCTTAAGGTAGAAGTGTTTGATGACAAAATAAAATCTGTTTGCAAGTAATTTTTTTTAATTTTTTAAAGTTACATTGCATGAGTTACATAATTAATTTAAAATACGTTAAAGCTTATCTATCATTCATTTAATTTTTAAGTCATCGTCAAAATTCTAACGCCAGTAGTATTATTCTTTTCTTTTCGATATTAAATATTTTCAATTAAAACTTTCCAACTTTGTATTAGTAAGGAATAGACTAGAATTCGATCACAAATATAACGCATTTAAGGTTTTTTCGTCAAAAAATAAAAATCATATCGTTAAATCAAATAAATTATTTAAATTCTTTTATCTGTCAATATCAATTAAAATTTTAATATTTCAAAAGGTCATCTTAAATACCAACCTGCCTTGAAATTAAAAAATAGCATACGGTAGGTATGAAAAATAACAACAACAAACTCTAAAATATGTGCACTTGATTAATGAAGCATTTAGCTTTTGTTGTTGCTGTTGTTGTTGTTGATTTCTCATGCGTTATTTTAGTTATGCAATTTTTAAAAACTGTTTTATTAATTATGGCAAATTCCAGCACTAAATCGGAACAATTTTTTTTTTAATTCTATAGACTGTAGAAAGCTGTGATACTCGGCAGGTGCACAACAAAGTGATAAAGAAAGGTCATTTTTGTTTCCAACTGCAAATGAAAATAAGTGTTACGAATTTCATGTGATTCAATTACGAGTAGAAAGACTTTATCCAATAGGAGTTTACTTGTGGCTGTATTTAAGCGATATTCTAAGTGAAACTAATTTAAAAGGGCAGCAACTTCAGACGGCTTCAAGTAGAGCTGCAAAACAATGATAAAACTATCGATAGTTTTCTTTTTGGCTAACTATCGATAGTTTTCTAACGATAGCAATACTATTTGCGAGCTAAATTCTGGGATTGTTGCCAAAATTAGGAATTAAAATATTCAGTAGCATCAACAGTTTATAAGCAACCTATCGAAACTATAGTATCGATTTATGTTTAGACTATCGATTGTTTTGCAGCTCCAGCTCTAAGGCAAAAAGTTAAGCAATGTAGCGTCGAAAATTTCTCAAATTCTATAATTTCACAAATAAATAATAAATAAACTGTTTACCATTGAACTGTTAACGGCAGTGACTTACCCCAGTGTTGTTATCGAAAAAAAAATCTTAGAATGTAGGCAGAAGAATAAAGCTTTATAGGCGCATTATTGCAAGGATTTAGTCAATGTGTTCTTCTACTTGCTAGCATTTAGATCAATAAAAAATGTTTTTGATCTCTAAAAATAATTTTTCTTTTACAAAGTTTGCACACGTGCACAAACTTTTTCTAAATAAATTTGTTTCCTTCTAATCAAGCGATAGATTAGAAATCACTGAGAGTCTAAGACCTCAGAACAGCGGCATTACTTGCTTCTTATTTTTTAAGCGGCCTTGAAATATGGTCTTGAATACGGATCTGACTAATTCATACATTAAACGATGTTTTTCGTAAATTTAGTTTTTGAATCAGATTATGCGCAGTCTATGATGAACAGTTATACTCCACCTGGCCAATCGTCTTAGCTTGATCTGAATAATTATGTATCAATTATGGCTTGTCTAAGGAAGATCTTTTTGAACACTACAAGTAGCCGCCTTCTGCCACATTATCAAGTTTATGCAACCCAATCATTGCAGGCTGGAAAACTCTCGTAGAATAATTAGAACTGACACTCTTTATATGAACATAATCCGAGAATAAATAATTTCAAACAAAACTGTTCCTTCTAGTACTTTTTCACAAACACTAAAAAACAAAGAGACCTTATCACTTTAACGCACATTGTCTGTATATACAAAAAATACTTGAATTGATTACTCACACGCATTTGCTTCTTTATGATGTTTTTTGTTTTTTGCTTTCATAACAATAAGTATTTGAAATTCTACTTTAACGCCAATTATGCATGAAAATAAATAAGGGATCCCATACAACACAATAAATTGTTAAAGGTATGAATAAATGCACGAACAAACAAAAGTGGATTTATTAAGCGTACGTAAGAATTTAGCACATTTGCTGTCAAGGTTGTGTGTTTTTTTTTCTCTCTCTCTCTCTCTCTGTGTCTTTCTTCCTTCTCCTTTAAATAAGTTGGTTGCTAAGAAACTGACAATAACAATCTACATGATTTCAATTTAGTCATTTAAATGGCAAATAAATATTTTCGTACATGTACGTGGGCGGCCGCAGAACTCTTTGCATTTGTCGATATTAGCTTCCTTTCACATGCACTTAAATAAAATTCTGAGTAAAATTTAAAATCACGGTCACAAAAGACCTTCATTTATTTAGTCCCCAATCCTCAGTCGCCTATTTCTGAAGTAGTAGTAGCTAAGCACCTTAAATTTTGACAAAAGATGAATTATTATTACCGCTACACTAACAAATATTAAAGGGTGCTCCCCTAAACAATACGTCTCTCAAATGGTTTCCAGCACTGTTGTCACACTGGTTGAGTCGTTCCTTAAAGTTATCTATTACTTTACTGGTCATGTCAGGAGAAATGGCTTCAACTTCTCGTCTTATCACTTCTTTTAAGGTTTGCAAAGTTTATGGACGTTGCTAGTTAACCCTGGATTTTAAATAGTCCTAACTGCATTAACATTTACTGGGCCTTTTGAAGTCCGTCATCGCCTGCGGGGTTCCCGTTTAAACGCAGGACCTATCTCACGAAAATTAGAAAAGCAAGAATAAATGGTTTTTTCATCGGTCGCAGCGTCCGATACTCCGAGCGCAAAGCGTACACGAATGTCTTGTTGAGTGTTAATAAGAAATTCGACATTTTTTAGAAACTGTTCCACGGCGAAAGCCCGATATTCCTTCGACCACTCCATGGTGTACCATAAAAACGGCACGTATGCTGCTACTGAAGAATGCACTCCGTCTGCTCCGTCTCTCCTCTACTTAATTTTACTTCCTAATTAGGGAGTTCTATCTGTCGGACCCTGTATAGAAACTAATCAAAGCTGAAAGTGTATCCCTTTATGGTACCTTTGAACTTTCCATAATATGGGATAAATTTCTGGCTACAAAAACCAGAAAAATTACTGCCTACGCGACGAAGCATTATGAAGCCACTGCAAAGTATCAAAAAAGTTTAATGAGACTGATAACTTACATTTCTTGACCTAAAGGAAATAATATAAGCTAGTCGACATGCAAACAAAAGATTTGCATTTAAGGTTATTCCTTTAAGGCTATGACAACAAACACCAATCGACCAATGCCCTTTAACTCCGCAATAAGTTATAGTCTGCAGATCTATTACCTTCATGTGAAGCTACAATACAATATTTAATATGTTGAACTTCCCAATTGAATAAGAGATAAAGTATTTTCTTAATAGTTAAAAAGCCAACTCAATTAAATTCCTCAGTCAGCGTTTTGAACCGCGGAAATCATCCCGATATTACCAGCTCCTTAAACAGATTTCGATAATAATTTAAAGCATTCTGATCTGCAATTTTAATCAATTGCTATCGAAAAGGCCACAGCAGTAATACTTTTAGGTAATTATCATATTTTCTCAACTTCTCAACATTTTTGAGATCGTGATGTCTCGAAAACTAAATAGGTAATAACCGGTGCTACTACAAACTACTCAGTTGAAGGTAATAATTAAATCCACTCAAGCATATTCAAGACTAATGCTCTTGAATCTTGGAAACTAAAGCTTCTGCAACTGAAGAGAAGGAACCAATAAGATAGTGAACTGAAAAGAGATCAGGTGATACAGTTTCATCTGCAGGTGTACAAAAACAGTTTTGGGGGAAAAGTTATATTTCATATTATTAAAAGCGGAGCCGATTTATTGTTTTGGTTGACGATGTCAAAAAGTTTGCAGCTTCCTTCATGAATGAAAAGATTCAGTGAAGGCAACTGTAATTTTAACGCTTCATTTTAGCTAATCGCCACTTTGATTTCTACAATATCCATTTCTCATCCCATAGAGTATATATTTCTGAAATTTTATGCATAGCGAAGTCGATTGAACAAAGTCCGTCTGTCCGTCCGCGTTCGGGTTAATATCACATTTTCAAAGGTACTAGACAAGCTAGAAAAAATTTAAATACACCAATCGATCAGATAGTGTCGAGAGAGGTGCTATTGGAAATCAGCACGTTCGGTCCACGTCCTTCGGGGCAATAGGCAAAACACCACACCTACCTCTAATTTTTTCATATGATTTGGAACAATGAAGTAACTTTAATCAAAAAAATAAACATATGAGGCGATAGAAAATTAAAAAAATTAAAAAAAACATGAAGTGAAAAAATTGGCGCTCGCCCATATTTTCCGAGTTATGGGCCTCTGAACTTTTGATAGAAAAGTACGATTGTGCACTATATTTTTGAAGATATCAATATGGGTATCATTTAACGGCACGTATGCTGCTACTGAAGAATGCACTCCGTCTGCTCCGTCTCTCCTCTACTTAATTTTACTTCCTAATTAGGGAGTTCTATCTGTCGGACCCTGTATAGAAACTAATCAAAGCTGAAAGTGTATCCCTTTATGGTACCTTTGAACTTTCCATAATATGGGATAAATTTCTGGCTACAAAAACCAGAAAAATTACTGCCTACGCGACGAAGCATTATGAAGCCACTGCAAAGTATCAAAAAAGTTTAATGAGACTGATAACTTACATTTCTTGACCTAAAGGAAATAATATAAGCTAGTCGACATGCAAACAAAAGATTTGCATTTAAGGTTATTCCTTTAAGGCTATGACAACAAACACCAATCGACCAATGCCCTTTAACTCCGCAATAAGTTATAGTCTGCAGATCTATTACCTTCATGTGAAGCTACAATACAATATTTAATATGTTGAACTTCCCAATTGAATAAGAGATAAAGTATTTTCTTAATAGTTAAAAAGCCAACTCAATTAAATTCCTCAGTCAGCGTTTTGAACCGCGGAAATCATCCCGATATTACCAGCTCCTTAAACAGATTTCGATAATAATTTAAAGCATTCTGATCTGCAATTTTAATCAATTGCTATCGAAAAGGCCACAGCAGTAATACTTTTAGGTAATTATCATATTTTCTCAACTTCTCAACATTTTTGAGATCGTGATGTCTCGAAAACTAAATAGGTAATAACCGGTGCTACTACAAACTACTCAGTTGAAGGTAATAATTAAATCCACTCAAGCATATTCAAGACTAATGCTCTTGAATCTTGGAAACTAAAGCTTCTGCAACTGAAGAGAAGGAACCAATAAGATAGTGAACTGAAAAGAGATCAGGTGATACAGTTTCATCTGCAGGTGTACAAAAACAGTTTTGGGGGAAAAGTTATATTTCATATTATTAAAAGCGGAGCCGATTTATTGTTTTGGTTGACGATGTCAAAAAGTTTGCAGCTTCCTTCATGAATGAAAAGATTCAGTGAAGGCAACTGTAATTTTAACGCTTCATTTTAGCTAATCGCCACTTTGATTTCTACAATATCCATTTCTCATCCCATAGAGTATATATTTCTGAAATTTTATGCATAGCGAAGTCGATTGAACAAAGTCCGTCTGTCCGTCCGCGTTCGGGTTAATATCACATTTTCAAAGGTACTAGACAAGCTAGAAAAAATTTAAATACACCAATCGATCAGATAGTGTCGAGAGAGGTGCTATTGGAAATCAGCACGTTCGGTCCACGTCCTTCGGGGCAATAGGCAAAACACCACACCTACCTCTAATTTTTTCATATGATTTGGAACAATGAAGTAACTTTAATCAAAAAAATAAACATATGAGGCGATAGAAAATTAAAAAAATTAAAAAAAACATGAAGTGAAAAAATTGGCGCTCGCCCATATTTTCCGAGTTATGGGCCTCTGAACTTTTGATAGAAAAGTACGATTGTGCACTATATTTTTGAAGATATCAATATGGGTATCATTTAAAAGCTTTTGAAGAAATCTTTAATGAAATACTAAATTTAAAAAAAAAATGCTTAATCCATTAGGAGCCGATAATAATTTTATGTAAAATTATGTATAGTAATGACTTTTTTTTCATTTTGTTTTCTTATTTTTTAATTATCTGATGACATAATATTTATTTTTTATTGGAGTAACTTCACTAAACCAGATTTACATATGTACATGGTAATGGGTATATAAGATTCGGCATAGCCGAATGTAGCACTCTTACTAGTTTAATTTTATTTTATCTTGGAATATTTAAAAGCACTTTCCCAGAATCGATGGTTGACGTTTGCTTGAAAAGTTTCTCAAAGCAATAAACTATCAATTAAAAATAATATACCGCTTAAGAAAATTTTTAAAAATTCTTCTAGAACCGTTCTCGTAAGCACCTTCCACAAGTAATTTAATACCACCAATGAAAACAACAATAACCATTTAAATTCAGTCATATTAATGGCAAATAAATTTTATTCCTTTTATGGTTTTAATCGTTTTTTTTTTTGTGCGTTTTTAAGATTTAATTTGACATGAAGTGTTTTTTTTAGCTGTCATTTAATCCGAGAATGGCATTTAAAACTACTTACGGTAAGAGTAAAGAAAAACGCCGACTTAATTTGATTTTAAACCCTTAAGTATTTATTTATAGCTGGAAAAGCACACCTTGTTCACACCTTGTGTTTAAATAAATTGTGTGTAAAGGTAGCGTCTCGCTGTCGAAAGAATTTTGTATCATTTAAGCACCAAGGGATTTAATAGCATTTCGTTCCCCTTTTTTAGCTTTGGTTTTGCCAACGTGATGGTTGCTTAAATTGTTTAAATAATTTAAAAATTCCATTTGGGTATTTATTACTTACAGATTTATATTGATGCATTTAAATGAAATAGAAACTTCAATTTACCTGAAAAGATAAACGAATTAAATTTGTTATCAATGAGGTTAATAATTGAAAGAAAGAAAAAGGAATTTTTAGAAAATTCTTTTAAATTAATGATCACTACTGCATGATGGAGTGTTAGACCAGTTATTGAATATCAGCTGCTCAAATTCTATAAAATATTTTAAGCTGAAATTGTTAAGGTCTACGCAAATCAAAAAAGTCGCTTGGGATCATTTGCTTACGCTGGTAACGTTTTGATGTGGAGAGCATACCCGATTTAAACAGGCAGTGAAACCGCTATGAACTTTATATTTGAAGTCCACTCTACACAGTAGGAAGCCAGACACTAATAAGATGGCAAAATAATTTTATGCAGAGCTCATCTGTTTAAACGGACATGACGATAAAATCTTAATCCTGATGCTAACAGACTAGAAGATTAAGGAACAAACCTACGTTAGCGAAATCTGCCTCTATCGGTTCACAATTACAGATATAATATTACAAATTGAAAGGCGAAACATTCCACAAAACTCCTGTGAATGACGGCACCTAAAGATATATTTCGAAAGACAAAAAAAGTGAAAGGATTAAAATCATGACTAAAATGTAACCAGCTCCTCATCATCCCGCGACAAAAGAATTAAGAATCATAATCAGTGTAGATTTAAAGTCGGCGCTTGTCTGCTTCAGCCACATGCTTGTTTTCTTATGAAGGCTTCTATGACCCCACGAGAACCCCACAGAAGCTATCACAGTAACTACAGTCAAAGTAAGTAAAAGAAATCCTTCAAACGGCTCACTGTGTCACGATTTCATACAACGAGTGGGCAAAAACAGAAGCAGTTAGAGTAAGGAGGTGAAATTTAGTAAGAATGTTTTTCTTAGGAAAAGAAATATTTATGTGAAATTTCGAAAAAAGTGCCACGCCCACCTCCAATACAACCTAAATTTTTAAAAGTTATAGCTTTAAAATAAATAATCAGATAACAGCATCAGTTTACATATCCCTGGTCTCATGTAGAAAGGCCCTAACTCGATTTTTTACGAAATTGAAATTTTTCGTGATTCCAACACATTTCACATAGATACACCTTGTTACAAAATTTGAATGCAATAGTATCAAAAGTAACGGCTTTCTAAGCATTTGCATTTTTAATAAAACATTGTGATAAATACAGTTTCTGATATGTTTTTACCTTCTCCTGTAAAGTTACTTTTATACGAGTTAGGGCCTTTTTACATGAGACCAGCGATATGAATTTATTTAGTAATATTGTAACATATTACCAATTTCCAAAAAAATTGTTTAAACGCCATGCCCACCTCAAATACAACAAGCAACAAGTTCTTCCACTTGGCTCCTTTTTGTTCTCATTGAACCCTCTGTGCTGCCAAGTGCAATCTTTCCATTGGAAAGTTTGTCATTTTTAAGCATAATCGTACTCAAAACGTTTTGACGTACGACCATTATTTGTGTTGTTTACAGTGACTTGAAAGAATCAATATAGAAAAAAATGGAATTAACTCGTGAACATTTTCGTGCCATCATTTTTTACAACTTTCGACATGGATTATCACGACAAGAGTGCATTAATGAACTTAAATCTTTGTATGGCGATGAAGCACCATCCTATAGCACTGTGAAAAATTGGTATAATGAATTTAATCGTGGCCGAAGCTCGCTCAAAGACGAATTCCGTGAAGGTCGTCCAAAATCGGCTGTTGTGCCAGAGAACATTGATGCCGTGCGTGAACTCATAATGCAAGATCGACATGTGAAATACCGAGAGATAGAGACATCCTTGAACATTTCTTCCACCAGCATACATTCGATACTGCATGAACACCTGGCCGTAAAAAAGGTTTGTTCTCGTTCGATCCCGCATAATTTGAAAGTCGCTCAAAAAAAGGCTCGTGTCGATTGGTGCAAAGAAATGTTGCAAAAATACGATTGCGGTGCTTCAAAAGACGTTTATAAGATCGTCGCAGGTGACGCATCATGGATCTATGCGTATGAGCCCGAAACGAGACAACAATCGACCGTGTGGGTCTTCAAAGACGAGCAAAATCCAACGAAAGTTGTTCGTGGAAGAAGCACTTCGAGGCAAATGGTCGCCTGTTTCTTCGGCAAAACTGGTCATGTGGCGACTGTTCCGCTTGAGCAACGTAGGACGGTCACTTTTGAGTGGTACACTACAATTTGTTTGCCTGAAGTCATCGGAGAAATTCGAAAAACCAACAAGAGAAGACGAATCATTGTTCACCATGACAATGCGAGCTCTCACACATCGGCTCAAACCAGAGCGTTTTTGACCGGCCAAAACGTCGAATTAATGGGTTATCCGCCGTACAACCCTGACTTGGCACCTAATGTCTTCTTCTTGTTTCCGCACATCAAGAAAAAAATGCGTGGTCAACGATTTTCGTTGCCAGAAGAAGCTGAAGTGTTCAAAAACCATGTTTTGAGAGGTGTCTCAATCGGAGTGGAAAAAGTTCTTCGACAACTGGTTTGAGCGCATGCAAAAGTGTATAAATCAAGCTGGAGAATACTTTGAAAAACAATAAAACCATTTTTGATTATAAATATTCGCATTTTCATTATTAGGCCAGAAATATATAGAGCAGCCCTCGTAGTACAACACAATTTAGTTTTATTGCAAAACCAAACCTTTATACAGAAACTTACATTGCAAATGAATTCATAAAATAATTCGCTATCTCGCCAGTTACTCAACTTACCAATTGTTAAAAAATTTTAAAATAGTAAGACTTACTTTTTATTGTTTCCTTTCTAATAATACTCGTTTAAAATGATTTTCTACAAAATCTTTAACATGACGCATAACATCACAGGTTCTTTTTTGCTTTATTTCTAGCCACAGTTGAAAAATAGTACGAATCCGCAACGAGGTTGACACTAAAAAACCATTACAAAAATAACTCGGGCAATATCGGGCAGCTGAACTTAAAATATATTAAAATAAATACCAACAGCTATAAAATACAAAAAAAAACAGTAAAAGTGTTATTTTTACTTTCTTTTAAATTCTCTACGAGTGTTCACGGTTGCTAAAAAATCTTGTCAAGGCGTCACTACATATGTATGTTGACATAAAATATTTGTAAACAAAAACAGTGCTGCAATTATAACTAGAAGCAACACTTACAAACCTGTTACAAATTTTGGTACACGTTATATTTAAATACTTAAATCCTTAGTATTATAAATGAACATTAAATTTCAAACACTATAACTTTTAAATTTTGTAAGAAGAAGAAGAAGAAGAAGATTTTTAGATATCCCTAGCCAGAGTGTTTTTAAAAAAATAAATAAAAAATTCGTTTAAATTCCAACATTGACTTTAACCATTTTTAGCCACCCTCATGACACTGTGCGGCATAGTCAGCGTTAAGCTAAGATCACACGATTGCCGTAATGCACCAATTTTTACCATTTTTTGCATGCCAATCGTGTGATTGCACAATAAATTGGTTCATGCGGCAATCGCGGTCAATATTGTGCTTGTTTTTACCAACCAAATGCAACCCTGATGCGGCAATCGTGTGACTACTTGATATGCAATTGTGCGGCAATAAAACTTCCAAAAATGTACCAATATTTATTGTGATTTTTTGCGGCAATCAAAGTATCCAATACGCGTCAATATTTTCAGTTTGTTGAGTGCCTTCAAGTTGTTTGTGTACATTTATATACATTTATTAACCGACTTAAAAAAGAAGGAGTTTATACAATTCGGCTAAATGTTGCTTTTTTTTATATTTGTGCCTCCAGAACTCAGTCATTTCTGATTCGATTGTGAAAATTTTTGGTAATATGATAGATTATGATTACAGATTGGTCCCGTTTAAAAAACAGTTCATAGTCTTAAAAATTAAAGGGTGTCCCCATACAACATACATATTTTTTACGTGTATTATGAACTGTAAAGAGCGATTCTGTTTAAAATGACTGCGTATTACTATGGCTCCCAAAAACAAAAAATTATACAAAAATAAATCTAAAAATTAAAGGGAGCCCCCATAATTGATGTAAATTTACTTATATGGGGCTATCTTTTGAACCGTTATAGACAAACGCTTGCAAATTGGACAGAATGTCGATTGCTATAACCGTTATAGTAACATGTATTAATATCACAAATTATAAATTAAAGGGTGCGCCAATAGTTCATTTAATTTGGTGTATATGGCCACACTTTTGAACAGTTGTAGACAGACGTTTGAAATTTACAACGAACCGGTATTGCTAAGTCTGCTATAACAAAAAGTATAAAATTTGGATTTGGAAATTAAAGGGTGTTCCAATAGTTAATGTAATTTTGTGTATGTGACCAAACTTTTCAACCGTTATAGACAGAACGCTGAAACTTAAAAGGGACCTGTATTGCTAAATCCGCTATATCAACGAGCTTATAATTTGAATTTAGAAATTAAAGGGTGTCCCATAATTGATAAAGATTTACTTATATGAGCCTTTCTTTTGAACCGTTTTAGACAAACGCTTGCAAATTGGACAGAATGTCGATTGCTATGGCCGTTATAGGAACAGCTGACAATATTTAAAATTATAAATTAAAGAGTGCCATACTTTTAAACAGTTGTAGACAGACGATGGAAATTTGCAAAGAACCTGTATTACTAACTCCTCTACAACAACAAGTATAAAATTTGGATTTGGAAATAAACGGGTGTACCAATAGTTGATATAATATGGTGTATGTGGCCGGACTTTTTAACGTTATAGACAGACAGCTGCAATTTACAAGGGACATGTCTTGCTAAGGCCACTATAACAATTTCTAAATTCAAATTATAAGAATTTAGAAATTAAAGGGTGATCCCAAATAATGTAGTTTGTTCTGTATGGCCGTTTTTTTTTTGAACCGTTGTATACAAACACCTTAATTTTAGACAGAATGCCCACTACTTTGTTTGGTATAATAAGAAGTATAAAAATTTTAATTTATAAATTAAATAGTTGATATAATCTGATGTATATGGGCAAACTGTTGAACCGTTACAGACAGATTAATGAAATTTACACAGAACCTGATTGCTAGATCTACTACAACAGCAAGTATATAATTTGAATTTAAAAATTAAAGAGTGACCCTATAGTGGCTGCAATTTGATGTATATTGCCAAACTATTGAACAATTGAAAAAGTTTGGAGATATAAGTGTGTCCCAACAGTTTATGTAAACTTATTTATGTGGCCATACACTTGAGCTGTTATAGGCAGGCAGATGATCTCTGTTTTGAAGTTGGTTTTTTTTCGCAAGAATTATATTTATATATATATATATATTTATTTATATATATTGTTTGTCTACTTCTTGGAATTTGTTTAGAGTCTTCTGGAATTCACCATCAGTAGCCCGTTTTTTAGCCAATCTCGAACCCATACTGTTCGTTTTTTAAAAATTCTTTTATATTTTATATTTTTTTGTATTTTAAGTATATAAGACACTAAAAGCAGCCGCTAGCTTTTTTTTTTAATACAACAAACATAATACAAAGTTTGCAAATTAATTATTTATATTTTCCCGAAACTACAGCTGCTGATTCTTGGTGTTGCCTCATTGTTTAACAATCGTATGAACGACAGGCACAATTTATTGCCACAACATTACTATTCACCAACTTGTACCAATAAAATTTTCATAAAATGGGGCAATCGTGTGACTGCAGAAAATTTGATTGGAACAATTTTAGTATTGTGCACAATATCTACACAATAAAAATTGGGCCAATTTGGTGCATTACGGCAATCGTGTGATCTTAGCTTAAGAGGTGACTACTTTTGGACAGATTTTATCAGATTGTCAGGTTAGCACAAGGCACATTTATTTACTAGGTAGTAGCGGCTCTACAACAAATACAACATAGCAACAACAACATGACTTGTCATTTTTGTTTTGTGCCTTGAAAATGTCAAAAACATATATTCGTAAACAGACGTAGTAAAACACAAACATTTTTTGACATTTCCAACTGCAAACCAGCTGGGCGGATGACACTACCTAGTACAATAACTGTTCTTTGGGTTAGCAAAAAAATTCATGTATTCGTGTCTAATATGGCTACACCGTAAACCGATTATTACAACATGAGAAAGGCAGAGAGAATTAAACAATTTTATTTCATTAAACGATACAACAAACTATGTCTTTCTAATATTCTTCAAAAACTTTCACTCTGACAAATACACACTAATAATTTAATATTTTCAATATGGGTACATATATTTTATATTTGTAATTTCAATTTTATTTTTTATAAGTTTTCATTGGAAAATCAAATTTCATTTCAATTGAATCAACAACATATATTTTTCATGAAAATAATGATTTTCTTTGATTTGTGCAATATTTTTATTTTTGTAAATTATTACCAATTTAGGATATTTTTTAGCATATTTTATTAGCACCTTAAAACACAAATGAAAAATATTTTTCTTTATGATATCGAAAGTTATAAACTTATTTAAAATTAAAGTCAACAAACGTACAACAATACCCAGAAGAAGACATGCTAGTTTTTAATAATCAAAAACATTTTCGTTCATTTTTAAATTAACTTTTGTTTTTGTTTATTGTATTTTAGCTGCACATTATTTTTGGAAAACAAAATTAAGTTGATTAAGATGAAAAAAAATAACTAATTAAATTAAAAGAATATGGAATTTCAATTCCATATTTATTTGAAAGCAAAATTTAAGGAGAAATTCTAAACAATATTTTTACCTTACAACTTAAACATTATATAAACATTTTACTTTAAAAGCGAGCAAAAGAAGAAAAATAAAGTCCCTATCCAAATTGTTGTTACTTATTTACTAATACTTCAAGTCTTTTACGATTTATTAGGTACAGAAGTGTGGAAATTTCTTTAAAGAAATGTTTCTTGTCTGGCAGCGTATGTGACACCTTTTACTTCTTAAAACACCAAAAATAGTAAAATTCCCCTCTTGAGGAGATTTTAAAGAAGGGGAGAGACATCTTCTATGTCCGCCCTAAATTAAAGGAAATTCTTCTCTCAGTGCTGCCAGAGCTACTGCAATTGCGGCCGAATCCAAATTTTTGAAAACTTTCTCTACGTTTAAGAATGCGTCAGCGGTATAAATTTTTTTTTAAACAGAGCTCCCTAAATAAAGCTGACTAGATCGTAAAGGGCAGTTTCAGATAATCTGTCCTTGTTGGCCTTAAAGTATTGTTTACATTCTTATACCTTAAATCTACAGCAGTTTCGTTTTACCCTCACTGAATTTAGTAAGTCGCCTGTAAAAAATTTGCTCAGATCATGTCATCGTAATTAACTTGGACTGACATTTTCCACAAAGAGCCCGCTCCACTGAACTTTAATTTAACTAAACACTACCTCGCATATCTCGTTTAATGTCTGTTCTCTAGTTGCAATGACCAGACTATTTATTTATTCACCCAATGTCACCCGAATGTGTGCTGGTGGTCAAAAACTAAACAAACAATAAAGTCTTAAACATTCAAAACAACTTAAAACCATTCGAATATAAATAAACTTATAAAAATCGTAAGTAATTTAAATTTATATTTCCTACTTTTGTAATTGTTACAAAAGACTTGATAAAATAAATCTCTTAAGAGACCACATAGCCAAAAAACTAAAAAAATTGACTTCAATTTGTATTTTTTTTTTTCTTGTGAACAGGCAATTAGTTTTTATCTGACTGTGACCTAATTTGAGAGGCACACAACTTTAACATTTAGTAATGATTTGTCACTTAAGTAGGTATTTTGTAAATGTCCCTTAATAGTCAATTAAATAAAATTTCAATTAAACGCTTTTGGCTTTCATCACAATTTGTTTCACATGTTTTTTATCAAACTTTTATCAAAAATGAGGGCAATAGACCAAAAAACTTTACTTAATTAATTTTATTACAATTTCACAGTTAAATAATTTTAAATAGCTTAACAATGGTTGCCCTCTGTCTAAAAAAATTACTTTTTATTCGCTCTGAACTTTGTTTTTTTTTTTGGAGTGTAAAACTTTTTCCCGTTCGTATATAGTTCAATATAGTTTCCTTTTCAGCTTTCTGCAATGTAATGGTGCCATGTCATAAAATCCAGGGACATAACGTCCATGGACATTTTATCTTACCAGAAGGTGACATAATATCCATGGATATTATGTATGAAAAATGAAACAATAATAATTAAGTGACTTGCAGAAAACATTTGGTAAGAAAAGCTGTGGGGACGTTATGACACTTTCATAAGTGACACCATGTCTATAATAAAACTGACACAATGATCATATACATAATGACGTTTTTCAAAGTAAAATAACATTATGTTATATTGTTACATAAAGTTATTGGATAATTTGTCGCTTTTAAAAACTGGCTTGCAGAATATCCTTCGTAAGCAAAGCCGGTGTTGGTTAAACCATAGAAAAATCCTTGCATTCGGTCGAAGGTCTGCTATTAAGAACCTCTTTTGTAAGCGAACCTGGTGCTAGTTATACTATAGAGGAGAAAACCTTTATTCCGGTTGAAGGCCGTGTATGCAGGGAATCTTTGGTAAGCGAAGCCGTTGGTATCTTAAGCGCGGACACTTTGATACTTTCATAATAATTACTGTGTAGATACTAAAAACGACACATAGACATTCACCCTTATTCAAGTTGTCGACGTCGTCACATATCAACGTTGATATGTGTCGAAGCATTCGATTTGTTATTCTACTTGTCGCTATTGACTATCGATTACTGCTTAAAGATTTTTTGTATTCTATAACAAATGTGACAACGGTATTGTATTGACGTGACTCCGTTTTTTGTCGACGACTTTTTGCATAACGACTGGAAGTTATTTAAACCAAACATAACACTGAAGAACTGCTTCATGCAATTTTAAAGAAAAAAGAAAGGAAAGGAAAGAAGTTGGAAAATTTCTAATTTTTCTTGGTCCGCCTAGAAGATTAACAGATAGATTGCAAAACGTTAAAAAAAAAAGAATCGACTAGAGATTTATAATAAAGTTTGCAAAAATTACATTTATTTTAATTTAATTTTTAAGTGAAAAATATGGTCGCTAATATGGCAAAGTGTAAAGCCACTGGCAGCGGAAAGGTTAAACAATTTTCAGTTATTCCGCTGGAAGAAGCTGTGGCAAACCTTCTTGAAGAAAATGGCCATGCAATAATTAAACTGATTTACTGCAGAAGCACAACCAGGAACAGGCAAAAAGTACTTGCGATCCGCAAATTAAAAATATTGCAATTCTGCCTAAAAACTTTTCTCTTTTTTCGAGCTTTTATCATCAATTAAATCCTAATTTTCTTCACTTATAGAAAACACTTTACCATAAAAGCATCAAACACAAATAAAATTTAACAAAAAAATTAGGGAAGTGCATTTTTATTTCATAAAAATCGATAAACCGTCGACGTCGTCACAGGAATGTTATAGAACGAAAAATTTTTATTGACTTGATGCCGACATTGGTACGAAGTGATATTGATAGTAAATAGACAACGACGCCGACAACTAGAATAAGGGTGATTATGTTACTTTTAAGTGCGACAAAAAGTACATGGACATTATGTGGACACTGTGGACTGTTAGTTATTTTCGTGTGTACAATGATGACTTCAGTGGGGGATTTGGTAAAAGAAAATAGAAATTATTCTGTTATTTCTAAACGACTACAGTTTTAATCAAATTTAAGTCTGAAATTTGTTACTTTTGGTACTTAGAGAAATTTTGTTGCATTGCTTTAAATGGGTGTATGAAAATTTATATTTTTGCTCTACTTTTAAAATTCTGACGATATCTCTGGTCAAGCTCTAACAAAACAATGTTGAATATATTAATAATCTCTTATAGTGAAGGAGATATTTGGCTTTTCTAATTTCAAATTTTTGTAACCAAAAGCTCCTTTTTTATGCCAAATATTATGCTTGAGATTTTCCATTACCATTGAAATTGCATTGACATTGTTTAAAATAATGGCAATGAAAAAAGTTTAACTACCATTTAATGATTATAAATTTTATTTTATTTTTACTTACGGTAGTAAAATTTTAATGTATTCGGTTAATTAATTGATAATTACAATTGAATCAAAAATAACTGTTTTTATGAAGCACAAATTTTTAGTCGCAGAAACTCAAAAAAACTATGCATAAAATTAATAAATCTTAGCACACTTGTACGAGTAGGTAGATCTATATTTGAAAATTTTTAAAATTTATCAATTTTAAGTGAGATAGGTGTAAAACTTCATGTCTGAGATCTAAAGTCACCTAACATCCCAGTGTAACAAAACTTATTACTTACACGAAAAGAAATATTTTCCCATAGTGTCTCATTTTTCCTGAGAAAGTTAAAAAATATATATATTTTCCAAAATTTTTGTGATTAAAATGCCATGTTAAAATAATAATTTACGACGAGTATACTTTACATTTATTAATAAAACCATTTAATCATTACTCAGTGGTAATGATTTTGTTTTTTAATTAGTTATCAATCAAACCTTTTTATTAAAAAGCATTACCAATAGCGAAAATAATGACAATGCTAAAAAAATCATTAGCATTATTTATCATTCAATGCTAATGGGATTGTCAATAAATTAGTTCATCTAAATAATAATTCCATAACCATAAGTCATCTAATATAGACCAATCTTTTGGAGAATAATCGATTTAAAAGCAGATTTTCTTCCTGGATTAAGCAGAACCTCATCGAGTTAACGGACTAAAACTTGGTTTCTTACCTGCCGATTTTGCTGATTTTCAATAACGGAATTCTTAAAACTATTATTGATCCCTCTCAAGATTAAGAAAATTGTGTAGAGTTCATTAGAAAACATAAGGAAACTTGTCAGAATATGCTTTGTAAATAAAAAGTTAGACATTGTTTAAATTAAAATAATCCAAAATTTAATACCTTCAAATTTTAAACGAACCGTTTCTTAGTTTCATTCTCTAAAACCTTATTTGAAATATTTATTTATTTTATAAAAACTTGGTTGAAGTGCACTTGTTATTATAACCACAACTGTGCCTGTCTTTTACTGTAATTCTCCAACTTTTTAAACCTTACTAACGGTATGCAATCATGTGAACAACCTTTTGTTTATTCTATACGACCGAAAACTGATTCTTTTTCATTTGTTTTTATAAAATTTTTATTATTAATACTCGTAATAATAATATATCATTTTATATTTTTTTTTATATTTTGTATTGTTATGTCATGCGTTACCAACAACTTTTATTTGTAAACACTTAATAAAAAACCAAAAAAAAGTACAAGAACGAGAGAGTAAAACAGATTTAAAAGTACAATAAAAATAAATTACATATGTATGTGTAAATGTGTTATGTGTTCTTGTTGTGTTTGCGTTTGTGTTTTTATTTAAATTCAATGAAATTTGTTGTTTTCTGTGCCCGCAGTCAAAAAGTCAAATGTTTGCAGAGTCCAATGTGTTTGGGTAAATGTTAGACTTCAAGTTGCTTTATTATTCATATAAATTTGTATTTATTTTTTTTTTTTATAAATCTTTTGTTAAGGCCCAGAGAGTCGGTAAATTTTAATAAATAAAATCTTTTTCTTCAGTCATTTACCAAATGCAATTGTCTGTAGGAGCTGTAGTTGGAATAAGCATGAAGCAGAGGAAACAAAGAGTTCCTTTAGAAGTGTGAACAGTTGATAGCACCGGTTGTGTTTTATCTTTCCTTAGTGTTGCCCTGCAGACTAAAGTAAGTATTATGCCCAGAGCTGCTTTAGTAGTGAGTGTTGTCATTTTAGCATTTTAAAATAAATTTTGATTAAAAAGAAAGAATTATGTGTTTTATTTAAAAGTTTTTCTTTTAGTATTGAAATACTAAAAAAAAACAAATCTTTAAAATTTTCTTTATTTGAATGAATTTTAAAGAAAATCCCTGAATATCTCTTAAAGCCTTTAGAAAATTTCTTTGAATCTGAGCTGCCTGTCTACTCCAAACCAAATATATAACAACCAATATCTATTACAAGTGAAAGTCTGATGTCGACACTCGAGGTTACTCAACACCCAATTTTCTCACTTTTAAATTAGTTGCAACAGTGTTGTACTCCAAACGCTTTTACAAGCAACGTTTACTTAAAAACAATTCGACTATAATAATTCATGTGAGAAACTTCTCACTTAAGTTACAGAAACTAAGCACAGATTGGTCAAGGTTTTCCCCATAACTCTACCAATTTGAAATTTTTTCAATAGTTTCCCAAAAGTTTTTGTTGCTACAGCGACCTGATAACGCGTATTTTTATGGGGGTTAAAAGCCTCACGTATAAAGCAATAAATTAATAGTTTATGTTGTTCTCTAAATTATTAGATTATGTCTTAGGTAAATATTATTAAAGAAATCTGAGCTTCTAAACGGAATAAGTTTAATAACTTTCTTTGAGCCGCTTGTTTGGATTGGAAAGAATATTTTGAGTTCAAATCTTTTCAAACTTTTGAGTTGGTAAAAGCGTAATAGTAAACAGTTATTCAAAACTTTCCGCAGTACTGAGTAGAAGAGCCACAAGCAGCAGATCATGAGTTCAAATCCCATCAAGGAGCCTTAAGTCAAAAAAAAAAATATTAAACTGCAAAGATTAAAAATATATTAAATTTTAAATATTAAAAATATTCCCGCTTGATAATTGAATAAAGGAAGCTATATAATAATAACAGAAGACCGAAAGGTTCAAGAAGAAAATAACAATATAACAGTATAACAGTATGTAACACTAATGGCTGAACTACTTAGGTCGCCTATTTAAAAATTAATTCAGGGTGAAGTTGTTCTTTCTCTAGCAACAGTGTGTTGTGGTTTGGATGGCTGCAATAATAAGGGTGTATGTTTGCCATACAAGACAGATTGTTGCCTCGTTGCAACTTTAGAGAATTTTTATGCATTAGTAAGAATCTAGTCAGAGCTACAAATGAAAAAAATGTGAAATTTTTAGCGAGTTTGTTTTCTTAGAATGTGACAAGCAGTTTGAGCCCATTTGACTTTTGTGTATTCTTTCGTTAGAGAATTTCTAAAACCACGAATTCCGACTAGTGACATAGTAGTTTAATAGCCAATCGCAGTATTTTTATGACGTTTGCATAATTTAAAGACCGCTTAACGCCTTTAATATTTAAAAAAAGTTCAAGAGCCACATATTGCAGGTTTGAACTTATGGTTTAAAGTATCATTACAGTTCCGAGCATTAAAAAATGCAACGCTGGACTCTATAATGTTTAATTTCTGTACAATAGCTCAATAAGCGTAGTCAATTTGAAGGTATAATATTTCGTAATATTGAAAAGTTATTTTGTATTAACATTGTCTTGCAGTTTAAAATTCCAAAATGTGTAAAAAGAAAGCCAGCTGTTGTTATGACATTAAATGTTCTCCAATTCAAGGCCTTCAGTAAATTGGCAAAAACCGCTCAACGAATGGCGGCAGCTGACGTTGCTAGTTTTGCAAGTAGAAATCTTATATGTAAAGAGTGAGTGGATATTCCTTAGTGAAATACACAGGAGAAGCGTACTGACTTTAAAAAACTTCATGGGGACACTGCAATGTTTAATGGACAATAACCTGATAACGTAGAAGAACACAATTTATTTCTATTTAAGTCCAATACAATATTTTTTGTCTTTAGACCAACTTAACTCTGATACTGTCCTAGATCTTAATTCCTTCGATTATTAGTAAAATACGAATCTTTCTTTATTAACCAACTTCAAAAAAAAGGAGGAGGTTATCAAGTCGACTGAAACTTGCTTTTTTATATTTGTGCTCCCATAACTCAGTTATTTCTGGATCGAAAGAAAGGTGATTGGTCCCATTTTATAAACTGTTCATAATCTCAAAAATTAAAGGGCGTCCCTATACAACATACATGGTTTTACGTGTACTATGAACGGCCACCACTTTAAAATTAAAAAAATAAATAAATAAAAAAAACAATGGCAAAAAGTAATACAAAAATAAATCTTAAATTTAAAGGGTGTCACCATAGATGAGGTAAATTGTTCTATATAGACCTATCTTTTGAACCGTTGTAATTATGCTTTCAAGTTGGACAGAATGTCGATTACTATGACTGTTATAGTAACAATTATAATATTTAAAATAATATGTTAGAGGGTGCCCCAATAGTTCATTTAATTTTATATAAATGGACATACAGTTGTAGACAGACGCCTGATTTTACACAGAATCTATAGGGCTAAGTCCGCTATAATAACAAGTTTATAATTTGAATTTGTATATTAAAGGGTGTTCCCAAAATTAATGTAATTTTACCTATATGGCCGTATCTTTTGAACCGTTATATAGAAACATTTGAAAAGTAGACAGAATATCCACTACTTTGCTTGTTATATTAAGATGTATATATATTTTAGATTATAAATTAAAGGGTGTTACAATAGTTGATGTAATTTGATGTTTATTGCCAAAGTGTTGAACCGTTATAGACAGTCGCTTGAAATTTACACATAACCTGATTGCTAAGTCTACTACAACAGCAAGTAAAAATTTTTCTTTTGAAAATTAAAGGGTGTGCCTATCGTGGCTGTAATTTGATATATATTGCAAAATTGTGGAACAGTTGTAGAAAGGCGGTCGAAATTAACAAAGAGCTGTTATGCTAAGACTGCTGTAGCCAGTATAAAGTTTGGAGATGGAATATAAGGGTGTCCCAACGGTTGATGGAATTAAATGTATGTGGCCATATTTTTAAACCGTGATAGACAGAAAGATAAAATCTGTTTGAAGTCGGTGTTTTTGTCAGAATTATATATAATGCACTTGTAAGTACATTCTCCCATAATGACCTTAGTCCATTATTTTTATCTAAGAGATAACATACGAAAATTTGTATGGTAAGATTTCTGAATAAAACCGTCTAAAAATGGAAGCGATTCCAAGTACTCAAGTCGCTTGGATAAAAAGAAAATATTCTAAAACTTGCAATATCTCTCAAATTTTAGTCATGTTTTAGCATCTGGTCACTCTATAAAATTCATTAATACTGCATTCTAGATGCCTGATATTTGTCCGGATTTAAACAATTAACTGCTTGGACATCGCCACCTTGTGAATGATGGAAAACAGCAAAATACTTAATTAATAAAATTCAATTTTTATATAAGAATAAATATAACTTAGCCCCATCACCTTATTAGATGATGCTATACCATCCATAATTTGTAAAAACAAACAACGACAAAAGCCACAAAATTAATAATATCTACCCGTATCTATTGCCAAACCTTTATAAAGCGTATTATTTTAGTTTCTCTTGTATTAACTTTAAATCCAATTTCTCTTTTTAACATTTCTTGTATTATTCGGACGTCTTCTTTACCCTAGAAACCAGACATTGTCTAGGGTATGTTAAGTTATAGTTTTCCTCCTCTTTTTTTTTTTTTTTTTTTGTTATTTAATCCTTGAAAGTCGCATAGTATTACATTGATTACAATTAATACTTTTCTAATATTTTTAAAGAAAGCAGGCAGCTACATAGGAGATTTAAAGAAAATTTACTTGTTTTACTGTTAAAGAAGAATAAGGCGTAAAGCAAAATGTACAAAATTCAGTAAGTAAAACCCTAAGACTTAAAGACTTAGATGAAAAAAAAAATTAATTTATGGTTATTTGCTTTATTTTTAATAGAATTGTTTTAACAGAAAAATTAAACATAAATTTCAAGGCTCTTAAAGCAAAAAGTATTCTTAAATAAATAAAATATTATAAATCATTTAGTATGCAAATTTAATTTAGTTTTTCAGACTTTATTTTTTTTTTTTTTTTGGCAACAATGTTTGTGCATACACTAAAAAAGATTTGTTTGCTTAAACTATCTTTAGGTGTTGTTTGTATTAATATTAGATGTTTAAATTTGCTTTCGGCCTTTACTAGTTTTGTCTTAAACTACTAACTACTGTACTAAAACTAGGAGGTGGGGAGAAAGTGAAGAAATGTTTTTAGACATTCGAATTAAACTTTCTCAAAGTAAAGACCTCTGCAGAAAGTTTATTGAACATGCGAACTATACAGTGTATCACTAAGAGCATATCTGCTTAAGTAAAAGGCATAGCGAAGGCACAAATCACATGGTAACGCAAATATATATTCCCTGATATCATTATCTATAAAATGGTGAAATAAATACGATGCTGCATTGATGCTCCACTTAATCAATAGAGCATCAGACACTAATGAGACCACCACTACGCCACGCCTGTATGTATTCAAAGGGCTTCAAAATAGGCTATAAATTACCGGCAGATATATAAGAGCCAAGGACTCTATTATCGTGGCTAGTTAGAGTAAAGTATTTCTTATATCATTTTAAAGAACTAGAAGATTGATACCTTTTTAACAGACCTGAAAAATGTTTTATTGAATATTCATGATAAAAGCGTCAAAAGCCTCTAGTTCTTAAACACATTTGTGGATGTCATTTCTATGTAAAAACAAGTAAAAGTGCTCTATTTGGCAATGACGAACCTTATATACACTCACCGTATGTTTATAACCACACGTACCGTACTGCAGATTTCCCAATGCATAGTTTAAATAAAAATCGGCATAAGAAGCTCTTCAATACAAAAAGGTTTCTACTTTAAAAAAACAAAAAAAATTTTTTTTTAATTCAATGTTTTGCTTAGGGTTGTCGCCCCAACTTAATTTCATTAATTTTTATCATAAACAACAACCACATGCAGCAATACAAGCGAAAGTTGATATGAAAAAGTTAGAAGCAGGAGTGGTGTTTTGCCCGCTGTCTCAAAAGGCATAAACCGATTCTGCCGATTTTTAATAGCAAAATTTTCGAAACTATGTCTGTTCGATTGGTGTATTTAAGTTTTCGTGTTATACTTTGGCAAAGTTTATTTAAACACGAAGGCGGACGGACAGACAGATAGACGGACATCGCTCAATCGACTTCGCCATACATAAGAACTCAGAATATGTGTATTAGAAGGTCGGAAATGTATATTGTAGAAAATACAAACGGAATGACAAACTCAGCCATACCCTCTTTCCAAATGTGGTGAAGGGTATAAAAACGCTCTGAATGGCATTTACGCTTCAGATCATTAAATTCCAACATCAAAACCCTAAGCAGCGGTTAAAGAAAAGAAAACGTTGAGAGTTATAAGTCACTTAAATAAAAACATTCGCGAAGTTGAATAGAGAATCACTATAGACCATTAAGACCCTGATATCTTTCCTAAACTAAACTTGAAGGACCATGAAAACTACATAAATATTTTTTGGCAAGTAGCGTTTTCCATTCATAAGTATTCTTGTCGACAAAAATTCTTAAGCCAAACAATTAAAGCCGTAGAGTTCTCTGATAATGGAGTGTCGATCAATATTGAAACATAATCAGGCCAATTATAAACAAAAATTCCGTGCGAGTTCTTTCACTTTTCCCTTTTCTTCAATTATAATTTTTCCCCTTTTTGATTGACTGCGGAAAGTGAAAAAAATTCGGGGGAAAAAAGTAGGTATTATAAATTAGAAAATAAAAATATATGAAAATAAACAAAATAACTCTCTTTAAATTACGATGATGCCACTTTTTTATAATTTTATTCCCTCGAAATTCATAATTGGAGGAATCTTTTTTCGAGAAAAATTGTTTCCGTGGGAAAGAAATTCCGTGATAATATTCATAATTGGGCTGAATAAATCGAGGTAAATCGTAAAATTTAATTGAAGTAGAATTTAATTCGAAATGAAAATTGATTTTACTATTATTTTTTAGTGTATTGACGCAGATTGATTCTTCGTTGTTCGTCAACTTGTGATATCTCTTTGGCTCAGACCGCTAGAAGCTTAGATTTTCAGAATAATTAAAAATAGATCCGGCAGAAATTAAGTAATGGTCCTGGGTAATGTTGACTCAGACGGTATTGGTTGATTGCAGCTTTTTATTAAAATAATTAGAGAGATAAAATCGATCAAATCTGCGGCCAATTTACGTCAATTGAATCTTTAACACAGATAAAATTTTTAATTGAATCAATTAAGTATTTAATAATAAAATTACTTATATCTCTTTTAGTTAATTAGTTTGAGTAAATTAAAAAATGGAGAAATTTTCAAAAATTTTTAATTAAAAATTTAGTTAAGTTAGTTAAAAATTTAATTAAATATCAGTCTGAAATCAAATAAAAAAATCTTCAATGTGTGCAAAACATTTTTCCGTGATGGCTGTAGTGAATTCATTTAATTTAGCTGTCGCTCAGAATTTAAAATTCCAGATGTAAATTGTAAATTGGTTTTTGTCTTTAAACACATTTTTTTTTTTTGACATTTTAAACACGAGCGAAAATGAGAGAATTCGCCGTTGCCATCAACAGGTATATGATTTCGCCATGATTAAAAATTTGTAAAGAAATACCTGAAACCCTTCAGTTAAAGTAAAAACTGTATTCAAGTTAACTCATCTTTTTAGAAAACAGACTGAAAGTTTGCAATGGAAAGACAAAAGCAAAAGTGAACATCTAATATCTTTTAGAAAATAAAAGATTTTTCTATTAGATATTGTTAGGAATTTCCTATTGAATTTTTAATTCAAAAATCAAAACACACAAAGAAACAATCATGTTTCTTCATTTAACTGAAAACAACAAAAAAAAAAAAAAACAAAAATAGTTTAAATAAAATACAATAGTTATACAACCAGCTCATAGCCATCCAGTCAGCCGGTATAGACGTCTAACTAGCTGCCGCATTGTTGTAGTTAGTTTTTCTTTTGTGGCAGTTGCAAAAATGATTTTAAAAGAAGCCACTCACTACATACGTTTGTAACGTGTGTGTTTATATTTCGGAATACAGGCTGATTTTAACACAACAATTGTTTTCGAAAGCAATTTGCAACATGTTGAAATGGATGAATGGCTTCACTAGCTGGCTCATAGGTACAAGTACTCGTAAGTAAATGCCACATGAAATGTACAACAATTTCTTTTTACCAAATAAGGGAGAATAACTAACGATACACTGGCTGGCCTTTATTGTTGCTGCTACTTTTTTTTTCTATTTGCTACTAATTTTTATGCTTCTTTTTTCTCTTTGTTCTTCTTCTTCTTTTTTTTTTTTGTGCCATAACAGAAACAGACACTTGAATGCGGTAGTTTAAGACATACAATGTTTGAAATTAAAAAAAAAAAAAGTGTTGCAAAAAATAGGCTGGTCAATTTTACTGTCAAAAAGAAAGAAATCAAGTAAATAACATTTACCATTTTTGGTTTTCTTTGTTATTTTGGTTTGGTAGCAAAAATATTTCTTTCTTTTTGACCACAGCTCTTGCTTAAAAATTTATAACATCAGCCATTCCATGCCATAAATAAATCATACACTATTTGCTAGTTTATCCACTGATTAAATAACACCGTTTCAATTGCCAAAGTGTAAAGGACAGTATTTATTATTGAGTTTTAAAAACTCTTTGAGGATGTAATATTTAAATTCCTTCGAAAAGACATTAAATTCAATGTAGGAAGAAAAACCCTTTATTCTTGAGCAAAATTTTCAAAAGGTTTGAAATAACTTAACTGGCAACTTAATTTTTTTTAGAATCGATAACGCAGTTAATCTTCTATAACGGTACAAGTTATCATTCTTCAAACCTCTTAAGCGAACTGTGATGAGGATACCATATTAAACTTAAGACACTTTTAAATATAAATAACTTGCGAAAATCGTTTGGAAGAAAGTTGTCTTTTAATTTCCTACAGAAAGTCCGGGATTATATTAAACAAAAATTGTCATTAATTTTATGTTGAAGTTTTAAGCAAATAAGGCTCAAAATCTATATCTATAGAAAATCTATCGAAGCTCAATTTTTCAAAGAAGTAGGTAAAACGAATCTATTAAAAAAATCCTGCTTTAACTAATTTTATTGAACAACCGAAATAATAAATGAATTTTTTGCTGTTATTTTCCTCGAAATCTGATATAAAACTTTTTACTATATTTTATATAAATTACATTTAATTACTATTTATTTAACCTTCGCTTTTATGAAGATGTTTTTGTATGTGAACTCATGGTATCTACCTGGGTAGATAATGAATTTTTCATTTAATTAGTGTACGACTTTTTATGTATATAAATTTTTCTTATCGAAATATCTTATATTATAAGAATAATAAGTGCAGCATATATATGGTATATATAGTATTGAGCTCAATAGCGAAATCGAATCCGATAGTAATGAAACTGATAATGCAGAACTTTTAATACAAATAATAACTCTTTTACTAGCTAAGATGGAACCAAATAATATAAGAACACTAATACATTTATTCGTCAACGAGCCCATAATATTATTCATGACTCATCTGGAATGGGCCTTCATCAATTACAAAGAACTTGTCTCCATTGGATACATTTTTTTGCATTATTAGCTCTCCGAAATCTGAAGATGTGTTAATTCTTAGAATGCCAAAAATCATGACAAACACCCTCTAAAATGGACTAAAATTACTGGCATTGAGTTCACAACCTTCCTAGGTATTTTTTAAGTGAGCTTTGGAAGCAAAATGATTTTCCCCTTTATCGTGTGACACTGTCTCTTAATCGATTGCAACAAGTTTTACATTTTATTTGTTTCAAGAATGATATGACAAGAGTTGCTCGCTAGTCTGCAGATAAAGCAGCTCCAATAAGAAATAAATTTGAAATGATAAACTCAAATTTGAAAACTTATTTTTGACCTTATGAATGTATAACTGTTCAGGAGCAGCTATATGGTTATCGAGGTCGCACAAAGTTCACTCAATATATACCTTGCAAACCAGGAAAGTATGGGATACAAATTTGGTGGGCTTGCGATTCACAAACTATGTATCCCCTAAATGGCAACTATACATCAGAAAAGAGGGAAATTGTAGAGACGTGAAACAAAGAGAACGCGCCGTGAAGGATTTAGTTGCTCATAACAAAAATTCTGCACGAAATGTGACAGTAGATAATTTTTTACTTCGCAATATTATTGAAGAACTTATAAAATAGAAAATGACTATTGTCGGAACTGTAAAGAAAAACAAACGATATACACTCGAACAGTTCATAGCGTCCAAAAATCGACAATTATTTTCGAATGAATTTGGATTTGGTCGGATTGAAACCATAACTTCTATGTTCCAATAAAAGGAAAGGCTGTAGTCTAACTTTCATCTATGCATCACGACTCTGGTATTACGGGCTCAAAGCAGAAGCCTAGAATTATTTAATATTACAACAAAACTAAAGAAGGCGTCGACGCAAAATGCTATCATAATACTCAACCAAAAGACCTTTGGCTGCTACATGCGATACCACGACTCAAAAAGGAAGAGCCCTACTCGGCAAGAATGCTTCAAATGTAAAAGGCCAATGTGTGCTGCACATTGCCTTACACAAACAAAGTGCCAAAACTGCTACAAGGACTCAAGTTCACAAAAATACAACTTACGAGAAAAAATTTGCTGATTAAGTATCAAAACGATATAAGTTTTCATAAAATTTAATGTATGTATCTACCAGGGTATATACTTATAAGTCCGTATACACAAAAACACAAAATGTAAAAAAACTTCCGCAATTTTACTATATAATTTTTTATTTAGTTATTTTCTAAAAAGAAGGCAAATTTTAATAACTGAGCTGAAAGCAATTTGGCATCTGATGAAAAATGTGCAAGTTATTAACGCCTGAAAATCAAAATATTTACCTCGGTAGATACCATAAAAGCGAAGGTTAAGGAAAATTCCAAAATGTAGCTTTTCATAAAAAAAATAAACTTTTTGAAGGAAAAACGTTAATTTTTCCTGCCGTTCACTGGCAACACTGGTGTAAACATAATAAATTAAAAATGTACAGTTAGGAGCAAAAATGTAACATGATAGCCGGCGTTCGGAAACAATGCTTAGTATTTCCTATGAGGAAGCAAATACCAAAAGTTTTTTCGATTATTATTATATAGCGGTTTGTCCAAAAAAATTAATACTTACATGCAATATTCTAGTATGGCAAGGATGGACAGTAGGGGTACCATAACAAATATCAGAAAATGTTACACTTTTGCACCCTGTTAAATTTGAATGCAAATAATAATTCAAACAAATACAATATCTGAATCAGTCTGTAATCTACCGTTATTTATACATTTTTCAATTATCTCACACGTGTTTTTAAAATGGAGCCATATAATATCAATGAAATTATTAATTTATTGCAAAAAAATGAATCGGTAAGACAAATAGCAAAAAAGTATAAAATAAGTCATATGACCGTGCAAAGAATTAAAGAAAAGTATGGAATATGTGCTCAATATCCGCGTATTGGACGGCCAAGAAAAATAGATGATCGCACTGGTCGACACCTCGCAAAATTGGTAACATGCGAAAATCCTGTCACCCCAGCTGAAGCACTAAAAACTCTTCAAATTGATGCAAGTCGCTGGACAGCTCAACGGTGTTTAAAAAGATTGGGTCTTAAGGCCGCTGAAAAAAAGAAAAAACCATTTCTAACAAAAAAAAAACATTCTTTGCCGGAAGGAATTTGTAAATTCGTATAAAAATTGGACAGAAGGCGACTGGAGTCAGGTACTGTAAATTACTTTTTAAATTTTTTTATTTTTTTTATTTTTCAGGTGATTTGGTCTGATGAAACGAAAATTAACCGTTTTGAGTCAGATGGGCGCTCGTGGTACTGGACTAAGGACCCAAACACCATAACCTCAAATCAGGTCCGACAAACAATGAAACACGGTGGTGGTTCAATAATGGTTTGGGGTTGTATCACGAAAAATGGAGTGGGTCCTCTTGTTAAAATTGATGGTATTATATTAAAAAGGAACAATATCTTTCAATTTTGCAAAATAATTTACCAGCTGCTATTGAAAAAACGGGTCTTTCTCCTAAAAACGTTGTGTTTCAGCAAGATAACGACCCAAAGCACACGGCTAAAATAGTAAAAACTTGGCTACAAAGTCAACCATTTTCTGTTTTAAAATGGCCCCCGCAGTCACCGGATATGAATCCGATTAAAAACTTTTGGAGTTACATCAAAACAAAGTTAGCCAAGTATCCGGAACCTTCAAATGGTGTTAACGAGTTATGGAGCCGTGTGAAAGACTGTTGGGAGTCTATTCCGAACGAGATGGTGGCAAATTTTTGCAATAGTATGCCCAACCGACTAAAAGAGCTTGAAAAAGCAAAAGGTTTGTGGACAAAATATTAAAAACTAAAACGTCGCGCTTTAATTACCATACAAATATTGCTGGGTGCAAAAGTGTAACTTTTGACTAAATCTGGTTACATACGCATTTTGTTTTACAAATTTGTAATATAAAAAATTATGTTTGTGTTATATTTTGCAGAAAGTTTAATAAATAAAATTAGTTAAGATAATTTAGTTGTGTGTCTTCTTATTTTAAAACTATCAAGCTTTATTTCAGAACATAATAACTCATGTTACATTTTTGCTCCTAACTGTAGGTATTTTGTTGTTCTCGTGTGAATTCCGCTAATAATAAATTTTTACCCTGATATTTTGAGCTAAATCGTGTTAAGTGAATGAGCATATTTACACCTTTAAAATTGCCTAATTAAGGATTTAGAAAACTCATATAAAACTTTTGAAAAATAAGAGCGTGCATATCATTTTATACGTATTGAGGTGAGGGCATCATTGAAACATACTTCTTTGAAACTGAGGCCGGTAAGGCAATGTAGAATGTTGGCAGTCGATGTCATGACACGAAACAGATGTATTTTCTGTTCAATAACTGCAGAACATATTTTCAGGTCCTCTTCTCCCTCATGTCAATTTTGTTTCTGCAATATTTTTAAATTCTTTTATAAAATTGCATTTGTGACCACACATTAAAATTTTGTTTCTATCATTTCCGTCTTGATTGCCTAGATGAATGACAAAACATAAGAGAACTGCATGAACATGAAAGTATCCATTTCTACTCGCCTTCCCTTTCTCACCACTAAACTCAAGAATTGCGCAACAAAAGTTGCAAAGCGTGGACGAGAACTTATCGGCGATCTTAATTAGAGACCTTTATCTAATGACTGTATACTATAAAAATTCTTTATATGAAGTTATTTAAGCACCAAGGTTAACAGTCTATCATAACCTTTAATGCTTTTGAAAATTTTTGACAGCGAGTAAAAAAAATTTTTCTTACTTTTATTTGGAACAGGTAGGGGGCGTGATTAGACTGATTTTTAGAAGTAGTTGACTAAAGTTGAATATGAAATTTCAAAATCAGCCCAATCATGAATATTCTCACGGAATTTCTTTTCCACGGGTAAAGATTCTTCCAATTATGAATTCCGTGGGAACAAAATAATAAAAAATCATAATTTTCCCTTTTCTCCCATTATAAATTTTTTCCCTTCTGATTGACTGCGAAAACTGAAAAAAAATCAGGGAAAAAGTAGGTACATATTATGAATTATGAAATAAAAATAACACGTAAATGAACAAAATTACGATGATGCCACTTAATTATAGTTTTTTTTTTCAAGGAATTCATAATTAGAGGAGTCTTTTCTCGAGACAAAATTATTCCGTGAGAAAGAAACTCCCTAAATATTTCTGTTCATTATCGTATTCAAACCTTTACTACACTATCTGAAATATCTTTATCATAACTGAAGAAGCGATTATATTACTGAACTGAAAATAGTTTAGTTTCTTTATTAAATAAAAAAAAATCCAATTTAAAAAAAATCACGACTATAAGAAGAAAAAACCGGATTTAAAATCGGTTGTGAATCCAATTTTATCAACCTAAAATGAACTGATATGAGAAAACAAAATAAAGAAACTTATTCAATTTAAACTGTAAAAAAGAGCAGAAAAAAACTCTGCCTTATACAGCAGAGAGAGAAAAATAGAATTACAATTGGTTATTGTTGTTTTTGCTTAAACTTTGATTTTTGTCTTTGTTTTATTGTTTGGACAAAAATCTATAGTTTATTTTAAACATTTGTCAGAAGTCTCCTGAAGAGTTAAGTAAGCGATAACGAAATGGCCATCGAGACGTGCTTTGACCCTCAATAATCAATATCGGTGATTTAAATAATAAATCGGGAGAATAGCATGAAAAAAAGAATTTTTTAAAATTTAAAAAAAAAATAAACTTATTCAAATTCACAAAAATAATTGAAGAGTCTTCGGTTCCTAACTCCACATAGCCGACCTGCTTTATTAAGAAACGTACCGGTTCGCGATAAATTTGTAAATAGTTTCCAAAGGTGTATGTGTAAAACTTTTAATGCGAAAAATTTATTGTCCTTTTTGCTGGAATTTAGTATGAACTTTTATTAAAAATGACTAAAAACAAATCTAGTCTATTTAAAAAAAAATTAATTGCTATTTCTTCGCATAAAATATTTCCAGAAATATGACTCTATTTTTTTAATATACTGCTGTCCCTAAGAAGGGAACAATAAACCCTAGCGCTGTTTTTTTTAAACAAATATTCGAGAAAACGAGTTATTGTGATTACTGAATAAATTACCAAATTCTCTTAACCATGCGTAAAAAAATAATTTCCCATAAAACTTAAAATTGAAAATATGGACTTAATCCTAAGAAAAAATTTTTTATTTAACATTTGCCAGCAATTTTGAGTGCTTGACCCCGCACTTTTATAATAATGCGCTGTTTGATGTTAATTTTTCTATATAAAATAAAAATTTTATTTGTAACGTGTGAATGCTTGGATTTATTATGCATTCCTTCGAATATCCAAGGATCGTTTAAGAATTATACATCTATATCCGCAAAACCATTCTATATCCTTTTCTATACAGCAGGCAATGTGTATTCAAAAATTTATAACGATTGGTTCAATAGTTTTAGCATGAAAGTGCCACAAACAAACCCACTTAAAATATGAAATAAAATTAAGATAGTTGGAATATTTTTCTAAAACCCCTGGAAAATGGTGTTACCAAAAAAAACTGATAGTCAGGTATTTTAAACAGCATAAAACTGAAAAGGAAAAAATCGATTTTGTAATAGAAAAAATGAAATTGTCTTGTGTTTGGCATAAAACGAAATACAATCTTTCAACTAACAAGTAGGTAGAAAACAACTACAGATAATAAACCTAGACAAGCAATCATGTTTGTTAGACAAACTAGAATTCCAGCTAGCACAGCAAAGAAAAAAAAGTCGTATACAAAAGAATTGAAAAATAAAAATACTTTTAACTTTTTGTTAAGCAAAACCAAAAAGAACAAAGTTTAACACAAAAAAAAAGCACAAAAAAAGAACGAAAATTGCCACATAAAGAGAAAAATGGTAAGAAAAAAAACAAGAATTGAGGAAGCACTTGAGTATTTGTGGCCACTCAAAGTCATCGAAAGAAAGTCTGTTTGTTTGCCGGTCTCTGTTATAGTTTTACTTTTGGTTTAAATATAAAGTAGACTCCTGCTCATACTTATTCGCTCCTGTTTGAAGTGGGAACTAAAAGAACATGTATGTTTGGGCGTTTTCGCTGCTGATGTCTGAAGATTTCTTGAACGCGGTATGGAAATGGCAAACGCTGAAGCACTAAAACACAAAAAAAACCAACAGACCGTACAAATAAATAAAATGATAAACAGACACATTCTAAGTTGTCGATTATTTTTTTCTTTTCTACGTTACTTTACTTTAGTTTTTTGTTTTTTGTTTTCTTTTTTTTTTTTAGCATTTTAATATCTTTTAGAATGCAAGTATCATATGACAGTCGTGTTTGTTTTTTTCTCCACATCTTTCTGCTTAAAACTAAGTAACTGACTGTTCGTTTTCCTTATTACTAAAGAAGATGCAAAATAAGACATTGTAAAAAGCTTGAGGAATTAACAGCAAAAACAACAACAACATTGACACAAACATTTTCAAAGAGAATATTAACGTCAAAAGTTTAAATTGTATTTGAAGAAGATATTTAATATTTAAAGTGAAATAAAGGAAAGTGTTAAAGTTTTTATTTTAAATTGATGCAAATATAAAACTTTCAGGACATACTTAAAAAGGACAAACTAAGAAAAATTAAAAAAATAATAATAATAAAAAGTAATTTTTTTTGTAAAAAAAAATTTTCACAAAATTGTATAAAGAAAACATACTTGGGATTTTTTCATTACCATTGAAATTTCATTGGCATTGTTTGAAAAAATCGCAATGAAAGAAATTTAGCTACCATTTAATGCTAGTGATATTATTGTAATTATTATCAATTTTACTAATGATAATGAAATTCTAATGAAATCGTTCAATTACTAATTACAATTGAATCAAAAATAATTGCTCCACTATACTTTAAGAATTATATTTAGTGTTCAAGGACAAAAAAATACATTCATTTATGTTAATGATTTGAAACCACTTAATCATTAGTCAATAGTAATGATTTTGTTTTTTAACTTATTATCAATGAAACCTTTTCATTAAAAATCATTGCCATTAGAGAAAATAATGATAATGCTAAAAAACCATTAGCAGTATTTATCATTCAATGCTTATGAAATCGTCAATTAATTAGTTCATCTATTTAATTACTTCCATGTATGATAAGAACTTTAACTATATAACTTATTGTACTCTAAAACTTGACAATATATTTTTGGTTAAAGTAACAAACAGCTGGCACTGTACTATGGAGTAAAAGAGAACACTTTAGAATCCACTTTTGAGTTTTTATTGTTTCTACGTTTAGTAAGAAATAATTATTGCAGTACTAATTGTTTTAAGCATTCTATCATGTGTGTGAAGATAAATACGTCAAGTTAAATACGTTTTTTAAAAAATGTAGCATGCGATAAATTTTTTCTCTCATACATACAGTGCAATTTGTATAGTAAATTCCGGTCTTTTTAAAGAAATACGATTACAGCGACAAAACCTTACGATCTCTTAGAATCAAACCTATTGGGTAATCAAGGGCACACATAAAGGTATTAAACTGTAAAAACAGTTTATTCAAATTAAATTTGAGAAATTTTTTATAAGACGCGGAAAATTGACTTAGTGCAATTTTGTAATATATGATGAGTTCTGTGAGGGATTTTGTTAATGTGACCAAACGCTTCGATCTCGGAGAATTAGACCTATTGGGAAATCAAGGGCACATATAGAGCTATTAAACTGTGTTTACAGTTTAATACCTTCACTATACAAATGGCACTGTATGTATGAGAGAAGAAATTTATCGCATGCTACATAACATGACGTATTTATCTTCACATACATAATTCTATCTACAACACCAACAACAGCAACTTCGACAAGCATTGTTCTTGTGTTGTTTTTCCGATTTATTAAAAGAACCGTTAAATATTTTTCAAGCAATCAATCGCTCACCGAATTGGTATTATTTGTCAATTATGTCTTTCCTCTTTAAAGTGTCTTACTGAGCAGTAAATTTTTTCAATATTGTTATGTATGAAGCCACATAACAACAAACATTATTAAATAAGAAAATCGACTCAAAGAAGTTGCAAAAGATATAAAAATTTTCCAATCTCTGGCAATGAAAAGCATAAAAAATAAAAATTTACCCACAAATGGGCGTCTAAGAACAATAAGTAAAAGTGTTGCAAGGCACATCACCAGCTCTTTAGTGGTCGGAAGAACGAGAATTCTAAAGAAGGCGGTAAAAGAAATTCAATCTGAAATTAATGAAATGACTGTGGAACGTGCACTTAAGGATGTTAACTTTTTCCCACACAATAACTGCAAAACTATTACTGAAAAACATTAAAGCTCGTTTAGTCTTTTCCCAGCGGCATCAATTATTTCTGGTCTAATATGGGTAAGGCAGTGCAGTAACGTCAGGTAATAGAGACGCACATTAAGGAGATTCAATAATGATTCGGAGATGCTTCTTAAAATTTTGTATTTGGAATTGGCCTACCCGTTTCAGTCGAAAGTTTTATGAATCAATAAATGCACTTTTATATTCCATACAAAAATTTTGGAGTTACATCAAAAGAACTCTACTCAAGTACGCCTCAAAAGTTGTTTGAAGCTGTCTGAAATAAGGAAAGTTTCGTGGCCTGTGAAAAAACTCTAACCATCGGTAATGAGCTTAAGATTAGAGTACAGAGCATATGAAGGTATATACCAATCGAAATATGACAAAATTTAGAAAGAAACATGCCAAGACATTTTGAGGCTTTACAAAATACTAATTTTGGTACCATATGAAACAACACTAAAATTATAGTTAATTTAAAATAATTTTTGTTATGATATTCAAATAGCTTATGGTACCCGGCGTTGCCTAGGTCTAATTTTAGGGTCTAATTTCAGGGTTTGTTTTTAGTGTTACGTTGTTAACACTGAATGCTATATAAATTCGTATAGTACTATCTTGATGGGATTTTTTTGGAGATAAAAGAATTTGTGTATGTAGGGGATGTTAGGGGATAAAAAATTTCAATTTAGGACTTCGATTTAAAAAAAGAGAAGTTGAATTGTTAAGGCTTTAATGCTTAAATGAATTTTAATATCATTAGTCTTAATTTTCGGGGATAAAGCAACCTGGTTGTTGGAAATTTTTGGTTGCAAAATTCCTAATTTAGGTTTTCGACCCAAAAAGAATCTGAGGGTTCTAGGCGTGATGAATGTTTCAGTGTTAATGATCAAATGCATTTAATTCAGAATATTAGATATTATCAGAGGGTTTTTTAAATTTTTTGGAAAATTTTAGGAATTAAAATTTTTAATTTAGAGTTTTGAATCAAATCGAATCTGGATATTCTAAGTATTTTAAGTGATACAGTGTAAACACTCAAGGCCGTTTAAATTCAAATAGTATTATCTCAATGTTTTTTTTTTTGGAAATAAAAGAATCTGTTTGCAGGGGATTTTTGGGGATCAAAATTTTTAATTTAGGAATTTGATTTAAAAAAAAATGTGAGAAGTTCATTTGTTACAGTTTTAATGCTCAAATCCATTTAAATAAAAACAGTATAATTTTCGGAGGATTTATCGGGGAATATAATTAGCTGCTTGTTGAGTATTTTTTGGTATAAAATTTGATGATTTAGGTTTTCGACTCAAAAAAAAAATCTAAGCACTCTAAGCGTGTTTAATGTTGCAGTAGAAATACCGAAATTTTTCTATGTGAATTCTATTTTCCCAGTGAGCTCTGCGTTTTTTAGAGCAGCGCCTCTTATCTAAAAAATTGTTGCGTCGAATGCTATAAAGGTCGATATATTTAAAGTCAATGGCTGTACTTTAAATAAAATAAAGAAAAAATAAACTTCCTAAAAACCTTAAATATAAATCTTGACTTTAGAAATCTTCACCCTAATCAGTAATTAACCTCCACTAATCATCCTTTTCATAGTGATTAATTGTGCTTTAAACTAAATTTATTACAATTATTCTTTCTTCAAAATTTTATGTATTCCGTTGTTTCTTTTTTTTTTTTTTTTTTTTTTTGTTTTATAGCAACACTTATTTTGCTCATAAAATTCTTTGGAGATTTTTACACCCTGTGTGCGGTTTAGAAAGAAAAAAAAAATAAAATTGCTCAGATTACAGCAGGTAGAGAGAGGAAGCAGCTAAACAACAGCATTATTCGAAACCATTCGAAAAGTGTGTTTTTGTGTTTAAATAAACATTTTTAATTATGGGGTATCATTATTTACCTTCTTACTAATTTAATGTTAATTGTTAATTATGGGTTTAACATTTTCATGGCGTTTACACATTTGACATTTTAAATGCACTAGACAAATTTGTACATTAAGTTGGGTATTAGCAAGGGGATATGAAAATTAAAGATAAGAGATTTATACAGGTAAAATTTGAGGGAAAAATATTAAGAATTTGTTCAGAAGAAAGAAGTGATTGATGTGAATATGTTGAATTTAAATTGAAAACCATTAAACCTAAAAGACCCGCGTTATAAAAATAATTTTAATATTCTTGTGATTGTTGCCAAACATCTGCATACAGTTTAAACCGGTTTACATTCATGTATATACATAAGATGAATGTGTGTTTGAATGTATATATGTTTGTAAGTACTTATGTTTGAATGAACTCTATAAACAGCTTTACCGCTAGATAACTTACATTTAACTTTTGACAGTATTTCACCGGATGTCTGTAATGAACTATGGGTTACTTTTTGTTTTTAAATAGTAGGTGTAAGCTGCCACGCCCTTTCAAAATAAATACTTAAATTGGTATAACTTGAAAAATAGAATATATTCTTTTGTATAACTCATCTATAAATACTTTTATTTTAATTGCAAATTTTTGGGTTTTGAAAAATGGGCGTGGCACCTCCTATACATACTTAACATTAAACAATATTAACTAAAGACCAACAAAGCAGAGCAGATCTAATCTAGTAAAATTTATTTTCTACTAACATTAATAAATTCCAATAATCTTTCGCTTGAGGACACAACTTCCTGCCGATCGCGAAAAAATATATTGATATTAAAGAAAGTATATATTTTGCACAGTTTCAGTTTAAGAATATTTATACAAATTTTTTCACAAACTTTGAATTTAGCAATCTGATAAGGCGAGAATATCAGTTTCAGTCATCGCGTGCATTTTTTTTGTAGTGCGTTTCGCTAACTTCAAACAATATGACAATCGTTATATTTGCGATATTTTCTGTTGTTTGTAGTAAGGATTAATTGATTCACTAACTTCACCTTAACAATAATAAACATCGTTAATTTTCTATTAACATAAATTGAAATTGAGTGACATCTCCGTTTACAAATAAACGAAAAACACAAAAGAGAAGAGTAAAAACTTGTGAATTCAATCGAGGCACATGCATGTATTTACTTCTTAGATATCAATTTGCACACATCAATGCCACTAAACCAGGATTCACTATCATACGCAATCGTTCCATAATGGCGTCATAGGTGCCATACTATTATACAAAAAAGATGCAAAAAAATATATGGTTTTTATATTTTGTTGTTTTTTCCTCCTCATCTTAAAAAATTCAACTCTGATTGCATAGCGAAAACTAGTTTATAAATTATTTTAAAAAAAATAAAATCGCACAGATCTGTCACACACATACTATTTTAATCCACACTACCATACTTTTTGAGCACACATGTAATTTTTGACAGATCTTACGACTAAGTATGATAGTGAACTCTGTTTTTAATATATATGCATGCATAAAGTATGACAATAAGAAAAGAATAATAATTGATTTGGTTGTAGAGTTGCTATTACCTTTTCTTAAATACGGTCAAGACATGTGTTTATGTGCAAATTTTTTTAACAAGAAATTTATTTTTAAAATAGATTTTAATTGTCTGTATAGATTTTAAAAGTATGTTTAATTTAATTAAAAAGAAATCAAATTGTATTTATTTGTTGTGTGTAGTTTATTTTGTCATAGATTTAAATTATAGTCGCTTTCTTAACGATGAGCATCTTGCCAACTCTATCAGCTGGTTTTAAGCAACAACGAATATCTTTAAAAGTGTTACTAAATAACATAATCGACAAATTTTTTTTACATCAATTTAACTAACAGATCATCGTTTAAAATGAATAGTGAATCGCTCCACTGAACTGCAAACCACTAGAAAAGATCAAGGAAAGACATTTACATAAGGAAAGGTTTTTTAAATCCTTTTATTTTAAAATAAAGAAGGCTGCTGTAGTCTTAGTGGTAAGCACGTTGACTACAAACCGGCTGCCCTGGGTTCAAACCTTGCGGCAGTCAAAAAATAAAAAATTTTTTTTCTGTTTAATGGTATATATACATATTCAGAATTTAAATTAAAAACATTCAGCCTCCTTCGTCGGTACTTCTTCATAGCATATTCGCCGGCGAAGTAAAATAATTAATAAAATGGCTATATTTATCTCCTTTCACCACCTGTCTTCTCTCTCATCTATCCCTTTCATAAAGAATGTAGCACGGTTACAAACTAAGTAGGTATTAATGCCTGAAGTGCTACTTCTCTTTAAAAAAAAAAATAACAAAGGGTAAACGAATATCGGTGTACTTTTTGTAGGTAGTCAAAAAGTCCTCCTTTTGCCTTTTACAAGAACACATCACATGTTAGCCCGAGTGCGTAGCATTAAGTGAAGAACTAAATCTATTCTATAGATATCTTTAAAACACATTAAGACTGGACCCACTGTATCGTAAGTAAGAAGGTAAGAAATTTTTTACAGGATAACAGGAACAGTATAATAATTTCGTGGCAAAAATTATTTCCCTTCAGTTCCAGAACACAGAGATCGCATCAGAGTTACCTATTTTACAACTGCTCTTGATACTTCGTACTAATACAGCCTTTCAAAAACGTCTAAAAATTTTTTTTCTTTTCCATTTTTATAGTTGACTTAACATTAAAAACAGAAATTGCATTTTATGTTTTACAAAAAAAAAAAGAAAGTGTTGTTGCTTTTACTGTATCCCTTATTTTGGTCACAATAACTGCATTTTAAAATGTAAAAACATCTTCGTTTACAGGCTTTACATCATTCATTGTTTCTTTTCAGGTTAAAGACATTGCTTTTTATGTGCCTGTCTAGTAGAAATAACTTCCTCATTTGACACGAATTTGCTATTTCCGGTCCATAAGCAACAGAGAGAGAGAGACAGAGAGAAGGATTCATTTAAAACCACTTTTAGGGAATAATTTTAATTTTTGGCAGTTCGAAACTCAAATCAAAGTATCGTTAATTTTATCAACGGTTTCTAAAGTAACTAATGTCTTAAGTGGACGTCGTGTAGATAATTATTTAACGATGTCCAGCCAGTTAAAAATGTGATTATTTAAAATTTATTAATTTTAAATCCTGGTTGAGGTGAGATTCTAATTTTCAAAACGGTTTGCTTTTGGTTTGTTAAAAAAAAACTAAACATCGGTAATAGGGATGTGGCAGTCGAAAGCCATTTTCTTTAAGACCTTTAGTGCTCTTTATAAGATCATAAAATGATCCAGGTGGCTTTTTGGAAAAGGTTTCAGATAGAATTTTATGTATAAGAAATTTATTGCGGCAAGAAAGGAGAAGTATTTTCAAGACACAATAATTGATTAGTATTCAGGATTTTTAAACTGTTCCTGATCATTAAAATAATTCAGAAACTGGGTATTATTTGGCAATGTTTTAAATAAATCTAAATTAATATTGTTTTAAAAATATTTTACACAGCTATTAAACCATATTGCATTATGAGTTTTATTAGGCCAAAAGCCGCAAGGCAATAAAGGACACGACGGTATGGCAGTGGTCAACCCCATGTTGCCAGAGTGTTGAAGGAATACTAGAAATAATAATTGGTAGCCGTACCTTAGTCTGACTTCTTTTGGTTTTTTTAAGATAGAAAGTTGAGATATTTGAATCTTAAATTATTATTATATTGTTGTAAAAGCTTAATTAATCATTTATTTATTTATTATATTTTTTTAATTACATACAATTTTATTTAATCAAAGTTTTGCAAAATTTATTTTCTTTGAAGGTTAAAAAAGTACGATTAAATATTCGAAAAAATAGAAACTCACCTTAATTCCAATATTTTCCAAGTAGACACTCCAACAAGTTTATTCCTTCCAAATGAATTGTACAATGAATTAATTCCCGATATTCCAAATATGTATTTTAAAGGATTTCTTAAAATTAAAGATGAAGGCCATATTGATCCAAGAGCCAGATATAGAAATAAAAGGCGCTTGCAGTTGTTATTCCTCTTTTAGTATTCAACACACGCACACATACACAATTGTTAAAATAAATAACGTCTGATAAACTTAAGTTGAAGTAGTGGTTTATTAAAGAGATGAAGAAGAGAATAATGAAGACGAGTGTTGCCAGAAAAAAATAATGGGAGTTGATTTTATTTTTTTGTGTGTTTTGATTTTATTTTAATACCGTTACAATAAAAAATGGCTTACACACTTATACATTAATGCTGTTTCTTTTTTGGCTTTCCTTACACCTTTTTATTAATGAAAATTGTTTGATATCTTCTGATGTGCTGCTATATACAAGTAAATTTTAATGTTTTTTTTTTTTCTTAAAAATTTTCTTTAAATATTTAAATCGATTTTTAACGCGCACGTTTTATTATTTTTTTAATGTTATTTTCTTTGTTAATTTATCTACAGTGTACAAACAGCGTATTTGCAAAATGTATTGAAGGAAATTGAATTTTTATCATTACAGCTTTAACTGATTTATACACTCGAATTTTTTTTGCTTGTAACACAGAATGGATACAATTATAAGGATAGACACATACACATTTACGAGACAACACCGAATATATTAAGACAAATAAATACATTAACGATAATGACGACGACAACGACAAAGACAACGACTATAAAAAAATTTACGAATATTGTTTACATATATACAAATCATCCGAAAATTATATTTAAGAAGTTTTCTAATAACCAGACTGCGAGATCACGCGTTGCATTAGCGAAAAATTCTAGAAAGTTGTATTAGCATTCTTTGAATTTAAAGAAATTTTTTGCTGTTCCTTTTTGGCAGGTTTTTGGGAATATTTTTCAATTTTGTGATTTCAACAACTATTGCACTAATTTCTTTCAACAGGTGAAATCTGTAAAGATACAAATAAAAAATATATATTAGTTATCGCATTAAATTTTTAAAGTTTATTTTTGATCGCAAAAACTTAAAAAAACTATGCATAAATAAATCATTACTCAATGGTAATTATTTATTTTTTAAGGTAATTATCAATGAAACCTTTTCATTAAAAAGCATTACCATTAGTAAATATAATGATAATGCAATGAAAAATCATTAGCATTGTTTATCATTCAATGCTAATGAAATAGTCAATTAATTAGTTCGTCTAAATAATTACTCCCATGTATGATTTAAGTAAAGCTTAAGAAAGTTCAATATGCGGTGTAAAAAATATCATAAATAAAAAAAAAAATTAAATGAAAATTAAAAAAATTTGCGTCGATGAACAGTTATTTTCTTTGTATGCTGTTCAGGATTCTGGTAAATAAATATTATTCGTGATCATCGCAAGAAGATCACTAGTTTATCTGCAAACAGAGTTCCCAACACGAAGAGGAAAAAATTGTAGCATTAATCAGTTTAAAAAAAAAAAGTAATAATTGTTTTATTATACTTTTTATCACTTAACCTTTTTATTATATTACATTTAGCACAGAATGGAAAATTTTGTATTATTAGATATGATATTTAAAAATATTTTTAATCTAAAAACTTGGGATAATACTTTTTTTGCACAAATGATGAAAATTGAAATTGATTCTGATGTCAGATAATTTGGGACCATCAGTACGTGACAGCAACATGATAAACGCTCCTTTAAATGTTAATGATTTTAATATTTGCAACTTCAATGCTCAAAGTTTAGTTCCAAAAAATAATTCTTTTAAATTTCATGAAATAAGACAAATTTTCGAAGGCAGTAATTATGATGTTATTGGGGTAACTGAGACTTGGTTAAAAAGTTATGTTTCAAACGGAGCAATAAAGATGAATGGTTTTAATGTCTTCAGAAATGATCGATGCTGGTCGAGAGGAGGTGGAATTTGTCTTTATGTCTCAAATAGATTTAAAGTTCGTGTTGTTTGCGATTTTTTCGATGAAGGCATTACAGAAACCCTTTTTTTGGAAATTTCCTTAAATGAGTTTAAATTCTTAGTGGGAATTGTATACTTGCCCCACGGTAACTTTTCTAGCTGTGAGGAAGTTATACTAGATTTATCTAGTAGGTATGATAATTGCATTATAATGGGTGATTTCAACACGGATCTTTTTACAAGATCTAATATTGTAAGGGACTTTTGCTCCATCTCAAATTTATCGGTTATACACAACTGTCTGCCTACTCATGTAAATGAGTTCCACAATTCGTCATCTTTAATTGATTATTTCTTGGTGTCTAATGAAAGCCTCGTTACTCATAAAACACAATATCAATTCCCAGCACTTAATTCTGGACATGCACTTATATCACTGTCATATAGAATAAAGTCTAAACCTCCTTTGAGGGAACACTTTTATAGGGATTACTCTGCAGTAAACTTAGAGCAATGTGCTTTACAACTTAGTCAGCTCAATTATTCGAACTTTTATGAATCTGCAAGTATAAATGAACAACTAGACGTTTTTCAAAAAATTGTTTTTGAAACTTTTGATTCAAATATTCCTCTAAAAAAGTTTTGCCCTAAGGATAATGACGCTTGGATGAACTGCAATGAGATAAAGATTGCGAAAATTAATAGGAATCTAGCTTGGAGAGCATTTACTAGCAGCAATTCGACTGAAAATCGTAAAGTTTACTGCAGATACAGAAATAGGTTGAAAGCATTAATGCGACGCAAGCGAAGGTTATTTTATACACGTTATTTTGAAAATTGTTCCCAGTCTCAATATTGGAGAAAAATAAGATCTGAAGGTGTTTTTGGAGATGATCATACAAGTGATATTCTTGATGTAAATGAGTTTAACAACCAATCAGTTCTTCCACCAATTAGCAGCTCGGATAACTTTAATAACACTTTTAATGCAAATAATAGATTTTATTTTAGAAATGTTGATGAACTCGAGGTGTTTAAAGCATTAAATAGTATTAAATCTAACTCGGTTGGTCCGGATGGTATTCCATTAAAGTTTTTAAAACTTGTATTTCCATTTATATCAAAGTTTCTAACTTATTTGATCAACTCAGCCATAACCTATTCAGAATTTCCTAAACTTTGGAAAGTTGGTAGAGTTGTGCCCATACCAAAGGTAAAAACACCTTGCTCTCTTTCAGATTTTCGATCAATAAGTATTCTTTGTTCAAGTTCTAAAATTCTAGAAATAGTACTAAGAAACCAAATTCAAGATCATCTTAGCTCAGAAAATTTACTAAATCCTTATCAGTCTGGTTACAGGAAAGGCTATAACACAACGGGTCTGGTCTTAGATATTGCAGAGACATTGAGGCATAACATGGATAAATCGCACAGTTCTATACTTGTTACATTGGATTTAAGCAAGGCCTTTGATTCCTTAAATTGTGAATTATTATGTCATAAACTTAGTAATGAATTTAACTTTAATTATACGGCGCGTACCTTAATATCTTCATTTGTTAAGGGTAGAATGCAGTATGTTGAACTTAGAGGTCAAAGGTCGTCTACACTAGAAGTGTTTAGGGGTGTACCCCAAGGGTCTATTTTAGGACCACTACTATTTTTAATGTATATGAATGATCTCTACCGTATTATAAATTTTTGTAAATGCTACACGTATGCAGATGATATTCACTTATTAGGAGACGACTCTGGTTTGGGGTTAGATTATCTGGCCAATAATATTAATAATGAATTAAGAAATGTAGCAGACTGGACCAAACAAAATTTCTTGTCGCTAAATTCTTCTAAATCAAAGTGTATGTTTTTCTCCCACAGTTTATTCCCACCTATGATATCACTTAGAGAAGACCCCATTATATTTGTGTCGCATCATAAAGTTTTAGGAATATACCTTGATTGCAAACTTAACTTTTTATATCAAGTCAACAACATAGTATCAAGAGTGTCTTACGTATTAAGACGACTGTACAACTTGGGCATTTTTCTTCCTTTAATTGTGAAAAAGCGGGTAGCAATATCGTTGTGTCTTCCACTATTTCTGTATGGGATTGAGGTTTTTTCAGGAATGTCACAACAAAACATTTCAAAACTTCGTATTTGCTTCAATAGAGTAGTACGATTTATTTATGGTCTTAACTATAGGGATCACATTTCAGCTTATGTAATTCGAACATTGGGCTCAGACTTTCAAACTTTTATAGACTTGCGAATAATTACTCATTTTTATAAAATAATGAAAAATGGTCAACCATCTTATATTTTTGAGAGATTCAGTTTTGGTCGCTCTTCTAGAACCAACATTTTGATATGTCCAATTCATTCTACTTTGTACATGAGCCGATCATTCTTGGTAAGAGTAGCAAGAATTTGGAATAATATACTTCCGCATGAAGTTCGAGGATTTGATAAAAATGTTGGTCAATTTATGAATATTGTAAAAAAATACTTATAAGCAAGCTGTTACGTTACTAATTAAAACTACTTATATCAGACTATTTGAAGATACTTTCATCTGAGTTTTTGTGTCATTATTTGTGCAAAAAAAGGGGGGGATTAAATTTATTATGTTTTTAAAATAAAATTATTTACATTAAACCTAAATTTAAATCTTAAATTGTAGTTGCCTTGCGGCTTGTAATTCTTTGAATAAATGCATAAATAAAATAAAAATAAATAAAATAAATGTACAGAATCGAACAAAGCCTCATTAATGACAGATGTCTCTGAGGTAAGTCCATAGAATAGAGCATTATAACGACTTTGAAAATTATAAGGATAATGGGGAAAGATATGAGGGCTGCTCTATATATTTCTGGCCTAATAGTAAAAATGCGGATATTTATAATCAAAAATGGTTTTATTATTTTTCAAAGTATTCTCCAGCATGATTTATACACTTTTGCATGCGCTCAAACCAGTTGTCGAAGCACTTTTTCCACTCCGATTGAGACACCTCTAAAACATGGTTTTTGAACACTTCAACAGCTTCTTCTGGCGACGAAAGTCGTTGACCACGCATTTTTTTCTTGATGTGCGGAAACAAGAAAAAGTCATTAGGTGCCAAGTCAGGGCTGTACGGCGGATGACCCATTAATTCGACGTTTTGGCCGGTCAAAAACGCTCGGTTTAAGCCGATGTGTGAGAGCACGAATTGTCATGGTGAACAATGATTCGTCTTCTCTTGTTGTTTTTTCGAATTTCTCCGATGACTTCAGGCAAACGAATTGTAGCACTCAGAAGTAACCGTCCTACGTTGTTCAAGCGGAACAGTCGCCACATGACCAGTTTTGCCGAAGAAACAGGCGACCATTTGCTTCGTAGTGCTTCTTCCAGGAACAACTTTCGTTGGATTTTGCTCATCTTTGAAGACCTACACGGTCGATTGTTGTTTCGTTTCGGGCTCATACGCTTGATCCATGATTCGTCACCTGTGATGATCTTATAAACGTCTTTTCAAGCACCGCAATCGTATTTTTGCAACATTTCTTTGCACCAATCGACACGAGCCTTTTTTTCAGCGACTTTCAAATTGTGCGGGATCCAACGAGAACAAACCTTTTTTACGGCCAGGTGTTCATGCAGTATCGAATGTATGCTGGTGGAAGAAATGTCCAAGGATGTCTCTATCTCTCGGTATGTCGCATGTCGATCTTGCATTATGAGTTCACGCACGGCATCAATGTTCTCTGGCACAACAGCCGTTTTTAGACGACCTTCACGGAATTCGTCTTTGAGCGAGCTTCGGCCACGATTAAATTCATTATACCAATTTTTCACAGTGCTATAGGATGGTGCTTCATCGCTATACAAAGATTTAAGTTCATCAATGCACTCTAGTCGTAATAATCCACGTCGAAAGTTGTAAAAAATGATGGCACGAAAATGTTCACCTGTTAATTCCATTTTTATCTATATTAATTTTTTTAAGTCACTGTTAACAACACAAATAATGGTCGTACGTCAAAACGTTTTGAGTACGATTATGCTTAAAAATGACAAACTTTCCAATGGAAATGTTAGATTGCACTTGGCAGCACTCAGTGTTGCCAGGCCAGAAATATATATAGTAGCCCTCGTAATAAAGAGCAAAAACTCTAGAAAATCCTACCATCGTGTTCTGAGAACCATCCTCTAATGCCCTCAGCTTAGTATTAAGGAAAGTTAAAAAAACCTTGTGGTGTGCACCGGAATATCATAATAAGCCCATGCATTCAAACTTCCAGAATCATCAGGGAACAGTCTTGTTAGCAAAGCTAATATCTACACCAACGAAGGATTACATTCCTTAAAATCTGTGTCAGACTCCTAGCTTACTTAGAAAATAAGTTTGCTCATTGTAACCACATTGTAAACCGGTTTTAGTTTTCAATTATATTCCAAAGTGTCACACATTCCATTGATATTTCAGACCTTAGCTTAAATATAGTTAATCCTTAACTGATTACTGAGCAGGTGGCAGGAGACGGCTTTAGGCTTTAACTGTCATTTGAAAGAGATCAGATCTCTTGATGTGTTAATGTCTAACACTAAAGGGTATTAGGTTGGGGACACCAAAGGGCATTAGGTAGGGAATCACAGGCAGGCTTAATCACCCAAAGGCATTCGCAGTGATAATAAAGTGAAGAAAATTTACAAGTACTACCATTCGACTGACAAAAAATATCTGAAGCTAAATACAAACCTATAGATTGCGTTACACAAAATAAGAAGCAAAGAAAGCGACTATTGTTAGACAATCACCACCCTAACTACTAAAAACTAAATGTATAAAAAAATGAAAACTAATTAATACACAAATAAATAAAATAATAAAATAAAATTCAGTACCCGAAAAAAGAGTCTTCTTACTGTCTTTCTGTTTGTCTCCTACAGGCTTCTGTTTCAGGAACAGCTACAGCCAGAAACATTCATTCATTCGCTAAAACAATAAAATAATGACGTAAGTTCAAGATATTACTTTGTCGTACTCAGAATTAGCTTTTGAACAGTATTAATAACATTATAATAAAAATTAAAATAAAAGAGTATGAGTCTAATTCGTGAGTCTAAATTTTACTTTGCGTCTTGCCTCTACAATGCAGCCTTCAAATTAAAGCCTGTTCATATATTTGTTTGTAATATGAAAAGTCATATATCGTGATCGTAGTTAGAGAGCGTGCCGTCTACTTAGTTGGGACCCTTTCATATTATCAATTAATGGTGGAGCTTAATACTACCTGCTATTTGATTTAAAAGTTTAATTAAAGCACGTCCTGCAATAAAATTTACAATGCGATTAACAACGAACAATGGCAATGTAAAATTATGTAAATTCATTAAATCCCCCAAAAAATTAAAAACCTACATAGAGGGTACCTTTTTTTATAATTTTAAATGACTTGTTATTCATAAAAAATAATATTCCAAATTAAACAATTGCTAGTTTAGTTGTTGTTTGTATGCCTGAAATAACAGGATAACAACAAGCAAATACAATTTTATAAATTAATAACATTAAAACGTGATTTTCCCTAGATTTTTCCACAGTGTGTATGTATGGTAAAAAGTAGTAAATATGAGTTTGTTGTTTTTAGTTAAAATAAAAAGCCAGTAAATATGCATTGTGACAATATTGACAGCATAAAAAATGATTCAAATGTAATATAAACTCACGCACTCAATCTCCCTCTAAAACAGGGCTACACTATTTTCACTGCAACAATAAAACTTTTTATATCAAACTCCGCATAATAATCAACAAAATAGCTATAAAAAACAAAGATTTCGAGAGAGGGAGAAAGAGTTAGAAGAACGTAAACATAGCAAAATGTTGAGAGAGTACAACAAATTAAGAGAGAGAGCCCTTTATGCATATGCCAAAATAACATGTGTTAGTTTTTTTGAATAATAACAAAATTAAATGAAAACCAAAATGAAACGTTGTGAAATTGAAACATTATGAAAACAGAACATAGCGGAGATAAAAGAAGTTAAAGTCAATAAATGTACATATGTATGTATGTATAAGAAATAATATATAGAGAAAATCCAATAAAAAAAGATAATTCTCAGATAAAATACCATCATAAAAAATCAAAATCAAACAAGAAACTTTTACAACAAGCGGCATTTTTCCAGTAACACACACTCCAAAAAAAGATAAAATTTAATAAGACGGCCTTTAAAAAACAACAACAGCTATTTAACTACAAAATGTTAACCTCAGAAATTCCTGTTCGAAATATGAATCAAATCAGTTAAAAAAAAGGAAAATTTGGGGAAAAAAGTATAAAAGCAAAATAAAAATCTACCTACGATACAGTTAAGTAAACAAACCAAGAGAGAGGGAAATGTAAAAGAAAAACCGGAGAGAAAAAAAGACATAAAACCTTTTTAGACATAAGGAGTAAATAGAAAATGTATACAACTAATTTAATTACAATAAAGGATATAAAGAAACAAATCTTTATTTAGATAATAAAAGGTATGTCGAAATGGAAAGTTAAAAAAAAAGAAATTATCTTAGATTTAAATACAATAAAAAAATGGAGACGATATACAGAGGTATGCTTCGTCCAAAATTTTCCTTGCTCGCACACTTATTGGCCATCTAGTTCCACGAATCCCTCATTTCCCGTAACCAAACCACTCTTACATGGTATCGCTCAAGTAGAGCCAGAGATTGAATACAATCCATTCATTTAGCTTTAGATATTTCTGTTAGTCGAATGGTAGTAATTGAACTTTTCTTTACTTTGTCACTACGATTGCGTTCAGACTCAGCTTCACTATATCATCACATTTACATTTCGACTTCATCAATAGCCGTCGCACCAGTCGTCGTTACCAGTTTCCTAATTGTTCTTACCGCTACCACGATAGCAAAATTGGATATATAAATCTTTATTTTCTTTACAAATTTACAAAAATATTTTCAGATATTTTTTCAACTTTTGCCAAGTCTATTAGAACCACTCGCCGTTTTGAGTGCTGTTTGGTCTGTGGTCTTCCGTTTCAAAGACACTTACAAAACGGCGTAAAAACTTGTCTATATTGCGATTGAACAAAGCCAAGCCTTTTTTTCAGTGACCGTCAAACACAAACTAAATAACGCAGCTTTTTTCAAAATTTTGGTAGGAGTCAACTGACAGATGACAGCATGTCAGTGATGCCATTTCGGTTAATAGGTGGAAAATTAAAAAAGTCACAGACTAATTAACCCGCCCTCGTATGGTTAAACAAATATTAGACTAGAACATTTAAAAACATGGAATCGTATCCACATATCTCTAATATTTTACTGCTTAAAGTTGACAAACACTAGAAGTAACATTCTAGCAAATACGTTACACTAGAAAAGAAGACCAAGCACAACTTATCAAAATATGTTTACAGAAGAGACAGGTTATCAAGAAGCGAAAAATATAGAGTATTCTATTCTTAAAGAGAAATTTCTGGAAAGACATCGTAAATGCCTTTTATTCCCACATCAAATGAGCTCAGGAAATTCTATTGTCTGCTGGCCACCAAGATTAAAAGATTTCTGGTTGTCCAATTTATTCATTTGTATTTTATTTCCCTGGCGCGCGTGAGACTTATAAAGTCTTGCAAATAAAACAAAAAAAGCTCGATCCAAGGCATCATTGACAAGTCATCAAAAATCTAATTAAGGGAACAATGGCATGTCATCAGAGTTGCGAATGTTTTTAGTCGGAGGATTACTGTTCATTAATTATTTACTATTTATAAATAAGATAGTGCGCATCTAAACTGATTAAAAACAATACTTTATAGTCATTATTCCATTTTATAACAAACCATTAACTAAATCTTCAACTGAAGTTTCTTTTTGTTACCATCTACAACGCTGCCAACTCATTCCGGTAAAATATTTATACATCTTAACCTCTAAATACTTCCGGAATTTGGAAGTGATAAATTGTTTTTAAAACCCATAACAAAAACAGCATAAAGACGTCAGGAAATCCTTTTAAAAAAAATATTTGTCAAAACACAATCAAAACAAAGCAAAACTAAAATAAGTACGCGAAAAGTAAAACAGTTGGTGATAAAAAGATAATCTAAGATAAGAAAAGAATTGAAAAGAATTGAAGCAAAGAAAAATTTTTACACCCTAAAAGAAGAGTTTTAAAAATGGAGAGACAGTTTTGAAGAGCATAACCATATTCTCTCACAAGGGAACATAGAAAGTGAAACAGTTTAATTAACAGTAAAGACACAAGGATTGTTGGCAAAGTTTCTGAAATTTACACGATAAAACTACGATATACGAATGTGTTCATAGAAATACACTAAAAATAACAATTGTAAACGAAATTTTTTCAATAAAGTGCGTAAGCGTTAGAAATAGCAAGTACTTTAAAAGCCTTCTTCAAACATAAAAGAAACTTTTAGGCACGAAAAAGTAATGTAATATCCGCCTCATTGTGAGAAAGTTTTAAATTAGCAAATGTTAGAACATCATGGCAACTTATAAACATGGCTGTAATATGAGTCCACAACTTCGCCTCCAAGCACAAACATGCAAAATGAGTAGAACGTTCCCCACGTCGTTAATTATATATATATATATATATATATATCAGGAACATGTGCTTTAGTAGCTGTCTTATGATAATACAATGAACAAAACTATATTTTACGCACTAGGGATTCTGGCATTAATTTTTGCAAGCGTTCTTCGGGCAATACTGAAGAATTTTCCAAACATTAAGGTTGTGATTCTTATTCGAGTCATTATCGGTGGGGTGTCGCAAAGCCATAGGACATAAAGCCATAATGGCTTTATGTCTCAAACCAAACGGACATAAAACCATAATTTTGATATGGCCTTAAGTCTCATGTCAATTTTAGTGAAATGGGACATAAAGCCATTATGGATATATGTCCCATTTGATGTTTTGCGTTACAAGTGCTTTATTTCACTAAATATGCCTATTTATCTATGAAATTAATAATTTCAAAAAATCCAAAATTTCTAGGCTCCAGGAATTACAAATGCAAACATTTTGTAAAAGGAAAAATCCCTAGCTAGCATTGGAAACCATTTTTTTATTCTTGTGACGCACGCAGGAAAACTTTATTCACCGAAGCCACCTGCCGCGTCCTACTGGAGGAAAAAACCTCTAAGCTCGGCCGCAGGCCACCACGCAGAAAAACTTTAGTATGCGAAGCCAGATTTGAATACTTAATTTTAGTGCCTCAGGAACTGAAATGAGAAATAAAGCCGATTTCTAATATTGCAAATATGAGATAAGTCCATTATGGCCTTATCTCTCATTCAAATGAAAATATTGGCCTTATCTACCATGGGATTAAAGCACACCACCCACCCTCCCCCATCTTTAGTTTTATAAAATAAAATGTATTTTTTACATAAAATAGGGTGACATGCAATCATTCTTAAAATATGGCTTAATGTCTCATTTTCGGAAAAAAAATTTATGGGGTTAAGTCCCATTATAATGAGATTTAATGGCATATGCCCTTATGTCTCAATGGAATAGGACTGAACGCCATATGGCTTTACGTCCTATGGCTTTGCGACACCCCACCGTCATTATCACAGGAAGAATTGCTTGAGCTGCTGCATCCGTTGGACTATTTGCTAAAAGACAGCTACAAGAAGAAAAATTATATTGTACCCAGCAATCGATTTGTTGATAGACGACTTTGAACTGGAATTAAAATACTGTGATCTTGTGAAGTAAAAAGCGAAGCAGCTGGTGACTTAAAAAAAGAGAATCTGCTGACTTCCGCTGGCTCAACTCGTAAATCATACTTGGAAATGATAGGGTGAAAGCTAAGCTCTCTTAATTAATTTACTTAAAATGTAACACTAGCCTGTTATTTGTAGGCAAGCCTTATTTCACTATTTCGAGGACATTAGCTCTAAATGTTACTGATTAGGCGAAAATCAGTGATAACAATTCCACCAAATGCGTTTATAATTAAGTTTAAAGAAATAAACAACTACCATCTGAGAACTGAAAAATCTCAATAACGAAAATGACTAAAAAAAAGAGCCAAAAAAATTATGATCAAAATCTAATTTTTGTTGAGGCGATTTTTGTAGAGCATATTTTACTTTTACATTTAAACATAAAGGAACTTTACAACAAAAACATAAAAACGGAACTTAAAAAAGTTGTTTAAAAATTATAAAGAAATGTAGTGACATATGTATTTGCTTGCTAGCATTCTTCAATTGCCCTCCTATTATATTACAAAAAATTCAGGAGAGATTAGTTTATATAGCAACATAGAGAGAAAATTTAAAAAAATGGAAACGAAACAAACAGAGCGAATATATGTAACTATTTACATCATGTTGCCAACGAGGGTATGAGAGAGAATGAGGTGTATTTGTAGAAGAAAAAACACATGCTACACCACCAAAACTTGTATACTAACAAAAACAATAGACAGTTTAATATAAACACAGTAAAGCTTAGAAATAACAAAACAATAATAAAAAAAAAACACAATGAACAGAAACTCCAACTGCAGTCATAGACCCCATGAAATAACAAGTATATCAGTAAAAATAATAACAACGAAATAACGGTTAAGGAAAATAAACGTACATATGTGTGTGTGTATATAAATTGGTCAATATTTATGTAAAAACCGAGAGAAGAAGAATATAGAAGCAAAGTGAAAGAGTGGTGAACATAAAATAAGGGAGGTTTGGAGACAGCTCCCTAAAGGTTTTTCCAAGCTTTTGTATACATGTTTATGTAAAAAGCACTCACTTCACTACTATTATGTATATACAACTTATAACAATACAAGTTTGTTTAAGTATTTGTTTCAATGTATGTATGTAAGGTTTTTCATGTTTTTATTTTCTTTTATTGTTATTTTTTTTATAACGATAAAACATGGTACAAAATAATCTATAAAACAACACAGCAAACCAAAAAATATACATATTTATATTTAAAAAATTGGATATAATGTATAAAGTATGTATAAAATGAAACATGAAAAAGAACCCGCACCCGTAAATAAAGTTCCAAAAAATAAAGAACCCGCAGGGGTTTTTTTTTAAAGAATAATTTATTAAAGCACAAGAATAAAAGAAAGAAATAAAGAAAGCAGCAGCATGGCTCAATTGTGTAAAAGGAAAATAGAATCGATAAAATAAAGAAACCTACATACTAAGTCAATGATAAATTGTTTTTTTTTTCAATTATTTCAGGAAATATTTTATCATTTAAATATTTTTATTATGGTAATTATTCAAAGAATGTATACATTGTATTAAAGAATAAATAAAAATAAAACTCTCCAAAGTTTTACACATTAAGGCCTAATAGTCAAGAGGTGGCAAGTGATCAGCGTTAGAGGATTTGTTTGGCGGTTTATGTTCAATAGCGTAAAACTATATTAATTCTTTGGGTTACCTCAAACTTGGAAATAATTTAAAGAAGTCTCGCCTTGTCAAGATACAATTGTTAAAAAACTTTTTATTAAATATATCTTGCTTTCTTAACATAGTCCCATCGAAATCCTTAAAGCTAATGGAAGCAACTTAATGATGATATTCTACTAAATTCCGCTTTAAAGTTATCATGTATGTACTTATGAAGCGTCTTGTTATTTTTCTTGTAGCATTTCGGATGAATACGACCAAATTTGTAGGTATATGAGCCCTTTTTGAAATTATTCTGACCATTTTGCATAAATAATACGAAATGTCCTGCATAAAACACGGGTTAAATGATACTTTTGACATTGCGTAGTACAGATTAACGTCAGTACCTGGCCGTGTGGCCTTAACCTGAAGTAGGTCTTGCAACTGAGTAAAATAGAATACGTCAGCAAGTGCCTTCCACTGGCGTAGCCAACGAAGTTGTAATCTTAAGAACATGGCTGTCAAGACCATGGAATACCCCTTGCTTGAGGGTTGGAGACTATCCAACCCCGTCTGCTGAGAGTACAACTGCATACTTCAGTCTATTCCGCACTATCCCTGCAGACATAGAACTTAACCACAGCCACAACGTGTACCCCGAAGGGACCTTACCAATAACCGGCTACAGAGATGGGTGGATCTCCGTATAGGCTACCGGTTTCCGCGGTGCCAACATAACTAGGGACACTGGTCGGTCCTTTCGACAAGCGCCTAGTTTCCCTATTCAGATTTGGTGCCTGCACACCGGGGAGCCAGTTCCTCCTATAACCCGAAAGCTTTTCATCTGAACCTAGGTTAGCTCAGCCATACTCTTAGTGCCCTGGGGGGTCTTATTGACATATATAGATCACTGACTTTAAAGAATCCTGTAAGCAATGCTTGACAAGCCTCATTTTTAAAGCCATATAAATAAGGCTTTTTTAATGATGCCTTGAGCAAAAAATAACCTCTTCAACTAGCATCACGTTGCAATTCAATAGAACTTTGCTACGTCAAGGAACCTTTACTATCGAGAGCACCCTCTTCCACTGTTTCGAAACCATCATCTTAGGGGCAGCATATAAAACATTCGCAACTATGATCTAGCCGGAAGAAACGCTTCAGTCTTTCTAAGCATTCCGAAATCTACTCGGTAATTGAAAATTTGGCGTTCGTTTAATATAGTTGTTGTCAGAGTGTTTACCGAATTAGTAGCTTTGAGCCTGACTACCAAACGTAAGTGAGTCGAAAACGTTTAAAGAACATTAAATCTTGGTAATAAAGGTTGCTGAATTGCACAAGTTAACTTGACGAAACAAAATTTCGAATTTCTAAATAAATAATCAAAACTGACAAACATAAATACATGCCGTATAGCCTTGCAACTGGTACAGCAATTTAATTTATTTTTTATTTTGTGAATTTACGCCATCAAAATAGTCACATGCTTATTACGCTGTTGTGGTCATGTTGTGAGCTCGTTGACAAAAAATCTGGTTGGCCAGGGTATAACCCTTGCGGCAATAAAATAATGTTTTTTGCTGTTTAGTGGTATAAATACATATTCAGAATTAACATTACAACATGCAGCCTCCTTTGTCCGTACTTCTTTATAGCATATTCGGCGGCAAAGTAAAATAACAAATAAAATACCTATATCTTTCTCCTTTCACCACCTGTCTCATTTCTCATTTATGCCTGTCCTAAACAAGGTAGCACGGTTAAAAAATAACTAAATAAGTATTATTGCCTGAAGTGTTACTTCTCTTTAAAAAAATAACAAAACGTGCAGACTACCTAAGCTATGGCACCCTTATTTCTAGAAATCGACCACCCTTCCGTACCTTTTGTTAAACGATGTTGCTTTGGCCGTCACCGTCAATGTCGGGTACTGCAAATTATAAACACCAATAAGAACTATCAATACAATTTAAGCTGTCCAGTTAGAAACCAAAAATAAAATCCACATATAGCATTGACTTATTGAAGGGCATTAACTACTTAATTCATTAAGGTATCTCATGGTTCACTCTTTTTAATTTAACAGTGGAAATAGCTATAAAAAAATTATTAGCAAACGTTCGCTATCAACTGTTGGCTTTGCCTAGACAATTGTAATACATCTCTTGGGCAGAAAGAGATTCTTATGGCACATAGATTCATCACTTATATCAAATCTTAAAAGTCTAAATAGTGAATTTCACATTAATAAAACGATATGTCGGTTTTGGGACAACTAAATATAAAGATTATTACCAACACAAATTGCATTTCGAGGTATCCCTGCTTCATCGCCATTTCTCGCTACCAAATTCAAAGAAGCTTATGGACAGCTTAAGAAGGTTTTAGAATTGTTTTATAAATGTGGTCGAAGGAAATTCAAATAGTTAAATTTTTAATTGCAGCATAATGCAGGACTTAAGTAAAGCTCATTTTTTGAGGTCGGGGTCAATAAAAATAATACAATCGTTTTGTCTATTTAAGTTACATTTTTAGTTAAATAAAAGCAATGTCCAATCAATGAACGAGCACCATTGTTTTCTTTAAACGTTTTTTTCTGTAAATTAGTCAACTGCAAATCATTTATTATAATGATATATTTTGTTTTGCAACTATCTAGTCAACTTTTTAAGCCACTGGATCTATTTTTCCTAATATTCTTGTAAAATAATGTGAATTACCCTTAACTCAAGTTTTAGCGATTACAAATATTCATAAAAAATGTGTATCACAGATCATATATAATGGACTCTGCCTCAAATATTAACTAATTGGCCACTCTAAACTAAATTGTAGAATTAAACAACAGATTTCATCAAACTGTAATTTCCATTAAAATTTCTTTTGATTTGTATACGTGTTCTGTTTTTAAAGCATAAGAGCTCGACAACACAAGTTTATGGTTTTCTAAAAATTAAAACTTAGAAACAAACTTTCCCCTTATTTAATGAGTCCTCTTTTCCAAAAATAACATTTTTCAGAAGTCTTTTTTGGTTTCAACCCCGAGTGCTTCTTAAAGGTTTGTGAAAACATATTGACTTACCCGCAGATTTTATTTTTTTTTTTTTTTTTAATTATCCAATTTTAAAAATCATACATAAAACATTAATTACACTAAAGTTTTTAGTGCTTTTTAAAAGCGCACGAAAAACCCAAAATCTATTTATTTTGTTTAATAATATTACGCTTCAACTGCTCAATTATTGTTTTGCGATGTCAGATAAACTATAATCGTTATTTAGGAAAAGTAACATATATTAAATAAGTAGGAAAATATATTTAAACTTTATGAGAACTTTATCAAAATCATAAATTATAAAAGCTCAGCTAGAATTAAAAATTTTACACCATATTTTTGCAACGTTTCTACAATTTCTTGATTTTAAAATTCTTAATTATAGACGAATTTGCCTTGAAAAGTTACGAGTGTTGTAATCGATTGAAAGATAGGACAAAAGGGTTGGTTACTGGGTCTACGACGTTTAAAATCTGTCATGATTAGAAAAAATCATCATACAAAACTTTAAAGGCTTTATTGACATTAACAATTAATACTCATTTATGAAGTTTAGCACACGCGCCTTATCGGAAATATTTGTAAAGAAAAAAAAGTCGAAGTGTTCAGATGGGTTTTGTTCAACTATGTTAATGCTTGCCAGGTTTATTAAATGTAATCCGCAGAAAAAGAATCAATATGAATTAGTGTTAAAAGCCTACAAGAAGTAATATTCTAGTGATAAAAAGTGATTAAGCAAATTTAATTTCATTCACAGTTCCTTTTCATATGTTTCCTTCTTCTTTTTATTTAACGAACTTGTTCAAGTCAATAACAACAAATCAGCATCAAAGCATGGCATGATTAATTACAGTTGCTGTGAAATCAAAATCCAAATTGTAATTCAAGTGTTGACTTGTACGTCTGCGGTAAGCGACAAGCACAAAAATGTCAAACATATGCGAAAACATGTCGCCTTTATCTTATCGTCTCAAGGGCACTTAACCCTCAAGAAGTTATGTTTTTTTAAAAAAGATCAGTGGGATTTTGTATTAAAAAATTTTTAATTTTGTCCACTTGAATTTAAAAAAGATTGTTTTTAATTACTATTTTATAAGAAAATTTTAAAATATTTCCTTAAAACAGACAATTAACAAATTTATTAAGGTAATAATTTTCTAAGCATGGAAATTTTTTCAATAAGTTTCTGTGACTTAGCAAAAATCGACAAATTAAAGCAAAATTAGAATTAAAAATTTATCTCCGAGAAAGTTTTTTTTTTTTGACATATGTCTGTCTTGCAGCAAAGGGTTAATTCGTCCATTTATTCATTGTGCATATAAGTGCACATATAAAAAAAGAAAAAAATCTTTTATTTCAATTATTTAGTTAATTATTTGTATTTTTATTTATTTTTTTAAGTTTAATTTAACAATTTCATGATTTATTGTTTTATTTTTTCACTGTTTTGATTTTCACAACTTTTATGATTATTTATTATTTTATTTGTGATGCATTAAAGATTTGTAAATTTTGTTAGTAATAAACTTTGTTTATTTAAACAAATTTTGCAAATTTTTTTTTTTTGTATTTTTATTTAATTGTTGTTTTAGTTTATTTTATATATATATATATTTTTTTTTTTTTTGTATTATGTCTTAGTTTCTTTTAAATGTTTTTTCGGGAATATTGCTTTTTATTTCTTGATAAGCGTTGTAAATAGTAAAATATACACTGTTTCTATATATTTTTAATGTAGGTTTGCTGCGATTAAAATAAATCACAAAGTTTTTAGAAATTCATAATTCCATAACGAATTTCTTATTTTTATTTTAAATGCTTTTATTGAATATATTCTTTAAAATCATTTGGTTACTAGTGTTAAATTTCATTTAATATTGATTTATTTAATTTTTTACTAAATAAAATCAAAATTTTTACCATTTCTTAAACTTTTCTTAAAACAAATCGTGTGAATATAAACAAAATAGAGTATGATTTCCCACTCGTTACTTTTATTTTTTTATTTATCGCTTTCTAAAAAATTTATAATTTTTAAAAAGATTTTTAATAATATTTAAAAGGATGTTTTAAGTATCTTTCGACTTTTTGTGTGATATTTTCTCTTTGTGAGAATAATTTTTTCAGCAGCACTGAACACGTTTATTTGAAAGATTAAATTGTTGTAAACTTTAAATCTTTTAAACATCGCAATATTGTAACTACATAAATTAAACAAATAAATTCTTTAGAAAAAAGCTGATTATTAATAATTTTTTTATATTTTCTTCACAGTTTAAAAGCTAAACAAATTCATAAGCTAATTAAGTGACGATGTATTTAAAATAAATAGATAGATTTCTTTTCTTTAAAAGATATATATGTACATTTTGAATTTTAAGCCATTAGGCTAAACACAAAAACCCTTTTAGTTATTGTGGATGAAAATTTTCTTAACCATTTTTAATGTTAAAAAACATAAAAATATTTTATTAAAGACATTTTGATTCACATTAAATCAAAACTTTTCAATTTTATTATACACACATTTTTTAATACAATTATTTTTTTACCTTTTAATCAATTAAATCTGCAGTTTAAATGATTTTTTTTTTATTAATACAACACTTTTCTGAACACCTTCTTTAACATTTAAAGAGATTTTTTATTTTCTGTATTTATTTTGAATTCCTTTTTTTTTCTTTAAACACCCTTTAGTTTTAACACAATAATAAACGCGCGCGTATCTTTAATGTACGTTTTCGTTTAACGTTTATTGCGGCCTGAATCCAACTTACGATTGAAACGCTGACAATGCAGTCAATTTTGTTTGAGCAAATTTCAAGGAGTGTTTTGTTTCAATTGTCAACTTGTTTCGCTTCACAATACACGGTGTGTTGAACTTGCGCATTATCCATGTTTAGGGGTTAAAAATAAACACAACAGTAAACAATTTCAATGCATTCTTTAGATTGATAACAAAAATCTCTTAAATTAACATGTGTTGTTCTTTAACTTTCTGTTTTGGTTCTGATTTTCTTTCTCTTTTTTTTATATTTAATCACTTATGCATTTTTTGTAAAGTATTTGTTTTTTTGTTTGTTGCTTAAAATCACTTTGTTATCCACATGTTTTCTATGCACGGTTGCCAGATTTTACTATTTTAAGCCAATACGGCGACTTAAAAAGATATATGTGATATTGTTCGTTTATTTCTGAATTAATAATAATAATGGCATGAAAAGTTAGGAAATTTTTACATCTTCATAACTGCAATCGATGATTTAACAAATCTTAAAACCAGTTTAAATTAAATTCATTATTTTAAATTCAATAAAATGTAAATTTTCTAATAGTTAAAAACAATGATTATCTTTGTTTTGTTTAAATAAAAATAATGTTATGGTTCATAAAAAAATTATAAAAATTAAAATTAATTAATTAATAACAGAAAAGTCTCTTGCATTTATCTATAACGCCTAGACCGTCGTTAAGTTGTTCGCCCATTCAAGGAAGCCGTCGCAAGTAAAAATCTAAAGCGAAATTAACTTATATACTAGCCGAACCAAAAGACAAACTCTTAACTATACCTATAAGGACTCTGAGATGTAACTTGTGAAACCTTTAAACTTCTTCAAGTAGTTTGCTGTGTCCTGTAATTTCAAATCTAAGGTCTTGAAATCCTATTACTCTCTCTAGTTCTCCAGTACTTATCAATTCCATTAAGAATGAGCTGATTCAGCTCCTTGTGATGGTTTGACATTTACTGCTCCGTATTTACGTTAATTTCTCTCCCTTAAAAATTAAAATCTTTCCCTGGACCCCTCTCAACAGATTTTTTTTCTGACTTATGTAGTATTTTATACATGACCTAATTTTCCTTTTCGTTAAAAATGCGAACCCCTTGTTCGCCTTTTTCCGTAGCGTAACCTTTTATAATTTTTATGTATCATTAGATCAAGTGTCATTCTGCTCTAACTGTGCTGTTGACTGAAAGCATAAATAATCACGTGTAGCCAAGTGGTCAGAACTACAAAAATCTCTTCGGCAATAATAAACCCATTGCGATAAACCAAATCCGTGCTGTTCAAATTACACTCATAGGAAATTCGTAATAAAACTGGTCAGTTCATTGAACATTTAATTCTTCCTTTATTTCTTTTAACCTTCGATTTTTATTATAATCAAAAATTTGCCAGTTGTTTTCTTTATCTGCGAGATTACCAAAATACACTCAAGTTATATGAAGACAAGCAGGTATGAGATTGTTTCGCTTTAGGAGTGGTTTCCTTGATTTTGTACTTGTTTGTTTTGTTTAATTTTATATAACTACAATACTATACAAAATCTTATTTAAGTTTATAAAAAAATTTTTTCTCCGGACAGAATACAAATAATTTCTATGCATTAGATTATAAAAATAGGTAGATTAGATAATTTTATCTATTCTATCTTGTTTGTCGAATCTTATTTGCGTTCTTTTGCTTTTTTTAAAACTCATATCTCATACCTGCCATATTTTATTAATACACCAGTTTCAGTTTAATTTTATAATAAAAGCTTTGTATTTTATTTTTCAAGTAATAAAGATTTTTTCTATTTCACAAAAATATAAGTCAGTGAATGTTATTCCTTGCTTAAATCCAGACCCTTACTTTTTAACCTATCTATTATCTGCATAAGCAAATACCCATGTATGTATCAATTTAGTTATTTATTTATTTTTTTGTTATTTAAATTAAAATCAACAATTCTGACTTTTTTGATATAAAATTAATAAACTCTCCACATTTTTTACGCATGTAAATTTAGTCCAAAACACCGAAGAAGATTTAACTAATTGTTCGGTTCAAATAAAGTGTTCTTACTCGTAAAGACAAGTTAATTTTAAATTTTAAGTAGTTACTACAAAACAAGATATTGTGTTTATATTCTCTTCTAAAATAAAAAAAAACCGTAGGCTGGCAACCTTTTTCAGTGGAATCTGTTAAAGAGCACAAACTGTCAAAGAGAGCAATATCAATTCTCTGTTGTGCTGTAAATAATAGTACAATCTCTGCAAGTATCACAAATAATAATAATTACACACAGACTTTTAAACAATTATACAAATAAAAAAACGAAAATAAATTTTACAAAAAACCGGTAACATTTCTTTTAAACGTTTAAAAATAAACAACAAATTTTTATTCACCGGCTTTTATCTCTGCATGCCTATATGAACACAATAAATACAAACACTTAAAAAATAACAAAGGCGCTGTCTCTTTGTTTTTGTTTATCCCTTTTCGATTATCATACAACAAACATGTTTTATCACAATTATGCTTTATTTTTGCATTCTTTACAAATTCGATTTTTCACCAAAAATATTCTTGTCTTGTTTCTACCTTCGTAGCAGAGAAAAAATTTCACACTCTTATTTGCTGTTGTTACAGATGATATTTTTTCAATTAAACTAACTTTGCTTACATTTTATTTTACTTGTTTCCGAGAGCAAACATGTTGCGGCTTATGTTTGTTCAAATTTTATTAATTTTTAAGTTGTTTTAAGCGAAAATTTTTCAAACACAAAAACACAACACCAATCTTCAAGTCTACGTTTATTTATAACAGAGATGTGATTTTAATCTGTCAATTATGACAAAATTAACATCTCTGTGTATCTTTTATTATATTGGCAGGGTTGATTGTATTTGTTAACAGCGTTGTCAACTCCTTGTTTTTTTAACAATTTAATAAAAATAACGAAAGTTCTTGTGCAAATCAATTGTTTAACAAGCAATTAATTATCCTAAAAATGTTTAACTTCGTAATTTCAAAACTATTAATAACAAAAGACATAACAGGGCTGGGAGTCGTTATTTAAAATTGGTACCAACCGCTTGCTAAACTATAATTTTCACGCAAATTGTATCAAAAACATGTTTTATATATTTTAACTTACAAATTATATAATAAACTTCTTAATTTTATTCAAGTTCGTATAATAAATAACATTGTTTAAAGAAACATTTTTTCAGATAGTAACGCAGAAAACTACGACAATCTGATAGTGTGAAAATTAAATATTCCTCTAATTTTATACTTATTGCGCAAAAAATTTGCCCTTTTCTTTCTCCTTTAGGTAAAAACATAAATCTGATCAAAATAATTCACTTAATTAGTTTTAATACATTGTAATAGATTTTACTATAAAAGATGTACATACTAATCAAGCGCACTAAATTTAGTACATCAAGCTAATGATACATTATGTTATCGCTGTATCCATTCATCAACGTTCGGCTAACTAAACTCATTATTTAGTAGATATAACATCCACTTTCATATTACGGAGCATACCTTTAGGCGTAAGTAGTTCTAATTAAATAAAACAATAATTTGTAAGACAACACTGCAGTAGATATATTACTCAAAAAATATAAAATTGCCTACCTGCCTTATGGCTTATTTCAGTCACACCTGACCATCATTACTTCCCAATTTTAAATGGATCAGAACGAATTTATTAAGCTAATGATTGTTGTCTTGTTCTTAAGCATAGTAGCGTGAGAATAACACTTATTCTTAATTAAGTAAAGAGTATTTTTTAATATACATATGTTTAAATACTCTCCTCATCAATATAATGGCACTGCAATGAGTCATATTTCAGGTTTAAACGTAAGAAAATTATGTGTTGGATTGAATTTGGCAAATGGCATATTTATCTCAATATCCTGGATCTCTTCCCAAGTGTAGACCCTATGTAAAAAATATATTATATTAAAGGCCACGATTCACTATCATACACAATCCTATGTTTTAATCACACAAAAATCTGACAGAATTCTGTCCTAATTTAAAAATCGTTTTAAAATGCCGTCACAAGTGCCACACTATTATACAAAAACATATGGCTTCAATATTTTCTCCTCAACATTTTAAAATAATTAATCCCGATCGAATGGAGAAATTTATTTTATGAAATATTTCAAAAGATTATAAAATCGTACAGATCTGTCAAAAAGTCTGGCACACACATACACTTTTAATCCACACTATCATCTTTTTAAGCACACATGTAATTTTTGACAGATCCTACGACTGAGTATAGTAGTGAATCCTGGGCTTAAGTCAGTGTTAAAGCCCAAAAAACATTTTAATAATTTTGGTTAAAAAATTTTTATTTGATAATGAGAGCTGTGCTGCGTACTTATCTAAAAAAAATATATGAGTCAATTTTTATTATTTTTGGTAAAACAAACCTTTAAAAAATATACAAACTAACTATACAAATAAATATACACTGCATTATCTTATGCACTGTTGTATCAGTGAGTTTACCTTTGAACGCACCATCTTCCGTATGAAATTGACATAACAAAACAGCATTGCCAAGTAATATATATTATTTAAATTGTTTTTTAAGTAAACGGTACAAAAATTTCTTTGTTTTGTGCTAGTTTTCGACAAAGCGAACAAAGTAAACACTTAAAAAAACTGTATTCTAATGTGCTTAATGTTAATACTATGAGAAAATATACAAATAGAAATGTCACTAATTAATTATACATATTATCTACTGAAGGCTACAATAATGAGTTGTAAAGTTGTGCATTTACTACAGCTTTGAAGGGTTTAGTTGTATTTTTCAGATTTTGTAATTTTATTATGGGAACGCCATTTTTGATTTTTGTCATTTTTTAATGCTTGTTTAAATTTAATTATAATTCTCAGAGCTTTAAAGTTCTTAAGGTATTATTATTATCATTATTTCAGATACACAGAACGCACTGACTTGTGGGACAATTAGTGAGAGGCTCTAGATTCATTGCAGAGGCCATAAAAATGAGGAAATAATTTTTTACCTTCTTTGTAAATGCCTGGTCTTATAGTATAACGAGATTTAGTGGTAGCAGATACTAGAATAACTGGAAACATCAGTTCTGCCGACTCGATTGCAAGCGTGATGCCAAACACATTAACCAACGAATTAACAATGTTCTAGTGTAATCATTTTTCTAAAATGATGACTTTTGGAGGAAACAAACAAAAATATTTTTCTAGATCTAAAGTCTATATTAAAATAAAAAAATGTTGATTAAACGAATTTAGACAAAGCTAGTAGCGACTATTAAAATCGGTGGTATGCCATAGTGGCAAAGGAATGTCACATTTGAGTGTGACATAATCCATCCATCGACATAGTGTCGTTTTTAGTTGGACCGAGTGTCACTTGAAGCAACAACGGCTTTGCTGACGACGGCCTTCGGCCGGGCGTGAAACTTATCACCCCTATGGTATAACCAACACCAGCTTCGCTGACTAAAGATTTACTGCATAGCTGGCCTTCGCCCGGGCTCGAGAATTTTGTCCTCTATGGCACAACCAACACCATCTTCGCTAATCACAGATTTTCAAGGATTTTCTTCTCTATGGTCTAACCAACACCGCAGTTTATGTCGCCTATAACGTTTTCTATATACAGGTTTAATGTTTAAGAATTAGTTTCAAACTAAAATGAAATTTATGACTGACAGGATTTTTAGACAAAGGTGAGGATCTTGAGTTTGAGGGCCATTTGAAGCGCTTGACACTTCTGAGAATTACATCGATACAGTAACGTTTCGGAAATAAAAGTTGCAACTTCTCTACTTATTCGAATGACTGCGAGTTCATATCCTGTTAACCATGCCACCTGTTTTGAATAGCATAAGCAACCAAGTAAAGATTATATTTTTATTATAGCAAATGAAATATATTAGTTTTTGAAACTTAATTAAGAAAGAAAAATAGATTTATTATAAAATTTTTTCAATTACATGTTTTACATTTTACATTTTAAAATACTAAAGTTTTGTTTTCGGCTTTTAAATATTTTATAGTTCCTCTTTTAATTACTGATAGTGTTACAAAATATTTATAAGAGTTATTTTCTTTTTTCACTGTTTTTAATCCAATTAAATATTTCATACAAAATATTTCTTCAATTACTGGGGCCTAACAACAACAAATGCAGAAAATAATTTTAAAAGCAAAAAGAAAAATAAGTACATATTTTAATTCTAATAACTATTTACATTTAAATACAAAATTAATAATATTGAAAAAATAAAATGCATTAAATAGCACAAGTAATAGGAAAAAAATCCTTTAATCCACTTGTTTGCCTTCATCTCTAGTCTTGCGGAAGGACACCGAGTGTATTAGAAGTGGTGGCAAGGCACCTCTTAACCTCTGTAAACGTTTGCTTTTTTCAGGTTTACGTACATCTTCGCGCGAAGAAGAATTGGATGGGGTGCCAACAGCACTAGACAGTACCTCGGTACTCTGCGATATCATGGCCGATTTACGAAAATATCTGGGCATTGAATAATCAGCTGAATTATGTTTGGCAGCATTTGCCGTTTGTATGGAATACAAACTTTGTGATACTCTGTATTTTTCAATTGTCGGAGTGTCTTCGTAATTTTTGGGTAAATTACTAAACGATATGGATGGTACTTCTGGTGTCATGCTTATAGTGTTACCAGAACCGGTTATAGAAAAGATATCGGTTTCACTGGCAGCCGATCGTACATTGAAGTGGGGCACACTTTTAGCACTGCGCAAGATTTTACGTGGTGTTACTCCCAATGCTGCACTCGGTAAAAGATGGGGATGTCTGTCAATTAAACGAGGTCTCAATATGACTTCGTTTATTTCGGCATTTATTACAATGGTTTCTTCTTCTGCTATAGAATCGAATTTTATCGGTGATAATGTTTGACTGCCTTCCGGTGATGAATCGGTGCTAATTGTAAAAGTTATTCGTTTATCAGGCGATGATGTTTTACCGATCTCGCTAAAGATTATCTCCTTGTCTGTCAGCTTAGCTGAATCCAAAGTATCGCCATTTAATCCAGCTGCAATAAATTGTTGGAAAAACATAGAAAAATTATTATCAGCTGTTTTACATGTTTATTGTTAAATTACAAATTTATAAAGTTGGCAAATCAATAAATAATATCAAATTTGTAGTTAAAAGTTAAAAACGTAACAATTTTTTATGTTGATACCTAAATTAATCTTAATATTATTCTAAAGGTATGATTGCCGCTTATTCAACTTTTTCTATACTAAACTGCCGCAAATTATTGAAGTTGTGTCAATGATATTTTCTTTAGTCACGTGATTGACCTCTTGTGTACAAATTTGACGGCCGCAAAATAGCAAAATAAAGCGATTTGGCAACCATAAATCCGCTGTCTAGTCACGCGGTTGTGTATTGTAATTATAAGAATCAGCTGTGTTGACCAAACTTAAAAAATGGTGAATAATAAGACGAAAAAAAATTCTTTGTATTTTATATGTAAACTAAATATACAAAAATAAGCAAATGTGTGTTCATCAAGTCCCAGGATAAGTTCACTGCTTTCAATGTACGACCACTATAAAGTACAATTTGAAAGTCGCTCAAAAAAAGGCTCGTGTCGATTGGTGCAAAGAAATGTTGCAAAAATACGATTGCGGTGCTTCAAAAGACGTTTATAATATCGTCACAGGATCTATGCGTATGAGCCCGAAACGAAACAACAATCGACCGTGTGGGTCTTCAAAGACGAGCAAAATCCAACTAAAGTTATTCGTGGAAGAAGCACTTCGAAGCAAATGGTCGCCTGTTTCTTCGGCAAAACTGGTCATGTGGCGACTGTTCCGCTTGAGCAACGTAGGACGGTCACTTCTGAGTGGTATACTACAATTTGTTTGCCTGAAGTCATCGAAGTAATTCGAAAAACCAACAAGAGAAGACGAATCATTGTTCACCATGACAATGCGAGCTCTCACACATCGGCTCAAACCAGAGCGTTTTTGACCGGCCAAAACGTCGAATTAATGGGTCATCCGCCGTACAGCCCTGACTTGGCACCTAATGAGTTCTTCTTGTTTCCGCACATCAAGAAAAAAATGCGTGGTCAACGATTTTCGGCGCCAGAAGAAGCTGTTGAAGTGTTCAAAAACCATGTTTTAGAGGTGTCTCAATCGGAGTGGAAAAAGTGCTTCGACAACTGGTTTGAGCGCATGCAAAAGTGTATAAATCATGCTGGAGAATACTTTGAAAAACAATAAAAACAATAAAACAATAAAACCATTTTTGATTATAAATATTCGCATTTTCACTATTAGGCCAGAAATATATAGAGCAGCCCTCGTATTATAACTGTAATATAAAATTAAATTTAAATAATTTTTAAAGTTATGAACACATGCATACATACAAAAACAGGGGGTCGATTCTGGTTCTGTGAAACTATGAAATGAAAAGTTTTTTCATGTTTTCATAGAGTTTCCAAATCTTGTTTAGTGAAAAAATTATAAATAAATTAAAATGGAATGAAACTAATTGTTTTCACAATTTTACAGTAATATGATTGTTCTGTGTAACAGTGTAAATAAGTGTCAAAAATTATTCATTTATAAAGTATTTTTACACTTTGATTTTAACGGTAAAATATGGAAAAAGCCTTAAGAGGCAAGCGCGCAAGCGGGAACCAAAAAGAATTTTTAATTAATTACTTAGAAGAAAATCTGGACATTGCCAACGAGAAGTAATAATTTTAAAAATTAATAAAAAATATCTGCTAAAAATGCATATTTACAGATTTGTAACTGCGGATGGTGCTAGGCATAGAGACGAAAAGTGGAAGAAACCAGCGGCGCTCTTGTTTATAAAATCACACGGCAATCATGTGATACCACCTTAAGTTTACAATAATTAATATTCACAGTATTTTTTATCAGCCGCAGTTGAAGTAAAATTTGTAGGAATTTTCTAGCTTTGTGTCGAATTTTCCACTCCCACACAATTTTTTTTTCATATTTCTAAGCATAAGGCAAAATAAACATATTCAAAATTGATTCTATTCATTGAACTAACTGCAATTTCTCTCAATGCTCTACAAATATGAGAGCAATAATTTAAGTTGTGTAAGAGTTGCCATACCCATTATTACAGCCAACTTTAAGCCTAATTTTGCTTCTTATTAAATTAATGACACACATAACGAGACTTACAGATCGCAAACTGGATAAATGAGTAGACTTATTAACTTTGTATAAAAAATGCCACGCCTACTGTTTTTAGAACAAAAAGATTGCGTTTACTCACATAAAGTGTGAAGTTCCTGCCGATAATAATTCTTTATAAAGAAATCAACACATTTTCACTTTTTTTTTTAGTGTTCTAGTTCCATACATTCTGTTAACCGAAGGAACAGGTCGTTCAGAAAAGGTTCTCACTACTATAATTATCTAAATATACGATAAAAGCCAATTTGCTTTTCTGACAGATTCTAGATCAAATCTTCTAAACCAGTCTATTTTTTTTATAACTATGGACGTTAATAAAGGAATTAATTAATTGCTTTTATATTTAAAGTTATATTTGGGTCGCGAAATCAAACTTTTCAAACTTTAAATGGCCAGCTACAGAAGTCCACCCCTGACATGGAAACCAAATAGATTGTACATACACAATTTCCTTGATTATTGAATACTAAGTGGAAAGAATGCCAAGACCTGAAAAAAGTGTTATTAAAACAGGTTAATGGCAATAATATTATGAGCTGAAAGGTTTTGATCCCCACTGTAAATACATGAATAATTATTTACCAAGTACGGTAACTACTACTATTATTTTTGAAAAATATTTATTTTCACGGCAAATGAAACGCCCACAATTTCACACCCGTTTATTTTTGCCTCATTTACACAGTTTTGAATTAAGGTTATCCCGACAAATGTTGGACACCCTTAATAGCACAGTTCTTAAGATAAATGAAGATTTGTAGAGCTTTGTTGGGAGTGGCTACGCTCACTATTTAAATCAAGCCGATATTTTTCTCAACTATTGCTCCTTTATAAAACAGTAATCTACACAAAATTATAAGACTTTTTTTACTTTGTATGGAAAAAACCATGCCGAGGTATTCCAGTCAGACAAAAAGTCTTTGCTGCTGAAATTTTTAATTTTCGAAAATTTCTATTTTTCCTCAAATAAACTAAGATGCTTGGTCCTTGAGGCACGGGCATTCTTTATTGAGATTAAACATTAACCATCCTTTATCTTGAGAACTACATAGCTCTCGTTTTTAAGTGAAAGCTTGATGATGTTGGGCGGGGGCAATAGATATTTCCGATTAATTCTTAACTTTTTATTTGCAATAGTCAAACTTTCTAAATTTTACTTAAGCTTCTCCAAGAATAATGTATGTTTCCGTGCTAAGGCTTGACTGTATAGGACGGGTGGACAAGTATATCCCATACAAAGTATTCATTAATTACGCTAAGTCTTGGAGTACGTAAACGCAATTATACTTTTATACTCGTACATACATTTATTTATATGTTTTTAATTTTATTTTTTGGCGGCAGCGAAGCACATCAATTATGGACAGTTAAAAAAAGTTCAGAATTTATTTATATTTTTATTAGGAATTAACTGGATTTGACTTTTATATATTGAGCTTTTTGACTGATTGCAATTTAATATTTTCACTATGAAATGATTTTATTGTTTTGGTGGGCATCACTTTGCCGCCAAAAAATGCGCTTGGTTTGTGTTTAAAAAGCACTTGAATTAGTTTTTAGAACGTCTTATTTTCTTTTTTGAAGGCACATTTTGATAAAAAAAAAATTTATTGGATGAACTAGTGGTATTAACATCTAAAAAATAAAAAAAAATAAAAATTGTCTGTTTAATGGTATAAATACATATTTAAAATTAACATTAAACATGCAGCCTCCTTCGTCGGTACTTCTTCATATCATATTCGCCGGCGAAGTAAAATAATTAATAAAATGGCTTTATGTATCTCTTTTCACCACCTGTCTATCTCTCATCTATCCCTTTCCTTAAAAAATGTAGTACGGTTAAAAAAAAGAACTATTTCGGGCATATGGCGCCTGTTCTTGATGAAGCGCTTTCTGAACGTTTAATTTTAAATCACATTTTTAACAAAGTCTGGCCGTATACCTTGCACAACACGAACAGGTTTGTCATCCAACTTATTAATGTTGCTGGCTTATCAGCATAAGTCAATGGCTTCATGTGCCCTCACTGAAAATTATCAAAAGGTGTAAAATAGCATGGTCTTCGAAACAGAGCTCTATCATGAAATCAACTTATCGCCAAATCATTATTTCAATAAGTCGACCGATTGGCATTTTGAAACTAGTTCTAGATCGAGAGAATGTCAACCATTTTTCGGATTAAAAGTCATTGATCAGGAGGCGGTAATAAATCCCCGCCGACCGTACCACAGGCCATGGCAAAATAGTGCATTTTTTCAGATGTATTTGTGCCTGTGGGTTTAGTTGTAGATGAGGCAAGTTTGTTTTTTAACAAAAATAAAAAAAAAAAAATATAAAATTAAAAAATGGACCCTTTTGTAAGTTATATCGGATTTAAAGAAAAAAAATATATCACTGGAATTAATGTTAATCAATGACGTTTTAAACCGAGTGTCAAAAATCGACAAACTTTTCGACGCTTTTTTACTGATATTTGCATTGGCATCCCGGATAAAACCATCACTATTTTACCGTTACTGCCATCCCTAAATTAGCACGTAAAGCGCAAGATATCTGTCAAAATTTCTCGTCTACATACAAAATGTATGAAGCATCCCTAAATAACACGGCGTCAAAGCTTAGCAATTGGAAAATCCAATTTTGACAGTGCAGTTGGCTGCTTGTTTGTTTGTTTTGTTTTGTTGTGGTTGAAAAGTAATGACAATTTAATTATTTATTAATCTAGCGGTTTTATCTCTTCTTTTTTCTTATACATCTGGTTTTATAAAATAAAATAAGTTAACATTAACAGCAAAAGCTATGAATTACATTCCTTTGCGTGTTACGCGCTAATTTAGGGATGGCAGTAACGCCATTAAAACAAAAATTTCCTCAGAAAATCCAACAACGTACCATTGTTTTTCATCAATTGTTTTTATCTCACTATTATTAATCTGCCCCAAATTCTAAATGCATGAAAATGTTAGAATTTCTGTTAATCATTATGACAGCGATAAAATAACACTTGTTTTATCAACAACAAAAGATAATCAGTAATAAACTTTTTGTTCACTAAACGTTTGAAAGAATAATGAGCCGAAATAATAAAGAGGAAAAAAATATGAGTTAATTTTAATATATTTCGTTTAATTTTACAGTGGAGAAAAAAATTATACGTACCTACAAGCCAATTTCTGTCTTTTAAACGTTTTTGTTAGATGCCTATCAGCAAATATTTTTCGCGAAAAAATTTGCATTTAGAATATTAATTGTTATGTTCCTAATAATTTCATTTCAGTTTATTAATTTAAATCGATTGTCCAAAACACTACTCCTTTTTTAATTCCAGACTTGGATTACTTTTATGTTGGACAAGAAATTTTGAATTTTGTGTTTTTTTACTTTCTTGCCTAATTATAATTCTCATATAGTCAATTTTTTATTTGTAAGCTCGTCCAAAGCAAGCACTGGCAAAATGTATATATTCTTATTCTTTTTCTACAGGAGTCTCTTTTATTTTTGAATCTTAAATACCTTTTGAGCTTTGTATGAATTTCGAATAATTAATTGTTATAATGCAGCCTGGTATTACATTGATGGCTAATACAAAAAATTCCTAAAAATTTCTTAATCGTATGAAAACTTTTTTTCTTGACTGTAAAGTAAAACAAAAAAATAATCAAGTGTTTTTTTCTTATTTGTTTTTTTTTTTTTTTTTGTTAACGTTTAAAAATAACTTTGCTTTTTTAGAACCTGAACGCTACAAAGAAATCAGTTCAGGTTGGTGAGGTTTTGTTTTAACTTCCATCATTCCAAAGTAAATTTTCTTAAAGGTGTTATTAACAAATTTTATTATTATTTTCTTTATTTGCTTAAAAAAGTTTATTGTCGTTTAAATGTTTAAGCAAATTTTCGTCAATGAGATAAGATTCAAATGCATAAAATAAGTTTTGTTATTTAAAATTTTTTATTTTTTTTTTTTATTTTTTCAAAACCATTTGGAAACAGTCTCACATTCGTAGCTTTTTGTAACACAAATTAAATGAGTCAATAATATGACTACATTTTTAGATTTTAGATATATATTTTTTTAACTCTTAGAACTTTAATGTTATTCGTGATATTTTAAAATATTTCGAAATTTTTCACTAGACCGTCACTAATTTTCCAATAAAAAAATTATTTAAATTAATGCTGTGTGAGAAATGTTATCTCAACGCTCTTGTTTAAGAGTTTTCTTTCAATGAGGAATTATGTTTTTTTTAAAGAAGGGCGTGTAAATTTAAACATATACCGCCATCTTGTGCACAACCCAAAAGCCTCAATAAATAAATTTTGGTCAGCAGAAGCTGAGGATTACCAATCAAATTTACAAAAAAAAAAAAAAACTTCGTAGCAAAGCGAATTAAATATAAGGCGGCCGCACGCACAGTTGTAAAAACAAAAGTCTAAATTAATTTTTTTGTTGCAGAGCACCACGTTGATGCGCAAAATAGCTCACTAAGCAAAGGGAAGCCGAATTCAATTTATCCTTTTATTATCATTTGATACTTTAAATTAAGTTATACCTGTCGGTTACTTTCTTCTATATATACAGCAATAACTCATGTTTCATTTTTGGGCTTTGAAATTCAATTTTATAAAATTTATAATATTTTAATTTTTCAAATATGAAATTTTTTTATTTTTAATTTTATTTTAAAATTTTGACAACAACGTTGAACACAAACAAAAATCAGCTGGGCTATTGAGCCCACCCATACATTAATTCGCCTTGCTTTGCAGCAATATCGTATGACATAAGTTGTCTTGCTAGATTGACATACCATGAAATATTACCTAATTATTAAAAGCCACAAACACACAATCTGATTTAAGGCAATCACTGGTGTAAATAATATATGTATTGTCTCATCAAACCTTAGAATTTAAATAAAAAAATGATAATTTTCGCATTAATGAATTAATTTATAAACGATTGTCCTTAAAAGATAATGGAAAAAATGTCTTCGGTAGTGTGCCCATTTAAGCACTTTCGGTGCTAGATTCAGCACTTCTTTTATTGATTTAGCGGCAAAATTGCCGATTTTGCTCTTAGCACTATTCTTAGCACTTTCCAATCTTTATTTAGTATTTTTTTAGCACTTTTAATTACTATAATTTACAAAATGTTGCAAAAAATATTAATGAACCATTAAGCAAAACATTACTTTTCGCGTGTAATAATTGCAATAACAGCAACGTAATACCCTGTTCAGACATATGCTTTAATTGCGCAATTAAGGAATTTACGCAGTTAAGGAATTTATTAAGCATAATTTACCAAATAAAAAGTCAATTATTAAATTGAGCAATTAGTAATTAATTGCATCACTAGTTAAATAAGAAATGCAACACTTGCCAACAAATATGTTTACTCTGTGAACTATGTTCAGTGAGAAAAAAATCCATAAATCTGGAAAACCGCAAGTAAATAATATAAAAAAACAAATAAAAAGAAAATGGCGGGTCATACGAAAAGGGCTTTTGGCACTTCCAACTTCAAAGCAACAATAAAAAGCTATGTTGTTTTTGTAATAAAAAGAGAAATCAGCTAGCCGGATGACACCACCTAGTTAAATGTATATGCCTTATGCTAATTGAATAAGCTTAATTGAGCATGTATGAATAACAAGTTAAATTTCGCAATTAAAATTTAATTAACTCAATTAAGAAAACATGTCTGGCAACATAATTAATTAATTTATTTATAACCTCTTTAAGCACTTTTTGATATCTCTGAATTAAAAGTTGTAAATTCAAATCTTACTGCGGATAAATTTGCCTAAGTACATAATATACGCGTATGTATTTACATTTGTATATGTGATATTTAATTTAAAGACTGAATTATTATTTTTATTGTGTTTTTTAACCTTTTTATGTTTAATAAATGATTTATTGTTTTAAAATTTGGTTCTTCCAATGGGAATAAATATTTCTAAGGCAACATAAGCATAAATGATAAAACTATGAACTCTCCAAGAAAATATTTGCTTAAGACATTTAAATTTTGGCACTGTTTTAGATTCAGATCCCAAAAATTTTTGGATCTGGTCTCACTGGTCTTCGGTTAAAATCTATTTAAATACAAGTGCAAAACAGTAATCAAATTATACGCCTCATTACAACGAATCGTTGTTTCTCTCCAAGCAAATAAATATCGGGAGATCGTTAAAAGAAAATTGATCAGTAAAAATAGTTACATTCTGCCGCACAGTGGGTGATTTAAAAAGTGAAAATTAAGAAACTTTCACATTGCCCCAGAAGAGGTGTATAAACCAAATTTCTAACTATGCACAGTAGCTTGAAAACGATTTATTTTGGACTTAATTCGGCATCTAATGAACCACTGAAGATATCTTAATGTAATTTCACAAAGGCAAAGCAGAGGTATTCCTGTTATATAGAATGAAAAAAAAAAAAAAAATCATGAGTAGGCGAGATGTATGAAACTGCTACAGCTAAAATATATGCTCGATATACCTGTAAGTGGTATCAGAGAAAAACTTTTGACTTCTACTATAACAATATTATGATTTTTTTCGCGCTTTAAAAACTTAAGAAATCATGTTGATCATGCCCTGAAAACATGGTATTTATTTACATTTTCCCAATTGAGGGGCTTGTTACTCTTAAACCAAGAGCGCTATCAGAACAAAACTTAAATATAAATTTTGTAACACAAAAAAAAAATCGTTTGCGTAAAGAACACAACATAAGAAGCACAATTTTTTTCACACAAATCTAATCTGAAGTTCCAGATATATATGTAGCTATGTATCGAATCTTATATGCACTTTGGCACAGTGATTAAAGATATTGAGTAAAGCACGTTACAATATAAAGAGTGTTTCGAGAAATTAAATATAAACAAATATTACAAAAACCTATTTTATTGTTTCAAATTTTTTTGTGAAATTTTGGTTTTCTATAAAATTAAGATTTTATGTGGAATTTTAGTTTTTTTTTTATTTTGTGTCAATTTTTGATTTTAATAAAATAAAGTTTTTAATTTATTTCTTAAAACTAAAAATTTAAATAAATGGAGTCTCCCAAGAAATATGATTTTTTTTTTATCTTATAGTGCATTTATATTACACCGAAATCTAGTTCTAATGAGATTTCGAGCAAAATCTAGTTCGTAATACATCTATGCGTTTTCCCAAAAGAGTACCAACAAAAAATGAAATTTTTTTTTAAATACAACCAAAATTTTTAAAAACAAAAAATTTTGCGATTTTTTAAAATAGAAAAGTATCCAAGTGAAGAATAAATAAAACTGACAAAAACTCAGAAGTATAAATAAAAAGCAATGTAATTGTTTATTGCATATTTTTCTGTTTGTTGTGAATGTGAAATCTTGCTAGTGTCAAAGAAATAAAGTGTAAACGAACTTGATTTAGGGAAAGATTTCGAATCAAATCTAATAGATTTCGTTCTAATGTAAATGCACTATTATGGAAATGTTATTGACTTTCTTTACAAATTATTGAATTTTCGATTTTTTTTTATTTTTTTTTAATTTGTTTTTGTTTTTTTTTTTTTTTTTGTAAGGAATTTTTTTATCAAATTTTATATATTCTGATATTTTATATAAATTCGATTTGATTAATTTTAGTATTTTTTGAGCAAGGCAGAAAAAGTATATAAAAAATTAGGGACCTTAGAAAGTCCATTTCATAACAAACATGGACATACCAAAGAAGCACATCGTTTAATGCACTCAACTCCCTCCAAATGTAATGATATAAATATTGCAAATATTAAAAAACCTACATATCGCTCCGTTATTGCAACATAGTCATAACTCAAAAAATTAAAAATTTGTAGTTACTGAAGCAAAACTGCTCTTTTAGACCTTCAGTACATGTTGAAAAAAATCCGTTTTATATCCCAAGCTGAACCGAAGTTATAGCAATTGCAGCAATTACATCATAGGACATATGTCTTGAAAACTTAAATCGCATTTTGCCAAGTTCAAGTTTTTTTGAGATATGACTATGTTGCAATAAAAGAGCGATATGTATAAATTTTCCAGCCCTGGTGAAGGTATTTAACGCATGGAATTAATATTGCTGCCTACACTTAAATAAGATTTATACAGAGTTAAGTAGTACTATTTAGAAACTTGACCAGAGTTTCTACCCAAATATACCGCCTCGACCTACTGAACAATACCACCGTTGTTGACATTTTAAAGCCAGACATATTGGCTGTTGTAAATTCAGTATCAATAAATGTGTTGTCACACAATCAAACATGACAATCTCTTTAAAAAATATTAGACAAAATATCAAGGTTGTTTTACAAAACCAAAAGTTTTCTTATATTTTTAAAATTAAAATCTCTGTAGGAGTCGTTATTAACAACTTAAAGAAAATTAATATTCATAAATATTTATCTCACTTTTGAAAACATATTAATGGAAAGATCGCTATAGTCTTTTTACGGTTCTTTTAATAAATTTTATTTGAATTAAATACGTAATTAAATTTATTAAATGCCTTGACCGAAGCTTTTGAAATGAGCACATGTTATTAGTGAGTCTAAGTATGACCATATACAGGGTGTTTAGGAATTTTTGTGATAAATTATTCACCAGTATTTTTAACCCATAATGTAAACTGTATTCATTCTCAAATAAAATTTGCCAGTTAAAAACTTTTTATTTTGATAAGAATAATATAGCCTCCACGATCTTTTAATTTATAGTGTTTGCAGATTTTGTTTTTTAGCGTAAAAATTTTGTGTGTTTTAATTCCTTTGAAGTGTGCTATTTTCTGAAGGTTCCCTTTTTTAAGGTTAAAACAAAAGAAGGAGTATTAATTTTAATATCCAGTGGCAGAATAATTTAATACAATTATTATTTCAAGGTGACCTCACCCATGTGGTCGCGTCTCAGCGCCATTTGTAGCACTTGCGATCGTATTTCGCCACAAGAAATGTTATATTTTATAAGTTCAATCGTCTTTGGTGTATCAGCTTAGATAATAAGTATCTTAAAATATTAAAGCAAAAAAAAATAATAATAATAAGTAGCGTAATCTGTGCCTCGTTTCTGTAACTTCATTGGGAAATTTCTTATATGAAAATGAAAATGACTACAACATTCTGTTTTATACAAAGTTAGCTAAAGTAATTTATTTTAATAAATTAAACAATGAAAATTTTATATTAATTTAATTTATTTAAAAAAAATCTTTTTGCACTACTTTTTATTTATTATCCCCATATTATAATTAAGTCACCGATATTGCTTATCGAGGGTGAGAGCACGTATCGATAGCCATTTCGGTACCGCTTACTTAGCTCTTTAGGAAACTTCTCACAAACATTTTAAATAAACTACAGATTTTTGTCCAAATAATAAAGTAAAGATAAAAATCAAAGTTTAATTAATTTTATTTTATATTAAAAAAAAACAGTATTAAATATAGATCACTCTGTGTTAAACAATATCGTTTTCAATGTTATGTGAGAAATTTCTCACTTAAGTTACAGAAACAACGTACTCTTGATATGCCCGAAGTGAAGGTCTTTTCTTACCCGCAGGCGTCAGCAAATATGACTTTGCCTTAATTCGTTCAGTTAACTAGAGTTTGTGTGATATAGCTTTAATAGTTTTTTCGTAGGTTTGTCCATATGCGAAGCAAAGATTGATTAAAAATAGCACCCGATTATCAATAAAATACAAACTAGAAAATAAAACAAATGGAATAAATCTTATGAGCTCATTCTCAGTAGCGTTTGTTAAAACATCATGGCATTTTCATATTTTTATGTCTACATTTTGAAACCAAATTGTCTCATTAATTTTTACTCAATCAGTCATTACTCCAATATCAGTTATAGAAAGCGATAAAGGCGATATAAACATAAATATTACAAAACACCAACCTGAATTCTTATCAGTTCACTTTTGAGATAAAAATTTACTAATTACTGTGCACTGATTTTGAAATGAATTATTTAATTGTCAAAACTATTTTGCCTTTATTTGAGGGCAGGTCGCATTCTTTAGTTTTGTTTTTAATATATATAGATAAATTTGTTTGTACTTCACATAAATAACTGTTAGTCAGAGTTGTTGAAAGTAAAATGCCGTAGTTGGAAAGGGAACGTATAAGTATGCCATTCCGTTCGTAGTTTCTACAAAATTCATAAAGTATGTATATATTCTTCATCATTTTACATGGGGTAGTGAATTTGTAAGCGAGTTGATATCAGTTTTGCCACGCCTGAAAATGAGACACAGAAAATTAATGACTACCATTCTCTCAGCCGCGGTTTTGAAAATGGTGTCATTAAAATTTGCAACATCGGTCCGTAAATAGTGCAGATATGTTCAAAAAAGAAGCCTTTATTTTTTGTTATGTTTTACAGATGTTCCTTTTTTTACCCTTCACCAAAGGTGGAAAACAATTCGTTATTTAATTTCTACAATATCCGTTTCCGATCCCATTAAGATTATATACTCTGAGTGCTTATGCATAGTGAAGAATATTGAGCGAAGTCCGTCTATCCATCTCTAATAGTGTTGACATCAACTTTCCTAAGACACTAGATGAGCTAGAGAAAATTTAAATACACCAATCGATCAGACATAGTTTCGAAAATTTTGCTATTGAAATCAACAAGATCGATCCATGTGGTTCGAGGCAGTGGACGAAACATCACCCCTGTAGTTTGAGAAAGATAACACAAGCTTCCTGCTAAGCTCCTTTTTAATTGAACATGGTATTTTATATGAGTAGGTCGTATTCACCCGGCGGTGATTTAACTGATCGAATCGAATAGTGATTTTTAGTTACCGCACATTTTAGTTTAAAGTTCAAAAATAAACTCGTTTAATTTTTAGTTCAAAAGCTCTTTTAGTTCAAATGTTCCTTCCAAGTTTTTATTTTTTCAAATATGAGGGAAAACTTTATTTTTTAGTAACAACAGCTGTCAGCGAAGTCTATATATTTGTTTTATAATTTTCATTTATTTCAAGAATCAAGGCAAATGGTAAATAATTGTCGTCCTAAATTATGTTCTATTGGTTTCAATAAAAGTTACGGAAACTGTAAAAGAACGAATCAAAAAAAAAAACATTTTAGTTCGAACACAAAGCGTAGTTCAAAACTGAACTAGAAGGACGTATTAAATTGAACTAGTTCATTTAGTATAAATAATGGAAATGTTCAAATAAACTTTTTCGTTTATAAACTGCCCAAGCCTACTGTTATTTTATCTCCATTTTATGATTAGAAAGTATAATGAATCTTGATTTCTAAGTAGCCCTAAAATATTAAAGCATTTAAACTTTAAATACTATTATAAAAATTTTTTAGCCATTTAATTTAAATACGTTTTGAAGTCGTTATTCTAAAAAGATATTACTTTTATTCTTGAAATTCTATTTTCTTTTCCATTAAATAGTTGTAATACCCTGTATAACTTAAGCATCATTAACCATTATTTGCACTTGCACGAGACTTTGAAATTGATATTTGCATACTTATTAAAAACTGGATGTTGTGTATAAATAATTCAATTCGTAATCCAAAGCTGAGAAATGTATGAGTAAGTATGTGTGTGTATGAGAGCAAGTATTTAAAAATAATTCAAAAAATTACAAATAATCTCTGTTCTTATGAGCTCTTTTAAAAGCAAGAGAAACAATGAAAAGAGCAGCAACAGTTATTTTTTTTTTTTTTTTAATTTTCTCTATAATTAAGTTGAGTACAAATTTCAAGAGTACAAATGATTGGAAATTTATTAATAAAAATATACAATATGTAACAACAGTTTTCGTAATTCATTGTGGGATTATTGGTTTTTTTATTTTTTTGTAAAATCATAAGCATAAATATTTTCGCTAATTTTTACTTTTCTGGTTGTAGTTCAAATATCATTCATTAAATCACATTTTATAAAAGAAGTACTAAAGCAAAATGCAATTGTAAATTGTAGAGAACACAAAGAAACAGACCAAAAATTTATTTAAAAACAATTATGTTTTCTTTTACTTTCTATTGCAAACTTACAATTTTAGATTTAAAACGAAGTTATTTATAACATAAGTTAATCAAAGTATATTTACTTTTCTAAAATCTATAGAAGTAGTTAAACTTATAAAACAATCTTAATTCGAATACCCAAAGGTTGTCGCAAAAGTGAATTCTTTATTGTCATTTTGTAGTTTGGCTACCATTTTAGAAGAAATAAAAAATCGTTCCGTTTAGCTGTTACGAAAACTAGTTATTTGACAGTAAGTGAAAAGATCATCTCTCAGACTGACTGCTTTGTGGCATATTCCTAATTAACTAATTCTTCCCCAGTGTTACAACAACTCAAAACGGCTTTAGGCGGGCGGTTGAAATACGGATATAAAAGTACAAAACAGTTGGCTCCATTTGAAAACGTTATTATGTATTAACAATTCGACATTTTGGTTGCTACGCCTTGTGTTTAAACTAAACTAAAAACGTGAGCTTATGGAATGACGTAATTTTTAAAATAAAATTAAAAACATTTTTCATTGATCACTTCGAAATTGTTACTGTCGTAATAACCACTGCTTAAGACTTCATCTCTAAATTATAATTTGCGTTTCTTACCTTTTAAACGCCCAGACTAAATAAAAACATAATCCCCTGAGTGATAGTCCCTCCTTTATACAGGCAAATTCAGTTGGAAAGCTGGAGTGGTTTATGCAGACATTTAATGTCAATTTTCAACATTGAAAGAAACAAAAAAGATTTATTCAGGTAGATTATTTCACACATGAACTGTACGGCTTATCGACCTGTACCGGTGTGCTCTAACATAAAAAGAACCCAAATTTAATAAAATTACTTTTTGTTGTAGCAGCGATACGTTAATAGTTTACACACTACCCCCGAGTTTATTTGTTTTCAGTTTAAAGTTTAATTAAATTACTAATTTACTTAATTTTATATTAAATTCAAAAATAAATGCACAGCTCTTTAATTAAATAATTAATTGTCTTAATTAAATATTTAATTAAAAAGCAAGAAAAAATAATCTAATTAAATAAATAGTTAAATCAATTAAAAAATTAGTTGAATTATTAGCTAAAAACAAACAAAACTTTAATAGGCGCAACAACTTTTATCTGCGTACAATGTCACCAGTGCTGCACCAGCACTCACACAGGAGTTAAAGTCTATCCCTGGTAGGATTAAGTTGGTATGGAGACAAGATTGGTCAAAGTTTTTATTTTTTAGAATTTCAGTTAAACCCCAATTATATTTCTGCATGAATGTTGGAACCAATCCCGAGAACTACCTGAAATTTGCTTAATTATTTTTAGAGAAAATCTAATCAAATTAATTTAAATATGTAAAATTTTTCTTCATACGAGTATAAAAATCAAAATAGCCGGTTCTTCAGATTTATTCTTAAGGTTAATATGAAAATTGGAACTCTTAATGCGAGAGGAGAATATGTTAAATGTAAATCGCATTTCAAACGTCGCACTGTTTAAAAATAAATTAATTTCAGATAAGTGCATTTATTTAGTACATCTCTCTAGAATTCATTACCTTTGCATGTACTAATATGAAAACTTATGACAGGCACTGTCAATATGTTAGTTACAACAATGTTAAATGCTGCAGTAGCATTTAATTGTTGATAATAAAAAAATAACTAAATCGATGAAAGCATAATAAATATATTTATTAACTTTTAAGTGCTATCCAACAATTTAAAGTCAACGACTTTTATATTAATAAAATGCAGATAAAATACAGAACTATTGCATTTATTATCAGTAAAAAATAAACAAATCTTAAATAAATATATATGTGTATATTTATTAAAAAAGATGAGTTACTTTACTAGATAAACAACTAACTTTGTAAGGAAAATTAAATACAATTTTTAAAAGCTTGAAGAGTAGAAAATATTTAAAGCCAAATTCTGTAGTTATAGCACAATAAAAAAAAGAAAGAGAATTTTTGTTTTTGTAAATTTAAAAACTTTAAAAAATTGTATCAATAGGATTTATTAAATTTGCTTCAATATATTATTATACTTAGCCTTAACCGTTGACTGTGGCATAAATATAACTTAATGCTGGTGTATGCTGAGCCGAAGCCCCTAGAATAATAAAAAAACTCCTTTTTTAACGATTTATCTACATAATGATTTAAGTTATTGAAATAAAATTTCCATTTTTTTTTTTATTTTAATCATTAAGAGTTGTGATGAAAAATGATAATTTTAGAAATGTTCACTCTTAAAGGGTGTAATGAATTTCAAGTGCCATCAAAATAAAAACGAAACATAGCCAATGTTTGAAAGAAGAAGAATATAAATTTTTTTAAACGAAAATGATTTCAAAAATTATCGTATTTAAATCCATCGATTTCTATTACATAGCTCTATATTTTTGAACTGTTTCGGATTTATTTTAAGAGCAACGCCAGCAGCTTTTATGTGCTAAATTTATTTGCTATGTTTTTTGTCTTTGATATTTGTTCAAGTGTAGCAGAATTCAGTGTCATGCAAAATGTTACAATTTTAATAGACTAAAGCTTTGCAATAGTTATTTAAAACAAATGGCAAATTCCACAAAAAAATAGTATTCAAGCAGCTGTTTTCATTATTTTTTTTCCAGCTTGATTTAGGGATTCTTCAACTTTCTTATGCCTACCGCTGTTGCGTGACACCTCCTCAGCCCGAAATCTATTTCTGTAATTTCAATGCCATTAAGGTGACAACTGCGTCTCTATGAAGACTTCCCTCAATTTTTTTACTTCATTTTTATACCCTTTACGACAAAAAGTGGCAAAAGGGTATATCTAAGTTTGTCATTCCGTGTGTAATTTCTACAATATCCACTTCCGACCCCATAAAGTATTTAGTGACTTCTTACGCATAGCGAGTCAATATAGCGATGTCCGTCCGAGGCAAACTTGATTTAACAAAAAAAAAAAAAAATATGTCAATCGACGAGAAAGAGGTGCTATTGGAAATCAGCATGATCGGTCCATGTACTTTGAGGCAGCAGGCAAAACACCACCCCTACCTCTAATTGTTTCATGTCATTTGAAACAATAAAGTAACTCCAATCAAAAAAATATATATGTGGGCCGATATAAAATTAAAAAATAAGAAAAAAAACATTAAGTAAAAAAATTGGCGGTCGCCCATATTTTCCGAGTTACGGGGCTTTGAAATTTCCAAATTTTAAAAATATCAATATGGATATCATTTTAAAGTTTTTGAAGAGATCTTTAAGGAAATACTAAAATCTTTAAAAATGCTTAACCCATTAAGAGCCGATGTAATTTTTGTGTAAAATTATATATGCAGTACCATTATTTTTTTTTTTATTTTTTAATTCTCTATCACCCTAATATTTGATTTTTTGATTGAAGTTACTTCATTAAACTAGGTTTACATATATGGTGCAGGGTATATAATATTTGGCATAGCCGACTATAGCACTCTTACTTGTTTTATTTGTTGTTGTAACTTCATGTAACTACAAGGGTTCGAGGGGTAGAAGAAAGATACGGACGAGCAGGGACTGTACCTTTTTGATGCGGAGTCATATAAAAATGGACATAAATTTTAAGAAATTACTAAAATCAAACAGAAAACTCAAACGGAAAAAACTTAATTAGAAAATAAATATTATTTGTACATATGTATCTCTTAGGTTCTTCAAAAAAATTTATAGGTGGCAAAAAGGACAATCTAAAAGTCTTTTTAAAATAGTACACAAAAAAAAATTCGACAAATCCTCAAAATCTACAAAAAAGCATTCAAATTAAAAATTATTACAAGCATAAGATACAAAAAAAAAAAATAAAGTGGGAAAAATATATTTTTTCATTTTTTTTTTCCTACACGTAAAAACTTTAAAAAGAAAAATAGAATAAAGACAATATAAAGCACTTAAATTCACATGAATAAATATTTTTGTTAACAAATTTATTAAGTTTATAATAAGTTGTAAGGGTTTATAAAATTCGGCATAGTCGAATGCACCCTTGTAATTTATTGAATACAAAAAATATAAAGTTTTAGATTATTAAAACAATAATTTGATTAAACGAAATTTTTAATCTTTGGCATAAAATTATTAAAAAAAAAACTTAAATTAACTTAATTAATGTACAATATTAACTTATTTAACACAGTTGAGTTTATGTTATGTTTTTTTACAATTAAATATAATAAAATTGTTAGATTTGCCAACATTAAAAAAGTCTTTTAATCGTTTATTTATTTATTTAAAATTACAACTTTGCTTTCGCCATATTTCTGCAGATAGTTTTAGGCCGAAGTTATTGCAAAACGGAATTCGGAATTATTATATAAAAATGCTCGTTAATGTATAAAAAATGTTTTGATTTTAAAGTATTGCCCATCAGTCTTAAGCGTTACTATATTCTTCCTTTCTATTTAAATAATTTTAATGGCACGTTAAGAAAATTTTTTTAATATGACCCCATCACCGATCCTAATAAGAAGAGGTCCCGGGAGTACATTATTATAATTCTATATCATAGATAACATTAAAAACTCTAGCTCACTCAGTGTGAAGTAATATGGCTTAAATATTTTATTGTGAGAAAATTCCTACTTTTGTTACACAATAAGTAACAGGTGCGCTAGAAGGTCATTCAAGTCATATTGTCACAATTTGACCATAAGATAACAATGCGAAATCTTTTAATTTATAATAATATAAAGAAAGGAAGGAGGGCAGCATATTGTGCGTAACCTTAGCTGACTTACAAGTTGAAATGAAGAAAGTTACGTTAAAATCTAAAACAATCTTCATGATCATTAGCAGAGACTTCACACTCCCTTAAATTAAAAACTTTTAGGTCATAATTTGACAAATAATGCAGTACATCGCTCTTCATTGAGCGGGCAACTAATTGTCGAATCTTCTTTGAAAAGGCTACAGCAATTTTCGAAAGTATCCACTTACAGTGGATTTTCGAAAAATTTATTTAAAAATATATTTTAAGAATTCTAAACATATTGAAATTGAAGAAGCCAGCCACGAAGGTCAATTTAACGATAAAAATTTAAGTTTTGTGATTATGCAACCCATTTAGGCAACACTGAAGGTCACTTTGGTGAAACCAAGTTAGCTCAAAAAAAAAAAAAATAAAGCGAAAAATAAGGATGCCAATTTATTTAAGACCAAGCGGCATAGAATAGATATTCTTAAAAATCTGCTCGCTTCTGTGTTTCATAAGTTATTTAAATCGACTTAAAATTTCACGCCGATTTCTGTAGAACTAATTTGCTCTTAATAAACAAGGCAATCTTAATCGATAAATAGCTGCCTTAAAAGAAGATACGCAGAAAAATAACTTTTTAGTCTTACAGCTGTTGATATGCAAATTATTAAAAAAGAGCGCAATCAGTCTTACAAGGAAGTAAAAAAAAATTGAATAATTATTAAAACGTTTTTGTTTTATTTTATAGATACTGAACTGTACCGTACCATAACTTAATATACTGTACTGTAGTACTGTATCTAATCGTACTGTACTGTAGTATTGTATTGTACTGTACTGTGATAATGTGCATTACTGTACTGTAGTACTGTATCGAATCGTACTGCACTGTAGTATTTTATTGTACTGTACTGTGATAATGTGAATTACTGTACTGTAGAGTATCGTACTTCACTGTACCGTACTATACCGTTCTGCACTCTACCATTATATTTCGCACTGTACCGTACTATACAGTACTGTAGTACTTTACTGTATCGTACTGTACTGTATTGTACTGTAGTAATGTGCGTTACTGTACTGTAGAATACCGTACTGTACTACATACAAGGTACGTACTCTCATAGCCCTACAGAATTAATTTTCCGCGAAGTAAAATAATTACTGTACCAGGAAGAATACCATAAATGATACAAAGCCTTTTTATTGCACTTCTTTTTACATATCTTCCTTTTTTCTATCCCTTTCCAAAGAAAAGAAATCATGTGTGAGTTTACTTCTCTTCAATAAATTAAAACAAAAAAAAAACACTTAAGTAAGGGATTCAACTTTTCCTAAAATGGCGTAAAGTTATAAAAACGAACATTTACTTTTCGTATTCCTTGTGATTACTCCGAATGCTTGATTGACTTAAGGCGTTAAAACTAATGAGTCTATTCTTACAATAATTTACAGCCAAAGAGAAGACCCGGGAAGCAAAGTTGTGTAATAAAAATAATAATAATAATATTTATATTAGAAAATAAATAAAATATTGCGACTTTTTAATTTCAGTACTTTTGTTTGCATAAAATTAATATAAAAAAATTAAGTAACTTAACAATTAACCTTAATTATAATATAATACTTAAGATTTGTAATCAATCCCAAATCCACCTAAATTTTTTTAAAATAATATATTTAGTCCAAATAAAATTTTACTTTTATAAGAGGTGTATTGAAGCCAGAACTATTAAAACCATTGTCAGTTTTATGTCTAACTAAAAATGGCGTAGATTCATTACCTTCCAAACGTCTCAATAAACGATCTTGATCGCTCTCTTTGGGCGTTGTGGGTATCTCTCGTTTCGGCGAATGAATACCAGCTAAATTCATCTTTGTCGAAATGCGATTCAATTTTGTTGGCTGATGATCTTGGAATATTTGTGAATTGGCAAAAACAGCCAGGATTTCAGGCCCCAACATGGGTACATTGGTTTGTGTTTCACGCCTATAAACCTCTTCATCAATTCTGCCATTACTGTGTTAATGAATTATATAAATATATAATTTTTAAGAAATTGAATTGTTAAAAAAAAAAATAACTCATGAAAATAAAATAAAAGAGATTAATTTATGAAGTGCGTTTTTTGTTAAGTAATCATGATGATGTTAATAAAATTTATTAATATTATTTTTAAGTCATACATGTTTATTTTAACAATTAGTACCTGAATAGCGCTGATGAATGGCCTCTCCTTAATGGTTGATCGACAATTATTTGAGGTACAGTTAAATTGTTATTATCTGTCGGCTGTATGCGTCCCAAGACGTTGCCATTTTTTTGTGTAGCAATATAATCTTCATCTTCATCCGGATTGTAATTGGCTGTAATTAAAGAATATAATTTATATTTAAATTAAATTATGATTCAGTCATTTGTTTATCGAATCATTAAAAATTTACTTATGAATTATTTTGCTGTAGAAAAACTGAAAACTGCTTAACATTTTTATTAAGACCTTCGCATATCATTTACGCTTCAAAATAATATGGCCTGTTAACTTAAATACGATAAATTTGTACTGATTGTGCTTTATCTAAAATTTGTATGACTAAGAAAACTGTTGGACAACTAAAATTCTTTTACTTAAGCAACATTCGCAAAAGTTTTCTTAACATTTCTTAAAGCACTAGGCGCTTTGGGTTGCACAGACCTGAATCGGTAACATAAGGTTTTCGGAAAGCAACATTGTGGTTTGGACTCGAATTGGCGCAATACGAGTTTTAACACTCTTCAACAAAAAAATGGTGTTGTCAAACATGATCCTGAAACCTGATACTCGAGGTATTACCATGCGTTCCGAGGGCACTGGCGGTTGTATGGTTAAGGGTGTTTTTCATAGACATATAAAACTTTGAAATGGAATAAAACAAAGATGAATTTTTTGAATTGACATGAAATTTTGACATTATAATATAAATATGACATCTGCCGTACGACCATTAATGCTGGCTCGGACGTAGTCTTATGTTGAACTCCAATTTTCGATGACTTGTTGAAAAATTTGTGGAAATAACGCGGCGAGTGTTATCCTCGTTTTGAACTTATCGTCGTAGACTAGCGACCGCACATATCCCCACAGAAAATAGTATAGCAGCGTTAAATCGCACGATCTTAGATGTCAATTCACGGGTTTGAAACGTTAAACCAAACGTTACCAAACGTTTGGTTTTGGTTACACTCTACAGCAGCAATAACTTTTTCAGTACGCACTGTACGATATCTCTATAGATGCGTATTATCATTTAGAGTAAACGTGGTGAGAAAATTATATCTATAGTTAATCAAAAAAATTGCTTTGATAGACGATTATATTGACCATAAAATGAACGTAGTGCGCGAAACCTTTTTAGAACAAAACCATGATTTTTAAAATAAATTTACAGAATTTTAAACGTTCTTTAGGCTTTAGTATATTTATATTGAAATGCCAAAGCAAATTAAACATAAAGCACTTTAAACCTGGCAAGATGGCCGCCAACTAAAAAAGTGTTGCCAAGTTCTATACGTTTATAAAAAACACCATTTATTTACGTAGTCAGGTTGGGGCCAACAAAACCAAGTTCTTGCTTTAATCTGCGCTTTGATCTTTCACAAAATGATTTCTATAAAACAGAAAGCAGTCTGGTAACACGTTTTTCCAAAATATTTCTTAAAATATCTGGCTAAATAATATGTCTTTAAATGTGTTTTAGAAAACAATGCTACCAACATCTGCGCAAATTAAGATATTAAAATATTTTGCAATTATCAAAAATCCTTTTACGCAGAGAAGTAAATTAAGAATAAATTGTTATTGTACTTTAAATTAATTTTAAGTTGATCTATTTTTGATAAGCCTATACGAAAAATTTTCATAAGTTTATCACGAAATAAAAGTTATTTTTAAATAACTTAAAATTAAAAAATAAAGTATTTTTAGATTGTCAGTATTCGTTAAAAATTAACACATTATTATTTTTTGGGCAAAATTAGATACATAAAATTTAAAAAGAGTTGCAAGAGTTTTGTGCACAATGATTAGCAATATTTTTCTATGCACATATCTAATGACCTGTTCCAATTTTCTTTATTTTTTGAGCAACTGCAAAAGCCACATTGTTTAGGAAATTAAAGTAACTTCACAATTTGAAAAATTTAGTTTTCATTGTTTCCTAGCTCTCTGCGTTAATTATAAAATTTACATGTTAAGTGCCATACGAGTTATTTCAATTTCACCTAATGATTTGATTTATCATAGCAGAAGTGTCATAACTATTGTTTTATAACCGTAAGTCTGTAATTCGATTTACTTAAGTTACGCGCATGAAGATTAAAGGCACTACATGTAAGAAAGCAACTATGGTCATTTAACAAAGGATTAAATTATGTAATAATTAAAAATAGAAAATGTAATAATTAAATTATATCATATTGGTGTAATATCCTCCTGCGACAGCAATTAGAATTTTTTGATGGCGAAAAGAATAAATTTTCAATTAATCAGTAACAATATGCACATAACTCTTTTTAACACTTTTCTGATATCATGGTTTTAAAATAAAATTAACTGAAATAAAACAAACGATAACAAATGTATTTTTATACGAATACGATAACCCATCAACCAAACTCGAAAAGCAAGGCAAGTCAATTCCTAGGAGGTCGTGAATGCAAATTCATACATATTTTTTTACGAATATAAAAACGTTAACCCAACAACCAAGCGCAGCGAATTAATTACTAAGTGGTTGCGTTGGCCAATTCATTAAAATTCGGCGAAACCTTAAATGTTAAACACTCAATATAAAGAGTTAGACATTTAGTATTTCGGCGAAAATTATTGAAATTAATTCAGCTTAGATGAAAGCTTATTTATTATTATTTATTATTATTTAAAAATTATAACTATTGTGACTAATATAAGGCTGCTGTAGTCTAGGTGGTAAGCACGTTGACTACAAATCTGGCTGACCTGGGTTCAACCCTTGCGGCAGTCAAAAAATAAAAATGTTTTTTTCTGTTTAATGGTATAAATACATAAGCAGAATTAACACAAAAACATGCAGCCTCCTTCGTCGGTACTTCTTCATAGCATATTCGCCGGCGAAGTAAAATAATTAATAAAATGGCTATATCTATCTCCTTTCACCACCTGTCTTCTCTCTCATCTATCCCTTTCCTAAAGAATGTAGCACGGTTAAAAAACTAAGTAGGCATTAATGCCTGGAGTGCTACTTCTCTTTATAAAAAAAAAAAAAAAAACAGACACTCTTGCAGTTCTCTGATCTTAACACGCTTCTCCAAAAGCAGAATTAGTCTTTGCTTTCTATTCCGTGATGAATCAGCTGATTTAATTTTGTTTAGTTGAAAGTATTTCTGTGTAACAAGAAAATTCTACGTTGACATTTTAAGTTAATTTTTTTCATTTTCAATTTATTTATTATTATTTACAAAATATAATTATTGTGACTAACATAATGTAAAAAGAAGTACTAGCTACTGTTACTGCTACTGCTTTCAACTCCGAAATTATAATAGAGCTAAATTAGGTGTTGTAAATTATTAGCTGTTATGAATTTTCAGATTAATTTTATATTTTTATCCCAGGTATCTTTTAGGATATTAGTAGGTCGATTTAATCTGAATATGTGTTGTCTGAATGAGCTGTACTTTGGACACGCATTTAAAAAATGCTTAACGTTTAGTTGTGTGTTGCACAGTGTACATATTGGAGTTGGTAATTTTTCCAGTATATGCGTGTGGAGAAGTTTCAGTGGCCAATTCTTAGTCGGACTATGGTTGCCGTTACATTTCTTAAACAGTATTTTGAGTAGTTTTGTTTCTTGCTTCAGAATTGAAGGTCTTATAGTTGCGTTGATAGTCAGACCATTTTATAAATAAATAAATGTTTTATTTTAGGCATTCTTTCTAATTTCACAATTAAAAAAATGTTTAAGAACAAACAAGGTGACACTTGTTTTTTTTTTCGTTGAGAAAGCTTTTATTTAAAGGCTTATAATTCGAGAAACATATTTAGTCATTATTAATTATGAGATTAAACTTGTATGTTTGCTGGGATAGTTTTATCAATATATACGCAGCAGAAATTTTGGAGTTACCGCAATCGTTAAGAAAAAGTGTTATATTTTTCTTGTTAAGAAATCTAAAATGTACAACAACAATTTTGTTCGATTTTCCAAAATTTAAAAAAATAACAAAAAAATGTTTTTTATTTGTACAAAACAACAATCTAACTGGTATAAATATTAGTGCTGCATAAGCATTGGGTAGCGGGTAGCAAGCACCGAGTAATTATACTTGTTTTGGATACTCAATACTGAAAAGTAGATACTCGATATCATTTGGAACAGTGAAGTAACTCCAATCGAAAAACAAATAACTAGATACATAGAGATATTAAAAATAAGAAAAAAAACATCAAGTGAAAAAATTGGCGCTCGCCCATATTTTCCGAGTTATGGGTCTCTGAACTTTTCATATTTTTTAAGATATTAATATGGGTATTATTTAAAAGCGTTTAAAGATATCTTTAAGAATATACTTAAATTTTTTAAATATGCTTAACCCATTGAGAGCCGATGACATATTTATGTACAATTAAATATAATACTTAATTTTTTTTTCTCTTTTTTAATTCTCTATCACCCCAATATTTATATTCTTGTTTGGAGTAATTTCTCTGTACCAGATTTGCATATATGTTGAAGGGTCTATAAGATTAGGCATTGGCGAAAATAGCACTTTTACTTGTTTTATCTTAATTTTATTTGATTTATTGCTCAAAACAGTTCTGCTGGCAACATCATTCTACAATTTCACATTATAAATGCTAAAAGTTTCTAGTAATACTGAGTACCAGTGTTGCCAAAATTATTGAACCAATTCCCCCTAGTTAATACTTTAAAAAACGCTAGAAACCGCTAAGTAGTCGAAAAAAACGCTGACATTAACCGCTAAAAAATTTTATGAACAATTTATTCTTAATCCTTTCACTACAAAAAATGGTAAAAGGGTATAAACTAGAGAAAATTTAATACGCCATTCGAACAAATTTATTGTAGTTTAAAAAACGCTAAAAACCCGTCAACTAAAAATTTTACCTGCTGAAAAAACCCTTAGCGGTTTTTTTTCTAACTTCCCGCTTCTAAAAAACACCTGTTCTAGCGGGAAAACCACTATGTTGGCAACACTGCTGAGTACCTAAATAAAAGTATTAAATAGTATCGAGTAACGAAAAATTTCCATTTTTGCCAGAAAGTATGCCTTCAAATGGATAACGTACAATAAAACGAGGTGAACAGAAAAAAAGTGCAGGAGATAAAACGATAGGTAAAAATTGTTGTAAACTTAAAAAATAATCAATAACTCCCCCATCAATATTTCGAATATGAAGTTTTGTTTCTATTTACACCGTTCTACCATACGTCTTGGTAAATTCATATCTGGTAAAGCCTTATGTATATTTATACAAAGACATCGGTATGTAAGATTGTAGAAAAGTTTTCGTTTTTGTATGCTTTCAAGAGAAAAGCATCAACTTGGCAACACTAACCCAAGAGAATTTGAGTTTTAATGAAGATATCGCACACCTAAGTAGTTCAAAAGTGACACAACTCAAAATTTAATTAAATTGTTCATTATCTAGTGTATAAATATTAAATAAATAAAAAGAATTTTTTATATCATAATTGGTATGGATTTTCTACTAAATAGTCCAAAGTTTTTGTTTTTAACCATTTTTATTCAGGACAAAAACAGTTTTCTTGTCGATTTCTGAAAAGTTAACATTTTGAGTTGTGTCACTTTTGAACTAGGTGTGCGATATACATACTTTTTTTCACTTTTTTATCTTTATAATATTTCTAGCAACTCTTAGGAGATAAATATGATAAAATGATAAAGGTTGTTATGCTTTGAATACCTAAATTAAACTAAATGGGCGTTAAAGCAATATTTCGTACGGCAAACAATCGTGTTTATAATAATGGTCATGCAGTTTTAAGCGTTTAAGTATTAAATGTTTATCTCCTTTTATATTTGAAAACTTATAATATTTCTTATCATTTAGTTTTAGCAGTTAAAACGTAATTTTAATTAAGAGCGAAAATAACAATTTAATTTGGAGCAATTAATCTTAAGTACGAATTCATAATTTTTGTTGTTAGTCAGATTCTCACACCAAAAATATTTTCTCAGAAAACTGCCCTTTATCTAAAAATCGCAGTACAAATGCCTTAATTATTGCCGACGTATGTTAGCAAATTTAACATTGTTTAGTTGATCTATGCTGAGCTTTTACAGAACCAACTCGTTACTTTTAGCTACAAAGTCAAAAGACTAATAATAATACTTTTTGCAGAGTATAAGAAAATTTTAATTAATTTAAAAATAATTGAAAAACATTTTATTAAATAGCTAATTTTTATTAAAAATCTCCAATTTTAATATAAATTGCTTTAGTGTGTTGAGACCAGAGGATCAGTAGGCAGAGGTTATGTTGCAGGATCGAAGTGTTTTTCCTTTCTTTTTTATAAGGGGTACTAATGAATGCAAAAGATCATTCTAAAGAATTGATTACTCCGATAGAACGATATGTATGCAGATAACTACTTTTTTAAGTTCTGCTTTCGAGCAACTCGTTATTGCCCTTCGCCACTTAGCGATGCTCAATTACCAGCATTTACCTTGAGTCATAATAATATCGGGCTGTTGACTGATAATTTAAGACCTTTCTACGTTCACTTCATTTCTTCTATGAGCTATAATATTGCATTAGGCGAAAATGCTCTTAGCTTCTACCCTTGAAGACATTTTTGTTTTAGAAACAGAGGCTTCTTGACGTTAATGCTGCTTGGATATAAAGTAACACTAGTCGTATGGATTTGCAAGCGCCTAAAACTATGCAATAAAGTCATTCAAAGTGTAGTCTGCAGAGATTACGATCCTTGTATTGGTTATTGGTAAGATTCTTCGGGGAGTAAATTGGTGGCATATGCTATCTTTTATTTCATAGACAAAACATCTTTTAATACTATCGTTATATTTTTTACATGCAGTTGGCGATTTCTGATTTTAAAAATACAACGATTTTGAAAAGGCTCTTTAGATTTTATATTACGCGGAGTGATAGTAAACATTAGTATATTTATTAATTTCTAAGACAACAATTACAAAAAAAAAAACATTCTCACAAAAAACAATATAATTTATTATTTGCTACCTTAAACGCTACAACTGATAAGAGTCACTATTGATTTGAATTGATTTTTACGACCGTGTAATAAAAGTACACTGTTTCAGTTTGTAATTCCCCAAAGCTTAAAGAAGGTTTCTTTGTGACAAATGTGATACACATTTTAAAATTATAAGTCATGACATGTATATTAATGATACAGAAAACACTTTATAGTTTTTTTTAATACTTTTGCATGAGCTTGATTTGAAATTTTAAGTTTGTTTATGTACATGGAATATATTTATAGACTTAATAAATTGCGTCACTTTAAAATAACCAAAAGATGCTTTAAAATGTAAATGTCGTTTTTTTATTTAAATATCTTTTAGGACTTATTACGAATTTACATCATGTACTACTGACAACTATTTTCTTACCCTGAACAATGACGGTATCAGGTGTACGCTCTTACATATCACAACTGTTCTTCTGTTTCTCTTTCTCTCTCTTTAAAATCTTCTTTTCAAAATAGATCATTTATGATTAGTTTTGCTTACATTTTCAATATTAATGTTTTTTTACGTTACGTTACGTTGGCTTAGAAACGTGAATAGCATTGAATATTAAAAATTCTTATAATAAAAAATATATAATAACAAATTAATTAAATAAAATTGAGTTTTGCTTCAGTTCATTTTTATTTTAATTTCTAAGAATGTTTAAAAAAGAAAAATTGTTTATGAAGAAAGCAGGAAAAGTTAGGCAACAGCAGAATGTGTTGCTGCATTTTGTAAATCGCTACATCCATCGTTAGCATTCTTCGTATCAATCTACCTTAAGTTGTATACATTGTAAACATCATCTATTTAACCAACTAACTTTTTAAGTAACAGTTTGAGGAATTTTCATAATCATTCAACATTAAATTGGTTAGACGAAGTTCACATACAACCAAGCTATTCTCATGGCAAATCGTCGAAGCATAGCCAAGAATGCAATTTGTATTCACACCATTGCAGATCCTGTTCGACTATCAAACTAATTGTTATTAAATAGCATCAATGCGGTCTGTGCCTTACATTCGTGGCCTTACCGATAGTTAGCGGAAAGCTACAGCAAATATAGATGGGGACATTCGTATTTATCTAGATAAATGATAATAAATAATCAGCAGACTACCGTCCCTTTCTCTCTTACAATACTACGCATTTGTTCGAAAACGCGCTTTAGCCTTTTAAAAGAGTAGGGAAAATTTACAAAGCTTCTCTGTTGCACTTTACAAAAAAGTGTATTATAAAAAACTACTTTTTATGGGATGTACCCGCCCCACCCATGTCCTATTATGCCAAGCTTTACCACGAAAAAAAATTTTCGTTCCGTAGTCTTGTCGTATGTTTGTTTTAAACAGATATGATTATCTAAATCATCTTCTTAAAGGTACACAATTTTACCCATATTTTCCTCTATAAAGCTTTTTTCTGTTCATGTCCTTAATAACAAGATATCAGCAAAATTTGGGAAGATCTAAGGAGTTTTGTACCAAATTAAAAAAAGGTTTTGAAAAAAATGCATTTTTCTTCATTTAAATATATATTGTTACGTTTTTCCCTTTTAGTAGAAGCGTACGGATTCTTTTGATTGCAAATACCACTGTGGCTCATTATAAATGCTGTATTCTTTACTTTGTGCCTTTATCTATTATTATTACAAACGCAGACATTCACGCTACACTACTGTTTTACTCCGGCGATACATTAACTGCTTGATGCCTTGCTTAGTAACATTAACCTTCCACAGGCTACGCCACTACGCGACAGTCATCTCCTTTATCTACAAACCACACGCACGTCTGCAATACACTGTTGTTATGCTCTTACGATCTTCTGTTTTACAGCAAGCACCTCTACCAACGTAGGCATTGAGGTTGCTCAGCTTTTGTTAGTGGAATTAACTTTATTCACCACTCCCATACTGTTAACAGCAACAGGGGTTGCCAGATCTTACTTTCGTAAAAATATATATAAAATGTAAATATAATATAATTATATAAAAGTATTATTAATGGGTGGTGTGTTTAAAAATGTCAATTAATTTTTTCATTTTCAGAGCCCAATTTTTTTACAAATAAAGATTTAATACGTTTACACAACTGGAACAAAAAAAATCTCTATGAAAAAAAAAAAATGATCGCCAAACAAGTACGCGCGGGCTCACGTACATGATTCAACCACTTTTAACAAAGAGAGCAAAATACATCACACACTAGCTCTTAACAAATAAGGTATTTTTCAAAGACTAAAGTACACATTGAATATTTTGAAAAATCGTAAGATAAATATTTGTTAGTATTAGTTGATGTTTTTTAACGCTAATAATCGTAAACAATTATTTAATAACTCAATTATTAACAATTAAGTCTTATAAATTATTATAATTTTAATGAATTAAAATTTGATGCAGACTGTCTGAACAGCGAACTTTGATAAAGAATAACAATAACAAATAAAACTCTGCTTAAAGTCCCTATATTCACATTTATATAAAAATATGAATACAAGTACAAAAGAAACAACGGAAGCAAGATATTAGATATTTCTATCCAGACGTTTTAACACGCCTATAAGTCCGAAATCGTAGTTACAAGCAGTATGACAATATTCAGCAAATTGTCTATAAGAAAAATTGTGGATGCATATTAGTAAAATAAATATTCTTTAACAGATTCCAGCAAAAAATTAGACATTACATTAATAAGTACTTGCCATATAATGACTTACTTTTGTGATTGCCATATTTTGTTACTCGCTTACAAAACACATTACATTAGTTTCCAAAAAAGGAAGTAGTAATGGAACTATTCCTTTATGTTAAAAGAGACTACTATACTAATGGTACTCATTACTTCCTACAATAATTAATGTAATCGATTCTCAGTAATTGATTATAAAAGTCTCATGCCTTATTAAAATCATTAAGTTGGCAATCCAGTTAGGAAGTACTTCTGCCTAAAATGCTTAATTCCACACTCGATTACCTTTTCAAAAATTTTTTGCTGGGATTATACAACTTAACTATAAAGAAATCATAAATTAAAGACCAGTGCTCAGTTACGAAAATTTTTAACCTGCTACAACTCAATTAAATGATATCTGATACTCTCATTCTTCGTTTTCTAACTTCTCTTTATTGTTTTCTCGTTTCAATAACCAGTTTTTTTTTTTTAATTTCTATAAAAAAATTTATTATTATGGTTATTTATAAATATTAAAATACTCATTCATTATTAATATTAATTTATTCATATTGTTATGAAAGCACTGGAAAATTCTTATAAGTATTTTACGAGGCATTAAAAAATACCAAAAGATTTTAATAATGAAAACTTTTTGTTCAGTGCACTTTAAAGAATACGCTCAAATTTTGGTTTTTTGACGACTAAACAAAAGAGCATAAGAATATTAGCGGCTTTAGCTAGCACGGTTTACTATGGATAAACATCAATGAATTAAATTGACATTATATAAAATAATTGTTTGTATGTTTTATTCTGCAATAAATAGAACCCTAAAGTATATAAAATACAATTTCATAAATTTTAAAAGTATAAAAAGGTTGTTTGGCTGCTCATTACATAAAAAGAGCGCTAATGGTTCTCTGTTTTATTGAAGACGGTTGAGAGCAACCGTTATAAGGTACTCGTAATATCAAATGAAATAAATAAAAAGAGGCCTCATTAATAAAAGTAATTATCCTACTAAACGCTATTAGTGTCTAAAACTTTAGACTCTTAAGCGTCAATATGTTAAAATACTGAAAGTTCTCGCCCATGCATATTACAGCCCGCCCCAATATTTTTGTTTACATGAAAATATTGTTAGACACTTGCAAAAATGAAGCTTGTTATTTTAAAAATTTCTATTTAATACTAAGAACCTGTTAATTTGAATTTATTTTTACTGACGTTTAGAGCAAAGTGTTGAAATAATATTGTGATACCACTGGTTAGCACGATCGCACGGACTTATGAATTACCAAATTCTGTTCTAGTTTAGAATTAAATTTTAGTAAATAGTTTAAAAATGTTTAAAAGCACATATAAAGGTTTATTACTCTAACTATTTATGAAAGAAAAATCTACTGATAACAAGATTTGATAATGTTATTGTAACCAAAACAAATTGTGGCTCGTAAATCTTAATGATTACGGTTTCGTTTCAAAATGAATGATATTGTTTTAAGATACTTTCACAAATTTAAAATGACAATTTAGTTTTATCTCCTTTTGAAAAGTTTTAATACAACAAAGCTAAGAACTAATGTTTTAAAATAAATTTTTTAATGAAAACTAATGACTTAAGTTTATAGCATTGAGTCACTCTCTGTCAGTGTTAAATAAAAAAAAACAAATAAACTTGTTTACAACAATTTCTCCAGGAAAATCTAAGAACATTCTAAGCTAATAATAAATAAGTAAGAAACTTACCAATAGACTCGTCATAACAAAATTTTTCCTCAAAACAAGTCCAATAGAAATCTTCCCAACAACTGAAAAATTAAATTTTAAAAATTAAAATTGTTTCCTAAAAATTAATTTCACAAAAAACAACTTTATTGAAAACAAAAAAAAACTTGTTTTTACTCACTTTTGACAGCAGCGACACATGTTTTATGGCTGGAGTTAACAAAAAAAAAAATGTTGGCAGACCGACCAACCAACCGATAGTGGTGTTAAAACGCTTTATTTAAGCCGTTAGTTAAACAAATGTTTTATTATTAAAGTATTTCTTTTTATAGTTGTTTTATTAATTTGATTTATATCACCTGCTAATGCAATTATTAATTTATCTTTATTGGATTATTAATTAATTAATTTTCTTGTTAACAAAAACGAAAATCTGTGTTTAACGTTAAAGGTCTCGTTTAGCTCTAAAAGTGTCACAAAAATAAAACAACTCTAAACAACAATAACAAATTATTTTGAAATAAATCTCAGCATTTCTACAACAATGTATAGAGATTTTCTCGCTCCATTGAGAGAGTAACAGAAAATTCATTAAACCGATCTCGTTTGTAAAAACTTCTCAGGTCTTGTTTATTATGTTAACGTGACTTCCTAACGCTTATTTGATTCTTTACAATAACAAAAAAAAATCGTAATTATTACTGCACTTGAGTAGCAGACTTATTGACTGACTAAATGGCTGGATAAGCTGGCTTTCCATAATGAATCGTTAATTTTTTTGTGTTCGGACCAGCGTTGCCGCTTTGGTCCAATTGGACCAAACTTGGTAGTTTTTCGTTTTTAAAAAACAGTTTGGTAGTTTGGTTGGTTTGTTGCATTTTTTTAAATTTTTGGTAGATTTTCCTCCTGTAGCAAATTTTTAGCAATAGTAAATTTTTTACCTTAAAAATTCAGAACATAAAATAAAAAAATGTAACTTTGAATTAAATAAACAATAACCGTGAATAGTTTTACCACTGTTTTCAAAAACTGTTTTAGGTGTAATAAAAAACATCTCTGCTTTTTTTCATAAAGATGATTAAAGCTATAACCATCTCTGATTTAAGAAACGCGAACAATATTATGAAATTGAAATTAACAATATTTTTAAGTGAAGTCTTATTTACAAGTGTTTGTATTAAAAAAATTAACAGAAAAAATGGAAAAGTAAGTAAACTTTTTTAATTGTATATATGTACCTATTAATTACAAAAATATTTACTAATATTGCATGTAAAGAAACAGTCAAAAAAAATTTAGAACCGAATGGTTAAGAGAATTTGATTGGCTCCAGGAAAGGGATGGGTGTTCATTCTGCATTATATGCTCTAAAACTATTTTAAATCATAACATCCATCTTAAAAATCACCATAAGACAAATTTCCACCTCAACAATTACGGAAAAAAAAGTGAGTATAACAGAGTTTATGTGCAAGAAACGCATTTTTAAATTTTTGGTAGGCTGTGAACGATTTTGGTAGGATTTTTGAAAATTATTGGTAGGAAGTCAATTTCTTGTGTGGCAACGCTGGTTCGGACAGTTTTGAAAAGAGTAGCAAAATCAACACATTTGGTTATTTCATCAACAATTCCCATCGAAACAACAACAATATACACACTCACCTGTTCAAATATCGTCATTTTCAGAGAGAGAGAGAGAGAGGGAAAAATTATGGGACCACAAAAAAAAATTGAGCACAAAAAACAGAGTTTGTAAAGAAACGGAAGATAACGTTTATTGAGCCCTTTTCAATATTGGGTGTTAACAAAAACTGCCGAATTAAGTTAAAATTTTCAAACATTTGATTAATTTTTTTTCCGACTGAAGGCTGCCAGAAAGTTATTTATTTTTTAACGATTGTTTTATTGACACTTAAAAACAAATATAAAATTAAATTTGTTTTGAGGCCAATGGCATCTTTTTTAAAAATCACTTAAACACCAGTTTTATAACAAAACTAGAATATTAACATTAAATGTGTGTATGAAGTCATTACCACCGAGTTACAGAGGTGTTACGAGACGCCTGTAAACATGTCTTTCTGTGCATCTCTTTCTTGACATGTTATCGACTTCAATTTTGTTTTGATTTTTGTTTCTGGCGCAAGAATAAATTAAACGTTTTCATACAGGCAAAAATAAGGGTGAATTTTTTTTTTTAATAAGCTACATAGCACTTCAGGCATTAATAATATCTACTTCTGTCTGTAACCGTGCTACATTTTTTAGGTATTAACATATGAGTGTGTTTCTAATTCTATTTTTTAATTATCTAGAAAATTAGCATATAAATGACAAACAACATGTAAGTATGCAACACACAAAGTTAAAATTTATTTGTTTATTACAGTAAAAATTTTTGTTTTTAAATTTAAGGAGTTTAAGATGTGTAAAAGGGTGTTCACCAGAAGAAAAGCTCCACATTATTCCTTGTTCATAATAAAATAGCACTATATTTTTCTCTTTCTTAAGAAGGTGCAGAAAACCTGATTATATTGTTTTTTTATGTGCCAAGGGTCTCACCTCTGTGTGCAGCACACAGTATGCATACCGCATACGCTCATAGGCGCCTACGTATTTGTTAGTATTTTTTTTTATGGACAAAATCACATGTCATGAAAAGTCAAAACTCACGACAGATTTCGTGAAAACTTCAGATAAACCATCTACACGACCAACCGAACAAAAAAATTCAATCGAATTCGGTTTGACCATTCTTGCTTTTAATTAGAGTTCCCAGTTAAAGACTTAACCGAAATATTTTCATTGAACAAAAGTTTACACACCTCCCTGTAATGACTTACAACTAAATTGAGAGATGCGTTGTTGTTGTCATATTTTTATTATAAATTACAACTCAACTGAAATGTCAATCAGCTGTTCTAGTGCTTTTTGTTAAGTTGTTACCCGTATAATTATTTACAACTAATCTAAGTTTAATTGTAAGTGCTCTTAAAATGCCAAAACTACTTTTTTCAGTTGTTTGCTTAGTGTGTTGAATGCTTAGTGTATTAAGAAGAATGAAATCTTGACATCGGGAGAGATAAGCAGCAATACAAGTTAAGTGGTTTCCCTGTGAAAGCTTTTCTTAACAGTATTTAGACACGGCTAAAAAGAGAATGGATACTGGGGTCAATGTTATTTAAAAACTCTTAAAACTTGCATGCGTTTTCTACCAATTTAAGACTTTCCTAAATATTAAATCTCTTTTTGTCGTTTTGTAGTTCCTTAGACTTGAATAAATTTATGGATTTTTCATTAAATATTTCTTATCAATTAAGCTTTTCCTTAAACCAGGTTAAAGAAATTATTTTTATTATTTTTTTAATTCATAAAAATAATAAATTCCAACTATAGTGAAAACTGATATGGCAACACCGTATTTACTAAATATAAGAACTTGCTATAAAATACAACTTTGCTGCTCAAGTCAAATTTTCTATTGTGATGTTGATTCCCTAGAAATAAGTATATTTTTTTAAACGCAAGAGATTTATTTTGGAAATAAATCTATTTTAATTGAATATAATATAATAGTTAACTATTATAGAGAGGTATATTTCCAATGCGTTCTCGTTAAAATGAAAACGTACTGTTTCTGTTAGGCAAGTCGAGGCAACACAAAAAACAAAAAATTATCGTCTTTGCTGTGGAAAAAACTTTAGACGATTTGTTTTTACTTATATTAAAAATTCGACATAGTAACCTTTTAATAACGATCACTTAAAATTCAGTCAAGTAAAAACAATATATTTTGGTAAATTTTAATAAAAATAATATTTTTAAAATAAAAATTATATTAATTTTTTTAAGATATAAATTCAAATGAACAGCTCCCTTTATAAATAACAAAAAAGTAAAAGAAATGTAACCGAATTAAATCGATTCGCTCGACAAATATTTATTAAATTAATTTCCACTCAATTACATCAACTGGCAACCTAAAATTATGTAATACCCCTAATAGTTGCAAACGAATATCAACAGAGCTTGTATGTGGGCTATTTAGCATTGTTGTTAAAAGTTTTTCAATTATGTAGTTTAGTGGTACGAAGGCGGTTCTGAAACTACCCCCTAATTTTAAAGTTTTTTGTTAGCAATTATTAATAATTACATTCAAATACAAAACAATTTATAATGTTATGTGCTGGCAATAAGTTATTTAGCTTTAACGTTCCCCAAGGAAATGCCTCGTAAATTACATGAGGCCTGTTTATCATCAATTATAATGGTTAAATATATTTATGAGAATATAAAGAGAGGAAATGCTTTATTATTAATTGGATAGAAAGAAAACAGAAGAGATAAGTGACGATGAAGACTGATTGCTAGAAAAATTCAATACGAATGCATGAATTGTTAATTTAAACATAGCGTACACGAATTATTGTTTTTGAAGCTGGTACAACTTACCAATACAATCATTAATACATTGTGCAGGCCCTAGGGAAGCCCAAAACTTACGTCGCCTAAAAGGCATCATCCTTGAAATGTAATAGGATAATCAGAGAGGTGGCTAAACTTCTAAGTATCTCAATTAAGTGTGTTAACCAGATTTTAAATAAAAATATCAACACTAAGCAACGCTACTGTAGAACAGATTTTTGTTAAAATCCAAAATTACCGCATTTGGTGCAGAAATGAGAGGCCCATAACTTGGCCTAAAAGGTAGCAATCATACATTTGCTTTAAATGAAATGGCTCGGTAATAAGATATTTTTTATACTCTTAATATAAAATGTTAAGGGTTCTTCACGTAAAATGTTTAAATATTAAACTGCCTCTCATTTATACGGTCTGACTTAATTAAAAATTTGTAAACGTTAACTGCAACTTATTTGCTTTTATAATTTAAATTTTGATCGTAGCATATACCGAATTTCTTATTTCGGTAGTGGAATATAGCGAGCATACCTCACACACACTCTCTTTTTTTCCTCAATTGCTTTACGTTAATTTTACCTAACAAACTCAATATAATGTTCTCTTATGAGAAACAAATACAATAAATATTTTATTTGTACTAAATAAGATAAACAAATTTGAGTGGATAAGTGGAGTGAAACAAAAACAAACAGTATTCAAATCATTTAGTACGCGAGTAAATTGTATTATTTCCATTGTATTTGTAAATGCATGAAAATTTAATGCCATTGCTCTTTACTTAAAAATTTATATTATATTATTAACATATGAAATATATTTTATAAAGACAACTGCTAAATAAAAGTTAAAAATTAAAAATTAAAATCCAAATAAAATTAATATTATTTGAAAGAAAAAAAGTTAGATTTAATAATATTTAAAATTGAAATTAGACATCGTCTCTAAATTTAATTTAAATATGTACACTAAATAAAAAGTTTTTAATTTTATTTAAATTTTTTTTTATTATATAATTATGAAGGAACAATAAAAATGATGCATTGATTCTGTTAAGTTTGATAAACCAAAAGGAAATATTTTAAATACTTTTGATAGTACTTAAGGTATTGGCTTTTTTGAAAATGCATCAATGCGCTGCATCTGATTCGCAGCACGTTAGATTAACGTCTGTACCTGGCACGAAGCCCTTATCAGACGGTGGTCCAATCCCTATTCTGTGCAATTTTAAGACCATGGCTTGCAAGACCATGAATCTAATCCTTGCTAAAGGGTCGGAGCCTACCCATAAACTCCTCTGTTGATAGTGCAACATTACACTTCCATCTATTCCTTGCCAGGCTCGCAGATATAGACTTTTATTTAACCACAGCCACCACATGTACCCCGAACGGACCTCACCAATAACCGGCTACAGAAAGAGGCAGATCTCTGTATGGGCTACCGGTTCCCATGGTGCCAGTTTATGTATTGCTATTATTATTCATATGTTGTCATCATTTCAGGACATTGGTGCATCCTTCGACAGTTACCCCACTGTCTATCTAGATTCAGTGCCTGCACGCCGGGGGACTGGTTCCACCTATGCCCCGAAGATACTTGTGTCAAAGCCCATGTTCTCCCAGCAGGGGGAAAGTATGTAAGCATCAGTTGTTTTGCATCGGCAGTGATGCATTTCCGAAGAAGCCCTATACCAGCAACATTTTAGATGCTTTGATTTGTTTTATGTTGTACAAGTATGAGTAAGTCAGTGTTCCCAGGGAAAGACAGGAAGAAGTTACACTTTACTTCATATTTTTTTTATCAAAAGTTACATTTTGAAATTTTCTATAAATAAATAGTAAATGAATGTTATTTATATAAAATATGGTAAAAAGTCTTATCTAATTTTACAGGGAAAATAAGAAGGCAACAACTTTATTTACTGCAAAAAAAAAACGAAATTAAGAAAAACTAAAAAATTTATGAAAATAAGTTTCAGCCTAATAATAGTCATGAGTGAACATAACTAAAGTAGAATTTACTCCTTTAATTATTTTAAAAATACCGTTATTAGAGACAAATTTGAGTATTATTTACTTTAAACCTCAACATTAAATTACTTATAATTTTTCCGTAATATAATCCGGCACTTCTTTAAAGAAATAAAAGGACACTCACTTCTAAATCGAGGTATTGGTATGGTACCATTAGCAAGTTGTCATATTTTTCAAGCGGAATAACTAAAGTTTCTAATAATGTTCGAAAGTTTGAATAGAATACTCAGTTTTCCGCACGAAATAAAGCTCATAATATTTTACTGTTGGGAAAAAATGTTGACAGAAACATTTTGCTGTTTCTAAACATGAAGCAAGAAACATTTATTGATTTCTCACTTACATTTCAAAGTAAAATTTCAACAACGTTATTTTTTGTTTAAGCCTAGTACTCTGTTCGATTTTTCGAAAAATGTTGAGCAACATGCATTATTTCACTTGAAAAATTTGACAATTAGCTACTAGAGCCAATACAGCGTTTTAGAAAAAAATTATCATTTTAATCGCCTTCAAGAATTCCATATTGTCTTGAAAAAATTTCAAAATTACTGAAGCCGAAGAGAAATAAATACTCATTCACCTCATCCAAATTTATGGAATTTATCGCTTAAATATATGTTTTTGTTTTTTAATTGCAATAATGAGCAAACTCTTTTCTGCGTCAATAAATTAATTTTTGTCTTTTTCTCTTTTTACACTTTTTTCATTTTTCTTTTATAAATTTTTTGAACACCAAAATAAATCAAAACAAAAGGTCTGAAAAAATTGTTTTTGTTATTACGTAGTTGAAAAAAATGTTGCCAGAACATTTAAAGTGTGGTATCATTGTTTTAAAAACGTAAGTAAAGGACATACGATCAGCTGTTGTAAGAAAAATTCCGCATGAAATAATGCCTACTTGCTTTATTTCACAGCTTGGATAAAATGTTGCCAGAAACATTTCATATGTTTTTCTACAGTAAAAACAGAGTACTACTTCTGCAACATTTTTTCATGACTTTTTCATACAAATTTTTTATGTATGCGATTTGACAGCATTCCGCATGAAAAGCTGAACAGAGTTCCAGGCTTATTTCACAAATAAACAGAGTACTACTTCAATAACATTATTTCTTATTTCTTTTGGTGTAATTTTTTTATATGGACTTTTTCAACATTTCGCTGGTAATATGCTTTACTTCAAACTAATTTTTCATATGAAAATTTGGTAGCATTTGCAAGTAACTTTTGTTAGTAAAATCGAATTGACATATTAAAAAAGGTTGATATGTTAAGAAAGGTTCTTACCTCAAATAATGACACAAGTACTTTTTCAGTGATTTTACTTTGTTTCGTGTCTGTACCAAAAGTTACGAATATTTGGGCAAGTATAACAAAATTATACATGTTACGTGCAGCCTTCTGAAGTTAGAAAAAATGTAACCACGGCAACACAGGAGTAAACAAAATTTCTCTGTACGTATAAAAAGAATAAATTAATATTTGTTTACTTTTCATTTGCTTGCTTTATTGGTTATTTAAAAATCATATCGCATGGACATACATATCTGAGCCAATAGTAGCGATACCTAAAAAATCCAAATAACATTACCGGTAAATAAAATTATATCGGTATCACCACCAATATAACTATAAATTCAAAACCTTAAATCTTTCCCTCATTTATATTTTCTTTGCAGTTTGATTAATTTAAAAACCACCCTCGCATTTCTTCCTAATCATAACTTCGTAGTTCATATTTATCAACACTATACAGACATAAATACTTCAGGTAATTAAGTCTAAAACAATATGCTGATAAATAAACAATTATGGAAATAAAAAAATGAAGAAAACTAAAATAACAGCACTAGTAAAAAAGCACACTACTCTACAAAAGTACCTGACATCCACACATACCCGTAGTATATTCATAAATTAATAATTAGATATGAAACTCAATTCTGTTGACACAAACAAAAAAATCTATGTTAAACCCAAGAATGTAGTGGTGAATGACTTTTTAAAATCAACAACAACAACAAGCTGATAAGTAGATATAAAAAAATGTTTGCTTTTTACTCCATAGTTTACAATTTTTTAGCTAAAAAATATTTCCTGAAAAAAAAATAAGTTTTTAGATTTTTTCAGCTTAAAAATATTTCCTAAAAAATTAATTTTTATTCAGTACTACCAGATGATCGCTACCCCAACCACATTGAAGTAAAGTAAGTATAACTGCCAGTTTTACGATGTCGCAATCGTTCGTTTGTTATATTTTTTAGAATTTGTTTTTGTTTTGAATGTAATTGTGCGAGCGAACGAACGATTGCGACATCGTGGGACTGGCACTAAAATTATACACATCACTTGAAAAAATGTTTTTTTTTCTTAAAGAGTTTTGTATACAATGATAGGCAGTTATTTTGTAATGAACAAAGTGTCCCAATTTCGATTATTTGTTGTGCAACTCACAGAAGCCACATTGTTTACCCTACGTCGTCACGAGCCATCGAATTGAACAAGACATGCACATAACGCAGGCCGATCAATGAACGCAACATTCGACTTCATGCGTGAAGTGATATTCACGGCTAGTGTAGCCATAGGGTTAGGAAATTTATTTTTCACAATATCTGCAGCTATAGCCAGCCACCCCATTTATTTCTATTTCTCATCATACTCTAGATAGTAAAATAATAGTTTGTGCAAGAGGTATCGAAGTCATTGTTTTTTTTAACTGCAACTTTATAATCCAACTAAGCATCTTTGAGCCAATTTACACTATGAAACTTTTCATAAAACTAGCATGAAATTTTTGTTTGATGGAGAAGCAAGAGGGGTAAGCAATATGGGTTGGCTTGAATTTTGAGGGGATGTTATTGCGATTAGGTTTAGTTTGTAAAAACGTAAATCGCTGCAACTTAAAAAGAGAATTGAAAAAAATGCATTAAAAAATGGCATGGTATACATCTGGACTTTGTAAGAAAATTACTCACATAAAGTTTACAGACCTTTTTATAAAAAGACTAGCAGTTTAAAAAAAATGTTACAAATATGAAGTTTGGTAATCCTGCTTCATATATGTAGTTTTCTAAATATGTATACAAGTTACTTTATACGACAATGCTTGTTACAAACAAAGCTACGCCCCAAAAACTGTTGAGTGAGTTTCTCACTACTATAAATCTTTAGATATGTGATGGGAAATGTTTTCAGCGAAGCAAGTGTTGCCTAAATGTTTCTCTCCGTTTATGTACAGTTGCAACTATGTAAACGAATTACATATCTGCACAAGACATTGAAGACCTTTTATAATAAAGCAATCGCACAATTAAATTATTGTTACTTAATTTGTATGAAAGTAGCCACGCTTATAGCTCTTAAAAAAACACAATTTGTTGTTCAGCTATGCATATGAATTAAAGCGTTAGTCACGCGTAATATAAGAGCTCTTACTATTTTACTGAAAATGCAGCTCCAATTTATTAATTATTTCTTTAAAAATTATTTAGTGAGAAGTGGGCGTCACTTGTTTAATCCTATATTTTTATTTACGTAGTCTGATGACAAAGCTTTCTTTACAAAGCTTGAAGACGCCAGCTAACATATTTTAGAAATTTGTTTCATGGACACAGTATTATGATAAAATAATCTTTGTAAAGTTTTTTAATGTGATGAAATAATCTGCTTATTATTTATATTTGATGGGAGTGGTCACGCCTTAAGTACAAATCAAGTCTATTTATTCTACAACTTTGCACGTTCATGAAACTATTTTGCACATAAAATTCGACCACTCTAGCTGTTACAATTCTCAAGGTACGTATTAATAAATATTTAGTTTATATGGAAAGTGCCATGTCCTCTTGGACAATACGTCCACCACTATGCTATCTATAGAAAGTAACTGAGACTATCATGCAAAGTTATCAATATTTTTTTTCACTTCCTATGTGTTTCCCCAGTTTTTATTTAAGACGTTTGTACGATAGCGAGACCAACTAATATTTATATTTACAAATACATATTGTTGCGAAGATGCTTAGCTTTAGTCCTTAAAAATATATTAATAATTGTCACTAAGAAATTGAAACGAAATGCCCTATTGTATCTGTTAAAAAAGCTAGAAGTTTTTAAAACTTTTTAAATACGCTGACTACAAACCGGCTACCCTAGGTTCAACCCTTGCGGCAGTCAAAAATAAAATCTAAGATCTAAAATTAAAACATGCAGCCTAATTCGTCGGTACTTCTTCATAGCATATTCGCCAGCGAAGTACAATAATTAATAAAATGACTATATCTATCTCCTTTCACCACCTGTCTTCTCTCTCATCTCTCCCTTTCCTAAAGAATGTAGCACGGTTACAAACTAAGTAGGTATAAATGCCTGAAGTGCTACTTCTCTTTATAAAAAAAAAACGTTTCATAATCACAAAACAAAAACAATTTACACAGAACGAAAAATTAGAAAAAGATATACAACTTAACAAACACTAACTGATTAATAGTTATATAATGTCTACGACACACAACAGGTATAATATATGCGATCATGAAAAATTCCAAAGGTAGATGGAGGTAATAGTAACTTTAGCATGTTCGAAATCCCCTGAAAGTCAGTATGTCGCAACTAGACATGTGCCCGGTCGTTCGTTTAAGTGACCGGACTTTTTCGGTCAATTATCAAAGACTGATTTGTTCGTTCAATTCGTTCAATCGGTCAATTCGAACGAAAGGAGCCAGTTAAATATCTGGCTCATTTCATTCAATTAAGTCATCCGTCCAATTTGAACAAAAAGACCGGATTTAAATGGTCAATTTAACCCGTTCGTTCGCGAACGATACAGCTCTAGTAGCAACTACCGCCATACTGATACGAGTCATTAGTGGTATTTACACCGAATTTGTTAATTTGTTACTCGGTAGTTTGTTAATTTGTTAAAGTTCCCAGCTGTGAATGACCCTTCTTTTATAACTTTGTTAGTCTGGCAAGCTGATTTATTGCACTGATACAATTATTCTGAAAAAAATACCAAATGGCCAAAACACAAATATTTTCTTTTTAGAAATGTATCACAAATGACTTTTTTATTATATTTATTTGGAAACTGCAACAGCTGATTGTGAGTTACCAATTAACAACTATTTTATCAGTGGTACCGTGTCGTTAATTTGTTAAATGTTACTCCGGTAGCGCGTTAAATATACAAAAACAAAATGCTTGTAAAAAATTAACGATTAACGAACTAACAAACCAACAAGCTCGGTGTGAAGACCCCTATTCTCATGTTGAAGGTTGTCGAAGGTTAAGATTTTGTGTGAATATTTTATACAGTAGTTTTTATTAGTTACTTAAGTGGGGGTAAAGTAACCATCTTGCATTTTTGTATAATTAATGCAAATGACTGAATAACCCCGTAAATAAATTGTTTAATTTAGTTAAAGCTAAAAATATTGTGCATGTATATTTATTTTGCAATAAAAGAACTTAATATTCTAAGAGTTTATCAATCGAATAATATCTTATTAATTATTTATTGTTATTACTTTTGCAATTTAATTTTACCTTTAGCTCTTTCCTTAAGTCGGTTTAGTGTTATAAGTTTGCAATATTTGGTCACTCTGATTATAAGTATAAATTCAAAGAAATGCTAATTGAACTGTAAATAATAGTAAAAAGACAGGGATGGCAAGCGAAAATTGTAAGTCGTTTAAAATTGTTTCAGGTATCAGTTTTTTTTACAAATTGTTTGTACATTCCATTTAACATATTTGTACATATTATGGGACTGAACACATAAAGAAAAACCTTATTGAGATGTATTCGTTTTTAATATTCAATATTCAGACGGGCGAACGGAAGGACAGACGGCACTATATCAAAATTATGTATTTTTGAACTGCCCGATCGATTTCAATGAAATCTATCTTTGTGTACGTGTTGTCACAGATTTAAAGAGACAAGATTCTATCTTCCAAAAAAAATTTTGAAATTAGAATTATTAGAATTGATTTTATGAAAGCACTACCACAAAACTGATACAGATATCATCTTGTAATTTACGTTTTTGTATTAAAAATGCAAACACTTTTTGAACTTCAGCAATGTTTATGACCATTTTTACATTAACAAAATTATTCACAATATACATAATTGTTTTAAATTTTTATTTAAATTGTTTCGCTAATGTTTGGCTCGATATTTTGTTATTTGTAAATGAATATTTTTAAAAACGTACATCAAATTCATTTTATGGTTCACTTACATCTTGTATCGAAATATCAATTATCAAATTGAGTTTAAAATCAGTAAACGACCGCAAAGCTTAAATAATTGTGCAGAATTAGGAATGATTGATGAATATAAATTAATTTTTTCGCTTTTTGATTACTCTTTTGTTATCATACAATTCAAACAATATGTGATTATTACTTAAAAGCGGCGTGTTGATAAAGTATATATTGTTTTTTTATAAATATTTTCTTAATGTATTATACACATAAATAAAGGTAAATAGTCTGCAATAAGAAAATTAATTTTTTTTTTTTACCGTGGATACTCTAAATTACATCTGACAATTGGTTTGTGAGTCTTTAGAGAAACCAAATGCTTCGATCTTAAAGACAACAGATTATATAGCCAACCATTAGAGGTACTTAAAGAGTATTAACTCTGTAAATTCATAAGTACAGCAAATACATATTGTAGTTTTTATATTAAAACTTTAACCTAAGTTGCATTTTTTAATTTAATTTAGTACTTTCTGTTATCCAGTTTCGATAGGATGTAGCGCCAGTGCAATTTTTTCATGTTTTTGTAGTTCTGAAAAGAGTTGGACCACACAGTTGTATTCTGTACAGTTTCAACAGGCTGGTGTGATATACAATTTTACATTAACCTGCAATATACTTGAAACTGCCAAATATTTTAAAGAGCATTTACTGCAAAAACGATAAATCCAAGGGAAAATTTTTATTTTACTAGAGCAGAAAAAACAAGGAAAACAAACTGAATGCCATAATTTCCTAATCATGCATAAAAAATTGCAAAAAAAAAAAAAAAAGATTTTTTTAACATAGTACTTTTTAACAAAACTATAAGTAAAGGGGGCCTCTTTTATCAGTTTTTAGTTACTGGCTTAAAGAGCTTAAAACATTTGGGCCACGTTGAATATATGGTTATCGGTCGAGAAGATCTAGCTACAACATAAAAATTTTCTTTATATAGAAAATCCCATATTGTCTCAAAATATTGAGCTGATTTGTTTAAGTTAACATTTCGATACTAGTGTCCAATATATGAAAATAACTGGACTAAGGTCTTAAAAAAATTTAACACCTTTCATATGCAAATACCTCGTTAATGATGACCTTGCTATTCATATTTGTAAACAATTTCTGAATTCTGATGTAAACAAGCCTTATGAAACCCTGTGCTGTGCTGAAAGAAATGGAAAGCTCAATTCCTAACTCAAGATTGAATGCCCCTCTGCTATCAGCATGAGAAATTTTGTTTTATTTAGTCTATTCGTTTAGAAGTTGCTTAAGTATTTCTAAATTAATTCGTTTCACACCCATTTTTTAGAGGTTAAAAATCGCTTCTTTATATAAAACATAATTTTTAACTCTGGCAACACTGAGTGTTGAAGTTAATGTTTTTATATGTCTGTAACACCTGCATAATAGAAAAAAAAACGTAACGGAAGATATTTTTTTGTACAAAAAAATAAAGTTGTAATAATCGAAACATATTTTTAGGCTCTCAATTAAATTGTACAAAGTAAAGCTGATGTCGTAAAAGTTTGTGGGCTGTGTTGACAAAGATTTAGAAAATGTAAATAATAACAGTGTTGTGTAAAAATGATTTAACATGTGTCTATTAATGTGTCTTTTAAATTACAGGCAGACCAGCTATTACAGCAATGTTACTTTAGCATCCTAATTCTCAATTAAAGGAACTGAAACAGCTTTTTGCGTTTTATGTATTTTGATATTTAGTGAAACTTTAACCAAACTACACAGGAAAATATTTATTGCAATCAAAAATTTTGTAATTAAATTTAATTTAAAATTTAAAAATTTATTAAAAGTTTATAAAATTCTCTAATTTAGTAACCAGGCTTAATAAAAACAAAACGGCTGTTAAAAGAGCTAAAGAAACCAGTTATTTGCTAAAAAAAGGGGGAAAATATAGGGACACGAAAATCATTGTTTTCTTGAATTAATGGTTGGATGATACCAAAATCACCAGAATTTTTTTAACTATTCCAGCCTTAAGGGCCCGCTAGCAAATCAAAAATTTTTATTGAGAAAAGAAATTTGTTTTACGCATCTTAAAAATTATTTTTTCAAAATAGCAAATGGGCGAAAAAATGTTACTTTCCAACAGGACATCACTGAGGACATTCTTCAAAATAGTTAAGGAATATTTTAGTTGGCAATTTCAGGAAGTTATAAAGTGATCACAGCAGTGCGTCGATCTTAACCTCACAGCAAGGCTTATTTTAAAATGCTGGCAGGAAAAAAATCAGTCTGAATGCCAAAACGTTCAAAAAATTTAATTTATTGTTAATATTAAATCATTTTATTCCATACTGTACACATAGGTAAAAATTAATTTGAACAATTTTATGGAATGATTAAAAGAGTCACGCAATGAAAAGAGGGGAACTCATTAAGAATGATAAAAATGTTTTAAAAATGTCGCAAAATTTTTATATTTATTATAGCTCGTAGATCAAATTATTGATATGAGTAATAAAAATAATTAATAAAAAAACAATGAACGAAATATAAATAATAGATTATTAATTAGGGTTCGAGTTTATAAAGACCGAAAAGTTGAAAAAACAACACAATAGTAATGAAATAAATAAATAAAACACCAACTCAGATTTAGAAACACAATAATGTATAAAGATAATTTGGTTATAGAACGTTTTTTAGCTAAATTAGACGTTAATGACAGAGATTAATTTAGAATGCGTTCCATAACAAATAGTTAAAAGATATGCGAACCATACAAGTTTTTGAAACTGTTAAGCAGCAAAGTTGCTGTACATATCGCTCCTTTATTGCAACATAGTCATATCTCAAAAAAAAAATTGAACTTGGAAAAATGCGATTTAAGTTTTCAAGACATAAGTCTTATGATCTAATTGCCGCAATTGCAATTGCTATAACTTCGATTCAGCTTGGTTCAGATATGACTATGTTGCAATAAAGGAGCGATATGTCGATGCTTACCATAACGATAACTGTAAGGTGGCCATACGTCTAGAAAAATATACTGTTTGATGCAGATTTTTGAGACGGGGCACACATGCAGTGAATTGGGAAAATAATTTGTATACTAACGTCTAATGTCGATACTAAAAAAATTAGCAGTTCAGGATGCATCGTTGCAAGGACAAGTCTACCTCCTCCCATGCGCTTTGAATTTAAAATTTTAGCTATAATCTTTCCACTTTTTTTTCATATTTGGGACAGATTTAAATTTCTATCATAAACTTTTTTTTAGCGTTTTTCGTTTTTGTTACAGTTTTTCGTATCTTAGGTATTCGTTTACTGCCATTAGAAATGCCTTGAATTGAAGATAAATGATCCCTTCTTTGACATCTTTAAATGTTTAACTAGCGATTCTCAGAGCGATTATAAACAAGTAAATCATTTGCCTTAGTTTGACCGCCACTTACTTGTTTTTTAAGTTGTAAAATTTTGTACGAGTATCGATAGTAGGGTGCACCTTACTTTTCAACGTGGAAAATTTTACCGTTAACATTCCAAGAAATGTTTCTCGATTCATTTTTGACAACTGTTTAACTGCACGTTATGTTTATTTCTAAGCAATCTTGCAGCAACTCTAATTTCACGTTATGTTTATCTCTAAACAATGTTGCAGAAACTCTAGTGTTTATGTTTTTATTTTTTACTTCGTCGACGATTTAACGCTGAAGAGTAGTACCGGCGAAGGAGAGCACTGTGTCTCATATATTAGTATGATAAACCTTAATATATATAATAGAAATCGAAATTCACCATGGCTGGATAACGAACCCCTGCGAAAAATTAATAACAGCTTAGAAGTCAACGAGCTAACCATTTAAACTACAGAACCCTTAATGATGATTTTGCTCTTAAATTCGATAAAAACATAGTTTGAGATGGAAAAATTTTTAATATTTTAGTTCGATAAATAAAATGTTGACTTTTTGCCAGTAGTAATATGAGATCATTCGATACAGGTAAGATACAGGCTAAGTTACTTCCAATTTACTGAACGAATGAAACAGGAAAGCCAAGAAAGCTTTATGCTGCGATACCTCTGCCTACAATTTATGATTAAAAAATATTTATTTCTTTTCATCATATCTCTGAAATTCTTTAGAAAATTTAGGAAAAACAAGTAAGAGTGTTATATTCGGCTATGCTGAATCTTATATACCCTTCACTATATACATATCGGTCATTTACTTTAAGAACGTCATAACTCAAAAAAAAATCATTTCGCAGTTTAAGTTTTTGACTTGTTCTCATCATCGATAAAAATATCAGACTGCTTAAGTTCACACTACAATTAGTAAAATGATTCATAATTAACAAAAACTATTTAAGAAAACTTTCATCAATTACATCTTAAAGGGGAAGTTTGGACAAACTATGTGGGATGTTTGAATTATGACATTATGGCTGTAAAAATATATCCGATAATGTGTCATAAACTAAAATATGTCGTTTTTTGTAAAGAGAAAAATGAGTTTCAACACAGCCATAATTGAAAAAAATATGCGAAAAGTCGAAACATTTTAAAAATATCTCCACAACTCAAAATGTGTCGTTCTTATTGACAAACAAAGTTTCCAAACTTTAAAATTTGTAATTTTGAGTTATGACGTTCTTGAAGTAAATGAGCGATATGTGTAAACACATGTACCATGCGACAGAGTTCAGTGGCAACTCTAGTTTAAAGAAAAATCGACATAAGAAATTCTTTACTAACATTAAGTTTTTCTGGTTACAAAAAGCTTTTTTCCGAAAATTGTAAGTTTTGCTTAGGATCGTTGTTCCAGTTTAGTGGTGAATAAGTAGCAACCAAGAATACAAATAAAAGTTAAAAAAAGGATATGGAAAAATTAGCGGCTGGCGTGGTCTTTTGCTTGCTGCCTCAAAGGACATATACCGATTTTGCTGATTTTTAATAGCAGAATTTTCGAAGCTACTTCTGATCGATTGGCGTATTTCAATTTTATCTAGCTCATCTTTTGCCTGAGCAAAGTTGATTTTAACACGAACACGGACGGACAGACGGATATCGCTAATTGATTTCGCTATGCATAAGAACTCAGAATATATATACTTTATGAGATCGGTAATGGATATTGCAGAATGACAAACTTAGATATACACTTTTCCACCTGTGGTGAAGGGTATAATTAGAGTATTGCATTCGGTTGCGCCTAATCTATTACGCCATTCTAGAAGGTGAATATAATTTTTTTGTAAAATATTACTTTGATACAATGGAGTGTTTTAGAGTGTTTGAATTGTTAATACGCCTTGGTAGACTTTTCCCCACCTACAAAAACATTGCTCGATATCCATGTCTCTTGTAACAGTTTTTAATACATGGAAAAACAACAAACTCAAAGCAACTTGAACAAAACGAACACAACATCGGCTACAATATTTTTTGTCAGTATAGATTAGGTGCACCCTAATCAGATGACATTCAAATAAAAAAGATATGGTCAGCTACACACAGGAACTATATCTAATCAACTTTAAATAACTTTATTATTGTATTCTATTTATAAAATTAAAATCAACATCGTTATTATACAAAGTTAAATTTATTTATTTATTTATTTTTTAATAGCAAGCGTAGAGTTGAAATCTTTACAACATTTTTTGTTTTTTGCATTAATGAATTCCTATGAATTTAAGATGTTTAAAACAAAATGAATATAAAATTGATTAATGAATGATAAAAAAAACAGATTTAAAATTCATAAAAAAATATTTCCTGAATCTTAAAAAGTAAACAAAAATAAAAAGAACAATAATGAGAGACTAATTAAAATAATTATTGAATTTTAACTTTGAAAAATATTCCAAAAAATACAACTTATTCAAGTTGGGTTAATTATATGTATATATGTTTGTATATATTTTTTATTACACGAAAAATATTTCCTGGTTAATTTTCATGAGACATTAAGAAACTTCTTTCCTGCTTCGTCATGTTAAATGTCATAAATATTTTTAATGCAGGTTTTGTTTCTGCTGTAAAGAACTTTATTGAAAAAATATCAATAAATTTTATTTTGCAACCTATTTTACAAAGGGTGTCGCAAAAATAGTAAGAAATTATTTTATCTGAAGGCATATAAAGTTGCGCATATTTATAATTGTTTATAATGTGTGTGAAGATAAATACGTCAAGTTCAATAAGTTTTTTTTTAATGTAGCATGCGATAAAAAAATTTCCCATACATACAGTAAAATTTGGATAGTAATTCCGGACTTTTTTAACAAATACGATTACAGCGACAAAACCCTTCGATCTCGGAGAATTAGACCTATTAGAAAATCAAGAGCAAATATAGAGCTATTAAACTGTTAACACAATTTATTCAAATTGTTATTTATTGGCTTAGTGCGATTTTCTCATATACGATGAGTTCTGTGAAGGATATTGTTAATGTGGCCAAACCCTTTGATATCGGAGAACTAGACCTATAGGGAAGTTAAGGGCGAGGTTTTTGTCGCTGTAATCGTATTTGTAAAAAAAACTACTATACAAATAGTACTGTATGTATGGGAGAAAAAAATTGTCACATGCCACATTAAAAAAAAACTTATTGAACTTGACGTATTTATCTTCACGCACAATTGTTTGTTTAGTTTTGCTGTTAGACGCATAAATTTTTTTTATACAAATTGTGGTTTTTTTATTTAAAATTTTTATGGTTACTTTACTTAACAAGAGCTTTTTATACTACATCAGATTGAAAGAGATAATTGATCGTTTACCTAAGACTTTAAAGAAGCCAAAAAAAGAGAAATTTGTATAGTTTTGCTAACTATACCGGTTACATAAATTAGACGAAAATATACTTCCAAATGGTACAACGAAGATATTAAAGTAATATTTTTTAATTTTTTTTTTTACAATTTACAACTCTACAATATGTTCTGAATACCCGTTTTTATTTCATTTTATCTTCATAGATTATTTGCTGTTTATAGAACTTAACCCTTATCGGACGCGACTTTTCACACGTTTGATTCTCACCAGGTTGTAGTTATTTTTAACAAATATGAAAAAAAACAATAGTATGTTATTATACATTTATATTCATTTCTTTTCAGTTTTGTTACAAATTATTTATTTTTTGTACAACTACTACATGTCTGAGTTTCTGATAATTATTTATATACTTGTAGACAGTATGTTTCGACATAATTCGCCTTGTCACTTCACACGTGCCATACGACCGTTGCAGAAAAGTACTGTTGTCACGTCAGAGGTGACTTACGACCGATAAGGGTTAATTGTTTCGACAACCGTTTTGTCAACTTCTCTTTAGTTTCTTTTGAGCATAAATCTTTTAAATAAATTTGCTTTAAAAATGCTTTTATATTTATAATTTACTAAAACGTTATGTTGACATTGTAAATATAAAGAAATTTTTGTATTGATTGGTTGGTTGGTTAAATTATCTCAAACTAACTTCAATTGGAAAGTATAATTTTAGTGTGAATTTGTTTTAGTTTTCATAAGCAACTGGAACTTGTTTTTCTAGCAGCGTTACTCTTTGATTTCTACAAGCGAGCTTTTACCTTTGTACTCTCAACCAGCGTTGCCACACAAGAAATTGACTTCCTACCAATAATTTTCAAAAATCCTACCAAAATCGTTCACAGCCTACCAAAAATTTAAAAATGCGTTTCTTGCACATAAACTCTGTTATACTCTCTTGGTTTTTTTCCCCCGTAGTTGTTGAGATGGTAGTTTGCCTTTTGGTGACTTTTGAGATGGGTGTTATGATTTAAAATAGTTTTAGAGCATACTATGCAGAATGAACACCCATCCCTTTCCTGGACCCAATCAAATTCGCTCAACCATTCGGTTCTAAATTTTTTTCTTACTGTTTCTTTACATGCAATATTAGTAAATATTTATGTAATTAATAGGCACATACATACAATTAAAAAAGTTTACTTACTTTTCCATTTTGTCTGTTAATTTTTTTAATACAAACACTTGTAAATAAGACTTCACTCAAAAATATTGTTAATTTCAATTTCATAATATTGTTCGCGTTTCTTAAACCAGAGATGGTTATAGCTTTAATCATCTTTACCCAAAAAAGCAGAGATGTTTTTGAAAACAGTGGTAAAACTATTCACAGTTATTGTTTATTTAATTCAAAGTTACATTTTTTTATTTTATGTTCTGAATTTTTAAGGTAAAAAATTTACTATTGCTAAAAAAATTGCTACAGAAGGAAAACCTACCAAAATTTAAAAAAATGCAACAAACCAACCAAACTACCAAACTGTTTTTTAAAAACGAAAAACTACCAAGTTTGATCCGGTTGGACCAAAGCGGCAACGCTGCTCTCAACAGCTTCTCTGTCACTCTCTTTGTCTTTTAAATGTCTTTCATATTTTTTTCTTCTACTAGTAGTACAAAGAAACCAAAGTGTGAAATTATAAAAATTTATTTAATAAATAAAAAAATACAAAGGTTAAGAAATAACGTACATGCATTTGTGTTTAAGAATGTAGAAAGACAAATGTTGCTATAAAAATAGTCTACAACTTAAAACTGGGACATAAAACTTGGGAGAAGAAAGTACAATTATACCAACTTAACCATCCCTGAAATAAACATTGAATTAATAAGAAAGAAGGCACACAAAATATATTTAACAATCAAGTTTTCAATTTAGGGTGTCCATTTAGAAACTTGTACAAAATTTTTTTTTAATTCAAAATTATCTGTAGATTTTCCTTTCGGCATTTAATTGAGCAATTTATTTAAATATTTTTAAAATTATATAGGTTTTTCTTTATAATACATAATCAAATAAAATTAAGAAATAAATTGACAAGGCTAAAAGCTGGTTAACATCTAAGTCATAAACGGGTAAAAAATATTTCATTAAGATAATGCTTTATAACATGTTTTTTTTTTTTAATTTATTTATGGAACTAATCAGTTTAAGTACTTGACAATTGAACGATTTCTTTTTTTTATAAAACTCTTCTTTTCTAAACATTTCTGGCAACGATTACGAAGAAAGAACACATTTAAGCTGTGTTCACAAAACATATGCCATTTAATATAGACAACGAAATTAAAAGGCCAATGTGATAAATTTTGCAGAGCTAAGTCATCTAACAAAGATAGAGAAATTACTGATGTAAATGTATTTTTCATGTTTTTATAGTGTGTCTTATTATTAGAGATGGGATCGCGAGTGAGTTTTTCCTACCAATCATGCATGCTCACGAGAAAAAAATTTGCTCATGTGCATTCACTCACGACCTAAGTTTTTTAGCTTCATGCCTGTTCAGTGTGCAAAATTTATTAGTAACGCTCACGTTCACGAATTCTTACTCTCACGATTTACTAATAAAAAAGCAAGCGAAAATTAAGAATATTTTTTATAGCTTTTGCTTCAAAGAATCCCCATCATCACCTTATTAATGGTTTAGAAAATCGCCAAATATTTCCAAGTCTGGTAACTTATGATCAGTAGAATGAGAAAAAAAAACGGGAAAACGTATACAAAATACATGAATAAGGAAAAAACAATCAAGAATCGCTCAAACACGTTGTCGGATTTTTTTTTATCTTGCATGCAGCACACTCACGTGAGTGTAAAAAAAAAATCGCGATTACGCGTGATTCACGCTTATCATGTTGGCAAAGCTCATCTCTAATTATAATTATTATCTAAAACATTTCTTTTGCTCAAAAGATGTTTTTATACATGTTTCTATTGAAAAAATTACATTTTTATTCCAGCACGCAGCTGATTATTTCTCTTGATATTACGCTAAACTCGCTTGTGGGTTGTATTTAAAATCGCTAAAACATAAGACCTATAGTATGATAGTATTCAAGGATACGCCTTTAAAAATATTAAAGCGACTGCAGCCAATCTCGGGGTTCGTGTCAAGTATATTTGGACAGTGGAATATCACATCGAAATGGGGCTCTGCTGAAATAACCAGAATGATGGCCGTAAGATGTACACCTCAATGAGTAGTTCTTTCCTATAATACAAAAACTGAAGCCGCACATATTCGAGTAGTTGCTTAAGTATATGGCACTTAGATTGGTCAGTGAATGGTGAAAACTAAGCGTTCTTAGTCTCAATCTGTCTAAGACGGAACTTGCGCTATTTTCAAGAAGATACAGGATACTTTTCTTTGGGCTCCCAAATTGAGGGGGACTACTTTGACTTTGTTGGATGGGGCAAAGAACTTGTTTATCATGCAAGAAAGAGAACAAACTGGACTTTAAACCTGTAGGCGAGAGCATCCAGGTCCATTATGGTGCTCTATGTGGACTAAGACCCAGTTTCTAGAAGTTTAAAATGGTTGTTTGACGTAGCGGTTAGTCTGATACTGTTTAGTGTACTCCTCTAATGGAATGGAGAAGGTATTACACAGCAAAGCATCGATGACGGTTAGTAGGCTGCATGGGATTATCATACTGGTACAAGTAGAGCCAACCGGTATTCTGAACACGATTGACTATTCCCAGATTTCACTGCGACCTTATGGAAGGGCTTTGGCGCTAAGATTAAAAGGCATCATTCTTGTGTTTACACAGGCATCTTAACTCTAAGGCCATAAAAGTGTTGCCAGAAACATGATAGGTATTATCATACAGCAACCAATACAGAGTTGTATTAGAAGGATTGCTAAATTGGCCGTTAAGAAATTAAAAACAATTTGTTGGCCTTCTTTAAAAATCGAATATTGCACCTTTCTGCATGAATGTTATTTATTGAAAAATTATTCAGTCGAAATAATTTTCACGCAGACATAAAAAATCGTGATTGAAATTGTTTCTGTGTGTCTTCTATTTGGCCGCTGACTCATGTCATGTTCTCGATAAAATATTATTAAATAAAGATACATTTATTAAATAAAAGTATTTGATAATTATATTCACATGAATTACATATACGAAATCGTAGTTGTACATATGTATTTGTTTTTTATGTGATTATTTTGTTAAGAGTGTATGTGTAAAAACACGCCTCTTCGAAATAAATAAGATGAAAATAAACTTAAACAAGATTTAAGATTATTAACAGAACAAACTGGAAATATGAGGTTAATTAGAATTTTCGTTTTTTAATACAATCGATTTAAACCTAAAGCATTTGCTAGCTAATTGAAATATATGCTTGATTGAGGAACTGTTAATGAGCCAAACTTTTAAAGTAATTTAACTAACATAAAAGTAATTTTAAATTCTTTTGACAGTGTCTGTCAAATCTTATGTCTACATAATCAATATTTAAACCTTTATTCATCGTACAAAAAAAAAAAATCATTTTTAGGAAAGACCCAAAATTTTTGGATGAGTGTTAACCTTACCAAGTTAACTTATCGAATACGGGACAACAACAACCTATAAGATTAGTTTCTCTAGGGGCCTTCATATCTACAAAAAAATAATATTTTAAACAAACCTTCGGCCGCTACCATCATTATGCAAAATTGGTGTTAGGTTGGTCATCGCAGCAGCGGTACAAAATACTAAAGCAAAATTTTCGGCCTAAATTGAACGATTTGGGCGGCACATAGCGATCATCTCTGTTAATATTTTTTTTTTTGAAAAATCCAAGATTTTGGTTATCTCTCACAAATATATTGCGAGTTCGCTAATTAAGCGTTACAATATGACCTTTTTGTAAGAGTTTTTAAAGTAAAAAATCAAAACTCACGACCGGTCAAACCGAATTCGATTAATTTTTTAGGGTTTGTTCGTATGGTCGCACGAAATTGGTCGATGCGTTCGTAAGTTATGACTTTTCATGACAACATGAGATTTTTGTCCATATAAAAAAACAACAACAAATACATAGGTGCCTATGTATACTGTGTGCTGACTTCATACACACGGTATTCAATGTTAATATTCATGCGTAGCGAAGCATGCCGCCATCCGCTAATAGTTAAAAAAATTAAAAACTTATTTCTTAAATAACTCACACACAGCCATTTTTACTGCTCATCAAAATCGAGCAGTCATTGTCAGGAAACCTTTAAGAAGGAAGCTTTAATGAGGTTATAGAGGCAAATACATTAAAGTCCACAATTTTTTAATACTAAATAACACGCCCTTAACTACTACAAATGAAACTACCCTATTTGGCGTTTAACTTAAAACTGTCATAGTGCCTGCAACTGCTATTTCTATTTATAGGCGAGATAAAACGCCTATATTCTTCTTATATAAATAATCTGGCAGCTTTTCTTACTGTTGCTTTTGTATCGGTATTTATGTACGTATGGGTGGGAATTAATCTACTTTCGGAACAATAAATATATTAGTTTTTATTGCACCAGTCTGCCAACTCAACTCCAACTGTGATTAAAACTTTTTCTATCTACGTTGAGCTGCCAATGTGATGAAAAAGACTTATATTATGTTTTATCGAACAATATCAATGCTTACTAGCCTTATGGAATGTTACACTTAAAGCGTATTCGGATTGCAGTATGCTTCCGATGAGGACATGCTCATACAAACGCTGTAAAGTACAAATGCAAATAACGATTGAAGTGTGTATTCATACATCTGTGATAAGCGAAGAGCACAAAGCACTTACATATAATTAATTATGCCTTTATGCCTTTTTTTATTTTCGGATGGTAAAAATTAAATCCGTTGCCTTGTTTTTAGCTTACGCAACAGATTGATTTCTTGTTCATTCCGAGAATTCTGTCTCACTATTTGATTTATGGATTCAAAGATTAGACTGTTATTTTAAAGAAACACTTATCAGGGATCTGATTTTGTCCTCCCGTCTTAGTGAAGATATCAATATTTCTATCGGAAACTTACCGCTTTTTTTAATGTAGTCTACTTTACCCTTCAGCCAAACGATTAAGTTTTCCGTTCAAGTTATTCACACATACAGCTTGCTAAAATTTATTGAAATTGACTGCTCCGACGTAGGCTGCACGCAACTTGAAAGCCTTTTTTTGTCAAGATGGCAAAAACTTATGGCGGCAAAATATTTATAAAAACGAAAACGAAGAAATGTTCAAAAAACTGTAATCATCTGTTTTCTTGGACGTGAATTGAAACAAAAGAAAAATTAAAAGCAAGTTCGTTTCAATTTTTAAAAGTATGAGTGTTTTGGTAAAAAAGTATGAATGTATTAAAACTTGAAAGACAAAACTTGATCGTGTAACCCTCTTAGATAAAAACAGTGTCCCAACTAATGTTCTTTACAGTCTGCTTTCGTACATTATATTTCGTCACAAAGACAGATGTCAGGTACAGTTGCAAAAAGTTTTTAATCACATGTAATTAATTTATTACAAAAAAAATATTGTATATTGATTATTATTATTTTTTTTTTTTTTTTTTGTTGTAACTAAACTCACTTTTTATTATTGTTTAAATGTAATTTTTTCCTTAAACCCATTTTTATGCAACTCTGGGTTTGGTTGTGTATGTATGTTTGTTTTGCTAAATGCTCGTAACTGTTGTCTTCATATTTCTTCTCTTGGTAGATATAATAAAACAACGGGTGATTTATTTTGATGTATGTTTTTTAATATCATGATTTTTCTGAGATAATACATTAGTTGCAATTTTAGTGATAGAAGCCTGAAGTGTTCGCGGTGACCGCTAACGATAGTTTTATCAATATGGGATATTTTACTTACAAAAGAAGTTTAATGTGTGTAAAAAGAGATATTATACCTTTTAAAAATATAACATAGCCATAAAGGTTTCAAAGAAAGATGGGTAAAATATTATGCCAATTAACTGTAAACAAAGTTTTCATTCACATTTTCGCATAGATTTGAACTTTGTAACATGGCTGTAATTTACCAGTAAACAACAACCATAGAAAACCACACTTTGGATTGGGCAAAAGCCAAATGGAATCTTAGTTCAAGTATCCTTTAAAATGAAGATAGCCGCAATTTAACTGTTGTAACGAAATGTTGCTATCAGAAAATCCATCTCATGATTCTCATGGCTGGATTGTACAAATCCTTTTTAAAGAGTCAATTAATTTCAATAATCCTTACAATTCTCGTTTAAAAGTTAGGTTAGGTTGCACAGGTTGTCGGCGTAATGAGACCGACTCACTTGCTTCCTAAAGATCCCTTTGTGACACCTGGAAATAGGATGTGCAGGGATCAGATTTAGGTCCCTACGGCACCATCAAACCACCCCGAGGACCGGATAAACAAATATATCCTAGCAACATCGCAGACAGATAAGTCTGCAAGACCATGCAGTCTCGGACTGACGAAAATAGCCGCTCTATTCTCAGAAAGAACTGAGCAATGGCAGAGCAGATGCTCCACCGTTTTCTCCTCCTCCTCATCTTGACAACTTCTACAGTAGTCATGATGCAGAAGATTCAGTCTCCTAGCATGGGTACTATTGACACAGTGCCCTGTCAGCACAGCCACCAGTGTACCCAGCTGCCCCCGTGAAACCTCAGTAGATTTGCGGATCTCCCACTATCGTACTGAGGCCACAATGTCCTCGAGACCCTGCAGGTGACTTTTTCAGAGCATCTAGACTGCGCAGCCCTAAAGAGTTCCTGCTGAAATAAAGCTCTACAGCAGACTAATGGAACTCCCACCAGTGTATCTATCTCCCGGCTTCCCAACCGAGTTCCAAATTTGGCGAGTTCGTCCGCGACTATGTTTCCGGGTATGCCCGAGTGAGCCGGCACCCAAACGTTTAAACATTAAAAATGTTCTTTTTTGTTATAAGTTGCACTGGACGTTTAATCTTCGCTGGATATATGTTCTATAATACCAAATCAAAGTTCGTTCGATCAGCTCGCAATCAAGGATCGATATTTTTAAGGTTGTTATACACTTCATCATTCCGTTTAAGCAGATTTAATTTAGTTTTGCCAAGGCACCAGAAGAGCTATATATAGAACATTTAAACATATAAATTTTTCAGGCATAATTTCTATGATATACCCCGAAGAGTATAGTTTCGACTATGCAGAAAATCTCAGGGGTTGCCTAGTGGATGTTAATACACATAAAGCGATCAATCGGCCCACTATGGGACTAATTTTAAGTTCATTTTTTTCAGTTTTATATAATTTAATTGCTTTGTTATGAATAAAAGACCGTTAGTGGAGACGGTGGACTTTAATGGACGTCCAGCGGAGAAGAGGGGCTGTTGATTTACCATAGTTGTTATCTCAATGCCTGTTATCCTCTTGTTTTTATCCCCATTTTGAAAGTTCATTAGAAAAGGCTATAGATATCGTTGGGCGTTCAACAGACCCTATTTTGTGCTCAATAGAATAAGAGAAAGTGGTCAAAGAATCCTAAAACTTGTAGGAGGCTTTAAAGAATTTTTGGTGGCCAATGTTCTGTTCGTTTTATTTATGTTTTTTTTTTTTGTATCTTGCGCTTTGCAACACTACTGTGTGCTAAAAAGTGCTGTTAATGTTTTCTAATGTGATGGTTCAAACGTTGTCAGAGCAAAAATAGAGCAAGCATGTGCTTTAAAACAGGTTGTAAAGCTTGTGGCATGTTACCGTTTCTTACTTTGCTTGCAAAGCACACTCTGACATTAGCCTGGGATGTGAACTGAATACTATAAGTATAAAATTAAATATTATATAATATAATACCTCCCAATGAATCACCTTATAGTCTTAAAAAAAGAAATGGTCGATGTCATTGCCAAATATTGTTGTTACAATATTAAATGTTGTAACAATGAAATCGTTTTTAATTTTATTTTTTAGCGTTTGCCACTCGTGCTGTTGATTGCTTAAAATTATATAAACAAACAAAACCACCTGACAAAAAATCAACAAAACCCATTTTAAAAATCTATTCACGCAGTACAAACATTAAATATATTATAATGCCATTTTTATTATACGTTTAGTGCTCGTATCTTAAATTGTTTTTTGAGTGTGAATTATTTTTATTTGTTTTTCTTATTATTATTATTGTATTGTTTTCAATGAAGTATTTAATAGGTAAATGGCTTTTAACGATGTCTTGTTTTTTATTTTTGTTTTTATTTTTAAGAGACTTTCCAAGTTATTTTGTATATTTCTACTTTTTTTCTAAAAAAAATTGGGTTTATAAAATTCTTGAGTAAATTTTATATTTTATGGTTTTCACGAATAAACTCCTATGTCGACTCAGGTCGATTATATGTTATTCGTGTCAAACTCTTTAGTTTAAAAATGTCTTACCGTAGACTCAAAAATATTTGAAAAACAGTTTTGTTTTTTAACAGATTATTCTATTCATTTCATTAAATTTTTTGTACATATTATTGTTAAAAATTTTAAAGAAAATAATAATTGAAATTTCCATATGTAAACAGCACTTGCAAATCAATGATATTTCTTTTTAAAGTTTAAGCTCAAGCTATTTTTGCACGACGTAAGTTTTACATCTAACTTGTCAGTTTTGTGATCAATTTGTAATTTCGCATGTCTGTCAAAATTGACATGTGAAATTATTTTCTATTGTAACTGTAAATGTTTACAACAGATGATGTTGATTGTTATGGCTGATCAAAATAGAAAGCTATCTAATAAAAATTAAGTCATCCTGTTACAAAAAGGTTCACAAGACATTGAAAATTTACAGATGCATAAAATCAAGTAAAACGAACGTTTGTAAGAGAAAATTTTTTTATCATTATCTACGATAATGGATGTATAAAAAGGATCAGCTAAATAGGTCTTGTTGCAATTCCAAAATTGATTTTTTTACAATTTTATTATGCACGTACTTTAAATTATAATTTAAATGCACAAAATATGTTCCGTGCTTTTTATGTGAAACAGTTATATAATTTATAATTCAAAACTATGCAATTGAAAGTATGATTAAAAACCTGGCATGATAAAAAAAGCCGACCATGTTCAAAGATACTAACCCTGAGAGTTTGAGTCCAGTCCACAAACCTTCACGTACCGTAAATATAGAGCAACTTACAAGCAGCAGGTACTTCTGCACAAACGTTCAGACAGACACTTTGTTAATGTTTTGATTCCATAATTCTGCATTGATGGTAGTATGTGACAACTTAGCTATTATTGTTGTTATTTTTGGCCACCAAATTTCTATTTATGTATAATCTTATATTTTAAGCTAATCAGGCCTGAATTAATCCATGTAAATAAAAAACAAACTTAGCTGGTTGGCTAATATTGTGCTCAAGAAGCACTTATGTCTGAGTGAGGCTAAAACATTTAAGGTGTAATTTTGGTTTGGGTCATGTTTAGACATGTATAAGAGAACAACATCTTTTTCAAAATTTTCTAGCTATCAGCGCATATTCCCTTGCGTTAGTATTTCTTTGTCAGCCTCCACAATGAATGACGCGTAGTGGTCCCACAAAGGACTTTCGTGCCTGTTATAAGCATCATCATCATCGATCAACCACTGTAGACGAACGAATTTTTATTTCGTATTATGGCGCACATTCGATAAAAATATAGCTATTGAGAATTTTACTCAATTGCGTTATTCACAATAATACATGTTTATCAGCTAACACTCTAAAGAAATATTGTTTTACTAATTTATAAACAAAAAATTAAAATAATTATTAATTAAAATGACTACGACGGAATTAAAATAATTTATTGCCACCATTTGTAAAAAAAACACAAAAAATTCACACATTGCCTTACATTTTCAATAAGTTTTAAAAAGACAAACCATCGAAAGCAAAATTGACAATCGATATTTGATTTTCGTTAGCCAGCGAAGATCGAAAATCGAATGCAACTCATAATAAGGACCTTTATCTTTAGTATTCTTTAAGGCCAGGATTCACTATCATACTCAGTCGTACGATCTGTCAAAAATTTCATGTGTGCTCAAAAAGTATGATAGTGTGGATTAAAATTGTATGTGTGTGACAGAGTTTTTGACAGATCGGTACGATTTTATAATCTTTTGAAATAATTCATAAAATATTTTTCTCCATGCGATCAGGGTTGATTTTTTTAACATGATGAGGAGAAAAAACAACAAAATATTAAAACCATATGTTTTTGCATCTTTTTTGTATAATAGTGTGGCACATACGACGCCATTTTGGAACGATTTTTAAAGTAGGACAGAATTCTGTCAGATTTTTGTGTGATTAAATCGTACGATTGTGTATGATAGTGAATCCTGGCCTTTAATGAGACCTGTTAGTGTTAGTCTCTGAAAACTGTTGTCCATTATTCACAATATTTCGTTTAATACACGTACATACACACAAAGTAATTATTTTTCAATCAGATCAACCAACCTAAAATAGTCTTATTAAAATGTTTAAGAAACTGACTGAAATAATTATCATTTTTTCTCCTTTTTTTGGCTCTAACCAGTTTTATTTAGTTCATTGAATAAACTTTATTCTATCACATGCTTCTAGAGTTGTCGAGTAGGTTTCTTATGCATATACACTTAATGTGGGATTTTTTAATCAAAGCACACGGTTCAAGCATTCTATTATAATGAATTTTTGTTGTAAATTTTAAATTTAAGACTTGAATGTTGTTCAGTTATCAGAAACTGAGCATTTAATATTAGAAATTATTTAAGCATAAAATATTTAGTGTAAAAAAAGCAATACTGAATGACATATCATATACATGCATATTCTATTCCATAATTTCGTGATAAAATGTATAGCTTTGCCAGACCTTATCTAAGTATAAATTTATATTTTTATGTTTTTTTATTAATAGATTATCATTGCATAAAATGCAATTATTGTATATAAGTAATTAAATGATTAGAACAAAAAACCACCGATAATTTATACAGTGTCTCTTGGCGAGAAGGCGAGACATTCCAACCTGGGAGACCGGAAGATAGATCCACTGGTGGGAGTCCCGTTAAGCTGCTGTAAAGCTTTATTTTAGCAGAAACTCTTTGGAGCAGCGCAGTCTACATGGTCTGAAGAGGTCAACTGTACGGTCTCGAGGATATTGTGGCCTCAGTATGATAGTGGGAGATCCGCTATTCTACTGAGGTTTCCTCGAGGGCAGCTGGGTACACTGGTGGCTGTGCTGACGGGGCGCTGTGTTCAACCTCATGACTACTGTAGAAGTTAAGATAAGGAGACAGAGGAAACGGTGGAGCATCTGCTCTGTCATTGTCCAGCTCTTTCTGGGAATAGAGCGGCCATTTTCGGCAGTCCGAGACTGCATGGTATTGCAGACTTATCTGTCTGCGATGTTGCTAGGATAAACTTGTTCATCCGGTCCTCGGGGTGGTTTGGATATGGATCTTTTTAATAGTACCATAGAGACCTGAATCTGATCCCTGCAGTTCCTATTCCAGGTGAAACAACTTAACCTTTAGGATCCAAGTGAGTCGGCCTCATTCAGCCGACAGCCTGTGCAACCTATACAGTGTCCAGCAATCCTTTCAACGCCAAAGAAAGAATAGAATTTACTAACACAAAAATCGTTTTGTTGCGCACATATTTTTAAACAATCTTTCAATTTGTTTACTTAAAAAGAAAACAACTTAACTTAAAAATAATCATTTTATTTACTCGAGGAAACAAAAACATATTAAAGTGTATTTAACGAATTTGATAAGAAAATAAAAAAAAAATTATCTTTGAATGGTAATATTTAAAAACGATACCAGACAATAAAGCAAAATTTCAGGTGAAGTAATCACTCACTTTCAGCGATAAAAAATCCACTTCAACACAACAATCATGAGCAACAACTGTCATTTCATCAAATGGTTACGCATAAAAAATATTTTTTTATTTACCAAATCGATTAATGTCAAGATAATTGTTTGAGTGAAAAAAATTAAATATATTTAATAAAAGTAATTTACACACTAACAAATTTATTAAAAAAAAAAACAGTGTGCCTTAAAACAGGGTTGTTTTTTTTAAAAAAGAAGTAGTAGTTCAGGCAACAATGCCTATGTAAAAATGCCGACGAATACCAAAAAAGTTAAACCGTGTCGGCCTATGGAAGAGCGTGTTTTTCCCGACAGAGATTAAAAATTTTTATTATCTGGCAACTCTTTTATCATAGCGCTGAGTTTTGTGATAATTTTGGGTGTATATAAAAACATTGTACAGTTGGCACGAAAAAGCAATCGCTGATGTAATGCGTAACATTCAGGACGTCGTTTTTCAACATACCACTGCATATAGGGATAACCAAACCTGCACCGCCATTTCAAAACTTACTATAGAAACTTTCCGTTAAAACATTTTTATATTAATCCCATTTTTACTAAATAGCAGCAAATTATAAGAATTTTCTAAAAATGTCTAATCTTCCTTTTGAATTTTTAAAATTTTGTAACCAATCTAGTAGAACCTGTAAATAACACGCTTCATTTATTTTATACTTAAAAAGTATTTGTTAAAGTTATTTAAGCGTAACAGAACACTGTCTTAAGGTGCGGTCAGCTTAGTAAATATTTGACAAAAAAGCTTTTTTTTACTTTTATTCAATCTTTTCTAACACATGTCATTAGAAATGGCGATTTATAATAAATGTGATATCTTACGTATTATATTCAGTAGGGTCTTATAGTTCTTAATAACTATTTTTCTTCCATAGTTTAGTGGTCACGTCTTTTGGTCAAATATTTGACAAATCTGACCGTACGTTTACGTTGAAGATTTTCAACGGGAAAAAAGTTATCAAAATGTAAATACAGTCAAAAGTAATTTAGGTTAAGTTTATCCCACAAAATTTAATCATAAACATATAATATAAATCTGTATGTGTAAAAAGCTTGTAAATTTTACGTTGCAGGTCACATGCAATATGTCAAATATTCTGTCTTTTCTCTTGTTCAAGAACAGATTTTTCATTTTATTTAGATGAAATAGGCATCTCCTTCTGTTTTATTGTTGTTTTTTCTTAATTAACACAATTTTAAAAGCTCATCACGTTATTGGCTTAAGCAGGCCGTTTGTGAAGTTTTTGCTTTCTATAAAAAAAAAACTAACGAGGTTCGAAACCTAAAATATCAATATTTGATTTTATAGGGTGAATCATGAAGATATGCCTTATTCTGCCGCAAATGCTTAATGAGGAGACCTAAAATCAGTTAGTTTTAGTAAACTTGCTTCCGTGTGGTTTACGAGATTTATAAAAATATACATTCAACATATAAAAATTAATTTAATGCGGATCCATGTTTTTATTTAAATACAGTGCAGACAAGAAAATTCACCAACTATAAATTACCAATAAAATTTTTCTTTTTCTATAAGACCCGCTAATGCGAAATTTAACCTAACAAACCCTACAAAAACTATCAAACATAGTAGGTAAATCATAAGGCATGTGATTGTTCTTCTATTATTATGTAGGACTTGTAAGTTAATCATTGTGATAATAAATTAAACCATTTATATGCATATTCGTATATTAAAGGAAAGTATACTACCAATTGACAATTTGTAGAATTATCCAACGAAGCCAATTTCTATAATTTAGTCAAACAGTAATAAATCCCAATGGTCCACTGTGTAATAATAAAATTGCCAAAAATTATTAAATTCAATGCCAACCGATTGTGTAGCAGACAGAGATTTTTTCCAAATAATTTTTGCAAAAAATTGACTTCAGACTTCTGTCTGCCTATAATGGTTCTAAAGTATGGCCATCAAATTACATTAAGTATTGGGACACTCTTTTAATTCTCATATCCAAATTTTATGCTTGTATACTTATTTGGTATACATCGATTCACATCAACTAAAGGTGCACTCTTCAATTTCCAAACTCAAAGTTTATACTTGGTGTTGTAGTATACTTCTCACTCAGGTTCTTTGTAAAATTAAATCCCCTGATTATAACGGTTCAATAGTTTGGCCATACACATATATATTGCAACGCCCTTTAATTTGTAAATTAAAATATTTGTACTTCCTATTATACCAAACAAGATAGTGGACATTCAGTATAATTTTCAAGTGTTTTTATATACCGCTTCAAAAGATTTAGCCATATAGGTCAAGTTACATCAATTATACAGGTCATTTCTAAGTTTTAGCTATCTATATATAACGGTCAAAAGTTTGGCTACATCAAATTTTATCAACTCTTGGCACACCCTTAATTAACAAATCCAAATTTTATACAGGTTTTTTTACAAATGTCAACCGTCTGTCTACAACTGTTCAAAAGTAAGGCCATATACATACATCAAATTAAATAAAATGTTGGGGCATCTTTTAATTTATAATTTTGAGTTTTTATACTTGCTCCTAAAACGCTCATAATAATCGACATTGTGGCCTATTTTCAATGATTTGTCTATAAATTTTCACACTATATCCCCATATAGGTGGGGACACCCTTTAATTTCAGATTAATTTTTATATGACTTTTTGGCATTAGGTACCATAATGATGCGCATTAATTTTTTTTTTTTTTTTTAATTTTAACGTGGTGCCCTTTTCGGTTTATAATATATATAAAAAACATGTATGTTGTATGGGTTCACCCTGTAATTTTTAAATTATGATCTGTTTTTGAAATAGTACCAATCTGTAAGCATCACCTCTCAAATAAAGACAAAAATTTTAAAACCGTTTCAGAAATGACGTAAGTGCTGCGTGCACAACATAAAACAAAAAAAAATTCTTTTTTAAATGTCGATTAAAAAGGAAACTCATCAAAATAGTAATTTCAATATTTCATACCCCTTAAAAATGTACAAATTAAAATACATAATTAGTATTAATTTGTTCCTAATTTTATTATATTTATTTAATATGAAAAAAACCTAGTACTTTATGCCTTTTTTGTTTAGTAAACTGAGGAAAAAAACTTATTGTTTTTAATATTATAACACGTACGTGTGTTGTGTTAATTATTTTGAGAAAACCGATTCAGCCATTTTCAAAAAAATTAACCGTGACTTAACATATAACATGATTTAATCGTTTTATACGACTGCTGCAATTTTGACGTTTTAGCCCACTGTATAATATTCAATCTATAAACAAGTTGAAATACATTTTTATAAAGAAGTTCTTAGCGTTTTAAAATTATTTATTTCACACATACTATAATACGTTCATATGTATGAATGCAAATACACATCTACTTATGTTTATACATGCATACACAGGTATAAATATCAAAATAAGATCTTGTGTGTCAAAAACGAGTTTTGCTAATTATTTAAAATACTTAAGAAAATATTAAGACTTTTTTCATCAACGAAATTTATTTATTTTAACACAGATTCAAATGTATGTAATATTATTTATAAAATTTTATCACTTTTTTATAGGTAAAAATTTCATGAATAAAACATCTATAACATATAACGTTGCCAGATTTGAAAATTTAAGATTTTTTTTTTAGTTTACATTTGGTGATTTTGCCTAAAGAGTGTTTGAAGTAACTCCACGCAAATATGGCATTTTTTTGGAATAGGTTTTAGAATAATATATCAATCAATCAATGTTGTTTTGAATATATGCGCTTGGAGATTCACAGAACTCATCGTACGTAAGAAAATTTTGCTAAGTGAAATTATAGCGTTTTATAAAAAATTTCTGAAATTTAATTTGAATAAACTGAGTTTTAGGTTGAATTCTAAGAGTTGGAAGGATTTTGCTAAAAAGCCCAGAATTTACTATGCAAGGTAAAAAATTTATCGCATGCTACACTTTTTAAAAACATATTTAACTTGAGGTATTTATGTTCACACACATAAATTAAAGGCTCATCAATAAGTTATCAGAAGCGTAGTATTCGAGCTTAAGTTTTAATTTTGTATCGCCGTACACATATTTTTTTATTAGTTACTTCATTGTTTCAAATGATATGGAAAAACTGGAGGACATGGATCAATCTTGCTGGTTTTCAATAGCAAAATTTTCGAAACTATGTATGTCTGATCGATTGGCCTTGGCAAAGCTGATAACAATCTGAATAAGGACAGACCAACAGTCATAGCTCACTCGACTTTGCTATGCATAAGAACTTAGAATATATATACTTTATGGGGTCGGAAATGGATATTGTAGAAATTACACACGGAATGACAAACGTATATATCCTTTTCTCTACTTTTTGTGGTGAAGGGTACAATAAAAGTATCAGTGGCAACGCTGAACATAAAGCGAAATAGTTGTTTTTAGACGGGGTTTTCAGATTTTGTTCGAGTGGTATCCCCAATGAGATAAATTTTATCCCCAAAAACCAAAATTAACTACTCCTTAAAATCCCCACTACAAATAATATTATTTATTCACCCCTATCGTGAACAAAATGTGAAAGTTTTGTTCCCATGAAATTTTCATTCCCCATGAAGGGGAAACTGCTATCGTGAGTTTAATGGGAACGTTTGTTCCCGCTATCAATTCGTACTGAATACAAATTAAAAAGAAGAAAATATTAATAGGGAAAAATTTATTCAAATTTTTTTTAAGTTATGAAAAATTTAGAAATATTAATGATTGGTGCTATTGTGTTGTTGCAAGAGGAGGAGATACTACAACAGAGAACAATTTCATTTCAAGAACGTGACGTGCAAGACGCTTAAAAGCCCTTGAAGTTACCCTAGACACAAAAGGTCCAATCAATGGACCCAAGTGGGCTGTGGCAACACGGCTGCCTGCCTAACATACCCTAGACATTGGTACTGACCCATTTCAATAAAATAAATATTTGTATCGGAACATTTAAAAAATATTTTTTTAATAAAAAATCTTCATAAATTTATAACCAATCGATAAATCTCTTTGTTTTGCATCTTGACGAGCATAATGTCAGTCTGCACTGCACTAACTGATGTTGAATTAAAAAAATGTGTTATTGATGTAAATATTCTAATTAAAACATATAAAAACTGGCATAATGTATGCAGTTCCCCAGCAAAATTTAGGTGAACAAATCTAAGGGAAAAGGAAAAAAATTTCGAGGGAAAAAATCAATCCCGATAAGTGGAATTTTTGTTTAAGTGAAAAATTGTTAACGTAAATTATTCACGATTGCAATTTGGGGAAAAGGGAAAAAATTTCGAGTGAAAATATATTCAAAAAAGTGTCACAAAAATTTTATTATGTTTAATGTGTATTAATTCTTAATAAAGATTCAAGCACCTAGATTTGCCTTTATTTCTTATTTTAGTTGCTATTGACTTCATTCCTGAAAAAAGGCGAATTCATTTTTCAAATTAACGGAGAGACTTATATGTCATAATTTTGAACAATGGAAACTTGTACGTGGGAAAAAAGTAAAATTTGTTAAATAATAGAAAAATTAGAATAACAAAAAACAGTATTGAAAAAAATCCCCAAAATCCCTCCTTAAATTCCCAAAACGCAAAATATATCCTCAAAAAATCCTTAATCCCCAAACTGAAATTTTCATCCCCATTTTGAAAATAAAATCTCCAATTTGGGGATAAATCCCCTAATCTGACAACCCTGTCTTCAGCTTGTTTTTAAACACACATGTATCTTCTTAATTATAAAGAATATTTTTTAAACTAAATAGGTATAACAATAGTAGAGATATTTTTTTTAGTTTAAAAGACAACAAAAATAAACACTCAAAAATTTAACACGTAGAAAAAAAAACACAAACAAGTTAGATGCTTAATATGTCTGCAAAAAGAGAATATGGTTTTATTTTATTGTATTATAATCAGCGTTACCGCACAAGAAATTTACTTTCTACCAATAATTTTCAAAAATCCTACCAAAATCGTTCACAACCTACCAAAAATTTAAAAATGCATTTCTTGCACATAAACTCTGTAATACTCACTTGGTTTTTTCCCCCTTAGTTGTTGAGATGGTAGTTTGTCTTTTGGCGATTTTTGAGATGGGTGTTATGATTTAAAATAGTTTTAGAGCATACTATGCAGAATGAACACCCATCTCTTTCCTGGAGCCAATCGAATTCGCTCAACCATTCGGTTCTAAATTTTCTTTTGACTGTTTCTTTACATGCAATATTAGTAAATATTTATGTAATAAATAGGTATATATTTACAATTAAAAAAATTTACTTTCTTTTCCATTATGTCTGTTAATTTTTTTAATACGTACACTTGAAAATAAAACTACACTCAAAAATATTGTGTAATTTCAATTTCATAATATTGTTCACTTTTCTTAAACCAGAGATGGTTATAGCTTTAATTATCTCTATGCAAAAAAGTAGATATGTTTTTTATTACACCTAAAACAGTTTTTGAAAACAGTGATAACACTATTCAAAGTTATTGTTTATTTAATTCAAAGTTACATTTCTTTTTATTTTATGTTCTGAAATTTTAAGGTGATAAATTTACTATTCTAAAAAATTGCTAGAGGAGGAAAACCTACCAAAAACTAAAAAAAAATGCAACAAACCAACCAAACTACCTAACTGTTTTTAAAAAACGAAAAACTACCAAGTTTGGTCCGATAGGACCAAAGCGGCAACGCTGATTATAATTACAACTTATACCATGTTTCCACGGATGCTTAAAACACTTGTTTTGCTCTCTATTCATGTTTTAGAGACCAAACTACTGCCAAATAACATGTTTCGCCATACAAAATATTGAGAGCAAAACAGCTCAATTTATCTTGTTTTATTTTTAAATACCTCACGAAACATGAAAAAACTACTATCATCTCTAATATTTATCGACCGTTCATCCGCACTAGTTGTCAAAAATAAAAATATAAACAAAACGAAAACAAACAAAAGTATAAATTTTTATTGTGCTAACTTTTAAAATGACAAAAGATCACGCTTTAAAAAAAAATTATTATGTCCAGAAGGATGGCCACCAAAATTAAATTTCTTGAGGAGTAGAAGATGTGTTTCGAGGCGCCACGCAACTGGAACATCTTTTCAGCACATATCTCTAGCAAAGCGCGCTTGCCAATCTGCTCCCATTTACTTGCACGTTTTCTGATCTGTTAAAATGAAATAATAAACTTTAGTATTCTTACTTACCTTTTTTTTTTTCATTTTAAGCTAAAACCAATCGTATACGCACGCAATTTGTTATTATGTACATACATAAATATGTATGCATGTATGCTTCTAAACAGTGCTGTCAAATCGAAACAGGAATGTGTCGTATAAACAGCATTATTCGCAATCTTGTTTAAGAGAGCGAAACAAGTGTTTCAAGTAGCCGTGGAAACATGGTATTAAGCTTTGCTGAGAATTTTTTAGGTTTCTAAACTGATTAATCGTTAATCGGTTAACCGATTAATGCTTCTTGATACATAAAGTAAAAAAAAATCATTAAATAAAAAATTATATATAGGGAAAATTTAAGGAGATAAAAACATTTTTCCTTTTCCATTTTTCCACAACGATCACTTCTCAAGAAATATTCAAAAATGTCTATGTTAAAACTCTGAATTTTTTAAGTTCTGAAATAATTTTAAATATCCCAATAAGACTTTCAATAAATAAAGATCAAAATTCTAAAGGCTGTAAACTGATTAACAGTGCTCTGTTAACTACAAAATAATCCAAGTCAATAAAATTTTGAACACATCATGCTGAAAAACGTGCCGGCTACTGGTTAAAGTTTGAAGAGAATAATCGAATCTTTTGCTGCATCGAGACTCATATCAAACACATTAAGTACTTGTAGCGTCAGTGGGAAGTAGATAAAGTTCAGAAATTTGGTCCAAGAAACATAGAAAGATGATTTGGTATGTCTAAAATACTATTTTGATCGACTTCCTGCGGTTAATATAATACTAATTAAAAAATGGTATATAAAGTCAAGTCAACCAGGAACGACGAGATCAAATACGAATTCTGCACATTTTGAGGAATCAAAACCTTTTCATGTATTATAAGCGGTTAAACCCGGGTAAAATGAACAAAAGAGACCTTTACCGTTTTAAAACGTCATTGAAGTATAAACAATTAAAATATGCGAACAGACGGAAGTTAAAAATTTTCCACCATGAAAATTCTTGATGTTGTGCGAGTGGGAAATGTATTATTTGTCGGTTGATCGAAAAATTCAATTTAAACCGAGCACAAACTGAATAATTTCTAGCTCTCTAAAGTTATTTCTCAAAAAAAAAAAAAAAAAAAAAAATTACGATTAAACCAAAAACTCGTTTAATTCAATACTCTAGAAATTTGTTGTTAATAAATAAAATACGCATGTTTTGATTTATCTTAAAATAAATTATGATTATAAAAAATTTCTTATTGCGTGAGAAATTAAAATTGTCTAGTCGTATAATTCTAACATACGAAGATGTTGATTAAACTTATTTACGTACTCATTTGAAAGCTTTAATTAAAAAATTTAATTTAAAAATTTACATCATAAAAAATATGAAGAGCATTCAAGATTTCATTTACAAAGCAATTGTTAATAGAATATAGTGGGATACAATAGAAGATAATATGTAGATATCTTAAACATTATCACACTGAATTAAAACGCAAATAATAGGACACCTATGTATATATATGTATGTACATATATATTACACATGTGTATAAATAAATACGCACATTTATAAGGGTACTACATTCCTAATGAAGACTCTTTGTATGATATATTACGGACTCATATTTCTAAATTCTGGAAAGCTTATGTAACAGATTACATTAATATCTACGTACATATGAATGTTTAAATTTATATATGTATGTAAATAAATTTCATTCAGCCACCAATCACTTTTTTTGATTTGATGATTTTTCACATGTATTTTACAGAAGCAATGTTTCAACAGCCCTACACAACATGTATGTATGTGTTTAACAGTGGGAAATATGACTTGTCAGATGGAAAAACATGTCGTGTATGGGCAGCTTAAGTCGCATCGTTAATTTTGAAATATTTTTGGGCATTTGAAAAATGTCCATATGGAGAAATGCATAATTGCACATACCAAAAAAAAAAACTCTGTGAAAACTGTATTTAGACACAACAGTATAATTTATCTGAAAATTATTTCAATTTAACACTATTTTATTTTGTAACTGAAAAATCGTTGAAAAAGAATGAAAACTTCTGTGAATTACTGTACGATATAAATTTTCTTTTTAAAAACTGCAAGTTGTTCACTGAACCTTTAACAATAAGACCTTGAAAGTTAAGGTCATGTTTTTTAAAAATCCGCTACAAATTACATAGATCGTCATTTTCACATTGATGACTCTTTCCAGGACCGGTTTACAAAAAAATAAAAATACATTGATTTTATCAATCTTTTAATAAAATCACAATTTATTTTTATTGAACTTTGCTAAATACGAAGCAGACACAACATATGTACATGTGTAAATAAATATTTAATTAATAAACATTTAAGACGAGAAGATCACGCACTGTAGAAACTTAAATTGCTAGTTTCATGGTGAGACATTTAGGAAGTGCTTGCTAATGTTATCAACAATTAAATGATTTTATTAAAATAAAAGAAAACATTGATAGCTGCATTTTAATTAGATTGTGTGACTTTCAATTATAAATAATTAAATAGCATTCAGTTTATATTGAAATAATAAAACTGATAAAGAATTTGAAAGTAAACTATTCTCAGTGAAACAAGTAAAAGTCGTTGGAATTGATAAAAATAGAAAAAAATTACATTCCCTTTTGCAATAAACAACAACAACTGAATAGAATAAATGAACCTTAATAAGAAAGAATATGTTTATATACAAAAACTTCGGATATGTCTGGAAGAATTGACTGGGGAGAGTTGTAGATTTAATCTTGCTGTACTTAAGTCGTTAGTTTTTCGTTAATTACTTGTAGTTTTTTAATCTCCTTGATAACATCCTACTTCACTGGATTTCCGTAAAGCACTACATCTTTAGACCAGCTTCACAACTATAATGCGTTTTCTGATGACTATAAGCCGTGTCAGAGTATACTTAAATAAATGTAGCGTCCAGTGCTTCTCCACATTGCCTCCTTCAAACGTAAGTAGGCAGATAAATAGATAAACATATAGATCCGGCTCAACAGCAGTCACTTCGAGAACCGAGGATCTTATGCAACTGCAAAGCACTCCTTATAAATGATATAAGAAATGATGAAGGACCCCAATCTTTCTGTGATCACAAAGACTAAGCTCTGTTGTCTCATTCTCTTTTAGACAAGTCCTAGAAGCCTATTCTTCAAGAAGGTAATTCAGACCGAAGTATACAGAGAGAATGCCCGTGAATAACTTCCTGTTCAGGTTTAAAGTTTACCCATAAGAGATAGATTAAAGAATTAGATTTATCTGCCGTAGCCCTAAAGGGTTTAACTAGATAATTCTACCTTTGGTATCTCAAAAATATGTCAAACTGACCACTTGGGTTTTTATAAGAATAAGACGATGCAAAATAAATTTAAGCTTGCAGCGTTTTTATACCAATGAAAATGGAAAATGTAACCAGCTTCGCACCGTTGCACTAAACCTTGAGAAACAATTGTTAAGGAATGCTGCATAGATCTATTTGACTCTGGGTAATAGACCGGGTTCGGCTATAACCGAAATAGATATGCATCATTACCACATACATATCGCCTCGCTTTAATAGGGTGATTCAGGCTGCATCTATAAAAGGCCTAGGCCATCAATAAAGTTTCTCCATCTGAAATGTCTAGAAGCAATCGCCTGCAGATTTAGTAAACTAGTATAGTTGTTGATGTCAGGATGTTGGTTGACTTCGTTCAACGTAGAACGTCTCTAGGTGTATTTAGGACGTTCTTTACTTCCACTGCCTTGTGGGTTGTTAACAAAAGCCTTAGGTGGAACTTCAATAGGGTCGTTACGTAGCGTGTACCCAATCCAGCCAAATTTTCTTTTACGCATCTCAAGGCTTATGTCTGAGAAATCGGTTCTGATGTATAACTCGGCGTTAGTGATGGTCTTTGGCCAGAGGATATTAAGAATGTGACGAAGACAACGAATGACGAATACTTATAGGCGATTCTTAATGTCGCAGAGCCGTACAATAACAGTACTGCTAATACGAAGATCCATAAATGCGAATCTTTCAAGCTGTAATATCATTCACATGCTCTTAAATTATTTCCACAATATATTTATTGTGGTACCTGTCGAGTTATCCACATTATCACAATTTGATTTGGGGTAAAAGAAATCGGTTAAAAACGGATAGCACATGCTGTTAACGAATTTTGAGAAAAAGCTTGACTGATATCTGTAACAATTATAAATTTTTGTGGATGGACAGTTTTACACATTTGGTTTATCGTTTATTTTGCTATGGCAATTTGGCAACAATGACTGAATAATAAACATATGATCATTTTAGCCTCGCTCTAGGGAAACCCGATACATGTTAGAAAGTTTTCAGATGATGATTTGCAATTCTGTCTTTCCAGCAGTTGGTGTAAATACTCGGCAGACCAACGTTTCTAGAACTCATGTTTGAGTTGGGAGACGAGTTTCCATCTTGTGGCGAGAGAAATATTTGGTTGCACTGATCTACTATCCACTTGGGCTGTGAGTGGTCCTCCAATTAAGAAGTGTCCGGGAGTCAGTGCTGTTAGATCATTTGGATTAGATGACATTGGAGTTAGCTGACAGGAATTTTATATAGCTTTTATTTCTATGATAACTGTCTCAAGCTCTTCGTGCGTAAGTGACGCTGTTGAAACATTTCGTAGTAGTAGTTGCTTATCGGCCTTTATTGCTGCCTGTAAGATTTTCTCTTTGAAGTTATTATCAAATATTGATAGATTTAATTCTTCTAGCTGATTCCGTATACCTATGAAGTTTGTAGCATTGTCAGAATATATATAGAGCTCCAATGAATGCATCTGTTGTCAGTTCCGTTACAACTTTAAGGTGTACAGCCTTTGTTCAGAAACAGACAAAAACAGCTATGTAAACTTTATGCGGTTTTTTACCCTTTATCTTAAAATGAACCCAAAAAGGTCCACAGTATTCAACATTAGATGTGATAAATGGGAGTGGTGGGGTGACCCTGCTTGCTGGTAGATCTACCATTATTTGTGAAAAGTTTAGGTTTTCTTCTTGTTTATCGCACACAATTTTGGCCTATATTTCTTGCCATTGATTTACCCTTGATGATCCAATATTGTTGTCTGGATATGGCCAATAATGATTGTGGGCCACGATGATAGTTTTTTCATGTAACATTGTGAGTATAAGTTTTAAAATCGATATATCAGATGCTTCCAGATACACAAAAAAATTATTATTAAACTTGCAGCGCATTTGCATTATTTTTTTTTTTATTTTTTTTTTTTATTTTTAATACTTCTTTAGCAAAAATGATAAACTAAAACAACTGTACTTTATTAATTTTTATTAATAAATTGATTTATTTGCTGTTTTTGTAATACAGGCGATCAACTCGTCTGAAAAACTTGTATGAAAAGCATTAAATTCTTTAAGTTATTTCTATTCAAATTTTTCAAACGAGTTAATCGCTTGTACAGAAACATCATATTAACCCTTTGACACGGGAATTAATTTCAGCTGTTGAAAAATTCTACATATGGTTTTTATAGCTTAAAAATGTTTCAAAGAGCATGTGTAAAAAATTATGGGGACACATTTTTATTCTAAACTGGGTTTTGAAGCTGTAAATTTTAATATAAAATCTGCTTAAATGTAAAAACATTTTTAATTTATTTTTTTTTTTTACTGGTTTTAAATTTCTTAAACACATACATATGTACATAATTTAAAGAAACTTTTAAAAATTCATCAAAAATATACGGGAGAAAATCAATTTTTTTCTTTTTTAATTTGAATATAAACTTTGACATATAAGGGGCTGCGTCGATGATGACTAGACAAAATATATAAAAGTGATCTCAAGTTGCCTTGAAATCTTACAGCCTCTTTAGAATTTAAAAAAACAACATTACAACGAACCTGTAACTGCAAACTAATTGCATGTATGCTAAAATTTCAACCAGTGACGGGTTGATAATGTACGCCACGCATCAAATGGTTAAAACAAAATAAAAACTTTTGGGCTGCTTTTGTAAAACAGACAATCATCTCATTTGGGAAATTTATATCGAAATAAATCAAACTTTTCACACAAATTTTTCAGACGAGTTGATCGCCTGTAATACAAAAACAGTAAACGTATTTTAATAAATATGGCTTTTAAGTTTTACAATAGTGAAAGGAAAGTATTTCTCTTTATTTTAGATGTTAAAAAGTTGAACCTTTTTTTAATAAATTTATGTCAAAACTCAAATTGTTATTATGCCATAATATTAAAGTCTTTCAAAAACTAACGAATAGTTAAAGTTTGGAAATAAATACCAGTTTGTTAATAAGTTTTTATGATCTAACATTTAATCATACGTTTTGGTTATAAATCAATGACTTGTACGCAGATATGGGCAATTTTGTGGCAAAAAAACAGAAAGGCAAGATTAATAAAATATAAAATCAACTAGAGCGAGAGAGTATCTCTCCTAAATTGCCAGCTCGGATTTAACGAAAAATACTTACATACATATTTCCAAATAGAATACAAAAAAAAAAATAGAAAATCCAGTAAAACAATTTTTTGAGGAAAAGAAATGTTCTGCGTTTTTCAGGGTGACACAAAGACTTGATATTTAGATTAAATTTAATTTTGTATCAACAGCTTTTAATAATTTATTAAACTGGCCGTAGGTTTATAACGAAACGATGATATCGGTTGCCGCAACCTCAAATAGTTAAATCGGGAGTTCTTAAAATAAACATTTTGAGACCACAACAGTGATACATCAGACCGACCTACCAACATAAAATATTTTACACATCATTGTAAAAAATGCCCTGTAATAATTCATGCATTCTGCCAAGAAGATCTCAACGCTTACAGGCTTGAAAAATGGTGAAAAAACTTAAATTATACCACGGATTTTTCACGAAACTTGTTTCATGAAATTGTTGTTTGCTAAACTGCGTTTGTACGCCAAGATGAATTTTTTTTATTTAATATGTTTTCGTCTAACATTTAAGTAGTGGTAACACTGTTTTATGTAACGTAATGATGCTTACGGTTACGGCGAATGAATCACAGGTATGCTCATGGCGACAATGAATACAACACTGCCAAAAAAATATGTACATTTTTTTGTACAAATCGTCTTGGACTGTCAAAAACTAAAAAGTAAATAGTAGATTATAACTTTTGACATTCGAAGAAGCAAAATCACAAGAGCTAAAAATAGACATCTTGGCTGTCAAGGCCATATGTTATTAAATCACCTTGATTACGGTAATACTTGAGAAATGTACTGATAACGGTACACGTGGCGATAGTCAGTTATCAGAGCAGATTTCAGTCTTACGCTATTGGCTTTGCAGTTTGTAATTTTAAAAAATAAAAGTTTACAGAAGAATTATTGGAAGTTTGTACTTGATGTTCACTTATGTAGTAATTTATAAAGGAGACATGAGAAATACGCTTTATAAGTAAAAACTCAAAAACGAGCAAAAATATGTATTTATAGAAAATCATTAAAGTGGTAAACGTGCGCCCAAAATGATATGCGTGGCCTAAAATTTAAACCTTTTTATAAACAACATGACAGGAAACGTGTTAAGGGACGCAATGAAATACACTTAAATTTTAAAAGAGAATGGAAAAAAATTTCGTAGTATAAATGTAAACTTAGTTGTTTGCAGCAGTTGCAGCATTTTTTGGTTTGGCTCAAACCCAATCATGCATACAATAAAAGAAGCAATAAAAGCAAGTTGCCAGATCGTTCCATAGCAAGTTGCCAGATCGTTCCATAGTGTTGTGCTTCTCACCCATATACAGCGGTATTACATTATAAACGAAAATTTTATGCAAAGTAGTAAAGGCAAGGATTCACTATCATACTCAGTCGTACGATCTGTCAAATTTTTCATATGTGTTTAAAAAGTATGATAACAGATCTGTAATATAATCTTTCTAACAGATTTGTACGATTTTATAATCTTTTGAAATAATTCATAAAAATGCGATCAGGGTTGATTTTCTTAAGATTATGAAGAGAAAAAACAACAAAATATAAAAATCATATGTTTTTGCATATATTTTGTATAATAATGTGGCACCTACGATGCTATTTTGAAACGATTTTTAAAGTAGGACAGAATTATGTCAAGTTTTTGTGTGATTAAACCGAACGATTGTGTATGATAATGAATCCTGGCCCTGAGTGTATAATTTTAACAGCGTTAATACTTTTTTACATATATGTATATAGAGCTAAGTAAATAAAGTAACATTGAAGAAAATAATTCCTGGCATTTTCTGGCTATTACAAAAACCTAACGAGTAACTGAAATCGCAACAATGTTTTTTTTTTGTTTTTTTTTTTTTTTTTTTTTGTTATTATTGACATAAATGTCACAACGCAATGCGTTTCTTTGCAAAAAAAAAGCCTTGGAATAATTTATATGTATGTATGTAGTATGTACAAGGTTGGTCACACCTTTCCATATTGCAATGCGTTTGGCCTGTACAAAAAAACTCGCACTTAGACCTAACAACATTATATACTACATAGATGCCTATGTAAGTAAGTATGTTGACAGGCATTTTGTGCAGTAAAAAAATAACTCACAAAACGTGCTGTCATACGCACATTTTGTATTTAAGTTAAATTATGTAAAGCTCAAAGTCATTCTATAATATAAACCTGTACGCCGCTGATTACCGTATTGACGCCGGCAACAAGTTTTTAGTGTATATAGCAAAACTAGATTTATTTTTTTTTTCTTTACAAAGAAAAAATGGATTAAGATAAAATTAGGGGTTAAAATTGTTGGATTTAGTACATAAAAGATATCTGCAAAATCTGTCTTGCTTTAAACAGGAAAGCACAATTTTTAATTAAACTAATGGACACTGTTGGTGTAAAAGAAAATTATTTTTTTTATTAAAAAACTTAAAATCGAGGGCAAAAGATCAACCACAAATAATTTATTAACTTAGTGGCAAAAACAGCTTTTGATATCACTCGAAATTGTGATGTAATTTAAAAGATATTTCGATGAAACTGTACTATACAGTTTAACTGCGGGCTTAATTTTAGTCCAGTTTGAAGATGTTTTGATTGAATTTAAATTGCAGAGTTAAATTAGGAATTCTTCGCTATTTTACTTTTTTACTTATTTCGAGCATTGCTTTTTCGCATACTTTTCAACGTTTGTGGAAAGTATCAATATTTATAATCGAAGCTTACCCATAAACTTTATTGAAGTATAGTAGGGTATATATTATTATTAAATTGTGTTCTTTTTACAATTGATAGTAATCATAATTATAAAAAAAGTAAAGAATGTCATTTGTGACCAAGATCAAAGTATTAAAATCAAGGGTATATTAAGGCCATTCATTATCTTTTTAATTGATTTTTTGAAGAGTTCAACAATTTGTAAATTAAACAAGTAAGAGTGCTATTTTCGGTTATGCCGAGTCTTACATACCCTTCACCGTCTATGTAAATCTAGTTTAGATATGGCTCTATCGACTTCGCTATGCATAAGAAGTCAGAATATATATATTTTATGGGGTCGGAAATGGAAGTTGTGGAAATTGCACACGGAATGACAAACTTATATTTTCCATTTTTCCACTTTTTGTGGTGAAGGGTATAAAAACCCGTCTTCCAAAATTCGCACTAGATTTGAATCTGCCGCCGCTTCTGCAGTAAAATCTTGAAAGCTTAGATTTAGCACAAAACGGTGAATTTTGAAAACAAAATTTTAAATATTTATTATTTTCTTTTTTTTCTTCCTGGAACACTAAGGGATGGCGTTTTTATTTGTAAGTAAAAGACTATCTGCCAGTTTTTTAATTTAAAGCAAAAAAAAATGGTTTGGGTGTTTATATAGGTATGCATAGAGAATAAAACAGGAAGAATTGAATTCGCCTCACAACAGAAATATACACTAAACTTCGTCCGCCTCATTTATCGTTTCTTAAACCCACAGTATGACCACCGCATAATATTTTTGCCTGACGTAATATTAATATGTGTACGCATGCTCCACTCTTATGTACCAATAAAAGAGGTTCCAATTATTACTTTCAATAAATGTACCTTTTTTTGTTTGTTTAAGAATTTTGTTTTGTTTAAAAATGTTTTTCATAAAATGTTTGTCTTCAATGCAAACCACATTCAAGCAAACTCCTTTATTTAGGTACATACAAAATGTTTTTTGCGGGTTTCTCTGCGTAAAGAATAATAATAAACACATACATATACATCCCCATGCTTCACATAAAACAACAACGCATGATCACCTTGATGCGCTGTTAATTCTCTTCACTTTGAATTCTTTATTTCTAGACAATTATTATTAAATTAATTGTTGACTCTAACTTTTATCTATTACTCACTTCAATTTAAATGGCTTTTAATGTTTTGTTTTATTGACAGACAATTTTTTTTTATTTACAAATATTTTTTTTAATAATTTTCACTTCAATTGCTTTCTACACATTTTTATAATTATATATCTATTTTAGTATATAAAAAAACATCATCTCTTGCTTGTTTCAATTCAAGTAACTTCGAAACAGTCGATGGATGTGTTTTGTTGAAAATTTGTTTTTAAAAACAAACAATAATAAAAAACAAACAACCGTACAATATCGTTACATTAAATAACAGCCAGTTTGAAAAATCGCGTCTTACTGGTTTAACAGACGTAGTTGTACTGATATATGAATGTTAAAACCACACAATGATCGGAAGTTGGTTTAGTTTTAAGAGAAACAACCATAAAAACACAACAATAGCATACCAAATGATATTAACAGTAATACGTTAAGGCGACCAGAGTTTGCTTTTGTTGTCTTAATGTGAAATTATTTTTATAAGGCCCTATTTTGCGGTTCTTGTTCAAATTATTTTACAGTCGGGCTTTGATTATTCGTGATGGTCGGGACCAGAAGCATTACGGATAATCTAGTTTCACGGTTAATCGAATAACCATAGGTTTTTTTAACCCTTTGCACATTTAAAATTTATCTTCAAACTCGAGGGCTCCGCTATGGAGACAATGCAAATAATTTTCAGTTCATAACATAAGGACAAAAACAAATCGTAATAACTTCATTTATTCTGTTAACAAATTACAAATGAAATCTGTTCAGGAAAGTTTTGTTTATGTAACGGTAAAAAAAACTGTTACTTTTCGCTTAACATAGGAAAACTGAAGCAAATTCAATTTAGTCATCATTTACTTATATGTGAATATGGTTTTTCTATTGAAATTGATTCGAGTTGCTGGTATTATGAGTGAAAAAAGCTTCGAGTGCAAAGGGTTAATATTCTTTAAATTTAACAAGTGAACATTTGTGTACATACAGATTTACTTTAAAAAAATTAATGCTTCTATCTCATCGTATGCAAACAAGAGAATTCCTCGTTTTCACGTTTATTATGTATATGGTATTTACGAATTTAAAGTTAAAAAAAAATTTTTTGCCATTACGGATAAAACATAATTAGAAACGAGCAAAAATAAAATATTTTTATTAGAATAAAAACCATTAAATATAAAAAAATTGACTAAAAAATATGTTCAGCTCCCTCTGAGCGAAACAGTAGTTAGTTTTATTATTAACGTTTGAATAAAAACTGAGATTTTTTACGATAAGTCTGATCTAACGGTTTTTAATTTGAAAAGACCGACCCCACAAACAGCGTATGTGTATTCTAGTTCCTTATACATAGTGAACTCGATTAAGCGATTTCCAGCTGTCGGCGTTCGTGTTGAAAACAATTTTGCTTATGAACCGAAAGCTCTACAGAAAACTAAAGCACACCAATCAATATGTCAGATACAGTTTCTGGAAAATCATTAAAATCGCCTGTATTATTCTTAAGTTTTTCTATGTCCGAATATATAATACAAAAAAAAAAACTGCAGACTATCACGAAATCAGAATTTCACTTAGCAATCGAAAACTTACCATACCATAACATTTTCACAAAAATTTCACTAATCAATTAATAATAATAAATTTTTCTAAACAAATCAAATAAATCGGAATTGATTTTGGCTTTAGTTTATTTATTTTAATTTCTAAAAATTTTTTTAGAAAGAAAAATTATTTTACATATGTATGCGGACGTTTTCTAAAGAAAATAAGACACAGTTCAAGTCCTAGCTTAATAAAAAATAAAAAAAAAAATAATTTCATTGAAATAAAGTTAATTTTTAGTCATAAACGAAAACGCATAAAAAACTATCGATAATTCAAAATATTACCAAAAATTCAAGTTTGGACTGAAAACATTATTATTAGGCCTACAGTTTCAAATTTATTAAAACCAAGGCGAATCAATTACCAGGTGGCAGCGCAGGCGAATTCATTATTTTTGCTGGTAAAAATTACTATCAAACTTCATATATAAAAAAGAATACACAGCATGGCGAAATAATACAGGTGGTCTCGATGGCGAATTTATCACTTTTGCCGTAAACGCTAAATGTCAAACTCCATACATAAAAAAATGTGTATATATTTTTTTATATGGTGTTTGAAACTTCACGTTTGCGGCGAAAATTATGAATTCGCCACTGCGACCACCTAGTATTATTTCGCCATGATACACAGATTTTTTCAAGGCGAATCAATTACGAGGTGGCAGCGTAAGCGAATTCATTAATTTTCGCCTTGAACACTACTGTCAAACTCCATGTATAAAAAATCTGTGTACTATTTTTTATATATGACGCTTGACATTCGTTTCTACCAGCAAAAAAAATAAGTACTCTAACGCTGCCACCTGGTAATTGATTCGGCTTGGATCTTTTATATATGAAGTAGTTTTCGCGATGAAAATTAATGAATTCGCCTACGCTGCCAATTTGCCTTGATTAAAACAATTTGATACCAATTTTAACCCAACGTTTCTTTGACTTTCTCAAGGGTTTTCGTACATAAAAAAACATTTATAAATAAAATACATTTTTCCTGAAACACAAAAAACATATTAACATTTTACAATAAATTTTATTAAAAATAATAAACAAAATAAAAAATTCTAACATTTAGGACTATTATTATAACTTGCCATTAGTCAAAGGCAAGATTTTGTTGGACCGATAAATGGCTTTACATTATGAAACCTTCACTAATTATTTTTTTATCCATTAAATATTTATAATAATAATAACATTAAAGAATGGCAGTTTTACTAATGAACTCATCACGAAAACCGACAATTTTTTTCCAACTTAACCCAATCAAAAGTTATTGGAGTATTAACAAACTTAACAAAAGCATTCACACTGTAATTATAGTGTTTAAGTTTGACATTTAGTCAGCTGTTTAAACAAATGGTCGATATTAAATTAAAGCATCAAATTTTTAGAAACGTGATAAAAGCCTTAAATTGAAGATTCTAAAAAAAACGCAGTGACAAATATTAAAGAGTTTTTAAGGAAAGAAAAAAATAGTTGTGTTATTGTGTCTTAAATAAATGAGAATGGAGCGAATCTAGTTAATATTATCAGAAAAATTAATTTTATTATTCTAAGAGCCGCACAAACTCATTTTGGGAATTCGATTGCCAAATGTTAAGTGAACATTTCACGTACTTTGCAACAAATAAAGATGTTTGCAAAAATAACAAACGTAATTTCGGACGATAAATTTACTGGAAAAAAGAGTTGCTATACTCCTCCGGAGAGGATCCTTAAGAATACACACAAATTGTGCATGTTTGCTAGAATTTTGCAAAAACAAATTGGAAATTATTAGTCCTACATATGAAAATTATTTTCTATTAAGAAAAAATAAAATATAATAATTGTGTTCATTTTACTAATTGCAAATTAAAGTTTTTTAAAATATGTTTGTATGTATGTATTACTTTGTTTACGCTTTTTGGCACCAAGATTAATTTCCAATATGAGGCCATTAAAAATCTTATGTCAACCAACTGAACACACTTCACGAGTGTATCTGAACCCTGAATTTGAAGTGTCTTGCGATATGGTTAAATAAAAAACACGTCAATTTCAAGTGTTTTGCAAGATTAGTATATGTATGGGAAAACATCTCAAAAACAACTGGTTTTGCTCTTAAAACACTTAAAACTTGCTTAAACACATAAATATGAACGCCATATTAAGCTGCTATTAATTTCTATAAAGTGGTTGATAATTGTTTTTCTATATGGAAACAGATGGCTAACAGAAAATTCTCACTATAGCCCTTAATAATTTCTTGGTTAATCGTTTTAGTAGTCTTATAGTGTGTTTATACATGCGCTTTTATTGAGATTATCGCAATAAATGCCATTATTAAACTCAATATTCCATACAAAATTTGAATTAAGTTATTGTTCAATATGTACGAAATTGTTATAATATTGATTAAAACTTAAAATACAACACTGTTCAGAAGTGCGTTTAGTGAAAAAAATTATCTACGATATACATATCGCTCCTTTATTGCAACATAGTCATATCTCAAAAAATTAAAAATTTGTAGTTACTTAAGCAAAGCTGCTATTTTAGACCTTCTGTACACGGTAAAAAAAAAATATATATATAGCAATTGCAATTGCGGCAATTACATCATAAGACTTAAGTCTTTAAAACTTAAATCGCATTTTGCCAAGTTCAAGTTTTTTTGAGATATGACTATGTTGCAATAAACGAGCGATATGTGAACATAAGAAAACATGGCGAGTCAAGCAGAAGGTAAGTTTATTAGTAATCAATTATTAATAATAAAAAACATTTAATATAAATAATTTTTTATTTCTTAAATCTATTTTACAGATTGAAAAAATAACTAATAGATAATTAAAGTAATAATAAGAATCTGTGTATGGGCTTGAGCTAACTAATTTTTTTTTTTTTTTTTTTTTTGTTTGAACAGCAAACAAATTTTGACTATAAACAGAATATTGACTCAATAAAAATGCATGCCCATTGAAACTTTTGAAAATACTACGGTCAAAGTTCGAATTTAGCCTCAAAAACGCTGAACTGGTTATACAGGCATGAAGTTTGGAAGTTTATAGTGCGAACCAAGGCGAATTAATTATCAGGTGGCAGCATTAGAGAATTTATTATTTTTTGCTGGTAGAAACGAATGTCAAACTTCATATAAAAAAAATGGTAAACAGATTTTTTATATATGGAGTTTGACAGTAGTGTACACGGCAAAAATTAATGAATTCGCCTACGCTGCCACCTGGTAATTGATTCGCCTTGGTGCGAACTATTAAAGTAAAAAAATTTAAGCATAATTTGTTGCAAAATTGTAAAAATCAAAACAGTTGCTTGTCAGAAGATGCTTTAGAAAAACAGACCGAAATTTAAGTCTTGTACATTTGCTAGTTCGTTAAATAGGTGATGTTTTGGTTTTAATTTTATTAAAAAAAATGTTTTCTGCACTATGGCGAATCAAAAAATTCATTGATTTTCGCCTTTAGTCAAACTCCCTATAGAAAAAAATCCAAGCCAAATTTTTTTTATGTGTAGTTTGACATTCGGGCGAACGGCGACAACTAACGAATTCGCCATCGCTATTACCTTATAATATATTCGCCTTGTGTACAACATTCCGTGAGCTGATGTACATATTTATATACCTTGCCTTATCAGATAATTATTATTATTATTTATTTATTTTTTTTTTTTTTGGTCTGAAAACTTCAGTTTTTTTTTTTTTTGTAGTTGATTGATTGAACTATTTTTCATTGCATGTCAATTTAATAAAATTACTAAAAGCTTGTACACATTATCTGCACTATCTCTTTGTTTATTTTTTTGTTACCTTCTGTCAATTCATGAACGATTTGAATCGGGTTTTTTCTCTTTTTGAATGACTATGGCTAGGTTTTTTGCCAAACAAGAATTATTTATCTATTTAAAATCCCACCTTTTATTTAATTAATCGTTTCCATATTTACTGAAGTAAATAAAAATAGTTGGTTTATTATACATATTTTCTTTATAATTGACATAGAGGTTATTGATTAAACTCTGTCACATACTTTTTTAAGTTTTCAACACTTTTGGCAAGGATTGTATGAAATAAAAATCTTGTTTTAAATGAAACAGTGTAAATTAATACCTTACAATTTAATGCGTAAATTATTTTCTGGTTCCTATTTATATTATTTTCGTGAAAAATTTTTGGCTTTTAATTAATTATGCTACAGTACATATGACGCTTCTAAGAGTCTTTTAAAAATCACAAAAAGGTAATATATTGGTAAAAACAAAAATTAGTGACTTATCTCCGCATGATTTTTGCGTTTATTCCGAATTTTGTTGTATATATGTTAACTCAGTCAACTATATAAGTTTGCACCCAAATTCCGATGGGGTGCGTTTATAACCACAATACTAATAAATCTAACTGTGTGAATGAACTGATGCATTTTAGTATGGCAGCACTGCCGTTAATTTCAACGAGTTTTCTAAAGAAAAGTGATGCCAACTAGAAACAGAAATACTTTAATATATTTTTTTAATTATTTTTAAGAATAAAAATGAAACATAACAAGATCACAACTTCAAGAAAAAACTTTAGTACAAAAAATAATGCCACTCGCCTGATGAAATATAAAAGCAAATTCAGAATCAGGTAGTGGCAACCTAACAAAAGTAACAATTTGAACTACAGCAAGAGATTTATTATTGCATAGTGCCTGGTATTGTCAATATACAAATTAAAAATACAAAATTATTATCAATTTTTAAAGTATTTTTAGATAATAATTATTTTTTTATTGCATTACGCTGTATTACATTAACTGTGTTCATTAAATTTTCCGGCAAATAAATAAAAATTATTATCAATCACTTTAAAATAATTAAAAGCAGCTAAAATCGTAAACTTAATCGGAAGAAATGATTAATTTAAATGGTCTTGGTCTTAGGTTTGAAAATATAAATATTTCATTTTACCATGAAGACAAATATCTACCTTTATTTTAAATTTCATTAAAATCGGTACACTCAAAGAGATATACTATATCTACGCTTTTACTTATCATTACAACTGTTGGGACATCCTCTTGTGCAATAATATGAAAACCAAACAAAGTATTAAAATATCCTCAATCCTTAATTGTCATTTAAATGTTTAAATAAGATAAATATATGAATGCACAAAAAATTGTCTCTTATATAATTTCCTTAGTTTTGAATAAATTTAAAAGAGCATACCAAAAAATGTAGTGCAGTAGGAGTTTTTGACATTTGAATTTCATGCTTTTGTATATCATTTGATATCCAATTTCAAAATAGCCAATGCAAGCCTAATTAATACCAGGTGTTCCTGACAGCCGAGGAGACAATTTTTTGCGCTTGCAATTTTTACTTCTTTATAATTTCCTATTTTACTTCTTGGATTTTGATAGCGGAAGGCGAGTTGTACAAAAATAAAATGTACATCATGGCGAAATAATACAGGTGGTCTCGATGGCGAATTTATCACTTTTGCCGTAAACGCTAAACGTCAAACTCCATACATAAAAAATGTGTATACATTTTTTTATATGGTGTTTGACATTTCAAGTTTGGGGCGAATATTATGAATTCGCCATTGCGACCACCTTGTATATTTTCGCCATGATGTACATATTTCTTTCTCAGTGTTGTATTTATTGTCGCCGTGAGTATAGCGGTCATGAATTCACCTTGATACCATAACATAATAATTAGCAAGGCGAATTGAATACTAGGTAATCGCATGAGTACAAAAACAAAAATCGCATGTATTTTGTTTGTGTAAATTTACTTGTACTTGTCAGTTAACAACTGACGAAAAATATAAAAAAAAAAAAAAATAAAAACAAATTTATTAAAAAGTGTTTGTATATATGGAACAAATCTAGTTTACGGACGCAACTTTAAATTAAAAAAAGGTTGCCTACGGGGTGTAGAACTTAATTTTAAGCAAAAAATGTTAAGTGATAAATTTGAGGCTGACCCTTAGTTTTCGAGTTACGGGCCTCCAAAGTTTGTATGTACAATATGAAATATATGGAGTATTTTTTGGTGAAATAAGACAATATGGGTATCATTGGAAAGGTAATTTCAATATCTTTTCAATTTAAAAGAAAAATCGTAAAAAAAAAATTGTATATGAAAGTTTCTTGGACAGCTCTTAGTTTTAGCTTCGCTTACTAAAGATTTTCTGCGTAGCCGGCCTTCGTCCGGGCGCAAAACTTTTCTCCTCTATGGTATGAACAACACCGGCTTCGCTTGCTAAAGATTTTTTTATCTCTTCGTATGGTATTGTCACTAAACTTAATTTATTTAATATATATATTTTTTGGTCGTTATCTGTTTTTATTGTATTTTTTTACTATTTTCCTTTTCAATTGAAAAGATATTGTCTTATTTCACCAAAAAATACTCGATATATTCCATATTGTACATACGAACTTTGGAGGCCCGTAATTCGGTAACTAAGGGTCAACCCCAAATTTGTCGCTTTACATTTTTTGCTTAAAATTAAATTTTACACCCCGTAGAATTTTTTTCTTTAATTTTGAGGCTGCGTCCGTAAACTAGATTTAAGGCGTATATATTTGTACACTGTGGTGTCCAATGAAATTAAAAATATGGAGGTAAGTTGTGTATTATCACTGGCATGTTAGACATATACGCGCCGCTGCAGAAAAATTGATTCCACAAATGCTACTCCATTTCACTTTTCTTTTAGTGACCTTTGGCATATCGAACAAAGTTCCACACCCGCGTTCGTGCTTTTTCTTGCCAACCGCACAATAACACATTTTTGAAAATGTATATTTTGTTTAAAATGTTTTTAATTTACAAATGTTTTATAAAGAAACGTTTTCTTTTTTAGTTAAGTTTTATGTTTTTTTTTATATTCCTACAGCACTTTTTGGCACACACACTTTTCACTTTTTAAACAACGTTTTTTTGCACATTCAATTTTTTTCAAATTAATTATTCAATTTTATTTTCAAGTTCTTTATTTTTTAGTTTTTTTTAATGGCGCGTCACGAAAATGTAAATAAATTTTGACGTTAGCTCGGAGAAATGTGTAAAGCGAATTCGATCACCTGCGGTACTAGTTTTACCTAGTATTCAATTTGCCTTGATAATTAGTTGACGAACTGCACTCATCTTATAAATTATTGCCACACGGTTAAAAATGCTTGAAATATTTGGTAGAAAAATCGAAACTTCGACATCACTGCCCTATTTTATTATCGCTGAAAGAAAAAAAAAACAAGACAAAACGATGCAGAAACGATAATATCATTACGTTCGGTGAACAGGAGGTGCGAAAATTAATAAAATTGTGCAAAGATTTTTAAGCGAGTGTAAGATTACAAAATTAAATTTTCTCAGTAAATATAAAAGTAATTGACAGTAAAACTACTACATTGAGAAGAAAATAATCGCACTTCTTTGATTTGTCTTAACCCAGGCAAACTACTACAAAATATAAGAATTCATACTTATGAATGTAGGTTAAGTCGGCGAAATAGTTTGAGTATTATTTTATTTGTATCCAATAATAACTAGAAATAAATGTGGTCAACATGAAAGTAACAATTAAATCGTGGATGGGAGTTGCATCATGGCGTTGGATAGCGAATGATGAGAATTGTGGTATTTGTCGTATGTCATTTGAGTCAACTTGCCCGGAATGTTCACTGCCCGGTGATGATTGTCCTTTGGTATGGGGCGTATGTTCACATTGTTTTCACATGCATTGCATTGTAAAATGGCTCAACTTGCAACCCTTGAACAAACAGTGTCCAATGTGTCGGCAAGCTTGGAAATTTAATATACATTAGATTTAAAATCATTTTGCAAAATATTATTGAAATAAGCCAATCTATAAAAGAAACATTTTTCGAAAAAGAAAATTAAAATTCATTGCAAAATAAGAAAAATTGAAGGAAATTCAATTAAAAAGGAAATATTGATTCTAAATCTTGCCAACGCCAGCAGAATAAAGTAAGAAAGAAAGAAAAAGTAGTAGAAAGAGTAGTAAAATACTTATTTATTCCTTTTAGGAGAAGCAGTAGACAGCGTGTGTGAGAAAGAGAGCTGCGAATACTCAAAGAGCGTTCGAGTGTTTTGTTTAATATAGAAAATATCAAAAAGGCAAACAAAAACCACAAAAACACTTGGGTTAATAAGAGTGTGTAATATAAAAACCGGTAGAAAACTATGGATGATGAACGAAAACTTACACTGCCCGGCTTACCGCCTTTACCAAAAAGTCTCAGTGCTGCTATACAACATCCTACCACGGTATCATCCCCCCTTAATCATAGCCACAACAGTCTTTTCCTAGACCCTGATTTATACCTGGGAGCTTCTACTTCCTCATCAGCTGCTCAAAGACAACGCGGCGGTGGCAGTAGTGGGGGTGGCGGTAGTTCTAATTCGTACCGTCATGGGAGTCTATCTTCCACACAAGAATCCTTAAGTGACCGCGAGAGCTTGCATAGCCGTGCCTCATCTACACATAGTGGGCAGCATCATTTATATCAAACACAACAGTCCACACCAACTAACAACAACCATTCGAATCACAGCAGTAATAATAACACTCATATTAATCATCACCATCAGCAGCAACAGTCGCGAAATGATAGCGACAGCACTTCAACTTCTAGCACTATTTCCAAATTAGACACGCAATTAGCCATATTAAGAAGAGAAATGTATGGCTTAAGGCAATTGGATCTATCGTTACTATCTCAATTGTGGGCTTTAAATGAATCTATTCAAGGCTTTCGTGCTTATTTACAAGAACAAGAGGCACTGTCACCCCCCTCACCGTCGCCTACGCCTTCGGAAACTAATTCTTTAACTTCCGAACCTGAAGATGAATCATATTCAAATCATCAACAGGCTGGTGCAGCCAAATTACTACCCCAAATGTCCTTAACGTCACAACAACAGCAGCAACAGCTGCAAAAACAACAAATACCACCAAAAAGAGGTTCAACTACATCTCATGCGTCCTCCACATCAACTTCCAATACTTCAGGTTCCTCTTCAAACAACTCTTCAATAACTAAACACCAGCATCAACAGTTACAACAGCAAAAACATCATCATCACCAACGGCACAGCCAACTGCAGCAACATCACCTAACTAGTGGATCATTACCTCCACTGGCTCCAGCACCGCAAAAATCTCATCCTCAGTTACCACGCATACTACAGCAGCGAATGCGTCGTGCTCCACCACCACCACCACCGCATCGTCCAAAATCATCAGCTTCTATAGCATCCGTAGGCTCAATATCTACCACAACCAGTCACGGTGGTGGTCGTCACAGTAGCAAATCTTCTTCACCATCCCCCTCACAAGGAGGTAATATAGGTGGTGGGGTTGGTGTAACTGCTACATCATCAACATCGTCTTTGGCCCAACGACATGTATGACAAAATCCCTTCTTAGACTAGGCCTTAGAGTTGCCCGTCTAAGAGCAAGGGGAAAACCAAATAATATATTACATCATACCAAATCAACGGAGTTTACAGCAACAACAACTTTAAATCAAAATTATTAATCAATAACTCTTAAAAAGTAACCAATTAAAGTGAAGTCAATTGAATTCCTTCATAGTTTTGGGAGGCAATATCTCAATATCTTCGTAACGCAAGTGAGTTGGTTTTTCTTTTTTATTGTTTTTTTTTTTTTTAATTTTATGAAAAATATGTACTATAATTTTTTGTGAAAAAAAATATTCCTAAAATTGTGTTTGTAGTTTATACGATTTATATTCTTAAAGCTATGAATTTATTACAAAAATTTAATCCTAATTTTCTTGAAATAAACTGAAATCTTACATTGTTAAGTAACTAATGTAAAACATGAAATAAGTCAATTTTGAAATTATCTTTACCTAGCTAAAAAATGCACTTGAAACGAAATAGCTATTTTGTTATTTTGCAAACAATTCACTTAAATTACTCCTACAATCGGTGGCAATGGTTTTTGTTTTTTTTTTTTTTTTTTTTTTATAAATTTTCTTTAAACGATAGAATAAATTTATTTGAATTTTCCTAATTTGATACTGATCTGAAAGTGGGTAACAGAACAAATTTTTAATATACATTTATTTATGTGATGAAAATCCATCAATCGATTTCAACACAGAACAAAATTATTTTTTGTTTGAAATGTATGAAACAAATTAAAAAAAAAAAAAAAAAAACAGCAAATACTAATAAACTATGCTGAACATTTGAAAAATGCAGAGTATTGCTGCAGCCAGCTTGGCAGCATTTGGAAACTCCTGAAAAATGTAATTGAAATATTGTAGTGTAAAATTAATTTTAAATCTTAAGCTTAGGAAATTATGAAAAAGGTGTAGAACTTAAGTTCTGATTTTTATAACCCTTTTCAAAATATTATATTTTAATTTTTTTTCCACCATGCAAACGTTTTGCACTCGTCTTCATTAGGCGTTTCAAAATCTTTAATTTAATTTAAAGTTAAATTAAATTTTTCATTTTTTAATGTTTAAAAACAATTTTTAAAAAATATTTTCGTATCTATTAAAAATAATTGAATTAAACTGAATTTTATCTTTTGTTATCACTTTGAGCCCCACGTGCCCCACCGGGGGACATTTATATTTTAAAAATTTTGGACAACGTGACCACCCGTGGGCATTGGTGGATTTACTTTACAGAAAATCGTGACTACCCGTGGTCATACGCCGTGTATCGTTTACCGACATTGTGATCACCGGGGAAAACGTTCTGCATACATCTACCATTGAAATTAAATTAGTTCGGTCCCAGGATGTAGACCTTTTTGACTTGACTTTGGAATTTGGTCTGCCAAAGCCTGAAAAATAGTGAATTTAATTTAGGTTAGAAAAAAAAAAAAACAGATTTTATCAACGAAAACAAGTCCAATTCAATATAACTATTCCAAAATTCAGTTTAGGATTTAAAACATAAGAAATATATTATATAAAAAACGTGAATATAACTATTACAAAACTATATAAAAAATAATAATAATAATAAAAATAATAATAGTAGTAGTAGTAGTAAAATTTATTTAGTAGTATTATCAAATATACTTTTACAAAATTTCAATAATTTTATATATTACATAATTCCATGTATATTATCATTTTTTAAGAAATTAGCAATTTTATTTTTAAAGACATTAGGATTATTTTCAACTTTAATGTTATTAGGAAGACTATTATATAATTGAAGTCCTTTATAAAAAATTGATCTCTGCATTCCCACATTTATAGCTCTTTGTATCCTAAAGTTTTCAGCATTTCTTAGCGGGTATGGTTGTGTTTCTCCAACAAAGCTAAGTTGTTCGGTTAGATATTCAGGCGCGTTACCAGATTTCATTTTTTGTATAAAAATAAGAGTATTCATTTTTAGTCTTTTTTTAATATCAAACCATTTTAAAGTTTCTAGCATGAGGTTTATTGATGTGTAACGACTAGGGCAACCAAAAACAAGCACTAAAAAAACTGTTTTAAGCTATTAAAAAAAGCCTTTAAGAACATGCAAATAAGCAGTTAGAATAAAAAAACAAGCAGTTTAGATTTTTTGTTTTTTTTTTTTGCATTTTATTCATTAAAAAGGTTGTTACAGTAAATTAAAAATTGCTGTGATAGATTTTCGAACAGAAAACACTGTCTATTTGGGGTCAGCACATTCTTATACATAGAAAAAGTTCTTTCTACATCTACAGATGTTAAAGGAGCATATTTGAAATTGAGAAGATGTTCCGAAGTATACTTTATACGATCGTACTCACAATTCGACTTTCCTCCCAAAATATCAGAAATATTATATATGAATGTTTTTTTGACCTTTTTTAGTTAATTTTTGTTTTCTAATTTTTTAAGCATTAGGTCAGTTTATAAATAATAACAAATGTTTATTTATATTTTCAATATTTCGCCACACCTTTGGGTGGCATCATCAGGAAACAGGAAACAAAAAATTAAATTTTCTTTTTTTTTTTTTTTTTTTTTAAATAAAAAATTTAAAATGAAAAAAAAAAAAAAAAAATTTCTTACAGCGTCCATAACTGTATTTACTTGGGAAATCAATGAAAGATTTTTTGTTTCCAATTTTGTAACAACCTCCTGCAGAAACCCAAAATTTGCAGATATATACAATATTTGGTTACGCAGTTCATTTTCATTTATGAGGGATTGGCATATACGCACGGCTGATGAATCAGTAGAGCTTAAATTTGAAAATATATGAACGAATTCATCGAAATATTTGGCATAATAATTAACAGCCATTATCCACGTGCCCGATCGAGTTGTTACTGGTTGCGGAGGTAGTGGTATATTTGGTGCTATTTCTTGTAAAATTTGAAGCCTTGCATGAGATTTAAGGAATGTTTTTTTTGAATTTGCAATAAATAAGTCTACATTTGGGTAACATTCTCTTACATGCTCACAAACTCTATGAACTCCATGTGCAAGACAAGTTACGTGCGTTATATGTGGGTAAAACACAGCAATTGCTTTTGCAGCTTTGACCATATAGGGTGCGGCATCACTTACAAAAAGTAGAACTTTATCTTTCTCTATATCAAACTCTTTCATTGAATCATCAAACAAGCGTGCAATAGTGGAGTGATTAACATTTTCTAAAACAACTGTGTTTATTAAAAATCTTTTTTCAGAAATATCTTTTTCCACATGTAATATACCCACAATAACGTTTGCCACAAACCTGTTCGACGCATCGGTAGTTTCATCTATAGATACCCAAATAAAATGTTTTTGAATTTCTTTCTTTATTTTGTTTACGGTCGATTCATAAACTATTGCTATGTATTTCTTTCGAAGGGACGATTCGGATGGAATATGAAACGAAGTGTACTTTTGAAGACATTGCTGTATTCTTAAGTTTCGAATTTTATATAGAGGTATATCTGCAGATACAAAGGCTTCACAAAGATCAATACAAAATTTATCAGCGGCCGATGCACTTGTAGAACTTTGTAGAAATGTTTGTTGTAAATTTTTATTGGTTTCTCTTTCTTTTAGATCTTTGTGTTTTTTTGTGTCCAGGTGTTGTTTTATGTTGTAATTTTTATCAGCAGAAATTGGTTTTGAGCACACGTTACATATTAAAATTGATCCATCAGTTTTTAAATCGGGGTACTGTTTGAATAGCTTACGCTTTCCTTGCTTTTAGGCATTTTCCTAAACAATTTTATGTTTGTCTTTAATACTTTTTTTTTTTCATAATTTCTTGATCAAGGCACATTTATTTTACTAGGTTGAGTCGTACGCCCAGCTGGTTTGTAGTTGGAAATATGAAAAGTTTTTTGTATTTTACTTCCTTTTTTTACGAATATCAAAAAACACTAACAACAAGCATTTGCAAAACAAAGTAGGCATTTGCATTGAAAGCAATTATCTTTTATTTATCTTTCTGTTTTTTACATTTCCAACGCACTAAACAACAGTGTTTTATTTGTTGTAAAGCCGCTACTACCTAGTAAAATAAATATGTATTGTTCTTGATCTTGCTTTATTTTCTTTTTCTTATTTCAGTATTTGGTTAATACTGTTGCTTTGAGAATGAAAGAGACAACAAAAATTTCGTTCGAAATGTCAAATGTATATGCAAGAGGAAAAAACATTCGAAAAAGTTGCCACATCACAAAAAAACGATTTTTCAAAAAGTAAAAAATTAAGCTTAAATTGGCAAAATAACTAAAAAAAAGCCGATATTAATAAACTAAGTAAAAAATAGCTGATATTCTCAAAATAAGCAAAAAAAAAGCAGCATCAAATATAGCTAATTTAACTTATTTCTTTATGATTGAAGTTTGTTTTCAATCAAAAGTTATATATCTTGTAAAACAAAAAAAAAAGCACTTGCTTTTTTTTGGTTGGCCTACTAATAAACTATGCTGAACATTTGAAAAATGCAGAGTATTGCTGCAGCCAGCTTGGCAGCATTTGGAAACTCCTGAAAAATGTAATTGAAATATTGTAGTGTAAAATTAATTTTAAATCTTAAGCTTAGGAAATTATGAAAAAGGTGTAGAACTTAAGTTCTGATTTTTATAACCCTTTTCAAAATATTATATTTTCATTTTTTTTTCCACCATGCAAACGTTTTGCACTCGTCTTCATTAGGCGTTTCAAAATCTTTAATTTAATTTAAAGTTAAATTAAATTTTTAATTTTTTAATGTTTAATGGACAACGTGACCACCCGTGGTCATTGGTGGATTTACTTTACAGAAAATCGTGACTACCCGTGGTCATACGCCGTGTATCGTTTACCGACATTGTGATCACCGGGGAAAACGTTCTGCAAACATCTACCATTGAAATTAAATTAGTTCGGTCCCAGGATGTAGACCTTTTTGACTTGACTTTGGAATTTGGTCTGCCAAAAAAAAAACAGATTTTATCAACGAAAACAAGTCCAATTCAATATAACTATTCCAAAATTAGTTTAGGATTTAAAACATAAGAAATATATTATATAAAAAACGTGAATATAACTATTACAAAACTATATAAAAAATAATAATAATAATAAAAATAATAATAGTAGTAGTAGTAGTAAAATTTATTTAGTAGTATTATCAAATATACTTTTACAAAATTTTAATAATTTTATATATTACATAATTCCATGTATATTATCATTTTTAAGAAATTAACAATTTTATTTTTAAATTGAATTTTATTTTTTTAATTGAAGTCCTTTATAAAAAATTGATCTCTGCATTCCCACATTTATAGCTCTTTGTATCCTAAAGTTTTCAGCATTTCTTAGCGGGTATGGTTGTGTTTCTCCAACAAAGCTCAGTTGTTCGGTTAGATATTCAGGCGCGTTACCAGATTTCATTTTTTGTATAAAAATAAGAGTATTCATTTTTAGTCTTTTTTTAATATCAAACCATTTTAAAGTTTCTAGCATGAGGTTTATTGATGTGTAACGACTATATTTCAATATTGCACGCATTGCTTTATTTTGCAGTTTTTGAAGTCTATTTATTTGGTTTGTTGTACAACTCGTAAATAATATTGCTGACCCGAATTCAAAATGAGGTTTTATTATGACATTATATATATTTATTGCCGTTAGTATAGAGATTTTTTTTCTAATACGTTTAAAAAAGCCGATTTTTTTTTACCGATTTTTCTACATATATATTCAATATGATCTTTAAATGTTAAATTTTTATCCAAAATAAATCCGAGATATTTAATTTGATCGACGTTCTCAATATTTTTATTATTAATTTTAAATACTGTTTCATAGTCTACATTTATTTGCATCACTTTGGTTTTGCTTTCGTTTAATTTTAGTTTATTCATTTTCAGATATATATTTACATTATTCAAATCATTATCTAAATTATTTCGATATTGCTCGTCTGAGCCTGCTTCGGTGTATATCAACGTATCATCTGCGTAAAGAACAGCTTCGCAATCTTTTAGTACATTAGGCAAATCATTTATATATATAATAAATAAAAGTGCTCCTAGTATTGAGCCCTGAGGAACACCAAATTCGTTATTTATTGTGCTTGATGTTATATCATTTATTTTAACCATTTGCATTCTATCCTTAAGGTATGATTTAAACCATATCAACTCAATTCCTCTGATCCCATACATGGTTTCAATAGCTCTCTTGAAATCCAGGAAAATTGCTATAATCCTATTGCTACTTCCTCTATTTTTCCATCTATTGACAACATAGCTAACTGCTGTTTCACACGAGAATTTTTTTCTGAATCCAGATTGATATCTCGATAAAATGTTGTTATGCGCCATATACGTTTCTAGTTGCTGTTTTACTACATTTTCCAGTATCTTTTCGCATATTTTAAGTGTGTTTATTGGACGAAACTCTTCACAATTTGTCGTTTTTGATATCTTTTCGATAGGAGTTATTACTGTTATCTTCCAGTTATCAGGAAAAATTCCGGTTTCCAAGGAGCTATTTATTATATTCAGTAGGCTATTTCCTATGGTGTTCCAGTTATCAAGTATAATTTTGATTGATAGCTTTGTGAAGTCTGGTTTTCCATTCATTTTGATACATATTTGCCTCAGTTATATTAAACTTACTGCACGGAAATGAAAAATTGAGTTTATCACAGGGATTTGGTTCTCATATTGCACTTGTTCTATACTTGTTCTAATTAAGCTAACACTATTGACAAAATATTCGTTGAATTTATTAGCTATTCTATATCTATCACTAATTTCTTCCTTATTAAATATCACATTGGTTATCACAGACTTGTTTTTCTTCAGTATTAGGTTTTTTATTTCTCTCCACATTGATTTTTGGTCCTTAGTGTTACTTATTGTGCTGTTAATAAATTTGTTTTTTTTACATTCGATTGTTTTCTTATATATGTTTCGAATTACTCAGTAATTGCTCCAGTCTATTGTTGTATTATTCCTTTTAGCTATTTGGTATTTTACTATTTTTTCTCGCTTCATATCTTTTAGCTCTTGTGTAAACCACCTGTTAACATTGTTTTTCTCTTTGATTTCTTTCCTGATTGTAAATTTTTTTATTGTATTTTCAATAATAGTGTCAAAGACGCGTACATTTTTATTTACATCGATATTGGCATTATACTTTAAAGTACCAATTATTTCATTATTAAATAACCTCCTCCTGTATTTAAATATTTCAATTTCTCTTATACTTGTTTGCTCTTGCGTTATAATGTCTAACGATATTTCGATCGCTTCATGATCAGCTATTTTATTTTCATTATTGATTACAGCCACTATATTTTCATTGTTTGTTATGACATAGTCTATTAACGTTCTCGTATTCGCTGTGATCCTTGTGTATTCAGTTATAATTTGTCGCAATCCGTTGTCGTTTATCGTTTGTTGAATTCTATTCTTATATGTTCCCTCTTTCATCCAATCAATATTAAAGTCTCCCACTATAAGAACATCGTTATTTCTTTCACATATTTCCTCAACAATTTCTTCAAACGCGTTACAAAATTCCACTTCACTGCTGCTAGGTGATCTGTATATTGCCATAATTATAATTATAATTCGTTTATGTTTTGCTAAATATGCACATATCCAGTATTTGGACTCATCTAATTTTTCACATAAAGTTGTTATTTTCCACCAGTTTCTAAAATACGTTATAGGGGTTATAACCTGTTCGACTTGAGTTTGATAGAACGCCATAATAATTATATCCTCTTAGAATGTATTCTCTATCCTCTACATTATTTGTTAGGTGTGTTTCAGATAAAATGATGAATTCTGGTTTCTGTAATTCTGCCATAACTTCAACATGATTAAAATTATTTATTAACCCTTGAACGTTTGTATATATTACACTCACTTTCTTTGGTTGTTAAATATTAAATATTTAACACACTTCTAAATTGCTGAGCAAAATACAAAGCAAGAGGTTGGTCCATCAAACATTCATTTAAAGATTCTGCAAATCCTTCGAGGTCAGTACCCCAAGCCGTTTTCCCTCTAACCCAATTTAATTTTAGCATAAAGATTTTTCGCAAAGCGGCAAGGGTACCTTCTTCTTGTGATCCACCCAGAACAGCCATAAATACGCTTTCCACCATTCTTTCCAGAAACCACTCCCTGTTGCCATCTATTAAGGTGAGAGCACATTCCCTAAGCTTCATTCCATCTCCTGTCACACCTTGTTGGAAAACCATTTCTCCTATCATGTTTGAGGTAAGGTAAACGGAATCTATCACAAAAGCCAGATATGAAGTGTCATGTCTCATTATTGAATTTACTCTCAGTCCCCATCTTCTGCCATGGTTATCCTCTTTGATATGGACTTTTTTGATAAATTTTTGATAAGCGCGAGACTTGGCAGATTCCCCTAACAATTCACATGTTATAAAGGGGATTCTGTCAGTTGGTTTTTTGGCATGTTGAGGTCCTCTTATGACAAACCCTGTAACTTTTCTTACAGTTTCACCCTCAAAGGTTCCTGTTGAATATAATGGAAACATTACTACTGCAGGTCTTTTTGATGACGTGGCATTTTTCTTCAAATATGCACCACCTAATCTTGAATAAAAGTTCCGCACCTTACTGCAATATGCAGCAATGGAAGCATTCCCAAAAATGCCGAAGATCATGTCCACAATGTCCTGAGACAATTTCCCTATGGGGTGATCCGATTCAAATTCAGCTTTTTGAAGTTTTGCAAAGTAGGTCAATTCGGTATCATCAATCTTTGTCATGTCTTTCATCAAATTTGACATCCAGGCAGAATATCTTAATCTTTCAGGGCCTTTGAAATCAGGTTGTTTTAACTCTTCATAGTTGTCACACCGAACTGTACCCTTTTGTCCTATTCCAAGATCTTTGTGGAGAGTCTCTGGAACACCTGAAAATTTGTGCGTCTTCAAAAGATCAAAGGTATCTTGGCCATCAAACCACTTTTCTATCACCCATCCAAGATACCCTTATCCTAGAAACTGTGTGTTCTGCAAAAGGGCATTCAAAATCTCTTTATCTTCTTCTTCTCTTGTCAATATGTAGGAAGTAAAAGGGCAAGGTAGCAATTTAGCTTTGAATTCCATGAATTTGGTAGGCCTTTTAGATGTGTCTTCTATCAGGCTCTTCAATTTTTCTTCATTAAGAGGCCCTATTGTTTTCGTAACTATGGGATCCATATCTGTTTCTTTCAGTGGCAAATTTCTTTTTGACCAGAAAGAATCAACCCAAATGTCAACCAACCCGTTGAATTTGCTATTAACAAAAATCTCTTTTATCATGTTATTTCCATAATTTATGTCCGTGTCATGGATATGTAAGAAACTTTTCATTGCCGTTAGTCTTTTTGTCAGAAAAGACATTGCTTTTCCCTGTCCTGGCATTGGATCCAGTTTATTTGCGTAATAGAAGCTGGAGTTCAAAGCATTTACGTGAACAAATGCCGTAACCTCTTTGGGGTCAAAATACTCATTATAGTCATTCAAAGATGCTTGTTTATTCTGGGTTACCTTTACTTCTATGAATTTGCGCTCTTTTGCGTCAAAAATATCATACTGCCTAGTTAAAACATCCATTCCAAATTTAGCACAAATCTTGTTTTGTATAGGGATTATGTTTGATCTACCTTCCAACGAGGTATACCGATACCTAGCATCATCTCCTATATCCTCCCAGTCCTGCTCTGCTATATCGCTTCCAACACTCCTACTGGATTTCCCTGAAGATTTACTTGAAGACCCAGATGCTTGTTCATCCATTTTCATTCTTTTTAGTGGGGGCAAGCACTCGACCATTCTCTCTCTCTCAAAATATTCTAGGGGTTCAGTGTTGCACAATAGCATGCAAACCATGTCATGTCTCAATGATGCCTCTCTTTGGAACCAGTTGCTCGACTCCCAATGAGGACTTGTATGGCCAAACCTTTCTATGAATTTTGGGTCATACAATGTACCTTCGGTGCATAATTTCTCTAAAGCGCTTTTGGAAAACATTTCTTTTAAAATTTACAGAGGAAGTTTCTACTACATTTTGAATAGGAAGTTTTTACTACATTTTCCAGTATCTTTTTGCATATTTTAAGTGTGTTTATTGGACGAAACTCTTCACAATTTGTCGTTTTTGATAGGAGTTATTACTGTTATCTTCCAGTTATCAGGAAAAATTCCGGTTTCCAAGGAGCTATTTATTATATTCAGTAGGCTATTTCCTATGGCGTTCCAGTTATCAAGTATAATTTTGATTGATAGCTTTGTGAAGTCTGGTTTTCCATTCATTTTGATACATATTGAAATGAAAATGAAAATGGAAATGAAAAATTGAGTTTATCACAGGGATTTGGTTCTCATATTGCACTTGTTCTATACTTGTTCTAATTAAGCTAACACTATTGACAAAATATTCGTTGAATTTATTAGCTATTCTATATCTATCACTAATTTCTTCCTTATTAAATATCACATTGGTTATCACAGACTTGTTTTTCTTCAGTATTAGGTTTTTTATTTCTCTCCACATTGATTTTTGGTCCTTAGTGTTACTTATTGTGCTGTTAATAAATTTGTTTTTTTTACATTCGATTGTTTTCTTATATATGTTTCGAATTACTCAGTAATTGCTCCAGTCTATTGTTGTATTATTCCTTTTAGCTATTTGGTATTTTACTATTTTTTCTCGCTTCATATCTTTTAGCTCTTGTGTAAACCACCTGTTAACATTGTTTTTCTCTTCGATTTCTTTCCTGATTGTAAATTTTTTTATTGTATTTTCAATAATAGTGTCAAAGACGCGTACATTTTTATTTACATCGATATTGGCATTATACTTTAAAGTACCAATTATTTCATTATTAAATAACCTCCTCCTGTATTTAAATATTTCAATTTCTCTTATACTTGTTTGCTCTTGCGTTATAATGTCTAACGATATTTCGATCGCTTCATGATCAGCTATTTTATTTTCATTATTGATTACAGCCACTATATTTTCATTGTTTGTTATGACATAGTCTATTAACGTTCTCGTATTCGCTGTGATCCTTGTGTATTCAGTTATAATTTGTTGCAATCCGTTGTCGTTTATCGTTTGTTGAATTCTATTCTTATATGTTCCCTCTTTCATCCAATCAATATTAAAGTCTCCCACTATAAGAACATCGTTATTTCTTTCACATATTTCCTCAACAATTTCTTCAAACGCGTTACAAAATTCCACTTCACTGCTGCTAGGTGATCTGTATATTGCCATAATTATAATTATAATTCGTTTATGTTTTGCTAAATATGCACATATCCAGTATTTGGACTCATCTAATTTTTCACATAAAGTTGTTATTTTCCACCAGTTTCTAAAATACGTTATAGGGGTTATAACCTGTTCGACTTGAGTTTGATAGAACGCCATAATAATTATATCCTCTTAGAATGTATTCTCTATCCTCTACATTATTTGTTAGGTGTGTTTCAGATAAAATGATGAATTCTGGTTTCTGTAATTCTGCCATAACTTCAACATGATTAAAATTATTTATTAACCCTTGAACGTTTGTATATATTACACTCACTTTCTTTGGTTGTTAAATATTAAATATTTAACACACTTCTAAATTGCTGAGCAAAATACAAAGCAAGAGGTTGGTCCATCAAACATTCATTTAAAGATTCTGCAAATCCTTCGAGGTCAGTACCCCAAGCCGTTTTCCCTCTAACCCAATTTAATTTTAGCATAAAGATTTTTCGCAAAGCGGCAAGGGTACCTTCTTCTTGTGATCCACCCAGAACAGCCATAAATACGCTTTCCACCATTCTTTCCAGAAACCACTCCCTGTTGCCATCTATTAAGGTGAGAGCACATTCCCTAAGCTTCATTCCATCTCCTGTCACACCTTGTTGGAAAACCATTTCTCCTATCATGTTTGAGGTAAGGTAAACGGAATCTATCACAAAAGCCAGATATGAAGTGTCATGTCTCATTATTGAATTTACTCTCAGTCCCCATCTTCTGCCATGGTTATCCTCTTTGATATGGACTTTTTTGATAAATTTTTGATAAGCGCGAGACTTGGCAGATTCCCCTAACAATTCACATGTTATAAAGGGGATTCTGTCAGTTGGTTTTTTGGCATGTTGAGGTCCTCTTATGACAAACCCTGTAACTTTTCTTACAGTTTCACCCTCAAAGGTTCCTGTTGAATATAATGGAAACATTACTACTGCAGGTCTTTTTGATGACGTGGCATTTTTCTTCAAATATGCACCACCTAATCTTGAATAAAAGTTCCGCACCTTACTGCAATATGCAGCAATGGAAGCATTCCCAAAAATGCCGAAGATCATGTCCACAATGTCCTGAGACAATTTCCCTATGGGGTGATCCGATTCAAATTCAGCTTTTTGAAGTTTTGCAAAGTAGGTCAATTCGGTATCATCAATCTTTGTCATGTCTTTCATCAAATTTGACATCCAGGCAGAATATCTTAATCTTTCAGGGCCTTTGAAATCAGGTTGTTTTAACTCTTCATAGTTGTCCCACCGAACTGTACCCTTTTGTCCTATTCCAAGATCTTTGAGGAGAGTCTCTGGAACACCTGAAAATTTGTGCGTCTTCAAAAGATCAAAGGTATCTTGGCCATCAAACCACTTTTCTATCACCCATCCAAGATACCCTTATCCTAGAAACTGTGTGTTCTGCAAAAGGGCATTCAAAATCTCTTTATCTTCTTCTTCTCTTGTCAATATGTAGGAAGTAAAAGGGCAAGGTAGCAATTTAGCTTTGAATTCCATGAATTTGGTAGTCCTTTTAGATGTGTCTTCTATCAGGCTCTTCAATTTTTCTTCATTAAGAGGCCCTATTGTTTTCGTAACTATGGGATCCATATCTGTTTCTTTCAGTGGCAAATTTCTTTTTGACCAGAAAGAATCAACCCAAATGTCAACCAACCCGTTGAATTTGCTATTAACAAAAATCTCTTTTATCATGTTATTTCCATAATTTATGTCCGTGTCATGGATATGTAAGAAACTTTTCATTGCCGTTAGTCTTTTTGTCAGAAAAGACATTGCTTTTCCCTGTCCTGGCATTGGATCCAGTTTATTTGCGTAATAGAAGCTGGAGTTCAAAGGATTTACGTGAACAAATGCCGTAACCTCTTTGGGGTCAAAATACTCATTATAGTCATTCAAAGATGCTTGTTTATTCTGGGTTACCTTTACTTCTATGAATTTGCGCTCTTTTGCGTCAAAAATATCATACTGCCTAGTTAAAACATCCATTCCAAATTTAGCACAAATCTTGTTTTGTATAGGGATTATGTTTGATCTACCTTCCAACGAGGTATACCGATACCTAGCATCATCTCCTATATCCTCCCAGTCCTGCTCTGCTATATCGCTTCCAACACTCCTACTGGATTTCCCTGAAGATTTACTTGAAGACCCAGATGCTTGTTCATCCATTTTCATTCTTTTTAGTGGGGGCAAGCACTCGACCATTCTCTCTCTCTCAAAATATTCTAGGGGTTCAGTGTTGCACAATAGCATGCAAACCATGTCATGTCTCAATGATGCCTCTCTTTGGAACCAGTTGCTCGACTCCCAATGAGGACTTGTATGGCCAAACCTTTCTATGAATTTTGGGTCATACAATGTACCTTCGGTGCATAATTTCTCTAAAGCGCTTTTGGAAAACATTTCTTTTAAAATTTACAGAGGAAGTTTCTACTACATTTTGAATAGGAAGTTTTTACTACATTTTCCAGTATCTTTTTGCATATTTTAAGTGTGTTTATTGGACGAAACTCTTCACAATTTGTCGTTTTTGATAGGAGTTATTACTGTTATCTTCCAGTTATCAGGAAAAATTCCGGTTTCCAAGGAGCTATTTATTATATTCAGTAGGCTATTTCCTATGGCGTTCCAGTTATCAAGTATAATTTTGATTGATAGCTTTGTGAAGTCTGGTTTTCCATTCATTTTGATACATATTGAAATGAAAATGAAAATGGAAATGAAAAATTGAGTTTATCACAGGGATTTGGTTCTCATATTGCACTTGTTCTATACTTGTTCTAATTAAGCTAACACTATTGACAAAATATTCGTTGAATTTATTAGCTATTCTATATCTATCACTAATTTCTTCCTTATTAAATATCACATTGGTTATCACAGACTTGTTTTTCTTCAGTATTAGGTTTTTTATTTCTCTCCACATTGATTTTTGGTCCTTAGTGTTACTTATTGTGCTGTTAATAAATTTGTTTTTTTTACATTCGATTGTTTTCTTATATATGTTTCGAATTACTCTGTAATTGCTCCAGTCTATTGTTGTATTATTCCTTTTAGCTATTTGGTATTTTACTATTTTTTCTCGCTTCATATCTCTTAGCTCTTGTGTAAACCACCTGTTAACATTGTTTTTCTCTTTGATTTCTTTCCTGATTGTTAATTTTTTTATTGTATTTTCAATAATAGTGTCAAAGACGCGTACATTTTTATTTACATCGATATTGGCATTATACTTTAAAGTACCAATTATTTCATTATTAAATAACCTCCTCCTGTATTTAAATATTTCAATTTCTCTTATACTTGTTTGCTCTTGCGTTATAATGTCTAACGATATTTCGATCGCTTCATGATCAGCTATTTTATTTTCATTATTGATTACAGCCACTATATTTTCATTGTTTGTTATGACATAGTCTATTAACGTTCTCGTATTCGCTGTGATCCTTGTGTATTCAGTTATAATTTGTCGCAATCCGTTGTCGTTTATCGTTTGTTGAATTCTATTCTTATATGTTCCCTCTTTCATCCAATCAATATTAAAGTCTCCCACTATAAGAACATCGTTATTTCTTTCACATATTTCCTCAACAATTTCTTCAAACGCGTTACAAAATTCCACTTCACTGCTGCTAGGTGATCTGTATATTGCCATAATTATAATTATAATTCGTTTATGTTTTGCTAAATATGCACATATCCAGTATTTGGACTCATCTAATTTTTCACATAAAGTTGTTATTTTCCACCAGTTTCTAAAATACGTTATAGGGGTTATAACCTGTTCGACTTGAGTTTGATAGAACGCCATAATAATTATATCCTCTTAGAATGTATTCTCTATCCTCTACATTATTTGTTAGGTGTGTTTCAGATAAAATGATGAATTCTGGTTTCTGTAATTCTGCCATAACTTCAACATGATTAAAATTATTTATTAACCCTTGAACGTTTGTATATATTACACTCACTTTCTTTGGTTGTTAAATATTAAATATTTAACACACTTCTAAATTGCTGAGCAAAATACAAAGCAAGAGGTTGGTCCATCAAACATTCATTTAAAGATTCTGCAAATCCTTCGAGGTCAGTACCCCAAGCCGTTTTCCCTCTAACCCAATTTAATTTTAGCATAAAGATTTTTCGCAAAGCGGAACAGCCATAAATACGCTTTCCACCATTCTTTCCAGAAACCACTCCCTGTTGCCATCTATTAAGGTGAGAGCACATTCCCTAAGCTTCATTCCATCTCCTGTCACACCTTGTTGGAAAACCATTTCTCCTATCATGTTTGAGGTAAGGTAAACGGAATCTATCACAAAAGCCAGATATGAAGTGTCATGTCTCATTATTGAATTTACTCTCAGTCCCCATCTTCTGCCATGGTTATCCTCTTTGATATGGACTTTTTTGATAAATTTTTGATAAGCGCGAGACTTGGCAGATTCCCCTAACAATTCACATGTTATAAAGGGGATTCTGTCAGTTGGTTTTTTGGCATGTTGAGGTCCTCTTATGACAAACCCTGTAACTTTTCTTACAGTTTCACCCTCAAAGGTTCCTGTTGAATATAATGGAAACATTACTACTGCAGGTCTTTTTGATGACGTGGCATTTTTCTTCAAATATGCACCACCTAATCTTGAATAAAAGTTCCGCACCTTACTGCAATATGCAGCAATGGAAGCATTCCCAAAAATGCCGAAGATCATGTCCACAATGTCCTGAGACAATTTCCCTATGGGGTGATCCGATTCAAATTCAGCTTTTTGAAGTTTTGCAAAGTAGGTCAATTCGGTATCATCAATCTTTGTCATGTCTTTCATCAAATTTGACATCCAGGCAGAATATCTTAATCTTTCAGGGCCTTTGAAATCAGGTTGTTTTAACTCTTCATAGTTGTCACACCGAACTGTACCCTTTTGTCCTATTCCAAGATCTTTGAGGAGAGTCTCTGGAACACCTGAAAATTTGTGCGTCTTCAAAAGATCAAAGGTATCTTGGCCATCAAACCACTTTTCTATCACCCATCCAAGATACCCTTATCCTAGAAACTGTGTGTTCTGCAAAAGGGCATTCAAAATCTCTTTATCTTCTTCTTCTCTTGTCAATATGTAGGAAGTAAAAGGGCAAGGTAGCAATTTAGCTTTGAATTCCATGAATTTGGTAGTCCTTTTAGATGTGTCTTCTATCAGGCTCTTCAATTTTTCTTCATTAAGAGGCCCTATTGTTTTCGTAACTATGGGATCCATATCTGTTTCTTTCAGTGGCAAATTTCTTTTTGACCAGAAAGAATCAACCCAAATGTCAACCAACCCGTTGAATTTGCTATTAACAAAAATCTCTTTTATCATGTTATTTCCATAATTTATGTCCGTGTCATGGATATGTAAGAAACTTTTCATTGCCGTTAGTCTTTTTGTCAGAAAAGACATTGCTTTTCCCTGTCCTGGCATTGGATCCAGTTTATTTGCGTAATAGAAGCTGGAGTTCAAAGGATTTACGTGAACAAATGCCGTAACCTCTTTGGGGTCAAAATACTCATTATAGTCATTCAAAGATGCTTGTTTATTCTGGGTTACCTTTACTTCTATGAATTTGCGCTCTTTTGCGTCAAAAATATCATACTGCCTAGTTAAAACATCCATTCCAAATTTAGCACAAATCTTGTTTTGTATAGGGATTATGTTTGATCTACCTTCCAACGAGGTATACCGATACCTAGCATCATCTCCTATATCCTCCCAGTCCTGCTCTGCTATATCGCTTCCAACACTCCTACTGGATTTCCCTGAAGATTTACTTGAAGACCCAGATGCTTGTTCATCCATTTTCATTCTTTTTAGTGGGGGCAAGCACTCGACCATTCTCTCTCTCTCAAAATATTCTAGGGGTTCAGTGTTGCACAATAGCATGCAAACCATGTCATGTCTCAATGATGCCTCTCTTTGGAACCAGTTGCTCGACTCCCAATGAGGACTTGTATGGCCAAACCTTTCTATGAATTTTGGGTCATACAATGTACCTTCGGTGCATAATTTCTCTAAAGCGCTTTTGGAAAACATTTCTTTTAAAATTTACAGAGGAAGTTTCTACTACATTTTGAATAGGAAGTTTTTACTACATTTTCCAGTATCTTTTTGCATATTTTAAGTGTGTTTATTGGACGAAACTCTTCACAATTTGTCGTTTTTGATAGGAGTTATTACTGTTATCTTCCAGTTATCAGGAAAAATTCCGGTTTCCAAGGAGCTATTTATTATATTCAGTAGGCTATTTCCTATGGCGTTCCAGTTATCAAGTATAATTTTGATTGATAGCTTTGTGAAGTCTGGTTTTCCATTCATTTTGATACATATTGAAATGAAAATGAAAATGGAAATGAAAAATTGAGTTTATCACAGGGATTTGGTTCTCATATTGCACTTGTTCTATACTTGTTCTAATTAAGCTAACACTATTGACAAAATATTCGTTGAATTTATTAGCTATTCTATATCTATCACTAATTTCTTCCTTATTAAATATCACATTGGTTATCACAGACTTGTTTTTCTTCAGTATTAGGTTTTTTATTTCTCTCCACATTGATTTTTGGTCCTTAGTGTTACTTATTGTGCTGTTAATAAATTTGTTTTTTTTACATTCGATTGTTTTCTTATATATGTTTCGAATTACTCAGTAATTGCTCCAGTCTATTGTTGTATTATTCCTTTTAGCTATTTGGTATTTTACTATTTTTTCTCGCTTCATATCTTTTAGCTCTTGTGTAAACCACCTGTTAACATTGTTTTTCTCTTTGATTTCTTTCCTGATTGTAAATTTTTTTATTGTATTTTCAATAATAGTGTCAAAGACGCGTACATTTTTATTTACATCGATATTGGCATTATACTTTAAAGTACCAATTATTTCATTATTAAATAACCTCCTCCTGTATTTAAATATTTCAATTTCTCTTATACTTGTTTGCTCTTGCGTTATAATGTCTAACGATATTTCGATCGCTTCATGATCAGCTATTTTATTTTCATTATTGATTACAGCCACTATATTTTCATTGTTTGTTATGACATAGTCTATTAACGTTCTCGTATTCGCTGTGATCCTTGTGTATTCAGTTATAATTTGTCGCAATCCGTTGTCGTTTATCGTTTGTTGAATTCTATTCTTATATGTTCCCTCTTTCATCCAATCAATATTAAAGTCTCCCACTATAAGAACATCGTTATTTCTTTCACATATTTCCTCAACAATTTCTTCAAACGCGTTACAAAATTCCACTTCACTGCTGCTAGGTGATCTGTATATTGCCATAATTATAATTATAATTCGTTTATGTTTTGCTAAATATGCACATATCCAGTATTTGGACTCATCTAATTTTTCACATAAAGTTGTTATTTTCCACCAGTTTCTAAAATACGTTATAGGGGTTATAACCTGTTCGACTTGAGTTTGATAGAACGCCATAATAATTATATCCTCTTAGAATGTATTCTCTATCCTCTACATTATTTGTTAGGTGTGTTTCAGATAAAATGATGAATTCTGGTTTCTGTAATTCTGCCATAACTTCAACATGATTAAAATTATTTATTAACCCTTGAACGTTTGTATATATTACACTCACTTTCTTTGGTTGTTAAATATTAAATATTTAACACACTTCTAAATTGCTGAGCAAAATACAAAGCAAGAGGTTGGTCCATCAAACATTCATTTAAAGATTCTGCAAATCCTTCGAGGTCAGTACCCCAAGCCGTCTTCCCTCTAACCCAATTTAATTTTAGCATAAAGATTTTTCGCAAAGCGGCAAGGGTACCTTCTTCTTGTGATCCACCCAGAACAGCCATAAATACGCTTTCCACCATTCTTTCCAGAAACCACTCCCTGTTGCCATCTATTAAGGTGAGAGCACATTCCCTAAGCTTCATTCCATCTCCTGTCACACCTTGTTGGAAAACCATTTCTCCTATCATGTTTGAGGTAAGGTAAACGGAATCTATCACAAAAGCCAGATATGAAGTGTCATGTCTCATTATTGAATTTACTCTCAGTCCCCATCTTCTGCCATGGTTATCCTCTTTGATATGGACTTTTTTGATAAATTTTTGATAAGCGCGAGACTTGGCAGATTCCCCTAACAATTCACATGTTATAAAGGGGATTCTGTCAGTTGGTTTTTTGGCATGTTGAGGTCCTCTTATGACAAACCCTGTAACTTTTCTTACAGTTTCACCCTCAAAGGTTCCTGTTGAATATAATGGAAACATTACTACTGCAGGTCTTTTTGATGACGTGGCATTTTTCTTCAAATATGCACCACCTAATCTTGAATAAAAGTTCCGCACCTTACTGCAATATGCAGCAATGGAAGCATTCCCAAAAATGCCGAAGATCATGTCCACAATGTCCTGAGACAATTTCCCTATGGGGTGATCCGATTCAAATTCAGCTTTTTGAAGTTTTGCAAAGTAGGTCAATTCGGTATCATCAATCTTTGTCATGTCTTTCATCAAATTTGACATCCAGGCAGAATATCTTAATCTTTCAGGGCCTTTGAAATCAGGTTGTTTTAACTCTTCATAGTTGTCCCACCGAACTGTACCCTTTTGTCCTATTCCAAGATCTTTGAGGAGAGTCTCTGGAACACCTGAAAATTTGTGCGTCTTCAAAAGATCAAAGGTATCTTGGCCATCAAACCACTTTTCTATCACCCATCCAAGATACCCTTATCCTAGAAACTGTGTGTTCTGCAAAAGGGCATTCAAAATCTCTTTATCTTCTTCTTCTCTTGTCAATATGTAGGAAGTAAAAGGGCAAGGTAGCAATTTAGCTTTGAATTCCATGAATTTGGTAGTCCTTTTAGATGTGTCTTCTATCAGGCTCTTCAATTTTTCTTCATTAAGAGGCCCTATTGTTTTCGTAACTATGGGATCCATATCTGTTTCTTTCAGTGGCAAATTTCTTTTTGACCAGAAAGAATCAACCCAAATGTCAACCAACCCGTTGAATTTGCTATTAACAAAAATCTCTTTTATCATGTTATTTCCATAATTTATGTCCGTGTCATGGATATGTAAGAAACTTTTCATTGCCGTTAGTCTTTTTGTCAAAAAAGACATTGCTTTTCCCTGTCCTGGCATTGGATCCAGTTTATTTGCGTAATAGAAGCTGGAGTTCAAAGGATTTACGTGAACAAATGCCGTAACCTCTTTGGGGTCAAAATACTCATTATAGTCATTCAAAGATGCTTGTTTATTCTGGGTTACCTTTACTTCTATGAATTTGCGCTCTTTTGCGTCAAAAATATCATACTGCCTAGTTAAAACATCCATTCCAAATTTAGCACAAATCTTGTTTTGTATAGGGATTATGTTTGATCTACCTTCCAACGAGGTATACCGATACCTAGCATCATCTCCTATATCCTCCCAGTCCTGCTCTGCTATATCGCTTCCAACACTCCTACTGGATTTCCCTGAAGATTTACTTGAAGACCCAGATGCTTGTTCATCCATTTTCATTCTTTTTAGTGGGGGCAAGCACTCGACCATTCTCTCTCTCTCAAAATATTCTAGGGGTTCAGTGTTGCACAATAGCATGCAAACCATGTCATGTCTCAATGATGCCTCTCTTTGGAACCAGTTGCTCGACTCCCAATGAGGACTTGTATGGCCAAACCTTTCTATGAATTTTGGGTCATACAATGTACCTTCGGTGCATAATTTCTCTAAAGCGCTTTTGGAAAACATTTCTTTTAAAATTTACAGAGGAAGTTTCTACTACATTTTGAATAGGAAGTTTTTACTACATTTTCCAGTATCTTTTTGCATATTTTAAGTGTGTTTATTGGACGAAACTCTTCACAATTTGTCGTTTTTGATAGGAGTTATTACTGTTATCTTCCAGTTATCAGGAAAAATTCCGGTTTCCAAGGAGCTATTTATTATATTCAGTAGGCTATTTCCTATGGCGTTCCAGTTATCAAGTATAATTTTGATTGATAGCTTTGTGAAGTCTGGTTTTCCATTCATTTTGATACATATTGAAATGAAAATGAAAATGGAAATGAAAAATTGAGTTTATCACAGGGATTTGGTTCTCATATTGCACTTGTTCTATACTTGTTCTAATTAAGCTAACACTATTGACAAAATATTCGTTGAATTTATTAGCTATTCTATATCTATCACTAATTTCTTCCTTATTAAATATCACATTGGTTATCACAGACTTGTTTTTCTTCAGTATTAGGTTTTTTATTTCTCTCCACATTGATTTTTGGTCCTTAGTGTTACTTATTGTGCTGTTAATAAATTTGTTTTTTTTACATTCGATTGTTTTCTTATATATGTTTCGAATTACTCTGTAATTGCTCCAGTCTATTGTTGTATTATTCCTTTTAGCTATTTGGTATTTTACTATTTTTTCTCGCTTCATATCTCTTAGCTCTTGTGTAAACCACCTGTTAACATTGTTTTTCTCTTTGATTTCTTTCCTGATTGTTAATTTTTTTATTGTATTTTCAATAATAGTGTCAAAGACGCGTACATTTTTATTTACATCGATATTGGCATTATACTTTAAAGTACCAATTATTTCATTATTAAATAACCTCCTCCTGTATTTAAATATTTCAATTTCTCTTATACTTGTTTGCTCTTGCGTTATAATGTCTAACGATATTTCGATCGCTTCATGATCAGCTATTTTATTTTCATTATTGATTACAGCCACTATATTTTCATTGTTTGTTATGACATAGTCTATTAACGTTCTCGTATTCGCTGTGATCCTTGTGTATTCAGTTATAATTTGTCACAATCCGTTGTCGTTTATCGTTTGTTGAATTCTATTCTTATATGTTCCCTCTTTCATCCAATCAATATTAAAGTCTCCCACTATAAGAACATCGTTATTTCTTTCACATATTTCCTCAACAATTTCTTCCTTTTAGATGTGTCTTCTATCAGGCTCTTCAATTTTTCTTCATTAAGAGGCCCTATTGTTTTCGTAACTATGGGATCCATATCTGTTTCTTTCAGTGGCAAATTTCTTTTTGACCAGAAAGAATCAACCCAAATGTCAACCAACCCGTTGAATTTGCTATTAACAAAAATCTCTTTTATCATGTTATTTCCATAATTTATGTCCGTGTCATGGATATGTAAGAAACTTTTCATTGCCGTTAGTCTTTTTGTCAGAAAAGACATTGCTTTTCCCTGTCCTGGCATTGGATCCAGTTTATTTGCGTAATAGAAGCTGGAGTTCAAAGGATTTACGTGAACAAATGCCGTAACCTCTTTGGGGTCAAAATACTCATTATAGTCATTCAAAGATGCTTGTTTATTCTGGGTTACCTTTACTTCTATGAATTTGCGCTCTTTTGCGTCAAAAATATCATACTGCCTAGTTAAAACATCCATTCCAAATTTAGCACAAATCTTGTTTTGTATAGGGATTATGTTTGATCTACCTTCCAACGAGGTATACCGATACCTAGCATCATCTCCTATATCCTCCCAGTCCTGCTCTGCTATATCGCTTCCAACACTCCTACTGGATTTCCCTGAAGATTTACTTGAAGACCCAGATGCTTGTTCATCCATTTTCATTCTTTTTAGTGGGGGCAAGCACTCGACCATTCTCTCTCTCTCAAAATATTCTAGGGGTTCAGTGTTGCACAATAGCATGCAAACCATGTCATGTCTCAATGATGCCTCTCTTTGGAACCAGTTGCTCGACTCCCAATGAGGACTTGTATGGCCAAACCTTTCTATGAATTTTGGGTCATACAATGTACCTTCGGTGCATAATTTCTCTAAAGCGCTTTTGGAAAACATTTCTTTTAAAATTTACAGAGGAAGTTTCTACTACATTTTGAATAGGAAGTTTTTACTACATTTTCCAGTAGCTTTTTGCATATTTTAAGTGTGTTTATTGGACGAAACTCTTCACAATTTGTCGTTTTTGATAGGAGTTATTACTGTTATCTTCCAGTTATCAGGAAAAATTCCGGTTTCCAAGGAGCTATTTATTATATTCAGTAGGCTATTTCCTATGGCGTTCCAGTTATCAAGTATAATTTTGATTGATAGCTTTGTGAAGTCTGGTTTTCCATTCATTTTGATACATATTGAAATGAAAATGAAAATGGAAATGAAAAATTGAGTTTATCACAGGGATTTGGTTCTCATATTGCACTTGTTCTATACTTGTTCTAATTAAGCTAACACTATTGACAAAATATTCGTTGAATTTATTAGCTATTCTATATCTATCACTAATTTCTTCCTTATTAAATATCACATTGGTTATCACAGACTTGTTTTTCTTCAGTATTAGGTTTTTTATTTCTCTCCACATTGATTTTTGGTCCTTAGTGTTACTTATTGTGCTGTTAATAAATTTGTTTTTTTTACATTCGATTGTTTTCTTATATATGTTTCGAATTACTCTGTAATTGCTCCAGTCTATTGTTGTATTATTCCTTTTAGCTATTTGGTATTTTACTATTTTTTCTCGCTTCATATCTCTTAGCTCTTGTGTAAACCACCTGTTAACATTGTTTTTCTCTTTGATTTCTTTCCTGATTGTTAATTTTTTTATTGTATTTTCAATAATAGTGTCAAAGACGCGTACATTTTTATTTACATCGATATTGGCATTATACTTTAAAGTACCAATTATTTCATTATTAAATAACCTCCTCCTGTATTTAAATATTTCAATTTCTCTTATACTTGTTTGCTCTTGCGTTATAATGTCTAACGATATTTCGATCGCTTCATGATCAGCTATTTTATTTTCATTATTGATTACAGCCACTATATTTTCATTGTTTGTTATGACATAGTCTATTAACGTTCTCGTATTCGCTGTGATCCTTGTGTATTCAGTTATAATTTGTCGCAATCCGTTGTCGTTTATCGTTTGTTGAATTCTATTCTTATATGTTCCCTCTTTCATCCAATCAATATTAAAGTCTCCCACTATAAGAACATCGTTATTTCTTTCACATATTTCCTCAACAATTTCTTCAAACGCGTTACAAAATTCCACTTCACTGCTGCTAGGTGATCTGTATATTGCCATAATTATAATTATAATTCGTTTATGTTTTGCTAAATATGCACATATCCAGTATTTGGACTCATCTAATTTTTCACATAAAGTTGTTATTTTCCACCAGTTTCTAAAATACGTTATAGGGGTTATAACCTGTTCGACTTGAGTTTGATAGAACGCCATAATAATTATATCCTCTTAGAATGTATTCTCTATCCTCTACATTATTTGTTAGGTGTGTTTCAGATAAAATGATGAATTCTGGTTTCTGTAATTCTGCCATAACTTCAACATGATTAAAATTATTTATTAACCCTTGAACGTTTGTATATATTACACTCACTTTCTTTGGTTGTTAAATATTAAATATTTAACACACTTCTAAATTGCTGAGCAAAATACAAAGCAAGAGGTTGGTCCATCAAACATTCATTTAAAGATTCTGCAAATCCTTCGAGGTCAGTACCCCAAGCCGTTTTCCCTCTAACCCAATTTAATTTTAGCATAAAGATTTTTCGCAAAGCGGCAAGGGTACCTTCTTCTTGTGATCCACCCAGAACAGCCATAAATACGCTTTCCACCATTCTTTCCAGAAACCACTCCCTGTTGCCATCTATTAAGGTGAGAGCACATTCCCTAAGCTTCATTCCATCTCCTGTCACACCTTGTTGGAAAACCATTTCTCCTATCATGTTTGAGGTAAGGTAAACGGAATCTATCACAAAAGCCAGATATGAAGTGTCATGTCTCATTATTGAATTTACTCTCAGTCCCCATCTTCTGCCATGGTTATCCTCTTTGATATGGACTTTTTTGATAAATTTTTGATAAGCGCGAGACTTGGCAGATTCCCCTAACAATTCACATGTTATAAAGGGGATTCTGTCAGTTGGTTTTTTGGCATGTTGAGGTCCTCTTATGACAAACCCTGTAACTTTTCTTACAGTTTCACCCTCAAAGGTTCCTGTTGAATATAATGGAAACATTACTACTGCAGGTCTTTTTGATGACGTGGCATTTTTCTTCAAATATGCACCACCTAATCTTGAATAAAAGTTCCGCACCTTACTGCAATATGCAGCAATGGAAGCATTCCCAAAAATGCCGAAGATCATGTCCACAATGTCCTGAGACAATTTCCCTATGGGGTGATCCGATTCAAATTCAGCTTTTTGAAGTTTTGCAAAGTAGGTCAATTCGGTATCATCAATCTTTGTCATGTCTTTCATCAAATTTGACATCCAGGCAGAATATCTTAATCTTTCAGGGCCTTTGAAATCAGGTTGTTTTAACTCTTCATAGTTGTCACACCGAACTGTACCCTTTTGTCCTATTCCAAGATCTTTGAGGAGAGTCTCTGGAACACCTGAAAATTTGTGCGTCTTCAAAAGATCAAAGGTATCTTGGCCATCAAACCACTTTTCTATCACCCATCCAAGATACCCTTATCCTAGAAACTGTGTGTTCTGCAAAAGGGCATTCAAAATCTCTTTATCTTCTTCTTCTCTTGTCAATATGTAGGAAGTAAAAGGGCAAGGTAGCAATTTAGCTTTGAATTCCATGAATTTGGTAGTCCTTTTAGATGTGTCTTCTATCAGGCTCTTCAATTTTTCTTCATTAAGAGGCCCTATTGTTTTCGTAACTATGGGATCCATATCTGTTTCTTTCAGTGGCAAATTTCTTTTTGACCAGAAAGAATCAACCCAAATGTCAACCAACCCGTTGAATTTGCTATTAACAAAAATCTCTTTTATCATGTTATTTCCATAATTTATGTCCGTGTCATGGATATGTAAGAAACTTTTCATTGCCGTTAGTCTTTTTGTCAGAAAAGACATTGCTTTTCCCTGTCCTGGCATTGGATCCAGTTTATTTGCGTAATAGAAGCTGGAGTTCAAAGGATTTACGTGAACAAATGCCGTAACCTCTTTGGGGTCAAAATACTCATTATAGTCATTCAAAGATGCTTGTTTATTCTGGGTTACCTTTACTTCTATGAATTTGCGCTCTTTTGCGTCAAAAATATCATACTGCCTAGTTAAAACATCCATTCCAAATTTAGCACAAATCTTGTTTTGTATAGGGATTATGTTTGATCTACCTTCCAACGAGGTATACCGATACCTAGCATCATCTCCTATATCCTCCCAGTCCTGCTCTGCTATATCGCTTCCAACACTCCTACTGGATTTCCCTGAAGATTTACTTGAAGACCCAGATGCTTGTTCATCCATTTTCATTCTTTTTAGTGGGGGCAAGCACTCGACCATTCTCTCTCTCTCAAAATATTCTAGGGGTTCAGTGTTGCACAATAGCATGCAAACCATGTCATGTCTCAATGATGCCTCTCTTTGGAACCAGTTGCTCGACTCCCAATGAGGACTTGTATGGCCAAACCTTTCTATGAATTTTGGGTCATACAATGTACCTTCGGTGCATAATTTCTCTAAAGCGCTTTTGGAAAACATTTCTTTTAAAATTTACAGAGGAAGTTTCTACTACATTTTGAATAGGAAGTTTTTACTACATTTTCCAGTATCTTTTTGCATATTTTAAGTGTGTTTATTGGACGAAACTCTTCACAATTTGTCGTTTTTGATAGGAGTTATTACTGTTATCTTCCAGTTATCAGGAAAAATTCCGGTTTCCAAGGAGCTATTTATTATATTCAGTAGGCTATTTCCTATGGCGTTCCAGTTATCAAGTATAATTTTGATTGATAGCTTTGTGAAGTCTGGTTTTCCATTCATTTTGATACATATTGAAATGAAAATGAAAATGGAAATGAAAAATTGAGTTTATCACAGGGATTTGGTTCTCATATTGCACTTGTTCTATACTTGTTCTAATTAAGCTAACACTATTGACAAAATATTCGTTGAATTTATTAGCTATTCTATATCTATCACTAATTTCTTCCTTATTAAATATCACATTGGTTATCACAGACTTGTTTTTCTTCAGTATTAGGTTTTTTATTTCTCTCCACATTGATTTTTGGTCCTTAGTGTTACTTATTGTGCTGTTAATAAATTTGTTTTTTTTACATTCGATTGTTTTCTTATATATGTTTCGAATTACTCAGTAATTGCTCCAGTCTATTGTTGTATTATTCCTTTTAGCTATTTGGTATTTTACTATTTTTTCTCGCTTCATATCTTTTAGCTCTTGTGTAAACCACCTGTTAACATTGTTTTTCTCTTTGATTTCTTTCCTGATTGTAAATTTTTTTATTGTATTTTCAATAATAGTGTCAAAGACGCGTACATTTTTATTTACATCGATATTGGCATTATACTTTAAAGTACCAATTATTTCATTATTAAATAACCTCCTCCTGTATTTAAATATTTCAATTTCTCTTATACTTGTTTGCTCTTGCGTTATAATGTCTAACGATATTTCGATCGCTTCATGATCAGCTATTTTATTTTCATTATTGATTACAGCCACTATATTTTCATTGTTTGTTATGACATAGTCTATTAACGTTCTCGTATTCGCTGTGATCCTTGTGTATTCAGTTATAATTTGTCGCAATCCGTTGTCGTTTATCGTTTGTTGAATTCTATTCTTATATGTTCCCTCTTTCATCCAATCAATATTAAAGTCTCCCACTATAAGAACATCGTTATTTCTTTCACATATTTCCTCAACAATTTCTTCAAACGCGTTACAAAATTCCACTTCACTGCTGCTAGGTGATCTGTATATTGCCATAATTATAATTATAATTCGTTTATGTTTTGCTAAATATGCACATATCCAGTATTTGGACTCATCTAATTTTTCACATAAAGTTGTTATTTTCCACCAGTTTCTAAAATACGTTATAGGGGTTATAACCTGTTCGACTTGAGTTTGATAGAACGCCATAATAATTATATCCTCTTAGAATGTATTCTCTATCCTCTACATTATTTGTTAGGTGTGTTTCAGATAAAATGATGAATTCTGGTTTCTGTAATTCTGCCATAACTTCAACATGATTAAAATTATTTATTAACCCTTGAACGTTTGTATATATTACACTCACTTTCTTTGGTTGTTAAATATTAAATATTTAACACACTTCTAAATTGCTGAGCAAAATACAAAGCAAGAGGTTGGTCCATCAAACATTCATTTAAAGATTCTGCAAATCCTTCGAGGTCAGTACCCCAAGCCGTTTTCCCTCTAACCCAATTTAATTTTAGCATAAAGATTTTTCGCAAAGCGGCAAGGGTACCTTCTTCTTGTGATCCACCCAGAACAGCCATAAATACGCTTTCCACCATTCTTTCCAGAAACCACTCCCTGTTGCCATCTATTAAGGTGAGAGCACATTCCCTAAGCTTCATTCCATCTCCTGTCACACCTTGTTGGAAAACCATTTCTCCTATCATGTTTGAGGTAAGGTAAACGGAATCTATCACAAAAGCCAGATATGAAGTGTCATGTCTCATTATTGAATTTACTCTCAGTCCCCATCTTCTGCCATGGTTATCCTCTTTGATATGGACTTTTTTGATAAATTTTTGATAAGCGCGAGACTTGGCAGATTCCCCTAACAATTCACATGTTATAAAGGGGATTCTGTCAGTTGGTTTTTTGGCATGTTGAGGTCCTCTTATGACAAACCCTGTAACTTTTCTTACAGTTTCACCCTCAAAGGTTCCTGTTGAATATAATGGAAACATTACTACTGCAGGTCTTTTTGATGACGTGGCATTTTTCTTCAAATATGCACCACCTAATCTTGAATAAAAGTTCCGCACCTTACTGCAATATGCAGCAATGGAAGCATTCCCAAAAATGCCGAAGATCATGTCCACAATGTCCTGAGACAATTTCCCTATGGGGTGATCCGATTCAAATTCAGCTTTTTGAAGTTTTGCAAAGTAGGTCAATTCGGTATCATCAATCTTTGTCATGTCTTTCATCAAATTTGACATCCAGGCAGAATATCTTAATCTTTCAGGGCCTTTGAAATCAGGTTGTTTTAACTCTTCATAGTTGTCCCACCGAACTGTACCCTTTTGTCCTATTCCAAGATCTTTGAGGAGAGTCTCTGGAACACCTGAAAATTTGTGCGTCTTCAAAAGATCAAAGGTATCTTGGCCATCAAACCACTTTTCTATCACCCATCCAAGATACCCTTATCCTAGAAACTGTGTGTTCTGCAAAAGGGCATTCAAAATCTCTTTATCTTCTTCTTCTCTTGTCAATATGTAGGAAGTAAAAGGGCAAGGTAGCAATTTAGCTTTGAATTCCATGAATTTGGTAGTCCTTTTAGATGTGTCTTCTATCAGGCTCTTCAATTTTTCTTCATTAAGAGGCCCTATTGTTTTCGTAACTATGGGATCCATATCTGTTTCTTTCAGTGGCAAATTTCTTTTTGACCAGAAAGAATCAACCCAAATGTCAACCAACCCGTTGAATTTGCTATTAACAAAAATCTCTTTTATCATGTTATTTCCATAATTTATGTCCGTGTCATGGATATGTAAGAAACTTTTCATTGCCGTTAGTCTTTTTGTCAAAAAAGACATTGCTTTTCCCTGTCCTGGCATTGGATCCAGTTTATTTGCGTAATAGAAGCTGGAGTTCAAAGGATTTACGTGAACAAATGCCGTAACCTCTTTGGGGTCAAAATACTCATTATAGTCATTCAAAGATGCTTGTTTATTCTGGGTTACCTTTACTTCTATGAATTTGCGCTCTTTTGCGTCAAAAATATCATACTGCCTAGTTAAAACATCCATTCCAAATTTAGCACAAATCTTGTTTTGTATAGGGATTATGTTTGATCTACCTTCCAACGAGGTATACCGATACCTAGCATCATCTCCTATATCCTCCCAGTCCTGCTCTGCTATATCGCTTCCAACACTCCTACTGGATTTCCCTGAAGATTTACTTGAAGACCCAGATGCTTGTTCATCCATTTTCATTCTTTTTAGTGGGGGCAAGCACTCGACCATTCTCTCTCTCTCAAAATATTCTAGGGGTTCAGTGTTGCACAATAGCATGCAAACCATGTCATGTCTCAATGATGCCTCTCTTTGGAACCAGTTGCTCGACTCCCAATGAGGACTTGTATGGCCAAACCTTTCTATGAATTTTGGGTCATACAATGTACCTTCGGTGCATAATTTCTCTAAAGCGCTTTTGGAAAACATTTCTTTTAAAATTTACAGAGGAAGTTTCTACTACATTTTGAATAGGAAGTTTTTACTACATTTTCCAGTATCTTTTTGCATATTTTAAGTGTGTTTATTGGACGAAACTCTTCACAATTTGTCGTTTTTGATAGGAGTTATTACTGTTATCTTCCAGTTATCAGGAAAAATTCCGGTTTCCAAGGAGCTATTTATTATATTCAGTAGGCTATTTCCTATGGCGTTCCAGTTATCAAGTATAATTTTGATTGATAGCTTTGTGAAGTCTGGTTTTCCATTCATTTTGATACATATTGAAATGAAAATGAAAATGGAAATGAAAAATTGAGTTTATCACAGGGATTTGGTTCTCATATTGCACTTGTTCTATACTTGTTCTAATTAAGCTAACACTATTGACAAAATATTCGTTGAATTTATTAGCTATTCTATATCTATCACTAATTTCTTCCTTATTAAATATCACATTGGTTATCACAGACTTGTTTTTCTTCAGTATTAGGTTTTTTATTTCTCTCCACATTGATTTTTGGTCCTTAGTGTTACTTATTGTGCTGTTAATAAATTTGTTTTTTTTACATTCGATTGTTTTCTTATATATGTTTCGAATTACTCTGTAATTGCTCCAGTCTATTGTTGTATTATTCCTTTTAGCTATTTGGTATTTTACTATTTTTTCTCGCTTCATATCTCTTAGCTCTTGTGTAAACCACCTGTTAACATTGTTTTTCTCTTTGATTTCTTTCCTGATTGTTAATTTTTTTATTGTATTTTCAATAATAGTGTCAAAGACGCGTACATTTTTATTTACATCGATATTGGCATTATACTTTAAAGTACCAATTATTTCATTATTAAATAACCTCCTCCTGTATTTAAATATTTCAATTTCTCTTATACTTGTTTGCTCTTGCGTTATAATGTCTAACGATATTTCGATCGCTTCATGATCAGCTATTTTATTTTCATTATTGATTACAGCCACTATATTTTCATTGTTTGTTATGACATAGTCTATTAACGTTCTCGTATTCGCTGTGATCCTTGTGTATTCAGTTATAATTTGTCACAATCCGTTGTCGTTTATCGTTTGTTGAATTCTATTCTTATATGTTCCCTCTTTCATCCAATCAATATTAAAGTCTCCCACTATAAGAACATCGTTATTTCTTTCACATATTTCCTCAACAATTTCTTCCTTTTAGATGTGTCTTCTATCAGGCTCTTCAATTTTTCTTCATTAAGAGGCCCTATTGTTTTCGTAACTATGGGATCCATATCTGTTTCTTTCAGTGGCAAATTTCTTTTTGACCAGAAAGAATCAACCCAAATGTCAACCAACCCGTTGAATTTGCTATTAACAAAAATCTCTTTTATCATGTTATTTCCATAATTTATGTCCGTGTCATGGATATGTAAGAAACTTTTCATTGCCGTTAGTCTTTTTGTCAGAAAAGACATTGCTTTTCCCTGTCCTGGCATTGGATCCAGTTTATTTGCGTAATAGAAGCTGGAGTTCAAAGGATTTACGTGAACAAATGCCGTAACCTCTTTGGGGTCAAAATACTCATTATAGTCATTCAAAGATGCTTGTTTATTCTGGGTTACCTTTACTTCTATGAATTTGCGCTCTTTTGCGTCAAAAATATCATACTGCCTAGTTAAAACATCCATTCCAAATTTAGCACAAATCTTGTTTTGTATAGGGATTATGTTTGATCTACCTTCCAACGAGGTATACCGATACCTAGCATCATCTCCTATATCCTCCCAGTCCTGCTCTGCTATATCGCTTCCAACACTCCTACTGGATTTCCCTGAAGATTTACTTGAAGACCCAGATGCTTGTTCATCCATTTTCATTCTTTTTAGTGGGGGCAAGCACTCGACCATTCTCTCTCTCTCAAAATATTCTAGGGGTTCAGTGTTGCACAATAGCATGCAAACCATGTCATGTCTCAATGATGCCTCTCTTTGGAACCAGTTGCTCGACTCCCAATGAGGACTTGTATGGCCAAACCTTTCTATGAATTTTGGGTCATACAATGTACCTTCGGTGCATAATTTCTCTAAAGCGCTTTTGGAAAACATTTCTTTTAAAATTTACAGAGGAAGTTTCTACTACATTTTGAATAGGAAGTTTTTACTACATTTTCCAGTATCTTTTTGCATATTTTAAGTGTGTTTATTGGACGAAACTCTTCACAATTTGTCGTTTTTGATAGGAGTTATTACTGTTATCTTCCAGTTATCAGGAAAAATTCCGGTTTCCAAGGAGCTATTTATTATATTCAGTAGGCTATTTCCTATGGCGTTCCAGTTATCAAGTATAATTTTGATTGATAGCTTTGTGAAGTCTGGTTTTCCATTCATTTTGATACATATTGAAATGAAAATGAAAATGGAAATGAAAAATTGAGTTTATCACAGGGATTTGGTTCTCATATTGCACTTGTTCTATACTTGTTCTAATTAAGCTAACACTATTGACAAAATATTCGTTGAATTTATTAGCTATTCTATATCTATCACTAATTTCTTCCTTATTAAATATCACATTGGTTATCACAGACTTGTTTTTCTTCAGTATTAGGTTTTTTATTTCTCTCCACATTGATTTTTGGTCCTTAGTGTTACTTATTGTGCTGTTAATAAATTTGTTTTTTTTACATTCGATTGTTTTCTTATATATGTTTCGAATTACTCTGTAATTGCTCCAGTCTATTGTTGTATTATTCCTTTTAGCTATTTGGTATTTTACTATTTTTTCTCGCTTCATATCTCTTAGCTCTTGTGTAAACCACCTGTTAACATTGTTTTTCTCTTTGATTTCTTTCCTGATTGTTAATTTTTTTATTGTATTTTCAATAATAGTGTCAAAGACGCGTACATTTTTATTTACATCGATATTGGCATTATACTTTAAAGTACCAATTATTTCATTATTAAATAACCTCCTCCTGTATTTAAATATTTCAATTTCTCTTATACTTGTTTGCTCTTGCGTTATAATGTCTAACGATATTTCGATCGCTTCATGATCAGCTATTTTATTTTCATTATTGATTACAGGCACTATATTTTCATTGTTTGTTATGACATAGTCTATTAACGTTCTCGTATTCGCTGTGATCCTTGTGTATTCAGTTATAATTTGTCACAATCCGTTGTCGTTTATCGTTTGTTGAATTCTATTCTTATATGTTCCCTCTTTCATCCAATCAATATTAAAGTCTCCCACTATAAGAACATCGTTATTTCTTTCACATATTTCCTCAACAATTTCTTCAAACGCGTTACAAAATTCCACTTCACTGCTGCTAGGTGATCTGTATATTGCCATAATTATAATTATAATTCGTTTATGTTTTGCTAAATATGCACATATCCAGTATTTGGACTCATCTAATTTTTCACATAAAGTTGTTATTTTCCACCAGTTTCTAAAATACGTTATAACCCCTCCTGTTCGACTTGAGTTTGATAGAACGCCATAATAATTATATCCTCTTAGAATGTATTCTCTATCCTCTACATTACTTGTTAGGTGTGTTTCAGATAAAATGATGAATTTTGGTTTCTGTAATTCTGCCATAACTTCAACATGATTAAAATTATTTATTAACCCTTGAACGTTTGTATATATTACACTCACTTTCTTTGGTTGTTAAATATTAAATCCCATTCTTCTCTTTTTTATACTAATTTTATTCTGATATACTGGACATAATCTACTTGTTGTGAAATGGTTTTCATCCAACTCTAAATGCAGTTTATTGTTCATTCTTATACAATTTATACACTTCGATATAATTTCATTATTGCACTCCTTTGAATTATGGGTTCCATGACATTTATAACAGATTTCATCATTTCTACATTCGCTTGCTTTATGATTATATCCATGACATTTGTAACATCTTATTATGTCTATACCATTAAATACTCTACATATTTCCCAGCCTATATTTATTTTTTTCGCTGTCATAAGTTTTGCGTGAATTTCACTATCAACTTTAATTTTAGCATTATAAATTATTCTATTATATTTTTTAGTTTCATAACACGTAACGACTTGTAATTCACTATTTTTCAACGCCTCATTTTGTTTTCTAATTTTTTCTACCAAACGGCCCAGTAGCATGGGCAAACGTTTATCTTCATTCGAAGCAAACAGCTCCGAACGTATCCAAGAAAAAATCTTAGAATCCTCGCAAGCAATCTGTATCCGACGACGCACAGGGAAGGAGGATAGGCGTCCCGTCGAAGCCCATAGATCCTCCAAGTGCGCGCGGCGCAAATGCACGCGAAAAGATTCCTTAACCATGCCACTTTGCACTCGAAGTCGTTCCAAAGGAGAACGCTCCGGAATGAGTTGCGAATTATCCAGACCCTTTCCTACTACGAGAAAGAAGTCTATTTCATTAAAATCCACGGAAGGTGACTGGCCTTGAGCCAGCACACCCACAAATTGAGCAGAACGCGAGGCAATCATGCGAAACATGTTATACCACGCAACTTTCGAATACTCATTTATACGTATTATAAATTCAACGATGCTTTTAGCAAACGAACAGAAAAGAGTTTTATATTGAGCGAATGCGGTGCTTGAACTCAGAAAAGCAATCGCGCCCTTATACGCACGCCAATTATTCATATGAATTGGCGAATCCCTTATATCCAGATAATTATTCGCATCAACGGCGTAATTACGCCGCACACAAATATTCGGGTGAAATTCACGAAGACTTTCATCCGGTTTCATAAAAGCGCAGCCATTAGAACACATGCCGGCTTCCCTATTTCTAACCTTTAACCAATCGAATTCGCGTTGGTCCTGCGCGTTTCCACGACGCAGCTTATAATTTACCAACGAAAATTCAGATATCACATCACCATCTATTACGGAAAGCACATCTAAGTGCACTCCCCACGCTATGATGGCTCTATCAATTGACTGTTGCGTTTCTCGCGATGAATTGCTGAGAATGGAACGGTCGTCATACATAAGCATTAAACGCATAATCAAAACCGCAAAACCCTTGACAGCCACGTCGACTGAGCTGTCTGGGAACGGGCAATGAATAAAAATCTCGCCAGGCATCAATAGAGATAAAATATACACCCAAAGCTGATGCGCGTATTCTGGCTTCCAACTGCGGTTGATGATATGAGTAACACACGTGACTCGCGTCACGCTTATGCTAGCGTTCTTCATCAACATCGATGATGACATCGGAACGAATCTGACTCTCGGCATCACAAGCGGCTGGCTAAAATGAATGCGTAAAGTCGCTTCCTTATAAAACCCATCAAATATGCCTTGATGCATGAACGGAGAGAAGGATGGATAATAATTGTCAAAAGCGCTCAGCTCCGCGACCGTCTCCTTGGGACGCCGCTCAAGCTCAGCGATTCGTGACAGATACATATTCCTCCGTTCGCGTTCACGAAACATTTCACTCCTTGAAAAAGAAGTGAGATTGGCATTGACCTCATGAACCCTGCCATCGCCGAGAGATTTGACGGCGATTGTGGCATCTGTTAGCAATTCCGGCTTGCACGCAACTCGCAGTGCATCCCGGAAAACGCGATCTGTCATCCTCCCATCGAGCAACTGGCTCGTGGGAAAACCTAACGACTCCGGGTCCGTTAGCCTAGTCGAATCAATGTAAACCCTTGGGGGTTCACGTAGCACATTTAGAGACCTCGCGATCCGTATCTCCAATAATTTCAAACGCTCGGAATAATATTCGCTTAATTTATTCCATTTCAAAAAATGTCTCGAATCTCGAATCATGTAATACTTTCGGTTCGGCTCATCAAACCACACTGTATAGTACATCTCAACCTTCTCGGTTTCTCCAAACACGAACTCGTCCTTGCCGGCCAGTTCCTGCACCAACTCGACCTCGCCTATCGGCGCAATCTCTCTCGCGCCCAACGACATGAAGTTGAGGGACGTGAATGACTAAATATTCTCTTCAATACTGCTCCGATCAATTAAATTCCTCGGAGCGTCAGTTTCAGCTTTTGCTGATTCCGCGTGCGTTACACCTTTCGATGAAACTGGGTCACTCGCTACATTGGATATTTCATCCTTCTTCTCGATTGCGTTTACCGCTTTCGGCACGATATCGACGTTTTCTGCACGCGCGGTGCTATTCCAATTCAGTTGGTTTCCCAACTGTTCCATCTGCGTCTTAGCTTCTTATCACTAACCATTATTCCTATTTGCGCTTTCACATCAACGTGATATGTATAAAGCAAATTTAATCAAACGTTTATCTTCATTCGAAGCAAACAGCTCCGAACGTATCCAAGAAAAAATCTTAGAATCCTCGCAAGCAATCTGTATCCGACGACGCACAGGGAAGGAGGATAGGCGTCCCGTCGAAGCCCATAGATCCTCCAAGTGCGCGCGGCGCAAATGCACGCGAAAAGATTCCTTAACCATGCCACTTTGCACTCGAAGTCGTTCCAAAGGAGAACGCTCCGGAATGAGTTGCGAATTATCCAGACCCTTTCCTACTACGAGAAAGAAGTCTATTTCATTAAACTCCACGGAAGGTGACTGGCCTTGAGCCAGCACACCCACAAATTGAGCAGAACGCGAGGCAATCATGCGAAACATGTTATACCACGCAACTTTCGAATACTCATTTATACGTATTATAAATTCAACGATGCTTTTAGCAAACGAACAGAAAAGAGTTTTATATTGAGCGAAGGCGGTGCTTGAACTCAGAAAAGCAATCGCGCCCTTATACGCACGCCAATTATTCATATGAATTGGCGAATCCCTTATATCCAGATAATTATCCGCATCAACGGCGTAATTACGCCGCACACAAATATTCGGGTGAAATTCACGAAGACTTTCATCCGGTTTCATAAAAGCGCAGCCATTAGAACACATGCCGGCTTCCCTATTTCTAACCTTTAACCAATCGAATTCGCGTTGGTCCTGCGCGTTTCCACGACGCAGCTTATAATTTACCAACGGAAATTCAGATATCACATCACCATCTATTACGGAAAGCACATCTAAGTGCACTCCCCACGCTATGATGGCTCTATCAATTGACTGTTGCGTTTCTCGCGATGAATTGCTGAGAATGGAACGGTCGTCATACATAAGCATTAAACGCATAATCAAAGCCGCAAAACCCTTGACAGCCACGTCGACTGAGCTGTCTGGGAACGGGCAATGAATAAAAATCTCGCCAGGCATCAATAGAGATAAAATATACACCCAAAGCTGATGCGCGTATTCTGGCTTCCAACTGCGGTTGATGATATCAGTAACACACGTGACTCGCGTCACGCTTATGCTAGCGGTCTTCATCAACATCGATGATGACATCGGAACGAATCTGACTCTCGGCAGCACAAGCGGCTGGCTAAAATGAATGCGTAAAGTCGCTTCCTTATAAAACCCATCAAATATGCCTTGATGCATGAACGGAGAGAAGGATGGATAATAATTGTCAAAAGCGCTCAGCTCCGCGACCGTCTCCTTGGGACGCAATGAATAAAAATCTCGCCAGGCATCAATAGAGATAAAATATACACCCAAAGCTGATGCGCGTATTCTGGCTTCCAACTGCGGTTGATGATATCAGTAACACACGTGACTCGCGTCACGCTTATGCTAGCGGTCTTCATCAACATCGATGATGACATCGGAACGAATCTGACTCTCGGCAGCACAAGCGGCTGGCTAAAATGAATGCGTAAAGTCGCTTCCTTATAAAACCCATCAAATATGCCTTGATGCATGAACGGAGAGAAGGATGGATAATAATTGTCAAAAGCGCTCAGCTCCGCGACCGTCTCCTTGGGACGCCGCTCAAGCTCAGCGATTCGTGACAGATACATACTCCTCCGTTCGCGTTCACGAAACATTTCACTCCTTGAAAAAGAAGTGAGATTGGCATTGACCTCATGAACCCTCCCATCGCCGAGAGATTTGACGGCGATTGTGGCATCTGTTAGCAATTCCGGCTTGCACGCAACTCGCAGTGCATCCCGGAAAACGCTATCTGTCATCCTCCCATCGAGCAACTGGCTCGTGGTAAAACCTAACGACTCCGGGTCCGTTACCCTAGTCGAATCAATGTAAACCCTTGGGGGTTCACGTAGCACATTTAGAGACCTCGCGATCCGTATCTCCAATAATTTCAAACGCTCGGAATAATATTCGCTTAATTTATTCCATTTCAAAAAATGTCTCGAATCTCGAATCATGTAATACTTTCGGTTCGGCTCCTCAAACCACACTGTATAGTACATCTCAACCTTCTCGGTTTCTCCAAACACGAACTCGTCCTTGCCGGCCAGTTCCTGCACCAACTCGACCTCGCCTATCGGCGCAATCTCTCTCGCGCCCAACGACATGAAGTTGAGGGACGTGAATGACTAAATAATCTCTTCAATACTGCTCCGATCAATTAAATTCCTCGGAGCGTCAGTTTCAGCGTTTGCTGATTCCGCGTGCGTTACACCTTTCGATGAAACTGGGTCACTCGCTACATTGGATATTTCATCCTTCTTCTCGATTGCGTTTACCGCTTTCGGCACGATATCGACGTTTTCTGCACGCGCGGTGCTATTCCAATTCAGTTGGTTTCCCAACTGTTCCATCTGCGTCTTAGCTTCTTATCACTAACCATTATTCCTATTTGCGCATTCACATCAACGTGATATGTATAAAGCAAATTTAATCAAACGTTTATCTTCATTCGAAGCAAACAGCTCCGAACGTATCCAAGAAAAAATCTTAGAATCCTCGCAAGCAATCTGAATCCGACGACGCACAGGGAAGGAGGATAGGCGTTCCGTCGAAGCCCATAGATCCTCCAAGTGTGTGCGGCGCAAATGCACGCGAAAAGATTCCTTAACCATGCCACTTTGCACTCGAAGTCGTTCCAAAGGAGAACGCTCCGGAATGAGTTGCGAATTATCCAGACCATTTCCTACTACGAGAAAGAAGTCTATTTCATTAAAATCCACGGAAGGTGACTGGCCTTGAGCCAGCACACCCACAAATTGAGCAGAACGCGAGGCAATCATGCGAAACATGTTATACCACGCAACTTTCGAATACTCATTTATACGTATTATAAATTCAACGATGCTTTTAGCAAACGAACAGAAAAGAGTTTTATATTGAGCGAAGGCGGTGCTTGAACTCAGAAAAGCAATCGCGCCCTTATACGCACGCCAATTATTCATATGAATTGGCGAATCCCTTATATCCAGATAATTATCCGCATCAACGGCGTAATTACGCCGCACACAAATATTCGGGTGAAATTCACGAAGACTTTCATCCGGTTTCATAAAAGCGCAGCCATTAGAACACATGCCGGCTTCCCTATTTCTAACCTTTAACCAATCGAATTCGCGTTGGTCCTGCGCGTTTCCACGACGCAGCTTATAATTTACCAACGGAAATTCAGATATCACATCACCATCTATTACGGAAAGCACATCTAAGTGCACTCCCCACGCTATGATGGCTCTATCAATTGACTGTTGCGTTTCTCGCGATGAATTGCTGAGAATGGAACGGTCGTCATACATAAGCATTAAACGCATAATCAAAGCCGCAAAACCCTTGACAGCCACGTCGACTGAGCTGTCTGGGAACGGGCAATGAATAAAAATCTCGCCAGGCATCAATAGAGATAAAATATACACCCAAAGCTGATGCGCGTATTCTGGCTTCTGCGGTTGATGATATCAGTAACACACGTGACTCGCGTCACGCTTATGCTAGCGTTCTTCAGATTAAAGCCCTTTTCCTCCTAGGACGCTTAGTTACCGAGATAAATGAGTTTTAAGTTTTCTAAGTAAAAAGAATAAATTTTTAGGGACAAAATAATTTTTTTTGGCCTAACATTGAATTTTTTAATTATTTTAATTTTTCTAGTGATAACAGATTAAAGCCCTTTTCCTCCTAGGACGCTTAGTTACCGAGATAAATGAGTTTTAAGTTTTCTAAGTAAAAAGAATAAATTTTTAGGGACAAAATAATTTTTTTTGGCCTAACATTGAATTTTTTAATTATTTTAATTTTTCTAGTGATAACAGATTAAAGCCCTTTTCCTCCTAGGACGCTTAGTTACCGAGATAAATGAGTTTTAAGTTTTCTAAGTAAAAAGAATAAATTTTTAGGGACAAAATAATTTTTTTTGGCCTAACATTGAATTTTTTAATTATTTTAATTTTTCTAGTGATAACAGATTAAAGCCCTTTTCCTCCTAGGACGCTTAGTTATCGATATAATTGAGTTTTAAGTCTTCTAAGTAAAAAAAAATCAATTTTTAAGGACAAAATAATTTTTTTGGCCTAACATTGAATTTTTTAATTATTTTAATTTTTCTAGTGATAACAGATTAAAGCCCTTTTCCTCCTAGTACGCTTAGTTACCGAGATAAATGAGTTTTAAGTTTTCTAAGTAAAAAAAATCAATTTTTAGGGACAAAATAATTTTTTTTTGGCCTAACATTGAATTTTTTAATTATTTTAATTTTTCTAGTGATAACAGATTAAAGCCCTTTTCCTCCTAGGACGCTTAGTTACCGAGATAAATGAGTTTTAAGTTTTCTAAGTAAAAAAAATCAATTTCGATGATGACATCCATTATTCTTATTTGCGCATTCACATCAACGTGATATGTATAAAGCAAATTTAATCAAACGTTTATCTTCATTCGAAGCAAACAGCTTCCTCGAAAGCAATCTGTATCCGACGACGCACAGGGAAGGAGGATAGGCGTCCCGTCGAATATATCCTCCATATATCCTCCAAGTGCGCGCGGCGCAAATGCACGCGAAAAGATTCCTTAACCATGCCACTTTGCACTCGAAGTCGTTCCAATAGAGAACGCTCCGGAATGAGTTGCGAATTATCCAGACTGGCCTTGAGCCAGCACACCCACAAATTGAGCAGAACGCGAGGCAATCATGCGAAACATGTTATACCACGCAACTTTCGAATACTCATTTATACGTATTATAAATTCAACGATGCTTTTAGCAAACGAACAGAAAAGAGTTTTATATCGAGCGAAGGCGGTGCTTGAACTCAGAAAAGCAATCGCGCCCTTATACGCACGCCAATTATTCATATGAATTGGCGAATCCCTTATATCCAGATAATTATCCGCATCAACGGCGTAATTACGCCGCACACAAATATTCGGGTGAAATTCACGAAGACTTTCATCCGGTTTCATAAAAGCGCAGCCATTAGAACACATGCCGGCTTCCCTATTTCTAACCTTTAACCAATCGAATTCGCGTTGGTCCTGCTCGTTTCCACGACGCAGCTTATAATTTACCAACGGAAATTCAGATATCACATCACCATCTATTACGGAAAGCACATCTAAGTGCACTCCCCACGCTATGATGGCTCTATCAATTGACTGTTGCGTTTCTCGCGATGAATTGCTGAGAATGGAACGGTCGTCATACATAAGCATTAAACGCATAATCAAAGCCGCAAAACCCTTGACAGCCACGTCGACTGAGCTGTCTGGGAACGGGCAATGAATAAAAATCCTCCAGGCATCAATAGAGATAAAATATACACCCAAAGCTGATGCGCGTATTCTGGCTTCCAACTGCGGTTGATGATATCAGTAACACACGTGACTCGCGTCACGCTTATGCTAGCGTTCTTCATCAACATCGATGATGACATCGGAACGAATCTGACTCTCGGCATCACAAGCAGCTGGCTAAAATGAATGCGTAAAGTCGCTTCCTTATAAAACCCATCAAATATGCCTTGATGCATGAACGGAGAGAAGGATGGATAATAATTGTCAAAAGCGCTCAGCTCCGCGACCGTCTCCTTGGGACGCCGCTCAAGCTCAGCGATTCGTGACAGATACATATTCCTCCGTTCGCGTTCACGAAACATTTCACTCCTTGAAAAAGAAGTGAGATTGGCATTGACCTCATGAACCCTGCCATCGCCGAGAGATTTGACGGCGATTGTGGCATCTGTTAGCAATTCCGGCTTGCACGCAACTCGCAGTGCATCCCGGAAAACGCGATCTGTCATCCTCCCATCGAGCAACTGGCTCGTGGGAAAACCTAACGACTCCGGGTCCGTTAGCCTAGTCGAATCAATGTAAACCCTTGGGGGTTCACGTAGCACATTTAGAGACCTCGCGATCCGTATCTCCAATAATTTCAAACGCTCGGAATAATATTCGCTTAATTTATTCCATTTCAAAAAATGTCTCGAATCTCGAATCATGTAATACTTTCGGTTCGGCTCATCAAACCACACTGTATAGTACATCTCAACCTTCTCGGTTTCTCCAAACACGAACTCGTCCTTGCCGGCCAGTTCCTGCACCAACTCGACCTCGCCTATCGGCGCAATCTCTCTCGCGCCCAACGACATGAAGTTGAGGGACGTGAATGACTAAATATTCTCTTCAATACTGCTCCGATCAATTAAATTCCTCGGAGCGTCAGTTTCAGCTTTTGCTGATTCCGCGTGCGTTACACCTTTCGATGAAACTGGGTCACTCGCTACATTGGATATTTCATCCTTCTTCTCGATTGCGTTTACCGCTTTCGGCACGATATCGACGTTTTCTGCACGCGCGGTGCTATTCCAATTCAGTTGGTTTCCCAACTGTTCCATCTGCGTCTTAGCTTCTTATCACTAACCATTATTCCTATTTGCGCTTTCACATCAACGTGATATGTATAAAGCAAATTTAATCAAACGTTTATCTTCATTCGAAGCAAACAGCTCCGAACGTATCCAAGAAAAAATCTTAGAATCCTCGCAAGCAATCTGTATCCGACGACGCACAGGGAAGGAGGATAGGCGTCCCGTCGAAGCCCATAGATCCTCCAAGTGCGCGCGGCGCAAATGCACGCGAAAAGATTCCTTAACCATGCCACTTTGCACTCGAAGTCGTTCCAAAGGAGAACGCTCCGGAATGAGTTGCGAATTATCCAGACCCTTTCCTACTACGAGAAAGAAGTCTATTTCATTAAAATCCACGGAAGGTGACTGGCCTTGAGCCAGCACACCCACAAATTGAGCAGAACGCGAGGCAATCATGCGAAACATGTTATACCACGCAACTTTTGAATACTCATTTATACGTATTATAAATTCAACGATGCTTTTAGCAAACGAACAGAAAAGAGTTTTATATTGAGCGAAGGCGGTGCTTGAACTCAGAAAAGCAATCGCGCCCTTATACGCACGCCAATTATTCATATGAATTGGCGAATCCCTTATATCCAGATAATTATTCGCATCAACGGCGTAATTACGCCGCACACAAATATTCGGGTGAAATTCACGAAGACTTTCATCCGGTTTCATAAAAGCGCAGCCATTAGAACACATGCCGGCTTCCCTATTTCTAACCTTTAACCAATCGAATTCGCGTTGGTCCTGCGCGTTTCCACGACGCAGCTTATAATTTACCAACGAAAATTCAGATATCACATCACCATCTATTACGGAAAGCACATCTAAGTGCACTCCCCACGCTATGATGGCTCTATCAATTGACTGTTGCGTTTCTCGCGATGAATTGCTGAGAATGGAACGGTCGTCATACATAAGCATTAAACGCATAATCAAAACCGCAAAACCCTTGACAGCCACGTTGACTGAGCTGTCTGGGAACGGGCAATGAATAAAAATCTCGCCAGGCGAGATAAAATATACACCCAAAGCTGATGCGCGTATTCTGGCTTCCAACTGCGGTTGATGATATGAGTAACACACGTGACTCGCGTCACGCTTATGCTAGCGTTCTTCATCAACATCGATGATGACATCGGAACGAATCTGACTCTCGGCATCACAAGCGGCTGGCTAAAATGAATGCGTAAAGTCGCTTCCTTATAAAACCCATCAAATATGCCTTGATGCATGAACGGAGAGAAGGATGGATAATAATTGTCAAAAGCGCTCAGCTCCGCGACCGTCTCCTTGGGACGCCGCTCAAGCTCAGCGATTCGTGACAGATACATATTCCTCCGTTCGCGTTCACGAAACATTTCACTCCTTGAAAAAGAAGTGAGATTGGCATTGACCTCATGAACCCTGCCATCGCCGAGAGATTTGACGGCGATTGTGGCATCTGTTAGCAATTCCGGCTTGCACGCAACTCGCAGTGCATCCCGGAAAACGCGATCTGTCATCCTCCCATCGAGCAACTGGCTCGTGGGAAAACCTAACGACTCCGGGTCCGTTAGCCTAGTCGAATCAATGTAAACCCTTGGGGGTTCACGTAGCACATTTAGAGACCTCGCGATCCGTATCTCCAATAATTTCAAACGCTCGGAATAATATTCGCTTAATTTATTCCATTTCAAAAAATGTCTCGAATCTCGAATCATGTAATACTTTCGGTTCGGCTCATCAAACCACACTGTATAGTACATCTCAACCTTCTCGGTTTCTCCAAACACGAACTCGTCCTTGCCGGCCAGTTCCTGCACCAACTCGACCTCGCCTATCGGCGCAATCTCTCTCGCGCCCAACGACATGAAGTTGAGGGACGTGAATGACTAAATATTCTCTTCAATACTGCTCCGATCAATTAAATTCCTCGGAGCGTCAGTTTCAGCTTTTGCTGATTCCGCTTGCGTTACACCTCCGGTTACGGCAATGGCGTTATGGTATGGCACGTCTAATTGAACCTTTACAAGAACAATATACAAAATATTTATGAGTTTTTTACGTTGTTTAAAAGTAGCAAAAAAGAATTTTTTTTTTTAACAGAAGCAAACAAAAGAAGAATAATGTTTTTTATGTTTAAATTATAGCATTATAATACCAAAACCCCTATATATAATTGTAAATAATTTAATGTCAATATAATTTTTTGTAAACAATTTTAAATTATGACCTTTTTGTTTTTGTTAACAATTTGAAAAAGATGGGTTTTGGGAATTTTAGTATTTTTTAGTTTTAAAATTTAAAAACTGGGATTACGTGTGGTGTTCTCCAACACAATAAGCGAAACCTTTACATGTCAACTAACATCATGGACTCATCTTGTCCAGCCCCAACGGAGTAGCAACGCAAATGAACAAAAAATACGGAAACATGGCACGAGAGGTGCAAGAAAAAAAACAAAAATTTTTTCTTATTAGAGGGCTTTATTGTCTCTAAAGTGGATGAACAACTTTCAAAAATTTCAATTATGATTTTCCTCACTTTATTTAATTAAATTTATCATGAGCAGATGCTGAACCTTATCCAAAAAGCACCATATGATCTAAAATGAAGTGTTTTTGTTATGGTCACGGTCTACGATTTTTTTTCTGAAGTGTGGTGAAAACAGATGTGATTAAAGCTTCGTTTAACCACTGCAAAATGTAGTAGAGGCAACACAACCGTTACCTTTATGACAACACCTCCGAATACGCAGATGAAATATGAAAATGAAGCAAGTTTGTGCATAAGAAAGCAGCCGATGGAAAAATTTCGTTCCGATACAATTCGATATGCATGGTACACATGGTTCTTTGAATGGCATTGACTATAAAAGAAATACTAAAACTTTTCCCGAAGTTGAATTGGTTGGCTATAAAGGACCGACCATAATAAGATGCAGTCTATTTCAGACCAACAGTGATTTTCCACATTCGCATGAGTTGGTTGTACGAAAAGATATTCAAGATATATGTGATCCAAATAATTTGAAGGTGTCACAAGATGTTGGCTATTTTGCGGAATTTAAAAACATGGGTATTACACATACGGCTAAAAAGGAATTATTGAAAAAGAAGCGACAACGTTTAGGACGTGACTTTTTAACAATTAAAGAAGATCAGGAGTTGATACAACAAACAGAAAAAGAAACTAAGGAAAAGAATTAATTTAAAGTACGGCTATGCTTTGAAGATTTCCGAGTTGAGAAAAACAAATCATATACAACTATAGCCCCACCAATTTATACAAATCCAGTAAGTGTTCCGGAAAGAAGGTGACATAACACAAAACAAGGCACCTAAAATAAGCAGCAAAAGACGCATCCTTCATATACGAACGTAGCTCTCCATCTGCAGCAACATCAACACCACACGCAGGGACGCAGTTTCCGATAAGGGGGGAGGGATGTTGAGAGGCACCCTCGTATTTTTAAACTTTGTTTATAAGTTAATTTAATGTACTATTGAAATATGACTATTTAGCAAGTAAGCAATTTAATTATTTAAATTATTTTTAAGAAATGCTGTTTAATCAGCATTTTTAGCGTTAAGAATTTAGTATAAATAGCGATAAATAATTATTAAAAGTTGAGTTGTAAATTAGAAGTAAGAAGAAACACTTATAACCTGAAATTCCTACGGGACCCTGCAGGTTATAATTAAATAAAATTAATATACTTAGATAATAGCCTGAAATTCCTACGGGACCCTGCAGGCTATATAAATAAATAAAAATTATAAAATAAATAAATAAAAGTGTTTTCTTGCTTACATATAACTCCAACATTTTTTAATGCTGAGAGTAGCACTTTTGAAAATATTAATCTTTTTTTTTTTTTTGTTTGTGGAATTAAAATTATTACATAAAATTATTATCGTCAGGCCAGTGACACAAAAAAAGTGTTGCGTATGCAAAAATGCAGTGAACAATTTACAAAACAACAGCAAGAATAAAAGAAAATGCACAAGAAATCAGACACAAAAATTTTAAACAAAATATACATTTTTACTCAAATTTCAAATTAACAAAACATCTGCTGCTTAAAATAAATCAGTGTTTAAAAATGTTAAACAAAGAATATTTTTTTTTTTTCTTTAAAACAAACTTCACGCTATAAAATAAGTACTTTAAAACATTTGCAATTAAAAAAAAACAGTGTTTTTTATTAATGAAATATCAAAAGTAAAGCACAAAATGTGGTGCTAAAACGTTAAAAGTTGTTTGCTAATTTGAAATATTCCAAGTGAGATTTTGTAAAAACGTTATTTAATTACAAAAATTAAAGGCATATTTTTCAAGAAGACTTAAATTTTATTCAAAAAATTTGCTAAAAAAAAATGTGAACATACAGGTGCATAAAAATGTTGCAGAATATTTTTTTATTTAACAATTCAATAAAATGAATTAGCAACCGAAAATAGGTTTATCACATTTTCTTTCTTTTTGTGTCATGCGTTTTACTTTTCCTTTATAAATAAACTTTCTGTGGCCTTTTTTTCATTTTAATTCAGTTTGTTATTATTATCTTTTACTGCCTTTTTTTTATTTTTTTTCACAATATTTACCTTTAGCTGAAATTGTATCTATGTTAGAACTAACTTCATCCATTATAGGCCATTATATAATACTGTTTTTACGACATTTGTAGCAGTTTTGTGCTCATAAATAACTTTTCGATGTAAATTTTCCTTAGTCAGGAACTCCTCCTTTTAAAAAACTTTTGTGCAGGGTGCGTATTTAGACTTCAATTTATAATTTTTACCTTCCTTCTGTGACACTTTATTTTCTTTATTTTGTTCATATAATTATTTTTTTCTGACATTTCCTTATACTTTAATCTCATAACCCTTCTGGTTTTTTCCCTTTTTTTTCACATATTCTCCTACCGTTATTTTTACTTATTTTCCTTATGTTTCTTCACACTTTTTTTTCATTTTATAATTCCTTGGTTTTTTCCCCTTTCTGACTATACATTTTCATACTATTCATTTTTTCTCATGTTCGTTAATATTCTTCTATTATTTCCCTTATATGACCCTCTGGTCTTTTTCCTCCTTTCTATTTAATTATATATTTCATCCTTTATCGCCCTCATATCCCAATTTCGTCCCGTAGATTTGGTTTCGAGCCAAAGTATCTAGGATCAGAAATTGGGTGGCTGATACACTTCGTAGCGTATTTTACGTTTTTCTTTTACTATATGACCTTTTTTCTCTCTTATCTCGGCAACCTTTGTTCAATTTTACTTATTTGCTGCTACCCTTTCATATTTTACCTCGAAATGTTTCTTCGCATACCCCATGGCACTTGCCGTCAGTTGAAATCGTATCGAATTTTCGCACTGAGTTCAATGTTTCAGGCAAATTACCGATGGCGGTGTTGTAAAGTAACTAAATCAGTGTTTTATGAGTAACTCACTTGTACTTCCGCTTAAATCCTTTGTAGCTTTAGTTTCGAGCCAAAATAACCAGAAATAAACGGAGTAACTTAAACTCAACAGAAGAAAAAAAAAAAATCCTTACAAAAAATTACCCTTTTTAATTATTCCCAATCTAACTTCTTGCATCCTGTCACCTTTTATAAATTCTTTATTTTACTGGTTTTATCAAATTATTATGATAAACCTTGTCGGAGTTCCTTTGTCGTATTCTTACATTGACCGGTGTGGGTATTGCCGTAACTTCATAGGGACCCAACCATGTAGGTGAAAATTTATTTTTTGTCATAATATTTTTTTGATTTTTCTTTTGCCCTAACCTGGTTCTGTCTCACCACTTCATAACTTCGTTGAATTTGGTATTTAAGGATTTTGCTGTAGTCATCTATGTTATAGAGAGGTGCTGGCTGCTTTTTTAACCTGACAGGTATTTCAAATTCGAATCCGTACAGTACCTTGTTGGGTGTTTGGTTAGTAGACGAATGTCTTGTGTTATTGTGTACATGCATGGCATGATGCAGCCAATCATCCCAATTAGTTCCGTCAAGTTTCACAAAACTTCTTAAATACTCTGCAAGAGGTCTATGGGTCCTTTCCAGAGATCCATTGGATTGAGGATGATACGGAGTTGTATATATGTTTTTTACTCCAAGCAATTTGCAAACTTCCTTGAACAATTTTGAATTGAAGTTGCTTCCATTATCTGTCACGAGAACTTTGGGGATGAAAAATCGGGCAATTATTTCTCGAAAGAACTGCCTTGCTACCGTTGCCGCTTCCATGTCTGGGATAGCTGCGCAAGCTAGGTATTTTGAAAAATCGTCCAAAAAGGTTACTATATATTTGTTGCCACTTGATGATTCAGGTAAGGGCCCAACAATATCCATGAAAATTCTTTCAAAAGGCATATTGGGAGTGGTGGTCAGGGTCATTGGCATCCTGTCTATCCTCGAGGTTTTATTTTGCTGGCAAATCTTGCAGGAGGCTACATACTTTTTAATTTGACTTTGCATTCCAGCCCATTTGTATTGTGCCCTAATACGGAAATAAGTTTTTAGCGCACCTTGGTGGCCTCCTAATGGCGTGTCATGGAACGTTGTAATTACCTTCTTTATATCTTCTGCATCTGTTAAATATGTGTTATTATCTTCTTCTTCATGATTTTTATTCGTCTCCACTGCACTTGCCCTATTCGGAGTTTCCACACCTCTTGATTGTGCTCTCGTTATTACACCTATGTTTACTTCTTCCGTTGGAAGGCGGCTGGGAGCGTCCGCATTTTGATTCGTCTTGCCTTGATTTCGGGTTGTCCATTTACATATCTAAAAATTTTAAAGGCATACTTACCAGCACTAAAAACATTTCCGCTATTGCCTTCAAAAGTAAAAAAAAAATGACGCACAATGTACTGATCGCGACGTTTACTCCATACAAAATTTAAATTTGCCTTGCTTAATGTGGCTTAGGCCTGTGGCAATTACTTTTCAATTCCACCACTTTGTATTTTGGCAAAGATCCCAAAGGCGTACTGGTATACAGATGCTTAATGACCCCTAGGAATTCACCTCTATACTTAGTGGTTTAAATTTTTCTTTGCCACTGACTTAACCGATTTTGTTCACAAGCAAAACAAATCGAATCAAAACTTCTCCCAATGTGGCCAAAGTAATTAGCAGTTTACTAATAATTCCACCAATTCACACTTTTTTGAAGACACTAAAGGCGTACTGGTATACAGATGCTTAATGACCCCTAATGCTTCACTTCCGTGTTTATTTGGTTTCCTTACTTTCGTTGCTATGAAATTATTGCCACATTCGGAAAGGATTCAAAATCAATATAACCAAATTTTATTCCTGGAGGGTCCCTTAGGAATCGCAGGATATTTATTCTTTTATTACCGGCTGCGCCAAAATGTTGGAGTTGTTTGTAAGCAAGAAAACACTTTTATTTATTTATTTTATAATTTTTATTTATTTATATAGCCTGCAGGGTCCCGTAGGAATTTCAGGCTATTATCTAAGTATATTAATTTTATTTAATTATAACCTGCAGGGTCCCGTAGGAATTTCAGGTTATAAGTGTTTCTTCTTACTTCTAATTTACAACTCAACTTTTAATAATTATTTATCGCTATTTATACTAAATTCTTAACGCTAAAAATGCTGATTAAACAGCATTTCTTAAAAATAATTTAAATAATTAAATTGCTTACTTGCTAAATAGTCATATTTCAATAGTACATTAAATTAACTTATAAACAAAGTTTAAAAATACGAGGGTGCCTCTCAACATCTCTTAACATTTTTTTTCTTAATTTTATTTTATTTTTTTTTTTTTTTTTTTTTTTTTTTTTCATGTGATTCTGAACGTGCAACAACTTTGATTTAAAAGTTTTTATTCCATATTTCAAATATCTCCTCTGTGCGAGGCCTCAATATCCTTGAATTCAGACTTGTCATGGAGCAATGATATCTTATGCACGCTGTCCTGGTATAAGGTAGATCCTTTCTGAAGAAAGGTAATGAGTTCAGTAGAGTACTCAAAATCCTTGTAAGATAATCCGGGGTTGTATGTAATCAATATGTTATTGATTGACTCAACAGATGGCATTGTTGAAGCATTAGGGAAATTTAATTGAAGAGCTCAAATTATGCTTCCTATTTTTGCTAACCTGGCATCTAATTGGATATTCTTTGCTACGGGTGATGCAGTGACTAATGAAAACCTCTGTAAGAATCTTCTGTGTACCTTTTCTGTGAAGAAATTGAAAGGCAAAAAGTTATCAATCAAAGATTGACCAAAGTTAGATATATGGAAATTCTTCAGTCTGATGCCTAGCCAGATGGTAAATCCAGTAATCCACGAGCCGAGACTTGATAATGTCCCGTCAGATGGAATAGTTTGAGGGTGCACAGTCTCTTGGGTAAACGGGAAAAGCATATGGACTGTTAAGATAAACAATGCCATAGGGCATGATTTATTTCTTGTTTGATTCCCCATTTCGTAACTCAAACGATATGCAATGTCTGCCCTTACACCAAGAGAGCTCAGTTGTCCGAGCAATTCTTGATTCCCATTAGGAATAAGTCGAGCGGGGGTCCCCGTAATCAAATCTTGCATTGAAATTTTGCAAGCTCTCTTAAATTCATTTAGTGGAGTAGAGAAAACAGGGAAGTTCTTTGTATCCTCCTTCAATTGTTGTAAGTCTGGGTACAATTCAGTTCTTCTTTTAAAATTTGTTCTACCCCTGAAGACCGCATAAACTTCTGACGTTTGAGAGGACGAAGTGCTACAGGTAATTAGCTCTACGCTGGAGAAGAAAGGTCCGAACTTCGTAATTATATTGGAATTTGATTGCATTATATATGTTAGGTACGTTTTGAAAATATATACACAATTTTCCTTGCATAATAATCCAGCATACTTGCAAATGAGGTCTTCTATTTTCTGAATCATACTTACCTCAATGATTTCCATGTCCAATATCATCAGCTCAATCTCCAAATTATGCAATCTCATTTCTCTCACAAAATATCTCCAAGTTGACTCTTTCGACAGATCGCTGGGATAGGTCCAGTTGTCCTTAAGATTTACACAATTATCTGGGTAAGGGGTAGTGTGATGTATTGCAGATGGAGGAGCTGGTTCATTACCTCTTAGCTGAACATCTTTGTATTCACATAATGTGTTGAACAATAATTTACAACTAGGATATTTTCTCATTACTAATGCAGAGATTCCCCCGGATCCGTCTCCTCCACACAGAACAGAGTGTGGTGGTGGTAGATTTAAATAATAAAATATTTCTCTCATCTTGTAGTGGGACCCTGTAGCGATCTGAATTGGTCTTAGTCCGGAAATTGCTGGATTTTGGAACCTATACTCTGATAGATCAAAAGGCTCACTCTTTTCCGGGTTGTTGGTGTATTCAATCTTTACTGATCTGCAATGTCCTTTATACTCAATTTCCCAGAGACCATCTCTCGGTTCAGTACTGATTTGATACTCTGGCATTTCCTTCACTGCATGTCTGACCTCACAGGGGGTACTAAATGATTTATTTGCATAAAATCTCCAAACATCTATTGGTATTAATGCTGCTTGGACAGAATCTCTCACTTGAACTGATAAGTCTCGTATTTTATCTAACATTTCAGTCTGGGCCTTCGTCATGAAGTCAACTGATAGACCTGTTCTGATTACTTCACTCAATCCCAACAACACAGCCCATTCTAATTTATGAACATCGGAAAAAATCCACATTTGAGCTTCCCAACTTGTCTGTGGCCTTTTGAAGAATTCAGACCCTTCTTTTAACAACAAATGTCTCAAATAATTTAGTCCTAAAGTTCCTATCTCAGTTGAGAGCATTGGATAATGAGATGGAATTCTATGAGGAATGGACGTAAATAATCTGGTAAACCCCGGTTGCCGCCAAATATTTAGTAACGCCAAAGAGTCAGTAAGCTTTGATGCTGTCAAACTTGTCAACCCTAATATATGCTGTTTCATGCGGGTTACTTTTTTAAGCCTACGCTGATGCATAATGGAAATGGAGCTACTTCGCAACATTCCGAATAATAGTCCTTTGCAGTAAAAATAAGGTACAACATGCTTTCTAATGGAAAGTGGAAACAATTGAGGGTCATCTGCCACTGCTCGCTTACCCCAGGTTGAGTCTCCAAAAATGAACCCTTGAATTTGGCCAATGTAAAACGATTTCTCATTGACTGTGCTCCAGTTCCATACTCCAGGTCTTACATCAATGGTTGGAACTTGAACAGACCAAGACACTGCATCTGGTTTCCATTTGGCCAAATGGGTAGACATATCACGATGTGTATAATTTATAGTGCACTCTAGCTTGATGTCATCAATTTCTCGGAGGCAACTGGCACATTTCACATGTTGATGGTAAAATCCTTGATCCTCGGCCGTAGAGTGGATTTCCCCTACTGAGTAGAGTGCATTTAGGATACAATTCTGGAACATAAAATCATAATTCTTAGATCCCAAGTCCGCAAGCTTGTTTGTTGTTGCTATCATTCGGGTTAATTTAGAGGGATTGGTTGCTGCATATCCTCCGTTACTTTGCCTAGAACAGTTAAAGCGATGCAGTGCAGAACCGGTTCTTAAACATCCTCTGGACTCTTGAGACCAATTTTCCCCTGTTAGAGCTTGGAGATTTTGGAAAATGGCGGATGCCAAGTTAGAGTCTTGGTTTATAAACCATCCTATGGCCCCTCGCAATGAAGCGGCTCGTTTAATCATAGGTACTTTTGTTTCTCTTTCCCAAGATTGCAAGATGCTTGTTGACTCCAGGGTAGATGATCCGAGGTACGCAGAACAAGTTCCTCTTTCTGTTTTGAGATTCTTAAATCCTTCTGGGACCAAAACTGAAATAAATAAATTCAATGGGAATTCTTGGGGGCACAGGTGACACTCCCTATGAGACTTGACAGGAGTTCCAAACATCTCTGCAGGATGGGGGACCGTTGCTCCAACTACTCTCTCTTTCCAAGACAATGTTCGCAATTTGTCTGCTTGAGCAGCAGAACAATCCCACATTTTCTTTGATTTTTTATCAAGCGGAACTTGGGCAATCAATGTGTTTAGAGTATATATTTCTGAATCAATTATTGCCTTGTCATACCTAACTGCAAGATTTCTCTTGAAATGGTTTCGAATGGTTTTCGAATGTTGAAACAATCCCACAATATTATTCACTATTCCAAAGTATGTTCCTGAGTAGTATTCACTTAAGAACCTGGGGAATAGTGGGCTGATAGATTTTAAATGTCTGAGGAATGAAGGTTCTTGAGGAATTTGTTTGACAGCTTGTCTTATAACTAAATTCTTAATCTTATCGACGGAGGAGTTCAGTGACTGTTTGATTTCTTCTTTGATTAGGGTAGTAGCATCAAGTCCCCGAGGAATATTCAAAGAGAGAGGATCTTCGATTAATTTGGTAATATCTACAAATCTGTTTTTCCCTAATGTGGGGTACCCGAATGAAATCATTATTTCCTGTAATTCTTTTAGGCAGGTATTATCGTGAACCATTTTGAAGAAGGTAAGACTTTCAGTTATGGGATCAGGAAACATACGAACAATAAACCGAGTTAAGGACATACCACATGCACCCCCCATTGACGGATCCAAGTACAATGATCTAACCAGGTAGGGTAAGGTGTTCAATTTTTCCCACGACAATTTTAGATATTTTGGGACACTGCATCGCAGGGCTGGATTATGTATCTCATTTATTAATCGCACAAAATGACCAAAAAAGTTGTACAAAAAAATAGCCGTAAAGGGAGAATCTGCCATATGGGCCACTGTGAGAGCATTACTAGTAACTGTGGACATGACATTGGACAAAGTGGGCAGTTGGTCATTCCAAAATAAATAAATAAAAGTGTTTCCTTGCTTACAAACAACTCCAACATTTTTGTATATACATATATATATATATATATATATATATACATGTATATACAAAAATGTTGGAGTTGTTTGTAAGCAAGGAAACACTTTTATTTATTTATTTTATAATTTTTATTTATTTATATAGCCTGCAGGGTCCCGTAGGAATTTCAGGCTATTATCTAAGTATATTAATTTTATTTAATTATAACCTGCAGGGTCCCGTAGGAATTTCAGGTTATAAGTGTTTCTTCTTACTTCTAATTTACAACTCAACTCTTAATAATTATTTATCGCTATTTATACTAAATTCTTAACGCTAAAAATGCTGATTAAACAGCATTTCTTAAAAATAATTTAAATAATTAAATTGCTTACTTGCTAAATAGTCATATTTCAATAGTACCTTAAATTAACTTATAAACAAAGTTTAAAAATACGAGGGTGCCTCTCAACATCCCTCCCCCCTTATCGGAAACTGCGTCCCTGCGTGTGATGTTGCTGCAGATGGAGAGCTAACGTTCGTATATGAAGGATGCGTCTTTTGCTGCTTATTTTAGGTGCCTTGTTTTGTGTTATGTCACCTTCCTTCCGGAAAACTAACTGGATTTGTATAAATTGGTGGTTTTTCTCAACTCGGAAAGCTTCAAAGCATAGCCGTACTAGAATTAAATTTATCTCCTTAGCTTCTTTTTCTGTTTGTTTTATCAACTCCTGATCTTCTTTAATTGTTAAAAAGTCACGTCCTAAACGTTGTCGCTTCTTTTTCAATAATTCCTTTTTAGCCGTATGTGTAATACCCATGTTTTTAAATTCTGCAAAATAGCCAACATCTTGTGATACCTTCAAATTATTTGGATCACATATATCTTGAATATCTTTTCGTACAACCAACTCATGCGAATGTGGAAAATCACTGTTGGTCTGAAATAGACTGCATCTTATTATGGTCGGTCCTTTCTAGCCAACCAATTCAACTTCGGGAAAAGTTTTAGTATTTCTTTTATATTCAATGCCATTCAAAGAACCATGTGTACCATGCATATTGGAATTGTATCGAAACGAAATTTTTCCACCAGCTGCTTGCTTCATATTCATATTTTATCTGCGTATTCGGAGGTGTTGTCATAAAGGTAACGGTTGTGTTGCCTCTACTACATTTTGCAGTGGTTAAACGAAGCTTTAATCACACTTGTTTTCACCACACTTCAAAAAAAAATCGTAGACCGTGACCATAACAAAAACACTTCATTTTAGATCATATGGTGCTTTTTGGATAAGGTTCAGCATCTGCTCATGATAAATTTAATTAAATAATAAAAAATAAATTTAATAAAATAATAATAAAGTGAGGAAAATCATAATTGAAATTTTTGAAAGTTGTTCATCCACTTTAGAGACAATAAAGCCCTCTAATAAGAAAAAATTTTTGTTTATTTTCTTGCACCTCTAGTGCCATGTTTCCGTATTTTTTGTTCATTTGCGTTGCTACTCCGTTGGGGCTAGACAAGATGAGTCCATGATGTTAGTTGACATGTAAAGGTTTCGCTTATTGTGTTGGAGAACACCACACGTAATCCCAGTTTATTTTTAAATTTTAAAACTAAAAAATACTAAAATTCCCAAAACCCATCTTTTTCAAATTGTTAACAAAAACAAAAAAATCGTAATTTAAAATTGTTTACAAAAAATTATATTGGTAATAAATTATTTACAATAATATATAAGGTTTTGGTATTTTAATGCTATAATTTAAACATAAAAAACATTATTCTTCCTTTGTTTGCTACTCTTACAAAAAAATTTTTTTTTCTTTTTTGCTACTTCTAAAACAACATAAAAAACTTATAAATATTTTGTATGTTGTTGTTGTAAGTATTTATGAATCTCTTTTTTTATATATATTTTTTTTTATATTATTATTATTTTTTTCTTTTTGTTACCAAGCAAGCATTTTAATGCCTATTGAGCTTGTTCATATATATTGGATTTTGAAAACAATAGTCCAAACCTCTGAATCAGGCGTTTTCCAATATATATCTTTATACACCTATATATGTGTATCCAAATTAAAACAAATATACAAATATATATTTATTTATATTTCAACTATTTTAAGAATAGTTTTAACTAAATGTTTGTTCGGTGAAACACAAAACACCCAAAACAAACACAAAAGTATGTTAATAATTGTATATACATATATATACATGCTATAATGTTTACGTTTAATGCTGAGAGTAGCACTTTTGAAAATATTAATTTTTTTTTTGTTTATGGAATTTAAATTATTATATAAAATTATTATCGTCGGGCCAGTGACACAAAAAAAGTGTTGCGTATGCAAAAATGCAGTGAACAATTTACAAAACAACAGCAAGAATAAAAGAAAATGCACAAGGAATCAGACACAAAAATTTTAAACAAAAAATACATTTTTACTCAAATTTCTAATTAACAAAACATTTGCTGCTTAAAATAAATCAGTGTTTAAAAATGTTAAACAAAGAATATTTTTTTTTCTTTAAAACAAACTTCACGCTATAAAATAAGTACTTTAAAACATTTGCAATTAAAAAAAACAGTGTTTTTTATTAATGAAACATCAAAAGTTAAAAGTTGTTTGCTAATTTGAACTATTTCAAGTGAGATTTTGTAAAAATGTTATTTAATTTCAAAAATTAAAGGCATATTTTTCAAGAAGACTTAAATTTTATTCAAAACATTTGCTAAAAAAATGTAAACATACAGGTGCATAAAAATGTTGGAGAATATTTTTTTCCTAACAATTCAATAAAATGAATTAGCAACCGAAAATAGGTTTATCACATTTTCTTTCTTTTTGTGTCAGGCGTTTTACTTTTCCTTTATAAATAAACTTTCTGTGGCCTTTTTTCATTTTAATTCAGTTTGTTATTATTATCTTTTACTGCCTTTTTCTTAGTTTTTTCACAATATTTACCTTTAGCAGAAATTGTATCTATGTTAGAACTAACTTCATCCATTATAGGCCATTATATATCACTGCTTTTATGACAATTGTAGCAGTTTTGTGCTAATAAACAACTTTTCAATGTAAATTTTCCTTAGTCAGGAACTCCTCCTTTTAAAAAACTTTAGTGCAGGGTGCGTATTTAGACTTCAATTTATAATTTTTACCTTCCTTCTGTGACACTTTATTTTCTTTATTTTCTTTATTTTGTTTATATAATTATTTTTTACTGATATTTTCTTATACTTTGAACTCATAACCCTTCTGGTTTTTCCTTTTTTTTTTTCATATATTCTCCTACCGTTATTTTAACTCATTTTCCTTTGTTTCTTTACGTTTTTTTTTTTTTTTTTTTACATTACATTACATTTTATTTTATAATTCCTTGGTTTTTCCCCTTTCTGACTATACATTTTCATACTATTCATTTTTTCTCATGTTCGTTAATATTCTTCTATTATTTCCCTTATATGACCCTCTGGTCTTTTTCCTCCTTTCTATTTACTTATATATTTCATCCTTTATCGCCCTCATATCCCAATTTCGTCCCGTAGCTTTGGTTTCGAGCCAAAGTATCTAGGATCAGAAATTGGGTGGCTGATACACTTCGTAGCGTATTATACGTTTTTCTTTTACTATATGACCTTTTTTCTCTCTTATCTCGTCAACCTTTGTTCAATTTTACTTATTTGCTGCTACCCTTTCATATTTTACCTCGAAATGTTTCTTCGCATACCCCATGGCACTTGCCGTCAGTTGAAATCGTATCGAATTTTCGCACTGAGTTCAATGTTTCAGGCAAATTACCGATGGCGGTGTTGTAAAGTAACTAAATCAGTGTTTTATTAGTAACTCACTTGTACTTCCGCTTAAATCCTTTGTAGCTTTAGTTTCGAGCCAAGATAACCAGAAAATAAACGGAGTAACTGATACTCTTTAAACTCAACAGAAGAAAAAAAAAATCCTTACAAAAAATTACCCTTTTTAATTATTCGCAATCTAACCCTTTGCATCCTGTCACCTTTTATAAATTCTTTATTTTACTGGTTTTATCAAATTATTATGATAAACCTTGTCGGAGTTCCTTTGTCGTATTCTTACATTGACCGGTGTGGGTATTGCCGTAACTTCATAGGGACCCAACCATATAGGTGAAAATTTATTTTTTGTCATAATATTTTTTTGATTTTTCTTTTGCCCTAACCTGGTTCTGTCTCACCACTTCATAACTTCGTTGAATTTGGTATTTAAGGATTTTGCTGTAGTCATCTATGTTATAGAGAGGTGCTGGCTGCTTTTTTAACCTGACAGGTATTTCAAATTCGAATCCGTACAGTACCTTGTTGGGTGTTTGCTTAGTAGACGAATGTCTTGTGTTATTGTGTACATGCATGGCATGATGCAGCCAATCATCCCAATTAGTTCCGTCAAGTTTCACAAAAAGGAGGGATGATACGGAGTTGTATATATGTTTTTTACTCCAAGCAATTTGGAAACTTCCTTGAACAATTTTGAATTGAAGTTGCTTCCATTATCTGTCACGAGAACTTTGGGGATGAAAAATCGGGCAATTATTTCTCGAAAGAACTGCCTTGCTACCGTTGCCGCTTCCATGTCTGGGATAGCTGCGCAAGCTAGGTATTTTGAAAAATCGTCCAAAAAGGTTACTATATATTTGTTGCCACTTGATGATTCAGGTAAGGGCCCAACAATATCCATGTTTCGTACAACGGTTCCTGGGCTTGCACTGTCATTACATTTGACAATCGCATGTTAGTGCCTAAAAGGTTTTGTGCTTCTTTGTGATCTTCAACAATTCAGTCAGTTTGTCATTTTCATGCCCAATGAACCTGGATACCAATTTCGGGTTGTCCATTTACAAATCTAAAAATTTTAAAGGCATACTTACCAGCACCAAAAACATTTCCGCTATTGTCTTCAAAAGTAAAAAAAATTTTTTTTTTTTTTTTAATGACGCACAATGTACTGATCGCGACGTTTACTCCATACAAATTTTAAATTTGCATTGCTTAATGTGGCTTAGACCTGTGGCAGTTACTTTTCAATTCCACCACTTTGTATTTTGGCAAAGATCCCAAAGGCGTACTGGTATACAGATGCTTAATGACCCCTAGGAATTCACCTCTATACTTAGTGGTTTCTTTAAATTTTTCTTTGCCACCGACTTAACCGATTTTGTTCACAAGCAAAACAAATCGAATCAAAACTTCTCCCAATGTGGCCAAAGTAATTAGCAGTTTACTAATAATTCCACCAATTCACACTTCTTTGAAGACACTAAAGGCGTACTGGTATACAGATGCTTAATGACCCCTAATGCTTCACTTCCGTGTTTATTTGGTTTCCTTACTTTCGTTGCTATGAAATTATTGCCACATTTGGAAAGGATTCAAAATCAATCAAAATTCTATAACCAAATTTTATTCCTGGAGGGTCCCTTAGGAATCGCAGGATATTTATTCTTTTATTACCGGCTGCGCCAAAAATGTTGGAGTTGTTTGTAAGCAAGGAAACACTTTTATTTATTTATTTTATAATTTTTATTTATTTATATAGCCTGCAGGGTCCCGTAGGAATTTCATGCTATTATCTAAGTATATTAATTTAATTTAATTATAACCTGCAGGGTCCCTTTGTTTTTTTTTTTTTTTTTTTTTTTTTTTTTTTTATGATTTTTATTTATTTATATAGCCTGCAGGGTCCCGTAGGAATTTCAGGCTATTATCTAAGTATATTAATTTTATTTAATTATAACCTGCAGGGTCCCGTAGGAATTTCAGGTTATAAGTGTTTCTTCTTACTTCTAATTTACAACTCAACTTTTAATAATTATTTATCGCTATTTATACTAAATTCTTAACGCTAAAAATGCTGATTGAACAGAAACAGCATTTCTTAAAAATAATTTAAATAATTAAATTGCTTACTTGCTAAATAGTCATATTTCAATAGTACATTAAATTAACTTATAAACAAAGTTTAACTAAATAAAGTGCTGACTGTCAAAAAGATTTATATTACATTAGTACACATTTATAAATTTAGACTAACTTATAACTAGAGTTTAAAAATACGAGGGTGCCTCTCAACACTGGGTCACTCGCTACATTGGATATTTCATCCTTCTTCTCGATTGCGTTTACCGCTTTCGGCACGATATCGACGTTTTCTGCACGCGCGGTGCTATTCCAATTCAGTTGGTTTCCCAACTGTTCCATCTGCGTCTTAGCTTCTTATCACTAACCATTATTCCTATTTGCGCTTTCACATCAACGTGATATGTATAAAGCAAATTTAATCAAACGTTTATCTTCATTCGAAGCAAACAGCTCCGAACGTATCCAAGAAAAAATCTTAGAATCCTCGCAAGCAATCTGTATCCGACGACGCACAGGGAAGGAGGATAGGCGTCCCGTCGAAGCCCATAGATCCTCCAAGTGCGCGCGGCGCAAATGCACGCGAAAAGATTCCTTAACCATGCCACTTTGCACTCGAAGTCGTTCCAAAGGAGAACGCTCCGGAATGAGTTGCGAATTATCCAGACCCTTTCCTACTACGAGAAAGAAGTCTATTTCATTAAAATCCACGGAAGGTGACTGGCCTTGAGCCAGCACACCCACAAATTGAGCAGAACGCGAGGCAATCATGCGAAACATGTTATACCACGCAACTTTCGAATACTCATTTATACGTATTATAAATTCAACGATGCTTTTAGCAAACGAACAGAAAAGAGTTTTATATTGAGCGAAGGCGGTGCTTGAACTCAGAAAAGCAATCGCGCCCTTATACGCACGCCAATTATTCATATGAATTGGCGAATCCCTTATATCCAGATAATTATCCGCATCAACGGCGTAATTACGCCGCACACAAATATTCGGGTGAAATTCACGAAGACTTTCATCCGGTTTCATAAAAGCGCAGCCATTAGAACACATGCCGGCTTCCCTATTTCTAACCTTTAACCAATCGAATTCGCGTTGGTCCTGCGCGTTTCCACGACGCAGCTTATAATTTACCAACGGAAATTCAGATATCACATCACCATCTATTACGGAAAGCACATCTAAGTGCACTCCCCACGCTATGATGGCTTTATCAATTGACTGTTGCGTTTCTCGCGATGAATTGCTGAGAATGGAACGGTCGTCATACATAAGCATTAAACGCATAATCAAAGCCGCAAAACCCTTGACAGCCACGTCGACTGAGCTGTCTGGGAACGGGCAATGAATAAAAATCTCGCCAGGCATCAATAGAGATAAAATATACACCCAAAGCTGATGCGCGTATTCTGGCTTCCAACTGCGGTTGATGATATCAGTAACACACGTGACTCGCGTCACGCTTATGCTAGCGGTTTTCATCAACATCGATGATGACATCGGAACGAATCTGACTCTCGGCAGCACAAGCGGCTGGCTAAAATGAATGCGTAAAGTCGCTTCCTTATAAAACCCATCAAATATGCCTTGATGCATGAACGGAGAGAAGGATGGATAATAATTGTCAAAAGCGCTCAGCTCCGCGACCGTCTCCTTGGGACGCCGCTCAAGCTCAGCGATTCGTGACAGATACATACTCCTCCGTTCGCGTTCACGAAACATTTCACTCCTTGAAAAAGAAGTGAGATTGGCATTGACCTCATGAACCCTCCCATCGCCGAGAGATTTGACGGCGATTGTGGCATCTGTTAGCAATTCCGGCTTGCACGCAACTCGCAGTGCATCCCGGAAAACGCGATCTGTCATCCTCCCATCGAGCAACTGGCTCGTGGGAAAACCGAACGACTCCGGGTCCGTTACCCTAGTCGAATCAATGTAAACCCTTGGGGGTTCACGTAGCACATTTAGAGACCTCGCGATCCGTATCTCCAATAATTTCAAACGCTCGGAATAATATTCGCTTAATTTATTCCATTTCAAAAAATGTCTCTAATCTCGAATCATGTAATACTTTCGGTTCGGCTCATCAAACCACACTGTATAGTACATCTCAACCTTCTCGGTTTCTCCAAACACGAACTCGTCCTTGCCGGCCAGTTCCTGCACCAACTCGACCTCGCCTATCGGCGCAATCTCTCTCGCGCCCAACGACATGAAGTTGAGGGACGTGAATGACTAAATAATCTCTTCAATACTGCTCCGATCAATTAAATTCCTCGGAGCGTCAGTTTCAGCGTTTGCTGATTCCGCGTGCGTTACACCTTTCGATGAAACTGGGTCACTCGCTACATTGGATATTTCATCCTTCTTCTCGATTGCGTTTACCGCTTTCGGCACGATATCGACGTTTTCTGCACGCGCGGTGCTATTCCAATTCAGTTGGTTTCCCAACTGTTCCATCTGCGTCTTAGCTTCTTATCACTAACCATTATTCCTATTTGCGCTTTCACATCAACGTGATATGTATAAAGCAAATTTAATCAAACGTTTATCTTCATTCGAAGCAAACAGCTCCGAACGTATCCAAGAAAAAATCTTAGAATCCTCGCAAGCAATCTGTATCCGACGACGCACAGGGAAGGAGGATAGGCGTCCCGTCGAAGCCCATAGATCCTCCAAGTGCGCGCGGCGCAAATGCACGCGAAAAGATTCCTTAACCATGCCACTTTGCACTCGAAGTCGTTCCAAAGGAGAACGCTCCGGAATGAGTTGCGAATTATCCAGACCCTTTCCTACTACGAGAAAGAAGTCTATTTCATTAAAATCCACGGAAGGTGACTGGCCTTGAGCCAGCACACCCACAAATTGAGCAGAACGCGAGGCAATCATGCGAAACATGTTATACCACGCAACTTTCGAATACTCATTTATACGTATTATAAATTCAACGATGCTTTTAGCAAACGAACAGAAAAGAGTTTTATATTGAGCGAAGGCGGTGCTTGAACTCAGAAAAGCAATCGCGCCCTTATACGCACGCCAATTATTCATATGAATTGGCGAATCCCTTATATCCAGATAATTATCCGCATCAACGGCGTAATTACGCCGCACACAAATATTCGGGTGAAATTCACGAAGACTTTCATCCGGTTTCATAAAAGCGCAGCCATTAGAACACATGCCGGCTTCCCTATTTCTAACCTTTAACCAATCGAATTCGCGTTGGTCCTGCGCGTTTCCACGACGCAGCTTATAATTTACCAACGGAAATTCAGATATCACATCACCATCTATTACGGAAAGCACATCTAAGTGCACTCCCCACGCTATGATGGCTTTATCAATTGACTGTTGCGTTTCTCGCGATGAATTGCTGAGAATGGAACGGTCGTCATACATAAGCATTAAACGCATAATCAAAGCCGCAAAACCCTTGACAGCCACGTCGACTGAGCTGTCTGGGAACGGGCAATGAATAAAAATCTCGCCAGGCATCAATAGAGATAAAATATACACCCAAAGCTGATGCGCGTATTCTGGCTTCCAACTGCGGTTGATGATATCAGTAACACACGTGACTCGCGTCACGCTTATGCTAGCGGTTTTCATCAACATCGATGATGACATCGGAACGAATCTGACTCTCGGCAGCACAAGCGGCTGGCTAAAATGAATGCGTAAAGTCGCTTCCTTATAAAACCCATCAAATATGCCTTGATGCATGAACGGAGAGAAGGATGGATAATAATTGTAAAAAGCGCTCAGCTCCGCGACCGTCTCCTTGGGACGCCGCTCAAGCTCAGCGATTCGTGACAGATACATACTCCTCCGTTCGCGTTCACGAAACATTTCACTCCTTGAAAAAGAAGTGAGATTGGCATTGACCTCATGAACCCTCCCATCGCCGAGAGATTTGACGGCGATTGTGGCATCTGTTAGCAATTCCGGCTTGCACGCAACTCGCAGTGCATCCCGGAAAACGCGATCTGTCATCCTCCCATCGAGCAACTGGCTCGTGGGAAAACCGAACGACTCCGGGTCCGTTACCCTAGTCGAATCAATGTAAACCCTTGGGGGTTCACGTAGCACATTTAGAGACCTCGCGATCCGTATCTCCAATAATTTCAAACGCTCGGAATAATATTCGCTTAATTTATTCCATTTCAAAAAATGTCTCTAATCTCGAATCATGTAATACTTTCGGTTCGGCTCATCAAACCACACTGTATAGTACATCTCAACCTTCTCGGTTTCTCCAAACACGAACTCGTCCTTGCCGGCCAGTTCCTGCACCAACTCGACCTCGCCTATCGGCGCAATCTCTCTCGCGCCCAACGACATGAAGTTGAGGGACGTGAATGACTAAATAATCTCTTCAATACTGCTCCGATCAATTAAATTCCTCGGAGCGTCAGTTTCAGCGTTTGCTGATTCCGCGTGCGTTACACCTTTCGATGAAACTGGGTCACTCGCTACATTGGATATTTCATCCTTCTTCTCGATTGCGTTTACCGCTTTCGGCACGATATCGACGTTTTCTGCACGCGCGGTGCTATTCCAATTCAGTTGGTTTCCCAACTGTTCCATCTGCGTCTTAGCTTCTTATCACTAACCATTATTCCTATTTGCGCATTCACATCAACGTGATATGTATAAAGCAAATTTAATCAAACGTTTATCTTCATTCGAAGCAAACAGCTCCGAACGTATCCAAGAAAAAATCTTAGAATCCTCGCAAGCAATCTGAATCCGACGACGCACAGGGAAGGAGGATAGGCGTTCCGTCGAAGCCCATAGATCCTCCAAGTGTGTGCGGCGCAAATGCACGCGAAAAGATTCCTTAACCATGCCACTTTGCACTCGAAGTCGTTCCAAAGGAGAACGCTCCGGAATGAGTTGCGAATTATCCAGACCCTTTCCTACTACGAGAAAGAAGTCTATTTCATTAAAATCCACGGAAGGTGACTGGCCTTGAGCCAGCACACCCACAAATTGAGCAGAACGCGAGGCAATCATGCGAAACATGTTATACCACGCAACTTTCGAATACTCATTTATACGTATTATAAATTTAACGATGCTTTTAGCAAACGAACAGAAAAGAGTTTTATATTGAGCGAAGGCGGTGCTTGAACTCAGAAAAGCAATCGCGCCCTTATACGCACGCCAATTATTCATATGAATTGGCGAATCCCTTATATCCAGATAATTATTCGCATCAACGGCGTAATTACGCCGCACACAAATATTCGGGTGAAATTCACGAAGACTTTCATCCGGTTTCATAAAAGCGCAGCCATTAGAACACATGCCGGCTTCCCTATTTCTAACCTTTAACCAATCGAATTCGCGTTGGTCCTGCGCGTTTCCACGACGCAGCTTATAATTTACCAACGAAAATTCAGATATCACATCACCATCTATTACGGAAAGCACATCTAAGTGCACTCCCCACGCTATGATGGCTCTATCAATTGACTGTTGCGTTTCTCGCGATGAATTGCTGAGAATGGAACGGTCGTCATACATAAGCATTAAACGCATAATCAAAACCGCAAAACCCTTGACAGCCACGTCGACTGAGCTGTCTGGGAACGGGCAATGAATAAAAATCTCGCCAGGCATCAATAGAGATAAAATATACACCCAAAGCTGATGCGCGTATTCTGGCTTCCAACTGCGGTTGATGATATGAGTAACACACGTGACTCGCGTCACGCTTATGCTAGCGTTCTTCATCAACATCGATGATGACATCGGAACGAATCTGACTCTCGGCATCACAAGCGGCTGGCTAAAATGAATGCGTAAAGTCGCTTCCTTATAAAACCCATCAAATATGCCTTGATGCATGAACGGAGAGAAGGATGGATAATAATTGTCAAAAGCGCTCAGCTCCGCGACCGTCTCCTTGGGACGCCGCTCAAGCTCAGCGATTCGTGACAGATACATATTCCTCCGTTCGCGTTCACGAAACATTTCACTCCTTGAAAAAGAAGTGAGATTGGCATTGACCTCATGAACCCTGCCATCGCCGAGAGATTTGACGGCGATTGTGGCATCTGTTAGCAATTCCGGCTTGCACGCAACTCGCAGTGCATCCCGGAAAACGCGATCTGTCATCCTCCCATCGAGCAACTGGCTCGTGGGAAAACCTAACGACTCCGGGTCCGTTAGCCTATCGAATCAATGTAAACCCTTGGGGGTTCACGTAGCACATTTAGAGACCTCGCGATCCGTATCTCCAATAATTTCAAACGCTCGGAATAATATTCGCTTAATTTATTCCATTTCAAAAAATGTCTCGAATCTCGAATCATGTAATACTTTCGGTTCGGCTCATCAAACCACACTGTATAGTACATCTCAACCTTCTCGGTTTCTCCAAACACGAACTCGTCCTTGCCGGCCAGTTCCTGCACCAACTCGACCTCGCCTATCGGCGCAATCTCTCTCGCGCCCAACGACATGAAGTTGAGGGACGTGAATGACTAAATATTCTCTTCAATACTGGTCCGATCAATTAAATTCCTCGGAGCGTCAGTTTCAGCTTTTGCTGATTCCGCGTGCTACATTGGATATTTCATCCTTCTTCTCGATTGCGTTTACCGCTTTCGGCACGATATCGACGTTTTCTGCACGCGCGGTGCTATTCCAATTCAGTTGGTTTCCCAACTGTTCCATCTGCGTCTTAGCTTCTTATCACTAACCATTATTCCTATTTGCGCTTTCACATCAACGTGATATGTATAAAGCAAATTTAATCAAACGTTTATCTTCATTCGAAGCAAACAGCTCCGAACGTATCCAAGAAAAAATCTTAGAATCCTCGCAAGCAATCTGTATCCGACGACGCACAGGGAAGGAGGATAGGCGTCCCGTCGAAGCCCATAGATCCTCCAAGTGCGCGCGGCGCAAATGCACGCGAAAAGATTCCTTAACCATGCCACTTTGCACTCGAAGTCGTTCCAAAGGAGAACGCTCCGGAATGAGTTGCGAATTATCCAGACCCTTTCCTACTACGAGAAAGAAGTCTATTTCATTAAAATCCACGGAAGGTGACTGGCCTTGAGCCAGCACACCCACAAATTGAGCAGAACGCGAGGCAATCATGCGAAACATGTTATACCACGCAACTTTCGAATACTCATTTATACGTATTATAAATTCAACGATGCTTTTAGCAAACGAACAGAAAAGAGTTTTATATTGAGCGAAGGCGGTGCTTGAACTCAGAAAAGCAATCGCGCCCTTATACGCACGCCAATTATTCATATGAATTGGCGAATCCCTTATATCCAGATAATTATCCGCATCAACGGCGTAATTACGCCGCACACAAATATTCGGGTGAAATTCACGAAGACTTTCATCCGGTTTCATAAAAGCGCAGCCATTAGAACACATGCCGGCTTCCCTATTTCTAACCTTTAACCAATCGAATTCGCGTTGGTCCTGCGCGTTTCCACGACGCAGCTTATAATTTACCAACGGAAATTCAGATATCACATCACCATCTATTACGGAAAGCACATCTAAGTGCACTCCCCACGCTATGATGGCTCTATCAATTGACTGTTGCGTTTCTCGCGATGAATTGCTGAGAATGGAACGGTCGTCATACATAAGCATTAAACGCATAATCAAAGCCGCAAAACCCTTGACAGCCACGTCGACTGAGCTGTCTGGGAACGGGCAATGAATAAAAATCTCGCCAGGCATCAATAGAGATAAAATATACACCCAAAGCTGATGCGCGTATTCTGGCTTCCAACTGCGGTTGATGATATGAGTAACACACGTGACTCGCGTCACGCTTATGCTAGCGTTCTTCATCAACATCGATGATGACATCGGAACGAATCTGACTCTCGGCATCACAAGCGGCTGGCTAAAATGAATGCGTAAAGTCGCTTCCTTATAAAACCCATCAAATATGCCTTGATGCATGAACGGAGAGAAGGATGGATAATAATTGTCAAAAGCGCTCAGCTCCGCGACCGTCTCCTTGGGACGCCGCTTAAGCTCAGCGATTCGTGACAGATACATACTCCTCCGTTCGCGTTCACGAAACATTTCACTCCTTGAAAAAGAAGTGAGATTGGCATTGACCTCATGAACCCTCCCATCGCCGAGAGATTTGACGGCGATTGTGGCATCTGTTAGCAATTCCGGCTTGCACGCAACTCGCAGTGCATCCCGGAAAACGCGATCTGTCATCCTCCCATCGAGCAACTGGCTCGTGGGAAAACCTAACGACTCCGGGTCCGTTACCCTAGTCGAATCAATGTAAACCCTTGGGGGTTCACGTAGCACATTTAGAGACCTCGCGATCCGTATCTCCAATAATTTCAAACGCTCGGAATAATATTCGCTTAATTTATTCCATTTCAAAAAATGTCTCGAATCTCGAATCATGTAATACTTTCGGTTCGGCTCATCAAACCACACTGTATAGTACATCTCAACCTTCTCGGTTTCTCCAAACACGAACTCGTCCTTGCCGGCCAGTTCCTGCACCAACTCGACCTCGCCTATCGGCGCAATCTCCCTCGCGCCCAACGACATGAAGTTGAGGGACGTGAATGACTAAATAATCTCTTCAATACTGCTCCGATCAATTAAATTCCTTGGAGCGTCAGTTTCAGCGTTTGCTGATTCCGCGCGCGTTACACCTTTCGATGAAACTGGGTCACTCGCTACATTGGATATTTCATCCTTCTTCTCGATTGCGTTTACCGCTTTCGGCACGATATCGACGTTTTCTGCACGCGCGGTGCTATTCCAATTCAGTTGGTTTCCCAACTGTTCCATCTGCGTCTTAGCTTCTTATCACTAACCATTATTCCTATTTGCGCATTCACATCAACGTGATATGTATAAAGCAAATTTAATCAAACGTTTATCTTCATTCGAAGCAAACAGCTCCGAACGTATCCAAGAAAAAATCTTAGAATCCTCGCAAGCAATCTGAATCCGACGACGCACAGGGAAGGAGGATAGGCGTTCCGTCGAAGCCCATAGATCCTCCAAGTGTGTGCGGCGCAAATGCACGCGAAAAGATTCCTTAACCATGCCACTTTGCACTCGAAGTCGTTCCAAAGGAGAACGCTCCGGAATGAGTTGCGAATTATCCAGACCATTTCCTACTACGAGAAAGAAGTCTATTTCATTAAAATCCACGGAAGGTGACTGGCCTTGAGCCAGCACACCCACAAATTGAGCAGAACGCAAGGCAATCATGCGAAACATGTTATACCACGCAACTTTCGAATACTCATTTATACGTATTATAAATTCAACGATGCTTTTAGCAAACGAACAGAAAAGAGTTTTATATTGAGCGAAGGCGGTGCTTGAACTCAGAAAAGCAATCGCGCCCTTATACGCACGCCAATTATTCATATGAATTGGCGAATCCCTTATATCCAGATAATTATCCGCATCAACGGCGTAATTACGCCGCACACAAATATTCGGGTGAAATTCACGAAGACTTTCATCCGGTTTCATAAAAGCGCAGCCATTAGAACACATGCCGGCTTCCCTATTTCTAACCTTTAACCAATCGAATTCGCGTTGGTCCTGCGCGTTTCCACGACGCAGCTTATAATTTACCAACGGAAATTCAGATATCACATCACCATCTATTACGGAAAGCACATCTAAGTGCACTCCCCACGCTATGATGGCTCTATCAATTGACTGTTGCGTTTCTCGCGATGAATTGCTGAGAATGGAACGGTCGTCATACATAAGCATTAAACGCATAATCAAAGCCGCAAAACCCTTGACAGCCACGTCGACTGAGCTGTCTGGGAACGGGCAATGAATAAAAATCTCGCCAGGCATCAATAGAGATAAAATATACACCCAAAGCTGATGCGCGTATTCTGGCTTCTGCGGTTGATGATATCAGTAACACACGTGACTCGCGTCACGCTTATGCTAGCGTTCTTCAGATTAAAGCCCTTTTCCTCCTAGGACGCTTAGTTACCGAGATAAATGAGTTTTAAGTTTTCTAAGTAAAAAGAATAAATTTTTAGGGACAAAATAATTTTTTTTGGCCTAACATTGAATTTTTTAATTATTTTAATTTTTCTAGTGATAACAGATTAAAGCCCTTTTCCTCCTAGGACGCTTAGTTACCGAGATAAATGAGTTTTAAGTTTTCTAAGTAAAAAGAATAAATTTTTAGGGACAAAATAATTTTTTTTGGCCTAACATTGAATTTTTTAATTATTTTAATTTTTCTAGTGATAACAGATTAAAGCCCTTTTCCTCCTAGGACGCTTAGTTACCGAGATAAATGAGTTTTAAGTTTTCTAAGTAAAAAGAATAAATTTTTAGGGACAAAATAATTTTTTTTGGCCTAACATTGAATTTTTTAATTATTTTAATTTTTCTAGTGATAACAGATTAAAGCCCTTTTCCTCCTAGGACGCTTAGTTATCGATATAATTGAGTTTTAAGTCTTCTAAGTAAAAAAAAATCAATTTTTAAGGACAAAATAATTTTTTTGGCCTAACATTGAATTTTTTAATTATTTTAATTTTTCTAGTGATAACAGATTAAAGCCCTTTTCCTCCTAGTACGCTTAGTTACCGAGATAAATGAGTTTTAAGTTTTCTAAGTAAAAAAAATCAATTTTTAGGGACAAAATAATTTTTTTTGGCCTAACATTGAATTTTTTAATTATTTTAATTTTTCTAGTGATAACAGATTAAAGCCCTTTTCCTCCTAGGACGCTTAGTTACCGAGATAAATGAGTTTTAAGTTTTCTAAGTAAAAAAAATCAATTTCGATGATGACATCCATTATTCTTATTTGCGCATTCACATCAACGTGATATGTATAAAGCAAATTTAATCAAACGTTTATCTTCATTCGAAGCAAACAGCTTCCTCGAAAGCAATCTGTATCCGACGACGCACAGGGAAGGCGTCCCGTCGAATATATCCTCCAAGTGCGCGCGGCGCAAATGCACGCGAAAAGATTCCTTAACCATGCCACTTTGCACTCGAAGTCGTTCCAATGGAGAACGCTCCGGAATGAGTTGCGAATTATCCAGACTGGCCTTGAGCCAGCACACCCACAAATTGAGCAGAACGCGAGGCAATCATGCGAAACATGTTATACCACGCAACTTTCGAATACTCATTTATACGTATTATAAATTCAACGATGCTTTTAGCAAACGAACAGAAAAGAGTTTTATATTGAGCGAAGGCGGTGCTTGAACTCAGAAAAGCAATCGCGCCCTTATACGCACGCCAATTATTCATATGAATTGGCGAATCCCTTATATCCAGATAATTATCCGCATCAACGGCGTAATTACGCCGCACACAAATATTCGGGTGAAATTCACGAAGACTTTCATCCGGTTTCATAAAAGCGCAGCCATTAGAACACATGCCGGCTTCCCTATTTCTAACCTTTAACCAATCGAATTCGCGTTGGTCCTGCGCGTTTCCACGACGCAGCTTATAATTTACCAACGGAAATTCAGATATCACATCACCATCTATTACGGAAAGCACATCTAAGTGCACTCCCCACGCTATGATGGCTCTATCAATTGACTGTTGCGTTTCTCGCGATGAATTGCTGAGAATGGAACGGTCGTCATACATAAGCATTAAACGCATTATCAAAGCCGCAAAACCCTTGACAGCCACGTCGACTGAGCTGTCTGGGAACGGGCAATGAATAAAAATCCTCCAGGCATCAATAGAGATAAAATATACACCCAAAGCTGATGCGCGTATTCTGGCTTCCAACTGCGGTTGATGATATCAGTAACACACGTGACTCGCGTCACGCTTATGCTAGCGTTCTTCATCAACATCGATGATGACATCGGAACGAATCTGACTCTCGGCATCACAAGCGGCTGGCTAAAATGAATGCGTAAAGTCGCTTCCTTATAAAACCCATCAAATATGCCTTGATGCATGAACGGAGAGTAGGATGGATAATAATTGTCAAAAGCGCTCAGCTTAGCGACCGTCTCCTTGGGACGCCGCTCAAGCTCAGCGATTCGTGACAGATACATACTCCTCCGTTCGCGTTCACGAAACATTTCACTCCTTGAAAAAGAAGTGAGATTGGCATTGACCTCATGAACCCTGCCATCGCCGAGAGATTTGACGGCGATTGTGGCATCTGTTAGCAATTCCGGCTTGCACGCAACTCGCAGTGCATCCCGGAAAACGCGATCTGTCATCCACCCATCGAGCAAGTGGCTCGTGGGAAAACCTAACGACTCCGGGTCCGTTACCCTAGTCGAATCAATGTAAACCCTTGGGGGTTCACGTAGCACATTTAGAGACCTCGCGATCCGTATCTCCAATAATTTCAAACGCTCGGAATAATATTCGCTTAATTTATTCCATTTCAAAAAATGTCTCGAATCTCGAATCATGTAATACTTTCGGTTCGGCTCATCAAACCACACTGTATAGTACATCTCAACCTTCTCGGTTTCTCCAAATACGAACTCGTCCTTGCCGGCCAGTTCCTGCACCAACTCGACCTCGCCTATCGGCGCAATCTCTCTCGCGCCCAACGGTATGAAGTTGAGGGACGTGAATGACTAAATAATCTCTTCAATACTGCTCCGATCAATTAAATTCCTCGGAGCGTCAGTTTCAGCGTTTGCTGATTCCGCGTGCGTTACACCTTTCGATGAAACTGGGTCACTCGCTACATTGGATATTTCATCCTTTTTCTCGATTGCGTTTACCGCTTTCGGCACGATATCGACGTTTTCTGCACGCGCGGTGCTATTCCAATTCAGTTGGTTTCCCAACTGTTCCATCTGCGTCTTAGCTTCTTATCACTAACCATTATTCCTATTTGCGCATTCACATCAACGTGATATGTATAAAGCAAATTTAATCAAACGTTTATCTTCATTCGAAGCAAACAGCTCCGAACGTATCCAAGAAAAAATCTTAGAATCCTCGCAAGCAATCTGTATCCGACGACGCACAGGGAAGGAGGATAGGCGTCCCGTCGAAGCCCATAGACCCTCCAAGTGCGCGCGGCGCAAATGCACGCGAAAAGATTCCTTAACCATGCCACTTTGCACTCGAAGTCGTTCCAAAGGAGAACGCTCCGGAATGAGTTGCGAATTATCCAGACCTTTCCTACTACGAGAAAGAAGTCTATTTCATTAAAATCCTCGGAAGGTGACTGGCCTTGAGCCAGCACACCCACATATTGAGCAGAACGCGAGGCAATCATGCGAAACATGTTATACCACGCAACTTTCGAATACTCATTTATACGTATTATAAATTCAACTATGCTTTTAGCAAACGAACAGAAAAGAGTTTTATATTGAGCGAAGGCGGTGCTTGAACTCAGAAAAGCAATCGCGCCCTTATACGCACGCCAATTATTCATATGAATTGGCGAATCCCTTATATCCAGATAATTATCCGCATCAACGGCGTAATTACGCCGCACACAAATATTCGGGTGAAATTCACGAAGACTTTCATCCGGTTTCATAAAAGCGCAGCCATTAGAACACATGCCGGCTTCCCTATTTCTAACCTTTAACCAATCGAATTCGCGTTGGTCCTGCGCGTTTCCACGACGCAGCTTATAATTTACCAACGGAAATTCAGATATCACATCACCATCTATTACGGAAAGCACATCTAAGTGCACTCCCCACGCTATGATGGCTCTATCAATTGACTGTTGCGTTTCTCGCGATGAATTGCTGAGAATGGAACGGTCGTCATACATAAGCATTAAACGCATAATCAAAGCCGCAAAACCCTTGACAGCCACGTCGACTGAGCTGTCTGGGAACGGGCAATGAATAAAAATCTCGCCAGGCATCAATAGAGATAAAATATACACCCAAAGCTGATGCGCGTATTCTGGCTTCTGCGGTTGATGATATCAGTAACACACGTGACTCGCGTCACGCTTATGCTAGCGTTCTTCAGATTAAAGCCCTTTTCCTCCTAGGACGCTTAGTTACCGAGATAAATGAGTTTTAAGTTTTCTAAGTAAAAAGAATAAATTTTTAGGGACAAAATAATTTTTTTTGGCCTAACATTGAATTTTTTAATTATTTTAATTTTTCTAGTGATAACAAATTAAAGCCCTTTTCCTCCTAGGACGCTTAGTTACCGAGATAAATGAGTTTTAAGTTTTCTAAGTAAAAAGAATAAATTTTTAGGGACAAAATAATTTTTTTTGGCCTAACATTGAATTTTTTAATTATTTTAATTTTTCTAGTGATAACAGATTAAAGCCCTTTTCCTCCTAGGACGCTTAGTTACCGAGATAAATGAGTTTTAAGTTTTCTAAGTAAAAAGAATAAATTTTTAGGGACAAAATAATTTTTTTTGGCCTAACATTGAATTTTTTAATTATTTTAATTTTTCTAGTGATAACAGATTAAAGCCCTTTTCCTCCTAGGACGCTTAGTTATCGATATAATTGAGTTTTAAGTCTTCTAAGTAAAAAAAAAATCAATTTTTAAGGACAAAATAATTTTTTTTGGCCTAACATTGAATTTTTTAATTATTTTAATTTTTCTAGTGATAACAGATTAAAGCCCTTTTCCTCCTAGGACGCTTAGTTATCGATATAATTGAGTTTTAAGTCTTCTAAGTAAAAAAAAAATCAATTTTTAAGGACAAAATAATTTTTTTGGCCTAACATTGAATTTTTTAATTATTTTAATTTTTCTAGTGATAACAGATTAAAGCCCTTTTCCTCCTAGTACGCTTAGTTACCGAGATAAATGAGTTTTAAGTTTTCTAAGTAAAAAAAATCAATTTTTAGGGACAAAATAATTTTTTTTGGCCTAACATTGAATTTTTTAATTATTTTAATTTTTCTAGTGATAACAGATTAAAGCCCTTTTCCTCCTAGGACGCTTAGTTACCGAGATAAATGAGTTTTAAGTTTTCTAAGTAAAAAAAATCAATTTTTAGGGACAAAATCATTTTTTTTGGCCTAACATTGAATTTTTTAATTATTTTAATTTTATTAGTGGTAACAGATTAAAGCCCTTTTCCTCCTAGGACGCTTAGTTACCGAGATAAATGAGTTTTAACTTTTCTAAGTAAAAAAATCAATTTTTAGGGACAAAATAATTTTTTTTTGGCCTAACATTGAATTTTTTAATTATTTTAATTTTTCTAGTGATAACAGATTAAAGCCCTTTTCCTCCTAGGACGCTTAGTTACCGAGATAAATGAGATTTAAGTTTTCTAAGTAAAAAAAAATCAATTTTTAGGGACAAAATTATTTTTTTGGCCTAACATTGAATTTTTTAATTATTTTAATTTTTCTAGTGATAACAGATTAAAGCCCTTTTCCTCCTAGGACGCTTAGTTACCGAGATAAATGAGTTTTAAGTTTTCTAAGTAAAAAAAATCAATTTCGATGATGACATCCATTATTCTTATTTGCGCATTCACATCAACGTGATATGTATAAAGCAAATTTAATCAAACGTTTATCTTCATTCGAAGCAAACAGCTTCCTCTAAAGCAATCTGTATCCGACGACGCACAGGGAAGGAGGATAGGCGTCCCGTCGAATATATCCTCCATATATCCTCCAAGTGCGCGCGGCGCAAATGCACGCGAAAAGATTCCTTAACCATGCCACTTTGCACTCGAAGTCGTTCCAATGGAGAACGCTCCGGAATGAGTTGCGAATTATCCAGACTGGCCTTGAGCCAGCACACCCACAAATTGAGCAGAACGCGAGGCAATCATGCGAAACATGTTATACCACGCAACTTTCGAATACTCATTTATACGTATTATAAATTCAACGATGCTTTTACCAAACGAACAGAAAAGAGTTTTATATTGAGCGAAGGCGGTGCTTGAACTCAGAAAAGCAATCGCGCCCTTATACGCACGCCAATTATTCATATGAATTGGCGAATCCCTTATATCCAGATAATTATCCGCATCAACGGCGTAATTACGCCGCACACAAATATTCGGGTGAAATTCACGAAGACTTTCATCCGGTTTCGTAAAAGCGCAGCCATTAGAACACATGCCGGCTTCCCTATTTCTAACCTTTAACCAATCGAATTCGCGTTGGTCCTGCGCGTTTCCACGACGCAGCTTATAATTTACCAACGGAAATTCAGATATCACATCACCATCTATTACGGAAAGCACATCTAAGTGCACTCCCCACGCTATGATGGCTCTATCAATTGACTGTTGCGTTTCTCGCGATGAATTGCTGAGAATGGAACGGTCGTCATACATAAGCATTAAACGCTTAATCAAAGCCGCAAAACCCTTGACAGCCACGTCGACTGAGCTGTCTGGGAACGGGCAATGAATAAAAATCCTCCAGGCATCAATAGAGATAAAATATACACCCAAAGCTGATGCGCGTATTCTGGCTTCCAACTGCGGTTGATGATATCAGTAACACACGTGACTCGCGTCACGCTTATGCTAGCGTTCTTCATCAACATCTATGATGACATCGGAACGAATCTGACTCTCGGCATCACAAGCGGCTGGCTAAAATGAATGCGTAAAGTCGCTTCCTTATAAAACCCATCAAATATGCCTTGATGCATGAACGGAGAGTAGGATGGATAATAATTGTCAAAAGCGCTCAGCTCCGCGACCGTCTCCTTGGGACGCCGCTCAAGCTCAGCGATTCGTGACAGATACATACTCCTCCGTTCGCGTTCACGAAACATTTCACTCCTTGAAAAAGAAGTGAGATTGGCATTGACCTCATGAACCCTGCCATCGCCGAGAGATTTGACGGCGATTGTGGCATCTGTTAGCAATTCCGGCTTGCACGCAACTCGCAGTGCATCCCGGAAAACGCGATCTGTCATCCACCCATCGAGCAAGTGGCTCGTGGGAAAACCTAACGACTCCGGGTCCGTTACCCTAGTCGAATCAATGTAAACCCTTGGGGGTTCACGTAGCACATTTAGAGACCTCGCGATCCGTATCTCCAATAATTTCAAACGCTCGGAATAATATTCGCTTAATTTATTCCATTTCAAAAAATGTCTCGAATCTCGAATCATGTAATACTTTCGGTTCGGCTCAACAAACCACACTGTATAGTACATCTCAACCTTCTCGGTTTCTCCAAACACGAACTCGTCCTTGCCGGCCAGTTCCTGCACCAACTCGACCTCGCCTATCGGCGCAATCTCTCTCGCGCCCAACGACATGAAGTTGAGGGACGTGAATGACTAAATAATCTCTTCAATACTGCTCCGATCAATTAAATTCCTCGGAGCGTCAGTTTCAGCGTGTAACGACACGTTTCCGCTGGTTGCTGGGGCAGAACTCAGCGGCGTCCAGGGTCGTCGTCGTTGAAAGTAAAACACGGTATACTTCAAAATACAATACGTGTTTATTCTACTTCACGTCTTAACAAAACTACTACTTAGTCAATTGCTAGTGACCAAGGCTCAAGCGTGTGGGCGTCACGTCCCGTCGGCAGCCGTTGTCGGTTAGCGGATATGAGCGTGTAAACCACTACTCGTACCGCTTGGGAAATACACAGGCGCGTGCACCGCAACCGATGTAGACCCCAATAGGACAGTCGACTATCAACGGACAAATGATCGCTCTCGAGGAGTTGGTATTGAGTGTAACCAGACACTACCACTTCCTTCTACTGCCTGTGTAGGAGCAACAGTTTAGCGTGTATCCACTACTAAACTACCGGTCTTACCTAAAGGCCAGCCGGCAATCAACTGACTCGATGCAGGCAAATTGCTCGCCTTTTATACCCGTCGGCTGGCCACACATACAGGCAGGCTGTGATTGTGGTAGTGTCTGCTTGTAATTCTAAAAATACATTTGCTTACACTACGTAAGCTAAATGGTTGACCATCAACCAACGCATGCTTGGTTGTTGTCGTGGGTGTTGTTGTAAAAATAAAAACAAACAATAAAGCAGCAATACTTGCTTTTGATCGTCCCAACAACAACCCAGCATAAGTAGATCGTTGTTCAACAAAGAAAGGAATGCCTTTTGCTTATAAAATTAAAATAAGAACTTAACAATCAAATAATACAGAATTCATTTTATAAAATCTTAAAGCTAATACTTAGGCTAGAGTAAACTATTTTACGATGTGTAGGTAGAAACGACCATCGGGACTTCCACCGTCACACTGGTGGAGGTGGTCTCCTGAATGGTCGTCTTGGACCACGGTTGACATTTGGGGGAGGGGGAGGTCCACCCATTGGTAAAGGGGGGGGGGCCACGCGCACGTGCGCTTGCTGCCTCGTATGCTTCATCATTTAGAAGCTGATCAGCCCAGCCACCACCTTCGCCATGATTCTGCTCTCTTCTGCGATCATTATATTGTCGCATTCTGTCAACATCGCGTTGCCTTGGACGACGTTGCTGTTGTTGTTGTGCGGGTACTCCACGCTGTTGATTTATATTTTGCGCCATTGTAGGTAATTATTTAAATATTTAGTTTGTATCAAAAACGACCATCGGGACTTCCACCGTCACAAGCGTTTGCTGATTCCGCGTGCGTTACACCTTTCGATGAAACTGGGTCACTCGCTACATTGGATATTTCATCCTTTTTCTCGATTGCGTTTACCGCTTTCGGCACGATATCGACGTTTTCTGCACGCGCGGTGCTATTCCAATTCAGTTGGTTTCCCAACTGTTCCATCTGCGTCTTAGCTTCTTATCACTAACCATTATTCCTATTTGCGCATTCACATCAACGTGATATGTATAAAGCAAATTTAATCAAACGTTTATCTTCATTCGAAGCAAACAGCTCCGAACGTATCCAAGAAAAAATCTTAGAATCCTCGCAAGCAATCTGTATCCGACGACGCTCAGGGAAGGAGGATAGGCGTCCCGTCGAAGCCCATAGATCCTCCAAGTGCGCGCGGCGTAAATGCACGCGAAAAGATTCCTTAACCATGCCACTTTGCACTCGAAGTCGTTCCAAAGGAGAACGCTCCGGAATGAGTTGCGAATTATCCAGACCTTTCCTACTACGAGAAAGAAGTCTATTTCATTAAAATCCACGGAAGGTGACTGGCCTTGAGCCAGCACACCCACATATTGAGCAGAATGCGAGGCAATCATGCGAAACATGTTATACCACGCAACTTTCGAATACTCATTTATACGTATTATAAATTCAACTATGCTTTTAGCAAACGAACAGAAAAGAGTTTTATATTGAGCGAAGGCGGTGCTTGAACTCAGAAAAGCAATCGCGCCCTTATACGCACGCCAATTATTCATATGAATTGGCGAATCCCTTATATCCAGATAATTATCCGCATCAACGGCGTAATTACGCCGCACACAAATATTCGGGTGAAATTCATAAAAGCGCAGCCATTAGAACACATGCCGGCTTCCCTATTTCTAACCTTTAACCAATCGAATTCGCGTTGGTCCTGCGCGTTTCCACGACGCAGCTTATAATTTACCAACGGAAATTCAGATATCACATCACCATCTATTACGGAAAGCACATCTAAGTGCACTCCCCACGCTATGATGGCTCTATCAATTGACTGTTGCGTTTCTCGCGATGAATTGCTGAGAATGGAACGGTCGTCATACATAAGCATTAAACGCATAATCAAAGCCGCAAAACCCTTGACAGCCACGTCGACTGAGCTGTCTGGGAACGGGCAATGAATAAAAATCTCGCCAGGCATCAATAGAGATAAAATATACACCCAAAGCTGATGCGCGTATTCTGGCTTCTGCGGTTGATGATATCAGTAACACACGTGACTCGCGTCACGCTTATGCTAGCGTTCTTCAGATTAAAGCCCTTTTCCTCCTAGGACGCTTAGTTACCGAGATAAATGAGTTTTAAGTTTTCTAAGTAAAAAGAATAAATTTTTAGGGACAAAATAATTTTTTTTGGCCTAACATTGAATTTTTTAATTATTTTAATTTTTCTAGTGATAACAAATTAAAGCCCTTTTCCTCCTAGGACGCTTAGTTACCGAGATAAATGAGTTTTAAGTTTTCTAAGTAAAAAGAATAAATTTTTAGGGACAAAATAATTTTTTTTGGCCTAACATTGAATTTTTTAATTATTTTAATTTTTCTAGTGATAACAGATTAAAGCCCTTTTCCTCCTAGGACGCTTAGTTACCGAGATAAATGAGTTTTAAGTTTTCTAAGTAAAAAGAATAAATTTTTAGGGACAAAATAATTTTTTTTGGCCTAACATTGAATTTTTTAATTATTTTAATTTTTCTAGTGATAACAGATTAAAGCCCTTTTCCTCCTAGGACGCTTAGTTATCGATATAATTGAGTTTTAAGTCTTCTAAGTAAAAAAAAAATCAATTTTTAAGGACAAAATAATTTTTTTGGCCTAACATTGAATTTTTTAATTATTTTAATTTTTCTAGTGATAACAGATTAAAGCCCTTTTCCTCCTAGTACGCTTAGTTACCGAGATAAATGAGTTTTAAGTTTTCTAAGTAAAAAAAATCAATTTTTAGGGACAAAATAATTTTTTTTGGCCTAACATTGAATTTTTTAATTATTTTAATTTTTCTAGTGATAACAGATTAAAGCCCTTTTCCTCCTAGGACGCTTAGTTACCGAGATAAATGAGTTTTAAGTTTTCTAAGTAAAAAAAATCAATTTTTAGGGACAAAATCATTTTTTTTGGCCTAACATTGAATTTTTTAATTATTTTAATTTTATTAGTGGTAACAGATTAAAGCCCTTTTCCTCCTAGGACGCTTAGTTACCGAGATAAATGAGTTTTAACTTTTCTAAGTAAAAAAATCAATTTTTAGGGACAAAATAATTTTTTTTTGGCCTAACATTGAATTTTTTAATTATTTTAATTTTTCTAGTGATAACAGATTAAAGCCCTTTTCCTCCTAGGACGCTTAGTTACCGAGATAAATGAGATTTAAGTTTTCTAAGTAAAAAAAAATCAATTTTTAGGGACAAAATTATTTTTTTGGCCTAACATTGAATTTTTTAATTATTTTAATTTTTCTAGTGATAACAGATTAAAGCCCTTTTCCTCCTAGGACGCTTAGTTACCGAGATAAATGAGTTTTAAGTTTTCTAAGTAAAAAAAATCAATTTCGATGATGACATCCATTATTCTTATTTGCGCATTCACATCAACGTGATATGTATAAAGCAAATTTAATCAAACGTTTATCTTCATTCGAAGCAAACAGCTTCCTCTAAAGCAATCTGTATCCGACGACGCACAGGGAAGGAGGATAGGCGTCCCGTCGAATATATCCTCCATATATCCTCCAAGTGCGCGCGGCGCAAATGCACGCGAAAAGATTCCTTAACCATGCCACTTTGCACTCGAAGTCGTTCCAATGGAGAACGCTCCGGAATGAGTTGCGAATTATCCAGACTGGCCTTGAGCCAGCACACCCACAAATTGAGCAGAACGCGAGGCAATCATGCGAAACATGTTATACCACGCAACTTTCGAATACTCATTTATACGTATTATAAATTCAACGATGCTTTTACCAAACGAACAGAAAAGAGTTTTATATTGAGCGAAGGCGGTGCTTGAACTCAGAAAAGCAATCGCGCCCTTATACGCACGCCAATTATTCATATGAATTGGCGAATCCCTTATATCCAGATAATTATCCGCATCAACGGCGTAATTACGCCGCACACAAATATTCGGGTGAAATTCACGAAGACTTTCATCCGGTTTCATAAAAGCGCAGCCATTAGAACACATGCCGGCTTCCCTATTTCTAACCTTTAACCAATCGAATTCGCGTTGGTCCTGCGCGTTTCCACGACGCAGCTTATAATTTACCAACGGAAATTCAGATATCACATCACCATCTATTACGGAAAGCACATCTAAGTGCACTCCCCACGCTATGATGGCTCTATCAATTGACTGTTGCGTTTCTCGCGATGAATTGCTGAGAATGGAACGGTCGTCATACATAAGCATTAAACGCATAATCAAAGCCGCAAAACCCTTGACAGCCACGTCGACTGAGCTGTCTGGGAACGGGCAATGAATAAAAATCCTCCAGGCATCAATAGAGATAAAATATACACCCAAAGCTGATGCGCGTATTCTGGCTTCCAACTGCGGTTGATGATATCAGTAACACACGTGACTCGCGTCACGCTTATGCTAGCGTTCTTCATCAACATCTATGATGACATCGGAACGAATCTGACTCTCGGCATCACAAGCGGCTGGCTAAAATGAATGCGTAAAGTCGCTTCCTTATAAAACCCATCAAATATGCCTTGATGCATGAACGGAGAGTAGGATGGATAATAATTGTCAAAAGCGCTCAGCTCCGCGACCGTCTCCTTGGGACGCCGCTCAAGCTCAGCGATTCGTGACAGATACATACTCCTCCGTTCGCGTTCACGAAACATTTCACTCCTTGAAAAAGAAGTGAGATTGGCATTGACCTCATGAACCCTGCCATCGCCGAGAGATTTGACGGCGATTGTGGCATCTGTTAGCAATTCCGGCTTGCACGCAACTCGCAGTGCATCCCGGAAAACGCGATCTGTCATCCACCCATCGAGCAAGTGGCTCGTGGGAAAACCTAACGACTCCGGGTCCGTTACCCTAGTCGAATCAATGTAAACCCTTGGGGGTTCACGTAGCACATTTAGAGACCTCGCGATCCGTATCTCCAATAATTTCAAACGCTCGGAATAATATTCGCTTAATTTATTCCATTTCAAAAAATGTCTCGAATCTCGAATCATGTAATACTTTCGGTTCGGCTCAACAAACCACACTGTATAGTACATCTCAACCTTCTCGGTTTCTCCAAACACGAACTCGTCCTTGCCGGCCAGTTCCTGCACCAACTCGACCTCGCCTATCGGCGCAATCTCTCTCGCGCCCAACGACATGAAGTTGAGGGACGTGAATGACTAAATAATCTCTTCAATACTGCTCCGATCAATTAAATTCCTCGGAGCGTCAGTTTCAGCGTGTAACGACACGTTTCCGCTGGTTGCTGGGGCAGAACTCAGCGGCGTCCAGGGTCGTCGTCGTTGAAAGTAAAACACGGTATACTTCAAAATACAATACGTGTTTATTCTACTTCACGTCTTAACAAAACTACTACTTAGTCAATTGCTAGTGACCAAGGCTCAAGCGTGTGGGCGTCACGTCCCGTCGGCAGCCGTTGTCGGTTAGCGGATATGAGCGTGTAAACCACTACTCGTACCGCTTGGGAAATACACAGGCGCGTGCACCGCAACCGATGTAGACCCCAATAGGACAGTCGACTATCAACGGACAAATGATCGCTCTCGAGGAGTTGGTATTGAGTGTAACCAGACACTACCACTTCCTTCTACTGCCTGTGTAGGAGCAACAGTTTAGCGTGTATCCACTACTAAACTACCGGTCTTACCTAAAGGCCAGCCGGCAATCAACTGACTCGATGCAGGCAAATTGCTCGCCTTTTATACCCGTCGGCTGGCCACACATACAGGCAGGCTGTGATTGTGGTAGTGTCTGCTTGTAATTCTAAAAATACATTTGCTTACACTACGTAAGCTAAATGGTTGACCATCAACCAACGCATGCTTGGTTGTTGTCGTGGGTGTTGTTGTAAAAATAAAAACAAACAATAAAGCAGCAATACTTGCTTTTGATCGTCCCAACAACAACCCAGCATAAGTAGATCGTTGTTCAACAAAGAAAGGAATGCCTTTTGCTTATAAAATTAAAATAAGAACTTAACAATCAAATAATACAGAATTCATTTTATAAAATCTTAAAGCTAATACTTAGGCTAGAGTAAACTATTTTACGATGTGTAGGTAGAAACGACCATCGGGACTTCCACCGTCACACTGGTGGAGGTGGTCTCCTGAATGGTCGTCTTGGACCACGGTTGACATTTGGGGGAGGGGGAGGTCCACCCATTGGTAAAGGGGGGGGGCCACGCGCACGTGCGCTTGCTGCCTCGTATGCTTCATCATTTAGAAGCTGATCAGCCCAGCCACCACCTTCGCCATGATTCTGCTCTCTTCTGCGATCATTATATTGTCGCATTCTGTCAACATCGCGTTGCCTTGGACGACGTTGCTGTTGTTGTTGTGCGGGTACTCCACGCTGTTGATTTATATTTTGCGCCATTGTAGGTAATTATTTAAATATTTAGTTTGTATCAAAAACGACCATCGGGACTTCCACCGTCACAAGCGTTTGCTGATTCCGCGTGCGTTACACCTTTCGATGAAACTGGGTCACTCGCTACATTGGATATTTCATCCTTTTTCTCGATTGCGTTTACCGCTTTCGGCACGATATCGACGTTTTCTGCACGCGCGGTGCTATTCCAATTCAGTTGGTTTCCCAACTGTTCCATCTGCGTCTTAGCTTCTTATCACTAACCATTATTCCTATTTGCGCATTCACATCAACGTGATATGTATAAAGCAAATTTAATCAAACGTTTATCTTCATTCGAAGCAAACAGCTCCGAACGTATCCAAGAAAAAATCTTAGAATCCTCGCAAGCAATCTGTATCCGACGACGCTCAGGGAAGGAGGATAGGCGTCCCGTCGAAGCCCATAGATCCTCCAAGTGCGCGCGGCGTAAATGCACGCGAAAAGATTCCTTAACCATGCCACTTTGCACTCGAAGTCGTTCCAAAGGAGAACGCTCCGGAATGAGTTGCGAATTATCCAGACCTTTCCTACTACGAGAAAGAAGTCTATTTCATTAAAATCCACGGAAGGTGACTGGCCTTGAGCCAGCACACCCACATATTGAGCAGAATGCGAGGCAATCATGCGAAACATGTTATACCACGCAACTTTCGAATACTCATTTATACGTATTATAAATTCAACTATGCTTTTAGCAAACGAACAGAAAAGAGTTTTATATTGAGCGAAGGCGGTGCTTGAACTCAGAAAAGCAATCGCGCCCTTATACGCACGCCAATTATTCATATGAATTGGCGAATCCCTTATATCCAGATAATTATCCGCATCAACGGCGTAATTACGCCGCACACAAATATTCGGGTGAAATTCATAAAAGCGCAGCCATTAGAACACATGCCGGCTTCCCTATTTCTAACCTTTAACCAATCGAATTCGCGTTGGTCCTGCGCGTTTCCACGACGCAGCTTATAATTTACCAACGGAAATTCAGATATCACATCACCATCTATTACGGAAAGCACATCTAAGTGCACTCCCCACGCTATGATGGCTCTATCAATTGACTGTTGCGTTTCTCGCGATGAATTGCTGAGAATGGAACGGTCGTCATACATAAGCATTAAACGCATAATCAAAGCCGCAAAACCCTTGACAGCCACGTCGACTGAGCTGTCTGGGAACGGGCAATGAATAAAAATCTCGCCAGGCATCAATAGAGATAAAATATACACCCAAAGCTGATGCGCGTATTCTGGCTTCCAACTGCGGTTGATGATATCAGTAACACACGAAGTGAAGTGAGATTGGCATTGACGCATTGAAGTGAGATTGGCATTGACCTCATGAACCCTGCCATCGCCGAGAGATTTGACGGCGATTGTGGCATCTGTTAGCAATTCCGGCTTGCACGCAACTCGCAGTGCATCCCGGAAAACGCGATCTGTCATCCTCCCATCGAGCAACTGGCTCGTGGGAAAACCTAACGACTCCGGGTCCGTTAGCCTAGTCGAATCAATGTAAACCCTTGGGGGTTCACGTAGCACATTTAGAGACCTCGCGATCCGTATCTCCAATAATTTCAAACGCTCGGAATAATATTCGCTTAATTTATTCCATTTCAAAAAATGTCTCGAATCTCGAATCATGTAATACTTTCGGTTCGGCTCAACAAACCACACTGTATAGTACATCTCAACCTTCTCGGTTTCTCCAAACACGAACTCGTCCTTGCCGGCCAGTTCCTGCACCAACTCGACCTCGCCTATCGGCGCAATCTCTCTCGCGCCCAACGACATGAAGTTGAGGGACGTGAATGACTAAATAATCTCTTCAATACTGCTCCGATCAATTAAATTCCTCGGAGCGTCAGTTTCAGCGTTTGCTGATTCCGCGTGCGTTACACCTTTCGATGAAACTGGGTCACTCGCTACATTGGATATTTCATCCTTTTTCTCGATTGCGTTTACCGCTTTCGGCACGATATCGACGTTTTCTGCACGCGCGGTGCTATTCCAATTCAGTTGGTTTCCCAACTGTTCCATCTGCGTCTTAGCTTCTTATCACTAACCATTATTCCTATTTGCGCATTCACATCAACGTGATATGTATAAAGCAAATTTAATCAAACGTTTATCTTCATTCGAAGCAAACAGCTCCGAACGTATCCAAGAAAAAATCTTAGAATCCTCGCAAGCAATCTGTATCCGACGACGCACAGGGAAGGAGGATAGGCGTCCCGTCGAAGCCCATAGATCCTCCAAGTGCGCGCGGCGTAAATGCACGCGAAAAGATTCCTTAACCATGCCACTTTGCACTCGAAGTCGTTCCAAAGGAGAACGCTCCGGAATGAGTTGCGAATTATCCAGACCTTTCCTACTACGAGAAAGAAGTCTATTTCATTAAAATCCACGGAAGGTGACTGGCCTTGAGCCAGCACACCCACATATTGAGCAGAATGCGAGGCAATCATGCGAAACATGTTATACCACGCAACTTTCGAATACTCATTTATACGTATTATAAATTCAACTATGCTTTTAGCAAACGAACAGAAAAGAGTTTTATATTGAGCGAAGGCGGTGCTTGAACTCAGAAAAGCAATCGCGCCCTTATACGCACGCCAATTATTCATATGAATTGGCGAATCCCTTATATCCAGATAATTATCCGCATCAACGGCGTAATTACGCCGCACACAAATATTCGGTTGAAATTCATAAAAGCGCAGCCATTAGAACACATGCCGGCTTCCCTATTTCTAACCTTTAACCAATCGAATTCGCGTTGGTCCTGCGCGTTTCCACGACGCAGCTTATAATTTACCAACGGAAATTCAGATATCACATCACCATCTATTACGGAAAGCACATCTAAGTGCACTCCCCACGCTATGATGGCTCTATCAATTGACTGTTGCGTTTCTCGCGATGAATTGCTGAGAATGGAACGGTCGTCATACATAAGCATTAAACGCATAATCAAAGCCGCAAAACCCTTGACAGCCACGTCGACTGAGCTGTCTGGGAACGGGCAATGAATAAAAATCTCGCCAGGCATCAACAGAGATAAAATATACACCCAAAGCTGATGCGCGTATTCTGGCTTCTGCGGTTGATGATATCAGTAACACACGTGACTCGCGTCACGCTTATGCTAGCGTTCTTCAGATTAAAGCCCTTTTCCTCCTAGGACGCTTAGTTACCGAGATAAATGAGTTTTAAGTTTTCTAAGTAAAAAGAATAAATTTTTAGGGACAAAATAATTTTTTTTGGCCTAACATTGAATTTTTTAATTATTTTAATTTTTCTAGTGATAACAAATTAAAGCCCTTTTCCTCCTAGGACGCTTAGTTACCGAGATAAATGAGTTTTAAGTTTTCTAAGTAAAAAGAATAAATTTTTAGGGACAAAATAATTTTTTTTGGCCTAACATTGAATTTTTTAATTATTTTAATTTTTCTAGTGATAACAGATTAAAGCCCTTTTCCTCCTAGGACGCTTAGTTACCGAGATAAATGAGTTTTAAGTCTTCTAAGTAAAAAAAAAATCAATTTTTAAGGACAAAATAATTTTTTTGGCCTAACATTGAATTTTTTAATTATTTTAATTTTTCTAGTGATAACAGATTAAAGCCCTTTTCCTCCTAGTACGCTTAGTTACCGAGATAAATGAGTTTTAAGTTTTCTAAGTAAAAAAAATCAATTTTTAGGGACAAAATAATTTTTTTTGGCCTAACATTGAATTTTTTAATTATTTTAATTTTTCTAGTGATAACAGATTAAAGCCCTTTTCCTCCTAGGACGCTTAGTTACCGAGATAAATGAGTTTTAAGTTTTCTAAGTAAAAAAATCAATTTTTAGGGACAAAATCATTTTTTTTGGCCTAACATTGAATTTTTTAATTATTTTAATTTTATTAGTGGTAACAGATTAAAGCCCTTTTCCTCCTAGGACGCTTAGTTACCGAGATAAATGAGTTTTAACTTTTCTAAGTAAAAAAATCAATTTTTAGGGACAAAATAATTTTTTTTTGGCCTAACATTGAATTTTTTAATTATTTTAATTTTTCTAGTGATAACAGATTAAAGCCCTTTTCCTCCTAGGACGCTTAGTTACCGAGATAAATGAGATTTAAGTTTTCTAAGTAAAAAAAAATCAATTTTTAGGGACAAAATTATTTTTTTGGCCTAACATTGAATTTTTTAATTATTTTAATTTTTCTAGTGATAACAGATTAAAGCCCTTTTCCTCCTAGGACGCTTAGTTACCGAGATAAATGAGTTTTAAGTTTTCTAAGTAAAAAAAATCAATTTCGATGATGACATCCATTATTCTTATTTGCGCATTCACATCAACGTGATATGTATAAAGCAAATTTAATCAAACGTTTATCTTCATTCGAAGCAAACAGCTTCCTCTAAAGCAAACAGCTTCCTCTAAAGCAATCTGTATCCGACGACGCACAGGGAAGGAGGATAGGCGTCCCGTCGAATATATCCTCCATATATCCTCCAAGTGCGCGCGGCGCAAATGCACGCGAAAAGATTCCTTAACCATGCCACTTTGCACTCGAAGTCGTTCCAATGGAGAACGCTCCGGAATGAGTTGCGAATTATCCAGACTGGCCTTGAGCCAGCACACCCACAAATTGAGCAGAACGCGAGGCAATCATGCGAAACATGTTATACCACGCAACTTTCGAATACTCATTTATACGTATTATAAATTCAACGATGCTTTTACCAAACGAACAGAAAAGAGTTTTATATTGAGCGAAGGCGGTGCTTGAACTCAGAAAAGCAATCGCGCCCTTATACGCACGCCAATTATTCATATGAATTGGCGAATCCCTTATATCCAGATAATTATCCGCATCAACGGCGTAATTACGCCGCACACAAATATTCGGGTGAAATTCACGAAGACTTTCATCCGGTTTCATAAAAGCGCAGCCATTAGAACACATGCCGGCTTCCCTATTTCTAACCTTTAACCAATCGAATTCGCGTTGGTCCTGCGCGTTTCCACGACGCAGCTTATAATTTACCAACGGAAATTCAGATATCACATCACCATCTATTACGGAAAGCACATCTAAGTGCACTCCCCACGCTATGATGGCTCTATCAATTGACTGTTGCGTTTCTCGCGATGAATTGCTGAGAATGGAACGGTCGTCATACATAAGCATTAAACGCATAATCAAAGCCGCAAAACCCTTGACAGCCACGTCGACTGAGCTGTCTGGGAACGGGCAATGAATAAAAATCCTCCAGGCATCAATAGAGATAAAATATACACCCAAAGCTGATGCGCGTATTCTGGCTTCCAACTGCGGTTGATGATATCAGTAACACACGTGACTCGCGTCACGCTTATGCTAGCGTTCTTCATCAACATCTATGATGACATCGGAACGAATCTGACTCTCGGCATCACAAGCGGCTGGCTAAAATGAATGCGTAAAGTCGCTTCCTTATAAAACCCATCAAATATGCCTTGATGCATGAACGGAGAGTAGGATGGATAATAATTGTCAAAAGCGCTCAGCTCCGCGACCGTCTCCTTGGGACGCCGCTCAAGCTCAGCGATTCGTGACAGATACATACTCCTCCGTTCGCGTTCACGAAACATTTCACTCCTTGAAAAAGAAGTGAGATTGGCATTGACCTCATGAACCCTGCCATCGCCGAGAGATTTGACGGCGATTGTGGCATCTGTTAGCAATTCCGGCTTGCACGCAACTCGCAGTGCATCCCGGAAAACGCGATCTGTCATCCACCCATCGAGCAAGTGGCTCGTGGGAAAACCTAACGACTCCGGGTCCGTTACCCTAGTCGAATCAATGTAAACCCTTGGGGGTTCACGTAGCACATTTAGAGACCTCGCGATCCGTATCTCCAATAATTTCAAACGCTCGGAATAATATTCGCTTAATTTATTCCATTTCAAAAAATGTCTCGAATCTCGAATCATGTAATACTTTCGGTTCGGCTCAACAAACCACACTGTATAGTACATCTCAACCTTCTCGGTTTCTCCAAACACGAACTCGTCCTTGCCGGCCAGTTCCTGCACCAACTCGACCTCGCCTATCGGCGCAATCTCTCTCGCGCCCAACGACATGAAGTTGAGGGACGTGAATGACTAAATAATCTCTTCAATACTGCTCCGATCAATTAAATTCCTCGGAGCGTCAGTTTCAGCGTGTAACGACACGTTTCCGCTGGTTGCTGGGGCAGAACTCAGCGGCGTCCAGGGTCGTCGTCGTTGAAAGTAAAACACGGTATACTTCAAAATACAATACGTGTTTATTCTACTTCACGTCTTAACAAAACTACTACTTAGTCAATTGCTAGTGACCAAGGCTCAAGCGTGTGGGCGTCACGTCCCGTCGGCAGCCGTTGTCGGTTAGCGGATATGAGCGTGTAAACCACTACTCGTACCGCTTGGGAAATACACAGGCGCGTGCACCGCAACCGATGTAGACCCCAATAGGACAGTCGACTATCAACGGACAAATGATCGCTCTCGAGGAGTTGGTATTGAGTGTAACCAGACACTACCACTTCCTTCTACTGCCTGTGTAGGAGCAACAGTTTAGCGTGTATCCACTACTAAACTACCGGTCTTACCTAAAGGCCAGCCGGCAATCAACTGACTCGATGCAGGCAAATTGCTCGCCTTTTATACCCGTCGGCTGGCCACACATACAGGCAGGCTGTGATTGTGGTAGTGTCTGCTTGTAATTCTAAAAATACATTTGCTTACACTACGTAAGCTAAATGGTTGACCATCAACCAACGCATGCTTGGTTGTTGTCGTGGGTGTTGTTGTAAAAATAAAAACAAACAATAAAGCAGCAATACTTGCTTTTGATCGTCCCAACAACAACCCAGCATAAGTAGATCGTTGTTCAACAAAGAAAGGAATGCCTTTTGCTTATAAAATTAAAATAAGAACTTAACAATCAAATAATACAGAATTCATTTTATAAAATCTTAAAGCTAATACTTAGGCTAGAGTAAACTATTTTACGATGTGTAGGTAGAAACGACCATCGGGACTTCCACCGTCACACTGGTGGAGGTGGTCTCCTGAATGGTCGTCTTGGACCACGGTTGACATTTGGGGGAGGGGGAGGTCCACCCATTGGTAAAGGGGGGGGGCCACGCGCACGTGCGCTTGCTGCCTCGTATGCTTCATCATTTAGAAGCTGATCAGCCCAGCCACCACCTTCGCCATGATTCTGCTCTCTTCTGCGATCATTATATTGTCGCATTCTGTCAACATCGCGTTGCCTTGGACGACGTTGCTGTTGTTGTTGTGCGGGTACTCCACGCTGTTGATTTATATTTTGCGCCATTGTAGGTAATTATTTAAATATTTAGTTTGTATCAAAAACGACCATCGGGACTTCCACCGTCACAAGCGTTTGCTGATTCCGCGTGCGTTACACCTTTCGATGAAACTGGGTCACTCGCTACATTGGATATTTCATCCTTTTTCTCGATTGCGTTTACCGCTTTCGGCACGATATCGACGTTTTCTGCACGCGCGGTGCTATTCCAATTCAGTTGGTTTCCCAACTGTTCCATCTGCGTCTTAGCTTCTTATCACTAACCATTATTCCTATTTGCGCATTCACATCAACGTGATATGTATAAAGCAAATTTAATCAAACGTTTATCTTCATTCGAAGCAAACAGCTCCGAACGTATCCAAGAAAAAATCTTAGAATCCTCGCAAGCAATCTGTATCCGACGACGCTCAGGGAAGGAGGATAGGCGTCCCGTCGAAGCCCATAGATCCTCCAAGTGCGCGCGGCGTAAATGCACGCGAAAAGATTCCTTAACCATGCCACTTTGCACTCGAAGTCGTTCCAAAGGAGAACGCTCCGGAATGAGTTGCGAATTATCCAGACCTTTCCTACTACGAGAAAGAAGTCTATTTCATTAAAATCCACGGAAGGTGACTGGCCTTGAGCCAGCACACCCACATATTGAGCAGAATGCGAGGCAATCATGCGAAACATGTTATACCACGCAACTTTCGAATACTCATTTATACGTATTATAAATTCAACTATGCTTTTAGCAAACGAACAGAAAAGAGTTTTATATTGAGCGAAGGCGGTGCTTGAACTCAGAAAAGCAATCGCGCCCTTATACGCACGCCAATTATTCATATGAATTGGCGAATCCCTTATATCCAGATAATTATCCGCATCAACGGCGTAATTACGCCGCACACAAATATTCGGGTGAAATTCATAAAAGCGCAGCCATTAGAACACATGCCGGCTTCCCTATTTCTAACCTTTAACCAATCGAATTCGCGTTGGTCCTGCGCGTTTCCACGACGCAGCTTATAATTTACCAACGGAAATTCAGATATCACATCACCATCTATTACGGAAAGCACATCTAAGTGCACTCCCCACGCTATGATGGCTCTATCAATTGACTGTTGCGTTTCTCGCGATGAATTGCTGAGAATGGAACGGTCGTCATACATAAGCATTAAACGCATAATCAAAGCCGCAAAACCCTTGACAGCCACGTCGACTGAGCTGTCTGGGAACGGGCAATGAATAAAAATCTCGCCAGGCATCAATAGAGATAAAATATACACCCAAAGCTGATGCGCGTATTCTGGCTTCCAACTGCGGTTGATGATATCAGTAACACACGAAGTGAAGTGAGATTGGCATTGACGCATTGAAGTGAGATTGGCATTGACCTCATGAACCCTGCCATCGCCGAGAGATTTGACGGCGATTGTGGCATCTGTTAGCAATTCCGGCTTGCACGCAACTCGCAGTGCATCCCGGAAAACGCGATCTGTCATCCTCCCATCGAGCAACTGGCTCGTGGGAAAACCTAACGACTCCGGGTCCGTTAGCCTAGTCGAATCAATGTAAACCCTTGGGGGTTCACGTAGCACATTTAGAGACCTCGCGATCCGTATCTCCAATAATTTCAAACGCTCGGAATAATATTCGCTTAATTTATTCCATTTCAAAAAATGTCTCGAATCTCGAATCATGTAATACTTTCGGTTCGGCTCAACAAACCACACTGTATAGTACATCTCAACCTTCTCGGTTTCTCCAAACACGAACTCGTCCTTGCCGGCCAGTTCCTGCACCAACTCGACCTCGCCTATCGGCGCAATCTCTCTCGCGCCCAACGACATGAAGTTGAGGGACGTGAATGACTAAATAATCTCTTCAATACTGCTCCGATCAATTAAATTCCTCGGAGCGTCAGTTTCAGCGTTTGCTGATTCCGCGTGCGTTACACCTTTCGATGAAACTGGCTCACTCGCTACATTGGATATTTCATCCTTTTTCTCGATTGCGTTTACCGCTTTCGGCACGATATCGACGTTTTCTGCACGCGCGGTGCTATTCCAATTCAGTTGGTTTCCCAACTGTTCCATCTGCGTCTTAGCTTCTTATCACTAACCATTATTCCTATTTGCGCATTCACATCAACGTGATATGTATAAAGCAAATTTAATCAAACGTTTATCTTCATTCGAAGCAAACAGCTCCGAACGTATCCAAGAAAAAATCTTAGAATCCTCGCAAGCAATCTGTATCCGACGACGCACAGGGAAGGAGGATAGGCGTCCCGTCGAAGCCCATAGATCCTCCAAGTGCGCGCGGCGTAAATGCACGCGAAAAGATTCCTTAACCATGCCACTTTGCACTCGAAGTCGTTCCAAAGGAGAACGCTCCGGAATGAGTTGCGAATTATCCAGACCTTTCCTACTACGAGAAAGAAGTCTATTTCATTAAAATCCACGGAAGGTGACTGGCCTTGAGCCAGCACACCCACATATTGAGCAGAATGCGAGGCAATCATGCGAAACATGTTATACCACGCAACTTTCGAATACTCATTTATACGTATTATAAATTCAACTATGCTTTTAGCAAACGAACAGAAAAGAGTTTTATATTGAGCGAAGGCGGTGCTTGAACTCAGAAAAGCAATCGCGCCCTTATACGCACGCCAATTATTCATATGAATTGGCGAATCCCTTATATCCAGATAATTATCCGCATCAACGGCGTAATTACGCCGCACACAAATATTCGGTTGAAATTCATAAAAGCGCAGCCATTAGAACACATGCCGGCTTCCCTATTTCTAACCTTTAACCAATCGAATTCGCGTTGGTCCTGCGCGTTTCCACGACGCAGCTTATAATTTACCAACGGAAATTCAGATATCACATCACCATCTATTACGGAAAGCACATCTAAGTGCACTCCCCACGCTATGATGGCTCTATCAATTGACTGTTGCGTTTCTCGCGATGAATTGCTGAGAATGGAACGGTCGTCATACATAAGCATTAAACGCATAATCAAAGCCGCAAAACCCTTGACAGCCACGTCGACTGAGCTGTCTGGGAACGGGCAATGAATAAAAATCTCGCCAGGCATCAACAGAGATAAAATATACACCCAAAGCTGATGCGCGTATTCTGGCTTCTGCGGTTGATGATATCAGTAACACACGTGACTCGCGTCACGCTTATGCTAGCGTTCTTCAGATTAAAGCCCTTTTCCTCCTAGGACGCTTAGTTACCGAGATAAATGAGTTTTAAGTTTTCTAAGTAAAAAGAATAAATTTTTAGGGACAAAATAATTTTTTTTGGCCTAACATTGAATTTTTTAATTATTTTAATTTTTCTAGTGATAACAAATTAAAGCCCTTTTCCTCCTAGGACGCTTAGTTACCGAGATAAATGAGTTTTAAGTTTTCTAAGTAAAAAGAATAAATTTTTAGGGACAAAATAATTTTTTTTGGCCTAACATTGAATTTTTTAATTATTTTAATTTTTCTAGTGATAACAGATTAAAGCCCTTTTCCTCCTAGGACGCTTAGTTACCGCGATAAATGAGTTTTAAGTTTTCTAAGTAAAAAAATCAATTTTTAGGGACAAAATAATTTTTTTGGCCTAACATTGAATTTTTTAATTATTTTAATTTTTCTAGTGATAACAGATTAAAGCCCTTTTCCTCCTAGTACGCTTAGTTACCGAGATAAATGAGTTTTAAGTTTTCTAAGTAAAAAAAATCAATTTTTAGGGACAAAATAATTTTTTTTGGCCTAACATTGAATTTTTTAATTATTTTAATTTTTCTAGTGATAACAGATTAAAGCCCTTTTCCTCCTAGGACGCTTAGTTACCGAGATAAATGAGTTTTAAGTTTTCTAAGTAAAAAAAATCAATTTTTAGGGACAAAATCATTTTTTTTGGCCTAACATTGAATTTTTTAATTATTTTAATTTTATTAGTGGTAACAGATTAAAGCCCTTTTCCTCCTAGGACGCTTAGTTACCGAGATAAATGAGTTTTAACTTTTCTAAGTAAAAAAAATCAATTTTTAGGGACAAAATAATTTTTTTTTGGCCTAACATTGAATTTTTTAATTATTTTAATTTTTCTAGTGATAACAGATTAAAGCCCTTTTCCTCCTAGGACGCTTAGTTACCGAGATAAATGAGATTTAAGTTTTCTAAGTAAAAAAAAATCAATTTTTAGGGACAAAATTATTTTTTTGGCCTAACATTGAATTTTTTAATTATTTTAATTTTTCTAGTGATAACAGATTAAAGCCCTTTTCCTCCTAGGACGCTTAGTTACCGAGATAAATGAGTTTTAAGTTTTCTAAGTAAAAAAAATCAATTTCGATGATGACATCCATTATTCTTATTTGCGCATTCACATCAACGTGATATGTATAAAGCAAATTTAATCAAACGTTTATCTTCATTCGAAGCAAACAGCTTCCTCGAAAGCAATCTGTATCCGACGACGCACAGGGAAGGAGGATAGGCGTCCCGTCGAAGCCCATATATCCTCCAAGTGCGCGCGGCGCAAATGCACGCGAAAAGATTCCTTAACCATGCCACTTTGCACTCGAAGTCGTTCCAATGGAGAACGCTCCGGAATGAGTTGCGAATTATCCAGACTGGCCTTGAGCCAGCACACCCACAAATTGAGCAGAACGCGAGGCAATCATGCGAAACATGTTATACCACGCAACTTTCGAATACTCATTTATACGTATTATAAATTCAACGATGCTTTTACCAAACGAACAGAAAAGAGTTTTATATTGAGCGAAGGCGGTGCTTGAACTCAGAAAAGCAATCGCGCCCTTATACGCACGCCAATTATTCATATGAATTGGCGAATCCCTTATATCCAGATAATTATCCGCATCAACGGCGTAATTACGCCGCACACAAATATTCGGGTGAAATTCACGAAGACTTTCATCCGGTTTCATAAAAGCGCAGCCATTAGAACACATGCCGGCTTCCCTATTTCTAACCTTTAACCAATCGAATTCGCGTTGGTCCTGCGCGTTTCCACGACGCAGCTTATAATTTACCAACGGAAATTCAGATATCACATCACCATCTATTACGGAAAGCACATCTAAGTGCACTCCCCACGCTATGATGGCTCTATCAATTGACTGTTGCGTTTCTCGCGATGAATTGCTGAGAATGGAACGGTCGTCATACATAAGCATTAAACGCATAATCAAAGCCGCAAAACCCTTGACAGCCACGTCGACTGAGCTGTCTGGGAACGGGCAATGAATAAAAATCCTCCAGGCATCAATAGAGATAAAATATACACCCAAAGCTGATGCGCGTATTCTGGCTTCCAACTGCGGTTGATGATATCAGTAACACACGTGACTCGCGTCACGCTTATGCTAGCGTTCTTCATCAACATCTATGATGACATCGGAACGAATCTGACTCTCGGCATCACAAGCGGCTGGCTAAAATGAATGCGTAAAGTCGCTTCCTTATAAAACCCATCAAATATGCCTTGATGCATGAACGGAGAGTAGGATGGATAATAATTGTCAAAAGCGCTCAGCTCCGCGACCGTCTCCTTGGGACGCCGCTCAAGCTCAGCGATTCGTGACAGATACATACTCCTCCGTTCGCGTTCACGAAACATTTCACTCCTTGAAAAAGAAGTGAGATTGGCATTGACCTCATGAACCCTGCCATCGCCGAGAGATTTGACGGCGATTGTGGCATCTGTTAGCAATTCCGGCTTGCACGCAACTCGCAGTGCATCCCGGAAAACGCGATCTGTCATCCACCCATCGAGCAAGTGGCTCGTGGGAAAACCTAACGACTCCGGGTCCGTTACCCTAGTCGAATCAATGTAAACCCTTGGGGGTTCACGTAGCACATTTAGAGACCTCGCGATCCGTATCTCCAATAATTTCAAACGCTCGGAATAATATTCGCTTAATTTATTCCATTTCAAAAAATGTCTCGAATCTCGAATCATGTAATACTTTCGGTTCGGCTCAACAAACCACACTGTATAGTACATCTCAACCTTCTCGGTTTCTCCAAACACGAACTCGTCCTTGCCGGCCAGTTCCTGCACCAACTCGACCTCGCCTATCGGCGCAATCTCTCTCGCGCCCAACGACATGAAGTTGAGGGACGTGAATGACTAAATAATCTCTTCAATACTGCTCCGATCAATTAAATTCCTCGGAGCGTCAGTTTCAGCGTGTAACGACACGTTTCCGCTGGTTGCTGGGGCAGAACTCAGCGGCGTCCAGGGTCGTCGTCGTTGAAAGTAAAACACGGTATACTTCAAAATACAATACGTGTTTATTCTACTTCACGTCTTAACAAAACTACTACTTAGTCAATTGCTAGTGACCAAGGCTCAAGCGTGTGGGCGTCACGTCCCGTCGGCAGCCGTTGTCGGTTAGCGGATATGAGCGTGTAAACCACTACTCGTACCGCTTGGGAAATACACAGGCGCGTGCACCGCAACCGATGTAGACCCCAATAGGACAGTCGACTATCAACGGACAAATGATCGCTCTCGAGGAGTTGGTATTGAGTGTAACCAGACACTACCACTTCCTTCTACTGCCTGTGTAGGAGCAACAGTTTAGCGTGTATCCACTACTAAACTACCGGTCTTACCTAAAGGCCAGCCGGCAATCAACTGACTCGATGCAGGCAAATTGCTCGCCTTTTATACCCGTCGGCTGGCCACACATACAGGCAGGCTGTGATTGTGGTAGTGTCTGCTTGTAATTCTAAAAATACATTTGCTTACACTACGTAAGCTAAATGGTTGACCATCAACCAACGCATGCTTGGTTGTTGTCGTGGGTGTTGTTGTAAAAATAAAAACAAACAATAAAGCAGCAATACTTGCTTTTGATCGTCCCAACAACAACCCAGCATAAGTAGATCGTTGTTCAACAAAGAAAGGAATGCCTTTTGCTTATAAAATTAAAATAAGAACTTAACAATCAAATAATACAGAATTCATTTTATAAAATCTTAAAGCTAATACTTAGGCTAGAGTAAACTATTTTACGATGTGTAGGTAGAAACGACCATCGGGACTTCCACCGTCACACTGGTGGAGGTGGTCTCCTGAATGGTCGTCTTGGACCACGGTTGACATTTGGGGGAGGGGGAGGTCCACCCATTGGTAAAGGGGGGGGGCCACGCGCACGTGCGCTTGCTGCCTCGTATGCTTCATCATTTAGAAGCTGATCAGCCCAGCCACCACCTTCGCCATGATTCTGCTCTCTTCTGCGATCATTATATTGTCGCATTCTGTCAACATCGCGTTGCCTTGGACGACGTTGCTGTTGTTGTTGTGCGGGTACTCCACGCTGTTGATTTATATTTTGCGCCATTGTAGGTAATTATTTAAATATTTAGTTTGTATCAAAAACGACCATCGGGACTTCCACCGTCACAAGCGTTTGCTGATTCCGCGTGCGTTACACCTTTCGATGAAACTGGGTCACTCGCTACATTGGATATTTCATCCTTTTTCTCGATTGCGTTTACCGCTTTCGGCACGATATCGACGTTTTCTGCACGCGCGGTGCTATTCCAATTCAGTTGGTTTCCCAACTGTTCCATCTGCGTCTTAGCTTCTTATCACTAACCATTATTCCTATTTGCGCATTCACATCAACGTGATATGTATAAAGCAAATTTAATCAAACGTTTATCTTCATTCGAAGCAAACAGCTCCGAACGTATCCAAGAAAAAATCTTAGAATCCTCGCAAGCAATCTGTATCCGACGACGCTCAGGGAAGGAGGATAGGCGTCCCGTCGAAGCCCATAGATCCTCCAAGTGCGCGCGGCGTAAATGCACGCGAAAAGATTCCTTAACCATGCCACTTTGCACTCGAAGTCGTTCCAAAGGAGAACGCTCCGGAATGAGTTGCGAATTATCCAGACCTTTCCTACTACGAGAAAGAAGTCTATTTCATTAAAATCCACGGAAGGTGACTGGCCTTGAGCCAGCACACCCACATATTGAGCAGAATGCGAGGCAATCATGCGAAACATGTTATACCACGCAACTTTCGAATACTCATTTATACGTATTATAAATTCAACTATGCTTTTAGCAAACGAACAGAAAAGAGTTTTATATTGAGCGAAGGCGGTGCTTGAACTCAGAAAAGCAATCGCGCCCTTATACGCACGCCAATTATTCATATGAATTGGCGAATCCCTTATATCCAGATAATTATCCGCATCAACGGCGTAATTACGCCGCACACAAATATTCGGGTGAAATTCATAAAAGCGCAGCCATTAGAACACATGCCGGCTTCCCTATTTCTAACCTTTAACCAATCGAATTCGCGTTGGTCCTGCGCGTTTCCACGACGCAGCTTATAATTTACCAACGGAAATTCAGATATCACATCACCATCTATTACGGAAAGCACATCTAAGTGCACTCCCCACGCTATGATGGCTCTATCAATTGACTGTTGCGTTTCTCGCGATGAATTGCTGAGAATGGAACGGTCGTCATACATAAGCATTAAACGCATAATCAAAGCCGCAAAACCCTTGACAGCCACGTCGACTGAGCTGTCTGGGAACGGGCAATGAATAAAAATCTCGCCAGGCATCAATAGAGATAAAATATACACCCAAAGCTGATGCGCGTATTCTGGCTTCCAACTGCGGTTGATGATATCAGTAACACACGAAGTGAAGTGAGATTGGCATTGACGCATTGAAGTGAGATTGGCATTGACCTCATGAACCCTGCCATCGCCGAGAGATTTGACGGCGATTGTGGCATCTGTTAGCAATTCCGGCTTGCACGCAACTCGCAGTGCATCCCGGAAAACGCGATCTGTCATCCTCCCATCGAGCAACTGGCTCGTGGGAAAACCTAACGACTCCGGGTCCGTTAGCCTAGTCGAATCAATGTAAACCCTTGGGGGTTCACGTAGCACATTTAGAGACCTCGCGATCCGTATCTCCAATAATTTCAAACGCTCGGAATAATATTCGCTTAATTTATTCCATTTAAAAAAATGTCTCGAATCTCGAATCATGTAATACTTTCGGTTCGGCTCAACAAACCACACTGTATAGTACATCTCAACCTTCTCGGTTTCTCCAAACACGAACTCGTCCTTGCCGGCCAGTTCCTGCACCAACTCGACCTCGCCTATCGGCGCAATCTCTCTCGCGCCCAACGACATGAAGTTGAGGGACGTGAATGACTAAATAATCTCTTCAATACTGCTCCGATCAATTAAATTCCTCGGAGCGTCAGTTTCAGCGTTTGCTGATTCCGCGTGCGTTACACCTTTCGATGAAACTGGGTCACTCGCTACATTGGATATTTCATCCTTTTTCTCGATTGCGTTTACCGCTTTCGGCACGATATCGACGTTTTCTGCACGCGCGGTGCTATTCCAATTCAGTTGGTTTCCCAACTGTTCCATCTGCGTCTTAGCTTCTTATCACTAACCATTATTCCTATTTGCGCATTCACATCAACGTGATATGTATAAAGCAAATTTAATCAAACGTTTATCTTCATTCGAAGCAAACAGCTCCGAACGTATCCAAGAAAAAATCTTAGAATCCTCGCAAGCAATCTGTATCCGACGACGCACAGGGAAGGAGGATAGGCGTCCCGTCGAAGCCCATAGATCCTCCAAGTGCGCGCGGCGTAAATGCACGCGAAAAGATTCCTTAACCATGCCACTTTGCACTCGAAGTCGTTCCAAAGGAGAACGCTCCGGAATGAGTTGCGAATTATCCAGACCTTTCCTACTACGAGAAAGAAGTCTATTTCATTAAAATCCACGGAAGGTGACTGGCCTTGAGCCAGCACACCCACATATTGAGCAGAATGCGAGGCAATCATGCGAAACATGTTATACCACGCAACTTTCGAATACTCATTTATACGTATTATAAATTCAACTATGCTTTTAGCAAACGAACAGAAAAGAGTTTTATATTGAGCGAAGGCGGTGCTTGAACTCAGAAAAGCAATCGCGCCCTTATACGCACGCCAATTATTCATATGAATTGGCGAATCCCTTATATCCAGATAATTATCCGCATCAACGGCGTAATTACGCCGCACACAAATATTCGGTTGAAATTCATAAAAGCGCAGCCATTAGAACACATGCCGGCTTCCCTATTTCTAACCTTTAACCAATCGAATTCGCGTTGGTCCTGCGCGTTTCCACGACGCAGCTTATAATTTACCAACGGAAATTCAGATATCACATCACCATCTATTACGGAAAGCACATCTAAGTGCACTCCCCACGCTATGATGGCTCTATCAATTGACTGTTGCGTTTCTCGCGATGAATTGCTGAGAATGGAACGGTCGTCATACATAAGCATTAAACGCATAATCAAAGCCGCAAAACCCTTGACAGCCACGTCGACTGAGCTGTCTGGGAACGGGCAATGAATAAAAATCTCGCCAGGCATCAACAGAGATAAAATATACACCCAAAGCTGATGCGCGTATTCTGGCTTCTGCGGTTGATGATATCAGTAACACACGTGACTCGCGTCACGCTTATGCTAGCGTTCTTCAGATTAAAGCCCTTTTCCTCCTAGGACGCTTAGTTACCGAGATAAATGAGTTTTAAGTTTTCTAAGTAAAAAGAATAAATTTTTAGGGACAAAATAATTTTTTTTGGCCTAACATTGAATTTTTTAATTATTTTAATTTTTCTAGTGATAACAAATTAAAGCCCTTTTCCTCCTAGGACGCTTAGTTACCGAGATAAATGAGTTTTAAGTTTTCTAAGTAAAAAGAATAAATTTTTAGGGACAAAATAATTTTTTTTGGCCTAACATTGAATTTTTTAATTATTTTAATTTTTCTAGTGATAACAGATTAAAGCCCTTTTCCTCCTAGGACGCTTAGTTACCGCGATAAATGAGTTTTAAGTTTTCTAAGTAAAAAAATCAATTTTTAGGGACAAAATAATTTTTTTGGCCTAACATTGAATTTTTTAATTATTTTAATTTTTCTAGTGATAACAGATTAAAGCCCTTTTCCTCCTAGTACGCTTAGTTACCGAGATAAATGAGTTTTAAGTTTTCTAAGTAAAAAAAATCAATTTTTAGGGACAAAATAATTTTTTTTGGCCTAACATTGAATTTTTTAATTATTTTAATTTTTCTAGTGATAACAGATTAAAGCCCTTTTCCTCCTAGGACGCTTAGTTACCGAGATAAATGAGTTTTAAGTTTTCTAAGTAAAAAAAATCAATTTTTAGGGACAAAATCATTTTTTTTGGCCTAACATTGAATTTTTTAATTATTTTAATTTTATTAGTGGTAACAGATTAAAGCCCTTTTCCTCCTAGGACGCTTAGTTACCGAGATAAATGAGTTTTAACTTTTCTAAGTAAAAAAAATCAATTTTTAGGGACAAAATAATTTTTTTTTGGCCTAACATTGAATTTTTTAATTATTTTAATTTTTCTAGTGATAACAGATTAAAGCCCTTTTCCTCCTAGGACGCTTAGTTACCGAGATAAATGAGATTTAAGTTTTCTAAGTAAAAAAAAATCAATTTTTAGGGACAAAATTATTTTTTTGGCCTAACATTGAATTTTTTAATTATTTTAATTTTTCTAGTGATAACAGATTAAAGCCCTTTTCCTCCTAGGACGCTTAGTTACCGAGATAAATGAGTTTTAAGTTTTCTAAGTAAAAAAAATCAATTTCGATGATGACATCCATTATTCTTATTTGCGCATTCACATCAACGTGATATGTATAAAGCAAATTTAATCAAACGTTTATCTTCATTCGAAGCAAACAGCTTCCTCGAAAGCAATCTGTATCCGACGACGCACAGGGAAGGAGGATAGGCGTCCCGTCGAAGCCCATATATCCTCCAAGTGCGCGCGGCGCAAATGCACGCGAAAAGATTCCTTAACCATGCCACTTTGCACTCGAAGTCGTTCCAATGGAGAACGCTCCGGAATGAGTTGCGAATTATCCAGACTGGCCTTGAGCCAGCACACCCACAAATTGAGCAGAACGCGAGGCAATCATGCGAAACATGTTATACCACGCAACTTTCGAATACTCATTTATACGTATTATAAATTCAACGATGCTTTTAGCAAACGAACAGAAAAGAGTTTTATATTGAGCGAAGGCGGTGCTTGAACTCAGAAAAGCAATCAAGCGCATGATCAACGCCGCAAATCCTTTTACGGCAACATCAACCGAACTATCAGGAAACGGACAGTGAATGAAGATTTCACCCGGCATTAATAAAGACAATACGTACACCCACAACTGGTGAGCGTACTCAGGCTTCCAGCTACGATTAATAATGTCAGTCATATGAATTGGCGAATCCCTTATATCCAGATAATTATCCGCATCAACGGCGTAATTACGCCGCACACAAATATTCGGGTGAAATTCACGAAGACTTTCATCCGGTTTCATAAAAGCGCAGCCATTAGAACACATGCCGGCTTCCCTATTTCTAACCTTTAACCAATCGAATTCGCGTTGGTCCTGCGCATTTCCACGACGCAGCTTATAATTTACCAACGGAAATTCAGATATCACATCACCATCTATTACGGAAAGCACATCTAAGTGCACTCCCCACGCTATGATGGCTCTATCAATTGACTGTTGCGTTTCTCGCGATGAATTGCTGAGAATGGAACGGTCGTCATACATAAGCCACGTCGACTGAGCTGTCTGGGAACGGGCAATGAATAAAAATCCTCCAGGCATCAATAGAGATAAAATATACACCCAAAGCTGATGCGCGTATTCTGGCTTCCAACTGCGGTTGATGATATCAGTAACACACGTGACTCGCGTCACGCTTATGCTAGCGTTCTTCATCAACATCGATGATGACATCGGAACGAATCTGACTCTCGGCATCACAAGCGGCTGGCTAAAATGAATGCGTAAAGTCGCTTCCTTATAAAACCCATCAAATATGCCTTGATGCATGAACGGAGAGTAGGATGGATAATAATTGTCAAAAGCGCTCAGCTCCGCGACCGTCTCCTTGGGACGCCGCTCAAGCTCAGCGATTCGTGACAGATACATACTCCTCCGTTCGCGTTCACGAAACATTTCACTCCTTGAAAAAGAAGTGAGATTGGCATTGACCTCATGAACCCTGCCATCGCCGAGAGATTTGACGGCGATTGTGGCATCTGTTAGCAATTCCGGCTTGCACGCAACTCGCAGTGCATCCCGGAAAACGCGATCTGTCATCCACCCATCGAGCAAGTGGCTCGTGGGAAAACCTAACGACTCCGGGTCCGTTACCCTAGTCGAATCAATGTAAACCCTTGGGGGTTCACGTAGCACATTTAGAGACCTCGCGATCCGTATCTCCAATAATTTCAAACGCTCGGAATAATATTCGCTTAATTTATTCCATTTCAAAAAATGTCTCGAATCTCGAATCATGTAATACTTTCGGTTCGGCTCATCAAACCACACTGTATAGTACATCTCAACCTTCTCGGTTTCTCCAAACACGAACTCGTCCTTGCCGGCCAGTTCCTGCACCAACTCGACCTCGCCTATCGGCGCAATCTCTCTCGCGCCCAACGACATGAAGTTGAGGGACGTGAATGACTAAATAATCTCTTCAATACTGCTCCGATCAATTAAATTCCTCGGAGCGTCAGTTTCAGCGTTTGCTGATTCCGCGTGCGTTACACCTTTCGATGAAACTGGGTCACTCGCTACATTGGATATTTCATCCTTTTTCTCGATTGCGTTTACCGCTTTCGGCACGATATCGACGTTTTCTGCACGCGCGGTGCTATTCCAATTCAGTTGGTTTCCCAACTGTTCCATCTGCGTCTTAGCTTCTTATCACTAACCATTATTCCTATTTGCGCATTCACATCAACGTGATATGTATAAAGCAAATTTAATCAAACGTTTATCTTCATTCGAAGCAAACAGCTCCGAACGTATCCAAGAAAAAATCTTAGAATCCTCGCAAGCAATCTGTATCCGACGACGCACAGGGAAGGAGGATAGGCGTCCCGTCGAAGCCCATAGATCCTCCAAGTGCGCGCGGCGCAAATGCACGCGAAAAGATTCCTTAACCATGCCACTTTGCACTCGAAGTCGTTCCAAAGGAGAACGCTCCGGAATGAGTTGCGAATTATCCAGACCTTTCCTACTACGAGAAAGAAGTCTATTTCATTAAAATCCACGGAAGGTGACTGGCCTTGAGCCAGCACACCCACATATTGAGCAGAATGCGAGGCAATCATGCGAAACATGTTATACCACGCAACTTTCGAATACTCATTTATACGTATTAAAAATTCAACTATGCTTTTAGCAAACGAACAGAAAAGAGTTTTATATTGAGCGAAGGCGGTGCTTGAACTCAGAAAAGCAATCGCGCCCTTATACGCACGCCAATTATTCATATGAATTGGCGAATCCCTTATATCCAGATAATTATCCGCATCAACGGCGTAATTACGCCGCACACAAATATTCGGGTGAAATTCATAAAAGCGCAGCCATTAGAACACATGCCGGCTTCCCTATTTCTAACCTTTAACCAATCGAATTCGCGTTGGTCCTGCGCGTTTCCACGACGCAGCTTATAATTTACCAACGGAAATTCAGATATCACATCACCATCTATTACGGAAAGCACATCTAAGTGCACTCCCCACGCTATGATGGCTCTATCAATTGACTGTTGCGTTTCTCGCGATGAATTGCTGAGAATGGAACGGTCGTCATACATAAGCATTAAACGCATAATCAAAGCCGCAAAACCCTTGACAGCCACGTCGACTGAGCTGTCTGGGAACGGGCAATGAATAAAAATCTCGCCAGGCATCAATAGAGATAAAATATACACCCAAAGCTGATGCGCGTATTCTGGCTTCCAACTGCGGTTGATGATATCAGTAACACACGTGACTCGCGTCACGCTTATGCTAGCGGTCTTCATCAACATCGATGATGACATCGGAACGAATCTGACTCTCGGCAGCACAAGCGGCTGGCTAAAATGAATGCGTAAAGTCGCTTCCTTATAAAACCCATCAAATATGCCTTGATGCATGAACGGAGAGAAGGATGGATAATAATTGTCAAAAGCGCTCAGCTCCGCGACCGTCTCCTTGGGACGCCGCTCAAGCTCAGCGATTCGTGACAGATACATATTCCTCCGTTCGCGTTCACGAAACATTTCACTCCTTGAAAAAGAAGTGAGATTGGCATTGACCTCATGAACCCTGCCATCGCCGAGAGATTTGACGGCGATTGTGGCATCTGTTAGCAATTCCGGCTTGCACGCAACTCGCAGTGCATCCCGGAAAACGCGATCTGTCATCCTCCCATCGAGCAACTGGCTCGTGGGAAAACCTAACGACTCCGGGTCCGCTAGCCTAGTCGAATCAATGTAAACCCTTGGGGGTTCACGTAGCACATTTAGAGACCTCGCGATCCGTATCTCCAATAATTTCAAACGCTCGGAATAATATTCGCTTAATTTATTCCATTTCAAAAAATGTCTCGAATCTCGAATCATGTAATACTTTCGGTTCGGCTCAACAAACCACACTGTATAGTACATCTCAACCTTCTCGGTTTCTCCAAACACGAACTCGTCCTTGCCGGCCAGTTCCTGCACCAACTCGACCTCGCCTATCGGCGCAATCTCTCTCGCGCCCAACGACATGAAGTTGAGGGACGTGAATGACTAAATAATCTCTTCAATACTGCTCCGATCAATTAAATTCCTCGGAGCGTCAGTTTCAGCTTTTGCTGATTCCGCGTGCGTTACACCTTTCGATGAAACTGCGTCACTCGCTACATTGGATATTTCATCCTTCTTCTCGATTGCGTTTACCGCTTTCGGCACGATATCGACGTTTTCTGCACGCGCGGTGCTATTCCAATTCAGTTGGTTTCCCAACTGTTCCACCTGCGTCTTAGCTTCTTATCACTAACCATTATTCCTATTTGCGCTTTCACATCAACGTGATATGTATAAAGCAAATTTAATCAAACGTTTATCTTCATTCGAAGCAAACAGCTCCGAACGTATCCAAGAAAAAATCTTAGAATCCTCGCAAGCAATCTGTATCCGACGACGCACAGGGAAGGAGGATAGGCGTCCCGTCGAAGCCCATAGATCCTCCAAGTGCGCGCGGCGCAAATGCACGCGAAAAGATTCCTTAACCATGCCACTTTGCACTCGAAGTCGTTCCAAAGGAGAACGCTCCGGAATGAGTTGCGAATTATCCAGACCCTTTCCTACTACGAGAAAGAAGTCTATTTCATTAAAATCCACGGAAGGTGACTGGCCTTGAGCCAGCACACCCACAAATTGAGCAGAACGCGAGGCAATCATGCGAAACAATTTATACCACGCAACTTTCGAATACTCATTTATACGTATTATAAATTCAACGATGCTTTTAGCAAACGAACAGAAAAGAGTTTTATATTGAGCGAAGGCGGTGCTTGAACTCAGAAAAGCAATCGCGCCCTTATACGCACGCCAATTATTCATATGAATTGGCGAATCCCTTATATCCAGATAATTATCCGCATCAACGGCGTAATTACGCCGCACACAAATATTCGGGTGAAATTCACGAAGACTTTCATCCGGTTTCATAAAAGCGCAGCCATTAGAACACATGCCGGCTTCCCTATTTCTAACCTTTAACCAATCGAATTCGCGTTGGTCCTGCGCGTTTCCACGACGCAGCTTATAATTTACCAACGGAAATTCAGATATCACATCACCATCTATTACGGAAAGCACATCTAAGTGCACTCCCCACGCTATGATGGCTCTATCAATTGACTGTTGCGTTTATCGCGATGAATTGCTGAGAATGGAACGGTCGTCATACATAAGCATTAAACGCATAATCAAAGCCGCAAAACCCTTGACAGCCACGTCGACTGAGCTGTCTGGGAACGGGCAATGAATAAAAATCTCGCCAGGCATCAACAGAGATAAAATATACACCCAAAGCTGATGCGCGTATTCTGGCTTCTGCGGTTGATGATATCAGTAACACACGTGACTCGCGTCACGCTTATGCTAGCGTTCTTCAGATTAAAGCCCTTTTCCTCCTAGGACGCTTAGTTACCGAGATAAATGAGTTTTAAGTTTTCTAAGTAAAAAGAATAAATTTTTAGGGACAAAATAATTTTTTTTGGCCTAACATTGAATTTTTTAATTATTTTAATTTTTCTAGTGATAACAGATTAAAGCCCTTTTCCTCCTAGGACGCTTAGTTACCGAGATAAATGAGTTTTAAGTTTTCTAAGTAAAAAGAATAAATTTTTAGGGACAAAATAATATTTTTTGGCCTAACATTGAATTTTTTAATTATTTTAATTTTTCTAGTGATAACAGATTAAAGCCCTTTTCCTCCTAGGACGCTTAGTTACCGCGATAAATGAGTTTTAAGTTTTCTAAGTAAAAAAATCAATTTTTAGGGACAAAATAATTTTTTTGGCCTAACATTGAATTTTTTAATTATTTTAATTTTTCTAGTGATAACAGATTAAAGCCCTTTTCCTCCTAGGACGCTTAGTTATCGATATAAATGAGTTTTAAGTCTTCTAAGTAAAAAAAAATCAATTTTTAAGGACAAAATAATTTTTTTGGCCTAACATTGAATTTTTTAATTATTTTAATTTTTCTAGTGATAACAGATTAAAGCCCTTTTCCTCCTAGTACGCTTAGTTACCGAGATAAATGAGTTTTAAGTTTTCTAAGTAAAAAAAATCAATTTTTAGGGACAAAATAATTTTTTTTGGCCTAACATTGAATTTTTTAATTATTTTAATTTTTCTAGTGATAACAGATTAAAGCCCTTTTCCTCCTAGGACGCTTAGTTACCGAGATAAATGAGTTTTAAGTTTTCTAAGTAAAAAGAATAAATTTTTAGGGACAAAATAATTTTTTTTGGCCTAACATTGAATTTTTTAATTATTTTAATTTTTCTAGTGATAACAGATTAAAGCCCTTTTCCTCCTAGGACGCTTAGTTACCGCGATAAATGAGTTTTAAGTTTTCTAAGTAAAAAAATCAATTTTTAGGGACAAAATAATTTTTTTGGCCTAACATTGAATTTTTTAATTATTTTAATTTTTCTAGTGATAACAGATTAAAGCCCTTTTCCTCCTAGGACGCTTAGTTATCGATATAAATGAGTTTTAAGTCTTCTAAGTAAAAAAAAATCAATTTTTAAGGACAAAATAATTTTTTTGGCCTAACATTGAATTTTTTAATTATTTTAATTTTTCTAGTGATAACAGATTAAAGCCCTTTTCCTCCTAGTACGCTTAGTTACCGAGATAAATGAGTTTTAAGTTTTCTAAGTAAAAAAAATCAATTTTTAGGGACAAAATCATTTTTTTTGGCCTAACATTGAATTTTTTAATTATTTTAATTTTATTAGTGGTAACAGATTAAAGCCCTTTTCCTCCTAGGACGCTTAGTTACCGAGATAAATGAGTTTTAACTTTTCTAAGTAAAAAAAATCAATTTTTAGGGACAAAATAATTTTTTTTTTTGGCCTAACATTGAATTTTTTAATTATTTTAATTTTTCTAGTGATAACAGATTAAAGCCCTTTTCCTCCTAGGACGCTTAGTTACCGAGATAAATGAGTTTTAAGTTTTCTAAGTAAAAAAAATCAATTTCGATGATGACATCCATTATTCTTATTTGCGCATTCACATCAACGTGATATGTATAAAGCAAATTTAATCAAACGTTTATCTTCATTCGAAGCAAACAGCTTCCTCGAAAGCAATCTGTATCCGACGACGCACAGGGAAGGAGGATAGGCGTCCCGTCGAAGCCCATATATCCTCCAAGTGCGCGCGGCGCAAATGCACGCGAAAAGATTCCTTAACCATGCCACTTTGCACTCGAAGTCGTTCCAATGGAGAACGCTCCGGAATGAGTTGCGAATTATCCAGACTGGCCTTGAGCCAGCACACCCACAAATTGAGCAGAACGCGAGGCAATCATGCGAAACATGTTATACCACGCAACTTTCGAATACTCATTTATACGTATTATAAATTCAACGATGCTTTTAGCAAACGAACAGAAAAGAGTTTTATATTGAGCGAAGGCGGTGCTTGAACTCAGAAAAGCAATCAAGCGCATGATCAACGCCGCAAATCCTTTTACGGCAACATCAACCGAACTATCAGGAAACGGACAGTGAATGAAGATTTCACCCGGCATTAATAAAGACAATACGTACACCCACAACTGGTGAGCGTACTCAGGCTTCCAGCTACGATTAATAATGTCAGTCATATGAATTGGCGAATCCCTTATATCCAGATAATTATCCGCATCAACGGCGTAATTACGCCGCACACAAATATTCGGGTGAAATTCACGAAGACTTTCATCCGGTTTCATAAAAGCGCAGCCATTAGAACACATGCCGGCTTCCCTATTTCTAACCTTTAACCAATCGAATTCGCGTTGGTCCTGCGCGTTTCCACGACGCAGCTTATAATTTACCAACGGAAATTCAGATATCACATCACCATCTATTACGGAAAGCACATCTAAGTGCACTCCCCACGCTATGATGGCTCTATCAATTGACTGTTGCGTTTCTCGCGATGAATTGCTGAGAATGGAACGGTCGTCATACATAAGCATTAAACGCATAATCAAAGCCGCAAAACCCTTGACAGCCACGTCGACTGAGCTGTCTGGGAACGGGCAATGAATAAAAATCCTCCAGGCATCAATAGAGATAAAATATACACCCAAAGCTGATGCGCGTATTCTGGCTTCCAACTGCGGTTGATGATATCAGTAACACACGTGACTCGCGTCACGCTTATGCTAGCGTTCTTCATCAACATCGATGATGACATCGGAACGAATCTGACTCTCGGCATCACAAGCGGCTGGCTAAAATGAATGCGTAAAGTCGCTTCCTTATAAAACCCATCAAATATGCCTTGATGCATGAACGCAGAGTAGGATGGATAATAATTGTCAAAAGCGCTCAGCTCCGCGACCGTCTCCTTGGGACGCCGCTCAAGCTCAGCGATTCGTGACAGATACATACTCCTCCGTTCGCGTTCACGAAACATTTCACTCCTTGAAAAAGAAGTGAGATTGGCATTGACCTCATGAACCCTGCCATCGCCGAGAGATTTGACGGCGATTGTGGCATCTGTTAGCAATTCCGGCTTGCACGCAACTCGCAGTGCATCCCGGAAAACGCGATCTGTCATCCTCCCATCGAGCAACTGGCTCGTGGGAAAACCTAACGACTCCGGGTCCGTTACCCTAGTCGAATCAATGTAAACCCTTGGGGGTTCACGTAGCACATTTAGAGACCTCGCGATCCGTATCTCCAATAATTTCAAACGCTCGGAATAATATTCGCTTAATTTATTCCATTTCAAAAAATGTCTCGAATCTCGAATCATGTAATACTTTCGGTTCGGCTCATCAAACCACACTGTATAGTACATCTCAACCTTCTCGGTTTCTCCAAACACGAACTCGTCCTTGCCGGCCAGTTCCTGCACCAACTCGACCTCGCCTATTGGCGCAATCTCTCTCGCGCCCAACGACATGAAGTTGAGGGACGTGAATGACTAAATAATCTCTTCAATACTGCTCCGATCAATTCAATTCCTCGGAGCGTCAGTTTCAGCGTTTGCTGATTCCGCGTGCGTTACACCTTTCGATGAAACTGGGTCACTCGCTACATTGGATATTTCATCCTTTTTCTCGATTGCGTTTACCGCTTTCGGCACGATATCGACGTTTTCTGCACGCGCGGTGCTATTCCAATTCAGTTGGTTTCCCAACTGTTCCATCTGCGTCTTAGCTTCTTATCACTAACCATTATTCCTATTTGCGCATTCACATCAACGTGATATGTATAAAGCAAATTTAATCAAACGTTTATCTTCATTCGAAGCAAACAGCTCCGAACGTATCCAAGAAAAAATCTTAGAATCCTCGCAAGCAATCTGTATCCGACGACGCACAGGGAAGGAGGATAGGCGTCCCGTCGAAGCCCATAGATCCTCCAAGTGCGCGCGGCGCAAATGCACGCGAAAAGATTCCTTAACCATGCCACTTTGCACTCGAAGTCGTTCCAAAGGAGAACGCTCCGGAATGAGTTGCGAATTATCCAGACCTTTCCTACTACGAGAAAGAAGTCTATTTCATTAAAATCTACGGAAGGTGACTGGCCTTGAGCCAGCACACCCACATATTGAGCAGAATGCGAGGCAATCATGCGAAACATGTTATACCACGCAACTTTCGAATACTCATTTATACGTATTATAAATTCAACTATGCTTTTAGCAAACGAACAGAAAAGAGTTTTATATTGAGCGAAGGCGGTTATAATACTATTGTTTTTTGGTGAATTTTTAATTATAATACTATTGCATTAGTATAATCCTGCGACTAATGCAATAGAAAGCCTTGGTTTGTTGAGCGAGGCTTTAAAACTCGGCAGACGAGCAATTAATGCCCTTTTATGAGTTCAGTAATGAAACAAAAAATAAGTTCCAGTGTCAAAACTGAGACTGCCCGTTTATTTCAAATTTTCCAACTTATATACTAATTTACAAATTATCTAAAAATTATCTAGCACATCTTGCATTTCATTCATACAACCAAAATACCCAATGTAACATGTTATTCAAACTTTGGTTCATGTTACAAATGCATTTACTGATCGATTGACTAATCAGCACAGTCATTAACTTTAAACAAAAAAATAGAAAGAAATAAAAGAAATTTGATTTGTCATTGTCACCTCTTAAGTACGATCAAGTACTTTAAGCAATGAACCATATGTGGAGCAAATGAAAATACTCATGTTTCACTTCGCTGTAGGTATTTGGGTATACGTATGAAATGTTAATATGTGTCATAATGTTTGTATGTGTCATTGGTATAAAAAAAACAATATTGGAAGAATTTGTTTTCTTGGTTATTTACAATTCAAATTTACAATTCATATTTCTTACAAAAATATCGTGTGACGATTTTGTGGAAATGGAAAAAAAAAAGAAAAAGATGAGTGTACACAACACCCTTACCCTTAAGATAAAATTTATGAGATAAATTTAAATCTGAATACAAATTAATAATTTTGATTTTTTTTTTTTTTTTTTTTGTGTATGGTTAATGCATTTTTTTTTTTGTTTAGTATTATAAATAAAAAAATGTATATCTACTTTATTTTATGATTTTTTTTTGTACAATTTTAATGAGTTATTATGGAATATTCTTTCTTTATTATTTATTTCTAATATTGAATTACAATTTTGTCTTTCTAGTATTCTATATGGACCAATGTATGGACTCTGATTTTTCTTTCTGCTTTCTAGTTTTACTAGTACTAAGTCTCCTACATCAAATGAACTTTTTATAATTTTCTTGTCATATTCTAATTTTGATTTTTCTTTTGCTATATTTATTAAATTTTTAGCGTTATCTAATGCTCTCTTAATCCTAGTCCTAAGTTCGTTAGCATAATTTTCTAAATCATAAACTTTAGTGTTAGTGCATAATGCGTCTGTGGGCAGAGATGGTAATTTACCAAAAATCAGCTGGTATGGAGAATAATTGCTATTTACGTGAGGTGTGGTATTATACGCAAATGTATAATAAGGTATCCACTTGTCCCATTCTAAATCCTCAACAAAGTTTAACATATATTCATTTAATACTCTGTGATTTCTTTCTAGCGTTCCTATAGATTGATGGTGATATGGTGCTGTAAATTTTTGATCTATATTTAGTAGTTTGCATACTTCATTCATTAATTCGTTTTTGAATTCAGTGCCTCTATCTGATTTTAATACTTTAAAGCAACCATATTTTAAAATAAACTGTTCTACTAAAGTTTTAGCTATATTTTTCGCTTCTTTTGTTTCCATAGGGTATGCTACAACATACTTTGTTAATTCGCATTGCATTGTTAGTATATATCTATAATTATTAGAAATTCTTAATGGTCCTTCTGTATCTATTTCTATTATTTCAAAACTAGTACTTGGGGTTTTGGTGATATTCATTTCCTCCCTAATATGTTTTGTTTGCTTATTTCTTAAACATTTATCGCAATTTACAACGTAATCTCTAACCATTTTTCTCATATTTTTCCAAACATATCTTTGTTTGAGTCTTAGTACAGTTTTTCGAATGCCTAAGTGTCCTGATAATGGTGAGTTGTGGAATTCTTCAATTAATTTGTTTTGTAATTTCTTATTTTTAATGTACTGCAAAGGTTTATACAAGATGATATTCAAGTTAATGTTTTTATATTTTTTAGATTTCATCAATCTTTGGTATACCTCATCATAAATTCTTTTCATATATTCTACTGATATCAGTTTAAAAATTTCATCGTCGCTAGCTAATGCGAGATCTTTAATATTCTGCTTATGCATATAGATTATTAGCTTCTCTAGAAACAAAACGTATTTTGCAAGATCATCACTAATATTCATATGATAGCTATTATTTATACAGTCAATGGTACCATATAATTTATCATCATTATTAATTTTAAATTTCAATTTGTGCACATTTTTAATATCTTGTATTGAAGTACATTCCCATATGTTTGTATATTTTTGTTGCTGGGATATGTTTTTCTCATCTGAGTTGTTTTCAGTTGTTTTACCCTTTGCGTTCATTCCACGTGTAATTGCTAAAATTTTTGTTGGTTTGGAACAATCGTCTTCTATTGGAATCATGTTTTTTAGCATATCAGAATCTATCTTAATTCTAGATAAAGCATCAGCATTTGTATTAATTTTTCCTTTTTTGTATACAATTTCAAAGTCATAATCTGATAAATCAATCCGTACTCTAGTTAATTTAGAAGAAGGGTTTTTATGAGTAAAAAGTGAAATAAGAGGTCTGTGGTCAGTTACTACTATAAATCTTCTACCATATAAATATGGTTTAAAGTATTCAATGCCCCAATGTATAGCAAGTAATTCTTTTTCTATCACGGGTTTGTTAATTTCGTGTTTATTCAAAGTTCTGCTAGCATAGGTTATTGGCAAATCTGTTCCTATTTCTCCTTGTGATAAGATTGCACCTAAAGCATAATTTGAAGCATCTGTTGTTAGAATAAAAGGTTTTTCAAAATCCGGATATTGTAATATTGGTGAACTAATTAATTTTTGTTTTAATATGTTAAAAGTTTGTTGACATTCGTCTGTCCATTCAAATATTTTCCCTTTCTTTGTTTGATCATTCAGACATTTTGTTAATGTAGCGAAATCTTTTATAAAACGTCTATAGTAATTACAGAAAGCTACGAATCGTTTTACGTCGTTAGCATCTTTGGGTATTGGATAATTTTGTATTGCCTTGTGTTTTGCTGGGTCTGTTTTGATACCTTCCTTTGTTATTAGATGACCTAAATAAACAACTTCTGACTTTAAAAATACACATTTTTTCGCGTTTAATTTTAGATTGTATTTTGATAAACGTTCAAAGACCTGTCTCAGATTGTCGTTGTGATGTTTCAAACTACATCCAAAAATTATGATGTCGTCTACATATAAAAATGCTTTACTATCGAGACCTGAAAGTGCTATTGTTAGCATACGTTGGAAACTATTTGATGAAATTTTAAGACCAAAAGGTAGTCGTTTAAACTGATAGTGACCGTTTGATGTAGAAAATGCAGTTGGTTTTCTTGATTCTTTATCTAAGTTAATCTGATGAAACGAGCTTGTCATATCCAGAGTTGAAAAATATTTTGCTCTTCCCAATTTATCTAATACATCTTCAATTCTTGTAAGTGGAAATTTATCATTAACTATTTTCTTATTTAATTGTCTAAAATCTACTACAAGTCGCCATTTCTCTTTGTCTCCATTGCTTTTCTTTGGTACAACAAGCAAAGGTGAGTTATATGGACTGGTTGAATGTTCAATAATATCGTCATCAAGTAATTTTTGAACTTGTTGATCGATTTCTTCTATTTGAGTTTGTGGAAGTCTATAGTTTTTGATGTAAACTGGTGTTTTATCGGTTAAATTAAGATGTTGGGTATAAAAGTTATTTGCTGTTAAATCGTCGCCTTCTAAGTGGAATATGTCTTGATAATCTTTAAAAATGTTTATCAAATCATCCGTTGCTTTACTGTCATTATTGTCAATTTTTAACGTTTGTAATAGTTTGCTAAATCTGTCTTTATTGTTTTGTTTGTTATGATGTTGGGATTTAGTGAGAAAAACGTATTTATTTAATGGTTCTATATCAAAATTAATATTTTTTAATATTACATCTTCGTCTGTTGTATTTAGAAATTTAACATGACTAATGCCCGTTCCTGGAACTATTGTATTCCCTACAAAAATTCCTGGCTCTAATTCTTTACTTAAAATAATACTATCTTCCGTTAGATTTAATTGTATTGGATATATTAATTCAGATCGTTTTTCTATTTTAATGTAGTAATCTCTATTCATTGTAGATTTCATGGGAATTGTAACTTCTGTTTCTTGTAAAGTTAATGAAATCGTGAATGTTTCATAATCAATTTTGCATAAAAATTTTGTGAAAAAGTCTCTTCCTAAGATTCCGTCCGTTGGTATTGGAAAATGATCGTCGACTATATGGAAATTGTGTTGTGATTGGTTATCATATAATTTAAAATTTAATTCTGTGATTCCAATGGATTTTATCTTTTCGTTTGTTATACCAGAAAATGAACATGATTGTGCTTTATCAATAAAAAGGTCTTCATTTAATTTTCCTAATTTACATAATGAAATATCAGCCCCTGTATCTATTAAAAATGTTAAGCTAGTTTTTGTTCCTATGTATAATTCTATATAATTGGTAGTGTTTTTAGAAATAGAAAAAATTTTATTTAATTCTGCTCCGGAGGATGAATGATTAAATTTTGATTGTTCATCTCCGGGTCTTCGGAGTTTTCCTGAACTACATGTACTCTGTTTCTATTATAATTAATATTGTTGTTATGATAGTCGTTATTACCATTGTTACTTCGGTTTCGTCTACCGTTATTATTGTTGTTTTGTCTATTGTTGTAACGGTTATTATTATGGTAGTTATCATTCCGGGTGTTATAATTTCTATTATTATTATTATTTCTATGATTATTATTATTATATGTATTGTTTCTGTTATTGTTATTATTTCTATAGTTATTATTTATTTTTCTTGGTTTCATCAATGCAATATTTTCTTGTATAAGACAGGAGGGCCAGTCACAGAGAATTTGGATTTATTAAATGTTCTCGGACGACTGTCATACACACACTTATAAATTCACAAATTTCTACGCTGTGTACCTCGGGCTTTAACTTGATAAATTTACACAAATCAACTTATTATTTATTTTTCTTTTTTTTTTTTTTTTTTTAAAATCGAAGAATTAAATGTTAGTAAATGTGCTGGTTTGGTTAATTGACAACCACTTATGGGTTGCGGTGCATATGGGGGGTTAGTAATGGATTATATATGTTAGTAATAATAAGTAATAAAATTGAAAAGTGTTATAAAGTTTATTCCGACATATTGATATCGTAAGGCACTGTGTATGGACAGCTACAATCTATGATGGAAATGACTTGTAGCTTATTCGGGCATACCCATTAAATCAACATCAGGGACCTCAGGTTGAGCAGCTGGTGCTGGATTAACGTCTGGTAGAATAGGGTTGCCAGGATTCTCATTATGGTGTCGACGAGAGAGAGTCAATCCGGTGGATACCTTGTAGCTACCCATTTGGCCAACCTCAAGTAAAGGTGTTGCTCTGTTCCAGTTTTCATCAATAGTTATTCCTAAAGTAGTAAGATGTTGCTTGATGGTATCATTAAGGGCAGATGTTTCCATTGCTGTTGCAGATACTGCCGCATCATCGCCTGTCGGCACTGGCAATACGGATTGGGATGTCACATTGTTCAGCTCTCCCATAATTTCAATGAAACTCTTATCTCGGTTGGTGCGACGAGCAATTATAAATCCATCAAAGTCTGCCATTTGAATCTCAATGGGTTCATTCGCGGCTCCGATTTGATTGGCATCCCGATTTTCTTGATTTTGAGCCAAATTCACTAGTACGTAAGAATTCTCTCGAGTTTCTGCGATTGATAGTCCATATGCTGCGAGTATTGCGTGAGCTGCCATATCTTGTGTGGCTCGACGGGCTTGATCAGCTATGAGGTTTCGAGCTAAGGAGCGGAGATACTCTACGGTTTTGGTGAGGGATTTCTCAGCTGGAGATATGTACCTGGCTTGTCTATTGCGGCGAGCATTCTCAGATGAATATAGAATCTCAGTGGCCAGGAATGCTATGTCTGCATACATGGAGACTGGTATAGGTGTACTGACCAGTGTTGCATAGGGATTGTGAATTAACTGAGCAGCCAATTTGATGACATTGTTCACTTGACGGACTCCAAAAAGTTGACAAAGTACTGTATATGTTACAGTCGGGAATCTCAAAGTCAGATTGCACAGAGCATTTAATCCACTTACATGTGGAGCTTTGGATTGCTCGATTATGCGTTTTATGCCGTCCATACCTTGTTGGTGGGCTAAGAAGTACGAATAGTACAGGATGGTCACTTTCTTAGGAATAGATGTTAATGGCCTCTGGAAAGATGTTTCATAGACAGTTAGGACCTCTCTATCAGGGGTGTCTGTTTCTGCTAACAACGGGTTGTCTTGCTGAATGTTAGCCCAACGACTCTGTAACCATTGGTCAGAGAATGACGATTTGGTGGTGGTAGATACCATGCAGAACATAGCCTTGATCATGTCAATTTCATACTTGGTGCCCGAGTAGGCCAATGTGACAAAGAAGGCGCAAAACTCCCTCTCTGTCAAGGAAGCCCATGCTTGAGTTAACAACTCAGGTTCCTTCGCCTCTCTCAAAAGCAATGCGATGTCCTCAGAAATCTCATAATTTCTTTCGTCTTGGTCAGCAATACATACTGCCTGAACATTTCTTATAATTTCATCTGTTGCCCCATTAGATAATTGTAATGGGAAGAAGTGAGCCAAGGTGTTATGGCGATGTAACACATCATTGCGCTTCCATATGGATACCCAGTTACCTAATGCTGTTTTGACCATCGATAGTGGTGGTGTGATGCGCTTGATCTTGGATTGCAATTGGCGTCTAGCTGAAAGGATCTTTTCGGTTGTCATTGCATTGCCTTGGTTGACCACCATCCACATAGCAGTTACTGCGCCATAGTACAATGCATCTTGATTTACGGGGGGTAATCTTCTGAAATCTGAATGGTGGTGAAACACCAAATCAGCCATGGCCATAAGGCCTCTGGCAGTAACCCATCCCTCATATTCTCCGTCAGCGGTGGCTGCAAAAGCAGTCAGAAACATAGACGCTGTTGTTGTGTTGGTTTCAGCAGCATTCGATGATACAAGGCTCATAAGGGGTGATTGACCGTGAGCAACTGCAAAGTTGGCGGAACGTTTAGTCCGCATTAAGAGTTCTTGGAAACCTGCGCGATTCATGGCTTTATACGTATTGTTTAATTAATTCCTGCAATTTGTGTAGATTTGAAATATGTTGTGCTTTGATGATCGTTTGAGAAACTTCACTGGTTAATTGATGTAATCTGAAATAAAAGAAAACAATTGATTAATAACACACGAATGAATAGATATCTAAATTCTTAAATTTTAAAACACTTTTGTCTGGTGGCGAAACTGGTTCACCCTGGCAGGATCGCCATATAATAATATTGTTTTTGGTGAATTTTTAATTATAATACTATTGCATTAGTATAATCCTGCGACTAATGCAATAGAAAGCCTTGGTTTGTTGAGCGAGGCTTTAAAACTCGGCAGACGAGCAATTAATGCCCTTTTATGAGTTCAGTAATGAAACAAAAAATAAGTTCCAGTGTCAAAACTGAGACTGCCCGTTTATTTCAAATTTTCCAACTTATATACTAATTTACAAATTATCTAAAAATTATCTAGCACATCTTGCATTTCATTCATACAACCAAAATACCCAATGTAACATGTTATTCAAACTTTGGTTCATGTTACAAATGCATTTACTGATCGATTGACTAATCAGCACAGTCATTAACTTTAAACAAAAAAATAGAAAGAAATAAAAGAAATTTGATTTGTCATTGTCACCTCTTAAGTACGATCAAGTACTTAAAGCAATGAACCATATGTGGAGCAAATGAAAATACTCATGTTTCACTTCGCTGTAGGTATTTGGGTATACGTATGAAATGTTAATATGTATCATAATGTTTGTATGTGTCATTGGTATAAAAAAACAATATTGGAAGAATTTGTTTTCTTGGTTATTTACAATTCAAATTTACAATTCATATTTCTTACAAAAATATCGTGTGACGATTTTGTGGAAATGAAAAAAAAAAAGAAAAAGATGAGTGTACACAACACCATGCCACTTTGCACTCGAAGTCGTTCCAAAGGAGAACGCTCCGGAATGAGTTGCGAATTATTCAGACCCTTTCCTACTACGAGAAAGAAGTCTATTTCATTAAAATCCACGGAAGGTGACTGGCCTTGAGCCAGCACACCCACAAATTGAGCGTAACGAGAGGCAATCATGCGAAACATGTTATACCACGCAACTTTCGAATACTCATTTATACGTATTATAAATTCAACATTGCTTTTAGCAAACGAACAGAAAAGAGTTTTATATTGAGCGAAGGCGGTGCTTGAACTCAGAAAAGCAATCGCGCCCTTATACGCACGCCAATTATTCATATGAATTGGCGAATCCCTTATATCCAGATAATTATCCGCATCAACGGCGTAATTACGCCGCACACAAATATTCGGGTGAAATTCACGAAGACTTTCATCCGGTTTCATAAAAGCGCAGCCATTAGAACACATGCCGGCTTCCCTATTTCTAACCTTTAACCAATCGAATTCGCGTTGGTCCTGCGCGTTTCCACGACGCAGCTTATGATTTACCAACGGAAATTCAGATATCACATCACCATCTATTACGGAAAGCACATCTAAGTGCACTGTAAGCAATAAGTAGACCAAGTCTTTCTTCCAGGTTTAAATTGCTGTTTTTATTGATAGGAGCGACCTAATCGTGGCGCTCGACTGAAGGCAAATTACAACTTAAAATCTAACATAAAATTTGTCAGCTTATATACTAACTTTGAGAAGTTCTAGACGACTCAAATGAGTGAGTTCTAAAATCTAACTCAAAGTCTTAACTCTATCTTATAAGTAATAAATTTATATTTTACCAGGCAATCATGATTTTTAGGAGCTTTACAAAAATCATAATTGAGTGGTTTCCTAATCTTAATATTTAACTCTAATGAATATTTGCCATGGGAAAATAAATGTTATGTGATTCTTAAGTCTGTGTACAGTTATTTTCCCTAGGCAAAAGTAAGGCGTGCGTCTCAACAGTTTGTCAGATCATACTCATATGCATAAACGCTAGAGCATTTAATTGTAATCAAAACACAAACCTTTGCCAAGTGCGATGTTATTGCCACGTATCTATTTAAATGATTTATGCAACGGCCGGCCGTCTTTACTGAGTGGTGTCAAATGAACATTGTTTATTAATGTTACAAATATTTTCGTACAATTATTTTGTTTAAAGAATGTATATTATACTGGCAATGAAGGCTGTTAATATTTGCTACATACTGTTGGTTAAAGTGATTGTTCGATCACGCTACAGCACTCCCCACGCTATGATGGCTCTATCAATTGACTGTTGCGTTTCTCGCGATGAATTGCTGAGAATGGAACGGTCGTCATACATAAGCATTAAACGCATAATCAAAGCCGCAAAACCCTTGACAGCCACGTCGACTGAGCTGTCTGGGAACGGGCAATGAATAAAAATCTCGCCAGGCATCAATAGAGATAAAATATACACCCAAAGCTGATGCGCATATTCTGGCTTCCAACTGCGGTTGATGATATCAGTAACACACGTGACTCGCGTCACGCTTATGCTAGCGTTCTTCATCAACATCGATGATGACATCGGAACGAATCTGACTCTCGGCATCACAAGCGGCTGGCTAAAATGAATGCGTAAAGTCGCTTCCTTATAAAACCCATCAAATATGCCTTGATGCATGAACGGAGAGAAGGATGGATAATAATTGTCAAAAGCGCTCAGCTCCGCGACCGTCTCCTTGGGACGCCGCTCAAGCTCAGCGATTCGTGACAGATACATACTCCTCCGTTCGCGTTCACGAAACATTTCACTCCTTGAAAAAGAAGAGAGATTGGCATTGACCTCATGAACCCTGCCATCGCCGAGAGATTTGACGGCGATTGTGGCATCTGTTAGCAATTCCGGCTTGCACGCAACTCGCAGTGCATCCCGGAAAACGCGATCTGTCATCCTCCCATCGAGCAACTGGCTCGTGGGAAAACCTAACGACTCCGGGTCCGTTACCCTAGTCGAATCAATGTAAACCCTTGGGGGTTCACGTAGCACATTTAGAGACCTCGCGATCCGTATCTCCAATAATTTCAAACGCTCGGAATAATATTCGCTTAATTTATTCCATTTAAAACAATGTCTCGAATCTCGAATCATGTGATACTTTCGGTTCGGCTCATCAAACCACACTGTATAGTACATCTCAACCTTCTCGGTTTCTCCAAACACAACTCGTCCTTGCCGGCCAGTTCCTGCACCAACTCGACCTCGCCTATCGGCGCAATCTCTTTCGCGCCCAACGACATGAAGTTGAGGGACGTGAATGACTAAATAATCTCTTCAATACTGCTCCGATCAATTAAATTCCTCGGATTCCGCGTGCGTTACACCTTTCGATGAAACTGGGTCACTCGCTACATTGGATATTTCATCCTTTTTCTCGATTGCGTTTACCGCTTTCGGCACGATATCGACGTTTTCTGCACGCGCGGTGCTATTCCAATTCAGTTGGTTTCCCAACTGTTCCATCTGCGTCCTAGCTTCTTATCACTAACCATTATTCCTATTTGCGCATTCACATCAACGTGATATGTATAAAGCAAATTTAATCTAACGTTTATCTTCATTCGAAGCAAACAGCTCCGAACGTATCCAAGAAAAAATCTTAGAATCCTCGCAAGCAATCTGTATCCGACGACGCACAGGGAAGGAGGATAGGCGTCCCGTCGAAGCCCATAGTTCCTCCAAGTGCGCGCGGCGCAACTGCACGCGAAAAGATTCCTTAACCATGCCACTTTGCACTCGAAGTCGTTCCAAAGGAGAACGCTCCGGAATGAGTTGCGAATTATTCAGACCCTTTCCTACTACGAGAAAGAAGTCTATTTCATTAAAATCCACGGAAGGTGACTGGCCTTGAGCCAGCACACCCACAAATTGAGCGTAACGAGAGGCAATCATGCGAAACATGTTATACCACGCAACTTTCGAATACTCATTTATACGTATTATAAATTCAACGATGCTTTTAGCAAACGAACAGAAAAGAGTTTTATATTGAGCGAAGGCGGTGCTTGAACTCAGAAAAGCAATCGCGCCCTTATACGCACGCCAATTATTCATATGAATTGGCGAATTCCTTATATCCAGATAATTATCCGCATCAACGGCGTAATTACGCCGCACACAAATATTCGGGTGAAATTCACGAAGACTTTCATCCGGTTTCATAAAAGCGCAGCCATTAGAACACATGCCGGCTTCCCTATTTCTAACCTTTAACCAATCGAATTCGCGTTGGTCCTGCTCGTTTCCACGACGCAGCTTATGATTTACCAACGGAAATTCAGATATCACATCACCATCTATTACGGAAAGCACATCTAAGTGCACTCCCCACGCTATGATGGCTCTATCAATTGACTGTTGCGTTTCTCGCGATGAATTGCTGAGAATGGAACGGTCGTCATACATAAGCATTAAACGCATAATCAAAGCCGCAAAACCCTTGACAGCCACGTCGACTGAGCTGTCTGGGAACGGGCAATGAATAAAAATCTCGCCAGGCATCAATAGAGATAAAATATACACCCAAAGCTGATGCGCGTATTCTGGCTTCCAACTGCGGTTGATGATATCAGTAACACACGTGACTCGCGTCACGCTTATGCTAGCGTTCTTCATCAACATCGATGATGACATCGGAACGAATCTGACTCTCGGCATCACAAGCGGCTGGCTAAAATGAATGCGTAAAGTCGCTTCCTTATAAAACCCATCAAATATGCCTTGATGCATGAACGGAGAGAAGGATGGATAATAATTGTCAAAAGCGCTCAGCTCCGCGACCGTCTCCTTGGGACGCCGCTCAAGCTCAGCGATTCGTGACAGATACATACTCCTCCGTTCGCGTTCACGAAACATTTCACTCCTTGAAAAAGAAGAGAGATTGGCATTGACCTCATGAACCCTGCCATCGCCGAGAGATTTGACGGCGATTGTGGCATCTGTTAGCAATTCCGGCTTGCACGCAACTCGCAGTGCATCCCGGAAAACACGATCTGTCATCCTCCCATCGAGCAACTGGCTCGTGGGAAAACCTAACGACTCCGGGTCCGTTACCCTAGTCGAATCAATGTAAACCCTTGGGGGTTCACGTAGCACACTTAGAGACCTCGCGATCCGTATCTCCAATAATTTCAAACGCTCGGAATAATATTCGCTTAATTTATTCCATTTAAAAAAATGTCTCGAATCTCGAATCATGTGATACTTTCGGTTCGGCTCATCAAACCACACTGTATAGTACATCTCAACCTTCTCGGTTTCTCCAAACACAACTCGTCCTTGCCGGCCAGTTCCTGCACCAACTCGACCTCGCCTATCGGCGCAATCTCTTTCGCGCCCAACGACATGAAGTTGAGGGACGTGAATGACTAAATAATCTCTTCAATACTGCTCCGATCAATTAAATTCCTCGGATTCCGCGTGCGTTACACCTTTCGATGAAACTGGGTCACTCGCTACATTGGATATTTCATCCTTTTTCTCGATTGCGTTTACCGCTTTCGGCACGATATCGACGTTTTCTGCACGCGCGGTGCTATTCCAATTCAGTTGGTTTCCCAACTGTTCCATCTGCGTCCTAGCTTCTTATCACTAACCATTATTCCTATTTGCGCATTCACATCAACGTGATATGTATAAAGCAAATTTAATCTAACGTTTATCTTCATTCGAAGCAAACAGCTCCGAACGTATCCAAGAAAAAATCTTAGAATCCTCGCAAGCAATCTGTATCCGACGACGCACAGGGAAGGAGGATAGGCGTCCCGTCGAAGCCCATAGTTCCTCCAAGTGCGCGCGGCGCAACTGCACGCGAAAAGATTCCTTAACCATGCCACTTTGCACTCGAAGTCGTTCCAAAGGAGAACGCTCCGGAATGAGTTGCGAATTATTCAGACCCTTTCCTACTACGAGAAAGAAGTCTATTTCATTAAAATCCACGGAAGGTGACTGGCCTTGAGCCAGCACACCCACAAATTGAGCGTAACGAGAGGCAATCATGCGAAACATGTTATACCACGCAACTTTCGAATACTCATTTATACGTATTATAAATTCAACGATGCTTTTAGCAAACGAACAGAAAAGAGTTTTATATTGAGCGAAGGCGGTGCTTGAACTCAGAAAAGCAATCGCGCCCTTATACGCACGCCAATTATTCATATGAATTGGCGAATCCCTTATATCCACATAATTATCCGCATCAACGGCGTAATTACGCCGCACACAAATATTCGGGTGAAATTCACGAAGACTTTCATCCGGTTTCATAAAAGCGCAGCCATTAGAACACATGCCGGCTTCCCTATTTCTAACCTTTAACCAATCGAATTCGCGTTGGTCCTGCGCGTTTCCACGACGCAGCTTATGATTTACCAACGGAAATTCAGATATCACATCACCATCTATTACGGAAAGCACATCTAAGTGCACTCCCCACGCTATGATGGCTCTATCAATTGACTGTTGCGTTTCTCGCGATGAATTGCTGAGAATGGAACGGTCATCATACATAAGCATTAAACGCATAATCAAAGCCGCAAAACCCTTGACAGCCACGTCGACTGAGCTGTCTGGGAACGGGCAATGAATAAAAATCTCGCCAGGCATCAATAGAGATAAAATATACACCCAAAGCTGATGCGCGTATTTTGGCTTCCAACTGCGGTTGATGATATCAGTAACACACGTGACTCGCGTCACGCTTATGCTAGCGTTCTTCATCAACATCGATGATGACATCGGAACGAATCTGACTCTCGGCATCACAAGCGGCTGGCTAAAATGAATGCGTAAAGTCGCTTCCTTATAAAACCCATCAAATATGCCTTGATGCATGAACGGAGAGAAGGATGGATAATAATTGTCAAAAGCGCTCAGCTCCGCGACCGTCTCGGTCGGTTTCTCCAAAAACGAACTCGTCCTTGCCGGCCAGTTCCTGCACCAACTCGACCTCGCCTATCGGCGCAATCTCTCTCGCGCCCAACGACATGAAGTTGAGGGACGTGAATGACTAAATAATCTCTCCAATACTGCTCCGATCAATTAAATTCCTCGGAGCGTCATTTTCAGCGTTTGCTGATTCCGCGTGCGTTACACCTTTCGATGAAACTGGGTCACTCGCTACATTGGATATTTCATCCTTTTTCTCGATTGCGTTTACCGCTTTCGGCACGATATCGACGTTTTCTGCACGCGCGCTGCTATTCCAATTCAGTTGGTTTCCCAACTGTTCCATCTGCGTCTTAGCTTCTTATCACTAACCATTATTCCTATTTGCGCATTCACATCAACGTGATATGTATAAAGCAAATTTAATCAAACGTTTATCTTCATTCGAAGCAAACAGCTCCGAACGTATCCAAGAAAAAATCTTAGAATCCTCGCAAGCAATCTGTATCCGATAGATCCTCAAAGTGCGCGCGGCGCAAATGCACGCGAAAAGATTCCTTAACCATGCCACTTTGCACTCGAAGACGTTCCAAAGGAGAACGCTCCGGAATGAGTTGCGAATTATCCAGACCCTTTCCTACTACGAGAAAGAAGTCTATTTCATTAAAATCCACGGAAGGTGACTGGCCTTGAGCCAGCACACCCACAAATTGAGCGTAACGAGAGGCAATCATGCGAAACATGTTATACCACGCAACTTTCGAATACTCATTTATACGTATTATAAATTCAACGATGCTTTTAGCAAACGAACAGAAAAGAGTTTTATATTGAGCGAAGGCGGTGCTTGAACTCAGAAAAGCAATCGCGCCCTTATACGCACGCCAATTATTCATATGAATTGGCGAATCCCTTATATCCAGATAATTATCCGCATCAACGGCGTAATTACGCCGCACACAAATATTCGGGTGAAATTCACGAAGACTTTCATCCGGTTTCATAAAAGCGCAGCCATTAGAACACATGCCGGCTTCCCTATTTCTAACCTTTAACCAATCGAATTTGCGTTGGTCCTGCTCGTTTCCACGACGCAGCTTATGATTTACCAACGGAAATTCAGATATCACATCACCATCTATTACGGAAAGCACATCTAAGTGCACTCCCCACGCTATGATGGCTCTATTAATTGACTGTTGCGTTTCTCGCGATGAATTGCTGAGAATGGAACGGTCGTCATACATAAGCATTAAACGCATAATCAAAGCCGCAAAACCCTTGACAGCCACGTCGACTGAGCTGTCTGGGAACGGGCAATGAATAAAAATCTCGCCAGGCATCAATAGAGATAAAATATACACCCAAAGCTGATGCGCGTATTCTGGCTTCCAACTGCGGTTGATGATATCAGTAACACAGGTGACTCGCGTCACGCTTATGCTAGCGTTCTTCATCAACATCGATGATGACAAAGGAACGAATCTGACTCTCGGCATCACAAGCGGCTGGCTAAAATGAATGCGTAAAGTCGCTTCCTTATAAAACCCATCAAATATGCCTTGATGCATGAACGGAGAGAAGGATGGATAATAATTGTCAAAAGCGCTCAGCTCCGCGACCGTCTCCTTGGGACGCCGCTCAAGCTCAGCGATTCGTGACAGATACATACTCCTCCGTTCGCGTTCACGAAACATTTCACTCCTTGAAAAAGAAGAGAGATTGGCATTGACCTCATGAACCCTGCCATCGCCGAGAGATTTGACGGCGATTGTGGCATCTGTTAGCAATTCCGGCTTGCACGCAACTCGCAGTGCATCCCGGAAAACGCGATCTGTCATCCTCCCATCGAGCAACTGGCTCGTGGGAAAACCTAACGACTCCGGGTCCGTTACCCTAGTCGAATCAATGTAAACCCTTGGGGGTTCACGTAGCACATTTAGAGACCTCGCGATCCGTATCTCCAATAATTTCAAACGCTCGGAATAATATTCGCTTAATTTATTCCATTTAAAAAAATGTCTCGAATCTCGAATCATGTGATACTTTCGGTTCGGCTCATCAAACCACACTGTATAGTACATCTCAACCTTCTCGGTTTCTCCAAACACAACTCGTCCTTGCCGGCCAGTTCCTGCACCAACTCGACCTCGCCTATCGGCGCAATCTCTTTCGCGCCCAACGACATGAAGTTGAGGGACGTGAATGACTAAATAATCTCTTCAATACTGCTCCGATCAATTAAATTCCTGGGATTCCGCGTGCGTTACACCTTTCGATGAAACTGGGTCACTCGCTACATTGGATATTTCATCCTTTTTCTCGATTGCGTTTACCGCTTTCGGCACGATATCGACGTTTTCTGCACGCGCGGTGCTATTCCAATTCAGTTGGTTTCCCAACTGTTCCATCTGCGTCCTAGCTTCTTATCACTAACCATTATTCCTATTTGCGCATTCACATCAACGTGATATGTATAAAGCAAATTTAATCTAACGTTTATCTTCATTCGAAGCAAACAGCTCCGAACGTATCCAAGAAAAAATCTTAGAATCCTCGCAAGCAATCTGTATCCGACGACGCACAGGGAAGGAGGATAGGCGTCCCGTCGAAGCCCATAGTTCCTCCAAGTGCGCGCGGCGCAACTGCACGCGAAAAGATTCCTTAACCATGCCACTTTGCACTCGAAGTCGTTCCAAAGGAGAACGCTCCGGAATGAGTTGCGAATTATTCAGACCCTTTCCTACTACGAGAAAGAAGTCTATTTCATTAAAATCCACGGAAGGTGACTGGCCTTGAGCCAGCACACCCACAAATTGAGCGTAACGAGAGGCAATCATGCGAAACATGTTATACCACGCAACTTTCGAATACTCATTTATACGTATTATAAATTCAACGATGCTTTTAGCAAACGAACAGAAAAGAGTTTTATATTGAGCGAAGGCGGTGCTTGAACTCAGAAAAGCAATCGCGCCCTTATACGCACGCCAATTATTCATATGAATTGGCGAATCCCTTATATCCACATAATTATCCGCATCAACGGCGTAATTACGCCGCACACAAATATTCGGGTGAAATTCACGAAGACTTTCATCCGGTTTCATAAAAGCGCAGCCATTAGAACACATGCCGGCTTCCCTATTTCTAACCTTTAACCAATCGAATTCGCGTTGGTCCTGCGCGTTTCCACGACGCAGCTTATGATTTACCAACGGAAATTCAGATATCACATCACCATCTATTACGGAAAGCACATCTAAGTGCACTCCCCACGCTATGATGGCTCTATCAATTGACTGTTGCGTTTCTCGCGATGAATTGCTGAGAATGGAACGGTCATCATACATAAGCATTAAACGCATAATCAAAGCCGCAAAACCCTTGACAGCCACGTCGACTGAGCTGTCTGGGAACGGGCAATGAATAAAAATCTCGCCAGGCATCAATAGAGATAAAATATACACCCAAAGCTGATGCGCGTATTTTGGCTTCCAACTGCGGTTGATGATATCAGTAACACACGTGACTCGCGTCACGCTTATGCTAGCGTTCTTCATCAACATCGATGATGACATCGGAACGAATCTGACTCTCGGCATCACAAGCGGCTGGCTAAAATGAATGCGTAAAGTCGCTTCCTTATAAAACCCATCAAATATGCCTTGATGCATGAACGGAGAGAAGGATGGATAATAATTGTCAAAAGCGCTCAGCTCCGCGACCGTCTCGGTCGGTTTCTCCAAAAACGAACTCGTCCTTGCCGGCCAGTTCCTGCACCAACTCGACCTCGCCTATCGGCGCAATCTCTCTCGCGCCCAACGACATGAAGTTGAGGGACGTGAATGACTAAATAATCTCTCCAATACTGCTCCGATCAATTAAATTCCTCGGAGCGTCATTTTCAGCGTTTGCTGATTCCGCGTGCGTTACACCTTTCGATGAAACTGGGTCACTCGCTACATTGGATATTTCATCCTTTTTCTCGATTGCGTTTACCGCTTTCGGCACGATATCGACGTTTTCTGCACGCGCGCTGCTATTCCAATTCAGTTGGTTTCCCAACTGTTCCATCTGCGTCTTAGCTTCTTATCACTAACCATTATTCCTATTTGCGCATTCACATCAACGTGATATGTATAAAGCAAATTTAATCAAACGTTTATCTTCATTCGAAGCAAACAGCTCCGAACGTATCCAAGAAAAAATCTTAGAATCCTCGCAAGCAATCTGTATCCGATAGATCCTCAAAGTGCGCGCGGCGCAAATGCACGCGAAAAGATTCCTTAACCATGCCACTTTGCACTCGAAGACGTTCCAAAGGAGAACGCTCCGGAATGAGTTGCGAATTATCCAGACCCTTTCCTACTACGAGAAAGAAGTCTATTTCATTAAAATCCACGGAAGGTGACTGGCCTTGAGCCAGCACACCCACAAATTGAGCGTAACGAGAGGCAATCATGCGAAACATGTTATACCACGCAACTTTAGAATACTCATTTATACGTATTATAAATTCAACGATGCTTTTAGCAAACGAACAGAAAAGAGTTTTATATTGAGCGAAGGCGGTGCTTGAACTCAGAAAAGCAATCGCGCCCTTATACGCACGCCAATTATTCATATGAATTGGCGAATCCCTTATATCCAGATAATTATCCGCATCAACGGCGTAATTACGCCGCACACAAATATTCGGGTGAAATTCACGAAGACTTTCATCCGGTTTCATAAAAGCGCAGCCATTAGAACACATGCCGGCTTCCCTATTTCTAACCTTTAACCAATCGAATTCGCGTTGGTCCTGCTCGTTTCCACGACGCAGCTTATGATTTACCAACGGAAATTCAGATATCACATCACCATCTATTACGGAAAGCACATCTAAGTGCACTCCCCACGCTATGATGGCTCTATTAATTGACTGTTGCGTTTCTCGCGATGAATTGCTGAGAATGGAACGGTCGTCATACATAAGCATTAAACGCATAATCAAAGCCGCAAAACCCTTGACAGCCACGTCGACTGAGCTGTCTGGGAACGGGCAATGAATAAAAATCTCGCCAGGCATCAATAGAGATAAAATATACACCCAAAGCTGATGCGCGTATTCTGGCTTCCAACTGCGGTTGATGATATCAGTAACACAGGTGACTCGCGTCACGCTTATGCTAGCGTTCTTCATCAACATCGATGATGACAAAGGAACGAATCTGACTCTCGGCATCACAAGCGGCTGGCTAAAATGAATGCGTAAAGTCGCTTCCTTATAAAACCCATCAAATATGCCTTGATGCATGAACGGAGAGAAGGATGGATAATAATTGTCAAAAGCGCTCAGCTCCGCGACCGTCTCCTTGGGACGCCGCTCAAGCTCAGCGATTCGTGACAGATACATACTCCTCCGTTCGCGTTCACGAAACATTTCACTCCTTGAAAAAGAAGAGAGATTGGCATTGACCTCATGAACCCTGCCATCGCCGAGAGATTTGACGGCGATTGTGGCATCTGTTAGCAATTCCGGCTTGCACGCAACTCGCAGTGCATCCCGGAAAACGCGATCTGTCATCCTCCCATCGAGCAACTGGCTCGTGGGAAAACCTAACGACTCCGGGTCCGTTACCCTAGTCGAATCAATGTAAACCCTTGGGGGTTCACGTAGCACATTTAGAGACCTCGCGATCCGTATCTCCAATAATTTCAAACGCTCGGAATAATATTCGCTTAATTTATTCCATTTAAAAAAATGTCTCGAATCTCGAATCATGTGATACTTTCGGTTCGGCTCATCAAACCACACTGTATAGTACATCTCAACCTTCTCGGTTTCTCCAAACACAACTCGTCCTTGCCGGCCAGTTCCTGCACCAACTCGACCTCGCCTATCGGCGCAATCTCTTTCGCGCCCAACGACATGAAGTTGAGGGACGTGAATGACTAAATAATCTCTTCAATACTGCTCCGATCAATTAAATTCCTGGGATTCCGCGTGCGTTACACCTTTCGATGAAACTGGGTCACTCGCTACATTGGATATTTCATCCTTTTTCTCGATTGCGTTTACCGCTTTCGGCACGATATCGACGTTTTCTGCACGCGCGGTGCTATTCCAATTCAGTTGGTTTCCCAACTGTTCCATCTGCGTCCTAGCTTCTTATCACTAACCATTATTCCTATTTGCGCATTCACATCAACGTGATATGTATAAAGCAAATTTAATCTAACGTTTATCTTCATTCGAAGCAAACAGCTCCGAACGTATCCAAGAAAAAATCTTAGAATCCTCGCAAGCAATCTGTATCCGACGACGCACAGGGAAGGAGGATAGGCGTCCCGTCGAAGCCCATAGTTCCTCCAAGTGCGCGCGGCGCAACTGCACGCGAAAAGATTCCTTAACCATGCCACTTTGCACTCGAAGTCGTTCCAAAGGAGAACGCTCCGGAATGAGTTGCGAATTATTCAGACCCTTTCCTACTACGAGAAAGAAGTCTATTTCATTAAAATCCACGGAAGGTGACTGGCCTTGAGCCAGCACACCCACAAATTGAGCGTAACGAGAGGCAATCATGCGAAACATGTTATACCACGCAACTTTCGAATACTCATTTATACGTATTATAAATTCAACGATGCTTTTAGCAAACGAACAGAAAAGAGTTTTATATTGAGCGAAGGCGGTGCTTGAACTCAGAAAAGCAATCGCGCCCTTATACGCACGCCAATTATTCATATGAATTGGCGAATCCCTTATATCCAGATAATTATCCGCATCAACGGCGTAATTACGCCGCACACAAATATTCGGGTGAAATTCACGAAGACTTTCATCCGGTTTCATAAAAGCGCAGCCATTAGAACACATGCCGGCTTCCCTATTTCTAACCTTTAACCAATCGAATTCGCGTTGGTCCTGCTCGTTTCCACGACGCAGCTTATGATTTACCAACGGAAATTCAGATATCACATCACCATCTATTACGGAAAGCACATCTAAGTGCACTCCCCACGCTATGATGGCTCTATCAATTGACTGTTGCGTTTCTCGCGATGAATTGCTGAGAATGGAACGGTCGTCATACATAAGCATTAAACGCATAATCAAAGCCGCAAAACCCTTGACAGCCACGTCGACTGAGCTGTCTAGGAACGGGCAATGAATAAAAATCTCGCCAGGCATCAATAGAGATAAAATATACACCCAAAGCTGATGCGCGTATTCTGGCTTCCAACTGCGGTTGATGATATCAGTAACACACGTGACTCGCGTCACGCTTATGCTAGCGTTCTTCATCAACATCGATGATGACATCGGAACGAATCTGACTCTCGGCATCACAAGCGGCTGGCTAAAATGAATGCGTAAAGTCGCTTCCTTATAAAACCCATCAAATATGCCTTGATGCATGAACGGAGAGAAGGATGGATAATAATTGTCAAAAGCGCTCAGCTCCGCGACCGTCTCCTTGGGACGCCGCTCAAGCTCAGCGATTCGTGACAGATACATACTCCTCCGTTCGCGTTCACGAAACATTTCACTCCTTGAAAAAGAAGAGAGATTGGCATTGACCTCATGAACCCTGCCATCGCCGAGAGATTTGACGGCGATTGTGGCATCTGTTAGCAATTCCGGCTTGCACGCAACTCGCAGTGCATCCCGGAAAACACGATCTGTCATCCTCCCATCGAGCAACTGGCTCGTGGGAAAACCTAACGACTCCGGGTCCGTTACCCTAGTCGAATCAATGTAAACCCTTGGGGGTTCACGTAGCACACTTAGAGACCTCGCGATCCGTATCTCCAATAATTTCAAACGCTCGGAATAATATTCGCTTAATTTATTCCATTTAAAAAAATGTCTCGAATCTCGAATCATGTGATACTTTCGGTTCGGCTCATCAAACCACACTGTATAGTACATCTCAACCTTCTCGGTTTCTCCAAACACAACTCGTCCTTGCCGGCCAGTTCCTGCACCAACTCGACCTCGCCTATCGGCGCAATCACTTTCGCGCCCAACGACATGAAGTTGAGGGACGTGAATGACTAAATAATCTCTTCAATACTGCTCCGATCAATTAAATTCCTCGGATTCCGCATGCGTTACACCTTTCGATGAAACTGGGTCACTCGCTACATTGGATATTTCATCCTTTTTCTCGATTGCGTTTACCGCTTTCGGCACGATATCGACGTTTTCTGCACGCGCGGTGCTATTCCAATTCAGTTGGTTTCCCAACTGTTCCATCTGCGTCCTAGCTTCTTATCACTAACCATTATTCCTATTTGCGCATTCACATCAACGTGATATGTATAAAGCAAATTTAATATAACGTTTATCTTCATTCGAAGCAAACAGCTCCGAACGTATCCAAGAAAAAATCTTAGAATCCTCGCAAGCAATCTGTATCCGACGACGCACAGGGAAGGAGGATAGGCGTCCCGTCGAAGCCCATAGTTCCTCCAAGTGCGCGCGGCGCAACTGCACGCGAAAAGATTCCTTAACCATGCCACTTTGCACTCGAAGTCGTTCCAAAGGAGAACGCTCCGGAATGAGTTGCGAATTATTCAGACCCTTTCCTACTACGAGAAAGAAGTCTATTTCATTAAAATCCACGGAAGGTGACTGGCCTTGAGCCAGCACACCCACAAATTGAGCGTAACGAGAGGCAATCATGCGAAACATGTTATACCACGCAACTTTCGAATACTCATTTATACGTATTATAAATTCAACGATGCTTTTAGCAAACGAACAGAAAAGAGTTTTATATTGAGCGAAGGCGGTGCTTGAACTCAGAAAAGCAATCGCGCCCTTATACGCACGCCAATTATTCATATGAATTGGCGAATCCCTTATATCCAGATAATTATCCGCATCAACGGCGTAATTACGCCGCACACAAATATTCGGGTGAAATTCACGAAGACTTTCATCCGGTTTCATAAAAGCGCAGCCAATAGAACACATGCCGGCTTCCCTATTTCTAACCTTTAACCAATCGAATTCGCGTTGGTCCTGCGCGTTTCCACGACGCAGCTTATGATTTACCAACGGAAATTCAGATATCACATCACCATCTATTACGGAAAGCACATCTAAGTGCAGTCCCCACGCTATGATGGCTCTATCAATTGACTGTTGCGTTTCTCGCGATGAATTGCTGAGAATGGAACGGTCATCATACATAAGCATTAAACGCATAATCAAAGCCGCAAAACCCTTGACAGCCACGTCGACTGAGCTGTCTGGGAACGGGCAATGAATAAAAATCTCGCCAGGCATCAATAGAGATAAAATATACACCCAAAGCTGATGCGCGTATTTTGGCTTCCAACTGCGGTTGATGATATCAGTAACACACGTGACTCGCGTCACGCTTATGCTAGCGTTCTTCATCAACATCGATGATGACATCGGAACGAATCTGACTCTCGGCATCACAAGCGGCTGGCTAAAATGAATGCGTAAAGTCGCTTCCTTATAAAACCCATCAAATATGCCTTGATGCATGAACGGAGAGAAGGATGGATAATAATTGTCAAAAGCGCTCAGCTCCGCGACCGTCTCGGTCGGTTTCTCCAAAAACGAACTCGTCCTTGCCGGCCAGTTCCTGCACCAACTCGACCTCGCCTATCGGCGCAATCTCTCTCGCGCCCAACGACATGAAGTTGAGGGACGTGAATGACTAAATAATCTCTCCAAAACTGCTCCGATCAATTAAATTCCTCGGAGCGTCATTTTCAGCGTTTGCTGATTCCGCGTGCGTTACACCTTTCGATGAAACTGGGTCACTCGCTACATTGGATATTTCATCCTTTTTCTCGATTGCGTTTACCGCTTTCGGCACGATATCGACGTTTTCTGCACGCGCGGTGCTATTCCAATTCAGTTGGTTTCCCAACTGTTCCATCTGCGTCTTAGCTTCTTATCACTAACCGTTATTCCTATTTGCGCATTCACATCAACGTGATATGTATAAAGCAAATTTAATCAAACGTTTATCTTCATTCGAAGCAAACAGCTCCGAACGTATCCAAGAAAAAATCTTAGAATCCTCGCAAGCAATCTGTATCCGATAGATCCTCAAAGTGCGCGCGGCGCAAATGCACGCGAAAAGATTCCTTAACCATGCCACTTTGCACTCGAAGACGTTCCAAAGGAGAACGCTCCGGAATGAGTTGCGAATTATCCAGACCCTTTCCTACTACGAGAAAGAAGTCTATTTCATTAAAATCCACGGAAGGTGACTGGCCTTGAGCCAGCACACCCACAAATTGAGCGTAACGAGAGGCAATCATGCGAAACATGTTATACCACGCAACTTTCGAATACTCATTTATACGTATTATAAATTCAACGATGCTTTTAGCAAACGAACAGAAAAGAGTTTTATATTGAGCGAAGGCGGTGCTTGAACTCAGAAAAGCAATCGCGCCCTTATACGCACGCCAATTATTCATATGAATTGGCGAATCCCTTATATCCAGATAATTATCCGCATCAACGGCGTAATTACGCCGCACACAAATATTCGGGTGAAATTCACGAAGACTTTCATCCGGTTTCATAAAAGCGCAGCCATTAGAACACATGCCGGCTTCCCTATTTCTAACCTTTAACCAATCGAATTCGCGTTGGTCCTGCTCGTTTCCACGACGCAGCTTATGATTTACCAACGGAAATTCAGATATCACATCACCATCTATTACGGAAAGCACATCTAAGTGCACTCCCCACGCTATGATGGCTCTATCAATTGACTGTTGCGTTTCTCGCGATGAATTGCTGAGAATGGAACGGTCGTCATACATAAGCATTAAACGCATAATCAAAGCCGCAAAACCCTTGACAGCCACGTCGACTGAGCTGTCTGGGAACGGGCAATGAATAAAAATCTCGCCAGGCATCAATAGAGATAAAATATACACCCAAAGCTGATGCGCGTATTCTGGCTTCCAACTGCGGTTGATGATATCAGTAACACAGGTGACTCGCGTCACGCTTATGCTAGCGTTCTTCATCAACATCGATGATGACAAAGGAACGAATCTGACTCTCGGCATCACAAGCGGCTGGCTAAAATGAATGCGTAAAGTCGCTTCCTTATAAAACCCATCAAATATGCCTTGATGCATGAACGGAGAGAAGGATGGATAATAATTGTCAAAAGCGCTCAGCTCCGCGACCGTCTCCTTGGGACGCCGCTCAAGCTCAGCGATTCGTGACAGATACATACTCCTCCGTTCGCGTTCACGAAACATTTCACTCCTTGAAAAAGAAGAGAGATTGGCATTGACCTCATGAACCCTGCCATCGCCGAGAAATTTGACGGCGATTGTGGCATCTGTTAGCAATTCCGGCTTGCACGCAACTCGCAGTGCATCCCGGAAAACGCGATCTGTCATCCTCCCATCGAGCAACTGGCTCGTGGGAAAACCTAACGACTCCGGGTCCGTTACCCTAGTCGAATCAATGTAAACCCTTGGGGGTTCACGTAGCACATTTAGAGACCTCGCGATCCGTATCTCCAATAATTTCAAACGCTCGGAATAATATTCGCTTAATTTATTCCATTTAAAAAAATGTCTCGAATCTCGAATCATGTGATACTTTCGGTTCGGCTCATCAAACCACACTGTATAGTACATCTCAACCTTCTCGGTTTCTCCAAACACAACTCGTCCTTGCCGGCCAGTTCCTGCACCAACTCGACCTCGCCTATCGGCGCAATCTCTTTCGCGCCCAACGACATGAAGTTGAGGGACGTGAATGACTAAATAATCTCTTCAATACTGCTCCGATCAATTAAATTCCTCGGATTCCGCGTGCGTTACACCTTTCGATGAAACTGGGTCACTCGCTACATTGGATATTTCATCCTTTTTCTCGATTGCGTTTACCGCTTTCGGCACGATATCGACGTTTTCTGCACGCGCGGTGCTATTCCAATTCAGTTGGTTTCCCAACTGTTCCATCTGCGTCCTAGCTTCTTATCACTAACCATTATTCCTATTTGCGCATTCACATCAACGTGATATGTATAAAGCAAATTTAATCTAACGTTTATCTTCATTCGAAGCAAACAGCTCCGAACGTATCCAAGAAAAAATCTTAGAATCCTCGCAAGCAATCTGTATCCGACGACGCACAGGGAAGGAGGATAGGCGTCCCGTCGAAGCCCATAGTTCCTCCAAGTGCGCGCGGCGCAACTGCACGCGAAAAGATTCCTTAACCATGCCACTTTGCACTCGAAGTCGTTCCAAAGGAGAACGCTCCGGAATGAGTTGCGAATTATTCAGACCCTTTCCTACTACGAGAAAGAAGTCTATTTCATTAAAATCCACGGAAGGTGACTGGCCTTGAGCCAGCACACCCACAAATTGAGCGTAACGAGAGGCAATCATGCGAAACATGTTATACCACGCAACTTTCGAATACTCATTTATACGTATTATAAATTCAACGATGCTTTTAGCAAACGAACAGAAAAGAGTTTTATATTGAGCGAAGGCGGTGCTTGAACTCAGAAAAGCAATCGCGCCCTTATACGCACGCCAATTATTCATATGAATTGGCGAATCCCTTATATCCAGATAATTATCCGCATCAACGGCGTAATTACGCCGCACACAAATATTCGGGTGAAATTCACGAAGACTTTCATCCGGTTTCATAAAAGCGCAGCCATTAGAACACATGCCGGCTTCCCTATTTCTAACCTTTAACCAATCGAATTCGCGTTGGTCCTGCGCGTTTCCACGACGCAGCTTATGATTTACCAACGGAAATTCAGATATCACATCACCATCTATTACGGAAAGCACATCTAAGTGCACTCCCCACGCTATGATGGCTCTATCAATTGACTGTTGCGTTTCTCGCGATGAATTGCTGAGAATGGAACGGTCATCATACATAAGCATTAAACGCATAATCAAAGCCGCAAAACCCTTGACAGCCACGTCGACTGAGCTGTCTGGGAACGGGCAATGAATAAAAATCTCGCCAGGCATCAATAGAGATAAAATATACACCCAAAGCTGATGCGCGTATTTTGGCTTCCAACTGCGGTTGATGATATCAGTAACACACGTGACTCGCGTCACGCTTATGCTAGCGTTCTTCATCAACATCGATGATGACATCGGAACGAATCTGACTCTCGGCATCACAAGCGGCTGGCTAAAATGAATGCGTAAAGTCGCTTCCTTATAAAACCCATCAAATATGCCTTGATGCATGAACGGAGAGAAGGATGGATAATAATTGTCAAAAGCGCTCAGCTCCGCGACCGTCTCGGTCGGTTTCTCCAAAAACGAACTCGTCCTTGCCGGCCAGTTCCTGCACCAACTCGACCTCGCCTATCGGCGCAATCTCTCTCGCGCCCAACGACATGAAGTTGAGGGACGTGAATGACTAAATAATCTCTCCAATACTGCTCCGATCAATTAAATTCCTCGGAGCGTCATTTTCAGCGTTTGCTGATTCCGCGTGCGTTACACCTTTCGATGAAACTGGGTCACTCGCTACATTGGATATTTCATCCTTTTTCTCGATTGCGTTTACCGCTTTCGGCACGATATCGACGTTTTCTGCACGCGCGGTGCTATTCCAATTCAGTTGGTTTCCCAACTGTTCCATCTGCGTCTTAGCTTCTTATCACTAACCATTATTCCTATTTGCGCATTCACATCAACGTGATATGTATAAAGCAAATTTAATCAAACGTTTATCTTCATTCGAAGCAAACAGCTCCGAACGTATCCAAGAAAAAATCTTAGAATCCTCGCAAGCAATCTGTATCCGATAGATCCTCAAAGTGCGCGCGGCGCAAATGCACGCGAAAAGATTCCTTAACCATGCCACTTTGCACTCGAAGACGTTCCAAAGGAGAACGCTCCGGAATGAGTTGCGAATTATCCAGACCCTTTCCTACTACGAGAAAGAAGTCTGTAAAGTTTAAATAATACTTTTAGCGTTCACAATTTATGATCAAGATTAATTGATACTTTATTTAAAATTTCTTTGCCTTATATACTACTTATGAGAATTTACTAGATTTACAATTGAGTGATTTTTATTATCGAGCTCAATTTTACTTACAATCTATTTACATGTATTTTATTCTTAATCTATCAGGGAATCAGAAATAATGAGTGAAATGCCATTTGCTCCAAAAATTATTGAGTTCATTTCAAAGTTCAATATTAAAGTCACTCATTACTTCAAATTCTTTGATTACGAAAAAACATTCTTCAAAGCGTCAAATATCCGAATTTCAGTTTAAACATTTTTCTTTGTGTGACGTCACTTTGTTTCATACATTTTGTTTCTTATTGTGACGTATCAGTCAATCAGAAAAATAGAACGTTTACTAACAATAATGTATTTATTTATAATTGTATTTGAGTGTGTGTGTATGTATGTCGTAAATTTCAAGTGTCCAGTATCCATAATTAAAATACTGCATGTAAAGCATAATTGGTTAACAGTTCGCTAGGGTCTTATTGCTTAGAACAATTAAATCGCTAAACACTTAGCATTGCTTTCAAACATTGTTGAATTATGAGTCAAGCAATTCAATTACTGACCTATCGCAACAAAACAATTTAGTTAAAGAAAAACGAATGAACTATGGTTTTTGTTTATACACTACACCCCCAATCTTTTAGTTAAAATTTTACAGCTTTAAAGAAGTTTTAAAATTTTAATTACATAATAAAGTTAAACATTTAGATATTTTTACTTAAGAAAGTATTGTATGCATATTATTTTATAGCTTAATAATAAAAAGTACATAAAAAAAAAATTTTTTTTTTTTATATTGTAAAATTATTTTCTATTATATTTCTTTAATAAATTCTTGTGAACAATTTTGTTTTTTCCATTCATTCTTATTTCTACATTTACATTGTCTATGTTTATAATTTCAAAGGGACCTTGATATGGTGCATCATTTTTCTTTCTATTTGCTACTTTTATTAAAACTAGGTCTCCTATCTTAAGATCTATACTGTTAAATTTATTATATGACTCTAGACTTCTTTTTTCTTTTGATACTTCTATAAGTTTTCTAGCGTTTTGTAATGAATTTCTTAATCTAGTCTTTAATTCATTTGCATAATTTTCTAAATCATATATATTATTATTATTATTATTCATTATTTCCTCACCTGGCAAATTAGGTAATTTACCAAATATTAATTCAAATGGCGAGTAATCTGTATCTATATGTGGAGTTATGTTGTACGCAAAACAATAGTATGGTATCCAGTTATTCCAGTTATCATCATTTACAAAGGATAAAAAGTATTCATTGAGAACTCTATGATTTCTTTCTATAGTACCAAGGGTTTCATGGTGATAAGGTGTGGAAGTTTTATGTTCTATTTTAAGTAGAGTACATATTTCTTTTAATAGTTCGTTAACAAATTCTGTACCTCTATCTGATGTAAGAGTTTTAAATATACCATATTTTAATATCAAATTTTCAATTAAACATTTTGCAACTGATTTGGCTTCCTTTGTTTCCATTAGGGCTGCTATTACATATTTAGTTAACTCGCATTGCATAGTTAGTATGTATCGATAATTTTCAGATGGTCGTAAGGGTCCAACTGTATCTATGACTACAGTGGAAAAGCTATCTTTTGGTGTATCTGTGATACAAAGTGGTTCTCTAGTATGTCTTATTTGTTTGTTTCTTTGGCATAAATCACATCCTAAAACATACTTTTTAACCATTTTATACATATTTTTCCATATATATTTTTGTTTTAATTTGTTTACAGTTTTTCTTATTCCGAAATGTCCTCCGCATGGTGTATTATGATACAATTCAATTTTCATCTGTAATTTTCTGAGGATTATTATATAACATTATTATGACGCCATTTTCTTTATTCTTATTTATTTTTATTTTAAATTTCTTTATACTTATCTTTTTAAATATTTCGTCACTTTTCTCTAGTGCGAATTTTACACAATTTGTTCTGCCTAAAACAGAAGGTAGTTTCTCCAACATATTATCTAAATAATAGGGATTATCGCTACATCTGATGCGCATTTCATTTAGAACAGAATCATTTTCAATTTTTATTTCTTTTGTCGACTTTTCTAATATAAGTTTCAACTTTCTTGCAAGTTTTATATCATTTATGGATGTACAGTCCCAAACTTTGAGTTGATCAGACCCTTCAGGATTTGTATTACCATTTTCTTTTGATGCATCCTCTTTCTTTTCATTATTCTTTTTATTTTCCTCATTTTGTATCATTTTTCTTTTCATATTTCTAGTTATCACCAGCGATTTCTTTACTGTTTCATCAATTTTATCAGGAACCATTGTTTTTAACATATCTGAGTTTAATTTTACTCTTGATAGTGCATCTGCGTTAGTGTTATTTTTACCTTTTTTGTAGATTATCTCAAAATCGTAATCTGACAGTTCTAATCGAATTCTTGTTAATTTAGAACTTGGGTTTTTATGTGAAAATAATGCAATTAATGGACGGTGATCTGTCACTACTATGAACTTTCTGCCATATAAGTATGGTCTAAAAAATTGTATGCTCCAGTATATACCAAGTAATTCTTTTTCTATTACTGGTTTATTTATTTCATGTTTATTGAGCGAACGACTCGCACAAGATATAGGTCTGTCTTTTCCAATTTCGCCTTGTGATAATATGGCTCCCAACGCGATGTTAGATGCATCCGTAGTAACGATAAAAGGTTCATCGAAGTTTGGATATTGTAAAACAGGTGGATTTATAAGTTTATCTTTTAATGTTTCAAAGGCTTCTTGACATTGTTTTGACCAATTAAATTTTGCATCTTTTTTGCATAAAGCATTTAAACATTTTGTAATGCCTGCAAAGTTTTTAACAAAACGTCTATAATAGTTGCAAAACGCTACGAATCTTTTGACTTCGTCGGCATTCTTTGGTACTGGATATTTTGTTATTGCATCAAATTTTTCTGGATCTGGTTTAATTCCGTTTACGGTTATTAAATGTCCAAGGTAAACTACTTCCGGTTTTAAAAAGCAGCATTTACTAGCATTGAGTTTCAAATTATATTGTTGCAATCTATCGAGAACTTTCACAAGGTTTGTATTATGGTGTTTAAGACTACAGCCGAAAACTATTATGTCATCAACGTATAAAAAGGCTTCACAGTCCAAACCTGCTAGAGCTATTGTTAACATGCGTTGAAAACTATTTGATGATATTTTTAAACCAAATGGTAATCTTGTATATTGGTAGTGACCATTATTTGTTGAAAACGCCGTGTATGGACGAGACTGATGTTCAAGTTCGATTTGGTAAAAAGAATTTGTCATGTCCAATGTAGAAAAATATTTCGCTCTGCCAAATCTGTCAAGAATGTCATCCAAACGTGGTAACGGAAATTTGTCATTTATAATTTTGTTGTTTAGTTTCCTGAAGTCAACAACTAATCTCCATTTCTTCAAATCTGATTGTCCTTTCTTTGGTACAAGCAAAAGTGGTGAATTGTATGGGCTTGTTGATGGTTCAATTATGTTGTTTTCCAAAAGCTTTTGTACCTGCGAGTTTATTTCTGTTGTTTGTGCTTGGGGTAATCGATAGTTTTTTACGTACACGGGGTTTTTGTCATGTAATTCTATAGTTTGCTTGTAAAAATTGTTGGTTGTTAAACATTCATCCTCCATATGGAATACTGTTTGGTATCTTTTAAGAATTGCTATAATCTCTTCTTTATTATCCTTATGTAGGTTTTTTAGGTCAAAAATATTTAACAATTTGTTAAACCTTTCGGATGTATATTTTTTGGATTTTTGTTTATTAATTGAACATATTTCATATCTTTTTAATGGTATAGTTTCTATTTTTAAATTTTGTATTATTGCTATGTTATTAGTTGTATTGAGTAATTTTATATGTTTATTTCCATTTTTGGGTATTATTGCGTTTGCTAAGTATACACCTTTAACAATTTCTCTATTTAAAACTACAGCGTCTTCTGTTACTTCAATATCAAACGGTAAAATTATTTCACTTCTTTGAGGTAAAGTTATTTTATTGATTGCAAAAGTATTATCATATATAGGAATGGTTATTGTTTCATTATGTATGTTAAATGAAAGTGTATATTTGTCGTAGTCTATATTGCATCTATACGTTGTTAGAAAGTCTCTTTCCAAAATTCCGTCGGTGTTAATTGGAAAATTATTATGTACTAGTTGTATTTTATGTTCAAGAATGTTATTATCTATGTTTATCTTAATAATTGTCGAACCCATTGACTTGATTACGTCTCTTGATATTCCAGTTAGATTGCAAACTGTTTTTTAAGGTCGCTATAATCAAAAGATATACCTCCATATTATAATGTTTAAAATATTTATTATTGAAATGATCAAAACCTTGCTAAGTATTTTATGATGCTGCGCTTAGCCACAGCACGTTTTAATTCTTCTGAGCACTGTTGAGGGTGCTTGGCTAGAATAGTGAGAATACTTTGTTTGTCAAAATTATTCTGAATCTTTATTTAATTTACTTACAGCTATTTATACAAAATTTCTTAATTCTACTTCTTTTAATAATTGTGTGCTTGCGTATTGTTATTGATCTTACATCAGCAATTATTTACAATGTCTCATTTATGGGTCAATCGTAATATAATTCCCTTTAAACAATTGCTGTTACAATATGTGGGTTATTTTGTTTACTTTTTGTGACAAATTCATTGCAATGCAAAATTCTAGTGTTAAAATGTAGTTTGATAAATGTGACCAATATATTATAATGAATAGTGTGACCAATACACTACAATATGCCTGAACAAATCCTTTGGCTGTCATCGGTTGTAGATCAATATTTTCAATCTTGTGACCAGCTATCGCAGCAGGTGTCGTCAGAGCTAGAACTGTTGTTATAGTGTTGGATGTTCCTGCGCTTGTAGACATCGTTGCTTTCGTAAATATCCTCAAATATGTCAAAAAAAGAATGTATTAATAAAATGTGTTTCAGATGTGTAATGTTTGAAATTTCAGTACAGAAATCCTTTAGACTTTCTATATCTTCTACTTTTCCACTAAAACGATATGGTGCTACGTATTTAAACGAGAATATGGTAAACTTATAAATGTTGTCAGATTCTTTAGTAAAACTGTTATAGACACAGCAACACGTTTCACACACTTTAATATGTGTTTGACTTTTAGTGGCGCCTTCTATTTCAAAATCAATATATGTAGCTAAATCTTTCAAATCTTTTGTAATATTTATTTTAATCAAATAGTGCATTTATTTGCTATATCTCCTGCTTGCTGCTGACAACAGATGGTTTCCCTGGTCTTGTATTTGGTTCACGTTATAATTTCTATTTCTGTCATTTCGCCTCTCTCGGTTATTGTTCGAGTTTCTTTGAATGTTATTTCCTTGGTTATTTATGTTGCGGCTATTTCTATTGTTGCTATTTCTTTGGTGGTTTATATTATTGTTGCAGTTATTGCTTCTATTATTATGATTTATTTTTGTGAAGCACATTTTTGAAAAATGATTGAGTTTTCCGCACTTATGGCATTTAACGCCTTCCGCAGGACATCTTTTGCCATGTTTGCCGTCGCATTTTTTACAATAATGTTTTTGGTTATTTGAACTGTTATATTGTTGTTGAAAAAATACTTGTTTTTGTTTCACTCTCGATGAGATTTTTTCTGCGATTTTTAAGGCTTCAGAAAATGTATTTACTTGACTTGCGTCAATTGTGGATATTATTTGTGGATCAGTAAGACCATTTATAAATGCATTGAATGCTATTTTGCTATTTGTTGCTATAATAGAGTCCCTCTTAGATTCTCCTTCTTCTGATATCTGTAATTCATTTAATTCCGCTATGAGGTTTTCTATTTTCGTAGCAAAACCCATTAAATTGTTATCTTTTTGAGATATTCGAGTTATTTCATTTAACAACGTATTTGAAGTTTTTAATGGTTTATATGTTGTTTTTAAAATTTGTACTAGCTCGTCAATAGATGTTGGTACAGATATTTGTTTTACTCTATTTTGGACACGTAACTCTAATCTTGATTTAAAAATAAAATTGAAAAATGAATTTTGTTTTTCATTTGGTATTGTTAAGGAAATTCTTTCCAAATTTGTAAGAAATTCATGTAATTCATCAGGCCTACCACTGAATTTTGGTACTAGCTTTGTTATTAAAGATAATTCATTTATGTCTAAGTTCGCCATGGTTCTATTTTGCGTAGACTCTAGAGAGTTTCTTTTTTTAGAATGTTGTTCAAGTAAATTAATTGCCTCCTCCTTAAGAATAGCAAATCTTTTTAATATGTCGTCTTCTTCTATGGAAAATTTGTTAAAAGCTTTTTCTATATTCTGTATTTCTAACTTTTTTTCATTTATTGTATTTAAGCTATATGGTTTGTTTAATGATTTTTTTGCATTTATTATTAACTGTTCTAATATTTTTAAAGATTCCATCCTTTACCAGTCGAGAACTTTTCTATTTTCATAATATTTATCTGCCTTTCTCATTGATAGTATAGTTTCTAATTCTACTGTTGTTCTGTAAATAATATCTTCTCTAGTAGGAGTACCTTCTATTCCTAAAAATTGCCAAAGTCTCGTTAGCATTTTTATACCTGATTCTATTTATTCTTCTTGGAATTCTAAGTTTGATTGGTTTTTATTGTCCATTTTACATAAAATATATTTTTCAAAAAGAATAAAATGTATTATGAAAATTTTAACATATATTTAAAAGTTAATTTTATACGTTTTAATATTTTCATGTCTAAGACTGTAAACAATGGAATTAATATTAGTGCTAAAATTATCCAACCTATACATGCATGGTATATTTTTTGAACAATTGTACAATTCATTTTAAAAGTGGAAAAAATAGATTTTTGTGAACAAGTAATTAATTAGTTTATGTATAATCTTCTTTTTTTTACAAATTAAGCTTTTATTTTAATTAGTTAATTAATTGGATTATTTCCAAAATTAATTTTATGGTTTTTATAAATATAAAAAAAACATGTTTGTTGAAATATAAACATTAACAATAATAATATTAATTTTGTAAAAATGTCTTGTTTCATTTTATTTTTATTTTCTATTTTTGCTTCTTCTTTTGATTTTTCTTAATGTTTTTAATGCTGTTTCAGTTCATCAATTTGTTGCCCTATCTGCTGAGCGTTGTCTGTGTCGTATTTCTGTATGTCCAAAAGCACTCTCAGCTCCTTCTTCATACGATTTAAACTGCCTCCTCTGGATTTGTTGAAGTTTTGTACCGGGAATATGGGGTACTTTATAGCTGATTCGGTCTTCCTTTTTATAGTTCGTGGTCTCGGTCCTTGATGTAAGATTGCTGGCTTTTCTGATGAGCGTCCTTCTTCGAGGAGTCTAGCCCAGCGTTTTTCGGCCTCTTGAAGTTCCTTGAGGACCTCCTCCCATGGTTGGTTCATTCGAAAAAAATTTGCTTCTAAAAAAATTTTAGGTCCTTCAATAGAATTCAGCTGAGCATAAGCTATCTATGCTGTATTCTATTGTCCTTTTTTTATTTTAGATATAGCAGAAAGGATAAGCAAATTTGCTGTATAGTCCTTTTTTGCTGATTTTCTAAAATAATTTAGGAAAGCAGGATCGCCATGTAATGTTTAAATAATACTTTTAGCGTTCACAATTTATGATCAAGATTAATTGATACTTTATTTAAAATTTCTTTGCCTTATATACTACTTATGAGAATTTACTAGATTTACAATTGAGTGATTTTTATTATCGAGCTCAATTTTACTTACAATCTATTTACATGTATTTTATTCTTAATCTATCAGGGAATCAGAAATAATGAGTGAAATGCCATTTGCTCCAAAAATTATTGAGTTCATTTCAAAGTTCAATATTAAAGTCACTCATTACTTCAAATTCTTTGTTTACCAAAAAACATTCTTCAAAGCGTCAAATATCCGAATTTCAGTTTAAACATTTTTCCTTGTGTGACGTCACTTTGTTTCATACATTTTGTTTCTTATTGTGACATATCAGTCAATCAGAAAAATAGAACGTTTACTAAGAATAATGTATTTATTTATAAATGTATTTGAGTGTGTGTGTATGTATGTCGTAAATTTCAAGTGTCCAGTATCCATAATTAAAATACTGCATGTAAAGCATAATTGGTTAACAGTTCGCTAGGGTCTTATTGCTTAGAACAATTAAATCGCTAAACACTTAGCATTGCTTTCAAACATTGTTGAATTATAAGTCAAGCAATTCAATTACTGACCTATCGCAACAAAACAATTTAGTTAAAGAAAAACGAATGAACTATGGTTTTTGTTTATACACTACAAGTCTATTTCATTAAAATCCACGGAAGGTGACTGGCCTTGAGCCAGCACACCCACAAATTGAGCAGAACGCGAGGCAATCATGCGAAACATGTTATACCACGCAACTTTCGAATACTCATTTATACGTATTATAAATTCAACGATGCCTTTAGCAAACGAACAGAAAAGAGTTTTATATTGAGCAAAGGCGGTGCTTGAACTCAGAAAAGCAATCGCGCCCTTATACGCACGCCAATTATTCATATGAATTGGCGAATCCCTTATATCCAGATAATTATCCGCATCAACGGCGTAATTACGCCGCACACAAATATTCGGGTGAAATTCACGAAGACTTTCATCCGGTTTCATAAAAGCGCAGCCATTAGAACACATGCCGGCTTCCCTATTTCTAAACTTTAACCAATCGAATTCGCGTTGGTCCTGCGCGTTTCCACGACGCAGCTTATAATTTACCAACGGAAATTCAGATATCACATCACCATCTATTACAGAAAGCACATCTAAGTGCACTCCCCACGCTATGATGGCTCTATCAATTGACTTTTGCGTTTCTAGCGATGAATTGCTGAGAATGGAACGGTCGTCATACATAAGCATTAAACGCATAATCAAAGCCGCAAAACCCTTGACAGCCACGTCGACTGAGCTGTCTGGGAACGGGCAATGAATAAAAGTCTCGCCAGGCATCAATAGAGATAAAATATACACCCAAAGCTGATGCGCGTATTCTGGCTTCCAACTGCGGTTGATGATATCAGTAACACACGTGACTCGCGTCACGCTTATGCTAGCGTTCTTCATCAACATCGATGATGACATCGGAACGAATCTGACTCTCGGCATCACAAGCGGCTGGCTAAAATGAATGCGTAAAGTCGCTTCCTTATAAAACCCATCAAATATGCCTTGATGCATGAACGGAGAGAAGGATGGATAATAATTAGAGTTTTTCTTTTCCCGGACTTATTCATTTCCCGGGAAAGCGGGATTCATTTTTGAATTTCCCGGGATCCCGGGAATTCCCGCTCCAAAAATAAAATAAATTAAAAACATTTTCTTATTAAGTAATTATATTTTATTTGAAAAAAATCACAAAAGCGATAAAATTCTTTTAAAAAGAATTTATGTTTAAACAAAAAGAACGTATTTAATACGTTTAAAAACAAAAAAAAAAAAAAAAAAAATTCAGTCCTTTTTTACATATATCGGGTAAAAACAATGTGTATACATATATAAATTAAATATAATAAGAAATATTCTTAGTTTTTAAGTGTGTTTTTAAGACCGAAAGAGCATTAATGGACTCATCCGAAAGTCTATTTCTAATTTTAGTTACTAGCATTCCAGTAAGTGAAAAAACTCGTTCACTTTCAACAGAAGTGGGTCGTATTGTTAATAAAGCATCAGTTTTTTTACCAGATCCTTCAAAAAATTTTAAATCTTTCTTTATTGAAAACGTTTGTGAGTTTGCAATTGGTTTATTATTATCATTTACATTGTTTATTGCAGCATTCAATTTCTCTTCAAATGTTTTGTCTAACTCAATATCACTATCAGCGCTGTTTTCAATTTCTTTAAGCTCAGTTTCGTCACCAAAAAGACGGTTATAAATATGTTCTGCATATAAAAAAACAGAGAACTTTGGAGCATTTAGAAACAAACTCACACCATTATCATTTTGAAATAAATCGGGATTTTTAAAATATCTTATCAGGGTATACAGTTTTGAATCTCTTCTTTCTTCAATTCTTTTTTTAATGGATTCAAACATTGTTTGTCCTAGAGAAGTACGTATGGTTGAAACTTGTTGGCATAACGTATTTAATATTACATCAGCTGTAAATAAATTGATATCACGGCGGCAAAGAGCTTCTACAGCCAATTTAATTGGTTTTAATATATCCAATAAATTTTTTAAAACGTGTACATTAGCTTCAACCCAAAGCTCACCCATTTCTAAATCAATTAGGCTCTTTTTAATTGAATTCTTCAGTAACAAAAATTTCTCCATCATTGGAACCATGGAATTCCATCTAGTCACTACGTCCAACTCAAGGCATAGCTCTTTATTGTGTTCTGATATTACGTATTTTTGTAAAACATAATTTTTTGTTGGACTTCTTTTAAATATCTTAATTATCCGACGTGTTTGTTCTAATACCAATTTAAAATTAGTCTGCATTACGAGCACGTCGTTATTATCTATATTACCTTCAAACTCGTCATCAAATTCATCATCATCATCGCCACTTGATTCTAAATCTACACTTGACGGTACAAATGATGTTTTCTTGTAAAAAACATCAACAACCGCAAAATGCAAAGCATGGCTGAGACAAAATATGCCTATTACTGGACTTTCTCTAACGAATTTTTTCATAACATTTGGACCGTCAGTTATTGTGGACACTATATGCTTACTGAAATTGATATTATATTCTTTTAATCTAGATTCCATTAGATTACGGATTTCCACAGCTCCGCTCTTTCCGGGCATATTATTAAGTACGTAAAATGTTTATATTATCAGACTTAATCTTATTATTTTATTTGAGGAATTGCTAAGCTTATTTAGAATGCTGCACTTAGCTGCAGACACTTTTTAATTCACTCCTGCACTGTTTAAGGTGCTGGATTGGAATATAGAGAAAACACCTTACTATTAAGAATAACAAATGTTTTTCTGATTTTATTGACAATTTACATCCAGTATTTATTTATACAAAAATCTTTAGTCATAATTCTACATTACAATTGCTTAAATGATTGATAATATTACAGTTTGGTTATTGATAATTTTTATTTCAGTTGCTTAAGTGGTTCAATGTGTTTTTGTGTCAAGTATTTTGTTACTTTTGTGTGGTCTGTTTCTTTTAACTGTTTGTCTGCTTTTTGTTGTGTGAATTATGTTTCGTCATATTTGTGTGGTCTGTTTCTTCTAGCTGTTTGACCGTTCAGGGTTTTAAATATCAAAGAAGTAAAGTTATTAATTGCTGCGACAAGTATAGTGTGTTCCCTTATAATAAGTACACTACACCCACAAATTGAGCAAAACGCGAGGCAATCATGGGAAACATGTTATACCACGCAACTTTCGAATACTCATTTATACGTATTATAAATTCAACGATGCTTTTAGCAAACGAACAGAAAAGAGTTTTATATTGAGCGAAGGCGGTGCTTGAACTCAGAAAAGCAATCGCGCCCTTATACGCACGCCAATTATTCATATGAATTGGCGAATCCCTTATATCCAGATAATTGTCCGCATCAACGGCGTAATTACGCCGCACACAAATATTCGGGTGAAATTCACGAAGACTTTCATCCGGTTTCATAAAAGCGCAGCCATTAGAACACATGCCGGCTTCCCTATTTCTAACCTTTAACCAATCGAATTCGCGTTGGTCCTGCGCGTTTCCACGACGCAGCTTATAATTTACAAACGGAAATTCAGATATCACATCACCATCTATTACGGAAAGCACATCTAAGTGCACTCCCCAAGCTATGATGGCTCTATCAATTGACTGTTGCGTTTCTCGCGATGAATTGCTGAGAATGGAACGGTCGTCATACATAAGCATTAAACGCATAATTAAAGCCGCAAAACCCTTGACAGCCACGTCGACTAAGCTGTCTGGGAACGGGCAATGAATAAAAATCTCGCCAGGCATCAATAGAGATAAAATATACACCCAAAGCTGATGCGCGTATTCTGGCTTCCAACTGCGGTTGATGATATCAGTAACACACGTGACTCGCGTCACGCTTATGCTAGCGTTCTTCATCAACATCGATGATGACATCGGAACGAATCTGACTCTCGGCATCACAAGCGGCTGGCTAAAATGAATGCGTAAAGTCGCTTCCTTATAAAACCCATCAAATATGCCTTGATGCATGAACGGAGAGAAGGATGGATAATAATTGTCAAAAGCGCTCAGCTCCGCGACCGTCTTCTTGGGACGCCGCTCAAGCTCAGCGATTCGTGACAGATACATACTCCTCCGTTCGCGTTCACGAAACATTTCACTCCTTGAAAAAGAAGTGAGATTGGCATTGACCTCATGAACCCTGCCATCGCCGAGAGATTTGACGACGATTTGACGGCGATTGTGGCATCTGTTAGCAATTCCGGCTTGCACGCAACTCGCAGTGCATCCCGGAAAACGCGATCTGTTATCCTCCCATCGAGCAACTGGCTCGTGGGAAAACCTAACGACTCCGGGTCCGTTACCCTAGTCGAATCAATGTAAACCCTTGGGGGTTCACGTAGCACATTTAGAGACCTCGCGATCCGTATCTCCAATAATTTCAAACGCTCGGAATAATATTCGCTTAATTTATTCCATTTCAAAAAATGTCTCGAATCTCGAATCATGTAATACTTTCGGTTCGGCTCATCAAACCACACTGTATAGTACATCTCAACCTTCTCGGTTTCTCCAAACACGAACTCGTCCTTGCCGGCCAGTTCCTGCACCAACTCGACCTCGCCTATCGGCGCAATCTCTCTCGCGCCCAACGACATGAAGTTGAGGGACGTGAATGACTAAATAATCTCTTCAATACTGCTCCGATCAATTAAATTTCTCGGAGCGTCAGTTTCAGCGTTTGTTGATTCCGCGTGCGTTACACCTTTCGATGAAACTGGCTCACTCGCTACATTGGATATTTCGTCCTTTTTCTCGATTGCGTTTACCGCTTTCGGCACGATATCGACGTTTTCTGCACGCGCGGTGCTATTCCAATTCAGTTGGTTTCCCAACTGTTCCATATGCGTCTTAGCTTCTTATCACTAACCATTATTCCTATTTGCGCATTCACATCAACGTGATATGTATAAAGCAAATTTAATCAAACGTTTATCTTCATTCGAAGCAAACAGCTCCGAACGTATCCAAGAAAAAATCTTAGAATCCTCGCAAACAATCTGTATCCGACGACGCACAGGGAAGGAGGATAGGCGTCCCGTCGAAGCCCATAGATCCTCCAAGTGCGCGCGGCGCAAATGCACGCGAAAAGATTCCTTAACCATGCCACTTTGCACTCGAAGTCGTTCCAAAGGAGAACGCTCCGGAATGAGTTGCGAATTATCCAGACCCTTTCCTACTACGAGAAAGAAGTCTATTTCATTAAAATCCACGGAAGGTGACTGGCTTTGAGCCAGCACACCCACAAATTGAGCAGAACGCGAGGCAATCATGCGAAACATGTTATACCACGCAACTTTCGAATTCTCATTTATACGTATTATAAATTCAACGATGCTTTTAGCAAACGAACAGAAAAGAGTTTTATATTGAGCGAAGGCGGTGCTTGAACTCAGAAAAGCAATCGCGCCCTTATACGCACGCCAATTATTCATATGAATTGGCGAATTCCTTATATCCAGATAATTATCCGCATCAACGGCGTAATTACGCCGCACACAAATATTCGGGTGAAATTCACGAAGACTTTCATCCGGTTTCATAAAAGCGCAGCCATTAGAACACACGCCGGCTTCCCTATTTCTAACCTTTAACCAATCGAATTCGCGTTGGTCCTGCGCGTTTCCACGACGCAGCTTATAATTTACCAACGGAAATTCAAATATCACATCACCATCTATTACGGAAAGCACATCTAAGTTCACTCCCACGCTATGATGGCTCTATCAATTGACTGTTGCGTTTCTCGTGATGAATTGCTGAGAATGGAACGGTCGTCATACATAAGCATTAAACGCATAATCAAAGCCGCAAAACCCTTGACAGCCACGTCGACTGAGCTGTCTGGGAACGGGCAATGAATAAAAATCTCGCCAGGCATCAATAGAGATAAAATATACACCCAAAGCTGATGCGCGTATTCTGGCTTCCAACTGCGGTTGATGATATCAGTAACACACGTGACTCGCGTCACGCTTATGCTAGCGTTCTTCATCAACATCGATGATGACATCGGAACGAATCTGACTCTCGGCATCACAAGCGGCTGGCTAAAATGAATGCGTAAAGTCGCTTCCTTATAAAACCCATCAAATATGCCTTGATGCATGAACGGAGAGAAGGATGGATAATAATTGTCAAAAGCGCTCAGCTCCGCGACCGTCTCCTTGGGACGCCGCTCAAGCTCAGCGATTCGTGACAGATACATACTCCTCCGTTCGCGTTCACGAAATATTTCACTCCTTGAAAAAGAAGTGAGATTGGCATTGACCTCATGAACCCTGCCATCGCCGAGAGATTTGACGACGATTTGACGGCGATTGTGGCATCTGTTAGCAATTCCGGCTTGCACGCAATTCGCAGTGCATCCCGGAAAACGCGATCTGTCATCATCCCATCGAGCAACTGGCTCGTGGAAAAACCTAACGACTCCGGGTCCGTTACCCTAGTCGAATCAATGTAAACCCTTGGGGGTTCACGTAGCACATTTAGAGACCTCGCGATCCGTATCTCCAATAATTTCAAACGCTCGGAATAATATTCGCTTAATTTATTCCATTTCAAAAAATGTCTCGAATCATGTAATACTTTCGGTTCGGCTCATCAAACCACACTGTATAGTACATCTCAACCTTCTCGGTTTCTCCAAACACGAACTCGTCCTTGCCGGCCAGTTCCTGCACCAACTCGACCTTGCCTATCGGCGCAATCTCTCTCGCGCCCAACGACATGAAGTTGAGGGACGTGAATGACTAAATAATCTCTTCAATACTGCTCCGATCAATTAAATTCCTCGGAGCGTCAGTTTCAGCGTTTGCTGATTCCGCGTGCGTTACACCTTTCGATGAAACTGGGTCACTCGCTACATTGGATATTTCATCCTTTTTCTCGATTGCGTTTACCGCTTTCGGCACGATATCGACGTTTTCTGCATGCGCGGTGCTATTCCAATTCAGTTGGTTTCCCAACTGTTCCATCTGCGTCTTAGCTTCTTATCACTAACCATTATTCCTATTTGCGCATTCACATCAACGTGATATGTATAAAGCAAATTTAATCAAACGTTTGTCTTCATTCGAAGCAAACAGCTCCGAACGTATCCAAGAAAAAATCTTAGAATCCTCGCAAGCAATCTGTATCCGACGACGCACAGGGAAGGAGGATAGGCGTCCCGTCGAAGCCCATAGATCCTCCAAGTGCGCGCGGCGCAAATGCACGCGAAAAGATTCCTTAACCATGCCACTTTGCACTCGAAGTCGTTCCAAAGGAGAACGCTCCGGAATGAGTTGCGAATTATCCAGACCCTTTCCTACTACGAGAAAGAAGTCTATTTCATTAAAATCAACGGAAGGTGACTGGCCTTGAGCCAGCACACCCACAAATTGAGCAGAACGCGAGGCAATCATGCGAAACATGTTATACCACGCAACTTTCGAATACTCATTTATACGTATTATAAATTCAACGATGCTTTTAGCAAACGAACAGAAAAGAGTTTTATATTGAGCGAAGGCGGTGCTTGAACTCAGAAAAGCAATCGCGCCCTTATACGCACGCCAATTATTCATATGAATTGGCGAATCCCTTATATCCAGATAATTATCCGCATCAACGGCGTAATTACGCCGCACACAAATATTCGGGTGAAATTCACGAAGACTTTCATCCGGTTTCATAAAAGCGCAGCCATTAGAACACATGCCGGCTTCCCTATTTCTAACCTTTAACCAATCGAATTCGCGTTGTTCCTGCGCGTTTCCACGACGCAGCTTATAATTTACCAACGGAAATTCAGATATCACATCACCATCTATTACGGAAAGCACATCTAAGTGCACTCCCCACGCTATGATGGCTCTATCAATTGACTGTTGCGTTTCTCGCGATGAATTGCTGAGAATGGAACGGTCGTCATACATAAACATTAAACGCATAATCAAAGCCGCAAAACCCTTGACAGCCACGTCGACTGAGCTGTCTGGGAACGGGCAATGAATCAAAATCTCGCCAGGCATCAATAGAGATAAAATATACACCCAAAGCTGATGCGCGTATTCTGGCTTCCAACTGCGGTTGATGATATCAGTAACACACGTGACTCGCGTCACGCTTATGCTAGCGTTCTTCATGAACATCGATGATGACATCGGAACGAATCTGACTCGGTATCACAAGCGGCTAGCTAAAATGAATGCGTAAAGTCGCTTCCTTATAAAACCCATCAAATATGCCTTGATGCATGAACGGAGAGAAGGATGGATAATAATTGTCAAAAGCGCTCAGCTCCGCGACCGTCTCCTTGGGACGCCGCTCAAGCTCAGCGATTCGTGACAGATACATACTCCTCCGTTCGCGTTCACGAAACATTTCACTCCTTAAAAAAGAAGTGAGATTGGCATTGACCTCATGAACCCTGCCATCGCCGAGAGATTTGACGGCGATTGTGGCATCTGTTAGCAATCCCGGCTTGCACGCAACTCGCAGTGCATCCCGGAAACCGCGATCTGTCATCCTCCCATCGAGCAACTGGCTCGTGGGAAAACCTAACGACTCCGGGTCCGTTACCCTAGTCGAATCAATGTAAACCCTTGGGGGTTCACGTAGCACATTTAGAGACCTCGCGATCCGTATCTCCAATAATTTCAAACGCTCGGAATAATATTCGCTTAATTTATTCCATTTCAAAAAATGTCTCGAATCTCGAATCATGTAATACTTTCGGTTCGGCTCATCAAACCACACTGTATAGTACATCTCTCCTGCACCAACTCGACCTCGCCTATCGGCGCAATCCCTCTCGCGCCCAACGACATGAAGTTGAGGGACGTGAATGACTAAATAATCTCTTCAATACTGCTCCGATCAATTAAATTCCTCGGAGCGTCAGTTTCAGCGTTTGCTGATTCCGCGTGCGTTACACCTTTCGATGAAACTGGGTCACTCGCTACATTGGATATTTCATCCTTTTTCTCGATTGCGTTTACCGCTTTCGGCACGATATCGACGTTTTCTGCACGCGCGGTGCTATTCCAATTCAGTTGGTTTCCCAACTGTTCCATCTGCGTCTAAGCTTTGTAAGGTTTGGAAATGTTTTTGTTTAAAATGTTGTATCTATAGTACTCTTGTTTTATTAAAGTGCCTTAGAGTAGAAGGCGGCTCTATATGATGGCAAAGTTAATTGCCGAAGTTTGTTGAGGAATAAAACAACTCTATTGCTTAAAGTCAGAATTATTTCTGTTTTTATTTACAATTTTCCCGAGCTTATATACTATTTCTTATTCTATGTTTTCTTAAACAATAATCATTTCTCCTATTCATAATCAATAATTTCTATGTTTATTATTTACATATATATTTATCTATTTCTCCTACTTATTGTTCATATATTTATTAAAAATCTTAAATTACAATATTTCATTCAACACTTGACTTTGCATTTTCTACTAACTGCATTTTTTGTCGGTCATTTACTTTTGATATTTATTTTATATTTTGGGTATGCATGTTTATACCACATGTTTGTTTGTTTGGGTATGCATGTTTATACCATATGCGCTACAGCTTCTTATCACTAACCATTATTCCTATTTGCGCATTCATATCAACGTGATATGTATAAAGCAAATTTAATCAAGTCAAGCGATGCAGTTCCCTACAACAACTACACCTCTTATGGAAAATTTAAAAATCATATCTGTTATTATAACTTCCATTTCATTCTTTTTTGGTACTTTTATTTCATAATTTTCGCTCATTTCCACTTCCAACACGCTTTTTATTATATTTTTTTCTCGATCATTTTCACTTTGTATAATTATAGTTCCATTATTTCTATTTTCAATATTTGTAATTTTTAGTCCACTAGGGTCTACCTTATAATGATTTATCTATGGCTTTGAAAACACACACTTTTGGTTGGTGAGTTTTTGTCACTGCTTTTTTAGCAGCAGCAGCATACGATACTCCACTTATGGTTGTAGAAGGGAAAATTGGGGTGGGACGTCTTACCGGGGCCTTTGTGCCCTTTTCCGCTGTCGTCCTTCGAAGTATTTCCAAGCGTTTTGGACATTCCTTTGAGCTGGCTGCATGACCCACTTTTCCACAATTGACGCACTTAACGGGTAAGCCAACCTTTACCACTGCCTGACCTGTGACTGGATCAGTCATACGCGTCTCAACATTGTTCTCACCTTTTGGGGGAACCTGATAATTTTTCGGGCCATGAGAAGCCCCGCACTTAACGCATCTTAATAGTATGTTGCAGTTAATTCCGACATGACCAAAACGTTGACAATTGTAGCACTGAACTACATCTTTTCTATTTTGCTTTTCCATGCGCACTCTACAATGGAGAATATAAATTATATTCTTAAAACCTCTTAAATCTGATTCTTTACTTAATTGGAATAGCCATCTGTTTCTACCTATTTTGTAAAGTCCCATAATCTTTACATTATTATTTAAACTCTGCATGTACTCAAGCACCTCGCTTGAGTCAAAAGTGTCAGAGAGACCACTTATTACAACTGAAAAAGGCCTTTCAGAATTTGGTGTGTGGGTATAGTAATTAACCCCTTCTTTCAAAAATTCCTTCAATTTGGAAAAATCCTCTAAGGTTCAGAACCCAATATTCGTAACATTTCTGCCTAAAATTTTAATGTTATGGTTCTTGTGTCCTAACATACTCTCTAACTTATTACTAATAAATTTCACGTCAATATTATAGGTAGTTACTACAGGTACTGACTTACTTTGTTTAATTTTTCTGCTGGAAACAGCTTCGTCCTTTTTTTTAAGCCGCTTGTGCCTACTACATTTGGCTGAACCTCTTTCTTAATTGTTGTTGTTTCGGTTCGGCAGTCCATTGTGTTGCTTGTACATGCGGATGGTACAACTTCCTCCACTGACATCTCCTCTTCACTGGGTGTCTCGCTATCATCGGTTTCATGGTCGCTCGGTGAAACTTCGTCTGGTTTTTTCTTCAATGCTTTATTTTTTCGGCCATTTTCATAAAATTAAGATAAAGCAGTTTATATTCCTCCCTCACTGCCAACAGTTCCTTTTGCAATTCAGCAATTGTTACTGCAATCCTCGCCCTATTGTGCGGATTTAGGCTTTTATCTTCCATTTTGCTTTTATCACACAGAAGATCCATTCTGTTCTAAGCAGGTATTAGCGGTTCCCTTGCTGATACACAAATACCAACACTTTTGCCTGTTAGAGACAGGAAGAAACGCAGACACACAATTTCTTTCTTTTGTTTTTTAAACACTTTTTCCCGTTAGCATGTACTTTACTGCACCACAGTCAAAGGACAATTCAATTGTCTAATCTAACAAATTGTTCTTCTTATATACTATTTGGTTGAGTATTTTTCAAAATTTCACTCAACCTCTTATTTCTATACTTAACCTAATTTATCCATATCTTAACTTCAGTAAAATACCAGGCAATCATAAATTTTGAGCAATTTACAAAATTCAGGATTGAGTGGAAATATTAAATTCTTATTATTTCTATTTTTACAAATTTACTTAAATAGAACTTGGGCTGGAGCATATTAAGAACGTCAGATATTTTTCGAACACGATCATTTAGATTTGCTTGGCTTTTGTTCTCAGAAGTATGAAACATGCTCAATAAATAATCAAATCTGTTTCTGCTCATAAATGTAGGAATTTGATTTTTATACAGTATGTTCCTAGACCAATAATCTTTTTGTTGTGGTACCTGAAGTAGGCCGATCCAAGTAATAATTCTGTATTATTAATAGTTAACAATGAAGACATTTCTTTTTAAGAACAGAGCTTGTACTCTGTTCTGTGTTTCTTTATTGATTGAATCTTACAACAACAGTTGTTATTTTAATGTTGTAAATTTTAAATTGTAATTATGGTTTACAACACTTATCGGCAGTGTTGTGTTTTTTAGTTGTCTATGATAATTAACAGCGATTATCGTTTACAACATGTGTTTGTGTGTGTTGTTAGACACATCAAAATTTTACAACTGCTCATTAGCTGTTGCCTTATTATCGCGACAAGTTGAAAAATTTGAAAATGGAAAAAAATTTGTAAGTTTGAATTGTTTCTTTTCTTGGCATTTGTAACTATAATTAAAAATATTTATTAGAAAAATAACAAATAAAAAACAGATGGAAAAGCTTGTAGATTTGATGCAAGTAAATCCAGACATTGGCCGGGGAAAACTGCATTTTGGAAGTAACAAAATACAGCTAAAAGAGAAATGGGATATCTTCACCGTAAAATTAAACAGCTTGTGTCCGCCAATTAGAAGCACAAAAGAATGGCAAAGAGTTCGTATTACGTGGGTTAATATATTTTTAGTGTTTTATCTAAAATTAATTATAGGTATGGACTCACTACAAAGCTCTCTTAAAAAGAAAATTGGCTGCAAATAAAAAAATTTCCAAGCCACTGGTGGAGGTCCATCCGCAGAAATAAGCTTGAGTCCGCTAGAGCAGAGCACCGTGGAACTTGTTTCAATACAGTCACAAGTAAACCCAAGTGGATCTGCAATGGGCTTGCAAATGGAAGAAGATTCCGACGCTGCGGAACCAACAATTGACACTGAAGAGCCTGCACCGGTGGTAAGATGTACGACACAGAAAAACTTGTTCTTGAAAAAAGGACATTTTCTTCTCGTTTTTTTCATATTCGGTCATCCTAGCACTTATCCACTTTTTACATACTTTTTTTTTCAAAAAAGTTTATCACTTCGTCCAGAAAGCAACAAACAGTTGGTTGCGACACCCCAATATTGAAATCATTGCCGCTACTTCATTGATAGCTTCCATCAGCAAAAAATCTAAGTGCGCAACACAATTTTAGAATCGGAGGAATAGCAAAACATCTTGTTTTAAGAAACTGTTTAGCTCCTGCAGCAAAAACAAAAACCCATCCTTGTTTATGCGAAAAAATTTAATAAAGCTATAAAAATATAAATAAGTATGTATGTATGAATATTGTTATTAGGACTGTTGATTTCAGAAAAAGTTTACTTACTCAGTGTTTGGTAGTTCCAATGGGTTGGAAGTGTCACGAATTCTTTTCCGGATACGCGCCATATGTGCCGTTTTGCTGGTCTCATCATCATCAAAAAACAAATCGACATTAATATCCATGACCTCGATTATTACAAAAATATCAATTTTTAAACAAAATAGATTGCAGTGCGCTTGGCTTTTTATTTGTTATTTATTTCACCTCAACAGTTTTTAATACGCAGGGATGTATTATAATGGAAACTAGTTCTAACATTAAAACGCAACTCTGTGACATACACAACACTTAGATGTTGTAAACCATAATTGAAAAAACAACACAACTTTTCTGTGTTGTAAACGATAATCGGGCCCTTAAATTATTTATCTATTATCTAACAATACAAACACAATCACACTGTGGGAATATGCTGATAAGGCAGAATACACAGTGTGAGTTGTGTTTGTTATAACTGTATCGCTGGGAGTTTGCTAATACAGCTAGAATACGTTGTGCAGTGCGTCTTATTTTCACATACCAGACAGAGGTTTCGGTTTACAAATATTTTATAAGTAAACATTATAAACCGCTGCTGGTGCGGGATAGCCGATTAGTAAGACACACTACAATTCCAAGAAATTTACGCATTTCTGAAGGATCGGTATCTACCCATTTATCTAGCCTTTTTGTCTGCGATCTATTGGAGAAGTTTTCGGTTTAAATAATATGTTGCGAAGCAAACCTGTTAGTTTCTGTGACAACAGCAACATCACGATTCACGCCTTTAGACATCGGATACTCAACAAATGTCAATCGATCTCCCCGAACAGGCCCCCATGTTCTTCGTCAGGATCTTCATCCAAGTCGATTGGTATATCATCATCACTATCGTTGAAATCCTCGCCATCAGATTCTGAATCAGAATTTTCAGAATCTGGCTCAAAGTCATTATCAACAAATGAATCATCTGTAAATCCTGCAACTTCGTCTACACTCGATAGGCAAAGTTGCAGGGCATAGAGAATATATATGTAAAAGGCGATATGACGAATTGCCGTAAGAAAAGGACAAGCTCATCGCTCTTTCCTCTCTTTTTGTGCCCGGCAATTTAGTCCCCCGTTTTGCAACTTCCGCTATTACCTGTTGAATTAAAATATTGAACGGATCCACCGGGCTCGCAGTAATAAAGGTTGGTCGTACTTTCGCCTCCTTCCACCAATTCTTCTTAGGCATGTTGCAAATCTTGTTGAAATTGTAAACATCCAACTTTATCACCTGGAATCCGGTTTCTCCCGACGATGTCTAGGTGGTTGATGTATCTCTCTTTTTTCTGCAAATAGACTGCGAGATGACACCAGTGGTTGAGGGAGTATTAATAGGTGACGCCCGAGGAACCTATAAGATTTTATTAAGTCAATACTGATGCAACGACAACTGTAATTGGCGTATTGGCTGGACGAGGTGGAAGTGGACATCATGAGTTGAGATACACAAGATGTCGTCTTTATGGCGTATACATAGTTATACAAGTATATTATATTATTTCTTTTGATTTACACTACCTGAATGGTTTTATTTAGAAAAGCTTCTATTCCTGATCTAACAAATTTTCTGGAACTTTGTTTTTGTTGCTACGTTCTTTAACACAAGGATAAACAAACTGCTTTGCAAGACGTGTTAAAAATTTTCTTCTGGTACCTTCTTTGTTCTTTACACACATATCTTCGTCATATATTGCATAAGAAGCTAAGGCCATTACATCAATCATGTTGTAAAAAAGTGTCAAGGTCCATCGCTTTGTTCTACGTTTGGTTGTGTATTTTCCCAGCATTTGGTCCATAACATCAACTCCTGTTTATTTTGGTTATAATGCATGATTGTCTTCGGTTTTTTCTTAACGCCAGCAACAGTTGCATAGTAATGAACTGTTGATAATAACGGCTTTGTGCTTTTGGAACATAAAAGCATATTGCAATATTGTCATGCAATCCAAATTCACTTGAAGATATTTCGCGTGTTGGATGTTTTTTCATTTCCTGTAGAACACAGCGCTTGTTGCTTCTGAGCGTACCAACAAAACCAAGACCAATAGCCATTATAGCCATTAGTCTCTTACATAGGTCTAGAGTCCTAAAAAAGTTATTGGCAACGATTGTTCTTCCTGATCCCTTGTATCGCCTTGCAAGACGCATTAGCTCGTTTTCTCCCTGTTTTTCTGCACTAAAATGACCCTGCTCTTTGTCACTGTATACTTTTAGTACCCTCTTATGGGAAAACATTTTTGCGTCACATGTCCAAAATATTTTAAATCTCTTCAATGGCATTGTTGCGCGAAATAAAGGTATCTTTGTTGTTTTCCATAGCTCCGAGATAGCCTGTGTATTGTTGTGGGTCGCTCCGCCGCAAATCAAGATTGAAACCATCTAGTTCTTCCATAGTCATTGGTTTTCAAACTTGTTTTACCGTATTATTTTTATTTGGTAATTCATAAGCTTTTTTAGCATGTTTATTTATTTCGCACTCTATAATTTCTTTTATGTCATTTGTAAAAAATTTTTTGAATAGCTTAAGCTCAACAACAACCATAGTCGTTAGCCCACCAATGTATTTTAAAACGTTATAAGATATAAGTTTTCTTGCAATTGGTGGCGATTTCCTCCTCATTATCTGCTTCACTTTCTGATGAATCTTCAATTTCATTATCAATTTCTAATTCGTCCTCAATATCAGAAGCTTCATCTTCTGTTTCGTCATCTTTATTTCCATCAACCCTTAGTCTAAATTTCGTTTTCTATATTATTGACAATTGCATCCGCCAACCTTTCTTAATAGATTTTGTCTATAATTCTTTATATAATTAATCACTTAAACGTGACCTTTTGTCATTTAAGTAGCTTTTTTGTTTTGTTTATTATTTTTTGCTTTTGTTTTGTTTATTATTCCTTCGTTCATAATTAAGTTTTTTAATTTTCTTATTTTATACTTTAATTTATAATAGTTTTAATACTAAAGTTTAGAATGTTACTTTTTTAAAGTCATTTGTTTCGGTTAAAAGGACAAAAAAGTTTTGTTCTACAAATTTTTTCCCATATTTTTATTTTTGTTCAGAATTGTCTTTTGCATTTTGCTTTTTACCTTCATTAAAGCATTTACGTTTTTCCCGTTTGATTTTTTATCAAAATGGTTTTCTCGCAAAATAATTTAGTTTGGAAAATTATAAAAAAAATTAGATATTTTTTTAAAATGTTATTAAACATACTATATTTATTTAAATAAAATCACTTAAAAGTTAAAACTGAAAAAAATTGAAGTAAAATTATAAAATAAATTGAGCAGTAGGCATGTAATCATAAAAATCATCTGTGCAAAGTTTATTCGAAAAGCAGCCTTCTTCAACATTCCATCAAAAAACCCTTGTGTCTTAAAAGGAGAGAACGAGAGATAAAAACTGTCAAAACCTGATAACTCACACTGTAGATGGTTTTTCTACGCTGTTGCATGATAACGGCGTTCAAATAGCCGCTCCTGAAATCGCGTTCATTAGGCATAGTATTTCGTGAAGCGTATTTTCACATGGCCTCAAAAAACCACTAAGACTAGTCCATTTGATAAAATGGCGATCATTTCGAACTATATAGAAAACGCGATTCAAAAAGTCAACCCATAAATCAAAATAGCGGTCTCGGTCTATCACCTGTGTTTGGGAGAAGACGAATTCATCACTCGCCAGTAAATATCTTACCAGCTTAAGCTCCGGTACAGGTGTAAGAAAACGCGTACCAATAGACATAAAATCAAAATCAAGAAAAGCGTAAGTTTCAACAATCTGACGAACCGTTGAGATGGCAACCTCCGAGGAGCAACGGTCAGTGCGATCTATTGCGTAGGAAGCCTACACAATTTGAGCGGGATCAGCGGTATTCAAAACATCTTCAGAAGGGGGCGAAATGATAGCGTCCCGAGGCGCCGCTTATACTGGAGCGGGCGCCGACAAAACGTTTTATTTATTAACTCTACCCATTCAACAGTGAATCTACTAAATAAGTAGCGATTGATACTCGTAAACTGGCGACAAGCACCAATAAGAACAATTTTACTTGTTACTTTTACTAAAGCATTTACTTTTTTTCACTTATTTCATCAAATTTTTATTTTTTGTTAATGGTGTTTTGTGGTGTGAATAATTGTGATATTTATCTGATTCCCTATAGTTCTCGGATATTTTTATGCAGCTTCCAAAGAATATTAGCTCATTACTAGGCGTCCAAAGGAGCTGCCAAATTATTTGAGAACTTGTATTAAATCAAACAAGGCTATTAAGCCGAATTAAGTTTTCTTATAATTCAAAATCTAATTTTATTTAAAATTTACACGGTTTATATACTACTTATGATAATATTTCTTAACCGTTCTAACTTATTCTAGCTTATGCTATTTCATTTATACTTACTTTTGGTATCATGGAATATCTTGTTACAATTCTACAAATTCTAGTCAAACAATCAAATTGTTGATTCTAATAAATAGTACTCAATAACAATGAAAGTTTGTCACTCAAGCATTTGTCAATTTTGTGCTTACACATACAACAACATGTGTTGTAAGAATCGCTTTAATATTATTCTAGTAATGTATTGTATTTTTTTAAGTTGTTATTGTGATACTGATTTTCTATTCCATTATAATCTAATGTTCTATTTATACCATTTCCACGAATTATTTTGTAATCTATTTTTACAACTAAATCTCCAAGGTACTGCTTAGTTGTCTTCTGTATGATAGATTTTCTTAATCCATCATTGCATTGTGTTAGCTGAATACGATGCTACTATTGCCATTAAGGAGGTTGACAGATGGAACCCACCAGGTTGGCAGCTAGAGTTTATTACGGCCATGATACCAAAAAGCTGGTCATTAATTGACGCGTTTGTTTCATAAAGTATTTTTCCAATATCCTTGCCATCTTCCTTTGAAAATATAGCTCCTGCCAAGGGTGTCAAAACCATTGAACTAGTTTTTTGGTATATTACCCCTGATCAATTGGCCATAATGCTGCATGCTATGATAAGGGTTGCCGCTCAAGGTTTTTTTCCTACCAAATTTAATTTCAGAAACTACCAAACGGCATGGTAACCTACCAAAAAATAAAATAAGCAGTTATAAAAAATAGATTTACAAAAAAACGAAACAAGTTTATACATAACAATGTTAATTTGTAAAAGAAACAAAATCTTATGTGTTTACTTGGAAAAAGGTTTATTTTTTAAAGTCTCTTTTTGCTGATCATATATAGTGCGAATCAGTCTAATTTATCATTTCCTTTCACATCATAATATTATTTAAGGAACATGGTTCGAGTCTATTTCGAAGTTTGGGTTTTAATAACGCAAGTGTTGAAAATTTTCTTTCTGCAGTTGCTGAAGTATGTGGTAAAGACAATAAATTCAAAACAAAATTAACTAAATTTCTAAAAATATTTTTATTAAGCCCATTTTTGATTTTGCCAACCTTTTCCCAAAAAAAACATTAATCTCCATTTCATCATTCAAGTTGTGGTCACTAACTCTTACTAAATTCCATTGCGACACAATTTTATTTAATAATTTATCGAACTCTGATAATAAAGGCAGAATTGATTTGTCATTTTTAGATAAAGTTTCTGGAGGTGTTTTTAATTTCAAAAATTGCAAGTCAGATCTGTCAAAGTCAAAACTTTTTTTAAGCTGATTTAAAAATTCAATGTAAAACTGCACTATAGTTGTTTTAATTGTTGAACGGCTTCAGCGAGAACGCCAAAGTAGGGAACCTCTTCATAGAGGTTGTGGTTTTCTAGGGTTATAGGCCCGTAGAAACCTGACTTATCAGCCACTTGTTCAGTGGGTAGTGTTGGAAACTCAGGGTACAGGTGTTGACCTGTATGGGTTATGACGTTACCTAATCCTTTCAGATAGGTTAGCATTGGTTCAGCAATGGAATATTCCCTATTACGAATCACATCAAGTAGCCATAATTCTGGCGATGTGAGATTGTGCTGGTTCGCGTTTTTAAGTTGCACTATGCGAGCCCAGATACAAAATGTGTGGTAATAGTCTAAGTATTCCGGAGTTATTTGCTTTGCTAATTGCACGTCATCGTTATCAAAAAACTTCTACTCTTGCTCCGATAAATATGCTCCCAGTATCTAAATGTGTATTTTTATTTCTTTTGGACAAAGTTACTCAAAATTAAAATAAAAGTTGTTGTAATATCAAGAAGATGGCCATTAAAACCGCAAAGTTGCCACTTGTTATTACTGTCGCCTGTATGATGCATACAAAAGCAATCATAGATGAAAGCTGATTATTAAAAATCATGCATTTAGACTGAAATTGACAAAAAACTACCAAATTCACGACACAACCTACCAACCTACCAACTCATTTCAAAACTACCAAATTTGGTAGGAAACTGTCTGTTTTATTGCTAATAACAAAGAATTGTTCTTCACTTCTGGTGCTGCTGACGGTGGCTGAGAATTTTTAAATTAGAAATGAATGCCCATGATTTGCCTATTTTTAATCTTCACTCCTTGTCACCTGCTGTCTTGTTTACTCTTTGTGCTCCAGGTGCTATCTTGTATATGACCTCTGCTGAAAATGATAACGCTAAAGTGACTAATCCTTTAACAGGCACTGTGGTAAAGTTTGGACGTATCTTAATAAACTCCTTCTTCAAATCAGTGTAGTTAAATACTATGCCAACATATGCTTTAACAAATTCTTTTGGGTTCATAGGCACTAATTCAATATCCTCCAACTTTTGGCCAGCTATCTCAGCTGGTGTCAGTAGAGCCAGTACTGCTGTCGAGGACATCTGTACTGATGCTTTTGCACCTGTACACATCGTTATTTGGGAATATAAGCGTTAGTATATCCAACAATGGGTGTAATATGGGGTCAAACTTGAGCTGTGTCTCTTTTGATAGCTTCAAGACTAGATAGTGTAAATTGTTTTATTTCAGTCTTTATGATTATCATTAAAACAGGTTAAACATAATGCTTTCTGACATTTAAGGCACTCAGTTGAAACTTGTTTCGTTTTTTTATTGCAGATTTTCTATCTTCAGTCTCAGCTATTTTCCGATAGCATTCTTAGCACCTTTTGCGAACGATTTTTCCGTCAGCTTTCCGAGGAATAGTTGTCAGCACGTGCGCAACTCTAGGCGCAGTTCCACTAGATTCTTTTGTGGATGTTGTCATATCAATCAATGCCATTGCAATGGATTTTAAAACTTTTTGTATATTTAATTTTTTTCTTGGCATAAAACTTGTTGTATAAGACCCAGGTGTTAAAAATAGATATGCTTACACATTCGAAAAATACCTTACGATACCACTTAACGCGGTGTGTATGTGTGTGTGTGTATTGCGTCAGTAGATTTTAGCCAGGCAACGGGGGGCTACTCTTTTTGAGCATAAGCATATACTATCTTTTATACATTTAACTTTCTCCATCATAATTAAATCTTTTTTTTATGCAGGACAATTTATCAATTAATTTATTAACTTTTTTATTAAGTAAAGAGAATATTCATCAGAGGATATTCATCACAAGCTTCTGGATTAAGATAGTCATTTACTTCTTCTTAATGCTCCAAAATCATCGTGATCTTTCAAATAAGCAAATTTATTTTAAAAAATGTAAATGTCCATCCATTTTTATATATGGAATTACATATGTTTTAGATCCAAGAACATAAACATTTATATTTATATATGTTTGTATAAATACATTTTCATAAAAATTGTTCCAGATATATTTATAAAAATAAACATACATATATAAATTTATGTAAGTTAAAGTCGCCTGGCCGACTTTAGTTATAAAAATTAATTAAGGAGCAACCAACAGCGCCAACTAAAACAAACAAAACGCGTATCAGCCTTTGCACTGTTCTGACTGTATTTCGGCAATCAGCCTTTTGTGTTTGCATGGATTTAAGTACATCATATGCAGCCAGCTGGATTGTGTCTAGTGATGGCAATTTTTTTTTATTAACCGATTAATTAATCAAATGATTAATTGAAAGGGTAAAATAATAATTGCAATTAATTGCTAGTAATTAACCGATTAATCGAATTTTTCGGTTAATAGAATTTGTTTAATTTTTTTTAAGTCTAAGTAATGCAATGAAATTTATTAAGAGTTTTTTTCTATATATTTTAAGAAATTGTTTTTTATTAATAAAATTATATAAAAAGTAACACAAAAATTAATTCGGTTTTATGTAATATGATATAATGTATGATGTATATTTTATGTAATATAACAAAAAAAATATAAGAAATGGTTACTGAGTATTATTAAATACTGAATTTAAAAAAAGTAATTTTGATAAACGCTTAGTAGTCAATCTATTTCTTTTTTCCGTTGCGGTTGCACCAGCTTTTGAAAATAAACGTTCGGCTGGAACAGATGTTCCTACCAAAAAGCAATATTTTTGAGCAATAATATATAGCTTAGGATACACTGACTTCATTTCTTCCCAAGCGTCCGGAACGTTTCTTTTCAACTCCAAGACCGGAGCATTGAGATAAAAGCTAAGTTCATCTTGAGTGGATTCATAGTCCTTTCTTCTCCGTTTATGAGCTAAATTTTTGTGAGGCGCCCACAAATCAAATTCGAGTTCACCAGTAGAGGAAGCTTCACTGCTACTCCCTATGCTGTCTTCTGTAGGAATTTCATCCATTTCCTTTCGCAGGTGTCTCATAACTTTTGATACAGCTAGTGGATCTTGGAAGTGGATTTTTTTAAATCTGGGGTCTAATAAAGTTGAAGCTGCTACTAGAAATGAATGCTCGATTTCCCCAAAACGACGGTTAAATTGAGCTAAAATGGTTTCCTTCACTTTATTAGCTACGGGGCATACACAATGCATTTTATGTATTTGTAGCCGCCCACAATGAGTAAGTGGGATTATATGACTTAATGTGGCATATTTTTCTCCACTGATTTGTGATGTCATGGCCTCCAAGGGTCTTAACAATTGTACTAATTCTTCAATTTCCTCTTTGTTTTTTGTTGTGATCATGGGTGGTGCGTCGTAATAATTCAACAAAATTTGGCTTATGTAAGATATTAATTTAAGAAATCGGTCTAGCATGTAATATGTGGAGTTCCACCTAGTTTTTACGTCCATAATAGGTTTTAACATTTTACCTTGAGGAATGCCAACACGAGATTGCAATCTTCGCAGATCATCATTGGCTTTAACACTTCGTTTAAACCAAGTTACTATTGCTTTGCATTTAGAAATCACATCAGCAACTTCAGGCGTATTTAAAGCATTTTCACAAACTAAATTCAACGTGTGTGCAAAACACGGAATATGACGCCTTTTCCCAAATGTATCATGAATAGCTTTAACGATATTAGCGCCATTGTCTGTTACTATTGCCATTACGTTTTCTTTATTAATTGAAAATTCGAGTAAAGACTCTTCCAATATTTCCGAAATGTGTACAGCTGTATGGGCTTCGGTTAATTTAAAGACACCAATTGTTCCAGAAAATTGATTGCTTCCAAACAAACCATGTACTGTCACACCGAGCATGCTGTTCATTTCAGTGTCGGTCCATATATCCGTAGTCAAACACATATTCGGAATTTCTGACAGCTTCGTTTTGAAATTTTTAGCTTCAGTTTCATAAGTTTTTTCCATATATGCTTTGACAGTATTTCTACATGGTACTGCATAGAGTGGACAATTTATTTTCATAAATTTTCTGAACCCTTTACCTGCAATAAATTTTGATGAAGAATAATAATCAATCAATCGTTACCAGGTCACTTTGAGCCGGGCACGCACCGGAGCCAACGAAACGTTTTTTGTTGGTCCATCAAGAAAACATATTTTTGATATTGAAGAAAAAATGAAAAAATAATATTTTTGTCGCAGCCAAACATTGTTGCAGCCAACAGTATTCGACAAAATGAAAACGTTTGTTGGGCTTTGCTGTATGCTGTTTTGTTTGTTTGATTCGGTCTGTGCGCTCCATAAGCAAAGCTTGACTTTCGACTATATTCACTGCCAACATACATTATGTTTTTTTGTTTGTCGGGCTTGGTGTGTGTGCTCCATAAGAAGCAATGTATGTATTTATATTCGTTACGACATAAAAAACGTTTTGTTGGCTCCGGTGTGTGCCCGGCCTTAAACTTACCTTCGACATGTGAAAAAGGCAAATTATCAGTGACAATCATTTCCATTATTGATTGTGTCAATTTTTGATGTTTGCTACCACCTGATGCATAACTTTGCACATTTGATAAACAGGTCTTTAGAACTGGCTGCCTCAAACTTGATGTAATATTATTGCTGGTACTGGGTGATTCTGCGATGCCTGATCTTGTTTGCTGACTGGTAGTTGCTTTTTCGGTGTTTCTATTTTCACCTTCATCACCGTTTTTGAACTGTGCCTAATAAACATTTAACACAAATTAAACTAATGAACTGCTGGAAACTTTCAATCATACCTTGAGATTTTCGGCGTCCTTTGGATGTTTCAGATGTAAATGCTGAAACATATTTGACGTATTGTTTGAGCACTTCAACAGTTTGCCACACAAGCCACATTTGACTGTTGAATTGCTCTCCTTTGAGAAATGTTTCCATACCTCACTCTTTGTTGGAGCCATGATTCAACTAATTATTAAATTAAAGAAATTTTTGGTTGCCAAAATGCACTAATTGATCACGAACAAAATGTGCACGTGTTGTACGTAGGGATAAGCCGATACTATTTGCAAGTAAACACTACCATCAGTGTTACCGTTTTGCTACTTTCGATAATTCTTCTGCGGCAACACTGACTACCATACTTATCAAAGCGATGGCTGCATACCGATAAAAAAAAATCTTTTTTGATTTGTTATATATATTGCTTTAGACAGATTCATACTTTTAAAAAAAAAAACCTATAAAAATTTCGGTTATTTTCAGATTAATCGGTTAATCTTTCGATTAATTGAAACCAAATTTTCGATACAATTAAATCGTTAATTGAAAGAAATTAACCGATTAATACTAATCATATGATTAATCGTGCCATCACTAATTGTGTCAGCTACGCAGCTAACAAGTGATAAAACTGGTGTTATTGTCTTTTCAATGTTTTTATTAATTTCTCTAGCGAGGTTAATAATATAATCGGTGTTTTTCCCCCGAATTCCTCTTATTGTAGGTCCTGAAGAATTTCGCTTTATTTTACAACAGTCGCTCCATTATTAGTTGTTGTAGAATAAATTTAGCTCAACTCAATATCATACGTTTTAAGACAGTTTAAAACTTGGTCTTTTTAGAAATGTTGCCTTATGTTTTTTTTTTAAGTTCTATAAAGTAACAAAGATTTTTGAACCAGGTATCCTGAGCTCCTTAACTCAATAAATTTACTTGTTAATAAACAAAAAAAGTAAAACACTACTTTACAAGTTATGCTAACTTCATATTTATGAATTTAGATAAATAAAAACTGAATGCAAGTAAAAATTTTTTGTTTGTTTCTTAAGAACAGAGAAACACGAAAAGTTTAAATAACAATTTCAAATATAGCTAAAATTATAATATAATAGAAAAGTTACATCACAAGCCGTTGGATTAGGTACAGAAAAAAGTCTATCAGACTTAATAAATAGTACTTGTGATCACTATTATAGAAAACGAAAAAATATGATACTTTTTCTACAAAAAATGGTGTTACAAGTTTTAATGCACAACTCCACAATTAAATCCTGCCAACGAAGAATCTAATTTTTTTAATTCATGTGCTTTTCGGAAAGTGAATGTTCTTTTACAATATCATTGACTATAGCACCTGGAACAAAAGTTTTCGGAAACACAGATAATAAACAGGAATTTTAAAAGAGATGAAGTTGTAGTGCCAGCACTGGTAGTACTATTTACTAGATCGCTTGCAGTTTGCCTCTACCCCATACCCATATGTATGTTAAAAAATATAATAAAGTCAGTCGTTGATCATATGTAATGTTAAAGGAAGCAATGTTTTAATGTGGCTTGTGATTTATTAGCTGACTTAATAGTGGCGCTCGACTGAAGGCAAAGTACATTTGTTCATCCACTGTGATATTTTGATGTGGTTTATAACAAGCCTGGCTGTTACTTATAAATCTGTTCCATACTTCAGAAATGAGTGAAAATTTATCGGTTTGTAATCTTTCGGATCGTTCGGTTCTTTTATCAAAGCATATAAATCTCAGAATTTGCATAAATCTATCTCTGGTCATTGTGTTTCGGAAAAAAGAAGGTCCCCATTTTTTGACCATAGACAAAAGATGCTTTCAATTCAAATTCAAAGCGCCCTGTGCATATAGTATTGCTAGAAAACTAGTCGTTCTTCAAAACTCGACGTGCCTCGGTTTCGGTGCAGTGTTTTATATGTTTCATAATCTGAGCGTCAATTATCAAATCAAAAGCACTGGTTACACTACCCGACATAATATTTCTTTTTGCGTAACCAGTAGGCCCTGCGATATCCTTGAATATAGTATGAACGGACGGCCGACCCCTAAAGTTCCCTGCTTGCAGTTTCACCCACCGTGTCCCGTCACCGGCAATTTCAATTTCTTCTATTACATCTCGGAATGTACTTGGAATACTCGTCCTCTCATCCTCGGTGTCCGCGCCCTTTTCTTGTTACGACGCAAAATGAAGTTCTCCTCTTCACTATTCGAAGATCCTTCTATTTCTCCAGTTTCAGTGGATTCAGAACATTCACTGTAATTATCACTTTCGTCTAATTCATATCGATCTTCTTCGGAAGACACCTCAGAACAATCCTCATTGATGTTGTTAATTTTGGACAATTTCTTATTATATCTCGTATTTCTACGATGCAAAATTGTTAAAATTAATGCTATGGTTTTTTGCGTGTTTCATTTCAAAATTTGAAATCCGTCACATTAACGGAATCCTGTGGGCTGTATTACGAATTTAAAACGGCGATAACCCCGAAATAACCCATCCGAAGATAGTGCATTGCGCCAATGGCAGCCCAGGACTGGCGTGTATGCGACCTTTCATGATCAGTGGCATAACTTCAGGTACTAAGACCAAGGCCACACTGCCCGAATAAATAAAATTAGGGTCAGCTAGTTGAAACCCCTGAAAGAACTCTAAAATTGAGTCAGCAACAGATGCGGACGGAGTTTTTATACCCTGCATCTGATGTAAGCGTGCCGGGATGGTAATTTTTTGCGCCGTATCATGAATCGACTCTACTTCGATTCGGCAATATCGCACACCGTCCACATTGAAAAGTGGTATTCGCAAACTTTTTGTAAAGTCCTTGCAAATGTAGCTACTTTGGCAGCAAACATTTAACACGGCACGCAACGGAAGCCGCGAACGACCCTGTCGAATATTCAGCCGAAGTGTAGGCGAAAACGAAACGGACTGACATAGCGGTAAAATTGTTTGAAGCGTTACCGATTTCTGTTGTTTGTCTTTAACTCTTGCCGATGAAGTTTTATACTCATGAAGCAAAAAATTGTTGGTTTGTTTGCAATGCTTGCAAGTTGCCACACTCTTGCAATTTTTGCCAACATGCTTACTCGAGAAGCAGCGAAAACAAATTCTACATACCGCCACAATACGAAGTCTGCGCTCCAGGCTCATGTCCCTTAACTTGTTGCAAAATCGCAGAGGATGATTTTTCCCACAAATCGGACATTTCGATCCTCCACGACTTACGTTGGGGTTTGGAATGGCAGGGCTTGAATCTGCGTCATGAGCCTGCACTACAGCCTTCAGGGTGAGGACCTCAGATTCTAAGATTGCTGGGTTATTTTGGGGTGGATCGGAAATAGTTTTCCGATTTGTATTTGACACAGAAGGTGCCACTGTCAAAGGCTCTTCAATGCCTGTAAATGAAGAAGAAGGTGCGTCCTACTTTTCTGTGCCATTTCAATCCTCCAGGCCTAATACATGGCTTTAACGCCGAACACCACCAGTTGCCTTGCTGCAATATAATGAATATAGAAATTTACCAAATGGCTTATTACATGCAGTGTACTGCTTATATGTCTTTCCTATAATTTTCTTTCTGACATTCTGATCAGCAATGCTCTGAGTTACGCAGACTTAAGCTGCGACAGCTATGTACGCTTTTGAAAAACTTAAGTAATGCCCAACACTTTGGCAGCTTTGTATTATTTCCTTTATAATGGTGTCCTTTGACACCTCCTGCAGTCTGTATGCACTGACAGCAGCTCTAATACTATTTAAGTCGTATTTTGAAAATACTGCACCAGCTAATGGTGTTAACAGTATACTGTCCTTTGTCAAACAGGCAGAAACAGCTCTGCTTAACACATCTAGCGCCAACATTCTTGCTTGTTTCACTGTCACTACAATCTGATCATCTTTGCATTTTGGCATGGCTTGGGAGCATTAGTTGTTTTAAATGTGCTTACAAATATAAATTTCGTTTTATATTTTTGGCCTTCTTCTGACTTATACATCAATCTAAACGTCCATCTCTTATCATTGGTGTTCTATTTGACCTGTCTAGTAGCAGGTCCAACTTTATTCGCAACTAAGGCTGCAATTTCTAATGCGTAACTGGTTGTTTCAGACGCAATAGGTTCAATGAAATCAGGACAAAGCTCCATAAACTCTGGTACCTAATACAATCGCTTTGGGATCTATAGGAGACTGCATGGTAAACGTTGAGCTTATGTTGGCCTCCTTCCACCAATTTTTTTGGGCAGCTGCGACAGCTATGTACGCTTTTGAAAAACTTAAGTAATGCCCAACACTTTGGCAGCTTTGTATTATTTCCTTTATAATGGTGTCCTTTGACACCTCCTGCAGTCTGTATGCACTGACAGCAGCTCTAATACTATTTAAGTCGTATTTTGAAAATACTGCACCAGCTAATGGTGTTAACAGTATACTGTCCTTTGTCAAACAGGCAGAAACAGCTCTGCTTAACACATCTAGCGCCAACATTCTTGCTTGTTTCACTGTCACTACAATCTGATCATCTTTGCATTTTGGCATGGCTTGGGAGCATTAGTTGTTTTAATGTGCTTACAAATATAAATTTCGTTTTATATTTTTGGCCTTCTTCTGACTTATACATCAATCTAAACGTCCATCTCTTATCATTGGTGTTCTATTTGACCTGTCTAGTAGCAGATCCAACTTTATTCGCAACTAAGGCTGCAATTTCTAATGCGTAACTGGTTGTTTCAGACGCAATAGGTTCAATGAAATCAGGACAAAGCTCCATAAACTCTGGTACCTAATACAATCGCTTTGGGATCTATAGGAGACTGCATGGTAAACGTTGAGCTTATGTTGGCCTCCTTCCACCAATTTTTTTGGGCAGATCTGATATCTTGGAGAAGTTGTATATGTCTAATTTTTTCACCTAAAAATTAAAAAATGGAAAATAATTAGTATAATGATATAATTTAAAATATTTAGAAGTTTTATTACCTGGTATCCAGTTTCTTCTGGCGAGGTCCATGTACAAAAGGTCTCGTTCTTCTTCGTCGAAATAGATTGTGATATTTTACCAGTGGATGACTGAGTACTCCCAACTAGGAGTAGTTCGTCGATTAAATCTGCGGCCGATGTTATCTGTTGATTTGAAGGCATCGACGGCTGTATATCGGCACGTGTAATTATTATAGGTACAGTCGTGGATGACATGGTAATGGTCGATGTGGCCGCAGATGCGTAAGAAGGTCCCGCTGTGTTTGCCGTAGGTAACTTCACTTATAGAGAAATTATACTAATGCAATAGCAATGATATCCTTTTTTGTAGTTATTAAACCACTCAATTTGAATTACACCTATATTTAGTTCTTAATAAGATGTAGTAATCGTTGTCTGAGCTTCACTGTGTTCTGGCTCTTTGTTGAAATGTACAATATGTCCTATTGCTGAATAACCTTGGCATCTGAAAACAATAGTGCCAACACAGACTTTAGAGTATGGGTGATCAGGGAATAGATTGTGCCACAAGTGCAATACTTAAACTTAGCTAGATACGATGGGTCTTTTATTGATTCTATATCATAAAATGTTTTGTTGTAACATAATAGTCTAAGTAAGGTATTGTGTTGATAAAAATGTAATGTGTTGTCAGCTATACCTACGGTGACCATATTTTTGAAACCAAAATACAGAACAGGGATAAGATTTCACAATAACAATTAAAAAGTACAAACAACCTTAAATCCACATTCAAGACTAATTTATTATAGATATTTTTAAACAAATACAAATCAAAACTTAAAAAAAACATAAGAATATAATCACACGCTGAAGTAAAAAAAGAAAATAAAGCTTGACTGTTTCCGAGATTTTTGCATATATAAGTATATTTGTAAGAACTATAAAATTAAGAATAATTTGTACTCAGTACATATCATCAATGACAAAAATGTTTTGGATTCTTAAGTAAAATGAGTTAATAGAGAAATTTTAGGCGTTAATATACATATGTACAAAGCAATTATATTTTGTATTTTTCTGCTGAATAGATTTGTTTTAGTAAGCCTTCATTACTTTTTAAATATTCTTTAAACTCTAAACAATTTAAATCATAATTACACTTAGTAATTAAAATTGATTTGAGGGTATTTACCTTCAATTGAGCTTTTTCACTAGTCCATATGTTATTTAAAATAGAAAACACTCTTTCTGTTGGAGCATTAGAACCAGGTAAACATAAACTGAATTCGACAACTTTCAAAATATTTTGGAAACTTATACCTCCTTCTTTGAAATGTTTAAAAACTTCTACCCAGCGCTCTTCAGCAGATTTTTTGTTTTCATTCCATTGCTTTAATTTTTCTGAAGTGGTATATCTTTTAACAAGAGCCAGCTCATCAAATAATTCGGTATTATTTATGTTTAATTCGTTTCTCTTATCCATAATAAAAACAAAACTGGATTCCACATCCTCCCATGCAGGAGTTTCACGTAAAAGAACCCATTTCAGTATTTCAACTTCTTGATAAGCAGTGTCCCATTGATTTAAGTACTCAATGCAATTTGCATAAAATTGGCTTGCGGTACTTTTAAACTCATTAATATCGAGAACTTTTTTCTGACTTAGCTCAATTATGATTTTTTTAACTGCAATAGGGAAAAATTTTTCCTCTTTACGTTGTGAAATTTTAAACTTCAGCTCATTAATAATGAGCGAAACCTCAGTCATACATATTTTTTGGGACTCTATCTGCGTTATGTAGTCATGAAACAAAGAAGCTTGACAATGAACGAAGAAAAGCCATGCTTCTGAAACAGGATCTTCAAAAAAACTTTTTAATATAGTTGGACACTTTGGCTGGGATAAAAAGTATTCCTTTAAAGGCTTAAAAAGCTTTAATATTCTTTGAATGGATGGTTTAAGAGTTAGCCATCTTGTCTTGCTAAATCCAAGTAGTTTTTTATATTCTACTTCTATTGTGTCACAAATTACTTTAAGCTCTTCAACACGTACTGTATAAATATAAAAGTAGGAAAAAATTTTTACAATAATCGTTTCAATATCTATGGGGAGACATTCTGTTGATGTTTGAATACAGTTATTTAAAATATGTGCAGCACAGTTCACACCGATAAGAACATTTTCCGTAGACGAATGAAGTTTTTTGAAAACATTGTTTTTGCCTCGCCTGGCTGCTCCACTAAAGTTACAGTTTGTGTTATCTGCACACAAAGCAAGTAATTTTTTGTTTACATTAAATTTAATAAGCAGATCACAAATATATTTTGTTAAAATATCGGAGGATTCTCCGGGCAAATTATCAACTTCCAATATTTTGACTTGAATACCATGCAATGGTACAAAATAACGAATAAGTATTGGACATATTTTTATGTTACCATGATTTGAACAATCACAAAAAATTGTTATCAAATTAACATTATGCAAATCATTCTCAATTTCTTTAATGGAATTCGGAGCTAGGATTTTACAAACTATCGATTCACACTTGGTACGTCCAGAAGAATATCTCTCATCAAAACAGCTTCTTATAAGTTTTGAAGTACAATCGTTGGAGCGAAGTGAGTGGTTATGATTAACAGCGTGATATGCCCATGTTCCTTCTGATATGCAAATTTTCCTTTTGCTGTCGTTAAAATCCTTAGACCCAAAATAGCAGGATAGAGTTTTGCTAGAAGCGGCAGCGATGTCGGAATCCTTGTGTTTATTTGTCCGTAAGTGCTGTTGGATATCAAGTTTGCCTCCATTAGCAATGCTGAAAGTTGCCATGCACTTAGAACATCGTACCTTGCTATCAGTATCAGTTTTTTTAATAAAACTATATTGCTGTTGTAGTTCATCATTAAAAACGCACTTTCGTCTACGGGACATGACTACTTTTCTCTGAAAAATTACTCGATGAATGTTCTTTTTTTAATGAAACTTCATATCTAAACGCCAGGCCTACTATGTATTGTTGGCGGCGGCAAGTATACAATACACATCATGGCAAATTTATTATTCGCCTTGATACACATATTAAAACAGCATTTACACGTGAAAGTGCAAATCAAAATTCATAGTCGCGCCTCAATTCGCTTTGATAGTTGAAAAATTTTTAATATTTTGAATATCACTTTCAGGTATGAAAATACAGAACAAATACAGAACAGTAAATGAAATACAGAACATTTTAGCATTTTTCGCAGATCAATAATTTATACAGAACACGGCTCTGAAATACAGAACTGTTCTGTATAATACAGAACGGATGGTCACCGTAGCTATACCTAATCTTTCAAAATATCTACATGGTGTCTTAAATAATAACAATTTAGTATCAACTTGTTCAATCAATGATATAATATGAGACATTTTAATCTTGCATGATTGACTACTCGATAATGCAGACATTGACTTCACAATATCTATAATTGACTCAACAGCCTTATCTAAATCTTTTTCCTTAAATGAAATTATAAATGATGCCATATGTCATAATTTTTTTATTCTTACTTACTTTATTCTCACTTAAATAGTACGAACTCTTTTTCACTTCCAGTTTCTACAGCATCTCTAAATCTTTTCAGGCTTGCTTTTTATAGTAGTGTAGCGCCAGGTTTATCTACACACAAATCTAGTTTTTTGACCCAGAAGGTTCGTCCTTACTTCTTTGTGTCACCTTGTTTTTTCCTTTGCAACCAATTTTTAAATCAAGGCTCGTCCAGCCATTGGGTGCGAAATTTATAATCCATGATTTTTAAAACTGCAAACAAAATACATTAAAGTTAAACATTTCGTTAGAATAAATCGTGTTTCGTACTTACATTCTCATTTACGATTGTGAAAATAAATTTATTTTTGTATTGTGCGCATTCAGATTTAACATTTCTTGTTAGGATGATGACTTTTGCAAAAATAAGAAAGAGCAGCAAAGAAAGAAATACCAAAAATAACTGACACTGCAAATTACAAGAGTGAATTTGTTCTTTTATTATCAATTAGTGAAAAAACGATTAAAAAAAATAACAAATAAGTGTTGCATATTGATGATAACTAACAACAGTGTTGTCTATGCATAATTACTAAGACAATTTATATACAAAAAAGAAAAATTTTAAATAACCCCTATCGTGAATAAAAAGTGAAATTTTTGTTCACGTGAAATTTTTATTACACCCTTCCTAAACCTTCCTACAACAGTGCAATTACATTCAGAGTAACAGAGGAATCAGTGAAGTAACAAGGTACTTTTCAGTATCAAAAAAGTACAATCGTATCAAATATTCTATCATAGGTTTATGGGCTAATGGCTAACAAAACAACAAAACATTAAGCGCATGCGCTGATATAAGGCGTTTACTAATTAGTTTGGTAAAGTTTTTAAATTGACTTAAATTTTAATAATGTTAAGTGTTTTAGAAAATCTAATTATAACAAAGAACAATCTTTTTTAGCTTAATTCACTTACTTCAAAATAAAGAAAAATCAACTTATTTACTTCATTTATCAAATATTCTTAAAAAGTTTACCATAAAATTAATGTCATTTTAAGGTCAATTATTTATAAACTAGGCATCCAAATGTATTTAAAATTAATAGGAAATAATAAAACAATGAGTTTCGTTAATGAAAATTAAAGATATACTTTCAATTGAACGTTGAGTAATAATAATGTTTTAAATTATTAATACTTGTATGTAAAGAATACAGCATAAATTCAAATTGCCCTCGTATTTGTATAATTTTCAGACTTACCCTGGAGTTAATGTCGACGTCGTTGACGGCGTCAAATGTCAAAAAAAAAGTTGAATCGTATGAAATTGTATGAGAGCAGTTAATCTCAACGCGTTGCAACGCCGTAAAAGTTCAATCTGTTTCAACTTTTTCGGCGCCAACGACGTCGACATTAACTCCAGGGTTATATATTAACAAAACAAACACTGCTTAACAACAATCCTATTTTTTTTTTTTTTTTGTATATATTGTTTAAATAAATTGTTAGCAATTTTACAGTATTTTAGGTTAAATAAATAAAAGAAAACATAGAAATAGAATACATAATAATAATGTTAGTTTTTAAAATAATTAATTATAAGGTATAAAAATACGTCATTTGTTGAATAAATTTTAAGAAAAATATATATATCTAAATTGTTTTTTAAAATTATATACTAAAAATCAATTAATGTAAGTATAAAAAGTTAGTTAAACTATAAAAGAGCAAAAAATTTAAAAGTGAAATATAAGATTTTAGCGATGTTTTCAATAAAAAATATGTCAACATATAGATATGAGGCAAAAAAAAAAAAAAATTAGAAATTATCACTAAAAAATTGAAAGTTGAATAATCTAATCCCAAAAAATTATATTGTACATAAGAGCATTTTGTGATGAACATGTTTTTTCATGTCACTAAACAGTTGCTGACAATATAAAATATATTAACTCTCTTACGAAATAAAAAAAAATGATTTTTTATATACGGTTCTCTTTTTAAGTACATAAAAAGAAAGTAAAATAACTACTTTCAATATTTTCCGTTTTCAAGATATCTATAAAAATAATGTGTTTTGTTGTTGCCGTAGAATACTGCCCGCACTGGAAATATTCTTCAATAAAATGTCTGACAAACGAAAATCGCATTAAGTTTGTTTCAAAATTTTAAATCGCAAAGTTAAGCGGTCTGTTAATTAGGGTTCCCAGTTCCCAACATGTCTAAATAACTTCGCCGTTGTTTAAACAGAAAAATATTTCTTTTTTGTTATATGCAAAATGGTATAAAAAAGTATTTTGCTTTTTGTCTATTAAGGGATGATTTTTTAAGAGCTATAGAAAAGTTAAAAAAAACATAAAATTCAGAAAAATTTATGAAATCTTTATATGAATCGATAGTACGGTCCATATAATTTAATGTTTGAAGATTATTTCATGCAAATGTTGACCTTGACTGCGCCTCAAATGGTCCATCCGCTTAGTCCAATTTTGATATACTCTTTCCAACATTTCGACCGGTATCTCAGGAATAAATGCTTCAATGTTGTCTTCCAATGCGTCAATTGAAGCGGGCTTCAATTGATGCATTAACATAGCCCCACAAAAAATAGTCTAAAGGCGTTAAATCGTATGTTCTAGGCAGCCAATTGAGCGGTCCCGAACGTGAAATAACATGTCTACCGACGAACTCGCCTCTCAATTGTTGCGCCTGCTGTGTGGCATATGGCACCGTCTTGTTAAAGCCACATGTCATGCAAGTCAAGTCACGGTACCGCTCACCATTCACAGTTACGTTACGATTCGCATCATCTTTGAAGAAGTACGGTCCAACGATGTCACCAGCCCATAAACCGCACCACACTGTGACTTTTTCTAGATAGCTCTTACTAGGCCTCTGACTGATATTCACTCCAAAATCGACAATTCTGCTGATTTACGTACCCATTGAGCCAAAAATGAGCTTCGTCTCGCTGAACACAATTTTTCGGCGATGAACTTTCCTAACAGAGCACGCATTTTGATAATAAAATTCAATAATTTACACGCGATGTTCGTTTGTAAGACGATTCATGGTTAAATTATAGACCGAATTGAAGATGTTTGACTGTGAAACAAAACACGAAACGTGCGTCAGCTGTTTAAAACAGTGTTGCCAAAAAGATAATAGCTAAAAAATCACTAGGTATATGTACATAGTTAATTTATACCTAGTGAGCTTTCCTAAACAAAAAAAATTTTTCATCACAAAAACTAACAACGCAACTGAGGCCGCAAAAAATATGCGATATAAATAGCTAATCCTTAAATAAATCTGTTGTTTTAATTTTTGTTTCAATCTTACCTCCTTCAGTTCTCACTTTGCTTTATTTTATAACTCATGTCTATAAGAGCAAGCAATTTATGTATATATTTTTTATGTTCCATTTTTATTTTTCTAAAAGCATTTCTTCATAACCCTTTTGTCAAGGCGAAGTTTTAAAAGGTGGCTCTACAACAATATATCAATAAAAAGAAAAACAGACACTTAAGTGTATGGGAAACTTCAAAACACAAATTATTACTGCACCTTTTTGTTATCCCTTTTAATAACGTAACGTAAACTTTGTTTTTTAAATTAATTTAAAACTTGTTACAATTCTTTTATAAAGAATATTAAAAAACGGACCTTTCTTATATAAGAAAATACACTTTTGACAACTGCTCTACACATAACAAAGTTAAACAAAAAATAATCGCCGCAAAGATGCCACTTGGCAAAATTAATTCGCCTTGCCTTTTTTTTAAATTTTTGATATAACAATATTCACTTTTTATTTGCCACCATGGCGAAATAATACCAGATGGCCGCAATGGCGAATTCATTAGTTTTCGCCACATATGGTAAATGTCAAACATATAAAAAAATTATACATATTTTATATATATGTAGTTTGACATTTAGCGTTTACGGCGAAATTAATGAATTCGCCTTCGAGACCAGCTATATTATTTTGCCATGTTTGCCACAATTCTCTTAAAAACGCGCGCTCTAGCTAAGGCATCTTTACTATTCGCCTACAAAATCACAAATGAAATTTAAACTGTGTTTGACAGGCATGCTACTACACGAGTATAATGTTATGATAGCAAACACAAAATATCACCAATATTTATTTATAATTAATAACAAAAAATCATAAAATCAAAAATTTAATTATTTGCAATAAAAGATAAAATATACTATTATGTTAAACTAACTAAAATAACAGCATAAATTCTTAACGAACTGTGTTACCTATTTTATAAATTTTATTTAACAATAATTTTTTTTTCACAATTTATAATATTCCTTAGCATTTATTAAGAAATAACTCAATACAAATAACAGTCGTAGAAAATTTTGCGAATAAAACTTTACTTTCATGTTAGTTATATTTAACTTAATTAATTAGCTACATAATATTAAGTGTTAAACATAATTAACTAAAACTATAAATAATTAAAGGAATACTTTCCTTTTTACCTTTTTAATTTTAGGCTCATGAATTAATCCTGAAAATATATCAAACGAAAAAATGTTAAACAAATAATTGGAAATTAAAATATAGTTGTTAAGTATAATAGTAAACCAAAACCAAAAATTATATAGAATCCTATTAAACTCTAGACATTACTATATTATAATCCATCTTAAAGAAAAAAAAATATAACATTTACTGTTAGTAACATTCAAAAAAAAAAAAAAAATATGTAAAAAAATTTTATTATAATTAAAATAAGAAATAAACGTTTTTATAAAAATGGTTGTAAAATGCACAAGAAAGTGTTTTAAAAAGTTCTGCTACTTTAATTTTAAAATGTGTTAAATAGCACAGAGCATCTGATAATTGCAACTGATATTTAATTAAATTAAAGTTAAAAATGACACGTTTACTTATTTATATCAGCGTCAATTACAATTTATCGAAAACATATTCCACCTAAGGCAGCCCAAAGCAATGCATGTAGGATAAATGTACATTTTACGCCATTTTAGTTTTAAAATATTAATAACTAAAATAATTTATAACATTAAAATAATAAGAGTTTTTGGAATTGCATCGTTGCACTGTTTTTGCAGACCATTATCGCATATTTAAACGCGCGAATACAGCAGCGTAAAGTCTTATTATTACTAGATAAAACACGGCGATGCCCTTTGACCTTTAACTTTAATGCCGCTACCAAAGATGGTGTTCGTCTGCGTCATATTTTTAACACTTACGAAATTTTCCCTACCTCTTAGATACGGTTTATGCCCACAGCGTATTACTGTCATCCCTTAATTAGCGCGTAAAGCGCAAGATATCTGTCAAAATTTCTCATGTACATACAAAATGTACGAAGCATCCCTAAAGGCCAGGATTCACTATCATACTCAGTCGTACGATCTGTCAAAAATTGCATGTGTGCTCAAAAAGTATGATAGTGCGGACTAAAATTGTATGTGTGTGACAGAGTTTTTGACAGATCTGTACGATTTCATAATCTTTTGAAATAATACATAAAATATTTTTCTTTATGCGATCAGGGTTGATTTTTTTAAGACGATGAGGAGAAAAAACAACAAAATATTAAAACCATATGTTTTAGCATCTTTTTTGTGTAATAGTGTGGCACATACGACTCCATTTTGGAACGATTTCTAAAGTAGGACAGAATTCTATCAGATTTTTGTGTGATTAAATCGTACGAATGTGTATGATAGCGAATCCTGGCCTTAAATAGCACGGCGTCAACGCTTAGCAATTGGAAAATACAATTTTGACAGTGCGTTAGGAAGTAAAGTTGGCTGCTTGTGATTTGTTTTATTTTGTTATGGTTAAAAAGTAATGACAATTTAGTTATTTTCAAGGCAATCTAGCGGTATTATCTCTTCTTTATTCTTATACAGCGGGTTTTATAAAATAAAATAAGTTAACATTACTGTTAAAGATACAAAGAGATGACATTCCAGCGCAAAAGCTATAAAATTTGCTTTGCGTCTAGGGATGGCAGTTAGTGGGGCACGTCGGTACCCACCATAACATTAGTTCTTTGAAGAAGACCTTTATGTCGCTCAGCCTATACTCAACACACAGGCAATTCTTCCACCAGTCCAAATGCGCGCTTTAGAGGAATAAACAGCCAAAATGTCTTGTAAGAAGATGTTTTTTAAGTAACCGCAACCTAAGGCTCTCTTTTTTTCCACCAGTGCATCTACTTTATAAACTGCGCATACGGCCAATCTAATAGAGAGGCTTTTTCACCCATTTGGTGGGCTTTTTTCACAAGCAGCCGACGTTCACTGCTTGTTTCGCACCTTACTGGGCCAAAATACTTTATATACTCCGAGCATCAAATATTGTCTTCACAAATTCGCCTAGTCGTTCTTCTCTCTCCTTATATTCAAGTTGTATAACATAAGCGATGTTAATCGGTTATGTCAGGCAGGCAGCCGTGCTGCTACAGCCCTTGCATTCAATGATTGGTCCCTTTGTGTGTTGATCGGTTGAAGTGATGCAGTTCTAAAAATGTCTAATTAGCCCCATTAAACAATTTTCAAATTTATATAATATGCATTACATTAATCTTTAATACATACAAATATTCATAATAAAAAGTTATTGTATACATTTCAACGAAGGGTTATTTAAATTATAAAATAAAATAATTTAAATTGTATTACATAAACCATGCGTATCAATATTGAAAAAAAACCATCAATGAAATTGAAAAAAACATGTTTTAATAAAGAAAAAAAATATTACTAGAAAAATAAATAATTTGTTTTAAATTTAGTACGATTTGTAAGTATACAATTAATATTTTAACTTAAACAATATTGTGACATGGAGTTACACTCTATATTTTATCTTACAGGTTTCAATCTAACAAAATTGAATGAGGGTAATAGGGAGATGACACTGAAAAACTACAATATTACTTAAGGTTGTGATTTATTATGTTTTACAATCGTTTCGATCATTCACACAAAAAAAGAAACATAAATGGAATTCTTCCCTACTTAAAATAAGTAACAGACTAATCTTTTTTAGCTCGTAAAGCGCAACCACCAAGTATATACTCGGTGGCGCAACGCAAGCCGGCCCAAAGCTTTTGCGCTGAAATGTCATACCTAAATAACAGCGTTACGTTTTTGGTCTTGAACAGTAATGTTAACTCATTTTATTTTACACCCCGTTTACATTTGATAATGCTGTCATCACAATAAAATAATACGCCAAGGCAGATTTATGTTACTAGGTAGTGTCGTCCGCCCAGCTGGTTTGTAGTTGGAAATGTCAAAAGTTTTTGTATTTTCCTTGGTTTGTTTACGAATTTCAAAAAACACTAACAACAAGCGTTTGCGAGACAAAGCAAGCATGTATATTGAGAGCAATTATCTTTTATTTCACTTACGTTTTTGACGTTTCCAACGCACAAAACAACAATAAAAAGGCATGTTGTTTTTGGCAATGTTGTATTACCGCTAATACCTAGTAAAATAAATATGCCTTGATAATACGCATTAGTTGTCAAAAATGCTGACAATTGACAATTCATTATGAGCAAAAATCCTCACGTTCTCGGAAAATTTCAAATAGCTTAATGCTATTTTTATGTGCAAAAAAAAATTTAGTAATTAAAATAATAATTTAATTCAAATTTCATTTAATTAAAAAATTATAATAAAATTGTCGGCATACGACAAAACACTGTCTTCAAAATATTCAAGACAGAATTCAGACAATTGAAATGTGTGCATGAATTAGTGAAAAACTGTGCATGTATTGTTATTGTCATGACAGAATTTTCTAATGTAAACAGGGGTCCTAAGACCCCTGTATAAAAATAAAGAAGAGATAAGAACGCTAGATTGCCCTGAAAATAACTAAATTGTTATTACTTTTCAACATTAACAAAGCAAACAAGCAGCCATCTTCACTTCCTAACGCACTGTGAAAATCGGATTTTCAAATTGCTCAGCGCAGACGCCGCGCCATTATGGTTATGTTTATTCATTTTGTATCTACATGAGAAATTTTGACACATAGATTCCGCGTTACGCGCTATGCCGAATCTTATATACCGTTCATCATGTATGATTAACCATATGTATTATACTGCAGATTTTCCCTTAAATAGTTTAATAAAAAATCGGCATAAGAAATAATATTTGTCTGTTCAAAAAAAGCTTTTTCCGAAAAAGTCAGGGTTGTTGTTCCAACTTAATTCCTTTACCATAAAAAACAATCGGCTCCGTAAGTGCTACCAAGTTTACTTACCTTTTATAAAAAAAAAATACCTACCTGAACAAATGCAAACAAAAGTTGCAACAAAGATATGGAAAAATTAGAAGCAAGCGTATTGTTTTGCCCGCTTCCTCGAAGGACATGGACCGATCTTGCTGATTTCCTATAGTAAACTATGGGATTGTTCGAAAATGCTTCACTGCACTGCATCTGATGCGCATGTGTGATTAATTTGCGATGCCGATGTAAAACAGCTGCTGCTGATACTTACTTGATGCGCGAACAAAAACAAACTATCATTTGTTTTAAAATTTCAAATGCTTAAAGATTACTATGGAGATTACTTATGGTTTAGATAAAAAACAAAAATAAAATAAAAATAAAAGGAAACAAAATTAAAAATTTTAAAAATGAGTGCACTGCTAAAAGTTGTATGTAAGTATGAGGTAAAGAACTATCAAATTCGTTTCTTAATGTGTATAAACAAACGCAATTTAACAAAATAAAATAATAAAGATCATGGCATCAGCCATTTTTATGATGCGTGTTTGACATTTGTTAGCGCATCATATATTTCAGAACACATGACATTTGCAGTGATGCCAACTAATGCATTTTCGGACGTAATGCGCAGCAGATGCAGCGCAGTGATGCATTTCCGAACGACCCCTATAGCTAACGATTAGCGTATTTACTGCCGGACGGACGGACAGACAGACTTCGCTCAATCGACTTCGCTTTGCATAAGAACTCGGAATATATACACTTTATGGGTTCGGAAATGGATATTGTAGAAATTACGAACGGTTTGACAAACGTAGTTCAGATTTATACAATGCCATTTTCTGAAGCAGTTTTCCTTCAATTATCTCTTTAAGTGAAAGCGAAGTGCGTTGTTTTAAAGAAAACATAAGCAACAATAATTACCCCCCAAAATTTAAGCCATGCCCTATTGCTGCATCACAAGCGATATACTCGTCAAAAAAAAAAAAATTGTCTAGCAATAACTCAACAAAAAAAAATAGGTCTTGATCACCTGTATAACGGAAACCGTACATAAATTTCAATTAATAAAGAAGATCTAAGGTAAAAAATCGCAAGATCGGTCGCCCATATTTTGCTGTGAACTTTTCATACAAAAGTACAATTGTGCACCATATTTTTTAAGATATCAATATTGGTATAATTTAAAACCCTTTAAAGAGATCTTTAAGAAAATGCTTAAATTTCTTAAAATTGCTTATCCCATTAAACTAAATTTACATTAATGCTAAAGGGTATAGGGAATATATCACTCTTACTTATTAGTAATATAATTATTCCAGAAACACAGATATGAAATATTAAGTAGCGCAACATTTTTGCTACTGTCCAGGTAAAATACATTGGCCTCTTTTTGCAATATGAAAAGCAGGTTCACATTATGCTTAACCTAAATGCTTTATGATAATGTAATTCTTGAATCATATTCTATTAAATATGTAACTTTTAAGATCCACATTATGCATTCTGGATATCTGAGAAATACAACATGTGAAATGTTAGTTTTAATATTTAAAACATCTTTATTTTAAATAAAAAAGTACATTTTTAGAAATAATTAAAAACTAATCGAAAACAAGTACTTGGATAAGGTAACATAATACTATAGTGAATGTTTTCTTTTTTGTATTGTGAAAGAGCTAAACTCTTAACCCAAAACTATTTTGGCTTCTTTGCCATCGACTATTATTTTCTGCCCATTAAACAAACAAAATTCTCGCTTCACGTATGCAAACAATAAATCAGTGACTAGGAATATCTAAAAATCAATAAATTAAATTTTATTAATGCATTATTAGTTTAGAGAAAAGTTACCTGGCCTGTTGAAAATGCTAAAGTTGTACCAAAATAGAAATTGGCATTCGCTGAGCCGGAATAAATCCACAAATGCCACAATGCTGGCAGCATACATAACGAAACCAAAAAGAAACAAAATACAATAAAATTATGGGCCATAACTGAAAAGAAAAAAGAAAGATGTTATTAAAAAGTGTGGAAAATACCGTTTAAGACTTACACTTCCAAGATCTTTTCCAAAGCGGCAAGAGAGCTAAATAAAAGGCCACGTCACCTAAACAGGGATAAGCCCTAAAAATGGACATTAAACCTATTAAAATAGTAGCCAATAATATAGGCTCTTTGCGTAACTTTAACGACAAAGGCACCAAATATAAAACAGTAGCATTCATTTGAAAAGTGACCAGGAACATGGTGCGGAAATGATCAAACATTTCAGTAAAGAAGTACCAAAATAAACCGATGTTGGGTTGCAAATCACGATAAAAGAAACTGAAAGATATATAAAAAAATTAATTGTAAGCAAGTTGAATCTTATTTAACTTACATAAAACCTAAAGTTCCATTAATAAAAGTCCAATTGTCGTGACCCAATATCTTGTAATTTAAAAAAAATAATGTAATTGTTAGCATTGCAAATAAGGCTATGGTATGGAAAATCCTTTTTATATTTTTATCCTGATTTGATATTAAAACTACAGGTGCCAGCAAAACTACTGGATAGAAATTGCGCTGAAACTCGATGGCAACGCAAATAAAAAAAATTAAAACCCGAAAATCCACCAAACCGTACAAAGCCAAGGACAGAAAGAAGTTACTGAAAACCGTAGAAGTTAAACCGGCACAATTAAAGATTGCCATGGGATTAAACAAATACGTCATAAGCACGAGAAATGGTATGTTGCTTTCATCACAACGCTGATACTGCAGCTCCTCAGTTTCTTTGGCGTAAAATTTAACTTCACGTATTTGATGTTGTAATTTTTTGCGCACAAATATTTGTGCAGTTTTGTACAAAATCGAAGCAGTGCAAAGATCAACTAAAACATATAATAAGGGCAATAAGCCTTTTAAAAATTCATTGGCATACAGTAGAAACCATAGCATTATAGGGATTTCATGTACCATATCACCATCGTACGGATTTATGCCTTGCTTAAGTAAATAAATGCCTTCTTGTACTGTAAAAATAAGATTTGTATAATTATTTGTAATATTATATAGATATATCAATGTTCACCTCTTTTAAAGGAATTCAAGGGAGTTGCTACTTCTACACGATTTGCCAATATTTCGCCAAAATCACTGTTTGCCAAATAAAAACGTATAGCGCCGCCTAACACCAGCCATTTGAAAGATTGTTTATCCATTTTGTTATAAAGTTTTTTTTTAATAACTTTTTTATAAGACCATTGTTTTTGATGATGTATACTCTTTATTAATGAACCGGCCAGATATAAACAAAAAGACAATCAGATGTTGTGTTATCGATAACATACGTAAACAGAAACTGGATAGTTCATATAAAATAACTGTGTACTCGGTATTACAGGGTGCTGTTTCACATTGAGTACTGTTCTAAAATTTTGTTTTTCAATTCAAGTGTTTGTAATTAATAAACTTTTATATTATAACATAATTATGTGTTTTTATATTAACACTTATTCACACAGCACTTTTAATATTGATGGCGACGCACATTGATTTGGTCATGATTGTGCTGTGAAATATGAATGAGGGAGCGAGGCAAGAATATTGTGCTCCGTGGAAACATAGCATTACTCAGTTGTAATTTACTAGATGTATCCCAGCTGTCAAAGGGGTATAATGTTTTATTAGATAAGTTCGTATTTTTTTTTTATATTCAAAAGAAATTTTAAAATAGATTTACAATAGTGTCATAAATCTGTATTTACTTAAACTTTATGGGTAATTGTTCATTACCAACCAAACAAAATGACCGCGCTAAAAGCAATCTATCCGTGAAGAATTTTCATGTACATAAAAAATTGAATTATTAAAAAAATGTATAAAACAAACCTAAGTAAATGAAAAATTCAACTTTGACAGTCCGTAAGGCTGCTTGTTTGTTTTATTTCATTAATGTTGGTAGCGTTTTTTTTTATTTCTATACAGTAGGTTTTTTAAAATAACATTTACTCGTTGGTTTAGTTACTTTCTGTAAGGAATTAGTTAAACTGATTGAAAAATAATCGTATGTATGTTTTTTCATTGATTTTAATGCATGTAAATATCTTAATCACCCTATTATGGTTTTAGAATCACTTCTGCAATCATTATGTGTTTTTGTTTATAAATTGTAACTTCACGTGTGCTCTGTTTTATTTATTGAAAAAAGGAATTTCGTTTCAATTTTAAAAATTAAATAAACAACAAAATGGCTGCAGTTAAGGCAATTCCTCAAATGGAGCAAAAATTACTCACAATTAGCCAAAGTCTTCTAAAACTAACAGCTGAACCGGAAAAGTTTCTCATGTAAGTTTCAACAAGTATTTATTTTGGGAGGCACATGTGTTATTTTGTTTAGAAGGCTTATAAAACATATATTTTCTTATTTAAGAGCGCAACCGGAAAAATGTAAAGATATTGAACAATTGTTGCAGGATATATATGGCGCTACAATAGAAAGTGACCGGGATAATGCAAGTAGTCTAGAAATTCTGCCCGAGTTGGTTGTTGAAGACATGGATGCAGAACAAATATGGCAACAAATTGAGTTGCGAAATAATATGGTTCTAAATGACTTGATATCAAAGACCGCTAGCTTATTAGCTTTAAGGGAAACAAAGTTAGAGGTACATTTAAAAGAAGACGAAGATGAGAAAGAAGATCAAGTGCGATTTGATTCACAAGATGATAATGATGATGATAGCGAATTGCAGGATTTAGAGAAACAAGATATGACAAATGAAAGTGATGACGAAGAAGATGACGAGGATGATGGAAATGAAGAAAATTTAAAAAGGGAACATAGACCTAAACGTAAAAGTCTAGTCGATGACAAATTCTTTAAGTTGGATGAAATGGAAGAATTTTTAGAAGCCGAAGAAGCAAAGCATGAAAGAAAGCAAAGAGGCAAGCTTATGGCCAAGGATGATGATGGTATAGACTATTTTGCCGAAGATTTGGGAAATGAAGCAGATGATTCTGAGGAAGAAGATTCAAATCCTATTTACAAAGACTTTTTTGACATGGAGGAAGACACGGAAGAGGAAGAAAAGCCAAAAGGATATGGTAAAAATGATAAAAAACAAGTAAATTATTTTGCTACCAATGATAATGAAGAATATACAGCAAGTAATGTTGATGATAGAAAGAAGAAAAACGAGAAAAATGACGAGCTTATGAAACAATACTCAGAAGATGAACAGAGCGAAGAAAATGAGGAAAAAAATTCTTTAGCCACCGATGAAGATCTTAGTGATTCGGATGACAGTGAAGCAAACCATGCGGATGAACCAAAATCATCTTTTGAGTTAAGACAAGCTCGTTTGGAACAGCGTATACGGGACTATGAAGCAGAGGTACTGGGCGAAAAGCCTTGGCAACTTAAGGGTGAAATACAAGCAACATCACGTCCACAAAATTCCTTACTTGAAGAAGTGTTGGAGTTTGATTCAACGGTGCGAGCAGCACCCGTCATAACAGAAGAAACAACACGCTGCTTAGAAGATATTATAAGACAACGTATTCGAAATAAAGCCTGGGATGATGTTGAACGTATTGTGAAACCAATAACAACACCTCAAGATTATCGCAAGAAATTAGTCTTGGATCAGGAAAAATCCAAAGAATCTTTGGCCCACATCTATGAAAAGGAATATCAAAGTGAGATGGAAAAACTTATTCCTAATCGTGACACAAACGAAACCGAAGAACCGAAAGAACATCAAGAAATACGTAAATTAATGCGTGATTTATTTATTAAACTTGACGCTCTGTCAAATTTCCACTTCACACCAAAGCCTGTTGCTCCCGAGCTAAAAGTAATTACAAATACTCCAGCGGTTGTCATGGAAGAAGTAGCTCCCATAGCTGTTAGTGATGCTAAACTATTAGCACCTGAAGAAGTATTCCGTGGTCCAAAATACGAACTAGTTGGTAAATCAGAACGGACCAAGACAGATAAGAATCGTGCTTTACGTAAGAAGAAATCAAAACAAAAAGCAATACATAAAGCCTTGGAAGCTAAAGATTTAGAACGACAAAAGATGGGCATTCCAATTACAAAGAAAGAAGAAAGTGCTAAGTTAATGAACAAATTGACAAAGCAAAGAAATGTTGAGAAGGTAAGTTTTATTTTTGATTTAAGATCCTAATAGTACTGTTATAATAGAAAGGTTTTCTTTGGGTTTATAAATCGAGATGTTAAAAGCAAAATTCTTCTAGCTTATTTATATTAAGGTTACCAAAATGTATGTTGGTGGTTTTTAAATTTTTTATTGATTGCAGGCTGAGTATTACGTATTCTACTGACACATAGACATACAGTTTTGTTCTAGCTGTAACTGAAGTTTATTTTAGCAAATAACAACTCTCTTATAAAGTGGCTCAAAGCTTATTCTGTAGACACTGTCTTTTTGCCTTGTAATATGCTCTCTAAAAACAAAACTATTGCTATATTCGTCTATGTTATTTTGTTATTTTGATTGTCAAGCTAGCTCGTTTCAGGTAAATTTAGAGCACTTGCATTGTCAATTTCCTTAAACTACACAGCCAAAAAGACCAAGGTTTCATCTGAACACCACATTCCACTCACATATAAAAATCGGGTTTTAATGAATTTTAAATAATTTCGATCGCTTTGTGAAATTTCGATTACTTAGTTATCAATGCCGAAAAGTTTTAGGTTGTAAATTGTTTTTACTTATTTTTGTGTATTTTCGTATTTGAATGAAATTTCAAAAATTCAATTTTAAAAAATATGAAAATTTATTTTTCAGAATCTTTTAAAATTTAATTTACTTTACTCGTGCTTGACTCCTTCAAATATAAATATTTCATGATATTCTCATGAAATATTTATTATTTTAAACTAAACTAAAAAATGAAATGTATTACTGCGGGGAAAGCATACCCATATGGCCATTTCACTACTGCTCAAATAGCTCATCAGTGGATTTTACCCAAATTTTGTATAGAAAAACAGGAAGTCTCATATCAAAAGCAAAGACAGAAGACAATAACAACTCAAAAATGTTCTACACAAAAAACAGCGAACATTTAGTAACTATTTTTATTTTTTCTTTCATTTTTCTACATAAGGGATCCCATTGGGAACCATTCATATGTATTTGAAAGATTCAATGAAAAAATAAAAATTGAAAACAATTTTTATTAATAACCAATGTGCACATGCAAATATATCAATATGAAAATTTATTATTCGGAATCTTTTAAAATTTAATTTGAGCAGTAGTGAAATGGCCATATGGATATGCTTTCCCCGCAGATGAATTTTCAAACTTATCAAGACCTTCAAGATAACCATAATTTTCAAACTAATCAAGATTTTCGAAGAATAAGAAATTTTAAAAATTATCAAGATTATCAAGATAGACGATTTTGAAACATTGTTTTTTAATTTCATTATGACAAAATTTTTTTTTTTTTTTCAATTGTTAATTAATTTTGTTTTTTTTTTTTTTTTGATTCAATATCAAAATTAATTTTGTTTCCTGAAGAAGGTACGCAGAAAGTACCGAAATATTGAAATAAAATATTAATAAAAAATATAAGGACCCAAAGCTTAATTAAATAGAAAATAATTTATTAAAAAAAAGGGTCAAATAATCATTATTAAACTAAATTTAAATTATATTAAAAAATTCAAAATACTTTTTGTTTCTTTTACAGATAAGTTCCAGCAACGATCAAGGAGCTTTAAAATCTTCAAAAGCTTTCTTCTCGAAACTACAAGATCAAACAACAAAAAACGCAAAGCCAACGAAAAAGAAACAGGATGCCAACTCAATATCAGCGAAAAAGTTAAAATTGTAGTCCAACACATTTGTAATTTTATTTTTCTTTTTAAGATAAAAAAGCAGATTCTAATGCTATAAATATATATATTTGTTATATTATATAAAACAAAAAAAAAAAAAAAAAAAAAAATGACAATCTAAAACCATTAAAAACATATGTAAAAAAAGAAATATCTTATTCCGGACTACCAGCACGCGTAAATAATTAAGGACATTACGATTATTACGTGCCTTTTGCGTGGTAAGTGTACATATATATTTGTTATTATTTACATATGTGTCTTTAAAGATTTGTGTGCTGTTTTGGTTAAAAGAATGAAAAGCAAATATCAAAAAACTTTGAAACGTTCATTCATTCATATTGGTCAAGAAGAGGATGAGAACAATTTTTGCGTGATGACGTAAAATGTTTAAACACGTGTCTCTTTGCTCTTAAGATGTTTTATTCCTTTTAAATATAATTTAGCTGTGCAACATGTTCTGATGTTAAAAATCAGTATCAGTATAGCTGATGAATTTTTGGTTTGGGATAAGGTAAATAGTTCAAATATTTAAAATTTCGAAAACTTAACTTATCCAGTCTTTTATGAAGAAAAGACATTTAAAACAAGTTAGAGTGCTATATTCGGCCATGCCGAATATTTTATACTCTTTACCATATATGTAAATTTAGTTCAGTTAAGTGACTCCAAAAAAAAAAAAACAAATATTGGGGTGACAGCGAATAAAAAATAAGAAAACAAAAATTAAGTAATTTTACATAAAAAGGTCATCGAATCTTAATGGATTAAGAATTTTTTTAAAATCTTAGTATTTCCTTAAAGATCTCTTCAAACGCTTTTAATTGATACCCATATTCATATCATAAAAAATATGGTGCACAAGCGTAGATACTTTTCTGTGAAAACTTCATAGGCCCATTACTAAAAGACATGGACGAACGCCAATTTTTTCACTCAATGTTTTTTTTTTCTCAATTCTCTATCGCCGCATACATTTGTTTTTTGGTTGAAGTAACTTAACTAAACTAGATTTGTTCCAAAGGATATGCAAAAATAAGAGGCAGGCGTGGTTCTTATCCGTGCTTGCCACCTTGACTACAGCAGCCTTAAAGCTTTTCTGCTTACATTGCTCAAACAAAAGTAAAGAAAGTACCATGACGCACAAAAAAATGGAATAAAAGTCTGGAACTTCTAAACTGCTACCCCGATTTTCATGAAAGAAACTGCGATTTGTAAAGGAGTTCATAAGCCTTTCGCCTATTGCATTTGGATACACCCTGTGTCAGTACAGGTTACTACGAAAGGGAGTCTAAGTAGGTAACCTCGAATTTGAAAAATGTTTCAGAGCTTATAACTTTATTAAAAGTAAACCGAAGTAGAAGTTCTAGACTTTTAATCTATTTTTGTGCATTTCACGCCACTGTGTGACGTTAACTTTTATCTGCTGTAGTCATAAAATAACATAATTCTTACTAAAAAATCCGATTCCAAAACAGATTTTAACTGTCTGTCTATAACGGTTTAAAAGTTTGGCAAAATGCATTAAATTACATTAACTATTGGGACACCCTTTAATTATCAAATCCAAATTTTAAAATTGTTATTTAGCGGACTGAGCGATACGGATTCCTTGTAAATAACATCCATCTGTCTACAACTGCTTAAAAGTATGGTCATATATATAAAATTAAATGAACTGTTGGGGCACCCTTTAATTTTCAAATCCAAATTGTATACTTGTTATTAAAGCGGACTTCGCAGCTTACAGCTTCTTGTAAATTTAAACCGTCTAGAACTATTCAACAGTTTGGTCTTATACGTAATTATGTAAAACAAAGGGTCACCCTTTAATTTTCAATTAAAAATTTTAATACTTGCTGTTATAGCAGACTTAGTAATACAGGTTCTTTGTAAATAACATTCGTCTGTATATCTTAGGCATTCTGTCGAAAAATCAAATGTTTGTATATAACGGTTCAAAAAATAGAATCATATAGGTAAATTTATATCAATTATAGGATAACCCTTTAATTTCTAAATTCAAATTGTATTCTTACTGTTATTGCATTATAGGTTCCTTGCTAATTTTAATTGTCTGTCTATAACGGTTCAGAAGTTTAGTCACTTACATCAAATTAAATCAACTATTGGCACACCCTTTAATTTTCAAATCTAAATTTAACACTTGTTCTTATAGCGGACTTACCAATACAGGTTCAACCGTCTGTATAACTGTTTAAAAATATGGCCATAAACATCCAATTAAATGAACTATTTGGACACCCTTTAATATATAATTTGGAATATTTATACTTGTTATTAAAACGGTCACAGTAATCGGCCTTTTGTCCACTTTTCAAACGTTTGTCTATAACGGTCCAAAAGAAAGGCCCATATAGTACATTTTGCGTCACCTATGGGAACATCCTTTTATTTTTAGATTGGTTTTGCTATTACTTTTTGTGATAGTGGTACTCAGTTTTTTTTTTGTTTTTTTTTTTTTTTTTTTTAATTAGAGAGTGGTGAACTTTACGGTTTGTAATACACTAAAAAACATGTATGTTATATGGAGACACCCTTTAATTTTTTAAATTATGATCTGTTTTTAAACGGGACCAATCTGTAAGCATAACCTTTCAAATAAAGATAAGATTTTCAAAATCGGTTCAAAAATGACAGAGTTATGGAGGCCCAAATATAAAGAAAGCAACATTCAGCCAAATTAATAACCGCCGCCATCAGGGAACGAAGTCGATCGAAGCCGCATTAGGCGGCTTACATCGACTAAAAATGTTAGCCGACTGTGTCGAGTTAACCCCTCAGAGAAAGATTTTTACTTTTTGTTTTCGACTAAAATTTCATTGACTAAAATAAGTGTTATTTTATTTATTTTTTTTTCTTTTTTTTCAAAAATTTTTGTAATTCTTTTTCTCAAAAGAATAAAATCAACGATTAAATTAGATTTATTTTGAAGTTTTGGAAACTTCGCGAAATATAAAAATTCCAAAATTACAACAATTTCTGCCAAAAAATAAAAATTAAAAAAATAACAGTTTTTGTAAAAAATAACAAATCAGTTTCAAATCAGAAAATGGCAGTTATTTCTGAAAAAAAAAAAATAATAATCAACCAAAAATAATAACCACAAAATAAGAATTATTCCTGCCAAAAATAATAAAAATCAAGAAATATTAAATAAAAAATAATTCAAAATAATCAAAAACAAAAATTTAAAAAGCGTACGATCTTATGAAAATATAGTTGAATAGAATAAAACGGTGTGCTTGTCTTGGCTCTTGGATATTTTGTTGTGGTTACTTTTTTCCTTGTAAGAATCGACAAAAATAATTTTTATTATAAGTCCCTGTTGATGATACTTACAAGGGCCAGAAATCACTATCATGCTCAGTCGTGCCATCTGTCAAAAATTGCATGTGTGCTCAAAAAGTTTGATAGTGGGAATTAAAAGTGTATGTGTGTGACAGACTGTGTAACCGATCTGTGCTATTTTATAATCTTTGTAAATAATTTATAAAATATTTTTCTCTATGCGATCAGGGTTGATCTTTTTAAGGACAGGAGAAAACAACCAACAAAATAGTACAACTATATGTTTTCTTTTTTCTATAATTTTCTGTTGTGTATGATAGTGAAAACTGCACAGAAGTATACATTGAATAAAAAAAATATATTTCGAATATTATTATTAACAGTTGCCGGCTTAGTCTACTTTGAGCCGCCGCTGACTGATTTTTATTTAGCCACCGCCGGCGAAATTTTGTCGACTTTGGTCGACTTTTAGCCGCCGCCGTAAATATTTTGCTTAGCCGCCGGTGGCAATTTGATATCAGCTTCGTTTCCTGACCGCCATTTTATTTTGAAGTCGGTTAAAAATAAATTGGAAATTTTATTTGGGAAAAATTTGAATGAAAAATTTTAAAATTTTGTTTTACTATAAATGTGTCCACGTTTCAAAAAATGTATGTATGTACATTTTATAATGTCACAAATGAATATTATAGGGCATTAAAACAATTACCTTATTTCTAATTGGAATCGTATGGTTGTGTGTAGGTTTTTCTTTTTATATCCTGAAATTTACAGCCCGATTCTGTGAATTCTTGATAAATTTTTTATCAAGATATTTTGTCAAGATTTTTATCAACTAAAAGTTCGGTTGGTATTCTGTGGAAACATTGATAAATAAAAAGCTTTTGAAATTCACCAGTGTGGTGAATTTCTATTGACAGTTGATTTAAATTAAATTTATTAATTTAAATTATTGGGAAAAGCAAAAATATGGATACACCAACTAATTAAGTACTTTTAACCGACTTCAAAAAAAGAAGGAGGTTATACAATTCGACTGAATGTTGTTTTTTTATGTTTGTGCCTGCAGAACTAAGACATTTCTGCGCCGATTTTGAAAATTTTTAGTAATCTGATAGATTATGCTTACAGATTGGTCCCATTTAAAAAACAGTTCATAATCTTAAAAATTAAAGGGTGTCCCGATACAACATACATATTTTTACGTGTATTACGAACTGTAAAGGGCGATTCTGTAAAATTCAAAACGACTGCGCATTACTATAGCTCCCAATAACAAAAAGTAATACAAAAATAAATCTTAAAAAAAAAACGGTGCCCCATAATTGATGTAAATTTACTTATATGGGCCGTTATAGACAAACCACTGCAAATTTGACATAATTTTGATTGATATGGTCGTTATAGACACAAGTATTTACATTAAAATTTAAAAATTAAAGAGTGCGCCAAGAGTTTATTTAATTTAATGTTTATGGCCACACTTTTGAACAGTTGTAGACAGACAGCTGCAATTTACAAGGAACCTGTTTTGCTAAGTCTGCTATAACAAGAAGAATAGAATTTGATTTTAGAAATTAAAGGGTGTTCCCAAAATAATGTTATTTGTTCTATATGGCCGTATTTTTTGACCCGTTGTTTACAAACACCTGCATTTTAGACTGAATGTGCACTACATTGTTTGGTATAATAATAAGTATAAAAATGTTTAATTATAAATTAAAGGGTTTAACAATAGTTGATATAATCTGATGTGTATGGGCAAATTAATGATCCGTTATAAACAGACGAGTGAAATTTAAAAGAACTTGATTGCTTAATTTATTACAAGAGCAAGTATATAATTTGAATTTTAAAAATAAAGGGTTACTCTATAGTTGCTGTAATTTGATGTATATTGCGAAACGATTAAACAGTTGAACAAGTATAAAATTTGGAGATATAAGAGTGTCCCAATATTTAATGTAATGTAACTTATGTGGCCATACTCTTGAACCGTTATAGGGAGACAGATGAAATCTGTCTTAAAGTCGGTTTTTTTTTGCAAGAATTATTACAAATTAATTGGCTATAAAGAATATTAATAAACGTATAGATTTGTATAATTCATTAACCCGTAAAAGAAACCGAAATATTTCACACAATTATTTCTTCTTCTATTTTTCTAAAAGGATACGTAAATTTGTTCACGTATTTTAAAAAAGAATCTATTATGTTGATATTTACTTGAAGCGTGCACCATTTACCGAATTTAAATACACACACACAAAATAAAAAAGAGTTATCAATACCAAATTCGACTTTGATAAATTATCAACTTAAAAGCTTTTATTTTTTGTAGTAGAATACCAAATCTTGATAAATATTCAAAAGTTGATAAATACTCAATGTTTTGAACTTATCAAGTGCACAGAATCGGGCTGTTACTCTTCATTCATTAAAAAGCATGCAACCAACTGTGAAATTTGTTCAAATTTTTTTTTTTTCAATTTTTTTGCAACTGAAAGAGAAAATAATTTCATTACAGCAAATATAGAAAAGTTTTTATTTTTTCTTCATAAAACCTAAACTGCGATAATTTTGTTTTGCAAATTAATTGCACGTGTACAGATTTAAAAAAAAGAGTAAAATAAAATAAAGTTCAAGTTTTTTAATTCTTATAAAAATTTATTATTTTCATATCAACTCATTGGTCTTTATGTTTTTTCATAAACATTTCATTTATTATTTCCCCTTAAAGTCTTTATCACTTTGTTATACGGAAAATTAAATGACAATAAATACTTTACAATTGAATGGTTATCACTGTTGTCACATTTGCCACTTGTTGTCATCGTCATTAGATATAAAAATTCTCCTTGATGGTCTTTGTCAATATGTTCGAGGGATTTCATTTGCATTTTTCTTCATCTCGATTTTTTTTAATGATTTTGATAACATTTAAAATTAAAACTGTACAATTCATACAGTTTACACTAGAATAATGGTATGGCTTTTAGTCAAAGAAGAAGAAATTATAACTTTCATAGATACATACTATGTTGTGACGCTATTCCCTTTTTACGCAAACGTACGAATTTGTACTATACTTCTTGATCCTACGGTATCGTGAATCCTATGGTCTCGTATTTAATAAACATGCGTTATTATTACAAACGCAGGCATCCAGGCTATACTACTGTGTTACTTCGGCGAGACATGAACTACTCGATGCCTTGTTTAGTAACCTTACCCATCCACAGACAAACTCCTCTAAGCCTTTAATAGGCGTTAATAGTTTTGTGAAAGAAACACTTGCGTCAACCGAATCTTAAATAGAAACAGATTAAAATCCTTGTGCAAAATTGTGGCCAAAGTTGTTCTTTGAACACTAAGCTCCTAAGCACTGCGTCGAATCAAGGGTGGTTGATGGTTTTGAACGCTTTCTTGAGCAGCAGTAATGTTTTTAGCTGATCTTTCAGTACGTTGTCTTCCATGCTTGACCTTTTACAAAATCATTCACTACACGCTAAATAGTATGTTTTGTGGGCTCGTTGGTTTTTCCAACAAATTTAAGTAACTTTCTCATCGTCACAGTAATCGATGATTGATTTTGATAAAAGAGCGTTACGAGCTAAAGGGTATGCAAGCAGAGTTCCCCGCAGAAAACCTTTGGTATCTGAAAAGAATCGAAGACTGCCTTAAATTTGCAAAAACACACATTAACAAAGGCGCATTTTTTTTGGAAAAAGGAATTGTTTACGGATGAAAGCAAGATTAACTTGAAATGATGGGCGTGGAAAAGTTTGGCGTAAAAAAAGTACAGCACTTGAGCGAAAGAATATTGTACCCACATTGAAAAATTATGGTTGCACCGTAATGGTTTGGGGCGCCATTGCTTTATCTGGAGTTGGTCGGTTAGTGTTTATAGATGGTATTATGGACCGATACTATTATAAGCAGCTTTGTGAGAGATTGGATGATTTATCATGCACCTTTGTATTACCTACAGTCGGAAACCTTCACTTTATAGAAGGTACCATGGACAAAAATATGTATCTTGACATTCTGAAAACACATGTTAAGGAAAGTGCACACAAGTTGGGTATTGCCGATAATTTTAAATTTTATCAAGACAATGACCCCAAACACACATCACTGATAGCAAAAAGCTGGCTACTTTATAACTGTCCTAAGGTCATAAAAACACCTGCACAAAGCCCAGATATAAATGTAATCGAGCATTTATGGGACGAACTCGAACGTCGAATGCAAAATAGGTTGTGCACAAATAAAGGCCAACTTAAAGCTGCATTACAGGAAGAATGTAAAAAATTAGTTGAGTCCATTCCAAAAAGACTACAAGCTGTCGAAAATCAAAAAGGATATGCAACAAAATACTAAATATTTAATAAATAATATAGTCTGCCCGACTTTCAGTGTGATCATAGTTTTAAGTTTTTTGTGTATTTTTTTCTATTATTTCTATTGTTTTAAAGCTGGAGTATTTTTTTTTTGTTTCATTATGTTTTCCAACGCCACGTTTACATTAGACAATGCTGTCATGACAATAAAATAATACGCATTAGTTGTCAAAAATGCTGACAATTGCTTCTGTAATGTAGGCGTCCAGACAATAATTATGACAATTCATTTTGAGCACATTCTCGGAAAATTTAAAATAGCTTTAGCGTTTCTTCCTGCTATTTTTTCCATTTCTATTGTTATATGTAAAGAAAATTTTAGTAATCAAAATAATAATTTAATTAAAATTTCATTTAGTTAAAGCAATTATAAAAAAATTTGTAGGCTTACGTCAAATCACTGTCTTATTTACTGTCTTCAAAATATTCAAGATAATAATTCAGACAATTGAAATGTGTACATGTATTAGAGAAAAACTGTACATGTATTGTTATTGTCATGACAACATTGTCTAATGTAAACATGTTCTTAAGAAACTTTTTGGAAAATCTGAAGTCTTATTTATTTTTGAAGGTGTTAAATATTTTCTAATAGCTTGCCCGACTTTTGATGTGAGCCACTGTATATTCTGACTTCTTACGCATGACGAGGTCGATTGAGCGATTTATTGAAATCAAGTTTTCCGAGGCACTAGATCAGCTAGAAAAAAATAAATATGCCAATCGATCGGACGTAGTGTCGAAAGATGTGCTATTGGAAATCAGTACGATCGGTCCATTTCTTTCGAGGCAACAGGCAAAACACCACGCCTACCTCTAATTTTTTCATGTTATTTGGAACAATAAAGTTACTCCAATCAAACAATAAATATATGGGGCGATAGAGCAAAAGCATCAAGTAAAAAAATTGGTGCCATTACTTTCCGAGTTGCGGGGCTCTGAAATTTTCAAATTTTTTAAAATTACAATGTGGCTATCATTTTAAAGCTTTTAAAATTATCTTTCGGCAAATATTACAATTTAAAAAAAGTGCTTAACCCATTAAGAGCCGATGACATTTTTATGTAGGTTGTACAGGCCGTCGGCGCAAAAAGAAAGATCGACTCACTTGGGTCGCAAAGGTCCCATTGTGTTGACATTTTTATGTAAAATTAAGATAAAAATATCAGTATCAATTTTTTTATGTCTCGGTCACCCCAATATTTGCTTTTTTGATTGGAGTTACTTCACTAAAAAAGATTTTAATAGATGGTGAAGGGTATGTAAGATTCGGCTTAGCCGAATATAGCACTCTTACTTGTTTTTTAATAACTTTTTTTTGAGTGATTTTTGCTGATGATAGCGGGTTTTACTTGTGCTCTCAAAAAGACTTTTTGAATTAATAATATTTTAATTGAAAGTTTATAAAGCTTTTAAAACAAATCTCAACTTTGTATTTGACTTTAATGTCATAGACTTCCTTTAAAGAATTGACCAATTTTAAACTGAATGTACCTCCAAATTTAATTTCTTCTTGTTATTTTATATTAATAAAATTTAAAGTAAACATTTGTGGAATAGAACTAAAAACTTTGTGAAAAAAATCTTAAATTAAAATACATATTGACTTTGGTCAACCAAAATGAGACTAGTCTCCAAAAGTATGTAGTTTAAGAGCATTTATTCAAAAGTGTAAAGTGTTTTTCTATGTATTCCCTAGGGTTGTGATGGTGCCGATATTGTTGCTGTATTTTCACAAGTACGTGAGTGTGATGTCGTTTGTTTAACATTCTCAGTAATTTGGTATAACAAGCAGTTCACTGGCATTGTACCAGTAATGATGGTGATGGCTTTAAAATTGAAAAAACATTGAACTAATTTTTATAAACTTCCTACGACTACAAAGATTTTAGTCGACGACTCCTGCTTTTAAATTGAATCTTAGATTGCTTTCATTTTTTGTAAAATTTTTTATTTCGGTTAGTGGTAGATTAAATTTATTTTTTGTTGAAAAAACAATTTACTTTTCGGTACAGTCAGCATCAAATTGTTTAAAAATTATAGAACAGTCTGATACAGCGTAAAATTAAATTTTTAAGAAATGTGAACTTTAATTACAGTATTGTTTGTATACGAAGGTGATTCAGTATGTCCTTAGCAGCTCATATAAAATGTTGAACTCAGATTCAAATTTAAATTACGTTTAAAAATTTAGTGTCGCGTTTGCTCAAAATTAAAATTTTTTGCAGCGTGTCTTCGCATACAAAGAACTTTTAAAGACACCGGGATTTATCACCATAAAGCCGCAGGTAGCGCAACAGTTAATGCAATGAATATTATCAGTTAAGCACGCGCCTGAAGTAAGTTAAGTCCGCAAGATAGACATGGAATTAACTTGGGGCAAATTACAGCATTCGACATCGATCAAAAGTAACGTGTGTGTCCTATTGAAGTTTCGCTTGTTATTGAATGCCAAAATTGCTTTCTGGATTGAATATTTTTAATTATACAACAAAAAAAAAAAAAAAAACGCTTCCATTCGGAAAATAAATGATCTTTTGCCAAGATATAGTTTTGTCAAAAATATTGATTTGTGTGGCGAATTTTTGTTGCGTTCACTTTATATCTTCACGTTAAGCTCACAAGGTGTTTTCTTCTTTGTTAAACTAAAAGATTTTCATCTGCAGCAAAAGTCTATTAAAGGCCGGAACACATAGAATCCGTCATACGTTGTACTTTGACGTATTCAATTGAAGTTAAAGTAACGACGGATGAGGTTGGCACAATCAGCCCAATTATAAGCAAAAATTTCTTGCGAGTTTTTTCACTTTTCTGTTTTCTCCCATTATAAAATTTTTTCCCTTTTAATTGACTGCGGAAAGTGAAAAAAATTCGGGAGAAAAAATAGGTATTATTAATTGTAAAAGAAAAATTATATGTAAATAAACAAAATAACTCCCTTCGAATTACGATGATGTCACTTTTTTATTTTTATTTTGTTGCCACGGAATTCATAATAGGAGGAATCTTTTCTCCAGAAAAATTTTTTCCGTGGGAAAGAAATTCCGTGAGAATATTCATAATTGGCCTGATTGAGTACTTTGTTGACGGACAAAAAATCATTAAAACACAGCAAGAGCGAAAACAAAACAAGAAGAAGCAGCAAATGATAGCTGTCAAATTATTCAACGTACATCAAAAGTTGCCCAACTTTTGTACTTTGCGTTCTTATGAGTGTTGTCATAATCAGTACATCTTGTTCAGCGTTAAGTACGAAAGTTGGACAACTTTTAACTTTTGAAGTACGTTACATACTTTGACAGTTATCATTTGCTGCTTCTTCTTGTTTTGTTTTCGCTCTTGCTGAATAAATAAATATAGCTTTTCTTTTTAAAACCGATCTTGAAAGCCCGAAGTTCAAACTACGGAAATTAAAAAAGGAAAAGGTAAAAAAAGAGAAAATTAAATATGTAAAATGATTTTTTGTCTGGCAACAAAGTACTCATTGGCCAATCTCATCCGTCGTTACGTTGTTTATACTTGAATACGTTAAAATATAACGCATGACGGATCCTTTGTGACCCGGCCATTAGAATATCCTTCTCAAATTTTATTTTTCTTAAGTTTGAAAAAATCGATGATTATCAATTAAATTAAGTATATCAAGCTGAAAGTAAACAAAATTAAAAAAGAATCAACTTAAAAGTATAAGCGTATGTGTATAAAAAGCCTTTTTGATTTTCCCTCGTACTTTTAAGATGTTATAAGGTAAACGTACTGCCACTGCTTTTTGTTTAATGTACAAAAGTACTTGTGTACTTACCCTAAATTGTTGCATTTGGTATAAAGTCAATATAAAAGCTGTTTATATTTTTGCTTAAAAGTTCAAATTCTTTTAACTTAAAATCATTCTGTTTGGACTTTCTGAGAGAAAGTAGTTCAAACCATTCATACATATAAGAAAATAAATAAAGAATAACTTGCCCTTTAGCTAATAATACTGGATATTCGGAGCAATATAGGAAATACTCTATACATTAAAAGGGTAATGGCAAAAATTAAAAAAAAAAATCCAAACAACAGGCTGATACATGACGGTGAAAGGCCAATGCAAGCGTCATGCGGCAACAGTATTACTTCTTTGATAAAATTAATCTGTTAATAAAAATATTAAATTAAAAGTTTTAAAACGTTGAATTTAATGTAACTTGGCAATGCCGTTAAAAGCGATCGAGCGGTAATTTTGAATTAAGTGTTTTTGTTTTGCAGCTTTAATATCTGAAATCATTCATAGGCTTCTTTTCGTGTTTCTTTTTCTCACTAAATCGCTGTTCATTTTATTTATATTTCCTTTTAATTTTTTTTTGGCAAATAAATTTGTTTATCTCTGACCCTATTATGAGTTGCATTCGATTTTTGATCTTCGCTGGCTAACGAAAATTTAATATCGATTGTAAAATTTGTATTATGAGTTGGTAGCACTGTCTAAAATTTTGTTGTGCAACAAATTTCAATTGAACACAATTTTGCTTTTGATGGTTTGTTACAGTTTGTAAAACTTACGAGGGCTGCTATATATATTTCTGGCCTGGTAACACTGAGTGCTGCCAAGTGCAATCTGACATTCTCACTCAAAACGTTTTGACGTACGACCATTATTCGTGTTGTTTACAGTGACTTGAAAAAATTGATATAGAAAAAAATGGAATTATCTCGTGAACATTTTCGTGCCATCATTTTTCACAACTTTCGACGTGGATTATCACGACAAGATTGTATTGATGAACTTAAATCTTTGTATGGCGATGATGCATTATCCTATAGCACTGTGAAAAATTGGTATAATGAATTTAATCGTGGCCGAAGCTCGCTCAAAGAAGAATTCCGTGAAGGTCGTCCAAAAACGGCTGTTGTGCCAGAGAACATTGATGCCGTGCGTGAACTCATAATGCAAGATCGACATGCGACATACCGAGAGATAGAGACATCCTTGGACATTTCTTCCACCAGCATGCATTCGATACTGAATGAACACCTGGCCGTAAAAAAGGTTTGTTCTCGTTGGATCCCGCACAATTTGAAAGTCGCTCAAAAAAAGGCTCGTGTCGATTGATGAAAAGAAATGTTGCAAAAAACGATTGCGGTGCTTCAAAAGACGTTTGGATCTAGGCGTATGAGCCCGAAACGAAACAACAATCGACCGTGTGGGTCTTTAAAGACGGGCAAAATCCAACGAAAGTTGTTCGTGGAAGAAGCACTTCGAAGCAAATGGTCGCCTGTTTCTTTGGCAAAACTGGTCATGTGCCGACTGTTCCGCTTGAGCAACGTAGGACGGTCACTTCTGAGTGGTACACTACAATTTGTTTGCCTGAAGTCATCGGAGAAATTCGAAAAACCGACAAGAGAAAACGAATCATTTTTCACCATGACAGTGCGAGCTCTCACACATCGGCTCAAACCAGAGCGTTTTTTACCGGCCAAAACGTCGAATTAATGGGTCATCCGCCGTACAGCCCTGACTTTCCGCACATCAAGAAAAAAATGCGTGGTCAACGATTTTCGTCGCCAGAAGAAGCTGTTGAACTGTTCAAAAACCATGTTTTAGAGGTGCCTCAATCGGAGTGGAAAAAGTGCTTCGACAACTGGTTTGAGCGCATGCAAAAGTGTATAAATCATGCTGGAGAATACCTTAAAAAAAAAACCATTTTTGATTATAAATATTCGCATTTTCACTATTAGGTCAGAAATATATAGAGCAGCCCTCGTATTGAAAATGTTAATATTTGTGAGTTTTTTGTTTTGTTTTTTTTTTTTTTAAATGGTGGTAATAAATATTTTAATTAAATGCAGGTCTAAGGTTGTAATAATTCCGTCATAGCCATTTTAATTCAAAATTATTATTTTAATTTTTCGTTTATAAATCAGTAAACAAATATTTTTTTAGAGTGACAGCTGATAAACATGTACTATTGTGAATAATCCAATTAAGTAAAATTCACAAAAGCACTATTTTTAATCGAATGTGCGCCAGTCGAAGATCGAAAATCGCTGATAATAGGCACCTCTGCGTCAAAAAACTTAAAATGTTTTATATATTTTACGCACAATTCTATTTCAATAAGCCGCAATCATTTTCCTACACAGAGAACAGAAATTCGTTCTGAGAACCGAATTCGTTGCCAATCGAATTTTGGCGGTTGTGTGTATTATATTGAATTCGGTTGTAATAACAGAATGAATGTGGCACTCACAACTATTTAAAAAAATGATTTTTAGGTGACTATAAAGTATTATTGTGAATGAAACAAAACAATAAAATTTGTTAATATTTACTTTTATTTTTAAAATAAATTACAGGAATAATATTACGATTTATAAATTTCATGTTTAGAGCCTTCCTTTACATCATGATCCTTCTTTATGACATGTGTGTAGTTTCTTCAAATTTTCCCATACCGCCAGTTTTGCTGCTGCGAAGTGTATTTAACATTTCAGAATTTTAATTTTTTACAAATGTCTTTGTAAGATTGATTTTGGACTTACGTTTCTACAATGTTGGAGAACTCTTCATCACTAACAGTATACATATGTATCTTCGTATTTTTAAACTGAAATATAGATTTTTTTTGTATAATGTGTACAAATTCATTTTTATTATGTCAAACATTTTTTGATTTTAAAAGACACAATTGATTTTTATGATTCTAACTACCAAAATTTGGTATGCAGTAGTAATGTGCTGAATAAGTTTAGTTGTATCTTCCATTTAATACAACAGATTTTAGTAAATACACAAATCGGTAACGATAACTTTTTTAAGAGCTTTTGCAACCAACATTTGGACGCAAATAACATTTGTTAGCTTTTAGTGTTAAAAATAAGTCAAAATTATAATTTATTTATATTAAAAATCAAATAATAATATTAGTAATTAAATTTTGAACATATCAACTGAATTTTTACCAATCTTTTTTTTGTGTGTATGTAAAATAAATTCAAGCGGCAAAAAGAACATTTAAAACTGTGATCAACTGGGTTTTTATCAGTCTACTCTTGTTGATAAACATATTTCTGCCAAATATTTGTATTTCTTCTAACGCGAACAATTGAAATTGTTTAAATTGCTTGTCACACAGACTTTGAATTATTTACAATAAAGTTAAAAAAAAAATCTTTTCATTCAGTATGCAAACAAATTTTAAAATTCATAGACAAGTTTATAGTGATTTTCCATATTGACACAACTGTGTTGGTTGCGATCACATTTCATGCATTTGAATTTCTTGGAGAGTTGAGATCTTTTGCTAGGAATAGCAACTTGTCTGCATCGTTTGTCTTTCTAACTTTAGGCCTATCTGGAAGGAATATGAAGGAGGAAGTGGATTCAATGCTAAGTAATAAAAATTATGTGGCTCTAATCAATTAATCAGGAGTTTGTGTATGAATGCATGCTTGTACCTTATGTGCATGTGTGTGTATTCCAGTCTAAAAAAGTTTATTAGCAGAATGAATAAAACCCCCATAAGAAATATGATGTAAAATATTTGTTGTTTATTTTGTAGAAGTTGTAAAGTAAAAGTGAAGTGGTTTTAAGTGTAGCAAATATTAACATGTTATTCCTGTTAAGAATATTAACCTGTTAGAGTTGTTTACTTGGTTATTCTGAATCGTATGTAAAATAATATCCTTTACATTAACATAGAAGAAAAATCGGTTTTTAGAGAATATTTAAATTTTATTAATTTTTTTATTGGACTTCGGTTCATTGTAGAAATGCATGGTTGAAATTTCAATCTTTTTTCGAAATTGTAGAATAAAGACTTTTAGCTGAGATTTCTGCTTTTAAGGTTATGTTTGCTCTCTAATGATATGCTTGTGATTTTTGAATATTTCGGTTTCTACTTTTGGTTGATATTTCGCTAATTTTTATCTTTTAATTAAATATCTAGAATTTTTATTGAAATCGTAATTTTTTTTTATAAAAAAAATATTTTTTCGAAATTTAATTGTTTTGTAAACTACAGTTTTTGGTGTTATATCGAAAAATGGTAAAGTTTACTTTTTTTTTCTCAAATTTAAACTGAAATTTTTATATACGTGTTTTGTAGAATTAATCTGGAAATATTGCTTTAATTCTCGTGTTGTGACTAGACTTTTATCTCTACTATAGTGATTTTATACTGTCGACCTTCTTTCACATTGCAGAGTATCTTGTAAATGTATGTGTGCTACCTTCTTGGCTTCTACCAGGCAAACATTATCTTTATTGTCCATATTACCCAGATGATTTTTGAAGTCTCCATCATCTGGATTCTGCTTTTCTCAGAAGCTCTTAAAGGGTTTTTAACAGTTGCCAGATTTGACTGCTTTGGACTTCTTTTTCTGAGGACATCTGAAAAGCGTGGATTATGAAAACAAACTGGAAACGCTTGAGCAGCTCATAAAATCAATGAAATACCGCGTGATGTGTGTAGGAATGTAATGAAAAATGTGCTCAAAAGAACTCTAATTGCTGACATTAAATAAAACTTTTATCAATATTATATGCATTCTTCTTCATTTAAAATTATAAGTAACCAAAGGCAACACCCTGTATATATTTATTTTAAGTCGTTACTTTGTAAATAAGAATACGACGATTTAAAAAGATGATGTTTACAGTGTATACAATGATGCGAAGAATGCTGATGAAGGAAGTAGCGATTCAGAAAATGCAGCATTACACTCTGCTGGTGTCTCTTTTTTCTTGTTTTCTTTGGAAAACGTTCGCATACATTTTGTAAAACAATTTTTTTTAAATTAATTTTTTTTTTAAATATTTAAATAAAAAAAAAAAAAAAATACTGTAAATAGTATTCAATATTTTGAAAAAACTATACCATCGTATGGGAAAATCTAAAATTATAAATTAATGAAAATTTACTTATTTTCGGCTTTTTGGTTCTTTTTAATTTAATTTCTAAACATTTTTAGAAAGAAAAATTATTTACAAATGTATGCGGACGGTTTCCAAAGAAAACAAGAAAAATTAGACGCTAGCAGAATGAAATGCAGCATTTTCTAGACCGCCACATACAAGATGGCTGAGTTATTTCCAAAATATTTTCATTTTGCTCCACAGTGCATTGCTTATTTTGGAACTTAAATGAAAGTAAAGAAATTACATAATTTAACATTTAAACATTCAGAAATTATTAAATCACTGATATTGATTATTTAGATTGAAAGCACGTTTTGACATTTTTTCGGCTCTTTTATACGTTAGAAGATAATGAAAAATTAAATATCACAAAACACTACAATAATTTATTTTTGTTCTATGCACGGGCAATTTGATAATTATTCTATTTATTTAAACCAAGGGAATATTTAATTAAATTAATTAATTTTTAAAAAATACCGTGCTATTTTTTTTATCCTAAAAAAAATTACATTCAGCTTTAAAAATAAACTTCTTAAATGTATTTTTTTTCATTTTAAATATGTCCATTTATTGGCTTTATTTAAGCCATCTGTTGAAAGGTAAATGAAAAAAGGTTTTAAATGTTAATTAATTCATAAATGATTAGTTAAAACAAAACAAACCAAAATTATTCATAAATCTAACACATTTTAAAACATTTCTCAATTTATAATGATACACGTGTCATATGCTGGATTTACACACAGAAATACACTGTATGTATCATGTAGAAAGGCCCTAACTAGCATTTTTTTTAAACTGAATTTTTTAGTGATTACAATACTTTTCAGTTCATACACAAATACAACTCGTTACAAAAATTTAATGCAATAGTATCAAAATTAGCAATAAATTTTATCCCACTTTATTTTTTGTCTTCTCCTGGAAAGTTATAATTATGTTATAAAGTTATACATCCATAAATATACGCAAGCACATGAATATTGTAAATTAAACATACGCCACCATTAACAGTGAAACAGTAAAAAATACTGCGCATAATAAAGAAAAAAACAACATTCGTTTAACATCGTGGCGTAAAAAATTTCTGTTTCGGTTTTTATTGCCAACAATCTGTGACATTTTAAACACTTTACAAACGGCAACAATGTTTTCATTTCCGCTATGTTGAATATTTGAATTTGTAACGGTTTTTAAAGTTCACTTGTGACCATGTGTGTGTGTTTGACGATTAGTTGAGATTTATAAAACAAAACTCACCACATATTTTCTTGGATTTGTTAATGTTTCTGGGAGAGTGTTTGTTGATTAATGTACGTGCGTGTGTGTGTTTATAGAGGTATATGTTAACCAAACAACATGTGGTTGGTTGAATAAAACAAACTGAACAAAAACAAAAAAAGGCATTATTTCTCAAGTGTAGGATATAAATTCTTCATCTTGTGGCTGGTTGGTTTCACTGTTGCTTCAGAAATAAAGCGCTGCAGTTCGAATATTTTCCAACTATCTTAATAAAAAGTGAAATATTTTGCTCTAAGTTTTAAATTTATATTTTGAATATTATTTTAAAAATTTTAATTAAATACAAAAAGAAAAAAGAAGCTTAAAAAAGTTTGATCAATTGTTTGAATAGATTTTTAAGTGTTAAAAAAATTCAAAACTTAATTAAAAAGAATAAAATTTTTAATTTATAAAATTTTCTAAAGAAATTGTGTTAAAGTGATTTTCTTTTTATTTAAAAGGTGAGTTTAAACCAATGCATTTTAAGACATTTAAAAACAACATTAATTTTAAAATAAAATCTAGATGAACATTTTACAAATATTAAAACAATAGTGAAGAAAATAAACGTAAAAAAAATTTAAATTTAATAAAAAAAAAAATATATGAGTTTTTAGTATTATTTTAAACGTTATTTAAAAGCAATTAATTTAATTTAATATAATTCAATTATTATTTTAATTAAACTAATTTAATGTAAATTAATCAAAACTGTAATAATTTACTGAAATGATTAAAAAACATTTAAAACCAAGTTGTGAATAAAATTTTTCCATGTAACTGCATAAAAAAATCAACAGGTTTTTCTGAAATTATTTAATGAAAATTTTTAATCTAATTTTTAGATGTTAAACTGAGCAAAAATTATATAAAAAAATGTTGAATACTAAAATACTTTATGCCTTCAAAATGTTTATTTGAATAAATATACTCGTAAAATATAAAATTTTTTTTTTAGAATTTTGTAATATTTTTCCGCTACTGATACACGTTAATTTTTATTTAAAACATTTTATTATAAAATTTATATCTAAAGTTTTCTAAATATAATTTCACTAATGAGCTGTATAAGCGATAGCGAAATGGCCATATGGTTATGCTTTTCTCACAGTTGTTAATTATGCTGCTTATTTTTTAAAAACTTTTATATTGTCAGAATATGACCAAGTGTTTTGCTGTTAGAAAATAAAATTTTTTTAAAGAGATAAAGCAGGATTAGCACTTATAAAATTAGAAGATTCCAAATAATATTCTTATATTTAATTTCAAAATAAAAATATTTTTATGTTATTAAAGACACGGGAATATTTTTTTTTAAATTTAATTTTCACAAAAAACTTCGTGCTATTATTATTTAATTATCCCGATTAAATTAATTACCGATATTGATTATTTAGGGTCAAAGCGCGTATCGATGGCCATTTCGTTACCGCTTACATAACTCTTCAGGAAACTTCTGACAAACATTTTAAATAAACTACAGATTTTTGTCCAAACAATAAAGCAAAGACAAAAATCAAAGTTTAAGCAAAAACAACAATAACTAACAGTAATTCTATTTTTCTTTCTCTACTGTATACGGTCGACTTTTTTTCGACTCTTTTATACAGTTGAAAGAGGATGAAAAATAAAATATCAAAAACACTACGATAATTTATTTATATGCACAGGCACTTTGCAAATTATTAAATTAAAGACACGGGAATATTTTTTTTAAAATTTATTTTTCACAACAAACTTCGTGGTATTTTTATTTATTTATCCTGATTAAATTTTTATGTTTAAAAAAATTTTTTTAAAATTCTCAAAATCCAAGAGAGTAATTTTGATTTCAAATTTACTTTTAAATGAATTTTGTATAAATTAAATCTAAATTATTTTTTTTTTAACACAGCAGATAATATTTTAAAACATATGCTCCATTCACAAGCTCGTTTGTATTGTGCATCGTTCATTAATATACACTCTCTGCGTATATTGTTGTCTTTATTGTTGTAAACAATATTTTTTTTTTCATTAAGGTATACAAGAAAAAAAAAAAAAATCACACTACATAAAATTGTTCTTAAATGTGTGTTATAATCATACGAAAAATGTATAAAATTACAAATAATATGAAGTTTTTATATTGATAACTAAACATTCAAAATATGTAAAACATTTAGCCCTAAAGCCATTTTGAAAATTAAATGTGGTAGTCCCAGACGTGGAATCAATCAAACTTTTCGAAAACCTACGAAATGAAATAATGTAATTTTTATATCAGATTTTTTAGTGTAAAATTTCTAACGAGTTAAAATTAATAGATTTGATAAATTCGCAACCTGTTGTAACTGTGTTAAGTCGTTGAAATCCACAATAGTTGTAAAAATGTTGTTACAAATTCCTATGTAAATATTTGATATAACATTTAATATGTTAGCTAAATGAAGTGGGAGAAAATGAAGTTATATATTTTTGTAATTTTTATTTAAATATGCAGGCATATCATGAATTCCAATCGGAATTTTTTTAATTCTGTGTTAACATTTCTTATTGAATCTGTTTTATCTGCTTCCGATTCCGATCGATTTTGTATATTCATAAAAAAATGCTGTATTTCCACTTTTTAATTTTAATATGGCAACATTGGTCATAGTAACAAACAGAGTAATGTAAGTAAGGATAGAAAATAAAAGTTAATTTAGAAACCACAAAAAATTAAATTTTAAAGAATATCAATTTTACTTTGGAACTTAATAGTGGTTTCATTCCAAAGAAATTTTTATTTTTTCGTTTTCCGAATTGAAACCACTCGTTATTGGAATTAAGTTCTTTGATATGCCTTAATTTAAATAGAAAATATTTGAAATCAAATTTGTTTTTTTATAAGTTGTACAAATCCCGATACTTCCTGAAATCGTATTTTTTTGAAGCATTATGCTATAAACACAATCAAAGGCTACCGACCATCGACTACCGACTACAAAAGTAGCTGGCTACAAAAATAGCCAAGTTGCCGGCTACTTAATTCTTTTAACGACCATCGACCACTAACTACAAAAAATAAACATCTGTTTTGACATATGTATTTAAGTTAACCAAAACAAAACAAACTTGATTTTTTTAAGTGAATTTGTGTAAAAAAAATTTTTTTAATGTCTCAAGAAAATTTAATTAACTTTATAAATACTATTGCTAAAATAGTGGAAACAAAGACGTCAGTGTATGAAGTGTCCACGTCCATATTTGCATGTAAATTGAACTAAACATTTACATTAAACAATATAATAAATACATATAAACAGTAAAAATGACTATTATATACTTATCAATTTCAAAACCCAAAAAAATAAATATAAATGAAACAAATTAGAAATTGATGAAAAAAGATCTAAATGGAAAATTTCACAAACAAAAAGTAAATGAAAAATGCGCCAAATAAATAGTAAATGAAAAATGTTTTTTTTTTATGAAATCTTAATTTAATAATGGCAGGGGTATATAACTATAGCGCCAGGGTATCCCACAATACTTGATATAACTAGTCTCTCCAGGAACTGCACATCGACCTATACCTTCGTTTAGGAAGTGGAAAATCCTGTTGAATAAAAACTGTGCGCGTTGCGACTTCAATTATAACTTCACTTTTTTGAAAAAAATCTGCTCGCAAGCAGATGTTCCCCCTTCGAGATAAAGTAATAAACTGATGAAAAATGTAAACAAATTAACAGATGATTATTATTTTTCAATGGTGCCACTATAAAAGTTTTTCGCGTTTTTAAAAGCTATATTTAATGTATTGCGTTTTTAAAAACACCATTTCATGCATTTATTGTATTGGCACCACTAATCTGTTTTTTGTAGCCAAGAAAAATAGAAATTAGCCTAAGTTGGCTACGGGCTACAAAAGTAGCCGTGTAGTCGGTAGTCGTGTAGCTGCTAAAAGATTTATTCTCATAAGCACGCATGTATTCTATTTTTGACATCTTGTAGTCGATGGTCGGTGGACATGATTGTGTTTATTGCACTTTTACAGAATTTATTTTTAAACAAATAATCAGGCATGTCACGGAATTCAATTCAGATCGAAAGTGATTGCCATTTGTTTTTCAGAAAACGAATAATGAAAAACTACTTCTAAATAAAACCACTTTTGAGTTTTAAAGTGGATTATATTTTTTTATACTCATTGTTGCAATTTCACCCAATTTTAACTTAAACACGTAAATTTATTATAAAAGTATTATCAAAGCTTCAAGACTTATAATTTTATAGTTTCTAATTTACTTTATTTACTTTGTGCTGAAAGTTGTAGTCTCATGTTTATTTAGCGTTTTGTTTTAAAATATTCACTTATAATTTGTGGATTCTATTTATTGTAAGCTTTTCACTACAACGATTTGACTTACACTGCTTTTCTACAAACAAAATTCTATTCTTTAAATAATAAGACATATTTAAAAGGCTTAACAATCTTTATAAAAAACTGATTTTAGTTTTTTCTTAATATACCTTAACTCTAAAATGGCTTATACAATTTGGGTACAGACCACCAGACGTTTCTTAATCAGAAACGAAATTTACCCGATTTGTACAAGTTTAAATTTTAATTAAGAACTACCTTATTGTACTCGGCGTAGCCTACTTCTAATTTTAGGGCCTTTCTAGCACTTTGTTATATATTATAGCATTGCATGCTATGGTAATCTATGGCAAACAAGTGAGCAATCCATCAATTTGGTTTGGACCTTATAGATAAAAAAATCTATATTTCAAATATATTTAGAATGTTATTATTTTATTAAGTCCCCTTTCACATACAGCAGGTTTGACTCGTTATGTTTTGAGTTTTTGGGAGAAAGAGGAGAAGAGAATAGAAAGAGGTACAAACCTGACCGTACCATCAAGTTTAATGAAATTTTATTCTTGAAGTTGGCTGCAGATTAAAAGTTGCAGAAGTTTAAAGCAAAAAAAACGAAACTTGATAAAACAAACTTGACGGTATGTATGAACACAAATGCAGGTTCAAAAGAAAATTAATCAAAAACTGATTAAGTAATCCTGACGTATGTGAAAGAGGACTAAGAGCGGTTAATATTTATAAATGATCGTTTCCCCCCTTTGTTTCTTATCAAGGTCCTAGCTCTGGAATGAGATATAGGCGAGACTTAATATTGATTTAGATGCATTAAAATAGCCGCTTCCCCTTTTTCTTACCTCCTGGTCCGCTATTTGAAAATATCAATACCCTATTTTACCATAAGGATCAATATCCATACGCGTTTCAAATTTCATTAAAATATTTTCATCATTCATTTAGCCATGATTGATGCACAAACAAACAAATAAATAAATAAATAAGCAAACTTACAAAGAGATTTATAATATTCTAGTGGATTCCGGCGTGATTCGCTACGCATGAATATTAATATTGAATCGAATCTATATACCGCATACGCTAATAGTTAACTACGTATTTGTTGTTGTTTTTTTATATAGACAATATAGCATGTTGTCATGAAAAGTCATAATTCACGAAAGCGTCAGCCGATTTTGTGCAAACTTTAAATAAACCATCTACACGACCATGCGAACAAACTCTAAAAATTTAATCGTGAGTTATAAATCGTGAGTTATAAAGTCACAACAATTTTATATACGAGCATGTATATAGAAGATTAGATTAGTAGGGCCATCAACTATATTGTTAGTCTAGCACATCGATCAAGTAACATTTAGGGCTTTGTACCACATACTTTTTTATTACAACAGAGTATGGAAGTTCTTGAATTGTTTCATATTGTTTCGATTTTGAGGTCTTTTAAAAAGATAATGGTTCAATGATAAGGAGGCAAAGATTTGATATGAAGAGGTCACTGGAAGTTTAAACCTAGAAGCAAGATTGAAACAGTAACAACAAGCAGCGTTACTTTAAAGAAATATCATTGTTATTTTTGGTTAAATGGGAATTTTTTTCTTTGGCACTTTTATGATGAACATATTTAAAAAAAAAAATTAAATAATTCTATGGACTTTTTAAAAAGGCGTCAGATTGAACTCTGTTTGCCTTCTTCAGAGTAAATAATTTTAAATAATCCAGTGAATTAACTGTTGTCACTGCTAGTGCTCTTGCAAAAATTTTTAATGAAGATGAAATGAAAACGATTCCTTCCAAGTCGGTTATTTTAAAAACTTGATTGCTTCAGAAAACTATTTTGCTTTGAAATGTTAATGCTTCCTTTAAGAGCGCTTTTTAATCCCGTAGCAATGTAATTTGTAAAACAAAAACACAAAAGTTTTAACTTTCAATTTCTAGGGGTTCAATTTTTAACCATTAATCTTTTAGCATCAATTGTTGCTTGTTTATCACCATAAACCAATGACTTTATGTATCCCCACATTGGCCAATTGACAGTTCCGTTTTTCAAAAACACCTTATCGTCAAATTTAGATTTAAATATGTCTATGGTTTTGGTAGCCATATGGCATCTTGAAATCATATCCCACTCTAATCAATGTCATCCATATTTTCAAACTAAAAATCATTGATCTGGGTGCGGTAACAATATCCATGACCGTAAATCATGCTCCGGCTGGCTTTATTTTTGTAGAAATATGGTCCAATGTTGACACCACATTGTAGATTGCAATAAATGATGCATTTATTTCTTTGATATAACAGAGTCTTTAAGCTCTGTTGCGGATTAGTTTTACTCCATATGCGGCAGCTTTGTTTATTAACAAACCCATTGAATAATTAAAAAAAATTTTAATTATTTGGTAGCGCTGTTCCAAAGTCAATCTATTTCTGATGATTTTCCAGAGTATAATGAATGATACACTTTACCAGCAAAAAAAATGATCGAAAAATTAGAAGAGGGCGGTATATATTTTAGAGGCAAGATATTGTCAATTTGCTGTGAGATTAATTTAGGTACATTTTCATATTTGTTATTAAATTCTTATTCTCATTACTAACTTTCAATTTTTTTTTTCCTTAAAAAAACATTAAATGAATTAATTCTCAATGGCTAAAAGTTTATTTTGTATCATTTTATTTGTTGTTATTGTTGACAACATCATATTAAAACAACAACCAGTAGTGCTGTCTGTCAAAATGTCTAGTAAATTAATCTGGTGTTTCGTTCTGTACCCGCGTCTACTGCTAAGCAAAATATAAATTATTTAAATAATTAAAAATTTGAAAGAAAAAAAAAAAAAACAATTAATAAAAATAAACACAGACAATAAAATTAATAAGACAGTTTAACAAATACAAAACTTAAAAAAACAAATGTTTGCGTTTTGTTTTTTTTTTTTTATAATAAAATTTGGTGATCTAGATCACGTACACAGTTTGAATGTGTTTTAACGATTCTTATTTGTTTTAGTGAAATTAGAGTTTTTTATTTTAATTTTAAAATTTAATATTAGACAAACGAATTTAGTACTAAAAATGTTAATCCGGCTTAAGTTCACGTACACTTGAATTTTGAAATTAATTAAAAAGACAAAATTATTTACCAAATTTATTTGTAATTTTTTAATAAAATAGGAAACATAGGACGCATGTAGGATCTAAATCTCTACATTCGTCATCAGCATTATTTATTTAATCAATCAATTATAGCCATTAGAATATGAGGAATAACTCAAAATCATTCAAGTGTTAAATTGGTTCACACTAAACCCAAAGCTTTTTTCGTTCCGACGCAATAGCTTGTAAATTAAACTTTTGCACTTAAAAATAAACGTTATACTTTTCTTAAATAATAAATTAACTTGCTACGGGATTTCCTTTAAAATATTAAAAAATAAAAAATTAAAAATTATGCTTTTGTCGTAGATTTACAGTTGCTAACTGTATAACAACAATTATAATTATTGGCCAACTAAAATCATCATATAAAAATTATGTAATTATGAAATTTAACTTCTAATAAGACTTGAATTTGCTCTTCTAAGTACTTGCAGTAAAGTGTTGGCTACCCTAAGAGCAACCAGTGTTACTGCTAGCATTTTAAAGTAAATAAGTCGGAACATTACAGGAGGAAAAAATATTTAAAGAATGAAGATTTATTCTTTGAGAATAATTATTCTAAGCGATTATGCACATTTTTACTTCAGTGGCTTTGTTAACGTTAAAGCTATTGCATTTTGGAAGTAAAATAGCCCACAGTTTGGAACGGGATGATAACACTTATTTCGTTGCCTCGTTGTGGACATCCTCTATTTGGTAATCAAAATTTATCAACAACCTCATAATCATCCCTGTATTTAAATAATTTTTTTTTTAATAAAAATATTTTGTATCTTTTGGTGCTCACTTATAAAAAAGTGACTAATAATAAATTATAATACTTTTGCTTATTTGTCATCTAGGAGTGTCCAAAAAATTCAGTTTTTTCACTTTTTCCCTTTCTCCTATTAAAAATTTGTTCCCCTTTTTATTGACTGAGGAATGTAAAAAAATCAGGGAAAAGTAAGAATTATGATAGTTGAAAGTTCTGTTACTTTTTTGTATTTTTTTGTTGTTCCCACGGCTGGAGAACTCTTTTTTCGAGAAAAATTTTTCCGTGAGAAAGAAATTCCATTAGAATATTCATGATTTGGCTGCAAATATTATTTAAAACTCAAAAATGAAATGTATCACTAAGGAGAAAGCATATCCACATGTCCAATTTCCTACTATTTGTTTAGATCCTCAGATAAATCTACTAAAATTTTGTATAGAAAATAAAAAATTCAAATTCAGTATTCTATTTTAAGTCAAATTAACTAAATGAGAACTATATTTCCCCAACAAAGCAAAAAGACAACAAAAACTCAAAACCCTTCTATACAAAATCACAGCAACCTTAGAATTTTTTTTTAATTTTTTACACAAAAATCTTTCAATTGCACGTACCTCACTGGTTGGATAGTTGGACCATAAGCGGGACTTTAATAAAATTTTTTAGAAAAACTGAAAATTAATAAATAAAAAACTTCATCCACAGAATAGAACTTTTTTTTTTGAAGTCCAACACAAGATAATAAAATTTAAACTATAATTACCAGCAACATGATTAGGCTTCTATTTTCCCTCACATTACTTTTTGCCTTAAGTTACATCATGCCAACTCTTAGTGCAGACATAAATAGTTATGTTTGAAAATAGTGTTTAATAAATTATGACTACTGTCATATTTTCTCATCAAACTGTGATGATGTTTTCAATCTAATCGTTGACATAAGTAAAAAGTAAATTAAAGTTTTTAATACGTCGTAAGTTAATTGATTTAAATACAATTTACAGCAAAACGAGAAATTGTTGCAAAGAAAATGGGATAAAAGGGAACAGCAAAAGGTAGGCAGATTTAGAGAATAAACTTTATGCTCACAAAACCTGTCATATTTATGTATTATACATTTACTATTTACATTTCTTCTTTGTTATTCGCACGAGGGCATTCCAATAAGTCATTACAAAAATGTAGGAAAATAAATTTTTTTAAAGAAACCTCTTTTTGTGTTCTTGAAAATCTCGGAACAATTTTCACGACTTTAATTCCACCAAAAATCCATAATTCGGAAGGTCCTTTACCGCAAAAAAAAAATCGCCACAAAATAAATAAATCAGGCGATAGTGGCAACAAATCGACTTTTGACTTGATATTTTTACTAAATTGGCTCAAAATTGCTAAGTTATTTTCTCATCCTTTTCCTGAGTAACGAGTGCAGAAAACTTGATGTATTAAAAAAAAACGATATAAATGTTTGTAGTTGATTCTACAATATTTTTTTGTGGCGGAATCATTAAGAAAACTTTATGGCATACCACGTTTTTCCTTGGTTTACAGTAGATTCTATCTAAAACTTCTATCGAACTTTCCGTAGCAACATTCGGTTGCAATGCAACTCCGCATCAAGCTTGTAATCAATCTTAGATTTAGTTCTTAACCACAGCCACTACAAAGCTTCCAAAATAAAATGTTTAATAAACAATTATGTATCAGGCAGGTCTCTCTCCAGGGTAACGACGAAGCTGTTTTTAAAGCTATAAAGTTGTTACCAGCTATAAATGGTAGGATATTTAAATATTTGTATTAATTAGATTTAGAGGTTTAAACTTAAAAATAATACAGATATTTGGTTTAGTAAAGGATTACTGATATTGAGAAAAACTTTAACTTGAATTAATTTTTTCTCCTTAAAATATTCTAAGTGCAGATTTGCAACAGGCCATTTTTTCGTGCCATTTATTTAAATACTCTCTTAAAGTTTCGGCGAGTTTCATCGCGTTTCTAAGCTATGAATTTTTTTACGCCATCGGAATTTGTAAATTTCGCTTTTAATTTGTTATTTATTATATTATATTTGCTTGTGTTAATTAAAGTAACATACAAACAAAAAAATGTACACGACGAACGGCTACTGCGATTGCTTCACTACACTTCTTGCCTACAAGCAAAAATTTCATGTTTGCTCTTAGTGATTCATCGTTTAACCTACTTTATCGCTCCAGCGTTGCCATTGTATTTTCCACATAAACACCTAAAACTTTTTGGCGAGGAAGGTTAAAAGGTTCCCGGATGTGCTTCGCTATGCATGAGTATTAACACTGAATCAAATCCATATACCGCACATGCGCCTACATATTTGTTAGTATTTTTTTTAATATATACAAAATCACATGTTGTAATGAAAAGTTATAACTCACGAACGCGTCAACCGATTTCGTGCATTTAGATAAACCATCTACACGACCATACGAACAGACCCTAAAAATTTAATCGAATTCTCTTTGTCCGATCGTGAGTTATAAAGTCACAACACACTTGCAACATTTTTATATATAGCACTAGCTGGACCCAGTCCGCGTTGCCGGCGCCATCTGTTGGTCAATCCCCAATCCAATCAGAAACATTCTTCACAAACAGTAGATACATATAAATTTTAGTCGAAATTGGACATATAGGTCTTAAGTTATCGCGCACAAACACCAAAAAACGAAAATTTGTGCCATCTGTTGGACGAACACTTAACCATATAGAAGCACTGCTAGCGGCCAATAGAGTATTATATATAAATTTTGATCAAAATCGGTACAGAGTTTATCGATCACTAACATACACGTTATTTTTATAAATATAGAGATATACGAGTAGATTTAATGTAGCAAATATGATATGGGTTTGATGATAAGATGTCATACTGTTATATGGTATTTAAAGAGTTATATTCTAAGTAAAACAAAGTAGTTCTAAAGGAACATTTTGCGAATACATAAGACCTTACCAAAGTAAGTTAAGACAGATCACTAATAAAGTCCAAGTAGCTTCATCTCTTTAGCAGAGATTTTTTTTTGCTTTTACTAAAATTTAAAGTATCCAAACCGTTCCCTGGCAGCACCAAGATTGTTCAGTTATATGACTTGGCAAAATCTGCCTGTTTTTAAAAGTACTAACCATTCCGTTCGAATTGATTTGACATTCTTCAGATTCCGATCTACTTAGTATATTCATAAAAAAATTTTAATCTATACTTTTAATTTTATTATCGCAATAGTGTGAAAAAAAATAAAGTAAATTTAAAAACCGGAAAAAAAGCATTTAAAAGAGATTCAAAAGTAGTTTCATTCCCAAATTTTTGTTTTTTCGTTTTTTGAAGAACCAATGTGGGACTTTAAATTCACTTTCGATTGAAATTGAGTTCTGTGACATGCCTAAATAAAACTACATTGAAAGGAATACTATACTATTCGAACTTCAAAACTTGTATTTTTTTTAATATTTATTGCAGAGTTCTGTAAACAGGGTTAACAATTTTCTATTTAAAAAAATAAAATGTGCTGACAACTTTTTTAGTACCATTATGCCAGTCATCCGAAAATAAAAAAAGAAAAATCAAAAATTGCAAGTTTTTATAAAAAAAATAAAAAATAAAACTCAGTAAAATAAAAAAATATATTTTTTACTGAGTTTTAAAACAAACCTTTTTTTTTTTTTGTTAAAGTGACAATAAATAAATGCATCTAAATAGTCAATTTATCAATAAGTCTTGTATCAAGTTTTAACAGTAATAAGTTTTCTGATTGTTCTGCGCTTATATTTCGGTGTTTCTTCGTCATAATAACAGGAAAAGCGCCAAAAAGATCTTTCCACCGATACTTGAGTTGCAGGCACTGCTAATGCTACTTCTGCAATTGTTGATTTTACAGTAGATTCAAAAATTTAAGCCTACAAACGCAAAAATATTTTTTCCGAATGCTAATTTTTTATATTATATTTATTCAATGGATTCCTTAAAAGAGCAACATATATCACTTAAAAGATTTAAAGAAATATAAAATTTTTGTTTCAAATACAATGAGCAAAAAATGTTTATTTATTTTTTTTCCTAAGAAAACGTTTTGTTTCAAGAAAATAATTTTTTCCAACATGAGGGATATTTATATGAAAAAGTTTTTTATTTTAAATATTTTTTTTGTAATGAAAAATATTTTTGTTACAAACAAAATAAAAAATTTTTTTTTAGTCCCTGAATTATACCGGTAAAATTTGGTGCTTTCACATTTGTATTTTTATTTTCTCTACGAAAAAAGTATTCTATGTTTGAATGAAGATTCTAAGGTACCTCCTCAGAAAATTTTTTTTCAAATCCATACAGTAGTTTTTACGTGGTGCGAACACAGACAGACAGACGGACAAAAATTCCAAAAAAAAGTGTCACAATTTCTTATTGGAAAAAGGTTTAAATTATAGTTATAATTATATTTTCAAAACCTCTGGTGAATTTTTTTTTTATTAATTTTAATTATTACAATTTAAAAAAAATTGATTTTCTATGGTGATTTTCGACGGTTTTGAAATTAAATTGACTTAATTTATGTAATTTAATTATTAATTTTACTCAACATAACTGAATTGAGTTGAATTAACTATAGCGTATGATTAATTTCAATTAAAATAATTATTATTTATTATTGTTATTATTATATTATTTATTCTATAAATTTTCTTCTTTACATTGCTGGTGACAATATTAAATTTAAGAATTTAATTTTTTTACAATTTAAGTAAAACTTAAATTATTAAAAACAACACTCTGCTCTTCAGCAAACAAGGATATATTTTTGTAATTTTAATTAAAAATGTTTTCCCAAAAAAAAAGCATTAACAAAAGAAAACAATTTCAAAATGTCATAAATAAATATTTCTTAAGGCTGAGTATAAAAAAGGAACAAATTATTTTTTTTCTCCATAATTTTATTAATGCAATAGAAAGTCTCACATTAAAATAATACAAGTAGTAAAAAAGGACATGTTTAGGTCCATTAGCAAAAACAAAAAAAAAACTTAATTTTAGTGTGAGTTATGTTAAAGATTTTACTCACATGTTTTCGTGTGTTTGTCATATTTAGAATCTTGTAAAATGAAACAAAATAAAAATATCTCAGCTTTTGTAGCTTTTGTCAGGTGGAAGTCTGTTTTTACTTGAGGTTTTACAAGTGTGACATTTAGTATGACATTTTGCGTTAATTGTTTTTTATTATACTTTTCCTTCTTGTATTACTTCTGTCTTTTAAACCATCAGCTTATTTAGCGTTAACACAATGTTGATTTTCCACGTGTTTTAAGCATTTAAATTAAGGAAACACTTTTTTGTGGGTGTTAGTAATTGCTAATTTTGTTATACACTAAAGACTATGATATTGAGTCGTTAGGAATGTTAAAAATTGCATGTGTGTTTAAGAAGTAGGATAGTGGGTATTAAAGCAAAATTTGTGACAGATTTTTTGACAGATCTTCAAAAAAAAAAAAAAAAAAAAATTAACCAACAATAGTTTCTAAATGATCAGAGTTGCATTTTTTGTGTGTGACAGTGTGGCACTTAAACATACTTTTTCTTGCGATTTTTCTATGTTGAATAGCATTTTCGTACTAGAATATTTTATCATGGCTTTATTTAATTGTTCAATTGTTCAATTGTTTAATTTTTATATTTAATCTTTCTTTAGCCAGTTCACTAATTTGGCACTTAACATTGCTTTCTTCATCCAACATTGAATTCGTTATTTTTTTTATAATTGCTGTCAATTGTGCTGAACATTTCTTCTCGCAGGTGAATATTTATCGTGGTAAACCCACCCCTTTTACCTCACTATTTCTTGGGTATAAGATGCCACTAGCATTATTCACTTACAGGCATCTGGAACTGGAAAATGAGCAATTTCTAGGTCTGACCAGTTGCTAACTACTCGATATATGGAAGTCGTTAGCCTAGCCAGCTACCAGAGGCTGCTAGTTTAGCTTTATATATTTTTATTGTAAAAATAATAATTAATTAAGTTTTTAAGCAATTTTTATTTGAACTGTGAATATTACAAATGAATTGAAATAGATAAATGCGAAGAATGCTGATGAAGGTTGTAGCGGTCCAGAAAGTGCAGCATATCATTCTGCTAGCGTCTAATTTTTCTTGTTTCCTTTGGAAAACGTCCGCATACATTTGTAAAATAATTTTTTTTTTTAATTTTTAGAAATTAAAAATAAAATGAACTTAAGCCAAAATAATTTCAATTCATTTGTTTTTAAATAAATTTAATTATTTACTCGTATCCAAGAAAAAACTGGTACGAAAGCTTAAGCCGCAGCATACTCTAATTTCTGAAGAAGCACCATCAAGTCATGCGATTCCTGTAAGTTTAAATTTTAAAGTGTGAACGCAAGTTGTAGAGATACCAAATTCATGTCGTTGCCATTCATATAAATAAATAATATTAATTTACTTTAATTGTGCTTGATTCCTTAAAATATTTGAAATAAATATTTCATGAGAATATTGTTACGTTTTACCATTTTTAGCAGGCAAACGTACGGATTCTTTTGATAGCAAATACACTGTGGCTAAATTCTGTCTTTGAACTTTTTATGGCTTTCTCTGGCTATACTTCTCGATCCTACCGGGTTGTGAACCCTTGGTCTTGTATTTACTAAACATGCGTTATCACCACAAACGCCGCCATCCACGTTACACTACTGTGTTACTCCGGCGAGACATGAACTACTCGATGACTTGTTTAGTAATCTTAACCATCCACAGACATTTCCACTACTCCTTTTTTCTCCAAGCCTGTCATCTCCCTTAATCAGTAGCCACAACACACGTCTGCCGTACATTGTTGTTATGCTGTTACACTTCCCTGCACTAACCGCTATTGCTCTTACTTTTTTATTATAAAGGGCTTCTTGACAATTATCTGTTGCTCAACTATTAAGTTGGACGTTTCCACTAAATTATCTGCCATGGCTTCACACAATAATTGCCTTTTGCCTCTCGGGAGGTTTGTACTGCTGTTTATTAATTTTAATTGCTTATAACAAGTATTTTTTTTTCGTTGCACGCATGCCCGCATGCGGTATCGAACTCGGATCCCCTGGTTTGTAGTACGCACCTCTACCAACGCAGCCATTGAGGCTGCTCAGCTTTTGTTGGCTAACTTGTGGTTTTGTTATTCTATAAACACACCATTAGCCGAATTAGCTTATTCACCACGCTCATACGGAAACAACTACAGGGGTTGCCAGATTTTATTATTCGTAACAATATTTTTAGCTAAAAAATTAAATGTATTACTGCGGGGAAATCATATCGATACAGCCATTTCGCTACTGCTCATATATAGCTCATCAGTGGATTCCACCCAAATTTTGTAAATAAAACCTTAAAGTCTTATACCAAAAGCCAAATTGATTAAATGAGAACTCCATTGAATTAATAAGGCAAAAAGGCCATAAACAATTAAAGTAAATTAATATAAAAAAATTAAAATATAATACATTTTCTTGTTAAATAATTAATAAAAAACTATTGTATTAAAAAGTGATATCTTGTTAATGCATGTGTTTTTAGACATCTAAGACGACTTATAAGACAACAAAAATGCGCTGCTTCACCATTTATGGCGACTTTATTAAAACTGTGACCGCTAATATTTCTTTATTTTAAAAATGTTGATTTACTTTACTTCACAAATGGTGCACCTTTTAATCCTGTGTGATCTTTGATAAACGTTTAATTTTAAATAATGTCTTCCTACATTTATGGGGTCAATCTCCTAATTTCTGAAAACGTTGAAAAAAATAAAGAGCTTAAAAAAATCGCAAAAATGCAACATTTCAATATAATGTTTTTATGGATCGCAATCAGTGTTGCCAGGGAAAGACACGAAAAAGTTTTGCTTTTTCTTCAAAAATTTACATTTTTTCGTTAAAATAAACATTTTAAATGATTTTTGGGAATAATTATTTTATATTAGTTCACTTTTCAGTGTGCTACGAGTAATAACCCAAATATTTTAAATAAAACAAATATTGATTATTAGTGGTAAAGCTAGTTCCTATGGCCATTTCGTTGATTGTAGAAATGTAAGCAAAAATAAAGCACTATTGATTATTAGTATTTTTGTTTAAGCTTGTTGGTTAAAAAAATTTGTAAATATAATAGGCAGCTTTAGCTTATCTAAAATATGGTAGAAGGTTCCCTGATGAGTTGAGTTGAGCAATCAACGAAATAGCCATAGGAACTAGCTTTACCACTAATAATCAATATTTGATTTTATTTAAAATATTTGGTTATTAGCACACTGAAAAGTGAACTAATACGAAACATTTTAAAATTATCCTTAAATTGTAATTTAATGTAAATTATATAAAATATAGTAAAAACTGTTATTTCTATGAAAAAACAAGGCAAAAAATTTAATTTGCTGAACAAAAAAAAAAAAAAAAAACAACAAACAAATAAAAAAATAGAAAAACGCATGAAAAAAACTTCAGCTCGATGATACTCTTGGGGATTTAAATGAGGATTCAATAAAATTAGTTAAGTAAGATTGTTTTTTAATAAATCCTATTTACCTTTTTCTTCGAAAGTTTGCGCTTCGATAGAGTTTACTATTATTTAAAGTTATTACTATTGTTTAAAGTTATTAAAGACAAATTGCTTAAAACTTCAGCACTTCCTCAAGGAAATATAAAGACAGCTTCTTCTAAATTGAGATATTGTCAAAGTTTTTAAGCGGAATTTACACAAGTTTGAACAGAATACTTAGTTTCCTGAACGAAATGCAGCTCATATTATTTCACAGTTGGAAAGAATTGTTGCCAGAAACATTTTGCTGCTTCTAAACATGAAGAAAAACATTTCGAGATTTCTCACTAATTGAACAGAACAAAACTTCAGCAACATTATTTTTTATTTATTTTAAACTAATTTTTTATAAGGAATTTTTTGCAGGTAACCTTTGTTATAAAAATCGAGTTGTTATGTTAATAGAGATTTTTACCTCAAATAATGACACAAGTACTTTTTCAGAGATATTACTTTATTTTGACAATGTACCAAAAGTAACGAAATTTTGGCCAAATATAAAAAAATTATACATGTTACGTGGAGCCTTCAACAGTTACACAAAATGTAACCACACGGCAACATTGATTCCAATATTAATATTTCGCTCTTTTATACACGATTTACACCCGCATTATAAGCAGGGCTGCCGTTTTTGGTTATTTCTAACCAAAAGTGGTTATTTTTTTCTTTAAAGTGGAGATGTGAATATTTTTCTCATTTTGGTTATTTTTTCTCCAAAATAATAATACACATGTACATATTTTTTATGTAATATTTTTAAGCTTTTATATTCTTCACTAAAATAAATCGCTAGTGCAGCCACCTGTTATGAATTCGCCTTTATTGCTACTCACTTGCTTATAATCAAGGCGAATCAATTACCAGGTGGCAGCGTAGGCGAATTCATTAATTTTTGCCGTGAACACTACTGTCAAACTCCATATATGTGTTTGACAGTAGTGTACTTTTTATATATATGAAGTTTGACATTCGTTTCTACCAGCAAAAAATAATAAATTCTGTAACGCTGCCACCTGGTAATTGGTTCGCCTTGCTTATAATACTTTTCTTTCACAACACTATCAACAGCTTTTAATTTGACTAAATGTGAAATTTCACTTCAAAATGCAATGAACTTTTAATAAGTCAATCTATGGTCTCAAACTATTATACTGTGAACTGCAAGTTTTGTTTACTTTGTTTTAAACAAACTGTTATTTTTTTAAACATACGTGTACAATCGTTACTTACTACATACATACATATGTAGGCAAAAGAATTTTATTTTTGTTATTATTTTTATTAACTGAATTCAAATCACATAAGTTACATTATAAATACTCGTATGTATCCATTTTAAATGTTATTTAATAAAAATCCTACATATTGAAATTTGGTTATTTTTTTCTCATTTGGTAACTTTTAAAGCAAATTTTGGTTGTAAAAATTTTTTGGTTGTGGCAGCACTGATTATAAGTAAATTACTAATGCTCCGGCATATAAAAGATTGACAGCGAAGCATGTTGTTTTGAAACGAAAATATTTGAATCAACATTTTTTATCTTCTCTAATTTTAATCGCAAGTTTATCTGAACCATTTGTATATAACTGTAAATAAAAATGTAAAGTAAAAATAAATGTAATTTAATTACAATTGAAAATTTACTAAGGAATATAAGAAAAAAAAAATAAAATAAAAAATAAAATTACAGAAAAGAAAAGGAAAAAGTTGTTTGGACATTTTTTTAATCCTGTTTGTAGAAGTCAAAACGAAGCATGAAGTATTTGAATGAAACAAGTGCATTGTGAACTTAGTATAGATCTAAAAAAAAATTCTTAATACATAAAAAAACAAATAATCTTTCGAAAGTTAAATTACAAAAAACAATTTTTAATGACGAAAAAATATACAAAATTAAGACAAAAAATTCTCAAAGTTTAATCGAGGGAACTGCTTAAGATTTTAACCAGCAAAAAGAAACCAAAATTGAATACTGTTATTATTTTAACTTCATGACAATTTTTATGCTCTTATAATAATTTTATCATATATCATGAGAATGACTGTGATATGCTAAAATTCAAATCATAAGGAAATGGAATTTGAAACTCAAACGGAAACGAAAAACTAATAAAATAATTTGCAAAACAAATTAAAACATGACACAAATTTCAATTGAAGTCAACAGGAAAAATCATACCATATGGACCTTAAAACTTTATGTTCATATGAAGTGTACATATATTCAAGCATGTACGCACACACCATGTTTAATGAAATGAAAACAACAATTTCAGGACATATTATTCGTGTTGCTTATTTTTGCTACATTTGCATCTTTTACCTTCATATACTTGAAATTCTAAATTAACTTTTTTAAATAGATTCAATTTGTATTGACAAAATAAGCTGTGTACTTAACATTTCAGGCATAACCAAAAGCAAATCAACTTAAAAAAAAATTTTTTTTAAAGACGCAAATATGAAAGTAGGAGTAAATTTAATTACTCATTCATACGTCAATATTTTAATAGACTTTTACACACGGAGGATGCAAAAAGACACAGACATACTCTTGCGTTTATTGTAAAATTACAAAAATGAAATGTTTCTTTTTTTTTTTCTTGAAATATTTTTAGGTTTTCGTTATACTGTAGATTTAAAGAAAACAAAAAAATATTTTTTATATAACTCTTGTGGGAGACAAAGTTAAAGATAAGTATAAGCTTTAAGACTCGATAAAATAGAGCCAGCTTGATTTAGCATTATTCAAACTAAAAATAATGTACAACAAATTTTATAATTATTTATTTTTTTATATTTTAGTTTATTCATAAACTAAATGATACGAAAATAATGCAAATGTGGAAATTCAAAATTTAAATAAAAATTTATCCATTAAATTTTTACAAATCACCAGGTCCTGCCTGTGCATAGAAATAGAGCCAGCGAACTTAGTTACCCAAAATAAATATTTTTCTTTACTGACTGGATTTTTTCTCATTAATTATTATTTCTTTACCTCAGTTCTTCGTTTAAATAACCCTTATTTTTTATAACATCTGAACATTCTCTTGGCATTAAGTTCTTGGCAGGTTTCTGCAGGAATATTTTTCCACGCATCCTGAATAAAAGTACAAAGTTCGTCTTTAGTGGATGGATTTGTTTCTCGAAGACACATTTTTAGCATTTGCCATATGTTCTCGATAGGATTTAGGTCTGAGGACTGCGCCGGCCAGCTTAAAACCTTGACGTTATGTTCTTCAAACCAGTCTTTTGCCCGCTTCAATGTGTGTTTCGGGTCATTGTCGTATTGAAACACCCATCAAGCAGCATTTAAAATTCGTCATAAGGCATTATAGTGTCATTAAGAATTTGTGTGAAATAAGCGGCATCCATTCTACCCTCAATCCGAAATAAAGACCCAATACCATAATTCCAAAAACATCTCCATATCATTATGTTTCCGCTTCCATGTTTAATAGTTTTTGGGGTGTATTGTGGACGGAGTTTGGTGTTGGAGGGTCTTCGTACAGGAAGGTTGCTTCTGTCTGAATTAAACAAATTAACTTTTGTTTCATCAGACTACAGAATACTTTACTATTTGCGCCCAGGCCAAGCTAATCTTTTCTTTAGGTGCTTTTTACTTAGGTATGGGACTATTCTATTACTTCTAGCCTTCAAATTATTTCTAATAAGAAGCCTTCTTTTGGTTGAGGTAGAAATATCTAGATTATACGGCTTTATAAGGATGAAAGAGGTGACAAAAGAGTTTTCGACCAAATTTTTAAAGCATCCAATTATTGCGGCAGTTTGGCTATAACTTTTTCCTTTAGAGTTTTTAGAGTTTTTTTTTATTGTCTCCCGGCTCTCAAAGCTACAATAATTTCCTCTGCCCATTGTAAATACTATTATATAAACAATTTTGTGATATTCCCTTCGAATTGTACTTAAAAACACTAACCTTTCCTTTTTATATACTTTTAATTAAAAAAAAGAAATATAATTTGTAAAAATTAATTATTTTTTTAAAATTGGCTTTTTTTTGCACACCTGTTTTCGCATCCAAATTTTTACTGATAATAAAATGAAGATTAATGACGCTGAAGCTATTTTAAACATAACGAGATTATATTTGTAAGAGATGTGTAAAATTAGTGAAACAACTCTTTTATGCATACTTTTCTGTATGAGGGATTTATAAAGGGTGAAAGTATATAAAGGTCTTCAAAAAAATTCCAACTTTTTAAAATCCCACTTTTACAATTAGTACCATCCCTAAATTAGCGCGTAAAGCGCAAGTTATCTGTCAAAATTTCTCATGTACATACAAAATGTATGAAGCATCCCTAAATAGCACGGAGTCAACGCTTAGCAATTGGAAAATCCAATTTTGACAGTGCGTTAGGAAGTGAAGTTAGCAGCTTGTTGGTTTGTTTTGTTTGGTTATGGTTGAAAAGTAATGACAATTTAGTTATTTTCAAGGCAATCTAGCCTCAACTTTATGTTTAACAGCGGGTTTTATAAAACAAAATGAGTTAACATTACTGTTAAAAACATTAAGTTGACGCTCTTATTTAGGGATGACATTCCAGCACAAAAGCTAAGATTACATTGCTTTGCGTCTTACGCCCTAATTTAGGAATGGCGGTTAATCTTTAAAATTTTTTTATTCTGGTTTTCCTTTTAAAAGTTCTTTATAACACAAAATATCACTAGAAGCTGAAAAAAAGTTACTTAAATTTTGTTCTTCTCAAGAATCTGAAGAGTTTTCCACAACGATTTTTTATCGCCATCAAAACAAAGTTTAAGGTGCGTTTGCTACCTTGTTTTACAGCTTTTATGATTTTTTCAACATTTTTTCATAACGAAAATTATAAAAAGACAAAACGCTCACATCAGCGGCGGCTCATATACAAATATTAAGACGGCGGCGGTTCAAAGCCGACTTTGAGCCGCACGAATTACATCTCTGACTGTTATTAGTAAATCTACGGTCTTTACTCTTAAAAATAGAAATAATTTTGCAATTTGAAAATGGCTATTTTGATTGACTTCTGAGCTTAAGTTTTAACGTTGGTCATTTTCCGCTTGTCAGTGATGGTAAAACTTGGTCTTAGAGCAATTTTATTTTAGAGCTGGTCTTTTCATTTTTGATCAATTTTAAAATTATATACATACGTCCTTAAAGCTTTTGAGAAGGTCTTAAAAAGATTGTTACTATGCGTTATTTATATCTTAGAATTTTATTTCTAGTTTTTAATTTTTCACTGCCTTAACCCAATTTTTTTTTTCAAAATATTGTGTAGAATTTTTAGACTATTTGTAGATAAATTTTCTAAGTTTAAAACCATAGCGAAATAATACCAGGTGATCGCAATGGCGAATTCATTAATTTTCGCCGTAATCGCTAAATGTAAAACTCCATATATAAAAAAAATATATATAATTTTTTTTATATGGTGCTTGACATTCAGCGTTCACGGCGAAAATTAATGAATTTGTGACCACCTGGTGTTATTTCGCCATGGTTCAAAACTTTATAATTTTCAATTAAAGAATTTTAAAATTAAAGGATTGTTGTGTATTTTCGCGTAAAGAATACCATCAAGCTTTATTTTAATAATCAACTGATAAATATTTTATTCAGTAAATAGTCATCCTTGTTGGCTTAAGCCTAGTTTCGCTAAAATCCCAAAGCTGGGATCAGTAAAAAAGACTGCTATAAAAATGCTTCTTAATCTGTCAATTATTTCTCAAAGTGTTTCGTAGCTATAAAATTGCAATTTCGAGATTTTTATTCCTAATTTCGCAATTGGGGATTTATTTTCTCTAATGTTGCATATTCTTTTTCCTAGAAACTTACATTTAAATCGCAATGTTTGGGCTATCTTTTATTTTTGACTTAATCTTTTTTGTGTATTTATGTGTATTTTAGAGCAGACATATTTTACATTGCTCTGTGTAAGTTTTAATTTTAATTTTGTTTAATAGTCTATATAAAAATATTTGAACTTAAAATGCCGATTGCAGTTCAAAAAACCCCACGCTTGGGCCTTAATTTTCTAATTTTTAGCCCAATTACGGCAAGACGGGCATTAATAAATCGACTTTCCAGTGTATAATGATCCAAAATACAAACGGAGCATACTTTCAGGCATTAGGAACAAATTGGTTTCATATGTTTTTATGCAAAATTTATTTTTCACTTTTTACCGCTTCAAATAATTTAGTCTTCTTTTATTCAACAGCAACAGTTGCCTTTAAGTCGCTATTAGAGGATTTTCAATTTTATTTATTTATATTTATAGTGTTTGTTGTTTGTCGTCATCAACATCTTACTGGGTTTCCATTAAACATTGTTGATTATATTGTGATAACAAGCGCACTTAAATTGAAAATCTTTTCGATGACTATTAAATATTTTTAATAAATAAATATTTTTATAAATGTGTGCATGTGTGAAAAGTCATACAATCAAGAAAGCACAAATAAAACCAACAAACATCAAACACTTGAATATAAACCTTTAAATCTAACAAATCAACAATAAAATTGTTTAAATAAACACTTGTTCCTTTCATATACATCCTGTTAAAAAAAGGTTTTATTTACTTAAACTCTTGTAGTCAATACTATTTTATTTATTTATTTATTTACTATTTAATGCCATACAAACATATGGAAGTGAAAATGTTCATTCATGAAACAAAAGAGATAAAAAGATTTCATATTAATTAAATGAATTGCTTCTGCTTTGAAGAAATCAAGGGCAATTAAACTGAACAAATTTAACAAAGATTTTATATTTGATAATTGAAATGTTTATATTTGAAGAAAACAAGAACAAAAAAAATGTTTGAACTTCCAATTAAACTGAAAAATCAAATAGTTTCGACACCGACTTAAAAAAAACGGACGCAGGAGTAGCAATTTAATTTTATTTTAACTGATACGCGTAAAAAGATCTTTAAGCAATTCAAAAATAAATCAAATTAATGTAAAACAGATATAGTTTTTGTAACCCGATTCGAAAGATACCAAAAACAAGACTAATTGCAGATCTTGCATTTGTAGGCAATTTTTTTAAGAATATCTATACAGACAAAGACGACACGGAAATCAAATTAAAATTGTTTGCTGGGTTTGTGTTTATTAACAGGCTTGTAAGGGGTGTCCCAAAATGTTGCCAAAACTTGATTCTTACGAATGTTTTTTTTCTGAAAGGGAAGTAGCACAGGCAACAATGACTATTTAATTGTTATATTATAGAGAAGAGCTTGATTTTTTTATTTAACTCTGGCCGTCATTTGTTGTTGATTAGTCGGTTGATTATAAAGAAAATTGCCATTTTACTAGACATTTTACCCTACGTCTCCACGAGCCATTGAATTGAACAAGACATGCACATAACCGGTTACGGTATTAATTTTTCCATGTTCTCGTATGTGGCGAAAACGCGTTGATGTTAATGTTCTGTCTGAGCATAGCTTTCTGTGTGTCGTCAGGGTTGTTTAAATGTTGTTAACCAGGAAGATCAGTAGATGGCATTAATTCGAAATGCATGTTATATTGATGGCAGACATCATTACTCAGATAAATGCCGAATTCATTTGCGGCATGATGTTCATACCAAATTATTGGCTAGTGAAGACAATGGTTACTTCGCCTACGAATATGCTCAATGAAATGTTAAATTTTCAATTTGTATATGTATACCATTAAATTGTAAAAAAAACATATGTTTTTCTTTTTTGGATGCCACAGAGATTAAACCCTGACCAACCTGATTTGTAGTCATCGTGGTAGTATGGAAATAGTGTCACTTATAAAAGTGTCATAATGTCCGCACTTAAAACAATAACTGCTTCTCTTAGTAAAGATTTTCTTCAAGCCAGCTTATAAACCGTGCATCTTTCTTACATAGAATACTATAAAATAAACGTTTAATATTCATAAACGATATGACTCTATATTAATGCGCAATATCTTACTTTCTGTTGGACGTTATAACATGCCACCTTTTCGAATAGAAACTGGCTCCATATGACTTCAGCCTAGAATCCGCACCAAGCATTACACTTTGAAGAATTCATTTGTTTTTGTAAAGTAAAATGTGGGTTATCTGAACTTTAAATAATGATTTTCAAAGATCTTAAAGTGAAAATATGCTGCATTTTTCAACATGCTGCAAAGACAATGGGCTGGTCTGGTCTGGTCTGGTCTGGTCTGATGTCTTGTCTAAGTCCTCAAATTAAATTAACAAAAGGCTCATAGCACAATTTGCATTCTAAATCTTGCGTAAATTATGGTACACTATCTATAGATATCAAAGAAATGAATAGTTTTTTCTCATTTATTTATGTATAACTGTTTTTACTCATACATTTATATCGGTACATATTCACAAGAAGAAAAAAAAAAACAAAAATACTTTTGTAAGGGTAACTGTAGTGGTTGTTTTTTTATTTTTACTGTTATTTGACAATCGTTTAGTTTTTAACAAGTTCTATTTGCAGTCAGGGCTGCCAATAGACATGATAGTTAAATAAAAAATTTTAGGAATAATAAGGTGAATAACAATGTTTCAATTTGTTAATATAAAAATTTATTCATTTTTTTTATTTTATATAATATACGAGTATAATACTCACAACATTTGATCCAATCTGGCAATATTTTCTTACTACTTCGGCAGTAAAGTTAAGGCCCAACTATAATGTGCATAAGCTAGCTTTAGCTTATGTCAAAAATTCAACGAAAAGCCTGTCAAATGCTTAGGTAACTTATCAAAGAAATTTATGTGGCTACAATGTACATATATAAATTTAGTAACTTATTTGCCACAGTTGCACATTTATGTTTATTTCGTACTTTTGCCAAAAATAATTTCTATATAAATCAACAAAATTTTAAAACTAAAAGGCTTTAAAGAAAATAATTTATATATTTAATAACATTCACAAACACATTTACATAGTTTGGTTTATGTTCTAAGAAAGTGTAAAAAAAAATTATTACAAATTATTTTCTGTTTTGTGTTTGTGGCCAACCGTACTAAAAAATGCAACGATGTTAATCGTTTATATGGTATACATATTTGTGTATAAATACAAATTTAATTAAAAATATATTATAATTGTAAAAAATTAGCCATAAAGAAAAATATTATTTTTTCTAACATTTTTTATTGAATTAAAAACTAAAAATTTAACAATTTAGGTCTTAATTAGAATATTTCTTTATTAATGTATAAACCAAAGCACAATCAGCTGTTTCCGTACGGAAAGTGCGATCAGTTTCGTACCTTGCATAAAGAAATGAAATTTAACGAAACTTGACGAAAAGTTATCTTATTCACATTATAGTTTACCACATATAATTTAATGTATTTGCACAGTTGTATAAGTTGGCATAAGCTAGTATATGCACATTATAGTTGGGCCTTTAGGCAAATAACTGGTTGTATTGAAGTAGTGGGCGTGGTATCGCGTCTACAAAATAAAAATTTTTTTATCGTGTATCTAGAGAATTATAACACAAAGTACTTAACACCATTTACGAGTAACTTCCTTATTGATGTGCATAATAAATGAAATACTGGCTGGTTGGGGATAGTGGGCGCAGTACCTCCCATACAGAGTGAGAAGTATTTATTTGGCTGGATTCAAAGAGCAATTAATCAATATTAAGCAATTTATATTTAGTGTTTCTTTGATGTGGCATCATTCCAGTTTAAAGTTTTTGTTGACTCGTCTTTTATTTATTTATATAATTTTATTTATAGAAAAATCCTTTAACGAATGAAATATAATTAACTTTTAAAAACATACATAATTTGTAAGAAAGACATGTGATGAAATTAAATCCAATTACAAATAAAATGAATATTTAAAATGTAAATGTAAAGAAAAGAAAAATTAAAGTCAGAACCAGCACTCAGGGGAAATTTGATTTGAATCTTTGCACACTGAAAGTGACAGGAAAGACCTTCGCAGAAAGTTTATTCCACATACAAACTGTTCGGCTAAAAAAACGAATATTCTCTGTAATGCGTAGTGCGATTCCTTAACCAATCGACCACAATGAGATGAGCTCTTGAAGCAGAGCGCGTTGCGCGTGCGAAATTACGGTTTTCAGGAACATGTTCCCTGATTTCATTAGAGCACGTTCCGTTGTAGTAACAGTGAAACGCACCCAACATTGCGCCGATGCTCAGTAAATCGATAGAGCTGGATACCATTTCTTCACCGATGAGCTTTTTTGCTTTCTCCTGCATGCGGTCGAGCAACTCCAAAAAAGTCTTTGAAGCACCGGCCTATACGTCAGAGTTGTATTTCATTTTCGGTCTGATAAAGGAGATCAGATTAGTTTCAGAAAACCTAAGCACTTGGATGCTTCTTTTGCGACCTGAAAAATATGCTTGTTCCACCGAACAACACATTGAATCTTTATGCTCTCGATGAGCTTTTGATTCCTTAATAACTTTTTCACTCATAATTACAGATGAGGTTGTATATTCAGCGGTATGTCTGTACGAAAGCACACATCACTGGGTCTTATAAGAGCGTTAAATTGAACCTTGTTTGCAAGGCTCCATTCGGAGATTGCTAAAAGATCGTGATTTAGGATATCGTCCATGTGCTTTAGCATAGCCCCTGTATCCGTAAGGCTTAGTCTAGTTACGGGTGAGACCCCAATAATATACTTTTTTCATATTTAAAAATCTAAAGAAACGTAAGAAATGCGTGGACAATTTAAAACTGACAAAAATTAAGATGTATCGAAGAAGAGATTAATCTTGATTGCTTAGGATTGCAAAATAGAAAAAACTGGCAACCCTTTATGCAACAGTGCTTAATATTATTTGTTGTTCCTTTTGGTTAAAAGTAAAATAAAGTCAAGTAGTCACTTATGGGTTCGAAAGTGTTTACGATTGTGTGTTGTAATAAACAAGAATAACTGTGTTATCAACCAAAGTCACATAAACTACAAAACAAAATTTTTAAATGGCTGGTTTACGTAGATTGAAATTGAAATAGAAAATATGACTTTTTATAAATGTACATACAAATGTATGTGATGAAGATGTGGATGCAATTTTTTCCTCCTCAAAGCTTTTAACATTTCCATTCTCCATAGATCAACATTATTGAATTATTTTCTTTTTTTCGAATTCGTTTCGTTTCATAACAAATCCTTTATCATTTCAACACGCGTTATCTATTTATTCACTAGAGTCATTTATTTATTTATAAAGTTGTTGCAAACAGTGGTAATGATTTTTTATGACTGAAAGGGTTCATTGGGAATTGAGAATAAATGTTTAACATTAGCTAGTTTTTGTTGGTGTATTAAGCATTCAGATTAAAATAATGTGTTAAATAAAGGTCCTTTTTCAATAAACAATATTTTAAATTATAATAGATAAAAATGTTCAAACAGGCATAACGCAATAAGTTAATAATAACTTAATTTAAATAGAATTATAATTTATTTATAAAGGGTGTGTAAGGACTCTTGGTTTAAGGTGATGATAGTATAAAATGGATATAAATAAAATATTTTTGGTTTAACTTAAGAAAATAAGATTTTGAAAACTGCTTAAGTGGAATTAATTTGGGAGGAATACGTTGCACGTTTAAAAAGTAGAATCACTAACGGCTTGTTTTTATAAAAATAAAGACTGTTACAAAAACAATACAAAGACAATACAAAAAGAATCTTCAAGTTTCGTGTAAGTAAATCGACTGCCAATAGGATTTGGAAAATGGGCGTGACGTTGAATATGAAGATAGAATTTTCAACATTCGTGTAAATACCTAAACTTTAGATCTCAGACGTCAAGTCCTACACCATCTCACTTTAAATTATTAATTTCATTTTTTCAAACAATGCCAGTGAAATATCAATGGTAATAAAAAAGGACCCAATTATACACTAAACCAAAAAAATAACAAAAATATGTATTAAGACCGACTAATACAAATCCCACAATTCCCAGAAAATAAATTAAAATTACCAAAAAGATATATTTTAGGTTTTTTTGCTGTATATTAAATTTATTTATTTTTAACCGACTCCAAAAAAGGAGATTATTAATTTTTCCGAATGCAGTCAGCAGCAGTCATTTCTCAACTGATTGGCGCCGTTTCAAAGTCAGTTTATAATTTAAATAAGTAAGAGTGCTATATTCGGCTATGCCAAATATTATATACCCTTCACCATACATGTAAATCTAGATTAGTGAAGTAACTCCAATCCAAAAAGCAAATATTGGGGTGACGGAGAATTAAAAAATAAAAAAAATTTTGGTACTGCATATATATAATTTTACATAAAAATGACATCGACTCTTAATGGGTTAAGCATTTTTAAAAAATTTTAGTATTTCCTGAAAGATCTCTTCAAAAATTTTAAAACGAAACTTATATTGATATTTTTGAAAATTTTATAATTTAAAAGCCCCGTAACTCGGAAAATATGGGCGAGCGCCTATTTTTTACCTAATGTTTTTTTCTTATTATTCAATTTTCTACCGATCCACATATTTATTTTTTTGATTGAAGTAACTTTATTGTTCCAAATGACATGAAAAATTAGAGATATGCGTGGTGTTTTGCCTGCTGCCTCAAATGAAATGGACTGATCGTGCTGATTTCCAATAGCACCTCTTTCGACACTATATCTGATCGATTGACATATTTATTTTTTATTTAAATATTTTAATACAGTTTTTATTTGACCAATTTTGAAAATGTTTCAGTAATAAACATAGACTACAATTATAAAAGACGTTATATTTTAGAGATGTTACAAATTATTAATACACCAACAGCACAAAGAATTAATTTTAAGGCAGACACAGATAATGTAGCACAGATTTATAGACATTTAGTAAATAAGAAATAATTTTGTACTTTGTATTTGTTATAAAAAATTTTTTATTTGACAAAATAATTTTTTGTTTGTTGAAATATGTTAGTTTGAAAAAATTTTTTATTACATTTTGTTGTTGTTTTTTGTTTGATTCAATAAATAATTATTTTCCTGATGATGCTACACAACGGAGTAGCGAAATATTGAGAAGATATATAAAAATAAAAAAGACCTAGTGCTTAAAAATTAAATAAATATATTATTTTTTATTTATTTAACACGGGCGGACAGACGGGCAGACAGCCATCGCTATGCATAAGAAGTAAGAATATATATACTTCATGGGGTTGGAAATGGATATTGTAGAAATTTTACACGGAATGACAAACTTACATATACCCTTTTTCCATGTTTTGGGGTGAAGTCCATCCCCATACGTGTATTTAAGCCATAAAGGCCACTGCTTTAAAATTAAGAAAAACTGGGTATCACTATCGCTGCTAATACTAATACAAAGATGAATTTAAACTTTTAAAGAGTGTCCGCAGAGAACGTAAATTGACTTGCATATATGGGGCTTTTTTTGACCCGTTATAGACAAGCGGTCGAAAATTGGATAGAAAGTCAATTACTATGACCGTTATAATGACAAGTATAAATATTTAATATAATAAATCAAAGGGTACCCCAATAGTTCATTTATTTTAATGATCTGGAAAAACTGTTGAACAGTTTTAGACACATGATGAAAGTTTATAAAGAGTCTGTATTGCTAAATCCGCTATAACAACAAGTAAAAAAATTAAGATTTGGAAAGTAAAGGGTGTCCTGATAGTTTATGTAATTTTATGTTAAACAGTTAAAGACAGACAGTTGAAATTTATAAAGAACCGGTATTGCTAAGGCCGCTATAACTACAACTATAAAATTAAGATTTGAAAATTAAAGGGTGTCGTAATAGTTAACTTAATTTGATGTTTATGGCCAAACTGTTGAGCTGTTATAGACATAAAACTAAAATCTGTTTTGAAGTTGGGTTTTTTGCAAGAATTATTTGTGTGATATTTTGTGTAGCTTTAAAATCAATAAGAAAACTGTGTAAGTTGTAATAAAATGAGAAGCCCAAATTTTTTCACTTTGAAAATATTTTATTAATATTTTATTGCCAATAACACGAATTAACCCATTTTTAAACTTAAAAAGCCGAATATATTTTGAAAAAATAATCCATATAATAGGAAACGTATTTTTAGATCTCGGCAGAATTTCAGATTTTAAAATCAATGGATTATAAAAATTAAATTACTTAAATAAATTCAACTAAACGTTGATAGAAATTCAATATTTAAAATTAAATCTTTTAGTATTTTGATATATTACAGATTTCTTTAAATTTATAATTTTTTGTAAATCTAAATAGAATCTTAAAATTCAAGTCAATTGCACATATTTTTCTGAGTTTTATTTTTATATAAAATTGAATAAAAAAATTAAAACCACTTTTTAATGCTTTAACACGTTTTTAATTACAATGCAATTGGAATGTTTCGCCAAATTTTGGGGATATAAAAAAAACCTTTCTGGGAATTGTAGAAACACCAGCAATGATAATTATAATTTTTAAATATTGAAATTTAGGAAATTATTAAAATGTATGTAATTTCCCATAAAATAAGTTTGGTAATATGAAATTAGGATTGTTTTAATTTATTCATAAACAAAAAGTACAAAATTAAACCTTTCTACCCTATTAGGAGAACCCTATATTTGATATCTGATTCCCGTCAGCTTAAATCAATCTCATTGTGGGAGTTAAAATGTTTACCTTGACAATTACAAGGAAAACAAAAGTTTTTATTTCTGAACATTAAACATTTTACTTAATTGATAAGTGTATTTTCAATATAAATGACTAAACTATTATTTTTGTCATCAACACAACACCTTAACAATAAGATTCAACATCATATACTTTGTTGTGAAAATGAAATTTATACAAGTGCAAGGAAATGAAACTGCAAGTTTTTGATTCATAAAAAAACCAAAAATAAATGTTTATGACGGTAATAAAATTTAAAAAGACATTCAAAATTTTGTAACATTTAAATGAAATAAAGAATAAGACTTAAACTTGTTAAATGGAGCTGTTTGAATAATAACGCACCATGAAATAAAAGCAAAACGATGCAAGCACATTTGTGCAGTTTTTATTACTCCTATTTGCATACGCATAACCTTGTTTCTTTATAATTTTAATTACCTGTGATATAAGGAACGAAAAAAGTGTTGTTGCCTTAGACTATATTTTATTATTGATAATAATTAAATTTCCGTCGGGCTCAAGCCATTACTTAATACCAAATTATAGAGGACGGTAGAGAACGTTACTTATTTCGCTTATATTACATACAAGATATGCAATGACACCACTGGTTGACAGAGCTATCAAAAATTAATATCTTCACTATGCAAAACGGTATCGAGAATTGGTATAATCAACAGAATATTCGACGTAATCAAATTAGTATTATTTTTGGCTCTTACAGAATATGTTTCGTACGTAGACCGCTTTAACAAAATCTAATAGTCAACACTCAACAGTTTATTATGTGTATTTTTTTTCATCCGTTATGGAGTCGGTTATTGAATAAAACATAGGAAAAAGGAACGCAAATAAATATTGTAAAATTATTGAATAAAATAATCTATACTCCCTTCTCGAGAGAAAAAGGTAGTGTATTTCAATAATTGATCTTTTTTTATTGAGTGCGATGCATAATCCATTGAAATTCAAAGTATCTACCCTTAAGAACTGCTGTAAAAGATACGTAAAAGTCGTGTTTGTATATTGTATCAGGACTTTTGTTTAGTTAAAACTTCATTAATACTTTTCAGCAACAGAACCACTCTATAAGTTCTTCCTTTCAAATTAGGGAAAAAATTCACAAAATTAGTCTAAAAATGGGGGTGTTCTGCAGCAACACTGGCATTTTTGTACCAATAGTGTTGCCAATAGTGTTGTCACAGGGTTCGATTAAGAATATTGTATTTATTCACATAATCTAGACTTGCGCCACACAGTTGGCATATCCTCTCACCAAGGCTGTTTGCCAGTATAGAGAACTTCTGGCATATCTAATTACCATCTTTTTGCTCGAAAGTTCCTTTAATATTTAAGACATCGAATCTTAAACCCTCGCTTTTAAAATAACTTCTCCTTAAGCTATTCTACTCGAAAAAACTTTGCACACTGCCGCCTCGGTCATGGTAAGGGTAATATATCTTTATATTCACACCAATTTGATGGCAGATACTCTATCCAGTCAATAATTTCTTTTATATATTTAATTCTAAAATTCGCATTCCAACAGCACAAACTTTGGAAACAGTCTTTGGTATCAATACTACTAATGGTGTGTTTAGACGGCGTGTAATACACACCTTCACACGCTAGAGATCAAGTATTTTTTCTCACTTAAAGCATATCAAAATCAATTGAGTTAAAAGATAAATACTGTTTTCTGTGAAATTTTTTCTCAAAAATCGGCAAAAAAATTTAACTTAATAATTACACAATAAAAGAACAAATATTGGAATCAAGATTTCATGTAATATTTTATTTCATAAAAAATTGTACAATTTTTAGTCAGGCTCAAGTTCGCTTTTTCAATTTTTCATTTTTAGGAAAAAAAAGTTATTTTTAAACGATGTGTTATTAAGATAGGAGAATGTTATAAGTCAATACATTCGAAATCAGCATTATTCAGTTGTGTTCACTTCACAGATTGTGCGCTGTTAATATCATCTTTTCAACAAATCAATTTAATTTACTTTAAACGTGCTTGATTACTTCAAATATAATTATTTCATGATATTATCATTTAACATTTTTTATATAAAAAACTACCAACTGAAATGTATTACTGCGGAGAAAGCATATCCATATGGCCATTTCACTACTGCTCATATAGCTCATCAGTGGATTTTACCCAAATTTTGTATAGAAAATGTGAAAGTCTTATATCAAAAGCCAAATTGATTAAATGAGAACTCCATTGAATCAATAAGACAAAAAGACAATAACAATTCCAAAATGTTTTATAAAAAAACACAGCAAATATTCAGTAAATATTTTTATTTTTTTTAAGTGAAAAGAATATGAGAAAGTTCTCTATCTCAACTTCGATTTTTTGATTGGAAAATTTTATTTTTATTCTTTGTTAAAAATGCGAACTTGAGCCTGGCTATAAACTTTTCATTTTTTTTTTATTTTAATAGATTTCATATATTTATTTACAGAGCATCTAGTGGACAGCTGACGTAAATAAGTCGTGTAGCTTTTGAAAAATTTTTTAACAGAATTTTTTATTGTACTGCATTCTTGACTGATTCAATTCTGTATTAAATCCGTTTTAAATTTTATTTTCATAATCACTTCTATTTGTTTGAGTAATCATAAATTCGTTACATGTATTTATGAAACAATTTATCACAAATAAAATCTTTACCCGAACAGTTGCAACAAGTAATCAAAATAATAAAAAAGAAATCAACACAAAAAAACAACAAAAACAACAAAAACAAAAATCAAATACCATTCTTATGTTTGAATTGACGTAATAAAGAAGGAAATAAACAAACAACAGGATGGTTATTAAAACCACAGTTTTCTGCTGTTACACTCAGAAAATTGTAGTCTTATAAGGAAAAAGCCTGCTTAACCAACTTAAAGACATAAATGAATGAAATGGCCACTGCAGCGGTGTGTGTGTGTGGTTATACGACTATGTTGCAATAAAGGAGAGATATATTCTGAGTTCTTATGCATAGCAAAGTCGATTAAACGATATCCGTCTGCCTGTGCGTGTTCTTGTTGAAATCAACTTTTTAAGGCAAAGAGAATTTAAATACGCCAATCGATCAGACAGAGTTTCGTAAATTTTGCTATTGAAAATTAGCAAGATCGTTCCATGTCTTTCGAGGCAGTGGGCAAAGCACCACGCCTGTTTCTAATTTTTCTAGTATCATTTTTTCAACTCCCATTTGTATTTCTGCCGAAGAAATCTGAACTTGTTTTAATATTGAAAAATTGGACGTACAGAAGGTAGGCTCTGTGACAAGCGGAGTTAATTTTATTAACCGAGTTTGTGAGCCAAATACAATTTAATTTAAAGTTTTTTTAAATTTGATTAAATTGTTGATTTCATTAATATTTTTTCTATATAAATAAATCGAATAACGTCTGTAAAAGGTTGCTTGAACACATCATGTTTGAAGTTTAAATGAACCGGAATCATTCTCCAATTTTTTATTTACAATTTTTGTATAATTTTTGTGTTGGCATTAGCAGGAAGATTAATAAATGCTGGAAAATGATTTGACACACATTTCTGTTGCTTTATAAATTTTATTTTTTACAGTGTACATGTCAAAAGTTCTTTCCAAAAAAGAAGAAGCAGAAAATTATCTAGTCAAGGAAAAAAATTTTTTGATTTCTTAATATCAACATAATGTTTGTTTGTATTCCATCACTGAATGTTGGAGTAATTTCTTTTTTGTACCATTTATGAGTATTTTTACGTATTTACGTCTGCTTGACTTTATTTACGACATGTGGTGACCGTTATTATCCTTTATTAAGTATATTTGATAAACATCATCCTTTTATTCTTTTATATTTACTGTTTTGACTTTTCACCTTCTTATAAAGAAGCACACAGCAGTTAATAATCTTATGATCCACAAAAAAGGACGTTCAACAGTTACACGAGCATTTTATTTTTATTATAGCAATTTTGTACATTTTCCATGGTCCACTAAATTTATATAAATTTTGAATTGAAAGCAATAAATGAGTGAATGAATGAATGAATGAATGCCTGAAAGCTAAATTAAACTAATGCTATTGAAGCAAGGGATTTCATTGATTGTTTTTTCTAAAGTCCTTATAAATTGTATTTAACAATTATATGACTTATTTTGTGGTTAAATTAGGAAACATTTGTACTTTTTTTATATCTTAAAGAAACTTGAAAAAATACGTAAAAAGCATTAAAGTAAATTTTATTAAATAAATCTTATTAAATAATTGTTGTATAAGAAACTCATATTTTAATAAATACATACAAATGCAAATACAAAATTTGTAATGCATTTATATAATTTTATATAAAAATGACATCGGCTCTTAATGGATTAAGCATTTTCAAAAAAATTTTAGTATTTTCTTAAAGATCTCTTCTTCTTCTGATCGATTTATTTTTTATGAAATCAAGTTTGCTGAGGCAAACACGGACAGACAGACATCGCTCAATCGACTTCGCTCACTTGACTCACATGGCATGACAAACTTAAATATACCCTTTTTCCACTTTTTGTGGTTAAGGGTATACAAATATTTTGGATTATATTCTAATCTATTCTATAACATTTCCTCCAATTGTTTTTCAAAGTATTCTCCAGCATGATTTATACACTTTTGCATGCGCTCAAACCAGTTGTCGAAACACTTTTTCCACTCCGATTGAGGCACCTCTAAAACATGGTTTTTGAACACTTCAACAGCTTCTTCTGGCGACGAAAATCGTTGACCACGCATTTTTTTCTTGATGTGCGGAAACAAGAAGAAGTCATTAGGTGCCAAGTCAGGGCTGTACGGCGGATGACCCATTAATTCGACGTTTTGGCTGGTCAAAAACGCTCTGGTTTGAGCCGATGTGTGAGAGCTCGCATTGTCATGGTGAACAATGATTCGTCTTCTCTTCTTAGTTTTTCGAATTTCTCCGATGACTTCAGGCAAACAAATTGCAGTGTACCACTCAGAAGTGACCGTCCTACGTTGCTCAAGCGGAATAGTCGCCACATGACCAGTTTTGCCGAAGAAACAGGCGACCATTTGCTTCAAAGTGCTTCTTCCACGAACAACTTTCGTTGGATTTTGCTCGTCTTTGAAGACCCACACGGTCGATTGTTGTTTCGTTTCGGGCTCATACGCTTGATCCATGATTCGTCACCTGTGATGATCTTATAAACGTCTTTTCAAGCACCGCAATCGTTTTTTTGCAACATTTCTTTGCACCAATCGACACGAGCCTTTTTTCAGCGACTTTCAAATTGTGCGGGATCCAACGAGAACAAACCTTTTTTACGGCCAGTGTTCATGCAGTATCGAATGTATGCTGGTGGAAGAAATGTCCAAGGATGTCTCTATCTCTCGGTATGTCGTATGTCGATCTTGCATTATGAGTTCACGCACGGCATCAATGTTTTCTGGCACAAAATCCGTTTTTGGACGACCTTCACGGAATTCGTCTTTGAGCGAGCTTTGGCCACGATTAAATTCATTATACCAATTTTTCACAGTGCTATAGGATGGTGCTTCATCGCCATACAAAGATTTAAGTTCATCAATGCACTCTTGTCGTGATAATCCACGTCGAAAGTTGTGAAAAATGATGGCACGAAAATGTTCACGAGTTAATTCCATTTTTTTCTATATTAATTTTTTCAAGTCACTGTAAACAACACAAAAAATGGTCGTACGTCAAAACGTTTTGAGTACGATTATGATTAAAAATGACAAACTTTCCAATGGAAATGTCAGATTGCACTTGGCAGCACTCAGGGTTGCCAGGCCAGAAATATATATAGCAACCCTCGTAAGTCACATAGCAACATCATGTAAAATATCGGAAAGACAACGACCCATAATGCATGATTTTTGTTGGAAACTCCTTGCTTAATAAAGTCAGCTAAATATTGCAAAGTACTTTCGTGTGAATAAGACATACGCATTATTCCAACAGTTGCCAAATTCCAAAGATTGTTTGATTGGAAGCTATTGTGATAAATTAAAATATTATTTCAAATAAACATGTTTCATATACATATTTGAACCCTTTTTGTAGCAAGTTTTGGCAACAGAATCAACAATGTGCTGTAATGACTCATTATTTCTAATTCTAACTATAACGACACTGACATTTAAAATCCTTAAATTCATCTTTATTAAATTCATTACAATTACACTTTAATTTCCCGCAATGAATTTCATACTTTAACTCATTTATTGAATTAACAGCAATAGCAACAGCGACAACAGAATCAAATATAAAACAGCTGACTCCATTCAACATAAAGTATTTTATTTATTAAAAATCATTTTGCAGCATTTTCTGTCAGTCCTTTATAAATAATAAACGCGTAGACTTATGTAATCAATATTAAGATGTAAATGTAGTGTAGTTTGTTTGTTTGTGTGAGTGTATATAAATGCAAAAGTAGTGACCCCTTTTCAATTGTATGACGAACAACTAAAAATATAAAACATTGAAACTAAGATTTTTCACAACAACAAACAACAGGTGGTCGTTGGGGGGCCAAACTTTTTTGTGCCACAATGACATAATTTTGCTATAGAATTGAAAGGGGAATGAAATTGGATTTTTTTCTAGTTTTTAATTTTATCATGGAGATGATTGGAAAAGTTATTTCATATGCGAAGGAAGGAAGGAATTTTTACTTTCAACATCCAAAGTTGAAACTACTACACAATTAAAGCTGTAACGTCTGATATTAAAATAGGTGTTTCAATGACTCTAGACTTTATATTAAAGTTAATAATCTCTTCAAGTAAAATCATTTGATTTTTTTAATAATGTGGATATTGCTCAAATAACATTTTCAGCCTGTTATATGGCATATGAACGAATACGTAATAATTAGCGTCCGTGTAACGCGTTCCGGTTTTTTCGTTTAACTTACGTTGTGTTTCGTATAAATAAATGTTGTGTCAAATCGTTGTATTGCCAGTGTATTTAATGTTTTTTATTTACTTTTTTTATTATACATTTTTTTGTTTTTTGCCTTAAATGTTGGTAACCCTGCTTCGGCGCCAAAAAGAAACAGCTGAGTTAAATAAACAAAACAAAATTATCAAACAATGAAGTACAAATTTTTATCTGCAAAACAAAAATTTGTGAAAATAAAAAAGTTTAAACAATAGTTATAAAAATAAACAATAATTTAAATGTATGTATAATACTAATAAATGTTTTTATAAGTGAAAGTGTTATGATGGGCAGTTGCCCAACAATATTAACTCCTGACGAATAGTTTTTTTTCTTCGCTCATTTTCGACACTACAATGCGCGATACACAAACCAAAAACAATTACCATTTGTTACTTTTTTTCAAAAACAAAATGACATTCGTGTTTTAAAAACCCAAACATGGAAAACGGTAACGTTTTTGTGAGTCTAATCGGCAAATTGTGCTCTGTAAACTGGCTGTTTATCTATTGCCTCGATGGCTTTAGTTTCACTAAAAACAATAACATAAGATACGTACAGTTATATGTAATAATATGTTACAATATATTTCTTTTCTCAGGATTTTCGGGCTTATGTTTATTCATTTCGTTTGTTGTTTGTTTTTATAAAATTTAAACTTTTAACGAAACTTCTTAAACGTAACCTGATCTATTGTTAAATATAGTTAATCAATCGGTATTAGAGATGTGCCCGGTCGTTCGTTTCAGTGACTGTTCTTTTTCGGTCATTTATGAAAGACTCATCCGTTTGTTTCGAATTTGAACAACAATCCTTATTGTATGTGATTTTCTTGTCTTTTTTCTCAAAACCACAAGTATACAGAGGTGAAATCCTTGGCATATAGAAAACAATATAATCGGGATTTCTGTAGGTTCTCAAGAGAGAAATAAATACAGTGATTTTTTTATTACGAAGAATGGAAAATAAACAAAACAAAAAGCACAAAAAGTTTTTACCACAAAAAACAAGTAATTATTGTTCTAGAAAATAAAAAACGTAATTTCAGCATATACAAGTAAAAACGTCTTTAAATCTGCAGTGTTTTCTTAACGCAGAAATTGTGACCTGTGCCAGCTATGCACCATCATTGTTCTCTGTTAACACACTAAATACTACAAATTATAAGAAAAAACATGTTCATGGAACCTAGCCTAGTGTTGGCTGAACAGACTCATCTAAATATACAAACGCTCCTTTTATTCAGAGGCGACAAACTGAAACAAAAGAGACGTGTATTGCAACAAGGTGTCCCTATTGTGTATTCGGCAACAAGACATTTGCACAGTGTCGTCAGAAAAGTTTCATCGCTAAAACTGTCTGATTCTGTTATCTATCAGTCCTGAGATAACAAAAGAATTGAAGTCATAAAAAATCGCATGTTTAAATAAAAATAAAACAATTTTTGTTTAGCTTTTAGCACCAGTCTGTCTATACCCCAGAAAAAATTTTTTGAAGAGGTAATCGAGTGTGGAATTAAGCATTTTTGGTGGAAGTATTTCCCAACTAGATTGCCAACTTAATGATTTTAACAAGGAATGAGACTTTTATAATCAATTCCTGAGAATCGATCACATTAATTATTGTAGGAAATAATGAGAACCATTAATACATATTTGAAAGTATTCTCTTTTAACATAAAGAACTAGTTCCAATACTACTTCCTATTTTGGAACCTAATGTAATGTGTTCTGTAAGCGAGTAACAAAATATGGCAATCACAAAAGTAAGTCATTATATGGTAAGTACTTTTTAAGGTAATGTCTAATTTTTACTAGGACGTTGTACTTTTCTAACGGAAGAGGAGGCATACTTGTAGATGATCCTATGCTACTTAAAAGCTATTGATCTGCTGACGCTATTTCTAATAGATCCACCTGTAAGGCTTTAGGAATTTTTGCAATAATTACATTTTGCCCAATTTTCTCTATCATCTGTTAAATCCAACCGAGTTTTCCATTGAAAAAGAAACACTATACCAAAAAATTAAATTTGTTATGTAAACATACGAGTATACAACTCCTTTTAATATATGTATAAAAAAATCAACTGAAATAAAAGATCATGATATAAAAAAACGAAAACAAACACCTGAATGAAAGTGAACCATACACCATATTATAATCCATACACCATTGAACGAAAGGAGCCGGTTTAATGTCTCACTCATACCGTTCACTTAAGTCATTCGTTCAATTTAACCCGTACACTATTGAACGATAAGACCTCAGTTGGATGACCGAATCATTCCTTTCCCTTGAGTGTTACGGTCAATATATCCCGTTCGCTTACGAACAACACAGCTTTAATCGTTATCGTTCAGTCCGAATTAATTGTTGGATAAAAACAGAATCTTGTGAGGCCAATAAAAACAATTATTTTTGGAATTTTTATAATATGGAAACTTTATATAGATAGCATCAAGTTTCCAAAATAATTTTATAAATAAAAAATATGTAATTGCTGTCCAAACTGTATTGTTTTTATATTCAATACGCCGTACGTCTGCATAAGAAATTGGCATATAACCAACCTGTTGCAGAAAAATAAAAAATAAAAACGTGCTATGTTTGTTGTAGTTTTTGTTGAAGTCTTAACATTTTTGTATGGGCTTCTAAAATAACTCTCATATTGTTGTTGATGTTTTAAAACTTAAGGGAAACAATGGATAAAGGCTTAAGCAACCGGTGCTTTTCCATCCAACAAATTTATTAAACCATTTTCAGCCCTTCAGCATGTGTGTAAATCTAGTTTAGTGAAGTAAGTCCAATCAAAATTAAAATATTAGGGTGACTAAGAATTAATAAGTAAGAAAAAAGTACTAAATATAATTTTACATAAAAATGTCATCGGCTTAAGCGTTCTTTTTTTTTAATTTTAGTATTTCCTTAAAAATCTCTTCAAAAGATTTGAAATGATACCCATATTGATATTTTACGAAATTTGAAAATTTCAGAGGCCCATAACTCGAATATGGGCGAGCACCAACTTTTTCACTTTTTTTCTTATTTTTTAATTCTCTATTGTCCCATATATTTGTTTTTTTGATTAGAGTTACTTTACTAAACTAGATTTGTGGCAAATGATATAGAAAAATTAGAGGCAGGTGTGGTATTTTGCCCGCGGCTTCAAAGGCAAAAGTCTTAAAACTATGTCTGATCGATTGGCATATTTAAATTTTCTCTAGCTTATTAAGTGCCTTGGCAAAGTTGATTTAAATCCGAACACAGACGGACAGACGGACATCGTTCAATCGACTTCGCTATGCATATGAAGTCAAAACATATGTACTTTATGGGGTCGGAGATGGATATTGTAGAAATTAAGAACGGAATGACAAACTTAGTTCTAGCCTTTTTCCAATTTTTGTCATGAAGGGTATAACAAGGGTTTTCGAAAAAGTGAAAGCCTAATTAAAGTTTTTTATTTGTTGATACATATATTTTTTTATTGTATTATGGAATTGCTATGTATTGCCTAAGAACTTTTACTATATTGAACCTAAAGGGAATACAAAAAGTTAATAAAAATATTAAATTAAATATTTATGATTTTCTAAACTTTATTAAACTTTTTTTCACACAAAAAGAAAAAAAAAATCCAAAATAATAATAAAAATAAATAAATCTTATGATGAAATTATTGTTAGAAGTGCAAATAGTTTTTGGTTTAATGAAAAAACTTTTCAACATTTATATATGATATACAATTGAATATATAATCTGTGTAGTAGTAGGGACAAAAAATTTTATTTTTGATTTTAATTAAAAAGTTGTATGTTTGTTTGTTTTCGCATTATTATAAAAATAATTATTATGGTAATTTTTATCTGCTATTTGAAAAGTTTTGTCTAACTTTGTGCTTGGTTTTTCACTGACAATACAAATTTGTCAAATGTATATTTGATATGAAAATCTTATCTAACTTTCTTACTATAAATTAAACCAGAAATTATTCAAAACAAATGTTTATACCATCAATACTTAAATTAAACAGGTAAACACAGTCATAGATTAATTTATGAATGTAATTACTACCAAAAAAACACAAACAAAAAACAAGTTAATAAAAAAAAATTTTTTTTATATGAAAAAATATTCATATGATTTAAGATACCATAAATTATTTTTTATTTGCTATTGATATTTAAATATAATTTAAGTAAAACGTTTTAATAATATTTTGCGTAGTTTACTCTAGAGTGGGTGTGTGAGATTTTGTTCGGTGTTGAAAGAGTTAATGATTAAAGTTAATGGATGGAAACTAGCGATGCAATTTAAAAATTGCCACATTCTTTTTCACATATATATATATATATTTACTTAGTTAAGTTAAGACTTGGAAAGAAATATGAGATTTCCTCGCGACTAACGGCAATTCTTTCAAATTTCGTTTCAAATTAACTGACGTCTCGTATTAAGAGCTGCCAGATGTTTTTTATAAGAAAGCGGCATATTTGCAAAATAAAATCGGCTATATCGGCAATTTAATTAATTAAAAAAATCTACAAAAATCGGTTAATTAAAAATATCCATTTTAAATACGAGGGCTGCTATATATATTTCTGGCCTGGCAACACTGAGTGCTGCCAAGTGCAATCTGACATTTCCATTGGAAAGTTTGTCATTTTTAAGCATAATCGTACTCAAAACGTTTTGACGTACGACCATTATTTGTGTTGTTTACAGTGACTTTAAAAAAAGAATATAGAAAAAATTGAATTAACTCGTGAACATTTTCGTGCCATCATTTTTCACAACTTTCGACGTGGATTATCACGACAAGAGTGCATTGATGAACTTAAATCTTTGTATGGCGATGAAGCACCATCCTATAGCACTGTGAAAAATTGGTATAATGAATTTAATCGTGGCCGAAGCTCGCTCAAAGACGAATTCAGTGAAGGTCGTCCAAAAACGGCTGTTGTGCCAGAGAACATTGATGCCGTGCGTGAACTTATAATGCAAGATTGACATGCGACATACCGAGAGATAGAGACATCCTTGGACATTTCTTCAACCAGTATACATTCGATACTGCCTGAACACCTGGCCGTAAAAAAGGTTTATTCTCGTTGGATCCCGCACAATTTGAAAGTCGCTCAAAAAAAGGCTCGTGTCGATTGGTGCAAAGAAATGTTGTAAAAATACGATTGCTGTGCTTCAAAAGACGTTTATAAGATCATCACTGGTGATGAATCATGGATCTATGCGTATGAGCCCGAAACGAAACAACAATCGACCGTGTGGGTCTTCAAAGACGAGCAAAATCCAACGAAAGTTGTTCGTAGAAGAAGCACTTCCAAGCAAATGGTCGCATGTTTCTTCGGCAAAACTGGTGATGTGGCGACTGTTCCGCTTGAGCAACGTAGGACGGTCACTTCTGAGTGGTACACAACAATTTGTTTGCCTGAAGTCATCGGAGAAATTCGAAAAACCAACAAGAGAAGACGAATCATTGTTCACCATGACAATGTGAGCTCTCACACATTGACTCAAACCAGAGCGTTTTTGACCGGCCAAAACGTCGAATTAATGGGTCATCCGCCGTACAGCCCTGACTTGGCACCTAATGACTTCTTCTTGTTTCCGCACATCAAGAAAAAAAATGCGTGGTCAACGATTTTCGTCGCCAGAAGAAGCTGTTGAAGTGTTCAAAAACCATGTTTTAGAGGTGTCTCAATCGAAGTGGAAAAAGTGCTTCGACAACTGGTTTGAGCGCATGAAAAAGTGTATAAATCATGCTGGATAATACTTTGAACAACAATAAAACCATTTTTGATTATAAATATTCGCATTTTCACTATTAGGCCAGAAATATATAGAGCAGCCCTCGTACAATTAAAAATATTTTTATTAACAAAAAAATACAAAACAGAATAATTCAATATTAAATAATATTTGCAACACATAAAATAATACAAAATAAATAAAAACAAGTAAGAGTGCTATATTTGGCTATGCCGCGTCATATATACCCTTCACCATCTGTATATATCTAGTTAAGTAAAGTAACTCCAAACAAAAAAGCATATATTGGAGTGACCGAGATTAAAAAAAATTGGTACTGCATATATATAATTTTATATAAAAATTCCATCGGAACTTAACGGGTTAAGCATTTTTGAAAAATTTTAGTATTTCCATAAAGATCTCTTCAAGACCTTTTAAATGATACCCATATTGATATTTTGAAAAATTTGTTAAGTTCTCAGGCCCGTAACTCGGGAAATATGGACGGGCTCCAATTTTTTCACGTGATGTTTTTTTTTCTTATTTTTCAATTTTTTATCACTTTTTTTATTTTTTTTTTTTTAATTAGCATTACTTCAGTCTTCCAAATGATATCAAAAAATTAGAGGAAGGCGTGGTGTTTTACCTCTGCCTCAAAGGACATGGACCGATTTTGCTGATTTCCAATAGCACCTCTTTCGACACTATGTCTGATCGATTGGTGTATTTAAATTTTCTCTAGCATAACTAGTGTCATAGCAAATTTGCTTTCAACACTAACACGGACGGACAGACGGATATCGCTCAATCGTCTTCGCTATACATAAAAACTCAGAATATATAAACTTTATGGGATCAGAAATGGATATTGTAGAAATTACAACTTTTTATGGTGAAGGATGTAATAACCGTTTTAAAAATAAATTGCTTTCATCATTGCTCTATTGTTCTTGTGTAGAGGAAATATTCTAAAGTTTATTTTGATCATAAGAGTCACTTAAAGCAGTTTTATAAAACATATTTTAAGGTAAAATTTTTTGGTATCTCTTCCATTTTATTTAGATACAAATTTACCAGCGATATATTTTACTCTTCTTATTACTAAATGTTTAATTGAAATAAAATTCAGCTGCGATATTCCTTATAAGAAAATATATTTCTTTTGCTGCACTGTTCACTCAATTAATAATAGTGGTCAGGATTTCATAAGTAATTCATTCAATTTAAAATCAAGGTCATAAGGTAGGAAGGTATAACTAGATACAACAAATGTCTGATCTATCATTTCAATATTATGTGTCGATTATAAACACAATTTTTAAATTTTTTCACCCTAAAGAATTTCAATCCAATTAAACTTATTTAGTATAAAGCAATGTGGTACTAAGCATTTTATCAGTTCATCTTCTTATTTTGACTAACATCACTCTCATGATTAAGGATACAATTTTACGGAGAACAACGAATGTAACAAGCACTCCAGTGATGCCTTAAAATAATATTTCATACTAAAAGAAACAAAATTAGCGCGTTTTGAGAGTTTATCAAGGAAATCCGCATTTTTAGAGCAAATCGTCAATTTGATAATTATAAGGCAAAAAATTTGCAAATATGGCAGCACCACTCGTTTTCCGATTTTCTAAATTGATTATTTATTATCAATTGGTTTAAAGAAGCTTTTGTTATTTCTGTTTCTTTTGCGTATTAGTATAAATATGAACGATATACACAGGTCACATTTTTGGAATCGCTGCATCAGTTAAAAGATAATTAATAAAACTATAACAAAATCATACAGTGAAAAAAAGGTTTTCGTACAAAGGCAAGAAATATTAGTTGTTATCCAGCGCAATGTCATTAATTTTTTTTTAAAGGCAAAAATATGTTTTATAAGTATTTGATAAGATATATGAGAGTAAGTAAATATAGGTTTTTACTTTATCTAGCACGATAACGATAGTAAAATAAAACTAAAGTTTTGTTGATTGTTTTTGTTTGAAACTCACAAAACATAAATCCAACTACTAGAGAAACAACTACGCTGGTGTTAACATAAGGTAATTTTAAATTCTCCTCAGTGTCGAGTTATTTATCGACTAAAACGATCTTCCACGAAACATATACATAAATGTAAAAGTGGTTTAAGCCTAAAATAGGTATTAAATATTTAACGTGCTGTTGCCCTGCAACAAAAGCGAAAAATCACGGTGTGTAATTATTTATGAACAGAGATTAAAATAAAATTTCTTAAGCATTAAATTTCTTCATCATCTGGTTTACGCAGTAGTAAAACAACCATTAGGTTGGGGTTTATAAGGCACAGTGCTTTGAAAACAATTTATTTTGGATATAATTCAGTATTTCATGAGCACTGAAGAATCAACTAATTCAAAGAAGCACGGGTAAATAATACAAAAAAAGAGTTATTTTAGGGCGTGAGGTGAAAAATGTATAGTGTGCCCCTTTTCATTTTGGCACAAATTGTGTTTTATCATACATGGGAATAATTAATTAGATAGTATAATTAACTGGCGATTTCTTTAGCATTGAATAATAAATAATGCTGATAATTTTTAGCATTATCATTATTTTCACTAAAGGTAATGCTTTTTAATGAAAAGATTTTATTGATAATTAGATTAAAATAAAAAATCATTAGCATTGACTAATGATTAAATGATTTTAAATCATTTTTATTAATAACTGTATTCCTTGTTTCTATACACTAAGTACACATCCAAAATTATAATAGAGTATTCATTTAAAATGGCTTTTAATCACAAATAATTAAAACTGAAAACTTACCTAAGATAAATAAGACACTGTGGCAGCACTTAAAAAGAACAATTATTTTTTATTCAATTGTAATGAGTAATTAAAGGATTTCATTGAAATTTCATTACCATTAGTAAAAACAATTTTAAATAAAATTAAATCTTTAACATTAAATGGTAGTTACATTTTTTTCATTGTTATTAGTTAAACTATCCTAATGAAATTTCAATGGTAATAAAAAAATCACAAGTATATTTAATTTTTACATAAAAAATGAGAAGACAAGGCTCATCTTAAATATATGCTCGATATTTATATAAGTGGTAACTGAAGGCAGCTTTTGGCTTCTAAGTTAACAATATTATAATGAATTTTTTCAGCTCCAATTTTTCAATAATCTCACAAAATGAAAAAATCAGTTTAATAATTTTGGATTTTTATCTATTCGATTTTTGACGGTGTTTTGATGGTGTTGAAATTTTTTGGAGAAATTTTATTTGTGAAGTATTAATTTTTGTTACAATTTCAGTTTTTTTTGACTTGATTTTGGAAGAAAAAGTCATTGTCGATCTATTATTCGATTTTATCGTTGATTTTTAGTTTCTGCAAAGATCGACATCTTTTCGTGAAACTTTTGATTTTTGGATTCTTTGACAAATTTAAATTTGTTAAAACACAAGAAAATGTTTATTTAATTAAAAACTATCACCAACTTAAGGCGTCCGGATTTTAATTGAACGGATTTAATGACATTTAGATACTTATCTATTTATCTGAACTTTTTTTTTAGTAAAGTTTTAAGGTTATTGTGAAATTTGGATTCTTTGACAAATAAAAATTTTCAATAAAAAAATAGAAAAATGTTTATTTAATTAAAAATTTTACAAACATATTGCTTCCGAATTTTAAATGAACAGGTTTAATGGCATTTAAATATGAGTTTGTTTGTATGTACTTAATTCTTGCATATTTTTTTTGTGCTAAAGTTTCAACAGCAAATACAACATGACATATCAATTACATGCCAACAAATCAACAAGAAATGAAGGAGGAGTAAATAAAGATAAATAGAGCAGGTGTAAAATAATATTGTTTTAAAAAGTTAACTTTTATGCAGATATGTATTTGTGTGCGATTTTAGAAGTGAAAGAAGAAAATATGATTAAAAATAAATTTATATATTTTAAATGTGATGGACAGTTATGACGTTTATATGTATTAAATAATAATTAAATTTAAGGATTTATTAAAAATTATATAAAAGGATTATTTTTTTTTAAATATTCAATTCTGGGCAGCAGATAAACAAATTAAAATATTTGAAGGGTTTTTAATTGTTTAATAAGAAAAAGTTCAGCGTTTTATAAAAAGCTTCTATTTATTTAAGCAAATTTAATTTTTATGCATAAATGAATGTAAAGTCTTTACATTCAAAACATAACTGTTTCTTTACGTAGATGTGGTCTCCACCGCTACCTCTTAAAAAAATAAAAATGTTTTTTGGTAACATTGGTATTCTTATGTCAGTATGTTATTTTTTATATATATTCTGAAGATGATTTTATTTAATTTTTCTCCGCTCATAAATTTCTATAGGTCCTTCCCTTAAAATTATGGGTAAAGCTTTAGAAGCGTTTTTGTTACCTTTTAATATTACTTAATTATCAGTTTTATTTATTGTTCGTCCGTTTCATTATAATTTTATTATTTAAAGCTTAAAACTTTTTTCGCTACAAAGTTTTGCACAACATTCTCTCCGTAAATATCAAAAAAAAAAAAAAAAAAAAAATTTAAATTGCTCGACGATAGCTACTATTTTTGGATGCTCTTTAATAAGTCCTGAAATCTTTTACTTACGTTACTCTTTGCAGGCACCTGTAGCGTAATTCATTTGGGTCGGTATGTTTCGGTTCCTTACGTTAAACGTAAATAATTTTTCTTGACTGCCTCTTGATCTATCCTTTTTTGCTTTGTTGATGCAGAAAACATAATTAATGAGGAGTAATTTTTACTCTAACAACATCTACCATTCCTTTAAAAATTTAATTTCCCGGTTCCAATAGTATAGCGCTTTGCCTTGATTTTGCTTGGTTTTCAAGAATTTAAGTAAGCGTAAAAGCCGTTTTTAATCTACCCCGCAGATTTTCCACGAGCCGTCTACACAGAGAGTTTAAGCAAAAAATGCTGAATGACGTTTTTAGTACAAAAACAATAAGATTTGAAGATAGGTGCAGATCTTCAAGTTTTGCAGTAATAAGAAATTTAGTTAATTAACCCTTCTTCACAACCTCTGAGAAGAGGTTTCTGAAGGGGGTGAATCAAAAATTTTTTAAAATACCATAGGTTTTTTTTTCCTTTTTTACCTTGCATTGTTCAATTTTATTCAGTAGACATTTTTTTAATCTTCTTTGTTTTAATTGTTGTAATACATTATGTAGAATCTCAAATTTATGTTGTATTAAAATTAAGAACAATTTTAAACTGAGTTGTTGATAGTCAATAAAAAAAAAGTAAGTGTATCCAGAAACAATATACAGTGTGTCTTCCGGAAAGACAAACTACTTTGTTTCGGCGTCATTTTGGTAAACATTAGTCTTGACGCTCATAATGAAGCGCATTCTGAACGTCCAATTTTGGGTGACTTTTTCAAGTACTGCCGGCCGTATGTCACGAATAATACGAACAATGTTGGCCTCCAAAGCGTCAATTTTTGCTGTTTTATCAGCCTAAACTGTGACTTCACAAGAATTAATCGAGAGGTGTTAAATTGCACGACCTTAAAGACCAATTGACAGAATTATTTCTCGAACTCAACTTATCGCTAAATTTGGATTTCAATAACCGTATGGCACGTAACGCCATCTTATTGAAACCACATTTTGTCCAAATCAATGTCATCTATATTTTCAAACAAACAATTTTAAAATTTAAGGTGCGGTAACGATCTTCGTTGATTGTAACGTGAGATTCGGCCTCATTTTTGAAGAAATAAGGTTCGATGATGCCACCAGCGTGTAAATTACACCAAACTGTGCATTTTTCTGAATGCAGTCTGTACGGTATGTTGTGAATTGGTCTTTCTCCTTGTGCGACAATTTTCTTATCAAAAAATCCATTAAGCCAAAAATGAGCCTCAACGCTGAACAAAATTTGGCTATAAAACAACGGGTCAGTTGCTAACTGCTCTAGAGCCCAATCAGTGAAATAACGACGCATAGAATGGTCTGGTTGCTTTAATTCCTACACTAGCTGGATCTTACACGGATGTAGGTCAAGATCTTTGCGCAAAATTTTCCACGTAGTGGGCGGGCGATGGCCCAATTCCTCCGACCGACGACGAATTGATAAATTTAGATCTTCTTTCACAATTTCGTTTACAGCGGTGACATTCTCTTCAGTACGCAAATTACTTCGACGTGTTGGTGTTATTGCATCCTCTAGAGAGTACGTGGTAAAAAATCTATCCACAGTTCGACGGATAACTTGCTCAGACGGATGATTATGTGCATCATAAAAATCACAAAGTCGTCTATAAGTTGCTAGAACTGATGACTGATTTTCAAAGTAAATTTTGGATGATTTGATAGCGTTGTTCAAGCGTGAGTCTATTCATAATGATTTTCCAGAGTTTACTGAAAATAATAAGAAAAAATTTTTCATCAAAATTTAATTTTTAGTGTTACTTTCTATAATTTCAAGTCCTATCACGCTCAACACTCTTTGTTAAGGCAAAATATATTCTTTAAGGACATTTGTTTGAAAATCTACCAAAACTTTTATTTCCCTGATTATTTAAATATTTTTGATGAATGTCAAGTGTTTTATGAAATTTGAATCTGGCAACCGTATATTTAACAAACAACGAATGCCGCAACAGACATTTCACGTGAAGGGTTCAAAGATATGATAATCTTTCGAAGAGGTTACCATCTGGCTTAACACAAGAATTTTTAGTTTATAAGTTTTCTTTTTTAATTAATTTATTTTTTTTCAACTAGAAAAAATGAAGGAAACTTGGTGCAAATTTAATTTTTGGTTGAATAAAAATTTATCTAACGGACTTACATATACGCATTTTTGTTTTACTTTTTTTAATTTAAATGTCATATAAACTTAAAATTTCAAATAAGAAAAATGTTTCAATTTTACAATCATAATATTAATGATTCTTTGTATTTGTTTTCTGCTACTTACAGCTTTTTTTTCATTTCTGTCTTACGCTCAACTTAATCAACGATTTTACGCAGTAATTCTAGTCAAGGAAGTGCAAGTACGCCAGGACTAATAATAAATATGATGACACAAAGAAAATTCGTTGGTTGCATTTTGGCATCAGCATTGTTGTGCTTGTGGCTGGTTTCGTACGCCGAGGGAAGTCCCATGCCAGGGTAGTGGTATTTTTTTAACAAGAAATTTAATTAAAATACTCATAATAATCATCATCTTCTTATACTTAATCACATATGTACATATATTTTACTTAGTTTTTCAAATGCGAACATCATTTTTTTTTATTTTATTACAATTGTTATTTTATTTTAATAGCACATATTGCAAATAACAACAGAATGAGTAAGATGTTTGAATTTCTTAAAAAGGATTAGTTATAAAATAAAAATCATAAATTTAATGTCAGAATTGTTCTCAAGTTGTTTTAGGAGAATTTAATTAAATGTTACAAATGAGTTAAACGGCAACATATTTAAACGATACATTTTTCTCTCTACATCATCTACCGAATTAATATTAAAATTAAAATTATTAGGGCATAAATGATTAAAGCAATGTCGATGATTTTTAATAAATTTCTACTGACAATGAGTACACGACCAATCAGCAAAAAATCCCTAATTTAAGAATAGACTGACTCATTTTATCTGCCGATTTCACTAAATGCGAACGAACGCTTATTTCGCATAGTTGTATTGAAAACAAAAACAAAGTATAAAAATTTGTTTTTGTTTTCAAGAAATGTTCGTTCGCATTTAGAGAAACCGGCAGTAATACTTGAGTGAAATTAAATGCTATGAAGTTTTAATACCTGCGGCCCCTAGAGTGAACCTCTTTAAGTTATTTATTTATTTAATCTATTAAAAGTAAATTAATGTACAATTGAAAAATAATAAAAGAAACAGGCTGCAGCGGCCTTCGTCCTAAGTTTTTAATAATGCTTTTGGCACAAAAAAAATTAAAAAAAAAAAAACAGTAACACTGACCAACAATGAATATGTTTCGGGCTTAAAAATACCCAATTATTATATATTTGCATCTCCTGAGTTCAAAACTTACCTCGAAAATGACCAACTAGCTCTTGTTTTCAAGATACAGTAACATGTCACTTTTTACATTCTTGACTTTCACTTTGTTAAGAAAATTAGTTTTTGGGTGTTGGTACTCCTGTTAACTGACAAAACCAAACGTTGTACAGCTATTTTGAGGTTAATTACGTGATTTCTGTTCTTTAGATAGTGCTTGATGTGGTTTCTGTTGTTTTCTAACTCGATTTTAATGTTTTGTATTGATATTTAAGTGTACTAAACCAAAATGCCACAAAGTTGTGAGAATTCAGTGAATAACTTTTGTTATATTTGAGGTGAAGTAACATTTTTGTCACAGAAACGCAATCTTACTTACTTACTTGCTGTTAAGACAGCTTATCAGAATTATCCTACGTCTCCACTAGCCATCATTTTGAACAAGACATGCACATAATGCTGGCAAACGGTATTAATTTGTCTATGTTCTTGCACGTGGCGAAAACGTGTTGATGTTCATGTTCTGTTTGAGTATAATTTGCTGTTTGTCGTCAGGGTTGTTTAAATCTTTTTAACAAGGAAGAGAGCGTTCGCACTGTTGAAATAGAGAAATCATACTAAAAGTCGTACTTGATGGCGAAAATCATTTCTCAGACAAACGTTCGGACAACGATGATTGCACATGAACGAAACATAAACATTGAGAATCTACATTAGCCGAATTCATGTGCGACATGATGTTAATACCAATTTGATGGTTAGTGAAAACGTAGGGTTATTTTGAATTTACGATAGGTGACCAAGATAAGTCGTGGGATCCACATATATGTAAAACTTTTGTTCAGTTCCTCTAAGAGAATGGCTGAAAAAAACGGTCTATGTCTTTTGGTGTGGCAGGAGCCTACAAACCATATAAATGATTGCTTTATTTGACTCTATTAATAAAAGTTATATATTTTATATATTTATTAACGTTATAAATTTTGACTCATGGTATATCACAGAAACTAGAACTAATAAAAATTTTTTATTATCATTTTCGTTTTATTCAACCCAAAATTAGTAAGATTTGACTCATGAAGTGAAGAAAACATTAAAAAAATATTTTAGTGTTGGCCTGTCTAATCTTAAGGGACTTAATTCCAATTTTTAAATCTTAAAAAAAAGCATGCGGAAATGGTATCTAAAGGCGAAGAAAAAGCCCATCTGCGATTTTTCAAATTTAAATTATTTCGCTATTTAGTTGTCAACTCAAGCACTTTTGGGCTTAGCCTCGTACTTGAAAAACAAATTAATAATATTAGGTTCCTGTACCTGGCGTTGCCTTTCTAGGCACTGTATAATACGGATATTATAGCAATATTTGCTATGGGGATCTACTCCTAACACGTAAGAAATCCATCAAATCGGTTTGGTTCATAGAGATCAGGAGATATCTATATTTTAAATAAATTTAGTGTCCAGTTTTAATAAGATTAGTTAGTATTTATAAAATTGGGCGTTTGTCCTCTCTCCCACTTCTAGCCTTAACATAAATATTTAATTATGTTGAAAATTTTATTGTAACCGGCACAGACGTAAATACCCGTTTCTCCCCTTTGCTCTCATCTAGGTCTGAGCTTTGGAAATATATATAGATGAGAACCTATCTATACTTCGTATTTCATTAAAATCAATTTGCCGAGACTTTATTGCAATTGATTTAGATGCAAAAAAATGCCCGCCTTTTCTTTTTCTTTACTCCTGGTCAGTAGTTTTAAAATATGAGTACTCTATTTTATCATGAGGACAAATATCTACCTGTGCTTAAAATTTCATCAAAATCGGTTCAGTCATTAAGCCGTAATTGACACACAAACAAACAAACAAACAAACAAACAAAAAAACAAATAAACAAACTTACAATGAGATTTATGAAACATATTAGATTCTGAGTCAGAATCTTATCTACATCAGAATTTCTGACAGTCGCAAAATATGTAATTTTAATTTTTTTTATTTCTTTGTCCTTCAATGTTTTAACGTAGAAAATACCATGACTTCTCTCTTTTAAGAACTTTTACCTTACGTTCTTGAATATATATAATTTTTTTTTAATTTTAATTACAAAAATAAGTATAAAATCAATACTGGGTGTTCTATTTCATCTCGAAAAAGCTTACGTAAGGATTAACTTTATACTGATCTCACTTTTTTAAACATTTATTATCAATATATTCTGGCAAATCCTCGCTTAAGCAACGATAAAAATTCTTTAAATTTACTTTAAAAATCAATAATAATATTACACAACTCATAGAAGAGCATAATTGGTATGGCGCACATAATCGTCTATCTAAGCAAGCCATCCGTCGAACTGTAGATAGACGTCATACCACATCAACTTATGGAGAGAATGTGCGTTTAGTGCGCTTTACATGCTGGTGGCATCATTGGACCATGTTTCTTTAAAAATAAAACAGAAGCTCGCGTTATAAACGATGCAGACCATTACCGCAACATGATCAATGATTTTTTGTTTGTAAATATGTAGTATATTGATGCGGGTGAGATTGATATGAATGAGAATAGTGCTACGGGCTATACATAGCAACCGCAATCATCGATTTATTGCAATTAAGATTTGTAAATTTGACACCTCTCGATTATTTTCTGTATGGCCACGTAAAGGCACTACTTTTTGCTGATAAACCAGCCAAAAATAGTGCTCTTCAAAGACGACCATGTTGTCATGTTGGACAGCAATGCTCCAAAAAAAATGGCCGCAAATTAAACATGTAAATAGAATGCGCTTCGTCAAAAATAGCCCGCGGCAGTCATATACTCGCATTCATTTTCAAATATTAATGCCATAAATTTATTGACCTTTCGTATAAGAGTTTTTTTTTTAGTTTTTTTCTTTATTTAAAAGGTTATACTTACAGATTGCTTCGGTCTTAAAAACTGTCATAAAATTTAAAAATTAAAGGGTACTATGATTCTCACAGGGGACCACTTTAAAATGAAGATGGATTCTGCTTATCACTATAGCTCCCAATAGCAAAAAGTAATACAAAAAAATCTTAAAATTAAAGAGTGTCCCTATAGATAATGTAAATTGACCTATACGGGCCTATCTTTTAAACCGTTATAAATAAACGATTTAAAATTGCACAGAATGTCGATGATCGTTGTAATAAGAAATTTGAATATACAAAATTATACATTAAAGGGTGCCCCAATAGTACATTTAATTTGATGCATACTCGTATTGTCATTCTGTTTAGCAGTTGTACACATACGGTTAAAATTTATAAGGAACCTGTATTGCTTAGCCCTCTATAACAAAAAATATAAAATTTGCTTTTGGAAATTAAAGGGTATCGCAATAGTTGATAAAATTTTAAATATCGCTTGAACCGTTATATACAAACATTTGAAAATTATACAGCCTTACCACTACTTTTTCTGTTATAATAAGAACTATAAATATTCAAAATTGTATATTAAAGGGTGCTACAATATTTGATGTAATTTGAAGTATGTTTATCGCCAAACTATTGAACAGTTGTGGTCAGATCTGTTTCGAAGTCGGCTTTTTGCAAGAATCATAATTGTGTGTTAGTTTTACAATTGAAAGTTTTATCGGATTAAAAAAGCTTTTAAAATACTTTTGGAATAGAAAAACATTTGATTATAAAATATTTATTTAAAAGAAGAAATAACAAAGATATCGATAAAAGTTTGTTTTCTTAGAACGCAACTATTAAAAGAAAACCAAATAGATGGATTAATTGCAATAAAATTATTTTTATTTTAACAATTAATAATGGCATCAATTATATAATTAAAACCGAAGTGAAAAATTATCTAAATAAATAAAAAAATAATTGAATTAATAAAAATTTTAAATAAATTTTTATTTGAAAACAAATGAATTTTTAATAGTCGCAAAAATATAACAAAGTAATGCTGAATTTTATATATAATGAACTCTAACTTTTTAGCTAGGAAATAGCTTTTACATCAATTCATACAATACCTTTGCCTATAATAACGTATTAAATCTAAAGACCATAGATGTTAAAAAGTTATTCTGAACACGGGAGTATTTTACTCGAAAAAATTAGCTGCCAAAATTTCACTGTATTCAGCAATACTCCCCTCTCATTTAATCTAACTGTCAGATGCCACTTTTTTTTAACAGTAGTTTTGGCTTAAAAAACATCCCTATGTTAAACTAGGAAACAGCAGCCAAGTAATACATCTTTAGTTGCGATGAAGATATCTATCGGTTATCGATATTGGCATAACCGACGTTAAGCGACAAAATCTAGCAGGAAGACAAAACACACGGCACACGTCACTCTCACTTCTTATGCATTTATCATGTTAACATTTCTTAACACTTTATTAAAATATGAGTTAATAACAAAATAAAATATTTCCTCTTTCCTTTCTCATTTTCATTCAACAATACTTTCTCTGGCAACCTACAACCAACAACAATAACAAACGCAACAAAAACTTTAGTCAAAGTTATGGATTCTATAATAATGAGTTGGAAGATGTACCGGACGACATTCTAATGGATTTAGTGGCACGTTTTAGACGAACTATATTAAGAGCACAAGATGATTTAGAAAAGTAAGTTTAAGTTTCCTTTTCATGTCTGCTGATGTTTGAATCCTTTTTGTTCGCTGGCGCGTGTCGCTGGCAAATGAATTTTAATTTTTTATATAAATTAAATGTATTATAATTTAATTATATTAATTAAATTTATTTGAAGAACTGATGGGCAAAGGCAAAGGTCATAAATAATATGTAAACCTAATAAATGTAAATATCCTATTTATTAAAAAAAACTATTAAGAGCTTTCTGACAGATCGAAAACTTAAGGTCTTTATAGAAAATGTTTTTTCGTCACAAAGAGATATTCTAGCAGAAGTTCCGCAAGGCTCAGTCTTATCTATTTTAATTTATTTAATATATACAGGAGACTTTAGGAATCAAAGAAATGAATGCACAGCCTTTTAACCAGATGCCACTGCAATAATCACCTCTGGAAAAGTCTCTAACTCAATTGTTAGAAATATTGCAAAAGGACTCGGTCACGCTGATAAATATTTAAAAAAAATAGATAATAAGAATTAACCAAGAAAAACACGATCGACTATTTTCCCTTTTAATAGATCGCGAAAGAGAATAACTCAAACCAAATTAACAATCAAAGAGAATAGAAAAAATTGCTTTTAAGGAAACCAGCAGTAGGAATGAAAAGTCAGAAAGCCGGGTTTTTTACTGAAATAATAATTCTGAAAAGGGAGGGCCGCATGGTCTCACTGCTGATTTGGGCCACTTTGAACAAGACAAGAAGCAAACTAAGTCTTAGTTAGAACAAAAGGCTCCTAAGGGCTGCTGATTCATCGGGGTGTGAAAGAACGAAAAAAAAATTAAAAACTATTGACTAAATAGTTGACATTGACCGGTATTACGAACTTAAAGGCTCAGATGCCTAGGCGAAAGATGAGCTAATTGATATATAAACGTGCAAGGTAGAGAATATCATCGGTCTCATTCTGGAAATCATGCGATTAAGTAAAGTGTAGCAAGACGCTGGTATGTGAATGAGTAATGTAGTTATTTTTCCTTGTAGGGAAACGTAATGGCCACCTTTGGAAGCTGGGGTTTCTGAAGCTCTCTAGCGTCGCAGCTCATGAAGATTTTATTCTTCAGATCAGTAAAAATATATTTTTTTGTTGTCAGACTTTTTCCCCTAGAGATGTTTAAACATTTTTAGAAGGTTGATTTCATCCAAAAGTACCTTGTCTTAGTCAATGTAACCTCTAAGATGACTAATATTTTTATTCCAAACAAAAAAATTCTTTCAATAAAATTTCCTATGATCTTGATATTATTATTATTAATGATAAATAAAGTCATTTCTTTATAATTAAATCATTTATTTTTTTAATTTTCTTAAGCTCTAAGCGTACTGTTGACTTTGGTTTAGCACGTGGTTTTTCCGGTGCACAGGAAGCGAAACATCGCATGGGCCTGGCAGCAGCTAATTTCCCTGGTGGTCCTGGCCGAAGGAGACGTTCAGAAACTGGAGTTTAAGCTGATAACTAAAAATTTTTAGCCACTATTACACTACTTAAAAAACGATTAATTCTACACTTAAAAAAATAAATTGAAATAAAACCAAAAACAACAACTTAGCAGCATTTAAGGAAGAAAAAAAATGAGAGATAAACCCAACACAATTGGAATGATGTCTAGATTTTGAAACTAAAAAATTTATACTTATTTCCTTTAGTTTTAATTAAATTAAAAAAACAAATTGTGTATGTATATAAATTAACAAAAATATGAACAAAATCTATACGAAATAAAATAAAAAAGTGCACAAAACAAAAATATTAAATAAACTGTTGCTCCAAAACGAAAAACAAAAAAAAAAAATATTTATTACTTAGCAAAAATACATACATATATAAAAGCAGATAAATATAAACTAAACTAAAAAAATGCAATCTTTAGTTGCTTATAAGGCAAGGCATGTTGTATAGGTATGTAGGCATGTTCGAGACGAATTGCAAGGAAGAAAGCAAAAAAGACGACTTACCCTGGAGTTAATGTCGACGTCGTTGACGGTTCAAGCAGATTGAACTTTTACGGCGTTGCAACGCGTTGAGTTTAACTGCTCTCATACAATTTCATACGATTCAACTTTTTTTTTGACATTTGACGCCGTCAACGACGTCGACATTAACTCCAGGGTTAATTTAATAGTGATTAATGCGTTTTCGGATTACTTTAAATTACCAAACAAGTCACTAACGCCTGGCAGAGTAATGTGTGTAAAAAGTAACTTTTTGTATTGCGAGGTGTTTCAAGGCCGGCACTGATATAAGGTGTGTTCGCATACATTTCTTGTTAATTTTTTTTTTTAATTTTGATATATAGTGTAAGCGTTTCTCCTTAAAGATAAGCTTAAAAATGATTCACAAAAACTGGCAACCTTCTTTTGAAGCTAAGGAAAAATTGCAAGTTTGATAAGTAATCACAAAATAATAAATAAAAAAAAAAATAAATTCTGTTCACGTATAAGTTCCCCTTGTAAAACTTGTTAAAAGAAGGGATTGTATAAAAAGCAAGAAATATTAGCGTAGAATGAAAAAAGTATTCATCGTATAATTAAAAAAAAAATTTCTCTAGTGACCTTCTTATTTGAAAATATTTTGAGACAAATTTGTAAGTTTTGTTTCATGAACAAACTCAAGACTAATTTACTGCGACAAGGCTTTTACAAACCCATTAGGGTAATAACTAAGAACTGTCACACAGTAATCAAATAACGGTCACAACCCCGCCAAGCAATGTTTGAGTAAGTGGTCACCTTTATATGAAATATATTTGCCCCCATAACTCTGGGACAAATCATATAAACAGTGTCAGTTTCTTCTCCCAGCATTATTTATATAATAAACCAATTTATAAAAAAACTAGGGTTTTGAAGTTAAAAGTATGCGAACATACTTATAAACAAGTCTTGACATGTTTTAATTTAAAAAAAACAGCTGGAATGCATTAGTTTTTGCAATTTTTAAGTTGTAAAAAATAAAAACTAATTAAATAAATAATAAATCAATAAATATAAAAAATTATAAATGTACTATTTTTTAGTATTTAAGCAAATTTGTTTTATGCTAAATTAAAACTAAATTTAAAGAAAACAAAAATGCTAAAACAAACCTAATAAAATAAGGTGCCCACGGAAAAATCATAAACAAATTTCTTTTCTAATAAAAGTTGTTTAAATTTAAGTTAAAATTAAACAAAAAAATAAATTTTATTAAAAAAAACCCATAAAAAAATAATTACTTAGAAATACCAGCACTTTTTCTTTCCCTTTTTGATATTAAAAAAAATATGGCAACTACTATTACTGCAACTATAAAGCAGCATGGAAAACTTGTTGGTCTAGCAAAAAATAACAATTTTCTACAAAGTAAAATATTTGTTTCATTGTCATTGATACAAGTGGAAATAAAAACAAAGATTAGGTTCTGTTTAACTAAATTTTGCTTAATGTTTGTATATAAAAATAATAATAGAAAAATTTAATACCTTTTAACCTTAATTAGTAGTATATATCGAAAGTCTTAAATGTGAAATAAAATTTTTAAAATCTATACTTACATCTATAAATAAAATAAAATTGAAATGCAAAATAAAAAATATATATTTAAAAAACTCTTATAATTTGTATGTAGAAATTCAAATATTTACTTTAAATATTAAATTAAAAATCGTAAGTACTAAATAAAAGGTTCCTTTAACCCTTTCAGGCGCACTATAAAAAATTAGCACAAATTGTTATTTGCTTTTACTTATGAAACTAATTTATTGAAAAAAATAATAATAATAATAAAGAAAGAAAATTTTATCCTTGTAGGATACTGCGTAAGGATGTGGTATGATTTTTAAACTATGAAAGTTATTAAAGCAGGATTAAGTTTTAGTTAAATAAAGTGGAACATCGCCAGTAGAGCACATCCACTCAGTTTGTCTCTGATGGCCAGTTTTGCTATAGTGCGTACTAGAGATGAGCGATATTTCAGTACCTGTGATTAAATCCCTGTGATTAAAAAATCACTGGTCACTACGGTGACTGAGTTGATCAAATAACAGTTCCGCGTAAGAACGTTCTTTTATATTTGCACACATACAAACTTAAATTTAATTTTACCTTGTGAAAGAGAAATACAAGTACTTTTGACTCTTTCATTCTTTCATATGTATATCAAAGCAGCTTCTTTGCTGTGTTGGTTTTTCTTGCTTCTACTTATTAACAACGACTATTTTTTTTCCAAACTTCACACATTCATATGTATGTAGCAAAAAAACAAAAAATGTTGGGTGCTTCTTTTATTTGAACCAATAATCAATCAGTGTTATCGAATTCTATAATTTTGGGCAAATTTAATTACAGCTGTTTTTAATGTAGAGATCAAAATACATTTTCTATTATAATTACAGTTTGTATAAAAAATTACTTAGTATTATATTCTTTCTATATAAACATGTATGTTTAAATATAAGAACTGCAAACGGTGATCACGGTAACTATTTAAAAGACCGGTTATTTGAAAATCACGTTCTTGGTAACGATGTTCCTCAAAAATCACGGGATCGCTCATCATTGCAGTGTGGCTCTTACACGAATGGTGTTTTTTTATATGGGTTTGCAGAAGTCGCTGGTGAACATGAGCCCGAGTGGCACAGGCTTGAAATGATATTCATCTTAAAATCGTTAAGTGCTAAGTTATTTCCAATACTTTTGCCAATAATAAAAGCATTCACTACTGCCTTTGGCTGCAATGACGTTACCATAAAGTTCTGGAATCGGTTCTAAACATCGAGGTCTTCATCACCATCGACAATAAAAAAAAAAAAAAAATAGCGTCTGATGCAATCTCTTCCAAATCAGCTTCACCATCGAATCGATGGTCCAGCTGATTTCCAGTATAAAGGAAGTGTCACTTTTTCAGCTTTTTAATTTATTTTTGGTGTCGCTTCTTTCAGGCACTTTTTTCACTATCTTATTTATCAATAATTATAAAAGAACGTAGCCTTACGCTGTGTTTTTAAGAAATGTACTATATAATAGAGAACACTTTTTAAATTTGTCTAATGGTAGACAGAAAAAGTTAAAAAACTATATGTATCTCTTTCAAACACCTGAAATTTTTTTCTTGTAAAATATAAACCTTCATTTACTTTTAAAATACATATCGTTGGCTTAGTCGGCAAACCTGTCAAGTCCAATTTTTATGCAAATTGAGTTTTTGATGTAGTATGCTAGTATAAATCAAAATACATCATTTACAAAAAACAAAATGGCGTAATGTTGTTTTTGCTTGTTGTTATGCAGTGGTAAGAAATTCTGTCAAGTCCAAAAAAATAAAAACAAAACATCAAAAGCTACGTGCTAAGTTCAGCTGAAAACAACAAATTTTGGTTTTCTTCTATAGATTAAATTCATTTAATTCACAGATTTAAATAAAATAAGATGAACTATAGAATAAAACTGCGTTCACAGATTTAAAAAAGTTAACCAAAAAAAAAAGTTAGAGTAGAAATACAACCTCACGGTTGCGGCGACGGATTCCGCATGTCAGAGAAAAAACAAATAAAATGAGTTCCGGCGACGGATGCGGTTTTTATTGTCATTTTTATTATTTGTTTACTATTTTTTTTTATTCTTTTTTATTAAAATATATAAAAAAAAAATTTTTAAATGTAAATAAGCAATAAATTGAAAAAATTCAAAATTATTGTTGATTTTTAATGACTTTTTACATTTTCTTTCTCTTCTTTTTTCGTAGTCATTCACAAAAAATATTAACAAATAGAATTTTTTGGTAGAAAAACAATAAAACTGTGGCAACATGCTGAAAGAGAAAAAATTCAAAATTGAGAGCTTGAGAGAAAACGCACTCAAATTAAAATAGATTCTAATTTCATGCGGATTCGTTGAACGTTTTTTAGTGTCAAAACTCCATATAAAAAAAACAACCGCATCCGCAACCGTGAGGTTGTATTTCTACTCTTAGACAGTTTTTTGTCTCTCCTAAAAAATTAAAAAAAATGGACTTGACAGGTTTGCCGACAAAGCCAACGATATGTATTTCAAATATACCATAAAATGTAGGAATAATAATTAAATAAGTGGCGTAGTTAAAACGGAAAGAGTTAAAACTATATTATATCAACGTCTTCAATACCTTTAAGCCATAATTTTAATATAAGAAATAAACAATCACGAGTACTATATTTGGCTATGTCGATTCTTATATGTATACCTTTAAGCACATATACTACAGCAGATTTACTATTGAATAAAGCATAAAGTTATTCTCTTCGAAAAAGGCTTTTTTTTTCAAAAATGGTAAGTTTTGCTTAAGGTTCTTGTCCCAGTAAATAAAAAGATTGTTGTATCAGGTAGAAAACTCTCCAATTTTTCTTACCTTTAACCATTAATTTTAATCATAAGCACATCTACATGCAGGAATACAAACGAAAGTTGAAAAAAACATAAAGAAAAATCAGAGGCTGGCGCGGTGTTTTGCCCGCTGACTCGAAGGAAATGGGCCGATCTTTTTGATTTTTAATATAAAAATTTTCGCAACTATGTCTAATTGATTGGCGTATTTTAATTTTTTCCACCTCATCTAGTGCTTTGGCAAAGTTTAATTTTAACAAGAACACTTACGGACAGACGGACATCTCAAGCGACTTCGCCATGCATAAGAACTCCGAATATTTAAGTATACTTTATGGGGTCGGAAATGGATATTGTAGAAATAACAAACGCAATGACAAACTCAGATATACACTTTTCGACCTGTAGTAAAGGGTATAAATATACTCTCTCGAATACATTAAAGTGTTGGAAGTCGTACAAACAGCTGATAGTTAAATGTAAGTATAATTGGGTCATTGAGCGAAATGTAAATAAGTTTTCATTACATATTTCAGCTTTAGCAAAATAATATAGATTTTTAGAATAAGAATTAGATTTTAACCTTGCTTTCTTAGAATCAAATGACATTCACCCACGTAGTCATAGGAACCATATTATTTTGGATTTAATAATATATGATTGTGATGAATAAAGTATATAAAAAAAACAGCAAATTTGGGTAAATACGCTTAAAATTTTTACTGCATTGCGGAGAAAAAATTTCGCCCCTTAATATGAGTTGCATTTGATTTTCGATCTGCGCTGGCTAACGATATCGAGTATCGATTGTCAAATTCGTATTATGAGTTGGTAGCACTGTCGAAAATTTTATTGTGCAATGAATTTTTTTTAGTTATTCTTATGGATCTGTAAGGATATCCTTTACAATAAAAAAAATATAATCAAAATCGGTCAATATATAACGGAGATCTAAAGTAACAATAATTAAAAAATAGACACGAGTTGATAGCAGAATTCTTTTTGAAGTCAAATAAAGAAAATAGTGTTTCATAAATAATACAGAAATGGTGTAATTAATAACCCAATTTAGCTAGTTTAGCTAAGAGAAAAAAGTAGAAGTGTATGTTAGGAATTCACTGTGTATCAGTTATTATAATAATTTAGTTGTATCTGAAGCGTTTCGCTACCCCAATAGAAATAGTCGTATCACACTCACCCGTCTACTGTAGCGAGATTTTAAACTGATGACTCAACATAAAATAAATTTCAACACTCTGGCTATTAGAGTTCATTAGCCAGCTAGTTTTTCGCTATATGTTGCATATTAATAACAGAGTTATTTGAACAAAATTCCGAGGTGCTATCTATTACAGTTACCAAGTGCAACGCTTATAAAAAGAAAAAAAAACAAGTACCTAAAATGCTGAAGCAGATTGTAAAAAGCCAGAAACGTTTATTGTTCTCTTATGGTACGACAAACTTTTTCTAAATTGTATTGAAGCACTTCTTAGATTAGCTCTAATATTTCAACAATTTTTTTATTGCTTCTTCTGTCGTCTATATTTTTGAGAATTTAAAAGTTTTTTGATCAATTTAAAATTACGAATTCCCGATACCTAAAGATTTTTTTTTTAATTAAAATGTGTTTTTTCCTTTTTTTCATTCATCGTTAAGTTAATATAATTTTTTATAATATATATTTTTTATATATTATGGCGATAAATATGTACGGAAAAACGTAGAATACGCTTGACTGTACACAGAAAAGTTAAATTTATGGTAGAAAGTAAAATATTTGTTCAAAAAAAAGTTTCTTAACTTTATAATATTACTAAATTGTTGTACCCGGCGTTGCCTAGGTCTAATTTAAGGGCCTTTCTAGCCAGTGCGTAATATATTATAGTTCCGAACACGTGAGAAATATATAAAATCGGCTTGGATTTTATAGATCAGGAGATATCTATTTTTCAAATATGTTTAGAATCTGATTCTTTTATATCTGATTTGTCCTCTCCCTTATTCGTTTCTTTTTTTAAAAATAGAATATTCTATCCCTTACATAAATATCTATGCTTAAAATTTTATTGCAATCGGTGAGTACGTAAATGCCCGTTTCCCTCTTTGTGTCTCATCTAGGTCTAAGCTCTAGAAACAGGTATAGATGAGGATCTTTTTATGTTTCGAGCTTAATTAAAATCGAATTGCAAAAACTTTGTTAAAATTGATTTAGACGTATAAAAGTGTCCGCTTCTCCCCTCCTGGTCCGCTATTTAAAAAATCAAATTTCATTAAAATTGGTTCAGTTACTTAGTCGTGACTGACGCACAAACTTACAAAGAGAATTATAATCAGCGTTGCCGCTTTGGTCCAATCGGACCAAACTTGGTAGTTTTTCGATTTTAAAAAACGGTTTGGTAGTTTGGTTGGTTTGTTGCATTTTTTTAAATTTTTGGTAGGATTTCCTCCTGTAGCAATTTTTTAGTAATAGTAAATTTTTTACCTTAAAAATTCAGTACATATAATTAAAAAAAAATATAACTTTGAATTAAATAAACAATAACTTTGAATAGTGCTACCACTGCTTTCAAAAACTGTCTTAGGTGAAGTAAAAAACATCTCTGCTTTTTGCATAGAGATGATTAAAGCTATAACCATGGCTTAAGAAATCCGAACAATATTATGAAATTGAAATTAACAATATTTTTGAGTGAAGGTTTATTTTCAGAAGACGACATACCATCAACCAAGTAAAACCACTCTTAAAATTTTTGTTTTAAAACATTTTTAAATAATATAATACTTTTAGTGATCATTGTAAAGAAACAGTCAAAGGAAAATTTAGAAGCGAATGGTTAAGCGAATTTGATTGGCTTCAGAAAAGGAATGGGTGTTTATTCTAAAAAGATAAACTTCCATCTCAACAATTACGGAAAAAAAACCAAATGAGTATAACAGAGTTTATGTCCAAGAAATGCATTTTTAAATTTTTGGTAGGCTGTGAACGGTTTTGGTAGGATTTTTGAAAATTATTGGTAGGAAGTCAATTTCTCATGTGGCAACTCTGATTATAATATATACTACATTTCGTAAGACGTAAATATTTTATTTAAAGATTTGAATTATGACTATTTCAATATGCCATGAAAGAAATATTTGCAATTTGTTATAAAAAAACAGGCTTTTGAAGGATCAACTACTACAGCATATTTTTTTTTTTTTTTTTTGCAATAATCCACATGATTTGTAGTACAAGTCAGTGTGATTGTGTTATGTATTATATAAAAATAAAAATGTTAAACAAAAGAAAATTTTATTTTTCTTTATTTTACAGCTCAAGAATTTAACATTTTACTATGCTTTAATCCAAGGGGTTAAATTATATGTCTTTATAGTGTTTTTTTCATTAATTGCCATTTGAAATTTATATTTAGTCTTCACTATCCATTTGCACTCTTAGGAATAATTTTAATTTTATTTGTATTTAAACTAAAGTTACGAGTGTACGAGTGTAATTAAGTTTGAGTAATGTTTCATGAGTGTTCAATTATTATTAGAGTTAAAATGAAGAGCGTTGCCATAAAGAGTTTCTCAAGTTTATTTTCTTATTAATGACTCATAGAAAAACTGTATTCACGTTGGCTCAACATGTTCGTTTAAATTTATGTTAAATTTATATTTAAATTTATGTTGCAAATATTAAAGTAAGTACACAGACAAAGAAAATTATTTTTTTTTGTTTGTTTGTTTGTTTGTTTGATTGTTTTATTTATCACTTTTTCTGAGAAAATAAAATGAAAAACTTAAAAAAATCTGTGATGCAAAATACTACTTTGCATTTAACAATTCATTAAAGCAATTTTTAGGGTTCCGTATTTAAAAAACGAAGACGTAACCCTATCATTTTCACAGCCCTCTATCTTTAGAACCGTGGTAGGCAGACTCTTAAAATATTCACAGAAGGTGTCTTACTATAGCCGCTATGAAAGACAAATGAAATAAATTTTTACGTTAATATTTTTTATCAATGGAACTTTAACAATAAAAATGAATGTAAAAGACCTAATTGATATTGTGAGACTAAGGGCCAGTTTTTGACTTCGTATTTAAATGTCATTTAAATTTAAGTTCTATTTAAGTACAAAATTCAGTTTTTCACTGCACACTTAAATGAAACTTAAATGACCAATCTTGCGCATTTAAAGTCCATTTAAATAATACAGTTTTACCATATGGTTATGGCATTTTTTGTTGTTGTTTCGCAAAACTAAACAAAAGTAAACAAACTTTTTAGCCATTGATAGAACAATATTTTATGTTTTGCACACATTTCATAATGAAAATAGTAATCAAAAACTTAAATTAACAAATAAAATAAGTCATGAGTATCGCTGGCATTTTTTAAATATATTTCAAGTATTATTAACAAAATTTGCAATTCATTTTGTTTTTTAACAGCTGTTTTTCACAAACAATGGAGATTTATTTTGATATTTAATGGTGCCATATTTTTGTGATATTTAAATGAGAACTTAAATTAGGACTGAAAAAATGAAACTGCATTTAAATACAACTTAAATTAAAATGAAAATTAACTAAATGCGTATTTAAATACGAACTCAAAATTGGCCCTAACACTCATTTGGCTGATTGTGTTTAATTTATAAATTTAAATTCATTAAAATTTAAGATCTATTACAAAAAAAAAAAAATTAAACAAGGATGCCAGACAATTTTTTAAATCGTCAAATTTCTGATAAAAAATCGGCAGTTTTAAAAATTCTTCGATAAAAATGTCAACCGAAAAACTGTTATAAAATTAACAGAATGAACCAAAAAAGAGAAATGCTACAATATGAAGAATTATACCAACGTATTCGTTGTTATCCGGAATACCTTAGCCTTCATTAATTTTTATTTATTTGAGTTTTAAATATTATTGTTTGTTTGAGCCATATAATAAATTTTCTTAAATAAAAATATTCTTTATTATTTTTTATATTTTTTTTTCACTGTTGGGTGGCATCTTTATAAGAGAGGAAACAAAAATATTAATAAATTGAAAAAAATTTGTCATACTCAAAAAATTTTAAAAAGGACAACACTCAAATATTCTAAATCAAACTATTTTTAAAATTTCAGGTAACCATAAAAAAAAAAATAATTATGAAACTGGCCAGTTCTTAATAGCTAAAAAAAGAATATTTGAGTTTTATTAAACAAATTTAATTCAAAATTTATTTTCTAGCGTCCAATTTTCTTGTTTTCTTTGGAAATTGTAAATAATTTTTCTTTCTAAAAATATTTAGAAATTAAATAAGAAATGAACCGAAACTCCGAAAATTAGTCCATTTTCATTATTTTTATAAGATCGATGGTTCAAATCCTGATTGGGAAAAATTAAAAAAAAAATTTTTTTTTAAATAATAGATATTTCTCAAGTTCTATTTTTTACTTGAAAAGTAACAATAATTTTTTAAGTTTTGGTATTTTATTTTTAATAACAGCAAGAACCATCTCACTTTTTTTAATTCCCCATCACGCCGACATTGTGCCTATGATTATATTCTGTAGTTTAAGTTAGTGTTGGTATTTTTGGCCATGAAAAATTTTCTGATATGCATATAATTAAGCATTACAAGCTAATAAGAGCCTTATTTAACTGAACCTACCCGCATAATCGCTAGTCTTCTTCTTCGACTTCAAAAAAGAAAAAGTACTAAATGTTGCTTTTTATGTTTGTGCCCGCAGAACTCATTCATTTTAGAACCGATTTTTAATAGTTTTATTTGAAAGGTGACACTTACAGATTGGTCTCGTTTTAAAGACGGTTCAGAATCTTGAAATTTAAAGGGTGTTCCCATGCAACTTACATGTTTTTACGTGTATTATGAACCGTAAAGAACGCCATTTAAAAATTCAAAAAAAGCTCTCAATGAGAAAAAGTATTTCAAAAATAAATCTAAAAATTGAAAGGTGTCCCCATAGTTGATACAAATTGACCTATATGGGCCTATCTTTTGAACTGTTATAGACAAACGTTTGAACATTGCACAGAATGACAATTGCTATGACCGTTAAAGTAACAAGTATTGAAATTATAAAAATTATAAATTAAAGGGTGCCCCAATAGTTGAATTAATTTGATGTATACGGTCTTACTTTTGACCAGTTGTAGACAGATGATTGAAATTTACAAAGAATCTGTATTATTAAATGCACTATAATAAGAAGTATAAAATTTGTATTTGGAAATTAAAGAGTGCCCCAATAGTTAATGTAATTTTATGAATATGGCCAAACTTTTAAACCGTTATACACAGACAGCTGAAACTTACAAGGGACCTGTATTGCTAAGTCTGATATAGTAACAAGTATTCAATTCGATTTTAATAATTAAAGGGTGTTCCCAAAATTATTGTAATTTGACCTATATGGCCTTATCTTTTGAACCGTTATATGAAAAGCATTAAAATTAGTGAGAATGTCCATTGCTTTGTTTGGCATAATAAAAAGTATAAGTATTTAAAATTATAAGTTAAAGGGTGTTACAAAAGTTGATGTAATTTGATGTACCGTTATACACAAACAACTAAAATTACTATAAAACACTCAAAATAAGTATAAGAATTAGATTTGTTTGGTGTAATAAAAAGTATAGGTATTTAATATTATAAGTTAAAGGGTGTTACAATAGTTGATGTAATTTGTTGTATATGGCCAAACTGTTGAAGCGTTTCAGACAGAGAGACAGAGAGTAATTTACAAAGAACCTAATTTCTAAGTCTACTACAACAGCAAGTATAAAATTTGAATTTGATAATTAAAGAGTGCCCCTATAGTTGATGTTATTTGAGGTATATAAGCAAACTATTAAAGAGTTAAAATAAACAAGGAACAGTAGTGCTAAGTCTGCTTTGCCAAGTTTAAAGTTTGGAGATGGAATATAAGGGTGTCCCAATAGTTAATGTTATTTGAACCGTTACAGACAAACAGATGAAGTCCGTTTTGAACTCGGTTTTTTTTGCCAGAATAATTTTAGAAAATAAAACCAGTCTTAAAACATATTTCCCCAAAGTTTTCTGAATTTTTTGTTCACTTTCTTAAGCCTTCGTTTAATTGTTTAAAAAGACAATCAACACAATTAGTTTGCATTTAAGCCCAATTAAAAAAATATTGCTCACAATTAGAAGAAATTTAATATTTGAAATCAACTTTTTGTTGGGAATAGAGACGGGATATTTTTGAAGAGAAATCCAGGGAAGGAAAACTATTAACATTATTATTGTATTAAAGTCAATTTTTATTGAACAATAATTTTTACATTAAAAATATACGCATGTTATTCGCAATATAAATGATTTTCTTAAAAACTAAATGTTATATTTATGCATAATAATTCAAAATTTTGAAATAAATGAATTTGTTTTTAAATAAAAATAAACTTAATAAGCAGTATTTTTTTTAACAACTGCTTATAAATAATGGAAGAACGTGGCTGGGTTGCTTATAAATAAATTTAAATTAAAAATTTTAATATAAAACTAATTGGCACTTAAGGGAAAAAAATTATTCTTTTCAGAAATAAAGGCGTCGTAGCTTTAAAAACTTAATTGCAAGTTATAATACTTATGGAAATACATATTTTTTAATATGATATATTATTTAATACAACATTGAAAATAAACTTTGTATGTTTCTTCTAATAATATAATGATCTTATTTGATTTTATCGTACTGCTCTTAAAAATAAATCAAGAATTCTTTCTTACTTCTTAATTGTTAAGATTTTGAATGAAATATATAAAATATTCAATAAAATTAATTAATACATTTATAATTAAAAATATTAAAAAATAATTTTAAAATAAAAAAAGTTATAATTGGAATATAAAATTACTTGTTTATAATATTTACAGTCTTAATATGTTCATGTGTGTGTAGATGTTTAAAAATGGATGAGTATGTGTTTAAAGGGCTGCATACTGTTGTTTGTAAAGATTTCTGTATTGACAAATTTTTAATCACTTACGACAATTACTTAGACCAGGGATGGGCAACCTTTTTGTAAAGCGGGCCAAAATTGAAAACAACCAAACATAAGCGGGGCGGGGCCGCAGGGTGCCCACCCCTTTACATTTACAGTTTAGTTTTGTTGCCTGTCACTACTTAAGGGCGTTCCACCCCTGTAAAAACAAATTTATAAAATTATAGTTCTGATGCGATCAGGGTTGTATTTTTGATTTAGATCTATTTTGGTGTGATAGTGCACGCATTTAACAACACAGTTTTCTTGCAACCATTCTGAGTTTGAAGGAATTATACCAGATTTTTGTGCAAATGAATTCTGAGAATGTTTACGATAGCAAACCGTGGATTAATTCGTTATCTTTAGCTATTTCCTTTAAATAGGCCATTATTTTTAAAGCCGAATAAAACTGATCAAATATGTGCAGGAGCAGGTATTAACACAGTGTCCGCAACTGGAACAAACTTTGGATAAAATGTGAGAGAACGCCAGGAGAATAACGAAACAAAGTGAATACCAGTGTACGCTTTTTTTTAAAAAACTTCGTGTTTTCAGTATAAGTTACATTTTAAGATTTCCTAAGTCATATAGTAAATAGTTTTATTCCACATTTTAGAGAAAATAACAATTAAAAAAAACCTTTTTTCTTAACAGATTGAGCTTTGATAGAATTTACGATTTTAATAATACCGTTATTAAAGACAAATTATAGTCGAATTTGCTTTAGAATTTCCCCATAAAATGACTAACATATATGCATATGTATGAATATCATCCGGCACTTCCTTTAAATTAAAACATGAATAATAACAGTAATAACAGTAAATAAATGCTGCATACTTTAAGGCAATAAAAAGACAACTCTTCTAAATTTAGGTGTTGGTGCGGTACCATCAGCTAGTTTTTAAATTTTTTAAGCGGAATAACTAAAGTTGCTAACATTTTTCGCAAGTTAGAACAAAGTACTCAATTTTTTACATAAAATAAGTGCAGCTCATATTATTTCGCAGTTGGAAAAAAATTGTTGCAGGAAACATTTTGCTGTACCGTTCAGCTTTAAGGTCGTACATATAATTCCCAAGGCCACAAAAATTTTCTTTGTTGATTTTTGCTTTTTTACATTCGGGAGAATAAATTTGAAAGCTTCTGTGTTACTCTCTCGTTGCTAGTTTATGTTAGTAAAGTTAATGAATAGACCTAATATCCTGTAATTTCATAATATTCTGGCAGTCGTGCAATAAACTTATCCAGTTCTCTTCTGTTTCTGTTGTAGGGAATTTCTTAAAATGTTTTATTTCTTTAATATAATTATTAAACACAACCATTGCACTGCATTTAAACAATTTATATCTGGAATTAAACTTGATGTTTGTTATAATAAATATAACCAAGTGCAATTTAATTTAAATATTTTTTAATTTAACATTCACTTCTGAAATCCACAAGCTGTGGGTTTTTCCACAACGTAATCATGCTCCTGCTTTTTGCTAGGAGTTTAAGCATACAAATTTATAGACTACAGACTACAACTAACAAACATTCTTATTTACGTCACATCAAATAATTTTGTTTTACTCTAACAAAATTAATAAATCTAATTCGAAATTGGATGCATTTTCTCATCAGCTACTGAGTCATAAAAAAACAAATAAAAGTACGGGGTCGGGCAAAGTCGCAGTAACTATTAGAATAATTTTTCTAAGCAGCTGTATCAGATCACATTTTTCGTCGACGTATTTTACCTTTTTCTTAATTAACAGATATAAGAGAGATAGTTTCACTTACTGAAAACTATGTAAGAAGCTCAATATAAATATATACATGCATTTTTTTTTTTTTTTAAAGGAAATCGCCACACTGCCGGTTTTTATGAATTAAATAACTTTGTTCACCTGCACACACACACACATCCACTTTAAAAATAAAAAATATATGTATGTACGTATGTATGTTTAGTCATGCCCAGTCATAAAATACTTTTTTTCGTTTTTAATACTTTTAAGTAGAAATCTTCATATTGACGATTTTAATGTTAAAATTCAATTTCCATTATATTTTGACAGCTGCACTTGTTGCAACATTGTTATTGTTAACGTTGTTGTTGTTATTATTATTATTGTTACTGTTGCTATTGCTGACATTGTTGTTATTGGTATTATTTGCATTTGCATTAGTTGCATTAGACGATGAAAGATGGTGATGATGTTGCTGCTGTTGTTGTTGATGATGATGCCCTCTAACCAATTCCATGTACTGAAAGGGTACATGAAATTTTTGTCCTTTGTGTTCGACTATTAAATGTCCGCGACATGTTGAAGCACCAACTACTGTAACACTTTCACCTTTTTTCAATTGTTCGGTGGGCGGATTTGTAATCGTGTCCTCAGGGAAATTCATTTTCATAATACGATTTTGTGGAAAACATAGTTTTGTATTACCTGTGACCGTATAGTTGCGTGATGGTGGCACTGGTGGTGGTCGTTCCTGCACAAAGGAAAACAAAATGTTTAATAATAAGATATTTGCATAATAAAGGAAAAGTATTTAAATAATAACAGTGTGAATTTAATAGTAAACAGATAATAAAAACAAAATATTTAAGAATAATATTTAAAATTTATGTTTAAATTTATAATTTCTTGGGGAAATTTCATGCTTCTTTCGACCAACTCTACACAGTTAGAGAGTTATACACTCCTGTATCAATGTTACTCCCTACCCTGCCTGCACTATATTTTATATTAAATTTTTTGATAACGGTCACTATGAAATATATTAAAAATGCAACCCTGGTATCGGCTTAAAATTACACCACTGATCAACAATAATCATTGGTCATATGTAAAGTGCCGTAAGCAAAAATACATTTGTAAAATAAAGCTGGGATTTTACAACAGAGATAAACTTGAATAGTAAATTAAAAAAAAAACAGAAAAAAAATAATTTTTCAATATTTTTGCATATTATTCCTGCAAGTATGTATTATAGCATATAAAAATTCCAGCTGCACCTATTTGGAGAAATTTCATGGATGAATGTTTTTTTAGTGTCAAGACCACTTCGGAATTTTCAATCAGTGGCTCGAGTAGTTAAAGCAACATAAAACAACAACTGTGATATTTTAAGTAACAGAATTTATGGAAAATCGTTTGCAAAGTGTATTAGTGATTTTACACTTTCAAAATTCAGCCATAAATGTGCGCATAAGAAGTAGATTTGAAGCTAAGATGAGCGACCGGTTAGATGGTGAAATATTTAATCAAAAAGTTGGCATTGTGAGTTATATTCAGTTCTTTATATATCTGTTTTATATTCTTTTGTTATACAATATAAAACTCAAGTCAATTATGTACATTCTTCTCGCATTAGGCTTCAAGAACAATACATAATACAAATGCAAAGCTTTTTAATTAAACAATTAATTCAATCAATTACATATTTAATTAAAAGACCAAAAGAAATTAAAACTTTAATAAAATATCAATGTGAAAACAAATACAACCTTTAATAGAAGCAAAGACTTTTTCTGTAAGCGAACCATGAATTGACAATTTTACACCAAAAATAAAATGAAATGAAACAACTGTCAATACTACGGACTTTCCCGAGTTAGACTGGGACTTAAAAAAGAAAGGATGGGCCTTAAATTAATCTACTTAGACTGACGGATTGGAAAATGAAAGAACAATAAGTGGTCGATTGGGAAAGCCAAATTATCAAGATGCTTCTATTAAATGCTTGTACAGTTTCGCTTGCACGAAGAACACGATTAGGTTGCCAATGACCTTGAAGAAATTTCTTGCCAAAAATAATTTAAATCATTAAACGTCAGCCTTACAATAGAAACCCTTTTCAACAATTTTTTGTAATCTTTCTTTACAAAGGGTTTAAAAAAGTTAGAAAAGCATTAAAACAAAAATAAAATCAATGTTTATTTATACGCTCTTTTAAAGACTTATAAAACTTTAAAAAAAGCTTTTAAGCTATAATTTATAATCTTTTAAACAGTCTTTTTAAAGTCCACTGACATATTAACCAGTTTTTTTTTATTTTCTTCGACAATATTAAAAGTCAATTTCTAAACATTAGTTACTCCCTTGTTGTTTCAAAGAATTCCAATGCAAGACAATCGTTTAAAAAGTCATGCAATGTTTATTCAGTACAGTTTGGCACAAATGTATGTGCGCACCTAAATGTTTGCAGAATATTTTAACGTAGAATAGATATTGGATTTTTAGGAAATAAGGATATTTTATTATGGTCCAATATAAAAACAATTTACTAAATTTAGTTAAAGATGACATTTATTAATTTATCATACGGATTAAGTGTAGTAGTAAAATTATAAAATCACCGTATTATATTTTGAAGAATGAAAAATTAATTTCCGATTACTATTACTTGGATGATATTTTTAAGTGATTTTGTTAGCAGTTTTTTTTAAACTTCTTTCTTTTAAAAGCATTAAGAACAATTGAAGTTTCTTTAATATTGAGACCAAACCCGCAAGAAGTATAAATGTATGCATATGCTCGCCGCTATAGATTCACTTTCGAGCAAATGATTAGGTGGTTACCTATATTTTACTACATTTTTTTAAGATAACAAAAATAACTATGACATTAAAGCTTAATGCTTCTAAGAGTGGAAAAAGGGTACAGTTTCTCATTCCGTGTGTAATTTCTACAATATCCATTTCCGACCCCATAAAGTATGTACATATACATAATCTAAATTCTTATGCATAGCGAAGTCAATTGAACGTTGCCAGTCTGCCCGTGATTTCACAAAAAAATAAGTATATCAATCGATAAATTTTTTAAGCTTTTAAAGACGTCTTTAAGGAAATGATTAACCCATTAAGAGCAGATGTCATTTTCTACTTCTAATGTCATGTTCTACTTCTCTATCGCACCATGTATTTGTTTTTTTATCTCACTAAACTAGATTTGTTCCAATTGATATGAAAAAATTAGAGGCAAATGTGGCAAAAGATGTTCGTTATATGACTAATTTTTTACCTAACTGTATAAGGATTATAAGTCAACTTTATTGCGGTTTATGTTGGAAGACCGTACAACCAACTATTTAAAACACAGAAAAGTATGTCTGTGCAAAGCCATTTTTATGAATGCAATAAGAGCTTCCCTTTGACTAACACAGGAACGAATTGAAAATTTAGTGCGACTAAATTATTTACTTCATATGAAGTCAATAAATTATAATAATGTTTTTGGGGTCGTTGATTGCGAAACTGATGTTAGTTTTTAAAAATTTAAACGGCGGATCCAATATGGCGGAAATTTTATAAAAAAGTGATCAAATTCGCTTAAAACTTATTACACGGGATTTTTTTTTTTTGATTCGCTGATTACGAATCTGATGTTAGTTTTTTTTTAATACAAATGGCGGATCCAAAGTGGCGGGCAATTTAAAAAAAACTGATCAAATTCGCTTTAAGCTTATCACACGGGACCTTTTTGGTGTCGCTGAATACGAATCGGATGTACGAATTCGCTTAAAACTTATTACACGGGATTTTCTTGGAGCCGCTGATTAGGAATCCGATGTTATTTTTTTAATACAAATTGGCGGATGCATTATGGCGGATAATTTAAAAAAAAACATCGAATTCATTTATTATTTTTTGAGGTCGCTGGAAAATTAAAAAAAACTGATCGAATTCGCTAAAAACTTATTTCACGAGATTTTTTTGGGATCGCTAATTACAATTCTGATGTTAGTTTTTTTTAAATACAAAATGGTGGATCCAGTATGGCGAACAATTTCTTAAAAACTGATCGAATTCGCTTAAACGTATCACACGTATCCAATAAGGCGGATAATTTATCGAATTCACTTAAAACTTATTTCTCTTCATTTTCACCTCCTTTAAAGTACGGATCTCACCATAAAAAATGCAGTTACGGAACACCCATTTCTAATATATTTTCGTGTACACAAGTATTTTGTAAAAAGACTGCACTGAAAGAAAAATTTAACAAAACAAAAAAAATGTTTAACTTTCACAAAAAAATTCGTGCTATTTTTTATTTACTTTTTATTTATTTAAAAAAATATTCCCGTGTCTCTAATTAAAAAATTTGCAAAGTGCCTGTGCATATAAATAAATTATCGTAGTGTTTTTGATATTTTATTTTTCATCCTCTTTCAACTGTATAAAAGAGCCGAAAAAAAGTCGACCGTATACAGTAGAGAAAGAAAAATAGAATTACTTTTGGTTATATTTGTTTTTGCTTAAACTTTGATTTTTGTCTTTGCTCTATTGTTTGGACAAAAATCTTTAGTTTATTTAAATGTTTGTCAGAAGTTTCCTGAAGAGTTATGTAAGCGGTAACGAAATGGCCATCGAGACGTGCTTTGAACTTAAATAATCAATATCGGTAATTAATTTAATCGGGATAATTAAATAAAAAATTGCACGAATTTTTTTGTGAAAATTAAATTTAAAAAAAATATTCCCGTGTCTTTAATTAAAAAAAATGTTATTTGCTCTATTTCAAATTGGGGGACCTCCGATTGACTTTTTTACATTTATTAGTATTTTTTTAACTTATGAGGAAAAGTCGTGGAATTGCTTGGAACTTTTTTTTTTATAAATTCAGCTTAAGTAAATTTTTAATACAAGGTGTTTGCCTGGAAGGTGTACTAATTTTTTTGCCGCCATTTTGGTTAACATTAGTATTGATAGTTTATATTTGGTAGTCGTCAAGTAGACACGTGACAAATTTATTTTGGAAAAATATTCGATAAACCAAAGTGTTTCAATCGTTAAAACATTTTATCAAAATCAATCATTGATTACTGTGATGGTGGGAAAGTTACGCGAAATTTTTGGAAGAAACAACGTGCCAACAAAACGCACTGTTTATCGTGAATCCATTTAGGATTCAGTTGACACAAGAGTTTCTTCCACAAGACCATTTACGCCGCCGTACATATGCCAATAAGATGTTACAACTCGCCCATACGGCGTAACGATACCTGTGAATAAGAAGCGATATCGATACATGATTGAAAACTTTTTAACCTCACAACTGCATGCTTAAGGCTTGACTAACATGTGGTAACAACGAGACGGTGTCACATCGAATACAGACATAATTACAATGCAATTGCTGCGAGTACTATATCTTCCCGATAGACACCCTGTATGTTTCATAATAAAAAAAATATATAACATCTATACTGCATATAATTGTTATTTTGATTATAACTTGAAAATAAATTAGATAACTGTTGCTTTAAAATATATTTAAAAAGCTTTAAACTGTAAATTTACAAAAAATTGTCAGGTTTAAGTGTGTGTAAGAGATAAAAATACTTTGCAGCCACGGACAGACTAATGTTATGCGTTAAAAAAATAAATTTTTGTAGGTTAATTTAAAAAACATTTTAGGTGCATTAGTTTTTATATTTAACAAAATAAAAACTTCTATTTTTGTCGTCGTAATTTGAATATTTGTCCCAATGTATGACAAATCTATTAGGGGACACCCTAATAGGCTTAACAACAACTTATTACGTACTATCTCTACTCAATTATTTCACTTACCAAATCTAATCCGAAGAGGCTGCATGTTTGTTGAATTATTTTTGTGTCACATTTTTCATTTGGATCGGGTGGTGGTGTTCCAGCAATCGGTTGTGGTCGTGGTCTCGTAACCGTGTTTAAATTTGTGGTTTTCGCCGACAGACGCGGCAGGGAAGTTGTTAACGATGCGGCCGCACCTGCTGCAGCTGCAACAACTACATTTGAAGCTGAAATTGCATGCAAACAACAGCAATAAAAAAAGTTATTAATGAAAAATATTGAAATTAAAGAAAATTGTAGTTTAATTTCTTCTTAGCTTTATCAATACATATGTTTCTATCTGCTATTATAGCGAAGAAAATAATGTTTGAATGAATGAATGAATGTGGAAATGAATTTGAGTGGAAAATAATAAAGTATCTTTGGCATATGTGTGTTTAATAACAAAATGTAGGAAAATTGTTGATTCATTCTGTGTCTGCGTAAGTGTAAAAGGAGTTTATGTTTTTTTTATATTAAATATAATGTGAAAATACTAAAGAGACAAGTAAGACTAAGTAAGAAAAAATTTAAAAAAAATATAAAAAAATAACTTTTAAGTTTGCCTTTTTATATCGAGCTTATTTAACACATCAATTATTTTTTTTAATTGTAATTAATTATCCACATTGAATAAGTGGATTGCTTATTAAAACTGTTTTAATAAACACGTGGCTTGAAAATGATGTTATCACAATGAAAGCGCTCGCCAAACGTTCGAAGGACACAACCAGAGACGACGGTTATTACCGAAAATTATAACAACAGTTTAATATATACTGGCGGAATTAACCCAATTGATAAAATTTTCCTTGTTTTATTTTGATTTTAAGTAATTTATCTTTAAAAAGGGGGCAATTGTCTTATAATAATAAAAAATCAAGAAGGTTTCTGAAGAACTGATCAATTTAGTATTAATTAATTTTCTTTTATTTCTTTTATTTATTTTTTTATTTACTTACATCCAACTCCAATGGAATTAGTATTGACATGTGGTTTCTGAAGCTTTGACGATGACATCATTAAAGCTCCACTGCCATTTGAACGCGTTCTTTGCTTAATGCCCACCATTTTCTTGCGCCACTGCCAGCCACGCCAAGTGGCTTGTATAAGAGTTGCACTCTTGTTGCGTATTTCAGTTCGTAAATGTTCCAAATGCTGTCGTATACCTTCACTTAAAAACACATGACGTTTGCCGGGAGCCCATGCCAACGTAACAGAACCTTCGACAACAGGAGGATTTTCCATAGCATACTGAAGTATAATATTGCAACATTCTTCCATCTTATCGTCATTGCGACGCAACAAGTGAAAGGGTGCTAACATGCGATAACGGGCATTAAACTGTTTAAAACGCATGCGATGCGGAAACCCAGAAGCCATCAAATTTACAGTTTCCAGAACTTGTAATGAACGTATTTGCTTAACTACACTTATGCGTTCAAAGCAACCAGCGCTTTCGGAAGAATTACTGCGTATGCAGCGCACAAAATGAGGACGAGCATGTACCAATGTGCGCAAAAGATTATCCAGACGTGTATGAAAGTCTTGTGTTAAAGTTGAAACCGGTTCATCACCATTCAAAAGATCTGTATGAGAGGTAGGGGCAATACGAAAACTTAAACCTCTGGGCACACTTTGTAGAGCATATAAAGCTTTTAACTCGGAGCCAAATAAATGAGTGGCAAAACCAAAATTACAGGTGTGTTTATAAAACACTGCCACTAAATCATCAGGTACAACATCGCGATTAGTGTCCAAAAAATCAGTAGCATCGTATTCTACACGACCGGCAAAATGGCGTATCATAAACATGCGAGGATCATGAGGTTCGGTGGTATGTTTTATTTCCAAACGTGGCGAACTACGATGTTGAACTTTAATTTTGGCCACATAACTTTCGGCGGTGCCACGTGCAGCACATTCAGCATCCAACATGCTGAGCAAACCTGTGCGCAGTGAAGATATTAAATCGATGCAGGGCACATTATCCACATAATCCACTTCAGTGTCACAAACAATGCCTTCATCACGACATGATTCCACAGAGCTTTTAAATATGTGAGTATTATAGAAATGTTGCATGGTTTCGGCACATAAATTAATGCATAAGTGTTCCAGCTGGGCGTGAGGAGAAGGTTCTTCAAAACCAAACATATCTAAAATTCCTATAAAGCCGTCGGTGGCATGACGTACGGCATTATTTAATGCAGCCATGGATTTGGAACCTGAATTTCCTCCAATAGTGGAAGCATGCTGTGAAGCTACATCTCCCTGATTATGAACCGATTCGTTGGAGTCTGAACTCAAAGTGCCTAAAGTTGATCCTAAACGTTTTAGACTATTGGCTCTTCTGACAATTGTGGCCACTGTGCGACAGTAAAGCGCCTTAGCCAAGCAGTCACGTGTCATATTTGACATATTGGCATCGCATACTGATTTTATTAATTGACCACGAGCATTGTGTGTACGTGTGGTTAGACCACGAAATAATGCAGCTGGTGGTACGCCCAGCAAACTTGCAACAGCATTTAACTCACTTTCTCCTTTAACATCAACTTCCAGACTCTGTTAATTATAGTAAAGGCAACAACCATTAAGGTTAATTAATACTTAAAATTTGAACAAATTGCAGGGTTATTCATATATAGATTTTTTTAGATATTATATAAATAAATAAAGTTTTAAAAAGATTGTAGATATATTGTTATAGTTAGGGGGGAAAAATTAAGACTTCACTTACCTGACCATCAATAAACTGCACATTTCCCAACAATAAAACGGCAGCCAAAACACGAACCACATCCAAAAATGGTATGCCTAAAATACCCAAACATGTTTTCCAGCCTTGAAAGCGAGCCGCATCTTCTTGATCGTTTTGTGAAATGTCACCATTTTGCAAGTAACGCAAATTTATCGGTGAATAGCCTTCTAAATTCAATTTAACTCTCTCCTCTCGACTTAAACCAGCCAACATTTGATAGAATATATGATAGTTTTTCTCCTTTGGCAATGGTCTTATAACTCTGGTCTGATCTAAGAAATAACAATGTATTTTAGTGCGATATAAAGCACCATCTGTCACCTGGACTTCAATAAATTGACCAATACGACTCGACTCAGAATTTGTTGATGTCTTGACCGAACCTAATGAACGTAATACTGTAAAAGCGGCTGCTAAATGTTTAAAAGCATCTGTTTCAGGACCACCACCGGCTACGGCGAATAGCTGTCGCAATAAAAGCATGGAACAGTGGGTTTTTCCAGCTCCGGAAGTACCAGAAAGTATTATGGCCTGGGGATAGCCAGTTTCGGCTTGCTGGCGTACCGCCTCTTGAACTATTTTACGCAGCTGCGGTGCCAAAGGAAATGAACGGGTAGATGATAATGTCAAGGGATTTCCAACATTAAGATACGGGTTAATAGAAAGTAAAATCGGACCAACATTTGACTGTAAAATAAAAGGTTACAAGTTTAAAATAGCACAGAAATTTTATGTAAATATATAAAATTAAAAATTTTTTAATTTTTTTCGAATAGAATATTTGATGTAAAATTTGATTTGCAATGCAAAAAATTCGTTATTCCAAACAAAAAATTAATTTCTAAAACCTTAGTCTTTCTAAACTGATTTTTTTAAAATTATTTTTTAATTAAACAACTAAATTCGCCAAGAGCGAGTTGGATCCTTCTTAACATATGACACAGCTTTCTGCAGAAAAATGTTCTAGCTACGATAATGGACTGATATACGAAGAGTCTCGTGCAAAACCTAAGGACAATAAATGTTCTTCAATAGGAACATTCTGCCGTTTTGAAGTTTATTTTTAGTATTTGCCTTTTATAGAAATTAGAAGAGACCATAGACCTGAAAATACGATAGGCACACCATTTTTATACATTTTGTTCTAGCGGGCATATTCAGGCATGTTCTGAATTCCACACAAAATTTTCGCTTTAAATTTTCGCCTTGAAAAACACGAAAGTGACAATTTCGTGTGGAATTCAGAACATAACTGCATATTATTTATTCTCTGTCTGCATTTAACGGTTGCAAAGTTAAGGCCATATTATTAAAAAATAAGGCGTCTATGTGACTACCCTTTATATTTTAACTTGAATTTATTTTTTGTTGTTATAGCGGCCAAAGTAATATAACTTCTGTGAATTTTAATTTCTAGGTATTACGATTCCCGTTAAACTTTTACCTTTTCGATACGAAACTCTAAAAATACACTTTAGTAATTTTTTAGAGAATATTTTTTGATAATTCTTCTACTGCTGATTTTTTAATTTTTATTATCAGCTATAATATCCATCTATTGCAAAATTTTGCTAACTAAATTATAATAGCCCAATTCACAATCTAGTGCAAATGGTCTTGCATCATAGCATTTGAAAATTTGTGTAGTATATTTTTAGTCTACACCAACAAAACATACAGTAATAAGTAAAATATGCTACACAATTTTGCAAATGCTATGATGCAAGACCATTTGCACAAGATTGTGAATTGGGCTAATATCTTTTTTAGTCGTCATTAACCCTTTCGGGACTACTGGGATAATACGTCCCAGCAATTTTCAAACTGTCTTTTTTCTTTATTTTCAACGCAATCGCCAGGGAGGTAGAACTCCCAAACGTCCAAAATCGGATAGCATTAATATTGGAGACCACTTGCCAGTAGAGTAAGAGCAGCGTTGTCGCTGTGTCCGCTGTTCTTCACTTGGCATTAAAAAGCGAAAAAAGATGATATGCTCAGGTTGTAACAACGCCTTATGTTACAAGTGTTTTGGGCCATTCCACAAATAAATACCTAATTGCATTCCTTAAATGTTAAAAATAAATGTAAACTTTTATCTAAATCTAAAAATATTTATATTTCAGTTATTTTTTGATTTCGAATCGCTCTTCGAGAACACTGATTAGGATTTTATGCCCCATGAAAATACTTGTTGGGATTATATGTCCCAGGATAAAAGGACGAATTTAAAATATTTAAGTATGGAGAACATAATACTTTTATCATACCTTTTAGAATATGAAAAAAATTTTACCATACATAAATTGGTTTGCAAAGTAAAACTCCGTCCCGAAAGGGTTAAAGACCACATTTTGAGCGAACTTCTTTAAGGCTTTTTTTTATAACTGAAAATCTTCTGTTAAATTTTATTTCTTCGTAAGCTATAAGAAAAGAGGGAATATGTTTAAAAAAGGCACTCCGAGTATTTTTAACAATATGAATAAAACAATATAAATAAAAAATGTATATGTATTTTTTTTTTTTTTTTAAAGAGAAGTAGCACTTCAGGCATTAATACCTACTTAGTTCGTAACCGTGCTACATTCTTTGGGACAGGGATAGAAGAGTGAGAGGAAAGGCGTTGAAAGGAGATAGGTATAGCCATTTTATTAATTATTTTACTTCGCCGGCGAATATGCCATGAAGAAGAAGTACCGACGAAGGAGGCTGCATGACTGTCGCAAGGGTTGAACCCAGTGCAGCCAGATTTGTAGTCAACGTGCTTAACACTTAGACTACAGCAGAATTCAGACTTTACTTTCTATGTTCAAAATTTATGGGTCGATTACGTATACCTTCCAAACTTCAGTTACATTAGCAGTTGCCGAAATTATATTACAGATGGCAATTGCCAACCAAAATCTTACGAAATATTAATGATATTGTCAACCGTATATTATTGGTTGCCTTGAAGATTTTTCAAGTACAAACGACAGAGAATTAAAAAACAAGAAAAAAAATTAAGTTCTATACAGAATTTTATATAAAAGTGTAATCAGCTCTTAATGGGTTAAGCATTTTTTTTTTAAGTTATGGTATTTCCTTAAGATCTCTTCAAAAGCTTTTAAATGATACCCATATTGAAATATTAAAAAAATATACTAAGTTCAGAGGCTCGGAATATAGGGGCGAGCGAAAATTTTTTCACTTGATTTTTTTTTCTTATTTTTTAATCCTCTTTCGCCCCATATTTATTTATTTTTTTTTTTGATGGGAGTTACTTTATTGTTCCAAACGACATGGTGTGATGTTTTGCCTGCTGCCTTGAAGGACATGCGCCGATCATGCTGATTTCCAATAGCACCTCTTTCGGCACTATAATTCTGGACAATCACTTTTAAACTGCCCAAAACTTTTAAAATTATAAAATTTATTAAAGATTATATAATTTAAACACAAAGTCAATAACAGGCCCCTAATCTTTAAAATTTTACTTACCAACTCTAGAAACTGGCATTATTATAGTTATAGTTAGTTATTTCTAACAAGTGACAAAATACTTTAGATTTAGAGAATCACCTGTTTTACATTGAATATTAAAATAATTATTATTGAAGTTGCGTAGTTTAAAAAATAAAAAGAAAAATAGAAATGTAAGAAAATAAATCTCTTAAAGTTTTAAAAATAGAATATAACACAATTTTTAAATTGTAATAAGAGTCATTAGTTGACTATTGCACACTGATAAGTTCTAATATAAGTCACTTGCCAGCCCTGAACTACGTACTTATAAACAATTCACCACAACTTTTAATAGAACATGTTTTTAATAAATACACCAACACATTGAATTCAATCATATGTATACAGTACTTCAGTATGGTTGCAGTCTTTGCTCAATTCTATTTTTAGCCGTGGTAAATATAGTAATTTTGACGACAGTGATAAATGTGCTGTTATAGGCTGGTGGTTAACATATGAGAAATGAGTTAATTGTGTGAAGTATGTGAGTTCGATACCCGGGTATCGTTGTAAAAAGTTAAAAAATAAAAAGTAAGATGAATTTCTTGTTATTTATTTCATCATAATTTCTCGCTGTGATGTTCATTAAGGGTAATTTACGCCTGAAAACGTTTCATATGATGAAAATATGCAAAATATATGCGCTGAGCGAGAAAAAAGTTTCTTTTACTTCTATCGTTTATACCTTTATAAATGCAACGTTTTTATTTCATTACAATATAATTTTAACAGAAAAAAATTCAGTGGTTGTTTTAACGCAAGAATTTGCTGACAAAACAAAATCAACCAACCCCCTACCTTTCATTTATGTTCAAGGCACTCAGAGAAATGATAAATAATATTAAGGCGTATTTTAAATTTCTATTAAAGAAAGAACCGAGTTCAGCTAAAAAAAAAGTGCTAAATTGGTTAAACTGATTTTCTTTATAACTTGTGTCACTTTAAGCAATTTTGTTGTGGTTTTTGCTATGTCCTCTTTTTTTTTTGCTATTATGGGTGTCAAAAAGTTTCACCAAGATATTGTAATTTCTATGAAAAATATTAATATTTCATTATAAACCGAAATCATCCATATTGATGCTTTCCCCGCAGTAATACATTTCAGTTTGTAGTTTTTAAATAAAAAATATTTTATGAGAATATCGCGAATTATTTATATTTGGAGGAATCAAGGACGTTTAAAGTAAATTATAAACCGATATTTATAAAAAAGACTTCATTTATAAAGCTAAAATGATATTTTACGGAAAATCCCCATTGACCTCAAAAATACATGTTTCATTAAAAATATGAAAAAAAAAAAATCGAGGTATTAAAAAATTAAAATTTCACAAAACAAAAAAATATCTATCAGCAAAACTAACAAATCGCGGAGTTAATAAAAACATTAACCGATTTTTCTATAACGTAAATATTGCGGAATGTATAACTCTTTCTTGTATTTTAATGGAGCCAGAAAATTAGTGACAACAAAGACTTTTGTACTAACCTAAAATAAATTTAAAAAAAAATTATTTTGCCACACTTTAAACAAGAAAAAATAATTAAAAATAACATTTCGCTTTTCCTGTTTTAATACAAGCATAACCAAGAAATAAAATCAAATTTAAGACAAAAAATTAGATGGGAAAACAAACACCTAAAATAACCACAATAATGAAAAAAAAAACAAATAACATCTACTTTAATTTCAACAAAGTGTTTGTTGTATTTGTGGTTGAACCAGAGTCTAATGAACAATTTTTATAAGTGAACGTTTAAACATTCAAAAATTTTGCACAATTGTTAAAGATTTTAAACAGAACAAGAAATCGAAAACCACATGAATCATACAAATAATTTAAGAGAATTTGTTGACTGGTTGAAAAAATTCGTACTGGTATCGTATGTGAAGGAAAATTTGTTTGAATAAAATGGGAATAATATTTGTTGCGTTTGTCAATTGTTTCACTGTGTAGCAGCATCATTGTTGCCATTTGGTAACTTTTGAAGGCCCAAATTTTCGTAACTTTTGGTACAGACACGAAATAAAGTAATATCACTGAAAGAGTACTTGTTTTATTATTTGAGGTAATAATCTCTCTTAACATATCAGCCTTTCTTAACATATCAATCCGATTTTAATAACAAAGGTTTCCTGCAAATGCCATCAAAATCCCATATAAAAAATTAGTTTGAAATCATAAATCAAGAAAACAAAATTGCGCATTCAGCCGTTCAAAAAATTGTTCTACTGCGCATATACGTCACAATAGAATAAAAATGAGTGTTTGTTGTAAAAAGTGTAGGAGATTTTTGGCGCAAAACTGGAAATAATTGTATAACTTCTAAGCGGGTTCATCGATTTGAGCAAAATTTTAAATGGGAAGAAAAAAGATATACTCGAGTAAAAATTTTGTGTTTCGGCTTGAAGCCCGAAAAGAAGAAGAGCTATTTCGTGCTACTAAATTTTAAATTTTGACTTGTATGAAACTTTTTAATCATAATTCAGTAGTTATTTTGTTAGTTATTCTAATTTAATCTTTTTATAAAGGAAATAAAGATATAATAAGGCATGTCACAGAACTAAATTCCGTTCGCAAGTGGTTATAATGCCGTAAATTGGTTCTTTAGAAAACGTAAAACGAAAAATTTTTCGGAATGAAACCACTTTTAAATTTCAAAGTGGAATTAAGATTCCTTCAGTATTGGCTACTAATGGTTTTAAAATTAACTTTTATTATGTGTCCTTATTTGGATTGACTTTGTTGTTTTCTTAGGTGTGCGCAATATTGCAACATTTAAATAAAAACGTGGAGCTCAAGCATTTTTTTAAATAAGCAAAATCGATCGGAATCTGAAGAAGGTAAAACAAAATCGATACGAAATTAAAACCATTCAGATTGGAATTTGTGAAATGCCTGAGTAATTATTAATGACCTTAATGTCAAATAACTGAAAGTAAAATAAATTTGTTTCAAAATAAAATTAAAAGCAAAATGTTTAAAATATAAGTAAGTTTTTTATTTTCTTTAATTTTCTTTTTTGTTCACGCTGTAGTCTTTAAGCTCCGCAATAAGTTTCCATATTTTAAAATACATTTTTAATCTAAAAAATAGCTTTTCTACTTTTTCATTTAATATGATGAGCCTGTTTAGTTAAATCTTTTACAAAATCTTATTTAATGAGAAGATCATCTTTATTATTATTATTATTTTTTTTTATTTGATTCAGTTCTTAAATGTGTTCCATAGTTTCAGCTGTCGGCTTTACTAGTCCGCCCTCAGATACGTGATCAACCCACGAATACGTTGGACCTTCCTCGTTTTGTGACACTGCAATACCTGGGATATTATTTTTAAGTTTGTGGCAAATACAGCCTGCTAGGTTTTCGAGACCATCATACTCTAATTCGGTTAACTCTTTTTTTATTATTTTTAAATATTTTTCACCGTTTTACCTTAATTCTGTTGCACTTTCCATACACAAATGAAGTTTGTTTACAAAAAATATTCTATTCCTACGTCACACATAAGAAAGAGAACGCAATACCACAAACTAACGGACCTGCGCAATACGCAATCTTGTTTTCTTTATTCATGGTTTGAAATAAACAAAAAATAACATTAAAACTCTGTTCAATTCGTTAGAAATTACGAAATGTTTCTTGCTTCATGTTTAGAAACAGCAAAATGTTTCTGGCAATTATTCTTTCCAACAGTAAAATAATATGAACTGCAAAAGCGTAACTTTTTTTGTCTTTCCCTGGTAACACTGAGCAGCATATCAAGTAGTAAATTTTTTGGTCATTTATATCTCACAGGTGATAATCTATGTCTCTCGCGATTGTTATTGTAAAAGTTATTCTGAAAAAAGGCACAAAATAAAATTTATATTATGGAGTTTTATTAAGAAATAAGGTTAGAAATCGGTACATATTTATTGCCGTGCTCTTTTATCTTTTTAAATTATCCTGTTTTAACTTATTTTTTATTTAAGCAAATCATACTGGTGATTCAAGTTTATGTGCAAGCGAGATTCATCCAATTTACATGATTGTACTACCCAGTCAACAACTATGGACCTGTTCGTAAATGCATTACTGCACTGCATATGATGCGCAGTACGTTCGTAAATGCAAAAAGTGGCAGCACTGAAAACGCCATCTGCTCGTAACTGCATCACTGAAGTATATTAGGCGCAAATAAAATAAAAACTATTCATAAAAATGGCTAATGAAATTAACGTCTTTTTCTGTTTAATAATTTTTATAGAATTAAATTTAGTTTTTTATTCTTTAATCTTCTTTTTTTGTAGTATTTTACAGAAATTTTTATCATATAGTTTACGAATCGAGTTTATTAGTAATTTTTCTACTTTCTCAGTATTTCTTCGTTCGTTAATGCAAATACTAAAATGAGCAAAACAAAGCATACGCAACAGCTGATTAGAGGGAGTTTACATTAAGGGCATTGTATCAGCTACAAAAGTCATGATGCAGAAGTTATTAGGCAAGAGGTGTAGAGAAGTTTACGGGGTAGCAAAAGTACCACGAAATGAATATTCATGACTCTTTTTAGTTTTTCCTCTCATTTTTCTCTCATTGCTGTTACTCTCTTTCGTTTTTTGCAGATCTATGCTTAAGCGGTGTTACCAAATGGCTGTTTTTTTTTCTTATATTGTTCAAAAATTGAAGGATCGCCGCGAATAACGTTGCAAATGACAAAATAATAATTTTTCAGGAGAGCAAAAAAACGTATTTAAATGGTATGATTATCTCCACAGACTGACTCGTTGTAATTGCGTTTTGACGGTGATAAAATGCATAATTTTAATGTTTTGTTGTTGGAACAAATGTAAGAGAGTAAAATTAACGGTAATCTCCAAAAAAGCAGGTTTTGCTAAATTTGTCTTTTACAACGTTATTCGCGGCTTTGCTTCAATTGTTAAAAAATTAATACATTAGTTAATGGCAACACTTGAAAAATTTTGTTGATAAAACATCAAAGACTCTCTCACTTTCTACAAAAGAGTCATAATGTAAACGTGTGGTGGCTTACAGAGATTTTCCAAAAGAGAAAACAATAAAAAAGTCAGCTACAATGCCCTTAATGTAAACTGGCTCTTAGCAGTGGCAGTGCAGAATAAACATATAATGCAGCGTAGTTCAGAGTTGGCAACCAAAGTCAAGTTATCTGGTTAAATAAACAAACCGACTAAAACAAAGGGAAGTAAGATCTGACAAAAACTATTTGTAAAAGTTTATATAAAAACCCGAGGTAGTCAATTACATATCGCCCACAAAAACTTTACCTTTTGCAGACATCAACTCTAGGAACTAAAAAAATTTTTTTAGCAGCATCAAGAGGCAATGCCGTTTTTTTTAACTATTTACAGGTTATTTAACCGTAAGTGTCAGTGGTTCTTACCATGAACGATAATAATATGCGAAAAAAGAACAAATTGATTTTGATGATTGTCGATTAGCCGTAGTTCAAGGTGAAGAAAAGAAGACCTACTAGCACTGTTTAAGACAACATAGCCTGAATCATCGCCTTTATACGGCGCACTTTTAAAGCCGGAGTCGTATATCATTGGACCTTTTGTATAAGCGCCTATGAGTGATAAAAAAAGAATAAGTATCGACGATCATTTGAAATTTTTTTATAATAGAACTTCAAAAAGTTTTGATTTTGAAAATTTTGTATAATTAAAATTGTGTTCTTTGCAAATTGATAAGAAACAAATTACATCCACGGTTTATTTCTGCTGCTAAAAATTGCTATTATACTGAATTGTCCATCCCTGTAATAGTTCCTTCTTATAAAAAAGTGTTACAAAACGATAATCAACTTTCAAACAAATAGGCGCAGTTTAGTTTTATAAAGTAAACAGATATTTAAGCCTAATTAAACGAACAACCCTCGCAAGTGGCTGTTTTATGAAACCAAATACACTTTAAAAACAAACAAAACTAAAACTACAAACAGCAGGAAAACGGCGCCAAAACCTGTTTTCAAACAAAAATCAAGAAACGAAGTTTAAAAAATAACAAAAGGAAAACAAAAATGTAGAGTCAAAGAGACAGATATTAAAAAACGTAAACAGTGAATAGTGAAATTAAAAAACAACAGCAGCAACAACAACGACAACAACTTTAAATGCAACAAATAAAAATACGACTTCAATTTTAATGGATTCTTTTTCGGTTTTTCTTTGAAATAATAATAATAAACAACAGAATTTAAAGTTGTCTTTCTAGGTCTGGTAATGGTTAGTTTGGACTGGTCTGTCTGTACGAGCATTATGTCTGTTTTCATGACTGTTGGCTTGTGGCTGCCTACAAACATTTTTGAACAAAATTATTTTAAAGTCTTTTATAACTTTTTTCAAGTCGAATGGAGCTTAAACGTGTGTTGGTTGTGTTAGTTTTGTGGCTTTGAATGACTTTATGTTTGTTGGTTAAGTGTTTTTTTATTTTTTTTTATTTTGTTGCCGTTCGTAAATCTTTCGCCTGCGGGTTGATGCTTTTTTGTAGTAGTTTTTAGAAGAAAAAAAAATTAGATATTTAAAAAATAATAACTGTGCGTGTGGCACATACAAAATGCTCTAAAGTGCAACACTAAAGCTAAACAAGTTTGATTTGAGTTTTTGTTTTGCACTGATTTGTAGACAAAAAGCTCGACTTTTTTTAACAGCCTGAGTTTAAAGTGACGATGTGTCGATTGGTTTGTATGATCTGACATTTTCTACATTTGGCTGGGACTGTGATATGATTTTTGTTTTACTTTAAGGAAAGCATATCTGAATTGGCCAACATATTATGCATCGTGAGAAGAGTATGCTAATTTTGTATTTGGTTACAAATGACTTATTATTTAAAACTATTTTTTTTTCTTGGTTTTTGTTTAATAATCATATTTAATAATTTAAAACTTATTTATGACATGCTTTCAAATTATACTTTTAGCCATTTGCAATTAAATTTTCTTTAAGAAACACCACTTTTAACTTAAAGTAACTTTTATCTTAAAGTAACAGAGTTGCAATTCCTTTCAGTTGTAGGCATATGTTGTTGCTTTAGAGTAACAGTTAAAATTTATGATACTAGCTTCCCAAAATAAAACCAATAAAATTCATATAGAAAAAATGTTGTGGCGGCTTAACCAGTTTTAAAAGAATATTTATTTTAGTTACAGATTTTGGAGAAATATGACGTTTAAATTAACGTCACTGATTTGCTAGTGGCATGCCGTATATCATAGACTAACTTTGATATTGGGATCATCGGACGATGAGGGCATAAGAAAAATTAAGCAGTTCAAATATAAATTTTTTGATGTAGATTTTTTGTAAAATTTGTTTTTTTTAATATTATTTTTTCTTCAAAACTATTTATTGCATTTTTTCAATTATTGTTCTAATAATCTATATGTTTTCAAATGTCAACTCTAGCGAACAAACTTCTCTGATTGTCAACTAAGAAAAAGAAACAATATTTATTTATTATATTATGCTAATATCTTATAACATTTTCCAATAAAAGTTCAAATTATTAGTTGGTTGTTGACACCTGCATTCACCCGAGAGTTTTCTGCAGCACGATTCACCCATTTCCAAAAATTTGCCCGGACAAAAAAAAAGCTGCCATATGAATACAAAAGTAAACAAGCCATTTTAATTTTACAACGTGTTTTCTTAATGTGAAATTTTATATATTTTTTATTGTTTTGGTATTTTGGTTATTAAAACATGGATAAAAAAAAGAAAATAGCTTCTATTACTGGCTGTTGAAATACAAAAAGCTAGAATTTAAAGCAAAAAATGTGAAATAAAAAATTGGGGGCTGACGCTTATTTTCGGAGTTACGGACCTCCAAAGTTTGTCTGTATAGTATGGTATATATCGAGTATTTCATTGCGGAATGAGGAAAGGCATTTTTTCTAATAAACATAACTTGATCAAATAAATTAAGATTTAAACCGTAATTAAAAAAATATATATTAAATGTAAGTTTTCTGGGGGCAGGTGCAAGGATTTTCTCCTCTATAGTATAACAAAAGCCAGCTTCGCTAACTAAAGATTTTCTGCTAAATATTTTTTCGTATACTATTGCCGCTAAACTTAATTATTTGGTATAAGTATTTATGTTTACATGAAAAAAAAATATTTTGTCCTAACCTGAAATTTTTTAATTTTTTTTTTTCGATTAAGTATTACATATTAAAAATTCCTTTTCAATGGTACCCATATTGTCTCATTCCGCTATAAAATATTATGTGACGTGGCAATTCAATTTAGCTTTGTTTTTTAAATTTTTAGTGGCAACTCAGTTCAATTTTGTCCAGATAAAAATTAAAGTTAAACTAAATCGAGCTTCTCTCACTCTCAGAGAATAAAAAAATAGTTCGTGCAAAATGGGTGAATCCAGAAAAAGCCAAAATCATTTCTTTTAAGTATAAGAACTTAAAAAAAAGCCTTAAAATTTTTGTATTGCCTTCTAAAATAACTCTCATGTTGTTTTTGGCTTTCTAATAATAATAAATATTTTAAAAATTTCCAAAATAATTTTACCAAGGCGCATTAGCTTTCGACGTTGTTGTCAAAATTCAAAAATAATTATAAAAATAAATAATTTTCAAATAATTTGAAAAGTAAAACTCACCAAAAGTAAATCACCAAACGATTTAAAGATACAGTAGCTCCAAGCGCAACTCGTACACCTATGAAAACAAATTTCTTTATGTTATATGTCTAAAACTAAATAAGCTAATAAAAAAAATTTACTTAATTTTAGTACAAAACTATGTACTTAATTAAATATCAGAAACGAAATTTTGAATATAAATTTATTTATTAAAATACAGATAAATATTTTAAAAAGTGCCAACTTTCGACGCCAAAGCCAAACTCGTACAGTCTTATTTAATTTTGCAACATTTTTTTAATTTGCATCTAACTTCGGGATATTTCGTAAAAATAATTACAAAAATTAGGGAGCTTTCCCATTATTACCTTTTTTATTGTCATTTATTTGATTTTTTGTTTGAAAGAGTTACAAAAGAGAACAAAATGGGTAGACAGAGAGGACAAACTTCTGTCGCAGTAAGAAAATTAATAATTCAACATCATAATAATAATAAATATCTGAGATAGTTGATAGAAGCCTATCAACAGTGCAATATATTATAAAAAGGTGAAAAATGGAAGAGAGGATTGCGAACATGAAGAAAAGTGCAAATAACAAAATTTTCTCTGCTGGAGAGGAGCAATATATTTTACGTCAAATAAAAAGGAACCCATTTTTAAGTGCTCCGAAACTAATAGAAGTTGTGTAGAAAGACTTAGGAAAAACATGTTGCCTACAGACCATAAGAAACATATTAAAAAGGGCTAATTTCAATAGTAGAAGGACAAGAGTTAAACTTTTGCTTAATAAGAGAAATCAAAGAGAAGGTTACGATTTGCCAAGGAACATGAAACAAAGGATTTTTCATTTTGGAAGCAAGTATTATTCACAGATGAAAGTAAATTCAACTTGTTTGGTTCAGATGGAAGACCTTTTGTATGGATAAAATCCAATGAGGAGTTGCTTGTCTAAAACATGAAACCAATAGTTAAGCACGGTGGTGGGTCAGTAATGGTTTGGGGATAATTTTCTGCATCTGGGCCCGGTGTTTTACAATTTATCGATAGTACCATGGATCAGCATATGTTTCTGAACATTTTAAAAGAAAGTTTGCCAGTTTGTAAGCAGAAATTTTGTCTTGGTGAAAACTTTTATTTTTACCAAGACAACGAACCTAAGCATAAGGCTTATAATGTGCGATCATGGCTACTTTATAATTGTCCACATGTTATGGATACACTAGCCCAGAGTCCAGACATAAACCCAGTCGAAAATTTGTGGAGCTATCTCGATCGTAAAATTCGTAGTCAAACAATAAGTTCTAAGGATGGCTTGAAAAGAGTTCTTCAGGACGAATGGGGCAAAATTGAACCGAGTTTTTGCGAAAACCTTGTGCGCAGTATGCCAAGTAGATTAAAAATGGTGATAAAAAATAAAGGCATGCACACCAAATAATAATATTTAAAACCAACAAAATAATATTTGATTGAAGTGTGGTGTACGAGTTTGGCTTTGTCACAGAAATTACTATTATTTTATGTTTTTATTAAAAAAAAAATTTTATTGAATAATAATTTAAAGTTTTCATGTTTTGTTAAATTTGTTATAAAATGAACTAATAAAATAAATACAGTTTTATTTGTTAAGAGCTTCTTACTTAATGTTAAAAGATAGTTTAAAAATTAGTCTAAAGTGTACGAGTTTCGCTTGGAGCTACTGTAAATTATATTCGGCTTCCTCTTGTTTTGTCAGCTATTTTTGACATCAGCGTAATGCCCTGCAACAACAAAATGGCATTAGGTTTTTGTTTTGTAGCTGTGCGGCCACCTATTTATTAAATTCGCCTTAAATTTTACGAATAGAATTAATTTTTATTTATTTGGTGATTTTTTTAAACTCTTATTTAAACGCTTTAAAGTTAAAAAAACAAAATTCTGGGAAGGACTAAAATTGTTTTTGGGATGGCTTGCACCTATCCAGACAACAACATATTTATGCCAATGATTAAATTGAAGCATGTAGAATTCCCGGTTAAATAAATTAAGTAATTTAATTCCATAAAGATCCAAAATGTAATTTAGTTTTTAAAAAGTGTAGTTCAGTGAGCGGTAACTGGTAACGGGATGCCATTGAAAAGTGCTGCCATATCGATGTCTGTTCAGCTCGCTTGAATTTAATTAATATAGATTGGACATTTTCCTGATTTAAATTAAAATAAATTTAATTTTTATTATAACATTCTATGGGCCAAGTAATTTCAATAATAAAATTTGTTATTTTTGAAACAGACTTTTAATACGTATAAAATCTAAGAAAAAAATCAGAAACCAAAAACAGGAAATATACCTTTAGCGGGCCATTAATTTTACTTCTAATCTACATAATTTGTTGCTCTCTAAAGCCAAGTGTGCAAACTAAAAACAAGGCATTGAAAAAACGCCAACAACAAAACTGATAATCTTAAGACAAAAAAAAAATAAATAATAAAATAAACCAACTACCAATTACCTTTTTGGTCATACATAAATAATAAATTGTTTTTTTTTTTCTGTAATTGAGTGAAAGATAATGTGTGTGTGTTTAAGTATCACGAAGTAGATTTCAGATTATGATCTGACAATAATTGTTAGTGATTAGAGCCAAATATAAACATTAAACGTAGCAAGAACAAAATTCTCTAATTGCAATAGTGACTGCTGATGAACAGATTTAACCAATTATGGCCAATATTATTGGCTGCTAGTTACTTCAAAAATATATACATAAATCTGTGTGTGTGTGTGTGTGTACATAAATGGTTTTGTGTGGGTACTTACAAAATAGCAATTCTCATTAAATCGCGCCTGCAGAGTACGCATTACAGCATCTTCTGTCAGTGGTCCAGATAAATGTATTAGATCTTCCAATTCGTACGGTTGTTTGTGTTGTGAATTACCATTGGACGAGTTGTTCAATTGATTTGCATATTGATTCGAACGATTGACATTGTGTATGCTGCCAACAATATTGGAATTGGTAAAACCCATGGGCAGAGTACTGATACCATGACATGGATTCATGTGTTTTTGTATGGGTATGAAAGGTAATTGGGTGGGCTGTTGTTGATATTGATGTTGCTGGTGTTGTTGGTGCTGTTGTGATTGTTGGTGATAAGATGATTGCTGGTGGTGATGATGATGATGGTGTAGTTGCTGCTGCTGCTGTTGTTGTAAGTGTGATGCATGATGAGTTGATGAACGCATGGGCAGAGTATTAGAATTGTGGTTCATGGATGTTGGTGGTGGAACAGCAGGCATGACAATTGAATCCATAAAATTATGGGCACCCGAAGAAGCTGTTGGAAATGGTTAACAAGTATACGTAAGATTGGTTTATAAACAATTTAATATTATAACGACTTTTCGAAATAGCAATAACAAAAAAAACAAGAAACTTTACAAAAGAATTTAATTTATTTTTTTAATATCAAATCACAATCAACTTCCAAATACAGATTCAAATTGAAAGCAAATTACTTTTTGCTTTAATCGTTACAAATCTATGAGGATTGGTCTAACGCCAGAGTGCGCTCTACAACCAAAGTGACGCTAGTATACAACTATTTCGATTCGCTTTTACTTTGATATGTGCAGTCGGTGCAATGGCGTGCATTTCAGAGTTGTATTTATCATCGCTTAAGGCGAGCATTCTAAAATAATATTTTTTTTGTTTTCTTTTTTTTAAAGAGAAGTAGCACTTTAGGCAATAATACCTATTTAGTTATTTTTGTAATCGAGCTACATTCCTTAGGAAAGGGATAGATGAAAGATAAGACAGGTGATGAAAGGGGAAAAGTTTTGCCATTTTAGTAGTTATTTTTATCAGTTATTTGCTCTGAAGAAGTATCGACAAAGGGGTCATGCCGCATGGTAATTCTGAATATGTATTTATACCATTAAACAGAAAAAAAATATTTAATATCAAAATGATCTGAAGCTTGAAAAATATTTTATTTTGTTAACCAAAAAAAGGTCGAATAAAAGGAGTAATTTTAAATCTATTGTAATTTAACGGAAAGAACGCCGGACAATCAGAGCAAAATGGTGTATAAAGGCATAACACTGATATATAATAAAATGAAGGATATTTAAATAAATAAAGAAAATATTTAATATCAAAATTGACCTTAAGCTTAATAAATATCTAATATTTTATTTCAATATTACTGATTTTAAGCTCCAATGACAATATAGTTATTTGGAAGCACGTAAAAACTTTAAAAATTTATCATAAATCGTGGACAAGTTTATTGGTATGAATAAAAATTATCCCCGAGAGCGTGATAATGTGACCACAAAATGTTGCTGTTTTTACTGCAAGTAAGTGTGGCTACCGTTTGCTTCATCGGAAAAACGATTAAAACCACAATTTACCATAAGCATTCTAAAATAATCTTTTTTTATTTTTTTTAAAGAGAAGTAGCACTTTAGGCAATAATACCTATTTAATTTTTTTTGTAATATTGCTACATTCCTTAAGAAAGGGATAGATGAGAGATAAAACAGGTTGTGAAAGGAGAAAGGTATACCCATTTTATTAGTTATTTTACTTCTCCGCCGAAATGCTATGAAGAATTGCCGACGAAGGAGGCATGGCCGTATGTTAATTCTTAATATGTATTTATACCATTAAACAAAAAAAAAACAAAAACAATTTTTTTATCACCGCAGGCGTTGAACCCTGGCCAACCAATTTTATAGTAAACATGCTCACTACTATAACTAAAGCACCTTCCTTAAGGTTAAGTATAACGTTTTTAAAACTAAAAATTTTATCATTAATTGTATCTGGAAACCTAAAAAGAAAGTGAAACTGGTCTTACAAAGTCTTTTTTTCTTTGCGTCTGCTGATAATCCATTATTTTTTTAATTCAGTCACTGATTTCAAGTTCCAATGACAAATAGTTGATTTGGCAGCACGTAAAAACTTTAAAAATTTATCACAAAAATTATCCCCGAGAGCATGATTTAGTGGTAATGTAACCACAAAATTTTTACGTTTTTCCTGTTTTTTTTTTTTGAAAATTACTATTCTGCAAGGCGAATTAGTTTTAACTGGCAGCATACTATTTTTTGCTTAATTTTCTTATATGTAGAGCAGCTACCAAAAGTGTAAAATTTTATATTACAAAAGTTCTTTTTTTATATCCTTAACCACAAAAATTGGTACTAAGTTTGTCATTCCGTGTGTAATTTCTAGAATATCCTCCTTAGGCATAGCGAAGTCGATTGGGACAGACGGACATCAGTCTGTCCGCCCGTGTTAGTGTTGCCCAGGCAAACTTGATTTCACAAAAAAAAAAAAATATGTCAATCGATCAGATATAGTGTCAAAAGAGGTGCTATTGGAAATCAACATGATCGGTCCATGTCCTTCGAAGCATCGGGCAAAACACCACGCCTATCTCTAATTTTTACATGTCATTTGGAACAATAAAATAACTTCAATAAAAAAAAAAAAAAATAGATATATGGGGGATAGAGAATTAAAAAATAAGAAAAAAAAACATAAATTGATAAAATTGGCACACGCCCATATTTTTCGAGTTACGGAGCTCTGAAATTTAAAATTTTTTTTAAATATCAATATGGGCATCATTTTAAAGATTTTGAAGAGATCTTTAAGGAAATACTAAATTTTTTTAAAAATGCTTAACCCATTAAGATCCAATTATTTTTTTTTAAGTAAAATTATATATATGCAGTACCAAAATTTGTTTGTTATTTAATTGTCTGGCACCCCAATATTTGCTTTTTTGATTGGAGTTACTTTACTAAACTAGATTTACGTAGATGATGAAGGGTATATAAGATTCGGCAGAGCCGAATATAGCATTCTTACATATTTTATCTTTGGTTTTCAAATATATTTAATTTCTCTCTTAGATCTGATATTTCAGGTTCCATTATGGTTTATGGAACTATGTTTTACTTTTCTATTTTCATATTTCTTTATTAGTATATAAATTAGCTGTCGTATAATATATTTAATTTATTTCTCCCTCTTTGTGGAATACTTAACTGCAGAAAATAGAATAATTAATTATAAGTAGCTGCTTAAAAAATAAGAATTTTAAGTAAAAGTTGGGGAAATTCCAGAAATTGGAAAGAATTTTGAAGTTTTTGTTTCTTATCTTACTTAAAAAAAAGATGATAATACAATAATAAAAAAAGCAATTGGATGAATCATGTCCCCACTTTTTTAATTTTGCCTGCAGACACAACAGCAATTAAAACAAATATTTTTGTTAATATTTATATTAGTAACAGTTAATGATTGTTAACGAAGTTTAAAATATTTAATACTAAAATATGAATGAAAATTATTTACCTTTTTCATTAATTTGATGGGGCAAAGGATGTGGAATGGAAGTATTTCTTGATGAAACCATACCAGATGTTGAATTATGTGGCAAAGTATGACTAAACAAATGATGTGAATTCTACAAAAATTAAAACAGCAACAATAAGAAAAAAAAAAATAAATTAAAAAAAATGAATTAGTAATTACTTAAAATTCTATAATGAATTGATTAAAAATTTAATTAAAATGATAATTTTAAACATAAGGGTATTCACTTTATGCCATGTAATTAGTTTTTATGTATGTGAGTTTTATTTTAAATTCTTACAAAAATATTTACAGAAATAAGATTTTAATAAGATTTTGCTACAACAATAATATTTTACAAGTTAGTACATACATAATTTTTTAATTGAAACCCTCAAAATATTAATTACGAAGGTCAACTTTTTGGATGCCAAATTCATAAAAATTAATAAAAACGATTAATAATAATTTCAATGGATCAAGGTGATTTTTATTGCAACTCTATTTTAAATAATGAGACTACAGATCCTGAAAGTCAATTTATTTGTGAATCTGTGAATACCCCTATTAGCCATCACACATGCGTACTTACTTTATTATTATTGTTATTTAAAATAGATGTGGCAGTAATGCTATTAATTACGTTGGATGAAGTATGATTATTATTATGATGTTGCTGTTGTTGTTGTTGTTGTGATGCTGGATGATGTGATTGCTGTTGTTGCTGTTGCTGAAGATGATGGTGATGATGATGTTGGGCGGTATTAGTGGTGGTTAAATTAACATTATTACTACAATTTATATTATTATTATTATTATTGTTATTGGTGGTGGTAGTGATATTATTATTATTGTTGTTGTTACTATTAATATTATTTAATGTGGGAAATATTGAAGCATGTTGTATTTGAGTTTGTTGTTGCTGTTGATGGAATTGCTGTGGCTGTTGTTGTTGTACTAAAGTATTGCCATTTGTGGCAAAGTTGTGAAATTGATTATTACTATTATTGTTATTGCTGTTATTGCTGTTGTTGTTGTTATTGGTGGTGGTGTTATGACTTAAATTATTATTGCTATTACTATTGTGAATTATATTTAAATTTGGACTTGATGCATTCAGTTCAAGACCCGTTGTTAAGGGGCCCAATTGCTGTTGTTGTTGCTGCTGCTGTTGCTGTGATATATTTGTGGCATTGTTATTTGTTACTGTTGTTGCAGTTGTACTCTGACCTTGACCTACATGTAGACGATTTCGCAATGTTACTAATTCGGTACTGAGAGATTTGAGTCGTTGTTGAAGGTGTACAGCCTCATTGGAAGATGAGGCGTCTGCAAAAGATTTTCGAGAATATTATTTATAACTTTTAACAAGCGCTTAGTTTTACAAAAATCCGATTTTTAATAACTAATATTATTTGAAAATATTTAAAAAGTCTTATTACTTTCACTTGACTATAAAAGGCATATTTATATAATTTTTATTTGTAAAATATGTATAATATGTGTTAAATGATTCCTCAAACTCTTTATTTTTTAACAAAAAAAAAAAAAAAAAGTAATATTCTCTTTATATATATAACCTAGAAAATTTGCGGCACAATGGATTTTTGTGGGAACAACTTATCTGTATTATTGTTTTGCTATAGCTTACGTAGTTCGTCAGTAAGCTTTAGTACACAAAATATTGAAAATATTAAAAATATGTTTTGTCATATTTCAGAGGCAGATAAACTCTGTCTTGAGGAAACTTACCACCTTATTCTTCTGATACTGCACCATGCACTAAAACTATCAGTGACGAAAAAGGAAAAAAAATAAATTTTGGGGGACATATTACATTTAAGGAGTTTATAAAGAGAATTAAGTCTTGCAACGATTTCATAGTACTTTTCTGCTTCTCTAATAACTGTAACCTATATATCCAAAAGCCGACCATTATTTTTTTTCCGCTTCATTAATCTTTATTCTAAGGTTTTGTATCGACGGGTTTGTACACAGGAATCACAAAGTTTTTTATTAGTTTTTCTTTCTGAAACAAAAACTCTTGAAGTGTATTTATTTTGTTATTAGTTATTTATTATTTAGTTTTTTCTTTCAAGTTCAGGGTGTCCGCCAGGAAGGTATACTGGTTTGTTTTACTGCTATTTTGGTAAATATTAGTCTTGACAGTTCATATTTTGCAGTAGTGAAGTAAACACGTGACAAATTTATTATGGAAAAATATTCGATAAACCAACATTTTATCAAAATTAATAATCGATTGCTGTGACGATGAGAAAGTTTCGTGAAATTTTTTGGAGAATCGCACTACTTATCGTGTAGTGAATAATTTCAAAGAAAGAGGATCGATCTGTAGGTGATATGCTCAACCATGGACCACAACGTACTGCAAGATAGGCTGAAAACATATCTGCTGCTCAAGAAACTGTTCAAAACAATCCATCAACCTCGATTTGACGAAGTGCTCAGGAGCTTGGTTTTCAAATAACAACTTTGACCACAATTTTACACAAGGATTTATATTTGTTTTAATTTAAAATTCAGTTAACACAAGAGCATCTTTCACAAGCTCACCCATGACAACACCGATTTTCATAATGAGTAACGAGGCACATTTTCATTTGAATGGATGTGTGAATAATTAGAATAGTCGATTCTGGCCAATAAAACCCCTCAAATTATTCATCAGTCGCCTTTGCATCCATTAAAAGTGACAGTCTTGTGTGCAATTTGGTCAGGAAAAATCATTGAACCTTACTCATTTGAAAATAAAAACGCTATAACGTTGCTTTTTAATGCCACAACTGCCTGCTTTGGCCTCGATTAACATGACATACAGCCAGGATTATAATGGAATCAAACAAAGTAGTACAACTTCCGGGAGGACTCCCTGTACAACAGTTACTTGTAAAAGCACATTTCTTCCCAGTTAGCATTTGGAAGATTGTTTTTACAAAAATCACCAAAGTGAGTCTTTTAAGACTACCCAAGATGACTTAAAACTGATTCGTCAGTTATGCGTTTAAAAAGAGACTCGAATATAACTCGGACAAACGCATAGAAAGCAACTTTCTAAAAAAACAAAAAGTACAAAAAGCAAATGCTTGAAATTCGACTGTTTTTAGAATTATTTTGGAGACATATTTAACCCAGCCTAACGATGAAAAAATGATTCAAATACATATTTTATTTTTATTTTTTAATTTTCGTAAAAATACATATGTCACTTTGTAAAAAAAATAGAGACACAAATGTAAAATAAATTTTTCAAATTTTTTAAATTCATTTTTTTAAATTTGAATTTAAAGAAAATTTGAAATTACATGCTAACGTTTGTATGCCTTGACGAGCAATTGATTTGTTCGCACATGAACAAAACGTCAGCAGAATAGAGTACAAACATTTGTTCATGTTTGTTTGCGTGGAGAAAACTGCTTCGTTTTCTCGCTGTTTGAAGCCGACATGACATCGACAACGATGGTCTACAATAGCCATTTTAATGTGCGGACATGAAATTGTTTAATGTTTGAACAAATCAATGGCTCGTCAATACGGCGTGTTATAAAAAATAAGCAAACCGTTGTTTGCAATTTTTCATTTTGAGAAAATATATTAGAAATGTTCGTATAATATGGTTCGAAAAAGACTCGCATACGACTAGTAATATGATTAAAAGTTGACTCGAAAAAGTATCGTATTTGATTACAAGTACGATTGAAAATAGTATCGAAAATGAGTCGAAAACGAGAGTCATAAGGGACTCGTTCAGAAGAGTCGCGGCTAGGGTACCATTTTCTACCGACAAAACAATCATTTTCGACTCTAAAACGAGCGCATAATCGATTATTTTAATCGTGTCGAGGAGTCAAAAAAGTCTCGAATATGATCAATAATGCTAACTGGGTTATAAGAAATAAGTGTTTATAAAAAAATTGTTTAAAAACCTTTTTTTTTTGTATTTTATATACAACAATATTTTTTATAAGAAAACGACTGATAAAGGAACTATTCACTAACATTATATAAGAAGCAACTTTTTTTCGGCGGTAATAAAAAACAGCACTTTAAACTTTTTTAAATTTATTTTTGTATTCTATATAAACCATATACCTAAATAGGTACATATGTAATAATAAAAAAATTCGTCCTATAACTTATAAATAAGCCTACGCATTGTTAGAAAAAAACTTTCTTATATACATATGCTTTTTTGTAAGAAAAAAGATTCCTAATGGTGCCAAAGGATTGTTTTTTGAAATTTATTTTAGAATACAGATGACATTATCTAAAACTAAAATTTGTTTGGTTTTTATTTCAGTTTGAATTTTAGCAATATTGAAAGATCTTGGGAATTTTTTTTCTTGTGAAATTTTTAATTATTAAATTTTTTTGATAAAGACCTTGAAGTTAATCCTCATATTATGGCCTAATTTTTTTTTAGCGATTCTTAAATTTTTTGTAAAGTTTTGGTATTATGTAAATTTTTTTCCAATTTATTTAAGAAATTTTTGGGGCTAAGGTGATATTTAGCGAAATTTTTAGAAGAACAATAGAATAAGAATAAAAAATACAACATCAGAAAAGTGAAAAATTCATGTGTCCCACTTCTATCAAATACAAGTGTTTTCTAGTATGCGATCATTTTAAGTCAATTGCTTAAAATTTTATAAAATTTAACAAAAAAAATATGTTTTTAGTTTTAAGTTAGTCTAAGGCAAAACATATTTTAATTAACTGCTAAATGTTAATTAAATCATAAACTTTTTGTTATATGTTCTTCTTCAAAGATTTTTAACTTAACTTCTTCACAGAAAAGCATCAACTAGAACTTGTATTTTGCAACAGCAAACATGGAAAAGATGTAAAAAGTGAGAAAAAGCAGAAAACTCTCAAAACACACAAAAAAAAAAAAGAAAGAAATAAAGGAAATGAATGACTGGTTTAAGAACGTAAAAGTCAAAATAAAAACATGAACTGAAAACCAAAAACCAAAAGATGTAAAATACTTGCAAAAGCAGGTGTAAATTCTTTTGATGTGTTCGAAAGCAAAAATGGTGTAAACAATTGAAGATCCATAAAGTTATCAAAGATCCAATTCGCCTGCACCACAAGGAATGATAAAAAAATTGGACATAAAATATGGAGACTTACTTCATGGAATTGAGAGTTTAATGTTTTAGAGCGTTTTAAAATTCATACAAGACATGAATTCTTTAGTTTTTTATAGTAAAACTAGGTTATTACACCCGGTTTAATTTTCGGTTCTTTTAAGGCACTGTATATTATAATATAGCCTTTTTCGCTATGGGGCTCTACTATGAATACGTGAGAAACATATCATATCTTATTCAGCTTGGATCTTATAGATTAGGAGATATCTATTTTTCAAACAAATTCTATTCAAACCGATTAGCCATTACTTTGTTAAAATAAATTAAGACGCATAAAAATGTCCCTTTCCCATATATTGGCCATCAAATAACAATCCTTTTAAGTGATCTTAACAAACACGGGAATAATAGAATTCAAGCGTAAAAATATTTCCTGAGAAATAAGCAATTCAAAAAAAGTTTAAGACGATGGAGCTGTTAGTAGAGACAAGACGTCGCGATGTATTGATATATAACATTTTTAGGATCGCGATGGAGATCACTCTCAACTGCTTTTTCACTTTTTTTTTTTACAAAAAACTTAATAAATAAAAAACATTTTTTTTAAATTCGAGCGAAATTTTTAAACATAAAAATTAAAAAAAAAAAATCTAAAAAGACACCGATTAAGATGTATATCGTGGTATTTGATCTTCAAGATTTATCTTTTAATTACTTATGGGAATAAGAAGATCATGTCTCTTTATGCAGTATGAGCATTATTTTAGCATATTTTTGGTTCATCTATCTTTATTCTTTATTTCTTCAACGGGTTTTTTTTTTCTAAAAGAGACAGTAAGGACTTTCGGCTAATAGTTAGTATATCCGAAGTACACGATAAGTACTTCTTCATCGCATTATCACCGGAGAAGAAAAATACCCAATAAAATGGCACGGTTAAAAAAAAAATTTAATAAAACTTAATAGGTATTAATGCCTGAAGTGCTTCTTCCCTTTAAAAAAAATTGCTATTAACTGAAAATTTTAAGCAGAGCTTTTTTAGTTTCATGCCTTAGATGAAAGCGACGAGCATGGATGAAAGCCAATAAATTCAAAATTTCTTTTACTCTTGTCTGAAGAGAAGCACATATTCAGTTCCTTCTTTTACAAGAATATTAGTGGTTTTCACCACATTTTAAAGTGATATTTGCCATAAATAGAGCATAAAAAAGCAAATAATCTTTATTTACTAAAGAGATCTTGTGTTTTATTAAAATTTCAATTTGAGTGAAACAAGTTTTAAAATGTTGGACTCTTTATATAATAAAGACGGTCTTAGTTGTTTTTTAGAAAGGAGCTTTCGATCAATAGTAAGTGCTATATTGTTTATTTACGATCATTTGTTTTTTCATAGAGCTTGTTTTATTGGTACAAAACAAGGATTTCACAGAACACAATTGTAAATTTAAGATCTTAAGAATATCTTTAGAGTACCAGCTAAGCCCCTTTATGTAAAAAAAAGTAAGAGTTCTATATTCGGTTATGCCGAATCCTATATACCCTTCACCATCTATGTAAATCTAGTTTAGTGAAGTAAGTCCAATTAAAAAGGCAAATACTGGGGTGCCAGAAAATTAAATAACAAACAAACTTTGGTACTTCATATATATTGTTACATTTTTCCCTTTTTGAACCATCCACAGAAATCTGCACTACCCCTTTTATCCAAGCCAGTCATCCCCTTTAATCCAATAGCCACAACACACGTCTGCCATACTCGTACACTGTTGTTATGCTGTTACACTTCCCTGCGCTAACCGCTACCGTTCTTACTTTTTATTATAAAGGGCTTCTTGAATTTATCTGTTACTCTTATATTAAATTGGACGTCTTCGCTAAATTATCTGCCATGGCTTTACACAATAATTGCCTTTTGCCTCTCGGGAGGTTTGTACTACTGCTTCTTAATTTTTAATTGCTTATAACAATTATTATTTTCCGTTGTACGCATGTCCGAGGGCGAGATCGGACCCACGATCTTTTGTTTTACAGCACGCACCTCTACCAACGCAACCATCGATGTTGCTCAGCTTTTGTTAGCTAATTGTGGTATTATTCTATACACACCATTAGTTGAAGTAACTTCTTTCACCACTCTCATACTGTAAACAGCAATAGGTGTTGCCAGATCTAACTTTCGTAACAATATAAATTTTTACATAAAATTGACTTCGGCTCTTAATTGGTTAAGCATTTTTAAAAGTTTTATAATTTCCATAAAAATCTCTTCAAAAGCTTTAAAATGATACCCACAATGATATTTTAAAAAAATTTTAATTTTCAGAGCCAACTTCTTTACTTGATGTTTTTTTTTCTTATTTTTTAATTCTCTATTGGCCCCATATATTTATCTTTTTGAATGGAGTTACTTTATTGTTCCAAATGACATGAAAATATTAGAGGTAGGCCTGGTGTTTTGCCTGCTGCCACGAAGGACATGGAGCGATCATGCTGATTTCCAATAGCACCTCTTTCGAGACTATATCTGATCGATAGACATATTTATTTTTTTGCCTGGGCAAACTTCAACAAACAGGGACGGACTTTCTTTGCATTAGAAGTCAGAATAATATATACTTTATGGGGTCGGGTATGGATATTGTAGAAATAACACACGGAATGACAAACTTTTTCCCCTTTTTATGGTGAAGGGTATAAAAACATAAGATCTTAGTCATCCATTTTTAGCGATAAAAGCAGAAAAAATTTTTAATTCAGACACTGAACAGCCAGCAAAAATTTTCAAAATTTAAACAACACAAATTTAGTTAAAGTGTTCTAATTTAACCCAAAAGAAAATATTCATTTATAAGACTTCAACAACCCAAAAAAAAAAATAAATAAATAAAGCAGCAAAATTTTATATTAAAACTATAATTAGGAATTCTTTCTTCTTCTTTATTTTTGTATTTACAATGACTAGTTGTAAGAAAAAAGGCCAACAAAAAAAATATATAAAAAAAAGAAAAACGATAATAATAAAGAAATAAAATATTTCGGTTATAACTGCGAAAAAGAGAGAAAGAAACCAGTTTGTGTCAGACTTTGTAATACAAACAAGACTCCGTCAATTGACTTCAAAAACAACACACAAACAAAAGAATTCGTAAGTAAGAACAGCATCCAAAAACAACAATTTAACTTTTAACTTGTTATTGCTTAAAATTATGCCGTTGGTTTTGTTGCTGTTGTTAATGTTGTTGTTTTTGGTTTTTAGATTTCCAAAAGATACACTTAACTCCAGCTTCAACACAAGAAACTTAAAAAAAATTTTTGTTCAAATGTTTAAACTAACATTCCCGAAACTATTTGCTAAATAAAAGGTCTTAGCTTTAATTCAGTGTTGGTTATTGTTTTTGTTTTTGGAACTAATACTCCGACCAGCATTCACAAGAACATTAAATTTACAAATAAGTCTAGTTGATAGTTGGTAGTCGTAAAGAGGTAGACACACTACAGCAATTTTGAAATTTTTAATAATTTTTGTAATTAATTTAATTCAAACTATTCTCCGTTCTACACCTACTGGCGTTTTTAAAAGGAAACATATGCAGCATTTAAAATCTGTTAGTTTTTATGTGTCAAAACTTTTTTCTTTCTATTTTTTACTGAGCGGAGGTAGAGAGGATTTAATCTTTTAGATATCTGTCATTGGATATCCATTAAAGAAATGAGCATAAAACTCAAGCACTATAGTCACACAACCAAGAAAACCAGTCCAGAAGTAGGAAGATCGAAAGGAAGGTTTGAGGGTGGCTTCTCGCCACCACAAAGTTTCACTAGATAATGTTAGGTATTCGTACGGACTTACTTATTATCACCTAAATACGAGTAGATATTCCACTTGTCACAGGACAAGACACGTTTATACGAGGTCTGATCAAGAAATAGCCGTTATTTTCAAATTTCGTAAGTTATGTATGTTCGATTTTCGCATTTTCTTTGCTGTTATGTTGGTACACATGTCTGTTATATACGAGGACTGCTATATATTTCTGGCCTGGCAACACTGAGTGCTGCCAAGTGCAATCTGACATTTCCATTGGAAAGTTTGTTATTTTTAAGTATAATCGTACTCAAAACGTTTTGACGTACGACCATTATTTGTGTTGTTTACAGCGACTTCAAAAAATTAATATAGAAAAAAATGGAATTAACTCGTGAACATTTTCGTGCCATAATTTTTCACAACTTTCGACGTGGATTATCACGACAAGAGTGCATTGATGAACTTAAATCTTTATATGGCGATGAAGCACCATCCTATAGCACTGTGAAAAATTGGTATAATGAATTTAATCGTGGCCGAAGCTCGCTCAATGACGAATTCCGTGAAGGTCGTCCAAAAATGGCTGTTGTGCCAGAGAACATTGATGCCGTGCGTGAACTCATAATGCAAGATCGAAATGCGACATACCGAGAGATAGAGACATCCTTGGACATTTCTTCCACCAGCATACATTCGATACTGCATGAACACCTGGCGGTCAAAAAGGTTTCTTCTCGTTGGATCCCGCACAATTTGAAAGTCGCTCAAAAAAAGGCTCCTATCGATTAGTGCAAAGAAATGTTGCAAAAATACGATTGCGGTGCTTCAAAAGACGTTTATAAGATCGTCACAGGTGACGAATCATGGATCTATGCGTATGAGCCCGAAACGAAACAACAATCGACCGTGTGGGTCTTCAAAGACAAGCAAAATCCAACGAAAGTTGTTCGTGGAAGAAGCACTTCGAAGCAAATGGTGGCCTGTTTCTTCCGCAAAACTGGTAATGTGGCGACTGTTCCGCTTGAGCAACGTAGGACGGTCACTTCTGAGTGGTACACTACAATTTTTTTGCCTGAAGTCATCGAAAATTTTCGAAAAACCAACAAGAGAAGACGAATCATTGTTCACCATGACAATGAGAGCTCTCACACATCAACTCAAACCAGAGCGTTTTTGACCGGCCAAAACATCGAATTAATGGGTCATCCGCCGTACAGCCCTGACTTGGCACCTAATGACTTCTTCTTGTTTCCGCACATCAAGAAAAAAATGCGTGGTCAACGATTTTCGTCGCCAGAAGAAGCTGTTGAAGTGTTCAAAAGCCATGTTTTAGAGGTGTCTCAATCGGAGTGGAAAAAGTGCTTCGACAACTGGTTTGAGTGCATGCAAAAGTGTATAAATCATGCTGGAGAAGACTTTGAAAAACAATAAAACCATTTTTGATTATAAATATTTGCATTTTCACTATTAGGCCAGAAATATATAGAGCAGCCCTCGTATGTTAGCAATATTAGCCATTTTGGATTGTCAGCTTGTTTTTGACAAATAAAAATGTTGTCGTGTTTTGGTGTGCTCTTCGATTTTTTACTATTCGAAAAAATGGGTCCAAGAAACTGTGTTAAGTTTTGTGTAAAAAATGAAATTTAATGCGCAAGGATATTTGAAATGTTGACTATGGCATTTGGCGAATCTTTTATGAGCAGAACATAAGTTCAAGTGTAATATAACCGGCTCAAGAAAGGCCGAGAAGATGCTAATGACGATGCTCGTCCTGGTTGCCGAGCACGTTAAATACTGGTGAAAACATTGAAGCAGTGAAGAAAATGATTTTGAATAATCGTCGAATCGCTATCAGAGAGGTTGCTGATGATGTTGGCATATCGTTCGGCTCATGCCAAGCAATTTTTACGGATGTTTTAGGCATGAAACGTGCTGCAACGAAGATTGTTCCAAAATTGCTAAATTTTGAGCAAAAACAACGTTGCATGGACATCGCTTAGGAGCTGTTGTACATAGTCAACGACGATCCAGATTTCCACAGAAAGGTCATAACATAATCATGGGTGTATGGCTATGACATTGAAACCAAAGCCCAATCATTTCAATGGAAGCGTCCAGAAGAGCCAAGACCGAAAAAGCACGTCAAGTTCGGTTAAATGTGAAGGTGTTGCTCTCTATTTTCTTCATATGCAATAGAATGGTTCATCATGAGTTCTTACCACAAGGTCATACGGTCAATGAGGAATATTACCTTGAAGTTATGCGCCGTTTGAGCAAAGCAATTCGTCAGAAACGCACAGAATTGTGGAAAAAACAATCATGTATTTTGCTCCATGATAACGCACCAGCTCACACATCGATGTACGAGAGTTTTTGGCCAAAAACAGAACCAACCACCGTATTCACCGAACTTGGCCCCCACTGACTTTTTCCCTTCCCAAAACTGAAGACACCGACGAAAAGAAAGCTTTTTGCTACGATTGAGGAGATAAAAGATAAATCGAAACAGAAGCTGTTGGCGATACTAAAAAGCGCGTTTCAGAAGTGTTTCGAGGATTGGAAAAAACGCTGGCATAAGTGTATTATATCTGAGGGTGATTACTTTGAAGGTGACAAGATAGTTATTGATGAATAAATTAATACTTTTCGAAAAAATTTAAAATAACGGTTATTTTTATATCAGACCTCGTATAGCCCAGCCAAATTTTAGAAAAGATAATCGAGTGTGGAATTAAGCATTTTTCGCAGAAGAAATTCCCAACTAGACAACCAACCTAATGATTTCAATAAGACATGAGACTTTTATAATTAATTACTTAGAATTGTTTACATTATTTATTATAGGAAATAATAATGATCGTTAGTACGGTATGATACGGTAAAGTATTCTCTTTAAACTTAAGGAACTACTTCTTATTTTTTTGCGAGCTAATGTAATGTGTTTTGTAAGCGAATAACAAAATAAGAGTTCACAAAAGTAAATCATTAGAGCTGTGGCGTTTGCGAACGAACGGGTTAAATTGAACGAATCAATTAAGTGTACGGGTTAAATTGAACGGATGAATTAATTGAACGAAATGAGCCGATTCCTTTCGTTCAAATTGACCGATTGAACGAATTGAACGAATGAATCAGTCTTTTATAATTGACCGAAAAAGACCGGTCACTGAAACGAACGACCGGGCACATGTCTATAAGTCATTATATGGCAAGTACTTTTTAAGGTTATGTTTAATTTTTTGGTGGGTAATGATTGATCAACAACCAATGAGTAAAATTTGATCCAAAATAGAATCAGTTTCCTGCCCCACGCAGTTATTAATTACTAGGGAGCCCAAAAGAAAATAAGCGTGTTCTGTTAACGGAAAAAACCATGTTGGATATCTTTGAGGATAAAATTAATTCTGATTACCAAAGTGGGATTTTTTTAAAATACATGTCAATTATAACAAATGATTTTAAATTGAATTTGGCTTAAGTTTATTTTTATTATTTTTAAAGAAGATTTTAAAGAAAAAAATTTTTTAATTTATTCCCAATCAGGATTTGAACCGTGGATATGATGTTGTGAGCAACCCTCGTAGATTTAGTTAAATTAAAATAGGCTGATTATAAATTGTAACATTGCTTAAAGCTGACGAGTGAAGAAATTGTCACATTTGAGTCAGCATGATTGAGTCTACTTAATAAACGTACCTCAACAATTTTAAAAGTTACAGTTTTGTTTCTTTTAAAATAAAAACAACGCAAAAATTATAAATTAATTAAAATTTATTTTTTTTCGGCTTAGGTTCCTTTTTAATTTAATTTCTACAAATCTTTAGAAAGAAAAATTATTTACAAATGTATGCGGACATTTTCCAAAGAAAACAAGACACTAGGCAAAATGTAATGCTGCACTTTCTGGACCGATACATCCTTCATCATCATTCTTCGTATCTATCGACCTTAGATTAAGTAAGTTGTATAAATCCTCCCAAAGCATTTCTTTGTCGTTCTTTATGTAACTCGTCTTGTACATTTGTTTTTGTTTCGTACCAACCTACGGTATAGCCGCGAAATGCAATTTTTATTTTATAATCATTCATACTTGTTTGCGCACAACATTATAGATGCTGTTCCAGTATCATATTGACTGCTATGTAGAGTTGTGTCGTTCGCGAACGAATGGGTTAAATTGACCGAATCAATCAAGTGAACGGAATGATCCGGTCTTTTCGTTCAATAGTGTACGGGTTAAATTGAACGGATGACTAAATTTAATGAAATGAGCCAGATATTTTACCGGCTCCTTTCGTTCAAATTGACCGATTGAACGAATTGAACGAACGAATCAGTCTTTGATAATTGACCGAAAAAGACCGGTCACTGAAACGAACGACCGGGCACATGTCTACTGCTATGAGTTAAGTATGAATGTAAATACGCCGTGCCGTGCGTTTATTTAAATTTTTTAATATTTTCCTAATCAGGATTTAAACCGTGGATATTATAAATGAATTAAAATTGAGCTGTCCAGAAAGTGCATATTAACATTGTGTTGGTGTCCAATTTTTCTTGTTTTCTTTGGAAAACGTCCGCATACATTTCAAAGCAATTAGAAATCAAATTGAAACAAAGAAACCAAAGCCGAAAAAAGGAAATTTTGAATTTATTAAAAATATCCACGGTTCAAATCCTGATTAGGAAAAAATTAAAAAAACGTTTATACAATTTCCTAAATTTTTGAGTATGGGTCTGTTGAGAAGGATCCAAGCATCTATAAAAACAAATATGTCTACTTTGACAGAGAAAGTGTGTGAACAAGCACTCACAACTCTTTCAGCTTGTAGATTTCTAAAAGTGTCTGGTTTGTAGATGTGTCGTCGCAGAGAATGTGACGTTGTAGAGAATAAGGGTTTAATGGATATAAAGTATATAAAGCACAGTGGTTTACTGATTTATTAAGGAAATATTTCACTTTTTGTCCCACTGTGTAATGAAATGAAACTAAGATATGTAAATTGCAAAGTCCACTTGAATCTTCTAATTTAAGTTAATTAACTTGTCTTCATTATGATGTAGGGTATTTAAAGTTGTTTTTTACCTAAACTTTAAGCAAGTTTGGCATTCATCCCAGTTTTATTTAAGCTTTATCAGCCTCAGGGACTTTATATGTAAAGAAAAAAAAAAGAAACATCTCAGAAAGCAAAAAGCATTTCACCAAAAAATTACCAGTTAGTTGGGTTTTTTTCAACTGACTGACTACTAAATTTTCTTTCTTTGTGCCTGTATGCCTGTTAGTTGGGGTATCTATTAAACGTTGTATTCCATTGTAGCCAACAGCAAGCATCTAATCAAACATGAAACAAATGTTGCAAACTTAAAGCCAACAACAGAAAGCAAAGAAAGGAAAGAATGTTTGGCATCATAATGAACTCACAAAAAATGCATGATAAAAAATCTAACTGAAAAAGAAACAAAAAAAAGAAAGAAATTTCAAAATCTGAAACCTGAAAAAAATATTATGTGGTTTGTTTTTACATCTTCGTGGCCAAAACAATACTTGAATTATATCTGAAACGATCATTACTTTTAAAATTTTAGGTTAGGGCACAGCAAAAGGTTTCTAGTTAACTTTAATTTGATTAAAAAATATATTTTTTAACGTTCTAGAAATACAAATGAAGAAAGAAAGAAACACAGAAATTTATATTCTTTAATTGATTAAATTAACATCATCTCCTTTATGTACGAGAGTGCCCTCTATGATAGCACAAGTCAAAGGTGCGGTTAACACTATACGTCGTGGAAGCGAATAGTGAGAAGCTGGGCAAAAATGCCTATTTAATTATTTTTGTAGAGAAATAGAGAGCGAGAAAAGCTTTAATTTTTGTTTAACACTGCCATCGCCGTTAATGCAATGAACAGTGATAAACAGTGCTGCCAGGGTAAGGCAGGAAATGGTTACATATTTTCATTAAATGTTACATTTTGAAACTTTTCTTAAATAAATATAAATTTCATATAATTTATATAAAATATAGTAAAAAGTTTCATTCTATATGTCCCCGTTTATACAAGCGAACATTTGAAAAGGAAACATTTAGTTTGATAGCAAATTACGGGAAGAATCATTTTTGTGTTCGATACATGGCGATAAGCTTTGTTGACATTTTCTTTGTATACATTTAAAATCAAACAACAACAATACTAATGAAATGTCGCGACAACATGTTCGCCTGTGTGCACGCGAATGAAAAAACAAAAGGGAATTCCAAATGTTTTTATTCCAATTGTTCGTCAGTCTAAACTCGGACTATCCAAAATACGAGGCAACAAATTCATTTATTAAAAAAAAAAACCAAAACGAATATAAAAAAAAAACTTATGAAAAAAATTTTCAGCCCGATGATACTCATGAGTATTTAAATTACAATTCAATACTAATATTTTGCGATGGAAAAGTGCATGCTCTCGTCATTAATAAATCCATTTGACCTTTTTATTTGAGAGCTTAAGCTTTGATAGAATTTACTACTTTAATTGTTTTAATATTACCGTTATTAAATACAAATTAGAGTTTTATCGGCTTAAAACTTCAACATAAAATTACTGATCATTTTTCCGTAATATAATCCGGCACTTCCTAAAGGAAATGAAAAGACAGCATTCTTCTAAATTGAGATATTTTTACGGTTGTCAAATTTTTCAAGCGGAATTTATTAAAGTTGCTAACAATTTTCACAAGTTTGAACAGAATAGTTTTCCCAACGAAATTCAGCTAATATTATTCACAGTTGGAAGGAATTGTTGCTAAAAAACATTTTGCTGCTTCTAAACATGAAGCGGAAACATTTCGTGATTTCTTACTAATTGAACAGAGCAAAACTTCAGCAACATTATTTTATTTTATTTCAAACTAATTTTTTATAAGGAATTTTTATTGAATTTGCAGGTAACCTTTGCTCTAATTGTTATGTTAAGGAAGGTTGATATGTTAAGAGAAATTTTTAGTTCAAATAATGAAACAAGTACTTTTTCAGTAATGTTACTTTATTTCGTGTCTGTACCAAAAGTTACGATGATTTGGCCACTTATAACAAAATTATACATGTTACGTAAAGCCATCAAAAGTTACGAAGAATGTAGAAAATGTAACCAAACGATAACACTGGCGAAGAGATACCCGCCAAACGTTGTTATTTAGGCGGTTCTTTTGTTTAAGCAAATAACCATTTTATTAGTTATTCTAATTTGCTATGTAGAAATACCGACGAAGGACGCTGCGTGCGGTATACCGCATCCTCGGCCACTCACCCTTTTTTTAAAGATTTATATATAATATTTTATTTTTTACATAAATATTTAACTATGTAAAAAGTTTTTTGTAATCGGTGAAGACTTAAATGCCCGTTTTCCTTTTTTTCTCTCATCTAGGCCATAGCTATGGAAACAGATGGGGATGAGAACCTATCTATGTTTTGATTTTCCAAAAAATCAATTAGCCGAGACTTTGTTTAAATTGACTCAGATGCATAAAAATGCCAAACACCACATCTATACTAATGAAGTGGAGCAAATTCGGGTGAAAAACCTATGTATTTTACATTGGCATGTCATTGAAGGCATGTCGTTCGTTTTTAACAAAATTGTTTCTAAATGCTAAAAGGTTTCTGTGATGAGAAATTATTTTTAAGTAATTAAATTGCGTTACATTGTATGTAGTTTTTAGAATATATATTTATTGCTACTTTTAGAGCATCTCTTAAATTAGACTAAACGATTTTTAATTCGAGTTCTTATTATACGTTCTATCTAACAAATAAATTAAAATTGTACCATTAAGAACAAAATAAGAAAAAAATTTCTTTAGGAAACGTGCATTCGTATTAAAAATTTGCATTTTTTTGATAAGCACGTTTCAAAATTAAATTATTTTTAAAATAAATTGGTACTTTTTGTAATACACATGGAATAATATATTAAGAAAATTTGGGTAGTTTAAGACAAGCTGTTTGTTACGACTACCATTAAAATTGTATTATGGTCTACTGAAACCTTTGGACATACTGTCACAAAGGTCGTATTTTATTCTGCGACTTTCTTCAATAGTTCTTATAGAAGAGCTCTAAATCAAAACAAATCCTAAAATTCGTCCTCTAATTCGTTTATACCCTGGAGTTAATGTCGACGTCGTTGACGGCGTCAAATGTCAAAAAAAATGTTGAATCGTATGAAATTGTATGAGAGCAGTTAATCTCAACGCGTTGAAACGCCGTAAAAGTTCAATATGTTTCAACTTTTTCGGCGTTGAAACGCCGTCAACGACGTCGACATTAACTCCAGGGATAGATTTAATAGGGAACCTTTTTATATGTTTCGGATTTTTGCTTTCAAAAAAATTTTTGATTGTTACTTATTTTCACTGGAAAAGTTTAGCACCAAAGAATTATGACTTTTGATTTCTTAAATATCGATGGTTGGAACAAAAATAAAATAAATAAATAGATGCGAAGAATGCTGATAAGGGATGTAGAAATCCAGAAAATGCAGCATTACATTCTGCTAGCGTCTAATTTTTCTTGTTTTCTTTGGAAAACGTCCGCATTTGTAAAATAATTTTTCTTTCTAAAAAAAAGTATTTTAGAAATTAAAACAAATGAATTTAAACCAAGAAAGATGAACTTTAGTTTTATTTAAAATTCTTGTAAATCTAAGAAGTAGTTCAACATGTTATTTGAAAAATTATTTTAAAAATAACTTACAAAATCTAAAAAAGATGTATTAGCAGTTTTGGATGTAAATAAGATGTCGTTCGCTAAGAATGACATACATTATTTTTTACTGGGGTTATAGGAAATCTTAAAAAAAAACTATTTTTATATGCAGTGAAAATGTTCATGTTGCAGTACGCAGTATGAATGAATTCTAGTAAACTGTTGTTATAATTTTCGGTAATAACCGTCGTCACTGGCTGTGTACTTTGGATATTCGGCGAGCGCTTTCGATGTGATAACATCATTTTCAAGCCGCGTTTTTGTTAAAACTGAAGAGATAGTGTAAAGAATAAAAGGTGGTGGGTTTAGGTAATTTTTTTTTTTTTTTGTCCGTTTAAATAGTATTATTCATGTAGATTGCCTGATGTCTGTCTTGGTTATTGGGGTAAATAGTTAATATTTGGGTCTTTTATTATTGGATAGGTAAGTGTGACCGTCTGTGGGTGTTTTTCGTTTGTAAGAGTATTTTAGTAATTTTAGTGGTGTAAAAATCGTGTCAGAGGTTGTGTTTACCTGTTCGTTAATAATGAGCTCTGTTAAACGTTCGTGTTTTGTAAATTTCCATGTTTTCAAGAATGTCTAGTCTTCGTCCTTTTTTACTTGGGTGTAATACTGTCATACATTCATCTATTTTCTTTGGTTCGTGCCCATGTGTGTTAAGGTGTTTTGCGAAATTGGAGTCTTCCCTTTTCCTTTTGTATGATCGTATGTGTTCTGTAAACCTTGTTTTTAATGTTCGTCCAGTTTGTCCGATGTATGTATGGTTGCAAGTACAAGTAAGTCTGTATACTCCGCTGGTGCTAAATTTATCCGTTGTTTCTATTGATGTCTTAAGATTGTTACGTAGAGTGTTGCTTGTTTTTAATGTTGTGTGTAAACCTTCTTTTCGGAAAAGGTTGGTTAATCCATATATTTCTGGTCCTGTGTAAGTAAAGATGTGTCGTCGTGTTGTGTCGATTGTTTTCTTTCTTCTTGTTTTTGTTGTTGTATTGTCTGAGTAGTTTGTCGATGGTTGTGTGGTTGTAACCGTTATTTTTAGCTATAGTGTAAATTGTATCGAGTTCTTTGTTGTATTTATCTGGAGCGAGTGGGACTATTTTAAGTCTGTGAATCATGTGTCTAAACGCTGCGAGTTTATGTTGAGTAGGATGGTTTGAGGAGCTGTGGATAGTTGTGTCTGTCATGGTTGGTTTTCTATAAATGTCAAAGTTTAATGTATCAATTCCTCGTATTATTGATATGTCGAGATAATGTAAAGTTCTGTTTTGCTCTTTTTCCATTGTGTATGTGATTTTATTGTGTATTATGTTTAAGTCTATAAGAATTTGTTCGGCGTTGTCTCTTTCTAGGATGCATATAATAATAATAATAATAATAATATAAAAAAAAAAAAATTACCTAAACCCACCACCTTTTATTCTTTACACTATCTATTTTTTACACTATCTCTTCAGTTTTAACAAAAACGCGGCTTGAAAATGATGTTATCACATCGAAAGCGCTCGCCAAACACCCAAAGTACACAGCCAGTGACGACGGTTATTACCGAAAATTATAACAACAGTTTATTATATACTGGCGGAATCAACCCAATTAATTTAATACCGAATTCTAGTAGTTTAGAAAATAATTGAATTTTAAAACTAGAATTTTCATATTTTGACATTATTTGAACTACTCAGATCTCCTTAACGAAAACATCGACGTAAGAAGTACACGATACGTCTTAGAGAACTACCAGAATCTAGAAGAACAGCATTCTTAAGCAAAAATACCAAGAAGACCTCAAAGAAACTGCACAACCGGTTTATTCGTTCGTTAAAAATTATTAATTAATTAAAATGACTACTACAATTTAGCTCCTGTATAATTTTTTCTCATTTTTTTCTGCTTGAATTTAGTGCATATTCCTTTTGCCAGCTTTGAATTAGGAAACGAGATATTCCAATTGTTGTATTTACAATCTTTAAATAAATTTATTGACACCAATTGTTAAAAAAAAACAAAAGATTCACAAATACATACTTAAATTTTTAATAAGTTTTACAAACTGACACAAACCATCGACAGTGCTACCAACTAATAATACGAATTTGACAATCGATATTCGATTATCGTTAGCCAGCGAGGATCAAAAATCGAATGCAACTCATAATAAGGGCCTAAGTGTTGCTGGCTAATTGGCAACAGTCGGGATTTGAAGTCAGACCGCTGAACCTATCTTAGTTTAGGTTAGGTTGCACAGACCGTCGGCTTAATAAGAGCGACCCACTTGGGTCCCAAAGGTCCCGTTGTGTCACCTGGAAACAGGATATGCAGGGATCATCATATTCAGGTCCCTACGGCACCATCAAAAGATCCAAATCCAAACCTCCCAGAGGACCGGATAAACAAGTTTATCCTAGCAACATCGCAGACAGATAAGTCTGCAAGACCATGCAGTCTCGGAATGCCAAAAATGACCGCTCTATTTTCAGAAAGAGCTGGGCAGTGGCAGAGCAGATGCTCTACCGTTTCCTCTTTTTCCTCATCTTGACAATTTCTACAGTAGTCATGATGCGGAATATTCAATCTCCTATGCGTTTATATTACACATGGTATTAGATTCGCATAAAAACTTAATTAAAAATATCTATCTTTTTTGCAAACTTTATCTCATGAATATTTAAAATTTATTAAAAATTGTATAAATTTTTAAAAGCAGACACTATTATTGGTGCAGAAACGCCTATCTGGAGATATCTAAGTTACCCTCAATTTTTTAGTTCTTATAGAATATCTGATAAGTAATAAACGTGACACAATTTCCCTCATTGGTAAAGGGCTCTAGGGCGCCCCTGTTGACGCTTATGGCCATAACATACATACGTCGACCTACTTTGTCTTTTCCGAGAGACAAGAGAGTAATTTCTAATTATTTTTGAAAGAACGAATATTTTCTTTATTACCTTTTATAATTGACCTTAAGATTTTTAATTAAGTTTTTTGCTATTTTACATTATTGTTGCTGATTAAAAATATAGACAAAATATGGTAATTAATTTTTTTCTCTTGTAAATTTCATTGTTTAAATGATGATAAATTACTATTTGAATATTTAAATAAATAAAATGAGGTTGAAGTGTTTCAAAGAGAAATTTAATTTTTTTCAGGTCAAAGGCAAATATTGCTGTTTGCATATATTGTTTGTTCAAAGTCAAGGTTGAGTTATTTCTTTTAATTTGTTAAATATACTTTTGCTATGAACAAATTTAAACTGAAAACGGGAAAATATTTAAAAATATATTAAAGAAAACAGCTATCTATTATAAATAATACTTCTTTGAAAAAAACTAATTTCCTCAAATAGAAAAATACTACCAAATTCACATAATAAAAAATGAGTTTCTGGTAAAAGTTAAAACTTTAGCATTAAACTTCTAATAAGAAATTTGACAAAACTGGATAAAGTACCTTAAAAACAATTTAATAAAATAATATTGCTATAGCTATTCTAAAAACAATAATTTTATATTTAAATTTTAAAATATGAAATGCGGAAAAATCTGCAAGAAAAATTTCTAGAAAGTATGGTAACATTGTTGAGAAAATACACATCTCTAACTAAGGGCCAGTTTTTGACTTCGTATTTAAATGTCGTTTATATTTAAGTTCTATTTAAGTACAAAATTCAGTTTTTCATTGCACGCTTAAATGAAACTTAAACGACCTATCCATTTAAATAATAAAGTTTTATCATATGATCATGGCTTTTTTTGTTGTTGTTTCGCAAAACTAAACAAAAGTAAATAAACATTTTTGCCATTGATAGAGCAATATTTTATGTTTTGCACACATTTCTTTATGAAAATATTAATTAAAAAGTTAAATTAATAAAAAAAAATAAATATAATTTAAAAATTTTTACAAAATTTGCAATTCATTGAGTTTGTAAGCAGCTGTTTTTCATAAACAATGGAGATTTATGTTGATATTTCGTAATGCTGCCATATTTTTATCTTGGCTAAATGAGAACGATCATAAATGACTGAAAAACTGAAACTGTATTTAATTACTAGTTAAATTTAAATGCAAATTAACTAACTGGCCATAAGAGAATAATGTTGGAAACACAACTGGGACGAACGCCGAATTTTGTCCAACACGACCAATACGTCCTCAAAAAATTGTTGCGTAAATTCATAGTATAAAGCATAATACCGACGAAAAAACACAGCTGTTATAATTTTTGAAGTTGTTTACTCTTTGCAAGTTGCAAAGGTGCTTAGGTGACCATAAAAAAAATAATAAAAAAATTTAACTTTAATTTACGTTAATCCAGCTTGATTCCTTTAAATATAAATATTTCATGATATTCTCATGCAATATTTTTTACTTAAAACTACAAATTAAAATGTATTACTGCGGAGAAGGCATATTCATTTGGCCATTTTACCCAAATTTTGCTTAGAAAATGTGAAAGTCTTATATCAAAAGCCAAATTGATTAAATGAGAACTCCATTGAATCAATAAGACAAAAAGACAAAAACAACTCAAAAATGTGTTATTAATTTTTTTTCATAAGGGATCCCACCAAAAAGATTCTAAATAATAAATTTTCATATTAAAAAATAAACATTAAAAAACACACAACTAAAAATTAATTTTTTTAACTAATAATCTGTACTTTTATAAATGCTGCAAAATAAAAATATATAACATTTTTAAGAAAAATAACTTTAATAAATTAAATAGATTGAAACTAAAGTCAAACAAAAAAAAGTTCTGATTTGTTCGATGTTCCCCGGTGTAAGAAATAGAAATAATTCTATTGCAAAGTTCGCCTCGTATGACTAATTTCATCCGACGTTATGATTTTGTTCTGTTTCATATACTCAAATATGTATGTTTAATTTTTGATGACGAATATTCGTGACAAAAAATTCTTTTTTCGTCCCGGTTGTGCCTCTCGCATAAGAAAAAAAAAACGTTCTTAAAAACAAAAAGATTATCCATCACGACCAGATCTGCTCTATTTGCCAATATATCGGCACTTCGCCGATTTTTTTACTTAAAATTATCAAAGTTTCGATTTTTTGATTTTGGCTTAAAAAATGACGATTATTTCGATAAACCCTTACATCACGGTAATTTTAATTGTTTTAATACAAAATATTATTTTTGGGCATCAATAGAATACTTGTTACATTGAAAAATTATCGTTTATAAGTTCGTCGATTTACATAATATTCTAAAAAATAGCCATTTATGAAACTGCTTTAAGGTAAGAAAATTGTGTTTATAATCGTCAAATAATCTTGAAATGACAGATCACAAGTTCAAAAGAAGATACGCATTTCAAAATAATACTACGTGATAGCAATGGCGAATTCGCCGTAGGAATAATTTCGAAGTAAACCTTAAAGCTGAAAGTCCATACAACGCGTTCTATGCGTACACGCTTTTTACGCTTTTCATGCTTTTTATGCTTTCTACACTTCTTAAACGTCAAGTTGCATGCAACGCTTTTTATGCGCCAAGTTTTTGTTTCGATCAGCTGTAGTGTAATTATTTTTATCTAATGAAATCATTTTTGGAAAAATGGAAAGGCATATATTAAGTTTATGCACATAATATTTTGTGTAACAAGGACCTATGAAAATCTTCAGAAAAAAAGAAAACGGTTTTTGCATTTGTATTAATAACTTTTTAAAGTAAATATATGTATTAAGGATGAAACTAAGTACATAAAAGTAATCGATAGCAAAAACATTAGTTTTGTTGATGAAAGAGTTGTTGTAAATTATTAATATTAACGCATTTTTTTCTGAATTTGTTGTTAAACTTTACTATAAAAAGAGTTTTTTTAATTAAAAAGGCTTTCTAAAACAAAAAAACAGAAAAAAATTAACCATTAACACAACAATATTTATCGATACCATTGATAATAAAATATAATTTACCATCCTTAGATATCAAAAACAGCTGACATCTTTTCATGACGCTTGCGAAGCGTAGAAAAGTAGAAAGTAAACAAACTTCTTGCGTTCTATGCGTTCATGCTTCCTACGCTTTGTGCTGTGTAACATGTCACATATATTTACATTAATTCTACTTTTTTGACAGACGCGTATAAAACGTGTACGCATAGAACGCGTGGTATGGACTTTCAGCTTAAATGTCAAACTCCATATATAAAAATATGTATAATTATTTTATATGGTGTTTGACATTTAGCGTTTACGGCGAAAATTAATAAATTCGCCATCAAGACCACCTATATTATTTCGCTATGGACATACCTTCTACCTAATGACCTTGATTTTGAATTGATGGAAATGAAAATAAAAATGTATGTAAAAAACGAGGGTATTTTTAAATTGCCAATAAATCCGATTTATTTTACATATATGCCGATTTCTTATCAAAGTTATGTCGCTCCTCTGATCACGACTATCTTCCAGAGGGCTGCAACGTTTCTCAAGATAGTCTATTTGTTACAGCCAGAGAAAATATTAGATGCTGCCAGATTACGGGAAATTCGAGGGATATTATGCAATTTCTGGCAGTATTGTTAGGTCACTACACACTTAGAAAGCATGCACATCGATTCGGACTTCCTTTTAATCATCATTTTTGGAGACAGTCTTCCACCGTCACTGTGGATGCCGCGCCTTTACTTTCATTAGACACAGATTGCTAAGCAATTACATAAGAGTATTTTAAAATTGAACCAAGTTTTCTCACAGCTTCAGGGTGGTTTTAATGACTTTCTCACTGTCCTGTCGCTGTTCTGATGAGTAGAGTGATTTTATCAAATTGGGTCCTTACGACTCTATTTGACTGTTTCCGCTTACCATATCACCAAATATTTCGCTTTCACTTAATGAACACTTTTAACATTTTTTTTTAACAAAATAAGAGCTACATTTTTTAATAGAATGCGTCGGTGTTTTTTATTTAATCCCTCATTTTTAACTTACCCTGCAACTTCTTCTCCGTCTCCCAAAATTTTTGTAGTTCCGTAAAATATTTATCCAGTATGAAGACTTTTGAAAGGCCTAATGTGGCCATCGTTAATCAACATTTGTGTATAGAAAATCGTATTGATAAATTGCAAAACATTGGAGATTATTTTTGAAGAATTTTTAAAAAAAAAATTTTTAAATTAAAGATTTTCTGAAGACATTTTTATACATAATAAAAAAATTCACTTTTTAGTTCAAATTTTTTTTCTTTTGTTGTTAAGTACAAAGAATCTTTTAATACATATTAATTATTTTTTACTTTCTTATTTTTTTTATTTAAATGTTTTAAGATTTGTTTATCTAAAATTACAAAAAGAAAATTAAACTTGACTCTGAGCACTTATATTAATTACGAACAGGTTTACAATATTTTTGTTGTAAAATTCTTATTTCTTTTTTTTTTTTTTTTTGTCAAATGATTTTTGGTATTTCAGGCAGGCATTAAGTTAAGTCGCGGTTTCAATTGGAAAAAATCAAAAAAAAAAAAAAAAAAATAAAACGCGTTTTTTAACTTTAACATATTTTTTGGTAACCAAAAGTTGCACCAACATCACATCACCACAACTAAACTAAATTTTACAAAACCGCCTTTAGTTATTTTTTGTTGGTGTTTCTTTTTCTTCTTTATTTTATTAAATATTTTTTAATTCATATACATATTATTTTTTTTTTGGGATTTTTTTTTCGAAAATCGGAAATACTTTTTGTTGTGTTAGAAGTAATCATTTTGTTTGTTGTTGTAGTATTTTTTATTATTGTTGCTTTTTATTTCTTTCTCTCGCATCTCTTTTGTGATTTTAAGCTTCTGATTATATTGAATGTATTATAAATTAGTCACTCGCTAACTTTACGTTGTTACAACCATCTACCACTACTTGCATAAATATTAAAGTATCTTTTGATCTAAATTGTTTGTGGGGTGTATTTTGAATAAGCATTTAGATAGCAATACCATTTAGCGTTATATTACTTATACGTTAACTTTGTAATGACGTAAACGTTATGCATCGCATTTTATTTGGCTACTGGCAGTTGCGCACATATGTTTTAAAACCACAACTTTATTAATTTTCGCCGTAAACGTTAAGTGTCAAACACAATATAAAAAAATTATACATATTTTTTATATATAAAGTTTAACAATTAGCGTTTGCTGCGATAATCCATGAATTCACCATCGCAACCACCTGGTATTGCTGCGCCTTTACTGGAAATGAATGAACTGAAGAGCCACGATTCAAAAGTTTTTTTGTCAATTTAATTAACAGCCAGTTTACAGAACACAATTTGCCGTTTAGAAGCACAAAATCGTTACCGTTTCTCATGTTTGGGTTTTTAAAACGTGAATGTCATTTTGTTTTTGTAAAAAACGTAACAAATGGTAATTGTTTCTGGTTTATATATCGCCCATTGAAGTGTCAGACACGTCAAAATTTAGCGAAGAACAAAAACCATTCGTCAAGAGTTAATACTGTTGGGCAATCACAATTTAAAAATTATTGTTTATTTTTATGAGTATTAAGTATTGCTTAAAATTTTTTATTTTCACAAATTTTTGTTTCACAGATTGATTGTTTGATAATTTGGTTTTGTTTATTTAACTCAGCTGTTTCTTTTTAGGCGCCGAAGCAGGGTTACCATAATTTAAGGCAAAAACAAAAAGTGCATTCGAAAAAAAGTTAATAAAAAACATTAATTAATACATTGGCAATACTACGATTTGACACAACATTTATTTATACGAAACACAACGTAAGTTAAACGAAAAAACCGGAACGCGTTATACGGAGGCTAATTATTACGTATTCGTCCATATGCCATTCGGTTTCGTTTCGCTCTTGACGTGTTCTATAAACAGGCTGTAACTCTAATCAAGTGACGAATTTGTTGCCCTTTTCGTATATATTACAAGTTCAAATTAACTTCAATTAACCGTTCTTTCTTCTGCTTTATTTCCTTATTATCTAAACCTTTAATTCTTTGTCATTTTGATTCAGCGAAATAACAAGCCTCTCGATCTCTTGGGACCTCCTAATAAAACCTTTGGTTACTGTTGTAAAAATGGGGTCGATATACTGTGTCATAAGGCATCTCTTGTTGCATAGTGCTACGTAATGTGCATATTGAGTAATCAAACTTTCTTGATCGTATGGGCATTAAAGACTAAATAAATATTAATACATAGTTCCATATGTCTTGAATTTTTATACTCTAGAAAAATGATGCACTATATTTTCTCTTCTTTCTTAACCATATTTAAATATATATCGTATGGCATTAGATTCGAATAGCATCTGGTCTGTCTAGGAAGAGCTGAGACACCTTTAGCACAAATTTAGCTCCTAAGCTTTTGAAACTAGTTTATTATTCGTTGAAAGGATATAACGACCTCCAGAATGATATTTTAAATTTTAATACAGATGAAGGAATGTAAATTTATAAATTTAATGGTTATTATATATGTACATACATATATACAAAAAATGGTTGCAAGTGTGTTGTGACCTTATAACTCACGAACGATCAAACTGAATTCGATTAAAGTTTAAGGATTTGTTCGTGAAATCGTATAGATGGTTTATTTTAAGTTTGCAAGAATTCGGTTGACGCATTCGTGAATTATGTTAAGAACGGACATTTAAGGCTGCATAGAGGGTATGCTAAGCGGGGAAGGGGAAAAGCGCGGAATCTATTTAAGAAAAAAATTTTAAGAATATTTGAAAGATAAATAAGTTCTGATTCATAAAGTCTAATAGGCTCAACGAAATCTGTTAAAACTTTCATAATAATCAAATAAAAAAACTTGTTTGGAAGAGTGGGCGTGGTACGATTATTCTTATTTGAGTAGCGCAGCGCTCCAGGAACAATTAGTTTATTTATATTTAAAACACAAAGCGTTTAAATAATGCTAATACAAGTAAAAGGTTTGTGTAAAAAAATGTAATAAATTATAAACCTCAATCAGCTGTTTTATAACGTTTACGTAGGACCAACTCTGCAATAACTCACTTTTTAAATACTAACTACAAAAGCAAAAAACTTTTATAATAAGTTTTGCTTTTTTTCACCATCCAAAAAGAAAAATTATCATTTTACATGGAGTTTATCTTTCTTACTGACGCAGATCACAACTTGAATAGTGTTGCCAGCAAAGCTAGATATAGCAATTTTTTTATTTTAGCGATCTTAATATTTTATCGTCAATTAATAATTTTTGTGAGTTTGAGCTGTGTATTAAAACAAAATATTTTCGATATCATATTGTGGTATTTGTAACAATTTCGAGAGAAGTTCTTGAGTATTAAGATGCAAATGACTTTATTTATAATTAAAATTTGTCTTACAGCCTGTTTATAGAATACATCAAGAGCAAAACGAAACCGGATGGCATATGGACGAATACGTAATAATAAGCGTCTGTGTAACACATTCCGGTTTTTTCGTTTAACTTACGTTGTGTTTCGTATAAATAAATGTTGTGTCAAATCGTAGTATTGCCAATGTATTAATTAATGTTTTTTATTTTTACTTTTTTTCTTATACATTTTTTGTTTTTGCCTTAAATGTTGGTAACCCTGCTTCGGCGCTTAAAAAGAAACAGCTGAGTTAAATAAACAAAACAAGATTATCAAACAATCAACCTGTGAAACAAAAATTTGTGAAAATAAAAAAGTTTAAGCAATACTTATAAAAATAAACAATAATTTTTAACTTGTGATCGCCCAACAGTATTAACTCCTGACGAATAGTTTTTTCTTCGCTCGGTTTTGATATGTCTGACACTACAATACGCGATACATAAACCAGAAATAATTGACATTTGTTACGTTTTTTACAAAAACAAAATGACATTCGCGTTTTAAAAACCCAAACATGGGAACCGGTGACGTTTTTGTGCGTCCAAACGGCAAATTGTGTTCTGTAAACTGGATATCAGTTATATTTTACACGATGACATTATGTATGAAACTAGTTTCATGAAAATTTTTTTATAGACAAAAGCATTAGAGAAGCAAGCAGAGTACACAAAACCACATGGCTTGAATTTTGAGGGGATTTTTATACCCATCACCACAAAAAGTGGAAAAGGGGTACAGTAAAGTTTGTCATTCCGTGTATAATTTCTACAATATATATATTTCCGATCCCGTAAATGATATACAGTATTGGGCAAAACCTAAGAAACGTTGTCCAATATTAGCTTCTGAGTCAAATTATGTTTAAACGAACATATTTCAATTCAATGTTTTAATGCAGTTTTATTAGTTTCTGTGTCATACAATATTACAAAAAAAAAATTTGTAATTATCTCTCACCTAACGGTTCTTTTAGTACAACAACAAAAATTACTCAAAAATTCATTGGGCAAAACCTAAGAAACTTTTAATATTTTGTATTTTCTAAAATGTCCCTAAATGTCCTTCTGTCCGTCTATGTTAGTGTTGAAATCAAGTTTGCCGAGACAAATATGTCAATTAATCAGATATAGTGTCGAAAGAGGTGCTATTGAGAATCAGCATGATCATTCCATGTCCTTCGAGGCAGCAGGCAAAACACCACGCCTACTTCTTATTTATTTATGTCATTTGAAACAATAAAGTAACTCCAATTAAAATAATAAATATATTAGGCGATAGAGAATTAAAAAATAAGAAATAAACATCAGGTGAAAAAATTGGCGCTCGTACATATTTTCCGAATTACGGGGCTCGGAAGTTTTCAAATATTTTAAAATATCAATATGGGTATCATTTTAAAGCCTTTGAAGAGATCTTTGAGGAAATACTAAAATTTATAAAAAAATGCTTAACCCATTAAGAGCTAATGGAATTTTGATGTAATATTATGTAATTTTTATTTTTTATTTCTCTTTCAACAATTGCTTAAATAAAAACAATTTAAAATTGACAACTACATTGCAGATGGATACGAAGTATGCTGATGAAGTTTGTAGTGACTCAGAAACTGTCCTTCATTTACCTGACGTGTAACTTTTAATTTTTTTATACAATTACTAACAAACTTAAGCCTAACCCAGGCTTAAGAATTCATTAAAAACTTTGTAAATTTATTAGAGATCCAATCACTAAAGGTACCTATGTGGTAACACGAAAATATGGCAACACGAAAATCTACAACTCCACAACCAACAACAACTTCTAGTCCTATTAAAGTGTGTTGGTATTTTCAAACAAACCGTCAGATACATACAGATTCAAACATTCAACATCACTTATAATAAAAACAACAACAACAAACACTAGCAACAACAAACACAAAACAATAAACACAAAAAAAGATACCTTTAAGGTATCCACATAAAACAAGATTTGAAATTTTTTTCCTTTTTTCATATTTCTACATATTTTTTCTTATTAATTAAATTTTTGCTTAAATGAACTCAAAAAACTAAACGAATTCTTTTTGTAACATTTAAGTACATATTATTTTGAATTTAAATGAATTTCTTTTCATTTTTGTTATTTTACATGTGAACACGATTATTAATTTAATTAATTACACGCCATTAAGCAAAAAAACTATTTATAGATCAGTTAATTTAAATCTTTAAGATGAATAATTTTTTATTTGTTTCTTATTTTTTCCCCGTCTTCCTAAGCGTTTACCACATCTTTACAGTTTAAAGGTTCTGCACGAACTAAACGTTGCTTTTGAAAAAGAAGTTTTTGTGCCACTCCAACTCCAACTCCAATCCAGTTGTGAAATTCTCATTGCATTTTTCTCTCTTTCTAATTCTTTCTCTTGGTGAAAAATCCCGGCTTTAAATCTCTGTTTATTATTTTTAGCTTACAAGAAAGATCGCTGTGTTGAGTTTTCTTCTAATAAAAGATATTCTGTATTGAATTTTATTTTAACGTTTTCTTCTTTTCAACCAAGATGTTTGTTTAGTTTTGATTAAACTTATATTTTTGTGCAGCCACAACATATGCAATGTTTTTCTTTGGCATGTTTGTTAATAGTGTGACCAAATTTTTTCTGTTACCACAGATGGAAAAGGGGTTTGTAATTTTAACAATATCCGTTTCCAACCCCTTAAAATGTATATATTCTAAGAGCAAATTACGGCATTCGATATTGATCGGAACTTACATTTAACTTCTTTTGCATAGCCCCCTGATTTCTTATGCATAGCGAAGTCGATTAAGCGATGCCCGTTCTTCGAGGCAGCAGGCAAAACGTCAAGCCTGTCAATAATTTTTTCATATCTTTAAATGTGCAACTGTGGCATATTAGTTACTAAGTTTATGTAAGTACATTGTAGTCCCCTAAAATTAATTAACAGGTTACCTAAGCATTGAACAGGCTTTTTGTTGGGTTTTTGGCATAACTCTAGCTAGCTTATGCACATTATGATTGTGCCTTAAGTCTTTACTAAGTGCTAAGAATACAAACGAAAGTTGATGGGACAAAAACCCTAGCAAAGTTAAAAATTTTCAACGCTTTTTTGAATAGAAAAACTTAATGGTAGGAAAAAATTTCTTATACCGATTTATATGTACATATTGTTATACATATATGGTAAAGGGTATATAAGATGCGACATAGCCGAATATAAAACTTTTATTTGGTTTTTTTATGGTAATTTTTGGGTTAAATCTGAGTAACCGATTGTCAATTATTGGCCGATAAAGGCCTGTCTGGGGAAGTCAAAGTTAACCTCAATATTAACTTCTTATAGAATTTTCGATGCGTATTAAACGTGTTAAAGGGCTGTACCCGTCCCCACTGTGTAAAACTTAATGTGTTGACTTTAATGGCCCTAACTTACTCCAAATTAAAAGGTCTATCTACTTTGCCTTTTCCAAGAGACAAGGAAGTGGTTTCTTATTACTTTTAAGAAAACGAATATTTTATAATTTTTAGAGACGTAAGCAATGATTTCAAAAGTTTAAAAAGAAGAAGAAAACCTTTACCATTATTCAAAAATAATAAAGACAAAAGACAGCAGTTGTAAACTTGAGAAAAATTTAGAAACGAGAATAGAAAATGCTTGTGCTTGATTTGAATCTCTGACACGAAAGACCTTCGCAGTGAGTTTATTTCACATACAAACTGTTCGGCTAAAAACGAATTTTCTCTGAAATGTGTAGTATATTTCACTGACCAATCGATAACAAAGGGATATGCTCTTGTTGAAAAACGTTGTGCCTTTGAAATTATGGTTTTTAGGAACAAGTTTCTTGGTTTCATCAAAGCACATTCCGTTGTGGGAAGGATCAAATGTTAAAATAGATTCCACATAGCGTCGATACTCCAGTAAGTTAATAGAGATGGATACCGTACTGTCACCGTTGAGCTTTCTGCACGCCCTTGAGCTTTCCTGCACTCAGTCGAGTAACTCCAAAATAATCTTTGAAGCTACGGCCCATACATGAGGGTTAGAGCTGCAAAACAATCCATAGTACTATCGATAGTTTTATTCTTGGCTGACTATCAATAGGTTTTTTTTTCGACAGCGATAGTATCGGATAGCGATAGTTTTCATTTCATTTAAAAAAATCGAGACAACTATCGAAACTGTAGTAGCAATAGTTTTTAGAAAAAGTGCCGTCTATCGATAGTTTTACCGACTATCGATAGCTCTAATGAGAGTAATAAGAAACCACGCAAAAATGGATACTTCATATTTTTAGTTTTGCATTTTCTATATAATTTGGAAAAATATAATCAATAAAATATTTTTAAAAAACATGAAATTTAACGATAAATTTTTTTATATTTCATGTCGTTGTAAATTGTTCGTTAAACCACAATGAGATGAAAATCATAAATAAAAACCGTTTTATTAACTTTGGCCAACACTTTCAAATTTTGCATGTGGAATTGAAACGATTTCGTTTTTACTTTGCAGAGATTCTGCAAGAATAATTTTTAATTCACTTACCTTTCATTACAGCCGCTATATGATCTGAATTCTCAAGTCGTCTTCTTGGTAGAGTGCAAATAGCAGAACGTTTTGTAAAACGTTCAACTTCCTCACAGGATGTATTATTCGGTCTTTCGTCAACTGGCAGTTCTGGTAAACTTTTGGCAGAGTTTGAAGAATCAAGAGCACTTTTCTTCTTTTGAATACTTTTGGTTTGAGAGTGTTGGGCGGAGGATGAAGGTGAGGTAGAATTGCTACTAAATACATAAATAAATTTTTATCGTTAACACTAATTTTATTTTGTCTTAAACCGGGCACACTACATGATTTATTTTCGCTCCACTCCACAAGAAAACAATTTCTTTCTGATACATATAAAGTGTGCCCCAGTTTCTTATTAAATTTACCTGACAGCTTTGTAATATTGACAAAAGAAATCTGGCCGTATGCGGTACTGTTCCATGAGTGCTTCACAAGTGCGCAGGAATATAGGATTTGTAGACAGATCTTCAGTGGTGTCATTATTTTGATTATGATTGTTTTGGTCACCTTTTGCTGGTTGTTGTAGTTCATTTTGATCCGTATTTTTAACATTGAATATTTGAGCTTTTAAACCCTTTGGTTGTTTGTTGCGTGTTGCATGTGTTGTGGATTCTTCGACTTGGTGTCTTGTTTCTGGTATGTTATCAAAAAAATCTTTAGTGCACTTATAGCCAATACTACTATTGCTAAAGCTGGCTCCACTTTCTCTACTGCTGCTATCTGAGGTCTTTGCTACTTTTGTTAAGCTCTTAGTTCTCTGTTGTCCATCACAAATATTCTGTTGTTGTGTCGCTTGGCGACAATCGTCATATGCTGTTTGTATTGGATTGGATCTATTTAAATTTATTGTGTTTTTTATACGTTTTTTATAGTCTTCATATGTTTCATCCGGGAACAACATATCATTTTGATTAATTTAGTGACTTTGTCTAAAGAATAATCTCACTATGATGGCTAGGTTTTATGCTTAATTGCTTCCATAACGGTGATCTTAACTGCAAATAAAAAAGAAGAAGTTGATAAGCAATATATTTGTAATTTTAAATATTCCTCTAATTAATTTTATTTATACTTTGTTTAAGCAAAAGTTAATTTCATTGTGTAACAATTCTTAGTTTTTGAAACGAATTTTGAATTTTGAAAATTGAATAATTTTCTTACAAAGAAAAATTATTAACTAATGTATGCGCACGTTTTGCAAAGAAAACAAAAATAATAAATATTCTTGCAATTTGCTTCATGTATTTATACATATCTTTTTAAAATACCCAAGCGTCAAGAAATATAAGTTCAATTATAATGAAGGATTTGGCAAAAAAAAATTGTTTAGAGTTTTGTTTGTTTATGTACAGAAATAAGAAAGAAAGCTTAAGAAAAAGGTTAAATTTGTTGTATAAAAATTTTTTGTGAATTTCCTAAATCCTTTTGTTGCGTGCCATTAGTAACTTATTCTTCTTCAAACTTATCAGCAATAAGAGTCGTCGACCGATAGAAATTTATTATTAGTCTCCCTTATATATGACTTCCAGTAAGGACTCAGCCATAATTCAGAGCTTTACAGAAGGGAATTTGTCTTTGAATAGAGATTGAATGGATAGAGGAATTAAATAGGTTAAAACTATCGCAGTGAGAGAACGTTTCTAGCAGACACATCAATTTTTTCAACGGGGCACGAGATAGCGATAAGAATGGAAAATAGGTAGTTTTGTGATCCTCAAAGAACTTAACTAAAATTTATATATTTCGGTCTAGCTGAAAACATATAAAAAATTATTTCTTTAAAAAAATATTTCTAATGTTTAAATTAAATTTAATTCAAATTTTTAAAACGAAGCAATTTTTTAAATAAAACAAACAAACTTATAATTTCTTTGGTTGCTGTTGTCGCATATTTTTGATTGGCTCTTACGTACTTAAATACAAGTATAAAAAAATCAAATACAACAGGTTACCAGATCATTTCTTAAAAGAACTATCTAGACGTTTTAACCCGCCAGTAAATAAAAAAAAATAACACCAAAACCTTAAAAAAATAAATTAGATTCCTTAAAAATGGATATTTTACCAAGATATGTATAACATTTTATTAAAAATCAGATAACACAAATTAGAAAACACCCAAGAGTAGACCTCTAGTTGGCCTTCCGCTTTAGAGCATTACCTACTGTGAATTTATCAGTAAAACCAGGTCTGATAAAGTTTCTACTAGAGTCAACAAATCGTCCAACAGCTGTCAAAGTTCTTTCGAAAATCATCAAAGGCGTCATTTTGTCTAAAGAAGACACCAATGCTCGAATCCTCACACTGTATGCATCTGCACGCGCCGCTTGACCAGAACTTATCAGGAAATGTGTTTAAAATGAATGCATCCACTTAGTATTCTCTTCGTCTAGGAATGAAGATGAATAAAAGCCGTGTATAACGATTTCTGCATAAATGCGAATGTGGATAAACTCTATGTTTTCAGTTACTTTTAAGAATATATTTTACATTTCTGACTTTAAGATAGACTGTATACTGAGTTCCGCTGTAAGGATTTTATTTAGGTCACTAACCGACGAAAAGCTCTGATTTTAAATAGCAGTAATCCTTCTCTTTCTAACTGGGCTTATCTTGCCTTTTTAGAAAAATAAATGCTCTTAAGCTGTAAACCATTTCCCAGCTTGATAATATTCTACTTTTAACTTTTAAAATAAATATATGAAAATGATTTTCCATTAAAACCGTGTTAATTGTTAAACAAACCATTATGTTCAAGACATAAAACAATTTGTAATGGAATTAACCATATTTCAGTTAACTTACTTGAGTCACACTAGAACGTACTAATTAACACTTGCCACTTATTTACATGTTGCGTGTAACTAGTTTGTAGAAGTTTTGTATTTTAACAAAGGAGTTGGGATTAAAAACCGTTGGCCCCTTGAAGTTTAATGTTGTCATTATGTATTTTGTTTTATTTTAAGATTCGCATGTTGAAAGTTTTTATCAGGACTATTTCCGTTTGTTGTTCTATTTTAAACTGATGGCAGCATGCATGTATGTGGGATGAAGTGTCTACACCATGAAAAACAATAAAAGGCAAACATTTTACGTGGCTTAATTTATAATTAAATTTCGGAAACTGATAATTTTAAATAAATTAACGCCAAATACTTGTAAAATAAAAATTTTTGCCATGTTGTCCAGTAGCTGTTGGCAGCGTAGGCGAATTTATTATTTTTTGCTGGTATAAATTACTGTCAAACTTCATAACAAGTATGAGTTATGATAAAAGGTAAGAAAATTTGGTAGCACTTACTGAGCTGGTTTCAACTTTCGTTTTTATTAATGAACAGCCAACCTTTTCATATGGTGTAGTGTGGTTAAGATTCGGCATAGCCGAATTTACCACTCTGAATTGTTTAAGCTGAAAACGGTATTATCTCGTTTCTTCTTAATATCAAAAGTAAATTTTCATTCTTTAAGTGATTACTAGCTTCTTTAATTGTTTAGGCTAATAACACTGTACAACACACCAAAAAATTACAAGGTCCGGGCTATAAATTCTGATAGAGTAGGCAAAAAAAAGATATACGTGTATCGGCGTTTTGAAAGTTTACATCTGGATTTCATTTGAGAGCGGGTTAAAGTTTCCCAGCTCTGGCACATTCTTATTGTTAAACGGCATAAGAAACCATGTGACCCTTACATTTTAGGTAAAAAATGTGTTCAGCAAATTTATGTAAAATGTTACGGAGAACATTTTTGTAGAAATGTTAACCCTCTAACTCCTCAAGATATGGGTCTTTTTTGTCCTTCTTTTAAAAAATAGCAAAAAACACCATTAAAACAGGGTTTTAGAGGGTTAAAATGTTCCACAAAAATGTTACCCGTTAAATTTTACTATAAGTCCCTGAATACACCAAAAAGGAAAATTCAACCATAAAGTCAGAAATAAGACGCAACAAAAGAGAGCTTAGGGTTAATTTCGCATTTATTAAAAATTTTGTTTTAAATCAAATTTGGATAGCATTAATTACATTTTTTTTTTAGCTCTAGGCAATTCCAGTTCATTATCATACAATGTCCAGCATATTTCAGCGATAAGCGAATGAATGCTTTCACCTTTATCTTACGAAATTGTTATTACTTACTGCCCTTTTATATACCTTTTATTACGAGTGAAAAGGGATAATAATTGTGGTTTTAAAAAATCTGTTTTAGAAAAAACCAATTCGAGAATGTCCATAGACCAAAAAAAAAAACAGGTAAATAAATATATAAAAAAATTTCAATTGAAAACTAAAAGGAAAATGTTTCATTTAGAATAACAAATTTGAAAAAGCAATTAAATTTTATGATAAATCAGGGGTGGAATCGTTACATCCGTGTTCGTATCGACAATCGTACGAAAAAAAATTACGTGATACGTTAATCGTATGAACTAAATGGCATTATGGCATACGATTGTAAACAAATCGTAATTTTTTAAATGAGTCACAATAGTTTTGAAATTAAAATATTCTAAAGCTAAAGAAAGAGTATTGAGGCTGGTCAGTTTATCAAATTTTGTTGTTTCCAAAGGTCAAAACCGATTTTTTGCCTATAGCGCTCGATTCAAGGACTGCTGCTTCAATTAACACTTCTTCACTTGGCACCAGCAGCTTTTCTTCATAAAGGCTTCTTTCATTCTGGTTTTTCAATTAAAAAAAAGCTTTTTTCTTTGCTTGATACCTATTTTTGATCAGCCAAAATTAAAAATATAAATATTTTCTTGCAAAAATATAAATTGCGAATTTCCTATTTTAAAATTATAACATCATTAACTGGTGGTACTAGTGCGTCCATACATTTGGAAAGCTCATCCCATAGTCTGTTAGCATCAGATTTTAATATGCCCAATTAGGAAGCATGTTTTTTGCCAAATTTTTGTGTTCATTCATGAATCTTAAGTTTAACTTATTGTAATAATAACTTTATCATAAACTAAAATTAAATTTGTTTAATTCGCACTTTTTTTTTAGCGAATTTGTTGCATTTTTCATCTTATTCGAACTAAGTTTTGTTAACGTATGACAGTTCGTAAAAAATGTACGTTCATGTATACGATAACGTATGTTATAATCTGCGTTATTGTTAATTACCATCCGTTAACGTATGTCATAATCCGAAAAACGTATTTTTACGATACGTGTTGTACGTTCACGGATGTAACGATTCCATCCCAGGTCAATTTGGATGTACAAAATAATGTAATTAGTAATTGTGGTTGTTAAAATTCCACAAATTTGGAAATGTCCCTAAACAAAACCAGGTACTAGAATAACAAACTGTTAAACCATATTTAAAAGTCATATTTTAAATACTTGAAAAAGCTTTAAAATATTTTCTATAAATTATTTTAGTGTTTCATCAACGGGGCTATTCCTTCCATGATTGGCAACTAGAACGATTAACGATGGTGTTAACCATATTATGCAAAGGCTTATTTTACTAACAGATTAGTAATGATCATTTCTACATACAATTTACATTTAAAACAAAAACCAAAAAAATTTGTTTTTAGTTCCCGTTTTGGATATAAATTATGTGAAGAATACTTAATTCTATGAAGTAGTGGTCCTAGGAATTTATTATATGAGTATTCCCCTTGAATCTGTATTTTTTATAATCGTAAAATAATTGTTTTCAGCCAGAATAATGATAAAACAACACCTTATTGAGGCCATAAATACATTTTCAATTACTTCGCAAAATTATTTCACCCCTTAAAGATTGTAAATAACAAGTTAGAGCGCTATATTCGGCTATGCCGAATCTTATATACCCTTCACTATATAGTAAATGTAAATCTAGTTCAGAGAAGTAATTCCAATAAAAAAGCAAAAATTGGGGTGACAGAGATTTAAAAAAAATTGGTACTGCATATATATTATTTTACATAAAAATTTCATCAGCTCTTAATGCTATTTCCTTAAAGATCTTTTCAAAAGCTTTAAAATGATATCCATATTGATATTTCAAAAAATTGGAAAATTTCTAAGCTCCGTACCTCGGAAGATATGGGCGAGCTCCAATTTTTTCACTTGATGTTTTTTTTCTTATTTTTTAAAAATGCAGTTTGGTATTCCTTTGCGGTGGTTAGATCCAGGTGAACATTATGACGCTACGTGCTATGTGTGCCAAAATATTTCCATATTAAAATTGAATAGATATAGGCGAAAGAGTTTTGTATTCAAAACTGTGCAATCAGCCATGCTGCGATTTCCGCATTCTGACGAACTCCCAGTACCTGTGCTACAACTTCGAAGTCCTAGTCATTATCTTGATGGAACCATCGCTGAAACAGGAACCTTTTATTGCGTTCATATGTCAACAAAAATTCTTTTTTTAAATTCCCATATGGATTACTTTGAGAACCAGTTGTCAACAGAATCTGATGAGCATGGTGAAAAATTTCATCAGACATGCGCACCCATTGAAGAACGCTATAAAGGTAAAAGCATTCATTCGCTTATCGCTGAAATATGCTGGACATTGTATGATAATGAACTGGAATTGCCTAGAGCTAAAAAAAAAATGTAATTAATGCTATCCAAATTTGATTTAAAACAAAATTCTTAATAAATGCGAAATTAACCCTAAGCTCTCTTTTGTTGCGTCTTATTTCTGACTTTATGGTTGAATTTTCCTTTTTGGTGTATTCAGGGACTTATAGTAAAATTTAACGGGTAACATTTTTGTGGAACATTTTAACCCTCTAAAACCCTGTTTTAATGGTGTTTTTTGCTATTTTTTAAAAGAAGGACAAAAAAGACCCATATCTTGAGGAGTTAGAGGGTTAACATTTCTACAAAAATGTTCTCCGTAACATTTTACATAAACTTGCTGAACACATTTTTTGCCTAAAATGTAAGGGTCACATGGTTTCTTATGCCGTTTAACAATAAGAATGTGCCAGAGCTGGAAAACTTTAACCCCCTCTCAAATGAAATCCAGATGTAAACTTTCAAAACGCCGATACACGTATATCTTTTTTTTTGTCTCCTCTATCAGAATTTATAGCCCGGACCTTGTAATTTTTGAAAAAATTCGATTTTGTTGTACAGTGTAATAAACCTGTACAGTTACGTGCTTACCCTAACGCAATATTCTTAATCAGCTTTAATATCCATTTATCAGGCATGTAAAATTTTTCTGTAGATACAACTCTAATAAGCTTTAAGAGTTTATTTTTGAACTCAAACAGAATTAATTGCCCCAACAACATTTTATTCGAAAACAATTTTAATTGCAACTTCTTTTTCAACACTTGTCTTAATTGTCATTCCATTGCTGGTTGGCTGCAATTATTTTCAAATATATGGGTGAGAAACACCGCCGCTTCATCTACACGGCAGCATTCATTGTTTAAGATTCATTGTTAAGAATGAATAAAAAGTCTGCATACTGATCAAGGGGTCTTGTTGAAGCGATAAAATTTTTTATGTTTATTTGTAGGTGCAAACGAAGCAAGCGATTTATTACACAAACACACACACACACGCCTTTTTATGCAGTTTTTTTTTACTTTTTTCTACAACAACCTGCTTATTTGCAATTGTTTTTATTTATTAGCTTTTTTTTAAGTATTTTCTTTCAGAATTTTAAATGTTTTATTTATAAGTGGAAATTATAAATTCAAAAGTAGGTATTTTTAAGAACGTTACGAATGTTTGTGCTCCATTTTACAATTTGTAAAAAATGTTAAAAATGCCTAAAATTAATTCTATTTTCGTAATGCGCTTTTGTTTATTAATTAAAATTTTTTCGCTTCAACTAATTTACGTTGAATGTTCACAAATTTTTAAACTTAGCAAAGGGAGTAAATTTACCAATTAATTTTAGAGTGTTATTTGTGGAAAATATTATACCAGAGCCAGTCTTTAAGTTTGATGAAACCAAAAAATTCCACTTAACCTAAAAAATTAAAATTAACCCTCTTGTTTTTTTTAGAGACGACACTGTTTAAGCTGTTATATGTGTAAAGTTAAGATTCAGTAATTTATCTACCGGAGATTTTAATCATGAAATAGAAACTAAATGCGACACCTAATCATGATCATGTAGCAGCCTTTATAAAAGAAAGTATTAATTTGTACAGGTTGTCCACCGGGAAGGTATACTACTTTCTTTGCCGGCATTTTGATAAACATTGGTCTTGACAGTTCTTATTAGGTAGTCGTGAAGTAGACACGTGGCAATTTAATTGTGGAAAAATGTTCGATAAACCAACTTGTTTTAATCGATGAAATATTTTATCAAACTCAATCACTGTTACGATAAGTTACGAGAAATTAATGGGAGAAACAACATGCCAAGAACGCACTATTTAAGCATGGACCACAATGTACTGCGAGATTGGCCGATGACATTACTGCTGCTCAAAAAGTGTTTAAAAAAATCCATTAACCTCTATTCGACGCAGTGCTTAGGAGCTTGGTCTTCAAAAAATAACTTTGCCCTCAACTTTGCAGAAGGATCTGCATTTGTTTCCATTTAAGATTTAGTTGACATAAAAGCTTCTTCCACAAGACCATTTACGTCGCCGTACATATGCCAATAGAATGTTACAGCTCACCCATGACAACCCCGATTTTCATGAAAATATTATAATGAGTGACGAGGTACATTTTCATTCGGATGGATTCGGTCGGTTCTGGGCAATGGAAAACCCTTAAATCATGCATCAGTCACCTTTGCACCCATTAAAAGTAACAGTTTGGTGTGTAATTTGGTTAGGAGGAATCATTGGACCTTACTTCTCTGAAAATAAAAATTGCATAATGGTAACTGTGAATGGGGAGCGCTATCGTGATATGATAGAAAACTTTTTAATGCCACAACTGAATGCTTTGGGCTTGATTAGCATGTGTATCAACAAGACGGTGCCACATCGCATATAGCCAGAATAATACTGGAATTGCTGCAAGAATTCTTTCCACAAGAAGTTATTTCAAAAAATTGTGACGTTGATTGGCCTGCACGGTCGCCTGATTTGAATGCTTCGGACTTCTTTTAGTGAGGATACGAGGGCTGCTATATATATTTCTGACCTGGCAACACTGAGTGCTGCCAAGTGCAACCTGACATTTCCATTGGAAAGTTTGTCATTTTTAAGCATAATCGTACTTAAAACGTTTTGACGTACGACCATTATTTGCGTTGTTTACAGTGACTTGAAAAAATTATTATAGAAAAAATGGAATTAACTCGTGAACATTTTCGTGCCATCATTTTTCACAACTTTCGACGTAGGCACTGATTTGTTGGTCCTTTTTCCCGTTTAACATTTTAATATAATCGGTACAGACGTAAATGTCCGTCTTCCCCTTTTTCTCTCATCTACCTCCTAGCTCTGGAAATTTTAATAAAATTAATTCAGTTGCATACAAATGTCTGCGTCCCCTTTTTGTCCCCTCCTTGTCCGCTATTTTAAAATTTAAATACCCTATTTTACCATGTGACGAAATATATACTTGCGTTTTAAATTTCTTTAAAATCGGTTCAGTCGTGTAGCATTGATTACGCAAAAGGTGCCATTTCTAATTTTCTTAAAATTCAAATTTAGAAAAATATATTTTTAAATATTTATTGTAGAGTTCTGTAAACAGTGTTCAACCGATTTCGCTATTCATAAGAAGTCAGAATATATATAGTTTATGGGGTTTCCGACCCTATAGATATTGTAGAAATTACAAATGCAATAACAAACTTATATGTACCCTTTTTACGCTTTTTGTGGTGAAGGGTATAAAAACCATGTCACTTCAAACGCAGAGTCCTTTAGTGTGATAAACATAGTATAAAATTTTTTTTTGGCTATGAGTCCTTCCATATTTGTAATGCAGTTGCATGTTCTGTATACATTTAAGACTTAATAGGGCAAATATTTTAATGTTTCCCATTTTCTTTATTTATTCCAACTTAATATAAATTTACACAATATGTCATGCTTGCTTTATGCTACTTTTATTTACATAACCGCAAAAGGGATTTTTCAGTACTTTAAATTAATGAATTAGACAAATAGATGTTTTCAGATTTTGTTTGCAGAATAATCGAATGGTTTAAAGCCATAAAACAAGGTAAAAATTATCTTTGTAAGTGTGTTTGTTAGTACGTCAATCACGGCGCTATCCCAATAAAATTTGAAACACGGATAGATATTTAATTAGAAGCTCCAAGAAATTAAAAAATAAGGAACAGGAGGGGTAAGCGGGGGAGATGAAAAAGGCGCTAGAACTATTTAAACAAAAAGTTATTTCAAAGATATTTACAAAATATAGATAAGTCCTGATCCATAAGGTGTTATAGAAAGCGGCAGGTGCTGCCAAGTTTCCATTATCATTAAAGCCTGTATATTTGCATACTTTTAATTGTTTTTTCTATTTTTTCTAAGAAACTGTAGATATTTTCTTAGTTAAAAAGGATGCCTCAGATATAAGGATACTTTCCACAAAGACATATTAATATATTGTTACGAATAATAAAATCTGGCAACCCCTGTTGTTGTTTCCGTATGAGCGTGGTAAATAAGTAAATTCGACTAATGGTATGTGTATAGCTACAGATAATTGTCAAGAAGCCCTTAACAATAAAAAGTAATAACGGTAGCGGTTGCGCAGGGAAGTGTAACAGTATAACAACAAAGTGTATGGCAGAAGTCTGTTGTGGGAAAATTAAAGGGAATGAATCGCTTGGATAAAAGGAGTAGTGGAGATGTCTGTGGATGGTTAAGATTACTAAACAAAGCATCGAGTAGTTCATGTCGCGCCGGAGTAACACAGTAGTGTAGCCTAAATGGCTGCGTTTGAAAAAACGTTACAATATCTTTAGTAGTATTTGCGAGATGCGGCATCAGATAGACAGCAAAATTTTTAAAGATTATTTTATGGACACACAGTTTTATTTTAATAAGAATAAGATCTAAGGCAGACACTTGCTAAAAAGACATTTTAAGGGTCCATCCGCATTGGGCAAAGGCTAACGTTTACGCGTGTCTAAGTTATGAAGAAAGATCAGCAACTACCAGCCACCAACCAGAAAACACTAAAGCGACAATAGTAGTTTTCAGGCAAATATCAATAAGGAGCATGATGAAATATCAAGCCAAACCAACACTCTTGAAAAGAAACCCATCTCTTTAGAAAAATATTTAAGTGAAAGAAAAACCTTAAAAACATTATTTCATACCTTTAGTACTCTGCTGTCCTTAAGTTACAATGACCAACTTATTTGCAGCCGAACTTCCTTTAAGTATCAGTTAACAAACATCAATTATAAAACACTTAAAATATTTTATAGAGATCTTAGATTATTGAACGTGCGAAAAATCTATAAATACAAACTACACAATGGAGCTTACACACACACATACCCACACACACACATACACACTCTGATAAATGGCATAGAAATATGTTCTACATCTTGGTTAGCATCGTAACATGGGGCGTTTGACCAAGTAAAGCAAAAATGGCTAAAAAGAAATAAAAATTGAACAAGTTTTTATGAGTTCCAAACCTCCATAAATTCAAGTAACAAATGATAAATAAATAAAAGAAAGATGTTGAAGAAGAAAAAAACATAATCATCAAACGAATGCAACTTGTCACATGGCTGTAGCAAAAAAAAATTTTTTTGATGTAACGTTTAATTTTGTTGGCGATTAAGTCATACCATAAGTTTGCCAGTTAAATTTTTTGTAGAAAAGCCTTTTAAAGATAAAATAAGTATCTTTACAATTTACTTGTTTGACTAGGGATTACTGTATAAATGAAAATAATAATCAATTGATCTTGTTGTATGGACATGTTGCCATTAGAGATATGATAGATTAAGATAAGTTTATTTTTGTAACAAATTTCATATTTTGTTGTTTTTAAATCGCAAATGTTTCTTATCAAATAATTTGTTATGATCATTTCTATCTTTATTTGTAGCATTACAAAATATTTTAGATTATTTCTAGTATTGTAGACGATGAACCGTTGCATTCACTAAAAGCAGATTGGCAATTTTTTTTCCCACAAACTAATTTAGTAAAACAAGTTTAGTCTAGTGCCTTAATTCTATTTTAAAGTTTTATACTGGCATCGTATGATAACGTTGAATTGCTGTGGCAGCTTTTTTGGCACATAGAATATGGTAGCAAACGCGATACCAACAGAGAAAGCACCACTTTAGAAAAACCTGCAGAAAAAATTTTAACGTGCTTTAATGAAATTTTCTCCCAGAATGTTCTAATTCTGACGTACGCACAATTCATACTTTACGACTTGAGGAGATATTTTCCACAAACCTTGCGTTTCACTAACGTACAAAAATGAGCTGTTTATTCGATAAAATGCTCGACTGAAATATGGTCACCCAACATTGAATAGTCGACTAAGCACTAAAAAATAACAGCCATAAACACTACAAAAATAACAGCCATAAACTGCCAAATTTTTACAGTCTTACAGCCTGTTTATAGAACACGTCAAGAGCGAAACGAAACCAGATGGACGATGGCATATGGACGAATACGTAATAATTAGCGTCCGTGTAACACGTTCCGGTTTTTTTCGTTTAACTTACGTTGTGTTTCGTATAAATAAATGTTGTGTCAAATCGTAGTATTGTCAATGTATTAATAAATATTTTTTATTTACTTTTTTCACATACATTTTTTGTTTTTGCCTTAAATGATGGTAGCACTGCTTCGGCGCTTAAAAAGAAACAGCTGAGTTAAATAAACAAAACAAAATTATCAAAGAGTGAAGTAAAAATTTTTATATGCAAAACAAAAATTTGTGAAAATAAAAATAGTTATAAAAATAAACAATAATTTAAATGTATGTAAAATACTAATAAATGTTTTTATAAGTGAAAGTGTTATGATGGACAGTTGCCCAACAATATTAACTCCTGACGGATGGGTTTTTTTCTTCGCTCACTTTTGACGTGTCTGACACTACAATGCGTGATAGATAAACCAGAAACAATTGCCTTTTGTTACGTTTTTTACAAAAACAAAATGACATTCGCGTTTTAAAAGCCCAAACATGGGAAACGGTAACGTTTTTGTGCTTCTAAACGGAAATTCTGATCTGTAAACTGGCTGTTAATTCTAAAATAGAACTGGGGATTAACGGCTTTTTCTATGCCTTTTTTAATATCTTATTTGAAATCACGCATTCTCTCAACAATATTACCATACTTTTAAGAAATTGCATGCTAATGAGTATTTGACAAAAAAAAAAAAAAAAAAAAAACGGGAGAATCAACAATTATACCTTAACCCTGGAGTTAATGTCGACGTCGTTGACGGCGTTTCAACGCCGAAAAAGTTGAAACAGATTGAACTTTTACGGCGTTGCAACGTGTTGAGATTAACTGCTCTCATACAATTTCATACGATTCAACTTTTTTTTTTGACATTTGACGCCGTCAACGACGTCGACATTAACTCCAGGGTAACTAGAAAATACTGACGCGGCACATTTGTTAATGTTCATAGAACGAGCAGGTAAAACTAGAAGTTGTCGATGGATAATGAAACTTAGGGCATATTATTTGTTGGAATCAAGAAAAAAATGGAATAATTAAAATGATCCGCCTACTTTCATGCAAAGTGACAATTTAATTTTGACCTACTACATTTTTTTGGCACACAGCATTTTCAAAAACTCAGAATCATTTGTGTGAAATTTAAAAAAATCCGCCCACTTCCCATGCAAATTGTATTGAAAAAGTGGCATAACTCCCTTGAATTTTAATGCATAACTCAATTTTCACAAAAAATAAATATTATAATTGTAGAATAGGTTCCTGAAAATATGTACCTGATCCGCCCACTTTTACGCCCATCTCCCATAGAAAAAACATGATTAAGTAATTAAGGCATAGTCTTTCAATAATTTTTTAACATCATTATCGTACTCCAATTTTTTGATTGCAGCTTTGAGCGAAATCTATTTAAATATGGATCTGAAGGCAATAGAAGAATATGCATTACGTCTTCATTAGTGGTGGCCCCTCCACGTTCAATTCTTCGCGAATGATGTAAATCTCTACTCTTCGCTTCCTTAGCTTTCGCGGACAGTATATCTGATACAAATAATCAATCAAAACGTAAAAAATAAAATGAAATCATTGAATAAGGACCTTTAGATAGGGATGTCTTATTGGCAGAATAGCTTCTGCTATAATTTTGTTACCATGCACAAGAATTTTATCCACATTTATATTTTGTTCTACGAAATTTTTTATTTAACAAATTGTTTAACCTTTTTTAATGCAAGCCTTTTCTATGATAATTATCGTTTACGAAAATATACACAAAGTCAAATGATAATTTTACTGTGATTGTACCAAAAGATTGAATATACAGTAAATTTTCACTCCATTTTAAACAAGCGAACATATATAAACTTCGAGCGTGTCTGTCCAAACAAATAATAAATATATCAGCCTAATATTACGGAATCATAATACTAAGATATCTGACAAAAAAATATCAAAAAATTATCAAAATCGGCGAACATGAAAAAAAATGAATTTCGGCCACTCTTCCTTCAACTTATGTGCGCCGTCTCAATATTTTAGCTTTTTTCTTGCTAGCGTTTGTGCTTGAAGTTACGATACGTTTCGCTTCATAATTTAATTAGAAGAAAAATATCATAAAGTAAGGAAATAAAAATTTCGTAATCAGGTTATATGAATAGTGAAAGGCTCTACAAATTTATTTTGCATCAGTTTAAAATATTGTTCCGTTTTCCACCGCCAAAGTCTTTTAATTGACCCTTGATAGATTCTTAATTACGTTCTCTGGTTTAATAAACAAAGGACATGGCATTAATTATTTTAAGCAGGTATTCAAACCACAATACTTTACGGTTCCTCTAAGATACGAGACCTCATGATATTGTTTACCAACCAGGCCCTTAAACCATATCCGGCTAGTGGGTCCATTATTCAGGCGCCTTAAACAAAATACCTTCTGAATTTCTATAAACTTAATTCTCAATATCCTTGAAGTTTTTATTCATTTCAAAAGGCAGCATAATGAATCCAAAAAAGTTGACGAACCTCAAGATACAGTAAAATGTATCTTAAAATTTTAGATACTCGGTTATCGTAATACTGCCTTGAAAACTATTTCTCAATTAATTATTAAGCTTGCAGCCTTAGTTTTGCAACATCACTAAAATGGGCCTGAACTCATAATATTATTTTACTTTATTTAATTTACTAATTTGGATTTAGTTAATAAAGTTTATTTTTATTTTATAACCCGCTTTAAATAGGGGGTTAATCAAAATTGTTCAATTTATTATGATGACGTTGTGCTTATAATCATCAATCCCAGGTTCAAGTTCAGTACAATTCGCCTGAAAATCCCTCATGTATGTTTGATTTTGTTGGTTTTAAAACACACAAATGCTTAAAAACTATAATTTGTTACAATGGATTAGTATTAGTATTGCATAACGTGACCAACTAATGGCAATAAAACCACTTCGGGACAAACATTTAAAGTAGTCAATCTTTGTAGATTTAACAAGGCAACTTAAGTAAGTTGAACCTGATTCAAGACCTGCCTGTAAGGTTTTTGATAGTAACAGGGATTTATACAGTGAAGCTTTTATATTTCTCGTTTTCACGAAAATAACAGTTTACGTCTTTTAGTTTTTCGCAGTTTTTGATCAACGTCGCTGCCTAAAAAAGAATACAGTTTGTACATAAATAAAAAAACATATTTTGTTAACAGAAAATAATTTAAATGCGAAAAGTTAAAGTAAAATCTTGACATCAGAAGGTCAGTCTAAATACAAATAAATACAACCTTGGAATAGCAATTCATTTGGTGTTTAATTGTAACGATTCTCGTTATCGTTGTTCTCATTTTTATTAATTTATTAAAAATTAGCTCCGAACAGCTAAATTAATATGAAAAACTATTAAAAGTCGCTTTAATACATACCTATTTAGTGAATCAGAATGATAATCAGTCGAATGAAAATCCCTCAAACAGCTAATGCATAAACAATTGCATCTAGAAGTTATCCCACTTTGTTTTGGCGCCATTTTGGTAAACATTAGTCTTGACAGTTCATATTTGACAGTCGTGAAGTAGGCACGTGGAAAATTTATTTTGGAAAAATATTCGATAAACCAACGTGTTTTAATTGCAAGAACCTCTTATCAAAAGCAATCATCGATTACTGTGATGATGAGAAAGTTACGTGATATTTTTGGGAGAAACAACGTGCCATCGTTTACTGAATGATTTCGAAGAAAGAGGGTCTGTAGGTGATAGCCACAAGCATGGAGGACAACTTACTGCAAAATCAGCTGAAAACATTACTGCTGCTCAATATAGTGTTCAAAACAATCCTTTAACCTCAGTAACAATTTTGCACAAGGATTTGCATTTGTTTCCATTTAAAATTCAGTTGGCACAAGAGCTTCTTCCACAAGACCATTTACGCCGCCGTACATATGCCAATAGAATGTTATAGCTCGCCCATAACAACCCCAATTTTCATGAAAAAATCATAATGAGTGAGAAGGCACCTTTTCATTTGATTGGATATATGAATAAACAGAATAGTCGGTTGTAGACAATGGAAAACCCTTAAATCTTTCATCACTCACCTTTGCATCCATTAAAAGTAACAGGCTAGTGTGCAGTTTGGTCAGGAGGAATCATTGGACCTTACTTCTTTGAAAATGAAAACGCCGAAATAGTAACTGTGAATAGGGAGCGATGTCGTGTTATGATTGAAAACTTTTTGATGTCACAACTGCATGCTTTGGGCTTTAATAACATTTATCAACATGACCGTTCCATATCGCATACAGCCAAGATTACGATGGAATTGCTGTGAGACCTCTTTCCACAACAGGTAGTTAAAAGAAATAGTGATGTTGAGTGGCCTCTACGTTCGCCTGATTTGACTGCTCCGCACTTCTTTTTGTGGGGATATCTGAATTTCGAGGTTTATGAAAACAAACCTGAAACGCTTGAGCTCAAATAGGTTATTCGTGATGAAATTAATAAAATACCGCGCAAAATGTGTGAGAATGTAATGAAAAATGTGCTTAAAAGGGCTCGCATTTGTGAAGCAAACAGAGGCAGACATTTATCTAATATTTTATTCCATAAATAATTGCTGACACTAAATTAATCATTTTTTAATAGAAGATTCATTCTTTTTCGTTTTATCAATAGTTATAAGCAAACAAAGTATTATACCCACCTGGCGGACACCCTGTACAAACACAGAAATCCAGAGTTTCACAGAAATAAAAATTTGCAGCAGTTAGAAGATCAATGTAATTTCCTATTGCCGTTTAAGGATTCATTTTACTATATTCTCAATAGTAATGTTCATGCTATGATTGATGACTTGTTGAATGATAGAGTAATGATTTTTTCCTGAGTGAAGAAATTCAAAATCTTCAGTTATGAAGCGAAGCGAGAACTAAGCAACGGCAATGGGGTACATAACAGTAGAGAAGGAAGGAGATTGTTAAGCCATGGCGTTTGTTTAAACCTAACAGCAGAGTTTAAACGTAACAGTAATAAAAATTTAGTATGAAACTTAACCTCAGCATTTATAAAAAGTCATTTTGACACCAGTAGTAATTTTAACCCATCACATCCGTAAATCCGTAACTCTTTAATAACTTACACACAGTTTTCCTGGTGCCAAAACAAATATTATTTATTTGTTCATAAAACTTTGGGAAGTTCTTAGACAACTATTTCAGTGATGTTGGTCCCATTACAATAATAACTTTTTTTTACATAAAGAGGGCGTTTTATTACACTTCCACCACAGCTACGCTACAACATCCATCCAACACAGAGAATTGTAAAAAATGTGATTATTATCAAAACAAAAGGAATAAAAAAAAAAGGAAGAGACCTAAAAATAACAAGAACAAGAAATAATAATTTAGGCACAAACAAAACAAAATAATTTATTGTTCGTGCATTTGGACAAGTTGATTACAAACATGGAAAATTGTTGCAAACAACACCAAATTGACTGTAACAAACACATTTTCAAAATCTTTGTCAGAAAGAAGAAAAACACATAAATTCAAGAATAAATAATTTTTATTTAATCTTTGAAACCTGGAAAACATTTGTTTTTATGTTGTCGCTTAATCGCAGTTGCATGTTCGTATGAAACCTTTTATTTTGATGAAGATTCTGTGTTTCCTTTCAAAACAATGTTGTATGCGAATTGTCTTTCTGTGATAAAACCAAGAGTGTAAATAAGACATACACACTCCCATATATAGCAAGCCCTGATCTTGACCTCTGTGTTTAAAGCAACACACCCACAATGTTTATTGCAGTGAAGTCCGCTGGCCAACTAGTCACTCAGTCAGCCATCCATTCAGTTGTCTTGTAGTTTTGTTGAATATTCATACACTGTGATTATCTCTGTTTTTTTTTTCTTTATTTAACTGGAAACCAAATGTGACGGTTTCCCTTTAAAGTTCTAGTGAAAAATATGTTTAAAGATTTGTGAGGTGGAGGTGTGCACGTTGGATTTTGAATTAAATTACTGACATTTTAAAGATGAGGTCGTAGAAAATTTGTTTGTATGTTTGTTGTGGTGATAATTGGAAAGTATGCTTAATTTTCGCGTGTGACTTTTAAAGTTATTTGAGAAATCTAAAATGAATGCAGGCCAATTAAAGACATAAAATTTATTTTAGCAAGATTAAGCTGTACTTCATGAGTTTAAGTTTTGCAATAATTAGAAGATCAAAGCCCCAGCTCCAAGATTTCAAATAATTGAATTTTGCTTATTTAAAAAATGAATAATTTTAAATCTACTTACAAGACAACTTTAAATGATCACTTGGATATAATTTGTAGTGCCATAAAATAGGAAACAAAGAAACCTCCTCGAAGCCAAAAAGAGTCTCGCAATGCGTGCTGATATTTTATTTATTAAGATTATTTTTTGTATTGAATCATATATAGAAAAGTGATCTACTACTTTTGTTTAATCCAATAGTAACGCTTTGTCTAGTCCTCGTTTTATTGACATAGATCTTTGACTTTAAGCAACCACATGCAATGAAAGCCAATAATGTTAGTTCATACGATCAAGGGGCGCCAAAAGTTTTCTAAGACAAAAGTTGGCTGCAGTAGCTAGAAAATTGCACTGCTACAAAGCGAAAATAGCTCTAAACAGTTATTGATGTACCTTAATACAATTCAGGCTTAAAATGTGTCAACGAAGTACAATTGTTATAACTTTAGCATTTCTGCTTGGCATACGGCACCAAGTGTGTCATTATTTCATGAATATACTTTTAAGTCTAATTTTGTACCAAAAACAGAATTTTTATCTAATTTTTAACTCAAAACAAAATATGGCCCACGTAGCAGTTACATTTACAAAATCATCGACTAATACCCGTAGCGTGGTCTAAAATTTGAAACTAAACAATATAAAGTTCGTAAAGCAGAAACGAAATAGGGAATGCCAGAAGAACCAAAAGAAAACTGGTAAGTAAGCGAACCAGTAGAGAAGTTCCAGTTAAAGTTCAAATACTGTTTATTTGTAGAGAAAAAAGTTCCTTCAATGGCAACACACAGCGTCTTTCGGGCTGACTTAAAGAAGAAGAAGACTGTAGACTGGAAATTATTCATTCATTTAATCACATATGTTCTTTCTAAAGCACTTTTTTGTCGGTTGCAAATATCTCCCATACCACCGCATCAAATTTAATGAATGATATCTCATTTTAAAGCTTATTTCTAACACTAATGACGAAAAATAATTAGAAATTGAAAAATTAATATTTTCATTGATAAAAATTATATTTTATATAGAACTGCATGATAATACAGTGATTATATGTTTTTGTTCAAATGTGGTAGAACAGGGTCGCTTCTGCATGATATAATACTGTTGTCATTATGATTACATGTTTTTGTTCAAGTGTGGTAATACAAGGTCGCTTAATGGTAATGCAGTTATACATAATACACTATGTATTAAAATCCATTCTGGCAATACCGCTATTTACTATAATGCCGTTTATTAAAAGATATTTTTGTTTGTATTAAGGATTCGTACGGGCAAAAAGTTAACGATGATCATGTCATTACCTCTAACATTGTATTCAAAGAAGTATTATAAAAGCATTTAAACATATCGCACTTGATCAACAATAGGGTATTAACTCAAAATTTTTGAAATATCACTTTTTTCAAGAAATCAGCTAACAATATCAATATCTATCTACTGTAAAAATTTCAACGTATTCCGTTTACTCTTTCATCTCGAAAAACACTTTTGAGACCATATTCATGATAATGTAGTGATTACCTTTATTTCAACAAAAAGGTATTATTTCGAGTTAATACAAAAGTTAACATGGAACTGATTCGTAAATTTTCATAAAAAAGATATTATTTTGAGTTGAGTCTCTTTTCAATTTGGTTTTATTTTGAGTTGATACTGTCTTGTTGATAAAATTTGTTTCACTTATGATCGAAAAATTTCAGAAAAATGGTAAAAACTCAAAAAATTGATTTAACGATGTAAATATATTTTTAAATGGAATTTGCTTCCTATGGTATATTTGAATTTTTAAATTCTGTTAAAACGTGGCCACAAACAGTTTTTTGACTCTACTGAAAATTTTAAAATTTTGAGTTAATACCCTCTTGTTGATCAAGTGCGATATGTATGTATGTTAATATGTATGATATATTATGATTTCTAATATTTTTATACCTTTAATAAAATGTATTGAAGTTATTAAAATTTCTATTACCACTTTTTATTTTACCTTACAAAAATGACAACTTACGCTGCGAAATATTCGCACGGGTCATCTAGTTATTTCTTATTGAATGAAAGAAATAATTTTTTCTTCATTTATTCAGTTTTTATTTGGGTAACACCAACAAAAATTATTATTCTTTAAAAAAAGTAGTTACAGTAAGTACTAAAGAATCTAATAGTTGCTAAGCATAGACTTGCGCCGAGGAGTTTTGGTCGGCGGCGGCGGCTCAAAATCGGCTGTTAGCCGGCTGGAAGCATATTAAATATTTTCTTTGTATGCAACATAATAAGTAACAAGCTGTACTATGTTAATTTGGAAATGATGGATACTAAAATAACAAAGCTTTTTAAGCAACAAAGTCGATTCAAGTTTGATATTCAATCTGAATTAAAAGCCATTCGGTAATTGACAAAAGGTTCAGAAAAATACAAAAATCTATTAAGAGAAAAACACAATTGTTCTTAACAAGAAAAATGTTGAAGGTTTAATTTTTTTGAATTTTTTGGCCAATAAATATACAAAGTTAGCGCATTTGTAAATTAGGAGAAAATATTAAAATATCTTGAACAATAAAGTTTTTTGTGTCATAGGTTAATAGGTTTTTGAAAGTGAGCAAGAATTGTACGTATTATAAGCAAAGTTTCTTTCCTTATATAAATTTTTTCCTATTTTAAAAATTTAAAAATAATATATTGTTATGAATTATAAAAACTGGCAACCCCTGTTGTTGTTTCCGCATGAGCGTGGTGAATAAGTTAATTCAACTAATGGTGTGTGTATAGTATAATACCACAATTAACCATCAAAAGCTGAGCAGCCTCAATGGGTGCGTTGGTAGAGGTGCGTACTGCAAAACAGAAGGTCCTGAGATCGATACCGCATTCGGACGTGCGAGCAACGAAAAATAATATTCGTAATTGTTATAAGAAATTAAAAATTAATAAACAGCAGTACAAATCTCCCGAAAGATAAAAGACAATTATTGTGTGAAGCCATGGCAGATAATTTAGTGGAGACGTCCAATTAAATGTAAGAGTAACAGATAATTGTCAAGAAGCCCTTTATAATAAAAAGTGAAGTGTAACAGCTTAACAGCATAACGCAGGAAAGTGTAACAGCACAACAACAGTGTATGGAGAAGTGTGTTGTGGCTATTGGATTAAAGGAGATGACTGGCTTGGATAAAAGGAGTAGTGGAGATGTCTGTGGATGGTTAAGGTTACCAAACAAGGCATCGAGTAGTTCATGTCTCGCCGGAGTAACACAGTATTTTAGCGTGGATGGCTGCGTACCGGTAGGATCAAGAAGTATAGCCAGAGAAAGCTATAAAGTAAAAGAACACAGAAATTGTAATGAGCCACAGTGGTATTTGCAATCAAAAGAATCCGTACGTTTGTAAAACGTAACAATATATTAGCCGTTGAGTGACCATATTTGAAGAAGTCAACACATAACCCTCACAAATTACATAATTGATGATATTTAGGGTGTTTTAAAAGTGACATGATATTTATGTATATGTCCTTTTTTAAAGCATGATAGACATACAATTGACATTAGCACAATTATGTAAAAATATGCCTTTTATAGGGTCATGTATAAAAAGAAAAATCACGATTAAAAGGTGTGCCGTAAAATAAAAATATTAAATAATTATTAAAAATTTTACCATAACATTTAAAATTTGTATGATTCATATGTGTTAATTTTTCCATAAATTTAAAGAAATAAAGATTTGCTCGAAATAGACTGTACAAAAATTAAGCGTTGTTATATATAGTTGAGGGTTTTGTCTTATGGCAACAGTGCGAAATAACACATGTAATTAAAAAGGATTATTATTTTCGGGTATTTTTCATGGTAATACAGTAAAGTGTTGCCTAATTGCTCTAAAAAATATAATGTCACACTGTTTAAGTACAATTGCACAGAGATTAAACGGCGGCTGATTTTAAGCCGAGTTAAGCCTGCGGCGGCGGCTTGTAAAAATTTTTGGCGGCTCGGCTTAACCGGTACTTAGCCGATTTGGATTATAAATAAAATAAAAATGTTGTAATGTAGTATTTGTGGCTCACTACTGGATGACGTAAAGCGGTCAAAAAAGGAATCAAGCAATATAATGGTAGGCTTTAATATTCCTCGAGTTTCATACAATTTTTTCAGTATGTAATTGTGTCTTTGTTGCAAATTAAATGTAAGTTTTGTTAGAGTAAATAAATCTAAAATAATTTTTAAATGTTATTAGGAACACTTCTTGATTCAGTTTATTACTTTATCTCGAAGGGGGAACATCTGCGTGCGAGCAGATTTTCCTTTTTCAAAAAAGTGAGGTTATAATAAAAGACGCATCGCGCACGTTTTTTTCAACTAGCTTACTAAAATGCTATCGTGTTTAATAAATAAAATAAAATTAATATAATCATTTATACTATAATATCCTGTTCAGTATTTATCACTTCCTATACGAAGGTATAGGTCGATGTGGCGTTCCTGGAGAGACTAATTATATATTTCTGAAAATTTGTGGGATACCCTGGCGCTGTGGTTATGTACCCCTGCCATTTTTAAATTCAAATTTCAAAAAAAAAAAAAACACTTGTTGATTTCAGCATGAACAAGTCTACTGCATCGTTAAATTACAAAGGAAAAAGAGTGTGGACAAAATACTGCAATTTAAGTGCTGCAAATACTTAACATCAATTCTAATTTTCTTTCGACCTCCTTTTTAAAATTATTTGGGTGGAAGAGAGCTGTATTATACAAATCAAGTTCTCAAATTGCCGCTCCAAGGCAGAGTATATGACACGGCAAACTCGATTTCACAGAAAAAAATAAATGCGCCAATCGGTCAGATAAAGTGTCGAAAGAGGTACTATAGGAAATAAGCAAGATCGGTCCATGTTCTTCGAGGCAGCAGGCAAAACACCACACCTACCTCTAATTTTTTCATGTCATTTGGAGCAATAAAGTAACACCAATAAAAAAAATATATATGGAGCGATAGAGAATTAGAAAATAAAAAAAAAAAAACCTCACGTGAAAAAATTGGCGCTCGCCCATATTTTCCGAAAATTTTTTAAAATATCAATATGGGTATAATTTTAAAACTTTTGAAGAGATCTTTCAGGAATACTGAAATTTTTTAAAAATGCTTAACCCATTAAGAGCCGATGCCATTTTTATCTAAAATAACATATACGCAGCACCCCAATATCTGTCCTTTTGGTAGGAGTTACTTCACTAAACTGGATTTACGTAGATGTTGAGGCGTATATAAGATTCGGCATAGCCGAATATAGCGCTCTTACTTGTTTTTGTATAACACAAAGAAATTATGTTTTTTAAGAGTTTCAGTCTTGCCAATGTATTTGCTCTTTTATATCCTTCGTAAATATTTGTATAAAAATATACAGCAGCTTATTGTTAAAGACTGTGACAATATAATTTTACGAAACTTTGCAAATATTTTATAAATAATTTTAAAACTGTTTTTATTTCATTTAAGTCTTAACTCTTACTTTCAATAGTTTGTTTATGCAAACAAAAAATGTTTTCATCTCAAAACCTTTAGCTTACTGGCATAAGAAACATTTTAAATTAAAATATACAAAATACAATGTAAAGACAACAATTTTATAAGAATTTGTTAACAATATTGAATGTCAGTGATTGAATAGTAGATATTTCCCGCTGCAAGTATGAACTTGATTGATGGCTTACAACATTCGCCATAAATATCCCCTCAGTTCAATGAAAATTTTCCCTTAAGACTTTTTAGTCAAGGTTTTCAAGACATTTTTTATGCAAATTTGTAAAACTGCAATTGACTTTAGTACGATTCTTGTTATCCGGCAAAGTTTGTTAAAAGAATTTAAATAATTCTTTAGGTTTTTAAATTCTTTGATTATTTTTAAAACTGACAAACTAATTTTGCAATGTGAAACTCTTTTGAACTGCAGTATGTATTTTGTTTTAATTAGCAGCACTGTTTTCTGCGACAGCAGACTTTGCAAGACCAAATGAATTCAATTTCTGTAAAAAACAAAAAAATAACTCAGTCAATTGTAAAGGACTAAGCCGATTCATCCAAAAATAGACATGAGCATAGCAGAATTTTTACCCTATTTCACGTTCATATTATATGTTGTCGAGAGCATTGTTAATAAAATATTTTTTATACGAAGGATCTAAGTTAGTTGGCAGTTGACTTTACGGATTCTGAAGATGTATTGTTTCCGTCGGTGTGTTGGTCAATCACGAGCATCAAATTGATTTTTTGACAACTAAACTGGATTGGCTTTAGATACATTTTAATTTTCTAAAGGTTACTTGCTTTTTCTATTTATTAGTGAGTTATTAATTTTGTAACAAATTAATTACTATTTTATATTTTTGAGCAATACTCACACGCAAAGAAAAAACATGGTTGAGGTAACCATATTATGGTATGGCAACATATTATGGTTGTATTATATGGTTGTTAGCAAAACATAGTATTGTTTCATTTTATAATAATAAAGCTGGTCTTGCAACCATATTATTGTCTAGCATAACAATTACTTGGTAAAATCTAAAAACGATTAATTGTTAAATTAAAACATCATAATATGGTTGAAAATGTCATGTTATATAACTGGATTATTATTATTATTATTGATTTGTTATAACAAATTGATTGATTTGTTACATAAATTCACAAAAAAATCTTTGCTTGTTATATATAATTAAAAGGCTTTAACACAAAGTCTAAGAGAATAATTTATAAAAAAAATATAATTTATAAGCCCAAATAACGGCATCTTATCTGAATACATTCCTACGTGCACACCCATTTGTGGAGTAAACGTGATATTCTCGTATTGAAGATTTACGGCATGTAATAGTAATTCGGAACTGATTACACATTTATCCAAGACTTCTAATACAATAATCTGGCATCTGGCAATTATTGTTGATGTATAATATGACAGCTTGAAATAAAAAATATGTAAATAGTTTCACACTATGCTTAAAACACCAAAATAAAGATTTATATGCTAACATACATACATATACATACATATATGTATTTCAACTATTTTTGAAGTGTTTTGCTTACCTTTTTATTTGTTTTCATATTTTGAATATTATTTTTAATTGTTTATTTTATACATAAATTTCTATTTTTCCATTTTCTCTAACAATAAAAGCTATTTCAACTTTAAGCTAACAAAAAATTATTAAACTGATAGAAAAGTATTCTGTCAAGACCTAGAACAAAACATTTTTAAGCGCAAACATTATTTTGTTTGCTTTTAATCAAACTCTGATTAATTTTATTATACGAGGGCTACTATATATATTTCTGGCCTGGCAACACCGAGTGCTGCCAAGTGCAATCTGACATTTCCATTGGAAAGTTTGTCATTTTTAAGCATAATCGTACTCAAAACGTTTTGACGTACGACCATTATTTGTGTTGTTTACAGTGACTTGAAAAAATTAAAAAAAAAATGGAATTAACTCGTGAACATTTTCGTTTCATCATTTTTCACAACTTTCGACGTGGATTATCACGACAAGAGTGCATTGATGAACTTAAATCTTTATATGGCGATGAAGCACCATCCTATAGCACTGTGAAAAATTGGTATAATGAATTTAATCGTGGTCGAAGCTCGCTCAAAGACGAATTCCGTGAAGGTCATCCAAAAACGGCTGTTGTGCCAGAGAACATTGATGCCGTGCGTTAACTCATAATGCAAGATCGACATGCGACATACCGAGAGATAGAGACATCCTTGGACATTTCTTCCACCAGCATACATTCGATACTGCATGAACACCTGGCCGTAAAAAAGGTTTGTTCTCGTTGGATCCCGCACATTTTGAAAGTCGCTCAAAAAAAGGCTCGTGTCACAGGTGACGAATCATGGATCTATGCGTATGAGCCCGAAACGAAACAACAATCGACCGTGTGGGTCTTCAAAGACGAGCAATATCCAACGAAAGTTGTTCGTGAAAGAAGCACTTCGAAGCAAATGGTCGCCTGTTTCTTCGGCAAAACTGGTCATTTGGCGACTGTTCCGCTTGAGCAACGTAGGGCGGTCACTTATGAGTGGTACACTACAATTTGTTTGCCTGAAGTCATCGGAGAAATTTGAAAAACCAACAAGAGAAGACGAATCATTGTTCACCATGAGCTCTCACACATCGACTCAAGCCAGAACGTTTGAGACCGGCCAAAACGTCGAATTAATGGGTCATCCGCCGTACAGCCCTGACTTGGCACCTAATGACTTCTTCTTGTTTCCGCACATCAAGAAAAAAATGCGTGGTCACGATTTTCGTCGCCAGAAGGAGCTGTTCAAGTGTTCAAAAACCATGTTTTTGAGGTGTCTCAATCGGAGTGGAAAAAGTGCTTCGACAACTGGTTTGAGCGCATGCAAAAGTGTATAAATCATGCTGGAGAGTACTTTGAAAAACAATAAAACCATTTTTGATTATAAATATTCGCATTTTCACTATTAGGCCAGAAATATATAGAGCAGCCCTCGTATTATGGTTAAATACACTCTATTATTTTTAATAAGTTATAAAACTTTAGTCGTAGTTCAAATCTTTTTACGTTAAACCAACCATGTTTTATTTTTTGTGCAAAGTAACCATATAATGGTTAAATATCAACAAAAACGTGTTTATCGTGAATGAAGTATTGCTAAAAACAACTATAATTTGTTGCCTGCAACTATGCAGTGTTGTGACGTTATCACAACCATGTTTTTTCTTTGCGTGCAGTGCTTACATAATACATTACTTGTAGTCAAATAAGATTTAACAAATAGTGAAATAGATTTTCAAAAATATCATTTTTTTTTTATCAAAACGGGGGCAGATTAATAAATATACAAAGGCTTTGTTTACAACAAATCTGAGGTAATAATGCAAAATATTTTACGACCCGAAGTTTTTTCTAATCTCTTCTTTAGTAGGGAGCTAGGTTTTAATTTTCAAACCTAGTTTCTTAAAGTAGTTTTCTTAGAGTCGTAGATAGAGTTCGTTTTTTCTATACGCCTTTCTTATTCAGCCAAACAATAGGACCCACCTTAATGTAGAACTTGACAAACACTAGAAAATTTCGTTTCTTTGCAAAGTGTGTATTATGGTTGGGATTAACACTAATTACAATTAAGTGGGGACAACAACAATTCAGCATTCTTTAGTTTTTGCAATGGAGCCTTTTTTAGTTTCTTGTGTGTATTTACCTGGTGCCAGCAGCTACAAAAGAAGCTGCATACACTAAATGTCTTTAAGATGCTTAAAATGATTCGCTCTTAACTAATTTCGCTTGTCACGAATTTGCTGCAGTTCAATTTATCTCATTAGTTTTAGTCAAACAAACATAATGCAACGAAAGCATAATTTAATATGCGTTCACGCATTTAAATCAACTTAAGCTTTAAGTATTTAATTAAAAATAAAAATAAAACATAATCATGCCAGCTCTACATACATTAAAGGGATTTATTCAAGAGAGATTAGTTGTGTAAGTTAGATTACGAGTACAACATGAAAATGTGTATGAACGTTTGATATCAACAAATAACTACTTGTTGTTTAAGACATTGATTTGGTAACTAAAAGCACGAATAAAACATTTACTTTTACGTGCAACGAACATTCTTTTAAGAACAACAACAATAAAAAACTAAATATTCGTTCCATAAAATCATGCTCAAGCAAACAAAATGTTGACGATGACGATGGTTCTGATGATAATGATGGAAGCGTGAATAACTTACGTATCCAAATGAGCCGAAATACAACTTAAAAAAAATAATGTTTTAAATCAGTTAACACTAACTTTTCAATACCCTGCATTAAAACAAAAATTTGTGTAAATTTTATAATGAGGAGCGGACAAAAATTTATAAATTTTCAAAAAATGTTTAACACCCAAAACGCTTTGCGTCTTCTTTTTATACTATCACCACAAAAATTAGAAAAAGATATGTCATTCCGTGCGTAATTTCTACAATATCCATTTCCGACCCCATAAAGTATATAAATTCTGACTCCTCATGCATAGCGAAATCGATTGAGCGATGTCCGTCTGTCCGTCCATGTCAGTGTTGAAATTACAACAAAAAAAAAAATAAATATGTCAATCGATCAGATATAATGTCAAGAGATGCTATTGGAAATAGGCATGATTAGTCCATGTCCTTCGAGGCAGCAGGCGAAAAACCACGGCTACCTCTAATTTTTTTATGTCATTTGGAACAATAAAGTAACTACAATCAAAAAAAAAATAAATATATGGGTTGATAGAATTAAAAAATATGAAAAAAACCAACAAGTATAAAAATTGGCGCTCGCCCATATTTTCCGAGTTACGGGGTCTGAAATTTTTAAATTTTATTTTAAATATCATTATGGGTATCATTTAAAAGCTTTAAAAGAGATCTTTAAGGAACTACTAAAATTTTTTGAAAATGTTTAACCTATTAAGAGCCGATGACATTTTTATTTAAAATTATATATAGTTCTTAATTTCTTTTTATTTTTTAATTCTATGTCGCTTAAATGTTTGTCTTTTTGATTAGAGTTACTTCACTAAACTTGATTTACATACATTAATGGTGAAGGGTATATAAGACTCTTCTTAGCCGAATATAACACTTTTACTTGTTCGCATTAGGCTTTTAAATTTCATATAATATATAGTGTCTGTTTTAGAAAGAGATTCTATTTGACCTTGAAGATTATTTCACTTTGTAGCTTGCACTTAAAGCGATTAACTAGATGAATTGGATCGTGATGAAAGAAACGCCTGTGCCATAAACCAGGTGATTTGGTACAAAACAGAAGCAAATAAATACTGACTATAGTCAAGCTTTTGAGTTTGGCCTTTAAAGTTTCCCACTTATAAGAAGAAATTTTTCTTCACCTGCAAGGCTATCAGCAAACGGCCCGACCTCTTCACCATTTCATTTAGCTGCAATAACGGTGGAAAATTTATGTATTTTAAAGAATATTTTAAATTCGTAAAAATCAAGTAGAAAACTATTACTTTTACGAACGGTATTAGAAATTATTAAGCATTATAAATGCTTTGGCCAAATTTTTCAATAAAAATTTTTATATTTTGACAGTGGAGACATGATACATACGAAAAACAAAATCGATTTTGATTTAAATTAAATCACGCAAATATTAAATTAATTAAATAATCTTTAAAAATATCGTGCTAATTATCCCTAACAAATTATTAAAATCACCGATATTAATTATTGAGGGTGAAGGCACGTCTTAATGGCCATTTCGCTACCGCTTATTTAGGTCTTCAGTAAACTTCTCCTTAAAAATTAAAGTTTAAACAAAAGCAACAATAATCAACAACGATTTTATTTGTCTTTTTCCACTGTCTACGGCTGACTTTTTTTCGGCTCTTTTATATAGTTAAAAGGTGATGAAAAATAAAATTAAAACACAAAACTCTGCTTGTTTGGACAAAAGTCTTAAGTTTATTTAAAATAATTGTGAGAAGTTTCCTGAAGAGCTAAAATCGATTATGTTTTGCACAAAGCTTCATCTTTTTTATTCACAAAAAAATAAAATAGTTAAGATTTGCTTCTGCTTTGAAACATTGTTTTAAATACTTTTATATTTTATTAAGTCAGTGGCGGAAGGAAGCTGAAAAATTTGATCCGCAACTTCAAATACTAAAGATATCATTGTGACAGATAGGCCTGCCTGGATAGGGCTAAGCCACATTCTAAGAAAATCTTTCTTCTCCGCAGAATATTTTTCTTCTCATGAAATCTCTGATAAGTGACACAATTTTTTTTTCGTAAGGGTCTCATCCTTCCATTCTTCAGTTACGCTTATGGAATCGTTAAATTATATTTCTTTTGAAAGGAAATGGATGTTAGAAAGGCTTTTTTTTAGAATTCAAAATATATAATTGCTCAGCTAATTTCTTACGATTCAAAATTTGTCTTAACAAATGCAAGTAAATGTAGCTTCCTAACTGTACCCTACCATGCTGTAGGGTAAGATAAACACAAAATCAATTTTATCCTCCAAATCCACCAGACCTACAAAAAAAAACTGCATTAAAATTGCCAACAAAAGGCAAAAAAAGACAACACAACAAATCTTGTGCTCATTTCCATGCCAAATTCCAAGCTTGCGTATACGACATGTGTTGAGCAACTCTGCAACAAATGTACGAACGTGTGTTGCAAGTACTTGAACAACGATTGAATGAATGATGTTATTTTGTTGTTGTCGATGGTGGAAATGCATCCGTAGTTGCACTGTTTAGCTGTTTGACCATCAAAATTGCTAGTTTTGTCCGTTGTTTCATTTTTTTTATCGTAATCTTTGATGTGATTCTTCTTTCTGGCTATTTTTGTTGATGATGTGGCGGATGGTGGTTATGTTTACGAAGGTTTTGTTTTTGCCATTGCTGTGGGTGTTGTTATTTTGTAACATTAAGAAAATTACATGATAATCCATTGATTTTAACATCCTCAAGGCATTTAATACTCTTAAAAAAACAACAAGAACAACCACGATAACAAATACTAGAAAGAAAAAAACAACAGCAACAATAAAAAAATAAATAAAATAACAAGAAACGAAAACAACTTTAACAATTCAAAATAACAAACTTTATTTGAGAGTTTGAACATCAATGACTCGATGGGCGGCTTAACTTATTAAACAGGATCCTGATCAATATGACCAGTGTGAGTGAAATAATAAAAATAAATTGCCATATTATTCTGTCGATAGAATATCGCAAATAAGTTCAACTTTTTTCATTAAATTTCGAGTCTTGGTTAACGAAAATTATTCGAATAAAATTTTAGATCGAATAATCGAATAAAAATTTTCATTTCGTTTTTATTATTTATTTCCAAAATTTATTTATGGAAATCATAGTATCGTTCGAACTGAAAATTTAAAAGTGGGTCTTCAACAAAAGGTGGTATATTTAGGCTGTACTGAATCTTACGCGTATTGATGCTTTTTTAAAGTTTCGATAAAATTTTAGTAAATACTTCTATCAGTACAACAATATTTGGTGATATTTCGATTTATTCATTAAAATCTCAAATTTTTTGTTTAATGTCCATTTTTCGCCAAATGAAAAATTTTCCGTCTTAACTCCAATCAGGAAAAATAATTAACAGGCAGTTTACAAAACACAATTTGCCGATTAGACGCACAAAAACGTTACTGTTTCTCATAACAAACGTAACAAATGGCAATTGTTTCTGGTTTATGTATCGCGCGTTATAGTGTCAGACACATCGAAAATGAGCGAAGAATAAAACCATTCGTCAGGAGTTAATATTGTTGGACAATTGCCCATCATAACACTTTCACCTTTGAAAACATTTATTAGTATACATTCATACATACATTTAAATTATTGCTTGTTTTTATAACTATTGCTTTTATTTTCAGAAATTTTTGTTTTGCAGATAAAAATTTTAACTTACTTGTTTGATAATTCTGTTTTGTTTATTTAACTCAGCTGTTTCTTTTTAAGCGCCGAAGCAGGGCTACCATCATTGAAGGCAAAAACAAAAAATGTATATGAAAAAAAGTAAATAAAAAATATTAATTAATACTTTGGCAATACTACGATTTGAAACAACTTTTTTTATACGAAACGCAAGGTAAGTTAAACGAAAAAACCAGAACGTGTTAAACGGGCGCTAATTATTACGTATTCGTCCATATGCCATCCGGTTTCGTTTCTCTCGTGACGTGTTCTATAAACAGGCTGTAACTAGTTTTTCTCGTCATAGTATATTACATGTATTTTAGTATCATAAACGAAATCTGAATTTAAGTGATGTTTGAAGTTGGATAAGTTTTTCCGGTCTTTATTTAGGATGCTTTTAATTTAAGCTTCGGGTAAATTATATTAAAATTGTTTTTTTACTTTTTAATTATAGGTCTAAGAAGCTTGCATTAAAAGCAACCTCAACAGAATTCTGGATTTTTTTTTTTCAAACCCATGTTTTCATTCTAGCTTTCTGCCGCGGGGTCTGCTTTACAATCTCCTTTATTAAAAAATATATTGAAATAAAAGCGTGTAAAGCAGGGTTTAGCTGTCGCTGAAGGAAATATTCTGCAGATGACAAACCCAATAGTGTAAAGGAATTTTTTTTTATTTTTTTTTATTATTAGTTTTTGTGTATTTTTGGTTTTGGTTGAAACTTAAAGATTTATATTGTAAGTGCAATTTTGTAGAAAAATTAAAATTTTTAGTGAAATTTTCGTAAAAGTAAATATTTTGGTGAAATTTTTATCTATTTTTTTGCTAAAATTTTTTAAACATTTTTGGTGAAAAAAAATATTTCGTTGAAATTTAGATGGTTTAGTGAAATTGCAGTTGACTGGTAATTTATAGTTTTTCTTCTTTCTTAGATTTTTACTACAACGAAGCTGAAACAACCACAACAGCAACAAAAAACTAACAAGAAATCATAACTAAATTTAAAAAACGTTAGGATAAAAAAGGCGTTCGTCCCTTTTTTAATATAGCTTTACCATGATGTCAAGAGCACCTTGTTTTGATACTACGAGAGAATTGTGGTCATAAATTTGCTGTGCTCTTCTATCAACATGGCAAAACTGAGTTTAGATTTCACTAAATCGACCCACCTTTGTATAAGGATCAAGTACAAGTATATACCTTTACTTAATGGGATTAGAAATGAATATTGTAGAAATTTATGAAAGTATAAAAATTAATTAAACTATAATTAATTAATTAATTTTCAAAATAAAATCCTTGTTTCGTGCTATGTCCTATTATCCCGATTAATTATTTAAATAACCGATATTAATTATTGAAAACTAATTAGGTTAGGTAAAGTTGCACAGGCCGTCGGCTTAATAAGAGCGACCCACTTGGGTCCCAAAAGTCCCGTTGTGTCACCAGGAATAGGATGTGCAAGAATCAGATTCAGGTCCCTACGGTACCATCAAAGATCCATATCCAACCACCCCGACGACCGGATAAACGAGGTTATCCTTACAACATCGCAGACCGATAAGTCTGCAAGACCATGCAGTCTCGGACTGCCGAAAATGGCCGTTCTATTCCCAGAAAGAGCTGGACAATGGCAGAGCAGATGCTCCACCGTTTCCTCCTCCTCCTCATCCTGACAACTTTTACAGTAGCCATGATGCGGATGATTCAGTCTTCAGCATGGGTACCAATGACACAATGCCCTGTCAGCACAGCCACCAGTGTACCCAGCTGCACTCGAGGAAACCTCAGTAGATTTTTGGATCTCTTACTATCATACTGAGGCCACAATGTCCTCGGTACCGTGCTGCCGACCATCTGGACTGCACGGCCCTAAAGAGTTCCTGCTGAAATAAAGCCCCACAGCAACTTACCGGGACTCCCACCAGTGGATCTATCTCCCGGTCTCTCATCCGTAATCCAGATCTTTCGAGTTCGTCCGCGACTATGTTTCCGGGTATGCCCGAGTGTACCTGACACCCAAAATAGTTCCAGGTTGGAATGTCTCGCCATCTCGTCCAGAAATGTGCGGCATTCAAGAACCCATCTGGATGTCGTATAGATACCCAAAAATTAATTAATATAATAAAAAATTCCCGTTCTTTAATTTAATTTAAAATTAATTAATTTTATTATTTTTTTAGCAAATTTTTTCGTCCAAAATTTTTGAATCTAAAATTTTTTTATGAACTCTAGATTATTTGCGCTAATCTATAGTTTCTGCTGACATTTTTTTTAAGTAGTCTCGATTCTTGGCCATTTATTCTATATATTATTTATTATATTATTTATGGTCTGATTTTTAAGACTCTTTATTTTATTTATTTAATTATAACAGATTAATTAATTTAAACGTGCTCTTAGTTATGCAATATCTCTGGAAAGTTTAACTCAGAGCAGCATGGAATCAAATAATATGTATATTAAGACAATCAGAAGCATACAGATGCCGTATAGCGTGGAAGTAGTGTAACAGATTTTGATAGATAATTGTCTGAGAGTTTGTCTACTAAAACATTTGCTAGATATTTAATTCAACAAGAGTTTAAGGTTTTTATTTTTTTTTTTATAAGCAAAATATACGTACGCCATTCAAGATCGCATAATGCTGCATTTATACAGACAGACACACTTCCATATAGTGCTTTTAGGAAATGCCAGAAAATTAAAAAAATATGTGTGTTTTCATGATTTATTAAAATTAAAGTTCATATCAATTTATTATTGTTTTAATGTGTTTGCATTCCTCTGCTTCTTCTAATTTGTGCAACGAGTACAAACACAAGTTAAATATTTTCTAGGGCTTCTATTAATAATATTTCATTTTGTAGACCCAATAAATTTATTGTTTCATTTATGGCAAATGTCTGCCATTGATCTAGTTTAGAGAAGGAATTACACTAAATTAAGGTTTTAGTTCTCGTATAAGTTAAAGGCTAAATTGTAAAAAAAAATACTAAACTCCTACACATTGAGTCAAGGAAATGTATTTTATGATGGTTAAAGTTTACTACTTTTCATTAATCTTTTGTTGGATTAAGATTCCTGCAGTTAAGTAGAATAAAACAAAGTTTTTGTAAATAAATCATATTGTTGGGTACGAGGATCGATATGCCGACTTCGATAATTGAGTTGGGAGTCTCCCAGTATGGTTTCAAGTCGAATAAAAAGGTTATGCCTTCTTTTACAATATTTCAGTGCAAAGAGCTTAATCATCTGAAGAGTGTATTTTCTCATTTCCATTAAAGACTTTTAGAATTGCCCTCGTAAAATAAAATAAATAACCCTCATAATAATGCAATATATTTTAAGATTCGGCTCAGACAAAAGTAATACTACAGCTGGTTCCTCATTCAATTGCCAAACTAATCACTAAATAACAATTCTTCTTTATTCAAACATGTGTTTTTCATATGCATTACATTCATCTAAAACATTAGATGCATTATTTTAACTGTAGATAAATACTCTCTTATTTTCATGTTGCTTCAGAGAAAATAAACTGCAACAAATTATTGATGCATCAGCATCGTATGTCTGCGAATGCAACTGCAGATAATTTTTGTAATTTTGTGTATCGCCTATAACATTAGTTGCGGTTGCATTTAGTTCCATCAGTTTAAGACAAGATTAATTTCATGTCATTCATAGAGTAGACAAAATAAATTTCTTCGTTTGTCAATCAAATGAATTTCGAAAAAACACACACGTTGTTGCTTTTCTATGAACAGAGGAAAATATTTTGTAATTAGATTTAAACATTTCAAATATTCTTAGAAAACTGCGTGGTGGATTAAAAGAAATGCACTACAATACTCTTCGCCTTCTAGAACAACTGTGAGTTTTTAGTTTTTGTTTGGTATTTTATTTAAACTTTTATAATTTTAGTTGCAACACTATTTTTAATTTTTTTATTTTTTAAGGAACTGAGTGAGATTTGCTAGAAGCAAAGTTTTAACAAATATGTATTTGATTTAGAAAATTGGTTGAGTGAGCGGAAAATATAGATTAATAAAATATATAATGACTTTACATTCGAATTGTATTGAAAATCGTGGCATTCGACCATTAAAAACAAGGTTGCAGTTGCGTCAAACACGTCGGCTTATATTTTATTCGGTGCCTAAAGCATACTACTCTGTTCATCTTTTCGTGCAAAATTTGCGAAAAAATATGCCAATCGATCAAATATAGGGTCGAAAGAGGTGCTAGTAGAAATCAGCATGATCGGTCCATGTCCTTCGAGGCAACAGACAAAACACCACGTCTGCCTTTTTGTTCATGTCTTTTGAAACAATAAAGTTACTCCAATCAATAAATATATGAGGCGATAGAGAATTCGAAAACAAGAAAAAACATCAAGTGAAAAAATTGGCGCTCACCCATATTTTCTGAGTTACGGGCCTCTGAAATTTTAAAATTTTTTTAAATATCAATATTGGTATCATTTGAAAGCTTTTGAAGAGATCTTTAAAAAACTACTAAAATTTTTTAAAAATGCTTAACCCATTAAGAGCCGATAACATTTTTATATAAAATAATAGGTGTGCAGTATCAAATTTTTTTTGTTTTAATTTAATATAATCGTTATAATAGTTTAAAATAGAATTAAATATATTAACTAATAATTTCATTTAAAAAATTTAAAAAACTGTGATGATACTGTTCGGATCGTGTCACAGAGTTTATAGATTGGATCTGATACGTGACAACTCTTCTAGAATTTTTTTATATGTTTTCCCGAAACTATTCTTTTGTTTATTAAATATTGTAAACAACGCTATAATATATTTTACAGCGCTTAGAAAGGCCCTAAAGTTTGACACAGGCAACGCCGGATACCATAAGCTTGTATATACATAAGAGTTGCATTTAAGTTTTGATTAAAAATACCTCTGCGGCTCATTAAAAATTCTGTATTATTACTTTATGGCTTTCTCTGGCTATACTTCTTGATACTATCGGTCTTGTAAATCTTATAGTCTAGTATTTACTAATCATGCGTTATTATTACAAACGCAGACATCCACACTACACTACTGTGTTACTTCGGCGAGACATGAACCTCTCGATGCCTTGTTTAGTAACCGAAACCATCCACAGACAACTCTACTTCGATTTTTATCCAAACCAGTCATCCTCTTTAATCTAATAACCACAACACATGTCTGATATACACTGTTGTTATGCTGTTACACTTCTCTGCACTTATCGTTACCGTCCTTACTTTTTATTATAAAGGGCTTCTTCACAATTATCTGGAATATTGCTTTTTTTTGAGGGGGTTTTAATCACATGTGATTCTTTAAGCACCAAAACGGAATTTGAATTTGAGGAAGAATTTGAGGATTGAGAGGATACTAAAGGTCAATGTGAAAATATTACTCTTCAACAAGTACCAAACTGTACTATTGTATAGATTCTATTCCAGCTTTAATGACATTGAAAATTTTCAGATAAATAATTTGAAGTTCAATTTCTTAAAGAAATGTTGGAGATGAAATGTGAAACTTAAATCATTTCAAAGAACTGCAAGTTAATTAAAGATAAGAAACTAAATTAATCTTATTTCAATTAACTTTAAAACTTTTGAAGTATTCTGAATAAAGGCAGAAAAATTTCTATTGAAATTTTTAATCTTTTAAAATCAAGCGCCATATTAACGATAAAAATAAACTACAACATATTTTTAAATTGTTTTCTTAACTATAAAGTAAAGAATACTTTGTAATTTTATATTGTTCATGTCACACCATTTTCTTTAATCGAGTTTTAATTAATACAAATTAATACCGCATTAAACATAAAGAAATATAAAGAACTTGTATGGAGCATTGTGTTGTGCTAAAATAAGATAAACCAAGATATAGTATGAATCGTAGAATACCCTTCGCAAAGCGCCCATACAACTTTGATGTTGCTTGTGTTGATTTGTGACCACAGCAACTAGTTTCCTCAATGCATACGAACATGAAGAGAGTGTGACATTTGTTGTCATTATGTGTATTTAACTTTGTGCACTGAGGAGGATTAAGTTCAGTTTAATGAAAGTAGATGTTTTGCTGCAATTACACTAATAAACACTGACAAACCGTGCAGGACGAAAATGTGAAATAAAATACACAAACGTGAATGAATATTTTTTTGTCACAAGAAATTCTTTAACAAACGTTATAAAAGCAGCTTTAAATAAAATTGTAACCAAAGGTATGTTGGGTAAAAGCCAAAAGACTTCGAATGCAAATGACATTTAAAATTGAGTAAAGACGAGGTAGGTACTTTATCAGTCTTAGAGTACGAAAGTAATTTTTAAGGTTCGCTTAAACCTTATTTTGTAAAATAAAAAGGGTTGGCTAAGGAAAATAGTTCAATAGGGTTTAAAGAAGAAAGAAATATGTTTAAGGTGATAGAAAAGTATTAAAGACAGAAAAAATACAAAAAGCCTTAATAAGGCAACAATAACAGACCGCAGGGCCAATGATTGATTCAACACTTTTTTTTATACTCTTCACCGCAAGGCTAGAAAAAAAATGTCTTTCGATCATACATAGTGTCGAAAGAGGTGCTATTGGAAATCAGCATAATCGGTCCATGTCCTTCGACGCAGCAGGCAAAACACCACGCTACCTATAATTTTTTCATGTCATTTGGAACAATAAAGTAACTGCAATAAAAAAAATAAATATATGGGTCGATAGAGAATTAAAAAATAAGAAAAAAAACATCAAGTGAAAAGATTGGTGCTCGTCCATATTTTCCGAATTACGGGGCTCTGAAATTTTAAAATTTTTTTAAATATCAATATGGGTACCATTTTAAAGCTTTTAAAGAGATCTTTAAGGAAATTCTAAATTTTTTTAAAAATTCTTAACCCATTAAGAGCCGGTGGCATTTTTATGTAAAATTATAATTTTTTATAATTAATTTTAATTAATTAATTAAGATTTGACATAGTGAATATACACGCAAAGAAAAAACAGGGTTGAGATAATCATAATCTAAGAGCAACATATTATGGCTGTATTATATAGTTGTTAACAAAATATAGTATTGTGGCGTTTAACCTCTTAAGTGTTTTTGACGTGTATACACGTCGAACCAAATCTTTATTACGGTGCGTTCGACGTGTATACACGTCGTGAGAAATAAAAAATTATCGACTATAAAATCTCTAAATTTTAATGAAATCCAATACGAATATTATTTGATTATTATTATTATTTTTATTATATTATTATTAATATTATTTATTATTATATGCTTGCAGTGACTAATACGAAACAGTATAAACAAAAATAGTTCGACGTATTCGATCCAAAAATTCCACGCTTAACTGGTTAATAATAACATAGATGGTTTTACAACCATATTGTTGTCAAGCAAAACGATAACATGGTAAAATCTAAAAATATTTTTTTTTTTCAAGAAAAATATACTGAAAACGCCTAACAATCGTGTGAACTTACAATTGTTGTCTGACAATATTGTCAGAAAAACCATTGTCAGAAAATTGTCAGACTTCTACCTGACAATAATATTGTTAGATATCTTACAATTGTGTGAACGCTTTTCTTTGCAATGCCAGAACTTTGTCAGGCATTGTCATTATAGAAAAAAAACTTAAAAAATTAAAGTTAAAGCAAAAAAAGAAAGGTAATAAAATGGACATCACCGGTATTTCATGGTATGTTTTTGATGGTGGGAACAAACTTGCCTGTTTTCAAGAACTTTGAAAATGTTTAATATATACTGGCGGAATTAATCCAATTAATTTAACTTTGAAAATGGTTGAAACTGGAATACGGAACAAGTATTGCAGTTACCGAAAATTTTCATGTAAATTGGCTTACATGGTCCTATCTTTTGAACCGTCGTAAACAAATGCTTGAAAATTGGACAGAATGTACATAACTATGACCGTTGAATAACAAGTATAAATAATAAATTTAGAGATCGTTTATAAAGAACCTTTTTTTGCTAAGTCCTCTATAATATCAAGAATAAAATTTGGATTTAGAAATTTAGGGGTATTCCAATAATTGATGCAATTTGGAGTATGTGACCAAACCTTTAAACAGTTATAGACAGACAACTGAAATTTACAGGGAACTTGTATTGCTAAGTCCGCTAAAAGAGCAATTCGAATTTATAAACTAAAGGGTGTGCTCATAACTGATGTAATTTTACATGTCCTATCTTTTGAATCGGTTTATACAAACACCTGAACATTAGACAAAGTGTCCGTCCACTAATTTGTATGGTATATTATGAAATATAAATAGTTAAAACTAAAAATTAAGGGGTATCCTAAAAGTTAATGTAAGTCGCCAAACTATGGAACCATTTTAAACAAATAGCTAAAATCTGTTTTGAAGTCGGTTTTTTGCAAGAATTCTTCCTTTTGATCCTTGCTAAAAACATAAGAAGTTAGAATCGTTGCAGTTTCTTCGTTTTAATAAATATCTATTTGTTTTGATAAAGAATTATAATATTAATCTGTACCTTTTATAATAATTTTCAATAAAAAAAATTAAAAAAAATTGTCTTTTGATTTTTTTTAATTCTGACACTTGGCAATTCTTACTACCGTGTGAACTAACAATTTGTTGTCTGACAATGTTGTCAGATAAATTTATTTATTTATTTATTATTTTCTGACAAATGCCTTGCAATCATGTGAAATGACAATATAAATTGTGGTTATAATTTTTATTTAGTTATACACGTATGGGTAATAATTCAAAAGCTTTGACACATAGGCTGCAAGAATCATTTATACAAAAAATATATTTTATCAGCCGAAATAACGATATTTTATCTTTATACATTCCTACGTTCACATCTATTTATGGAGTAAAGGTTATATTCTCTTATTGAAGATATCATACGGTACGTAATGGTAATTCGAAACTGAATCCACATTTATCCAAAACTTCTAACACGTTAATCTGGCGTATGCGGTGATATATTTTGTTACATAATAGCAATTACTGTTTGATATATAAAATGACAGCTTTAAATTAATATAAGATCTGGCAACCCCTGTTGTTGTTATCAGTATGAGCGTGGTGAATAAGTTAATTCAACTAATGGTGTGTGTATAGAATGAAAACCGCAATTAGCTAACAAAAACTGAGCAGCCCCAATGGCTGCGTTGGATGAGGTGCGTGCTCTAAAACAGGAGATCATGAGTTCGATCCCGCGTTCAGACAGAACAGAAAATAATAATTTTTGTAAAGCAATTTAAAATTAATAAAACAGCAGTACAAACCTCCCTAGAGGTAAAAGAGACAATTATTGTATGAAGCCATGGCAGATAATTTAGTGGAGACGTCCAATTTAATATAAGAGTAACAGATAATTTACAAGAAGCCCTTTATAATAAAAAGTAAGAACGGTAGCGGTTGCGCAGAGAAGTGTAACAGTATAACAACAAAGTGTATGACAGACGTGTGTTGTGGCTATTGAATTAAAGGAGATGACTGGTTTGGATAAAAGTCGTAGTAGAGTTGTCTGTGGATGGTTAAGGTTACTAAGCAAGGCATCGAGTAGTTCATGTCTCGCTGGAGTAACACAGTAGTGTAGCGTGGATGGCTTCTTTTGTAGTAATAACGCAAGCCAATATGAAAATTTATTATTCGCAATCTTTTCAAATTTAATTTACTTTTTTTGTATTTTGATATAAGACTTTCTAGTTTTCTATACATAATTTAGGTAGAATTCACTGATGAGCTATTTAAGCAGTAGTGAAATGGCCATATGGATATGCTTTCCCCGCAATAATACATTCCATTTTGTAGTTTAAAATAATAAATATTTCATGAGAATATCATGAAATATTTATATTTGAAGGAATCAAGCACGAATAAAGTAAATTAAAGTAATAACGCATGTTTAGTAAATACGATATCATGGGATTCACAAGACCGATAGAATCAAGAAGTATAGCCAAAGAAAGCTATAAAGTTTGAATACAGAATAATGAGCCACAGTGGTATTTGCAATCAAAAGAATCAGTACGCTTGTGTTCCAAATATACAAAAACGTAACAGTATGTAAATGATTTCATTATTGTGCTTAAACACACACTAATAAATATTTATATGCTAACATACTTATACTTATGTACATATATTGCAACAACTTTTAAAAGTTTTTTTAACTTAAACCAACCATGTTGTATTTTTTGTGCACAGTAACCATATAATGGTTAAATGTTAGCAAAAAATGTTTATCGTGACTAAAGTGTTGTTGAAAATAACTACAATTTGTTCTCCTCAACTATACAATGTTACAAAACACATAATATGTTTATTGTAACCATATCAGAACCATATTTTTTTCCTGCGTGTAGATAGCACTAGCACTTGTTTAATGTACAAACGTTGATGTTTTTCTGCCTCTATTTGTTTTTTTTTTTTTGTCAAATATTTAAAAGCCAGCACAAAAAGATTCCAAAAAACATCTGTAAGGAATTTAGTAACTGTTTTCGTACATATCCGACTATCCCTGATGAATACTATATGTTGCATTAACCATTTAGTTGGCTATTCGACTTGTAAGTAAATCTAAATCCTTAGCAATCGTGATTTTTAATTTTTGAATGTTAACATGTAAAAATAATATTATTGTATATTCCTTTGTAAGTAACTCAAGCAATAATAAATCTCTAGTTACCTTAAAGCCTTCTAATGATAAATATTAAAACATTAACAGCTAATTTTAGATTTTTCCACCCAAAACTTTTTCATAAAATTTAATATTTATTGCTTTAAAAAGAAGTAATAAATTGTTCGTCTAACATTTTGTTGTTAACAATCTTTTGAAAGAGAATAAGACACTAAATCTTAAAACTTGTTAGATTATCTAACAACGTTTAAAAAAAAATTTATTAAAATTGTTGCCTAGACTGCTGTTACAATATTAAAACTTCTGATGGAAATAATTTATATTACAGACAACAAACACAGCTTTGGAAAATGCAACTAATTTCTTTTTTCATTAATAAATTCTTATTCTAACGTCATCGGTTTGTTGTAATAAAAATCTTACATTTACACTACAGTTTTGTTGCATATTTGTCTGCTGGTTATTGTCTGTTTGGTATGATCAAACATTTTTTAATGATTAATAAAACAGTTAATGTCGCAGGTTACAATCGATATAGAATTGTTAAGATGTACGTGCTTTAAAGCTTTTTTTTTTTTTTTGTTTTATATGTGTTTTTTTTTTATTATGTGTTTTTTCCTGGTTACAATCATGTGAATGCTTTACGTTACAATTTAAATATTATTTATTTCACGTCCACACTTTTTATTAGACAATTTCAATTAAGGATGAAAATATTGCAGCATTAAGAAAAAAAAAAAGCTCACTTAAAACAATATTCAACAATTTAATCGATTCTAACACGCAAAGAAAATCATTGCCCAAATATATACTTCGATCCCCGATGATTATAAAGAACCCAATTTCAATTACACATGTTACAGTCAACCAGTTCTAATTCTTAAAATGGTTCGCTTCGTACATAATGAGTTAATTATGGTCGCCATAAACGACTATTTGAGTACGCTTTACTTAAAACTTTTAAGAAATGTGATTAAACTTTAAGCCTAAAAATAAGTTTTCAAAATGGCGAAAAAACTCAGCACTATGGATTTCAACTAAAAACAGAGCTTTAAAATTTTATCTTAACACTAGATATGGAAATGTAAGTAATTTTTCATTCATGCTTACGAGCAAAAAATGTTACTTAAGGATTGAATAGGTTTCGGGTACTGCTCTACTTTCCACACAACGTTGCATAAAAAATTCTCTTCTAAAGAGGTTGTGAGGTGAAATCTATTTTATTTTCTTACTTTGAGTCACAACTCACGTCGTTTCAATTATTGGTCTTGTGTTCTCTTGTTTTTGTTTGAAATTGCAACCCTGTTCTGTTACATCATTTGTGCCGGAACTAAGAAATTGAATGTTCTAAAAACCTAACAGATAATACACCAGGGCCTTCAATGACTTTACTCCACAAATGAGCTGTTCGACTGAAAAACGAATTGTGCACTTAACTGGGCACGCGACAACGAATTGCTGGACCCTTAATAAAAATAATGGGTAACACGCAATAATGTGGCCTTAAACCATCCTCTAAATTTGAACATTCCAATTGTAGTTCTGAATTTAGCTAGTGCGTTTGCAGGAGTTCGAAACCATCATTTAATTTAAAAATATAAAAAAGTCAGAAAAAATATTTATTTATTAAAACAAAAAAAAATTAACAATATTAATTTACGTTAAAGGTTCTACCTCTTCGTAAAATTAATGTTAAATAAAACTGGACAAAATACAGTAGGCTTAAACAAATCGTTTACTACCATTTGCTTTGTATTATTTGTCTTACATTTTATCTCCCTCTGTGTCGCAAACTCTATTTCCATCAGTCAGTATCTCTTTTGCTGATAATGAATTGATATAAAAGATATCAGTAACAGTAACAAACATTGATCGATTGAATGCTTTTCATAAGATTTTTTTTATGATCGTTATGCTTAAATGTAGGAACAAACAATCAGTAACAATCACCAATCCCACTTGACATACAAACCTTTTAAATGGACAACAAGAAGGAACTTGTTTCCTGCAATTGGACTTGTAGTTGATGTCAGAAGTACACACAAAAAAACTTGTTAAATAATAAAAAAAATTGTTAAATAATAAAAATATATAATTGTGGTAAAAACTAGATGATTGATTCCGTTTCAAAGTCGGTTAAAAAATGTACAATTCTTTTAGTAGGAAAACTTTTGCTTTTAAAATTTAAACTTTTGTGATCATGTCTTTAATAAAAATATTTAATAAATTATGCAACAAATAAAATTTCCATATTTTTATTACTTTCGACAGGCAGGCGTATTTGTTAAATGAGCGAAATTGAAACATGCTTCCATCCGATTGAATAAAAGAAACACACTATAGGAAAATGTAGTTGAAAAAATAACGGTCCACAGTTGTACGCTATTTATGTGATTTTTGTAATTAAAAGAATTTTGATAAGTGTTAGTAAAATATAGCGAAAATATTTAATGGCTAATAAATAAAAAGGGTTTTCAGATAAGTATTTTCAAGATTATTAAATATAATGTTTACATTTTAGTATAAAAAATAGTATCCTTATTAAAATGAGTTAATTGGGTCCGAAGCAGAGACCTGCATGATTGCGATTCAAACGGAAACATTTTGCTATTTCTTAAAATGAGTACTGAGTTAGCAGCTAACAATAAAAAAATGAATACTGCTAATGCTTGATTTATATTAATGAGATTTTTGTTAAAATATTGTTACGTTTTACCCTCTTAGAACAAACGTACGGATTCTTTTTGATTGCAAATACCACTGTGGCTAAACTCTGTCTTCGAACTTTATGGCTTTCTCTGGCTATACTTCTTGATCCTACCGGTCTTGTGAACCCTTGGTCTCGTATTTACTAAACAAGCGTTATCACCACAAACGCAGCCATCCACGCTACACTACTGTGTTAATCCGGCGAGACATGAACTTCTCGATGCCTTGTTTAGTAACCGAAACCATCCACAGACAACTCTACTACGATTTTTATTCAAACCAGTCATCCCCTTTAATCTAATAGCCACAAAAAACGTCTGTCATACACTTTGTTGTTATACTGTTACACTTCTCTGCGCAACCGCTACCGTTCTTACTTTTATTATAAAGGGCTTCTTGTCAATTATCTGTAGCTCTTATATTAAGTTGGACGTCTCCATTAAATTATCTGCCATGGCTTCACACAATAATTGTTTTTTGCCTCTCGGGAGGTTTGTACTGCTGTTTATTAATTTTAATTGCATTATAACAATTATTATTTTTTCGTTGCACGCATGTCCGAATGCGGATCGAACTCAGGACGACCTCCTGTTTTGCAGTACGCACTTCTACCAACGCAGCCATTAAGGCTGCTCAGCTTTTGTTAGCTACATTGTGGTTTTTTTACTCTATAAACACACCATTAGTTGAATTAGCTTATTCACCACGCTCATACGGAAACAACTACAGGGGTTGCCAGATTTTATTATTCGTAACAATATGCATGTTACTGCTTGCAAGTTCTGTTAACTTATATGATTCACAAAAGCAATGAATCATTATGGTTGTTTTGAATACTTTGTTAAAGGAGGTGCTGACAAATATAGTTTTACGAATGATTTTTATTTTTATACGAGAAAAAATATGAATTTACTTCATATGTAGAAATACATTTTTATACCCTTTAAATTAAATTATTAATTATTTTTCATTAAAGTTAAATCCAATTTCTTCTTTTTTAAATAAATATATATTTCAAATTTTTTTTTTTTTTTTAATAAAATTGCACAAAAAATTATAGCTTCAAAAATACTAAAGAGTAACAAATGACTGATTTATAAATTTCACTAAATATTAAAGAAGTGTTAATAAATTAAATAGTAATAACCAAAATAATTAAAAAGAATAATTGTGATCGTTGAACAGTACGCAAAGACATTGTTGTTTTTTCGAACGCTGGGGAATAATTTTATACAACGTGCTTTTATGAGTTATTTGAGTGTTCTACATAGGCTTGCCAGATCCAATTTGCCAAAAAGCTTGACATTGCCCAAAAAAAAACTTGATTTTGAAAAAAAAACTTGACAAATAAAAACACTCATACTATTGGTTTTTATTTAATTTTTTTTATTATTTTTTTTCATAAAAATTATTAGAATAAAAACAAAAATATCGTTAAAAGTAAAAATAACAGAAACAATGTGAAAGAAACAAAAAACAATATAAGAATAAAAATTCAGTCGTTATATATTTTAGAGAAAACTTAGGCGTTATTTAAAAAAATTATAGGTACTATCTTAAGAAATATAGATAGTAAAAATATGCTCTATCGATGTGTTTTTTAGAAATATAAACTTACTTTTTTAAGTATTATTACATATGTAGCTAGAATAAATTTGAGAAAAAAAAGTTAACTTACAAAAAACATTGACAAATCACTTTTTCACTTGACACTTGACGCGCATTAAAAAACTTGACAATCAGGCCAAATCAGGCCCGTCTGGCAACCCTAGTTCTACAAAACAACCAAACAACAGCAAGAAATTTTTACCGTTTTTCGCTAACAGCACACACAAAACAAAGGTGAGTTAATAACAGTCAATTGTTAGACAGTTAACAGTGTAAGCAATACAAAAGCAATGTAAATGTGAGTGAACAGCGAAAGTGAATCAACTCGTGCAGTTCTCTGGTCCGAAGAGAGTAAGTAGATCTTTGAAAAGGGATAGATAAAAGGAGATACTTAACGAAGAGGAGTAATGAAAAGAATGCAACTTATTTTAAAACCCTACAATTTTAGGTTTATTTTGAAAACTATATAATACTAGCCAAATAGGGCTCTGTGAAAATAAATAAATACATAAAACTCTTATAAATATTAGAAAAATATTTATTATTAAATAGTCAAAAATTAGGATACGAACCCAGGCTGCAAAACCAAAAACATATTAGTAGTGAACGTTCTTAACACATAAGCTTTAACCCTAAATAATATTAAGTTAGATCTTTTCGCCATCTAGTTTAGTAATGTTCGACTTGGTTTGACCAAAAATGGGTGGAGATCAGACTATAATTTAAGTAACAATATGAAATATACTGCTTCTTCTCTTTGCATAATTCGCTACCTCGAGATTTCTACATTCAGTGTTGCCAGATAAGAATTTGGAATATTTGCCCAAAAAAAAACGGCCTTATCGGCAATTTAATTAAAAAAAACTCGACAAATTAGAAATACCCACCTTAAATACAATTAAAAATAGTTTTAACAGAAAATAACAAAACAGAATAATTAACCATTTTACAAATAAATTGCTTTCATTATTGGTCTATTGGTCGTATATAGTGGAAAAAACAGTATTTCTATTTATTTTGGTCATTAGAATCACTTAAAGCAGTTTTATAAAAATCTCTTCCATTTTATTTGGAGACAAATTCGCCGGTATTGTTCGCTCTTCTTGTTATTGAGTCTTTTCTTAAAATAAAATTCTGATGCAGTATCAGTTATACGAAAAAATAGTTCTTTCGCTGCACTGTTCAATCAATTAATTATAATGATCAGGATAACAAAAGCAATTCTACTTTTCTTCCAATTGGTTTCGATCAATTTTAAATCAAGGTCATTAGGTAATCTATCATATCTATTATTTGACGATTTTTAATAACTAAATTTTTAATTTTTTTTCACAATATTTTTTTAATGTAATAAGTATTCTAGTAATGCTTAAAGGTAATGTTTTATACTTAGATAAATAAAGTCTCCGTGTTTAATAGAAAATCGGCATTTTTGGAGCAAAACCGGCAAATCGTTACTATTATAATAATATGAAAAGAAATCGGCAAAATAACGATAAGTCGGCAAATATGGCAATCTTGTCTACATTCAATTATGAGCATATGATGTGTTGGGAGCACGTTTTCAACGCTAAATTTGTCAACTAGAGATTATTCTAAATCGTGGAAAAAAACTTTGAAATTCATAAAATTACGGCTTTTCGGAGACACAGTATAAAAATTATTTTAAGCCTTAGGGTCTGCAAAACTTGCTGGAATCATAAAAACAACAGCTGATTTAAAAACAAATGTGGTTTTGTAAAAGTAAGAATTAATATCGCTGGGTTTTTTGTTGTCTCTTAGTTTGTAATCATAGTTTCAAGCTTCTGTTTGACTATTAAGTTCTCTACTTGGTTGAATTAATTTAATTGTGTTTTTATTAGACTTTACACAGATTAAGAACAGCCAGAACAGGCTCATTGCTTTAAAGTGAATGTAAAGTGCTTTTAAAGTGATCATAAATATTCTATGATGGTTTCTTTTATTGACTTATTATTTTCTAACGCTTTATATTCACATCAATTTATACGAATCGAAACTTTTATATGCATTTGTTTATGTGTTGATTGCATGTAACTAAAAGCAAATAATAAAATATGAGAATTTTACAGCTTGAAACTTCCTGCACAATAATGTAGAACTCTGGGAATAAGACAATAAAATTAAATAATATTTTAAAAATAATTTTTATGAACGAAAATATTTATTAAAAGAAATTTTTTTTATTATAATCTACACCTGGGTTTGGCAATTGTGGAATTGACAATTTTTTACGTATTTTTACAGGGTGTCTGGTAGCAGATTAATATTTTCAAACTTAAATAAAAAACGTAATAATTGACACAAATATTTTTAAGATCATTGAACGATAGAATGGAAATAAGTGTTTTATTTTTTTAAGAGTGTGTCGTTCAGATGTCTTCGGTCGAGTTGAACACGTTGGAGCACGTGGAGCGTTCCGCTCCATACGCTGCAGTAAACTTGGATAAATTGAAATAATTTTTCGACGAAAATTCTTCTTTAAAGCCACAAAAGAATGGGGATGGTCATCATAAACCCTCTCTTGAGCTAGCGCCATAAAAATAATCCATGTAAGTTAGATCGGGCGACCTCATTGGCCATGGGATATCCCCAAAGCGACTGAGCAGTTTTTGAGGGAAATTTTCCCGAAGCAAATCCATCGAAGCTCTAGCTGTGTGTGCAGTTGTCTCATCTTGTTGAAAGCAAGTGTGTGAAGAGTACGATGAATGAGCCTGCAGATTTGCCTAGAGGAATTCCGTAATCATGCGTTTATAATTTTCACCGTTAATATTCATCGACTGTCATTGAGAATTTTCGAAACAAAAATGGACCAATTATATCATGCGTGGATGAGGCACACCAAACAGTTACCCTGGGGCAATGTAATGGTTTTTGATATTTAAATCGACAGTTGCGCGTTCTTAGAAACCATTAACGGCAGTTTTGCTTGTTGTTGTGGCCGTTTAAGTGAAAATGAATCTCGTCGCTCCAAAAGATGGGACTAACAGTGCTAAAACGCTCCAACATCGCTTCAGAAATAAGTTTGCCTGAATTAAAGTCACTTTCTTTCAGTTCTTGAACGATTTGAATTTGAAAAGGATGGAACTTCAGATTCTTTTTTAAAATTAAATGAATAATCGCTTTTAGAAGTCCCGGTCAGGTTGATCATTCTCGTATTGCTCATTTCGTATTTCAGGTAAACTGCTTTAACCATCTTAATGTTTTAGAAGTCCTTGAAGATTGACTGGGCCCGGGCCATAGGACAATCATAGCCGAAGCAGTTGCATGGAATCTCTGCACTCTCGAACGGATAAAATTAACACTCGATCCATCACGACCAAAATTGTCCAGGAGCAACTACGTAAGAATCTTTACTCTTAAAAAATATCTCCACAGCAAAGGCGCGATAATCACTCCACCGCTGCGACATCGTGGCTGACAAATCCGCGCAATCGATAATTAAAATGGCGCCACCTTCTCTCTGCACCGTTTATTAGTTTTTTAAATAATTAATTAAAAGGTCACAACGTCCAAACTACCCACTGCACCTCAAAAAATAACCACTTCTACCTGGTCCCAGTGATCATAGTGATCCCATAGTTCCTTTGACCGAGGTATCTCAGTCGTAAACACCCCAGCATCAATTTATTTACTCAGTTGTGATAATTTTGTTAACAACACTGTGCACAAACAACTCTCCGCTCGAAACCGTGATTTTTATTTATTGGTGACTTAAAGCGTCTACACTATCCTATACAGAAAAAACCTGGCAGTTTGTTTTAATTTTTTTCTCAAATATGGTGGTCCATAGCAGTACATTACGTTCATTATAATCCTTCTCACTTCGGAGCAACATATATTTCGGACCATTTGAATAGTCTATTACTTCTCATGGCTTCCAGCAATACTAACAGGTGAAAGATCTAGTTGCGTTGGAGCTATGCACGTCATCTTCGTTAAAATGTAAAGGGTGTTTTTTAAAGCATAATAGAACTTGAAATTATAAAAAATAACACTAAAAATTAAATTTTGATGAAAAATTTTTCTTTTTATTTTCAGTAAACTTTGGCAAATCATTAAGGCCGTGTCAGATAAAACTTTTGCTTCGCTTTGAGTTACAAATTCGCTTTGACATTTAAGATAAAATGTACTTATTTATATGCAACTTGTCACATAAAGTACTTTTAACACAACGCAAAGCGAAAAGTTGGGCATCTTTTATCTTTTTGCGCGCTTTGACAAACAGCTGTAGATTATTCTTTTAGTATTTTTGGAAATTTGCGGGCAAAATTTTCTTTTATATAAATTAAAATTGTGTTAGTTTAAAATAAAATTGTTTTTAAAAATAAATTTCTATTGTGCCTAAAGTTATTGTGATAAAGAGGTAAGTGTAATGTAAATGAAATGTGTAATTTTTGAAACAAGTACTTAAAAATAAAACTTTTATGATTTTAGTTAATATGGAAGAAAAACTGATAAATGCAATCCAAATGCACTCATGCATTTACGACAAAAGCTCTTCGCTTTTTCGTAATAAGCATTTGAAAGACCGGGCTTGGCAAGAAGTGGCTTTTTCAACAGGAGTTTCAGGTATAGTGTCTTGAAATATGTCTTGTGCTGTTTGCTATTTTTTTATATTTAAAACAGAGGAGCACTGTAAAAGTCGCTGGAAATCGCTGCGAGACAGATTTGTCCGTGAGGTTGCAGGTAGCAAATTAAAGTCGGGAGCTGCTGCTCAGGAAAAATCGGATTGGTGCTACATGGAGTCCATGAGGTTTTTGACCAAACACATCTCTCCTAGAAAGTAAGTAAAATTTAATAATCTGCAGGTTATGAATTCGTTTTTGACCTTCACATATTATTTATAGCACCACATCAAATTTCCAGTGGAGTGATGACCAGCCCTGCAGCCAAGGGTCAAACAATAGTGGCAATGAAGATGCTACTGAAGATTTTAGGCTGAGTAGCAGTAGCAGCAATAAGACCCCAAAACGACAGCGCCTGGGTAATGAGTCACGTGAGCGATTTGAGAGATTGTGTGGTACAATAGAAAGCGTTATTGCTGCAAAAGTAGAGAAACCAACATCTCCAAATAGTGCGTTCTTACAAATGTTGGATGAATGCTTGCAGAAAAAGCCACAGGAAGTCCAAGATCGGCTTAAGATTGAGCTTTTGACCTATGTCCATAATGCCAATTAATTTTTTATGTATGACTTTCTTAGCTTTTCTGGTCACTTGTTGGCCATTTGTTCCGAACAAGTTTTTTATATTGATTAATTGTAATGAATTTTTTTTTTAATTTTTTTTTAGTACAAAAATTGCTTTTAATTTAATTAATTGCAAAGAACTGATTTTTTATTTATATGTATATGTATACTGTAAAACACTTAAAGTACAAAACTCGTTGTTTTTTAGTTATGAATTGATGAATTTTTATTTTTTATATTTTTAAATAAATGTATTAACAAAAAAAATTGTTTTAGTTTTAATTAAATTGGGTGGGACATAATATAGTCCTTTAGTGTGTCTCTTATAGCGAATGCATTTTTTGATGCATTATTGCAGGTCATTCTACCATGATTTTGCAACGGTCTCGAAACTTCACTCCGCCACAGCCCGTTCACAACTTCGTCGCCTTCAAAGCGATCAACATAATCAGGTGGACAATAACTGCCATCGTGGAATTTAACAAAATTGTGTAGAACTATAGCAGCTTTTACTAATTTTTCCGCATTTTCTGGGTGCATAAACAAAGGAGACAACAAAACTCTCCAACGAGCGCATAAAATTCCAAAAGCGTTCTCAATAACTCTACGAGCTCGTGATAGTCGCCTATTAAAAGTTTCTCGGTCAGGTGATAGACGCATTCCTAAATGCAAAATAGAAAAAAATTTTAGAAGTGAAGTTAAGCAGAAGCTTAAGTAAGTGTACAAACCTGGATATGGACGCATAATGCAGTTTTTAAGTGGAAATGCAGCGTCACCGACCATGAAATAGGGAATTTTAGTGCACGTTCCAGGTAGATAAGAATCTTCAGGCAAACCTAAGTTACCATTCAACAATCTCTGTCCAAAGCCTGAATGCCATAATACACCACCGTCGCTTTGGGAACCATATGCCCCGATATCCACTGTTGTGAAGGTATAATTGGCATCGCAACTTGCTAAAAGCACAATGGAGTAATTTCCTTTATAATTATAGTATAAGGATCCAGAATTGGGCGGACATGATATTGTAATATGTTTTCCGTCCACAGCGCCAACACAATTTGGAAAATTCCACATGGTGTTAAAGTCCTCAGCAATACGTTTCCATTCATGTTCGTTTGGCGGAGACAAGTAAATTATCCCCAATTCCTCCCAAACTGCTTCACACACCTCATTTATTATGGTGGTTACTGTTGATCGCCCCATTTTGAAAGCACTAGCAAGTGTTTGTTTACTATCCCCGTGTGCCAGATAACTACAGATAGTACATATTTATATATATCTTATTAAATATTTTATTAAATCATATGCAAACAACTCACGTAAGTGTTAAAAATAGTCTGCAGGATGCAGATATAGATGGCCTGTTGGACATTTTTGTGAGACGTCTCTTCAAAAGTTCTAACAGCATATCGAAAACAGCAGGGCTCATCCGGACACTCTTTTGAAATTGCTCTGGATCCGCTTGATGCATTTCATCAAAACTAGTAGCGAAAAGCCCGTTGTAATCGCGATCTTGGTAAAGCCTTCGCACCCAAAACCTACGTGTGGAAATTTTGCTTAATAACTCCAATGCTTCGTCCATTAGGAGCAAAATTATAACTATTTCCAATAAATCCTCCAAAAGCATTTTTAATATTTATCTAAACACAAAAATTAATAGCAAAACTTACGCGCCAACCACTTTTTAAAGATAAACATAAAACGCGAATGTTGTCAAAGTTTTGTTGTGTCATACACTTTTTGCTTTACGCTTTTTTGTTGAAGTTATAAACGTCACGCAAAGCAACAAAGTTTTATCTGACACGGCCTTTATGAATAGACTCACTCATCATCAAGTCATCCAAGTTTACTTTGAAAATCAGCCATCAATTCAAGCAACTTATAGACGACTTCGTGATTTTTATGGTGCACATAATCGTCCGTCTGAGCAAGCCATCCGTCGAACTGTGGATAGATTTCGTACCACTTACTCTCTAGAGGATGCGATAACACCAACACGTCGAAGGAATGTGCGTACTGAAGAGAATATCGCTGCTGTAAACGAAAGTACGGAAGAAAATTAAAATTTATCGATTCGTTGTCGTTGTTTGTTTAATGCGTGGAAAATTTTGCGCAGAAATCTTGGCCTACACCCTTATAAGATCCAGCTAATGCAGGAATTCAAGACACGAGACTATTATATGCGTCGTTCTTTCGCCGATTGGGCTCTAGATCAGTTAATAACTGACCCGTTATTTTATCGCCATTTTGTGTTCAACGATGAGGCTCATTTTTGGCTTAACGGGTTTGTTAATAAGCAAAATGCCACATATGGAGTGAGGCCAATCCATAGACTCCATTGCATCCAGAAAAATGTACCGTTTGCTGTGGTTTACACGCTGGTGACATTATCGGACCTTATTTATGCAGAAAAAAGGCCGGATCTCACGTTACGGTCAATGCAAATCGTTACTGCACCATGATAACGGTGATATTATTTTTTTTTTTTTTTTGTTAATATGAATGAAATTGTTCCAGACGCACTGTGGTTTCAACAAGATGGCGCTACGTAACATACGGCGACCGCAACCATTGAGTTATTGAAATAAACATTTAGCGATAAGTTGATTTCGAGAAATGAACCTGTCAATTGGCCTCCAAGGTCGTGCGATTTGACACCTCTCGATTATTTTCTGTGGGGCCACGTGAAGTCACTGGTTTGAGCTGATAAACCAGCAACAATTGACGCTTTGGAGGCCAACATTGTTAGTGTTATTCGTGGCGTACTTAAAAAAAGTGACGCAAAGTTGGACGTCCAAAATGCGCTTCGTCATGAGCAGCCGACGTTTCATATTTTTGGGCTTTTTCTATTGAACGGTAACAGACAGAATTTTGACAACATTTTCAGTGTCAAACACCACATCATATTGACTGTTCAAACCCCAATAACACATAATAAACTAACTATGAATGGCAAAAAGTAATTGAAAAAGTACCGCAAAATGCAAAATTCAAGGCTGTTGTAGTCATGGTGGTAAGCACATTGAGTACAAATCTGGTTGGCCAGAGTTTAAACCCTGCGGCAATTTGTTTAATGGTATAAATACATATTCAGAATTAACATTACAACATGTGCAGCCTCCTTCGTTGGTACTTCTTTACAGCATATTCGCCGGCGAAGTAAAGTAACTAAATAAGTGTCTATATCTTTCTCCTTTCACCACGTGTCCTATCTCTCATCTTTCCCTTTCCTAAAGAATATAGCATAGTCTTAAAAAAAAGACCTAAAGTGCCAAATTTAGCTTCAAAAGCTTGTTTCACTTAAATGCAAATAAAGTGCATTTCAAATTGCTTTAAATAAATCAATGCAGTTATCAAAACAATGCGATCTCAAGACTACTGTTCTTCCAGAGATAACGTTGCATTTTACCTCTTTGTCTGACATGATAAAATAAAATAAAAATGAAAAACAAATAACTTAAGGAGAGATTTATTTGATATTTTTATTCTTTCACTAAAGATTTACAGTCAAAATAATAGTTAATTTTTATTAACATCCCAGTTTTTAGTTGGAAATATAAATTGTAAAATCTTCATCATTAACATGACAATGACAAGCTAGAAATCAATAGATTAAGTCCAAACAACTGAACGACACCACAACCAGTAGTTGCTGCTTGTTTTTGCATTTGAAATGTACGTAAGACTGCAACAAATGCATTCATTAATTTATTCGCAGACACTTATGAGAATTTCTCACAAGCAAAAGGAAATATTTATGTCTTTTATTCACTTAGAAAACTTCCAAAATGGGGTTTATTTGTTACGTAAGCCGTAATATGTTAAAAGAATATTTTCTTTAAAAAAAGAGGGTAAAAGAAAGTAATAATTTAATCGGTATCATAAAATCTTGATAAATCCTTAGGATTTTTAGATTTTATAACAATACAGAACACAGTGGAGCAGAAATAAAATGTTTTGGAATTAAAAATGTTGGCATAACAGAAAAATCATTAAAGCTAAAGAAGGAAAAGATCGAACTATGATTTAAATGTTTGAATGCATGCGTCATCGTTAAACTAATGAAATGACTTGTAGTTTGTTGTTGTATGTGTTTAAATATTCCAATCTTTAATTTTTACTATTTAGGACCGGTGTTTTCTAATTATGATAAAAAATATTTTTCAAAGTTATAAAAAAGGCGTATCAATGCCAGGTGGTCGCGATGGCGAATTCATTAATTTTCGCCGAAACGCTGAATGTCAAACTAATGTCGCTTTGTTTAAAAAAAAATTACTTAAAGCGAAATTTTTTCCACTTTTCAAACAAACAATTAAAAATCTAAAAATTTCTTAGTCTCTAACTTTTGTTATATCGTGTCTCCGGTGAAATTTAAACTGAAAAGGCGTTATAATCAGCCATTACTGTCATTTTTCATCTCTAAAACTTCAGCGAGTTTATTTCATGATTTTCTATTCTACGATACAGTTGTTTTAGTTTGTTGGCAGTTAGGTTTCTGCTAAAGAACCCTATGACGATTTAAATTTTGTTTACTTTTACATCAGCCTTTCAGAACTCAACCAAGGCAGCGTGATAAAACTAAATGTTTTTCTTTCTATGTAAGACTCCGTTGGGATTTGAACTTAAGTAAGCGGGCACCTTCTGTTATTCTGCTAACCACATACATACATTTATCATGCCTTTAAAACAAAAGCATTATTAGGATGAACCGTAACAGAACGAATCTTGAAGTATATTTATTTAAGTATAAGTATCCTCCACCAAAACGAGTATTGGGAAAGCTTCAGTGACCAATCAGTTAAAAAATTACTCAACGAAATCTATCACTTAACGTTAGGGCATACCATATCTGTACGAAGCATTGTTTAGTGAGAAAATTAAGAAAAGTGTGTAACAGTTGCTGTTGGGTTCGATAAAAGGGCCACAGCGTGTTTTGTTCTGGGTGGCTGTGCGCGTTAAAGGCACATTTTGGGAAGACACCGAACAGTGCAAGCCTCGACGGTGCAACAAACCAAAGAGTTTGTTTTGAAAGAGTAAGTCAAATATAAAACTAATGTGACAAGAAGTTTACATATACGTATTTGTATATTTGTAAAGCAATTTTGAAACTTAAAATATTAATAACACATTAACTGCCAGGTCGGACACATACATATGTGTGACACTGCACTAGGTGGTTTATGCAACGTCATGCAACATATGCGCGTTGCGATTCTCTATTCAAATGTCACCAAACAGTGGCTAAACCAAATTTTATTACAGTAATATGATGTATGCCCTTCTATAATAATGATTTCGGCGCAACTCAAAAATTAGTTGATCAATATTCTTTTTGAAAATTTTAAAATTCATTTTATTATACACAGTATTGGTTGACGGTTGGTCAAGAACATCAATTAGTGCTTGTTCGACATTATTTTGGTTATCTTCAACCATTTGTGGACTGTATTTCTCTAAAAAAATATATACAACACGGGTATCGAGCCACTAAAGAACAACAATTCGACTTTGGTCTTTTCAATAAATACTGTGGCCCAGTGAAACAAGCCGTGCCAAAATTTTCGGCGGCGGAAGCTGGGTAGTTTCTAACCGCTAGCGGCGGCTTTTATCAAAAGAAAACGGCGGCGGCTGAATTTTCGGCTTGAGTTTTTTTTTAATAAAATTTTTAAAATTTTGCTAAAATTAGAATATTTGAGTAAAAACCAAAAATTAAGTAAAAATCGAAAGAAAAAGTTTTTAAGAGAAGTTTTAGAAAAATTTGAAAATTTTAATAAAAATCGGAAAAATCGTTTAAATCGAAATTTTACTAAAATTAGAGAATTTTAATAATATCAGAAAATTTAAGTAAAAACCAAAAAAGTTCAGTTAAAATTTAATTTTTATTAAAAGAAAAAAAATTAAGCAATAATTTAAGATTGTCGCCCCCAGCATCTTTTCTCTAAATATCAATATGTCAATATATTAAATATTGTTATAATAATAAACATTTTTAAATAAAAATTAAACTGATTTACTGTTAGCTAAGCCTACCATTATCAAATCTTTAATTTTTTATTTTAGGCATCTAAAGAAATTCTCATTTAGTTTTTAGTAGTTTATATACTTGTAAAATATTAAATTTTTTTTTAAAAAGTGGGTCAAAATTATTCGTTACCTTCAATTGATATTTTAAATGGGTCAGGATATAAGGCTGCTTTTAATTTTATTTATCCAATTGTAGTTAATCTCAAATATTGGCAGGTGCTGCGGTTTTTATCCCAATAATCTTTTTTAGATACTCTCTTATTTCTTTCAATTAGAAGTGTTAGGTGACACCACGATATACGTATAATTTCTTTTATTTTTTAATTTTTAATTATTATTAATTATTTTATTTCCATTATTAATCCAGCGCTGGTACAAATTTGGACTTATTTGTAAAGTTTTTAGTCGCCTTGTAAACTTTGATATTTTTCACAGTCTCTGTTTATTTGTAATTCGTAGCACCGCTTTTATAATTTTGAAAAAAAATATTTTGAAACACCCTCGTACTTATTACGTGTGCCAACTACATTTATGTGTTACAGGTGAACCAAAATGAAATTTAAGAAATAGCACACAAGCAAATAATTAAGAAAAACATGGAATGCCAAGATATTTGTGTTCCCATATTAATCTCATATATTTAACCTTAAACACAAAGGCACTCAGTTTTTTTGCTTGTTTCTCAAAGCTTAACTAAACAATCAACAATATTTAAAAAGAAAACAAGTTTGTAATTTTGTGACACTTATTGTCATTACTGTCAAAGTGACAGCTGTTTTGATGGCATAAAGTGAAAGAAAGAAGTAAACTACATTAGTCATAACCTGTTTTAATTAATTGCAAACAAAATTTTTTCTTTGAATTAAAACAACACCAAAAAGCTGCTTTATTGACTAAAATGTACAAATCATGGATCATGGTTAAAATTTTAAGAAATTTTCAATTCACAATGAAACAAAATAACTGTGTAGTCAAATGAGTGAACTTATTAAAATTGTTTTTTGTGTTTTGAATATTTATAGTTATGAAAAAAAATTTAAACATCTAATAAAAAAAACTTAAAAACGACCTTTCTCGCATTCTACAAACATATTGACATCGTTAGTTTTCCAGTTTTATTTTTAAATTGATACAATTAATGTTAATATTATTTTCAATTAAATCCACTTTTTATAACATAACCATAACTTTATGACAACTTAAAGTCACACCAACCACCAACACTTCATACACTTGACAATATCTTCAGGCAAACAGCAAGAAAGAAAATATTTCTGCTGTTTAACGGCATTGACAACTTAAACAATCATTAAAGACACTCTGCTGTCAAACGTCATGCAAAATATCCATAACATTAAAGATTGAAAGTGAAGGTGGTCCTTCTCGTATAAATTTAAACTTGCTGGCTCATGTCGTTATATATGCAAGATTATTAAAGGCCAGAATGGGTCTTGGATGACGGTGTATTTTTGTTGTTAGTAATTGTAAGACTGTTCCAAAAGAAATATGAAATACATTGCAGTATTATGGTAAGACGATGACGAAAAAATTTAAATGAGAATTAAAAAACAAAATAGTGTGTTGTGCTTGCAATAATTTTGATTGACACATTTTGTTGTATGTTTCACACCATACTACAGTGCGGCGAAAGGGACATATGTCAGGAATAAATCAACCAATTCTAAAAGGCTGAACTAATGATAGTTGCAGAGAAGCATTTTAGCTCAAGTTTAGATTTAGAAATTTAGTAGCAGATCAATAGAATGCTAGTATGGGACGCCTCAAACAGGACTTAATATTGTTACATTTTTCCCCTTTCGATTTTAAATGCCATTGTGGCTCATTATAACTTCTGTATTCTTACTTTTTGGCATTCTCTGGCTATACTTCTTGATTCTAACGGTCTTGTGAACCCTTAGTCTCTTATTTACTAAACATGCGTTATTACTACAAACGCAGTCATCCACGCTACACTACTGTGTTACTCCGGCGAGAAATGAACTACTCGATGCCTTGTTTAGTAACCTTAACCATCCGCAGACATCTCCACTACTCCTTTTATGCAAGCCCTTTAATCCAATAGCCACAACATATGTTTGCTATACACTTCCCTGCGCTAACCGCTACCGTTCTTGCCGTTTATTATAAAGGGTTTCTTGATAATTATATATTACTTTTATATTAAATTGGACGTCTTCACTAAATTATCTGCCATGGCTTTTACACAATAATTGTCTTTTGCCTTTCAGGAGGATTGTATTGCTGCTTCTTAATTTATAATTGCTTTATAGCAACTATTATTTTCCGTTGTACGCATGTCCGAAGGCGGTATCGAACCCACGATTTTCTGTTTTACAGCACGCACCTATACCAACCCAACCATTGACGTTGCTCATATTTCGTTGGCAAATTGTGGTATTATTCCATACACACCATTAGTTGAATTAACTTATTTACCACGCTCATACGAATAACAACAGCAGGAGTTGCCAGATCTTGTTTTCGTAACAATATTAATTGTTTTCATTTTAACACCTTAAAGTTTTTTACAACGCCCTCAAATTCCAACATAACACAACAAGTTTTTATTCATACTTAAGGATTTAAGGTGATTCACTCATTTTGTCCGGACAAAATTTTTGTTGAGATAAAAATTTTTTTACTGAGAGTTTTCTGCAGCATGATTCACCAATTTCGAAAAAATTTTCCCGGCTAAACAAAGTTACTATATGAATATATAAGTAAACAAGTCATATTAACAAACCGATAAATTTAATAACAAGTCACTATTAATTTTACAATGTGTCAATACGGCAGCAAGTCGTTAAAAAATATATTTTTATTATTTTAGCATTTTGCTTATAAAAACACGGATAATAAAAGAAAATTGCTTCTATTAATGGTAACAATTAAGAATTTTTAGGAAAAATTTTTTTAGTGGCAACTCAGTTCGGAAAAAAATCAAATCAAGCTGAGAGTTATCTGAACAAAATCACTTCTCTCACTCTCTGAGAGAAATGTCAAACTAGATATAAAAAATAGCTGGTTCCACCTTTATTTGCATTTGAAATTCCTGCACTTTTCCAGATCTTATTACATCTTTTTTTTTACATCAGTTATTGGACATTTTTTCTTCAAGTTTCTTCCCAGTAAAATTGTGAAAAATTTTAAAGAAAATTTGATTCCTGGAGAAGAATATAAGCGATTTTTAATTTTAAATATGTGAAGCTGACACATTTTTCTATACTAGACAGGGTTATTATATATATTATATTTCATCAGTGCCTAACAAGACCATTAAGGAAGGGAAGTACCATGTGCGTAAAATTAGTTCAAAAATTATTATTTATAATAACTATATTTTTCCAGTTTTTAAGAAGAAAAATTAGAACCGTTCATTTCATGATAGAATATCATGTGTCTTTTTCGATGTAAATTATTTTTTTTTTTGTTTGTTTTGTCTATAAAAGCGAAATTTTATTTTCCGACAAAATAGAGATGCAATTTTTATGTTAAAATTATTTATTTATTTTTTTGGCAATTCAAGTATATTCTACTTAAAAACTACGTGGCAACGCTCGCAAGGAAAACTTATAGTTATACAAGTTTACGATGACCATTTCTTGGATGCACACAAAATAGGCAAAATTTAAATCTGAATTGTTCCAGGCGATTGTTTTAAATAAATAAATTAAAATAACACACTCAGAGGAAGTTGAGGGAAAATTTTATGTACTAAAGAATTTAAAAACATCAAATAAAGTTAATACACTTTAAAAAAAAATCTTTTTTCATTGTTATAAAAATTGTTGCTTCAGAGCCACCATGAAAACTTTTTCTTATTCACTTGTTTTGATATTTAAATATTTTCTTATTCCAACCAATTTTTAATAATTCTTTATTTTTATATAAACTATACCGCTATTTTTTCGTTGTTTTTTTTTTTTTTATTCAATCAATCTGATTAATTTTTTATTACTTCTTTATTTCTGTTATAACAATTTTAATTCCACTTTAATTTTTAATATTAGATTAAATCAACAACTTTTAATTAAAAAGACTTTTCTTATTCCAATAATCTGATTTACTTTAATTTTTTAATTACGACATTTTTTCAAACATCTTTTTACTAAGAAACCGCACTCGCAATCACGCAACCGTTTTCCAGGTAAATCAAACGTCATCTAAACATTTGCTTCATATTGTAAACCCAACTCTTGTAAATGCAACCATCCAACAAAAGATGCAACCTGTTGCAACTTGAGTTGCAGTCATACAAGCGACACAGGAGCAACTGATTCGTATAAACAACTGTTTGCAAGATCAAGGTCATTTGTTTGCAGGTTTGTTGGTGTAAAAGCTTTTTTATTTAGAGTTTATAAAGCTTAAATTAAATGCTAAGCAATTGTCTAAGATTGAAATACACACACGTACAAATTTCATTTGTGTTTATTATTAAAACAAAATTCTGAGCAGTTCGAAATAGACAGCAGTAAAAAAGAAAGATCCAACCCCTTGAAACACTTACAAGGAAAAGAAAAAGGAGGTGGAAGAAAGAATTCGTCTTTAAAAGATCGGTACGGGTATGGAATTCTACTCTTGTATGAGGGATACATGTTAGGTGGCAGACTACAAAAAATAATAGCTCTATTCACGATCTTTGTGCAATGGTCTTGCATCATTGCATTTGCAAAATGTGTAGCATATTTTACTTATTACTGTGTGTTTTGTTGGTTTAAACTAAAAGTATGCTACACTTTTTTGTAAATGCTATGATGCAGACAATAGTCACATGACTTAAACAGTGAAACAACAGTTCAGTCATTCATGAAAGTTCATTATTGTGGAAGCTTTTTGGGCTCCTGTTAATTAAGGCGCTAGTGAGAGCAGATGAGGTGAGGCTAAGGGACTATCCTTCCGAATGGTGTCAGAAAAACAAAATTTTTTTATTATTATTATTTTTTTTTTTTTGTTCCTTTTATGCATTTGTGATGGATAGAGTTTATTCCCTGCCTTCTTGCAGTAAAGTTCAAACACGTTACTTGATAGCATTATAGAGACACTCGTAATGTATTTATGCCGGTGGAAAGCTAAGGATGCAAACTTTACAGACACGAAGTTAACTTCATAGTTTCTCTTTTGAAGACAATAAAAACATATTGAATCAATGGAGAGCCATACTTTGATAGATATTATTGTCAAAAGTTGAGTTGCATTGTCTCTGTCTATACAACCATTGATGTTGCTTTTATGAAGATCTCTTTCATGAAGATCTTTTTCATAGAGATGTGAAATGCAATTAATGAGCGCAGGAACGCTTTGATGCCTAAAAATTAATACACGTCCTGGTCGCTGGTTACTTATTAAAAATGAGGTCATCAATCATAAAGGCAATAACCCTTTACCAAGAGGAAAATTCTTTCGTAAATTAAAAATTCTTTTAAACGAAAAAATAAGAAGAGGTCCACTTATTCTGGTGGTAGCTGAGTCCTCCCCAGACTCGACTGTCTACTGGTTACTATCGAACTAGCAAAGACAAGTCAGACTTAATGAAAGTAATCAAACGTATATTACAACAGAGAAAGTAATTAGCTGTATATTACAAAATCAACGTGAAGGGTGCAGAGAAGGGACTTTTACAGATTTTGGTCTGCTTTTCTAACAATATTCACTTTCGTGCCGGTATTTGTTCAATAAAGGATAGAAATAAAAAGACAGATTTTGACAAAATAAAGCTCAAAATTTATAAAATAATGCATCCAAGGAGAACAGAAAATGTGTTCGTGTTGAAAACAACTTTGACAAGGCAACACGATAGATAAAGACCAATCTGTCAGATACAGTTTGGAGAACATTCATTGAAACATCCATCTACTATGAAGGACTACTTTTGTAACTAATTGCTTAGGAATGACTTATGTTTTCCACATATATTAAAACTTCTTAAGTTGAGGTCAGATTAGTCAAATGCTTGACCAAAAAAGTGTAACCACTACTTTTTTTAAATTTTATTTTATATTTACTGACACGTAGTCTTACGAATGAGGATTTAAAATAACTTTTAACATTGTGTAGGATCCTATATTTCCTAAAACGTATTAATTCTATAATTTAGTGGTCACGTTTTTTTTTTTTTTTTTTTGTAAAATATTCGACTAATCTGACCGTACCTTTATAAATGTTTAGTTTTTTATTTGCAAGTATTAACGAATATTTGGTATGATATTTAATATGTACACAAATACTTCTTTAATTAACCCATTAACAGGTTTATGTTAGAAATACATTGTTGCATGTCACCAACGAACGAAATAAAAAGTAATGTTTTTTTAGAAAACAAAGAAAAGAATAAAATCAAAAATAAATTCCTACATGCAACCTAACAGTTGCGAACTTCAAAAATATATAAAACAGTTGAAGAAATTTAACGCTTATTATTTGAAAATTTTCGCAAATATTTTAAAATAACTGGATTGGACTTCAAAAATCAGAATTTTTATTACTCAAAGGTAAATAATTCGTTAGCGTAACCAACTTTATCATCTACTCTCCTTGTGGCAAAGTTATGTTTATTGTAGTTATTTTAAATAGAATGAAAAATTTGTAACTTGTGATGAAGCGCATTAAAAATTAAGTCAGTAATAATTCTTAAAAAAACCGACTTTAAAACAGATTTCATCTGTCTGTCTATAAATATTCAAATGACATTAACTAATGGGACACCTTGTATTCCATCTCCAAACTTTTATAATAGACATAGCACAACCATCTTTCTACCACTGTTTAATAGTCGGCAATATACATAATTTTGCAGCAACTATAGGGGCAGCCTTTAATTACCAAATTTAAATTTTATACTTGCTGTTGTAGTAAACTTAGCAATCAGGTTCTTTATAATTTTCAACCGTCTGTCTATAACAGTTCAACAGTTTGGTCATATACATCGAATTACATCAACTACTGTAGCACCCTTTAATTTATAATTTTTAAATATTTATACTTTTCATTCTCATCATACCAAAGAAAGTATTGGACATTCCGTCTTATTCTGAAATGTTTGTATATTGCAATCAAATTACATTATTTTTGGGACACCCTTTAATCTCCAAATCCAATTTTTATACTTGTTATTATAGTGGAGTTAGAAATACAGTTTCCTTGTAAATTTCAAGCGTGTCTGTCTACAACTGTTCGAAAGTATGGCAATATACATCAAATTTAATGTACTATTGGGGCACCCTTTAATTTATAGTTTTAAAAATCAATACTTGCTATTGTAACCTTTATAGCAATCGACATTTTAAACAATTTTCAGGCGTTTGTCTATAACGGTTCAAAAGGTAGTCCGACCTATGGGGACACCCTTTAATTTTTAGATTTACTTTTTTGCTGTTAGGAGCTATAATGCCACGAAGTTTTTTTAATTTTAAAACGGTGCACTAAACGGGTCATAGTAAAGGTAAAGAACACGTATGTTGTTTGGGGACACCCTTTAATTTTTGAAGTTATGAACTGATTTTAAAAAGGTGCCAATCTTTAATTGATCAAAATCGGTTCCGAAATGACTGAGTTATGGAGGCACGTATAAAAAAATAAGCAACATTCAGTCGAATTGATAACCCCCTTCTTTTTTTTCTTTTGAAGTCGGTTAAAAATACATATCTGATTTTTTCTGGTTCTTATTGTTTATGCCTTCATTTAAAGTTATAAAAAAATATATGAATGTTAGTTTATAAATGTATGTATTAAAGTACTTATGAATGTTTATAAATTGCGGATATATTCTGTTAGGCTTTCTTATTCATTATTTAACAAACTTTATATAAATCAAAAAATAATGCCCGCTTAATAGATCATCTGATTCATGACGTCACATAAATTTCAATATTGTCGTTAAATCTACAATTCAAAATGGATTTAGATTGATGTTTTATTGTTAAAGAAAAAATATAGAAAAAATGAAATAAGAAACTAGTAGAGACAAAATCCCACCTGCTTAGTTTTTCCTTTTATATTTTAGAAGACAATGCATAATGGAAAGATTTCTTGTCACTCTTGTTTGTCTGTACGAATGAAAGAAACCCTTTTATATTCGTTTTTTGTGATGACAGTTACAAATCATCGCTGTAATGAAACGTCAAGAAGCATGATGACAATATTCTGTGCTTGTAACGACATTGACGATGCTTCAACTAAATGCTTTTGATCTCTTGTTGAATTTTAAATGTCGGCAATAAAACAACTGTTGTGTTGCATGTAGGAATTTATTTTTTGATTTTATTCTTTTCTTTGTTTTCTTAAAAAAAAATCACTTTTCATTTCAGTCGTTGGTGACATGCAACGATGTATATCCAACATGAACCTGTTAATGTGTTAATTAAAGATGTATTTATGTACATATTAAATATTATACAAAATATTCATTAATACTTGCAAATATAAAAAACTAAACATTTATGAACGTACGGTCAGATTAGTCAAATATTTTAGAAGAAAAACGTGACCACTAATTTATAAAAATAAAAATGTTTTTCTTTCTCAAATACGTTATAGGAAATATAAGATCCTACACAATGTTAAAAGTTAGATATATTTATTGTATTTTAAATCCTCATTCGTAAGACTACGTCTCAGCAAATATAAAATAAAATTTAAATAAAAATATTGGTTACGCTTTTTTGGTCAAGTATTTGACTAATCTGACCACAACTTAAGAAGTTTTAATATATACGAAAAACATAAGGAATGAATGCTATTTTAAGTCATTCCTAAGCAATTAGTTACAAAAGTAGTCCTTAATAGTAGATGGATGTTACGATGGATGTTATCAATACTATATCTGACAGATTGGTCTTTACCACTTCCAGTGCCTTGTCAAAGTTGTTTTCAACACGAACGCAAACTGATAGACAGACAGGCACTGCTAAACAAGGCTTCTCCATGTATAAGAATCCAGAATATATACATATTTCCGTTGAGGGAGGAGCAGCATTTTTTGGCCAGAAGCTCTGCTAAGCATCAGCAGATGATAATATCGAAATTTATCGGGTGTTTTTTTTTTAAGCATGATAGAACTTGAAAATATAACACTAAAAATTAAATTTTGATGAAAAATTTTTTAAATTAATTGGATTAATTCCGCCAGTATATATTAAACTGTTGTTATAATTTCCGGTAAAAACCGTCGTCTCTGGCTGTGTACTTCGTACGTTTGGCGAGCGCTTTCGATGTGATAACATCATTTTCAAGCCACGCGTTTATTTAAACTGAAGAGATAGTGTTAAAAGTTCATAGTGTTAAAAATAAAAGGGTTTAGGTAATTTTTGTGCGTTTGAATAGTATTATGCAGGTAGATTCCCTGATATCTGTCCTGTTTATTGGGGTAAATAGTTTAATATTTGGGTCTTTTATTATTGGATAGGTAAGTGTGACCGTCTGTGAGTGTTTTTCGTTTGTAAGAGTGTTTTAGTAATTTTAGTGGTGTAAAAATCGTGTCAGAGGTTTTGTTTACCTGTTCGTTAATAATAACTCTGTTAAACGTTCGTTTTTTGTAAATTTCCATGTTTTCAACAATGTCTAGTCTTCGTCCTTTTTTACTTGAGTGTAATACTGTCATACATTCATCTATTTCCCTTGGTTCGTGTCCATGTGTGTTAAGGTGTATTGCAAAATTGGAGTCTTCCCTTTTCCTTTTGTTTGATCGTATGTGTTCTGTAAACCTTGTTTTTAATGTTCGTTCAGTTTGTCCGATTTATGTATGGTTGCAGGTACAAGTAAGTCTGTATACTCCGCTGGTGCTAAATTTATCGGTTGTTTATATTGATGTCTTGAGATCGTTGCGTAAAGTGTTACTCGTTTTTAGGATTGTGTGTAAACCTTCTATATATTTCTAGTCCTGTGTAAGTAAAGATGTGTCGTCGTGTTGTGTCGATTGTTTCCTTGTCTTCTTTCTTCTTGTTTTTGTTGTTATATTGTCTGAGTAGTTTGTCAATGGTTGTGTGGTTATAACCGTTTTTTTAGCTATAGTGTAAATTGTATCGAGTTCTTTGTTGTATTTATCTAGAGCGAGTGGGATTATTTTAAGTCTGTGAATCATGTTTCTAAATGCTGCGAATTTATGTTGAGTAGGATGGTTTGAGGAGCTGTGGATAGCTGTGTCTGTCATGGTTGGTTTTCTATAAATGTCAAAGTTTAATTCCTCGTATTATTGATATATGATAAGTTCTGTTTTGCTCTTTTTCCATTGTGTATTTGATTTTGTTGTGTATTATGTTTAAGTCTATAAGAATTTGTTCGGCGTTGTCTCTTTCTAGGATGGATATTATGTCGTCTACGTATCTGTAGTAATGGGTTGTTTTAAGTTTTTCCATCAGTTTTTCGATGTGTAGTTGTTCTAAATGTTGCATGAAAATCTCTGTGAAGTTTGCGGATTGGGTTTCCCATGCCGAGTCCATCAGGTAGTTTATAGAAGTTATTATTGAATCTAAAGTAGTTTTGTTTTAATATCGTCTTTGCAATATCCATTGTTTCATTGATATATTGATTGTCGTATAAGTTGGAAAGTGTGTTACGTAGGATAGTCAAAGTTTCGTGTGTGGTTATTGATGTATATAGATCCTTTACGTCGAAGGAAACGAGTCTCGTACTATCAGTGATTTTGATGTCTTTAATTTTGTTTATGAGGTCTTGTGTATTTCGTAACATGTATATGTTCTGCAAATTTATTTTCTCTTTTAAGAATGTGGTGAGGTGTTTGGCCAAGTTATATCCAGGCGCAGGTTTGTAATTTACTACAGGTCTGATTGGAATATTTTCTTTATGGATTTTGGGTTGTGCTCTGAGTGTAGGGGGTCCTGGGTTCTTGTTCATGTATATGTATAACTTTCCGTCAGTAAATGTTTTGCAGCGTTTTAGTAGGTTTCGTATTTCCCTTTGGAATGAATCGGTTGGGTCTTTCTTGAATTTAGTGCATTTTGCTTGTTATATGAATTGTTGTGTTTTCTCTACATAGTCTTTCTTGTGCATTCTTATTATTTTCAGTAAACTTTGGCAAATCATAATGAATAGGTTCATGCTTGAACAAAGCTATCAAATCACCCAACTTTACTTTAAAATCAGTCATCAATTCGAGCCACTTATGCACGTTGTTTTATCGCCAAATTGTATTCAGCAATAAGGCTGGTTTTTTGCTTAACGGGTTTGTTAATAAGCAAAATTGCCGCATATGGAGTGAGACTAATCCACAAAATACACTACAGACACCATTGCATCCAGTGTGGTTAACACGCTGGTGGCATAATCGGACCTTATGTCTTCAAAATGAGGAAGGATCTCACGTTACGGTCAATGCAGATCGTTATCGCACCATGATTAATGATTGTTTGTTTGAAAATATGGATAACATTGATCCGGACGAAATGTGGTTTCAACAAGATAGCACAACGTGCCAAACGGCAGCCGCAACCATCGAGTTATTGAAATCTAAATTTGGCTAAAAGTTGATTTCGAGAAATGTATCTGTTAATTGGCCACCAATGTCTTGATATTTAACACCTCTCGCTTATTTCCTGTAAGGCCACGTGAAGTTACTAGTTTATGCTCATAAGCCAGTAACAATCGACGTTTTGGAGGCCAAAATTGTTCGTGTTATTCGTGGCCTACGGCCAGCAGTACTTGAAAAAGGTACCGAAAATTGGACGTCCAGAATGCTCGAAATCATTTTTAAATATTAATGCCATATACTGATCCTTTGTATAAAATTTATTCTTCAATACAATTTAATTTTTGTGTTATTTTTTACAATTTAAAGTTATATCGCGCTTAAAAAACACCCGTTAAAAGAAAGATAGCCTATGAGACGAGTCAGTTGGTGTAAAAGAAAACCATGAAAAAATTGCAAAATATTAAAAACAGTGATCTTGTGCAAGATGTTCTATTTAGTTGCGAAATGTTTTCTTTTAGAAGTCCAATTGGAGAAAGGTTTTGTATATTCTGTATTTTTTTTTTTTTTTAATTTTATTAGAGGGTCCACATGGATGCCACGCTACTTTCGAAGACAAAATTAAGTGATGGTTCTCTTTTGGCTTTGGGAGCATTCGGCGCAAATTGTACGCCAGTACTGAAATGAACTCGGAAGAGTTCATATTTCTACTCTAGACAAACTTGATTTTCGTGGTGAGAAAAATCTTTTTTGACAACAGTCAATATCGCACCAGGAATGACATTAAAATTGCGATTGTTTAAGGGTGGGCCACGATATCTGTTGATGTATTAGGAAAACTCATGTAAGTTATGCCAAGTAAAGTCTAGAAGCTTGTTTTGTAAAATGGCCTCCTAACTCACCATTAATTTGTAAAAATTTAATATTAAGACTTTTATCGCTATTTTTAATATGCCGTAAGCAGATGGCGTAAACCGATATTTTCTAATTTTTATATGAATACAAGAAATCTCTAAAAAAAAAAGGGCCAGGGTTTATGATATTGCACCACGTGTGTCAACAGTTTAAATTTTGAAACCACCAAATGGGAAATGGAGTATTTAGTCAGTACGTACTGGTCGCTTCGCTTTTGTGCCAAAAAAAAAAAAAAAAAACAAAACAATACAAAAAAAAAATAAAAAATTGGCTAAAATAAACAAGTTGTCTGATAAAACAATAAAGAAAAAAATTGTCCGCGTCGTCATGGTATTTGACGTATCGATATTTTTACGTTGAAATAAAATAAATCTTAACAATGAATTAAAAATGACTTATTTTCGGCTTTGGTTCATTTTTTAATTTAATTTCTAAACAACTTATTTACAAATGTATGCGGACGTTTTCCAAAAAAGAAAAATTAAAAATAAATCTTTTTATTGTTAATCAGTACTACTCTTTAATTAAAATAATATATCATCTCTTTAGTTTATAAATTTTTTCTTTTTAATCCTTAGGCGGTCCTGAGAAGAACCATTTGTTAAAGTAGAAAAAATATCCTCTCTTTTTTTTAAGCTTTTGAAGGTCTTAAAAAGGACCGTTTGAAAAATATATAGGGATGAGTTCTTCCACGTGTAATCTGAAAATATAAAAAATTAATATTGCATTGAATTTTTGCATTAACACATTGTTGAGCGGTCACGAGTTAACTATTGTTTTTATGGCCGAACGTTGCTGACCGGCCACGAGTAAACTCGTGATGCGTTTTTTTTTTCGCATCGCTGTTGTGTTCTCTGTTGGCGACCATACAGTGCAATTCTTAGTCAGTATAACACAAATCGTTTCTCTCGCTTATAAGATCCGCCAAATTTTTTGTTGTAAAAAATATTTAATAATTACATAAATTTTAAAAACGATGACGGAACGTAATGAAGAACCTTTCAATGCATTATACGCGAATTCTTTATCTGATTGTCCGAGTGATTGTGAATCAAATTGTGGTAACTGTGTTATTAAGTCATTATTAAGTTATTAAAGTTTATTTTTATTGTTTTACTTCCACATCCAATTACGAAATAATAGCCGGTGACATGAGACAAATTTTCAGTAAAATTGCCGGTCAACAATGTGTTAAGACAATATAAAATTTACAAACCAATAAACATTTGCATTTTCAATTGCCTTTTTACACGACGCAAAACGCAAAACTTATTACAATAAACAAAAGACTCCTATATTTTTGGGCAGATCAGAATAGTTGCTTACATTAACCAGACTTTCATGAATATTTTCGCAGTAGGAAACTTCTAAACCATTAACCTTAAAAAAAAAAAAAATGTTGATACTCGATCATCCCATGTATCCGTAAATGTATTCTGATGCATTCTTCTTTAGAATAATAGTGTCAATAAATTTCAATTTATGTACGTCGTCAAGAATATCGGCTTTTTATTCAATTACTTCTTCGATTTAATTTGGCGAACTTAGCTATTTAGTGCCATTAAGTAAGGAGTCAAAAGCTCTCGATATTCTTGTTATAAAGATTCCATGCGATGTTCGGTGGAACAAGCAAGTTTTTCAAGTCGCAAAAGAAGCGTTCAAGTGCCTAAGTTTTCTGAAACAGTGTAAGAAATACTTAACTCCATCTGATCTTCACGCTATCTATATATGTCAAATTTATCAGACTAAAAATGGCATACAACTCTCATGTGTGGGTGGGTGCTTCAAACACTATTTTGAAATTACTCGACCGCGGGCTGGAGAGAAAGTGGGGTATCTAGCTCTATTGGGCCACTGAAGCATCGAAGCAATGTGGGATGTGTTTAACTGTTCTATCGTGTGGGTGTGTTTAACTGCACTCTGATCAAATCAGGGAACTTGTTCCTGAAAATTACAATCTCGTACGTGCAAAACGTTCTTCATCAAGAAGTCGACAGTATCTGTAGAATTACATATAACCGAACCTAAAAAATAACAGGCTATAATTGCGTTTATGCTAAAATCACTTTTTGCCCTCCCAAAAATAAAGAGTATCAGATATTAATATTGATAAATAAGAAGTGTTTGCTTACCTGTCCCTTTGAGCGAGATGTGTTCGTTCGCTTTGCTTAAAGAAATGACATTTAACAAAACTTGGGGAAAAGTTTTCTTTAGTACATTATATAAATTAATCTATTTGCACAGTTGTTTAAGTTTGTTTGAGTTAGCTTATGCCTATTATAGTTGGTCCTTTAAATAGCTTTGGCTCGAAAACTACTAAATTTTAGCTCTAATTTAAATTCACTATTGATTTCATAATAAAATCAAGACATCACGTAAAAATCATGATAAACTTCGTTTCATCCAAAATCAGACACACTAGGTGTATATTTTTAGTAACTGAATAAGCCCATCCATAAAGGTTTAAATATAATGCTCATAAGTACATTAACCATTTAAAAATATTCTTTCTATTTTTATTTTTATTAAGACCGTGTTAATTGTTAAGCAAACCGTTAAATGAGACATTAAGTAACTTGTAATGGAACTACCCATAATTCAGTTAACTTACTTGAGTCACAGTAAAACATACTAATTAACACTTTCAACTTATTTGCATGTTGCATGAAATTATTTTGCAGAAGTTTCCCACTTCAACAAAGGAGTTGGGAATAAAAAAACCTTTGGCTGTTTGAAACTTAATGTTGTCATTATGCATTTTGTTTTACTTAAAGATTTGCATGTTGATAGTTTTTATCAGGGCTTTTTCCGTTTCTTGTTCCATTTTAAACTACTGGCAGCATGCATGTGTCTACACAATGACAAAACATTGAAAGGCAAAAATTTTACGTGGCTTAATTTATAATTAAATTTCCGAAATAAAAAATTAAATAAATAACGACTAACACCTGTAGAATAAAAGTTTTTGTCATGTTATCCAGTAGCTGTTGTCAGCTGTTGCTTATATTAATAAAATGACAATTCTTCTTTTACCGCTCAATTAGTTTGCAAAAGATTCTGTGCTGATTTTCTTATATTTAAAGATATAAAAAATTTGTCTAGAAATATATTTTTGAATATGATTTTGTTGATATAAAATAGTAAACCCATGAAGAATCTTTGTTTATTACAAGAGCAAAGCTGCTGTACCAATCGCAGTAAAAAAACGATGAACAGCAAGGCGAATTCAAAACAGGTTGCTGCCTAAACTTTAAAAGTACTTTGCCATGCAAATTTCGGCTGAGTTTCAAAGCAGTTACAATACAAAAGTACGTTTAACAAGAAGGAGCAAAACAAACCCCAGCTGGCATTAGAAGGTGTCTCAAATACTCAAAGGAATAGAAGTGAGGTTTAAGGGAGATAATTCTGGAAACTTAAATCCTCATTAACTATTGATAATATTAAAATTACGCGAGGAGAGTCAATGGATATTTGCAAACCCGAATCTATAAGTTCATTGGACTCTGGCAATTTTATGCAGGGGTTGGACTGTACAAACCAAAAATTGCTGGAAAATAAAGTCAATAATTAAAGTATCACGGTTTATATTGTTTGCGATAGTGCACGCCACTTCATCATTAGCACGCCTTATGTTAGCGAATCATCATACTCAATGATGAGAAAGAAGATCGATATCTTTTATTCGACAGAAAAAAACGTCACAACTCAATGTCAATGATTGCATGAAGATTAGGAATGTGTAGACAATTCGACAACTACTCGGCGACAATCGTAATCAAAATAAAATAGTAGTCTGCTTTTTATCCCACCTACACACGCCTTCATTCTTCTTATTTAAATTATTATTCAATTATTTTATCGATGCGCACAAAATTCACTAAAAATCGTAAAATTGTACATGATATTAAGAAACGTGTTTGTTTTATCGGGTGTTTTTTTAAGCCCTATAGAACTTTAAATTGTAAAAAATAATACAAAAAAATAAATTAAAATGAAGAATTTTTTTATACGAAAGATTAGAACATGGCATTAATATATAAAAACGATTTCGGGCGTATGGCCACCGCGGCTGCTTATGATGAAGCGCATTCTTTACGTCAAATTTTTAGGTCACTTTTTTAAGTACTGCTGGCCGTATATCACAAACAATGTTGGCCTCCAAAGCGTCAATTGTTGTTGGTTTAGTAGCATAGGCCAGTGATTTAACGTGGACTGATAGCAAAAAATCAAGAGATGTCAAATCGCACGACCTTGGAGGCCAATTCACAGGTCCATTTCTCGAAATCAACTTATCGCCAAATTTTGATTTCAATAACTCGATGGTTGCGGTCGTCGTATGACACATAGCGCCATATTGTTGAAATCACACTTCGTCCGAATCAAGGTCATTTATATTTTCAAACAAATAATCTTTAATCATGGTCCGGTAACGAACTCCATTTACCGTTACGTTAGATCCGGCTTTACTTTTTAATAAGGTCCGATGATGCCACCTGCGTAAAAACCACACCTAACGGTGCATTTTTCTGGACGCAATGTAAGGTATGTTGTGGATTGCTCTCACTCCATATGCAGTAGTTTTGCTTATTAACAAGCGCGTTAAGCCAAAAAAAATTTTAGTAAATGAAAAACTTAAAAAAACAGTTAATACCTTTAGTACTCTGCGGGCCTTAAGTTACAATGACCAACTTCTTTGCAACAGAAATTCCATAAAGTATCAGTTAACAAACATCAATTATAAAACACTTAAAATATTTTATTAAGATCTTAGATTATCAAACGTGCGAAAAATTTATAAATACAAGAGAAGAAACACAATTGCATTTAACACACACACACACTTTAAAACATGTCCTACATCTTGGTTAGCATCAAAACATAGGCAACTTGACCAAGTTAAGAAAAAGTGTGTAAAGAAAAATAAAAATTTAATAAGTTTTTATAAGTTTTTATAAGTTCTCTAACTCTCCATAAATTCAAGTAACAAATAATAAATAGAAGAAGAAAGATGTTAAAGAAGAAAATAGCAAAATCATCAAATCAACGCAACTTGTCACATGTCTGTAGCAAAAACAGAAATGTTCTTGCTTTTCTATCATTTAAACACTTTTTAATCGAATTATAATTGAAAACTTTTTATAACAATTGAGTTTGCACACAGGAAACACTGTTTGGCGGAGTTTAAGGGAAGTCATATGTTAAGTCTGCCAGTTGAATAGGTTTGTAGAAAAGGCTTTTAAAATACTCACTTTTACAATTTACTTGTTTTACTAGGGATTAATGTACAAATTCCACCAATAATCAATAATTTTTTTTGTCACCAATTTCCAATTTCGTTGTTTTAAAATCTCATAAGTGTGCATCACATAAATGTGTTATAATCATTTATGTCTTTAGTTGAGTTCTTACAACTAAAAATTTTTTAGAATTTTTTTAGCTTTGGAGACAGTTTGCCAGTGCATTTACAAGAAACTCTTTAAATTATCTTCATCTTACAAACCATGATAAGATAAAAGAATTTAATAAGATAACTCGTGCTTAAATGTCAAAAAATTTAATTCTATTTGAAAGGCTTTAACAGACATCGCACATAAAATATGATATCGTTCTAATACTCGCCGCAGCAACGCTGGGTGGCCTTGCATCCTTTAAAAAAATTCTAACACTCTTACAAGCAAACTAGTGACTTATTCTGAAGCAGACGCAGAGAAAAATTATTTAATTCTTATTTAAGCTTGACTGGAATATGGTCAATGCTAGACAGGAAGATTGAAAAGTACATAAAAAAACGCCATGAATTGAGTTTACAAAAGGGATTTTTTTTTTTATTGCAAATACAAAAGAAAATATTTATTTATTTTTTTCCTTGAGTTTGATTTTTACTCTCCGGCTCTGTTTAGATTTGTACTTAACCAACCATTCAAACTTAATACTTTTTGACTCATGCGAGACACGAACTGCCGTTTTACCAACCAGGCACTTCAGCCAACTCAGCCACGACTCCTAAATACTGTTATGTATTAACGTTTCCACCAAACTCAAACTTCTAGGAGGTTGGACCAGGATTTTGTCGCTTTAATATTTTGTTAACATTAAGGAGTCTTTATCAATTCATCTGAGCTGAATAAACGAGTTTTTTTCTCTTCTACTCGAGATTAAAAAAAAGTTTTGAAGTCATGTTGTGCCTTAACAAAAGTCATATAAAGGGTTGGCTCAAGGATACTGCACTTTTTTTAATTTTTCGATAGAAGCATTTTCAATTTCAAGAGCGAGAGTGATGGATCACAGAAGGCTTACTAAATTCAAACTATTGTAAAATTTATCTTTAAGCTTGTGGCACACGGCCATCGTATTTTTGCCCTTGAAACTTTTTCTTTAGTAAATTGTATTGAGTTGTAATTATTATTTTTGCAACCCACTACAATTGGGGTGCTATTCAAAACTTACCAATTTATTATGATAATGTTGTGCTAATAATCAATCCCAGGTTCAAGTTCAAATCATTTATCGTACAAATCACTCACGAATGTTTCTTTTTGTTGTTTTTACAACACATACAAATTTAAAGGCTACAATTTGTTGCAATGCAGCCAAACAAAAAGTAAGTATGACTGTGTTCATAACATCACCAACTAAATGCAATAAAACCTTTTCTGAGCAAATACGTAATTACTTATCGATAAAGTTTTAACAAAACAAAAAAATAAACTGGATTTGATTCAAGACTTTCCTTTAAGGTTGATAGTAAAAGGAAACATAAGCTTAGGTGAGTAATAATTTGAGTTTCTTTTAATGTTTAGTTTAAATTTCGCATAAAACCATTTTTCCCTACCGTTACCTATAAAAAAGAAAATTTATATTTTATAAAAAGTTAATAACAAAAATTGCAAAAATAATAATTAAAATTTAGCAAAAATAAGCTCCGAAGACTTAAATGAAAAATGAATGTAAAATAATTCACACGTACATACTTACGTACTTAGTTAGTCAGATTGATAGTATTTTTGATATAGAGGACCAAAGTGTAATATATAGTTATTTTGTGATATTTATCGTTTAGGATTGGGGTTATACTATGTATAAATAAACTTAGATATTGCTAAAATTTTGTTTTGAAAACTATTACAACATTTTTCTCATAAAAATTCATACGTGTGTTGACCCTCTTTCAGCAAAGACTTTATATGTATATACAGCCCTGGTCAAAAATATTTACAAAACGAAAATACTGTTTACTGACTTCACGTGAGCCCATCTTATACCCAAGTGAACTACATAAGAAAATAAATAAATGAAATTGTTATACAATTTGGTTGTTTATTTTTTTATATTATGGAATGAAGGAAAATTGTTCGACCCTTATCAGCTCTGTAATAAAGTGGTCATTAGGTAGACTCTTCCACCCAAAAGACTCTATATATAATTCGTCCTGTTGTTTGGGTTAAGTGTTTGTTACTGAGCTAATACGGACTTACGTCCTGAAACTAAGACGGAGTACCGCTACTATTTGTAATGCGCTTTCTAATTGATATCTCCATGGTAAGATGAACGATTAGACAAATAATAAAAATATTAAAAAGCAGAAAAAGATTTTGCAACGTTAAACGTTAAACAATATAATTAATAATTGACAACATCCTAATTTAAGCTATTGGTAAATTACGAAAACATCTATTAATATTTTAAAATGACTTTTTGAGTTTTTCAATTCTCATTATATTCTCTGCTCACGACTAATTACACAAATTTATGAGAAATCTTAGGAATGTGATATTTGTTTTTTTTCTTATATAAACACACCTATAGTTTTTTTTTTTTAATAACCAAATGAGAAAACAAAAAAATAATCAAAGTTTAAATTTTTTGAGAATTAGAACACGCTCTGTTTTTTTTTTTTTTTGTTTCAAAACCTGAACCCAGAGTGTACACCATGGGAAAACGAGCATTTTTATACGGTGTAGTAAAATATGTCTGATATCGGATATCGAATAAATGTGTGGTGGAGAAAAGGCTGGGCAAACATGCTATCTTTGTAAAAACGTGGCTTGAAAATTATGTTCTCATATCGAAAGCACTCTCCAAAGGTACCAAATAAACAACCAGTGACGAAGGTTTTCACAACAGATTACGTATTCCCTATTATTATCTGCAAATGCCTAACCAATTTCAGTGAAATTTAATCTTTGGATAAAGTTAGCCAAAGCGGCAACGCTGACAAACGAACTACACCGAATAACCTTACTTACTCCAACAAACAGAGTGTATCAAAAATTCGAGTTAATTGACTACAAGTACTAAGGAGCTTTTAAATATTAATGAACACCAATTCTAATGTGATCTATCAAAATGATAAAAAGTATAAATTGCAAGGTAAACCTATAATAGTTAAGTGTAATATTAAAGATAATCTTTAAAATATTACAACTGTTAAAGCAGCAATATGGAAAAGTGGAAACTATGATGCAAAGATCTACTTCATTTTATTTCAATAATGTAAACAAAGGCTAAAAACAATATTTTTGTCAATAAAAAAATTTCGTATAAAACCAGACCAGATCAGGCTTGCGATGGAAATCTATTAATTTAAAAACCCTTTAAAATAGTATTTGAAAAAGAAAATATTAATATTAAATTATTCATAATAGGTAGTCTAAAAAAAGTCAAAGACAAATAACTCTCAGATAAATTCTTCAATGATGTTGTAATGTTGGTCGCATTATTCAACAGAAACTTCATTTTAGTGCTATACATAAAGCAAGCCTCTGATACAACTTCCATTACAGCTTGGCTACGACATCCAACATTCAGAATTGTGAAAATATGATTATTATCAAAACAAAAGGAACTTTGAAGTTGAAGAAAACAGAAAAGACCGAAAAGTAACACAAAAAAAAAAGAAATTATAATTTAAGCACAAACAAAAAATATAATTTATTGTTCTTGCATTTAGACAAGTTGATTACAACAGAAAGAATTGTTGCAAACTACCCCAAGTTTGACTGCAACAAACAAATTTCCGAAATCTTTGCCAGAAAAAAGAAAAACACATACATAAATTTAAGAGTAAGTAATTTTTATTTAATCTTTGAAACCTGAAAAACAATTGTCAATTAATCGCAGTTGCATGTTCGTATGAAACCTTTTTTGATGAACATTCTGTATTTCCTTTTTGAACAATATTGTATGCGAATTGTGTGTCTATGACAAAACGAAGAGTGTAAATCAGACATACGCACTCCGATACGTTGCAAGCCCTGATCTTTACCTCTGTGTTTAAAGCAACACACCCACAATGGCCATTGCAGTGAAGTCTGCTGGCAAACTAGTCACTCAGTCAGCCATCCATTCAGTTGTCTTGTAGTTTTGTTGAATAATCATACACTGCGATTAACTCTGTCATTTTTCATTCTTTAACTGGAAACCAAATGTGACGGTTTCCCTTTAAAGTTCTGGTGAAAAATATGTTTAAAGATTTGTGTGGTGAATGTGTGCGCGTTGGATTTTGGATAAAATTACTGGAATAAGGCCGAACAGAATTTCTGTTTGTTTGTTGTGGTGTTAAGTATGATTAAATTTAGTGTGTGAATCTTGTATTTTTTTAAGCGTTCTAAAATGAATGCAGCTAATGCAGAGATACAAAATTCATTTTAGGGAGATTAAGAGCTAGCTTATGACCTTGACTTTGGGTTATAAAGGCCTGTTTGAGAAGTAAAGGATCTAGTTCCAACCTTAAATTCAATACATAAGTAAATTAAAATAAAATTAATTGGAATTTGCGTATCTAAAAAATTAACAAATCCAAATATTAATAGTAATTATGTTACAACTTTAAATAATCACTGGTCAGATTAACAAAAAATTCTTGAAAAACATAATATAATATATGTTTGCTCTTGAGTTTTTTATGGCCTTTTTGCCTTATTGATTCAATGGAGTTCTCATTTAATCAAGTTTGTATAAGACTCTGAGGTTTCCTTTACAAAATTTGGGTAGAATCCACGGATGAGCTATATATGAGCAGTAGCGAAATGGCCATATGGATATACTTTCCCTGTAGTAATACATATAATTTTTTAGTTTAAAATAATAAATATTTGATGAGAATAACATGCTTTGGGTATAGTGGTATAGTATATCATATTGCCTATCAAGAAAATATATAACGGGTTAAGCACCTATTAAGAGAGCGATGCAGAAAAAACTGTGAAATGGGTATTCGTTTGAGATAAAAATGTTTAATTTGTCCGAACTAATTGGCAGTGAATGTCACGGAACGAAAAATATATTGAACAATTTTTTACAAATGCTCTCGATCGGACTTTCTTTACAATAAATTTAAAATGCTTTGCTTAAATATTTATCAGAAAAATCCCCAACATAGATAACATTTCCAACAAATAAAAGAATGCGCTTTAAAATTAATGACGTTTTTAGCTTTCGTTAGCGCAAATAAAAGTTTGGCCCGTGTTCGTGCTTTAAATAAAGAGAATGATGAATTAATTTTTAATTTATTAAAAAAAAAGGAAAAGGGCAAATCGGATCGATGACTTCAGCTGAGGTTGCAGTCATCCATTGTATAAGCGTTGGAGGTGGTTTTATACGACTTTTATTTACAGTTTGCTGGAAAAAAATTAACAACTCACGATGGATGGTCAACTTGGCTCAGTGAAATTGTCATTTGGCAGGTTCTACTTTCAATTTTTAAATGTGACAAAGTTCGTGGTATCTGATCCTTTTTTAAAGTACTTATATAATTAATTGGCACATATTTTTATTTTAAAAACTCTACGATACACACATTATCGGGCCATCCATTTTTAACGCCTTTTTCTCGACTTTTTTTACATATTTTTAAATTTCTTAGAAAGTAGAGATACATAAGATCGAGGTAAAAGAAAACGCCAGTGCCGTAAAGCAGGGTATTCAGCAAAAACAGAAGCAAATAAGTAGGTAGTAACTAAAGTTAAGCTTTTGAAATTGGTCCTAAAAGTTTCCAAGTTATAAAAACAAATTTTTCTTCACCTGCAGGGTGACCCGACCTCTGTCGACCACTTCATTTACCTGGAATAACAGGACTGAATAATTATTTATATTAAAGAACATTTTAAAGAAGTATGAGCGCATTAACCAAATTTTTTTCGCTCGATAAAAATGTTCATATTTCGACATGATAGATAACAAAATCGATTATGTTTTGCACTAAGTTTCAGCTTTGTATTCACAAAAGATTTTGAACAGATACGGTTTAATACTTCCTTGAAACATTGATTTAAGTACTTTCATATTTTATTTAGTCAGTGGTAGAAGGGAACATAAAAAAATGATTTGGAACTGCGAAGACTAACGATATCGATGGGTTATATAGGCCTTTTTAAGGAGGGCTAAGCCACATCCTAAAAATATCTTTCTTCTCCCCAGAATGTCTTTCTTCTCATAAAATCTCTGATGCGTGACACAATTTTTTTATCGTTTAAGGCTCTCAGCCTTCCAGACAAATTCTTCAGTTACGCTTATGAAAGCTATTCGATATTAAATTTGATTAAGAAGAAAAGCATATGCAGAATATTGGATCGTTAAGCCAAAATAGAATGAATGTTAGGAGGGCTTGTTCTATGGTTTCAGAAGTCAAAATATATAATTGCTCAGCTAATTTCTGATGATTTAAAATTTTTCTCAACAAACGCAATTAAATGTTGCTTGCTTTCCTACCTGTACACTATGTTGTAGGGTAAGATAAACACAAAATCAATTTTATCCTTCAAATCCACCAGACCTACAAAAAACTGCATTAAAACGGCCATCATAAAACACAAGAAAACTTGTGCTCATTTCCATGCCAAATTTCAATTTGCATATACGACATGTGTTTAGAATCTCTGCAACAAATGTACGGACGTGTGTTGCGAGCACTTGAACAACGATTTAATGAATGTTGCTATAATGTTATTGTCGCTGGTATAAGTGCGTCCTTAGTCGCTTTGTTTAGTTATTCGACCATCAAAATTGCTAGTTTATTTAGTTGATTTTTTCCTTACAATCTTCGATGTGGTTCTTCTTTCTGGCTATTCCTGTTGATAATATAGAGGATGGTGACTATGCTTACGAACGTTTTGTTGTTGCCATTGCTGTAGGTGTTGTTATTTTGTAACATTAAGAAAATTATATGATAATCCATTGATTTTAAACATCCTTAAGGCTTTTAATACTCTTAAAATAAAAAACAAACAAACAACAGCATAGACGATAACAAGAAGAACAGCAAAAATAAAAATGAATAAAAAACAGAAACGAAAAAAACAAACGTTAACAATTTGAAATACACGTTATTTTACGTTATTTTAAAATTTGAACATCAGCGTATAGATGTGCGGCTTAACAGGACTCGGAGTATTAAGGCCAATGTATTTATTGCAGGGTGATGCTGTTGAAATAATTAAAGTAAAATAAATTTCATATAAGTTTATTGATATAATATTGCAAAAAGGTTCACTTTTCTTCTTATTTATGTTTTGGTTTTATTCCGTGCCTGCCGTTCGTTAAATTTTTCATCTAATCTGATATATGTATATTATAACAGCCAGTTTACAGGACACAATTTGACTTATAGACGCACAAAAAAGTTGCCGTTTCCCATGTTTGGGTTTTTAAAACTCGAATGTCATTTTGTTTTTGTAAAAAACGTAACAAATGGCAATATTTTCTGATTTATGTATCGCGCATTGTAATGTCAGACACGTCAAAACTGAGCGAGGAAAAAAAAACATCCGTCAGAAGTTAATATTGTTGGGCATATGCCCATCAAAACACTTTCACTTAAAAAAACATTCATTAGTATTATACATACATTAAAAATATTGTTTATTTTTACAACTATTGTTTAAACTATTTTATTTTTAGAAATTTTTGTTTTGCAGATAAAAAATTTTACTTCATTGTTTGATAATTTTGTTTTGTTTATTTAACTCAGCTGTTTCTTTTTAAGCGCCGAAGCAGTGCTACCATCATTTAAGGCAAAAAGAAAAAATGTACATGAAAAAAAGTAAATAAAAAATATTAACTAATATATTGGCAATACTACGATTTGACACAACATTTATTTATACGAAACATAACGTAAGTTAAACGAAAAGACCGGAACGTGTTACACGGACGCTATTATTACGTATTCGTCCATATGCCATCCAGTTTCGTTTCGCTCTTGACATGTTCTATAAACAGGTTGTAAATCTTTTAGTAAATTTGTTTGGTTATTTGTTTTTTCGTGCGTGCGTGTTTGTGTCGATCACAGCTAAACGACTGAGCCAATTGTAATGAAATTTTAAACATAATAAAATAGGGAATTTATAATTTAAAATAGCGGACCAGGAGGGGAAAAATAGGCGAAGCGAGCATTTTTATGCGTCTGACTCAATTTTAACAAAGTCTTGGTCAATTTGTTTTTATGAAATTCGAAACATATCTGTTTCCAGAGCTATGACCTAGATGAGAGAAATAGGGGAAAAACGGGCATTTACTTCTGTACCGATTACAATAAAATTTTAAATAAATTTATATATTTATGTAAAAATTAGAATATTTTATGTTTGTGTTAGAGGGAGGACAGACACGCAATTTAATGAATCTTAAGCGATCTTAAAAAATCAGATTTTGAAGATACAGATGTCTTCTAGTCTATAAGATCTAAACTGATTTGAAAAATTTCCAAGGCGTTCGGAGTAGAGCCCCATAGCAAACAAGACTATAATATATTACACAGTGCCTAGAAAGACCCTAAAATTAGACGTAGGCAACGCCGTGTACAATTAGATTTTTTTATTGAAATTACAATTCTTTGGTTTAATTTCAATGCTTACGTATCGCTAGATTTTATTAAATAAATACTTTTATGAAATCACAATTTTAAATAATATTTAAAAATTTTTGCTTTTATTAAGATTTTTCCCGATCTTCATTTTTGGGTCAAATCTAAATTTTAAACTGCATTTTCGTTAAATATTAAGTATTGGTAAAATTTTTAGTTTAAAATCACATGGATTTTTATTTTAATTGGAAAATTTCGATATTTCCATACAAAAATAAATTCTTTATAATGCGCTTATTTCATGGCGCGATCTTAATTTCCGTCTTCTTTGTGATATTTAAATTTTTTTATCCAGCTTTTTTGCAAAAATATCAGTTTCTAAGGAAATCTGTCATGTTGGTCTGAAAAATTGATATATTTTTAATCAAATCACTATTTTTCGTAAAACAGTGTTTTTATTTTTTTTTTTTAAGTTTCTATTCTTTAAATAACTCGTTGTTGTAATTTGTAAGAATCGTAATTTTCAAAGCAACATTGAAAGAATGATGCACATAAACGTTCTTCTAGATATGTGGAGTAACAGATAAATTTAATTCAAACAAAAAAAGGGTTCGAAATATATACAGACATTATGAGATATTTTTAAAAAATTAAAAACATCATTATGTGCCGTATAACATGGGAGTAGTGTTACAGATTTTGATAGATAATTGTCTGAGAGTTTGTCTACTAAAACATTTTCTAGACACTTAATTCAACCAGAGTTTAAGGTTTGAATTTTTTTATAAGCAAAATATAAGATCGCATAATGCAGCATTTATACAGGTAGACACACTTGCATATAGTGTTTTTACCAAATGCCTGAAAATTCAAAAAAATATATGTGTTTTCGTGATTTATTAAAATTAAAGCTCATGTCAATTTATTATTGTATTTATGTGTGTACAATTCGCATTCCTCTTCTTTTTCTGATTTGTGATACGAGTTCAAACACAAGTTGAATATTTTCTAAAGCCCCTATTATTAATATTTCATTTTCAATTTATTGTTTCACTTATGGCAAATGTCTGCCATTGATCTAGTTTAGAGAAGGAATTACACTAAATTAAGGTTTTAGTTCTCGTATGAGTTAAAGGCGAAATTGTAAAAACAAAAATACTTAACTCTTACACATGTAAGGAAGTGTATTTTATGATGGTAAAAGTTTTCTACTTTCCATTAATCTTTTGTTGGATTAAGAATCCAGGGTCTAAGTAAAATAAAATAAACTGTTTTGTCTTCAATGTGAATAAATCATTTTAAATGTCTACGAAGATTAATATGTATTTGTGCCATCTGAAATATTTTTCACAAAAATGACATGTAAAGTTTTCTTTTTTTTTGTGAATAATACCGTTATTTAATAGCAATAACTTTTGAATATCATACTCAATACATTATTTAACTAACACGTTATAATTTGCCGCAACTAATTCTATGTCTATTATTATTCACCAAACATCTGACACACTAAAAAACTAACTGGATCAGTGAAAACTGGTTTTTCTATTTGAATAAATCATTTTTAATAATTATTGACTATTTTAGTTTCATCTCTCCCTCTCTTTATCATATTGCAGTTATCGCTCTGCAGCACAGTAAAGGCCGTGTCAGATAAAACTTTTGCTTTGCGTTGCGTTGCAAATTCGCTTTGACATCTAAGATAAAATGCACGAACTTATATGAAGTATGTCACATAAAGCACTTTTAACGCAAAGCAAAGCGCAAAGTTGGGCAACACTCATCTTTTTGCGCGCTTTGACAGTTAGCTGCTATACATTTGTATATTATTTTTGGCAAAATCGAACGTAAAAGAGTTAAGAATTTTAAAATATTATTTTTTTATTATATTTTCTTCCTTTACTATTTTTTTTAGAAAATTATGGAAGAAAAACTTATAAAAACAAACAATAATTAGGCGCTGTTATAGTTTTTATTGTGACATACCTTTTGCGTTATACGCTTTTTTTTCAAAGTTTGAAACGTCACGCAAAGCGATAAAGTTTTATCTAACACGGCCTTAAATGTTTCGATAACATTTTAATAATAAAAAAAATCCTTTTGATGCATTTAAATTATTGCATTAAGTGAAATGAGTTTTTTTTACATTAAATTATTGTATGACATCACTTTGTCACCTAAACTAAATTGTTTTAAAATTTTCCATAACTGTTGAGGCGATTAACTGTTTATTTAATCCACAAAATACACTTCAATCTTTTTAAATAATTTAATTTTAGTGCAAAGTTTCTCAAACTCTCCTTTTACAACTTTTGTCACTGCAATTTATATTTTGTTTGCGAGAGGGGATAGCAGAATTAAAAGGAGCACACATATGAATGTATTCTCAAAATACGTTTTGTCAACTCATTCGTAGTTTGATTTGTGAAGTCAGCTGTCAAAAAATAAAAACACATGTATACATCAATTAAAAACTTAACAGAATTAAGGAGCTAAATTGCAGCGACAAAGCGCCACAAGGTGTAAAATTTTAAGAAAAAATTTAAAAATTTTCCTTCTCGAATGTCACGTTATTTCTGACTGTTAAATCAGATAATAAATCAAATAGAAACAGTTTTGCTCAAAATAATTAAAATCTGGTAAACACTATGCAAAAAGAAACTTAAGAAGTAAGCGTGCTCTTCACCAAGAGAATTTTATATTTACTTTCTTATCTTTGATTTAATGAAGATATTTGGGATGAACTTAACGCCACGTTTACATTAGACAATGCTGTCATGACAATAAAATAATACGCATTAGTTGTCAAAAATGCTGACAATTGCTTCTGTAGTGTACGCGTCCAGACAATAATTATGACAATTCATTATGAGCACGTTCTCAGAATTTAAAATATCTTTAGCGTTTCTTCCTGCTATTTTTCCATTTCTATAATTTTAATTTTAGTAACTAAAATAATAATTTCATTATAATTTCATTCAGTTAAAGAAATTATAAAAAAATTTGTCGGCATACGTCAAATCACTGTCTTATTTACTGTCTTCAAAATATTCAAGACAGTAATTCAAACGATTGAAATTGTACATGTATTAATGAAAAACAGTGCATGTATTGTTATTGTCATGACAGCATTGTCTAATGTAAACAGGGGGTAAGTTTTCTATTTGTTACTTTAGAGTCAGCTCTGCACTCTCCTTCATTAAAAAATCTATTACAAAAAAATTCGAAAAGCAAGACTTTTAGAAGGCCGAGCTTTTTCTAAAGCGAATATTTTGAAGATGTCAATTATTTTTTGTGAATGACCCTGGAGTTAATGTCGACGTCGTTGACGGCGTCAAATGTCAAAAAAAAAGTTGAATCGTATAAAATTGTATGAGAGTAGTTAATCTCAACGCGTTGCAATGCCGTAAAAGTTCAATCTGTGTCAACTTTTTCGGCGTTGAAACGCCGTCAACGACGTTGACATTAACTCCAGGGTGAAACTTTAAATTTTTATTTCAAGTACAAAGTATTGGATAAATTAAAATTTTTGGGAAAATTTTCGTAAAAATAAATAGTACGGTGTAATTTTAATTATCTTTTCTTATTCATTATTATTTTTATTTTTTCAATATTTCGCCACACCGTTGGAAAACAGGAAACAAAAATGTTAATATTCATTTCCAATTTTTTCAATGTTTTTTGAGTATTGAAAATTTATGAGAATGTCCCAGAATATTTTCCTTCTTGAAAGCTATAGATTTCAAAAAATCTTTTTTTCGTGCTATTTTCTATTATCCCGGTTAATTAATAAAATCACCGATATTGATTATTGAGAGCGAAATATAAAAGAGCTGGAAAAAAGTCAGTCGTATACAGTGTATAAAAGAAAAATAAAATCATTGTTGCTTATTGTTGTTTTTGCTTAAACTTCACTTCACTTTATTGTTTATAAAATAATCTTTAGGTTATTTAAAATGTTTGTGAGAAGTTTCCTGAAAAGCCAAGTGAGCGGTAGCGAAATGGCCATCGAGACGTGCTTTGACCCTCATAATCAATGTCGGTGTTTTTATTAATTAATCGGGATTCTCTATTGAAATTAAAAAATCTAATAAAAAAGAATCCTTTATTTAATTTAATTTGTTATAGTTTTCAGCAAAAAAAAATTCTTTGCTTCTGCTAATGGCTTTCGAAATTTTTTTTTAATCAAATTTCTAAAAAAAAATCAATAAAGCAAAAAGTTCGATTTTGCAGACCGATGATGATCACTGAAATGTACTTTTCGGCGACAAAACATCAACAAACAAATTCTCTATTGAAATTAAAAAACTTTTAAAATTAAGCGCCCTGTTAAGTGCACAAATATAAAATGGATTAAGTTTTAGTATCACGCTAATAATAAACTACAACATTTCATAAATTATTTTCTTAATTATAAACTCAAGAATATTTTGTAATTTTATATTGATCATGTAACACCATTTTCTTTAATCAGACTTTAATTAATACAAATTAATACCGCATTAAACATAAAGAAGTAAAAAATTATAAAGAACTTGGAGGGAGAATTGTCTTGTCTTGTGTAAAATAAGATAAACCAAGATATGATATGAATCGTAGAGAACTCTTCGCAAAGCGCCCATACAACTTTGATGTTGCTTGTGTTGATTTGTGACCACAACAACTAGTTTCTTCGAGTGCATGCGTACATTAAGAATGTGTGACACTTGTTGTCATTATGTGTATTTACCTTTGTGCACTGAGAAGGATTAAGTTCAGTTTAATGAAAGTAGAAGTTTTGTGGCAATTACACTAATAAACACTGACAAATGGTCTAGGATTTTTATGTGAAATAATGTTCGCAAAAAAAAGACAGAAACAGTATAAAAAGCCTAAAGAGTGAAACCTTTTAAGACCGCAAAACGCTGGCAAATAAAACAAAATCCATAATTAAATGGAAGTTTTATTCGTCAGTTTGTCATTTTGTTTGTAATTTCTACAATATCCATACCGACACCATAAAGTAGTTATATTCTAAGTTCTTATGCATAGCGAAGACGATTTGGCGATGTCCGTATGTTTTAGTGTTGAAATCAAGTTTGCCAAGACTCTATATCAGCTAGGGAAAACTTAAGTACGCCAATCGACCAGACATAGTTTGGAAAGAGGTGCCATTAAAAATCAGCAGTCTATGATTTTCGAGACAGCGGGCAAATCACCACGCCTACATCTAATTTTTCCATATAATTTTGAAGAATGAAGTAACTCCAATCACAAAAGCACATATACGGGGTGATTAAGAATTCAAAAACGGCATAAGCTTTGATTTTTGTCTTTATTTTATTGTTTTGACAAAAAGCTTGTGAGAAGTTTTCTGAAGAGCTAAGTAAGCGATAGCCAAATGGCCATCGAAACGGGCTTTCACCCTCAATAATCAATATCGGGGGTTAATAATTTTAATCAGGATAATATAAAAAATAGCACAATATTTTTTTGAAAACTAATTAATTTTATTAATGTTTCCCGTGTCCCTAATTTATTAAATATAAAAAAAACAGCATGTCGAAAATTACAGCTCGGCCATATTTTCCGAGTTACGGGACTCTAAAATTTTAAATTTTTTTTAAATATCATATTAAAGCTTTTGAAGCGATCTTTAAGGAAGCACTAATTTTTTTTTTAAATGCTTAACCCATTAAGAGCCGATGTCATTTTTATGTAAAATTAAATTTAAGTAGTACCAATTTTTTTTTTATTTTTTTTAATTCTCTGTCACACCAATATTTGCTTTTTTTTATTTTATGGTAGTTACTTTACTAAACTAGATTTACATAGATCTGGCAACCCCTGTTGTTATCCGTATGAGAGTGGCGAATAAGTTAATTCAACTAATGGTGTGTATATGGAATAATACCACAATTAGCCAACAAAAGCTGAGCAGCCTCAACAGCTTCAACGTTGGTAGAGGTGCGTGCTGTAAAACAGAAGATCATGAGTTCGAGCCCACCTTCGGACATGCGTACAAAGGAAAGGAACAATTATTATAATGCAATTAAAAATTAAGAAGCAACAGTACAAACCTCCCGAGAGGCAAAAGACAATTATTGTGTGAAGCCCATGGCAGATTTATTTACTGGAGACGTCTAATTTAATATAAGAGTAACAGATAATTGTCAAGACGCCTTTTATAATAAAAAGTAAGAACGGTAGTAGTTAGCGCAGGGGAGTGTAATAGCATAACAACAGTGTATGGAAGACGTGTGTTGTGGCTATTCGATTAAAGGGATACGTTATCAAGATTAACGTCAGTACCTGCCCGTGAGGGCCCAACATGACGGTGGTTTTACCACTGAGTGAAATACAAAGCGTGGACTAGCGCCCTCCATAGGACGAAGCCAACAGAGTTGCAACTTCAAGAACATGGCTTGCAGGCCCATGAACTTCCCCTTGCTTGAGGGTTGGAGACTATCCAACCCCGTCTGTTGCGAGTGCAACAGCACACTTGCCATCTATTCCGCGCCAGACCCGCATATATAGACTTTTCTAACCACAGCTACCACGTGTACCCCGAAGGGACCTCACCAATAACCGGCTACAGAGATGGGCGGCTCTCTGTATGGGCCACCGGTTCCCGTGGCACCCGTTTTTTTTAAGTTATTAATTCAAATATAAATTATTATCAAGAGGAAACTGGTAGAAAACCCCGACAGTACCCAACTGTCTATCAGCTTCGGTGCCTGCCACACCGTGGGACTGGTTCCCCCTATACCCCTGAGGACCCTCGTCTGCGCCGTGCTTACATCAGCACAGACTCTTGGTGCCCCCGGGGGTGGATTAAAGGGATTATGACTGGCTCGGATAAAAGGAGTAGTGGAAATGTCTGTGGATGGTTAAGGTTACTAAACAAGGCATTGAGTAGTTCATGTCTCGCCAGAGTAACATAGTAGTGTAGCGTGGATGGCTGCGTTTGTAGAAATGACGCATGTTTAGTAAATACGAGACCTTGGGATTCACAAGACCGGTAGGATCAAAGAAGTATAGCCAGAGAAAGCCATAAAGTAAGAATACGGAATTTATAATGAGCCACAGTGGTATTTGCAATCGAAGGAATCCGTACGTTTGTGTAAAAGGGAAAAACGTAATAATATTTATTAAAATTTTTGTTCTTATACATAATAACACTGTAATTTATGCAATAATAAATCCCTGTAAATATTATTAACCAATGAAAAATATTTTAAAAAAATATATTAAAACATTAACGGCTACTAGTAGATTTTCCACCCAAAACTTCTTTATAAAATTTAATATTTATTGCTTAAAAAAGAAGTAATAAATTGTTCGTCTAACATTTTGTTGTTAACAATCTGTTGAAAGAGAATAAGATACTAAATCTTAAAATGTGTTCGATTTTCTAACAACGTTTAAAAAAATTTATTAGAATTGTTGCCCAGACTGCTGTTACAATGTTAAACATCTGATGGAAATAATTTATATTACAGACAACAAACAAGGCTTTGGCTAACGCAACTACTATAATTCGTGTTTCTTTAATAAATTCCTTTTATTGCTTATTTGTCTGCTGGTAATTGTCTGTTTGGTATTATCAAACATTTTTTTAATGATTAACAAACCAGTTAATAGAATTGTTAAGATGCACGTGCTTTTTTAAAGCTTTTTTGTTTACTTCTGCTTTAAACATGCAACTTGAGTAGGATTATGTGAGTGCTTAACGTACCAATTTCAAGGTTATTTGTTTCACGACCACACTTTTGATTAGACAATTTCAGTTATGGGTGAAGATATTGCAATGCATTAAATATATGTATATGAAAGCTCGTTTAAAACAACTTTTAACAATTCAAACGATTCTGACTCGCCAAAAACAAAAACGTATTGACCACATATATATGTATTTCGATTTCCGAAAATTACAGCCCAATTTCAAGAATATATCTAACAGTTAACCAGATCTGATTCTTAAAATGATTTGCTTCGTACATAACGACCAATCGATCAGACATAGTGTCGAAAGAGGTTCTATTGGAAATTAGCAAGATCAGTCCATGTCCTTAGACGGCAGCGGGTAAAACACCCCGCCTACCTCTAATTTTTCTACATATCTTGGAACAATGAAGTATCTCCAATCAAATAGAGAATTAAAAAATAAGAAAAAAACATCAAGTCGATAAATTGGCACTCGCCTATATTTTTCGAGTTACGGGTCTCTGAAATTTTCAAATTTTTTAAACTATCAATATGGGTATCATTTAAAACCTTTTAATGACATCTTTAAGAAAATACCAAAATTTTTTAAATATCCTTAACCCATTAAAAGCCGATGACATTTTATGTAAAATTATACATATATGTGAATGCAGTAACAATTTTTTTCCTTTTTATTGAAAAAGGATTGACGATATATTTCGATTTCCGAAAATTACAGACCAATTTCAAGAACATATGTAATAATACGAGGGTTGCTATATATATTTGTGGCCTGGCAACACTGAGTGCTGCCAAGTGCAATCTGTCATTTCCATTGGAAAGTTTGTCATTTTTAAGCATAATCGTACTCAAAACGTTTTGACGTACGACCATTATTTGTGTTGCTCACAGTGACTTGAAAAAATTAATATAGAAAAAAATGGAATTAACTCGTGAACATTTTCGTGCCATCATTTTTCACAACTTTCGACGTGGATTATCACGACAAGAGTGCATTGATGAACTTAAATCTTTGTATGGCGATAAAGCACCGTCCTATAGCACTGTGAAAAATTGGTATAATGAATTTAATCGTCGCCGAAGCTCGCTCAAAGACGAATTCCGTGAAGATCGTCCAAAAACGGCTGTTGTGCCAGAGAACATTGATGCCGTGCGTGAACTCATAATACAAGATCGACATGCGACATACCGAGAGATAGAGACATCCTTGGACATTTGTTCCACTAGCATACATTCGATACTGCATGAACACCTGGCCGTAAAAAAGGTTTGTTCTCGTTGGATCCCGCACAATTTGAAAGTCGCTCAAAAAAGGCTCGTGTCGATTGGTGCAAAAAAATGTTGCAAAAATACGATTGCGGTGCTTCAAAAGACGTTTATAAGATCGTCACAGGGGACGAATCATGGATCTATGCGTATGAGCCCGAAACGAAACAACAATCGACCGTGTGGGTCTTCAAAGACGAGCAAAATCCAACGAAAGTTGTTCGTGGAAGAAGCACTTCGAAGCAAATGGTCGCCTGATCAAACCAGAGCGTTTTTGACCGGCCAAAACGTCGAATTAATGGGTCATCCGCCGTACAGCCCTGACTTGGCACCTTATGACTTCTTCTTGTTTCCGCACATCAAGAAAAAAAATGCGTGGTCAACGATTTTCATCGCCAGAAGAAGCTGTTGAAGTGTTCAAAAACCATGTTTTAGAGGTGTCTCAATCGGAGTGGAAAAAGTGCTTCGACAACTGGTTTGAGCGCATACAAAAGTGTATAAATCATGCTGGAGAATACTTTGAAAAACAATAAAACCATTTTTGATTATAAATATTAGCATTTTCATTCATTCATTAATTAAAACTGAATGTATTTAAACCAATAAAATTTTTAACAAATAAATCCTTTTAAAATTCCTTCAACCATTAAAGCCCCTCTTAAGATTAAATTTGACCAGCATGAGAAGCCCAGATGTTACAATAAATACTGTATGAATTTAATTCACTTGAAGATGACATACAACTTTTAATACACGCTCATAAGCTGTTGTAAATACCACTAAAATGATGCTATTAAAATGAGTACAACAAAATAACAAAATATAAATAAAATGGCTTATAATTGCCGTCGACATTTCAGCTGGTAAATCAACAAGAAACATATTTTTTTCTATAAAGATTTTATTAAAAATTTATTTTACATGAGTTCTTTATAATTTTTATCTTTATCGTTGCATTATAAATTTAGAATTTTCTGGTTTTCTTAGGAACTAGCTTTGTGCATCCGGTGTGTCCTGGGTCGAATTGTAGGCTTTTTCCAGGCACTGTACTATATTTTGTAAGCGAGAGATTAATTTTGGAGATAACATATTAAGCTAAAGGTACGCAAATATAGAATTCGATTGCACTCGCGCGTTCATAAATTGTATCACGTTTTGTATACCTTCACCACAGGTGGAAAAGGGTACATTCAAGTTTATTATTCTGTGTGCAATTTCTATAAAATCCATTCCGACCCCATAAAGAATATATATTCTGAGTTCTTATACACTGCGCAGTCAATTGAGCGATGTCCGTCTGTCCGTCCGTGTTCGAGTTGAAATCGACACTGCCAAGGTACTAGATGAGCTAAAGAAAATTTAAATATGCCATTTGGTCAGACGTAGTTTCAAAAATTTTGCTATTGCTATTTAACAAGATCGCTGAGGCAGCGCTTAAAATACAACGCCTGCCTCTAATTTGTCCATATCATTTTGAATCAATTGAAAGATATTGGCCAACTTTAATAAATTCGAGTGATGTTTTTTACTCTACATACCTTTTAACTCTACAAAAATGGCTTTTGTATATTTGTCAAATTCCTTTTATTAATTACTCTTCTTGTTTTATTAAAAACGACCTTCTTCTTTAACTGCTCAAGTTCAAGTGGAAAAAAATTTTAGAAACGATTGTAGAAGACGCGAGCCAACCCATAGGGTCAAATAATCGTGCAGAATCTGATAATATCTGACGTTTAGTTACTCTATCATCCATGGCTGAACCAGGTATCCACTGGATTACTAAAGTTTTTACCATATCATCTTGATCAAAATTTAATGAAACAGAATTTTCCCTAAATTCTTCCGAGATATCCCCTAAAAATTGTGCAGAATTGCTGACCCATTTTCGCAGTGTAAAACCACCCTTCTTAAGTAGTGTGGTCAAGTTGTCACTAATTGTCTTAGCCTCCTCTAATAATTCGGATCCCGAAATAAAATCATCAACATATGTATCGGATATAAGTATTTTCTCCTCCTTTGGATACTTAGAACTGTAATCTTCAGCAAGTTAGTTGTTCCGTAGGTAACGGTATTAAGTTCAAAGATTGAAAAAAAGGACATCGGCTCTTAATGGGTTTTTAAATATTTTAGTATTTCCTTAAAGATCTGTTCAAAAGCTTTTAAATGATACCCATATTGTTTTTTAAAAAAATTTTAAAATTTCAGAGCCCCGTTACTCGGAAAATATGGGCATTGCCAATTTTTTCACTGAATGTTTTTGTCTTATTTTTTAATTCTCTATTGTCCCATATATTTATTTTTTTGATTGGAGTTACTTTATTGTTCCAAATGAAATGAAAAAATATTAGGTGGGCGTGGTATTTTGCCTGCTGCCTCGGAGGACATGGACCGATCTTGCTGATTTCCAATAGAATATTTTTCGACACCATATCTGATCGATTGACATATTCGTTTATTTACTTGAGACAGAGTCTTCCTCTTTTCATTTCGTAAAAAATTAAGCTATTTGTTTTTCGCCAAGTATTTATTATAGTAGTCTCGGACAGTGTCTTTTTCTTTAATGCTGTTTCCACAACTGCAAAATATCTAACGTTTGAAGGAAATTTTGAATATTGTTTTAATTAAAATTATTAGGAATGGACTAATTAAACTTTCAAAAGAAATACTTGTTCGATAGAATTGTACAACAAAACTTCTTATTTTTTATTTAATGTCAATATAGAATTCTATTGAAATAGTGATAGTAACTATGTAGAGTAGGAGTCTATAGCTCATTAAAATTACCGTTAACTTAGTTTTTTCAAAAAGTGGACTTATACCACTCTCAAAAAAATTCTACATTTTTTACAGAAGTGAAATTACACGTTATGTTTATTTTTAGAATAGTGTTACAAGGCAGCTGATGCAGCTTAAAAGACCCAAATACATATCAGAAAAATTTCAGTTGTTACTCTAGCAATGGCTGGGATATAAGCTCAGGCCCCAAGGCCTTCACATACTCAGTAGTAGTAGTATTAGACTAATACAACCTCATGGGAAAATATTAGGCCTGTCTTCCAATTTAAGATGCAATTATTACTTCAGATATTTCAATGGTATCTGCGATAAGTCATGAAGATCCAGCAAATAGCACTGTTTCGGTCCAAGCAGTACTACTTATGTATGACATGATATATGTGTGTTAGCCCTGTTCCACTAGTTGGAATTCACTTAGTGCGAATATTTCAGCGAATATTTCAGTGTAAATGCATTAAAATTTATCTTCATTTTGTTTTAAACCATCATCAAAACTTTTCTTTTGCCAGAGACAAAAATCATTCTTTTGGTTAATTATTCCTTCTCTACCTTACAGTTGTACGGTGACTAAGGGATTTGTAAATGACGCATTTGAAGGGCAGGAAAGGAACTTACTGATTACAAAATACTGAGAGTGGGACTAAAGTGCTTAGGGTGTGTAAACTCCCTAAAAAGAATCTACTACCGTACATGATTTGTTGGAAGCATTGAGAAAAATATCATCTTACTGCAGACTTATTTACTTTTTTAATTTCTACATATAAAAACACGGCGGTTTAAGAGAGACAGCTTTTAAAAGCCTGATTTGCTGAAATCATAAAAACAACTGTAGCAGCTGATTTATGTAAAAACAAACAACTTCACTTGATTTCTTTTTCTTTATTTATTATCATAATTTAAAACTTCAGTTGGACTATTAAATTAATTTAATTGCATTTTTATTGCAGCATGCTTTTAAGTATAATCGGGCTCATTGAATTGACGTGAATGTAAATTTTCTTTTATTATCCTATTATTTTCTAATGCTTTATATTCATAAAATTATATACGAATCAAAACTACTACATACATTTGTATTTAGTACATTTGTTTAATAAAAATAAAACACATAAGAATTTGCAATAAAGCTGCAACTGCTGGCAAAAAAAGGCAAAGCTATGGCAAGAAGACAATAAACTGATGTTGTATTGTAAATTTTATTTGTATGAGCGAAAGAAGCTTTTCCTAGTTTTAAAATATTATTTTTATTATAATCTATATAAGGATAAGTCAATTGTTGAATTTATAACATTTTGTATGTCTTATGATTCGTCGAGTGTAAAATATCATAGTTGCAAAAATGTTCCTACAACATGTGTTGGCTTCTTTTAACAGCAAAATAAAATACGCTAAGTATTATATTCTTTATTGTTAATTCTTTTCTCAACTCTATATACTTTTATTAAAAATACCATTGAATAATGTATACTTTACTTAAAAAACTTCTCTGTTCAAAGTAATACTTTATATGCCATAACATTCGCAACGGCAAATTTTAATTATAGGCGAGTTAAAACGTCTGGATTTTCTAAAATGGAAACATCCGCTAGCTTTTTCTAGTTTTTTGCTCTATGCTTTTATATTTTTTGTTTTTTTGCCTGTGATAGTTGTGATGCCTTTCTGGCCTTTCATAAATCTTAAAATTTCTCTTTAAATATAGCGGATTTAGACCCTGGTGATAATGTAATTTTAATAGAATACCGAAACGGCATACTTCAAATATGTTTACAGCGTTTATTGCTTCCAGATTCAGAATAATAGCTGCAACTGTCTACCACTAATGTAACGTATCGGTTTCTAGAAGTCATAATAGAGAAAGGACCTGGTTGGATACAGTCGCCTACAAAAAATTGCTGGCCTTTTTGCTACAGTTTTTTGTGCACAATTGGCTATCCAATGAGATACAGCTTGTGGACTACAGGCCAAAAGAAACGCTGTTTATTTTTCAAGGATCTACGATAAGCCGAGGAGACCTCTACAAGGCCGCTGTGGAACAGCTTTATTACATCGTCAATCTTGGGGGTACGACAATTAAGTCAAATGCCTAACAAAAATTGACTATAGAACCTACTGGTGATATTGCGGTTCTGCTTTTTGTCTTCCCCTTCAACCGCTTTAATATTTTCTCATGGGGGATAATTTCTGTGCACATCTTTAACTAATTTTTGTTAATTGTTTAAATATCAACTTAAAAGACAAATTATAAATTTATTTTTATTTAATTTTTTTTTTTTAATTTATGTTACTTTAGAATCCAGTCATTTGGGAACAGATTTGGAAAATTCTGCTTCGGTATTGGAAAGGTTTTGTTCGCGGATTGGCCCTATTGTAAAAAACAATATTATTTTGAAAAAGTATATCGTCATTTCTTTTTAACTTTAACAGGCAGAGTTTTCTAAAAATGTTAATAAATTTCTAAGAATAAATATATCACATATGCAGAAATGGGGTGAAAGTTCCACCTGATTTCTTTTTCCAAAAAAAAACAAGAACTCGACATTACTACATCCGCTATAATAACAAAACTTAAAGATTGTTTCAATTGGAACATGATTAAAGGGTAAAAAGGCTTATCTTTCAAGTCGCAGTAGGCAAGCACTTGAAAACTACAACGTGTGTGTAAACAAGTAAGAGTGCTATATACGGCTATGCCGAATCTTATATACCCTTCGTCATATGTATATGTAAATATAGTTTAAGACAGAGAATTAAAAAATAAAAATAAATTTAGTACTGCATATTTAATTTTACATAAAAATGGCATCGGCTGTTAATGGGTTAAGCATTGTTAAAAAATTTTTGTATTTCCTTGAAGATCTTTTCCAAAGCTTTTAAATGATACCCATATTGATATTTTAAAAAATTTGAAAATTTCAGAACCCCGTAACTCAGGAAATATGGGCGAGCGCCAATTTTTTGACTAATTGATTTTTCTTATTCTTTTGTTCTCTATCGCTCCATATATTTATTTTTTTTTAACTGAAGTTACTTTATTGTTCCAAATGACATGAAAAAATTAGATGTAGGCGTGCTGCCTCGAAGGAGAGGGACGATCATGCTGATTTCCAATAGCATCCTTTCGACACTTTATCTGATCGATTGACCTATTTATTATTTTTTTTTTTTTTTTGGGGGGGGGGGGGGGGATAAATCTTGTTTGCCTCGGCAAACTTGTATAACTGCATACGTAAAGTATAACAACATTTACTCGTATTATGCTGGAAATAAATAATAATTTACGTTTGGAAATATAAATTGTAAAACCTTCATCGTTAACATGACAATGACAAGTTATGCTGTGTTTAGACGGCGTGTACAAGTTACATGGGATGTCAGATTTTCCATATATAAACCAATACTCACCGTGTACATCTCATGAAATATAACATATGTATGTTAATTTCCTATATGTTATAACATGTGTCAGTTTTTTATTTAGAGCATGCTCTATTTTGATATGTAAAACTATATGACAACAGATGTTTTCAGTGCTGCTCACATCCACTTTTAAAATTTCCGCTCAAAATATTTTTACGATAAAAGATTTCAGGGCATTTCCATAAACTTGTTAACCACTACAGAAAAAACAGAATTCAAGGCTTTCCTTTTTTTAAATGTTTGTAAAAACTAATTTTCAATATTTTTGTTGCCTGTGTCCTTAAGATGCCACCCAACGGTGTGGCAAAAAATAAAAGATAATTATCAATATTATAGTTTTAAGTTTTTTTATGTAATTGATTGTTAACATTTGTTTTCTTTATATATGTATGATGGTTTCAAGTCTCAAATAAACTTTACTTTACTTTACTTTTATTTCAAAAACTGAACAATTTATTGAAATATTAGAAATAGATAATGATACAAAAGAAATATTAAAATTTAGTATTTGGAGATTATTATTTTTAAAATTAAATTCAGCCCCAATAATTTTATGTAGCTTCAAAAACTTGTTTTCCATAATTGCAAATAAATTGTATTTCAAATTGCTTTAAATAAATCAATGCAGTAATCAAAACAATGCGATCTCAAGGCTACTGTTCTTCCAGAGATAACGTTACATTTTACCTCTTTGTCTGACATGATAAAACAAAATAAAAATGAAAAACAAATAACTTAAGGAGAGATTTATTTGATATTTTTATTCTTTCACTAGAGATTTACAGTCAAAATAAAAGTTAATTTTTATTAACATCCCAGTTTTTAGTTGGAAATATAAATTGTAAAATCTTCATCATTAACATGACAATGACAAGCTAGAAATCAATAGATTAAGTCCAAACAACTGAACGACACTACAACCAGTAGTTGCTGCTTGTTTTTGCATTTGAAATTTGCAAACGACTGCAACAAATGCACTTATTAATTTATTCGCAGACACTTATGAGAGTTTCTCACAAGCAATAGGAAATACTCATCTCGTTTATTAACTTAGAAAACTTAAAAAAATTGGATTAATTTGTTACGTAAGCCGTACAACTTAAAAAAAAAAACATTTTCTTCTTTAAAAAAAATTTTAAAAAGCAAGAATTTTACCGGTATTTAAAAACAACAAAAATTTAAACTCTCATATCTATATAAGAATTTACCTTCAAACAATGTTGCCAGTTTTTTTTTGAGCTTTCTCGCCAAATGGCTTGTCAAATATCGCCGAATGTCGCGAAACCAAAAATATGTTAACTAATAAACTGTTACATAAATACCAGGTGCGTACGAGGGCTGCTCTATATATTTCTGGCCTAATAGTGAAAATGCGAATATTTATAATCAAAAATATTTTTATTGTTTTTCAAAGTATTTTCCAGTATGATTTATAAACTTTTGCATGGGCTCAAACCAGTTGTCGAAGCACTTTTTCCACTCAGATTGAGACACCTCTAAAATATGGTTTTTGAACACTTAAACCGCTTCTTCTGGCGACGAAAATCGTTGACCACGCATTTTTTTCTTGATGTGCGGAAACAAGAAGAAGTCATTAAGTGCCAAGTCAGGGCTGTACGGCGGATGACCCATTAATTCGACGTTTTGGCCGGTCAAAAACGCTCTGGTTTGAGCCGATGTGTGAGAGCTCGCATTGTCATGGTGAACAATGATTCGTCTTCTCTTGTTGGTTTTTCGAATTTCTCCGATGACTTTAGGCAAACAAATTGTAGTGTAGCACTCAGAAGTGACTGTCCTACGTTGCTCAAGCGAAACAGTCGCCACATGACCAGGCGACCATTTGCTTCGAAGTGCTTCTTCCACGAACAACTTTCGTTGGATTTTGCTCGTCTTTGAAGATTCACACGGTCAATTGTTGTTTCGTTTCGGGCTCATACGCATAGATCCATGATTCGTTACCTGTGACGATCTTTTGAAACACCGCAATCGTATTTTTGCAACATTTCTTTGCACCAATCGACACGAGCCTTTTTTTGAGCGACTTTCAAATTGTGCGGGATCCAACGAGAACAAACCTTTTTTACGTCCAGGTGTTCATGCAGTATCGAATGTATGATGGTGGAAGAAATGTCCAAGGATGTCACTATCTCTCGGAATGTCGCATGTCGATCTTGCATTATGAGTTCACGCACGGCATCAATGTTCTCTGGCACAACAGCCGTTTTTGGACGACCTTCACGGAATTCGTCTTTGAGCGAGCTTCGGCCACGATTAAATTCATATACCAATTTTTCACAGTGCTATAGGATGGTGCTTCATCGCCATACAAAGATTCAAGTTGTTCAATGCACTCTTGTCGTAATAATCCACGTCGAAAGTTGTGAAAAATGATGGCACGAAAATGTTCACGAGTTAATTCCATTTATTTCTATATTAATTTTTTCAAGTCACTGTAAACAACACAAATAATGGTCGTACGTCAAAACGTTTTGAGTACGATTATGCTTAAAAATGACAAACTTTCCAATGGAAATGTCAGATTGCACTTTGCAGCACTCAGTGTTGCCAGGCCAGAAATATATATAGCAGCCCTCGTAATTAGGGTCTCCGAATCTTATAAAAATTTTTTGAACTGCAGAAAATTTAATTTGATAATTGATAATAAACTTAATGTTTTTGGAAGCCGAACAAGCATTTTTTTAAACATGGAAAACATCTTTTTTTTAATTAATGTATCAGTTACATTTAAAATAGTCTTGTTTAATTCAGTATAAAATTTTGGCCAAAAATCAATGCTGTATTTTGTAAACGTTTTTCCTCTTTCAATTTTTTATTAATTCGTAACTCTTTTCTTTATTATAACTTTTTTGTTGTCGATGCCATATCTCATTGATTTTAACAATTTTCATTTTTTGTCTCACTGCCTTTTTCTCTAAGCGCCTTTGACATTTGACTTTTAGTTCTAAAATTAAAATATATTTGAATGTACCAGGCAAATAAAAAGGTATGTACAAATATAAGAGTTAAAGCGAATTTAGTTAAGACGCCAATATACGTTCTAAGAGTTACAGTGGAGTGGAAATAAAATGTTTTGGAAATAAAAAAATCGGTATGATTAACGTAAAATTTTGTTATAGAAAAGCATAATAGAAAATCATTAAAGTTGAAGGAGGAAAAGATGCTCAGACCTTTCAAGAACTATGATTTTACAAATTTTGGAATTTTTTGCTTTCTATCCGAATTAAATATTTTTATGCATGGCTTAGGCGAGATTTTAAACAACTTGTGATCTCTTTTCTTTGCCAATCATATGCCGTCTTAAACAGTGCAGCCTCTAGATAACATATCTTCCTGTTGGAATTCAATAATCAGCCATGATAGCCGCACACCACTATAGTGCAAATTTTTCCAAGGCTCCGGCGACATTAAAACAGCGATTTTCTATTTTTACAACAGTTGTTGACAGTTATTTTTCTGTATTTTTCTATTAACCTCTAAAGTTCGAGTTGTTGTTTCTTTATTACTTAATTAACTCACCCATCGTGGCGACTTTAAAACAATTATTTTTAGTTGGGATTTGAACCTATGATCTTCTTTTGTACTAACCAACCAAACAGGCCAACTTTTTTAATACACTGTTTTCCATATAATACGTGAATAAATTAGAAATTTCCAAACCTGAACCTTAACAAAAAAAAGTATTCAAAATACTATTACAATATGATAGAGGACATTAACATGCTTGATAATAGTTCAACAGCAGTTGTGCTTCTGTGCTTACAAAGTTAAGGCAATTGCTCATCCACAATGTCCTATTTACACTCCCCGGCTTTTGAACCACTCTAAGAAAGACCTTAAAAGCCAGAGCTCAAGTGACCAACGATAACTACTTCTGATGACTTTTAAGATGCCAATGACAAACAAACAAAAAACAGCTGTTTAAACTTCCCGTGGTTTCTAAATTAGTAATTAATCGTCGTGGTCCCGTACAGTAAATTAAAGGAAAATTCAAAAGAAACTTTTGAACTTTAATTTATATTGCAATCTTGGCTTTCATTTAATTTAGATTTCTTATAGGGATGTATATTTTTATAAAAATTGTTTGAGATACCCTCGTATTTATTACTCATGCTAACTATTCGCTGCATTCTTTTATAAAACAACAACACAAAAAACGAAATATTTTGCCCAAACAAGTAATTAACGAAAACATTAAATGCCAAGATTAATTTCATATTTTTAATGTTAAAAACAATGACTCTCAGCTCTTTTTTCTTGTTTCTCAAAAATAAACTAAACAATCAACAATCTTAAAAAAACAAGTGTGTCATTTTGTGACACTTATTGTCATTATTGTCAAAGTAACAGCTGTTTTGATGGCATAAAATGAAAGCATCAAAAAAATATACTACATAAGTCGTAACCTGTTTCATTTAATTACCAACAATATTTTTTTAACTACTTTATTGGGTAAAAGAAAAATACAAATTGTGAAAAGGAATCTTAGTTACGAGTACGTGTGATGAAAGCAATTTGAAGAAATTTTCAAATTACGAACAAAATGGAAAAAGCTAGGAAATAAAGCAACTGTGATTATAAAATTTTTTTGTTTTAATAAAGTTTTTTATTTGACCTTTTTAATTAATTATATTTTATTTAATTTTTAAGCAATAGGTCTTTTTTATTTTATTTTTTATATATATTTTCGATATTTCGATACTCCATTGTGTAGTATCATCAGGAAAACAAATATTTATTTAATTAACAAAAAACAACAACCAAAATGTAATATAAATTTTTTCAAACTAACATATTTCAAAAAAACAAAAAATTATTTTGTCATATAAAAAAATTTTTATAACAAATACAAAGTACAAAAAATTATTTCTTATTTACTAAATGTCTATAAATCAAATTCAAAATATAGAGCTATATCGGTTAATTTACGCAAACTTTGAGGACAGCCTTTAATTTTAAGAGTTATTTTTGTATTACTTTTTGTTGTTGGAAGTCATTTTAAATTTTAAAGAAGTGCCCTTTACTGTTTAAAATGTACGTAAAAAATATTAATGTTGTAGTTGCTTTAAAACGGGACCAATCTGTAAGCATAATCTATCAAATTACAAAAAATTTACAAAATCGGTTCCGAAATGGCTGAGTTCTGCAGACACAAACATTAATTAAAAGCAATAACCTCCTCCTTTTTTTGAAGTCGGTTAAACAAATAAGTTCCAAGTACTACTTCAGTCTGTTATGATCAGCGTTGCCACACAAGAAATTGACTTCCTACCAATAATTTTCAAAAATCCTACCAAAATCGTTCACAGCCTACCAAAAATTTAAAAATGCGTTTCTTGCACATAAACTCTGTTATACTCACTTGGTTTTTTTCCGTAACTCTTGAGGTGGAAATTTGTCTTTTGGTGATTTTTAAGATGGATGTTATGATTTAAAATAGTTTTAGAGCATACTATGCAGAATGAACACCCATCCCTTTCCTGGAGCCAATCAAATTCGCTCAACCATTCGGTTCTAAAAATTTTTTTTACTGTTTCTTTACATGCAATATTAGTAAATATTTATGTAATTAATAGGTACATATATACAATTAAAAAAGTTTACTTACTTTTCCATTTTGTCTGTTAATTTTTTTAATACAAACACTTGTAAATAAGCCTTCACTCAAAAATATTGTTAACTTCAATTTCATAATATTGTTCGCGTTTCTTAAACCAGAGATGGCTATAGCTTTAATCATCTTTATGCAAAAAAGCAGAGATGTTTTTATTACACCTAAAACAGTTTTGGAAAACAGTGGTAATAGCATGTTTACACGGCAATGTGAAGCACTTGCTTCGCTCTCTGAATCATGATTGCGAAGCATGCCGTTTCCACGACACATACTACATGCTTCACATTGACTTCTGTTCTAAAATTTAGTTTTTCGTTTCAATTTTAGTGTTTGTAATTAATAAAATTTTATATTATAATATAATTATTTGTTTTTATATTAACACACATTTTCACAGCACTTTTAATATTGGTATACTTTTTTTGTTTACATTTATATACAGCTAGTTCAGATAAACTTGCGATAAAAATTAGGGAAGACAGAAATTTTTCATGCTTCGCAAGTAGATTCAAGCTGAATCGTCTCGAAACAAAATGCTTCGCTCTCAAGATTTTATATGGCGAAGCACGTTGATTCGGTCGTGATTGAGCTGTGAATCATGAAAAGTGAGCGAAGCAAGAATATTGGGCTCCGTGTAAACATAGTATAAAACTATTCACAGTTATTGTTTATTTAATTCAAAGTTACATTTTTTTATTTTATGTTCTGAATTTTTAAGGTAAAAAATTTACTGTTGCTACAGGAGGAAAACCTACCAAAAATTTAAAAAAATGCAACAAACCAACCAAACTACCAAACTGTTTTTTAAAAACGAAAAACTACCAAGTTTGGTCCGATTGGACCAAAGCGGCAACGCTGGTTATGATGCTTAAATTTATTCTTGTTGCAACTTGTTTTAATTAGTTCTTTATATAATATTTCACCGCTAATTTTTCATCACTTTTTTATTTCTGTTCTGTTATTTCATTTTAATATTAAATATTCAATTTAATAAACACTTTTTGATTAAAAAGTCACGTCTTATTCGAACAATCCTATTTAGCCATAAGTTATTAATTACGACATTTTTCAAACATCTTTTTACTACGAAACCGCACTTGCAATTAGGCAACCGTTTGCCAGGTAAATCAATCGTCATCTAAACATTTGTTTCATATAAAACCAACTCTCGTAAATGCAACTCTCCAACAAAAGAACAACCTGTTGCAACTTGAGTTGCATTCATACATGTTACGCAGCAGCAATTGACTCGTGTAAACAACTGTTTGCAACATCAAGGTCAAATGTTTGATGGTAGTGGTGTGTCAAAGCTCTTTTATTTTTCCCTATTGGCAAGTAAAAAATTTTCTTTTATGAAGATTAGTATTTTAAAATTATACAAATATTTATTGTACATATTTTAAATAGAATGATAAACTTGCAACTTGTTGGAGAGCGCACTAAAAAATTAGTCACTAAACATATCTGATTTTTCTTTTGTTCTGTTTTGTTTCTGCCCTCTTTTAAAACTTAAAAAAAATGTATGAATGTATGTAAGTATGTATGTAGTTATGAATGTTTATAAATTCCAGTTATTTTCTGTAAAGCTTTCTTACAGTGCAGTCACACGGCCAAGTTTTTGTTCAATTCTCTTTCAAGAAATTTACACATACTGCTTGTCAAAATTCACAAAAATTGAAAGCTGTGACGTAGGCTGCACGCAATTTCAGAGCAAGTTTTTAAGCAAGATGTCGTAAAGAAAACAAAAAAAATTAATTTGAAGGAAAAAACTTCAATCAGCTGTTCTCTTGAATGAAAATTTGAAAGACTCAATTGAACGAAAATTTGAATGCAAACTCTCAGCAAGTTTTTAAAGTGAGAGTGTATTGGTAAAAAAATGAGAGAAATTTGAAAAATTGAATGAAAACTTGATCGTCTGACACCCTAGTTATTCGTTATTAAACGAACTTTATATAAATCAAAAAATAATGGCCGCTCAATAGATCATCCGATTTATGACATCACATAAATTTCAATTTTGTCGTTCAATCTACAATTCAAAATGGATCCAGATTGATGTTTTATTGTTAAAGAAAAAATGTGGAAAAAACAAAGTAAAAAATAATTGAAAGAAAAGCCCACCTGCCTAGTTTTTCTTTTTTTTTTTTGTAATTTAAAACACAATGAATAATGGAAAGATTTGTACTGACTCTTGTTTGTCTGTACGAATGAAACCCTTCTTTTCGTTATTTGTGATGCTATTTACAAATCATCGATGTAATGGAGCTTCAAGAAGCATGATGACAAAACTCTGTGCTATTAACATTGAGAAGTCACTAATAAAAAAACTGTTGTGTTGCATGCAGGAATTTATTAATTGATTTTAGTATTATTTTTTTTTTTGTTTTCCAAAATAAAATCACTTTTCATTTCAGTCGGTGGTGACATGCAACAAAGTATTTCCAACATGGAAACTTGTGTGTTAATTAAAAATGTATTTATGTACATATAAAATATTCATTATTACTTGCAAATATAAAAATACAAACGTTTTAAGAAGTTTTAATTTATACGGAAAAATTTTAAAGTCATGCTAGGAACACAACTTGGACGAACTGCGAATTTCGTCCAACACAACGAATACGTTGACAAAAATTCGTTGTGTAAATTCGTCGTATGAAATACAATAGCCCGACAGAACTTTAAATTCTAAAAAATAACACTAAAAATTAAATTTTGATGAACAATTTTTTCTTATCATTTTCAGTAAACTCCGGCATATCATTATAAATAGACTTAGGCTTGAACAACCATCCAAGTTTACTTTGAAAATCAGTCATCAATTCGAGCAACTTCTAGACGACATCGTGATTTTTATGGTGCAAATAATCGTCCGTCTGAGCAATTCATCCGTCGAACTATGGATAGATTTCGTACCACATACTTTCTAGATGATGCAATAACATTAACACATCGATGGAATGTGCGTACTGAAGAGAATATCGCTGCTGAAAATGAAAGTGTGGAGGAAGATCCAAATTTACCGATGTGTCATCGGTCGCAGGAATTGGGTACTGATTAATCATTTTTTTTTTAAATATGGATGACATTGATCCGTACGAAATGTGATTTCAACAAGATAGCGCTACATGCCATACGGCGACCGCAACCATCGGGTTATTGAAATCAAAATTTGGCGATAAGTTGATTTCGAGAAATGGAGCTGTCAATTGGCCTCCAAGATCGTGCGATTTGACACATCTCGATTATTTTTGTGGGACTACGAGAAGTCACTGGTTTATGCTGATAATCCAGCAACAATTGACGCCTTGGAGGTTAACATGGTTCGTGTTGTTCGTGACATACGGCCAGCAGTAATTGAAAAATTTTCCCAAAATTGGACGTCCAGAATGCGCTTCGTCATGCCAAGCCATGTTCTGATCTTTCGTATAAAAAAATTCTTCATTACAATTTAATTTTTTGGGTTATTTTTTACAATTTAAAGTTCTATCGGGCTTAAATAACTTCTATGATGATTAAAATCCTATTTTAGAGATTTCAGCTGGCCGTCCACAGTACTAGATTTCACGATGCCAAATTCTCTTAGCAATCCTGACAACACTTTAAAGCTCAAATTAAAGAAAAAAATAATAACTGACATTTTTTAAATAAGCGTTTGTTGACAACCCAGACATTTTGGTCTGTTGATTTTCATCGGGAAGAGTCATCAAAGATTTAGGAAGTAAAATTTCTACGTTACAACGTACATATGTACAACTTTAATCAATTGTAAAAATTTAAATTTTTTACGAAACAAATAATTCTGCTCGCACACTCTCCTCTATGACCATTAAAGCGATTTTATATACTTAACTTTTTAATAAATTTCATCAGTGTCCACAGAGTTTTTGCATTCTTAAAAATATTTTAATTGCCTAAAATAGCTCTTTGGACATAAAAAGACATTCAAGACACCTTGAAAACATAACATCAGCATCTAAGAATTTTATTAAGTAAACTGTTAAGCACCAGTAAATTTTAAATATAAAAAAATATATATATAAGAATTTTAATAAGTAAAGAATTTTCAAATTTAACTATTTACGTTATAGGTTGCGAATCACTAACCTAAATTATTTTATGTTTAAAAACATAAAAGCAGTAAAAACAAGATTTCATTAAACATGAATAATTTATAAATAAATGTAAAAACCGATAGCAGTCTTATATGTATACACTTGCTATTCAAATATATAATACGTATTTTGGCGATTTTCAAATCTTAATTTCAATTAAGATCACAGTCAGTCAACTCTAAAATAAAAAAATGTGGATTCCATTTAATAAAGTGTAGACGAGGCAGAAATATCAACTCTGTGGATATTTTAGAACTGAAGTGATGCCAGACATAGAAAGTAATCTTGGGAAATTGGGAATAAATTTGATAAATTAAAAGCACATGAATGAGTTAAAGCTAAAGTTAAAGTTAAACGATATTACAATGTTTTAATAGTTTTTCAATTTATATGCTGTAAGTTTTGATTTGTGTAAACGATTTTTTTAGGTTGTAATCAATTAATATTTTTTCTTCAACGTTTGCTTTGTATTTTGATAAACGCCCATATTATGTACGTCACATTCCCGTCAAATTTGGTGTATATTATAATACATACAAAGAGTACAAATTGTAAATGTCCAAAAATTTAATTCTAAATGTTTAAATACACTTAACGACTGTACCAAAATAATATGTATGTATGGCATTTTTGAAGTGATATTCTTAGTAACCGATTTGTATATTTAATGGCTTTAAAAATAGACCCTTTTTCTTTAAACAATGTCTTTTTTTATTAGCCAACAGGGGTGCGTCTCAATCTCTTTGTTGAAATCTCAAGCGGAATTTGCTCAGCTATGCTTGATCATCATATATCACAAAAATCGTTGTCATATTTATTGTTGCGTATCTTTTACTAAGTCCGATTTTACACATATGTATATTTTAAAATTCTATAATTATGCACTTTGTTGCCAACAAAACTCCTCTGTCTGCTCGTTTTCTATCCTAACGTAAGAGCGAACTAACCAAGGAATAGCGGCAAATTTAATGAATTTTAAAACCTAAAGCTAAGCTTATTGATTTTTATATTATGTATTTTCTTTTAATTTAAGATATATTTATATTCCCTTTTTTATTTCACTGAGGACATTGAATTTTAAACAAAGGCATTGCAATTATATGGTTTTTTTTAGGAATTTTCTTTATTGATTTGGGAATAAATATCGAATTAAATTGTGGCATCATTGCGATCGTTAAGGTTTTTTTCTATTTTAATATTTGGCAATACTGATAAGATTTCTTTTTATTTTATAAACGACAAGTGGACAAAAGCAACAGCTTAACCATGTCTGGAGAAGAAACGTCAGCTGATCGTAATGTCGAAATATGGAAAATCAAGAAGCTTATCAAGAGCTTGGAAATCGCACGCGGCAACGGCACCAGTATGATTTCATTAATCATTCCTCCTAAGGATCAAATCTCTCGTGTAAGCAAAATGTTGGCCGATGAATTTGGCACGGCCTCAAACATCAAGTCGCGTGTCAATCGACTGTCAGTTTTAGGTGCTATTACCTCGGTACAGCAAAGATTAAAATTGTACACTAAAGTGCCACCTAATGGTCTGGTAATCTATTGTGGTACCATTGTCACCGAAGAGGGAAAAGAAAAGAAGGTTAATATCGACTTCGAGCCTTTTAAACCGATCAATACGTCTTTATATTTATGTGATAATAAGTTTCACACTGAAGCACTTACGGCACTTTTAGCTGACGACAATCGTTTTGGCTTTATAGTTATGGACGGTAATGGTGCCTTGTTTGGTACCCTTCAAGGCAATACTCGTGAAGTATTGCATAAATTCACCGTCGATTTGCCAAAAAAACATGGTCGAGGTGGTCAGTCTGCTTTGCGTTTTGCACGTTTGCGCATGGAAAAACGTCATAATTACGTGCGCAAAGTGGCTGAAGTAGCAACCCAACTATTTATATCAAACGATAAACCCAACATAGCCGGACTCATTTTGGCGGGTAGTGCCGACTTCAAAACGGAACTAAGTCAATCCGATATGTTTGATCCACGATTGCAATCTAAGATTATAAAACTTATTGATGTATCCTACGGTGGCGAGAACGGTTTCAATCAGGCCATTGAGCTGTCTGCCGAATCATTGCAAAATGTCAAATTTATACAGGAGAAAAAGTTAATTGGCCGTTACTTTGATGAGATTTCTCAGGATACAGGTAAATACTGCTTCGGTGTAGAGGACACACTGCGCGCCTTAGAACTAGGCTCAGTCGATATACTGATCTGTTGGGAAAATTTGGATATACAACGTTATGTATTGAAAAATCATGGTAATGCCGCGGCGCCCACTATCTTGCATTTAACGCCCGAACAGGAAAAAGACAAAACCAACTTTATTGACAAGGAAACGGGCGTTGAAATGGAAATGGTGGAATCCCAACCCTTGCTGGAATGGCTGGCCAACAACTATAAAATATTTGGGGCTACACTGGAAATAATTACCGATAAATCTCAAGAGGGTAGTCAATTTGTTCGCGGTTTTGGTGGAATCGGCGGTATTTTGCGTTACAAGGTCGACTTCCAAAGTATGCAGCTTGATGAACTGAACAATGATGAGTTTGATTTAGATGATTATTAGACAATTTTTTTTTTATTTACAATTATAATTACAAAACAGACACAAAAGATGATAAATTTGTTTACCACAAAAAAAAAACTATAAGGATTAGAAAAATAGCCACTTCAAATTTTATCTTTGTGGAAAAGTTAAATGCAAATAGAGATTTTTTTCAAAAAAGGCTTGATTACGGCAATTAAATTCCAGAATCGAAAAATCTAGCTAAATAGGAAATGAGAGCACAATTATTATTTATAATTTGCAAAAAATAATAGATAATTTTAAATTAAAAATAAATTGTTGAATTTGTTAGTTGACGAACTTTGTTAAAAAATTACAAGGCACAACGACTTAAAATTTAATTCAAATGTATTTTATTTTATATTTTTTATTCGTTAATTTTTAGTTTTATTTATTTTCTACAGAAATAGTAAAAATTAACCTGTTTATCGAACTATCTTACATGATTAGCTTTTTACTTAAAGTTCGTTGATTTTTTGTAATATTATTGATAATCGAACGAGCCTTAAATCTCTAAATTTAAACATTTTATCCAGATTTAAAATTAGAACATGGCTTTTTAAAATTCTCTTTACCTTTTATTAACTTAAAAACGAATTGCTTAAAGATGCAGTCAGATTTCAAAGGGACTAAATTTGATAATCGCTGTTAACCAACACATTCTCTTTTCAAATTAAATTTATCATCTTTACAACGGCTTCCATATTTAACAGAGAAAAATTATAAGAATTTACCAGTCAATTATTAAATAGCAAACTTATTTATATATTTTTAAAACAACATCTTATTTGATCATTTGAAAGTCTGGGTAAAAGTTAACTTAAGTACCCTTAAAAACTGTGCAAATGTGTATAAAGAAACACTTTTTGATCAAACTCAAGGGTTGGTTGTCAATTTTAAATCATTTTTATTGTGGAAAACTGCATAAACATATGGCCTTTTATATTCAAATTAATATTCATAATAAAAAAAAAAAAAAGAAATACAAAATATTTAAAAATGTTCGTGTGCGCCAAATTTATATACAAATATTTTTTTTTTTAAAATTTGTTTCAATAAAATTGTATTTTGGTATTTTAGAAAATAAAGTAAAACAAAATCGCCTTAAAACCTTTTGTAAAGTTTTTTTAGAAACCAATAATAAAAAAAAATAGTCTATGAAATTTTATTACTGAAAACATATTGAGTGGCAAATGTTTTTTAGCCTTGTTGCGTTACCACTTTAAAGCGGTTTAAGCAATGTTGTTTTAGTTTTGCAAAACAAAAAGAAAGAGGTCGGCTCTTGGTATTTATTTGTCTTACCGGTGCTTACTGGTATGAGTTTGTTTTTTTTCATGCTGTCAACATTTATATATATTTGTGAGTCACTTGCGCTAAAGCATTTGTTTTCTATGAATAGCTAAATGACAAAGAACCTTTAAATAAAAAGATTTCTACGTCGTAAACATATATACGTATCTTATATTTTTGTTCAAAATAAATATTACGATTTAGAAGTTGGTTCACAAGATATATTACATCTATTTTTTATACCCTTCACCACAAAAAGTGGAAAAAGGGTATATCTAAGTTTGTCATTCCGTTTGTAATTTCCATAAAGCATTTATTCTGAGTGCTTATGCATAGTGAAGTCGATTGAGCGATGTCTGTATGTTCGTCCGTTTTAGTATGGAAATCAAGTTTGCCAAGGCACTAGATCAGCTAGAGAAAATTTAAATACGCCAATCGATCAAACATAGTTTCGAAAGATTTGCTATTGAAAATTAGCAAGGTTGATCCATGTTCTTTGCCTCTAATTTTTCCATATCATTTGGAACATTGCAAACAAATATATGAGACGATAGAAAATTACAAAATATATTTTTCAAGTTATGGGGCTCTGAAATGATCAAATTGGTTAAAATATCAATATGGATATCATTTAAAAGCTTTTGAAGAGATCTTAAGGAAAATACTCAAATTTATAAAAATGTTTAACCCATTACGAGCCGATGACATTTTTATTTAAAATTATAGTACTTAATTTTTTTTTTCTAATTTTTAATTCTTTGTCACCCAAATATTTGTTTTTTTTTTTATTTGAGTTACTTCACTGAACTTACATATATGGTGAAGGGTATATAAGATTCGGCATAGCCGAATATAGCACTCATACTTGTTTCTATCAGTAGTGGTTTTTAGTTTTTATATGCAACATTCCACCTTTGTTATCGAACAGTTATTTCTAAAGTATCGTTATTAAAAATCATCCTCACTTAGTTTTAAAGAATAAATTAATAAAATTTTAACTAAATTTATATCCTACAACGTTTGTGTTATTCTGCTTGCAGTAAATAAGTGATCATATTTTCTTAACAGTTATATTGAAATACAAATATGTATACATGAACATAATTCTTGCCGAAGAAAACTGATTTCAAAACAGATTTCATCTGTCTGCCTATAACGGTTCAAGAGTATGGCCACATACATTAGATTATATTAACTATTGGAACACTCTTATATCTCTTAACTGTTTACTTGTTCAACTGTTTAATAGTTTGACAATATACATAAAATAATAAACGCAACTATAGGGGCACCCTTTAATTTCTAAATTCAAATTATATACTTGCTGTTGTAGTAGATTTAGCAATCAGATTCTGTGTAAATTTCAATCGCCTGTCTATAACGGTTTAACAGTTTGGTCATATATATACATCAGATTATGTCAACTATTGTAAAACCCTTTAATTTATAATTTAAAATTTTTATACTTCTTATTATACCAAACAAATTAGTAGCCGTTCGGTCTAAAATTCAGGTTTTTGTACACAACGGCTCAAAAAATATGGCCATATAGGTGAAATTACATTAGTTTTGGGAACACCCTTTAATTTCTAAATTAAAATTATAAGCTTCTTGATATAGCGGACTTACCAATACAGAATCCCTTGTAAGTTTACACATACACATACAAATTACATCCGCTATTGGGACACCCGTTTATTTCCAAATACAAATTTTATACTCGTTGTTATAGCGGAGTTAGTAATACAGGTTCTTTGTAAATTTCTATCGTCTGTCTACGACTGTTCAAAAGTAAAATGTTTTGCAGTTATTACTGTCATTTTGCTTTGTTGATTCAATGAATTTCTTGAAGTTCTCATTTAGTCAATTTGGCTTTTGATATAAGACTCTTAGGTTTTTTCTACAAAATTTGGGTGAAGTCGACTGATGAGTTATATGAGCAGTAGCGAAATGGCCATATGAATATGCTTTCCCCACACTTCATTTTGTATTTTTTAATAACAAATATTTCATGAGAACATCATAAAATATTTATATTTGAAGGAATCAAGCACGATTAGAGTAAATTAACATAATATGATTAGTTTATTTGTAAGGGACTTGACTCTTTCATTCAATAAAAAATGCAGATTTTCTAATTTTGAAACTATAAGAAATTTAATAAGCAATCACTAAGATTCTTTTGGAAAGAAAGAACTTAAATTGGTGATTGGTTAAAAAAATTTCAGTACGTATAACTTTTAAGTTTGCATGAGGTTTTTTTAATTTAATCTTTCCTTAACACTGTCTTTTTAAAAGTTTCTTATATTTAATTAAGTAGTTTCTAGTTTTTCTAGTACTTTTAAGTGAATTATATTATAATTATATTATAATAGTGTAACTTATCAGCCGTATGCATAACAAAAACTTAACATGAGGTAAGCATAATTGGCTAAACTAAGCAGCGTCTCTGCAAGGCTTTCCAAAGTTATGAATCATGGCAACACACTGGGTGCCTTATTAATAACTTCACTCATGCCAAACTCATTCTAAGTTTTTATTATGCATACGGCTGTATAAATTTTAAATATAAAAATAAAAAAAAAATTTCAGTATTGGGTAAGTCGCATGTAGATCTTTTTAATTTTTCTGCTTTCTTTTATAACAATTCCATTACCCTAAAACTGAATTTACTCTTAACGATTTGTTCCTTGAGTGCATTTTAAACTTACAACGAGAAAAACAGTTAAGGCCCAACTATAATGTGCATAAACCAGCTTATGCCAACTTATACAACTGTGCAAATACATTAAATTATATGTGGTAAACTATAATGTGATTAAGATAACTTTTCGTCAAGTTTCGTTAAATTTCATTTCTTTATGCAAGGTACGAAACTGATCGCACTTTCCGTACGGAAACAGCTGATTGTGCTTTGGTTTATACATTAATAAAGAAATTTTCTAATTAAGACCTAAATTGTTAAATTTTTTAGTTTTAAATTCAATAAAAATGTAAAAAAAACAACATATTTCTTTATGGCCAATTTTTTACAATTATAATATATTTAAATTAAATGTGTATTTATACACACATATGTATACCATATAAACGATGAACATCGTTGCATTTTTTAGTACGGTTGGCCACAAACACAAAACAGAAAATAATTTGTAATATTTTTTTTTACATTTTCTTAGAACATAAACCAAAATATGTGAATGTGTTTCTTTAAAGCCTTTTAGTTTTAAAATTTTGTTGATTTATATAGAAATTATTTTTGGCAAAAGTACGAAATAAACATAAATGTGCAACTGTGGCAAATAAGTTACAAAATTTATATATGTACATTGTAGCCACATAAATTTCTTTGATAAGTTACCTAAGCATTTGACAGGCTTTTCGTTGAATTTTTGACATAAGCTAAAGCTAGCTTATGCACATTATAGTTGGGCCTTTATTGGCATCTTCGTGATCGCGCATATGAGGTTTTTAAGAATAATTCTACTGAAAAACTTTAGGTTGTATTATAGACTGAAAAATAAAAAATGAATTATTTAATTCGGCTTAAGTTCAGTTTTACTTCCAAATTTTAATTAATACAGAAAAAGTATTTAAAAATTTTTGCAAAAATTTTTAAACAAAAAAGAAAAATAAGACACCAGCAGCATATAATTCAGCATTTTCTGGATCACTACATCCGTCATCCGCATCTTAGGTTGTGTACAAGGCGAATCAATTATCAGGTGGCAGCGTTAGAGAATTTATTATTTTTTGCTGGTAGAAACGAATGTCAAACTTCATATAAAAAAAAATTGTAAACAGATTTTTTATATATGGAGTTTGACAGTAGTGTACACGGCGAAAATTAATGAATTCGCCTACGCTGCCACCTGGTAATTGATTCGCCTTGGTTGTGTACATTGTAAACGTCATGCTTTATGTATTGCAAATAAATAAATAAACAATTGTCTATTACTAAAATTAATTCATAAATTTGAAATAATTTCGAAAAGTTAGTGTGGAATACAGCATGTCAAAAAGAAAATTTAATAAAATAAAATTTTAAATTCGATTTTTAATATTTTGGTTTTAATCATGGTGAAATAATACAGGTGGTCTCGGTGGCGAATTCATTGATTTTCGCCGTAAACGCTAAATGTCAAACACTATTAATAAAATATCATGGCGAAATAATACAGGTGGTCTCGATAGCGAATTCATTAATTTCGCTGTATAACTGTTATACATATTTTTATATATGGAGTTTGACATTTAGAGTTTGCGGGGAAATTAATGAATTCGCTATCGAGACCACCTGTATTATTTCGCCATGTAAAATATTATACCTATTTTTTATATATGGAGTTTGACATTTAGCATTTACGGCGAAATTAATGAATTCGCCATTGCGACCACCTAGTAATATTTCGCCATGGTTTTATTTCATTTTGAAAAAAAAAATTTTTTTGCTGCATGGAAAGTACTATTAAAATTTAAGTTATTTGGCATTAAGTCGGTAAAATTTATTATCTATTTCCTTTATAAGAATATTAATTTACAACAACTAATTAAATATGTAACTCATGAAATAAATAATTTTTTATAAGAATTTTTATATAATTCAAAATTTTAAACTTTGATAGCTCGACATAGGTCTTCTATAAATAGCTTCAAGCCCAAACTCAAAAGTTTTGCTCGAATACATATCTTTTCTTCTCCTTTAAAATTTTGCAATCAATGCACCCGTTTAGAAGTTTTGTGGTTATTTACAGTTTTGTTTTCTTGTTTCATGCAAACTACCGGCAACTACTGACATTATTTGTTGACATGATCAATATTTTGCATGTATGTATGTATGTTCATATGTATATTTCAGTGTTAAAATGCTTGACTATTTTCAATGCGTATGAAGTTGCTTAACTGTTGCTGTGGAAAAATGTGCAGCAAAAGTAAATGCAAAAAAAAAGAAACGCATTTGCTTTAGCTGACTATGTGTTTCTTTCTGCAGCAAACCAATTACTTTATTTTACTTTATTGCTTAAGCAACAGCAAACGTTTTCAAAATAATTTTTGCGAAAAAAAACCGACTTCAAAACAGTTTTAATCTCTCTGCCTATAACAGTTCAAGTGTATGGCCACATAAATTAGATAACATTAACTATTGGGACACCCTTATATCTCCAAACTTTATACTTGTTCAACTGTTCAATAGTTTGGCAATATACATCAAATTACAGCAACTATAGGGTCACCCTTTAATTTTCAACTTATATACTTGCTGTTGTAGTAGATTTAGCAATCAGATTCTGTGTAAATTTCAACCGTCTGTCTTTAACGGTTCAACAGTTTGACCATATACATACATCAGATTATTTAACTTATAATATAACATTTAATTTATTTAATTATTTAATAATTTAATTTATAATATAACATTTTTATACTTCTTATTATACAAAATAAAGGAGTAGCAGTAGTCTGTCTAAAATGAAGGTGTTTGTATACAACGGTTAAAAAAATACGTCCATATAGAACAAATTACATAAATTTTGGGAACACCCTTTAACTTCTAAATTCAAATTATAAGATTCTTGTTAGAGCGGACTAAGCAAAACATGTCCCTTGTAAATTTCAGCTGTCTGTCTATAACGGTTCAAAAGTCCGGCCACATACATCATATTATATCAACTATTGGGACACCCGTTTATTTCCAAATCCAAATTTTATAGTTGTTGTTATAGAGGAGTTAAATTTCAATCGTTTATCTACAACTGTTTAAAAGTATGGCCATATACCAAATTAAATGAAATATTGGTGCACCCTTTAATTTTTAATATTAATACTTGTTACTATAACGGCCATAGCAATCGACATTCTGTCCAATTTGCAAACGTTTGTCTATAACAGTTCAAAAGATAGGCCCAAATAAGTAAATTTACATCAATTATGGGGCACCCTTTAATTTTTAGATTTATTTTTGTATAATTTTTTGTTTTTAAGAGCCATAGTAATACGCAGTCATTTTAAATTTTACAGAAGTGCTTTTTACAATTCATAATACACGTAAAAAATATGTATGTTATATGGGGACACCCTTTAATTTTTAAGATTATGACCTGTTTTTAAAACGGGACAAACCTGTAAGCATAATCTATCATATTACCAAAAATTTTTTAAATCGGTTCAGAAATGACTGAGTTCTGCAGGCACAAATATAAAAAAGCAACATTCAGCCGAATTGTATAACCTCCTTCTTTTTTGAAGTCGGTTAATAAATGCTTTTCTGCAGAAAGAAACATATAGTCAGCTAAAGCAAATGCTTTTTTTTTGCATTTGCTTTTTGCTGTTGCTTCGTTTGTTATGAAATGTTTTGTAAAAGCTGAGACTTTTTTTTTATTTGCTAAAAAAACAAGTAAGCAAAGCAAAGTTTTTAGTGCTGTTGCTATTTTTAAGCATTGCTTGCTATATTTTGTTTTTCAATTATTTATTCAGAATAATATAACAAACCCTTTCAGGCCAAAATATTTATGTTTTAATTAGTAACAAAAGAACATTTTTTAATAAGTTTCCAATCCCAAATATAAAATAAAAATACATAACAAAATATAACAGTAACAAAATTAGTAGTTTATCAAATACTTAAACAAAATGTCGTTAAGAGAAAAGAATTAAAGGATATAGAAATGTAAACAATGTATACAAGATTTCAAAGCATAAAAGTAATTATTCATATGTATCTTTAATAATATTCATCAGCAATTTGTAAAATACATCGTTCATATATTACGTTATACAACAACAACAAAAAAATAATAGGTAGTTTCTTTTTTTAGCTGTTGGTCCTTGTTGATAAAAATATAAATATATTACACCATTTTTTGTTTGCAGTTAGTAAAATACTACTTTAATATGCTGGAGACAGAATGGGTTGTCCAGCAATGCCTCGTAAAACATTGTGTGCTGCAATGATGGCCATTTCTGTTCTCGTTCTCCCAGTGGCAGACGCAATGTGTGGAGTAATAACTATAATTGAAAAGTTTAAATTATAAATTTTTGTATTTAATAATGTTTAAAAATAAATAATTTATTTAACTACACTGCAGACATCTTTATTTGTCTTTTATTTTAATTATTTTATACGAGTAATCTTTAATTTGTATTACACTTTTCAACGGTGCAGGTATTGACAGAAATGGATATTCTGATCTTTTGTTAACAGTATATAGCAGAATTTAAGGTGCCTATTATGACCAACTTCCCAGCTTCGATTGTAGTCGAAGGAGCAGATCTAACGAATTTTCTTTTGGTATTATGGCGCAAATTCCATAAAAATATTGCTATTGTAATTTTTAATCAGTTGGATTATTCACAATAGCACATGCTTATTAGCTGTCACTTTAAAGAAATATTGTTTTAGTAATTTATAAACGAAAAATTAAAATAATTATGAATTAAAATGACTACAGCATGTAATTAAAATAATTTATTGCCACTATTTGTAAAAAAAACATACATTTTCAATAATTTTTACAATCCAACACAAACAATCGAAAGCAAAATCGACAGTGCTACCAACACATAATACAAATTTGACAATCGATATACGATTTTCGTTAGCTAGGGAAGATCGAAAATCGAATGCAACTCATAATAAGGGCAATAAATATGTAGAAACTACTAAAGCTCGTTTCACACTGTAACAATAAGTTTTGTTTAATACCTACATAAGTATTGTATTAAAATAATACGGAAAGGAATCTAGCATCTTATAATACAAAATCTTTTTTAAAAATTTTTATTTTTTAATTCTCCGTCTCCCCAATATTTGCTTCTTTGATTGGAGTTACTTTTCTAAACTAGATTTACATAGATTTACTTTTTTTGCATGTGCCAAGGATTTCACGTTACTCTTTATGAAAGTATTACTGGATATTGTTATTACAGCTCTTGACTTTTTTCAAACCTTGAATAATTTCTATATAGGATGCCTATTTTCTTTTCACTCTCGCTCTAATATACATATGCACACACTTTTAAGGTTTGTTTTTAACATGTAGCCTAGACAGATAAATGTTTCAAGTACCGACTAAGCAGAAGACTAAGGCCGTTCCTAAACTCTATGCCTTAAAAAACAAATGTAAGACATTCCACCAATACATAAATTTGACTTTCATACGTATGTATACATACACATATATTATATACTTACCTAAGTTAGGCAAGCTTAACAATTTGTGATCGGCAGGAAGAGGTTCGGGATCCATAACATCCATGCCGGCTGAAAATATTTGGCCGGATTTGAGAGCATCGTATAAATCATCTTGATTGACAATTTCTAAAATTTTAGATTAAATCCCTATCTTTAAATCTTTACAGTAAATAAATTATTCTTACGTCCTCTAGCAGAGTTAACTAACACAGCAGTTTTCTTCATTTTAGCAAAAGCAGTAGAATTAAAATTTCCCCGAGTTTCAGATGTTAAGGGTGCGGCAATAAAAACAATATCACTTTCACCCAGCAGCTCGTGAAAAGGAACCTTGGAAGCGTTAAATTGCTCCTCTAAAGTCTTAGAAATTCTCCTTCGGGTAGTGTAAATCACACGACCAATCTCGAAAGCCTTCAAACGCTTGCAGATAGCCTGGCCAATGTTTCCAAATCCAAAGAACCCCACAGTAGCATCACGAACTTCTTGGCCCCACATCCATTCAATGTGATAGTTTTCCCAATTCGAACTTAAAAATAATTATTTTAATGTGTATTAAGTAAACAATTTAATTTTGTAAACTTTACCTTTCAATTTTTCTTCTAGCTTCATTAAAACGCCTGGCAGCAGCCAACATTATACCAATGGATAGCTCTGCAACAGCGCTATTTAACACAATAGGTGTATAACCCAAAGCAATTTTACGTTTCTTAATTTCCTCGACATCAACATAATCAATTCCGGCTGACATAGTTGAAATTGATTTCAACTGGGGGCCTGCAGCATCTAAGTATTTAGCATTAAGAGGTTCATGGGATGCCCAAAGTATGCCATGAACACCTTTGATTTTTTCCAAGATTTCCGATCCATTTGTTGGCAAACTGTGGCAAACAATCAATTCGCATCCATCCATTATGTCTAACGCATCTTGGGGCACTTCAGGATGTGTAACCAAGATTTTATATGCCGGCTCTTGTTGACATATGCTTTGAGGTTTCAGTTTATCGTTTGGACATAGACAATCCATTTTGCGAGAACCAAAGCAAAATGAAAATAGTGTCAAAAATATAATTAACGTTGATACAGTCATTGTACAGTATTCCAATTTGTGGCCCTACTAGAACAGAAAAAGTCATTTGACCGTTATTGTTGACCGAAACACACATCATTGCATACAACAAAGTTTCTATCACATTCATTATTAAAAAAATGATGGAAAGTATTGTATACATATAAGCGCCGTCTTGAGGAGCAATTGATTTGTTCAACCATTAAATGGCTTGTGTAGACCATCGTTGTTGATGTCATGTTCCTGTTCAAATAGTGTTGTCGGAACATATTTTCGTAAACGATATCCGCCATAAAACGTCACTTTGATTTTTAAAACTCTAAAAAAGATTGAATTGATTTTTCCACTTTGTTTGGTTTTTTTTTTTTTTTGGATAACTTCATTTTATTAAATGAACATGGTTTATTCCCTAAACTATTATCGTTTTCGCTACTTGTATTCCCCTACCGTTAAAGCCCAAATTATAAAAAACCAACTAACTTGTCCAGATGATATTACATTGCTACCAATAAAACCAGTAAATCGCCAAAACAGTTTCCTCGGTACTTAGTTGCTTGATCTATATCGCAGGATAACAATGTAGAACTTCGTCTTTTATCATAACACAATGTGTTCCAAGATGAATTGAAGTTGGTGAAATGAGAAGTGGAGACCGTCTTATAAAAGTGAATAAAAGCAAAACAGCAGAAAAATTCTTCAAAGCAAAATTCATAAGCTGCATTCCCCTCAACATCACCTGTCATAAGACATTAAATACTAAACAGTATTTTATTTTGAATCATCATTGCGTAGAACATTTCCAGTGACTTTTTTTTACAAAAAATATAGTGCAAATTTTTCCTGATCTTTGGAAACTTTAAATTACAAAAGTTTTTCTAAGCTGCATTTTGAACTTTGTTAAGCTAAAACTTCGATTTAATAAACAAACAAAAAAAAATAAATTTTAATTTAATACCAAAAGCAGTACAACGGCAACTCTGTTTCAGTATAAAATTATTGCAATTGGGTTAGTACAAAATTGTGTATACAAATTTGTATAAGTTTCGCTCACTCATTTCTTGCTGGGAAAGTTTCTATCACATCCTTAATGGGAAAATCAAAAAAAATTACATAACATCCCTATAAGAATAGTGACCATAATTTGATCCATTAACCCCCAGTTTACATTAGACAATGCTGTCATGACAATAACAATATATGCACAGTTTTTCACTAATACATGTACACATTTCAATTGTCTGAGTTACTGTCTTGACAATTTTGAAGACAGTAAACGAGACAGTGATTTGACGTATGCCGACAAATTTTTTTATAATTGCCTTAACTAAATGAAATTTTAATGAAATTATTATTTTAATTAGTAAAATTTTCTTTGCATATAACAATAGAAATGGAAAAATAGCAGGAAGAAACTCTAAAGCTATTTTAAATTTTCCGAGAACGTGCTCATAATGAATTGTCATAATTATTGTCTGGACGCCTACACCACAGAAGCTATTGTCAGTATTTTTGACAACTAATGCGTATTATTTCATTGTCATGACAGCATTGTCTAATGTAAACGTAGCGTAAATGACACTGGTGAGGAAAATATCCATCACTGCGTAGAACAAAGTTTATATCACATTCTTAATTGGATAATGAAAAAGTGATGTAAATGTTTGTATACATGCGATGTCTGTAGCCAACAACGTTGCCAGTGACTTTTTGAAAAAAATGTAATGCACTTTGTTAAGCTAAAACTTAGATTTAATTAAAGGAAAATAATTTTAATTTAATACAAAAGCAGTACAACGGCAACGCCGTTTGATTATAAAATTATTGCAAATGTGTTAGTAGAAAATTGTGTATGGATAAGTTTCACTCACTCATTTCTTGCTGGGATTTGTATTGTAATCAGCGTTGCCGCTTTGGTCCAATCGGACCAAAATTGGTAGTTTTTCGTTTTTTAAAAACAGTTTGGTAGTTTGGTTGGTTTGTTGCATTTTTATAAATTTTTGGTAGGTTTTTCTCATGTAGCAAATTTTTAGCAATGGTAAATTTTTTACCTTAAAAATTCAGAACATAAAATAAAAAAATGTAACTTTGAATTAAATAAGCAATAACCGTGAATAGTTTTACCACTGTTTTCAAAAACTGTTTTAGGTGTAATAAAAAACATCTCTGCTTTTTTGCATAAAGATGATTAAAGCTATAACCATCTCTGGTTTAAGAAACGCGAACTATATTATGAAGTTGAAATTAACAATATTTTTGAGTGAAGTTTTATTTTTAAGTGTACGTATTAAAAAAATTAACAGACATAATGGAAAACAAAGTAAACTTTTTTAATTGTATATATGTACCTATTAATTACATAAATATTTACTAATACTGCATGTACACAAACAGTCAAAAAAAAATTTAGACCCGAATGGTTGAGCGAATTTGATTGACTCCAGGAAAGGGATGGGTGTTCATTCTGCATAATACGCTCTAAAACTATTTTAAATCATAACATCCATCTTAAAAATCACCAAAAGACAAATTTCCACCTCAACAATTACGGAAAAAACCAAGTGAGTATAACAGAGTTTATGTGCAAGAAACGCATTTTTAAATTTTTGGTAGGCTGTGAACGATTTTGGTAGGATTTTTGAAAATTATTGGTAGGAAGTCAATTTCTTGTGTGGCAACGCTGATTGTAATGTCTGCAGCAGAGAATGTTGCCAGTAACTTTTGTCTGATCTTTGAAAAAGATTTAATTACAAAACTTTTTATAAGTTGCATTTTGAACTTTGCTAATTAAGTGTGTTTATACATAACAAAAAAAAATCTTTTAATTTAATATTAAAAGCAGTACAACGGCAACGACGTTTCAGTATAAAATTATTGCAAATTTGTTACAGAAAATTGTCTATGGATAAGTTTCGCTAACTCATTTTTTGTTGGGAAAACATTGGTAATACATGGGTATGTACATATGTATGTATTTTGTTTGATTATTTCGCAGGTTATAAGTGGATATCACTTAAATTGGACGTGTAATGCCTAAACAAATATTCCCACCTATATTTAATTTTTTTTCTTTATAAATTATCTGAATTAATTAAATTTAAGCCTGCACAAGTTTTTTTTTTTATAATGTAGGCATCTTAAATTCGATCAAAATATATCAAGTACATGCAAGAGCTCAGGTGGCATTTGTTTGCTTTGTGTTTTTATCATCATATACATACATACACACATATTTAACAGTTTGTTTATACTATCGTACAGCGTTTGATTATATTTTTGTATTTTATTCTCCCTTTACTTTTTTCACTTTTTTTGTTATTTCCCAGGAATGGTAAACGAAATTTTCCATTTACAATTTTAAAGCTCAAATTGTATTAAACATACTTTTCAAAAATTCTTTTTTTAATTAATATTTATATACATATAAAGAGATTATTGTTTTATACTTTTTTTTTTATTATTATTTAGTAAATTTGATATTAAGTTATTTTATTACAAAAAAGTACAATCACACCTTTTTCCCTATCTCTGCGTTGTAGTTAACTGTTTTTGCACAATGGGTGATTTTACAAAAAAAAAAAAAAAAAAAATGCTTGATATTATTAATGTTGTATTCAAAGCGTATCCTTACCAGGTGGTCACGATGGTGAATTTATTAATTTTCGCCGGAACCCTAAATCACCTATCTCTACCATTCGTAAAACATAGGTAGATTTAAAAAAAATCCACATAAAAATTTATCATAGGCACATCAATAAATGAAAGCGCAACCTCTTTATCTTTGGTTCAGTTTTAAAGTAGTAGTAGTTAAAAATAAATAGCAAAGTTCTCTGCCGTGCTGCTGTCTACGAAGTGTCATTTCTAGGCCACGTGACCAGTTTTGGCGCTCGCTAACCACTTACATAACTTTCTATAAATACATATTTTTTGTTTTTGAGAGAACGCGCAATTCAACAATTAAAAACTACTAAACTTTGTAAGCAAATTATAAATGCTTACTTTTTTAATTATTAATTTAAATTAAAATAATTAGCTTGGCGAAGAAATGCTGCTTAGGGTGTAACGAAAATAGTTCACATGGCAGGTAACATGTTAATAGGTTAACAAGACCACTTCATGACTTCATGTTCAAATACACACGTAGTTAATTTCCAATTAAATTAAACAGTTTTAGATTTTCAGCATTAATATTCGCTACTTAAAAATATGGCAGCATTACGAAATATCAAGAAATTTCACGCAATCTTGACGTGCTTCAATGCTTTGTTTACCCATTGAACCATTTCATGTGTGCACATAAAAATGGCTTGCGTAGACCATAGTAGTCGATGTCATGTTTTTGTTCAAACAGCATTGTCAGAACATTTCTTTATGCAACGTTGTCTGTCATCAAACACCACTTTAATTTTGAAAATTTCAAAAATCCTGTAAATTTTCTAAATACATGTAACTGTATGGGAATTAACGAAAAACAATAAAAAATAAAAAAAATAAGTTTATTACAATTATGTTCCAACATAACATGAACATAGCCACGTTATCATCACGCAGAAAAACATGTTTGTTACCTATTCTGCCGACGTTTCGTTTATGTGGGAACAAATCGATTGCTCGTCAGGACGAAGTGTAACAATCTTCGTCTGTACTTAATATTAATTTATTTTTTTAATTACAAAAAACTACAAACTGATTTCTATCAATCGCTACGAATATTGTATTCACGGGAAGAACAGACTCCGGTCAACTAACTGTTTTTAAACCAAGAGCGGGAAAGAAAAATCACTCAAATGCGCAGATAAGTGATCATTTTCTTATCTACCAAGGCCTTGTTATCTACTTGTTAGAATATGTAGCCACACCGGATAAAAAGTTTTGTGCAAAAAAAGTGCTACCAAACTAACGACATAATCTTAACGATTTTTTAGTGAACTTTAAAAAAAATTATTTTATTCTTTTTAGCAATATAAGTTATATGATTTTGGAATTTCAATTAATTAATTATATCTAAGCAGTTGCACAGATTTTAAAATTAATACTATATGTTTTTTCATAAAGTCAAACTAAAATAACTAAATTTAATAATGGAAATTGCAAAATAGTTATTCATGTTTTAATATTATAAGAACTTAATTATATTTTTATGCAACGTTCGTTATGAAAAATATTTAAGTATGATTGCCGAGTAAACACATTCATTTATCCATAAATCCTACGCAAATTTTTTTAATGATATTTCAAGTTTGTTTTTTTTCTCAATACATTTGCATAAAAAAATTTTCTATTGAAACTAATAGGACTCTTTAACAAAAGTTTCTTACAATCTAGAATATTTTACAAGAACTTTGTAAGTCTTAACTAATTTGTACGTATTTACATCTCTAGAACAAAGGAAAATTACTTAAAACAAAAGAAATATTCCTCTTTTAATATGACACAAAATTAATGCATTATTTTGAAGCCTCGGACAAACTTTAGAGTAATAATACAACACAAATATTCAAATTTTCAATGTGATTTATTTAAATGAAATCAGTAGAGAGCGATTTGATGAACAATGTTTTTCGATCATACAATCAATTTTCGAATTTTCCAATTTTCCGCATTTTGCATTTTCCGCAATTTTCTATGTTTTAGAAAGACGTTTCAAATTTACACAGTACCTGATTGCTAAATCTACTACAACAGCAAGTATATAATTTGAATTTGGAATGTACATTGCCAAACTATTGAACAGTTAAACTAGTATAAAGTTTGGAGATGTAAGGGTGTCCCAATAGTTAATGTAAACTAATTTATATGGCCATATACTTCAACTGTTATATGCAGACAGATCAAATCTCTTTTGAAGTCAGTTTTTTTTCGCATGAATTATATCAATTATTAGTGCCTCAAAATTAAAAAAAAAGATTATTTTCTGAAAAATGGGCGACGGCAGCTGTAAACCGGATATTAGCCAATGTTTTCATAGCTCAACATAGCCTTTCATAGCTATACTATCTATAGCTTCAAGCCCAAACTCAAAAGTTTTACTCGACTACATATCTTCTCTTCTCCCTTAAAATTTTGTTAAAATAGATGCACCCATTTAGAAGTATTGTGGTTATTTCCAGTTTTGTTTTCTTGATTAATGCAAATTATCAGCATTTATTTTTTATAAACTCCAGTCCTTGACATTATTTGTTGACATGATGAATATTTTGCATGTATGTACATATGTATATGTACACTGGCGAGCGAAAGCAATTGCATGTTCGATATGCTTTTACTTAAACCGTCATAAAACGATAAATAACAAATACATTTTTGTGAATCTTTTATCAATTAATCTTTATTGTATTAGCAAAAACACGGTGTATTGCAAGTGATGATTATAGAACAAGAACAAAAAAAATTCAATATAAAAGCACAAGGCAACTCAGATAACTCAGTTTTGATCGTGTTGAATATATAAAATAAAAGTAGGCTGTACTACTGTCTACAATTGAAACTCTTCCGTTATACATATAATATTTTAACGTTGTCATCCTGTTTTAATTGTGAGTTGTGTTTTGTGCAGTGTTTTTAATTCCCACTACCAGGATTAGTACCTTTAAATAAAAATAAAAATCAAGATGAGGAAAATTGATAAAGAAACAGAAAATGGCATAATAATATTGACTGAAAGTGGTCATTCATCCCGAAAAATTGCTGATAAGTTAAAAGTGAGTCAACGAAGTGTGATTGTTGTAAGAAAACGGCCAAATGTAGCTTTTATGCCGAATACTGGAGGTCGTCCCAGACTGTTAAAAGATTCAGACGCTCGATTAATGAGCGTAGTAGCTACTAATGCTATAAATAAAGACGTGAGTGAATGGCCAGCTAGAAGAGCACTTCAAAGAATAGGTTTTGTGGCAGCAGTCACAAAGAAAAAGCCAGTGTGTCCGATAAAAATATAAGAGCACGCCTAGAGTTCTGCCGAAATCATGAGCATTGATAGATGACTGGAAACGAGTCATTTGGTCGGAAGAGACTAAAGTTAACCGATTCCAGTCTGACGGGAAGGAATATTTTTGGAGCAGACCTCGCGAAACTATTCAGAAGCATCATGTGAAACGAACAGTCAAACATGGCGGATGTAGTTTTATGGTTTGGGGTTGTTTTACTTGGTGGCATTTAGGACCTATTATTAGAATAAATTTAATCATGAAGAAAGAAGATTACCTTCAAATTATTCAAAGCCATTTACCCGATTTCGTTGAACGCAGCGCCTATTCTGAGGACGAGGTTATTTTCCAACAAGACAGAGAGACCCCAAGCACACGTCGAAAGTTGTACAAAATTGGTTGTCTGGCCTAAAATTTCATGTAATGAAAAGGCCTGCGCAAAGTCCAGATCTGAACCCAATAGAGAATTTGTGGTCTATATTGAAGAGACGATTGGGACAACTCAATCGAGCGCCACCTACTATAGCGGAGCTTTGGAACTGTGTTAAGAGCGAATGGAAGGCTATTCCAAGTGAATTCAAGGAAAACTTGGTGGAAAGTACGCCAAAGCGTATGAAAATCGTTATAAAAAACAAGAAGTTACGGATACCATACTAAGAAAAACACTTTTTAATGGATCGTGCAAAACTGAGTTAATTGAGTTGCCTTATGTTTTTATATTGATATTTTTGTTTTTGTTATATAATCATTACTTGCAATACACCATGGTTTTGCTAATACAATAAATATTAATTAATAAAAGTTTCACAAAAATGTGGGCCTGTTCGTAAATGCATCAGTGCTCTGCATAATATGATTATTCTGCACTGCCACTGCTAATCAGCTGTTGTGTATGCTTTGTTTTGCTCATTTTAGTGTTTGCATTAACGAACGAAGAAATACTGTGAAAATAGAAAAATTGATAATAAACTCGATTTGTCAACTAAATGATATAAAAATGATAAAAATTTGTCTAACATACTAAAAAAAAGAAGATTAAAGAATAAAAAACTAAATTTAATTCTATAAAAATTATTATTTTATTTGCGCATAATATACATCAGTGATGCATTTACGAACAGACGACATTTGCAGTGCTGCCACTTTTTGCATTTACGAACGTACTGCGCATCATATGCTGTGCAGTGATGCATTTACGAACAGGCCCTGTATTTGTTATTTATCATTTTAAGACGGTTTAAGTAAAAGCATATTGAACATGCACTCGTTTTTGCTCGCCCGTATATATTTATTTTGAAATTATTTATTTAGAATAATAATACAAACCCCTCAGGCCAAAATATTTACATAAATACATATATGTTTCAATTAGTAATAAAAAAAATTTAATAAGTTCCCAATCCCAAATATAAAATTAAAATACATAACAAAATATAAAATTAATAAAAGTAGTAGCTAATCAAATACTCGTTAAGAGAAAAGAATTAAAAGGATATAGAAATGTAAATAATATATATAAGGTTACAAAGTTAATTAGTAATTATTCATATCTTCAATAATATACAACAGCACTTAATACAACTAACAAACAAAACGTGAATATGTTTCCAGTTAAAGTTTAGATAATTTCATTTTTTAGCAGTTGGTCCTTGTTGATCAAAAATAAAATTGATGCACACATATTACTTAAACATATACCATTTTTGTTTGCAGTTAGTAAAACACTATTTTAGTATGCTGGAGCCAGCATGGGTTCTCCAGCAATGCCTCGCAAAACATTGTGTGCTGCAATGACGGCCATTTCTGTTCGTGTTCTCCTAGTGGCAGACCCAAGGTGTGGAGTAATAACTATAAATGAGAAGTTTAAATTATAGGTTTTGGTATTTAATATTGGTTAAAAATAATTAATATATTAAACTTCACTGCAGACGTCTTTATTTGTCTTTTATTTTAAGGACTTTATACGAGTAATCTTTAATTTGTATTCCAATTTTCAACTGCGCATGTTTTGACAGAAATGAATATTCTGATCTCTTCTTTACAATATATAGAAGAACACACTGTAACAATAAGTTTTGCCTAATTCCTAAGTATTATATTAAGAGAAATTAAAAATAATACGCAAATTAATTTAGCATCTCATAGCACATCATTTTTAAAAAAGTTTCTAAAAATCGAAGTTTTTACTTTTATCAAGCCTGCTGTTTTACTCATAAATTTTATTCAGCCAGCATTCACTATCATAATTAATCGTACGATTTAATTACACATAAATCTGAGAGAATTTTCTGCTACTTTAAAAATCGTTCTAAAATGGCGTCGTAGGCCACACTATTATACAAAAAAGATGAGAAAAAAGCATATGGTTCTCATAGAGCAAAAAATTTTATAAATTATTTCAAAAGGTTTTAAAAACTTACAGATCTGTCAAAATGTCTGTCACACACGTACTCTTTTAAACCAAACTATCATAATTTTTTAGCACACATGCAGTTTTGGACAGATCGTATGACTGGGTATGATAATGAATCGCCAAACCTTAATTAGGAAGTAAAGGGCGACGCAATCTAACCCATAGCTTTTGCGCTGAAATGTCATAACTAAATAAGAGCGTCAACTTTATATCTTGAACACTAATGTTAATGTTTTATTTAATTAAACCCACTGTATAGAAATAAAAGATAGAGATAAAACCACTAGAGCGCTGAAAATAACTAAATTGTCAAAATTCTCATGTACATACATACAAAATGCATGAAGCAAACGATAATAGCGCTGAGTCAAAGCTTAGCATGGCTGCTTGTCTGTTTGTTTATTATTGTTAACAAGTAATGCAAATTTAGTTATTTTTAGGGCAATCTAGCGGTTTTATCGTTTTTTTTTTCTTAATCAGCGGGTTTTATAAAATAAAATGATTTAACATTAGTATTCAAGACACAAAGCAAAAGCTATGCATTAGATTGCTTTGCGTGTTAAGCGTTAATTTAGGTCTTTCTGTAAAATAATCGAAAGCTTTTGAAGAAATCTTTTAGGAAATACTTTAAAATAATTTTTTAAAAATGCTTGACCCATTAAGAGCCGATGACATTTTAATGCAAAATTATATACATGTATCTTATTTTTTAATTCTCTGTCACCCCAATATTTGCTGTTTTGCTTGGAGTTACTTTACTAAACTAGATTTACATAGATGGTGAAGGGTATATAAGATTCGGCATAGCCAAATATAGCACTCTTACTTTTTTGCATATGCCAAGAATTCACGTCACTCTCTATGAAAGTATTAGTGGATATTTTTATTACAGGCCTTGAACTCATCTAATAAATAATTTCTACATAAGATGTTTATTTACGCTAAATAGTCTCGTAAATGTTATTTCTCAATTTTAACACTCTCGCTCTCATATACATATGTATACACATACTCAATACGGTATATTTCCTACTTACTTTAAGAAAACTAAACTCTATGCCTTAAAAAACAAATGTAAGACATTCCACTAATACATAAATTTGACTTTCATACGTATACATACGCATATATTATATACTTACCTAAATTAGGCAAGCTCAACAATTTGTGATCGGCAGGAAGAGGTTCGGGATACATAACATCTATGCCGGCTGAAAATATTTGGCCGGATTTGAGAGCATCGTATAAATCATCTTGATTGACAATTTCTAAAATTTCAGATTAAATCTTTATCTTTAAATCTTTACAGTAAATAAATCATTCTTACGTCCTCTAGCAAAGTTAACCAGCACAGCAGTTTTCTTCATTTTAGCAAAAGCAGTAGAATTAAAAATTCCCCGAGTTTCAGATGTTAAGGGTGCGGCAATAAAAACTATATCACTTTCACCCAGCAGCTCGTGGAAAGGAACCTTGGAAGCGTTAAATGTCTCCTCTGCAGACTTAGAAATTCTCCTTCGGGTAGTGTAAAGCACACGACCAATATCGAAACCCTTCAAACGCTTGCAGATAGCCTGGCCGATGCCTCCAAATCCAAAGAAGCCCACAGTAGCATCGCGAATTTCTTGGCCCCACATCCAGTCAATGTGATAGTTTTCCCAAGTTGAACTTAAAATTATTTTTTTCATAAGTATGTGTATTCAAGTAAAAAATATAATTTTGTAACCTTTACCTTTCAATTTTTCTTCTAGCTTCATTAAAACGCCTGGCAGCAGCCAACATTAGACCAATGGATAGGTCTGCAACAGCGTTATTCAACACAGTAGGTGTATGACCCAAAGGAATCTTACGTTTCTTAATTTCCTCGACATCAATGTGATCAATACCGGCTGACATAGTTGAAATCGATTTCAACTGGGGGCCTGCAGCATCTAAGTATTTAGCAGTAAGAGGTTCATGGGATGCCCAAAATATGCCATGAACACCTTTGATTTTCTCCAAGATTTCCGATCCATTTGTTGGCAAACTGTGGCAAACAATCAATTCGCATCCATCCATTATGTCTAATGCATCTTGGGGCACTTCAGGATGAGTAACCAAGATTTTATATGCGGGCTGTTGTTCACATGGTATACTTTGAGGTTTCATGTTATCTTTTGGACATAAGGAATCCATTTTGCGAGAACCAAAGCAATAGGAAAAAAGTGTCAAAAATATAATTATTTTTGAGACAGTCATTGTACAGTATTCAAATTTGTGGCCCTACTAGAACAGAAAAAGTCATTTGACCGTTATTGTTGACCGAAACACCCATCATTGCATACAACAAAGTTTCTATCACATTCATTAGTGAAAAAATGATGGAAAGTATTGTATACATATAAGCGCCGTCTTGACAAGCAATTGATTTGTTCAACCATTAAATGGCTTGTGTAGACCATCGTTGTTGATGTCATGTTTCTGTTCAAATAGCGTTGTCAGAGCATTTTTTTATAAGCGATGTCCGCTTACGAACAAAATTGTACAAAAGATTGAAAATTGTACAAAAGATTGAATTGATTTTTCAACTTTTTTTGGACAATTTCATTTTATTAAATGAACGATAAGCGATAATCACGACTTGTATTCCCCTACCGGTAAAGCCCAAAGAATAAAAAACAAACGACCTCGTCCAGATGATATTCCATTCCATCACTACCAATAAAACCAAAACAATTTCCTCGGTACTTAGTTGCTTCATCTATATCGCAGGCTAACAATGAAGAACTCCGTCCTTTATCATCAGACAATGTGTTCCAAGTAAAATGGAAAGTGGAGACCGTCTTATGAAAGTAGATGAAAGCAAAACAGCAGAAAAATTCCTCAAAGCAAAATTCACAACCTGCATTCCCGTCAACATTATTTGACATAAGACGTCGAACACTATTCGGGGAGGAATTTTTTGGAGAAAATTAATTGAAATTCCAAATGATATGGAAAAATAAGAGGCAGGTGTTGTGTTTTGCCCGATGCCTCGAAGGACATGGACCGATCTTGCTGATTTTTAATAACTCATCTTTCGACTGTCTGATCGATTGGGGCATTTAAATTTTCTAGTGCCTTGGCAAACTTGATTTTCTTTAGTTTTTGAACATTTATTACATATGGGGGTTTTTCAACAAATGATTGATAATTCCAGTGCCGGCATATTAAAAACATTTTACTGTCTTTCCATCAAATGAATATTTAAGAGGTACATCAATAAATATGTGGCTTTATAAAACTTTGTGTAAGTTTTCACAGAAACACCAATTGGTAATAATCTCATTTATGAATTAAAAAAAAAAAAAAACCTATATAAACAGTCACCATCATTTGAGCCATCAAATGACAATCACTGATGATAAAAAAAAATCCATCATTGGGTAGAACGTTGCCAGTAACTTATTTTTACATGATCTTTGAAAATTTTTAATTATAAAACTTTTGTTAAGCTGCATTTTGAACGTCGTTAAGCTTAAATTTAAGTTTAATTAAAGAAAAATAATTCATTTTAGTTTAATACCAAAAGCAGTACAACGGCAACGCCGTTTCAGTATAAAATTATTGTTAGTAGAAAATTGTATACGTGTGATGTCTGCAGCAAACAATGTTGCCAGTGACTTTTTTTACGAAAACTATAATGTCAATTTTGCCTTATCTTTGGAAAAGGTTTAATTACAAAACTTTTTATAAGTTACATTTTGAACTTTGATATTCAAGTATGTATAAGCACAAGCTAAGACTTAGATATAAATAACAAAAAATAATAATAATTTAATATTAAAAGCAGTACAAGGGCAACGCCGTTTCAGTATAATATTGTTGCAAATGTGTTACTAGAAAATTGTATATGTGAAATAAGAAAATTAATATTCCACCATTTTGAATTAGGCAAATCGGAAAATTCTATTTCAGAAATTGTTGGAAGGCCACGAACTACTTCCATTATATAATAAAAAACACAAAGCTGCAAAAGCAGTTGAAAATAAGCCCAGGTGTGGCCGTCCACGGAAACTTACAGAGGTACAGAGAAGCGACAAATACTGCGAGAAGTCCAAAAAAAGTCCCGAGTCAATGCATCAACATTACCCAAAAATATCAAGGAATACGTAGGCACTGAAGTTACTCCCCAAACAATTAGAAATGTTTTATAAAACCATAAATTTCATGCACGATCAGCTAGAAAAAACCTCACATCTCAAAAAAAAATCGAATTATGCGATTAGAGTTTGCTAAAAAGAATGTATGTAAATGAGCCAGAAGAGTACTGGATGAATGTAATTTTTGCTGACGAAAACAAATATAATCCTTTTGGATGCGATGGTAAGGTTCTAGTTTATCGAAAAGCAAATACTGAGTTGGATGAAAGAAATATGGTGCCAACGGTTAAACACGGTTTAGGTGGTGTTATGGTCTGGGGATGTATGGCGGCATCGGGAGTTGGCAATTTATCATTCATTGATGGAATAATGGATCATTTGAAATATATTGAAATTTTGAAGGAAAATTTACGTCCTAGCGCAGAAAAATTAGGACTTGCAGGCAAATTTAAATTCTATCCAAAACATTCCGCAATGAATACAGGACTATGGCTTTTGTACAACTGCCCGCAAGTGATTAAAACGCCGCCACAATCTCCAGATCTTAACCCAATTGAACATCTTTGGGATCATCTGAAGAAAAAAGTTAGATCACGTGCATTTACAAATAAAAACCAAATGAGGGCAATATTGCAGGACGAATGGTATAAAATTGAGCCAGGGTATACAGGATATGCCCGAGCGTTTAAAAGAGGTTATACGGCGCAAAGGAAGAGTAACTCGTTACTAGAATGTCAATAAGAGTTTAATTTGATAATAGCTTTTGATATGTCGAATACTTTTTTTGTTGCTGTTTTTTAGCTTAAGTTGTAAATATTATGTTTTTTTGTTTTAGTAGTTGTAAAGATCTCATTTTTTTACAGAATTATATTCTTTGTTTTTTAATTATTAAAATTATATGTGAATTTTACCACTAAACAAAATCTTATTATTTTTATGGAAACACAAATAAAATTGTATATATGTATGTAGATGTCGAATACTTTTTTTGACCGCTGTACGTACACACATATGTCACAGTTTGTTTATATTTTTGTACTTTTTTTCACTTTTCTTTTAATTAATATTTACATATAAAGAGATTATTGTTTTATACCTACTTGTTATTTTTATTCAACAAAATTGATATTAAGTTATTTGAAATTTTTAATTTAAATTATTTTAAATATTCCTTTGATCTTTATAATTAATTTTCTTTTCTATTTTATTCAAGCACTAGGTCCGTTTTAAAAATAAAAATTTTATCGAAAAAATAACAAATAATATTTTTGTGCTTGAATAAAATAGAAAAGAAAATTAAGTTATTTTATTAAAAAAAAAGTACAATCACATCCACTTCCCCATCTCTGCGTTGTAGTTAGCTGATTTTGCACAATGGGTGATTTTTACAAAAAAATGTCTGTTGTTATTAATGTTGTATTCAAGTTGTATCCTCACCTGGTGGCCGCGATGGCGAATTTATTTATTTTTTTTTTCGTCGAAGCCCCAAATCATCTATCTCTATAATTTGTAAAACACAGGTGGATTTAAGAAAAATCTCCACAAAAATTTGTAATAGACACATCAACATATGAAAGCGCAACATCTTTATCTTTGGTTCAGTTTTAAAATAGTAGTAGTTAAAAATAAATAGCACTTAACAAGTTCTATGCCATGCTGCTGTCTACGATGTGTCACTTCTAGGCCACGTGACCAGTTTTGGCGCTTGCTAACCACTTATATAACTTTCTATAAATACATATTTTCTGTTTTTGAGAGAACGCGCAATTCAACAATTAAAAACTACTAAACTTTGTAAGCATATTATAAATGCTTACTTTTTTAATTAATAATTTAAATTAAAAAATTCAGCTTGGCGTACAAATGCAGCTTAACGTGTACCGAAAACAGTTGACGTGGCAGGTAACATGTTAATAGGTTAACAAGACCACTTTATGACTATATTCGCTATTTAAAAATATGGCAGCGTTACGAAATATCAAGAAATTACACGCATTCTTGACGTGCTTCAATGCCTTGTTTACCCATTGAATCATTTCATGTGTTCACATAAAAATGGCTTGCGTAGACCATATTAGTTGATGTCATGTTTTTGTTCAAACAGCGTTGTCAGAAAATTTCTTCATGCAACGTTGTCTGTCATCAAACGTCACTTTTATTTTGAAAATTCTGCAAAAGATTTAATTGAGCCAATATTTAAGCCACTATATGTAATTGTAAGAAAATTAACAAAAAATAATAATAAAAATAAAAAAAAAACTTTATTAAAATTATGTTCAAACTAAACATGAACATCGCCACGTTGTTATCACGCAGACAAACATGATCAAATGTTTGTTACCTATTCTGCCGACGTTTTGTTTATGTGAGAACAAATCGATTGCTCGTCAGTACGAAATGTAACAAACACAATAACAAAACTTGTAAGTCAGATATGTCTTCTTAGTCTGTAGTTAATATTAATTTATTTTTTTAATTACAACCAAACTATAAACTGATTTTTATCAATCGCTACGAATATTGTATCTACGGCAAGAACAAACTTCGGTCAACTAACTGTATTTAAAACAAGAGCGGATAAGAAAAATCACTTAAATTTGCAGATAAGTGATCATTTTCTTATCTACCAAGGCCTTGTTATCAGTGTTGCCAAGGAAAGACAGGAAAAAGTTACGCTTTTCCTTAAAAAAATTTACATTTTTTCATTAAAAGCTACGTTTTTAGATTTTCCTTAAATAAATAGTAATTTAATGTAATTTATATAAAATATAGTAAAAAGGTTTATTTCATATTTAAGGGAAAATAACAAGGAAACAAATTCAATTACTGAACTTAAATATAAAAAAACAAGTAAGAGTGATATATTCGGCTATGCTGAATCTAAAATACCCTTCACCATCTATGTTAATCTAGTTTAGTGGAATAACTCTAATCAAAAAAGCAAATTTTGGGGTGACAATGAATTAAAAAAAAAATGGTACTGCATATATTTTACATAAAAGAGCCATCGGCTCTTAATGGGTTAAGCATTTTTAAAATATTTTACTATTTCCTTAAAGATCTCTTCAAAAGCTTTAAAATTATACTTATTTTGATATTTCAAAAAATTTGAAAATTTCAGAGCCCCGTTACTTCGAAAATATGGGTAAGTGCCATACTTCCTTATTTTTTAATTCTCTATCGCCCCATATATTTATTTTTTTGATTGGAGTTACTTTATTGTTCCAAATGACATGAAACACAAAGAGGTAGGCGTGGTGTTTTGGCCGCTGCCTCAACGGTCATGGATCGATCATGCTGATTAACAATAGCACCTCTTTCGACATTATATCTGATCGATTTACATATTTATTACTATTTTTTTTTTTTTTTGTGAAATAAAGTTTGCCGAGGCATTCAACACTAACACGGATTGACAGATGGACATCGCTCAATCGATTTCGCTATGCATAACAAGTCAGAATATATAGACTTTATGGGGTCGGAAATGGATATTGTAGAAATTACACACGGAATGACAAAGTTAGAAATACCCTTTTACATTTTTTGTGGTGAAGGGTATAAAAAATAAAAAAGCGTATGAAAAAAAATTTCAGCACGATGACACTAATGGGTATTTAAATCAGGACTCAATACTAACATTCCGGGATGGGAAACTTCATGCTCTCGCCATTCAATAAAATTAGTCAAATCAGGATTTTTTTTAATAATTCCGTTTGACTTTTTTCGTTAAAAAATTGAACTAACATAGAATTTACTACTTTAATTATTTGAAAAATACCGTTATTAAAGATACGTTTGAGTCTTATTTGATTAAAACTTCAACATAAAAAATCTGACATTTTTTTCGTAATATAGCGCGGCATTTCTTCGAGGAAATTAAAAGACAACTCTCTTTTAAATCGCGTTATTGGTGTGGTACCTCAAGCGAATTAACTAAAGTTGTTATTAATGTTTAGTTAGAACAGAGAGAATACTTAGTTTTCCGCACAAAATGCAGCTCATATTATTTTGCAGTAGGGAAAAATTGTTGACAGAAACGTTTTGCTTTTTCAAAACATGAAACAAGAAACATTTTGTGATATCTCACTAATAGAACAGAGTAAAACTTTAGCAATGTTATCTTTTGTTTATTTTAAACCAATTTTATACATATATGGGATTTTGATAGCATTTGCAAGTAACCTGTGTTGTTAAAATCGAATTGATATGTTAAGGTTGATATTTTAAGAGAGGCTCTTACCTTAAATAATAAAATAAATTTTTTTTTTATGATATAACTTTATTTCGTGTCTGTACCTAAAGTTACGAAAATTTGGCAAAATATAACAAAATTTATAAGTTACGTGGAGCCTTCAAAAGTTGCACAAAATATGAAAAATTTAACCTAACGGCAACATTGCTTGTTATCTACTTTTCAGAATATGCAGCCAGACCGGATAAAAATTTTGTGCAAAAAAAAGTGATACCAAACTAACGACATAATCTCAACAATTTTTGTATTGAACTTGAATTATTTTATTCTTTTTAGCAATATAAGTTGTATGATTTTGGAATCTAAGGAGTTGCACAGATTTTAAAATTAATACTATATTTTTTTTCATAAATTCAAATTAAAATAACTAAATACATTAATGGAAATTGCAAAATATTCATTCATGTTTTAAAATTTTAAGTACTTAATTATATTTTTATGCAATATTCGTTATAAAAAAGATTTAAGTATGATTGCCGAGTAAACACACTCATATGGCCATTCCGCTACTCATTATTACTCATAAATGCTACGCAAATCTTTTATTGATAATTCAAGTTTATTTTTTCCTCAATATATTTGAATGCGAAAATTTTGTAATGAAACTAACAGCTCTCTTTAACAAAAGTTTCTCACAATCTAGAATATTTTACAAGAACTTTGTAAGTTTTAACCAATTTGTACGTAGTTTTTATATATCTCTAGAACAAAGGAAAATTACTGAAAACAAAGAAACAAAAGAAATATTCTTGTTTCATTCATATTGAATTAATTAGTTTATAAAAAATGAACTAGCCTGTTTAAATGTTTGGAAAAAAATTGAAAATATGAAAATTTATCATTTAGGGTCTTTATGTTAATTTACGTACTCGTGCTTGACTCATATTTTGGTTTTAAATGGTAGATATTATCATGAAATATATATTTTTGTAGAAATTAAGCAATTAACGTGGATTTACATGATAACGAAAATGTAAAATTCATTCGAAATCATTATTTAACATTTTTAAAGTTAAAGTAATAATTGCAAGATTAGTTTCAGACTGATTATGAAAACATTAAAAATATATGCATGTATTAAATGGACAAATTTTTACAGTAGATATGCTCACTACGATGGCAACTCAATAATAGTACCTTAAAATATAACTCTGCTTCTATTTCTATAACAATACAAAACGTATCAACTGTTGTGTAATTATATGTCAAACGCTTTTCACAATATTTTGATCAAAAGGCAGTATATTGAAAAAAAACTTTTCTTTTAATTTTGAGGCACTAATAATTGATAAAATATGGTGGATTTCGATAATATAGAACAAACGGAACCGCCACCAGCAACAGCAGTGGAGTTTTCGCAACAATTATCTAACAAAGTAGTTAAACAACAAATGTGTCGACTTTGTTTACAACAGGAAGATGAGACAGATTCACATAAAATTGTGGACATTTTTCAGGAACCAGACGTTAATGAAGAGGAAAACAAAACCAAGTCAGTGGAGGAGTTGCTTTACGATTTGTTTAATATAAAGGTAAATGTGTGAGTTAAAAACTAAATAAACGAAATATTTGACACCAGAAGTGCAGTATAATAATTTTTTTTTGCTTTAGTATGATAAGCTGTGTCATAATTTGCCTCACATAATATGTCATCGGTGCTGGGATATGGTGCAGGCTTTCAACAGCTTTCGTTGTTTAGTTCAACAATGTGAAGATTTGTTACAAAAGCGGCATAAATTATTACAAACAAATGCGTTTCTGTCAGATGTAGAGGAGAGAAGACCTGGTTTAAATGGGAACCCCGGTGTTTTTGTTCCCGATGATGAGTGCGAAATTGAAGAAGTCAATCCAGAGCAAGATTTCGAAAGTTCTGAAGATGACTTTTCGATGGAATCTGATTCTGAACCGGAAGATGTGATATTACCTGTTAAAGAAAACGAGCCCGTCACATCAAATATTAATAATACAAAAGTTGTAAAGAATTTAAAAAAAATTAATCCAGAAATTGTTAATACAAATGCTTGTGATGAAGCGAATACTACTGAGTTAAATATTCCAAAAGAAATGAGTACACCTAGTTTACCAAAAGAGCCAATTCAGTTGGAATTTACTATCAAAAATACATACTCTTGTCAGTATTGCGATATGTCTTTTGCAACACAAAACGATTGTACAGATCATGAAACTCGCCACGACCCTAATGCTCCATACTTGTGTAATTTCTGCCCAATGCGTTGCACAAGCCGCCAGGCGTTGATTGGACATATAAAGGAGACGCATGATCCAGAGAGACCCTATGTCTGTGCCATATGTAACAAAGGCTTTTGCAGACGTTCTGATCTCAAAAAACATTCTATAGTTCATACAGGAGTGAGACCATTTGCCTGTCCTATTTGTGCAAAAAGCTTTTCACGCAATACAAATCTTACTAAACATATGCGAATACATAGTAGTATTAAGCCATTTGTCTGTCAGCATTGTCCACGTTCATTTTCCACTGGCCCGGAACTTTTGCGTCATGGAAGAACCCACTCAGAGACTAGGGCTTTCAAATGCTCTCGATGCGATGCTACATTTGCCCGTAAAGATAAGTTACAAATACATGAGCAAGCACACTATCGCAAGGAATCGGAATTTTTGCATAATCAATCAAAACAACCGGGACAACAAAATCACGCACTTATACCCCACTCTGTGGATAATATGGAAAATATCATAGTTCCTATTAACCCCTACGCAAATGCAGATACAAATCAAACAAGGCCAACGGAAGACACTCAACGTGCTATATTTTCCACGAATCAGGTATCCCAAACTAAATCATTTCAGCAGATCAAATCCACATTTACAACTAAATCTTCACACGGCCGTTTACATATATGCGACATATGTAGCAAATCATTTACCAGAGAACGTGATCTTCATCGTCATCAGGCATTACATTTAGATACACTATTTACTTGCAAACAATGTGGGCTTGGTTTTAATCGCCGAGAGAAATTGGCACGTCACGAAATGGAACAACACAGTCCCCAGTTCCCATGCGAAATATGTCGTATTACATTCCATAAACGTGAAGAGCTAGAAATGCATCTAAAAATGCATGAACTTCAGCAAAATGCCGCATTGTCAGCTCATCAAGCTGTCTTAAATGCTGCTGGTGTAGTAAATTCAATACCCATAGAATTAACACAAACCCATCATCATTCGGTATCGCAATCATTGCCCCCAGTCCAACCACCGCCGTTGCCACCTGTTGTTTCTTTGGCTTCACAACGTCCCTCGGCTGCTGACATATCCTTTTACAGCAACATGGTACCAACTATGAATTTAGGATTTTATAGTGAGACACGACCTGAAGACCGTAATGGTATTTAAAATCGAGTGCTTTTAAATTATAAGGGTTGCTTCAAATTAAATTTTTATTCTATTATAATAAATATATTCTTTCTTGTAATTTTAATAAACTTTTAATAAATTTTTTCTTTTTAATTAACGTAAAATAATTCATTTAAAAAAAAGAAAATTATTTTTTTTTACATTTTTTGTAAAAATAGTCACTGGCAACGTTGGTTGCTACAGGCATTTCACGTATACAAATGTTTACATCACTTTTTTCATTTACTATTAAGAATGTCATAGAAACTGTTCTACGCATTGAGGGATATTTCCATCATTAGTGATTGTCATTTGATGCATCAAATGATGTTCACTGTTCTTATAGGGATTATTATTCAAAATCGAAAAAAAATTTAAATTCCTTATTGGTTGAGGAATTAAATTTTACTTTTTGCTACGTACAAGTTTCCTTGTATGGTGAAACAAAACACTGTTAAAAATTATGATATTGTCTTTCCGTAAACCTTAAAAATGAATTCGCCTTTTTTCATCAGTGAACTATTCAGTGAAAATCAAAAATTTATCTTTAGTGCAGCAATGTTTGGCTGTGTAATATTTTTTATTTAAAGCTTCTTCATACTAATAAATAGTTTTGCCATGGCATGGTAACAAAAGTCAAGATCGGTCGGCTACACATTTTGTATAACAATATTTTGTTTATAAGGTTGAGTATTGATCTGCTGTTTAGTATATTACAGTGCACAACCAGACTTAATTGAGTTGTCTCATATATATGTTCATACTTACATATGTGTGCATTTAATTTGTTGCTTAAACAAAAGTTTTTTGTCTAGAATAATACCTAAATATGTATGCTTTCCTCGGAGTAATACATTAAATTACATAATTAAAATAATAAATATTTGTATAGCGACTTCTTGCTTGTATTCTTTACAATCACTTGCAGAAGAAAAACATGTCTCTACTTAAAATTTTGTAGATATTAAGTTGACTCTCTTTATTTATATCTATATTAATACGCAAAGACAAAACTTCGGGATAATTTTTCTTTCTGTTTGTCGACCGATTTTGTTTATTCTTGATGACAGTAAACTTGATGGAATTTTGATCACAAGGCAAATTCCTTCAAAGAGAGTCAACTCAAAATTTCTTAGTTTTCATTTCTTGTACGAAATCGATATGCAGTGGTCATAAACACAGATATAATCTATGGTCATAAATACCCACTGTAAAAAACTTACATGTTTTTGTATACTCTTTCCTCGCAAAAAATTTAATATTTATTCCTCTTTAGATGATATATTTCGTAGTATTATTTAAAGAATAGCAAAACAAGTATAAATGGCTTAAGTAAGATGAAGAGACAAAGCGCTCTTTTTATGTGCGTTTTTTTTATTTTGTATAAACCAAACTTTTGTGCCACTTTTAAAAATTCCTAGCGGTAACCCTAATTTAAGGAACAACTGTATCTTCCAATAAATTCAAATATGTTTTTCATGATTCTTGGATTACTGTTTGTAATTAACATTGCGATTATGCGTGAGAGCAATGTAAGCACTGTTTTTTGTCTCTGTTATAATTTAAATGTAAATAGAACACAAAATATATACATAAGTAGAATGTAATAAATGTGGTGGTTTTTTGTTATTAATTTTTAGTCGGTATCATCAAGAGACTATGCTTTTGAAGTTATAGTTCAATTGAATGTAATTCAGTTTCTTACTGACATTAGGTCTAACATTACGAGCTCTTTTAGGTATACGTATATGATATTTTACACCTTTGATTTGATTGCGTTTTGTAAATAACTTTTTTTTAATTATTTTTAGGAATGGTCGTTGCCGTAATAACCGTTTCCTTTCAAATCGGTGAAAAAAGTGCGTGTGCCTACAAACGCATGCATGTAATATGTACACATTTAACGTTTTAATAAAAAATAAAGTGCTAACAATGAAGACAAAAAAAAACTAAAACTTAAAAAAATCATGAAAGTGCTAAAATGAATAACCTTTCTTTTCTAATAAAAATTATTAAAATACCAAACATTTTGTGAAGAAGTTAATTAGTATTTTATAAACATATGTACATAAGTTATATCTACAAACATATGTATGTACATCAGTACACTTATTACAGTAATAATAAATATTAATTAACTTATGTTAATGATATCATTTATAAAGCAAGAAGCAAATATTTTTTTTAAATAATTGCAAAAACGTAGGAAACAAATAGCAATAAAAAAAGCCAACTCAAGGAAGAAATTAAATGTTATTCTTATAAGGCAGCTGTGAAACAGGGAACGAAGCCGATGTCAAATTGCTATCGGCGGCGGCTAAGCAAACAATTTACGGCGGCGGCTCAAAGTCGACTGAAGTCGACATATTTTCGGCGGCGGCGGCTAAGTAAATATTAATTCAGCGGCGGCTTAAAGACGACTAAGCCGGTGACGGTTATCAATAAAATTCAAAATATATATATATTTTCATTCAATTTATTTAAGAAAAAAATATAAATTAAAAAATAATAATTTTATTTTGAATTTTACGGCTTTTTAAAATAAATAAATAAATATTTTCATGAAAAATATTTATAATCAACCAAAAATTTTTAATGTATTAGTGCGATGAAAGCATATACATATGGCCATTTCGCTGCTGCCTATATATGTAGTTAATCAATGGATTCAATATAGGCAGTAGCGAAAAGACCTTATGGACATGGTTTAACTGCACTAATACATTTAAAATTTTTTGTTGATTATAAATATTTTTTTTGTTAATTATAAAAATATTTTATGAGAATATCATGAAATATTTATTTATTTTCTTTTTTAAAAATCAAGCACAGTACGTTAAACCTTTCATTAAAAAATCATGTTAAATAAAACAAAATTTTAAAAATATTAACAACTGTTGAATTTAATCTGGTAGAACTTTGCTTTATTTTAATAACAAAGTAATAAATAGCAACAATTTTTCTTAAAAGCTGTGTAGCCAGAACGCCAAATTCGATTTATATGAAATTTAGTGTTTTCAAAACGTACTGCTAATTAAATACTTGAAAAAGCATACAGAAGGTAAACCCATCTGTGTTAACGAACAACAAAACTTAAAACAGCTAAAAGTTTAACATTACCCATGAATTTTTAGACAAAAAAGTAAAAAAGGAAGTAGTTTCAAACAATTTTTAATGAGGAATTGTTCTTTATTTGGGGGCTTAGCTGACACAGTCGGCTAACATTTTTAGCCGATGTTAGCCGTCTACTTCGGCGGCGGCTCAATAATTGAATTATATGTCGGCGGCGGCTCTTAGTCGACTATGAGCCGATCGGCTTCGTTCCCTGCTGTGAAACCTCACATTAATAGAGCAATCTACTTGCACATGTAAGTATACTAACAACCAGCGTTGCCGCTTTGGTCCAATCGGACCAAACTTGGTAGTTTTTCGTTTTTAAAAAACAATTTGGTAGTTTGGTTGGTTTGTTGCATTTTTTTAAATTTTTGGTAGGTTTTCTTCCTGTAGCAATTTTTTAGCAGTAGTAAATTTTTTACCTTAAAAATTCAGAACATAAAATAAAAAAATGTAACTTTGAATTAAATAAACAATAACTGTGAATAGTTTTACCACTGTTTTCAAAAACTGTTTTAGGTGTAATAAAAACATCTCTGCTTTTTTGCGTAAAGATGATTAAAGCTGTAGCCATCTCTGGTTTAAGAAACGCGAACAATATTATGAAATTGATGTTAACAATATTTTTGAGTAAAGGCTTATTTACAAGTGTTTGTATTAAAAAAATTAACAGACAAAATGGAAAAGTAAGTAAACTTTTTTAACTGTATATATGTACCTATTAATTACTAATATTGCATGTAAAGAAACAGTAAGAAAAAAATTTAGAACCGAATGGTTGAGCGAATTTGATTGGCTCCAGGAAAGGGATGGGTGTTCATTCTGCATATATTCTCTAAAACTATTTTAAATCATAACAGTCATCTTAAAAATCACCAAAAGATAAATTTCCACCTCAACAATTACGGAAAAAAACCAAGTGAGTATAACAGACTTTATGTGCAAGAAACGCATTTTTAAATTTTTGGTAGGCTGTGAACGATTTTGGTAGGATTTTTGAAAATTATTGGTAGGAAGTCAATTTCTTGTGTGGCAACGCTGCTAACAACACTTATGCTTCAACAATTACAACTGTTAAAAGCTTAACAGCTTTTACTTACATACATACATATGTAATTATCACATCCACATACTTAAGTATAAAAATGATATGACACTTTTTCACTTTCATAATCTGTGAATGTTTAATAGTTTAGTTAAGCGTCTTAAACGTGAGAACAACATTCAAATTTAACTTATATTGAAATTATATATGTACATATGTATAAGACCTGGATTATGAAAAGGTACCTATGATCGAAAAACAAATTTTTTGTGAAAACTACTGTTAAATAGTATCGATTAACTACTGTTATCGATACATGTTTATTTAGAAGAATTTACAACAGCATTAAAATACATAAAATAAAGGAAAATCATTAAAAAAAATTTTAAACTATTCAATAGAACAACAATTTAAGAAAAAAAAAAGAAATTCAATGATATTTAAGGACAAACTGAAGATTAATACTATTAAAGTACACTAGAGCCCCGACTTGCATCGTCCCGATTTGCGTCGTTTCGATTTGCGTCGATTTATCAAAACAGGAAAAATTCGATTTGGGTCGTTGCAATTTCAAGTTACGTTGGTACGAGTTGCGTCGTTTTGACCCTGATTTGCGTCGGTTCGAATTGCATCGTTTTGTTTCTGATTTGCGTCATTTTGATTTCGATTTTCGTCGCTAAAAACGGTTAAGTTTTTTACTGCAGCATTGTGGATTACCACTTTTAGCATTTGTAGCAGAAATTCTTTATTGGTTGAGAGTTCCTTCTTTCAATTTGAATACATGAATTTGAATCCTGAGCAAGAACGCAATAAAAAATAAAGCTTTTTCTATTTACTCCGACCTTAAGAAAAATACTGCATCTGGTAGTAACGGGCACGGGCAAGTTTACATAATATGGCATTAAAAGGAGAGTCAGCCAGTACAGCTTCAGTAGTTTCAGAAAAGTTTAAGTTTGAACTGAAAACTATAATTGAAGAAGGATTGTATTCTGCCAAGCAGATTTTGAATGCCGACGAAACAGGTCTTTTTTGGAAGAGGTTACCATCAAGAACTTACTTTTAAAAAATGTGAAAGCATGTCCTGGATATAAAGTCGGGAAGGATTGGCTAATACTTCTTTTTGGAAGAAGTTAAGGCATCTTCCCTGAAAGAGAGTTGGCAGCAATTATGGCCAAAAACTTTTAATGGAGACGAAGATGGTGTCGATGATGTTCCAAACGTTAGTTATGAGTTGGCTAATTTAGCTACAGAAGCAGAATTTGATGAAATGGATGAAGGTGATATTAATGGATTTTTGCTGTCTCACGATGAGAACGTTGATAATGAAAACTTACAAGCCATTCATAATCAACATGTTTCAGAAGAAGATGTCGTAATAATAATTGCATTTTGAAATTGTTTTAAGCCATAAGATTTCTGGATTAATTAGGCCTACTGGCTTGTAATCTTTTGATTTAAATAAATAAAGTAAATAATAAGTGTTGATACATTACAAATAAATAAATAAACAAACGCCAATATTTCCAAAGCTATGCAATTAATTTCCCACGCAATAAATATATTTTCTGAAAACGATCCGTTAATCAAGCCATTAGTTGTTACAAAGAAATATATCAACAAAAAAAGTCTTTAAAAATTCAACAAACTTTAGAAATTTTTGTTAAGAAAACAGTAAGACCATGTAATCAAATGGATTTAGATTTATTATTAGTTTAAAGGAATGAAATACTACAAAATTTTTAGCTTTGTTTTGAATATTTTTCCCAATAAATTAAATTTCAGTGCATTTATACAGAAAAAGGTGATTCGATTTACGTCGTTTCCCATTAGCGACGCAAGTCGGGGCTCTGATATAATTATCTATATGCTAAGAATATTTCTTCCAAAAAAACAAAAAAAAAACAACAAAAACGATTAATACTATTTTTTGAAAAAGTCCCAAATATCACTACTGCATGTTACGAAAAACCTTTTTTCTTGCAACTTCAATATTTTTACCAAAACGCTTTTGCTTTAATTACGCTTCTGACACGTCTTGAAATACTTTCGACTAAGTTTGCAATGGTATGCTGCGGCTTGGACTTGGGACCAAAGTTCATTTAAAATTGTTGACACATTAACGTACCGTAAAAGACGTTTTTTCAGAAAAGCCCATAAGTACTCCATTATTGTTTGAAATCATTGATTTAACAGCAATTCTTAACAATTTTGTTCATATTTTTGGAAAATCCATCCTGCTTTCTTGAAAACAATATTTTAATAATAATTCAATGTTTTGAATTTTAATACAATTTTTTTTACTTAAGCGTGCCCGAAATATGCTTAAACAGTAATTTTTTTTCTGCAAATTATAATGATAGAAATATATAACCTTCATATTTTTTAAGCATAAAGTATGGACTTTTGTCCAATGTAGAAAAATCGCAAGAAAATCACCCCTATCTTGAATAAGGAAGTGAAATTTTTATTCCACCCGAACAGAAAATTGTTATCGGGAACATTACATGAACAATTTGTTCTACAACTTGAACAGTGTTATCAATGCATTTGAAAAAATTCACCTAATATTTTTTTATTTTTTTGTTACTCTTTCGTTTGTAATAAAAAAATTATTGAAATTACCTTTCCAATGATACCCATATTGTCTCTTTCTGCCATTAAATAATCGATAATGGCATATTATACATAAAAATTTTCAGGTCCCTCAGCTCCGAATCTAAGGGTCACCTAAATTTTTCACTTTACATTTAAAGTTTACAATTTCATTTTACATCTTTTTAATTTTTGAGCTGCGTTCGTAAACTATATTCAAACCCTTAAAAAATCCACAGGCAGTGGACCTGTTAACTTGGGTCTTTGTTGAGAAAAATGTCACTTTGAAATTTATTCACCAATTTTGCCCTAAAATTACTTTTTATCAACCTAAAATTTCTAATTAGACGAAAAATATTTACTGTCAAAATCAAACTGAACAAAACAATGAAAAAATTCCACATATCACGCAAAAAGCAAACATTCATGACAAGGGGAATTTTGTTTATAAAAGAATGTGAGAAAAATTACACTTGGAAAATTATTCGCGATAGGGTTAAATGTGTACTTAAGTGAAACACTGTTACACAAAAGAGGTTTTATTTAGTCTTGCTCGTACAGAAACTATTATTTTATGAAAACTTTAAAAATATATAAACACACACCTGACAAAAAATTTTTCACATATATTATCCATTTTTGATAGGTTTTACGACTAAATCTTTTTCATTTCATATTCATGACCTTTAAAATCTAAAACTAGATAAAATCGACATTTATATTGATTTTTAAACTTACATATCAGATAAAATTTTATAAAAACCGATTATTAACGCGTTATATTTGTAAATTATTGGCTGGTTTTATAAGTATATTATTGTAACTTAAACTATTTACTTTTGATACTGTCGACTAGTGCTTGTTTCGTTATAACTATTTATTTACAAATAAATTTAAAATATATATATATTTGTTGAATTACTTTATTTTTAAATAATGTATGTAGATAAGATTAGATTTGGTACATCAACAGGGTTTAGTGAAGTCGTCGTCATATACAAAGTGTATGCGATATCAATTGACATAGAACAAACAACAGAAATGCTATGAACAAAACAAATAAATATTGACGCTGGGATTTTTCTTTCTTCTTCTTAAAAATATTATATGTATATTACATTGTCAAAAACAAAGGAAAATATTTTCGAGTTAATTTAAAATAAATAACAAAACAATCAAAATTTTTACAAAGATATGTAAAATAATTTTTACATTAATTATGACAGCACAGTAGAAAGAACATTTGATTTTATAATTTAAGTACTCTTTGTGTTTGAAATTACAGCAATATTTTCATACTATTGTAAGGTTTTAGAATGTTGCGACAGTATGATTTTATAATAAATTTAGCCTAAGTTGGAGCAAATATCTATAGTAGTCGTGTAGCTGCGAAGGCGTCAAAATAATAGTCGATATAAACGTATTGTGGTTGATCGCTTGCTGTCTAATATATAATTATTTACCACATAAGTTCAAGGTCAGGTTCAATTTTATTTCCCAAATATTTACAAATACAAATTTTAACAATTAAATTAAAAATAAACAATCAAAAACACAAAATTTCTTACATACTAAGGTATTTCTCAAGAACTTCCTACTTCTAAACTAATGGTGCGTATTCTTTTGCACATCTCTCAAAAAATTAAAAAAACAATTTACAAAATTTTCAAAATTTACCACATAAACAGAAATCAAAAATGAAAAACAAAAAAAGTTTAGGTTTTTATAAAAAAAAAAAAAAATTAAAAAAACACATTGATACAAAAAAATAAATTTTTTTTTACTAAAAAATTTTAATTAAATATAATTGTTTTTTTAATCTTTATAGTTAATTTTCTAAGAACAAGGTCAGTTTTTAATTTTAATTTTTTTTTTTTTGGTTCCTGAAAATACCACCCAACGGTGTAGCGAAATATTGAAAAAATAAATAAAAAATAATAAACAATATTTTTATTTTTAAAACTGACCTAGTGCTAAGAAAATTTGAAAAGAAAACAAAAAAAATTATATATATATATATATATATATATATATATATGTATCCGCCGCTACAATAATACGAAAAACAAAAGGGAAACATCAAAACGCAAACAATTACTTCACCATTTTTAATAACGCTTTTTGTAAGCTTTTTTTATATTAATTAATTTAAAACTTATTATAATTCTATTTTAAAGAATATTAAAAAAGCGAACTTTTCTATTGTTAAATAATACACTTTTTACACTTTAGTCAGTTGCCGCAACGATGCCACCTGGTAAATATCATTCGTCTTGTTTTTAATGTATAATATAACTTTGAACATAAAAAAAATATGTACATTTATTTATTTTTTATTTTTATTTTTTTTTTGACAAAGAAATAAATTGAAAGATAAAAGTTTTTAAAGTAATTTTTTTAGTTAAAGTGACAATAAATGAAGTATGTTAGCAACTAAATAGTGAATTTATCAATTAGTCATGTGTTAAGTTTTAATAGTTATAAGTTTTGTAAGTGTAAAGCGCTAAAAGCGCTGAGATTGCAGGCATTGCCAGTCCAACTCTTGCAATTTTTAATGTTACAGGAGGTTCAAAATATTAACTAACAAATTGCAAAAATATTTGTTCCAAATGGTAATTTTTACCATATTATGGTTTTGTAATGTATTACTAAACAGAGCAACATATACCTTTTAAAATATTAAAAGAAATATAAAATTTTTATTTGAAATATAATAACCAAAAACAAAACGTTTCTTATTTTTCCCAAAACAAAAACAAAAAAACTTTTTTAAAATCATTTTTTTCCAACTTAAAAGATATTTATTTAATTTTTTTTTAAAATAATTTTTTCGTATAATTTCAAATATTTTTTTAATTTGAATGATAAACATTTTTGTTACAAATAAAATAAAGAATTATTGGTCATAATTCAATGCGTTAGGTTTTGAAACTTGAGAAGCTTCCTAAAAGTAGTTTTTAATAAATATTGTTACGAAATTAAGATCTGGCAACCGCTGTTGTTGTTATCCCTGTGAGCGTGGTGAATAAAGTTACTTCCACTAATGGTGTGTGTATAGAATAATATCACAATTAGTCAACAAAAGCTGAGCAACCTCGATACATGCGTTGCTAGAGGTGCGTGCTGTAAAACAGAAGGTCATGAGTTCGAGCCCACCTTCGGACATGCGTACAAAGGACAGTAACAATTGTTATAATGCAATTAAAAATTAAGAAGCAGCAATTCAAACCTCCCGAGAGGCAAAAGGCAATTACTATGTGAAGTCATGGCAGATAACTTAGTGGAGAAGTCCAATAATAAAAAAGCAACAGATAATTGTCAAGAAGCCCTTTATAATAAAAAGTAAGAACAATAGCGGTTAGCGCAGAGAAGTGTAACAGCATAACAACAGTGTATGGCAGACGTGTATTGTGGCTATTGGATTAAAGGGGATGACTCGCTTGGATAAAAGGAGTAGTGGAGATGTCTGTGAATGGTTAAGGTTACTAAACAAGGCATGGAGTAATTCATGTCTCGCCGGAGTAATACCGTAGTGGAGCGTGGTTGGCTGCATTTTTAATAATAACGCATGTTTAGTAAATACGAGACTATGGGATTCATAAGACCGGTAGAATCAAGAAGTATAGCCAGTAAAAGCCACAAAGTTAGAATACAGAATTTATAATGAGCCACAGTGGTATTTGCAATCAAAGAATCCGTACGTTTGTTCTAAAAGGGAAAAACGTAACAATATTATTTTGATAAGAGCAAAATTTAATATAATAAATTTAATTGCTATCGCCATTTTGCAATAGCTCATATCTTAAAATTATAATCGGTCGTTCCTTAAAAATTACATATATTCCTTACTTTAGTATGATATCATAACACTGTTATTGTTTTAGAAAATTAGTTATTCCTTAGGTCTTTTCAGTAATAAGTATATTTGCGAAAACAACGTACATGTTTTAAATTTAATTTTTTTCTGTAATTGTATAAAAACACTTTACGTAAACGATTGCGGCTTGAATATATTTGCACAAATGTCTGTAATGTTTTTGTGTTTATCTATACGAAATCGCATCAATTTGAATTATCATTTACAAAATTACTTTGTAAATAATATGAGTTTGTCCATTGAAATTTTGTTTAGTAATTATCTCATAATCAAATTTGCTTATTCCTAAAAAACCTCCAGTCTTTAAAAGTGGCAATATTATGCACACCAAACCTAATAAAAGTAAATTAAAAATCGAAAATAACAAATTTCGAGGAAACTAAATTCCACTTTGAAATTTAAAATTTAATTACGAAAAAGAATTGTGCTTTTTTCGTTTTCTGAAGAACCAATTTGAGGCATTGAATCACTTTCGATCGGAATTAAGTTCTGTGACATGCCTGAATATATACGTTTGTATTAATATTTTAATAATATTTGAAATTTCTCGTTTTCTAAGTGATTTTTAGCTAATAATATCCAACAAAATTTGATTCAAGCATTGAATTCGAATGATCATTGACAGGAGACTTTTCAAATAGTTATGAATTATCGGAAGTCTAAAACTGATTTTGAAATATTAAAAGAAAATTTTGAAAAGTTTATTATTGTTTATTGCAGACAATTGTAATTATACAAATGACATTGGAAATTTTTATAGTAAAAACTAACTAAAAACAAGTATGAGTGCTATATTCGGCTATACCGAATCTTATATATAGCAAATATTGGGCTGACAGAGAATTAAAAAATAAAAAAAAGTCTTGGTACTGCATATATATAATTTGACAAAAAATTACATCGGCTCTTAATGGGTTAGGCTTTTTTTTATTTTAGTACTTCCTTAAAGATCTCGTCAAAAGCTTTAAAATGATACCCAAATTGATATTTTAAAAATTTCAGAGCCCTGTAACTCGGAAAATATGGACGAGCGCCAATTTCTCCACTTGATGTTTTTTTCTTATTATTTAATTCTTTATCGCCCCAAACAATTAAATATTTGATTGGAGTTACTTTATTGTTCCAAATGACATGAAAAAATTAGAGGTAGGCGTGGTGTTTTGCCTGCTGCCTCGAAGGACATGAATCGATAATGCTGATTTTAAGTAGCACCTCTTTCTACACTATATCTAATCGAATGACATATTTTTTTTTTTAATCAAGTTTGCTCGGCAAACAACACTAACACAGACGGACATTTCTCAATCGACTTCGACTAAGAAGTCAGAATATGTATACTTTATGGGGTCGGAAATGGATATTGTAGAAATTACACACGGAATGAGAAACTTTTGTGATGAAGGGTAAGCGGAAATTAACTAATACATCGATTTAACAAAAATCATTATTTTTAAAATTGCACAAAAACCATTGGCGTAGAAAGGCGGGCCTTTCTATGGAAAAAATGGCATTTCTTTAACTTTATTGTTATCAAATCAGGCCTTTTCATCCTTTTATTCATTTTTATAGAAAAAAATAAAAATAAAAAGCTTCCTTTTATCATTTTTAATTAAGGTATACATTTCTACCTTAAAAGAAATGTCCATCAATTCTAGTAGTCATTGGTTAATTTAGAAATCTAAATTTCCATATTAAATCACAAAAGTACCGACATAATTATTTATTAATCTTATTAACTATAATCGCATTCGATTATCGATTTTCCATATAATAAATTCATATAACAATGAATTAGCAATTGCCTGCAATAAAAATTTTTAAATTAGTTTGCACTTGTACTTAAAATTTTCAAAATAATAATTTTTATGATGAAATAGCTTAAACCCGGGAAGCTGCGCTACCATAACTGCACTAAAGTAAATTATGAAATGATTATTAATCTATTGTTTATCCTGGGATAAAATACCTATTGTTATTTTTGTAATCGTGCTACATTTTTTTAGGAAAGGGATAGATGGGAGATAAGACAGGTGGTGGGTAAAAGCCATTTTATTAGTTATTTTACTTCACCGGCGAATATGCTATGCAGAAGTACCGACGAATAAGGCTGCAGTATCTATCTGTTAATTCTAAATATATATTTATACCATTAAACCGAAAAAACATTTTTTTTTATTTTTTCATTGTGGCAGTGATTAAACCCTGGCCAACCAGATTTGTAGTCAATGTGCCTATGACTACAGCAGCCTTTAGCATGTCATTTATATTTAAGTTCTATTTAAGTACAAAATTCAGTTAAACGATACTTAAATGACGAATCTTGCGCATTTAAAGTTTTACCATATGGTTATGGCATTTTTTGTTGTTGTTTCGCAAAACTAAACAAAAGTAAACAAACATTTTAGTCATTGATAGAACAATAATTTATGTTTTGCACACATGTCTTAATGAAAATATTAATTAAAAAGTGAAATTAATAAATAAAATAAGTTTAGGTGGAGAATACATGAGTATTGCTGACATTTTTTAATATACGAGTATTTTAAATATTTTTCACAAAATTTGCAATTCATTATGTTTGTTAGCAGCTGATTTTCATAAACAGTGGAGATTTATGTTGTTATTTCGTAATGCTGCCATATTTTTATAAAAGTTAATTAAGAACGATCATAAATGAATAAAAAACAGAAAATGTATTTAAATACTACTTAAATTTAAATGCAAATTAACTAAGTGCGTCAAAAACTGGCCATTAGTGTTATAAATTGTATAGTTGCATTTCTAAATGTCCAAAAATAATAAACCTCATTTTATGCAGCACAAATTAGAGAACTAAGATGGTTAATAGAAATGGCAGTATTATTTCCTTAAAGAAATTAAAAAGCAGATGGAAAAGGTAAATTAATTAATAAATTAACTAATGCTTTCTACAAAAACTGTAACTTCTATTCAAGTAAGGTATATTTTTCTTGAAATAAGGCAATCACAATATATTGATAACATGAAATTTAATTGTATATTAGACACAACAACTATTAGCTTTTGAATTATTTATGTGATGTGATTTTGAAAAACTATTTCCAAGTCAGGCCTGGGACATCAAGTTTTCTATTTGCAAATAAAAATTATGTGGAATTATTTAACTCACAAATTGAAAACCAGAATATTTTCTATTTTAAGTTTTAAGATTATAATCAAGCGATAGGTTAGGTTAGGTTGCACAGGCTGCCGTTATGAGAAAAACGACTCACTTGGGTTCTAAATGGTCCCGTTGTGTCGCCTAGAAAGGGATGTGCAAAGGATCAATTCAGGTCCCTATTTTACCATCAAGATCCATCCCCAAACCTCCCCAAAGGCAAGATAAACGAGTTTATCCTAACAACAACACAGACAATAGGTCTGCAAGACCATGCAGTCTTGGATTGCCGAAAAGAACCGCTCTGTTCACAGAAAGAGCTGAACAATGGCAGAGCAAAGGCTTTACCATTTCTTCCTCTTTTTTATCCTGACAACTTCTACAGAAGTCATGGTATGAAAAATGCAGTCTCCTAGCATAGGTATCGATAACACAGTGCGCTGTCAGCACAGCCACCCGTATGCCCAACTGCCTTGCTGAAAACTCAGCAGATTTGCAGATCTCATCCTACTATCATACTGAGGCCATAACGTCCTCGAAACCGTGGTTTACGCGGCCCCAATAAAACCAGATGGTCTGACGAGGTCACTTGTATGGTAACACTGCTATATATCACATATGCATAGATATTTTAAAATGGGCGAAGATACAATGCTGTTTCCTTTTTACAACTTTGTTACAGAGCTACCTAAGTAAATTTTAAGGACACAATGCTGTGAATTGATGTTACTTTATATGTTAGTGGCCACACTCACTGTTTCAATCACAAATATTCGTTCTTCGGCTTTAGCTACACGTGAAGATTTATTTACTTTGCATGGGAAGTGCTATTCCGAATGTGCCTAATAAACTTTGCTTCATTTATTTAATGTTGCTTTTAACTATCCGTGTTTAGTTTATATATTTATTTTGTGTCAGGTAAGCCCATTTGAAATATAAATAAAAAATTTGCTAGATAAAAACAAACAAACAAACAGACCAACAAACGTAAATTTTTAGTTATGTATGTATGTACAAGATATCGTGTTCTTTTAATTAAATTATTATACGCCGTTATATTAATTTTAATTTCGAATAATTTCAAATAAACTCATATGAGTTTATGTCACAATTATTTTTCTTTGATTTTTTTCCTAATTTTTTAATATCTGCAATTGTTTACTTCAAAGTTAATCGTTTTTAGGCTGTAAAGATACACTGAGAAAAATTTATTTATTTTTGGTTACAACTCTTAAAACCGAACGCATTACATTCTGAGACTTTAGTAAAGAAGCAATTAATATGGTATTAACTAAATTATTAATATGAAAAGTGAACACATACAACTTCTGGGTAAATCAGAAAACAGGGGTCAAATCGTTACATCTGTGATCATAGCGACAATCTTTAAAAAAATTAAGTGATTGTTAATAGTATGAACTAATTGGCAATGCCAATTTGGCATCATGGTGTACGATAGAAAACGGATAGTAATCTTTCTTTTAATTTACAATAGTTTTCAAATAAAATATCCTATATCTAGAGTATTCAGTCTGGTCAGTATTTTAAATTTCGTTGATTCCAAAATTTTTGAAATTTTTTAAAAGAAAAAAAATTTATTCTTCGCTTGAAAATAAAAACTAAGTTTGGAGTATGAGTTTGACCATTTTTAGAACTTCTTGATGCTGGTTGATTTGGAAAAAAGCAATCTGTTAACCATTTTAGAAATAATTTTACGCCAAATATATCGATGGATAAAGTTGAGTGGTTGGCTTATTAAAGCAGTAAAGTTTTAATTGTATATGGGTTCTTCAAAACCCCTGTCTTTTAATTAAGTGTCTATGGTTTGCGTTCTAGTGCCAATGGGTGACGTTTATACACACTAAACGCAAGATTTCACTGCTACTACTAAACAGTGCAGTTCTACATTCAAAGCTACGTCTCCACGAGACATCAATTGTGTATAAACATCATGTCGCACATGAATTCGGCTAATGTAGTCACCCAATGTTCATGTTTCGTTCATGTGCAACCATCGTTAGTCGAACATTTGTCTGAGCAATGATGTTCGCCAATAAATATGACTTTTAGAATGATTTCTCTATTTTGAATTAACGCCATTTATTGATAAACAATGCGAATACTATCTTTCTTGTTAAAAACATTGAAACAATCCTGACGACAAACAGAAAATTATGCTCAAACACAACAAGGGCATGAACAAATTAACACCGTTGTTCTGCTGGCGTTATGTGAATGTCTTGTTCAATTTGATGGCTAGTGGAGACGTGGGGTAAAGAAAGAGAGAAATTCTATCTATCACTTTTTCTTCTGGGAGTTACTAAAGCGATTAATCTTTTCGACTTTTAAAGGTTGTAGAAATAAATGAACCTCTATTGGTTCATTTTGGATTTGTTTCAAAAGTTTAGCCATCACTACTAGTTGAAGCCTTCTGTTGTTTGTACTATTCGTTATATATGTATGTATTATCACTGGTGGCAGAACGTTGCCACAGTAATCATTGTTAGAATAGAAAGGAATGTACATTGAATGAAGCAAAAAATAAAATCATGTTTAACTCACGAAAATAAGTTGAACGTGCGGAACATCTGTGTTTTTCAACAAAAAAAAAAAACGAAACAAGAAAATCTATGAAAAGAAAGAGTTAATGGCCACTTTATTATTTCTCATAAATTCCAACAATAATGAAATTCAGATGTTGATTCTAGAAAAGGATGCATTAACAACTAAGCAGATATTTACCTGTTATCTTTGGTATTTATAAAAAATACCGCATTTTGTGCTTAACGAACCCACATGTTATTGTGGAAAGCAAATGCATTTCTAAAATACCACTGTAAGAATGTTTCTTTGGCTGGGGTAAAATCACCGGCTCCGAAGGTTCTGTCACAGAAAATTTATTCTCTCTTGACCGTATAGGAGGCGTGTCAATTAAATCTTTCACGTCCTACGTCAACGCTGGATCTTACATGCCATTACAGTCTTGTGAATTTTGTTAAGCAGAAAAAATAGCAGGATAACACCAATCTTCTCTAATTAACTCTTCCACAGAGTACTGAACTTGAGGAGTGAATCTACAGGATACCATGAGAGCACACCGCCAACTACGCACTCTACAATGCCCTCGCAGAACTCTATTATTAGTGGGAGACCTGCAGGATACAACGGAAATACTACACTAATACAGTATTGTGTATTTTGTTAAACAGAGGAAACAGCGGGATACACCAATTTTCTCTACTTAGCAAATAATCGCTTTAGGTAAATAAATTATTAAAGCGGGACACCACCAATAATAATGATCTTACCTACTTAAGCGCTGAGCAAAAATTTTTTTCAAAATGAAGCTGGTAAGGCAGTTATTTACTGGTGCGTGCGTTATGGAAATACTTTAACTGCTGTTAAAATATTTCCTGGTCGGATTCTCTATCAGTTTCGACGACCGAAATTGTATAGATCGTCTGATTTAACACCATTGGATTTCTTTTAATATAATAATTATTGAGGACCACTAAAAAATATTTTCATGTTAATTTCCATAAATTTCTCTAAGTGTATAAATAATAAAAAAATAGCATGACAAAGTATTAACGGATTATAGGAAATAGCAATAGTTGATAAGAACTTTGTTTTGTTTTCTTTTTTTTGGGGGTTTCAATAATTAAGTTTGAGTCAAATTCAAAATATCTACAATAGGTGGACTTTAGTATTGTTTAAACATTCGATAAATAATCTTCAAAAACTTTAATCAGTAAGTTGAAATTTTAAGTCTTTCGAAAACAAAAATAAAAATGAACAACAATCGAAATACGAAAACAAAATTCAAATATTGAAGTGAAAAAATTTAAATTATGATATTGAAACGCTTAGTTACATTAGTTTAATTTACATATTGCTTGAAAGTGGAAAAAATTTATTTAAAATATGGTTAATACAACTTCTTACCCTTTTAATCGACTAAATTATAATTAAACAAATATAAAAAAAATAATGCTTTTGCAGAACGTATTTAAAACATTGATTTATAATAACTTTCCGTCAATTATTAGTCATTGTATGTGAACTAACATATTATTGAAATATTGTTTGTGGAATATCTTCTTTTATTGCATTATGTTGCAGCAATTTTCAATGGCTTGTCTGCGCAAGATTAGTGCGAAAAAATTTGGACAATTTTGATGGGATGTTCGTTTTCAAACTGTTAAGTGAAAGGTTATTTTGTTTTTTCGAACTAACGAAATTGAGTACGTTTTTTAACGTCTACATCGTTGTTTACCAGACATCACTGGAGTTCACACGGATATGGCATTCCAGTCACTAGTTGCACATGCGAGAGAAACTTTTCAAAAAATTAACGATCATCAAAAATAGGTTAAAATCTACAATGACGCAAAAACGCTTAGAGCCGCTTCTTAAGGGTATCGTTGAACAAGAGTTTTTGGTTTCACTTGATGCGGGAGATGTTAAAGACGGATTGGCAGATAAGTGTTATACAATTTAAATAAATCTCATTATATTTAAAAATATGTATGTACTTATATGTAATATGTATGAAATAAATATTTAATATATTATATTTTTGTTGTTGTATAATATTAATAATTATCACACATATTTGTAATGTTTTAATTATTATTAATGTGGCGACCCTCAAAAATTCTGCCATATCCGTGCATACTACGCCAACGCCTTTAACCTAGGCAACCATTCAGTTGCTTAGGGTAGACTTTTATTTATGATCTCTTGTTTACTAAAAATGCACTTTCATAAACTTACCCATCTATCCATGACACTCTGTGAATCTAGTGAGACTCGAACCTGTTTAGCAAACATGCGCCTTTCACCAACAAACCACTCGAAACCACAGTACTTTTTTCCTTAAACAAGATTACCGCAGAAGCATGTTGTCTTGGAAATCTTCGACTTTTTGACGTTATTGCTTCTGGGGTACAATTCATCAAAAGTCGTCTGATCTTACAGGTTCCTGAAACTGACAGATAATAAATTTTCGAAGCATCATCAGTAGCTTTTCTATTCCTTTGTGGTGTTACTGCTTTTTAACATTTACCTGCCTTTAAACTGTTGCTACTTACTTAACAACAGTTATTATACCCTTCACCACAAAAAGCGAAAAAAGGGTATAACTTAGTTTGTCATTCCGTTTGTAGTTTGTACAATATCCATTCCCGACCCTATAAAGTATATATAATCTGACTTCTTATGCATAGCAAAATTGATTGAGCGATGTCCGTCCGTGTTAGTTTAAAATCAAGTTTGCGGAGGCACTAAATCAGCTAGAGAAGAATTAAATACGCAAATCGATCAGAGATGCTATTGGAAATCAGCATAATCGGTCCATGTCCTTCGAGGCAGCGGGTAAAACCTCTATTTTTTCATTTCATTTGGAACAATAAAGTAACTCCAATAAAAAAAAATATTTATGGGGTGATGGAAAATTAAAAAATAAGAAAAAAATATCAAGTAAAAAAAATTGGCGCTTGCCCACATTTTCCGAGTTACGAGGCTCTGAAATTAAAAATTTTTTAAAATGTTGATATGGATATCATTTTAAAGCTTTAGAAGAGATCCTTACGAAATTACCAAATTTCTTTTAAAAATACTTAACCCATTAAGAGCCGATGTCATTTTTATGTAAAATTATATATTTGCAGTGCCAACATTTTTTTATTTTTTAATTCTCTGTCACCCCATATTGGCTTCGGAGTTACTGAACTAGATTTGTGTACATAGATGGTGAAGGGTATATAAAATTCGGCATAGCCGAATATAGCACTCTTACTTGTTTTGTGTCTTTAACTTTAGAAGTTTGTTATGTCTTTCCAATATTGATTTTATAATTTTAATAAAATATCCCCTGAAGAAGTTTAAAAAAAACAAAAGAAGAAAAATTAAAAAATATTTTGATTTTTATTAACATTTGAAAACAAAAAACTGATCATAACAGCCCAAGGAGATAAACAAAAATTCTCAAAATAATTAAAATTGAAACTTAAAACTGGAGATAAAATAAAAACAAAATTATTTTCTTAAGGTGCCTTTTTTATCCCGATTAAATTCAATAATAAATAAATAAATAAATAATAAATTCATCAATATTGATTATTAAGGATAAAAGCACGTCTTAATGGCCATTTTGCCACCGTTTACTTAGCTCTTTAGGAAACTTCTTACAAACATTTTAAATTAACTAAATCTTTTGTCCAAACAATAAAGCAAAGACAAAAATCAAAGTTTAAGCAAAAACAACAATAATCAACAATGATTTTATTTTTCTTTATTCACTGTATAAAATATCACAAGACACTACGATACTCGTAATTTATTTTTTCTCTATGCACGAGCACTTTACAAATTATTAAATTAAATCAAACCACGGGCATATTAAAAATATGTAATAATAATTTAATTGAAAATAATGCAATCTACAAAAAAAAGTTGTTTTAAAACTGGAGTTTTTTAGAAACATTGTGAGAAAAAAAGCCAATGCGATTTTCATAACGGTGTGAGCTCATTTGTCTGCTTCATGACAATTATCTACTCTTATATTAAAATGGACGTCATCCCTAAATTATCTGCCATGGCTTTACACAATAATTGTCTTTTGCCTCTCGGGAGGTTTGTACTGCAGCTTATTAATTTTTAATTGTTTTATAACAATTATTATTTTCCGTTGTACGCATGACCGAAGGCGGGATCGAACCCAAGATCTTCTGTTTTACAGCACGCACCTCTACCAACGCAACAATTGAGGTTGCTCAGCTTTTGTCAGCTAATTGTGGTATGCTATACACACACCATTAGTGGATGTAACTTTATTTACCACTCTCATACTGTTAACAACAACTGCAGTTGCCAGATCTTACTTTCGTAACAACATAATATATTTCGTTTCTTTAATTTTATTACTTAAGTTCAAGTTTAAAAGTTTTCACACATTAAAATTTTCTTTATACAACTCAAACTTATGTTTATTAGTTTTGTTGTTGCCTCAAATTAAAAATGATAAAACAAAGAGGAATTGCAAGCATGTACTATCCTGTCTTCTCTCTCACCTACAATTTTAATAATTGCTCAACAAAAGTTTCAAAGAGTTGAAAGGGGAATTATTAAACTTCGTGATATTCAGACATAAACATACACTATTAATATACAAATGTATAGCGACCAGTACTAGTAGAACTAAAAGAAAACTCTGTATTTTTAAAATGCTTAAAAAAAATTTAAGAAACTTATGACCACTAAGAGTCGATAATATTGATTTACTAAACAATAACATTCACATTTATTCATAAATAAATAATGTATTTGTTTTATTTATTTTTTTAATGAGTTTTTAAATGTTATTTGAAAACACTTTAAATTATTATGTAATATTTGAATAATAATACTTCAAAATTTTAAAAACTATTTTAAAATTAAATCACTAAAAATTGATTATTGGGGGTAAAGAGAGTTCCTATGGCCATTTCGTTGATTGCTCAACTCAACTCGTCAGTGGACCTTAAACCACATTTTATGATAAGCTAAAGCTTCTTATATTTAAAATTTTGTTGACCAACTGAAAAGTGGACAGAAAAATCAATTAACACAAACATCAAAACTTAAACAAAATGCCAATAATCACTTTAAATTAATTTGCTTACAATTTATGTTCAAAAATTGTTTAGAGTTTGTACTGATTTACTGTCAGTATAAGTGGATAATGTCGATAATTATATTTAATATTTCATCAAATAGCAATTGTTGTTTTTAAAGCAAAAAACAATAGAAGTACATTAACTTAAAATTATCTCACATTAAAGTTACGTAGTTACGTTTTAACTAATCATTATTCAATTTAACTTTTAGCAATACTATTGATGGTGACAAAATCATGAATCGATTAATGAATCTTATGATCAATTAAACAAATAAATGATTACTTCTTAATTAATTTTAAATAATAAACCGATTAAATTAAAAAAATTTTTTGAAAACAGTATGACTGATATTTCGTCTGGGTCTATACTTTTTTAAGTAATTTTGAACGAGAGTATCATTCTTTCCATAGAAAAGATTTTTGTGAACACTTTGGATGACGTTAATTTTCACGGAGATTGTCCGACAGATATTTATGCCGTTAGCTCTAAATGAAGCCGATTTGGTTAACTAGTTTTGTTCGTCTGGGTTTATACTTTTATAATGAAAATGTAGTCATTCCGGATAAGAGTATTAGCAATGATTTTTTGTTCTCATCCAAAACTCTTTTTATACCCTTCACCTCAAGTGGAAAAGGGTACATCTAAGAATGTCATTCCTTTGTAATTTCTACAATATCCATTCTGTGTTCTAAAGCATAGCGAAGTTGATTGTACGATGTTCGTATGTCCGTTCGTGTTCGTGCTGAAATCAACTTCACTAAGGCACTAGATGAGCGGGAGAAAATTTAAATACGCCAATCCATCAGACATAGTTTCGATATGTAGGAATACAAACGAAAGTTAATGGGACAACAATCCTAAGCGAAACATACAATTTTCGACTCTTGTTTCAAGTCCGATAGAATTTAAACTGTAAAAATTAAGACAAAAAACTAAATTGTAATGAAAAAATTTTTTATACGAAAGATCAGAACATGGCATTAATATTTAAAAATGATTTCGGGCATATGGCCACCGTAGCTGCTCATGAAGAAGCGCTTTCTGGACGTCCAACTTAAGGTCACTTTAAAGTTCTGCTGGCCGTATATCACGAATAACACGAAGCATGCTGGTCTCCAAAGCGTCAATTGTTGCTGGCTTATTAGCATAACCCTGTGGCCCTACAGGAAATAATCGAGAGGTGTCAAATTGCACGACCTTGGAGGCTAATTGACAGGTCCATTTCTTGAAATCAGGTTATCGCCAAGTTTTGATTTTAATAACTCGGTGATTGCGGTCGCCGTATGGTACATAGCGCCAAAAAACAAAAAATCATTAATGATGGTGCGGTAGCGATCTCCATTGCTCGTAACGTGAGATGCGGCCTCATTTTTAAAGAAATAAGGTCCACCAATGTGTAAACCACACCAAACGGTGCATTTTTGTTCAGCCAATAATGAGCCTAATCGCCGAACACAATTTGGCGATAAAACAACGGGTCAGTTACTAACTGCTCTAGTGGCCCAATTGGCGAAAAACGACGCATATAATGGTCTCGTGGCTTTAATTACTGCACTAGCTGGATCTTATACGGGTGTGGGCCAAAATCTTTGCCCGAATCGATAAATTTTGATCTTCTTTTACACTTTGGTTTACAACAGCGATATTCTCTTCAGTACGCACATTATTTCAACAGGTTGGTGTTGTTGCATCCTCTAGAGAGTGTGTGGTACGAAATCTATTTACGAAGTCGTCTATAAGTTGCTTGAATTGATGGCTGATTTTCAAAGTAAACTTAGACGATTTGATAGCGTTGTTTAAGCGTGAGTCTATTCATAATGATTTGCCAGAGTTTACTGAAAATAATAAGTAAACATTTTTCATCAAAATTTAATTTTTAGTGTTATACAATACATACATATATGGTGAAGAATATATAAGATTCGGCTTAGCCGAATATAGCACTCTCACTTGCTTTAACTTATTTTGAATTCGACGTAATTTCGCCGACGCTATCTTAGCGCATGGACAGATGGTATATCCGAAGAAAAGTCTGGGCTATTTTTTAGAAAGTAGAAGAATTTATTCTCTTAAAACTACTTTCTTATACCCAATCCTGCAGTACGGGAACATTGAAAAAGAGGCCTTGTGACGTTCTACATAATTGAAAAGGAAACCTTTTTTGTAAAAACAAAATTCCATTCATTTTTGAAACTGGAACATTAAGAAAGGGGTTTGAGAAAAAAAATGTTTATTTTGAAATTATGAGATTTTAAATTTGTTCGTTAATTGTTGTTCCCATAATCAACATTTGAAAAAAGTTGGCTTAATGTGGTCTATTTTTCTTATTGCTAATTTAAGTTATCACTGTTTCCAAAGGTCTTTATATTCTTCGTACACACGTCTGAAAATTCCTCTTTATTATTTTGTTTTCATGGATGCTGCATCGGAATAGTTTATTAAAAAGAAAGTTTAAACTCATTAATTGAGCTAATAGGTAAAAATACAGTCGTTTAGAAATCGCTGATTAATCTCTAAGATATATTGTTTCTGCCCTACTGTGCATCATGGCAAGTTCTATTTATCTATTAACTACAGTTTTCATGAATACCAAGGCATATTTATCTTTCTTCTATAATCTAAAGGTATGGTCAGACTAGTCAAGTATTTGACCATTAATTGATACATACATAAAAGTATAAAAAATTATTATTTAAAAACTAAATTTCTTTCTGTTTTATGTCTCTGTTGCAGATTTGTGTAAAATACATTTAAAATGGCCTGTTTTTGTGAAATGATGGGACTCGCCTGTTTAGTGGCGCTCCTTATGAGCTTTTCTAATAAAGCACCATATCACCTGAAAATGGCAATATTTGTAATCGGTTCAGGAGCAATTGTACTTATCTGTATACCATTTATGATATTAAGACCAAGAGATTATAAAAATGCAATGTAAGTTAAATGATGTGAAAATGACGATTGTAATTTCATTATCTATTTAAATTTATATATTTAGTGGACCTGCCTGGGGCTGTCGACAACTTTGTAAAGGCTTAGGCGTTACAATGGAAGTGCGAGGTCTAGAAAATATACGTAAAAGTACTGGCAGTGTAGTTTTAATGAATCATCAAAGTGCTTTAGACCTTCTAGGTAAAAAGAATAGTAAATTTATTTAAAAACTTGAATAGGTAATGTATGAAAGCAATAAATATGATTTAAAACCTTTTCGTTAACAATATTTGACTCTAAAATAACTAATGTTTTCGTAATGGTTATCATTCCGTATTTACCGTATATTTTTGGTGTTTTAGTTTTAGTGTTATTTTTATGTAATGTGGCAATATAATATTGTAGCAAGCATAATGAGGCATAATTTTAGGCGTTTGTGTTTTTCTGTATTATTTTCCTGTGTGTGCCAATATGAAGATTTTGTCAAAGTGCATACAAAATGAAGATATGGCAACGCTAGACAAACGAATTCCATACGTTTTGTTATGTGATACCATTTTTGAAACGACTTGAAGAAATTTAAACAACATGTAAATTAAAAATAGTTAAATGAAAACTATCTTTGAATAATAATAAAAATTAAAAACAGAACTCTTTCTTAAAATTTATAAAATGTTAATTTCGGTCACGTAATACAAAAATTAGTCATTTTTCGTTTTCTAAAGCACCAAAATACGAATTGAATTCCGTTTGCGAAATGAAACATGATTTTATTACATTTTGTATTTAAATATGTACTTTTTGTTCACATATTTAGTATTGGCTTATCTTTGGCCAGTTATTGGACGTGCTACGGTTGTATCCAAGAAAGAAGTCTTATATCTACCATTTTTCGGTATTGGTGCGTGGCTTTGGGGCACATTATTTATCAACAGATCCTCTAAATCTGATTCCATTAATGCTTTACAACAAGAATCTAAGGCCATCACCAAAAGAGGCTGCAAATTATTAATCTTTCCCGAAGGTACTCGTAACTCTGCAGAAACGTTATTGCCATTTAAGAAGGGCTCCTTCCATATAGCACTACAAAGTCAATGTCCCATTCAACCGGTGATCATTTCCAAGTATTGGTTTTTAAATAGTGAAGAGAAAATCTTTCGACCAGGTCATGCCCTTATACACATCTTACCTGAAATACCTACAGCTGGCTGGAAAAAGGATGATATAGATGCATTAATCAAAAAACTAGAAATATAATGCAATCAGAATACAGTAAACTTAGCCTGGAAGCTAAGTTTATCAATTCTACAGCAATATTAGATTCACCTTCACAACAGCCGAAACATTAAGAAAACAAAAGTAAAACAGCACAAACAAAAACAAGTTTTAACTCAGGTATTGTGTATGGATTATCAAATGTACAAAAAATCTAAAAAAATAGTAAAATCCAAATTTATTTTATATTCATGTAATTGCAACCAACGTATGGGTGGGTAATCTTAGGAAATTCTTACATATTTTTTTATCTTTTTAAGTTTGTTGATTTTGTAATTCATTTCATTTTCAAAATATACCTATTTATATTATATTATTTTTAATAAATGCGTATACAAAACAGTATTTATGAAGTAATAAACCTTTGTTTTTATTTGCACAAATAATTTTAATCAAATTAAATATAATTGGTATCATGAGTTTTTCGCGAAATCTTTGTAAGTGATGTGCCAAGGTACATTATTTTACCTGTGCGATGTACATACAGAAAAATAGAAAAAAAATCTAAATCTGAAAAAGTACAATGGCGCGACAGAAAATGTAAATTAAAATTATTTGAAAAAAAATATTTAAAATTTAAAAATTAAAAAAAAAAAAAAAACAAAACACGTAAAAATAAATATGTATTATAAAAAATTAAAAATTTTGCAAATGTAAACAAATTTTTTTCATTTTCAAAATTTTCAAGCGATTCTTCAATATGTAAGGCTATTAGATGTTTTTATTTATTTTTGTGTTTCAATCACATACGTCATTACAAAAATGGATCAAGTAAGTACTACAGTAACTGTTTTGAAATTTAAAGTAAATACTTTATATGTTATTAAATTTAAAAAATGTAATCAGACTGCTCTAACCTGGAAAATATAGCTCGCCATGCATTATAAGTTGGTTATAATTTTTATGCTGTAATGTATTTAATTCAACTAAATAAATAACTTTTAGTTGCAATAGAGTGCCTCTAAACATTGATCGCAATTGATTTTTAGAAATCAAGTGATTCGGGTTTTGAAAAATCCTGATCTTATTACAACATATTGAGTTTTCTTATCTTTTGTACGTTATTTATCACATACTGTTTTAATATTTCTAATCCTACTTCTAGCTGATCAAAATTTGAATTTAGGCAGTACCTTGAAACAATTTTTAAGCAGTATTCAATAAATGTTTTTATACCGTTATCGGTTTTTTTTCTTATTAATAATAAAGTCCCATCCTTGTAATTTTCACACATGAAATTTGTTTACATTTTTCTTCAATTAATTATGGCAACTCTAAAATAACAATTGTTTTTATTTTAAAGGACAATTTTCTTATTGCCTCTGTCAGTTTAATTAACTAAATAGAAACTAAATTAATAGGAGATGGGAGTAACCGGGCTTTGGAAGTTAATAGAGCCATGTGGTAAACCAGTGCCTGTTGAAACATTAGAAGGAAAAGTTTTAGCAGTCGGTAGGTTCTGTTTTCAAGTTTTGATGAAATTAGTTGTGCATGTATCTATATTCATTGTTTAAATCTAGATATATCTATATGGTTGCATCAGGTCGTAAAAGGTTTCCAAGATAACAAGGGAGCTGCTCTTAATAATGCCCACTTATTGGGTTTATTTAATAGATTATGCAAATTAATGTATTATAGAGTTAAACCCGTGTTCGTTTTTGATGGCTGTGTTCCCCAGTTAAAAAAAGATACAATAGTGAGTACAAAACTATTTAATATTTTGCTGCAAAATTACTTTAAAATTTTAATATAGGCTCGTCGTCAACAACAACGAAGTAAACTCAACAGTGAGGCAGATCGCATACAGGCTTTATTGTTGCAATCTTTAGCGAAGGAAAAGGTAGTTCAGCAAGCGTTGGGTCCAAATGCTGAGCTTTTGCTAACATCCCCCATTAAGAAAGTGCATAAAGCTAGCCGTAATGAGGATACAGTGGATGATATGTTTAAACTTCCCGAGATGCCCTCAAGCTCTAAGTGTAATACGAGACATAAGGAAGATGAAACATCAGATGAGTCTTACAATGAAAACGGCCTTGGTTCTGAAGAGTACGCCACCACTTCAGCTGGTGACTCTTCCTTAGATGAATCCAATTCCCGTCATTCCTACAATTCAAATATTCAAGCTATCGATGTCAAAAGTAAAGAATTTTTACAGTTGCCCGCTGATGTTAGACATGAAATACTGGTAGATATTAAAGAAACTCGTAAGCAGTCATCTTGGGGACGTTTGCATGAATTACCTTCTAAAAGTGATGACTTTAGCAATTTCCAAATGAAACGCTTGCTTAAAAGGCGTGACGTACAAGTAAGCCTTGAAACAGCTGAACAGGAAATGGGCGGTCGTACACTTACTTACGCTGAACTAACAAATCTTTTTAGCGAAGAAGGCATTTTGGAAACAGAAATTGTACAAAAGGGTACTAAACAAATTTCATCAGATGAGCATACACGTTTTCTTTTAGTCAAAGATTTAAAAAAGAAATTAGCAAAAGTCAAAGAAGAACCGATAAAAGAGGAAAAATTGGAAATCCCTGGAGAACAGAATTCAACCACAACTAGTACAACCATTCAAAACAATAAGCCATCAGTATTAATAAAAGAAGATACTCAATTGGGCAACGAATATGATGCAGATTTGGAATTAGCTATTGCTTTATCACTAGAAGACGGCACAAATAGAGTCTATGATGAAAAAGACTATGAATACGATTCAGATGAAAGTCTTAAGTTGTCAAAAGCCCAGCGTCAACAACTGCAAAATGCTGCCAAGGGTCCGGCTCGCTCATATATGATAGAATATGCTGGCATGAATAATGAAGAAATTACTGGAATATTGGAAAAAACCCAGACAAATGTGGAACTGGATGACACACTAGATATTGATAAACTAATTGGTCAAAAAGAGCTTGAAGACAGGTATTTCATATATACTATTAAATAATTTCACCAAAAGAAAATTGAACTAAACCAAAATGAAATTAAATTAAACCAAAAATAGTTCACTTAAATTGTTTAAATTATTAATACCAAAATTATTTAGTTATGTAATATTTGTATCGTCTATGGCTCCCGGCATTTTGATTTAATTTAAATTTGCTATAATAAGGATTAATAACTTTAATATATTGTACGACCGAATTATAATTTAAATAGGATTTTAATAAAATGCTAAACAAAATTTAATCATATTTTAGCGAACCAATTGATACATCTAAAGAAAAAATTGTCAATAATGAAAGTCAAGACATTCATCTCTATGTAACAGATGATTCAGATGACACAGAATCAAATGTAGAAGAAATAAAGGAAGATAAAAACAAACCTACCAATGATTTGAAGGCTACTATGGCAGAATCAAAAGTAAATGACATTGGTAAAAATGTTAATGAATTAAAAGATTTACTAAATACAGAAAAGTCCGATGAAATACTTTCAGATTCCGAAGAAATTAAAGATTCTGATGAAACTGATACTGACTTAGAAGAAGTGGAGGATACTGAAGACTTTAAATATAAATTAACTAATAAAACACCTTACATAGAGGAAGAATGTGTAATTGAAGAAACACCACCATGCTTGGCAGATGAGGAAATGGTAAAATCAAATCCCAGCAAAGCAATAAATATTCAAATCGATTTAACAAAACAACTCAATCCTGAAGATGATCTTTTTGCTGATGTGTTTGAAAACATCCCAACCAAAGAGGAAGCATTAGAAAATACTGAAAGTTTTCTTAAAGAAACAAACGCTATAAAAGGGCTAGAGCCCTTGGAAAAGAAAATGTCTCTTGTTGAAGACAGTAAAGAACTTAATGAAACCACATCTGCACTTTTGAATGAAGAAAAGACAAAAGCTGAAATTAAAACGCCACCAGATACAGAAAAAATTCTTTCAATCTTAGATGAATTAAAACAACAAGCTGATGAAATAAAAAAAATTAATTTGGAAAACATAAAGATAAGTGATTCCATAATTGAAATTTCAGACGAAGAAACAGCTTTGAAATCTTATAAAGATAAAAACGAAGTTATAGAAGTTTGCGACAGTGATGATGGTGAGAAACGATCTTCAACGCCTCCGCTCCAAATAATGAATTCTGCAAATGAATCTACAAAACTTAATACTAAATCTCCAAATTTTCGAACACCCTCAAAGAATCAAGCAATAACAGAATTTTTTAATGTTGATTATGTGGTAAAAAATACACCAGATAAATCTTTGCAAGAAGAAAACGAAGTAGCACCAAAAATAAAATCTCCCTTTTTTGTGCGTAAAACACCAAAATCTGGACGCAAAAGTGCGGGTAATTCTCCATCACCGAACAGAAAACCATCAAAAGCAAATAAGACATTATTTGAACGGGACAATGAAACTACCTCAAAAGAAAGCAGTGACAAGTTGGATATCGATTTTATACCAATAAAAGAAACAGTGTCTATAAGTAGTAAAGATATTCTAAATGAAGCAGCCAGTATTTTAAAATCACAAAAAACTACCGAAGAACTTAACACTTTAGCCTCAGATTTGGCAAAAGAACGACAGGAACTGGAAACTGAACGTAATCGTCAAGATCGTATGGGCATGTCAATAACACAGCGCATGAATTCCGACTGTCAAGATCTGTTACGTCTTTTTGGTATACCCTTTATAGTGGCTCCTATGGAAGCTGAAGCACAATGTGCTTTTCTTGATATAGTACAACTTACTAATGGCACCATAACGGATGATAGTGACATTTGGCTTTTCGGTGGACGTACTGTTTATAAGAATTTCTTTGCACAAAATAAGCATGTTATGGAATTTCGTGCGGAAAAAATTGAAAAGGAATTCAATTGTGATCGTAAGAAATTAATACAATTAGCGTGTTTGGTGGGAAGTGATTACACAACAGGTGGGTAAAAAGTTTTCTTATTTCTTATTTTCAAAGTCATTATTACGAGGGCTGCTATATATATTTCTGGCCTGGCAACACTGAGTGCTGCCAAGTGCAATCTGACATTTCCATTGGAAAGTTTGTCATTTTTAAGCATAATCGTAATCAAAACGTTTTGACGTACGACCATTATTTGTGTTGTTTACAGTGACTTGAAAAAATTAATATAAAAAAAATGGAATTAACTCGTGAACATTTTCGTGCCACCATTTTTCACAACTTTCGACGCGGATTATCACGACAAGAGTGCATTGATGAACATAAATCTTTGTATGGCGATGAAGCACCATCCTATAGCACTGTGAAAAATTGGTATAATGAATTTAATCGTGGCCGAAGCTCGCTCAAAGACGAATTCCGTGAAGGTCGTCCAAAAACGGCTGTTGTGCCAGAGAACATTGATGCCGTGCGTGAACTCATAATGCAAGATCGACATGCGACATACCGAGAGATAGAGACATCCTTGGACATTTCTTCCACCAGCAAACATTCGATACTGCATGAACACCTGGCCGTAAAAAAGGTTTGTTCGCGTTGGATCCCGCACAATTTGAAAGTCGCTCAAAAAAAGGCTCGTGTCGATTGGTGCAAAGAAATGTTGCAAAAATACGAATACGGTGCTTCAAAAGACGTTTATAAGATCGTCACAGGTGACGAATCATGGATCTATGCGTATGAGCCCGGAACGAAACAACAATCGACCGTGTGGGTCTTCAAAGACGAGCAAAATCCAACGAAAGTTGTTCGTGGAAGAAGCACTTCGCAGCAAATGGTCGCCTGTTTCTTCGGCAAAACTGGTCATGTGGCGACTGTTGCGCTTGAGCAACGTAGGACGGTCACTTCTGAGTGGTACACTACAATTTGTTTGCCTGAAGTCATCGGAGAAATTCGAAAAACCAACAAGAGAAGACGAATCATTGTTCACCATGACAATGCGAGCTCTCACACATCGGCTCAAACCAGAGCGTTTTTGACCGGCCAAAACGTCGAACTAATGGGTCATCCGCCGTACAGCCCTGACTTGGCAACTAATGACTACTTCTTGTTTCCGCACATCAAGAAAAAATGCGTGGTCAACGATTTTCGTCGCCAGAAGAAGCGGTTTAAGTGTTCAAAAACCATGTTTTAGAGGTGTCTCAATCGGAGTGGAAAAAGTGCTTCGACAACTGGTTTGAGCGCATGCAAAAGTGTATAAATCATGTTGGAGAATACTTTGAAAAACAATAAAACCATTTTTGATTATAAATATTCGCATTTTCACTATTAGGCCAGAAATATATAGAGCAGCCCTCGTAATACTATTATCGTTTTTATACCAAAAAATATATATAACAAAGATCTTAAGGCTGTGAGTTTATAAATATTAAGAAATAGAAAAATAACAGGCATCAAAAATCGTAGAATTGCCAGATTTGTTTATTAGTATCACCGGAAGTCGTATTTTTATTTTTTTTGTATAAAACGATAGCTTTTTATTAAAATATACAATTTCAATCACCCATATTCTGTTTGGCGACGTCAACACAAAACGACGTCGTTTTTCTTCGTTTGTTGTATATCGGTATTCCCGTTGTCAATATGTCATTAATCGATGACTGTCGCCATATGTTTGGTATTTTCTAAGAACGATTGATGTTGATGTTGCCGTTTAGTTTGTCGTCGTCATTTTTGATGTTGAGTTGTGTTGCGTACAAAGGAAAATTTTAAATCATAAAAAAATATACATATAAAATAACACAATACATTTAAAATAACACAATAAGAAATATACAAAATAACAAAATATAAATGGAAAAAACTAAAATTACCAACTTCTGCCAATTTGAAAAATTAGTGGAAGAGTTAGAAAACATCCATCCCAATGAAAAAAAGGCAGTTAGTAAAGGCAGGATTTTGTCGGACTGATAAATGGATTTGCATTATAAATACTTCACTGATTATTATTTTTTATCCATTAAATATTATTATTAATATTATTGATTATAATTGCAATAAAAATTGGAAGTTTTAATAATACAAAGCAGGCAGACAAAACAGAAACTCGATTATGATTACGTAATCAAATATTAAATATAATACCACACAAGTTTTCTCCTAAGCGTTTCTATTTAAACTAATTGTGGATTAGGCAACAGGTGTTGCAAATATCAAGGACTATGAAAAATTGCGTATCTATAACATATCATGGAAAATAAATAAAGTTATTTGAAAACAATTCTGAAAACAAAAAAAGGAAGACATATAAGAGGCAGAATGGAAATGTTTTGGTTAAAAAACATAGAAGAATAGAAAAATTTTTGCAACACCGCGAACCTCTTGAATGCACCAAGAGATAGAGATAATTTGAGAGAATTTTTAATAATCTTTGAATCTATCCAATGTGTTAAGCAAATAATGCCCAATTTTTTTGAAATGTAATTTATATAATTGTATGCTCGCCAACATTCAAATACCGAATAGGCAAATAAAGAAGAAGAAGAAATACCCGAAACAAATTCGAATGCCGAATAGGCAAACAAAGAAGAAGAAGTACGGTAAACAAATTCTAAACAGTCGTCTAAGGTTCTCATGACGAATTCGACCAAATGATCAAACTCGCATTAACGCCTAAGTCCATCGCAGAAACGTTCGCCCACTAAAGCTGCAAAATAATCTATAGTACTATCGACAATATCGATAGTTTTATTTTTGGATGACTATTGATAGTTTTTTCCGATAGCGATAGAATAAGGACTTAAAACAATTCGATAGTAACGATAGTTTTCATGCATAATATCGAAACTATAGTATCGATATTTTTTAAGCAAAGAACCGATATTATCGAATGTGTCGACTATCGATAGTTTTGCAGCTCTATCGCCCATCAAATGTAGCCTTTGTTTTTGTAATTTTTCGCAAGGGTGCCTAGGTCTCTACAGTTTCTAGCTCCTCTTTACACCCTTAAACAGGTGTTTGTTCTAAATAAACTATAATTCGTAGTTCCACCTATAAAAATCCGTTCCCTGCCCAAAACCTAAAAGTATTTCCATTTTTTTGATGCCAAGTTTGAGTCAAAAGCTCCCTTAAGTTAATTTTTCATCGAAATCGATTGTAACCCTGGAGTTAATGTCGACGTCGTTGACGGCGTCAAATGTCAAAAAAAAAGTTGAATCGTATGAAATTGTATGAGAGCAGTTAATCTCAACGCGTTGCAACGCCGTAAAAGTTCAATCTGTTTCAACTTCTTCGGCGTTGAAACGCCGTCAGCGACGTCGACATTAACTCCAGGGTAAGCGTAAATAGTAAAAAACGACTTGCCTATTAATTATAGAAAAAACCTTGAACTCAATACAAAAAAAAAAAACAACTTATGCACCAATTTTTTTTTAACTTTCAATGGAAAAGGCTCTTGTAATGGAGTTGGATGTACATACATTTAAACTGCTGTAGTCGGATTCTACAATAGTTTTATAAACTTTGTAAGTAATTTCTATGTCAATATTTGCCTTCAATATTTTTTAAGTGTTTACTGAATATTGTAAAAGAAAATGAAGTTATATGTATCAAAAAGTCCGAGATTTTTATATGTACACAGATGTACAAACGTCACCATCATTTGGTATCTAAAAGATTATAACAGCTCCCATTCCAAGAAAATAGTGGAAGCATAAAAAGTAGTTTATTAGCCAAAAAGTATTATTATGGGGAGAGTTGTACAAGACCCATAAGCGAACTATTTCTGCGCTGTGCTTGGGGTCATTGTCATGTTGAAAGTAATAGTCTGATTCAATGCCAAGCTTTTGAGCACTTTTCTGCAGACTTTCTTTAAGGATATTTAGATAAAGTCTTTTGTCCATTATTTCGTCTATGAAGACGATCTCTCCAACACAAGATGCCGACATACATCCACATACCATGTCTCTAGCACCACCGTGAAAGAATTTCTTATGCTGATTTTTATTTAAATTATTCAAAGGAAATTTGCAGTAGGGTACATAATTAAGGGTTAAACATAAGATTAGGCATAGCCAAATATAGCACTCTTGTTGTTTTTACAATTTTGCCGTTTTTAAAAGTTTAACAGTAGAAACTACAACAGCATCTTCATAACTACTCTTGTTGTATTTGATATAACGTTCGTCTAACAATACTACTACTAAATTTTAGAATTGCATTTCTGAGTTTTTATTATTGTAGCATGTCATTCTCAAACTTCTCTTTTAGTCCAAATTCTAGCCTAAAATTATGATTGGGATTTTTTCATTACCGTTGAAATTTCAGTGTCATTTGTTAAAAACAATAATAATGACAAAACATTAAACTACTATTAAATGCTAATGATTTTTTTTAATTATAATTGCTTTAACAAATGTTAATGAAATTATGATGAAATGGTTTGCACTAATATCAATTGAAAAATAATTCTTGCGAAAAAAAAAACCGACACCAAAACAGATTTCATATGTCTGCCTATAACAGCTCAAGTGTATGGCCACATAAATTAGGTTACATTAACTATTGGGACACATTTATATCTCCAAACTTTATACTTTTTTAACTGTTCAATAGTTTGGCAATATACATCAAATTGCACCAACTATAGGGTCACTCTTTAATTTCCAAATTCAAATTATATACTTGCTGTTGTAGTAGATTTAGCTATCAGGTTCTGTGTAAATTTCAACCGTCTGTCTGTAATGGTTCAACAGTTTGCCCATATACATCTATCAGCTATTTAATTTATAATATAACAATTTTATACTTTTTATTATACCAAATAAAGTAGTGAACATTCTGTCTAAAATGAAGGTGTTTGCATACAACGGTTCAGAAAAAACGGCCATATAGAACAAATTACATAAATTTTGGGAACACCCTTTAATTTCTAAATTCAAATTACAAGCTGCTTGTTATAGCGGACTTAGCAAAACATGTCCCTTGTAAATTTCAGCTGTCTGTCTATAACGATTCAAAAGTCCTGCCACATACACGATATTATATCAACTATTAGGACACCCTATTATTTCCAAATCCAAATTTTATACTTGTTGTTATAGAGGAGTTAGTAACACAGGTTCCTTGAAAATTTCAATCGTCTGTCTATAACCGTTTAAAAGTATGGCCATATACCAAATTAAATGAAATAAAGGTGCACCCTTTAATTTATAATTTTAAATATTATCAGCTGTTACTATAACGGCCATAGAAATCGACATTGCGTAAAACTTACAAGCGTTTGTCTATAGCGGTTCAAAAGATAGGCCTATATAAGTAAATCTACAGTAAATATGGGACACCCTTTAATTTATAAACTTAAATTATAAACTCCTTGATACAGGTCCCTTTTAAGTTTCAGCGTTCATTCTATAACGGGTTAAAAGTACGGCCACACACTTGAAATTACATCAACAATTGGAACACCCTTTAACTTCCAAATCAATATTTTATACTTGTTGTTATAGCGGACGTAGCAATACAGGTTCGTTGTAAATTTCAATCGTTTGTCTACAAGTGTTTAAAAATATGGCAATATACATTAAATTAAATGAACTATTGGCGCACCCTTTAATTTATAATTTTAAATATTAATACTTGTTACTATAACGGCCATAGCAATCGACATTCTGTCTGATTTGCAAGCGTTTGTCTATAACGGTTCAAAAGATAGGCCCATATAAGTAAATTTACAGGCACCCTTTAATTTTTCGATTTATTTAATTTTACAGAAATGCTCTTTACAATTCATATTACACGTAAAAAATATGTTTGTTTTATGGGGACACCCTTTAATTTTTCAGATTATGAACTGTTGTTAAAACGGGACCAATCTGTGAGCATATTCTATCACATTACCAAAAGCTTTCAAAATCGGTTCAGAAATGATTGAGTTCTGGTTGAAGTCGGTTAAAAATATAAAATATTGATACGAAATTTTCTTGGCCAGTTGACGGGGGGAATTAATTTTTTTTTATTCTAGCAATTTAATTAAGTGAAGGAACATGTTTTGCGCCCCAAACAATACACATCAAAAAACAAAAGCAAATGAAAAAGTAAATCATCAAGGTTGTCATCCTTGGAACTCTTTAGAACATTGTTACACAAAGTGTAATGAAAATCTAAACTATGTCAGTTTGACTGATTTTATGATTTCATGTGGAAGTAATAACAAATAAATTGAATAAATTCTACCTTGGAAGGAAAATAATATTACAAACTTATTTAATTTTAGGAATTCATGGCATTGGAGCAGTAACAGCACTAGAAATTTTAGCCTCATTTACTTCTAAAGAATCTGCAATTAAACCGGACAATCCCACAGCTACATCTATAGAAAATGTTTTGGCCACCTTGGAAAGGTTTCGTTCTTGGTGGCAGTCCTTTAAGTCAGCTGTAGTGCCACCTGGTAGTTCGGCACGTTTAGCTTTGCAGAAGAAATTAAAAAATATAGAACTTCATGAAGGTTTTCCCAGTACAGCAGTTGTAGAGGCCTATCTTACGCCCAAAGTGGACCAAAACAAAGATGCTTTTACTTGGGGTTATCCAGATGTGGAATCATTAAGAGAGTTTGCGAGAAAATCTTTCGGTTGGACTACAAATAAAACTGATGAAATTCTAACGCCTGTTTTAAAGAAGCTCAACGAGAAACGTACCCAACAATCAATACGCAATTACTTTAATGTTAAAAGTTCTTTGAGTTTAAGACAAATACGTCTTAGTAAACGTGTACAATCTGCAATCGAAAAAATGTCAGGCAACAATATAGATTCTGATGACACTGCTGAAAAGCCCACAAAAGCTAAAAGAGCTAGAAAAACTAATACGGCGGCTGGCAGAAAAAAGAAAGAAGTCCCCGCATTAGACACGGAGGAAAAACAAGTAAATGAACTCAGTTTAACTGTAGAAGGTGGTTGTATTAATCCAACGGCAATGGGGCCAATTAAAAGGACTACAAAGCGAGTTAATATCCCCGAAACCAAACAAGTTATACCACAGCGTGAAAGGGATTTGGCACAAATGGAGGCTAATAAAAAATTAGCAGCGGAAATTTTAAAAAATAATAGCAAAGAAGCTAAAAAGAAGCGCAAGGCCTGAATGAGCAATATTTAAAAAAGACTTAAGTTAAAATAATTATTGTGTGTTGTTATTTAAGTGTTTTGCATGTACATACGTTTTGATTTTATTAAATAAATATTTATTTTTCTCCACACAAAATTTATTTGAAATCATTATTGAAGTTTAGTCTTTAATGGCAACCCTAAAAAGGTTATAAGACGATCAAACTTTGCATGTGAGAACGGTTTGATTAATAAGTATAAATATTAAAAAATTTTGAAATCCATCCGGCGCCGCTGACAAACACGTAATTTACCCTATTACATGAGTATTATGGCATGTCATCAAGCCGTTATCACATGCCAACTTTGACCGTCTAATAGCCGCTTAAGACTTTTTTAAACTCATATAATTTTGCGCATTTTTGTGAGCTTTTACAAACAAAAATGTTGTTACCAAAGCATTGCAAATCTCTGCATTTATGTATTTGTTTTACAAGACATCGGTGAGAAGATGAATATCGCTCTAGAAAGCTTTTCTTGGAACTTCTTTACACTTTTTTGCAACAGTGTTGCCAAAACCTTTATGTGTAAAATCTGCGAAGTCCAACAATATTTCGCGAAAAATTCTGCATAATCTGCACCTTATTTTAAAAATCTTCAATAAATATTCAAATGCATTTTTCCTTTATTTATTATTATATTTTTTTTTTTTTTAGTTTTGTTCATAAATATCAGATGATACCATTTTTTGCAAATCTGTAAATATAAGTGTTTCGAAACATTGGACGTTTTTGAGTTTTAAAGAATTTTTTGTAAGAAATATTCCTACTAAAGATTAATTTTCTAAGCGATCGCAAAGTTTTGTTTTATTTTAATTTAGTTGACTAAATATTCTCTTGACATTTGCTAATGAATGTGGTAAATTCGCTAAATTTTGGGACGAACGCTGAAAAGAGTTGGAAAAACAAAATCAGAATCTTATTTGGAATACTTTTTTCCAGAAATTAAATTCATTTCTCTTTAATTAATTTTAAAGATAAAATCTAATACTTTTTACTTTCTAATCTCCGAGTCCAAGTCCTGCTTTTTATTTTCTTTGGAATCTTTGAAAAGTCCCAAATTGATTTCGAAAGCCAACGCGTTTGGGATGGGTGTAAAATATTTTTGGGTTTAAAATCAAATAAAAATTGTATTTTATCAAATTGATTATGATATTTCGGACTGTTTGAGAAATAATTGTATTCATTTCTAGCTAGCGTCTCCACAGCAGATAGAAGTTATGCATACGTCGAGCATAATACCAGTGAGTGACATATTTATGCATTTTATAACAAATAAATTTAATATTTTACTTTTTAAAATTTGGACAATGAAATGTTTTTGACCTGTCATGACAGCAGCTCCATCTAGAAAAACTAGAATAGCTGGACATAAGTCTGATCATAGATACAGGGACGTTAATAATTCACAAAAAATTGCATTATCTTCCCATTGTGCCAGATTTGATCATTATCCTAACTTTGAATATGCATCTGTTTTAAATATAGAAAATAATTATAAACGTTGGTATATGTTAGAGATGTTACAAATAATTAAAGTGCCAGCAACAAAAAGAATAAACTTTAAGACTGATAAGTCAAATATATTCACTCTTATCTTCAGAAATATAATTGGATAACACGATATTTTTTTATATCCTTCTGGCTCTCTTTTAACCCTACCTAATGGCAACGGTAGCTTTGTTCTTTTTTTAGATTTTCTTAGAATTGTATATAATTCTCATTTAATCAATCAATCATTTAAGCGGATATGCTTTTTCCGTAATGATCTATTTTACTGTTTATTTTTTACGATCAATGTTTTGTAAGACGATTCAAATGAATCGAGCACCAATATATAAATAATTTAATTTTCCAATTTAAAAGCATATATATAATTATCACGAGAACCCACATAAATATATTTATCTCTTAAACAGCTTGGTGTTGAAAATACTTCAGCTTTTAAATCATATGATGCTAAAATACTTGACATCTGTAGATCCATTAGCACTAATAATCCTTTTGTAGAGCATGCCAATATATAACTTTTAAGTATAACAATAGGTGTGGAATACACAGCGTAATTCAAAGAAAATTTACTAAATAAAGTCAGTTGCTTGCTTTCGTGTTCTATTTTTAGGCAATAAAGATTTTTGTCATGACAACCAAATATAATGAGACTGTAATTAGTATGGTCTGGCTGAAGTAAAGTAAGTCCAGAAAATATATTGCCCTCAACTTGAAAGGAAGAAATCTGAAAAATGTTAAAATGTTTAAATATAACAAATGTTTGCATTACAACTTACTTTTTCACCACTTTCTGCCTTGCAAACAGAAATTTGACCTTTTACTTCAGCCAAAACTAAAAGAATTTCATTTGATGTTTCAATTTTAGTTGCTGTCGAAAATATAGGTGTGTCAAGTTTTTGAAGCCATTTAATACAGCCCTTATAAGCTTGTATTAGAGCATATGTGCCATCTAGGCTGCAGAATAACACAGACTCCTCGGTAATTTGTAGCGGTGATGAAAAAATACCTTTAGTTCCCAGTCTTAAGCTCCATATTAAAGCTAATGACTAAAATTTTATTGTAAGTTTTAAAAAAATTTAATGAAACTCAAATTACCTTTAGATCGAAAGCCTTTATATTGTGATTTACTGCATATGATGCTATAATTATCACATTATTTATTATTAAAGGTTTGGCTTTAATCATACCCTCTGCATTAAGTTTCCATAAAATTTTACCATTGTTGAAATCAAAACCGTATAGGAAGCCGTCATAACAACCTACCAGAGCTAATTGTGAGTTAACAAAAACCACAGGACATTCTATGCGATCATTTAGAGCTAAACATGAAATTTCTTCACCAGTTGTGGCATTAAGAGTTTTTAATAAATTTGAATGAGAACCAACTGACACATATTTCTCTTCGTATATTGAAGGTGCAGCATCAATGCACTTTTTGAGATCACAGCGCCATAACAGCTTTAAATTTAAGCTTGTTTTAATAATCTTTAAATCTTCGTATAAAGATTCATTGCTTATTAGTTTTGTTGGGCAAGATATTAAAAATTCTATAATGTCTTGAATTGTTACATTATTATTCAGAAGCATTTCCAATATTTGACGTTGTTCACAACTTTTTTCCATTCGTTTTGCAATTTCTGTAGCAAGACTTAGGGCCTGATATGAAGTACCACCTGCTTGAGTAAAACTTAAATTCGTTGACAATTTTAAACGCTTGCTAGTTGTGGGTGTTGCATTGCCTTCACTTGTAGCTTTATCCAGCCGTAAATCTAATACATTTTTAAGAAATTCTTTGAATATATTTACAGGTGAATTATCTGTCAAGAATATCTGTTGCAAAATTTTCTTTTTATCCACTTTACCATGATGATTTAAAGGCAAATTACTGCTGAAAAATATTTTGTCTGGTTTTTCATAATGTTCCAAATTTTCATTTAAGATTTTTATTATATTTTCTTTTTTATTATCCAGCTTATTTTTACTGTGTACAAGATACAATATTAGACTAGAGGATTCTTTGTGCCATAAGGAAATTACTTTATAACACATATTATTGGCACTTAAAAGATTTTCAACTTTTTTGTTTAAAGAATCTAAAAAGAAATTGTTTAAATGAATTTAAAGAGTTTATTATTATTATTTTTTTTAATTTAAACTTTCACTCACCCAAACACATACGTGTTCCCAAGCGTTTGATAATATTATTTGTACGTCCAGTGTAATAAATATTTCCAATACTATCACATTCAACAATGTCTCCAGTTTTACGATAAATAATATCTTTCGATTTTAAAATCTTTACATCAGTATCATATTGAGGTATAAAACAACGTCTAATAGAACTGCCAATCTTAAGTTCACCTCTGCAATCAATGCGAGGCAAAACATTTCCATACTCGTCTACTACACGAAAGAATGAGTCACAGTCTAAGGGCATACCTAAAGGTACACGATCTTTGTCCATATGTTTAGTTTTGGCATCAAATTCATAAATGCTTGACCAACATGAAACTTCTGTAATGCCATAAATATTAAAAATGCGTTTATGCATTAAATGAAAGTCCAAGGGTAACCAACATTTAAGTTCCAAATTATTAGGAAAATCCTCTCCGCCCAATATTAAACATCTGGAAATATTATTAAGTAAAAAAAACATAACCTGATATTTAAAACAGTTTTTAATTACCTTAAGGTAGAGGTTTTATTTAATATAACATCTTGTATGCTTTGTTTTCCAAATAATCTAAACAATGAAGGTGTAGTTTGATAAATAGTCACCCCTTGCGTGAGTGACGTTGTTCTTGGAAATAATATCCTAAGTAATTGCTGTGGTTGCAAGCGTATTTCCTTGCTTGTTATTAAAAGTTGAGCTCTATTTTCCAGACACATAAAAAGTTCTACTACAAAAGGATCAAAAGTGGGTGGAGAACCCAGAAAAATCATATCATTTTCTTGAATATTTAACAGTTGGCTGCATAGAAATAAAAATTATTGTTATTATTTTCATCGTTTATTGTTATTCGAAAATAGTAATTACCTCAAACTTTTAATATTAGGTTCTATACATTCATATGGTACATGTACCATTTTTGGTTCACCAGTACTTCCCGAAGTTGCTATAGTATAACATAACCTTACATTTTCGATAATACTATTATCAATTTCTAATGAGTATAAATAGAAAATATCTTTCATGATTTTTAGCTCATAACAAGGTTGCTTTAAAATATTATCCAACTGCAGATCTTTAGGAGATATTACATATTTAACTCCACTTAGTTTCAAATATGTAGTCACATTTTTGGTTTCTTCAAAGTCCAAACAATAAAAATGACAATTGTGATTAAGTATCCTTAAAAATAAATAAATAGTTGATAGTTATCATAAAAGGACTCTATGTTAGTTTATCAAAAGTTTTCTGCTTATATTTTTGTAGAAATTTCACTTAATCTTGTTACTATCTAATTACTCATTTAGTTTAACAGCTAAGAGATGCTCAGAAATTTTAATTACATATTTGATATTGAATTTAGTGATGATAATGATGTTTAGTTTAATGCATATAAAATTGCAACAAAATTTAAGTGTTTTGTTTTTAATATAAATAACGCAAAAAATAATAATATTTTAAATTAACTATTTCTACCGTGTTCTCAACATACACCTAATTTTCTTTGTAGAAGAGAAACAAAATTAAAGTCTGCACTTTTTTCGCTTCCCAAAAAAAAAAAAAAACGGGCAAATTACGGCATTCGATATAGATCGAAATTTACATTTACATTTTGTTGAAATTTCTATCGATATCGAATGCCGTTATTTGCACGCACTTTTAAAAATTGTATTTATTTATTTATCCACCTTGTGAAAAAACCTAGCCTTAAGGCCATAAGCAGTCTTAAACTACTACTATTTTAATAACATCAATAAAAATTAATAAAAAATCCCAAATTACAATCTAAGTGAAAAATGAATATAGGTATAAATCCGAGCCAAGTTACATAAACGTATGTATGAGAAGGTATGAGGACAAAAAAAAACAAACAAATTAATTTGTTTTTTTTTTTTTTTTGCTAACAAACAAAAATATAATTTGATGTATGTAAACAAGCTTTCCCAATAAGCACAAATTTTTTGAGAATTCCAATGTTGGAATTCCAACATGAATAACATTTGAAATCCATTCTCTTTCCAGTCTGTTTGAAGTTTGTTAAAAAGCAACAAATTTGTTTGAAGCATATTATATCTGTTATGAAAAAATTGTTTTTATTTATATTGAATTATATTTACATTACATATATTCGCTTGGCCACGAAATACTGCCACCTAAAGAACGTTGCTGAAAAACAACGTCGGCATCAAATCGAGTCAGTTATGTACTCTAAATGTCAATCATAAAATATTAATGGTGAACAATTTTACAACCGGAAAGTCCCAAAGTTTTAAAAGGGAAAATAAAGAAATAAAAGTGAAAATAAGCAAAAAGAAGATAAAGAATAGAAAATAAAGCAATATAAAGAAATTTTGAATAAATAAATATAAAGGTATGCATTCAAAGGCAAAAGCTTGAATAACACTGAAATTCCATGCTTGAATTCAACGGTAAAAACAGGTTCGGTTCAACTTGAAACACACTGTTATTCAAGGCTGGAATTACACTGTAAAGGTGCTGTTTTGTTCGACTGTAATTCAATGGTTAATTTTGCTGGATTCGCTATTGAAATCAACTGTGTTTCAACTGTAATTCAACACTGGAAATTGTGACTGGATTTCAAATGTAATTCCACTTGAATTCCAGCCAAAATGCTTATTGGGTTTCAACCGTTAAGCGGCTATTAGACGACCAAACTTCGCCTGTGAGCACGGCCAGATGAGAGAGAGTGTTTTGCTATTACACGATCATGCCATTACACGATCAAGGACGTTATCCTTGGATGTTAAGACATGCAACCACATTTTTTTATGCTCCGCTGATATATATCATTTAAGGATTGCCGACTTATACAAAAAATAAATATTCTTACCCCAGAAGCAACACGCACGATTGTGCAGAATGCTCTTTAAGGTTGATTGCAATACCAACATGCTTTGTAACTTCATATTTTTGTAAATATTCTAAACATATACTGACTTCTTGTAAAATTGTTTTATAACTATGAATCTTTTCTTCACTGACTGCGTATCTTTCATAAATGAAAGGTTTATCCTCACATTTTTGTAATTTAATTAAATCAAAACACTTTTCGTACATGTTTGTTTACAAAAAAAAATATTTATACAAAGTTGCCAATCATTCGATTGCTTTTACGTACGTGTGTGCAAGTCTGTAAAAGATATATTCTGTTTTTACACCGAATCCTTGTTTAACAGGTTAAACACTCAAAACATTTTAAATGTTTATATTACTACTAAAAAGATGAAAATCAGAAGAAATGAATGAAATATATGTGTTTATACTACGTTTATACGCATGCTAGTTGCTGTAGTCAAGGGGGTAAGCACGCTGACAACAAACCTGGTTGGCCAGGGTTCAACCCTTATTTTTTCTGTTTAAAGCCTGGTACTCTGTTCAGCTTTTCATGTGGAATGCTGTCAAATCGCATACATAAAAAATTTGTATGAAAAAGTCATAAAAAAATGTTGCAGAAGTAGTACTCTGTTTTTACTGTGGAAAAACATATGAAATGTTTCTGGCAACATTTTATCCAAGCTGTTAAATAAAGCAAGTAGGCATTATTTCATGCGGAATTTTTTATACAACAGATGATCGTATCTCTTTTACTTACGTTTTTAAAACAATGATACCACACTTTAAATGTCAAATATTCCACATGAAATAATCAATGTTGCTCAACAATTTTCACAAATTTGAACAGAGTACCAGGCTTAATGGTATAAATACATATTCAGAATTAACATTAAACATGCAGCCTCGTTCGTCGGTACGTCCCCTTTCACACACATCAAGTTTGACTAGTCAAACAAACCTGACCGTACCATCAAGTTTAAGAAAATTTTATACTTAAAGTTGGCTGCAGAATAGAAGTTGCAGAAGTTGAAAGCAAAAAAAACAAAACTTGATGAAAAAACTATCTTTCTCCTTTAACCACCTGCACGGTTAGGAAAATAACTAAAAAGGCTTTGCCTGAATTGCTACTTCTCTTTAAAAACAAAAACTATCTTCAATTAATTATACCGTGGCAAAATTATAATAAAGAATTTGCATTCTGATATATAAAATATATGACATTAAGGAAGCCTGATTACAAAAACTGCAAAAATATGTAAGGAAGTTTCAACATCTTTATATTTGCAAATAGTTTGTTAGTTAAGAGCATATTTAACCGGATGGCATCGCTAGAACAGATGATAATTTTTTGCTTAAATTATTTTTTCCTTTGTTTACACTTGATTTGTTTACTTAAAAATAAAAGATTTCTTATTTCGTAATTTCTCTGATGTATTTGCCATTGAATTAATAATTAGCTAGAATTATGAAAATTTGACCAAAATCGGTTTCAAACTTTTAATTTTCGTAACTTTGGAATAACATTTTAATAAAAATGTGCTAACCTATAAGACAGAATCTTGTAAGTGCACTTTGTGTGTTCTGTTTATTTAATTGTTTTACTTATGATTTTTTAAACTTTTGTTTTCAATTAGAATGAGCGCAAAAACACTTAAGTATTTGAATTTTGTTGTTGTGGGCATATTTAACATAAGAATGGTCTATCACACCATACTCACAGAGGGTGATTCAAATATTTAAGTGTTTATCGATTAAAAATTCTGGTTTTTAGTTCTAGTAATCAAAGATAACGTCAAATGTAAATAGTAATTTAGAATACTCGAAAATCTTTTTGAATGTACGGAAGATAACTTAGAGCATAGAAGTTTAATATATGTACAAATATCTATAATCATAGGTATTCTTAGAGTACCTTTGCTATGTTTATCGTCTACTGGTTCTAAAAACGATAATAACACAATAAAAAAAGATGAGTTAAAGCCAATGTCAATATATTAGACTATCGGTATATTTATAAATTTACATCTTCATGACTTTTTTATATATACAATTAAAGGAATATTGTCGATGGTTTATGAGCTAATGAATCGAATTTAGACAGATTGCGCTTATCACAAAAAGACGAAAAAGGAAATATATTACAAAAACACGAATGTGGTAATTTGAAGCAACTTTTAGTTTCATTCCACTACATTCCTGTAAGACGCCGTTTTAAATGCCACAGACTACTCTCACATAAAACTTGGCAGCTCTACAACCATTGTCATGTTGACACTGCAATTTGTTTTCATTTTTTTTAGTACAAGCAAATATTTTTGTTAAAAACATATTTACTATTTAAATTAAAATAAACCGTTTATTATAAAATAATTCTAATTAAGTTAAATTACGCACTATCCGACTTTGATAAATAGGCTAAAGTGTTATAAATTAAAGTTCAGAGTGTAAAGTTATTCGTTTTTGTGAGGCTGTCATGTTTAGCAGAAACTCACCCTTGAAACGTAGACACAATGAATATCATGATCCAGACTATCCTCAACAGGAAACCTATGCAGAAGAGGATGATGGCAAACCAGGTTGCAGTAAAAACTTTGCAATTAAGAGAAGGAAATCTATTGATGGCTTTATAATCGAAAAAGAAATTCATAATGAAAATTATGTTAATAAAGTAAGACAGGTCATAGAAAGAGAATTTCAAAAGGAGATTGAAATGAAACAACAACAATTAGAAGAAATTGATCAACGACTAGAAAAGGCTAAACACTTGTTGGAAAGGTTAAGATATAAAATTGCCTTGGAATATTACAAAAAACAAGAAATACCTTTGACATCAGCAGATGCTGCCGCTATAAGAGGACCCAACTGTTTATTTGAAAGAGAAGACAAAGGTCCACAAATGCCACTTCATCCTTCACTTAAGAAATTGATAGGAAAGAGGCCTAAAGATCTTAGTGATGTTATAAGAATATGTCCAAGAAGAACAGCAGCAAAAAATGCTGTTCAAACAATACGTGAAAAATCCCAGGTGCAAAAACGAGAGGAAAAAAAACTCAAGCGAATTATTCGAGAACAGGGGTTAGTTATAGATCACTCTAAGCAAAATTCCACAGAAAATGATGTCAATACATTATTAAATGCAGCAGCCCAAAATACTCTCGGTTTTTCAACTACAGTTAAACAGGAAAAAATCATTAAGAAATCCCCTAACAAACAATCCGGAAAATCTTTAAATGCTTCTCGGCTTAACAATAAGATTAAACATTTAATTGTTGTTGGAAATACCTCCAAATACATTGGAAATGAAGTGGAGAGGGAGCGAAAATCTCATACAAACAATTTAACATTTAAATGGTTGGTCTACGTACAATTTAAGGAAGCAAAACAGCCAATAGAAAGATTTATTAAAAAGGTGCGTTTTTACTTACATCAGTCTTACCGGCCCAATGATGTAGTCGATATTGAATCACCTCCTTTTCAAATTTCTCGCCGCGGATGGGGTGAGTTTCCCATACGAGTACAGTTATTTTTTCATTCGGAACTTCATCAAAAACCAGTACAACTAATTCATAACATTATATTGGATAAAACTTTATCTGGCATGCAGACTCTAGGTTCTGAAACTTTAATGGAAATTTGGTTAAGAGATATAAAATGGACGAACATGGTTAACAAAGAGATCAAAGATACGCAACCAGAAATTAAAACTGTGGAAAAAACAGAAAATCCTACAATGCTTAAAACGGATATTTTGACACGTCCCGAGGAATTGGTGGATGAAAATTTATTAGATTTCCTTAATAAAATTGAGGCTTCTCCATGTTCCATTAGCGCTGATATAGAGAAAATACAACCTACTGTTGTAGTAAACGGGCCTCTTGGAGTTAAAATTAAAACTCCTAGTCCGGAAAAACGTAAAATATTTACACCTACAAAACAAGAATCCCCCACAAAAATTAAGCCACTAGTAGAGTCACTGCCAATACCCGAAAAAACCACTCCAAACATAACAAGCAATCACGTAGTTTCTGTATCACAAATCACAACCTCAGTGCCAGCAAGTGGTCAATTTAAAACACCTTTTTCTGCCCATAGTTCTTTGCCCTCGCAGCCCAAAACGACTTTTATTAAACTACCATCAAGTTCTACTACAGAAGTCAAACCATGTAACTTTTCAACTACAACTACAAACAATGTCTCGCAAATACCACCACTAAGACCCATTACACCAATACAAGTGCATACAATAAAACCCAATCAATCCTTACCACTTAAACTACAAAAACCACCAATAATCCTTAATAAAGATGGCAAAATTCTTATGCCTTCTTCTTCAGTGGCTTCAGCTGTACGTAAAGCAATTTTACCTATTCTTAATACCGTACCAACGAATAATTCTACTACAACTTCGCAAGCATTACAATTACCTTTGACAAATGCATCTCAAGTTGCTTCGGTACCATCATTATCAACATCAGTGGCGTTGAATGCACCAAAACAAATTTTACAAAAGAAATTAGTTCAACTGATAGATTCAACGGGTAAAGTGAAATATATTCAAATGTTAGTCGCTACCAGTTCTTCTTCAACTAGTGCTCAGAACGTGTTTAATTCATATGTAGCTCCAAAACCTATAACAATGGCTCCTAGCAAAGCGGAAAATAAAACAGGTAATTACAAATTTGAAAAAAAAAAAAATTACCTCGGTAGTATTAGGTTGGTAGTAATTCCTTTATAATACATAAGAAAAAACTGCAGGATATCCGATTTAGTGCGGAAGCAACCCGATGTTCGAATAATTGAGTTTTTTTTATATGACGCAGACTAAGGTCTGCTTTATTTCTTTCAGTGTGAGTTTAATTTTTAAAGGATTATAATTTATGACTTATTATTGCCGCTTTACTCTTTATATGAGACCTTTTTCCTATTTTTTACTTTAATTATGTTTCCTTGAAATATGACCCCGATGAAAAGTTGTCTCAACACAAAAATGGAATTAGGCTATTTTTATACCCTTCACTACAAAAAGTGGAAAAACGATATATATCTAAGTTTGTCATTCCGTGTGTAATTTCTACAATATTCATTTTCGACCCTTTAAAATCGATCAGATATAGTGTCGAAAGAGGTGCTATTAGAAATCAGCATGATCGGTCCATGTCCTTCGAGTCTTCAAAACACCACGCCTACCTCTAAATTGTTTATGTCATTTTGAACAATAAAGCAACTCCAATAAAAAATTTAATTATATGGTGCGATAGAGAATTAAAAAAAAGAAAAAACATCAAGTGAACAAATTGTCACTCGTCCATATTTTCCGAGTTACGGGGTTTTGAAATTTTCAAATTTTTAAAATATCAATATGGTTATCGTTTTAAAGCTTTAGAAGAGATATTTACGAAAATACCAAATTTCTTTTAAAAATTCTTAACCCATTAAGATCCGATGTCATTTTTATGTCAAATTATATAAATGAGCCTTTTTTTGGAGTTACTAAACTAAACTAGATTTACATAGATGGTGAAGGGTATATATCGGTATGCCCATGACTCTAATTGTGATTTTATATCATTTTCTTGGTTCCTTGAAATATGGCCCCAATTAGAAATGTCAATACACAAAACTGTAAATATGTTTAATTTTTTCTATTAAAAATAACAAAACGAAAATTTGACGCAATTAGTCCATAGTCCGAAATTTCCCGGAAGTTCTGGGATTGTTTTCATTTGGATATGTTTTATAAAAAAAGCAATGTAGTAAAAACTAGCAATATGCTATTAGAAATTGTCAGCAGGAAAATATTATGTAGCTGGTGACACAATGCCATTAAATTTTAAACTTAAAAAAATCAGCACCACATTTTTAAAGTGACAATACGAGAACTTTTAAACTACTTGTGTTTATGTTAGGTCTGTTTCTTTACTCTACTTTGGGATCTCGTGGGATGCCAATTTGCATGAAAATTGTTCTCTTACTCTAAAATTGGGTAAAAAGAGCGCTTTTGAGAAAATAAAATTCTTCTTCTTGCACGAAACAGCCCAAACTTTTTCCTTGTGCAAGTTATTTAAACTTGTGGAATAGCCTTAAAACACAATCAAAATAAAAAATAATTTATTTATTAATTTATTTTTGCTAATTTATTGTTTGAAAAAACTAATTATTGATATTTTTCTTTTCTGTTTCCTGAAGATGCCACTCAACGGTGTGGCGGAATATTGAGAAAAAATAAATAATAAATAATATTTTTATTTAAAAACTGACCTAATGCTTAGAAAATTAGAAAAGAAAATTAATTATAAAGGTCAAAAAAACAATTATATGAAATTATTTTTCTTATTGAAACAGTCAAAATACTTTGAGTTTCGATTTTGTTTTTCCGTGCTTTTATATAAATTTGTCTCTTTATAAGAGAACTTTACCTTAAACTGCAAAATTGATAAAAATGGAATTAGGCCAAAGTTTTTCTATTGAAAACAACAAAACCAAATTTTGACGCAATTAATTCATTATTTTAATCTGGTGCAATGTCTTATTTAATAAAATCTTCGATATTTCCTGGAGCCAAATTATGGCATTCGATATCGAATGTTGTAATTTGCCTCCTGGAAGTTTTGGGATTTTTCATTTGGACTATTTTGCATTATAAAGAATGGTCCAAAAAAATTTAATAATCGGGGTTGTCATGGAATCCAATTTTATTGGAATTGGATTTAAAACCGACAAAAAAATCGCGTTGGTGTCATGAAATCCAAGTTATCGGTTTTGTGTTCGAACTTGAAATTTTATCGGTTTAAGGTGTCATAGAATCCAATATTATCGTTTTTTTTATTGGAAGTAAACCAATAGGTTAATAGCTGACGGAATTAATTAATTAATTGTTTTTATTTATTACAGTTAAATAATTTGCAAAAATGTAATTAAATAAAAAAGTGAAAAGTAACATACGAGTGTTAATTTTACTTTTTACCCACTGCGGGCAAACGTAACGCTCGATAGCCACGAGCACATCGTGCAACACTGTTGATACAGTGCTTCTACCAAAACTTATACTGGATTCCTTCCCAACAGACCTCTGATAAGATTCTTCAGCTAAAAAGCGTAACGTTACTGCTAACTGCATATTTGAACGTTGCAAAAGTCCGGCCACATGCACCACATTATATGAATTAATGGGACACCCGTTTATTTCCAAATCCAAATTTTATACTTATGTATAGAGAAGTTAGTAATACAGGTTCTTTGTAAATTTCAATTGTCTGTCTATAACTGTTTAAAAGTATGGCCATATACCAAATTAAATGAACTATTGGTGCACCCTTTAATTTATAATTTTATGAACTGTTTTTAAAATGAGACCAATCTGTAAGCATAACCTATCATATCACCAATAATTTTCAAAATCGGATCAGAAATGACTGATTTCTGGAGGCACAAATATAAAAAAGCAACATTCAGCCGAATTGTATAAACTCCTTCTTTTTTTGAAGTCGGGTAAAAAACACAACTTTTAGCAATATTTTAGTACAATTTGGAAAATTTTGAAATAAAATACACTTAAAATTGTAAACAAAAGAGCAAAAACAGAAAACACCTAATTCGAATATTGGTTTTATTTCCAATCGAAAATAACAAAACCGACATGTTTTTATGACACCAAATAAATCCAATATCGGATTTTAAAAACGATAATTATCAAATCCGACTTGGATTTCATGACAACCCCGAATATTTTCGAAACGTGTTTCATAAAGTAAGCAATTAAGTTAAAGCTAGCGAAAAGCTATTAGAAATTATCAGCAGGAAAAAACGTAGTTAATCAAACGATGCCATCGCTAAAAAAAAAAAAAAACTTACAAAAATGCATCACTTGAAAAAAGTGACAATTTAAAGTGACAATTCCTTGGCTTGAATGAAATTGTAAGTTTTCAGTTTTTTTTATATAAAATAAAGTTCTGCTTCAGCTTTTAATATAAGCCTTTTCGATTTTTTGTTATATTTGTGCCATTTTTCATATTGTTAAATGAATATAATTTAGCGCCTTTTTGCCTTTTATAAAAGTATTTTCGGGGCCTCATTTCACTTTGAATTAGCGCAAATTGATTTCATTGTAGGGCGATGTATCATTTTTAAAATTCTTCTTCTTATTTTAATGCATTTGGGCTATAAATATCAAAAAGCCTACTTCCTCACTTTGTTCACTGTTTTTTATGCTTGCACTTTTATTACTTATACAGGTATGTGATGGAAATCGATTTCGAAATCGAGACGACTTAAAACCGTAAATAGTTGTGATATCCTTACTATTTTCGTTGTGTTAATACCTTCAATATATATTTCAATAACTCTCCTTTCAGTTTCTACAATTACTTTGGAGTAACTTCTTTACTTTTGTTTAAAATTTATCTCAAAACGAATCGTTTTCAAATCGATCGATTTCCATCACATACCTGATAGTTTTGAAATTCGAAGGGTAGAACTGGAAAGGAGACAAAAGACAAGGTTTTCTAGATGAGCTTTACTATCAGTAAGCTTAAGCCGATTGTCATGATAAATATGACCGCATCACTAAAAGGCGGTTTAGACGGTACGACTTTAAGCATATGCGTTTACACAATTAGTGTACATAGCACAGGTTTTTGGGCGGCTTGCCGAAAAATGCCTTCCTGATCTAATGATTCGTAATTGTCTTTCAACAATTTCTGTAAAATTTTCATCCGTATTTGCTCTCAAACGATCTCACAGGTAGTATTCCGCACAAAAATTTTACATGTCGTAAGACTTCTGTCACCATGTACACCACCCTTAAGCTTGCTCTGTGTTATAACGGCTTAAGGCTTATTAGTAAACTTTTGAGTATTCTGTCTTATCTGTTAGTTTTAAAAATATTCAAATTCTTTTGTTAATAACTAAAGTATTTTTCATAAAAGTTATCAAGATCTTGCAGAACTTTAATATCTTACCTTTTAAATGTAATACGCATTTTTTGCCTACAAGGCTTTTGTATTACAGTTTGAATGAATAAATAAGAAACAAAATAAAATGAGATACGTATGTCCAATTCAGTAATTTTTCGAACATTGAATTATATATTTTTTAAATATATATAGATAATAAATTTATGTATATTTTCTTCTTCTCTTTACAGTCACAAACACCACACAAATAACAAAAACGGTATCAACGCCATCGCTAAAAGCGTCAAACGGCTTAAATTTGGCGCCAGCCCTGACAATGAAACCAAATATATTTAAAATTGTACCTGAAAGTATGCAAACAAAACCACAAATTTTAACTTTTAGTACGAAATCAATTGCCACAGCGAATACAAATACCCTTACAACTGTAAACACCCAGCAACAATTGAAACGTTTAATTACAACAAACTCACAAGCTGTAGGACAGATAGCAGCATCTACAGATGTGATTATGACAAAACCCAATATTATAACATTACCAGTGGCAAATAAAATACCGAAAACAAATAGCAACAACACTACGAACGTTCCTAAAAATTTAGTATATCAAAAAGAAGGTAAATTGTGTATAATCGATCCTCAACAAATAAAATATAAGCAGCAACAAAGGAAACAAGAGTCACTATTAAAGCCTCAAATAAGTTTGCTAAAACAGCAGCAACGAAAAATTACCACACCAACTACAACTGACAATTCCATAACTGATATAAATATATCAATTACAGCAACACAACTCTCAAATAAAAACTTCAATGTTCCTCAGATTCATTTTGGCTTAAAACAGCAGCGCATTAATGCGATTAATAATTTGCAACTTATGCAAATGAAACGAATGTTATTTGAAAAGCAATTCTTGCGACAGGAGTTTGCTAGCATACGTACAGCTGTGGAATTTTTGTTAAGAAGATTAAAGTTAGTTGTCTCTAAAGAGTCTTTTGTATCGGATTTTCCTTTTGTCAGTCATACTCTACAGGAATTTCAATCACTAACGGCTTTTAAGCAAAGAGCCTGTGAATGGCTAAGAGCTAAAAATATTTCTCGCTTGTTACGTAATCACAAAGACCTGCAACGTCTTAATAATACATCAAAGGATTTGTTTTGGTCCACTAAAGAAATCGCTATATTTGCCAGACAGTATGCCTACACACCGCCCATTAAATCGCTACCCAGGCCGGGCGATCAACAGCTAACGGGCGAGAACAATAGCAAAGGTTTTTCAGATTTGGTAAAGAGTGAGTTAAAACAAGAACACCACTTACAATATGATACCTTAACAGATCATTGTAAAGTTGGCAAATGGATAGATAAAGTATGGCATACTTTGGAGGACTATGAACATTACGTAGATGAACATCAAGTTATAGACATAGATGGTATAGATGAGGAAGAATCGAATAGCAAACGAAAATATCGTAAAATTTCTAATGCTGGTTGTTGCTATATAACGCACTCGCCCTTAGATACTTATTTAACACCTCCACCCCATTTGGAAAATCAATGTCAATTAGTTTACGATATATGTAAGGACTTTAATATTAAAATATCGCACGAAGAAATAGACACAAATATTTATCATCCGTCAACACAAACTGTCTTAGCACAGTGTGTGCATTTGTTTATTGAAAGGGTATTGCGTCAAGCTATAGCTTTTAAGCAAAGTAAATCATCAATACCATCCTCTGGTATCACATCTGTTTTAACACTTTTACCTCAAGATCTTGCAAAAGTATTGGCCTCCAGCAGAGAATTTGATTTTCTTACAAATAATAATTTTGGTTCCGCAGTATTGGCGGAATGTACGGAATCCTCCATAAAACTAGAGGAATCTTGATTGTTTTCAATTCTTTTAAGTTTCTCTCACTTTCTTCTTTAATATATTTTTTCATTTTTTTTTTTTTTTGTTATTCTCAGTTTTTGATTTTTCTTTAATAATGTACTCAACACCTATTTAATCATTCAGGTATGTGATGGAAATCGATTTCGAAATCGATACGATTTAAAATTAAAACCGGTTGCGATATGCTTGCTATTTTCGGGTTTTAAATACCTTCAATATAGTTTTCAATAACTCTCCATTTAATTTCTTTAATAAGTTTCGGGTAACTTCTTCATTATTGTTTAAAAAATATCTCAAAACGAGTCGTTTTCAAATCGATCGATTTCCATTACATACCTGATTAACATTTCTTTTAACTGGCTTTAAAAGATATTTTTAATAATTGTATGTATTAGCTTAAAGTTGTCCAGGTGGATAGTCATATAAATACTTTTATTACTTTATAAATTATATATTAATTATAAATGTAATTGTTTTAATTATATGTTACAAATATCTAAATATATTTTTAAATATAACAAATAGAAAATAAACAAATAAAGTTGAAATATATGTAAATACAGAGTAAAACTTTTATTTTTTTTCATTTAAATTGCTTCTGAAGCCCCTTTGTACAGGAACCAAAATGAAAGTAATAACAAAATAATTCTTGCAAGAAAAACCGACTTCAAAACAGAGTTCATCTGTCTGCCTATAACGGTTCAAGAGTATGGCCAAATAAATTAGATTACATTAACTATTGGTACACCCTTATATTCTGACTCTAAACTTTATACTTGTTCAACTGTTCAATACTTTGGCAATATACATCAAATTACAGCAACTAAAGGGTCATCCTTTTATTTCCAAATTATATACTTGCTGTTGTAGTTGATTTAGCAGTCAGGTAAAAATTGCGTAAAAATTCACCGCCTGTCTATAACGGTTTAACAGTTTGCCCATATACATAAAATTATATCAACTATTGTAAAACCCTTCAATTTATAATTTAAAATTTTTATACTTCTTATACCAAACAAAGTAGTGGTTATTCTATCTAAAATTAAGGTGTTTGTATACAACGGTTCAAAAAATACGCCCATATAGAACAAATTACATTAATTTTGGGAACACCCTTTAGTTTCTAAATTAAAATTATAAGCTTCTTGTTATGGCGGACTTAGCAAAACAGGTCCCTTGTAAATTTAAGCTGTCTGTCCTTAACGGTTTAAAAGTTCGGCCATATACACCAAATGACATCGACTATTGGGTCACCCGTTTATTTCAAAATCAAATTTATTACTTGTTGTTATAGCGGAGTTAGTAATACAGGTTCTTTGTAAATTTCAATCGTCTGTCTACAACTGTTTAAAAGTATGGCCATATACATGAAATTAAATAAACTATTGGGGCACTCTGTTATATATAATTTTAAATATTAATGCTTGACGGCCATAGCAATCGACATTCTGTCCAATTTGCAAGCGTTTGCCTATAACAGCTCAAAAAATAGGCCCATATAAGAAAATCTACATCACTTATGGGACACCCTTTAATTTCTAAACTTAAATTATAAACTCATTGATATAGCGGTCTTAGTAATACAGGTCTCTTTCAAGTTTCAGCGTTCTGTCTATAACGGTTCAAAAGTTAGGCCACATACCTGTGATTTGATCAACTACTGCGACACCCTTTAACTTCCAAATCCAAATTTTATACTTATTGTTCGTTGTAAATTTCAAGCTTCTGTCTACAACTGTTAAAAAGTATGGCCATATACATCAAATTAAATAAACTATTGGCGCACCCTTTAATTTATAATTCTTAATTTTAATACTTGTTACTATAACAGCCATAGCAATCGACCTTCTGTCCAATTTGCAAGCATTTGTCTTTAACGGCTTAAAAGATAGGACCATATAAGTAAATTTACATTAAATATGGCGGCACCCTTTAATTTTTAGATTTATTTTTGTATAATTTTTTGTTATTGGGAGCCATAGTAATACGCAGTCATTTTAAATTTTACAGAAACGCCCTTTACAGTTCATGATACACGTAAAAATATGTATGTTGTATAAGGGACACCCTTTAATTTTTAAGATTATGAACTGTTTTTTAAACGGGACCAATCTGTAAGCATAATCTATCATACTACCAAAGATTTTCAAATTCGGTTCAGAAATGACTGAGTTCTGCAAGCACAAATATACAAGAAAGCAACATTCAGACGAATTGATAGCACCGTCCCTTTTTTTGAAGTCAGTTAAAAAGCCGCTTTTTCTTGAATTGGCTGATTAGCTTAGACAAAGAAGTATAATAGCAGAGTGATCGACAAAGATTCCTCCTGAATGGCAAATATCTTAGCTTATGTATGTTTATCTGATAGTAATGTTGTTTTTCAATACTTGCTCATATAGTCGAAATACGCCTACGCCAAATACGATAGGGAGGGGTGATTAGTTTTTTTATTTTTTAATGTTTCTATAATACAACCAATCTGTAAGCATCATAACCTTTCCAATAAAGAAAAATAGCTCCAAAATGACGGATTAAAAAAATACACACGAATCGAAAACCTCCTCCTTTTTGAAGTCCGTTAAAAATATATACAAATAATAGAATAAATCTCGGTACATCAATTGTGTACTTTTTTCCTAAATGCCCTAAATAATTTGAAAAAAAAAATAATAATAATAAAAGTAACAAGAGTGCTATATTCGGCTATGCCGAATCTTATATACCCTGCACTATATATGTAAGTCTAGTTTAGTGAAATAACTCCAATAAAAAAAACATATGTTAGAGTGACAGAGAATTAAAAAATAAAAAAAAGAATTAAGTACTATGTGTTGTTTATTACTTTATCTCGAAGGGGGAACATCTGTGTGAGTGAGGTTATAATTAAAGACGCAATGCGCTCGTTTTTGTTTTTTCAACTGGCTTTTACAAAAATTCCATCGTGTTAACAAATAAATAAAATAATAAAAAAAGCAAAGATAAGCATTTATACTTCAATATCCTGTTCAGGATTTACCACTTCCTATACCTTCTCATAGGAAGTGGAGAGTCTATTTTCATATATCCGAAAATTTGTGGGATACCCTGGAGCTGTGGTTATGTACCCCTGGCATTTTTAAAATTCAAATTAAAAAAAAAAAATACTATATGTATATTATTTTACATAAAAATGTCATCGCCACTTAATGGGTTAAGCATTAAAAAAAAAATTAGTATTTCCTTAAAGATCACTTCAAGAGCTTTTAAATGATACCCATATTGATATTTTAAAAATATTAAAAATTTCAGAGGCCCTTAACTCGGAAAATATGGGCGAGAGCCAGTTTTTAACTTGATGTTTTTTTTTTCTTATTTTTAATACTCAATCGCGCCATATACTTGCTTTTTTGTTTTGAGTTGAGATTTGTTCCAAATGTTATAAAAAAAATTTCGAGGCAGGCGTAGTGTTTTGCCCTTTGCCTCGAAGGACATGTACTAAAAATCGACTTTGCTTTGCATTAGAACTTAGAATATATCGCTGGTCTCATGTAGAAAGGCCCTCACTCGTATATATGTAACTTTACAGTAGATGGTAAAAATATAACAGAAACTGTATTTATCACAATGTAATATTAAGAATGCAAATGCTTAGAAAACCGTTATTTTTGATACTATTGCTTTTAAATTTTGTGACAAGATGAATCTGTGTGAAATGTATTGGAATCGCCAAAAATTTAAATTTCGTAAAAATTAGAGATAGGGCCTTTCTACATGAGACCAGCGATATGTATGTATATACTTTATGGGGTCGTAATCGGATATTGTAGAAATTACAAACGTAATGACAAACTTAAATATACCCTTTTACCACTTTTTGGGGTTAAGGTTATAAAAACGTATGATTTTTGACACAACAACAATATTTGATATTATATCTGCTTTATCACGCATTGAAGGGGATTATATCGTTAACGTGCTTTTGGAGCTTTTATATGACTATTTGAACAAGTTGTGTTGGGTGATATAAAAAATAACCTTTTGCTTAAAAATTATATTTAAACAACTGTGTAGGTAAACTTATCTATAAAAACGTAACATGTTTATGTTTTTAAAAGAAATATTTAATTTTTCTAAACAAATCAAAATTTTATTATATGGCCTAAACTATATAAAGTGTGAATAAATCTTGTAGCAATAGTCAGTTTAAATATTTCTTTCTTTTAAAGAACATTAACGAAATTAATCAAAAGATGAAATACATTTTAATTTTGGTTCTAATAACGTTGGCGACTTTTGCCGCTGGCAAACCAGCTCACCAAAATGATCTTAACAAATACAACAATTTTGTAACTGAAGTATTGACTAAAGTGGCTAGTGGCAGTTTTGGTGTCCCATACAAGTAAATATTTAATAACGATAAAAATATTTCAAAATACAACTTTTTATTCCAACATCGTTTAGGCTTCTTAAAATAAACTCTATTACAAATAAGAGAATGAACGACGATAAAATAATTTTCTGTACAATGGATACTGATCTTGAGGCTTTAAATAAAAATAATAAAGTAAGAAACTGTTTGCTTGACATTAAGGAGGATGGAAAGCCTTATGCCTACTCTGTGCGCTTTCGTTGCCTTGATGAAGACGTTGCCTATTACACTTATTATGTTAAAACAACACAAGTACTGAAAGCTTGAATATAATTATTTGTTTTTAATAACATTTTGAAGAATTACTTATATAATAAAGCGTTGCTTAAATTAATTAGAACTACAAGAATTATTTAAGTAGGGCTGTTAGATAAAGTTTTTCAGAAGATGTTCTCCTGGTTCTCCATAATTCAAAATCCTTAACTTGGACGAAGGAGACTTTAAAAATCCATTTTAGGACGCCCCTTTTGTCCCAATTTTCACAAGGCAATTCTTATTAATAAACTTAACACTATTTCTTCTTTGAACTTGCCTTGTCGTTTTCACAATTCTTAGCTTATTAGCTTATTGTTTTAGCGGTTCAACAACAAACAACAACAACAAATTTCAATTTGTGTATAAAAACATATAAAATTTAATCAGCTAATAATAACGAATAAGAAAGCAAAACGAATTGAACGAGTACATCAGCTTGTGTACTCGTTTCTTTTCCTCTTGTCGCCCTCACCAACAAGCAAAAGGGATAAGCCGATAAGAATTGCCTAGTGAAAATTGGGACTTTGTAGATTGGTGACATAAAACATAAATTTAAAAATATTCCTGTGAATTCTTTTTTCACTTTTTTGGGTAATTTTCGAAAAATATTTAATTTGTTTATAACAATAACTGATTTATAATAGTAACAATAAATTTTGGTTAAAAAATATTCACCCATATTCTATTTGGCGACGTTAACATAAAACGACGTCGTTTTTCTTCGTTTGTTGTAAAACGGTATTCCCGTTGTCAATATTGTCATTAATCGATGACTGTCGCCATATGTTTGGTATTTTCTAAGAACGATTGATGTTGATATTGCCGTATAGTTTGTCGTCGCAATTTTTGATGTTGAGTTGTTTTGTGTGCAAAGGAAAATTTTTAAAACATGGAAAAATATACATTAATATTTAAAATAACACAATAAGAAATATACAAAATAACAAAAAATAAATGGAAAAAACTAAAATTACCAACTTCTGCCAATTTGAAAAATTAATGGAAGAGTTAGAAAGAATCCATCCGAATGATAAAAGGCAGGTAGTAAAGGCAGGATTTTGTCGGACTGATAAATGGATTTGCATTATAAAAGAATTTCATATTAAAAATGCAAATGCTTACAAAACCGTTATATTTGATACTATCGCATTCAAATTTTGTGACAAGGTGTATCTGTGTGAAATGTATTGGAATCACGAAAAATTTCAGTTTCGTAAAAAATCGAGTTAGGGCCTTTCTACATGACATCAGCGATATAAACAATCTTTTTTTAATCAAATGGATCAGTACTTTTAGTTTTATCTGCGTTTTTAATTTGTTACCAATGCATAAACATGTAACATATATTTAAATAAAAATAGTAATAATTTTAACAACAAAGAAGCAGAAAGACATGGAAGTTTGAAAACAATTTGTTATTAAAGGTAAATGAGAACAATAATAATACATTTGAGATTGTATGTGTAGGATAACAACACACGACGGTAACATTTCTATATGAATTAAATTCGACATAAGTCATGGTTGGTTCAACGACAATGCCATTAAGATAAAATTTATTTTCTTGTTGGTTTTTATTATTCTCTCACATTTTGTCGCGCACTCTCCTAACAATATTATCACATATAACTGTAGTTTGTAAACATTTAAATTCACAATAATAGCAAAGACACATTGTTAAAAAGTCTTCAAGTCTTTGAATTAGAAGTCGAAGACGTTCACATATTCACCCTTATTCTGTTTGGCGTCGTCAACATCGTCGTCAATTTTGAGACAACATTAACTTAACACAACATCAATATCAATTTGGTATTCTCTAACAAACTAATGACGACGTTGACTGTTTATCGATAATATAAAAAAATAAAACACACATATCTAATGTTTGAGTCAGTTGATTCAATTTGTTTTCTATTTTTTCTATTGTGTTAAGTAATGTTGTGGAAAATTCCAATTTTGTAAAATAAAAAGTCTAAGGGCTATTATTACAACTTGTCGTTTTGTCTTGACGTCGCCAAACAGAATATGGGTGATTATTTCTTGTCATGACAGTAGATATTAATAAAATGTTATACAATTGTTTACGCTTAATTTTTATAACCAATGATAGCGACGCACAGAGGAGTATTTTTCCAATCTAGCCGGACAATAGGCCAAAAATTAATTTTGAGAAATGCAAAAATTTAAGTACGCAGCTGGATAGATAACAAAATTCTGAATCGTACATTGAATTTTCAAGGCTTTTACTCGAGATTTGTCGTTTTGGGACACTGTTAAAGTCAGGAAAGTATTATTGACTTCATACGACTTCGAGAAGTTTGCAATATATTTTCTTGTAGCTAAACGAATAAAGATTTTGTATTGATTTTTTTTCCTGTGAAAAGTTATATTTTCACTTACTTAAAATAATTTTTAGAATTTTTTTTTTAATTTTTAGGAAAAAAATTTCCTTCGAATTTAAAAAAAGGGTTTTTTTTGTTAAATTTTTTGTAAAAAAAAGTGAAAAGGTTTTTGAGAGTATTATCCGTTGCGATCCTAAAAATGTTATATATCAATGTAAAAGTTACGATCTCTACTTTTATACTGTAGAGAAAAACGTTGAGAGTTTTTGCGTCTAACCCACTATTTACTATTGTAAGACCCACTCCAAAAAACTGTAAGACCCACTCCAAAAAAACAACTTTCTTTCATGCTTCCACCTGCACTTAACGCTTAAGAGGATTTAGATTTGGAAGAGGTCTGTGAAGAATTAGATGAAGGACCATGGCACTCAGTATTATCTAAGTGCAAAGGAGAAGTTCATTTAAAATGCTAATTGTAACAATTTTAAATAAAATTTACCGTTACAATCATAAATTAGTTATATTAATATGTATTACTATAAAGTAACAAATTACAAAAATATCGTTTTAATAATATGTGCGACGGTTTGTATATTTTTAAGTTTAATAAATTTAAAATTAATAAAAGAACTAAAGCTTTAACTATTATGTCTTAAAAAATTAAAAAAAAGCAAATAAACTATATTATAAATATTGTTGCGAGAATACTAAATTTAAGTAACAACAGGAAAAAATAACAATTGTCATTAAGAAAGTGAAGCGAAATGCCCTATTGTGTCTGTTTGAAAAGCAAGAAATGTCTACAAAACTTCTTGAACTCAAAACAGAAATAACTAACACGGACCGAAAAGCAAACAAGAGATTCACAGCCAAACAAACACTTGCAAACATTTCACTGCAGTGACCACAATTATTGAAATATCACCCATCTCCTATGACTGACTATTGTTGTGATATAATTGTTATGTAAAAATTTTTAAGGAGCGCTCACGAAGGTAACAATTTGAATTGTCGTTGAAAATAATAGCATTTCCGTAGTTTTGAAAATGAAAATTTCAAATAAGAATTATTAGACGCAATAGCCTGCTAAAAAGATTTTCAGAATTTTTGCATTGTAAAAATGGTTGAAAAAAAAAATAAATTTTTGCTAAAGAGTTTTGTTAGAAATATATATTTTATTGTTTTTGTTTGTAGGAATTTGAATTTTTTATATTGTATTGTTTTTTTAAATTAATTTTCTGTTATAAATTTATAAATTGTTTTATTTATTCTTCTCTATAAAAAGTGTTCTCTTCTGGTAATAATAAATACAAGTTAAACTAAGCAACTCAAAAAAAAAATAGCATTATTTATTTATAGTAATTGAATTTTGTTAAGATCTAGTTTTGATTAAACAAATTTTATTGAAATTTTTTCAAAATGTGAAAGCTGATAAAAATATTCTATTGTAAATAATCCAATTGAGTAAAATTCACAATATCACTATTTTTATCGTATGTGCGCCATAATACTAAATGAAAGTTCGTTCGATCAACTCTTTCGATTACAGTCAAAGATCGAAAGTTGCTCATAATAGGCACCTTTATTATTACTTCGTTTTATTTTGCTGGTAATGAACGAACTAGTTTTCTTCGACTTCACTTCCACTATTATGCCCGTCTTGTATCAGAATTTACATGGGTTGGTCCGTACTAAAAAGCATGATAGTTTTTCTTGTCAGTCCACTTAATCTCAAAGATGTTAAATGTGTTGCATGTCAGGCGATTGCGCTTGACGGTGTAGGATGCGGAAAACATGATAAATTGTACATATTCTAACATCATTGGCAGAGTATTTCGGGTCACTCTCTTGGTATAAGTAAAAAGGATAAAAAAAGTTTAACACTTTATTTAACGTATGACACTAGTTCAGTTTAAAGTGAATTCGCTATATGTTTAGAAAAAAAGTATATCGAATTTTCTGTTTAGTATAAATTTCTATGTTGAAAATTGAACCTTGACAGAAGTAATAAAGTGATAAAAACAGGCATGTTCTGACACTCGCAAGTTTTTGAAGTCGCATGTGATTTCAAAAACGCCAACTTTTGTTTTACATGTTCTGAAACTCACGCGTTTTGCTTGCGATTTGCTCTTTTTCAAGCTTATGTTCGAAAAGAAAAACATATGTTTTTACGGTGCAAAACATAAATAAACAAAAGAAAATTACAACATAATGCCTGCAGCTGCCTAGCTTAGTTTCATTTCTTTAAAAAAACATACCATTTAAAAAAAGAACGAATTAAAAAACGGATGCTTAGAGATTGTAACAATTCAATGGATACTTCAATCCAATGTATATTTAATTATTTAAAAAATAATCCAAGCCAAGAAATATTTTGGCGACAAATGAATTTTCTATTAGTGATATTACATTTAGCATCTTTGATGTAAAAGGTTACTTACGTTGTAAGTAATCAGTACTTAATAAGTATTTTTGTTTATTTTGTTAGTTATAACATGCACGTTCGGAACTAATTCGTCCAAAAAGTAACTTAAATAAATTTTATAATATCTCTTAACACTTTAATCGCACATTTAATAAGCACCGAATATTTTATAAGAATTGAAAATTAAAATAACCACATATTTTTTTGACTACCGACTATACGTTCAACCGCACTAGTACAAGTATAATTTCGAACATCAATTAAAACAGCTGTTTCTATGAAATCGCCAGTACTCAAGAAAATAATCAAAACATATAATTGAGAGAACAAATAACAGATTTTAAATTAATTATTTGCGACTTTTATTGTGGTACAATTAAAATAATTTCTATTCAAAATTAAAGAGAACATATTAATTTTCATTTGTGTATAATTTTATTGTTGCTTTAAAGTTTATTTTTAGTAAAATTTGCAACTTCACTTCAGTATGTGCTTGCGATTTGAAGTCGCCAAATTTCTTGCGATTGTGAACTACAGAACACCTTTCATGCGATTTCAACTCGCATCGCCAGTTTTAAGCGATTTGCGATTGTCAGAACATGCCTGAAACAATTTTATTGAAAAAAAGAAGTCATCAAAAAAAAAAAAAAAAAAAATTGCTGCATTTAAAGGCCAACAAATTAATTAATAAATAAAAATAACACTATTTGCTAGATGTAAAAAGAATTTAAAAAGTTTTTGGAGTCATAAAATAACATTTATTGATTCACTATAGAGATACATAATTCAAACTAATTCGAAAAATAAAGTAATTGTTAACGAATTGCCAAGCCAAGCTTATTCCAAAAAAAAAACAAAAAAAAAAAAATTTAGAGTAAAAAATGTATTGCAGATTTCAAAACTATATAAAAAATGCTTAAAGAGAACTGTTTAAGAATTATTTAAGCAGTTTTTTTTATTGCGGGATATACAGATTTCAAAATATTGCCAAACTTTAAAGCTCATTTATTAAAAATTGTTTTTTTTTATTATTTATAATGTTCAAAAATTTATATCATGGAATTTCGCGGTCCAAAAAACTACGGAATTTTATCAAGTTTTAGAAAATGTAGCCAACTCAATTTTGACACCCTAAAGGTACTTTTTCATCAAAATCATCAAATATACAGGGATGTCGCAAATTCCAATCGAAATGTATTTAATTCCATATTAAATATTCAGATTGATTTTGTTTCACCTTTTTTAGATTCCGTTCGATTTTGTTTATTCCTAAAAAATTCTCAATCTCCACTCTTTAATTTAAATATGGCAATATTGTGCATGCAAAGTAAACAACAAAGGTAATCTTAGTAAGGACAAAAGGACAATTCATAAAATTTCGAAGAAACTAAATTCCACTTTTTAATTTAAAAGTGGTTTCATTTCCGAAGAAATTTTTCGTTTAACTTTTTTTAAAGAACCGATTGGCGGAATTGAAAACACTTTCGATCGGAATTGAGTTCCGTGATGTGCATGAAAAAATTTTTTTTTTCAAGTTTGTTTTTCGTGAAATAGTAAAGAGAATGAAGAGAATAAAGATAATAAAGAACGAATTATGATAAGGGCCGACTTCCTAAACGCCTGTTGCAATGCATAATTTAAAAAAATGCGTATGCAATGCTTAACATATTTAAAATGCAAACTTGCGTTGCAGAGATATTTTTTGCATTTTATCGGCATTTAGGAACGTCGCTATGCAACTCATACGTAAAGCAAATGTCAAAAACATGGTATAAAATTTAATTTTTTTTTTGGAAAAATAGAGGTTACACAAAATTATTTATTCATTTTGTTGGCAAGTGTTGAGGAATTATCTCAGGTCAAATCTTCCAAAAAATATTGATTTGCTATAGAAACCTATTAAAAAGAAAAAAAGAAGAGACAACTTTATTAAGGACAATAAAAATCCCGGAAACAAGTAATCAAAAATAAATATTTTTTTTTAAAAATTCATTGAATCAATAGATGATGGCATTTTTTATTCACATTTCATTTTAAAAATAACATTTTTAAAATGTTTGCATACAAAATAAAAATGATGCGTGATTTTGACTTCCGATACTCATTAAAGTGAGTTGCCAAACGATTAGGAACATTGTACGTTGCCAAAAAGTTTAGATATGCGTTTACGAAGTGTATGCATTGTAAATATGCATTGCAACTTGCGTTTAGGAAGTCGGCCAAGCTTTTAGGTTTTAGACAAAAAAATATTCAGGCATGTTCTGAATCTCGCGTTTTCTTTGGGTTTTGTCTTTACAAACTTAAAGCAAAACCTAAATTAAGCGTAATGCGCAATATATCTGTCAAAAATTCTGATGTATGGACATACAAAATGTACGAAGCAACACCAAGCGCCGCGCAAAAAAAATTGTAAAATCCGATTTTAATCAAGGCGAATCAATTAACAGGTGGCAGCGTTTTCGAATTCATTATTTTTTGCTGGTAGAAACTGCTGTCAAACTTTATATATAAAAAATATACAGATTTTTTATATATGGAGTTTGACAGTAGTGTTTGCGGCGAAAATTAATGAATTTGCCTACGCTGCCACCTGGTAATTGATTCGATTTGATTTTATTAGTACGTTACGAAGTGAAGTTGACTGCTTGTTTGTATGTTTTGTTTTGTTATTGTAGAAAAAAGTAATGACAATTTAGTTATTTTCAAGGCAATATAGCGGTTTTATCTCTTCTTTATTCTGATACAGCGAGTTTTTGGAAATAAAATGAATTAACACTACTTTTCAACACATTCCAGATTGCATTGCTTCTTACATGCTAATTTAGGATTGGCTGTTATGTTCGAAAAACAATAACATATAATTTTGCGTTGCCAATCATAAGGAAATAAAAGAAAAAGAAAACGAAATTCCAGCGCTTTCTTGCTTAGTTTGATTTCTTAAAAAACATGCAATTCATAAGAGAACGCATTAAAAAACGGAAGCTTAGAGATTATTTCTATCTAATGGATGCATTATCCAATGGATATTTGTTTATTAAAAAAAAGTAACACAAAGCAAAAAATATTTTGGAAATGGATTTTCTAATATTGCATTTAACGTTCGGAATAAGCCGAATCATTTTATAAGAATTTAAAATTAACGCATATTTTATTTGATTACTGACTAAACGTTCAACCGCACTAATACTAATATATTTTTGAAAATCACCGTAGATCAGCTGTTTTTATAAAATCTGAAGAAAACAATCAAAACAGACAATTAATGAAACAAGGAACCTAATTTAGGTTCATTATTTACGATTGTATAAAAATAAAAATACTTTTTGTTAAAAATAAGAGAGGACATATTAATTTTAATTTTTGTATAATTTTTTTATTGTTCTAAAATTTATTTTAATTAAAAATCGCTTTACTTCAGTATGTGCTTGCGATTTAAAATCGCCAAATATCTTGCAATTTAAAATCGCCAAATATCTTGCGATTTTGAACCCAACACCTTTTAAAGGGGGGTTTAGATGGTACGATTTTACGTACGTAAAATCCATGAGAATATAATATGAAATTCCATCCGTATTTTAAAACTGAGAGTAAAAATCTTACGACAGGTTATTTTTGCGTTTACACAATTGGTATGGATAAAACACACCAAAACTAAAACAGCGGTATGCAGAAAAATGAATCCCTGATCTAATTGTCTTTTGAAAATTTCCAAAAAACAAAGAGAGCCATACGACTGTCAAATTTTCATCCGTATTTGCTCTCAATTTGTGAAGATTTTTTAGAAATTTTGTTTGACGATCCTGCTGGTACTATTCTGCACAAAAATTTCACATATGGTAAGACTTCAGTGACCATGTAAACCGTCCTTAACTCGCAGCGCAGGTTTAAAGCGATTAACGACTCTCAGAACATGCCTGATTCCGTTTTACGCAATAAGTGACTACATTTACAAAATAGCAATAAAACGTGAAGAATATTGAAGCCTTCAGACTGTGAAATCGATTAGAAAGTTACAGAAAGTCAAGTGGCATACTTTCAAAATAAATGGCGTAGTAGTGCCAAAACGCTTTACGTTAAATTAAAAAACATTTTACATTGAACATTTCACCATTTTAAACTTGCTAATTTATAACGCCAAGCCTTTAAAAGTTTAAATTCCTTTGGTCTTTATCATTTAAGTACACTTAGAAATAAAAGAAAATTATATAAAATATAAATTATATAAAATATAAATGATAACAATTATAATTTAAAACATTTTTTAAACATCAACTTAATCTTAAATATTAAGTATTAAATATTAATAATAAAATTAATTTAATTTATTTACATAATTAGTTTACAAACAAAGAACTTATTTAAAATACAATGTGTACATATGCATGTATGCAGTTACATATGTATGCATGTATGTGTGTGTACATAATTGTATGTAAAACTAAAATATATGTAAGTAAGCGTAAGGCAGGATTTGTAATTTACTAAATTTTATTTCTATTCTTTCCTTTTTACTTTTTACTTTTTTATTTTTTTCCTTTCTTGCAAATTAAACTTTAACAAATAAGATTAATTAATTTCATATAAAAAAAATCGTTGGTATAATTTTGTAAAACTTAATTTACATATAAACAATATTACATAACATTACATACAAAACATTACATTAATTTAATTTTTATTTAAAATATAACATTAATAGTTACTAAAAGATCTTTAATAATAATAATCAGGTAATTGATGTTATAATCTGATTCTTAGACCCATAATCGGTGATTCTGTAAAGTAAAAATAAATACAATTTTTTTTGTCATTAAGTTTAAAAGGAATGTTTAGCAAAGTATGTAAAAAACAAAAAAAAAAAAAACAAAAAAAAATCTTTAATAAATTAATCAGTGCAATAAAAAGCCAAATGCATGTTAAAAACTTAAAAAAAAATAAATTTAAATATTTTATTTCATTTATTATAATTATAAATTCTTCACACGCTCTTGTGATAATGACGAATCGTCATAGAAAACGTGTAATCCTTATGTGTGCTAATATAAATACGTCAACTTAAATACGTTTCTAAAAAAATGTAGCATGCGATAATTTTTTTTCTCTCATACATACAGTGCAATTTGTATAGTAAATTCCGGACTTTTTAACATCTAATAGCTCTATATGTGCCCTTGATTTTCCAAAACGTCTAATTCTCTGAGATCGAAGGGTTTGGTCACATTAACAAAATCCTTCATAGAACTCATCGTATATGAGAAACTTGACAAAATCCTTCATAGAACTCAATCCTCGTCTTATAAAAAATTTCTCAAATTCAATTTGAATAAACTGTGCTTACAGTTTAATAGGTTTGATTTTCCGAGATCGTAGGGTTTTGTCGCTGTAATCGTATTTGTTAAAAAAAAATCAGAAATTTACTTTATAAATTGTACTGTATGTATGAGAGAAAAAATTTAACGCATGCTACATTTTTTTAAAAACATATTTAACTTGACGTATTTATCTTCACACACATGTAATCCTTGTATTTTAGGTATACAATACAACGAATTTATGTTAAATATTACGTTGAAATGTTTCACAATACTTTTCCTTAAAAGTATTTCTCAATATTTTATATAAATCGGTTTGTTTGTGTTCTTAAACTACACGATTTTCAATGCTGGTTTAACCAATAATTTTAAGTGGCTGTCTACAAAAAACATTATGTTTCTTAGAAAGCGGCCAAGAGCGCAACATAAAGATTGTGAAATAAATTTCAAACCTAACTATGATCAAAACTTTAAAGAGGTTCTAAGAGGTTAAATTTTATATAATAGAAATAAATAAGTGCTATATTCGGCTATGCTGAATCTTATATACCCTTTACCAAAAATATATACCCACATCTACATATAAATCGGCATAAAAAATTCTGTTCAAAAAACTTTGTCAAGGCACTAGATAAGCCAATCGATTATATATAATTTCAAAAATTTTGATATTGAAAATCAGCAAGATAGGGCCATGGCTTGTGTCATTAATTTTTCCATATCTTTTTTCAACTTTCGTTCGTATTCCTGCAGGTGATATGCGACTTCGGTATGCGGCAACAATGTTAAAACAAAAAAGCGATCGATAGGCAATTTCGAATTTTGTTTTGCCACTTTAATTTGTTCAATCATGCGTAGCCGCCTTCTTTTCGTATTTGTTTTCCTCAGCAAATGGCTGTTCATTTAATTTTCTTGATTTTTTGTTTTAAAATTTTTAACAAATAAATTTATTTACTTATTACATTTTATATTTTTTACACAAATTTTTACTTCATTAAGTCGCGTTTATTTGTCTACATAAAATACATTTAAGGGGAAAAAAGAACAGCTAAATGCTGCCCATTTTCGCATGCAACTTACATTGGCCTTTCATTATTACTTGTTATACCCTTCCTTACAAAAAGTGGAAAAAAGGTATAATATCTAAGTTTGGTATTCCGTGTGTAATTTCTACAATATCCATTTTCGATGCCATAAATGAAATATATATATTCTGACTTCTTATGCATAGCGAAGTCGATTGAGCGATGTCCGTCTAGCAATAGACAAGCTAGAGAAAATTTAAATACGCCAATCGATCATACATAGCTTTCGAAAGAGTTGGTATTAAAAATCAGTAGATTGATCAATGTCCATGGAACAATGTGCATTAGAACAATGAAGTAACTTTAATCAAAACAGCAAATATTGGGGCGACAGAGAATTAAAAAATAAAAAGAATTGGTACTGCATATATATAATTCTACATATAAATGTCATCGGCTCTTAATGGGTTAAGTATTTTTAAAAAATTTTGGTATTTCCTTAAAAATCTCTTCAAAAGTTTTAAAATGATACCCATATTGATATTTCCAAAAATTTAAATATTTCAGAGCCCCGTAACTCGGAAAATATGGGCGAGCGTTAATTTTTCACTTGTTGTTTTTTCCTATTTTTTAATTTTCTATTGCCCCAAATATTTATTTTTTTGATTGGAGTTACTTTATTGTTCCAAACGACATGCAAAAATTAGAGGTAGGCGGGGTGTTTTGCCTGTTGCCTCACCTTCCAATAACACCTAATGGACATGCTGATTTCCAATATCACCTCTTTCGACACTATGTCTGATCTATTGACATATTTATTTTTTTCTAGCTGATCTAGTGCCTCGGCAAACTTAATTTCGACACTAACACAGACGGACATTGTAAATTCATCGTATGATGAATGTATTTTGTTGTCGTCGTGTTTTAAATTTATCAATGTTTACTGAAACTACAAGATTTAAAAGGTCTTCAATAGCAAACCATGAATTCCCCTTTGTCTGTTTCAAACCCAGTAAGTGGAGATAATATTATTTGGCAGGTTGTAAAATATATTGTCAGTAATGTTTTGGGGTTGACTAAATATGCTGCCACAAACAATACACAGCGTTCAAAAAATAAACAGAGCCCATCTTCGGCATCATTATTATTTTTTACTTATTTCGCAATTTTTTTTAAATAGAACATACTTTAGGCTAGAGAAGCTACAACTAAAATTTATTTGTTTAATTCACAGCCTGTTGTAATTACTAATACTCTGGTTGTATTTAATACAACATACAATTTACAAGAGTTTGTGATTTAAAAAAAGAAGTATAATTATAATTATTCTCGTCAATTTTAAATTTTATATACACTGAAGTTGGCTTATAACATGCACAATTCATTTGTAAAAATAACATTTCTAGTCATAACAGTTTTTAGTATTTTTAAAGTATTTTATAAAAAAAAATAATTAAGGTAAACATGCTGCTACAACAATGAATAATTAAAATAAACAAGCAAATGCAAAAACACACACAACTAATAAATTAAAGTAATAAATAAAATGAATGCAAGACAAGTTTAAATTAATTTAACAATTCTCAAAAATAAGTTTTAAACAAAAGTAAAACATTTCATAAAAGAAAAGCTAAAAAAAAAGAACTAAATACGTGCTACAATTTAAACAGAAACGCAATGCATTAAGAAAAGATAAGAGAGGGAAAGAGATTGAAAGTAGAAAAAAATGTCCTTTGCATTGAAGTTTAGTTGTGTGTCCTTTACCTATAAATTGATGAAGCAGATGTTGACCTTGACCAAGTAACTAATAAACCCTCACCTCTACTGCGTTCTCGTTTACAACTTAATAAAATTCTGGTGCTGTCATCTGGAAACACAGTTGTTTTTAACACAGTAAATAGCAAACTGCAATGAAAACAAGAAAAACAAAATAAATTTAAATAAAATTATAAACTGCAATACTAAAATTTAAAATCAAAATTTACCGAGGCAAAATTGCTACAACAGCAGATAAGGCAATTATCAACCAATGTATGGCGGATGCAAAACAACGAAATATCACCCAATAACTTGAAGGCAGGCCAAAACAATTGACACACATGGAATTGTAAACAATTGAAAATAAATAAAATGATCCTAAACTTAAAACCATAGAAAGCACGTGTAGTATTGTCTGTAATAAAATTAAAATAAAGTAAATAAATAAAAAAAAACATTAACATTTAAAAGAAGAAAAGCAAGACTTACCCAGGAACGTATTTCTATGACACCGTGTAATAAATTCGTATATAAACAGGAAGCCGTTATGGTGGCACCAAATTCCCATATACCCACATCTGATTCCGCATAGGCACATAAAGCTATAAAAAATACCACCAGACTTTGATACAGGGAATCTAATAATATTATCCAAAAATCATGGGGTTTATAAGCTAAACCCAAACGACCCTAAAAATAAAAAAAGGTGACAATAAAAATACGAGCTTAAAGAACTTTCTTTACCAATAATTCTTGCACAAAAAAAAAGCAAAAACCGACTTCTAAACAGGTTTTTTTTTGTCGATCTATAACAGTTCACATACATCAAATTACATTAACTATTGGGACACCCTTATATTCCATCTCTAAACTGTTAAACAGTTTGGCAACTATAGGGCCACCCTTTAATTTCTAAATTCAAATTAAATACTTGATGTAGACTTAGTAATAAGGTTCCTCGTAAATTTCAACCGTCTGTTTAAACCGGTTCAACAGTTTGGCCATATACATCATATCATTACATTAACTATTGCAAAAACCTTTAATTTATAATTTTAAATATTTATACTTCTTATTATACCAAACAAAGTAATGAACTTTCTGTCTAGTTTTCAAGTGTTTTATATAACGGCTGAAAATATACATTCATATTGGTCAAACTGCATTAATTTTTGGAACACCCTTTATTTCTAAATTCAAATTATAAACTTGTTGCTATAGCGGACTTAGCAATACAGGTCCCTTGTAAGTTTTAGCTGTCTGTCTTTAACGTTTCGAAAGTAGGGCCACTTACATTAAATTACGTCAAGTATTGGGACACCCTTTTATTTTCGAATCCAAGTTTTATTCTTGTTGTTACAACAATACAGGTTCGTTGTAAATTTCAAGCGTCAGTCAACAAGTTTTGATATAGCCATATATATCAAATTTAATGAACTCATGGGGCACCCTTTAATTTATAATTTTAAATATTATATTTGTAACTATAACGGTCATAGCAATCGACATTCTGTTAAATTTGCAAACTTTTGTTTATAACGATTCCAAAGATAGACCAATATAAGTCAATTTACATCAATATTGGAACACGCTTTAATTTCTAAATTGAAATTATAAACTTGTTGATATAGCGGGCTTAGCAATACAGATTCCTTGTAAATTTAAATTTTATTTGTTTGGCCACATATATCGAATTCCAGTATATATGTATATAGGGACACCCTTTAACTTATAATTATAAAAATTTGTACTTCTTATTATAACGTTCATATTAATCGAGCTTCTGTCCGATTTTCGCGCGTTTGTTTACAATGGTTCAAAAGATAATCCCATATAGGTAAATTTACGTTACCTATGGGGACACCATTTAATTTTTAGATTTGTTTTTGTATTACTTTTTGTCATTGGGAGCTATAGAAATACGCGGTCATTTTAAAGAAGTTCACTTTACAGTTCATAATTCACGTAAAAATAATGTATATTGTATGGGGACACCCTTTAATTTTTAAGATTATGAACTGCTTTTAAAACCGGTCCAATCTGTCAAATCAATCTATCAAAATCGGTTGAGAAATGACTGAGCAGGCACACACATTAAAAGAAAGCAACATTTAGACGAATTGCTAACTTCCTCATTTTTTTTTAAGTCGGTTACAAATAAATAAGTAGAATTAAATCACTTTTTAACAGTCATTAAAAAAATAAACTAAAATTTACATGTAAATAAAACGAGAAGGAACGAGGAGTTTTAGTTAATAAATAATAACTTTTACTTACGTATTTATAAAGATATGGATTTTTTAATAATAAATCCTCTGGCACACGTTTATCGTAGACACCGATGGCTAAAGGAGGCAGCGAGGTAAATACTAAATTATACAACATTAAATACATTTGATCTATCATAACAGACCCAGAAAATCCACAATACAATTGATACCAAAATATCAGAAAAACAAAGGCCTGAAAGAAAATAAAATGAAAATATTTACATCAATGTGACAAATTAAATTGGAATTAATTTAATACGATAAAATAAGGTTGCTTAAACAAGAGGAAATCTAGAATGTTTAATTGATCAAGCATTTAAATTATTTCAATGATATAAAAATTTGACTTTTTTACTTGAACTATTCTCTTAACAAACGTGATGTTATTTAAGGAACTTTCTCTTGTTGGCGACTTCTGATTGTATGTATTAGATTTCCCTGTGCCAAAAATATAGTTTAATTTTTTATCATAAAAAACTATTATATCTTTTAACACAAAGAACCTGAAAAATTAAAAAAAATGTGCTCCATTTTTCCATGTCCATTTATACCAAGATTTTTTTTTTTGCTAATAAATCAAGTTTTTTGTTTCTTTAACTAAAGTAAACTTACGGCATTTTTATAAAAGAAATATAAAATCATACGAGATAAACGATCATAACACCAAAAGCCGTGCGTAATAAGCAATCGCTCTAAGTAACAAAAACGAGCCACTGTAAAATCGGCCGCCATTACAGCTTGAGTACCCTCTTGACCCGATATGCCAACGCCCACATCGGCCATCTGCAAAACAAAAAAATGAATTTTTTAAAAATTTTTTAAAAATCTTTTAATGAGGATACAAATCGTACTTGTATCATGGATACATCGTTGGCACCATCACCAATAGCCAATGTACACAAGCGTAATTCCTCTTTTACTATTTTAACTAAATAGGCCTTTTGCAGAGGCGTTGAACGACAACATAAAACAGATGCACAGCCTTTGGTAAGTTTTAAAAAAGGACGTATCAGTTTTGATCTGTAAAACAAGAAAGGCAGGATGTCAATTTATTAAGTTGTAAATAATTTAATTTTATTTATGTATTTGTTTACCTTAAATCCAATATGAATGTTAAAGTTTTACCATCCACCACTAAAGCTCGTTGTTTATGGCGGGGATTATCTTCAAAAGATGTCACTTTGGCAGCTTCCAATTCGTTCAGATAGAAATTAATGGCAGATTCGGCAGCATCTCTTGAACGGGCGGTTAATCTTTAAAAATAATTTAAATTAATTTAAATTAAATATAATTTATAACAAAAAAAAGTAAAAGCAACCTTATCAGTTCCATTTGTTGTGTAAATAGTTTTGCCGAATATGCTATATTTATGGCGGTTTCGGGTTTATCACCAGTCAGCACCCATATTGATATGCCAGCAGCCATTAGGGATTGTATAGTCTCGGGTACACCCTCCTGCAAACGATCTTCTATGCCAGTGGCTCCCAATAAAGTTAAATTACTTTCTAGTTTGGCAAAGGACTCTCTTAATCGTCTCTCACGATTTTCTATAGAAATCTCAATTTCCTGATGCCTTGCCCACCAGTCGGTGTACTCAGTGGCTTTTAAATGCCTTTTGGCCATTACTAAAATACGCAAGCCTTCTCGAGCATAACGATCTAATTGCTGTTGGGTTTTTTCACGTATCAGTCCTTCGTTTGAGTTGGGCGAACAGGACGCCAGTACTGGCATTATGGAACTATCAGCACCTTTGGTATATAAAACAATTTCCTGCGTATCCATACGTCTAACAACAATAGACATGCATTTGCGGTTGGAATCGAATGGCAGGATTTTTAAAACTTCATATTCTATCAAACCCTTATTGGGCACACTGACCAAAATTTGATTTGGACTGCGATTGATAAGGCAACATTCATAACTATAAGCAGCATTAACCAAGGCCAATTCGTCAGGACTTTCGGCTTCATATAAAGGACGACCATCAGGTGTCTGATATGTGGAACTAATTTTTTGTTGCCTGCAAAATACATAAGATTATTTAAATTTAATCATATTTTATTAAAAAAAAAAACAAAACTTACTGTAACTTATTGGCCAATCGTTTGTTTTGTGTTTTAGCGTTTAAAAACGTTGTAATACTATTTATTTTGGAATTTATAGCCGCCTTGGCACGTCCCGTAGGCGATATAGCATGTGATAATGATTTCAATTTCATTGGCGGTGACTCTGATGTGGGTGTCGACTCCGCTGAACTGCTTATGGGTGACAATGAAGGTATGTGCGTTTGTGTAGGAATGTTAAATGCTAAATTTGGTGGCGGTGATGGTGTTACAGAGCGTGATTCAGCCAAACGTATGTAACGATCCGCCGGTATGGCTGATGCTAATTTATTATTGCTCATTGAAGAGGCTGGCGATGCGGACAGATCATTTGAACCAGCTGTGGGTCTTGCACCTACAATAATAGTTATAAAAATTTAAAACAATGAGGAAATAAAATACAAGTAAAGAAAACTGTTTTATTAGTTATAATACCCCTCCACATAGGTGAAAAGGGGTATATCCAAAATTCTCATTTGGTTTGTAATTTTTACAATACCCATTTCCGACCCCATAATGTATATGTACATATTCTGAGTTCTTATGCATAGCGAAATCGACTGAGTGCTGTCCGTCTGTCCGTCCGTGTTTAAGCCAACTTTGCTAAGGCACTGGAGTTTGTAATGCAACACTGCAAGGTTTAGTGTTCATAAACACATTAGACATAGTTTTGGCAATAACGCAAATTCATTTATGTATGGCCATTATTTTCAATGCGCAACATCTGTCAAAGTTGTGCATTGAGTTTATTTGTAATGCTTTACTGCTTTGTGTTTGCTTATTATAGGCTTGACGGCAAATTTTAAAATTTTTAACCGATTTCAAAAAAGGAAGGAGGTTATCAATTCCTCTGAATGTTGCTTTTTTTAATGTCTGTGCCTGCAAAACTCAGTCAATTCTAAACTGGTGTTGAAAATTGTTTGTAATTTTATACATTATGCTTATTCATAGATTATGTTTAGTTCATAACTTTAAAAATTAAAGGGTGTCCCCATACAAGATACATATTTTTTACGTGTATTATGAACTGTAAAGGGCACTTCTTAAAAATTTAAAATTACTATAGAACTAAATTACAAAAAGTAATAAACAAAAATAAATCTAAAAATTAAAAGGTGTTCCCAAAGGTGACGTAAACCGTTGTAGACAAACGCTTGAAAAATGAAAAAAATTTCGATTGACATGACCGTTATAGTAAGTATTATTATTCAAAACTTTAAATTAAAGGGAGCCCCAATAGTTTATTTAATTTGATGTATGTGGCCATACTTTTTAATAGTTTTAGACTGTTGAAATTAACCTGAACCTGTATTGCTAACTCTGCAATAACAACATAAAATTTGAATTTGGAAATTAAAGGGTGTTGCAATAGTTGATTTAGTTTTTGAACTTTTCAACTGTTATAAAGACAGAGCGCTGAAACTTAAAAGGAACCTGTATTGCTAATCCCGCTATATTATCAGGTTTATAATTTGAATTAAGAAAATAAAGGGTGTTCCCATAATTGATGTAAATTGACTTAAATGGGCCTATTTTTTAAACCATTCTAGACAAACGCTTGTAAAGTGGACAAAATGTCGATTGCTATGAACGTCATAGTAAGCAGTATTAATAATCAAAAATACGAAATAAAGGGTACTTCAATAGTTTACTTAATTTGATATATATGGCCATACATGTGAACCGTTTTAGGCAGACGCTTGAAATTCCGCTAATTCCGCTGTAATAAAACGATAGTTAATGAAATTTGATGAACTGTTAAAGCGTTATAAACAGAGAGCTTAAACCTACAAGGAACCTCTATTACTAAGTCCGTTATAACGATAAGTTTATAATTTGAATTTAGAAATTAAAGCGTGCCCTTATAGTTGCTGCAATTTGATGTATATGGCCAAGCTATTGAACAAGTATTAAGTTTGAATACAGAGTGTCCAATATTTAATGTAATTTGGTGAATGTGGCCATACTCTTGAACCGTTATAGACAGACAGATGAAATCTGTTTTGAAGTCGGTTTTTTTTGGCAAAAATTATTAGAATTTCTTATTTTGATTTGTGGTGAAAAGGGGGGATCTATGGAAAATAAAATATCTATTTATACAAATAAATAAAAGAAAGAAGATACTAGTAAAAGTACGCCTGCGTCATGATCCAGATTTTACTGCTAAAAGGAGAAGAAGAAACAAAAAATTTTCTCTAGAGTTGCCAGAAAATGTTGTCATATGTTATACTTTAACGTATTTAACTGAAAACAAAGTAATGACGGATGAGGTTGATACAATTATTACGTTGTTGACGGACAAAAAATATTAAAACACAGCAAGAGCGAAAACAAAAGAAAAAGAAGCACCAAATGATAGCTGTCAAAGTATTCAACGTACGTCAAAATTTGCCCAACCGTACTTTACGTTGACGGAGACCGATAATGACAACACTCATAAGGAATACATGTGTTTTAACTTACTTGTCAGTTGAAGAAAACAAAGTATAACGTATGACGCATTATATGTGACCCGAATTTTTTGCGGGAAAAACACCAAGACTGCCCCTAATTTTTCTATTTTTTTTTTAACTTTCGTTTGTTTACTTGCAGGTGGTTGTGTTTATGTTAAATAATAAAAAAGGCAAGAAAAATTGATGGCTTTTTCACCTGATACAGCACCCTTCTTATTTACTAAGCTGGGATAACAACCCCAAGCAAAACTTACAGTTTTCTGAAAAAAAGTTTTTTCTTAAGCAGAAGAACTTTATGGTAAGGAAAGAATTTCTAATGAAGATTTTTATTTTAACTATTCAATAGAAAATCTTCAGTATGGAACATGTGGTTACACATACATATATTGTGAAAGGTATATAAGATGCGGCATTGCTGAATATTGTATGTACTTTTAATTGTTTTATTATTAACTTAGCAATAGTTTCCCGTTTTCAAAAATTAGTTTTTTTAATATAGTTTTTTATTTGATCTTTTAATTAATTATATTTTAATTTATTTATCAAGCACAAGGTCTTTTCATTTTTTCAATATCATCCTGATGGTACTACACAAAGGAGTAGCGAAATATTGAAAAAATAAAAAGACCTTGTGCTTGATAAAAAAAATTAAAATATAATTAGTTTTTTTTAAACACAATTAAAATTTTTACTACTTACCTTTCAATGTCAACGTGGAATCTCCCACCAAGGATGTATTGTTGCTTTGAACCTCTATTATTCCACTGGCATTCATTATATCGCGATGTGGTGCCGCACTTACTACCACTGTATTACATATCGCCAAAACCACTAAAAATTCTTGTATACGTTGGGAATTTTGCGTTAGAAATATGCCAGAACCACTTAAATTTGCCATATCATTGATAAGAGTAGTATTTACATTCAAAGGTGGAGCTGGTGAACCAGGTTTAGAATAAAGTTTTTCCAATTCTGAAGGTGGATGATTATAATCGATGCCATTTACAACACAGCGACGAAATAACATTTTATTTTCGGTTAAAGTACCAGTTTTATCTGAAAATATATGTTGAACCTGACCCAACTCTTCGGTTATATTCATAGCACGACATTCGGTTTGGGTATTTGTATCACGATCAAACAGATCAACATTATTGTGTATATGAAAAACTTGTAAAATTTTACACAGCTCGATTGTAACATACAATGATAGCGGTATCATAACTTGTAATATAATAATGTAGGTCCAAAATATTAATAGACCCTCATAATTGGGATTTACCTCAAAGGGTAAATAAGGTACAGGAAATTGCTCAAAAGAGCTAAGCCACATTTTGCAACCAACAGCACCAACAACACATAAAATTAACAATATAATTACACACCTGGTTGAAGAAATAGGCAGATTCAAAAATTAAATAAATAAAAACAATTAAAAAACTTTAAATAATTTATGAAAGATCATTATAAAAGCTTACCATATAACATCAATGTTCATTTGCTGTTCCACCTGGGAACGTTTATAACGTGGTCCACTATTATTTAACATAGCTTTTGTTTCATGTCCGGCATATACAACAATGCCCTCTATGAAATCAGTATTCTAGAAATTAAAAAGAAAAATAAAAATGTAAAAAGTTTCAATTTCAGATTGTACATATGACGGAAGATATAAATATTACTCTTAAGTAATTCAAGGATCTACGATCATTATATTTCAATATTAAAACCATTTCTTTATTTTTTGATCTGTTTTTTTACATTTTAAAAATTTAAAAAAGTTTTTATTTTTTCTCGTGGACTTACCTTAAGTCTACTTTCTCTTAATAGTAAACATTCTGTTGATATTGGTACTCTTTCCCCTGAGGGATGTATTAAGGCCCCATGAAATCGATATAATTTTGTTGTAGGCGCATCTGCCTCTACGCGACTTATAAATTTACTGGGTTTAAATATATTTTGTTTCTCTGTAAAACCACGCACCACCTTAAATAAAGCAAATAAAAAATATTTAAAAATTATTCAAATGAATAAGCTGTAATCGTATTCGTTAAAAAAGTCCGGAATTTACTATACAAATTGTACTGTATGTATGGGAGAAAAAAATTATCGCATGCTACATTAAAAAAAAAAAACGTATTTAACTTGACGTATTTATCTTCACACACATAAAAAAATAAACAAAGTCTACAAAATTGTATAAGGCGTCATAAGATGCATGGGCTTCTCAGGAAGAACATATCGTGTCGCAAAAAATTATGGCCATCCATGAGGTTTATATTAATTTGGATCTGATGGAGTTGGCAAAAATATTAAGAGTATGAGATAAAGTGCACCGTTTCATAAAAAAGGGAACATTCATTCTAAATGCTTTAATGCTTTCTAAGAAGCACAAGCAATTAACTTGCAAGAGGATAATGACCTTTCGAATTTTTATTACTTTTAACACTCATAACTATAGCAATAGCATGTTCAGTCATATTTCTGTGCTACCAACCCCATTCAGATAGCGCCAAAAGATCTTGATTGATTGTTCTGCCGCATAACCTCAACTACCATAAGAATTGGTCATTTACGAAATAAATTCGAATTACATAAGCTGCTATTACCTGCAAATGAATAAATTGTCAGTCACAACTGTCACACACTCACATATGGTTTATTTCCTCTCTAACTAAGGCTCAGCCGATCAGACGCTCTAACCATGTCATCTGACGTTTTAATATATATGTCTTTTACTCGTTATCTCTACTAACACAACCAACGCGGTGGCTAAAAATGTGTAGAAAAACTTTTCCTTCTACAAAATTGTATCCCTGGTAAAAATATCTTCCACCGCATCGAGGGCCAGCCTCATTTTTGAAGAGATATGTTTCAATAATGCCCTCATTTTAAAATTTGGATAAAAAAGGTATTTTGCTTTGCGACAATCTCTTTTATCCCGAAATTTTGTAAATAGGATGTTTATAAGGAACATAAGGCATAGATTAGGTGAAAGAGCAAAGCCTTGCGGTACCCCTAAAGTTATCCTGGAACTTGTTTGCTGAAATTCCATTTATAGCAACTTGAATAGTGTGACCCCTGAGAAAGATCGATATGTACCCAGAGCAGTATTACTGACACCAAAAGCAATAAGTTTTAAAAAGATTGTACTATGTCCCCCAATTCTATCAGTAACCTTTAACTCAAAAAAAAGTCAGCGAGTCTCCTGTAGAGCGCCAACTACAAAAGTCGTATTGCCGTTCGCTTGGTAAGCGAGAGCTAATTGCAATAACATGGCTGTATTCAAAATTGGGTACCAAAGAACTATTGTTTGCTCGCAGCAAAAGCAGTAATGTATCTGGTTCAATACCATGCTGCTTAGAGCTCTCCCATTGTGTTTCTGACAAATCTTTCCGCCGTTACATAACTGTTATTGAAACAATGAATGAAGCCGCGATTTTTTAATTGGTACGGTTCCACATTTGTGCAACATCTATATGTTTTGAATTGTTGGCGATATTAATTAAAACAGAAGTCACGTGACAACCTTGAAACTCATTTAAATTTACTATTCTAAATACTAAATGATCGTGGATACAATCGACTGAGCAAAGATTGTGTGTCTCTTGGTTAAAAATTAAAAAGATGATATTCCAAATAATAGCAGCAAAAATAGGCGAAAATAATTTTGAATCAGTCAATATGCCCGAAAATGCTTTAAAGGACTCGTTAGGACTGTGATTTCGTCTTTTTCTTTTAATTTTTTCTCAGTTTGGTTTGACATTTTATTATGATTACACGGACGCAATGCTACGTTGGCTTAAGGGCGAACGTAAGTGCGCTTAACCTTGTGAAGGAGAGACATAACAAACAAAGTAAGGAACAGAAAACTATCGACAGTTAATACACAGATTAATGCACTATGAGCCTATGCCGCAATTGGGCGATGTTTGAATCCTGTTAAACCACGTATGGAGAAGTGTAGTCGCATAATTGCTGTGCAATCCGGCGAACTTCCACAACTTAAAGTCGTCAACCAGAATGCAACAGTTACTACCAATCTACCCAAACGAAACTGAATAAATGAGTGATGACATTGCTTGAATGGAGTACATAGAGCCCTTAGTCCAAAAATACAAGATGGTATTAAATAATCTAAACTGCATAATAACCAGGTTAAAGAAAAATAAAAACTTCAAATATAATCTGATTATGATGAAAATCAAGAAACATGAAAACACAAAGATGGCAGCTTAGATTGTATACGAGTTCATTGGAACCATCATATTGGATGTGACAACGATGAATAATCTCAGTATGAAGCAAAGGCCAGCAATTGACAGTTATTATTCGACAAACAGAAATCACTAGTTTAGAGTAAATAGCTGCTGGTTGGCGCTGGGCGTGGCAATGAAAAGGACATTCGTGATTGAACTTTTTGCTCATCACGAAAAAAAGGATGAGAATTACAAAAGGGTCAAAACAAGGTTAGGTTAGCTTAGGTTGCGCAGGTTGTCGGTATGAGCAAACCGACTCACTTGGGTCCTAAAGGGTACCGTTGTGTTGGCTGAAAAGGGATGTGAAAAGGATTAATTTAGGTCCCTATGTTACCATCAATATCCATCCCCAAACCAACTCGAAGACCGGATAAACGAGTTTATCCTAACAACATCACAGACCGATAGGTCTGCAAGACCAAGCAGTATCCTTCTATTCTCAGAAAGAGCTGAACAATGGCAGAGCAAATGCTGCACCATTTTTTCCTCTTCATCAACTTTTACAGAAGTCATGGTATGGAAGAATCAGTCTCCTAGCATGGGTACCGATAAAACAGTGCCCCATCAGCACAACCACCAGTGTGCCCAACTGTCCTCGGTCCTCGGGAAAATCTCAGCAGTTTTGCAGATCTCCTACTAACATACTAAGGCCGTAATGACCTCAAAACCGTGCAGGTGACCTCGTCAGACCATCTGGTCTGGTCGGCCCCAAAAATTTCCCGTTGAAATAAAGCCCTAAAGCATTTTAACGGGACTCCCACCAGTGGATCTATCTCCCAAAGAAAATATACATAATTTGTTTCCCTTCTAAGAGAAACTTAAATTTTTAGGTTTAGCAAACTAAATAAATTACGTAATGTTTCATTACTCAGGCCTTAACAGCGCAATAATAAAGAATTAAAAAAAAAATAATTAAATGTAAGACACTTAAATAAAACATGTGCTAAAATTACAGTTAATAATGGGAAACAATTTAACGTAAAACACATTTTACATTCTCTGCTAATTATTTGTAACTTACCTCTCTTCGTTTGAGATTTGTTTCACCATCTAAATCACAAGTGTCAATATAGCAGACCCCATGGGAGTCACTGGTACGTAATAGCAGTATATCTGCAGGTACTGTTTCATTATTTGATAAATGTAAAATATCACCAACACGTATGTCTTGCCATTTAACGCGTTTATAACGTTCTGTTTCGCTGAAAGGAGAGAAGAAAAGAAAAATAAATTTTCCATTAACTTGTTGTTCTTAAAAGTTTAAACGTTTAATTTATTAAAAAGCAGGTGTTTTTTAAGTTAAAATCCTTTTTTTTTTAATTAAAAAAAGTTTTTATTATCTGCATAATTTATATGCTTTGAAACTTTTACTATTAAAAAAAACAGACACGTATGTAGTTGTTCTTTAAAAGTACTTTATGTGTAATTTACTTAAAAACAAATAAAAGTGTCCCTCCCTAATTAAACATTGTCTTGTCTCATGGGTAATGTTCTTGGGAAGTATAAAAAAACAACATTGTTTTGAATTTTTGTTTTTTGTTTGCTCCCAAGCCCAATTCCATGACACCTACTAATTACTGCAATGTGATTTATTACAATTTAAGTGTGTAGGCAACAGCAAACGAATGTCTTTTTTGAGAACCTTAAAAAATCTATTAAATTTTAATTAAAGGCTTAACTTTTTATCGAATTCTATTAAATATATAATTACAATATTGCTTCAATTACAATATTGTTTTCAGGCTGTCAGTACCTAGCGTAATATCGTGACTGTTCGATCTAAAGATGATTTCAAAACCAATTTAATGTTTAAAATACTACCACTAATGTGTCTGCATTTCTTTTGACAAATTAATATACTTTTTTGAACCATTGTTGGATGAACCATGAATATACCCTCTCTTTTGGGAGTTTGAAGACTCCATAAAGTCTCCTGTTTTTGTGGCTTCTGTTGCTTTAGATTAGAAAATCGAAACTACCGTCCTTTAATTACTCTAACCGAGACTTTCCGATTTCTGTGTATAAATGGACACCGAAACACTTTCTTCAAACTTTAGACCCCAGATAAACCTCGGGGAATGCTTTTTCTATATCTTCCATTTTAATATCAATAAGAAACGACACACAACGGAAATACATGTTAAGTAAACCAAGTGCTTGCGCTAGTTAAGGTGTCTGCTTGTTTTGAGAGACAAATAATTTTTCAAAAAATATAGCTCAAATTACATCAATTTTGGGGACACCTTTTAATTTCTAATTTCAAATTTGTTACTTTTAATAGCGACTTAACAATAAAGCTTCTTTGTAAATTTCAACCTGTCTATAACGGTTTAAAATTTTGGCCATATACATTAAATTACATTAACTGTAGGCAAACCCTTTAATTTCCAAATTCAAATTTTATACTTTTTAAATCTTATATATCTTTGTAAATTTCGACCGTCTGTCTATAACGGTTCAACAGTTTGGCCATATACATACATCAAATAACATCCACAATTGCAACACCCTTTAATAAATAGTTTTGAATATTTATACTTCTTATTATACCAGACAAAGTAGTGGACATTCCGTCTAATTTTTAAGTGTTTGTATAGACTGGTTTAAAAGCTAGGGACTTATAGGGCAAATTACATCAATTACGGGAACACCCTTTAATTTCTTCATTCAAATTGTGTATTTGTTGTTATAGAGAATCTAGCAATGCAGGTTGTTTGTTAATTTCATCTGTCTGTCTACAACTGTTTAAAAGAATGGCTATAAACATCAAATTAAATGAACTATTGGGGCACCCTTTATTTTTTTATAATTTTGAATATTTATGCTTGTTATTATAACGGTCATAGAAATCAACATTTTGTCCAATTTTAAAACGTTTGTCTAGGTAAATTTTCTTCACCTATGGAGACACCTTTAAATTTTTAAATTTATTTTTCTATTACTTTTTGTTATTTGGAGCTAAAGTGATGTACAGGTTTAAAAAAACCTAAAAGCATGTATGTTGTATGGGGACACCCTTTAGTTGTTAAAATTTAGAACTGTTTTTAGACGAAATGGTAAGATCCTTCTCTTTTTGAAGTTGCTTAAAAATATCACAGCCCAGCTTCCAGCAGTGACATTCGTATAAAGAAAACAAAAGCAAAAAAAAAAATGAAAAGAAAGAAAGAAAAAATAATATATTAATTGGATGAATTATTTTAAAATAAATGCAAATTATGGAAACAGCAGAGTCTAAATAATAATGAACAAAGTTGTTTGACTACAACAACAGGAAATGAGATAGCCAAGGCGCCTGCATGATACTAAAAGACTTAGTAAGCGAGGGAAGTAACAATCTAAGAGCTTTGGAACGCAGGTTGAGTTTGCTGAAAGTCCTTGGTTGGTAGAAATTAGAAGAGATTGTTAGTTAAAATCTTTGCAAACGCCATAACGTACTTTGATCTGCATCGTTATGAGGCTTGAAAGCACAGCAAGGCATCAAAGAGTTCTAGAAGTAAATCTTTTAACTTTTTTTAAATATAAATTAATAACTAAGTAATTGTTGAAGCTCAAAAATATATTCAAAGAGAAAAGTCGACTCCAGAAATTGCAAAGTAATTAAAAATTTCTTATCTCAAGTTATAAAATTTATAAATTTACGCAGTCAACGTGGCATAAATAGAGGCCCAAGAATAATTCCTATAAGTGATTCAAGGCACATGGCGGAATCTTTAGTGATCGGAAAAGCAAAAAAGCCAAAGGAGGCTGCGAAAGATATTTAATCGGAAGCTAGAGTATGGATTATAAGCCGTGTCCTCAAGGATGTTGGTTGTTTTCCACACAAAGAAACTCAAAAAGTGAAAGCTTTCACCAAAAATATTAAAGCCTGTTTAGCCCTTGCCGAAAGGCTTGTTCTGTGGTGAAATAAACCTTAAATAAATCGATTTCATTTTGATGGCCTAATACAGGCAAAGCTACGTAGCAACATCAGGTGATAGAGGCGGGGATCTGTTTCAGGTTTGCTGTAGGCCCACAAATTTTGGTCGAAAGTATTATGAAAAAAGAAAGGTAAATAATTATTCTATAAGAAAATTTGTCAGTTCTGCGAAGCTGGCTGAAAAAAGAAAAGTTTCGTACAAAGTTCGGATCTAAATCAAATAAAAAAATTATTGTCGATTGTGAAGCGAAGATTGGGAAGCTGTGAAACAACCCCTATCGAAACATGTAAAACTTCAGCAAGAGCCATACTAAAACGTGTTGCTGCAGTTTAAAACAGCAAGAGAGGCTCAATAATGGTTTTGGTCGAATTTATAAATGATTATAATGTACGAAAATTTACTAGTTGTAATGGGTCAAATGGACTTAGCGAAGCTTACTGGAAGAAAAAAAGATTCATAAAATGACGTGACCAGCTCAAAGTTCAGATCTCAATACAAAAAAAAAGTAATGGTTGATTCTGAAGGGCCGACTGGGAAACTGTGAAGCAACCCTAACCAGCATTAAGGAACTTTGTAATAAAGTGGAGGAAATATGGAGTATACACACATACGATACAAAATTCACTCACCCTCATTCTAGTTGTCGGTGTCATCTTCGTCGTCGTCTTAGTATCAATATCACTTCGTATCAATGTCGGCGTCAATTCAATAGTAATTTTGCATTCTATAACATTTCTGTGACGACGTCGACGGTTTATCGTTTTTTATGAAATGACAATGCCCAACCCTAACTTTGTTGTTAAATTTTATTTGTGTTTGATATTTTTATGGTAAAATGTTTTCTATAGGTGAAGAAAATTTTGATTTAACTGGTGATGAAACCTCGAAAAAACATAAACTTGTTTTGGAAAGAAAACTTTTTAGGCAGAATTGCAATAATTTTAATTTGCCGGATCGCAAGTATGTACATATGTTTTGCCAGTTCCTGGCTGTGCAGTAAATTAGTTTGATTGTTTCATGGCCATTTTCTTTAAAAAGGTTTGCCACAGCTTTTTCCAGCGGACTAAGTGAAAATTGTTTAAACATTCCGCTGCTAGTGGTTTTAAACTTTGCTTAATTAATTTTTACAAACTTTCTTATAAATCCCTAATCTTCTAGGCGGACCAAGAGAATTTAGAATTTTTCCAATTTCTTCCCATTTTTCTTTAAAATTGCATGGAGCAGTGCCTCTGCGAAAACCCAGTACAAGAGATAGATTTTATATTACCTTCACTTTTTTGCCTTTTCAATGTTATGTTTAGTTTAAGTCACCATCAGTCGTTATGCAAAAAGGCGTCGACAAAAAACAGAGTCACATCAATACAATATCGTCGTTACATTTGTTATAGAATACAAAAAATATTGGAGCAGTATTCGATAAGTGGCAATAACGACATGTAGAATAACAAATCGAATGCGTCGACACATATCAACGTTGATATGTGACGACGTCGACAACTAGAATAAGGGTGATTGTTAATTCTTACGTATCTTAGTGTATCTTAATTTTTTTGCTTTCAAATCAAAATATAGTTTTAAGTGTTCACTTTTGCTCCACAATGTTTATACTTTAATGCGGACTCGTGCAAAGTCAATAGAAAGCAAAAAGTTTTTTTCTTGTAAAAGTAAGACATTTTGAAAATTACTCGTAAATATTAATTTTTTTTAAGTTAGTCATTTATGTATATAAAAAATAAATAATAAATAAATAAAAAAATATGTTTTATTAGTAATATGTATTTATTTTTGGTAGGCGTTTAAAAGTTGTTATTAAAATCACAAAATAATTCAATATCTTAACATTAAGTAAGAATATTAAATGCATTTATAAATGCAAACAAAAAAATAATATTTAAATTTAAATTACTAAAGCACAACAAGTAAAAAAACTATTCAAATAACAATCTTTTAACTGAATAGTTTCAGTTACATTTTTTTTTACGTGTTCATTTAGTATTTTTCTAACCACAATGATTAAGGACTTTTCTTTGTTTTCAACGGAAAAACTTAAGCGTAAAACGGAAATTGTTTAGGAAGTACTTGAAAGAGTTGTTAGATAACAAAAAGATTTATTAGTGTCGATTAGGAGCCTTAGCACTGAATGGATTAAATAACATTGTCTGTCGTAATAGATAAAAATGATTTAATAAGTTTTGTTAGGATATATTTAAACGTTTGGGATGAATCCTTAAATTTATTTGAAAAATATTTACTAAATGAGTATTTCAGATTGTACAATTTCTAACACGAGGACAAGTCAATATGTCTTTAGAAAATTCGATAGCAGCAATAAGAAATGCAAAAAAAAAAAATAATAAAAAATCTCGATGTACAGACGGCTGGTAATTTTTTAGATTCTATCATTTAATCTTTTCTGCCATCCCTAAATTAGCGCGTAAAGCGCAAGATATCTGTCAAAATTTCTCATGTGCATACAAAATGTATGAAGCGTCCCTAAATAGTACGGTGTCAACGCTTAGCAATGAGAAAACCCAATTTTGACAGTGCGTTAGGAAGTGAACTTGGCTGCTTGTTGGTTTGTTTTGTTATGGTTAAAAAGTAATGACAATCTAGCGGTTTTATCTCTTCTTTATACTTAAACAGCGGGTTTTACACTACTGAGAGCACATTGAATGCAAGTAAGAAGAATAAGCTCAGCGAAAATTGTTGAATTAAAGTTTAAAAATAAATAAATACATCTGAAATTTTCAAGCAATAGATCGCTTTGTTTTGCAACAAAATTTAAGTGGACAAATCCAAGGGAAAAGTGAAAAAATTTCGTGGGAAAAAATTAATTACGATAACGGCAGTGGATTATAAACAAATCATCTTCATCCGCTTGAAATTTTTCAGACCCCTGCTGTGTTTATATTCTCGGAATTTTTTATATAATCTTGTTAGCACGAAATGGCTGACTTCCCGCCGAACGGAGGAAAAATTCAATTGCCGTGTTTTTACTGGAATTCTCTTTAAGGTTATCTTACCACCTTGCGATATTTCATACATATAACTCCATTAACAACAAGAAAATAAAAATTAAAGTTTGAGGTTATTAAAAAAATAATTTAAGAAAAACCAATTAAACACATGACTTTGAATTGTGTTGCAAAGAATTTATAAATCTACGAAAGAGAGCTGGTTAACGTTACATTATTGTAAAAGTAATAGGATTACAATGTTGTAATTTATTTAATAGGGCACTAGTTATTGCAGTCAATCCTCCCTACTACCACTATTATTTACAATATGTTAACATTTATGGTTACATTGTGGTAGTGATTTGTAATTGGCATTTTTTCAATTTTAATAGAAAACGTAAAACGAAGTCAAAAGCAATTTCTATTTCTATATTATATTTCCTTTTATTATTATTTTTTTATACGAGTTCTATTCAAAAAGTAGTTTTTACTTTTAATTTTTCCATTTTTTAAGTTGATTAGAAAAAAGGTTAACGTTTTTAAATTTTTGTCTGATATTCTTATCGTTTACGCCTGACAGCCTGCCACTTGCAAGCTGTGAATTATAATCTAGTTATCCCGTTTTAACATTCATATACGCTCACGTAAAATAAATTATCAATAAATAAATTTGGTTAAAGCTCATGCTGAAATATGTTAGCCGTTTATTTTGAAAGTGGCTTAAGTCACTTTGCTTTTAAGCTCATACACATATTTAAAGCATTGTGTTTCAAAGGTTTTAAGGCTAAATCTTTCTTGCACTTTTTATCTCAGGATGCTTTTTTTTCCAATAAAAACTATGCTCAACATTAAATCGTAGCAGTTTTTAACATTTAAGTTTTTTGTTTGAAAATGTGACTTATGCCACTTTGAAAATAAACGGCTCATGTAATAAAATAATTCCAATTCAAGATCATTAAATCTTATGCTTAAAGGAGAATTTTTAAGCTCATCACAAACAATTGAAGCTGGAGTTCCCCAAGGTTATATTGTGGAACCCTATATTATATATATTTGTTTATCATAGATATAAAAATTAGCAATTCTATTGATATTCAGCTCTACTTATATTCATGACTAGCAGTGCCCACAATTTCGTCAGCGTGTCATTTTTATTTTCTTAAAGTTCAAATTTAGAAAAATGTCTTTATAAATATTTATTGTAGAGCTCTGTAAACAGTGTTGAAAATTGTCCTTTAACAAGAAACTGTTCTAATAATACCATTAACGCGGTAAAATTGAGTGCTTTCGCATTTGTATCCCTATTATCTCTACGAAATGATATATTTTAACGAAAAAAATATTCTGCATTAGAAATCTTCATTTGGGAAAGTTGGACTGTAGACGGATAGAAGTTAGTGAGCAAAAATTTGCTCATATGAACTTTATATTGATCATAGACATTTGTCTTTTCGAACAAATACCCCATTAGCCGTCAATCAAACTAGGTCAACTCGAGGCCATGAACTTAATGTCACGTCAAAAAGCATGGATATTTTGTCACTTTGAAAAATTCTATTATATCCATGGACATTGTGTCGTTTTTATTATGGACATAGTGTCACTTATTAAAATGTCGTTATGTCCGCAAAGATCTTCTCCTCTAAAATAATTATATGTATATAATATTTGTATAATATAAATATATGTATAATATTTACTCTACGTTGATGGAATTTATGTCCGTGGACATCTCAGTGGGCTCTTAAAAACAAAAATCTAAATGAATGCAAAGTGAACATAGATAAAAAAAAAAAACAAAACAACAATGCTGGTTCGGTGACAGAGACTCTAGTCTAATCGATTTTAAGACCATTATGATGTAATGATATTCTGCTGTCCACTCTTGAAAGAATATCAGTAACTATGCCAAAAATATTCTTTCTCCTTCAGTGTCTCCTGGTATACCCTCCCTTGAAATGTACTTTTCGACGTTTCCCGTCTATGAGATAAATTACATATGTAAAATTTTGGATGAACTGTGTGAACACGAAAAGGTATGAGAGATTTGGGGCTAAGCATCTGTAATTTTGGGCTATATACATATGCAGGAATCAGACAGAAGCTTTCAATCTTTTGGAAATGAAAAAATACTCGAGACTTTTAAAACGATAACGAAATACTAATTTAAAAAAATATATACTAGTAGCAGCTGCTTTTATGTATGTATGGTCCCAAATCTAATTTAGGGTTACCATACCCATACTTTACATGCCATCAGCTCTTAATGGGTTAAGAATTTTTTTTAAATTTCAGTATTTCCTTAAAGATCTATTCAAATGCTTTAAAATGATACCCATATTGATATATAAAAAAAGTAAAAAATTTCAGAGCCCCTTAACTCGTAAAATATGGGCGAGTGCCAATTTTTTTTACTTAATTTTTTTTCTTATTTTTTAACTCTCTATCGCCCCATATATATTTATTTCTTTTTATTGCAGTTACTTTATTGTTCCAAATGACTGTCCCCGGGGGTACTTCGAGTCTGGCTGAGAGAATACAGGCTTTGACACAGGTATTTTCGGGGTATAGGGGGAACCAGTCTCTCGGTGTGCAGGCACTGAACCTGAATAGACAGTGGGGTAACTGTCGAAGGATGCACCAGTGTCCTTAAATGATAATAACATATAGATAATAATAGCAATAAATAAACTGGCACCACGGGAACCGGTAGCTTATACAGAGCGCCGCCCCTCTCTGTAGACGGTTATTGGTGAGTTCCCTTCGGGGTACACGTTGTTCAAAATTCGATTTTTAACAACTTATACAAATTAAAAAAATCTAGAAAATTCTAATAAAAAGCCAAAACATCTAATTTCAATGACATGACTTTCTTCCGATTTGTAGAGAGACTTTTAAGAAGTTTATTTTATTCTTCTAAATCTTACTTTGGCATGGACTTAAAAAGGGTTTCGAAAACAGGTAAACTATAGAATCAATTAAAAAAGTATTGTTATATTTTACCTTCATTTTTTTTCTTGTTGCTTTTTAAAATTTTCCTAGGATATTTAAGAATTCTATTCTATGCTTAAATTGAAGAATTATATTTCAAAACTTTTCATTTGCATTTATCGTAAGTTTTTAAAATAAATTTACAAAAGATAATAAATTACAAAATATTTTAAAATACAAAAGAAGTGTTTAAAAAAACAACACAAATTCACGTTCGTAATTGAGAAGATAACTTAAGCATGATAATACGTGATTCAGACTCATTGTGGCTTTTAATAAAAGTTTTAATAATTTTTTTTTATTTTATTTATTTTTTTTATTTTGCTTTTTTCGGCATTGAAAATGGTTTAATATGATTTGATTTCTCCATGAATTGTCGTTTTTTTAAACGTACCAGGGAATTTGTGGTGTACCATGGTTTGACCACATGTTACAATTGTTTTAAAAACTCTGGTTCGCTGCCAACTTTATTTTTATCGAAATCTAAGAATTCTATTGCATATACTTTGTGAACACATCTCGTATGTGAACTTTATATATAATGGCATTTGAGTTTACTTAAACAGTGAGAGTTATACTTTAGCAGTGACCACAGTGTCACAATGACACATAACTTAAACTTTCCAATGAGTAAAAGTCAAGGTAGTCTGATATGGAGAATATTTACACAACTAAATAGACAGACACGCAGTCTTTTTTTTTTCATTAACTGCTTTTTATTTCAATACAAACAAATAACATATCATGAAAAATAAATGAATTAAAATTACTAAAATGAAAAATTCATGTTTAAAACGTGACATGATTTTGATACACGTTCAAACGAATGTATTCCTTCTGTCACTCAACCAACAACAATTTCCTCAAACTCTAACATCAAACATTGTTTTACATGTACAGAGTAGAAGTAAGAGAGAGATAATGACTTTCAACATTTTATTGTATTAAAAAATACACCTACATATTTTTTTATATGTGTTAAGAATAAAAAAATAAGTAAACATTTAATGGTCATTATTTATACTTGAAACATACTTCAATACAGGCAGAACTGCCTTATTCTTTTTCCATTGCACTACTGACAATTTTATAAAAGACAATTATTTTGACCGTGACATTCACTGGCCTCGTTATTAAAGTTTCAAGTGTAAAGAATTTCAGCAAAATTCAATGTAAACTGCACAGGCAGCTAAACATAAAACTGCAGAAAAATTACCGTTAGATTTAATTTAAAACACTGAATCATTTCAAATCGAATCGTTAAACCCTACATAAAATTTTAATACGAGATTGTCGTATTGATGTGAAGGTTTTTGCAAATCAAACCTGAACTTAGTTCTAATTTATTACGAATAAAAGAAATTTATTATTTCTGTCATGCGTTTTTCAAACCACAAGCAATTGACTTTATAAACGACAAGTAATAAGGGGCAGATTTCTTGAATTTATAAAACGCATTCCATTGCTGAAGCTTTAACAGTGCGTGCTCCGTAATGTTCACGTTCGAGTTGCCCTAGAATATAGAATTGTATACCGCATCGGGTGAAGTAATTCTTACACCATTAAAGCATAAAATTCAAGACACTTCAATGCTTTTTTAAATACTCAAAGAACGTCTTTGGTTCATGGAAAATCACCCCCTTACATCGACAAACTTTGTTTACATTCTCTAAGAAGAGGATGGGCGTTGGCGGTGATGTAAGATGGCTCGATAAACTAATCTGCTCAAATGCTACGACTATTTGGCTGAGGTTATATCGGGCTAGGAAAATACGGCTGATAGGGTTGACGAGGGTTAAGGCACATGCCAAAGGGATGGGATTCCTTTATAATGATTACTGAAGGAGCTGTCAGAATGAAAAAGTGTAGAAAACTCTATTCCTGCGACCTGCACCTACGATTCTTGAGAGATAAGCCTTGTTAGCCTTTCCGAAACGGAGCCGAGAATCGTCAGTTCCTCTATAAGGAGCAGAAAGTAAATATTACACTAGCTTTGTTTTTTGCGGGTTACAGCCGGGCTGCGGTGTTTAATCTTGGATTGCCACTCTCTCTCTATCTTCTCTTATTAATTATATCTCTTTTCTATCTACTGCGAGAATTACAAAAGAATCGTAACGCGGTCACAAGGGAGCCGGTCAAAGAATAAATAAGACAGCTTCTGATTCCCTATTACTCTCTTCCCGGGGGTACTAGTTGTAGGCGCGGATCATGCTAAGGCTCTGATGCAGTGCTTCTGGTGTATAAAGGGGAACTAGTTTCATGCTGTGCTTGGACCAAAACCTGGATAGAAAGGCCTGTTTTTGACTTGGTGATGGTCTGACTAGTGTCCTTATGAACTGGTAACACGGTAGCCGATAGCCCAGCAGTGGCCGGTTTTTAGTGAGGTTGCCTTTGTGGTATAGTAGCTGTGGTTAAGGTCGGTATTCGCGGGGATGGTGCGAAACCAATCAAATGTGCTGTTGCATTCACAACAGGTGAAGTTGAACAGTCTCCAAACCCTAAGCAAGAAATAGTTCATGCACCAGCAAGCCATGATCGGACTTAGTTGAAATTATCATTGCTATAGCCGTAAGGCCAGACATGAAGAGGACACTGCATGCCATCTTTTGTACGAATGCCCCATCAGTTTTGTAGATATCTGGGTCAGAATATCTCTGCTGCATGAAAAATAGCCCCATGTGAACAAGGTGTAATTGAAACCACTTCCGATCGGAATTGATTTCTGTGACTTTACTAGTTTTTGTACATCTAGTCTAAAAACTTTGAGCATACTTTATTGACGATTCTCAAAACTAAAATTATTTTCTCCACATAGTGACACAACTACACTCCTTGTATAACAGCTTGTTTCTTATACATATTTTTCTTCAATAAAAAAAAAAATCAGTAAACAATTCATGCATTATTTGCAAAACTTATTAACCTACATTTCTACCCTTTGAGCATTAGGCTGAACAATTAAATGTGATTTTTCTAATTCCTCAATTGCGTTACACTAAGATTGTTTAATATTTGTTTTCTTTCTTTTTTTGTTTGCTATTTTCTGAAATTACGAACGATTATTGGAAAACAAAAGTGCTGTTCAATAATGCATGATATTTGTGTTAAGAAAGACAAACTTCCTTAACAATTACTGCTGCAAAAGTAACATTAAATATGTATGAATGTAAAGGTTATATAACCCAGTAAACAATATTGGCTAGGGGAATAATAAAAAACATTTAGACTTTGAATAGTATCGTTACCAAGACAGATCTTCAATTTTACAAGTGTCCACAGAAAAAAAAAAAATAATTACTGCGCGCTACAAGACGCGAAAACATCTGGTGTCGTTCAAGCGGTCACATAAAAACATTAGCAGAGCTTTATAGCGCACTGTGCCAACGTCGTTTCGCAAACTAAAACTAAAAGTAATCCGCTGATTCCGTACGACTATTGTAAAGGTTTTAATACGTGAACAATTTAAATAAGTGACATTTTTTGCCAAAATCTGATTTCATGCACAAGAAAATCTTATGATACTCTTTTACAGACCGCTTCATTAATGGGTCGCTTCAGTCCTCAATGATTAGAGACTACGATAATTACAGAATAAGATAGCTGGTCTTATAAAAATTCCTAACGTACGGTGGAACAGCATACGCCAGGGATGCGCGGATAAGGTGCTTGGTTTTTAGTATTCGAGCTCTATAAACCAGTCGACTCCCAGTTTTAATTCAGACTTACCTGCGCATATGAATCTCTGTCTGGGTAGACACTATTTTCTCCATTACATATGGAAATCTAACGATTTCTATTGCACTTAAGAAAACAAGAAAACGTGTGTTTAAGCCCACACTGTGCAAAAATAAAGATGAACTGAAAATGCAGCTTTGATCGTAATGAAATTTTTATTATATTTGTTTTAAAGACTAAATCGGATAGACCCTACTTTTTGGGCACAATTGCCGTTTTTGGCATAAATTTCAGAGTAGCTCGTGTCCTTTAAACATGTAATTGTGATTTATCTTTTTAAAATTAATTCTTGAATATAGTAACCAGACTTAGTTAAAGCTAAAACTGGGAATTCAACGCATGATTACTTTGTTCTTCACCAAATACGGCTAGCGATAAATATTTTAACGATAAATTTTTAAGCACTATTCAGATTTAATAACATAAGAAGTTGCAATACGCACTCCTGAACTGCAGCCCAAAGTTACTTGCTCTTTTTCTTAACGTTAGTCCAAGTGTTGTCATAAGATTCAAAACAAAAATATTTTTTCTTCTATATAAAATAGCACCACCTTTTTGTGTTTGTCAACGTGAAATGAATTGGTTTTACTCTGCAACATTATGGTTGGACCTTCTTGCTTTATGGTCTTAGAATGTACCCTCGCATCATATTCCATATTTGGAAATACTCTAGCTTATAAGCGTGAACCTTTTGTATAATACAAAATTATTTTAATATCATCCGACTACGAAATATTGTCCAACCGACAACATACGCTCAATCGCGATCTCATAATAATATCTCATTGGGACCGACAGAATATCGTTGATTTTCATGCTCGCAAGAGTCACTGCTGTATGCTTCAGCACAGATGTTTGACCAAAAATAGTGCTTTATCTGTAAGTATAAGGGCCAATTTTTGAGTTCGTATTTAAATACGCATTTAGTTAATTTTCATTTAAATTTAAGTTCTATTTAAATGCAGTTTCATTTTTTCAGTCCTAATTTAAGTTCTCATTTAAATATCACAAAAATATGGCAGCATTACGAAATATCAAAATAAATCTCCATTGTTTATGAAAAACAGCTGCTAACAAACACAATGAATTGCAAATTTTGTTAATAATATTTGAAATATATTAAAAAATGCCAGCTAAACTTATTTTATTTATTAATTTAAGTTTTTGATTACGATTTTCATTATGAAATGTCTGCAAAACATAAAATATTGTTCTATCAATGGCTAAAAAGTTTGTTTACTTTTGTTTAGTTTTGCGAAACAACAACAAAAAATGCCATAACCATATGGTAAAACCAGTGTTCGAAAAAAAACTGTACACAAACCATAGCGTACGGCACTGATAAAATACTTTAAAATTCCATTTTAGTGTTTGTGAACTTGTATGTGTACCCATTACGTACACTACGTCTACAAAAAGAAGAACGCAAACTCTAACAAAACGTACTGAACAAAGTTCACAAACACTATTTTTTAGTGTTTGTGTACAAAGTACGCTAAAATAATCAGTACAAAACGAAAAAATTGGGTTTTAGTGAACTTTTTTGCGTACACTAACATTTTTTTAGTGTACGCGAGATTTTTAATTTGTTGTTGTTTGTAATAATAGAAATATTTCGCCTATTATGAATAATAATAATAAATGTCGTTTAGTGAAATGCAAATAAATGTTCTATATTTTCTAAAAATTATTATTTTTCTATTTGTAGTATTTTTGAAAAATTTTATCATACCTACTTAAAGTGTTCCAAATGACTCAGCTAGACTTTTGCATGTTTTTAAAAAAAACTACCTGAGAATAAATGTAAAATTTCAACACTTGAAAGAAAATGTTGGAAAATACAGGGTCTTTCTTTTCGCTCTTTTTTGCTGCTTGCGCAAAAAAAGAACGAATTAATCCCTTTAATTCTTAATTAACCCTTAATACTCATCATAAAAAATTGAAATTGATTTCCTAAATGTCTCTTTTTTTAATCTTTATTTAAAAATACTACAAATAAAAAAAATTTATTTTTAGAATATATAGGACATTTATATGCATTTCACTAAACGACATTTGTTATTATACATAATAGGCGAAATATTTCTATTATTACAAACAACAATAAATAAAAAACCTCGCGTACACTAAAAAAATGTTAGTGTACGCAAAAAAGTTCACTAAAACGCAATTTTTTCGTTTTGTACTGATCATTTTAGCGTACTTTATACACAAACACTAAGAAATAGTGTTTGTGAACTTTGTTCAGTACGTTTTGTTAGAGTTTGTGTAGATGTTCGTAAACACTTAAAGAGAAACGAAGTGTTTTGTTCTTGTTGTAGTGAATGTGTTTGCGTTCTTTGTATATGACGATCAGTACAGTATATAAACGTTGCGTACTTTAGAGTTTTTTTTCGAACACTGGGTAAAACTGTATTATTTAAATAGACTTTAAATGCGCTAGATTGGCCATTTAAGTTTCATTTAAGTGTGCATTGAAAAACTGAATTTTGTACTTAAATAGAACTTAAATATAAATGACATTTAAATACGAAGTCAAAAACTGGCCCTAAGTATTACGTGGTATAAGTATTAAGGAATCAGAAGTTCTTAATATTCTTGAAATGAAAACTTCAATATGATGCTGGATGGACTAAACACATTTTCCAAATCTCAAGTCCCGGTATTTTAAAATGGTGTATAGGATATTTTACTCCATCTGAACTTACTATTGTACGAACTACATCCGGCCAAAAATGGAAGACAACTGTCATGTGTGGGGCATTGCTTCAAAGATTGATTTTGACTTTCTGAAACACCGACCCAATATGGCTTGTGTTTCGCAGTTTTATCGATATTGCAATGGAATGTGCTCTAATGAGAGTAGACAACTCGTTCACGATATCCAAACGTTGTTGCATACAATACGATTTTCATTAAAAATTCATCCATTTGTGGTCAAGTGGCTAGTGAATCGCAATAGGCATTACAGAGAGAAATCGTTTTTTTAGACGGACAGTTCATATCTTCCTACAGAGGTCTTTCCGATCATCTTCAATGTAGGAAAAAACAAATCGAATGTCCACAAACACTAGTCCCTCTATGCTCCTTCCTAAAAAATAATCTTCTTATGCTGGCACTAACCATTCCTTGAGTCGGGGTCATTCTATGAGTGCTGGTCCGAAATAAAAATGTTTTCGGCCAACAATTATAATTAATAACAGTGCTATTATTTTTGCTGGCACTGTAATTGTGTTGGCCTACGTTATCAACACCATCTGCTTAAAAAAGTAATGATTTTACAAGATGACAATTCTCTTCATGAATATCGATTAAGAGAGAAAAATGTAGCGATAAAATTTAAGCGTATTTTCTAGTCGCTGCTTACGACTGACTACTATTTGGATTATGTAGCCTGGCTGACCAGCAATATTAGCTTCATGAAAAAATAATATTAGATTAATATGTGTGCCATTTTGGAATGCAACCAGTGTTGCAAAACGTATTGTTTGATTGCGGAGAAAGATAATGTACTAAATGACGCAGACAAATATGTAATTACGCATCAGTAGACGTTTGCTACAGGAAACTTATTAAAAGACCTGCTGACTGTTGAAAGATGTTAACTTTCATCCATTTTCAGTTCAACTTATAGCAAGGGAAGACTTATTTCGCATTCATACTCATAATGAAAGACAAAACCCACTTTCACTAAAGCGGTTAACGAGGGCCCAGAGAGCCCACATGATACGCAAATACAGCCATTACATTCAAATTACAGCATTTAAAGAGTAGAAGTGATTGGCTTTTATTTTTTGGAGGATACCTATTAGTAGAAAACTTAGCAGGCAGTTAATAAGCGATTTTTTTCACAAGTTGCTCAAATGGTCCAAAAGCATAGCTGATTTCAACAGGATGAAGCAGCCACTCAAAAAGCCACGGCAAGGATGAAAATTTCGTAACCTCAATTGAATTGGTCCTATAAAACGCTAAATCTAACGGCTATACAAGTCTTGCCATGGAACTTCATCGGTTATCAAACGGTTACCACAATAAACCACAACCTTTAAATATCTTGAAAACTAACATTGGAGACAAAATAACAAATTTGAAGCTAGAGTAACGAATTATAATGCTGTAAAAATATTAGAAATGCGCACCGATTTGGGAAGTGATCATATGGCCAATTTAATATTTTTAACGGAATGTCTTTAAGTCTAAATCACCACGAAAGATTTATCCATGAAATCAGACTACAGACTTTTAAAATTTATTCCTAAAAGTTAATACATCCACATTATGATACTACTTTTGAGTCACCTAGTGAAATATCCGTATTTTCGTGTTGTCACCACAAAATAAATAAATAAATTAAGTAACGGAAGTAAATCTTAACATGTCATATTTTCCACTTAAAATGCACGACCCTGAATATTTGAAAGTTTCTTTGAGGGGGAATGTGGCGTGTATATCGAATCTATTTAATTAAGTCAGGTGCCCTTTTAGTCATGAATGGGTAAATGGAATAATGAATAGAAATGAAAAAGCAATTAATTGAAAGTAAGAATTTTTTGTAACACATTCAGCTAAACAACCAACCCACATAAAAGTACTAACATTGTTTTACTAACAAATTCCATTTCGGCTCCTCCCTCCGCTAGTAAATAATTTCAATATATTACAACAAAAAGAAAAATAACAAACTTTAATTTTGTGGATCGATAAGCGGAACTTGTATGTTTAAAACAATAACAATAATAAAAACAACAACAATATACTTTAACTTAAAGCACGTTGAACACAACAATCATGCCAGCAACAAAACAAACAACTCAATTATTTTTGTACACTTTATTGCACGAAATGTGAAGTATTTTTTTTAGTTGGAGTAGGCATTGATCAATCATGCAATTTAAGTTTATTAATTATTCTATAGGCAAAAGCTTTTCGCCCCAAATCGGTGTTGGATTAACAATTATTAACATGCAAGGGTTTTGAAAAAAAAAGTTTGATAAAGCAAAAAGCAAATTTTTAAGGGAATTTTCTCTCATTTATTTTTTAACAATTGGTTGATTGATTTGTAAGTCTGATGTTGTAATCTAACATTTTGCGATTTAAAGGTAAAACAAACGAGACAATCAGTTCGAACACAGCTGCATCTTAATATATCTTACGTAAAACCGACTTCAAAACAGATTCACCTGTCTGTCTTTAATGGATCAAAAGTATGGCTACATAAAATTATATTAACTATTGGGACACCCTTTAATCTCCATATCCAAATTTTTCACTTATTATAGCGGTCTAAGCACTACAGCTACTACAATATACATCAACTATTGTAACACCCTTTAATTAAAAATTTTTATACTTCTTATTATATCAAACAAAGTAGTACAGATTCTGTCTAATTTTTAAGTGGTTAACAGATAGGGAGGTACAGAACAAATTACATCAATTTATGGGAACACCCTTTACTTTCTTAATTATTTAAATTGTAAACTTATTGTTATAGGGGACTTAGCAATACGGATCTCTTGTAGGTTTTAGCTGTCTGTCTATAACGGTTCAAAAGTTTGGCCTCATACATCAAATTACACTAACTATTGGGACACCCTTTAATTTTCATATCCAAATTTTATACATGTTGTTATAGCGGACAGGTTCCTTGTAAATTTAGACTGTCTGTCGATAACAATTCAAAAGTTTGGTCATATACATCAAATTACATCAACTATTGAGGCACCCTTTAATTTATAATTTATAGCATTCGAGATTCTATCAACTTTTCAAGTATTTGTTTATAACGGTTTAAAAGATAGGTACATTTAGATAAATTTACATGACCTAAGGGGACACCCTTTAATTTTCTAGAGTGATTTTGGTATTAATTTTTGCTAATGGAAGCTATAGTGATATGTAGGTTTTTAAATTTGGAATTGGTGACCTTTAAGGTTCATAATACACTTAAAAAACATGTATGTGTTATAGGGACACCCTTTAATTTTTAAAATTATAAACTGTTTTTAAAACTGTTTTTAAATAAAGAAAAAAATTTTGAAATCGATTTAGAAATTACTGTGTTCTGCTGGCACAAATATAAAAAAGCAACATTCAGGCAAACTGATAACCTCCTTCCTTTATGGAAGTCGTTTAACAAGAAAAAGGAATCCAAATAACAACGACAAATAACTCTCATTATTATTTTCATACACGCAACTTGATTGAAAATAACAATTGGTAACATTTACAATATTTAATCCATAACATTTTGATAATCAAAATTTATTTTTGTAAAGTATAAAGGGATGGCTGTTTGTTCACAGTTATGTTGCATATTTCACTACTGGCTAAATGTCTCTTTTTGTTGTAGAGGTATTTATACACGGGTAATTGTTTTCTCGATTGCGTGTTTGATTTAGAACAAAGAGTCATGAATACAATTTTGATTGAAATGTTGATTTCCGCATGATACGTCGTGATAGGTTTTAGAAAGAGTTTTGTCGATGTGATTTTTAATAATAAAAAAAAAAATAAGGAAGGAAATTTGTTGTGGACAACAAAAACCTGTTTTTTTAAGAGAAATAAATGTTCATAGTCACACTTTTAATGTGAAACTAGTAAAGTTACAACTTAGATTTAGATAACAACTAAATATTAATTTCTATTCATAATCAATTTTAACATAATTATTAATTTGTTTTGATTTGATAATGTGGAAAATATAAAAATTGTATGTAAAACTGTCGTTACCTATTTTACGTGATAGATAAAAGTTATTTTTTTTTAATAAAAACAAAATTTGTTCACAGTTCCCATATGTTTGTGGCATTTGAAATGAAAGAAACCATGAAAAATGGAATAAGCTTCTTCCTACCAGCGCACTGTGTCTCGAGGGTGGCTAAAAATGGTTAAATTCAATGTTAGAATATGAACTTTGTTTTTAATTTTTTTTAACACTCTATCTAGATAATATCTAAAATATCTTCTTAAAATGTTTACAAATTTTAAAGTTAAAGTGGTTCAAAATTAAAGTTTGTGTACAGCATACAAAATTTTTGGGAAAATGCTAAATTAGTTTTATGGTCATTAAAAATACTTAGAATTTAAGTATTTGAATGTAACGGCTACTAAAATTTGTAACAGGGTAGTAAGTGATGCTTCTAGTTATAATTCCAACACTGTTTTTGTTTACAAATATTGATCATATGTCAGATACTGTCAGAAAGAAACAAAAAAAAAAAAGAAAGAAGTGAGTGAGATTTTTCAGCAAGCGTAAACTTTCGTAGAATATAAAAATCATTTTTAACGAGTATTATTAGAAAGGGAACAACACAAAATAAGGCTTATACTATGTTCACACGGAGCCCAATATTCTTGCTTCGCTCTCTCATTCATGATTCACAGCACAATCACGACCGAATCAACGTGCTTCGCCATATAAAATCTTGAGAGCGAAGCATTTTGTTTTGAGACGATTCAGCTTGAATCTACTTGCGAAGCATGAAAAATTTCTGTCTTCCCTTATTTGTATCGCAAGCTAGCTGTACTAGCTGTATAAAAATGTTAACAAAAAAAGTAAACCAATATTAAAAGTGCTGTATGAATATGTGTTAATATAAAAACAAATAATTATATTATAATTTAAAATTTTATTAATTACAAACACTAAAATTAAAACGAAAAACAAAATTTTAGAACAGAAGTCAATGTGAAGCATGTAGTATGTGTCGTGGAAACGGCATGCTTCGCAATCATGATTCAGGGATCGAAGCAAGTGCTTCACATTGCCGTGTAAACATGCTATAACTCTTTTGAATTTTTTCTAACAATTAGGCTAAATATATCGCATGAGAGATATATTTGAAACTCAGTCGAGTAACTGGCTAAATAGCAAACTATGTAATGTAAGTTTACGTATAAAGTTTTGGTTTTGCAATAAAACTAAATTGTGTTATACTATTATAAGAAGCAAATACAAGAGCTAGAAGTCGATCGAATGTTTCTTATGAGGAGGGTTCAACGAGAACAAAAAGAAGGCGAGTGGAAGAACTTGTCGCTTGTTGTATGGAAGATGGGCGTGGCGCCTGTCCGATTTTTTGGAATATTGGAATATTACCAAATATATTTACATAGAAACTGACGCTCTTATCTAATTAATAATTTCAAAGTTATGACAATTTTTAAAATTTGGTTTTATGCGAGAGGAGCATGGTTTTTAATAATTTTTTTTTTAAATTTATGTCCAATTTTAAAATATTATTAAATATATTGTTATGCAAAATTTTAATCGTATCGGATCGCTAATTTCTAAATTTTTACAATTTTTAATTTAGGTTGTATGGAAGGTGGGCGTGGCACTTGTTAGATTTTCTCGAAATTTTGCATAAATTTTTTTTTAGAAAAAAATTCCTTACTTTAGCACAGTGCTTGTTATATTGATACCCTTTACTGTACGTGAAAATTAAGTGAAGTCGCACAAGATTTCGGCTAATGTAGACACCCAATGTTCATGTTTCGTTCATGTGCAACCATCGTTGGCCGAACATTTGTCTGAGCAATGATGTTCGCCATCAAATATGACTTTTAATATGATTTCTCTATTTCGAATTAACGCCATCTATTGATCAAAAATGCGAGCACTCTCTTTCTTGTTAAAAACATTGAAAAAACCCTGACGAAAAACAGAAAATTATACTCAAACGGAACATCATTCTAGGGCATGAACAAATTAATACCGTTGTTCTGCCGGCGTTATGTGCAAGTCTTGTTCAATTTGATGGTTAGTGGAGACTTGGGGTAATGAAAGTTCACAAGACTATTTTCAATTTAGAAAAATGATTAAAGAAATGGAGAATAAAAGTAAACAAAAATAATGTTTCCACTACGTAGAGTCCTATGTCCTCCCATTCGTAAAAATGACCAAATGATGCCACAACTCTCGAGAGTTAATTACCTCGGTATCTTGATCAGTGCCTTGCTTGGAAGGGCTTTATAGAATCAAAGGTAACACAAATGAAATTTAAAGCAGTCAAATTTAACTGTCTTATTGACAGAAACCTTGAGCTTACACTGTATACTTCTATTGCACGATTCTATTCTTAAAGACATATGGTGTGTGTCATGGAATTAAGTTATAGTCCACCACCGGTAATTTAAACTTAAAGAAAAGCCACAAGCGTTAAACAAGATTCTAGGAACGATAATAGCCGTCCTCTGATATATTAAAAGCTAGATTATCTAGACAAATATCGCGAAACATGTGTCAACATATTTTACAGAAACTCATCTAAAGCGGGTGGCGCGTTTCATTCTAAACGATTGTCACATTGGACTTAGAAGAGGTATATTGATTTTTTTGACGGAACACCAGAGAGCTGGATCCAGTTAGAAAAAGGCAATAACTTGCATAATTGTGATCTTACAGGAGAAGGAAAAACATAATAGAAATTGTAATTATAACAACATAATATTTGAAATGCAAATGCTTGTAATGAGGGGCATTTGCGTGAAACGTATTGGAATCACGAAAAAACACAAATTTGGGTGAGGGCCTTTTAACATTAGACCAGCACTAGCTGGAGATTTATTGTTACTTTTATGAAAAAATTTTTTGCCGTTACAGAGTTTAGATTTAACACACAAACATACAAGTAGTACTTAACCCTTAAGCGGCTATTAGACGATCAAAAATTGCATGTGAGCACGGCTTGATGACATGCCATCATACTTGTGTAATACGAGGGCTGCTATATATATTTCTGGCCTGGCAACACTGAGTGCTGCCAAGTGCAATCTGACATTTCCATTGGAAAGTTTGTCATTTTTAAGCATAATCGTACTCAAAACGTTTTGACGTACGACCATTGTTTGTGTTGTTTACAGTGACTTGAAAAAATTAATATAGAAAAAAATGAAATTAACTCGTGAACATTTTCGTGCCATCATTTTTCACAAATTTCGACGTGGATTATTACGACAAGAGTGCATTGATGAACTTAAATCTTTGTATGGCGATGAAGCACCATCCTATAGCACTGTGAAAAATTGGTATAATGAATTTAATCGTGGCCGAAGCTCGCTCAAAGACGAATTCCGTGAAGGTCGTCCAAAAACGGCTGTTGTGCCAGAGAACATTTATGCCGTGCGTGAACTCATAATGCAAAATCGACATGCGACATACCGTGAGATAGAGACATCCTTGGACATTTCTTCCACCAGCATACATTCGATACTGCATGAACACCTTGCCGTAAAAAAGGTTTGTTCTCGTTGGATCCCGCACAATTTGAAATTCGCTCAAAAAAAGGCTCGTGTCGATTGGTGCAAAGAAATGTTGCAAAAATACGATTGCGGTGCTTAAAAAGACGTTTATAAGATCGTCGCAGGTGACGAATCATGGATCTATGCGTATGAGCCCGAAACGAAACAACAATCGACCGTGTGGGTCTTCAAAGACGAGCAAAATCCAACGAAAGTTGTTCGTGGAAGAAGCACTTCGAAGCAAATGGTCGCCTTTTTCTTCGGCAAAACTGGTCATGTGGCGACTGTTCCGCTTGAGCAACGTAGGACGGTCACTTCTGAGTGGTACACTACAATTTGTTTGCCTGAAGTCATCGGAGAAATTCGAAAAACCAACAAGAGAAGACGAATCATTGTTCACCATGACAATGCGAGCTCTCACACAGCGGCTCAAACCAGAGCGTTTTTGACCGGCCAAAACGTCGAATTAATGGGTCATCCGCCGTACAGCCCTGACTTGGCACCTAATGACTTCTTCTTGTTTCCGCACATCAAGAAAAAAATGCGTGGTCAACGATTTTCGTCGCCAGCAGAAGCTCAAGTGTTCAAAAACCATATTTTAGAGGTGTCTCAATCGGAGTGGAAAAAGTGCTTCGACAACTGGTTTGAGCGCATCACAAAATGTATAAATCATGCTGGAGAATACTTTGAAAAACAATAAAACCATGTTTGATTATAAATATTTGCATTTTCACTATTAGGCCAGAAATATATAGAGCAGCCCTCGTAGAGTAAAATTATTTGTTACCTGATATTTTCCAGCCATCATTTTTGAATTCGTATAATTTTTTTTGTTAACTTTTATTGAAATAAATTACCAAATACGGTCAGCAATCAAAATTTTGACGGTCGAAATTTTAGCAGTGTTCAGATTAAACTACATGGAGCCAACCTAGTCTTAACTTATTCTTTTAGCAATTTTATTTTTCACGGCACCTTAACTACAGCTCAAAGTTTCTTGCTGTTAGTACGTTTTCATTCATAGACGTCTTTCTTGACGTCAGGCTAAAGACTATCGATCAGGCTTTAGTTAAGCGACTGAGCAGATCATACCACGATGTCAGTCTATTAACCCCTGACAGGCATTTTTTCCGTATGTTTTTGGTAGTTTTCTTTTTGAAGGACTTAAAACAACCACTTTTTTTCTATATAAAGTAGCACGTAAATAAATTGGTTCTACTACGCAATATGATATATTTTGCACAGTATAAAATAATTTGAATGTCATCTTTTATCAAAACAATGTCCACTTACTAAAAAAATCATATAACTAAAAACAGTGCTATTATTTTTTCCGGTACTGTACGTTTTTAGTCCTAAACTGTTTTTAATTTATGGCTTCTGTTTGTGTTAAAAGTCATTAAAACAATATAAAACAAAAGCCATGTGGGAAAAAATATGTCAATATTTGCTACTATTCACCTAATAACACTTTTAATTAACACCATTCATAATTTATTACTAATAAGAAACAACAGCACACAACTCATTTTACTAAGAATTTCAAAATAATTATTTTTTTTTCTTTAATTTTATTTTTTGTAAAACATGTGTGCATCTTAAAAGAATTATGCTTAAAATTGCCAACTTTTTTTTTGTTTTCAAGGTCAATTTCTTAAACAATTACCGGATGTGTACATTGGTAAATGATTTTTAATTTTATTAATAATCTGGACAAGAATAACGCTTGTCTCGAGAACCAACCAACCACTTACACTTTTTTTAGAGTTTCTTTATTTCTTTGCCTTTATGATAATCTCCATTGACTTTAATTTTCCTTTTTCCTCCATTTTCTAGTCCAAATCCAAAAAAACGGACACCTTAAATTTGCAGATAGCTTTATTGGCTTTCTAAAACCCCGTACAGACATGAAATTTTTCTTTTCTTTCTTTTTCTTTCTTTCTTTCTTCTTTTTTCAACTTTCTTAAATTTTTTTTTTTTTGTTGCTGCAATTTCGGTCTTGATTGCTTAGATTTAGTTTTTGCTTAAAATACGAATGACAAAACAAAAGAGAATAGCAAGTACATAAAACAGTCTACCCGTTTCTTTTTGTCTTACCCCTTTCAGCAACAAACTCAAAAGTTGCGCAACAAAAGTTGCAAAGTGTGGACGGGGATTAAGTAAACGGCGAATGGCGAGTTTAACAAATTTATTTTTCAATTTCGTTTCTTATTTATATTTCATACTTTCATATGAATTTTAATGCATGGATACCTAGAGCACTCTCCGGTGTCTTCAAAGAAACCATCCATATATCAATAAGTCATATATTTAATGGAAACAGAAAAAATATGGTAAAATCTAAGGTTTCCTATATATTTATTAGACATTTATATTCATTAAAAACTGCCATCTTGGCAACTCTGTATTTTAGTACATTTTCGCATGTGTAATACTTTTTAATAATATTAATTTGGCATGCAAAACATTTGTTAGAAATAAAATGTGCTTTAAAATGTTAATTGTTCGTGGTGGCAGTCAAATGTAATTAAAAACTAAAATTTGTCTAACTTTTAGTTCAAAATTTCCATACCAACTAATTTAAATTTAATGAAGCATTAATTTTTTTTAATGGATTCTGAAGTAATTAAGGTTTCAACAAACACTACAGTCATGATTCAGTCTTCTGATTACAAATATTTTAAGTATAAACTTTTGATGTAAAATAATGTCATATTAAACTGAAATGAAATAAATGAATAAGAATATTCGGTTGGCAAATAATTTTTGATGAAATTAAATCATATGGGGCTTTCCACAAAGAAAGGCTGTGATTGCGTGTTTACTATAATAGTAATAAAATGAAGATATTCGTATGTATATTGTTACATTTTTCCCTTTGTAGGCAAACGTACGGATTCTTTTGATTGCAAATGCCACTGTGGCTCATTATAAATTCTGGCTTTTTCTGGTTATACTTCTGGATCCTACTATTCTTGTGAATCCCATGGTCTCGTATTTACTAAACATGCGTTATTATTACGAACGCCGCCATCCACGCTACACTACTGTGTTACTCGGCCATACACTGTTGTTGTGCTGTTACATTTCCCTGCGCTAATCGCTACCGTTCTTACTTTTTATTATAGAGAGAGGGCTTCTTGACAATTATCTGTTACTCTTATATTAAATTGAACGTCTTAACTAAATTATCTGCCACGGCTTTACACAATAATTGTCTTTTTGCCTCTCAGGAGGTTTGTACTGCTGCTTCTCAATTTTTAATTGCTTTATAACAAATATTATTTTCCATTGTACGAATGCCTGAAGGCGAGATCGAACCCACGATCTTCTGTTTTACAGTACGGACCTCTACCAACGCACCCATTGAGGTTGTTCAGCTTTTGTTAGCTAAATGTGGTATTATTTTATACACACACCATTAGTGGAAGTAACTTTATTCACCACTCTCATACTGTTAACAACAACTGGGGTTGCCAGATCTTACTTTCGTAACAATATTATATTATAACATAGACCCACTAAAAGACGATGAAGTTTGGTTCGTATCACTGCTTCTTTTCATTTGTCTCTGGAAAAATACAAGAGTTCTTACAAAAAGCCATCCCTCAAAACAGATAAGCAGACTGTCATCGAAGCTAAAATAATTAGAATGGGAACAAACACCTGTACGCTTGATTTTTTTTTTGTGTTTTTTGTCTACACTTTGTGCAAGTTTCAAGTGTCTATTATGTTCCAACGTTAAGTCCACATATACATAATTAGGGCACCCTCTTAATAAGAACTAGGAAGACATTTTAAATGTCAATAGATAACACTATATACGTCAAGGTCACATTCTGCGGAAACACCTTTTAATTTTATATACATACTAGATGAACCCGGTGTGCTTCGCTACCCCCCTCGTTATTAAATAAAATTAAAAGTATTTCGAAAATTTAATGACGATTGGTCCAGTAGTTAAGACTATATTACGATTTTTAATTTTTCTAAAAAGGGGGGGTCCCACCCACTTTTCTCCTGGTACGTATTCCTAATTATGCCAATACCATATGTACCAAATATCGTCGACGCAGGTCAAAAAATGCCCAAGATATGACGATATTAAATTTTGGGTTATATGGGCGAGGCCACGCCCCTTTGTCCAATTAAAACTTCATATAGCCTATTATTCCTTCTAGAGTCACAGTAACATGCTGTGAAAATTTCAGGAAGATCGGTCCAATGGTTTTGCCTCCTATAAAGCACAAACAAACAGACAGACATTCATTTTTATATATATAGATATTTTTTTGCCGTATTGCAGATCAGCAGCCTTATTCTGTAAATCGCTAAAGCTAAATATCCATCCCTTAAACTCTAAAAAATCTATTTAGGGATTTTTGGCTACAAATGCTATTCTCTAACACTTTTTGCAACAATTTATTTTTCGATTTTTACCGATCCGCCCTTAATTTTTATTAATAGATTACATTATAAACTTTAGCTTTCTGTCTATTGGGGTTTAAAAAATAAGGTGGTAAACGTCTGTATCACGTGTTGTAACCAGGACACTTTATTTTTAATACCCTGTTCAGACATGTTTTATCAATTTAGTTAATTTAATTTGAATTGCCCAATTTAATTTGGTGTTCGTTCACACATGCTCAATTAAGCCATATTTATTTTACTAGGAAGTGTTGTCCATCCAGCTGATTTCTCTTTTTATTACAAAAAAAACAATGTGTGTGAAGATAAATACGTCAAGTTAAATACGTTTTTTAAAAAATGTAGCATGCGATAATTTTTTTCTCCCATACATACAGTACAATTTGTATAGTAAATTCCGGACTTTTTTAACGAATACGATTACAGCTACAAAACCCTACGATCTCGGAGAATCAAACCTATTGGGAAATCAAGAGCACATATAGAGCTATTAATCTGTAAACACAGTTTATTCAAATTGAATTTGAGAAATTTCTTATAAGACGCGGAAAATTGACTTAGTGCAATTTTCTCATATACGATGAGTTCTATGAAGGATTTTGTTAATGTGGCCAAACCCTCCGATCGCGCGGAATTACACCTATTGGGAAATCAAGGGCACATATAAAGATATTAATCTGTAATTCCGCGAGATCGAAGGGTTTGGCCACATTGACAAAATCCCTCACAGAACTCATCGTATATGAGAAAATTGCACTAAATCAATTTTCCGCGTCTTACAAAAAATTTCTCAAATTCAATTTGAATAAACTGTGTTTACAGTTTAATATCTTTATATGTGCTCTTGATTTCCCAATTGGTGTAATTCCGCGAGATCGAAGGGTTTGGCCACACACATAAAAAAACATGGCTTTTTGTTGCTGCTTTGAAGTTTGAAGTGTCAAAAGTTATTTTCGTATGACCCACAAAACTCTTTCACTTGAATTTTTTCGCTATTTAAAAGAGACATTTGTTAAATTATCATAAAATAAAATAGTTTTAATTTATTTTAAATTTTTATTAACTTATCTTTAGCTCTGCTTGCCTTTTTTCTTTTATTTGTTTATATTTTTTTCTTGTCAATTTTATGATTTTTTTCTTCTCACTGAACATAGCTCCCAGTAAACATACTTGTTGGCAAGGGTTTCATTTCGTATCTTATTTAATTAGTGATGCAATTAAGCACTAATTGCTGACAGCTATAGAAAACAAAAGAGATTAAAAAAGCCTGATTGTCCTAGAGATTTTATTTTCAACTACTGTTTCAATCACGAATTGTTTTCGCGAGCTAGTTATTTAGCTGATTTTTAGTGCTACCGCATAGCAGCTTAAAATTTTTTTGTAATGCTGCTATAGATAACATATGCGAAAAAGAAAGCCAGACTGAATAAAGCATTTTATTTGCAAATACTTTTTCAATCACGAATAATTTTCGCGAGTTAGGTTTTTAACTTTTTTACGAAGAAAAATTTGTTATTTGCAATATTTTTATTTAAAAATAAGTCTTGTCTGGTATAAACGAGATATATATGTATAAATATTTTTATTCATGGTTATTTAACAAATTATTCAAACAATTAATTATTTAAATTGGTCATTTCATTCAAAAAATAAATTCAAATTGTAACGAGCAATTATTTTTTTATATATTTTTAACTAAACTGCATAAATTCATTCATTTAAGAGATTCACAGTAACAAAAGGAGTTATTGTGTTTGACACACCAAAATATAATGTGCTGTTTGTTTCAATAATTTTTGACAAAATCTCTGAAAATGAACCATTATATTTATTTTCTCAAACTATTAAACCAAGAAACTAAAAAACTTGAAGCAAGGGATTTCACAATGGTCATTATGCTCTTCTACACAAAGAGAAAAAAAAACGCTATTTTATCATGGTCATTGTACTAAATAAAAAAAACTAACAATTGAAGCTGTTAAAGTAGTTCTCATTTGTCTAAACGAGTGAACAACTCAGTCAAATGACCCACACCATTGCAAATGTTAAACTTTGATGTAGTTGTTAGTTTATTATCATTTTTTAGTACTCGTATTATTCTAACTAAAACTGCCTTCAAGTCGGTTCCGTTCAACTATTAAAGCAAAATAAATAACCATAAAAAACTTTATGCATTGACATCATCATCGTTTTCTTTAGTTTTGTGAGACATGAAATAGCCTATTTCGAAAACTTATTAACGCAAACACATATTTGGAAACATAAAACGAGTGTGAATGTACGTAAAGTAAACAGAGAGTACTGATCATTTTTTTAAGGGAGCTGACTATACATATAATAAAAGAGTAACGGGGTCATTTCTGTACCTGAAATATTTTTTGAACACTTTGTTGTTGGTGTAGATAGTAACCGATATAGAATACAAAACGCCTACTTTTGGAATTTTTCGTCTGTCTGTCTGTGTTTGCATCACGTAAAAGCTATTGAATAGATTTGAACAAAATTTTGTGAGGATGTCCCTTAGAATCTTAAATATAATATAGAATACTCTTTTTCTCGTAATAATAAGTCATTTCGTAGACAACATAGCAAAATAATGAAAGAACCTAATTTTACGGCTATAATGGTACTAAAGCAGTTGTCAGCACTTTTTATTTTTGTAGATGGACAATTTTTAATACATTACTCTGAAAAATATAGTTAAATTTGAATTTTAATAAAATTAAAAATGCACGCAGACGAAACCTAGGGCACTGCTAGTAAATTTTTAAATGAACACAAAGTAATGACAGATGGGGTTGACACAATGAGTACTTTGTTAAGGGGCCAAAAATCATTAAAATACAACAAGAGCGAACATAAAATAAGAAAAAGCAGCAAATGATATATGTAAAAGTTTTCAACGTACATACGTTAAAAGATGTGTGTGAAGATAAATATTATTATTTATTTATAATTTTGAATATTTATACTTGTTATTATAACGGTCACAGTAATCGTAATTTGACCCAATAGGTAGATAGGTCCATATAAGTCAATTTACGTCACCTGTGGGGACACCCTTTTTTATGTTTTCTAAAAAAAATAGAGCATGCGATAAATTTTTTCTCCCATACATACATCGATCACTATCTCCACTAACAGCAAAATTAAAAAAAAATATTTATGTGTGTGAAGATAAATACGTTTTTTTTAATGTAGCATGCGATAAATTTTCTCTCCCATACATACAGTACAATTTGTATAGTAAATTTCGGACTTTTTTAACAAAACATAATTTCCCAATAGGTCTAATTCTGCGAGATCGAAGGGTTTGGCCACATTGACAAAATCCCTCACAAAACTCATCGTATATGAGCAAATTGCACTAAGTAAATTTTCCGCGTCTTATAAAAAATTTCTCAAATTCAATTTGAATAAACTATGTCTACAGATTAATAGCTCTATATGGGCTTTTGATTGTAGCTGTAATCGTATTTGTTAAAAAAGTCCTGAATTTACTATACAAATTGTACTGTATGTATGGGAGAAAAAATTTATCGCATGCTACATTTTTTAAAAAACCTATTTAACTTGACGTATTTATCTTCACACACATAAATATTTTTTGAAAATTTTGTTAGTGGAGATAGTGATCGATGTGTGTATGGGAGAAAAAGTTTATCGCATGCTACATTTTTTAAAAAACGTAAAAAAGGGTGTCCCCACAGGTGACGTAAATTGACCTATATGGACCTATCACTTGAACCATTATAAATAAACGCTTGACAATTGGGTCAAATTACGATTACTGTGACCGTTATGATAACAAGTATAAACATTCAAAATTATAAATAAAAGGGTACCCCAATAGTTCATTTAATTTGGTGTAAAATACCATACTTTTGAACAGCTGTAGATAGTAAGTTGAAATTTATTTGCTAGGACTGCTATAATTTGATGTATGTGACCAAACTTTTAAACCGTTATAGACAGACAGCTGAAATCTACACGGAACCTAAGACTATAACAACAAGTATACGGTTAGAAATTAAGAGATGCCCGAGCCAAAAAAAAAATTTTTTTTTGCAAGAATTATTAACTGACACAAAGTTAATCCTTTTAATTTAGAATTTCTGGAAAAATCATAGAAAAAATCAGTCACTGGTTTACATCAAACAAGTCAAAGCTCATAGTTAAAAGTCGCCAAAGACAGATTATTTTCTTTGTATAAAAATTAATAAACGTATGGCAGCACTAATTTAAAGTTAACGGAAGCTAATGTTTGATTAAATTTAGCGTGCTGCTGTTTGGTTTACATTATCATTTTTTTTTTCGTTTCCCATTTTCACAAAATCCACACTGTTGCAAAAAGATCGAGTTGAGTTGTTTTTACACTAACCCACCGACCGACCGATTGACTAAACAAACGGTCATTTAACCGGTTTCTGTAATTATATTCATATACGATTACTATTTGATTTTTGTTTTTAGTTATTTTATGCTTTTTATATTTTCAATGTCATGTTTTATTTACATAGACTTTTTTTTATAAGATTTTGTTGTTGTTTGCAATGTTTAAAAAGTTATATTTTTTATCGTTTTGTGAATGGTTGTTGACTTCTTGTGTAGAAAAAAAAAATTATGTTGAAAAAAATTATAATTTATTCAAAAAGATAAATGCTTTAAGTATTTATACTTCAGAATTTTTAATTATTTGTTTTGCGTTTTTAAACATTTTTGTTTTTAAATACGAACGCAAATCAGTAAAGCCCGTGTTTCACTATTAAGATTTCTTAAATACCTAAATATTATGAAAAAGTTTGATAGCATAGTCCGAGTTTAGATGGAAACACATTTCGAATTTTCTTTTGTTTTTTCATTCGCGTTTACACAGGCGAACATTTTGTCGGCATCATTTTATTGGTATTGTTATTGTCCGCTTTTACATGTATGCTAAGAAAATGTCAAGAAAGCGTATCGCCGAGTACCGAACACAAAAACGATATCTTATCCCCACCCGAAATTTGCTATCAAACTAAATGTTTCCCTTCAAAATGTTTGCATGTCTAAACGGTGACATATATAATGTATGTGTCAAACAATACGAAAAGGAATTTGACATCCCGTAAGAAAAATTCATTTTAAACACTGATTTTTAATTTTATCAGGATTGTTTTCTGCTCATAATCCAGCCAACCATTAAATGAGCACTCTGAAAAAAGACTTTTAAAAGAACCCAACTAGGGAGCTTTTTCTGAGCAAGGCTTAAAACGGACTCACGCCATGGCTCCTACATGACACTCAATGTGTACATCTTCGGAGATATAAATACAAGGTGTAAGCCGGAAAGGAATACTATTTGTTTTGCCGCCATTTTGGTAAACATTAGTCTTGAAAATTCATGTTTGGCAGTCGTAAAGTAGACACGTGGAAAATTTATAATAGAAAAATAACCGATAAGCCAACGTGTTTTAATCGTTAAAAATTTTTACCAAAATCAATCGTTGATTACTGTGAATTTACTGTTGGTGAGTGTTTTCAAATGGCATATGATTTTTTTTTTACTCTTTATGAATGTCCAAGCTCTGAAAAATGAATTAGTAAAGTTAGATTTTTTAACAATCACAACAATTCTCATTAGATATTTTTTACAAAATCTAATGCAAATCTTAGGACTTGTATGATAGTGTGAATGAACCTTAAGCATGTAAATCCCCGTTTAGACGAGCGAACATTTGAAAGGGAAACATTTAGTTTGAAAGCAACTTACGGGTGGGGAAGAGAGAATCGTTTTTGTGTTCGGTACTCGGCGGTACGCTTTGTTGAGATTTTCTTTGCATACATTTTAAAGCGAACGATAACAATAATAATGAAATGTTGCCGACATGTTCGCCTGATTCGATTATTTAAAATTTTTTAAGACCTCCTTCTAATAAAATGTATTGCAGAGATGGCCTTTACGCTAGCTTCGCATATTTTCCTGTACTTTTCAAAACAGGAAATAATAATAAATAACTTATTTGATAGCGATCAAACGTGTTTGATGTGATATGTCCAAGATATTAACAAATTTGTTTATTTTTAAAGTGCACGGTGGCGTAGAAGTTGTCACCTGATGTTCTTACGCTGTAACTTTTTTTCTAAATGAAAGACTTTGTGTATTTAATGATCAATTGTCTTTATTCATTAAGGATAAGGGGATGCTTCCAGAATTGATTTATGGCATTTTTCTTTCTTTAATTCTTTACAGAATTATCGGCGATAGGTTGTCGCATTCGTGACGAATATTCTTTTCGAGGACATTAAGATCCTGATATATGTTGACGTGGACTTGAGTTTTTAAAAAAATTCCGGCCAGTGCGAAACGCCAAAACGAGAGACTCGGAAATACAGGCCTTAATTATGGTTGCGGTTTGTGCAGTTAGTGCTCTTACACCATTCTATTTAAAGTACAAGCTGTCCAGCCTTAATTGATCAAATTAAGCAATTATTTATGTTGATAGACTTGACATAACTTTTCTCTTATTTCGAGGGCTATAGACGTGTCCAAAAAAAAAAAGCTCTTATTAGCTGGTATTAAGCATGGCCCTATAGTATCTGGTAGAGGGATCCCACTACATTTTCAGTAAAAGCCGTATTATTCTCAGTTGAATGGCTGGCCAAAAATGACAGTATGTCCTGTTCAAGACGACAGAAAAACGTGGTCAAAATTCATTATGGGACAACCCAAAGGACTCTAACACTAATATGTAATTGCTGCATAATATAAACTTTAGCCAAATAAAGTATTTAAAAATGATTTAGAAAACCTTTAGAATGTGCTGTTAGTCAAACAAACAACATGTTACATTCCTCCTAGAACTAACTCAAACAATGCCGGGTACAAGAGCTAACGTTTCATTAATTTAATAAAACTTTAAATTTGATTAAAAAAATATATATTTAATTTATAATTTATCTAGCAACAAGTCAGTACGAGTATATAAATATGAAATAACATTAAAGATAAAAAAGTTAAACATTTCAAGGTTGTTTACTTGTTACTTGTATCTAAAGTTTTATTAAAATTAAGTTGTTTAAAATAATTTTTGATGTATTTTTTTTTTGTTTGCTTTTTAAAATTGTGTTTTTTAATTACTTTCTTTTAAAAATAATAAAATGCTGTTTATATACAAACATAAACAATTTTATATATTTTTGTAAAGTTTTGTTAACTTCTTAAAATAATGTCATACTTTCTAAAGAGAAAGTGTTTTATGGCATTTGTTTCTTCTTTTTTCATACTTAAAAGGCAAAATTGCTTTTAGTTTATAACTTCAGAAATTGCTTTTTTTACATGAATTTTATGTGCTTTTGTTTTTGCTTCTATTTGCTTCTAAAGAGAGTTGTGATTTGCCAAGATATTACCATTTTTCATTAAGCGATAACATATTCAATTATATGAAGGCAATTTCGGAATTAGCAATATTCAATATTATTTATAGTCTTTTTTTAACTGAAATTCTCGTTAACTCATTATTATGTGAAATTGGAAACTTTTAAATATTCTCCGCATTTTCCAATATTTTTGCCGCTGTAATAATTAATTTGCCTAAAGCGACTATTTGCAAAGTAGAGAAAATTGGTGGTATCCCGCTGTTTCCTCTGTTTAACAAAATACACAAGACTGCATTAGTGAGGTATTTCCGTGGTATCCCGAAGGTCTCTCACTAATAATAGAGCGCTGTGAGGGCATTGTAGAGAGCGTAGTTGGCGGAGTGTTCCCGTGGTATCCTGCAGATTCACTTCTCAACTTCAGCACTCTGTGGAAGAGTTAAGTAGAGGAAATTGGTGGTATCCCGGTGTTTTCTCTGCTTAACAAAATTCACATGACGGTATCGGTGTAAGATCCAGCGCTGCCAGAGAGTAGGACATGGGAGATTTAATTTACACGCCTGTTAGAGAGAAAATAAAGAGTATTGCGAAACTTATTTGTTTGTGTTTCATTCGGTAAGGTCAAAATACATTTTCTGTGACAGAACCTTCGGACGCCGGTAAGTTTACCCCAGCCGAAGAAACATCGTTATTTATTTGTGACCAATTTGTTTACCTTTCACTACAGGTAGAAAGGATAAATATAACTATGTATGTTATTCCGTTTTTAATTTCTACAATATCCATTTCCAATCACAAGTAGTATATATATGCCGAGGCAAACTTGATTTCACAAAAAAAATAATTATGTCAATCCATCAGATACAGTGTAGAAAGAGGTGCTATTGGAAATCAGCATGATCGGTCCATGTACTTTGAGGCAGCAGGCAAAACACTACGTCTACCTCGGGGCTATAGATAATTAAAAAATAAGAAAAAAAACATCAAGTGAAAAAACTAGCGCTCGTCTATATTTTCCGAGTTACGGGGGTCTAAACTTTTCAAAATTTTTTAAAAATCAATATGGGTATCATTTTGAAGGTTTTGAAGAGATCTTTAAGGAAATACTAAAATTTTTAAAAAATGCTTAACCCATTAAGAGCCAATGGCATTTTTATGTAAAATTATATATATGTAGTACGTGGCACCTTACGCGTACTATTTGAAAACAAGAAAAAAATAGCTACAGTTCTTTTCCTTTTGTTCCAGTCATTTAACATTTGCACGAATTATTAGTTTAAAAAATGTGAATATCAAACCGTTTATTTTTTTTAGGAACTTTGGTCAGCAAAAAGTTGAAAATATTCATTATTCAAGTATACGTTACATACTTTTAAGTATTAACAAACTTGCCCACAATTGACTAAAAATTCAAAAGACGGAGAGAGTTTTGTTTGAGTTACTTTGAATGTTTTTAAGCTTTTAAAAGATAACAATTATAATTTCCATATAAATTGTATTTATTTTAAGAAATCCCTGAACACAATTTTCATTGTTGAACTAACTTCAACAATAAGAAATTACAATTTTTAATCGCTGTATTTAATAACTTTCTTGCATATTTATATTTTTCTTATTTTAGTTGTAGATAAATATTTAAATCAAAACAATAATTTGCATAATGTAACCACACAACCAGATGCAACATTTGACAGATGTTTTTTAATAAAATCAAAATTCATAGGAAAACTTTGTATAAATTGTTATAAAACAAGTTAAATAATAAAAAAAGGGAATTAACAATTTTACAATATTGCCAGAGCAGTATAACAAACTGGCAGCTGTTTTTTTAGACAATTTCCCAATGATCGCTAGAAAATCCATTCGAATAATACGTGTAATATGTTTTGAAATAGTTGCTTTCTTTGAAGCATTAGACTCTATTTTAATTTAATCAATGTTTTTTAAGCAATAGATAAAGCTGTATAAGAGATTAGTGAGAAACTAAACTCGGATTAAACAGTAGGGTCAAAAAATAAAAATTATGAACGTCCTTTTTTATTATTTATATTTTATTCATTCACTGCTAAAAATTTTGAGAATGCGTTAGCAAGTGATGTTGCCTGCTTCTTTGTTTCCTTTGATTGTTTTTTTTTATTGTTGAAATGTTTTATTTCTTTTATGTTTCTATATAAGTGGGTTTTATAAAATAAAATGTTGGCGTAGCCAACGAAGTTGGAGTTCTAAGAACATGGCTGGCAGGACCGTGAACTACACCTTGCTTGAGGGTTGAAAACTATTCAACTCCATCTTTTGAGAATGCAACAGCACACTTCGGTCTATTCCGCACCATCCCTGCAGACATGTAACTTAACCACAGCTACCATTTGTACCCCGAAAGGACCTCACCAATAACCGGCTACAGAAATGAACGAATTTCTGTATGTGCTACCGGTTCCCGTGGTGCCAGTATAACTAAGGCCTCTAGTAAGCCTCTAGCCTGCTCACCGGGGGCCTGGTTTCCTCTATACCCCAAGAGCACTTCGTCTGAACCTAGGTTAGCTTAGCCCGACTCTTAGTTCACCCAGGGGGATGGCTCTGACTAAATGTGGATGTAATGAACTCCAGCGAGATCGCACTCACCATGTTCTGTTAACCACCCAGGCCATTTAACCAATTCAGCCACTATCCTATAAGTATAAGATGGCAACAGTCGCCCAGAATAGGAGATGAGAACTGGTTGAATGCTGGTATCAAAGGAACCGGAAACCTGCATTAATTACAGTCCCTATACTGATTATTGCTGAGGATCTTTGGGAAGTAACGAGGTGGATGTGGTTTAAACCTACATCGGGTAGAGTGTGGTTGCGTCTTATATCCATACGCATTGCAACAGATGAGCACCTCTTCTGCAGTTTGCAGATCTGCGAGTCGCCACCCAACTCAAGAGCGAGGATAGACGTATTACATTCACTAAGTAGTGCATACAAGAGCCGTCGCCATTTTATTTACCAAGTTTATAAAAAAATTATTTCGTTTTCTATTTAAGATTCCGATGACTTTAAAACTGCGGCTACTTACGAAAAAAATTTTTTCTTTATATTCATTGCTTTTGTCGGGATTTGAACTTACGATCTTGTGCTAAAAAAACAAGCAAATACTTGAACAGCAATTGTTAGCTTACTGTTCTTCTTAAGCCTGTTTTACCAGACACACTTTTAAGTGGTGTAATGTAATATCTGGTTCAGCTTTCTTATTTTCATAGCAAATAGGTATCCCAGGTCAAAGTACTCTCAAGTATTTACTAGAGTATTATTTTCTCATGGTGTGTTGTGCCATAATTTGACCTTTTTTTCCCAAAATTGGTTATCCTGAAGAATAAGTTTTTGAAATTATATCTGATATCGCATTATTATGGGTCGTTAATGTGTTCCCTTAACACGAAGCTTTTTTTCAGGTTCTGAAATTTTTTCAGATAAAAACTACAATTGTATTTTAAGTCGAATAAGTACTAACAGAATGATAAATTTTGCTAGATGGCAACCAATCTTCTCAAGAAAATGACTTTTGTTTATATTTTTCGCTCTTCAAAATTATTTTGTATTTTCATCTTTATTACCCACAAAGCAATGATCACATACACATACATACCGTTATTTTGTGTTTTTTTTTAGATATTCGTAAGGCAAATTAATAAAGCGTTTGCATCAAAAATTAAATAACCAAAAAAAAAAAGTTTATTAAAAAAAAGCTAATTCAAAAGCATAACAATAACAATAACAGAAATATCAAAAAACAATAAAAATTCATGAAAAAAAGTCTACACACAGTCTTAAAATCGGATACAATATTTATTTTTTTTTATAAGCAAAAGACAACAATATATTTTTAATATTTTGTAGGACCACCTTGGGATTCAATAACCGCCTGAAGACGACGTAGCATAAACATCACCAAATTCTTCTTAAGAATAGGCGCAATTTCCGTGCACGCCGGATTTAGGTGAGTTTCCAAGGTTTCACGATTTCTGGTATTAAATTTGCGCGCAGATTTTTCATAAAACTTGCCAAACATGCTTAATTGGATTGAGGTCTGGTGACTGGGGAGGAGTATTAGGCCAGTTTTGAATAATATGTGCAGTATGCTTGGGATCGTTGTCTTGTTGGAAAATCCACTGGTTTGCCAGGCCCAACCTTCCTACAGATGGCTTCAGATTTTGTTCCAATATTGTCTCATGCTGATATCTATCAAAAAGACCTTCAACGAAAACAAATCAACCAACTCCACATGCCGCCATAGCTCCCTTACCACACCATAACACTGCATTCACCATGTTTTGCAAAAAAAAAAAAAAAAAATATGTCAATCGATCAGATATAGTGTCGAAAGAAGTGCTGTTGGAAATGAGCATGATCGGTCCATGCCCTTCGAGGCAGCAGGCAAAACACCACGCCTACCTCTACTTTTTTCATGTTATTTGTAACAATAAAGTATCTCCAATATTGGAATTATTTCATTATTAAAAATGATATGTAAGAATTAGAGGTAGGCATGGTGTTCTGCCCGCTGCTTTAAATATTGCGCTCCGATCTTACCGATTTTCAAAAGCACCTCTTTCGACATTATGTCTGATCAATTAGCGTATTTAAATTTTTCCTAGCTGATCTAGTGCCTTGGCAAACTTGATTTCAGCACAAACACGGACGGACATCGCTCAATAGACTTCGCTATGCATAAGAACTCAGAATATATATACTTTATGGGGTGATAATCTCAGTTATACCCTTTTTCCACTTTTTGTAGTGAAGGGTATAAAAGTAATTTATATGAAGTACTAGCAGTTATTAAGATTTTAAGCGTACTCGCTCCAAAACAAATACAAATCAAAACATCGTAAATTTTATTACATTACTGTCGTTTTGCTAAACTCCACATGGTACAGTTATTTTGCCACATGCATTGCATATTCATCACACATATTCAGCATTTAAGATTTATACCATAAAAAACGTTGAATTTTATTAACGCAAAAGAGCAAATGATTGTGTATACAGCATGTCAGCATTGACTTTATACATTCAAATAAGTTAATGTCTTTTTGTGCTTTAAAATAATTATACTGAATGGCAGAACGATTCAAAGTCTGTCACGCTTAAGGCAAAAACAAAACAAACAAATGGTGCTATACTTGGTATATAAAGTTAGTTCTGATCACTATTGATATTTTCTTTTCTTTTACTTAGATTAACTGATTATGTAAATGATGTCGACGGCGTTGATACATGCGAAGAATGCTGAAGAGTAATGTATAAATCCAGAAAATGCTTGACTTTGTGTTTAATATTTTTCTATTTTCCTTAATAAAATTAGAATAAAGAAATTATCTCAAACTTTACTAAAATTTTTCCATTTTCTTTAAAATATAACATTCTTTGAAAGTGTTAGTCATCAGGTGAGTGAACACGGAAGTAGTATTAGGGTACATTATGCCAAAGAATTTACTTTCAAGAAAGAGGTGCTGTCATCTTTTAGTTTTTTGATGAGGCTCTGACCAAGTGAGTTTTCCTTTTCTCCTTGACTGTCAATCGGGTACAATCAAAAGAAAGGGTTAATAATTATATGCTACTGGAAAAAAAATATTCTGTTAAGGAAGATTAAAGATGCTAAACTTTAGATGTTATAATTGTAGCGTTATTTTCTGTTGGAATTTATAATTAGAGGAAATGACTTCACAAGCCCCCTCTGCCAATTAAAGCAGGAGTCCCGCAAGGCAGTATACTGGGTTCTAATTTGTATTTAATTTATGCGTGTGACATGTCAAAAGGATCCCAAAACCACACTTCAACTTTTGCAGATGATACTTCATTTCTAAGCGTCTACGAAAATCATTAATTAGCCGGGCGAAATTTGCAGAAACATTTTAAAAATTTAGAGAAATGGCTAAAACTCTGGAGAATCAAAGTAAATGAACAGAAATGTATTCATGTAACATTTACACTGTTCAGGGAAACATGCTTTTTAATCAAGATCAAAAATCAAGTAATCCCACAGCACAATGAAGTCAAGCACCTTGGCATTCACCCTGTTCGCCGGCTTAAGTGGAAGTCTCATATTGATATTTGGAATTCAATTATGGAGTACTGCCTCGGCATCAAATATTATAAAAATTCAAAAACAAGAAAACAAAACTCTCCGTATGATTACAGCAACTCCATGGTAAATTAAAAAATTCCCGAATTCACGAAGACCTAAGCGTAACCCTGGTAAAAGCAGTATTCGCCAGGTACGCGATAAATTATATCGACAAACTTATAACACACCCTAACCAACTCGCACGTAACATCCTTAATTTTGGCGGTCATGCTTGGTTGAGAAAGAGGGATACCCTTCCTATCATCCGAGAACAAGACAGATGACTTTGATGAATCATATATTTTCTTCCTCGCAAACAGTATTGAAATTTGTATAAGAAGAGATTTCAACATTTACTATTTCGAAAATGCAACGAAAAACATGGCTAAGGTAACCATAATTTAAAGGCAACAAATTATAAATAATATTGATATTATTGGAATCATATTGTTGTCTTATATATAATACAATTGTTTAATACTTATATAAAAGAAAAAATAATTAAGCTTATTTTGAGCTGCATTTGCTTATAAATATTTCCACCTCCAGTTTTCTTATTTTTTTACACTAAGCGCTAACACCGAGGTAAAAAAAATCACTGAACTGATAGAAAGTATTCATCCAAGGGCGAAGCCAAAATCTTTTTAAACGCAAACTAAAATTTGTTTATTGCAACCATATATTGTTATAGAAAACATAATATGTTGCTATTGCTCATGCCACAATCATGTGTTTTTTCTGCATGAAAAATGAAAAACACATAAAATATAGCATGCGTATTTTAAGCCAATGTTACAAAGTTACTAAAACCGGTATCATCCGGTATCAGTTTTTTTAAGAGAAGTAGCACTTCAGGCAATAATACTTATTCAGTTGTTTGTTTAACCGAGCTACATTCTTTAGGAAAGGGATAGTTGAGTGATAAGACAGGTGATGAAAGAAGAAGATATAGCCGTTTCATTTGTTATTTTACATCGCCGGCGAATATGCTGTGAGGAAGTACCGACGAAGGAGGGCTGCATGTTGTAATGTCAATTCTGAATATCAATTTATACCAATAACCAGAAAAAAAAAACATTTTTATTTTTTTAATTGCCGCAGGGGTCGAACACTGTAGTCAGCATGCTTATCACTTTTAAGTTATTCAAAGAACACTTCTATTTATTCTAACTGGAAGGTTTTTCCAATTTTGACAAAAATAAATCGCTAAATTAGCCAACCATTTAAGGATTGTCACACGCAATTAACAAACATGCAATTTATTGTTAGTGTTAACACACATGCACATTAAGCACGTTTAAAGTTTAAACTTTATTAGATGTTATAATAGAACCTTATATGGCTACAATTTAATTATATACAAAAATTTTAACAGCCACACATGAGATATTAAATGAAATTTATAGAGGAAAATTAAATTTAGTTTGTTTCTAGTTTTCATATTTTTTATTTTATACGAGGGTAACATAAGAAGTCTTTAAAAAGCACTAAAGCAATGTCTGTTAAATTTCAAGTTTATTATTATAAACTATTTATTTATTATAAACTAACGAAATTCTTTTTAAGTCTTCAATGCAAATTTGAGTTAAAGTGCACGCATTAGTCAGTCGTATTATATGAGTTAACAATGGCTTAAATTTCAATAAAATATTGGATTCATAAAAGATATCGTTTAAATTCGTTGACCAATATGTAATAATGAACAAATTACAGATCCATTACTTAATACTGAAATAAACAGCTGTAAGAGATTTTATGATTCAAGTTGGGATTGAAGAAATCAATTCCTGACATGCCAAATGAGGTCATAAAGTCCAGAAAGTGACATCCCGTCATTGGCAAAGTCATATCTTTGGTTAGCGAAGCCAGTGTTGATTGTACTATAGAGGCGAAAAATCCTTGTGCCCAACAATAGGCTGACTATGCAAAAAGTCTTTGGTAAGCGAAGCCGTTGCTGTTAAAAGTGCGGACATTATGACACTTTTATACGTGACAATGTGCATGGTCATTATGTCCTTGGACACTATGACATGCCACCGAAATGAGAACTTTAATACTTTTAAGTAATAGATAATAATAGTCCATTAAAAGTTTTACACCTTAAAAATAGTTGCCTCGGAGAATTCTTTTAAATGACTTACAAAAATATAAAAAAACATTCAGAACAGGGTTGCCATATGTTTCCACAATGGAAAAATATAAACGTTTTTAATCGCCTATAAAGAATAAGAGCAGCTATGTTCTATATGTCAGCATTAATAACAACTTTTGGAGTTCAACCGTGTTGTCAACAAAATTAAACGCAGCAGAAGTAGTAAAGTGGCAAAAAAAAAAATAACTGTGGTTTTTTAATTTGCAGTTAAAGAAACCCAACGAGCAAATGAATGCAACAATATCTATAATAACACGTACAAAAACATAAAATTAAACGTTAAATGTGGTACTGCATTGACTTTACTCTCTGATTTTATCCTATTTAAAATCAAAAGAAAGAAATTATCTCTACAGATAATTTTACCGACCTGCGGAATTTCTACTTTGCTCAGAGTTTAAAATAGCTAAAGAAATATGTATCCGTGTATGTTTGTAAAGACTTTTAGACTTTCACTTGTGCTTGTTATTTAATTCATTTTTTTTTTTAATTGCATTAAAATCACGAATAACATTTATAATTTAATTATTTATATTTGTAAACAGAAAGTTATATCTTTATATTATTTTATAAATTTATTATGTAAAAATGCAATGTTATGAATACACAGGCGCTATTGGCAATTTATTTATTCAATAAACAATTATTAATTGAAATAAAAATAATAACGAAAAATGAGAACTATATTTGGCAATTGCAATCTTTTTTGTTTAACAAAAAGTATTGTTAAATATCATTAAGTAAAAAAAACAATATGCAGTATTTAATTGCAAAAAAAAATTTGTTTTAAACAAAAATAAGATTTAATTTGGGATAAATAATGACTTCGTTATTTATAGGGTGTCACCACTTCGCATGTAAACAGACAATACAGATCGTTCAAGGCTTTCGGCGTTTTAAGTTTTTTCAAAATAACTTAAATTCCAAAAGGGATTTTGAATTAGAAGAGGAACTCATTATTAGCTCTGCAATCTAGAAAAAAATGGTGGCATCTTAGAAATTCAAGTAGCTGTGAAGGTAATTGTTTTTATACACTGCAAGCTAAATGTTTTTCATTTAACGTCTGTATATTCTTCCCCTGGCGGGCAAATTTGAGTTGCTCCTTTATCTTAATTTCACTCTCTCACTTTCTCTAAAGCTTGAGGGTAAACAAGATCTTACTGCCTGGCCCACGATGTCGATTGATAACTAAAGCGAGCGACAACAAGTCACTCGTTATCGTTCTCATACGGGCCCCACTATCTTTCGACTTGTCGGTCGCTAGGACTTACGTTTTTAATGTAATCAATTTACTTATTGTCAGTTGATGATATTGCCACATCAACTATTTCAGACGTTAAACGCTTGTTTGAAAATAAAAATCGGTAAAACAAGTAAATTAGGCAATAAAAATGCAAAATTTTAGCACCAGTAAAATTTTATTTTAAAAAAAATGGAAACATTTATATTTTTTTAAAAATTGTTGTAGATATTTTTTGCTTTGTTCTACGAACAATTGGGGCAGCTAATTTACACAGTTCCTTACCTTTTTCCACTCAACAACGCTACGCATTGGTGGCCCATGCGAATTCAGTTTCTTGGTGAGCTTTACCCACTGCTCTTCCATTGAGAGTTTGTTGCTTCCATAAACAGCAGATCCTCTTGCGAACTCTAGATTTGTTTCCATATATTCTACAAGAACTTGCAGCTGTTTCAAACTTAATTTTTTTATGCTAAACAAATAATTTTTGATGGTTTAAATTGTATAATATTATTACTAATTTTATATTTACCATTTATTTTCCATTATAAAATTTTTAACATAAACAATAAACTATTTTTTTGGTTTGTTCGACAACCACAACACAAGTGACTGATTTTGACATTTATGATCGCAAGACATTTCATATTGGGGCGCAAAATTGTATGAAAATGATTACGTTTTTGTACGCATTTGTTGTCGATCGACTTGTCGTGTTGAAAACTTTAAGTGGGGCGCAAATCAGCTGTGTGTCGTTGAAAATCCATGCGAACGATAGCAGTCGATATCGTGGGCCAGGCAGTTAATGTGCAAAATGTAAACAGTGCTGTATAAAACATTTTTAATTTATTTTTCAAGCACAAGGTTTTTTTATTTTTTCAATATTTCGCTACTTCTTTGTGTAGCATCATCAGGAAAAACAAATATTTATTTAAAATATAATTTATTAAAAGGTCAAATAGAAAACTATATCAAAACATTTCTGTTTAACATAACTAAAGCCAGAAGAATGCTTTTAAATAGTAAACACTTGTTTCCAAAGTATTGAGTAGGACTTCGAGTACTTCGTTCCTAATTTTAAATCTCTCTAATTTTAATCTCTAATAGTAAAAATTAAAAAAATTTAACTTTAGTTTTCTGATATGGGGAAGCAGCAGCTTATTTGCCGTCTCACTCTGATCTTGAGTACAAAAGTCTTCCTCTTGTTTAGGTAGGGAACCTTAACGCACTGTAGTAAATGTCTCTTTAGTGTACACAGGAATTTGACACCATGTAGTCTTTAACTCGTGCAACAGAAGAGCTAAAGAGTCTGCACTGAAAACTGTTTCCGACTAGCGAACGCCAAAGCGGATTTTCAGTGGTTGTTTTAAAATCTTTGCTTTAACGTTGTATCTCCAAACTCTGCCAACAAACGTTAGGCCTTTCAAAATGTGCGCTTCTCAGATTTCATAACGCTTATTCAAGTTACAAAGTTGTTCTTTGCTACGCCAAACAATATAAGTTTTTCTTTTTTGTGGAGCAAAACTTCATGTTTCTGTTTCTTTTATTTAGTTTGAGGGATAATTACTTTGGTTTCTATCTACATTAAGTTATAAAGGAGGAACGTTACTGATTGAGTGACACATCAACCTGATCCTAGTGAAGAAAAAATTTTTTGAAACTTGAATTTTAAAGTGATAAAAACTGGTAAAAACCGGTAAAATTGGTAAACTAATATCATGGTAGCTATTACAACTAAACAACAATTAAAAATATTGTTACGTTTTTCTCTTTTAAGAACAAACGTACGGATTCCTTTGATTGCAAATACAACTATGGCTAAATTCTGTATTCTTACTTTGTGGCTTTATCTGGCTATACCTTGATCCTAAGGTCTCGTGAACCCTATCATCTCGTATTTACTTAACATGCGTTATTACTACAATACGCAGCCATCCACGCTACACTACTATGTTACTCCGGCGAGACATGAACTACTCGATGCCTTGTTTAGTAACCTTTACCATCCACAGACATCTCCACTACTCCTTTTATCCAAGCGAGTCATCCCCTTTAATCCAATAGCCACAAAACACGGCTGTCATACACTGCTGCTATACTGTTACACTTCCCTGCGCAAGCCGCTACCGTTCTTACTTTTTATTATATAAAGGGCTTTTTGGCAATTATCTGTTATTCTTTTATTTAATTTGACGTCTCTACTAAATTATCTGCCGTGGCTTCACACAATAATTGTCTTTTGCCTCTCGGGAGGTTTGTACTGCTGCTAATTAATTTTTAATTGCATTATAATAATTATTATTTTCCATTGTACGCATGTCCGAAGGCGGGATCGAACTTACGATCTTCAGTTTTACAGCACGCTCCTCTACGCAACCATCGAGGTTGCTCAGCTTTTGTTAGCTAATTGTGGTATTATTCTATACACACAAAAAGTGGAAGTAACTTTATTCACCACTCTCATACTGTTAACAACAGCAGGGGTTGCCAGATCTTACTTTTCGTTACAATATGTATTGATATGCGTTTAGTTCGTTTTGCATATTTATGCTTTAAAGTGAAAACGGATCAAAATATCATCCAACTTTTAAAACATATAAATAAAATTACTTCTCCACTGAAAAAATAAGAATAAAAAAAGGTAAAAAAGTATATCTCATTTTGGTACGTTTTTCTTTAGATGGTACTTTTTCTTTTTTTAAGTTTTTAATACGTTTTAAATTTTTTGTGTAACGAAATAAAAGGATTAAAATTACAATAAATTGGACCAAGGCAGAGTGAAGAAAGAAATATTATCAATTAAATTGGGCATAAACGATCCGCATGGAAATAAGTCACAATGGGGACAAAATGATAAAATGTTTTCCTTTCGTAGTTCTAAGCAAAGAATGATTTGCTAAAGATCAAAATTGTTTTTGTTTTAGTTTGGTTTTGGTGCTCTTTTTTTTTAAATTAAAAAAGAGCAGTTGGACAAATATTTTTCGGGGCTAAGTAAGAAACTAGGTACGGACAAAAATGGTACTTTTTTCTTTATATCACTTAAATACACGAAAAAGTATTTATTTACTTATTTTTGATGGCTTACAAGATTTTCTTAATTGAATTAAAAAAACACAATAATGACAAAATTGTACTTTACGGTGGTACTTTTTTTAAACTTTTTTTAATAAAACACAGTAAAATACCAAATAATGAGTATCACTTGTGTGTGTATTTTATGAGTATCACTTGTGTATACTGCCAGTATTTGAGCTGCGTTATTCAAGAAGCTTTGAAAATTAGTACCCCATTATTTTAATTTATTTCAATAATGTTTTACTTTTTACTTTATTATTTCGAAGTATGCTAACGATTGACGAAAAAACTCTTAATCTTCTAAATTGGTATTTAAAGTTCAAAAGATGTGCGGCAAGCATAAGCAATTAATGAATATTGCAAATGAATTTATTCAATTTAAAGTATTATATTTCTTTCTATTGGCTCTATTGCTTAAATTTGAAAACTATCCAACAAACATTTTTTTGTTTATATGCAATTTTAAAAATAATTTATAATTTCAAATCATGCATGATCTTAGTCATACATAACATAATAGTTGAAAACTGAAAATTTAATTTACACATTTCGTTTTTCATTTTTTTATTATTATTAAATTAAACAACTTTGGAATAGTTGCTATTTATGTATAAAAGTAATAAAAATTATATTAGGTATTGCCCTGCTGTTTATGACGCAGTGTACAAAACTTGCACATTATGTAAACTTTCTATTTTGAATAAGAAAATACATTTTTATTCGTTTTTAAATAACACCAGCCATACAAAAAATGAAAAAAAAATTATTTCATTAATGTAAACTATTATTAATTGAACTAATTGCATTATTATTATTAGCAGTTTATTGTTTTATTTTCGTTTTTATTTGAATATGCACATACATACATACACACACACACATACATACATTGAGCAATGTAAATTCAACTGAAAGATTCACAAAATTTGTGTTAAATTCAGCACGTTTTGTTTTTTAGTTTCACTATTCTGTGAATTTTGTTGTTGTTTTTATTGCTGTTGTTGAATTTCATAACAGACATAACACGAGTAAAGTCAGAGAACACAGATGCTTTTTTTGTCACGTTGACAGCTATTCAACAGAATTGATTATAAAACAAAATCATGTTTAACGATCATCAGAATGATCAGGTCGCACACGTTCATTTAGCCAAAAGAATCGAATTGCTATCAAAGTATTACTATGAAAAATATTAATAACAAAGACTGAGAGACTGACTGCATTTTTTCTTTGTCTTTCTCATAACTCCTTAGGAAATACATATTCTCTACCACTACCATACTCTTTAAGTAGTATTGTCTATTTTAGAAATGGCTTCTATGCGGTAGGACCCAGGTTTTTCAGGTTGCTTTTAGGTTCCAGGCTAAGACTTTGTGATCGCTTCTTCTATTATGTTTGTAATGAGATCAAGATTGTTGTAATTTCTTATAAGACTTGACCGAAAGAGTTTTACGAGGGCTGCTATATATATTTCTGGCCTGGCAACACTGAGTGCTGCCAAGTGCAATCCGACATTTCCATTGGAAAGTTTGTTATTTTTAAGCATAATCGTACTCAAAACGTTTTGACGTACGACCATTATTTGTGTTGTTTACAGTGACTTGAAAAAATTAATATAGAAAAAAATGGAATTAACTCGTGAACATTTTCGTGCCATCATTTTTCACAACTTTCGACGTGGATTATCACGACAAGAGTGCATTGATGAACTTAAATCTTTGTATGGCGATGAAGCACCATCCTATAGCACTATGAAAAATTGGTATAATGAATTTAATCGTGGCCGAAGCTCGCTCAAAGACGAATTCCGTGAAGGTCGTCCAAAAACGCCTGTTGTGCCAGAGAACATTGATGCCGTGCGTGAACTCATAATGCAAGATCGACATGCGACATACCGAGAGATAGAGACATTCTTGGACATTTCTTCCACTAGCATACATTCGATACTGCATGAACACCTGGCCGTAAAAAAGGTTTGTTCTCGTTGGATCCCGCACAATTTGAAAGTCGCTCAAAAAAAGGCTCGTGTCGATTGGTGCAAAGAAATGTTGCAAAAATACGATTGCGGTGCTTCAAAAGACGTTTATAAAATCGTCAAAGGTGACGAATCATGGATCTATGCGTATGAGCCCGAAAAGAAACAACAATCGACCGTGTGGGTCTTCAAAGACGAGCAAAATCCAACGAAAGTTGTTCGTGGAAGAAGCACTTCGAAGCAAATGGTCGACTTTTTCTTCGGCAAAACTTGTCATGTGGCGACTCTTCCGCTTGAGCAACGTAGGACGGTCACTTCTGAGTGGTACACTACAATTTGTTTGCCTGAAGTCATCGGAGAAATTCGAAAAACCAACAAGAGAAGACGAATCATTGTTCACCATGACAATACGAGCTCTCACACATCGGCTCAAACCAGAGCGTTTTTGACCGGCCAAAACATCGAATTAATGGGTCAACCGCCGTACAGCCCTGACTTGGCACCTAATGACTTCTTCTTGTTTCCGCACATCAAGAAAAAAATGCGTGGTCAACGATTTTCGTCGCCAGAAGAAGCTGTTGAAGTGTTCAAAAACCATGTTTTAGAGGTGTCTCAATCGGAGTGGAAAAAGGGCTTCGACAACTGGTTTGAGCGCATGCAAGAGTGTATAAATCATGCTGGAGAATACTTTGAAAAACAATAAAACTATTTTTGATTATAAATATTCGCATTTTCACTATTAGGCCAGAAATATATAGAGCAGCCCTCGTAAGACATAACGAAGACAACGATTTTTGACAGGTTTAAGTTTTGAGTTCAATTTTCAGAAAGTCAAGAACGACTGTGTATCACCAAATTAAAATTTAAATTTCTTCGCATCTCGACAAGGTTTAAAATTAGTTAATTGTAAGATTGTTTGTGTGTGATAGGCAGGTCTGAAAAAGTTATAGATTTGCACTACTAATAGTTGTATTATAAATACAGAACAAAAGTGAAGTTAGCGAACACATGCTGACCAGCTACGTTAATAAAACTGTTTGGTTAAAAAACCTGATCTGAGTTCAAATCCCAACAGGGCAAGTAAAAAAAATAATTTTTATTTAATAGCCAAACAGTATGAGATGGTTAGAACTCCAAACTTCGACGACTATATGGGAGTTGAGGCTAACTTGGTTAAAGAACCAGGTTGGCAAACAAGACTTCGTAAGTTTGAATCTCGCTGGATCTGCTGTCTCGCTAAAGTCACAAAATACTGTAATATGGCTGTGAAAGTTTCTAAAAGTTAATTTTAATTAGATTGAATGTTAGATTTCTTAAATAAATTTAACACGAGACAAGCTTAAAAAAATAAATAAAAAATTGAAGTGGTTGTATTTGCAAACAAAGGAATACTTACGTTTGAAAGGTGCAAAAACGTAACGACCTTGTCGTCTACTAAATAAATGTCTATACTTGAAATTATAAATTAAATGTTTTTATTTAGAATGGCGGAGTTATTGACAATATTCTTCAAATATGTGTAGTAAACACTTTCAAGGAAATCTCCTTACTTTAAATATAAAAAGAAAAATACGAAATGCAATTATCTTAAATCGGATAAGTAAATCGAAACAACGAAAATGCAGGGTATTGGACTAACAAGTTTTTCATGGATCACATATGTATTCCACCTTACTTTTGTAGAAAGTAAGGTGGAATACATATGTGATCCATGAAAAACTTGTTGTTAGTAAGGTGGAATACATATGTGATCCATGAAAAACTTGTTAGTCCAATACCCTGCATTTTCGTTGTTTCGATTTACTTATCCGATTTAAGATAATTGCATTTCGTATTTTTCTTTTTATATTTAAAGTAAGGAGATTTCCTTGTAGTCTTCGGGACAAAAAACTTTCTTTGGAAGTCTAACAGTTAAAGTCTCTTGATACGGTTGTCTTAGAAATGGCAGTTCTATTGACTCCAAATTCAGTTAGTAACCATCGGCTGTAACAGCTGGGTGCTTTACAGATTGCTTTCAAGCGAAGTAAACAACCAGCCAGAACTTTCCCACTGCTGAGTAAGTTGGCTTTGTACTAAGTTTGCAGGTATTATAAAGTGAGTGAATAAGCTTGTCTACATGATCTAATTTTGCTAATTTGCTAACATACATTTTCGTATTAATATCGTTACTCAAAGTGTTGTCTGTTATATTTTTTATTATTATTTCTATTTTCTGTATTGCGAATCGAAAGAGAAGCCTGCTATACATTGTATAAGATTACGAGTTCGCATGATTTTCATTTCGAACCGAAAACCCAAGCAGCCCTTAGAGATTATTAATCTACACACATTCAATTAGAGACTAAATAGGAATGAAGTTGGTGATGCTATAACTGGTATTAAATTGCATCTTTCGCTTTGCGTAATAAGGATTGCTTTTTTTTAGCTGCATAAGAACTATCGATATCGATAACTATGATTTGTCAAACGGAATTGGCATTTCTGATCGTCATGAATCATTTAAAGCCAGAATAACGCCTGCAAATTGAGAAAAATTAAAAAAAAAATAATAATCAATCCGTTTTGTATTTGGAACGAATAACCCCTACATCCATTAAAATTAAATGGTTGTTGCGGTTGGCACGCTTCGAACTAAGAGAGGATCTGCTGTTACGGTGAAAGGTGAGCTCCAAATTAATTAGGTAAACATTAAAGAACCTTGTTAAGTTATCGCTTTCTGCCGACAAACCAGCAACTCTTAAAGCATTCGAAACCAATATTCCATCTATATAGAAACGTAAATGCCATGAAGTTATTATCTAGAAGATTATACAAAAAATTTCATTACAACAATATTTCGTCATTTATATTTATTTTAAATTCTCAAGTAGCTTTAATAAAAATCATCCGATACAAAAGGATTCGCAATATTCGGAAAAGTAAAACTTAAAGCTTAGATAAACCAAAATCTTCTAAGTGCTTAAAAAAATTCAAGTTTTCAAAACGTTGAAACAGTTGATAAAATCATAGATTATGAAGCTTAATCAAGTATCAGATGATTCAGTGTGCTCCTAAGATTCGAATATTACATAATAATTATTATTACACTAACATTTTCTTCCCTGATACGAGCACGTTTACAAAAATTAACTGCATCTGTGTGTTTTAATCTCCTAACAGGTTGTTGAAGAAATGCGATTAATTGATCAGAGATTTTAAAAAACGATTTAAATAAGCAGCCTCTAGTAGTCAATTAGTCAATTAACCCTTTTCTTATGAAAATATTCCAGGGTCAATTAACTCATCTTTAAATAAAAAATGTAAATGTCAAACATTTACAGAATCCGTTATGCATTTTGAAAAGTTTATAAAGAACTTTCGAAAAGTCGCGCTTTTGTATGCATTTCATTAAATAAATAAAAAATAAAAAACAAATGCATTTTTATTGCTTAAATATTTAAATATTTCACTAAATAACTGAGTCTGTTTTTACAAAAACAGCAATAATATGTGAACATCTTACACCTGCTAATTATTTTTGCCTGTTTTTATGTATTCATAATAAATTTTTATTGCACTTAAAAAAGCATCTCATTTATAAAATATTTTAATACAAAAAAGTCATAAAATACTCATAAAGGCTCAAAAACGGGAACCATTTTCTTAATTAGACCAGTACTGGGAGAGAGATCCCTTCTACTTCAATCCATTATGCCGAAGCTAAGAAGAGTGTTATGGAAAGATAATAATTGAAGATTTTTCACTGCACAACAACAGCAAGGAAAAAACAGACTTCATTATCTCAACAATGTTACCATCAGTGTTGTCAGTTATGGCGATTTCTCGCCAATCGTGGCGATAAAAAATCCTTTATGGCAATACAAATTTTAAAATGTTTAGAAGCGAGATACTTGGCGCCCTTCAAAAAAATTTGAAGGGCTCTTGTCGTTTCGCTTTGGAGTATTTTACTAAAAGTATTAATAATACCAATAATGTACTTTAGAAAAATAAATATATTTTATTACTATCATTTAGGTTATAAAATATGAATATTGTAGTTTCGATTTGATTGATATGAACAGCAAATAAAAAATAATTTATTTAACAATATAATTCTAATAAGCGGCTTACAACCGACTATACGGAATGCCAACGCCTTCGGAATGGGTGTAAAATCTTTTTAGGCTTAAGACCTAATAAAATTTGTATTTTATCAAATTGGTTATAATGTTTTGAAGTGTTCCACAAATAATTGTATACATCTCTAGCTAGCGTCTCCACAGCAGATAGAAGTTTAAATTGTGCATACGACGAACATAATACCAGGGAGTGACATATGCATTTTATAATAAATAAATCTGATATTTTACTTTTTAAAATTTGGGCATCGGAATGTTTTTTGCCTGTCATAACAGCATCTTCATCTGCTGCAAATTTAAGTATGTTCTCCTTATAGTCAAGGTCTTTGTCGATAAAATATTTACTGCCGTATTCACAGAAAATCAAAACAGATTTTAAACATATTTTAGAAAAAATTTGTCATAAAACACATTAAATGTTATTTTATTGGAATACTTCTATAGATTTTAAAATCTGTGCATGAGGATTTTTTATTTGAAAGGTCGTTTTTAATTTAATTTTTTTATGAAAATCAGGAGTTGAACTGTGATTTACTATAAATAAATAAAAATTGATTTTAGTTTAAGTTAATTTTTTTAATTTCTTAAAATTTTTTTTAGAAAGATTAATTATTTTACAACGGACGTTTTCCAAAGAAAACAATAAAAATTAGTCAACTTAATAGAAGTTGCCATACAAATCATAAAAAATCTGCGATTTTAGGCCAAAAATCTTCAAATCTGATTTTGGCAATTTGAGAGGTCAAAATCTGCAAAATGCAGATAAATCTGCACTTCTGGCAACAGTGTTTGACTCCTATATTTGTACGTACTTTTTTATCTGCCTTGTCTATAATTGTAGAATTAAAAGTCAAATTGTAAAAGCGCTTAAAGAAAAAGTGGTAGTGAGATAAAAAATCAAAATTTTAAATTCCAAGATAAAATCTTCTTTTTCGTGCTATTTTTTACTATCCCGATTAATTTTTTAAATCACCAATATTGATTATTGATGGACAAAGCACGTTTCGCTGGCCATTTCGTTACCGCTTACTTAACTCTTCAGCAAACTTCTGACAAACATTTTAAATAAACTAAAAATTTTTGTCCCAACAATAAAACAAAGACAAAAGTCAAAGTTTAATCAAAAACAACAATAACCAACAGTAACAGTAACTATTTTTCTTTCTCCACTGTATACGGCTGACTTTTTTTCGGCTCTTTTACACAGTTGAAAGAGAATGAAAAATAAAATATAGCAAAACACTACGATAATTTATTTATCTGTACGGGCACTTTGCAATTATCTTGAAAATTAATTAATATAATAAAAAAAATTACCGTTGTTTAATTTAACAAAATTTTTAAAATTAAATGAAAAATGGCATCGCTAAAACGAACACCAGCCTTGTTTTTCGAAGAAATATTGTCCACTGATACCTTTCAGCTCTAAATCCATATAAACACTGGCATGCTATAGTTGAAGTTGATGTTTTTTTTCCAAAATTTTAGGTGGGTTCTCTAAATTAACGAAGTTAAGAGAATCTCCTGGTGGGCGCAAATTTAAAATTTTGTGCGGCAATGACAGTGCATTTTCAGTCGTGCAATACGAGGGCTGCTCTGTATATTTCTGGCCTAATAGTGAAAATGGGAATATTTATAATCAAAAATGGTTTTATTGTTTTTCAAAGTATTCTCCAGCATGATTTATACACTTTTGCATGCGCTCAAACCAGTTGTCGAAGCACTTTTTCCACTTCGAGTGAGACACCTCTAAAACATGGTTTTTGAACACTTCAACAGCTTCTTCTGGCGACGAAAATCCTTGACCACGCATTTTTTCTTGATGTGCGGAAACAAGAAGTCATTATGTGCCAGGTCAGGGCTGTACGGCGGACAACCCATTAATTCGACGTTTTGGCCGGTCAAAAACGCTTCTGGTTTGAGCCGATGTGTGAGAGCTCGCATTGTCATGGTGAACAATGATTCGTCTTCTCTTGTTGGTTTTTCGAATTTCTCCGATGACTTCAGGCAAAGAAATTGTAGTGTACCACTCAGAAGTGACCGTCCTACGTTGCTCAAGCGGAACAGTCGCCAGATGACCAGTTTTGCCGAAGAAACAGGCGACCATTTGCTTCGAAGTGCTTTTTCCACGAACAACTTTCGTTGGATTTTGCTCGTCTTTGAAGACCCAAACTGTCGATTGTTGTTTCGTTTCGGGCTCATACGCATAGATCCATGATTTGTCACCTGTGACGATCTTATAAACGTCTTTTGAAGTACCGCAATCGTATTTTTGCAGCATTTCTTTGCACCAATCGACACGAGCCTTTTTTTGAGCGACTTTCAAATTGTGCGGGATCCAACGAGAACAAACCTTTTTTACGGCAAGGTGTTCATGCAGTATCGAATGTATGCTGGTGGAAGAAATGTCCAAGGATGTCTCTATCTCTCGGTATGTCGCGTGTCGATCTTGCATTTTGAGTTCACGCACGGCATCAATGTTCTCTGGCACAACAGCCGTTTTTGGACGACCTTCACGGAATTCGTCTTTGAGCGATCTTTGGCCACTATTAAATTCATTATACCAATTTTTCACGGTGCTATAGGAAGGTGCTTCATCACCATACAAAGATTTAAGTTCATCAATGCACTGTTGTCGTGATAATCCACGTCGAAAGTTGTGAAAAATGATGGCACGAAAATGTTCACGAGTTAATTCCATTTTTTTTTTCTATATTAATTTTTTCAAGCCACTGTAAATAACACAAATAATGATCGTACGTCAAAAAGTTTTGAGTACGATTATGCTTAAAAATGACAAACTTTCCAATGGAAATGTCAGATTGCGCTTGGCAGCACTTAGTGTTGCCAGGCCAGATATATATATAGCAGCCCTCGTAAGCGATTTTTACTAACTCTTTAATAGATGCTTAAAGGTTGGCAACACAGTACAGTATTTTTTATACTGCAACATAAATTTTGAAATATTCTTCAGTTTTAATTTTATTTGCCTTTTGCCCTCAAAGTAAATGACAGAGGATTATTGTACGTATAATTAAATGACAGATAAAAAATATGATAAATTACTGTTTGCAAACAAAGGTAACAAACATTTTATTAAAATCGAATAAAAGAAAATGAATGACATATTTATAAGAGTGTTAATGATCTTGTAGTCCCAAATACTAAAACGACTTATTCTCTCTCTCACTCTTTATGTTATTGTAAACAATTTTATGTTTATTACTGTTGTATTGTAAATAATTTTATGTTTATTTTTGTTGCTGGTGTAAAATTTCCAATAACAACTAATAAAATAAAATAAAACCTACCAAAATTAGGTCATATTTACAATGCAGCACATGGAAGTTGTTTGTGGAATGAATGAAATACACGATAAGAATTTCGAGAAATTATGACTCTTTGTAAAAGAAGGTTATTTTTATTAGTCATAAATTTCTTTAGAAAAACAATGACATAATTACCAGAAAGTTAATGAACTTGTACCCATAGACAAAGAACTGCTCATCATTATGTAATATTTATGTTTAAATTGAATTTTTTGGAAAAATTTCTAAGGAAGGGTTTTATAGCCAATCACAAAAACTTCAGCTGATAGAAATAAAAATAAAGAAGCGGCCTAAAAGATGATTGCTTACAAAGAAAAAAATTATGCAAAGTTGAGCAGGTATTTGGGATAATTTACAAAATAACAATACATTTTTAAAAAGGACGGGAAATCAACACAAAAAAATTAAAAATATTCTGTAGAACAACAAACTAAAACACTACATTGATTTTAATAAAAAAAAAATCGAGCTGACTTAAGTAATGGAGATGTAGAAGAAATGAAGCCGTTTTTCATATATAAATTTATGTTCGAGAAGAATCTAAGCAAGGCTTTCCCAAAAGCATACAAAGAAGGCACATTTTCACATTTTTAGTAGTATTTTTTGAGAGCAAAAGACTTCATCAAACTCTTCTTTTAAAGTAAAATTTCAAATATACTTTCGTTACAGAGCTGTCTTATTCCCTTTCTTAGAATATTTCTATTCAAAACTAATGTCTTTGGTTCAGAAACGGAAAAATGCGCTGTTAAATGCTTTAAATGTAAAAGGCAGCACACCCGTTTGCTATTAAATCCCCCTCTGTTGCCAACTTATGATGGTTTTTTCTTTATTTTTTGTTATTATTTTTTTTCCAAGACAAATATCTTTATGATTACGAAAGTAAAAAATCTACCTCTTGGCTAACCACAGCATTTTTTTCTTAGAGCAAGCTGCCAGATATTTTACATATTATAATAATTTAGACGTTTTTACTCGCCAAAAAATAAAAATCGCAGTAGGTGATATTTGCCATTATTAAGTAAAACGTAGGCAAGGAAGTTGCGTGTGCATAGCAGTTAAGTGTGTTTTTTAACATTGTCAGCGTTGCCGTTCGTTCATTTTTTAGCTCTATTTTTTCTTTATTTCTCTTAAAAACATAGAAATGATATCTGAAACCAGGCAAAAAGCTTATTACACCTTTAAAATCAATTGAGCCGTATAAAAAATAGCCGTTTTTCTTTTAACTACAACCTGGGAACTAGTTTTGAAAAAATCGATAGCCTGTTGCACCTTCCAGGCAAATATCAACGAATATTTTAAAGTTCAATAAAATAGGTGCGATACATTTCAATTTTAATTATATTTTCCTCATTTGGTTACTTTTTTTTTAAAATTTGGTTGTAAATTGTTTTTGCTTGTGGCAACTCTGGTTGTACTCAACTTTTTTTTGTAGCCATAAGCGCAGAAAATTCGAAAATGCGGTTTCTAACGAACACATTGGGCATATGCATGAAAAAATATTAGCATTTCAATATTTTTTTTCAAATTTCGTTTTAAAAACTTATATAGATTTTTAGTTTAATCTATTCAAAGTTAATAAACTTAAAACTTTTTCAACAAATGTCCATGATTTTATAGTAAATTTACCTTAACCTCTCAGGCATTCATTCAACTTCTGAAGGCCAAAGTAATATCAATGTCCATTTCAAAATAATTAAAACTGTTTATTAAAAGTAATTTTTCTTTTGTAAAATTATGATAAAAAATAATTAATAAACTTTAATTTAATAATAGCTTTGTATTAATTAATATGATAATTATCATAAGAGTTAACTGAAGAAATTAATAAATATTTAATAGCGAACTGCGCGTGTCAAGAAACAATTACAAACATAAAATGTCTTTATTGAAAATTTAAATTAATTTCCAAATTCCATCTGCTTTGTATTTAGTTTTGAAAGAAGATAAAAGTATTTCCCACCGTACACGCAAGCTTGATATTAAATGGAAAACACTTTGAAATTAAACGCTTTTTTAACAAATAGAATTTGAAATGTATTTCAAAATAAGTTAATTTTGGAATAAGAGTTTTCTCAAAATGCGAGACATTTTCTCAAGTTGAGAAATTTAAACTCAACTTATTTCTTAATGTGAATTGTAAGTAAATGAAGTGCATTTATCAATACTTTTTTTAATTTTAAACTCATTGAATTTTACTCTACAAATGGAAACATATTACAAGGATAAATCAACAAAAAATTAATAATTAAAGAGTTTTTTTTAACCATCCATGGTTTTAGACCAGGGTTGCCAAAAATTTTAAACAAATAATCATGTTTTTACGCAAATAAGACTGTACCAATTTCTAAAGGATCTGGTTAAATTAATAAAAGAAAACTATATATGTGTGATGTTTATCTTAACCAAAGAAAAATTTATTCGAATTCGCCTACGCTGCCACCTGGTAATTGATTCGCCTTGTTGTTTACTTTGGGTGCGCAATATTGACATATTTTAATTAAAGAAGGGAGCTTTAGCATTTTAAAGAAATAAACGAAGTCAATTGCAATAGCTAATACGGCATTAAAAACATTCCGATCGGAATGTGTGACATTTAAATAAATGTGATTTTATACTTTAGATTTAAAAGGATTATCAAAAAAAAATTTTTTACTTAACCCATGCCTCACTTGACGTGACATAAGACACTCCCTAAAAATATAAATAAATAGAGAAATAAAAAAAATCACCAATCATCATCTAATTAAACTATAATCAGAAATAAAAAGCTCACAATTTTGACAACGCTGGCTTAGAAATTTGATGTTTGTTGATAATACCGACCAACTTCCTTAACTCCCTGAGATGCTATAGATTCCCAAGAAATCTTCTAATTCTAAAAAACACAACACATTCTAGAGAATTGTAAGATAAAGTGATATGTGAAAGAAAAAATTTCGCAGGTCAATCCAAAATATGTATGTCAAACGAAAATCATACAATCTAAAAATAGGTAAACGGTTAAAGTTTTTAGTTGAAGCAGTTACTTTGGAAATATTCTATAAAATCCGCATTTGCTCACAATCCAGAGTATACGCAAGAAATTTAGCGATTCAGTGACTGTTTGAAAGATTTAGAGATTAACTGCTATACATTTAAATTATAAGCATGAAGAGGACTAAAGTTAAAAAATCCATAAGGATAAATATAAAAATCACATTTAGTAAAATAAATACAGATTTTCCGTTAATATAATGTTTGTAAGCAAACTTGTGCAGGTTCAATGTTAAATATACACATGTTGAAATACGAATTGTAGCCAATTGCAAATAATTTTTCAGATCTGGCAACAATTGATGGTCTTTCTGAATTTTTTAAATTTTACGTACGAAGATGGTCTACAGGTGATGTGTTTTAAAAAGGAAGAATATTCTAAAGAAAAATAAAGACGAAGACAAAAACATATGTTTTTATTGTGTTATTGACTTTCTCTGCTTTAAGTTAAAGGCTTTATAAATTTCTTGTTATTAAAACAGTAGCATAAAAAAGCATGGTTTTGTTATATTTTTTTTTTATTTTGTTTGATTTATGCCAAAAAAAAACCATTTGTAATTTCTAATACTCACATGAATATATTATTAGTGCAACAAACCAAAAAAAAAAGCCCAAAACACATTGAATGATAAATATTAAAATTCAAACAACTGTCTTATGACGACAAACAAAATGATAAACACATTTTGGTTAAAGAGAAATGCATGTTGGGAATTAAAAAAAAAAAAGAGAGAGCGAGAGCGAGAAAGCAACAAATAAAGTCGATGACAGTTGCTTGGCAGACATAATAAAACTGTTATTGAAAAAAAGAATACATATATACAACAAAAACAAGCACGTGCCCAGTAAACAAATTAGGTAGTAAACAACTTTTTCAGCATAATAAAGCTTTTTTATGGGACAGGTGCTGTTATCTCCCCGACAACCTATCAAATCATGCGTTCTAATCAGGTATGGTTAGCGGCATTAAGAAATTGTACCAACCCAATTATTTTATTTATACTCAATTTACAATAGTTTTTCTGTAACAGCTAAAAATAACAGATAATTATTTTTTATTCGTTTTATGTATTTATTGAGAAGTAAAAAAATTCTATTATAAAAATCATTAACATTTATTTAAGCATTAAAGTACTTAGAATTTGCACTTAAAATGTGTATGAAGAATAAAAACAAAAAAATAGTTCTTGAGGGATTTTAAAAAACATTGGCAGCAAAACTACATAGGGGCATTTAGCTGACTTATATCTCCTCTTAGGGTGGCTGCCGGTTACAGGCTTCTAGTAAGGTCTTGTCTCTGCCAGGAGGCTTGTTAACCCTTAGTTTTAATACTCGTATAAACTTACCTGTGGTTATGAAGCTCTGTTTGAAGGTACATCTTTATTTCGTCACTGAGAACTTTATTAATTCCGTTAGAATCAGAGATGGACACGGAAACCTTTCAAAAGGCTTTTGTGTAAGGCAGCAGAGGACTTCTGGAAGAGATTGACAGTAATACCTAGACGGGTTAACATTTACAGGGACACCTGGAGCAGTAACCTCTCGGAAGGAAGTCGTAGAAACTAGCTTGGATATAATTGAGGTGTCTTAAGCTAATTAAAGGTCATGGATACTTCAATTATCCATTGGCCAAGATAAAAATCTAAGAAGATAGTATGAAACGTCGCTAATGTAGGGGACCTTAACCTTAGGTAAATATAAGCAATTAAGAGAGACTTTGTAAATCGAAAGAAGGTCGTCAATCAGTTACTATTCGACAGGCTTAAATTACTAAAATCGAAAGCAAAGGCCAGTGACAGCATAAGACTCCCCACGAGGTAATCGATTAGTTGAATGGAGTTCAGCTTTAATCTAAAGTTAACATTATCAATTTGACTTCAATTTAGGTTAATAAATGGATCTGCGAGCTAAATTCTTTCAGATATCTATTTAAAACTATTTCAATTTAACGCCAAAAAGTTTCTAATAGTAAATCTAATATTAATCAAATTCTAACAGTTTAATGAAAACATTGGGATTTTAGAACGAAAAGTCTTTCTGTTCTGGATGGTATAAAACCAACAATGCCTTCGAAATCGCTCCCCTAACAACCTTTACAGATAGCACATTACCGTTTGCATATTAACAGCGGTTATAGGCTTCGCGATGACAATGCGATAACCTTAACCCCACTATTCGAATTTATGACCTTATTAACTACATAAAGGGTTTGTTTTTAACATAATAGAACTTGAAATTGCCGCATAAGGAGTGAGGCCAATCTAAAACATACCCGACAGACTCCATTGTATCAAGAAAATCCACCGTTTGGTGTGCCTTACACGCTGGTGGCATCATTAGACCTTATTTCTTCAAAACTGCGGCCGGATCTAACGTTACGATTAATAGAGATCATTACCGGACTATGATTAATGATTTTTTTGTTGGAAAATATGGATGACATTGATCCATACGAAATGTGGTTCCAACAAGGTGGCGCTACGTGCCGTACAGCAACCGAAACCATCAAGTTATTGAAATCAAAATTTGGCGATAACTTGATTTCAGGAAATGGACCTGCCAATTGGCCTCAAAGGTCGTGCGATTTGACACCTTTCGATTATGCTGATAAACCAGCAACAATTGACGCTTTGGAGCTTTCTTATTTTTCTTTATTACAAATAATTTTTTTGTGTTATTTTTTACAATTGAGTGAAAAGCATTAAAAAAATAGCCATTATCCGTGCAAAAATTGAAACATTTAAAAAATTCTAAATAGAAAGATGCAAAATAAATATTTTTAATTCAAAAATCATTTGTTAAAAACAGCTGACACATTTAAATACCTACAACATACAAACTGAAAATTATTTTAATTGTGCTTAATTGAACCAAAAGTATTAAAAATGTACCAACTATGCCATCCCTGGTAATAATCGTAAGAGAAGAAGAGAGCACATATGCTCTTTCTAGTAAAATTTGTTTAATCAGGTTGTTGGCACAAAAAACAAACAAACGTGCTGGCTGGCTAATGTTCAATCAAAATGTAGGACAATAAGAGCACCGTAAAGAAACCAGCATGCAAAAATTCATTTCAAATAAAAGCATATGTAAAATATATAAATAAATAAATAAACATATTGTCCAGACTGCCTACAACGTGTAGAAATTGCGACAGACACAAATATCGTTTGTTTGCAAGTAGGGGGAAAGTTTTTACACATGCATGTTAATATGTATGTAAGTATGTATGCAAAAAAAAAACTATTGATTATTTTATCGTGTTTTTAAGGCTATGACGCTGATGTTTTAAATAAACCTTTGATTGAACTTAAAGAAAACTATACATGATTTTTTATTTACATATCGATTTGTATAAAATCTAGTTCAAATAATGAAAAAATTGTTCATGTTTTTATTTTAATGCACAATCAACATAAAATAAATACATTTTGCATTAATACTGTAAAAAGCTTTAACACAAATTTTTGGTTATAAAAACCTTCAACTACACTGAGTCTGGAAATAAAACGTTATGTATGTATGTATGTACGTATTTACATCTTTATGTATGTTAATATTAATGTAAAACCAATCAAAACTTCTGTTTTTTAACCGACTTAAAAAAAGAAGGAGGTTATAAATTCGACTGAATCGATTTTGAAAATTTCTTTTTTATTTTTTGCTTACAGATGCTTATAGATTGATTCTGTTCAAAACCAGTTTATAATCTTAAAAAATAAAGGGTATCCCCAGGTACCGTGAAATAACTCTCAAATGAAATAACTCCAAAAAAAATGAAATAACTCCCAACAAAAAATTCAAAAATCCCATACAAATTTTTTGGAGGTTATTTCATAATTTTTCATTTGAAATAACATAATGAAATAACACCCAAATGAAATAACTCCTAACTAGATTCTGTTGGGAATTATTTCATTTATTTTCATAATTGGGAGTTATTTCATTTGAAAGTTACTTAATTTAATATAATCTCTGAACTTTTTATAGTTATTTAAATTTTTTTTAATTTCTCCTCCATGGTATCTTAAGCATCAGTTTCGCTTACAAACTTTTTCTGTATAGCCGGCCTTTGGCTGGGCTGGTATTTCGATTACCGGCTTCGCTAACAAAATATTTTCCTCCTTCAACCTTCAGGTATAGTATAGAGGTTATTTCATTTTTATTTATTAAAGAGCTATTATTAGGAGTCATATAATGAAAGCTATTTAATTAGGACTCTGACGAAAACTTTTAGTCAGCGAAGCTGGTGTTTTTTATACCATAGAGAATAAAATCCTTCCGCCCGGCCAAAGGCCGGATATGCAGGAAACTTTTGGTGTTTTTTAACCGACTTAAAAAAAGAAGGAGGTTATAAATTCGACTGAATCGATTTTGAAATTTTTTTTTTTATTTTTTGCTTACAGATGCTTATAGATTGATTATGTTCAAAACCAGTTTATAATCTTAAAAAATAAAGGGTATCCCCAGGTACCGTGAAATAACTCTCAAATGAAATAACTCCAAAAAAAATGAAATAACTCCCAACAAAAAATTCAAAAATCCCATACAAATTTTTTGGAGGTTATTTCATAATTTTTCATTTGAAATAACATAATGAAATAACACCCAAATGAAATAACTCCTAACTAGATTCTGTTGGGAATTATTTCATTTATTTTCATAATTGGGAGTTATTTCATTTGAAAGTTACTTAATTTAATATAATCTCTGAACTTTTTATAGTTATTTAAATTTTTTTTAATTTCTCCTCCATGGTATATTAAGCATCAGTTTCGCTTACAAACTTTTTCTGTATAGCCGGCCTTTGGCTGGGCTGCAAAATGTTCTCCTCTATGGTATTTCGATTACCGGCTTAGCTAACAAAATATTTTCCTCCTTCAACCTTCAGGTATGGTATAGAGGTTATTTCATTTTTATTTATTAAAGAGCTATTATTAGGAGTCATATAATGAAAGCTATTTAATTAGGACTCTGACGAAAACTTTTAGTCAGCGAAGCTGGTGTTTTTTATACCATAGAGAATAAAATCCTTCCGCCCGGCCAAAGGCCGGATATGCAGGAAACTTTTGGTGTTTTTTAACCGACTTAAAAAAAGAAGGAGGTTATAAATTCGACTGAATCGATTTTGAAAATTTTTTTTTTATTTTTTGCTTACAGATGCTTATAGATTGATTCTGTTCAAAACCAGTTTATAATCTTAAAAAATAAAGGGTATCCCCAGGTACCGTGAAATAACTCTCAAATGAAATAACTCCAAAAAAAATGAAATAACTCCCAACAAAAAATTCAAAAATCCCATACAAATTTTTTGGAGGTTATTTCATAATTTTTCATTTGAAATAACATAATGAAATAACACCCAAATGAAATAACTCCTAACTAGATTCTGTTGGGAATTATTTCATTTATTTTCATAATTGGGAGTTATTTCATTTGAAAGTTACTTAATTTAATATAATCTCTGAACTTTTTATAGTTATTTAAATTTTTTTTAATTTCTCCTCCATGGTATCTTAAGCATCAGTTTCGCTTACAAACTTTTTCTGTATAGCCGGCCTTTGGCTGGGCTGCAAAATGTTCTCCTCTATAGTATTTCGATTACCGGCTTAGCTAACAAAATATTTTCCTCCTTCAACCTTCAGGTATGGTATAGAGGTTATTTCATTTTTATTTATTAAAGAGCTATTATTAGGAGTCATATAATGAAAGCTATTTAATTAGGACTCTGACGAAAACTTTTAGTCAGCGAAGCTGGTGTTTTTTATACCATAGAGAATAAAATCCTTCCGCCCGGCCAAAGGCCGGCTATGCAGGAAACTTTTGGTGAGCGAAGCCGGTGTTTGTTATACTATAGAGGTTAAACTCTTCCATCCAGCCGAAGGCCGGCTACACAGGCAAAAATGGCTCAATGATCTCTCTATGGTATATGGAACAGCGGCTTCGCTTACAAAATATTGTCTGTATATCGGGCCTTTGTTCATATATCTATGATATGTGGTAGGAATGCCAGGGTGCAAATATAATTTGTATTGGGAGTTAATTTATTTTTGTTGGGACTTATTTCATTTAGGAGTTATTTCATTTTTTCATTTCACGGTACCGTATCCCCATACAACATACAGGTTTTTTACGTGTATTTTAAACCGCAAAAGGCACCACTTAAAAATTAAACAAACTGCGTATCACTATAGCTCCCAATAGCAATAATTATTAGAAAAGTAAGTCCAAAAATTAAAGGGTATTCCCATAGCTGAGGTATATTCACCTATATGGGAATATCTTTTGAATCGTTATAGACCAAACGCTTGGAAATTAGACAGAATGTCGTTTACTATGACTGTTATAGTAATAATTTCCCTTCTTTAAAACAACTTGAATCGCAAATTGACTTTAAATAATCCAAGAAATCTTATTTAAGTAGTCCTCAACTGCTTGAATTAGTGTTTCCTTAACGTCGAATTTTCTTGCTCGTTTATAAACCTTATATTCAGGTCCAAAAATTGATCCAAAAATATCTCTCGCTATCTAACTTATGTATATGTGATGATAGTAGCAGAGTTTTTTAAGTTTTTTTTTTCCGTAATTTTTGCATTTTAAATCGATTGTGCCGTAACATGACATCTCGCTCCAGACCATAACTACACCCCTGATGTGTTGAATATTACCCAGGGTTTAAATTGCTTGCTTAAAAAATGCAATAGCACTAAAATCTTTACTTTGCTTACATGTTTTTCAGCTAATGAAAAAACTAAATGTCTCAGCATTTACAAAACATTTCATTTTACACGAAGCAACGGCAAAAAGCAAATGCAAAAAAAAGAGAAAGAAACGCTTATGCTTAAGCTGACTATGTGTTTCTTTCTGCAGCAAAGCCATCAACAAAGCATTTATTTTGAAAACGTTTGCTGTTGCTTAAGTAATAAGTTGATGTTTGTTTCTTCTTTTGCTGTTGATTTTTTAAAAATAAAAACACCATTCAATGGTGTAATAAAAACAACGTTTTTAAAATGTATTTTCTTACGTATTGTAAGTAATAAATACATAATTACGTTTTCAATGTTAAAAGGGAAGAAAGGCAGCGAGTTACTGCAAGTAACAGCAAGGAAAAACAATCGTAATCAGCCACAACTTTATAGTAAAAAGTTAAGCAATAGCAAAAATAAAAATAAAGAACAACTGGGTGCTTAAGAAACAGCAAACGTTTTTAAAGTAATTGCTTTGCTGCAGAAAGAAACACATAGTGAGCTAAAGCAAATTCAATTTTCTCTTTTTTGCTTTTTGCTGTTGCTGCACATTTTTCCACACAGTTAAGCAATTACATATGCATTGAAAATAGTCAAGCATTTTTAATCACTGGAATTAACAAATTACTTCTCTTTTCTCATAACACGAATACAGTGAAAACTCTATTTGCGGACACCTCTACTGAGCGGACAATTTCTTCAGTCTCTTCGATTTCCGAGTATGCATTCAAATTTGTTTCACTTACATATCAATACATAGTAGAATATTTAATAGCAATGAATGCCGACCATTTCTAATCAATTATCCCGTAGACGGACACCTCTCCACAACGGACAAATCTGCTATGACGGTCGGTGTCCGGAAGATTTCACTGTATAATAATTAGAACCATATGGATCATTCAAAATAAATATTTTTTCGAAGAGAGAAGAGTTTGACGCAATTCTTTCTTTTATTCATCCGAGCACAGTTATGTGACTTCGACCAATTTCTAACGCAATGGCCTTGCAATCAACAAGCTTCGATCTTGGATGCTTACGCTATATTTAAAATAGTTTTCAGATCTATTTTTACTAGTGTTTATTACAAAATAATATTTTTCTTCTGCTAATAGTTTGTGGTTCTAATCATATGACCCGAAAGAAATTTTTAGTTTTTTAACTTTTTTTAGAAAAGAACATTTATAATTCGGTTGCATTACAATTTAATATTGTTGTTATTATTTTTGCAATCTTAGGAAAATATCGTTTCCTATCGTATTCTACTTTTGCTGACAAAAACTCTTTAAAATAAGGCCTGCTGAAGTTTAAATTCAGTAGTGTGATTCACTAACTCTAAATAATTCAACAATCGTTATTTTTTTCAACATTTTCTGTTGTGAGCAGTAAAAATTAAGTGATTCACAAACTTAACGATACTGTAAGCAAAATTGATTTTGAGTGGCATCACCGTCGACAAATAAATGAAAATTACATTAAGGCTGGTTCACCGGCAAAAATTTTGTTCCGAAACATTTTTTTTTATATGTAGTTTGACATTTTATTTTTTGAGAGAGAGAAACTACATATAAAAAAAAATGTTTCGGAACAAAATTTTTGCCGGTGAACCAGCCTTAAGAGAAGAGTAAAAACATTTGAATTCAAGCGAGGCACATACGTATTTCCTTATAAAGAGTATGTGAAGTAAGAAAAGCATTATAATTGTTTTGATTGTAGATTCCGATTACCTCTTCTTAAATATGGCCAAAACATTTGTTTATTTGCAATTTTTTTTATAAGAATTTTATTTAAAAAAAAAAAAAACTTTAAATGTACACATGCTGTACGTCGTGTATTTTGTCAATAGATTTAACAACCCAAGAATTATAGTCGCTTTTTTATCAGCTGTTTTTTAGCAATAACGAAAATCGTTATCGTTGAATAGCAAAATCGCAAATTTCATTGTTAAATTAATTTACCCAAAAAAAAGATGGAGATGGAGAACTATCCCATTTTGAGTAAAGATTGCATGTAGAAAAAATCATTGGTTGGCGCACTTTATAGTATAGAGACCCCGATTGGTTGCCATTAATCTGGCTGATATGTGGTTCCATCAGAACGGAGCCAAATTAATTGACTCAAAAAAACATTTCATTATTATTGTGTTGGGCCTCATGTGATGAACTCTTGCAATAATACAAAATGTATATTTTATCTCACTCACGGCTTATTATAAAAGTTATTACAACATTAAATCCCCACACGTCTTTCAAATTAATAATTTTATATTAAATAATTTTAAATTGTACACTCACCCATCATAAACTCGGCACATAGAATTGTTAATCCTTCTGTCTGAAAACCGTCTACGACGATCCTCAAACAAATCTTTAACAGCTGTTACACCCAACACAAACAAAACCGGTATCATGGCCACTTCCTTGCCGAACGCATTGATGGCCGGAAACCAATTGAGTAAAACAATAAAAATAAAATATAAATTTGCCACCCGATGAAATTGTTCTAGGAGATTCTTAGGTATAAACGAAAGCAGGGTATATTTTGTTGTACGAATTTTATTGCCCACAAAATGGCCATTCGGATGATCACGTTTCGGCGTTTTGGGGGGTACTGTATGATTTGGCAATACTATACGATATGGACGTTCTTCCAGATTTTCTGTACGACAAATACCGACACGTTTCCACCATGGTGGGGCTTCAGAACGACGCAGAGTGTAAATTGATTCGGAACGTGAGGCTTGACGTGAATGACCACGACCCGCAGCTGAGGTTGGAGCCGAGGGTCCGAATTCGCGGGTTTCGTTTTCTTCTTTATGACCGGGAGGTAAAATGAAATCGGTTCTAGAACCTACACGACTATGACCGCGGGGCGTGCCAGTAGCTCCGGGTGAATCGGTGATTTGTCCTTGGGAAAATGCACGCTGATGACCCTTCAAGGCTGATTTAATAGGCCGACCACTAGGCCCCACTATTGCCCCACCACCATGACTAACCGAACGTGAATGTCCTCGTGCGGCACCAGCCAATGTTAAAGAATGAGAATTAGGATTTATAAATGCTACACCGGGTATAACACTTGTCATAGCCGTACTACCGATAACGTTTCCACCAACACCACCGAGGCCCGGGAACACATAGGTTCGTTCTGGCTCCTGCATATTTAAGAGACCAGTTGCTGTATTGCTTAAAGGTATGGAGGAGGCATTGAGTGGATCGTAAACAGCAACCGCATTTAATGACGGCGTTGTCGTTCCCATAAAGCCAGGCGGAGCTGATCTTTGCTGTTGTACAACTGTAAACTTTCGCCTCAACTCTTCGGTATTTGCAGAAGGCATTTTTACAAGACACCATTAGTTTTACAAATTAAAATCACAGTTTAATTTTTGTTGTTCTTTTTTTTTTTCTTCTTATACAAGCTTCGTTGACTTTAGGCAAGTAATTAATTTACTTTTAATATCAACCTTAACTGTCATTTATTAGTAACAAAAAACAAAATTCTCATAAACGCCATTTTATATTAAACCACAATATTGCCAACATTTTGTGGCTGGTTGGCTACTGCTGTGTGTGTGGGATCTGCAAATAAATGAGAGGAAAAAAAAGAGCAATAAGAAACTGAATAATAATTAAACAAAATAAAATCTTATCAAGTACAACGTTGTTAACAATTGTTCAAATAAATGTTTAGGTGTTTTTCTCCACTTATTCAAAGCAAAAACGAAAAGTATAAACAAATTTTAAGACTTAACAAAAATTTATTTTAGCACGTTTACAGTTTAATGAACTTCTTTTACTTTGACAATAATATTTGGTAAGTGTTAAATACACTTGCTCAGTATGCAAATAATCCCAAATACATACTCTACGTATTGCTAAAATCAGAAGATACTTTAAGAAAAAGAAATCGTTGTCTACTTGATGCGAGAAGTCCATACTAATTAACTTACTTTTATCAACCGGAGAGTAATTTAATTCTTGCACTTTTTTTCAATATTGCTAGACCTTCAAAAAACGTAAAGTCGTTTTGGCTGTTCGTTTCAAGTTTGCTTCAAACACAGTAATTTTGATGTTACAAAAAAAAAAACAAAAACAAGTAAGAGCGCTATATTCCGCTATGCCAAATCTTATATACCCTTCACCATCTATGTAAAGCTACTTTAGTGAAGTAACTCCAATCAAAAAAAAAAAAATACCATCCGTTCTTAATGGGTCAAGCATTTTTAATAAATATTAGTATTTCCTAAAAGATCTCTTCAAAACCTTTAAAATGATACCCATATTGATATTTTAAAAAATTTTTAAATTTCACAGACCCGTAACTCGGAAAATACGGTCGATCGCCAATTTTTTCACTTAATGTTTGTTTCTTAAATTTTAATTCGCTATCGGCCCATAAATTTGTTTTTTGATTGGAGTTACTTCATTGTTCCAAATTATGTGAAAAAATTAAAGGTAGGCGTGGTGTTTTGCTCGCTGCCTCGAAGGACATGGACCGATCATGCTGATTTCCAATAGCACCACTTTCGACACTATGTTTGATCGATTGGAGTATTTCTCTAGTTAATCTAGTGCCTCGGCCAACTTGATTTCAACACTATTACGGACAGACTGACAGACAGACGGACGTCGCTCAATCGACTTCACTATGCATAAGAACTCAGAATATATATAATTTATTGGGTCGGAAATGGATATTGTAGAAATTACAAACTGAATGATAAACTTAGTTATACCCTTTTTCCACTTTTTGTGATTTGGAAAAGCTACAAAAGTTACAAGATGAAGAACTTGATTAATACACATCCGTGACAAAAGCAAGAACAGCTTGCAGAGTAATTTAACGAACAACAGACAATTTCCTCTTCTTTGAAAACCAAGCTATTAAAAAATGAGATAACAAAGCTGTCAGTCACATCTTGTTTTTACGTGTCGGAAATGCCGCTTCAATGCCAAGTCAAAGGCTACCTATGAGTTCTTATTATAAAAAAACAAGCTTGTCAAACCCGTAATTTTGAAAGGATTTTTGGTAGTCGAATTTAAATTTTTTTTATCGAAAATATATGTTAATATCGATGCTTTAGTGCAAAAGCGTCATAACTTAAGATTATAAGTTTTTGAGTTCATCATGCAAAAATATTTTTTTATCTCATAAAAAGTCATGATTTTATTTTAAACCGTGTTAATTCTACAGATAAAACTATATCTTTGGTGATATATATTAATGTGAACGCTTTATTACTATTCCACGCCCCTTAAAATAAATCTGTATGTGATAAAAAACAAGCTGAATGAATTCTTTAATTAAGCACTTTATACCTTTTATTATTAGTTTTGCTTTTTTATTTTATTTATTATTATTTTTTTTTTTTTTTTTTTTTTGCAGAACAGTGTTATTAACTTTTTTACTACAAATTAAATTTATCTTTTTACAATTGTGTGAAAATATTTTAATTACGTTTTTAAAATAACTTTATAAATTATAAAATTTGTAATTATTTTTTTTTTGTGATTTTATTAATTTATTTATATTGTATTTAAATCAGTTGCAAATTATGTAAGAATGTGAATAAGTCAAATTTTATAAATTTTTCCAACATTTTTATATAAATGAAGGTTGTGATTTGAACTAACAAACTTTAAGCATTTCATATACAAATTGGTGTGAGATAAAATTATGCAAATACTGAAACTTAATTGGGTATTATGAATAGATGGCGAATATATAGTTAATTTGGGTTATTTATAAGGTATTGTCTTAAGATAGTAAAATTTTAAGATAGTTTAAGAATATAATAAGACTTTTTTTGTTATGTTAATAATTTTGTCATAAACAAATAGAAAAAACTTGTTTGACTGAGATTGCGTTGACGTGGTCTAGCCGCCAATTATATGTGCTACTCTTAATTGTATTTATTTATATATTTTTATTCACATTTATTATTAATTTCTTGGTTAGGACATAACTTTAACTTAAAATAGCACGACATCGAGTTATGAGGAGTTGCTCACTAGACTTGTGCCATTTAGTTCATTTTAGTTCAAAATTTAAAAATGAACCAGTTAAATTTTTAGTTCAACATGTCTTTATAGTTCAAGGCTCATTTAGTACAAATGTTTTTCAGCAGTTTCGTTCAAACCTAAAAAAAAAATAATTACTATTTTAGCTTCTGGTCTGGTAAAATTCTTTTGATTTACAACTGCTGCAGTGAATCTATTCTATCTATTTTACAAGAAACACATCGATTAAGCGATAGCATAAAAAAACTTATATTCATTTCAATCATTTCATATATTTTTTCTTTATAACAGGAACAAAGACAAAAAGTAACTATCGTTTTAAATTATATTTCAAATTGTTGTAATAAAGGTGTCAGAAACAGTGAACAACGACTTATAGGTGCAATTTAATCCATCATGTAGCAATTCAAAATCAAAGCATGGTTCAAAATTGAACTTAGTACACGTATATACTTGAAGCAATGGAACAATTCAATTGAGCTACTTCGTTTATGAACTACTCCCGTCTATTGTTCACAATATTATTATTTTTTCGTGTTATCATAAATAACACAATAAGATGTTGTTATAATTTTCGGTAATAACCGTCGTCACTGGCTGTGTACTTTGGATGTTCGGCGTGCGCTTTCAATGTGATAACATCATTTTCAAGCCGCGTGTTTATTAAATCTGAAGAGATAAAAATAAAAATAGATAGTGTTAAGAATAAAAGGTGGTGGGTTTAGCTAATTTTTGTCCGTTTAAATAGTATTATGCAGGTAGATTCCCTGATATCTGTCTTGTTTATTAGGGTAAATAGTTAATATTTGGATCTTTTATTATTGGATAGGTAAGTGTGACCGTCTGTGGGTGTTTTTCGTTTGTAAGAGAGGAATCAACCCAATTAATTTAATACCTAACTAACACAATAAGACTTTATGATACCATGTGAATCCCCTAAATGTATCTAGTTTAAGAGATCAGTAGCAGTAAAAAACACGTTACCATTGGCCCTACAAGTCTCAATTCTTTCTAAATGTCATATTTTTCTCGTTTTAGCCGGCTTATAGATCGATACATTTAGTTTTTTACTATACCCACTTCTAATGTATGTATTTCTGACCCCATAAAGTAAATATATTCCGAATTTTTATGCATAGCAAAGCGAGCCTCTAATTTTTTTATGATAAAAATTTATGACAAATTGGTGAACTTTTACCTGATACAGGAGCTATTTCATATACTAAGTTGGGTTAAAAACCCTAAGCAAAATTTACATTTTCACAAAAAGCATTTTTTTACAGAAAAACATTTTGGTAGGAACGAATTTTTTATGCCGATTTTTATTTAAACTATTCAATGAGAAATCTGCCGTATAATATATGTAGTTATACATATATGGTGGAGCGTATATAAGATTCGGCACAGCCGAATATAGCACTCTTGCTTGTTTAATGTTTTTATTCAATCCAGATAAAAGATTTTCTCATGATTCTCTTTTTTTCTCTTCATTTGAATACCTCATCAATGAGCTATTTCTTTAGATATGGGAACTGAAGTGGCAGGGAATATATCTGAAATGAAGCATGATGAGGAAGGAAGTAGGTTAATAGTCCATTTGAAAAATTTTTCATCCAACAACGGCGCTTTTTGCTTCGGTGAAATCGGTCAATGTTGATTCAAATCACAACTACGTGTGTGCAACGGCTGTAAACAATGTTCTCTTCTGTTTGTTCTTTATTTTCTTTCGTTTTATTTTTATTATTATTATTATTATTATTATTATTATTATTATTATTATTATTATTATTATTATTATTATTATTATTTTACTCTGTTAGGCACGCTTATTTTAAAAATGTGAAGCTTTCTGGCATTGACATTTTTTTGATAGAGAAAAATATTTTAAATTTTCGCAGTGCTATTAAAAAAAAAAACACTTTTAAATCAACACATTTTTTTTATCTGATAGAATAAGTAAAATAATACTCATTTCAAAAATATTTTGACTTTTTTTGGAATGTAACTAAAATCAACCTTAATATATTGAGTAAAAATAAAATATTTAAGAATTATAAAAGAATCGAAAGAAAATTTATGTATAATTTTTGCTAAACAAGTAAATGCCCTTTAAATCAATCAACTGACACCTGAAAATGACAAACCAATGCTCCACTGTCAATCAACACCGACATGTTCTGGTGATGTTCAAATAACATGATGTGAATAATAAACAGAAATAGTTTTCTTTTTTTTATTAATATAAATGTGGGTTAATTAGATTTTAAATGGATCGTCGCAAGTTGAAAACAAATAAAATAAAAAACACAGAATTTGTATCAAATGTTTTTGCTTTAAAAGATTTGCGTATATTTTAATTTAGGTTAATGAACACACGGGTTATAATTTATACAGAGTGTCCGCCGGGAGGTATACTATTTTATTTAATGTCGGCAATTATGTATGGAATACAATATCAGATAAATATCCGCCAGCCCTTTTGAGCACATTTTTTATTACATTCTTACATATTTCACACGGTATTTCATTTATTTCACCACGTATTTTTGCTAGAGTTGCTCCAGCGTTTCAGGTTTGTTTGCATAAACCTGGCTTTTCAGATATCTGCACAAAAATAAAATAAGGTTTTTTCTCCAAGATCAAGAGGGCAGTTTAATAATATAATTTAAAAAAAGAGATCAGGGGAGGTTAGATGGATAGGAGCACTAAAGTTCTACAATTGTCTAAATTTATACCAGAGCATCTCAATCCAAAGAGCCTCTAAATTTTACAGACTTTATAAAAAGCAAAATTTCGGAAAACCCTCAAAGTAGTATTTTATACAGAAATGGCCTCACGTGACTTAAATATTTAAACGCTTCGATTCTTTCACATATGGCAACAGAAAGATTCGATGAATAGAGAACTATTCGGAACAATTCGAAACTTAAATGCTGTATTTTTGCCCTTGAAATTCCACATGTGTGCATCGAAGATTATCTGAACATGGAATAAGATTAACAATTCTACGTCAGGATGTGGCCAAATTCTTGAACCGTTATAGACAGACAGCTAAAAGTATAATAACCGTCATTAAGAAACACGATTTTAAGGTTGTCTGTTTTAAAGTCGGGATCTTGGCAAGAGATATTGATAAACAATTGTTGTTTTTCACTTTCTTTTTTTAATTTTTTATTTGTCAAATTCTCAGAAGCAAAATTAAAAACATGCAAGTTTTTTAAAAGTACTGTAACATCGTTAAGATAGAATGAAAAAAAATTTTTTTTTTTTAAAATTAGAACTCTCGACTGTTTCTACGGCGATTTTTTTCACTAAAAAAATCGAATCTATTTAGATTGAAAAATCGACTAATAATGAACAAAACGATTGCTATTAAATAATGGTAAAAAAATTATTGCAGTGAATAAATATTTTCGTTTTGTTATAACGATATTTTTCAAGTGGCACTTTTTATTAAAACAGACAGCATGTGGTCAAAAGAGAGAAAAAATTTCACATTAAATTAATATTTAAAATTTATGATATTTGATTATGCAAATTATTTTTAAATCAAAACAAAAATGCTATAAATAATTCAAATCAAGGAAATGACGATAGCGAAAATCCCCAAATAAAAGCATTTTATATTAATAACACTTAAGGAAATTTTAACTGTGTAATCCAGTTTTTTGCACAAAACTTGCATGTTTTATTATATTATATGTCATGTGTGTGAAATTAAATGCGTCAAGTCTCATACATATTGTATTCATAAATTCTACAGCTTATTTCCGACTTTTGTTTTAACAAACACGATCACTGTTACCAAACCATTCCATCTCGGAATGGTTCCAAAATAAATATGTGATTTTTTTTTCAAATGTTAATATTTTACACAGTGCCAATTTTTTATATATGAGATCTGTGAAGGATTTAAGCCAAATACCAATTCCATATAGGAAAATCAACTGTATAAAAAAATGAAGGAACACAGATTAAAGACAACTATTAAAGGTTTTCCAAATTATAATTTAATTAAATTTTTAATTGATTCTATTATTTCTTTAATTAATAAATTATCTTTTTTTATTTTTAAATTTCCAAGTAATTAGTTAAATTTTTTTATTTGCTAAATTAAATAAATAATTGACTAAATTAAAAATCTAATTTAAACTAAATCTGAAAACAAAACATTTTGTGTGAATCCTTATTCAAATTCCGAAAGTCTTGAGATAATATATTTCTTTATTAAAGACGATATGTCTGAAAAGCTTAAAGATTCCAAACCACACAAAAAAACTATTTGCTTCAATTAAACTTTTATTTGCTTTCACATTGTAATTCAATTAAATTTTTAATTGATTCAATTTTTTGCTTAATAAGAAATTTATCTTATTATTTTTGAACTAAATAAATAATTGATACAATCAACTATTTAATTATAAATGTTTGTGTTTATCTTTTAATTAAATACATAGTTGAGAGAATTAAAAAAATTGAAATTAATTTTTTTCTGTGCATAAAAATTCTTCCTCAAAACTTCCAACATATTTAAACATTTAAAAAACATAATTTAACAGTCGGCAGAGAGCTCGACACTTATTAAGGGAACCCACACATTAACATAACGGAGGAAATTCTGGACCTTAACCAGTCAACACTCAGAACACTCATGAGTGGATAAGTCTATACTGTACTGCGATCTGTTAAGCTTGTGGAGGAAGAGTATTATACACTAGTAGAAAACTTCCTATTTCAACGCCTTGCTGATAGTCGAATTAGAGACGTAAACCTTCACATGAACACCATGCCAAACTAAGATCATCCTAGTTTCTTAAATGAGAGATCGCGACTAAAGGATAAATATAATTAAATTGATGCCCGTAGGCTTTGTGGAAATTGCGGGTAAAAAATACTCCATTTTGTAAAATGCAAAACATGCCAAAATGTCCTTGCGTATATATTAAAAATTGGGTATGGGGCACGGTACAATATGCGAGGACGGCCGAGAAAATTATTTACCCTGCGTCCATCAATCACTTATGTTTTTACCTTAACGCTTCACGTCAAAACTACATGAACGATTATTGCTGTCCCACACATTAACCCTCGGGGGCACCAAAAGCTTATGCTGACCTAACCTAGGTGCAGACGAGGGTCCTAGGAGGTGTAGGGGGAACCAGTCCCCCGGTGTACAGGCACTGAAGCTGTATAGAAAGTTGGGTACTGTCGAAGGATTTTACCGGTTTCCTTAATGATAATAACTTATGAATAATAATAGCCTAAATAACCTGGCACCATGGGAACCGGTAGCCCATACAGAGAGCTGCCCTTCGGGGTACACGTGGTAGTTGTGGTTAAATTTGTCTATCTCTGCGGGTCTGGCGTGGAATAGACTGAAGTGTGCTTTTGCACTCTCAACAAAGGAGTTTAATGATAGGCTCCGACCCTATAGATTTATGGTCCTGCAAGCCATGGTCTTAAAATTGCACAGTATTAGTGGTTTGACCACCGTCTGGTAAGGGCTTACTGCCAGGTACAGACGTTAATATAATCACTTATCCTGTCCCACACAGTGATAAAAGTTTAATCGTATTGACATCAAATATGACATCAGGAATAGAAAATCTTTAAAATATATAATATTATTTATTATATTATGCTTATATTCAATAAAAATGCAATTTATTTGTTGGTTTGGAATAGCAGGTTGCAAAAGCCAGCTCGTCGTCCAAATTTTTAGAAAAGCCAAAAACATTTCCTTTAAGTATAAAAACTTCAAAAACAACATGAGAGTTATTTTAGAAGCCAATACAGAAATGTTAAGGCTTTAACATTCCCTTCTGCTTTATGTTGGTTACATTTCAACTCTTAATTGTCTTTATCTATATATTTTAAGGCATATGTCAACTACAGAAGAGATTATTCGGTCATAAAAGATGAGATTAACTGAAACATTACAGGGTATACGGAAAGGCTAACCGAATTTGTATTGGTAACACGGTTGCTGTTCTTTATCCATGAAGTGTTTACATAAGACCATAGTAGGTTTGTGAATGCGGTTAAACCACTAGGTGGTTAGTCCGTCTACATCGTCTAACGATATATCATCAAATTACAGTTTCTGCAGAATCTATTCGAAATAGTGTTATGAGTTTTTTTTGCAGAGTTTTTACATTCCAGTTTAGTTGCAGGGAAATACTAACCCTCTTAAGGACTCTGCATAATGCTAGATGAGCTGGGGAAAGTCAATTTCTTAGCCAATCTTCGAATTATAGAAACATGGCAGGTCTTACAGGATCCTAATAATCAGTTTTTTAGTGCTTATTTTTTAAGCATCTCTTTACTTTTTTAATTTATTAATTTTTTTCTTTTTCCCTTTTCTAAAAATAAAAAATCAACGTGTTTAAATATGACCTTATATAACGAATTTACTGCCTGTTTTTTTATTAAAAAAGAAGAATTTAGATTTTAAATACAAAACCCAAAACCTGCGTTTCGTAAAAAAAATTGTTAGCATGTCATAACGTTCAAGGACACAATGTCCATGATGTAGAGAACATAGTTTCGCCAGTAGATTCCAGAACATGATTAACTCCGGCCGCCGATGTAATGTTATAACCTAGAGAGGCTTAAGACTTTTCTACTGAGGATTCCTTAAGTGTATGTCTATAACCTACAAAGAGGAGCCGATTATTTCGCAGCCTGTATAAGTAATTCTATGACACTAAAGCCATTTAATTCCAATTGATTTAATTGTTTCTCACATGCAACTTGTTTTAAAAAAAAAAAAAAGAAAAAAACCAAAAAAAAAATTAGGTGAATTTAAATTTACAACAACCTTTCTATTGCAGGCTTTTAAAGGACGAATAATAATTCAAAGAAGGTAAATAGATACCGTTCCTTTTTGTTATATTGTGTAAAATTGATTTATACCAACACTTATTTGTTTTTGTAAATTAATTATTTATCATGCAACAATAACAGCTGTTGGTATAATCGTTTTATTAAACGTGGCTTTTAAATTGCGCAAAAGTGACAATTAAATTGTTAATATTTAAAAAAGGTTAAAAAGGCTGCCTTCCTTTGAAACCGACTTTTAACAAAAGGAAGGAGGTTATCAGTTCGTCTTAATGTTGCATTTTTTATATTTGTGGCCGCAGTACTCAGTCATTTCTAAGCCGATTTTGAAAATTTTTTCTTTATTTGAAAGGTTATACAGATCAGGCCCGTTTATAATTTTGAAACTAAAGGGGTTCCCAATGCAGCATGTATATTGAACAGCAAAGGGCATCACTTCAAAATTTAAAAAAAAACTGCGTATCATTATAGCTCCCAATAGCAAAATGTAATACAAAAGTAAATTTAAAAAATAAAAGGTGTCCCCATAGCTAACATAAATTAACCTATATGGGTCTATCTTTTGAAGCGTTACATAGAAACACTTAAAAGTTAGACAGAATGTCCACTACTTTGTCGGGTATAATAAAAACTAAAAATATTTAAAATTATAAATTAAAGGGTGATACAAATTTGTTAAAAATTTTAGACGGTTGTAATTTAAAATGAACCTTTGTTGCTAAGTTCGCTTTAAAAACAAGTATAAAATTTGGACTTGGAAATTAAATTGTGTCCCAATAATTACTGTTATTTGATGTGCATGGCCAAACTTCTAAACCGCTAAACACAGAAGGCTGAAATCTTTTATGAAATTAGTAATTTTCAAGGCTTGTTTTTGTGCTGTTTTTAAAAACTATTCTGATGATTTATTGTTATGAAAATAGGATTTCTGAGATTTTTAGGTAAAAATCTTTTTAGGGCTGATTTTCCAGAGCCATATCACACGGAAAACCTAAGTGTGAAGAGAACCTATTGTATACAGTCAGACAGGGACAATCTAATTCAAACTTATAATTTAAGCAGAAAAAAGAAGAAACAAATGCTTGTTGAAATCAATATTTTTATACCCTTCACCACAAACAGTGCGAAAAAGGTATAACTAAATTTGTCATTCCGTTTGTAATTTCTACAATATCCATTTCCGACGCCATAAAGTATATACAGTGGTGGTCATATCATATGCAACTATGTGTGTGAAGATAAATACGTCAAGTTAAATACGTTTTTTAAAAAATGTAGCATGCGATATTTTTTTTCTCCCATACATACAGTACAATTTGTATAGTAAATTCCGGACTTTTTTAACGAATACGACTACAGCTACAAAACTCTACAATCTCGGAGAATCAAACCTATTGGGAAATCAAGAGCACATATAAAGCTATTAAACTGTAAACACAGTTTAGTCAAATTGAATTTGAGAAATTTTTTATAAGACGCGGAAAATTGACTTAGTGCAATTTTCTCATATACGATGAGTTCTGTGAGGGATTTTGCCAATGTGGCCAAACCCTTCGATCTCGCGGAATTACACCTATTGGGAAATCAAGAGCACATATAGAGCTATTAATCTGTAAACACAGTTTAGTCAAATTGAATTTGAGAAATTTTTTATGAGACGCGGAAAATTGACTTAGTGCAATTTTCTCATATACGATGAGTTCTGTGAGGGATTTTGTCAGTGTGGCCAAACCCTTCGATCTCGCGGAATTACACCTATTGGGAAATCAAGACCACATATAGAGCTATTAATCTGTAAACACAGTTTAGTCAAATTGAATTTGAGAAATTTTTTATAAGACGCGGAAAATTGACTTAGTGCAATTTTCTCATATACGATGAGTTCTGTGTGGGATTTTGTCAATGTGGCCAAACCCTTCGATCTCGCGGAATTACACCTATTGGGAAATCAAGAGCACATATAGAGCTATTATTCTGTAAACACAGTTTATTCAAATTGTATTTGAGAAATTTTTTATAAGACGCGGAAAATTGACTTAGTGCAATTTTCTCATATACGATGAGTTCTGTGTGGGATTTTGTCAATGTGGCCAATCCCTTTGATCTCGCGGAATTAGTCCTATTGGGAAATCAAGAGCATATATAGAGCTATTAATCTGTAAACACAGTTTAGTCAAATTGAATTTGAGAAATTTTTTATAAGACGCGGAAAATTGACTTAGTGCAATTTTCTCATATAAGATGAGTTCTGTGAGGAATTTTGTCAATGTGGCCAAACCCTTCGATCTCGCGGAATTACACCTATTGGGAAATCAAGAGCACATAGAGAGCTATTAATCTGTAAACACAGTTTAGTCAAATTGAATTTGAGAAATTTTTATTAAGACGCGGAAAATTGACTTAGTGCAATTTTCTCATATACGATGAGTTCTGTGAGGGATTTTGTCAATGTGGCCAAACCCTTCGATCTCGCGGAATTACACCTATTGGGAAATCGAGAGCACATATAGAGCTATTAATCTGTAAACACAGTTTATTCAAATTGTATTTGAGAAATTTTTTATAAGACGCGGAAAATTGACTTAGTGCAATTTTCTCATATACGATGAGTTCTGTGAGGGATTTTGTCAATGTGGCCAAACCCTTCGATCTCGCGGAATTACACCTATTGGGAGATCAAGAGCACATATAGAGCTATTAATCTGTAAACACAGTTTAGTAAAATTGAATTTGAGAAATTTTTTATGAGACGCGGAAAATTGACTTAGTGCAATTTTCTCATATACGATGAGTTCTGTGAGGGATTTTGTCAATGTGGCCAAACCCTTCGATCTCGCGGAATTACACCTATTGGGAAATCAAGAGCACATATAGAGCTATTAATCTGTAAACACAGTTTAGTCAAATTGAATTTGAGAAATTTTTTATGAGACGCGGAAAATTGACTTTGTCAGTGTGGCCAAACCCTTCGATCTCGCGGAATTACACCTATTGGGAAATCAAGAGCACATATAGAGCTATTAATCTGTAAACACAGTTTAGTCAAATTGAATTTGAGAAATTTTTTATAAGACGCGGAAAATTGACTTAGTGCAATTTTCTCATATACGATGAGTTCTGTGAGGGATTTTGTCAATGTGGCCAAACCCTTCGATCTCGCGGAATTACACCTATTGGGAAATCAAGAGCACATATAGAGCTATTAATCTGTAAACACAGTTTAGTCAAATTGAATTTGAGAAATTTTTTATGAGACGCGGAAAATTGACTTACTGCAATTTTCTCATATACGATGAGTTCTGTGAGGGATTTTGTCAGTGTGGCCAAACCCTTCGATCTCGCGGAATTACACCTATTGGGAAATCAAAAGCACATATAGAGCTATTAATCTGTAAACACAGTTTAGTCAAATTGAATTTGAGAAATTTTTTATAAGACGCGGAAAATTGACTTAGTGCAATTTTCTCATATACGATGAGTTCTGTGAGGGATTTTGTCAGTGTGGCCAAACCCTTCGATCTCGCGGAATTACACCTATTGGGAAATCAAGAGCACATATAGAGCTATTAATCTGTAAACACAGTTTAGTCAAATTGAATTTGAGAAATTTTTTATAAGACGCGGAAAATTGACTTAGTGCAATTTTCTCATATACGATGAGTTCTGTGAGGGATTTTGTCAATGTGGCCAAACCCTTCGATCTCGCGGAATTACACCTACTAGGAAATCAAGAGCACATATAGAGCTATTAATCTGTAAACACAGTTTAGTCAAATTGAATTTGAGAAATTTTTTATGAGACGCGGAAAATTGACTTAGTGCAATTTTCTCATATACGATGAGTTCTGTGAGGGATTTTGTCAATGTGGCCAAACCCTTCGATCTCGCGGAATTACACCTACTAGGAAATCAAGAGCACATATAGAGCTATTAATCTGTAAACACAGTTTAGTCAAATTGAATTTGAGAAATTTTTTATAAGACGCGGAAAATTGACTTAGTGCAATTTTCTCATATACGATGAGTTCTGTGAGGGATTTTGTCAGTGTGGCCAAACCCTTCGATCTCGCGGAATTACACCTATTGGGAAATCAAGACCACACTGTAAACACAGTTTAGTCATATTGAATTTGAGAAATTTTTTATAAGACGCGGAAAATTGACTTAGTGCAATTTTCTCATATACGATGAGTTCTGTGTGGGATTTTGTCAATGTGGCCAAACCCTTCGATTTCGCGGAATTAGTCCTATTGAGAAATCAAGAGCACATATAGAGCTATTATTCTGTAAACACAGTTTATTCAAATTGTATTTGAGAAATTTTTTATAAGACGCGGAAAATTGACTTAGTGCAATTTTCTCATATACGATGAGTTCTGTGAGGGATTTTGTCAGTGTGGCCAAACCCTTCGATCTCGCGGAATTACACCTATTGGGAAATCAAAAGCACATATAGAGCTATTAATCTGTAAACACAGTTTAGTCAAATTGAATTTGAGAAATTTTTTATAAGACGCGGAAAATTGACTTAGTGCAATTTTCTCATATACGATGAGTTCTGTGAGGGATTTTGTCAGTGTGGCCAAACCCTTCGATCTCGCGGAATTACACCTATTGGGAAATCAAGAGCACATATAGAGCTATTAATCTGTAAACACAGTTTAGTCAAATTGAATTTGAGAAATTTTTTATAAGACGCGGAAAATTGACTTAGTGCAATTTTCTCATATACGATGAGTTCTGTGAGGGATTTTGTCAATGTGGCCAAACCCTTCGATCTCGCGGAATTACACCTACTAGGAAATCAAGAGCACATATAGAGCTATTAATCTGTAAACACAGTTTAGTCAAATTGAATTTGAGAAATTTTTTATGAGACGCGGAAAATTGACTTAGTGCAATTTTCTCATATACGATGAGTTCTGTGAGGGATTTTGTCAGTGTGGCCAAACCCTTCGATCTCGCGGAATTACACCTATTGGGAAATCAAGACCACACTGTAAACACAGTTTAGTCAAATTGAATTTGAGAAATTTTTTATAAGACGCGGAAAATTGACTTAGTGCAATTTTCTCATATACGATGAGTTCTGTGTGGGATTTTGTCAATGTGGCCAAACCCTTCGATTTCGCGGAATTAGTCCTATTGAGAAATCAAGAGCACATATAGAGCTATTATTCTGTAAACACAGTTTATTCAAATTGTATTTGAGAAATTTTTTATAAGACGCGGAAAATTGACTTAGTGCAATTTTCTCATATACGATGAGTTCTGTGAGGGATTTTGTCAATGTGGCCAAACCCTTCGATCTCGCGGAATTACACCTACTAGGAAATCAAGAGCACATATAGAGCTATTAATCTGTAAACACAGTTTAGTCAAATTGAATTTGAGAAATTTTTTATAAGACGCGGAAAATTGACTTAGTGCAATTTTCTCATATACGATGAGTTCTGTGAGGGATTTTGTCAGTGTGGCCAAACCCTTCGATCTCGCGGAATTACACCTATTGGGAAATCAAGACCACACTGTAAACACAGTTTAGTCAAATTGAATTTGAGAAATTTTTTATAAGACGCGGAAAATTGACTTAGTGCAATTTTCTCATATACGATGAGTTCTGTGTGGGATTTTGTCAATGTGGCCAAACCCTTCGATTTCGCGGAATTAGTCCTATTGAGAAATCAAGAGCACATATAGAGCTATTATTCTGTAAACACAGTTTATTCAAATTGTATTTGAGAAATTTTTTATAAGACGCGGAAAATTGACTTAGTGCAATTTTCTCATATACGATGAGTTCTGTGTGGGATTTTGTCAATGTGGCCAACCCCTTTGATCTCGCGGAATTAGTCCTATTGAGAAATCAAGAGCACATATAGAGCTATTAATCTGTAAACACAGTTTAGTCAAATTGAATTTGAGAAATTTTTATTAAGACGCGGAAAATTGACTTAGTGCAATTTTCTCATATACGATGAGTTCTGTGAGGGATTTTGTCAATGTGGCCAAACCCTTCGATCTCGCGGAATTACACCTATTGGGAAATCAAGAGCACATATAGAGCTATTAATCTGTAAACACAGTTTAGTCAAATTGAATTTGAGAAATTTTTTATGAGACGCGGAAAATTGACTTAGTGCAATTTTCTCATATACGTTGAGTTCTGTGAGGGAATTTGTCAGTGTGGCCAAACCCTTCGATCTCGCGGAATTACACCTATTGGGAAATCAAGAGCACATATAGAGCTATTAATCTGTAAACACAGTTTAGTCAAACTGAATTTGAGAAATTTTTTATAAGACGCGGAAAATTGACTTAGTGCAATTTTCTCATATACGATGAGTTCTGTGAGGGATTTTGTCAATGTGGCCAAACCCTTCGATCTCGCGGAATTACACCTATTGGGAAATCAAGAGCACATATAGAGCTATTAATCTGTAAAAACAGTTTAGTCAAATTGAATTTGAGAAATTTTTTATGAGACGCGGAAAATTGACTTAGTGCAATTTTCTCATATACGATGAGTTCTGTGAGGGATTTTGTCAGTGTGGCCAAACCCTTCGATCTCGCGGAATTACACCTATTGGGAAATCAAGAGCACATATAGAGCTATTAATCTGTAAACACAGTTTAGTCAAATTGAATTTGAGAAATTTTTTACAAAACGCGGAAAATTGACTTAGTGCAATTTTCTCATATACGATGAGTTCTGTGAGGGATTTTGTCAATGTGGCCAAACCCTTCGATCTCGCGGAATTACACCTATTGGGAAATCAAGAGCACATATAGAGCTATTAATCTGTAAACACAGTTTAGTCAAATTGAATTTGAGAAATTTTTTATGAGACGCGGAAAATTGACTTAGTGCAATTTTCTCATATACGATATGTGCTCTTGATTTCCCAATAGGTGTAATTCCGCGAGATCGAAGGGTTTGGCCACATTGACAAAATTCCTCACAGAACTCATCTTATATGAGAAAATTGCACTAAGTCAATTTTCCGCGTCTTATAAAAAATTTCTCAAATACAATTTGAATAAACTGTGTTTACAGATTAATAGCTCTATATGTGCTCTTGATTTCCCAATAGGTGTAATTCCGCGAGATCGAAGGGTTTGGCCACATTGACAAAATCCCTCACAGAACTCATCGTATATGAGAAAATTGCACTAAGTCAATTTTCCGCGTCTTATTAAAAATTTCTCAAATACAATTTGAATAAACTGTGTTTACAGTTTAATAGCTCTATATGTGCTCTTGAATTCCCAATAGGACTAATTCCGCGAGATCGAAGGGTTTGGCCACATTGACAAAATCCCTCACAGAACTCATCGTATATGAGAAAATTGCACTAAGTCAATTTTCCGCGTCTTAATAAAAATTTCTCAAATTCAATTTGACTAAACTGTGTTTACAGATTAATAGCTCTCTATGTGCTCTTGATTTCCCAATAGGTGTAATTCCGCGAGATCGAAGGGTTTGGCCACATTGGCAAAATCCCTCACAGAACTCATCGTATATGAGAAAATTGCACTAAGTCAATTTTCCGCGTCTTATAAAAAATTTCTCAAATTCAATTTGACTAAACTGTGTTTACAGATTAATAGCTCTATATGTGCTCTTGATTTCCTAGTAGGTGTAATTCCGCGAGATCGAAGGGTTTGGCCACATTGACAAAATCACTCACAGAACTCATCGTATATGAGAAAATTGCACTAAGTCAATTTTCCGCGTCTCATAAAAAATTTCTCAAATTCAATTTGACTAAACTGTGTTTACAGATTAATAGCTCTATATGTGCTCTTGATTTCCCAATAGGTGTAATTCCGCGAGATCGAAGGGTTTGGCCACACTGACAAAATCCCTCACAGAACTCATCGTATATGAGAAAATTGCACTAAGTCAATTTTCCGCGTCTTATAAAAAATTTCTCAAATTCAATTTGACTAAACTGTGTTTACAGATTAATAGCTCTATATGTGCTCTTGATTTCCCAATAGGTGTAATTCCGCGAGATCGAAGGGTTTGGCCACACTGACAAAATCCCTCACAGAACTCATCGTATATGAGAAAATTGCACTAAGTCAATTTTCCGCGTCTTATAAAAAATTTCTCAAATTCAATTTGACTAAACTGTGTTTACAGTTTAATAGCTCTATATGTGCTCTTGATTTCCCAATAGGTGTAATTCCGCGAGATCGAAGGGTTTGGCCACACTGACAAAATCCCTCACAGAACTCATCGTATATGAGAAAATTGCACTAAGTCAATTTTCCGCGTCTTATAAAAAATTTCTCAAATTCAATTTGACTAAACTGTGTTTACAGATTAATAGCTCTATATGTGCTCTTGATTTCCCAATATGTGTAATTCCGCGAGATCGAAGGGTTTGGCCACATTGACAAAATCACTCACAGAACTCATCGTATATGAGAAAATTGCACTAAGTCAATTTTCCGCGTCTCATAAAAAATTTCTCAAATTCAATTTGACTAAACTGTGTTTACAGATTAATAGCTCTATATGTGCTCTTGATTTCCCAATAGGTGTAATTCCGCGAGATCGAAGGGTTTGGCCACACTGACAAAATCCCTCACAGAACTCATCGTATATGAGAAAATTGCACTAAGTCAATTTTCCGCGTCTTATAAAAAATTTCTCAAATTCAATTTGACTAAACTGTGTTTACAGATTAATAGCTCTATATGTGCTCTTGATTTCCTAGTAGGTGTAATTCCGCGAGATCGAAGGGTTTGGCCACATTGACAAAATCCCTCACAGAACTCATCGTATATGAGAAAATTGCACTAAGTCAATTTTCCGCGTCTCATAAAAAATTTCTCAAATTCAATTTGACTAAACTGTGTTTACAGATTAATAGCTCTATATGTGCTCTTGATTTCCCAATAGGTGTAATTCCGCGAGATCGAAGGGTTTGGCCACACTGACAAAATCCCTCACAGAACTCATCGTATATGAGAAAATTGCACTAAGTCAATTTTCCGCGTCTTATAAAAAATTTCTCAAATTCAATTTGACTAAACTGTGTTTACAGATTAATAGCTCTATATGTGCTCTTGATTTCCCAATAGGTGTAATTCCGCGAGATCGAAGGGTTTGGCCACACTGACAAAATCCCTCACAGAACTCATCGTATATGAGAAAATTGCACTAAGTCAATTTTCCACGTCTCATAAAAAATTTCTCAAATTCAATTGGACTAAACTGTGTTTACAGATTAATATTTCTATATGTGCTCTTCATTTCCCAATAGGTGTAATTCCGCGAGATCGAAGGGTTTGGCCACACTGACAAAATCCCTCACAGAACTCATCGTATATGAGAAAATTGCACTAAGTCAATTTTCCGCGTCTCATAAAAAATTTCTCAAATTCAATTGGACTAAACTGTGTTTACAGATTAATAGCTCTATATGTGCTCTTGATTTCCCAATAGGTGTAATTCCGCGAGATCGAAGGGTTTGGCCACACTGACAAAATCCCTCACAGAACTCATCGTATATGAGAAAATTGCACTAAGTCAATTTTCCACGTCTCATAAAAAATTTCTCAAATTCAATTGGACTAAACTGTGTTCACAGATTAATAGCTCTATATGTGTTCTTGATTTCCCAATAGGTGTAATTCCGCGAGATCGAAGGGTTTGGACACATTGACAAAATCCCTCACAGAACTCATCGTATATGAGAAAATTGCACTAAGTCAATTTTCCACGTCTCATAAAAAATTTCTCAAATTCAATTGGACTAAACTGTGTTTACAGATTAATAGCTCTATATGTGTTCTTGATTTCCCAATAGGTGTAATTCCGCGAGATCGAAGGGTTTGGACACATTGACAAAATCCCTCACAGAACTCATCGTATATGAGAAAATTGCACTAAGTCAATTTTCCGCGTCTCATAAAAAATTTCTCAAATTCAATTTGACTAAACTGTGTTTACAGATTAATAGCTCTATATGTGCTCTTGATTTCCCAATAGGTGTAATTCCGCGAGATCGAAGGGTTTGGCCACACTGACAAAATCCCTCACAGAACTCATCGTATATGAGAAAATTGCACTAAGTCAATTTTCCGCGTCTCATAAAAAATTTCTCAAATTCAATTTGACTAAACTGTGTTTACAGATTAATAGCTCTATATGTGTTCTTGATTTCCCAATAGGTGTAATTCCGCGAGATCGAAGGGTTTGGACACATTGACAAAATCCCTCACAGAACTCATCGTATATGAGAAAATTGCACTAAGTCAATTTTCCGCGTCTCATAAAAAATTTCTCAAATTCAATTTGACTAAACTGTGTTTACAGATTAATAGCTCTATATGTGGTCTTGATTTCCCAATAGGTGTAATTCCGCGAGATCGAAGGGTTTGGCCACACTGACAAAATCCCTCACAGAACTCATCGTATATGAGAAAATTGCACTAAGTCAATTTTCCACGTCTCATAAAAAATTTCTCAAATTCAATTGGACTAAACTGTGTTTACAGATTAATAGCTCTATATGTGCTCTTGATTTCCCAATAGGTGTAATTCCGCGAGATCGAAGGGTTTGGCCACACTGACAAAATCCCTCACAGAACTCATCGTATATGAGAAAATTGCACTAAGTCAATTTTCCACGTCTCATAAAAAATTTCTCAAATTCAATTGGACTAAACTGTGTTTACAGATTAATAGCTCTATATGTGCTCTTGATTTCCCAATAGGTGTAATTCCGCGAGATCGAAGGGTTTGGCCACACTGACAAAATCCCTCACAGAACTCATCGTATATGAGAAAATTGCACTAAGTCAATTTTCCACGTCTCATAAAAAATTTCTCAAATTCAATTGGACTAAACTGTGTTTACAGATTAATAGCTCTATATGTGCTCTTGATTTCCCAATAGGTGTAATTCCGCGAGATCGAAGGGTTTGGCCACACTGACAAAATCCCTCACAGAACTCATCGTATATGAGAAAATTGCACTAAGTCAATTTTCCACGTCTCATAAAAAATTTCTCAAATTCAATTGGACTAAACTGTGTTTACAGATTAATAGCTCTATATGTGCTCTTGATTTCCCAATAGGTGTAATTCCGCGAGATCGAAGGGTTTGGACACATTGACAAAATCCCTCACAGAACTCATCGTATATGAGAAAATTGCACTAAGTCAATTTTCCGCGTCTCATAAAAAATTTCTCAAATTCAATTTGACTAAACTGTGTTTACAGATTAATAGCTCTATATGTGGTCTTGATTTCCCAATAGGTGTAATTCCGCGAGATCGAAGGGTTTGGCCACACTGACAAAATCCCTCACAGAACTCATCGTATATGAGAAAATTGCACTAAGTCAATTTTCCACGTCTCATAAAAAATTTCTCAAATTCAATTGGACTAAACTGTGTTTACAGATTAATAGCTCTATATGTGCTCTTGATTTCCCAATAGGTGTAATTCCGCGAGATCGAAGGGTTTGGCCACACTGACAAAATCCCTCACAGAACTCATCGTATATGAGAAAATTGCACTAAGTCAATTTTCCACGTCTCATAAAAAATTTCTCAAATTCAATTGGACTAAACTGTGTTTACAGATTAATAGCTCTATATGTGCTCTTGATTTCCCAATAGGTGTAATTCCGCGAGATCGAAGGGTTTGGCCACACTGACAAAATCCCTCACAGAACTCATCGTATATGAGAAAATTGCACTAAGTCAATTTTCCACGTCTCATAAAAAATTTCTCAAATCCAATTGGACTAAACTGTGTTTACAGATTAATAGCTCTATATGTGCTCTTGATTTCCCAATAGGTGTAATTCCGCGAGATCGAAGGGTTTGGACACATTGACAAAATCCCTCACAGAACTCATCGTATATGAGAAAATTGCACTAAGTCAATTTTCCGCGTCTCATAAAAAATTTCTCAAATTCAATTTGACTAAACTGGGTTTACAGATTAATAGCTCTATATGTGGTCTTGATTTCCCAATAGGTGTAATTCCGCGAGATCGAAGGGTTTGGCCACACTGACAAAATCCCTCACAGAACTCATCGTATATGAGAAAATTGCACTAAGTCAATTTTCCACGTCTCATAAAAAATTTCTCAAATTCAATTGGACTAAACTGTGTTTACAGATTAATAGCTCTATATGTGCTCTTGATTTCCCAATAGGTGTAATTCCGCGAGATCGAAGGGTTTGGCCACACTGACAAAATCCCTCACAGAACTCATCGTATATGAGAAAATTGCACTAAGTCAATTTTCCACGTCTCATAAAAAATTTCTCAAATTCAATTGGACTAAACTGTGTTTACAGATTAATAGCTCTATATGTGCTCTTGATTTCCCAATAGGTGTAATTCCGCGAGATCGAAGGGTTTGGCCACACTGACAAAATCCCTCACAGAACTCATCGTATATGAGAAAATTGCACTAAGTCAATTTTCCGCGTCTCATAAAAAATTTCTCAAATTCAATTGGACTAAACTGTGTTTACAGATTAATAGCTCTATATGTGCTCTTGATTTCCCAATAGGTGTAATTCCGCGAGATCGAAGGGTTTGGCCACACTGACAAAATCCCTCACAGAACTCATCGTATATGAGAAAATTGCACTAAGTCAATTTTCCGCGTCTCATAAAAAATTTCTCAAATTCAATTTGACTAAACTGTGTTTACAGATTAATAGCTCTGTATGTGGTCTTGATTTCCCAATAGGTGTAATTCCGCGAGATCGAAGGGTTTGGACACATTGACAAAATCCCTCACAGAACTCATCGTATATGAGAAAATTGCACTAAGTCAATTTTCCGCGTCTCATAAAAAATTTCTCAAATTCAATTTGACTAAACTGTGTTTACAGATTAATAGCTCTATATGTGTTCTTGATTTCCCAATAGGTGTAATTCCGCGAGATCGAAGGGTTTGGACACATTGACAAAATCCCTCACAGAACTCATCGTATATGAGAAAATTGCACTAAGTCAATTTTCCGCGTCTCATAAAAAATTTCTCAAATTCAACTGGACTAAACTGTGTTTACAGATTAATAGCTCTATATGTGCTCTTGATTTCCCAATAGGTGTAATTCCGCGAGATCGAAGGGTTTGGCCACACTGACAAAATCCCTCACAGAACTCATCATATATGAGAAAATTGCACTAAGTCAATTTTCCGCGTCTCATAAAAAATTTCTCAAATTCAATTTGACTAAACTGTGTTTACAGATTAATAGCTCTATATGTGTTCTTGATTTCCCAATAGGTGTAATTCCGCGAGATCGAAGGGTTTAGACACATTGACAAAATCCCTCACAGAACTCATCGTATATGAGAAAATTGCACTAAGTCAATTTTCCGCGTCTCATAAAAAATTTCTCAAATTCAATTTGACTAAACTGTGTTTACAGATTAATAGCTCTATATGTGCTCTTGATTTCCCAATAGGTGTAATTCCGCGAGATCGAAGGGTTTGGCCACACTGACAAAATCCCTCACAGAACTCATCGTATATGAGAAAATTGCACTAAGTCAATTTTCCGCGTCTCATAAAAAATTTCTCAAATTCAATTTGACTAAACTGTGTTTACAGATTAATAGCTCTGTATGTGGTCTTGATTTCCCAATAGGTGTAATTCCGCGAGATCGAAGGGTTTGGACACATTGACAAAATCCCTCACAGAACTCATCGTATATGAGAAAATTGCACTAAGTCAATTTTCCGCGTCTCATAAAAAATTTCTCAAATTCAATTTGACTAAACTGTGTTTACAGATTAATAGCTCTATATGTGTTCTTGATTTCCCAATAGGTGTAATTCCGCGAGATCGAAGGGTTTGGACACATTGACAAAATCCCTCACAGAACTCATCGTATATGAGAAAATTGCACTAAGTCAATTTTCCGCGTCTCATAAAAAATTTCTCAAATTCAATTGGACTAAACTGTGTTTACAGATTAATAGCTCTATATGTGCTCTTGATTTCCCAATAGGTGTAATTCCGCGAGATCGAAGGGTTTGGCCACACTGACAAAATCCCTCACAGAACTCATCGTATATGAGAAAATTGCACTAAGTCAATTTTCCGCGTCTCATAAAAAATTTCTCAAATTCAATTTGACTAAACTGTGTTTACAGATTAATAGCTCTGTATGTGGTCTTGATTTCCCAATAGGTGTAATTCCGCGAGATCGAAGGGTTTGGACACATTGACAAAATCCCTCACAGAACTCATCGTATATGAGAAAATTGCACTAAGTCAATTTTCCGCGTCTCATAAAAAATTTCTCAAATTCAATTTGACTAAACTGTGTTTACAGATTAATAGCTCTATATGTGTTCTTGATTTCCCAATAGGTGTAATTCCGCGAGATCGAAGGGTTTGGACACATTGACAAAATCCCTCACAGAACTCATCGTATATGAGAAAATTGCACTAAGTCAATTTTCCGCGTCTCATAAAAAATTTCTCAAATTCAATTGGACTAAACTGTGTTTACAGATTAATAGCTCTATATGTGCTCTTGATTTCCCAATAGGTGTAATTCCGCGAGATCGAAGGGTTTGGCCACACTGACAAAATCCCTCACAGAACTCATCGTATATGAGAAAATTGCACTAAGTCAATTTTCCGCGTCTCATAAAAAATTTCTCAAATTCAATTTGACTAAACTGTGTTTACAGATTAATAGCTCTATATGTGTTCTTGATTTCCCAATAGGTGTAATTCCGCGAGATCGAAGGGTTTGGACACATTGACAAAATCTCTCACAGAACTCATCGTATATGAGAAAATTGCACTAAGTCAATTTTCCGCGTCTCATAAAAAATTTCTCAAATTCAATTTGACTAAACTGTGTTTACAGATTAATAGCTCTATATGTGGTCTTGATTTCCCAATAGGTGTAATTCCGCGAGATCGAAGGGTTTGGCCACACTGACAAAATCCCTCACAGAACTCATCGTATATGAGAAAATTGCACTAAGTCAATTTTCCGCGTCTTATAAAAAATTTCTCAAATTCAATTTGACTAAACTGTGTTTACAGATTAATAGCTCTATATGTGCTCTTGATTTCCCAATAGGTGTAATTCCGCGAGATCGAAGGGTTTGGCCACACTGACAAAATCCCTCACAGAACTCATCGTATATGAAAAAATTGCACTAAGTCAATTTTCCGCGTCTCATAAAAAATTTCTCAAATTCAATTTGACTAAACTGTGTTTACAGATTAATAGCTCTATATGTGGTCTTGATTTCCCAATAGGTGTAATTCCGCGAGATCGAAGGGTTTGGACACATTGACAAAATCCCTCACAGAACTCATCGTATATGAGAAAATTGCACTAAGTCAATTTTCCGCGTCTCATAAAAAATTTCTCAAATTCAATTGGACTAAACTGTGTTTACAGATTAATAGCTCTATATGTGCTCTTGATTTCCCAATAGGTGTAATTCCGCGAGATCGAAGGGTTTGGCCACACTGACAAAATCCCTCACAGAACTCATCGTATATGAGAAAATTGCACTAAGTCAATTTTCCGCGTCTCATAAAAAATTTCTCAAATTCAATTTGACTAAACTGTGTTTACAGATTAATAGCTCTATATGTGGTCTTGATTTCCCAATAGGTGTAATTCCGCGAGATCGAAGGGTTTGGCCACACTGACAAAATCCCTCACAGAACTCATCGTATATGAAAAAATTGCACTAAGTCAATTTTCCGCGTCTCATAAAAAATTTCTCAAATTCAATTTGACTAAACTGTGTTTACAGATTAATAGCTCTATATGTGGTCTTGATTTCCCAATAGGTGTAATTCCGCGAGATCGAAGGGTTTGGCCACATTGACAAAATCCCTCACAGAACTCTTCGTATATGAGAAAATTGCACTAAGTCAATTTTCCGCGTCTTATAAAAAATTTCTCAAATTCAATTTGACTAAACTGTGTTTACAGATTAATAGCTCTATAGGTGCTCTTGATTTCCCAATAGGTGTAATTCCGCGAGATCGAAGGGTTTGGCTACATTGAGAAAATCCCTTACAGGACTCATCGTATATGAGAAAATTGCACTAAGTCGATTTTCCGCGTCTTATAAAAAATTTCTCAAATTCAATTTGAATAAACTGTGTTTACAGTTTAGTAGCTTTATATGTGCCCTTGATTTCCCAATAGGTTTGATTCTCCGAGATCGTAGGGTTTTGTTGCTGTAATCGTATTCGTTAAAAAAGTCCGGAATTTACTATACAAATTGTACTGTATGTATGGGAGAAAAAAAATATCGCATGCTACATTTTTAAAAAAACGTATTTAACTTGACGTATTTATCTTCACACACATTATGCAACTAAGATATGGTTTATAATAAAATCCCTGAAACTTTACCCCAAAAACCAAGAAAATTAAAATTGAGTTATGAAATCAAAGATTATTTATTTATAAACAAAAATTAACAAAACAACTTAAACTGGACTTCATTTTTAAAATAGCATATATATTTTTATTAAAAGAACTTAAAATACGTTTGGACAAAACAAATGCAACTTATAATAAAAGCTAGAAAAAAACTTAAAATTGAAAAATAATAATATTTTGCTGCAAAGCCAGAATTCTGTAGCACAGCTGCGCAACGACGTGGCATAGATTCTATTAAATTGTTAACAATAGATGCTGGAATTGAGTTCCATGCCTCTTTAATTTTTATGAGCAACTCGTTCGTATTTCGAACATTATTACGGTCTATTCTCCGATTAACAATTTCCTAAAGGTCCTCAATGGGGTTTAAATCAGGTGATTGAGGTGGCCATTCCATAACAGTGACGCTTTCTTCAGCTAACCATGACTTTACCACTCTTGATGTATGCTTTGGGTCATTGTCATGTTGGAAGACTCAATCAAGTGGCATTCCCCATTCAGCATATGGAAGCATAACGTCTCTTAAAATGTGTTTATACATGTGCTGATCCATTATGCCATCGATACGGAATAGAGGGCCAACTTCGGTGGCAAAGAAACACTCCACACCATTACACTGCCCCCACCATGTTTCACTGTTTTGGTGCAGTATTGAGATTTCAGCCGCGTATTTGCTGGCCTCCTTACTTTGCGCAAGCCATCACTTCCGATTATATTGAATTTAGACTCATCGCTGAATAATACACTTTTCCATTTGGAAATTGGCAACTTAGGTGGTCTCTAGCAAATTATAATCGCTTCAGTTGGTTCCGTTTTAAAATAAGCGGCTTTTTTACAGGACGGTGCGCTTGTAAGGAGGCATCTACCAGCCTGCATAAGACTTATTACTAGTTGGGAAGATGTAATAATGGGTGGTTTTTTTACAGTTTGAACGATCAAGTTATCTGTACTTTAACTTGTGTGTCGTGGACGTCCTCCTAGATGAAGCACCGAAACGGTTTTTGTGGCTTTATACTTTTTTACTATTCGTGATATTGAACTTTTGTGAACTTAATATTTTTCAGATATTGCTTTTTGAGACATTCCTTTAGAATAATCGTCAACAATGCGTTTTCTTAATTCCATACCGAAGTTATTTCGATCCATTTCTAATAGGTGGATTGTGATCGTAATAAAAGCTTTTTTTTTGTAAAATATTTACTAAATCACTTTTCAACACTCAAAATATCAAAACTTTTCAGAAAATGTGATTAAAATAACGGTATCTTCAGAGTTGCATTTGTTCCTTAGAGTTGCAATCGTTTTGGCCAGGCGTTTATCGATAAAATTGACACCAAAAGACAATATATGAAAATATTTATTGAAAAACTTAACATTATTGTGTCAATTGAACTTTATACATGAAAAAAATCAAAAGCTGACATATGTTTTAAATTAAAGTAAAAATGATTATAACATAAATGCACATAGCGAATTTCAGTTGCATATGATATGGCCACCATATTCTAACTCATGCGTTTCGAAGTCGATTAAGAGATATTCGTCTTTCTTTCTGTCCGTCCGTGCTAGTGTTTAAATGCAAATCAGGAAGATCGGTTCATGTCCTTAGACGCAGCAGGCAAAACACCACGGCTACCTCTAATTTTTTATATTACTTAGAACAATGAAGTCATTCCAATAAAAAAAAAACAAACATATGGGGGGAATAGAGAATTAAAAAAATAAGAAAAAACATTAAGTGAAAAAATTGGCGCCGCCCATATTATCCGAGTTATGGGCATCTGAAATTTTCAAATTTTTTTAAATATCAATATGGGTTTCATTTTAAAGCTTTTGAAGATATCTTTAAGGAAATACTAACATTTTTAAAAATGCTTAACCCATTAAGAGCCGATGGCATTTTTATGTAAAAAAAGGGTATAACAAAGTTTGTCATTCTGTTGGAATTTCATAGTGTCGAAAGAGGTGCTATTGGAAATTACCAAGATCGGTCCATGTCCTTCGAGGCAGCGGGCAAAACACCACGCCTACCTCATATTTTTCAATATCATTTGGAACAATAAAGTAACTCCAGTCAAAAAAACAAATATATGGGGGGATAGAAAATTCTAAAATAAGAAAAAACATCACGTGAAAAAATTGGCGCTCGCTCATATTATCCGAGTTACGGGCCTCTGAAATTTTCAAATTTCTTAAAATATCAATATGGGTTTCATTTTAAAGCTTTTGAAGATATCTTTAAGGAAATATTAAAAATATTTAAAAATTATTAAGCCATTAAGAGCCAATGGCATTTTTATGTCAAATTATATATGTACATGAAGTACCTACTTTTTCCTTATTTTTTTGATTCTCTGTCACCCCAATATTTGCTTTTTCGATTGGAGTTACTTCACTAAACTAGATTTACACAGATGGTGAAGCGTATATAAGATTCGGCATAGCTGAATATAGCACACTTACTTATTAAATATATAAATTGATTTTTTTTTATAAATATTGTGTTATCTTGCTTATTTCAAATTTATAAAAAAAAATATTTAAAATCAAAATTATACTATCATAATAACTGAATAAATAAATCAAATTTTAAGGCATGTTGCTTTTATCAAAAAAAAAAAAAAAAACACCACCAGTTTTTAAATTTTCATTAAAATATTTTTTCTTATTTTTGCGTAGAATTTCGTTTTGTTCTGAGTTTTCGCTTCACTTGAATGTAGATTGTAATTTACGATATGAACTTTTTTGTTTATTGAAATAATATTCAATAAACAATTTGATAAGCGACTTTATAATTTAGTTAAAAAGAACAGAAACCAAAAATTATAATGATTTAATAACAAAAAAGTTAAGAAAAATAAATTGGAAAAGAAATTAATTTATAAACAGAAATTAATTATACTCTTTTTCCATTTGCGATCTAAGAAATTTGTCTGCTTACCCTAACATCAAACAGAATATTTAGATGTAGTTCAGGGGCGTAAGGGTTGGAGGTGGTATTTATTTAGAGGCTTCGGTATGAATGTATCACAAAACAAGCCAAAATTTCGAATATCTAGCAGGGAAATTCGTTGGTGTACAAATAGTAAGGCGGTAAAAAGTCCCTAAACGGTCTGTTCAGCATATAGACATTAGTCCAGCAATGCCGGCCCTTCTTGACCTTGATAACGGAACATTAAACTGTCACTCTTTGTTGGGTGAGTAAAAATGTGTACATTTTAAGCAACCATATTGCTGACAGGCTGGCAAAAGGGAGGGCACTGCTGCAAATGAGCTTACATAAGACTTATAACAGACTTATTAGAGATTACTGTCTTAAGCGAACAGGGGTAAAATGGATGGGGGCCCATGCCAAAGGGTACGAACTCCCTTACAACAATTATTGCCATAACTGTAACGCCAAGGAAGAGGAGGAGACGATAGGTCGACTACTGTCTTGTGCTGGCTGGACAGCGCCAGCGGTTCCTAGGTGACCTGTATCTTTCAAACATGTCCAAAGATTCTGTTAGGGAACCTGTCAGGATCAATTCCTTTATACGAAGCAATTTGTTGTTGTTAGTTCCGTTTTTAAGAATTACAGCCGGGCTACGGACTGTACCCCAGCCTGTAGAAATATTCCAGCGATTAGTGGAGAATTTTTCTCACTTTCTTTTTACTCTCTTCTTTAATTTATTTTCCCTCGTTTCTCTCTTCTGCAGGTGTACAAGTAAATCTTTAAGCAAGCAGACCTCCAGTAAGACCCTGAGATGTTTTTATTAAAAAAAAAAGTGTGAGGAATATTTTGCCTCATTATCGTCGTTGTTTAAAAACCTGCTGAGAAACAGTTTTAAGTGCCTACAAGGGCTGCTCTATATATTTCTGGCCTAATAGTGAAAATGCGGATATTTGTAATCAAAAATGGTTTTATTGTTTTTCAAAGTATTCTCCAGCATGATTTATACACTTTTGCATGCGCTCAAACCAGTTGTCGAAGCACTTTTTCAACTCCGATTGAGACACCTCTAAAACATGGTTTTTGAACACTTCAACAGCTTCTTCTGGCGACGAAAATCGTTGACCACGCATTTTTTTTCTTGATGTGCGGAAACAAGAAGAAGTCATTAGGTGCAAAGTCAGGGCTGTACGGCGGATGACCCATTAATTCGACGTTTTGGCCGGTCAAAAACGCTCTGGTTTGAGCCGATGTGTGAGAGCTCGCATTGTCATGCTGAACAATGATTCGTCTTCTCTTGTTGGTTTTTCGAATTTCTCCGATGACTTCAGGCAAACAAATTGTAGTGTACCACTCAGAAGTGATCGTCCTACGTTGCTCAAGCGAAACAGTCGCCACATGACCAGTTTTGCCGAAGAAACAGGCGACCATTTGCTTCGAAGTGCTTCTTCCACAAACAACTTTCGTTGGATTTTGCTCGCCTTTGAAGACCCACACGGTCGATTGTTGTTTCGTTTCGGGCTCATACGCATAGATCCGTGATTCGTCACCTGTGACGATCTTATAAACGTCTTTTGAAGCACCGCAATCGTATTTTTGCAACATTTCTTTGCACCAATCGACACGAGCCTTTTTTTGAGCGACTTTCAAATTGTGCGAGATCCAACGAGAACAAACCTTTTTTACGGCAAGGTGTTCATGCAGTATCGAATGTATGCTGGTGGAAGAAATGTCCAAGGATGTCTCTATCTCACGGTATGTCGCATGTCGATCTTGCATTATGAGTTCACGCACGGCATCAATGTTCTCTGGCACAACAGCCGTTTTTGGACGACCTTCACGTTATTCGTCTTTGAGCGAGCTTCGGCCATGATAAAATTCCTTATACCAATTTTTCATAGTGCTATAGGATGATGCTTCATCGCTATACAAAGATTTAAGTTCATCAATGCACTCTTGTCGTGATAATCCACGTCGAAAGTTGTGAAAAATGATGACACGAAAATGCTCACGAGTTAATTCCATTCTTTTCTATATTAATTTTTTCAAGTCACTGTAAACAACACAAATAATGGTCGTACGTCAAAACGTTTTGAGTACGATTATTCTTAAAAATGACAAACTTTCCAATGGAAATATCAGATTGCACTAGGCAGCACTTAGTGTTGCCGATTTAAATAAAAAGTACTCACTTTCAACTAGCATAACTAGCAACCATACTTCATGTTCATAATTTAAAAATTTTAGAATTTAATGGTTAGAATTCCGTTCTTTTTAAAACATAATGGACTCCACCATATGACTTTTGTACAAAAAAGAATAAATTATTTTTAAAGCTTAAGATTTCATTGCTTTATTGTTAATAAATACTTTTCCATATTTTCTAATTACAAGACGATCTCTTCGTTAACACGTTCTTTTTATTATTTAGTAATTTCTTTTTCTCCACTTCCTATATAATTTCAAAATACATATTTTATTGTTTAAAATGTTTTCCCGTATCAAGTCAATTTCTACTTACTTATATATTTTAACAACTATTCTAAAACTATTCAGTCAATTATTTCTATTTATAAGCAGGTGTAATTGATAAAAAGCTTTTACATTAAAAAAAAAAAAAAAAAAAAAAAAAAACTAATTAAAAGCGTAAAAAATATTTAGGTTTTTTCATTCAGTCTTGATAAGATAACGCAAATTGAACTATTTTACAAAGAGTTTAGTCTAAAATGATTTATGACATTTGCACAAAATTTTCACAAATTACTATCAAAAAGATAAGAAAGCACTATTTCTTAAGGTACGTTTAGACTATGCTAATATTTGTCCAAACACAACAAATAATGGTTTGGGCTAATAGTAGGTATTGTGACTAATATTTGGGCATGCGTTTAGATTGCACTAATATTTGTTTGAATTTTATTTGCACAAACAACAGAAGATTTTGTGTCAGCCATGTTTGGTACAAATATTTGTATACCCTTTTACACTGCACAAATAATTTTATTTGTCTGGTGTGTATGAACAAACATCTGTTAAATAATGTTGTTGTTATGTTTATGAAATCCATCTGCTAAATAGTATCAAATTGTGTTTGTGAAGCAACGTGAAAAATTAAAATGTTTAGTGACAGTGATATTGAAGATTTATTATTAATAACTGCTGGAGCTATGGCACTTGTCCATTTTTTGATTTTGATTTTTTTTTTGATGTTGTCCATTTTCTTTCAGAAAAATATGCTTTATCATAAAGAATTACAAAAAAGCGCTTTTTAGTTACTAATCTGTCAAACGAATTGACCAATATTGCCATTTCAATTTATTTCATTTTTTATATGTTAAGCTCTGTCAAAAATAACTGTTGGCAGCCCACGTTTCTACAATTATTTGTCGCTATTTGTTTCGCCAAAAATATTGCGAGAACAAACAAAATATCGAGCCAAATATTTGTAACGACGTGCTGACAAAGTGTTTACATTATGCAAAGCTTTATTCACAAACAAAGATTTTTTTAGCCAACAAACAGTCGAAAAATATTTGGTGGCTAACAAATTCGAGTGTTTACACTAGGACAAACAAAATTTTTATGATTTTGCACAAATATTAGCACAGTCTAAACGCACCTTTAGACTTTTTTATAGGTCTGCAACCAAAAAACTACAATGTGTGTAAAGATAAGTTTAAGTTTTTTTTTAAATGTAGCATGCGATAAAAAAATTTCCCCATTTGTAAAGTAAAATTCCAGACTTTTTTAACATATACGATTACAGCGACAAAACCCTTCGATCTCGGAGAATCAAACTTATTGAGAAATCAAGGGCACATATAGGGCTATTAAACTGTAAACACAGTTTATTCAAATTGAATTTGTGCTGTCAAACTTTTTCAACAGAAGTAATCATACGAAACCACATTTCACAACATTTTTAACACTCAAATTGGTCAATAGTGCAAGATGCTTTTACTTTAATATTAGAGTGTTTTTTCGCCAAAAATATTTCGTTTAACTTTTAAAAAGATGATGGATGCCTTTTAAACGATGGTGGTCAATAGGCACTAAACACAAGTATTTCGAATCACCCTCGCATTTTACACACAATTTAATTTATGATGTTTAAAGTTTCACTCTATCCATATAGAAAATACTTAAATATCGATTTTAAAACTTTGCAGACGTTATTGTTAACTGAAAAATTGTTTATCGAACTGTTGTCGTTGGGTAGCAATGCTTTAAATAGTTCATTGCATTTTTCACCTCATTTCAAAAACCACTTTAAACAATAAAAATTATCTAAAAAGAAATAAATAAATCAAAACAATGGCGCAAAAATCATTAAAAAAAACTCATATGAATATTTTATTATTTTTCATACAAAACACTCGCACAAATAAAGCAATATTTTAATTACAGTATGCCAATGATAACTTTACACACTGAAAAGTAAAAAAAAATTGTAATCGAATTTATTGCCAAAAAAAATATGTATGAATTATTGTTTGAAAACAAAAATTTCTATAAAAGGATGTGCCATTTATACTACTCCTAATTTAAACCAAAACAAAGGGGGAAAATGTTGTTAAACGTGGAGCTGACCGTAAGCCTTAAATATAATTAGTAAACAATTCCAGGATTCTGAAATTTATAAAAAAGAGTATGGTGTTGTTGCTTCGTATAAGTTAGTTTATCAGGTCACAATTAAAACAAAATATTAAAGAAGTTTCACTTTCGCCACTATGAACATTTGACAAATGCGATGGGACCTAATTTATTCTCTATATCTTCTAATTCTTACTCTTAACTTCTTATAACATAAGCGCCCTAAACTCTAGCAGCTATTCGGACCACAATACGCCGCTCGAGACGCCGCTCCGGTGGGACTCAAACTTCACGATCACCTGATTGCCACACACTGTTGTTATGCTATTACTTTCCATTGGAGCCCTATGTTGTGGTAAATATGGCGACTTAATCATTTCATCTACCGCGGCTACTCAACAAATTTTTGACCTTTTTTGATCAAGTCTCCAAAAGATTTACACTGCTACTTTTCATTTACTCGCCTTTAAACAACTCAACAATTATTTTTTCTTATATATGATGGGACTTGAACTCATACTCATCGACTGCTGTTTAACAAACTAGCAGGCACCTCAACCAACGCAACCAAAGCGACTACTTAACAGATGTTAGTTTACTTTTCTTTTTATTCTTTTTTACACCCGCCTCAATTTGTTCAGCTCTGTTTACCACACACGAACAACAACAATATTACATTTCATTTTAAAAATTTTAATTTGGGAATTTTTATAATATTATTTATTATATTACGCTAATATCCCATAACATTTTTAAATAAAAATTCAATTTATTTGTTAGTTGGAAATGCAGGTATGTACACGTATTTCGCCGGTTGCTTAAGCCAGCTCATCAGGAAACCTTTATACAAATTTTTAGAAAAGGCAAAAACATTTCCTTTAAGTATAAAAACTTTAAAAACAACATGAGAGTTATTTAAGAAGCCAATACAGAAATGTTAAGGCTTTAACAAAAATTTCCAACAAACAAACCAATTTATTATTTTTGCTTACATTCCCTTCAGCGTTAAGTTGGTTATATGCCAACTCTTAAAGCAAACATAAGGCGTATTAAAAATAAAAACAGTTATTTTTTAACTTCTCAAGAGAAAGAAAAAACAACAGTGATGCCAACAGTTTGCACAAGGAATTGCAAGATGTTGGCATCGCAGAAGGGAATGTAAGCAAAAATAAAAACGTGGTTTGTTTATTAATGGGTTAAGCAGTTTTAAAATTTTTTAGCATTTCGTTCAAGGTCAAAGCTTTTAAACGATACTCATATTGATATTTAAAAAAATTATTAAAATTTCAGAGGCTCGTAACTCGGAAAAAATGGGCGAGTGCCAATTTTTTCACTTCATGTTTTTTCTTAATTTTTAATATTCTATATATTTCTTTTTTTGACTGGAGTTACTTTATTTTTCCAAATGACATGAAGAAATTAGAGGTATACGTGGTGTTTTGCCTACTGCCTAGAAGGACATTGACCGATCATGCTGATTTCCAATAGCACCTTGATTTTAACACTAACACGGATGGACAGACGGACATTGCTCAATCGACTTTGCTATACATAAGAAGGCAGAATATATATACTTCATGGGATCGGATATAGATACTGTAGAAATTACACACGGAACCACAAGGAACTTATATAGACCCTTCTTCCACTTTTTGTGGTGAAGGGTTCAAAAATGTCACTTATTTATTCCTTATAAGGTTATTATAGAAAAGGTAATCCAACACCCACAATACGAATTTCTGAAAAAGTTTAAAAAATTAATTTAAAAAAGTGACATATAGGAAACTTCTCAAGAAGAGGGAGACATAAATAATTAAAATATAGAAAAAGTTTATTTATTAAAACAAAAAATGTTTTACACTAAAAAAATGAAACACTTATTTAGTCTACAAATTCTTTCCTAACATACTGTATACCCAAATGGATACAACATTGAATTAAATTTAGTGAGTAAATCATTGAATTTCATTTTCCATTTGCTTAAAACACACACAAAAAAAAAACAAATCCATGTTTTTAGTTTATTTTCAATTGCTCTTTTTTACACGTTATAGAACCAGAAAAAAATAAAAGAATGGATAACTTATGTGGGTTGTTAGGAAATATTAAAACAATATAAATGTAACATAAAACACTCGCTAGAAAGTTTTTATTTATGCAATTTCTATTGAGCACAAAAAAATGCAAAATTAGGTCAACAAATCACGTTCATTGACATGCGTTTATAAATATTCCTCTTTAAAAGTAATGACCTCAGTAATTGAGACATTTTTCTGTTTTCTTTTTTTTTTTGCGGTAAGAAAGCTGATAAGAAAAAGCTACTTTTCATTGGTTCTTGTAAAATTGTGATGACAATAAAACACATTTCATAGGCATCAATTTGATATGAAACAACTAATAAAGAGTTCATGGAAAGAAAGGGTTATTTGCATTTTTTTTTACAAACACATCAAGGTCTCTTAAAGGAGTAGTTAATCAAAACTAGTAATGGCTTTATAATAATTTATATTTTATAGAAATAAACATAACAATTGTTCCTATTATTACTTTTCAGTCCAATTAAAAGTTAAAGTTTTACTAAGTATGCACAGTTGAGTAATAATGCGAATCGGAGATATTCCAACACACTGATTACTTTAGGTCAGTTGAGTCCTTAAATAAATTAACACTCTTATAGTTTGCATAGAACATTAACTTTATTAGAGCAAGCCGTTAAACAGAATTACGAATTTAAAAAAAATTCTTATTAAAATTAAAAAAATCTAATACAAAGTGTATTAAAAGGTATTTTATTATAATTTATTTTTATTTGATTTTTCTTATCTTAAAAAAAAATGCTAAAATTTCATAATTTTTAAGTGGTCAAAAAAGCACTAGAGGAAAAACAGAAACAAAGAAACCAAAATATATTATGAAAAGTATCGTTGCAAAAGTTAAACGTCAGCGAAATATAAGATACAATAACAAAGTGTATGCTTTAGAGAACAAAAACAAAAAAAAAACAATAAATTATAAGAAGATACAAAATGAAATGCAAGAAAAACAAAATTTAAAATATGGGAGACAAGCAAAGTTGCCAGATATTATTAGTAAAAATCGTCAAATTTAAAAACAAATATACAAACGGTCAACAAAGCCTTTCGATATGGTAAAAATGTCATTTATGTCAAATAAAAATATTTTTGTTTATTTTTTAAGTTGTTAATTAATTTAAAAGAATATATTTTTTATTAATTTATTACATTCAAGATAAATTTAGCTCGTCTGAAAATCTTAACAGAAATAATTAAAAAGCTGAGTGCTTTTTACATAAATGGTTCAAAAGAGTTGGTCGCTTATAAGATAGAAACAACAAATACGTCTGTTTATAGAAGCTTATAGATAAAAGCAACGCCCTTAAGACTCGTCGATATTATTAAAAGTTGTTCTTAGTTTAAAATACCTTCCCAAGAAGCAATCATTTTTAAGACCTTGCTGAGGAACTAAGATATAATTTAAATTTTGTTCAATAATTTTTGCGATATTTTTTGTTAATCGTCCTTTAAAGCATCCATAAATATATTCAATCATATTTAAACTAAGTTACAAAAATAGCTACACTTTCAAATAAAAATTTAAATAAGGAGCATAAACTACATTAAAAAGGTAGACTTACACACCTTGCCCTCTTGGGCTCTCAAATAAAAATTGATTATTAACGTATTTGTTTCGGAAACCTCAAATGCGAGACTTTAGTACATCAAACATGTTTTACGCAAAAAACTCTGAAATGTTTAAAATACGATTATGGCAATTTTAATTGTCCAATCTGGCAACAAACATGACAAAAAAATTATTTCTTTTGTATACACATGCACCCAGGGTTGTCAAATTAGGAGAAATATTGCCAAATCGATGATTTTATTTTAGGATGGGGATGATAATTTAAGTTTAGAGATTGAGGATTTCTTTGAAGATATATTTTACGTTTTGGAGATTTAAATAAGTTTTTTGGGAACTTTTTAAAATTATGTTTTTGCTACGTACAAGTTTTGTTAAAAATTATATGTCTCTCCGTAAATTTTAAAAATGAATCCGCCTTTTTTTAACAATGAACTCAATGAAAACCAAAATAAGAAATTAAATGCATTTTAAAAATAATACAATTTGTTACGACACTTTTGTCCCATCTTCAGAAATGCTTCAAATGTTTAACTCTAAAAATTTTTACCAAAAGATTACTTTGGACGAGGTGAATCATTTTGATTTATATCTTGTCGATTTTGTAATTCAACTTAAGTAGTTAAATTGAATTATATAAAAAAATTATTATTTGTAGTGGGCATTTTTTGGGATAGTTGAAATTGTTTTTTGGGGATACCACTCGAAAAAATCTGGGAGCCCTGCATGCACCTGCATATACTGACGCAAACGTATTCTATTAAATTAAAGCCAAGTTCAGATAGAGTAAAAACCTCATCTTAACCATTTGTTGATACAAATGGTGAAATACTAAGGAGGTTAAATAAAAAAAAATTTTAATGTATGTAAATCTAGCTGAGTGAAGTAACTCCAATCAAAAAAAAAAAAAACAATATTGGGGTGACAAAGAATGAAAATAAAAATTAAATACTATATAGGTACGTATATTTTTACATAAAAAACTCTTATTGGGTTAAGCATTTTTAAAAAAATATTAGTATTTTATTTAAGATCTCTTCAAAAGCTTTTAAATGATATCCATACTGATCTCTTAAAAAATGTGGTATTCGTACTTTTGTTCAGAGGCCCATAATTCGGAAAATATAGTTAAGCGCCAATTTCATCACGGAATGTTGTTTTTTCTTATTTTTTAATTCTCTATCACCCCATATGTTTGTTTTTTTTTATTGGAATGACTTCACAAAACTAGATTTGTTCCAAATGATATTGAAAAATTAGAGTGGTGATTTGCCCGCTGCCTCGAAGGACATGGACTGGGGGCAAATTACGGCATACGATATCGATCGAAATTTACATTTAAATTCTATCGAAATTTCGATCGTTACCGAACGCCGTAATTTGCCCCCTGATCTAGTGTCTTGGCAAACTTGATTTCATCACTAACACGGTTGGACAGACGGACATCGCTCAATCGATTTCACTATGCACAAGAACGCAGAATATATATATATATACTTCATGTCGTCGGAAAGGGATATTGGAGGAATTACAAACGGAATGAAAAACTTATATACATATTTCCTTTTTCCACCTTTTGTTGTGAAGGGTATAAAAAATGTTATTTAGGTCCCTTCAATAATACAATTTTTATGCCAGCATTTTTGATTGAAGTTGCCGTCTTGTTCCTGTTTTATCATTAACGTGCAGTTGCTGGGTTGTGAAAAGTTAAGTCACTAATGCCAGAGTGGTTGAGTGGAAATTTTAAATTATTTAAAAATAAAAATCGACTAATTTAGGTTTCCATTAAAAAATTCATTTTGCACTTTATTTACCGTTCATACCAACAAAAAAAAAACTTTACTCATAAGTTTTTAAGATGTTCATATCGATAAGGAAATTAGGAATTGTGTTACAGGAATAAAGTTAATGTGATATTCTCAAACAAGTTAAATAAACCAAACCAACCCTTTAACTTATTTTCCTAGTTATTTATGGAGTTAATCGCTTTACGTTATAAACGGCTCATATTAAAGTTGTTTTTTTTTGTTGTTGTTTTTGTTATTACTACTGTTGCAGTTGGTTGTTGTTTCCATTTTAACTTCTCTTGTGACAGACAACACAACTGGTTTTGAATGTGTTTAAGAAAAAAAGCAAAGCAACTGCGAAAAGTTCTAAACGCTTAATGTTTGTCTCTCTATCTTTATGTCAGCCCCTCTGTCTGTCTGTTCCGTTTCTGCTAAAATGTATACTAAACATTTTGTTTTCTTTTTTTTAAGTTTCATTCTTTTAAACACGTTATTGTTGCAATTGCCAATTGCTTGTTTGACTCTACATACGATTTTTATCCGGTTTTTCCTTTTCTAAAAAAAACAGCACAAAGAATCGTTTGTATCTGATTTATTAAATTATCTTATGAACTAAATTAGTTTTTTTACATATTATGTATGTACTTCTACACTAAAATTTTTTATATGCAACGAACCTCAAAGCTTATAGTTATTAATAAAATGGCAAAATGTTGTTTTTGTTGTGGCAGCAGTATCTAATTAGCAGTAGATTAAAGAGAAACCTTTAAAACTTATTTTTCTTCCTATGGAATGTACACGAAATATTGTGTTATAAAAACACAATGTTTAATATTTTGAAACAAAGAAAGAACATTCTTTTCAAGCATATACAATATATTATTAGCTTTTAATTTTTATTTGTTGTTGGTAAAAAAAACAATTTCACATTCACATACTTAATGTTCTTTATGAAACCACTTGTGGTCTTGATTTATAAGATATAAAATTTTTATCTTTCATTTACTTATAAACAATTTCCAATTTCTTTTATTAATTTTTTTGTCACTTTGATTTTAGTTTTTAATAAAACTTTCTTGTTGCCGTTACACTTAACATTTAATTTTCTTTTACATTGGTTTTGTATGCCCTAAATACCATTTGTATATAATTATTTTTTTATATTTTCTTTTATTTTGTTGCATTAACTAATTTTGTTTTTATAACATTCTCTTATTTTGTCATTTATATTTGTTTAAAACTTCACTTGGGTTTTTTAAAGGCCTTCATTTTATTCTTATGACATTTGTTGTTATTAATTATGTGCAATTCTAACTAAATAATTAAGAAAAATTATAATTTTTACGTTAAATCATACGCGCACTTTAACAGCAACGAAGTAAACACGAACACGAGCAAACGTCAACTGTTTTGATTACGTTCAGTGCTGCCACAACCAAAAAATTTTTACAACCAAAATTTGCTTTAAAAGTTACCAAATGAGAAAAAAAATAACCAAATTTCAATATGTAGTATTTTTATTAAATAACATTAAAAATGGATACATATTTATAATGTAACTTATTGGATTTAAATTCAGTTAATAATAATAATAATAACAAAAATAAAATTCTTTTACCTACATATGTGTGTATGTAATAAGTAACGATTGTACACGTATGTTAAAAAAATAAAAGTTTGTTTAGAACAAAGTAAACAAAACTTGCAGTTCACAGTATAATAGTTTGAGACCATAGATTTACTTATTAAAAGTTCATTGCATTTTGAAGTGAAATTTTACATTTAGTAAAATTAAAAGCTGTTGACAGTGTTGGAAAAGAAAAGTATTATAAGCAAGTGAGTAGCAATAAAGGCGAATTCATAACAGGTGGCTGCACTAGCGATTTTAGTCACAGCTGTTTTATTTTCAGTTGTCTTGGTAGCAATTCGAAAAATTGAAGAATATAAAAGCTTTAAAAGTATAACATAAAAAATATGTACATGTGTATTATTATTTTGGAGAAAAAATAACCAAAATGAGAAAAATATTCACATCTCCACATTAAAGAAAAAAATAACCACTTTTGGTTAGAAATAACCAAAAACGGCAGCCCTGATTACGTTATTCAGAGTTGTTAAATTGAAAAAAGGCAAAGAGTTGCCAAGCACTTTAAATTATTGTTAGTAGAGCTACTACTACAGTTTTTTTCGATGTGTTGTTGGGTATTTGTGGTTAAGCCGGCTTTAGATAACATTCACCAGAATTGTGAATTTTCAGACGATTAATAATATAACAATTGCTTTCATACGCACATATTTAATTACATGTAATATAACTTGTTAGCCATATAAATAATTTATCTAAATTTAATTTTTAGATCAAAATAAAACGTGCTGTAATCGAAATTTTGTCGTCTGGCTTTTATACAACAAATGTTTCACGCAGCATTTATTAGTTTTGAGAAAAATTATATAGGTCAAAGCAAAACAAACTAGTGCGAAGTAGCTTTTACAAGCAATTCACAACACTGTTTCAGGTACGTGCAGAAACTTACATTTTTGGTTTTTATTATGTAGTGAAGATATGTATGTAATTTAAAGAAGTTGACTTTTTTGTATTGTAAATTGAAGATTTTATATATATTATATAAGAGTTCCTTTGAAGTTCCTATGTAAATTAACTTTACTAAGTAGCGATAAATTGACAACTCAGAATATTTTGCATTCCTTATTTCAAGTTTTTGTACTTGTGCCTTCATCTATTATTAACGCTGTCATTCGGAATTAAATCCTAAATAAAATATAAATCGTTCAATTAGTATACCCCATTTTGAGCGTAAATTAGCCCAATAAAAATTTATTCTAAATTATATTAAGAACAAGTCAATGCCATCTTCAACTTTTATTGCAAATTTACAAAAATATTTGTTAAACAAAAAAAATAACAAAAAACGTGAAGTAAAAAAATGAGCCCCTTGAAATCATTATAGAAAAATTAACGAAGTAAAAATAAGTATTCTAAATATTTCATTGACTTATACATTGTTTAATTTCAACTTATTTTTTATGCAATCATTTTTATATAACAATAATAAATGCAGCTTTTTCTTAAAAGCAAGAAGTATAACAACGAAATGCTATCAAAATAAATAATCAATACGTATTGTGACTAAGTATTTGAAAAATATAGTGATTTATTTTATAGACCGAATATGGTATAAAGTAAATAATTTATGTACGAAGCACAAATAATATAGCATTAAACGAAAAGACGATAAGTTTAGATAAATATTTTGTATTGAAAATTGTAGCCAGTATACAATATTTTAACTTATTTAATATCGCTGAAATGTCAATTTTTATTTGAACATAACATTATTACCATGGCGAAAACATGTATCAGGTGGTGGCAGTGGCGAATTCATTCATTTTCACCGTTGCAGGAAATGTCAAACTTCATATAAAAAAAATTTGACGCCGATTTTTTATGTATGGAGTTTGACATATCCTTCAACGACGACAATAAATGAATTCGCCACTTCGCCATGATTATTACCAAGGCGACTCAATTACCAGGTGGCAGCGTAGGCGAATTTATTAATATTCGCCGTGTACACTACTGTCAAACTCCATATATAAAAAATCTGTTTACCATTTTTTTTATATGAAGTTTGACATTCGTTTCTACCAGCAAAAAAAAATAAATTTTCTAACGCTGCCACCTGATAATTGATTCGCCTTGATTATTACCATGTAAAATTCTTTTACTTTAATTTCCCAAAGAACTGAAATGCGAAGTATGTCACCTTTCACACACATCAGGTTTGACTTGTCAAGTCTTGAGTTTTTGGGAGAAAGGGGAGAAGAAATAGAAAGAGATAAAAACCTGACCGTACCATCAAGTTTAAGAAAATTTTATGCTTGAAGTTGGATGCGGAATAGAAGTTGCCGAAGTTGAAAGCAAAGAAAACGAAGTTTGATGAAAAAAACTTTACGGTGTGTGCGAACACAAATGCAGTTTCAAAAAAAAAAAAAAAATAATCAAAAACTGATCAAGTTAACCTGACGCGTGGGAAAGAGGACTATATTCCACATTGAACTTTTATCACCTGTGTTTTAAATACCTAGGTTTCAGCATTTAATTTTACTTGTATTAACTTAATATTTTATAATTTTTTTTACTGAATAAGCTAAAGAATCTTTAAATGATTAAAAACATATTAACTCAACTGAAAACACGTCAGCTCATTAACGTCTAACCAAAATAATAATTATTGCACTTTTGTATAGTTTGTTAGAAACTATCTCAAAATAAAGTTAAAATCTTTTATTTTTATATCAAATGTACTGATTATTTTTCAATCATTTATTTTCAAATGTAAATTAAAAAAATAAAATATATTTACTCGAATGTTTCAAAATTAACGTCCATTCAATCCTTGCGCAAAACTAAAAAAAACTGCAACTCTTCTACGAAACAATAGTGCCAACATCAACATAAAAAAATTAAAGCGAATTTCAGCCAACAAAACGAATGACAAAAAGCCAGCCAATTGGAAAAGAAAAAGACGAATATAAAAAAATTTTATTGAACGTTCAGAAAAGTAGAAGAGTGTTTGCAGTAGAGGAAAAAACCCGACGAAAGAAAAAGAAATAATCTTTCTTGTGTATTTAGCCATAACGATACGCAAAAAATAACAAAATTGCACTTTAAAAAAGTGAAAGAATATAGATTTTTAATTTAAAAGAAAAAAAAGTTTATAGACAAAAAATGAATGAAGAATATGATGCTATTGTTTTAGGCACCGGCCTTAAGGAGTGTATCCTAAGTGGTATGCTTTCTGTATCGGGCAAGAAAGTACTTCATATCGACCGCAATAAGTACTATGGCGGCGAATCTGCATCTATAACTCCGCTGGAGGAATTATTTCAACGTTTTAATATCGAAATGCCCGCTGATAAATATGGGCGCGGTCGTGACTGGAATGTGGACTTAATACCTAAGTTCCTGATGGCCAATGGCCTGTTGGTTAAGTTGCTGATACATACGGGCGTTACCCGTTACCTGGAGTTTAAGTCAATTGAGGGTAGTTATGTATATAAGGGAGGAAAAATTGCTAAAGTTCCCGTCGATCAAAAGGAAGCCCTAGCATCTGATCTCATGGGTAAGTTCCTTAAAATATTGAATATAAAACAACGGCTCCACATGTACATGATGCACTTTGCAAAAAAAAAAAATTTGTCGACGTTTTTTTTCTATTTTTATTAATTTTGTTTCCCTTATATTTTCGTGACACGTATTTAATTATTAGAAGTCAAGAAATAAGTAGAAATCACAGTTTTGCACTGATATATGACTTCATGAAAGAAATGTTTGTGAATTAAGTAATTTTCCTTAAAAATTATTTTCCTTTAAGAATTTTTGATTCCAATAAGATGTTTTTTCATGTTTTGGTTCTCATGGTTGATTTTCTTTTTAAATATAAGGTGGAGTGAAGAAATTCACTTCGCAACTTTTATATTTTGTTTCGTTCTTTATCGTTAAATAGAGCGAAGTTTATTTTTGGTTTGTGTGTTTATAAGAGTATAATTTTTTTTCTGTTGGGAAAGTTAAAGAAATGCAAAAAATAAGCAAATATACATTCGCTCAGAGAGATGCCAGATTGTTAAAAACGTTTTGGCTATTTTTTGGAGCAGTACACCCTTTAAAAAATAAAATGTGTGCAAATACCTAACAAGGTTACAAATTTTTAAATAGGGATTCAAACTTTTTTATAAATAATTTATGGTATCACAAATAAAAAAAAAAATACTTTTTGGCTAAATAGGACAGGAAACAAATATAGTTCGTGGTACAGCTCAAAAATAAAAGAAATTGCATACGGGTCTAAAACACAATCTTTAGCAAAATGTTAAGTGAAAATTTTGGGACTAATGCTCAATTACGGAGATACGCATCTACAACCATATAGGTACCAATCGATGGTTTATGACAGAATGAGATAATATGGGTACCTGTCGTAGAAATGATTATGAAATAAAACATTAATAAAGGAAATAATGCGACAAAGTAAAAACGAAGATAATTTTTCCTTTTTACCAATCCTATGATACCCATATTACCCAATTCCTCCATAAAATGGTATATATATGTATACCATACTGTGCATAAATTTTTTTGGGCCCGATCCCCGCAATTAAGGTTTTTCTATTATTAAGTTATTCCACTAAACTAACCTAGATTTAAGCCCTTTTTTTGGTCTGTCTAATTTTCTATTAGAAGCTATGTATTACGTAGATGCGTACATATGCTATAAATATTCCACTGATGTGTAGTACAATCCCAATGAGTCTAAATGAGCTGCTTTTTAATCTGCTTAGATACCCATTTTAATGTACATTAGTTCATTTATAGGTATACTCCGCTTCCACATTGCGACAACTTTGTTGTCTTTAAAATTTAGAAAGAAGCATTCTCATCTCATATGAGTCAATATAGTTCTGGTTTCATCGGCTCCAGATAAGCTACTTGTTTTGGCAACAGCAAAACCTTTTTTTTCAGTCTTGGATAATCTTGCGCTGGATGAAATATTTTTGCCTTGAAATAATTATTACAGTGACTAGAAAGGCTCTAAAATTTACCCAGGCAATGCCGGATACATTAAGCTAGTTAATCATAGAACCGTTACAATTATAAAATTATCAAAATTGTACGAAAACAATTTTAACTAAAATCATTTATTCCATTTTACTCTTCCATGTTCACATGAATCATAATTCAGTAAAAATATAAATTTTTTCAATTGTTAGGTAGCAAACTGTTTTTAACTTTCAAATTATTATCGCTTTTAATTTTTCTTTTTGTTTTGTTTTTATTTTACAATTTTTCTATTTTTCTTGTAGTCAACATATGATGGATTTAGCAATATCAAAATTACTAACACAATAATTACCATTTAGAAACCAAATAAATGAAAATAATTTACTATGTCGTTATTAATTTTTTCTCATTTAAATTTATTTTTAACAACTGATAAAAAATAATTAAATTAACCTAACCCATCTTGTGTGATGGAGTTGAAGACAATTTTGTAGATAGTGAATATAATGTGTACTTGAAAATAAAATATAATACATATACATATGCATGTATGTGCATAGTTCAAGTTAAATAGTTTTATTACTCGCCAAAACTTAATTCTGAAAGTCAAACTGAAACTACATACAGTGACGAACTAAATTATTGGCTCAGAAAGCAATTTTAATTTCACCATAGATTAAATAGTCTTAATGAAACGATTTTTAATAAACAAATATTTTTACGAAATAAAATGATATAGTTTCTACAAAATTCACTTTGCTGAACAAAATTATTTTGGCACACTTATCTAAGAACTTAAATTTTTTTTGATCTGCTGGTCACTTTTTTGTGATTATTCGCCGTTGATATTACTTTTTAAATTTGAATGTTTTCACTTGTGTTTTTGTGTTCCTTGAATTAAAGAAAATTTATTTATTTTATTTAAAATGGGTAACGAACAGAAAGAAATTACAGAATCGTAACGCAAATTTATTCTATATTTCCACAATCAAGGCAAATCTTATGCTGAGATTTGAGAAATAATGGAAAGAAGTCGTTATACCATTCAGAGCATCATTCAGAGTTTCTAAGGATCATCAACGTTTGAAAGTGCTAAACATTCAGGTCAACCTAAGGCTTTAAGCTGCCGTGAACGCAGCCAGATAGTCAAAAAGTAAATCCGGAAATATACTAAACACAGATCGCTGCGGAGATTAAACAAGAGTTGGAAAAAGATGTTGATTCCATTACGTTCCGGAGAGTACTACACGAGGCGAACTATAATTGTGGTGTTGCTAGACGTAAACTTTTAATTTCATTAATTAACCAAAAGAAGCTTTTGGCATATGCCAAGGAGTATTTGCGTAAGCCAATTGATTTTTGGAACCAAGTGATATTTTCCGGTTAAAGTAAACTTAAAAAATTTCGCTCTGATGACCGTTAAACAGAGTGGAGAAAGCACAACACAGAGCTAGAAAAACGAAAGGTAGTTGCAACCGATGTTTTTGTTGTAACAGCTCTGCTGCTGTCGAGAGTTTTTCCCTGAAGAAAAAACTCCCATTTTGTACAGCTGCTGACGAGATAGACTCGTGTTGTGCCGAAGCAAAGATCCAATTGTCGTGGGAACGTTGTTGCAACCGTAAAACATGGTGGTGAAGGTGTGGTTGTGTGGGTCTGTATGTCCGCCACAGGCGTAGAAGAGTTTGTGTTCATTGACGGTATCGCAGACAAAATAAAATATATGAATATTCTAAAAGAGTGCCGAAAAATTGAATTTACCATCATCGTTTACTTTCCAACACGATAATGACCAGCAGCGTTCTCATGTTGTGCGTATGTGGCTTGCTTATAATGTTTCGCATGTTCTACCACAACCGCCACAATCCCCAGACATCAATCCGATCGAACGATCGATCGATTTTTAGGAAGAGCTGGATAGTAGGGTAAAAAAGTTGATTAATTCTATACCAAATTGACTGGAGGCAGTTATAAAACAGAAAGGATTAGCAACTAAATATTAATATTTTCCAAAAAAGGATTTAGTTTTTAATGTAGTGTGTCAATAGTTTTTTCAGTGAAAAAAATCACTTTTTTTTTGTTTTTAGTTATAATCACTAAAATTAAAAAATTATTGAAGTGTAACGAATCGTGTTTTTTTTGGAAAATATATATTTTTTCACTACAAATAATGGTTTATCTAAAATTATTTTATCAATGGCGAAGTTACTTTTTTATACTTGTCGTTATAGCGGACAAAGTAATACATACAGGCATGTTCTGAATTCCGCTCGAAATTTTCACTTCAAATTTTTCAAAGCATTGTTGCTATAAAATTATTTTTACATGCCTGATAGTCTGCTTATAACAGGTTAAAAGATAAGATCATATAAATAAGTGAAAAACACTACTTTATGGGGGCAACTGTTAAAACGTATCCTTACAGCAAACTTAGTGCTACATACTCTGTGTTAATTACAAGTTTCTGCCTAAAACGGTTCAAAAGATAAGGAGGCTTATTCTGAATTGCGATGCGAAAATACATAAATGCGAACAATCGTATATGTATTGCGATATTCGCAAAGTTCTTTTTTAATGGCATTTCAAATGCGAAAAGTTGGCAAGTCGGTATTCTAAATTGCGAAAAGAAATGTCAAATTCGCAAAATTAATTCGACAACAAAGTAGCATTCGCAAAGTACAAACATGTAAGTGAAAGATAATATTTTATTTATTTTTTCATTATATATTTATTATTTAATTCAGAGAAGCAAGCAATAAGACCACCAAACCGCGTCAATCTGAAATAAAGATGAATTTATGAATAAGCACAGCCAATTGGCAAGAGGCCCTTTGAAAACACCAAATGCACGTCAGTCGGCAAATACTTTGTGGTAAACATTAACTGAAGATTTAAATATTATTAGAGAATTTACAGGATGGAAAAAAGTATTAAATATATAAACCAGTTCAAAAATATTTGACTTCAACTTTAATAAGTTTAGGCCGATTTTTAAGTACACACCAAACAGAAGCTTAGACGAACTAAAACCGACATTGCTGGTGGCCCATCAACATATAATCCACTGTCTCCATTAGAGGGGCAAGTGGTAAAATTGTTAAACTTGACGGATTCCGTTTCGGGGCAACAACTGCTTCTAATCAATCTTCTCTGTATTCTTTCATTTCGCTCACAGCCTTCTTCATCTTCGAACCACAGTGCCACAGAATCAATTTTTATTATTTTTTTTTCCTTACAGAATTTCCTAAATAAATTTTATAAACAATTTTCAAAACCAAACACAGACAAATTTTTGTTTTTAATTTGACGTTTGTTGACACTGAGGCATGGCGAAATAATACTAGGTGGTCGCAATGGCGAATTCATTAATTTTCGCCGCAAACGTTAAATGTCAAACACCATATAAAAAAAAATTATACATATTTTTTATATATGAAGTTTGACATCTAGCGTTTACGGCGAAAGTAATGAATTCGCCATTGAGACCACCTGTATTATTTCGCCATGCACTGATGTTTATTTGAGCAGCGTTGCCACGATTTTAAATAAATTGCGAATGTTATTGCGAAAGTCTTAACAGAATACCAATTTTCTATCGCATTTCATTAATGCGAGAATTAATTTTCGCGTCGCAGTTCACGTGTACGTGAAACAAACGGACCAGTGGCAGGACACTACATTTTTAGCATTTGTATTGCAGCGGCCATAAACCACTTGTGTGAAGATTTCATGTGTTTATCTATTGCGGTTACGGAAACAGAGGAGTGTGAAAATGGTCAGTTTTTATTCTTTGGGTGCGCAACCCTAAACACATAATTGAAGTGAAAAGTAAGTTTAAAATATTTGTCGCATAAACTGATTTTTCAACAAAAATACGTTTATATTTATAGGAAACATAAAACTTCTTTTTTTTTTTTTTAATCAATGTAATGAAGGTGTATGTATACCCTGATTTTGTATGTACGTATTTTTACTTGTTTAAAACCATTAGGACAGTCACTTATTGATAGTGCCAAACATTGTTAATACGAAGCAATTCTTTACATACAAATATGCCAGTGACTTTAAAAATAAACCGAGTTACAATCAACAATTGTATTTTATAATTACATACTTTGTTTACCGTCTTATATGTGATTAATTATTTCATTATTTTACTGTTTTTCTTTTTGATTTTCTTAATTAGTTTTTGTATTGATAATCAGGCCATTGAACTACAGTTTTTGCTTTAAAACTCTGTGTTAAGTTTTTAACAATTTTTATTCATTTTTTTTTCTTATTTCCTTAATTGGTTTCTTTATAAACTTGGCTAAAAGTGAGTGAGTTATTTTTTTGGAAAATGAAAACATGTACACATACGAATGGTTATTTGATTTCTAAGATTATTGTTGTTGTATTACATAAAACCGATGTTTTAAGCATTTTCATTACTACCTTCTACCTAAAGTAACTTTCTTTTATATACTTTTATATGTGTGACATATATACAGCTGTTAATAACTAAATATAAAAGCTTGTAATCTACAGCAAACGCTTTAAATTGTATTTTTTTTTTTAATTATACATATCCCTCTACAAACTTGATTTAGAAAAAAAATATGTCAATCGATCAGATATAGTGTCGAAAGAGGTGCTATTGGAAATCAGCATGATCGGTCCATCTCCTTCAATTAAAAAAATAAATATATGGGGTGATAGAGAATTAAAATATAAAATAAAAAAACATCATGTGAAAAAATTGGAGCTTGCCCATGTTTTTCGAGTTACGGGGCTCTGAAACTTTAAAATTTTTTTTAATATCAATATGGGTATCATTTTAAAGCTTTCGAAGAGATCTTTAAGGAAATACTACGTTTACAAGCCAATGTCATTTTTATGTAAAATTATATATATTTAGTACCAGACTTTTTTATTTTTTAATTCTCTGTCACCCCAATATTTGCTTTTTTGATTGGAGTTACTTCTCTAAAATAGATTTACATAGATGGTGAAGGGTATATAAGATTGGGCATAGACGAATATAGCACTCACTTGTTTTATATCTGATTTTATCTATGTCGTGACGATGTTGCACGATGGCAATTACGCTTTAAAAATATCAGTTTAACAAAAAGTGTTGCCATATTTATTGTATTTTTTATGGAATTTTAGTCATAAAATTTTATGGAAAAATATTATATAACAGGCAAATTAACCCTAGACAGCTTGAGGTGTTTTTAATTAAAATTTAATAAATATTTAATAATATGTAAAAAAAAAAGGGGAAACCAACCCATACCCTAACTTAACCTCTACCATGATTTAGTACGAGCAAAACGCATGCAAAACATATATCTGGCTATCATTAACTTTATCGCTCCAAACTATATATTTTCATGGCGTACAATTCAATTTCAATCAGTTTTTGCAATGTCTACACGACCGTTTTGTTTATTACTGATAAATAAAATATAAAACAAGGATAAGCTCAGTTGGATTTTGTGATATTAGATGTTTCTTGAATATGCCGTTGAATATTATTCTATTACTTCAACATCCTGCTCTTAATTATAGCGAAGTTGATGTAATTTGCCTGGGCAGTAACTCGTCATAATTTGAAATTTCATAGGGATATACGTTTATTGTTTAATTGTTAAGATGCCGCTTCAGACGTTACATGAAATATCTTAGATGAATTGGCATGAATTAGCCAACTTGATAATGCCATCAAACCGACAGGATTCTGGAAGCTATAGATTTAATACTGATCATAAGGATAGCAGGTAGTAAAAATAATAGAAAACAAAAAGGTGTGCGATATCGTGAGTCTAAAAAAAAATGTGCACTTTATTTTTCCTTTTTTCTTCCACTAAAAATCAATCTTCTTGCTGCAAGAAATCTTAGCGAATGTTAACCAGGTATAATTAATAAAATTATAAAAGTATGACCTGCTATTTTAGTTATCACCACTGTATTGTCCTATTTTTTATTTATTTTTTATTTGTATGTGCTGTAAATGTATACAATTGCATAAGTTTAAGTGATAACTTGTTGTGTGACGTCATTTTGGTGGCTAATATAGTAAATAGTTTGCCATTCATTTGAAAGAGGGCGGATAGAGCAACACTTTGTACGCATTGATGTAATTTTAAACTTTATTTTATTATACTTAGAAATTTTTACCCTTAAAAATGAGAACAAATGAGCAAGAATGTTGTTTATAATGCGGACGAAGAGTTTTAGCCTTCTAATATTGTATTGTAAAATAAGATGCTTTAAAAGTATATGCAAACATTTTTATTTTTCCCCTCAAATGCAACGATTATAGGAGTTTTTTTATTTTTGACCTGATAGAAAAGTATGAGTTTGTTGCCCAATAACACCTAAAATTTGGAACACAGAAAGGTCTTAATACGGATTAATACATAAAAAATAAAATAAAAAATTAAATCGAAGCATACTTTATGTCGTAAATCTATGTACGAGGGCTGCTATATATATTTCTGGCCTGGCAACATTGAGTGCTGCCAAGTGCAATCTGACATTTCCATTGGAAAGTTTGTCATTTTTAAGCATAATCGTACTCAAAACGTTTTGACGTACGACCATTATTTGTGTTGTTTACAGTGACTTGAAAAAATTAATATAGAAAAAAATGGAATTAACTCGTGAACATTTTCGTGCCATCATTTTCACAACTTTCGACGTGGATTATCACGACAAGAGTGCATTGATGAACTTAAATCTTTGTATGGCGATGAAGCACCATCCTATAGCACTATGAAAAATTGGTATAATGAATTTAATCGTGCTCGAAGCTCGCTCAAAGACGAATTCCGTGAAGGTCGTCCAAAAACGGCTGTTGTGCCAGAGAACATTAATGCCGTGCGTGAACTCATAATGCAAGATCGGCATGCGACATACCGAGAGATAAAGACATCCTTGGACATTTCTTCCACCAGCATACATTCGATACTGCATGAACACCTGGCCGTAAAAAAGGTTTGTTTACGTTGGATCCCGCACAATTTGAAAGTCGCTCAAAAAAAGGCTCGTGTCGATTGGTGCAAAGAAATGTTGCAAAAATACGATTGCGGTGCTTCAAAAGACGTTTATAAGATCGTCACAGGTGACGAATCATGGATCTATGCGTATGAGCCCGAAACGAAACAACAATCGACCGTGTGGGTCTTCAAAGACGAGCAAAATCCATACAAGTTGTAAATGGGAGAAAAGGGAAAAATGAAAAAAACTCACACGGAATTTTTGTTTATAATTGGGCTGATAATTATTTTTGCAGTTCTGATTAGCATTATTATTTTGATTTAAATGAAAAATATTTACACCTATCCCCCGTTTTACACGGTAGATACGTTCCTGATAAAACCGTTTAACTCGAAAAAATACTTTTTGCATGAAAAACCCGTGTAAAACGAAACTTTAAATAATTAACGATATTAAACAATTATTAATTTGTTAGAATAAATACGAATTTATGAAAAGTGATGTTCGTTGTGTTGTTTAAAATCAATTAACTCATCTGTATGTGGACACATAAAATTTTGCTTTGAACACTAATGCTATAAACACAATCAAAGGCTACCGACCATCGACTACCGACTACAAAAGTAGCTGGCTACAAAAATAGCCAAGTTGCCAGCTGCTTAATTCTTTTAACGACCATCGACCACTAACTACAAAAAATAAACATCTGTTTTGACATACATGTATGTATTTAAGTTAACCAAAACAAAACAAACTTGATTTTTTTAAGTGAATTTGTGTAAAAAAAAAATTAAATGTCTCAAGAAAATTTAATTAACTTTATAAATACTATTGCTGAAATAGTGGAAACAAAGACTTCAGTGTATGAAGTGTCCTCGTCCATATTTGCATGTAAATTGAACTAAACATTTACATTAAACAATATAATAAATGTATATAAACAGTAAAAATTACTATTATATACTTATCAATTTCAATAAAAAACCCAAAAAATATATATAAATGAAACAGATTAGAAATTTATGAAAAAAGAACTAAATGGAAAATTTCACAAACAAAAAGTAAATGAAAAATGTATTTTTTTTTAAATCTTAATTTAATAATGGCAGGGGCATATAACTACAGCACCAGGGTATCCCACAAGTATTTTGATATTACTAGTCTCTCCAGGAACTGCACATCAACCTACACCTTCGTATAGGAAGTGGAAAATCCTGTTGAATAAAAACTGTGCGCGTTGCGACTTCAATTATAACTTCACTTTTTTTTAAAAAAATCTGCTCGCGCGCAGATGTTTCCCCTTCGAGATAAAGTAATAAACTGATGAAAAATGTAAACAAATTAACAGATGATTATTATTTTTCAATGGTGCCACTATAAAAGTTTTTCGCGTTTTTAATAGCGATATTTAATGTATTGCGTTTTTAAAAACTGCTAAAAGATTTATTCTCATAAGCACACATGTATTCTATTTTTGACATCTTGTAGTCGATGGTCGGTGGACATCATTATGTTTATAGCATAAAAGGGGAATTCCTATTTTCTGTGTTTTTTTCTATAAGTTCAAGAGAGTACAAGAGGTATCGTCAAAGTGTTGCCAGATTTACATATAATTAAGTAGAAATAAATTCGCTTGCAGACAAAATTAGACATTTCTAACATAATTTTTTTTTAAATTTTCATTTAAAAAACCGTGTAAGATCGAAAACGTGCAAAACGAGTAGCGTTTAAAACGAGGTATAGGTGTACATTAACAATCTTCTAAACTTTTTACATGCGTATAAATATTTATAACTGTACATAAAAACAGCATTTTGTGTAAAAACTTACTGATTACTGAGATTAAATAAAAGTATGATTAAAAATGTACTGGAAATGCAAACATCGATTTTTTTTTAAACCATTTCGCCGATAAAAACTAATGTTGTTGGAGATATATTATCAAAAAGTATTTTGAATATTATCAAAGTCCAGATTTACACTATGCAATTGTATGAGGCAATTTTTTCTCAATTTTTTTTATTTAAGTTACAGCGTTATGCGTTATCTAAAAGTGAACATCAGCAACAGTAACATACCCTCAAAACTCAAGCGATACCATATTGCTTACTGCTCCTGCTTCACAAACAAAAATTTCATGCTAGATTCATGAAAAATTGCATCGTGTAAATGCCGTATAACAGAGTAAAAAAAATATTTAAAAGTAAAGTTTGAAGTGTTTCCTTGCTGCTTGAGAAGAACGATTCTTGCCAATAAATTACTTTTAGTCCATGTACATCATTTTAAAAATGATTTATTTATTTTCATCTACAATCAGACATATAGAATTTAATTTATATTATTATTATTGTGCATTTGCAGGTATGTTTGAAAAACGACGTTTCCGTAATTTCTTGATTTACGTTCAAGATTTTAAAGAAGACGATCCCAAAACCTGGAAGGATTTTGATCCATCCAAAGCAAATATGCAAGCACTTTACGATAAATTTGGCTTGGATAAGAATACACAAGATTTTACTGGTCATGCCTTGGCCCTATTTCGTGACGATGAGTATTTAAATGAGCCAGCGGTTAAAACTATACAACGTATTAAATTATATTCGGACTCGTTAGCTAGATACGGTAAATCGCCATACCTATACCCAATGTATGGTTTGGGAGAATTGCCACAGGGTTTTGCACGCTTGTCGGCCATTTATGGTGGCACTTATATGTTGGATAAGCCTATTGATGAAATCGTTTTGGGAGAGGGAGGTAAAGTTGTGGGGGTACGTTCTGGCGATGAAATTGCCAAATGTAAACAGGTCTACTGTGATCCCAGTTATGTGACAGATAAGGTAAATTAACAAAGTTATGTTATATTGTAATTGTTTATTAATAAATATTTTGTTAATGTTACTTACAGGTACGTAAGAAGGGGCAAGTTATACGTTGTATTTGTTTATTGGACCATCCAATAGGCAATACTAAGGATGCATTATCTACCCAAATTATCATTCCACAAAAACAAGTTGGTCGCAAATCCGACATTTATGTCTCGTTGGTGAGTTATGCCCATCAGGTGGCTGCAAAGGGCTGGTTTGTAGGCATGGTTTCGACTACCGTCGAAACTGATCAACCTGAAAATGAAATTAAACCCGGCTTAGATTTATTAGAACCCATTGCACAAAAGTTCATCTCTATTTCGGACTACTTTGAGCCCACTGATAATGGTGCCGATTCTCAAATATTTATTTCTGAATCTTACGATGCAACAACTCATTTCGAAACCACTTGCCTCGATGTTTTAGACATTTTTAAACGTGGTACTGGCGAAGATTTCGATTTTTCCAAAATCAAACATGAATTAGGCGATGAGGAACAGTAAATTGCAAAAGGATTTTTTAAACAACATCAACAATAATGTCATCATGATCATATTTTTATTAGCGTGCAGTTAACAGGGGAATCAAAAAAAAAAAGAAAGGCTAGAACATCAACAACAATAAAAAAAATATATATATAAAAATGAGAAATTATGAAAAAATAAATAATAAAATAAAGATGGTATTAAAATATGCATTATATTCATAAATAAAACACAGAAACTTTGCTTAGAATGAAAAACACTAAAAAATTCAATCAATAAAAATGATATAAAATAAAAAAAAAGCTTAAAAAATATAAAGAAACTCAATTACATTTAAATAAAAAACAAAGGACGAAAAGAAATAAATTGTTGTGAAAACATTTATGGAATAAAACTACATCAAACAGGAAAATTAAACCAGCCCATAACCTGTAAATCCAAAATTTCTCAAATGAAACCCAACTCCCCTTTAACTTACACTCTACAACAATTCCAAGTAAATAAAATGTTAAACAGAAAAGTTCTTTAAAAAAATATATATAACAAAGAACGTATTAAAATCAACTATTTAAATTATACTTTTAAAAAACCCGCAAAAACCGTAAAATAAGCATTTTATATAAAACAGTATAGTAATGAAAAAATCTATGAGTTTGTGTTAAAAAAAAAAAATCAGTTTTCAGAACAATAAAATATTCTATAGTTCTTAGATACAACAGGCAAAAACTATTAAGAAAAGTATAAAATTTTTGCTTCATATTTTATAGGAAAGAACCCGGCTTGTTATAAATGTCTTTAATAATTTATAAAACAGGAATATATTTATTTTAAAAACCGATGCTTACCGATTCTATATCAACGATTTATACTTTAAAACAGCAAGACGCAAAAGTTTAAGTATTAAAACAAAACGAAAAAAAAATAATTTTAAATTAAAAACACATTTTTTTTATTTTCGATATCCCAAATAAATTAAGCAGTGTATACAAAAATAACAACAACAAAAAATAAATAAATAAAAAGTTATAAATACATAAACTTATACCAAACAAAAAAATTCTTAAATACCTAAATTTATTAAAAAAAATTTTTTTTTTCTAAATTACATATGTGCAGCGTACCTTAGATGCGAAAAATACTAAAGAAGGATGTAGCCATAATTAATGCTGTATTACATTTGCTAGTGTCTAGTTTTTCCTGATTTCTTGAAAAAATAGCGCATAATTGGTAATTAGATTTGCATTCTTAATAAATTTAGAAATTAAAAAAATACGTGATCTTAAGCCTGTTTAACAATGTTCTGGCATTTTCGATTTAAAACGCTAAAAAGGTGTTCTGACAAACAAAAACGCTAGAAACCGCTAGTGTGTACCGACGCGATCCGTTTTATTTTATATAAACTGCACTTTGAAGAGAAATTTAAATAATACACAGAATAAATTAAATGTGTTTTCTTTTTATAATAAAAACAGATTTTAACAAAAAATTTGCAATATATAAAATTCCTTACGAGTTTTTCAACTGCCTGTCTCAATTGTTTACTTTTGAATTGGCGATTTATACAAACATAATTTCAAGGCGAATCAATTACCAGGTGGCTGCGTTGGCGAACTCATTAATTTTCGACGTGAACACTACTCTCAAACTCCATATATAAAAAATCTGTGTGTAATTTTTTAAATATGAAGTTTGACAGTATTTTTACCAGCAAAAAATAATGAAATCGCCTACGCTGCCATCTGGTAAAAATTGATTCGCCTTGCATAAATTCGTTTGATTGTAGCTTTTTTAAAGCCAACATAGAAAGAACCAAGGCGAATCAGTTACCAGGTGGCAGCGTAGGCAAATTCGTTAATTTTCGCCGTAAACACTACTGTCAAACTCCATATATAAAAAATCTGTGTATATTTTTTTATATGAATATTGACAGTAATTTTTACCAGAAAAAAATAAAGAATTCGCCTACGCTGCCAACTGGTAATTGATTCGCCTTGGTTTTGTTTTTTTTTTGTTCCAGGCGAATAAATTATAATGTGGTAGCGATGGCGAATTCGTTAGTTTTCGCCGTACGCCCGAATGTCAAGCTACAAATAAAAAAATTGCCTTGGATTTTTTTATATATGGAGTTTGACAATTAGACTACCGACGAAAATCAATGAATTCGCCATCGCGACCACCTTATATTTGATTCGCCTTATTATTGCTCGAGTATAACTTCGAAAAAAGAAAAACGCCAGTAATCGTAGTGATTTAAGAACATGCTTATGTTTTGAATACGCAGCGACATTTAAATAATTTGAGGTGAAATTTTTAAATACGAAAGCCAAACAAAAGGCTGAGCATGGCGAAAATATACCAGGTGGTCGCAATGGCGAATTCATAATTTTCGCCGCAAACGTGAAATGTCAAACACCATACAATAAACTGTTATACATATTTTTTATATATGGAGTTTGACATTTAGAGTTTACGGCGAAATTAATGAATTCGCCATTGCGGTCACCTGGTATTATTTCGCCATGAGGCTGAGTGTATGGTATTTTATATTTTTGTTCTTTCATAGTTTTCGACCTTTTCGAGATGAAGTCAATCGGGTAATTTTTACACTTATTATTTTTTATATTTCAAGATTAAATTTATCTGGAAAAGACAAAACATATAAATTTGCATGTGAGAGAAAGCTAGTATTTAATAGAGTTTGTTTTTCTTTTAAGTTATTTAACTGAAGTGAACAATAGCAATATGTAGATAATTAGAAAAGAAGGCGAAGTTAATTTACCAGCCCAATTATGAATACTTTAACGGAAAAAATGTTTCTCAAAAAAAGATTCTTCGAACTGTGAATTTCTTGGGAACAAAAATTAAAAAAGTGGCATCATTATTTGAAGGGAGCGAGTCGCGAGCCTTATCACCGTAATCAAGTAAAATCTCTCGTAATTTGTCATTTTGGTATTATATCACTTGATATCGAATAAAAAGTATAGTAGTTTCGGATGATAGCATTCGATGTCGAGGAATCAAGTATTTATTTATTTATTCTAAAATGAAATTTTTGGCACAAAATAGTATAATTTTCTGCTTTTACCATTACTATTTATCAGTTGTTGACTTCAAACATACGCAATAAATCTATTGCATTTTTTTAAATTACGATTTAATACATATCGTATGCGATGATAACTTACTCGACACGTATAGAAATATTCGATACGATAGTACACTCGATATGGTATGACTAGACCCCTGAAATACAAACGAAAGAATCTACTGAATCATATGTACTTGCACCACTATTGATTTCTTCTTTATGAAATGATTTTTCTATTTCCTCAGATTCAATTCTATTCAGCTACCACTCACCCCTGAATTGACGTTTACTTCTATTACTTTACACCTACAGGGTGCAATAAACTTTCTTTTTTCAAAACTTGGTTCCGGAAAGGCGTCAAGGGACAGAAACCATTAATTTTATACCGGCTGAGATATTTTAATTAAATGTCTATATCTGTTACATGCAATCTAACTGCGAATCTCGGATTCATATTAGATATTTCTAATCATTTGAATTAAATTTATGGCATTTATAGTAAATAATTTTAAATTCACACTTGATATTTCAGCTCTAATTTATTTATTTATTTATTCAATTAACTCTTCATTTAATTAATTAAGGAATGAAGATCCATTAAAGTAAATTAACATAAAAAATATTTCAAATAATAAATTTTTGTTTTTTTTATATTAAAATATATTTTTTTGTGTGTTAAACAGTTTATTATTTACAAGATATGCTCTACAAAGTAGGAAAAGCCTCCAATTAATTTTCTTAAAAATACCATTAATTAGGTTCCATAAAAGCATAAAGATCTTAAACTATTTTAGTATAAATTTTCTACTAAATTAAATATCCAACAAAGTTCCTCTAGGTTTTTTGCCTGGCGGACCTTCATCTTGTTTTGTTCGTGTTCCACCTTCTGCTAATTTACCGCCTTTACGTTGTAATTGCTTTTCAATAATGCGAGCATTGTTGGCATAGCTATCCGCAATTTCACGCTTAATAATAAAAAACATGTATTTTAAGTTAAGAAAGACATCTATAGGATGTGATTTAAAACTTACCGCTTCAATTTCATCCTCTTCTTCATCAATAGTAGAAACGGTAACCGAACTAAATTTACCCATATTTTTCGTATGGCGTGTAACCATAACTTTTTCCGATTCACCGGGCAATAACTTTTTAGCCATTGACGAAGACGATTCCAAATTTAGGTGGATATCATTTTTGGTTTTGATTAGCGCATGATGGATTATAAAAGTAATATCAGATTTGGGATCATGGCGATAGTAAATAGGTAAATTGCAGGATTTACACTACAAATTAAGAAAGTAGTCAATAAGTAATGAAAGTTTTTTTTTCCAACACTAATGGTTAACTTACATTGTACCGATATTGTTTCTCGATTCCCTTTTCCTTGCGTCTTATATAAATGGTCCCGGCTTCTTGATATGTCAATTTGTGGGCATGATGTTTACCGTCAATAACTCGAGCTCCATCTGTTCTTCTTAAAGGCAACTTTTCCATGGAACAGTCTAAGAAATACGTAAACAATAAATTTTGAAGCTTGAGGTATCTTTTCATTCACTTTTTCTAACCCAATATTAAGGCCAGTTTGCCACATAAGCAATAGTAAATATTCAATGGAGTTTCATCGTTGTATTCTTCTTGATCTTTTGAATCTGAACAAACTATACTACGAGAAACAACTTTCGGCATTTTTGTTTAAATTATTTTGCTAAAAACGTCTTGGATTCTCTTTATTTACGTATTGATTCCTTCATTCAGTGGTAAGTAATAGCATTCGAATTGAATGCTAGAGCTGCCATATTAAATAATTTAAAGAACACTGAGAAAAAAGAAAACTTATAATTTAGTGAAAGCATTTATAACGATTATTCGTTTGTAGAAGTGATTTCAACCCGATTACGGATAGACAGACATCGCTAAATTAAGGTCCTTATTCACCCTTATTCTGCGTTTCGATTCGGATCGAAAATTACTCAGTTTGTCAACTTTGGTATTCTGCGTTCCGTTCCCCGTATTAATTCGATTTCTTTTTCGATTGTATGTATTCTGCGTTACGATCGTAGCTACGTTTTTTCAAGTTGTTTACTTACTAGCGGAAAGTTTTTCGATTTTTGTTTTTGTAGTTAAAAAAGTGTAAAATTTAATAAAATGTGAGTATAAAATGCTATAACTTTATTTTGTAATATTTTTTTTTGTAATTTTAAAGCTTTATTTCATTTATTGCAGGTTAGTATAATGGCAACGAAGGCTGATATGTATTGCGTCTGGATATTATAAGCGTCCCAAGGAAGAAGTATAGGCATTCTGGGAAGAAGTTGCAAATGCACTTAACGCAATAGAGCCACAAAAAAACCGGAAAGAAAGTATGACATTTTAATTATAATAATTTAAATGATGTGTAGAAAATAAAAGTTTCGCTCCGGCGCTTCAGGATTCCTCACGCTGGAATAGTTTGGCCACAAATACCGTTTGCTTTTAGTCTGTTGGCTATTTTCTTTTTTTCCGCACTTAACTGATGAGTTTATTTAATTATAGCTTCCACAATATTTAGTTCTAATACATGTATTTATCACTGTTTATTGATAAAATTGTATTTATAGTTAAACAATTACAATGTATACAAAATTTATTTTTTATGTTTCTATTTCATACGTTTCATAAGAAAGCAGCTGGTTTGAACATACTCTTCTCTTCTTCCTTTTCTTTCGATTAGGTTTTTTTGTAGAATACCTATTTTCGATTCGAGCGTAACTGAATGCGGGAACGTAATCGAAACGCAGAATAAGGGTGATTATGAATTGCATTCGATTTTCGATCATCGCGGGCTAAGGAAAATCGATTGACGAATTCGTGTTATGAGTTAGTAGCAATGTCGAAAATTTCGTTGTGCTAAGAGTTTTTAATTCAACACAGTTTTGCTTTCGATGGTTTATGTCAGTTTGTAAAACTTATTGGAAATGTAAGTATTTGTGGTTTTTTTTTACAAAAAATTTCGTCGTAGTCATTTTATTATAAATTAATAAAACAATATTTTTTTAGAGAGACAGCTGATAAATGTTGTGAATAATTCAATTGAATAAAATTCACAATAATACTATTTTTTATCGAATGTGCGCTATAATACCAAATGCAAATTCGTTCGATCGAAAGAGCTCGACTACGGTCGAAGATCGAAAGTTGCTCATGTCTATTCGAATAGACATTAATGTTTTAATTTAGTCATTTTCAGTTTTATAAAAAGTACAAAAAACACGCTTTTTCGTCTTTCAGTTAATATAATTACTTTCTTTATAATGAATATATAGTTTTACTCAAAAAATTATTGATTTGTATTAAATTTTTAAGACAATGTCTTAGTTTTTATCACCATTTGAATCAACTTTAATCAATATCCACGATTAATAAGGCATATTTTTGTCGTTTTTTCTTAATATCTAGTTTTAAAACATTAATTGAATAAAATTAAAAAAAGTTTTATAGTATTTAGTTACTTGAACTAAGGTTAAGTACAGTTTACAAGATTTGAGGTGATAAAAATTTACTTGAAAGTTTCGTTCAACTAATTATTTGTAGTTTGGGGTTGTTGCTCCCGAGACTGTTTTAAAATGTCAGCGAAAGCTGGCAATGGTTTAAAATTTAAAACCTCATTAAAAACTAATTCCTTCCATTTGTCAACAGGCAAATCCATGTCTTCGAAGCTTTGATCATACAAAGGTGATGTCTGTTCATCAGTGGGATCATGATATTTTTCCATATAAGGATGCGCTAAGGCCTGTTCAGCTGTTATACGTTGCTCAGCATCGAGTTCCAACATCTTCTCTAACAAATCTATGGCTTGAGGATTTGCTCCACGGAAAACATCTCGGAAATTACGTCTTTGCATAACGGGTAAGGAGCGTATGTAATTACGAGCACTCTCCGATGATATTTTTTGCATAAAATCTTCTGAAGGTGTACCCAAGATTTCCATTATCAAATTAAGCTGATGTATATGATCTGTGCCAGGAAACAACGTTCGCCCCGTTAATAGTTCTGCCATTATACAACCAACTGACCATATGTCTACAGTCTGATTGTAGTGCATCCAATTTAGCATTATTTCCGGTGCCCTATACCAACGGGTGGCTACATATCCGGTCATTTCGCTTTCAGCTGGTCTTGCTAAACCAAAATCTAAAATCCGAAGTTCACAGTCTTCATTCACTGCTATGTTTGAGGGCTTTAAGTCGCGATGTATTATACCCGCACTGTGAATATATTTTAGTCCTCTTAATATTTGATAAACCAAGAACTGCACATGATCGTCGGACAATTTTTGTGTTCTAATTATATTATTGAGATCAGCATCCATAAGATGTGTGACCATGTAAACTTGTTGAAAATTTTCCAAAGAGTTAGGAGGTTGACCTGGATGAAAGACATCTAAAAGGCCAATTACATTTTCATGATCCATATGTTTCAACAACCTCAACTCTCGATAAGTCCTTTTGGCATGCACAGCCGATTGAAAAGGCCGTGCCAATTTTTTAATGGCCACCTTCATATTTGTACCACGTACAAGTGCTTTAAAAAATAGAAATTGTTGTATGTATTTAATCAACAACATGTATAACGATTAATTAACATAGCAGCTAAACAACATTTACCTTTGCAAACTTGACCGTAGGCCCCACTGCCCACAGACTGTAATTGCTGGTATGTTTCTGGTATTTCCCATTCTGTACGATTTATATCTAATTTATAGAAACTGGTCATTTTATTTATTGGCCTTTAAGATGTAATAAGGTTTTAAACAAATTAAAATTATTTATAAGCAAGTAAATCTCTTCATTAATTCTTTACACAAAAATTATTCACGCAATCAAAATACAGCACCAAACAGTGTTGACAGACTCTGATAAAATTTGTTCGCGGATTAGGGATTTTTGGGAAATTTTCAGAAATCAAAAATTAACCAAGGCGAATTAAATATAGTACCGCTACAAAAACCTAATGTAAATTTGTTTTTGCATAGCAGCACTTTGATGTCAAAAACAGTTGACTAAACAAACAAAAGGAAGAATTTATTCGAAAAAACGTCGAATCAAACATCAGCTGGGCTTTTAAGGCCACTTGTAAATTAATTCCTCTTGAAATTAACTTAATACTGCGTTTCCCATGACTTGAAATCAACTAGTTTTGAGAAAAACACTTCGAAGTGTTTCAGTTGAGCTGAAGTATTTTGTAAATTCGAATTTGTGACATAACATAGACATTTTTTGTGTAAAAGAAAAAAAAAACACCATGTTATTTATTGTAAAAAATCCTTTTTATTGTTAAATTATTTTTTTTACATATTTTTCTTTTTTTTAACACCAAAAAATGTTATTGCTTTCAAAAATTTTAAAGTAATTGTCACTTTTTCGGTTAAAGATTCCAATACGAATAGATAGAACGAAGTTGAACTTAAATATCCTAGACACAGAACAGTATTGCAAAGGCAAAATAAATTCGAAAAAATACATTTTCGACATGCTTAAATAAAGTGAAAGGTTTTCGTAGCATGAAGATTTAATTTGAACAAATTGAGTACTTTGGAAATGGAAACGGACTATAAGATCATTTGCTATAATATCAAGCAGTTCAACAAATAATTAAAAAAAGGGAAATTTCAAAAAGATTTGTATTTTACAATATTTTTAATATTACTTAATATTAGATAAGGAAAGTTAATTATAATTTCAGTTATTTAATTTGTCTACATGTTTTTCAGTTTGGCCACAAGTGCATCGCTTAAGATAAAAAGTATACTTGCCTAAGGATTCAATTGATTTAGGAAATGTTTGTGAAGAACAGCAAATAATTAGAGTATATTTTACACATTTCAAGAATATTTAAAGGCCTTACGGAATTGTTGATGAATCAACTATGTGTAAATACTAGCAATACTCGTTTTGAAAGATTCTTTTCGGAAATGAACTTCATTAAGTCCAAAACGTAAAACAAATTATAATTACGATTTGAAGATTTGGTATTCGAACTTTTTAAATTATACTCTACGTTGATGATACAAGTTATTACATAGATAAAGGATTTTTAAAAGAAATACAATTAGAAGTTGGTTTTAAAACCATTTGTTTAAGTCGATACAGCATTATGCAGTAAAAATTATTTCCAAAAAATGTTTTCAAATAATTTTAATTCTCACTCACCAAATGTAAAACGGATGGCAGCACTTATTATAAAAGGCGAAATAAATTTGCCTTAACAGTGAAGCTTTAAAAAGATAGTACACAAAAAGGGATTTTATACGATTATATAAAATTTATGTAATATCCTAGCATACATGTATAACCTTATCACCCCTGCGACTTAGCGAGTTAAGAATTTATGTGAATATAAGAAAATAATTATAAGTAAAAAGGGTTGTAGGCAATACACCTTTTTTAATATTGATGATTATTGATTATTTTGCCATCACAATATATTTAAACAAGGTGCAATTTTGTATGTTTGGTACTATTTCTTCAGTACAATTGTCCATCACTATGAATCCAGTAAAATTGTAGAAATTTTTTTTGTAGTTAAGGTGTGTTTAAGTATGTCGTAGCTCTTGAAAGATAATACTTCGAAAATAATTATGTTACAGAAGTTTAAAACTTATTAAGTTGTCCCTTTAAATGAATGCTGCAAAAGAAAAACAATTAAAATGAATAAATATGACATATTTTTACTGTTTGTTTACAAACAATGTATGGTGCTACGTTTCCACTGGAAATCTTTGTGTGCCCTAGTGACAATCTTTTGGGGCTTGCAATTTATAATGTTGTATTTTATGTATCGTCCTATTGAGGAAATGTCACAATACTATGATCCCGAAAGGCCAGATATATTGGTATAAATGAAATAAGAAAAGAAAGTATAAAATGATTTAATAATTTCTTTGTGTATTAATTTAGAATAATGGTTGCTTATTTGACGTGGAAGTAGGTCGCAAGCAAACGTTTTATGCTCCGGATACACCAGAAGTTGTAGCATTTGTTGAGCGAATATGTGGCAGTGAATTGAATATAAAAACATTTACACATCGTGAGACAATGAAGAAAACCATCGAGGAATGTAAGGAACGATGTGAAGGAGTCTATTTTGAATTACCCAAAAGTGATGAAAATACTCTTAAATATAGTATTTACACAAATCGTATGAAATTACGTACAGATCAAAAATATGTTACAGATAGCTTGGATACATCGTTTAGTCGTAAGTATACTTTTTTTTAAGTCTTATTAGTATTCTAGTTGTGAATTATAAATGTGAAAACATATGCTGCACATATATGGTAAAATAAAATGACAAAAAAAAAACATTTTTTAATAAGCAACAAAAAAATAATTTATGACTAGTGATGGAATATAATGTATAATTCATTCACTATTAACATAATTTTCTTTAAAAACTCGTGCTCGCTTAATATTATTGAAAATTTAAAAAAACTTAAATTTTATTCGGATTGAGAAGGCATTTATTAATTTTTGTTTATTTAAAAGTATGTCTATATCAAGTACATGCAGGAGCTCAGCTGATATCTTTTCTTAGTTTAACACGAGAAGCATTGTTTGCATTAAGGCTTATACTTAACTCAATACCTGTAATTAAATCAATTAAATAAGGTTTTTTAGTTCAAGAGACCCTAAATTATAAATACGAAAGATTAAAGAGTAAATCACTTAGGTTAGGCATAAGTTCGTTAAATAATTAGAAATTAAAAAAAGTTCGAATAAAAATTAATGTCGTATTTGATGCTTTAAAAATACTGGTAATGAGTTGGGAGATATACATGATGGTCTTGACCTTTCGACTTAACTAATTTTGCCTAATATCTGTTTTATATTCCAAGCAGGATAAAATGAGATAACAAGGTGGATTGCGATTCCTATTGCGGATGTACCACGATAGTCATGAGGTATAAGTTTGTATGTCACTTTTTGGACAATAAATTATTAAAAGTGGTTGGGATTAAGGGTGCTAGAGTATTTGTTGATATGTGGCTTGGATTTGAACGTGGCAAATCCGAAAAAGGATTTTTCTATCGATCGAGTTGAACTTAAAATTAGTTATTGTGCTGTTTGGAATTAAACCAACATTATTTAAAAGCTAACGGGTTGACCCTTTTCTTTATACTTTTTTTACAATATTCAAAACCGCATGTCATAAAAATCTATTAATGCTTTAGGGGTCATAAGATATAGATTTATTGAAAACAGTAAAATTTAATATTGTATTAATGATTGATTTTTTTTAATAATTATTGAAGGTTTATAAAGGAAATTGTCTTAAAATATAAATATTGTTTAATTTTCATTTTATATAAATTAAAATTTTTTTGATTTTGTTCAATACCCGCGAATGCAGCAAAATTATACCCGATTCTCGGAAGGCATAAGTAGTTGGGAATTTGGCAATTCTAGTATTAATTTATGAAATTATTATTAAAAAAAATTTTAAATATCATTTATTTATTTATTCACAATATATTTTACAAATAAATTTATAAAATATAGACATAAGGGCGCCGGTAACCAGACCATATGCGCTCGTATTATTAAAATTTAAAGATTAAATGAAGAAGGAACAAAAGCAAATATGTATATACTTAAAAGATAGATAAAATTAACGTGTAAAAAAATTAATTAAACTTGAATTGATGTTCTTAAAAAGTAATAAAATAGTGGACTAAACATCTCGAATGTTGTGGTGTTGTAGACATCTCTTGGTTTTTTTTAATGTTTTCAGAGTTTGAACAATCAAGTACTTCTTCCAGTGGCTCGTCAACTTTTGAAATCGGGCAAGAGACAAACAGATTGGCGGGTCGGTTCTATCAAAGTAGTGCTTGGAGTTAAAAAGGCATTTGCCCACTCTTATGCAGGCCAGCATAACGCATTCTGCTCTCGTAAAGTCTTAGTGGTAATTCGGTCTTATTGTGATTGGGTACTGCTGTTGAAGAATTGTTTTAAAAGGATTACTAATGGCCTTAGGTAAACATGGTATATCCGTAATACTGGATAAGCCTAAAGCTCTTTTCGCCCCGTAGTCTGCCCTTTCGTTTCCATGAATTCCAATATGGGATGGAATCCATAAAATTTGTATTTGCTGAGTTTCGTTTTGCAGCCGAAGTATATCATCATATACGCCGTTTTTATTTTTTATCAAAGCTTTGTTTGAACTTAAACTATCAGTGCAAATTAAAGTTTTTCTTCCACGTTCAGTTGCGAGATCTATGGCTGTTTTAATGGCAGCCAATTCTGCTGTAAATATACCTGGGTTATCTGGTAGTCTACACTCCTTTATGGTTACAAATTGTGTACTTGAGATCTGTTTTACTATGGCATAAGATGTCAAACCATTTTGAAAGGAGCCATCGGTGTAGTAAATTTCGATAGGAGAGAAGGAAATATATTTAAGGAAATATATTTAATAATAAATATATTTAATAATATAAATATAAATGCTTAAACACCTAGAAAAGTATTTTAAAATAAAAGCTAGAAAAAATATTAAAAAATGATGTAGCAATCCAGCAATTGCTTTTTGTCAAAATGATTTCAATTCACGCAAAAGGTGTTCTGCGTACAAAATGTACAAAAATCAAGTGATTAAAAAGGGGTTAACTAAATGACTGCCGATTTTAAATCACTTCCTCGTTTTTTTTCTAACAATTTTGTTTAGAGTATAATAATAATGATTTTATATATTTAAAACGATTTGTGTTCTATTTATTTTTGCGAAAACAAATTAGATTTTTGGTACTTTTTTAATTTTATTTCTAGATTTCTAATTGAATTTAGAAAGAAAACGTCAGCATACATTTGTAAATAATTTTTCTTTCTAAAAATGTTTAGAAATTAAATTAAAAATTAACCAAAAAGCCGAAAATAAGTCAATTTTCATTAATTTATAAGATCGATGGTTCAAATCCTGATTGAGAAAAAATTAAAAAAAAAAACAATTTGTAATATACGCTTATATACCGGCAGCATGACAAAAAAAATATATGCATATATACACACGCGCACGCTTAATGAAAAAATTTTTCTACGATTTTTTAACTTATGAAAAACTATTAAAATTGTAAATTCTCAAAAATGTAATTCTAAAAAAATGAGAAAAAAATATTTTCTCATTTTTTCACTTTTTAGTAGAACGAAAAAAAAAAAAAAAATAAAAATAAAGTATCACATTCATAAATGAAAAAAACAAAATATTTTCTAGCCATTCACACATTTATGAAAAGAAGCAACAAAAACTAAAATATCTCACTACTCTCTCATGTGTGAGAAGTGAGAAAACATTTCGGTACTCTGGCTTAAATAAATAAAAAATCAAAACATGTTGCAGTGTTGTCTCATGTTGAATTGTACATATGAAAAAAGTCATGTTTAAAGCCTCAAAATATGCTTGAATTTACTTTTTATCTATTTTAGACCCCTCAGGTTTAACATCTGTCTGTGATTCATCAGTATTGTGTTGGCCGTACAAACTTTCAGATTCATAATTAAGTTTAAAATTTACATTGTAAAAATTAATTTTGTTTTTTTTTTTTGTTTTGCAGAATCTCGAGACTTTAAAAATTTTATTAGATTACAACATTCCATTGACATGAACTATATAGCACAAGAGACCAATATACAACCGGATATCACTGTTGCTATTGGTTCAATGCCTTTTATGCGAGGAGGCTATTTTCAAAATGAATCTGGCATAACATTTGGTATTATATTTCCAGTATTTTTAATTATATTGTTGGTGACGACATTTTTGGTACCTTTGGTTGAAGAAAAGCAAGACGGTTTAAAGGTAAAATTATTATTTTTTTTTAATAATTTCATTAATTTAATTCTTTTCTTTTAGGAATTTCTCGTTATAGCTTCTCCTTTGTCATACCTTGATGGTGTATCTTTCTATGTTGTACGTTTAATTATGTATTTAATATATGCTGTAGCTGTTTTGATTGTTGCTGGGCTATATAATGCATTGGGAATAATACCAGCAGCTTACGCTTTCGTATTAATATTTCTTGTTATTTTGGCCAGCATGTCGTACACATATTTAATATCAGTATTTTTTAATTCGGGTTTGTTTTTATTAATAATTGAAATTAAAATTTTTTTTTACTGTTTAATATTTTTTTCCTTAGTGTTTAATGCGAGTACCTGTGGTTACTTATTGATTGCACCGCCTTTTGTATTCGCTTTTATAGAGAGTGGTGTACAAACATTTTTTGTTCGCATTTTCTGCCTAAACGCTTTTGTTGATGCCTGGAATAATTTTCAAATATTTGGCAATAAATGTAAGTAAAAAAAAATTATAATAAAAACAAGAAATTATTAAATATAGTACTTATAATTTTTTTTTGTTTTAGATGCCGAATTTGAATTTTCTCAATTATTTGAACGTTTGACGGGTTGCTCTTACAGTATTTTTGAAATTTATTGTATACTGTTAATGCAATGTATAGTTTATTCTATATTATATCTATATCTCAGCAATATATTTCCTGGTCCAGGTGGCATTAAAAAACCATATTTGTTTTTTATACAGGTATTTAATTAAAATTAAATAAAAAAATTTAAATAAAATCATTTATTTATTTTTAAAAGCCTCAATATTGGAAAAAGCAAGAAAGTAATGAATATGATTGTTCACATGCCAATACTGCAGACGCTATTATAATACAGGACTTGGAAAAACAGTTTAAAACTTCGGGTCGCAAAATTTTAATAGCAGATCGCTTAAATATGGTTATTAAAAATAGACAAATAACCGTTCTACTAGGCCACAATGGAGCTGGAAAAACTACTACAATTAATATGATTATGGGTAAAGTTCTTTGACTATTTGCCGAAAAATTTAAGATAAAAATAATTATTTTTTAAATCATTTAGGTTTGGTACCGAAGGATAATGGCAAAATTGTTGTCTGCAGTGAACGTGATGCCTCATTTTATAGACATTTAATTGGTTACTGTCCTCAGCACAGTATTTATATGCAATATATGACCTGTAAACAACATTTAGTGTTCTTTGCTAAGGTAAATAACGTTCGATGGATTAATTTGTTTTACAATTTAAATTCAACAAAAATCGCTGAATATCTAGTTAAATTTGAAAGATATTTTTTTATTACATCACTAAGAATCTTCCATTAGTTCCGTTAACACTATTCTAATCCATCGAAGAATAATTATTTTCTGCTATTGTTGGGTTTGTAATTCTTTGTTGTTATTGTCGGAGTCGTTTCGGTGTATAGAGCTGATTGTGGCGGGAACTTCCCCCAGCCAATGCAGGCAAGGAACTTAATGTAGCAGATCGTGATGATGTACTCACTCACCTATACTCGTAATTCTTCAGAATCAATGGCAGCATTCCCAATATTTGCCCTCTATGTGGGGCAAATTCAAGCCAATTGAAACCCAGTTCCCTTTTTACCCACCAACTACCTGATTTGACTGAGCATAGCGCAGAGTAGCAATACCAAATAAATATGTGTATTTGTTTCCTTTCCTTTATTTCACTCCTTCTGTAAATTGAGTCTGTGTAGTTCTGGGTTCATGTAAAGCCATAGATTAGCTGCTGTTTTTTATCGCTTAATAAGGATTGTACTCCTTCCGTGATTAAACTGGATTTAAGAGTTTCTTAGAACACTGCCTAATCAATCTTTCAACTCCCAAAGTAATCTTCTATATTTTTTTTTCTGAGAGATGCGATCATTCCTTACGAAAAAATCTATTACGAAATGAGTTTTACAATGGAAATTACATAAAAATTAAAATCAGTCAAGTGTTAGTCGAATTCATGAATTTATGGACATTGAAGGGGCCGACCTGGTTGCGATCACTCAGGCCCTCATGGAGCTGAGGTTTGACCAATCGATCGTCAGGTTCATAACACGCTTGCTTAGGTAAAAGACAATAAAGTCCACTTCTGAAACAGCGAATGTCAATAGCGGTAAAGGACACACCACAAAGTCAAGTTTTGTTTCCGCTGTTGTGGAATGTTGCAATTAACAGACTGCTTATGAAAGTAGACTCCATGTGCTTTAAGACTGTTGCCTATGCCAATTATATAGCGGTGGCGGTATTTGATACGTTGTCGTAGAGGTTTAAAACAGCGCTCAGGGCGATCGGCAACTTGGAGGAGCGGAGTGGACAGATTGTTAATCTGACCAAGGCGGAACTTTTTCTTTTCTCTAGGAGATACAAGCTCCCTTCCTTTGGATTACCTAAGTACCACTTAATATATCTGATAGAGCAAAATTATCTTGAATAGTAAGCTGTCTTGGAAAATGAATATCCATCCTGGAGCATTAAGAACCATTACGGCAATACAGGAGAGCAGTTGACAAAACTTGGGGTATTACCCCAAGAGGTGTAAATTGGCTTCTCTTAGTGGTCGTCAGGCCGATAATGCCTTATGAACCCCTTGTCTAATGGAGGGCACTGGGCAATGCGGCGAACGTCTCCGTCTTGTAGAGGATGCTGGGCTGTTTAGCGGTACTAACGATTGGGGACATTAGATCGACGCCTACAAAGGCAGGTTTCGCCATGCTAAACTAATTGCCCGTGGATTTATTGGTCAAAAAGCGCTGAGAACGGCAATTATAGACTGGATGTCATAGATCTATGAAACCGTAGAACATGGGGACACAGTACACTCCTTCACACTGAAATTTCGCTTTGACCGGACAAAGGGCCACTCTCCTCTGTCTCGAGCAGGCTGTATTTAGGCGGATGGCTCAAAAAGAGGGACGAGAGTTGCAGATGCCAGGGATCGAACTCGAGTCCCAAATTTTCTGTGTTTGAGTAGCGAAGAAGCAAAGATTAATAATAATAAAAAATAAACAACTTGAGAAAAACTTGAAGAAAATATAATCGCCCTCTTTTTTTACAACATAACTCCAACGTTAGTGGAATGATTTTTACTAATTTTTAGAAGCGAAATTCTCGAAACTACGGTTTTAAATAATAGCTGTGTTACTGTTCTTTTCTTGAAAAAAAAATTGTAACGGGAGAGCATTTATTCACTCTTTTCCCAATACTCCCCTATAAGCATAAAGTGTCTTATGCGCCTCTGATCAGTCACTTAAATAACATGTCAGAATGAAATCTAGAATTATTTTTAAATAATTCGACTTATCGTAAAGCCTTATTTTTGCACTATCGACAAAGCGGGCACTTTTCTCTCTAGAAGAGTACAAGATCCTATTTCCTACATTTACTTCGTGTTATATACTGATCAATCTTGCGGTTGATTACATTTGGGTATTTTACGCATATCGCTACCGCAACGTCAACCGCACTTACCACAGTCTTAAACATTATCGAATCCAGTTCCCGAGGTAGAACCCTACCCTGTATCTATATTGTTGCTACACCGACAGAAAATAGTTATTCGGTGAATATGGGCTTTCTAGATTTTAAATTCAATTTTTTCCTCCCTCTTAAATACTTTTTTCTGTTTTTTAATTTTATTGTAAATTTTAATTTTTTTTTTTTAAATTCTTATACATTTTCCTTTTGTTTTAGCTAAGAGGCCTTTCAAACCAGGAAGCCAATACTTTAGCAAATAAGTTGTTGCATCAACTAAATTTAACAGAAAAGGCCAACGAATATGGTAAAAATTTATCTGGCGGTATGAAGCGGCGTTTATCGCTGGGCATCGCTATTGCGGGAGAAACAAAGTAAGCAACAATAAAATTTACGTCACTAGCTCGCTTTTTTCATTTCTTTTTTTATATTTTCTTGTCTTTTCTTTTAGAATTGTTATTTTAGATGAACCTTCTTCCGGCTTGGACATTGAATCACGACGAGAATTATGGGATACACTATTAGAATTACGTAAAACGAAAGCTATTTTGATAACTACCCATCATATGGAAGAAGCTGAAGTTTTGGGTGATACCATAAGCATATTATCAAATGGACGTTTGCAGCTGACTGGTTCACCTTTGGAATTAAAACACAAAGTCGGCAGTGGTTATATACTAAAGTTGTGTACAAATCCTAGTCAATTCAATATAGATGAATGTTTAGAATTGATAAGAGAACATGTACCATCGGCTAGTATTATGGTAAGTAATAGAGTTTTCAGTTAGAGAAGGGAAAATGTTATAATTATGTTTCGACAGAATGCTTTAGAAATGGCTCAAGTTACACGAAGGTGTAGAGTTTTAAGATTTCAGTGTTTTCAAGGCAAGAATTCTTATAAAATGGTAATGAATTGCTTTTGACAGTAGAACCGATATGGTTGCACTAGAACCAGACATTATCATCATCAATTTTTGGCACAAAAACAAATTATGGGGAGGCAAACAATAGATGTACAACTAGAAATTACCCGACAATTATGGTCTTGGTTAAAAGGAAAGCGAGCTCGTGCCTGTTTCTCCTGGTTGTCTTTATTTTCGACGTTCACCATAAATATCAGTTAACAGCCCTATACAACCATTTCTGTCTCCGTTTTATGAAAAAAGTTTTTACTGTCCTAAATAATTGAAAAAATTATTAATGTTATTGATTTACTTTTTGACTCGCTGCTTCTATTTCTTTTAAATGTATTAGACGTAATTGATTTATAAATCTAATAAAAAATTATATAAATTTTATTTAATGATTTTTTCTCCCAGAATGTTGTACCCCCTACCGTATCCATTAGTTTGCCCTATAAATATAAACAAAAATATGCAAATATGTTGGCTAATTTAGAAGGGCAAAGTATACAATTGGGTATAAATACAATGTCCGTTACCGATACAACTTTGGAAAATGTATTTTTAAAGTAAGTTGTATTGAAAAACATATTAAACAACATTCAAATTTTTAATAAATAAAATTCTTATTTTAGCTCTGTACCGAAAGTGGAAATAAACGACGAAGTTGATGGTTCTGTCAACTGTCATACAGATCCTAACATACGAGTACCATATCAACGTTTGGATACATTGAAAAATGTCAATTTAATTCAACAATTTGCAGCTATAGCCTATAAAAAATTGTTATTTATGAAAAACGAATGGTTTTTAGCTTTATTTTTGGTAAGTATATATCAATTTTATAATGATCAGCGAGTTTACATAATTATTATAAGAATAATAGGCCTGTTCAGTATCATGTCTTTTAAAGAAGTTCGTATTTATTATAACCACTAAATATAAATCTCTTAAAATTAAAATAACTAAAATAATAAATTTAAAATACGTTACGGCAAAGTTTTTGTTTACACTCGTCCATGAAAATAAGAATAAGCCCCTTACGACAAGCCTGACTTCAGAAAAAGTCAAAACCTTTGATTTGGTGGGAAGTATTTCATTATATTACTCCCAAACGGATTACATTTTATAAACATAATTTTTTGTTAAATTAAAAACAGTCTTGTACTAGAAAAAGTACAATTTTATTGTTTACTATTAAAAAAAACAAGACTTGGAAAAGTAAAAAAAAAAAATACTAAAAAAATACTAAAAAAAAACAAGACTTGCAATTCTTTTCATTCGTTAAACTTTTCTGCCATGTGCTTGCCTCGCTAATTGAAAGAAAAAATATTTATTTCCTTTTATTTAAAAAAAATTGTTTTATAAACAAAATTACAAAACAGTTCCTTAATTAATTCTTGTTAGTAAAACTAACTAACTTGCTAGTAACTAATGTTTTGTGTCCCACTATTTTATGAGATTTTTTTTCTTACTCTATTGTTGCTCGTTTTTCGAGTACATGAACACGTCTCAATAAAAATCAGTAACGATGTTTAGTTAGAAAACAGAGCTATTATTATTTTGTACTAAAATTATTTTTATTTACTGTTCTTAGATCTCAATACCATTTATTATGACTACAATTGCTATTGTGACTATACATTTCTCGACTTTTATGAAACTTGGTACTGGGCTTCAACTATCTTTAAGTCATTACAAGACTGGCATTGTGTATATGAATGTGCCCGATAAACCATCAACAAATGTTTTGAGATTTTCTCAATTGGTTAAACAACAGATCGAAAGTTATCCCGGAATAAAGGTGGACAACTTGGCACTAAGTTCCAATTCTACTGAAATTGAAGATGGTAAGTATAAAATTTAGTTGAGTTGTCTTTTGAATTAAATCTGTTTTAAATTATTATGTTATTATTATTTATTTATTTTAAATATATTTAAACCGACTTAACGCCATCGGGTCTAGTAAAGTTAGAGTTTTATGTGGTTCTTGGCCGCGTTGAGTAATGTTGTTTTTGGCCACTTCGCTACCGCTTACTTAGCTGTTTTGAAAACTTCTTATAAAAATTTTAAATAAACTAAAGATTTTTGTGCAAACAAAATAACAAAAAAAAATCAAAGTGCATTCACCCTCAATAATCAATATCGGTAATTTAATCAATTAATGGGGATAAAAAAGTAGCACGATATTTCTTAAAAATTAATTAAGACAAACTTATTGTACCCGCTGTTGCCCGTGTCGAATTTTAGTGTCTTTCTAGGCAGTGTAAAATATATTACAGCCTTGTTTACTATATTTTGTAATCGAAAGAGTAATTCCGAAGATAACGTATTAAAAATTGCAGAAGAGGCGTCATCTATAAGATAATGGTATTTGTTAAGTGTAGGATATTGTTGCACTTTTATAGATCATATAGGTTACAAACACCTAGGTATTTGGTTAATCTCTTCCAGTTTTGCAGATCGACTAGAAATATACAATTAAAAATTCCTAGAGTAAATCCCATATTAGAGCGTTCATTTTGTGTGAGAGTGGCACGAGCTTATAATGTTTTACCAATATCTTTGAGGATGTTTGATTGTTCTGCGGATGCTTATAAGATTAAACCATTTCATGAACTTTCAAACTGTCATACATATATTAATGATTAACAGTTGACTCTTGATAATTTGAAACTTAAGGGACCAGAGAAAAAGTTCAAATAATCGAATTTTCTTATTAACGAGAATTTAAAATATCAAAAGAAAGAGAAAAAAATTCAAATTAATAAGATCTTATTTGCATGGCATAGGCACTAAAAAAAGGTTTAAATTTCTTTGAAAAGCAGAAACAAAATCACATTAGCAGTTCAAATTATAAAGTGTAAAAAAATCGAACTTCAAGTTATAAAGGCAAGATGTCATTTTGTAGCACAACACAAAAAAGAAAAATAAATGGTTGTTTTATTTTTGCAAAATTAAAACAATTCAAATTGCAGATCGTAGAGCTAAACAATTCAAATTATAGAGAGTCGGCGATCAAAATTCAATTGAAATAATTTCAAATTATTGAGGGGACCAAAATACATAGAGTTTCTTTCAATATATTGAGTGTTTTTCAAGGGACCTGGAAGACTGTTGAAATTATCGCGAGATTAAATTAACGAGTTTCAAATTATCAAAAATCGAATGTATTAATTTTACGCGATAAATAATTACTTAATTACTTTGGTACCTACTGAAAACGTTATTATTTCTGTGGCCTTAATATCTATTTTTTGTTTCTAGTAGCGGAATATTTGTTTTGTAATTTTTTGTGACATACTTTTATTATTTTTATTTTTTTTAATTAGTGCAAAAAAATTTGTATTACATAGGTATGTATTTCTATTGTTATTGTTATTGTTATTATTTTTAGTTTTAATTATTTATTTAAATATTTTTCTTTTTTATTAATTTTTTTAGTCATAAATTTTAAGTAATTGTTAATTATTAATTTTTAGGCAGAATATTGCAACCGATTATGGCCAAGGGGCTAGGTTATTGAAAATAAATAAATAAAAAAAAGTAAATAAAAAGTCTATCAATTCTGTTACCAAAGGTACGCAAATACATAAATCGATCGGATTTGCACTATTAAAAAATAGTATCATGCTTATTTTCATTTTTTTTTTCGAAATTATAAGTTATAAGTTTTTATTTAATTATATTTTTGTTTTGACATTAAAGCTGTCTGTATTGCCCAGTTCTTTTATTTTAACTCGTTTTTAAAGAAATTTTATTCTACAACCCTGCAAACCAACATGACTTTATTTTAAACTATTTACTGTCAGCCGCCTAAATAATTATTTCAAGACAGGATTTTACTTCAGTTATGTGAAGCAATAATGACCTATTTTAATTGGCCTCTAAACTAAATAACATGAATGTGACTTTTTTCCTTCTTCCTTTATAAAATATATTTAAAATAAATAAATATTTTAATTTACTTTTTTCGTGCTTGATTCTTTCAAATATAATAAATATTTTTTTTTAAATTTTTATTCATGTCCTTGAAAATATTTTTACAATGAATTACAACTTTTTCAGAATTAATTGAAGTGATGAAAAAAGATTTTCATAACTTTCAACAAAACGTGCTGGGTACAATACAAATCTCTGGTGACGACCGGCCTTATGTGACCATATTATACTCAGATAATATGATGCACAGTTCAGCCATATTAACAAATTTAATAGATAATGTAATCTATATGTGGGTTGCAAATAGCAAACAACGTATATTGGAAACCGTATATGCACCAGCAGCTGTGTAAGTACCAAATATTTTTTTTTATATGTTCAAATAGTTTCGGTTTAATGTTAAAGCTTGAAATTTTATCATATCCAATAGACGAGATAATTCCGCTGGGTCTTTGAAATTATCCTACTATGCCACTTTAATGCCTTTAGGTGAGTTTAAAGTTGAAATGAGTACAGAATAGTGTTTTTTAATCCCGATAGAACATTTAATTATAAAAAATAACATAAATAAAATTAAATTGTAAATGAAGAATTTTTTTATATAAAAGATTAAAACATGGCATTAATATTTAAAAATGATTTCGGGTATATGGCCACCGAGGCTGCTCATGACGAAGCGCATTCTGGATGTCCAATTTTGGGTTACTTTTTTAAGTACTGCTGGCCGTATGTCATGAATAATACGAACAATGTTGGCCTCCAAAGCGTTAATTGTTGCTGGCTTAGCAGCATAAACCAGTGACTTCACGTGGCCCCACAGGAAATAATCGAGACGTTTCAAATCAAACGACCTAATAGGTCTATTGAATTGACAGGTCCATTTATCGAAATCAACTTTTTATTTAAATAACTCGATGGTTGCGGTCGCCGTATGGCACGTAGCGCCATCTTGTAACCACATTTCGTCCGGATCAATGTCATCCATATTTAAGAAAAAAAAAATCGTAAATCATGGTGCGGTAAGGATCTCCATTGATCGTAATGTAAGATTCGGCCTAATTTTTGAAGAAAGAAAGACTAAACGATGCATTTTTCTGGATGCAATGGAGTCTTAAGGGTATGTTGCGGATTGGTCTCACTCCTTATGCGGCAATTTTGGTTATTAACAAACCCGTTAAGCCAAAAATGAGCCTCATCTCTCAGCACAATTTGGCGTTAAAACAACGGGTCAGTTACTAACTGCTTTAACTGCCCAATCGACGAAAGAACGACGCATTAAATGATCTCGTGGCTTTAATTCCTGCACTAGCTGGATCTTATACGGGTGTCGGCCAAGATAGTGGACGGACAGAGCCCCAATTCCTGTGACCGACGACAAATTGATAATTTTTTTTTTTTTTTTTTATTTATTATCATTGTGTAATTTTGGATCACACTTTCGTTTACAGCAGTGATATTCCCTTTAGTACGTACATTCCTTCGACATGTTGGTGTTATTGCATCCTCTAGAGAGTATGTGGTACGAAATCTATCCACAGTTCGACGAATGGCTTGCCTTAGCAACGGACGATTATGTGCAGCATAAAAATCACGAAGTCGTCTATAAGTTGCTCGAATTGATGACTGATTTTCAAAGTAATCGTGGATGATTTGATAGCATTGTTCAAGCGTGTGTCTATTCATAATGATTTGCCAGAGTTTACTGAAAATAAAAAGAAAAAATTTTTCATCAAAATTTAATTTTTAGTGTTATTTTTTTATAATTTCAAGTTCTACTATGCTTAAAAAACACCTTTTATATAAAAAGAATTAAAACTACTTAAAACTTTTTATTGTTATTTAGGAATGTTTCTGTTGATGTTTTACTTTGCTCTTTTGCCATTTATGGAGAATCGTAGTGGCTTTAAGCATTTGCAAGCCATGTCACCATACATATATTGGATCAGCGTATTAATATGTGATGTTATGCTACTACTTTTGATATGTGCTGCTTTGTATGGCTATCAAGTGGCAATAATGCCTCAGGAACTATACAATGTTACAGATATAAGCAATATAACAACTGCGTTATTCTTCTATGGACTTACATATTTGCCAATTGTTTATTGCTTTACTAATATCTTTAAAACAGTTTCGGCTCTCTCGATTTGGATGGTAGTGCTCTTTTTTATTTCATGTAAGTTGAAAATATCTGGGGATAAAACGCATTATTTTTTACTTTAAAAATTTATTTTAATTGCAGTTATACCACCTTTTATTGTATCATTTTCTCTGGCTGATATGTTGAAATTTAAGGATCACATTATATTCTTACGTCTACTGCCCGATTTTAATTTGTGCCAGCAATTACGTATCATCAATGAACGATTTGTTAACAATCATGCTGATCATTTGCCCGATTATATACGACAAGAATTAAATAGTAAAGATATTTTAAATTTGGGTACTTTTTATTTTTATGTGTTTCTTGTATTTCCTCTCATAATGGTGAGTCTGCGTAAGCTTGTGTTTAAAAACTACAAATTACAGCTTTAATTTAATATCAATTTTAGTTTATATTTCTGTATGTTGTGGAGAATAAACGTCGCCGACAATTATTCAGCATTACCTGCAAATTTTCTAAATCGAATGGCAAGTCCGAACAGTGCCCGATCAATAATGGGGAAGATAGATTTATACAAGAAGAAAAATCCTGCGTGGAGAAAATTATTAGAGGTAATAATAATTTCTTTTACTTATATTTTTAAAATGAAATTTTAAAGTTTAGTGAAATCAAATGCTTCTCAATTTTTTTTTATTTCTAACTCCATTCATAACACATCAACAGAATTTAGCGTTATCTATTTCTATTCTATAAATATTTTTTATAAGAAGAGAAGTAGCACTTCATTCTTTAGGAAAGAGATGGATGAGAGATAAGACAGGTATTGAAAGGAGATAGATATAGCTACTTTTATTAGTTATTTTACTTCGCCGGCGAATATGCTATGATGAAGTACCGACAAAGCAGGCTGCATGCTGTAATGTAAATTCTGAATATGTATTTATACCATTAAACAGAAAAAATAAAACAATTTTATTTGTTGATTGCCGCAGGGTTTAAACCCTGGCCAACCAGATTTGTAGTCAACGTGCTTACTACCATGACTACAGCAGCCTCATAGACTATTCAGACGACATCGACATCGTTTCAGGAGTTTTAAATTAGATCATATTATAGCGAAGATCTAACTAGGGTATTGTTCAAGTATTTGATAGTGGAGAAATATCCATATGATTTGTTGTAACAGCTCTGCTGATGTCATAAGTTTTTCCTTTAAAAGATTTCATGTTCAAGCATTAATTATTGTTATAATTAGAAGAGAAGAGAGTTTGAAGCTTGAGAAGTTGTGCAGCTATAGTCGGCCTCAGCCAAAAGTCTATGGGACAATGAAATACATGCACAGTGTCATGAGGTCTTTGTGAACAGGCTGAGCAAAGGGTTACGTGCCGAAAATTATGCATTCCCTGCAATAACCGGCCTTCAGATGTGCTAGTGTTGAGCGAGTTTATGTGGGAAATATCCGTTCATTATCTGAAGAAGCAAAGCGACGTTTATTCAAGACCTTATTAAAGCGATATCCATTCATGACTGCCGTTACTGCCCTTCCGAGTCGAGGCGGCAACTCTGAAAGATTTAAAGCGTCACAGTATCGAATTAAAGCTGATAGAAAAGTGGAAAATAATCTAATCTTATCTGAGGGCTATTGCAAAGCCGAGGTGAATGAGATCACTAGTGATCCGTTACGGGAAGCTCAATAAGCACCCTTAAGGTAGTATTATATAGTTATGGGAATAACCAAGGTATTGAAGAATTTTTTAGCCCTGACTATAGGAGGTGTGCTATTGGAGCAGGTATGGGCGTCAATGAATGAGATTGAAAGTCAATGAATGAGATTGAAAGTACAACTAATTGGTAACGTGATATTGCAATTTGTGGGCTGGATGATTAGGCCAGATTTCCAATCGGAATAGGGTTCGAGTAACTTAATTATAGTGAACCAGGGGATTCCTGCGTGCTTCGCTACGCATGAATACCGCGTGTTAAGTTTGCACAAATTATATATACCGCATACGCTCATAGGCGCCTACGGGTTGTTGTTGTTGTTGTTTTTTTATGGACAAAATCACATGTTGTCATGAAATGCCATAACTCAGGAACGCTTCGACCGATTTCATACAAACTTTAGATAAACCATCTACACGGCGATACGAAAAAACCCTAACAATTTAAACGAAACGTTAGTTATAAAGTCACAACACACTTGCAACAATTTTTTATATATATCGAAGATATGTGAATAAAGCACTAGGTCACTGAGTAGAGGTATCAAGATTATGTGATCAAAACAAAGATACAATATAATACGTTTCCATAACAATCGGATATTAATTCCACAAGGAGTCGAGTCAGCTACATAAATAGTAAGATTTTCCTTTTTGATTGCAGTAGTTGTCTCTTGTTTTAATAAAAATATTTACAGTGGCTCACAGTCAAAGTGAGCCAAGGCTTATTTTAAGATAAAATAATTGATGTATAACATTTCTTTTTATTCGATTGAAAAACTATTACATATTTTTATTACTTGACTACAAAACTTCAAAAACATATCAATTTTTTGGTATAATATTCGCTTAGTGGAAAAATTCAAAATATACTGCAAATATACCTCGCAGTGAAAGTGAACTATTTGAATTAAGTAAATTTAATATTAATACTTTGTTGGGCCACCTTTTGTTAAAATCGCAGCTTGTAGAAGTCTAGGCATCGTTTTAAACAAACTACACGTATATGTAGAAGGAAACACGATTTACTCCGATTGTAAAGCATCTAGAAGGGTTTCTTTTACGTAATGTCATGTGGTCAAGAAGGGCCTTAAAACTTTTAATAATACGAGTATTTAAGTCCGGTGACTGTGGTTGAACTTCGAGGACATGCAGGCATTGTAAAGTAACCATTCTCGCTCAACATACGATTTATGTTTGGAATCGTTGTTCTGGTAAAAATAGAAGTCTTCTTCAATCCCCAGTTTCTCAACAATCGGCTTAATATTGTGTTTTAAAATGCCTATATAAGCAAATTTGTTCCTAATACCCAAAATTTGTTGCAGATTTACCGTACCACTGCCTGCATGCACCTCCAAGCCATGACAGAGACACCACCATGCTTCACACTTGGTATTAGATTTTTTTTTTTTTTGTTGAAGTTGTGAGTTCTTTTGTCGCTATTCCATCTGCTTACCGTCGGAGCCAAACAACTTAAATAGAACATACCCAACCATTTTTACTAGCAATTCATTCTATGCTAACTCTTCTTAATGTTTGCCAAAAACTCATATCTTTGAGGATGTATTTATGAGCAAACTCTAGACGTTTTTGGCGGTTTATTGTGCTGATAAAAGATTTCTTTCTAGCTACTCTACCATTATAAACGTGTTTCTAAGAACTCTTCTTAATGTTTCGGGGTTCACGTGGATATCCAGCTGACTTTTTACTATTTCATTTTTGGAGCACTGAGTCGGAGGGTTCTTTTAAAATCCCCTCACTATAAATGCCTGAAAATACCTTTATACAACTTATTTTTACTTTATTTGCTATTCTACTATCTCTTGTAAAGCAGTGAATGATGTGCTGTACGGTTCCACGACTCTTATTAACAAATTTAGCAATTTCTTTTTGAGATTCACATTCCTTGAAAAGTTCGACTACACGCTCCCTAATTTTTGTACTTGTTTGTCGTCCCATTTTAACTATTTGAATTTTTATACACAACTGAAGCATAAACAATAATACCAACGGAAAAATTTCTCTTAAAAAACATTTACCGTTACTTTACCAATAACAAAATCAATTGGCTCACTTTTAGTGTGATCCTCCCTTACCAGCTTATTTTTGTTAAATTTTCTTTTTTTTGCTTTGAATTATGAATGTACAAGATATGTAAAATATTTTTGGACTCTCCAAAAATATTTAAAAAAAAATTTTGGAAAAAGTTTTGACTCACTTTAACTGTGAGCTACTGTATATTCCCAAGAAAAAAGCCAAAATACATTAAGAATAAAATTTATTTATGTTAATCGTGCTTGAATTATTTATTATTTTTTAAACATTTTCAGACAATGGCGAAAATGAATATCCATTAATCGTTCATAATTTACACAAAAAATTCAACCGAAAGTTGGCCGTGAGTGATTTAAATTTTGTTGTACGTAAAAAAGAATGTTTCGGCCTGTTGGGTGTAAATGGTGCCGGCAAAACGACAACATTCGAAATGATTGCAGCAAATCAAACCATTTCAAAGGGTACAATTAAAGTCGATGGTGTCGATATAATACTAAATGAACCAGAATATCGTTATCGTTTTGGCTATTGTCCACAAAATGATTGTCTTAACGAATTTATGACAGCATATCAAACATTGCGCTACATGGCTTTGCTGCGAGGCATTAAATCAAAACATGTTCACGATGAGACCATGTATTGGTTAGAAAAATTAGATTTAAGCAAATATGAAAATGTACAAGTTAAACATTATTCGGGCGGCACGAAACGTAAATTGCAGACAGCAGCTGCTATGGTGAGGATTTTCATTTTAATTTAATAATTTTTAATGTTAAATAATGATTTTGTTTTTTCCCTACAGATTGGCAGTCCTTCTTTGGTGTTGTTAGATGAACCCACAACGGGTGTAGATCCCATATCAAGACGTTTCCTATGGCAATCAATTCAAGATTTTCAGAAACGCGACAAAACTTTAGTACTTACATCTCACAGGTGATTTAAATAGATACATTTAAAAATTTTTTAAATTTAAACATTTAATTTTGTCTACAATTTAGTATGGATGAGTGCGAGTATTTGTGCAATCGTTTGGCCATAATGGCTCAGGGCCAGTTCAAATGCTTGGGTTATGTACCCGAGCTAAAACAACTTTACGGTTCTGGTTTCACCATAAGTATTAAACTTAAAACCTATGAAGCTTCTGAATCTGATGTTGTATATGTAACAGAAAATTTAAAACGCTATTTTGAACACAGTACACTGCGAGAAAATCATGCTGGCATTTTGACTTATTTTATTAAATCTTTTGATATCTTAATATGGTCTGAAATATTTTTAAAGTGTGAATCATTTTTGAGATCGACACTGAATATAGTTGAAGAGTATTCTGTTAATGAAACGACTTTAGAAGATATTTTTCTTAAATATGACACAAAAAACAAAAGACATAATAATTATCATCACCATGAAACATCGATTGGTAGTGGTGCTGATAATTCGCCATGTATTGAAGAAGTATAAATGATTGGAAGAAAAGACTTGTTGTTTAAAGAAAAACCACAGGTCTTTTTGATTAGAATATTTGTATATCTTATTGTTGTACTTTAAATAACACAATTGTGATTATTAAATTCTTCTTCTAGCGATAAAATTTATTTTCATAAATTCCATCATAAAACAATCGGCCTAACGCATTAATTTTATAATTTTTATTTTGACATAAGAATCTCATACTTGATGAAGTGAAATTTATTTACTCAATTTACTTTATATTTTTTTCATAATCCATTTAATTTTAATCACTATAATTTAAACGCTAAAAAACTGTATTTATAATTTTAAATATCGTAAGTTAAAAATATACTTTTGTATAAATAAAATAAACAATATATGTATGTAAATTTTGCGTTTTTAGTAGAAAACTCATTTTTTATTGGTGTTAAAAAATCCCTGTTGATTTCTTCCTTTATTTATGTGACCAATAAAAAAATATCCTGTTAAAACAGCTTTTTATCAGTTGTGCTACACATTACAATGACTTTTTATCACAGACCAGCCCTTAGGGGATGCACCCTCCTCAAGCAATGCTTTGTATTAGAACTAGGAAAATAGTTTATGAGAAGGAGGATAGAGGGAGCAGTGTTTGCAAACATTCGATTTGAATTTTCTTACATTCAAAGTAACAAGAAAGGCTTACTCAGGAAGATGATTCCATATACGAACTGTTCGGCTAAAATTCTATGTTAAATGCATAGTGCGATTTATTAGTCAATCAACCACAAATTGATGAGCTAAGTTGTACGCAAACCACCACAGTTTTAATCGATCAGTATAAGCCTATAGTTTTATATTACAATATTCATTTGTGACTACATAAAATATATATTCTGGAAAGAAAAAATAAAAATAGTTACTAAATGTTTGCTGTGTTTTTGTGTAGAACACAGCTATTTGAGCGGTAGTGAAATGGCCATATGGATATGCTTTCCCCGCAGTAATACATTTCATATTTTAGTTTAGTTTAAAATAATAAATATTTTATGAGAATATCATGAAATATTTATATTTGAAGGAATCAAGCACGAATAAAGTAAATTAATTATTTTCTGGTTTCTTATAATCAGGTGAATCGATTATAATCAGCCCAATTTATAAAGAAAAATTCCGTGCGAGTTTCTTCACTTTTCCCTTTTCTCCCATTATAAAGTTTTTCCCCTTCTGATTGACTGCGGAAAGTGAAAAAAGTTCGGGGAAAAATTAGGTATTATAAAATAAAAACAACATGTAAATGAACAAAATATCTCCCTTTAAACTGCGATGATGCCACTTTTTTATTGTTTTTTTTTTTTTAATTGGAGGAATCTTTTCTCGAGAACAATTTTTTTCGTGAGAAAGAATATCCGTAAGAATATTCATGAACCGATGTTTGAACCGATATCAGTTTCCGTAGACTCTTGATAAATTATCAAAATATTTAACGCAAAGTTCTGTAAGATATAGTGCGAAAAAATTCCGTTTTAATAAATTCGGCAAGCGCGACTTGTACTTTAAATCTGAAGGGATGCTTACCATACAAGGCCCACCCTTTAATTTTTAATTTCATTTTTTAAACTTGTTACTTGTTTATAGCTTACTAGCTAAACATACCCCTCAGTGTTAAAAAATAAGGTCATATAAATGAAAATCCTGTTGCTGTCAAAACCCTTCATTTAGTTTTATTTAAATTTTTCTACTTTTCCTTATAGTAGACATAGGAGTTCATATTCTGCGTAAATTTAAGGCGCCTGTTTAAAACATAAGTGTATACGTCATAGTAACCGTCTCTGCAGAATAGTTTAAATTAAAAAACGGCATAAGAAATTTTTTCCTACCATTGATTCTCTGTGCAAAAAAGCTTTTTTTTTCGAAAAGTGTAAGTAAAAACGAAACTTGAAACTCAGCAGGTGCTACCAAGTTGTCTTACCTTTTATCAGAAATACAAACGAAAGTAAAACAAGAGTGCTACATTCGGCTATACCGAATCTTATATACCCTTCACTATTTATGTAAATCTAGTTCAGTGAAGCAACTCCAATCAAAAAGCATATATTGGGGTAACAGAAATTTAAAAAATAAAAAAATTTTGGTACTGCATATATATAATTTTACATTTAAATGCAATCGGCTCATAATGGATTAATCATTTTTTTAAATTTTTTAATATGATACCCATATTGATACATATTTCAAAAAATTTGAATTTTTCGGAAAATATGGGTGAACGCCCATTTTTTCACTTGGTGGTTTTTTTCTTATTTTTTTTATTTCTCTATCGCCACATATATTCATTTTTTTGATAGGAGTTACTTTATTGCTCCAAATGACAAAAAAATTAGAGTTAGGCGTGGTGTTTTGCCTGCTGCCTCGAAGGACATGTACCGATCATGCTGATGTCTAATAGCACCAATTTCGACACTATATCTGATCGATTGACATATTTTTTTTGTGAGGCAAACTTGATTTCCTCGGCAAACTTGATTGAAATACTAACACAGACGGACATCGCTCAATCGACTTCGTTATGCATAAGAAGTTAGAATATATATACTTTATGGGGTCAGAAATGGATATTGTAGAAATTACACAAGGAATGACAAACTTATATATACCCTTTTTCCACTTTTTGTGCTGAAGGGTATAAAAAATCGATTGGCGTTTAAAAATTTTCTCTAGCTCATCTAGTGCCTTGGCAAAGTTTATTTCAAACTGAACATGGACGGACACCGCTCAACCGACTTTGCTTTGCATAAGAACTCAGTATACTTTATGGTGTCGGAAATGGAAGTTTCAAGATATACCCTTTTTTCCAGGGACCGTAACTGTTGTAACTTTTATCGTAAAAGTCAGAAAATAAAAGTTATTTTTTGACTTTTATTTTTTCGAGCAGAAATAAAAGTTATTTTGTGATAAATTCTTTATATTTATTAAAATACTCCTTTGTCAATGGGGTTGAAAACACAAAACTAAGTTTTATTTTAAAAATAACTTTTGTTTCTGCTCGAAAAAATAAAAGTAAAAAATAACTGTTATTTTTGCTAGAAAAAATAAAAGTTAAAAAATAACTATTATTTTTGCTCAAAAAAATAAAAGTTAAAAAATAACTGTTATTTTTGCTCAAAAAAATTAAAATCAAATTACTGTTATTTTTGCCTGAAAAAATGAAAATCAGATTTTTAAAAAGCATCACATTTTCTGACAATTTGGTCCAAGACTTTCAAAATGGTATACTTGGTTTCATTCTCCGACATTTCCTTGAGGTTGCTTTTTTTTAATCAAAAATTCAAAAATAACAGTTATTTTCGATCCCTGCTTTTTTCACCTGTGGTAAAGGGTATAACAAAAGAAACCAGGTAAAATTTCCTAATGAGAAGAACAAAAAAAAATATTTCATCAAGATTTCTATTAAATTTGCAAGTTTATTTGTAATCCTTAATATACCTATTGTATGTTTATATCGAGCACATTTTATTCCATTGGGTGGCAATATCAATTTTTAGACAAATCATTTCTTGTTTTACTAAAGCAGTTATTTCTGATCTAACGTGGTCACTCGCTTTTTCCAAAATTTGTCAAATAATAAAAAAGTTCAAATTTATACAAAAATTTTCCTCGTATGGTGCTTAAAAAGCTTTTAGTCGTCAAATATTATAAATGGAATAATTTTCTTTGTCACCAATTCATTGCAATCGTTTTGTTCATGTAGTTCTCAACTTTATTGTTTGCTTACTTTTTTTTACAAACATGAACATCGCCACTATCACTTCTATCATCACTTTTTATATTCTGTTTATGAACCAGTTTATAATGTCTTAATATATCCATTTAATTTTCCACTGAGTTCCTTTTTGTACGCATCCATTAATCAAGCTTGTCTTTTTCTGCAGATGCATCGTACGACACATCATTTTCTATATTAAATTGCTTTTTGAGCATTAAAAAAAAAAAGAAAACAAACAATGACCCTTCTTTAAATGACATCTTAAATATGATTAAAAAATGTACTAATGTAAAAGAGCAGTTATAAGCAGGCATTTTTATACGTCTGCATCGATGTTAACAAAGTCTTGTAAATTTACATCAAATAAACTACATATTATATTTATTATAAAATTTAAGTTATTCTGATTCTGTTCAGTTCAGGCCTTGAAAATTGAGAGTAGATCGATACCTTTATAATTTCTAAATATAAAACAACTTTGATAAAATTAGTGTTTATAACATTCAAATGCATTAAAACTTAAAAATAATATAAATCGTTTATTTACCATCTATAGAAGTAAGTCTTCTAAATAACGTTCAAACTCTGATTCTCTAGAAATAGGTTCTACTTCAATATTTTGTTTCGTGTTCCAAATATCTTCCGATGATTCAATTTCATCTTCATTCTTATTATCTTTATGTGAATTTGTTGCCATTTCATCATATTTTTCTGAATTAGTATCCTTTTCATATTCTCCTGTGTCTGTGCCATTAACCACTCCTTCCTTTTCAATTTCATTTGCGCGATCATATTTTTTACTTCTTTTCGACTTTGAAGACTTGCGTTTTTCGCGTTTAGATTCCTTGGCTTGCTGACGTTCTATATGCTTTAAACGTTTTACTTCTCGTTTCTTTGAAGTATAGTTTAATTGCTCAGAATGCTCTGGACACAATCTTAGTTTTACCAAAGCATTTTTACGTTCACCCTGTTCTTGGTAAGCAAAATTAACTTCCCAACTACGCAGATTTTCTTTTTCCAAGCATTTACGACTGCCGCATTGAAATTGTCCAATACCGGCAACCACCTCTGCTTCTGTACGCCAACGCAGCGCAACTTTGTTTTCTTTGTATCTGCTTAGATCAGCTATGCAATATTCCTTGAAAAGTTTATCGTAATAACGTTTGGCCAAACGTACTTCCCAAGAATCTTCAACTCCTGTGTCATCATCCCACAAAAATCTATGATGCTCTCTTATCACATCGATGTCTCGCTTATGTTTTCTTTGTTGGGTTGTGTAGTTTTTGTTTAATATAAAAGTTTTCAATATGTAATCGTGGCGTTCTTGGTCGCTTAAAGATTTTAATGAAATTGGAAACATTTCGTTTTGCAAAAATATACGAACATTGGGATATATATACGAATTAGTGAATCAAAATTTTGTTTTGTTACTGGGATGAAAATACTTATCAGCTGATTTTTGTTTATAAATAAGGGACCAATACTGCCATACTTGACAACTTAATAATGTAAAGAAAATGAACCTTACTGGCAATAGAACCATTACATGAATTTTTAGGCGGCAAGTGGTATAGACGTAAATTCTAATGCTTATAGCGCCGAGCGCAACGTTGTCATGCGCCTAGTTTTAAGGCATAAAGTTGAATAAATTCCACCTAAATATACTAGTAAGGAAATTATGACTTTTCCTAACAATAACATACCATCACAACATCTAGTTGCCTTTTAAGATCGCGATCGTTCTTAAATAACGAAGTATATACACATTTTTACTGCTAAAGCATTACGTATATGGCTTGGAGCTTAATTTACAAAATCTGTTCCTGATGCTTAATGTCTCGATTATTACCCGCCTTAATTTTATACAGCACTGTACAAAAACGAATCATAAAAAATATGTATGAAGGGAATGGTGAGGGTTATTAGGGGTTAGACTGCACACATGCATTAATTCATAATAAATAATTATATAAAACAGGATAATTTAAATTTTATCATATTCAATACTTACTATTTTTAATCATGTGTCGAAAGAAAGCAAAAGCCAAATGTAACAAAGTTTAATACATTAATTTAAACGAATTTTTTCTATTTATGTAAATATTTTCTTAGTTATTTTTAGAAATAGATACGTATATTCATTAAATTAAATCTTAATAATAATTAAAAAAAACTATATTTATGCAGGAATAGAAAATGCCTTACATTCTTTAAAAATTAAATACTCAATTTGAAAATAATTGTTTCTTCAAGAGAACTAAAAGTGCAAGCTAATTAAAAATATGTACATTTATTTGACTTCATATTTAAATACGCATTTAGTTAATTTGCATTTAAATTAAAGTTGTTTTTAAATACAGTTTCAGTTTTTCAGTCCTCTATGATCATTCTTATGAAAATCAGCTGCTAACAAACATAATGAAATCCAAATTAAAAAAAGCCAGCGATACTCATGCAATTACCACCTAAACTTATTTTATTTATTAAATTAACTTTTTAGTTACTATATTCATTAAGAAATGTATGCAAAACATGAAATATTGTTTTATCTATGGCTAAAATGTCTTTTTTTCTTTTGTGAAACAACAACAAAAATTGTCATAACCATATGGTAAAACAATATTATTTAAATGGACTGTAAATGCGCAAGTTTGGTCATTTAATCTTCATTTAAGTGTGCATTGAAAAACTGAATTTTGTACTTAAATAGAACTTATATATAAATGACATTTAAATACAAAGTAAAAAACTGGCGCTAATTTGTTAAATTGAACAGTGTCTATAAAGGCTAATCAAACGTTGTTTTTATTAAAGATTAATAAATTTTCAAAATGAAAATTTATTATAAATTTTCAAAATGAAAATTTATTATTAGGAATCTTTTAAAATTTTATTAATTTACTTTATTCGTGCTTGATTCCCTCAAATATAAATATTTCACGATATTTTCATGAAATATTTATTATTTTAAACTTAACTACAAAATGAAATGTATTCTGTGGTTTTTATTATTAAACGATGTTTCTTTAATTTTGACGATTTACTACCATAACTAATCTGGCAACTATACAAACGTGAAAAAATAATAAATTGTGGCTCCACCAAGGCGAACTAAATTTTTTAACATGAATTCGCTTCGAGCTCCACCAACAAAACATTAGTTGTTGTTCCTTCAGTTGTTTTGCAAATTTCGTACAATTTGCATCGCATGTACGGTAAATTTTCGTGGTGTTTTAATGTTGTTTGTGGCGAGAGTGTAGTGCGGTTGGTTAAGTGCGCCGCTCTTTTTTTGCATGTGTAATTTTTTTGTTTTGAACTTTTCCATTCAGAAAAAACTGAACCAAAACAAAAAACAAAACATACAACAACAACGAATGAACGCAGCTGTTTTTCTAAATGGTAAAGTACATTAGAAAAAAACGCGAATAAATTTGTAAAGGAAGATATAATTTGTGTAGAAAAAGAGACTAGCAAAAACTAAACTTTAGATACACCAAAAAAACAAGCAAAATTTAAAATTTTTTTTCAATTAAAAAAAGTAGAGATAATGGCGGAACAAATTGTGTAAAATTCAACGTTAACAAATCTTTAATTTGAACATAATATAAATACAAATAAATAAATTAATGTATTCATACATATGCAAATATGTACATACTTCTTATATCGTATAATCGCCATTAATTTAGCTATACTAAAATTATTTAATTTTGATGAATTGATAATTTTTTTTATTTCGCAGTAGTTAAAAGAATATAAAATTTCAAGTAATTGATCTGCATGTGTGAGTAAATATTTAAAAATGATGACAGTTCTTTACTTTTTTGTGTGCTTTTGTTTGGTTGATGTGCTGCTGTAGTAAGTTTTAAAGAATTTCGTGTATTTTTAAAGTAACTACTGATTAAAGAGATTGCAAAGGGTTCAAGAATACACAAATAACAACCACAAGCAAATAGAATAAGAATACGAAAACAACATAAACAGCGGCACGCTGCATAAAAGTACCAACTTAAGTTTACAAAATAATTTTTATTTTACGATAAGAAGATGAAGATGGAGAATATAAATTTATCTCCTAAAAAATAAATGCATAAAAGTGTTCACAAACGTGTGCTTTACAAACATACGCTTTTATTTTGTTGGTAAAGTATGTGCACTGCAATCAATTTATTCCAATCTTTTTGTTTTGGTTTTCTTTAAATTAAAAAAAAAAAAAAAAAACATTCATGTGCATGTCTTATTTCCGTTAAATGCAAAGCTGCCATATTTTCTTTGTATAGCAGATAACTGCACATCCGTCTCTTATTCTTTTCTAATTCAATAAACATTTTCGGTTGCAAAATAACTTTAAAAAAATTTAAAATTTTAATAAAAACATATTTCAGGTTATTAAAAACTAAAAAGAAAAAATTTTATATTTATAATTATTAATTTATCTGCCCGCCAAGGGTTATGTATTATTATTGTGAAATATGTGTGTACCAGAGCTGTAAAACATTGCAATCGATTTAATTGCAATCAGATGATTTCGTGTAAATGATTGCTTACTTTTCGTTTGTATTCATTCGTAAATTGATTTTATAATTTTAATTTACAATCATGAATTCAATAGGGCAAAACAGATTGAATAATGTTTTTGAAATTAATTCATATATATTTTGATTGCAATCAAATTCAGTTTAGGTTCGCCAGGTAGCTGTAAAAAAAAACAGGAGAAAGTAAGATATAAAAGAAGAGATAAAGAGAGTAGTCGATTGTAAGTAAAAAGGTCGGAATAATGAGAGAAAGAAAGGGGGTAGAATGTAGGTGCAATAAATGTGAGAGGAGAAACTGCCAACAAAGACTCGCTGGCCGAGAATCGCAATCAATCAGAGGACAGAATTTAGACATCTGAGCGTGGATCAGAGGAGCAATCGCAGAAGCTCAAAAAGATACTGATCCTAATAGGTCTTAATGATAACACATCAGATAGGCTCTCAAAATACCGTTGAACGAGGTGCATCATTTGTCGGTGATCTAGTGCGGGGCATACTCGTAGATAGGGAAGGTACGATAGTCTTCTCCTCTTTATCATTATTGTATGGAAGACCCATCCTCATATGGGTTCCAAACAGGCAGTACAAACTTACTGCAGCTATCACTCCTTAATGGAGTGGAGCTTGGGTTGTCTGACAGGGCGAATTATCTGGGTATCATCCAGGACTGTTGGGACCCCCAATGTCCGATTTCGGGCGGATAGGGCCTCATTGGCTTTGTATGTGTGTAGAAAGGCCATAGGCAAACACTGGGGTATCAATCCCAGCACGGCGTCTTCATTCCTAGATTTCGGATCAGTATGAAGTTTAGACTACAGGATCAATGTAGCGTGGTACAGGCTGAGATCTCAGCCATTAGAAGGGCGGCTTGCTGGATGAGGTACCACAGGATATACGGAGAGGATATCTGGATCTGTACTGACAGAGAGGCCGCGATTAACTGGTGGGAGTTCTATTAAGCTGCTGTAGAGCTTTACTTCAGCAGGAACTCTTTAGGGCTGTGCAGTCTAGATGGTATAAAGAGATTACCTGCAGGGTCTCGATAACATTGTGGCCTCAGTACGATAGTGGAAGATCCGCAAATCTACTGAGGTTTCCTCGAGGGTAGCAGGGTACACTGGTGGCTATGCTGACGGGGCACTGTGTCATTGGTACCCATGCTAGAAGACTGAATCTTGCGCATCATGACTACTGTAGGAGTTGTCAAGATAAGGAGGAGGAGGAAACGGTGGAGCATCTGCTCTGCCATTGCCCAGCTCTTTCTGGGAATAGAGCGGCCATTTTCGGCAGTCCGAGACTGCATGGTCTTACAGACTTATCTGTCTGCGAAGTTGCTAGGATAAACTTGTTTATCCGGTCCCCGGGGTCATTTGGATAAGGATCTTTGATGGTGCCGCAGAGACCTGAATCTCATCCTTGCACTTCCTATTTCCAGGTGACACAACGGCACCTTTAGGACTTAAGTAAGTCGGTCTCATTACGTCGACAGCCTGTGCAACCTAACCTAACTTAACCTAACTGCAGCTATCAAGTCGCGCAATTGTACATTCGTCACTCCGGTAGTAGTGCAGCAGCAACCAAATTTGATTTTAATCATAATTAAATCAGAATCTTCGTTCTATTCAAATGAAGCTCTTCTAAAATTAAGGTGACTCTAATAGCACAGTTATTTTTATTTGCTATAATGTCAATTTTTGTTTACATATTTTATGAAATTGATAAACATATTTTTTATTGTAAATAGTTTTTACTATTGGAGAATTGATTGAAATCACATATATTTAATTCCACTAAATTTGTAATCTTAAACCAAAGATTCATTTAGTAAAATCACTTTAATTTAATGCCGATTGATGACAGCTTTTTAAAACACAAATTGCCATATTCATAAAAAATAAAATAACTTTGAAATGTCTTTACGTTTATGTAATTTTTCGTTCAAAATTGTAATTGCGGAACCATTTTATTTGTCTGTAGCTTAATCGAGTTTACACACAACAACTCTTCCTTCTATCACTAAGAACTATATCGATCGATCGTGTTTTACTGAAAAGCGTTCATTTACCCATTTTGTAGTAACAGTTCTTTGACTAAGTACTTACAAATTTTTACTGAAAAAATTTCTTTTAGTAAAGTTTCGTTAGATATGCAAATAGTCTTGCATCATAGCATTTGCAAAATTGTGTAGCATATTTTACTCATTACTATATGTTTTGTTGGTGTAAACTAAAAGTATGCTACACAATTTTGCAAATGCTATGATGCAAGACTATTTGCACAAGATCGTGAATAGGGCCATAGTAAATAAATAAAAGTAAACACACAAAAAATTAAACAACTGAAAAATTTTAATAAAAGTGCAGTGAAGATTATAAAATATTAAAGCATTTTAACTTTAATGACCCAGGAGCGCATTTAACATCTAATTTTTTCTTAGTTGGCTCCATGTCTTTAATCTTTGGTATATAATTTAATTATTTCTTATGAAATTACAAAGTAAACTTTCAAAATATTATTTTGTCCTCTTTGTTTACTAAAATTTTTGGAGTTGTACAACTTATAAGTGCTTGACTACCAAGTATTTTACTTTCGTATTTAGAGTGGTTAAATTCAACTAGTATTATTCCGCCATGCAACATATAATAAAAAATTATACATATTTTTGTTGTACGAGTATATATGGAGTTTGACATTTTGGGCTTTAGCGAAAATTAATGAATTCGCCATCGTGACCCCCTGGTATTGATACCTCTTGTATCAAAAACTTTTTAGAAATGAATGTTAAGAATATTTATTGTACCAGAATGCTACGAAAAGCTTTGTCTTAGAATAGTTCTTAAATCCGAGCTTAGACGGACGAACATTTGGAAGAATAACATTTGATATTCTCTTTTATTTTTTCAGTCGCATTCATACAGGCGAACATGTTGTCGGCAATATTTCATTAGTATTGTTATTGCTCATTTTTAAATATATATGCAAAGAAAATGTCAACAAAGCGTATCGCCGAGTACCGAACATAAAAACGATTCTGTCTTCCCCACCCGTAATTTGCTATCAAAGAAAATGTTTCCTTTCGAAATTTTCGCTCACCTAAACGGGGACTAATCAAAAACAATTCCAACCAGAACTTTGTTTTGTAAAACAAAAAACTGACACAAAGATGATCAAATTTTTTATTGTTATTACGAAGAGAAAATTTCCAAAAATATGAATGAAAAATGATATATGGCAAATGCCCATCAAGACTACCCTGACAGATGTCGATTATTTCATCAGGGTTTTTAATCATCTACTGACCGTTTTCATCTTCGAAAAAAAACGGATTAGTCATTCCTGTAGACCACACAGCGCATCATAAAGTGTCACGTTAAGGCCCGCAAAGGCTTCTCAGTAATCGCTCCAGGCTTTCAGAGGCCAAATGTGGCAATTTTGCTTGTTGATATATCCTGAACAAGTTAAAATGGGCTTCGTCTGAAATAATGATTTTTTCCAGAAAAAAACAGCGGGTTATTTGTTCCTGTATGAATTTTCAAAGTGGATTTTAATTACTTGAATGCTATTTTCAAAAAAAATTTGAATTTATTTTGTAATAATTGCCAACTAGACTTGAGTAGTTCATTAACGAACAGCTCAATTGAACTAATCCACTGCTTGAACTAAATGAACTAGTTCAAATTTGTACGTCTACCTAGTTCAATTTTAAACTACGCTTTCTGTTTGAACCACTACATGATGGATTAAATTGTACGTACATATATTTCGTTGTTCACTGTTTCTGACACTATTAATGAAACAATCAGACCAATTATGAATATTCTCACGGAATTTCTTTCCCACGGAAAAAAATTTTCTCGAGAAAAGATTCCTCCAATTATGAATTCCGTGGGAATAAAATTATAAAAAAGTGGCATCATCGCAATTTGAAGGGAGTTTTTTTTTTGTTTATTTTCATATAATTTTTATTTTATAATTTAGAGTACCTACTTTTTTCCCCCGGTTTTTTTTCACTTTCCGCAGTCAATCAAAAGGGGAAAAATTTATAATTGGAGAAAAGGGAAAAGTGAAAAAACTCGCACGGAATTTTTGTTTATAATTGGGCTGAATATGAATATTAATAAAACAAATGGTTGTGTTGCTTCTAAAATAGATAGAATAGATTTCGCTGCAACAGGTGTAAATCAAATAGAATGTTAACAGGCCAGAAGCTACAATAGTAATTAATTTTTGTTTAGATTTGAACAAAATTGCGAAAGAACATTTAAACTAAATAAAATTATCATCTTCAGTATATGAAGATATGAAAAAAAAACTAAACGAGCCTTGAACTATAAAGACTAGTTGAACTAAGAGATCAGTTGAACTAAACAAATATTGAACTATAAAGACATTTTGAACTAAATGAGCTTTGATCTTTACAGACATATTGAACTAAAAATTGAACTAGTTCATTTTTAAGCTTTGAACTAAAATGAGCCATCACTTAAATGTACTAAATGGCACAGGTCTATTGCCAATGCATTACTACGAATGTGTCAAAATAATTAAATGTCAAAATGATCATGTTGTCGGTGTTGCCACAATTGCAAAATAATAATCAGCCCAATCATGAATATTCTCACGGAATATCTTTCCCACGGAAAAAATTTTTCTCGAGAAAAGATTTCTCCAATTATAAACTCCGTAGGAACGAAATAATAAAAGAGTGGCATCATCGTAATTTAAAGAGAGTTTTTTTCGTTTATTTACATATAATTTTCCTATTATAATTCACAATACCTACTTTTTTCCTCGAATTTTTTTATTTTTATTTTCCGCAGTCAATTAAAAGGAAAAAAAATGTAATGGGAGAAAAGGGAAAAGTAGAAAAACTCGCACGAAATTTTTGTTTATAATTGGCAACTTCTTCGAATAATCGAAAAACCAATTGTACTTAGTTTTATTCGATCGAAATAAAACTCGAATAATTAACAACACTATAGTCATCATAACGTTTTTAAATTTACCGTTAAATAAACTAAAAAATTTACATACGAATAATTCACATTAAAATTTTCTCAAAAGCATATGAGTGTGATTATTTGTTTATTGTTAATACATGTGTATAATAAAAATTATTAAAATAAATAAAATGTAATTCAATTAAATCCTTTTACCCAATTTAACATAATATCAAACATTAAAAACAACTTATTTTATATTATCAAAGAAAACTGTATTAAAAAAAAATAATAGAATACTTTGTTCTTTCAAGGTAAACGTGTTGCGCCTTTTGCTAACCCACCACAATACCACAAACACCACATAGTTTTGTAAACTAATTAAAAATCATTTCTAAATCTCAAACATCTAACTAAATTCGTCAACTTATCTTGTAATTTCGAAACGAAATTCACACTCGTTAATAAATATTCATTCGTGCGCTGGTGATCGCACGTTAATTGAAATTTTTTTTCCTACAAATTGTTTAAATAATCGCCACTTTGCCGCGCGGACGTAAGTGTAAATCCACCACCTCCGGTAATATGGCCGCTACGGGAGGAGGGGGGGCAGCTGCTACAAGTGTTGTAGTTCTGGATCGTGGCAACAATACAACATGTACAATCAATTTGCATGGTAAGTTTTGTTGTTTCTTAATTATTTCATTACTTTCACATAAAGATACGTGTATGTACTTGATGTATTTATGTACTCGTATGTATGTACATTTCTAAAGTAAGTTTTTTTCCTTTATTTATTGTTGTTTAATTTCGAGTTTTAATTTCATGGCTTTTGCTATAAATTATTTTGATCTAAGTATGTTTTCATTTCTTGTTTCCTTCTTTTATTTTATTTCATTTTATTAAAACTTAAATAACAGATTTGCAAATTGTAATTAATTGTTTTTGCTTTTGAATATTTCATTGACTGTATGATTAATCACATTTAATTATAATGATTTGTTTTTACGAGAATATTTTTAAAAGATAATTTAGAAATAAATAACAACAAATTTTAAATTTAACGCCAATTTTTTATTGATTGAATATTTTAAAATTTTTAACAATTAAGTTTTAAGTATAAGTGACTGACTCTCTAAGCAACTTTCTTTTAAAACAAAAATCGAAATAATAGAAGGAATGCATGTACTTTTGTGCCTGTAGAACTCAATCGTTTTGGCATCGATTTTGGAAATTTTTTTTATTTGAAAGGTTATGCTCACAGATTGGTCCCGTTTTAAAATCATTTCATAATTTTAATATTTAAAGAGTGTCTCATACAACATACATAAATGTTTTTTACAGATCTTGCGAGCCGTAAAGGACACTGCTTCAAGATTAAAATTAACTGCATATTACTAAAGATCTCAAGAGAAAAATAAAAAATTAAGTCAGAGTGCTATATTTGGCTATGCCGAATCTTATATAGCCTTCACCATCTATGTAAATCTAGTTTAGTAAAGTAACTCTAATCAAAAAAGCAAATATTGGGTTGACAGAGAATTAAAAAATAAAAAAAGATAAGAACTACATATATTCAATATTACATAAAAATGTCATCGGCTCTTAATGGGTTAAGCATTTTTAAAAAAATTTTAGTATTTCCCTAAAAATCTCTTCACAAGCTTTTAAATGATACCCATATTGATATTTAAAAAAAATTTAAAATTTCAGAGCCCCGTAACTCGAAAAATATAGGCGAGCGCCAATTTTTTCACTTGATGTTTTTTTTCTTATTTTTTTAATTGTATATCGCCGCAAATATTTTTTTTTTATTGGAGTTACTTCATTCTTCCAAATGATATTGAAAAAAATTAGGTGTTTTGGCCGCTGCCTTGAAGGACATGGACCGATCTTGCTGATTTCCAATAGCACCTCTTATGACGCTATGTCTGATCTATTGGTGTATTTAAATTTTCACTAGCTGATCTAGTACCTTGGCAAACATATTTCATCTCTAACACGGACGGACATCTCTCAATGGACTTCGCTATGCATAAGAAGTCCGAATGTATATATTTAATGGGGTCGGAAATGGATATTGTAGAAATTACAAACGGAATGACAAACTTACTTATACTCTTTTTCTACATTTTGTGATGAAGGATTTAATAAATCAAATATTAAAGGGTGTCCACATAGGCTTATCTTTTGAACCGTTATAGACATACGCTTGAAAATTGGACACATCGTTGATTGCTATCTCCGTCATAATAACATGTATAAATTTTTAAAAATAAGAATTAAAGGGTGCTCCAATAGTTCATTTAATTTAATGTATGCGGCCATACTTTTGAATAATTGTAGACAGTCGTTGAAATTTACAAAAATCCTGTATTGATTAAAATAAAATTTGGATTTGGAAATTAAAGGCTGACCCAATAGTTGATATAATTTGATATATTTGACCAAAAAAAATGAAATTTTATCTTTAATCTTGAAACTTTTCTATTATTTTAAGATTAACATTTTCATAAAACAGTCCAAAAGTTAATGCGATACTTTAAAAAGACACTCCTAAATTTTAACCTTCTTAGTGCGCTTATTAGTTTTCCACATTCCTTTCCATCTAGCGATACTAGATCAGAATTAAATATTATTGGCGACACATTTCAACGCCATAAAGTAACTATACGGTGACTTTTTCGATAGAAAATGTTTGCAGGGATAGATTGTCTAACAGTTAACATCTGTATCTGCAGTATATGTATGTACATATGTATTGTTCGTAAGCTGGGACAGTGTACAAATGAGTAGGCAATAGTTTTGGTAGTTAACAAGAAAAATTTGTTTAAGCAATATTTTTTTTACTTTTTTTTCACATAAACTACGCAAATTTTTTTATTACAATTTATTGAATATAGAACTGACGACGCTTGAGGGGTCGATCATACAATATTTGCACATAGAAACAAGAGTTTGATTCAATTAATATCTTAATATTTTTACATACATCCCTGAATTAGTAATGTACAGTTAAGGTGCGGTCAGATGTATTTTAAATATTTTATTGAAAAAGCATAGCCACAATTTTTACAATTGTTTATTCAATATTTACTTCACGTATCATTACGACGATTTATAATGTTGTTACGAAAATAAGATATGGCAACCCCTACATATTTGAAAACAACAATATTGTTGTTGTCCCTGTTTGCATGGTGAAAACAGAAGTGAATAAAATTACTTCCACTTAAATATGGTGTGTGTCTAGAATAATAGGACAATAAACACAAGTTGAGCAACTCCGATGGCTGCTTTGGTAGTAGTGTGCTTGTAGTTAAACAGAAGATCACCAAGTTCATTTTGTTACAAAAATTAAATCTGGCAACCCCTGTTGTTGTTGTCGTATGAGCGTGGTGAATAAGTTACTTCCACTAATGGTGTGTGTATAGAATAATACCACAATTGGTAAACAAAAGCTGAGCAACCTCAATGGTTGCGTTGGTAGAGGTGCTTGCTGTAAAACAGAAGATCGTGTGTGCGAGCCCACCTTCGTAGATGCGTACAACGGAAAATAATAATTGTTATAATACAATTAAAAATTAAGAAGCAGCAGTGTAAACCTCCAGAGAAGCAAAAGAAAATTATTGAGTGTAGCGGAGACGTCCTATTTAATATAAGAGTAACAGATAATTGTCAATACGACCTTTATAATAAAAAGTAAAATCGGTAGCGGTTAGCGCAGGGAAGTGTAACAGCATAACAACAGTGTATGGCAGACGTGTGTTGTGGCTATTAGATAAAGGGGATGACTGGCTTGGATAAAAGGAGTAGTGGAGTTGTCTGTGAATGGATAAGGTTACTGTTTTGCCGGAGTAACACAGCAGTGTAGCGTGGATGGCTGCGTTTGTAAAAATAACGTATGTTTAGTAAATACGAGAGCATAGAATTTACAAGCCCATAGCATCAAGAAGTATAGCCAGATAAAGCCACAAAGTAAGAATGCAGAATTTATATAATGAGCCACAGTGATACTTACAATCAAAAGAATCTGTACTTTTATCTAAAAAGGGAAAACGTGACAATATGCTCGAGCTCAACATCGGACATGCGTGCTTGCTAAGAAAAAATAATAATTATATTAGTATTAAGACAATTCAAAATGGGAAAACAGCAGTACAAACCTCCCAGAACGAAATACGATTTTAATTATCGTGTGAGGTCATATCAGATAAGTTGGCGAAAGCGTCTATTTAATATTAGAGTGGCAGACAATGTACGAGACCCGCCTCTATCCTAAGGCGAATTAATAATAATAATAACAGTTGGTCTTAACAGCCCAGGTGACTTTTTTGATTTTTCCTTCTTCGACTTTGGCAGCCAAAACCAAGGCGAATCAATTACCAGGTGGCAGCGTAGGCGAATTCATTATTTTTTGCTGGTAAAAAGTACTGTCAAACTTCATGTATACAAAATTATACACACAGATTTTTTATATATGGAGTTTGACAGAAGTGTTCACGGCGAAAATTAAGGAATTCGCCTACGCTGCCACCTGGTAATTGATTCGTCTTAAACATGTACATTTTGTTTTTGTACAAATAGTTTTGGCCAAGGCGAATCAATTACCAGGTGGCAGCGTAGGCGAATTCATTAATTTTCGCCGTGAACACTACTGTCAAACTCCATATATAAAAAATCTGTGTGCTATTTTTTATATATGAAGTTTGACATTCGTTTCTACCAGCAAAAAATAATAAATTCTCTAACGCTGCCACCTGGTAATTGATTCGCCTTGGTTTTGGCTGCCAAAGTCGAAGAAGGAAAAATCAAAAAAGTCACCTGGGCTGTTAAGACCAACTGTTATTATTATTATTAATTCGCCTTAGGATTTACAGTGAAAGTGAACTGTAAATGGATTAGTTTATTAAAGCAAGTTATTGAGTAGTTCGTGACTTACCGGAGTAACACAGTAGTATAGTGGCTGCGTTTAGAATGGGGCATGTTTAGTAAGCTATAAATAGAACCATAGAATTGAAGTATAGCCAGAGCCATAGAGTAAGAGGTAGAGATTTTATAATGTGCCACAGTGGTCACAGGCAAAAAGAAACAAACCAGGAAGCCCTGAGGTATGATTTGCTGCTCAAAATCCATTTACAACTCTAATAATAATCAATCTCTGCCTGTCAAGATGCTTGTACTAAAGCTCTAAGCAAATGTTAAATGAACATTGTATGAAGAAAGAATTGAATCAAAATTCTAGCAGCTAAATCCGGGCTAGATTTTTTCATTTTATGTTTTTGGACGTGACATTTGCCAAAAATTATTTTAAAGAAAATGCTTCCAATTAGTAATTTCTTTCTTTTATTATTTGTTGTTAACAATGAAAAATAGAAAAAAAGAATTAAATTAAAAATAGACAGATGTTGAATTCAGAGACAATAAAGATATTTTTGACAGATCTTGTAATTCTTTGACTTATTTACGGCTGTTGGTTGAATGTTCACGAAACCAGTCGACTCAAATATAAAAACCAAAATTTGACAACATAACGGAATAGGATGAACCACCATTTAAAGTTAGCGTGAAGCACGAGTGAATTTTCTGTTGGAACACATCTTTTTAAACCATCAAGTTGAATTATTGCACTCAACTGGTCATGGCGATATATTTTTGTATCTAATTATCTGATTGGTAAAATATATTTTTTAAAATTTTGCACTTAATTTCACGTGTACGCGTAAATGTAAGTTTCGTTTCCGGTTTTTGATATTTCGCTAAAAAAAACTAGTTTTCAAAGTTGCGTGTCATTATTTTATCTCTGTTTTTTTTATATTGTTAGAAAATATGTTAATAAAAAATTATGTAAAAAACTTGTCCGCCGCTGTGAATATTTTTTTTCTTCAAAATTATTTTGTTCAATAAATGTGTACGAATCATTACTTGTTTCTGTATTTTTTCTAATTTACGTGGGTTGGTATCTTAGAGCGTAATTGTTTTAAAAGTAAAGTACAGTTACTATGAATTAAATATTAAAGCTAGGGTTTGCATACCAACACGAAATTTTATAATTATCTAAATATGTATATTATACGTCTCTTTGTAAGTTTGTTTGTTTGTACGTGGGTCAATCAGGGCTAAACGACTGAACAGATTTAAATGAAATTAGAAACAGGAGCAGATATTTGTCTCATAGTAATATATTTTTTAATATAAAAGAGGGGAGAAAAGGGGTAAGTGGGAATTTTAGTGCATCTGAATCAATTAAACAAAGTCTCAGCTAAGCGATTTTAATGAAATTTCAGAGATAGGACCTAGATGAGTGAAAACAGGGAAAAACGGGCACTTAAATCTGACCCTAATGACAATGAAATTTTAAAAATAATTAAAAATTTTTGTAAAGGGCAGAATATTCTATGTTTACTTTGAAAAAAAGGGAACAGGACAATGGAGAGGGGCAGATAAAAAATCGCATTTTTATTTTTCTTAAAAACTCTTAACAAAATCAGATTCTAAGGTTATTTAAAATATAGCTATCTGCTGATCTTAAGATCCAAATTGATATGAAAGATTTATCAAGTGTTCGGGACAGAGCCACATAGCAAACAAAGCTATAATATATTATATAGTGCCTAGAAAGGACCATAAATTAGACATAGAGAACGGCGGGTACAGTAAGCTAGTGTTTACGATAAAGATAAAAGCTAAGGGCGATTGATTATGAACACAATTCAATTTTTATTTTTATTCTTTCATACTTTACTTTTTATTTACGTGGCTAAACCGACGGTTAGCAGAAAGCAAGAGCAAATATATGTGTGGTTATTTATCAAGAGAACCGCAAAAAAAAGGTCTGAGTTTGCTTATGGATTCGTTTAATCAAATTAATATTAATTGATTTATGAATGTTCCTAGTATTTTAAGTTAAAAAATTAATTGGTTAAATATATAATGTTTATAAAGTACGTTTTTAAAAAATCTTAATAGATGCGTAGAATTCCGATGACGACTGCAGCGATTCAGAAAATTCTGCGTTACATTCTGCTGGTGTCTAATTATTTTTGTTTTCTATAGACAACGTTCGAAAAAATTCGTAGACAATTTCTCTATCTTAAATTTAAGAAATTTAAATAAAAAGAAATGAATTAATTCATTTGCTAAAACATAAGGTAAAGATAAAGATTAACCATTACAAAAATCTTGCCTACTAGAACACTACAGGTTAAATAACGAGTTATATATTAAGTCGTCAAAACCAAAGTATTGGTTAGAAATTGTAAAACTTTCAGTTATTTTTTATAGACCTTTGGGAAAAAACTAACCTATTCTCTTATGTACCTTTCTTTCACCTTATTGTTTAGAAGAGAAAACACTATAGTGTTCTCGCTTGCCCACATTACTATTAACGTGTATATAAGTGCCTATATAACCGTAGCGATACCGGTAGTATTTCATTTTAAATCACCCTTTAGTTAACCGGTACACATTACCGTTATTACTACTTAATAAGTAACTCGTTATTTAACCGCTTGATATATATAGTTGTCCGTTATTAATATTGGTTTGTGCTATTGAATACTACCAGTTATTGAAATATAAGAAAACAACTAATTCATAATAATTAATAAGAAGATCACATTTCTGTCGATTATTGGCCATACCACTTACAATGTTATTGATGAGCGTTAGTTTCACCAAAGCTCGCTTCCCTTTTCGGCTATCAAAATTAAAAAGGCAATACTTTATTCACCGTTCTTTGCCACCTTTGAGATGGAAGAGATATGATATCTGTAAATGGAACATAAATGTAAATTTAGTTTTAGTAGAAGGCATAAATTTTAAAATACCATTGCCTCCTCTCCTCAACGTCCAGTGACACATGGAATGGATTGAATTGGAATTTTCGGCTTTTGGGTCCCAAAAGGACTTTTAGCACAAAGAGGCAAGTTAGCAACAAGTCTATCACAGTGTTTTGGGAGACATTATTACGAATAGCCCGTGACTTGAGTTGGTTTCTATCATTATTTTGGACAACATTCCCTACTCCTTTAATATTTCCTAACATATCCACTTCATGATCCAAATATCTGAATTTTCACTCGCGGACAGACAACTTTCTACACTTTCTTCTCTATCAACATTTGCAAATCAGCTTATATTTCTGTATACTTCCATTCTTCTTTAAAATTTTTTTCAACGCTTAAAGCATTTGTTTTTTTTATTACATTTTATTTTTATTTTTACAATTTCACTTAAATTTTTTCACATTTTCACACCTGTTCACGTGCGTCTTCAATTTTTTTTACATTTCTTTGGCGTTCTTATTAGTGCTGCCAACGTATAAAGTGAGAGAAAGAGTACGGTATAGCACGCTTCTTTAATCGAAAAGTCATTTCTTTCTTACTTAAAGTGCTTATGGAATATAAGTGTGCATATGTACAAGTATTTGTTGAAATTTAAAATTCTTTAAATGTATTGGTGTAAAGGTTTTGTAGGGTTTAAAATGCTTAAACATTTTAAAATGGGACAGAAAGGGATTGTACTGCAAATAACTTCTTTTCTTTTTTTTACAGCCTTCGCCAGAGGTGGAAAAGGGTAAATTCTAAGTTCGTATGCATATTGAAGTCGATTTAGTGAAGTTCGTCTATACGTCTGTTCTTCCGTGTTGAAATTAGATGAGCTAGAGAAAATTTGAAAACGCTAATTGGTCAGATATATTATCGAAAATCAGCAAAATCGGCGTATGCTCTTTAAGGCAACGGGCAAAACAACACGGTTGCTTGTAATTTTTCCAATTCTTTTTTTCTCAGCTTTCGTTTTTGGTTGTACTTATAATAAATAATAAAAAAAAAGCATTAAAAATTGGTGAGATTTTCAGCTGATACAGCAGCCTTTTCATTCACTAAGCAAAACTTACAATTTTCAGAAAAGTGCTTTTTTTGAAAACAAAATCTTTATGGCAGGAAGGAACTTCTAATGCTGATTTTTATTTAAATAAAAGTTATAACGAAGAAACTAAAGTTGGCGAACCAATATTCTGAGACATTCTTACACAACAAACACAAATTTGAATAATGAACTATTACAAGCAAGAACTCAAGGAGTTCCATTATTTTCAGTGATCACTAAAATGCGGCTCTGTTAAACACAGATAATTATTTAGTTTTTAATCGAACTCTTTTAATTTTCAATCGAAATTATGTTTACAATTATCATTGACCTGCAAACCCTATTAACCACACAGTTACTTGTTCATAAAATGCTGTAAGTACACTCATATGCCTAGGAGTTGCTTTGTCAAACTTTTATTTTGTGTGGTAGTACAAGTAAGTGAGTGAGTGAGTGAGTGAGTATATTTCACTATTCATTCATTACTTCAATTCAATAATGTTATCATTGATTTAATCCATGTGTTTCTTTTGTCATTTGCTTAAAATTAGAATTAAGAAATTATTTTTGGTAAAGCTGACTTAAAATGTTCAACCAAAATTAATCTGTGATCTGATTTTTAGCAAAATAAACATAAAATTTGTGTAAATGATGTTGGTGCTTTTTTAATTTTTATGGATTGTAAAAATAATTCTGAAATTAGTGAAGGGCCTGTTTAGGTAATGTAGTGTAACGTATGGGAAGCAATATCGTTAAAGCTGGCATCAGTACGCCTTTTCATAAAGACTATCTAGGGCAGTCGCTCACTGCAAAAACCGAAGATTTTCAACAATTCAATTTTCAAAAATTATTTTAGCAAGATGAAAGTATATTATTGGCTTTTAAATTGCTGCTGAAAATAATTATTTAAACGCAAAGAAAAAACATGGTTGAGGTAACCATAATCTAAGAGCAACATATTGTGGTTAAATTATATGGTTGCTAACAAAACAAAGTATTGTTACATTTGCAACCATATTATTGTCTAAAGCATAAACATAATTATGTTTAAATATAAACATTAAATGGTTGAATTAAAATATAATAATATGGCTGAAAATGTCATGTTATATAATTGAATTAATATAGTCTCGTAAGTGCAAAATTTTCCTGTTATAAAGGACTTATTATTGTTTTATTTATTAACGATTTGTTTATAATAACGCTTAGATCATAGGCTACAAGAGTCAGTTATATAAAAATATAGTTCATAAGCCCAAACAAATGATTTCACAATGTTCTTCAAACACAAAAATTAAGATTTATGTGCTTACAATACATACATATTTACTTCAACTTTGTTAACTGTTTCGGTTCCCTTTTTATTTGTTTTCAAATTTTGCTTATTATTTTTAATTATTTACTTTGTACAAAAATTTTAATTTTTTTTACTTTCTCCAACAAATTTTAGCTACCAGAAAAATTACTAAACTGTCAAGAACGAGAACAAAATACTTTTTAGCGCAAACATTATTCTGTTGCTTTTAACCATGCTTTGATTAATAATAATATATTATGGTTGAATATTTTATATTATTTCTAATAAGTTATAAAACTTTGGTTGTGGTTGAAATTTTTTTAAGTTAAAACCAACCATGTTACATTTTTTTGAGCACAGTAACCCTATAATCGTTAAAAGTTAACAAAAAATGTTTATCGTGAATAAGGTTATGGTGAAAACAACTATAATTGGTTCTCCGCAACTATACATTGTTACAAACAACATATTATGGTTATTGTGACCATATCACAACCATTTTTTTTTCTGCGTGTACAAACATACTGGCGCGAGGGTTTGTTAGGGATTTCGATCTCAGTTCTTTAGACATTTTCTATGGCCATGTCTTAAGGTTAAAATTCACTAGAACAGGCCGACAATTTTACTGCAATTGAAAAAAAAACATATTTAAATAGAAAAAGCGATAGGCTCGTGAGCGATATGACGACACGTTTTAATCAATCTTCATTCTAGGTTACAGAAGTCTCAGCAGCAAGACGGTCTGCATCTAGACAATATAATTTTTCTAAATAATTTTACATTCCAGAGTCTAATAAATTAATTTTCTATGAAAATCAAATAGATAACAATTTTAATAAGTAGATTATTTTTGCAATAACGAAAACTTTTTTAAACTCTTTTTAGAATAAAATGAATAATTGTGCTTTATTTTTACTCTTAGGTGCAACTGTGGTATCTTGGCGGGTCAACAATCAAGAACAGTTATTTGTCAGGTAAGTTAATCTTTTGCTTAAGTGCGAAAACAGTCAAAAATATATTTTTTTACAAATTAAAACTTGGCTCAAAGCAATGAATTTTGTACCAAAGTTATACCACAGCGGATTCATTTTGTTTTTTTTTTTTTATAATTTTTTTTATTCAGTTTTATTGTCTACGAAATAAATAAAAAAAATCACATCGAAATGTAGTGTCAGCGGGGGTTCAAAAAATGTGATATTAATTGTTTTACGTAAATAATCTTTTATAAGTTACTTTCAAAAGCGGGTCTTCCCGTATGATTTCGATTATTAGAAAAAAAAAAATTTTAAAAATTTTATAAACAAAAAAATAGCATTCCAAATAAACACAATAATTGGAAAAAATTATATAAAGATAGAAAATAATATTAACACATATGAAAATATTTAATAAAATAACAAATCATTAATGCAGCTTCATATCACTTGAGACAGAAATTTTGCTTCATCTGCAAATTAAACGAGTAAGAGTGCTATATTCGGCTATGCCGAATCTTATATATCCTTTACCATTAATGCAAATCTAGTTTAGTGAAGTTACTTCAATCAAAAAAGCATATATTAGGGTCACAGAGAGTAAAAAATAAGAAAAAAATTTAAGTACTACATGCATACCGTTCATTTATTTCAAGAACGTCATAACTCAAAATTTCAAATTTTGGAGTTAATCATACAGAATTGTTTGCCATTTCATGCTTTATATTGTTTATAAGTTTCATCTTTATGTCTTTTGTACTTTCCACGTTTTAAGAGAATAAGTCGTTATTTCATTTAATGTTTGGAAACTTTGTCAATAAGAACGACACATTTTGAAACATTGCCACATTTTGTTTTGATATTTTTAAATTGTATCGACTTTTCGCATATAAAGTATTATTTTCAATTATGGCTGTATTGATGAAAAATATTAAGTAAAACTCCGTTTTTATTTTCACAAATAACGGCATATTTTAATTTACGACACAGTATCGGATATTAGAGCTGTGTCGTTCGCGAACGAACGGGTTAAATTGACCGAATCAATCTAGTCAACGGAATGATCCGGTCATTTAAATCTGGTCTTTTCGTTCAATAGTGAACGGGTTAAACTGAACGGATGACTTAATTGAACGAAATGAGCCAGATATTTAAGCGGCTCCTGTCGTTTAAATTGACCGATTGAACGAACGAATGAGTCTTTGATAATTGACCGAAAAAGACTGGGCACATGTCTATCGGATATATTTTTTACAGCAATAATGTCATAATTCAAACATCCCATATAGTTTGTCCAAGACCTCTTCTTTAATATATAATTGATAAAAGTTTTCTTAAATGGTTTTTTAAAATTATAAATCATTTTACTAATCGTAGTGGAAACTCAAGCAGTCTGATATTTTTATCGATAGTAAGAACAAGTCAAAAACTTAAACTATGATTATCTTGAAATGAATTTTTTGAGTTATGACGTTCTTGAAGTAAATGAGCGATATGTATACATAATTTTACATAAAAACGACATCAGCTCTTAATGGATTAAGCATTTTTTTAAAATTTTAGTATTTCCTTAAAGATCTCTACAAAAGCTTTAAAATGACACCTATATTGATATTTTAAAAATTTCAGAGGCCCGTGACTCGTAAAAAATGGGCGAGCACCATTTTTCCACTTGATGTTATTTTTTTCCTTTTTTTTTGATTCTCTATCGCCCTATGTATTTGTTTCTTTGATTGAAGTTACTTCATTAAACTAGATTTGTCTCAAATGATATGGAAAAAATTAGAGGCACGGCGCTGCCCCGAATGAATTTTGAAACTATGTCTGATCTATTGGAGTATTTATTATTGGGTTGAAAATGAATATTGTAGAAATTACAAACGGAATAACAAACTTAAAAATTCCCTTTTTCACCTGCGGTGAAGGGTATACAAACAATGAATATTGTTAAATAATTCGCTTAAAATTTGTTCACCAACTTTTTGTAGTGAGTACAACCAATAAAGAGCACCAGTATAATTTAGCAACCAAAAAAGTGATTGAAAGTTTTTTTTTGAAACTGTAAAAATCATGAATACGTGAAATAAAAATAAAAATAAACTTCATAAAATTAATATGCGGGTTTCTTTCTTAAAGTCCAAACAAACTAACAAAGTTGAAGTATTACATTTAAACAAATACATACTGTGTTTACAGGACATGATTAACGAGGGAAGGCTGATCAGTTTTTGAAAAATTTTATTCCGAAGGGAATTTATATTTCTTTTTAATTGAAGGATCTAGCGAACCTTTAAAGCTTATCGTGAGATCCTTGTCTTCCTCAACTTGACAGAATAACAATGAAATGTAGAGATTATAAAACTCTCAGGAGTGGGCTTTGACATCTATCCTGCATTTTTAATATGTAAAAGAATGTATCTCTCTATCAGCCCCCTAGATATTTGACTTCTTAATTGCCGTAGATTATCGTTGAAGAGTCAGATGGAACACAGAAAATTCTTATTGCACACGACAATATATCAGAGTTCAAAATTTTTCATTAAAGAGTATTCAATTATAATCAATTATGATATTTTTCATAAATGAGATTTTTACGATCTTTTTTTTAATTTTTCAGGTTCATAAACGAGAATCAAAAAATTTCCTGCCTACGATCACACATGAATGTTTGCGTTTAATTTTGTTTTTAAGCATTCATATATGTAAGAATGAACAACAAATAAATATATGTATTTTTCATATATGATAAGGGATGATTAAGATCATTTTTATTATTGCTGCTTTTCATAAACAAGTGGAAAAATTTTTGTCAGCGTTGAAAAGCTCTCATTTATGAGAAATCAAAGATGAGATTTATGAAATTTATCATAAATGAGAAAAGTAAATGTATATCTTTTTCAGGGTCAATTTATAAAATAAGCGTATATACGCCGACAGAAGAACATAAAAAAATATTCTCAGTTTTTCACTTTCAAATAAATGATCACATTCATACATGTGTGCTTCTCATACATGTGTGCGAAGTGAGAGAGCAGTTCGGTACTCTGCAATTTATGCAGCAGTTGAACTTTTGATGGTAACTGTTCGATGAAGACCGATCAGGACAACTTCAAATATAAATTATTCTCTGATATAAATAGAAACTTACAAGTATCATGTTTAATTCTTTTTAAAATTTTTATTTATATTAATGTCAAGAAGTACTGCAGCCAGACTATTTGATATGATCAGTTTGGCTAATGAGTTTTGGTTCAAATTACCATTCGCAATTTGGCTTCCGGCTGAACAAGCTTCAGTCTTGAACATACCACATGTTCAAGACTGGTCCGGCCCAGACTATATTAAGTCTTATAAGAGGTCTATTAATTTTTTAACGGCAGCATTCAAAGAAAACTCGTATTTACAGTTATTGGACACCTTATGTTGAACATTCACGCCAGAAAATTGGAATATTATGAGTTGGGATATTGTAAAAGGGAGTAAAAGAAAACGGATTTCAGCTGCAAAGCCACTGTATGGAATCGTTATGTTACGCGGCCAAAAAAATTGCAGGTTCACTAGACTCTTCAGGTTACCCGTAGCAGCAGGGGAGGAATTAACTGGTTTTATGTGGCTGATATCTTTCCTCCTGGCCTGTACACTTATGGTCTATCAGTGTATCTAAGTTTGATTTAATTATAATAATTATGAAATAAAATTAGAAAAATATTTCACTAATCACTTATCAGCGTTCCGAAGAGACTCGGCAAAGAAACTATGGGTATCCTTAAGGGATCCAATAAAACAAAATAGCGCTACAAGACACAGTACAAAAACAACAGAAGGCTAAAAATGAAAAAAAAAAAATGTTAAAATGTGGTCTAATAGAGTTTGTTTATTTATTTGTATGCATGTATGACAATGTACAGAGTGTTACAATATAAATGATGACATTTATCTTAAAAACTGCAAAATTCATACAAATCAGTAGCTTTACATTTATTTAACAGATAGTCAATGCAACATTGGTTGTCCTGTGGTGAATCAACAAAGAACAAAAAATAAAAAAAAATACAAAAAAAAACACGCATTGGTTCAATGTTTATCCCGATTCCACAGTTATTCTTTAGGTATAAATACCCACTGTGTACATATGTACATACATACGTATGTGTCCATGTTATACACATAAACATTTTTTATTTTCCTTTTTACTCCTTGTTTTTTTATTATTATTTTTTAAATACTCATTGTGGACAAGATAAGAAAGATTCTGTTCGTTTATGTTGTAGAACAACCGAATAATCTTCCGTTTAAAGCTTTTGTATTTTAGTTAAAGTTTTTAGTCATTATGATCTTTTAAAGAGGTTTCAACCATTTACTACGGACAACGTTTTTGTTAGGAAAAATATTTATTGTGATTTTTCTGCAAAGCGATTTACGAAAAATCTATTCGAAAAATTTCTTCTACCATAATTGCAACTTGCAGAAAAGTATTAAAAACATAAATATCTGCTTCATTGTTATTCTTTAATGAAAATTTATTTAATTAACTTCATCAAATTGAAGAAAATAGTTTTTGTAAAACTTTAATTTCGTTTCTTTCATTAAGAGAGACGTCACTCTGTAAAAAAAAATATTTTGTCAAGTGTTCAAATGTATACAATTTGGCTGAACAATCAATCATGTAGTAATCATATGAAATGCCATTTTTTGATCAACCGTGCGATTACTCTTTGTTTTGATAAAAGCATTGAAACAACCCTGATGACAGTCAGTTAATTAAGCCCAGACAGAATATGAACGTATTCGCCACATGCAAAAACATGAATAAACTAATACCATAGCTTTGTAACGCGTTTACATTATGACTCTTTTGTTGCAAGAGTAAAAGAACTGCTTGATGTTTAATCAATCAAGCTTTCTATCTTTCATACATAAAATGGCGAAAAATCGCAAGAGTAAAAGATCATCAAGAAATTAAAATGAGTCTTAAATATTCGTTACTTGCTTATTTAATTGCCCAGTAAAAATCTCTACATCCTCACCATTAAACTTCTGTATCATGATCTACAGACATATAAAAATCAGTGCATAACTTTTGCGCTAAAATGTCAATAACAATAAAAAACAAGAAGGAATGCTATGTTCGACTATTCCGACTCTTATAAAGCCTTCGCTATCTATGTAAATCTAGTTTAGTGAAGTAATTCCAATCAAAAAAGTAAACATTGGGGTGACAGAATTAAAAAAGAAAAAAAAAATGATACGGCATATACATATATAAATTTACATAAAAATGACATCGGCTCTTAAAAGGTTAAGCATTTTTAAAATCTTTAGTATGTCCTTAAAGACCTCTTCAAAAGCTTTAAAGTAATACTCATATGGGTATTTAAAAAAAAATTTAAAATTTCAGACCGCCCTAACTCGGAAAATATGGGCGAGCGCCAATTTTTTCACTTGATGTTTTTTTCTTATTATTTAATTCTCTATCGTCCCATATATTTATACTTTTGATTGAAGTTACTTAACTGTTCCAAATGATATGAAAAAATTAGAGGTAGGTGTGGTGTTTTGCCTGCTGCCTCGAGGGACATGGACCGATCGTGCTGATTTCCAAAAGCTCCTCTTTCGACACTATATTTCATCGATTGACATATTTATTTTTTGCCGATGCAAACTTGATATCAACACTAACACGGACGGACAGATGGGACGGGCATCGCTCAATCGACTTTGCCATGCATTAAAAGTCAGAATATATTAACTTTATGGGGTCGGAAATGGATATTGTAGAAATTACACAAGGAATGACAAGCTTAGATATACCTTTTTTCCACTTTTTATGGTGAAGGGTATAAAAAAAAACAACAAAACACAAACTAGCAGCCAACTTCACTTCCTAACGTCAAAATCAAAATCAATTGCAGCGCTGAAGCCGAGCGGTTTATGTTTGCTATTCACATTTTGTATGTACATGGGAATTTTTGACATAGCACAAAGTAAGTAATGTAATCGATTAAAATTATCGATGTCTGGTTGATGTACACAATATTTTTTAATACTTTTTTAATAATGTCTCCAAATGAAAATCTAATGGTCGTAACCTAGGATTTAAAGAAAGGATAATATAAGCTTACGCTTCTGCTTCATCGCCTCTCAAAAGCAAAGATTTTTCTCTATCATGGGTAGACTGAAACTGATTGTCACCTATTATATATTTTTTAACCCCCTCCCCTTTTCAAAGTAGTCACACCTGGCTCATTACTACGCAATTAATTTGGTGATGACTTCCTCTGACTTTGACGAGGTCTTACTGTCCAAATTACTTCTGTCCCTTTTACGTTAGAGTTTATGTTATTTCTTGTCTTCTCGATAATCCCTTCACTCAACTTGCTGAGAGTGAATTTGAAACTTTGTTTAGCCTGATATCCAAAGTTCCTATACTAGCGACAAGGCTGCCAAGTATTCTGCGGCGTGTGCTGTTTTACCTTGAACTAAGATAATTTATTAAATATAATTTATTAAATTCTGCATAACAAAGTCGATTGACCGATTTCCGTCTTTCCTTGCGTGTTCTTGTTGAAATCAACTTTGCCAAGGCACTACATGAGCTACAGAAAATTTTAATACGTCAATCGAACAGACACAGTTTCGACAATTTTGCTATTGAAAATCAGCAAGATCGTTCCATGTGTTTGGAGGGGGCATGCACAACATAACGCCTGCCTTTAATTTTTTAATATCTTTTCTTTAACTCTCGTTGTTATTCCTGTTTAATAAAAAACTAATGAAAAAGGTAAGAAAAGTTGAGCTTCTTACCACGCACAACGTATTCGCCACTGAATTACACACTTATTCACCACTGATATAGTAGCCTTTTCATTTATTTAGCTGGGACAACAACCCTGATCAGAACTTACAATATTCGAAAAAAAGCTTTTTCTGAACATAAAAACTTAATGGCAGGAGCGAGTTTTTTAAGTCGATTTTTATTGAATAGGTTAATTCAATAGGAAATCTGCAATATGGTACATGTGGTTATGCATATAAGGTGAACGGTATATAAGATTATAAGATTTGGCATATCCGAAAATAGCACTCTTGTTCAACTTTCTTTTGTTTTCCTGCAGGTGGTTGGTTTTATGATAGAAAATTAATGAAAAGGGTAAAAAAAATTTAGCTTCTCACCACTTACTACTTACTCACCACTAAATTACACTCTTATTCACCACTGATACAGTAGGCTTTTCATTTACTAAACTGCAACAACAACCCTACACAAAACTTAATATTTCGAAAATAAAGCTTTTTTTGGACAGAAAAACTTTAGGGTAGGAAAGAGTTTCTTAAGCTGATTTTTATTTAAACTATCTATAGCTGTAAATCTGCATTAGGGTATATGTCGTTAAAAATATATGGTGAAGGGTATAAAAGATTCGGCATAGCCGAATACAGCACTCTTACTTGTTTTTAATCTTTGCCGAAGTGTTTTAAAACCGAAGTATGTTAGTTATTGGATGTCACAAAATATTCGGTTGGTCTTAAGTTTTTATGAATGGACTTTCGCGCTTTTGCATTGTTTTCTATACCAATCGATAAATTTTGTTGACCATACTACAAGCGTTGTTTTTGTTGTATTTGTATTTCCAATTGAGTTTTTCATGTGGTTGACTGACTGGTTGGCTGCCGAGTTTGGCTTTCGTTTTTTGGCCCTACATTTACGACTCGAACTCGTTCAATCCTGTTTAGCTCCTCTTCTATTTGATGTGATTTGATTTTTTTTTTCGTTCATAGTATTTCCAAGTGAGCTGATGACGATGAATAGAATGCGGCAATGTTGTTTGGTTCTGCCACTCACAATGTAGTTTTTTTCTCTCCATGTTGCTTGTTGTTGGTTGTTCAATGGCATTTTTTTTATCGTTTTGCTGATTCCGTTTTGTTGTTGTTTTATTATCTTTTTTTTGGAGTTGGGTTGTTGCTGCTTGTATGCTCTTCTTCTTGTTGTGTTTGGTGGTGCGGTTTTTTGGCGCTTTTTTTCTCATAACTTTTTGTATTTCAAGTTTGAAAGCTTTTTTTGAACTTTTGTTTAGTTCTTTCTTCCTTCATTTTTTTATGCTGGCATTTTATATGGCTCCACATGGTGTAGAACTTTTTGCTAGCTGTTGCATTTTCATTTCGAATTTGCTGCTGTTTTTGTAGTTGTTTTTATGAATTTTTTTTTCGCCTTTTATAACTTTTTTCTTTTTTCCTTTAGTTACTAACGGCAATTTCTGTCCGCCTTTTATGTTGAGGTTAAAATGTACGAGTATGTGCATATTTTCCTATTTTCATTTTGTGTTTAAATGTGAACTATCGCAACTAGGATAAAAAAGAACTGGTCATCAGAATAAAAAACCTCAACGGGTTTAATGGTTTGTGTGCTAGTTTTCTTAGCAGAGTCTTAAAAGATTTCATTGCAAAAAAAAAAAGAAACAAATACTTAATAAAAAAATCGTTAAATTATAAAATACGAGGGCTGCTCTATATATTTCTGGCCTAATAGTGAAAATGCGAATATTTATAATCAAAAATGGTTTTATTGTTTTTCAAAGTATTCTCCAGCATGATTTATACACTTTTGCATGCGCTCAAACCAGTTGTCGAAGCACTTTTTCCACTCCGATTGAGGCACCTCTAAAACATGGTTTTTGAACACTTCAACAGCTCCTTTGGCGACGAAAATCGTTGACCACGCATTTTTTTCTTGATGTGCGGAAACAAGAAGAAGTCATTAGGTGCCAAGTCAGGGCTGTACGGCGGATGACCCATTAATTCGACGTTTTGGCCGGTCAAAAACGATCTGGTTTGAGCCGATGTGTGAGAGCTCGCATTGTCATGGTGAACAATGATTCGTCTCTCTTGTTGGTTTTTCGAATTTCTCCGATGACTTCAGGCAAACAAATTGTAGTGTGCCACTCAGAAGTGACCGTCCTACGTTGCTCAAGCGGAACAGTCGGCACATGACCAGTTTTGCCGAAGAAACAGGCGACCATTTGCTTCGAAGTGCTTCTTCCACGAACAACTTTCGTTGGATTTTGCTCGTCTTTGAAGACCCACACGGTCGATTGTTGTTTCGTTTCGGGCTCATAGGCATAGATCCATGATTTGTCACCTGTGACGATCTTATAAACATAGAAATAAAGGTAGCAATAATTTTTTCTATAAAATAATTTGCTGAGCAGGATCGCATTTCATTAATTTTATTTGTTCTTACCCTTGTTGGACGGCATCGTAATGGTAATGATGGGGATAAGGAGAAGAGTATGAAAATACTCTTTTGCCGTTGTCTTGTCCGACGTCACTGGTACCGAATTAGTACGACAGTTCTGAGATTTTAAATTAAATTAATTTAATATTTGCAAAGTGTCTGTCCATTGAAATAAATTATTGTAGTGTTTTGTGATATTTTATTTTTCATCCTCTTTCAGCTGTAAAAAAGAGCGAAAAAAAGTAAGCCGTATATAGTGGATTAAGAAAAATAGAATTACTGTTGGTTATTGTTGTTTTTGCTTAAACTTTGATTTTTTTTCTTTGCTTTATTGTTTGGACAAAAATTTTTAGTTTATTTAAAATGTTTGTCAGAAGTTTCCTGAAGAGTTAAGTAAGCGGTAACGAAATGGCCATCGAGACGTGCTTTGACCCTCAATAATCAATATCGGTAAATTAAATAATAATTCGGGAAAATAACAAATAGCACGAAAAAAGATTTTATTTTAAAAGTTCTAAGATTTTATTGTAAAAATTAATTGCTTAATTCCTATTCTAGTGCATTGTAATCTTATATTTAGAAAGAGTTAATAAACGGTTAAATAATTTACCGAGCTTCTTAATACGTTTTTAAAAATTATTATAACATGTCGAAATTAAAAAAAAATTTCCATTAGATTATTAGATTTGTTCAGAAGCTTTTTAGAAATAACGTTAGCACATTCTATCGAACCTTTCGCATTCAAAACAAATTTTCACATCCATTTCGATTACTTTGAGCCAGCATAAGCAAAAAGTATAAAGTACAAAAAGTGTATTTCGCAGCAAAAAAAAAATAATTATTTTATTTATTCAAGCTGCTTCGTTAACAAAGATAAAAAAGATAATTCTTAATTTTAGTGGCAATAAAAGTGGCAACGTTTTTTATAGTAAAGATAATAAATAGTTGGAATAATTAAAAACAATGAGTTAAATTTTTTTACGTAAGCGGTAGAACAAGCAAATAAAAAAAAAAACACTGATATCAAATAACAAAAACATTTCTTGATTCCTTCAAAAATATTTACTTTCTAAAAATAAACTATTTCGTGATATTCTAACAAAATAGTGTCGACGAAGAAAAAACGACAGAATAGATTATCTTGTGAAATGCATTTTTGCTTGTATTTAAGAAGATAAATATAAATTCATTAAAAAATATAGCTTGCGATAAATGTTTTCTAACATTAATACGAGGGCTGCTATATATATTTCTGGCCTGGCAACACTGAGAGCTGCCAAGTGCAATCTGATATTTCCATTGGAAAGTTTGTCATTTTTAAGCATAATCGTACTCAAAACGTTTTGACGTACGACCATTGTTTGTGTTGTTTACAGTGACTTGAAAGAATCAATATAGAAAAAAATGGAATTAACTCGTGAACATTTTCGTGCCATCGTTTTTCACAACTTTCGACGTGGATTATCACGACTAGAGTGCAGTGATGAACTTAAATTTTTGTATGGCGATGAAGCACCATCCTATAGCACTGTGGAAAATTGGTATAATGAATTTAATCCTGGCCGAAGCTCGCTCAAAGACGAATTCCGTAAAGGTCGTCTAAAAACGGCTGTTGTGCCAGAGAACATTGATGCCGTGCGTGAACTCATAATGCAAGATCGACATGCGTCATACCGAGAGATAGAGACATCCTTGGACATTTCTTCCACCAGCATACATTCGATACGGCATGAACACCTGGCCGTAAAAAAGGTTTGCTCTCGTTGGATCCCGCACAATTTGAAAGTCGCTCAGAAAAAGGCTCGTGTCGATTGGAGCAAAGAAATGTTTCAAAAATTCGATTGCGGTGCTTCAAAAGACGTTTATAAGATCGTCACAGGTGACGAATCATGGATCTATGCGTATGAGCCCGAAACGAAACAACTATCGACCGTGTGGGTCTTCAAAGTCGAGCAAAATCCAACGAAAGTTGTTTGTGGAAGACGCACTTCGAAGCAAATGGTCGCCTGTTTCTTCGGCAAAACTGGTCATGTGGCGACTGTTCCGCTTGAGCAACGTAGGACGGTCACTTCTGAGTGGTACACTACAATTTGTTTGCCTGAAGTCATCGGAGAAATTCGAAAAACCAACAAGAGAAGACGAATCATTGTTCACCATGACAATGCGAGCTCTCACACATCGGCTCAAACCAGAGCGTTTTTGACCGGCCAAAACGTCGAATTAATGGGTCATCCACCGTACAGCCCTGACTTGGCACCTAATGATTTCTTCTTGTTTCCGCTTATCAAGAAAAAATGCGTGGTCAACGATTTTCGTCGCCAAAGGAGCTGTTGAAGTGTTCAAAAACCATGTTTTAGAGGTGTCTCAATCGGAGTGGAAAAAGTGCTTCGACAACTGGTTTGAGCGCATGCAAAAGTGTATAAATCATGCTGGAAAATGCTTTGAATAACAAGAAAACCATTTTTGATTATAAATATTCGCATTTTCACTATTAGGCCAGAAATATATAGAGCAGCCCTCGTATTCATTGTATAAATTCTACTGTATTTTTCGGACATTTTTAACATTCAAACCATTTCATTTCGGTGAATCGAATTTAATGAGGAAAAATCATGCAAACATTTTGTGTTATTGAACTATAAACACAGTTTATTCAAATCTAATTTGAGATTTCAGATCTCAGAAAAATAGTATTTACATATAAAAATGTAAAAGCTTTAGTTTCGGCTATGCTGAATCTTATACCCCTTACCATATATGTATATCTAGTTTAGTATAGAAACTCCAATCACAAAAAAAAAAACACATACTGGGGTGAAAGAGAATTAAAAATAAAAAAGAAATAAGACAAGAACTACATATTGTTACGAAAATTAGATCTGGCAACCCCTGTTGCTGTTGTCCGTATGAGCGTGGTGAATAAGTTACTGTCACAAATGGTGTGTGTATACAATAATTCCACAATTAGCTAACAAAAGCTGAGCAACCTTAATAACTGCGATGGTAGAGGTGCTTGCTGTAAAACAGAAGATTGTGAGTTCGAGCCCACCTACGGACATGCGTACAATGGAAAATAATGAATGTTATAATGCAATTAAAAATTAAGAAGCAGCAGTACAAACTTTCCGAGAAGCAAAAGACAATTATGAGTGAAGGAGAGACATCTAATTTAATATAAGAGTAACAGATAACACAGGTATGCAAAATGAGACTTTTATATTCCCCCCAAATATTTTTATAAGTTTTTATATAACTGGGGGTGTAAACAAAAAATATATTTTCAATTTTTTTCTAGCACGTAGAGTTTTTTTTTTAATTGATGATCAAAATTTTGATTGATAATATAAATTTTTGTCCCATTGCTAAAATTCAAATCGATGCTACAGCTAAATTAAAAGTAATAACGACCTATGCACACATATCCTCATAGTTACAACTTATGAATATATCTTTACTGCTGGTAGTATATCGTGATTCCAAGAAATTGTACGTGATGGAAATTATCTGAAATTTATTCCGTAACTTAGTAATCAATACCTATCCAAAATGCTGCATAAAGTTCGAAGGGGAAAACCTTTGCATACCTGTGTAATTATCAAGACGACCTTTATAATAAAAAGTAAGGTGCTTTATTCGGCTATGCCGAATCTGATATACCCTACACCATCTATTTAAATCTAGTTTATTGAAGTAAGTCCAATCAAAAAACAAATATTGGGGTGACAGAATTAAAAAAAAAATTGGTACTGCATACATATAGTTATACACAAAAAATGCCATTGGCTCTTAATGGGTTAAGCATTTTTAAAAAGTTTAGTATTTCCTTAAAGATCTCTTCAAAAACTTTAAAATGATGCCCATATTTTTTTTATTATAATATGCTAATATTCCATAATATTTTCAAATAAAAATGAAATTTATTTGTTGGTTTGGAATATCAGGTATTTATACGTATTTTGCCGGTTGCAGAAGCCAGCTCGTCAGGAAACCTTTATCCAAATTTTAAGAAAAAACAAAAACATTTCCTTTAAGTATAAAACTTCAAAAACAACATGAGAGTTATTTTAGAAGCCAATACAGAAATGTTAAGGCTTTAACCCATACGAGGTCGGTTCGGAAACTTCTTAGCCTATCAATGAAAGAGAATAGTTAGTTTTTCAAAAATATTTTTATTTTTCAATATAATCTGCTGAAACTTCAATACACTTAGTCCAACGCTTTTCTAGCAATTCTATCCCTTGATTAAAATAGTTTTCCTCAAGGTCTTCAAAATAGTGGTTTACAATTGTAATTGCATCTTAATTTGAGGTAAAACGCTTGACAACATGGAATTTTTTTAGATTTGGGAACAGGTAAAAGTCACTGAGAGCTAAATCAGGAGAATAAGGTGGGTGATCAAGCAACTCGTACTTTAATTCGTTGATTTTAGCCATTGTTAAAATACTCTTGTGCGCTGGTGCGTTGTGTTGATGAAAAATTATTTTTGTGTTGTAAGCCAGGGCGTTTTTCTCGTATTTGTATTTTAAAAAATTTGAAATTTTCAGAGCCCGTAAGTCGGAAAATATGAGCGATCGCCAATTTGTTCAAAAACTGTTAGATATACCATTTTTCGACTTTTTGTTGTGAAGGGTAAAATAAAGTTCAACAATACGAGGGCTGATCTATATATTTCTGGCCTAATAGTGAAAATGTGAATATTTATAATCAAAAATGGTTTTATTGTTTTTCAAAGTATTCTCCAGCATGATTTATTCACTTTTGCATGCGCTCAAACCAGTTGTCGAAGCACTTTTTCCACTCCGATTGAGACACCTCTAAAACATGGTTTTTGAACAACAGCTTTTTCTGGCGACGAAAATCGTTGACCACGCATTTTTTTCTTGATGTGCGGAAACAAGAAGAAGTCATTAGGTGCCAAGTCAGGGCTGTACGGCGGATGACCCATTAATTCGACGTTTTGGCTGGTCAAAAACGCTCTGAATTGAGCTGATGTGTTAGAGCTCGCATTGTCATGGTGATTGGTTTTTCGAATTTCTCCGATGACTTCTGGCAAACAAATTGTAGTGTACCACTCAGAAGTGACCGTCCTACGTTGCTCAAGCGGAACAGTCGCCACATGACCAGTTTTGCCGAAGAAACAGGCGACCATTTGCTTCGAAGTGCTTCTTCCACGAACAACTTTCGTTGGATTTTGTTCGTTTTTAAAGACCCACACGGTCGATTGTTGTTTTGTTTCGGGCTCATACGCATAGATCCATGATTCGTCACCTGTGACGATTTTATAAACGTCTTTTGAAGCACGGCAATCGTATTTTTGCAACATTTCTTTGCACCAATCGACACAAGCCTTTTTTTGAGCGACTTTCAAATTGTGCGGGATCCAACGAGAACAAACCTTTTTTACGGCCAGGTGTTCATGCAGTATCGAATGTATGCTGGTGGAAGAAATGTCTCTCGGTATGTCGCAGGTCGATCTTGCATTATGAGTTCACGCACGGCATCAATGTTCTCTGGCACAACAGCCGTTTTTAGACGATCTTCACGGAATTCGTCTTTGAGCGAGCTTCGGCCACGATTAAATTCATTATACTAATTTTTCACAGTGCTATAGGATGGTTCTTTATCGCCATACAAAGATTTAAGTTAATCAATGCACGATTGTCGTGATAATCCACGTCGAAAGTTGTGAAAAATGATGGCACGAAAATGTTCACGAGTTAATTCCATTTTTTTCTATATTAATTTTTTCAAGTCACTGTAAACAACACAAATAATGATCGTACGTAAAAACGTTTTGAGTACGATTATGCTTAAAAATGACAAACTTTCCAATGGAAATGTCAGATTGCACTTGGCAGCACTCAGTCTTGCCAGGCCAGAAATATATATAGCAGCCCTCGTATTAAACATAAATAGTTATAAAGACCAGAATAATAATCGATATCGCCTTAAATATTTGTTAATTAGCAAAAGCACGATAAGTCGTAGTCGTGTAAAAACAAAAAAACCAAATATCAAAACCGAAAACTTAAATAGATTTTATAAAAAAATGCCAAAATCAATAAGGAAACAGTATTTTTTTCCTTTCAACTGCTCGTGAAAATAATATATTTGAACTTTTTCTTTTTCTTAAGCCGCATTATTTTCATTGCCCTATTGTTCTTAACCCCGTAATCAGTTCGTAATTATTTAACAATTTAACCTTCCAATACCATAACTTTTATACACAATGTATAAAACCTTTAATAAGGTTTTCCAAAAAAATATTCTTTCACATATTTGTCATTTGGAATTTTGACATGGTCGCTGTGTGTTGTTGCAGTTTGTTTCGTGCTTTAAAATTTCTTTTTGTGAGAATATCAAACATGTGAGTATAAAATTCCCTTTAATTATTGGCGCAATTTTATTTGTTATTTTTCACTGTTTGGTTTGTTGTTGTTTTTGCTTATAGTGTGGCTTTGCTTGGAAATATTGTATTTTAACTAAATAACAAACAACAACAATGTTGCTAAACTTGCATACTTCGGGCCAAAAAGTTATCCATCCATCCATCTACTTTTGCTCGTACACTCAGAGAAATTTGTTGGTAATTAAGTGTTTTGTCAATGGAAGTTTTTTTTATTTATTTAATTTTTTATAGTTTTCACCACAGGTAGAAAAGGGTAAATCTTGATAACGTATTAAAAATAATATAAAATATCTAACCATAATATATTATTTTTAATCAAAGTATGGTTAAAAGCAACAGAATAATGTTTTCGATTAAAAAAATTTGGTTCTAGTTCTTGACAGCTTAGTAGTTTTTATGGTAGCTAAATTGTTTTTTGTTATTAGAAAAAGTGAAAAAAAAAATTTATGTACAAAATAAATAATTAAAAATAATATGCAAAATATGAAAACAAATCAAAGAACAACCAAAACATTTTAAAAAAATGTTCAAATAAATAATATTGTATTGTAGGCATATAAATCTTTGTTTTTATGCTTTAAGTACAATTGTGAAATCATTTATTTGGGCTTATAAACTATATTTTTATATAACTGATTCCTGTAGCTTTCGATCTAAGCATTGTTAAAAGCAAATAATTGATTTTTTGTGAATTTATATTTTTAAATTATTTTTATGAAATTTTGCACTTACGAGACTATATTATAATTCAATTATATAACATGACATTTTCAGCCATATTATGACATTTTTATTTAACCATTTTTATGTTTATATTTGAACATAATTATGTTTATACTTTAAAATGTTATTATTTTGCTAGACAACAATATGGTGGCAAATGTAACAATACTATGTTTTGTTAGCAATCATATAATGCAACCATAATATGTTTCTCTTAGATTATGGTTACCTCAACCATGTTTTTTTCTTTACGTGCATAAGAGATTTTTGAAAAAAAAAAATTATTTTCAGTGTTTGCATTTGATTGAACAGTTTAGTGCAAAACAAAAGCAACAAATTGCACCGCTCATAGTTTTTAATCATAGACTATTATTGATGTTTTATTCGGAAATATCTGAAAAAAGTTTTAAAATCAAGAAATAAGTGAAATCAATGAGCTACACAATTAAAAGACAATATAAACAGAGTAGTACTAAATCCACTATGTCCAACAAGTAAAAAAATGAAATTAAAAATCAAAGAGAGTGTGATGTTTAAGTTTAAACCAGAGTTCCCAGATTTCTTTCGAATAATATCCCCAATTAGATAAATTTTATTCCCACAATTCCCCAAAAAACAGTTTCAACTATCCCCAAAAATTCCCACTACAAACAATACTATTTATTTTTAAATTTTATTTAAGTAAAAATATATAATTATAATGTTCCATCTTCTTGGCTAAAGCAATTTTTTGGTACAAATTTTTGGAGTTAAACATTTAAAGCATTTCTAAAGATGGAACAAAAAAGTGCCACAACAATTTGTATTATTTGTAAAATGTGTATTAATTCTCAACATAGATTCGAGCAATTTATATCTTATTCTAGTTTTCATTAAGTTCATTGCTGAAAAAAGGCGAATTCATTTTTTAAGTTTACGAATATATTTAGCAAAGTAAAAAATATTATTTAATTTTTTATTTAATTTTATTAAAAAAAAAATCCCAAGAAACCTTTTTAAATCCTCAAAACGCAAAATATGTCCTCAAAGAATTCCTTAATCCCCAAACTAAAATTATCATCCTCATTTTAAAAATAAAATCACTGATTTGCGGATAAATCCCATAATCTGACAACACTGGTGTAAACGTGTAGTTGTGGGATCAAGAAGAAAGGTAAATAAAGAAAGTAACAGTTTATAGAACACGTCAAGAACGAAACGAACCCGGATGGCATATGGACGAATATGTAATAATTAGCGACCGTGTAACACGTTTCGGTTTTTTCGTTTAACTTACGTTGTGTTTTGTATAAATAAATGTTGTGTCAAATCGTAGTATTGCTAATGTATTAATTAATATTTTTTATTTACTTTTTATTTACATTTTTTTTTTGCCTTAAATGATGGTAGCCCTGCTTTGGCGCTTAAAAAGAAACAGCTGAGTTCAATAAACAAAACAAAATTATCAAACAATGAAGTAAAAATTTTTATTCTGCAAAACAAAAATTTGTGAAAATAGAAAAGTTTAAACAATAGTTATAAAAATAAACAATAACTTAAATGTATGTGTAATACTAATTAATGTTTTTATTAGTGAAAGTGTTATGATGGGCAGTTGCCCAATAATATTATCTACTGACGAATGGTTTTTTTTCTTCTCTCATTTTCGACGTGTTTGATACTACAATGAGCGATACATAAACCAGAAGCCATTGCCATTTGTTACGTTTTTTTTACAAAAACAAAATGACATTCGCATTTTAAAAACCCAAACATGGAAAACGGTAACGTTTTTGTGCGTCTAATCGGCAAATTGTGTTGGGTAAACTGGCTGTAAGTCATTACGATTATGGTTGAGAAAGGAAAAAAACGGAAGAAAGGCCCATCTTCTCTAATGTGGTGAGTGTGAATTGAATTGAGTGTGAAAAGAATTAACTTCCCGTTCTTTTATTACCTGCAAAATAAAAAGAAAAATATTGCATTGAAAATTAGATTTTTTTAGTAAGTGAACTTCAAAATAAAAAAAATTTTTGTGTGAATCCCTTAAAAGAATTTTTTGTTGCTTTTGATTTGCACGTCACTGCAAACACACTCATGTGAGTTTAGTCTTTGTAGTCGATTTTTTTTTTGCATGAAAGAAAATAAAAACTTTTACTTCATTTAAACTTCAAAAGAGAATTTATGTAAAGAATAAAAAGAAAAACATACAAAAAGGCAACTAAAAAAAAACCCAGACAATTTTTTTAACATTATTATTTTTATATGAGTGTACGAGTATTTAATGTTTGTTAAAAGAGGCGAAATTTCTTAATGTCTGGAATAGTTTTTCACAATACTTTTTTATATTTAAGTGAATATGCATTTAGTTAGTATGTGTGATTATATAGTTATTTCCTTTGTATAATCATATCTTGAACTTGTGTAGATACAGATTCTTTAGCTGTTTTTTTATCTTGTTATTTCCATCCATCAAATAAGATATACATGAGCTGATGGGATTGAATATGAATTGAATGCTTCATTGCAAACAGTTTTATGGGCATCTATGTTCGAAATTAGAATGTAAGAAAGTGGAGTTAACACCGACACAATAATTTTTTGTTGTATATTTTTGATAAGACTAAAATAATTTGTGTTACCTAGCGGGTCATACATTTTAATATTGTGTGAACAAAAATTTGTTTAGCTATTAGCGCAAAATGTAGAGATTGTCCGAAAATTATTTTATAGAATTCGAAAAATTAAAGCCATTTTACGTAACGGTATTTATAATGAAACTAGTTTTATGCAGTTTTTTTTTTTTTGTTGGCAAACGAGGCAAGCAAAATGGCAGGACTTAAATTTAGAGGGGATGCTTTTCCAATTGCCTTGTGAACATTCGCTGCCTATAAACAACTACAATAATTAATGTCAATTTAAAAGCGAAATGCACAAATTTCTACACAACTAAAAAATTTCATAGTATAGAATCGCTGAAACTTTTAAAGAAAATTAAAACAAATCTCTTGAAAAATGTCATGTTGTAAGCCTGGACTTACAGTTTTTTTTGTTTTATAAAATCTTTGCAGTTATAGTATTTAAAATTTATAGCCTTAACAAGTTTAGGTGAAAGCTACAAATTCGTTTCTGTTGATTTTTTGATGATTTCTTATAGCAAATTATTTAGACAATTTTTGCCCATTATGCAGTGTTGTCGCTAATGGCGATTTCTTATCAAACTTGGCGATGTAAAATCCTTTTTGACGATAAACTTGGTGATATTGAAAATAATTTAAAATATTTTTTATAATTTTTGTAAGACAATATTGCGTTAAAAAATACAGAAAACAGCGATAAAGAAATAAATGAAAAGAGATAATACATTTACAAAATTGGTTTTTTTACCGATTACATTGATTTTGGGTTATATGTAACTGATACATTTATTTTAGACTGTATCTTAAATTAAATTCTCTATAATTGCAAAAGTTTTCAAAAGATACGGGCAACGTAATGGCACATTTGGTGTTTATAAAGCACACTGGTAAAAACTTCCTTTCATAAATTAGATGCAATATTTTTTTTATGAATTTCTAAAGAATAAATAAACAAAGAAATGTACCCCAGTAAGAATGCAAAATTAATTGTGAGTACGAAAGTTTTATTCAATAAGTAATTTTACATAAAAATGCCATCGGCTCTTAATGGGTTAAGTATTTTTTTAAAAAAATTTTAGTATTTCCTTAAAGACCTCTTTAAAAGCTTTTAAATAATACCCATATTGATATTTACAAAAATTTGAAAAGTTCAGAGCCCCGTAACTCGGAAAATATGGGCGTGCACTAAATTTTTCACTTGATGTTTTTTTCTTATTTTTTAATTCTCTATCGCCCCGTATATTTGTTTTTTTGATTGGAGTTACTTCTTTGTTTCAAATAATATAGGAAAAATTGAGGTAGGCGTGGTGTTTTGCCCGCTGCGTCTAGGGACATGGACCGATCGTGCTGTTTTCCAATAGCACCTCTTTCAACACTATGTCTGATCGATTGGAGTATTTAATTTTTTTACTTTGTAAAATTGATTTTAACACTAACGCAGACGAACAGACGGGCAGACGAACATCGCTCACTCGACTTTGCTATGCATAAGAACTCAGAATATATATACTTTGTGGGGTAGGAAATGGATATTGTAGTAAAGGGTAGTTATACCCTTTTTCCACTTTTTGTGGTGAAGGGTATAAAAAACGCCACTGAACAGAAAAAAGTTAAAATGCATTAAGTATGTGAACATGCTTAAACTTGAAAAAAAAAAAATTATTTTCACATGCAGTAACTACTGAAAATGATTATAATTATTTTTCTGATGACAAATATTTTTTTAAAAATATCACAAAATTAATTGATGTTGGAATATATTATTTTAAATTCAAATAATATTTTTTTAGTTTAACGTGTTTCTCCCGCCAGTAAATGTGTTCAATAATCTGACAAAATCTCACAAAATTAATTTAGGAAAGACTACCGTTACATTTTGCTTGAGCTTCCACTAGTGATGCTAACTTTTATTTTCTACCCCCCGCTACCGTACAGCCTTTAAACAGTAATAACAGTTTTTCAAACATTATTTTCGTACCAAAAACTGAGAAAAGTGTTTGATCAAAATAATAAAGCTGTTTTGAATAAATTAGACAGGATATTTTCAGTCAATGAGTAGTAAGTAAATATTAAAAATAATATATAATGCCTTATGTTTTAAGCTAATTAAATCACATTGTAGTTACTTAACACATACACATACAAGTATGTATTATTTACTTGTGGTTACACTAAATAAAAAGTTAAATTAGTATTTTTTAATATTTCAGCAAATCAAACAAAAATTAAATAAAATCAATTTTTATAACGTTTTATAATAAAGACCGCTGCAGGCGGTTTCTTTATTTTAAAAGTATTAATATTAATAAATAATACGTTTATGACACAACTTTTAGTGATCATCTAAATATCAGTTATTTAAAGTTTAATAATAAGTTTTTAAAATATTTAGAATTCTTTAAGATTTTTGGCAAATTGAAAATATTGAAAGTATTTAAGCATTTTTGAAGAAAATAAGCTATAATGAATTCAAATGAAATTTCTTGTAATGTGAAAGTATGTTGTTCAATCATGCCCTTAATATATTTAAAAAATCAAAGTATACTTTCAGGCGTTACAAATAAATTTCTATTAGCTACGTTCATTACTTTTGAAATAAAAACTTATAACAAAAGAATAATACAATAATAGGTGTGAACCCATCCCAACTTTGATATCTCGCGGCATTCCATTCTTATCGAAAACTGTTCTCGAACAAGAAGTTTGGAAAACTGAGGGCTATTTTGAGGTAATAGCATTATTCAGTATAACATACATTCTTCTTACGTATATAATGAACCGAAAAGGGGGCTAATTTCAAATATTGAAAAACTGCGTATTAATACAGCTACCAATAGCACAAAGTAACATTAAAATAAGTCGAAAAATTAAAGTTTCTCCACATACATAGGTGACATTAATTTACATAAATGGGCATAAATAAATGTCGGTAACAAGTATAAATATTCAAAATAATTTATTAATTAAACAAACCAATTCAAAAAACCACTGTGAGCTATTAAATCAGCTGTTTCACGAGACATAAGGTCTGTTCAGTAACTTTTACTAGCAAAAACTAGCAACGAGAGAGTAAAACAAAAATTTTCAAAATTATTCTCCCAAATATAAAAAGGTAAATGAACGCTTTACTTGAAAAAATTAGCCAAGACAATTTTTGTGGCCTTGTGAATGATATGTACAAATTAAAAACTGTACGGTGTGAGCATTAAATAGTACTATTTTTGAAGTAAACAGAATATGCCAAAAAATTTATTAAGCAATAAACCACTATAAGGCAGCAAAGTTTTGTCAACCACAAGGAAAAATTGATATACACAATACTCCAAGTAAGATTCTAAACTAAATTTCTATTGTTTTCAGCTTTTTTGCTATATAATTTCCTTACTACGTTAAAGAAAAATAACAAATAAATATTATTTTTTTGAGTACGTGAATATGTGCTAGTAACAATTTTTAGTTACTGAACAGACCTATACTGTTACCAATGCAAAAAATTTTCTCGTTAGATGTTCAATAACATGTTCCATTTCTACGCATCATATACGAGATGTGTATGATTTATAAATAAATGTCTCGTTTAAAAAATTCTAGTATTTTTAGGCTAGGAGAGATGGTGAACGAAGCATATGCTTTCTTCAGTGGCTTGATTGCGTTCCTTTATTATTTTTTTAAAGTTCTGCATGTATTTTCGAAGGAAAACCCTGAATTCGAGTCAATCCCATTTAGTAGACCTGCAAAACAATCGATAGTATCATCGATAGTTTTATTTTTGGCTGACCAACGATAGTTTTTTCGGGTAGCTGTAGTTGCCAGAATTAGTTCCTAAAAGTTCGATACTATAGTACGAGGGCTGCTCTATATATTTCTGGCCTAATAGTGAAAATGCAAATGTTTATAACCAAAAATGGTTTTATTGTTTTTCAAAGTATTCTCCAGCATGATTTATACACTTTTGCATGTGCTCAAACCAGTTGTCGAAGCACTTTTTCCACTCCGATTGAGACACCTCTAAAACATGGTTTTTGAACACTTCAACAGCTTCTTCGTGCGACGAAAATCGTTGACCACGAATCTTTTTTCTTGATGTGCGGAAACAAGAAGAAGTCATTAGGTGCCAAGTCAGGGCTGTACGGCGGATGACCCATTAATTCGACGTTTTGGCCGGTCAAAAACGCTCTTGTTTGAGCCGATGTGTGAGAGCTCGCATTGTCATGGTGAACAATGATTCGTCTTCTCTTGTTGGTTTTTCGAATTTCTCCGATGACTTCAGGCAAACAAATTGTAGTGTACCACTCAGAAGTGACCGTCCTACGTTGCTCAAACGGAACAGTCGCCACATGACCAGTTTTGCCGAAGAAACAGGCGACCATTTGCTTCGAACTGCTTCTTTCACGAACAACTTTCGTTGGATTTTGCTCGTCTTTGAAGACCCACACGGTCGATTGTTGTTTCGTTTCGGGCTCATACGCATAGATCCATGATTCGTCACCTGTGACGATCTTATAAACGTCTTTTGAAGCACCGTAATCGTATTTTTGCAACATTTCTTTGCACCAATCGACACGACTTTCAAATTGTGCGGGATCCAACGAGAACAAACCTTTTTTACGGCCAGGTGTTCATGCAGTATCGAATGTATGCTGGTGGAAGAAATGTCCAAGGATGTCTCTATCTCTCGGTATGTTGCATGTCGATCTTGCATTATGAGTACACGCACGGCATCAATGTTCTCTGGCACAACAGCCGTTTTTGGACGACCTTCACGAAATTCGTCTTTGAACGAGCTTCGGCCACGATTAAATTCATTATACCAATTTTTCACAGTGCTATAGGATGGTGCTTCATCGCCATACAAAGATTTAAGTTCATCAATGCACTCTTGTCGTGATAATCCACGTCGAAAGTTGTTAAAAATGATGGCACGAAAATGTTCACGAGTTAATTCAATTTTTTTCTATATTAATTTTTTCAAGTCACTGTAAACAACACAAATAATGGTCGTACGTCGAAACGTTTTGAGTACGATTATGCTTAAAAATGACAAATTTTCCAATGGAAATGTCAGATTGCACTTGGCAGCACTCAGTGTTGCCAGGCCAGAAATATATGTAGCAGCCCTCGTATCGATAGTTTGCTAAAAAAAAATATCGATTATTTTTTAAGCGAATGCGCCGACTCTCGATTATTTTTCTGTTCTACTATTTAGTGTAGCTTATAACTGTTAAGAACGCGTCTATAACATCATTTAAAATTTTAGAACACATTTTCTTAAAAGGTAATAGTTGAAATATCTTGACACAGTTTTTACCGATAGATAACATTATTTAACACTTATTCCGAATAGATACAATTTTAATATCAATTTTGCAATTTTTTATATTAAATAGAATAAAAAAAATATACTTTTGTTTCTTAAATACTTACAGCAAATTGGCCTCATTTGACGGGAAAAAGGCAATACGCGGCGGCATACCATTCGTCTTCCGTAAGTTTTTTTAATATAAAATTAACTGTAAAAAAACGTCAGGTAAAAATTCTTCTTTTCTTAACAGCTCAATTCGGTCCATGGTCATTTGGTGCTCAACATGGTTTTGCACGCATAACGCGTTGGAATTTAGAAAGGCCACCGGAAAGACTGCATAATGGTGATGTAGAGGCTATATTTTCCTTAATGGATAATGAATTCACCCGATCAATGTGGAACTATCAGTAAGTTCTATAATTTATTGTTCACAAAAAAAAAGAACAAAATTATATTAATTTTACAGGTTTCGTATCACGTATCGTTTGATATTGCGTGAAAAAGAATTACATTTTCATATAGGTGTCTATAATCCTAGTAAAGACTTAGCGCTTACATTTAATCTATTACTGCATACGTATTTAAAAGTTCCTGATGTTAGACGTTGTCAAATAACTGGTTTGCATGGTTGTACCTTTATGGATAAGGTTTGTTTGTGGTTTTTCTTATTCTTATCTTAACTTATTTTAATAAATGAAATTACTTTTTGCCCTCTTCAGACTCGTGATGGTGCTATGTATCAAGAAGGCCGTGAAGTGGTGACGGTTAATGAATGGACCGATCGCATTTATCAGCATACGCCTCAAGAACACATTATAACAAATGTTGTGTCGGGACGTAAAATGCGCATTCATAAATATAATTTTCCAGATACCGTTATATGGAATCCATGGATTGATAAGGCCAGAGAGATTGGTGATTTTGGAGATGATGAATTTCCAAATATGTTGTGTGTTGAGGCTGGCCATGTCTCTTCACCGGTTATTCTACTGCCAGGGACTGCTTTTGAAGCAAGTCAAATATTGCAGGTACGGAAAGTAGTGGAAATTCTGTATAATTTTCAGGTGTTTGTTGTTATAACGGTTAAAAAATGCGGCCATATAAGTTAAATTACATTAATTTTGGGAACACCCTTTAATTTCTAAAGTTAAATTTTAAGCGGACTTAGCAATACAGGTCCCTTGTAAGTTTCAGCATTCTGTCTATAGTGGATCAAAAGTTCAGTCACATATTTATAATTACATTAACTATTGGGTCACCCTTTAACTTCCAAATCCAAATTTTATACTTGTTGTTATGCGAACTTAGCAATACAGGTTCGTTGTAAATTTCAACTGTTCAAAAGTATGGCCAAATACATCAAATTCAAGGAACTATTGGCGCACCCTATAACTTATAATTTTTAACATTAATACTTGTTACCATAATGGCCATACCAATCGACATTCTGTCCAATTTGCAAGCGTTTGTTTATAACGGTTCAAAAGATAGGTTCGTATAAGCCAATTTACGTAATCTGAGGGGCACCCGTTAATTTTTAGATTTATTTTTGTAATACTTTTTGCTATTGGGAGCTAAAGTAAAACACAGTCATTTTAAATTTTAAAGAAGTTCCTTTTACAGTTCATAATACAAGTTAAGAATAAATATGTTGTATTGGGACACCCTTTAGTTTTTAAGATTAAGAACTGTTTTTAAAACGAAAACAATCTGTAATCATAATCTATTAAATTACAAAAAAATTTTTAAAATCAGTTCAGAAATGACTGCGTTCTGCAAGTTCAAACTTAAAAACGCAACATTCAGTCGATTTGATAGCCTCCTTTTTTTAAAGTTGGTTAAAAGGCACAACGTTTATTTTTGGACGCAGCCTTATATTTTCCTTATTTATCACTAATTTGGTTGTAAAGGGTCCTCAATCTAACGCTTTTTTTCAAGTAGTGCTTATTTCGTCAATGGTAACACTTAGCTCATGTCTGATTTGACAGATAATTAGTTTTATCTTTCCGCTAAACGCTTGAACAACGCTCTGAGACAATGCGACGGTTACTTTTGGTAATATTGCAGAATGTGTTCGAAAATTGCTTACTGATTTTGGAAGAAGAGAAGCACCGTCAGCTCCTTATTTTCGTTATCTTGTGAAAAAAGTGAAAGAAACTGGCATCCTCATCTATAAACCAAAGCGTGAAAAGCCAAAACAGTGTGTACACCTGAGAATATTGCTGCTGTGGCAGAAAGTGTGCGTAAATCGCCATCAACATCAATTCACCGTCATTCTCAACAATTGAACATTTCGGACGCATCATTGAGACGAATTTTGCATAAACACCTTAGTATGACGCCATACAAAGTTCAATTGGTTCAGGAGTTGAAGCCAACTGGCCATTTAATGCTTTTTTTATAGCATTTTCAAAAAAAAAATTTATTTGGCGGACCCTATATAATAATTTTATGCTTAGCGTAAGCCTTTGTAGTAACACTTACCGACGTACTTTAACATCTATTCTTTGGTTCTGCCCCGAATGTTAATCAAGGGCCGGCTCATTTTCATGGAAAAATATCAATAGCTTTGCCCTGAGCCAGTGCCCTAACACTCCTTTCTCATAAAGGAGGTAAGTCGGATGGATGTAATCCTTATTAAATTTCCCTGTTCTTATCTTTACTAGGATTAGTGTTACTAATCTGTATTTACTTATTTAATTTAATCTTTTTCTTGCCGGCTTATCCAAAAAAAACCATTTTATATTTTTGACAAAATACTTATTCATTAAAGCTTTTTTGAAATATCATTTTGATCATGGCGAAATAATACAGGTGGTCACGATTGCGAATTCATTAATTTCGCTGTAAATTCTAAATGTCAAACACCATATAAAAAAAATTATAATTATTTTTTATATATGGAGTTTGACATTTAGCGTTTACGGCGAAATTAATCAATTCGCCATTGCGGCCACCTTGTATTATTTTGCCATGGTTTTGATATATAAATAATATATTAGATAAAATAAAATATTTTTCATTTCTTTCTACACAGATCATAATCGAAGGTAATGTCAGCCGTAAAACTAAACGGAATCGCTAGCGTTTAAAGAATCGGAACCCAATGAGGTAAACCGATTCTTAAAACTGAATATTGCAAACTCAATAATAGCAAACAACAAAATATTTATATTTAATAATATAATATTTAATATAAAAACTCAAATGTGACTCAAATAGCTATAAAAATAAAATACACATGTATACGATTTTTTTCTAAAAACAAATACGAAGAAGAAACAAACGCACATCAATAAAACATCCATAAAACAATTTAAATTTAAAATTAATACGTAATTTAGAATACACAAATTCAAAGTGATTATGGAGTTTTATTTTTAAAACCCATGAGTATGTTTAAAAATTTTAATAAAAAAAATTATACATTTATTTTATGATATATTTTTTTGTTTAAATTTATAACACAAAAAAATCAACCGTTAATTCCATTTAAATATTAAATAAAATTTAACATTGCCATTTTTATTTTTATATAAATTCAATATTTAATATAAAACTTTGTAAAACAAATTCAAAAAACCATAATAGAACTACTATTTTTTTTTTAATTTCAACATTTATACTGTAAATTATCATAATGTCAGTTAATAAACAAAATATAGGCAATAATATTATAAAATAATAAATAAAAAAATAAAAAATTATAATGGCTTAAATTTAAGGTGATTCAATTTAGTAATTGACAAAAATCAGGAATTTACAAAATTTTCCTTCCCGAATTCAAAATGATGAAATCATTTCGCCACTCATTTTTCTCCTCTCCCATAAAAGGAATTCAAAAACTTTTAAAATTTAGATTTTTTTTTCATTTAAAATAAAAACCTTTAAAATTTATTTAATTTATTAAAGTACTAGCTCATTATACCCGGTGTTGTCAGGATTTATTTCAAACACTCTGTGATGTATTATAGCCTTCTTTGCTATAGAGCTCTACTCCGAACACGTAAGAATTCCATCAATCTGGTTTGTATCTTATAGATCAGGAGATATCTATATTTCAGATACTCTTCGAGTTTGATTTTATTAAAATCGGTTAATATTCATAAAATTGCGCGTTTGTCCTCTCCCCCACTTCTCCTCCTATGCTCTTTTTTTAATTAGAACCAGCACTCAGGGGGTGACCACTACTTATGCATTGCATTGTGCCAGAACTAGAAAATTAGGTTGCGGGAAGGTGGATGGAGAGATTAGTGTTTGTGGACATTTGATTTGAATCTTGGCACATTGAAAGTGGCAGAAAAGACCTCTGCAGGGAGTTTACTCCACATACGAACTGTTCGGCTAAAAAGCGATTTCTCTCTGTAAAGCGTAATACAATTCACTCGCCAATAGACCGCAAAGGAATGCGCTCTTGATGCAAAGCGCGTTGCGCGTACAAAATTACGGTTTTCAGGAACAAGTTCCCTGATTACATAAGAGCACATTTCGTTGTAGTAACGATAAAACAGTGAAACACACCCCACATTGCGTCGATGCTCCAGTGAAACAATAGAGCTGTCACCGATGAGCTTCTTCCTTCTCTACTGCACGCGGTCAAGTAACTCCAAAATAGACAAAATAGCACCGGCCCATACATAAGAGTTGTATTCCGTTTTTGGTCTGATATAGGTGACATAGTAAGGAGATCAGATGGAGTGAGATATTTCTTACACCGTTGCAGAAAACCTTAACACTTGAATGCTTCTTTTGCGACATGAAAAATAAGCTGTTTCCAACGAACATCACATTGAATTTTCATGCCAAGAACTACAAGAGTTTCTGATGCCTTAATATATTGTTGCGTTTTACCCCTTTTAGAACAGAACAAACGTACGGATTCTTTTTGATTGCAAATACCACTGTGGCTAAATTCTATCTTCGAACTTTATGGCTTTCTCTGGCTAAACTTCTCGATCCTGCCGGTCTTGTGAACCCTTGGTCTCGTATTTACTAAACATGCGTTATCACCACAAACGCAGCCATCCACGCTGCACTACTGTGTTACTCCGGCGAGAACTACTCGATGCCTTGTTTAGTAACCTTAACCATCCACAGACATCTCCACTACTCCTTTTTATCCAAGCCAGTCATCTCCTTTAATCCAGTAGCCACAACACACGTCTGCCATACACTGTTGGTATGCTGTTATACTTTCCTGCGCTAACCGCTATTGCTCTTACTTTTTATTATAAAGGGCTTCTTGACATTTATCTGTTACTCTTATATTAAATTGGATGTCTCCACTAAATTATCTGCCATGGCTTCACACAATAATTGCCTTTTGCCTATCGGGAATTTTATTGAATTATAACAATTATTATTTTTTCGTTGCATGCATGTCCGAATGCGGTATCGAACTCAGGACCCCTTGTTTTGCAGTACGCACCTCTACCAACGCAGCCATTGAGGCTGCTCAGCTTTTGTTGGCTAACTTGTGGTTTTGTTATTCTATAAACACACCATTAGTTGAATTAACTTATTCACCACGCTCATACGGAAACAAAGGGGTTGCCAGATTTTTTTTTATTCGTAACAATATATATCACGCATAATTACAGATGAGGTAGCATATTTTGCCTTACGCCTGTGCAAAAGTACACAGCTCTTTTTTTTTCAAAATAGACTTAAAATATTCTACCTTTTACATAAATATCACCCATAATTACAGTTGTTTTATTGTAATTGACACACACGTAAATGTCCGTTTTCCCTTTTGTCTCTCATTTAGATCTTAGATCTAGAAAAAAGATATAGATAAGGACCTACATCTATGTTTCGAATTTCATTAAAATCGATAAGCAGAGACTTTGTTAAAATTGATTCAGACGCATTAAAATGCCAGCTTGTTCTTTTTCTATCCTTCTGGTCCGCTATTTGAATAGAAAAATATCCTATTTTACCAACAAGGCATACATCTACCAGTGTTTACAATTGCCTTCAAATCGGTTCAGTCCATAAATAAATCAAATAAATTAAGATAGTGAAGACATCAGTATCGCAGAAATTTTTTAAATATATTTCAAATATTATTACAAAATTTTGATTTCATTCATTAAGTTTTCATTGACAAATTTTTTTGATATTTCGCAATGTTGCCATATATTTATCATAGTTAAATAACAACGAACAAAGGCGACGGAAGAACTAAAACTGTATTTGAATACAGGTTAAATTTAAATGTAAATTAATTACATGTTTTTTTTAATGAAGTCAAAAATTGTCTACACTTTTAGTTGAGCCAAAAACAAGAAAGGAATGAAAAGATCTGATAGATATATATTCACAGTGATACGAAGCACGGAGGAGTACTAAACTTCTGTAAAACCGACGCGATAAAAATAGGAGCTTCTTTTGTGTTTTATTGTTTTTGTGAATATCGAAATGAAAGCTAAAGAAAAATATGAAAATAAAAATTGATTTTAATGGTTTAATTGAGTTGTTGTTTTAATGGGTTAATTGAGAACGGAATAAAACTAAGCAATTTCGAAGCCAGTTTTTTCACTTTTCCCATTTCTCCCATTACAAACTTTTTCCCCTTATAACTGGCTGCGGAAAGTGAAAAAAATTCGGGGAAAATTGTGGGTATTATGAATTATAAAAGAAAAAATAAAATAAGTCCGTTTTTTACTTTTTGCATAAAGTTCGTGAAAATGAGTGAAAGCATTGTTTTCTCTCATAAAGATATAAAATTATAGAAAAGTACGCGAACACAAAATCTAAATTTTAAATACAAAATAAAAACTCAAAGTATTTTAATCGTTTTAATAAAAAAAATTAAATAACTTGCACGAAGAAAAAGTTTGGGCTGTTTCGTGCAGGAAGAAGAAGAACTTTATTCTCTCAAAACCGCTCTCATTTACCCAGTTTTGAAGTAAGAAAACAATGTTCGTGCAAATTGGGATCCCACGGTATACCAAAGTAGAGTAAAGAAACAGACCTAATATGTTAATAAACAAATAGCTCTCTTCAAATTACGATGATGCCACTTTTTTATTATTTTGTTTCCACGGAACTTATAATTGGAGGAATCTCTTTTTGAGAAAAATTTTTTCCGTTAGGAAAAGTATTCATGATTAGGCTGTTTCGTACTAGAAGAAAAAAATTATTTTTTCAAAATCGCTTTCATTAACCTAATTTCTAAGTAAGGCAACACTTTTCGAGTAAAGAAAAAGATCTAATAATGATTGAACTTTAATTAAAATTATAAAACAATAACATAAAGCAAATTTCAAATAAATAATTTTAAGAACAAAATTAAATCGATTTATGTGTAATACAGAAATGTCACACATTGAAAATGGAATGGTTTTAATTCCTTATTAACCATATGGATCGAATTTATGTTACTTTCTTTAGATTCCAAGCGATTTTGTATATTCATACAAAATTCAAAATCTCCACTTTTTACTTTTAATATGGCAACATTGGGTACAGAATAAAAGTAGATTTAAAAATCGCAAAAGGTAAAATTTGAAAGAAAACTAATTCCACTTTGCAATTAAAAAGTGGTTTCATTCCCAAGAAATTTTTCGTTTTCCAGAAAATGAAACCAATTTAATGAATTGAAATCTTTTTTGATGGGAATTTAGTTCTGTGACATACCTGATAGATCGATATTCTCAGTTAGGTACTTTAGCATACATAAATTTTCATTATATTAATTCATTAGCAATAAACGTTTTCATAACAACTTTTCGATTAATTAAAACCGTAACCTTTCTTCCCGGAGCTTGTGCGCTAATTTCATTATTACTTTTCATATTTTGCGAGAATTTTTTTGATACTCTCTTAACTTTCTTCTTATGCTAGGAACATAACTGGGACGAACGACGAATTTTTGGTCGCGAATATTCGTCGTCAAAAATAAAATAGATTTGTGTATATGAAAATGCACAATCATGACGTAGGACGAAATTCGTCATACGCAGCAAACTATGCAATATAATTGTTTCTATTTCTTACACCGGCGAACGACGAACAAATTAGTACAATGTGACCGTATTTTACTTTAGGTTCGAAGTATTTTAGTAAATTAAGTTGTTTTACTTAAAAAAATTATGTATTTTTATTTTGCAGCATTTTTAATAAGCGTACAGAATATGAGTTCAATATAAAAATAGTTTTTAGTTGTGTTTTTGCTAATGTTTAACTTTTTAAATATTATTTTTTTTTATGGTCACCTTAGCAGCTTACAAAAAGTAAACAACTTCAAAAATTATAATAGCTGTGTTTTTCGTCATTATTGTGTTTCATACGACGAATTTACACAACGAATTTTTGACTACGTATTCGTTGTGTTGGATGAAGTTCGTCGTACGTCTCAGTTATGTTCCTAGCATTACATTGCTGCCATTTATTATCGTCTTCTCTCGACGCTTTATCGCGATTTTCTTTTGTCATTTTAAGGCTTTTTCCATCTTTCAACATTGCTTTATTAAAAATTAAGAGGATACAGCGACGAATTTAAAAATTCCATAAAATTAATGTAATAACTAGTTATTCTCGGGGCACTCCGCTACCCCAATAAGAATAATCTTACCATGACCACTCTTCCAAGCAAACTTTTATTTGATTAATTTTGTCTATTGGATCTTATCAATCAGGATTTATTTATCGTTAAAATACTCTTAAAATAGCTTTTTTTTAAATTGATTCCGCCCACTTTTCCTCTCCTCAACTTACCCCCCTTGTTCCATACTTTTTAAATAAGCATACTCTTTTGGAACTTCTTAATAAATATCTATATCATAACTCATGAACGCATCGACCAACTACATGACCATACGAATAATACCTAATAGAATTCAGTTTGGCCGTTCGTGAGTTTAAAGTCACAACAACAACAATTTTTCATTTACAATAATTTCTTCTTAAAGAAGGTTGTTCACTTTTCCAGAGAGCAAGCGAAGCTTACTTAATAATCAGAAATGGATTTATTTTTCAAATGTTTAATAATTACTGGAAGCAATTAAAAGTGGTTTTTGGCGACGGATGCGAATCAATATATATAAAGAACAAAATGGGTTTATTTGTTGCAAAGCTGTTGGTTAAATAGGGTAAAATACTTCATGTGGGCGTGGCACTTCCCATAGAAATATTTAATTTATCATCGTGTTAAATTAAAAAAAGTTTTGAATTCGATGATTAATTTTTGTTTATACTCAAAATTAATTTTCTTTTAAAGGTTGTAGTTCTATAAAAAAATAGGTTTTATGATTAATTTAAAAATGTGGTATTAAATATAATTTTAATTAAATTTATAATCAAATCCTTGGTGCAGCCTATAAGCAAATAATTTTATTATTAATATAATAAATTATATATTTATCAAAATACTTGCTTTGAAGTTTTTTTACATTTTTCATTAAAAATAATTTGTTAATAATAAAAATAATAAATATTAAGTTAAATTTATTTTAATAGAATTATATTAACAGCTGTATGAATCTATTTAAAAAAATTTTAAATAAAGGTGTAGCCAGATATGTGAAATATTTGATCAAAACAGCATAACCACTATTTTGACAAATATTTATTCAATCTTTCCAGATACGTGTTATTACGAATGATGACTTACAATTTAATAAATGTAATATCTTCCCTTTTATATTGAGTAGGAGGGGAAAAAAATGTTTTTCCATAATTAAGTGGTTACGTAATTTTGGTCAAATATTTGACTTATCTGACCGTACCTTAATTTTCAACTTGATTTATTATGTACAATAATTTAATGCATTTGAAAAAATATTAAAATGTGAATATTTAAAATAAAGTTTCTTCTAAACCACAATGCGATGGACTTTATTTTAAATTCGAATTTTAAGTATTGAATACTCTATAAAATGTTTATAATTGATATACCTTTATAATTGATGTACCTTCTTTTATAATATTCTCGAAGAAGAAGAATGTTGTCCTTTCATCCATGTTGCAAAAAAAAAAAAAAGAAAAATCTATCATTATTGGCTTTAACGCAATAGAAAGGGCCTTAATTTTATTGTTGAATTTGATTTCGGTCATATCGCCACCGCGGCGACACATGATTAAACACATTCTGGACGTCCAATTTTAGGTTACTTTTACAAGTACTGCTGGCCGTATGTCACGAATAACACGAACAATATTGGTCTTCAAAGCGCAATTGTTGCTGGTTTATTAGCATAAATCAGTGACTTCACAAGGACCCACAGGAAATAATGGAGATGTGTCAAATCGCACGACCTTGGAGGCCAATTGACAGGTCCATTTCTCAAAATTAACTTATCACCAAATTTTGATTTCAATAACTCGATGGTTGCGATTGCTGTATAGCACGTAGCGCCATTTTGTTGAAAGCACATTTCGTCCGTAACAATGTCATCCATATTTTGAAACAAAGAATCATTAATCATGGTGCGCTATTAAACGCAACGTCAGATCCGGCCTCATTTTTGAAGAAATAAGGTCCGATGATGCCACTAGCGAGCAACCACACCAAACAGTGCATTTTTCTGCATGCCATGGAGTCTGTAGGGTATGTTGTGGATTCGTCTTACTCCATATGTGGCAATTTTGCTTATTAACAAACCCGTTAAGCCAAAAATTAGCCTCATTGTTGAACACAATTTGGCTCGAATTGAAGTTGCCCCGATTGATGAGTAATTTTCAAAGTAAACTTTCATGATTTGATAGCGTTTTTCAAGCGTAACTGCCATCCCTAAATTAGCTCGTGAAGCGCAAGATATCTGTCAAAATTACTCATGTACATACAAAATGTATGAAGCATCCCTAAATAGCACGGGGTCAACGCTTGGCAATTGGAAAATCCAATTTTGACACTGCGTTAGGAAGTGAAGTTGGTTGCTTGTTGGTTTGTTTTGTTTTATTATGGTTGAAAAGTAATGACAATTTAGTTATTTTCAAGTCAATCTAGCGGTTTTATATCTTCTTTATTCTTATACAACGGGTTTTATAAAATAAAATGAGTTAACATTACTGCTAAACACACAAGGTTGACGCTCTTATTTAGGAATGACATTCAAGCGCAAATGCCATGAATTACATTGCTTTGCGTCTTACGCGCTAATTTAGGGATGTCAGTAAGTCTATTTATAATGAGTTGCCAGAGTTTACTGAAAACAATAAGAACATTTTTTTTATCAAAACTTAATTTTTAGTATTATTTTTTTTAATTTAAAGTTCTGTCTGATCGATTGGTGTATTAAAATTTTCTCTAGCTCATCTAGTGTCTTGGCAAAGTGGATTTCAACAGAAACAAGGTCGGACACATGGACATCACTCAATCGACTGCGCTATGCATTAGTACTTAGAATTAAATGTTTCGTAATAAGAAGTAATTTTTGAACACCTTTATAAATTAAGTTTTAATGGTACCGTGGCAGCAATTGTAATTATGCCAATGATTTTCCTAATTTCCAGAAGTCAAAATACGAAACCGAAAAATTTCAAAATGGAAATATAAAATTCAATATATAAGATTGAGTTAAGTTAAATAATTCAATTATTAAATATTCAGCGTTTTTGTATTTGTTAATGTAAAACAATATGTCAATATGGGCGCTACCCCAATGAGCATAAATATACCGCGACCACTCTTTTAAGCAAGTTTTTTATTTGATTAATATGGAAGTTAAAACAGATTTCCTTCTGCCTATTGAATCAGGACTTATTTATCTGTCAAATATTTTTAAAATTGGTTTTTGTTAAAATCGATTCTCTTTCCCACACTTCCCGTCCTGTTCCTTTTTTTTAAAGCATTCCCTCTTGTAACTTCTAAATAAATATTGTTACTAAAATAAAATCCGGCAACCCCTGTTATTGTTTCCGTATGAGCGTGGTGAATAAGTTACTTCCATTAATGGTGTGTGTATAAAATAAAATCACAATTAGCTAAAAAAAAGCAGAGCAACCTAAATGGCTGCATTGGTAGAGGTGCTTGCTGTAAAACAGAAGATCGTGACTTCGAGCCCGACTTTAACGGAAGATAATAATTATAATAATGTAATTAAAAATTAAGAAGCAGCAGTATAAGCCTCCCGAGAAGCAAAAGACAAGTACTTTGTGAAGCTTCATAGTAGGTAATTTAGTGGAGACGTCTAATTTAATATAAGAGTTACAGATAATTGTCAAAACGCCCTTTATAATAAAAAGCAAGAACGGTAGCGGTTTGCGCAGGGAATTGTAACAGCATAACAACAGTGTATGGTAGACGTGTGTTGTAGAGTTGATCACTCTTTTCAGCTCAGCTCATTATAACGAACTAGTTCGTTCATTTAGTTCAATTCTCACTTAGTGAGCTCAAACAAATGATCGAATTCAGTTGACATATTTAGCTAAATTCTTTTTAGTTCAATTGCTCAATCAGTGAGCAGAAAACAATTGAGCGAATCTAGTTGATTTGTTTAGCTCACACAAATTAAAAACATATTCACACATACTAATGAATACTTGTGCAATAAAAAACAATTAAAAAATTAGGTATATGTTAACTATATTAACTATATGCACTTTTATCTGACTTTATTTTTTTAAACCTTTTAAAACTAAAAAGAATATTGGTTTATAATAATATATTTTCTGATTACGAAAGTATGTTTTCCCTTAATTTGTACCAAAATAAGTTTTAAGGTTTCACTCAAGTTTTATATTTGTTTTCATATAAATAATGACGAGCAATAAAAGGCGCTCAGTAACTGAGCAAAAGATCTCAGTAAAAAGAGCACGCCATATAGTTGAATTGAGTGAGTCGTTCAATTGAACTAGGTCGTTCACGAACTACACGTCTCTAATTTGTTGTGGCTAAACCCCAAAAACCAGGGGGCTAATTCTCGCAGTCGATACCGTGCGAAATTTACTCGAAGTTGGATTTTTTTTTCAATTTTGGGATTCTCGCACTCGGTATCGAGTAAGTTGTATCGAAATTTATCATGATGGCCTCGATAGCGAGTGTACGATCGAATGGAACCGTGCGAGTTTTTTTCGATACCAAATTTGGTGTCGAAATTTTATTTTTAAATAATTCGTTGGATTACAAGTGTTTATTTAAGATTTTAATTGTTGTATTAATAATTTCGTACTTTTTTGTATTACTTCCTTTTTTTTGCACCATTGTAAAGGAGTTTTTACACAAACTCTAACGAGTAACTTAACGGTTTATTGTTTTTGTTAAAAAGTAAAAAATAATTATTCTTGTTTGAACGCTTTAGAAGTGACACAACAGTTTTTCAAAATTAATCACAGTTTATTTATTTCGCAAACAACTAGAAAATGTAAATTAAATCTTTAATAAATTTTATGCAAATTAAATAATTAATATTAATTATTATGTCGAATATAACAAAAAAAAAATTTCAGACAAAGACCAATTCTTGCTGAGTTTATGTCTGAACACAGCAATTTGGCCAAAGGCATTTTACCAAATACATGCCAAGGAACAGATACTGGTAACAAACTTCTTTTAAGTATTAATTTATTAGGAATTATTTTTTGTTTTCTTCGTATTGAAGTTTACCTTTCTGTTTTTTTTTTCATAAATAAAATTTACAATTATAAATGTTTTAGTTTTAAATTATTTTTTAAATTTACTTGTTTTATTTTCTATAAATAGGAACTTATATAAATTGAGAGTACAACATTCAGTTTGGAACAAATTTTGCATTTATATCACACTCACTCTCAGACTCTGATGACGAAGAATAAAAAAATAAATTTACGTCCATGACCGCGATTACAAAAGAAAAAACTTTCAAAATTATAAAATAAATTCCCAATTCTTTTGATAAATTATTTAATTTTCTTTGTAAGCATATGTTTTTTGTTTACATATTTGTAGTGTTGGTTAAGGTTTTTTTTTAATCTTTTACAACACTTCGATACGAATTATTTCGATCACGAGTCCCGGAATTAGCCCCCAGATAAAGAGGATGACTGGCTTGATTAAAGGTGTAGTGGAGTTGTCTGTGGATGGTTAAGGTTACTAAATAAGATATCGAGTAGTCAATGTCTCGCCGCAGTAACACAGTAGTGTAGCATGGATGTCTGCGTTTGTAATAATAACACATGTTTAGTAAATACGAGACCATATAATTCACAAGATCGTAGGATCAAGAAGTACAGCCAGATAAAGCCAGAATTTGTTATTAGCCACAATGGTATTTTTAATCAAAAGAATCCATACGTTTGTCTAAAAAGGGAAAAACGAAACGATATCTATCTCTATCTTAATTTTTTTTATAATCAGTGCAGTCGTAAATGCACAACACACTTGCATACATACTTATGAAAATAGATATTTTTTTCGGTGTTGAATCACCAGTGCATTTAAAAAAAAGACACTCACATTCTCTTGATGGCGACCACTGCTACAAATGATACAAATATATGGTGACATTTTAAATTTAAGTAAAATTTACTTAAGTTTTTATTATAAATACGATTTCAACAATTTTTATATTTGCGAACAATATAAAATAACAAATTTTCAGTGTTCTTATATTAAAATAAAAGAAATTGTTAAAAGAAATAAAATAATTAACAACTACATAACTACTTGCTTTATTGTATGTCTTCATGGCAAAGGAATTGTAGTTGATATTATTAAAATTTTTAAAGTCATAATTTTCAAATAACCAAATAAAACTTAATTAAATATTTTTTTGTTTGTTTCAAATTCAGTTAAAAATTTAATAATTTTTAATATAAAATAAAATTACAATTAAATGTAAGTATGTATGTATATAATAAAGAAAGGAAACAACTATAATTTCCTTATGAATTTTGACAGTCGTGAGATACATACTTTTGTATGTCAAAAATCATTTAGGCGAATAATCAATTCTCTTAAAGAGTTTAAATAAAGTCTCACAAAGGTAAGAGTAGGACAAACATAATTTGTATGTCTTTTTTATTTTTTCATACATTATCTTTTATGTCAGGTGGTTTTAAAGACCTGTTTAAGTTGTTTTAATATTATTTAGTTAAAATCTTTAAAATTCAATAAATTTTCTAATAAAAAATATAAAATAATAAAATAATAAATTCAAAATTGTAAAATTCTTTAAAAAATATAAAATGTTCTCTATCTATTTTTTAAATTAAAGGAAAGATCCAAACAAGACAAATATTAAGCATACATTTTCTCTATCAAATTAGCATACTGCTGATTTACGACATTACGCTTCACCTTTAAGGTGGGGCCTAATTCACCAGTTGATATTGAAAAGTCATGAGGTAAAATGGTGAATTTTTGTACTTTTTGGGCATTAGAAATGGCATGTTGGTTGGCACGTTTAATGGCATCCTCAATGGCCTTGCACACTATGGGACACGGGCCAGCATTTAAAATCTCACTAAGAGTTTTGTGCTTAACACCCAAAGATTTCATCCATGCCAATGACTCTAAGCTTAATTCATCTAAAGGAGCACCAGTATTTTTGTCCATATCAGTCTGAAAAAACCCGAAAAAAAGTTTAATAATGTCAAGTTTATAGCCATTAAAATAAAAAGAAAAAAATACCTTAAGTGTTATTAAGACAGTCAAATATTTACGCTGTTCACCTATAAGGAAAGCATTCGAAATGGCATCACATTCTTTTTTGATTAAATTTTCAATGTGAATTGGTGGTATATTTTCACCACCGGCAGTTATAATAATTTCCTTGGACCGGCCTGTTAGATATATATAACCCTTGTCATCCATATAGCCAACATCACCGGTATGTAACCAACATTCATCATCTAAAGCCTCTTCGGTCTTTTCTTTATTATCTATATAGCCCATAAGGACATGACGGCCACGAATGCACATCTACAAAAAAAAAAGTATTACATGTAATTAATAAAAAAATTTTGATTGATTTATAAAATATCGGGGATTTTTTTTTAAGACCGATAGAATTTTAAATTATAAAAAGTAACACTAAAAATAAAATTTTGATGAAAAATTCCTTCTTATTATTTTCAGTAAACTCTGACAAATCATTATGAATAGACTTACGCTTGAACAAATCAATGAAATCATCCAAGTTAACTTTGAAAATCAATCATCAATTCGAGCACCTTATAGACAACCTCGTAATTTTTATGGTGCACATAATCGTCTGTTTGAGCAAGCTATCCGCGGAACTGTGGATATATATCGTACCACATACTCTCTAGAGGATGCATTAATACCAACATGTCGAAGGTATGTAAGTACTGAAGAGAATATCGTTGCTGTAAGCGAAAGTGTGGAAGAAGATTCAAATTTATCGATTCGTCGTCGGTCGCAGGAATATGGGCTCTGTCCTTCCACTACATAGAAAATTTTAAGCAAAGACCTTGGCCTACACCCGTATAAGATCCAGGATTCGCCGATTGGGCTCTAGTTAGTAACTGACCCGTTGTTTTATTGCCAAATTGTGTTCAGCGATGAGGCTCATTTTTGGCTTAACGGGTTTGTTAATAACCAAAATTGCCGAAAATGGAATGAGATCAATCTACAACATACCCTACAGACTCCATATCATCTAGAAAAATGTACCGTTTGGTGTGGTTTACACGCTGGTGGCATCATCGTAACTTATTTCTTCAAAAATCAGGCCGGATGTTACGTTCAATAAAGATCGTTACCGCACCATGATTAAAGATTTTTTGTTTGAAAATATGGATGAAATTTATCCGGATGAAATATGTTTTCAACAAGATGGCGCTACGTGCCATACGGCGACCGTAACCATAGAATTATTGAAATCAAAATTTGTCAATAAGTTGATTTCGAGAGAGAAGCTTAGGTTTTTTATATGTTGGTGTATAATTTTATTAATTAAGCGTCAAGAGCTTTTTTTACAACATGGGTGTCTTTGGTGACCCCCACTGAAATTTTCCGGCAAACATTTTTGTACAATATTCTAATCCTTAAATGTCCTTTTTTAGAGGATATTTTTTGATTTTCTCGAAAAAAGGGTCAAATTGACCCATAAAGGGACCAGTTAGAGGGTTTAGAATCTTCCAGAAAAATAATCCTCATACAATTCCACAATATAACACAGACCATAAGAATTCTCTCAGACATTAACTTACAGCATTTTTTTCATACAGTATAATGCTCCCTTCGACCAAAAAATAACTCAGACGTGCTGGACCATAATTTGTTCTACAAAAATGATCTACTCAACATACCCTTTCAGAATTATGGGGTTGCTATTCTGTTCCATTCAAAAAATCTTAATTTGTTGGACAGTGTTATTAAAAAAAATATTGGTTTGTTAAAATATTTGTGAGGAAATTTTTTTCTGCCGAAATTTTTTTTGTGCTGTATTTTTTAGAGGCTATTAATAATTGAGTCGCTCAGAAGCCAATGCGGTTAAGTCCAAAACACAAAAATATAGAAAATTAATATTTTTTAATACATTAATTTTTAAAATTGGTATATTCCCTATAAAATTATGAAATTATTATACAATGTATTCAGAAGCTATTAATAAAAGGGCTGTCTAACCAAGAAAAATTTAACAAACAAGTAGATCCTTTAATAACTCTTTAGATTATTATTTATTTCATCAAAATTTCCAAAAATCAGAAAATGTCAACAAATGGAGTTAAGCGCATTGGCTTCTGTTCCATACTTAATAAGTTCGTTTTTATATATTTTCTTATAAAGCTAAGGAACGCAGTAAAAGACAAGAAAAAAGTGTACAAAAATGTTTTATACAAAAACAATATATATATATATAAAGAATACAACACTTACCTCACCATGTCCATTTTCATCTTTGTTAATAAATTTGGTCTCACAACCGACCATTGCCTTACCAATGGAATTCAATTGGGTCGTTTCGGGCAAGCACAAGGCATGACAGCCAGCAGTTTCTGACATACCAAAAGCATCCAAAATCTTTAAATCTAAGCTTAAGAAATATTTCTTAGTTTCAGGAGACATAGGAGCAGCAGCACTGACCAAAGAAATAACACGATCTAAACCTAAGGCTTCCTTTACCTTCGACATGACTAAGGATTTGGCAATCTTGTAGCGAAAACCGCTATTTTTGCTAAAACGAAAGAAAGAAAAGAAATTTAACAATGATTTTACTTTAAGCATAATTCCTAGGAGCGGAAAGCTCAAACTAGAAGTTCAAGCAATAAGCAAAATTGTAAACTAATGCCGCAGACAGAGGTTAGTAATTATATTTTTTAAATTTTTTGCATTAAACGATGAAATCATTTAGAGCAAATAATGTTTTCAGTGGCTGCCAATCGGTTTGATTTTCAGAAAGGACGGCATTCGTGATTGCAAGTGCCGACTATAAATAATGGTATTTTTCGAAATCCTAAAACCTTAATAATTCTGGAATTTCGAGATTTTCTGAATCTTTTGGCTGGCAAAAATAACTTTATTAAATAACTGATGGTATGGGGTTCTGCAAATCACTCGATTTAAATTTATTTAATATCAAAAAAGTAAAAAATGTGTAAATTTACACGGGCCATGCATAACCACACTTTTTTGGTAAGTTTTTTTAAAGTTACTTTTACCAGTGTCATGTTTCTGTAAGTTAAGTGACAAATTTCTCACATCAAAATATTATGGTCTACTTGTTATTCACAGGCTAAGTTAAAGTTTTTAGTAGACTTATTCTTAGTTTTATATATAAAAATACATGTAGTTCACAATGTGTAAAAAAGACGACTTAAGTACTTCTTTTCGGAAAAGTACTTTTTTGGGAAAAGTACTTTTTTTTAAGTCACAATAATGAAGTGAGATTTTTTTTAATAATTTTCTTACAAGTTTTATTGACTTTTTCTGTTAATATTTTTTTTTTTGACACTAATATATGAATTTATTAAGTTTTCTTATTGGTATTTGTTTCAAAAATAATGAAATAATTAATTGTCTCAGATATATATGTATTTAATTAAATAAAATAAATAATTGAATTAATTACAAATTTAAAAAGTAAGGGTATTATATTCGGCCATGAATCTTGTATACCCTTCACCATATGCGTATGTAAATCTAGTTTAGTGGGTTAATTCAACAAAAAAAAAAAAAAAAAAAACAAATATTGGGTGACAGATAATTGTATACAATTTTACATAAAAATGTCATCGGCTCTTAATGGGTTAAGCATTAAAAAAAATTAGTATTTTCTAAAAAATCTCTTGAAAAGCTTTTAAATGATACCCATATTGATATTTTAAAAAATTTGCAAATTTTATAGCCCTATAGCTCTGAAAATGTAAACGAGCACCATTTTTTCACTTATTGTTTTTCTTCCTTTTTTTAATTTTCTATTTTTATATTTGTTTTTTTTTTTTTTTTTTTTGATTTGAGTCACTTCAGTAAACTAGATTTGTTTTAAATGACATGAAAAAATTAGAGGCAGGCATGGTGTTTTGCCCGATGCTTCGAAGGACATGGATCGATCTTGCTGATTTTCAACAGCAAATTTTTTCAAAACTATGTCTATGTCTAGCTAATCTAGTGCCTTGGCAAACTTGATTTCAAACCGAATATGGACGGACAGACAGGCAAACAAACATCACTCAATCGACTTAGCTATGCGTAAGAACTCAGAATATATGGTATTGAAGAAATTACGATCGGAATGACAAACTTAGAAATACCCATGTGTGGTGTGTAGGGCAGGGATTGGTATTTTTTGTAATGCGGGCAAAATTGACATTGGTTTTGTAGGTAAATGAAAATTATGTTTTTAGAAAATCGTTGACCACGCATTTTTTTCTTGACGTGCGGAAACAAGAAGAAGTCAGTAGGTGCCAAGTCAGGGCTGTACGGCGGATGACCCATTAATTCGACGTTTTGGCCGGTCAAAAACGCTCTGGTTTAGGCCGATGTGTGAGAGCTCGCATTCTCATGGTGAACAATGAATCGTCTTCTCTTGGTTTTTCGAATTTCTCCGATGACTTCAGGCAAACAAATTGTAGTGTACCACTCAGAAGTGAACGTCCTACGTTACTTAAGCGGAACAGTCGACATGTCCAGTTTTGCCGAAGAAACAGGCGACCATTTGCTTCGAAGTGCTTCTTCCACGAACAACTTTCGTTGGATTTTGATCGTCTTTGAAGACCCACACGGTCGATTGTTGTTTCGTTTCGGGCTCATACGCATAGATCCATGATTCGTCACCTGTGACGATCTTATAAACGTCTTTTGAAGCACCGCAATCGTATTTTTGCAACATTTCTTTGCACCAATCGACACGAGCCTTTTTTGAGCGACTTGCAAATTGTGCGGGATCCAACGAGAACAAACCTTTTTTACGGCCAGGTGTTCACGCAGTATCGAATGTATGCTGGTGGAAGAAATGTCCAAGGATATCTCTATCTCTTGGTATGTCGCATGTCGATCTTGCATTATGAGTTCACGCACGGCATCAATGTTCTCTGGCACAACAGCCGTTTTTGGACGACCTTCACGGAATTCGTCTTTGAGCGAGCTTCGGCAACGATTAAATTCATTATACCAATTTTTCACAGTGCTATTGGATGGTGCTTCATCGCCATACAAAGATTTAAGTTCATCAATGCACTCTTGTCGTGATAATCCACGTCGAAAGTTGTGAAAAATGATGGCACGAAAATGTTCACGAGTTAATTCCATTTTTTTCTACATTAATTTTTTCAAGTCACTGTAAACAACACAAATAATTGTCGTACGTCAAAACGTTTTGAGTACGATTATGCTAAAAAATGACAAACTTTCTAATGGAAATGTCAGAATGCACTTGGCAGCACTCAGTGTTGCCAGGCCAGTAATATATATAGCAGCCCTCGTACGAAAGTATATTTTCCCTTAATTTATACCAAAATAAGTTTTAAGGTTTCACTCGAGTTTTATATTTGTTTTCATATAAATAATGATGAGCAGTAACTGAGCAAAAGATCTCAGTAAAAAGGCCGCTCCATATAGTTCAATAGAGTGAGACGTTCAATTGAACTAGGTCGTTCACGCACTACACGACTCTAGTTTGTTGTGGCTAAACCCCAAAAACCAAATAAAGAGGATGACTGGCTTGGATAAAAGGTGTAGTGGAGTTGTCTGTGGATGGTTAAGGTTACTAAACAAGGCATCGAGTAGTTCATGTCCCGCCGAAGTAACACAGTAGTGTAGCGTGGATGGCTGCGTTTGTAATAATAACGCATGTTTAGTAAATACGAGATCATAGGATTCACAAGACCGCAGGATCAAGAAGTATAGCCAGATAAAGCCATAAAGTAAGAATACAGAATTCGTTATGAGCCACAATGGTATTTGTAATCAAAAGAATCCATACGTTTTCCTAAAAAGGGAAAAACGTAACAATATCTATCTCTATCTTAATTTTTTTTATAATCAGTGCAGTCGTACATGTACAACACACTTGCAAAAATTTTATATACATACTTATGAAAGTAGATATTTTTTTCGGTGTTAAATCACCAATGCATAAAAAAAGACACACACATTCTCTTACTGGCGACCACTGCTACAAATGATACAAATATATGGTGACATTTTTAATTTAAGTAAAATTTACTTAAGTTTTTATTATAAATACGATTTCAACAATTTTTATATTTGTGAACAATATAAAATAACATATTTTCAGTGTTCTTATATTAAAATAAACGCAATTGTTAAAAGAAATAAAATAATTAACAACTACATAACTACTTGCTTTATTGTATGTCTTCATGGCAAAGGAATTGTAGTTGATATTATTAAAATTTTTAAAGTCATAATTTTCAAATAACCAAATAAAACTTAATTAAATATTTTTTTTTGTTTCAAATTCAGTTAAAAATTTAATAATTTTTAATATAAAATAAAATAACAATTAAATGTAAGTATGTATGTATATAATAAAGAAAGGAAACAACTATAATTTCCATATGAATTTTGACAGTAGTGAGTACTGTTTATGTCAAAAATCATTTAGGCAAATAATTAATTCTCTTAAAGAGTTTAAATAAAGTCTCACAAAGGTAAGAGAAGGACACACATAATTTTTATGTCTTTTTTATTTTTCATACATTATCTTTTATGTCAGGTGGTTTTAAAGACGTGTTTAAGTTGCTTTAATATTATTTAGTTAAAATCTTTAAAATTCAATAAATTTTCTAATAAAAAATATAAAATAATAAAATAATAAATTCAAAATTGTAAAATTCTTTAAAAAATATAAAATGTTCTCTATCTATTTTTTAAATTAAAGGAAAGATCCAAACAAGACAAATATTAAGCATACATTTTCTCTATCAAATTAGCATACTGCTGATTTACGACATTACGCTTCACCTTTAAGGTGGGGCCCAATTCACCAGTTGATATTGAAAAGTCATGAGGTAAAATGGTGAATTTTTGTACTTTTTGGGCATTAGAAATGGCATGTTGGTTGGCACGTTTAATGGCATCCTCAATGGCCTTGCACACTATGGGACACGGGCCAGCATTTAAAATCTCACTAAGAGTTTTATGCTTAACACCCAAAGATTTCATCCACGCCAATGACTCTAAGCTTAATTCATCTAAAGGAGCACCAGTATTTTTGTCCATATCAGTCTGAAAAAACCCAAAAAAAAGTTTAATAATTTCAAGTTTATAGCCATTAAAATAAAAAGAAAAAAATACCTTAAGTGTTATTAAGACAGTCAAATATTTACGCTGTTCACCTATAAGGAAAGCATTCGAAATGGCATCACATTCTTTTTTGATTAAATTTTCAATGTGAATTGGTGGTATATTTTCACCACCGGCAGTTATAATAATTTCCTTGGACCGGCCTGTTAGATATATATAACCCTTGTCATCCATATAGCCAACATCACCGGTATGTAACCAACATTCATCATCTAAAGCCTCTTCGGTCTTTTCTTTATTATCTATATAGCCCATGAGGACATGACGGCCACGAATGCACATCTACAAAAAAAAAATTTTAAAAGTAATCAAAAAAAATTTTTGATTGTTTTATAAAATATCAGGGGTTTTTTTTAACACTAAAAATAAAATTTTGATGAAAAATTCCTTCTTGTTATTTTCAGTAAGCTCTGGCAAATCATTATGAATAGACTCACGCTTGAACAACGCTATCGCACCATCCAAGTTTACTTTAAAAATCAGTCATCAATTCAAACAACTTAAAGACGACTTTGTAATTTTTATGGTGCACATAATCGTCCGTTTAAGCAAGCTATCCATGGAACTGTGGATAGATTTTGTACCTAGAGGATGCATTAATACCAACAGGTCAAAGGAATGTGCGTACTGAAGAGAATATCGCTGCTGTAAGCGAAAGTGTGTAAGAAGATTCAAATTTATCGATTCGTCGTCGGTCGCAGGAATATGGGCTTTGTCCGTCCACTACATGGAAAATTTTAAGCAAAGATCTTGGCCTACACCCGCATAAGATCCAGGATTCGCCGATTGGGCTCTAGTTAGTAACTGGCCCGTTGTTTTATTGCCAAATTGTGTTTAGCGACAAGGCTCATTTTTGGCTTAACGGGCTTATTAATAGGCAAAATTGCTGAAAATGGAGTGAGATCAATCTACAACATACCCTACAGACTCAATTGCATCTAGAAATATGTATCGTTTGGTGTGGTTTAAACGCTGGTGGCATCATCGGACTTTATTTCTTCAAAAATCAGGCCGGATCTTACGTTACGTTTAATAGAGATCGTTACCGCACCATGATTAAAGATTTTTTGTTCGAAAATATGGATGAAATTTATCCGGATGAAATATGTTTTCAACAAGATGGTGCTACGTGCCATACGGCGACCGCAACCATCGAATAATTGAAATCAAAATTTGTCAATAAGTTGATTTCGAGAGAGAAGCTTAGGTTTTTTATATGTTGGTGTATAATTTTATTAATTAAGCGTCAAGAGCTTTTTTTACAACATGGGTGTCTTTGGTGACCCCCAGTGAAATTTTCCGGCAAACATTTTTGTACAATATTTTAATCCTTAACCTTTTTTAGAGGATATTTTTTGATTTTCTCGAAAAAAGGGTCAAATTGACCCATAAAGGGACCAGTTAGAGGGTTAAGATCTTCCACAAAAATAATCCTCATACAATTCCACAATATAACACAGACCATAAGAATTCTCTCAGAAATTAACTTACAGCATTTTTTCATACAGTATAATGCTCCCTTCGACCAAAAAATAACTCAGACGTGCTGGACCATAATTTGTTCTACAAAAATGATCTATTCAACATACCCTTTCAGAATTATGGGGTTGCTATTCTGTTCCATTCAAAAAGTCTTAATTTGTTGGACAGTGTTATTAAAAAAAATATTGGTTTGTTAAAATATTTGTGAGAAAATTTTTTTTCTGCCGAAATTTCTTTTTGCTGTATTTTTTAGAGGCAATTAATAATTGAGTCGCTCAGAAGCCAATGCGGTTAAGTCCAAAACACAAATATATAGAAAATTAATATTTTTTGATACATTACTTTTTAAAATATTTATATTCCCAATGGCTTCTGAAATTATTGTACAATGTATTCAGAAGCTATTATTAAAAGGGCTGTCTAACCAAGAAAAATGTAACAAACAAGTAGATCCTTAAATAATTCTTTAGATTATTATTTGTTACATCAAAATTTTCAAAAATCAGAAAATGTCAACAAATGGACTTAAGCGCATTGGCTTCTGTTCCATACTTAATAAGTTCGTTTTTCATATTTTCTTTTAAAGCTAATAAACGCAGTAGCAGAAAAAAAATGTTCAAAAATATTAAAAAAAGAGAACAACACTTACCTCACCATGTCCATTTTCATCTTTGTTAATAAATTTGGTCTCACAACCGACCATTGCTTTACCAATGGAATTTAACTGTGTCGTTTCAGGCAAGCACAAGGCATGACACCCGGCAGTTTCTGACATACCGAAAGCATCCAAAATCTTTAAATCTAAACTTAAGAAATATTTCTTGGTTTCCGGAGACATAGGAGCAGCAGCACTGACCAAAGAAATAACACGATCTAAACCTAAAGCTTCCTTTACCTTCGACATGACCAAGGATTTGGCAATCTTGTAGCGAAAACCGCTATTTTTGCTAAAACGAAAGAAAGAAAAGAAATTTAACAATGATTTTACTTTAAGCATAATTTCTAAGAGCGGAAAGCTCAAACTAGAAGTTCTAGCAATAAACAAAATTGTAAACTAATGCGGCAGGCAGAGGTTAGTAATAATATTTTCCAATTTTCTGAATTTAACGATGAAAGTTTTAAGATGCTGCCAATCAGTATTGATTTTCAAAAAGCACGGCATTCGGGATTGTAAGTACCGACCCTAAATAATGGTATTTTCGAGATTACAAAATCTAAAATTTTCTTGAATTTCGAGATTTTCTGAATCTTTGCTTTTGGTGGACAATATTTTTGGCTGGAAAAATAACTTTATTAAATAACTGATGGTATGGTGTTCTGCAAATCACTCGATTTAAATTTATTTAATACCAAAAAAGTAAAAAATGTGTAAATTTACACCGGCCATGCATAACCATACTTTTTTGGTAAGTTTTTTTAAAGTTACTTTTACCAGTGTCTTGTTTCTGTTAGTTAAGTGAGAAATTTCTCACGTTAAAATATTATGGTCTCCTTGTTATTCACAGGTTAAGTTAGAGTTTTTATAAAAAAAAAAATCTACTTTACAATGTGTAAAAAAGACGACTTAAGTACATCTTTTGGAAAAAGTACTTTTTTTGGGAAAAGTACTTTTTTTTATAGGAAAAGCACTTTTTTTGTTGGAGAAGTACTTTTTTTTGGAAAAGTGTTTTTTTTTTTGAAAAAGTACTTTTTTTAAGTTACAAAGTTTTATTGACACTAATTCATTACTTTATTAAGTTTTCTTATTGGTATTTTTGTGAAAAAGAGATCCTAAGGAAAAAAGGACCAAAGTAAAAGCCCTAAGAAGTTGGGGATGTTTTTAAAAATTATAAAAATAGCTTCAATTCAACTCAAACTACCCAAAGTAAAATTTTCTTGTGATGTTATCCTGAAAAGAAAAGTTTAGATGATATTTCTTCTAAATAAATAATACCTTGGTACTTCAATATTTAGGATTTTGATTTATTAATAAAAATATAAAAAAATTGTAGTTGCTATAAATAAATTAGAGTATTAAAAATTCCCGAGATTTCGGGATTTAGGATTCAAGATTTCAGCACAGAAACAAGAATTTGTACCTATTAAATTTTTATTTGCTTTTAATCTAAATTTAATGAAATTTTTTATTCTCTCAATTATATATTTAATTGAAAAAAAAAATAATAATAAAATATTTTCTAATTAAATAATTATTTGTGTCAGTAATATATTTAATTAAATAAAATAAATAATTGAATTAATTACAAATTGAAAAAGTAAGGGTATTATATTCGGTCATGCCGAATCTTATATACCCTTTAATCTAGTTTAGTGGGGTAATTCAAATAAATAAAAAACAAATATTGTGTGACAGATAATTGTACATAATTTTACATAAAAATGTCATCGGCTCTTAATGGGTTAAGCAAAAGCTATGAAATGATACCCATATTGATATTGTAAAAAATTTCAGAGCCCCATAACTCTGAAAATATAAACGAGCCCTATTTTTTCACTAATTTTTTTTAATTTTCTAATGGTTTTTTTTTGGATTGAAGTCACTTCAGTAAACTAGATTTGTTTCAAATGATATGTAAAAATTAGAGGCAGGCATGATGTTGTGCCCGCTGCCTCGAAGGACATGGATCGATCTTGCTGATTTTCAACAGCAAATTTTTTCAAAACTATGTCTGATCGATTGGCGTACTTAAATTTTCTCTAGCTTATCTAGTGCCTTGGCAAACTTGATTTCAGACCAAATATGGACAGACAGGCAAACAAACATCACTCAATCGACTTAGCTATGCGTAAGAACTCAGAATATACATATATAATTTATGGTATTGAAGAAATTACGATCGGAATGACAAACTTAGATATACCCATGTGTGGTGTGTAAGGCAGGGATGGGCAACTTTCTTGTAATGCGGGCCAAAATTAAAAACAACCAAACTGAAACGGGCCATTAACATTGGTTTTGTAGGTAAATGAAAATTATGTTTTCAGAAAACGGTGAAGAAATATTTTAAATTTTAAAAGAAAAAATTTATGTAACTAAACAAAATAACTCCCTTAAAATTACGATGATGCCAATTTTTATTATTTTGTGCTCAAGGAATTCATAATTTTTCGAAAAAAATTTTTCCCTGGGAAAGAATTGCCGTAAGAATATTAATAATTGGATTGATTACGAGTACTTCATTGCGGAAATATGTGCGCATTTAAATTTTTGTAGAATTAAATTTTAAATAATTCTATAAATTTTGCTTTAAGTTTTTTGCAGTTCAATTAATACTAACTTAAAATTTGCGTGAATTTTGGTCACATCTGTTAACCAAAATGGAATTGAAAATATATCAAAATAGAATTCTTTACTGCAAAGCAAAGCAAGTCGTTTTCAGAAAAATGTACGGATTCTTTTGATTGCAAAAACTACTGTGGCTCATTATAAATTCTGTATTCCTACGTTGTGGCATTATTTGGCTATACTTCTTGATCCTATCGGTCTTGTGAATCCTATGGTCTCCTATTTTCTAAACATGCGTTATTATTACAAACGCAGCCATCCACGCTACATGACTGTGTTACTCCGGCGAGACATGAACTACTCGATGCCTTGTTTAGTAACCTTAACCATCCACAGACATCTCCACTACCCCTTTTATCCAAGCCAGTCATCTCCTGTAATCCAATAGGCACAACACACGTCTGCCCTACACTGTTGTTATGCTGTTACACTTCCCTTCGCTAACTTGCCACCGTTCGTTCTTTTTACTATAAAGAGCTTCTAGACAATTATCTGTTAATACTTTTTATTAAATTATATGTCTCCACTAAATTATCTGCCATGGCTTCACACAATAATTGCCTTTTGCCTCTCGGGAAGTTTGTACTGCTGCTTCTTGATTTTAATTGCACTATAACAATTTTTATTTTCCCTTGTACGCGTGTCCGAAGGTGGGCTCGAATTCATGATCTTCTGTTTTGCAACAAGCATCTCTACCAACGCAACCATCGAGGTTGCTCAGTTTTTGTTAGCTAATTGCGATATTATTCTATTCACACACCATTAGTGGAAGTAAATTTTTATTCACCACGCTCACGCTTGCCAGATTTTATTATTCGTAACAATATTTTTGCTTTTCGTAACTATTTTTAACGTATTTTTTTCGTTATGATTTTTTAGAGGCTGTTTAATGCAGGCATGTGACACTAAATAGCTGAGAGTCTTTGTGAAAAGTATAAGTGGTTCTTAACAATTAGAGATCTTGGGTTTCTTGGTAGGGAGCTGCTGTGTTGATGATTACACGGCATATGAATGGGTCATTTTTGGCATCCCAGTAAACTCGCTTCTATTTTGGCTGCCCACCTAACCTAACCTTCCTTACTAAATTATGCGTTATGGTTTACACCATTCCTTCTTCGACCCCTCTACTGCGGCTACACAAGAATGTTTTCCTTTTCGTTTCTTTTACTATATCTTCGTTCGAATACAAGACAAAAGAATATATTTTTTTTGTTTTTGTTTTGTTGCCTGTCACTGCATAAGGGCCGGCCACCATATAAATTTTAAATATGTTCGCGGGCGGCAGGTTGCCTAGTGTAGGGCAAAAAATGTAATCTTTTGTAATTATTTAAATTATTGATATTGATTTAAATTATTGATAATTGATAATCAATTCAATTCATTCATACTATTTGTTCTTCATTAAATTTTTTCTGCAACTTACCCTTGACACTCCATATAATGTTTAAGTGTTACACCCTTAGCCCAGCTGGCAATCATTTTTTTAAAACTACCACTTGTAGAGGCAATAGCAACCATACGTTCTTGAAATTTCTCATAGACACGTGGTACACCTATAAATCTTGTGGGACGAGCATCTTGTAATGATTTCACCAAAGTACCTTTCAAGGCATCCTTATCGGCAAAATAAATACAACCGGCTGCATAAGATATTGTATAAATATCTACTGTTTGAGCTGCAACATGAGACAATGGCAAATAGGAGACCATCACCTCTGTACCGGTAACAATACGTTCCAATGTTTTCAATATAGCACGAACATCAAAAACAATATTATCATGACTAAGCATGGCACCCTTTGGCATACCAACTGTGCCGGACTATAGAGAAGAGAAAGAGAAATAAATTAAGTTTGTTGGTGTGTGATAAAATCAAATGGAAAATGGAGAAAAAAAAGCAATTAAAATGAAAAAAGATTTTTTTTTCTTACTGTATAAACTAAACAGCAGCATTCGTTGATGGCAATATTTTCTAAACGTTTCTTGAATTCATCTTCAACATCTGAAACATTCATATTTTCTATTTCGGACCACTTCGTAAATAGAGAGCAAAAAAAGAAGGATTAAAAATAAATTTTAAATTTTATTCTTCGATAACTTACTCTGTAATAACCCTCTTCCTTTTTCATATAAGGAGCATAAGGTTCATGGATTTGTATGGCAGCTTTTAAATTTGGTAATTTATCTTTAATGGCATGAATCTTTTCCATTTGTTTGGCAGCATCTACGACCACAATTTCAGCACGTGAATTCTCCAAACAGTATAAAACAGCATCGACTGAATTTGTTGTATAAATACCGGTTATAATACCACCAGCATGAATGGCACCCATGGCCGAATAAAACCATTCGGGACAATTGAAAGCCAAAACACCCACAGATTTGTGGGCACTTAAACCCAATTTAATAAAAGCTTTTGCTGTTTGATGGACTTTTTGTTCATATTGTCTTAAAAAAAATTAACAAAATCAAAATTACTTTTCAAAACATCTTGAAAAGTAAAAGCATTTTTTAAAACAAACTCACCTGTAGGTAACGGTGGCATATTCGTTTGTTTTTCCAATTCTTGATCTTAAAGCTGGATAGTCAGGATAATTGTTAACAGAACGCTTTAAAAAGCCCGGTATAGATATGGGCTCTTCAGCACCTAAACCTTCCTTGGCCATACGTATTTTAACGGGTTGTGTTATATCGGTTGTTTTGTAAACTTCACTCGGCTTTATGCGATTGGGACCGCAGCGATTATACAGGGCATCAGCAGACATTTTGTGGGATTAACTAAAGAAAAGCCTAAAAAAAGGGTTATAATTTTTGAAACAAATAAATAAAAATTTTTTTAAAAGAATTAACACAATTATCTTAAGCCTAACAATCAAAACTGCGCCTGCCTTAACAACTTCCACATGTGTTCTTTTATTCCCTCGAAAAAAAAACACTAAACTTTGATCGCAGATATTTTTAAGAGCTTCAAAATAAAGGGCAAATAAAATCAAAAAAACCATGTGATAAGATTTTAAAGCTCAGAAAATTCGGCCAAAAACAACAACAGCAACAACAAAAAAAGATAAGACAAAATTATACAATGTTGCAGTAAATTTTTAATCAACGATCACGTTGCCTGCTAATGACAGAACAACATCAAAAGAATAGTTTTCAAGTGTACGTTTGGATTTAAATATTGCTAAAAGAAATATAAATGATTTTTGGGGTTAGGAACCCAAAGGGTAAAAACGTAACCTTCTGCTACAGCCCTTCATCTCTGGAAATCGAAGCTCTAGTCAAAAAGTATTAATTAAAGGGTGTTCCAAAAGTAAAATGATGTTTATATAATTATTGTTTTTTTAACTGACATGTTAAACTGTGCCCACTATAGCAAATTTAAATAAAAGGGTGTCCCAATAGTAACTTTATTTTCAATTCCGGTGCCTGGCTTTTGATCCGAAGCCACTTAATTTCATTATTATTATGTAAGAACAAGTACAAGTACTTGGGTAAGTCGCTAGTTAGCAGTATGAGATTTTTGTCTGCTCCGTACCCTACCCTTACCATGACTTGAAAGCTACCACCGAAGATCCAAAATTCCATTCAGAACACATTAGTTTTCAAATAGTTTTCGAACTAACAATTATTTTGTTTATCCTCGGAATTTAGTATACTCACCTGATTCAAAATCGGGGGTGTCAAAGTTTTGACGATCCCGTCGCTGTTTAATTTTCAAACTATAGCCTTGCAATTTCAAGGATTATCGTTCAGAACGGCCAGAGAGGTCAGGTTATCTCATTAGCCACTGAAGGCTGGCATAATTAGTAATGATAGTTGAATCTTGGCCTTTAACGTATGGTCGAAATTTCTTAAGAGCCAAAATTACTGCCAAACATTCTAACTCAGTGACACTTTAATCACACTGATCCTTATTCAATTTTCTTTTTTTGGACTAGATAATACGAGGGCTGAATCTAATTTTGTCTTTAGGAGTGTCTGTCCATTTATTCTTTTTAAGTAGGTTTGTGAGTGGTACAGTCATTGTAGCGAAATTCTCCACAAATCTGCGGTACCATCCCGCCATGGCAAGAAATCTTCTAAGGTGCTTCACTGATGGGAAGGGAAATGGATAGTTGGTAACTGCCGAAATCTTTTTTGGATCGGTTTGAAGTGTAAAATTGCTCACAATATAACCAAAGTATTTCACCTCCTTTATGCAAAGTTTATTCTTTTGGACATTTATTGTCAAGTCTGCATCCCTTAAAACAAACGCAACCTTGGACATCACCGAGATATGTTTATAAAAACTTTTTGAAATTATTTATAAATCGTCCAGGTATACAAAAACTTCCTCTTTCATAACAGCAGGAATTACTTGATTTATTAATGTACAAAGGGCTTGGAGAGCATTATATAAGCCGCATGGTATTACACAATATCTGTAGAGGGGTCTATTTAGCGTGGTAAAATAAGTCAAATCCCTAGATTTATCTGACAAGGGTACCTACCAAAAAGCTTGACGAAGATCTAATGAACTTATATATTGAGTCTTCGGTAATCTATTTAAAATTCCATCTATATTAGGCAGCGGGTACGCATCTTTAATTGTAAAGCTATCACAACGCACCTTATTTGGCTTCCGAACTAGTACTACCGGGCTGTACCACGGACTGTTTGTCTCTTTTTCAATAATTCCAAGTTTAAGCTTTTCATCAGAGGGCTTTTAAGAGAGCCTCCTATACATAATTTTTATCGAAAACTTTGTAATCAAGATTTTTCATGTGTGGAATGACTTTTAGACTTTGTTTTATAAAAAGCATGGCAACGCTAAAATTACATTAATTACAAAAACAAAATTCAAAATATTTTGATAATTTGTTAGTGTTTTTTTTTAAATTTCAAAGGGAAATCAAAGCTTAAATATGTGAAGTTTGCTTTGGCTTGAAAACTTTGGACATTTGTATGAAAAATAATAAAAAAACTTTAAAATATGTTGAGATTTATTTTTGAACTCCACATAATTTATCGTTGCATTGCGTTTTACAAAATACGGGCTCTAAATTTATTTTTCCGATTATAAATGTCGTGCTTATTTCTTAAGATGCTTTGTGCAGCTACCCTCGTATAACTAAGATTAAATCGTATATTAACCTTTAAGTGTCATTTCCGCATTTAATTTATATTAAAACATTCTAAGCATGAAAAACAATAGAATTGCATTTGTTTAATTGCTAATTTTTGCATTCTTTGACGATAAGAATTTTACGTATGTAAATACGTTCTATAAGAGAGAAAATAAAATTGATTACAATTCATACGTCAACAAAAGCAAGTAAAAAATGCTTGATTATTAGATGTTGACAGGTAAATCATTTTCATTGGTTAACACCAATAGTCACTATCATACACAATCGTACGATTTATTTACACAAAAATCTGAGAGAATTCTGTCCTACTTTAAAAATTGTTTCAAAATGGTTTCATAGGTGTCACACTATTATGCAGAAAAAAAGATGCAGAAAACATGTGGTAAATTAACAAAAATCAACTCTGATCGCATAGATAAAAAATTTTATAAATTATTTCAAAAGCTTATAATCCTCGCTCTCAAACTTTTTGAGACATTTAATTTTTGACAGATCGAGCGACCGATTTTGATACTGAATCATGGCCTTTAGCTGTTTCTTGTTTTTGTTTTAACTCGCTTAACCTAAACAAGAGTATCATTTTCGGCTATGTCGAATCTTATACACCCTTTACCAGACAGAGACTTTAAAAATAAAAAAAAAATTTGTACTACATATACAGTCTGTCAATATTGAGTTTGCACACTGAAAACAATCACGATTTATTCAAAAATGTAAATGTATATATTGCACAAAAATTGCACAAATTTTTCCTTACACATTTCAGCGGTTTCAGCGGACAAGTCTGAAATTCAACTCAAAAATTTCCACACATTGTAAATGGTTTTTCATTGATCCTATTGACTTCTTAAGGTCATAATTCTTTGGTTTTTTCTGCCACTCTTCTAAAATCGCATTTTTTGGCTGGAGTTTTTTCAAAAACAACCGTAAATTCTCTACGTAATTAATATCGGGGCTTTAGGCCAGTGTATCGTTGACGTGACCGCAGTTATTTAGCAGCCACATACTTACCCTGTGCTACTTATGCTTGCGGTCATTGTCTTGATAGAATTTTAAACTTGGTTATTTGTCCCTTATGAAACCAAATTTCTGAGCACTATTAAATAATTAGATTGGCAAAATGTCCAAACATTGACGCAGGACCATCGTTACGTCTAAAAAAGCAATGCCACTAACTCATTGACTTGAGACGAAGCCCCAAATCATTATAGAAATTTTTCCAAATTTAACTGTTAGAATATTATTTTGCTGCTTCAGAGATGTTTTAGGATTACGCTGCACCCTTGACGTCCATCGTTATAGTATAACATCATCTTCGTTTCATCACAAAATATCACGTCGCTTCAATATAAATCCGGCTGTGAAACGTTCCAAATAGTGAGGGAAAATCGCTAGTCTTTATTTGCTGCTGACAGCAGGGTTTATTTTTTGCTGCCCTAGACGAGTATTTAATTTTTATTATGGTCTGACGTACTGTCTAGTGGCAAACAATAACACCAAGCTCTTCCTCCAGCTCTATCGCTACTTCTAGCGTGGAAATTTTGGGTTTTGAACCAGTTTTCTTAAAATGATCTGCTAGCACGTCGGCTTATCTTATTTTTTCGCCCACTTTCTTGCTTTAATTCCAGTCTATTCTCTTTTTTAGCTCGGTTTATGACATTGTCGTAAAATGTTCTCTGTGATACTGAAAACATTTCCGACAACTCGTCCACACTCCTTTCCAGTTGGCAATTATAATAAATCAATTGAAGGATATCATACGACAATCTCTTCCCAGGCATTTTAAATACTTAAAATCTTGTAATTTTTTGACGCCTGCAAAGTCAAAGTCTGTTACAAACTAATTTAAAAATTCACTATCAAGAACAATGTGCACATATAATAACGGTAAATCACCGTTTAGCTTAAAAAATTAACGAAAAATGAAACAAAACATTTTTGTGCAAAGACTTTATTGACAGTGTAAAATGAAGTAAAAATGGGTTTTTGTTGTATTTCTTCCTTGTTTTGAACCCAATAAAATTTTTTTTTTCGACACAAGGCTTGTAAATAAAAAACTTATGCAATGTGTGCATGAAAAAATTTTTTTTTGTATAAATATGTTATGAAATTACTAAAAACTTTAAATAAATCGTGTTTATTTTCAGTGTGCAAACTCAATAATGACAGTCTGTATATAATTTTACATAAAAATGACATCGGCTCTTAATGGATTAAGCATTTTTAAAAATTTAAGTATTTCATTAAAGATCTCTTTAAAAGCTTTAAAATGATACCCACATTGATATTTAAAAAAAATTTGAAAATTTCAGACCCCCGTAACTCGAAAAATATAGGCGAGCTCCAATTTTTTTACTTGACGTTTTATTTTTTATTTTTTATAGCTCTATCCATATATGTTTTTTTTAGTTGGAGTTACTTTATTGTTTAAAATAACATGAAAAAGTTAGAGGTAGGCGTAGTGTTTTGCCTGCTGCCTCAAAGGACATGGACCGCTCATGCTGATTTTCAATAGCACTTCTTTTAATACAATGCCTAACCGACTGACATGTTTATTTTTTTTTTTCTAGCTGATCCAGCACCTCGGCAATTTTATTTCAACACTTACACGTACGGACAGACGGACATCGCTCAAGCGACTTCGCTATTCATAAGAATTCAGAATATATGGGGTAGGAAATGGATGTTATTCAAATTACAAACGGAATGACAAATGGCCACTTTTTGTGGTGAAGGGTATAAAAATTGTTTCCTCCTATAGCTTTCAACAGCAAAAACTTTTACTAAAATAAATCTAAAAATTAAAGGGTGTCCCTCTAAGTGGCTTAGATTGACCTATATTTTGAACTATTATAGATAAGCGATTGAAAACAGGGCAGAATGTCGATTATCAGACCGTTATAATATTAAAAATTATAAAGTAAAGGGTGCCTCAATAGTTCATTTAATTTGAAGTATAAATCCATTTATCAACAGTTATAAACAGACGGTTGAAATTTTATAATAAACCTGTATAGCGAAGTCCGCTTTAACAACAAGTATAAAATTTGGATTTAAAAATTAAATGGAGTCCCGATAATTGCTGTAATTTGATATATGTGGCAACATTTTTGTACCGTTATAACCAAACAGCAAGAATTATCTGATATGTAATTCAATGGGGAATAACAATCACAAAAAGATTCGATTATTGTGAATGACTTTTTCAAAGTTGTTTTGCCGCTTTTTCCTATTTGTTTATTTATTTTGTTTCATGGCGAAATAATACCAGGTGGCCGTAATGGCGAATTCATTGGTTTTTGCCGCATATGCTAAATGTCAAACACCATATAAAAAAAAATTATACATATTTTTTATTTATGGAGTTTGACATTTAGTATTTACGGCGAAATTAATGAATTCGCCATCGAGACCACCTGTAATAATTTACCATGTTTTGGTTTCTCTAGGAAACTGAATAAAAAAATTGAAAAAATATTTATTTTTCTATTTCAATAATTTTAAATTATTAATTGGGCCGAAATCAACAGTGGAAATTGCATGCCTATTTTTAAAATTATATTTCAAGAAGTGGTGGGAAAATTTCGGAGTTCTGTTGTAGAAAAACCAAATACTGCTGGTACTTCTATAAAAGTACGCCTTCAGACGAATTAAAAAGTTTTAAAATTTTTTCCCGTAATGTTGGATTAATCTAAAATTAAAACTAATTAAAATCTTGTTTTTCGAAAAATTATGCCACGAACAATGTAGAGGGTAACACCAAGGGATTAGACGCATCTCACAAAGATCGGTGAGCTATTCGTTGTTGCTGCATTTCCTCCGCTTGCAAAACTTTTCCTCGCTAGAATATTAAATAAAATTATTTTCTCCTTTCTTATTTAACATTCAATACGTTTTAGTAGTGGATGCAAACATTCTTACAAAAATTATGATAGCAAATTTTTCTTCTTGGGGAATGACGACATACTCTTAGAGCTCTTCTACTCAAAAATATTATATTTCCTCTTTTCTTCTACTCTTCTTTTCTTGTTAATTCCTCTTTTTTGTCTGTTTTATGCAGGTGCCACATAGGGATCGCCAGGCAGACTAAAAAAATGATGCCTGTTTAATTTTAACTAACCCAGACTTGAGTGATAATGTAAACTGTCCGTCACTGTTAGAAAAATTTACTGATTTTAAAATGGAAAAATAAATAAATTTTCGATATTTAGGGCCAGTCTAACGATGTCGAAATCGTTCGTTCGCTCGCACAATTACAAAACAAATTATAAGAATTGTTTTTGTTTTAAATTTAATTATGCGAACGAACGAACGATTGCGACATCGTGAAACTGGCCCTTAAAGAAATTGTAAGCAATAACACTGACTGATATTTAAATATCAAAAATAATTATTAAAAAAATCAAAAACAAATTGCTAACTTAATTAACCATTTTTACACTCGACCGCACAATCAGTCCTATAGTTTTTGGGGTTAATGAACTTCCTTTAATCAAAGTTTCTGGCAGACTAAAGCTTATGTTCAAACTATAATAACACCTGCCTGTTTGTTGGCTTTAGTACAAAAAGAATTATAATTTTTTGTTTCTTGGTTTTAAACAACACTTTTATTAATCATCATCGTTATAAACTTAACCCTCTTGTAAAACGAATTATAATTCATTAAAATACAAGAACACAAACAATAAAAAAAAATTAAACTCAACATAATTGTACTTTTATTTCAACGTTAAAAAATACACCCTCTACAAAATCAATGCGTACATACTTACAACAACAAAAAAAAAAAACATATAAATACACATAAATATTTGTAATCTTTGTTAACAAATTTAATTGTACCTTAAACGTTCTTTAAACTTTAAAGTAGTAATAATAAATGATGATGATAATATACGTGAAAGCTATTAATGGTTTAATCACACAGAGTTGTTAAATTAAGCAAATATTAATTAAATAACAACATTTGTAAGTGACCGGTGTTGAATTTTATCAGTTCATTAGAAGAAGAAACTAAATAACCATTTAATATAAATTTACTAAATATGTTTTGTCTGGAAAAGATGCCTTATGTACAGTGCCGAGCAAAATAATGCAAAGCTGGGTTATATAAGCTTTAACCGTTTTGTATACCCTTCATTATAGATGGATAAAGGGTATAGCTAAGTTTGTCATTCCATTTGCAATTTCTACAATATTTAATTTTAAAGTATATATATTCTGAGTTCTTATGCATAGCGAAGTCGATTAAGCGATGTCCATCTATCCGTCCATGTTCGGGTTGAAATTTTCTTTGCTAAGGCACTAGATCAGCTAGAAAAATTTTAATTACGCCATTCGACATAGTTTCGAAAATTTTGCTATTGAAAATTAGAACAATCGATACATGTCCTTCGAGGCAGCTGACAAAACACTACGCCTGCCTTTAATTTTTCCATATCATTTGGTACAAATGTAGTTTATTGCAGTAACTCCAATAAAACACAAAACAAGATAGAATTAAAAAATAAGAAAAAACGTCAATTGAAAAAATTGGCGCCTTCCCACATTTTCCGAGTTACGGGGCTCTGAAATTTTCAAATTTTTTTTAAATATCAATATGGATATCATTTTAAAGCTTTTGCAATGCATAACCCATTAAGAGCCGATGTCATTTTTATGTAAAATTATACATAGCGATGTGCAATAAAATAGAGCCACCTGATTCCCATTGCTTTTACCCCTCATAAATCCCACATACAAAAAAGTAGGCATAAAAGAGTTTTTACACATCTCTTAGAAATATAATCCTGTTATGTTTAAAATAGCTTTATCGTCATTAATTTTCATTTTATTATCAGTATAAATTTGGATGCGAAAACGGGTATGCAAAAAATAAAGCCAGTTTTGAAAAATAATTAACTTTTACAATTAATTTCTTTTTTTCGAAAGTAATCTCAAGACATTGTTATACAATAGTATTTAGCAGAAGAAGATTGTGTCTTTAAGAATCGGGAGACAATAAAAAAACTCCATAACAAAGGAAAAAGTTATTAGCAAATTGCCGAAATAATTGGATGCTGTAAAAAAATGGTGAAAAACGTCGTCCTCTAGTGGAGCTAAAAATTTTACGTCATGAAAAAAAGATACTTTTTTTTACCTCTTCCACCCTTAAAAGGGAGCATAATTTAGATTTTCTATCTCAACCGTAAGAAGGCTTCTTATTAGAAATAATTCGAAGGCTAGAAGTAGTAGCATCGTCCCAAACCAAAGTAAAAAGCACTTAAAAAAGATTAGAATTTGTCAAAAATTATTAAGATTGGCCTCTAAGCAAATGGAGAAATATTCTATAGTCTGACGAAGCGAATGTTGATTTATTTAATTCAGACAGAAGCATATTTCCTATACAAAGACCTCCTAACATCGAATTCCGTCCACAATACACCACAAAAACCTTTAAATATGGAGGCAGAAACATAATAGTATGGGGGATGTTGGTATTGGGCCTTTGTTTCGGATTGAGGGTAGAACGGATGCCGCTTATTATACAAATATTCTTAATGATACTACGCGTCTTTATGCCGAATTGAAAATGCCGCTTTGATGGGTGTTTCAACAAGACAATGACCCGAAACACACATCAAAGCGGGCAAAAGACTGGTTTGAAGAATAAAACGTCAAGGTTTTAAGCTGGCGGGCACAGTCATCAGACTGAAATCCTATCGAGAACTTATGGCAAATAGTAAAAATGTGTCTTCGAGGAATAAATACATCCAATAAAGATGAACTTTGGGCTTTAATTTAAGATGCGTGAAAAAATATTCCTGCAGAAACCTGCCAAAAATTTGTGGACTCAATGCCAAAACGATTCTCAGACGTTATAATAAATAAGGGTTATTCAACGAAGTACTGAGGTAAAGAATGAATAATAAATGAAAAAAATGCAGTCAGTAAAAAAAAATAATTATTTTAGGAAACTTAATTTGCTAGCTCTATTTTTATGCACAGACAGGACCTGGTGACTTGTAAAAAATTAATGGATACATTTTTATTTAAGTTTTGAATTTCCACCTTTGCATTATTTTTGTATCATTTAGTTTATGAGTAAACCGAAATATAGAAAAAGAAATAATATAAAGTTTGTTGTACATAATTTTTTGGTTAAAAAATGCTAGATCAAGGTGGCTCTATTTCATCGAACACCACTGTAAATGCAGACCATGTTTTAATTCTCTGTCACCCCAATATTTGCTTTTTTGATTGGAGTTACTTCAATAAAGTAGATTTACATAGATGGTGAAGGGTATATAAGATTCGGCATAGCCAAGAATATAGCTCTCTTACTTGTTGGAACTGTAATAGATAGACACGCAGAGTGTGTATAAATATGTCCACTATAAAAATAAATTTTAAACATTTAGAAATTAAAGGGTGTTTCCAAAAGACTATGAGCTTGAAGAATATTTCCTTATCCTTTAAGCCGTTGAAATTTTAACAGAGGATTTTCTGATATGTCTGCTGTTAAAAATAAATACAAACAAAATGAAGGAAAGGTTATCCGGATAGTTACGTGAAATTCATATGTATGGCCTTTTTTAACGCTTTTTCGCAATAGGCTGAGGCTATAAATTTACCCGAATCATATATTGCAATTTCGCTATATAAAAAAAATTAAAAAAAAAAATAATATATAAAAGGTTTCCCAATAGTAACGTGAATTTCATAGGGCCTTTTTTAACTTAACCCAAAGCTTGTTTTACTATGTCCGCTGTATTAAGATCTGGTAGAATTAAAAATATTGAATAAATAATTAGTTGTGATATTTTAATTTATAGTTTACATTGTTTAATTTATTGTTATGTTCGTATTTTTTCCTACTTAATGCAAATTCGTGATATTTTTAATTATTAGTTTAGTTATGCGCACAAGTGATTTGCGTTATTGTTGATAAATTCTTAATGAGTAAAAAAGAAAATTAAAAAAACAAATTATTATTTCTATTTTAATTTTATGTGTATGTAGTTGCCAGATTGAAATAAAAAAATCCATAAAAAGGTTAGTAAAAGAAAGATTAGATAAATGAAATAAATAATTTTTTTGTTTTTTTTAGCGACCCAGAGAATGCTGCCTTACATTCTGATGGTGTCTAATTTTTCTTTCTTGTGACAATGTCCGCATACATTTGTAACAATTTTTTTAAAATTAATTTAATTCATACGAGGGCTGCTCTATATATTTCTGGCTTAATAGTGAAAATGCGAATATTTAAAATCAAAAATGGTTTTATTGTTTTTCAAAATATTCTTCAGCATGATTTATACAATTTTTCATGCGCTCAAACCAGTTGTCGAAGCACTTTTTCCACTCCGATTGAGACACCTCTAAAACATGGTTTTTGAACACTTCAACAGCTTCTTCTGGCGACGAAAATCGTTGACAACGCATTTTTTTCTTGATGTGCGGAAACAAGAAGAAGTCATTAGGTGCCAAGTCAGGGCTGTACGGCGGATGACCCATTAATTCGACGTTTTGGCCGGTCAAAAACGCTCTGGTTTGAGCCGATGTGTGAGAGCTCGCATTGTCATGGTGAACAATGATTCGTCTTCTCTTGTTGGTTATTCGAATTTCTCCGATGACTTCAGGCAAACAAATTGTTGTGTACCACTCAGAAGTGACCGTCCTACGTTGCTCAAGCGGAACAGTCGCCACATGACCAGTTTTGCCGAAGAAACAGGCGACCATTTGCTTCGAAGTGCTTCTTCCACGAACAACTTTCGTTGGATTTTGCTCGTCTTTGAAGACCCACACGGTCTATTGTTGTTTCGCTTCGGGCTCATACGCATAGATCCATGATTCGTCACCTGTGACGATCTTATAAACGTCTTTTAAAGGACCGCAATCGTATTTTTGCAACATTTCTTTGCACCAATCGACACGAGCCTTTGTTTGAGCGACTTTCAAATTGTGCGGGATCCAACGAGAACAAATCTTTTTTACGGCCAGGTGTTCATGCAGTATCGAATGTATACTGGTGGAAGAAATGTCCAAGGATGTCTCTATCTCTCAGTATATCGCTTGTCGATCTTGCATTATGAGTTCACGCACGGCATCAATGTTCTCTGGCACAACAGCCGTTTTTGGACGACCTTCACGGAATTCGTCTTTGAGCGAGCTTCGGCTACGATTAAATTTATTACACCAATTGTTCACAGTTCTATAGGATGGTGCTTCATCGCCATACAAAGATTTAAGTTCATCAATGCACTCTTGTCGTGATAATCCACGTCGAAAGTTGTGAAAAATGATGGCACGAAAATGTTCACGAGTTAATTCCATTTTTTTCTATATTAATTTTTTCAAGTCACTATTAACAACACAAATAATGGCCGTACGTCAAAACGCTTTGAGAACGATTATGCTTAAAAATGACAAACTTTCCAATGAAAATGTAAGATTGCACTTGGCGGCACTCAGTGTTGCCAGGCCAGAAATTATATAGCAGCCCTCGTATGTTATTAAATAAATGCTTAAAACTGAGTTTCATAAACTTCAATTTTACTGTTTGTTTTTTAGGTTACACTATTTTTTGTTGTTGTACTTGTTTGCCCGCTACTGTCACACTTATTTATTAGAATTTAACAGAAACTAAAGATTAGATTACTTAAACCTTATCACTTATTTGTTCAGGTTATAGTCTGTAACCTATAGTCTAAGATTTGGAAAATTTCTGGTGATAAGTTTTATTAAAGTGTTGTTGTTTTTTTAATGAAAGTTGAATTTAATCGTCAATGTTTTTTTTTATTTAACAAGATTTCAATAGCTTGATCATATCGATAAGACATTCTTTATACAGATAAAATTTAATTTTTGAACATTTCTTGTGAAATGTATGTTCACTTTTGTAAGAGTTTTAAACGGGTAATTTAGTTTTTTGTGAACGTGTTTGAAAAAAAAATATAGTAAAAGCGTGCTAAAAAAGTACCTTTTGTTTTAAAATATTTATAAACCTCTTTTAATGACTACACTGTTTAAAAATAGTATTTGTAGTTTTCAAATAATATTTAAACAGTTCATTGCAAAAAGTACCTTTTAAAAAGAACATTTCAAAAAGGGCATTTTAAAAAGTTTATTTTTAAAAGTACATTTTTAGAAGTACAATTTAAAAAGTGCATTATAAAAAGTTCATGTTCAAAAGAACACATTTAAAAAAAGTTGCTTTAAAAAAAGAACCTTTTAAAAATGTACCTTTTAAAAAAACATTTTAAAAAGAACATTTCGAAAGGTACATTTTAAGAAGTTTATTTTTAAAAGTACATTTTAGGCAGTACAATTTAAAAAGTACAATATAAAAAGTTCATGGTCAAAAGTACATATTTAAAAGAGTATCTTTAAAAAAAGTACCTTTTAAAAAATATACCTTTTAAAAAAACTTAAAAGTTATTGAATAATTTTACTTAATAAAAACTCACTTTTGCAAAACTGCTTTGTCAAAGTACTTTATGGAGAAATTATATTCTAATAGATCTTTCTGTGAAAAAAAAAAAATAATAATTTGACAAAAAATGATCGTTAGAAAAAGCGGGTTATTCAAAGTAAAGCCTTTTAAAATAAATCATGTTAAAAGTACCTTAAGGAAGTATACGTTTTACTTTTAATTAAAATAGTACTTTAAAATTTGTCTATTTAAAAAAATCATAAAAAGTACCTTAAAAAAGTAACTTATTAATAGCCAAGAAAATTTGTAGTGAGAGAGAAAGAACAAGAGAGAGAGAGAGTGAGAGAGAGTCTTGCAAAACAGGTATCTCTAAAAAGAATATTTTTCAATATGTTTTTGAATTATTTTACCTATAAAAAGATGTCTTATAAAAAAGTACGTATTTAAAAAGTACTTTATATAAAATGACCCTGGCTGAAAGTACTTTTTAAAAAGTATAATATTTATTATAAACCAGTAAGAAAAAGTAAGAAAAAAATTAAGTACTACATATGTAATTTTACATGAAAATTAAATCGGCTCTCAATGGGTTAAGAATTTTTAAAAATTTTAGTATTTTCTTAAAGATCTCTTCAAAAGCTTTAAAATGATACCCATATTGATAATTTAAAAAATCTGAAAATTTCAGAGCACCTTAACTCGGAAAATATGGGCGAGCGCCAATATTTTCACTTGATGTTTTTTTTCTTATTTTTTAATTCTCTATCGCCCCATATATATTTATTTTTTTTAATTGGAGTTACTTTATTGTTCCAAATGACATGAAAAAATCAGAGGTAGGCGTGGTGTTTTGCCCCTGCTGCCTTGAAGGACAGGGATGTATCAAGCTGATTTACAATATTACTGCTTTCGACACTATATCTGATCGATTGATATATCTATTTTTTTTTCAACACTAACACGGACGGGCAGACGGACAGACGGACATCACTCAATCGATTTCGCTATGCATAAGAAGTCAGAATATATAAACTTTATGGGATCGGAAATGGATATTGTAGAAATTACACACAGAATGACAAAGTTAGTTATACCCTTTTTCCACTTTTTGTGGTGAAGGGTATAAAAAGTACCTATAATTATATTACCTTTTTGAAACAATTTAGTGCTAAGTTAAATTGCTATTCGAAAAATATGAACGTGCGCCACTTTATTCACTTGATGTTTTTTGGTTATTTTTCAATTTTCTTCACTAATTCCTTTTTAATTCCCACCAATTTTTCGTTCAACACTATATTGCAATGTTCATTTTTGTCTTGTCATCTTTGGAGTTTCGCTAAATATTCTATTAACGGTAACCTTTTACTTAACATTTTTTGTTACTTTCAACATAAACTGCAATTTGGCATAAAACAATTATTTAAATTTTAATGTTTTTTTGCTTTCTTACTTGTCTCTTTAATTCTGTTTTGTTTATAATTACCTTTTTAAAAATTAAAAAAATAACACTATTTTACAACGTTCTTAAACAATAATTTGTTTACTTAAAAATGCAACGACCGGCGTTTTAATTTTAAAATTTATTCAAGAAAAAATAATTATATTTTTTTAGGAACAATCAACGACACGATTGCTTTGCCTCAACGCCAACGAAAAGACTGGCACATTAAACAGGTCGCGCAAAACAACTTCAACGAGGATCGTATTTCGTGATAAGAAAACAACATACAAAAAGTGTGACAATTCTGAAATATAAATAAAAAAAAATTAACTAACAACAACAACAAGAACATAAATATAATTTACAGCTAGATTTATTAACGACTGTTAACAGCCCGGGTAGATATTGTTGTTCTCGTAACTGAGAAAGAGAAAAGTTAAGAACAAAGCAGGTAAATTAAAATTTTATGTCTGCATTAACTTTAACCATTGTCCCTGTGTTTAAGACAAAACAGACATGGAAAAGACAGCAGTTTGTAAATAAGAATTTAAAAAGTGTTTTTATGTTCTAAAATGTATTTTTTTAAAATATACTTTTACTATTATAAGTACTTAAAGTTATCTATCTGAAACGTATCTTAAAAAAACGTACTTTTATAAAAAGTACTTTTTAAAGTCTTTTCTTTAAGAAGGTACCTTAAATGATTTTCGCTTTTAAAGTCATTTTCTTAAAATATTCTTTTCTTAATCCTCGTCTAGGTTTTTAAAATGTGTTTTTTCTCAGTATAAATATAATAAACTTATATAAAAGATTTTTTTACGGGTACTTTTGAAATTTTACTTTTTTTGTAACAGGTACTTCCTTAAAATGCGTTTTTTTTTCATAGTGATTTATTTTTAAAATTTATTCATTTAAAAACTTGCTTTCTTAAAGCGTTCAGAAATTTATTTTTGCAAATCGAAAGTCCTTTGAAGATAAGTTTTCAAAGAGGATTTTTTAAATATATTTAACTCTAAAACAATTTTTAAGTTTCTTTTTGATAACCCTTTTTTAAATGATTAAACACTTTTTTCATAAGGTACTTTTCTAAAAGTACTTTTTGGAAGGTACTTTTTAAAGGTACTATTTTGAATGGTCTTTTGTATTGGTACTTTTTAAAAAATGAACTTTTTTAAAACGTCCTATTATGAAAAAAAAAAAATCTTAAAGAAAATATTCTAAAGGTACTATTTTTTCAAAAAAACTTTTTAAAACCATGTTTTTAAGTTTCTTTAAACCACATTTTTGTTGTATCTTTTACTACTTTTAACAAAGTAATTAAAAAAAAATATTTCTTAAACAACATATTATAAAAATAATAATAATCAATAAATAAAAATTAGGTACTTTTCAAGAAGTTCTCATAAAAAGCATCTTATTTAAAATATTTTAAAAGTTGATACTTTTTAAAGACGTAATTTTTTTTTTAAACAAAAAACCGAAAACAGTTTAAAACACAGTTTTCAAGTCTCTTTAATGTAATGGATGTTTTTTTAAAAGTACTTTTTTTAGAGACGTTTATGTAAGTACTTTTTAAAAAGGTACTTTATTTTTAAGGTCAGTGTTAAACACAATTTAATACAAACGGTGTTTTATACATCATTTAAAAGTATCCCTAAAAAAGTACTTTTTTAGAACGTTCTGTTTTTTATGAAGTTCTGTTGTTAATACTTATTTATACTTTAAAAAGTACTTTTTAAATTATTCTTTCTTAGATAATATGTTTTCAAAAAAATGTCAAAATTTCTCAGAGTAAGTATATTCAGTTCTAAAGGATGAAGTTAAAACAAACTGTCTAGGTTGTGATTTAAATTTACCAAGAAAAGCTGTAGGTATCTTAGCCATTATGTCACTGTATTTTATTGATTTGTTATAATAAAGTACAACGCAATGCGCCAATTAAGCCCACTGTGCGATTTAAAATTTACATATGTATATTTTCTATAATATGTAACAAAAATAAACAATATTATTTAAGTTTTATTTATAAAGAAATGACCATAAAAAGTAGTAAAAACCATAAAAGAAGAAGAAGAAGAGGTAAAAAAATTATCTAAATAATTACAAAAAATATCCGCATTTATTACTGAAATAATAAGAATTTTTTTTATAGAAAAAGTGATTGAAAATTAATTTGAAATTTGTACTTTGACTCTGTTAACTATAAAATCTCGTGATCTTAACATTAAATTTTACTGAAATATTTTGAATTAATTTCCTAGATAAAATAAAAATTCTTTCAAGGTTGTATTTAAAACAATATCAATAATTTATTTGCATCAGCCCACAGTCATCAAATACTAGTTGTTACAACTGTAAAACATTCTTACAATGAACTTTAACGCGTACAATTTTTGTCAGTTAAAGTTTTTCAATATTAATTTCTTATATCTGGCGAAACGAATTTTAACGCATCTTACTTTTACAGCATCTACATTCAGTCATGATTTAACAATTGCTTAAACACTTCAGTGGCAATAGAGATGACGACGATTCGCTTAATTAGTTACATGGCTTTTTTACGACGTACTAAAATTAAACATTATTAAAAGTTTCTAGCAGCATTTAAAAAGAAGCGGTCAACTGTTTTTTCCGCAAAAGTTGGTCATAGTGTCTAAACATTATAACATCGTTTCTATACCAGAAGTAAAAGAGGATAATAAATCATAAGCTTATAACGGATTCTCTACCGTAGCAAGTCAACGTCTTTCTTTCAATAATGGGTAAAGAAAAATTAATTTGTACTTAATTAAAAATAAAACATTGGATTTTGGAAACTTTTTATGACCTGAAAGAACAATCTTTTATTTTACTCTTTACAGATAATTTTGTTATAATGTTGGCCGAAGCTACACGGTGTTCGGAATTTAGTTTTTAATAACTCTTTCCAGCATTGCTACCGCTATTTCGCAACTTGCGTGAGTAATATTCGCTTTTAAGAACGAAAGCGTTTCTGGCAATAGAGACTGGCGAGAAAATATCTTCTTTTCTATTTTATTCAAGCGTTATGTCAGTTTTTTAAATCAAAATATTGTTTGCTATTTTTTTATTTTTTCAATATTTCGCCACACCGTTGGGTGGCATCTTTAGGAAACAGGAAATAAATATATTAAAAATAAATTTTTTTCTAACACGAAATTAATTGAAAAAATTTTTTGTCAAACTTAAAAACAAAAAGAAAATTTCTTACTGAAACAAAATATCATTAGCACTTCTTTTTTTAAAAGAAGTAGCACTTCGGGCAACAAAACCTTTTTAGTTATTTTTGTAACCGTGCTACATTCTTTAGGAAAGCGATTGATGAGGAGAAAGAGGAGAAGCTTCATTTTTAATTCAACACTGCCCGCTTTATGTTGTTTATTAGGCGATTGATTATGAAGCAAATAAATTCGGAATATGTATTTACAGAAAAAAATATTTTTTACTTTTTGATTGCCGCAGGGGTTGAACACTGGCCAACCAGATTAGTAGCCAATGTGCTTACTATCATGACTACAGCAGCCTCATTAAGAAGTTGCACACGGTGTCAAATGCATGAAATACAATCTTTGACCACGCTGTCCACTAGGGCCATATCCTTTTCTATCGCTTGCCAATCAAAAACGTAAAATGAAACTTAAACTTGTCGATAGTATTGGTACTAGGGGGCTGCGAAGGTCGACAATGCATACCTTATATTGCTCAAGGCATACGAAAATTATTTTTCATAGAACAGTGTGTTTCGTAATATTACTGATTAATTTTAGGACGTTGGCAATAGGTCTTTACATTAAATATTGTCACACATTATTGAAAAATTAGATGTCAGTATGATGACAAACGTTATCTGTAATAAAATAAACAAGAAAAACCTGTAAGTGGATCACCCCATACTTAAGTTAAAAATAAATGGGAATAAAATATGAATTTAACACGAATTATTAAAAACATTGAATTAAACTGCATTTTAATGGTGAATGTCAAAATTCCAAGTATGACCAAGACAGGAAGGTTCTCCTCCTTAGCCCTCGTTTACAACATGCCAGTTTTTTAATTATCTTTTAAAGTTTGAGGAAGTTACATCGCGTCCTTATACGATTAAATTTTTCATGGCATTTGACATTCCTTGTTGTAGTTGTTGGTGTTATTTCAAATGATATAGAAACAACACAACGTTTGCTGCGAAGCTTAAAAACCACCTATCAAGATTCAAGCCAAACAATTTGGTTTACCCCGCTTGCACCTCTTGTCAACAAACAAACATTTCGTGGTGTAAGTTGGCTCTAAGTCGAATGTAACGATGGTTACTTGCCATCTTGCAAAAACAAAAGATATTCTTGTTGTTTGAATAATTTTTTTCGCCTGTTTTGAAAAAAATAGAAGACAAATAAAATATCTTTTTTATTTACAATTCTGTATCTGAATTCTTATTCGGTAGAAAAAAATTTTATATATAAGTTAGTTTCAGCTCAATTATTAAATGCAATTTAAAATTTAATATTCTTTGCTTTAAATACTTAAGCAAATTATAAAAATATGATATTAAATTAAATTTTTAACCGCCTACAAAAAAAGGGGAAAAGTTATCAGTTGGCCCGTATTTCTATTTCTTTTATATTTGTGCCTGCAGAACTCAGTCATTTCTAAACCGATTCTGTTTTTGTTTTGTAATTAAAAAGCGATGCTTACAAGTTGGTTCTATATAAAATGCATTTAATATTAAAAAATAAAGGGTGCCCCCAAACAGAACACATGGTTTTTGTACATTAAATCGTAATGAACGCCCATTTAAAATTTTAACAAAGTTTGTATCACTACAGCTCATAATAAGACACAGCAATACAATTTAAAGGGTGTCCCTCTAGGTGATATAATTTAATTTATATAACTCTATATTTTTAAGCGTGATAGTCAAACACTAGAAAAATTACACAAAGTGTACTTCTAGACCTGCCACGTACAAAAAGTAAAACTAAAGGGTGCCCCATAGGCGCTGTTATTTTTTGAACCGTAAAACAAACATTGGGATGGAATTAACATAAAACGTGTATAAATAAGTCCTCTATAACAACAATATGAAATAGTAGAAGTTAAAGGGTGTCCTCAAAAGTGACGTTATTGGATGTATATGCCCTTATTTGTTCACCTGTTGTAAAAAGACACCTAATTCAAACAAGGAGTGTATTATTCTGTTCACAAGTAAATGTAAAAAAAAAAAATTAAAGGGTGTCTCCATAGCTGATATAATGTCACATATATAGCCCTATCTTTTGAACTGTTATAAAAAACAATTTTAAGTTATTCAGAATGTAAGCTTCTATGTTCGCTATAACAACACGTATAAATATTTCAAAGTAGAAATTAAAGAGTGTCCCCATAGGTGATGTACATTAGTGTATATGGGCTTAGATTTTAACCAAATACATATAGAAAATAGAAACTTAAACAAACTGTTTGTTAAAATTTTAATTTCATATTCAATGACTCTTCCGCCCGTCTGTATGTTTTAAAGTCAGTTTTTTGGACAACTATTATTTTACACTATTAAAAGATTTAAAAATACATACTCTGAATTTGTAATTTAATTTTTTACTTTTCAAAAATGAAGAAAAACCAAACTGTACTTTGGCTATTCGTAATAAAAATCTTATCAGTTTATCGAAGAAGATTAAATAAAAACAATAAGAAAAAAGGAAAAAAACCCCAGGGGATATAAAATTTTATTTAAATGACATTTAAAAACTGCTGTTACTGTGCGCGAAAATAATAAATTTACCATATCAATGCAATTTGTTTTTCGTTGCTTTAAAATTGATAAGAACTTCTACAATGCATTTAATTGTTAGATGACCAACAGACCGTAGGGAGGGGGCTAGTATTCAGTTTGTGATTTTGGAATTCTTAAACATTCTTTTGCTTTAATATCTCTGAAAGAAAATCAGAGGAACCAACGGAACCTTAGTGGAGATAAAATGGACAAGGGCTGTAACGGATCTCAGGGGATGCGGTTTAATTATGTGAATGCTGAAGGGTTTAACCACTTCTATTTGGCAATGATTGCAAGTTGTAGTACTTTATTTTATTATTATTGATTAGTATGGAAGATGCTCCAATGACTGCGGGCATCATTTTACGTAAGCAGGCATATGACTCCTAGAACGGTCATACGCCTTTGCAGAGAAAATTGGTTTACTATTGTGGGTACATTTTACGTCAAATTGTAGGAAAATAATACCCTGTAAACATATGTTTTCTTAATTGAGCTTATTATTATTAGCATTTAACAGCTAAAAAAAGTTGAAGTTAAAAAATGAATAAAAATTACTTTTAGGAACATTTTTTCTGGTAGTTAACAATGGACATATTGAACTACTGCAGTTATTGCGATCAAGCTTTGATCCAAACTATGTGCGTTAGAAAAAGAAAACAAAAGAATTTAATAATTCTATAAAATTCAAGACAATAACAGCTACAGTTCCTTGAAATATTAAACCAGAAAACAAATCAGATGATAAGTAGAATCGCAATAAGTGTATTTATGTCTTTATTTTAATTATCAGAATCGACAATCTATATTTTGGTTATTAGTTTTTTAAGTAATTTTCGTATGACCCGCCAATTTTTCTATTCAAAAAAGTCATTTCTTAAATTATAATAAAATAAAAAATAATTTTAGTTTCTTTAAATTTTTTTTATGAAGTTTCCTTCACTATCGCATGCCATATGCTTTTTATTAGTATTATTAAATTTTTACATATGACTTGTCAATTTTGTGAATTTTTTCTTCTCACTGAACATACTTCACACTAAACATACTTGTTTGCAAGGATTGCATTTCATATTTTATTCAATTATTGATTTAATTAAGTACTAATTGCTCAATTAAGTAATTGACTTCTTATATGGTAAATTGAGCTCAATTAATACCCTGTTCAGACATATTTTCTTAATTGAGTAAATTTAGTTTTAATTGTGCAATTTAACTTGGTGTTCACACATGAACAATTAAGCTTATAAAATTTCCACAAGGCATTTTTTTTTTACTAGTTAGTGTCGTCCGCCCCGCCCCGAGAAAAAGGGTATATGTATATAAGTTTGTCATCCCGCGTATAATTTCTACAATATCCATTTCCGACCCCATTAAATATATATATATATATATTCTAAAATCTTATGCCTAGCGAAGTCGATTGAGCGATGTCCGTCTGTCCGTCTGCCTCAGCAAATTTGATTTCTCTAAATACATAAATATGTCAATCGATCGGATATAGTGTTGAAAGAGGTGCTATTGAAAATCAGCATGATCGGTCCATGTCTTTCGAGGCAGCAGGCAGAACACCACTCCTACTTCTAATTTTTTTCATGTCATTTGGTACAATAAATTATCTCCAATCAAAAAAATAAATATATGGGGCGATAGAGAAATAAAAAATAAGAAAACAACGTCAGCTGAAAGAATTGTCACTGGCCCATATTTTCCGAGTTACGGGTTTCTGAAATTTAAAAATTATTATTTTTAAGCTTTTGAAGAAATCTTTAAGGAAATACTAACATTTAAAAAAAAATGCTTAACTCATTAAGAGCCGATGTAATTTTTATATAAAATTACATATATGCAGTACAAATTTTTTTTAATTCTCTGTCTCCCCAATATTTGCTTTTTTAAAGGAGTTAGTTACTTCACTACATTACATACATAGGTGGTGAAGGGTATATAAGATTCGGCATATAGCACTCCTACTTGTTATTATTAAATCATGTGAAATATTGGTACGATAAATATTTGCTTTTTAAAAAGATAAATTCTGTTTAGTTAATGAAACAATTAAAAAACTAACTAACAATTAAAAAAAGTATTGAATTCAAGGCATCTTTTTTTAAATTGTTGCTTAAATAATTTTTTTGTAAAAAGGGGAAAAACAAGACTCGTATTAAAAAATTTTTGGTCATATTATATTTTTACAGAAAAAAATATCCACAACAGTGTATTATTAAGTTATATATTAAATAATTCTTGCAAAAAAAACCGACTGCAAAACAGATTTCAGCTATCTGTCTATAACGGTTCAAAAGTTTGGCCACATACATCAAGTTACATCATCTATTAGGACACTATTTAATTTCTAAATCCAAATTTTATACTTGTTATAGCGGACTAAGCATTACATGTTCTTTGTTAATTTAAACCGTCTGTCTACAACTGGTCAATAGTTTGGCCATAAACAGCAAATTACATCAAATATAGGGGCACCCTTTTATTTCCAAATTAAATTGTATACTCGGCGTTATAGCGGGCATAGCAATACAGATTGCTTGTAAATTTCAGCTGTCTGTCTATAACGGTTCAAAAGTTTGACCACATACATCAAATTACATCAACTATTGGGGCACTCTTTAATTTCTAAATCCAAATTCTTACTTGTTATAGCGGACTAAGCAATACATGTTCTTTGTTTATTTTAACTGTCTGTCTACAACTATTCAATAATAGTTGTCATATACATCTAATTTAATGAACCATTGGGGCACCCTTTAATTCATAATTTTAAATTAAAACAAAGCAACAATCACACGAATTGATAACATTCTTCTTTTTTTGAAGTCGGTTAAAAATACCTTTTTACTGGAAAAATACTAAAGGCTGGTTCACCCATTGTTTCGGAACAAAATTTTTGTTGTGAGAGAATTTTAGTTTTTTCAGAGTTTGTTCTGAAACGATTCACCCACTTCGAAAAATTTTTCTGGAAAAACAAAGCTACCATATGAAACATATGTGTAAGCGAGATGTGTTACTTTACAAGCAGGCAGCACTGTGACAGAAAATTAAAATCACTGAATGCCGTTTTGTTATAAATAAATTTTAAATTAAAAAACTTTCATAATTAAATCAAAAAATGAGGTAAAAAAAAATTGAGATAAAAAGTCATACAAGCATTCTCTACCCGGCTTTTTCATTTCTGAAATAAGCTTCAAGGCAAGGGATTCATTCGTTGAGATCCATGACACAATTTTTTAAACTTATTTTCTTTTATTTTGTGTTTTATTATAAATATACCAGGCAAATTAAGGCAGGTAATCTTAAGAACAAAACAAATTTTAAAAATAATTATTGAATATCAATGCAAACAAAGAACGAAAAAGTATGTAAAATATATTTTTTTGCTTGAAAGATTTTTATCACATTAATTAATGAAGTGGCAGCTCAGTTAAATTTTCTTTGAAAATATAAAATAGTTGGCAGCACAGTTTCATTGTTTCCGAACAAAAATTAAAATTAAACCAATTCAAGCTGAAATTGTTCCGAAGTGAGTTTACTCTTTTTCTCTCTCTCTCTCAAAAAATAAAACGTCAAACTACATATAAAAAAAAAATGTTTCGGAACAAAATTTTTGCCGGTGAACCAGCCTTAAATAATCAACTCTGGACATAGTGCAAAGTTAATTCAACTTTAGTCAAAGACTTAAATTACAATACTAAAGTTGAATAAAAATATTTTATCAATTATGTTCAACTTGAAGTTCAAGTTCCTATTTTCTTGAAATCCTCAAAGTTAACAATTTCATTTACATTATTGTTGCTAAAATACAACACTGAATCGTGAAATCGTTTTAGGTTTTGTAATGCAATTTAAACATTTTACACGCAGGATGTTCTGTAAGTCGACCGGTACTCACTGTATAAAATGAGATGTTTAACTTCATGCCTTTAAAAAAAGTAATAATAATTTTTTATGTTTTTAGTTTTATAAACTAAAATTTTTACTTACGGAATTTAGTTTAACAAACATGCGCTTCGACTGTTTAAAAAACACTGTGGGGCAATAATAATTTTTTCTTTCGTCGCAAGACTCCACTGAAATTTGAATTAAAGAACTTATTTTATAATTTATAAAGTAGCAAGATATACTGCAAAACTAACCATGTTTATTGGAGCACCTTCAGACAAAATGTAAAAAAAAAACAAAAATTTTATAAATAATATTTAGGCGACCACGTTTCTAGACACATATTTTCTACAAAAAGATTTATTACTGATTAATTTTAAGCATATTAAGGCATTTAGAATATCACACACAAGCTAAACTGGGATTTCCCTATAAATCGCTTATCATAGTATAACATCATAAAAATGTCAAAATGATTTACTTTCATTCACACTTTTTTTAACATTTCAATTCGAATACGAGGGCTGCTATATATATTTCTGGCCTTGCAACACTGAGTGCTGCCAAGTACAATCTGACATTTCCATTGGAAAGTTTGTCATTTTCAAGCATAATTGTACTCAAAACGTTTTGACGTACGACCATTATTTGTGTTGTTTACAGTGACTTGAAAAAATTAATATAGAAAAAAATGGAATTAACTCGTGAACATTTTCGTGCCATCATTTTTCATAACTTTCGACGTGGATTATCACGACAAGAGTGCATTGATGAACTTAAATCTTTGTATGGCGATGAAGCACCATCCTATAGCACTGTGAAAAATTGGTATAATGAATTTAATCGTGGCCGAAGCTCGCTCAAAGACGAATTCCGTGAAGGTCGTCCAAAAACGGCTGTTGTGCCAGAGAACATTGATGCCGTGCGTGAACTCATAATGCAAGATCGACATGCGACATACCGAGAGATAGAGACATCCTTGGACATTGCTTCCACCAGCATACATTCGATACTGCATGAACACCTGGCCGTAAAAAAGGTTTGTTCTCGTTGGATCCCGCACAATTTGAAAGTCGCTCAAAAAAAAGGCTCGTGTCGATTGGTGCAAAGAAATGTTGCAAAAATACGATTGCGGTGCTTCAAAAGACGTTTATAAGATCGTCACAGGTGACGAATCATGGATGTATGCGTATGATCCCGAAACGAAACAACAATCGACCGTGTGGCTCTTCAAAGACGAGCAAAGTCCAACGAAAGTTTTTCGTAGAAGAAGCACTTCGAAGCAAATGGTCGACTGTTTCTTCGGCAAAACTAGTCATGTGGCGACTGTTCTGCTTGAGCAACGTAGGACGGTCACTTCTGAGTGGTACACTATAATTTCTTTGCCTGAAGTCATCGGAGAAATTCGAAAAACCAACAAGAGAAGACGAATCATTGTTCACCATGACAATGCGAGCTCTCACACATCGAATCAAACCAGAGCGTTTTGGACCGGACAAAACGTCGAATTAATTGGTCATCCGCCGTACAGCCCTGACTTGGCACCTAATGACTTCTTCTTGTTTCCGCACATCAAGAAAAAAATGCGTGGTCAACGATTTTCGTCGCCAGAAGAAGCTGTTGAAGTGTTCAAAAACCATGTTTTAGAGGTGTCTCAATCGGAGTGGAAAAAGTGCTTCGACAATGGGTTTGAGCTAGAGATGAGCGATATTTTAGTACCTGTGATTAAATCACTGTGATTAAAAAATCACTGGTCACTACAGTGACTGAATTAATCAAATAACAGTTCCGCGTAAGAACGTTCTTTTATATTTGCACACATACAAACTTAAATTTAATTTTACTTTGTGAAAGAGAAATACAAGTACTTTTGACTCTTTCATTCTTTCATATGTATATCAATCTTTCATATCTTTCCAACCTTCACACATACATACATATGTAGCAAAAAAAAAAAAAACAAAAAATGTTGTGTGCTTTATTTGAAACTATAATCAATCAGTTTTACCGAATTCTATAATTTTGGACAAATTTAATTACAGCTGTTTTTAATGTAGATATCAAAATACATTTTCCATTATAATTACAGTTTGTATAAAAAATTACTTAGTATTATATTCTTCCTATATAAACATGTACATATGTTAAAATATAAGAGGAACTGCAAACGGTGATCACGGTAACTATTTAAAAGAACGGTTATTTGAAAATCACGTTCACTGGTAACGATGTTCCTCAAAAATCACGGGATCGCTCATCCCTAGTTTGAGCGCATGCAAAAGTGTATAAATCATGCTGGAGAATATTTTGAAAAACAATAAAACCATTTTTGATTATAAATATTCGTATTTTCACTATTAGACCAGAAATATATAGAGCAGCCCTCGTATTATACAGAATGTGGAAATTTTATGTTTGCCTAATCAAAAATAAAAAAGTCGTATTGATAATATTTTTGTATATATTTTTTTTTTACTATTATTATAGAAAAACTGTAAATTCTGAAAAATTCTGTTATCGATTTTATTATCTCAAGATTAAGAACTAACGAAACTAAAATAAGAAATTCCAACATAATGCTGATATATTGATCACAACAAATTCAAAGGTTTTAATGATTAAAAAAAAAAAAAACAATAAAACGAAAAAAATTACTAGAAAATATTAATTGTTTTAAACAATTAGCAAAAATTTAAAGTTAATTGCAATTTTGTAAAAATGGAATCGGAATTTTTAAGAATCTTTTGAGTTAAATTTCTAATTTTTCAAATATGATACATAAACTTTTTTTAATTTTAATGGAATTTTTCAATTTGGCAGTTTAGGGTCCAAATTGGGGTTTTTTGTTTCCGCTTCTCTTCCACTTTCTCCTTATTCTTATAAAGAGTTAGTGTTGTTTTTGTCCATGTGTGTAGGAAGCAGAAGTAAACAGAGGTAAGTAAGTGTTAATATAATAATAGAAGAAGAAAGCAAACGCCTGTTAAGCAGCAGCCTTGGATAATCTACCAACGTGTGTGTTAAACCATAGAACTGAGTTCGAAACCCAACGAAGTCTTGTATAGAAAGATGAGTTATTCATTAAAAAGTCAAATTTTAAACCTCACGGAGTTGCGATTAGAAAAAAAAAGAGATGGACTGGGCGGTTTGTCATCTATAGCTTGTTCCTCTAACTAAAGTGATTAATTTTTTGTAAGACTACAATCATATTGTTCTCAACAGGTGGACGTAGAGTTAATCAAATAAGAAAAACAATTTTGAATAACTTAAACTTAACCTGTATAATACACAATATTTTTATGTGAGAAATTTCTCGCTTAAGGTGGAATGCGCGTCTTTGGTAACACCTAAGTTGACAACATTTTTACTGATTATTTTGGAGAAGCGAAAGTTATGCAGGTTTCTCATAAGAAAATATTTTAATAAGAAAAATATTTTTAAAAAAGAATTGATAAACGAAACTATTCATATTAAATATAAATGCTGGTCTCTTCTTGTTTATTGATATTGAACAAAATTACTTTTCTATAAATACTTTTTTTATATTAAACACATTCATCAGTATTTTCCAAACATATTGTTTGAATTTAGTTTTGTTGAAAAATTCCTTATCAGCCTATTGAAAATTTAATAGAAGTATTAGCAAAAATAATTATTGTTATAATTTTCGGTAATAACCGTCGTCACTGGCTGTGTACTTTGGATGTTCGGCGAGCGCTTTCGATGTGATAACATCATTTTCAAGCAGCGTTTTTGTTAAAACACATCGAAAAGCTCGCCGAACATCCAAAGTACACAGCCAGTGACGACGGTTATTACCGAAAATTATAACAACAGTTTATTATATACTGGCGGAATCAACCCAATTAATTTAAAAATAATTATATTTACAAGATTATAAAGTACCAAAAACAAAAATAAATTATGCCACGGTTTTACTTATTTATATTGTTTTAAGAAATAGTTTTTTAATAATAAAATTATAAAATAATGCTGGCAAATTGTTGAGTAGGAAGTAGTTAGTACAGGGTACTGAGTATTTGTAAAAATTTGTTGGATAGCTAATACTCAAAAAAAAAAAAAGAAAAAAAAATAATAAATAAATAAAACAAATAACAAAAAAACAAAAAAAAAAACGCTATATTCAGCTATGCCGAATTTTATATACCCTTCACCATCTATGTAAATCTAGTTTAGTGAAGTAACTTCATTTAAAAAAGCAACTATTGGGGTTACAAGAATTAAAAAATAAAAAATAAAAATAAAAAATTGGTACTGCATATATGTTTATATTAAGCATTTTTAAAAAATTTTAGTTTTTCCTTAAGGATCTCTTCAAAAGCTTTTATATTATACCCATATTGATATCTTAAATAATATTTAAATTTTCTCTAGCTGATTTAGTGCCTTGGCAAACTTGATTTCGACACTAACACGGACGACTTCGCTATGCATAACAACTCAAAATATATACACTTTATAGAGTTGGAAATGGATATTGTAAAAATTACAAACGGAATGACAAACTTAGAAATACCCTTTTTCCACTTTTTGTGGTCAAGGATATATAAAAGGCATGACTTAAAGACAAACAACGGGTGTATTAGTTGTTAATCTATCAAAGTTATTATATAAAAATGTTCAATGACTAATTGTCCACTTTTATTTATTATTTTATTTTTTACAAAAATAAATTAAAATTTTATTTTGGCTCAAGTTTATTTTTTAATTTCTAAAAATCTTTTTTCGAATAACTCCTAACAATAATATAATACTAAAACAGCATCTGTAATGCTGTGAGGAAGCAAGCATGAATGATTAAAAATAACTCGTTACCAACCGACGGTTGGTACAATGCAAAAACAAATTTACAAGACGAGTTACAGAGGGAACTGTGAAGAAATACTTTGGTTTTTGTATGGATTTCATTTAACCAAATTAATATTGATATGAATTCTCCTCGTATTCCTTTTTACAAAGTTAGTTCGTTAAATAAATGATGTTTACAACTACGCAACCTTAAGGTAGCGATCCAGAAAATGCAGCATTAAATTCTGTTGGTGTCTAATTATTCTTGCTTTCTTAAAAAAAAAGGTTTTTAGAAATTAAAAAATGAACTTAATACAAAATCAATTTCAATTAATTTATAGTTTCCAGAGTTTAACTTCTAATTTATTAAAAGATTAAAATAAAGAATATAAATTTTTTTTTACAAAAATACCCTTCTGTAAATTATTTATTTTAATATAAGTATTTAGCTAAAATGGTTGGTTGTTAGCTCAAGTAAGATACTGTAAATTCCTTTTTTTTAACTTATTAAAGTTATACCAAAATAATTAATGTTATATTGAGAGTACTTATATCTTAGAGTCGTACTGTTAAAAAGCTTAATTTGTATTAACTTACATAAAGCTTTACAAGAGCTTTTACTTAGTTAATATAATTTACAGCTTTTGTTTGCAAAGTGGATAGTGAGTCTAGAAACCATTTAAAAAAGTACTAAAAAAAGCTTTAAAGATTTTAATTTAGCTACTGTCAGGGATGTCAGATATGGCGACTTCTCGCCAAACGTGGCAATTTACAAATTCATAGGGCGACCTAAGTTTTGATTTGGCGACATGGTCACTTGTTACGAGGGCTGCTATAAATATTTCTGGCCTGGCAACACTGAGTGCTGCAGAGTGCAATCTGATATTTCCATTGGAAAGCTTGTCATTTTTAAGCATAATCGTTCTCAAAACGTTTTGACGCACGACCATTATTTGTGCTGTTTACAGTGACTTGAAAAAATTAATATAGAAAAAAATGGAATTAACTCGTGAACATTTTCGTGCCATCATTTATTCACAACTTTCGACGTGGATTATCAATAGTGCATTGATGAACTTAAATCTTTGTATGGCGATGAAGCACCATCCTATAGCACTGTGAAAAATTGGTATAATGAATTTAATCGTGGCCGAAGCTCGCTCAAAGACGAATTCCGTGAAGGTCGTCAAAAAACGGCTGTTGTGCCAGAGAACATTGATGCCGTGCGTGAACTCATAATGCAAGATCGACATGCGACATACCGAGAGATAGAGACATCCTTGGACATTTCTTCCACCAGCATACATTCAATACTGCATGAACACCTGGCCGTAAAAAAGGTTTGTTCTCGTTGGATCCCGCACAATTTGAAAGTCGCTCAAAAAAAGGCTCGTGTCGATTGGTGCAAAGAAATGTTGCAAAAATACGTTTGCGGTGCTTCAAAAGACGGTTATAAGATCGTCACAGGTGACGAATCATGGATCTATGCGTATGAGCCCGAAACGAAACAACAATCGACCGTGTGGGTCTTCAAAGGCGAGCAAAATCCAACGAAAGTTTTTCGTGGAAGAAGCACTTCGAAGCAAATGATCGCCTGTTTCTTCGGCAAAACTGGTCATGTGGCGACTGTTCCGCTTGAGCAACGTAGGACAGTCACTTCTGAGTGGTACACTACAATTTGTTTGCCTGAAGTCTTCGGAGAAATTCGAAAAACCAACAAGAGAAGACGAATCATTGTTCACCATGACAATGCGAGCTCTCACACATCGGCTCAAATCAGAGCGTTTTTGACCGGCCAAAACGTCGAATTAATGGGTCATCCGCCGTACAGTCCTGACTTGGCACCTAATGACTTCTTCTTGTTTCCGCACATCAGGAAAAAATGCGTGGTCAACGATTTTCGTCGCCAGAAGAAGCTGTTGAAGTGTTCAAAAACCATGTTTTAGAGGGGTCTCAATCGGAGTGGAAAAAGAGCTTCGACAACTGGTTTGAGCGCATGCAAAAATGTATAAATCATGCTGGAGAATACTTTGAAAAACAATAAAACCATTTTTGATTATAAATATTCGCATTTTCACTATTAGGCCAGAAATATATAGAGCAGCCCTCGTAAGTATCTAGCAATTTTATTAGTGATTTTTGCATGGTTGAAGAGCAATTAATTTGTCTCAACAAATGCTGATATAAAAAATCGTATGTTACAATATTTTGCTATGCTCATTTTTATGTCAGCATTATTATTATCTGGTAATTTTTCTATTACACCATAGTGAATGACGAATAAGCATGTTTCTCAGGGATGGCAATGTTTTTTGTACATTCCAAAGCTGAAAAGAAAAATGCTGCTATAATGACCTGTTTGGTACGATTTTCAAGTTTTATATTGAAAATGTTTCTAAATTCCAATTGTTGTTATTCTGATTTATAAAATCTAAAGAGCTCCCAATTTTACAGTTTTTGTTATTCGTCATACAATATATTGATAATTATTTTAAATAATATATATCTATAAAATAAGTTATAAAATATTTTAGTATATAAATTTATTAAAGGTTTACTGGCATTTTCGTAATTCAAAGGTATTTGTGCAGATCGGTTGCTTGATGTTACCTATAAGAAAAATAAGAAGGGAGTCTGAAGTCATATTGGGAATAGAAGTTATAGCGGAAGATGGTGAAGGATATTTTTACAATATATATTGTAGCTTAGGTTTATCTCTAAAATTAATGTTTAAGGTCAGGATTTATTATCATACTCAGTCGTACGATCTGTCAAAAATTGCATGTGTGCTCAAATTTAAAAATTTAATTTATGTGTGCGACACATAATCTTTTGAAATAATTCATAAAATATTTTTCTCCATGCGGTCAGGGTTGATTTTTTCAAGATGATGAGGAGAAAAAACAACAATTTATTAGAACCATATGTTTTTGCATTTTTTTTGTATAAAAGTGTGGCAGCTGCGACGCCATTTTGAAACGATTTTAAAAGTTGGACAGAATTCTGTCAGATTTTTGTGTGCCATTTATAATTTTTCCAAAATTTAAATTAAAAAAAAGTTGTTTTTAAATATTTATTGTCGAGTTCTTTAAGTAGTGTTTACAATTTTTCATCTGCAAAAATAAATGCGCTGACAGTGTTTTTAGTACCATCCAGCAGATTTTACGTGATGTGAACAGCGACAGATAGTCGGACAGACAGACAGACAAAAATTCAATTCAATTCATTATATTTCGATTACTATCTACAACAAAATGAAAAAAAAAATATTTCCTGTTACAGTTTTATTATATGTGAAGGTAATTACTTATTTAAAAATTAAAAAAAATGAAAAAAAGCAAGACGATAAAATAAATGCTAATTTATATAAAAAATTCAATAATTTTGTTTTTATTCGCATTAATTTGTATTCAAAAAATCAAACTTTAATTCAATTTCTTATAATATGGACTAAGACTATCAAAAAATGGTTTTTGCGATTTTTAACATTGATTTTGGCGATTTTCATCAAAAAGAATCTGACAGTCCTGTCTACTGTAAAAATCTAAATATGATATAAGCAATTTTTTTTATAAATCGTTAAAAAATAAGAATTAAAACCAAATATCTGACACCAAATTTCATTTGATTAAACTCTTAAATTTTTAAATATTAAAATAAACAATAAAATTAAATTATTTTCAACTAAATTGAAGAAAAATTAAGTTTAAAAAATTAGAACTGGAATTGTGTGTGCAGCCAATGTTTATTATGACTTTTTAACCGCATAAAACCACATGCAATTTTTATTACAATTTGTCCATAAGATTAATAATTCTGCAATCTTTAAACATAAATGAAACATGGCAATAAACTATTTGAACCACCAACGAACGCACTTAAAACATGATTTTTCTAAACCGTAATAAATTGAAATCATAAAAACATGGTGAGAATAGAAGCAGTAAAATAAAGGGAATGCAAACTACATGTGACTTTTGTACAGATCATTAATATTCATTTAAAATAAATAAAGTCCTGTAATAAAAAATTTATGAGTTACATTTATTCTAAGCTTTTAATAAAAGCTTGTTTTTTTTTGAAGTATTTGTTTAATTAATTAAGAAATTTGTTTACAGTAGAACAAAGAGAATATTTAAGAAAATTAAATAAAACGAAGAAAATAATATTTAAAGCTAAAGTAAAGCTTTAGTCTAGCGTTAACCTTAACATAGTTCAGACATACTTGGATCATTTTTTAACCGACTTCAAAAAAAGAAGGAGGTTATACAATTCGGCTGAATGTTGCTTTTTTATATTTGTGCCTCCACAACTCAGTTATTTCTGATCCGATTTTGAAAATTTTTGGTAATATGATAGACTATGCTTACAGATTGGTCCCGTTTGAAAAACAGTTCATAATCTTGAAAATTAAAGGTGTCCCCATACAACATACATATTTTTTACGTGTATTATGAACTGTAAATGGCGATTTTGTAAAATTTAAAATGACTGCGTATAACTATGCCTCCCAAAAACAAAAAACTATACAAAAATATATCTGAAAATTAAAGGGTGCCTCCATAATTGATGTAAATTTACTTATATAGGCCTATCTTTTAAACCGTTATAGACAAACGCTTGCAAATTGGACAGAATGTCGATTACTATGGCCGTTATAGGAACAAGTGTAAATATAATAAAATACAAATTAAAGGGTGCGCCAATGGTTCATTTAATTTGATGTATATGGTCATACTCTTTAACAGTTGTAGACAGACGCTTGGAATTTACAACAAACCTGTATTGGTAAGTCCGCTATAACAACAAGTATAAAATATGAATTTAGAAGTTAAAGGGGGTTCCAATAGTTGATGTAATTTCAAGTGTGATATCGTACTTTTGAACCTTTGCAGACAGAACGCTGAAACTTAAAAGGGACCTGTATTTCTAAGTCCACTATATTAACGAGTTTATAATAAGAATTTAGAAATTAAAGGGTGTCCCATAATTACTGTAGATTTAGATTTGACAAGCGCTTGTAAATGTGACGCAATGTCGATTGCTATGGCCGTTATAGTAACAGCTGATAATATTTAAAATTATAAATTAAAGGGTGCACCAATAGTTCATTTAATTTGGTATACGGCCATACTTTTAAACAGTTGTAGACATACGATTGAAATTTACAAAGTACCTGTATTACTAACTCCTCTATAACAACAAGTATAAAATTTCGATTTGGTGTACCAATAGTTGATATAATATGGTGTATGTGGATGGACTTTTGCACCATTATAGACAGACAGCTGAAATTTACAAGGGACATGTTTTGCTAAGTCCGCTATAACAAGAAGCTTATAATTTGAATTTAGAAAGTAAAGGGTGTTCCCAAAATAATGTAATTTGTTCTATATGGCAGTATTTTTTGAACCGTTGTATACAAACACCTTAATTTTAGACAGAATGTCCACTACTTTATTTGGTATAATAAGAAGTATAAAAATGTTATTTTATAAATTAAATAGTTGATATAATCTGATGTACTTATATGGGCAAACTGTTGAGCCGTTACAGACAGATGGTTGAAATTTACACAGAACCTGATTGCTAAATCTATTATAATAGCAAGTATATAATTTGAATTTGGAAATTAAAGGTTGACCCTACAGTTGCTATAATTTGATTTATGTTGCTAAAATATTGAACAGTTGAAAAAGTATAAAGTTTGGAGATATAAGTGTGTCCCAATAGTTAACGTAACCTTATTTATGTGGCCATAACTTGAGCTGTTACAGGCAGACAGATGAAATCTGTTTTGAAGTCGGTTTTTTTTGCAAGAATTATTATCAAAATATGTTTGTATTATGCTATGTAGTATTTATAGATTTGGTCTGCTCGTTATCGGCTTCTGATGTAAACGTATTTAAATCCAATTCTAGTATTGACCTAATCATATTATAGTCATAGTTAACATATTATTTTTGTGTTGTCATAGTCGAGACAGTAAAATGTTATAGTGTACCCACAGTTATAGTCAGGTTACAAATAGCTTAGACACATTTTCACCATGCTAAAGCCCAGCCAAGTCATATTTTATTCGCATTATTATTAGGTCTAGGCTATGACTCAGCCTCAGCCTATTTATATGAGATTTTGATTGCATTTGCTGGTAACCTTTGTTATAAAAATCTAGGTGATGTACTAAGAAAGGTTTATATGTCAAGAGAGATTCCTACCTCAAATAATGAAACAATTACTATTTCAGTGATGTTACTTTTTTTGGTGTCAGTACCAAATAATATAACAAAATTTAACATGTTGCGTGGAGCCTTCAAAAATTACGAAAAATTAAAAAATGTAACCAAACGGCAACACTGGTCATAATCCTTTTCTATAACAGACCTGCAGCTGCTGGTATATATAGCAAACCCCTTAAAAGATGAACTATAACTAAAGTAGAAACCTTCTCTATCAAGGTTACATCTGAGAACATTTTAAATTTATTTCAGATTTTATGCTGGTTTTGATTCACATATTTTACGATTGTTTCAATATGTTTTCTTCAATACAATAATCATTTTTCTTTTGTCTTTTAATAGAATTTTATATTCTTTGTTTTCAGTTTAGTTTCAGTTTAGTTTCACTTTATTTTACAATTTTTTTTCTTTATGAAATTCACGTTATTTTTCATAGCTTTTCATTTTATACGTTTCATTTTTTCTTCTCGAAATTTTACATTTTTATTATTGTCTACTTTTGTTGGTTTATGTTGCTGTTATTATTCTTTATGTTTTACTCTGGTAGATTTCAATTTAATGTCAAACAGATTGATAACAAATATAAATTTAACAATAACAAATAACAACAATAAGAAAATCCAATATCAATATGCAACTCAACTACACATACATACCCACTATTATATTACAGTCTGTTTTACATGACATTAAAATGCGTCATTTTGATGTTTGTGTAGATGTATTATAAGTTCAGCGGAAATTATTTTAAAATGTGGGTAGAAACTCTGAAAGAGAAATATTAGTGGGGATGCGAAATTTTATTTTTTAATCAGCTCAAGGAGGAATATATCTGGCTAGAAGAAGACTAAGAATTCTGGGCTCTCATTTCTTTGGAACTCTTACGGAGCTATCATCTCACTCTATAGGAGACATAGCGAAGTTCATCCGTGAATCCTCATGGCCGCTTTCCTTGTGGTATCACAACCGGCCATTCGATTGTGCTCAAGTGAGCTTCGTCGTGCGAGGCTGCCACTCCTAACTAACTAACTAAGGAGGAATAAGAATATCCCCAGACCTTTTTAACTTTTAACATTCCTCTCTATGTGGGTTTAATTCAATAAAAACCATCTTCATCAGAATAGTGTATGGCCCCGGCGAGATACAAACTCACGATTTTGTGTTTACCGAGCAGACGTCTAAGACACGTTGTTTTATTACTGCAGTGTTCTTTGGTGCTGCGTCATGATCTTTTGTTTTTCCTTCTACTCAAGGCTGTAGTAAGTATGAGTAAGCCTACAATCTAATCTATTCTACACTGTTACCTTACCCACCTCTCACAAAGCGGCTTCACAAATGTATTTTCTTTCCTCTCTACTCAGGGTTTCGTTGGAATTTGAACTCATTAGTTTTTCCTGTTTACCAACCAAGCAGGCACCTCTTAATTAAATGTCATGTTAATCTTAATTTCCTAAACACTCCTTTGCCAATCCACTACGATATCAATATTTATAATTCTTAAAGGATAATTTTACGAAAATAAGATATTGTAACGCGTGTTGTTGTTTTCCGTATAAGCGTGGTGAATAAGTTATTTCCACCAATGGTGTGTGAATAGAATAATAATGCAATTAGCTAACAAAAGCTGAGCAACCTCAATGGTAGAGGTGCTTGCTGTAAAACAGATCGTGTGTTCAAGCCCACCTTCGGACATGCGTACAAAGGAAAATCAAAATTGTCATAATGCAATTAAAAATGAAGAAGCAGTAGTACAAACCTCCCGCAAAGGAAGAGACAATTATTATATGAGGACGTGGCAGGTAATTTAGTGAAGACGTCTAGTTTAATAAAAGAGTAACAGATAGTTGTCAAGAAGCCCTTTACAATATAAAGTAAGAGAAGTAGCGGTTAGCGCAGGTAAGTGTAACAGCATAACAACAGTGTATGGTAGACGTGTGTTGTGGCTATTAGATAAAGTGGATGACTGCCTTGGTTAAAAGGCGCAAGTAAGTGGTCTTTGGACGTTTTAGGTTACTTAACAAGGCATCGAGTAGTTCATGTCTCGCCAGAGTAACACCGTTGTGTTAGGCAGATGGCTGCGTTTGTATAAAACTCATGTTTAATAAAAACAAGACCATAGGATTAAGAAGTATAGCCAGATAGAGCCACAGACTAAGAAGAATCCGTACGTTGGTTCTTAAAGGGAAAAACGTAAAAATATTGTTATTAATCGCTTTGACTGTTACGTAAAGAAAATATAAATCCATATCCAAAGAATATTTATTTATGAATGAAAAATGAAGGTTATTAAGTCGTGTAGACGAGGGTTTTAAATGCTTCGTCAATCGCCTTTTTTCCTGTTATCAATAACATTTGTTACTTAATATCTGATATGAGTGACGCCATTACGGCAGAAATGTCTAGCGATATTTTTAAAGTTTAAGCTTCTATAGCCGACCAAGCGAATTGGACCTTTTATTTCTCTCTGAAATATTTTCTCTCCTGTTGTATTTTAAGTAAAATAATCCTATCTTGGATTTCTTTTGTTCTACAAAGATTAACGGGATCTGAAAAGATTAAATTTAAGATGGGTTTCCTTAAACTATTTTGAGGTTAATTCGAAAGTACCGACTATTGTTCCTTCTTTTATATTCCGTAGTAAGATTTTTCTCAGTGTTTCTAGTCTCTTTATTCTTTTGCACAGCTTTTGTGATAGTTTGCTGCCGTAATGAAGAATTTGCTTATCCAAGATCTTAAAACGACTGCATTGTGCCATCTCACTTATAAGATCAAATTGTACGCTTTCAAATACAAAATGCTATACCCACGTAGGTCATCATATTGTTATTTTTATAATTAATATCCAACAATTAACTGAATTCAAACTCCATGTTCAGGTTAGCAGTTCAGAGCCTGTTCTGAAGCTATTCGACTGCGTGCAGGAGTGGGCAAATAAGCTAATCAGTGACAGTACCTTTCGAAGCATCTCTCTCTCTCAGATATTTCCGCTTTCTTGAACTTCAATCTATAAATGCTAATAGATATATATCCGATCCCAATGCTAGCTGAGGTTCTAAATCGGGAACTCGAAAGTGATCTTAAGATTTTGATTAGTGGTGAACAATTAGTACAACGGATTTAGAACCCCGCAAGGACCAAAGGCCAATATACTGAGTATTGTAGTGCGAGATTTAGTTAGGACCCATATTACGGAAGGCTGATAAAATTTCCAGTTCCACAACAAGCTCGATGAGCATATTACTATCAAAAATTATTTAGACCACTTTCCAGTAAAGCTTATAAGGCCAGCTACCGACTTCGGAAGATAAATGAACAACCCGTAGCATACTTCTCTTTTACCTTCATTTTTATAACAGTTTTCCCTCTATTCTTCGTTCCTTAATCGACTTTTCCAATTCTGGCACAATGTAGGCTGTAAAGAGATGTTATCCTCTAGGTACAGATTCGTTTCCAAATCAAGTGTATCGGTTATAGGATTTGCACTAAGAAAATATTTATTTCATAGATGCTTTAATTTTTTTGATATTTAACGAAATTAGTGACGCATCTGCGTACCGTTACGTAAAGGTTAAGAATTAAAAAATTCGCATAATGAGAAATTAGTTTCCAACCAGATGAATAGTTGGATTTGTAGCTGTAGTCGTTACATTATTTCCATTCTTGGACTGCAAATGATACTTGGAATAAATAGTTTAATTAATACATTGCCAGCTTGACTTTCTACTCACCTTCTTTATCTTCTTGAGCAACTTCTGATCCTTAGATTTTCTTTAAAAGAATTCTTCCTACGAACTTTGCATGGATTTGATTTCCCTTGACTTAAATAAATTTTACCCTGAGAATTCTCCGTATATTTGAAACTTTCATGCAACATGTCACAGTGGTAACTGCATATTAAACTGTAAAATAAAGAAAGTGACATGAATACACCAACACCGACACATGTTGACTTGCATATTTACATACATTCATTCATACATTTAAAACTGTCACATGACGCTTTGTTTACAACTCTTTCATTTCTCATTCCTTTGCTTTTGTCGTTAATCCTTTTATCGCTCTCCTTGCTGTAATATTATTTTCATTTCCATTTCATTTGTAACTGTCATAATAATTTTGAAGCTAATGCAATTGTCCTTTTACTATTTTACTTTCATAAGGATTAAATATCAACTATTATAGACATGTGTACAAGACAGACAAAGAAAAAAAAAGAAAAAAAAAACAAAGAAATCTCACCAGTAAAAATTTAAAATTTGCATTTTATTAAGATTTTCGTTTTCATTTTCATTTGTGTAAGCGAATAGTATTTATGTGGATTTTATATTTAATCTAGATAATACGGTTGTGTAAGTTTAATTTTCTGTCATGGTTAATAATGTTAAGGAATTAAAAGGATATTGAATGTTTACAACAGAAAGAAAAGTTATCGTTTAAGTTTATATATAAATTAATAAATTGATTTACTAAAAGAAAGAATCTATGATATTGTTTTTACATTTAAGAATAGTGTTGCCACTTTATTATTTTAACCTTTCGATAAAGTTTTTATAGAAAAATTTACGTTTCGATAAATTTTTTTTATAGAAAAATTTACGTTTCGATAAATTTTTTTTATAGAAAAATTTACGTTTCGATAAATTTTTTTTATAGAAAAATTTACGTTTCGATAAATTTTTTTTATAGAAAAATTTACGTTTCGATAAATTTTTTTTATAGAAAAATTTACGTTTCGATAAATTTTTTTTATAGAAAAATTTACGTTTCGATAAATTTTTTTTATAGAAAAATTTACGTTTCGATAAATTTTTTCTATAGAAAAATTTACGTTTCGATAAATTTTTTTTATAGAAAAATTTACGTTTCGATAAATTTTTTTTATAGAAAAATTTACGTTTCGATAAACTTTTTTTATAGAAAAATTTACGTTTCGATAAATTTTTTTTATAGAAAAATTTACGTTTCGATAAATTTTTTTTATAGAAAAATTTACGTTTCGATAAATTTTTTTTATAGAAAAATTTACGTTTCGATAAATTTTTTTTATAGAAAAATTTACGTTTCGATAAATTTTTTTTATAGAAAAATTTACGTTTCGATAAATTTTTTTTATAGAAAAATTTACGTTTCGATAAATTTTTTTTATAGAAAAATTTACGTTTCGATAAACTTTTTTTATAGAAAAATTTACGTTTCGATAAATTTTTTTTATAGAAAAATTTATTTAGGAACATTATTAAAAGCTAAAGTATTTTTTTTAATTTTTTTTATAGAAAAATTTACGTTTCGATAAATTTTTTTTATAGAAAAATTTACGTTTCGATAAATTTTGTATAGAAAACTTTACGTTTCGATAAATTTTCTATAGAAAACTTTACGTTTCGATAAATTTTCTATAGAAAACTTTACGTTTCGATAAATTTTCTATAGAAAACTTTACGTTTCGATAAATCTTCTATAGAAAAATTTACGTTTCGATAAATCTTCTATAGAAAAATTTACGTTTCGATAAATCTTCTATAGAAAAATTTACGTTTCGATAAATTTTCTATAGAAAAATTTACGTTTCGATAAATTTTCTATAGAAAAATTTACGTTTCGATAAATTTTCTATAGAAAAATTTACGTTTCGATAAATTTTCTATAGAAAAATTTACGTTTCGATAAATTTTCTATAGAAAAATTTACGTTTCGATAAATTTTCTATAGAAAAATTTACGTTTCGATAAATTTTCTATAGAAAAATTTACGTTTCGATAAATTTTCTATAGAAAAATTTACGTTTCGATAAACTTTCTATAGAAAACTTTACGTTTCGATAAATTTCCTATAGAAAACTTTACGTTTCGATAAATTTCCTATAGAAAACTTTACGTTTCGATAAATTTCCTATAGAAAACTTTACGTTTCGATAAATTTCCTATAGAAAGCTTTACGTTTCGATAAATTTCTTATAGAAAACTTTACGTTTCGATAAACTTTCTATAGAAAACTTTACGTTTCGATAAATTTTCTATAGAAAACTTTACGTTTCGATAAATTTTCTATAGAAAACTTTACGTTTCGATAAATTTTCTATAGAAAACTTTACGTTTCGATAAATTTTCTATAGAAAAATTTACGTTTCGATAAATTTTCTATAGAAAAATTTACGTTTCGATAAATTTTCTATAGAAAACTTTACGTTTCGATAAATTTTCTATAGAAAAATTTACGTTTCGATAAATTTTCTATAGAAAACTTTACGTTTCGTTAAATTTTCTATAGAAAAATTTACGTTTCGATAAATTTTCTATGGAAAGATTTACGTTATATTAATTTTCTATAAAAAAAATTAGGATTGAATATATTTTCTATCGAAAAATTTTCGCTTCAGTCAAACTGTCTGTAATTTTCTTAGCGATATTTTAATTACTTTTCTACTTCTTTGTTAAGTTACTTTGTTCTTATTACATGATCTTATACAATTGCGGAACTTTTAAAAATAATACCTTCATAAAAAAGAAAAATTAAACAATAGAAATCGTGACGAACAAAATAAAAATAGTTTATATTTACTTCCTTAACAATTAAAATGTTTACAATCCTTCTATTCAACTTCTAATTTTTGACTCTTGGAACGGTATCCGTTATATTTATCCTTGTGTTTTAGTGTTGCATTACATACTTATAAATTCTATTTGTCAATGTAATTCTTGTTTTGTTTTGTTTTTCGTAATGGTCGTTTTTTGTTTTTTTATTTTTAACGCAATTTTGCACTTAGAACATTTAACTAGTTTGAACATAAAAGGTTATTTACACTCTTTTTATTTGCAACGTGTTCCTATTTCTTATTATTTGTATAGTTTTTATACTAAAAATTCTGTCATTATTTTGCAGTTTTCGTTGCCCTACCTAAAAATGAATAGGCATTTTAGTTCGATGACTCGTTGAGTTTAGAAGGGGATAATTTAATTAAATAAAAATTCATGATGTTTTAAAATTTATTGTGAACGCTTAAGATATTTGTTAAAAATTTGCTTTTTGATAAACAAAACATCTTTTTTAGGAAGGGTATCAGCTAAGTCGATCATTACAGTACTACCAACCCAACATTCCATGTTCCACTTATTAAACTAAGAATGCAAAAAACAACAACACTTTTATTTGTTGGCTCATTATAGTTGATGATGACGACAATTCATTGAATTGCTGGTGTTGTAACTTTTGCTGGCAACAATAGGTGCATATTCTAAAAGTGCTTAAAAAGTCTTTATGGCTGGTGTTATACCATTGGGGAAATTATTTCGTACTAAGTACTATAATTAAAAGACATTATAAATATGCAAAATTATAAAGATTAAGAATAATGACGCTATTTTTCTCACTCTCTACAGGTGCTGCCAAGATAAGTTAATGAACGCCTTGAAATGAAGTTAAAATAGGAGTGATTTAGTAGGATTAAAATTAACATCTGTCTTTAATTTGATTAGAAACTTTAGATTTTATATTTATAACCAGCCGTATTGAGAAGATAAATTTTATAATTTATTTTTATAAACAAAACATTTATATTGCCACAAAATTCGAATTCGCTTTCAGATTTTCGCAAAAACTTTTCTACACTTTTAAAATTTAATTTTTAAAAATTATCTTTATCCATCAACAGATATTTTTATTTAACGAAAAATGATTATTGTTTTGATCAAAATCTTTTATTTCACTTAAAATAGAAAAGAACTACTTTTTATAAAAATGCAAATTTTTGGTTTTTACCAGTCGCTTAAAAAAATATTTGTACCCCAAAAACGTCTTAAAATCGTTTTTTCACAAACTGCACAAAAGAGTACGTACTTTTTTAATTAAAAGTTATGTTTTTAATAAAAAATTTTTCTTTTTATTTGCTAAAACGATACTTTTTTACAAAAAAAAATTATATTTTTTACAAAAAGATACCTTTGCTACAAAAAGGTACTTTTTCCACAAAAAGAAACTTTCGTCCATAAAAGGTACTGTTTTCAAAAAAGGGATACTTTTATCCACAAAAATTTATTTTTTCTAAAAAACATTAGTTTTTCACAAGGAAGTACTTTGTACACAAAAAGATACATTTTCCAAAAAGAGATACTATTACCACAGCTACATAATTTTTGAACAAAAATATAGTTTTTCCACAAAAAGGTGCTTTTTATATAAAAAGGTACTTTTTATGTAAAAAGGTACTTTTTATACAAAAGGGTACTTTTACTATAAAAATACTCTTTCCATAAAAAGCTACTTATTCCGCAAAAAGGTACTTTTCCATAAAAACAAACTTTTTTCACAAAAAAGTACTTTTTAAACAAAAAGGTACTTTTCCACAAAAACGTACGTTTTCCTTAAAATATATTTTTTCGAAATCCTTTAAATGCCAAAATATACATTTCTATATAAATTTAGTTTTTTCCAGCAAAAAGTCACACTTATACAAAATATCGTTTTCCAGTCAAAAGATTCATTTTCCAACGAAGAGCCACATTTTCCACGAAAAGATTCTTTTTTTAAGCAAAAAGAAAATTTTTTTCTTAAATTTTTTTTTTTCCAATGAAAGAGTACGTTCTTTACAGCAAATTCGGGTTTCCAGAAATATCTCACTAATTTAGTCCTCTTTTACAAACGTCAGGTTTTGATTAAATTTCTTTTGAACCTACATTTGTGTTCACACACGCTTTCAAGTTTGTTTCATCAAGTTTCGTTTTCTTTGCTTTCAACTTCTGCAACTTCTATTCTGCAGCCAACTTCAAGTATAAAATTTTCTTAAACTTGATGGTACGGTCAGGTTTGTACCTCTTTCTATTTTCTTCTCCTCTGTCTCCCAAAAACTCAAGACTTGATGAGTCAAACTTGATGTGTGTGAAAGGGAACTTAAATCAATCATTTTTGTTTTTACAGACAATCCCTTTTCGCAAATACCAAAAAATTACATTTTGAATAAAATTTTCAGGGTGCGAAAAAGAAACGTAACGTTAGCTTTATTTTTTTGTTTCTTTGTAGTGAGTAAATTTGAAACCACAAAGAAACAATGAGAAGGGTCTTTTTTTGCACTTGAACACTATGTATATTTAATTAAACGTATGCAACAATAAGATAATGAATTGAGAAAATAATAAAACAATTTTAGAAGAAATTTCTTTTAAACGTTTGCTGCTTGATTTGTTTGTTGTAGAAAGAAAGAATACTAACGCAACTCATACCGCAACTAGACTATAAAATTGGCATATTAAAGACAGAATTAGTCTTTACTTTCCGTTCCGTGACGAAGCAGCTGATCAGTTTCTGTTAAATGGACGTCTGTCCTGCTCCGTTCGAATCAGTAGAAAATAGAATTTAATGTTAAGTTACTTGAAAGTTGTTTCACCACAAAAAGTGGAAAAAATGTATAACTACGTTTGTCATACCGTGTGTAATTTCTACAATACCCATTTTCGCCCCAATAAAGTGTACATATTCTGACTTCTTATACATAGAGAAGTCGATTGAGCCGAGTCCATTTGTACGTCTGTCCGTTCGTGTTAGTGTTGAAATCAAATTTTCTTGAGGCAAAAAATAAATATGTCAATCGATCAGATATAGTGTCGAAAGAGATGCTTTTAGAAATCAGCATGATCGGTCCATGTCCTTCGAGGCAGTACCACGCCTACCTCTCATTTCTTCATGTCATTTGGAACAATAAAGTTATTCCAAATAAAAAAAATTTATATATGGGACGATAGAGAATTAAAAAATAAGAAAAAAAATGAAGTAAAAAAAATTTGGCGCTCGCCCATATTTTCCGAGTTACGGGGCTCTGAAATTTAAAAATTTTTTAAAATATCAATATGGGTTTCATTTTAAAGCTTTTGAAGAGATGTTTAAGGCAATACTAAAATTTCTAAAAAAATGCTTAACCCATTAAGAGTCGATAGCATTTTTATGTAAAATTATACGTATGCAGTACGATTTTTTTTATTTCTTTATTCTCTGTCACCAAAATATTTGCTTTTTTAATAGGAATTACTTCACTAAACTAGATTTACATAGATGGTGAAGGGTATATACGATTCGACATAGTCTATTGTTTTTTCTTTGTTTATTATAAACAGCTGATATGTTGTTACAGCAAAACTACTCACAATTTGAAAAGCAGAACGGAACCGAACCGAACAGCAACGGAAAGTTAAGACTTATGAGGCCTTAAAGCAAGCGGAAGAGCGAAAGACAAATTGTTCTGTTAACGCTTTTTGTCGTTCAAAAAGTATTTGTAAAGGTTTTGTCTAAAACTGTTAAACCGAACTTTGAAAGTTCATAGCTTTGCATTAAAGGTTTGTAAAGTTTTGCTTAAGCAAAAAATTACTTGTTTAAAAAAAGTTCAATTTTGACAAGCAATCTACTTTTCTAATGCAAAAATTTTTTTGCAATATTTCTTAAGTAGTTCCCCTATTTTATTTAAAAAGAAATTTCACATCAATACAATGGCTTTAATTTATTTTTTGTTTCAATTTTATGCGCCTCAGGCAACTCAACTCAAATCTAAAAATTTTGCTAACGTTTGATATTAAAATTGAAATCCAATTATAAAAAAAATATGATTAATGACTTTAAACTAGATCTTCATTGTTTGTCTCTCAATTCTTTTTACTTTCACTTGGTTTAAATAACATTCAAAATGAATTTTTATAATTCAAAGCGCTATTTTCAGTACGTGTTAGAAAAAGAAAAAATTTTTGCAAAATTTTTTAGTTTAATTTTTGGAGAGATTTAAAAAAAATATAAATTAAGTAGCTGCAACTTTGCGCTAAATAGCTAAAGTAGAAATAATGTGTGTTATTAAAGCAAAGTCATGGCTCATACTGTGCAAAATTTCAATAACCTTTTCAGCCTTTGTTTGTTTTAATGAATGTCTCTAAATCCTTTTTCCATAAAAGAGGATTAATTTACTATTTTTAAGCCCAATTGTTTCTATGTCGGTTGGTGGCTTGGTTGGTTGCTTGTTGGTTTATTTTAGTTTGCTTTCGAATTATAAGTTGTAATTCAATATTGTGCATTAATTAAAAATGCTATGCATCATGCTTGTATTACAAATGTTCTTTAATGTGATACTTGCATGCAAAAATCTTTTATTTATGAGAATTTGTGACCATGCCATTGTCCCAGCTGGTCTGTTGGTAACAATGTAAAATCTTTAATTCTTGGCTCTGCTACAAATTATTTAAATTAATTTTAAATAAAATGACCGACAATTAATTTTCTCGTTTGTTAAAATATTCTATCAGATTTTCTTTTTAATATTCTCCTACAAGACCAGTTCAATAGTTCAAGAACATTGTCAGAACTGTAGGGATCTTAGCTTTTCTTGCTTTATATTTATTTACATCATTAGGCTGCTTAATTCATTGTTGGCTATTGATGTCAAAATAATGAGTTATTTTGTAAAATAATATTCTAATTAATGGCGAAGGAACAATATTTATTCAATGTGACTTAAAGTCAGTGTAATTTTATTTTACTTAAAGAATATTAATTTAAAAATTTATTTAAAAGAATTTTTTTTAATTTAAAAAAAAATGTTGAAAAAAATACATTAAATAAAATAGTAAATTTAAAAAAGGTTCTACCGAGATTTGAACTCGGATCGCTGGATTCAAAGTCCAGAGTGCTAACCATTACACCATAGAACCGTTATAAATTGGGCAAGCAAAATAATCAATTTTCTTTATAAAGTATTAAACATAAAAATTGAACACCCTGTATTTTAAAAATTTAATTTAAAGATTTGCTCCTAAGAAATTCTTTCCAAATACACATTTAATTGATCACCCTTCCCCGGACCAAAAAAATAAAAAAGAATTTATTTTCAAAAATTTTAAATTAATTTTTTTTACAAAGAATATAACTTTTGTCTTTCTTGTGAAATATTTTCCTTAACACAGGATATTAATGAATGAAGTGTTTTAATTGAAGTATGCATAGGTTCAATTAAAATTAAGTTTTAATTTATATGGAACAAAATATCGGTCAAATGGCCGTTGAGAACCTGGCGACACACCACCATCGGATGCTCCAAATTTTCTATGATGCTGAGGCTTTATTGAAGGTTCCATGCCGTCAATGTGCCGAATTAACTCATCCTTTAGGTCTTAAGTTGTTGCTTGCTTATCGAAGTGCACATTTTTTTCAAATAACCCCAAAACAAGAAGTCCAACGGTTTCAAATCACATAATCTAATTTACATCGCTACCACGTGAGTTAACACGGCCATTGAATTTTTCGCGCAAAAGAGCCATTGTTTCGTCAGCTGAGTAGCATAAAAAAGTTCGTTATTATCTCACAATAGCTACGAGTTGAGGTAAACGGCTCTTCTCAGCCACACTATCGCGAAAAGTAGAAAATGTTCTGCAGTACGAGCATGCACTCGTATTTTCACATCTTCTACAGACCCGGTTTGCGGTTTGAGTTAGTCTGAATTTGAGAAATGACAAATTAATGCAGAAAAAAACTTCACATTCTACATCGGCCCTTAAAATTTAACCACCCGATATAATGAAACCAGTACATATATCAATTTAAAATATGCTGGTGGCTTGAACTTTAATGTCTTTGACAGAAGTTCTTGCTTGTGATACATTCTATTAGAATAGACCTGCGACAGAGTAGCTGTCTGTCCTTAAGCTTTGACTTTTGGTAAAAAAAAAAGAAAAAAAATGTTTTCACCTATTAATTTTTTTTAAGATTGTTATTTTATTAAAATTTTAATTAGTTCAATTATTTATTTAATCACAAAAAAAATATTTTCTAGATGTTTAATTAAAATATACTTCGTTCAAATAATAATTATTTAATTATTTAATTTTGTGTTTATTTTTCAATTGAATATTTAATTGAGTCAATAAAACTTTAATTAAATTACAATCTGCCAGAAAGTTTTTGAGAACAAGCTATTGGTTAGCACCAGTATATTTAGAAGAATTTGTAATTGTTATTTTCCTTAAGTATGCAGCAGTTTTTATTGTTTTTAACAATTTTGCACAATATTTAACGTGAAATATCAAAATAATTTAAAAAAAATTACACGAAGTTAATTCCATTTTTTCATGTATGGCTTTTCGGTTTTCGGTACACGAACTTATTTTTATTTTTTCATGTACGGTTTTTCTGTACACGTATTAAAAATAAAGTACACTCAAACTTCTCTGTATTTCATGTACGTTTTTAGCCGTACACGTACACATAGAATAGCTACAGTCGTACATTCAAGTACGTGTACGCAAATAAACATTTTAATAAACACATTTATGGATGTGTACGGAAATTTTTAAAATTTAGAGACACACATTATTATTATTATAAAAAGAAAAATTTATGTGTGCGAATTTTGTACATTTGAACTCTGAAAAAAAAATTCAGTTATAAAAACTATACCTGGTCTTTGATTGGTCTTGACCAGTAGTATTTTGATGATTTTGCTTAAAATTCATATGCAACTCAAAATGAATCTGGGAACCCTAAACATTAAGATATAATTCTCGTATGTTATTTCTGTATTCTAACAATTCTATCAGCAAATTTGTTATAAGAATTCGGATAAATATTTCCCCTATATATTTTTTGTTTTCTTAACATTACACTCTTACTGATCTTTTCTGGTTTGAGAGCAATTTTTTGGAATATAATAGCTGCATTGTGATCAATAATTTTATTACAAATTTTATAACGAAAATTTTAAAAATTAGTGTAGAAAGGTTCTACCGAGATTTGAACTCGGATCGCTGGATTCAAAGTCCAGAGTGCTAACCATTACACCATAGAACCGGTTGCTAAATTTTAATATATTTTCAATATCAAATGCGTAATGGTTACTTTAACCCTTTAACTGTATTGTTTCGGAAAAGAAACGTTTCGGAAGAGATATATATTTTAAAAGATTATTCTTTATTTTTAATCGCAAAAAACAACCACAGTTTTTAAGTCGCTTAAATATACGAATGCATTTTTTTATTTGTATGATCATTATTCCCGATTTTATTTCTATTTTAAATTTTCTATAACTAAAAAAATTTAAGAAACTTCTAATTTTCCAAAAAATTTTTAAGCGATTAAAATCTAAAAATGCATAAGAATTTCAAAAGATGCTAAAAAAGTTTTTGAGAATTATTAAATTTAGTCATTTATTTTTTTTATTTACGGGATAAAATGTTATGAATAATTATTTATTTTTATAATCTTAATAAATAGAGATAATTTGAAAATTAAATTTTAGAAAGTTTTGTTTTAAAAATAATTTTTTACTGACAAGGTTCTACCGAGATTTGAACTCGGATCGCTGGATTCAAAGTCCAGAGTGCTAACCATTACACCATAGAACCGTTATCTCATCTTCACGAAGAGAATTAGTCGTTAAAACGCCTTTAAAAATTTTAATTAAATAAAAATATTAAAATTAAAATAAAATATATATTTTTGTTTTACAAATTTTTTATACGTATTAATTTATATGCAAATTAATTATAAATAATCAAAATGTTAATTTTCATATGAGATTTTCTTTATTTGCATTTTCTTTGCTTTTTTATAAATTAAAATCAATTTTGATGTTTTTATTTGTTTTATTTAAAAATATAAATTGGCTGTGTTGTTGTTCAACACACAAAAAAAAAAAAGACACAAAATATTTGACTATTTTGTCTATAAACAATAACAATAAAATTTTACAGATTTCAGTTTCGAGTTTTTTTTTTGTTATTTTTATAGTTTTTGGCTTTATGCTTGCGTCTGTCTACATAATGAAATGATTCTCGTTTTTTTGTTATATTGTTTGTTTTTCTTGCAAATGAAAGAATTTTTTGTTTATTTCAATAGTCCATTAAATTGTATTTTGAATTGTTGTCTTCGCATAAACACATTCCCTTAATTGTAGAGCTTTTAAAATATTTAATAAAATTTTATGCTAAATACATTTACATATAAATATGTAAGTGGATATAAAACATCATTTTTATTAAAGAAAACAAGAAAATAAAGTTTTTAAATTAAGTGAACTTTTGCACAAAAAAAAAAAAAAAAAAAAAATATTAAAAAAAAATAATTAAGAGAAAACATTTCTTATTCTGAAGACATATTTATTGGCTGTTTGCTATTTTTTTATAATTTTTAATTGTTAGGTAGAAAAATTAAAATTCATTGTAGAAGCAAATTAATTGAAAAAAATGACTTTTGTGAAAAATTTAATTTATAGTGACTTATTGTAGGATTTTTGAATAATATTTAAAATTCAGACAGTAGGTATCGATCCACAGGTTAAGCAAAGAGGGCAAGCAAACTATGACTTATTAAAAATTTAAAGGAAAACGCTAAAAAGTACCTGCTTTAAGAAATATGCTGTTGACAATTAGAGCGACCTATTTAAGGACGCTCCAAGGGATAAATGACAATCAGATACAAGAGTGTAATATAAAGGTGTTAAAGCCCTTTTTCCCATAAACGAAATGTGGCTTTCATGAAAATTTATGTAAAATGTACAATCGTATGATCTAGGAAATTGCCTTAAAAAAGGGAAAAATTTTAATGAATTCAATAGATTATGGAAAAATAAATAAATTTGTATTTTTAAAAAATCGTATGACTTTATGTAAACAAAACGGCTTCTGAATAAGTGACTTTATTTTTTGTGAAAAACGCTTTTTTTTTATAAAAATTGAATTTTTAGGACAGTGATTTTTTGTTGAAAAAATAAATTTTATGTTATAAGTAATTCTTAATGGAAAAAACAGAGTTCATGTTATAGAATAATAAAGGTAAAATTTTTTTTCGTATTAAAAAAATCATTTATTTTAAAACACAAAAAAAAAAAAAAAAAAATAAAAAAATTTTTTTTTTGTGTAATAATTTTTTTCAGAAAAGTGAATATTTTTTTAAACATTTTAAGACGGAAAAATTATTTGCAAATGTATACGGACGTTTTTTTGTTTTCTTTGTAAAACGTCCGCATACAATTGTAAATAATTTTTCTTTCTAAAAATGTTTACAAATTAAATTAAAAATGAACCAAAAAGCCGAAAATAAGTAAATTTTCATTACTTTATATGATCGATGGTTCAAATCCTGATTGGAAAAAAAAATTAAAAAAAATAAATATATTGTAAAAAAGTGTTTTTTTTGTGAATAATTATTTTCGTAAAAAAAACAATAAGTTTGGTTGTGTAAAAATGAAAATGTTTTTTTATTTCGTAAAAATATTTTTATTTCTGAAAAGAGGGTTTTTAGGTCAGAAAAGAGAATGTTTTGTAAAAATGTGGAGGTATTGTTAAAAGATTTATTTTTTGTTTGCTAAAGAATGAATTTTTTGTTCAAAAAGGAAAAAAAAATACGATTTCTTTAAGCTGGTTTTTTTTTTGAAAAGTACATGTTTTCAGTGAAAGCAAGTGTCTTGAAAAAACCCGATTTGTTTATATTTTTATGTCAAAAAAGGCATATTTTGCAATATTAAATTTTTGCCAAAAAAAGAAAAAAAAAAATTTGGCAAATAAATCTTGCAAAAAATCAGACTAAAAACACATTTTAGCTGCCTATTTATCCGGCTTTAAAAGTTTGTCCACTAGTAGGGCACCCTTTAATTTCTACAAACCAAATTTTATACTGGTTGTTCTAGTAGACTTAACAATACAGCTTCTTGTAAATTTAAATCATCTTTCTACAACTGTTCAACATTTTGGTTATATACATCAAAATATATCAACTAATGTAAAACCCTTTAATTTATAATTTAAAATTTTTATGCTTCTTCTTATACCAGACAAAGTAGTTGACATTTTTTTCTAATTTTTAGGTAATTGTATACAATAGTTCAGAAGATAGGCTTATTTAAGTCAAATAACATCAATTATGGGAACACCCTTTAATTTTTAAATCAAATTGTATAGTTGTTATTATGGCACGCTTAGCAATAAAGGTTTCTTATAACTTTCAACTTTCTGTCTATAACAGTTCAAAAGTTGGGTCACATACCTTAAAATATAAAAACTTTTGGCTAACCCTTTAATTTTCAAATCCAAACTTTATACTTGTTGTTATCGCGAACATAGCAATACAGGTTCTTTGTAGATTTCAATCGTCTTTCTACAACTATTCAAAAGTATGGCCGTATACATTAAGTTAAATAAACTATTGGTGCACCCTTTAATATATAATTTTAAAAATTTTTAGTTTTTATTATAACGGTCATAGTATTAAGAAGTTTGTCCAATTTTCAAGCGTTTGTTTATAACGGTGCAACAGATAGGCCCATATAGGACAATTTGCTTCTCCTAAGGGGTGTTCCTTTAATTTTTAGATTTATTTTTCTATTACTTTTGGCTATTGGGGGCTATGGTGATACTCAGTCTACGTACTACCAAACACAACGACTTGGTGTTGCATAGATCGGTTGATTCATTCACGCCAGCAGCTCATATACAGTTAAAAACTGTTTGAAATGACGTTCTTATAACAGCAAATAAGCCAAACCCTTTTTTCCTTAGTAGCAGTGCTGACTTATTAACAGTTGCCCTTTTCTAATGTTATAAGTTTTATTGTGTTGCGCAAAATTAATAAATTATTTTAAAAATAAACAAAGTTACCTTGCTACAGTGTTTATAAAAGAATCGGCATTTTTGAAGCCAAAATCGGCAAATCGGCACTTTGATAAATTTGAGGTGAAAAATCGGCAAATATGGCAGGCCTGTTCATAATGCACTTAAAAAACATTTGGAACAATGGCTGATAAGAGTGACCTTTTACTAAAAACATGTTTTTTTTTTGTGGTTGAATCAGAGAAATATTTTTTCTGCATTGGAAGCAGCAATAATATCGAAGAATCTAAAAAGAAAAACATTAAGATTTTAACTATGAATAGACACTGAACAAAACTATAATCTAGCAAAAGCTAAAAGAGATTTTCTTTTACCAATAATCATAAAAAAATAAATAAATAAAAAATATTTAAATGCCAGCTGTCTTCAGCCTGTGACTTCATCAGCGTTTTCTATGATGAACTAAAATTTTTTTCCTTTTTAAAAAGTTTTAAAACTTAAATAGCGTCGTCTTCTCTAGATCATACAATTTAATTTATAACGCCTCAAAGTATGTTTGGATTTAGGCGTAAAAGAACAATCGCATCACATTCCCATCTCCTCTATTAGAATAAAAGGCCTTGACTCATATACCTAAATAAAAAAGTTTGTAATACTTTGATAAGGAATATTTAAGGCTGACGACAAATTTATTTAAATAATTTTTTTTTTAAACCAAAAGTATTTTTTAATATTAACGCTTTCAGTTAAAGATTTTTTTATTATAACTTTCAATAGAAGTTTAATGAAACAATACAAAAAAAAAAAAATAACACATCAGAAACTCAGAACTCACATTGTGTAAATTGTGTTAAGTCATGTGCCTCTGTTGTGATAAAATTGTAATTGTTTTAATTTTACAATTGTCATGAATTGTTTTGCTATGTCAGGTTAATGAACTTTTTGAAAAAAAAAGAAAAAAAAAATGCCAAGAAATTTTGTACATCGAAAAGTGAACTTTGACTTTAAGACAATTATTTATATTTTCTTTAAAAATTAAAAAAAAAATTATTACATATTTTGACACATGGCTTTTTATTCTCATCATCAGCAAGAATTACAATCCTTAAATAATTTTTATTTAAATAATATATTTGTATAAGTAAACGAGAAGCTATTGTTCGACATTGAGAAATAAACCTTTACAGAATTTTTTTAATTCATTTCGGGTTAACGAAATACATTTTTAAAAAATATTTCTTAAAACAATAAAAAATGTTTTTTATGAATTAATTTGTTGATTAATATAAAGTCATATTGAGTTGATAGTTGGATTATACCGTGTAACAAACTGTTTGAAATTTATAATAAACTTTTTATTGTACATGCAAATTATGATCAACGTCATTGTAGTTCTCGTAAGAGAAATGTGGTGACAAAGGGTTCTGATAATTTGGCTTTCACACCAGATTATATAATTCTGGGCGCTGGCTCATGAGTGCTCAATCTGTATTTCATCTCAGAGTCCCGCATAAATATCAGTATCTTTCATGGCGCATAGAAAAAACGGTTTTAATTATTTTTAGCTTAGAAATTGACAACATTTTTAATTGATTTAATTATTTATTTTTTATTAATTAAATATACAATTGATACAATTAATAATTTAATTGATACAATTAATAATTTAATTGATACAATTAATAATTTAATTGATACAATTAATAATTTAATTAAAAAATTTTGTATTACTTTTCAATTGAATGTGTAATTGAGTCAATTAAAATTTTAATCAAAGTTCATTTTGAAAGCAAACAAAACTTTTCATGGGTTCAAAAACTTATTTCTGTGCGTCCATAAGTAAGATGTGTGTGCCCTTATGAAGTACTGGAAATTCACACATACCATCTCAGATTCTACCAGGCGAACTTTAAGGACTCTTTAAGCACCTCTAGATTCTGACTGTATAAAATTTAATAATTATAGAATCTAAACATTATGTGAGCTCTGACTCCTAGAACAGAGTGTAGCTGTCTTACACTGGTTGAAGAATTCATGTTCCATATGTCTACCAGATCACACTACCGTTATACAGTTATATTGTTCCTTCTATTATTACACTGAATTTGAAGCATCTTTGCTTGTACCATTGAAATTTTCGGCGGTTCGCTCGCTTATTTTTCTTTTTCTTTAACTCATTAAAAGCGCTCACATGTAAAAAAAAAACATGGTTTTGATATGGTTACAATAACCATATTATGTTCTTTGTAACAATATATAGTTGCTGAGAAACAATTATAGTTGTTTTCACCAAAACATTAGTCACGATAAACATTTTTTGTTGACTTTTAACGATTATATGGTTACTGCACACTGCAACATGGTTGGTTTTAACTTAAAAAAAATTCAACCACAACTAAAGTTTTATAACTTATTAATAATAATATAAAATATTTAATCTTAATATAGTATTATTAATCAAAGTATGGTTAAAAGCAACAGAATAATGTTTGCGCTAAAAAATATTTTGTTCTAGTACTTGACAGTTTAGTAATTTTTCTGGTAGCTAAAATTTGAAATTGTTTTTTATTGTTAGAGAAAGTGAAAAAAAAAAATAAAATTTATATACAAAATAAATAATTAAAAATAATATGCGAAATATGAAAACAAATAAAAAGGGAACCAAAACATATAAAAAAAGTTGAGGTAAATATGTGTGTATTGTAAGCATATAAATCTTTATTTTTGTGTTTGAAGCATTTTGTTTGAAATATTTTTTAAGACAAATATTTCATACAAATTTGTCCTAAAATATGTTTCAAATCTATTTTAATTTTCTATGAATACGGCAGTTAAACTATATTTTTATACAACTGATTTGTGTAGCCTTTGATCTAAGCGTTGTTATATGCAAGTAATTGATATTTTTTATGAATTTATGTTTTTAAATAATTTTTATGACATATCGTTAATAAATAAAACAATAATCAGTTTTTTATATCAGGAAAATTTTGCACTTACGAGACCATATTAATTATATAACCTAACATTTTCAGCCTTATTTTGATATTTTAATTTAACCATTTAATGATTACATTTGAACATAATAATGTTTACACTTTAGAAGTTATTGTCTTGCTAGACAAAAATATAGTTGCAACTGTAAAAATACTATGTTTTGTTAGCAATCATACAATGCAACCATAACATGTTGCTCTTACCATGTTTTTTCTTTGCGTGCAGCTTCGAAATTGTTAATTCTCCAATTGTGTTGTTATATTTCCGCAAAAGAGTTCTTATCGGGTGCGGTGTTGGAGATTTACTTTTTCACCTTATATACGGTGTTGTTAATCGGCTCCTTTAGTGCTCGTTAGTGTCACGTATCTAGTATTTTCCAACACTGCAGCAAGAGTATTTATAAAAAACACATATTAGTCCTTGTGCAGCTTCCACTAAATAGATGAATGTTTTTTAATAGGAGGTGGGCACCTCTTCAGAATCAGCAGTCTGAAGACAAATATACATATTGGTGTCGAATCTCTGCAATGTGCTGTTCACCCATGTATCGCAGTGTTCTTTCAGAGTGTACAGTTTTCTTCTTTAGAAAAGAGAGGTTGTAGCATCTTAGGATTCTTTCCGCAAAAGGTTTTATTTTGTCACTAGCCCTGTTATATATAGTTTGACTCTTTACATGAATATTTCGCTTCACTGTTTATTTAGAAAATGCAATCATTCTTTTCTTTTCCTTTAAGTAAAAGTGACAAGGGTTTAAAGAAATTCACTAGGAAATATTATAAATAAAAATGTTCCTTAATGTAAGCAAAAAATGCTTACCGTAATATAAAGAAAATAAATAAATTATAAAAACCTTTACATTTTTTTTTAAATTTATTAATCAAACCAGACCTTAAGACAAAATAATACTAAATCAACTGATTATTGTAATGAAAAGAGGTTAGCAGCAACTTCTACAATATTCATTTAAACATTTTTTTTATAGAAAATTTCTTTATAAATAAATTCATTTAAATGTTTAGCCCTTTAACAAGTAGATTGAAGAAAGTTTTATTTGACTGATATTTGACATGGGTCGGTTTTGCATAAATATAATTTAAATAATTGCTTTTATGTAAATATATTTTAGCTTTTAGTTAAAATAAACAGAAATTGTTTTGTGAGGGTTAATCGCTACGGTTGTGCTTGAGGTTTATTAATACACAAGACTAAATAAGTTAAATTTTCTGTTAGAAAATCTTAAATTGATAAATTGCCGTACGAGAATCTGGAGACTCTCAGTTTTTATAGAACACCCTAAAAAATAAAAAAAAAAAAATTAAATCCAATTAAAAAAATTGTTAGAAGTTTATAATTTGAATTAAATTGTTTGCTAAAATACTACCTGCAAACAATTTGCCCATATTAATTAATAAATTCGTAAATTTAGATTTCTTCATGTTTCGATATAATTTAAATTATGTAATTAGAAAAGAAACACGAATTGTTTTTTTACGCGAATTAAAACAATAATTATATTTTAATAATTTCCAGTCAGTGAATGAGTTATTTTCACCGATAGGCTTTTTAGCTGTCTCCTGCAGGCGGTTGACTAAGTCCAAAATAGTCTTTGAAACACCCACCCACACATGAGAGTTGTATTTAAATTTCAGTGTCATAAAGGTGACATAGATAGCGAGGAGATTAGATAAAGTGAAGTATTTCTTACACTGTTTCAATAAATCTAGGCACTTGAATGCTTCTCTTGCTTGTTGTACTGAACAACGCATTAAATTTTCATGTCAAGAACATCGAGAGCATCTGAATCCTTAATATCTATATCATCGAAAATTACAGATAAGGTAGCACATTTAGCCGTACCCTTGTAGGAAAGCACACAGCACTGGGTTTTACAAGCGTCAAATTAAACCCTTTTCACAGGACCCCTTTCGAAGATTGTTAAAAGATCGCGATTAAGGGTATTATCCATGTGCTTTTGGATATCCTTAAAGAACTAAATAATTAATAATTTTTTTGTTTTTAATTAAAATAATTAAAATTACTCCCATTATTAAAAAGATGTCAATTGTTTTATAATCTAGATTTATCGTTGCACCTAAAAAACATAAAAGGTAACAAAAAAACAAGTGAGGATTTTCATCATGAAACCAAAAGAAAAAAATTGTATTTGTATTTAAAATTATACAAAAAAGTTTTTGGTTAAAAAATTTAACAAATTATTTTTAGTTGTATTTTTATAAAAAAAAAACTACTAAAAAATAATAAAAAGTATTACGCAATATTTAGTGTTTTTTAAATTTGTTTCTGATTTAGTTTTTATATCCTCAATATAGTTTTACCTGTACAACGGAGCCCCTTGCAGTTGGATGACTCTTCTCCAATACTTTTCATCACACATCACAATACATTCATCACACTCACGACTTCAAGCAGATTAAGATTAATTATGTGATCTAAATGTGGGCTAAAAGGAGAAGAAGCTCAATAGACCTAACCCACGGACCTGTTTTAAGCATACAAGGAGAAGTGAAGAAGTATTAATACCGTAAAGCCTAATGGACATATAGAACATGAAGTCAACCGGATAGCTACAAAAATTTTTCTCAAATTAGCAGACGTTCCTTTCGGGGATCTACTTACAATAATTGATTTAAATAAGTCTCAAAGAATAGCGGCATCAAATTACTTGCAGACAGCCTCGAATGAGATGTTGAGATTTAACGCAAGCATTGCGTATGAAAGTTACGCTATAGCTAGCATTAGAATTATGCATAAAAAATTATGGTTGTTGTATAGTTACAAGAACTATATAATGTTGTCTGCAATAATATACATGGTTGCAGGGAACAAATTAAAGTTGTTGTGAACAATTAGTTTTTCACGTTTAACAAGTTTTTGTTAACATTTAACTGCACACAAAAAGTGCAACACCATAAATGAAAATCATAAGTTAATTCTCACCAAATCGACGAATGAATAACTTTTGGTTTCGTGAATTCTTTTGAGGCAATCGGTTGATTTGAAAAGATAATAAAAAATAAGCAATTTTTGCAAATAAACCGCCTTCAAAGCAGTTAGACGGTTCAAACTAAAGGGCCATAATATCAAGTAACATTACTAATGGGGGTACCCTTTAATTTCTAGTTTTAATGGGGACACTCTTTAGTTTTCAAGCTTATTATACCCTTTACCATAAAAAGTGAAAAAGGGTATAACTAAGTTTATTATTCTGTTTGTAATTTCTACAATATCCATTTCTGATCCCAAAAAGTATATATATTTTGACTTCTTCTGAATAGCGAAATCGATTGAGCGATGTCCGTCTATCCATCCCTCCGTCCGTCTGTGTTGCCTTTGCAAATTTGATTTCAACAAAAATTTAAATACGCCAATCTATCAAACATAGAGAAGAAAGGGATGCTATTGGAAATCAGCAAGATCGGTCCATGTCCTTAGACGCAGCAGGCAAAACACCACGCCTACCTCTAATTTGTTCATATTATTTGGAAAAATGAAAAAATAAAAATAACACAAAAATATGGGGCGGTAGAGAATTAAAAGATAAGACAAAAATATCAAGTGAAAAAAATTGGCGCTCGCCCATATTTTCCGAGTTACGGGCCTTTGAAGTTTTAAAAATTTTTAAAATATTAATATGGGTATCATTTAAAAGCTTTTCATGAGATCTTTAAGAAAATACTAATATTTTTTGAAAATGTTTAACCCATTAAGAGCCGATAGCATTTTTATATAAAGTTATATATTACTTAATTTTTTTCTAATTTTTTTAATTCTCTGTCACCAGATATTTATTATATTGATTGGAGTTACTTCACTATACCATATTTTCATAGATGGTGAAGAGTGTATTAAATTCGGTATAGCCGAATACAGCACTCTTATTTGTTTTTTTTTAACTTTCTGTTGTTGAGACACACCAACTTTCTTTCTGTTGTAGACACACCAACTTTCTTAAAAATCATATATGTTGTGTGGGCGCACCCATTTATGTAATAAAAAAAAAATTAAAATTTGTACATAACTGACTGAGTTCTGAAAGCACAAAATTTTCAAAAATATCAAAATTAGATTTTAAAAAAATTGATAAATTTTTTTATCATTAAATAATAAGTTTTAAACATAGTTATGTTTACATTTAATAATATTATTATTATTGTGATGGCCAACAATATGTTTTCATTAAGAATAGTCTCATTATTTTTAATAATAATATGATTAGAATACAACCAAAGAATTTAAGGTGCTTTTATATAATGGTTACTTAAACTTATTTTGCATGAAGAGGTACAGCTTATTAACCATAACTATAGTCAATTAATTATGTAGCTCAATTACTTTTTTATTAAGATGGGCGGGTAAGGAAATTCAATGTTAAGTAACGAAGGGGAGAGAATTTTAAAAAGTATCATTTAATTTGTTAAATGATTTATGTTTTTCCAACTGTATTCAATTATGTTCTCAGCGAGAGTTCAAACTTTCCTTTACGTTTAGATGGAGTTTTTCTTCTTCTTGGTTACCCATTAAATACTCTTAAACACAATGGAAGTTTATAACCTTTAGCCATTTTATGCCAGATATTTATTTAAGATGTTTTTTACACCAATCATTTTATTTTAGGTGAACAAAAAAAAAAAAAAAACTTTTCTTTCGTATTAATTCATTCAAGCAAAAACTTTTCAAAACAAACATAATTGATTTCGGTGCTAAACAATTATTATAGCAAATTGTTTGGATGGATTATAGAAGTTTTCTTTTGTTTGTTAAGTGTTTTCCATATGATCATAAAAAGTAATTTCCTCTTTAATTTAGAGAAATTTTAAGTGGTCTGCATGTTTTCTTTCTGGTGAGCTGACAATTTTTTTTATTTATTTATGTTTTTCAAGTGTTTCTCTTTTTTACTTCAATCCTTTTTTATGATATTTTGTGCTGCTTAAATACAATGTACTAGAAGAAAAAAAGAAAAAATAAATAAATAAAAATAAATAAAAAAGTACAAACACAACAAAACTTCATTTTAGAAATTGCATGCACGCATTCATGCATTGATATAAAGACGTATACACTAAACTGTCAAGCATCACTTGGAACTAATGACTGGTTTTCCTTTTATTTAAATAATAAACATATTTTCCATAACAATAATTGGAAAGGAGAGAAAAATCATTGAGCACATTCTAAGAAAACCTCAAAAAATGTTTAAAGTATAAACGTAAGTATAAGAGGTTCAAGTTTAATCTTTCTTACAACTTCCATTAATGAAGTGCAATTTGAAGCAATTTTTATAAAAAAATACATTTTAAAAACTTTCTCAAAGCACCTTAAATGAAAATTTAAAATTTGTTATCCAGGACGTATGAGTAATATTAATTAATATATTATATTAGTAATTTGTTAATAATGTCAGCAAAAATTAAGCTATTTTGTAAATTAAAACTGCATAAAACAGCCAAGAAAGCAAGCAGTTAGCAAATTAAAAAAACATAAATAAAAACTGCTCACAAACGCTAAAAAATCTAGTCACATTTGGCAACTATCCCTTGTCATATATCATCTATCAGCAATCTTTGCCTTTACGAACTTCTCTTTTTCTTCAAATTCCTGCTTTATTTCTTAAACTAATAATTTACTTAAATGCAAAATTTCTTAAAGTCTACATTTCCAACAGTATATAAATTATTATATGTTAATAATCTGTAAATTTTATTTTTTTTTTATTTTTATAATAATTTTTTTTGTTGGTTTAAGGATTCTCATTTATATTCATGTTCAAGGATTATTAAGATTTTACCAAAGATAACATGAGAATATAAAATTTAAGTACTCACTTACATACCAGGTAAATGGATAACACTAAAGACATTGCCATGTAAGAGTAAAATCACATAAACTTGTTTAATAAAAACATGGCTCCAGGGAATTTTGTCAGTATGTGATAATATTTTTTTTAGGTTTTTATATGAAATTGAATTAAAGATATTGCAAAGCATAATTGATTTGAAATTTCGTAAAACTCAGAGTAATAAATAAAGGTGTTTTTATTTCTTAAATTTGGAATTTAAGCTTGAAGCACCAAATAATAAAAACCAAAAATTTGCAAAAACTACGAGCAGTTTTAAAACTAAAAAAGTAAAAATTTGCACATGAAGGAACATCAAAACGTGAGAACTCCATTGAATCAATTTGGCTTTAAGTATAAGACTCTGAGGGTTTGCTTACAAAATTTGGATAGAATCCACTGATGAGCTATTTGAGCAGTAGTGAAATGGCCATATGGAATTGCTTTCCCCGCAGTAATACATTTCATTTATTAGTTTAGTTTAAAAAAATAAATATTTCATGAGAATATCATAAAATATTTATATTTGAAGGAATCAAGCACAATTAAAGTCAATTATTATAAAAAGATTCCAAATAATAAATTTTCTTATAAAAACTTTACAACTAAAATTTTTTTTAGGAAAATTAAAGATTAAAAAATTTTCTGATAAAAATTTTGCGACTAAAATATTTGTTTTACAAAAATTAACAATTAAAAAAATCTAAGAAAAATTTACAATTGAAATTAAACTTAAGCCAAAATAATTTCAATTCATTTAAATTAATTTTTATAAAAATTTTTGGAAAAAATCTTATAGAAAAATTGATAATTGAAAAAATTTCCCATAGAAATATTGACGATTAAAAATTTTTCCTAAAGGAAAATTGACGATTGAACATTTTGTCTACAGAAAAAAAATTGACGATTGAACAAAAATTTTCCGTAGAGAAATTGACTATTAAAAAAACTTCTACAGAAAAACTGACGATTGAAAAAATTTTCTAAAGAAAAATTGACGATTAAAAAAAATTTCTAAAGCAAAACTGACGATTGAAAAAATTTTCTATAGAAAAATTAACGATTGTAAAAATTTAATAGAGAAATTGACGATTGCAAAAATTTTTTAGAGAAAAACTAACGATAGGAAAAATTTTTGTAAAAAAAATTAACGGTTGTAAAATTATTTAATAAAAAAATTGACGATTTGAAAATATTTTATATGAAAAAATTAACGATTGTAAAAATTTTCTATAAAAATTTAAAGATTGTAAAAAAATTTTATAGAAAAATTAACGATTGTTGAAATTTTCTATAGAAAAATTAACGATTGTTGAAATTTTCTATAGAAAAATTAACGATTGTTGAAATTTTCTATAGAAAAATTAACGATTGTTGAAATTTTCTATAGAAAAATTAACGATTGTTGAAATTTTCTATAGAAAAATTAACGATTGTTGAAATTTTCTATAGAAAAATTAACGATTGTTGAAATTTTCTATAGAAAAATTAACGATAGGAAAAATTTTTGTAAAAAAATTAACGATTGTAAAATTTTTTTATAAAAAAATTGACGATTGGAAAAAATTTTATATAATAAAAGTAACGATTGTAAAATTTTCAGAAAAAAATAACGATTATAAAAATTTTCTGCAGAAGAAACGATTCTAAAAATTTTCTATAGAATTTTCAGTAAAAAAATTTTTCTTTAGAAAAATTTACGACTAAGAATTTTATTGTAGACAAATTAACGATTTAAAAAATTTAAAAAAAAAAATTTCTTTTACAAAAATTAGAAAAAAAAACTTAAAAAATGTACAATCAGAGAAATTTAAAAATAAACTTGTCATTAAACAAATTTTTATAGAAAATTTGCAATTATAAAGATAAAACCTATAGAAAAATTTAAAAAGAAATCTATACTAAAATAAACAATTAATAAAATTTCTATAGAATAATTTTCGATGGTTATACAATTAAATAAAATTTTAATAAAAAAATTTACGATTTAAAGATTTTCTATAGAAAATCTGTAGAAAAATTTGCGATAAAAAAGTTTCTATAAAATAATTGTGATTAGTAAAATTTTCTATAGATAATAAAACAATTAAGAAAGCTTTCCATAGGATTATTTAACATTTTTAAATTGTGTATAAAAATTTCAGATTAAAAAATTTACGATTTGATTATATTTTTTTAAATTTGCAATTAATAAAATCGGAACTTAAAATAATTTCTATAATAATACTATATAATAATTTAGGAATTAACAAAATTTACAATTAAAAAATTGTTTCTATTGAAGAAGTAAGTAAAGACTTTCAAAATTTTTTATAAACACTTTACGATTTAAAATTTTTTTTTGGAGAAAAATTACGTTCGGTAATTAAGATAATTTCCTATAGAAAAATATTCGAATTAAATTTTTTTTACAGGAAGTAAATAATGACTTTAGAAATATTTTATAGAAATTGTACGATTTGAAAATTTTTCTGTAGAAAAATTTACGATTGCAATGAATTTCTATAGGAAAATAGTCGAATCAAAAATTTGTTACAGGAAAATTATTTTTCTAAAACTATTAATACAATAGAACCAATTACGATCAGTTAATGGGATATTCAAGATTTTACGAAAATTTACGATTTAAAATTTTTTAAAATAATTTTGTTAAAATATTTAGGAAAAAAATAGAATGTTGACAATTTTACGAATTAACGCTTTCAATAAATTTTTAGAATTTTTTTTGTAGATATTTATACTGTTAATGAATTTATTTAGTCTGCAGGAAAAATTTTAATATCGTAAATCTATTTTCAGAGGAATTTTAATGTTAAAAAAATATTTTTGTAGAAAGCTGTAGGGCTCTTTTAAAACTTAAGAGGAACATAAGTCAATTGTTTTTATAGTTGTCTTGGTATATTTTTTTCAAACAATATTTTTACTTCAATTTTAATCTTAATAAAATTTACCCATTAACAATGGTTTACATTCTCTCTTAAAAATCCCTATTAATCTTTATCATTCATTACTTGCCGTTTTCTTTAAGGATTATTTCAAAAGTTCAGTAAACTTTTAATTAAAATTAATAATAGTTCATGTCTAAAGATACTTATATTCTCACACACACAAAGGAACTAGAAAAACAAAAACAAAAAAAAAAAAACTATAAATGTGAGACATGAAATAATTGGAACTATAAAATTTAGGGTTTAAATTAAACTAAAATTAAAGCTTCTAAAAACTGTCCCAAGATAAAGAAAAAAATTATATAAAATTGACAGACAGAAACATAAACTGAATGATGATAATAATGTGTAACGTAAAGGAAGATTTACTGGAATTATTAGAAAATTTTTATGACAAACATAACGATAATTACAAAAGAGCGATATGACTTTAATGTTAAAAATCATTATAAAATTTAATGTGAAAATTAGTTATTAATAAAACTCATGTAAAATTAATGATACGAAAATCAAGCTGAGTTATTTTTGATAATAAAAATAATAATGTGTTAAAATAGATTCAAGTAAAATTTAAGTTTAAGGGCAATAATGCTTTAAAGGTTTGGCAACACAAAGAAAACAAAAGGAATTTTTTTTGCTGACATTTTAAGTGAATAAAAATGGAGCTGGATTTTATTATTAAAAATTATTAAATATAAAAATATTTTTTTTTTAAATTCCTAAGAGGCTGTTTAAGTTAAATATTATAATAAGGCTTAAGGTCTTTACTCAAGAACTGTTGAAAAAAAGTCCACTAAAAACCTTTTAGATTTATGGGTTTCTTTAAGCAGATCAAAAATTTAAAATAAATTTTTTTTTTCTTTATATTGTTTTTCGTTTATTAAATTACACTGAATTAAATTCAGTTTTAAATTTTCATATCGCCTGCAATTAAACATAATTATAACATCTTGCTTAACATAAAAAAACAATATTAGCAATTTATGAAATTATATTCTCCGTTACAAATTTCTAACAGGCCATCATCCTTTTAATAGTGTCTGACTGTCATAATTTTATTTTGTTGAAGGATTTATTTATTACTAAACAAGATTATGACTCTTAATCTAAAAAAAGAAACAAAAGCAAAGCTCTAACATTTTGCCACTTAAAGAAATTTTTAACTTACTTTCACCGTTTTGTTATTTTCGCTTGTTTTTCTTCATTGCTGTGTGTGTTTGTGTGTGTGTCAATATATTTTCTTCTTTCTACAAGTTGAGTAACAAAATTGTGTTAAATTATCACCACCCATCAAATTCAAGGAATATTATTATTGAGCATAAATATAAACTTAATGGTGTATGACAACGAAAGACGTTTTGTCAAATGTATGTACTAAATGAAAAAAAAACAACTGTGTTTGTGGTAGTGAAACGCCTGAAGGTGCACAATTTGAGTTGTGATGTTTAAATAAGAAAGACAAGATATAAAAAATATTGTTTTTTATATTTAAACACAGGGATAAAGTTATCGTTTTTGTTTGTAAATCTGTTAAAGAATTTGGAACAGAGGAAACAGTGGTACCAAAAGGTTTTAATTTAAAAGAATAATAAAATTTAATTTCCAGGGCTGGAAATCGTATCAACCTAATTAAACTAGTAAAGAGCCTCAGCAAATGCAATGTTACGCCTCTGATATCTTAGCGAATACAAGATTATGTAATAAGCATTCAAGCCTCATTAAAGGCTGTGATGCCATTCAGCAGCTTTAGAAATGGAAAATCGAAAAAACAATTCTTCCATTGATATCCAAAATTTGAAAGCGGGAGATTTTCTAAAGTCAATTAAGAGATGGTATTATTGTTAAAATTGGAAAAAAAGACGGATTAAAAAAAAAATTGACAACTGTAGGAGTATCTCGGTTCTACCGACGATATAAAAATTAATACCAAAAATTGTACTAAATCGCAGAGCCTTCTAATCTGAACGGTATGTTGTATGCAATGCAAACCTCTTTTTTCTATTCAAGATTTTTAAAAAATAGTTCGATAACATCAGCAGTATTTAAATTTTAGAATGTACTAAATGAGCCGTTTATTTTGAAAGTGACATAAGTCACTTTAAAAAAAAAAATCATGTTAATGGCAACACTAAATATAATTAAACGGTATCTTTAATTTTTGAAATATTTGCAATCAATAAGTTAAGAACTATTGAGATTTGTTCGAGAGAAGTTATGATAATTAATGGTATAACAAACATGTCTATTTTGAAAGTGGAGTAAGTCACTGTACTCAGAAAATTAATAACAGAAATTATTGTAAAAGAAATTGACACATGTGATAAACGTATCAGAAGTATTGTTTTGAATTATTTTCAGTATTTTTAAAAAAGCTGTAATCATTGCACTTATTTTTATAAGTGCGAAGAAGTAGTTTAGTTTTGTAAATTATATTACAGTGACATCAAATATAGTACACAAAATTTAGCATTATTAAATTTTTTTTATATGATGTTATCAGAAAGCGAATCAATGTCAATGTCAATTATTATTGTTTTATAGAAATATTTTCTAAAAGCAGAAAAAGCGTTAACCCCATAAAGACACATATGAGAGAGTTTTTTTTGAGATGAAGTATTGACTTCTATGGAGTCATCAAAAAAGAAAACGAAAGGAACAGGAACTCATCGTGTACGAAAATGGGGATGCAGAAATGAAGAAAAATACATTGTTACGAAAATAAAATCTGGCAACCCCTGTTGTTGTTTCCGTATAAGCGTGGTGAATAAGTTAATTCAACTAATGGTTTGTGTATAGAATAATACCACAATTAGCTTACAAAAAGCTGAGCAAACTCAATGGCTGCGTTGGTAAGGTGCTTGCTGTAAAACAGAAGATCGTGAGTTCAATCCCGGCTTCGGACATGCGTACAACGGAAAATAATAAGTGTTATAATGCAATTAAAAATTAAGAAGCAGCAGTACAAACCTCCCGAGATGCAAAAGACTATTGTTGTGTAAGGCCATGGCGGATTGTTCAGTGCAGACGTCCAATTTAACATAAGAGTAACAGACAATTGTCTAGCAGCCCTTTATAATAAAAAGTAAGAACAGTAGCGGTTAGCGCGGGGAAGTGTAGCAGCATAACAACAGTGTATAGCAGACGTGTGTTGTGGCTATTGGATTAAAGCGGATGACTGGCTTGGATAAAAGGGAGTAGTGGAGATGCCTGTGGATGGTTAAGGTTACAAAACAAGGCATCGAGTAGTTCATGTCTCGCCGGAGTAACACAGTATTGTAGCTTGGATGACTGCGTTTATATTAACAACGCATGTTTAGTAAATACGAGACCATGGGATTCACAAGAACGGTAGGATCGATTAGTACAGCCAGATAAAGCTACAAAGTTAGAATACAGAATTTATAATGAGCCACAGTGGTATTTGCAATCAAAAGAATCCGTACGTTTGTTCTAAGAGGGAAAAACGTAACAATATATAATATATATGTATAGAAAACTCTATTAAGGATAAAATAAATAGTGGTGAAAAATATGTAACCGCAAATAGAGATGGATCCCTTATACACAGGAGCTCGTCCTGTTGATTCAGAAAAATACAAAGACATGATGGGCTTGCCTAATTATATACCCCCAATATTTCACAGTTATTTAAACAATTTTTAAGCAACTCCTGTTGATGACGAGAATTAAACTAAACTGATGTATTTTCACATTAATTACTTATACTTAAATGGCATTTAATATTTCGAAATGAACTAAATATTGTTGTATTTTATGAATATTAAAATAAAATAAAAACATTTAAATATGCCTTTATATTAAATATGTTGATGGTATGAATTATTATTATATATAAAATTTTTTCAACAATTTTAGTAAAACACTGCCCTTTCAAAACATCACTTTAGTAAAATACGTAGGACAAATTTAGTATAATATTATGTCAGTCATTTTTTAATGTTCATAAAAAATCATTTTTACTGGAAAAAATATCAGTACCATGATCTAACAAATGCAAGTAAATCTTCTTGAAAGTTTGAATGCATATTCTTTAACGTGTTAAAGTGCAAGCCCTCAGATATCTCGACTTAAAAACAAAGTGACTTATGTCACTTTCAAAATGAACGGCTCAAATGGAGGAGACATCCCACCCTAACATTGATACGTTTTAAATAAGAGAAGGTTATCATAGCCAGTCGTCAAAGACGTAATCTTATAAATCTCCTGCCAGCACAGAGGATTTAATAGTGAAAGGATAATACATCTTGTAGCTCAAGATGAGAAGTATCTTCTATTAACCAGATGAGAAGTGTCTTCTATTACACAAAGTATCTAAAGTAAAGATGACGACAGATTTAAATATTAATGCAGCAAAGACCTTGAGCAGTCATACATTGACTATTGATGGAATCACCCCGCCATCTCATAATAATAATCATATCGAAGACTTATTTTGTTATCTCAGCAGTAAGGTTTCAGCCAGACTAAGATTAATGTAGAAACGAGATCTTTAAATTTAAGGTAGGATGATTTTAAATTTAATTAATGAGTCGATGATAATAACTTTTTTTAATTAATTATCAATGCAAACCTTTTTATTACTTTACTGAAAATAATGGTAATGTTAAAAATAATCATTAGCATTATTTATCATTCAATGCTAATGAAATTAATAATTATTTAGTCCATCTACTTAATTACTACCATGTATGTTCTACTTAATGTTTCAATTTTAAATTTGTGAAATCTTTATTTGTTTCTAAAGATCGGTCAAATGAAATAAACTTTGGGCGTGTCAATTAATTAAAATTTATATATTTTTTAAAAGTATCCTTAAAGAAGGCTTGTGTAAATCAAGCTCTAAAGATGATAATTACAAAAAATTTAGCAACTCTAAATAATGCTTAACTACAAATGTTTGGAACTCCAAAACTTGTGTGATAGAAGTAAATGTGAAATAATCAGTGTATTAATTTTATATTTAGTCCTTAACCCTCCTGTTAGTTGTTAGTGATGTCGGATTATAAAAATCACTGTATTTCCTGCAGTTGCAGACAAGAATGTTAAAGCATATAATTTTCATAGTACAAATTTACAACCCGTGTTTACACTATTAAACCAAACATTCAGTTTTATTTTTTCAATATGAATTTAGCACGAAGGCGAAAAACAAAGAAAAAGAATATAAAATTTTAAGGTACACAAGCTTAAGCAATAAAATGCTTTTTATTTTAAGAAAGGAGGTGCTAAAATTAAAGAGATACTTTCAATAAATAAATTAAATTAATTTTGGTTTAACTTAATTTTTAATTAATTTTAATGTATAAAGATTTTAAGAAAGAAAACAATATTAAAATATACTTTGATATAATTATAGTTCTTCCACAATAATTTTACAAATGTTTGCGGACGTTTTCCAAAGTAACCAGGAAAAATTATACACTAGAAGAATATTATGCAGTATTTTTTGAATCGTGAAATGCGTCGCATCTATTAACATTTTAGGTTGTTTACATTGTAAACATCATCTTTTTACCCATTTATTTTTTAAATAAGAATAAGAAATTAAAGACACAGGAATATTCTCCCAAATATTCAATCGCCACAAAAACTTTGTGCTATTTTTTTATTTATTTATCCCGATTAAATTAATTACCGATATTGATTCTTGAGGGTCAAAGCACATCTCGAGGGACATTTCATTGCCGCTTGCTTAACTCATCAGGAAGTTTTCTGAATAAGAAATATTTTCAATAAGTACGAAGATATACTTTTTAATATTAACAAAATATTTTAAAATTATAAGCTGCACTTTTATTTCAGAAAATTTACATGTAATAGGTGAATTGGACGAAAGGTGACTTCAAAGAAAAGTAAATATAAAAAAACTGAAAGAATTCGGATACTGCATGAGATATTGAGATTGTCATCACTTTTCTATCCGATCATTACAAGTCAAGTCAAGTGTAACTACAAGATCTGACCACGCATTAAAAGAAGCAAACGAAGCTTGTAAAATTTAACGAAACAAAGGCAAAAATTGCCGAAGGATTTCGGTCATAAAGTAAGATTCTACCAGCATGAAGAGCCAGTTTGCGCAAGGTGATATTACAAAAAACAAGTAAGAGTGCTACATTCGGATTTAGCGAATCTTATATACCCTTTACCATCTATGTAAATCTACTTTAGTGAAGAATTAAAAAATAAAAAAAAACTTTGGTACTGCATATATATAATTTAACATAAAATTACCATCAGCTTTTAATGGGTTAAGTATTTAAAAAAAATTTTATTATTCTTTAAAGATCCCCTCAAAAACTTTAAAATGATACCCATATTGATATTTAAAAAAATTTGGAAAATTTCAGAGCCCCGTAACTCGGAAAATATGGGGGAGTTATTTTTTAATTCTCTTTCGTCCCATATATTTATGTTTTTGTATTGTTCCAAATGAAATGAAAAAATTAGAGATAGGCGTGGTTTTTTGCCTGCTGCCTCGAAGATCTTATTGATGGACATATGTATTTTTTTTTGTGAAATCAGGTTTGCCCAGGCAACACTTACACGTATGGACAGACGGAAATCGATCAATCGACTTCGCTATATATAAGAAGACAGAGTATTAATACTTTATTGGGTCGGAAGTGGAAATTGTAGAAATTACACACGAAATGACAAACTTAGATATACCCTTTTTCCACTTTTTGTGTGAAGGGTATAAAAAAGGTAAGATCAACTTACATCAACTATTGTAACACCCTTTAATTCACAATTATAAATATTAAAACTTCAAATTATAACAGATAAATTAGTGGACATTCTGTATCATTTTTAAGTGTTTGTATATAATGGTTCAAAAGATGGACCCATATAGATTACATTCCCTCAGTTATGGGAACACCCTTTAATTTCTAAATTAAAATTGTTTATTTTTTATAGCAGCTAAAGTAGCATAAGTTCTTTGTAAATTTCAACCGACTGTCTACAATTGTTCAAAAGTTTGTCCACATACATCAAATAAAATGAACTATTGGGACACCCTTTAATTTATAATTTTGTTATTATAAGCCTTCTAACTTTAAAAGTTATAAACATTTTCTTTAATTATCAAGCGTTTGTCTATAAGTCCATGTCTATAGGTCCATGTAGGTTAATTTACATTACCAAAGGGGCCACCCTTTTATTTTTAGATTAATTTTTCCTTTTTGCTATTGGAGGCTATTAATATACTCATTTTTTTTTTTAATTTGTGGCGGTGCCCTTTATGGCTCAAAATACTTTTAAAACATGTATGTTGTATTGGGACACCCTTTAATTTTTTAAATTATGTACTAATTTTTAAAAAATCTGTTCAGACCAAACTATAGGAATAACCTTTTAAATAAGGAAAATAGAAAACTATAGTTGTTTCAATATTATTAGGATAGTACTTTATTCCTCTTGCGGGGTTGTTTGTTTCTCAAAAATGAAGCACAAATAAAATGCAAATAATTTTAGGACACACCTATAAATGCAATTCGTATATATTTTTGTATATTGAAGAGTTTAACTTGATGTGAAATTTATTTTTATTAAGATTTTGTGTACGCTGCAGTCACTTCCGAGGCGGATAAATGCAGTTAATTAAAGAACATGGGAGGCGAAGCAGGGTTGATATTAAAGCAATGAATTCAGTGGCCTGCCGTTCTCTTCACATTTCGTATAGTGATGGTGTTGTTTTATAAAATCATATATTTTCCATTTTATTAAATTTCTACAATGTCCTTGAATACTTTAAACTCTTAAGAATAAAATACAAAATAAAAACATTTTTTTTTTTAATTTCCTAACAATTTCTGCAGCTTGTTGTTTACGAAAAACTTACTTGGAAAAAAAAAAATATTTTGATAAATGCCAAATGTTGTAAAAGTTTGACAAAATCCACTTTTCTCATATGCGAATATACTTTGATTTTTTTTAGATGGCAATTCAATAGATATGATCTGTATTTGGATTGTTTTGCTGTCATAACTTTATGACACACATTACGTTTTTGTTATCGTTAGCGAATAAGTTGGCATTTGTCGATGAACAATGGTCAATAAATGCAGAACGAACATTTTATGTATTTTTTTTTTGTTTAATTCAATATGATTCATTTGCTATATATTTTTTTTTTTATTGAAAATAGCATTTATATTGATGTCACCAAACAAAAAGCTGCAATTTTTACTTTGTTTTACATTAATTTTCTTTTCTATATGCGTAAAATGAAATTATGTGCAGTTAAAATAAATCGAATAATTTTTTTTTCGTTCAGACTTTGTTATGGCCATAAGACACAAATGTCGTTTAGTAAATGTAAAAAATTTTGACAAAATTATATTTGATTTGATAACGGAAGATAATTTGTACTTTGTTATTTTATAAACAAGGCAAACATTTTGCATTTGTATGTTAATTTTTGTATGTGATAAAATCTGTTTTTCTTTATTGTGGCTTAAAGGAGTCTTTGTGTTTTTTTTTTTAGGATAAAGGTTTTTGTTTAAAAAATTTTTTTTACTTTCTTTTAAGATTTATGGCAGTTTTTTTGTTGTTGTTGTTTATATTTTTGCTTTTCTAAATGTCAATAACATCATTGTCAGCTCTTTATTGCAAATGCTAAACAGATTTTTATGGCATTTTAGATAATAAAATTTAACAGTATCAACGTGTCTTTAAAAAGCGTCTGGGCGTATGAGTGTTATAAATTATGAAAATTAGATTGATCATACGATAATAATCCTGCCTAAAGCATGAATATGTAATGAAATTAGCTTTTAGTGTGATGTTAGGAATTATATGTGTGATTTATTTGTACAGGAAAAAAAGCACTAGAAAGTTGTAAAAATTTGAGAGTTTAAATTTTAAAACAATAATTTTTATATTTGAGTATAACAACCATAAGACATTAAGAATTATATGAAAATGCTTATTGTATATATTGAGCACAACGTTGTCTATTTTTTACAGACTTCAAAAAAAGAAATAGGTTATCAATTTGCTGAATGTTGCTTTTTTATGTTTGTGCCTGTAGAACTAGGTCACTTCTAAACTGATTTTGAAAATTTTTTACTTTATTTAAAAGATGATGCTTACAGATTGGTTCTGTTATAAAAACAGTTCATAATCTTATAAATTAAAGGGTGTCTCCATGCAACATAAAGGTTTTCTATGTATCTTCTATGTATCTTGTGAACCGAAAAGGGCACCGCTTTAAAATTAAAAGAAATAGGTATCACTATAGCTCCCAATGGCAAAAAGTAATACAAAAATAAATCTAAAAATTAAAGGGTGTCCCCATAAGTGATGCATTTTGAATCGTTAAAGACAAATGCTTGCAAATTGGGCAGAATGTCGATTGCTATAACCGTTGTAGTAACAAGTATTATTATTCAAAATTATAAATTAAAGGGTGCCCCAATAGTTCATTTAATTAGATGTATACAAACTTTTGAATCTTATAAAGAATCTGTATTGCTAAGTCCACTATAACAACAAGTATAAAATTTTGATTTATAAACTACAGGGTGTCCCAATTTTTGATGTAACTTAATGTGTGTGGCCAAACTTTTGAACCGTTACAGATAAACAGCTAAAACTTACAAAAAACCTGTATTGCTAAGGTATCTTTCATTTGTCCTGTCCTCACGCGTTTTTGTTTCGTCGTTGTTTATTAATTTATCGTGCAGAAAAATATAGTGTTAATTGTTAATTAAATGTGCTAAAATTAAATAAAACAGAAAAAAATGAATAATAATAATAATTACAATAACATTAAGAGAAAAATATTTTGACTAAAAAACCATATTGAGAATCGTCCGTATGGAATTCCAGCACTGGTCTTGAAGCAGTGCTCTTCGACGTTAGTGCGTCCATTAGCAAAACTCTTCAACATTTTATACCATGTTGGTGAGTTCCCATCGTGTTGGAAGATTGCTAATGTAACACCAATCCCCAAAAAGGGAGAGGCTAGCAACCTTTAAAATTACCGTCCAATCGCAATTTGCTCTGCACTCTCCAAAGTTTTGGAGTGTATGCTTAATTTTCATCTTGTGAAATATCTGGAGTCCAACAGCTTTCTAAGTGAGCGGCAGTACGGCTTCCGTAGGGGACGCTCTACGGGTGACTTACTGGCCTTCCTTTCGGAAAAGTGGTGTCAATCAATTCACCATTTCGGCAAAAGTAAGGTGGTGGCTCTAGATATTTCCAAGGCGTTTGATAGAGTGTGGCATGGTGCACTCATATCAAAACTTATTGCTTTTGGTGCCGATAACAGTTTCTCTTGACTTATACCGAGCCTTCTCAGGGATCGTACTATACGAGTTGTTATAGATAGGATCTCATCAAACGAGTTCAAGGTAAATTCAGGGGTACCGCAATGTTCCGTTCTTTCCCCTACCCTATTTCTTATTTTTCTCAATGACCTTCTACGCCAGACTTCCAACCCTATCTATTCTTTCGCAGATGACAGTAGCATATGCCATTCATTTTCTTTTCGCCAAGCCTTCAAGAAATTGGGACTGTGCGAAGGTACATGGACGATGCCTTTAATCGCGAAAGGGTAATCTCCGAATGGGGTCTTGCGAATAGGGTTCAATTTAACGTTCTTTATGTGCTGTTTGCTTTTGCACAGGCGTACGGCTGAATACGCTACCTCATCTGTAATTATGGGTGATATATATATATATATATATATATATATATATATATATATATATATATATATTAAGAAATCGGAAGCTCTCGATGTTCTTGGCATGAAAATTCAATGCGATGTTCGTTGGAACCAGCATATTTTTCATTTCGCAAAAGAAGCATTCAAGTGCCAAGGTTTTCTGAAACGGTGTAAGAAATACTTCACTCCATCTGATCTCCTTACTATCTATGTCACCTTTATCAGACCGAAAATGGAATACAACTCTCATGTGTGGGCCGGTGCTTCAAAGTCTATTTTGGAGTTACTCGACCGCGTGCAGGAGAGAGCGAAGAATCTCATCGGTGACAGGTCTATTGATTCACTAGAGCATCGACGCAATGTGGGGTGTGTTTCACTGTTTTATCGTTACTACAACGGAATGTGCTCTTATGAAATCAGGGAACTTGTTTCTGAAAACCGTAATTTCGTACGCGCAACGCGTTCTGCATTAAGAGCGCATTCCTTTGTGGTCGATTGGCCAGTGAACCGCACTACGCATTACAGAGAAAAATCGTTTTTTAGCCGAACAGTTCCTATGTGGAATAAACTACCCGCAGAGGTCTTTCCTGTCACTTTCAATGTGAAACGATTCAAATCAAATGTCCACAAGCACTACTCCCTTTATCTCCCTTCCCACAACCTAATTTCCTAGTTTTAGCACAATGCATTGAATAAAGTAGGGGTCATCCCCTAAGTGCTGGTCCAAAAAAAAAAATTACTTGAGTTTAGAAATTAAAGGGTGATCTTATAATTGATGTAAATTGTGCCTATCTTTTCAACTGTATAGACAAACGGTTGCAAATTACACAGAATGCTGAATGGTATGACGATAGCACATATAAAATTTGAATTTGAAAATTAAAGCAAAAGATAAAAAATGTCCAACCAAACAAATGAAAGTTTGTATTAAAAATGGAGATCGACAGACACGCAAAATTTAATCTAATAGTTTCCGATCAAAAACAAGGCCCAACTGGTGGCCTTTTACCTGCTGCATACCCGGCCAGCATATGACCTAAATATCGATTATGCTGTTTAACCAATAGATTTTCACATCGATTACCTTCCCTTTAAAACTATTTTCTTTCCCTATTTATTTATTATAAAAAATATTTTACTCTTTTAACATTCAACTAATTTGCATTTATCCTGTCTTTGATCCTGTTTTATAAACTAAAATAAACTAAGCGATGTTGTTTAATACCATTGACACATTTGCTCAATTAACTAGAAAATGAAAACAGTGTAACATCTTTATACACACACACACACACACACAAACACATGCACTATTACACATATTAACTTAAATATGTCAAAACATACCTTTTGCTTTTATGCATTTAATTGTGAAAAGGTTTTGTTTTAATTTAAAAATATTGTATGATAAGATGGTATAAAATTTAAATGGGGAACGAATTGCAAATAAAACTTAAGTTTTACTAACACAATTTAAATAGGACTTAAATAGGATTTAAATAAATTTAATACATAAAGCTTATCGCAGGGAAATATATTTATAGACAGATAATAAAGGTACGTTACATGCAGGCAGCTATAGCGACAAGAAAAATAAAGTCCGTAAAGTAATTTGATCCCATTCTGTTTAAGTTTGTTCTTTTTATTACACAATAAATTAATAAATTGTCATTTATTACAAATAGAACTGAAGTCATGCATGCCAGCTGTAAAAAGGAAAAGCCATTAAAAGCAAGTGAAAAAATGTTTCTCTTTTGTGAATTCTTTTTAGGGGTCCATATCCAAAAAGTAAAAACCTAACCCTACTTTTTTTGTTTGCTAAAATTTCTGTCCGTCTGTTATGGTCATCTATCTCTGAAACGGTAACAAGTAAGCACATGGGTATTATTTTAGAAGAAGTAAAGGGTGTTTTTTTTTAAACCATGATAGAACTTGAAATTATAAAAAAATAACACTAAAACTTAAATTTGAGTGAAAAATGTTTTCTGATTGTTTTCAGTAAACTCTGGCAAATCATTATGAATAGATTCATGCTTAAACAACGTTATCAAATAATCCAAGTTTAATTTGAAAAGCAGTCATCAATTCGAGCCTCTTATAGACGACTTTGTTATTTTTATGGTGTACATAATCGTACGTCTGATCAAGCCATCCGTCGAACTGTGGATAGATTTCGTACCTAATAAACTCCAGAGGATGCAACAACACCAATACGTCGAAGGAATGAGCGTACTGAGGAGAATATCGCTGCTGTAAACAAAAGTGTGGAAGAAGACTCAAACTAATCGAATCGTCGGTGGTTGCAGAAATTGCGGCTCTGTCCGTTCACTATGCGGAAAATTTTTCACAAAGATCTTGGCCTACACCCGTATCCGATCCAGCTAGTGTGTGAACTAAAGCCACGAGACCATAATATGCGTCGTTCTTTCACAGATTGGGCTCTAGAGCAGTTAGTAACTGACCCCTTGTATCCAGAAAAATGCACCGTTTGGTGTAATTTACACGCTGGTGGCATCAACGGTTCTTATTTCTTCTAAAATTAGGCCGGATCTCACGCTACGGTCAACGAAGATCGTTACCGATTCATGATTAATGATTTTTTGTTTAAATATATGGATGACTTCGATCCGGACGATTTGTGGTTTCAAATAGATGGCGCTACATGCCATACGGTGACCGCAACCATGGAGTTATTGAAATCAAAATTTGGCGATAAGTTGATTTTAAAAAATGGACCTGTCAATTGGCCTCCAAGCTCGTGCGATTTGACACATCTCGATTATTTCCTGTAGGGCCACGTGAAGTCACTAGTTTATGCTGATAAACCAGCAGCGGTTGACGCTCTAGAGGCCAACATTGTTAATGTTATTCGTGACATACAACCACCAGTAATTGAAAAAGTGGCCCAAAATTAGACGTCCAGAATGCGCTTCGTCATGAGCAGTTGCGGTGGCCATATGCCTGAAATTATTTTTAAATATTTATTACAATTTAATTTTTTGTGTTGTTTTTTTTTTCAATTTAAAGTTCTATAGGCCTTAAAAAAGCCGATATTTATTATATCCGCTTTAGTAACAAAAACAACAAAACGACTATTCAAAACGTGATCTGATATTCATACAAACATTTTTATTTTTTATACTTTTCACCACAAAAAAGTGGAAAAAGGGTTTATCTAAGTGAGTCATTCTGTTTGTAATTTCTATAAAATCGATTTCCGACCCCATAAAGTCCTTTCGTCCGTGTTCGGACACCAAGGCACTAGATGCGCTAAAGAGAATTAAAATACGCCAATCGATCAAAAATATATTTTCGAAAATTTTGTTATTGAAAATCAATAAGATCGGTCTATGCCCTTCTAGGCAGCCGGCAAAACACCACGCCTACCTCTAATTTTTTCATATCATTTGGAACAGTGAAGGAAATCCAATAAAAAAGAACAAATATAAGAAGCGATAGAGAATTAATATACACTCGGACAATGGTAAAACATTCATTGGCGCTTCTAGATGTTTAGATGGAGAGTTTGTTTAAATCTCCCAAAAATGTATTCTATTGAATTATACGCACCAAAATATTACGCGGCATTTTATTCCAGCTTTAGCTCCGCATATGGGTGGCTTAAGAGAAGCTGGCATAGGAAACTTTAAATTCCATTTCCAAAAAAAGCAGGATGCCATACATATACTTTTAAAGAACTTGCTACGGTGCTATTCAAAATCGAATTATGTGTAGATGCCAGACCTTTTCCGTCCATCCTCACGTATCCTACGGATATTTTTGTTATGACTCCGGGATATTTCTTGATGGGTGATCTGATTCTGTCACCAGTCGATCCTTCTCTGAACGACTTGTCAATATCTGTCGCCAATAGATTGCAAAAGGTGAAAAAAAATTCCATCAATCTCTTTGATTCTGTTGAAAGAAATGCAAAAAAGAATTCATTGGAAAAGAACCGAAGTTAATATCTCCGAAGGTGTAATGGTAGTGATCAAGGAGGAGAATTTCCTATCGAATTCGTGGCGTTTTGATAATAGCATACGAGTAGCAAAAATCCTTACCCAGCATTGATTGATATTTAGACTAAAAGTTAAGATAATACTACTGCCTTCAGAAACTTAGTTTTCCTTAATTTCTTTAATTTCCTTTTTCGAGGCTGCTATAGTCAAGGTGGTAGCACGTTTGACTACAACTCGGGTTGCCCTGGGTTCAACCCTTGCTTAATGATATAATGACATAGTTATATTTATTATTAAAACATGCAGCCTCCTTTTATGTTAACATAGGAAATGATATATCAAGTCAGGATGAGATTTCTTGTGGTGTGCCACAAGGTTCTGTATTGAAGCCACATTTATATAATATTTTTATACATGATTTTCCTCATGAGTTTAATAGTTCTAAAGGTATTCTTTTTGCGGACAACTCCCTTCTCTTCGCACATGCTGAATCTCTACTAGTTGCACTTCAACATGTTTCATCGCACCTTGACGATTTTTACTCTCATTGAGGGATAAAAATAGATGCGGCGAAAAGTAATACAATTTGTATACGAAATGCTTCCGGAAAGTGTAAGTACAATGTTGTGCCTTAAAGCAAGAATTTGAAGCTAGCATCGAATGGTAATGATATAAAATTTAAAGATAGTATAAAGTAATTAGGAATCAACTTTCATAAACTTTTTAAATTTAACAGTCATATTCTCTACAACTTGCAAAAGGCAAATAAAGTTAAGGGAGTTTTTGCAAGATTATTTAATAGTAAATATTTATCAGAAAAAACTAAATTACTTTTGTACAAAATAAGTATCAGGCCAATTCTTCTCTATGCCTTTCCAATATGGTTCACAATTTTAAAAACGCTTATGAGAAGAATGGAAATATTCGAACGTCAAAAAATTACAAGACTTTAAACAGAAGATTTTCAAATAACTCCATATATGATAGAGCAAAATTGTCACTTATATCTTTTTATGCTCTCCACTTAATGAGACATTTTGTGGAAAAACTGTCTTATTTTCAAGGCAGTGTTATTCAAGATATTTTATCTTGCGAGCAAGAGTTTTGTTGGTCAAACACACAATGTCTCCTTTTACCATCTGTCTATCTCTTATCTATCCTTTGCCTAAAGAATGAAGTACGATTACTAGAAACTAAAAAGGTTATTCCTGAAGTGCTACTTCTCTTTATAAAAAAATATATATATTATATCTCTATTTTTCTATTGTTTTCAGCCTTCAATATCTGGTATCAGCCTTTAAGAAGTCACTTGAACGCCGTAAAAATTATATTTACCGTAAATTCCTATCAATGAACATGTCAGATCGCATTAGTGCAGTACACAAGAATAAGTATTGTCGAAACTGTTTGACACATAGCCCCTCTTCTGGTTCTTATATTTTCAGGCACAGGCTTCACAATACTCTGTTACATGTCAACACTCGACTTGCACCCATTTAGCAGCTTCGCTTCGCTTGGCAAAGATTTTCTGCAAGCCCGTTTTGTAAAAACGTTGCATCTTTCTTACATGGAACACCATAAAATATACCTTTAATATCCCTAGATGTTATGGCTCTCCGCTAAGGACAGCTGTCTGCCGATGTTTCTTTTTAACAATTTTTAATTTAAATTTTTTTTGGCCACTGATATCCTCTTTGACTTAAAAAAGAGAAATAAGGAAATCGATTTAAACAAAAAATATCATTCTAAATTTACTGTTATAGGCAATTTTTCTGTTATCAATTAATATTTTTTTTTCAAATGTTGGGCTAAATATCAAACGCCTTGAGGTTACTTTTGAGTGATGACGTTTTTCTTTTAACACTTTGTATTGAGAAATAAATAATTTAACCAGCTGTTAAATGGGCCTTAAGTTGATTGGCTGGTTGGTGTGAAAGTAATTTTCATGGCAGATGGCTTAAGTATTCTATTACCCTTAAGCAATTTCCAACTCAACCTGGCCTTCAAGCAAATTAAATTCAAACAAATCAAATGCCATTAAGTTGTAAAAATAAAACAAATTAAATTATGCAAAATGAAAAACAAACGATATATTTTTTCTTATTTAAAACAACAAACGTACAAACGTAAAGGAGGAAAAATAATTGAGTAGAAAAATATTAAGTCACACGGGGAATATCAATGACAATATTCCAATATTCCAGTGATTGGTTTATTTAGTTCTTTGTGTGTAGCGTTGGTTAAACACAAACAAATAGTTGCTTGCAAGCAGCAATAGAAAAACTAAGAATACAAATGGAAAAAAAAAATTCTAACTAAAAACGAAATTAGAAAAAGAATTCAATACCGTATCTGCGTTTTACAGTGGTAATGGGAAAGGCATTAAAGTCGGGCAAAAAATTAAAAAAAAAAAAATGAAAAGGACTTTAAAGAAAAAAACAATGAAATTAATGAAAAACTGGAGCACAAATGTTGCAACGCATAAATGCAAAACATGGCGTAGCATCAGCTATAGGAATCATCAGCAAATAAATTTGCACACTCGCAAACATACCAACACGCACATACACACATACAAATATATAATAAAATATCTAAAATTACTAATGCACACAGCAACATTGGGACTGTGCTAAAGAATTTGCATAACAGCGTGTAAAATTAAAAAAAAAAAAAAATACTCATACAACTTACAGCATAACACAACAACAACAGCAAACGAACGATGAATGAATGAATGAATATAAGAGAAATTCGATCTCATTCTCAAACAAACATGTTCTCGTTTACAGATTTTTATTCATGTGTGAATTGTGTGTTTGTCTTCTCTAGCTGTTTATGAGTTCGCGTCGTTATCAATGTTAGTTTATAGGTAAAAGTATATGTATGTAAGTGTGTGTGAGTTTGCGTTCAAGTTGTAGAAAATAAAGTGTTTTAAAACGTTTCAAATCCATGGAGTTTACTTAAATTGTATTATTCTTGTTCCCTTTTTTTTTATTTTCCGTAATAGTGTTCTCAGATTTTTTTTTGATATTGTGTTCGTTTTTCTTGTTTTGCAAAGCTTTACAGACTGTGTAAAAGTTTGGGTGTTTAAATGATGTAAAAGTTTTTGATCAAATTGAAAATTTCAACAATTTTTTTTATGGCAACAAATTTGTATATCAAGTGAATAAAAGTTTTGGTTGCAATTTATATAAATTTTTGGTTTTAAATAGATTGTAGTGATTTAAAGGAAAATATCAAGTTTAAAAATTTAAAGATTTTGGAATTTGAAAATGTTGATAAAAATACTAGATTAGATTTATTTTACTTTTAAATATGCTAGCAAAGAACAAAGAGAGAGCTCAAAAAAAAAAAATATTTGGACATAAATGATTAGAATGATGAGGGTATAAAAGAAGATTAAATACGAGGGCTGCTCTATATATTTCTGGCCTAATAGGGAAAATGCGAATATTAAATCAAAAATGATTTCATTGTTTTTCAAAGTATATTCCAGCATGATTTATACACTTTTGCATGCGCTCAAACCAGTTGTCGAAGCACTTTTTCCACTCCGATTGAGACACCTCTAAAACATGGCTTTTGAACACTTCAACAGCTCCTTATGGCGACGAAAATCGTTGACCACGCATTTTTTTCTTGATATACGGAAACAAGAAGAAGTCATTAGGTGCCAAGTCAGGGCTGTACGGCAGATGATCCATTAATTCGATGTTTTGGCAGGTCAAAAAAGCTCTGGTTTGAGCCGATGTGTGAGAGCTCGCATTGTCATGGTGAACAATGATTCGTCTTCTCTTGTTGGTTTTTCGAATTTCTCCGATGACTTCAGGCAAACAAATTGTAGTGTACCACTCAGAAGTGACCGTCCTACGTTGCTCAAGCGGAACAGTCGCCACATGACCAGTTTTGCCGAAGAAACAGGCGAGCATTTGCTTCGAAGTGCTTCTTCCACGAACAGCTTTAGTTTGATTTTGCTCGTCTTTGAAGACCCACACGGTCGATTGTTGTTTCGTTTCGGGCTCATACGCATAGATCCATGATTCGTCACCTGCGACGATCTTATAAACGTCTTTTGAAGCACCGCAATTGTATTTTTGCAACATTTCTTTGCACCAATCGACACGAGCCTTTTTTTGAGCGACTTTCAAATTGTGCGAGATCCAACGAGAACAAACCTTTTTTACGGCCAGGTGTTCATGCAGTATCGAATGTATGCTGGTGGAAGAAATGTCCCAGGATGTCTCTATCTCTCAGTATGTCGCATGACGATCTTGCATTATGAGTTCACGCACGGCATCAATGTTCTCTGGCACATCAGCCGTTTTTGGACGACCTTCACGGAATTCGTCTTTGAGCGAGCTTCGGCCACGATTAAATTCATTATACCAATTTTTCACAGTGCTATTGGATGGTGCTTCATCGCCATACAAAGATTTAAGTTCATCAATGCACTCTTGTCCTGATAATCCACGTCGAAAGTTGTGAAAAATGATGGCATGAAAATGTTCAGGAGTCAATTCCATTTTTTTCTATATTAATTTTTTCAAGTCACTGTAAACAACACAAATAATTGTCGTACGTCAAAACGTTTTGAGTACGATTATGCTTAAAAATGACAAACTTTCCAATGGAAATGTCAGATTGCACTTGGCAGCACTCAGTGTTGTCAGGCCAGAAATATATATAGCAGCCCTCGTATAGAATAAACATAATTGTACAAAGACATAAGTAACAGTTTAGTGAAAGCAGGACTGTGGGGAAGAAAAAGCTCCAAATAAAACACTTAATATTAAAAACGTGAGAGTACATATTGTTTACCAATGTTTTCTTTTGTTATTATTTTAAATCCAACAAAAAAATATTTTATAAAAGGGTGATCTGACACTTCATTTAAAAAAAAATGAGTTTAAAGTTTTTATTTATACAAATTTTTATTATTTTTTTTTTGGCTAAAAATTAAGTTTTTATAAATATCAAATCTTTCGTTTTTAATTTTTAGGACGCCTAGAATATGAAGATATTAAATATAATTTTTTTCTATAAATCGAACTCTTATAGATTTTATAAATATCCATCATACATGTTAGTAATTAATTAAATGGACTATTTAATTGACGATATTCTTAGCATTAAAGAATAATTAATGCAAATGATTTGCTTAACATTACCATTATTTTCACTAATGGTGGTGCTTTTTAATTAAAAGTTTTCATTGATAATTAGTTAAAAACCAATTCATTACCATTGACTAATGATTAAATGGTTTATGCTCATTATCATTTAAAAATGTATTCCTTGTCTTTGTACACTTAAGACACATCTTAAATTGTGTGTTTCATAAAAAAATTATTTTCGATTCAATTATAATTATGTAATTAATTAATTAAAAAAATTTCATTAAATTTTCATTACTACTTGTTAAAAAAATATAATTAAAATAAAACCATTAGCATTAAATGGCAGTTAAACTTTTTGCATTGTCATTATTTCAAACTTAAAAAGTTTTAAATAATATTTATATATTGGCATAAAACGGAAATAAGTTTTTGTACTTATTTTTTGGGAAGGTTAATACATCTTATTTTATCTTATTTAGTTTTAAACCCAGTTTTTAATTACAGAATTTTTATAAGTTTTTGATGAGTTCAAAATTATAACCTAAGTAGAATAAACAAACTAATTAAAAATGCATTATAGAAAATAAGTGCACAAAAAGAAATATAAATACCCATGATTTTTAAACTATTTCTTTGTTTTTTGCTGGGTGTCACGGATTTTCTTTACTTAAACTGTAGTTTACTAAAAAAAAAATATAGAATTTTTTTATTATAAAAATTTATTCTATGTGACTAAGGTCGAATTTTTATAAACTGTAGAAATTATCGCAGATTTTCTTTCGTTAAGCTCTAGTTTACGAATAAAAACGCTTTAAATATTTTACTATAAGATTATTTTTTTATGCTTAAAATTGAATTTTTAAATGATCACCGATTTTCCTTATTTAAATTCTAGGACGTAGAGGTAATGAATGAAGTAAGTTAAAAAACACTTGGCTTTAAGTTTTCTATTATAAAATTTTATTTATTTTTCATTTTTTATAAAAGTTCAAAGGCTTTCTTTATTTGAGCTCTATAATGCTTAGTCTAGTCTTAAAATTATTGTTATAAAAACTTAATCTGATAGACAAAAAAAATTAAAAAAATGCAAATGGATAAAAGTTAATAACAGCAAATATTACGACACCCTAGGCAATGCTGCTCAGCTTCCTGTTGCACACACGCAAGAGTTGTTTATGTGATGTTATACTTAACAGTTATTTCAAATTTTTTGTTTCCTCCCTATAATTCAAAATCAAATTATCTTTAAGTTTTGCCTCTACTTACCACAAACTTTAAGATAATAATTGGTATATCATTGATGCCTTTTGAAGAGAAGAAAGCGAAACCTAGTCTCTTGTTTTGAGACTTTGTATTGGTCGTCCAGATTACTTAAATTATTTTTGGGGGTTTCGCTTTAGTCTTTGTTCCTTCAAATACGAGGGAAAAAATTATTTTTTTTTTTATTTTTAATTGGGTCTACATTAGTGGTGTAATTTCGAAGGCAAGCATTATATGAAATGATTTAAAAAGAACCATTTTTATTACAATCTTCATACTTGGGATTTTTTCATTACCATTGAAATTTCATTGGCATTTAATGCTAATGATTTTATTTTAATTATAATTGTTTTTAATAATGGTAATGAAATTTTAATAAAATTGATTCATTAATAATAAAAATTAAATCAAAAATAATTGTTTCTATGAAAGACACATTTTTTATCGCAGAAACTTAAAAAAAACTGTGAATAAAATAAATAAATCTTAACACTCTTGTAGATAGATCTATATTTCAAAATTTTTATAATATATAATTTTTAAGTAAGATAGGTGCAAAATTTAATGTCTGAGATCTAAAGTCTGCTAACACCATAACTAGCAGATCTTATAACTTCCCATAGTGTGTCATTTATTCTGAGAAAGTTGACACATAAAGATTTCACCAAATTTTTCTGATCTGAATGCAATTTTAAAATATTTCTCTACTATACTTTAAGATGTGTATTTAATGTACAAAGTTCCTTACATATTCATTAGTGACAATGGTTTTAAACCATTTTATTATTAGTCATTCATAATGATTTTGTTTTTTAACTAATTATCAATGAAAATTTGTCATTAAAAAGCATTACCATTAATGAAATTAATCAAAAAAAATCGTCTATTACTTATTAATTATTCCCGTGTATGACAATAATACGATCTGATTAAACCTTTCATAAAAAGAGCACATTTTAATTGTGAAATAATTTTATTTATAGCTCCTAAAAGTATGCTTGAGTTTTTAATCTATTTTCTCGATGCTAACCCCGGCAAAACAGAGGTTATGCTCTTCACACGGAGATACAAAGTTTCAATTTTTACTTTACCTAAGCTGAACGGCACTGTGCTCAGTGTAAGTAAAAGTGTAAAATACCTTGGGGTGATACTGGACCTCAAACTTCAATGGAAGGTGAATATTTCCGAAAGAGCTCGGAAGGTAACCTGCGCGCTCTACCTCTGCCAGAGACCTTTAGGACCAAGATGGGAACTTCAGCCTCGAATCACCTCCTGGCTCTATAAGGCAGTCCTCGAGCCAAACATTCTCTATAGTGCTGTTTTTTGGTGGCCCACTTTCGAGAAAGCGGTAAACCAAACGCCTCTTGATAAAGTCAGGAGAAGAGACGCCAATTTGATTACTGGGGCTCTCCGAACTATCTCGACATTCTCCACTGGTTACCTACCAAACTCCTAGAGTTGTAATAGGCCAAGTGTTGTGCAGCCAGACTTAAACCCCTTTCACGTTGGCTTAGGCCGGACATGGGTCACTCCAAGATTATCGTTCGGAATGTGTAGATTACATCTCTTCTACACCTGTCCTGGACTACGGGTTTTTAAGTCCATTTTTCCAGTAGGGAGGAATGGGTCTATAACGAACTGGTTATGAGCAATACTCGTACTGTTGATATCTACACGGATGGCTCCAAACTGGTCGGCAGGGTCGGTTGCGGAACCTTCTTCAATAATCTTAAACTGTCTCTCCTTTAGAGTCCCTTCAGCGTCTTCCAAGCCGAAGTAATGGCTATTCTGAAAACTTCCAAAAAAGTGCTTGGGGGCGAACATGTCAGCCTGGCATTCGGATCTTTTCGGACAGTCTGGCGGCAAGCAGGACGCTTGCTGGTACATATTGTACATCTAAGCTGGTCCTGAGATGTCGCTCCAATTGACCTGTTTTGGGTCCCTGGTCACAGGGATATCCTGGGAAAATGTGAGGCCGAAAATCTCGCCAAACGGGGCACATTGCTTCCTAGTGTCTCCTCATTACCCGACGTTGAAAATCCTCTGGCAACGGTTAAAATGGCCATAAAGAACCACTACCTCAGTTTGGCTAGCAAATTATGGGTGGAGGAAAGTTCCTGCTGTATCTCCAGACAACTGTGGACTACAGTGAATCTCAGGCGAACCAGGCAGCTGCACGCATTGGACAGGAAATCCATGAGTATTACGGTTTCGGTACTTACTGGTCACTGTCTAATCGGCAGTCATGCTGAAAGACTGGGTTTGCATTATAATAATTTTTGTCGTAACTGTGGGTCAGAGGATGAGGAAGAGACCGTTCTGCACCTCCTGTGCCATTGCCCATCCCTGGCTCGAAGAAGATTCAGAATTCTGGGCTCTCCTTTCTTCGGGACTCTTAGGGAGCTATCATCTCACTCTATAGGGGACATAGCGAAGTTCATCCGGGAAACTTTATGGTTTTCAATTAGGAGTAGGAGGAGTCGCGCCGCGTTTCTTGTGGTATCACAACGGGCCATACAATTGTGCTCAAGTGAGCTTCGTCGTGAGAGGCTGCCACTCCTAACTAACTAACTAAATCTATGTCCTTCAGAATTGAAATACTGTAAGATTCTATTTAATATTTTAATCCATATAAAATTCTATTTGTTGTATAAATTTTATTAAAATTTGTTTCGCCATTTGGGCATGATAAAGTAGCAAACATTTAGTTATACCAACTTACATATTTGGAGTGGTGGGTAAAAAACTATTAATACACTGATAAAATAGAACATCTCTAGGTTTACAAGGGGTAATGAACTTTGGGTTCTTATAAAGGATTTTTCTATAATTGATTGATACCAAATTTTTCTATTTTATACTCTCAAACTCTTCCCCCCATATTTTTCGTTGTTGAAAAGAAAATCTTATTTAATTATAAAATTTTATGATGCAATAAGACAATGTGATTTTATAACCTCCATAAAAATAGATAACAGAAAAAACTAACAAAAGAAAGATAAAACGAGCAAAAATTGTCAAAAAATAAAAAAAAATGTCTTCCCGTTCCTATTGGAAATCCTTATAAAGGGACACAATGTGTTATAAAATAATTTGTTTAGTCATTGTTACGTTTTTCACACACGAGTCGACTATATTTTGTTTGTTCATAAAAACGTAACAACACTTAAGAAATCCTTTCTAAGCGCCCATACAAAAAGCCTGATAATTTCATGATAAAGTAATTTATTTTCAACTTTGTGGGGCCATAAAAACCATGAAAAAGAAATCTTAAGCATCATATATTTAAAGTGAAATCACTAAAGCGCTCTACATAAATTAAAAAGGCAGCAAAAAAAAAAAAAGAAAAAGAAAATTCATCAGCTTGAAAAAAGGTGCTTTAAATACAAGTTTGCATTTTTTCTCTGCTAACTTTTTAATAGTGAAAGTATGTGTGTGTGTGTTAAAGTGTTAAAGGCCTGTAACTGATGACAGCACAAAAGTAAAAGTGTATAAGTGCGTGTTTTTATATATTTTAATGACACACTAGGAACTCAAGTAGAAAATTGCTTTTGACAAATTTATTTAAAACCTCCGGCATTTGCTAGATGTTATTTTCTCTGTGTGACGTCATTAACTCAAATAAAAATTCTAAAACAAAAATATTCCTGCGAGTTATTTTCTTTAGATTCTATTTTTTTTAAATATACACAAAAAGAATTTATATATTTTCTGTTAAAATTTTTATCATTTTAAGTATCCAAATGTTTAAAACAAACACAAACAAGACGGTCAAAATGGTGTGTCACAAACACACAAAATGTTACAAAGTGACTTAAACTAAGGCCCTAACGAAACATCATCATAAATCAATAAGTTTGTTTTTTTTAGCCTCAATAATTTAATAAAAAGGAATGAATTGTAATAAAAAGTAAATCAAATGTTTATACACAAACACACAGGAAAAAACAACTCACATAATTTGAAACCAATAATGAGTGTGAACACATGCTGTTTTGTTGTTTAAGTTTTGAATAATATCCATGTGTGTGTGCGTGTATTGTTTTCTAAAAGAACTTAACTTAGAGGGAAGTTCTTAACCTTACAGTCTGTTACAGTTGCCATTATTAAATCTTGCCTAACATTAATTTAATTATATTTTTGTCAATGTGTGCTCTTCATTTCTTAACATAAAACTTGAATTATTTATTATTTTTTATCTTTTATAACTTTGATGTGAGTGTTTTGTTTTTTTGTCTAAACGTGTCAGGCAGGAAATGGTATATTAAGTTTCATTAAAAGCCTATGTAGAAGTAAAAATGTTCATAGTTTTTGAATGCAAAGACTTAAGTATTACTAATCTATGAAGAGATTATGCTTTAAGTGTATGATTAGCCCATGACTTCTAAATGACCAAATTATACCATAACTATGAATGTAATATAAGTAAACAATGGGAAGGATAAGAGAAGGATATTAATTGACTATGATAAGACTATGACTACAATGATACAACAGTATTGCACTATGATAAGTCAAATTAATAACCTGTGCTTAAAGTACTACCACGTCTAGGGAATGACTATGACAAAGCTTAAGCACACTATAAAAAGGCATTGACTAAATAAACTCTGAAATGTGACTACAATATAATTACCCTATATTATTACAAGAAAAAGTTTTTGACTGTACTATGACCAAGCCATAGCTAGATTTAGACAAGACTATGACGAAATTATTTCCAGAGTTTGACGAAACATTGATGAAAATATTAATAGAATATAACAAAGTTATTTCTTGATAATAATTCGACAATGAAAATCACATGACTAGCTTAAGACTAAACGGTGACTAGACCATGACTAAAAGATGTCTAGATTATTTTTAGAATATGATGAGATACGAGGGCTGCTCTATATATTTCTGGCCTAATAGTGAAAATGCGAATATTTATAATCAAAAATGGTTTTATTGTTTTTCAAAGTATTCTCCAGCATGATTTATACACTTTTGCATGCGCTCAAACCAGTTGTCGAAGCACTTTTTCCACTCCGATTGAGATACCTCTAAAATATGGTTTTTGAACACTTCAACAGCTTCTTCTGGCAACGAAAATCGTTGACCACGCATTGTTTTCTTGTTGTGCGGAAATAAGAAGAAGTCATTAGGTGCCAAGTCAGGGCTGTACGGCGGATGACCCATTAATTTGACGTTTTGGCCGGCCAAAAACGCTCTGGTTTGAGCCGATGTGTGAGAGCTCGCATTGTCATGGTGAACAATGATTCGTCTTCTCTTGTTGGTTTTTTCGAATTTCTCCGATGACTTCAGGCAAACAAATTGTAGTGTAGCACTCAGAAGTGACCGTCTTACGTGGCTCAAGCGGAACAGTCGCCATATGACCAGTTTTGCCGAAGAAACAGGCGACCATTTGCTTCGAAGTGCTTCTTCCACGAACAACTTTCGTAGGATTTTGCTCGTCTTTGAAGACCAACACGGTCGATTGCTGTTTCGTTTCGGGCTCATACGCATAGATCCATGATTCGTCACCTGTGACGATCTTATAAACGTCTTTTGAAGCACCGCAATCGTATTTTTGTAACATTTCTTTGCACCAATCGACACGAGCCTTTTTTTGAGCGACTTTCAAATTGTTTGGGATCCAACGAGAACAAACCTTTTTTACGGCCAGGTGTTCATGCAGTATCGAATGTAAGCTGATGGAAGAAATGTACAAGGATGTCTCTATCTCTCGGTATGTCGCATATCGACCTTACATTATGAGTTCACGCACGGCATCAATGATCTCTGGCACAACAGCCGTTTTTGGACGACCTTCACGGAATTCGTCTTTGAGCGAGCTTCGGCCACGATTAAATTCATTATACCAATTTTTCACAGTGCTATAGGATGGTGCTTCATCGCCATACAAAGATTTAAGTTCATCAATGCACTCTTGTCGTGATAATCCACGTCGAAAGTTGTGAAAAATGATGGCACGAAAATGTTCACGAGTTAATTCCAACACAAATAATGGTCGTACGTAAAAACGTTTTGGTACGATTATGCTTAAAAATGACAAACTTTCCAATGGAAATGTTAGATTGCACTTGGCAGCACTCAGTGTTGCCAGGCCAGAAATATATATAGCAGCCCTTGTATATATAGACTAAATTATTACACTCGGCGTTGCCTAGGTCTAATTTTAGGGGTTTCTAGAGGCTTTATAAAGTATAGTAGTCATATTTGTATTAGGGCTCTATTTCGAATGCATAAGAAATCTATAAAATGAGCTTGTAATATCAGGATATACCTACATATGAAATACCTTTTAAGTCTGGTTTTGTTAAGACCGATAAATATTTATAAAATTGCGCATTTGTCCTGTCACAAAGTAAACATAGGATATTCTATCCTTTAAAAAAAAATATCTAACTATGTTTCTAACTTTATTGTTGTTGGTACAAACGTAAATACCCTTTTGGTATTCTAATTTCTCATCTAGGTCCTAGCTCTGAAAACACATATAGATGAGGACCTATCTATGTTTCGAATTTCATTAAAATCGCTTGGCTAAGACTTCGTTAAAAATGATTCAGACGCATTAAAATGGCCGCATTCTCTTTTTCTCCCCTCCTGGTCTGCTATTTAAAAATATAAATATCCTATTTGACCATGAGGGTAAATATTTATTCGTGTTTTCAATTTTATTAAAATCGATTCAGTCGTGAAACCGTAATTCACGCACACACGAACAAACAACCAAACAAACTAATTAACACTCAAACTCACAAAGAGATTTATGATATAATGTTAGGTTTTTATTCATACATACGAATAGACAGGATCGATCTATCTTCTTAATTCTTTTCTATATAACTTAGGATTTTTGTTCAAGACTAAAGTTAATTAAAACTCAAGTCTTAACACTTGTGAGAAAATGATTTGAAAGGGATTTTAATGTATCATACGATGCTTAATATTAGATGAAAGACGTATACAAATTAAGTTTCAATCATTTTTTTAAATTATTTATTCTATATATATTGTAGTTATACTGTTACCTCGCTTAGTAACAATAATTTAGCAATTAAAAAATTGTCTGGTATTTAAGTGTGTAAAAGCCTTTTAATGTTTGTTTTCCTTCTTGTACATAATTGCCTTGCGAATTGTTAGTGTTGTTGTGCAAAACTCCGGCCTACTTTATCTTAATGCTTTTTGTTGTTCTAATAAAAATGTCAGCAACGCGACATGAATCAAGTCAACATCAGAGACAGTCGCAATTGTGGCTACGTTATCAACAAGCAGTGAGTTACAGTTTTTAAACTGCAAATGTTACTGTCAGAAACGTTAAATAGTAAATATAAGAAACAAATCATCACATGGGAAGTCAGGATTCATTTAAATTTTTGAAAATTTTTTAATATATGAATAATTCTTGGTAAAAACAAAACACTCCAAAATAGACAGAGGGGACACCCTTTAATTTTTAATATTTTTCTTGGTGGTTTAGTGGACGTAGCTATACAAGTCGCTAGTATTTTAAAAGTGTGTGACTAAAAGGTATACAAATAGGACCATATAAGTCAAATAAAATCACCTGTGGTGACACCCTTTAGTTTTAAATTTTATTTGTTTATTCCTTTCTATCCCTGAGCTCTATTGTGACACGATTTCTATAAAAGTTGTATATGGGTGTCTGGTATGTTTCAATAGACATATAAAAATCATATTTTTGTTTTATAGGGACACCCTGTAATTTTCAAATTATACATTTGTTTACCACTTTCTGCCACTAAAAGCTATAGTGATAAAAACTTTGTTAAAATTTTATATGGCTGCTTGTTACGGTTCAATTCATATGTGAAAATCATTTTTTTAATAGGGACACCCTTTAAATTTTAATATTTTATTTTGGGGCTTAGTGGACGTTGCAATCAGTACAAATTAGGGCAATTTTGAAGTGATTAATTACCAGTTTAAAAGATAAGGTCATATACATTAAATTGCATCATCTGTGGGGGTGACACCCTGTAGTTTACAAGTTTTTAATATTTATACACGTTTTCATAGCGGATATAAAAGTAAAAATTTTATCCCTGGACTCCTTAGCGACACCATTTCTAATAAAATTGTATATGGATGTCTGCTATGTTCCAATAGACATATTAAAATCATATTTTTGTTTTTAAGGGACACCCTGTAATTTAAAAAAAAAATCAATTTTTTTTATTATTTTCTGTAACTAAGAGGTATAGTGATTAAAACTTTGTTAAAATTTTATATGGCTGCTTGTTACGGTTTAATTTATATGTGAAAATCATTTTTTTAATAGGGACACCCTTTAATTTTTAATATTTTATTTGGCGGCTTAGCGAACGTAGTGATCAATGCGCAAGTAATTTTAGAGTGTTTAACTACACAAGTTAAAAACATAAGGCCATCTACAACAAATTACATTATCAGTGGAGGGAACACCCTGTAGTTTATAATTTTAAATATTTATACTCAAGTTAGTAAGCCGATATAAAAGTAAATTTTGTGCGTAATTTTTTAATTCTTTAAAAATATAGGTTCAAGAAGTAGGGCTTCTATGACGCAAATTACGTGATCTGTGGGGACACCCTTTAATTTTAAATTTTATGTTTTTGCGCCTCTCTGTCACTGAGCTCCATAGAGGTAACATTTTTGGTAAAATTGTGTATATGTATCTGGTACAGTTCAGTAGACATTTAAAAATCATGTTTGTTTTACAGGGACACCCTGTAAATTTTAAAAATATTTTTGAATTATTTTCGGTCACTAAGTGCTACAGTGTTAAAATTTTATGCGGGTTTCTATTATGGTAAAAAGTAAAAAAAAAATTTTTTATCGGTACACCCTTTAATTTAAGTAAGAGCGTTAGTTATACAAACGTTGTTAAAAGTTTATATGGAAGTCTATTCAATAGACATGTGAGGCTCATATGTTGTTTAGGTGCACCCTTTAATTTTAAATTTTATGTGTTTGCGCCTCTCTGTCACTGAGCTCCATAGAGGTACCATTTATGTTAAAATTGTGCATGTGTATCTGGTACAATTCAGTAGACATTTAAAAATCATATTTTTTGATAGGGACACCCTGTAATTTTTAAATTATTTTTGAATTATTTTCGGTCACTAAGTGCTATAGTGTTTAAATTTTATGTGGGTTTCTGTTATGGTAAAATGTAAAAATATATTTTTTTTATCGGTACACCCTTTAATATTGAAATTATTTTTTTATTATCATCTGTAGGTAAGAGCTATAGTTATACAAACGTTGTTAAAATTGTATATGGGAGTCTGTTACGGTTCAGTACACATTTAAGACTCATTTGTGTTGTTTAGGAGCACTCTTTAATTTTTAAAGTTAAAAAATTTAAAAAAATTATTCAAAATCGGTCAAGAAATAACTGACATAAAAATGCAGATCAATTGATAATTTTTCTTATTTTTAGTTCAATCATAGTCTAGTTATATTGTGCTTATTGCCTTGATGTTATTTAAAAAATTCAGAGTCTTCTCTCAGTTTTTTAAAAGTGTGTAATAAAAGTCTACACATCTTCTACATACATTTTCATATAAATGTGCACGAAGTATATTCATACTTCTGCTAAAAGCTGAGGTTAAATCTGTCAATTATTTTTCAAAGCAATAAATGTCTCCCTAAACCTCTTGCTACATGTTTCATTTATATTCACACAAATTGCATGTTGTAGTTGTTAATATAAAATGTGTTTCGTCTATTATTAGCGGCGAAGGAGGTAAATATTTACAACAGAGTCTGTCTGTTGACTTGTTAGATTTTGTTTCATGCTCTAAAATCATACAGGTACACAGAAAACATTAATTATCTTACAAAAAGACATCAATGAAAACTGCTTTAACGTCATCACTACCATTATTACGACAAAAAAAAAAGGAAAAAAAAACTCCATTCTCTCAGAAGTCAACATCATCAATGTCGTTATTATTCTAGAGTGCAACTAAATAAACGGCATAACTTATCCAAGCTCTTTGTGTTGTAAATGTGTTAGTAACTGCAGTGGCTTTTGTTGTGTTGAATGCCGTTTCAGCTAATCCTTTGAAATTAAATATTAAAACAGAAAAAAATTAAAATTTCAATATGCACATGCATGAGCAAACATGTTCAAATAAATACGGATTTGTTTAATTTTAACATTCTGCTTTTTTTTAAGCTTAAGTGAATTTTGCTTTTCAAAAACACTATATTTGCAATGTGTTTGTGTGTGTGTGTGTGATTTAAATAAATAAATTTGTTAATATGATTGTTTTTGTCATATTTGCTTCTAAAAAAAAGCAACAAAAAAAAAGATGAGTGGATTGAAATGTCAGTGTGTAGTTATTGTTAGGAAAATATGAAAGCGAGTACAGTAAAAATATTTTGCAAAATTAAAAAAGCGTAAACAAATATTATTTAACGAGGTCACTTCAGCAACCAATTGTATTAAATATTTGGTGACATACTTACATATATTTTAAGGATAATATAAATAAAAGTAACTTTGTTTGTTCGATACTTTAGGAAAGATAAAAAAGTAAATTTAATGGTTCCACTAATATTTTTTGATACACCATACGAGGGCTGCTCTATATATTTCTGGCCTAATAGTGAAAATGCGAATATTTATAATCAAAAATGGTTTTATTGTTTTTCAAAGTATTCTCCAGCATGATTTATACACTTTTGCATGCGCTCAAACCAGTTGTCGAAGCACTTTTTCCACTCCGATTGAGACACCTCTAAAACATGGTTTTTGAACACTTTAACAGCTTCTTCTGGCGACGAAAATCGTTGACCACGCATTTTTTTCTTGATGTGCGGAAACAAGAAGAAGTCATTAGGTGCCAAGTCAGGGCTGTACGGCGGATGACCCATTAATTCGACGTTTTGGCCGGTCAAAAACGCTCTGGTTTGAGTCGATGTGTGAGAGCTCGCATTGTCATGGTGAACAATGATTCGTCTTCTCTTGTTGGTTTTTCGAATTTCTCCGATGACTCCAGGCAAACAAATTGTAGTGTACCACTCAGAGGTGACCGGCCTACATTGCTCAAACGGAACAGTCGCCACATGACCAGTTTTGCCAAAGAAACAGGCGACCATTTGCTTCAAAGTGCTTCTTCCATGAACAACATTCGTTGGATTTTGCTGGTCTTTGAAGACACACACGGTCGATTATTGTTTCGTTTCGGGCTCATACGCATAGATCCATGATGCGTCACCTATGATGATCTTATAAACGTCTTTTGAAGCACCGCAATCGTATTTTTGCAACATTTCTTTGCACCAATCGACACGAGCCTTTTTTTGAGCGACTTTCAAATTGTGCGGGATCCAACGAGAACAAACCTTTTTTACGGCCAGGTGTTTATGCAAGTATCGAATGTATGCTGGTGGAAGCAATGTCCAAGGATGTCTCTATCTCTCGGTATGTCGCATGTCGATCTTGCGCTATGAGTTCACGCACGGCATCAATGTTCTCTGGCACAACAGCCGTTTTTGGACGACCTTCACGGAATCCGTCTTTGAGCGAGCTTCGGCCACGATTAAATTCATTATACCAATTTTTCACAGTGCTATAGGATGGTGCTTCATCGCCATACAAAGATTTAAGTTCATCAATGCGCTCTTGTCGTGATAATCCACGTCGAAAGTTGTGAAAAATGATGGCACGAAAATGTTCACGAGTTAATTCCATTTTTTTCTATATTAATTTTTTCAAGTCACTGTAAACAACACAAATAATGGTCGTACGTCAAAACGTTTTGAGTACGATTATGCTTAAAAATGACAAACTTTCCAATGGAAATGTCAGATTGCACTTGGCAGCACTAAGTGTTGCCAGGCCAGAAATATATATAGCAGCCCTCGTAATACATATAGTCCATCTAAAATGGCCATTTTCCGTCCATAAAAGCAATTTTTTATGGATCAAAAAATGCAAAAATTAATAAAAGAGAAAATTAGTAAAACATTCTTTCCAAAAAAAAAAAAAAAAAAAAAAAAAAAATCCGTCTTGAGTTCACATCCATTTAAATAATCTTAATTTATTAAGAGAGAAAAATTATTTTCAAATATTTATCTTTTTTTTTTTCTTTTAAGAAAGCAAGAAAAAATCCAACATAATGTAATGCAACATTTTCTGGATCGATATATCCCTCATCAGCATCCTTCGCATCCATCAATCTATAGGCTTAACTATAATATGCATAAGATACTTAGGCAAACTTAAAAAACTGTGCAAATTCATTAAATTATATGTAGCAAACTATAATGTACTTAAAAACTTTTCTTAAAAATTCGTGAATTGTCACTTTCCATACAGAAACAGACGATTGTGCTTTGTATTATACATCCATAACGAAAACTGCAAGGAAGACCTATAGTGTTTAGTTTTTAGTTCTAAACTTAATAGAAAATGTAGAAAAAACGATTTTTTTTATGACTTTTTCATTTTTAACAAACACAAAACGATGAAGTTGGCCACAAATACAAAAAGAGAAAAAAAACTTGTAATAAAAATTTTATTGAATTCATCTTAGAACATGAATAAAAAATTTAATTATGTATGTGAAATTTATAAAATACACAAATTGTGTTCTTAAAATGCCTTTTTGTTTAAAAACTTTGTTTATAAATAAGAAATTATTTTTAGCATAAAAACGAATGAATCATAATGTGCAAATTAGTAACTAGATTTTTTTAAGTACATTGTAGTCACCTAAAATACTTTAATGGGTTAACTAAGCATTACACACACATTTCGTTGTATTTTTTATCTCAGCTATCTTAAGCTAGCCATGTACTTTGTTAACCTCATCTATTTAAACAACTAATTCCATAAATTAGAATGCGAGGAATATTCATAACACACTGCAGCACTAAAATCTTAAACCAATTGAGATTCCCAAAATCTGAAAACTTATGATAGTAGAAGAAAAACCCTAGCTGGGTTTTGAATGATTAGTTAAGTTTTGTTTTTTAATTAATTTTTAAGTTTTCGACTGGGGGGTGGATTTTAGTACAATTTTCAAAATGTATGTACTGATTCTTAAGTCCATATCTCGTGAACTGTTCGAAATTTTTGTTGGGTCTCTTCGGCAAATTGTAAGCTCTTAATCAAGTCTAAAAATTTTACCTTAAAATAAAATAAAAAACAACAACATATTTCCGAAAGCAGCAAAACTGTCAAAAAACGTAAGATTTCATTATAATTTTTAATGGTTTGTCACACTTATTTCAAAAATTGCTAAGAAATCGCTTAGACAATATATAACAAAAAGGTAGCTAAAAGCAAAATAAACAACTCTTCTTAACAAGCCGATTTCATTTGATGACCCCTTCACAAAGTTATAGTCTCACAAATTAATGCTATGCTATGCTTTTCTAATTGAAACAGGTACAAAAGAGCTAAAAATTTGCCGAAGAGACCCAGGCAATATTTCGAATATTTAACGAGATATAGACTTAAAAATCAGCACATATTTTTTTTAATTATACTTAAACCCATCCCCCAGACAAAAATTTAAAAATGAATTAAGAAAAAAAACTTTAGCTAATAACTTAAAACCCAGCTCGGGTTTTATTTCTATTACTATAAGCTTTCAGAATTTGGGGGACTCCATTGATTTAAGATTTTGAAGTTGAAAAATTTGATACTGTGTAATCAACCAATAATGATCTGATTAGACGAACTTCACACAGACCCCAAAGTTTTTTCGTTATTCTTTTCACTATCTTTTCGTTGTTGTCTTTATTAATTATCACAAATAATATTTTTGTTTGCTTTCTAGTAACGTCGGTCTAGCTATAGTATAGCCCTTTTCTTACAGCACCAGTCTTGTCATAGTCTTTTTATATAAAATTTCTAATTTTAGTCTAGTTCTAGCTGTGGCATAGCCAAGTTAAAATCTGGTCATCGCACAGTCACAGTCCAATTATTCGTCATTTAAAAAAAAACATATAACACAGCATTATTTTGATAGTTTGTTTATAGCGGCTATAGTTTTTTTATAGCATACCCATAATTCTCTCATAGCCTGGTCATAATCTAGCCATAAAAAAGTCAAAAGCTACCCTGGCATAATTTAGTCTCCCTGGTGGTTGCTAATTGTCGGGTTCGTTAGCGCCTAGACTCTGACGAATTGCTCTCGGAGAAAAAGCCGACCCAGCACCCTGGTGTGCAGGCATCAAAACGGGATAGATAATGTAATATTGTCGAAGGTCTGACCAGTATCCTCCTTAACTGTAGCTGGAAGCCCAACAGAGATCCTCACATCTCTGTGACCGGTTATTAGTCAGATACCTTCTGCGACCGAAGTGTGCTGTTGTAACAGATGGTGTTGGATTGTCTCCAATCCCTCAAACAAGGTATGGTTTATGTTCCTCACTGATAAGACCACCCTCAAATAAAACAATCGTGCCAGGTACTGATATAAATCTTGATCACATGGTCATAGTTTAGTCCAGCCCTAAGCTGTTCATAATATAGCATTTTTCTGTTTTTAGTTCTTTTTTTAAATTATAATCTAAAATGTTTTAGCTTAGATCTATAAAAAGCCATTATTCGCAAGATCAATCGTAATCTGCTAATAATCGAGTTAAAGTCTAGCGATAGTCTGGTTTTTCTCCATTTATAATTAAATCACAGATTTTATTTTTGGTTAAAAAATGATTTTTATTTGTGGTTTAAAAGAGTTTTTATTTTTGGTTTAAAATAAAACTGAAAAGTAAAGAGTTCAGATATAAAATGACGCTTACGTCATTTTTATAACAAAATATTCTTTAAATCTTCATTATTGCATCTACTTAAATAGTAAAGGTTAATAAACAAAAATAGACTCCAATAGCAACAGGTGGTTGAGTTAATTTTCTTAGCAACATGTTGCTAATGACAAAATGTTGACGCATGCCAATGAATGCTTAGCTTCTCAAAATTTTTGATATTTCTACAATGAATTAAGAACATTAAAGGAGTTAGGAGTTCTAAACACTAAATTTCATTACTATTACATTAATTATATTCTTAAAAGCAATTAATACTATTTGAATGAAAATCTGCATTGTAAATAAATAATAGATAAATTCAACATATTTATTATTTCATTCCAAATGTTTTAGTTAATAATAAAATTGTAATGTTGATGCTTTTGCATTTTTAATTTAAAACTAACCACAGGCATATGTCTTATATATCCAGTGTGTTAAAGTAGTCACAATCAGTTACTAATAAGCTTAAGTAAATTTATTTAGTTGTCGTTAATAAACACGTTTGTATTGAAAATGCAGCACAAAGCCTTCTACAGATTAATGTTGATGTAGTAATATTGTTGAGTTAAGTATGTTTACTTAGATAAGTGTAGATGTGTTTAAGAAGCCCTATAGTTTTAGCGACAGCTACTAATATCAGTAAATTTATAAAATTAGAAAAAATGTTTAAAAATTAACTACATGAAGGAGAGTTATCACAATTCAATAAACATGGATAATATTATTGCTTATGGAGGATATGATTAACTAATCTTCACAATATTAGATGATCTGTGGAAGATTGTAATGACTATAAAGTAATTGTAATATAATCCGTCATCCACACATATTTCTAAATTACATCAACCTGCATCAAAACTATCGGGGTTAATGTTTAAACACATGAGGACCTGGTTACAATTAAAAGTGTGGGTGTATATGTATCGTATATATTTTACTTATACAAACATCTTATGACAAGTTATCTCCTACACATACACAAATAATTCCAAACCATTGATTTATACTGCATTTTTGCTAATGGGGGAATAATGGAATTTATCACATCTAATGATACAAAGGCGTAATGTACCCATTAGTGCCAGTGATGGCCCTAGGCCACTTATCGAATCTATATTAATTTTATTTAAGTTGTTGGGCCAATAGTTTTTAGTTGTGAAATAGAAATATATCTATGGATCACCGCAAAGCATTCTAAGAGACTTCAGGGAAGAAGGAAGTTGTAGGTTCCTCTAAAGGTCTTTTTTTTTAATGAAGTAAAAATCTCTTTAAACTAAAATCTGCACGGGTTAATAGGATTACACTGTATTGTATGCGAATAACCTTGCTCTAAGATTTTTCTTTTTTAAATTAAGTCTACGCTTATTTAGCCTAGGAAACAGGAATTGTTGATAGACACTATCGCACTATGGGCCTGTTTTCATGAAAAGCAACAGCAGAATATGTTGCACAAATATATCAAAGTACATATTCTGTGTAAGTGTTTGATTATAACGATTTAAGAGAATAGAGCCATTTAAGTCAAATTAAGACATCTATCTATTTTATTTTTAACCGCCTTAAAAAAAAGAAGGAGGTTATCGATTCGTCTAAACGTTGGTTTTTTTAACGCTTGTGCCTGCAGAACTTGGTCACTTCTGAACCGATTTTGAAGTTTTTTTTTTTGGTAATTTGATAGATTATGCTTACATTTTGGTCCCGTTAAAAATTTAAAGGGTGTCCCCATACAACCTACATGATTTGTACGTGTATAATGAACTATAAAGGGCACTTCCATAAAATTTAAAATGACTGCGTATTATAGTAATACAAAGTAATTATTAAAAATTAAAGGGTGCCCCCATAATTGATGTAGATTTACTTAAATGGGTCTATCTTTTGAACCGTTATAGATAAACGCTTGAGAATTGAATAGAATTTCAATGGCTATGACCGTTAGAGTAACGATTAGGCTGCTATATATATTTCTGGCCTGGCAACACTGAGTGGTGCCAAGTGCAATCTGACATTTCCATTGGAAAGTTTGTCAATTTTAAGCATAATCGTACTCAAAACGTTTTGACGTACGACCATTATTTGTGTTGTTTACAGTGACTTGAAAAAATTAATATAGAAAAAAATGGAATTAACTCGTGAATATTTTCGTGCCATCATTTTTCACAACTTTAGACGTGGATTATCACGACAAGAGTGCATTGATGAACTTAAATCTTTGTATGGCGATGAAGCACCATCCTATAGCAATGTGAAAAATTGGTATAATGAATTTAATCGTGGCCGAAGCTCGCTCAAAGATGAATTCCGTGAATGTCGTCCAAAAACGGCTGTTGTGCCAGAGAACATTGATGCCGTGCGTGAACTCATAATGCAAGATCGACATGCGACATACCGAGAGATAGAGACATCCTTGGACATTTCTTCCACCAGCATACATTCGATACTGCATGAACACCTGGCCGTAAAAAAGGTTTGTTCTCGTTGGATCCCGCACAATTTGAAAGTCGCTCAAAAAAAGGCTCGTGTCGATTGGTGCAAAGAAATGTTGCAAAAATACGTTTGCGGTGCTTCAAAAGACGTTTATAAGATCGTCACAGGTGACGAATCATGGATCTATGCGTATGAGCCCGAAACGAAACAACAATCGACCGTGTGGGTCTTCAAAGACGAGCAAAATCCAAAGAAAGTTGTTCGTGGTCGCCTGTTTCTTCGGTACACTACAATTTGTTTGCCTGAAGTGATCGGAGAAATTCGAAAAACCAACAAGAGAAGACGAATCATTGTTCACCATGACAATGCGAGCTTTCACACATCGGCTCAAACCGGAGCGTTTTTGACCGGCCAAAACGTCGAATTAATCGGTCATCCGCCGTACACCCCTGACTTCTTCTTGTTTCCGCACATCAAGAAAAAAATGCGTGGTCAACGATTTTCGTCGCAGGAAGAAGCTGTTGAAGTGTTCAAAAACCATGTTTTAGAGGTGTCTCAACCGGAGTGGAAAAAGTGCTTCGACAACTGGTTTGAGCGCATGCAAAAGTGTATAAATCATGCTGGAGAATACTTTGAAATACAATAAAACCATTTTTGATTATAAATATTCGCATTTTCACTATAAGGCCAGAAATATATAGAGCAGCCCTCATAATGAATTTAAAAAAATCCTTTTTTCGTGCTCTTTTCCCAATTAATTATTTATGTCACCGATATTGATTATTGAGGGTCAAAGCACATCTCGATGGCCATTTCGTTACCGCTTACTTAACTTTTCAGTAAAATTCTGACAAATATTTTAAATAAACTAAAGATTTTTGTTCAAACAATAAAGCAAAGACAAAAATCATAGTTTAAGCAAAAACAACAATAACCAACAGTAATTCTATTTTTCTTTTTCCGCTGAATACGGCTGAATTTATATTTTGTAAACAATCCAATCAAATTGTTTTCTCTTAAGATATCACCAAAAGAAAATGTTTAATTTTTACATAATTTTTATCTATTTTTGGCCCAACTCGTAACAATGTGCAGCGTATTGTGGTCGAGATGGGTCTCAGGCTTACGTTTGCTAAACAAGATATTAAGTAGTTTAATTCTCGCTGCGGTTACACACTTATGTAGCGTAGATGACTACATATATTTGTACAAAGCCCAAGGCTGACTAAAAAAGATATTATGGAAGCACTTGTAAGCAAAACCACAAAATAAACGCAGTAGAAATAGAGAATGAATAAGAAAAAGTGCCACAAAAGAATAAAATAATAATTTCTCATCCTAGTTTTTTGCAGCTAAAAGAAAAACGTAAGAATACCAAAGGAATTTTAATTCTAGTCCTAAAATTTTCTCCCACCTGCTAATAAAAGTTCTTCTATCGCTTTAAAATTTTATAGAAATATTTTCTTAAACTGAGAGATAAAATTAAAAGTAATTTTAAAAACTTTTTCCAATTAAGTACTTTCCATTTAATTTTTAATTTCAACAGAACACCATAGACATACATACACACAACTTTAGCCATTAAACTTATTTTAAATAAAACACTCCTTCTCTTTGCCTTCGCTTTACTGCAACAATTTTTCTGTCTTAATAAAGATTTGTTGCTGTTGCATAAACAGTTTCATGTAAAAGATTTGTAATTTATAAACTAAAATAAGTAAATAAATTAACAATTTATTAAGGATATTAAACATAAGCTGAGCCAGAATGAACAGCATCAAAATTAATAATTATTTTCAAATGAAGTATAAAATTTGTGTAAAGAATTTTTTAAATTAAGTACAACTTGTTGGTGTTGGCAATTAAAATTGTTAAGAAAAATACAAAACATTTGTACAAGTGTGTGAATTTTTAATTAAAATTAATTTTTGTTTAACTGCAAGTCTTGCAATAAAATTATGTGAGTTGCATATATGTACTCGTACATAAATGTAAAAGTACTTGAACAAATTATATTGTAACTGTTGAAAACATACATTTTAATTTTATTGTCCTTGTTTAAGGATAAGTATTTTAATTAATGAATGTTGGCTTTTGAAAAATTTTGGTATTCAAGAAAAAAAGGGAGCCTTGAAAAAAAAAAACGGCAAGAATCTGTTGAAATTAAAAATCCAATAGAACTTTAAATTGAAATAAAAATGTAACAAAAATTATATATTGTTAAAATTTTTTTGATTCGCAAGATCAATACAAATGCTTAAAAATTGAAAAAATGATTTCGGTCATATGGTCACCTTGGCTGTGCCTGTGTAGATTTCTAATTTTAGATATGTACTTCATATAATGCTGGCTGTATGTCAGTGTTGGTTTCAGAGGTATAAATATTTGCTGGTGGCATGACCTTGGAGGTCAATTGACTGGTCAATTTCTGGAAATTAACTTAAAAACAAATTTTGATTTTAATAAGTTGATCTCTATAGTTGTTGTGTGGCATAAAGCGCCATTCTGTTAAAACCATATCTCAATAGGATTAATGTATTATATATTTTCAAACAAAAAATCATTTGTTATAGTGAAATAACGGACTTCATCAAATGTTACACGACCTCCGGCCTTTTTTTTTAGAATGGTGACATCAGAGTGTAAAGCACTGTACTTAAAACGGCTTACAATGAATAATAATTCAAATTAATAACAATTAATTAATTTACAATTAATTAATATTAATATTAATAATTACTTCCAAAAATAAAAATTATTTAAAGATTAAAAAATATTTAAATTTAAAATATAAACAAATAACCACATTTTGTTCAAATTACAATGTTAATATTTTCCTTAAGTAAAATGAACATTTTCATGTGTGTGTCCAAGAAATAAATTTATTTCATTTTCAACTTATTATTACAGTATTAAATTTAATATTTTATTTCCTTCATTTTGTAAAAAGATTTATTATATTAAAATTATTTCATGACAATTTCATGACTTTTTTATTGTGCATTAAATTTACGTGAAATGGTTTTAATGTGAATGAGCGTGAGTTTTGTCTTTGCGTCTGTTAAAAGAAAGGCTAATCACAGAATGTTGTAAATGAAATAAGATCGAAAAATAAGATTATGAAAGATTTAAGACAGCAGATTGAGAGGATGGAAAGGTGTCTGAAAGAATCAAAAATAAAATTTGCTATAGACAAGATAATGACTTTGGAAAATAATAAACTGAAATGCTAGATTGTGTTTCAGGGGGAAATGTGGAATGGTACTACGATGAGCACATGCTATTATAACTTTATCTTAAATTTAATTTAAGACGGTCTTAGTAGGTATTTTTCAGAAATATTTTTTTTTAATTTAACACTTTCGTGATTAATTAATAAGAATAAAGCGCTCTTTTTTAGCATCTAGTATCGAGCTTAAGTCCATTACTTTGTATCTAAGATCAAGAAGCAATAAGAATAGTTATTAAAAAAATAAAAACAGCGGGCAAGCAAGTAAAGCTTCCTTTTCGAGCAAAGTCATATGGCATCACTGTAGAAATAATTTACTCAGGTGTAAGTACATTGTTGTGGAGACCGTCGATAAATTATAGAAGTAAAACCGTGAAAAAGTTTCGGAGGGTAAAAATTTAACCCTACTAAAGGGTGGTTAAATTTTAAGGGCCGATGTTGATTTTGAATAAAACACGAATTATTTAGAAAATTATTGTATTTTTTTATTTTGATAACACTGGTATGATTCAATTTTGTATGGAACAAAATATCGCCGCAATTTCGGCGGCACACCTCCCTTCATGCTCCAAATTTTCGATGACGCTGAAGCATAATTGAGGTTCTATGCCATTAATGTGCGAAATTATCTTATTCTTTAGGTCTTCTTTCAAATAACCTCAAAGAAAGAAGTCCAACGGTGTCAAATCACATGATCTTGGCGGCCAATTGACGTCGCCACCATGTGAGATAACACGGCGATTGAGTTTGTCGCGCGAAATAGTCATTGTTTCGTTAGTTGTGCGGCAAGTGGCACCGTTCTGTTAAAATCACATATAGTCCACATCCATCTGTTCATCAACAACGAACGTGAGAGGTGCAATTGTCGGGCACGACTACGAATTGAGGTGGATGGTTCTTTAGACACAAAATCGCAAACAGAAACAATAACCTTTGCGGTACGAGCTGTCAGAGCATGCACTGGTATTTTCACATCTCCTACAGACCTGGTTTGCTCAAATTTTTGCACGATTTTTCCGGTTGTACGCACATTTAGGCGATTAAATTGGCGAAAAAAAAATTACGAAGTGCACGATATGCATTTTGATTTGAATGTCTATTTTCATAATAAGCCTGAATAACTTTAACGCGTTGCTCGATTGTGTATCTTTCCATGGTTAAAATTGAGTTGGTCTGAAATTGAGAAATGTCAAATTAAGTGCAGAAAAAAAACTTGACATTTAGGTGTGGTGCACATTCAACACCGTCTCATAAACTTTAACCACCCGATATTTGCGCTACAAAGTCGATCTGTCCGTCAGAGCCTTCTGGCGCTATAAACATAATTGCTACATACATGAAATTTTTACACAACATGTATGACTGACTCTAGCGGCCATGATAATATATACCAAAAATTAAAGGATGTTCTGAAAGTGACACGAAAAATATTGTTAAATTTTGAACTGCAGTAGGTAGAATCGTCAAATTTTTTTTGTACATGTAAAACTATTACCGCTGTAGCAACAAGTACAAAAAAGTAAAACATTAAGTTAAAGGGTGTCCCAATAGTAATGAGATATAGCGTTAAAAAAGGTGCTATAAGAAATCAGCATGATCGATCCATGAACTTTGAGTCAGCAGGCAAAACACCACGCCTACCTCTAATTTTTTCATTTCCTTTGGAACAATAAAGTAATTCCAATCAAAGAAATAAATATATGGTGCGATAGAGAACTAAAAAATAAGAAAAAAAAACATCAAGTGAAAAAATTGGCGATCGCCCATATTTTCCGAGTTACGGGGCTCTGAAATTTTCCAATTTTTTTAAATATCAATATGGATATCATTTTAAAGCTTTTTAAGAGATCTTCAAGGAAATAATAAAATTTTTTTAAAATGCTTAACCCGTTAAGAGGCGATGTAATTTTAATATAAAATTTTATATATGCAGTACCATAATTTTTTATATTTTAATGCTCTGTCACCCCAATATTTGCTTTTTTGATTGGAGTTATTTCACTAAACTGGATTTACATAGATGGTGAAGGGTATATAAGATTCGGCATAGCCGCCCATCTCTTACTTATTTTTTATTTGTCTTAGTTCTGTATTAATATGACTTTTCGGTTATCCTAGTTTGAAAAGATGATTTTTATTGTCTTATTTATTTATGTTTCCTTAAGTTTAATGTAGTACTTTGCCAAAAAACGATTCTTTCTAAGAGAAATAAATTTTTCTTTTTATAAAAAAATTTCAATTTTTATTGTTGTTATTTCAAAGCAAACTGTGAGCCTCCCTACTTTTAAATTGCCTTAACACTTTAAATATTATTTGCTTAAAAAGTTATTGTACTTTTAAAAAGACCCAATAGCTCTGTTTGGTTTTTACATTTTATCTACCATATTATGACTTCCTTTTAAAACAATATCTATTTTAAAATTTCTTATACTTTCAATCCCCTAAAGAGATGGTCATTTAAAGGAATTTTTTTCGCACACATTTTTCTGGGAATTTATTTCAGCAAATGTATTTATACACATGACCATTAAACTGTATAATTTAACATAACAATTCATAATTTTTATGGCCAATTGTTTGCTTAAAAAAAAAACAAGTAAATAAATTGCAATTGTGAATGAATGAAAAAAAAAAACAAAAAGACCAGGCACATAATTATAAATTATGGCTTAAAGGTTTGAATGGTGGATTGTAAGTAAAGCATTTTGGTCTGCTTGCAAATTATTAAAAAAAAATACTTTTTATTCATTTGCTTATTTAACCAAAATTTTTAAATTTTGTATAGTGTTAATGATATTGAACATGTTGGGCATAATAAAATTAACAAACAAGAATTAAAACTATTTATAAAAATACACAGCACCCCACATAATGAACTCTCTTGACATTTTAGTAAAAAAAAAGATTTTTTTGTGCGGGTATATTTTTGATTAAAAACGCAGCACAATAAACTACAAAATAAAATAATTATTGAGTTGGTTAGAAAATATACCCATGAAATTATATACATACGAGATGAGTCTTAAAATTATTTGTGTTAATACAAATAAAAAAATTTAATATTTAATTTAAAAAATTTATCATTTATTAAATATATTAATTTATTTCAAATTAATATAAAAGTATAAACTTTTCGCATAATTTATTATTCAGTTATGTCTGGCCTCCACACAAAATTTTCTCGTCCATATTTTTCAAAGCATTATTTTTGTAAATAATAATTTTAATTTGGAAAAGTATTGCTCACACTTAAGTGAAATTCATTCACATTCTTGGTGTTGCCTATTGTTGCAAAATGAAGGCCATATACGTTTTAATAAAGTCACTTTTGGACCACCCTTTATATTATAGTTTTATTTTTAGTTTTTGGTACTGTTTTGTTTATTAAAGTGCCTGCTTAATAGGGTTCTAGTTTGCGAAAGTTGCGTCAATATTGGTTCACCCTTTAAATTAAATATTATATTTTTTTTACTTGTCATTACCGGTGTAAAGCTTAGATATGTATTTGCCTATTGTGGATGCAAAACTAAATCCATATATGTATAACAAAGTCTCTTTTGGACCACCGTTTATTTTTTAGTTTTATGTTTAGTTCGTTTCTTTGTAATTAAAAGTATCTGCTTAAACGGGGCTCAAAAAGAATTTCTAGTTTGTGAAAATCTCGTCACTATTGGTTCACCCTTTAAATTAAAGTTTTACATTTTTAACTTGTCATTCTCGGTGTAAAGTTTTGATATGTATTTGCCTATTATGGATGCAAAGCTAAAGCCATATATGATTAAATAAAGCAACTTTTGGACCACCCTTTTTTATTTTAAGTTTTTTGCACTGGTTTTTTTTTGGAAACTTAAAGTGTCTACTTAATTAGGTTCAATAAAAAGTTAAAGTTTATAAAAATCGTGTCACTATTGGTTCACCCTTTAAAATAAGCTGTTATATTTTTTTACTTGTCATTCTCGGTGTAAAGTTCAAGTATCTGTCTATTATGGTTGCTCAAAAAGGGGCTCAAAAACAAGTTCTAGTTTGTGAAAATCTCGTCACTATTGGTTCACCCTTTAAATTAAAGTTTTACATTTTTAACTTGCCATTCTCGGTGTAAAGTTCAGATATGTATTTGCCTATTATGGATGCAAAACTAAAGCCATATATGTTTAAATAAAGTCACTTTTGGACCACCCTTTAATTTTATTTTAAGTTTTTTGTACTGGTTTTTTTTTTGTAAACTTAAAGTGTCTGCTTAATTAGTTTCAATAAAAAGTTAAAGTTTATAAACATCCTGTCCCTATTGGTTCACCCTTTAAACTAAGCTGTTATATTTTTTTTACTTGTCATTCTCAGTGTAAAGTTTAAATATCTGTCTATTATGGTTGCAAAACTAAAGCCATATATGTTTAAATTAAGTCATTTTGGACCACCCTTTAATTTTATTTTAAGTTTTTTTTACTTGTTCTTTTTTAGATTTAAAGTGTCTGCCTAATGGAATACAAAAACAGGTTTTTGTTTGTAAAAATCGCGTCACTATTGGTTCACCCTCTAAATTAATATTTTAAAATTTTTACTTGTCTCTGTAGCGGACCTAATTTTATATACAAATTTTATGTACAAATTTGACATATCTGCCCCTTACAGTTCATAAAATAAAAATACTTTTATAAATATCACGTTACTTTTAGAATGCCCTTTAACTTTTTTAGCTTTTGTTCTAATGGCGACTGTAGTAATCCATCTTGTGTGACAATTTCAAGAGAGCCTTTTACGGTTTCAGAGATAAAGGACTGTGACAGATGGATAGACATAGTAGAGAAATCAAGAGGTTACTTCTTAACCTTTTGGGTATGAAACCCTAATAAAAATTGTCTCTCCAATGTTTAAATTCTGTTTAGGTTTCATTAGAATTATTAAAAGCTGTATACAATGTGAACACTAAATCATATAAAAAATTAACCTCGATATATTTGATCGCTGTATTTTGATTTCTGATAATAAATTCCGTCCTGCTGTCGACACTATTAAAAGGTCACCTAAAAACGTCATTCCTAGAAAATCGCCTAAATTGAAAATCGCTTATTTCATCTTGAAAAAAATCTCTTAAGAATTTAATTTCACAATTCTAAAATAATTTTTCTTTTCTTAAAGGCCAATTTTAAGCAATTAGTTTTCTTAAAGAAACATAAGTGAAGGGTATGTACGATTAGACAGACACAGCAAAAGACATCAGTGCTTCTTGTCAATTTTCTTAAAAACACTTATTGTGTGTAATTTATTATAAAACAACAAACATATATCGCGATACATCGTTAAATCGTTAAACATATTTCTAAAACATTTCTATCAATTCATTTAACAAACAAGCACTAAATGGGAAATCAAAAGTTGACATCGAAATATTTGCCTGTCTCTTCAAAGCGTTTTTTTTTTGGAAAATTTTGAAAAATATCTCTGAATAAATATATGTTATTTCTGACACATGATTTGACGCTTGGTTATAAATATTTTGGGTTAATAGCTAAATGTTTTTTAGATGTTATTATTTGGCATTTACATACACACTACATGGCATTTATAAAAATTGTTTCTTGTTATAAAATATAAGACCATTTCTGTGAAAAACTAAATTTTCAAATAATGTTTTTTTCTACACCCAATAAAAGAAAATAAAATATTTGTGCTGTTAAAAAATATAAAAATTAATATTCCATGTGTTTTTTTTAAATATCTTTTTGAGGCAAAAGAAAGCAGAAATAATAAATAAAGATAATGGAATATTTTTCAATATTTATTTATTGACTGATATAAATTAAGAAGAAACCAAGTATATTATTAAAATGTATTAAAATATGTGTAATGGTCCAGAATAAAATAAATTTATAGATAAAATTATATTTGTGAATTGAAAAATGTCATGTAATAAAACAAAAATATTTTAATAATAAAAAATCTTTAGCTAAAATCTAAAACAATAAAAAAAGCTAAAAAAAATTTTCGCAAAATTTTGCTTACTAAAAAATACAATAACATTAATTTAATTAATTTTTTGTTCAATATTAAATGGCTGGTTAATTTTAAAAAATATATCGCTCATTTACTTCTAGAACGTCATAACTCAAAATTTCAAAGTTTGTAGTTTTTCACACAGAATTGTTCGCCATTTCATGCTTTATATTGTGTATACATTTCATCTTAATGTCTTTTGTACTTTTTACATTTAAGGAGAGTAATACCATAATTCAAACATCCAACATTAATATATAATTGATGAAAGCTTTCTTTAATGGATTTTACATATATGAATCATTTTATTAATTGTAGTGGAAACTAAAGCCGTCTAATATTTTTCTCGATGGTGAGAACGAGTCAAAAACTTAAACTGCGAACTGAATTTTTTTAACTCCAAATGATTTTTTTTTGAGTTATGACGTTCTGGAAGTAAATGAGCGATATACTGGCAGAAAAAAAATTTATTGGACTTAAAGAATTTAATTTTCTGACAATAATAAAAGATGTTTTTAAGTGCGATATGACTAAAAATTGTAAAAAATTTTAAACTGTCGAAAAATTCAAAAACTGTTAAAGTCCACTACATTTTAGGTACTTAAAAAGGTCCATATCTCGAAATCAACAAAACGTCGAATTTCGATTTCAATAAGTCCATTTTTCAGGTCCCAGAAACCACATTTCGCCCTCATCAGTATCATTGATATTTTGAAAAAAAATCTTCATCATGTTGTAATAGCAAATCGTGAGATCCGGCCTTATTTTTGAAGAAATAAGGTCCAAAGATGCCACCAGCTTGTAATTTGCATCAAACTGTGCACTTTTGCTGGACGTAATGAAGTCTTTAGGAACTGTTGTGGAATTCTTTCACTTCATAAGCGACCCCTTAGAGACGCAAAATAAGTATCATCGCAGAACAAAATTTGCGTTTTTACGCTGCGCAAAATGTTGTCTGATTTTTAAAATAAGTATAAAATATTTGGAAGCATTTTTGAAGCTTCAATGTACTCACGGTGATTTGCCGCAGTATAATGATCATAAATAACGAAACAAGCTTGTTATTTAGCTTGTATGGAAAAGAAATAAAAAAAAAATTAAAATTTCTTTTACTTTTTTCTCAACAATGTTGCTAGAAACATTACATATTTATAAACACTAACATTACAACATCACGTACGCATGTTGATAAAACATGTTGCTAGCAACATGTTGTTTCATATAGTAACCGCTTATTTATTTTGAGCCAACAATTACAAAATCGCAAACCACACATCTTAACTGAAAATATTTCAACAATGCGTACTTTCAGTTTAAATAGTGCGTTCAACACGAACGGTTGGAAAAAACGGATAAAACCAATCAAAAATATAAAAAGTGTTTAAGCTAAAAAAAAGTTTTCTGCTTGCAAACAATAACAGTGAATTGCAAAAATAATGTTTATTTAATAAAACCGGTGATTTACACAACAACAGTAAAAGAGGCTGCAAAAAAAAAAAAAAAATCATATGAGAAATATATTGTTGCATGTGGCAGCAAGTAAAAAAAAAAAAATTGTGTCTATTTGTTGTAATGATAAAAAGAGAAACAAAAGCAAAATTATGATAATAACAACAATAACAATGTGTTTTTATATGGTGGTAAAGGTCGTTTACTTTTCGGCAATTTTTTTTTTAAATAAAAATTTCAACACAATGTTTCCACAACAAAAAAAATCTTTCAGATTATTTGAATTAATTAAATGGAAAATATTTTAAATAAAATATTAGAATTTTGTGTGTTATATAATTAAAAAAAATGCAGTTTAAAATATATTGGAAACTATTTTTTTTTCTTTTGGTATTTAAAATTCATTAGGCTTTAGTCTTTAGAAGGTTTGCATAGAATTAAATTGGATCTGGTTTTGGGTTTTGCTGGGGTTGCCTTGTATAAATTTTAAGATAAGAAACTATAGTGGTTTCAATTTATAATAAGCCTGCTTAAGAAGAGCATAATTTGTGTGGATAGCCTGAGAAATATATGAGGCCATGAAACAAACTTTGCAAATGCAAAAAGTCGTCACAGCAAGTTTTAATTTTACTTGAAATAAATTATCAGAGTTACGATAATTCTCGTTTTATAATTTATAAATTTTGTGATTAAAAAAAAAAATGTTTTTAAATTTTATACTTCCAGTAGTTAAATCAATATAGAGTAACAAATAAATAAAAAAAATATTTACAAAAAAATTTCTTTTATTTAAAAAAATATTTTAAACATTTTCTACAACTATTTTTATTAATTGGAAATGGTGCATCTCAAATATAAAACAAATTACCAAAGAGACTAAATTTAATATTACATTTGATACTCAAATATAGAATATTTTTTTTTTCAAGTTCTTAAGCCGTAAACAAACATAAAAACTAATGGAAGAGTGAATTACATTTTCTCAATGAGAAAGTAATTGTGCTTACAAGTATGTATGCCTGTGTGTGAAAATATGTTTAAGTGTTTGGAAACAAACAAAAGCATTTTCATGATTTTTTTTTTTTTTACATTTTTTGTTAAAGCCTTAAGCAAACAATTGCAACAACAAAGTAAATAATTTTGATAGCGTTTTAGTGTATCAAATACAACTGCAGTTTTAACCTAATAAACATTATGTCAAGTATTTTGTATTTCTTTCATTATTTGATATTGAAACAGATTTTTAAGCGTTAATGAAGATGGTTTTGGCAGATTTAAATGTTTTCATTCTTTCAAGACAATGTTTATTAGCAGTGAAAAGAATTAAATGCATCTTTCTAAAAAATGTTTAAATTTTACTACATAATTGCAATAGAATTTGTGGTAAATATCTACTTCGAATTTTCGGTGCATTATTATCCAGTTTGAATTGGCTACAGTGGCTACACGCTTAATTTTTTTTAATAAATCATAAAGACCGATTTTTTTTTATAGAAGAAGATGAATTACATTTTTTTAAGTCTTTATTAAGTCTTTTTGTAACTAATTAAGGTTTAAGATTGAATTTTAATTAAATTTTTTAAATATAAAAAATTATACATATAGCAAAAATAAAAAAAAAGAAATTTCTAATAAATCATTAATTAAATCAATTTTAATATTTAATAAAAAAGAAGTTAACATTTTCTGATTAAATAAATAATTGAATCGATTAAGAATTTATCAATATAAAAATTTATTCAGAATTCAATATAAAAAATACAAAATTTTCAATAAATAATTAATTGAATCAATTTCAAGATTTAATGAAAAAGAAGTAATTATTTTTTGATTAATTTAATCATTGAAAAGATTAAGTAAGTATTTAATAAAAAAAAAACAACGAAATTCCCAATAAATAATTAATTGAATCAATTATATTATTTAATAAAACGGAAGTAAATAGTTTTTGATTAAATAAATAATTGAATAGATAAAGAAATTAACTAAGAAAATACGAATTTTCTGATTAAATAAATAAAAAATTTCCAATAAATAATTGATTGAATCAATTTTAATATTTAATGCATATGAAGTAAACATTTTCTGATTTAAAAATAATTAGATCGACTAAGAATTTAATTAGAAAAATGCTTAATTTCCATTAAATAATTAATCGAATCCATTTTAATATTTAAAGAAAAAGAAGTAAATATTTTCTGAGTAAATAAATAATTGAATCGATTAAGAATTTAATTAAAAAAATTTCCATTAAGTATTTAATTGATTTAATTTGAATATTAAAGGAAAATAAATAAACATTTTCTGATTAAATAAATAATTAAATCGATTAAGAATGTAATTAAAAAAAATACGTAATTTCCAATATATAATTAATTGAATAAATTTTAATATTTAATGCAAAAGAAGTAAATATTTTCTGATTAAAAAATAATTGAATCGATTAAAAATTTAGTTTAAAAAATAAACGAAAAAATAATTAAATCGATTAAGAATCCATTTTAATATTTCATAAAAATAAGTAAACATTTTCTGTTTAAAAAAAATTATAAGTCGATAAAGAATTTAATTAAAAAAAAGTACAAAATTTCCATCAAAAAATTAATTGAATCAATTTTAATATTTAATGAAAAAAACGGAAAGATTATCTGTATCGATAAATAATCGAATAAATTTATAATTTAATTTTTACCTTAAAGCAAAAAAAATTTTTTTCTGTAAAGTGATGCTATTTGCTTGTTTGTTTTATGTTTTAATGGCTTTTTGTGATGAACTCGTTTTTTTAAAACTATCCAATTTCGAATGTCTTTTGATTTTGTAGCATAATTTTATTTTTATTCTTCATTAGCTCAGTTATTATTATTTGTTTTGAGCAAAAGTTAAACTTTCACAAATATTTTAAGAACAGTCTTTCTTACGTCTTAAAATTCGCTTAAATCTTCATTACAATCTCCGCTCAGCTCGAAGCACTTTGTTCGTCTTTAATCCAATTTCTTTTATTTTTTTTTATAAAAACGTCTTATCAAACTCTTCTTTAGGTGCTTATTTTTAAATCTTCTAATCCATTTCTTCAGGAAGAGGAAGTGCGCAGAGTCATTGATATTTATTCTTACTTTTTGGGAAGGCGGTATTTGATCTCTCATTTCTTACGGTAACCTTTAGGATTTAAACGGAAATGGCTTCTCTTAGGATTTCTTACCAGATGATTTAGAAAAATTATCATGTTGGGAAAATGGGCTAGAGAGATCCAACTAGAGTTTTTGTAGAATAAGAAGTGGGTTGCTTTACGTGGATCGCTTTGATCTTTAAGTAGTTAGAAAAACTTCTACAGTTTTGAGTATCCTTTAGAGGAGTCCCATGGTTACTCCTGTAATCAGCAAGTAAAAATTGTGACACTAGTAAATAGCAAAATTCTCAAGCTTTCATCTGTCAGAAAAGTCTAAGAAAAAATACATTTGAGATGCTGTCGCATTGAACAATAGATAAATGCTTAAAATGGTTGAAGCGTTTTAGAAAATAAATTAAAAATCTCTCTATTATGCGATTACATTAAGGATATTGTTAATTGTTTTAATAAAGAAGCTTAAAAGAAAAACCAAACCAATACTAAATTAAAAAATATTCATTTACATTTTTAAATAATTTTCAAACGTTTGTTATATGAGAAAGAATTTAATTTTAATATTAAATTTGTTTGTGTTTTTTACGTTTTTGCTTTCAATTTAAAACACATTTGAGATTTCATATGAGACAACGATGACGTATTAAAGTGGCGCGCAGCACAAAATAAGAAAAAAAAAAAACAAATGAAAAACGTTTAAAATTCACATAGAATGTGTTTTGTTTGAAAAATTGAAAAGTGTGTGTCTAAATAAAAATATATATTTAATTAATTTAACATATTTTTTTAATAAAATAAGATCAAGCATTTAAAAATCACTTTTAACAAATTTGTTTATCAGGTGTTTAAATAAATAATAAAAAATGAAAAAAAATTAAAAAAATAATGATAATAAAATATAAAAAAATATTATAGAAAAATGTAAATGCTGTTAAAATATTTAAATGCAGTTGGCCTCAACCTGTAGGCGTTTAAATGATGATTTTCAATACTATTCAACTTTTTTCTTTCTTTTTTTTTCATAAGTTCTTTTTAAATGTAATGGAATTTATTCAGAAATATTTAAGACAAATAATTTTAATTGCCTTCTGTTTTTTTTGTATTAATGCGACAAATTTAAAAATAATTTAAATTTAAGGAGAAAAAATTTTTAATTTTTTCCTGTTGTTTTTGTGCAAAATTTCAGTAAAAAAAATCTGGCGTGAAAAATTATTACAAGAATTTGTTAATGATATTAAATGGAAAATTTGTGAATATTTTTTTTTGGAAATACTTTACACAGCAGTCGCAGTTTGGAAATTTTGCAAGACAATTTTAAGAGAAATTTTTAAATGAAGCAGCTCGAAAAAGTCAATTGACTATTTAAAGGAAAAAGGTAAGTAAAAATTAAAAATAAAAATTATTTTGATGTAAATTGCTGCTTTTTATTCCGTAATGATACCTCACCGATCCGTGTTATTTTAATTAAAGTTAAGCTTTTAAATGAAGATGAATATCTTACATCAAAGCTACTAACTACAGCACTTCCGTCCCTGCTACAAGAGAAATATTTTAAAAGAATCTAAGAAAGTGCAATTAAATTTTATATGCAAATCATTGCAATATTTTTTACAATTTTTAAAAATCTGAGCCATAATTTCATGTCAGTTTTAGTGTGATACCACAATAATCATAACAATTATTTATTATAATTTCTGTTTTACTTTTAACATAAAAAAAGTTTGACATTCATATAAATTATTAAACCTTAGAAAAACAAAATAAACATTTACTTAAAGCATATGCCCTCCAGCAAGTGCTTACGGTAATTTTTCAAAAGTAATAATATTTATTCCAATTGCAAAACTTTTCTGTCTACACTTTGAAGCCACTAATTGCTCGCCACGAGGACATAAAAGTTGTTTGCAGAAAAAAAATCTACATTAAAAGGATTTGTTGCAGCAAAAAAATTTTAAACTTAAAGTTGTTAAAAAAAGTAAAAAACTCAGCCAACTAAGTTTTGAAAAAAAAAAAATAATTAAAAAAAATTCAGGAATAAAAGATTGCAAGAATCAAGTTAAACAAGGGATGCTCTATATATTTCTGGCCTAATAGTGAAAATGCGAATATTTATAATCAAAAATGGTTTTATTGTTTTTCAAAGTATTTTCCAGCATGATTTATACACTTTTGCATGCGCTCAAACCAGTTGTCCACTCCATTTGAGACACCTCTAAAACATGGTTTTTGAACACTTCAACAGCTTCTTCTGGCGACGCAAATCGTTGACCACGCATATTTTTCTTGATGTGCGGAAACAAGAAGAAGTCCAAGTTAGTCAGGGCTGAACGGCGGATGACCCATTAATTCGACGTTTTGGCCGGTCAAAAACGCTCTGGTTTGAGCCGATGTGTGAGAGCTCGCATTGTCATGGTGAACAATGATTCGTCTTCTCTTGTTGGTTTTTCGAATTTCTCCGATGACTGCAGGCAAACAAATTGTAGTGTACCACTAAGGAGTGACCGTCCAACGTTTCTCAAGCGGAACAGTCGCCACATGACCAGTTTTGCCGAAGAAACAGGCGACCATTTGCTTCGAAGTGCTTCTTCCACGAACAACTTTCGTTGGATTTTGCTCGTCTTTGAAGACCCACACGGTCGATTGTTGTTTCGTTTCGGGCTCATACGCATAGATCCATGATGCGTCACCTATGATGATCTTATAAACGTCTTTTGAAGCACCGAAATAGTATTTTTGCAACATTTCTTTGCACCAATCGACACGAGCCTTTTTTTTGAGCGACTTTCAAATTGTGCGGGATCCAACGAGAACAAACCTTTTTTACGGCCAGGTGTTCATGCAAGTATCGAATGTATGCTGGTGGAAGAAATGTCCAAGGATGTATCTATATCTCGGTATGTCGCTTGTCGATCTTGCATTATGAGTTCACGCACGGCATCAATGTTCTCTGGCACAACAACCGTTTTTGTAGGACCTTCATGGAATTCGTCTTTGAGCGAGCTTCGGCCACGATTAAATTCATTATACCAATTTTTCACAGTGCTATAGGATGGTGCTTCATCGCCATACAAAGATTTAAGTTCATCAATGCACTCTTGCCGTGATAATTCACGTCGAAAGTTGTGAAAAATGATGGCACGAAAATGTTCACGAGTTAATTCCATTTTTTTCTATATTAATTTTTTCAAGTCACTGTAAACAACACAAATAATGGTCGTACGTCAAAACATTTTGAGTACGATTATGCTTAAAAATTACAAACTTTCCAATGGAAATGTTAAATTGCACTTGGCAGCACTCAGTGTTGCCAGGCCAGAAATATATATAGCAGCCCTCGTAAAGGAGAGTTAGCATATGATGAAAATTGGAGTTAATTTGTAGTAGTTTTTTTTAATATGATACATTAGATTTTTCAAAGAAAACAAACTATTTCTACAGTTCTTTACTTTAATAAAAATCATTCAAAAGTTTTAAATAGAATTGTAATATTTTTTCTTACAACTAATTTTGCTGGGCTCGTGTAACAAATTTAATAATCAGATTTAAACTGTGAATTAATTAACTGATTCTGTGTTTTTAAATTTATATTTAACAAAAATGTTATAATTAAGTGCTTTTGTAGCGAATTATTTATGTTTTAACGTTTAAGCATGAAATTCAAGGCAAAGCACCTAAAACTATACTATTGTTTTTTTGCATAAAATTTTAGTTACTGTTATTTTTAAGAATACTAAAAGGAAAAGTAATTTTAATTTTTTTTTTTGTTAAAATTAAAGCGAGCATTGCATTTCGAAGAGCAAAATGGATTTTATGGCAAAAATTTAAATGAAAAATTTAACTGTATTAAAACAGTGCATAGTTTAAGGATAATTCTAGTTGATACACTTCATGACAAGTACGCTGTCAGTTAAGCTGTCTATTTTTATGTAAGCAAAAATAATTTCATAATGAGAATTACTTCGTTAGCTTCTCCGATAAATCATAAAATATTAATTTGTGTTATCAGTAAAAATAAGAAAAAGAAAACGCAGGGAAAGGAATTAAAAAAAAATATATATATTTCATCTGTTTTCTAATCATAAAACATCTTAAAAATATGCATGCTTCATGTGCATGTATTTAATTTTTAACCGGCACTAAAACAGGCAGGAAATCTCCTTTTACATTTTTAGTTAAAAAATGCATCAATTGTGGACCGCTGTTGAATACTTTTCTACATCGGAAAGGTTATGTTTACAGATCGATACTATTGTAAAGGAATATTAACGTATGAACAAACATAAAAGCTAAAGGGTGTCCCAATACAATACATCTATTTTTTACGTATATTTTAAAATATAATTTTTAGACAGTATAAATTTTCATACAGGCTGGTCTAGTGTGGGCCCCCCTATAATAAAAATTAATAAAAAAAATAAACTAAGAAAATAAGGGGATGCCAAAAGAGGTGCGTATTTACTAAAAATGGTTTTGTCTTTTAAACCATGGCAGACAGACAAATTATGTTGCGTATATTTCTCAATATCCACTGTAAGAGAGGACATTGAAATTAAAAGGTGTTCCCGTAGGTACATTTTTCGACGTATATGAGTTTATGAACCGTCTGAGGTAGAATTTTGAAATTTGCATTGAATATGTATTCATCTCACCGCTAAAACATCAAGAGTTGATATGAAATTAAGAATTAAAGGATGTTCCCCTAGAGACATGCTTTTGAGGTGTACGGTGTCATCTTTTGAGCAGCAGATATTTAACAGTTAAACAGCGCGTATAAATATTAAAAAAATAAAAGATTAAAAAAATATTAAAGGGCACCTCCTTTTGTTGCGTAGCTTATGTCTGCATATTGCTTTCATTAAATGCTTTTATAATGCAGAAACTTTTTTGTTATTGTATTTAAAGTAAGAAATATTAAATTCACATCCGCAAACAATGTTATGTCTTTCCTTCTTCACATACCATATCTTGCAATGAGAGCAGAGACCAACCTCCAATTTCTCTTTCCGCTCTGAACAGACGTACAGTTACCCAGATTTGCATATTGAAATGTTTTAATTTGTTGTCAATAACTACAGAATCCCTTAACAGGGTCAGAATGTATGTATAGTGGTAGAACCTACAGTTCAAAATTCATTCCTTAAATACTGTTGTCAGTTGAATTTAACTTTCAATTCGCAGAAAAACTGTTTTTGAACCAATTAAACTTTTAATTGTTCACTGGCTGCAATTTAATTAAATTTTTAATTGACTTTATAATTTATTTAATTAGAAAATTTTTATTAATGAATTAAAATTAAAATTGACTTTTTCAGCTTGTGTCTAATTTTTCTTTTTCTTTGGAAAACGTCCGCATACATTTGTAAATAATTTTTCTTTTCAAAATTTTTTAGAAATTTAATTAAGAAAATGAACCTAAGCCGAAAGGGTCAATTCTAATTTATTTATAATATCCACGGTTTAAATCTCGAAAAAATGAGAAAATTTTTATCTTCGCTTTTACTTAAATATTCCAAAATTCAATTATTTATATAAGAACGAATTTTTTTCCTTTTTTACAATTAAGTATATAATTGAAACATTTAAAAATTTTATCAAATCTAAACATGAATTAAAAAAAAAAACTTTTAATAATTTTAAATTTTTTTTCTGTTCTGATTGATATTCCTTAGGTTCTTTTCTTTATTATTTTTTTACTCAATCGATCTATAAAATGCATGAATTAATCATGAAATACTAATCTCTTATAACCCTTGTAGCTTTTTCGTAAATTTGGAGTATTATCACCCACCACTAACCACACAACTGATAAAATATTTGATTGAGGAGAAGCGGAAGTGGCTCTACATTTATCCATTTATCCATTGTTACGTATCAGCATAAAAATCCTTTTTTCCATTTAAAAAAATTTACAGTGTTTTAAGTATATATTTTTATACTTACGATCACGAGCCTCACAATGATTACACGATCTTTTGTCTACAGTATTTATTTTCGAAATCATCAGTCTTTAGTGGCAAACTATATTGCATGACTAGTGTCAAAAATTACTAGTTTTACTTTTGTGCAACTAGCTACTTGGAAAGAAAGGCTATGCTTACAGGTTGTTCCTAATTAGAAAACATTTTTATGCATTTTTAAAATAACGGGTGTTCTGATATAACGAATCTTTTGAGCGGTTAAGGGCAGGAATTTTAAATAATCAAAAAATGCGTAATGTTATTGGTTTCAGTAATAAGATGCTTTAAAAACTTAAAAATGAAAGGGTGTCCCCATAGGTAGTTTTATTTAAAGTACCTAACCCCATATCTTGCACTTTTAGAGATAGACAGACAGGTACTTTAAATTATAACATACATTTAACATTATTATTTAAATTTAAGGGTGTCCCTATAGCCGTTATACGTAGGCACAGGAAATTTGCATGTAGTATAAATATGATTAAGCCTACTGTAACTGTTGGAATTCTTAATATTATGAAAACCCTGTAAACAATGTGAACGCAGTTAACATTCGTTTTTCCTGTCATAATTTTTTCATTCCTTTTATATATTCGTTTGAACTAAGACGTTTTATTTTTACTCTAATAAACTTTTATTTAAACCTAAAATTAAACAGTAACAACAAAAATAAAAACTAGAATTAGTATTAAAGGGTGTTCAATAGGCAACGTAGTTGTACATATGATCATGGCCTTATCCCTAGAAACTTCTTGATATATTGATAGAAAAATGAGTTTTAAATTAATGTTTTATGCAAGATTTATTTTTATATATTTTGCTATTAAAGCTTGTTAATTATTTGAAAGTTTTTTTGTTTTAATTTGTTTGTTAAAAATTTAAATTCATTTTTTTTCTTTTATTAAATGTTGCATAACAAGTTGATCAGTATTGTTAAGCATTTGCCAACATCCAAAATTTTGTTTACGTTTTTCTTCCAAAAAAAAACGTTCTATTTTATTATCAATCTAAGCTCCACTTAAATGGAAAATTAATGCCACAAAACGTTTGCACTTTATTTTTACAGCAGCAATTTTCGTTATGGTCGATTTGTTTATAAATCCTTCGAATAAACATAAATAAAAATTTAAATAAAAAAAAAAAAAACAAAATAAATAAATGTATCAATAACTTCTGCCTTTAGTATATTTGACGGCTTAAAATGAAATGGTAGAATTATGAACTTATTTCATAAATACGAGGGTGCTCCGACTCAAAAAAAAAAATTCAAAGTTGAAACAAAGGTTTTTTAATAACTTTTGCCTCAAGTGAGGATTAAAAATATAAAGAAATTTGTCACAGAAATACGAGGGTCGTCTGATTAAACGTATTAATTTTAACAGTAAGAAAAATAAATTTTTCCACACAAACTTTAAATGACACGGACGGCCAGAAGTTCATTGAAAACATACTTGGGATTTTTTCATTACCATTGAAATTCCATTGGAATTGTTGGAAATAATGATAATGAAAAAATTTTAACTACCAATTAAACATTGATCAATTAGTACTTAATTGCCTCACTAATTGAATACGACGCAAAGTGCACCCCTTGCCAACCAATATGTTTACTCAGGAAACTATGTACAGTGAGAAGAAAAAATTCATAAAATTGACGAGCCGCAAGTAAAAAATCTAAAAAAACAAATAAAAAGAAAATAGTGGGTCATCCAAAAACTGGCTTTAAACACTTCCAACTTTAAAGCAACAACAAAAAGGGAAATTAGACGGGCGGAGGACACTACCTAGTAAAAAAAAAATATGCCTTGAGTTAATTAATTGAATTGGCTTAATTAAGCATGTGTGAACAGCAAATTAAATTGCGCAATTACAACTAAATTAACTTAATTAAGAAAACATGTCGCAATAGGGTATAACATCATAACTAGCAGCTTTTATAACTTACACGAAAATAAAAATAGGTTTTCATAGTGTCCCAATTGTTCTGAGAAAGTTACAACAGAAATATTTCACCAGATTTTTCAGATCTAAATGCCATTTAAAAATATTGTTCTACTACACGCAAAGAAAAAACATGGTTGAGGTAGCCATAATCTAAGAGCAACATATTATGGTTGTATTATATGGTTGCTAACAAAACATAGTATTGTTACATTTGCAGCCATATTGTTGTCTTGTAAAAAAATTAAATTCAAAAGTATAAACAAAATTATGTTCAAATATAAACATTAAATGGTTAAAATGTACCCAGATATGAAAGACTTTATTATTATTGTTTTATTCATTACCGATTTGTCATAAAAATTATTTAGAAACATAAATTCACAAAAAAAAAAAATCAATTATTTGCTTATAATAACGCTTAGATCATAAAAGTTACAATAAATGATTTCACAATTGTGCTTCAAACGCAAAATACAATACATACATACTTATATACATATTTATTTTAACTTTTTTGTATGTTTTCGTTCCCTTTTTATGTATTTGTTTTCATATCTTGTATATTATTTTTTTAATTATTTATTTTGTACATAAATTTTTTTTTTATTTCTCAAATTTAAGCTACCAGAAAAATTACTAAACTGTCAAGTACTAGAACAAAATATTTTTTAGCGCAAACATTATTGTGTTACTTATAACCATACTTTAATTAGTAATAATATATTATGGTTAAATATTTTATATTATTTTTAAAAAGTTATAAAACTTTGTTTGTAGTTGAAATTTTTTTAAGTTAGAACCAACCATGTTGTGCGCAGTAACCATATAATCGTTAAAATTTACCAAAAAATGTTTATCGTGACTGAAGTTTTGGTGGAAACAACTATAATTGGTTCTCCGCAACCATATATTTTTACAAAGAACATAATATGGTTATTGTGACCATATCACAACCATTTTTTTTTCTGCGTGTATACTTTAAGATGTGTATTTAGTGTACAAAGACGAGAAACACATTCATTAATGATAATGATTTGAAATTATTTAATCATTAGTCAATGCTAATGATGTTTTCAAACTAATTATGAATGAAACCTTTTTATTAAAAAGCATTACCATTAAAAAAAATAATGATAATGCTAAAAAATCATTAGCAATATTTATCATTAAATGCTAATGCAATCGTCAATTAATTAGTCCATCTAATTAATTACACAATTTATTAAAATTTCAATTCATCTTTAAAGTTGGTTTTTAAAGAGGTGATTTTAAAGTGTTTAACTATAATGTTTCAAGAGGTAGAACCATAAACATCAAACTATATCAGCTATGGGGACACCCTTTAATTTTCAGCTTTACATTTTATACTTATTATTATAGGTGATTTATGAATATTTATTCTGTGTACATTTCAGTTTATTCTAGCGTTCTAGTAATAAAGTCATATACACCAAATAGTGCCACTATGGGGACACCCTTTAATTTATACTTTTATATATTTTTACATATTGTTGAAGTGGACATTAAAGTACACATTTTGTGTAATTTTCAATTGCTTGAACAAACTTCATTACCTATTGGGGCACCCTTTATTTTTATGTTACTTTTTGTTATTAGGAGCTAAAGTTTTATTAACTTTGGTAAAATTTAATTTAGGAGTCCCCTATCTTTTAATATACATGTTAAAATCAGGCATGTTCTAAGGGACCACCCTTTAATTATTAAAATTTTTAAAAATCGGTTAAGAATTTACATAATTGTGTCCTTGATAACATTCTCCTTTTTTGATGTCGTTTAACAAAACTTAAATTATTTAAATCAGGTAATTTTATGTCAGTTGCCTGAATAGGAATTCTCACTAATTAAATTATCAAGAAAAATTCACTATAAGTGAACAAAAGCCCTTCAATTGAATTGAAGTCTCTGTATAAATTTAAGCGCAGGGCTCCGTTACAGATTAAAGAAAACTGATACTATTTTTGGCCTGGCTGCTTTGTCAAAGGGAATTCATTACAACCAGAGATTATGAACATTTACAGTTTATGCTGTAATGAAAAGGTGACTGGCTTTAATTTTAATAATTTTTAAGCTCTCCTCGTATATTCCTAAATGATTTACTCTGATGAAAAATATTTAAGAAAAATATGTCTATTTTTGTGTTTGCTATGAAAATCGTTTTAAATTGAAAATTAATTCAAAAGCTTTTCATTGCTGCTGCCACAGAAAATATGGTGTGCGATTTAAGCAACTCTGTCGTGAAGCGAAAAACCGGCAAAGAAAAGCAATTTATTTTTTAATCCTCAAGACATACAATATAAAAGATTAAGCTTTCAATTACTTTCACACCAACATTTATGCTAGAAAATACCATGTTGTTGCTATTGTTGTTGTTTTTTCTTGTATAAAAGCATGCTGAGAAAGGTTTTAGATAGTTAAATAAATAAAAAAAAATTTATAAAAATTATTTTTATCTTCTATTTTTAGGCAAAATGATACTTTGTGTTTTAACGCCAGTTTATTTTTTCTATTTCCTGTATCATTATCCTTAACTTGTTTTTATGATCCGTAGCAAACATAAAATATTAAAGGTTCAACTGTGTTAAATAGAACCACAGTAATTTTAACTAGAAGGTTTGTGTATTATCAAGCAAAAAGTTCCGTATGTTTGTCCTTTTTGACATTTTTTTTTTAAGAAAGAGAAAGTAGTTAAAAACTTTTAACATTTTAAATTAACCTCGATGATATTAAAGTTTAACCTAAATTCTTTGGATTTAATTTTAATGTTCCAATATTAAGAAATTAATCATTATTAATCCCTTTGGTCGTACAACTTAGACATAGAGAGTGCAATTTAGAAAATTTTTAATTTATATTTTTGTTCGGATATTTTAATTTTGTATTAAAACCAATAGAACAAGGGAAGAGATAAACTGTCAAACAAAGAGTCAAACTGCGCTCATTTTTGAATTTTATAATCATAATACTCTGGCAAATAATCATAAATAGATTAACGCTTGAACGATGCTTCTATGAAAACCAGTCATCGTTTCGCGTAAATTATTGACGCAGATTGTGTTCGACAAGGATACTCAGTTTTGGTCCAACGAGTTTGTTAATAAACAAAATTATCGTATATGAAATATAAGCGCACGCTACAGACACCACTACATTCAGAAGAATACGTTGTTTGTGGCCCTTTTCAGGCTTGAGGCGTCATTGGTCCTAATTCCATCAAAACTTAGGCTGAAGCTAGCGTTACGTTTGAAGGGAATGGTTAACGCATTATGCTTAACGATTTTTTGTTTAAAAATGTAACTGCAAGTGCTACGTACCATAAGGCAGCAGCAATCACGATGTAATTAAAATACAAATTTGACGATAATTTAAATTTAATTTAAGAATTTGACCTGCCAATGGTTCGTCAAGGTCGTGCGATTTTGAACCTTTGGATTATATTTTATAGGGCCGCATAAAGTCACGAACAAAAATTGACGTCTTGCTCGTCAACAGTGTATACGTTTATTCGTAATAGACTGCCAGTAAAAAGTGGCCAAAAATTGGACGAGCAGAATATATTTGTTTGTTTGTTTATTTATTTATATATTCGGTTCATACAATACAAAAAGAGATAAACTTATATTATAGTACTGGGGAGAAATTTGGTAAATAAGGCATTAACAATTTTATACGTTCTAGAAACAAAAAAATAATTAAATAATTTAAAGATTAAAGATTTAAAAACGACTGCAAATTATTTATTATTATACGTCAAAAATTCGCTTATATCAATAAATTTTAGAAATTTGTCAAGAATAATATTTAAAAACAGCAGATTTAAAATGGCCTGCATTGCTTATTATTTGTAGCTGGGGTTTAACTGACACCAGAGACGAATTGCATTTATGAAGAACTGTTGTTCAGATGTTGCTCTGTTGTATCTAATTAAATTTATTCTGTTGCCTCTGGTCGATCTGGAAAAATTTAATTTAACATATAGATATCTGGGTTGGCGATCAAATATAATTCTATGTAGGCATAGTAGGACTCGACACTTTAGCAAGTTGTCACAAGTTATACGAGGGCTCCTCTATATATTTCTGGCCTAATAGTGAAAATGCCAATATTTATATTCAAAAATGGTTTAATTGTTTTTCAAAGTATTCTCCAGCATGATATATACACTTTTGCATACGCCCATACCAGTTGTCAAAGCACTTTTTCCACTCCGATTGAGACACCTCTAAAACATGGTTTTTGAACATTTCAACAGCTTCTTCTGGCGACGCAAATCGTTGACCACACATTTTTTTCTTGCTGTGCGGAAACAAGAAGAAGTCATTAGGTGCCAAGTCAGGGCTGTACGGCAGATGACCCATTAATTCGACGTTTTGGCCGGTCAAAAACGCTCTGGTTTGAGCCGATGTGTGAGAGCTCGCATTGTCATGGTGAACAATGATTCGTCTTCTCTTGTTGGTTTTTCGAATTTCTCCGATGACTTCAGGCAAACAAATTGTAGTGTACCACTCAGAAGTGACCGTCCTACGTTGCTCAAGCGCAACAGTCGCCACATGACCAGTTTTGCCGAAGAAACAGGCGACCATTTGCTTCGAAGTGCTTCTTCCACGAACAACTTTCGTTGGATTTTGCTCGTCTTTGAAGACCCACACGGTCGATTGTTGTTTCGTTTCGGGCTCATACGCATAGATCCATGATTCGTCACCTGTGACGATATTATAAACGTCTTTTGAAGCACCGCAATCGTATTTTTGCAACATTTCTTTGCACCCATCGACACGAGCCTTTTTTGAGCGACTTTCAAATTGTGCGGGATCCAACGAGAACAAACCTTTTTTACGGCCAGGTGTTCATGCAGTATCGAATGTATGCTGGTGGAAGAAATGTCCAAGGATGTCTCTATCTCTTGGTATGTCGCATGGCGATCTTGCATTATGAGTTCACGCACGGCATCAATGTTCTCTGGCACAACAGCCGTTTTTGGACTACCTTCACGGAATTCGTCTTCGAGCGAGCTTCGGCCACGATTAAATTCATTATACCAATTTTTCACAGTGCTATAGGATAGTGCTTCATCGCCATACAAAGATTTAAGTTCATCAATGCACTCTAATCGTGATAATCCACGTCGAAAGTTGTGAAAAATGATGGCACGAAAATGTTCACGAGTTAATTTAATTTTTTTCTGTATTAATTTTTTCAAGTCACTGTAAACAACACAAATAATGGTCGTACGTCAAAACGTTTTGAGTACGATTATGCTTAAAAATGACAAACTTTCCAATAGCAATGTCGGATTGCACTTGGCAGCACTCAGTGTTGCCAGGCCAGAAATATACATAGCAGCACTCGTAGTACAGTTTGAACCATGGACAGGTACACATAACAATAACGCGTGTACATCATTCAAAGTTATTATGAATGGATGGATTCGTCAATGAGCAAAATTGTCATATCTAGGGTGATGAAAATCCTCGTGTTATTAATGAAAAATTTCTACACCCACAAAAAGTTACTGTTTGGTGTGCATTTTGGGCAAATGGAATCATTGGGCCATTTTTCTTCGAAGATGATGCTGGAAATGCTGTTACTGTGAATGCTGAGCGATACCAATTAATGTTGAGAGACTTTTTATGGACACAGTTGAATCATATTGATGTGTCTGACATCTATTTCCAGCAAGACGGTGCTACATGTCACACAACTCGAGAAAACATTACGCTTTTGCGATCAAAATTTCCTCAACGTGTAATTTCACGAAATGCAGATTTCAATTGGCCTCCAAGGTCATGTGATCTAACACCATTAGATTTTTTTTGTGGGATTTTTTTTAAAAGTCGAGTGTATGCTAACAAGCCACAAACAATTAATGATCTAAAGAACAACATTCAAATTGCAATTCGTGAAATAACACCAGCAACATGTCGGAAAGTCATTGAAAATTTCAATATGCTGATTGATGTCTGCAGACGCAGTCATGGTGGACATTTGAATGATATTCTATTCCACTTATAATTGTAATGGATCATACTTTTAATAAAAAAAAACAGCTTTAAAAAAATTGCAAATAGTTTGTGTTTTATTTCAAAGAAACATGTAGGCGCGTTTTTTGGATGACCCTTTACGTTACGATTAGCCGTCGTCTACTTCGGGCATCACAGCTTGCGAACAACTCACAATCATACATTAAAGTTGGCAATAAATATTATTTAGCTAGTAGCAGTCGGATAGGCTTGTGATATCCATAGATTTCTTATTTTTGGTGGTATAATTATATCAATGTTTTTTGGTTGTCCAATAACCAAAGCAACAGACTTTTTAGGGTTTAGACTTTAACCATTTACAGATACCCTTAAATATATGTTTTGTACATCCTCATTTATTAATTTTATGCAGTACGTAATATCTGAAATATTGCAACATCATCATACATTTGCATTTTACAATGTTTCGTCTGAGCAGGAAGGTCGTTCGCATAAATGGAATATAACATTGACCCAAGTATGGACCCTGTGGCACATCCCTTGGCATAAATCTGCTATATGATATATTTTCCTCATGGTGTTTGGCTTCGATTGTTTAAGTATGATGACACCAATTTTATCGCATTTGGGGAAAAATTGCACATGTATTTTAATTTTAAGCATAAAATGGAGTGGTGAACAGTGTCAAACGTCTTTGAGTGGTCAAGAAGGATAAGAAAAGATATTATTTTCCGTTTATCTATTTGGCATCTATCTATCTATGTTTTGCCAAGATCAATATGGTAGCCGTTCGCATGAGAGCACTTTAAAATGTTAATGGCAATAGATCTTTCGAATAAAATAGATTTTTAAATTATTAAAATTTAATTTAATTTTAAATTCACCAGAACTGTTTTGAAACTCTCATCCTTTGAGGGAAGCTAGAGAAATAATATTTGATGTATCAGTAAATAAAGTTTATAAAGAATTACAAGAGAATGTATCGGATTAAACCACATGTTGTCAATACTAAGTTTATCCAATTGCGGCAAAAATACCTCTGTCATCATGTCGTGACAGCAATCTCCAGTAATTGTAACTTTTTATCTTGTCCTCTTTGTAAAGAAGTCGGCTGGTTGAGGGTACATTTGTATCATGGTGCCTTCCATACAGTCACTAACAAGCAGTGGGATAATGTGGAAGCATTAGATTTTATAGAAGGGAAACTGTGCTTCGTTTCTGTAACTATAGTGAGAAATTTCTCGCAGGTAAATATTCTAGTAATCTTGTTTTTGCAGCTAGAACTAGAGTAATTCTTGATCGTTTGTATTATTTTGTGTTATAATAAAGAGTGTTTTTGTGCAACAGTGTAATTGTCTACAACAATATCACTACAATATTTTCATGTGAGATATTACTCACTATAGTTACAGAAACGTAGTAACTGGAATTTCTTGCTGAATTTAATGGCTTAAAAAGGAGACAATTTGAAAAATTGATATCTTCCAATTATTTTTAAAATAGTTTTTCTAGAACGATAGTACTTTGGTTTCTTATTCTAGTTGTTCCGGTATTAACTCTCTGTTTCTTCAAAATTTACGCGAATTTTGGCATTTCTTTTAATTGTATATAAGTATACTTTTATCACATACTGTAAAGAATTTTTTATTTTTCCAACACTAATTCAAACAAATTAACTAATATTTAAAAAAAAAAAACTTTTTCCTTTCAACAACGATTATGTAAATATGACATTGTAAATAACCCTTTACTGTAGGCAATATTTTTAAAGTATGTCTAAATTCATTTACATAAACATACTTTGACAAATTTATAAATAAACATATATATTTTTTTTACAAGCCAAAAAACATGTCGCAAAATATGTTGCCAAAAATATATTGTTTAGGGCTTCTCTCAAGTGCTTTGTTATCAAAAGAATTTTTTTCATTTTATTTTGTGACTTATGAACTCTTTTTAAGTAGCCTACATTTAGGCATTACATTTAAATTAAGTTTTGTTACAGGTCTTAAGGGTTATAAAATATTTTATAACATAGTTTAAGCTAATCCTAAAGGATTTTGAGAGAATATTTTAAATAATAAAATTCAATCGAGTATAAAGATGAAGTAAAATCCTATAAATCTTTAAACTATATTTTTAGTATAATGAAATTTACGAACCTTAAAAATAAAACTATTTTTTTATTTATGCTAGATTTGATTGAAATTATTTTTAAAAATACTTTTGTAATTTTTTATTTAAGTTTATATAGAAATATTTAGTTATAAATAATTTTTTATTAAAATTAAATATTTCACCCTAAAAGTATGCTTCTAATATTATAAAATAATCTTGAAATTGTAAGTTTAAAGCTTATGCGAAGAAAGAAGAAAGGTAACACCCAACTTATACATAAGTAGGCGTGTCACCTTTAGCAAGCATAATATGGTCAGAAAGTAGCAGCAAGTTTAATTTAATTCTTTTTAGGTTCTATGGATAAAATTATTATTATTTATTAAGTAGCTTGATACAATAAATTGTGATACTAGTTCTAGTAGAACAGAAACTTCATCTTCTTCTTCTTAAAAATTATAATATTAATTTAAATTTTTAAAAGTTCTTCTAAAGTAAAAGTTAAACCGAATGAAAGGAGCTAATTCCATTTATTAATTTCCTTAAACAGTTTTAAAAGTTTGGTTAATTCACAAAAAATTTTTGTATTGAAAATAACAAAAGAAATGAAATGAGATTAATCACTGTCACTTTGTTATTAAATTATTAAAAGGTTTTTTTGGGCACCAGTAAACAGTAATACCTTTTTACATTTATTGCCGATGACAGACTTATCCACAATCAAAAATTTCCTATTCATGCGCAATTTAAAGTTGCCTTCTTTTTTTAATTTAATAATAAAAACAAAAACAAAATATTTTTTACTTTGCTAAAAAATAAAAAACCTTGTCATGAAAAAGAATTGTCTTCATTACCAAATATTTCAATAAGATGACTTTGTCTAAATATTTTTGTTAATGTATTGAGAATAATGACTTGATGACTACAGGGTAAATTTTTATAGGGTCTTTTTTCAGCATTGAATTTTATAATTTTAATATTCTCAGTTAGAAACTAAAGGTACGATATAATTATTAAAAATAATAGTGACTAAATTAATTGGGTTTTTTTATTAAAAATTATATTTTGCTTTAAGCAAAATCTATTTTTTCTAGTACAAAAATATGGTCAAAATTTCTCGATAATCGAAAGTTCTATCTCAGCTTTGTATTAAGCTTCTGTTTTTCTAGATAATTATTTATATATGTATTTTCGAAGACTGCTTCAAATGGATTTCCCTAGTTAGCAAATCGGCTTAATCTGGGAAGAGTAAGCTGGCCAAAACTAATTTTAATCCTTCTCATCTAATTTTTAGTAATAACATTAAGTAACAAATTATATATATTTATATTTTGTGAATGACAAGCAGCCTAAAATTCTATAATCGTTTTCATTTTGTATAACATTAAACCTTGAATGTCGATCATCCTACACTGGACCAAATTTCTTAGATATTAACGCAAAACTTTTTGTAACCCTTAACAATAGAGTTAATCAAATCTATGTAATTTTTATTCAAACTTATGTACGATTTATTTAAATAAATAAATAATATTTAAGTTAACACTATTCTTCTTACAAGCAGAAAAAAAACATGATTGTAATATGGTCACAATAACTATATTATGTTCTTTGTAACAATGTATAATTGCGGAGAACCAATTATAGTTTTTTCACCAAAACTTTAGTCACGATAAATATTATTTGTTTACTTTTAACGATTATATGGTTACTGTACACAAAAAAGTCAACATGATTAGTTTTAACTTAAAAAATTTCAACCACAACCAAAGTTTTAAAACTTATTAATAATAATATAATATAATAAATAAATTTAATTGTGCTTGATTCCTTTAAATATAAATATTTCATGTTGGTATAAGACTCTGAGATTTTCCTTACAAGATTTGGGTAGAATCTACTGATGAGCTATATATGAGCAGTAGCGAAATGGCCATATGGATATGCTTTCCCCGTAGTGAATGAAGAACTTAGTGCTTTGGTTGAAAAGAACACTTGCGATATTGTAAGCCTATCTAAAGGAAAGAAAGCTATAGAAAGTAAATGGTGCTTTAAAATTAAAAGAGATTCAAATGGTAATATTGAAAGATATAAGCAAGATTAGTAAAATAATAAATAATAATAAATATTTCATGAGAATATCATGAAATATTTATACTTGAAGGAATCAAGCACAATTAAAGTAAATCAATATAAAAAAGATTCCAAATAAAAAATTTTCTTGTTGTAATAAAAAATATTTACCCATAATATATTATTATTAATCAAAGTATGGTTAAAAGCAACAGAATAATATTTGTACTAAAAAATATTTTGTTCTAGTTCTTGACAGTTTAGTAATTTTTCTAATAGCTAAAATTTGAAATTGTTTTTTATTGTTAGAAAACGGTAAAAAAATAAAAATTTATATACAAAGTAAATAATTAAAAATAATATGCAAAATATAAAAACAAATAAAAAGGGAACCAAAACATTTAAAAAACGTTGAAATAAATATGAGACAATATTATAATTCAATTATATAACATAATATTTTCCGCCATATTTTAGTATTTGTATTTAACTATTTAATGTTAAAATTTGAACATAATTATGTTTATACTTTAGAATGTTATTCTTTTGCTAGACAACAATATACGAGGGCTGCTCTATATATTTCTGGCCTAATAGTGAAAATGTGAATATTTATAATCAAAAATGGTTTTATTGTTTTTCAAAGTATTCTCCAGCATGATTTATACACTTTTGCATGCGCTCAAACCAGTTGTCGAAGCACTTTTTCCACTCCGATTGAGACACCTTTAAAACATGGTTTTTGAACACTTCAAGAGCTTCTTCTGGCGACGAAAATCGTTGACAACGCATTTTTTTCTTGATGTGCGGAAACAAGAAGAAGTCATTAGGTGCCAAGTCAGGGCTGTACGGCGGATGACCCATTAATTCGTCATTTTGGCCGGTCAAAAACGCTCTGGTTTGAGCCGATGTGTGAGAGCTCGCATTGCCATTGTGAATAATGATTCGTCTTCTCTGGTTGGTTTTTCGAATTTCTCCGATGACTTCAGGCAAACAAATTGTAGTGTACCACTCAGAAGTGACCGTCCTACGTTGCTCAAGCGGAACAGTCGCCACATGACCAGTTTTGCCGAAGAAACAGGCGACCATTTGCTTCGAAGTGCTTCTTCCACGAACAACTTTCGTTGGATTTTGCTCGTCTTTGAAGACCGACACGGTCGATTGTTGTTTCGTTTCGGGCTCATACGCATAGATCCATGATTCGTCACCTGTGACGATCTTATAAACGTCTTTTGAAGCACCGCAATCGTATTTTTGCAACATTTCTTTGCACCAATCGACACGAGCCTTTTTTGACCGACTTTCAAATTGTGCGGGATCCAACGAGTATAACAATACTATGTTTTGTTAGCAACCATATAATGCAACCATAATATATTGCTCTCAGATTATGGTTAACTCAACCATGTTTTTTCTTTGCGTGTAGATATGTAAGAAATATTGTTTAATAAAATTTGTTAATTTAATTAAAAAATACTTAAACAAATTAATAAAATTATATTAAATAAAAAAAAATTATATTCAACTGAATCCCAAGAAAAACATTATGTAAAATTTACAAGCTGAAAGGGAAGTTAATGTGAATAATGTATTAGATGATTTGAATAAATTTTGTTTGCTAAATATATTTAGTTTTTTGTTTTACTAAAGCTATGTGGAGTTGAAGAAATTTTGTAGAACTTAACTTACTTTATTTAAAGAAATATTGTTTAGGGGTTTTTATATTGAAAAAAAGTCAAAGTTTTTTAAAGGAAAGTCAATAACTTGAGGAAACTTTTTTAAAAGAATAATATAAAAATAAAAATATTTAATTTTTGACAACTTTACTTTGTAGTGTGTTTCTCTCAATTGTAAAAAGATATATAAAATTTTTAAAACATTTCAAACAGGAATATTTTCCAAATCAATGCCCGAAAACCTCTTAATAATGACTGCAAGTGAAATTGAGAAATAAGATTGTGTATTTTTCACATTTCGTTGAAGCTTTCTTTCTAATTTAGTCGTCTTTTCTTTATCTTTAATACGTTATTTTAATATGTCAAATAATTTAAATAAAAAACTATTTAAAATTAAAAGCTAAATTAATTATTTATTTCTGGAGAAATATTTTTTTTAAATTATAAATTTTCTAAAATTATTTTTATTATACAAGTGAATTAAAATTGAAAATTTAGAAAAAAAACATGTGTGAAATTTCCAAAAAAATTTTTAGTTTAGTAAACTACTTCTGAGCTAATCGAGATCCCATTTATCCGAATTTTTTTAATCTTTGCTTTAGTGTAAAAGTATCTTTTTTTAGAGTTTTTTTTGTTATTGAGCAAAGCATCAGAAAAACAAGATCATTTGTAAAAACTCGATACATCTGAACGCTACTGTCTTTCATTGTTTTGGATGTTGGTGCCCAGAACATCAAGTTTTAAATTTTTAATAAATAGTTAACGAATGATAACATATTAAGCAGCATGTTCTATTAAATGTCAGTTTTAAGGATATTAACATCACCGGACTTCAAACAACCCATCACTTAGAAAATTTTAAATTAATACCTCAAATTTTAAGAAAATAGGGACGCAATAATTAAACAAGCAATTTATACGTTGCCCATATTAAAAAATAATTGCTTTTTATGACTCCTAAAAGTATGAAACATTTTTTCTAAGCTGCCCACTATGACTTAAATTTAATGTATTACATTCTTTAAATCACTTATTGATTGACTTTACATTTTTTTTTCTCGGAATGATTAATATAAAACTCTTGCTATATTCTAAGATTTATTTACTTTATTTTGTTAGTAAAATTGATTACAGATATTTATTATCTTTTAAACCTAAAAGTAGGCTACACAATTTTATAATTACTTCTTAACGTTTATAACTAAAGGTTAGTTGAACTCTTGAAATACTTCACTTTTTCTATTTTTCTATTTACTGAAATTTTAATGCCTTTTTACAAGTCTAACATTAAAAAAGAAAAGAATGGAGATAATTATCCTGATAGAGTGGAGAAAGAAACAAAACCACAAAAAGCAAACAATTGTAAAATGAAATCTGCAAGACAAAAGCAATTAAAAAACTTGTATTTTATTGTTGCTTCTAGTTTTCTATTATTATATGCACGAGTATTTCTTTCAAGTTGTATGTGTTGCATGACAAAATACAACAATATTCTTAAAAGCATTTAATTACACAAACACAATTAAACAGGAGACATAATTTTCATACGGTCCTTACAAATAACAGTGTCAGTAAACAATTGTATAAAATTGTTCTATTTGACCTTTTGAACATTTTTGTTAAACTAGGGAGTGCTTTATATTTTTTTATGAAAGCTGTGGTCTGATGGCCTGTCTTTTATATTTTTTATTGCACTATGAGTAGTATTCCAATTTTTTTGCCTACTTTCAGGAGTAAAAATTTGCTTGTGACCGTTGCAGTCCATGTGACTATGAAAGTTTTGCAAATGATTCATAAAATTGTTATTAGATTATGTTAGTGACCATGAGTTTGGTTGGATTTAAACTTTGTTCTGAATTTCGGTGAATTGTTAATTGAGTTTTGGATTGAAAGTACTAAAAAAGAAGAAAAAAAACAAACTAGAAGAATAGTTTATAAAGAATTTAATAGATTTACTTCAGAAGAAGTTTGCGTACAAACATTGCTGCGCAATGCCAAAATATTGTTATTGTTGTTTTGAAAAGAGCAGGTATATCAATAGCTGTATGGATAGAAAGGTAAATAGATCGGATTAGATAGGGGTGCGAAAAATTAGCAGCCCTACATATACAAACATCACATAACTAACAAAAAATCCGAGGGCATTTTGTTCTCTAAAACATGTGTTTTTTTTTTGATTTTTTGGAAATATTTTAAAAAACACAAGAAATAATTTTTTTAATTCAACATATTGAATCATTTGGAACAGAGCTCTTTTTTAAGTTCTTTTGGAATTATTTTCTTAAACTGGTTTTAATTTCTCTATTCAATAAAAAAGCCCTGATAGTTTTCTTAAAACTAATTGATGGCAATAAACACAGTATCGGAGCGATCACAGATTGGCCTGTTTTAAGTCCCTGGTCACAGAAATATCCAGGGAAACTGTGATGCCGATGATCTCGCCAAACAGGGTACATTGCTTCCTAACGTCTCCTCGCTAACCGACGTTAGGATTCCTCTGGCAACGGTTAAAATGGCCATGAAGAACCACTACCTCAATTTGGCTGGCATATTATGTGTAGAGGAGAGTTCCGGTTGTATCTCCAGACAACTGTGGACTACACTGGACCTCAAGCAGACCAGACAGCTGCTCGGACTGGACAGGAAATCCATAAGTATCACGGTCTCGGTACTTACTATTCACTGTCTAATCGGTAGGCATGCTGAAAGACTCGGTCTGCCCTTTAATGATTTCTGTCACAGCTGCGGCTCGGAGGAAGAGACCGTACTGCACCTCCTGTACCACTGCCTATCCCTGGTTCGAAGAAGATTTAGAATTCTGGGCTCTCCTTTCTTCGGGACTCTCACGTAGCTATCATCTCACTCTATAGGAAACATTGCGAAGTTCATCCGGGAATCCTCATGGTTCTCAACTGGGTAAGGGGAGTCGCGCCGTCGTCCTTATACTATCACAACGGGCCATTCCATTGTGCTCAAGTGAGCTTCGTCGGGAGAGGCTGCCACTCCTAACTAACTAACTAACTAAAGCAATACAGTGTAAAAAATATAATATAAAATTCTCTTTTCATTAAAGGGCCCCTATCCGCTGTTAAAGCAATATTAGTTGTTTGAGGAAACTTTTGTAGCATCTTATTTGCAGTAGACTAAAGAAGTTAATATAGCGATACTTCGCAGGGAATAAATGACACATATTTTTTACCTTCACAAACCGCTAAAAACTAAGATCTGCAGTGGCATTCGGGTTTTTTGTGTTCCAATTTGTGGTACTAAGCTAAATGCCAGCCATTACTTCCAGCCTCAGATATTTCAATTTATTTTGGCTGGACGTCATATTTAGTTAAAAGGCCAAGTGACTTCATCTACCAGTGACCTGCTTAAAGATAAACTAAGTACCCGAATCGAATTTCTGCTTAGAGAATCCCTTATCACTATTTGGCCTTTGCCAAGTACAATCACTCAGTAATGTAATCCCATTTGCTTAGACTCAGTCTAAGAAGGTCGCATGGTGAAGGCTTCACCTGAGTGACCTTTTAATGTGAGGTCTTGAGTATTTGTACTGGCTCACAGCTTGTAGAGAAGTCTTACTAAAACACTTCTCCTGATCTTACTGTCGAAGTGGCCACTTTACAATGAGAAATTTGCTGATCCCAGAAACTCTTAGCGCTTAGTTTTGCATTTGGCAGCTATGTCTTAATATAGACTGAAGAATTGTACGCTGGGTACGAATCTATTTAAAAGTTTCATTCCTGTCCTTAGATTTCAATCATGTTCTTAATACCGCGAATATAATATCCCAATGTTTTATTTTCCATTCGTGTTGGTAGACCACAAAACTAACACCAATACCAACCAGCAGGAAAATTGTTTTTATTATTTTCGGTAAACTCTCACAAATCATTATGAATAGACTCGTTCCTTGTCTTTCTTTCGCCAATTGGGCTCTAGAGCAGTTAGTAACTGACCCGTTGTTTTATCGCCAAATTGTGTTCAGCGATGAGGCTCATTTTTGGCCTAACGAGTTTGTTAATAAGCAAAATTGCCGCGTATGAAGTGATACCAATCCACAACATACTCCACAGATTCCATTGCATCCAGAAAAATGCACCGTTTGGTATGGTTTACAAGCTGGTGGCATCATCGGAACTTATTGCTTCAAAAATGAGACCGGATCTTACGTTACGGTTAATGGAAATCGTTACCGATCCATGATTAATGATTTTTTGTTTGATATTATGGATGACATTGATCCGAACGAAATGTGGTTTCAACAAGATGGCGCTGTGTATCATACGGCGACCGCAACTATCTAGTTATTGAAATCAAGATTTGGCGATAAGTTGATTTCAAGAAATGAACCTGTCAATTAGCCTGAAAGATCGTGCGATTTGAAACCTCTCGATTAATTCCTGTGGGGCCACGTGGAGTCACTAATTGATGCTGATAATTCCGCAATAACTGAAGTTTTTAGAGGCCAACATTGTGTTCGTGTTATTCGTGACATACGACCAGCAGTATTTAAAAAAATTACCCAAAATTGGACGTCGAGAATGCGCTTAATCATGCGTAGCCGCGATGGCCATATGCCATGTTCTGATTTTTCGTTTAAAAAATTTTTTATTACAATTTAATCTTTTGTGTTATTTTTTACAACTAAATGTTCTATCGGGCTTAAAAATATACCAATATAAGCAGGATAGGTACCAACAATACCTCCACTGCTTTGGAAAAATCACTCAACCATTTTTAATGTCTGCTGGAGCCTCAATATTCAAAGAATGAAAGAGAAGACGTGAAGTAGTAGTGAAAAAATAATTATGTTTTTATTCGACAGCTTCGTAATTTTGTAACTTTATAAAGTTTATTAATCTGCAGCTTCGTTAAACTCAAATGAGACGGCAGTAGGATTCAACGAGTGGTCGCCATTCAGAGACTGTGCTTTGGAAAAGATTGTATTGGTGATTTTGTTACGAAAACATTTTACACTAACAAACACAAAAACTAATAAATTTCAATGATTGAGAGTTAAACACATTAATAAAAAGTAACTGTCGTATTCATAAAAAATAAAATAACTTAAAAATATTTAAAATACATTTCAAATCTATTTTAATATTTTATGAATACGTCAGTAATTATATATTTTGTGATTGTGTTAAAATATTCAAAGTGTATTTTTATGTTTGTTTGAAGAATGGATCCCTTTCTTGTTTGTATAATGTATTTTGCTTTCTTTTTTAAGAGTTTTTTTGTGTGTACGTATTGCATGCGTGAGCCCGCATGTGATTATTTGGCGACCATTCGACTTACGTGATCTTAATTTACTTGAATTAATTTTTTTGTTATGTAACAATGCGTTTGTTCACTAACTAGCGTTAAAAGGATAAATAGAAAATAAATATGGGATAAAGAATACTGTTATCTTAAAGAATATTTCTTAAGGGTCCTTAAATATCTTTCTTTAACAATTCTTCATGCCAATAGAATCTCTATGTCTTTCTAGGTTATCCTTCCCCTTTTTATGTTTGTTAAATGGAAACTTTTTTCTATACAAACAAAACGGCACTTGACAATAATGTTCATTGTAATAGATCCCTCATAGTTAGAAGCAAAAGAAAAATAAAAAAAGAAGAAAACAAAACACAACACAAGCAACAAAACGAAAGTTTGTAAGAGTTGAATAATTGAGTTTATTTTAAGATGAATGATAGTAGAAAAGTCTTAAAAATAAAAATCTCATAAAAAACTAGTATCAGTTTTTTTCCCCCCATTAAAGAAAAAAAAGAAAAATAATTTTGAAATTTACACACATTTGAAAGAATGCTTCAATAAAAATCTTTACTTGAGCCAAAACAAATAGAATTTAAACATTTCTTTTATTTGCAATTGAAATCAAAACTATGCTTCTTGATGCTTTTGTTGGCACACAAAATCCACTTGGCAAATGGTATTAAAAGCAAAAAAGAAATTTTGGTCAGTAAAAGCTTAAATTTCCTTTAAAAAACTAAACCTTTTATGTAATTTTTAAGTTGTTTCTTTCTATTCATATGGTAGTTTTTATATTTTCTTTAGGTTCTTTTTGGTTTATTTTATATTTTAGACTGCCTAAAGTTAGACTTCTGTTTTGTATGGTTAATTGCATCCTTAAGGCAGGCAACAATAATTTTTTTTTTAAATGTTGCTAAAGTTCGTATTTAAATAAAATCTTTGTGCTGTTAAGCCGAAATGTGTGTTTAAATGACTTTGTTTTTTTATAAAGCCTTAAGTTCGGCTTTTGAAGTGCAGTTTAAAGGGCAAACCAAAAGTACAATAAAAATTTTCTTTAAATTTCATTTAGAAAATTTTAAAAATATTATAAACGAAGAATATTTTTTGCCAGCTAAAGCTTAAATGAGTTTTGTTTCTTTTGTTGATTTTTTCATATTTGTTTTTTAGTTTTAATTTTTTTTTGATTGCAAGCTATTTACGATTTAGGAATTATTTACCAAAATTAAATGTTTTAGTGTTGTATTAAGTCATTTTTTTAAAATAATTTTGTATATAGAAGTTTTGATATATTTACGAGTAAGAGATTGTTAAGTCTCTTTTCAAACCAATTTTTGGTAACGAGTAACTAATTCCTTTTTTTATAATTGTTGTATATTTTGCTAGTTTTTGTTTTAACTATAAGAAATATAATAACAGGCTAAAGATGACTGTCAATTCTACAAGGAGACAATCTTGTCTTTAGTGCGATTTTTTTTGACATTTTCTGCGGCGATCACATTTTAATTATCGTAACTTAAATATTTTATTTTTCTAATTTTTATTTTACACACATTTATTTTGTAATTTTTAAAATTTTTCTTCGTGGGCGTGTGATACATAAATTTTCTGGTTTCTCATAGCTTTTGCTCCTGACCATCTAAGAGCAGACCCTCACCTAAATGAGCCTGTCAGACTATTTTTCTCTCAATAATCTGGCTGAGGTTAAATTTTTTAAAAAAACCAAACTTTTGAAATACTAATAATCTGTCGATTTTAAAGCCAAGGCGATGAGGTAAAAGCGAAAAAAATATTACTCTTCTTTTCCACAAGATTTTATTATTTTTTAATTTTTTTTATTCATTTTTTTATTCATCAGAAATAAGAAAAATTTACCCAAAAGTCAGTTTATAAAATAAAAAGAAATTCCACCATAATTTAATGTTTCATTAAATACTGAATATCACAAATAATTTATTTAAAATAAAAATCTCCCACAATTACTAAAAAATCAAAAAAAGCCTACTAAAAAAAATACTGAACAAATTTTAATTATAAAAATAAAAGGGTTCACGTATACTTTAATTTCAAAACTTCTTAAGAAGAAAAAAATACTAATAAATTTTTATTTTTTTTTTAAACAAAAATATAAAAGCTTCGACACCAGGAGAATAGAATGTAGCGTTTTCTTCATCGCCAAATCTTTTTGTTGTTTACGTTGTAAACATCATCCAATTAGCCCACTAATTTTTCAAATAAGAATTCGATGAATCTACATAATCAAACAATGTTGATGTGGTTAGACGATGTCCAAACACAATCCAGATTTTTTCGTTGTTTTCTTTTTTTAACCTCACCTATGTATAGCTGTTCTTGCTACCTGCTAACCGTCGGTTTCGCAACAAATGCAATTTTTACTTTTTTCTGATCGTTTCAGTATCTTACTGATTTTTGTGATGGAAGAATGAATGCGCAGAGGAAGACCATTCTGCACGCTATTAAACCCACCAAATATTTTGTTTGCTTCGCAAGTCATTTCCCAATTCTATACTCTCGTTTTTCCTCAAGTTTCAGTATTAATAAAAAAGTTATTATTATTTTTGTGGGATTATTAAAGAGAAGGGTCTGTCCTAGTAAGTCTACAGCTGCTTTTGAGTTACTGAACAAAAACTAAACTAATGCAATAAGAGCATTTTTGCCATCTTTCAATATTTCAATAAAAATTACAATCTAAAATAATTAATTTTTTTGTTTAAGTTTTGGAACACAAGTTACGTTTGGACAATATTTTTTAGTATTATTCCTTTTTGATATAAATGAAGGTGAACTTGCAGATAAAATTATTAAGATCCTTAAAATTTTAACAAATGATTTAATCCCTAAAGTTTATTTGTCGTTTTTGTTCATATTAAAATTCCAAACTCTTATTAAAATATTATTTTTAAATATTATAAAATTTTTCACAATACCTCGTATATTTCTTATTACAAAGAAATCTTGAAAATATTTAAAAATTACAAAAAGTTATAAACCATTAAAAATTAATAATAAAAGAAATATTTCTTTATTCTTTTATATTTTAAAGAAGAAAAAAAATATGAATTTACCGCTCATTTTTTTATATTAAAAATTTTTGCACACAAGTTTTGAAATAAATCATGGCTCATTGAATATTGACAAACAAATTTATAATTTTTAAAATTTGTTCCCCCCAGTTTAGAGAAATTTTTGTTTTTTTTTTACAATGTGAAATGTTGATTGATTACAAATTAGTTTAGAGCCGAAATAAAATAACAAACGAAATATATTTATATATGTTTTTGTTCTTCCAACCAAAAAGTTTGAGTTTTTGGCGTGACAATACACATGAAGAAAATAGTTTTAGTTAAGGGCAATAATTAATTAGTTATTAAGGAATAGATACTTCTGCAGAGTACTTGCACATGTAAAACAAGAAACTTGTCATAAACCTTGATTTTTTTTTTAGTGAAAATATTGCTTTAGCGATTCACTTTTAAGGAAAAAGAAGATGATTTTTTGTATAACGAAAATATGCTGCATAACAATTACTGAAAACAGTGACTTCGAAATTAAAAAAGATTTTTTTTATTCAAAACATTAAAATTATTCGCTAAATTTTAGCACCAGAAAGAAGTTTATTTAGGCGTGTTGCGCTTTAAACTTTTCTCATTTTCACATACTTTCACCGGCTATTAATAATGTTTGAGTGCCGAAAGATTATTAACGAACACAGCAGTCACAAATAAATCAACAATCACCAATATATCAATAAGAAAGAACTATGTCTTCCAATATATAGATATTTCTGTAGTTTCTATAGAAGCAAAAAGAAAATTATGATTCAAAATAATTTTTAATTATGGTGCTGTAACGTTTTGTAAAATTTTAAGCGACTTCAATGGGAAAAAACAAATTATTTATTTTAATGTTACTAAATTAATACTGCCAACCTGCTTAAAACTTCGATTTATATTTATAGGCGGTTAAAAACGTCAAGATACTTACTTATGTGGAAATATCTGGCAACTTGTTTTTATTGGTTTTTATACTTACATCGAAATAATGCTGCAACAACTACTCCGACTTACTTATTGTGTAGCTTTTTAAATGTTTTAGTTTAAGTAGAATTTCGCTATTACTGTAAATAGCTAAGTAATTAGTTAAATCTTGAATGCTATTAAATTTATATTGCTGTACTGCTAGAAACTACGATTTCTTTTTATAGGCGAGTAAAAACGTCAAGATGCTTACTTATGTGAAAATATCTGGCAACTTGTTTTTATTGTTTTTTATACTTACATTATAATAATGCTGCAACAACTACTACGACTAACTTATAGTGTTGCTTGTTAAATGTTTAAAGTTTTAGTAGAATTTTGCTATTGTTGTAAATAGCTATGAAGTTGCAAAGTAATTACTATCTTTTTGAATGTTATTAAATTAATATTGCTATACCGCTATAAACTGCGAGTTGTAATTATAGGCGAGTAAAAACGTCTATACTATTTATATATGAAAAAATATGGCAACTTTTTGTAACTTGTCTTAATAATTATACCAAAGAAATGCTGAAATAATTAGCAATAATTAGCATGTGTTGTTTAATTAAATTAGAAAAGCAAAGTAACTGAAGTACTTTTGCTTCAGTTGTATACTTTTTTTTTTCAATCTTTCGTCACACTATTCAGTACGTAATTTGATTGATTTTCTAATCTCATTAATTTTGAGTTTCGCCTTTGTGCCAAGTTTTTTTCAGTGTATAAAGTTTGATTATTATAAGTCTTAGTTTTTGCCTTGTTTGTCTTTGTTTAATTTCTGTTTCATTTTTTGGTCTTTAGAATCATAAACGTTCTTGTAATTTCAATGAATATTGGAGAAATGTATTGGCGTACAAGAACTATTGACTAAAACAATAAATGGCAGAGTGACTGGAGGTATTTTGAAAATTAATTTCATACTTCTCACAAGTAGTTTATTGTTCAATTCTGTTGTGGATGTATTTTTTTAGTGTCTGCCACGAATGTTGCTTTTGGTTAGATATAAAACTTCAGCCTGCAAATTTTTTTGAATGAATGTATGTAAAATAGGTTCTTGGTAATGAATGATTAATAAAAGCTGTGTGTGACTGACAGACTAACTAAATAATTTTTGGCTTGATTACGTATTGGTGACACGCACTTTCAATGTTCATTTCTGTTGTGGATGTTTATTTTCGGTGTTGCTTGTGATTTTTTTTCTTAATTGGAATTTGTGATTTCCCTAAACGGCCGCCAAGATGTATTGATAAAAATGTTAAAAATCACGATAATGTCGGTACTTAATGATATGAATTAACATAATAATTCAATGAACTTTTTGAAAGTCTTGTTAGTGAATTTAAACAAAAGCATGTGTAGACAACTTTTAGCACTTGTCTAGAATTACAAAAGAAAAAAGAACTACACAGTGGGTCTTAATTTATATAAAATGGAAGAAAATATATATTTTCTAATAAATAATTTTATCGGTGTCTTAAATTAGTTATTTTTTGTTTGCAATTCTATTACAAATGAACATTTGTGATGGTAATTTTTTACTTTAGATCCACAGTAAAGTATTTCTGTGTAAAAAAAAAAATCACAATTTAAAAAATTTATTTTAGGTTTTATAGTTAGAAAGCATACACACAGACCATTGAGGCTAGTTTTTTTTTTATTGTTGCAAAACACATCTGTTTTCAGGGACGGCAAACGAACAACTTTCAAAGTTGTAATCTTTAGACTGAAATTGAATGTAATATATTTTTTTCAGGAGAAGTTATAATTTTTATTTATATTCAATAAAAGATCACAGGTATTTTTTAAACGGTTTTCTTTCAAAAATGTTTATTAAAATTTATTTAAATTTAAGTTTTAATATAAAATTTTTAGAGCGACTTAAAATATTGGACGCAAATCTACAATAAGCGTCGACTAAGTGCAAGTTTATATGGAAAATAAAAAAAAAATATTTCAAAAGGAGAGAGAACTGTGCTACGTTTCTACGTTTTTTTCTCTTCTTAAAAAAACTGTGCTTAAAAAAAGACAAAGAGAAATTAAAAAAATACTATTTTTGTGTTTTTTTTTTTTACTTCGACAAAGCAAGGAATTGTAAATTCTTCTATTATTCCTTATTCCGTGCCGGTGGTTACATTTGTTCGCACAATATCTTAGACTTTAGACTCCAATGGGACTAGAACTCTTCGATGTCTGGTTTAGTACACTTGGGTTTTTAGTCCATACAAACATAAACATAAGAAATATAAAGACCACAATACTCAGCGAACTAGTGCAAATTTCAACTCATCTTAATGTGCCTTGCAGCTGTTGCTCAAACTAAATTTAATATTTAATTTATTCTTTGTATAATAAAAAAAGGAAAAAAAAATAGCGAGAAGGGTTAAAATAAAAACGTACCTTTAGGGACAATATAATTAAAAATCATTTTCAAAAGAGGTGAGCCATTCCCTGTAGGTATGAAAGGTACAAAACAAAGTACCAACGCACTTAGGGTTATTTTGTCAATTTATGTAATTTAAGTACGTGGCTGGATAGTTAATAAAATTCTGCATCGTACAGGGAATTTTCAAGGCTTTTGCTTGAGATTTGTAGTTTTGGGACACTTTTAAATTCTGGGAAGTTGGATAAATCGCATACTTTTTTATTGACTTTATACAATTTTAAGAGGTTTGCCATATATTTTCTTATGGCTAAACGACTAAAGATTTTGTATTGATTATTTTCTGTAAAAGGCTATATTAGCGGCTACATTTATTAATTTTTAGAAAAATTTTGTTTTAAAATTTTATAATAAAAAATTTCATTCGAAATTAAAAAAAAAAAATTTTTTTTGGTAAATATTTTGCAAGGAAAAAGGTAAAAGATTATTGGGAGTGATTTCCATTGCGATCCTAAAAATGTTATTTATCGCTTTAAAATCATCGGTCTTTACTTTTATACTGTAGAAAAAAGAGGTCTTTGAAGAATCTGATAAAGAATAACCATGGCATTCATGATCATCTCAGTGCAATGGAGAAGTAGTTTTAAATAAATTATTTGTTAAAATTTTAAATGAAATTTACCGTTGCAATCATAAATAAATTACGAGTATAATTCATAGTACTATAATCTATGAATAAATTAATTATTTTCAGATAAATAAAATACTATAAAATAACAAATTACAAATATATCGTTTTTATAATATTCTTTGGACGTGGGGATTGTTAAGGCTTTAGAAAGCGTAACAATGAATATTTTTAGAAAATTGGCAAAAATAAATAAAAATTTTTTTTTCACAGCGACGTTTTTGCGGGTGGCATTGGAGGGATACCTTCCCCTGCCCATATAAATTACTTTATATGGTTTTAAGGCGTATGTAATCCATTTCATTAAATAATTACATTCTTTTTTCAAATAATATATTATTTCACCGCCCACAAAAAGGGGAGGAAATAAAATGGTATTTAAAAACCTCTTGAGTCAAACTTTAAGTTTTTAAACATTCTTTGACCTTAAAAGTTGTAATTGCTCAACAATATGACGGGAAAATTTAAATACTTGCTTTTTTCAGGGGAAGGATTAGTTCTTTTAAGGCGAACTAATTTCTCCTTGGTCCGTTTTTTCTTGTTTTCTAGCTTTTACAGCCTACGACCATAACAGAATTTCCTGCTAACTTTTATTAAGTTAGCGCCACTCAGTAAATTTTAAGAGCCCATATGAGCTAAAAAATGTAAAACGATGAATTTAATGACCTCAATGATTTTATCTCATGCAATAGTTAAGTGAAAATGCAATTTGGTTTAAGGACTTCTCTTAATAAAGACAAACAAAACTTCTATTACTTTATTTTAAGCTTAAAAGTTGAACAAAGTATGCTTTGGATATAAATTTTTTTTAAATAATATTTTTATAATAAATTCAAAGTTCAGTAAATACTTAATTTAATGCAACCTATTTTCATTATTTGCTATTGAAAATCAACAACATTAAAAATTATTTATTTATTTATTCTGTTATTAGATTTATTACCGATAATTAAACTTAAAATATAAACAAGCAAATGATTTTTGGTTGCCGTTGTGGTTTTAGACAATTTTACAAGCACTTACGTCTTAATCAATAGAATGTTTTTTTTTGTAAGTTATTTTATTATTCTTCTTTTATTTATCATTATATGCCTCAGTGGTGAGCCTCAGTGGTGAAGGAAGGAGTGAAAGTGTATTATTCTGCTGTGTTGATAAAATATGTGGTTTTTGAAAAAAAAAAATATTGTGGATTATTTTGGTTAAAATATTATTTGCCCAGTTCTTTATTATACCTTAGACAATTTCCGGAGATGCTTTTTTGGGCTTAAAAAAATATAAAATTAAAGGAAAACAAAAAACTTGGTTTATTGTAGTTGAGATTTGGGGAGCTGAATGGCGACTCTCTCTTTTTGAACCGATTTCATAAAGGATGGTTTCATCAATTTGTCTGTATATAATTGTAACCGCCTATATTTTTTTAATTGAAAGGTGGTACTGGCAAATTGGTAGCATTTAAAAAGTTCATACTACTAAAATTTAAAGGGTGCCCCTATATAACATACATGATTTTTATATGTCTATTGAACCATAACTTTCTCCTATATAATATTTCTCAAATTGGTATCACTATAGCTGATATTAACAGAAAGTAAGAAAAAAGAATAAAATTTAATATTAAAGGGTGTCCACATAGGTGACATTATGACTTATATGGCCTTTTCTTTTGAATTGTTGCAGTCGCACATTTAAAAATTATACATAATGGGATCTTGTATGTCTTTTTAAACAAGGAAAAAAATTTGAAACTAAAGGGTGTGCCCAAAGGTGGTGCTTTTAGATATATATATGTCTTTATATTTTAAAACTTTATAGACGGACAGTTGACATTTACACAGAATGGGTATTTATTGTTAAATCCTCAGTAGTAATTATAGAAAACTGAAATCTAGAAGTTAAAGGGTGTCCCAATAGGTAGTGTAATTTGTGGTACATTGCTTTATCTTCTGAAATTGTTCGGCAGATATTTAATATTTAGGCAAAGAGCGTAGTTCTATGTCCACAATTACAAATATAAAAAAAAACTAAAGGGTGTCCTCATAGTTGGCATAATTTATTTTATGTCCCATTGCCCTATCTTTTGAACCTTTACAGTCAATTTCACAAAATGTGTATTTGTATGACCGCCATAACAACAGGGATAAATATTTAAATTTAGTAATAAAGGGTGCCCCCTTGGGTGATGCAATTTGATGTATATGGATTTATGTTTAGAAATGTTAAGGAATAGAAAATTGAAATTTAAAAATTTTTTTTATATTTTATTTTATATTTGATGACACTCTATTGTCTGTCCTTTTTTACCCTGGAGTTAATGTCGACGTCGTTGACGGCGTTTCAACGCCGAAAAAGTTGAAACAGATTGAACTTTTACGGCGTTGCAACGCGTTGAGATTAACTGCTCTCATACAATTTCATACGATTCAACTTTTTTTTTGACATTTGACGCCGTCAACGACGTCGACATTAACTCCAGGATTAAAGTCGGCTTTTCTTGTAAGAATTATGTTTAATTAAATTCATTTACTTCAAAAAATAATGTGTGGTGGCATGTTTATCTTTTAATACTTCCTTTCACATTTTACACTTTTTGTTATGTAAAGCCTTTGAAGTTGAATTATAATTTAAAGATTTTTGCGGTTATTTTTGGAGTTATTTTTTTTTTAATTTTTAAATACTTGTGATTAATCCTTTTTTCTATACACCATATGATAATTGAAAGCGATCATAAAATTCGTCACTGCCGCCCGCCCAAATTGGTTTAGTTTTACATTTTCAATTTTCAATGAACTTGTTTACAGAAAAATAATTTTTCTTTCGTTCAACTATTTTCCTCCTTAATGGCGGCTAAGAAGGCCTTTAGCTCTTTTCTTGGCAAATATCTGTACATAAAAACCAATAAACTTAAAGAATTCGAAAGAAAAAAAATATACAAACTTGTTTGAAAAACATTAGTGTTCATTTGCTTGGAAATCTATTTGATGTCATTAATTAAATGGTTCAATTTGATTTCTTGTTATAGTTTTTTCTGTTGTTTTTGTTTATTTAATGTTGTTTATTTAGTTTTGCTTTAGAACATAATATAATTGATATTTTTGTCGGTCCAATAAAAATAAATCACCCAAAATATTTTTCTTTTGATATTAAAACTTTTCGATTGTAAACACAAAATAAAGAAGAACATAATCGCAATATAGCAAATTGAAATGGATATTAATTTATTTATTTACTGCAAAAATTTATTTCTAAATAAATATGTGTGTCAAAGCTTTTTAATTTATTTTTTATTTTATTATTTGCGATCCTTTAAATGAGAGGTAGATATTTTGGTCACTTAATGCCTTAGTATGGCAAGTGTAATAAAAATCGCTTGAGTACCAAAAAAAAAAAAGATATATTAATAAAAATCGCTCAAAACACAAAAAAATCGCTCAAACACAAAAAAATCTTTAAAGCTTCCTTAATAAATAGAATATTCAATGCGGGAACTGAAGGTTAGTTGTTTCTAAAACAAAAAAGCCAATTAACAAATGCTAAATTTAAAAGAAACCACAAAAACGCCCCAAAAAAAATTTATAAATAATTAAAATTATTATTATTATACATCGGTTGTTTTTTTTTAAGCCCGATAGAACTTTGAACTGTTAAAAATAACACAAGAAATTAAATTGTAATGAAAATTTGTTTATGCGAAAGATAAGAATGTGGCATTAATATTTAAAAATGATTTTGGCCACTGCGGCAGCTCATGATGAAGCTCATTCTGGACGTCCACGAATAACACAAACAATGTTGGCCTCCAAAGCGTCAAATGTTGCTGTTTTTTTCAGTATAAACCAGTGACCTTACGTAGACCCACAGAAAATAATCGAGAGGTGTCAAATCGCATGAGCTTGGAGGGCAATTGAAGGTCCATTTCTCTAAATCATCTTATTGCCAAATTTTTATTTCAATAACTCTATGGTTGCGCCATTTTGTTGAAAGCACATTTCGTCCGGATCAATTTCATATATATTTTCAAACAAAAAATCGTTAATTACGGTGTGGTAAGAATCTCCATTTACAGAAACGTGGAATCCGGTCTTATTTTTTAAGAAATAAGTTACGATGATGCCACCAGCGTGTAAACCATTTCAAACGGTGCATTTTTCTGGATGGAGTCTGTAGGGTATATTGTGGATTGGTCTCACTTCATATGCGTCAATTTTGCTTATTAACAAACCCGTTAAGCCAAAAATGAGGCTCATCGCTGAACAGAATTTAAGAGATAAGACAACGGGTCAGTTACTAACTACTCTTGAGCCCAATTGGCGAAAAAACGACGCATCTAATAGTCTCGTGGCTTTAATACCTACCCTAACTGGATCTTATACGAGTGTAGGCCAAGATCTTTGCCCAAAATTTTCCACGTAGTAGACGGACAAAAACCCAATTCCTGCGACTGACGATGAATCGGTTAATTTAAATCTTCTTCACACTTTCGTTTACAGCAGCGACATTCTCTTCAGTACGCACATTCCTTTGACGTGGTATTATTGCATCCTCTATAGAGTATGTGGTACGAAATCTATCCACAGTTCGTTGGATGGCTTGCTCAAACGGACGATTATGTGCACCATAAAAAACAACAAAGTCGTCTATTAGTTGCTCGAATTGATGATTGATTTTCAAAGTAAACTTGGATGATTTGACAGCGTTGTTCAAGCGTGAGTCTATTCATAATGATTTGCTACAGTTTAGAAAAAGTTTTTAATCAAAATTTAATTTTTAGTGTTATTTTTGATAATTTCAAGTTCTATTAAGCCTAACAAAAACAAATTATTATTTTTTTTTTTTGACGACTGAATTTTTTGTGATGAGCATATGCGTATCGTTGCGCCAGAACTAAGAAACGAAGGTTATAAGAATTAAAGATTTCTTTTTGTAAAACTACAAGCTTTTGAAATTTTTTTTCTTTCAGTGACTATATTTAAAAATATTTGTTTCCTTTAACTCTTTATCTTTACACTGTCTATTGTGTGAGTTTTCAAGTGGTTTGGGAGATTTTTATTTCTACTTAACTTTAATTTGTTTTTTTTTTGAAAGTTAATTTGCTTTGCGATTTATTTTTATTTTTGTTTTATTATTTAAGTTTCGGAAAAAAAACTTGGAATCTTTAGCGAGATATTGATTTTGTGGTTATTTATTTATTTCATTTCATTTCATTTTTTTCATTTTTCATTTCATTTATTTGTTATAATCGAGCCATAGGCCATATATGATTACAAAGACTTACAATAGTAATAAATAGTGAAAAAAAAGTACAAGAAAACAATTGTGAAGATTTTTAAATAATCCTTTGTTTGACAAAAATGCGCCAGGTGAAACAAATGTTTAAATCTATAAATAGAGAAATCAAAGCTTCTTAATCTAATTGGGAGGTCGTTGTAAAGTCTACATGATCTTACAACGAAAGACTTTTCAAAGATGGAATTATTAATTTGTGGTATAATAAGCTGCGGATTACGACTAGTTCTGGTAGAACGGTATAGCGATTTTAGGCATGAATTTGTATTGTGTTTAAGAGTGTTGTAAAGAATACATAAGATTCTTATTTTTACAAAATCATTGAATGAGTTCCCTAAAAATGTCTTGACAAATTCAGAGACGTGATCGAAAATTCTTAAAAAAAATTCTTAAGTTAGCTTTACTCGGCGAAGGTTGGTTGATGAGCAACCGCTGTAGATTTCTAAGCAGTAAATAATGTGAGTCATACTTTTTTTGTGTAAAATTTCGTTCGATTGCTAAATTTTAAACATATTTGAAATTTTTTTTGCGAATTTTGATTTCACTTTCAGCAAGTATTTGTATCTTAAATCTATTATTTATAATAAAGAAAAAAATTATCATTATTGTCGCCATTTTTTAGCTATTTGATAATATAATTTTTTTTTAACATAGAACTTTTATTACTGTTCCCTTTTTAAAATAATTACATTAAGATGTTTTTAATATTCATAATTATATTTTTTAATTCTATAGTTCTTGTTTAAAATTAAATGTTTTGGCAAAAAACTGCAGTTTTTAAGGATTTTTTGTTTTGGGCATTTTGTGCTTATATTTATTTTTAGTTTTGTGATGTAACTGTATTTACTAATTGCCATATTCAAATATTTATTAATATAATAATAATATTTTATAAATGCGTCGGTAAAGATTTTCTAATTATAAGTAGATTTCTAATATTCTTAAACTTGTAGTTTTTGCCGGCAATAATTTTCTTTCTGCTCAGTATCTCTGTCCTCTCAATTTTTCCGAAATTTTAGAATTTTGTTGTTGTTGTTAAATTTTCCATTTTTATAAATTAATTTATATGCTTTTAATTTTTATTTTTTTTATTAGATATTAGATTAGATATTAGACTTTATAGAGTATTATAGGGTATATTATTTATATCTTTTTAAATATAAAATTTTCAAATTTTTAAATTTTCTATAAATTATTAACCTTTGAGAATTTTGTAAAAATTTCGAATTTTTCTAAAATTTTGTATTTTAATTTGCTTTTATATATCATCAATTAATAATATCATTAATTAATAGACTTTTCAGATTGTTATCTTATAAAATTTTTAGTTGATTTAATTAATTACTTAATTAAAAAATTGTTCAAAATTAAAAACAAGGGAATAATTAATAATATAATTTAACTTTAAATTTATCGTGCTATTTTTCCGGTATTGATTATTGAAGGTTTCATTTTTAATAAAATTAATTTGTGGTTTAATTAATTGTTTAATTAGAAAATGTAGTGTTTTAATTTTTATTGAAATAACTAAAAATTTTAATTGATTTTGATCCTAAACAAAAAAACTTGCAAGAAGAAATGCTTTTGTATTAAATGGATTGGAAATGTCCGTCAAATAACTTTTTCTTGTTTTTGAAAATGATAATAAAAAAAAATGCATTGGATGGTCAGTTGGCTTCAACTCCTGAACAATATCTTTATGCAAAATTCATCTCAATGATGTCTACGAAATGCTTAATTGTTAAGAACAACGGTAAATTGATGTTGTACACAATGTGTACACAATGTTTTGGCTTTTCACGCTTTGGTTTATCGATGAGGAAGCCAGTTTCTTTCACTTTTTTCACAATATAACGAACATACCGGAGCTGACGGTGCTTCTCTTCTTCCAAAATCCGTACGCAATTATTACCATTCACGAAATAAGCACCAGTTGAAAAAAGGTTAGATGGCAGACCCTTTATTTTCAATAAAACCTTAAAATATTCAACAAGACAACTCACGTCACCTTCTTCATTTAATTTTTCAGAATAAAGCTGATAATTAATTCTATGTAATTTTCAACAACCTCTTAAGTTGTCTCAATACGGTGCATTAAAGTAGAAAATTCAATTCTGCATAAACTATGTGAAGGCCATTTATTCAACATCCCACTTCTAAATAACCCCCATTCGGTATACTTTATGATTCAATAAAAAAAAAAAAAAACTGTTTAAGGAAATAGACTTTCTATTTAATTTTATATATTGCGTACATTTTAGGATAAATTTTCTTTACCAATACCCTCCTTTATGCGGTAGATAAGAAATTTCTTTAGTTTTCTCTTATCGATTCCTTTAGGTTTTATTTTGACTTGTTCGCTTAAAACTAAACTAAACAAATTCTTATCAAACACACATCTACACAGCATTACTAATGCTTGTCCTTACATCTTTAACGAAAATATCCAATAATCTTATAACATTTTTTCTCACACCTATTAAAAGCCTTAAATTTCATTCATATTTATTATTTTAGCTTTTATAAAAGAGAAGATTTTCTGCATGAATTGTGTGATTTTTTTCGTTTTAATTATAAAAGACATTTGGTGTTGGCGATAGTAAAAATATTGAAAAGAAAACTAAAAATAATATAATTCATATAAGGGCATGTAAATGTGTATGTGTGTATATGTACATTTCATTTATTTGTATTTTATTTATAAGAGATAAAACTGTGATCATATAACTTAAAATAAAAAAGGAAGACAGGAAGTTAATTAAGAAAAAGTCCAAAAATTTTCTTTTTATTTATTTAAGAATTATGTGGTCAAGAATATAAAAACTTACACGTACAAAGTAGGTCATATATTTATATCTGGAAGGCTTATTTTATAAAATTTATGGGAGTATTAATTAAGCGCTTAAAGAAAAATGTAGTTTTTTAATTCAAAGTAATTCCTTAAATAAAAGTATATTAATTTTTTAGCACAAATAAAATAAAAAAAAAAACAATAATTTAATGAAAATTGACTTATTTTCGACGTTGTGGTTCATTTTTAATTTAAATTCTAAACATTTTTGGAAATAAAAAAAAAATTAATTTCAAACCATACTCGGGATTTTTTCATTACTATTGAAATTTCATTGGCATTGTTTGAAATAATGACAATAAAAAAAAATTTAATTGTTGTTTAATGCTAATGCTTTTATTTAAATTATAATTGTTTTTACTAATGGCATTGCAATTTGAATTAAATCGTTTAATTACTAATTACAATTGAATTGAAAAAATAATAATTCTTATTTTTTTAAATTATGAATAAAATAAATATATTTTAACACTCTTGTAGATAGATCTATATTCGAAAATTTCAATAATTTATCAATTTTAAATGAGATAGGTGTACAACTTGATGTCTGACATCTAAAGTCACCAAACACCCCAGCAAACACATCTTATTATTTGCTCGAAAAAAAGTTTTTTTTTGCCCCAGAGTCTAATTTGTCCTTAGAATAAAAAAATTAATTTAATTTTTAAAAATTAAGTTGATTAAAATACCACTTTTAGAAACAAGTAATACATTCATTAATGATAATTTAAAATCATTTAATCATTAGTCAATGCTAATGATTTTTCATTAAATTGAACTACGGGAAATTAAATTATTTAATTTTCAAAAAATACATTCTCTTGAATTAGGTAATGATTTTATATTTTAACTTATTATCAATTAAACCTTTTCATTAAAAAGCATTACCAATGGTGAAAACAGTGATAATGCTAAAAAATCATTAACATTATTTAATATTCAATGCTAATGAAATCGCTAATTATTCAGTCCATCTAATTAATTTGTCCCATGTATGTTGCACACTCTTAATAAAAATAAACATATTCACTTAAAGCTCTTTCTAACAAAAAACAATATATGTTCTCCAAAAACTCATTTTATTTGTGTGGAAGGTACATTTTGAGCCAAAAATGGAATTATTCGTACAAAAATTCCCTTTAATGCCGCAAAAGGCAATTTTATCATATTTTTTTGTTTTCTAAAAGAGTCATATTTTTTCAATTCTAAAAAGTGTAATGTACGAGGGCTGCTCTATATATTTCTGGCCTAAAAGTGAAAATGTGAATATTTATAATCAAAAATGGTTTTATTGTTTTTCAAAGTAATCGCCAGCATGATTTATACACTTTTGCATGCTCTCAAACCAGTTGTCGAAGCATTTTTTCCACTCCGATTGAGATACCTCTAAAACATGGTTTTTGAACACTTCAACAGCTTCTTCTGGAGACGAAAATTGTTGACCACGCATTTTTTTTCTTGATGTGCGGAAACAAGAAGAAGTCATTAGGTGCCAAGTCAGGGCTGTACGGCGGATGACCCATTAATTCGACGTTTCGGCCGGTCAAAAACGCTCTGGTTTGAGCCGATGTGTGAGAGCTCGCATTGTCATGGTGAACAATGATTCGTCTTCTCTTGTTGGTTTTTCGAATTTCTCCGATGACTTCAGGCAAACAAATTGTAGTGTACCACTCAGAAGTGACCGTCCTACGTTGCTCAAGCGAAACAGTCGCCACATTACCAGTTTTACCGAAGATATCCATGATTCGTCACCTGTGACGATCTTATAAACGTCTTTTGAAACACCGCAATCGTATTTTTGCAACATTTCTTTGCACCAATCGACACGAGCCTTTTTTCGAGCGACTTTCAAATTGTGTGGGATCCAACGAGCACGAACCTTCAAGATGAAAATATAATTTTTTAAAATGATATAATTTCAGTTATGAACTTCCTAGATATTGCTTTACTTCTCGGATTGAAGGTAGGTTTTAGAAAGTATTGCCGCTTTTTATGTGAGTGGGACAATAGAGATTGAAACAATCACTGCCCAAGGAAAGACTGGACAAAGCACGAGGTCCTCACTCCTGGGGAAAAAAATGTTTTACATCGCCTTTTTGTCGAGTCCACTAGAGTACTTTCACCGCCACTACATATTAAACTAAGTTTGATAAAATATTTTATTAAAGCCATGGATCGCAACGGATCAGGTTTTACGTACTTGAGAGAAAAGTTTTCTAAAGGTAGTGAGGCAAAAATAAGGGAAGGAATTTTCGTCGGTGCTCAGATCAAGGAATTGTTAAAGGATAACATATTAAACAATTGTATGTAAAGTATCAGTAAATATAAAATTCCTGTCAAAAATTTTTAACTTAAATATATGTATTAGGGATGAAACTAAGTACACAAAAGTAGTCGATAGCAAAAACAATCGTTTTGTTGATGAAAGAGTTGTTGTAAATTATTAATATTAACGTATTTTTTCTGAATTTATGGTTAAACTTTACTAAAAAAGAGTTTTTTTTTATTAAAGGGGCTTTTTAAAACAAAAAAACAGAAAAAAGTATTCATTAACACAACAATATTTATCGATACCATTAGATATCAACAACACCTGACATTTTTTCAAGACGCTTGCGAAGCGTAGAAGAGTAGAAAGTAAACAAACTTCTTGCGCTCTACGCGTTCATGCTTTCTACGTTTTGTGCAGTGTAACTTGTCACATACATTTACATTAATTCTACTTTTTTGACAGACGCGTATAAAGCGTGTACGCATAGAACGCGTTGTATGGACTTTCAGCTTAAGGGGTCAGGTAAAGTCACTGGCAAACCTTTTTAATATCAAATTTGAAATGTCGGGTGACGCACGTAGGTTAAAGAGTGTCCGATATACTTTTTTTTCATGTTTGCTAATTTTGATAATTTTTTAGGTATTTTGTCATCAGACAACTAAATATTATGATTCTGTAATATTAGGCTAATATATTTATTATTTATTTGCACAGACACGCTCGCATTTCCCATATTGGTTGCTTGTTTAAAATGGAACGCAAATTTACAGTATATTCAATCTTTTGGTACAATAACAATAATCTTGCCATTTGACTTTGTTGCATATTTTCGTAAATGTGAATTATCATAGATGAGACTTGCATTAAAAAAAGTTGGAAAAAGTGCCATATAAAAAATTTCGTAGAACAAAATATAAACAACATCAAAATTTTAATGTTCATCAACTTTAATCATCACAAAATATAGCTTGAAGTCTTAGCTAAAAGTTAAAAAGAAATCATCTGCTCCTACCTGTTCCTCTGCAAAAAAAAAAAAAAAATCATCTGCTCCTACCTGTTCCTTTCCAAAAAAAGAAAACAATAAAGACTTTAAAGTTTCAAAAAATGGAGAGCCCTTTCATTTTAATTGATTATTTGTATCAGGAATGCTGTCCGAGAAAGCTCAAGATGGGAGGAAAAAATATTATAAAGCCTATAGGTTACATCATTCGTGAAGAATTTAGCCTATAGACACCAATGAAAAAATAATGTGTTATATTTTATTGGCTTCAGACCCATTTATAAATAAAATTCAGTTAAATCTGGAAATAAAAATTTGGAATAAATTAATTATTCATGTTTTTTCTATTTATTTTTTGCAAGGCAGATGGGCGTAGAAGTGGGCGGATCAGGTGTATAATTTCAGCAGCACCTTCTACAATTATAGTATTTATTTTTTGTGAAAATTTAGTTGATGCATTGAAAATTAAAGGAGTTATACTATTTTTCAATACAAGTTCTATCGGAAGTGGGCGTGAAAGTGGGCGGATATTTTTCAAATTTCACATAAAGTATTCTTAGTGGCTAAAAACGCTATGTGCCAAAAAATGCCGTAGCTCACAATTTAATTTTTACTTTGCATGAGAGGTGGGCGTAAAAGTAGGCGGATTATTTAATTTTTCCATTTTATTCTAAATTTAAACATATAATGCCTATGTGCCAAGTTTTATTTTCCTTGGACAAATTCATCTATTTTTAGCCGCTCGTTCTATGAACCTCAACCAATGTGCGCCAGTGCCTGTTTACTCGTCTTGAAAATACGAAGAAATAAAAATTATTAATTTTTAAAACGATATGTCCATAGTTCAACTTCATTTAAAAATTTAAATTTTATTAAAAAGGAAATTCTAACAGAATAGAACTTGTTTTCAAAGAACTTGCCCCCTAGAGGACATGAAAAAGTTGCAATCTTTGTAAAATTTGGAATTTTTCACGAAAGGTTTTGTCTCTTTCAGGCCAAATTGCAATTTCTTCTTTTTTGTATAATTTTTTTTAAGCTTTTTTAAACTATTACCCACTTTCACAAACAATTTTTTTAGAGTGCATTTAAAAAAAAAAGGTTACAATTTTTAAATAAATAGTGGTGTCCTTTCAACAAAACCACAAATTGAATTTTTCGTAGTTGATAATAATTTTGTTAATAATTTCCTTTTTGCAATAAAATTGTATTTCTACGTAAAACTTTGTAAATATTTTTGTTTCTATTTTTTTTACAAAAAGTTACATGATCATCATTATTTTCAATTAAAATATGGGCATTTTTAAGAAGGGTAAAATTTTTAAAGTATTAAGTTACTTTCTATACTTAATACGAATTTTTTAGTTATTTTCTTTTTGCAATTATTTGATTTTTAAAAACTCCGTTAATATCTATGCCTTAAAATACATTTTTATTAATCTCAAATTTCATGACTTTATGCAGGCCTTTAAAGTTGTATTAAAAATTTTATAAATTTTTCTATTTCAAAATGTTTATCTAAGCTCGCAAATTATATAATTTTATTTTCAATTCGCCAGCAATTATTAAACAAATATTTTAAGCCTGAAGACTTTTCAAGGAAAACGACAACGTTTGAAAAAAAAAAAATAAAATAATATTGAAAAAAAAAAAAATTGTTCGAAAAAATCTATTCATGTAGACACAAATTACTAAAAAGCAAAAAAAAAAAAACAAAAATTTAACAAAACTTTAAATTGTCTTTGGAAAAAATATGATACGTTCACACACTTTAATAGCGGACTATAAAAAATGTTGGAAATATATTTTTTATGCGAAAACCAAACAGCATCAAATGCAACTTTGACAGCAAAATAAATTTGCAATTTACAGACCAAAAAAAAAAAAAAAAAATAAAAAAATCAATAAAACGCAACATTACATTAATAGTCGCTAACGAATTTGTTTGAAAATTAATGTTAAACTGACGGGGGATTTCAAATAAATTAAAGTTGGAAGCAAAAAAAAAATAGTTTTAAAAGTTGAACAGCAAAAACTTCATGCTGTTTGCACACTCGTAATAACAAAATTAATGACGTCAAATTGTTGAAAAAATAAATAACTACAATTAAGTCTTTTGGGTGTAAATTGTGACACAAAAACCAAAAAAAAAAAGAAAACAAAAAAAAAATAGTACAAAAAATTAAATTCCATTAAAAAATGTTTTTGGTTTAAATAATATATTTAAGCTTTAAAATAAGTAAACATTGATGATGTAAAAAAATTTTAATACTAAGGACAAAAAATTATGACATTAACAGCTGTAAATAATTTTGGTCATATGGACACTGCGGCTGTTCTTGATGAAGCGCATTCTTAACGTCCAGTTATGTGCCCCTTTTTTAAGAATTGCTGGCCGAGTGTGATGAATAAAACCAAATTATTCATGTTGGCTCCCACACGTAAAAAAAATATGGTTGAGGTAATCATAATCTAAGAGCAACATAATATGGTTGCTAACAAAACATAGTATTGTTACATTTGCAACCATATTGTTGTCGAAAGTATAATTATAATTATGTTCAAATATAAACATCAAATCGATAATTGAAATAAAATAATAATAATTGAATTATAATATAGTCTCGTTGCAAAATTTTCCTAATAAAAAAAAACTGATTATTTTTTTATTTATTAACGATTTATAATAAAAACTATTTAAAACCATAAATTTATAAAAAAATCAATTATTTGCTTAAAATAACAATAAATGATTTCACAATTATGATTCAAACACAAAAATAAAGATTCAACTTTTTTTTAAATGTTTTGGTTCCCTTTTTATTTGTTTTCATATTTTACATATTATTTTTAATTATTTATTTTGTACATAAATTTATATTTTTTTCAATTTTTTTTTTAACAATAAAAATTAACATTATTCTGTTGCTTTTAACCATTCTTTGATTAATAATAATATATTATGATTAAATATTTTATATTATATTTAATAAATTATAAAATTTTAGTTGTGGTTGAAATTTTTTAAAATTATAACCAACCGTGTTGTTGCACAGTAACCCTTTAATCGTTAAAAGTTTACAAAAAATGTTTATCGTGACTAAAGTTTTGGTGAAAACAACTATAATTGATTCTCCGCAACTATACATTGTTACAAAGAACATAATATGGTTATTGTGACCATATAACAATCACGTTTTGTTTCTGCGTGTATTTGAACATTTAAGCAAGTAAACATCGCCGGAATTTTAATAAGAAGGATCCTAAGACATGGCACGTACAGTTTAAATGATTTCGGCCATATGAACACTGCAGCCGTTCTTGATGAAGTGCATTCTAAACGTTCAGTTATGTGCCACTTTTTCGAGAACTGCTGGTCGAGTGTGACGAATAAAACTAAATTATTTCTGTCGGCTGCCTTGGCACCAATTCTTGCTCGTTTGTAAACATAAAGAACTGACTTTACGTGGCTTCACAGGAAGAGTTAAATCGTACTTCCGTGAAGGCTACTTGACAACTCTATTTCTTGAAATCAATTTAACGCAATATTTTAATACAAAAAATTGACGCAGTATGACATGTTAAGTTCCCATCTCGCTCGAATTAATTTCATTCATATTTTCAAACAAAAAAATCATTGATCGTATTTCGGCAACGATCACCATCGACCATTTCGCGAGCTCGTGTTTATTTTGTAAATAAATAAGCTTAAATAATGACACCAGCTTTTAAAGCCCATCAAACGGTTAATTTTTTTGTTTGGGTGTAATAAGAACTTGAAGTCAATCCCCATCCCAAACCCGGCAATCCCCATCGCTAAACACAATTTTGCAATTTCAGATCAGTGTTGAACTTCGTTAAAGTCTTAATTGGCGAAAGAACGACGCATATAATGACTTAGTGGCTTTAATTACCACAGCAGCTATGTGTTATATGGGCGTAAGTGAAATTCTTTGCCCAAAATTTTCCACATAATGGACGTACAGAGCTTAAGTTACCGCGACCAATGGCAAATCGATAAATTTGGGGCTCCTTCCACACTTTTGGTTACAGCGCCGATATCTACCCTTATTCCTTTGACACGTTGGTATTAATGTATCATTTAGAGAGTTCATATGAGGTATGAAATCTATCAACACACAGTACGATACGCCACTAAAATTAACAAGACGTCTAGAAGTTGCGCGAATTGATGACTGATTTTCATATTAAATCTGCATAGTTTGATAACATTGTTTGAGCGTCAATTTATTCGTGATGATTTGCTAGAGTATACTGATCATAAATGTGAAAAACTAAGTGAAGTATTACAATACATTTGACAGTGAATCCTTTCGTAGGTTTTTTTTTTTTTTGATTATTAGAATCAGCACTCAGGGAATGACCTGTACGTATGTAATGCATTGCGCCAGAACTTGGAAATTAGGTTGTGGGAAAGGGAGATAAAGGGAGTAGTGCTTGTGGACATTTGATTTGAATCGTTTCACAATGAAAGTGACAGGAAAGACCTCTGCGGGTAGTTTATTCCACATACGAACTGTCCGACTAAAAAACGAATTCTCTCTGTAATGCGTGGTGCGATTCACTGGCCTACCGACCACAAAGGAATGCGCTCTTAATGCGGAGTGCGTTGCGCGTACGAAATTACGGTTTTCGGGAAAAAGTTCCCTGATCTCATAAGAGCACATTCCGTTGTAGTAACGATAAAACAGTGAAACACACCCCACATTGCGTCGATGCTCCAATGAGTCAAGTTTTATCGGCATTAAAAAATAGCGAATGTCAGGCCTGGCATATTTACCGATTTATCGGGATTTCGCCGATTTTTGCCTCAATTTACAAGTTGTCGATTTGCGCATTTTTGTTCCAAAAATGCCGATTTTTTCATAAACTCTTAACACACGTTTTAGTAAAAAAAGTATTACTTTTGGGCATCACTTAATCTCCAATCAAAAAACCAAATATTCGGGTGACAGAGAAATAACAATAAAATAAATAAAAAAAATATGTTAATGGATCAGATGTAATGCCGAAAAAGGTGCTATTGGAAATCAGCAAGAACTGTCCATATTCTTCAAGGCACCACGTTTATCTCTAATTTTTGCACATAATTTTGAACAATAAAGTAACTCCAACCAAAAAAACAGCATCAAGTGATAAAATTGGCGCTTGTCCATATTTTCTGAGTTACGGGAGTCTGAAATATTCAAATTTTTTTTAATTTCAGTATGGGTATCATTTAAAAGCTTTTGAAGAGATATTTAAGGAAATAGTAACATTTTTCAAAAATGTTTATATGTACTTACTTTTTTCCTATTTTTTAATTCTCTGTAACCCCAATACTTTTTTTTTTTTTTATTGGAGTTACTTCATTAAACTAGATTTATATGTATATATAAGTGTATAAGATTCGACATTACCGAATATAGCATTTTCATTTGTTTTTATTAGTTTTGTGTTATCTTTTTAGTTGTAAACATTATTTAATACTTAATTATTTTGCTTTGTTATTTTTTGTAAATAAAATTATTTTTTATTCTGTTGAAAATGAATTTTTTAAAATCGCCGATTTTTTTTGCTGATTTTTAAAAATTAATTTATCAAAATCATCTGGCACGCCTGCTGACTGAATTCAAAGCTATAGAGTAGGAGACACAAACCAATAGTTAGAAGAGAAAAGTAGCAACAAAAAAGCTGAAAAGATATTCAAATGTTTGAAAATTACTTGACTGAATAAAATTCTCGTTTGGTTAGATAAATATAAGAGCCAGCATATGCTCCTCGAAAAAGTCCATATCGATTTATCTTTCCACGGTTACTGCACGAATAAAACAAACAAAGCTTGATATGAATTTGATTTATGGCGTTTTTTTTCTGACAAATATGTTGCATATGTTTAACACTTTTTACACCTTTGTGTTCTTTTCTAAAAAATGTTCGATAGTGTAAATAAAAAGTATGTTCTTTTGAAAATATGTTGCACAAAAAAGTGTAAGAAATGTTACATATTTTACCCTCACTTTTATGTAAGGGTAAGTATGCTACACTTTTTTTTTAGTAGTTCTTACTCTTAATAAGTGATGTTTGCTTTTGTTGCTAAACCCAGTGTTATATTACTTTATGTTTGAAACGCTAATTAAACATTACTGACATGTAAAGCAAATTAGAAAATTTCAATAACAGTTTTTGTTCTATTGTGCCTATAAAATGTGTAGCAATTTTTTAGGGTTTAGGCAACATGCAAAACATTTTATGTGATTGTTGGGTAAAATTTATTTTCAGAAAAGAAAACGCCATTAAATATTGTGTTGGGTGAAAATTATAAATATTTTAAAATCACTGAACTATTCTCCATTCTTCGTTGCCAAATCCCCCACTGTGTTTAATAATCTTTAAAAGATTAACATTAAGTTGAGTTAAATTTTTATTTATTAAATTTTAGTATTTCCAAAAAAATATTTCACAAATTTTTTAATTCATCTTAAAAAGAAAATAACTAAAAATAAAATTCATTTATAAAAATGGCAGCTTTATATCAAATAAGTCTACACGTTTTTGACTCATCTGACATTAATTTCGATTATATTCGTTTATCTTTCGACCACAACAATGATCAGATCATTTCATTTATTTCAATATTAAAAACGTGATGGCAAATGAATGGAAGCTGAAAAAACAACTTAGAAAAAACAAGCGCTATCTAGACAGACACTTCAAATGCTGGGTATCCAATCAAAGATAAAGACTATAATGAGTTTGATTGTAAATTGAAGTTGTGTCTAATTTGAAGAGGGAGTTTATATGGAGTGAGTGAGTGACTGACAGAGACTTGAGTATTTCTTTTTATTTTATTGAATGACTGAATTAATGTGTTGAATGTGGCTTGATTTTTATGGTATTTTCTTCTATTCCTTTTGGTAAAATTTTTTTAATTTTTTGTGTGTTTGTTTTTTTTTCTAGTCATGTCAATGACTGCTTAAGAGCTTATTTTTGCTTGTGTTTTAATTTTCATTAAAAGTTAACTTTATTGGCTTTTAATTTTGTTAGAGAAAAACGTGAGTCAATATTATGACCCAGGTGCCTGAATATTTTAAATTAAACACCATTTTTGGTTAATAAGATTAAGAAGCGGAACATTTAGTTTTAGAACGTTAAACATAAAATGAATGATGTTGAAAATTTTAAGCCTTTTTTAAAACAATTTTTTTTTAACAAAATTATGCGAAAATATTAACAAAAAGTATTGTATTTGAAATTGTTTTAGTTTGAACTTCACTATCTAATAGACTTTTTAATATTAAAAAAAAAATATATTAGCACGTCTGTACGGGGTTTTTTTTAAAGCCCAATAAAACTTTAAAAACAATTTTTTTTATACGAAACTTCAGAACATGACAATAATATTTAAAAATGATTTAGGGCATATAGCCACCACAGCTGCTCATGACGAAGCGAATGTTGGACATCCAATTTTGGGTCACTTTTTCATGTACTGCTGGCCATATGTCACGAATAACACGACTAATGTTGGCCTCCAAAGCGTCAATTGTTGCTGGTTTATCAGCATAAACCAGTGAATTCAAGTGGTAGCATAGGAAGTAATAGAGACCGACGGCTAAGAGGGACAATGTGCACCTTAAAAATTACGAAGTCGTCTATAAGTCGATCGATTATTTGATAGCGTTGTTCAAGCATGAGTCTGTTTATATTGATTTGCCAGAGATTACTGAAAATAAAAAGAAACAATTTTTCTTTAAAATTTAATTTTTAGTATTATTTTTTATAATTTAAAGTTTTATTGGGCTTAAAAAAACACCCGATTGTTTTTGTATTTTTGTAAGGAATTTGAATTTTTCTGAAAGAAAAAAGGTACATAAAGAGAATTTCTTAACTAAAATATAAAATTTTAAAAAAAGGAAAGGAGCAAAAATTCCTCATCTAAATTGTCATCCGCCAGTAGAATTTGTACTAAAATAAATACAAAATTAAAAAAATGATAATTTGTGAACATTTTAAATTGTTTTTTATTTTTTTCTCATGTTATCTTCCAACTCGTGTACAATTTTAGAAAATAATTTTTTTTAAATGCCCCCTGGAATTTTTTTCATTACCATTGAAATTTAATGCTAACGATTGTATTTTAATAATAATTAATTTTGCTTATGGTAATGAAATTTAAATGAAACTGTTTAATTATTAATTATTAATGAAACCTCTTCATTAAAAAGCATTACCATTACTGAAAACACTGGTAATGTAAAAAAAATCATTAGCATTATACATCATTCAATGCTTATGTAATTGGTAATAAAATTGTCCATCTAATTAATTGCTCCCATATATGGCAGTGATTATAAGAAGTTTTTCAAAAAGCTCCAACCAATGTTTAAGTGTCCATCACATTTTTTTGCTGTTGCACGCATCCAATAGATGCAATTTTAACTACTCTGTCGGCTCTGCGAAATAAATTATCATAAATCGATTGATGCTTGAAAAAACTACAAAAGCTATCCAGATTTTCTTTAAATATCAGTGATAAATTCAGTGATTACACTGTTCTTCAAAAAAAAAAACTTTTCTCCCCTTCCTTGAACAATTTTGCCTGTTTCTCATGTTTTCAGGTGTGCTGAGTCCGAATCTGAACTTAGAAAAATTCTATCACCCTCTGATTTAGAGAGAAAAGAGAAGAAACTTGGAGCGAAAGCCTCGAGAGTACTGATCAAATTCTAAAAGAAAATAGTGACTAGAGAGCGGCTGATTGGGAGAAGGGAGTTGGGGTATTGAGGGTCAAAGGGGGGCAGGTAGGGATTTGAATGAAAAGGATACCACCATAAAAAAAATTTCAAGATTAAACATACAGGAAAAAAAACTTTTAGCCATATTTCTTCAACCACTTGTAATATTCCCATCAATATTTTTGTTCGTAAATACTTTATTGCGTTCAAAATCATCATTTTGATTTTTTTTTCACTATGTTTTGATGCCAATAAAATTCGTCCAATTTACAAAAAACTCACATTTTTGTATAAAAAACTAGAATTTATCAAGAAACTGTGCGTGATCGACAGAATCTGACTTCAAATTCGTGTTCAGCACATTTGAAGAAAGTAGGAAAGCATATTTTGGTTTAAAGGAAGATTTTCGTGCAGAACAGTGTTATCAGGTACGAGTTTCATTTTTGGCTTAACAGGTTCGTAGAGGCCGGATGTAGAGGCCAAATATTTCACAGCACACTCTCCAGGCCTCGAAAAATGTACTTGCATTTGCTGCGGCTTAAAAGCTTGTAGTATTATGGCACATTTTTTCATTAGCTCGCCTTATGGTTGATGAAGATCATTACAGCACCATGATAAGTAATTATCATGCTTTTCAAATATGGATGTCATTAGTTTAAACAAGATGTGCTTTCAACATGTTTGACCTACGTGGCTTACGGTGAGCGCAAATACCCAGTTATTGAAATTAAAATTTGAGGATAAGTTGATTTAGAGAAATAGGCCTTTTAGTCGGTCTCCATTGTCATGCAATAACACACTTCTCGTTTATTTACTGTAAGGCCGTGTAAAGTCACTGGTTTAAGCTGATAAGCCAGCAAGAATTTTTAGACGGCCAGCAGTGCTTGAGCAATTGGCCAAAAATTAGACTTGCAGAATGTGTTTCGTTAAGAATAGCCATTGAAATAAAATAGTTTTTGAATTTTAATGCCACTTTTTGATCTCAGGAACACAAAATTTGTTTTTTATAATAAAATATTTTTTTTTCACGTCTAATACTTTTGAAGAAAAAAGAGAATGCTAGAAATCTGTGACTTTTACAAATGGCAAACGCAAACCACCTGCGTGCAATCTCTTTATGCATTCTTTTTTCAAATATGTTTATTGCAGAACTTCTAAAACAATACTCGATTTTATATCTGGAGCCACAGGTTACCATGCAGATAGTTTTTAAGTCTTAAAGCATAGAAAAACTAAACCTCAATTAAAAAATCAAAGAAACAAAAATTCTCATGAATCTGATTCCCAAGATAGAAATAATAGTTGGATTTAACAACTGAACAATAGCGTATGGATTTAGAAAACATTTATTTATTTCTAAATCTAAAGATTTTACGAGATTTCTTAATAACAGGGTATCCACACGCAGCAATTTCATTGAAATACTGACTGTATGCGATGTGGCATTGTCTTGCTGACACCACATATTAATCAAGCCTAAAGTATGCAGTTGTGATGTTAAGAGGTTTTAAATCATATCACAATATCGCTCTGCATACATTTTCAAAGAAGTTAGGTCCAATGATTCCTCCTCCTGACCAAAAAGTACACCAGACTGTCACTTTTAGATGGATGCAAGGGTGACTGATGAATAATTTGAGGGGTTGTCATGGGCGAACTGTAACGTCCTATTGGCATATGTGCGGCGGCATAGATGGCCTTTTGGAAGAAGCTCTTGTGTCAACTGAATCTTAAATGGAAACAAATATAAATCTTTGTGCAAATTGTAGCCAAAGTTGTTCTTTGAAGATCAAGCTTCTGTGCACGGCGTCGAATTGAGGTTGATGTATTGTTTTGAATATTTTTTTTAGGCATCAGCAATAGTTTTAGCCGATCTTGCAGTACGTTGTAGTCCTTTCTTGGATCTTTTCCCTACAGACCCTCTTTCTGCGAAATTATTCACTACACGCTAAATAGTGCGTTGTGTTGGCACGTTGTTTCTATCAAAAATTTCACGTAATTTGCTTATCGATGATTGATTTTGATCAAATATTTTAAAGATTAAAGTACGTTTGTTTGTCGAATATTTTTCCATAATTAATTTGCCACGTATCTTTCTGACAGAACGCACGCAGAAAAAAAACATGGTTGTGATATGGTCACAATAACCATATTATGTTTTTTGTAACAATGTATGGTTGCGGAGAACCAATTATAGTTGTTTTTACCATAATTGTAGTCACGATAAACATTTTTTGTTAACTTTTAACGATTATATGGTTACTGTGCACTAAAAATGCAACATGGTTGGTTTTAACTTAAAAAAATTTTAACCACAACCAATGTTTTATAACTTATTAAAAATAATATAAAATATTTAACCATAATATATTATTAATCAAATTATGGTTAACAGCAACAGAATACTGTTTGCGCTAAAAAATATTTTGTTCTAGTACTTGACAGTTTAGTAATTTTTTTGATAGCTAAAATTTAAAATTGTTTTTTATTGTTGGAGAAAGTGAAAAAAATAAAAATTTTTGTACAAAATTAATAATCAAAAACAATATGCAAAAATATGAAAACAAATAAAAAGGTAACCAAAATATTTAAAAAAAACTTGAAATAAATATGTATGTATTGTAAGCAAATAAATCTTTATTTTTGTGTTTGAAGAATAATTGTGAAATCATTTATTTGGACTTATAAATTATGTTTTTATATAACTGATTCTTGTAGCCTTTGATCTAAGCGTTATAATAAGCAAATCGTTAATAAATAAAACAATAATAAATTTTTTATATCAGGAAAATTTTACACTTACGAGACTATATTGTAATTCAATTATATGACATATTATATATTAATTTAACAATTTAATGTTTATATTTGAATAAAAAAATATGTTTATACTTTAGACAACAATATGGTTGCAAATGTAACAATCCTATGTTTTGTTAGCAACCATATATGGCAACCATAGTATTTTGTTCTTAGATTATGGTTACATCTAACATATTTTTTCTTTGCGTGCGTTTTTTGGAACACAAAAAGTCAAATAATACTCCCATAAATATTTCTGCATCAAGGCGCCGCTTATTTTTTTAGTATTTGTGTTAAAAAATCCTAATTAATTTAAAATAGGTAAATATAAATATTCTCTTATTTTACAGACATTGTTTCTTTAGAGAAACTTTTTCAAACTGCTATATAAAATAAAATACACTTTATTTCAGTTTATTATTATTTATTATCTCGAAGGGGGAACATCTGCGTGCGAGCAGATTTTCCTTTTTCAAAAAAGTGAGGTTATAATCAAAGACGCATCGCGCACGTTTTTTTTCAACTGGCTTTACTAAAATGCCATCGTGTATTCAAATAAATAAAATAACAAAATAAATATAATCATTTAAACTATAATATACTGTTCAGGATTTATCACTTCCTATACGAAGGTATAGGTCGATGTGCCGTTCCTGGAGAGATTAAATACATATTTATAAAAATTTGTGGGATACCCTGGCGCTGTGGTTATGTACCCCTGCTATTTTTAAATTCAAATTTAAAAAAAAAATACACTTTATTTCATTCATGTTACTTTATTTTGAACTAAAAACTTTATCTTTCATATTCTTGAAATTTTCAATCACTCAGCAGACTTTTCGTCTGCTTATAATAGTTTTTTTTACAAATTAAAAATACATTTAACCCAGTTTCCATTACTGTTTTGTAAATTTAAGCTAAAACTGAGATGTTTAATTTTCATGCAGGTTTTGAAGGTCAATTTGATGTACTTAATGCGCTTATTTTGTTTAACATTTATTTTATTTTTCATTATAAATAACTGGAAATTATTTAGTTGTTTTTTTCTTAAAAAAATATACAGGTTTACAAAAACAAAAATAAAAACAACGTAAATGAGATAAAAAAATCAATTCATTTCAATTTAACATACATAAATTAAAAAGCATACAAAATTTGTATTTTACTCTCAAGCAAGTGGAAGTAACTGATATTAAGTAGAATAACTACAGCTTGTTGCTAGCAAAGCCAAACAGGCCTACCAAAAAATAAAAAAATAAAATAAAATAAAATAAAACATACACCGTTAATATTTTTCTTCATTTTTTTAAGTTAAACAAATGACAAGAAAAGATATCACTGATATGAATGTGTGCAACAAAAACACAATGCAATAATAACCGCACACGATAATGGCCAATTATCATTGAAATAAAGATAAAAACAGCAACATTCTGTAGATACCAAAGAGAAGGAGTAATAACAAAATAAACAATTAAACAAGTTGGATTTTTTCAAAAGGATTAATATTATAAATTTATTTAAATGACTGAAATTTATTAATTGAACTATTTTTCTAAAAGAAGGCGCTCTTTAAAAATGTGCCCTTTTGAAAACATAATTTTCAACATCAAAATATTTAAACAAAAATTAAAATAATATCATTTCCTTTGGAAAAACAATTATTTATTATATACAATAATTTATAAAACAAAATAAAAATTTTTATCACAAAGTAATAGAAAAACTACTATTACTCGTAATAAAACGAAATTATTAACACAAAGAACATTTTGATAAGCGGAAATTTGTTATAAAAGAGTATATTTTGAGAATAAAACCACTTTATGAAGAAAGTATTTTTAACGAAATATATATTTTTTTGAATATTAATAAAAAATAATTATTTGTCAATAGGTCGTTTTTACAAAAATTAATTTTTTTATGTAAATATTTTCTCTTGATTTTTTTTATAAAAACTTTTGTAAAAAACTTAACCAAAAAGGTATTTACTACACAAAATGCAAATTTTGCATAAAAAAATCATGAATACTTTTCATGAAAATATTATTTTAAACCAGTGCTTTTTTATAAAAACGGTATTTTTTTTAGAAAAAAGTACTTTGTTAGAAAAAATTTTTTTTTGCAAAATAATACTTTTATTAAAATACGAAATTAAAATAAGTACTTTTTTTTACAAAAAAGGTATTTATTTTCAAAAAAGTACTTTTTTTCCATAAATTTTTTTGCAAAATAGTACTTTTATTATAATACGAAATTAAAATAAGTACTTTTTTTTTTACAAAAAAGGCATTTAATTAGAAAAAAATGCTTTTTTCAATACATTTTTTTGCGAAATGGTACTTTTTTGAAAACGTACTTTTGTACTATAAATCTTTTTTGTCAAAATAGTACTTTTTTGAAAACTTATGAACGACATGAATAAAATTATTTTATAAAAAGAATAATCCTATAAGTTGGAACCATTTCACAAAATTATTTTTATTCCATTTCTTGTATCGTATTAAATTATTCCGGGTCAACAAACCGTCTAATTGAGAGTTCCTTTAATGCTACGTGGGCTTAATTTTTGTGCTACTAATGCACACGAGAAGCCGAAGATTATTTGAGAAAAGTGCTTTTTCACACCAGGGATTTTTTTGTTTTTTTAAAAAATAGTTTTTATAGAATAGTACCTACTTTGAAACTGCATGTTCTTTTAGAATAGATTTTTTTTTAAATTTTTGAAGACTTAATATTTTGATTGTGAACGAATTGTCATTATAAATACACTCTTTTATACAAATGTTTTTTTTTTCTACAAAAAATAGTACTTTTTTATATATGGTACAATTTTACAAATAAAGATTTTTGCATAAAAGCTACTAATTATTAAAAATCTTACTTTGCTAAATTTTTTTTGATACTACATTTTTTTAGCACTTTTTGTAATAAAATAGCATCTAAAGAAAAAGTACCCGCTCTTAAAAACCTTTTATTTAAAAGTACTTAACAGATTCTTCCATTTTACAAAAAGTAGTTTTTACATACTTTTTGTAATTTATGGAAAAAATCTTTTTTGTAAAAAGTGATTTTTTCGTTTCATTTTCTTTAGATTAATACCTTTTTTGCAATAAGTGCATTACTGTAAAAAGTACCATCTTGCAAAATATAATGCTTTCCATAAATTATTTTTTATATAAAAAATAGTTTTAATGAAAGACCTTATAAAAATGTTTTTTTATTGACAAGTTATTTATTAAGGCGTTTTTATGTCAAAATATATTTTAAGAGACAAAATCATTTTATTTTTTTATATACGTACATATATGTATCCCCAAAAATTAGCTGCTAAAAATATAACTTTTTTAAGAGAAAATATAATATTTTGGAGTCCTTTTTAAAAAAGTTTTTTTAATGTTATTTGTTTAAATCTTTCTTAAAATCTTATTTTACGAAAGTACTTTTTGGCAAGGTATTTTTAGGTACACAATGCAGTTATATTCACGTTTTACAATAACCGCACACGATAATGGCCAATTATCATTGAAATAAAGATAAAAACAGCAAAAGGTACTTTTGCAAAAAGTACCTTTTACACTAAGTTCTTCTCAAATACCCGCTTTGTTTATAAAAACCTTCGATTAAAATACTTTTTTGTTAAAATTTTATAAATTAGAAATCGTTTTGTTTTTATATATAAATAAATATGACCCCAAAAACTTAGCTGTTAAAAATGCACCTTGTTTTGAATAAAACCTAATTTTTTGTAAAGTCCTTTTTAAAAGATTTTTTAAATGTTTATTTTTCAAATCTTTCTTAAAAAAACTTATTTTGCAAAAGGACTTTTTGGCAAGGTACTTTTTCAAAAGTACTTTCCAAAAGTACTTTTTAAAGTAATTGCGTTTTTATAACTGCCTTTTTTATTAAAACCTTATATTAAAATAATTTTTTGTAAAAATTATATAAATTGAAATAATTTTTTGTAAATAATTTTTCTTTACTATTTTCTTTCATTACAGTTGAGCTTTTAAGGAATCTGAAAAGACAACTAAACGACTGGAATAAGTAAATTAATAATTTAATAAAAAAATATAACAAAATTCTTTTACCATTTAAAAAAATAATAATTATAAAAGTCTAAAATCATGAATCCGAAGCGTGTTGCTCATATGACGGTCATTAAATGACAAATGCTTGACAGCAGCCATCAGCAACTATTACGACAACAGCAACATCAACAAATATACCTGCAACAACAACAACAGCATCATTTATTTAATTTTAATAAAAATTTTAAAATTATGGCCGGTTTTCGTAAGCGTGGCTGCCGTAATCGCACTTGGTTTCTACTTAAAGACTCGGTTATATTTGTCATTATCATGTGCATCCTAAAAATCTACTTTCAATCTACGTTTCTTATAATAAATTGTGAAATAATTAATACAGACAATAATAATATTCCCTTGGTGGGAGAAGAAAGACAACAGAGTAAAGAAATCACTGCCAATAGTGAGAAGAATGATTTCCAAGAAAACATTCTTTTAAGGGAGAGTAGTGTAAGAAAATTGCTAGAAAATTTAACCAAAGATGAATTTAGTGTAAATAATGTTAAAATACAAGAAAAAATTATATTTAAAACAGATTTTAAGAAAAATGTAAATAAACTTGACACTAATAATAATAAAAAAGCAAACGATTCAAAAAGGCAAACAGCAACAGCAACAAGAATAACAGCCACAACAACAGGAGCAAAAGCTAACAAACCAAGTGTCATATATCATGATGATGAGGATGATGATAACAACATAAGGGCGGAAAATGAGAAGGAATATGCAAATGAAATATTTGCAGGTAAAAAACAGCAAAAAGTTAAAATTATAAAAAAATCCTCTGTAAAAACTAGAACAAATACGTTAGAGAATTCTATCATGGAAACAGCAGCTAGAAAAAACAACATAAACATTACAAACACTACAACTGTACAAACTGTCACTACAAAAATATCCACTAAACATAATGATGACGTTGATAATATTTTTGGTATACGAGAAAATGTCATGCTGCCATCAGAGGATCCTGAACGAGAGGCACAAATTTTATATGAAAAGACTCTTAAAGAATATCATATAAATAATTTAGATTCTGCTCCTGCATCATCCTCCTCCTCGTCATCATCTTCATCTAGTGCTGTGTCGGAAATAGATTCTGAATCTCCTACTCCACAACGTACTTTACATGCTGTCTGTGATAAATGGTCACAAAAACATTGCCACTGTACGGGTACTTTGGGTCGTTTATCCTTGAATTGTCGCAATATTGGTGTATTAGCTGTACCAGTGGATTTACCCAGTGACACTGTTGTTTTGTAAGTACAACATTTTTTTATTTTTTAATACTGTAGATTTATGTGTCTTTTACTTTTTTTGAAGTATTTTTATATAGTTGTAACACAAGCAGGAGTTTGTAGAGAGACAATTGAATACAAAAAAAATCATTTGTTAAAGTTTAACTTAAGAGCTTTGTGTTAAATATATGATTTGGTTAAATAATTCTTTACATAGAAGTAGAGTGTCTGTGGCAGAGTTATAGAAATAGTTTTATTAAAAAAGTAGAAATTTTTAAATTATCTACAATGATTGTGGTTGGATTATGGTCTGATAGACTTTAAATTGTAAAAAGTAACACAAAAAATTAAATTGTAATTTAGAATTTTTTTTGTACGAAAGATCAGAACATGGCATTAATATTTAAAAATTATATCTAGAATATGGCCTTCGCGGCTGCTTATGACGAAGCGCATTTTGGACGTACAATTTTGGGTCACTTTTTCCAGTACGGCCGTCTATCACAAATTTAACAAACAATGTTAAAAGAGATGTCCAAAGAGTTAATTATTGCTGATTTATTAGCATTAATCAGTGACTTTACGTGGTCCCACAGGAAATAATCAAGAGGTGTCAATCGCACGACCTTGATTTCAATAACTCAATATTTCCGGTCGTCTGGATCAAACAAAAAATCATTATTCGTGGTGTGGTAACGATCTCAATTGAACGTAACGTGAGAACCGTCCTCATTTTTTAAGAAATAAGGTCCGATGATGCCACCAGCATGCAAACCATACCAAATGATGCATTTTTTTGGATGCAATGAAGCCTGTAGGGTTTGTTGCCCTTTGGTCTCACTCCATATATGACAATTTTGCTTATTAACAAACCCGTTAAGCCAAAAACGAGCCTCAACGCTGAACATAATTTGGCGAAAAAACAACGAGTCAGTTACTAACTGCTCTAGAGCCTAATTGGCGAGAGAACAACGAAAATAGTGGTGTCGTGGTTTAAATTCCTGCACTAGCTGGATACTAAATGGTTGTAGGCCAAGATTTTGTGCAAAATTTTCCACGTAGTGGATGGGCAGAGTCCGATTTCCCGCGACACACGACGAATTTTTTTCACACTTTCATTTAAAGCAGCAATATTCTCTTTAGTACGAAAATTCCTTCAACGTGTTGGTGTTATCGCATCTTCTAGAGAGTATGTGGTATGAAATCTATCTACAGTTCGACGGATGGCTTGCTCCGACGGACAATTATATGCATCATAAAAATCATGAAGTCTTCTATAAGTTGCTCAAATTGATGACTGATTTTTAAAGTAAACTTGTATGATTTGATAGCGTTGTTCAAGCGTGAGTCCATTCATAATGATTTACCAGAGTTTACTGAAAACAATAAGAATAAATGTTTAAACAATTTGCTTATATTTTTACTTTTTATAATTTAAAGTTACGAGGGCTGCTATATATATTTCTGGCCTGGCAACACTGAGTGCTGCCAAGTGCAATCTGACATTTCCATTGGAAAGTTTGTCATTTTTAAGCATAATCGTACCCAAAACGTTTTGACGTACGACCATTATTTGTGTTGTTTACAGTGATTTGAAAAAATTAATATAGAAAAAAATGGAATTAACTCGTGAACACTTTCGTGCCATCATTTTTCACAACTTTCGACGTGGAGTATCACGACAAGAGTGCATTGATGAACTTAAATCTTTGTATGGCGATGAAGCACCATCCTATAGCATTGTGAAAAATTGGTATAATGAATTTAATCGTGGCCGAAACTCGCTCAAAGACGAATTCCGTGAAGGTCGTCCAAAAACGGCTGTTGTGCCAGAGAACATTGATGCCGTGCGTTAATTCATAATGCAAGATTGACATGCGACATACCGAGAGATAGAGACATCCTTGGACATTTCTTCCACCAGCATACATTCGATACTGCATGAACACCTGGCCGTAAAGAAGGTTTGTGCTCGTTGGATCCCGCACAATTTGGAAGTCGCTCAAAAAAAGGCTCCTGTCGATTGGTGCAAAGAAATGTTGCAAAAATACGATTGCGGTGCTTCAAAAGACGTTTATAAGATCGTCACAGGTGACGAATCATGGATCTATGCGTATGAGCCCGAAACGAAACAACAATCGCCCGTGTGGGTCTTCACAGACGAGCAAAATCCAACGAAAGTTGTTCGTGGAAGAAGCACTTTGAAGCAAATGGTCGCCTGTTTCTTCGGCATAACTGGTCATGTGGCGACTGTTCCGCTTGAGCAACGTAGGACGGTCACTTTTGAGTGGTACACTCCAATTTGTTTGCCTGAAGTCATCGGAGAAATTCGAAGAACCAACATGACAATGCGAGCTCTCACACATTGGATCAAACCAGAGCGTTTTTGACCGGCCAAAACGTCGAATTAATGGGTCATCCGCCGTACAGCCCTGACTTGGCACCTAATGACTACTTCTTGTTTCCGCACATCAAGAAAAAAATGCGTGGTCAACGATTTTCGTCGCCAGAAGAAGCTGTTGAAGTGTTCAAAAACCATGTTTTAGAGGTGTCTCAATCGGAGTGGAAAAAGTGCTTCGACAACTGGTTTGAGCGCGTGCAAAAGTGTATAAATCATGCTGGAGAATACTTTGAAAAACAATAAAACCATTTTTGATTATAAATATTCGCATTTTCACTGTTAGGCCAGAAATATATAGAGCAGCCCTCGTATATGCTAACACAGTAAAACAAAAACTTGTTTAATTTTAAGAGATTGGTCATATACATTAAATAACATCATCTATTGGGGCACAATTTAATTTCTAATTTTAAATATTTATATTGGTTATTATTCTGACTGTAGTAATGGACGTTCTGTAAACTTTTAGGTGGACAAACTTAAACTTCTAATTTCAAATTTGCTACTTGTTAAAGCGGAATTAGCAATCAATATTCTTTGTAAATTGCAGCTGTCTACAACGGTGTAGGGATACCCTTTAATTTCCAAATCTAAATTTTTTAGTTGTTATTGTAGCGAACTTGGCAATACACGTTTCTTGAGAGTTTTATATATCTGTCTATATAATTCATTAATATGGTGACATACATCATTTTACATCAACTATTTATACTTTTTGTTAAAGCGGACTTACCAATACAGGTTGTAAATTTCAGCTGCACGTCTATAATGGTTCAAAAGTTTGGCCACATAAACCTAATGACATCAACTATTGGGACACCCTTTAATTTCAAAAATCAAATTTAATACTTGTTGTTATAGCTGATTTAACAATATAGTGTTTTAAAAATTTCAACCGTAGGTCTACAACTATTTAAAAGTACTATGCTGTTTTTAGGTTTGCATTGCTTAGCAATTTTTTAAATATTTGGATGTTCCTTCAGAGAATTGTCGCTGCATCCAGGTTTTTTCTCAAAATCCAACAAATAGCCTTTCCTGTGTTATTTCTTAAGGATTGATTATTTCTTTAAGAAAAATGGCAAATTTAGAGTGTTTACTTTAAATTTGCTTACAATAGTCCCAAGCCTTTAATTTCTAAAAGTTCAACATCTTCGTAAAAAAGTGTTTTAATTACCAACCTATAAAAACTCCAATAATAAATTAATTAAAAACATTAAGGAGATAATTTAAGAAAACCAATTTTCAAATTTTATTACCAACTCCTAAATCTAATTCTATAAAAATATTTTAACATAAAACGAACAAGATTTTCCCATAATAACGCGTAAAACAGAACTAACAACTTTTTCCTTAATGAGTCACGAATTAAATTTATTTTTGCAGTCTGTCTATTTTGAAATGAATACACAATTATAAAGACACTCAGAAGTATTAATTGTAAGTGACTGAGCTAGTGGTTCGTTATGTAATAAAACAAAAAGTTAATCGGTAACATAGTTAACACAAAGACATAAACGTTTTAAAACAGTGATACAAACAAATATTACTACTCAATATACTCTTATTAGGGCAAACTGTTACTAGGAAGAAATAAAAATTAAAACAATATTGTTTGAAATAAAGACAAAAACGAATTACCTCAAAAAAAGTAAACAAACTGAAATTGACTCAAGACATCAAACGCTTATCATGTTGCATATCACGTCTTTGAGGCATTCACAGGGGCACCACAAGTAAAACCAACAATCAAAAAGTAAAATACGACATTTGTTAACCGTACCATGGTCACGGGTAAACATTTTTATTTTGCCATGTTGATTGAATTTTAAAACGTATTTTTTTGTCTTTTTAAAACATTCGAAGTAGATTTTCTAAAATACTTTAATAATTATATTTCTGTACTTTAGACTTTACTTCCTTACGTAAGTAAGTAACCTTAAAGATACTTTTTACTTTATTTTAAATATTCGAAATTAAATTATCTACTTTAGACTATACTTCTTTCTGTAAGTAACGAAAAATATCTTTTTTACTGTATTTTAAATATTCGAATTTAAATTCGAAATTTCGAAAATATTTGAATAAATGCGTTTTGTACTTCTAACTTTATTTACAAAAGTGAGTAAGTAAAAAGATTTTTTTCGCTTTATTTTAAATATTCGAAATTCCGAGAAATCTTTAAAAAATATATTTTTTTAATTTAGACTATTCTATCTAACGTATGTAAATAACACTATATAATTTTTCCTTAATTTTGAATATTCGAATTTAAATTCGAAATTTCGAAAATTTTTCAATAAATATAATTCTATATTTCTGACTACTTACAAAGGATAGTAAGTAAAAGGATATTTCATTAATATATTTCTGTATTTCTGACTTTACTTACATAGTTAAGTGAGTGTTGAGGTTTTTGACAATTAAAACAAAATATTTTTTTTACATAAAATATTAAAAACTAAGGTTCTATTTTATTTGAAGTAAAAAACAAGAATACTACAAAATTTTTATGCATTGGCATTGACAATATTTCAATGATATTGTGATTATTTATGACAAGTAGTTTATTTTGCAAGTGTCTTCAACATCTTCTCTCTTTAATTAGGAAAAACCGAGTCTGTTTGGTGGTTTGCGGTCACGCTTTGGTCTTGCGCTTACGATTGGAGTGTCACACATGGGGGTGCTAAATGTAAGCAAGGGACTAACTTGATTTCCAGGGGTACAGGGAGGCGTATTTACTACAAATCGTCTTTCAGGACTTGATGCTGCTAACCTGTCTTGTGCAGACTCTTTTTGTTTCAGTTGATTTTCAACAACAGGTTTGATTCCAAATAACTCTAGCATCAGTTGAATTGAATGTGACTGGTCGTTTGTTTTATCAACATATCGTCTTTTTAGTTGATTTATATGAGACCTAATTAATCTTGTTTTATTGTCGTAGATATAGACATTGTAGTTAACATTTCCCACTTTTTCTACAATCGAACCAGCAATCCACACCATTTTATTATTTTTGTGCACCTGTGCGTAAATGAGGTCTTTTGGTTTAAAATCTCTGTTTGTAGCTCCATGTTTTTATATTGAATTGTGTCTCCATTTTAATATCACGTTGCAAGTGTGAAACTGGATCTTGAGGCTTCAACAAATCTAATGTCGTTTTTATTTTACGTTGTAAAAATAACTCTGATGGAGATTTTAAATTGTTTCTTGGAGTTGAACGATAGGTTTGAAGGAATATTTGAAGTATCTCGTGATTATTTCCCTCATCCTTAAGTTTTTGCAAAGCTTGTTTGAGTGTTCTAACAAATCTTTCCGCTTGACCGTTTGATTGTGGGTGATACGGCGGAGTTTTAATATGATTAATTCCACGAGACTTAATGAATTGCTTAAATTGCTCACTAACAAATTGTGTACCGTTATCTGAAACAATTGTGTCACAATCTCCATATCTAGCAAACACTTCTGAAAGTTTTGCAATAATTATTGATGAGGTGTTATTCGGAATTTGAAATATTTCTGGCCACTTTGAGTAAGCGTCTATTATCACAAAATAATAATTAGAATTGCATGGTCCCGCGATATCTATATGTAAACGCTCCATTGGTTTTGTTGCCAACGGCCAAGATTGTAATGTATGTTTTGTTGGAGCTGTTGCTGCAACTGCACATTTGTGACAGCTTCTGACATAAACTGCAATATCATCATCTATTCCTGGCCAATAAACATGACTTCTTGCCAATGCCTTCATACGTTCTCTACCAGGATGACCGCGATGTAGCTGTTTTGTTATTAATTTCCTTAAACATTTGGGTATAACAATTCTGTCATTATACATTAAACAATCTTTAACAACACATAAACTTTCTCTTCTAGAATAAAATAGAGCAAGTTCTGTATTTTGATTTGACTTCCAACCATGCTTAAGCGAATTTATCACTGTTTGAAGTACTGGACATTTTTGTGTTGCTTGTTTTACCATATTGTAAGTAACAGGCATTTGATTAAAATGATCCATAAAAGCTGCTGTGCAATTTTCTTCAAAAGTTGCGCAAGCAATTACTATTTCTTCGTCTGGTTTGAGCTCGGTATCGATTAGTCTTGAAAGCATATCGACACAACCAAAATCTTTGGTATTTATGTACTGAATATGAAAATTGTACATCATTAACATAAGAGCCCACCTTTGCAGTCTGTTTGCTGCGTATACAGGAATACCTTTTTTGTTACCAAAAATTGCCAAAAGTGGTTTGTGGTCTGTACACAAGATAAATTCCCGCCCGTAAATGTACCTGTGGAATTTTTTTACTGCGTATACCAGGCCTAACGCTTCTTTTTCAATTTGAGAGTAGTTCTTCTCCGCAGGAGTGAGGGTACGAGAAGCATGCTCGATTACTTTTTCCGATTTGTCAGGAAAAATATGAGATATATATGCTCCAATGCCTTTTCCAGAGGCATCTGCAGCAACTTTTATTGGCAGATCTGGATTATAGTGAGTTAGGAGAAGATCCGAATTTAAAATGTTTTTGAATTTTTCAAACGATTGTTGACATTCCTTTGACCACTCATATTTGGTGTTGTTTTGCAAAAGACGATCAAAAGGCATTCTTAAATTGGTCATATTATGAATATATTTACCATAATAATTAATGGATCCCAGAAACGACCTAAGTTCGGATATATTCATTGGTGGTGGCAGATTTAAAATTGCCTTAATTTTGGTTTTATCAGGACGTAAACCTGATGAAGACATAATTTCCAAGGTATTTCACCTTTTTAACAAAAAATTTGCACTTCTCAATTTTAATATGAAAATTATACTCACGAAGTCTTTGAAGAACCTTTTTTACGTTTTCTATGTGTTTTTCTTTTGTCTTACCTCCAATGATAATATCATCAATGTAGCTTGATGTATCATCAATGCCCATCAACATAGTGTCCATTAATTGTTGAAATGCACCTGGAGCACTTTTAACACCTGGAGCAAGACGATTGAATGTATACAAGCCTTTGTGCGTGTTGATGGTGAGAAGTTTTGCTGACTCTGGTGTAACTTCAGTTTGTAGATAAGCATCTGACAGGTCAATATGCGTAAATAAGCAGCTTTTCCCTACTTTGGCATATAAATCTTCCGGTCGATGCAGTGGGTACATATGTGGTTCAAGACTATTGTTAAGACCTAAAGAATAGTCTCCACAAATGCGAGTTTGACCATTAGGTTTTTTTACTGCAACAATAGGTTCCGCCCACTCTGAGTAATCAACTGGAGTGATAGTTCCTAACATTTCCAGTCGTTGCAACTCTTCTTCTATCAAAGGAAGCATAGCATAAGCAACAGGTCTCTTTGCACGAAAAACTGGTTTAACATTAGGTTTGAGATGAAGTTGTACTTGAGTTTTAGTACACTTTGATGGGAAGCACTGAAAAATGTCCGCGTACTCCGTTTTGATCATATTTACTTCTGACGTGTTAACTTCGTTTTGCTTTATTTGAGAACAGACACTACTTAATGGTTTGTCCCACAATCTAAACATTTCAATCCAGTCTGAACCAAAAATGGATAGAGTGTCAATGTTAACAACTACTAAGTTACAGAATTTCTCATAACCTTGTAGCTTAACATGACATGAAAATTCGGCAATGACCTTAATTTTATCTTTTGAGGCGCTTGTAAGGAAACGATTTGTTAGTTTTCTGCCTGGCTTACCCATTTTATACCATAATTCTTTTCCAATAATTGACACATCTGATGCGGTATCGATTTGCATTCTGACATCCAAATTTGTTGATGATGAAGGAATTTGTATGTTAACAGTAACAAATTTTCTTCTTGATGCATAAGAAATCCGGTTGACTCGAACAACATTTGATTTTGGCTTCGAATATTTTCCATTCTTGTACTTTTTCTTCTGTCCTTGATTTACCTTTTTCGTAGACCTTGGATTTCCACAGTAACCTTCTTTATGTCCTATATTTTGACATTGTGTGCACATGTGCTTTGCATAATCGCAATATTTGGAATAGTGCATAGCACCGCAGTTCCAACACGGTGTTTTGGGTTTTGAATTACCCTTTTGATCACGAAATGGCCTTGTATTAGTCTTTATTGCGTTTATTGTTGATTGCGTGCTAACTTCAACCATAGCTGTATCGCTTTTCAAATTAAGTAACCTTTGAGCATTAGATATAAGTTTATTGATGGTTTGATCAGAACCGTCTTCTAAGGTTGACAAGCATCTCATTCTGATTTCTGAATCTGTATGAGATTGCAGACCACAAACAAATACTAAACATTTAAACTGATCAGCGCTCATTTCAGCTAATTTAAAATTTTCACAAATTCTGTTCACACGAGCTCCATAGGAAATTAAATCTTCCTGTGGCATCTTAACTGTTTGCAGACATTTGTAGCGAATGCTAAAAATTGATTCCTGTAATCCAAACATATCTTTAAGGATTTTGACCGTCTCATTAAATGAAATCTCCCTTGGATTTTTTGGAAGAATAAAAGCTGAATATTGCCCATATGCGATTGTGTTGAGTTTTCGCATAAGAAGTCTCACCCGAGCAGCGTCGTCCAAATTTTTTCCCTCTATGAGAAAAATATCTTCATAACGTGCATACCAGTTGTGGAAAGTCACAGAATTTTCTTGATCGTAGCAAAATTCTGTTATGCTGTTTGATAATTTTTCCATTATAGATTCTTGATTGTTGTTTGTTTTATCTCCTTGCGTAAGACTTGCTAGCAGTTTGCTTTGCATCTCCAAGAGTTCTAGGATTTTGATATCTTGAGCCATATCCTCGTCGCCAATTTGTTGAGGTTTTTGACAATTAAAACAAAATATTTTTTTTACATAAAATATTAAAAACTAAGGTTCTATTTTATTTGAAGTAAAAAACAAGAATACTACAAAATTTTTATGCATTGGCATTGACAATATTTCAATGATATTGTGATTATTTATGACAAGTAGTTTATTTTGCAAGTGTCTTCAACAGTAAGTAAACAAATATATTTTCCTTTAAGTTTGAATATTCAAAATTGAATTCGAATCTACGTGAACTCTTTATAAAATATATTCATGTAATTTGAACACTACTTTCTTATGTATATAAATAAAAAAATCTTTCTTCCTTTATTTTAAATAAAATTCGAAAATTCGAAAATGCTTCAATAAATATATTTCTGTATTTATGACTTTACTTACAAAGAAAAGTAAGTAAAACGATATTTTTTTCGCTTTATTTTGAGTATTCGAAATTAAATTCGAAACTTCGAGATATCTTGAAATAGTATATTTCTAGGTATGAAAGTAAAAATATATATTTTCCTTTGTTTTGCACATTTGAAGTTAAATTCGAAATTACGAATATTATTCAATTATTTCTGTATTTTTGGCTTTCTTACAAAGGTGATTAAGTAAAAAGATATTTTTTCGTTAGTAAAAAGATATTTTTTTTAATTGAATTTACTTACGAAGAAAAGTAAGTAAAAATATATTTTTTCGCTTTATTTTGAATGTTCGAAAATAAGTCCGAAATTTCAAGATATCTATAAAAAATATATTTCTTTAATTTAGAATTTTTATCATTACGTACGTATGTAATTAAAAATATATTTTTTTCCTTGTTTTGAATATTCGAATTTAAATTCGAAATTAAATTTGCAATTATGAATATTTTTTAATAGAAATATTTATGTATTTCTGACTTTACTTACAAAGGTGAGTAACCAAAAATATAATTTTTGAATATTCGAAATTAACTACTAAATTGCGAGAAAATTTATTTCTCTAGTCGGACAAGCAAACATTATTTTTCGATGTCGAAAAGATTTCGGCATAATATTTACACCTTAACAGACATTGATTATTTATTTTTAATTTAATTTAAGAACATATACTATTTGTTTATTTAAAACAAATTAAAATAAACTTAAGCGACGAATATTTAGCATTTTGGGAGAGAGACCTATTTTTTTAAATTTTGATTTTTCAAATTTTTTTTAATTGTTAATTTTGCTATTTAAACAATTCTTAGTAAAGTTTCGTTTTCAAGTTGTTTCATATTCTCGCAAGACACTTTCGAACATAATTTCGAACTTATTTATATTTTTCGAGTTTAAAGAAAAGCGTCTACGATAGATTTTATATAAAAATATATAACAATTAAAAGTCATCAACGCTGTCATCAATCGTTTTGTTTTATTCTACATAAATATATTTTTTACTGAAGAGTCCTTGAGAAAATTATTTTTCTAAACTGATTAGCATATAAATTCACCTTGATGTAGGGCACTCAATCCTAAACAAAAATATCTTTTAAAATAAAATTGAATGTTCATATAATAAATGTATAAATATTTGTCTTTGCCTTGAAATATTGATTAACGTATGTCACGTTGCCATAAATTATTAATTAATTTTGCCACTGTTTTCACTTATTTTTGTTAACAAGATTAAACAAACTGCAAAAAAAAAAACGAAAAAGATATAGAAAAACTTATAAAACAAACACACAAATTATTCGAAAAGCCACAACTCACACGTTTTTAGCAGCACATGAATAATTATTTGTATTGACGAATCATTCAGACAGACACTCTTGTATATGCCATACAGTCATCAGCCAAGAGATAAATAACAACAAATAATGAGTCATTTAAAGAATAATAGCAGTTTGATATTCACAACACTTATAGGCCGCCTTAGATTTTATTGAATGTATTTAGTTAAGAGTGATGTTTGAAAACAAAAAGATATTTATTGCAAATCTTAGGCAAAGGGTAGTAATATATTATTAATGTACTCGTATGAATAAGTGTGTATGGGTGTGTGTATTAATGTTTATGTAAGGATTACGATAAAAATGTTGCTCTTTATTGAATTAAGAATCATATTGTTCTTCTATAGATGGATGGTGTTAAAGATAAGCAAACTATTCAAGTGTAAAGTAGCATTAACTTTTTAAGGGTGTACCAAAATTCTAACTTGATTTATATTTTGTGATATTATGCGGTTAGGTCTGGCGTACAAATTAAAAAAGCAGAAAGTTGATAAGAAATAAATAAGTAAATGTTGTTTCAGTTGCGATATATATTAACTACACATTTTTAATGTAGGTATTAATTTCGGATTATTTAGAACTCTTAAATGCATTCATAGAAAAAATATTTTCTTACAATGGTCATCTAAACTTTAAAATAATTTCGTACATTTACATTACCTTCTTTAATCACTTCAAAACAATTAAAAAATTTATTTTAAAGGGGGCAATTGTTTTTGCAAGAAAGCTTGCAATTGTTTTTTAAAGGAATTTTTGAGAAAAAACACAGAGATCAAAACAGAAATTACATTGATTATTAGAACCCCCTGATGTTCCATCGCCAAAATTTATACTTGTTATAGCAGACATAGAACTACAGCTACTTTCTAAGTTTAACCGTCTGTCTACCACTGTTCAAAAGTTCAGCAATATACATCAAATTACAGCAACTATAGAGGCACCTTTTAATCTCTAAATTCAAATTCTAGACAAGCTGTTGTAGTAGACTTAGCAATCAGTTTCTTTGTAAAGATCAACCATCTGTTTATGACAGTTTATAGCAGTTAATACATCAAATTACATTAAATATTGTAACACCCTTTAATTAATAATTTAAAATGTTTATACTTTTTCTTATACGAGACAAAGTAGTGGACATTCTATCTAAATTTTAAGTGTTTGTATGTAATGGTTCAAAATATACGGTATTTAGGTTAAATTACATTAATTTTGGGAACACCCTTTAATTTCTAAATTCAAATTATAAACTTGTTGTTTCAGCAGACTTGTAAGTTTAAGATGTCTGCCTAAAAAGGTTCAAAAGTTTGGCCACATTCATCAAATAACATCAACTACTGGGACACCCTTTAATTTCTAAATTTAAATTATAAACTTGTTGTTTAGGCGAACTTCACTTTTTAATTTGGCTGCTTAAAAAGATTCAAAAGTTTGGCCATATTCATTAAATTACATTAACCACTGGGACACCCTTTAATTTACAAATCTAAATTTTATACTTGTTATTTTGGCTCAGTTAGCAATACAGGCAATACAGCTGTTCAAAAGTATGGCCAAAATGCATCAAATTAATTTACTATTGGGGCACCCTGTAATTTATTATAATGAATATTAATACTATTTACTATAACTGTCATAGCAGTCGACATTCCGTCAAATTTGCAAGCATTTGTTCATAACGGTTTAAAAGATAGGTCAATTTACATCATCTATGGGGACAATCTTTAATTAAAAAAAAATTTTTTTTAATTTTAAAGTTATTCATAGTACACATAAAAAACATGTATGTTGTATGATGGCACCATTTAAATTTTAAGATTAAGAATTGTTTTTAAAACGGGACTAACCCTTCAAATAAAAAGGAAATTTTCAAAATTGATCTAGAAATCACTGAGATATAGAAGCACAAATATAAAAAAGCAACATTCAGGCGAATTACTAACCTCATTAATTTTTTTGAAGTCGGTTAATAAATAGACCGATCATTAGCAGAAAAAAATAAATATGTACATGTATTAGAGAGTACATCGATAGATGCTTTGAGCTGTGTGGGCTTCGTCTAGCCCAATTATTATTGATTAAACACATATATTTTTCGTATCTTTAGTTACAAAGAGGGTTGACTTAAAAGATTACTTTTACCGTAAACACAACCCGAAGGTAAATAAATTTTAATAATGCTAATGATGGATTTAGTTATCAATTCTTCCTGTTTTGTTTTTAGAGCCCCGTTCTCATAGATTTATAAATAATTTATCTTTCGTGGTTAATGTTTAGAAATTAAAAAGACTTAAGGCGAATCAAATAATTCAGTTGCTATCGTCATGCATTAGAATAATTAGTATTTCATTGGCATTGAATGATAAATAATGCTAAAGAGATTTTTAACATTAGCATTATTTTTGCTAATGGTAATGCTTTTCAATGAAAAGGTTTCATTGATAATTAGTCTAAAAACAAAATCATTACCATTGACTAATGATTAAATAGTTTAAAATTATATTATTAATAAATTTTATCCTAGCATTTGTACACTTAATTCACATCCTAAAGTATAGTAGAGCAATATTTTAAAATGGCATTTAGATTAGAAAAAAAATTTTTTTAATATTTATGGTTAAATTTTATCTTCAAAAATGAGACACTACTGGAACCTATTTTTGTTTTCGTATAATTTTTAACAGCTGCTAATTGTGGTTTTCGCTGACCTTAGATTTCAGACATCATGTTTTACACCTATTTCCAAATATAGATCTATCTACAAGAGTGTTGAGATTTATTTATTTTATGCACAGTTTTTTTAACTTTTTGAAATGAAAGATTTGTGTTTTATAGAAACAATTACTTTTGATTCAATTGTAATTAGAAATGAAACGATTTTAGTGAAATTTCATTACCAATATTAAAAACAATTATAATTAAAATTAAATCATTAGCATTAAATGGTACTTAATTTTTTTTTATCATTATTTCAAATAATGCCAATGGAATTTCAATGGTAATGAAAAAATCCCCAGTATGATTATAGTTAATTTCTTTTAGAACATTTTAAATTGCGTTTTAAGTGAATAATACGAGGGATGCTATATATATTTCTGGCCTGGCAACACTGAGTGCTGCCAAGTGCAATCTGACATTTCCATTGGAAAGTTTGTCATTTTTAAGCATAATCGTACTCAAAACGTTTTGACGTACGACCATTATTTGTGTTGTTTACAGTGACTTGAAAAAATTAATATAGAAAAAAATGGAATGGAAGTTGTGAACATTTTCGTGCCATCATTTTTCACAACTTTCGACGTGGATTATCACGACAAGATTGCATTGATGAACTTAAATCTTTGTATTGCGATGAAGCACCATTCTATAGCAATTTGAAAAATTGGTATAATGAATTTAATCGTGGTCGAAGCTCGCTCAAAGACGAATTCCGTGAAGGTCGTCCAAAAACGGCTGTTGTGCCAGAGAACATTGATGCCGTGCGTGAACTCATAATGCAAGATCGACATGCGACATACCGAGAGATAGAGACATTCTTGGACATTTCTTCCAACAGCATACATTCGATACTGCATGAACACCTGGCCGTAAAAAAGGTTTGTTCTCGTTGGATCCCGCACAATTTGAAAGTCGCTCAAAAAAGGGCTCGTGTCGATTGGTGCAAAGAAATGTTGCAAAAATACGATTGCGGTGCTTCAAAAGACGTTTATAAGATTGTCACAGGTGACGAATCATGGATCTATGCGTATGAGCCCGAAACGAAACAACAATCGACCGTGTGGGTCTTCAAAGACGAGCAAAATCCAACGAAAGTTGTTGGTGGAAGAAGCACTGCGAAGCAAATGGTCGCCTGTTTCTTCGCCAAAACTGGTCATGTGGCGGCTGTTCCGCTTGAGCAACGTAGGACGGTCACTTCTGAGTGGTACACTACAATTTGTTTGCCTGAAGTCATCGGAGAAATTCGAAAAACCAACAAGAGAAGACGAATCATTGTTCACCATGACAATGCGAGCTCTCACACATCGGCTCAAACCAGAGCGTTTTTGGCCGGCCAAAACGTCAAATTAATGGGTCATCCACCGTACAGCCTTCACTTGGCACCTAATGACTTCTTCTTGTTTCCGCACATCAAGAAAAAAATGCTTGGTCAACGATTTTCGTTGCCAGAAGAAGCTGTTGAAGTGTTCGAAAACCATGTTTTAGAGGTGTCTCAATCGAAGTGGAAAAAGTGCTTCGACAACTGGTTTGAGCGCATGCAAAGGGTATAAATCATGCTGGCGAATACTTTGAAAAACAATAAAACCATTTTTGATTATAAATAATCGCATTTTCACTATTAGGCCAGAAATATATAGAGCAGCCGTCGTAGTAAAGATTAAAGAAAAGTTCTTTAAATAATAACAATTTGTAAGTGCAGAAGCAACCATTCGGAGTTATGCCGAAGAAGCTCCTTTTTTTAGTTAAACTCGCTAAAAATGTACTTCCAAGTTGAAACAAAAAAGAGAGCATCATGATCAAGCACAGCAAATATAATTTATACAAGATTTAATGCTGTTATTTTACCATAAAAATTTTTCAATGCGTATCAAGGGGCCAAAATATAATTATCGAAACACAAGTGCATCCAAAGCTGGCGATAATTTGTGAATATATTGAGTTAAAACCATCCTTCGAGCAAACTTAAGCTTGTCAGCTTAAGGTTTTTGCCGGTTGAAACATGTGATATCACAGTACTTCTCACTTAATTCAATTTCAGCATCATTCGATGTCTGATAAGAAAATCCCCTTTTGGCTCTATTAACGATAAGTGTTTTAGGTCTTTAAATATAATTTCTCAACGACCATTTAAAAGCAATAATTAAATAATCCCTTAATTTTTAAATTATATTTAATTTTCCTAACCATTATTAACAATTTTATTTTATTATTTTGTTTTTTTTTTTTGTTTTTTTGCATTAAAAATATAAATCTCATAAATAAAGGTTTGTTATGTTTTGCTTTTTTGTATAAAAAATTGACCTCTTTTTTTGCAAATTCATTTTTAATGTTAATAAATTCATTTCAGCTTTTTGTAAGTATGTGGTTGTTGTTGTTGTTGTTCTTTTTTTTCTTTTTTTTTTTTCTTTGTTGCATTTGTCTGTTTGCACCTCATAAATTGCTATAAATGTATTGTGTGTGTCTTGTGTCTGCAAAAACATTAACATTTGTTTATTTTATAAATGTTGCACTTTTTTAACGCCAGTATTCCCTTTATGGTCAGCACCTCTATTATTGGGTTTTTCTTAAAAAAATTTCAGAACTTTTGTACATAAGAAAAGTTGGAAAACAGCATTTAATTATGGATTTCTTTGTACTTTATCGTGATGTTGGGCGCTATCCCATATTATATTTAAAGCTTTTACATGTTAATTGAATATTTGGTTTAAATAAAAACGAAAAATAATCTTGATTTTCATTTTAAATGAGTGGGAAAAAATAACTCTCAACCAAAGTTGTAAAATTTTTGGAATTCAACTGTATTTAAAGATTTTTAGTGGAGATTTGTAATGAATATTATCGTTAATAACGTTAATTATATGTTGTGTAATTACATCCCTGGCTTAAAGTGTACTTCGTCTGTTTAAAAAAAAACACAAAAATTTACTTTTTCAAAAGTAACATCAGCTTGGTGGCATGATCAGAGATTTCACTAAAACAGTTTTATAATTACGTAACTCTGCAATTAAAGAAAAATTATTATTATTTTTCACTGGCTAAAGTCCTAAATTCAGTTTAATTATATGGAGTTTAAAAGTGAAGAAATAATTTTATGACGAATAGGTGAAATATCAGGCATGTTCTGAATTCCACGTAAAAATTTCTCTTTAAATTTTTTAAAGCTTTGTTGCTATAAAATTATTTTTTACAAAAATGATAAAAAATACGAATGTAGAAATTTCGTGTGGGTTTCAGAACATGCCTGTATATTTTCATTTAATAATTTACTAAAAAATTTAAAACTATTTCCAATGAAAAATTTTTTACAAGTTTTTATTTTAATTAAAAAAAAAAATACAGGTATAATAAGGCGCTCACAGAATGTAGCACAGAATTTTCTGAATCAATACATCTGTCAGCAGCTCTCCTCATTAAAACTTCTATGCATATAGTTAAAGATAATTATGCTATTTTTTGAGCATTAGGTCTTGTTAACCGACTTAATTAATTGTTAATTGTTTTTAATAATGGCAATGAAATTTTTTGTTTTTTTTTCTTTTTTAACTAACAATCAATGAAACTTTTTGGTTAAAAAGCATTACAGTTAGTGATAATAATAATAATTCAATTAATTGGTCCAACTAATTAAATACTCCCATGTATGGTGTCAGTATAGTTCTCAAAATCGGTAAGTAAAGTAAAGAAAATAAATATAAAAATCAATAGGTATCCTAATAGTTCACCTAATTTGGCCTATGTGGGCCTGTCCTTTAAACCGTTTTAAATGAACACTTGAAAGTTCCACAAAAATTGTTGTTTAATTTCCGCTAATACAACAAGTACAAAATTTAATATTATAAATTAAAAGTGTCCCAATAGATGATATTATTTAATGTATCTTTTGAACGATTGTAGACAGACAATTAAAATTTATTGATCCTCTGGCCGCCTGTCTGTTTTCAAATCGTTATATCATTTTGAAGAATTAAATTTGCCTTTTTGTTTGAAAACAAATTAATTGCAAATTGCCAAATAAATGATTTTCTTAAAAATTTGGCAGCCAAATTTGACTTTTAATAATCTAAAACAGAGAACGAAGCCGATCGGCTCATAGTCGACTAATAGCCGCCGCCGATATATACTTAAGTCAGCGAGCCGCCGCCGGAATAGGCGGCTTACATCAGCTAAAAATGTTAGGCAACTGTGTCGGCTTAGCCCCTCACATAAAGATTTTTACTTTTTATACTAAAATTTCATTAAGTGTTATTTTATTTATTTATTGTCTTTTTCTCTAAAAATTATTGTAGTTCTTATTCTTAAATGAATAAAATCAATGAGTAATTAAATTTATCAATATCTTTGTGTGAGAAAAGTTTGTAGTTTTGGAAATTTCGCAGAATATAAAAGTCCAAAAATTATAATAACTTCTGCCAAAAAATAAAAATTGAAAAATAACATTAATATTGGCCAAATACGAATTAGATAATAATTTTTATAAAAAATCAGTTTAAAATAAAAAAATGAGAGTTCTGACAAAAAAAAAAAATTAAAAATCAATAAAATTAAATAATAACCATTACATAAGAATTTTTCCTGCCAAAAATAATAAAAATCATGAAATATCAAATAAATAATAATTTAAAAAGCGCACGATCTTATGAAATTATAGTTGAATACGATCAAAACGGTGTGCTTGACTTGGCTCTCAGATATTTTCTTGTGGCCACTTTTTTCTTGTAAGAATCAACAAAAATATGTTTTATTATAACACCCTGTTGATGATACTTATAAGGGCCACGATTCACTATCATGCTCAGTCCTACGATCTGTCAAAAATTGCATGTCTGCTCAAAAAGTATGATAGTGGGGATTAAAAGTGTATGTGTGTGACAGACACTTTAACCGATCTGTGGGATTTTATAATCTTTTGAAATAATTTACAAAATTTTTTTTTCTATGAGAACAGAGTGGATTTTTTAAGGACAGGAGAAAACAAACAACAAATTACTAAAGCCATAAGCTTTTTGCATCTTTTTCTATAATAGTATGGCATTTACCACGACATCTTGAAACAATTTTTAAAGTAGGACAAAATTCCGTCAGACTTCTGTTTGATGAGAGCATGGGATTATCCTTAAGCATACAATGGATAAAAAAAATATATTCGAATATTATTATTAAGAGTTGCCACCTTAGTCGACTTTGAGCAGCCTTATTTTATCTTAGCCGCCGCCGGCGAAGATTTGTCGACTTTAATCTACTTTTAGCCGCCGCCGTAAATATTTTGCTTAGCCGCCGCCGGTGGCAATTTCATATCGGCTTCGTTCCCTGATCTAAAAATGTCCTATGCAATCGATAGCACTATCGATAATATCTCTTGTTTTATTTTTGGCTGACTATTGAAAGCTTTTTTTCAATAGCGAGAGATAGTTGCATAAGCACTTAAACAACTTCGATTTTATCGATTGCTTTAAAGCAAACTATCGAAATTGTTGAATGTGCCGACTATCGATAGTTTTGCAGCTTTATTATGAATTGTAATGATGACACAGTATTTAATAATAAATTACGAAAATGTTAAATTTAAATTCAAATTGAGTAAATTAAAATTTCTTTAGAGTGTGCTTTGATTTTGTTTTATTTTGATGTCTGTATATTATTCTGTTTTAAGTTAAGGCCAGGATTCACTATCATACACAATCGTACGATGTAATCACACAAAAACGTGACATAATTCTGTCCTACTTTAAAAATCGTTTCAAAATGGCGTCGCAAGTGCCACAATATATGGTTTATATACTTTGTTGTTTTTTCTCCTCGTCATCCTTAACAAATCAGCCCTGATCGCATGGAGAAAAATATTTTATGAATTATTTCAAGGGATTATAAAATCGAACAGATCTGTCACTTTTAATCCACACTATCATACTTTTTGAGCACATATTCAATTTTTGACATATCGTACGACTGAGTATGATAGAGAATCCTGGCCTTTACGAATACTTTAATAGAAAAGTGTTGGTTTTTGCGATTATATTTTTTTTATCATAATGTTTGGTTTCTTGTCTTAAGTTCTGTGTAAAAAATTAAATCAAATAAAAAATATTTGTTTAAATGCAAATATCAGAGTCAACTAGCAGCTATAAATGATGAATCTTCTTAATCGAATGTGGCCTAAATTTGCCGTATTCATTTCTAAATGTTTATAAACATTTTCCTTTTAAAACAAAAAAAAAATATATTCATCAAGAATTTAAGAATTTTCTTCAAACTTTGTGTGTTGAATTTTTGTAGTCAACCAAATCGTTTGACTTTATTTCAGTTCGAACATACATACATACATACATACATTATGTATTATGCATTTTGATAAGTGTTTATATATAAACAGAAATATCATTTTTTATGTCACCGCATCTTTTTTTTTTCTAGTTCTTGACTTCATAATTTTTGTTTTCATATTTTAAGGATACTTTTCTGTTTTTTATGAAATATATGCTGGCGATTTGTTGTTGTATTTATTATTGCTTTACTTTTTTAACATAAAGTAAATATTTATTATATTATATAATAATATAATAAGATTGTGAGAAAAAGAAAATCGAAAGCAAATTGAAAAGCACTTTACTGTGATTTAGTTTTAATAGATGCTGTTCAAATAAATTTTTTTCCTTTTGAAATAAGTTTTAGATATCTACGAGTCTTTTGCTTCTGTTAAGATTTTTATATTGCGAAAAAGCTAAAAATTCTAAAATTCCTTGAAATTTATTTATTTGATCTAAAGAGATAAATAGTTCTAGTAGTGTTTTGAAATATTTAAAAGCTATCTTGTGACTTTTAAAACGGACAGAAGTTCGTCGTTGCTGCAAGCGTGTTGTGACTTTATAACTCTCGAACGGTCAAACCGAATTTAATTAAATTTTAAAGTTTACACGAAATCGATAGACTTTTAGAATATTGATATATTCTGCAGCCTTATTCTGTAAGTCACTAAAGCTAAAACTCCATCGCTAAAAATCTATAAAATCCATTTAGCGATTTTTAGCTGTAAAAGCAATTCTGTAATGTATATTGCTTAATTTGGCGATGTCTTAAAATCCAATTCGCCGTAAATTTATCGTCATCGCTATAATTTTCTAAAATTGTATTCTCTATTTCAAATAAGCGATTTTAAATAAAAAATAAATAAAATTTTTAGCAACGAATTTTTTTGAGTGCTTAAATTTGGGTAAAACATATACATTTTCTATTTGTGTTTTTTATGTAAATTTTATTCATTTTAGCAATGAAAGAGCAGGAATATATGCTAATTCACTATATTTGCCAATTTTAATAATCAAAATCGGTGATTTTCATAATTTGTTCGGGATAATTAGCACAATTTTTTGAAGGTAATAAATTTAATTTAAAATACCCTTTCTTCAAAGGCTGTTGTTGACGATTGTTTTGTGTTAACTTTTTGTACAAAATATTAGTGTATAATAGTGTTGCATCTTGAAAATATGTTTCCATCATTACGGCGGTTAATAATTCCATGGCTAACCGCAACATTTAATTTACACATTTTTTTATTCAAGTACATACCATTTAAGTGTGTATATTCGGAGGATTTAAAAAATTTTCTATAAATTTAAAATAATTTTTATAAATACATCATACGAGGGCTGCTCTATATATTTCTGGCCTAATAGTGAAAATGCGAATATTTATAATCAAAAATGGTTTTATGGTTTTTTTTCAAAGTATTCTCCAGCATGATTTATACACTTTTGCATGCGCTCAAACCAGTTGTCGAAGCACTTCTTCCACTCCGATTGGAACACCTCTAAAACATGGTTTTTGAACACTTCAACAGCTACTTCTGGCGACGAAAATCGTTGACCACGCATTTTTTTCTTGATGTGCGGCAACAAGAAGAAGTCATTAGGTACCAAGTCAGGGCTGTACGGCGAATGACCCATTAATTCGACGTTTTGGCCGGTCAAAAACGCTCTGGTTTGAGCAGATGTGTGAGAGCTCGCATTGTCATGGTGAACAATGATTCGTCTTCTCTTGTTGGTTTTTCGAATTTCTCCGATGACTTCAGGCAAACAAATTGTAGTGTACCACTCACAAGTGACCGTCCTACGTTGCTCAAGCGGAACAGTCGCCGAAGAAACAGGCGACCATTTGCTTCGAAGTGCTTCTTTCACGAACAACTTTCGTTGGATTTTGCTCGTCTTTGAAGACCCACACGGTCGATTGTTGTTTCGTTTCGGGCTCATACGCATAGATCCATGATTCGTCAGCTGTGACGATCTTATAAACGTCTTTTGAAGCACCGCAATCGTATTTTTGCAACATTTCTTTGCACCAATCGACACGAGCCTTTTTTTGAGCGACTTTCAAATTGTGCGGGATCCAACGAGAACAAACCTTTTTAACGGACAGGTGCTCATGCAGTATCGAATGTATGCTGGTGGAAGAAAAGTCCAAGGATGTCTCTATCTCTCGGTATGTCGCATGTCGATATTGCATTGTGATTTCACGCAAGGTATCAATGTTCTCTTGCACAACAGCCGTTTTTGGACGACCTTCACAGAATTCGTCTTTGAGCGAGCTTCGGCCACGATTAAATTCATTATACCAATTTTTCCCAGTTCTATAGGATGGTGCTTCATCGCCACACAAAGATTTAAGTTCATCAATGAGCTCTTGTCGTGATAATCAACGTCGAAAGTTGTGAAAAATGATGGCACGAAAATGTTCACGAGTTAATTCCATTTTTTTTCTATATTAATTTTTTCAAGTCACTGTAAACAACACAAATAATGGTCTCACGTCAAAACGTTTTGAGTACGATTATGCTTAAAAATGACAAGCTTTCCAATGGAAATGTCAGATTGCACTTGGCAGCACTCAGTGTTGCCAGGCCAGAAATATATATAGCAGCCCTCATATACATTTATTGAAAGCTTTTTGTGGGTAAACGCTAATCATTGTAAGGAAAGCGAATCATAAAGTAAGGTAACTCTAATACGAAGCTGTCACAATATATTTGTCTCTTTTTAACAGCAATTTATAAAAGTAGAGGGAAAGGATAAGTATAGTGATAGCAAATTAGCTACGGCAAAAATGTAAAATTTTAGCTAAGCGATTCCTATTACAGAATACTAATTTAGCGATATAGCTAAAATATTCGCCATAATTTGTTTTTAGGTTTTTAGTGATTAAGATTTAGTTTTAGCTACGAGAATTAGAGAATTAGGCTACTGGCCTATAAGATCCTTAAATATTTGATCGATTTCTCACGTGTTCGTAGTGGCCGGATAGGCTTAAAAATTAAATCTAGGCAACGCTGGGTACAATAAGTTAGTATGAAATAAAAATTGATGTCACCTGTGGGGACACCCTGTAATTTAAATCTAAATGTATATACTTGACATTAAAGTGGTTAAAGAGGTACATGTACTGGTACATGTGTTTGATTTTAACTGATTAAAAGATGAGGCCATACAAGTCAAATATCTTCACCTATTGGTGCACCCTTTAATTTCTAAATTATATGTTTAATTACATTCTGTTACTGGAGGGTAAAATGACACCAGCTTTTTTAGATTTGTATATGGGTGTCCGTACCGGTCTAATAGACCTGTAAAACTCACGTGTGTTGCATGGGATCACCCTTTAATTTTTGAAAAATGTTCAAAATCATTTCAGAAATAAAAGCAGACTGCGGGCACAAATATAAAAAATGCAAACAAATTTTTAACGTTTTTTTTAAGGCAGCTAAAAAAATTGGTTAGTTCAAGAATAAGTCAAACTTGAGTTCGTTTTTAAAATTTTTAAAGAGAAAGTTTTTAAATATAAGTTTTAAAATTTTACAAAATACGTCAATTGTTATTCACAAGAATTTTAATCACCTTTTACTCATTTCCATTTCATTTGAGGGGTACTTGGACGCCTTTTATATATATTGTTTAAGCAACACGAAAGAATCATAAACAGCTTAAAGAATCGTGATCAAACAGTTTTATTAACTCTTCTTCATGACGATAAATGAGAAATGAGAAATTGGACAATGTTTAAAGGTTTCTGTATTATTACTTGAGACTTCCTTTTTTATTTTAGAATTTTCCCAGTGATGTGGAACCCGGGTTTGCAAATACATTGCAAAATAAACTTGCTTTAATAACAGGCACTTGTACAGGTTTCTTATTCTTCATCAGATTCTTATACAAAAAAAAAAAAAAAAAAAATAACAAAAAAAAAACTATGCGCCAATTACAAAAATTAATTGCTTTTTGAACGACATTTAATTAAAATTTTAATTGATTCAATTATTTTTTAATTAATTTTTTTTCTTTTTTTTTAAATAAATTTATGATTGATTCGATTAAATTTTTTTTCTGAATAGACTGTTTGAGTTGTTCCTGACTTCAATTCCTTTAAATAAAAAAAAAAAATTATTTTGTCAGCGAAAATTTATCTATTTTCTTAAAAAATAAATGACATTATTTTCAGTTTCGTTAAATTTACTATTTCTAGGTTTCTGAATTTTATGTGAAACTTTTTATTACTTTATGGCTATAAAAAACACAAAAAATTAGACTTTTGACTTAATTTTATATTTATGATACAATTCTATGTCTCTTTTTATTCCCTTCCATTTACAGCCCTCGCATAAAATTCTATTACGAGGGTTGAAAACAAAATAAAGCTATTCATAGTTTGAATGATTTTTTATAACAAACATCTTTAAATCAGTCACGGTAAAATCAGTTTCGCAAGTGCAACAAAAAAGATTAACCAAAATTATCACTCGCTGTGGTAAATAATAATGAAATTGTTGCAAAAAAAAAAAAAAACGAATCAATACCACCTCGTATGTATCCCAAATAAGTGGTTCAACCATAAAAAAATTATATTTTTTTTCTTTTCATTTTATTGCCACAAGATATTACACGTTCCGAAAATCTTGAATTTTTTCTTGTTGCTACTTGTGGTTGTTTATAAAACCAGTGCAGTTGGAAAATTCATAGAAAAAAACACAATTTCAATTTGTTCAGCTTTTATGCTCGGAATAAGAATTTACACTCTTGGCACATGTAGCAAATTTTATAGATTTATTTTTCTTCCTTTTTTTTATGCATAAAAAATATTTACATAAAATTAAAGCTTAAAAAGTAAAGTTTTAACATATTTGATTGATTTTAAGAAAAAGAAAAAACGAATATAAAAAACACTGACACTTGAGTTTAATCAATCAGTCTTTGGCTTTTTATTTTAATTAAAATTTTTTCTTAAGGTTAAAAACAAATTCTTTCGAATAAAGAAGTGCTTGATATTTAAGTGGCATTTGTAAGGACAGTCTTTGTTGTAAGAGTTTATTTTCTTTTTATTTATTTTTGATTTAATTTAATATAATATTAATATACAATCTTTTGTTCAGCATTTAATTAAATCACTTTAGTTTTTCGTGAGGGAATTATAATAACAACAGATGTTTTAATACAACAAATGTGGCAGGGAGAAAGAAAACTAAAATTAATTAAAATACAATAGACAGAAGTCATGTGTAAATTGTATTATAATAAGATAAGTTTATATTATAAGAAGCATATTTTTAGGCTTCTGAATAATATAATAAACATAAAGTTATTGGCTTATTAATTTAAGTTAATTATGTACGGCCTTACACACATGCGAATACTATTATTCTCAGTTCAACTTCTGCGTGTTTATTTAAGTTATTTCTTGTACACGATTTGTTTACCCAGCTGTTACCATGATGGCAAGATGGAGAAAGAATACCATAGAATAATAAATTCGGCTTTGAATATATTTTATATGAAATAGAAGAACCCGGTGTGCTTCGCTACCCCCCTCGTTATTAAATAAAATTAAAAGTATTGCGAAAATTTAATGACGATTGGTCCAGCAGTTAAGACTATATTACGATTTTTAATTTTTTTTAAAAGGGGCGGCGTCCCACCCACTTTTCTCCTGGTATGTATTCCTAATTATGCCTATACCATATGTACCAAATATCGTCGACGTAGGTCAAAAAATGCCCAAGATATGACGATATTAAATTTTTGGTTATATGGGCGAGGCCACGCCCCTTTGTCCACTCCCAACTTTATATAGTCAAGAATATCCTATTGCGAAAATTTAATGACGATTTATCCAGTAGCTCAGACTATATTACGATTTTTAATTTTTCTAAAAAGGGGCGGGGTCCCACCCACTTTTCTCCTGGTACGTATTCCCAATTATGCCAATACCATATGTACCAAATATCGTCGACGTAGGTCAAAAACTGGCTAAAATATGGCAATTTAAATTCTTGGGTTATATGGGCGGTGCCACGCCCCTTTGTCCAATTAAAACTTCATATAGCCTATTATTCCTTCCGGAGTCACAGTGACATGCTGTGAAAATTTCAGGAAGATCGGTCCAAGGGTTTGGCCTCCTATAAAGCACAAACATACAGACAGACATTCATTTTTATATATGTAGATAGAAAGTAATAATTACTTTTATTTGTATTACACTATATGATGTATGCTTTATCACTATAATACTTTTAACGTTATTTAAATTGTCATTACTAATACTCTGGTCAGACATACGCTTTAATTGCGCAATTAAGGAGTTTACGCAAGTCAGGCCTTAAATGAGCTTAACTTAGAATATAAGAATTAATTAGTAAATTAAGCAATTATTTCTTAACTACATAAATAATTGAATAAAATACGAAAGCAATCCTGCCAAGAAGTATGTTAACTGGAAAGTATGTTCAGTCATTATAATTTATTCATTTAGTTATAGGTAACTAACTATTGCCTTTGCAACTAATATGGAAATTACTTATATTTAGTTTTAAGACCCTTCCCCTTAGGAAGAGAGTTATTTGTACAATATTTAGAGCTGATATCTTTTTAAGTTAACAACTAACACGATATTTAAAATCATATTATAATAATATCTTTTTAAAAAAAATTATTATTAATAGTTATAGCTAAATATAATTATAGTATGATGATAATTATAATTATGATAATAGTTATCATTAAATTATTATAACTAGCAGTGTCCACGACTTCATCTGCGTGTCATTTGCAATTTTCTTAAACTTCAGATTTAACTATTTATTCTAGAGTTTTATAGACAGTGTTAAAATTTTTCTATATACAAAAATAACAAGTGCTTAAAACTGTTTTAGTATTATTATACCAGTAAAATTTGGTGCTCTCTCAATTTCGTCTACGTAATGACCTATTATTCTATATTGGAAATAGGGTTGTAAGGGACCTCCTCACAAACTTTTGTTCAACTCCATGCAGTAGTTAGGTTAGGTTGCACAGGCTGTCGGCTTAATGGGACCGACTCACTTGGGACCTAAAGGTCCTGTTGTATCACATGGAATAGGATGTGCAAGGATCAGATTCTTGTCAGTACAGTAACAACATAGATCCATATCCAAACCACCCCGAGGACCGGATAAACGAGTTTATCCTAGCATCATCACAGACCGATAAGTCTCAGACTGCCGAAAATGGCTGCTCTATTCCCAGAAAGAGCTGGGCAATTGCACTGCAGATGCTTCACCGTTTCCTCCTCCTCCTCATCCTGACAACATCTACAGTAGTCATCATGCGGAAGATTCAGTCTCCTAGCATGGGTACCAATGACACAGTGCCCTGTCAGCACAGCCACCAGTGTACCCAGCTGCCCTCGAGATAACCTCAGTAGATTTGCGAATCACCCACTATCATACTGAGGCCACAATGTCCTCGAAACCGTGTAGGTGACCTCTTCTGACCATCTAAGAGAATAAAAAGATATTATAACTATAAATATTGAGATATTAATTATGAAAAACATTATTATATATGTTTATAATATAAAAAAAATATCTTTATAGATCTGCTAAAATAATTATAATTTTTTCATCATTTTTCAAATTAAATTAAAAGGAGTTTTTTTTATAAATGAGTAAAAAAATATTGTGCAGATCAATGCTTTACAAAGCTACTACTAATTTTTCACCCTCGAACAAAATCAAGCTTGGTCTGTAAACATTCAAAGTAACCGAATCCAGTTTTGATTACAGTATGTCCAGATTTACACTATGCAATTTTTTGAGGCATTTTTTCCTCAATTTTCTATTTAAGTTACAGCGTTATGCGTTATCTAAAAGTAAACATTAGCAACAGTAACATCTCCTCAAAACTCAAGCAATAAAATATTGCTTACTCTTCCTGTTTCCGAGGCAAAAAAATTTCATGCTAGTTTCATGAAAAATAACGTAGTGTAAATGCCGTATATTTGGCTGAAGGTTTCTTTAATCTACATTACAACTATTTTCGTTTACTGTCTTTTCTTTTTCAAGTGGCTTTATTGTGAGCAATTATTGCTAGTAAATACATTATATAAAAATACCTGTCTAATTATGAGTGCAGCTCATAACAGCGTCAAGGGAATCACATAAAATTTTTCAATTAAATTTTTCTGGCTGAGGCGAAAAATTATGCCAACTAATTTTTTCTTTATTCACGATGTACTTTTCAACGCTTATCTATGGTTTAGATTTCTAGAATCGTGCTCCGTTCATTTGACGCTAGATTAAAACATAGCGGCTTATGCTTTTAAAATATTTCATTGTAGCTAATTATCTATAATTATTGATTTAATTTAATTTAATTTTTTTTAGTTGTCATTTAAGGATAATTTGTACTTTTAAAGATAAAAGATTTTGTTAGTCGTTTTATTGTCATGTTTTTTATAATGAACACAATATTTTCTTTGATCTTTTTACATACTAATAGCAATTTATTTATTTATTTAAGCATAAATAATAAATAGCAATAGAAAACTGATTTTAAGCTTAAATGATTAAAAATCCATTAAAGTAGTCTTAGAATAACTTTAATAAATTATTTCATTTTTCATAAAGTATTACAACGATTGTTAATTTCCTTATGCAATTTATCTTTACAGAGACTTGGGCAAAAATAATATAACCAAATTGGAAGCAAACTCATTTTTTATGACAACAAATTTAGAAGAACTGTAAGTATAAAAAAGGGAAGCTTTTACACAATTTAAATAAAAACAGCAAAAACCCCAGTGTTGACTGTTCTACTTTAATATTATTAACATTTTGTTTCTCTTTCTTTAATTTTATTTGACTTTCACCATTTACTTAAACATTATTTATTTGCTTCACACATCATTAGCGTAATTGAATTAAGGGGAAAATCAGACAACATACCAAAAAATAACAAATAAAATTATTGTAAAATGTTTGTGTTTGAACACTTCCTTGTTTTTGATTTACCATATCAGGCAATTAAATAATTTGTTGTTATTTTATTGCTGCTATTAAAGGAAGAAAAATGTTAGTTGGTAAACAAATAATAAATAATTATTTAAATTAAAAATACTCTGGATCAAGACGTTATTATTTAGGACATTAAATAGAACAAAAATATTGTTAAATACTTAAGGCGGTACATTAAAAATAAATTCTTCTTTATCAATCTTAGTTGATTTTATTAAATTATAGAAGAAAGTGTGTGGCTTTTGACTTTTGTTTTTATAATAATTAAGGAAAAATAAGCTCAGAGTATTTTGTATGGAATTTCCTAAAACAGCAATACCCATCGTATAATTTATTTTATGGGATAAATTGTAATCATACGCTCAAGAAGAATTCACGCTAGGTTAGCGTCAAAGAATTTTTGGGAATTACAAAACCCGGAAGTAAAATTCGCCGGAATTGAAATTTGAATTTTTAGCCACTTCCGAGAAAACTGGATACATTCTGAGTAAAAAAGCTCAGCAACACTCCGGAGAAAGCCATCTTTTTCGGAAAAGGCTCGGCGTAAATATTGCACGGTTTGCAAATTTTATTCGTCATGGTGTCTACTTTAATAATGTATGGCCATTTGGGGGTAAGAGTATCATAGTTTCCATGGGAAAATTCTGAATATTTTTTGCAATCACTTAAAACGTTTTTTTATAATTATTTTCTATTATTTTTATTTATCCAAAATTTATGCTAATGCCCAATCCCGGGGAATTTTACTTCCCGATTTTTTCCCGGTTTTTTATTCCCAAAATCGACGCTATCTAGGCGCATGTAATATTTTTATGAAAAACTAATTGATAACTAAACAGGGCTTTTCGGTTAACCGTGTGTCTTAAAATAATCTCAGTGACTTCCGCAGTAAATACTCACAAGTGTATTTTCTGAGCTAGAATCAAAATATTTGTATTACTTTAGTTTTTTTACATAAAAGTAGAAATTATTTTTCAATCCCACAGAACTTTCTTTGTAGATTAAAAAAAAGTCTTTAGTTTATTTAAAATATTTGTGATAAGTATCCTGACGAGCTAAGTGAGCGGTAGCGAAATGGCCATCAAGACGTGCTTTCACCTTCAATAATCAATACCGGGGAAGTAGCACAATAAATTTAAAGTTTAATTTATATTATTTAATATTCCCGTGTTTTTAATTTTTAACGTAAATTTTTATAAAAATATTTTTTAAATCGAAAAATCATGGCATTAGCATCTGAAAATAAATTAGAGCATACAGCCACTACAGCTATTCTTGTCGTTTAATTATTAGCCGCATATGATGAATATTACCAACTACGCTGGCCTGCAGCAATTGTTGCTGATTTTTCAGCATGAAACAATGACTTTATGTGGCTACACAAGAAGAAATCAAGAGGTATTAAATTTCATAACCTTAGAGGCCACCTCACAAACCCATTTCTCAAAATCAACAATTTATTTCAATAAATAAATGACTGCAGTAGTGTCATTTTATAAAAATCACATCTCGCTGGAACAAAATTCATCCAGATTTTCACACAGAAAATAAACGACCATGAACTTATTCTAAATGATTTCTCAAATCATATTGCTCGGTTATTTACACTTTTTAGCTTTTCATAAGCTTTATCGAACTTAAAAACAATAGCCGTTGGTCGAACCGAATGTGCCATGAAGCTCGTCTGATTTTACGTTGAGTTCCTTAAGATTTGTTTTTCTTTCGTTTGCAGTATTCAACTAAAAATATTGTAAATTTTTTTAAACCTGCCAGTGTTCTTTCGTGGGATGAAACATTTTAGAAATATTTTTTTTATTTTGTCATAGGTAATCTGAATGTTCACTTACGATTGGCAACGCTGCAGTCATTCAGCCAGTAAGGGTGGCATGTCATAGTGTCCAAGGACTTTATGTCGTACTCAAAAGTGTTGCTTCACTTCATAGTGTCCATAAACATTGTACCGTTTCTAATATGGACATAGTGTCACTTATGAAAGTGTCATAATATCCGCACTTAAAATAACAACGGCTTCGCTTACCAACGATATCGTGCAGACCCAGCCTTCTTCGTTCGGGCAGAAGGTTTTTCTTCTTTTTGGTATAATCAACACTGGCTTCATTTACCAAAGATTTTCCAGAGCCACTTTTTAAAAACGTTGCATATTTCTTACATAGAATATCATAAAATATACCTATAAGCCATGGACGTTATAACTCTACGTTGATGGATATTATGTCCTTAAACGTTATGACATGCCACCCCAGTGAGTAGTTGACAGTTGGCCGCCGAGAAAATTTATTTTTATTATTTTATTTTCGTGTAATCTACATCGTCTTTTGCTAAAACATTATTTTAATCAAAATTTTTTCTTAGCGCTACTAAAAAGATATTTTAAACTCAAATTTAATAACCCTCGTATTTGTATTAAAAAAATAGAAAAGTTCTACGCAAACAAATCACTAAAGAGATTAAAAAAAAACCTTAAACATAAATTCTTAATTTAAAGATATTTACTATAATGGTACTTTGCAACCATATTATGATTAAAAAACATTAAAACTTAACAAAATACTATTTGAAAAGAGAAAATTTCTTATCCTTAATAATCATAATATGATTATTTTTTTATCAAACTATTCTTATAAAAGCACAAAAGTTTATGTTTGACAAGAGAAATTTCTGATTCTCAATAATCATAAAATGGTTATTTTATTCAAACTATGCTTACAAAAACACAAAAATTTTTATTTTTTGAGATACAATTACTTGGACTCATGTTATAATCATAATATAATCATTAATCATATTAATTTTATACTGTATTATAATTAAAATATTTTAAAGATCTTTTTTTATGATTGAGAAATATCTTCAGATAGAATTTTTATTATCAGCAAATTTTATTTTATTATTTTTAACTTTTGATACTTTTCTATTTTTTATTTCTATTTCTTTGCAGAAACTTAGCTGATAATACTCTAGAAATTTTAGATCCCTTAGCATTTTATGGTTTAAGTAAATTAAAGCGTTTAAATCTACAAAATTGTGGCCTTAAAACATTGCCCGCTTATGCTTTTCAAGGTTTAGTTAATTTGGTATCCATGTAAGTATTGTAAAATAAAATGTTTTAATTTAATATTAATAGTAAATTTAAAAATAAATTGCTGTTAAAATATAAAAATACTAAAAACTGTGCAGCAGTAGCGAGAACGTAAATGTTTTATGACATTTTAGCACTTAACTTTATCATGACATAAAAAACATATCAGAAACAAATAAATATTTTTTTAAATTACGTGTGCCAAGATATCGGCGAAGAATAGCGTCGATTTTGGGAATTAAAAAAACGGGGAAAAAACCGGGAAGTAAAATTTCCCCTATATTGGGTATTTTTAATTAAAAATAAATTCAGTATAAATTTTGGCATCTAGAAGAAGAAAAATTGATATAAGTTATAAATAAAAATAATAAAATATCAACTAATTTTGTCCATAATTATAAAAGTGGTCTAAGTCATTTCAATAAATTAAAAAAGTATTTTTACATTATGCGACAACCACTATCTAATGGTTCATTTTTGATAATTTCGTAAAAGTTACATTGAATAAATTTAGTTTAAAATAATGTGGTATGAAAATAACTGGTAAATTCATTTTTTTAAATTTCGACTTAGACCACTTTTATGAATATGGGCACAATTATAAAAAAGAGTTTTTACTGATCACAAAAAAAATTCTGATTTTTTCCATGGAAACTATAATACTCTCGCTCCAAATGGCCATTCATGATGAGAGCAGAGACCTTAATGAATAAAACTTGCCAACTGGATTTTTTTAATTATCTACTTTAATAATATATGACTACTCGTATTTGGGGCGAATTTTACTTCCCGGTTTTTTAATTCCCAAAATCGACAGAACAGCTGTAGAGCTCTTTCTGAGGCGCCTTTTATGCAGTTCGTTTAACATTAAATGTTTGATTGCCAACAGAATTTAATGACAGGGCACTTAATAAAAACTAAAATATATTTCTTTAATAAAGGGTCTGCGAATTAACTTTATTTTTTGAAAATGCTATAAAAAACTACTGAATATTTTATCAAATTTCTTTTTGTTATTTGAAGGAACAATTCTTCTGGTTAATAATGGAAAATAAATTAAATTAAACTTTAAATTTACTGTGCTATTTTCCCGGTATTGATTATTGAAAGTGAAAGCACGAATATTCCCGTGTTTTTAATTTTTAATTATGAAAATAATTTCTTTCAAACAGCTGGCCATGCAGTAGCCTACACGATCGGTCCAATTCTTAAGCACATTATCGATTGTATGCAGCTGTATTTTATCAATGGCTTCACGAATATTGTTCTTTAAAGCGTCAATTGTCTCTGGCTTGTCAGCGTAACACTTATCTTTGACGGCACCCCACAAATAATAGTCCAACGGCGTTAAATCGTAGCTCCGACGTGGCCAAACGACATTAGCTCTGCGGCAGATAATGCCATCTTCAAAAACAGAGCGCACAACATCGAGTGTAGCGCCGTCCTGTTGAAACAAAATGTTGCCAATATCCTCCTCTTCAATTTTTGTGAACAAAAATTCATTCAACATGGCCCGATAACGATCGCCATTGACTGTAACGGTCACTCCTTGCTCATTTTCGAAGAAAAATGGCACAATTATGCCTCTGGACCAAAATCCGCACCAAACAGTGGATCGTTTTGGGTGCATCGGCTTTTCAATGTATGCATGCGGGTTTTTTGTGCCCCAAATGCGACAAATTTGCTTGTTTACACACCCGCCAAGATCAAAATTAGCTTCATCTGAAAAGATGATTTTTTGGAAAACTCGGCATCTTATGTAAGTCGAACGCAGGCCCACCTAGCGAAGCGTTGTTTAATCTTATACACAACCGTATTCGTTTAGCGAAAGGCTAATACTAATTACCTGTCAAACCAGACATAAGCTATGTAAGTGTTACCATTCACGAAATAAGCACTAGTTAAAAAAAAAAACAAACGTTAGATGGCGGACCCTGTATATATTCTATTTCGGTAAAATTATGCCTTGTAAAGCTATGCAGCGGTATGTTCGAAGTAACATATGACTGATGTGGTTGCTTTCAGTAATAAACAAATAAATTTGGGGGAGTGTTAAAACAAATATGTGCCTTCTTGTACCCTCTTAGTCTTCAGCTACTACAGCAGAATAGAAGTTAATGTTGCCACTATAATATTGTCGTTAAATCAGTTTTTAACCAAAGAGTTTTTGTCAAGTACCAGAAGTCTTTTCCTTCATTGTTTTAAAATTAAAAATACTACTGATGTTCAAGAGAAAGTAATATTCTCCGCAAAGGCTCATAAAATCTTATAGTCCACCCCTTGACTTATAGCTTTCAGTTAATTATATAAAAAGAACAGAAATTTTGCGTTAAAAAAGCTGCTGCACGTTTTTAGAGAAAATTAAGTTCTTTATTTCAAATCGATAAACTTAAATTGGCTTTTAATATTAGAATAACTGTAAATAATTATTATATAAGAACTCCTTAAAATATGCTTTGTTTCTTATAATAATTTCTTTAAAAATCTATAAAATAAAATTATTTTTATTTATAAAATTATACTTTAACAAAATGTGTAATTAATTTCACTTGATAAAAGTGCAGCTTCAAGTTGTAACATAAAAAACACAAGATATAAAATTATTTACACACGTTTTAAGTTGCCAAAAAAATATGCTGCACTGTTATTAAATTTGTATTGTAAAAAATTTTTGTTCTTTATTTATTTTTATTTGTTTTATTAAAATTTTTCTAATTCTGATTTTATTTCTTTATTATCAACATAATGTGCTAATAACGGCTTTTTCTTTGTATGTGCACATGTTTGCCAAACTCATTAAAATTATAACGATTAACAACATGCTAAATAAAAAAATGAATGAAATAAAATTCCCCCCAAAAATATGCAATAACTTTAAATTTTTACATTTTAAAATTGTTTGAATGTGTGATCATAATAATGAAATCAAAATGACTGGTCAACTTAATTAATGCATCCACCACAAAAACAACAATACTTTAATACAATAACAAAAAAAAAAAAAAACAAAACAAAATTTAAACAAAATATAGGCAATTGAATGGCAATGCCTTAGCGAGCATGGACAGCAACAGCCTGCAACATTTGCCAAAATTACGCACTCTGCGATTGGAGGGTAATTTATTCTATCGTATACCAACCGATGCTTTGGCTGGATTAAAAACACTTGAAGCACTGTGAGCCATATGATTTTATTTCTGTTTATTCTACTTCACTTCTTTTTTCACATTTCACATTTTTGCCTAAAGTAGTCGCACAAGAAAATTTAATTAAAAAAAAAACGCACTAAATACCAATATAGTTTTTGGTTTCTAATTTTTTAGTTTTTCTTTAACAATATGTTTTAGTGCTATTATAAGATGAATCCTACAAACTAAAAACAATTTATGTATAAGCATGCTGTTGATTAAATAATCGCTATTGAAGGCTGTTTATTACTAATAATTAATCTTTAATTTGTTTAATTTTTAACAAAATTAATTTTTTATAATTATTTTAATGAACAAAATGCATGCAATTTAAACTAATTATTTATTTGTATTTAGTATGTAAATATTATTTTCGATTGTTATATTAAATTAATGGAAACTATTATATGGGAAAGAAATATTGAAGAAACTGTACTACAGACGGGCAGACGGTCATCGCTTATGTAATAAAAATTATAACACACTCTTCCTTTAGCTGCAAATGTCTGTCTATAATAGTTAAAAAGATAAGGTCCTATACAAAAATTGCCTCATTTATGGGGACACCCTTTATAAGCCTTTTTTGTATTTATACTCATTGTTCAAGCAGACATAATTTTCAAGTGGTTGAAAACTTAGTTTTAAAAGATAAAACCGTCGCTTACTGGGTTGAAATTGCTAAAAACGGCTCTTAATTCAGGCGTTAAAGATAGCACTTATTTTTTCCTTTCGTAGTATTAAGAGGGTCATTAAAAAAACTTTAAAAAAATCATTTTTGAAAAAAAAAAATTTATCGCCAGGGATGTTAGTTTGTCATAGCCACCATACAAAATTTTCCCGGAGATAGGCCATACTTATCTTTATTTATCAAATTTTTTTTTTATTAATAAAAAATTACATTTTATGTTCAATACTATTAGTCTTCATATTCGTTGTCACTAAAATAAATATTATGAGATTTTTTTTTTATTTTATGGAAATTTTAGTATAATAATTGAAGCTCCAATACCTGCTGTGGTGACACGCTAATTTGATAATATAATAGGATCAGAGCTTATTAAAAATCTATTAAAAATATCTTTATGTTCTCTGTATGATTTAAAATCTTTACTACCAGCTGCCTGTGTTTTCGTTGACTGGCCAATAGGTAATCGTGCAAGAGTAACAAATAGCAGGCCATGTATTAAAAATTTATGTAAACCGGGAGACATGTTATACCATGGGTATTTTTCAAGAAAGTATTTTGCAGTCGATAAAGAAAATTTTTTAACATTAATCTGATCACCGCCACGATACATCAACTAAAATAGTATGTAATTTTTTGATTAGTTTAACGTCGATTTTAATAATTTCCGCAGAAACTTCATGATTTTGAAAAAAAAACACGTCTGGCTGTATTCTTGTCATTTGAATTTCCAAAGCCTGGTTTTGGTTGGTTAACTATAAATTCCGTTTATTGTCCGAACTCGATTTATATTTTTGTTCTGGTTGCATTTACTACTTTAAAATAACAACACTGAATGTATATGTACACACTTCCCTACATATGTGATTAATGCAGTGAATGCGTTGCTAAGCATACACGAATTTTTCTTTGATGTTAAAATAGAAAACAATTTTTTTTCCTTTTTATCGCAAAAAAACCACAAAATGTTTTATATGATCTGTCAGTAGACATATCATAGAAAATTCCCAAGAGAAATTTTTCCCCATTTTGCCCAAACCGAATTTGAATTTCTACTGGAAAATGAAAAATTATTGTTTTTTACACCAATTTTCAAAAAAAATATTAAAAATATTTCTACAGCAAAAATATTTAACTAAGATACTTATTGGAGTTTCCAAGTACCTGAAGTTGAAGATTCCATGCTAGGAAGATAAAAAAATTTTATTTAAAACGATTTGTTTGTTCAGTTCTTACCACTTTTTTCAAAAATTTAAAAAAAAACTTCAACTTTGACAACGAACAACTCGAAAAGTTGATAACATAGAAAAATGGAAAAGATAGTTAGTGATGTACAATTTTGTTTCCTATAACCTGAAATAGATTACTTTTTAAAAACATAAAGTTTGAGTTTTCAATTAAGAGCTATTACTGGGAATTTCAACCCAACGTGCATCGGAGTTAAATTATGTCTCCTATTAGCGATTTAAAATATTTAACTTTATTTTTTTTCCACTTTTCGTTTTTTAGAGCTTTAGCAGAGCTGTAAAGGATTAATTCTTTTTTTTATTTTAATTCATTACAAATTATCTACTTTTTGAATTAATTCTCTTCACAACAGAAAAGAATTGATTGAAATTTGAACGAATTAATCATCAAAGAATTGCAATTCGTTTTCAAATCAAATAAATTTGTTAAAGTGAATTGAAATTAATTTTCAACTCGTTTGAATTGAACTTATTTTGAATTCATTGAAATAAGTTCGAACAATGAAGGAATTGCAATTTAAATGAATGAATTAAAAAATAAATTGCTCTCAATCAAATCTAAAACAGATCTAGAGGGACTAATAAATGGAAAAATTTCCTATCAACCTGAAAGTATTCAAGGAACAAAGATTAAAGAAATATTAGAATGCTTAATATATATTTACCTACAAAATCAATTAAAATTTCCATCAATTCAAATAAATTGCTAATGAATTGCCAATAAGGGATTATAATTAATTTAAGTTAATTCAAAAATAATTAGATTTAAATAAATTGGAATTCAATTGCAATTTAATTTGACAAAATCATAAGTTTTTAAAGCGTATTTCAATTTATTTTGACAAACGCATTGGAATAGAAACGAATTGCAATTCATTTTTACTAAATTCATTTGAATTTGAAACGAATTGTAATTTATGTTTACCAAATTCATTTAAATTGACTCCAAATTGCATTGAATTATTTTTTTGGTGCGAAGAGAATTAATTCAAAATTAGTCTATTCAGTTCATTAATGATTCGCAGATTAATTAAAAAATGAATGATTCATTTACAGCTCTGAGCTGTAGTGATAACAACTCTGTTAAAAGTTTATGCAGGTGCCTGTTAGGGTTCAAAGAAATCATGGTGAAAGAGGCACCCCTTAATTATAAAAACTGTGAATTATTTTTAAAATGGCAGAAAAAAACTATATCTATCACCAATCTCAAAAAAATAACAAAATCAGCTCAGAAATCACTTAGTTATGCCGGCACAATTATAAAAGAAAATACGAATTTCTTTTTCGAGGTCGGTTAATGACATAACAGGCCAATGTAAAGTAGGTGGCAGCAGAGTAGAGTTTTATTACAGAGTACACAATGGGCTGGTTTGGTTATGCGTCACTGCGCTGCAACTACTGCGCATGTGTGATTAGTTTGCGATGCTGATAGAAAACAGCTGATGCTAAAACCTACTAAATGCGCAGACAAAAAGAAATTATTATTATTATTCATATATTCATAGAAAATCAAAATAAATTTGAAATATATTTTAAGACAAATTTGTATGAAAAAGTTGTCATAAAACATATTTCAAAAGTATTTTATTTTCTATGAATACGGCAGTAAAATTGATAGTTAAATAATAAATTTGTTTTTGTTTGTTATTGTTCCCATTTGCATAAAGCTGTCCTACACACGATACTTAATTTTCGTTGAAGCACTTCATTCAAATATATTTGATTGAATTTCTATTTAACAGTTAAATTCAAAATTTTCTATAAATTTATTACAAAAATTGTAGTTTGTTATATTTTTATCACTTGCAACTTTAGATTGTAAATTCACTCAGAGTAATTAATATTTATTTTCATTATGGATATTAATATTTTTTTATTTCTATTTCTTAAAGTGTTGTTCCATAAAAAAACTGTTTAATTAATGAATTTTAGTTAGAAGTAGACAAGTAATTTGTTTTCCATTACTCAACATTAAAAAATGAAATGAATTTATATTTTCTTACTTATAAAATTATTTAATTTTTTTGCTCTCTTGAAAATAAAAATCATAAAGGAATCTTGGCAGCAACTTATTGACAATAATAAATGATGATGATTTTTTAAGGTTGCCAAATTTGATTGTACTGTAAGTATAAAATACTAAACTAAAATAAAAAAGCAATTATTATTTATAACTTTATAAAACACTGTTTGATTTTATTTAATGTTACATTTCCCAAGCTAAAATTAAAATTTAAGTAAAATAACTAACAGAAGTAAAAACTAGAGCATACAATTTTAGTACCACTATTTTATTGTATTTTCTATTTATATTCAATTTATTAAAAAAAGTAAAAGAAAAAACAAAATTCCTAAAAGTATGCTTTACATTTTTAAATTTACTGCTTAAAGTTTTATACTTTAAATATTTTCTAATTTTTTAAACTTTCCTGTTTAGTGAAGCGTTATGAATTTATTGATTTTTTGTTTAGAAATATTCTTTGTTTAGTAAAAAAAATCACTGTAATAATAACAAATTTTTATATGAAATAACAGTTTTTGAAACTGCATTTGATTTTGTTATTACTTTTAAATAATTTTTCTATTGTATTTGCAGTCTTTTAAAACGTAATCAAATTATGAAGATCTCGTCTGGCGCCTTTACAAATTTAACTGCTTTAAAAATTCTGTAAGTATACTTTAGTTTTCAACTTTTTCTAACATCCTTAATACATGCTATAAAATTTTATTGTAATTTTTTTGTACTTAATCAAATTTATACAGTTCGTTGAGTAAAAGTCAAATGTATATAATTTGTAATAAAACAAAAAATTCGGAATTATTTTTTGTTTCTATTTTTAAATAATGTAAATTTTGACAATTAATATTTCGTGATATTATATTATCACAAAAGTATGCTGGCTGCAATCTTGTTCACACTATATTTAATAAAGCCAACAGAAGTATATGATATAATATAATTAAAAAACAATAAAATAAATAAGGATAAGTTAAAAAAAGAATAGAACAGAATAGAATATAATAAAATATAATAGAATGAAGTAGAATAGACTAGAACATAATATTAGTATCGTAGAGTAAAAAAAGAAAGGAATAAAATATAATAGTATATTTTGGAATAGAATAGAATAGAATAGAATAGAAAAGAATACAATAGAATAAAGCAGAGTTCAATATGACAGAATAGAATAGAATTTAATATAATATGGTAGAACAAAGTAGAACAAATTAGAATAGAAGAAAAGAGAAAAGAAGATAATAGAATAACAGAAATGATTAGAATAGAATAAAACAAAATAAAGTGGAATAAACCAGAATATAATATAATAGTAGCGTAAAGTACAAGAGAGAAGAATATAATAAATAGTAAACAGTATAATAGAATAGAGAATAAAATTGAATAGAATATAGCAGAAAAAAGTAGAAAAGAATATAATATAATAGAATAGAGAATAGAATAGAGAATATAATAGAATAGAAAAGAATATAATAGAATAGAATAGAGAATATAATAATATAATAGAATAGAAAAGAATATAATAGAATAGAATAGAAAATAGAATAGAATATAATAGAATAGAAAAGAATACGATAGATTAGAATAGAATAGAATAGCATAGAATAGAACACAGAAAAGAAAATAATAAAATAATAATAATAAAGTATAGAATAGAGTAGTATAGAACTGAATAGAACATATTAGAATAGAAAAAAATGGAGTTAAGTACATTTTAATTAACAACACTACGTCAGATTGGATTAGATTAAAACAAATAAGAGTTCTATATTCGGCTATGCCAAATCTTATATATCCTTTACCATATTTGTAAATCTAGTTTAGTGAAATAACTCTAATCAAAAAGCAAATATTGGGGTGACAGAGAATTAAGAAATAAAAATATTTTGAAACTGCATTTATATAATTTAAAAAAAATCACACCAGCTCTTAATGGGTTAAGCATTTTTAAAAATTTTAGTATTTCCTTTAAGATCACCTTTAAAGCTTTAAAAGGATACCAATACTGATGTTTTGAAAAATTTGAAAATTTCGGAGCCTCGTCACTTGGAAAATATGAGTGTGCGCCAATTTTTTACTACATGTTTTTTTTCTTATTTTTTAATTCTCTATCGCCCTATATAATATTTTGTTTTTAATTGAGTTACTATTTTTACTATTGTTCCAAATGACATAAAAAAATTAGAGGTAGGCGTGGTGCTTTGCCTGCTGCCTCGAAGGACATAGACCGATCATGCTGATTTCCAATAGCACCTCTTTCGACACTATATCTGATTGATTGACATATTTATTTTTTTGTGATTTTTTTTTATTCCAACACTAACACGGAGGGAGTGACGATCATCGCTAAAGCGACTTCACTATGCGTAAGAACTCAGAATATATATCCATCTACACTTTATGGGATCGGAAATGGATATTGTAGAATTTACACACGGAATGACATACTTAGATATACTTTTTTTGACTTTTTGTGGTGAAGGATATAATTAAAGGCAAGTAAAGTAGAAAGGAATAGAGTCAATTTAAATACAACAAAGTAGAGCAGGGTAGTACAGAGCAGAAAAAAACATATTATAGAAGAGTTTAGTAAATTGCCGGAGAGCAGAGCAAGTAGAGTTAAACAAGACAAAGAAAAATAGAGTCAACAGTAAAGCAAAGCAACATAAAGAAGCAAAGTTTATTTTCAGAAATTCTAGTCAGAGTCGGGTATAGCAACCTATTGAAATTTCTTTAAATTTAACCATAATAGAACACAAGAATGTACAGAGTCGATATTAGTAAGGTAAAATAGTGTAACAAATTTAATTAGAGTACTTATATATTTTCAATTTCTTCATTAATTACTAAAAGAAAAAAAAAAAAAAGCATTCGATGCTAAACCGAAATTTTGCATTAAACAAGAATAAATATATGTGGCGATTAACATTTAAAACATCGAGAAAAGCTTCGAATTGTATGTCAATTTCGACTAAACATATTAGTATTGACTGATTATAAATATTTGGATTCAAAAAATATGGCATAAAATTTTACTTGTGTCTAAGTTCTTTAATAATAATAATTAGCCCAAAAATAAATAAATTTTCTCACTTACAGCCAGTTTACAGAACACAATCTGCCGTTTAGACGCACAAAAACCCTACGGTTTTTGATCTTTGGGGTCTTAAAACGCGAATGTCATTTAATTTTAATGTAACAAATTACAATTGTTTCTGATTTGTGTAACGCGTATAGTAGTGTCAAAAACGTCAAAACAGAACGAAGAAAAAAAAAACCATTCGTCAGGAGTTAATATTGTTGGGCAACTGTCCATCATAGCACTTTCACTAATAAAAACATCTATTAGTATTATACATACATACTTATAATCAGAATCTCACAATTTAAAAATTAGTGTTTAATTAATTAATTAAGTATTGCTTGAACTTATTTATTTTCACAAATTTTTGTTTCACAGATTGATTGTTTGATAATTTTGTTTTGTTTATTTAACTCAGCTGTTTCTTTTTAAGCGCCAAAGCAGGGCTACCACCATTTAAGGCAAAAGCAAAAAAAAAATGTATAAGAACAAAAGTAAATAAAAATTATTAATTAATACATTGGCAATACTACGATTTGACACAACTTTTATTTATACGAAACACAACGTAATTTAAACAAAAAAATCGGAACGTTTTACACGGACGCTAATTATTAAGTATTCGTCCATATGCCATCCGGATTCGCTTCGCTCTTGACATGTTCTATAAACAGGCTGTTAATAAATTTAGAAATAAAAATATACTTGATGTTAAAACGGACTAAAATCACTAATTTGTTTAGAAATAAGACTGCAATACAAAAATGAAAATGGCAAGAGTAAGGAAGTTTACAGAAGTGTTAAAGGCACTAAACATGAATACAGCAGTGGTGAGAGGTGTATTGTGGTGTGGAGTAGGATAAATTAGAGAAAAAAATCTGAAAACAAAACGGCAGAACTTGGCGCAATTAAAAGATTTGCCTAATAATTGTTTTTGGAAGATTAAAAGAAGAATGGAAAGAGTCTTTGTGAATTGATAATTTTGAGTTTAGAACAAATCGCATTAATGGTAACGGTCGGGACATTGTTATTATTTTTAAAAAGTAATGATTTCCTCTAGTTTTTTTGAGTTAAATTTTCACCACTGCGGCTTTAAAATAGCTTGGTTCATAGCAGAAGTTTCTCTATAAAATTGAACCCATCCTTCTTAACTTTTGAGACCGATATTGGTAATCGTTACTTTGAAAAGGGCCTTTTAGTTGATAGCAAATATGCAGCAAAGTCAATTGACGTGCAAATAATGTTCACTAATTAAAATACGGTCACTCTAGCCTCAGTTTTTTGCATACGTAACTGACTGTTAGGTAGAATGAATTCACATAATGATGTTTTTTTTGTGAGTATAGTTTACAATTTCCAAAGTTATTTTAAAATTTTTAACACTGAAAGAACGTTCAACAAGAAAAATCACCACAACTATCTATCAACCAAAAACTTATATTTATGAAACTTAAAATCAACTTTAGAAAAACTTTCTCCTTAGCTATGAATATCTACAGAAAAAAAACCAAGAAATTTTTTCGTTGAAATAAATCTTAGACAAAAAAAAAAAAAAAAAAAATAAAAAAAATTCAAATATATATTTATATTTGCATAATAGTGCATGCAAGAACATGCATAATAGATAAATCGTTAAAGTCAGTCAAAGGTTGTAAACAAAGAAAATAAAAACTAAGAATGTGCAAAAGAAATTTATGACTTTAAAATTATAAACTTTATGCATTTATTTTACTTTTTGTTATTTATTTCATTACAACAAAAATCACATTCATTGTTTATAAAGTTGTTAACATATTCAGACATATGTATGAAATTATTTGAGAATTCTAAAAAGTTTTTATAAAAAAATATTACATTTTTAAATTAAAGGGAATGAAGCTGCAACAATAAGTTTTTATAAATTTTAAAGAAGTTCTTAATGCATTTTAAGAAAACATAACTTTAAAGTAAATTTATGTTTTTCTACTAAAATGTTTAATGCAAAATACATTGAGAGGTAATATTCCACTCGTAAATGGCCAGTGGTTTTGATTTTACATACACTAATTGACCGGATAAATAATTGCAAGAGTTTTGTTGCAGTTATGTAAAATACTATAGTGGTAAAGAATTAAGACATAAACTTAACAAGAAAAAGAGCAATATTCTGCTACGTATATATACGTTAATCTAGTTAAGTGGGGTGACAGAGAATTTAAAAATAAGAAAAAAAAGGTGTTTTTTAAACATGATAGAACTTGAAATTATAGAAAATAACACTAATAATAATTCTTGCGAAAAAAACCGAACTCAAAACAGATTTCATCTGTCTGCCTATAACAGCTCAAGTGTATGGCCACATAAATTAGGTTACATTAACTATCGGGACACACTTATATCTCCAAACTTTATACTTTTTCAACTGTTCAATAGTTTGGCAATATACATCAAATAGCAGCAAATATAGGGTCACTCTTTAATTTCCAAATTCAAATTATATACTTGCTTTTGTAGTAGATTTAGCAATCAGGTTCTGTGTAAAGTTCAACCGTCTGTCTGTAACGGTTCAACAGTTTGCCCATATTCATCAGATTATATCAACTATTTAATTAATAATATAACATTTTTATACTTCTGATTATACCAAATAAATTACTAGACATTCTGTCTAAAATTAAGGTGTTTCTATACAACGGTTCAAAAAATACGGCCATATAGAACAAATTACATTAATTTTGGAAATACCCTTTTATTTCTAAATTCAAATTATAAGCTTCTTGTTATAGCGGACTTAGCAAAACATGTCCCTTGTAAATTTCAGCTGCCTGTCTATAACTGTTCAAAAGTCCGGCCACATACAGTATATTATATCAACTTTTGGGACACCGGTTTATTTCCAAATCCAAATTTTATACTTGTTGTTATAGAGGACTTAGTAATACAGGTTCTTTAAAAATTTCAATTGCCTGTCTACAACTTTTTCAAACTATGGCCATATACCAAATTAAATGAACTATTGGTGCACCCTTTAATATATATTTTTATACATTTATTATCAGCTGTTACTATAAGAGCCATAGCAATCGACATTGCGTCAAATTTACAAGCGTTTGCCTATAACTGTTCAGAAGATAGGCCTATATAAGAAAATCTACATTAATTATGGGACACCCTTTAATTTCTAAATTCAAATTATAAACTCGTTGATATAGCAGACTTAGAAATAAAGGTCCCTTTTAAGTTTTAGCGTTCTGTCTATAACACTTGAAATTACATCAACTATTGGAACACCCTTTAACTTCCAAATCCAAATATTATACTTGTTGTTATAGCGGACTTAGCAATACAGGTTGGTTGTAAATTTCAAGCGTCTGTCTACAACTGTTCAAAAGTATAGATATATACATCAAATTAAATGAACTATTGGCGCTCCCTTTAATTTATAATTTGTAATATTAATACTTGTTATTATAACGGCCATAGCAATTGACATTCTGTCTAATTTGCAAGCGTTTGTCTATAACGGTTCAAAAGATAGGCCCATATAAGTAAATTTACATAAATTATGGGAGCACCCTTTAATTTTTAGATTTATTTTTGTATAACATTTTGTTGTTGAGAGCTATAGTAATACGCAGTAGTTTTAAATTTTACAGAATCGCCCTTTAGAGTTCATAATACACGTAAAAAATGTGTATGTTGTATGGGGACACCCTTTCATTTTTAAGATTATGAGCTGTTTTTAAACCGGGATGTAAGCATAATATATCACATAACCAAAAATTTTCAAAGTCGGGTCAGAAATGACTGAATTCTGGAGGCACAAATACAAAAAAAGCAACATTCAGCCGAATTGTATAACCTCCTTCTTTTTTGAAGTCGGTTAGATTATCATGAATAGACTCACGCTTGAACAACGCAATCAAATCATCCAAGTTTTCTTTGAAAATCAGTCATCCACTCGAGCAACTAATAGACGACTTTGTGGTTTTTATGGTGCACATAATCGTCCGTTTGAGCAAGGCATCCGTCGAACTGTGGATAGATTTCGTACCACATACTCTCTAGAGCATGCAATAACATCAACACGTCGTGGGATTGTTCGTACTGAAGAGAGTATCAGTGCTGTAAACGAAAGTGTGGAAGAAGATACAAATTTATCGATTCGTCGTCGATCGCAAGAATTTGGGTGCTGTCCGTCTACCTCGGTGATATATCCAGCTAGTGCAGAAATTAAAGCCAAGAGACCATAATATGCGTCGTTCTTTCGCCGATTGGGCTCCAGAGCACTTAGTAACTGACCCGTTGTTTCATCGTCAAATTGTGTTCAGCGCTGAGGTTAATTTTTGTCTTAACGGGGTTATTAATAAGAAATATTGCCACATATGGAGTAAGACCAATCCGCAACATAACCTACAGACTTCAATGCATCCAGAAAAATTCAACGCTTGGTGAGGTTTACATGGTGGTGGCATCATCGGACCTTATTATTTCAAAAATGAGGCCAGGTCTTATGTTACGGTCGCCATACGGCGACCGTAACCATTGAGTTGTTAAAATCAAAATTTGGCGATAATTTAATTTCAAGAAATCAACCCGTTAATTGGCCTCCAAGGTCGTGCGATTTGATACCTCTCTATTATTTTCTGTGATTACACGTGAAACCACTGGCTTATGCTAATAAACCAGCAAAAATTGACGCTTTGGAAGCCAATATTGTTCGTGTTATTCGTGACATACGGCCAGCAGTACTTTAAAAAGTGACCCAAAATTTTACGTCCAGAATGCGCTTCGTCGTGAGCAGCCGCGGTGGCCAGATGCCCGAGATCATTTTTAAATATTAATGCCATGATCTGATCTTTTGTAAAAAAAAAAAAATTCTTCATTACAATTTAATTTTTCGTGTTATTTTTAATAATTTAAATTTTTATCGGGTACAGTTTACACAAAAATTAAAAAAAAAATCGGCTCTTAATGCATTTTTTTATATTTTACTTTTTTCTTAAAGATCTCTTCAAAAGCTTTTAAATGATACCCATATTGATGTTTTAAAAAATTTAAAAAGTTTAGAGGCCCATAACTCGAAAAATATGGGCGAACTTAAATTTTTGCACTTGATGTTTTCTTCTTATTTTTTTATGTTCCATATTTTGTTTTTTTTTTGATTGAAGTTACTTTCCTAAACTAGATTTGATGTAAATGATAGGGAAAAATTAGAGGCGGGCGTGGTGTTTTGCCCGCTGCCTCGAAGGACATGGACCGATCTTGCTGTTTTCCAATAGAAAAATTTTCGAAATTATGCCTGATCGATAGGCGTATTAATGTTTTCTATAGCTCATCTAGTGCCTTGGCAAAGTTGATTTCAACTCGAACTCGGACGGACAGACGGACATCCCTCAATTGACTTCATTTTGCGTAAGAAGTCTGAATATACGTATGCCCTTTATGGGGTCGGAATTGGATATTGTAGAAATTACTAACCAATTAGTTATAGCCTTTTTCTATGTTTTGTGGTGCAGGGTATAAGACAGATCTACTCTATAGTTTTTTTTCGAATAAAAATTAATTTATTTATTAAATTCAAGACATGTGTCTTACATACAGTAAACTAAATTATTACCTATTCTTTTAAGAGTTAAACACTTAAAATGAAAACTAAATATTTCAATATTTTTTTTTTATAACGAATTATTGCATATTGTGTCGAAGTTATTCGTGCAATATTTCACATACAAACAGATGTATATTGTCTTTGCTACAAATTCCTTAAACACGTTTTCTTTTCTAAAACAATAAAAATGAAAAATAGTAAAAGAAATATTAACAAACAATTGCCAACAGCTGACACACAAAACTTATTGCATTTTTTTTTTTTTTGCAATGAGTAGAAAACAAAAAACAGTCGCAGCAAATATTACAATAAGAGAGACAAAAAAGAAGGCAACGGGAAAGCAACAATTGAAATAAAATAGAAAAACTTAATAAAATCGAGGGAAAATAGTTTAAAAATTTAATATGTTTTATTTAGCGAAATGGTATATGATGGTATTAGATTTCAAAAACTAAATTGATTCTAGTGGTATTGGGGTACCCCTAACATTTTGAAGTAAACATTCGATCCAGTACTTAAAATTTTTTCGTATTGTAAAATCATTTCCAGTTGAAGCAGTTAAGATAAAATTAGGAAATGCTTTAGAGACTGTTCCACAGTTCCAGTGCTTTTCAATTCACCACAAGTGTTGCTGCAAGTTTTTACCCTGTGCCCGCTAATTACGATCTGGTTTTATATTTAAGCATGACTTGATTTTAAAATGTTGTTAATTTTAAAAAGTTGCAAAAGACTGTTCTAAACTTTAAAATTAAATTATAAAATTAAAAAACACTTAAACGTTTTATCTATTTTAATTATTTAACTTTTTACACAAGTTTTGATTGATTTATTTTTTTCATTTATTTTCAGAGAATTGGATGATAATTTGATTAGTACTTTACCAGAAGGTCTTAATAAACTATATCATTTACAAGAGTTGTAAGTATATTTTCCAATTTTAAAACTTTTTCAAATTAGTTTTTCTAAGCATTTTGTTTTTAATTTAGAAAAAGTAAATTGAAATAAAAAATTCAAACAAAAAATAAAAACAAAAAAACTTGTTGTTTTCTAAAACCGAAATTTTATTTAGTAAAAAACAATTTTTATTTGTGTGAAATATATTTTTGAGTGCATGTCCTTGTGACATATCCACAACTAAACGCACTCAAACATACGCAACATTTAACAAATTCTAACAGCTATAAGAACAATAACAAAAACAACAAAAAAAATAAATAATAAAATATCAAAAAGTTAGCAGCATGTTGTCACCACAAAATCAAACATGTAAAAGGGGAATTGCTGTAATGTGCTATCTCTCCCTCTCTGTCTCACTCTCAACCAATGTATGCTTAACTTTAAATGTTATCTGTTGGTATTTTGCTCATATTTCCGTTATATTATACTAAGGGACTTTATTGCATTTTTGTGGGTATGTTGATGTATAAGTTTGTGTTTATTTGTGGTAATGCAGTTGTAAAAAAAAACCAATTTAAATGTATATATTTATATGTGTAAGTGTTTAACATTATACATATACACCCACAAGTATTTGTGTTTACAAATTTACAAAAGTTTGTCGTATTTCGTATGTTGTCTAAACAGGTCAAATATTATTGTTATTGCTGTTGTTGTTATTGTCTATCACTATCACTATCACCATCACACTGAAACCACTAACAACTATTTAACAGATAAATACTTGCACAATATTATTATTAAGTTAAAAAGTCAAACGCAAATTTAAGTTTAAGTGTTTAAGGATGTAGTGTCACACAGATTGTTAAAGGAAATTTCAATAATGTGACAAATAATTTTAGAAGCAGTGGCATAATTTCAATAATAAAGTATTATTTTAAAATCTAGACATAAGTTTATTTCAATGTTGCTCCTGTTGTAATATTTTATAACTTAATTAGCAAATGATTTTAAGTTAAAAAATGAGTCACTTGATGAAGCCATGAGGCTGCTCAAGATTCTAGTTTAAATTTAATTCTTGCAAATAAAACGACTTCAAAACAGATTTCAGCTGTCTGTCCATAACGATTCAAAAGTTTGGGACACCCTTTAATTTTCGAATCCTAATTTTTAACTTGCAGTTATAGCGGACTAAGAAAATTTTTGTCTAATTTTCAAGAGCTTGTATATAACGGTCCAAGCGACAGGGCCATATAGGTCAATTTACTTCAGTTATGGGAACACCCTTTAACTTCTAAGTTCAAATTGTAAATTGGTTGTTATAGTGAATAAGTTGTTTGAAAATTTCAGCTGTCTGTTTATAACGGTTTAAGAATTCAACCGCAAACGTCAAATTACACTTACTATTGGGACACCCTTTAATTTACAAATCCAAAGTTTATACTTGTTATTATACAATACAGTTTTTCTATAAATTTCAACCGTCTGTCTACAACTGTTTTGCAGTTTGGCCATATACATCAAATATAAGGGCACCCTTTAATTTTCAAATTTTAATTGTATACTTTTAGTTATAGCAGACATAGCAACACCGGTTCCTTATAAATTTCAGCTGCCTATCTACAACGATTTAAAAGTTTGGCCACATACATTAAACTATATCAACTATTGAGACACCCTATAATTTTCAAATTAAAAATTTATACTTGTTGTTATAGCAGAATAAGCAACACAGATTCTTTCTACAACTGCTCAAAAGAATAGCGCCAAACACCAAATTACACTACCTATTGTGGCACCCTTTAATATATAATTTTAAATATTCCAATTCTTTATTATATCGATCATAGCAATCGATATTCTGACCAATTTTTAAGCGTTTGTCTATAACGGCTCAAAAGCTACACTAGTATAGGTCAATTTACTATGAGGACACCCTTTAAGTTTCAGATTTATTTTTGCATTACTTTGTGCTATCGGGAGCTATGGTGATACGCAGTTTTTTTTATTTTTAAGTGACGCCCTGTACGGTTCATAATACACATAAAAAACATGTTTGTTGTATGAGGACACCCTTTAAAGATTATAAACGGAATCAATATGTAATAATAACCTTTCAAATAAAGAAAACAATTTTTTAAATCGGTTCAAAAATTTGTGAGTTAGGCAGGCACTAACATTAAAAAAGGAAACATTTAGACGAATTGATAACTTCCCTGTCTTTAAGTCGGTTAAAAATCCATGAAAATTATTGAACCTTTTTTTTAAGTCTTTAAGGAGAGGAGATCCTTTTCAAAAAAATGTTAAAAATGCGATAAGAATAATTAAAATTAAGCTTATTTAGTTTCGGTATTGATACGTTGTTTTATTTAAATTCTAGATCATGAGATGTTTTTATTTCTAACACAGTAAAACAGAGTAATTATATTTAATCACAAAAATGCTCCAATTTATTGCAAAAAAAAAAAAATTCAAAAATTGTTTAAGCATGATTTAAATTTAAAGGCAATTGAACTTATTGCTGTCACATAAGTATACTCACAAAAAAGTATTTGTGGCTATTAAAAGTATAATTTGTTTTCACATTGGAATTTTATTAAAATTTCAATTGATTGAAATTTTTTATTTAATTGCAAATGTTTTTATTTATTTTTCTATTTAATACATTATTGATTCAATTAATTAGTATTAAAAATTTTATAATTATTTTTCGATTGAATATGTAATTTAGCCAATTAAAAATTTAATCAAATTGCATTGAGAAAACTAATAAAACCCTCAATAGATGTAAAAATATTTTTTGTATACTTTTTTTTTGATTTTTTATGACTTTGTTCCACTCAAGTTATTTCTCAAATATTTTTGATGGGCTTGTCTTCATAGATGTTTGAATTTAGATAGTGCTCACTGTTGCCGTTGGGTTACATTTTTTATCTTTTTTGTAACTTTTGAAATCTCCACGTAACAGACACGAAATAAAGTAATATTATTGAAAGAGTATGTGCTTCATTATTTGAGATAAGAATCTCTCTCCTAATTTTTTAACATATCAAATCAAAATACCATCAGAAAAATTTGTTTAAAATATACAAAAAATAACATTGCTGCAGTTATAATACTCTGTTCAATTCGTTAGAAATCACGAAATGTTTCTTGCTTCATGTTTAGAAGCAGTAAGATGTTTCCGGCAACAATTCTTTCCAACTCTGAAATAACATGAGCTGCACTTCGCAAGGAAAGCTAAGCATTCTGTTCAAACTTGCGAAAATTGTTAGCAACTTCAGTTATTCGGTTTGAAAATTTTGACAAGCGTACCAATACCTCGATTTAAAAGAAAGTTGTATTTTAATTTTCTTCAGAAAGTTTTGGTTGAAGTTTCAAGCAAATTAAGGCTCAAATTTGTTTAATTGATTAGTGTAGTAAATTCTATCGCAACTCAATCTTTTAAAGAAAAAGGAAAAGCGGAATTATTAAAAAAATACTATTTTATTTTTATTGAATGGCGAGAGCATGCACTTTTCCATACCGGAATATTAGTACAAGTTCTAATTTAAATTCTCATGAGTATCATCGGTATGAAATTTTTTTTTACAATTTTATTTTTTTTGTTTTGCTTTTGTTCAGTAAATGAATTTGTTGCCTTGTTATTTTCCCTGAAATATGGAATAAAATATTTACTATATTTTTTATAAGTTACATTAAATTACTATCTGCTGTATTCATAAAAAATTAAAATAGATTTCAAATCTATTTTAGGACAAATTTGTATGGAAAATTATTCACAAAATACATTTCATATCTATTTTATTTTTTATAAATATGGCTGTATATATTTAAGAATAATTTACAAATGTAACTTTTAATGAAAAAATTTAACTTTTTGAAGCCTACCTTTTCCCTGTCTTTCCCTGGCAACACTGATAATGCTATTTATTACAAAAGAGAGAGAGAGAGAGTAAAAGGCGGGAAAATGTTTTAATGATTTGTTTTAGGAACTTAAAGCACGTCATTATCGAAATATCGTGTTATCGACCTCAATAACATACAATTTAATGCAAGTAACTTTTTTGTCATGTCGTCTTATTGGCATTCACTTGTGCCTTACCACTTATAATAATGATCACTTATCCAATATTGCCTTCAATTGAAAATACGAATGAAGCAGTGACAGGAGATGCGACCATTACATTTTTAATACTCTACAAGTGGGTTTTTCAAATCTTAGTTTCAGTGGTTTTAACGGCTAATAAAACAATTATAGTGACCATTTAATTTGTTTTCTGAAGTAATTTGCTGGAGAAGTCAGTCGTCAACAAAAACGACTCGTTTTATAATTTGAAGCATAAAACTGAACATGGTTCATTCGAAAATGGCCGCAAAATTTCTGTCTATGATAAAAAAAAACCCCACAGAATTTTTTTATTTTATTAATTTGAACTGTACAATTTAGTAATTATTTAATCCTCTTATGGAAAAAAATATTTACTGTCGTATTCATAGAAAATAAAATATTTTTGATCCTGGAGTTAATGTCGACGTCGTTGACGGCGTTTCAACGCCGAAAAAGTTGAAACAGATTGAACTTTTACGGCGTTGCAACGCTTTGAGATTAACTGCTCTCATACAATTTCATACGATTCAACTTTTTTTTTGACATTTGACGCCGTCAACGACGTCTACATTAACTCCAGGGTGAAATGTGTTTTATGAGAAATTTTTCATACAAATTTGTCCTAAAATATATTTCAAATCTATTTTGATTTTCTATAAATACGGCAGTTAATATTTAAAATTAATTTTTTTTGCATATTTATATTACGCAAAAATGTATAAAATAAAGTTAAAGATTGTGCTTTTTTTTCAAGTTTTATTTATCACCCTGGAGTTAATGTCGACGTCGTTGACGGCGTCAAATGTCAAAAAAAAGCTGAATCGTATGAAATTGTATGAGAGCAGTTAATCTCAACACGTTGCAACGCCGTAAAAGTTCAATCTGTTTCAACTTTTTCGGCATTGAAACGCCGTCAACGACGTCGACATTAACTCCAGGGTCACAAAAAAAAAATCATATTTCACTTATTATTTATTTTAGCTCAAAAAAAAAAACACAACTCATTTCATACAACTTATCACGTTCTATTTCCCAACAGAGTTCTCTCAATCAACGTACTGATTTAGTTCTTATTTTGAAAAATAATAATAATTGTTCGATAAATCTCTGTGAATTCTTTTTCAATTTCCTTTTAGATAATCCAGCAAAATAAGTATTTTTTTTTTATCTGTTTGTACGCACTTAATCCCCCCACATTTATTTAAGCAAAAACTATAGAAAATAAATATTTTTTAAGCAAAAGCTACTTTCACCCCGCTTTCTTTTTTGTTAGTTGTGCAGTTAAATTTTCTCGTCTATTTTTATTTTGTTATTTAAGCAAAATGAATGTGAAATTGTTATAAACATCGCTTAACATGCTCATAATTATCCTGTTTACATTCGTAAAAATGTGCTTCATTTTGCGAATTTCCTCTGTATTTGAAAGTAAAAAAAAACGTATAAAATGAAAGGCAACAATACACAAAGATGAATATGGAACAAGTAGACATATATATTTGTATTATACAGTTTCTAGATTTCATTCTCTTGGATATTTCTTTAACCAAAATATGACAGTGGGAAATAATTTATGCTTGAGTTAATCACTCTATTCCATACATTGATTTATTTGTTTTGTTCTCTAAAATGTGCAAAAATGACATCCGCAAAAATTTCACATTATTACCAAAAAGGTCGATATTTCATAAAGTAAATAACCTATTTTTGGCAGTATTAATTTTTTCTTTCGTAAAAATGTAATGTTTTACCAATAACATATAGTTTTTTTTTTACTAAAAACTGAAATTTTTTTGTTCAGTTATAGAAAACAGGGTAATTTTCTTACACAATATGTAAACTTTTTTACAAAAAAGTCTAACCTCTTTCACTAAAAAAATTGAATTTTTAGATTTAGACTTTTCACTAAAATGTAAATTTTTTTTACCCACTGATGAGCTATTTGAGCAGAAGTGAAATGGCCATATGGATATGCTTTCCCCGCAGTAATACATTCAATTTGTAGTTTTTTAAATAAAAAATATTTCGTGAGAATATTATGAAATATTTAATTTGAAGGCATCAAGCACGAGTAAAGTAAATTATAATAAAGAAAATTCCGAATAATAAATTTTCATAAAAACGTTAAATTTTTTCTTCAAAATAGTGTAACATATTTCACCAAAAAGTGTAACTTCTTTCATCAAAAATGTGCAATATTTTTCATCAAAAAGTTTACTATTTTTGTATCAAAAAATTATCGTTTTTCATCAAAAAATTATAAAATTTTTCATAAAAAAGTTGTAAATATTTTATCAGAAAATTGCAAGTTTTTTTTATCCAAAAACTTTAACTGCAACATAAAATTCAATTTTTCCTTCAAAAAATGTGAATCTTTTTCCATCAAAAAATTTTAACATTAAACATCAAAAAATATGACTCTTTTTCATCAAAAATATAAAATTTTTTCACAAAAAAGTGTAATTTTTAGTAACAAAAAAATGACACTCTTTTTATTAAAAATGCGATACGAACCAAAACGGATTATATTTTTTCATCAAAAACGTGCTTTTTCAATATAAAAAAAAAATTTTTTCTCAGGAAGTATTTTTTTTTTTATTGAGTAGAAAATTTTTATTTAAAAGGTGTTACTTTTTCAGGGAAAAGTGCATCTTTTTCGTCAGAGGATTTTATTTTTTTTTTTATTAATGTGTAAAACTACAACGAAAAAGCCTGACATTTTCTTTCTAAAATTATAAAATTTTATACGGAAGAATTGTAATATTTCTGACAAAAAACAAGTGTAAAAAGTAGCACCGAGAAAAGTATAAAATTTTTTCTCGAAAATGTGTAATATTTTACACCGAAAAGGTGCAACATTTCTTAATGCAAAATGGAACACTTATCACCAACAAAATTCAGGAAAAAATTGTAATTGTTTTAAATAAAAAAATGCAACACTTTTCACCAAAAATATTTTTTTCATCGAAAGAATTTAACATTTTGCACTAAAAAAGCTTAATAATTTTCATTTAAAAAAAGTGGCATGTTTCTTTGAAAATTTCACCAAAAAACTACTTTTTTCACCGTGTTTCGAAAAAAAAACTTAAGAAATATGTCATATCTACCAATAAAATCCCTTTTTTTTTATCAAAAAATATGACTTAATTTAGCAAAACCGTCTCTTTTTCAACAAACAATATCGACTTTTTTTTTCTTAAAAATTTTTTAAATTTATCACAAAATTTTGGTTCTGCAAACAGTAATATACAATAATAATAATTTTTCACCGGTAAAAATTTTTTTACAAAAAATTTATTTTCTGATCAATGCCAGTATTTTTGCAAAAAATAACTTCATTTTCTTTTCTTCAGTTTTCAATTTTTTTTTCTTCTCATAGACACTTTCTTATGGATTTTCTCAAAAACTCACTTTTTTGCAAAAATATATTTTTTCCCCAAAAATTTCTTATTTTCCTAAAAACAATTTTTTCCAAAAAAAAAACTTTTTTCCCTAAGCAGCTACCTTTTGATCAAAAATTGGTTTATGTTATATCATTTATAAATTTTCTGGAAATTATTTTTTTTTCACAAAAATAATTCCTCTATTTTTAGTCTTCTGTCCTTCTGTTCAAAATTAAGTTTTTTCCTTATCCACCATAAACTCTTAGCATAGCGACATTAAATTAAGAATTATCTAGCTCCTTGCAGTTGCTTGCTTTAATTTAACAATTTCATTTCTGCAACACTACAATACAATTCATACGAGTATTCAATTTGCAGCTGTGTCACTGCACAGTTTTATAAATTTTCATTGCTTTAAATACATTCAAATTATTATTGTTATTTTTTGATTTGTTTTTCAGTTAGAAATAATGCTAGGAACACAACTGGGACGAACGACGAACTTTTGGTCGCGAATATTCGTCGTCAAAAATAAAACACATTTGTGTATATGAAAATGTGCACAATCATAACGTAAGACGATATTCGTCATACACGGCGAACTATGCAATAAAATTATTTCTATTTCTTACGCCGAAGAACGACGAACAAATCAGTACAAAGTGACCATGTTTGAATTTAGATTCAAAGTATTTTAATAAATAAAGTTATTTTACTTAAAAAATTTATGTATTTTTATTTTGCAGCATTTTTAATAAGCGTACAGATTATAAGTTAAATATAAAAATAGTTTTTAGTTGTAATTTTTCTAATGTTTAACTTTTTAAATATTATTTTCTTTGATGGTCACCTTAGCAGCTTACAAAAACTAAACAACAAAAATTATAACAGCTGTGTTTTTGGTCGTTATTTTGTTTCATACGACGAATTTAAACAACGAATTTTTGACGACGTATTCGTTGTGTTGGGCGAAATTTGTCGTTCGTCTCAGTTGTGTTCCTAGCATAAATTATACTATTTTGACTACTGTGTAATTGAAAGCAGCAAAAAGAACACCAAAAAAATCTCATATTTTAAAATTGTTTTTTATGAAATTTAAGATAATTATTTTTTTACATTTCTTTCTCACTTGAAAAAATAATCAAAAGTGATCCAGTTAATAGAAACACTCAAAGGCGAATTATTTGATTTGTTAAACATCATGTACTAAATTTAAAAAAAATCCGGCTATATGCTTTATTTTAACACCAAGAATGCAAAATTGGCAGGTGACCAGCTGTTGTTTAATAATTCCGCGCGAAATAATATCTGTTTCCCTTATTTTACAGCTTTGAGAAAATGTTGCCAGAAACATTTTATTTCTGCAACATTTTGTCATGCACTTTTCGTACACATTTTTATGAACGCAGTTTGACAACATTCTGCATGAACAGCTGAGAAGAATACCAGGCTTTAAGCTGATATATTTTGAATATATATTTTTGCTGTGCCAATATCGTTAGTTTTAAAAGTGTTAGCGGTGGAGACTGTTTTTGTTAAATTATGATAAAAATCCATTTCAAAGACAATTATTTTTTTGACCATTTTCCTTTTGTCTGGAACTGGTACCATTTAGTCTATTAGTTCATTTAATACATTCAATTACAGCACCTACTTTTCATAATTATATGTATAAATTTTCTTAGGTTCATTTTTACAACTTACCGTTAGTTAAAGGTAGGATTTTGTCTGCCCGATAAATTGCTTTGCATTATTAAAGCTTCCATCTTTTGTTGTTATTATTAATAATAATAATAATATTTAACGGTTAAAAAATAATTAGAGAAGGTTTCATAATGCAAAGCCATTTGTTGGTCCAACAAAATGCTGCCTTTAACTAAAAGCAAGTTGTAATGATGGCCCTGAATATTTTTAAGTGACGCTAAAGCTAATTCCTCCTAAATTCATTAATATCTAATCTCCCTTAACAAAACGTCTATTTATCTGCCATAGATTTTTACTGAAGTTCCAACAAAAAAAAAAAAAAAAACAAAAAATTAAATGATGCGGTCAGCATTTATTACAAACAAAAAACAAGTACATACTAAAATGCACACACACATACATGCATATTAATTTCTATGGATTCTTAGTGCAGTTTAAGAACAATTTGCAACTTGAGCATTTTATTTCTACACAATAGTGGACACTTAGACCACAAGAAAAATAACAAAAAAAAAAAAAACATTCGAAAAAACTTGTTTAAGAAAAAACTTTTTAAAAGGAAGAAAAATGTTTTTATATATTTTTTTCAAATACAAAATATATAAAGAAACGGAAAAATACGCCAATATAAAACTTAATTGATAAAAGTAAGTGCAATGAATGGCTACAAATACAAAAAAAAACAACTAAAGTCATTTTATTTTTCTTGCTAAAAGTGCTTAAAAGAAAACCATTCATTCAAAGCATTTGTGATAAAATAAAAAAAGTTTGAGGTTTTAAAAACAAACTTTCAAAAACTCTTCAAAACATTTGCTTTTACACACACAAAATAAAATCATTCACAGTAACAATTATACACATGCGATAATAAAAATTGCATCGTAAGTTTGTTTCTTTATTTGAACTGTTGAGTTAAAATATATGGGTGTTTCCTCTATTTTTAATGTGGAGTGATATTTGTATGGTTAAGTTTCTTTAAGTCAATTAATCAGATGTGTATCGATGGTGTTTCTGAAATGTAAGTAAAATTTGAATTAGATATAGATAAAGAAAGATTTGTTTAGGAAGTAGCAAATTGTGCGAATATAATATAATTAGCTTTCCGCAACTATACATTGTTACAAGGAACATAATACGGTTATTGTGACCATATCGCAACCATGTTTTTTTTGCGTGTATGTAAACAAGCAGACAAGTCGGTTCTGAGCAGTGGCTAACTCTCAAATTATTCATCAGTTACCTTTGCATCCATTAAAAGAGACAGTCTGATGTGCAGTTTGGTCACAAGGAGTTATTGGACCACACTTATTCGAAAATGAAAACGGCGTAACGGTAACCGTGAATGGGAAGCAATATCGTGATATGTTTGAAAACTTTTTAACGCCACAACTGCATACTTTGGGCTTGATTAACGTGTAGTATCAACAAGACGGCCAGGATTGTAATGGAATTATTGCGAGATCTGTTTCCACAACAAGTTATTTCAAGAAGTGGTGATGTTGATTAGCTTTCACGGCCAACTTATTTGACTGCTCTGGACTTGTTTTTGTGGGGATATTTAACCGCGTACAGGAGAGAGTAAACAAGCTCCTCAGTGTTAGTATCGTAAACAGCTTTATTGACTAGTTTCTATGCATTGAAGGATGTGTTTCATTATTTTATCGTTTCTACAATGGACTGTGTTCTGATGAAATCCAGGAACTTGTTTCTGAAACTCATAATTTCGTTTAAGCAATACATTGTTTACTAAGAGCGCATCCATTTGTGATCGATTGGCCAGTTAATGGTACTACGCATTACGAGGAAAATATGTTTTTTAGCCCAACAGTTTGTATATGGAATAAATTTCCTGCAGAGTCTTTTCCAGTCACTTTCAATGTACAAAGTTTTAAATCGAATTTCCACAAGCAACACTCTTGCTACAACAATACGTTGCATATATTCCCTAAAACAAAATTTGGTGACAAATGTCGAGTATTTAGCAGAGTACCGAAATTCTTTCTCACTTCTTACACATGAGAGAGCAGTGAGATATTTTCGTTGTTGTTGCTTCTCTTCATAAATGTGTGAAAGGCTACAAAATATTTGGATTTTTCATTTATGAATGTGATGATGTAATTTTCTTCTTTCTATTCAAAAGTGAAAATATAGGAAAGTATTTTTTCTCAGGCGACTGCTCATTTATGAGAATTAACTATTTTAATAGTTTTTCATAAGTGAAAAATCGTAAAAAAAATTTTTCATTAAGGGTTCATGTGTTTATATACGCGTATTTTTTATGTTACATTACTGTACTAATAAAGTTACATTTATATAGCTTTAAAAAATTTTGTTTTCTGTATGTTCTCTTTTATATTTCTTAGAGATTATACTTGGTCTACTTATGTTAACTTATTTTTCTTTTCTAATTTATTAAGCACTAGGTCAGTTTTATAAATAATAAAAATTTTTTTTATTTATATTTTCAATATTTCAACAGGAAACAAAAAATTAAATTTTCTTTTTTCAAAAATAACAAAAATTAAAATGAAATTATTATTATTTATTATTATTATTGAAAAAATAATTTCATTTTAATTTTTGTTATTTTTGAAAAAAGAAAATTTAATTTTTTGTATCCTGTTTCCTGATGATGCCACCCAAAGGTGTGGCGAAATATTGAAAATATAAATAAAAAAAAATTTTTATTATTTATAAAACTGACCTAGTGCTTAATAAATTAGAAAAGAAAAATTATTTAAAAAGGTCAAAGAAACATTTACATATATGTTAACTTATATTAACTTACATCTACTTATAATATTGTCTTTTATAATACGCATTTTCTTTGTTTTTCACCCTTACTTGCATCAATGCTAATACATTCATGTAGATAGCATGACCGTGAAAAAGAAAAAAAAAAATCTTTATTAATCTCATCTTTGAATGCTCATAAAAGAGTAGTTTTCAACGCTGAAAAATTCATGTGGAATCTTAGGCAGACAATTTTTTTGTTGTTCGTTAATGACCGTGAAAAAGGAAAAAAAATTTTTTCTCATTTATGAGAAACTTTATTAATCTCATCTTTGAATGCTCATAAATGAGTAGTTTTCAACGCTGAAAAATTCATGTGAAATCGCAGGCAGACAATTTTTTGTTGTTCGTTAATCACCGTAAAAAAGAAAATTTTTTTTTCTCATTTATGAGAAAGTTTATTAACCTCATTTATGAATGCTCATAAATGAGTAGTTTTTCACGCTGAAAAATTCTTAGCAGCATTAATGAGATAAATGTTATTTATCCCTTATTATATATGAATGCTTAAAATAGAAAAAGAAGTAAAAGAAGAAACGAAACGTATTCGTAGTAAGAAATTTTTTTGATGATGTTTTATGAACGAGAAAAATGAAAAAAAAAATTACAGAAATCTCGTTCATGAAAAATATCATAAATGTTTATAATTGAGTGCTCATAAATGAAAAATTTTGAACTCTGGTATTAAGTGAATATTTTCTGGCAATGTCACTGAAGTTATTTGCTTGTTGCGATACTTCATGTTCTATGAACTTTATGCTTTAATGGAATAAAACTTTTTAAAAATAAAATTTTTTGTTTAAAACCAATTTTACATGAATTAAGCTGTTTCCCAGCAAGTAACCCTTTGAAGCAATAAACTCTTAATTTTGTTTTAATATTTCCCGAATTTAAAAAAAAAACCAAAGGTTATTAAACCTTTATAATTTGATTTTATACTTGCAAACAAATGATTTTAATTTTTAATAATAATTATGATTATCAGCTGCCTGAGTATTTCATCAGAGTTTTAGCAAATTTTGTATCTTAAACAATTTCTTATATTTATTTATATGATTTTCTTTGTTTCCATTTATTCATTTTCCTTTTTGTGATATAATATTGTGTTTGATTTTTTTTATCTTGTTTAAGTTATTGATTCATTAAAGGCTGCTCAAGAGTCACAAGTAATTATTATTGAGCCCAGCTGTTTTACGTAAATTATTTAATTTTTTTTTTTCAATTATTTTCCTCAAGACATTGAACTTAATGTGAATGAAACAATTTAAATCAAGTTCAAGTTTTTTTTGAATTCGTTGTAAATGATAAGAACATAAATATAAATTTTTCTTTTTTGTTTAACAAAAGTCATTGATACGAGTATGAAAGCAACTGTGTGTATGTACATGTGTTTTTTTTATACATTTTCAGTTCTGCTACTAGTAATCGCTTGCGCTGGATAAATGACACTGATTTGCCAAAGAATTTGCAAACTTTGGACTTGCGTGGCAATCCCATTGCCCAAATTAATCCAGGGGCTTTAAGAGGCATGACAAAATTAAGAAAACTGTAAGTTAATTTTTTAATAGAATTAATAAAAGAGACTAATCAATTTTGTAGCATTTTGTCTGATGTAAGATATTTGAAAACATTTCCCGATCTAGAGGGTTGCTATTCCTTGGAAATCCTAAAATTAGATCGAGCTGGTATTAATGAAGTGCCAGCTAATTTATGCCGACAAACACCAAGACTGAGAAGTTTGTAAGTTTTACTTGCAAAAACTTAAATAACAGTTGGGTTTTAATTTTTCAAAAAATTAATTTCAGAGAGCTAAAAACCAATTCCATACAGCACATTCCCATTTTAGTAAATTGCCGAGAACTAAGACTGTTGTAAGTTGATTATTTACTTATATTTTTTTTTGTAATAAAAGTTTTAAAAACAAAATTAATAATAATAAACTGTAATTTTTTTTTTGTCAAAAGAGACTTATCAAGCAACTTATTAGAAGATTTAAAAGGACGTCCATTCCATGGCCTAAAACAATTACATGATTTATTATTATCCTATAATCGTATACAAACAATACCTCAAGATGCTTTTCATGGCATTGCCAAACTGCAATTATTGTAAGTACAATCTTATTTAATCTTGTTCACAAAAAAAAGAAAATGTTTTTTTCTTTTCTTCCCAAGAGATTTAGAAGGTAATCAAATAACTTTCATACACCCAGATGCTTTCCTGCCATTTGCAGCACTCGAGGATTTAAATTTAGGCAATAATATTTTTCCTGAACTACCCTCAGCTGGTTTGCAGCGCCTGTTGCATTTAAAAACATTTAACAATCCCAAATTAAAAGATTTTCCAACACCAGAAACATTTCCCCGCATACAGTCATTGATTTTATCGTACGCGTATCATTGCTGTCCATTTATACCACTGGTGGCAATGTCGGCTAGTAAAAAACCACCCTTAGTACAGGAAGCTGTATTATTTCCTTCCGATGCTGAGTTTGATATGAGCTTATGGAATAATAGCATGATGGACATTTGGCCGCAGTTACGTAAGTTGAAAGTTAAAACAAACAAAACAGTTTAATCACAAATTGTATGTATTTTTTTTAATCAAATATTTGTCTCGGCTACAGCACAACATTTATATTTGTTTCGATTAAGGTCTACATTAGTATGCTGCAATAAAATACAACCCTGTACAACATGTAAATCTCTTCATATAGAAAACTGTCAAAAATAAATTAAATACACGCGCATATATAAATTATTTTAAAATAACGGTCTGTTTCCATATCTGATTTTAATATGGTATGGCTTTTTGGTGTATGCTGCTCGGTGTTACGTACAGCGGTTGTTGAGGGTGTCTCAAATTTTACTTGCAACTTCTCTTAATTGGACTTTTCTAAAGCTTCCAGGCCCACTGCAGACCCATTTGGGTCAACCTGCGACTGCATCGACACCAGTTCAATAGTCATCTGCTCTAAAAACCTCAGGCTTATTTCAGTGTATGGACCACCACTAGCTTGAATGCTCCTTTTCTTGGAAGCTAGCTTTTATTTTTAATTTGCCTATAAAAAAAAATAATACATAATTTTATATAATTCTATAAAATTAATTAAATAATTACGTATGTTTTGGCATTCTTTCGCATTTCAAATAGGTGGACCCATACTATTTAATTTTTGTGGTAAACTGAAACCATTCATTCATTGCATCCAAATGAGGGCTTGCCATGGCCAATATCAGGATTTTGCGTCATCAGCTCTAAGAGCATTTCCAGTTTCCTTTTGTTCGTATGTTTTCTGAAAAATTGTAGTTATAGATATTTGCAATAAGCAAAAAATATTTACATACAAATTTTTCTCCATTTTAAATTTTACCTTGCCGTTCCAAAAAGACAGCCAGTAATAATCAGTTGTAAATTTTTGGCAGTTCTTACAACACATACTTGCAAGTGTTACAAACGATAATCGCAGTAAATTGAATTGTAAACCATAATCCATATTTAAAATTTACATCATCAAAATTACAACTGTTGTGGACCATAATCGGGGCCTTAAATAAATAGATTAATAATTACAAAAACAATGATCCCAGTAAATTTTAAATTTTATATGGAAAAAACCTTAAATTTATTATGGTCAATCAAATAAAAATATACGTAAGATTTGAAAATTTTAGTTCAAGATCATTTATCTAAATAGCCAGAAAAAAACTACACAAAAGCATAAAATATCAAATATTTAAAAATCGTTACAAAAAATTGTAATAATTTTTTCTTCAAATTTGTTAATTAAAATATTTCCGCATTTAAGCCAACATTTATTTATTTATTTGGTTGTAATATTAAATATGTTTAAAATAAATAAAAACAAAAAAGAGGGCTTTCAAGCAAAAAACGCGAAACTTAAAAAAATTGGCTGTTTACAGATTTATGCCCTCAGTGTAAACAATACCTCTTTTTTTTTGACACAAAGTAAAGAATAGAGCCCCACCACAAAAAACATCTATGAAAACAGAAAACTCATAATAAATTATTAAAACGACAAAAATTTTGACAAAATAATTTTATTGGTTAAATAAACCTGATAGAACTTTAAATTGTAAAAAATTTAATTTTAATGAAAATATTTTTTTTGCACAAAAGATCAGACCAAAGCATTAATATTAAAAATGACATGGCATATGGCCACCGTGGCTGCACATGACGAAGCGCATTCTTGGCGTACAATTTTGGTCAATTTTTCAAGTACTGCTGGCCGTATGTCACGAATAATGTTGGCCTCCAAAGCGTCAATTGATGCTGATTTATCAGCATAAAATAGTGACTTCATATGCGCTCATAGGAAATAATTGAGAGGTGTCAAATAGCACGACCTTGAGGGCCAATTGAATGGTCCATTTCTCGAGATCAACTTACCGCCAAATTTTGATTTCAATAACTCGATGGTTGCAGTCGCCGTATGGCACGTAGCGCCATCTTGTTGAAACCAATGTCATCAATATTTCGAAACAAAAAATCATTAATCATGGTGCGGAAACGATCCCATTTGACCGTAAAGTGTGATCTGGCCTCATTTTTTAATAAATAAGGTACGATGATGCAACCAGCAAGTAAACCACACCAAACGGTGCATTTTTCAGGATGCAATGCAGGGTATGTTGCAAAGTGGTCTCACCCATATGCGGCAATTTTGCTTATTAACAAACCCGTTAAGCCAAAAATGAGCCTTATCGCTGAACGCAATTTCGCGATAAAACAACGGGTCAGTTACTAACTGCTCTAGAGCCCAATCCGCGAAAGAACGACGCATTAAATTGTCTCGTGGCTTTAATTCCTGCACTAGCTGGATCTTATACGGGTATAGGCAAAGATTTTCCACATAGTGGACGGACAGAACACCGACCGACGACGAATCGATAAATTTGGATCTTCTCTTCAGTACGCACATTCCTTTGACGTGTTGGTGTTATTGCATCCTTTAGAGAATATGTGGTACGAAATCTGTTCACAGTTCGACGGATGGCTTGCTCAGACGGATGATTATGTGCACCATTAAAATCACGAATTCGTCTATTAGTTACTCGAATTGATGATTGATTTTCAAAGTAAACTTAGATGATTTGATAGCGTCGTTTCAGCGTGAGTATATTCATAATGACTTGCCAGAGTTAACCAAAAATAGTAAGAAAAAGTTTTTTTTTTATCAAAATTTTTAGTATCACTTTTTTATAATTTCAAGTTCTATTATGTTTTAAAAAAGCACCCTTTATTATAAGAAAATTACTAATTTTAAATAATCATCAAAATTAGAAAATATAAAAAAAATTAAGATGGGGTAACAACGGGACCTTTGGGACCCAAGTGGGTCGGTCTTTTATGCCGACGCGTCTTTTTCTTTTTTCTTCTTTTTTTGCAGTATTTATGTTGCAGACACCACACGCAGAGAAAAAAATTACAAAAATCTTAAAACCTCTTGAAACTTTTAAAGGAAGTAACAACTATATCGACCAGTACAGAATTACAAAACTTAAAAAAATTTTAAAACACTGAGTGATCTCTCTTTTTGACATTTATTATTATTAAATTGTAACAAATCGTAATGAATATATATATACGCTTAAACAACGCTACCAATTTTTTCAAATTAACTTTGAAAATCAGTCAGTAATTGGTGCAATTTATTTATTGGCAGGAATATAACTGGGACGAACGGCGAATTTGTGGACGCAAATATTCGTCGTTTAAAACAAATGTGTGTATATGAAAATGAACACAATCGCGATGTAGGACGAAATTCTTCATACATGGCGAACCTTGCAATAGAATTATTTCTATTTCTTACAGCGGCGAACCAGGAACAAATCAGTACAATGTGACCATGTTTGACTTAATTTTCTAAGTATTTTAGTTAATAAAGTTATTTTACTTAAAAATTGTGTGTATTTATATTTTGCAGCATTTTTAACAAGTGTACACATCATTAGTTAAATAAAAAAATAGTTTTTAGTTGTGTTTTGGATAATATTTAACTTTTAAATATTATCTTTTTTGATGGCCACCTTAGCGGCTTGAAAAAAGTAAATAGCTTCAAATATTATAGCTGCGATGTTTTTTCGTCGTTATTGCGTTTCATACGACGAATTTACACAACGATTTTTTGGCGACGTCGTGTTGGACGAAATTCGTCGTTTGTCCTAGTTGTGATCCTAGCATACGACTTCGTAGTTTTTATAGCGCACATAATCGTCTATTCGAGCAAGCCATCCATTGAAATTTAGAGACATTATCTTCCTCGTGCTCTTTGGATGATGCAATAACGCCAGCACGTCGAAAAAATTGTGTTCACTTTGGTACATCCTCAATAACGATTTTAGTTTTGTTTAAATCAGGAAATCTATTTCAAAATGGATTATACTAAAGGTCTAACTGTTTTTTAGGTCTAAATATGAACAACAAATGCTTTATATGATAATTTAAAATAAAAAACTTTTTCTTCTTTTCTATTTTTTTGCAGATAATTTAAGTAAAAAATTCGGTTCACAGATGCATGATATTTGGGAGAATTTTGGTCAAGATTTTACTTACCCGGGCAATATACCCACCTACATGGAAGAATATTTTGATGATGATAGTGCAGGCACTGGTCCAGGTAGCAGTACACTCACAGGTACAACACCCTCTTTTGCTGGTTCATTTGGTGGTGGCGGCCTATTTGCTACAATTGGAACGAAACATACACCCGGTAGCATACAATGTTTACCCATGCCGGGACCTTTTTTACCCTGTGCAGATCTTTTTGATTGGTGGACTTTACGATGTGGTGTATGGGTTGTATTTCTGCTGGCTCTGCTGGGCAATGGCACAGTGGTGTTTGTTTTAATATTTTCCAGATCAAAAATGGATGTACCACGATTTTTGGTTTGTAATTTGGCAGCTGCTGATTTCTTTATGGGCATTTATTTGGGCGTTTTGGCCATCGTGGATGCTTCTACATTGGGTGAATTTCGTATGTTTGCCATACCCTGGCAGATGTCAGTAATGTGTCAGATAGCTGGCTTTTTGGCAGTTTTATCTTCAGAGCTGTCAGTCTATACTTTGGCCGTTATAACTTTAGAAAGAAATTATGCCATAACACATGCCATACACTTAAACAAGAGATTGTCTTTGAAACAGGCTGCCTATATTATGGCTGTGGGTTGGTCTTTTGCCTTAATCATGGCCATGTTACCCCTGGTGGGTATTTCTGATTATCGCAAATTTGCTGTCTGTTTGCCATTTGAGACCACAACGGGTTTGGCCAGCTTAACGTATGTTATAGCCCTGATGGTAATAAATGGTTGTGCTTTTTTAACGCTGATGGGTTGCTATTTGAAAATGTATTGGGCCATACGAGGATCACAGGCTTGGAATACGAATGATTCACGAATAGCCAAACGTATGGCTTTATTGGTATTCACCGATTTTTTATGCTGGTCTCCCATAGCGTTTTTCTCTATTACCGCCATATTTGGTTTACATTTAATATCGCTGGAGCAGGCAAAAATCTTTACCGTATTTGTGTTGCCTTTAAACTCCTGTTGCAATCCGTTTTTATATGCCATCATGACTAAACAGTTTAAAAAGGATTGTGTTAATCTGTGTAAACATTTCGAGGAGACAAGAGTTACCCGAGGAGCTGGAGCTACGGCCCGTAAAGGTGTGGGCACTGAAAGGTTACCCAAAGAACTGCCACCCTTATTGCCAGCGGTACATCCACCAGGTTGTAGATGCCTGCGCATGATGCCCAGTGAGATGCCTAATTGGCATAAGATACAAGAAAAGGAGGGCACCATATGGTCACGCAGTTGGCAGAGATTATGCAGTATGTGTTCCTGTTGTGCAGACTGCTGTGAGAGAAGTCAACCTCAGCGTTTAGATGGGAGACGAAGCAAAGTTTCGCGCAGCAATAAAACGGATCCTTATCAATATCAATTTGCAGAAATTAAACAGAAGAAACAGACAAGAGCTGGCTCGATATCAAGTGAAAATTTTTGTTCTTCAAGGTCTTCAAGCTGGCGTAATGGTAATCCAACGGGTAATCATGCCCCAAAACACAACCATGCTCACACCTGTGCCATACCTATGAAAATGATGGATCCCAATAGAAGAAGGCACTCAGCTTGGCTAATAACACGCAAAACCTCACAAGACTCAAATTTGTCATCGTCCAGAAATGATTCATCGGCTTCGGCTACAACAGCAAGTACATCAACATTTCGCCTGTCCAGGTCTAGTGCGGGTAGCACCACACCTTTGCCCTCCATTATAGGTAAGAAAGAAATACAGATTTTTATTTTTTTTTTTTAATAAAATTCAATTAAAAAATTTATTTTCTTTTTCCCAGCCCACAGCAACAAAGTGCCCCATCCACAATTTTCTTCTACTTTACCCAAACCCCGCCTGGTACGACAGGAAGCCGTACAGGAGGAAGAGGATACTTCTCCACCTCGTTTGGGTGTACGCTTTTTACCCACCATACCCTCAGCGGCTGATAGTTCGATTATTATTGAAGATGGCGATTCTGGTTTAATGTCCAGTATAACTGGTCTCTACGCCAATTTAGAAAATCCACCACAAACAGAAAAATCATGTATAGTAAATACCTCAACATCTTGTAGTCAAAATATATCTGCCGCAATACCAGCTACAGCAGCTTCACCTGCAACGCCCACCACTATTCAAGTATTAACACAAAAACTGAAACAAGAACAAGAACCGCCCGAAACACTGCCAAGACCTCAAGATAAACCACCATGATATAAGAGGCAAAAACAAAGGACAATATTTCTTAAATTAAAAGCTGATGTACAACAAGAGATTTTTCTATAGGAGATTATTTTAAGTAAAAAAAAAAATTAAGAGAAAGAAAGATTGTTAGATGACAAGAAGCGGTTAAAAGGAGGTCCATAAAGGTTAAAAGGTTAGCAGTTTGTAAAAGAATTTAAATTATCGATGGTTCAACTGAAAAATTTAAACACTAATTTCGAAGTATTCGAATCGATCCAACGGTATTTTTTGTATTTCTCTGAAAGCTCGTTCCTCTGAAATTCTGGGCTTTCTTTAGTTAACAATGATTATTTTCTACAGAATATCGCAGATATTGCTCATTTGTTCATCACATTTTTTAAAGGTGTATCTAGAGCATTTCCGAGTCATGAATCTTGGCAAGATCTTTCAACTGTGCTCTTCTATATTTGTCTTTCAATCCTTTACTCGTACCTCCTATTTTTTGCCAATTCTAGGAAGCATGAGCTAAATGTCTCAATAAGCCTTAAGTCGTAGGAGGTCGGAGTGAACCTAGATTAAAATTGAATATTCTGCAGTAGATTCCAGAAGAAAGAGAGGAAATATTAGCGTTCGAGAGAGGAAATATTCTTCTTGATTAAAAAAAAATAATTTTAATTCTGCTTTTTAAAACTTTTTCTTCCTTTACCATCGGCTCAATCCTCGAAATAATTTGTAATACGAGCTCTGGTAACTTTTCAGTTATTTCTTCTTGAAAGTCTGATTTGCGTACACATGCCTTACGTCATTATTATTTTGACATAAAGTAAAGTCTCTCTTTTATGATTCCAATTCGCAGCTCTCTTAACCGATAATGGGATAAGCAAAACATGCATAAAATACCTTCTTAATGTGGGAGTTTTGATAGTTATCATCGCACGATAAGAAATAGAGACTGCCTTAATTGCTCAGTTTTTTGAAGTTTACTTTCGGCGGCTGCTTCCTATTTGTTAGACGAAGGAACTCCAGGTGACGGCTTTTCGCACTGTTACGAAGAAAATAAGATTGGGCAATGCCTTACACATAACTGTTCCTAAAAAAGTTGTTGTTGTTATTGTTGTTTTCCGTATGTAAAATTAATCGCAACAAATTGTTAGTTCCGCCACTAAGAAGAAGGTTAAGTCTAAATATAATAAACCGAAAAGATTTATTCTTGAGCCCATGAGTTCATATCCCAAGAGAGCCTTGAGTATAAAAGAATACCAATTATCACCTACAAGCCGTGAAATATAAATTATTAATAATTCTTGCAAAAGAGATTTCATTTGTCGGTTTATAACAGTTCAAGAGTAGGGCCACATATCTTAAATTTTATTTACTATTAGTACACTCTTTAATTAATAATTTTGAATATTAATAATTCTATAACGGTAATCGACACTATGTCCAATTTGCACGCATTTCTCTAGCCTGCGGTTCAAAAGCTAGGGCCATATAAGGGAATTTACTGCAAATACGGGAACACCCTTTAATTTTTAAATTCAAATTATAAACTAGTTTCAGCGTTCTATGTATAACGGTTTAAAATTTTAGCTTTATATATCAAATTACATCAACTATTGGGACACCCTTTAATATCCAAATCCAAAATTTCTACTTATTATTAAAGCGGATATAGCAACACAGGTAAATTTTTTACGGTTCTAAAGTTTGGGCTCATATATAATATTACATTAACTATTGGGACACCCTTTAATAATTTTTTATAATTGTTTATACTTTAAAACGTTCATAGTAATCGAAATTCTGACCAATTTGCAAGCGTTTGTCGATTCATTTTATGTCAACTATGGGGACACCCTGTAAATTTTATATTTACTTTTTTAATAATTTTTGTTTTTGGAAGCTATAGTAGTGCGCAGTCATTTTAAATTTTATAGAAGTGCAGTTCATAATACATGTTAAAAATATGAATGTTGTATGGGGTCACCCTTTAATTTTAAAGATTATGAACTGTTTTTAAAACGTTACCAATCTGTAAACATAATCTATCAAATTACAAAAAAAAATTTTCAATGTCGGTTTAGCAATAACTGAGTTCTGCAGGCACAAACATTAAAAAAAGCAACATTCAGACGAACTGAACTTAGAATGGCGTGCATTTTTCTTTTTATATAAATCGTGCTTTACTTTGGAAACTGGACTGTTGGCCTGGAACTACTTTCAAATTAAGCTTAAAGAAGAGGTTTACGAATTTAAGAGCAGTTTCTTTCACTGTGAGGTTTAATTGCTGGCTAAAATAATTAATTGCCCGAGCTTATATTTTTATGTTTTCCAAATTTATCTAACAATCTTTCTTTTTTTGTTATTTAAGTCAATTTTATTGTACAGATTTTTTTTTAAGTTTTAAAATAATTTATAAAATAATTGTAGCAGAACAAAACAATAGTATTATAACTAATTTAATGCCAAGCATTTTATTTATTATTTAGAAAATAAATTTTTAAAAGAAAAAATCAATATTTGAAAAATAAAATATACAAACAAAATTTAAGTTCAAATGTTAATAAAAAAACTTAATAATTAAAATATAATTTAATATTTAAACTCTAATTAGTTAACCAAGAGTATGTATAAGAAAAATGTATAAAAAATGTATTAATGTTTAGAAAAAAAATCAATGCCAGTGATAAATGAAAGAAAAAACGAAAAAACATGCAGTTAAAAAATTTCAATAATTTAAATAAAAAAAAATTAAATTAAAATAAAACAAAGAGAATATTCTATATTCTTAATAAAAAATATATATTAAACAAATTTGTAAATAGTTTATTTAAATCACAATTTAATTGCTTAATTCTTGGGTGGTATCTGTTTCCTCCTCGTCCGCATAGCAACGATCTTTGGGCATGAGAACACCAAACGAAGGATTTTCTATCAGACGTACTTGCTGTTTATTGTTTAATCTTCGGCGTGCTATTTCGCGAAAGATCATTATTAAAGCTAACACACAAACACTAAAGAGTATAATGGCTATTGTGGCAACTGTCCAACGAGAAACGGGAACACTCCTGGAAAAAATGAACAAAATTAAATCACTTTTTTTTTACTTTAAAATATTATTTTTTTTTATACTGACCCTTTGTACATTTTTTCTCTTGTAACATCATCCATAATGCACAGACCCCTTAATGCATCATAAATCCAACCTTCGGAACATTTACAGAGAGTAGAGGTGGCACAGGTGCCATTGCGACAATTCCATTCATTACAATAGCCCACACATTCTGTTAAGCCGGTCTCAGAATTGATACGTGATATGAAACCTGTCTTACAACTGCATAAATTAGGGGCCACACATTGACCATGTTCGCAGGATTGCTCACATACAGGTTCACATTCTACTGTGCTGTTGGGTAGAAAACGATAACCCTCCAAGCACTCACACTTATCGGGTGTACGACACTCAGCATTAATGCAGGTTTCATGACATATAGGCTGACAGCTGTGAGGCGCAGAAGAGTTAGTTACACGATAGCCATCATTACAGGAACATTTGTTGGGTGCTACACATTTCCCGTTCTCACACGAAGGACGACAGCGAGCCACACATAAATTCCAAAATTTAGTATCCTCAAAACCATCCCAGCACTCACAGGTATGTGGCTCGACACAATCACCATTAATACAGTTGGGCAAACATACCGGATCACAAATGCTATTGGAGCCTTCACGCAAACGATGGCCCTCGTAGCAACGGCATACTCCGCCTACGGAACAAACACTATTAACACATTTTTGGGGACAATGAGGCTCACATTTGCCCGTCAACCATTTCTTTTCATAGCCCGGATCACAATTACAGATGCCAGGAGCAATACACTTGCCATGACCACAATCAAAATTACAAATGGGTTCACATAAATAGGGATTTTTGGGATTGGGTTTATAGCCCATAAAACATCTACAGGTATCGGGAGCTGTACAGGTGCCATGAAGACAGGGTTTATTGCATATCGGTATACAGTGATAGAACAATAAAGACTGAAAGCCAGCATTGCAGGTGCATATACCCGGAGCAGTACAGTTACCATTCTTACAGCCTTTGGGACAATAAGGTTCACACACCTTCTCCTTGTTGTCTGTATACACATAACCCTCATTACACTTACACGTATCTGGTGCCGAACAAAAACCATTAACACACTCTACCTTGCAAATGGGGGAACAACGATGTGCATCAGATTTTTCATAGCCCTCGTGACATTCACATTTTCCCGGTTCACTGCAAAAACCATTTTCACAATCTTTGGCACAAGTAGGTTCACACCAAATTCTCGAACCGTTACGATAGGCATGACCCTCAAAGCAGGTACATTGATTAGGAGCCGTACAAAAAGCATTTACACACTTTTCTTTACACTGTGGTATACAGGCCTGGGACTTAAGGCCACCAAAATTGGCATAACCCTCTTTACATTCGCACACTTCAGGACCTTTGCACACACCATTCATACAACCACTGGAACATACGGGCTCACATTTGTTTATCGTTCCCAAACGTAAAATATAACCAGGATTACAAATACATTCATTCGGCTTGCTGCATACACCATTTTCACAGGGTTCCTCACAAACAGGTACACAACGTTTAAGTTTTTCATCGAGCACATAACCAAAATTACAGGTACATTTATTATTAATGTCACAACGGCCATATGTACAGTCTACATCTTTGCAAGTTGCTTGGCATTCTGTTTTACTGCCACTGACCAGAGCAAAACCTTCATTACAAGTGCATTCTTCCGGTCCCGTACACTTGCCATTTACACACGCCTCCAAGCAGAGCGGTTCACAAATTGTAGAATTTTTAAAGTTTTGATAGCCGTGATCACAGAGACATATGTTGGGTCGTATACATTTGCCATGATTACAATCGACACAGGAGGGTAAACATTCGCTGTGAGAAAAAAAAATGAAAAATATTAAAGGAGAAATTTAATATTAATTTTTTTTTTAATTAAAAAAGTTTGCTTTTTCTTTTTGGAATAATAGAGACACTTTCTCAACTAAAGTGTTCTTAATGATTTTTATTTCTTTAAGAGATTTTTTAAAAGTAACTAAAAATTTTGCATAGAAATAACTTGAAAAACTCATGGCTTTTTATACAAAGCGAGTTAGTTGCCTGTAGTACAGAAACAGTACTTAAATGTCTTATTAGAACCGCTAAAACTTTACCAATGTTGAGAGATTTTAAAACTTCCAAAAAATAGGTTTCCCTTCCCTGGATATTAAAAGAAAATATACTCATGAATTTTTTAAAGTTTTTAAAATGTAAGCGAAAGTATGGAAAAAGCATTTTTTAATCTTTTTGAAATTATTAGAAATATTATTTACGTTGCAAAAAAATAAAAACGCACAGTGGGCCAAATTAAAAAAAATTTTGGAAAAATTTTTCTTTTTTAAATCATATGTTAATGTTGGCAAGACCAATGAAAAAATAATGCTTTCAAGATTTTAAGAAATTCATTAGATGTCATATATTAGTTTTTATAGCATATACAAATTTATGTCATTTGTGTTACTGTAAAAGAAATAGATTGAATATTTTATATTAAAATATTTTTCGTTAAACATTTATTTACAGCATATTGCCTCTTCTTGTATGACTTAGTAAGTAAAAATAAAAAATTAAAAACTCTCAAGAAAGTAGAGTAAATTAATTTAATAATTACAAATAAAGTCCTTTGCTTATTTTAATTTTAATAAAACTTTCCTAGAAACAAAAACTGAAGAAAATGCTAAAATTTCCAAAAGTTCATATAACAAGTCTTCATTAAGTTTTAAATTTTTTATTGATATTTTATTATTTCTATTATATTTTATAAAATTTAAAATTGTAATTTTGAGAATTTTTAAATAATTTCAAATTACGATATAAGATAGAAAATATTTAAATAAATAATTCTCTGCATATAAATTATTTCATTGAAATTAGAAAATAACAAAAACTTAATTGCGTTATAAAAGTACGAAAATTCCCTAAAAACATTTAATATCACTTGAATTTTGTTAATATTTAAGAATTTTGCTCTAAGTTGCTCATTTGACTCGTAACTAGATTTCTGAAATCTACTTGTGTGTTTTAATCCCAGCCCTGACATTTAAGATTGCATATGCCTCATTAGATATTTTATTATAAAATATTAAAATTAGAAAGAGCTTAACATTAATAGTAGAAGTCATTTCACATGCTGTAATATACCATGGACAAAACCCGTTGGGTATTCAAGTCTTAGTGCCGCTCTTCAAAGCTTAGTATACCAATATCACTAAATTTTAGAATTATCTCCTTAGATTGCTAGATACTTGGTTTAAGAAGAATTATGTTGTTAAACTGGAGCCAACTATATTGAAATTTTTACAGTATAAAAATTTAATACGAAATGAAGGGCTTACCAATAGTAACCTGATTTTCACATGTATGACCTTATTTTTTGAACAGTTGCAGGCTAAGACTATAAATTTTTGCAGGATATGCATTTCTAAATCCTTTTAAAAACATTAAAAAATTTAAATTAAAGGGTGTCCCAAAAATACAGTCATTTTCTTAGAGATTTCTTTTAAATTTAACTAAAGTATGTTTAACTATGACTGCTGTAATAAGTTTTAAATATATGCTTAAAAATTAGAGCGTAACCCATATATGATACATAACACTTATTATGTGAGTCACTTTTTCATTTGAAATTGTTATTTTAGAAGGCCTTGAACAAGAGATAATTATGCTTTTAAGAGAATTTAATTGGGATAATAAATATTAAAAAAAAATTTTGCTGGTTTTTTGGAAAGTGGTATGAGTCAACTTTAGCAAGAAATTAAGTTAACAGTAATTTTAATAAGCTATAGTTTCCTTCTTTCCATAGCTCCAATCTTATATGACATTAAAAAAAACCAGCTCAACTATCAACTGAAAAAATTATGAAAAATTTAAATTTATAAGGAAGTATTCAATTCCTGAACATAAAATCAGTTTTGGAAATTCTTATATTTTTAAGACAATAAGCATGTATTCAAATTTTATTTTTGTTGTTATTACATTCAAATAGATTTTGATTTCATTTGAGTAAAATCAGAGTCCTTTTATTTAGGAGTTCAAAATTATACTTTAAGAAAATTTTATTATTAATTTTACTTACTCTGTTTCAGGATGCTGTACATAGCCTTCACAACAAATTTCTTGTATATCCTTATAAGTCTCACGTATGGGTCTTAACACTAAAGGATTCTCGCACTCAAAATTTGTACAATCTTCATCTCCCGTTTGTCGATATTTACGCATTGTCACCAATGAAACCCGATATTTTATAGTGCTAAATTAACAAAACATTTGTTTAAACAAAATTAAATAATAAAAATTTAAATATTTTCTTAAACAGAAAAATACAGATGAACGAATTCATTAATTCTTACGATATTTTTTCAGTGCAAGTCATAACCTCCACAATATTATGAACACTTATAAGAAAACTTATTAAAATTAAACACTTCATTTTAAGTTTGGTTTTTAGGTTGTTTTATATTTTATTTAAATTGTTTTGCCTTTTTAATTAATATGTTAATTATTTAAATTATTATTTTTAATTGTTTTTATATTTTGAATATTTATTTAATAATTTCCAAAAAAAAAAAAAACGACCGTTCTTAAGTGCAGCCTTCAACAAATTGAATTCATTTAATATTTTAACAATCAGAAATGTTTTTTAATTTCGGTCTTTTCTTCATTTGCATTTATTGTTTTGTACATAAAGTCATTTCTGTTCTTATCTATTTTATGAGACTTGTTATTTTATTCTTTATTAAATATGAAATCATTCTTTGAGTTTTACAAATGTGTGGAGTAGTATTTGATATTTTATAAATTGCCGGGTTCGTTGTTTTCTATTTGGTATTGGTGATTGATGTGGTTAATTATTTTTTGTTTTTTGTAACAAAAAGCAAAAAAAAAAATAATAATTATTCACATATGAAAATAATTATAAAAATATTTATAAAATAAAGCAACCAATGAACTTTCCTTTGCAATTGATAAGAACACTTCTTTCCTACAAGAATTTGTTTGAGTTACCATTAGCATTTAAAGAAAGAAATTTGGCTGCACTTTAAAATTTTAAAATGCTTCAACCCGTTTGCTTCGCTTTCGTTTTAATTATAAAATAAAAAGGATTTTGAAGTTTAAAATAAATTTTTTTTTCATTATTAAAATATTAAAAAGTATTGTGTAAAAATTCGATTTATTAGCAATATTGGGTGGCTCTGACTAGATGCGACTAACGGACATTTCGCAGTAAGATATATAAAGCCAAAATTAATACAAACATTTGCAATAATTTGATCTGTAACAGCGTTGCCGTTGGAGTGCAATATTTTATAGATATTTATTTGGCAAAGTTCAAATGCAAATTATAAATTGTTATATCTTTAAGTTTGTTTCAAGAATTAGAATAAACTTAATGGATTTTAAGAAATTTTGGAAGTTGTACAAAAAAAAATCTGTGGCAACGCTGTTTGCTGCATTCCCTACATTTAAACAAACGTTTCGGTAATTTTTATTTATACAAATTAATACACACAATAGTCTGTGATAACATAATTTAAACATTTTTATATTGAACAGCGTTGCCATTGGAGTGAAATATTTTATAGATATAAAATAATGCATTTAAATTGTTATAAAGGGTATGTTTTAAGCCCGTTAGATATATAAATTGTAATAAATAATACAAAAAATTAAATTTTAATGAAGATTTTTTTTCTACGAAGAATCAGAACATGGCATTAATATTATAAAATTACGAAACGCATTCTGTACATCATATTTTGGGTCACTTTTTAAGTACTGCTGGCTGTATGTCATGAATAACACGAACAATGTTGGCCTCTAAAGCGTCAATTGTTGCTGGTGGAGGCCAACTGAGAGGTCCATTTCTCAAAATCAACTTACCGAAAAATTTTGATTTGAATAACTCGATGGTTGCGGTCGTCGTATAAGTCGTAGAGCCATCTTTTTGAAACCAAATTTCGTCCAGATGAATGTCATCCATATTTTCAATCAAAAAAGCATTAATCATAGTGCGGTAACGATCTCCATTGACCGTAACGTAATATCCGGCCTCATTTTTTAAGAATTAAGGCCTGATGATACCACCAGAGTGTAAGTCATACCAAACGTTACATTTTTCTGTTTTGAAAAATCGGGCTAAATTAGTTTTACATTTTTCAATAAAAAGTAATGGGGCTTTAGGGAAGTTGGGCAGATTTTCGGAAAAAGGTGTCAGTGGCAACACTGTTTGCTATAGACATCACATGTAAATTAAAGTTTTGTTGATTATTTTAATTTTACCTTTAAAAGTGTGATAAAGACTTTGGTCTACGTAATGACCGGTACTTTGTATAACGGGTACAGTCACATGACTGGTTAAATGACGCTCTTCCGGTAAGTTTATTTAAGAAACAGGAACCTTAACCAACTAAACCACAAGTGACCTAAACCTACTGCCTTGCTTAGGCATTTTTAAGGCAAGGCTTGTGTTTATTTAAATACCCCTGATTTGCTGTTAGCAAAAATGCCGCTTAAGCACAATTGTACGGCTTTCTAAAAAATACACAGTTGGGAATTGAACTTCTTCTCAATTAACCCTATAAACACGTAGCTCCACAAGTGTGTATGCATGTACAATACTTGCCTCCGTATATGCTAGGAATTTTTTACAAACAAATGTATCAATAGTCAAGCATTGATATTCTTCTTTAATTTCTATAGATAAAACAAATTGGTCAATAAACTCTATGTGTTTCCATAGTAATAAGAATATTTAAATATATTCGCTAGATTGTAAAAATAATACGCAGAGAATTAAAATATTGTTAACATTCAATTCATATAGAAATAAAAATTGCCACTTACAAGTCGCTTTATTAAAGTCGTAAATAGTTTTTAAACAGATCTTTGGTTTTTCACTTCCATAAATTATAGTAAAAATAGGTTTAAGTTTGCTAAGATAAGAGTTTGTTATGCTTGTGATAACTGCTTGTTATTTGAATAAGGATAATTCATGTAACCGAAAAATAGCAATACTTTGTTATGAAATGAATAAACTAAAAGATATTCGACTAAATTTGGTTGCTTAACGAGTACTCGAATAGTTTTTTGAATAAATTATCATTTCATTGAAAAAACATTTTTTTTTTAATTTTTGGCTTAATTTTTAAGCACAATATTACTACGTTTATATGTAACCTATTTGCAAATAAAAATTATTTCTAACTATTTAAATTACCGTTTATATGGCAAGAATATTTTTATATATTTTTTGGTAGTACCGTATAGCAATTTAATATTTAACAATTTAAACATCGACAAAAAAGATTGTACATTTTATAATTATAACCTACAAGATAATTTAGGCTCAAGTTTGTATATCCAAAAATTAGTTACGATCATTAGTTTTTAAGCAATAATCTATCCCCTCAAAATATTAGCTAATAGGCAAAACAACTTAAACAGATAAAATGTGGCAGCATTTTACAACTTATTTGCAAATAGTGCAGTTAATTAGGAATCGTTTTTGTGAGTATGGTATTCGTAAATAATAAATTAATTCACCGTTAATCTTTCGCTTTACCAATACCCACCTGGATGACCGTTTTTGTTTCTGTTTTTTTCTGTTGTTTTTGTAATTAATTGTTTAATTTTGCTTCGATTTTATTGAAATTAAGACTCACTGAACAATTTGTGAGGTCTTTATAACTTTTTAAAAACACGTTTAAATTTTAAATTTTTTAACAGATTTTTAAGCTTTTTTCAAGGTTTAAAAATACCCACCCAGGTGGGTACAAACATATTTACTCTACTTAATTTTTTATTATGGGATTCTTGCATTTATCGCAAACTTGTATCCTATTTCTTTTTTGCTTATGTAAGTAGCAAATATCATATGTGTCTTGTTTGATACGCCCAATTCCATCCTTTTTTGGTATTTCATCGGGTTCGAAATAGGCATTAGGGTATGATATAGATCTTTACTAGAGCTGCTGTATCTGAAATATTTAAAAATGCTAATGGCCACCGAAATGTTCTTCGTCCTGTAGAATACATCTTTTCGGATAAATCTTTTGTTTCGTGGCTATTGGAACTATTGTAAAAAATTGTCAATGTTACATTTTTGCTAGTGTTTTTTTATATGCCTACCAACTCTTTAAGTACACGCTTGCCTTGATTATAGTCTCCAGTTTATATTAGCCCTTGAATTGTATGCCGTACTTAGCTGGCTTTGGAGGCTTATACTGCGTAAAAACCTGTTCTACTTTGAAATTCATAGAGTTGCTTTTCTATACTTTTAGATTCATTTGATCGATAATGAGGTCTTAAGTAGGCTCTTTCCATTCTGAAGGAATCTCTTATAGGTACAGCTTTATCTTCTTGTTTGGGTTAACCATTACCTCATTAAGAAAAATTTTGATAAATTAGGTAAATGTAAGTTAAACTAACAAACAAAGGGTTCAGTGTTCAGTCCACCCTATATATTTTTTTTATCTTTAAAGTTTGCACCTTTAGTTGTTTCAGAGATACGAGTACATGGCCAAACTCGACAAAATCACATGCTTGATGAAAACAACAATAATTTTGAAATACAGGGCGTCCGCCAGGAAGGTATACTCCTTATTTGATGAAATGAAAGAAAATATATCTGATATTGACAATTGTTATATTTAATCTCGGCAATTATGTATGAAATACAATATCATATAAATGTTCGCCTATGTTAGCCTCACAAAGCGAACCCTTTTGAGCACATTTTTCATAACATTATCATACATTTTACGCGGTACTTCATTAATATCATCACGAATATTTTGTTTGAGTATATTGATCGCACTTATTTTTAAACGACGATAACGATTAAAAAATTAAAGCCATATACGTTACAATAACGGTAATATTAAGTTTTTGTATACACAGTACGTGTCTGTCTAGTGCTGTTTTAAAATAAGGCCAGGTACGTGAGAATCTGTTTCCTATTGGGGCACCCTTTAATTTAAAGTTTGTATTCGTTAGAATAACGGACATGTCTTCCTATTAAAGAAAAATACAATTTTTTATGCATATCACGTCGCTTTCCTTTTAGAATTTCCCTTTAACTTTTAGAATTTTTGTCTGCAAAATTTCAAAAAAAAAAAAAAAAAAAAATTTAGACAAAAATTTGACACAAAGTAGAAGAATGCAAAATAATGGGACTGTCTCCAGGTTCTTAAGATTTAGCGTCCGATGCGCTTTAGCATTAGTATCTTTAGCAAGGTCTATGGTCGAAAATTCAAAGACTGGTTAATTTTTAATTGGATGTTGACCAGCGTCATTATGTTTAATTTTGCATTCATGAGTCTCGCTTTACGTTGTAGACACCTGTAGAAAAAATGCATATTCAGCAGCGTTTCAATACAATTACATCTTATGATAGTTTCAATAACACAAATCTAGGACTCTCGAGGTAGTTGAACCTACAAGCTGTAAGCTGATAGACTAGCACACTTTTGACTGGTTTGTCGGAGCAATTAGAAATACTTGCAAAATCAGAACGTTTTCACAAGAAAGTATTACAACTCTTATTATTGGTAATTTTAGATTATTATTGTCTACATTCTTCAAACAGCGATGCACAAGTTGAGAACACTTTAGCAAGTGAAATAAAGTAAAATTTTTCTGTAACAAAAACCATTCAAAGTTAGATAATTAAATGGCTATAATCTAATAAATATTTCTTAATTCAATAAGAAAAGAAAATTTATCTTTTTGGAGCAGAATTAATACAAAGAAACAAATTTTGTCTTCAACTCACCATAAGTGTGTCAAAATAAGTTTACATTTTTGCTTATATTTAGTTCTATGACTAATTATTTTACATCTATACCGCCTTTTGTTGTTACAAAAATCTTAATGCGGGAGCTCTAGAAATGCTGATAAAACAAACAACGAACAATAAAAAAAAAGAAACAAAAACAAGGCGCCGGTTCTTTTTGCATTGATTTAAAATTATATACAATGTTTCTTTTTAAAGCTTTCTCTAGAGGTCAAAAGATTAATATTAATTTATAAATAAAATAAAATAACTTTTTTTTTAAATAAAAATTAATAGACTGGCGAATTTCAATGTGATAAAATACAAAATGTAAAAAAAAAAAATTTATCAATATGTTCTTGATTCCAAAGCTTGTCAAATATAATTATGTGCCACAATAGTGTAGAAACTAATTTCAATTTCCCTTCCTTGTCAATGAAATTTTTGATTTTGAAATTTAAGACGACTGTGAGCATTTAGCCAACACAAGTAACTTTACATTGATATAAGGTTCAATCTGATTGAAGCGAAACTAAGCTTATATTTTAAAACCTGTGTAATATTTAACCGAATTCAAAAAAGTGAAGGTTATCAGTTCGTCTGATTTTTTGAATTTTTGCCGCTAAATTCAGTCATTAGAAAAATGAAAACAGGTCCTCAAAGAATACGCATGATCTTTGCATGTCGATGGAACCAAAAGGAATATCCACATAAAATTATAACAACGTTTATAGCACTGTAAGTCCTAATAGCAGAGAGTACTAAAAAAATTACCTTAAAGGGTTGGTTTCAAAAGTGACGTTACTTACACGTAGATATTCTATTTTTTGTACCGCAATAAATAGACATTTTAAGTTTAAAAAGGCAAAGAAGTAATGGGTGTTCCTATAGTTACAAGAGTTTTACGTATATGGAATTAGTTTTTTAAACATAGTTGGCAGACTTTTAGAACTTATCGAAGTATATACAAATATGACCAGTATAAAAATAAGTGCGGACAATAAATTTAATAAATAAAGGATGTTTCCATAGAGCCCGAGATTTTGACGAATACGTTTATACTGTAAAAAAAAAATTGAGTAACATTAAATAAAGGGTGTTCCGTTCGTAATGTGTTTTTTTTTTATATGAATTTTTTTTACCTGAGTACGTATTACAAGTTGCGATAAAAGCAGATTAAAAACATTAATGTATTACAGGCTCGTCTGGGAATTTTATATGGAAAGAACTCAAAAAACTGAGTGCTTTTTATACGAATTTTTCAGACGAGTAGATCGCCTGTAATACTTAAATAGCACATAAAATTAAAAAGTGTTTCACTAGTAGCAGCTTTATTTTAAGATTTAGTTTTAGAAAAGTATTACTATGGCCGCTGTTATAAGCTTAAAAAATAAATTTAAGGATTGGCCATACATTGTACTGTACTTTTCGTATGTGATTCCAACTCGCACTTGGCGGATATATATAAATATTTTTTTCGAAAAGCCCGCAAAACTTAAGGAAGTGTTTGTATGTACGAAATATTTAATATTAATTGCAACAAAATTCTCCTGTTGTTATTTTGTATTGCATTTCTCTTACTGTGTTTCAATCAAACAGATATACGTGGCATTATAATATGTTTATGTATTAATGAACATAACACAGCGGTAAAAGGCTGTATGGAGGCCTTTTAAGAGGCCTCTTTAATCCGTTTTAAAGAGCTGCAACGCAGCAATTGTTTAAAAAAGTGTTTATATGAAAGTATGCTAAATATACATGGAGTAATTAATTATAGGAACTAATTAATTGACAATATCAGTAGCATTGAATGATAAGTAATGCTAATGATTTTTAAGCATTATTATTAATTTCACTAATGTTAGTAAATTTTACTGAAAAGATTTTATAAATAATTGGTTAAAAAAACCATTATTGTTGATTAAATGATTTCAAAGCGTTATCATTAAAAAACTTCGCTCTTTTGCTTTGCACACTTAATATATAGAAAAGCAGTACTCTAAAATGAAATTTTTATCACAAAAATTTTGAGTTAAGTATATGTTTAAACACTCTTAAGAAAATGATACTATATAGGGTAATTAGAGCTGTTATCTAGGTGATAGGTGACTTTAAGTCTCAGATATTAAGTCTTATATTTATCTCATTTAAAATTGATAAATTATTAAAAATTTTAAATACAGATCCATTAAAAAAAGGATTTATTTATTTAGTGCATAGTGCTTTTTGAAGTTTTTGCTATTAAAAATTTATTTAAAAAAAAAAAAAAATAAATTTTTTTTTTGGTTTTCATTTGTAATTAAGCAGTTATAAAAAAACATGTTACTAGAAAGAAATCATTAAAGGTTAATGAAAGTTAAATTTTTTTCATTGTCATTATTTCAAGCGATGCCAATTAAATTTCAATGGAAATGAGAAACTCCCAAGCTTGATGCTAAATGACCTTTGTTTTAATGAATTTGATTTTATTTGCTTTTAAATCACGGTTTAGTTAAATTTTTTAATTGACTCAATGAATGAATCAATATTTTCTAATTTAATAATTAATTGAATTAATTATGTATTTAATTAAAAAAAAAGAAAACAAATTTTTAACAAAATAAATAATCGATAAAAATGAAAAACTTAATAGAATATCTATTTGAAGATAAATAAATCTTTCATCCTAGAACTAGATAAATTACTGACTGACACTATTTTATGATTAATAGAAAATAAATACAAAATATTATAATTAAATGATTATTTGTATTCGGATTGAAACTTAATTATATTTTTAATTAACCGAATTATATAATTGACTGAAAAAAATTAGATAATTAATTAAAACTAGTATTTATTTAATTTAAAAATAAGAAATCAATTTTTTATTAAATAAATAAACAAGTCAAATAAAAATTTAATAAAAGTTCTAGGAGAAGACAAATACATTTTAAGTCTAAAGTTAAGATTAATTTTTAATAGACTGACTTTTATATTTAATTGAAATTCAGAATAAAACACAATTACATTCTAAGTTGAGTCAATTATATATTTGCTTAAAACAATTATTTTCTAACTTAATAATTTATTAAATCAATTATGTTTTTAATTAAAAAATAAAAAAAATTTTTTTTATTAAATATATTATCGATTCAATTGAAATTTTAATAAAAGTTCTAGACGAAGATTAGTACATTTTTTAGTTTAAAATTAAGAAAAATTTTTAATAGACTCAACTAAGTAATTATTTGAAAATAATTAAAAGCAACATATTTTAATTAAATTAATATTTGTATTCAGATTGAAAATAATTATATAATTGCTTGAATAAAAAATATAATATTTTCTTACTGAATAATCAATCAAATCAATTATTTATTTAATTTAAAAATAAGAAAGCAAATTTTTTTATTAAATAATTAATCAAGTCAACTATAAATTAAATAAAATTTTCAGGCGAAGACAAATACATTTTCAGCTTAAAATTAAGATTAAATTTATAGATTTAATTATATACTTATTTGAAAATAAAATCAAAATAATGTACTTAAATGATTGTTTGTATTTAGATTGAAACTTAATTATATTTTTAATGAACCAATTATATAATTGATTGAATAATTAATATAATAATTTCTTATTAAAAAATTAATTTAATAAATTATGTACTTATTTTTAAAAAAATGATTTTTTTTTATTAAATTAACAATCGATTCGATTTGAAATTTAATAAAAGTTTTAACCGAAGTCAAATACATCTTTTAGTTTAAAATTGAGATACATTTTTAATTGACTCAATTTTCTAATTAATATAAAATAAATAAAAGATATTGAATTTGGAGGAGTATTTGTATTCCGGTCGAATACCCTTTTACACACTACCCAGTTATGTGAATGTTATCAATTATGCATTTATTTATCAAAAAAGAAAGCAATTAAATAAAAAATCGAGTCAATTAAAGTTTAATAAATGTTCTTGATAAATTTTTAATAGACTCAATTATATAATTAATTGAAAATAAATGCAAAATATTGTAATTAAATGATATTTATATACATATATATACTAGATGAACCCGGTGTGCTTCGCTACCCCCCTCGTTATTAAATAAAATTAAAAGTATTGCGAAAATTTAATGACGATTGGTCCAGTAGTTAAGACTATATTACGATTTTTAATTTTTCTAAAAAGGGGCGGAGTCCCACCCACTTTTCTCCTGGTACGTATTCCTAATTATGCCAATACCATATGTACCAAATATCGTCGACGTAGGTCACAAAATGGCCACAATATGGCGATTTAAATTTTTGGGTTATATGGGCGGTGCCACACCCCGTTGTCCAATTAAAACTTCACATAGACTATTATTCCTTCCAGAGTCACAGTAACATGCTGTGAAAATTTCAGGTAGATCGGTCCAAGGGTTTGGCCTCCTATAAAGCACAAACATACAGACAGACATTCATTTTTATATGTATAGATATTTTTTTTTGGTTGATCTAATTATGTAATTGATTGCAAAATACATATAATATTTTTTAATTAATAAATTAATTCAATTATGTAATTCATTAAAAAAGAAATTAATTTTTTATTAAACAAAGTTAAACAATCATTGAATTATCATAGAAATAAAACAATTTGTACCTACTTTCTACTAACTGCATAATTGAGTCAATTAAAAATTTAATTAAATTTCTAGCTAGAGACAAATACATCTTTCAGTTTCATTTATGCAATTAGTAGAAAGTAAGTACAAACTATTTCAATTAAATGAATATTTGTCATTGACCTGAAACTCAATTATATGTTAAATTTACTTAATTATACAATTAATTGAAAAATAAATGCAATATATCGTGATTAAATAATTATTTGAATTAATTAAAAAATTAATAAAATTTCTAGCTGTAGTTAAATAAAATTTAAAAAGTGGAAACACTTTTGACACTTGCTGATTGAGCAATTACAAAGCATTGAATTATTTTGGGTATGAGTGTAGTGAAAGTTTCTTCTTCTTTTAAAACAATGACGTCATTGTTATGAGAAAACAAAGAACATCAAAAATATCTGAATGAAATTTTTGATTAAGCGGCAGTCAGGCAGGCAGGCAAACACCAAGACACGTACTTTAAGATTTTTTTCTTTTGTGTTGTTTGTGGGCCTTTGTTTAATAGCTTTCAACCTTAAATGATCTTTTGCATGTGCAACGCACAAATATAAAATGCGTATGCAAAAGAAATAGAATGAACAAAGTAAAATAAAGCCTGAGAGAGTTATTTTGGTTTTATGTTAAAGGCTTTAGTATGAAAGAGTTTCATTACTAAATGCGAGTAAAAAAATGACGATAACATACAAAATATTATTTTTATACAAAATGTCTCACTCATATCGCACAAAAAACGGGAAGTGATGTAAACTAATGAAATGGATTTTATTTAGTATTTTTTTATTTATTTTTAATATAATTTTTTTATTGTTTCTTTTATACCAACCAACCAACCAACAAATACTGCTCATTATTCAACTCTAAGTAATTTCAAATTAAAGATGTTTTGTGTTAATTTTTGTTTATATTTTTTTTTTATAAATTTTTTGCAAACTGCTCAGTTATTTCATAATTTTTATATTTTATATTAAAATTATTTGAGTATTATCTTGAAACTAGTTGATTTTATACTTTAAAGAAAGCAACAACTAATGGTGGTTGTGGTTTAAAAGTTTTTTTTTTTTTTTGTTTAAAAACAAAAGTCTTTCGATTCCAATCAAAATGTTATTTTGGAAAGTTTTTATCATTTTAAGTTTTAACTCTTTTCTGGTGTGGAGCAAATTTTGTACACGTGTTACTAAAAAGCCAGTAGTTACTACATTGTTTCGAAATGGTCAAATTGTTAAGGAAGTGAGTAATAAAGAAATTATTGCAATTATTTGGGAAAACTCTTATGATTTTGAGTTGTAACTTCGTATTGGTGAAGAGTAATATTTATAAAGAAATCGCTAGTGATTACAATGCTTAGAAATGGTGAATTAATTAAGGACGTGATTTCAGATTTTTTTTTTTTTTTTTTTTCTTGGCTGTTTGATGGCTACAGATGAACTTCAAGATTTGTGAATTTTAGAATATCTACACGTTCAATTCAATACAAAGATATCCTTAGAATTTTATTTATCATAATAAACAAAAACAAAATATTTTAAATATATCAAATACTAACTTAAAGTGTTTAGAACTTTAAGATAACGATTTAAAAAAAAAAACTTTATAACAAAGAAATAACCTTGAACTAATTTCACTGCAAATTCATTTTATTTAAGCCTCGCATACTAAGCAGGGGCGGTAAGAAAAATTATTACAATATTTACTTTCCAAAGTACTAAAAATTATATGACGATTTTTTCATTCATTAAATCTAATATTGCAGGCTTGTTAAAAATTTCTAGAAAAATCTAATGCAAACAAATTTTAAAAATTAATAAACTAAAAATAAATTTTGTAAAAAAACAGAATTGGAAACAGCTTGAAGCTCATATAAACAAAGACAATAGCCTTACCTAAAATTCTTAGTGCCGCTCCTTATCATCCCTTCATATCTTTTTCTACATCTTTACTCGTATACTATGCTGCTGTTTTCACGAAAAATTTTATGGAAATAGGACCTGCGGAGAAGATATGTACGATTAATTTACCTTCCAGATAACGAAAAATTATACTTCATAGAGTTGTGCAATAGCTCAGTAGTCGACCTCACAAGCAGTGTTGCCGTTTGGTTAAATTTTTTGTAGCTTTTAATGGCTCCACGTAACATGTATTTTTTTGGTTACATTTGGCCAAATTTTCGTAACTTCTGGTGCAGATACGAAATAAAGTAATATTACTGAAAAGGTACTTGTTTCATTATTTGACGTAAAAACCTCTCTGACACCTGTTTCTTTTTATATATTAATTCTATTTTAATAACAAAGGTTACACATTAGCAAATGCTATCGAAATTCCACATAAATATTATTTCGAAATAAAAAAAGACCGTTGCTGAAGTTGTACTGTTCAATTAGTGAAAAATCACGAAATGTTTTTTGCTTCATGTTTAGAAACAGCAAAGTGTTTCTGGCAACAATTTTTCCCAATTGTAAAATAATATGAGCTGCACATATTTCGTGCAGAAAACTAACTGCAATCCCTAAATTAGCGCGTAAGACGCAAAGCAATGTAATTCATAGCTTTTGCGCTGAAATGTTATCCCTAAATAACAGCGTTAACTTCGTGTCGTTAAAAGTAATGTTAACTCATTTTATTTCATAAAACCCGCTGTATAAGAATAAAGAAGAGATAAAACCGCTAGATTGCCTTGAAAATTACTAAATTGTCACTACTTTTCAACCATAACAAAACAAAACAAACCAACAAACAGCAAACTTCACTTCCTAACGCACTGTCAAAATTGGATTTTTCAATTGCTAAGCGTTGACGCCAAGCTATTTAGGGATGCTTCATACATTTTGTATGTACATGAGAAATTTTGACAGTTATCTTGCGCTTTACGCGCTAATTTAGGGATGGCAGTAAGTCTTCTGTTCAAACTTAAAAAAATTAGGACACTAGTGGTACCGTACAAAGAAGAATGTTATTTTTAATTGTCTTGAATATATTACGAAAAAAATTGCCAATATGTAATGTTGAAGTTTTAAGCAAATAAGACTCAAATTTGTCTTCAATAATGGTATTTTTGAAATTCTTAAAATAGAAAATTCTAAAGAAGCTCAATTTTTCAAGAGAAAAGGTTAAATGGATTTAGTAAAAAAAACTTGAATGGAATATTAGTATTTTGTTCTGATTTAAATATTCATGAGAATTATCGGGCTGGAATTTTTTTCTTACATTTTTATTTTTTTTTTAAATTTAAGCTTGTTCTTTGTTACCTTGTTATATTCCCTGAAATATGGAGTAAAACTTTTCACCAGATTTTATATAAATTACATTCAAATTCTATTTATTTAAGAAAAATTTAAAAATGTAACTTTTTCGAAGGAAAAGGATTACTTTTCCTATCTTTCCCTGGCAACGCTGCTCACAACGATATCGTAATAAATCATACAGCAAGTACTCACAAGATCTATTTTTATATTTTATTTTCTAAACTTCATAATTTAATACATGACATTAATATTTGAAAATGAGTTTGAGTATATGGGCACTGCAGAGCTACTTGGACGATGAATATTGGTCCACTTTTTCCAGCAATATTGGCCATATGTCACGAATGAAAAAACAATGCTGTCCTGTAAGGCGTAATTTATTGTTGTTTCATTAGCAAAATTTTGTGACTTCATGTAATTCCCACAGAAAAAAAATTTGAGATATCATATCATAAGACCATGGATGCCAATGTGCAGTTTATTTTCTAGAAATCAACTGAAAGGCAAATTTTTATTTCAACATATGAATGCTTGGAGTCACCGTATCACATGTAGCACCATCCTGCTTAAACCACGCATAGCCCAAATTAATCTCATTCATATTTTCATACAAAAAATCATTGATCGTAATGTAGTAACGATCTCCTTTAACGCGAAGTCCGATTTTAATTTTAAAGAAATAAATTACAATTCAGCCACGAGCGTGTAAACTGCACCAGACGTTTAAATTTTTCTGGAGGTAGTAGAGTCGCTGGGTTTGTTGTGTATTAGCCTTACTTCACATGCAGTAAATATTTTTTTTTTTCTTAACAAACACATTCAGCTAAAAACAGGATCATCGGGGAACATAGTCTTGTGATAAAACATCGGATCAGCTTCAAACTACTGTAGAGCCATATCGGCTCTTGATGGTCTTGTGACTTTAATTTTTAAACCAGTTAAGGCTATGCCAATTCCTGGGACCGACAACGAATCAAAAAAATTGGATCTTCCTTAACACCTTCTAAGATATTGCTTTGAGTAAACTAATTGCATCACACTCTATATATTGTTTATTTATAATTCATTCACTTTAACTCTAGTTATTCTTCCACTCTGCAAAAAATTTCTAGAAGTTTTCTTTCCTAGAACTAGTTTTTAGGAACATAAAAAGATTTTTGAAATACTTAATTCCTAAAGCGTTGATAAATATGTTTTACAACGTTTTTGTTCTTTGATTATAGATTTTTATTTGAAATTCTAGCTTTAAATTGTGATGATGATAATTTATAAAAAAAATTTACTCTAATTTATTAAAATTTTTTTTTTTTTTTTGCCTGATTGAGTATGTTGGAAAACATGATTTTTTTGTAGTTGACAAAGCTTAGAACCCTCTTTTCCACGTCCTCAAGAACATCTTGAAATATGTAATTTTAACAACACAAATCTCTTCTCAGGCCTTTTTTTGTATTGCAACAACCTACCTTAACCCGGGTACTTATACAACCACTTTAACAACAGGATACTCTTTATTAAATTCAATAAAAGTACAAATTGGCTAAAAATTTTGTAAAATAGTATTTAATCTTAATCTTAATTTAATAAAAAAATAATATATTCTTCTTTTAGACCAAATACGTCACAAAAGTGGTGCGTTTATGTTGCGGTGGTTATCGCATGAAAAATAAAAAATGTGAACCCGTTTGTCCAAAAGGTTGTGAAAATGGAGTTTGTGTGCAGCCAAATCAGTGCGAGTGTCTAGAAGGCTACAAATATTTTAGTGAATTTGCGCGCAATCGGTAAGTTTAAAACGAATAGGAAGTTTAAAGAGTACTAAATTAGCATGGTTCGAAGGACCATTTATTTTAATCAAAGGAAAAAAAAATATTCATTTTAATGAAATATTAATGTAAAATATTATGATTATATTTAAAGAAATGCCTTATCAAAGTAATAAAAAACTAATGTCAGCAGAATATTAGAAACTTTCACGCAAGAGTTCTCCGGTTTAAATTAAATATGGTCGCCTTGATGGGCTGGTGGAGTACTCAAAGATAATCTATTAGTTTTTAAGGTGCAGATTTTTTTATAAATGTGTAAATAAAAACTAGGCAAATATAAGCGTAGGCCTTCTATCTAGGATCCCTATGGAATGAGATCCCTTTGAGTTTAGTTCTTTCTGGCCAGGGATGTAAATGGTCTCTAAATAGGCAGGGTATTTGGATTAATATGCAGCTTAGAGCTTGCAATATGATAAAAGGAAAGGGTTTTACGAAAGAAAAATATATTTCGTTAATCTATTTGTATAAACAATTGTAGCAAGTGTGTTATGACTTTGTAAATCATGATCGGTCAAACCAAATTAGATTAAATTCTTAGGGTTTTTCGACGCGTTCGTGTTTTGCTACTTTTTGGAACAACGTGCGATTTTGTCCCTATAAAAACAACAAGCCCTTGATTTTGCAAATTTCCTTATTTATATCCATTGTTTAAAGAAATACTAAATCAATTGGAACAGCGGACGTGTTACAAAGTTAAAAGATTTTGTCGTTTACTTAAACTTTGAGGGGAAGGGTTTTACTATTAAAAGTGTTAGCGACTCAAGAAAAATTAATTTTTTATACATTATGTCAAATTATCTATATAATTTTTCCTTCCTAATAAATTTAGAAATTAAAGTATATCTAAGCTTAATTAATAACTAAATATTTATTTAAGTAAAATACTAAAATAGTTCGATCAATAATTGATTTTAAAATTAAAAATAAAATTCTATTTAAATATTTAATTTAAAAACACATATTTTTTCAAGCCTGTAGCGGTTCAGAAAAAAAGTTTTTGGCATCTTTAAATATTTCTTAAAATTATTTAAGAAAGAGCTTAATGTTTTAAGATATTTTTCGATACCGTACAACACTCGCTTGAAGGATATTTGTTAGTCAATAAGTTTCCTAATTTGGTGGAATAATATTTTAAAAGCTTTAAATTTTTATTAATTTTCAAAAATAAATCTTTTTTCGTTTTATTTTCTATTATCCCGATTGATTATTTAAATCACCAATATTGATTATTGAGGGTGAAAGCACGTCTCGATGGCCATTTCGTTGCCGCTTACCTTGCTCTTTAGGAAACTTCTCACAAAGATTTTAAATAAACTAAATATTTTTTCCAAACAATAAAGCAAAGAAAAAAATCAAAGTTAAAGCAAAATCAACTATTATTTTATTTTTCTTTTATCCACTGTATACGGCTGACTTTTTTTCGGCTCTTTTATACAGTTTAAAGATAATGAAATTTAATTTCTTTGAAATGTTTTTAGTTCATAAAGCGTTTTTCTAATGTAAAAAAATCGAACAAGAAAAATTTTTATAAAAAAAGGAAAGAGAGATATGTATAAAATATCTGGCAACACTGTTAGTTAGTTGATATTCATCATACGCCTTGTTAGACATGCATAACAAAAATTATACAAATGTCCTCAAAACTTCTTTCATTGCTTTTCTTTTCCGTTCCATTTTATTACTTTTGTAAATGTTACAGCTTCAAAACGTCTTTTATATATAATAGAAAAGTGTTAGCGTTTGTGTGTTTTCACAAATTATAAAACAATTCTAAATTTACCTTTGTATGCTTTTTTTTTGTGTAATTGAATATAAAAAATGCTAAAATTCAGTAATAAAACCCAAGTGTTGCTGTTTTTTGTAGTCTTTGTGCTGTTTAATAAAAAGCATGCCAACCAACATAAGGAAAATGAAAATGGAAATGAATTTTAGACAAGCAGAAGCTCTAAAAAACGGATTTTTTTTTTTTTTACTAACAAAGCAGAAACGAATAAAAACGAAAAATATTGAAGAACTTCTACAAGAGTGATAAAAAGGTTTCGGTCTGCTACTTTAGAAAAAAAAAAAAAAATTAAAATATTTTCTTAAAGTAATACTCTTTTCTAAATATGTTTTAATCGCTTTTGAAAATACTGGGCCCAAATCGTCGCATTCGTAATCGAATGACTTTGATTGAAATTTTACATTTTGGGATCGCCGTACTCGATATCGAATAGCTTGCATCGAAATTTGAGATCATGGCATTCGATAACGAGTTGTCAATCGAATACCTTCGCTCGAAATGTTATTCGATAGGCTTAGAGCTATCGTAAACATAATCATATGTTTTTTATAAACAAAATAAAATTTGCATTGTAATTAATAAATAGTTTTACTTTAAATAAATAACAAGAAATGTAAGTATTTACATATTAAACTTTATTTTCAAGAATAATAATATCGAAATCATTACTTTTTGTTAAGGACAAACGTAAATAAAATAAATGGCAAACAAAAAGAGCTCATGGCGCAATTTATGGTGGACCACCCGAGCATGGCAAAAAATTTAATACCAAATTGTGGACAAGGTAAAACAGTCGCTAAAAGGCTATAGGACGAACTTGCAAACAAATTAAATACTTACGGCCCACCTGTGAAAACTGTGTCGGTTTGGTGAAAAGTGTGTTTATTTTTATTACACTTTGTAATCTCATTATAAACTTCAACCAATTTTTTAATTTATAGGTGTTCACAGATCAAAAACACAATGCTAAAAAGAAACTTTTTTTTAACAAGGAATCTAAAAGAAAAATAGGTGGTGGACCGTACGAAGAAATGCTTTTATCACCAACAGAAGAGCAAATTATTCAAGCTGCAGGAATTGAAGCTGCTGTTGAAGGCGTCTCTGGCATTAAGACGTTTGGTAAACCAAAAAGCCCAAATGAAAACATATGTAATGAGCCCCAAATTTACGTTTACTTACCTTTATTTTTTTATTTCTTTGTATACATTTTATAAGAATCATATGTTTTTATTCTATTACAAAGCAAAAAAATCTTTTACATTTTTAAACAAATTTCGATTCGAACGCTATCGAATGCCGCAATCCGGTTATTCGATACGTCAATAAATTATACTCGATACGAAACCTCACTCGATCACGAATGCGACTATTTGGGCCCTGCTTTTATGTTTGAGTTTTACCCAAAAAAAGATTCGAAGGACCATTAAAATTTATTTCAATAAGATTGATTTCCAAAATTCTTTAATAATTTGAAAAACTTTTCTTTCAGTTGTGTTCCAAATTGTGGCAAATGTGAACATGGCTTTTGCAGTGGTCCGGGTAAATGCAGCTGTAATACAGGCTTTCAACTGGTAGGCGATACATGTCAACCATTTTGCGATAATTGTGAAAATGGTATTTGCAAAATGCCAGGCAAATGTGAGTGCAATAAGGGTTATGAAAAATCTGCCAAAACTAATAAATGTGAACCAATATGCCATAATAAATGTCCGAATGGTATGTGCATAGCACCGGATCAATGTGCTTGTAATAAAGGCTATGAAATGAATAAAGAACATATTTGTGAAGCCCAGTGTGGTGAAGGCTGTATAAATGGTAAATGTATAGCACCGAATACATGTGACTGTTATGAGGGATATAAGACATTATCAAATGGTTTGATGTGTGAACCGATTTGTGAATCTGGCTGTAAAAATGGTAAATGTATCGGTCCTAACAAGTGCGAATGTGATAAAGGTTATGCCTTAGATGAGCATAACGAATGTGAACCTGTATGCGTGAGTGGCTGTGTAAATGGCAAATGTGTAGCTCCAGATTTTTGTAAATGTTATGAGGGTTATAGTCTATTAACACCCATGTCTTGCACACCAATTTGTTTAGCGGGCTGTCCAAATGGTAGCTGTGTAGCTCCAGAGGTATGTGTTTGTAATGTTGGTTACGAAATGGATTCTCTAAAGAAATGCCAACCTATTTGTAAAAACGGTTGTCCCAACGGTGATTGTGTAGCTCCTGAAAAATGTAAATGTAAAGATGGTTTTCAAATGTCCATTGAAAATATATGCGAGCCAATTTGTTCATCTGGTTGTCCTAATGGCACTTGTAAGACGCCTGAAATCTGTGAATGCAACAAAGGTTTCAAAATGAACTCACAAGCCAACTGTGAAGCTGTATGTGAACCAAAATGTTTAAATGGCTTGTGTATAGCACCAAATAAATGTGAATGTCTACAGGGATATAAAAGCGTAAATGAATCACATTCGTGTGAACCTGTTTGTGAGTTAGGTTGTATTAATGGCAAGTGCATCTCTCCTGAAACTTGTGAATGCAATGACGGCTTTCAAATGTCCGATTTAAATAAATGTGAACCAATTTGCAAAGATGGCTGTTTAAATGGTCAGTGTATAGCGCCCAATTTGTGTGCTTGTGATCCAGGCTTTTCCAAAGCAACACCGAGTTCGTGTGAACCTGTATGTGAATTCGGTTGTCCAAATGGTCATTGTAAGTCTCCGAATACTTGTGAGTGTGATGAAGGTTATCATTTGCTGCCGGAAAATAAATGTACACCCATCTGCAGTGAGGATTGTAGAAATGGTTTTTGCATTGCACCCGATACTTGTGAATGTTTTGTTGGTTTTACGAAATTATCAAATAACTATTGCCAGCCAGTATGTGGCTCTGGTTGTCGCAATGGCAAATGCATAGCACCCGAAACTTGTGATTGTAACGAAGGTTACAAAATGAATGCTCAAAACATTTGTCAGCCAATCTGTACTTCAGAATGTTTAAATGGTCAATGTGTTGCGCCTGAAACTTGCGAATGCAATGAGGGCTATGAAATGGATTTAGAAAATATTTGCAAACCAAACTGCCAGCAGGAATGTCTCAATGGTCAATGTGTGGCACCTAATACCTGTGAATGCTTTGAGGGTTATGAGAAGTCTTCACCAAACAGCTGTATGCCGGTATGCACTACAGGTTGCCCAAATGGTAGATGCGTATCTCCTAATGTATGCGAATGTAATCAGGGATACTTTAAGACTAACTCCAATGAATGTGAACCAATTTGCTCTATGAGCTGTGAAAATGGCCGATGTATATCACCTGAAAGATGTGAATGTAATGAAGGATATGTGTTTAATAATAATCAAATTTGTGAACCAGTTTGTCAAACAGATTGTGTAAACGGTCAATGTACAGCTCCAAATACCTGTGAATGCTTACAGGGCTATAGCGAAACATTACCAAACATCTGTTTGCCGGTGTGTTCCACAGGTTGTCTGAATGGTAACTGCATTGCCCCAGACACTTGTGATTGTAATAATGGATTTGTCATGACTAAAGAAAATAAATGTGAACCAATTTGTGCAACTGATTGCCTGCATGGTAAATGTATTGCTCCAGAGACCTGCGAATGTGATCAGGGGTATTTGATGAATAACGAAAATATTTGTGAACCAATCTGTGAACAAGCATGTCTAAATGCCATCTGTACAGCTCCAAGTTATTGTGAATGTAAAAAGGGTTACTTCAAGACTCTCGAATATGTATGTGAACCCATTTGTGAAGGGAGCTGTAATAATGGCAAATGCATAGCTCCAGACATATGTGAATGCAATGAAGGTTATGAAATGATTTTGCCAAATAAATGTGAACCAGTCTGTAAAGAGGAATGTATAAATGGCTACTGTGTGGCACCCAATACCTGTCAGTGTAACAGTGGTTATGTAAATTTGAATGGAGGAATATGTGAAGCTTTTTGTGAGACTGAGTGCAGTAATGGCAAATGTATTGAACCCAATGTATGTGAATGTAATGAAGGTTTTGTAATGTCTGCTTTCAATAAATGTGAACCTTTATGCTCACAAGGATGTAAAAATGGCCGCTGTATTGCTCCTAATACATGCGAATGTGATATTGGCTTTACCTTGATAACTTTATCATCAAGCTCTGCTGAAACTATGAGCTGTGAACCTATTTGCAATCAAGGATGCCTTAATGGCTTCTGCACAGCTCCAAATATGTGCGAATGTGAAAAGGGTTTTAAAAAAGTCACTGACAGCTACTGTGAACCAATTTGTGAAACAGACTGTACAAATGGTACCTGCATAAAGCCGGGTATATGTAAATGCAATGCCGGTTATGTTTTAAATGAACAACAGCAATGTCAACCCCAGTGCAATGAAGAGTGTGTTAATGGTTTTTGTATAGCGCCGGATAAATGTGCCTGCATTGAGGGCTATGAAATGACCAAGGAAAATATATGCCAGCCAGTTTGTTTGCAAGGCTGCTTGAATGGTGAATGTATTGCGCCAGAAATGTGCAGATGTTATGATCATTACGAAAAAACTTCACCGAATATCTGTGAACCTATTTGTGAGAATGAATGTTTGAATGGAGTTTGTATAACGCCAGGAACTTGTGAATGTCATGAGGGTTACCAACTTAACGCTACACAAAATTGCCAACCTATTTGCTTAGAAGAGTGTGAGAATGGTAATTGTATTGCGCCCAATATCTGTGAATGTAATGAAGGTTATTCGAAAACGGCTGCGGGTAGTTGTCAACCTTTTTGTGAAACTGGCTGTCCAAATGGTGACTGCATTCAACCTGGTATTTGTGCCTGTCACCAGGGTTTTATTATCACTGAAATGCAAACATGTCAACCCTTTTGTGAGGATATTTGTATTAATAGTGACTGCATTGCTCCTAACAAGTGTGAATGTAAAGAGGGTTATGTCAAAACTAGCAACAACACCTGCGCTCCACATTGTGATTCCAACTGTATAAATGGAGAGTGTTTGGAGCCTAATGTATGCCAATGTAATGAAGGATTTCGTAAAAACTCCCAAGATCTTTGTGAACCAATATGTCAGGTAGCCTGTGTAAATGGACAGTGTATTGGACCTAATACTTGTGAGTGTAATGCAGGTTATCAGAAAGTTTCAACGAATACTTGCGAGCCCTTATGTGAACCATCTTGTCTAAATGCTGTGTGTATAGCTCCCAATACCTGCCAGTGTCTTGAAGGATACCAACAAACAACTGAGAATTTATGTGAATCTATTTGTAAGCCAGAATGCTTAAATGGTAAATGCTCTCCTCTCACTGGTACTTGTGAGTGTAACGAAGGTTATCAGCTAAGGAAACAAAATAAATGCGAACCCATTTGTGCCGAAGAATGTATCAATGGATACTGTGCAACACCTAATACATGCGAATGTTTAGAGGGTTACAACAAAACTGCAATACCAACCATATGTCAACCTTTATGTTATGCAAAGTGTCAAAATGGCGATTGTATTAAACCCAATACATGTCAATGTAAAGAAGGTTATCAAATGATCTCAGCAACTGAATGTGAACCGATGTGTGATAGTGTATGTGACAATGGTTTTTGTCAAGCACCAAATGTATGTTCATGCAACGAAGGCTACGAACTAAATAACGATAAAGAATGTTCTCCCATTTGCCTGCCCGAGTGTTCAAATGGACGCTGCGTAGCTCCAAATTTATGTGTCTGCCATAAAGGTTTTCAATTTAATGAGGAGAATATATGCCAAGAAATAAATTCTAATAAAGATACAACCCTGGTTTATGGTACACAACAAAAATGTATAGATGGCATATGCTTTTGTCCGCCCGATTTTGTTTTAAGAAATTTTCACCCCAATGATCTTTGTTTGCCAAAATGTCACGAAGATGAAGACTGCCCAAATGGCATGTGTTTGATAAGTGGCCTGTGTGAGTGCTTGGAGGGTTATGAGTTTTCTGATGGCACTTATCAGTGCGAGCGGCAAATTCTTCTAAGCGGATATAATGATACAATATCAAAACCAGTTTTAAAATGGCTTTTCATATTTGCTTTGATCTCATTTATTTTGGCATTAACGATATTGGTGGTTATGTGTTGGCTAACCAGAAGGGTTTCCTACAATGTGGGTAAAAGAGGTGAGTGAAAAAATAAATAACTAATTTTAACAAGTCTTTAATATAAAAAGAATAAATAAATCTCAAGTTCTTATTCTCAAGTAAAGTCTTGGTTATAAGCAAAAAAAAATATTTTAACAAAAATTTGCTTGAACTAAACTTTAAGTTTAATCAAATATTTAATTGATTTTATGAATAGTTTTTTTAAAATTTCATAGTCATTTTTATAATTTTCGGTAAAAACCGTCATCTCTGGCTGTGTACTTCGTACGTTTGGGTGTTTTTCGTTTGTAAGAGTGTTCCAGTAATTTTAGTGGTGTAAAAATCGCGTCAGAGGTTGTGTTTACCTGTTCGTTAATAATATCTCTGTTAAACGTTATTGTTTTGTAAATTTCCATGTTTTCAAGAATGTCTAGTCTTTGTCCTTTTTTACTTGGGTGTAATACTGTCATACATTCATCTATTTCTCTTAGTTCGTGTCCATGTGTGTTAAGGTGTATTGCGAAATTGGAGTCTTCCCTTTTCCTTTTGTATGATCGTATGTGTTCTGTAAACCTTGTTTTTAATGTTCGTCCAGTTTGTCCGATGTATGTATGGTTGCAGGTACAAGTAAGTCTGTATACTCCGCTGGTGCTAAATTTATCGGTTGTTTCTGTTGATGTTTTGAGATTGTTGCGTAGAGTGTTGCTCGTTTTTAGTGTTGTGTGTAAAACTTCTTTCTTGAAAAGGCTAGTTAATATATATAATTCTGGTCCTATGTAAGTAAAGAAGCATAGTCCGCTCTTAGTTTTCTTTAATCTATTTTTAACACTATCTCTTCAGTATTAACAAACAGGCTCGCAAAACGTACGAAGTACACATCCAGAGATGACGGTTTTTACCAAAAGTTATAACAACAATTTAATATATACTGGCGGAATTAATCCAATTAATTTAATACCTAGTACCAGGTATACCTTGTGTAAATTGCTACCTGAATAACTTTTCACTTTAATGGGGGGTATTATGCCTAATCCAGCTACTGTTTCACTACGCACATTAAGAAGGGAGTTACTTGTATAAAAAACTAAGTCTCTAAATGATATAGCTCTCTAGCTGCACATCAATAATTTTTAATTTTGTATTGAGGGTATCTTACCTGCTTTTCCAATTTTTTTGCGCTGGTGTGCACATTAAATTAGAGGTTTTAATTTAAAAATTCTGATTGATTAATTATTATTTTTATGGTAGATATTGACCCCCTATTGCAATCCAGCCAATTTTTTATTCGATTATGCACAATAATACGAGGGCTGCTCTATATATTTCTGGCCTTATAGTGAAAATGCGAATATTTATAATCAAAAATGGTTTTATTGTTTTTCAAAGTATTCTCCAGCATGATTTATACACTTTTGCATGCGCTCAAACCAGTTGTCGAAGCATTTTTCCACTCCGAATGAGACACCTCTAAAACATGGTTTTTGAACACTTCAACAGCTTCTTTTGGCGACGAAAATCGTTGACCACTCATTTTTTTCTTGATTTGTGGAAACAAGAAGAAGTCATTAGTTGCCAAGTCAGGGCTGTACGGCGGATGAGCCATTAATTCGACGTTTTGGCCGGTCAAAACGCTCTGCTTTGAGCCGATGTGTGAGAACTCGCATTGTCATGGTGAACAATGATTCGTCTTCTCTGTTGGTTTTTCGAATTTCTCCGATGACTTCAGGCAAACAAATAGTAGTGTACCACTCAGAAGTGATCGTCCTACGTTGCTCAAGCGGAACAGTCGCCACATGACCAGTTTTGCAGAAGAAACAGGCGACCATTTGCGACCATTTGTTTTGTTTCGGGCTCATACGCATAGATCCATGATTCGTTACCTGTGAGGATCTTATAAACGTCTTTTGAAGCACCGCAATCGTATTTTTGCAACATTTCTTTGTACCTTTTTTTGAGCGACTTTCAAATTGTGCGGGATCCAACGAGAACAAACCTTTTTTACGGCCAGGTGTTCATGCAGTATCGAATGTATGCTGGTGGAAGAAATGTCCGAGGATGTCTCTATCTCTCGGTATGTCGCATGTCGATCTTGCATTATGAGTTCACGCACGGTATCAATGTTCTCTGGCACAACAGCCGTTTTTGGACGACCTTCACGGAATTCGTCTTTGAGTGAGCTTCGGCCACGATTAAATTTATTAAACCAATTTTTCACAGTGCTATAGGATGGTGCTTCATCGCCATACAAAGATTTAAGTTCATCAATGCACTCTTTTCGTGATAATCCATGTCGAAAGTTGTGAAAAATGATGGCACGAAAATGTTCACGAGTTAATTCCCTTTTTTTCTATATTATTTTTTTCAAGTCACTGTAAACAACACAAATAATGGTCGTACGTTAAAACGTTTTGAGTACGATTATGCTTAAAAATGACAAACTTTCCAATGGAAATGTCAGGTTGCACTTGGCAGCACTCAGTGTTGCCAGGCCAGAAATATATATAGCAGCCCTCGTAGTTGCCTTGTTATTTTCCCTGGAATATGGTGTAAAACTTTTTACTAGATTTTATATAAATTACCATTTATTTAAGGAAAATTTTAAAATATAACTTTCAATGAAAAAATTTAATTTTTTTAAGTAACTTATTACTGGCAACACTGGTGTGCAAAGTGATTTCTCTTACCTCACACAAAATATTAACTTCAATGGAATTATGTAGAGTCAGTAGTTATTGCAGCGATGATGAACTGTGTTTTTATTTTCAACCTGCTTAAACCATAAAGCTGGATTCGGGCGTCAAAACGTTGTTATGTTGAAAGAAACTCGAGCAATTTCTTTGTTTAAAAGAAGTCATCCTCCGAGCTTGCGGTAGAAAACATTCTTCGTAAAATCGCTTTGTTTTTGTTTTATCAAAATAACTTTTGTACAAAAAAACAACATTGCAATCCGTAGTTTGTTGTTTTTATTTTGTATGAACATAAATTTAAAAGAGGCCTGCGGTCGAAAACATTTTTCGCTAAACCTTTTTCCCAAAATTTAGTTTTACTTTTTTTTTTTTTTTTTATGAAAAGATTTTTTTTTTTTCAAAACTATCGCCTGTAATCCATAACAATCATTAAAGACACAAATTTGTGAAATTAATTTTAGATGCTTTATTATGCTAATTTTAACTCAACTTATTTTTATTTCCTCTATTTTAATTTTCTTTGCAGAAAATGAATATGGTTTGATTAAACTATCCCAGAAAGCCGATATAATACGTCATCCAAATACTATTGATGTTTAGAGTCTTAATAAACTTAAATATTTAAATATATATTTTTTTTCTATTACATATTTGTATTTTAATTTTTGTTTGTACATAAAATTTGTAAAATAAACTTTGTTATTATTTTTTTTTATTGTTTAATAAACCATTATTTGGCTACGATCTATATAGTGTTCTTGATAGAAATCCGGAGAAACTGAAATTAAAAAAATATTTATTTTAACAAAACAAATTACATTTCGTAATAATTTTATTTTGAAAATAATTACCATGTACTATTTCAGATCTGATAATACGTTGCTTTTGCATTTGTATGTAACGCACTAGAACTCCCAGTACCACCAGCAGCATCAACACACAGATACTGATAGCGATACACCATAAATTTAACCAGGTGGGTATATGCAATCTACAAATTGCTGGCACTTCAGTTATATCTTCCTCAAAGGATTCCATTAAATTGAAAAGAGAATCATCGCCAGCTACGCCAGTACTGGGATGAGAAGTGTTTTCCATGTTGGTTAAAGGGAAAAATGTTTCCGTCATTTTGCCCATGAATTAGAAAATTAATTGTTTCTCTTTTTTTTTTTTGTTCTTATTAAATAATTTAGAAGCAAATAAATCTAAAATTATTAATTAAATTGTTAAACTACGTTTTATATCTGCTGCTTGTAAACTTTAAATGCAACAACTTTAATGTCTTTTTATGCTCAGACTTAAGTGTGTGGGTCCGTTGTGTTGCAACAAGACATGTGACTTCAAGACCGAGGCTTTTAATTATCTATAATTTTAAATCCAAAGAACAAAAAACAACAATAACAATGATTTATTTTTAGACTTTTGTTTGTTTAATTACACATGTTCGTAGCAAAACAAAGAAATTTTACACTTGATTATGGTTCAACTTGTAAAGGAAATAAATGAAAATTTAAGTAAATTCTTTTAGTGGAAATTGTTACTAAAGAATACGATAAGCTGAGAGCGATAATAAAATAAATGATTTAAAAGAAATGATTTGAAAGAAATGATGAAAGAAAATATAAGACGGTGGTGTTCTCTACCAAAACATTCCAATTATTGCTTACAGAAGAGAGAGAGCTCTTTCTGTCTCTCACTTTCTCTCTTCTGATTTACCTATTTGGTATTTTACAACATTAGCTTAAACCACTCAGAGAGGACAGTACTGGAAAGGCGATTGTAAAACTCTTATCACGAAAATTCCAGTTAAATTATTTTCTCTTGTCAAGTCTTAACAAATGTGATATCCGGCCTCTCGCAAAACTTTTATATTTGAAACCTCTAGATACTAAGTTAAAGGCCCATATATCGTCTTCTTAATGGTATGCAACTTTTTAATATGACAAGCCATTACTAAGCTCTGCTCAGATTCTCGTAAAAATTCAAAACTTCTAAGGGCACTCGAGATTTTTTTAGAAGATTGGGAAGAATTTAAAACTAAGAATTTAATTCCAGGATTTTCAAACGACTCTTCAATGCAAAACTTGTGGACTTTACTGCACACATTAGACTTCTCAAAGTTTCTCTTGATGCTTAATTTGCGAGAAAAGATCTTTCTATAAACAAACAGTGATTTAATCTTTTAATGTTACAGCAACTATTTTATTCAGAGATGAAACATCTCTGCCCGATTAACAACGGAATGCATCGATCTATAAAAGCTACTTACGTTGTGGCTATAGTTGATTACCAAAGCAGCCGTAAAGATTCTAAAAGATTTAAATCCCATTCCTTAGCAAAACTTAAAATGGTTCGTATGTCAAGTATCTTAAATAAGAGCATTTATTACATTTGCAAGACAACAAGAAAAACAAGACATTTGTTGAAAATACGATTCATGTCTTTTTGTACCGATGACCGGAAATGAACGGCTAGTAGTTTATGACTTTGCTGGTTAAATGAATCAGATGAAAATAATGCCGCAATCCAAGACAAAACAGGTTTCACCAGATTTGTGTAAACAGGACGAAAATTGATCTCTTATATGCGGACTGCAGATATCTGTCCATTTTTTATATAAATATAGGCTTAACTGCGTAATGGAACTCTGCCTAGGCTTCAGACACTGAACTGCAGGGATTAACTAAAACGAGAAAAATTATTAAGCGAAAAAGCGATGAAGTGTATAACGCCAAAAATTTGAAATAAGTCCATGTAATTAAGGTCTCTAATGCAGTTCAAATATGGAAATGCAGTTGTATAACTGCCGTGCAATATTGCAAAGACCCAGTGCCATTCTCGATCGAATGGCAAACATATTTGTAGTGATATTAAAAATATTTAAAGCGAGCACAACAATTGTCTATTCTAAATTAAATTTACTTGTTTTAATTAATTGTGTTATATTCTACTATGCCGAATCTTAGGTAACCTTCAAATACTTGGGTGACAGAGAATTAAAAAATTAAAAAATAATAAAATTAAGTAGTACATATAATTTTACATAAAAATATCGTGGGCTCTTAATGGGTTAAGCATTTTTTTTTTAAATTAAGCATTTTCTAAAAGATCTCTTCAATAGCTTTTAAATGATACTCATATTGATGTTTTAAAAACTTTGAAAATTTCAGAGCCCCGTAACTCGGAAAATATGGACGAGCGCCAATTTTTTTTCTTATATTTTAATTCTCTATCGACCCATATCTATATTTTTTTTGATTGAAGTTATTTTATTAATCCAAATGACTTGATAAAACTAGAGGTAGGCGTGGTATTTTGCCCGCTGCTTTGAAGGTCATAGTCGAATCATGCTGTTTTCCAATATCACCTCTTTCGACACTATATCTGATCGATTGCGACTTTTATTTTTTTGATTTCAATACTAATGTGGCCGGACAGACGGACATCGCTCAATCGATTTCGCTATTCAAAAGAAGTCAGAATATATATACTTTATGGGGTCGGAAATTACACACGGAATGAAAAATTTTATACATATCCTTTTCCACTTTTTGGTATGAAGGGTATAAAAAGCCTCTTTTCGTTTATGTGTACAGTAACTGTTGTAAGAATATGAGATCAACGAAGAATTACGTGTTATTATTATGCAAACCCTGGTGAAAAAATACTTGTACGAGGTAGGGATTTACAATATTTTAATTCCATAAACTTAAGAGGATGACGAGAGACAACTACTACCAGAGGGTTTGAATAAGATAAGGAGATATTAAAGCCACCAGTCTAGAGTAAATGCCACACGACAGGGCCACAAAGAAGAAGATCGACATTCCCAAAGTAACTTTTTGCTAAATACTGAGGAGGTTCATTTCAATGTTAAAATTTCTCTAGCGAAAGTGTGTCCACTATTTCTGGATAGAAGAAACTAATCTGCCTCGTATAAAAAAATAAAATTTTACTTTTATCTACTTCGGATCTTTTTTAAGATTTTTTGTGTCATGACATAGTTTTGCATGCAACAAAGATTTAATTTTCCAGAAGAATGAAGAAAATTAAATTTAGTAATGGCTTTTGTCAGTCACACTTCCTTCCGCAATTTAAAATAGATAATGGCCGGTTCAGTGACTGCGCTTTTATAACAGTCAATCCACCGTCTCCTTGGTTTGGGAATGGCGAATACCTAAAAAGGTTAAAAGCAGTATGAAAAAATATTTCAATGCAGTGTGCGATTGATACACTTTAAGAATCAATTTCCTTAGTTGCTTCAGGAACATGTTATCAAAATCAATTATTGATTACGATGAGAAAGTTTTTGGGAGGAACAAATTGCCAACAAAACGCACTTTTTATCGTGTTGTGAAAGTTTTCAAAAAAAGAGGATCTGTGGGTGATAGGCTCAAGCATGGACCACAACTTACTGCAAGATCGGCTGATAATATTACTGCTGCTGAAAAAAGTGTTCAAAACAATCCATCAACCTCAATTCGACGTCACGCTCAGGAGCTTGGTCTTCAAAGAACAACTTTGGCCACAATTTTGCACAAGGACTTGCATTTGTTTCCGTTTAAGATTTACTTGATACATCAGCAACTTCATGTGCCAAAAGGATGTAGCTGCTCTCCCATGACAAGCCCGATTTTCATGAAAAATTCCTAATCAGTGACGAGGCCTATTTTCATTTGGATGGATAAGTGAATAAACATAAGAGTCCGTTCTGGGCAAAGGAGAACCTTCAAACTATTCAGCAGTCATCTTTGCATCCATTAATAGTGACAGTCTGGTATGCAGTTTGGACCTTTCTTCTTTGAAAATAAAAACGGCGTTGCGGTCGCTGTCAATGGAAAGCGATATCGTAATATGATTGAAAACTTTTTAACACCGCAACAGCATTCTTTGGGCTTGACTAACATGTAGTATCAACAAAACGGTGCCACATCGCATACAGCAAGGATTACAATGGAATTGCGAGGAGTATACCTTCCCGGCGGACACCCTGTACTAACTTTAAGTTAATTTTGAAGCAATGCATTCTAATACTTAACTCTTTAGCGAGGCTATCAACCATTGTAATGTTTTTCTTCGGTGAACTCCAGCTTGTTTTGTTCAAAAATAAAAATTTTTTAACCTTCATAAGGTCCTCAAATTTTACTTACGTTAACGTTCTTTGGGTCAAATTTGACCCAGTTAGAAAATTCGATATGAAAAAACTTGTTTTCTTTAATTAAGTTTGTTTTTAAAGTTAGTACTTTTTTTTAGCTTTGTTTTGAATATTAAAGCTGCACGTTTTGTTTATTTATTACGAATTCATATATGTATATATTTATTTTAAATAAAGAAAGTTGTGTTCTTGGCAAGGAATTTTGCTGTTTTATATAGGGCGTGGCAAACTACAATCCTAAATATTCCAAAAAATGACGACGTTTGGCAAAACAGGTTTCTTTCCAACCATTACTAGCCGATGTAAATAATATAAAAGCATTGAAAGCTGATATATCTAAAATGTTGCAAAATACAACTTGAGGCCATCCATTGGTTTTCCTTTTGCAAGTGCAACATGAACAACTTTATCCAGAGTATCAACTCCTCCTTTACATTTATTACAGTCTAGTATCATTTGCGGCTTATGTCCTCACGATTGCTTATTTCTGGACTATGATGCAAAGTGCTAAGAAGATGCACAGACTTATTTTTCTTTGGAATATATGAAACGAGAGTAGTGTCCTTATTGAAGCAAAAAAATGATAAAAATAACGGTCTTCCTTTAGTTGACAAAAGCTTAGGTGTCAATTCAATCCTTATTGTCAAATCTTATTAATCTAGAATGACTTTTGAATCTTCTCAATGGCATAATTGCTCTAAAAATTGGTATTCCTTTCTCAGAGTCCCATACACATTCTGTACTTTCATTATTTGATCTTTACACTCCAGCTAACAAAAGTGTACCCATAAAGGTGTCGTCAACTTCAGTCCAATCCATATCAAAAACACGTTTACCTTTATTATTGGTATATTTCAAAATAATGTTTATTACAGGTGGCGGGAAAAACAATTAAAAAGTGGAAATTTCTTCCCTTGTGATTATCGAACAAGAGAAGCTGGTGAGGTGTGGTTTCACGCTAATAATGTTCTTGCTCCGGAATCTTCCTTGACTATTTGTAAGAGGTTGTCTGAAATATCTTATTCCACCTACTTTTGTTGTCATTGCTGCAGTTGTTGCTACATCAATTTCATTTCCACCAAAACTGTCAGTTTTCTCCGCTATTCTAAGTTATCTTCATATTCTGAACAAATCTCCTCTTCGTCCGATAGTGCATTTAGCAAATTTTCTATTTCACTAGTATTCATTTTCCGACAAGAAATACAGACTCGACACTTTATAACGTTGATACGTTTGATTAGTTCCGTGTTTATTATATGACTGAAAACAGTTTTGCATAAGAAAATAAGCTTTGCTTTTTACATGGGGACCCATTTTTCATACCAGTAATGTTCACCAAAAATGGAGAAAATAAAGGAGACAGATATATTGACTTTTAATTTTGGTGAAAAAAACATTTGCCATTTTTCTTTACAAATAAATTATTTTAACAAAACTGTGTAAAAACATAAAGATTTTGTTCTGGGTCAAATTTGACCCGAAGGTCTTAAGTGCTAAAAACTGCATAATTTTTTTTTGGTACAATATTTTCTTATAAAAACCAAAAATAGTTATTAGTATTCAAAAATAAATAAAATTCATAAAATATCTAAAATATAAACCCCCTACTTTCGGAAAAATATACAATTTTCTTGCAAAATGGGTCAAATTTGACCCGAAGACCTAATGAAGGTTAAATAGAGCAAAAATCCAAGAAAAATTAAATTATATTTAAATTTCTTTTAAAAGGTATACAACAACAAAAAAAATAATAATAATAATATTTCTTAACTTAAAAATATAAAATATAATTTATTTGTAATCAAAAACATAAATCGTCAAACATTGCTCGTCTCATTAGGCTCAGATGTATTATTTTATTTATATAAAAATTTTCCACGATTAAATAAAATATAATAAAGAAATTAAAAAAAAAAATAAAACAAAACAAAGCCCAAGTACTTTATTGAATTAATTGAATGTGTTACAAAAATGCTGCAAGCAACGTCAAGCTGAACAAGTATTTTAGCAAGATTTTAATATAAAGTGCTTTATTTAATAATAAAAAATATTATAGGATCCTCCAACAGAGTTCATTTTAATAGTTCATGGCAATTAAGTTGTTAAATATTTGGTCAATTATCTTATTACTATTTTTTTTTAATAATAACCAATCAGTGTGGCAATTTGAAGTATGAAGGAAAATGGAAAGGTTTAAAGAACTTAATTATAAAAGTAGGTATTCTTTTATAGAACAGTTTAGTTAAATGAACAAATAGACGGTAAAAATTTTTTTGGAGAAGCCATTGCAGTAAATCCCACACAAAGAGAAGCATTGCTGCCAAATGAGGAATTTATTCCCAAAGTCGGCGCTTTTTTAATGCGAATAAAAAATAGTTCTAGGCTTGGCATTTTTATTTTTGTTAAGCGTCTTAACACATCATGAGACTTTTAAAATATATACACATAAAACGTTTTCTGCAACTATCATAGGCTTTATTTCTTATCAGATAGAAATTTAATTTAGTTTGTAATTTACTCAATCATATATTTTATGACGAAACGGTGTGACGAAATAATAACAAAATTTTAATTAAATAATTAATTGTATCAATGAAAACCTTAGTCAGTTTTCATTCGAAAAGCAAATAAACTTTTAATAATTTATAAAAAATAATTAATTAGAATTCAAATAAACTTATTAGATTAATGGTAATGGATTTTTAAACATTATTATATTCAAGGAATCTTTAAAAAAAAATATTTGGGAACTCGATTAAAAAAGAATCTGGGAACATTAACAAGAACGAACATTTTTAACATCTTTTTGTTCTTATCAAACACCCACATACGTACGAGGACACAGTGTAAGAAATTATAAAATAACTAATAGGACGACCATCAGCAATAATTTGTGTCTGCGTATGCGTTTGTGAGTTTTAGAAGTTTTAAAGATAATTATTACAATTTTTGGTATGTAAACACCAGTGCTTTCCAAACTGTATACTTTTCCAATTAGCAATTGTCTAAACCTGCGCTAAGTGTCTTAGCTAATTTCATCTGGATTGCAAGATGCTGTGGCTCTGCTGAGATTTAAGCTCATGATATGTCAGTTTTTTCCCCATGAACCACAGTTCGTTAAGGTTTTTACCTCAATTGCCATGCTTTAATTAAGAGGCACCTTAACCGTGGTTATAAATGAACTCTTTTCTTTTTCAACTGAAATATCTAAAAGATAAACAACTGATTTACGAAGGTTACTCAACAATAATAACATTTTTAATTGGTAGTCCGCTGGGATTTGAACTGATGCTCTTTAACAAGTAGCACCTCTAACAGCCTAGCCACCTTTGATCAGCATATGTTTACTATTTTTTAGCCCTTAAAAATAAAAAGTGGAAAAAGGTTATATCTAAGTTTGTCATTCCTTTTGTAATTTCTGCAATATCCATTTCCGACCCTATAAATAAATATATATATTTTGACTTTTTGTGCATAGCGAAGTCAATTGAACGATGTCCGTCCGTTAGTGTTGAAATCAAGTTAGCCAAGGCAATAGATCAGCTAGAGAAAATTTAAATATACCAATCGATCAGACATACTGTTTGAAAGAGGTGCTAATGAAAGTCAGCATAATCGGTCCATGACCTTCTAAGCAGCGGGTAAAACACCACGCCTACCTCTAATTTTTTCACATCATTTGGAACAAAGTAATTCCAATCAAAAAATTAAAGCAAAAATGTGGGGCAATAGGATATTAAAAAATAATCATCAAGTGAAAAAATTAGCGCTTGCCCATGTTTTCCGAGTTACGGGCCTCTGAAGTTTTTAATTTTTTTTTAATATCAATATGGGTATCATTTTAAAGCTTTTGAAGAGATATTTAAGAAAATACTAACATTTTTAATAAATGCTTAACCCATTAAGAACCGATGGCATTTTTATGTAAAATTATATATAATTAGTACTTGATTTTTTTATCTTATTTTTTAATGCTCTGTCAGCCCAATATTTGCAAACTAGAATGTTATTCTTTAGATCATTAATTGTTTGTGGCTTGTTAGCATACACTCGACTTTTCAAAAAACCCCACAAAAGAAAATCTAATGGTGTTAGATTACATGACCTTGGAGGCCAATTGAAATCTGCATTTCGTGAAATTACACGTTGAGAAAATTTTGATCGCAAAAGCGTAATGTTTTCTCGAGTCGTGTGACATGTAGCACCGTCTTGCTTTAAATAGACGTCAGACACGTCAATATGACTCAACTGTGTTCACAAAAAGTCTCTCAACATTGATTGGTATCGCTCAGCATTCACAGTAACAGCATTTCCAGCATCATCTTCGAAGAAAAATTGGCCCAATGATTCCATTTGCACAAAATGCACACCAAACAGTAATTTTTTGTGGGTGTAGAGATTTTTCATGAATAACACGAGAATTTTCATCACCCCACATACGACAATTTTGCTTATTGACGAATCCATCCATTCTGAAATGAGCTTCGTCACTAAACAAAATTTTGCTTTGGGTATTTTTCAAAGAACGCCCATTTTCATAATAACTTTGAATGTTTTAAACGCGTTGTTGCAATGTGTACCTGTCCATGGTCAGAACTGTACTGCCTTTTAATAAAACAAAATGGCTTATGTCATTTGAAAAGATGTCATGCGTAAAAATTATACAGTGCTGACATCTAGGCGTCACATTTGGATGACCCTTTATAACTACAAAATTGTGTAGGGCATAAAAACCGCAAAGTTTTGTGCAAACCAACCAATTTTTTGTAAATAATTTATAAATAAAAAAATAATAGAAATTTAGTTGCATATCAAAAGTCAAAGAAACAACCAATTGAAAAGTGTTATCATCATGTTTGCTAATAATTCTACAAAAATTTTTCTTTTATTTTTATTAATGTCTCTTTTAATGGATATTGCCAAAACTACTCGATGTGGTAAATATATTTGTGATGAAAAATCTACGTGCGTTTACAATCAAACAAAATCTGAACTAGATTGCATCTGTGATGAGGGTTTTATTAAAAACATTAAAGATAAATTTATTAACTGTTATCAGCCAGAGATGGGAAATGTTGCTGTAGATTGCTTAAATGTGGACGAAAAATGTGGTCCTAATCATAAGTGTAATGAGAATTTAATATGTCAAGAAATTAATGGCGATAATATTTTTGATTTGAATCATGCAGTATACGAAAGTTCTGTTTGTAATGTAACACAAGAAAAATGTGGGGATAAATGTTGTGTTGAAAATGAAATGTGTCAAGGTGGCGAATGCATTGCTAAAGAGTTTTTTAATATCTTTAATGAATCTATAGCTTTCCGTTGTGCTGAGTTTAAAAAATGTCAAGACAAATGTTGTGCTGATGATGAAATATGCAAAAATGACAAAGAATGTGTTCTTAAGCTCAATGAAAAAACCCAAGAAATTTGTAATGAAAGCGGTAGTAAATGTGTTGTAAAAAGCTCTGCTATTTTGAAGTGTTCTCAATCCTTGCAATGCAATGACAAATGCTGTAGTGAACAAGAAATATGTAAAAATGATGATGAATGTATTGCCAAAGAGAGTAATGATTCACAATGTCCATCATTACAAAAATGTTTAGACAAATGTTGTACCTTAGCACTGATTTGTAATGCAGACAATGAATGTGTTGATGCAGCTAAGGAATCATCTATAATATTCCCTATCGCCGTTAACTTCGATTGCCCTGCTTCACAAAGATGCCTAAATAGATGTTGTTCAGAACATGAAAAATGCAATGAAAAATATGAATGTGTATTAAATGCAACTTTTGAATGCCCAGACACCACCGAAAAATGTGGTAACAAATGTTGTCCGATTAATGAAACATGCAATGAAGATAATGAATGTGTTGCATTTTTAGAATTGACAACAATTGAAAATTATTCACAAAAGCTAAACTGTCCAGATATTCCTTGTATGCCCCTGCAAGTATGCAATGAATTTAATGAATGTGTCAATAAAAGTTTTAAGGATGCTACAAATCTTTATGATTCACCCAATGAAATTACTACGAGTACCAATAAATTAAAAACTATAAATGATTATGATACAATAATCTCCATTTATGATTTCGATGACATCAAGAAAAATTATTACATCTGCCCACAAAACTGCTGTCATAAACAACAAATATGCAACAAAATGGGAATGTGTGAAGAGAAAGTTAATGAAACAAATTGTACTTCAAGTCCAAATTGTTTAGAAAATGCCAATATAAAAGATATCAAAACGTCTGCCGGCTATACAATAATAGGTTTGGGCTGTTTGATATTAGTGACAGCATTTGGTTTATTTAAGTTGTATAATTTTAGGCGTTTACCAAGAATTTTATTTTAAATTATAAAGTAATGCATTTTACTAAATTTTATTTAATATTATTGGTTTAAAAAAAGTTAAAGCAAATTAAATGAATTTCTTATCAGTTTTAAAAATGCAGTTTTTTGTGGTTCTGAAAAAAATATTTGTTTCGTTTTTGCGGTTTAAAGATAAATTATTTAAAGGGTAACTAAAGGTTTAATTTTAAAATTTTTTAAAAATTTATAAACAACAACAGTTTTGATAAATGCTGTGCAACACCTAAAAATAAATTTTTAATTACAAATTAAAATTTTCAAAAATGAATACAGAAATTCATAATAAATGAACTTAAGCCAAAATAATTTCTATTCATTTATAAAAATTATATTTGTTAATTAATTTAAGCCAAAATAATATTATTAATTTTTCGACCAATAAATTCAATAATAAAAAAATGAAACTAAAAATAACTTATCCACAGAGTATACAATTCAGTTAAAGGACAAGTCTTAAAACTAAAGTGTTTATTTTTTTAGTATTTTTTTTTTTTTTGGACACTGTAACTCTATTGAAAAAGCCCAAAACCAAAATTCTATTAATTAAAATAAAATTTACAAATATTTTTTTTAACTTAGAGCATAACTCCAGTTAAAGAGCATGTAGATATTTCTATCGTTGAGGTACAGTAGGTCCTCGATAAAAAAAGCTTTTTTAGTCAAACAAATATATTTCAAGCAATTTACTGGTTCAGATATAATGGTCGGTAATTTGGAATGAATGCAATGAATTGCTTAAATTGGAAGCAGTGAAAAATCTTATTTTAAGTCTACTCTGCTTCAGTTCATATGATAATTAATTTCTTGCGCCATTTTTATGGTCTTTTTCAGTTAAATTATCTTTTCAAAAATATTTAGTGTAAGCTTTTTGCACTAAGTGGCAACATTATTAACTTATTCGGCATATAAACATGTTCAAATAACTACCGTTCACATTAATAAAAATTTATTAAATAATCATTCTGTCTTAATAAAGTTAATAGATGAAATATATTAAAAATTAACCAAATTTTGATTTATTTATCAATTCGAGAAGGATCAAAATGCCATGAAATTATTTTTATATATTTAAAATGTAATAAAAAAAATCAGGGAAATTTAGTGCCGTATGTAGAAAAATTAATAAAAAGCAAGTAAGAGTGCTATATTCGGCTATGCCGAATCTTAAATACCTTATATACCCTTAAAAAAACCAAATATTGGGGTGACAGAAAATTAAAAATTAAAAAAAATTTTGGTACTGCATCATATAATTTTTATTTATTTTATTATTTTGAAAAGAGAAGTAGCACTTCAGGCATTAATACCTACTTAGTTCGTAACCGTGCTACATTCTTTGGGAAAGGGATAGATGAGAGAGAAGAATGGTGCTGAAAGGAGATAGATATAGCCATTTTATTAATTATTTTACTTCTCCGGCGAATATGCTATGGAGAAGTACCGACGACATAAAAATTACAACGGCTCTTAATGGGTTAAGCATTTTTTTAAAATTTAAGTATTTTCTTAAAGCTCTCTTTAAAAGCTTTAAAATGACACCAATATTGATATTAAATAAAAAAAATTGAAAATTTCAGAGCCCCGCAACTCGGAAAATATGTGCGAGCGCCAATTTTTTCACTTGATGGTTTTTTCTTATTTTTTAATTCTCTATCGCCACATATATTTATTCTTCTATTTGGAGTTACTTCATTGTTCTAAATGACATTAAAAATTAGAGGTAAGCGTGGTGTTTTGCCTTCTGCTTCGAAGACATATTTTGTTTTTTTTTTGTAAAATCAAGTTTGCCTCGGAATATAAAAATAGTAACTCAATGGTAACTGTGTCTTTGTATAAATTTTGCTTTGTTGGTTGAATATACCAGTTCTTAATCGAAATAAATTTTTTATACAAAATTTGGGTAAAAACCACTGATAAGCTAAATGGGCAGTAGTGAAATGACGATGTTGTTACGAAAATAAGATCTGGCAACCCCTGTTGATGATGTCCGTATGAACGTGGTGAATAAGGTACTTCCACTAATGGTGTGAGTATAGAATAATATCACAATAAGCTAACAAAAGCTGAGCAACCTCAATGAATGCGTTGGTAGAGATGCTTGCTGTTAAATGAGCCCACCTTTGGAGATGCGTACAACGGAAAATAATAATTGTTATAATACAATTAAAAATTAAGAAGCAGCAGTACAAACCTCCCGCGAAGCAAAAGACAACTATTGTGTGAAGCCATGGCAGATAATTTAGAGAACACGTCTAATTTAAGAGTAATAGATAATTGTCAAGACGCCCTTTATAATAAAAAGTAAGAATGGTAGAGATAAGCGCAGGGAAGTGCAACGAATAACAACAGTGTATGGCAGACATGTGCTGTGGCTAATAGATAAAGGAGATGACTGGACGATTGGCATGATAGTGAAGTTGTCTGTGGATGGTTAGGGTTACTAAGCAAGTTCATTTCTCGCCAAAGTAACACAGTAGTGTAGCGTAGATGACTGTGTTTGTAATAACAACTCATGTTTAGGATTCACAAGACCATAGGATCAATAAGTATAGCCAGATAAAGCCACAAAGCAAGAACACAGAATTAATAATGAGCTGTAGGTTTGTTAGAAAAAGGTAAAAACATAACAATGGGTTTTCTCGCAGTAACACATTTTTATTCTACATATATGATAAATATTTCATGAGAATATCATAAATAAAATAAAACATAAAATAGATCCAGAAAAAAAATTAATTTTGATATCGATTACTTTAAAATTTTATATAAAATGCCAAAAATAATTTAGTGTAAAGTATTTTTAAATATAGAAGAAAATTTAGAAATATGCATTGGCAAAAACCGTCATGAGTAGATTGACGCTTGAACAACGCTACCAAAACAGAGATTTACTTTTTAAAATTAGTTATCACTTCACACTACTTATAGACAATTTAGGGATTTTTATGGTCACATAATCGTCCTTTTAAGTAAATATTCTTCGAACTGTGTGGATATTTTCTAACAACACGTTGAAGGAATGTGCGTACTTAAGAAAATTTTGCCGCTATAAACGAAAGTGCGGCAGAGCATGGAAAATTATCGATTTGTCGTTGGTCTCAGTAATTGGGAGTTTGTCCGTGCACTACGTGGAAAGTTTTTAGCAAAGATCTTAACCTAAAATAGTATCTATTTAGTAAAGAAATTAAAGTCACTACGCTATCGTATGCGACGTTCTTTTGCCAATTGGGCTCTAAAGAGAAGTTAGAAATAGATCTAATTTTTTATTGCAAAATTGTGTCCAGCCTTGGGGCTACTTTTTGGCCTAACGGGTTTAATAAAAGAAAAAAAAAATTGTTGCATGCAGAGAGAAGCCGATCTCTATAACAGACCCTATAGACTCCGCAATATCTAGAAAAATGCACGCTACTGGCAGCATTGGACTTTATTTCTCTAAAAAATTTAAAAACTTGAACTCATGTTGTGGTCGATGAAAATCGAAAATTTTGTTAAACAATATGGATGACATTGATATGGGCGACATGAAGTGCCATATGTCACATTTTAAAATCATAATTCGGCCATAAGTTAAATTCGGGAAATGGACTTAATAATTGGCCTCCATGGAAGAGCAATTTGACATCTTTTGTTTATTTTCTGTCGCTACATAAACTCACTATTTTATGTTGATCAACCGGCAACAATTAATGCCTTAGTGGCCAACATTGCTTATGTTAATCATGACACGGCTACGGAAATTCGGAGAAGTACCCCAAAATTAGAAGTGTACAGTGTGCTTCGTCAAGATCAGCTGCGGTAAATAAATAAAAAAAAATTTTATTAAAAATTTTCATTTTTGTGTACGTTATTGCAATTAAAAGTTTGATCAGATATGGATAATGTGCTCATATATTAAAAGCTATAAAAGCGAATAGAACTTCGGAAAAAAATTTTACTTTACTTTTATTTTGCAGTCGGTTGCATTTTTTTCTCTCGTTAAAATTAATCGCTGTTATTAAATTATAGAATTTTAACTTATTTTAATAATCACAGCTACATATGGTTATCTCTTATTTTTATTTTAAGACCTTTATTATCTTGTTGATTTTATAAAAATTAAAAAACAAAATATCATAATTTATGCATATTGAAGCAGATTTTCGTTAAACTAATATCGCTAATTTAAACCGTTTTTTATACATACTTCAAAGATATTTTTGATATAATTTTTTTTTTTTGTAGTTTTAGTTCACATATGTCACATTATCAATACTCTTAATTCTAACACTAATAAAAACTTATATTTAAAATTTAAAACCAAAATATTAAAATTAACTTAAATATCAGTCTTCCGCTTTTAAACCCACAAAACGTGATGCATCATTATCTTCCTCATTGTGATCAGCATCCTCGTCATAGTCCAGCATATTAATATCTTTTGTCAATTTTCGACCCACCTGTTGCATCAGTTCTTCCAAATTCATATCGACTTTAACACATTTATGCTGTACAACATCATATACTTGATCGATAGGACACTGGATACGTTCACAGTGGACATTAGAAAACCAACTGCTAGTATCTCTATAGCCTGGTCGACAAACACACTTATTATGAGCCACACAATGGCTGTGAGTAGGACAGCCACCCGAACATATGGGACGACAATGCAATTGACGTGGCTGTTTACTGGTTATCGAGCGTACATGATGATTATGTGATTCCTCGTAGCCACGTTTACACAAACATTTTTCCGGTTCGGCACAATAACTATTGGCCGGACACAATTCTGCACAAATTGGTTCACATAGACCGAAAATGATGGTGCGATAACCGGGACAACACATGCGCAATGAATCAATGCGCATACGATCCTCAAACTCCACATAATATTCAATCAATTGAGAATCCAATTTAAAACGAGTCTTTGTAATGGGCACTTGATATTTAAGTGTAACATTACGATAACAATGACCGGTGGTAACGGTTAAGGCATAATTACTACGTATTAGTTTTATTATTAGAACTAGACATATAATATTATAATTCATATTTTAAGTTGAAATTATTATTTTATATTATTTTTTAAAAATTTGTTTATGTTTTTAGTATTTTTTTTTATGTTTTTAGTATTTATTTTCCTTTAAAATTTTCTTTAGTTAATGTTTTTTAATGTAACTAATTTTAATGAATGAATGCCAGCATTTTTAGAATTTTCCACTTCAACCTACAAAATGTAGTGCTAGATTCAATTAAAAGCATTCGACTGCTGATAAATGAGTATTTTAAGTAAAAGAAAAAAATTTTTTAATAGTAATAAGTAGAATGTGATAATAAACTACACTGTGACATTTGTCATTAAGAAAATTTTAAATTCAGTTGACTAAAAGGGCCATACAAATATTTAGTTAAATGTTAAGAGTTTTTACATAAATATCACTAGTTCTCTTCTCACGATATGACGGAAATGAGGCAAGATCACAGTTTTAGTACAACGTAAACTTTTACACGTGTCAACCTTCGGATAAATTTACTTTGAAAGTAAGATGATACCTTTTAAGGACTTCGTAGCAAGCAGACGTAGTGAATGTTAAACCAGCTTAAAGGGGGTCACATTAATGGAATGGAACGGAGAATCTGAAGCTTCTTTAAGCCAAAAGAAAGCACGAAAACTCTATTACGAGTCAAAAAATTCTTAAATTATTGTTGATACTAACGAACGAATGTCTTAAAAAAGATGGATATCCCTGCGAATTGAAACTCTCCTTTTGGCAATGTTGCTAAGACTGAAAAATTGCAAGGATTGTTTCTGCAACTTATGTGAGATATTATTTCTGTAAAACAGTTTTGATTATTCTGTTCGACACAAGGTAGGCTACGGTTTATCATGGATTTTTTTAGAATAATAAGAGATAAGTACGTGACATGGTGCACTCTCATGCACGTTCAACTAAGAGTAGAATATATGAGTCACGCTCACGAAAACTAACGCTAGCGATTTACTCACGAACAAGCAAAATTAAGTATTTGTTTTAAATAGTGCAGCTTCTGGTCTTATCACGTGTCACTAAAGTTAAATGCACGCAGGATATATAATGCCACTTAGTTCAGATTCTTCTTAAGTCGAGAAAACAAATTTAAAAAATTATACAAAAAAGTTAAAAAATAATCACAAACAAATTAACAAAAATTTTACTCACGGATTGTTACTCATGATGGATCGTTTATGTTCACGTTCGTTCACTATTCGCTCACGTGCGTGAAAAGTGAAGATTTTTTATTTAATCCTAGGGCATCATATCCCCAAAAGGATGACTTTATTATTTTCAAGTGATAAAACTCTCACTTAAATTACAGAAATAAGGCCAATAATCTGTTTCTATTACTTTTACCTTAAAATTTAAGGTGCTGTTCAAGAAAATGTGCCCAATATTCGACTCATTTAAATGCAGCAAGAAATAGCTTGCATTTTAGTTCTCTTAAACGTTCTAAGGAAGGAAGCGATGTAAGTGTATTTCCTGCTTGCATGAATATGGTATTTATAGCTATTTACTCAGAGCCCCTTTTTGGGTTAGGCCAAAGACTGGACTGATTTCTTTTACTTATACTTAGAGTGATGAAATTGGATTTGTAAAAACCCAGAATTGAAAAATCAAGAACCGACAGAAGAATTCTGCATAATACATTTTAGGATTCCATTATTTCACAAAAAGTCAATAAAAAAATATCACCAAGATCAAACGTTTGAATGCTAATAAACCCAAATAAAAAAAGTAAAATCTTATTCGATATCTGTAATAAATTTTATAAAATAAAGTTTCAGCAGTTTGGTCCATATCTTTAAAAAAACCCTCTTTATTTATTATAATGTACGAAAAAAAAGTTCTTGTTACTTTTTGTAGGGTGTACTTTAAAAAGTGAGCCATTTGCTTCTGTTCTTATATCACCAATTTAACGATGTTTAAAATATTTTATTTTTACTAAATAACGACAACAACAGTCTTGCAGTAACAACAAAAACTTAAGGAACAAATAAAAATATTAATAATTAAATTAAATTATTAAAAAAAAAACAAAAACATTTTTTATATGCTCGTAATCACACACATTTAACAGTCACATAATTAACTGATAATTAATAAAAATGCAAAAATACACTGGACTACACAAATAAACTAAGACGCGCTTTCGTTTTTTTTTTTATTTCTTTTAATATTATGAAATGACAATGAATATTATAAAGAAGCCAGTCAGTCCTTCAAAACTGTTTTAAAACTCGAAATAGCCTTCCGATTGCAATTAACTTCCATCATTTTTGTTCAGCCTTGGAAGTAAGCACTTGAAGGTGCGGTTCTTATGAAATCCAAGCATAGCTGTGACTGCTGCTGCTGCTTAGAAAAATTAAGCGCCGGCCCAACTCATTTTCTTTCTTACTACCGTAGTAATCTCTATGGGCAGTGATCCAGCCTACAGTAATGTAAAATATTCTACTTCAAGGCGACTTTTAATTAATTTGTAAATTTTTAAAACGATATATTTTTGCTACGTTGCCTGGTGTTATACATTCATTTAAATGCTGAAATTAATGCTCTTTTATACATGAAATCATTTCTGAGATTCCAGTGTTTATTATGATTTCAATTTTATTTCATTTGTGACCCTTTTCGTATAAGTTTGTGTCAGTGTAAAAAAAGTTCGAAAAACTTTATCGCAGATAAGGCTATCGAGAATGTTAAAACTGGCGTGATGCCTGCTTGTTATATGTGTTACTAAAAATGTGTGTGTGTGTGTGTTTGTATGTGAGCAACCCAATGAACACAAAAATTAAGCATGATCTACTCTAATTTATATTAAATTGAAGAATGCTAAAAATGAATAAAACAAAACTTTTTTAAGTTTGTGTGAACCTTTTGGTTTTGCTGCAATGTCTGTTCCATTGTCCATCTATCACAGAGCTCTATCTCCTAAACCGTAGCAGCAAGATTCTTGAAATTATCCACAAGTTGTATAAATATAGCTGCTATAACCACGAATACGAAAAATTAAAGGGTGTTCCATAAGTGATGATATATTATTAATATTTTCTTACAAAAATATTTTTAACTATATTTTTATTGTTATGAAATTTATTAAAAAAAAATTTGTTGCTGGGAAATATCGTAAGATCACATATTAAATCTAATAGCATGATTTAAAATCAAGAAAAGGAGAGTAAAATAGAAAAGTTTAAGAAATGTGGAAAATCTATTTAAACTCAATGGGTGAATATATTAAAAGGAGCTAAAAAAAGCAATTAAAAGAAAACAAGGCAAGGAAAGGAAGTTGTTATGCTAATGTAACTAAGAGTTATTTTACACGACGGCATTTTATATGAAACTAGTTTCATGTTGTGTTTGTTTTGTGTACAAATTCTCCGATGGCATTAAAAGAGAATTGAAAAAAATGTCTGGAAAAATGACATTAAAATCTGGACTAATAGAGGGATAGAAAAAAAGCAAAAATGTTAAAAAAAATAGAGCAAAGAAAACAAATTTCACATTAATGGAACAAAACTACAAAATAAAATAACACAAAAAGGAGCAGAATATATGTATAAGCAGGAGGGATAAAAAGGAATGGAGGTTAAGGGAAGAACAAAAAAACAACAGAAAAACAACAAAATAATTTCAAAAGATAAATAAAGAATACTTAACGAAATGTAGAAGAGTAAAAAAGGAAAATAAGGAGATAATACGTTATGGCATTGGGAGAAAGGAAATATACAAAAAAGCGAAAAGAAGGGAAAAATGTGAAAAGAAAGATGATGACAAAGAAAGAGAGCTAAAGTGATAAAAAGAAGAAAAAAAAGAGGAGTAAAAATAGAACATTGCAGAGAAGAAGAGAGGAGAAAGCAAAAGGGAAGAGAGTATATATAGTATAGAAAAGATTAAAAGGGTAAGAAAAGGGCAACGTGGAGAAAGAAAAAAAGACTGATAAACTAGATTTAATTCGGAGACGAGAAGAGAAGAGTTAAAAAATTATATGATAAAAATATATGAAAAATAAAACAATAAAAAAATAAATATGTTTGATCTCGAAATTAAAAATCAATAAATGAATAGAAATTATTTGACTTAAGTTCATTTATTTTTTACTTTCTAAAAATCTTTTTTAGAAAGAAAAAAATAAATGAACTTAAGCCAAATAATTTCTATTCATTTATAACATTCACAGTTCAAATAAAAATTCAATAAAAATTAAATTAAAAATCAATATTAAAAGAAAACCAAAATCTAATGTAATTAAAAATAGTTTAATAAAAAATTTTAATATTCGACTTAATTAAGACTCCAACGCTTCTTTATTTAGGTTTAAAGCTTACAATAGTAGTGAACACTTTACGTTTAATAATCCAATTTAAAAAATTTTTATTAAAAAACACACAATAACAGTTTAATAACTAATCTACACTTTAACCATTCGAACGTTTTTACCTGGCAACTCCTATTATTATTTAATAGTTAGTGCTTTTAAAGGGCGGTTTACATTATACTTCAAGTAATACGACATGTCAGTAGTATCGTCTAAACGTAATATGTAATGAAACTGTTCGACATTGAGGGAAAATACGGATAGAAATTTTATAGTCGTACCGCTCTCTTTATTTTTAAAATTTTTCAAAAATTATTCTACTTCATTAGACCAGGGTTGCATTTTCTTATTAATGCTTACTTTTTAAAGGTAAAACTCGTCAAAATAGCACAAAATGCTGAATATAGTGCAAAAACGACTCAGTTGGCATTACAAATATTTTTGCTTCAATTTTACTTCATTTTATTCAACACCAATGGTGTAAAAATAAGAAAAAAATCATACGATTTTTAATCTCTAGTTTTTCATACGGATAGATTTTCATTTTATTTTCTTTTAGATTTTACGTACGTAAAGTCTTACCGTCTAAACTAGCCTTAAAAAACAAATTTCAATTAACCTGAAAACCAAATATGGTCTTTCTATTTATATTTATTTTGCGCAGTAAAAAGGAAACTTTTTAGCAAAAATACATGTTTTGGTACTTTAAAACACACGGAATTTATAAACAATAAATTTGTATTGTTTATTTCGGTCAGAGAGAAAATGAAATATATTGGATAAACGAGCTCCTTAACGACGTTTTTTATACTTCACTATTTAAATAAATTTGTTTTATTTTATATTTATTTTATGCAACAAATCTGGTCAATAGCTGCCAATGAAATAAAAAGTTGTCCCGGGTTAAGAAAAATAATTTGGAGGAGAATATGTAAGGAGTTAAAACCTGCAAAACCTCATATTTTCAGAGTTACGGAATCCAAAAATTTTTGTATTAAATTTGAAAGACTTTAACTATTCGTAGGTCGAATGAGCCAACATGGGTAACACTATCAGGATCTTTACAAAAATATGTTGAAAAAGTTTAAGCCTATTACAAAGCAGTTAAATGTTATTTAACTTATTGTTAGTTTTGCGCCTGGTTAAACAAAATTTTCTGCTTTTGTATAAAAAATATTTTTTTAAATGTACATAGCTTTCGGATTATTTGCTAACACTAAATTTAAGGACTAGTTGGTTTCATTTTTAATGCTTGAGAGTCTTATTGGTTCATAATGTGTTATGTATAATATTCCATTTCGCCATAAAGTGTTTGAGATATCACAAAATATTTATAAACACTTTAGCGATACGATATTGTCATTTTACATTTTCTTCTTAAAATTACTATTTTCTACCCCAAGACAAACTTTTATTTTTAAACAAAATATCTTAATAACAAAAATCACTGCATTTTTTGGTTTAAAGTGGGGTCAAGGCTACAATAAAAAAATTATATTGAATAAAGATTTATAAAAGGTTTAATAGGCTATTAAATGCCTTTGAACACTCTTTTGTTGACGTTTGCGAGATATATCTATCTATATCACGTGGGATGACTGGTAAGGAAAAATAAGTAGATCAAGTCTCGCCTGAGTCACAGAGTACTATGGTATCGCAGAGTAAGAAATACAAGACAAGAAGAGAAAAATATAGAAATTGACGTGCTTGTATACGTAATCAATAGAACTTCTCGGTTTAATCAATAAAAAAAATCAATAGCAGATTTTAATTTATATTTTTTTAAGCTCGTTAAGCGAATTAAATAAACTTGTTAGAAAGGATTAGACCAAGTTGTTCCTTTCGTTAATTCTATTTATCTTATTTTGAAAGAACTTTAATTAAATTTTTTATTTCTATTAATGAAAACATTCCAAAAAATTAATCAAGATTTTCTTTTCAGTTTTTGAAAACCAGTCAAATCATTTATTTACTGATTAGAGTTTTTAATTTTATTCTTAAGAAATCGTATTCATTTTTCCCAATAACATACAATTTATAGTTTTACACTGCCATTCAAAACAGTCAGCATAAATAAAAATGCCAAAAACATGCAAAAAACAGCTAAAAATATATAAAAACTTTCTATGGGCGATGTTATTATTTTCTCTACAGTTGTAGTTCGGGTAATAATTTCCCCGCTTGTAGTCTCTTCGTTATATAACATTAAGTCAGGTGTTGTTTCCAATTTAGTTATCGTTGAAATTAAAGATGGTTCTGTTGTTTCAGATTGAAGAATTTCTTCATCTAATTTATTTGTTGAAAACCATAATGAGTCTTCACTTTCCGTATACAAAGTTGTGCTTTCGGCTACAGTTTCCAAAAATAATTTGGTTAATTTACTGGTCACTTTATTTTCTTTCTCTACTTCATCCTTCTGGTTATTTAGAACTTTTTTCAAGGATATTTTTAAATTTTTCTCAATTTCATTAACTTTTTCTTGTTGATCTCTCTGATAGCGATAATCACCGGATAACTCACCATTATCATCTATTAAGTCTTCGTGAAGATCTTCGTGAGCATAATTCAAATTCAATGAAGATTTGGTGGATGATAAATTAGGAGTATTAGCTTCTATTGTTTTTCTGGTCGTTGTAGTGCCCTGCCACTGACAATACGGTAAACCATCGTAATCAGAAATTGTCTGCTTATAGCCATATTTACAAGAACATTTTCCACCTCCTGTACAATCCGAATTTTGAGGACATGGCAATTCACAATTAAAAGCTTGAATTGATGAAATGCTACGAATTGCCAAAATCACATAGAACCAAATCATTTTATTTCTTTTTATTAAAGTGATTATTTTCTTTTTAAGCTGAAGTTTAAAATTATGCGCAATTAATTAAGTGGAACTCTTTTTGTTGCGCTAAGCAAATTAAAACTGTATTAAGTTTTCAAAAAATATTTTTGTAAAACTTCTGATAGCGAATTTTTGGTTTTATACTTAAACTTATAATTGATAAAACATAATTTTTTTTGTTGTGTGCAAATTTTTATATATAAAGACGAGGGTGATCGCATAATTTTGTAACTTATAGAGAGACGAATATTTGAAAGCGTGAGTATTTTTTTGGCCACCACATTTAGTTTAGATTTTATTAAAGCTTCGAAGGCGAGCATCGCTATCGCTGTAAAAAGAGCCACTTTAAAATTCTAATCGAAACACACAAAGACGTAATCATAGATAATTATACACTGATAATTTTACTGTGAAGAGGCAACCACGAGATATGTGCTTCTCTTTCCCACAATGAAACTATACTCGTTCAGAATGAAATTTTAGCAAAACGAAATTTATCATTAATAACTATAGAATTTTTACGTCATTTCTTTCCCACTAAACACATGCTACATTAGCGAATTGTGAATGAGCTATTGTTACCTGTTGAAGCTACATTTAATACCTGCTAGTTCCCCTTCAGTCCTCGGTGATTTCCAGTTGTGGGTGTTTTTCAACTGTGATTTCATTAAAAAAAATTAGATTTGCTCTTAAATTAAGCAATTTTCGATCACTACTATTTTTCGAACTCTGTTCTGCTTACGAAGCCTACTTAAATGTTAAAGGTTAACCTGTCGCCTTCTTCTATTTCCCGTCTATACTTAATTATAAAACTGCAAAAAAATAATGAATTAATTGGCTGCGCTTCCTAAAAGAGAATGTCATTGGATTTTTCAAAGTTGCTATTTCACTCCACTTCTATAATCAGCTGTTTGCTGCAGCCACCCTGAATAACTTTTTAAGCAAATTCGTTAATAATCGTTTGCCTGTATAGGAGTTATCGGAGTTGTTAAACACCTTTTCTGAACTTTAGATTTTCAGAGTTGTTATTTTTTCAGTTAAATCCAGGAGAAGTACCTTTTTCTTCAAATAGTGGCTGCGATCTATTTGGAGTAGATTCGCTTATTCATTTCATATTTACATCTCTTTTCAGCATTGTCGTCTTATGCAAGTTATAAAAATGGAATAAGTAATGGGCTCTAGTCTGCGTAAAAATTTATGTTTTCGGATTCTCTTCCATTTTTCAAGAATTTTGTCTTTCACTAGTACAATTCTACTCTCCAGCTCTACCCCAAGGAGAAATATATATTATAAGATTATATTTTTTCAAATGAATTGAAATTATTTTGGCTTAAGTTCATTTTATTTTTAATTTCTAAAAATCTTTGTTTTAGAAAGAAAATTTATTTTAAATGATAAGAAAGAATTTCTTTAATTGAAAATACTAGAATTTAATTTTTGTTTCACACTTCTGTGCCACCTTATTTATTCTCTTTTTTTTCATTTAAGGGAAGTAGCACTTCAGGCATTAATACCTACTTAGTTCGTAACCGTGCTACATTCTTTAGGAAAGGGATAGATGAGAGAGAAGAAAGGTGGTGAAAGGAGATAGATATAGCCATTTTATTAATTATTTTACTTTGCCGGAGAATATGCTATGGAGAAGTACCGACGAAGGAGGCTGCATGTTTTAATGTTGTTCTGAATAAGTATTTATACCATTAAACAGAAAAAACATTGTTATTTTTTGACTGCCGCAAGGGTTGAACCAAGGGCAGCCAGATTTGTAGTCAACGTGCTTACCGCTTAGACTAAAGCAGCCTTCTCTTTTTCTTTGATTTCTAATTCTATGGATTTGCATTATTACCTTGGTGTTTCCTAAACCAGGGCTTTAACAGCATAGTGTTACTCTGGCGGAATTCTTTCTCCTGCTTTTCTATTTGAAATACCAGTTCCATTATACCATTAGCCCCGACTGCCACTTTTACACTCATTATGCTGTTACTGTTCCGTTTAGGTTTGGATGAAAATCGCACATTTCTTACTACCAAAGCTAGTACCACTGCAACTATAATAATTTTCCTCTTCTACTTAAGAATCCCGTAAGTTTTAGACTGCTGTTTTCCAATTATTATATTTTTAAACAATTTATACATCACCACCTTTCCACAGTAATCTGTTTTCTTTTAATTTGTAGCTATGTTGGGATTTGAACTCATGACACCTAATCTGCAGGCTTATAATAGAACCTTTTTTAATGCAACCAATGTGGTAGAGCTGCAAAACTATCGTTAGTCGGCGCGTTCTGGTTTCAAAAGTTGGTTTAAAAACTATAGATATTACAGTTTCGATAGTTGGTTTTAAAACTATTAATACTATCGAATTGCTTTAAGTCGAAATTCGGGCAACTGTCGCAATCGGAAAAACTAGTGTTAGTCAGCCAAAAATAAAACAATGGATATTATCGATAGTAATGACGACTGTTTTGCAGCTCCACAAAGAGGTTGCTTCAATACTAAATTTTAGTTTATTATTTTCGCACACAAACCTTTGTTAGTGGTGAAAGCAATAACTTATTCACATCTATCTGTTTGTTATCTATCTAAAGCGCAAGCATAGACATAAATATATTGTTACGAAAATAAGATCTGGCAACCCCTGTTGTTATTCCGTATGAGCGTGGTAAATATGTATATTCAACTAATGGTGTGTGGATAGAATAATACCAAAATTAGCTAACGAGAATCGAGCAAACTCGATGGTTGCGTGGTAGAGCTGCGTGCTGTAAAACAGGAGATTGTGGGTTCGATCCCCGCCGTCGCACATAAGCACAACCAAAATTAAAAATTGTTATAATTTAATTAAAATTAAAAACAGCAGTACAAACCTCCCGAGAAGCAAAAGACAATTATTGTGTGAATCCATGGCAGATATTTTAGTGGAGACGTATAATTCAATGTAAGACTAAAAGATAATTGTCAAGACGCCTTTTATAGTAAAAAGTAAGAACGGTAGCGGTTAGCTCAGCGAAGTGTATTGCGGGCGTTGGTTGTGGCTATTAGATAAAGGGGATGACCGGCTTGGATAAAAGTTACTATAACTTGGAGTGGTCTGTAGATGGTTAAGGTTATTAAACAAGGCATCGAGTATTTCACGTCTCACCGGAGTAATACAGTAGTGTAGCGTAGATGGCTGCGTTTTTAACAACAACTTGTGTTTAGTAAATTTGACACCAGATGATTCACAAGACCGTTTGAGCAAGAAGTATAGCCAGATAAAGTCACAAAGTATGAATACAGAATTTATAATGAGCAGCAATGGTATCTGCAATCAAAAGAATCCGTACGTTTGTCTAAAAAAAGGAAAACGTAACAATATATTTAGAAAATTAATTGCTTAATATTCATATTAAAGATTTACGCAGGCATTTATGATTGATATAATTTTTTTTTTTTTAATTTTTTAAAACTTTAGTTTGTTACTTAAAAAAAAAAAGCTTTGTTTTTGTATTATAAATGTTGAACATTGTACGAGCTTCTGTTTAAATAATAATAATTAAATTAATTCAAGATAATTTGAACACAAATGCATGATTTTGTAAAATTAAATTTTCTTAAGAAACTCTCTATCATAAACAACAACTTTATATTAAATAATGATTAATTTAAAGGTAAAAGTCATATATTACTTTTATCAAAATCATTGTTTCCTTCTAATGTTTAAAACAAAATAAAACAAATTTATATTATTTTATTTTAATTTAATCTACAGCGGATATACACGTACATTTTGAGCTTTAAACTATTTAATAATTTTATTTTTTATTCCATTTAGTTTTCATTGCACCCATAACATTTAAAACACACTTCTTAATACAAACACATTGCGGGAAAAAAATATTTTAGAAAATATGAAACATTTAATATTTTATTATTTTTGTTTCCTTTTTATTTGGTTACAAGTGTTACGTGCCCGTTGTCAGTACTGTCAGCAAGTGAAAAAAATTGAGAAAACTCGTCTGCAATATATACCAGGAGTACGTCTGGTTACTAAATCTAGTTTATATGGCATAAGGTATAATTTAGAAACTTATAATACGACAAAAGTTCAGGTAAATATCTGAGTTTTTACAGTGATAAAATAATTTTTAAATTAAAGCTTTTAGTTCGCTTTTCATATTTCTAGAAAAAAAATAATTAATAAAAGAATATTTTTAAAAATTTCCTTAAACAAAAAATCTTCTTTAATACAATTCACTTTTGGTGATCTGTGCAACAATCACAATAACAATGAAATGATTCTTCTTCATTTTTTAGTTGGGTTAAGGGCACCATTTTAAAATTAAAAAAAAAACTTTGTATTACTATAGCTCAAAAGTAATACATATTGATTTATATCGTGTTACCTTGTGAATTATTATTTATTAATTTTAGTTATGAAATTAAAGGATGCTCCCGAAATTCACGTGATTTGACAAATATGGCACTATCTCTTGAAGCGTTATAATTTTATATAATTTGATGTATATGGCCATACCTTTGAACAGTTGTAGGCAGCAGTAGGCAGCAAGAAAATTTGGTTTTGATAATAAAAGGGTGTCCCAATAATTAATTTAATATGTGAGCGTTATGAATGGACAGCTTATATTTTCAAAGAACCTGTATTGCTTAGTCCGCTATGGAACAAGCATACAATTTAAATGTCGAAATTAAAGGTTGTTCCCTTAACTGAGGTCACTTTACCTATATAGCTCTATCTTTTGAATCGTTACATACACACACTTGAAAATTAGACACTTAAATAGTTAGAAATATAGATTAAAGAGTGTTGAAATAGTTAATGTAAAATTATGCATGTGGCCATATTTGTGAACCGTAATAGGCAGTTAATTATTTAACTCTTAAAAAAAAAATTTTGTGTATGATCAAAGTTCAGAGAATATAAGGAAACGCGTACTACATATTTGCTTATAAAATCAATTCTAATTTCAATCAGTTCAAATGAATTTGAAATAAACTGCAATTCTTTTAGACATTCATTTGAACTAGAAATGAATTGCAATTTGTTCTAAAAGTTAATTAAAGTTGGAAATTTAAGAAATTTAACAAATTGCAATTCATTTTTACCGAACTCATTTAAAGTGCCCCCAATTCACTTCAGGCGTTAATACCTACTTAGTTCGTAACCGTGCTACATTCTTTAGGAAAGGGGTAGAAGAGAGAGAGAGAAGAAAGGCGGTGAAAGGAGATAGATATAGCCATTTTATTAATTATTTTACTTCGCCGGCGAATATGCTATGAAGAAGAAGTACCGACGAAGGAGGCTGCATGTTTTAATGTTGTTCTGAATATGTGTTTTTACCATTAAACAGAAAAAAACATTTTATTTTTTTTATTTTTTGACTGTCGCAAGGGTTGAACCCAGGGCAGCCAGATATGTAATCAACATGCTTACCACTTAGACTACAGCAAAAAAGAATTTATTCAAAATTTGCATGAATGATTCGCGAATTAATTAAAACATGAATGATTCATTTACAGCTCTGCTCCAGAATATACAAAACGAATTTTTACGATAGCGAAAAATCGAAAGGAATAAATAAAAATATATATGTTCATAAAATTTAAAAAAAAAACTTTTGGCTTGTAAAATTATTTTTTAATTATTTTTTAAAGTTCAAAAAGCTTTTTTTATTATTTATTTTATTAAAAAGCATTTGACAAAATATTTTTTAAATTTACTTTTTTTCCAAATAATTTCAGTAAATGACCAAAAACCGAACAAAACTAAAATACAATATTAGTTTACATTTCAGCGTCCTAGTAACCCAAATATTATTTTTAAATAAAAAAACTAAATTTAATTTTTGTTGTTAAAACTTGTTTTTATGGCCATTTTATGGATTCTTTAATGCAGCTCCTAAGAAAACCCTTAACCACATTTTAGTTGAGTTAAGCTTGTCGATTATGATTAAAAATTTAATTGACCACCTGAGAAAAGAAATTTGTCGAAAAGGATATTAACAAATAAGCTGCTTAGAAAGCTCACATAAAAAAATATGAAAAAGCTTTGACTGTTGCACAAAACATCGTAACCAAACAGGTTTCCCAACGTTGTAAAATAATTTTTGAATTATAGTTTTGGAGGATTTTAATTCAAGGTTAAATTAAAATATGTTGAATTAAAAAAATTGTTTGACGAGATGAGAGTTACTTCAAAGATCTTAAATAAATAGTTTAAGCTCAGCCAAGTCATAAACTTTTAATAGTGCTTGCATTTTTTAATTTACCCATGTTACACATTTTATTCCAGCTATAAAATTGATTTTAAGTGAAAAATTAAAAAGTCGAAGGAATAATATTAATGTTCAGTAATGTCTGTATTTAAAAATTCCATTAAAAGAAAATTTCCATATTAATATTTTTCTCTGTATCAAAATTTTTTAAAATATTTTACCTTTAACATTTCATCTCTTTTAAAACGTTTTCAAATATCTTCACCTCTTTGTAAAAACATAAATATTTTTTTTAAATGTGCCAAGTGATGCCATTACATTTTTATATAATATTGCATCACTGTGCCTTTTAATAATTATATTAGTTACATACGTTATTAAGTCGGTCAGATAAATAAAATATTTTTCTGTTTACAAGAATTTTTTGTTTTTAATAAAAATTTTATACTTTGTTGTTCATCTTAAAACAGAGTTTCTCTCAAATCACCATTCTTAAATATTTTATTATCTTGCATACCTATCGCTGGACTAAAAACAAAAACAAACGAGGGTAGTTTTAGAAACACTCACCTTATGTAATAAAAGAGGATTATGTGAAAACTTACAAATTTATATTAAAAATTTAGAGTTTTCATTTTAGTGCTTAGAGTTGTTATTGTGAGCAATATAAGTGGGTTTTAAAGCATAAACACGGGTCACCGTTGCACATTGCGGCAGAAACGAGATATTTTGGAAATAAATTAACAATTTCTTAATGAATGATTAAAATTTATAAATATATCTCCTATTTTTTTAATTAATTTGACGCCTTTTTTACTTTTCTACTTGTGGCCATTTTCTATAATAAAAATTGACGAAAAAATTTTTGTCATGGTACGAATGAATTTGAACATTTTTCATTTTTTAATATTTTTCAAGATTTAAAAATCTCAACATCACGAAAAATTCAGAATTAGAAATCTTAAAACGCAAAATCTGTTTTTTAAGAATCAACGCCTATTGGGATCACTAAACATTTCACTCTCCGATAGCAGAGGATCGAACAAAAGATTGGAGTAAAGTTAGCCTACCCGACCATTCACTGACAGCTTATTGACGTGCTTATATTGGGCATCTCGAACATCAACAATTGAAGCTTGTGAAGCTTTTAATTTTTAGGTTTCTTTTTTTGGAATAAAACAAGTAAGAGTGCTATATTCGGCTTTGTTGAGTATGATAAACCCTTTACCATCTATGTAAATCTAGTTTAGTGAAGTAAACCAACCATGTTGCATTTTTTGTGCACAGTAACCATATAATGGTTAAAAGTTAATAAAATATGTTTGTCGTGACTAAAGTTATGGTGAAAACAACTATAATTGGTTCTCCGCAACCATAAATTGTTACAAAGAACATAATATGGTTATTGTGACCATATCACAAAAATTTCTTTTTTCTGTGTGTAGTTTCACTGATGAAGTCTTGTAGGACTAAATTACAGCCTTGTAGTTAAACGCGGCATAAATCATTATTAACCGTGCCTGTTTTAGCAGACCTATTCCTCAAAACGAATAGTCTAATCTGTTTCTTTCACAAAGAGAACTTTTCTCAAAATGTCTACATTTCCTTAATTGTTAACAATGCCCTCGTATATCAAAATTCTTAACATTCTTTAGTTTTGCCTCAACAACAAAAATATTTTATTTAAATAAACTTAAGATAAAAACAAAATTCCTTTATTGTTTTTTTTCATAAATTTGCTATTTCTTTCAGGGTTGTTTAAAGTTTCACTAAATAAAGCGGATGCATGTTTATGAAAAAATAAGAAATTGGTTTGAAACTAGACTTTGATTAAATTTATGCCAGCGCTCTGAAATTGCATGTGTATTGGGAACAGATATATTATGTATGAAATATATTTTTTGCTCTATAAAGAAAAAACAATTATTTACTACGATAAATTTTTTATTCTCCTTTAAATACCGAGACATTTTAAAATTCCATTATTTTTATTTTTATCTCGTTAGTTTCAATATAAATCAAGACACATTTGGTTGTTACTAAAGTGTTTTAAATATTATTGTTATTTTTCTTTTATTTAATTGTGTTTTTCATTATTAGTATATTTTTTTTTTGCGCTATAAAAATTTTTAACAAAATGAGAATTGTTTTAAATATTCTGTTATTGCAAATATTTTTGTGTAATTTAAATATAATAACAGCTCAGTGGTGTGTTAGTTTTCAATCGGTTATAAAAACTCGCGTACAATGGAATAATGGTCAACGTTTAGTCTCGAAAAGGAACTTTTTTGGTGGCATCAAATATAAATATGAACCGTATGTGTATTCATCAGTGCAGGTAAAACTTCTAAGATGCCACAGCTATCGAAACGATTTTTGCACAGTAAAACGTTTATTTCCAAACTTTCTACAAATGCAATAATTTTTATTAAGTATTTTTTTTCTTGCAAGCAAAAGATAAATTTATTAAAGCCTAATCTGGTAACTAATTAGTTTATGTGTGTGATGTTTTTAATCGACAGCACAGAATTTTTGTTTGTATGGTTGGAAATCTTCAATGAATAAGCAGCAGCCGATTTTTGATGAAAATAATTAATAGAGAGACTGAAAGAACTGCAAATAATTTTTGGTAAATTTTCCAAACCAAGCTACAACTAAATAAATTGAGGTTAAGACTCTTTAATGAATTTTTCTATTTTTTCTGTAAAATAATATTTTCCATTTGCCATCTATCGATTTATTTGTAGAACTTAATTTTCAATGTTTAACTAAAATCACATTTTTAGCAATTTAACAATTCTGAAACAATTTTAAAATGAGATAGAAATAATAAAAAGAAATTTGGGTGAATTATTAACACTAGAAGAAATGGATAAATTTTTAAGGTATGAATATAGAATAAATAAATAAAATTCATAAGAAGAAGTTTAATTGCCTTTGTAATATACAGAAGAAAGAAATAGGTTTAAATTCAACAAAAAATGGTTTGTTAATAAGACTAACATAGATATTCCAGAAGATGTAGAATACATTCTTTCCGGTAAGGAAAAATAATAGCGGATGGTGAACACTTTATACAGACATTACAAGGAAAAGAAGAAGAGGAAGTAGCAAGAATAAAACTAACAACAATAATTGATAAATGTGTATTGGACAAAGTATTAGAAGCTAAGAAATTTTTAAAAGGAAATAAGGATATACTCATACTAAAGGCAGATAAAGGTAACCCAACTGTAGCTATAACTAGGCAGGATTATAACACACGTATTAACCATATTGTTGAAGACAGTATAAATTATAAATTACTGAATAAAGATCCTACAAATAAATTACAAAAAATTAATAATGATTTTGTTGAGGAACTTTTTAGATTAAAGATTATGACTTTTTTAGAAAAAAAATACCCTAAAAACGAATGTCTCTAATGCACCTAGATTGTACGGTCTACCTAAAATTCACAAAGATAGTTTTCCATTAAGACCAATTTGTTCATGTGTAAATTCCCCTTCTTATGAACTTTGTAAATATATAACGAATATTCTAAAAAAGATAACTAAACATTCTAAGTATAACATAAAAAATTCTGTAGAATTTTAAAATAAAATTAGGAACCAAAAAGTAAAAAATAATGAAAAATTGAAAAGAGCTTGTTTCTCTGTATTGTAAAATTTTGTATAGAAGATATAAGTTATTTTCAATATAATAGTAAATTTTATAAACAACAGAAAGGATTATCGATGAGATTTCGTGCCTCTCCAATTGTGGCTGATATTGTTATGGAGAAGTTACTAGACACATGTATTGAAAAGCTTAGTATTAAACCAGTGATATTGACCAAATATGTTGATGATTTGTTTTGTATAATATCTAAAAATGCCACTGATACTTTACTTAAAACTTTTAATGAATTTCATCCTAGTATTAAGTTTACTATAGAAATATAATGCAATTAAAAACTTCCATATTTAGATACTTTACTTATTAGGAGTGGAAATAATTTATTAATAGATTGGTATCAAAAACTAATGGCTTCTGGCAGAATCATTAACTACTATTCTAAACACAGTAAAAGAATTATAATAAATGCAGTTAAAAATTTTATAGAAAGGATACTTACGATAAGTGATATTGAATTTCATAAAAAGAATAAGGAAAATATTAGAAATATATTAAATAATAATAATTTTGCAATTCATCTTATAAATAGATTAATTAGGCATTATATAAATAAGAATAATTTAAATACAGAAAATATTATTGAACCAAAAATTATTAACTCGTTGATTTATGTACCTGAAATATCAGAACAGTTAGAGAAATCAAAAATTTTTGACTGCAATAAATATAGAATGCCATACAAAACACACTATACATTAAATAGACTATTTAGTAAAACTAAAGATTAAATACCGAATCTAGAATTATCAAATTTAGTCTATAAAATTCCTTGTATCGGAACTGATAAGGAGATTTGTAATAAAGTATATCTAGGAACAACCAAAAATAAACTAAAAACTAAAACTGCTGGTCATAAATCTGATCAAAGATATAGAAATATTAATTAACAAAAAACTGCATTATTATAAACATTTATGATATTTTTCATAAACGAGATTTTTAAAATTTTTTTTCACGTTCATAAGCGACCATAAACAAATTTTCTTACTATCATCACACAGAAATTAATGCACCTCTTTCGTTTTTAAGCATTCATATAACGGATAAATAAAAGCATTATCAGTTTAATGCTGCTTTTCCTAAACGAAGGCGAATAATTTTTCAGCTTTGAAAACTTCTCATTTATGAGCATTCAATGATGAGAATTATGAAGTTTCTCATAAATGAAAAAAAATTTGTTTTTCTTTTTCATGGTCATTAATGAACAACAACAAAATGCCTGCCTGTGATCCCACGGGAATGTATGTATGTATTAGCATTGATGCAAGTAAGGGGGGATAATAAAGAAAACTCGTATTATAAAACCAGTTAAAATCTCTAAGAAGATAAAAATAAAGCATACAGAAAACAAAATGTTTTAAATTAGTACATTAATATACATACATATTTTTGAATTCTGTTATTTAGTTGGAACAGTTCTGTATATGTAACTGTATTTAATATAATATTTTAACAATATTTTTTTTCTAATAATTTGCTTAAAGCATATGAAATTTTAAACAAATTGAAAAATAATTCAAATGAGGAATCAATAAACTATTCACATTTATTAAGCTGCTATTCCTAATAGGAAATACTGACTTCAACGGCTACATTAGAAACAAATAAGGTTAAGCAATAATACAATAACATAAAAAAATATGCATATATACGAGTATACACATGCGAACGCTAATAAATAAATTTTTCTACCATCTTTTCACTTATGAAAAACTATAAAAATTGTAAATTCTCATAAATGAGCACTTGCGTGAAATAAAAATATTTTCTTATTTTATCACTTTTGAATAAAAGAAAAAAAAAATTACACCATCACGTTCATAAATGAAAAAACCAAAATATTTTCTAGCCTCTCACAAAGCAGCGACAGAAACTAAAATGTCTCATTGCTCTTTCATGTGTGAGAAATGAGAGAGCATTTCGGTACTCTGCTTTATAGTGTGTTTCTGTTAGTGTGATTTTGTCTAAAACATTTGATATGCTCAGATAAAATGTTGTGCACTTCAATCACTTGATTAATTTAAAAAAAATTGTTGCAAATATGTTGGTTTTGTCTCTGCAACACTGTGTTGTGCCTGGGATATTCAGGTACAACTCCGTGCACTCTTTTCATATTGGATGTTATTATCGAATTGGTAAAATTTCGAAATAAGAAATTTAAAAGTTACAATTTTATAAGAAAATTAAGATTTTTTTGCAAAGTTTATATTTTACGTTTCCTTAAAAAACAAAAAAATTAATTTTTTTTTTGGTATAAATACAATTTTTAACTAAATTTTATCTTCACTTTGTTGTATTTTTTATCAATTCTTTTTTGATTGCGATTTGTTTTATTCTTTCTTTATACATAAAAAAATTTTCTCGCAAATTTTTATCAATGATATTAATTCCATTTGAATAGCAGTAGCATCATTTGGATATCGTTTCATGATTCCTGCTATTTAAATCATTTTTTTATTGCTGAGAATCTTATACCTTCTTTTCGTTTCTTTTAAGCTTTTCTTATTTTTTAATTTTTTTTTTTGTTCTAGAACTATCACGACTATGAACGCGTTAATGTTTGCTGCGATGGTTACACCAAAGTGAGTGACACTACATGTGAACCTGTATGTAGTCCATCATGTCCTATGAATACCCACTGTATACGACCAAATATTTGTGAATGTGATATGGGTTACAAAGGTTTTACAGCCAGTGCTATGAGCATACAATGTGAACCCTTTTGTAGGCCTGCCTGTTCTTTGAATGCCCAATGTATTGAACCAAATGTATGCCGCTGTAATAGTGGTTATGAAGATATCGAAGAAAATGGCACTTGTCTGCCAATATGTAAAGAAATCTGTCCCGAAAACTCTAGTTGTACTGCGCCTGATCAATGTGCATGTAATCCCGGTTACTTAGATAATGGCTGGGGTCAATGTAAGCCAGTGTGCGGAAAGAAATGTCCTGAGCATAGTGAGTGCACAAAACCAGATACCTGTACCTGCCAATCAAATTATAAATATAAAGCAGAAATAAATAAATGTGAGCCTGTATGTGAAGAAGAATGTCCGCCGTATAGCCGGTGTACAACGCCTAATAAGTGTGAATGTAATGAAGGTTACGAAGCGATGGAAATACTAAATGCGACAAGTTTTACTTGTGTACCGAAATGTGATAAAGATTGCCCTAACTTTTCGAAATGTTCTCAGCCTAATGTTTGCGAGTGTGAGCAGGGTTTTAATAAAACTGAAACAAATGTGTGCGTACCCATTTGCGAAAGTGGCTGTCCTGAACATAGCAACTGTAGTAAACCGAATACCTGCGTCTGTGACAAGGGCTATGTTTTGCTAGAACAACAATGTCAAGCCATTTGTGAAAAAACCTGTCCAGATCATTCCATATGTAGTGAGCCGAACAAATGTCAATGTGAGAGTGGCTATCAAATGAAATTAAGTTCCATTTATAATCTTTACTGTGAACCAATATGCCAGAGTAACTGTTCTACATTCGGCAAATGTGTACAGCCCAATAAATGCGAATGTTTAGATGGCTACGAAATGAATGAATTGGAAATATGTCAACCAGTTTGTAAAAGAGGTTGTAAGAATGGCTTCTGCTTTCAACCTGATGTGTGCATTTGTAATCCCGGCTATTTAATGGGTCCGCAAGAAGAATGCGAGCCAGTCTGTTCAATGCCGTGTCAAAATGGTTCTTGTATTGAACCTGAAATATGTCAGTGTCATGAAGGTTTTCAATTGCAAAATAATTCCATAAATAAATGCGAACCAATTTGTAAGCCAGCGTGTATAAATGGAATATGTGTGGCGCCTGATGTGTGTATTTGTCATGACAACTATGAGCCCATAGCCAACGAATTAGGACTCAATCATAGCAACTGTCAATTAACACAAATAATCACTGCCGTTACAAAAAATAAAAAGGAAGAAACTACAACTGCTATAAATGCATTAAGAGAAACAAGAAGTCCTACTACAACTTTACCAGCTGATCATTCGAAACAAACATCTTTCAACACTTTGGTAGCAGCCAACATTTGCAATGAACAGTGTCAATGTTGGCAAGAAATTGATGAATTTGGTCCATTGGTTTCTAAACAATGTACTCATCTGTGTGCGGATAACTTTGATAAACCCTGTCTGGATCTACATCTTTGTCAATGTGATTTAGTTAAAACTCAATTAGTTTGTCGTACCTTGGACGATGCCTCACTAACAGATGATCCGATTTATTATATGTGTAACTTGCAGAGATTAACAGTCACTACAACTTTCAAACCCCAAGATCAGTTTACAAGTAGTGACATAAAAAGTATAAAGCCCTCAGAGGAAACCAAATTTCCTTGGTGGTGGCCAGTTGTTTTAGGTGTCTTAATCCTGATGTTTATAGTGGGGATTTTTGTTTATCTCCGATTTAAAAAAGTGGAGGGTAAGTCAACACAATTCATCGATTCTTATTGGTTTAATTTCTGGGTTTATTTTTTTCTTTCAGAGCCTATAATGGAGTATGAACTGTGATTTCAATTTACTAAACTATAAAAGCATTATTGCGAGTTAGGTTTTATACAAATAAAATAAAAAATAAATTTAATAAATAAAAAAGTGACAAAGCTTTGAGATTAAAAAATTTATTTGGATGTTTTAAAGATTGTATGTTAATTAGTAAGCAACTTAAGATATTTTCACAAAAGTGTGAAGGGAAAGGTCACCATGATTATAAACTTACTTCTAGCATATGCCAACATGCTTGAAATTAAAAAACAATTTTCTCCAAAAAAGTTTTTGAACTTATGAATAAGGAAAATTTATTAAATATTTACTTGAAAAAAAAAAACAATTATAAATTTAATTAAATAATAAAAAATCTAATTAAATAAATAATTAAATCAATTAAAAATTTAATTAAATTTCAATCTGAAATAGAAACAAGCCTTTAAAGTGTGAGAAAATTTTTTCCATGTAGATTGTAATGAAACTTATGTTATTTAAACAATAAAATCATCATTAAAGCTTTTATTTATATCAGCAAGTGGTTAGTGGATTTGCTGTCAACAGTATTCAATCTGTAAGAAATAAGTGACCTGGTGGCTCGTAGCCAGTTAAGATAACTGCATAAAAAGATGTCCAATTCTTATTAACTACTTGGCTTAATTTTTTATGGCGAAGAGAGAAGTGTAAGAGCAGGGAAAATCTCATACGGTAGATTGATTTATAGGCTGTATTATATAGCGACATGTTGTTGAAACTGCATATAGCTAACGTCAATATCAAGAAATTTAAACAATAATAACTGTATTATGATATTGTTACATTAAGTAATTCCAGCCATACTTGGAATTTTTTTTTATTGCCTTTGAAATTTCATTTGCATTGTTTGAAACTGTGACCATTCAAAAAAAATTAAACAATCATTTAATGCTAATGATTTTATTTTAATTATAATCATTTTTGCTAATAGAATTTTAATGAAATCGTTTAATTGCTAATTAAAATTGAATCCAAAATAATTGTTTTTATGAAACACAAAATTTTGATAGCAAAAACTTTAAAAAACTATGCATAAAATAAATAAATCTTAAAAGTCTTTTAGACACATCTATATTTGAAAATTTCAATACTTTATCATTTTAAGTGAGCTCTCAAGTCAACTTACACCACAACTAGCAAATCTTATAACTCACATGAAAACAAAAATAGGTTTCATCAGGTTTCATTTGTCCTGAGAAAGTTAAAATTTTAATATTTCACCAAATTTTGCTGATCTAAATAACATTTTAAATAATGCTGTACTATACTTTAAGATGAGTATTTAATGTACAAAGCCAATGAATAAATTCAATAATGATAAGGATTTTAAACCATTAAATCATTAGTCAGTCAGCAGTAATAATTTTATTTTAAATTTTATTATCAACGAAACCTTTTCATTAAAAAGGGTTACTATTAGTAAAAATAATTATGATGCTAAAAAAATGATTAGCATTATTTATTAATCAATGCTAATAAAATCGTCAATTAATTAATCCTTCTAATAAATTACTCCCATGTTTGCTTCCAACAGTAAAAGGTAATGATAATTACAACTTTAAATCCTCAACAAAATCATCTTGTTTTGGATGGTTTTATTCTGCCACAAAACTATGTGAGTTCTCGGAATTTGCGACACTGACAGCAGGAAGGCTGTTAAAAAATATGTTTCGTTAAATATCAAAACCTGAATTATCTTAATGAAAACACGTGCAATCTTGAATTTTTAATTACCAGCTATTAAATTGTTTTGTCAATACTGACGAAATTATTTGAGGTTAGAAAATAATTATTTAGAAGGAATTAGGAACGATTAGCTCTAATAGCGTTAAATTATTTTAAATAAATTTTTTATTGATTTTTCGTTATCAGTAAATGATGAATTACTTGATTCTTAAAATCTTTTCTTCATTCTCGCTTTACAACGTCAACATGTATTTTACCTGCAGATATATATGTATGTATTAGAGCTGTAAATGAATTATTCTTTCTTCATTTTTATTCGTTGTGTTTTTTTTAATCACAGTCAACAAATAAGAGTTTTTATTTTTTTTATATTTTTGTGAACGAGGTACAATATGGCAGCACTGATTTTCCGGCTGAATATATTTAATTTTTTTTTTAAATCCACTTTAAATTTGACTTTTATCCATGGAATAAACTGATTTTATAACGGATTTTAAAACAAACAAAAAATAAAATAAAATAATCACCCCTGTAAGTTTATGAAGATTTTTTTATTAAAATATCATTAAATGAAAAATATTTATTATATTGAAATAGTTCAGTAGCAATGTGTTGGGTAACTTCAAGGGGATATAGGCTTCTTGCACGTCATGCTCTTGAAATAAAATTGTTAATTCGTATCCAAAAAAATTTTCTTTTTTGTCATTAACTTTAATTTAACAAATTTTACTGAGCGTATTCTTTTTTTTGTTTTTTTTTTTTTTTTTTTTTTAAAGAGAAGTAGCACTTCAGGCATCAATAAATACCTACTTAGTTCGCAACCGTACTACATTCTTTAGGAAAGGGATACTCTCATCTAAGAAAGGTGGTGAAAGGAGATAGATTAGCCATTTCATTAATTATTTTACTTCGCCGGCGAATATGCTATAGAGAAGTACCGACGAAGGAGGCTGCATGTTTTTAATTTTAGATCTGAATATGTATATATACCATTAAACAGAAAAAAAACATTTTTATTTTTTGACTTACCGCAAGGATTGAACCCAGGGCAGCTGGTTTGTAGTCAACGTGTTTACCACTTAGACTGCGGCAGCCTTTCTTACATTCAATGTGCACTGATAGTTTACTTATTCTGAACAGCTGTTCAGTGAAGGAAACAAATACTTCATGGGAAATCCACGACACCAATTTCACTTCAGGGGGAATGAAAATTTCATAAACACATAAATTTCACTTCCTATTCACGATATGGATGATTTATCTAAATTTTTGATGTTTTTTTTTTGCGAATTTTGGGAAAAGTCCATTAATCTGATTTTGTAGGAATATTTAATGCATAACATAAGCATAAAGATAAGCCAATTTAAAATTATTCGTTTAGAGCTATATCTATTTAAGTAAAAAAAGCGGTACAAGGCAAATATTTTACCTGTCATCAACAAATTGAACATTAATTAAAAATATATCTCACACTGCTCTTACTATTTGCTTAATCACTGCAAAAAAGTCAATCCTTCATTAAAAGCTTTGCAAAAATTGTCGACACAATCCTGTTCACGATTTTTTCTTTCAATATTTTATAAAATATTATTAAAAAAAATGGGTAAGCCGACTGTGGATTATTAAAAAAATGGGTAAGCCAACTGTGGAACATCAGAATCAGCCCTTTTTTCTATTCCAAAAACTTAAAATCTTGTGCATGAAGTTTATTCTGCATTTGTGTAAGTCCATATACATTAAGCTTTAAAGTTATGTTTCAGGATTTTTATCGAATTCAGCCACCTTATATTTATAAAAAAAAAACACTCAGGACGTTCAATATTTTTACGGTTCTTTTATACAGTTAAAAGATAGTGAAAAATGAAATATTACGAAACATTACGATTATATAGTTTTTGTTTTATGCACGGGCACTTGCAAATTAATAAATAAAATAAAGCCACGAAAATGTTAAATTAATTTAATAAAACTTAAACAACATAGGTGAGTGCTGTAGTGTAAGTTCTAAATATGTGTTTGTACTGTTAAAGGAAGAAAAACATTTTTATTTTTGGGTTACTCTAGGGGTTGAACCATGGCCAACCAAATTTGTAGTCAACGTGCTTACTACCATGAAAGCATATCTCGATGACCATTTCGATACCGCTTATGCGTGAAGTTTCCTGAAGCGCCAAGTAAATAAACGTTAGCAAGCGAAAGGAAAAATTTACAAATTTCACATAAATTTCATTTAAAAAGAAGTATTTCTTACTGTAAATATGACAGCACATTATCTTTAGGTAAATGAAAGAAATATATTTTTATGCTTGTCATACCGATTTGCTCAGAGTTAAGGACTTTTATGACAAAACACTGAATACATTTGAATACTCCTCTTTTAAGCCTGTATAAAATTTAAGGTCAATCTTAGCTGTAATGACTGATTTCTAAAATATTATTTCTGTGCCTTCGTGAATTTTTATATCAAACTCGTAAAGTATTTAAGGTCAATATGCTATAGATTGTACGCTATGCAAATTTACTTTATAGTGAACCAAAAAATGACTTGACCTTTTTAGACAAACATATAGATTCTTTTTGATTGCAAATACCCCCCCCCTGTGGATCATTATAAATTTTGTAGTGTTACTTTGTGTTTTTATTGCGTTATTATTACAAACGTGGTACTCCGATGAGACATGAACTACTCGATGCCTTGTTTAGTAAGCTTAACTATCTACAGACAACTCCACTATGCCTTTTATCCAAGCCAATCATCCCCTTTATCTAATAGCCACAACACACGTCTGCAATACACTGTTGTTATGCTGTTACACTTCCCTGCACTAACCCCTACCGTTCTTACATTTTATTTTATCTGTTACTCTTATATTAAATTAGACGTCTCACTAAATATCATGACTTCACCAATAATTGTCTTTTGCTTCTCGAGAGATTCGTACTGCTACTTCCTAATTTTTAATTGCATTGTAACAATTATTGTCTTCCCTTGTACGCATGACCGAAGGTGGGATCGAACTTACGATCTTCTGTTTTGCAGCGAGCACCTCTACGAACGCAGCCATTGAGGTTGCTTAGCTTTTGTTAGGTAATTGTGTTGTTATTCTATATACACACCATTTGTGGAAGAAACTTATTCACCACGCTCATACGGACAACAACACAGGGGTTGCCAGATCTTATTTTCGTAACAATATTTTTTATTTTCCTAAATATTTTATTAATCTCCATCCTACGACCAGACCTTAAATTACATAATTTACTTAATTTCTAAGTTAATGAAATTTCCTATTATTTAGGAATGCACTGTGTTGAACGCTCATGATAAGTAAAGCCTGGATTACAAATACATCGATTACGGCTAAAACATACGCCATTGTCACATTTTCTGCAATAAATAAAAAAAGTATTTTGTTGACATTTAAAATTTGTTTTATGGGATTTTTATTTAAACTCACTGATAACAATCCGCTTGACAAACTCCATCTTTCAAATCGTAACCGGGATTACATTCACAAACATCCGGTTGACGACATGTACCACCACTGCCACAATCGTGCTGACATATCGGCTGGCAATCATTATCGGTTAAGATGTAACCCTTAACACAACCGCAAACTTCTGGTTCAGTACAATTATGCAAACGATTAGAGCCGCAGCCCTTACTGCAAATTGGTTTACAGAATTTACGTGATTCATCTAATTTGTAGCCGGGATCACACTGGCAGCTGCCATCTAGATAACAACGACCATTTAAACAGCCAAGGGGACAAGTAAAAACACAATCACCATTATCACTGGCTACATATTCATCGTAGCACTCACACACACCCGGCGCAATACAACGGCCATTTTGGCAGTTGTCACAAACTGGTCGGCATAAGGTTTTGCCACGCCAACGCATGGCTGCATAACCTTTACAGCAGATTTCTATATACACCGAGCCAGCAATTTTATTGTCTTGTTTTTTCTCAGCATCTGGATATTTATCTAACGCCTCCAAACTAAAAAGAAAAAATATTAAATTTAATATTAAAAATCATTAATTAAATACTTACGGTACCCATATGTTACATTTGTGCTCCACAGTATCCTCTCTCATTTCTTCGGTGGCATTGTCATGTTCTTCCTCAACAATACTAGAAGAAATCATCCAGCCAATAGGATTATTTCTACCTAAATTGCGATTGTTACGATTGTAATAATTACTGTCCATATTTTGATATTGACTTCTCTCCCTTTCGCCTCGTTTACGTGCTGCGGAGGTTGTTGAATACTCACTTTGATGCCGGCCACCATGAGACAATCTTTGACCAGTCTTTTGCTCATAACGAGCATCATAAGTACTTTCATCTTCCTCTGGCATTATATCGCCAAAAGGTTGACTATAATGTTTGCCTTCCACGATTGCACCAATTAGTGTGGTTTGTAACAGAGCAAAACCAACTATTGTAACCATCATGGGCCATATTATTGCACAATAATTTTTACACATTTTTTTGGGGGGAAATTTTAAAAATTATACTTCTTGTTGCTTTTAAAAGCTTTTAAGTTAAACTAAATATTTTTTAATATTTATTTTTGCACAAATATCATTTGAGGAAATAACTTTTAAACAAGTGTTTACAAAATTTTACTATTTCACTAAATAGTTTTATTAACATCTTTGCTCTTTGCTGCTCAATCACTGATAACATTTTGTAGTGCCTCTACACTGCTGTGCTTGAGCTTAACATTGAATTTTGTAAACTGAAGGTTTTTCATGGAAATAAAAGTATTCATTTTGATTTTAATTTACATTAATTTATCAATTTAAAATTTACCAACAACTTTTAGTAATTTATTAAAATGAATTTAAAATAACAGGGTGATTCAAGTAATTAATAAAAATAAAATAATTATAATTCTTACAAAAAAAATCCGACTTTAAAACAAATTTTAACTTTCCGTCTATGAGGACACCCTTTATTTTCCAATTCCAAATTTAATAGCAGCCTAAGCAATACAGATTCTTCGTAAATTTCAACCGGCTGGTTACATATATGCATTTAATTATGTGAAGTGTTGGAGCACCTTTTAATTTATAATTTTAAATATTTTTACTTGTTATTATGACGGTCGTAGTAGTCGACATTATGTCAAATTTTCAAGTGTTTGCTATAACGGCTCAAAACATAAGCTCAAACAGGTCAATTTACGTCCCTTACGAGGACACCCTTTAATTTTTATATTAAGTTTTTTATTACTTTATTACGTATAGTGATACATATGTATAGTAATACATGTGTATTATGAACTGTTGCGGTTCATAATGCACATAAAAACATATATATGTATGAGGACACCCTTTAATTTTAAATTTATACAAGCAAAACTTTTCAAAGAGAGAAACAATTTTTCGAAATTGATTTAGAAATGACTAAGTTCTGCAGGCACAAAATTAAAAAAACAAGCTTCATTTCATTTCTTAGAATCTTAGAAACTTAAAAATTAAACCCATTAAAGCAACTAAAGGAACCAAAACGTTATAAAAACTGTATTAAGAAAATTAGAGTAAAATTTAACAAAACGAGAATTATAAGTAAACTACAGCTGATTTGAAACTAAAAGGAGGCGAATAACCATGCAAGAAGCAAATTTTCTGGAATCACACTTGAACTCATTAAAAACGGAATTAGAAGCTAACTGTTAGTGAACAAAACTCATTAAAAATTGTTCTAAAACAGACTGAAAATTATAACTTAAGCGACTCTAAACAACTTATTTTCTCAAAATGGCAAACAAAACTGTCAGCAAACTGACCCAGAACTGAATTTTAACTTATTCTAGCCAATTGAACTAAACTGACCTCAACGAAACTGGAGATAAATTAGTACTGAACTACAGCTTAAACTGGAATTAAAAGACAATCGATTTTATTGCAAGGAAAGCTGGAACCTACATAAAAGTACAACTGCAGCCAGACTATGCAAGAAGTGCGCGAAAACTGATTCGAGTAGACATCAAGTAGAATTATTGAATTGAATTAAAACTAAATTATAGGTGAATTTAAATTAATCTAAAATCAAATTTGAACTATTTTGAGCATCTCTAAGAACACAATCAATTTAAAAATAAAACAAAAATATCGCTTAAGTAGAAGTAGATGTGACAGCCTAAAATATATGTAAGCTAAGCCAGATAGAGAATTGATCTTGAAGTGAACAAAAAATTGATTAAGAGCACATTACATTAAGTCACATTAACCTGGAACAAAATTAGAGCGGAATAGAAATAATTTTAAATTCATTAGAATTGATTGGATCAATTCTATGAATGACTAAAAATGAAAACTGTTTCAAAACTGAACGTCAACTGCATCAGAAGTAAAAGAAACTCCTAAACTAAAAGACTATCAGTAATTTTTCATGAGCCTTACGGGAACTGGTGCTGTAGCTTAGATGGTTAGCAAGTTGACTACTAAGTAAGCTGTAATTGATTCGGTGGCCTGGGTTCGTATCCCAGCCACGGTCAATTTACGAACTTTAATTTTTCACAAATATATATTAAGGTCTGTATACTACCATAAACAAAATATAGCAACATTGTTCTAAGAATAACCTAAACATAACATGCAATTACAATATTGTGAAAAGAAAGTGAAGCATTCTCTATACTATCTCTATCCAAAGAGGCTGAGTGTTACTTCTTTTATTAAAAAAAAAAAAAGAAGAAAATTCAAGATAGTGGAGAAAAAAGTTTGAAAAATTTTTGTCTTCACCTTACTAAAAATGCAAACAAATAAAAAGCAACTTTATAATTTAATATAATTTAATTAATATAATTTAATATCTTACTAAAAACAAAATGTTGAAGACGAATAGGATTTGTTTTGAACATTTACCTCAGTTCATTTGAACCGTTTTCTTGTTTTTATTATTATTTTTTTTTGTAAAGTATTATAAATGTTTTACATGGGCTCTTTTTTCCGAGTACCGGAGTATAACGTTTAAGTATCAGTCTCGCTATTTACTATGCCCTTAAGTTAATTATAGAATCTAGATTGAGAAAAATGAATTGTTTATATTTTAATAACTAATATCGCAACTTAGAAATGTTTTGAATTAAATTTATTTATTTCAAGTCCATGGAACATTCAATTCCTTAAATTAAATTAAATACATAATAAACGTTATTATAACATACTTTATACTGTTACGTTTTTTCCTTTTTGACAAACGTACGGATACTTTTAGTTAATATCAGCAGTGTGCCATTAGGAATTATTTATTCCTTACTCAATGCCTTATAGAAATGCCTTATACAATTATTATTATTCCTTTATACGCCTTTCTAATGATGGGTTCGAACTCATTATCTTCTATTAACGCAGCCATTCAGGTTGCTCAACATTCGTTAGCTAATTGTCGTATTTTTCTATACACACACAATTAGTTAAAGTAATTTCTTGACCACACACATACGGACAACAACAACAGAGGTTGCCAGATCTTATTTTTGTAACAATTCTTATAGTGTGCTATTTAAGGCATAATTTCTATTGTGGAATGGAGCATTAAAAATGTGCTGATGACGTAAAATTCTAGGTGGTACATTAAAGCGAACCCGTGATAATGAATCCATTCAGTCAATATTACTATTTAATTTATCGTAAATAAATAAAGCTAACTGAAATCTAACCCTCTTTTCTCAAGTGAGCAGGCCTAACAATAAATGTCTTGATCTGTATGATGATATGGGCTTAACAAATCTTACTGACAATAGAACAAACCTTTCAAAATACTCGCAGTAATCTTTGAAGTAAACAAAATTGATTGCAAACACCTGCGGCATAGTCCAGATTTACACTATGCAATAGGATTAATAAAATTATAGCAATTTCTTCTTATAAATGCTAGTGCAGCATAAGCTTGAGGAAAAATATAATCAATATGTGGGAATATAATCAATATGTGGTCATTGTGAACATGATGACAATATCCAACATCATTTTTTTTTTAATTTAAAGAAGTAGCTATCTACATCAAATGCGGTCTCAGCATCAATCAGGCAAAGCCCTGATGGCATCCGAAATACTAACCTCGATCATACCGAAATACTGCCCTATGATTCCTTGAGCATCATTCTTCTTGTAATGCCTGCATAGTCCGCCACATTTTAAAAGCAGGGAGCTTTAAGTGTGAATTTAATTTGAGAAAGCTACTGTCGTTAGAACACATTCTCTTTGTTTGCACTTAAGCTGCTAAATTTGCAGCCAAGATATTTCAATGTGAGTACATTAATAACAATGGCTACTTGAAGAAAGAAATGCTAATTAATTATAAAAATTAAGCGATAATGACTCAATGTAGTCAATAGCAAAATTACCTTCCCTCATAGTGCATGAGTTCATATCCGAATTGAGTTTGAAATTGTGGCCCGACCCATAATATCAACAACATCCGAAATTGAAATAAGTGCTGTCGAACTGAAGGAGGCAAAGGGAATATCTTTATTTGTTTGGAGCTTAAACCACCAACACAAATGTTTAGTTTTCAATATTTTTAGTTTTATAGAATAATCCTGAAACTCCTTCTTATATCTGAAAAAAAATTTTGAACTAATTCAAAACTCAGCTAGACTTAACAACATTCAAAATAAATACAAATAAGTTTTTAGAAGCAGCTAAAATAGAATCAGAAAAAATTTCTTTGTTCGCATCATATTTGCTCTTTTATGCTCTTTTTGAAACGAGAAAACTTTTTGTTTCCATTAAGTTGAGTTAGAAAGTCTCAAAGCCCTGTGTGTCTGTTAGCAGATTATTTGCAAATGTCGTAGAGCTAAAATACTAATCTAAATTAAAAATGTTTCTTTGCAAATCAACAAACATTATATTGACATTCTAAAGGCCAATTATCAAGTACAAATGAATTTTTGCTAAAGTACGAAATAAAAAATTTAATTAATTAGTTGCATTAGAACACTTTTAGTGAGAAGTAGAGCAATAATAATTTTGCTGGGGAAATGTCTATCAATATTGTGTCATATCAATTGCAAACATATTTAAGTATTTTAGTATTTGTTTGCTTAGTAGCCAGTGAAATGGAAAAACCTTTACTTGATCTTAACGATATCGATTATGATATTTCAGAGAATCATATACAAAAACGTCCACTATATAAAATGGATCCACCATATAGAAATCCTTATAAACCCATTCGGAAACATTTGAATTTGAAAAAGAAACCTAAACACACCGAAAACCTTTTAGAGTCATTGTGTGTTAGAAATATAAGAAAGAAAAAAGCCAAAGAGGAAAGAGAAAATCCTCCTAAGAAAATAGTGCCCAGTGGAAATCGTTACCATGGACCGGTACATTATGGTGAATATATGTGGAAGACAAAGAAACATATGGAACGCAGTACTAAAATAAAAGATATTTCTCCAGTAGAAAGAAAGTTACATAAATGCTACAAATGGGTCAAGTAAGTGTGTTATTCAATTATTTCCTTTTTGTATGGAAAATTATATTAAAGCTTTTATTTAGCGCTCAGGAATTAAAGCAATACGAATGGCCTGCCATTATTCAAACAATTGAAAGTAAAGATTTGTATCACATTGAAATATGTTGTCCCGATTTTGGACCTTTGCGTGTTATGGGCAATACTTTGTGTCGTCCCTTTTGTTCAAATTGTCGCAATGGTGATTGTATTGCTCCTGAAAAATGCCGCTGTTTTGATGGCTTTGTGTTATCAGACAATGATGAGTGCGTCTTTACCTGCCCCATTTCCTGTCTAAATGGTGTTTGTAATTTATTACTGGAAACTTGTCTCTGTAATAAAGGCTTTATTCTGGATGAGACTAGACAATTTTGTAGACCCATTTGTCACTCTGGTTGTGGCACGAACCCGTTACACAACTGTACTGGTCCTGATTTTTGTGGCTGTGTCAAGGGTTTCTCGCTAACGGACAATGATTGTCAACCCGTAATTAAAGTTTGAGATTGGAAATTTAAAAATATGTAATTAAAGTTAAATAAATTATGCGGTTAGAGCTTTAAATTAATCAAAAAAGTAGTATTTTTATTCGAAAGATCAATAACACTGATCTTGATCGATTTCAGGCATATGGTTACTACGACTGTTCTTGACGAAACGAATTCTGGGCATCCATTATTGGGACAATTTTTCTTGCTTTATGGCTGTGTGTCACGAATAAATATTACAGCCAGAGATTCATTGACAGCCATTTCACGTGGCCACACAAGAAATAATAAAGAGGTGTCAGCAGGGTTCCTAGATTTTTTTCGAGTGGTATCCCCTATTAGATAAATTTTATTCTCACAATTCCAACTATTCCCAAAAATCCCCAATACAAATAACACTATTTATTATATAGTTCAATAAAACTGGTTTAGCTGATTAACAAAATCAAAAAGTTCTGAATAAAAATCTCTCATTGCATTATTTTGGAAGAAAAGTGTCACACGAATTGTATTTTTTTAAACTTGTGTGACTATACATGTATATAAAAAACTGTTGCAATTGTTGTTTGTTGTGACTTTATAACACACGAACGGTCAAACCGTATTCAATACAATTTTTAGGGCTTGTTTGTATGGTCATGTAGATGGTTTGCACGAATTCGGTCGACGTGTTCGTGACTTATTACTAAAACGGGCGTTTTCGGCTGCAACTATAAAAAAAATTAAAACACAGATAGATATTTATTTGAAAGTTCCAAGAGGGTATGCTTATTTATAAAAAAAAAGCATTAAGACGGGCAAGTAAGGAAGACGTAAAATCTCAGAATCGATTTCAACAAAAAACAATTTTAAAAATATTTGAAAGATAAATAAGTACTGATTCATAAGATCCAATAAGCAGAATTAATCAAACAAGAAACTTGCTTGAAATAGTAGTCGGGGTACGATTATTGTCATTGGGGTAGCGAAGCGCCATGGAAACAGCTAGTTCTCGTATTGCATTTTATTTCTTATTTTGGTTTTCATTGAATTCATTGTTGAAAAAAGGCGAAATCTTTTCTAAATTTTCGGAGACACTAACATGTCATAATTGTTTGCACCAAAAAAGTAAAATTTACCTTAATAATAGTAAACTAATAATAATAGAATTATTACAATAACCAAAAACAGACTTTAAAAAAATCCCCAAAAATTCTCTTTTAAACCCCAAAACGCAAAATATATCCTCAACGAAATCTTCAAACACCAAACTGAAACTTTCATTCGCATTTTGAAAATAAAATCCCCGATTAAAAAAAAAAATAAAATCCCCTAATCTAACAACCCTGGGTGTCAGTCGCTTACCATTGAAGGATAATCAAAATCAAATAAGTCGACAGTATGGCACGTACGGCACATCTCCTCCGGATCTATGTTATTCATATTTATAATTAAAACACAAATAAAAATAAAACTTCGTGCTATTTTTCTATTTATTTTTCCCTTAACCCGCCAAAAATTAAAAGAGATTATTATAAAACAAATCAATTTGTTTCATGGTTTTTTATGGAAATTAAATATTTATAAAAATATTCCCGTGTCTTTTATTAAATAATCTGCAAAGTCCCTGTGCAAAAGTCAACTGTATAAAAGAGCCGAAACAAATTCAGCCGTATACAGTAGAGAAAGAAAAATGGAATTATTGTTGGTTATTGCTGTTGTTGTCGTTTTTGCTTAAACTGTGATTTTTTTCTTTGCTTTATTGTTTGGACAAAAATCTTTAGTCTATTAAAATGTTTGTCAGAAGTTTCCTGAAGAGTTCAGTAGGCGGTAACGAAATGGCCATCGAGACGTGCTTTGACTCTTAATAATCAATATCGGTAATTAATTTAATCAGGATAATTAAATAGAAAAATAGCAAGAAGTTTTTTATAAAACACAAATATTTTATTGACGATGATGCGGTTACGATCTCCATCGACCTATTTTTAAGAAATGAAGTGCAATGTTGCCACGAGGTTGCAAATCGTACGAAACGGTGCATATTTCTGCATGTAATGTAGTTTTTAGGGTCTGTGTTGTATTGGTTTCATTTTATATGCAACCATTTTGTTTGTAAACAAACCCGGTAAGAAAAATTGAAACTCAACACTGAACACTAGTTTGAGTCTATAACTTGCGTAATTAAAAGACTGATTTTCAAACTACATTTCGATAATTTGGTAGCTTAGTACAAGCGTCAATCTATTCATGATGATTTGCCAGCGCAAAAATATCTAGAAGTGAGCGCAGTCTGACACTTGGTTTGACAGTTTATTTATTTATTTATGTGAGCTTCTACAGCAAAACTTAGGTTTTAAAAGTACCAGAAGTATACAATTAGTTAAAAAAAATAAATGAATAGAAATTATTTTGGCTTAAGTTCATTTGTTTTTAATTTCTAAAAATGTTTTTTAGAAAGAAAATTTATCTTACAAATGTATGCGGACGTTTTCCAAAGGAAAACAATAAAAACTAGTCGCTAGCAGAATGAAATGCTGCACTTTCTGGACAGATCCGTCCTTTATCATTATTCTTCGCATTTATCTACCTTAGTTGTGTAATTTATAATTTATTTAACCACCAAACTTTGTAAATAAGAATACGAGATATATTCATATCAATATTAATTTGGTTAGACGAAATTTACACACAAACCAACTTATTTCTTTACTGTTCTCTCTGTATTTCGTCGTGTACATTTGTTTTTGCCTTTGTTCCAATCATCGATTAAACACGAATGCAAATTTTGTTTTTAGTCATTCTGTCATTCTTACTATTTACTCACAACAGTATCATATTGATTGTAATGAGGTAAGCATGAATGCGCGCTGTGCCGTGCGTGCTTATAATTTAATATTTATTAAATTATTATTTGAACTGTAAATATTATAAATGAACAGAAATTATTTTGGCTTAAGTTCATTTATTTTTAATTTCTATTCATTTATAATATTGACAGTTCAAATAATGATTTAATAAAAATTTAAGAAAAAATGATTACTGAATGAAATGATTAGAAAAATAAAAGAAATTAAAAATGAATGGACTCTCGAGATGCGAACTTCATTCCGGCATTGCAATAGAGAATACTGAAATTTGTTAATAATAATATGTAAAATTGTGTGGAAGTCTAGAAATTACTATACTCGTATAGCGGAATATTTGGAAAATAAAAGTTATTTTCGAGAATAGTTCTGGAAAAATTTCCTCTTAAAATCTAATGCATTGCCTGCTGCTGTAATATTTGATGCGATAGTATTCCAGAGACGTATAGTGCGAATAAAAAACTGCCATTCCGATGTTAGCGTTCGTTATTGTATGGGTATTATTATTTTATTCTTTTCAGATCGGGCAAAGTTAAGAAGATTGTACATTTCTTCGAGTTGGTTGGTGCTTATTATTTTGTGAAGAAGTTGCAACGTTTTTATTTTAGGATTAAATTAATTGGATTGGTTTTTATTTTCATAGGATCATCGAGAGAAATCGCGCATATTTGCCTAAAATAGTAGCTGATGTGTTGACGATTTGAGGCCAAAGACGTAATTTGTTATTTAATTTAATGTAACGTTAAGCCTTGATCTGCTTATTGCGTGGCTGTTTGAGAAAATTTCACAGGCATATGTTAGTTAAGGAATCAGGTAACTTTTCGCCAGGTAACTTTTCGTCAGTTAACTTTTCGCCAGCATAAAACAGACATGGTTGTGAAATGGTCACAATAACCATATTATGTTCTTTGTAACAATGTATAGTTGCGCAAAACAAATTATAGTTGCTTTCACTATAACTTTAATCACGATAAACATATTAACTTTTAACGATTATATGGTTACTGTGCACAAAAAATGCAACATGACTGGTTTTAACTTAAAAATATTTCAACCATAGTTCAAAGTTTTATAACTTATTAAAAATAATATAAAATATTCAACAATAATATATTATTCTTAATCAAAGTATGGTTAAAAGCAACAAAAAAAATGTTTGCGCTAAAAAGTATTTTGTTCTAGTTTTTGACAGTTTAGTAATTTTTCTGGTAGCAAAGTTTTGAAATTGTGTTTTATTGTTAGAGAAAGTGAAAAAAAAAATAAAAATTTATATACAGAATAAATAATTAAAAATAATATGCAAAACATGAAAACAAATAAAAAGGAAACCAAAACCAAATCTTTATTTTTGTGTTTAAAGCACAATGGTGCGATGCTTAAAAACTATATTTGTATATAACTGATTCTTGTAGCCTGATCTAAGCGTTATTATAAGCAAATACATGATTTTTTTGTGAATGTATGTTTTTAAATAATTTTTATGACAAATCGTTAATGAATAATACAATAATAAGTCTTATATATCAGTTAAATTTTGCACATTTTCAGCCATATTATTATATTTTAATTTAACCATTTAATGTTTATATTTGAACATAATTATGTTTATACTTTACAAAAATATTCTTTTGCTAGACAATAGTATGGTTGCAAATGTAACAATGCTATGTTTTGTTAGCAACCATATAATGCAACCATAATATGTTGCTCTTAAATTATGGTTACCTCAACCATGTTTTCCTTTGCGTGTGTACGACCTCAATTTGTTGGTTATCGATATAGAGTCTTGGTGCTTCAAGTGAGCAATGCAGTCTTTTATGAAGAAACATACATTTTGATTTTTAGGGCTTAGACTAAGACCATTGATTGTAGCCCACGCCGCAACTCGTTCTAAGTCTGCATTAATATTATCTTCAAATCCGTTCATCCTGCTTCTTATATATAATTGCACATTATCCGCGTACATACTGATACGATAGTGCAGTAGCTGACTGGGTAAATCGTTCACATTCAAAAAGAAAAAAGTTAATCCTCATGTAGGGTACTATCCGGCTTAGAAAATACCCTTTAGAATTATAGCAAATATTTAAAAGTGTAAAAAGTAGGTCATTCCTAAAACTTTAATCATTGGCCCAGTTCTAAATATATTTTGCTTGAAAATGAAACTTAATAAAAAGTTTTAAGAGAAGAGAGCCTAGAATTTTTTAAATATAAATAAATATTTTTAAAGCATTAGACATGATGAAACATCTACCATTATTAAAATAACAATAATAATAATAAAAAACTCATTCTCTTTAAGCATCTCTTCTTATCTCTTTAGATGCAACAATTGTTTTTTTAACACAGACTTGATTTTATACCCAAGCGATTGTTTGTCTCAGTTATCGATTGGACCTTATACAACTAACAACACAAATAAAGAAGCATAATTTATATAAAAATAATGACGAAACGATGTGATTTTGCAATACAAATAATCTTATCTTTCATATTTTTATGCTCATTTATCAATACAATACAAACGGAATATCAAACAACAAAATATACAACGACAACAACTACACAACAACCTATAATAAGAACACCGGGTCTATCATTGCCACAAAGGGATTCCAATCCACCCAAATGTACCAAGGAAGTACCGTAAGAAAAGAAGCAGAAAAACAAAATTCAAAAAAATTCTTATTAAATAATTTTTTCAGTGCAATTTTCTTTCAATATGAGAGGGATGTTGAGGTGATAGGAAATAGTTCCCTAAATCCTCATTTCAATTTAATTGAAATCTGTTGCCACGGCTATAGACGCTACGATTTTGATTGGACCAAATGTGTGCCAGATTGTGGCAAGAAATGCCAACGTAATGGCTTTTGTTTAGAAGGTGGAATTTGTCAGTGTTTTGATGATTTTGTTCTAAATCATCGTAATGATTGTGTACCCATTTGTCCGTTGGGTTGTCCTAATGGACAATGCTATCTAAATGGTACCTGTGTTTGTGACAAAGGTTATGAATTGGATGCTACAAAAAAATATTGTGTCCCCGTGTGTTCTATGGGCTGTGGTCGTAATGAGTTGTGTGATGCCCCCGAAACTTGTATTTGTGGTGAAGGTTATGCCAAAGCATTACAAACAATTAATGCCCCAACCGATTGCCAACCCGTATGTATACCAGATTGTGGTTTTGGCCATTGTGTGGGACCTAATCAGTGCGAGTGCTTTCCAGGCTATCAAAAAAGGGCCAATAGTTCAATCTGTGAAAGTAATTGTTATTTGTAAGTCAAATCCTTTTCAATTTAAATTTAAGGAAAGTAAAATATTAACAGAAAAAAAATTCTCTTAGACGCTGTGAAAATGGCTTTTGTGCAAATCGTACTGGTTGTATTTGCCAGAATGGCTACAAATATGATGTCAATACCACTTCTTGTTTGCCCGATTGTGGTGATAATTGTGAAAATGGCATTTGTACAAAGCCGGGATTTTGCAGATGCTTTAATGGCTACCAGCGTAGTGGAGTGAAGTGTGAAGCTGTATGTGAACAGTAAGTTGATCAATTAATTTAATTTCCCTATGGTGAATCTTAAGTTTCAATATCATTTTTAGTTAAGCTTTTATTCAGATCCGTTCGAGTTGAATTTTTTTTTTAAGAAAAGAAGCACTTCAGGCAACAAAACTTATTGAGTTATTTTTGTAACCAAGCTGCATTCTTTAGCAAAGGGATAGCTGCGATATAAGACAGATGGTGAAAGGAGAAAGATATAGTCATTTTATTAGTTATTTTACTTCGCCGGCGAATATGCTATAAAGAAGTATCAACGAAGGAGGCTGCGTGCTGTAATGTAAATTCTGAATATGTTTTTTTTTACCAATTAACAGAAAAAACCTTTTCATTTTTTGGTTTTCGCAGGGGTTGAACCCTGGCCAACTAGATTTGTAGTGAAGGTTCAGTATAAGTTCAATGCAACTCTAGTTGCTTTTATGGAAGTTGAAGTCCCGTTCTAATTTACATTTAGGGTTCCATGTCCCTCCGTCAACAGCCACTATATCAAGAACATAAATAATGAGAGTTAAAAGATTTATAGAAATTTCAACACAAAATTTGTCGATAGGAAAATTTATTATTCAGAATCTTTTTTATGTTAACTTACTTTAATCGTGCTAAATTCTTTCAAATATAAATATTTCTTATTATATTAATATTTATAATTTTCAACTATAAAATGAAATGTATTACTGCGGGGAAAGCATATACTTATGGCTGTATGAGCAGTAGCACGATTCAAATAAATTAATAAACAAAATTTGCGTGAAATCCACTGATGAGGTATATGAACAGAAGCGAAATGCTTGTATAGATATGTTCGCAGTAGTACGTAAATTGGAATATTTTTTTTATTATTACTTAGGGTATGACTCCTACGTGTTCTATTGTTTCGAAAAAGGTTATGGGAGGAGGGATATACGATTCTAATATTGAACGTGATAGAAAACAACGATTCAAAAAGTTTATTCCACTATTAGTCGTAAATCGGCCACAGACGCAAAGAAAAAACATGGTTGAAGTAACCATAATTTAAGAGCAACATATTATGGTTGCATTATATGGTTGCTAACGAAACATAGGCCCTATTCACGATCTTGTGCAAATGGTCTTGCATCATAGCAATTGCAAAATTGTGTAGCATAATTTTAGTTTACACCAACAAAACACACAGTAATGGGTAAAATATGCTATACATTTTGCAAATACTATGATGCAAGACTATTTCCACAAGATCGTGAATAGAGCTGTAGTATTGTTACATTTGCAACCATATTATTGTCTAGCAAAACAATACTTTTGTAAAGTATGAACATAATTATGTTCACATAAACATTAAATCGCTAAATTAATATACAATAATATTGCTGAAAATGTGCAAAATTTTCAGATATAAAAAACTTATTATTGTTTTATTCATTAACGATTTGTCATAAAAATTATTTAAAAATATACATTCACAAAAAAATCATATATTTGCTTACAATAACGTTTAGACCATAGGCTACAAGAATCAGTTATATAAAAATACAGTTTATAAGCCCAAATAAATGATTTCACAATTGTGCTTCAAATACAAAAATAGCCATTTAGATGCTTACAATACATACATATTTATATAAACTTTTTTTAAATGTTTTGGTTCTCTTTTTGTTTGTTTTTATATTTTGCATATTATTTTTAATTATTTATTATGTATATAAATTTTTATTTTTTTCACTTTCTCTTACAGTAAAACACAATTTCAAATTTAATCTACCAGAAAAATTACTAAACTGTCAAAAACTAGAACAAAATATTTTTTAGCGCAAACATTATTTTGTTGCTTTTAACAATACTTTGATTAATAATAATATATTATGATTTAATATTTTATATTATTTTTAATAAGTTATAAAACTTTAGTTGTGGTTAATATTTTTTAAAGTTAAAACCAACCATGTTGCATTTTTTGTGCACAGTAACCATATAATGGTTAAAAGTTAATTAAATATGTTTATCGTGACTAAAATTTTGGTAAAACAACTACAATTGGTTCTCCGCAACTATACATTGTTACAAAGAACATAATATGGTTATTGTGACCATATCACATGCATGTCTTTTTTCTGCGTGCACCCAGATAGGCCTTTAAAGGCAAAAGCTCCTATTTGAGAATTGTATTTGATTTTGATTCTGATCTCATTTTTGACAGACTTCAAAAAATATGGAGGTTAGCAATTCCTGTGAATGTTGCTTTTTTGTTAATATTTGTGCCTCCCTAACTCAGTCATATCTAGATCGAGTTTGAAATTTTTTTTAATTTGAACTCGCTTAAAAGCATATAGTAATTTCAAAAATTAAACGGTGTTCCCTTACCACATTCATGTTTGTTACGTGTGTTATGAACCGCAAAATGTACCTTATTAAAATTAAAAAATGTGTAACACTATAGATCCTAAAAGCATAATGTAATACAAAAATAAATCAAAAAATTAAAGGGTGTTCCCATAGGTGATGTTAATTGACCTTTATGGGCCTATCTTAAGAACAGTTATAAATAAACGATTGTTAATTGGACACAATATCGATTACTACGTCCGTTATAGTAAGAAGTATAAATATATAAAATTATAAATTAAAGGGTGCCCCAATAGTTCATTTAATTAGATCTATATGGCTAAGCAGTTGAACCGCTATAGACAGACGGTTGAAGTATACAAAAAACCTGTATTGTTAAGTCCGCTTTAACAACAATTATACAATTTGGATTTGGTAATTAAAGGGTGACCCAATAGTTGGTATAATTTGATGTATGTGGAGAAACTTTTGAGCCATTGTAGACAGCCAGCTTAAACTTACAACAGACCTGAATTGTTAAATCCGCTTAACTTAACGCAACTAGTTGATAATTCAATTTTAGAAGTTATAGGGTGTACCAAATATTAACGTTATTTGACCTACACGGCCTTTTACTTCGAACCGTTATATATAACAATTGAAATTTAGACAGAATGTCCACTTCTTTGTTTGGTTTAAGAAAAAGTATTAATATTTAAAATTATAAATTAAAGGGTGTAACAATAGTTGGTGAAATTTGATGTATATGGCCAAAAGTTTAACCCGTTATAGGCTTAAATTTATATAGGACTTATCAGTTAAGGCCGGTACAACAACATGTATGAAATTTTAATTTGAAATTAAAGGGTACCCCTAATGTTGATGTTATTTAATGTATATTGTCAAACTGTTTAGATAGACGGTTGAAATTTACAAGGGCTAGAGTTCTAAGTCCGCTATAACAACAAATATAAAATTTGATTTTAGAAATTAAAGGGTATTCCAATATTTAATGTGAAAATAAATTTTAGTTAATTTTTAAGTCAGTTGTAGAACTTTTTCATTTAAGTTCTAAAAGGGCTGCATTTCAGGTGAATATTAATATCAATTCTAACTCAGCTTCAGATAAGCTATTTCAAAAATTCTAGTTCTGACCCAGCAGGAGATGAATGATCGAAACTAATATAATCTATAACATAGTTTTAATTTAATTCTGTAAAAAGAAATTTTGATTTGATTAATTAAGTTTGAGGTAAGAACTACTTTAATTCGTTCTTACTTCTTTTCAAGTACCAGCAGCCTTATTCAGTAAGTTGCTTAAGCTAAATCGCTATCTCTAAAATTATTTAATTTTAACAAAGCAGTGTTTTGCTACAAATACGACATTGGAACATATAACCCTATACTTAACACCCTCTTATTTATTGAAATAGACTTACAAATACCGATTGATTAGAAAAAATAAACATGGATAAGTTCAAAATTTAAGCAATTTTGCTTAGGAGAATTACAGAATAAGGCCTCAGTTTTACGCATTTGTTATTACAATTCTCTGCTTTATTTCCTTTATTTATTTTTATACTCATTTCATGTATTAAAAATTACTTAAAATTTATTTTTATTTTCAGCGGTTGTGGTTTCTATGGCAAGTGTATTGCGCCCGGCGTATGTGGTTGTGCCATTGTAGATGGTCCTTTTAAATCCTATCAAAAATGTGAACTGGGTTATTGCACCTCTAAAGGACGCTGTCGTTGTCAAACTGGCACCACAAGATTCATTAATCAATGTTTTGCTCCCGACAAGGTGACCACTTATGCCTCGATGAAACATCAAAAGCTTAACGAAGCTTTAATCGATGAGTTTAATTTGTTGATAGGGCAGCATTTTAAATTTGTTGAATTTTCACCATTTGTGGGTTATTATTAATTAAACTTAAAATTAATATAAATAAATGAAAAGATATTATTTTATACAAATTTAAGCATTTAAAATCCATTGATGTTTTAGAATTTTATATCTTTTACCTGATCTTTTTGTCATAAAGTTATTGGTTGGAATAAATGAAACTTTTGTTCTCTTGTTTCCTGAAGAGCATTAGTGTTTCGAAGCTAATAAAAAGTTTAAACCTTTTGCATACTTTAAGGCTTTTAAGTAAAATTTAACTGATATAAATGATCGTTCTTTGCAGTGTTGCCATGGAAAAGAAAAGCAAAAGTTACGCTTTTTCTTCAAGAAATTTACATTTTTCCATTAAAAGTTACATTTTGAAATTTTCCTTAAATAAACTGTAATTTAATGTAATTTATATAAAATGTATGAAAAATTTTATTTCATATTGCAGGGAGAATAACAAGACAACAACTATATTTACTGAACAAAAAAAAAAAAAAAATAGAAAAACTTAAAAAAATCAGCCCGTTCATACTCATGAGTATTTGAATCTCAAAACACAACATAAATATTCCGGAATGGAAAACACAACATAAATATTCCGGAATGGAAAAGTGCAGTCTATCGCCAGTTTAAGATTGAGCTTCGACAGAATTTATCACTTTAATTAAAGGGTCATCCAAAAAACGCGCCTACATGTTTCTTTGAAATAAAACACAAACTATTTGCAATTTTTTCAAGCTGTTTTTTTTTTGTTAAAAGTATGATCCATTACAATTATAAGTGTAGTAGAATATCATTCAAATGTCCACCATGACTGCGTCTGCAGACATCAATCCGAATATCGAAATTTTCAATGACTTTCCGACATGTTGCTGGTGTTATTTCACGAATTGCGACTTCAATGTTGTTCTTTAGATCATTAATTGTTTGTGGCTTGTTAGCATACACTCGACTTTTCAAAAAACCCCACAAAAAAAATCTAATGGTGTTAGATCACATGACCTTGCAGGCCAATTGAAATCTTCATTTCGTGAAATTACACGTTGAGGAAATTTTGATCGCAAAAGCGTAATGTTTTATCGAGTTGTGTGACATGTACCACCGTCTTGCTGGAAAGAGATGTCAGACACATCAATATGATTCAACTGTGTCCATAAAAAGTCTCTCAACATTGATAGGTATCGCTCAGCATTCACAGTAACAGCATTTCCAGCATCATCTCCGAAGAAAAATGGCCCAATGATTCCATTTGCCCAAAATGCACACCAAACAGTAACTTTTTGTGGGTGTAGAGATTTTTCATGAATAACACGAGGATTTTTACCACCCCAGATACGACAATTTTACTTATTGACGAATCCATCCATTTTGAAATGAGCTTCGTCACTGAACAAAATTTAGCTTTGGGTATTTTTCAAAGAACGCCCATTTTCATAATAACTTTGAATGATGTAAACGCGTTGTTGCAATGTGTATCTGTACTACCTTCTACTAAAACAAAATGGCTTATGTCATTTGAAAAGATGTCACGTGTAAAAATTATATAGTGCTGACATCTAGGCGTCACATTTGGATGACCCTTTATTTTAAAAACACCGTTATTTAAGACAAGTTTGAATCTTATTAGCTCAAAACTTCAACATTATATTACTGATAATTTTTCGTAATATAATGCGGCACTTTCTGAAAGAAATTAAAAGACAACTCTCTTCTGAATCGAGGTATTGGTATGGAACCACTAGCAAAGTTGCTAATAAAGTTCGCAAGTTTGAACAGAATACTTTGTTTTATTTCACAGCTGGAAAAACTTGTTGAAGAAACATTTTGATGTTTCTAAACATGAAGCAAGACACATTTCGTAATTTTTCACTAATGGAACGGAGCAAAACTTCATCAACGTTATTTCTTGTTTATTTTAAACTAATTTTTTAATTTTTGATAGCATTTGCAAGTAACTTGTGCTATTAAAATCGAATTGATATGTTAAGGGAATCTCTTACCACAAATGATGAAACAAATACTTTTCCAGTGATATTAATTCATTTTGGGTCTGTACCAAAAGGTACGAATATTTGGTGTAATATAACAAAATTATAAATGTTACGTGGAGCCTATAAAGTTACAAAAAATTTAAAAAAAGTAACCAAACGGTAACACTGGTTCTTTGTTTTCAGATCCAAGTGCAGTGTTGCAAGACTTATAGACTTTTTTCCAAAATAGGATTAGGGATTTTTGGGGGATGGCAAAGTTTTTAGTAAATTTTCGGTGATTTTTACAAAAGTAAGATTTTAAATTCGAATTTATGATTTTGTCCGTAAATTTAATTTGTATGAGTCAATCAAATTATGTTAAAATAGGGCATAATTAGACATAACTACTGAAATTGAAAGATTTTTGGGAATAAAAAACTTTTCACTGGGAATTATTGGGGATTCAATTAAGAAAAAATCTGTGAACCCTGGTCAAATTTATTTTCATAATTACTTATAAAGTCTTTGCTGCAAGAGAGTAAGATCTTAGAAAAAAAAAATCGAGCTGAGCAAAATGCATTAAAAGTTGTTGGTCTCTTTGCCATCAAGAAATATTTACCCTCAGAATTTATATTTTTAAGATAAAATGATAGCGTGTCACTACAGAACATTTTTGCGAACTCCATCTCAGAAAACAGAAATTTTAAGTTATGACACTTTTGCAGCAAAAGATTGATATTTTTTTGCTATTCAATTTAATAATGACACATGAACTTTTTCAATGCTTTGCAGCTGTAAACTAAAGGAAATTAAATACTAAAACAATAAAAAACTGGGTTATCTTAAATAAACTGATAATTATATGTCTGACCTTTAAAAATAAACACAAAATAAATCCAACATAATTACCAATATTTATTTAAACAAGTTAATTTATCATTAAAAAACATTTTTATTAATAAATACTTTCACATCTGCCACCTTTGCGTTCATAGCTTGGAAAACATTCACAGACATCTGGAGCCGAACAGATGCCATTGCTGCAGTCCTCACTACAAATGGGATCGCATTTAACCGAGTGTGGTGACAAAGGACTACGTTTATAGCCAGGACAGCAAAAGGAAATTGTACGTATGCGTAGCTCAGGATCATTCACCTTGGCTCTATTGCAATAATAAAAAACAAATTTTGTGTAGCATTTTACCAGACTATTTTTAATACTTCATTTTAGAAAATTTCACCTACTGCACTTGTTTGTAACAGATACCAGCTGACATGGTACTTTTTACATCCAAAATAAACAAATCTTTTTCACTTATTGCATTCATTCTCCAAAATTGTGTTTGTGTTTGTTGACAGGCAATAAAGAGCATAAATAAAAATAAATTTATTGAACTTTTCATTATTTTATTAAATATTTTTTTTCTTTAATTTCTACAGTTAATTTTATTTTTAATTTTAACAACAATTTCAAAAGCACTTTTCTATTACTAGATCTACTTGATGACTGTGGCAGGCTTGCATTTTAATTAAAGAAAACAATCTTGTAGTTCTACATAATTAATGTTTTATATTTTCTCTTATTGTTTTTACTCTTCTTATCAGTAGCGGATGACGTTGAAAGAAAGTAGATAAGTTTACTCTGTCTTGAGGAATTTTATAAATATTAATAATTTTGTTTTTTGTCAAATTTCTTTATTCTTTCTGTGGGTTCTGTAAATAAAATTTTTTTGGAAACTTTTTCGTTACAGATGATATTAAAAGATCCACAAGAACAACTTCTCGGCTTATAAAAATTAGGTAGGTACCTTTTTTTTCAATTAAAAGTAAATTAATATTAATCATAAGTTAAATTTAAAATAAAACTAAGAAAGCTATAAGGAATTGTTAAACTATACAAATTTTTCCTTACCCTTCTTAATACCCTAGATCGAAAGTGACCTAATACAAAATAACGCTTCGGTTGCGACTGCTGTTTATTATCCAAGTTTGTCGATTTAATCATTAGCATCAGCAAAATCATCTCATAAATAACAGATCTTGAGAAAATATGAGAACGACTCCTTTTTCTGGCGAGTTTTTTTTTATTATTAATGCCACAACAAAACAAAAATATTTAAAGTCGAAACTAAAATAATCAATTAGAAAAAAACAAAGATTTAACAAACTTAAAAATCTACAAAAATCGCCAAATGCAGAAAAAACACTAAAAAAATGCAACTCGGTTAGAAAAAAGGAAAGTCCAAACCCCCAAAAATAAAAATAAACTTCCTTATAGCCTGTTCAGACATACGCTTTAATTGCGCAATTAAGGAATTTACGCAATTAAATCCTTAATTGAGCTCAATTTACGCTATAAGATGTCAATTTATAAATTGAGCAATTAGTACTTAATTGCATTACTAATTGAATAAGATGCGAAATGTAATCCTTGCCAACAAGTATATTTACTCTGGGAAGTATGTTCAGTGAGAAGAAAAAATACATAAAATTGACAAGCCGTAAGTAAAAAATATAAACAAACAAATAAAAAGAAAATGGCGCGTCATACGAAAATGGCTTTTGAGACTTCTAACTTCAAAGCAATATCAAAAAGCCATGTTGTTGGAACAACAACATGTGGGAACACCAAATTAAAAGTTCAAATTAAATTGCGCAATTAAAATTTAATTAACTCAATTAAGTAAACATGTCTGAACAGCGTATTATACTAATGTAGTTACAGAGTCTTTTGTATAAAACAAAGAACTAAACAAAAGCTTAAAAAAAAATAAAATCAGATACATGCAGAGTGGAGAATGTGATTTTAAAGTAATTGGAAGATATAAATAATCGCAAGAGCATGGGTAAATATATGAAATTGTCAAAAAAGGGCTATAGAATTTAAAAAAAAATAATAAGATCATAGAAAATATCAGAAGTAAATAAAAAATTCAAAAATAGCCTTGAATACCTTGTGTAAACTCGAAGTAAAGTAAATAAATAAAATAAATAACATAATTCTGTAGTTAAAAAAAAATTGCTTAATCCTTCAGAGATTTGTGAAAAATCGATAAAACTAAAATACATGTTAAAAAAAAATCCCCAAATGGAGGTAGCAAATCACACAACTGCAAACAATTTTGAGTTTATGAAAAAATCGCCTAATGATAAAAATCTTCATCTTCAAAAAAAAAAAACAATCGAGCATTAAAAAAATTCTCCACATGAATTCCCAAAAACCAAGAGCAAAATATGCAAAAAATATTAAAAAACACAAAAATTGAAAAGAATAATAATAAAAACACAATAATTTTGAAAATTATGTCTTTAGATAAATATTTTCTAAAATTGAAGCTTTAGAAAATGGGCAAAACAGATCTTGTGATACAAAAAATGTATATATATTATATTAAAGCCGTGCTGAAAAACAGCTAAAGAAAACATAAAATTGTTACATATGGGTAATTCCATGAAAATGTCAACAAAGCCTAAGTCTAATATTGTAAAATATTTCTAAAAATATGTTATAAAGCAATATATATATTATGTGGACGTATTTATAGCTTTTTATAAAATTTAAGAGCAATTAAAAATAATTTAATTGATTATCTAGCGACTTAAATCTAGAACGGGGTTAATGGGGAAAGAGAAAAGATACAGTTCGAATAGTGGTATTTTCTTTTAATTTGCCTTTCCTTTTCCTATTTTTGACCGCAAAATATTTGTGTTTCAATTTAAATTTATATTTATTTTCAAAAATTTTTACAAAAGGTGAAGCCTTAACACTAATCTTTATATATATATATAAAATTGTTGCAAGAGTGTTGTGACTTTATAATTCGCGAACGTTCAAACCGAATTTGAGTAAATTTTTACGGTTTGTACATATGGTCATCGAGATGGTTTATCTAAAGTTTGCTGGAAATCGTTATCGATCTTAAAAGATTAGATTCTAAAGATATGTGAAATATAGATATATCCTGTTCTATAAGATCCTAAAAAGTTTGATCGATTTCTTACGTGTTCGGTGTGACTGGAAAGGCTCAAAAATAAAACCCAGGCAAGGTGGTGGGTCCAATAAGCTAGTAAATCATAAAAATATTTTTTGCATACACAAGTATTTTTTTTAGGACTTTTTATATTTGCAATGCTCGTCTCTTGCATAAAAATAACATTTAATTCAAAATCAATTGCGCTGTAAAATTGATCTACATGATATCGTGCAAATGCCGCCATTTGATCCTATATAAGACCTAATCCCAAGACAAGTAACGAAAACTTATCCTTCCGTGTCCGTAGCCTCTTAATTTGGTGAGACGAAATCCCAAATAAAGCCAGAAAGGAGAAAGAAATGACAGGACAGGATAATTTGGTGGTATACTAGATGACGAACAAATCTATCAAGAACCCCTTTATATTTAATAGCTTCCTGGTATGTGGAGTCATAACGAATGCGCTTAATTTCTTTTTAAATAAAATACCCTCTGAATGATATATTAGGCCCCAATTACTTAAAAATTCTCTCCACTCTATGATACCCTATACGGTATCATGGAAATACCCATTTTTCATCCTTAATAACGGAAAATTCATAAAAACAAAAAGAAGAAGAAGAAGAAAATAACAAAAGATACCAAATTAACGCTAAATTAAAAAGAAGTCAAATATTTCAAAGATTAAATTTCCTAAAAAAATTATGTACAAAAAATAAAATTTTTTTCTATTTATTTTTATACCGATTTTGTAAGCCAAAAAAGCTTGACATCATACTTATATGACGTTATCGGGTATTCTTGGAAGCTGTTAAGCAAAAAACAAAACATCATTTAAATTCAAATCTCATCTTAAGCCAAAAAAGACAATCAATATTTTATATGTTCAAGCAAAATATTTTAATAGAATATATAAAATTTGTAAGAATATGAAATAAACAAACACTTTTAAATGAGCATCGTGATCTCAAACAAAGAGAGATTTAAGTAAAGAGCTAAATTTAAATCACATAAGATAACGCACATTAACTTATTTCACGCAAATTGTAAACAAAATTGCATTTTATTAAGTTTTATTGAAATTTCTTGATTTCAACTCAGTTTTCGTGCAATCTTTAAACAATTCAGACGTCTTTTCTTAACTGTTTGCTAAAAGTGATTTTTTTTTTTTTTTGAGTTAAAGATAAAATAATAATAATGAGATCATTAGTATTTTTATTAACAACTTTAATAGTGTTCGTGGGATGCCTGGGCCAGTATAAAAATACGGGCATTAAGACACGCTATCCACCACCCAGTTCCGGTAATCTAATCTTGGGTAATGCCACCGAACATCGTGAAGACCATCATTATGTCTATAATCAACAGCAGTTTGAAGTCCCTCAAACGCAACCCACCAACTATGAACGTTATGATGCTAATTTTAAGCCAGCAGAATATTACCAAGGTGGTCCTGTAGTTACAGTAACAAGACCTCCTGAAGTATTGGATCCCACAGCTGAATTTATTAACCGAACTCGTTCAGCCATGGCATCGGGAATTTGTTATAAGGAAGTGCCGTAAGTTGTTTTGTATTAGCAAAATTTAAAAAAAAAATTAATTTGTTATTGAGTGTTTCCATTGAAATGAACTACTGACCCTCGCAATCACATTATTGCAGATAATATTAGTTTTTAGTTTTCTTATTTTCTAACGCTTAACTCGCTTTCTTCTAATTAAAAAGGCGGTGTTTTGTAATCGGGGAAAAAATGTTCTTGAAAATAGTTTTATTAAGAAATATTCTTTCCCTAGAGATGAATTATAAGACTTTATTGAATTTTTATAGAATTTAATAAAGAAATGGAAACTGTTCTTTCCAGAAAAAGAAATTATTAATAAATAAACTAGCAATATTTTTATTACAATATGTTATTGTAAATAACATGTTTAAAAGTTTTTCCCAAGGCAGAAGAACTTTTTATAAATATTAAAAAAAAAAAATAAGTTCAGTTTTCAATGAAAAAGTTATAGCTCTTTAATTAAAGCACATATATTTTTTGTTTAATATAAATTATTTTTTTTTTTCAAAAATTTGTCCGAATAATTTATGCAGCAACTTTATTACTTTAAAATAAATTTCCTTTTGTAATTATTATTACTACAACACTAGGTGTCATACAGATTTTTTTGTTATTATTTTTTTACATTTAACTTTTGTTCAGTGGAGTTTTCAGCAACTGTTCCCAGTTTTTAACAAACTAAGTTTGTTTTACAAATTTTGTTATTATTTTTTTATTCGCTTTTGTTCAGTGGAGTTTTCAACAACTGTTCCCAGTTTTTCAAAACTGTTCTCAGGTTCCAAAACTCCCCCAGTCTAAAAAAAACTTCTTGATTTAAAGCCCATATCGTGTTATTAACATAAAATTATTTTTTTTAATTTGTCCGAATAATTTATGCAGCAACTGTATTACTATAAAATAAATTTCCTTTTGTAATTATTATTACAACAACGCTAGGTTTCTTACAGATTCTATTATATTTTTACATTTAACTTTTGTTCAGTGGAGTTTTTAACAACTGTTCCCAGTTTATAAAAACTGTTCGCAGGTCACAAAATTACCGCCAGTTTAAAAAATTTTTCTTCAATTAATATAGTTTTTATTTATTTAATGTTTTTTCTGATGTCCGAATAATTTATGTAGAAACTGTATTACTGTAAAATAAATTTCCTCTTGTGATTATTATTCCTACAACACTATATTTCTAAAGATTTTTTATTGTTTTATTATATTTAGCTCTTATTGAGTGGAGTTTTCAACGACTGTTCCCATTTTTTATAAACTGTTCCCAGTTTAAGAAAAAAGTTTGTGGATTATAAAATCTTTGTTCGCTTTAAAAAAACTGTTCCCACTCATGAAAGCTTTTCCAAGGTCATGGAAAACTGTCCTTACGTTAAAAAAATGGTTTTAGCAGCTATGTTAGCATCAAAAAATAAAAAGAAACCCTTTTTCAAGAATGTTAATTTTCATGTGTAAACTTTTGGACAAAAAACATTTTTTACAGGCAATTGATAAAAACAGCGTTGTAAAAGAGCCATTGTGCAAATATAAAAAAAAAATATTTTTAAGAAATCCCTTTTTTTTAAATATTGTAAAATAATTAAATTGCTTTTGCAAGTTTTAAGAAAGAGCTTTTAGTAAAAAACCTTAAAATTGAATTGATCTTTTTTTATAGGAAATCCTTGTACCACAAAGCCTTTTATATAAGAATTTACTTTGTTATTATAATGAAAGCTTTTACATACCTGCTTTTAAGCTTATTAAAAATAAACCTTTATTGTTAAAATTTCTGAAAATATATTATTAATTTAATCTTTAAAAAAATATTTTTTGGAGCAAGAGAAATTTATATACTATCTTTTTGCAACAAATATTATTTTTTAAAGCTCTTAAATAACAAGCTTTTCGTTAAAGCTTTCTTATGAAGCTTTACAATTTCAATGTATAACCCATATACGTTTATAGAAAATATATTTGTAAAATAAGATATTTTAAAGTTTATTACTTTATCTTGAAGGGGGAACATCTGCGTGCGAGCAGATTTTCCTTTTTCAAAAAAGTGAGGTTATAATCAAAGACGCATCGCGCACGTTTTTTCAACTAGCTTACTAAAATGCTATCGTGTTTAATAAATAAAATAAAATTAATATAATAATTTATACTATAATATCCTGTTCAGGATTTATCACTTTCTATACGAAGGTATAGGTCGACGTGCCGTTCCTGGTTAGACTAATTATATATTTCTGAAAATTTGTGGGATACCCTGGCGCTGTGGTTATGTACCCCTGCCATTTTTAAATTCAAATTAAAAAAAAAAAAAAAAAAAAATAAGATATTTTAATCCAAATTTATTTTACTTTTTAATGTATGTCTTATTGTCGTAATACAAAAGCACAACTATTTTATATTTTACAATATTTTTAAGCAAGTGATTTAATTAATTTTTTTAATCTTTATAGTACTGCATCTCTTGTCCGTGGTTCAGGGGTTGTTCCCGTGGGCAACGGCACCAAGCCAGAAATGAGTAAAATTCAGGTTTGTTGTGAAGGCTATGAACGCAATCCTCATGTCTTCAAACGTTGTGATCCTATTTGCGTTGACGATTGTCCTAATGGAATTTGTACAGCACCCAATACCTGTGTCTGTATGCCCGGCCATGTGCGCAATGATGAGGGTAAATGCATTACCACTTGTCCTATAGGTTGTGGTAATGGCGTATGTGGTAACAATAATGAATGTAACTGTAAACCTGGTTATGTCTTGGAACCAGTACAACAAAAATACTGTGTACCATTATGTGAATCTGGCTGTCAATTTGGCAAATGTGTTGCACCTAATACGTGTGCCTGCCAGGACGGTTATAGATTAACTGCTGCTGGCGTATGTGAACCTCGTTGCGATAACTGCGATAATGGTAAATGTACTTCTCCCGGTTTGTGTACGTGTAATAGCGGATATATAAGAATAGGTGGCCAATGTGAACCCATATGTTCTCGGTAGTTTCTTTTGTAAATAAATTAATAAATTCAATAATTTATTATTTAAAATGACTTTTCAGTGGTTGCGATAAGGGTAGATGCGTGGCACCTGAAGTTTGTTCTTGTGATTATGGCTTTGAATTGAATCGCGATGGCACCAAGTGTATACCCCACTGTGATGTAGCCTGCTTGAATGGTGTATGTGGTGGCAACAACCAGTGCATTTGTAATTCCGGTTATATAGCCGATGAACTTCAACCCAACTTGTGTAAACCTCACTGCCCTCTGGGATGCCCTAATGGTTATTGTACTTCTCCTAATTTCTGCATTTGTAAGCCAGGCTTCATAAAGACCGGTATTAAAGGACGTCAATCGTGTACCCCCGCTTAAATTCTTGTACACATGAATACTAAAATTTTTTAAGGTTTATTTTTTTGTTTTGTACTGTAACGCGAAAAAATGTTTTACTTAAGTTTAAATTCTGAAAGACCACAAACTGTTAAGAAATAAATTTTATACAATTATTAATTTTCTTTAAAATCCTATTTTCATAAAAAAAATATTATAAAAATAATTGTCTTTTTTCGAAACGATTTTTAAAAAAGAGCTTGAAGGCGACAAAGAAAAAATGTTTTGTTTCCTAAAAACTTTTTGAAAAGAATTTTCTCTTTTCTTTAAAGGCTATTGTATGATGTGAAGTTTTGAAAAAAACTGCTTTTAAGATTTTTTATCTACACTTTCTTTAAGTCTACTATTTGTTTAATAAAACTTTTTTATACTTCAATTTAACATGGTTTAATGGCATTCTGTAAAACTTTTTTGCATTCGAATAAAGCTTTTTAAGAACTCTTTTTATTGTTATACCCTTCACAACAGATGGAAAAGGGTATACCTAAGTTTGTCAGTTGTCAACAATTTTCGATCCCATAAAGTATACATATATAAATTCTAGGTTCACAATCCATGTCGAGGAATCAAGTTTTTAATTAATAATTATAATATGATTTTTTTGGCACAAATTGTTGTAATATTCAGCTGTTTTTTAACCGACTTCAAAAAACGAAGGAGGTTATACAATTCGGCTGAATGTTGCTTTTTTTTATATTTGTGCCTCGAGAACTCAGTCATTTCTGATCTGATTTTGACAATTTTTGGTCATATAATAGATTATGCTTACAGATTGATCCCGTTTTAAAAGCAGTTCATAATATTAAAAATTAAAGGGTGTCCCCATACGACATACATATTTTTTACGTGTATTATGAACTGTAAAGGACGATTCTGTAAAATTTAAAATGACTGCGTCTTACTATAGCTCCCAATAACAAAAAGTTATATAAAAATAAATTCAAAAATTAAAGGGTGCCCCCATAATTGATGTATGTTTTCTTATATGGGCCTATCTTTTGAACCGTTAAAGACAAACGCTTGCAAATTGGACAGAATGTCAATTGCTATGGGCGTTATAGTAACAAGTATTAATATTACAAATTATAAATTAAAGGGTGCGCCAATAGTTCGTTAAATTTAATGTATATGGCCATACTTTTGAACAGTTGTAGACAGAGGCTTGAAATTTACAACGAACCTGTATTGCTAAGTCCGCTAAAATAACAAATATAAAATTTGGATTTGGAAATTAAAGGGTGTTCCAATAGTTAATATAATTTTGTGTATGTGACCAAACTTTTGAACGGTTATAGACAGAACGCTGAAACTTAATAGGGACCTGTATTGCTAAATCCGCTATATCAAAGAGTTTATAATTTGAATTTAGAAATTAAATGGTGTCCTATAATTGATGAAGATTTACTTATAGAGGCCTATCTTTTGAACCGTTATAGACAAACGCTTTTAAAGTTGACGCAATGTTGATTGATATGGTCGTTATAGTAACAGTTTATAGTATTTAAAATTATAAATTAAAGGGTGCACCAATAGTTCATTTAATTTGGTATATGGCCATACTCTTCAACGATTGAAATTTACAAAGAACCTGTATTACTAACTCCTGTATAACAACAAGTATAAAATTTCGATTTAGAAATAAACGGGTGTCCCAATAGTTGATATAATGTGGTACATGTGGCCGGACTTTTGAATCGTTATAGACAGACAGCTAAATTTACAAGGGACATGTCCGCTATAATAAGAAGCATATAATTTGAATTTAGAAATTAAAGGCTTTTCCCAAAATTAATCTCATTTGTTCTATATGGCCGTATTTTTTGAACCGTAGTATACAAACACCTTAATTTTAGACAGAATGCCCACTACTTTATTTGTATAATAAGAAGTATAAAAATGTTATAAATTAAATAGTTGATATAATCTAATGTATATGGGCAAACTGTTGAACCGATACAGACAGACGGTTGAAATTTACATAGAACCTGATTGCTAAATCTACTATAATAGCAAGTATATTGGAAATTAAAGAGTGACCCGATAGTTGCTGCAATTTAATGTATATTGCCAAACTATTAAACATTTGAAAAAGTACAAAGTTTGGAGATATAAGGGTGTCCCAATAGTTAACGTAATCTAATTTATGTGGCCATACACTTGAGTTGTTACAGGCAGACAGATGAAATCTGTTTTGAAGTCGGTTTTTTGCGCAAGAATTATTGCAGTTCAATTAATACTTACTTCAAATTTTCAGAAATTTCGGTCACATCTGTTAACAAAAATGGAATTGAAATTACATCAAAATCGCATTCCTTACTGCCTTAATCAAATAATCTTTCTTCAAACTCTTGATGCAAAGCAAATGAAATATTAAAATATTTTTAACGTAACTTATTACGTTATAATTTTTAGAGACTGTTTTATGTTGTTGTTTTATATCTTCGTTCGAATACAAGACAAAAGAATATAATTTTTTTCTTAGTTTTGTTTTGTTGCATGTCTATGAATCTGGGCCTTTGTGTTTTAGGGCAACTTTAGAATGGTAATGCTGGTTGTGAGTTTAATAAAAAATAATTTTAAAGGGGCTTGGCTTATACATTGTTACAAAAATAAGATCTGGCAACCCCACTTGTTGTTGTTATTCGTATGAGCGTGGTGAATAAGTTAATTCAACTAATGGTGTGTGTGTATAGAATAATACCACATTTAGCCAACAAAAGCTGAGCGGCCTCAATGGCTGCGTTGGTAGAGGTGCGTACTGCAAAAACAGGAGGTTCTGAGTTCGATACCGCATTCGGACATGCGTGCAACGAAAAATAATAATTGTTATAAGCAATTAAAAAATAAGAAGCAGCAGTACAAACCTCCCGAGAGGCAAAAGACAATTATTGTGTAAAAGCCATGGCAGATAATTTAATGGGAGACGTCCAATTTAATATAAGAGTAACAGATAATTTTCAAGAAGCCCTTTATAAGAAAAAGTAAAGAACAGTAGCGGTTAGCGCAGAGAAGTGTAACAGCATAACAACAGTGTATGGCAGACGTGTGTTGTGGCTATTGGATTAAAGGAGATGACTGGCTTGGTTAAAAGGAGTAGTGGAGATGTCTGTGGATGGTTAAGGTTACTAAACAAGGCATCGAGTAGTTCATGTCTTGCCGGAGTAACACAGTAGTGTAGCGTGGATGGCTGCGTTTGTAGTAATAACGCATGTTTAGTAAATACGAGACCAAGGGTTCCCAAGACTTGTGAAACAAGAAGTAGAGCCAGAGAAAGCCATAAAGTAAAGAATACAGAAATTATAATGAGCGAGAGTGGTATTTGCAATCAAAACAATCCGTACATTCGTAGTAAAAGGGAAAAACGTAAGTAAAACATATTAATTGACTTTAATAATTTAATTTACACTCTAATATTTAAGACGTAAATTTTTACCTCAACCTTTTTTGTGTAAAAAACAATTAAAAATATAACAATCAAAATGCAAACATTTAAACTATTCACCCAGATTATTTTCAAATTTTTTTCACATTATTTTTATTTACATAACCCATTTATAGCACGTTCTTACTTATTTAACATTGTTATCAACTGAAAAAGCTAACTGACCTTAACCTCTAATGAGACACAATTTTCAACATGTTTTACTTTCATAAATTCCAAAATTCATTTAGAATTTAAATAGTCTACCAATTAAGGCATTAAATTCATAATTTAGTTGTTTATTGTAAAAATCACGCTGGCTGTAATTATAAATTGTATTAACCACAGCTGAACTATAAAAACATTGATCAATGAAATGTGTCATGCCTGGAGGACATATACAACGACCCATAACATTACAGGTGCCAGATAAACACAACTGTAGTCCTGGACCACAGGCACATTTATTCGGTGATATACATTTACCATACAAGCCACAGCCGCTAAAAAGAATTTATAATAAATATTTTGCATTGGCTTTCATACTCACTGAACTGTTTTACTTTTCGCAGATTGGCACGCAGGTATTGTCTTGCGAATTAAAGCCCTCAAAACATTTACAAACACCTGGTGAGAGGCAAACACCATGCTCGCACAAATCTTGACAGTCCGGTAAACAGGTGGAGGTAAATGTATCGTAAACAAAGCCAATATGACACTGGCATTTATAGCGTGATTCACAAAAGCCATTATCACAGTTTCTAAAAGGAAAAATTTGTATTACGAAAAAATAAAATTATAATTTCTCTCTTACTCACATGTAACACTCGGCTTCGCAAATATTTCTTCCTGGTCTTTTTAAAAATCCAGCAAAACATTCACAAGTATTTGGAGCCACACAACGACCATGACCACAATGTGGCAAACATAAGGGTTGGCAACCCAAACCCTCAGACCATTTGTAACCCTTCGAACAAGCACATTCCCCCGGTGCAATACACGATTGATGGAGACCACATGTTTTATGATAACAATCGGGTACACAAAATTTCCTCGTCTTTATATCTAAAATATAACCAGGCTGACATATACAAGTGCCATCCAATAAACAACGGCCATTTTCACACGCAACAGGACAAGTATGTACACAAGCACCAGCCAAATTCTTAACAAAACCCTCAAAACATTCACAGTTTTGTGGCGAACGACAAAAGCCATGACGACAATTGTCGGGCGATATGGCGGAACAGTCCGGTACACATTTCTGCCAATCTCTAGACGAACGTTTAAAGCCTTCACAACAAACTTCCAAACGATGATAGAAAGAATTTGAACCATTACCCGCTACAGGCAAATGCTTTTTGGTTTGAAAGTAAAAAGCTCTTTAAAGCAAATAAATTAAGCTTTTTCTTTAAATTTATTAAAAAAAAAAAAACAACTATTGAAAGTTTTTCCTACTTACGGTTTTTCTTCAAAGCATTTATTTTCAGAATTCTGTATGGTTTCGTATAGTGTTAAATCCCAGCTGGTAGGAAATATATCACCATAAATCTCCGAATGTCCAAAAGCTTTAAATATACTTACTAACGTAAAGTAGAGGAGAATAAAGATGGCTTTCGAAAACATTGCTTAATGACTAATAAAGTAAATTTATAATAATTTAAATTTGTTTATAAATATTCTATTTTTTTTAATACTATTAAGCACAATGCTTATCTGCATTTAATATTTGTAAACACAAACATTAACACAACTCTGATTTTGAGATGTACTATCTCTCCAACGTCTTATCAGCATGTAGATGTTAAAACATATTTGTAGCCAATTAATTTTTAAGGAAATATGTGCTGAAACAAAATTTTGATTTTTTAATTTTTAAAAAAACTTTAAAGTTATTTATATAAAAGCTAAGCAATTGTATTCACTTAATATTTAAAAAGCTTATGATAATTTAAGCTTTGAGTGTTTAAAAAATACAGAAAACAACCAGCAATAACCTTTAGTGCAAAAGAGCTACAATACGGAAAATAAATTTACAATAAAAATATTAGATCTAAAGCTCCTACAAGAACAATAGGTTTTACTTAAAAAGCTTTTACAAAAATATTAAAAAGGCACAGAGATTGAAAAAAAAACCCGACTTAAAAAAGAGAAGGTCCTCAATTCGTCTGAATGTTGCTTTTTTTAATGTTTGTGCCTGCAGAACTCAGTCATTTCTGAACCGATTTTAAATTTTTTTGTAAGGTGATAGACTATGCTTACATATTGGTCCTGGTTTACAAACAGTTCAAAACCTTCAAAATTAAAGGGTGTCCCCATTAAGTATAAATATTTTTAACGTATATTATGGACCGTAAAGGGCACTTCTTTAAATTTAAAATAACAGCTCTTAATAACATAAAGTAATACAAAAATAAATATGAAGATTAAAGGGTGCCACCATAGGTGAAGTACATTGACCTACATGGGCCTATCTTTTGAACCGTTATAGACAAACGCTTTAAAATTGGGCAGAATATCGATAACTGTGAACGTTATAATAACAAGTAAAAATATTAAAAATTATAAATTAAAGAGTGTCCCAATAGTTAATGTAATTTGATATTTGTAGCTAAACTTTTGAACCATTATAGACAGACAGCTGAAACTTACAACTGTGTCCACAACAAGTTTATAATTTCAATTTAGAAATTAAAGGGTGTTCCACTAATTGATGTTAATTGACATATATATTGGCCAATCTTTTGAACCCTTATAAACAAATGCTTGCAAAGTAGACAGAATGTCGACTGTTATAACCGTTATAGTAAAAAGTATTAATATTCAAAATAAAAATTTAGAGGGTGCCCTAATAGTTCATTTAGTTTGATGTATATGACCATATCTTTAAACAGTTGTAGAAAAACGCTTGAAATTTACAAAGAATTTTTATTGCTAAGTCCGCTTTAACAATAAGTTTAAAATTTGAATTTATAAATTAAAGGGTGTCCCCAAAATTAATGTAGTTTGACCTATATGGCCGTATCTTTTGAACCGTTATTAACAATTACTTCAAAATTAAACAGAATATGCACTACTTTGTTTAATATAGTAAGAAGTACTAATATTTTGGATTGTAAATTAAGAGGTGTTACAGTAGTTGCTGTAATTTAATGTACAGTACTGTTCGAAACCTAAGCAACTTTTACATTGTTACATTTGTTGCGAAATATTAACTAAAACAACAACAAAAATTTTAAACAAAAATTTTAGTCCCGTTATGATTGCTATTAAAAAAAATAATTTTGGTTGATTTTATGCATTTAAGTAGTACCAATTTTTTTGAAGTGCAACAATGACGCGAACACGTTATTGATCAGCTTTTAAATTAAGATTATTGAACTTTTTAATAACAGTAAATCCCAAATTATTATAGCAAACCAATTAAATATTAATAAATCAATAGTTTACCGACGTATTAAAAAGTATAAAGCTACTGGGAAAGTAGAGGAAGCCAAAAGCAATGGGCGACCTCGATAAACTTCTGAGCGAACAGACCAGAAAATTTTCCGTCTAGTTAAAAATAATCCATTTATTTCGTCGAAAGACATAGTAAAGGAGCTTGAACTTCAGATTAGTTATTCCTCAGTAAGAAAACATTTATTGGAACAAAACTTAAGGAGCTTCATCCTATGTAAGAAGCCTATGCTGACTAAGAAGCAATTGAAAAAGAGGTTTGTTTGATTGATTGCAACATAGACTCTGATTTTCTCTGCTTCTTGGTTGTTGTAGGTTGGATTTTGCTACAGCACATATGGGTTTGACTATATCCAAATGGAGAACTTTTTTGTTTAGTGATGAATCTAAATTTAACTTACTAAATTCAGATGGAGTTTGCCACGTAAGAAGGCCAAAAGGAAAGCGGCTACATCCTCGGTACTCAAAAGCCACAATAAAGCATGGGGGTGGAAATGTGATGGTTTGGAATTGTTTTTCGGCCAGTGGTGTTGGTCCGTTTGTAGAAATTCAAACAAAAATGGACCGTTTCGTTTACAGAGACATTTTAGCAACTTACATGCTTAACTATGCTAAGTGGGAAATGCCACTTCGATGGGTGTTCCAACATGACAATGACCCAAAACACTCATCGAAGTTAGTCAAGGATGGGTTATCAGCTAATGGGGTTCAAGTTTTGGATTGACCACCTCAAACGCCAGACTTGAACCCCATAGAGTACCTCTTTGGAATTTTAAAACGGAGAGTTGGAACTCGCGCTTTAGAAATAAACAGGAGTTGATGAACTGTCTAAAATCAGAGTGGAAAGCTATACCAAGATCTATTCTATCTTATCTTCGATCGAATCTTATTGAATCTATGCCCAAAAGTTGCGCTGGGGTAGTAAGAGACAAAGGATATCATACCAAATATTAAAAGTTGCTTACGTTTTGCACAGCTAATTTTTAAGTTAATTTTGTTTTTATTTTATTATAACTTCCAAAGAAATGGAATTTAATTTTTGTTGTTATTTTTAGGTTATAGACACATTGTGTAGTAGTAAATAAAAAAAAATATTTTCTATAAATTTATTTAAAGAAAAGATATGAGTCTATTATTACTTAGTGATAAAAACTTGCTTAGGTTTCGAACAATATTGTATATGGCCAAACTGAACCGTTATAGACAGACGTTTGAAATTTTACAAAGAACCTGATTTCTAATTCTATTACAACAGCAACTATAAAAATTGAATTTGGAAATTAAAGGGTGTCCCTATAGTTGCTGTAACTTTATATATACTGTTAAACAATTGTAGGCAGATGGTTAAAATTAACAAGGAGTTGTAGAGCTAAGTCTGCTATAACAAGTATAAAACTTAGAGATGAATAAAAAGGTGTCCTAATAGTGTTATTCACTTTTGGTTTTTTGAAGAACCAATTTGTGGAATTGTAATTACTTTTGATCGAAGATGAGCACGAATATTATATTTCCGCAAAAACGGCTGAAAGAAATTCTTTCGTTTTGAAGTTTGAAGTTCCATGGTTCCTGACTTTTTTAACTTTTAAAAATGAACTTTTTTACAAATAATGGCCCATATTCATAGTTAAAATAAAGTATACTTTAAGGGAACTAAAGTCGGTTTTACTTTAGAATCGACTCTAACTCATTCATAAACAATTTAAAAAATACTTTTGGAGAGAAAGTCAACTCTAAATTTTAAAACTACCTAAAGCTGTTTTTAACTCATTTTTACAAAATTATTTTATTTGGTTTAAGAACACAATACTCTTTATCTGATTTTTATGCCAAAGTGAACAAAATAACAACAAGGTTACTTTTTTCAAATGTTTGTTTAGAAATTGTATGAAAACATTTATCAAATTACAGTTGACACCCAGTGGAAGGCGCCTAAACTTAAAATATACTTTATTCTTGACTATGAAAGCAAAAAAGATAATAAGAGCTTTTTATTTTAGAGTATACTTTAGCAAGAGTCGACTTTTTTCTATAACTATGAATTTGGGCCATTATATTTGGATAATTTTGTTTTTATTCATTAAGAAAATCCTCAAAAAAGGGCTTTTTGAGTGATAAATTATTTTAAAATTTATAAGGTTTCTTTAAAAACTATTTTCGACACAAATTTTACAAAGGGAGTAAAATTTTGCCAAATTTTTTTATATATTTTTAAACAAGTTTTAACCAAAGGGAAACCCCTTCGTAAACAAAAAAACTTTTTGACTAAAGTTTTTGCCACCAAAGCTTAGCCTAAAAATTTTGGAGCAACACATAAATCTCTAAGTTTTGGCTAACAAAACTTTTTGAAATAAAAACTTTATAGCTCTCTTAACCATAAATTCAAGTTTTCTTAGTTTGTTTACATATCCTTTTTATTAAAAAAAATTCAAAATTTAAAAATGTAATAGCATTAAAATTAAAAAAAGATTAAATATAAAATAAAATATAAAATTTTTTTAAGCATAAATATCGTTTGTAAAATATCGTTTACTAAACTAAATGTGAGCAACTTTATGCGATGTGTGAGAATGCTGGGGAACTTGTAAATATTTGGAATTTTGCGGAGGTATAATTAAGTGAGAGACATGATGGGTAACGGCAGTGGCATGATTCGCTGAAGGCTGTTGATGTTGATGATGATTTTGCGGCTGTTGGGTATGATGATGATGATATTGTTGTTGTTGAAAAGCCTGTTGCTGCTGCTGTTGTTGATGATGTTGCTGCTGATAATGATGTTGTTGTTCTTGGGGAGATGTTCCACGTTGTGGATAAATACTATGACTGCCAGTACGAGATTGTTGATGCAGGGCTGTGGGATAACGTATTTCATCGTATAAATGAGAATCCATACTGCCCTTGCGAGATTTTGGTGTTACAACTGAGTATAAAGATTCTTTGCGGGCATAAGCATAGGGAGCAGCGGTGGGTGTTTGCGAGGTTACTGAGGATTTATTACTGGGTGGATCATACAAGTCGGGTCCTATTTAAAAATAAATGTTTAATAAAAAGTTTAGCTAATTTTTAAATTTATTTAATTAAATAAAAATATTAAATAAAGACACTTACATACCCTCGATTTTATTGCGTACCATTTGTGTAAAGGCTGGCAAATCTGGCAAAGGCTTAAGAAAACTTTTATTAAGAGAGCCTCCTGCGCCCAGCAGTCCACTTCCGCTCATGTCTTTTAAATGTTGCTCATTTGTATGCGGCGGTAAAGGCGGTGGTGTTATAACTATGGGCGCATTAATTCCAGGCACTAGGCTAACACTTCGAGCTGCCAGGGCCGCTTCTACTTGTGATTTTTGTAAATGATATCTGCGATAGACATACAGAAACCCCACACCTATAGCTATCATTATAACTAACAAAATGATTAGGAATATGGTGAGTAAACTATTTTCATGATCGTTATTATGATTTTCTGTTGACCTAGAACTTCCCTCTGTATTCATGGTTGCATGACTGCCAAATCCTGCCAAGTTTATTTTCTCCTCCGGTGTCATATTATGATGTGGCTGCGAATCTGCCGGCCAATTGGTTATAACATGTATAACATCAGCAGCTTTAGTACCGCTGTGTAAATTTTCCAACAATCCCTGGCCTTGTTGATGGACAATAATCTTAGGGGTATGTGGTGGTTCATCTTGTTTTATGACTATTACTTCGGGTATTGTTTTTGCCGTCGTCAATTCTAAAATTTGTGGTGGCAGAGCATAGTTTAGATTATCAGTAGTCGTTGCTATGGTTACCATATTTTTAGCTATTCGATCTAAATTATGTGTTATATTGACAATTGTTGAATTGAGAGTAGCAATCATTAAATGTGTTGCATTAGGTGCTGTTGTGGCATCCGCCGGGTTGTGACACTGTCCGGTTTGAGGATGACAAAGTTTATTATTACATTCGCAGACCTTACGACACATGACGCCATGGGTACCCATGGGACAAGGTAGTTCGCAACTAAAAAAAAAAATGACATTGATATAAAACGAAGGTATATCACCCACAATTGAAATAAAAAAAAATCTATTCTTTTTATTTCTTTTCTTTTACTTACAATTCTCCTGTCCATCCTATTGTGCAATGACATATTCCAGATTTATTATCACAAGCAGCACCATTATGACATTGACATTCGTTTTTACACTCAAGACCCCAATGATCATGATCGCAACCTTTAACAGAATAATGAAAAAGTATTATTTTTAGTGTCTGCTGCAAAACAATCGAAAGTACTAACGATAATATCGATAGTTTTATATTTGACTGACTATCGATAGTTTTTTTTCGATAGGGATATTATCGGATAGATATAGTTAAGAAATTAGCACTTAAAAAATTCGATAGTTTCGACAGTTTTCTTAAAAACTATCGAATAAGCCAACTATCGATATTGTTGCAACTCTAGTATGCTGTAGAACTACAAAACAAGTAATACTACTATCGATAGCTTTGTTTTTCGCTAACTATAGATAGTTTTTTTTCCGATAGTAGTAAAGATATTTTAAAAGAAAACTATCGAAACTACCGAATATGTCGACTATTGATAGTCCTATCGATAATATCGATAGATCTATTTTTGACTGACTATCGATAGTTTTTTTTCCGATAGCGATAGTTAAAGAATTAGCACATAAAATTTGAAACTATCGATAGTTTTTAAGCAAACCGTCGAAACTATCGAATATGCCAACTGTTGATAGTTTTGCAACTCCAGTATGCTGTAAAGCTGCCAATCAATAGATAGTACTATCGATATTATCGACAGTTTTATTTTGGTTTAACTACAGATAGTTTTTTTCGATAGCGATAGTATTTGCCAGAATAAGCACTGTAAAAATTCGATAGTGTCGATAGTTTTGAATTAAACTATCGAATGGGTCGATTGTCGATAGTTTTCAGTTCTAGTCTGCTGCAGGAAAACATAGTTCTTTCAGAAAGTTTAAAACAAAATTTTTAAGGCTCAAACTTACGTTGTGTGCAATGTTTGCCCATGTAGCCAGGCTCACAACTGCACTCGTCAGGTCTTAAACAAAATCCACGACCACAACCACCACGACATACTGGTTTACAAACCGTATCATTAATCGATATATTGCCCTCATAGCCGGAACAACAGAAACGTATGGTGCGTGTCTTGGTTATATTCTGTAACAATAATTTAAAAAATTAATTATTAACTTAAATATATAAATAATTTATAAGAACGCCTTAAGGTATGCTAAGGAAAATAATTTTCAGCTATAAAATGAACAAAATAATTCATGGGAATTTAGTAAATTTTTTAGCAATACTTTAATAATATCAAAATAAATAATTTTAAAAATTTTTAATCATAAATTTTTTATTCTGCAGTCATTTATTTTTTTTTTTCTTACTTTTATTATGGCAGTTTAACTTTTGTCATGTTGTACAGGGCATGAAATATTTTCTCAGCATACACATCATCGCCACTTATTTATTAAATCTTTGTACGATGAATGAATGGCCTTTGTCATTAATGCATTTGGATTATATACTTCTTTCAATTTTATTATTGGTCTGTAATGCTGATTTTTATTGTGGGTAATTGTTGCATAAATTAATAAGCAGGAAATTTCAATAAAATTGTAAGCATCTGATTTTTTGTTTATTTTATCCTCACTTGTACTAAATTCTTTATTAATTTATTTTTGGTTTGTGCGTGTTTATGTAAATACTTTTATTTTTTGTTATGAAGAAGTAAAACAATGAACAAATTTAAAAGTCATTTTTAAATTGTTTTTCCTCAATAGGTCGATGGCTTTTAATTTGTTTTTATTAAAATAGTTAGTTATTTTTAAATATTATTTTTTATTTTTCCTTAAACATAATAACTATTTTTGAATTCAATACTTAGAAAACTATATTTTTTTTAGGTTCAAAGAAATCTGATAATGTTTAAGTAAATTTAGCGTGACAATGACGGCTATCATTTTTGTTTTATATTTTTATTGTTTCTTATAAATAACACAATTTTATCTGTAAAATCAGCCGCTCAGGGGATATTCTGACTTCGACAGCTTCGAAGTTCATATGGTTGTCAATGTCAGTTGTCAAAGAAAGATATTGGTTCTATTCACTTCTATATTGAAAAATGTGGGTGTGATGAAGTAAAAGCAGTGACATGTTAGGCCCCAACCATTATTTGCATAAGTTAACTTAAAAAACTGTGGTAATACTTAATAAAGCTTTTCGAAACTGATCGCACCTTCTATGCGGAAACGGACGTACTGCATGATACATAAAAATATATATTTAAACGAAAAACGAAGTAGGGAGAACTATTTTAAATTTGATAGAAATAATGAAAAAAAGGTACTTGGTTGACAAAAATCAATTAAAATTGTTTTAGTATTAAATTTCTTGTTTAAAAATGTTTAACTTATATCATAATGATAAATATTCTAACTACTTTCTTTAATTATAAGTTTACAGAAAAAGTGCAGTTTTTATCTTAAATCTTTATTAAGAATAAAAAAGCAATGAATTATTTTTATATTTAAGGCTTCTACTATATAATTTATATTAATTTAGTAATATTTTGTGAAAAAATTTTATTTATTAAAGAATAGTAAAATATTTTTTTTTTTTTTTTTTTTTTTTAATTTTCACCCTGACCAGGATTCGAACCATCGATTTTATAAATTAATGAAAATTTACTTTTATTTTCGGCTTTTTGGTTCTTTTTAATTAATTTTCTAAACATTTTTAGAAAAGCCGCAAATAAAAGAATAGTAAAATATAATAAAATCTTTACAAAAGTAGGAAAATAAAATAATAAAAGAATATAATTTGTTTTTTAATGTCTTCACAAAGGAAAGAGAAAGTTATCTTAGAGAGCGAGATCTACATAGGAAGTTAGCAGAGGTGCGGTATGATATTGTTATAAAAATAAGATCTGGCAACTTCTACATATCTGGAAAAAACATTGTTGTTGTTGTTTTCCATGTGTGCGTGAGACAACACAGACGTGAGTAAAGATACTTCCACCATGTGGTTTTTGTATAGAATAATCCGACAGTTAGCTAATACAAGTTGAGCAACCTCGGTTACTGCGTTGCTAGGAATATGCAAGAATCTAAAGAATGGATCTTACATTGATAAATGTTTTATCTAATGTCTGTTAGCACATTTTTTATTACATTCTCACATGTTTCACGCGCTATTTCATTTATTTTATCGCGAATATTTTGTTTGAGTTGCTCAAGCGTTTCTTTCCGGAGCAGTCGAATCAGGCGACCGTGGAGGCCAATCAGCATCACCATTTATTGAAATAACTTGTTGTTGAAAAAGGTCTCGACAACTTCAATAACCAAATTGCACACCAGACTGTCACTTTTAGTGGATGCAGAGTTGATTGACGAATAATTTGAGGGTTTTCTATCTCACGTATCCATCCAAATGAAAATGTGCCTCGTCACCCACTATAAATTTTTAATGAATATCGGAGTTGTCATGGGCGACCTGTAACATCAACAACTAAAATGCTCTTGTGAAAGAAGCTCGTGTGTCAACTAAATCTTAAATAGAAATAAATGCAAATCTTTGTGAAAATTTTTTTGCAAATATTGTTCTTTTAAAACCAAGCTCTTGAGCATGGCGTCGATTTGAGGTTAATGGATTATTTTGATTCCTTTCTTGAGCAGCAGCAATGTTTTTAGCCGATCTTGCAGTACGTTGTGGTTTATGTTTAAGCCTGTCACCTACAGACCCTCTCTCTTCGAAATCATTCTTTACATCATCGCAGTAATCGCGAGGTTGTGGAAAAAACCCATTAGAGAATTCAGCAATGCCAGATTGTTATATAAAAATGTATTATTAAGTTACTTCCTGCAGACAAAGTGGTGACTACGCTGACTGTTTTTCAATACGTTTGTAGAAAATTTATTTTAAAAATGTTTTATAAAGCGTGTTTTCTTAAGCATGATAGAATTTGAAATTATAAAAAATAACTCTAAAAATTAAATTTTGATCAAAAATTTTTTCTTATCATCCAAGTTTACTTTGAAAAGAAGTAATCAATTCTAGCAACTCACAGGCGACTTCGTAATATTTATGGTGCACACAATCGTCTATCTGAGCAAGCCATCTGTCGAACTGTGGGTAGATTTCGTAGCACATACTCTCTAGAGAATGCAATAACACCAACACATTGCAGGAATGTACGTACTGAAGAGAATATCGCTGCTGTAAACGAAAATGTTGAATAACATCCAAATTTATCGATTCGTCGTCGGTCGCAGAAATTGGAGCTCTGCCTTTTCACTATGCGCAAAAATCTTGGCCTACACCCATGTAAGATCCAGCTAGTGCAGAAATTAAAGTCACGAGACCATTATGTGCGTCCTTCTTTCGCCGATTGAGCTCTTGAGCTGTTTGTTACTGACCCTTCGTTTCATTGCAAAATTGTGTTCAGAGATGAGGCTCAGTCTTGGCTTAACGGGTTTGTTAATAAGAACAATTGCCGCATATAGAGTTAGACCAATTAACAACATAACCTACAGACTACAGTGCATCCAGAAAAATGCACCGCTTGGTGTGGTTTACAGCTGATGGCACCATCGAATCTTATTTCTTTAAAAATGAGGACGGATTTCATGTTACGGTCAATGGAGGTCGTTATCGCACAATGATTATTGAATTCATGTTTGAAAATATGGATGACATTGATCTAGATGAAATGCGCTCTGAACAAGATGTCGCTTTGTACCATACGGTAACCGCAACCATCGAGTTATTGAAATCAAAATTTAGCGATAAATTATTTTATTTTATAATGGATGGTTTTGATGCTTTTATTTTCTCTTATGTCCAAATTACTTAACTAAAATTTTTTTACTTTTATTAGCTTTTAATATTTATAACAAAAATTTAGTCCAAGTCAAAGTAAGCCAATATTGAATAAAAATTAGAGCGTCTACTACGCCAGCACACACTCAAATTACAAACAGTTTAAACCAAAATTATATAATGCCATTAAAAAACACATTGTGTCGCTTGACTAAATGTATCGGCCCAGGTGCTCTAATATGTAAAATGTTTATGTCCACCATTGTATTAAAGAAAATGCAACAAAAATGAATACAACACAGATCCCCAAGCAAGAGCAAAAACAAAAAAAAAAAAAAAAAACAAAAAAATAACTTAAGCTGACATATAAAAAAATTATTAAAATAATAAGAGAGATAAAAATGTGCAACAAAAATATGAACAAAAACAAAAAAAAAAAATATTAAAAATGAGCTACTAAGTACCGAAATAGTAGACAAATGCTACTTACTATTTGTACTATAAATGCTAGTATTTGTTGTTGTAGTTTGTGCATTCACTTTTATATGAATTGAATTTGCAACATGTGATACGCAACTATAAAACAAATCACAAGTCTGTTGCATGTAACTCATGTGATGGTTTGCTTTTTAGACATTTATATGATGGTTTATAACCAAACACGATCGTATCAACAACATATGACTGACACCATGACATAATTTTGTTTGAATTTATTTTATTTTTCCTTTTTTTTTTGCTTATTAAGTTTTATTAACGGTTTTAAATTAACAGCACAAATTATTTTAAATTAAAAATATTTTTTGGTTTAAGGAACCAGTTGAATCCTATTTAGTTTTAAATATTTTCGTTTACATTTGTTAGTTATTGATGGAAAACAAAGTTTATTTTTCTTAAGAAAAAGAGAAGTATAGCTAAGGAAAATAAAACAGGTATTAGATTCTATTAGTGTGTAATATTTCCTGTTTCCTTTAGGAAAAAATTAAAATATTGTTAAAAAAACATTAGCTTAAGCCGAATTTAATTAATTCAGTTGTTATAATAAATAAAAAAAACTTTCAACGAAATTTATATTTTACATACATGGGAGTAATTAATTAGAGGGAATAATTGATTGACGATTTCAATAGCATTGAATCATAAATATTGCTAATGATTTTTTCTGGCATTATCATTATTTTTACTAATGGTAATGCTTTTTAATGAAAAGCTTTCTTTTATAATTAGTTAAAAAACAAAAGCATTGCCATTGACTAATGATTAAAAGGTTTCAAATCATTGTCACTAATTAATGTATTCCTATTCTTTGTACACTAGTGCAGTAGAGCATTATTTTAAAATGAAAATTAGCTCAGAAAATTGTTTCCAGTCTTCTGTGATCAAAAATTCGTGTTTCATAAAAACAATTAATTTTGATTCAATTGTTATTAGTAATTAAATAAATAAAATTGCATTACCGTTTGCAAAAATAATAATAATTAAAATAAAATCATTAGCACTAAATGGTAGTTACATTTTTTTCATTGTCATTATTTTAAGCAACTCCAATGAAATTTCAATGGTAATGAAAACATTGCAAGTATAATATTTTATACTTCATTGTGTATGCAACAACTTTTTCTTGGTGTTAATTTATTTAAATAAAATTTTAGGTTGCTAACAGCAAAAGTTTCATTGTCACATAAACTTAAGCGTCGACAAGCAGTCAGTCTTCAAGAGGATGTTCTTTTCATGTGTTGAATTGGCAAGTTGGTAATCTAGCGCAGTTAAATATATATAAGAGACCACTTTCTATAATCCATAATAATCGAGTAATGCCCTTGAGGCTTCATAAGAATGATGATGTCACTTTCCATACTCTTTATATAATAGCGAATTTAATTTAGAGCTTTAAGTCGCAACATACTGAGGATGACATATTAACAGACATAACTCATCTGATTGATATTGACATGAAAGCTTTGAAATGAATTTAAGCACCTATAAAGAGATATTTCATAATGCCTTAACAAATGCTTTTATATGAGAACGGATCAAAAAACCTATTAATGAACAAAAGTTAATGTAAGATTTCGCAAAATGTTTCTTAATCATCACTTGAATTTAGATATTTTTAAGGCACTTATTTTATTTTGATTATCATAGATTCTGGCTAAATAAGTTGGGCTAAGAGAAAAAGACTTCTTAAAATAATAGCCAAAACGGGGATGAGTGGCCAGGAGGCAAGTGGGTAAATCGTCCTTTTTTATTACTCGTGGAGCGTAAATAAAAAAATATCATTGAAATTACCTCCACTTTTGCACTTTTTAAAGAATTCGTTGCAGGAATCAATTGCTGGACCTAGCAATTGGAGATAACAAAGAAAACCAAAACTGATTCAAAAAATTTGCGAAAATTATAGACAAAAAGCGAAACGTTATAAGTACCAGTTAGCAGCAGCTATTAATGTGTAAACTGGCAGACACTCTACTCCGAGTATAACCCCAGGACAAAAGAAATTAAGTCAGCTTTATTCTTTTCTACAATAAGTTATTCAAAATTTATATGCCGGCACTAAATCGACCTCAAAGAAAGCATAAGCATGTGCATTTTCTTAAAGCATAACTGATAAGCGCTGCGGATAGGATGCAATACGAAGACGGTGTTAATTTTTTTATGAAGCGCGAAGCCGATCGATGACGTTTAGTTAAGTTTTGAATTTAGACAAGTCCGCAGGTCCGGATGGAGTTCTAGCACTGCTCTTAAAGCAGGGCTTCCATTAGGAAAACTTTTCAGTATTTTGTACCAAGTTGGTGGATTCCCATCATGTTGGAAGGTTGTTAACATAACACCAATTCCCAAAAAGGAAAAGGCTAGCAACCCTGAAAATTACCGCCCAATCGTAATTTGCTCTGATTGATTTTCATTTTGTGTTTTGTGTATCTGGATTTCAACAGCTTAATTAGTAACCGGCAGTATGGCTTCCGTTAAGGACGCTCTACGGGTGATTTTTTGGCCTTTCCTGCGGTGTCAATACGTTCACCATTTAGGCGAAAGCAAGGTGGTGGTTTTAGATATTTCCAAGGCGTTTGATAGAGTGGTGCACTTATATCAAAAATGGTGCACTCATATCAAAAGTTTTTGCTTTTAATGTCGGTGATAGCTTCTCTCGATTTATATCGAGCTTTTCCAGGCACCACGTTATAGAACTTCTAATAGATGGGATCTCATCAAGCGAGTTAATGGATAATTCAGGGGTACCGCAAGGTTCCATTCTTTCTTCTACCCTATTTCTTTTTCTTTTTTCTTAACGACCTTCTACGTCGGACTTTTAACCATAACTATTCTATCTCACTAACCATAGCATATGTCATTTCTATTCATTGGGCAATAGGCCAAGCCTTCTGGAAATTGGGGCTATGCGAACGCACAACGATACTCTGAATCGTGATCTTTTGGCATTTTCCGAGAGGGCCTTGCGAACAGGATTCAATTGAAGGCTCGGAAGACCCAGTGCTGTGGCTATCACAAAGGTGTACTATTGAATATGGTACCTTATCTGCAATTATGGTTGATATAGGAATTAATAATTCAGAAGCTCTTCAAGTTCTTGGCATGAATATTCAATGTAATGTTCGGTGGAACAAGCATATTTTTCAGGTCGCAAAAAGAAGCATTTAAGTGCCTAGGTTTTCGGAAACGATGTAAACAATACTTTACTCCATCTGATGTCCCCGCTATCTATGTCATCTTTATCAGACCGAGAATGGAATACAACTCTCATGTATGGCCCGGTGCTTCAAAGACTGTTTTGGAGTTACTCGACTGCGTGCGGGATAAAGCGAAAAAGCTCATGGGGGACAGTAGGGTATCCAGCTCTATTAACTCACTGGAGCATCGATACAATGTGAGGTGTTTTTCAATGTTTTATCGTTACTACTACGGGATATGATCTTATGAAATCAGGAAACTTGTTCCTGAGAATCGTTATTTTGTACGCGCAACGCGCTCTGCAAGCGTTCGTATGTAGAATAAACTGCCTTCGAAGGTCTTCCCTTTTAGTATCAGTGTGCAAAGATTTAAATCAAATATCTTCAAACACTGTTCACTCTATAAACCTTCCCATGATCCAATTTCCTACTTCTGTCACAATTTGTTGCATAATTAGGGTTCATTCCCTGAATGCTGGTCCCAATAAATAAAAGCCAGCAAATAATGCGATATTTTCAAATTAAATCTATTTCTTAAAATGGATGATAATTTAAGGTAAAAAATAGGAAAAAGAACAAAAGAAGAAGAAGAAGAAGAAGAAGAAGGTTTTAATCAGGCTTAATTTCACATACATTTTAATTTCTAAATTTATGAAGAAAGAAAAATAATTTTTGTAATAGTTTTTAAATAAAACATAAGGAGACACTATAATAATAAGTTTTAAATATATTTTTCTTAAAAATGAAATATACGTGAACTTAAGCCAGATTTAAAAAAAAAATCTTTTGATTGAATACTTAAGCAGTTTGACAAATAGTTAATTTCTAAATATTAATAATATATTTCGAAAATTCTGGATATATTATATTTTCGATAATAGGGCATAAATATGGCAACTACTAAAACAAGTAAAATGTGGCATCATTCCCCTTATTGCGCTGCATATTCTCCTTTTAAAACATTTCTTTTAATTACTTTGTTTTAACCTGAATAAAAAATAAAAAAAATAAAAATAACAAATATTTGTTTAAATTTATAAAAACTATTATGAGATTTTTCCTGACAAAATAGAAAATAAAACACCAAAAAGAAATCAAAAAAATTTTTTAAATGATTTCTCAAACAAGTTTCTATGTAGTAATAGCAGAGATGAAATGAATTAAAGAAAATACTTGGAATTTAATTAGATGAAAAACAATTTCGTAATGTTAATTAATTTCATTTCTTCACAACTAGTTGCACTTATTTTATTAGGAGTTTTTATTTTTAATTTGGGGCTTTTATTTTTGCAAAAAATATCTCTGTTTCAATTAAATTAAGCAATAATGTGTAATTAATAGTTGTTCAACTGTTTGTATGTTTTCTTAATTTACAAAACAATTGCAATCACAAGACAATAAATAATACAAAACTATAAAAACTTGGGTGTATAAGAGAATACTTTGTATTAAATATAGACATGTAATTTTATAGATTATGTTACCAAAAGGCTACCGCAATGTAGTTTAAGTACGTTTGCATGTGGGTTTCTTTACCATCTGTTATGCGTAACTCATATGGTTTATTGAGGAGTTTGTTAATACACATGTAATTTAAGATGTTTCCTCATACCGTACTAAGGTTTAGATAGTAAACAAATTTACACAAGCTGTTAGATAATAACTTATTTATATACGTATGTGGATTATTTTTAAATAGAAAGTAAATTTAATAATTAAATTGGATTTGTGAATAATTTAAAAAATATACAATTTCTAAAACTAAGAAATTGGTATGAATTTATATTTTTCTATTACAATATTTTAATGATTTTCATTAAATTTCTAAAAATATAATTCGATTATTTTTTATAAAATTTATTAAAAATTAATAAGTTCAAGAGGTAAAGATGTATGATAATGACACGCAGCACATAGGATTATTTTGCCAATCTAGATTGTAGAGTGAATTTTCAAGGCTTTTGCTTAAGATTTGTCGTTTTGAGACACTGTTAAATGCAGCAAAGTTGGATAAATTGCATACGTTTCTATTGACTTTATACGATTTGAAGAGGTTTGCAATATATTTCCTTGTGGCTAAACGAATAGCGATTTTGTATTGATTTTTTTTAAGCGAAAGGCTATATTTGCAGCTACTTGTATTAATTTTTAAAAAAAGTTTTGTTTTTAATTTTTATGATAAAAATTTCCTTTGAAATTAAAAAAAAAATATCTTTTTTTGTTAAGAAAAAGTAAATAGGTTCTTGAGAGTGTTCTCCATCGCGTTAGTAAAAATGTAATATATCACTATGAAGTTAACGATCTCTATTTTTATACTGTAGAAAAAAAGGTTGCGCATTTTTGCGCCTAACCCACTATTTACTAGTAAAAGACCCATTCCAAAAGAAAAGTTTTTACCTTTCTTTCATGCTTCCACCTATACGAGTACTTAATGCTGAAGGAGATTCAGATTCGGAAGAGTTCTTTGATGAATTAGACGAAGAAGGAGAAGATCTTTTAAATAAATTAATTGTAAAAATTTGAAATAAAATTTACCGTTACACTTACAAATAAATTATTATTCATAGTAATCTGAATAAATTAATTATTTTCAGATAAATAAAATATTATAAAGTAACAAATTACAAAAAGATCTTTTTAATAATATTATTGGGAGGCGGAGATTGGTAAGGCATTGGAAAGATTAATAATGAATATTTTTGAGAAATTGGCAAAAAAAAAAATATTAAAAAAAAATATTTTTCACAGGGACGTTTTCGGGGGTGGGATTGGAGGGATACCTCCCTCTGCCCATATAAATTAATTTGTATGGTTTTATAGCGTATGTTATCCATTTCATTTTATAATTAAATTTTTTTAAATAATATTTTATTTTACTGCCCACAAAAAGGGGCGTAGCAAAAATGGCATTTTTAAAATCTCTTGAGTTCCTTTAAGTTTTCTAGACATTAAAGGCTCTACAAAATGGGCGGTGTGTATAAAAATATAGTTCTAGCTAAAACTAGCAAATTTTAAGTTAAAACCAGTTTTGAGGTGAATAAAATTTTCAGATAAAGCTAGTGCTTTTTTGTTGCCTACTTTAAGGTGGTTTATCCAGTGTTTGCTTAAAATATGTTTGAATAAAAACTTGTAAGTACTTAAATTTACCAGTTTTAACTTAAATTTTTGTGAGCATGATATTGAGGTACTGCAAATACATTTATTCGTCAAAAAGTGCATTGTCCTTTGTTATACCCTTCACCACAGACGGAAAAGGGGTGTATTTATGTATAATTTCTGCAATATCCATTTCCGACCCCATAAAGTATATATATTCTTAGTTCTTATGCATTGCGAATTCTATTGAGCAATGTTCGTCTGTCCGTCCGTGTTAGTGTTGAAATTATATTAGCCAAGGACAAGATGAGCTAAAGAAAATTTAAATACCGCAATCTATGAGACATAATGTCAAAAATGTTGCTATTGAAAATCAGACTAATCAATTTCTTTCGAGACAGCGGGCGCAAAACACCTTTTTTTGCCAAATCATTTGGAAAAAATCTAGTTAAGTGAAGTAATTGAAAAATAAGAAAAATGCATCAAGTAAAGAAATTGGCGCTCGCACATATTTTCCGAGTTAAATATAATTTTATGCTTTTGCACCATATCAAAAATATTTGCATTATTTTTGTCACCCATCATGATAATAAATAATCAAAACAAATCATAGTGTTACCAAAATATTTTACTACAAGTTTTGCTTAGAATTTATAAGGAAATTTTTTTTAAACAGAGGCAACACTCAAATATTTTTATTTTTTTAGTATTTTCTAGTAGCTATCTTTTCAGCCTTGCTAGTACTGAAAAGTTTAAGCTAGTGCTAGTACTAGGTACTATGTAGTATAAACTGCCTTTTTATTCACTTTACTCAATGAGTTGAAAATTAAATTTTTATAAGAATGTAAATGTTTAAAATTTTTGAGTTATTTTACTTGAATGTTTTTTGAGTTTTAAATTTATAAGAATGTAAATTTTAAATATTTGAGTTTTTTGTCGTTTGGTTTTTGATTTTTCTGTTTTTGTTTGAAAAAATAATTTCATTTTAAATTGTTATTTAAAAAAAAAAGAAAATTTAATTTTTGTTTCCTGTTTCCTGATGATGCCACCCAAAGGTGTGGCGAAATATTGAAAATATAAATAAACATTTGTTATTATTTATAAACTGACCTAGTGCTTAAAAAATTAGAAAACAAAAATTAAAAAGAAACTTTAATTTTTCAGAGGTAGGATTAGTTCGTCAAAGGGGAATTTTTTTCTCCTTAGTCCGATTTTTCTTTTTTTTTCTAGCTTTACAGACTATGACCATAGGAGATTTTCCTGCCAAGTTTTATTAATCTAGGTGCACTCAGTAAATTTTTAGAGCCTAAAAAACTAAAAAAAGTAATGTCCGGCTCGATTGGCAAAAGACCTCTGTGTACGCAGGTTATCTACGATTATCATTTGCAAAATCATAGGAATTCTTTAGGAATCTAAAAGAACGAAGACAAAGAAAACACTACTAGTCTTTAAAATCTTAAACGCTACATATAGACCCGGCTAGATTGCAGGCCTAGACATTTTGGGAAAAGGTGGTTTTCAGACATACACAGTCTCACTAGTCCAACATGCTCAGACAGAATATTTATTGTGGTAGTTATGAAAGTCTGGTTCGAAACAAATAGCAGAGACCTTATGATCTCAGATGCGTAAAAATAGACCCTACTATCTTTAACAGAAGTTAAGCTTAACTGAGCTTTGGTGGGAAAATCAAGATTATTATTCTAGATAGGCAATCAAAGACGAACGAAGAAAGTCAAATGGATGAACAGAATACGTCTACTAGCTCCCATGAAATGCATTGCAATACTTCGAACTGCAACTTCAAAAACACTGTTAGATGATCCAATCCCTTGATCCTTGCCTAAAAGCTAGAGACTATCTATAGTCTCAACGCATCCTTGTTCGCAATGTATTTAGGATGCAACAGCACTTAAAAAAAGCCATCATTCCTAGCATATGGATCTTAAGCAGAGCTATCACGTTACTCACCGAAAGTTCTCACCAAAACCGGTGAAGAAAAAGTTATTCCTGCCTGGCAAGACTACAAAGGCCCTTATGTCCCAGACTTGGGCGACTGGGGCAGTCTTTCTGAGGCACAAATTATAGGTATAGATCTCCACCTAGACAAGCGTGCCCCTAAGGGGGAAAGATAATTACAGTGAATATGGTATACATTGGTTTTGATGCTTTTACAGTTAAAACAAATTTTTCAGTAACAGGCATAACAAGACGCGTCAACCTTTGTGTTAAACTAGTGCATCGATGGTGCTAAAAATATTTTTTCTTTTCTTAATGATCTTTTCCTCTGAGAAGAGAAGCCTTAAGTATACTTTCGTGTTTTACCAGCAGTCAGTCATCTTGTTCTGTGATCCAACTTAAAGCATTGCAACTCTTCATATGTTTATACTTGAGATTCAATTTTTTGTGTAACCAAAAGGCACTGCAATTCATAAAGTATTATAAATATTTAAAGCCGAATCTTCTGCAGGTAGACGATCTTTTTATTCATGATAAGTTTTATAAGTAATTGCAGCTGACATCCAGAAAATTTATATTAGAGTCTGCATTACGAATTTTCTTTTTTTAATGGAACTATGCAAGGCATATCAATACCATGTGGTCGCGAAGGCGAATTTATTATTTTTTCTCCGAAATCCAAAATGTCAAACTCTATAAAAAATATGTATAATTTTTTTATATGCTGTTTGACATGTAGCGTTTATGGTGAAAATAACTAAATTTGCCATCGCGACCACCTGATAATAAATGCGCCTGGAAACTATGTTACAGGGTCTTCATTGTTTAGTAGATAAATTAAATTATTTTTCTTACTTAATTGTAATGCGAATTAAATACAAGTTGGTCGCATGCAAAGCAAAAATTAATGAATTCGCCTATGCTGCCACCTGGTAATTGATTCGCCTTGGTCGCATTGCAAGGCACCAAGTTGATATCAAAATTAGCTGACTAAACAAAAGGAAGCCGGATTCAATTTACTTTTCAATCATCATTTGGTACTTTCGAACTGCAACTATATATATATATATATATATATATATATATATATATATAAATTACAATACACAATCTCTATTTTAAAATTAAAAAGAAAAAATCTCTTTTAATATTTGCCATACAGTTTATAAAGACATTTTATATCGAGAGAAAATTATTGACTTTTCTTTAATTAATAAAAAAACAACAACAATTGGCACTGTAACTTAAAAAGAAATTTTATTAATTTTTTTCCTTATTAAAGTCTTTATGTTTGTTCATTAAAACATTTTGTTTTTGGTATTACAACATATTTTCATGTAATTCTCTGCTCTAAATATGCATGTTCCAAGATCAGTCTTTAAAAGGCAATAAACAGAGACATAAGTATTTCATAATAATCTCAAATTCAAGTGTAATTAGAGATGTTGAGATGATATTTTCGTAATACAAGTAATTTAATGCAAAATGTGTATTAAATTAAAAAAAAATAGTTTTCTAGTACAACAAACAAGCGAATTGGAAACGGAAGTAACAGGTGATTACAAAAATGAAAAGATTATTTGAAGTGGAAAAATTCATAATAATTTCAATTTAGGAAATTTAAAGTAAAGAAATAAAGAAAGTAAAACTAAGACATTTTCAGTAAAAGAAAGTTTTTGTTTTAGGAGTTCAAAAGGGTTATTGTTCAAAATTGTATAGAGTGGAAAAAAATGTCGTCTATAAAAAAAAAAAAAAAAAAAAATCAACAAACACTAACGTTAAGAAAGGAGTTATATTTTCAAATATAAAATTCTAGTTGAAATGAAATTATGTCAGTCATGTCAATTTACTTTCGTACTCCACATCTGTGAGCACAAAATAAAAAACAACATCATAACTTAGTTTATAGAGGGATGTGTTAATTGTGTCATAATCTGTTTGAAACTATTAACGGAAATGCCTCTAAATAGAGTGATTTGCTACCTTTCTTGCAAAATTATTCTATTTTTCGCGACAAATATTATCTATACATAACACCAACCTAGTATTGATTAAAACCACTAAATGGCACAAAACATGGTAGCGTCGCCATATTAAAATACTAATTTATTATTACGGTTTCATCTCTATAGAATATTTATTGATGCTGTGATGTACTATCGTGCTTTGTTTCGAAATGTGCCCTATATAAAACACCACATCATGGGTATTTCAAGAAAGAATGCTGGTTACTCCGGAGAAGGTAAGTTCTTGCAAATAAAGCTAAATTCAAAAACAACAGGCCAGAATTTTATCGATCTATCTATATATATAATAAAATAGTAACGGGGTCATTTCTGTACATAAAATATTTTTGACAATTTGATTGTTAGTGTAAATAGTAATTGATATCGAATACAAAACACCTGCTTTTCGAATTTCTTATGTCTGTCTGTCTGTCTGTGTTCGCATCACGTAAAAGCTACTGGATGGGTTTTAACAAAATTTTGTGAGGAGGTCCCTAAGAGCCTTGGTTTCAATATAGAATATTTTTTTCGTAATAAAAGGTCATTTCGTAGATAAGATAGAGATACACTTGTGAAGGCACCCAATTTTACGGGTATAATGGTATTAAAACAGTTGCCAGCACTTTTTATTTTTGTAGATGGAAAAATTTTAATACTGTCTACAGATCTCTTCAAATAAAATTCGACTGAAGTTTTTAGAGAACACCCAGCTCTCACTCTTGCTATTATAAGGGATTATATATCCTCTATGCAAGTTTTAAGTTTAAGTCTATAACAGTTTAATAAATAAGCTCATAAACGTCAAATTTAGGTCTTTTCTGGCGACACCCTTTTATTTCTAAGCTTTTATTTTGCAAACTTAGTAACAATAACAAAATTCTTACCTCTTACGTTCAAATGATATAATCGAATCGCTTATGGGAACATCTTTTATTAAAAAAAAAAATAAACTTAACTTCCCCCCTTTCTCTAGTAATTAAAATTTTAACAGAAAGTGTGTTATTAAAGCGTCGATCTGCAACAAGAGATTAAAAAATTATGTTCAAAATTAAAGGGTTTCCTCATATAGATTAGAATTTCACCTTTATGTTCCACTTTTTGTAACACTAATAGCAAAAACGACAAAATAGAATTAAAAATTAAAGGCTGGTCCATAGATACGGGATTTTCAAATATATTTTTTAAGGCTCCGAGTATCCCCATGCAACCGCTGCTGTTGTTTTAAGACAAAAAAAAAAAAAACAATGCGCAAAATAGTAGGCGATATTCGTCTATGGACTGTTTACACTTATTTTTGTAGAGGACATTTTGTTTATCTGTGAATTCTGAATATACTACAATCACGTCACTATAGGGACACCCTTTACTTTTTATTTACATTATTAATATTTTGTAGTTGTTCTTATTGCAGGCATAAAAAATACAGGAACTTAAAGCGTCTGTCTATTGCGATTCGGCATCCAAGACAAGTCACTTTTGGGACACCCTTTGATTTAAAATGTTTGTAGTTTTACATAAAGACACTGTGGAAATTTTACGCGTCTGTCTTTTACTGTTTCGAAAAAAAATAATTTTCTGAATTTGATGTTACTCTCGGCATACCCTTTAATTTTTTTGATGTACCAGCCATAGTAATACTTACTCTGTAAAAATTTTAAGAGTCTTTATATTACGGCTTTAGAGATAGAGGGCTGTGACAGACAGTCAGACATTGTAGCGAAAAAGGGTTACGTTTTTACACTTTGTGTATGGAAGAAGCATTTCTCCTTTGCTTTATTTAAATATTCTTTCCTATCAGTGTTGCCGTTTGGTTACTTTTTTACATTTTTTTTTAACTATTGAGGGCTCCACGTAACTTCTGGTACAGACACAAAATAAAGTAATATCACTAAAAAACACTTTTAATTTTTAATTTACTTGAAGAAGTGCCCGATTGTATTACGGAAAAATTGTCAGTAATTTAATTTTGAAGTCTTATTATTGTTTTTAATAATGGTATTTATAAAATAATTTAAATAGTAAATTCTGTGGAAGTAAGGCCAAACGAATCTATCAAAAAAATCCTATTCTAACTAATTTTATTGAATGGCGAGAGCTTTAACTTTTTATTTCAGAATATTAGTACTGAGTCCTGATTTAAATACTCATGAGTAGGTATCTTTGGGCTAAATATTTTTTGATACGTTTTTCTATGTTTTTTTTTAATTCGCTTTGTTTTTGTTTTTGTTTTGGTCCAGTAAATGTATTTGTTGCCTTGTTCTCTGAAATATGAAATTAATCTTTTTTTATATTTTGTATAATGTACACTAAATTACTATTTATTTAAAGATATTTTCAAAGTGTAACTTTTAATGAAAAAGTGAAATTCTTTTCGAAATCGTAACTTTTTTCCTGTCTTACCCTGGCAACTCTGAGAAATGAGTAAAATATTATAAATCAAAGAGCGTGCGAAAGAGAGAGATAGAGCGAACATGTCGTAGTTACATTTGTGGATAATATGCTATAAGGAAAACAATTTAGTTTGGTCCACTTTTATTATTTTTTTTTTTTAATATTTGGACTCTGTTGCGAGAGGCAGTTTTTTCTATTGTTTTTATTTTTTTTATTTTCTTAAGACAAATTTTCGAAAAGACAATAATATTTTTTTTTTTGCCAATTATTGTGTTTTTAGCAGTATGTGTCCTGAATTAGAGACTTTTAGCCTTTTCTGATACAAGTCCAATCATGTTTTTTACTTCACCTACATTTCTACTTACTTACAAATTTAAAATAAAGAAACAAAGAAAACATAAACAGGTCATTATACTTTTAGTATATAAATTAGGTTTATGGACACAAAAATTTAAAACCACACAAAAAATTTAAAACAACATTCATGAAACAAGACTGCATTTTTTGCGATTTGTTTTATTACGTCCATATATTACAACTAATTTGTTTACTTTCGCTTATTTTAAGAAAACTATGTTCGATATCCTGTCTTAGCTAATCATGAAAAACAAGACATGTTTAGTTTTCCACATGTCTCAACTTTGGGCTACTTTTAACAAAAAAATATAAAAAAATTAAATAAACAAAATTGAGTTAGTAAAAACCAAAGCAAAAACACTATTTTTTTTGGTGGCAAACTTGTTTGTGTTTCAATTGAAAATAAAATAAACTTTAAATTGAAAAGTAAAAAAAATGGCTTAAACACCCGGAAATGCATAAAAAGTCTAGTCGCTCCATTCGTTTTATTTTCAATTAAAAAAAAATTTTCGCAAAATAATCAAATGTATTATAGTGAAGCAAGTTTTTGATGTTTTAATCATTTTTTGTAATATTTTTACAAGCACTTTTTTATTTTTAAATAAAATCAATAAAATTGTTAATTAATGTTTTATTATTTTTGTGCTTTAATTAATTCAAATTTATCTCATTAAATTTGGTTTAGTTTTATTTTTACTTTTTAAGTATATTTTGGTTATAATTTTCCTAAATTTAAAGGTTTTTTAAGCACTTGTTTTAAAGAAAAAAAAATCATTCACAAAGATATGAAAGACATACCAGATAAGCAATTAATACTATATAAAAAAATTTTTTAGACTATTGGTTTTTTTATAAAATTTTACGTTAAATTTCTTTTTTACTTACTAAATATTTTTGTAACTTTTTGTATATTATGTATGAGTAATATTGTTTCAATTTTGATTGCCACTTGATATTTTGAAATTAAGTGTAATTAGAAAATATTCTTCATGTAGTTTAACACAAAAGCGCAATTCTAATTGCAACGTAAAAACAACATATTTTCAATAACTTTAAATCAGTGGAAAAAATCCTCTATAGAAAATTTTCCAATCAATGGAAAAAATTTCTCTGTAGAAAATTTTTCAATCAGTGGAAAAAATTTCTCTATATAAAAATTTTCCAATCAGAGGAAAAAATTTCTCTATAGAAAATTTTTCAATCAGCGGAAAAAAATTCTCTACAGAAAACCTTTCCAATCAGTGGAAGAAATTTCTCTATAAAAAATTTTCCAATCAGTGGATACAATTTTTCTATAGAAAATTTTCCAATCAGTGAACGAAATTTTTCTACAGAAAATTGTCCAATTACTGAACAAAATTTTCTATAGAAAATTGTCCAATTAGTAAACGAAATTTTTCTATAGAAGGTTTTCCAATCATTAAACGCAATTTTTCTGTAAAAAATTATACATTAAATGAACAAAATTTTTCTTTAGAAAATTTTCCATTAAATGAATAAAATTTTTCTGTAAAAAATTTTCTATTAAATGCAAAAATTTTTCTGCAGAAAATTTTCTATTAAATGAACAAAATTGTTCTTCAGAAAATTTTCCATTAAATGAACAAAATTTTTCTTCAGAAAATTTTCCATTAAATGAATACAATTTTTTTCAGAAAATTTTCCAATAAATGAACAAAATTTTTCTTCAGAAAATTTTCCAATAAATGAACAAAATTTTTCTTCAGAAAATTTTCTATTAAATGAACAAAATTTTTTTTCAAAAAAGTTTCCAATAAATGAACAAAATTTTTCTTCAGAAAAGTTTCCATTAAATGAACAAAATTGTTCCTCAGAAAATTTTCCAATAAATGAACAAAATTTTTCTTTAAAAAATTTTTTATTAAATGAATAAAATTTTTCTGTAAAAAAATTTCCATTAAATGAACAAAATTTTTCTTTAAAAAATTTTTTATTAAATGAATAAAATTTTTCTGTAAAAAAATTTCCATTAAATGAATAAAATTTTTCTGTAAAAAAATTTCCATTAAATGAACAAAATTTTTCTTCAGAAAATTTTCCATTAAATGAATTAAATTTTTCTATAGAAAATTTTCTATTAAATGAAAAATTTTTCTTCAGAAAATTTTCCATTAAATGAAAAATTTTTCTTCAGAAAATTTTCCATTAAATGAAAAATTTTTCTTCAGAAAATTTTCCATTAAATGAACAAAATTTTTCTATAAAAAATTTTCTATTAAATGAAAAATTTTTCATCAGAAAATTTTCCATTAAATGAACAAAATTTTTCTTCAGAAAATTTTCCATTTAACGAACAAAATTAGACAATTTTCAAAAGAAAGAAAAAAATTTTCCATTAAATGAACAAAAAAAGAATTAAAATAAAAAATATTAATAAATTCTCTATTAATAAAGTGGTAAGAAAAAACTAAAAAAATTTACAATTAAAATTAATTCATGGGAATATTAAATTAACTAATCTTAACCAATTATTCCAAACAAAATTTAATTTATTTTAATATTCCCGTGATTTAATTTTATTTATTAATTTGCAAGTGCCCGTATATAAAACAAGAATAAATTATCGTTGTATTGTTTTGATATTTTATTTGTTATTTTAATTTTATTTTCCATCATCTTTTAACTGTAAATTTATTTAAAATGTTTTTGAGAAGTTTTCTGCAGTAAGCGGTAGCGAAATGGCCACCGAGACGTGCTTTCATCCTCAATAATCAATATCGTTGGTTTTAATAATTTATTCGGGATAATTAGCACGATGATTTTTTAAAGATTACAAAATACAATGAAAAAATTTGTCTACAAATAATTTTCATTAAATGTTACAACATTCTTTATAGAATTTAATTTTAAAAACAGAAAACATTTTTATATAAGTTCCCCGTTAAATGATTAAATTTGCTCTATACAAATTTTTAAAACTTTAAAACCTTTCCAAGTTTCTTTATGGAAAATTGGTTATTATCGATCATAAAATATTCTCAATATGAAACTTTCTACTTATTTTAATATTTTCTATAAGTTGAATGTATTTCGACTTTTGAAAATTCTTTTTAAACCCACCTGCACTTTAACCACTTCCCTCGTTTCCGTTTTATAATTCGAACACCTTGGCGGAAATTCCAAACACCATGTTGCCGTTCGTATTTTAACTGGCTGCATAGATGGTATACGCATCTCCTCTACATATTCTTCTTCTTTTGTGCAAATATGATTTTCTGCCAAATTATCCTTGTTAGTTACTCCATTAATGTCGGTGTTGTTATTTTGTGGCAAATTTTTAAGAGATTCAATGAAATTAGGATTTTTATTATTTTGGGCAGAATGCACTGAATCACTGATAATGCCTGCCATTAAATCGGTATTAATTTTTAAGCCATCATTAGCTTTTGCTAGGCTTATGGTTATTGTAAAATTTAAAAGTATTAAAATTTTCAAATATTTTTTGAAAATAGACATTTTTAAGAATTAATTTAATTTATTATTGTAATTCTTTTAAATATTTTTTTTATGTATTTGAATATTTCTCTATATTGCAATTTTTATTAAAATTTACAATTTCACTTTCACTTTTCACTATTCAAATATTTTGCTTTTAATTTTAATAAAGTGATTTAAAATTTTATTTTATTAAAATGCGTCTGACACGTTTAATCTTTGTCGTTGAATTTCTCAAACTAATCTCCAGAACAGTATTTTAACAATTTGACGCTGTGAAAATTAAATTCGTGTAGAATATTTAAACATTTTACTAGCTGAGTGCTAAAGTTCTAAAAAATAAATTTATAAAAAAAAAAACTTTACTCTCTAAAATGTCTCCAAATTAAAAAAAATTAAATAAAACATTAATGCTGCCGTTTTGTGCATTTAATCTCTGTGTCGCATTGTCTACTTAAAAGTTTACAGACACAATAAAAAATCACTAAAGCCACAGTAAAAAAACTAGAATGATTTTAAACTCACATTTGATTACATTCAATTTAAAGTTGTTTTCACATCATCATTATCAGCAGCAATATTTAGAGGATCTTTTTGATCATTATGATTTCGTTCATCAAAAAGTATTGTTAACCAGATAAAGTTGTTTTTTTTTTTAACTGATGACGTTTTAAGTGATTAAGTATAAGAGAACAAAGATGCATCTAAATATAACATAATCGAGATTTTCGATTGTTTGTAGGTAGTCTAAATTTGATGTGGTCAATAAAATTTCCGATTTTTTTAGAGTTCTGCAAAAACCTAACCCTATTGTTTTTCTACAATTGCTGTCTGTCACAGATCTCTATATCTGCAATTATAATAGCAAATTTGGAAAGTCCGTTTTAGCAGCAATAATGAAAAATAAAGCTTTAAATCCCAGAAAGTGTCGATATTTTCAAATGCGTCGCCTTTTAAGTCGCAACAGGCGACAATTTAAGTCCGCTCTAAAAGCTTAATCATAGAGATTATTTATTTTCATAATTTTTTTAGTAAAAAAAATTTTCGATAACAAAGAAAAATTTTAAGTTCGTTCGCTAGAAATAACTTTAAGATAAATTATGGATTATTATTTTTAATTTAAAGTTTATTTTTGAGTTTATTATTCTTTTTACAGTTAATATTTCCAATGAAATATTTTCTGTGCTGAGAGGTTTTCCATAAAAAATTTACTTTTAAATAAAATTTAATAGTGACACTTATCGAACTAAAAATTTTCAATTACAGAACTCTGAAATTAAAATTTCGATAAAAAGTAGAAAATATTCCATGAATTATTGTTTATAAGAAACTTAATTCGATTATAAAATATTTTCGGTAACAAAAAAAATATTCGATACCAAATTTTCTTTTTATCGATAGCATAATTTTTCGATAACAATTGGTAATTTTAAAAATATATATTTTCTTAACATATGGTTGTTTCTTCAATACCAACTTTTCTTTATTTTTTTTTTTTGTTATTTTGTTCGATAACATAATTTTCCGATAACAATTTTTAATTTTAAAAAATTTATATTTTCTTAACGTAGTGCTTTTTCTTTGTTTTTAAAGTGTTTCTGAAAATGTATTTTTTATATACATAAAAAGTAGCGAAGCAATTTTCTTTCCATATCAGCCGTTATCATTTTAAATATGAATTTTAGTTGGCTGTATTTCTCATATTTTTTTTCTTTTAAATTTGCTTTCACATTTTACTTTTTGCAACTCTTCTTGTTTACAATCACTAAGCACTCTTCTTGTTTACAATATATTTTCTTAATTTAATTATAACGATTATTTTGTTGTCCATATCATTTTAAATAAAAGAGCAAAGGGAGATAAATATTTCACTAAAAAACTTAATTTTCTTTAACATTCTCCCTACAAACATTGTAAAGTTACTCAAAGAAAAAGAAAAAGCAACAACAGATTAATTGAATAAAGATCACAAGTTACTAGATTAAGTGAAATACACGCACTTTAAATCCAAGTGATAGTAGAACGCAACTATACCCAAATCACTTTAGCGACTAATGAACCATAACAAGATTGTTTCGCTGGTAGTTACATCTCATAAAATTGGTGATGACACACCCACATTAAATCAACTATGTTTTCACAATTGTAAATATTATTTACGGGAGTAAATAAATTGCAAAATACAAACTAAACTTAAGAAAAAATAAAAGCAGTTTTAACTACATTTATCAAGACACTTTAAAATCATTTACACTTTATTCGAATTAAGATGGGTGAAAATTTTACTCAGAGAATCAAAAATGACGAACGATGTAAATCATTTTCTTTACATATTGTTCAAAAATCATAATGCTGTTTGCAAAAACGGTTGGTTTAAGTCTCAACTAAAATAAAAGAGGTTGAACGGGTTACTTAAAAGTGTGGTGTTTATGGGCAAGTAAAACTTAGCTAACATATATTGAGTAGCGTATTTTATTTACATATGTGTTGTGTGCTTGTTTGTAAAGCAGAGGGTCATGAGTTCAAGTCCCAACATAAATTTTTGCGCAATAAAACTTCGCGGTCTAAAACTTAAAGCCCTTAGTTACAAAGCGGGGGAACAACATAGCAACAATGTATGAAATTTGTGCACGAAAGCACAAAGCAGAAATCTATCCGAATCTCACAATATGGCTGCAATGGTAAAAATGTACCGGGGAGACTAGAAAAAAGAGTGGAAAAATAAAAGCCAGAATAAAATTTTCAATCGTGATCTCTTATTTAATTATTTTTTTTTCAGTAAATTTTAAATAGCTTCATAACAAAAGAAAATCTTGTTTTAAAAGTCTACTCAAGCGGCAATTTTGAAAATTTGTATCACTGTGCCATCATATAATGGTTTTGTAAAAATGCAGTATAAGCATTATCCTATTGTTATCGTGGGATTAGTAAAAGTCAGACACAATAAAATAATGGAATTAAAGGCTGTCCTAATAGAGATGTGATACAGTAAAATAGCTGTCAGCATTAAACTCCCAGATGATTGTAGTATTTTACAGGCTGACTTATTGGCTTTAAGAAAGAAGACAAAGCCTTAAGGGTCTTTAAATGAAATATGAGTAAATTTTCTGACAGCCAGACTACAATTAAGTGTCTAAACAATATTCAATCTTACTAGAGAATAATGGACATTTTTAAGCAAATGGTGATTCATTGAATATTAGCTTTTTTGGTTAAGGGATTATGGCAGTGGTTAGGCCGATGGGGCACTTACTAACATGATTCATTTCATATAAGTGTTTAGAAAAGCCTAAACGATTTCACGTGCAGAATAACTAGACTGCTCTAGTTTACACCGCATGTTGGAGCTGCCATAAAAAGGACAAGGGAGAGGAAACGCGCTTCTTACTTCAATACCTTCATCTTGCTTTACGTTATTTGCGATTTGGGGTTTTTTTTTAACATATGTTTTTATAACCTCTGCAGATTGCTTAGAGTGTAGTTATTTGTTACATCTACTTTTGTTCGTTAGGAGATGCAAATGAACCAGCCATGTATAGCTTTACTTTTCTGACTACCTTAGTTTTGCTACCCTTTTAAACTCCTCTCCCTCTCTCTCTCTCTCCTGTCAGTTTTCACACCATTCACCACAAAAAGTGGAAAAAGGGTAAAACTAGATTTGTCATTTCGTTTGTTATTTCTACAATATCCTTTTCCGACCTCATAAACTGTATATATTCTGAGTTCTTATGCATAGCGAAGTCGATTGTGTGATGTCCGTCTATCTATCTGTCTGCCCGTCCGTGTTAGTGTTGAAATTAAGTTTGCTAAGGCACTGGATCAGCTAGAGAAAATCTAAGCACGTGAATCGAACAGACATAGTGTCGAAGGAGGTGCTATTGGGAATCGGCAAGATCGGTCCATGTCCATCGAGGCAGCGAACAAAATAGCACGTCTACCTCCTATTTTTTTAAATTACTTAGAACAGTAAAGTAACTTCATTCAATGAAACAAATTTATGGAACGATAGAAAATAAAAAAATAACAAAAAACAACAAGTGGAAAACAGGGCACTCGCCCATATATTCCGAGTTACGGGTCTCTAAACTTTTCAAATTTTTAAAATATCAATATGGGTATCATGTAAAAGCTTTTAAAGAGATCTTTAAGGAAATACTAAAATTTTAAAAAAATGCTTAACCCTTTAACAGCCAAGGGCATAATTCCCTGTAACCCTAATATTTGCTTTTTTGATTGAAGTTACTTCACTAAACTCGATTTAAAAGAGGGTTAGGGGAATATAAGACTCGGCATATTCAAATACAGCACAATTATCTGTTCTTTCTAATTCTTCATGTCTACGTTCCGGTTAAACGATAATACTGACACCTTTTTGGTGTCTCAGCTATCGGCTAATCTCACGAAATTTAGCTCCAATTGCTGTTGAAATTAATGGACATAAAATTCTAAAGTCAGTTTTTCTTAAAGTAGTTTTTCTTCGAAACTTGAAAAATAAGGAATCCATAGATTTACAGTTCCATTTTGTGAATATGTATTTTTTATAGTTAAAGGGTTAAAAATAATAAATAAATAAATAAAACCACCACTATTATTATATAAATTTTTTTTCGCAAACCTATTATATCACAACATTGAAAACAAAAAAACAATTACCGGATACATTTCAAAAAACGTTTCGTAAGCTCCCATAAATCTGGTTTATTACGCACATTTGCCACAACATAATAAGACCTTCTCGTCTGGCAATGAACAAACATGCTTCAAAAATGTAAATACGCACAAAATTTGTGGCTGCACCTTAAAGAAAATGTTTTTTTCTTTTTTTTTTATTCTCAAACCAGACAAAAGTCTAGTAAAAATTTTGGTTTAGCAAATGACTTTTATTTTTTATTTTTATAGATACAAGAGCTTTGGCAACGTAGCAGTAATGACCTGCATGACATACAAATTGATTGTGTGTTTTAATTCTTTTTCAAACGCATGTTGGCAATTATTTTCCTGTTCAATGGATTTTTTTTTGTTTAATATTCATGAGTACAGTTGGGAAGTTTTTTTTTTTTGTAGAAAGTCAGTGAGTATTTATATTTTAGGGTGTTTTTTGTAGAAATTTATTTTTATGAACCGCAGTGCAGTTGCTGTTGTCGGTTAATGCAAGTATTAAAATTATACAGCAAGTGCATTTATGACTGTTGTCATAGCATTGACATTGATTGCTGCATTTAGAACGTAAAATTATGGCAATTTGTCAAATAGCTTTTCAACACATGCACACATATATACACACACACAACAAAAGCAATAGAATATTCAAGTTGCTTATGAAGTGAAAAAACGAAACACAATAAATAAAAACATTAATTGAAATTTAAAGCAGGTTTGGGCGTTCAAATTTCAAACTCATATATCATAGAATATCAGAATAATAAAAAAAAAAAAAAAAATATTTAAAAAATTGACTCTGACAAACGGGGGTTATGAGGGCAAACCAAAAAGTTATCGTATTAACGAAGAATTGACTGCTGATGCAGGTTGACATTATTATAATCATTTTAATATATAAAAAATGTTCTTAATTAAGTCATGAACTTACATAGACAGTAATCAACAGGATAACAGCATCAGAAGAGGTGAATCCTTTTCAGACCCGACGTAAAACGACCGGGAATTTTTTTATAATTTTTGGAACATGTAGTCTTTACAGAGTATGAAAATATAATTAATGATTAGGTTTTATCATTTTTATAACCTTTAAGGATTTTCAGGACACGAATGCCTGACGCGCACAATTGATGCACTCATTAACATTTTTAACTAAATTTTTCTTTTCTAATTTATTAAGCACTAGGTCAGTTTTATAAATAATAAAAATTTTTTATTTATATTTTCAATATTTCGCCACACCTTTGGGTGGCATGATCAGGAAACAGGAAACAAAAAATTAAATTTTCTTTTTTCAAAAATAACAAAAATTAAAATGAAATTATTTTTTCAAAGAAACATTTACATATAATTTTTAACTAAAACACATTTGTATTGCATGAAACGATTTCATTTAGTTTGAAATATTAAAATTTAGAATTTTTTAGCTTTTTTAGTTCTTTGTAAGTGATTAATACTTTTGTAATTAAAGACACAACTTATTTCTAGGGCTCATTTTGCTAAAACTGAAATGTGACTGAAAAATTTCGCAATAATTCAAGTAACAGTAAACCAAACAGAAGTGAAATATGAAAAGCATATATAAAAACGAATCAGCACAATCGATGCAAGCCATTAGGCATACAGAAGTAAAAATATTGAGACCGAAAACCCACCCGCACAATCCATGCATCACGGTCTAAAAGGGGTATGAAAAAAATTATCCACTACACAGAAATAAAAATTTCATGCTAAAGATAAAAACTTAAGCGAATTTTGAACTCAAGTCTTTTTTAAGCAAGTAAAACTAGTTTCATACCTTATAAAAAGTAGAATTTAATTCTTAAATTTAGCAACTAGACTTTACTTAAGCCTAAAATCTGATTTTTTGCTTGATTGAGTTTTTTTTTTTAATTTAAAATTTTTACAAATAATAAAGTTTTATTGGTCTCTAGATACGAATTTTATTAAATTTTTAATTGATTCAATTATTTATTTATTTTTTTCATATTTATTTAATTATTTAATTAATGCAATTAATGATTTAATTAATTAATTTCAATTCAATTAAATATATAATTAAGAAAATTAAAAGTTTAATTAAATTTTTATATGAAAATAAAGAGATGCAAGTAACCAAGTTAAAACTAATTTCAGTCTTTATAAAAAGTTGAATTAAATTTACTTAAACTAAAATTTAAATTTTTTTGTTTAATGAGTTGTACGTATGTTTTTTATTATTTAAAAAATTTTGCAACTAATAAAGATTTATTTGTCTTTAAATATGAATTTCATTAAATTTTTAGCTGATAATTAATTTTTTATTACTTGTTACATATGTAATAAATGCAATTAATTATTTAATTAAAAAATTTCAGTTCAATCATATATATATATATATATATATATATATATATATATATATATATATATATATATATAATTGAGAGAATTAAATATTACAATAAATTTTAATGTGAAAACTAAAATAAACCAAAGGTAACTTTTTATCATCTAATGTACGATTTCTTTTCAAAATTGTTTCATTCAAAGGCACTTCATTTATGGAAAAAGCAATAGTTTAAGCAGCCTTCGCTGTAATTTTATCATCCCCAAATTCTAAAAAATCAAATTATTTTGTTACCTATAATAGATATTTCTTAAACAGATATTATTTGTTATGACAGTGAATATTTAGGCGCTGCCTTAACACGATATCAGTATTTCAGTGAGACTATTGAGTACTAAATGTCTCGGAAAAACAAGATTATTCACAAGGGAAAAATGCAACTTTTTAGCAATTTTTCTTTTAAAATTTGATCATTATTTCATAATGAAATGAAGGAAATTTAAATTTTTTTAAAATTTTTTTTGGTCAGAAATCCCTCTTAAAGAAACAAAGCAAATTTCTATTTTAGTGCTTTTATTATTTTATTTCGAAAAATTTCACTTTTATTGCGAATTTTTGATTTTTAATTGGAACAATTTCGAGTTATTTTTCCTTTATATGAAAAATTAATTTCACTTCGCCTTCGACTACAAGTCTTGTTTACTAAATTTTAGTTCATTGTCTAGATTAGGGCGAGCTTAAAAATTATACTTTCTCTGGTTTAGCCACAACAAGCGCGAATTCATTTTCCATTGCTGAGTTATCGAACTTGGTATCATTTAAGGACCATTCACACTATTATACCCGTCTTAAGATTGGCATCATAAATTGTAAGAAAGAAATTTAATGAGAAATGTTAAATTGTCAAAAAGTCCAGTCAAAAAGTCCAGTCAAAAAGTCCAGTCTAACATTACATTGTGTTTCTTCACCATCACACTTCAAGTAGAATGAACTAACTTATTTCTTGGAGCTTTAACGCTCAGAGATGAGGGCTTTTTTCTACTAAACGTAATCTGGCAAAAAAAAAAACGACTTCAGAAGAGATTTCATCTGTCTGCCTAAAACGGTTCAAAAGTATGGCAACATACATCAAATTTCATTTACAATTGGGACACCCTTATATTCCATCTCCAAACTTTATACTTGTTATAGCAGACTTAGCAGACCATCTTTCTATAATTATTTGACAGTTTGGCAATATACTTAAAATTTAAGCGGCTATAGGGACACCCTTTAATTCCCAAATTCAAATTTTATATTTACTGTTTTAGTAGACTTAGCCATCAGTTTCTTTGTTAATTTCAACGATCTGTTTATAACGTTTCAATAGTTTGGCCATATACAACAAATTACATCAACTATTTTAATACCCTTTAATTTATAATCTAAAATTGTTATAATTTTTACCATACTTAGCAATGTAGTGGACTTTCTGTCTAATTTTGAAGTGTTTGTATGTAATAGATCAAAAGATACGGTTACATAGGTCAATTTACGTTAATTTTGGCAACACCCTTTAATTTTTAGATTAAAAATTTAAGCTATAACAACAGAAAACTTAGGATTAAAGGTAATTTTTAAATTTAAAGAGTCTGTCTACAATTAAATGAACTATTGGGGCACCCTCTTCAAGCATTAACCTATAAGAGTTTAAAAGATTGGCTAATATAGTTCAATTTACATCATAGCAATACAGGTCCCTTGTAAGTTTCAGCTATCTGTCTTAAGAGTTTTTTTTCGGAGTACTTATTTAATGTTTGGCCGAGTTATGAGCAGCAAAATAACCCTGATATAATAAAAAATCTTAATGTTTAACAAAATGTCTAAAAATGAATTTGTATTATGGGATGACAAACTCTTTTCCGTATTAATTGATATATACATTGTTTTTTGCTTTGAAACTATCATACTTTTTTATAATACTTAGGTATTTGACAAGGGTTAATACACTGTATTATAGTGTGAAACGAGTTTACAACAATTTCCTGCCGAAATTCTAAAGAATTTTTCTATAGGATTTTTCTAAAACCGTTTTTTGTGTGACTTGAACAACTATTAAGTGTTGTTGTTGCAAGCCCTATACCAAGGAATTGTTAGCCATTTTGAGAGCAAAATAGAGGTGAAAGCAAAAAGAAATGTTGATAAAAAAAAATTCAGTTGAGTCCCCCGTTTTATTAAGAATGAACATTGTACGAGGGCTGCTCTATATATTTCTGGCCTAATAGTGAAAATGCGAACATTTATAATCAAAAATGGTTTTATTGTTTTTCGAAGTATTCTCCAGCATGATTTATACACTTTTGCATGCGCTCAAACCAGTTGTTGATGCACTTTTTCCACTCCGATTGAGACACCTCTAAAACATGGTTCTTGAACACTTCAACAGCTTCTTCTGGCGACGAAAATCGTTGACCACGCATTTTTTTCTTGATGTTCGGAAACAAGAAGAAGTCATTAGGTGCCAAGTCAGGGCTATACGGCGGATGACCTATTAATTCGACGTTTTGGCCGGTCAAAAACGCTCTGGTTTGAGCTGATGTGTGAGAGCTCGCATTGCCATGGTGAACAATGATTCGTCTTCTCTTGTTGGTTTTTCGAATTTCTCCGATGACTTCAGGCAAACAAATTGTAGTGTACGTTGCTCAAGCGAAACAATCGCCATATGACCAGTTTTGCCGAAGAAACAGGCGACCATTTGCTTCGAAGTGCTTTTTCCACGAACAACTTTCGTTGGATTTTGCTCGTCTTTGAGGACCCACACGGTCGATTGTTGTTTCGTTTCGGGCTCATACGCATAGATCCATGATTCGTCACCTGTGACGATCTTATAAACGTCTTTTGAAGCACCGCAATCGTATTTTTGCAACATTTCTTTGCAACAATCAACACGAGCCTTTTTTTGAGCGACTTTCAAATTGTGCGGGATCCAACGAGAACAAACCTTTTTTACGGCCAGGTGTTCATGCAGTATCGAATGTATGCTGGTGGAAGAAATGTCCAAGGATGTCTCTATCTCTCGGTATGTTGCATGTCGATCTTGCATTATGAGTTCACGCACGGTATCAATGTTCTATGGCACAACAGCCGTTTTTGGGCGACCTTCACGGAATTCGTCTTTAGGGAGCTTCGGCCACGATTAAATTCATTATACCAATTTTTCACAGTGCTATAGGATGGCGCTTCATCGCCATACAAAGATTTAAGTTCATCAGTGTGTCTTGTCTTGAGTTAATTCCATTTTTTTCTATATTAATTTTTTCAAGTCACTGTAAACAACACAAATAATGGTCGTACGTCAAAACGTTTTGAGTACGATTATGCTTAAAAATGACAAACTTTCCAATGGAATGTCAGATCGCACTTGGCAGCACTCAGTGTTGCCAGGCCAGAAATATATATAGCAGCCCTCGTACATTGTCTAATGTAAAATTTCAAATTCTGATATTAGTGTCCCATGTTTCCTACATATATTTCCTAGATATGAATTACCGTTCGACTGAATAAAAACTCTCGAAAAATTTAAAGAATTTTTTAATTTTTTTTTTCTGATAAAACAGCTGACTTTCACTACGCCCTCGTTAAGTAAAATATGGAAAAAAAAGTTGTTAAAAATACACAAAATTGTCTGAGACAAACAGCTATTAGTTTCAAATTAAAACGGAAGTAAATTTTCTAGTCTAGAGGTAAGAAAAAAAAAATCGCAAGTAATTAAATTTTATTTGATTTTTTATTTGTTATTAATTTAATTTAATGAAAACAATTTAATAATGACTTTATTGTGTAAAAAATGTGTTTTTAATGTGTTTTTTCTTTTTGTTGAGCAACAAAAATAAAATAAAAAATAAATGACTGGATTAGTGTTATAAAAAAATTGTGCTTAAAAAAATGTTTTTTATAAATAAATTATTCAAACACATTAAAACAATTACAATTTAAAATTAAATATTATAAAATATGATAACATTATTATAGACAACAAATTGTAATTTATAAATTGGCTTTTGGGAGAATGATTGTAATAACCGCCCAACACCTGCAAATTGGCAGTTTCTATGCTGCGTTTACAATAATCGCCATCATAATTCCAGCCAACATATTCATTCGTACGTAGATTTTCATAACGTAACCATTCCTCTAGAGGAGCAAAATATTCACGTAAGGCTGAACCATCTAAGCGGCCTTCACCCAACGATTCCTGCAATACCTCTTGCCATGGTTTAGAGGCGCCTTTAGACATTATTTGTCTGAAAATGTATAACAAAATATAAAAACTTTATAGTTTATTCAAACAATATTTAACGCATAAAATGGTTGACTTACTTTAATAAATTGCCCGCTTCAGGATGACGATAAACATCACATTTGTGTAAAGGTTTACGTGAATCATTGGGATCATATTGGCCAGCAGCACGACACATACCACGATAGATTTGAAATTGTAAGACGGTGGAAACAAAATACCTAAAATTAAAATAATTGTAAAAATAAATTAAAAATTTTTTATGTAAAATAATAAGACAAAATATAAATTTAAAAGTTTCTTGAGTTATATTTTTGTTTGTTGGTGCTTTATTTTATAAAACTAAACAACATTCATATATTAAGTATCAGTTTGTTTAAACCAAATTCTATAAACCCTGACCTTTTGAGTTATTTTTGCTTTAAAAAAGGTTTAAATAATATTTTTTTTTCTTTATTTAAATTTAGATTTCTTGCTGTTTTAACTAAAAAAGTCAATAACCAAAAAACTCTGTTTTATTTTATTTATTCAATAAATTAAAAAAAATATAAAATTACTTTTTTTTATTTTTTTATTTTAACAATGATTTATGTGATACCTTCTTTAGTTTCAACAATTCAAAAGACTAAAATCACAGGCGGTAACAATATATAAAAACCGCATGTGTCTTAAGTCTTTTGTTATTTTTTTCATAGGGGTGCAAAAAATAATAAATAAACTATAGTTAAAATTAAAATTTAATTTCTGTTTACCAATCGCAACAGGTTTGTAGATCAACTAAATTAACTTCGTTTTTTGCGCATTTTTAAATTTGATTTTAGCTCGACTTTGAAGCCACACCTGCTGAACCATTTTTAAATGGTGGAATACCCTTTTTAAAAATTATTTGAATGAAAAAAAGTTTTAAAAAATGCATATATTGAAGCAGTTTGTTCAATGTCCTTGGTTTTCTATTTTCCTTTTTTTTTAATAAAAAAATTAAGACATAACAAAGTCGCCTCACAAGGTCTAACGAATAACGAATAAAGCAAACTATGCTATTTGCTAAGCTAAAGCTTTCTCTCTTAAAATCCTAAAAAGAACAATAGAACGATTTAGTTCTTCCTGTTGAACACTTTGATGCAGTCTACTTGTTGAGTATCTTCTGGGTAAATTAAAAATAATTTTTAAATTTTTATTCTGGATTATTTGCAACTTCTTTAAATAGATGTTGGCACATCTATTTGACCTAATTTGACACCCATATGTCATAATAGGCCTTATGCACATTTTGCCGATAGAACTTCAGATTGTAAAAAATAACACAAAAAATTAAATTATAATGAAGAATTCTTTTTTATACGAAAGATCAGAACATGGCATTAATATTTAAGAATGATTTCGGGCATATGGTCATCGCAGCTTTTTATGACGAAGCACATTCTGGACATCCAATTTTGGGTCACTTTTTCAAGTACTGCTGGCCATATGTCACGAATAACACGAACAATGTTGGCCTTCAGAGCGTCAATTGTAACTGGTTTATCAGCATAAACCAGTGACTTCGCATGGCTCCACAGAAACATAATCGAGAGGTGTCAAATCACCTTGGTGGCCAGTTGGCAGGTCCATTTCTCGAAATCAACTTATCGTCAAATTTTGATTTCAATAACTCGATGGTTGCGGTCGTCGTATGGCACGTAGCGCCATCCTGTTAAAACTACATTTCATCCAGATCAATGTCATCCATATTTTCAAACAAAAAATCATTAATCATGGTGTGGTAACTATCTCCATTGACTGTAACGTGAGATCCGTCCTCATTAATGAAGAAATAAGGTCCGATGATACCACCAGCGTGTATTGCATTTTTCTGGTTGCACTGAAATGTGTAGGGTATGTTGTGGATTGGTCTCACTCTATATGCGGCAATTTGGCTTATTAAAAAACCCGTTAAGTCAAAAATGAGCCACATCGCTAAACACAATTATGCGATAAAACAACGGGTCAGTAACTAGCTGCTCTAGAGCCCAATCAGCGAAAGAGCGACGCACAAGCTGGATCTTATACGAGTGTAGGCCAAGATCTTTGCGCAAAATTTTTCACGTAGTGGACGGATAGAGCCAAACTTTCTACGACCGACGACGAATCAGTAAATTTGAAGCTTCTTCAACACTTTCGACTACAGCAGCGATATTCTCTTCAGTACGTACATTCCTTCGACGCGCTAATGTTATTGCATCATCTAGAGAGTATGCGGAACCAAATCTATCCACACGACGATTATGTGCACTGTAAAAATCACAAAGTTGTTTATAATTTGCTCAAATTGATGACTGATTTTCAAAGTAAACTTAGATGATTTGATGGCGTTGTTCAAGCGTGAGTCTATGCATAATGATTTGCTACAGTTTACTGAAAACAATAACAAAATATTTTTCATCAAAATTAAATTTTTAGAGTTATTTTTTTTTAATTTCAAGTTCTATCATTCTTAAAAAGACACCCTTTATATATGAAAGACTTTTAAACTTTAAACAATTAAAAGAAAAATCAGTTTCATAGCTTTATATTTATTTCTGCATTAGTACTTCCATATCCCCCAGTGTGTCGAGTCTTGTGTAAATATTAATACTTTTTTCAACAAGGTGCCACATTTTCAATGAACCTGGGTGTTCTAAGTGCTACTATTATTATTGACCCAGAAAATTAAAAATAATTTGAAATAAATAAAAGAAACAACATTATAATTGTTTAGCCTCTTTCTTATGTAAAAAGTAAAAAAAAAATCTTTATAAAAATTACAGTGGCAAGTGTAACTACACTGTCTGTTAATAAAATTAAACAAACATTTTAAAGAAAAAACTGAATATGTCAATTGTAATTTAATGAGTAAGTGATAAAATCTAAAAGTTTATGACTAATTTACAACATTTCCCTAAAAACACTGAAGTTGAGTAAATTAATTAATGTCCGTATTTGTATTTTAATAAATTTACATTTTACATATCAATTAAACTATGACCGGTATTAAATTAATTGGGTTGATTCCGCCAGTATATATTAAACTGTTGTTATAATTTTCGGTAATAAGCGTCGTCTCTGGCTGTGTACTTTGTGCGTTTTGCGAGCGCTTTCGATGTGATAACATCATTTTTAAGCCACGTGTTTATTAAAACTTTATTATTATTACCCTTATCACGGTTACACTTACCTGTCCGGTGATAAGGGACCCGGATATTGGACTATTTACCCCAAAAAACAGGACAGATATCAAGCAATCTACCTACATAATAACATTTAAACGGTCAAAAATTACCTAAACCCACCACCTTTTATTCTTAACACTATTTCTTCAGATTTAACAAATATGTGGCTTGAAAATGATGTTATCACATCGAAAGCGCTCGCCAAACGCACAAAGTATATAGCCAGAGACGACGGTTATTACCGAAAATTATAAACTATGACCGTTTAATACATCAACATTAAAATAACATTAGATAAAGTAACTTTAAATTTACAAATAAAAAAAACAAAAAACTAGTAAGAGTGCTATATTCGGTTATGCCGAAACTTATATACCTTTCGCTATCTATGTAAATCTGGTGTAGAGAAGTAAAGCCAATCATAAAAGCATATATTGGGGTGACACAGAATTAAAAAATAAAAAAATAAAAATTTGGTATTGCTTATATATCATTTTACATAAAAATGACATCGGCTCTTAATGGGTTAAGCATTTTTTAAAAAATGTTAATATTTCCTTAAAGATCTCTTCAAAAGATTTAAAATGATAACCATGTTGATATTTAAAAAATTTTAAAATTCCAAAATCCCGTAATTCGGAAAATATAGGTGAGCGTCAATTTTTTTAATTGATGTTTTTTTTCCAATTTTTTATTCACTATCGCCTCATATATTTATTTTTTTTAATAAAGTTACTTTATTGTTCCAAATAACATGAAAAAATTAGAGAAAGGCGTGGTGTTCTGCTTGCTGCCTCGAAGGACATGGACTGATCATTCTAATTTCCAATAGCACCTCCTCCGACATTAAGTCTGATTGATTGATTTATTTATTTATTATTTTTTCTAGCTGATCTGGTGCCTCGGCAAACTTGATTTCAACAGCAACACGGATGGAAAGGCGGGCATCGCTATGCTTAAGAAGTCAGATTATATATACTTTATGTTGTCAGAAGTGGACTTTGTAGAAATTAAAAACAGAATGACCAACTTAGTTATACCATTTTTCTACTTTTTGTGATGAAGGTTATAAAAAAATCAAATGAGGCAGCACAATTTCTTAAGGGGTTTTTAGAGACAATTGCTATGAACTTGGAATAGGGATCAATAGCAAAATTACTTTCAATATCCAAAGCAGCTTTTTTTTATTTTAAAAATGCATCTTTAGTTCTCTGTCTACACATTATTTTATATTATTTGTTACCATTTCAGAATTCATTTGTATTGAAGAGCGACTAATGGATGTGGCCTCTCGTCCTATCCTATTTTACATTTTCTAACAAGAAATATTCAGATGATATTTTGTTTATGCGTGTAATTTAATGAATCAGAGTTAAGAAACTTAGCTGTAGATCAATTGAATCCCAAAATTTCCAAATCATGAATCAAAATTTTAAAAATTATCTTTTTTTAAAAAAAACTTTTAGACCATAAAAACACTTGGCCCTGTGGGTTGTAAATATTTTTAAGAAATTACTACAGGCTTACAGCGCTTCTTACAGGTAGTTTTAGTTTTTTTGAAGTCCCCAGGGTCAAGTGATTTTTGTTTCCTAAAAGTTTTTTAGTCCGTACGGATAAGTTTGAAATCTTATTTTAAAACATTTAAGAAATTGCTTGGATAACGAATAAATATTTCAACCAAAAATATATTAATTTTTTTTTTAATTCTTCATGCTTCTAAATAATCTGTTCTTCTATGACTCCTATTCGTTCTACCTCCTAAACTGTTAACCATCATTATCAATATTTTTGCATGCCCAATCATTACCTCATACCCAGCAGCATTTCTATTTGTATAAGCAAATCTTTCATAAATTTCGGAACACCATTAATTTCTTTGATTAAAAACCTTAAAAGTCAACATTTAAGAAAAGTTTGTTTTCATTTAAGTTTTTATTTTAAATTCCCCAGCCGGTTTATTAATGTTTACAAAACTTTACAAAATAAATAATTAAGTGCATATCGTAAAAAAAAAACTATTGCAAAAAAGTGCTAGAAAAACAAGTTATTTCAACTTTAATTATTTCTTTTTTAAATAACAATTATAATTCATACAACAAGTAGCAATAAAAACCTACTTTAACTACTCTATTACATTTGATTTTGTGGCAAACTGCATAAAAAAGGAAGTTGTGCAAATTTATCGTTTGATTAAATAGTGATCTAAAAATCTAGTTTCTATATTTATTGAAAAAAAAAAAAAAATAATAAAAAATTAAACACACACACATACACAAATACTTATGCATGTAAATTTGTTAATAAACTAGTTTAAATTAAACTATGATTCAGTATAGAATGTTTGATATAAAATTCAATATTTAAACTTGTTATTAAAACAAAAGACTTAAGAAACAAACACCAAAAATGGTAAACGAAGGCGAACTCATGGGAAAATCAATAAAGTGTGTTTTTATTTATTTTTTTATTTTTCTTTAATGTATTTGAATACATTTAAATGATTTTTCTTATAAATGCCAAAAGACTTGAAAATTAGTCAAATAAGGTTTAAAGGCTAAATATATAAAAGAAAATCAAGTTATGGCTAATTTTGGAAGTATTTAATTAAAGAACTTTAACAAGAGCAATTTGCCAAATTCAGAGCAAAGTTGTTCCTTTTTTGAATACAATTGGAATTCTCAGTAAATCTATTGAATTTAATTTAAAAAGGTACCTTGAAGAAGACTTAATAAGTTATAGTTGTTTTCAGCAATACCTCAGTTACGATAAACCCGTTTTTGTTTATATTTAACGCTGTCATATCATACATCAACAGTAATTTCCAGATGCCAGATTAACGTATTAGAAGTCTTGAATAAATGTGAAGTCAGTTCTGAATTACCATTACGTACCGTTTATCTTCAATACGAGAATATCACGTTTACTCCATAAGTGGATGTTCACGTAGGAATGTATGCATATAAGATGCCGTTCTTTAAGCTTATAAAATATATTTTTTGTATATGTAAATGATTCCTGTAGCCTGTGTGTTAAAGCCTTTTAATTATATATATTAAGCAAAGAATTGTTTTTTTGTTTTTTTGTGAAATTATGTTATTGAATAACTTTTGTAATAAATCAATAATAATTTAAATATATTACATTACATTTTCAGCCATATTACGAGGGCTGCTCTATATATTTCTGGCCTAATAGTGTAAATGCAAATATTTATAATCAAAAATTGTTTTATTGTTTTTCAAAGTATTCTCCAGCATGATTTATACACTTTTGCATGCGCTCAAATCAGTTGTCGAAGCATTTTTTCCACTCCGTTTGAGAAACCTCTAAAACATGGTTTTTGAACACTTCAACAGCTTCTTCTGGCGACGAAAATCGTTGACCACGCATTTTTTTCTTGATGTGCGGAAATAAGCAGAAGTCATTAGGTGCCAAGTCAGGGCTGTACGGCGGATGACTCATTAATTCGACGCTTTGGTCGGTCAAAAACGCTCTGGTTTGAGCCGATGTGTGAGAGCTTGCATTGTCATGGTGAACAATGATTCGTCTTCTCTTGTTGGTTTTTCGAATTTCTCCGATGACTTTAGACAAACAAATTGTAGTGTACCACTCAGAAGTGACCGTCCTACGTTGCTCAAGCGGAACAGTCGCCACATGACCAGTTTTGCCGAAGTAACAGGCGACCATTTGATTCGAAGTGTTTCTTCCACGAACAACTTTCGTTGGATTTTCGTTTCGGACTCATACGCATAGATCCATGATTCGTCACCTGTGACGATCTTATAAACGTCTTTTGAAGCACCGCAATCGTATTTTTGCAACATTTCTTTGCACCAATCGACACGAGCCTTTTTTTGAGCGACTTTCAAATTGTGCGGGATCCAACGAGAACAAACCTTTTTTACGGCCAGGTGTTCATGCAGTATCGAATGTATGCTGGTGGAAGAAATGTCCAAGGATGTCTATATCTCTCGGTATGTCGCATGTCGATATTGCATTATGAGTTCACGCACGGCATCAATGTTCTCTGGCACAACAGCCGTTTTTGGACGATCTTCACGGAATTCATTTTTGATTATACCAATTTTTCACAGTGCTATAGGATAGTGCTTCATCGCCATACAAAGCTTAAAGTTCATCAATGCACTCTTGTCGTGATAATCCAGGTCGAAAGTTGTGAAAAATGATGGCACGAAAATGTTCACGAGTTAATTCCACTATTTTCTATATTAATTTTTTCAAGTCACTGTAAACAACAGAAATAATGGTTTTACGTCAAAACGTTTTGAGTACGATTATGCTTAAAAATGACAAACTTTCCTATGGAAATGTCAGATTGCACTTGGCAGCACTCAGTGTTGCCAGGCCAGAAATATATATAGCAGCCCTCGTATGATGTCTTAATTTAACCATTTAATGTTTATATTTTAACATAATTATTTTTAGATGTTACAATGTTATTGTTATGTCAGAGAACAATATGGTTGCAAGACCAACTTTATTATTATTAAATGTAACAATACTATGTTTTGTCAACAACCACAAATACAACCATAATATGTTGCCCTTAGATTATGGTTACCTCAACCATGTTTTTTTTTTTTTGCGTGTACGATAGTGACCCCAGTCAGCGTTTATTGAGCGATCTTTAGTATTAGGTAGGCTTATAAATAACTAAGATTCGAAAGTCAGAGCTTGACGGATCAAGCGTTTTGTTATTTTCACTCCTGATTAATTAAAGAAGGGATTATTTATTTTCTTAGTGTTTATCCTATTGCATCTTGGTAAATAAAGCTGTGGGTCTTTTCGAAGTTTTATTAGTTGCAAAAATCATGTTTTAAAATAATAAGGATAATTAAATGTTTTGAAAAGCATTTGAAAGGCGACTTCTCAAGCTTCACTATACATTTGCACTGTCTAAGGTTAGCCGCAGCACTGTGCACAGTGTCCGCTTTTTACTATTTTCGTAAAAATTATATTTAAAAAAATTTATAAGGCAAAAGGATTTCTTTCATTTCTGCTTAATAATAGGTAACCTGCATGGTCATAGGCCTTAAAATAGTCGTTAACATTGGGAACTTTATCTAATAGATCGAACATATCAGATCTGTAGTTATGTTCTTCCAAATCCTTTCGAGATCTTTGATGTCTGCGTAATGAAATTATGTGTTTGAAGAGGCCGCCAACATATAAAAATTCCTACTTCTGTCTGTTAATCTTGCAAGTAGTCTTTATTTTTCCGGGATTCTGCTAATAACCGTAGGAGTAAGTTTCTTTTTAGAGTACATTTGAGCCAAAAGTTGAGCATTTTTTGATGCATATTCGTCAAACTTTGAGCCGTTGCTCTAGAGTAAATAATTTTAAGGATAAATGGCAACATATTTACTATGGCAACATATTTACGGTTATCCTAACATTTTTAAAAAATGCTTTGGCATATTACCATGGTTAGTATTTCCATTCCCCTGCTTTGGGCAGTCTGACAGCAGGTCAAGCTTTTAATGAAATTTTTTTGTAATTTTTTTCTGTTTTGATGGTGCGTAAAATGTCCACAAATAAAACAAAACCAATCTCTTAATTTGCAAACAGAATCCGCCATGCTTATTTAAGCTTCAATTTTTCTTTTTTTATATTAATTTTAGTAAAAGTCACACCCGATACGTACTGCCGAGCAGCTCAATTATGCTTGATTTTTTTTTTATTTTTTATTATTAATTTTAATTAATATCACACCCGATTTGTAAGTCACAGCTGACTAGACGCGAGAACTCAGTGTTTGGCCCGGCCGAACTTGACGCTGTTTTTACCTGTTTTGTGTATGTTGGTGTATAATTTTACTAATTAATCGTAAAAAGCTTTTTTTACAACAATGTTGTCTTTGGTGACCCCCACTGAAATTTTCCGGCAAACATTTTCGTACAATATTTTAATCCTTAAATGTCCTTTTTTAAAGGATATTTTTTGATTTTCTCGAAAAAAGGGTCAAATTGACCCATAAAGGGACCAGTTAGAGGGTTAAGATCTTCCACAAAAATAATCCTCATACAATTCCGCAATATAGCTCAGACCATAAGAATTCTCTCAGACATTAACTTACAGCATTTTTTTTTCATACCGTATAATGCTCCCTTCAACCAATAAATGAAGACTTTGACCCACTGTAAAAAAAAAATCAGACGTGCTGGACCATAAGTTTGTTCTACAAAAATTATCTACTCAACATACCCTTTCGGAATTATGGAGTTGCTATTCTGTTCCATTCAAAAAGTCTTAATTTGTTGGACAGTGTTATTAAAATTTTAAAGGGACATTTAAAACAAAGTCAGCGGTATTATTACTAAATCATCCACTCTGAGTGGTCGAAGGTAATGAAGGTAAATTTGCAAGACCCAAACATTAATTCCTACATAAATTCAGCAATCGTATATTTTCGATTCTTGGTACATTATGGAAGGTCAAACGTTTTTCAACAAGTAGCTGAGGAAAATCCGGACAATCTGGTGGCTGAAAGTAATTACAAATGAAAAACACAAACTGGCACATTTAAAAATAGAAAGGGGTTCATAAAAATGGTGAGTTCACACCCTGTGAAAGGCACGAGAAAGACAAAAATATATCTGGAAGTGTACAATAGAAAAAGATCTACAACAACTAAATAAAATCTTTAACACATTTATACAGATTTGTTTTTAAAGGCGTGGAAAATAATAAAGCGGTCGAATTAATATTTTCACAAATTTAAATAAATAAAACAACGAAGAAAAGCTGTTCTTAGATTATGAAGAAATATATTAATGTGACCGCTTCATTATTTGCAACGCTCCTTAAAAACTTACAGAAATGTAACAACTTTAAAAAAATTCTAAAGCAGTACTTGAGGTTTATTAAAATTAAATTTAAAAATTAGTCACTTATAATTAAAACTCTCAACAAATTAAAATTTATTTTAAATTAAATTAAAATTTATTTCACCGTTAATTTAATGGAATAATATATTTTTCATTACTTTGTCTTTAATATTGCAATTTATTATAGTAAAATTTTATTTTTTTTTTTAATACTTCGTTTAATGCCCTGTGGATAATTTATGATTTATTAGAAATTTAAATAATACTGTGATTTTCAAATTTAACTATTGCTGTAAAATTGTCACCATAAAACTTCTTATATTGACGCCTTCCCAAGTTTAATTATAAAAATGTTTATAAAAATAAAGTTAAGTTGTGAATTAAAAAAAAAATAGCTAAGGAATCAACATTAACCAGATTTATTGGAAAAGGCTTTGGCGTATTTTTTTTTTGCTTTTATTGTTTTTTTTTGTATCTATTCACAGTTTTTCATGTCTATAAATAGTTTGCAATCTCAACCATAAATGGTAGTAAATCACGACTGTATATTTTTTTTCGCTCGAAATAATTTTAGTCCATTTTAAATAAGACCTCTATAGATTTATGTATGTTTTCTTGTACATTGTTACAAGTAGGTTTGTTGTATATAAGGTATTATGTAAAAGGATTTATAGAATATGCACCATGTTGTAAGATATATCTAGTTATGGAATCGAGTTAAACAGTTTTTCAATTGCATGCAGAAGAAAAAAAGGTTGTTTGCCTTTCGTTGGTTTTATTTATTTATTTATATTTTTGAATGATTTTTTTTTCTTGTTGCTCTTACAATTCATTGCTGTCTTTCAAATGGCCACTTAGAGTCACTTGCAATGCGAAAATCAACTTTAAAGCAGGCCACTATGTTGGTAGGTTATACATGCATTTCGTGCCAGATTTATTTATTTGATTGTCGTCGTCGTTGGCGTATTCAAACCACTTTTTTTTTCTTCCATTAACTCTTTTAAGTCGCCTTTTTTTGTTGCCTCCACAATCTCCTTGTTATTTGTGTTGCTTACTTGTGCCATTTTCAATACGTCATTAGTTTAATGGTTATTATTTATTTATGAGGTATTTTTCCAACCGTTAGTCACACTAATTTATCACTTTATTTTAACTACACTTTTATATATAATTTCTTGCTTTTTAGTACTTGACTAATTAGTTAATTTTATATGTTTAAAAAATATTTTTATTTTTTACGCCCTATTAATTTTTGTATTAATTGTCATTTATTTTTATATTTTCTTTTAATTTCTTTATTAAGTAATAATTAAAAAAAATAAGCTTTAAGAGAGCTTAACATGGCTAAAGGCCCATTCATACTATTATACAAATCTTAAAACTTGAATTAGATTTTATAAGAAAGAAATCTAATACGAATTGTTGTGATTGTCAAAAAATCCAACGTAACATACATTTTATTTCTTTACCATTACACTTCAAGTAGAATGAAAATTTCCAGGAAACCATAAGAATCCAAAAGGCAACGTTACTAACTTATTTCTTGCAGATTTTGCGTTAATAAACAGTACAAAAAATAATTATTTGCTATCCGAGAATTTACAGAATTCTGGGATTATTTCTACTGAAGTGGTTCAGCTTAATTTTTTTCAGAAAGGAAAGATTTTTTATAGTTTTGTTTTTGTCTCTATAGATACATATATTTGGGTGTCATATAGGAGTCATAGGTTAGCTAATGAATGCTCAGATATATTTCCATAGATGGGTTCTTCTTAAAGTCTTTTTTCGGAGTGCTCATTTAATGGTTGGCTGGGCTATGAGCATCACAACAACTCTGATAAAATGAAAAATCATAGTGCTTAGAAAAATTTCTAATAATGAATTTGTATTATGGGATGTTAAATTGCTTTATATTTGCTTTTACACTATAACACTTTTTTTAATACTTAAATATTTGACAAAACTTTCTACTCAGTAATCGAATGTGAAATGAGCTTAAGTAACAATTAAATTGTTCATATAATAACAAAAGAGGCATTTTAATTTTTCCTTAAATATGTTTCACACAATTTATAACAAAAAAATTCTTGCAAAAAAAAAAATCATTTATACTCTTTACCATTTATGCAAATTAAGTTTAGTAGAGTAACTTCAAAAAAAAAAAAGAAAAAAAAAATTGGTACTGCATATTTATAATTTTACTCAAAAATGCCATCAACTCCTAATGGGTTAAGCATTTTTATTAAATTTTAGTATTTCTATAAAGATGTCTTCAAAAGTATTAAAATGATACCCGTATTGATATTTTTAAAAATTTGAAAATTTCAGAGCCCCGTAATTCGGAAAATACCAATTTTTTCACTTGTTCACTTTCTTGTTTTTTCTCTATCTTATTCTTTACTCTATTTATTTTTTTGAATGGAGTTAATTTATTGTTCAAAAGGACATAACAAAATTAGAGATAGGAGTGGTGTTTTTCCTGCTGCCTCGAAGAAGATGTTGACTTCCTATAGAACCTAATTCGACACTGTCTGAGCGATTGACATGATTATTTGTTTTTTGTGAAATCATGTTTGCCGAGGTACGGACTGATAGACGGACATCGCTCAATCGACTTCGCTTTGCATAAGAAGTGAGAATATTTATACTTTATGGGGTCGGAAATTGATATTGTAGAAATTACACACGGAATGACAAACTTATAGTTATACCCCTTCCACTTTCCCCCACTTTTTGTGGTGAAGGGTATACAAAAACGACTTCAAAACAAAACGCTAAATAAAGGCTCATCAAACATGATAATGAATTCGAATATAACAAATCCGTAAATATAGCTTTGGGAATACACAAAATATAAATATCATGTTTAAATGTTAAAGTCATCTACATACGTCTAATTAAATTGAAATATTATTATTCGAGTATAGCTACACATTTTCTATATAAATCTTTAGGGATTATATACGTTATTTCTAAAAATGTTTAGAAATTAAATTAAAAAGAGCCAATAAGCCGAAAATAAGAAAGCTTTCATTGATTTAGACGTTAAGAAACTTCATCTTTTAATTTTTGAGTTAAGTGTTGTAACGTGGTTTTCTTCGTCGGCTGAGGTGGCGTCATTAAAATAGTAGTATCACACGTAGTATACCTTATAATTCTCATTTGCTTTATTTATAAATAAGTATAAGTCAGCAAGATTTTCAAATATTAGAGGAGGGACATTGCGATCCCTATGGGACTTACACTCGCAAGTTTCCTGTAAGTCTTGAAGATTATATTTATATAATTGGAAAGCCAACTGGGGTTACTCTGATAGAGCCAGTTGATAGTTTTCTGACTATTTGTCCGAAATTACCATAAATTTACACAGCGACTTCGGCTGACTGTTCTCACAGCGGTTTCGCCTGACTGTTCTCACAGCGGCTTCGGCTGACTGTTATCACAGCGGTTTCGACTGACTGTTCTCACAGCGGTTTCGGTTGACTGTTCTCACAGCGACTTCGGTTGACTGTTCTCACAGCGGCTTCGGCTGACTGTTATCACAGCGGTTTCGACTGACTGTCCTCACAGCGGCTTCGGCTGACTGTTTTTACAGCGGCTTCGGCTGACTGTTCTCACGGCGACTTCGGTTGACTGTTCGAGCAACTATCGTATTATCGTAGGGCATAGTTGTAAGTAACATTGTACGTATCTATTTGAACCTGTTATCATACGAACCTGCGTATCGATTCAGCACACCCGAACCCGTTATTATCCGCAGCTGCGCATCGATCCGAACCTGTTATTAGCCGAACTTCCGAATCAGTTTCATCCGAACGTGTTATCCCCCTAACGTATAAGCAACCGAATCCGTGGAACCCGAATCAGCATCATCCGAACACGTTGTCATTCGGACGTATTATCACCCGAACTGGTGTGCAATCCGAAGCCGAACTACTCCAATTAGTTAGTCGATTAAAGTAGTGATTTTCGTATTAATTATATTTAAGAAGAACATAATAAAAGGAAGAATATCTATTTAACCCAAAGAAGGGAAAATATCTGTGTTATCACTTAAGGTTTGTGGATCCGTAAGTAGAACTCTGGACACTACTGAGCCATCTCAGCCGACGAAGAAAACCACGTTACACTGTACTGCACCTCACTGCTTAAAACTAACGTTAAAATCACAAATGTGTTATAGAATGTTAAACCTTTAAAAACGCTTTCTGTTAGACTAATCAGAAAGTGTAGCCTGACTAAATATATCTTTTCAAATCTATTTAAAAGTCAATTTCAGGATTTCTGTGGGGACACACTTTAATACTAAATTTTTTACTTTGCAGATTCTCTACATTTTGCATAAATTTGAATTGTCTCTCTGAAAAGACTGAAAAGATTTGAATTTAGTTTTTTATATCGTTTTGCTGCTGAGAGCTATGGGGTTACGTTAGTTTTGAATATTTGAAATTCCGGCACCTTACCGCTGTAAAGAAGTGGGAGCACCCTTAATTTCCTAAATTTAAAAACATATTTTCTAAATAGAACCTATCCTCGAGCATAGCCTTGCAAATTAAAAAAAAAAATTATAAATTGGTTTTGAAAATAAGATACGTCAATTTACGTCTTTTTGGGGACACCATCTAGTTTCTAATTTTTAACTTAAAGAATAAAATAGCAATATTTTTCATAAATTTGAAGAGTCTATCTAATACGGTTTAAGGGATAAGTTCTTTTGCGTTAATCAATGGTACTTATAGGGACACCGTTTAATAACAGCTTATTTTTATGTAACGTTTTATCAATAGGAGGTTTGTTAAAATCACACATGTTATGTGTGTTAACCCTTTAGTTTTAAAAATTATTAAAATATGAGCAATCTGTAGCAAAGCCTTTCAAATAAAAACAAATATAATTAAAATACTGTTCATCCATTCATTAAAGGTACAAGTGGTATGGCACTTAACTTTTTAATAAATGCTGAAAAGTGCATAATTTATATATTTGGAAATGCGTTAAGAGACCTCTTTCCTTGACACGATTACTAGGATTATTACTTATGAAATAAAAAGCTTGTAACTGATCTATCTGAAATATATGAAAGATTATTTTTACATTGTCCATTGATCCACTCCAGTGTAATAGGTTGTGTCAAGCGTGCAGCTGATCTTCATAGAAAGTGTTAAAATTATATGCGTTTTTTAGGCCCGATAAAACCTACGAAAGAGTAAACTGTCAAACAAACTGTTATAATCTCACTCATGATCACTTTTTATTATTTATGATCAGTATGCTATGAAAAAAACATCATGAATAAATTGATGCTTGAATTACGCAATCATCATCACGCGCAACTTACAGCTCCATTCATGATTTAAATTGTGCATATAATTTGCCATCAAAACAAATATATATTTGCCTAAAAATGAGTCAAATATTTACACTATGTTCTCATTAGAAGCATTTTTGATTGCTGCTAAATAATTTAATTTTTTTTTATAAATTTTAAAATTACTCCTCTGTTCTTCTAGAATCTTGAAGCAGAGAAGAATTATTTGGCTGGTCCAATAATTTTATTTGCCCAAAATCTGTAGTGATGTAATCTACTCCTAATAAATGTTTTGTGGTCAGACTACGGCAAACAAATGTGTGCCGACTTCAGGCAAATGTTTGACGAATTCGACCGTACCTTAAGTCATCCATCGTACTGTACATGGATTTCGTACCATATACCCTCCAAATGATGCAGTAGCACCAACATGTCAAAGAAATATGCTTGTTGAGGAGAATATTGCCGCTATGGCATCATGATAATTTTTTTTTGAAATTATGGAGAACATTAACCTGGACGAGAATTGGTTTCAACTCGATAACGTGCCATGCTACGATCGCAACCATTGAATTATTGGAGTTGAAATTGGTGAAAAATTGATTTCAAGAAAAGGTCCTTTTAATTGGTCATAATATTTAAAATTATCGGTTTTTCATGTGGGGCCACGCAGTCGCTGTCTTATGCTGACTAACCAGCAAAAAGTGATGTGTAGAAGGCCAACATTGTTCATGCTGTTCGCGACATGCGTGATGTCCAAGGATAAGTCTATTGGTTTTTGTTTGCAAGGTTTTCAAATTGTTCGTTTACATTAATCGTGAATACCTCTATTATCTGTGATGGAAACAGGAATTTCTCTTGTTTGCATATGATGAGACAGCGGTATTAATTTTTTTAATGTAAGTCTAAATAATAAAAATATTGAAAAAAATCGTATACTCAAATTGTTATTCTATTAGCTTATACTTAGTTTTTTTATTTCGATTTGATTTAGTTTTTGTACTTAACAAATAAATGGTAATTTGACAGTTGTTTTTCAATTTTAAGATTTATTTTTATATTTTTAGACTTTAATTTAAAGCTTTTATCTGCTTTAAGCGCGATTATTTAAGCACTTATTTTTGTAATTAGGTCTTAGTCCCCGTTGCAGGACTTTTAGCGAGTGTATTAATATATTCTTCCAGAGTTTTAATAAAAAACATTGTACCATATATAATGCTTTTAAATGCATTCGTACCTCTCCTCGTTGCTTAAGCAAACCTTTATAAAATTTTTTAAATGAATTTTACATAATTTTTAGTCAGGCAAAATGTTCAACTTGTTCCTAAAAAATTCTCATAATTTATAGAATTCGATTTAAAATAATTTACAGATTTTGAGCTTTAATGGTGATAATTGCTTTATTTGCAACTTAATATAATTAAGGTTTTCCAACTTGTGTTTTTTAATTAATTTCCGTTTTAATTTGTAAGAATCAAAACCATATAAATAAATTTATGTATGGAAAAAGAAGCCAAAATCTTATAGATATCTCCAAGAAATAAAACTTTTTTGGTTTTACTCGCAATTAATGGTAAACTTTTTTTTAAACTGTACTGGTTTTACGCAAATCAACCAAAATAAATATAAAATTGCCATAATTTCAAATGATTAAATATTGCAAAAATATCCAATACTATAAGATGTGTTTAAAACCAAACCATTCACTTGTTTTTCTCCCATGTGGTTGCAGACAAAAAAAAAAATTATATAAAACGTATCAAATTTTTTTAAAATAAATTTAGGAGGTTAGTTTGAAAATGACTTTAAGATTGTAGTAAAGTATATGTGGTATATTTGAATATTTAAACATCACTCGACAAGCAATGAATGTAAACAGAAAGCCAGAAAGTCTTAAAGAAATAAGAAGAAAAAAGATTGCTATATTCGGCTAATCTGAATCTTATATACTCTTTACCATCTTTGTAAATCTAGTTTAGTGAAGTAACTCCAATCAAAAAATCAAATTTTGGGAAGACAGAAAATTAAATTAAAGAAATATTTTGGTACTGCGTATATGTAATTTTACATAAAAATTACATCGGCTCTTAATGGGTTAAGCATTTTTAAAAAATTTTAGAATTTCCTTGAAGATCTCTTCGAAAGCTTTAAAATGATACCCATATTGATATTTTAAAAAATTTGAAAATTTCAGAGCCCCGTTACTCGGAAAATATGGGCGAGCGCCAATTTTTTTACTTGAGGTTTTTTTTTCTTATTTTTTAATTCTCTATCGCCCCATGTACTCGTATTTATATTTTTTTTATGGATTTTGATCTAAATGACATGAAAAATTTGAGGTGGACGTGGTGTTTTGTCTGCTGCCTCGAAGGACACGGACTGATCATGCTAATTTCCAAAAGCACCTCTTTCGACACTTAATCTGATTGATTGATACATTTATTAACTTTTTTTTTATCAACTTTGCCTCACAGGAATTAGAATTGCTATGAGTCATCTTACAACTGCTTGTTAAGCGATTGGTGTTTAGATCACAGATACCATGTTACTTCCAGAAGTGCGTCACCTATAACCAGCACAGAGATCGAAATCTGTGAATACTACCAGCCCCCTTAATAATATTTATATTATTTAGCCATTGGTAGGTGTTGTAAGCACCTCATCTCCCACTTTAAGTTATTTAAGCAGTAACTTCAAAGAGATTTATTTCTATTCGATAAGATTTAGATTATTGTATAATATTCAACCTGAAGAAGAGATTTCAGATTTTTTTTTGTAAAAAATTTTTATCCTTTTTTTTTTTGCTATGCAAGTTAATTTAAAGACCATCCTCGTAACTGTAACAATTTAATGATAGACCAATATGTTAAAACATCTGATGGATAATAATGGCCATTCGATTTTTTTATGTTTAATTTTTAGTATTAAATTTTTTTAATTTAATGTTTCAGAAAATTAAAAAAAAAAAATAACAAAAAACTAGAGCATTTGAGAAGCTTTTCCAAAATGCTTATAATCGTTTTTCTAACAATTTAAGTATTTGTTCATTTTTTTAATCAAAGAAAAATAATAAAAAATTTTTTAGTAGACCCAGCTGTTAAAAATAATTTTTAAATTCATTCATTCAATATCTTTAAGAAAAATTGCATTTGTTTTAGTTTTGAACTGCTTGCTACTATAATTTCTGTGTTTTGTCATTTATCAATGTTGGGTTATTATTATATAAAAAATTGAAAATATAAAATAGAAAACAGAGTATTCAGTTTAGGGCGAAAAAGTGCAAATAATAATTATGATTGGAAAATTTTAACAGGTTTGAAAAAATTATCCCGGCTTTTTATTTTACAAAAAAAAAAAAAAAAATACATTTTAATATGTTTTGCCGTTACGTGGGAGCTTATTGTCATTTTTAAGCCACTCATGTAATTTTGGGTAAAAAATATATTTACATCACCGGCCTGCAGTTCTCTTCTGTGACGAAGCTATAGCAGCGTTTTCTAAGAAGAAATAAAAAAATTCACAGATTCTTATCAGTCTACTTCAAATAGAGTTTCCCTGAGGATCTAATAATTATATTGGCTGAAATAGAAATTCTTTCTAATTACAAAAATTCCGACTGCTTTAAATAGAGCCTTGTCACGGGATACATGAAGTTTTTTTTTGTTCAAGATGTGTACTGAAGACCAAAAATTGACTACTTAACGTGTCTGAAATGACAAATTTTTGTGTGCGACTCAAACCTTAATTATTTGTCGTAAAATATCTCAGAAACAGCTGCTTATTTTCAGTCTTAACCTCAAACATTTCATTATTAATTGATTTTTTCTACGAAATATTTTGTAGTTCTCTAAAGGACCAAGTGAGATTCTGTTAATTAGTGCAGCACCACCATGCGTGAAAATCTATTTTGAAAATTACAATTTTTCGTTTGCAGGAGTTTTAACAATTTTTTCTCAATAAGCAAATGAAAAAGAAAAAATAAATAAAGCAATATAAGCGCCAAAAAATAAACAAAATCTAATAACTCCTTTTTACAAAACCTTATAAAAAATTCCCCAACCACATTTCTTAAGCTTGAAATATTTACACATGTATGTTTAATTGGTGGTGCTGCTAAAAAACTAAGTTATTGAAAGTCCATTCAATTGGCATCCGTCTGCAATTGTTATAAATTTTTTTATTTCTCGCATAAATGATTGTGTGTGTGTTTTTACGATTTTATTTTTCATATATTTCAGTTGGTCAGTTGACACGAAAAATCCGCTTCAAATTGTTTTATGATGTTGTAATTAAAATGAAAATTTATTGTTTTTCGTTTTTTTTTTAGCAAATTCTAATAAAATGATTTTGAAAGTAGTTTAATAACAACAAAAATTGCGTAAAATTTGTTGCTTTTAATTGCTAAACTTTGCAAGATAATTAAAAACAAAGCTAATGGCAAAAATGTTGTTAAATTTTAAGATTGTGAAAAAAAGGGAATTAACATTTTATAAATAACGTTAAAAAAAACGTTGCTCTGTTATTAAATAAATCCATTCCAAAATAATTTTTAATTATTTTAAGTAATATTTTCGTAGCAACAGTACAATTGATTAATTGATGAGAATCACAATATTCGTATAGACGAATACTAGAGAATAATAATTATTCAGTTCAAGTTTTTTCAATCCCTTTTGATCTGAGGAGTATTAGTAATTATCATCGATAAATCCTTGTGATATGCATGATAATTCTTCATTATTACAGCTAATACGAGTAGGAGATTATGCCATTTTGACATTAGCATTGACGTTAACATCGACATTAACATCGGAAAATTTATAATATTTGTTTTATTTTTATAAGAAAAATTACATTTAACGCTTTGAGACGGGAATTAATTTCGGCTATTGAAAAATTCTATATACGATTTATATAGCTTAAAAAGGCTTCAGAGAACATGTGTGTAAGCATCAAAACTTTAATAAAAAGTAGCGCTTCAAAAAGCCTTAAAATAACTCCTTCTACCTAAAAAAAGATTATCTCCAGAAAAAGTACCATTTTCTTCAATTTTCAATTCTATTTCATCTTTATTTTTTCTACTTTTCAAAATTTTTGCATATACATTTTAGGGATTTTATCTAAAGATATTACAACAAATGAGCTTACTAATCACAGGTCTTGATTGCTTTTATTCATTCTAATATTGTAGTACCATTTTCTAAAGAAATAGTTTTTTAAGAAAAAAAAGGCACAAGAAAATTTATAATAATAAGTTTGTTTAATAGCAGCACCATAATGCGAATACCTTAAAAAAGGTACTTGCATAGAAATACCCTTTCCACAAGCAAATTTTGTGGAATAAGTACTATTTTAAGACAGATGACATCTTTCAAATAAAAACAATTTCTTATATAATTAACTTTAATACGATACTTTTTAGTAATGAAAATTTTTGTTAAAAGTACTTCTTAGAAAAAAAGATACTGCATAGAAAAAAGTAGTATTTCGAAAAAGAGTACTATTTCGAAAAAAAGTTCTATTTCGAAAAAAGTAATATTTCCAACAAAAGTACTATTTCGAAAAAAGTACTATTTTGAAAAAAAGTACTATTTCAAAAAGTGTACTTATATGAGAGAATGTTTTTATAAAAAGTAATTTTACTAGATAACTTTAAAAATTAATATTTTAGAAAAAAGTATATTTTAGAAGGAAGTATGCTGTGAACTGATAAATTCTTTTTAAAATAAAGCGTGCATTAAAGAATATTTCTTAAAAAGAGGAAAATTCTTATACACACGAAGGAACTAAGAAAAGATTGTTTTTATTATAAAAATTGCCTTCCACCGAAAAGCACTATTTTCTGTAGTAAAGATATGAAACAAATTTCAGCTAAAGCAAAAATACTTGTGTTAAACAGTGTTTGAATTCCTACTTTACCTACCTTTTTTTTAAATACAGCTACGGCTACAGCTCCAACTTTTTCAAGTAGAAGTAGCGGTAGACGCTGTTTTTTTCCGAAGCATTAAAATTTTTGAGCTACAGCTACTTTTCATAAAAATAAAGCGGTATGAAAAAGTAGCCTCCTTGCTACTTCAGTTAAAGTATTGGTAGGAGTACAAAAAGCAAAAATATTCTACTTCATTTTTTGCTGCTATTTGAAAAGTAGCCAAAAACGAAAACATTATTTCTGGCTACTTTGTGTTGATAATGAACATATTTTTTGGCTACTTTATATGAATACTTTATGCTTGGAGCTACGCAATACAAATATTTGCATCTGGCTACTTACTGACAATAAGAAGACCGAAGAAAGAACGTGTGTTATTTTTTTTTTTTTGGATTTTTCTTTTGAAAATTGTTTTACACTCTTTTAATATCATGAAGCGTTGCTACGCCCTTTTGACGATATATAAAAAGTTTTTTACCTATAAACAACAAATTTTTTTAATTTATTTTGTACTTTTTAAGGTATATCACTTTAAACTGAAATAGCCCCTAGATGAATAGCGCCAATAGAATGGATTTGGGCTTATTTCAAAAGCAATTTTCTCTTACATTTTAAGAACATTTCCAATAAAAAACTTTCTTCATCACATTAAAGTCAAATAAGCCCAAATCTACACCAAATGAAAATATCATTTCCCATCACTGAAATGCAGCACGAAATTTTATTATTTTTTAATTCCCTGTCACCCTAATGTTTGCTTCTTTGATTGGAGTTACTTCACTTAACTAAATTAACATAGATGGTGAAGTAAATATAAAATTCGGCATAGCCGAATTAGCACTCTTACTTGTTTGCATTAAGATTGACAATTCTATCAAAAGATATACAAAAAACGTAACAGTTGTTTTTTTGTAGCTACCCTATGTACATTGATAAAAAACAAAACGAAAATGTAAAACCAAATAATAAGACACGATAAGAACTAGAGTTGCAATATTCGTAAACTATAAGTGATGAAGGGGAAATGCTAAAACTGATTAATTTAAGAAAATCAATGGTTTTAAATTGTAGACGTATCACTGAGAGCATCAACTGTTACAGAAGAGTTACACAGTATTTTTTTAAATCAAATAGTATAAAAAAAGTACGATCGTAACAACTTTTCCATCACTGTTACAAATTTAAAATTAAAGGGTGCGTCAATAGTTCATTAAATTTGATGTGTATGGCCATACTTTTGAACAGTTGAAGACAGACGCTTAAAATTTACAAGGAACCTGTATTGCTAATCTGCTATAACAACAAAAATTTGGATTTGGAAGTTAAAGGGTGTTCCAATAGTTAATGTAATTTTGTGTATGTGACCAAACTTTTGTACCGTTATAGACAAAACGCTGAAACTTAAAAGTGACATGTTTTGCTAAGTCCGCTATAACAAGAAGCTTATAATTTGAATTGAGAAATTTAAGGGGTGTTTCCAAAGTTAATGTAAATTGTTCTGTGTGGCCGTATTTTTTGAATCGTTGTATACAAACACCTTAATTTAAGATAGAATGTCCACTACTTTATTTGGTATAATAAAAAGTATAAAAATGTTATATTATAAATTAAATAGTTGATATAATAAGATGTATATGGGCAAAGTGTTGAACCGTTACAGATGGACGGTTGAAATTTACACAGAACCTGATTGCTAAATCTACTACAACAGCAAGTATATAATTTGAAATTGCTGGAATTTGATGTATATTGCCAATCTATTGAACAGTTAAACTAGTATAAAGTTTGCAGATATAAGGGTGTCCTAATAGTTAATGTAAACTAATTTATGTGGCCATACACTTGAACTGTTATAGGCAGACAGATGAAATCTATTTTGAATTCGGTTTTAAATTAAAAAATGTATTTATTTTAAATTAAAAAAAACTGTAATAGTATTACATGTTATTTTAATTGTTTACGAATTTACTTTATTTTGCCCCATTGTCGAGAGTGTGAAACAAATTCCAAAAGAAAAAACCAAACAAAATAACACACGTTCTTTCTTCGTTCTTCTTATTGTCGGTAAGTAGGCAGAAGCAAATATTTGTATTGCGTAGCTCCAAGCATAAAGTATTCATATAAAGTAGCCAAAAAGTATGTTCATTATCAACACAAAGTAGCCAGAAATAATGTTTTCGTTTTTGGCTACTTTTCAAATAGCAGCTTTTTTTTCAAATAATAGCTTTTTGTACTCCTACCAATACTTTAACTGAAGTAGCAAAGAGGCTACTTCTACTTACCGCTTTATTATTTTGAAAAGTAGCTGTAGCTCAAAAATTTTAATGCTTCGGAAAAAAACAGCGGCTACCGCTACTTCTACTTGAAAAAGTTGGAGCTGTAGCTGTATGTTATGGTTTCCTCTTTAAATGTGACTTCAGCAGTAGAAGTAGCTGGATATTGGCTACTATTTTTAACAAATTTGTGTCTTAAAAAGTAGGCTTTTTTTTATCGCTACGGCTACTTTTAGAGTAGCTTTTTAAACGCTGGTGTTAAACTATTAAATAATTTAGTAATGGAACCTTTCCAATAGTAGTTGAAACGAGAAGACTAGTTTTGAAAAAGCACTTTTAAGAAAAAACTACTTTTTACAAAAATTTGCATTTAAGAAAAAAGTACTTTTTAGAAAAAAAAACACTTTTAACAAAAAAGTGCATTTAAAAAAAAAACTACTATTAAGTATTAAATTAAGTGAAAAACTTTTTTTTTAGCAATAAACGTCTTTTTAAGGATTTTTATTTTAAGAAAAAGTACTTTTCTAAGAAAATATTTAGAAATAGCTAGTACTACTTTTACAAGTTTAGTTATGAAATGTTAAACTTTAAAAAAATTAATTGCTGCTGAATTCTTAAACTTTTTTACAAAAAATTATTTATTTTTTGAAACTCAACAACTACAGTTTTGTTTTATATTTTCTTTTTCAACTTAACTCAGGGTTATTTGAAATCATATATATTTTTTGTAAGATTTCACAAAATATAAAGATTTCTGCTTAAACAAATACCCACCCTCCCCTCGTTTTAAGACAGTGTTTTTAAAATTGAATTCTATTTGATGGTCTTTTTTTTTGGTTAGTTAAACAAGAAATATTTGTAATTATAATTATTATTAATTTAATAAATAAGTACTTTGTTATGACTTAATTATTAAATACCCTATAGAGGATACCTTTTATTATTTTGTTCGTACTCATAAAGAAATTTTTTATTTGATATCTTAAGTCTAAAATTTTTTTTTCTATATAGAAAATACTATTAAAGACCTAAAATCTGATTGGAATTTTCTTTAAAAAAAATTACATTTTCCTGTTTAGTTCATATAATTAAAGAAAAGTAAAAAACAAAAATTTTTAATTTTAGGGTCCAAAAGTCAAGTTCGTGTTCGTCTTTTGTTTCAAAGCCACATAATCTTTACTTACAAATAATTGAGCTAAAATACTAATTATGTTTATGGTAAAATTGATTGCAAAAAGTTAAAACTTTTAAAGTTGTCTGAGATCTAATTTACTTTATTCGTGCTTGATTCCATAAATTATTCTTTAAATTATTTAAATTAAAAAAAAAAAACACACAAATAATTTGCTTTATTTAAGAAGTCCAAGCTTATGATAAGTATCGATCAGATTAGACAGCATTTATCAGCATCTTTGTTTGAAAACCAATTAAATATAACAAATATGGTTATATTTTGTGACATAGAAATCACCCCAAATCTTTTAATAAAAAACTTCACTTAATGTGACATGTTGACCCCACTGATTTGCTATCAAGAACATACCATAATATATAAAATATTAATTTTTTTTAACAATATAGAGTATTTTGAAAGCGTATTATTACAATCATACTATATAACAAAATTTTGTTTTAATTTAATGTTCCACTTCACTGGTTTAAAATTACAAAAAAAAATATATGTTTGAAAAAGAGAGTCAACACGACTTTAGGAAAATCCAACAGAATAAGGACAGACATAAAAACAATGAGACAAATTCCAAAGCTTGGAAATCTTAAGCAATATTTGCAATAAATAAATAAAATAAATAATTGAATTAAAAATCATGTGTAAATTATCACAAAACATGCTATAAAATCTTATTTCTAGAAAAAAAATAAAAACAAAAATTAAAACAAATTAAAACAAGACGTTAACAAAATGTTAAAGAAAAAATTATAAACAATGCTTTTATTTTTTTTCTGTCCTCTAACAGTTTTTTCTGGTTAAATTTTCTGTTAAATATTTAAAGGTCATTTAATTGTAATCCGTTATAAATCATATGCTATTGTTGTATTCAAGTAAAGGTTCTTTAGACGTATTTTTAAAGTCTTTTTTTTTTTTGAGCAACGTTACAATAATGTCTTAGTGACATTAAACGAAAAGTGTATCACATGTGGAATTTTTGTTAGATTTGTGCAATATCCTCTAGTATAAGACATTAAAGCTATAAATCACCTTGAAGTGATGTCTTTTACAATAAAGTTGTCTCTTGGGAAAGAAACATCGTATCGTTCTCTTAATTAAAGCAATAAAGTAATTTATTGACAATTAAGACCTAAAAATATTTTGCTCTAGATTCAGTTCAGCTGTACACTAGTTTGTTTAAAATTAATGTAATAAATTCAAATTTATATTGGAAAAACATTTGTTCTCAATAACACAGGTGTATGTTACTAATACAAATCTAAGAGCCCTTAAAAAAATTATGGTCTGCTGTAAATAATTTTAAATAAAACTTAATGGTGTCTTAAATAATTTAATTAGCGTAAATAAAGTGTATTTGTGAATGGAATTTGAATATTTTATTACTTTTCAAGAGGCGATGCATTTTTTGAGTATCTGCTAATAATAGCAAAAGGCAACGTAATGCAAAAAAGATTTTGTTTATTTACTTTTAATTGCATTACTTTAGAATTAACTAAAAATTGTTTGATTAAATATTTAATTGATTCAATTAAAAAGAAGAATGAACTAATTAAATAAATCATTAAATCAATTAATAATTTAATTAAATACAAGTCTTTAAGCAAAAGAAAAAATCATCATTAAGAAAATTAAATTTAGAGGCCTTTTTATCAAGAAATTGTCTTAAAGAAAGAATTGTTAAAAAAGTATCGACCTTTGTAAATTGTTCAATGGATGAGTTAAACCTCCCAGTGTGAGTCGACTTCAACCATTTATTTTTTTTATGCAATCTGTTTAATTAAGATAATAGATAGATTCATTACTTGGTCTCCTAAAAATTATATGTTAAGTTTAAATAATTCTTGCAAAAAAAAAACACGACTTCAAAACAGATTTAAGCTTAAAAGTTTGGCAAAATGCAACAAATTACATCAACTATTGTGACACCCTTTAATTTCCAAATCTTTGTTATTATAGCAGGCTTATCAACACAATTTCTTTGTAAATTTCAATCTCCCTTTACAACTTTTCAACAGTTTGGCCATATACATGAAATAACATCAACTAATGTAACACCCTTTAACTTACAATTTTAAACGTTTGTTCTTCTTATTGTACCACACAAAGAAGTAGACATTTTTTCTAATTTTCAAGTATTTGTATCACGGTTTAGAGGATAGGCCCATATGGATCAAATAACATCAATTATAGGAATACCCTTTAATTTCTAAATACAAATTGTATACTTTTTCTTAAAGCGCACTAAGCAATACGGGTTCATTATAACATTCAGCTGTCTGTCTATAAATATTCAAAAAAGTGGTCACTAACATCAAATTACATTACCTATTGGGTCACCCTTTAAATTCTAATATCAAATTTTATACGTTCTGTTAAAGCGGTTGTAAATAACACCCGTCTGTTGATGTTAAACATTCGTCTAATTTTTAAGTGTTTGTATATAACGGTTAAAAATATAGGACCAAATACTGCAAGTTGCATCAATTATGGGAATACCCTTTAATTTTTAAATTCAAATTGTATACTTGTTGTTATAGCAGACATAGCAATGCAGGCTCCTTGTTAATTTTAGCTATGGGTCTATAACGGTTCAAAATTTTTGCCACAAACACAAAATTATATTAACTATTGGCACACCCTTTAATTTCCAAAACCAAACTTTATACTTGCTGTTTTAGCGGACTTAACAATACAGCTTCTTTGTAAATTTCAACCGTCTGTCTACAAGTGTTAAAAAGTATGGCCATATACATATAAAGAAAAAAACTATTGGGGCACCCTTTATTTTATAATTTTTTAAATTTGTACTTGTTTTTCTAACGGTCATTGTAATAGGCATTTGGTTCAGTTTTCAAGCGTTTGTCTATAACGGTTCAAAAGATACATACGGGGACACCCTGTAAATTTTAGATAAATTTTTCTATTAATTTTTGCTATTGGGACCCATAATGAAACTCAGTTTTTTTTTAATTTTAGAATGGTGCCATTCACGGATCACAATACACTTAAAAAATATATTTTGTATAGGGACACCCTTTAATTTTTAAGATTATGACTTTTTTAAACGGGACCAATCTGAAATGATAATATATCAAATTAAAAAAAAAATCAAAATTAGTTCAGAAATAACTTATTTAGTCGTCTTTAGCTCGCTCGTTGGTTTGCCCACTCTATAACATACCACGATTAATTGTCCACGTAGAAAATATGGAATGCTGAAATCTAAGCCTCAAAAAGGTAGCAGTTGGCCTCGCGAATTATTAATTACATCTGCAAATAAAATTGTGTTTTGATTCTTCAGTTAAATAATTATTTACTTGCAGCGTTTTTGTAGGCATTTGTTAATTTATCTCTAGAGCCTTCAAAGATTATTGCTCCACCACAAAATTTACAAAACAATATTTTGCACTACATTGGAAAAAATCAAAATTAACTTACACAAGTCATAATTTAGAACGTTATTTTGAAATAAAAGAAATAACTGAATAAATGTTTATAACTTTTTTTATAAAACAAATTCCAAAACTAAATTACTGAAAACATTTTTGTTTAGTAATAATTCACTCGCATTAATTATTCTCTTAATATTTCTATATTTGAAAATAATTATAAGCTTTTCGTTTCAACTTTAAACATTCATTTAGTTATAATTTAGATCCGTGATCGGTTGTAACAAATTTCTGTAATTATAAATCATTTACACATATAATGGCATAAAATAAAGCAAATAAAAAAATATTTAATAAATTACCGCTCCAACTCTAATTATAAAAGAAAAAAAATATAGTTTAAATTCTGATTGAAAAAATGGAATAAAAAAATTTAAAAAAATACGAGGGCTAATTAATAAGTATTTAAAAGAATATATAAAAACATGAACAATTTTTGGTAATTAGTACAGTCGGTTGATGGCCCCGATTCTGAACATTATTTTATTTTATACATCAACAAACCTTTAAAAATTTTTTAGAAATTTAGCTTAATTGGTTAAACCCACTGTACAGTACACAGCACCTAAGTTAGCCTGTGTAATCAAACCTTTTGCAATAATTTAAATGTTCTCAAGTTATGAAAGTGTATAAACAAATTCAGGAAATGACACTTGTAAAGAGGAAATTATTTTCAATTTATGTTTGGCCACACAATTTTACACAATTGTTTAAGGAAATATCAGCTTACCATCGTATATGATTTCATCTAAGACATAATTAATTAAATCGTTAAAATAAATATTTCTCAAGTTATTTAAGTAGACTTATGTGGTTTGTTTTGAAATATAAAATATGAAGCATTTGAAAAAAAGAAATATTTAATTTGATGATGGTAACTGAGGCTTAATTTTAATTAAACTAACTGACTGAATAAAGAGATAAAGACATTTTTGCTCAATAACGTATTGAAGGCTGTGGTTTTATATCATTGAAATGTTTAAGAAATTGCAATGCAAAATCTTAAAAATCTTTTAGGAAAAATTGGGAATTTATGATAATGAAAATATTAAGTTATAAAAAAAATACAAAAATATTATTGTTAAATCTTTTGTTATAAAATAATTGCAGTAAAATAAAAAAACGTTTTAGTCTAGTTTTTATTAAAAAATATTTCTTAACCGACTCCAAAAAAAGAAAGAAGAAGGTGATAAATTCGACTGAATGTTGCTTTTTAATGTTTGTGCCTCTTAACCATATTTGGCTCGATTTTTAAATTTTTTATTATTTTAATTTTAGCCGCTTTTAAAACAGTTTAATATCTTAAAACTTAAAGGGTGTCCCAATACAACATACATGTTGTTTACATATATTATCACCGCATATTATTTTAACCGTAATTAAGAAAAACTTCGTAGCCCAATGGCAAAAAGTAATACAAAAATAAATCTAAATATTAAAGGGTGACCCCATGGGTAAAATAAGTTGATAAACGCTTGCAGATTTCACAGAATGTCGATTGCTATGACCGTTATAGTAAAAAAATATTAATATTAAAAATTATAAATTAACGGGTGCCCCAATAGTTTATTTAATTTGATTTATATGGCCATACTTTTGAACAGTTGTAGGTAGATGGTTGATATTTCAAAGAACTTTAATGCTTACTTCGCTATAAAATTTCGATTTTTAAATTAAAGGGTGACCCAATAGTTGATATAATTTGACGTATGTTGCTAAACTTTTGAACCATTAAAGACAGACAACTGAAACTTACAAGGGCCCTGTATAAATTAGTCCGCTAAAACAAAAAGTTTTTAATTTGAATTTTATAAATTAAAGGGTGTGTATGGCCGTATATTTTTTAATCCGTTATATATAAACACTTGAACATTAGACAGAGCTTTGTTTGCCATAAAAAGAAGTGTTATTATTTAAAATTATAAATTAAAGGGTTTTACAACAGTTGATGTAATTTGATGTACATATATGGCCAAACTATTGAACCGTTCTAAACAGGCGGTTGAAATTTGCAAAGAACCTGATTGCTAAGTCTACTACAGAAGCAAGTATAAAATTTTAAATTGGAATTTAAAGGGTGGCCTTATAGTTGCTGTAATTTTTTATATAAGGTCAAACTTTTGAGCCATTATAGACAGACAGCTAAAATTTACAAGACTAATATACTCCTATGGCCGCTGTAAAAGCAGGTATAAAATTTGAATTCAGAAGTTAAAGGCTCTTTCTAAAATTGATGAAATTAAACCGTTGTATACAAACACTTGAAAATTAAACAGAAAGTCTGCTAATTTGATTGTTATAATAAGAAGTATAAAAGGTTTAAATTATAAATTAAAGGATGCCCCCACAGTTGATATAATTTGAAGTATATTGCCAAGTTGTTGAAAAGTTGTAGACAGACAGTTAAAATTAACAAGGAGCTGTAGTGCTAAGTCTTCTATAACAAGTAAATATAAAGTTTAGTCTTCAAATATGATACATCTAGCCATACTTTTGAACCGTTATAGGCAGACGGCTGATATTTGTTTTGAAGTCGCTTTTTTACGCAAGAATTATTAAATAGACAAGTTAAAAAGCAAGATTGTTATTGTTAAGTCTTCTTTTTTTAATGAAGAAATACTTGATTTAAGATTTAAAAAATTTATTTAAAACAATCTAGTATTCAAACGATAATGAAAGTGAAGAAATAAAAATTTATTGTACCATATTTTTTTCAAATAAAAAATAAACTATTTAAACTGGAATATTTAATTAAAATATTTGTGTTGCTATTTATTATTTTCTTTTGAAATTTTAACTTGTTTCTTCTAACATATTATAAACATTATTATAAGTCATAAAAAGTTTGTCTTAAAACGCATTTGTCAATTATGCATTTGTCATTATTTAGGTTTCGGTGTAGTCTTAAAGTTTCTTCGTTTACCAGCTTAGTGATTCGTTTGTAGCAAATATTAGATACTAATTTCTTGACAAACACAATTATTAATTAAATTATTTTAATAAAAAAAAACCAGAAAAAAAAAATAAAAACAAAATTATCCAAATATAATGGTCCAAATTCATAGTTATAGAATAAAGTCGACTCTTGCTAAAGAATACTCTAACATAAAAAGCTCTTATTATCTTTTTTGCTTTCATAGTCAAGAATAAAGTATACTTTAAGTTTAGCCGCCTTCCACTGGGTGTCAACTGTAATTTGATAAATGTTTTCATACAATTTCTAAACAAACATTTGAAAAAAGTAACCTTGTTTTTATTTTGTTCACTTTGGTATAAAAATCAGATAGAGAATATTGTGTTCTTAAACCAAATAAAATAATTTTGGAAAAATGAGTTAACAGCTTTGGGTAGTTTTAAAATTTAAAGTTGACTTTCTCGCCAAAAGTATTTTTAAATTGTCTATGATTGAGTTAGAGTCGACTCTAAAGTAAAACCGATTTAAAGTATACTTTATTTTAACTATGAATATGGGCCAATATTTTAATGTAATTAAAATTTAACTCCAATAATGTAACATTATTATGTTAGACAACAATATGGTTCCAATACTAAAACCTAATTAGGTAAAGTAATAATATGGTTTAATTACAATCATAATATTTTGACTTAAAAACGGTTTTGTTTGGGTTCTAAGATGAATTGTCTTTTCCGTATTATTGTAGCATCATTTTTACTGAATACTGAAGTATAAGACAATGTGTAAAATAGTACAACATATGCTGTGTGTCATCTAGTCTACATATAAGCAAACACTTAGACCATTTGTATAAAATTTCAGGCTGATCTTTAAAATTCAGGGCTCTTTTTTTACATATATGATTAGTATAATCATAATGAAAAGACTGACGCTTGAACAATGGTTCCAAATTATTCCAATTTATTTTAAAAATCTGTCATGTATTTGCGCAACTTATAAATGCAAAATTAGGCTAAGCAATAAAGCTCTCCTATGGGTTAGCAAGTTTATTAATAAAAAAATTGTCACATATAGAAGGAAATCAATAGACTCTACGAACTCCCTTATGTTCAGAAAAATGCACCTTTTAAAACCCCGGTGGCATTATTGAATTTTTTTCAGAATAAGGCCGGAGTTCCGGTCAATGAAAATGGTTACCGCATTTAATTATTTTTTTTGTTTGCAATAATGGCTGACATTGCAATGCGAAGGATGTGGCTTCTACAAGATGATGGTACGTTTCCTAGGCCATCTTCTTATTAAAAAAAACTTTGACAATAAGTTTTTTTAATGAAATCAAAACTGTTGATTACCTGCTAACAACCCAGTAATATATGACGCTTTGGAGGCTGACGTTGTTCGTGTTCCTTATGTCATATGGCCAGCAATGTTTGAAAGATTGATTCTTAATTTTACGGGCAGAATGGGTATCGTGAAGAATACTTACGGTGGCCATTTACCCGAAATAATTTAATGTTAACTTTTTGCGTTGATCTTTCGAAAAAATGCTGTTACACTTCCCTGCGCTAACCACTACCGTTCTTGACTCTTATCTGTTACTCTTTTATTAATGATACGTCTCCACTCAATTATCATCTGCCATGACTTCACACAATAATTATTTTTTGCTTCTCGGGAGGTTTGTACTGCTGCTTCATAATTTTTAATTGCATTATAACAATTATTATTACCCGTGGCTCGAACTCACGGTCTTCTGTTTTACAGCCAGTACCTCTTCCAATGCAGCCATTGATGTTGCTCAACTTTTGTTTTATTAAAAATTTTTTGTGTAATTTTTTTCGATTTAAATTTTTATTTTTATTGGGTTTAAAAACCATCGCGTGTATTTAACATTCTATATTCTGTTATATCGTCATCGTTTTATCTCAAGTCTTTTAAATTATTAAATGTATTTAAATATTAACATTTAAAGGTTATATATTAACTATAAATGATTAAATGAAAGTATCATAATATGGTTGAAAGTGTCATGTTATATATTTGAATGGTTTGGTTAAATATATTAAATTATATTTAATAAGTAATAAAACTTTGCTTGTGGTTTAAATTTTTTAAAGTCAAAACTAATCATGTTGCGTTATTGTGCACAGTAACCATATTATGCTTTGATGTTAACAAGAAACTATTTATCGTGACTGAAGTTTTGTTGAAAACAACTACAGTTTGTTTTCCGCAACTATACCTTTTTTACGACGAACATAATATGGTTATTGCCACCAACAACAACTATGTTTTTTCTCTGCGTGTTATTGTCTTTTATTATCGCCTTTAGTCATTTTGACAAATACACGCTATATATTGTGTTGCAGGCAGCTGATTTCCAAACATAATATGAAAGGTAAATGAGTAAGTACCCTACACTTCCCGCCATATTACTGTCGAAATTTTCTATTGATTTCATTATGGTGCTATGATAGAAATATTCAATATTCATGCGGTTATGTAATTCGCTGCATGGTTCTCAGTACAATACAGGTATATATTAGAAGAAACAATTTCTTATTTAGAGGATGTCAATGGCTAAGCAAAAGCAACTTTGTTTGTTCATGATAATGCGAAATTGGATTCCGGCTAAATCTATTTTTTTTTTTTTTTAATTTCATACGTGTTGATAACATTTTTTTTAATTCTTTGCTGTAAAAAATTTTGTAACCGAAATCTGTTCATATTTCTATACATGGCTTCAATTTAAGGTGATTTTCATGATAATTGTTTCCCAACTCTAGAAACAAACATTTTAAATATTTGTCACATATGTGCAAGAGCAAGCTAAAATGCTAACAATTTTTAAAAGAATTTTCGTCAAAAAACACGCACATAATTATAAATGTTTGCTAAAATATTTTCAATATTTAACCATTTTATGTTTAACGGCCAAATTAGGTACCAAAAGAAAAGAAACAAAAAAACCCAAACATAATTTTTTAAGCGACATTTTTCTATATCAAATTTATATCTAAAAACAATTTAAAAAAAAAAATTAAACGTACATTTAAACTGTTGCTCTGTTACCAGCTCTTTTTTTAGATGTTGTAAATAATATTAATTGTTACGATTCTGTCAACTACAAGTCTAATAAATGCTTCTAGCAAGTTTTTTATATTTTTTGCTTACAAATTTTTTTTGTTACGTCTTGCTGTATGTTTAAAAATGTTAGGGAATATTTGCAGAAAAAAAATACGAAAAAAAACATACAAAGACATTGTTGTAACTATTGCTGTTGCTGCTGTATGTTGCAATAATAAAAATGCAATATAAAAACAATAGCATGTGTTTAGATATAGCACACGATATCTACAAGCAAAGAAAATAGAAGAAGAAAATGACATAAATACAACAACAAAATATGTAACAAAAACATGTATTTAAAGTGGCTTCCAAAAACCTCTTGTTATAAAGAGTCAACTATTTGCAGACAGCCAGAAGCAAAGACAGACAAACGTGCTTTAGAAAAAAAGAAGCTAGACAACGACAATTTAACAAAGACAAATCAACCATAAAAAATTATCAAGAAGATACAGGCAATAGAAATTCAATAAATCTTGGCCAAAACAAATTTTATTGAATGACAATTGCAATAATACAAAATATTTGGAGTATGACATGCTTTAAAGGTGAATTATGAAAAAATGCTTAAAGGAAAAAAAATATTAAAATAGATTTATGTGCGGTTTCTGTATTGCAAGCGAACGACTCGTCTAGAAAATTTGAATAGGAATCACTCAAGAAATTGAGTGTTTTTCATACAAATTTTCCAGACAAGTCGCTCGCTTGTAATACAGAAACCGCACATTAATATTTTTTTATAAATTTATTTTTTAATAAGTTTTTATGAAAGAAGTTTCACATTTCTTCTAATGCCAAATTCCGAGTCTTTTCTGTCATCAAAGTTCTAAATTTAAAATAAATTTAATAATGCCAATTAATCATAAAATATATGCATTTATGATGCAATTAATTTTCCAAAAAAAATTTGTGTTATATTTTTTATATTATTCCGATTTAAATCATAAATCACCGATATTGATCATTGATGGTGAAATTACGTATCGATGGCCATTTAGCTATCGCTTACTTAGCTCTTAAGAAAACTTCTCACAATCATTTTTAATAGACTAAAGATTTTTGTTCAAACAATAAACTAAAGACAAAATTCAAAGTTTAAGCAAAAATAATTGAAGTGTTAATGAGATCTAACGCCAAGTATTTCTTTACTGTTGCAGTTATGCCAAAGAAGCCTTGAAGTTAAGCAGATGAACTAAATGCTTATTGCATGGTGAAGGTTTCCTCACAAAGATTTAATTAATGCGTAAGCTGTGTTTGAACAAATTAGTTGTTAATTTGATAAACCTCCCGTTCACAAGACAAGAATTCTCAATTTTTTGTTCTGCTTTTAAATTCAAATTAATTTTGATTTTGTTGACAGATGGCCTGTTAAATTGTATGACAACTGATCTTTGTAGTATGACCACAGTCTAAGGGCTTCATGACGACAATAAAATTTCAATACTAGCTCTTTTTTTAATTTTAAAACTAATTTTTCTTATTAAATTTTTTTCCACCCCTGTAAAGTACTCCCACGAGGGCTGCTATATATACTTCTGGCCTGGCAACACTGAGTGCTGCCAAGTGCAATCTGACATTTCCATTGGAAAGTTTGTCATTTTTAAGCATAATCGTACTCAAAACGTTTCGACGTACGACCATTATTTGTGTTGTTTACAGTGACTTGAAATCCCGCACAATTTGAAAGTCGCTCCAAAAAAGGCTCGTGTGGATTGGTGCAAAGAAATGTTGCAAAAATACGATTGCGGTGCTTCAAAAGGCGTTTATAAGATCGTCACAGTTGACGAATCATGGATCTATGCGTATAAGCCCGAAACGAAACAACAATTGACGTTGTGGGTCTTCAAAGACGAGCAAAATCCAACGAAAGTTGTTCGTGGAAGAAGCGCTTCGAAGCCAATGGTCGCCTGTTTCTTCGGCAAAACTAGTCATGTGGCGACAGTTCCGCTTGAGCAACGTAGGACGGTCACTTCTACAATTTGTTTGCCTGAAGTCATCGGAGAAATTCGAAAAACCAACAAGACAAGACGAATCATTATTCACCATGACAATGCGGGCTCTCACACATCGGCTTAAACCAGAGCGTTTTTGACCGGTCAAAACGTCGAATTAATGGGTCATCCGCCGTATAGCCCTGACTTGGCACCTAATGACTTCTTCTTGTTCCCGCATATCAAGAAAAAAATGCGTGGTCAACGATTTTCATCGCCAGAAGAAGCTGTTGAAGTGTTCAAAAACCATGTTTTAGAGGTGTCTCAATCGGAGTGGAAAAAGTGCTTCGAAAATTGGTTTGAGCGCATGCAAAAGTATATAAATCATGCTGGAGAATACTTTGAAAAACAATAAAACCATTTTTGATTATAAATATTCGCATTTTTACTATTAGGCCAGAAATATATAGAGCAGCCCTCGTAAAAATGGAAAATTGTTTTTAGTCTAGAATAGGTGGAGAGTTTTGGTTACTGAGCCAGTTCATTAATGCTGCTTTTAGTATCCATTAAAAAAAGTGTTGAAATTCTTTTTTTACTTTCTGTAATTTTATAATAATCAGAAGCCTTCATATTCTTAGCAACAGCTTAACATTTCATGATGTTTTCAGGAATTATTTTTGTGGCTGAGTCTTATGTACTGAGTGGACTCCGTAAGGAAGCCCTAAAGCTCTCCACGAAGCTTCCTAAGCAAAGATGAAAAAAGGGCTCTTTCTTTCCTTCAGAGTTGTGCGTATTTTTGGAAACTATTACTACTTTTGGATATAACTTTAAACCGTGACGATGTCAATCTATATAAAACAAAATCTGCCTAACAGCTAAAACTAATAGAAGACTATAGGCGAATAGACGAACTTTATTTTGACAAACTCCAAAAGTTTAAAAAATCTTAAAATTATTAAACAACCTTCGTTTAATTAAGAGTGCACTTAATAATACAAATGATTTAAGAATAAATCTCTAAAAAAATCAATAATCAACCCATTAAAATTAAACATGGTGTAATTAACATAAGTTTCACCAATGAAACATTATATAACAAAAATAGTAAAACAAAAGACTTAAGCTACATGCATTAATTTATTTAATTGGCTTCTTTTTCTGTATAAAAATATAACTGTATAAAAATATTACTTTTTTGCTTTTATTACAGCTCCTTTAAGAAAATCTACTATTATTTATTCGACAATCTAAAAATTCATAGAAATCAGCATTTTATTTTTCTTTTCATTTTTTTTTTTCTTTTTTATTTAATCGGACAATTAGATTTAAATCTGTTTGTTAGATTTTTGTTTTTCTTTGTGTTTTTTCTAAAACAAAATTTATGCGCATATTAAAACAATATTTTTATATACAAAAATCTATCAGGCAACTGCCGGAAAAGTTTAATATCCATTTGGTGATATATACGTGCTTTTAAAAATTTTAAAATATTACACTGTACCATTTTCATGATGTTTTTTTTCGATTCCTATAAATTTGGCCTACTTTAAAATACAGTAACCACCTATTTTAATAAGCGAAGTGAATGGCTAGTGTTGTTTGATTTTACAAGATTTTTGTACATGAACAATTGTTTATTAATATTGTGTTTTTTTTATTTTTTCTTTAAAATTTTTATTGTCCAGACAAGTGTTATGATCTTTAATATGGTGCAATTCAGTATCTTAAACAAGATTTAAAACGAAAAATCAACCTGTTGAGTATGAGTTTTATATATTGTGATGTCTTATGCATTAATATGTAGCCGCAGGTTCGTAGACATAATAAAACACCATTGTATAGTAACAAAGTGGTGCATATGCAATTAAGAGTTTAATGGAAAAAATAAGAGGCCATCCTGTAGGTGATTTTGTTTCACATTTTTAATATTGTTGTTAAGCGGTGAATGCTACAAAAATTCAATATGTTTTGTTAATAGATTCATTAATTTCTTAATCTTTTTTGTTTTGTTTTTTAATAATTTTAATTTATTTATCCAAAATTATGCAGAAAACAGAACTTGCAGAATTTCAAATAAAACATATTACTAAAAATATATAAAAAGTATTTAACAATCGGTTACTCTGTACCAAAATATTCCTTATTCATTTAAAATGAAGCCATCGCAGAGTTCGTTATCTGTTCCTAACTTGCAGATAGAATGGGAACCTATAGGAATCCTTGTAAGGATAAAATACTTAAGTTTTTTATTCGATAAATTTTATATTAAAAGAAGTGAAATTTGTAGCCAGTTTAAGTATTGATTGATTGATTGATTGATTATTTATTTTCCAAAAAAATCATTATAAAAAAAAACTTAAACTAACAATAGATTCAAAAAATTCCTTACGTACTACAGTATTTTTCAAGGATTGTTACAATAATTAAACAAAATTGTACATTTCAATACAGCCATTAAAAATTTAAATAAATATTAACGAAATTCCCCAAAAAAGAAAGAAAAGGGGACACAATGAAAATTTTTTAAAAAAGATAATAAACTTAAAACTACTTACACGCTAATCGAACTAAACAAAACAAAAAACAAAAATAAAAAATAAGGTTACTGTGCAGTGTTATACACCCTGTTAACAATATTTAATGTATTTAGTCTTCTATGGTAAAATAGAAGGTCTGCACCCTCGTACAGAAGACCAGCTCCCCAAAGGGTCAGCAAGTCCACAGGAGAATATACTTTGCTGCCTGAACGGTCTCCAGACTCGAGGCCCGAGAAAAACACTCCCTCACCAAACTGTTTTCTATGGAACGTGCACCTTCCATGAACTTCAAAGCTTTCTCAACCATAAACGAGTCTATTCGACTAAAATCCACTGCACTGTATATAGAGCTACAAGAGGGCCTATGGAAGTCTCCGTTACGCCCTATATACGGTCTCAAAACAAGGCACGCAACTAAGATCCGCCTCACACATCTCCTAAGTCTCTCCATCTGGGCAGAGGAAATTCTAAACCAAGCTGGAAAGGCATAGGAGATGAGAGGACGTATGATCTGGCGGTACACCAAAAGGCGTACTCTTGTATCGAGTCCGCCTCTGCGCTTTAGTACGCCCTGATACGCGCAGTAAGCCCTCCTGGTGCGCTCAAGCACATTATCGATATGCCGATAAAACTCAAAGTTTTTATCGAAGGTGACACCAAGGTACTTTAACCTATCCGAAGTCCTGATTATCTCACTACCAATTCTCAAATACGGTCTGAAGGATCGGCAATTCGGGTATATGTATATGTATTTCCGCCTTCCTTTGAACATCATAGCTTCAGTCTTATGAATGTTCAAGTTAAGGCTCCACCTATTGAAATTGTCCGTCAGTGCTGTCAAGTATTGATTGACTCACTCGTTAACAGCTCTTGCCCTTAGCCAGTTTAAATATTTATTTCATCCATTTTAAAATTTTTATAATATTAACAGCCTTTTTCTATTTTCACAATTTGGGTAAATTTTTAATGCAATGTTTTGTTTTCAGAAAATTATTTTTTATTCAAAATCTTTTTTAAAATGCATTTCATTGGAAAGATTTTCTTAAAAAACTATCAATTAAACTTGTATTTTCTATGAATATGATTAGTGATAGCCATTTCAAAAATAAGAAACATCCCCTGCAAAACATAATTTTGATGCATAAGAATTTCTTTATAGCAACTCAAAAGGCGGAGTTTTAAAATTTAGGCAGAAATATTAGCAGTAAAAGCTTTAGTTTTAAAGAAGGCAATAAAAATAAAATATTATTAATTTAATATTCATCTGCATTTTATTATAACATTTGTTGTCTCAGAATACTGTTATTTCTAAAAGAACTTTGCTTTCTTTAAATTATGATAAGAAAGAAAAAAACTCTTTGAATTAATAAATAATTTGAAATTAAAAAAAAAAAAATAATTTTTTAAGATGCTTGGTCTTTGTCATTTCAAATCTAGTTTCGGCAAATTCTTTGGGTTTTTTATATTTTATTAAAAATAAACAAGATAATTATGAAATCAAAAGACTTAGAACACAAACCTTTTTAAGTATATTAAAAAAAATTTTTTTTTCTTAAAATCTGGAATTTTTTATTAAACATCTTAATTTCTTTCTTAACTTTAAACACTATTTCATTATTATTTTTTTATTTTAAATTAATTAACAATATTTTTTATTTATCTCTCTTTTTTTTTGGAATGTAACTTTAACCATAAATTTTTAAACATTTTTAGGAGCAATAAAGCAACGTTATGGTTTATTTTTTTTTTGTCTTTCGTAAAAATTTAACTTTTTTTTTTGTTTTATAAATTTATGGAGTTTTTTGTTGCAGAAAATTATATATGTTCAAATGCAGCATGTCGTCACCATGTTAACCTACTTTATAGAGGCACTCACTACTAAACAGCAAATCAAAAATTGTAGAAATATTGTGCGATTTTTTCGTAAAATTGATTTAAATTCTTTTTTCTAATGGAAATTTGAAATTAAGGAAAAATCATGATATTTAAATGGTAACACCACTAACACACTTAACAAATGCTTAACTAAATAAAATTAAAATTTTCCATTTTTTTTTTTTTTGGGTTTTTGAAAAAGGAATTAGCTACTAATACTTAAGCCATTATTTAAATGTGTGAGTCTTAATAAATATGAATGTATGGGTTTTAAACAACCAACCTCGTTTTAAAAACTTAAGAACTTTAAGCTTAGTATACTAATACTAATACAACAGGTATTTAGATGACAATGTGTTAGTGACTTTTCAAAGTTGTATTGGTAAGGAAAATAATATTATTTTCTTAAGGCATCACTTAAGGTTTTTATGACTATAATTTAAAACATTTAAGTGTGTAAGTACCTGAAATGTTTATGTGTGTTAAAGAAAAGCTTTTCTTAACACTCTCATTTTCAATTTCAAACCCCCCTAAGACATAAAGCTTTTAATTATAGTTTACGTGCAGACTCTCACTTTCAGTTTAAACCAACTTTAACAGCTCTTTGCTAAAGTTATAACCACTCTTTAATATTGCATTTTAAAGCTTCTTTTTGTATTTTATTTGAAATTAACATTTTACTATTTAATATAAACAATATCAAATTAAAAACCTACATAAAAGAAAAAAAGGCAGCAAATAAATTTAGCTCTCGCTCTTTGCTTTTATTGAGTTTTAATTTAAAACGAAAAATTAGTGTATGACAGGGGCAAAATTCAAAAAAATTCAAACTCAAAAATAATTTTGTGTATTTCAAGCGTTTTAAATGTGCGCAGTATATAAGCCACTAACTGACCAAAGACAGCATCCAGTTAAAGGTTTGGAATCGTAGCGGGTTCTACAATCCTTTATTTGTAGTGTTACATTAAAAAAAATAATTTATTTATTATAATTAAAGGTGCAGTTTTTTTATTTATTGTTTTAAAAGAAATATTTTTTTTGTAATTATTTCAACAACAAGAATATATTTAAAAATAAATCAAGTGTTCTTATTTCGTTTTATAAAAATCAAACAATTATTTTAAATTAAACAAAAAAAAAGAAAAACTTTTAAAATATAAATTAAAATAAAATTTTTTTATTCTAATTACTTTTAGTGAGCTGCTGACTATTTTTGCCACAAGTGGTTGTATTTATTTAAAACCAAAATCAACATGAAATTATTTGTAAGTATAAATCATTTTATAAAAATAAATATTCAATTTAAAAGTGCTAACAAATAATTAACCTTAAAAAAAGTATAAAAATTCTGTGTTTTGTTTGTCAATACTGTTTAATAGAATATCAAAGTTCTTTATGTTGTATTTTAGACTTGGTGGAATAAAGTTCAAAATGTTTATTGCTAAAACTAGTTTAAAATATATTCAATTCTTTAGTTGAAAAAAATTTTAAAAACTTTCGTTAGCAAAAAAAAAGTTTGTAAGCTATATTTAAATTTTTTTTTCTTGCCAATCAATTTTTTAAATAAAGAGGACTTTTATATTTTTAAATGCAATATTAATGAATTTATAATTATACCCATTAATATTTTGCCTACGAAGCTATCTTTTAAAACTTATTATTTTTTTTTTTAATGAAATTCTTTTAATTTCAATTACTTATAGTTCTTTTGCGCTTTTAGTTTTTTTTTTTTTAATTTAAATAATTTATGTTTCTTTAAGTGTCTTGAGAAAGCACTCTCAGCTGAAAGCTAAAAATCTTAAAGTTTTTTTTTTATATTTTATCCTATAATTTTTATAAAAATAAACTTGCGTAAATGAAAAAAAAATAATTTTAAATAATTCAAAAATATTGTTTTCAAACATTCAAAGCTACACTAAAAATTCTCATTATCTGGCAACTTAAAAAATATTCAAAAATCTTATTATAAATCTTCTTAATTTTTTTTAGTAAATCTTCTTAATTTTAGCCGAAATTATACTGTAATTTATAACTAACTCAATTAATCTAGAAGAAGCCACAAACATCAATTTAAGAATTTTATTTAAAAAAAAAAAAATAAATAAAATTTAAAATTAAAAAACCCTTTCTTATTCATACATGGGAGTAATTATTTAGATGGGCTAATTAATTGAAGATTTCATTAGCATTAAATGATAAATAATGCTAATGATTTTTTGGCATTATCATTATTTTCGGTAATGGCAGTATTTGTAATAAGAAGGTTTCATTGATAATTGTATTTAAAAAACAAATTCATTACCATTGACTAAAGATTTAATGGTTAAAAAGCATTTTCATTAATAAGTTTATTCCTTGGCTTTGTACACTAAGTTATAACTTTCTCAGGAAAAATGTTTCTTTTCAAGTAAGTTATAAGATCTGCTATCTGGGGTATTAGCTGACCTTAGATCTCACACATCAAGCTTTACAACTATCTTACTTAAATTATTAAAAATTATCAATATAGATCTATCTACAAGAGTGTTAAGTTTTACTTAATTTAAGCAGAGTTTGTTTCTGCGATCCAGAGTTTATGTTTCATAGAACAAATTTTTTTTTCATTCAATTGTAAATAGTAATTAAACGATTTCTTTAAAATTTTATTACATTTAGTAAAAATAATTATAATTAAAATAAAATCATTATCATTAAATGGTAAACAAATTTTTCCATTATCATTATTTAAAACAATGCCAATGAAATGTCAATAGTAATGAAAAATGCCAAGTATGTCCTAATTAAAACTTAAACTTCACATTCATGATTTAATTATATCGTTTTTTATTTGAAAATATTCAAAATGACCACACTTTTGACATCTCTACGCAATAATTTAAATGCGCATTAATTCAAAATTTGTTGGAAATTATGCAGAAGTTCTGGATAGCATACATTACTTTGTCTACATTCTTATATTTCTATTATTAAAGATTTTTTTTTAAGGAAGTTTAACTGCAGCAGTAATTATGTTTTATATCTTTAGTTTATTTAAAAGGTTTGTTTGAAATGTGTTATGATAGCAAGACCTTATGATAGCAAAAATATAGTTTTTTCTTTACTTAAAAAATAGCAACATGAGTTATTTAGAAATAAATGTCTGATTCTTCTCAACTTAAAACAATAGAATCTAAGAACTTGATATTTTGTAGATGACCACTTTTTTAATTTTTAGCTGCTGTTTACGTTAATGTATTTTTAATAACCCTCGTACACAAATTATAATTCACAACTTTAATGTGTCAAAATTTATAGTAATAATTTTTTTAATTTTTTTGAGCTTTTAAAGTGGAAGTTAAAAACCTTAATTACAGAATAGTGTTTCGATTTTTAATTTTCTTATAATATAAAAAAATTACCTGTTGTAAGTTTGAAGAGTCTAGGTAATAAACCATTATTCCCTTCTACCAATACAGCTTTAATATTTACCTTATAACTGAAGCGCAGAATACAACAAAACTAATGATATATTTCAAGAGCCTTTGGGGGGTTCCCCATACAAACATTTCAAAAAATCACCATTTTTGGCAGGGGAGTTCCAGGGGTTGTGCCACTGGCATGGGTGGAGCGGCTCTCCAAAACTAGTGGGGGTCGGTCATACATTTGGACTTGATTGGGGCACTCTAAATGGGTCAAAGTGGGCTCTTTTCAAAACTTGACCTACGGAACAAAACTCAACAGTTGGGGGTTAGTAGAATTTGTTGTAGAGGTATAGTTCCTCGGGCAAAGTTTCTTATTTTGATCCCTAGAATACGATTTTCACTGAGCCATGGGCGATTTTTTGCCTTCCTACAAATCGACACGCCCTACCCTACAATCAGGTATATCGGTCCATACGACCATCTAATCTAAACAGTTTATGTAAAACAACATCAGTTCGCTCCCACAAGCAAACAGAAGAATGCCACATAAGATTTTAAATTTAAGGATGCGGAGAGCAGTTCCTACATTCGCTTGCTCATCGGGCGTTTGATTGCTGTATACGTTTCCATTAAGTGATGTTGACCTCCATTCTTGAACCATGATTGATGTGCTATATGCCCAAATTATAAACCAAATCGACTCTTTACTGCCAGTACATATTTGAATATCCGCATTCGATCTTCTATTGATACATTTCGGAATCTGTAAGACATTTTTATGTCAAGTTTCCTCTTCTTATTTTAATCCCTAATTTTTAAGCATCTGAGTTGAGTAAAGACAAAAGTGTTCTTGTTCTTGAAGAGAAGTGATGTCTTATAGAAAGAGGTGTCTAAGTACAGAAAATTATTTGTTAATTCAAGGATATTTGCATGGCCTCACAATTCGTGATTCATGCACCAATCAGTTGGTTTCCAATTGCTGTCTTATTTCTAGCCAAAAGAATTTCTAGCAATCGGTTAAGCAGAACGAGAAGAGGCTTTGTGGATATTATACTCATGGCTTCAGAAATTTGAATAGCCGTGATAGGTAGCAACTTATCCAGGATATAACGATTAGGTTGAGATTACAGTACATTCTATCAGAAGGGAGCCCCATATATATTATACTCGCTCAATCACTGCTACCAAACGCACGCTAACCCAACTCAAGATGAAGCCCGGGTTTTACCTATTGCTCTTCTATAAATATAAACTATCGCAATAAATTTGGATGCTTTGACAATGCCATTGCCTAAAAGATAGAATATTGTACCTTATGGAGAATAGAACAAGATCTGTATAACTACCCAGACACCTATTATTTTCTTATTCACATGAAATCTAAAACAGCTACTGCCACTCCGACCGTATGAGTGACTACCTTCATATATTTCGTGAAGGAAGCAATATAGTTTTTGTGATTATATATTAGCTTTAATTTATTTTTCCTCCCTAAATCATTAAAGAGTGTTCGAAAAGACATTCCTTATCACAATCATTTTTTTCTTCTTTATCACCCTCTGACAAAAATTATTTATGTCAATTGTAAAAAATTTCCGTGTTTCCCAATCACATTCTTCTTTTAATTGACAACTGTAATTATTACAGCAACTCCATATTTTAATCAATTATCTAAACGTATTGCCTTTTTTAAACAAACTATGAATATAATCAAATGATAGCAATTTGATATTAAGTAATCATTAAAGCGAAAGTAAATAAAAAAATCATTGATATGTGACAAAACAAAATATGGTTTAAGCAACAACAATAATAACAAAAACATAAGCGAAGATAGATAAGCACATGGCGAAAATAATTAAAAACTACCTAAAACAAATAGTACAAGCTACAAAAACAACATGCCCATCACCAAACAATTAATAAGTGAAATTTTATTAATGTAACAAAACCATATTGAGAAATCATGACAGGAATTTTAAAAAGGTGCATTCAAATAAAATTATGAAAAAGCATAAGAAGGAAAAAAAATTAGAAAAATATTTAATAAATAAAGCAAATTGTTATGTGTCATAAGAAAATATTTTAGACCCCAAACATGACCCTCAATTAGGTACTGAATATTACAAAATGCGTTGAACCAAAATTGAAATGTTTATGAAAGATTTAAATTTAATGCCCTTTATTAGAAGCAAATTTAATGCAACTTAATGCAAAGTGACCACATGATTCAAGGTTGTCACCCTTTATATTGATATTATAAAACTAATCTAAAAATCTCAACTACAAGGATATCCATGAAATCATTTAAAGGTTTCTAATTCTTATTTGTTTATTAATAAATAACACAAAAAATTGGCCTACATTCTGTCAAAACGCTTTAAGACAAAATTCATGATATGTTAAACGAAAGACTTAAGACACAAACCTAAGTTGTAAAATAATTTGTTGTTTAAACAAAACTCCTACAAAAAAATAAAATATTTGCTCATTTCACGTTATCAAATAATTACTTTTCAATTTTAAATCATACACATTAAATTTTAATATGCGTAAGAAATGCTCAGCTCAAGCGTGAATAAAAAGATTGCAATAATTTTTAATATTTTTGTTTATTTTCGTTTTCATTAAGTTAGACTTCCGTCAACAAAAGTTGCAATACAGGTAACATCCAAAAGAAGTAAAACAAAATAAAATTGGTTTGTCTACAAATAACACTAAAAGCCGGTTGATTTATAAGAAATCGATCGAATACAATGAAAGCGATTAGCGACAAAGTTAATGAAAAAAAAAGTTTTGATTTCTTAAGGAATAAGAAAACTTTAACACGAAATTGTTAAGCCACATTTAGTTTTTGCTTAATTTTTCTGCAACTTTTTCCTACTTTTAATTTTCATTTACTCGTTTAACAAAATTAATGATGTTGCTGTATTTTTGTTTATTTTCTAAAACATTATAAGTTTTATTATTAGGGCACTTTATGAACATCTTTGCATTCGTTTTGTTATTTAGAGTACTGTGTTTTTGGCAAAATTATGGTGATAACAACTATTATCTTTACCTGCATGCTAGACCATATGTAAATGGGCGTATCAACCTATGCCCCAAAGCTAAAAGTTTGATATGACTTAGCCAACGACAAAAAGTCTCACTACAAAATAAAGCCAGATTGGGTACAAATTAACCATCAGCTGTTACCGAAATACCAAAATGTCTGCACGTAAAAATTTTAAAATTCATTGTGGATAAGAAAACTTTAATTTAAATGCAAGTCATTTTAAAATTTACAAATTTGTAGCAAATATTTGTTTGTTATTTGTTTGTTAGTACTTATTTTTTACCACAAATTTTTAATATTATCAAATGATAATTGTTTAAAAGAGGTCTTCTGTTAAGCAATTACCAGTCTAACAAAATTTAATTATTCAAAAGAGGTCTTCTGTTTAGCAGTTGCCAGTCATTTGAGGTCGTTACGCTCTGTTTTCTTAAAAAAGACCTTAAGTTTTTTCATTATTTTCCGAATAATCGAATAACATGTAATTTCGTAATAACTCTCTTAATTAAATTCCAAAAATTTTTTTTCGAAGTTTGTCCGTTGATAATAAGCAAAATATTCGATTACTCGATTATTCGAATATTCTATCACTTGAGTAATCACTTATTATTTTACTAATTAAATAAGAATTTCGTAATTAGTATATCTATTTTAGTCCGAAATATTTTGTTGTTGTTTTTTTCGCTAATATAAGGCAAGTTATTCGATCATTCGAATATTCGAACATTCAATCACTCGATTATTTGCTTATTATCCAACTAATCAAATAATTATTTCGTAACTACTATATTTATTATAATCCGAATTTAGTTTTTGTTGTTTTCCGCTAATATAAGGCGAGTTATTCGATTATTCCAACATTCAATCACTCGATTATTTGCTTATTATCCAATTAATCAAATAATAATTTCGTAACTAATACATTTATTATAATCCGAAATTAGTTGTTGTTGTTTTTCCCTAATATTAGGCAAGTTATGCGATTATTCGAATAATCGACTACTCGATTAATCGGTTAGTATTTTTCAGTTTTAGTTTAATAAAAATTCTCGTGTACATAATTTGTGCAATAAATGTGTGTTCCAAAAATGTGTACCTTTCTATGATAGAATATTATTCAGTTAATCAATTATCTAGCAATCGTCCAGAAAAATAATATAAAATATTTGCTAACTTTTATGTAGCAATTTGACTTTAACCGATACTCGACATCATTAAGTAATAAGATTTTTTATCAAATAAAATCTTAAATTATTAAAGATGTCAAAATTGCGGCCATTATATTTATTAGGTTTTGCAAGTAGCCGATTAATCGTAAACAAAATTTTTACACTAAATCATATTTTTTAATTATATAATTTACCTTATAGAAATAAAAATATGTTCTTGTTTATAAGTACTTTATTCCAGTACCGTTATTTTTAGTTTAAAAATTTATTCGATTATTCGGATTTTTACTATTCGGTTTAGAACTAATTAACGCTTCTTCAACTAAAAAGCTTATATTTTTATATATTTTTTTGCTTGAATTATGAATTATTTGCTTGGAGTTTTGAAAAAACTCGGTTACCCGGTTTTTCGCTACATTTAATCACTCGATTAATTGCTTATTATCCAATTAATCAAATAATAATTTCGTAACTACTATAGTTATTATAATACGAAATTGGTTGTTGTAGTTTTTCGCTAATATTAAGCAAGTTATACGATTATTCGAATATTCGATTACTCGATTAATCGGTTAGTATTTTTCAGTTTTAGTTTAATTAAATCAAAAATCTCGTTTACATAATTTATGCAACAAATATTTGTTCCACAAATTTCTACATTTTGTACAATTAAATTAGTTAATGGCTAGTATCTAGCAATCGGTCAATAAAATAATAAAAGACAATTTGCTAACTTCTATGTAGCAGTTCGACTTTAACCCTGTCATTATTAAATGATAAGATTTTTTATCAAATAAAATCTTTAGTTATTAAAGATGTCAAATTGCAGCTGTTATTTTTATTAGATTTTGCAAGTAGCCTATTAATCGTAAAAAAATTTCTTACACTTAACCATATTTTTTAGTTATATAATTTACCTTATAGATATAAAAATATGTTCTTATTTATAACTACTTTATTTCAGTACAGTTTTTTTAGTTTAAAAATTGTTTCGATTATTCGGTTTTTTATTATTCGGTTCAGAACTAATTAACACTTCTTCAACTAAAAATCTTAAATTTTTATATATTTTTTACTTGACTTATTTGCTTGAAGTTTATAGTTTATTTGCTTGAAGTTTATAGTTTATTTTTATTTTCAGTAATTATTCAATAACAAATTTAAAGTTATTGAGCTTTAATAGATGGTAAGCTGTTGTTTATATTATATTGAAATTTTATTAAATTATATAATTAAGTAAATTTCCAATTACAACTTTATGATCGTAAAGAACCGATTACGCTGTTAGTTATTTATTTAATTTTCGAATAGATTTTGAAAAAATTTTTCTGAATTTTTTCACTCATAATTTCCCATTTCTTTTCTTCTCTTCTTGCAGATTTGTCTCACCACATTATTGGTGGCTTCTGTTTATGCCGAAACTGCTGCCAAAAAGTCCATCGAAAAGATACCTTTAGAGAAGAAACTTGATAAACGTGGATTACTCGATTTGGGTTACGGTTATGGTCATTCGGGTTTAGATATTGGTTATTTGGGCCATGGTTCCATTGCTCACGGTCATGGCTATGGTATTGGTCATGGTGGTAATGCAATTGTAGCTCACTCAGCTCCAGCAGTTGCTTATTATGGTCATTCTGGTTTTGCAGGTCACGGTATTGGTCACAGCGGTGGTGGTGGCGGCGGTGGTGGTGGTGGTTATATTGTTGGTGGTCATGGAGTGCCTCATGAGTTCTTAATTAGTAAAATGGCTGATATACATAAGACTATTACCATTACCAAGGGTATACCTGTGCCACATGTTGTCGATCGCCCGTATCCCGTGGAACATATCAAGCATGTACCCGTTCATGTTAAAGTACCTGTACCTCAACCTTACGAAGTGATTAAAAAGGTTTCTGTACCCGTCAAGGAATACGTTAAAGTACCCATACATGTACCACAACCTTACGAAGTAATCAAAAAGGTAGAAGTACCTGTTCATGTACCAGTTGATCGTCCATACCCTGTTAAGGTACCAGTGCCACAACCCTACGAAGTTATCAAACATGTCCAAGTACCAGTTAAAGTGCCCGTACCTCAACCCTATGAAGTTATTAAACATGTTCAAGTACCCGTTAAAGTACAAGTGCCAGTACCTCAACCCTACGAGGTTGTTAAGCATGTTCAAGTACCCGTCCATGTGCCCGTCGATCGTCCAGTACCGGTTGCTGTACCCAAACCTTATCCCGTGGCTGTAGAAAAACCTTATCCAGTGGTGGTTGAGAAAAAGGTTGCCGTTCAAGTACCAGTACGTGTTGACCGCCCTTATCCAGTGCCAGTAGATCGTCCCTATCCCGTTAAGGTACCCGTTCCAGTACCTCAACCCTACACAGTTGAGAAACATGTACCTTATGCCGTTGATCGTCCCGTACCCTACCCCGTAAAGGTAGCAGTAGATCGCCCTGTTCCCGTGCCAGTTACCAAACATATACCAGTAACAGTTGAAAAGCCTGTACCTGTGCCCGTGGGTGTTCCTGTTGTAGCCGGCCATTCTGTGGTAGAACATGGTGCCGCTGTTGCTGTTGGCCCATCTGCTGTCTCTTATGGAGGTCACGGTTTCTCTTCAGGCGGTGACGGTTTCTCCTCAGGCGGCCATGGTTTTTCATCCAGTGGTTATGGTTTCTCGTCGAGTGGCCATGGCGCCACCGTAATTTCTGACGGTCATGGTTACCACAAAAAGAAATAAGTTAAGCCCATATTGCAGACTTAATTTCAACTAAAAATCCCAAAAAAGTAAACAAATTGTGTAAATGATTTCTTTTTTGTTGTTTAACAAACAACAAACAAACAACAAACACACATAACATAACAAAACAACTAGTTATAATTGTTCTAACCTTTCAACTCTAGCTCTATTCTTGTACTTCTGTGTATGAATTTTTATTTTGGAAATTCTATTTTCAAAAATAAGCTTTGCCACTGTGAATGGTGATTATTTTCTGCTAGAATTCGATAATTAGTTGCAAAACTTAAAGCAAAAGAAAATTGTTAAGGAATGAAACAAAAACAAATTAGACTTTAGGAAAGTAACAACAACATCAGCAACATTTCTTGATATTATTTCCCTCAAACAGAGACTAGATTTTTATAATAATTTTCTTATTATAAAATTTATTAGTTTCAAGTATTAAAGTTCTCATTTTGTTAATAACAAATTTAATTATACGAATTTCTTCCATAAAAGTTCACCAAAAATTGTGATAAATTTGTTAAAAATGGTCTTTTGTGGAAGACAAACTTATTAAGAAAAAATTTGCTAACGTTTAAAAAATTTTTCTTTTTATTTATTTTTTAACTATTTCTTCCTTTCTCTCTTTCTTGGCATTTTGTTGTAACTAGTTCTTTTGATCCTAGCAGAAAATCCTTTAATTGTTTGTATATTTTTTGTGTATAAATTAATTTTTTTCTTATGTTATTATAAAATATTTTTTTATTATAAAAAAAAAAATTGTAAATAAGTTTATTAAGAGAAACAATGTTTTAAAAAATGATGACAAAAAAATTAAATAAAATGTATAAAATAAAATATAATCAAAAAAACCTTTTTTATTGTGTATGAAGGGAAGGTACCTAAAAACAGAACTTTTAGAAGTATAAAAATTTCTAATTTTAAAATTTGTTCTGCCTTTTAGAATTTTAACATATTTTAAATTCTTAATGTTATCCTCGTTAAAAATGTCAAGATATAAATTTTATAAAAAAAAAACGTAGATAAAGAGTAAAGTCAAATTCAAAGGATTTTTACTTCAATGTGAATAACTTAGTGATTCTTCACTTGAATTGTTTTTTTTTAATTTATTTAAAATTTCATAAACTTTAAGCAAATTATCCTTAAAAAAATATTGTTAAAATTTTTATACATATTAAATATAGTTACATAGATAGTACTGTTTCAACTAAATAATGGAATTCAAAAATTATTAATCTCATTTTTGATGCTCATAAACGAGAAGTTTACAACGCTGAAAGATTCTTCGCATTCGTTTATGAACAGCAGCATTAATGAGAATGATGTTATTTATCCCTTATTACATATGAATGCTTAAAATCGATTGTAGTAAGAAAATTTTTTGATGGTTGTTTATGAACGTGAAAAATAAAAAAAATAAAAAATCTAAGAAATCTCATTTATGAAAAATATCATAAATGTTTATAATTAAGTACTCATAAATGAAAAATTTTTAACTCTGAATGCAACTTTATATGATAATATTTTCTATTTTTAATTTTTCCGGTTAAGAAATTTTTTTCTGTGTTTATTACTTGTACAAATTGTTCTTCACTAAAAAGCTGCGTCCCCGTCCAGACATGCAATATTTGTTTGTGAAATTTTTTAAATTCTCTTATAAAGTTGCATTTACACTTAAAAATTTTTCATTTATGAGCACTCAATTATAAACATTTATGATATTTTTCATAAATGAGATTTCTAAGATTTTTTTATTTTTTATTTTTTCATAAACGATCATGAAAAAATTTTCTTACTACGATCACACATGAATGAACGCGTCTCTTTCGATTTTAAGCATTCATATATGATAAGGTATAAATTATATCATTCTCATTAATGCTGCTTTTCACAAACGAATGCGAAGAATCTTTCAGCGTTGAAAACTTCTCGTTTATGAGCATTAAAAAATGAGATTAATGAAGTTTTTTAAAAATGAGAAAAAAAAATTTTTCATACATACATACGTATTTTTGAGTTCTGTTATTTAGTTAAAACAGTACTATGTGTGTAACTATATTTAATATGTATAAAAATTTTAACAATATATTTTTCAGTATAATTTTCTTAAAGTATATGAAATTTTAAATAAATTTAAAAAAACAATTTAAGTGCAGAATCACTAAGCTATTCATATTTATTAAGCTGCTATTTCTAATACGAAATACTGACTTCAACGGATACATTAGAAATAAATAAGGTTAAGCAATTATACAAAAAATATCTAGTAGAGTAATGTTTTAAAGGTCATTGAAGAATATAAGACATAATAGCTCAAAAGTCGAATTTTACACCTGTATATACTTCAAAAAAAAAAAAAAAAAAAAAAAAAATTGTAACATACGCATATATGTATACTTCGGCAGTATAACATAAAATATATGCGTATATAAACAAACGCGAACGCTTAATGAAAAAATTTTTTACGATTTTTTCACTTATGAAAATTTAATAAAATTGTACATACTCATAAATGACAACTTGCGTGAAAATAATATATTCTCTTTTTTTCACTTCTTAATAGAAAGAAAAAAATAAATAAATCAGTACATTCATAAATGATAAAAAGCCAAAATATTTTTTAGCCTCTCACACATTTATGAAAAGAAGCGACAAAAACTAAAGTGTCTAACTGCTCTCTCATATGTGAGAAGTGAGAATACATTTCGGTACTCTGGTTGCAATCGTGTCCACAGAATACAATTTTGTTTCTGCCATTTCGGTCTTGATTGCTTAGACGAATGACAAAATAAAAAAATTGGAAGTATATGAAACAGTGTATCCGTACATACTCATCTTTCCTTTCTTACGTTTCAACTCAGAAATTGCGCAACAAAAGTTGCAAATTGCGGAAGAAGGCTATGTAGCTATAGGCTAAAAATGTAAAAATCCAGAAGTACCTGAATATGAATGAAAATGTAATGTATCCAAATTGTACTTAAATCAATCAATTCGATACCGATCACCATAACATGATTATTAGAAATATGTCATGATCAAGCAGGAAGTAATGAAAAAAAGACTTTTAATAAAAAAGTTATTTATTAAAATAGCACATAAAATATATTATTATACGATCTAACTTTTAGATCACTTAATAACGTCCCAGCAAAAAAACTTTCGAAAAGGTAATCGAGTGTGGAATAAAACATTTTTGGCAGAAGTACTTCCCAACTAGATTGCCAACCTAATTATTTTAACAAGGCATGAGACTTTTATAATCAATTACTGAGAATCGATTACATTAATTATTGTAGGAAATAATAAGTACCATTAGTATGTTAGTCTCTTTTAACATAAAGAACTAGTTCCATTACTACTTCCTTTCTTGTGAACTAATGTAATGTGTTAAGTAAGCGATTAACAAAATATGGTAATCCGAAAAGTAAGTCATTATATGGCAAGTACTTTTTAAGGTAATGCTTAATTTTTTGCTGGGATGTGGAATAATATAATGGCTCATAAATCAAATTCTTTTTTATTTTTCTACTAATTTATATATTGAATTTCTTCGTATTTCTTTACATAACACTTCTCATTCGTTTACTTTAATGAAGTAACTCCAATCAAAACAGCAAATATTGAGGTGGCAGAGAATTTAAAAATAAGAAAAAATTTAAAATTAAGTACGCCTCTTAATAGGTTAGGCATTTTTTTTAGTATTTCCTAACAGATCTCTTCAAAAGCTTTTAAATGATACCCATATTGATATTAAAAAAAATATTGTGCACAATCGTACTTATCTTCTGAAAAGTTCAGAGGCCAATAACTCGAAAAATGTGGAAAACTGTCTATTTTTTCACTTGATGTTTTTCTTATTTTTTAGCTCTCTATTGCCCCATGTATTTATTTTTTAGTTGGAGTTACTTTCTTAAACTAGATTTGTTTCAAATCATATGAAAAAATTAGAGGGAGGCATGCTGTTTTGCTTGTTGCTTCGTAAGACATTGACCGATCTTGCTGATTTTCAATAGCAAAATTTTCGAAACTATATCTAATAGATTGGCGTATTGAAATTTTCTCTAGCTCATCTAGTGCCTTGACAAAACTGATGAATGACAAATTTAGATATACCCTTTTCCATCTTTTGTGGTGAAGGGTATAATAAAAGAGTTTAAGGATGTGAAATACTAACACACTAACTAACCAACATGTTAGACAATATAAACTAATTAATAAAAATTCCTGTTATGAAATCGTTAAAAAAAATAAATAATTTTCTTAATTTGTGTTTTTATTTTTACCTTAATTAAACTCACCTGTTTACATACATTTTATACTCCATATTAAGATAAACAGATGTGTATTTGATTTTGGTTGAGTGGGAAGTATAAATGTAATATTTTATTTATAATTAAAAAGTAATGTAGTTGATTAGTTGATCATAAACATGTTTAATCGTGTTTTGTTTTAAAATATAGTTTAATAGTTTAGAACTTAAATGGTTGTAGTTAAGAGAAAATTTACAATTAATTAAAACATATTGTTTTAGTTGAATTATAAAATAGCTTTTAGTGCAAGTTTTTTGCAGTTATTAACCACTGGTTTGCTTCGTAAGGAGGAATTTACAAGCAATAAATAATTTAGAAGTTTAAATTATTACCCAGAGACTAGTCAAGAAGCCTTTAATTATGATTTGTTTTTTTTTTTTTTTGGCTTTGAAAATATAATATGCAGAAGTTCCACAACAGGGCGGCTACCAAGGCTAAACATTTTATTCTCGTTCTGTATTAAAGGCTGACGTGAGGTTTAAATATACAAATATGTGAGAACAAGTGCAAAAAATTTTAATTAAATTAATTAAAGGGTATCCCAATAGTGGTGTATGTTTGACGATTATTATCTTATCTTTAAAATAGTAGTTTGAAGAAAATTATTTTTACTTTTAAAATGCAAAATAAAAAATAAAATTTTACATAAAAAGATGACTCTACATGGTACGGAGCCCCTTGTATGTTAGTCCAACTAACATATTAGAGATGAAGGATTTTTTTAACAACAATGTTAGTATTTTTAGTAGAGGTCACAGGCATCTTATTTTGCAAAAATGTTAATCTATAATTTATGAAAGGTCTCTTGTCTGAAAAATAATTTTTTGGAAAATCAAAAAAAAAAAAAAATACTAAAATTTTTTAAACGAACTAAACAACAAAATTTGCATTCATGTTCAATCGACGATTGGAACAAAAGCAAAACCAAATGTACAAGACGAAATACAGAAAGAGCAGTAAAGAAATACGATGGTTTGTGTGTAAATTTCGTCAAACCGAATTAATATTAATATAAATATATCTCGTATTCTTATTTACAAAGTTAGTTGGTTAAATAGATGATATTTATAAATTACACAAATAAGAAAATAGATGCAAAGAATGCTGATGACGAACGTAGCGGCCTAAAAAGTGCAGCATTACATTCTGCTAGCGTCTAATTTTACTTGTTTTCTTTGCAAAACGTCCGCATACATTTGTAAAATAAATTTTCTTTCTAAAAAAATTAGGCCAAAATAATTTCAAATCATTTATAATATTCACAGTTCGAACATTAGTTTAATAAAATTTGATTTTTTTTTTTAACTTTAAAACTGAGAATATTTATTAACAAGGAGAACTTATAACAGGTGGCAACGCCGCTACAACAATACAACAACAAAAGGAAAACCAGGCACCTACGTGTATGGGAAACTTCAAAACATAATAAAACAAATTAAGCAGAAAATAGTCAAATAGCCGCAACAATGCCACCTGAAAAAATTAATTCGCCTTGTTTATTACTTTATATTTTAAGCAAAACTGTGATTGCTTATAATGATTGACTGGTTAATTCAGTCAGATTGAAGGTCTGCCAGTCAATGACATGTGGCATTTCAGAAGTAATCTAAAGATTTAAATGGCAAAATTCTATTAAGGAAGAACCAGACAATTATGAGCCTACATACGAGGGCTGCTATATATATTTCTGGCCTGGCAACACTGAGTGCTGCCAAGTGCAATCTGAGATTTCCATTGGAAAGTTTGTCATTTTTAAGCGTAATCGTACTCAAAACGTTTTGACGTACGACCGTTATTTGTGTTGTTAATATAGAAAAAAATGGAATTAACTCGTGAGCATTTTCGTGCCATCATTTTTCACAACTTTCGACGTGGATTATCACGACAAAAGTGCATTGATGAACTTAAATCTTTGTATGGCGATGAAGCACCATCCTATAGCACTGTGAAAAATTGGTATAATGAATTTAATCGTGGCCGAAGCTCGCTCAAAGACGAATTCCGTGAAGGTCGTCCAAAAACGGCTGTTGTGCCAGAGAACATTGATGCCGTGCGTGAACTCATAATGCAAGATCGACATGCGACATACCGAGAGATAGAGACATCCTTGGACATCTCTTCCACCAGCATACATTCGATACTGCATGAATACCTGGCCGTAAAAAAGGTTTGTTCTCGTTGGATCCCGCACAGTTTGAAAGTCGCTCAAAAAAAGGCTCGTGTCGATTGGTGCAAAGAAATGTTGAAAAATACGATTGCGGTGCTTCAAAAGACGTTTATAAGATCGTCACAGGTGACAAATCATGGATCTATGCGTATGAGCCCGAAACGAAACAACAATCGACCGTGTGGGTCTTCAAAGACGAGTAAAATCCAAAGAAAGTTGTTCATGGAAGAAGCACTTCGAAGCAAATTGTCGCCTGTTTCTTCGGAAAAACTGGTCATGTGGCGACTGTTCCGCTTGAGCAACGTAGGACGGTCACTTCTGAGTGGTACACTACAATTTGTTTGCCAGAAGTCATCGGAGAAATTCGAAAAACCAACAAGAGAAGACGAATCATTGTTCACCATGACAACGCGAGCTCTCATACATCGGCTCAAACCAGAGCGTTTTTGACTGGCCAAAACGTCGAATTAATGGGTCATCTGCCGTACAGCCCTGACTGGGCACCTAATGACTTCTTCTTGTTTCCGCACATCAAGAAAAAAATGCGTGGTAAACGACTTTCGTCGCCAGAAGAAGCTGTTGAAGTATTCAAAAACCATGTTCTAGAGGTGTCTCAATCGGAGTGGAAAAAGTTCTTCGACAACTGGTTTGAGCGCATGCAAGAGTGCATAAATCATGCTGGAGAATACTTTGAAAAACAATAAAACCATTTTTGATTATAAATATTCGCATTTTCACTATTAGGCCAGAAATATATAGAGCAACCCTCGTAACACTAGCATAACTGAAGATCAGTTCGTTTTTTTGTTCAAAAACAGATTCATGTTACTTTTTAGCGAATATGTTTCTTTCTACATAATTTTAATTATATTTGTCTAACCCCAAATAAATAACATAAACTTGTGACCTCAAATTAAAAACCTTTTGTGGGTGACTCTAATATTAAACTTATTTAAAGTTCATTAAAGCATACATTTTTATTTGTTGTTTGTTGTGTTTTCTCTAATTTTGGTTCTTTAAATAAATAAAAAATAAAAAATAAATTTAGGTCTATAAAATGCCACAGTAGCACAATGAACTTGACCACATGTAAAATAAAAATAAACACAAAACTGGTAACGCCTCAACAAATGTTTTAATTTATATTTTTGGGGGAAATGAAAAAGAAATAAGAAGAAATAATGAAGATATAAAAATTTTGAATACCGTTTGTAAATGAATAGTTAATGACCTTCACATTTGTATTTAACGAAAAAACAATTTTAAGCTTGATTTGTTACTTAAAATATTAGCTTTTCAGTAGGAGATACTGAAATTACTCTTTCGGATAACTTTGATACCCCTCTCTATTAGCTACAAAGGGCCAGTTTCACGATGTCGCAATCGTTCATTCGGTCGCACAATTACATTCAAAACAAAAACAAATTCTAAAAAATTGTTTTTGTTTTAAATGTAATTATGTGAACGAACGAACGATTGCGACATCGTGAAACTGGCCCAAAATCCAGCTATGAACTATCTCTGCATAGTTCTAAAACCCTAGAGAATAATATATAGCAATCATTTGTTCAAAGAAAGTTCATCTCTATTGTCTCCTCAATATTTTCTAGATGCAAAATATTTATAGCAAAATTTGGAAACCCTTTAAAAATACAAAAAAATGTTTTTAATTCAATAAAAAAAAAAACAGCTGTTAAAACCGCCACTACAAAGTGTGGTGTAGATGAATGGAATAAATGAAAAGTTTTAAAGGAGTACATAGCAACAATGGTGGCAGTTTGAGCTTCATGGTTCATATAAAACAAAATATTGCGAGCTTAAGACTCGACTGAGACTTTATGTATTTTGTTCTGGTTGATTGCGCAGATTAAAAGTACATGTCTGCTTAACAAAACATCGAATAGTTCATGTATCGCCGGTATAATGTAGTTTTATAATGTGAAGGGTTGCATAAGTTCACAAAATCTCATTTTTGGTAAACAACAGATCGTAGGAACAAATCTAGCCAAAACATTCACTCCGTTCTAGTCTTCTTTAGTGAAGGTGCGCTTTTCCTAGTAGAACACTTCCCTTCGTACCTATAATTTTTTTTATATTCTTCGATTCGAGTTTATATACAATCGTTTTTAACACAGTTTTTGTAGCATTAGGAATTTTTTTTCAGCAGTTCTTCGGCTCCCTTTGCCATACTTCCTTATTCGATTATTAATTATCAGCCGAATGAAGGCGACATCTAGAACCAACAACATCTGCTACAAGTTAAGTAAAAGATTGTTTTTGTAGAAACCCATTACTTTTTTTAATTCTTGTGATATGGAAAGGTAACCAGTTCAAAGAAGAATGTTTCTGTACCAAAAAAATATTTATATATTTATTTGATTATATATATTTTTACCATTCTTAATATAATAATTTCATATTTTGAGTTAAAATTTCTTAAAGAAAATACGAGGGCTGCTATATATATTTCTGGCCTGGCAATCCTGAGTGCTGCCAAGTGCAATCTGACATTTCCATTGGAAAGTTTGTCATTTTTAAGCGTAATCGTACTCAAAACGGTTTGACGTACGACCATTATTTGTGTTGGTATTAACTCGTGAACATTTTCGTGCCAACATTTTTCACAACTTTCGACGTGGATTATTACACGACAAGAGTGCATTGGTGAACTTAAATCTTTGTATGGCGATGAAGCACCATCCTATAGCACTGTGAAAAATTGGTATAATGAATTTAATCGTGGCCGAAGCTCGCTCAAAGACGAATTCCGTGAAGGTCGTCCAAAAACGGTTGTTGTGCCAGATAACATTGATGCCGTGCGTGAACTCATAATCCAAGATCGACATGCGACATACCGAGAGAGACATCCTTGGACATTTCTTCCACCAGAATACATTCGATACTGCATGAACACCTGGCCATAAAAAAGGTTTGTTCTCGTTGGATCCCGCACAATTTGAAAGTCGCTCAAAAAAAAGGCTCGTGTCGATTGGTGCAAAGAAATGTTGCAAAAATACGATTGCGGTGCTTCAAAAGACGTTTATAAAATCGTCACAGGTGACGAATCATGGATCTATGCGTATGAGCCCGAAACGAAACAACAATCGACCGTGTGGGTCTTTAAAGGCGAGCAAAATCCAACGAAAGTTGTTCGTGGAAGAAGCACTTCGAAGCAGATGGTCGCCTGTTTCTTCGGCAAAACTGGTCATGTGGCGACTGTTCCACTTGAGCAACATAGGACGGTCACTTCTGAGTGGTACACTACAATTTGTTTCCCTGAAGTCATCGGAGAAATTCGAAAAACCAACAAGAGAAGACGAATCATTGTTCACCATGACAATGCGAGCTCTCACACATCGGCTCAAACCAGAGCGTTTTTAACCGGCCAAAACGTCGAATTTATGGGTCATCCGCCGTACAGCGGACTTGGCACCTAATGACTTCTACTTGTTTCCGCACATCAAGAAAAAAATGCGTGGTCAACGATTTTCGTCGCCAGAAGAAGCTGTTGAAGTGTTCAAAAACCATGTTTTAGAGGTGTCTCAATCGGAGTGGAAAAAGTGCTTCGACAACTGGTTTGAGCGCATGCAAAAGTGTATAAATATTCGCATTTTCACTATTAGGCCAGAAATATATAGAGCAGCCCTCGTATAATAGTTTTTGTTCGGCATGAACCTGTAGCCAATATACATTTCAGCTAATGTTTATTCTATCTGCTATAAAAAAATAAAATTTTACTGTTTGTAGCGTTATGAGAAATATTAGTAAATGTTGCATTAAGCGATTAAAAAAATAAAACTTTTTAAGTTTTACAAATAATTTTAATTAATTTTAGAATATCTTTCATTGGTTAAGACTCGACTAGAAAAAAATTACTTTTACCTTTGTATACTTTAGATAAAAGCGCGCAAATTATAAACGGGGACTTGGTAATTTTTATTAATATTAAAACTTTCTTATATATATTTAAAAACTATGAAAAATTTAAGAAAAAATTTTAATTTTATTTGTTGCTAACCAGAGGGTTAGCAAAAAGCAGTAACAAACTTATGTGACGACTAACAAAGACAATAACCAAAATAGCTTTGGATTGTGACTGGGCTTCATTTAACCAAATAAATGTGGCTTAATTGTAAATCATTATTGTTATTAAAATTTATTAAATTAGTTCAATAATGAAGGATGTGGCATTTGTATCATTTTTAAATATTCATTAAATAAGTTTTCTCTATTCTCATTTGCAAATTTTATATTTTTGAGCTTTTTTTTTCAAATTAAGTAACGTAATTAAGAGAATGTTTCCTTTCCGTCTTCACTTTTTTTTATTTATTTTTGTGTTAAGCCGCAGCTTACAGCCTTAAAAAATAGTTTTTTTGCGTAAAAAATATAAAATATAAATCAGTCCATTTAAAGAATTAACATTCAAAATTATGTCATACTATTTTAAAATACATGAATTAACCTTGATTTGTTACTAAAAAAAAACAAGATCATCCTATAAGCCATCATACAACTGCTTTAACAACTTTCTTATACCCTGCCAAATATTTGCTGATGACTATTAAAAAAAAAACTATGTCTTTAATCATAATGACCTTGCAATGTCATGTCTTATGACACTTATGAACACAAATAATATTCACTGAGCTTTAACTTAATTTTATTGTCTGTTAAGTTGTTAAGTTTTATATAGCTTGGTCTTAATTACTGGCTTTTGATATAAAGTTTCAATTAAATTGGTTTTAATTTGTTTGTAAATTTGCTTTATTATCATAAAAAAAATATTTACATGAGGTACATGTTTTACATTTTTTTTAATAATATGATGAATGAGGGCAGCAAACTGCAGGTAGATTTACAAAGAAAAAGTGTGTCAATTTTGCCATGATGTTAAAGGACGTTATCTTAAAAATTTACTTCTTTTTTTTATTTATTTTATAAAGTTAAATTACCTTTATATTGATCTAAAAAGGTATTAAACAATTTGAAAGGTCGTTCATGAATAAACTACATTTCTTTTATATGTGTCGTATTAATATTTAATATCTTGTCATTATAATTATTCCTGGTTTTTTTAATTAGATTTAATTCATTCATTAATTCTTTGTGGCAACACAAGATTAAAATACAAGACTTTTGTAATAATTATTTTTAGTATTTCCTTAAGAACAAGTTAATCAATTTAATGAAAAAAAAAAAATATCTGCAAGGCTGGGAACAAAACAAAAGACTTAAGACACAAACTTGTTTTTCATTCAAACGTTTTTACACAATAACAATTTGTTTACAAAATATGAAAGTAGATTACAGTTAAACAATAGAAAATTTATTTTAAGATTTTTTTGTTAGTTCTTAGATTGAAATATATCCGCATGCGCAAGCAAAGAATTCAAAACGTAAAAGAAACAAGAAGTAGAGTTTTAAAGTTAAAACTGTTAAATGAAACGAAATGTTTCTTATATCTATTTTTTCTTTGTTTTTGCTTATTTAAACATATTTTAAAAATATAATTACTTCGTTTTAATAGTTGCATGTTGTTGGTAATTTGTTTTATATTATTATAATTTTTGTAAGTAATTACTCCTTCATTATATTGATTTAATGGTTTTTTTAACTAATTTATGAAAATTATTAGCCCGCTTTGGAAGTTGAGTGTTAACGTAAATAGCCAAGTCATATCCGTTTCTGCAGTAATAATAATATTAATAAGATTGTTTTAAAAGTATTCTTAAGTTAATCGATACATTTATGTCAGTAGGTATGTTGAGTTTAAGGGAAAAGATAAGCGTACAAAAGAAAATTTATAACATTTTTTAGGAATTTATTTGAATTTTTCGCGCTTATGCAGTTTCATTGAAAACATGATGAAACAAAGTATTCTTCAGTATATTGAAGATGATGTTTCATAGAAAACGCACACATGTAGTTAATAGACATTAAAGTGACAAGGCACAAGCATAGTTTTTGTATAAAAAAAATATAAGAATTAATAGACCTCTAAAGGGTCCGCCAAATAACACTACTTGGCTTCAACTCCTGAACCAATTGGACTTTGTATGGCGTCATATCAAGCTCCTTATTCAAAATTCGTTTCAATGGTGTCTCCGAAATGTTCAATTGTTGAGAACGACGATGAATTGATGTTGATGGCGCTTCACGCACACTTTCTGTCACAGCAGAAATATTCTCGGGTGTACGCACTGTTTTGGCTTTTCACGCTGCTTTATCGATGAGGACGACTTTTTTCAGTTTTTTCACAAGATACCGAACATATGGCTTGTCTTCTTTCAAAATCCGCACGCAAATTTCGCACACATTCTATAATATTACTATGATTTTCAAAGTAATGTTGTTCAAGCATATACACAACTATATTTGTTCAGCGGAAGGATAAAACTAAGTACCTGTCAAATCAGACATGAGCTAAGTGTTACCATTCATGAAATAAGCACTAGTTGAAAAAAAAAACATTAGATGGCAGACCTTGTATTATACTTTTTAATAACAATATAACTTAAGAGTAAATTTGAAATTATGCTTTTTAGTTTTAATACTGAATATCGGTCACAAATAAAAACAATGGGATTCTGAAAAAATTTAAAATTAATGTGAATTATTCTTTTATGAAAATTGATATTATAATTTCACTGCCTTTTTATGTTTGTTATACATAGTTCCAAGTGTAAAAAAATGGCTACAAGTCTTTTGAATGGGTGTAAAAATAAGATAATCAATTATGTCCTACAAAAGAAACTAAATGATTCAAGGCAATTTAAATCAGTAAAAGCTATAAAAATTCAGGAGTTCTTCGAATATTTAGTTTTCAAAATCATTTACTTTTAAAATAAATACCTGGGGGTTACTCTCTATTGCGATGCTAAAGAAAAATGGCACGTATTCAAACAATTGGTACCCTCTATTGCGTTTTCGTATTTTCTTTCGCATCTAATTTTATTTTCTTTCGCAAATATGGTATCACTGCACTCAGTAATACGAAAGCTTATGTCAAAATCGTTCGTTATACCCAAATATCTTGCGCTAACAAAACATCAAACGCAAAGGTAACGAAGCATTTAAGTAGGCATAAATAAATTTTTATATTTATATCTAAATATAAATTTTTTTTTTTGGGAAAAGCCAAAAAGGTTACAGACTCGGCAACGGCAGTTCGAAATTTGATTTTATAATGCAGCACAGCGGTGTGGCCAAGGGACAATTGCAGTGTGGGAATGACAAACAACGCGTCAAAAAACGGACGGACGGCCTTAATTTTAATGGACTTCCTAAAAGAGATGACGAGGGTAGGAAAGAAGTAATGTATTTTGATAAATATGAAACTAACGCAGCATAAATATTTATTTATGCGGAAGAATAAGGTAAGCATTTCTAGTAAGGGTGGTTGGATTCACAATATTACATTGCACGATGAAGAAGTAGATAATTAAACTTCTGCATACGAAAAAAAAACCAACAACGGGATGCTAACATCAAAATGCTTTGGCGCAAGTATAAATGCTACCCATAATGTTACAGCAAACAAAAAGCCTGCAGAAGAAGTTTTGCTATATTCGCAAAATGGAAATTACATTTTACATTTTACATGTTATGTTCATTTTCCGGCTCCATCCATAATGCCACTGAATCCATCACTATTTTTTATTTTTTAATAAAAAAAAACACACACAAAATTATATTTATAACATTTTGTTCGTCAAAGAACTTTTTGTAATCTACGAGTACATTAAATGTTTGTAATTAATAAGCTTTGTGTATTATTTAATAAAATAAAAGTTTTTGTTTACAAATTTTGACATTTCATTTTGTGATTCTTCTCTATTGTTTATTTTGTTGTGCCAGAGTTGCTTCTTTTTTAAATTATTTTACGAAGCCGTTTGCGTAAACATTACAGACTATCAAATAGTACTCTCATCGCATCAAACTTGCTTTCACATCGCAATAGAGAGTAACCTCCCTGCTTGAAAATGACTAAGTTCCCGTATATCAGATATTTAAGGGACCTCACTACCATTCGTCTACAAAAGTCACAATTTGATCCTTTTGTGGAGGGCAGTTATATTTTGTGAGACTTTTTTAAACTAAGTTAAATTTGCAATTTTCTCATTTTCTTGTGACTTTTAAACGCATTAAAAATTTACATATTCTTATTTTCTTTGAAATTGTCGTAAAGACAAACATCGATTTAGTAGGCGGGCATAGTTTTCCAAATGTAGAAAACATTCAATCAGTTATATGAAGAAAAATGATTATTTTGAGGAGTTAAAAAAAATTTTAAAAAAGATTTAGGTATGACGAATATTGATCAGTTTCATATTCTATTTTTTTTATACGAGGGCTGCTATGTATATTTCTGGCCTTGCAACACTGAATGCTGCTAAGTGCAATCTGACATTTCCATTGGAAAGTTTGTCATTTTTAAGCATAATCGTACTCAAAACGTTTTGACGTACGACCATTATTTGTGTTGTTAACAGTGACTTGAAAAAATTAATATAGAAAAAAATGGAATTAACTCGTGAACAATTTCCTGCCATCATTTTTCACAACTTTCGACGTGGATTATTGAGACAAGAGTGCATTGATGAACTTAAATCTTTGTATGGCGATGAAGCACCATCCTATAGCACTGTGAAAAATTGGTATAATGAATTTAATCGTGGCCGAAGCTCGCTCAAAGACGAATTCCGTGAAGGTCGTCCAAAAACGGCTGTTGTGCCAGAGAACATTGATGCCGTGCGTGAACTCATAATGCAAGATCGACATGCGACATACCGAGACATAGAGACATCTTTGGACATTTCTTTCACCAGCATACATTCGATACTGCATGAACACCTGGCCGTAAAAAAGGTTTGTTCTCGTTGGATCCCGCACAATTTGAAAGTCGCTCAAAAAAAGGCTCGTGTCGATTGGTGCAAAGAAATGTTGCAAAAAATACGATTGCGGTGCTTCAAAAGACGTTTATAAGATCGTCACAGGTGACGAATCATGGATCTATGCGCATGAGCCCGAAACGAAACAACAATCGACCGTGTGGGTCCTCAAAGACGAGCAAAATCCAACGAAAGTTGTACGTGGAAAAAGCACTTCGAAGCAAATGGTCGCCTGTTTCTTCGGCAAAACTGGTCATGTGGCGAGTGTTCCGCTTGAGCAACATAGGACGGTCACTTTTGAGTGGTACACTACAATTTGTTTGCCTGAAGTCTTCGGAGAAATTCGAAAAACCAACAAGAGAAGACGAATCATTGTTCACCATGACAATGCGAGCTCTCACACATCGGCTCAAATCAGAGCGTTTTTGACCGGCCAAAACGTCGAATTAATGGGTCATCCGCCGTACAGTCCTGACTTGGCACCTAATGACTTCTTCTTCTTTCCGCACTTCAGGAAAAAATGCGTGGTCAACGATTTTCGTCGCCAGAAGAAGCCGTTGAAGTGTTCAAAAACCATGTTTTAGAGGTGTCTCAATCGGAGTGGAAAAAGAGCTTCGACAACTGGTTTGAGCGCATGCAAAAGTGTATAAATCATGCTGGAGAATACTTTGAAAAACAATAAAACCATTTTTGATTATAAATACTCGCATTTTTACTATTAGGCCAGAAATATATAAAGCAGCCCTCGTATATATTTTTTAGTAAATTATTTTTTCGCAAATTTATTCAAAGTTTTAAATTAATATACAAGGCTTTATAATTGTATTAAGTAAATTTGGACACGATTATGATAATACATCAATTCTAGTAGTATTACAGTTATCAGCTGCACTAAGAGCTATAGGTTTTGATGCAACTATGTAAATATATCGTACTAGAATTTCAAAATAAATAACAACAATTGTTGCTTATATTACAAAGAAGAATATGCTGCAAATTTATTAAATTAAAATCAAGTCAAAAAAATCTGATAAAATCTGAAAATTTCTCTTTTTCGAAAAATGCATAAATTGCACCCATATTTCTATCAAAAGGCCCACTGGTGAAGACTACTTTTATTTTTAAGGAAAGAGCTACTATGAAATATATAATATATTGTTATGAATAATAAAATCTGGCTACCCCTGTAGTTGTATCCGTATAAGCGTGGTGAATATGCTAATTCAACAACTAATGTTGCGTGTATAGAATAAAACCACAACTTAGCTAACAAAAGCTGAGCAGCCTCAATGGCTTCGTTAGTAGAGGTGCGTACTATAAAACAGATGGTCCTGAGTTCGATACCGCATTCGGACATGCGTGCAAAGAAAAAATAAAAATTGTTATAATGCAAATAAAATTAATAAACCGCAGTACAAACCTCCCGAGAGGCAAGAGACAATTATTGTGTAAAGCCATGGCAAATATATAGTGAAGACGACAAATTTAATATAAGAGCAACAGATAATTGTCAAGAAGCCCTTTATAATAAAAAGTAACAACGGTAGCGGTTGCGCAGGGAAGTGGAACAGCATAACAACAAAGTTTATCGCAGACGTGTGTTGTGGCTATTGGATTAAAGGGGATGACTGGCTTGGATGAAAGGAGTAGTGGAGATCTGTGGATGGTTAAGGTTACTAAACAAGGCATCGAGTAGTTCATGCCTCCCAGTAGTGTAGCGTGGATGGCTGCGTTTGTGGAGATAACGCATGTTTAGTAAATACGAGACCGGTAAGATCAAGAAGTATAGCCAGAGAAAGGCATAAAGTTGAATATAGAATAATGAGCCACAGTGGTATTTGCAATTAAAGGAATCCGTACGTTTGTTCTAAATGGGAAAAACGTAACAATATTTTAAATAAAATTATTTTCCTAAATTGCACCTATTTACAACCAGCAACAGTGTGTATGGGGTACCCGAGTTATTCAGTTCAGTTACTAAATTCTTCCATTGATTTTCAACATCAGTCTTACTATTTCTTGTAAATACTTTGGCTACCTACCAATGAGTTTTCATACTTTATAGTCACAATTTGATATAGATGAAAATAATAGATTTTATCGTTTTTCATCACATATAGTAAAATGTTAGTTTTGACTTTGAAACAAAATGAAAATTGAAATTGATATGATAAAACGATTCGAAAAAAACATCACACATTATATAGTTTTTAAATTGTTTTTGTGTCTAAATCGTTTTTCATCAGATACCTGAATTTACATTTTTTATTTTGTAACATTAATATGAAAATATTCTACACAGATGTAAACAATTTTTCTGCAGAAATGAAGTTGTAAATCTTTTGCAATAACTAAAAATTTAGTATCATAAAAAAGCCCTAAAAATTAGTTTTATAAAAAAAATTAAAACTTGCTTGCATCGTAAACTAAGCGTTCTTGGCCTTGGAAAACTCTATGACCCGGTTAAATATTTATAAAAATTTATTTTTAAAAAAGATTTCTAAAATTTATATAAATGATTTTTCGATGTTTTCCTAAACTCAAAATTATCTTGATGGCTTTTTAATTATACAAGCTCTGATACAATAAAAATAATTATTTATTTTTTATTTTTGCTAAAATCAAATTTAGATTGCGATTAATTTTTCGTAAGTGAATCAGTATTGACATTAAGAAATATAATTCAAATATTTTTAATTTTTTGCACATCTCTCGATAATTAAAAAAATTGTAGATGGAAAAATATAGTTAGAAGAAGAAATCAAAATATTTTTTTAAGTTCAATTTTAATGTTATTAGGCAGATCCTAAAAGAACAAAAATTAAAAAAATAACTTATTTAATGTCACCTCAATCTTAAATATTTTCACGAAATTTTTTTCTCAAGGAAAAAATTTTTTTCGAGAAAAGATTCCTGCAATTATGGATTTCGTTGGATTAAAAATATAAAAAAGTGGCATCATTGTTATTTAAAATGAGCTATTTTGTTTGTTTACAAATTATTTTTATTTTGTAACTCCTGATACTTAATTTTTCTTCGAAATTTTTTCACTTTCCTCAGTCAATAAAAAGCGGAATATATTTATAATTGGAGAAAAAATAAAAGTGAAAAAAAATTCATAATAAAATTTTTGGGTATTTCTATATCCAATAGCGTAACTAAAATTCTACTTAAAGTTTAAAATAATTAAATTAATTATTTACATCAATTACATTGCATTACATTGCATATAAAAAAAAATTAATGAACAAAGTAAACTAAAGCAAACATATTCTTAAAGATTCGTGTAAGCGTATTCGGCCAACAGGTTGCTTATTGGCTACTAAACAACCTTGAGAACATATTATTTTTATATAGAAATTCTATAATTTTTTTCTTTAAATAACAATAGCATTGACTAAATAACTTTGAAGTAAGCTGTTATAAATAATTGTACGAGTCGTTAAATAAATAAAAAGTTATAATTTTAAAAAATAACATTTACAAAGAATTTTGTTCTATTTAGCTTAAGATTAATAAACAATAAAAAAAAAAGCAATAATAACTAAAATTGACACCTGAAAACCGGAACAACATAACATCCTCTAACTAGAATGTTTAAAAAAAGCAACACAAATGAAATCTTTATAAACAGTTATTAAAATAATTAAAAATTATTCCAATACATAGAAGAAACAACATCTTTATAAATAATTTTAACAATAAAAAAAAAAATGACCTTGACCAAGGTAAATAAAAAAGAAAGCCAGATTTGTGATTTTTAACAAGAAGTTTTTTCATAAATTTATTTTTTTTTATTATATTAAAAAAATGTTATCTTGTTTAACTTGCATATTAGAAACTTATTTATTTTTATGGTATTTAACTGATGTTGATTTTAACATTCAATAAATATTTCTTCTAATGCAAAATTTGTTTATTTTAAATTAAAAGAGTTAAGACACAAACTTGCTTGATTAAGAAACATTCTTCTTTAAATTTCTTTTCAATGGCTTTAATGGAATCATTAAACTAAACTGATAAATAATTTGAAAAATCAAAAAAATTTGCGACATGATTTTTACAAATTTTATATTTAATTCATATTTATATAAAAATTTTTTAATGTAATATTATTAAAAAATTATAGACAAAAACACGCCTATGAATGGATTTTGCATTTATCTCACAAAAGAAAAAAATTGTAAATTTAAAAGATTTTTGCATTTTCATAATTTTATATAAATTAATTTTCAAAAAAAATTTTTTTTTCTCATGCTATTTTATATTATCCCGATTAAGCGGTAGCAAAATGGCCATTGACACGTACTTTGATTAATACAGTGAGACATTTTAACATTCAATCTAAGAGTTGAAATTTTGTGCAAGAATTCAAAAAGAATTATTCAAACTACAAATAGTCAACTCCTTTAACATAACGAAATCTAGGCAGTGTTGATACCTGAATACTCACTTACACTCAGCTCTACAATTTGTGATAGATAAATTTCGTAACAACCGATTAGAAAATATTTAAGAATTTTTTAGGTAAATAAAACTTAATTTCCGAGCAAGTTTTTTTTAGCCATATCCTAAAAAAAATTGTTCTGAGTCTAAAGCAATTTTATTGCTAGAATATGTCATAATATGTACTAACCAAGCAGTCACAGCTGCTCTGTCTGAAACTGGCTTGGAAGTGTTCCTTTGATGTGAAAACACTCTTATTATCACATAATGTAATAGAAGTTATCAAGATATGGCTGGGTAATATTGACGGGGACCACTACATCAAAATCCTTAAAAACCTAATAAATTAAAAAAATCTTCTTTTCGTGCTATTTTTTATTTATTATCCCGACTAAAAATCTAATTTGGAAATTTCTTTAAGTTGGATCAACTATTGGAACACCCTTTTATTTCTTAATCCAAATTTCGTACTTGTTGTTGTAATACAGGTTCGCTGAAAATTTCTAGCGTCTGTCTACAAAATTCAAAAGTATGGCCATATATGTACATCTAACTAAATGAACTATTTGGACACCTTTTTATTTATAATTTTGACTAATAATATTTGTTACCACAACGATCATAGCAATTGATATTTGTCTAATTTTAAGATATTTTTTATTACTTTTTGCCATTGGGAGCTATTGGTGATACGAAGTTTTTTTCTCTTTAAAGTGGTGCCTTTTACAGTTCATAATACATACTCTTAAAAAGCATGTATGTTTTATGGGGACACCCTTTAATTTTTAAGATCATGATCTGTTTTTAAAAGGGAATCAATCTGTAGACGTCAATATTTGACAAAAAAAAATCAAAATCGATTCAGTAATGACTGAGTTATGAAGGCACAAATATATAAAACAATATTCAGTCGAATTGATAACCTCCTTTTTTTTAAGTCGGTTACAAAGGGCGATAATCTTCATGTAACTTGCGGGCCTTGTCATAAAAAATATTCTAGATCGTATTTATGTGGTGTTTTTTTGGGAATTTGCAAACCAGCTTTGGAGAATCTTCGCTTCTGATTGCAGTCCTTTCTAGTGTAAGTAAGGGAACTGCCGTTGGATTCGAAATTACACTGTATTCTTAATTATCTGTGCTTTCTTTGGAAAGCATTCATGCAAATGGTTACACAAATAATAAAATTTATTAATTTGCATTTAAATTAATCCGGATTGGAGTCAAAAAGACGATAAAGGCAGCTATTATTAAATCACATATAAATTTTGTTAATTCAACAAAGAACTTGTCAACCTCTGAAATCGGAATTTTTTCTTCAATTGAGCTGTGGCTCATTTCTGTAACTTAAGTGAGAAATTTTCTCACATGTAAATGCTTTACACAGTGTGCTCTAGAGTTAATCATGAAATTTTTCATTATTTTATATTATAAAAATCGTGATATGAGAAAAGTAACTCTCTGGTATTGTCCTGCACTTTTTAATTTTTTTAGAGATTCTCGCTTTTTAGCTATTTTGTAGATCTCAATTAAGTATTCTAAAACTTCATAAATTTATATTATATAACAAGGTAAATTATAAATCATTTGATTTGTCGCTTAATTTAAGTTTAAAGTGTAAAAAAAAAACGAATCATTTTTCCCACAAAAACCTAAGAATAACTACTGGTAATTTATATTAACGAACATAAAGTAACTTAATCTTCAACAGCATTTACGTACGCCAAAATATATTTAACATTAGAAAAAATCTTTTAAAATTGGTACTATCAGTATCTTTGTTAATGCTCATAATTTAATAAATTAAATCCCAAAAAAATATATATTTTAACAATTTCTTAAATTAAATTTTTAACCATCAGTTCTTTAATTTGCTGGCAATAAACTCGAAAGAATACGCTTTTAAAATTAAAAAAAAAACGTTGAAAATAGGACAAATACCAAATGTTATGGCTCTTTCGTCCTTGAATAAAAAAAAAAACAAGTTTCTCTTCTAAGACTTTTGATTGGTACAAATATAAAAAGAAATATTTGTTTTTTTTTCAACATTAAATTATACGACAAGTATTGCTTTTAGAACTTTCTTTTAGAGCTTTTAATTATAATAAGAATAATAACTGACATTTAATTTTTTTTTTAGTTAAAAGAAATAACTAGTTTTTTTTAGTATTTGAACTAAGAAATACATTATTCATATAAATAATAATAAAATAATAATTATTATTTTTTCTGTTTATGGAATAAAAGAGTTATTGAAAACAAATTCTAAAAGTTAATTAAAAAATGACCAGAGACGGCTTGACGTGTTTAAATAATTAAAATTTTATTTAAGATTTTGGTTATTTATTCAGTTTTTTTTTATTTTTTTTACGAGGGCTGCTATATATATTTCTGGCCTGGCAACACTGAGTGCTGCCAAGTGCAATCTGACATTTCCAATGGAAAGTTTGTCATTTTTAAGCATAATCGTACTCAAAACGTTTTGACCATTACGACCATTATTTGTGTTGTTTACAGTGACTTGAAAAAATTAATATAGAAAAAAATGGAATTAACTCGTAAACATTTTCGTGCCATCATTTTTCACAACTTTCGACATGGATTATCACGACAAGAGTGCATTGATGAACTTAAATCTTTGTATGGCGATGAAGCACCATCCTATAGCACTGTGAAAAATTGCTATAATGAATTTAATCGTGGCCGAAGCTCGCTCAAAGACGAATTCCGTGAAGGTCGTCCAAAAACGGCTGTTGTGCCAGAGAACATTGATGCCGTGCGTGAACTCATAATGCAAGATCGACATGCGATATACCGAGAGACATCATTGGACATTTCTTACACCAGCATACATTCGATACTGCATGAACACCTGGCCGTAAAAAAGGTTTCGTCACAGGTGACGAATCATGGACGTATGCGTATGAGCCCGAAACGAAACAACAATCGACCGTGTGGGTCTTCAAAGACGAGCAAAATCCAACGAAAGTTGTTCGTGGAAGAAGCACTTCGAAGCAAATGGTCGCCTGTTTCTTCGGCAAAACTGGTCATTTGGCGACTGTTCCACTTGAGCAACGTAGGACGGTCACTTCTGAGTGGTACACTACAATTTGTTTGCCTGAATTCATCGGAGAAATTCGAAAAACCAACAAGAGAAGACGAATCATTGTTTACCATGACAATGAAAGCTCTCACACATCGGCTCAAACCAGAGCGTTTTTGACCGGCCAAAACGTCGAATTAATGGGTCATCCGCCGTACAGCCCTGACTTGGCACCTAGTGACTTCTTCTTGTTTCCGCACATCAAGAAAAAAATGCGTGGTCAACGATTTTCGTCGCCAGAAGAAGCTGTTGAAGTGTTCAAAAACCATGTTTTAGAGGTGTCTTAATCGGAGTGGGAAAAGTGCTTCGACAACTGGTTTGAGCGCATGAAAAAGTGTATAAATCATGCTGGAGAATACTTTGAAAAACAATAAAACCATTTTTGATTATATATATTCGCATTTTCACTATTAGGCCAGAAATATATAGAGCAGCCTTCGTATTTGTCAGATTTCATTTTTGGTAAGTTCTGGGTGTTATTGTGAATTTTTGGATTTTAAGATTTTAGTTAGTTTCTGCCCTGAGCTAAATTTTATATTAATTATTAATAAAAAAAATTTAATAGAGCCATAACAATAGAAAACATTAAATCAGTATAATTTTTATTCAAATTTATTTTAATTTTATTTAAATTGAAAAACTATTAAAAAGCATTTAGTTCTAAATAAAATCCTAAAAAAAATTAATAATTTCATTAATAGAACTTATTAACTCAAAAAAAAAAAATTTGAGGAAACAAGAAGAATAGAAAAATTGTTAATTTTTATTAAATTTATTAAATTTGGCATGATTTTCTAAGGTCACAACTATAAGCTGTAACAAGTAAGAATGCTATATTCGGCTAGGCCGTATCTTATATAACTCTAAACAAAAAATAAGTACTGTTTATAATTTTACATAAAGTTGACATTGGTTCTTAATGGGTTAAGCATTTTAAAAAAATTATAGTATTTTCTGATAAATCTTATCACAAGATTTGAAATGATATGCATATAGATTTCTTAAAAATGTGATGCCATAACTCGAAAATGCGGGCGTGCCAAATGTTTTTTTTTAATTTTTAACTCCCTATCGCTTCATATATTTGTTTTTTTTTTTTTTTTTCTTAGACTTACTTCACCAAACTAGATTTGTTCCAAATAATATGAAAAAAATTAGAGACTGGCGTGGTGTTTTGCCTGCTGTGTCGAAGGTTATGCACCAACATTGCTGATTTTAAATAGCAAAATATTCGAATGTATGTCTGATCGATTGGTGTATTTAAATTTTCCCTAGCTCTTCTATTGCTGTTCACGTTCAAGTTTATTTCCCAAATTTTTTCAAACAAAAAATTAAAACAATTAAATTAAAAATAAACAATTAAAAACAAAATTTCTTACATACTTAAAGTATTGTTCAATAACTCCCTCATTCTAAACTTTAGGTGCGTATTTTCTTGCACATCTCTCAAAAAATTAAAAAAAAAACAATTTACAAAGATTCCAAAAAAGGGGTTAAAAAAGGAGACTCTTTATTCTTCTATTGCCTTGGCAAAGTTGATTCAACGCGAACACGGACAGTTAGACGGACATCGCTCAATCGACTTCTCTGTGCATAAGAACTCAGAATATACATATACTTTATGTGGTCGAAAATGTAGTGAAGGGTATAAAAAACAGAAATATTTTAATATTTTTAAATCAATGACAGAAATTTGTTAAACCCAAACCTCTAAACGATTATAATGTTTGTTTTTTTAGATTTTGTTAAAGATAAACTATTTAAATACATTTATTAATTGCAATAAAAACTAGGTAAGATAGAAGCTAATTTAAATATTTTATTTATGCAATTAAATAATTTTCTTTATATCTACAGTCTATTCAGTAGCGGGAGAATAGTTACACTGAAGACATTTTTAAATACAAGTAATTTTTGAAGTTTTTGTTTTACAAAAAAATCTTTAGACAAGACAGTTAGACAGTTAGTTATATGATAAACTACTGAAAATAATGCTTAAAAACTCTATATAATTGCAGATTATTTGCAAAATGTTAAATTTTTATTTTTAGTTGTTATATTATATATTTTTGTAGTAATTTTTGTGAAACTTTAAAATGTCAAAATTCTATGAATTTTTTATGTATTATTTTTTATTTCAAATTTATGATTTTTTTAATTTTAAGCTTTTCTTTCTATTACTTACTAGAGGGCGATTTGTATAGAATAAATACATATAGGCATTTCTCTCAGAAGGCCTTTTTGTGTTTCGTACGACAGTCTTAGTTTTTTCCAATTATCCTTATAACTTAAAATTGGTTATAATTGGATTTATCACCATAGCTAAGACTAATAACAAAAAAATCTATTTTATTTTGATAACTTTTCCACTTTAAATGTGTACGACTGTGTTCCGTATGACAGTATGGAATTGCCCATATGTTTCAGCCTTTACCTCAATTTTCTTGGGGCAAGAATTCATTTAAATATTTTTAGTTTTAAGGTTGAATAAGAGAAATTATTTTGGAGACTGGCAGAATGTATGCAATTTGATTTTAAATTTAGAGAGGGTGTGGGAAGTTTATACAAAGAAAAATTAGACATTACCTTAAAAAGCACTTGCCATATAATCACTTACTTTTGTGATTACCATTTTTTGTTACTCGCTTGCAAAACACATAACATTAGTTCACAAAACAGGTAGTAATTGAATTATTTTTAGAGAATACCTTGAAATATCAACTAATGATCGTCATAATTTTCAGCAATAATCAATGTAATCGAGTCTCAGGAATTGATTATAAAAGTCTCATGCCTTGTTAAAATCTTCCGCCAAAAATGCTAAATTCCACACTCGATTACCTTTTCGAAAATTTTTGCTGGGTAGCAACATGTATTAAAAATAAAGTAAAAATATAACACAAACAATTTCAGAAATTTGTGGGAATTATGCGATCTCATTTAAATTAATTTTGTTGGTGAAATATCGATTATTATTATTATTTTTTTTTTTCAGCGCAGTTAAAATTTGGGTATTCATAAATTTTTTAATATTACTCTTGCTTTTTGGCAAGTTATAATTCTTTTTTATTTATTCACATATTTCTTTTTTTGAATGAAAATTTATTTATTTTCGGCTTTTTGGTTCATTTTTAATTTAATTTCTAAAAATTAAAAAAAAAAAAAATATTATTTACAAATGTATGCGGAAGTTTTCCAATAAAATAATAATAATTTTCCTTCTAAAAATGTTAAGAAATTAAACAAAAAATTACTAAAAATCCGAAAATAAGTAAATTTTCATTCATTTATAAAATCTATGGTTCAAGTCCTGATTGGGAAAAAATTAAAAATTTCTTATTTTGTTTTAAATTTCTTTTGAAATTTTTGGTCTTAAAACAATTTTTACTTATTAAATATTAAATTAATATTCATCGAATTATAGATTTTTTTTGCTGAAATTTTGACTATAGTACTTTTATTCTTTTTTAGGATTTTCCTATTTTATTAGACAAATTTATAAATTATGAGAGTCTTAGCTTTTTACAATGGAAATGGAGTTAAGAAATAAAACCTGCATAAAATAGCACTAAAAATTTAATAAAATAACATTACAGACATTTGTCAACTTTCAGTTAAATTAGGGCCATTATTAAATCGAATTTTTGCACCTCTAATACCAGCTCTTACTTCTTCTTCCCTTTTTAGATGTAATTTATTTCGTTTTAAAATAATTTTATTAAATAAAGGTAAAACTCAATAAATCACTTTTAAATTCGCATTAAAACAACCATCATAAACATTAAATTAATAAAGTGTTTAAACAACAGAAAAAAAACCAACCTTAATAACATTAATTGTCGGTTTTAAACTTAGTTTAAACTTAATCACGTAATATTAAACATTTTAAAATTTTTCTGTGTAGCAATTTTGCTATTAAAAACACTAATTTGATGCTGCATTTTAAAAAGTTAAATTGTTTTATTTTATGATTTTTTATAAAGGCGTTATTTAACTAAATAGTTAAAATTAAAGCGTTTTTAAGAAAGAAAAAATAAAAATAAAATCTACAAAACTTAGCACTTGCTGTAAGACTAAATATCTTTGTCGTCTGTTAAAAAAACAAAAAAGAAAACAAATAAAAAAATAAAGATCAAATAGGGCAGTCACGTTTAGCTGCTTAAAATTAAAATTACTTAACTGTTGCACATAGTTTAGCCAAATCTGATAACATAAAATTTCTTTAAAACACTTTCAAGCATTTGAGAAAATCCAAAATAATATTTAAGAAAAATAACAAATTCTTAAAATAACTTTTTGCATTTTACACTAAAAAATTTTTCTTTAAAAATGTTACTTGATAAATTTATTACCTCATCAAAAAAATAATAAAACAAAAATAAATATTTATGTGTTGTTCAAAGTAAAATCATAAACATTTTGTTGCAATTGCCACAACAAGTTGCTCTAGTTTTATATTTCTTTCGGCAACTTAAAGATGACTCGTTCATGTGTCGCTGCAAGCAAATAAATACCACCATAAAGCATTAAATATAAATTTCAACAGTTAAATCTATTGAATTTAAAACCCAAATGAAAATAAAAACTTAAATTGTTAGTGGTCACAAACAAATAAACCAACCGCATAATAAAAAGATTTTGTTTTTAAATATAAAGAAAAAAAAAGACTGCCTGTTCTTAAGTGACTTGAGATGCGTGTTTGCTATCGATTTTTATGGCTTTATTTGCAACGACATGTCTAAACAATATTTTTTTTATTTTATTTATCTTTTTTTTGCACAACTTTAAACTCGACTTGGATTACTAGTCTAAAGTAACAGATGTTTAAAAAAAAATGTAATTAAATAAATGACTAAGAAAAGAAATACTAAGCAACAAATATTTCAACACCATACAACAGTTAAAGACAGACAAAAGATAGATCATGGAGTGATAGATAGATGGAGTATCTCGTAAAACAAAACATATCAAAGTAGTTCAAATGCTACCTGCAGCTACACGAAAACAACTTAAGTCTGCAAAATTATATTTTTTGTTTTATTTTTAAATTGGAAAAATTGTAAAAATTGTAAGATGTTTAACAATAGATTAGTATGTTTTATTCATAAGCAGGGTTTTACTTTGTGAAATTTTTCTATCTTCAAAGATGGCGACAGTAGAACGCCCATGGAAATTTTGAAACTGAAAATAGAATAAAAACATTACCCTGTAAAAGTAACTTTTTAAACGGTCCCATTTTGAAAATACAAAATTTTTCCTAAACCATATTTTACCAAAGCCTGCTTGATCCTCTCTGTTAGCTCGTCACCAAACAATAACCGCCTTAAAAATATATTTTTTTCCATTGTCTTGTTTCAAAAATTTTAATACGAAGTAACAACAGGATAAACTTGGAAACAGGTCGATAAGGTATTCTTTATCTTGTTTAAAATACAAGACAACAGTTACATTGAGTTTTTCTCAACAATCCTTCCATTATTTTTATGTTTAGTAAATATCCAATTTTGTCCAGTAAAATGTAGGAAAGTTTTGGTATTCATTCATTTTTTGGCGAGTTAAAAATTTTTATTATGAAATACGCAGGTTATTTATTTTCCTTTGAATTTCTCATTTTTGTTTGGGTGCATTTAAAATTTTTTTATTTTGAAATTTGCAACTTTATTAATTTCTTTGGATATTTTGGTTCTCAAAAATTTCCAAAAATTTTTTAGTTATTTTTTAAATTTTGGGTTCTTAGTATTTTTTTTATTTTTCCTTAATCTTCATTCATACTAAATTCTTCCCATTAATTTTTTTAATGACATAAATCGAGTGGGTAAAATAAATTGGATTCTTTTTAAGTATCAAATGGATTGTTATGAGTTAAGCATGAATATACATAAGCTGTGCCATGCGTTTTTTTAACCAAAAATGTATACAATATAAGAATGATACAATATAAGAATGATAGATGTGACGAATGCTAATGAAGGATATAGTGATCCAGAAAATGCAACATTGCATTTTTCTGGTGCCTAATTTTGATTATTTTCTTTGAAAATGTCCGCATACGTTTTTAAAATAAATTTTCTTTCTTTAAAAAATTTTGTAGATATAAAAAAAACTTAAGCCAATTTGAGTTCAATCAAAAACTTTTTAGTTATTGTTTTGTTAAAATTTCGGGTTCTTAGTATTTTTTAATTTTTTATTTTATCAACGTTCATTTAATATGCCTCCCATTAAATATATTATTGAAATCAAGTGTCGCTAACAGAATAAAATGTTAGATTTTTAGGTTCTCGTAGAAACAGTGTTCGAGGTACTTAAGTCTCTACTACAAGAGTTATGACAATGAAGTGAGCAAATTAGCTAACCGGAATGTACGAGGGCTGCTCTATATATTTCTGGCCTAATAGTGAAAATGCGAATATTTATAATCAAAAATGGTTTGATTGTTTTTCAAAGTATTCTCCAGCATGATTTATACACTTTTGCATGCGCTCAAATCAGTTGTCGAAGCACTTTTTCCACTCCGATTGAGACACCTCTAAAACATGGTTTTTGAACACTTCAACAGCTTCTTCTGGCGAGAAAAATCGTTGACCACGCATTTTGTTCTTGATGTGCGGAAACAAGAAGAAGTCATTAGGTGCCAAGTCAGGGCTGTACGGCAGATGACCCATTAATTCGACGTTTTGGCCGGTCAAAAACGCTCTGGTTTGAGCCGATTTGTGAGAGCTCGCATTGTCATGGTGAACAATTATTTGTCTTCTCTTGTTGGTTTTTCGAATTTCTCCGATGACTTCAGGCAAACAAATTGTAGTGTACCACTCAGAAGTGACCGTCCTACGTTGCTCAAGCGGAACAGTCGCCAAATGACCAGTTTTGCCGAAGAAACAGGCGACAATATGCTTCGAAGTGCTTCTTCCACGAACAACTTTCGTTGGATTTTGCTCGTACGCATAGATCCATGATTCTTCACCTGTGACGATCTTATAAACGTCTTTTGAAGCACCGCAATCGTATTTTTGCAACATTTCTTTGCACCAATCGACACGAGCCTTTTTTTGAGCGATTTTCAAATTGTGCGGGATCCAACGAGAACAAACCTTTTTTACGGCCAGGTGTTTATGCAGTATCGAATGTATGCTGGTGGAAGAAATGTCCAAGGATGTCTCTATCTCTCGGTATGTCGCATGTCGATCTTGCATTATGAGTTCACGCACGGCATCAATGTTCTCTGGCACAACAGCCGTTTTTAGACGACCTTCACGGAATTCGTCTTTGAACGAGCTTCGACCACGATTAAATTCATTATACCAATTTTTCACAGTGCTATAGGATGGTGCTTCATCGCCATATAAAGAGTTAAGTTCATCAATGCACTCTTGTCGTGATAATCTACGTCGAAAGTTGTGAAAAATGATGGCACGAAAATGTTCACGAGTTAATTCCATTTTTTTCAAGTCACTGTAAACAACACAAATAATGGTCGGACGTCAAAACGTTTTGAGTACGATTATGCTTAAAAATGACAAACTTTCCAATGGAAATGTCAGATTGCACTTGGCAGCACTCAATGTTGCCAGGCCAGAAATATATATAGCAGCCCTCGTATAGTCTTTTAGCTAACATACAGCGTAGAAGTTAGCCAGGATATGAAGTCTATTATGTTATTACACCTCATTCTAGGTGGTTATATAAAAGAAAACGTTGCATTCGTTAATACATCATTGGCAAATGTACAGTATTTGCAGGCATTAAAAGTCGGATCATGAGTATAAATATATTTTAAATAGATGTAATGAATAACGTTAGTCTAAAGCAAATAGTGATAATGATGTGGAGGTTTAAAATGAAAGGCGAAGTTGATAAATATCTATCTATGATCGGACATCATTATTGGTTCTTGGTGATAAAACCAATGAACTGTAGAAACTGTGGCTAAGATGGTTAGCACGTTGACTACTAAGCTGCTATTGGTTCGGTGGCCTGGGTTCGTAACCCAGCCACGGTCAATTTTAAACTTTAATTTTTCAAAATATATAAAAAAATACAGTTCCCTTCTTTGTCGGTATTACTTTATACCAAATCGTCGGCGAAATAAAAAAAATATATAAAATGGTGCTTGTTAACATCGGTTGCCCTGCAACATCGTTCAAAACATAAACATTATGTGCAATTAAAATGTTGTGAAAAAGAAAGGGATAGCGTAAAGGATATAGATAGTGAAAAAAAAGAATATTTTTTAAATTGTTTAATTTTCATAAAAACCTTTTTGCTATTTTTTTTAAATTATTGTTGTTTTTGCTTAAACTTTGATTTTTGTCTATGTTTTATTGTTTGGAAAAAGTTTTTTTAAGTTTACTTAAAATGTTTGTTAGAAGTTTCCTGAAGAGTAAAGTAAGAGGTAACGAATGGCCATCAATATCGGTAAATAATTTAATCGGGAAAATTTAAAAATTAGCACAAAATTGTTTATGAAAATTAAATAATTTAAAAAAAATTCCCATGTCCTCAATTGAAGCTTGCTATCTTTCACTCTTCTTCACCACCTTTATTCTCTTCACTATCCCTTTCCAAAGAAGGTAACATAATTAATAATTAGTAAGCAGGCATTATTGCTTGAGTGTTACTTCTCTTAAAAAAATGGGATGAGGGCTGATAAGAAACCCAAAAAATTTAATTATTTGTTTCAATATTTATACAATTGCAAAATATTCTCTTTTCTAACTTGTGATTATTTCATTACTAAAAGGATCCTGTATATAAGACTGACTTTTGGTTATTGACAACAAGATTGTCAACAATAAAACGCTGATGTTAAATGGGACTAATGTTTTGTTCTCCTTTATTTTTTATTAGAGAAATAGGTGTGAGTTAACTGCGAGGTATTTAAGAATTTTAAATATTTCTATTGTGCAGGAGTAATCAATTTTTGTTGTCTACTCTAAGAGCATTCTTCATTGTAGTCCTTGTATCTTTCCACAAAATAAATTTACCAATAATTTTGTTTGAGTCAACCAAACAGCTGTAGCTGATTTTACACCTCGAATACAAGTCTGTTTTTTTCATGTTGATTAAAACAGATTACTTGTATGGCGACATATAAGAATGTCCACGGAAATAATGTTCATGGACATTATGTCGTAGCATAAAGTGACATAACATCCATTGACACTATGTCACACTACATAATGTCCATCATATAGTCTATAGTATAGTCATAGCATCCAGGAATATTTTAAGTATATTTAATGGTATTCTATATACGAGTAAGAGATATATAAGGTTTTTATAAACTATCTTGCAGAAAATCTTTGTACGCGAAGCCAGTGTTGATTATACAGCGCTCGGCCAAGGGCCGGCTTTGCACAATTTCTTTCATTAGCAAAATCAGTGTTGGTTATACCATAGAGGAAACAATCCTTGTACCCGCCCAAAGGGATATTATGAAACTTTTATAAGTCACACAATGTCCATGGACATTTAGAGATTTTTCAAGGTGCTAAAATGTCCAAGGACATTATGTCACTTTTGCGTACGACCTAAAATTCATGGAAATTACGACCATGGGTACTATGACATGTCACCATTTGTGCACTATTGTCGTTAAAAATAATAAATAAGAAAAAAGGAATTTTCATTTGATTTTTATTTATTTATTTTTTTACGATTCACGTAGAAACCCGATTTTGTATCTATAATTGTATAAAGAACTGATCTTGTTTACTTTCCCTCTCTTTAACTTCATTCATTGTATGTATTCAGTAATAAAAATCATTTCTATCAAAATATATTGCTTTGTTCAACTCATTCAAAAGATTTAAGACACAAACGTAAATTTATTTTTGTCTGCTCATTTTTTAGCAGTTTTTTTTATCAATTTTAGCTATTTAAATAGCTAAAGTCTTAAATAACACACACTCTTCTTGTTACATCAGTTCAATATACCAGTTTAAGGTTATCAACGAAAATCTCAAGTCAATAACTTGGTGACACACTGACTTACTGGCTGACTTGTGTGTTAGACAAAAATATATAAAAAAATTAACTCAGTCTAAGTATTTATTTGTTTATTCCCCTTAAAAAACAAATGCCAAGACTCACACATTTTTTATTTTAATTTTTATATTATTTTTTTTTTTTTTTTTTTTTTTGCTTCTGAACGTTAAATAAAATCCTCTTTAATGAGACATGACAAAAAAAATATTATATAATTATTTAATATTGAAATGCAAGCCAGTAAAAAAGAAGCACTAGCTGAGAAGAATGTAGTAAAAAAGGAAAAAATTTTTAAAGTCATTGATATTTTGTTTGATGGAATTGCTTACTGAATTTAATACTTAAATGCTTATTGATTGTTTCTAAAGCAAACTAATAAAACTATTTTGCTTAGCAACCTTTAAAACTATAATTAATATTTAATATATATTTTATTCTAGTTTTATTCTATATATTCTAAGAAATTGTAACCAGCTAATAAATGTCTGTCTTTTTTTGTTCAGACATGTTTATTGAATGGCAGAAGGTCTGCTCTAGCAAGTCAACACATTTTTCGTTTTTTTTTCTCAACTCAAGTTTTTTTTTTGTAGAGAAACCATAATGCATGCACATTAATTACTGCTAGATTAGGTACTTGTTGTTAGCTTGATAACATTTAAACAAAAACAACAGCAGAAACAAACAAAAAAAAATAAATAAATAGAAAAAATCTAAAAGACCAAACGACTAAATACAAAGTCACAGTAAAATAGTCACAGTTGTGCAATATCCTCTACAAATGTATAACAACAATGACAACAGCACCAACAGTAACAAAAACCAAATAGACAAAAAAAAAACTTCTTAAAGACAAAATTACAGCAAAACAAAGTCACATCCAATAGACCACAAAAAAGAAAAAAAGAAGCAAAAAACTAAAGCTTTGTCTCCGTTAAATAAATTCAAAAGAAATAAGAAGCAAAAACAGATCTAATGAAAGAAAAATCACCTTAATGTAAAAAATGTTAAGACAAAAACAAAAAATTAAACTAAAATGTTTTTTTTTTTTTGTTTTAGAAAATATGTTTTTTGGAGGTCATTTGTTTTTAAACAAAAAAAATGTATAAAAAACTTAAGCTCAAGAATCACCAAAGGAAAAATACTTTAAATTAAGCAATTGCAACACCTGAATTGTTACAGTTTTTGTTTAAACTTCTTTTTGTTTCTCTCTCCGAATTTAAACATTTTTGAAAAATAATTGATTTAAAGAAGTTTTGCAATTCATGACTAAAACTTTTAAACAAACATGTTTAAAATTATATCCAAATTAAAAACATGTTCATAGATTCTCTTAGGGTATTTGATTGATTAAATAAAGAATTTTAAATTAAAAAACAAATTAAATAAAAAAAATTTTTATATAGAGAGCTACATTATGGTTTCTGCAACAATATCTATTGTTGTTACAGTCAACTTATAGTTCACTTAAATATTTTTTTTAATTATGATAAAAAATTTGTGCTCAATATTTAACATTTAAATTTTCACCAGTCATAAAACCGGCATCATGGTTGCGTTAAACTATATTTCTTTTTAATTCTAACCACAAGTAAAAGCATTGAATTCCTAAATTAAATATACGTTAAATACATTTTTGGATGGTTAGAGAATCTGTGTGCCACACTACAAAGATGATTGTTTAGTCGGCCTAGCGCACCGCATACAATTCCCCAGCCGTTAATTAGTGCTTTATCTAGGATCGTGTCCAGATTTATATTAAGTAGGGATGTAACAAGAATTAAGCTCCTATCGATCTGCTCCCGGTAATAGCCGGGAAGTATACTACTTTTTTCTGCAAATTTATTATGGAAAAATATTCGACAAACCAACGTGTTTTAATCGTTAAAACATTTTTCAAAATCAATCATCGATTACAGTGACGATGAAAAAGTAACGTGAAATTTTTGGGAGAAACAACGTGCCAAGCAAACACACTATTTATCGTGTAGTAAATTCTTTCGAAGATAGAGGATCTGTAAGTGAAGGACCCAAGCATAGATCACAACGTACTGCAAGATCTGCTGAAAACATTACTGATGCTCAAGAAAGTATTCAAATCAAATCATCAACCTCAATTCGACGTCGTGCTCAGGAGCTTGGTTTACAAAGAACAATTTTGGCCAAAATTTTGCACAAGGACTTGCATTTGTTTCCATTTAATATTCAGTTGACACAAAAACTTTCACAACTTTCACAGGACAATTTACGCCGCCATACATATGCAAATAGAATGTTACAGGTCGCCCATGACAATGCTTGTGTTCATGAAAAATTATTATGAGCGACGAGGTAAATTTTCATTTGGATGGATATATGAATGAACAGAATAGTCGATTCTTGGCAATGGAAAACCCCCAAATTATTCATCTGTTACCTTTGCATCCATTAAAAGTGACAGTCTGGTATGTACTTTGGTCAGAAGGAATCATTGGACCTTTCTTCTTTGCAAATGCAAACGGCGTCATGGTAACTGTGAATGGGGAGCAATATCGTGATATCATTGAAAATCTTTTAATGCCAAAACTGCATGATTTGGGGCTGGACTAATATGTTTTATCAATTAGATGGTGCCAGGATTACAATGGAATTGCTGTAAAATCTGTTTCTACAACAAGTTATTTCAAGAAATGTTGATTTTCCTCCACGGTCGCTTGATTTGACTGCTCCCGACTTCTTTTTGGGGGAATATCTGAAAAGCAAGGTTTATGCAAACAAACCACAAACGCTTGAGCAACTCAAACCAAATATTCGTGATGGAATTAATGAAATACCGCGTGATGTGTATGATAATGTAAAGAAAAATGGCTTGTATTTGTGAGGCTAACAGAGGCGGATATTCATTAGATATTAAATTCCGAACATAATTGTCGACATTAAATAAAACATTTATCAATATAAAATCCATTCTATTTTATTTAATCAAAAATTATGAGCAAACAAAAAAGTCTACCTTCCCGGCGGTGTTAAATCCTTTGCAGTTCGCGAAGAATTTAACATTTCAATAACATTAAGCGACAGCCATAGCTATGTTGTGGTTAAACAGAAGATCGTTAGTTCATTTCTCTGTGGTGTCGTTGGTAAAGTGTGTCTAATTGTAATGAGTTACGATAAAAAACCTTGATAAGATAAATAATATTAGGCAGAATTCCCGTATGTCCATATCATTCTTAAGAGCGATAGAACTTTAAATTATAAAACAATACCAGAAAATATTAAATTCTAATGAAGAATTACTTTTTGTACGAAAAAATCGTCACATGGCATTGATATTTAAAAATGATTTCGGGCATATGGCCACCGCGACTGCTGATGACGAAGCGCATTCTAGAAATACAATACTACGTCACTTTTTTAAGTACTGCTGGATGTATGTCACGAATAACACGAACAATATTGGCCTTTAAAGAATCAATTACTGCTGGTTTATCAGCTTAAACCAGTGACTTAACATGGCTTCACAGGAAATAATCGACAGGTATCAAATCGCAAGACCTTGGGGGCCAATTGACAGGTCCATTTCTTGAAATCAACTTATCCCAAATTTTGATTTCAATAACTCATGGCTGCCGTCGCCGTATGTCACAATGCGCCATCTTGTGGAAACAATATTTCGTCCATACCAATGTCTTCCATATTTTTAAACAAAAAATTATTAAACATGGTCCGGTAACAATCTCCATGGACCGTAACGTAAGGTCCTGCCTCATTTTTGAAGAAATAAGGTCTGATGATGCTAGCAACGTGTAAACTATACGGAACGGTTTTTTTTTCTGGATGCAATGGAGTCTGCAAGATATGTTGTGGATTGGTCTCACTCCGTATGTGGCAATTTTGCTTATTAAAAAATCCCTTAAGCCAAAAATGAGCCTCATCGCTGAACTCAATTTGTCGATAAAAACAACGGGTCAGTTACTAACTGCTCTATAGCCCAATTGGCGAAAGAACGACACATATAATGTTCTCGTGTCTTCAATTCCTGCACTGACTGGATCCTATACGGGTGTAGGCCATGATAGTTGCGCAAAATTTTCCATGTAGTGGATGGACAGATCCCTAATTTCTGCGACCGACGACGAATCGATAAATTTAGATCTTTTTCCACACTTTTGTTTACAGCAGCGATATTCTCTTCAGTATGCACATTACTTCGACGTGTTGGTGTTATTGCATCCTCTATAGGGTATGTGGTATGAAATTAGTCCACAGTTCGATGGACGGCTTGCTCAAACGGACGATTATGTGCAATATAAAAATCACGAATTCGTCTATAAGTGGCTCGAATTATTGACTGATTTTCAAAGTAAACTTAAATGATTTGATAGCGCTGTCAAGCGTGAGTCTGTTTATAATGATTTGCCAGAGTTTACTGAAAATAATAAAAAAAAACTTTTTCTTCAAAATTTAGTTTTTAGTTTTTTTTATAATTTCAAATTAAAAAAACATCCAAAATATGGAACGTAAATACAATGTTAAGCCCCTTTCTACAGATTTTTTGTCAATAACACGAAGTCTGTTAATGTGATCTAAGTGGACTCTTAGGGTTTGACTTTTATGAAGATTGTGCTAGCAATTTTTTGAACCTTAACGCTATTGATCAAATTAAGCAGTATAAAAACATACAATCGCGAGTGTAAAATTGCCCCCTTTTTGAATATCACGGCCTCAAGAAGTTCAAAACTATATGTGCACTTTATTTATTAAAAAGAAAATGTACTATTTTCCTCGATCGTATAAATCTTAAACTGTGGCAGTAAGTATACGACAATTTTTTCTGTAGCTCAGCAGGGACTTAAATATCTATTAAATTAAAGGTTTAATTATACACGACCAATAGTTAGACTATCTTGTACTAATGATAAAAAAAATAAAAAAGCTATCGCTACTCTCAATGGCACCATAAATATTTTTTGTCCAATTTAGACCATAAAATGAAATTTTAATCAACATTTGTTTGACTTAAACTTAATCCAATTATGTAATTTTTTTTTTCATTTTAATCAAATTTAACCTTTAAATAAATCAAACATTAAACATTCGTGTAGCTGAAACATTAAATATAAAATGTGTCATTTAAAAGTGATTTAAATAAAAAGAAAAACCTTGAAATTTGGATAAATACAAAATTTTAAATCTTGAGAACTGCAAACGTAAAGTCACACAGTACGGAACTTGGCCATCATATTAAATAAATTGAAGGCGTTCTTTTATTAACGCCTTTTCAAGACAATTAGTTGACTGTTCAAAATTGTAAAGACACTGGCATTAGTTGACAAACCCCAAAACAACGACCATAATAAAGTTAAAATTAAAACATCTGTGATTTTGTGATTTGTTTAAAATGCCACAAATTATGTATTAAATAAATAATTCTTGTTAGTTGCCTTAGAAGCAACTTAAATATAAATATAAAAAAACAACACTGCTGCCAACACTGTTAATAAAACCGGCAATTACACCTTTTGCCTCTACCTCTACAGCGCCTTCTTCTAATATTTTTTAACTAGATTTTAACAATTAAATTAGCATCACAACTGAAATGAAAAATACAAAACTTTTTGTCATTTTATTTAATTTTTTGCCACGACTCTCTTGGGAATTATGTCGTGTAGTCAAGATTTTGTAATAAAAATCATAATATTGTGCAAGTTCTATTATCACTGTTCCGTCTTTATTTGTATTTTACACCCTCTTACATATAAAATGTTAATTTATTGTTGAAGTAACGTAAGTATAAAATTTATATTTTTCACATCTGCTTTATATTTAATGATATTTTCCTTGGTTTTTTTTTTTTTTTTTTTTTGCAAATTGACGTGTGAATTTGTAGTTGGTTAATACAGGGTGAAACAATAATTATGTCTAGATAAAAATTCTCCAATTAAAAAATTTTAACATTGCTACTACATTTACTTACATAAACAGTTTTTGAATAGATCCATATTTCAATTTATTTTCTATAGATCTGCAAATATGTTGTCACATTTACATTTTGTCATTTATTTTAGCGCACCATGTAACTATGCATTTGGCTTAAGTCTCCTATTGTTAAGTCTTTCTCATATGTCTTAAATAATTCATGCATATGAAAGGGGAAATATTTATATTAAAAATATTAAGATAAAATTCATAGTATTAAATCGAAAGACTTAAGACACAGGCGCTAAAAAATTGAGAAAGGTTTAAATAAACCGCTTTATCGTTAAAACTATGTTTTTTAAAAATCTAAGAATCTAATATTATAAAAGCGAATTATTTTTTTAAATTTGCAAATAATGATTTGTATACAACTGGTTCATCGAATCAAATTTATTAATTAAAGCTACATAAGTAATTTATTTGTTTATACTAAAACATATTTCCTTATTTATTCCTTATATTTTTTTAACTAAACAATGAAAATGCAATATTGTTTTTTTATAGTAAATTGCGACACACAAATTCTAAATAGATTAATTTTTTAGAGAAAATTATAGGACCTAAAGATTATCAAAATGATAATTTTATAATATTTCAAGAAACATTTTATTATGCAAATAATTTTTTGCGAACATATTACGATTTTACAATTCTTCCAAAATAAAAAAAAGTTATCAAATCTAAAATTTTTTTAAATTTCTCCTTTATAAATTTACGATCTAAAAATTATTACGATATAAAATTTTTTCGAACTAAAATTTTTTACTTAAATTATAAAACACTGGAAACATTTGTTAAATAATTTTTTAAAAATTAATTTATTTAAAATTTTTTTTACGATCTAAAATTTGTTCGAACTAAAGTTACTTACTTATATTAAAAACGCTGAAAATATTTGGTATATAATTTTTTTTTTAAATTAATTTATTTAAAATTATTTACGATCTAATTTTTTACGATCTAAAATTTTTTATGATGAATAATATTCTTATCTAAAAAATTTTTAGAAATTAAATTAAAACGAAAACTGAACAGAAAAAAGTAAATTTTAATTCATGTATAATATCCACGGTTCAAATTCTAATTGGGAAAAAAATTAAAAATTTTTATGATCTAAAATTTTGTACGATATAAATATTTTACGATAATTTTTTTTTTAGCTAAAACAACGGTTTTGAAAGTTTTTTAAAGAAAATTGTGAGATCTTAGTTAGTTAGGAGTGGCAGCCTCTCGCGACAAAGCTCACTTGAGCACAATCGAATGGCCCGTTGTGTTACCACAAGGAAGTTGTGTTACCCCTTACCCAGTTGAGAATCATGAAGATTTCCGGATGAAATTTGCTATGTCCTCTATAGTGTGAGATGATAGCTCCAAAAAAGTCCCGAAAAAAGGGTAGCCCAGAATTCTTAGTCTTTTTCGAGCCAGGGATGGGCAATGAAACAGGAGGTTCTGTACGGTCTCTTCCTCATCCTCCGAGCCACAGCTGTAACAGAAATCATTAAAGGGCAGACTGAGTCTTTCAGCATGCCTGCTATTAGACAGTGACCAGTAAGTACCGAGACCATGATACTCATGAATTTCCTGTCCAGTCTGAGCAGCTGCCTGATCCGCTTGAGGTCCAGTGTAGTCCACAGTTGTCTGGAGACACAACAGGAACTTTCTTCTACCCATAATTCGCGAGCCAAATTAAAGTAGTGGTTCTTTATGGCCATTTTTACCGTTGCTGTGTACCGTTAAGGAATTCCAACGTCTGGTAGCGAGGAGACGTCAGGAAGCAATGTGCCCCGTTTGGAAAGATCATCGGCCTCACAGTTTCCCTGGATATCCCTGTGACCAGTGACCCCAAACAGGTCAATCTGTGATCGCTCCGATAGTGTGTTTAGTAATGAGCGACATCTCAGGACTAGCTTAGATGTACTGTATGCACCAGCAAGCGCCCTGATTGCCGCCTGACTGTCCGAAAATATCCGAATGGCAAGGTCAGAAAGATCGCCCCTAAGCGCTATTTCGGATGTTTTCAGAATGGCCATTACCTCGGCTTGAAAGACGCTGCAGTAGTCAGGAAGTCTTAGGAAGAGTCTTAGTCCAAGGTTATTAGAGAAGATTCCGCAACCGACTCTGTCCTCCTGTTTCGAGCCATCGGTGTAGATGTCAACAGTATTACTTACAACCACTTCGTTACAAACACATTCCTCCCTACTCGCAATAGGGATCTGAAACCCGTAGTCCAAAGCAGGACTAGAAGAGATGTAGTCCACAGATTTGAGACCTTAAAACCGATTTATTAAAATTACGAACTCATAAAATTTCTTTAGAAGATTAACTGCCGTATTCATAGAAAATAAAATAACTTTGAAATATGTTTTATGACAAATTTTTCATACAAATTTGTCCTAAAATATATTTCAAATCCAATTTGATTTTCTATGAATACGGCATTTAGAATCTAAAAATACCTTTTGAAAACTTTAAGGTTTTCCAATGTTTACTAAACTAAATAATTGTGCACCTTTCCGAGAGAAGATAATCCTAATTATTTAATTATCTTAATTTCTTTTTTCAGAAATTTACTATTTTACTTATTTTCTTCAAAAAATATCACAATACACGGAGGAATAATTTTGAAAAAATTGGGATTAATTGATAATTTTATATATTTTTTTTTTTTTTTTTGGCAATTGGTCAACTTTCTATTCAAGCCGAACAAGCTCATAACAAGAACTTCAAAAACTAAAGAAAACAATTTTTACATAAATGTAAATGGGCGGATTTCAATAGGCATATCTTAACAGGTTCCTGCTAACATAAGATTCAATTATATATGGTAGGAGCAAATTAAAAATAAAAATAGCTAGCAGCACAAAAAAATAAACATTGTTGAGGTAACCATATCCTAATAGCAATATATTATGGTTGTATAATATGTTTGTAAGCAAAACATAGTATTGTTACATTAATTAATAATAAAGTTGGTTGTGAAGAAACATTGTTGTCCAGTATATCAAAAACATGATGAGTTATAAACTTAATTATGTTTAAAATATAAACATGTTATAATTACGTATAATGACAGATAGTAAAAGAAATGTTTGTAACAATAATATATTATAAGTGAATATATTATATTATTTTTATAGCTTAAAAGACTTTGGTTCTGGTTCGAGTTTATTTTTAGCTAAATCAAATCGAGTTGCATTTTTGTGCATAGTAACCATAAAATGATCAAATGCTTAAAAACACTTTTATTATCTTGGAAGTATACATTATTACACAAATGATAAAATGGTTGTGGTAACCATATCAAACCATGTTTTTTTCTACATGAATATACATTAATTCAAATTTCGTTTTATTTTACTAATTTCGTTATAAATAATGGTAACACCATCTGAATACTTTTTCGAATTTATATCCATGAAATGTTGTTAAGATTTAAGAAATTCGAAATATTTACGATTTTATCAATTTTTTTTTACAATTTTTCTGCAAAATAATTTACAATTTATTATTTTTCTAAAGATAAAAACATATAAAAAATTATATTAAACAAATCATTAACCATTTTTAATTTACACTTCTTCTTTTACTTGTTAAACCAGTATTGGCCTTATCTACATCACTTATGTCACTCCAAAACAATTAAACATCAAACTGTTATTTAACTAATAATAAGCAAAAATAATTTAACACAACTAATTTGAAATAATAATTCTTAATCTTTTTACCCTTCAGATAACACATAATCACAAGATAACAAAGCATCAACCAAAACATAACAAACTAGATTTTGGGAAAATATTTTTTTTTTAGCGCAAACTATTTAAAACAAAAATACCAAGTTCAAGTTCATCGTTATTAAATAATTAACATAAAATACAGCTTTTATTTAATTTGATGATGCTTTAACAGCTAAAAATAAATTCGAAATCATTTTTAAAGTTTAAGCGCCTTTTGACATTTATTAATCAATTAAAATTAAAAATAAAACACAAAGAAACTAATGTATCATTATTTAATGATGCGGTTTAAATAAACTACTTAAATAAAATATCGATTTTTATAATTCACGAAAAAAGGAAGCAAAACGAAATCTGAAATAGACCTTTATGTTTGTTTTAATTATGTTGCTATTGTTGTATTTACTAAACTGCTGTTTATAATAATGCTAATGACGGCTGGCTAACTTGTGTGCTAACACTACTTAATGTTTATAGATTTAACTAATGTCTGTCTTAATGCGTGAGAAAGTGAATACAAGAAGCCGTCTCTAATAAGCGATACATTATTTTTTTGATAGTTTGATTTCAAATGCATATTTAATATTTGTTTAAATATTTATTTGCCTTTGATTAAGCTAATACGTGATTTAAAACTAAAATGTGTGATAAAAAATACAAAAATTCTAAAAAGAAATTCTTATTAGTCTAACAAACTTGATTATCGTAATTTCAAAAATAAACCGAATATTTTATGTTTAATACAAGTTTTCATCTGAGTGCATAAAAATATTTTTAGTTAAGAACCGAAAGAATTACTTCTTATGTAGAAAAGACTTAAATATTTCTGAGTGTCGTAAATATTTTCGAGCAGTGATTATGTTTCTAAAGAAACAACTTCGAGTATTGTAAATTTTTCTATAAAAATATTTTTTTATGTAAACTTGTAAACTTTTCTATCGAAATATTTTTGAATATTGTAAATTTTGCTACAGGAATGTTTTCGATTATCGTAAATTCTTATATAGAATCATTTTCGACTACTGTAAGAGTTAGAATAGAAATACTATATGCGAATATCGTAAATTCTTATATAGAAATATTTTCGGGTACAGTTAACTTTTCTTTAGAATTATTTTTGAGTATCGTATTTTTTTTTAAATATTTTTTAGTATCGAAATTTTTTCTTTCGAAATACGAGTATTTTAGAGTATCGTAATTTTTTTTTAGAAATTTCTTTTAGTATCGAAAATTTTTCTTTATCAGTATTTTTGAGTATCGAAAATTTTTCTTTAGAAATATATTTGTGTAGCGTAATTATTTCTTTACAAGTGTGCTCGAGTATTTTAAGCTATAGAAATATTTTCGAGTATCGTAAATTATAGAAATATTTTCGTGTATCGTAAGTTCTTATATAGAAATAGTTTTAAGTATCGTAAATAATTATATATAGTAACATTTTCTAGTATCTTAAATTCTTATATAGAAATATTTAGGAGTTTCGTAAATTTTCCTTAAGAAACATTTTTTAGTATCGTAAATTTTTCTTTAGAAATATTTTTCAATATCGTAAATTTTTTTTAATAACATTTATGAGTATCTTAAATTCTCATAATAAAACCTTTATAGCATCGTAAATTTTTCTTTAAAAATATTTTTAAGTGTCGTAAATTTTTCTATAAAAATATTTTCGAGTATCGTAAATTCTTATATGGAATCATTTTCAAGAATTGTAACAGCTAATATAGAAATATATGCGAGTATCGTAAATTCCTATAAAGGAATATTTTTGGATATTGTTAACTTTTATTTAAAATTATTTTTGAGTATCGTAATTTTTTTTTTTTAACATTTTTTAGTATCGAAATTTTTTCTTTAAAAATATTTTTGAGTATCGTAATTTTTTTTAGAAATTTTTTTTGTATCGAAAATTTTTCTTTATCAATATTTTTGAGTGTCGATAATTATTCATTAGAAATATTTTTGTGTTGCGCAATTATTTCTTTATAAATGTATTCGAGTATTGTAAGTTATAGAAATATTATCGAGTATCGTAAATTATAGAAATATTTTCGTGTGTCCTAAGTTCTTATATAGAAATAGTTTTAAGTATCGTAAATAATTATATATAGTATTATTTTCTAGTATCGTAAGTTCTTATGTAGAAATATTTTGAATTATCGTAAATTTTTCTTAAGTAACATTTTTTAGTATCGTAAATTTTTCTTAAGAGTTATTTTTCAGTATCGTAAATTTTTCTTTAGAATTATTTTTGAGTATCGTAAATTATTATATTGAAACCTTTTAGAGCATCGTAAATTTATCTTTAGAAATATTTTTGACTGTCGTAAATTTTTCTTTAGAAATATTTTTGAGTATCGTAAATTATTATATCGAAACCTTTTAGAGCATCGTAAATTTTTCTATAGAAATATTTTAGAGCATCCTAAATTTTTCTTTAGAAATATTTTTGAGTATCGTAAATTATTATATCGTATCGTAAATTATTATATATAAATTTTTCTAGAGAAATGTTTTCGAGTATCGTAAATTTTTCTATAAAAAAATTTTCGTGTATCAAAAATTTTTTCTATACAAATATTTTCGAGTTACGGAAGTTCTTTTAATGAAAAATTTTCGGGTATTATAAATTCTTACATAGAAAGATTTTCGTGTATGGCTGATTTTTATATGTTTATATAGATAATTTTCAAGTATCGTAAATTTTTCTATAAAGATATTTTCAAGAACGTCAAATCTTATTAATTATTTTATAGAAATATTTTCGAGTATCGTAAATTTTCTTAATTGAAATATTTTCGAGTATCGTAAATTTTTCTACGTAATATTTTCGAGTATCGTAAGAAAATTAAAAAGAAAAATTTTCGAGTATATTAAATTCTTATATAGAAATATTTTCAAGTATCGTAAATTTTTCCGAAAAAATATTTAAGACTATCGAAAGTTTTTCTAAAAGAATATTTTAAACAATTGTTTAAGTTTCTACAAGAATATTATTGAATATCTTACATACGAGTATATCCATGTAAATTTTTGCCGGAAGCGTAAATGGTACTGCAGAAATTTTTGCGATTTTTGTAAATGATTCCATAGAAATATTTCGGATTATCGTTAGCTTGGACATAAAAATATTATCAATTTACGAATGAAATGAATTCATTTCGAATATTTCAGGAAAATGTTTTTTTACTCGATAGTTAAAACGGGGTTAAATTTTAATGTCGAAAATTTAAATTTTTTTGTAATTTTTCTGATATTGATGAATAAAAAACAAAAAAAATACAACTTCAATGGTCATTTTATTTTAGCTTAGAAAATTTTTAGATTTTGTAGCCTTTTGGCTCTATTGGTTAGTTAAAATTCTCATTTAGTCAATTTTGTTTTATATTTATATATCTAAAAAAATAGTTTAGGAACAATTAATGAGCTAAAAATGTTTTTAAGAAATATATGACCGATGTTGTTTATAGGAAAAAAGCTGTTTATAAGAGTCCTAAACAATTTTTTTATTTTTGGTTAATAATTTAATTCAAACAATTAAATTAAATATTTCTAGTTTAGTCAGAGACTAGAAAATTAATACATAAATTATAACTGTATATTTTTCCTAATTTATATATTTATTTAATTAAGATTCTGTTTATGAATATTTAGTTCTTGATAAATAATATTTGCTATCTCTGGCAAAAAAAAATACAAATTGTTTATCTTTCTCAGCTTATTTCAAAGCAAAAATAATTTCTTTTGCAACAGAAGGAATTATGTTAATTTTAATCTAAAAGATTGCATTTTAAACCAGTCATATTTGAAATGGGAATATTTTGTTGTATTAACAGGGAACGAGTTCTAAGTTTCAAAATAATTCAGTTGCTCAAAACAGCTAAAAATTATAATTTGTTCAAAAACAAAAAAAAAAAAACATAAAATTCAAAGATATTATTAATGCAATACAAATTAATTTAATAGAATGAAAGGGATATAAATAAAACGTTATGATAAACAGTTTGACATTTAAGTTACTATCATCTTAAGATTCCTTAAGTTAGAATAAATTTTTAATTAAGAAAAAGAAGTGTGTGTCTTAAGTCTTTTGTTTGGCTTACATTATTTTTTTTTTTTTTAGAAAATTTCAAATCTTAAGCGGAAGTTAAGTTTTATAAATTAAGTTAAACATAATACAGAAATAAAGTGAAAGGATGCCTTTATTAAGAGTTAATGTGTGGTATTGTGATTTCAAGCATAAAATTTTATTCACGATTAATTCGCATTAAGACATGTTTGGGGCGCACCCCAACTGTGGTAAACCTCTTATAAGCCATTACAACAAACATTAGTGTTCAAATTTAAGCCATATGAGAATAAAGTGATTATCAAAATAAATAACAAAAATTAAAGAAAAAAAACAATTTTTTAAGTATTGCACAATTTTTAAACAGAGCAAAATATAGCCTGCCTTTCTTATAAAAATTGCATACAATTTATCTGTGAAGAAAAAATATTGCATTTTGAAAGTGTAACATTAACAATGGCACTAAAACACAAATGGCCTGTAAGTAGCTTTTTAAAAGAAAAGTATGTTAGTAGAGCTAAAGCTGCCAAAAACTGAGCCAATTTCCAAAACTAAAATATGTCTGTAGACTGATTTTCAATTTTCCTTTTACATAATTTTTTTTTAAGATATCATTAAACTAAGAAAAACTCCCCTTATTGTATAACACTAGCTGGCTATTTGATGTTATTTTTCTAATAAACATAAGCTGTAAAAGCCGTAAATCATCTTGTAATTTAATCGATTGTCAGTGTTTTTTTTTCTTCTTTTTAATACGTTTAAATAACCACTTTTGTTTTTATGTGCCAAACATCAGTTTTAATTAGTTTTGCTTAATACATTGTTCACCCAGCTTTGCAGCATAAAGCCAACTGCTTGCTTTGTTATTTATGAAGATAAAGTTAAAGCAGCAAAAAAGTTTAAAATAAAATTTTATGATTTTAAGAAAAAAAAAAGTGCCGAAGCATAAATGAAGCACGTTAGCAATACTTTGACTTGCTATTTATTATGTTAAAGTAGCGTTAAAATTAAAGATGATTTAAACAGCACGTGCTATTGAAAACAATAGTCATTTATGATATTAAAAAAATTTATGTGATTTTTATATTTTGTTTTTCATTTTACAGAAGCAAAGTGAGTAGATTTGGGATCTTTAAATAAACAAAAAAAAAGTTCGCAATTATTTGTCTTTTTTAGCCGACTTCAAAAAATTAGGAGATTATGAACTGGACGTAATAAAAAAATTAATCTAAAAATTAAAGGGTGTCCCCATAGGTGACGTATATCGACCTATATGGGCCGTTAGAGACAAACAATTCAATAATGTGTCGATTGCTAAGACCGTTATAATAACAGGAATTAATATTAACAATTATAAAATAAAGGGTTCCCCAATAGTTAATTTTAATTTTATGCATATGGCCATATTTTTGAACAGTTGTAGACAAACGCTTGTTAATTCCGCTATAACCACAGGCAAAAAATTTGGATTTGGAAATTAAAGGGTGTCCCTATAGGTGATGTAAATTTACCTATATGGGCCGTTAGAGACAAAAAAATTTATAATGTGTCGATTGCTAAGCCCGTTATAGTAACAGGAATTAATATGAAAAATCATAATATAGAGGGTGCCCCAATAGTTAATTTTATTTTCTGTATATGGCCATACTTTTGAACAGTCGCACACAAATGCTTGCTAATTCCGCTATAACCACAAGCATAAAATTTGGATGTTGAAATTAAAGGGTGTCCCAAAAGTTGACATAATTTTATATATGTGGCCAAACTTTTGAGCTTGTATAGGCAGGCATATAAAACTTACAAGAGAACTTTTTTTATCTAAGTGCGCTATAACAACAAGTTTATGATTTGAATTTAGAAATTAAAGGGTGTTCCCATAGTTACGGTTATTTGAACATTGTGGCCATAAAATAAATCAGAATGTCCACTTTTTTGGTCGGTGTAACAAGTATAAATATTTTAAATTATAAATTAAAGGGTGTTACAATAGTTGATATAATTTAAAGTATATGGCCAAACTTTTGAACTGTTATAGACAGGCGGTTGAAATTTACAAAGAACTTGACAGCTAAGTCTACTACAACAGCAACTATAAAACGTAAATTTGGAAATTCTAGGGTATCCCTATAGTTGCTGTAATTTGATGTTTATTGCCAAACTGATGAGTTGTATACAGGCGGTTGAAGTTTAACAGGAGCTGTAGTTCTAAGTCTGTTATAACAAGTATAAGGTTTGGAGTGGAATAAAAGGAGGTCCCAATAGTTAACTTTATGTATGTGGCCATACTTTTAAACCGCTATAGACAGAGGGGTAAAATCTCTTTTTAAGTCGATTTTTTTTGCAAGAATTATTATTTAAATATTTTCTTATTATTTATTTAAAAAAAACATAACTGAAATGAATAGTTGTGTACAGTGCCAAAATAGATTTTTCTTCCTGTTTACGAGGCTTCCATACAAATATTTCAGTAGAACTCAAAAATGTGTTCTATTTCAAATGTTCTAAAAGAACAAGCGTTATTTGACAGAAGTGCGACTACTGCTTCGTCTTGCTAAAGGTTAAGAACGAGTGAGTTATTGATTACTTTGCTGCTGCAGATGCTGCGGCGAAAAATAATATACGCTTTAAAATAATACCCTAAAGAACGATGATTACGACAGAAAGCAACGGCCATTAAGGAGCTTTGTCTCTATCATGAGAACGTTAGATGTCTATTGATCTCTACATAAAATGTAAACTTTCTTCTATAGCAGGGCTCTGCACAAATAGACAATCTATCGCCATTACATGAGATGTACATAGCTTTAATAAATAACACTGTTCTGCAAAAAAAGAAAAACTTTTCTCCCCTCGCTTGAACAATTTTGCCTGTTTCTCATGTTTTCAGGTATGCTGAGTCCGAATCTGAACTCAGAAAAATTCTATCACCCTCTGATTTAGAGAGAAAAGAGGAGAAACTTGGAGCGAAAGCCTCGAGAGTACTGATAAAATCCTAGAAAAAAATAGTGACAAGAGAGCGGCTGAGTGGGAGGGTGTGAGTTGCGGTATTGAGGGTGAAAGGGGGGCAGGTAAGGATTTGAATGAAAATGATACCACCATCAAAAAAATAAAAAAAATAATAAAAAAAACTTTAAGCCATATTTCTTTAACCACTTGTAATATTCCCATCAAATTTTTTTTTTGTTCAAATATACTTCATTGATCTCAAAATCATTGGGCTTTTGAATTTTTTTCAGTTTGTTTTGATGCCAAAAAAAAATTCGTCAAATTTACAAGAAACTCACATTTTTGGATAAAACACTAGAATTTCTTAAGAAACTCTGCGTGATAGACAGAATCTGACTTCAAATTCGTGTTCAGCACATTTGAAGGATGTTTTGGTTTAAAGGAGGATTTTCATGCAGAACAGTGTAATCGGATTAATAAAAAATTTCAGTGGTTACCTTACTAAAAACGCAAGCAGTAACGCCTGTGTTACTGTGTTGATATGTGTGGAAACAGTATGAGCAGAAACTCTGAAACAGCAGAAACTCAGTGTACTTGCAAAAATTAAAACTTTGAATGCATATGAGCAAGAGGCAGATACATAAGAGGAATAGCTTTTACAATAAGGAGATGTCCAAATGGCCACTGTTGTCAGAGTTTGTTGAAAGTCTATAATTTTCAAAGCGTCATTGATTCATTCACACAAACCAGAATGTAGTAGAAGAGCCCGACTTAAGATGTCACAAACTTTCAAGAAAATATCCACATTTCTTAATTACGTTTGTAAATGTTCCACCAAATGGTAAATGACATACATCTCCCATTTTCTATTCCTTTGTGCTCTTCATTCAGCTGTTAGTAGGTATGTGACACTGTATAACCAGTAATGGTAATTAAAGGAAATTATTAGAAAGGAAATTATTAAAAGGCTAAGAAACGTTCATTACGCTAAATTGAAACCAATAAAGGAGGATTATGGTGTTTTTAAGTCCGATAAAATATTGGAAAGAATTAGCTGTTAGACTAGCTCTCATGCTGCGTTTACTTTGTGATATTTATAACCACAATACTCCTTCGGATTGATAATTGAGGCGTAAAAAATGATTTAAAATTATATAAATATATTTTAATAATCATTTATCAATTAGCAAAATTTCTATACGTAAAAATGTGTTCAAAGATTAAGCCTTAACAGCCTTATTAAAAAAATTATCGCATATGGAGTGAAACCAATCCACCACTCATTTCCTATAGACTCCATTTCAACACAAAGAAGGACCATTTGGTGTGGTGTAAACGGTGGTGGGTGGCATTTCATTTCACGTTACGTTCGTGATCAATAATCATGATCAATAATTTTTGTGGTTTAAACGTGCCATACGGTGACAGCAACGAATGACTTATGGAACTCAATATATGTCAACAAATTGAGTATTGAACTTGTCAATTGGCCTCTATGATCTTGTGATTTGTCAACTCTCGCTAATTTTGTGTATGGACACATGAAGTCATTGGCTAAAGCTATTAAGCCAGCAACAATGAACGCCTTGGGTTCCAATATTTCTCGTATTATCGATGCTCCAAAAAGTGGTCCAATTTGGACATCCAGAATGCGTTCCCCGGAAGAGTCGCAGCGTCCATATTATTGAATTCAATTTTAAATGTAAATGCCAATTATTGGACTTTCGAATACAAAAAAGGGTTTGCATAAATTAAATTTTTGTGTGTCTTTTAATAAATTAAAATTTTATTGGACCTAAAAAATGTGCTACAAAGACAGCCTTTCGTCAATGATAGATCTAATACAATTTGTAAAGATTATAAAAAATATTTTTGTTTACCGGATATATTTTAACTTTATACAAAAAGAAGAAGAATCGTGTACCATTGCTTCTCTGAAGGTGATCTACACTATGACCAAACGGGCTAGGTCTTTCTGGTAAGAAAATTCATAAAAATTAATCGCTGACTGTGTAATTCAAAAAAGATTTGTGACACTTTTAGAAGGGTTTTTGAAAGCAGAAGATTTAAAAACTTGATGACAGAACAGTAGATGCCGAAGTAACAAAGAAATCTGCGGCACTAAATTTTTTTTTAACAGTGAAAAAATATTTTGAGAATTTTTTCTTTAGTTTTTATATATAAAAAACTCTTCGTCGTTTTAAAAAATTATTATATTTTAGTATCACAGTTAAAAAAATTTTTCCTATACCGTTATTTAAAAAATAAAGATATTAATCAATAGCTGTTTTATTAATAATAGTACAAAAAGTTTTCTTTTGCTTATCAAGCTATTTTTTCGAAATAAAAAACTTCATACTCTACTTTTCCATATAAATAAATAATTTTTCATTTTGCAATAATTCAAAATAATTGTATTATATAATCATTCCTTTAAAATAACATTAAAACTGCAATCCAAAAAATAAATACAACTTGCAAAATGAACCAACGTTAACACCCACCTATACACTAACAAAACACACCGATATGCTTATACAAGCTATCCAACTCACATGTATACACCGACACTATACGTGTAACGCTCTCTTGTATACGTATACGAATTAAAAGCTTTTGACTTTACAAACTCTCACTTTCAATTTAAAAAATTCAAATAAACTCTTTGAAATATATTTTGGTTTTTATTTGAAAGCTTTTATTTTTAATAACTGGTCTATGCAGCTGCTCTTTTAAGGCTGCTGCAAAAAAACTCAATGGTTGCAAAATTGTCTTTGTTTTGGCTCTCCAAGATTTTTACTTTGAACTTTATTGGCTGCTTTAATAATTTTATTGTAAAAAGAAAAAAAAATGTTTTTAATTACAAAATATATCTCCAGCCCCTCTTGACTCTTTGAAATAAAAGCAAAGTTTGAATCAAAAGTATAGAAAAAAATCTAAAGCAGTGAGATGCTTTGGATTTCTGTCAATTAAATTTTTGAGCGCTGGTATATAAAGCTTGTGTACGCTGGTCAAAATTATTCAGTTAACTGTTGTGGATTCGTCCAAAAACAACCCTCATTTTTCATACAAAACACCAAGGACGACGAGCTATTTATTTATAACTGTGTGAGCGAGTGCGTTTGTGTGCGGTTTAATTTTTTCTTAACAAAAACAAAAGAACAAAAATGAAATCTATGGTAGGTTTTTCAAATTTTTTTTGTTAAAAATCTTGAAAAATAGAACATGAGAAAAAAAATATTGCATAAAAAAGTGTTTTATAATACAAACATAAAATTAAATGCAAAAGAAAAATGAACTAAGTTGAACATTTAATTGAACAAAACAAAAGACTTAAGCAACAAGCACCCAAATGATTGAAGAAATAAAATCAAAAGTTTAAAGTTTAAACTTTTAAGTGTTTAATTAGTATAATTAGTATTATAAGTTAAAATAAAATTGTGCTATTAAAAAATTATTTACGAACAAAAGCAAACAAGCATAAAGTTGGAAAAAATAATACAATTTATCCTTTTGTACACAGAGTTGTGGTGTTTAAAAATATTCTCTTATTAGAATTAAATTTAGTAAATCGTTGGCAGTGTATTGGTGTATTTTGATTTAATATTTTTTTTTAATTAAAAAGTAAAAAGCTTTAGGAAAATCTAGTCATTTCAAATTACAGTCTAAATTTTTTTTTTTTTTATTTATTTATCAAACAGTTACCTAATGCTTGAGCATTTTTTTAAATTTTAAATCGCTTTTGCTAAATAAATATTAGATAGAGTTTTTAAAATATGATTAATGTTCTAAATTGAAATAGCTTTTTAAGCTGTATTTATTTCTAATAAAAATAAGAGTTCCAAAAGTTAAATTATTATTTAATGGAGAAAATATTTTTACAATATTTATTTAATTTTTATGAATTAAAAAAATATTTGTTTCATTATTTCATTAATTTTAAAATTCTTTTCACTTTTTGAGTGTGCTTAATAATAATTATAAATGGATAATTAGATTTAATAATGTGACTGAATTAATTTAAAAAATAAATTTTAGTTATAATATTCTTGGAACCATTTTTTTTTTTTGTTAGTTAAATATTTAATAATTCCATATTACACATTGCCATTGAACAGCATGATTAGAGAAAAATAGATATTTATTTTTACACAAGACTTTTTTTGAAATTTCTAGGATGTTTAATAAATGTATAATTTAAATTTTTTATTTATATTTTTTATTTTTATATTTATTCACTTGATAATTAATTTGGTAAATAACCTCATCCGGAAATATTTTTATTCAATTTTATTTGTTTTTAATTGAAATCAAAAAAAAATATTTAATTTCTTCAATTATAATATTTAATTAAAAAATAAATACAAAATTCTCTAATAATATTATAATCATCAATTAAATATTTAATTAAAAAAAAGAAACCAATTTTCTTATTAAATAAATAAATAAACAAATTAAAAATTCCATACAATTTCGTTAGGTACAAACACTTTTTTCTGCGTACCTTTAATTCTTTCCAAAATTGTTCTATTTTAATAAGGTTTGTTTCTCAAGTCTTTTATTATAATAAAGCTAGATTTAAGGCACACAAAATTATTTAATAATACACCATGCAACAAAAAAATATTATTAGAAAGTTTATGAAATCTCGCATCATACGCTTCACCAATCAAAACAGACAAATCAAAGAAACAGACAGACCAAGAAAAGTGCGATTTACATTCAAGTTCTTTCAAAGCAAACAGAAACAATGTTTAATAAATATAAGAATTTAGCTTAATTAAATCTATAATTTAATATTTAATTCTTGATGATTTTGTTCTTAATTTAGACGTTTTGGACGTACTTGGACTCTAGACTATCTGCACTTACTGTACTTTGTGTTAGAAATCGTTTGCATGTCCTAATTCTAAAACGCTTTCGGTAAATTTTTCCAACATTTTTCAATTCTGTGCTTTAAATCTAAGAATTTGAATAAAACGAAAACTATAACATTTTGAAATGTTGTAAATATATATAAAAGAAAATGTTCCCACCTATTAAGTATTTTATTTATTTTTAGACTAAAATTTAATTAAATTTTTAATTGATTCAATTATTTTTTTAATCCGAAAAAATTTTTTAATAATTTTAATTACATATAATTATTTAATAAGTAATTATTGAATTTTTTTTAATTAAATATACGAGCCGGTTTTTTGGAAAGTTGTATAAGTTCATTTTTTCATACGAGGGCTGCTTTATATATTTCTGGCCTAATAGTGAAAATGCGAATATTTATAATCAAAAATGGTTTTATTGTTTTTCGAAGTATTCTCCAGCATGATTTATACACTTTTGCATGCGCTCAAACCAGTTGTCGAAGTACTTTTTCCACTCCGATTGAGACACCTCTAAAAACATGGTTTTTGAACACTTCAACAGCTCCTTCTGGCGACGAAAATCGTTGACCACGCATTTTTTTCTTGATGTGCGGAAACAAGAAGAAGCCATTAGGTGCCAAGTCAGGGCTGTACGGCAGATGACCCATTAATTCGACGTTTTGGCCGGTCAAAAACGCTCTGGTTTGAGCCGATGTGTGAGAGCTCGCATTGTCATGGTGAACAATGATTCGTCTTCTCTTGTTGGTTTTCGAATTTCTCCGATGACTTCAGGCAAACAAATTTTAGTGTACCACTCAGAAGTGACCGTTCTACGTTGCTCAAGCGGAACAGTCGCCACATGACCAGTTTTGCCGAAGAAACAGGCGACCATTTGCTTCGAAGTGCTTCTTCCACGAACAACTTTCGTTGGATTTTGCTCGTCTTTGAAGACCCACACGGTCGATTGATGTTTCGTTTCGCGCTCATACGCATAGATCCATTACTCGTCACCTGCGATGATCTTATAAACGTCTTTTGAAGCACTACAATCGTATTTTTGCAACATTTCTTTACGCCAATCGACACGAGCCTTTTTTTGAGCGACTTTCAAATTGTGCGGGATCCAACGAGAACAAACCTTTTTTACGGCCAGGTGTTCATGCAGTATCGAATGATTGCTGGTGGAAGAAATGTCCAAGGATGTCTCTTTCTCTCGGTATGACGCATGTCGATCTTGCATTATGAGTTCACGCATGGCATCAATGTTCTCTGGCACAACAGCCGTTTTTGGACGACCTTCACGGAATTCGTCTTTGAGCGAGCTTCGGCCACGATTAAATTCATTCTACCAATTTTTCACAGTGCTATAGAATGGTGCTACATCGCCATACAAAGATTTAAGTTCATCAATGCACTCTTGTCGTGATAATCCACGTCGAAAGTTGTGAAAAATGATGGCACGAAAATGTTCACGAGTTAATTCCATTTTTTCTATATTAATTTTTTAAGTCACTGTAAACAACACAAGTAATGGTCGTACGTCAAAACGTTTTGAGTACGATTATGCTTAAAAATGACAAACTTTCCTATGGAAATGTCAGATTGCACTTGGCAGCACTCAGTGTTGCCAGGCCAGAAATATATATAGCAGCCCTCGTATTCAGTCTGAAAACAATTACAATTTTTAATACCTGTACACAAACATTTTTTTTTTGTGTATTTATACAGCTCGACCGAAAAATATTTATGGTCTTATGTGTTTACAAATGACGTCTCGGGAAATAACTTCTTTAAGTCAAGTACTATTTTTTACGACTGAGTTTCATGACAAGGTTTATGTTAAGATCAAGTTTTACATAAAGTACTGCAGCAAAAATTTCTGCAAGCTCACAAGAACTTAGCCGCTTTTATTTTACCTTAGGCTTATTAGCATCGTCAATTCTAAAAGAGCAGTAGCTCTAATATCGCTTTAATATCCACAAGAATATCCAAAATAACTTTAAACACATTACAAAGAATATGTAGATCATTAAACGCAATTAAAATGAACTACTTTTTAACCTTTAAAATGCCTAAAGTTGTTCAATTGTACTTGTTGTACCTGATATCTGGGACTGAGTAAACATTGAATATTACTTAAGTTTAAAATATTTTCATTGCTGCTTTCATATTGCACACATTAGTATTTTGATACACTTGATGGTATTGTAGTCGAAATTATTTATTTTACATGGAACCGACCTAGACTCAGCTGAAATGTCAGAATACTTATTTGGTTACATTTGTAAAGACATTAAGTACCTTAATGATGACTACGAGCAGTCTTTTTCATGTGCTTAAAAAAAATTCTGACCTGCGAGCCTACGATTGTGTGATAAAGATACATCTTCGATCAAGTATAAAAAATCACTTGACCTTGTAACTCTTTTTTTTGCATTACAGGACCTTTTGGGGGAAAAATATACAGAAACTAAAGGTTTAGTACAAATTAATTTTCACAAAAGAATCCAAAATAGGAAAACTAAAAAAACTGCAATTTAATTTACCATTCATGCGCATCTGGTTAAAAAAAATAATAACATCGAACGATCATATTTGCAAACAAAGGGCAATTTATTATAATAATCTTGTTAAAAGGATTTAATTACAAAATTTGTTTAGTACATCTTTCTTTAAAAAAAAATAATTATCCTAAAACTATACGTCTTTCTTGATGTAAAAACTGCGGTCTGGTATTTAATATTTGTCATATTTCTTTACGATTCACAATTGTTGTCCTGAATTTCTGGCTTCCTACAAGACCACTAAAGCTTAAGACATCTATTTTAATCTTTATAAAAACCTGATTTATTAAAAAAAATAACATTTAAAAACAACTAGGCCAACAATGACATAATAATTATTATATAATAAAGCTGAAGTAGACCAATTTCCTACTACACTTATTTTCACAAATGGACATAAAACTGGGCACAGAAAAAAAAAGTGCGTTTTAATACTTCCGTTGTCCATAAACTTTGAATTAAAGAAAAATTATACAAAACCTAAAAGGGAAGCATGTGTGGCCTAAATGGCTATAAAAAGCGAATACGTGCAGCAACAATTGCATTTTTTGTTCCAAAAAAAATCAAAGTAATTAAATAATTTCTAACTTTATGGTTAAAACTTATCAAACAATGTATGAAATATTGTCATAAAATCAAACAAATTATTTAATTTTTTAATTCAAAACAAAATTATGTAATAATAGTAATATTTATATTTGGTGTTGTTATCAAGCAGTAGCCTTTATTGAGTTGAAGACATTCATAAAAAAAAATAATTATTAAGCCGAAAATGTGCTACCGGCTTTTAATTATTAATTTATTTATTATTTTATTTATTTTTGTTTTTTTTGTGTACAAGTTTGTAATTTTTTACTGTTGTTATGAGCTGCATGGACGTATGCAGAAATTGCCATAGACAGCCTTATTTTTGTTTTTGTTCAAACAATTTTTTTTAATCTTTTACATAAATAAAAACGAGCTTAGTTTCTAAGTTTTAAGTTGAAATCAGTGTAACTTTATATTTCCTTAAGCTTGTACAATAAATATTTAATTTAAAAAAAATAGCAAAGGCGTAAATTGAAAGTTAAAACTAAAACGCGAAAAATTTTAAGAAGAGTATCATTATATTACAGCATTACATACATGGGAGTAATTAATTAGATGGACTAATTAATTAATGACTTCATTGGCATGGAATTATAAATAATGCTAACGATTTTTTTTTTTTAATTATAATTAACGTAATGCGAACACAGGTATACAGATAGAAAAGAATTCCAAAAATAGCTGTTTTGTATTCTATATCGATTATTATCTACAGCAACAACAAAATTTTCTGAAAATATCTCATGTACAGAAATGACCCCGCACAGTTTTATTTTATGTATAGAAAAACATTTATTTTTTATTCAATTTTAATTAGTAATTGAACGATTTCATGAAAATTTTATTAATAAACAGATTTCATTAGCCTAAGAAAAACAATTATAATTAAAATAAAGTCATTAGCAATAAATTTAACTTTTTTTCCATTGTCATTATATAACAGCATTACATACATGGGAGTAATTAATTAGATGGACTAATTAATTGACGATTTCATTAGCACTGAATGATAAATAATGCTAATGATTTTTTTAGATTTATCATTATTTTCACTAATGGTAATTCCTTTTATTGAAAAGGTTTTATTGATAATTAATTTAAAAACAAAATCATTATCATTGACTAATAATTAAATTATTTCAAATCATTATCATTAATGATTGTTTTTCCTGTCCTTGTATACTAAATACATATCTTAAGGTATAACAGAGCATTATTTAAAAATGTCATTTTGATCCCAAAAATTTGGTGAAATATATTAAGGAAAAATTAGACACTATGAAAACAATTTTGGTTTTGTGTGTAAAAAGTATTAAGATCTGCTAGCTGGGGTGTTATGTGACTTTAGATTTCAGATATCAACTTTTATACCTATCTTGCTTAAAAATGATAATTTATTAAAATTTTCAAATAAAGATCTACGTACAAGAGTATTAAGGTCTATTTATTTTATGCGAAATTTTTTTAAAGTTTTTTGCAATTAAAAATTTTTATTTTATACTACCAGTGCCTACGACTTTGTCTGCGTGAAATGTCTATCTTTTTTTAAAACCTAATTTACCTTTTTATTCTCGAGTTTTGTAAACAGTGTTAAAAATTGTCCGTCTACAAAAATAGTAAGTGCTGACAACTGTTTTAGTACCATTATACAGTAAAATGTGGTTTTCAAAAAATTTTGTTCAAATTCATCCAGTAGTTTTAACGTGGTGTGAACACAGACAGACAGACAGGCAGACAAAAATTCTTAAAATAGCTGTTTTGTATACTTTATTGATTACTGTCTACACCAACAATAAATTTTTTTTTTAAATTTTCATGTACAGAAATTACCCGGTTACAGTGTTATTTTATGTATAGAAAAATATTTACTTTTGATTCAGTTTTAATTAGCAATTGAAGAATTTCATTAAAATTTTATTATCATTACTAACAAAATTTCATTAACATTAGTAAAAACAATTATAATTAAAATAAAATTATTAGCATTGAATGGTAATTAAACTTTTTTTCGTTATCAGTATTTCAAACAATGCCAATGAAATTTCAATGGTAATTAAAAATTAATTCCAAGTATAATTACAGCCTTAACTTGACACATTTTATATTAGTTTCTTTTTAAAAAGAAGCATTGTTATGTTTTTGCATATATAAAAGATATAATATGTTTTTGATAGCTTTAGTTAAATTTTTAATTGATTCAATTATTTATTTAATTACAATATTTTCTTTTTTTAATTAAATTTATAACTGAAACAATTAATTATTTAATTAAACCATTTTGTTTTAATTTTTTCCAATTAAATAAATAATTGAGAGAGTTAAAAATGTAGATGAGTTTCAGTCTAAAAACAAGTAAGAGTGCTATATTCTGCAATACCGAGTCTTATAAACCCTTCGCCTTAAATGTATAGCCACATGTATTATATTGAATAGTTAAATTAAAAATTGGCAAAAGAAATCCTTTCCTGCCATTTATTTATGTAATTGTATAAAAGTTTTCTTTTTAAAGAAAATTTTTTGATCGATAATTGTAAGTTTTGCTCAGGGTTGTTGTCCCAGTACAATGTCCCAGTTGTCATTAATGTTTGAACACAACCACTTTTAGGAATACAAATGAAAGTTGAAGCCAGCTTAGTAAGTGCTATTTAGTTTTCATACCTTTTATCATAAACCACAACCACCTTCACGAATAAAAACAAAAGTTGAAAAAAAATATGGATAATTAAGAGGCAGGACATGGACGGATGTAGCTGATTTTCAATAGCAAAATTTTTTAAACTATCTTTAACTCATTTAACGCCTTGGCCAAGTTGATTTTAACACGAACATGAATGGACAGGTGGACAAAGGAACATCTCTCATACAACTGCGCTATGCATAAGAACTCATAATATATATTCTTTATGGGATCGAAAATGGATATTGTGATAACGGGTATGATAAGTAAAACCTTTATTGGTGCAAAATTTTTCTTCGTGTGAGCTCAATGGAATAATTTCAATGGTACTACACGAACAAATAAAAAATTAATTAAAATACAAAGGAATATTCGGAAACAGAACATATCTATGCATCATTTAATTGTTACACGGTTTAAAGCCAAGAATATAAGTTCCTAAGGAAGGCAGTGAAATGATAAAATTTATAACATATCTACTTAAGAGTTAAAGACTAATTTAATTAGGTAAATAAATTAAAATTGGTCAGTTATTGACAAGTAATAAAGCTCTTAAATCATCAATAAAAGCAATAACATGGGTTTGAGAAACCAACGATTTAACTACTTTAAATCAGAGTAATGGAGATCACGGTTGTAAAACTTGTTCTCAGTTTTACTAAAAATATTGGGGTATAATAATGTCATTGGCAATACTCGTACCAAGTGTAACTCACAATAGAGTTCAAAAGCAACTGCGCGACTAAATTTTTTTTCGCACCCTGTATTTTGAATTGGGGTAATGACCATTTCCGATTTAATAGGTATAAGATATGCCAAAAATTTTGTCACATATTTTGAAGCGTAAGTTTTTTACAATGAAGTTGGACATTAAAAATTGCTAAAACCGGCAAGAGATAATGATACAACGGAAACAGGTTATCTCATCAACGAACATATTTAACTGTCATTCCCATAGCTCCACATCCCCTTAATTTATTTCTGAATTTTCTTTATAACGCTTTAAGCAATTCGTCTTTGACTGATTTTATTAAAATACTCGTGTCATGGGCTTTTAGCCAAGTTCATTGCTAAAATAATAACTCAAAAATTTTTTTTATCTTTTTCTTTTTTCTTTGGCTGACTGCACATTTTATTTTCAACATGTAATTTTGTAGGTTTTGTTTATAAAATGATTGTCTGCGTAGATTTTGTTTAAACTTGGCAATGGTAAATTTATGTAAACTTAAGTAGATGTCAAAATATTAAAAAAACAAATGCTTGGCAATTACATGTCTAAGGTGTTAAATAATTATTTAATGATAAAAAAAATAACTAAAATTATATATTTAGAAATAATTGCGTATTTTGGCATGTAACGTTATAGGAAGAAAACTGACGTACCTTTATATAAATAAAAAAGTTAAATATTCAACATATTTGTTCAACAACGATGATTTCTTAACGAAGTTTAAGGAAGTACTTTTTTAAGAATAAATCTTTTAAAAGGTGTTTTTTAAACCATAATTTCGATATTGTGATTATTCAACTAGGAACTCTTTAAACCGTGATTTTTTCAAAAGGTACTTTTTAACAAGAGATTTTTTAAAGGTACTTTTTTTGCAAAAAGATAATTTTATATTTTTTCATAAAGTACATTCTAAAAACAAATATTTGCAAAAGGTTGTTTATAAATTGTTATATCCTTAAAAGTTACTTTGTCAAAAGTAATTCCTTAAAAAAGTACTCTTTAAAAAATTATTTTGTAAAAGTTTCCTTTTTAAAAGAAATTTTTTTAAACGTACGTTTTAACAGGTTATTAAAGAGCTCTTTTTTAATGATAGTTCTTAAATGTCCCTTTTTAAAGGCATTTATATGAAAGGTACTTTTAAAATGCAATTTGGTAGTTACTTTTCCTCTGGTTTTTTAAAAAAACCTTTACAAGTACATTTTGTGTATACTCTTTAAAAAATTATTATTTAAAATAGTTTTATACAGTATACTTTTTATTAGGTACTTTAAAGTGGTACTTTTTCAAGTATTTTTCATAAAGTACTTTATGAAAACTAATGTTTGCAATAGGTTATTTATAAAAACCAATAGGTTTAAAAGGAACTTTGTAAAAAGTGATTTCTTTAAAAGGTACATTTTAAAAAATAAATTTTTAAAAGGTACTTTTTTGAAAGAATTTTTTTAAGAATAATTTTATATGTGATTATATGAGAGCTCTACTTAAATGACAATATGAAAGGTACATTTTAAAAAGCGATTTTTTAGGTACTTTTCCTTTGGTTTTTTATAAAAACCTTTGCAAGTAAACTACGTGTATACTTTTTAAATAATTATCATTTAAAAGGGTTTTTTAAAGTATACTTTTTAAAAAAATACATTACAGTGGTACTTTTTCAAGTATTTTTCATAAAGTACCTTTGGAAAACTAATTTTTGCTGTAGGTTATGTATGAAAACTAATATCTTTAAAAGGTACTTTGTAAAAAGTGATCTCTTTAAAAGGTACTTTTTAAAAAATAAATTTTTAAAAGGTACTTTTTTGAAAGAATTTTTTTTTTTACGAATAATTTTATATGTGATTATATGAGAGCTCTACTAAAATGATATTTCTTAAATGTACCTTCTTTAACGGCAACAATATGAAAGGTACATTTTAAAAAGCGATTTTTTAGGTACTTTTCCTTTGGTTTTTTATAAAAACCTTTACAAGTAAATTATGTGTATACTCTTTAAATAATTATTATTTAAATGGGTATTCTAAAGTATACTTTTTAAATAAGTACTTTAAAGTGGTACTTTTTCAAGTATTTTTCATAAAGTACTTTATGAAAACTAATGTTTGCAGTAGGTTATTTATAACGACTAATATCTTTAAAAGGTACTTTGAAAAAAGTGATTTCTTTAAGTGGTACTTTCTAAAAAATAATTTTTAAAAAGGTACTTTTTTAAAAGAAATTATTTATACGAACAATTTTATAGGTTATTATATGAGAGCTCGACTTAAATGATATTTCTTATATGTACCTTTTTTAAGAGAAATAATATGAAAGGTACTTTTTCAAAAGCGATTTTTTAGGTACTTTTGCACTGGAATTTTAATAAAAGCATTTTAAAGTACATTTTGCGTATACTCTTGAAATTTTAATTTTTTTAAAGGGTTTTTTTACAGTATATTTTTTTAATAAGTATTTTAAAGAGGTACTCTCCATCTAAAATAGTTCCTGATTCAAAAATTATTCTTTTTACCAAAATTTGTTTACCAATACTCAATGACTTTTTTTCTTTTTTAATCAGATTTACTCATCCTTTTTTCTTTTTATTTAATTTTAGCTCATTTTTGGGCTTTTAGCCCTTTGCGTTCTCGCCCATGCCGAGGATGCCAAAAAGGAAATAGAAGCAAAATCAGTTGAACCCGAACCTGCCGCCTCAAATGCTAAAGCTGCCGAAAGCAGTGTTGAAAAGAAACAAGAAAAACGTGGTATTTTACATGGCGTTGGTCATGGTTATGCACCCTCTGGTTACGGTCATTCCGGTCACGGTTATTTGGGTGGTCATGGAGGCGGTGCTGTTATCATTGAAGGTGGTCATGGTGGTGGATATATAGGTGGTGGTCATGGTGGTGGATATATCAGTGGTGGTGGAGGTGGTGGTTATGGCGGTGGATATATCGGTGGTGGTGGAGGTGGTGGTATTGTTGGTCTTGCTGTTGGAGGTGGTGGTGGTGGTGGTGGTGGAGCTGCTATTGCCGAAAATATACCAACCAATGTACAAGTTAACACTGTTGTCCGTAACGTAGCTGTTCCTTATCAAGTAGAACGTCGCGTTCCATATCCTGTCGAAAGGACGATAACATATCCCGTTAAGGTACGCGTACCCCAACCCTACCCTGTCGAGAAGGTTGTCAGCATTCCCGTTAGGGAAATTGTTAAGGTTCCCGTTCATGTTCCACAACCCTATCCCGTAGAAAAAACTGTTCATGTTCAGGTACCAGTACATGTTGACCGCCCAGTACCCGTTAAAGTACCTGTTCCCGCACCTTACCCAGTTGAAAAAATTGTACAGGTCCCCGTCAAAGTTCCAGTACCACAGCCTTATCCAGTCGAAAAGGTTGTACAAGTGCCAGTTAAAGTACCAGTGCATGTACCTCAACCTTATCCAGTTGAAAAAATTGTACAAGTACCCGTTAAAGTGCCTGTAGATCGTCCTTATCCTGTCCATGTCATCAAGCCGTATCCAGTGCCAGTTGAAAAACCAGTGCCTTATCCAGTCGAAAAGCAGGTTACTGTTCACGTTCAGGTACCAGTCGACCATCCTGTACCCTATCCAGTTGACCGCCCAGTAGCTGTGCCTGTTAAGGTTCCTGTACCCAAACCTTACCCTGTCGTAAAGGAAATTCCTTATCCTGTCGAACGCCAGGTACCCTACCCCGTTAAAGTAGCTGTCGATCGTCCTTATCCAGTGCCAGTAGAACAACATGTTCCCGTAGCTGTTGAAAAACATGTGCCCTATAAAGTGCCCGTTGCTGTGCCAGTTCATGTTGAAAGTCATGTAGGTGTTGGTCATGGTATTGCCATTGGAGGCGGTCAGGGTTATAGCTACGGATACGGCCATGGTAACAGTATTGGTTATGGACATGGTGGACATGGCCATGGTTATTTACACAAAAAGAAATAGATAATTTTCCAAATATAAAATATACTAAAAAATCTCTATTAACAAAAAATGGCGTATTTAGAATCTAAAACGGCCTAATTTCTTCTAAACAAAAAACCTACTTTAATTTCTTCTTAAACTTAAATCTAATTATTTTGTGTAAAATATTATTTTTTTTAGCTTTTAGTGTGTGATAATGAAAAGAGATTTGCGAAAAAATTTCTACAAAAAAACATTAAAAAAATACCCTCAAAACAAATATGAAAAAAAAAGAAATTTCAAAAAAATTTGTTGCCAAGAATTGCTGAACTGTAAAAAACATCTAAGTTTATTTTAAAGCTGTTTGTTGCTAGAAAAAAATGCTGCACTGCCAACATTTAATTTAAATTATTAGTTTCTTTACATTTTTATTGTTTCAAAGAAACAACTCAACTTGCCTTTAGCTTAAATGTTTTCTATTAAATCAAAAATTAGTGTACCTTAAATACTCTTCGCATGATGATGGCAACATCTGTTTTGATATTCTTTTTTAAATTAAATAAAATATATTTATGAGAAAAAAATATATTTTAAAATTCGATAACAAATTGTGTTTTGTTTTATTATTATAATAAATTTGTTTGTTTCTTTTATTTTGTATATATTTAATGTATGTGTAAATAATAAATAAAGACAACCAAGTATGGAAATTATGAAAAACATAAATTTCAAGGAGTTCTTCTTTTATTATAGCTGACAAAAACAATTTCAATTTTTCTACACAAAGAAATGTATAAAAATAGCTTTAAAATTATTTTATACGAGAAAAAATCGGCTGAGAAATATTAAAGTTATTAAAGAATTTAAAAAACTATTTTTGAATTAATATTACTCATACGTTCAGTGTCAAAATAATTACTTTTATTCATAGATCAAAATTTTTTATCTATGAGCATTCATTTATAAGCATTTTGCATATTTCATAGATGAGATTTCTAAGATTTTTTTATTTATCACGAGCATCAACAAATTTATTGCCTGCGATCACATATGAAGGTGTGTGTCTGATTCGTTTTTAAGCATTCATATAAGTAAAAGTGAACAACAAAATATATCCGTATTATTTATTATGATAAGGGAAAGATAAGATTATTTCTATTAACGCTGCTTTTCATAAACGAATTTGAATTTTTTTCAGCGTTGAAAGTTTTCATTTATGAGCATTCAAAGATGAGATTAATGAAATTTCTCACAAATGAGAAAAAGAATTTATTTCTTTTTCACAGTCATTAACCAACACCACAAAATTGTCTGCCTACAACCCCACATGAATGTGTGTATTAGCATTGATATAAGTAGGGATGAAAAACAAAAGAAAAACGGTGTTATAAAGGACAACATTATGATTAGAATAGGTAAAATCTCTAATATATTAAGAATAAAAGGTGGAGTTATGAAAAAAATAAGAAAGTATCAACCCTTAAGCAACAACACTCACATATAATTCACAGACTTATGTACATATTTTAACTCGATTTCAAAAAAAAAAAGAACGAGGTTCTCAATTCGTCTGAACGTTGCATTTTTAATTTATTTTTATTTAAACATATTTACATTGTAATTTTATATAAAAGAGTTTTTATATTTTTTTTAAGAAAGGAACTTGAGAAATAAAATGTTTACAGGTACGGTTTTCTTTTAATATTTTAAATCTTTCAGAAATTTAATGCTGTATCAATATTTTAGGTTCTATTTTTAAAACATTTCAAATAAAATCTGAAATAAAAAATATTTCTTAAGTTAACGAAATGAAAAATTGTTGTTTATTACAGGTACATCGGTAACAAAAAAAAAAACTAAAAAACTAAAAAAACTAATAGATTTAGGATTCTGGGCTCTCCTTTCTTCGCAACTATCACCTCACTTTATAGGGGACATAGCGAATCCGCAAATCTTTATGATTCTCAACTGGGTAAGGGGAGTCGCGCCGTCTACCTTGTGGTATCACAACAGGCCATTTAATTGTGCTCAAGTGAGCTTCGTCGTGAGAGGCTGCCACTGCTAACTAACTAACTAACATACGCGTTTATACGCCTATAGTAGAACATAACGCGAATGCCTTATGAAAAATTTTTCTACCATTTTTCACTTATGAAAAATTATCAAAATTGTAATTTATCATAATTGAGCACTCGTGTGAAAAAAAACTTTTTCTAATTTTTTCACTTTTGAGTAGAAGGAAAAAAAAATAAATTAACACATAAATGAAAACCAAATTTTTTTCTAGCCCCTCACACATTTATGAAAAAAAGCAATAAAAACTAAAATGTCTCACTGCTCACATTTGTGTGAGAAGTGAGAGAGAGAGAGTATTTCGGTACTCTGCTTTTAATTATAATTATTTAGCACTCTACCTAACGACTACAAATTCATTCAAATGAGCCTAATCTATTTATACCGCCTACGTGTACCAGAATGATGGCTTTTGTCTAATTAGGAATCTTTGAATTATATCATAAAATAAGAGACGACACATCAAATTATAAATATTTTAAGCTTTCTCAACATTGCCAAATGCCTCTAAGCTTGTCTTTTTTAAAAGCCACCGTCTAGTAAGCATTTTAAAATTCAAAGGCAGATAATGTTAAGAATCTGCTGAAAATAACTTAAAGCAAAATCGTTTCATAAGAATAACAACAATAAGAACAGGACATAAAGCTTTAAAATATAAATAATTAAATTTTTTTTTCTTATATTAAAAAATCTTTTTCCAAAGATCATTTGTTTTTCTCAAAACTACCACAATATTAGTTGTACTTAAATATATTTTAATAATTTTGTATATATTAATTGTTATTCTATTTATAGTGTTTTTACAAAAAAGCCCTTTTGCTAAAACCAAATACCTTTTCATGTTGCTTAAAATTTGAATTTTCTGTACTTATTTAAAAATGGCGCTTTTTGTGTAGCAATCAGCAAAAAGCACCTTAAATACTTTTTTTGGGTACCGTTTCTAATGAGTTGTTTTGCTATGGAAAATTTGTTTAATTTTTTTGTGCTCTTTGAAACAATTGTTTGTACTGCAACTATATTTGGCAGGTACTTTTGGTACCAGCAAGTTGTGTGTTATGTTACTATGCAAAAAAATAAAAAAGTACCTTTAAAATAAAAAGGTTTTTTCGCAGATAATATTTAAAGAAAATAAAATAAAATATGGTTTTCAAAAATGGGTACTTCCTTTTAAGGTTACTTATCTTTAAGATTATTTTCCGAAACTTATTGAACTTAGGAAGTGAAAGAACTATTTTAAAAAATTACCTTTCTAAAATGATATTTTTTAAGTTGTAAAAAGTTCTCTTTTTATAAGAAGTCACTTTCGCGACATAAATTTAAAACAGGAAAATTCTTATAACAGGCACTTAACCTTTATTCATTCTTAATGCTTAAAGTACTCTTAATAATAATTTTTTATAAGTTACTTTTAAAATATCCCTTTTTCTCTTAACTCCTTTTTTTCTTTAATGATACTGTTTTGAAACAAAAATTAAGCTGAGTTAATTAAAAAAGTACTTTCTTAATATTTTCGAAAATATTTTTTTTTTAAATTAAATTAAACCGCGGGAATATTAAATTAACAAATAAAACAAACACAATTATCAATATTGTTGATACAAAATCGGGATACAAAAGAGCGAGATGGTTTTAGAAAATTGAAAAACTAATATTTTTTTTTTTAATATTTCAGCAGTGAAACCTTTTCTAAAGGAAGGTATTCTAGTTTGTTAAATTACTATTTAAGCTCTTTTTCCAAGCTTTCAAGTTTTAGTTTTTAGTGCATTATTTCAAATACAGTAGTGTTCCCAACGAACCTTCGATTCTACGAACACAAGTATGCTCCATTGAGTACCTTATATAGCGAACATTAAATAGTTGTTTGTGCTCAATTTAGTGAACAAATAAGAGTTATAATTTTTAACAAAAAACAAAGAAGAAACGATAATATAGGTTTTGTTTATGTATAATTTTTGTTCAATTATGCTGCAATGATCAGTTAGGAATATTCTTTCGTGGTGTAAGCATATAAATGAGTACAACAATGAAGATTTTTAAATGAAAAACTAAAAATTGTAGATGATTATCAAAAAGTATGGCTTAAGAAAATTTAAAATCAAAACAAAGACTTATAGAAAATGTGGAAAGCACAAACCTTGGACTTACAAATAGAAAAGCCATTCAACTAGGTAAATTTCTTGGTTTGTACGATAACGACAATACATGCCTGCTGAAGGCCTTTAATTTAAAGCAAAAAAATTAATAGAAAGCTTTACAGCAGAGATTCTACTGCAGGTCATGGTTGGTAGTCGAGATTAAAAAAGTTTTAGCATGAGTCTTTAAGAAAAACTTAAGAAACTTTCAAATATGAAAGATGTTGAACCTTTTAAGGCGAATCTGCAGCATTGGATGCTATATTCAATGCCAATAAAACATAATTTTTTTTTAAATTATAGCCTAAAAAAATTCACGTTCACGCGGAAAAGACCTCTGCAACAGGCAGAAAAGATTCTAAAAATTCTTTATATATAATTTTCAAAGAAATTGAAAATGAATTGGTACGAAAAGTACCACTCTTTGATGTTATATTTTGCCTTCAGTGTTATATAGTTATACTTACAGATCATTTAAAAACTTACCTAAAACGAGAAAAAGAAAATAAATAAATTAATATTTTATTGCAAAAAAAAGACACAAAGGTAAAAATATATACGACTTTAAAAACAAATGGAGCTTCACAGTTTTTTTATTCTACAGTTTGCTAGCAAAGAATTTCTGGATATTGATTTGCTGAACAGAAATATAGGAGTATTACCCAGCAATATATTAGACATTACCTTAAGAAGTACTTGCCATATAATGACTTACTTTTGTGATATTTTGTTACTCGCTTACAAAACATATTACATTAGTTTCCAAAAAAGGAAGTATTAATGGAACTAGTTCTTTATGTTAAAAGAAACTACTGTACTAATGGTACTCATTATTTCCTACAGTATTTAATGTAATCGATTCTCAGTAATTCATTATAAAAGTCTCTTCTGCCAAAAATGCCTAATTCCACAATAGATTACCTTTTTAAAAAATTTCTACTGGGTATATTTTTCTATATATTTTTTTTTTCTTTTAATTTTTTATTTGTGACTACATTTTAAATTTTGTAAAAGTCCTTTGCAAACTAAAAAAGTACATATTTTTTTCCTATAGGTACAGTGTCTCTCCTTATTTGTGTTAATGAAAATATTCTAAAAATTAAAGACAACTTACGGAACGGTCAGATATAATTTTCAGAATTGAATATTGATATTTAACGAAGTCTGATTTAAAAAGGCTGCGGATGGAGCAATACAGTGTTCGATATGTTTTTCCTACTTAAATAGCAAATTTCCTATTGATGTGTAAATAATTCAATATTACAAGCTAATATGGCCTACAGCAGTTTATGTAAATAAAAAATAAATTTCCTTCTTCCTATTAACATTTTCTAGTTTTTAATCTTTGGTATATTTTGGAAAAAAAAGCTGTTAATATTAAATTGCATGTGGTACAAAACTTGTTGCCTTAAATATTTGTTCTTTTTTCAAAATGTATGCCAACAGTTATATTACAAAATTTCAAAAATAATTTTATATCAGTTGATTTAAAAACTGCAAATAAAATTTATATATTACTTTTTGTTTGCGCCCTCAAACTTACTTGAAAAATAATAAAAATTAATATTTTAATATAATTGACTATGAGCACCTCAAAGTATGCTATAAAAATCTAATTTATAAACCTATTTCGTACTGTACATAACAATAAAAGTATAACTCTGTGTCTATTTTGCACGCAACACATTTTAAATGCTACGTAAGCCCAGTGTTGCCAGGGAAAGAAATTTAAAAGTTAAGCGCTTTCTTCAAAAAGTTTTTTTTTTTAATTAACATTTTTATAATTTCCTTGAATAAATAGGAATTTAATGTAATTTTTATAAAATATAGTAAAAAGTTTTATTAGATATTTCAGGGAAAGTAATAATTTTTATTTACTGAACAATGAAAACAAACAAAAAATAATAAGAAACAATATAAAAAAGTATACAAAAATTTAGCCCAATTATAACCATGAGGTTTAAAAGTAGGACTCAATACTAATATTTCGGTATGGAAAAGTGTATGCTCCCACCATTCAATTAAATTAGTTGAAGTAGGATTTTTTCTTAATAAGTCCTTTTGGCCTTTTTCTTTCAAAGATTGAGCTCCGAAATAAATTACTAAATTACTACACTAATATCTTAAAAAATACCGTTACTAAACACATATCGTCCGTCGAAAAATCCTATAAATTGTTTTTATAGCTTAAAAAGGCTTCAAAGAACATGTGTAAAAAATTATGGGCAAACTTTTATATTCTTAAGGGTGGTTCAAAGATGTACATTTGAAAGTAAATTCTGCTTCAATCTTAAAGCTTTTTCACTTTTTTTATTTTATTTATTTAACATTTTTTATTATACATATGTACATAATTTTTCCATTTTTTGATTTTTAATTTAAAATAAACTTTCACATATAAGGGGCTGCGTCAATGATGACTAGACAAAATATATAAAACTGATTTCAAGTAGTCTTGAAATTTGACAGCCTCTTTAGAATTAAAAAAACAACATCACAACGAACATGTAACTGCTAAAATTTTAACCAGTGACGGATTAATAAAATTTAATGTACGCGACGCATCAAAGGGTTAAAACTACAACATTAAATTACTGACAATTTTTTCATAATATACTCCGGACTTTCCTGAAAGAAATAAAACTTAAAAACGAAAGTTCGAAAAAAATTAATTCCAGAAACATTTTACTATTTCTAAACATGAAGAAAGAAACATTTCGTGATTTCTCAAAAATGGAACAGAGTAAAACTTTAGCAAAGTTATTTTTTGTTAATTTCAAACTAATTTTTTATGAGGGATTTTGATAGCATTTGCAAATAACTTTTATTATTAAATTCGAATTGATATATTAAGAAAGGTTGATATTAGCCTGAGCGCAAGCTATATAAAAGTGTACAATATTGTTTCTCTTTCAAAAGCGAATATTGACTGTAGCTGTAAGTGAAATTTAGTGCATAGTAAACATAGAGGAAAATTAAACAAGCACACACAAGTTTGTTATGCAATGGTTGAAAAGACAACAATCTTACGAGTACAACGAAAATGTTGTACAATACTCGGCGTTAGACTTGTCAATTGCGTTGACTTTTACTAAGAAAAGAAAGTTTGATTTTTCAAAACGTAATTTTATTTTCATTAATTTTCAAAAAATCTTTTTTTCGTGCTATTTTCCTGATTAATTATATAAATCACCGATATTGATTATTGAGGGTCAAAGCACGTCTCGATGGCCATTTCGTTACCACTTACTTAACTCTTCAGGAAACTTCTAAAAAACATTTTAAATAAACTAAAGATTTTTGTCCAAACAATAAAGCAAAGACAAAAATCAAAGGCAAAAACAACAATAACCAACAATAATTCTATTTTGCTTTCTCCGCTGTAATTTTATTTTCATTTATTTTATTCAAAAACAAAGGTTAACGAACCAAAAAAATGAGGGTAGTTTTAAACGTAAGTTCCTGTTTACTCTGCAATGTTGTCATGCTTTGATAATAGTGTACAACAGAAAAACCTGTTTGAACTAGTGAAATTTGCATCGACATAACAATAAGCAGTTCGCGTGCTCGACAAATGAATAAATGGTGTCATATGCTTTTGTTGAATGAGCACAGTAGTATTAGTGTACTCATATTTCAAAAGCAATAAACGAAGAGAACAATTCAATAGTAAACAGTATGAATAGAAGCAAACAAGACGTTTTGAGCTCATTTCTAGTTTATACGTTAAGAGAGAGTTTTAGCCTAAATAATGAAACAAGTAGTTTTTCAGTAATTACTTTACGTCATGTCCGCACCAGAAGTTACGAAATTTCAAATGTTACAAAATATGTAAAAAATATAACCAAACGGCAACACTGCGTAAGCCAACAATTTTCTGTTTTTATATAATAATAAAAAAAATCTATATTTTACAAAGAAAATAAAAATAGAATGACTGTGTATGTCAGCGTAAAAAAATTGTCTATTTTACATTTTGCTTATAACACCTGTTTGTCCACATCAAACTTATGTCAGGATGGCCGAGCGGTCTAAGGCGCCAGACTCAAGTGTAATAACTTGCTTTGTTTGAACAAAGTGTTGTGAGCGTTCTGGTCCTCTCTGAGGGCGTGGGTTCGAATCCCACTTCTGACAAAAATTTTTTTTTTCTTTAAAATTATGTGTTTTTAAATAAAATAATTTCTTTGAAGAAATAACTAATAAATATTTTTTGATTACTTTAATTAAACCAATTCTATATAAATATTTTTATAAAAGAAATTTCTGTGTAAAGTTTGTTTTATTAGCTTTTAAAATATGCCTTCTTGAAAGCTTGAAAATGCTTAACACTTTAGATTACAAAAAATTAAAGATATTTTGTAATCAAAAAGGACAGCAGTAAAAGATAAATACTACAAAAGCTGCCTCATATAGAAAAAAGTACTTTTTAAAAATGCCATTTAATAAAATCTATGGTTCTAACAAAAATGTCAATGACTTCCCTAGAATTAAAACATTAGTAACGATAAAATAAGAATCCATAAGAAATTGGCTCGATAAAGGATTAACAAAAATTCTCATTCCGTTTGTAATTTCTGCAATATCCATTTTCGACGCAATAAAATATATATACTCTGAGCTCTTTTATATAGCAACAGATCAGATAGAGAAAAATAATTTTTTTCATGTCATTTGGTTCATCTAAGTAGCTTCAATCAAAAAAATAAATATATGGTGCGATAGAGAATTAAAAAACAAGAAAAAAAGATATACAGGGATAAAATAGGTGCTCGCCCATATTATCCGAGTTGCGGGGACCTGAAATTTAAAAATTTTTTTATATATAAATATGGGTATCATTTTAAAGCTTTTGAAGAGATCTTTAAGGAAATACTAAAATTTTTGAAAAATGCTTAACCCATTAAGAGCTGAAGTTAATTTTATGTAAAATTAGATATGTCATACAAAAAATTTTTTTTTTAAATCTCTGTCACCCCAATATTTGGTTTTTGATTGAAGTTACTTCCACTAAAGTAGATTTACATAGATGGTGAAGGGTATATAAGTTTTGGCATAGCCGAATATAGCACTCTTATTTGTTTTTATGTCTTTTAAAGGGCTTAAGTAAAACCAAACAGTCTTTCTAAGAAAATTTACAAAATCACCTAAGTGCAAAACAAATTTGCCAATAGGCCTTTAAAAAATTCCCTGTGAGAAAGTACCTTTTAAATAATTAGTCAATTAAATAAAGCTTAAAAATAACTTAACATTCAACTTGAAATAAATGATTAATTAAAGTTTAAGTAATAACTTTTTTATTGACTTCAAAATTTTTTTTTCAATTCTAACATTTGTTTAATTTTCCTTTCTTTTTACCAAAAAAAAAAAAAAAAAAATAATCACCCAAAAAACTTGTTTGCATTTCAACCTTTCCGTGAAACATAAAAAGAGTTTTTTTATATTTCTTGTTTTTGCTTTCCGTACTAATATACAGACAACAATCTATTATTTGTTTATTTTTTTTTTTTGCAAGGTTTTTAATTTTAACAAACAAGAAAATTGCACCACTAAACAAACACCCAACCCTGATCTTGTATTATAAGAGCAATAACAATTTAAAACAACAACAATAACTTTTTAGGTGGCACAGCAAACTATCTTGTCTGATCATATAAACAATTTATGTTGTTTAAAAATTTCCTTTTAAACTCATGCAGTCAAACACACACATCATAACAGACATCATAACAGTTAAAACAGTACGCATGTGCTGACGTAACGCACCTGTTGCAAGTTTGGCATAAACTAAAAGAAATAAATCATGTTTTATGTCAAAGACAATATAAAAGTTAATCTTATTTAAGCTAAAAATAACTTGAAAAAGAAACGAAATTATGCATTATTCGATTTAAGAAAAAAATATATTTTCCTTTTTCTTTTAAAAGTTTATTTTTGTGCAGAGAATTTTTTAACACAAAAAAAATAAATAAATAAAAAATTATAGGTAAATAATTGAAATTATCAGGATTACGTCACTAACAAGAAAAACCGCAAACATTTTACTTTTGTGTATTTTATTTGTATGGAGTTGTTTTCACTTGTAATTATTTTTAAGAAAACAAAAATGATAATACAATAATGTGCAATAATTGTTCACAATTACCATGTTAAATAATTTATACGTCAATATTTATTTTATCTCATACATGGGTGCTTAACATATTTGAATAGTTAATAGTTTGTTAATTAAAGGGTGTCTTACTTATTAGTGTAAATAATATAAAAAAAAACTATTCTGCTGTAGCATTGCTGATTAAGGTGGCTGGATTCACCCACTGTTTCCGAATGAAATTTTTGTTCCGAAACAATTTTAGTTTTTTGAGAGTTTGTTCTGAAACGATTCATCCACTTCGAACAATTTTTCTGGAAAAACACAGCTACCATATGAAACATATGTGTAAGCGAGATGTGTTACTTTACAAGCAGGCAGCACTGTGACAGAAGAATACCGTTTTGTTGCGTTTTTTGTGTCACAGCCGTAGTTTTGGTTTTGTTATAAATAAATTCTAAATTAAAAAAACTTTCAATTAAATAAAAAATGAATAAAAGTAAAGTGCTTCTTCTAATAGTTATTGAAATAATTTTCAATTTTTTCACTTTTTAAGAAATTGTTTACTATAAATTTGTTAAAATTTTTAAAGAAAAAATTATTCAGGAAAGAAGTCAGTCAGGTTGCTTGGCAGCTTTACTTTTTAAATTTGCAAGCAGTTTTACCTTTTAAATTTATATGCACATATACATATATTTAATATGTACTTATAATATGATGTGGCAGCTCAGTTAAATTTTCTTTGAAAAATAAAGTAGTTGGCAGCACAGTTTCATTGTTTCGGAACAAAAATTAAAATTAAACCAATTCAAGCTGAAATTGTTCCAAAGTAAGTTTACTCTTTTTCTCTCTCTCTCTCTCTCTCTAAAAAAAACAAACGTCAAACTGCATATAAAAAAAATGTTTCGGAACAAAAATTTTGTTCGGAAACAGTGGGTGAATCCAGCTTTAGCATCTGTTAACGGTTTATTTTCTTTCATGATGCAATAAGTTATTTATTATTGTTTTTATTATAAATTTGCCGCAATTATTGGCAGTAGTAAGACCATGACTCCCTCTTATATTGGCGATCGTAAGCAGGCTTTCATTTCTGTTCTTGAAATATTTACCTTGCTTCCTCTACCCTACAAATTTTGTTCTCTTGAAGATCTATAACTGAAACCTAATGAGCTTTGGACTTAAGCTAAAAGGTACCCCGGCTCTAATGGTTCTAATATTTATAAATACATATTTTAAGCATGATAGAACTTGAAATTATAAAAAACTAACACTAAAAATTAAATTTTGATGAAAAATGTTTTCCGATTATTTTCAGTAAACTCTGGCAAATCATTATGAATAGACTCACGCTTAAAAAACACTATCAAATCATCAAAGTTTATTTTGAAATTCAGTCATCAATTCGAGCAACTTATAGACGACTGCGTGATTTTTATGGTGCACATAATCATCCGTCTGAGCAAGCCATACGTCGAACTGTGGGTAGATTTCGTAGCACATACTCTCTAGAGGATGCAATAATACCAACACGTCGCAGGAATGCGCGTACAGAAGAGAATATCGCTGCTGTAAACAAAAGTGTGAAGAAAAAGATCCAAATTTATGGATTCGTCGTCGTTGGCAGGTTTTAGGACTCTGTCCGTCCACAACGTGGAAAATTTGGATCAAAAAGCTCTTGGCCTACACCCATATAAGATCCAGTTAGTGCAGGAAATAAAGCCACGAGACCATTATATCCGTCCTTCTTTCGCCTATTGGGCTCTAGACCAGTTAGTAACTGATCCGTTTTTTTATCGCCAAACTGCGTTTAGCAATGACGCTTATTTTTGACTTAACAGGTTTGGTAAAAAGCTAAATTACCACATCTGGAGGGAGACCAATCCACAGCATATTATGCAGACAATATTGCATTCAGAAAAATGCACCTTTTGGTGTTGTTTACACGCTGGTGGCATCACCGCATCTTATTTCTTCAAAAATGAGGCCAGATCTCACGATACGATCAATGGAAATTGTTACCGGACCATGATTAATGTTTTTTGTTTGAAAATATGAATAACATTGATGCGGACGAAATGTGGTTTTATCAAGGTGGCTCCACGTGCCATACGGCAAACGCAACCATCGAGTTATTTAAATCAAACTTTGGCAATAAGTTATTTAACTAGTAATGTGTACATTCAATATAAATGCTGAAAAAAATACATAAGTCTTTAAAGTAAAATAACTTTATTAAAACCAATACTTTGAAACTAAAGTCAAACATGGTCATGTGGCACTGATTTGTTCATCACCGCTTATGACGAATTTCCGTCATAATTGGGCTAATTTTTATATATACAAATGTGTTTTATTACTGACGATGAATATACGCGACCAGTCCCAGGTGTGTTCTTAGCCTTAAGCAAAGAGAGTTTATTATTAGCTTAGTGCAGTTTTGCTGATCAAAATCGGTCTTTTACATTCTCTTATACAAGACAAATATTTTGGGAATTTTTATCTGTCCATCTGTCTATAGAATTCATTTTTAAGTCTCCCCCAAAGATGAGATTATATTAATAATTTATTTGTTGTTTTACTATACGCTAGAAAATCGCATGAAGTGGATTTACTAGCGCATAGGCGCATTCATCAACTTGTCTATAATGGCTACGCAAATGTTTATTTTCCATTTTCTACTCGAAACTGCAAGATGTTTGAACAGTCCTTTTCAATTTATTATATTTTTAATTAATTTGTCTACCCTGACTATTCAGTAACAATATTTTTCTTTCTTTAGGCACAAAGTTCTGTTGGGATTTGAACTTAGGATATTCCGTGTATTAAACAAGCATTCACTTAAATCAATGCAGACACGGTAGCTGCTTAACATGTTTCAGCTTACTTAAACTTTTAGTGATGGAAGTGACAGCTTATTCAACTCTGTTTATTTTATCTAATGCCCAATCTAACTTTTTCAATAAACCTTAAAGCTTTTCTTCCTACAAATATTTAAAGGTTTAATTTTTTTTTCTAATAATTTTATTTTTATTTGAATTAAAATTAAACTCAAATAACTGACAACTTAAATCAAAAGGTGAATGTGTTAAATTTTTTCATTATTTTTATACATTTTGCGCCAAACATTGTTTAAGCAATGCAAATGATTTATTAAAAACCAAAAGAAACAAAAAAACTTTAAAGAAACGTTGATTTTTATTCATTAATTTTTCAAAATCGTTTAACTTTTAATGAAATAACTTTTAAAAATTTAAACCATTTATTTGAGTTAAATTAGGAAGTGTTTAGATTGTTTTAAAAGTAAATAAATTCAATTAAAAGTTGCTTATAGTTTTGAAAAGTATGTTTTTAATTTGTGGTTATTTCAAATAGTTGACCCAAAATTTTTAAAAGTACCAAATTAATTTTTAAATAGATTTTATTTTAACTGCAATGAAATTGCTGCCAGTAAATAAAAATTAATTATTTCTATTTTTTTTAATGGCAATTGATGTAATAATAGTTTTCTGTTTTTTTCGTTTGGTGTTAGTAATGTTAAAGTATTCTGGCATAGATTGTAGTCATGCTTGGTTTGCTGGTAATTAAAGATCCCTCGTACATTCAAACATATATTTTGTACACATTAACTATTTTCGCCTAATTTTCAAACAATTTATATTTATTTTTGGTATTAAATCATATTTTTAATACAACATATGAGTTGTATTTCATACATTCATTATTTCTTACATTAAAATTTTCAAACACACATAGAAATTTATATTTTATAATAAGTTGAAAAATTACAAAATTTATTAATTAACAAACAAACAAAACAAAGCAAAGCAAAAACAAAGCAGTTAAGTAATAAAATTTGGAATATTTTTAAAAATAAAAATTATTATTATGAAGCTGATTTTGCTATTAAATATTTTATTAGTATTTTAGCAAAAAAATTTCGTAGCCAAAATTAATGACTTTTTCTTAAGAAAAAGTAATATATATATATCAATTAGTTTCACGAAAGTGCTCAGGTAAACGAATTTGATGGTGAAGTAGAGTTAAGAATATAAGCTTCAGTTAGTTCGATTATGTGTTTGCCGCACTCCTTAGTCGAAATTTTGGATAACTATTCTAAACAAATGTTGCTCCTTTAATCAATAAATCTATTAAAAAAAGTTCCGTCACATGTAGTAATTTGTTTTTTTTATGATCTCTATGGTTGGTGACACCAAGTTGTTACAAAGAAATCAATTATCTAGTTTTAATATCAAATACCAACAGCAATCTATGATTGCTCATTCTTGTTAGCGAGACAGAGATAATGATGCCTGTTGCTTAAAAACATCATCATATAATGGCCCCTTAAGTATTTATTTGTTTTTTTAAGCAACCTAAAAGCCCAATTTCCCCAACCATTTTCTCTTATCACTTATTTCATTTATATTGTCAGTTAATTAAATTTATGTTACAGCAACTTATACCACCACTTGCTCTTAATGTATTAAACTAAATTTGTAATATTTGTAATATAAATTATCCAAACATTTTTACATTAAACATTCTCTGATTTTATAATATCCTGCAAATAATCAGGAAATTTCTTTATAAAGCTAACAACTGGCTGATGTGAATTATTGTTAAATTACCTGGAAATGACCATAAAACAAGTTTTTTTTGTTTGACAAAAAAATCAATGAGTCAATCGGTCAACAGTTTTAATACTTAAAAAAATAACTTGATACAAACTGCTATTCAAAAAATTAAATTATTGACTGAATAATGAAGTTTTTCTATAAAAAAAATGTTATTAATCATTAAACTCTTTTTTGTAAAATTGACAAAAATCTTGAAATTCGCCTTAAACAACTTCCTCATTGAGCCAGTTTTCAAAAGAAAGGAGTTATATTTGTATGTTTTTAAGGTGGAGATTTAAAGAAATTATAAATGATAAAATGTATGGTGAATAAAAAAAAATGTATTGATGTAAGAGATATTGAACATTAAATAACGAATAAAAAATTTTGGTGATAAATAAATAATAAATTACTAAATCGTCAATACATTTTAAACACAACACAAAAAATACATTTAAAAGTTAGGAAAATAAAAATTTCTATTTTTCATTTCAAGGTCGCAAGGTTAGTAATATCTAATCATGACTTCCCTTGACCTTTTGGCGTTTACTTCAAAGCGAGTTACATTAACTTTCGGCTATGCCAAATCTTATTTACCCTTCACCATCTATGTAAATCTACTGTAGTGAAGTAACTCCAGTCAAAAAAGTAAATAATGGGGTGACAGAATTAAAAAATAAAAAATTTTTATAAATTTTGAAAATTTCAGAGCCCCGTAACTCGGAAAATATGGGCGAGTGCCAATTTTTTCACTTGATATTTTTTTTCTTATTTTTTAATTCTAAATCGCCCCATATATTTATTTTTTTTAATGAAATTACTTTTTTGTTGTAAATGACTTAAAAATAAGAGGTAGGCGTAGTGTATTGCCCGCTGCCTCGAAAGACATGGTCCGATCATGCTGATTGCTAATGGCAGCTCTCTCGACACAATATCTGATCGATTGACATATTTTTTTTTTTTTTTTTTTGTGAAATCAAGTTTGCTTCGGCTAACCTTTATGACTTTTATAGTGTAATTATAAAAAATCCATGCTTTTAATTTAAAAACTGATATTTTAGAGATTTTTTTTTTTTTTTTGCTTAACATCAATTTGGCAAAACATTTACATCTTTTTTCTTAGAGTTAAAAAATTCCCACCGTAAGTTTTAGAAAAAAAAAAAATAAAATGACATTTTCTATGCTGCATAACAACCAAATAAGGCATGTTATTGACCAATCGAATGAAAATGACATCATTTTTTATGTAAAATTCAAGAGAAATACAAAATGCTTAAATCAAAAAATGTTTAAAGCACAAAAACAAAGAGTCTAAAAAACAACAGAATTAGTTTTAAAGACAGCTGCAGCTTACAGGTCCCTAACTGCGGTGTATTTTATTATTATTTTCATTTGCTTCTTTTTCTTTTCTGTGTGGCCATTATTTATGCTTCATTTATTTAAAGCGACCACAAACTTTACTCGTTCCAATTTTGTATATTTAAATGACATTTTATCTATCTGCATCACTAAATAAAGCAAAAAAAATTCAAATAAATAAAAAAAATTTTATGCCTCATTTATGCTTCGTCTTCTTGCTTAGTTATTTACTTAATGTGTTTTAGTTAATTTGGAAAATAAACAAAAAAGAATTGCCATTTCAAAAATACTTCACAATCGATTCGTTTTTGTTATTGGTGGAATACTTTTATTATTTTAAAATATGAAAAATTTTAAACAAATTAAAATTTTATTTTCTTAAGACTGCAGGAATGTTGTTGATGATTAGGAACAAGAGGGCCATGTTTTGTACCCCTTTTTAATCTCACTTGCTTATGAAGATATTTCTAACTGTCGACTTGGAACTTTCAGTCTTTTTAAACATCACTGACTTCTCTGTAATGATTAACATGTAACGAAAACTTTAATGATTTTATCGATATACCGTGGTGTTTCGCGACCTCGGACAAACTCTATCCTCAAGGCTGTATTACCTGCGTAATCGTGGTACTCCGTCTAATACAAGCGGTTGTTAGTTCTGCCACCTATCCCGTGCCGTGCCAGCTTTAGCCTGCGAACATCAGCTTTTTAGATTTTTCTTTCTACTCAAACATCATTTAAAATTAACACTTCCTGACATCTGTGAAGTCGTCTAGCTGTGAGTATTGCGATTGTATACATATTTCCATTGAGCGAAATGCAAAACCATTCATTTCTACCTTTTTTTAGTTTTGTTAACACCAATCACGGTACTATGACATTCAGTCACATCTGGTGCTTCACCTTCTTGCTTGAGAAGAATTCGTCTTAACATTTCAAACTACATTCCCTAGATTCTACGAGAGCTGCTCTATATATTTCTGGCCTAATAGTGAAAATGCGAATATTTATAATCAAAAATGGTTTTATTGTTTTTCAAAGTATTCTCCAGCATGATTTATACACTTTTGCATGCGCTCAAACCAGTTGTCGAAGCACTTTTTCCACTCCGATTGAGACACCTCTAAGACATGGTTTTTGAACACTTCAACAGCTTCTTCTGGCGACGAATATCGTTTACCACGCATTTTTTTCTTGAAGTGCGGAAACAAGAAGATGTCATTAGGTGCCAAGTCAAGGCTGTACGGCGGATGACCCATTTATTTGACGTTTTGGCCGGTCAAAAACGCTCTGGTTTGAACCGATGTGTGAGAGCTCGCATTGTCATGGTGAACAATGATTCGTCTTCTCTTGTTGGTTTTTCGAATTTCTCCGATGACTTTAGGCAAACAAATTGTAGTGTACCACTCAGAAGTGACCGTCCTATGTTGCTCAAGCGGTACAGTCGCCACATGACCAGTTTTGCGAAGAAACAGGCGACCATTTGCTTCGAAGTGCTTCTTCCACGAACAACTTTCGTTGGATTTTGCTCGTCTTTGAAGACCCACACGGTCGATTATTGTTTCGTTTCGGGCTCATACGCATAAATCCATGATTCGTCAGCTGTGACGATCTTATAAACGTCTTTTGAAGCACCGCAATCGTATTTTTGCAACATTTCTTTGCACCAATCGACACGAGCCTTTTTTGAGCGACTTTCAAATTGTGCGGGATCCAACGAGAACAAACCTTTTTTACGGCCAGGTGTTCATGCAGTATCGAATGTATGCTGGTGAAAAAAATATCCAAGGATGTCTCTATCTCTAGGTATGTCGCATGTCGATCTTGCATTATGAGTTCACGCACGGCATCAATGTTCTCTGGCACAACAGCCGTTTTTGGACGACCTTCACGGAATTCGTCTTTGAGCGAGCTTCGGCCACGATTAAATTCATTATACCAATTTTTCACAGTGCTATAGGATGGTGCTTCATCGCCATACAATGATTTAAGTTCATCAATGCACTCTTGTCGTGATAATCCACGTCGAAAGTTGTGAAAAATGATGGCACGAAAATGTTCACGAGTTAATTCCATTTTTTTCTATATTAATTTTTTCAAGTCACTGTAAACAACACAAATAATGGTCGAACGTCAAAACGTTTTGAGTACGATTATGTTTAAAAATGACAAACTTTCCAATGGAAATATCAGATTGCATTTGGCAGCACTCAGTGTTGCCAGGCCAGAAATATATATAGCAGCCCTCGTAGGAATAAACTCTTCTTGTTGCCATTTTACACAAGTTTATTCCTTTACTAGTTCTGAGGCATCACTTATTCTCTTTCCTTACTACAGCAATTACTGAAATATGTTTGTACTATTTCATAACATAACGTTTTATTTCCCACTTGAAAATGAAAAGCTACAAGTAACTTCTATCTAGTTTCTGTAAATTAAGTGACAAATTACTCACATGAAAATATCATGGTCACCTTATTTAACACAGATTAAGTTTGATTTAATCGTAAGCTTTTAAATACAAAGAAATAAAGAAATTTATATTTTACTCTCTAGTTGAGCTTGCATAAAATAAAACTACCATAATATTTCAATGTGAGAAATATCTCACTTAAAGTGCATAAACGAGACTGTGGATACTAAAAATAAGGCTAGAAAGCGTTTAAGCGTCGGTAAAAATACCGAGACTCCTTTACTCATTTACCCATTGAGCAATTGTTATTTTTAACCGACTTCAGAAAAAGATAAAAGTTATCAATTCGACTGAATTTAGCTTTTTCTATGTTTCTGCACACAGAACTCAGCCATTTCTAAACCGATTTAAAAAATTTTTAATTTATTTAAAAGGTGATCGGTCCCGTTTTAAATAGGGTTCATTATCTTAAAACTAATGGGTGTCCCTATACAATATGCATGCTTTAAATTTTGAAAAAGCGTATCACTATAGCTCCCAATACCAAAAAGCAATATGGAAAAATTCTAAAAATTAAAGGGTGTCCCTATAGGTGACGTAAATTGACCAATAAAGGCTTATATCTTATGCAGTTATAGACAAACTTTTGCAAATTAGACAGCATCCCGATTGCTATGATTGTAATAGTAACCAGAATAAATATTCGAAATTATATATTAAAGGGTGCCCCAATAGTTTATTTAATTTGATGTATATGGCCATACTTTTGAAAAGTTGTAAAAAGACGCTTGATACTTTCAAAAAACCTTTACTGCTAAATCTGCTATTACAACAAGTATAAAATTTGGAATTGAAATTTAAAGGGTGCCCCTGTATTTCTAAGTCCGCTTTTATAACAAATTTATAATTTGTCATTATAAATTAAAGGGTGTTCTCATTCAAATTAATGTATTTTGACTTATATGGCGGTATCTTGTGAACCGTTTTATACAAACACTTGAAAATTAGACAGAATTTCAACTTATTTGTTAAGTATAAAAATAATAATAAATAGTAAAAATTAAAGGGTGTCCCAATAGTTGATCTATATGGTCGAACCGTTATAGACAGACGGTTGAAATTTACAAAGAAACTGATGGCTAAGTCTTCTATAACAGCAAATATATAATTTGAATTTAGAAATTAAAGGGTGCCCCTATAGTTGCTGTAATTTTATGTATAGTGCCAAATTGTTGAACAGTTGTAGACAGATGGACCGACGGATAATATTTATAAACAAACTGATGGTCAGTTATAAATAAAATAGCAAGTATAAGATTTAGATATGGAAATTAAAGGGTGTCCCCATAGTAGCTTTAATTTTAAGTATTTTGCTAAACTGCTCAACAATTGTAGACAGATGGCTGAAATTAACAAAGAGCTGTAGTGGTAAGTCTGCCCAATAGTCAATGTAATTTGATGTATATAACAATACTTTTGATTCGTTATAGACAGACAGATAAAATGATTTTGAAGTTGGTTTTTTGCAATAATTACCTTTTAAGCTATTGAAAAAGAATCTGAAAAAATTTTAAATTTCACTCTCTCTATACTGATCACTATACACTCATATTTTTTCTACCTCCCTAGAAAGTAAGAGTTCTTCGAAAAATGAGGCTGCTGTAGTCATAGTGGTAAGCACGTTAACCAAAAATTTGGTTGGCCAGGGTTGAACCGCTGCGGCAATCAAAAAATAAAAAATTAATTTTTCTCTTTAATGGTATAAATATTCAGAATTAAAATTACAACATCCAGCCTCCTAAAATAAAATGGCCATATCTTTCTCCTTACACCACCTGTCTTATCTCTCATCTATCTCTTTCCTAAGTTATGTAGCATGGTTACAAAAAATAACTAAATAGGTAAAATTGCCTGTAGTGCTACTTCTATAAGTAATTGAGCTCCCTGTAATAGTGAACGGTCGGTAAAATCATTCACCGGGAATTTATACGCGAATCCATTTTCTTTGTTTTTTAACTATTAACTTTCAAAGCCTTGAACATTGCCTGACTGTCGAAATAAATAGTCACCTCTCCACCTCTAGTCACTTACTATTTGGGTGACTTTCGCAAATACTTAAATCTCATACTTGTGATCAAGGACCTTGACACTTATCCATCCATTTTATAGTGACCACATTTTTTGTTTTGTCATGCAATCTTTTGTGTTCACTCTTCCATCATATTTTAAAAATTTGTTGTGGAATGTCTTATATATTTCCTAAAAAATTGTATTCATTGCTTTAATAGTTTATTGAAATTTAGTAGTTGCAAAAAAATTTTCGCAATTGGTTGGCTTTCAATTGCAAATAACATTAAAAATATTATGATTACTAAAACAGTTTTAAAAGAAACCGAAAAAAATCAAAATCAAAAAAATAATTTGAAAAATAAGTGATTTCTTAAAATACACTATTTGTATGAAACTAACAATTATTGAAACTAGCTCAAGGTTATTAAAGTAAGAGTTTACTACGAACTCTTATTAGTATTTTAGTATTGCCTCAATTAAACCGAAGTTAATTTGTTTATTAACAAAAATCTCTGAGTTATTGTTATTATTAATACTGAAACAATTTATAATTTATTTCAATTTAAAATGCAATTTAAGTTCATTTAAATTTAAAATGGCATTTTCAAATCATTTAATTGCAAATAATTTTTAAGTACAATTTCCTGGAATTTTTGTACAGAAATTTGTTTAGATAATATCCACACATACGAAAATTTTGAAAACCTATAAAAGTGAGTTTTTTTTTTTAAGGTAAAACTACTTAATGTTTTTGCAACTAATTTTCTTGTGTTTTATGACACTACTAACATTTACTAAAAATTTAACATCGAAACAATCACAAGAGCAATATTAAATTTACAAACAATAATACTTCAAAAAATTAAGAAAACAGCAATTTAAATTTTTTCTCTTTTTTTTTAATTTTTTGTAAACAAGCAACAGATAAAGAAACGCCTTGACCTTGAACGTTAATTACTCATAAAAATATAAATATTTCTATTAAGTTTCTTTGAGAGAAAATAATAATAAAAATATAATTAATAATAAATAAAAGAAAAATTAAAAAATCTATAATAAAACATTAACAAAAGCGTAAATTAGTCTAAAATTTGTAAACAAATTAAAAGCTATTGTTGTTAATAAATGTTTTTAAAAATATAAAAAAAGATCACAAAAATGAATTTGAAAATTATTTATTTATTTATTTTATTAGGTTGCAGCAACCAGACAACCTAACAAAAATTTTTCATTTGCATTTGAATATTTAATTATTTACAACTTGTATTCAATTTTACATATTTAATTTAAATTTAAAACTTGGAATTCGCTTCTATTACAAAAAAAAAAAAAACTTCTTTATATTCAAAGATAAAATCTTCACTACTTTATTTTAAAAAACTTCCTAAGCAATCCTTGCAATAGTTTATTTATTATCGACAAATGCCTGCGCGTATTTTATTCCAATTAATTTTGCAGCTTTTTTTTAAAAAAGACAACTAAAGTCAACTTGAAAACGAAGGATATTTCTTTGGCTCAGCCAGACCTTAATAACAATTTTCACCGGCTTCAATAACGCAGAAAGTTATCAATTATTCTGTATTTTTTTATTTGTGCCTGCAGAATTCACTCGTTTCTAAACTGATTTTGGTCCCATTAAAAAAAAACCCTGATATTAAAGATGAAAGGGTGCCCCAATATAACAACAAGTTTTTGACATGTCAACTGATTTGTAGCGGACACCTATATACATCACAATAATAAAAAGCAATAAAAAATACACTTAAATATTAAAGGGTGTCCCGATAGGTGGCATAATTTAACTTATATGAACCTATATTTTAAACCGTTATTGTAAAATACTTCAAAATTAAACAGAATCTGTACTGCTACATCCGCTATGAGAACAAGTAAAAAGTTTTAAACTAAAGGGTGTCCCCTTAGGTGATATTATTTGATGAATAGTGCGTTATATTTAGAACCAATGTAGACAGTTAAAATTTAGAAAAAAATTGTATTATTAAATTCGCTAAAATATAAAATTTGAAACTAAAGGGTGTCCCCATAGGTAATGTTTCTAATTTAAATTGGTTTAACTTTTAAGGCCAATACTTAAAATTTAAAAAAAGAAGTGTTTTGTAATAATAATGTGTTTATAATTACAAGTAAAAAAAAAACTAAAGGGTTCCCTCATAGCTGACGCAATTTAACTCGTATGGCCTCTTCTCTTAAACTGTTATATTAAAGCCATTCACAATTATACAGAATGTGTATTTCTATGTCCACTAAAAGAAAAAGTATTAATATTTAAAATTACAAAGTAAAAGGTGTCCCCATACAACAAATATAATTTTGACATGTCTACTGATTCATAAGGACCGACTATAAAAAAAAAGTATAAAAAAGTACAATAATAAAAAGTAGTTAAAAAAATAAACTTATATATTAAAGGGTGTCCCCATAGGTAACATAATTTTACTTATATGAACCTATCTTTTAAACCGTTATAGTAAAATACTTCAAAATTAAACAGAATATGTACTGCTACATCCGCTATAAGAACAAGTATAAAATTGGAAACTAAAGGGTGACCCCATAAGTGATATTATTTGATGTATAGGGCGTTATATTTAGAACCAACCAAACTTATACAAAAATTGTATTATTAAATTCGCTAAAACATAAAATTTTAAATTAAAGGGTGTCCCCATATGGGATGTTTCTAATTTATGTGGCTTTAGCTTTTAAGGCCAATACTTAAAAATTTTAAAAAGAAGTGTTTCATAATAATAATGTGTTTATAATTACAAGTAAAAAAACTAAAGGGTTCCCTCATAGCTGACTCAATTTAACTTGTATAGCCTTTTCTCTTAAACCATAATAGTAAAGCCATTGAAAATAGTACAGAATGTCCACCTTCTATGTCCACTAAAAGAACAAGTATGATTATTTAAAATTACAAATTAAAGGGTGTCCCCATTGGTGATCTACTTTGATGAATATGTACTTATCTTTTGAGCCATTATAGATAGAAAATTGAAATTTTAATAAAGTGTGTGTCGCAAGTTTTATTTTATATTCGATTATTCTCTACTTGTCTGTCTGTTTTAAAGTCGGTTTAATTTTGCAAGAATTATTTATTTATTGTTTTCCCAAAATTGGTTTCTTCAGTTAATAATGCTACAAGTACAGGCTGCAGCCAATCTAATATGGCCCGGAAACTAATTAAGAAGTCAACTGGTTTATTAAATTTTCCGCTTTTATTGTTACTTAAGTTTTGCTTTCGTACATTACTTTTTGAAACTGAAGTGGTATTTTAGTGGACTCTGAACTTATTAGATAAATTTTCATTTGTCTTAAAATTCAGGCATCGATTTTCTTTGAATTTTTTCATTTATTATTTTTATAACCTTTAACACAAAAAGTGGAAAAGGGTATATTTAAGTTTGTCATTTCATGTGCAATTTCTACAATATCCGTTAACGACCCACTAAAGTATATATATTCTGACTTCTAATGCATAGGGAAGTCGATTGAGCGATGTCTGTCTGTGTTAGTGTTGAAACCAAGTTTGCCGGGGCAATTTATAATTTTACGAGTACAAAAAAAAAAAATTAATAAATATGTCAATCGATTAGATATAGTATCGAAAAAGGTGCGATTGGAAATCTACATTATCAGTCTATGTCGTTTGAGGCAGCAGGCAAAACACCACGCCTACCTCTAATTTTTTCATGTCACTTGGAACAATAAAGTAACTCCAATCAAAAAAAATATATAAGGGCGATAGAGAATTAAAAATAAGAAACAAAAAAACATCAAGTGAAAAAATAAGCGCTTGCTCATATTTTCCGGCTCTGAAATTTTTATTTAAATATCAATATGGATATCACTTTAAAGCTTTTGAAGAGATCTTTAAGAGCCAAGGGCATGTAAATGTAAAATAATATATATGCAATACGTATTTTTTATTTTTTAACTCTCTGCCCCCTAAATGTTTGCTTTCTTTGATTGGAGTTAACTAAACTAGAATTAGATAGATGGTAAAGGGTATGGAAGATTCGGCATAGCCGAATACAGCACTTTTACTTGTTTTTTTTTATTTATTTACAATTGTTTTTGTTAAATTTTGATATCTCGTAAAATTTAAATTTTTGATAATTCTCGTTTTTGGTAAAATTTTTCTTTTAAAATTTAAAAATTTTAGATTTGAGATTTTTTTTTTAGAAAAAACTTTTAAGTAAAATTTAAATTTTGTTATGGAGAACAATTGAGCTTCTGCGGATTTTTCGATGTAAAAATGAAGTTTCGAAATTTTTTTTAATTTCGTTCTTTTTTTCAGTTTTCTACGTTCTAATAATTTTAAATTTTAGTTCACTAATTTTGTTGCATTGTTGAAATATTATCGAATTTTTTTATGTTTTCCTAATTTTTCTGCTTTTGGTGGAATGTGTTATTTTCAGTGAATTTTCAATATTTTAGAAAATTAATTTTTTTTTATAAATTGACCATTTCAATTTTCTATGACATAATAATGCTGCTTTTATCATGAATTTTTTTGTTTAAAAATTAAATGTTATTATTTAGTTTAAATGTTATTTATTTAGTGAATTTACGAACGTTATTATATTTAAATTTTTTAAATGAAGATAAAGAATTCTAAGGGCATTTTTTAAGGAAATTCAAATTTTAGTTTAGTTAATAAAATTTGTAGTTAATAAAATTTTTTAAAAATTTAACAAATTCTTGCATGATAATGCTTTTTTTTAATATAATTAAAAAGCATTGAAAGCATATTTCTGCAATTTTCTATAAAAATTCAATAAGTTAATGATTATAAAGTTATCAAACATTGAAGGGATTAAAATTTTAACACATTTTTTGCGATTTAAAAAAACCATTAAACAGTATATTTTAATAGTTTGCTAAAACTTAAAACAAAAGATTGCAAACACCAACTTGTTTTCCTTAGCTCGAACATAAATTGTAAGCAACCTAAGTTTAGAATAAAATATTATTAAATTAAAATAATGCCAAGAGGAAAAAATCTTGATATTTAAAGTGGTTTAAATTTAATATTAAAAGATTTTCTAACAAGCAGGAACCAAATTTGATACTGCTTCTATTAACACACCATGAAATATTTCAAGATGTTTAACTTCAACACTTTGTTGATTTAATGGCATTTCAATAACTTATTTTTTGAAATTTACTTTCATAAGATTTTAACTGTTAATAATTACAATAATTATATCAAATATTTATTGTCAACTAATAGCAAAAATGTTTAAACAGCTTTTATTTTATTTTTAGCTTTAGCAAGATTCACATTAATGTCTCTTAGATTTACTTTTTAAAACTTTTGATGAAGAAAAATGTTATTATTTTTGCCTTTTGGCAAAATATAAGTTGTAATAACAATTCCATGTAATTACTGAAAAAAAATAATATTTAAAAATATTACAACAAAAATATAATTATGGTAAAAATTGCGTAAACTTTAGCTAGAAAAGTACACGTCGTAATGATAAATTTTATCAACATTTATTTATAATATTCATGAGCCAATCCTGGTTAGGGGATTGTCCAGCAATAAATTTAATAAATTATCAGTCTGGAGTGGTCTCTTTTTTTAATTATATTATGTAAAATTAGATTTGTGATCCAATTGTGTCAGAAAATCTGTGGTCTTGGTTTAGTTAAAATATAAAAAAAAAATTATTCTGGTGCCAATGATTTATCTCAAATTGTGCAAAGTTGGTAAAGAAAACTGTCAAGTGGCGTTATAAAGCCATAATTCTATTCTAAATGAATTGAAATTGATTTGGCTCAAGTTCATTTTTTTATTTCTTAACAAATGTACGAGGCGAGTTAAAGAGAGAGAACAGTGACTTGTACGTGGATATCATCTAAGCAAATTAATATTGATATAAATACTCTTCATATATTCATTTACAAAGTTTATTAGTTAAATAGATGATGTTTACAATGTAAACAACCTAAGATAGATAGATGCAAAGTATGCAGATGAAGAATGTATCGATCCAGAAGTTCCAGCATTACATTCTGCTGGTGTCTAATTTTTCTTGCTTTCTTTGCAAAACATCCGCATACATTTGTACAATAATATTTCCTTAAAAAAAAGGTTCTTAGAAATTAAAATAAATGAACATTTATAATATCCATAGTTCAACTCCTAACTTAATATGAAATTAAAATAATTATATTCTCTCTTACTGAATTTTAGGTTGTGTTGTGCCTGAGAATTATGAAATATATTTGACCTTTAAAACAGGTTTTGCGTATTAATAAGAACGAAAGCAAAAATCCACTAACTTAAAACTCTTTAGTATAAATGAAATATGAATAGATCTAGGGCGAGATAAAATAAAATTTTTTTTACAAATGTTTAACTTAGGAAACCAAATTTCTGAATTCAAAATTTTTTTCTATTTTTTTTTCTGTTACAAAAAGATTTTAATGTTCTCTTGAAAAAATACTGGATTCTGTCTTAGCTAAAACAAGGAACAATAACAAGTATGGTGTATATATATATAAAAGATCCTGAGTTCAAATCCCAACGGAGTCTACAGAGAAATAGTTTTTGCTATGAAAATATGCGTGAAAAGTGTTATTTCTTAAAAAAAACAAATACATGGAAAAGAGCAGCATAAACCTTTTAGTCTCTATTAGAAAAAGAAAGAAACAATTGCTTCGTGCAGTTAGTGTACATCCCAAAAACTAGGTCACAGGAAAAATCTTTTGCGGCTATTAATAATTTTATTTTTTCAGATTAGAATTAAAATAATTTTTTAATTGAATCAATTAAATAATTATGTAATTCGAATTAAAAAATTAATTGAGCCAATTACAAATTTAAATAAATAAAAAGGAAGGCTACAATTTTCTAATTAAATAAATAATTAAATTCCTTGAATATATAAAGAATAAATAAAAAGAAAAATAGACCTATCAGTATATTGTGTGGATGGCTGCGTGACCCGCTTGAATTACATACATAGTGTTGGAACATGGATGGCTTCATAAGTTTGTAAAGGCATCAAAACTGAATATTGGCAGAGTCATAGAAATACAAAAATAAATAAACTGCCACAGAAGGATTAAATGAAAATTGATGTTTTGGTATTGACAATAAAAGTAAGAAAAGTATTTTCTTTTCTTTTTCGAAGTTTAAAAAGCTACAGGAAATAAGAAGAAGCTTCTCATTTATAATGAAAAAGAAGTATTTTTAGTCTAGATTTTTGTTCCTTCGTTCGTTCGTTTTGTTCGTTCGTTCAATTTGTTGAATCGGTCAATTTGAACGAAAGGAGCCGGTTAAATATCTTGCTCATTTCGTTCAAATAAGTCATCCGATCAATTTAACCCGTACACTATTAAATGAAAGGACCGGATTTAAATGACCGGATCATTCCATTCACTTGATTAAATCGGTCAATTTAACCCGTTCGTTCGCGAACGACACAGCTCTGCTTTCACCAAAAAAAGTGGAAAAAGGGTATATCTAAGTTTGTTATTCCGTTTGCAATTTCTGCAATTTGCACATCCGACCCCATAATGTATATATATTCTGAATACTTATGCATAGCGAAGTCGATTAGGTGATGTCCGTCAATCCGTTCGTGTTAGTGCTGAAATTAAATTTGCCGAGGTACTAGATCAGCTAAAGAAAAATTAAATACTCCAATCGAAAAGGCATAGTGTCGAAAGAGGTACTATTGGTTATCAGCCTGATCGGTCCATGTCTTTCGAGGCAGCAGGCAAAACACCACGCCTACCTCTGATTTGTTCAGATCATTTGAAAAATAAAGTAACTCCAATCAAAAAAAAAAAATTATAATGGCAATAGAGAATTAAAAAATATGAAAAAAACATCTGGTGAAAAAATTGGCGCATGCCCCTATTTTCCGTGTAACGGGCCTCCAAAATGTTTAAATTTTTTAAAATTTTAATATGGGTATCATTTAAAAGCTCTCGAAAAGATCTTTAAGGAAAAACTAAAATTTAAAAAAAATGCTTAATCTATTAAGAGCCAATGAAATTTTTATGTAAAACTATATACAATACCCCAATTTTTTTTTATTTGGAGTTGCTTCACTAACCTTGATTGACATATATGGTTAGGGGAATAGCACTATCGTTTATAATTCATAATAAGTTAAGTGCGAATTCAAAAGTTATTGACTTTTTTTAATTTAATGCTCAAAAAACAAAAGACTGAAGACACAAACATTATATTTGAAGTTTGAAAATGTAGGGGTAATAATAACACAGTGATAAGCAATTTATTATATGTTTTTATTTATTAGTTTTGATTTATTGTAACAATCTACAAATTTCGAATCGCTTGTGAATAGATAAGCAAAATATGATCTGTGTAATGCAGAATTTTCTACAGACATTATCAGCATTCTTTGAATCTAACACCTTGCGTTGTATACGTGGTAAACATCATCTATTTAATCAACTAATTTAAAAAGTCGGAATACGAAAAATCACTTATAATAAATCACTTTTAGACTGTTAAGGCAAATTAAGGCAAAATAAAAATACCCACAAAACATTTGAAAATTTATAGTTATTTTTATAAAACAAAAATATTGTTTTTATTTTTGCTTAACGATAATTAAAGAAATTTTGTAACAAAATACAACACACAAATATTATGTGCAAATTGAAATAAAATATTTTTTGTTAAATTTATGATTTAAATTGCGCTTTTTGATTAACAAGAAATATTTTAGTTAAAAGTAAAAAAAAAATATATACGAACATGAGTTCAATGAAAATTTTTAAAATAATTTTATTTATGAGGTAAGACTTTGTGTTGATTAGTACTCGAATAAATTGTAGTAAGAAATGGAAAATATTTGATTTTTTTTTTAGGAGAGAAGGTCTTTAAAGACTTCTAGAATAAATATGAAATAAAATATAATATTTATATAAAAAGGAGAACGTCACCATTTTTAAGGCAGTTGTTATTTTAATTAAATAATAGAAAAAAATAAAATAATAATTATTACTATTATTTATTTATTTTTTTTTTTTTTTGAACTGAAGTTATTTAAAAATTGTAATTTTCTTCTCTCTATTAAATATGATTTAATTTAAGATTAATTTTTCAAAGAAACCAAAGATTAGTGACTATTCGTATGACTAAATATCAATACCAGCAATCGATTAACTAGTTTATAGCCAACAATTAAACAAATTTTTTTAAATATATATATTTCTTACAAATCAACATTTAAAACACAAACGAAAGCAAAAAGAAACTCATGTAATAATATTGAGGCATTTAACCCAATAATAACATGCAACAGATTAAGTAAGTAAAAGTAATGCAACAATTTGCTGTATGCGAAAGGCAAATATAAAAAGCAGGTGAATAAATTTTAACTATCTGCCTCAACTTAAACCATATAAATGCAAAATAGCAAGAAGAAATAATAGAAAAAAAATTACAAAAAAGAAAAAAACAAACTAATAAATGTAAACCAGTTTATTTTACTTTTTTTAATTGAATAAAAGAAAGAAAGATTTAAAATAAAATAAAACAAAAAAAAAAAAAAAGAAGAAGAAAAACTTCCTCATTTTAAAATTCGTGTTTATTTATTATAACGTACGTACATATGTATGTATGTATGTATTATTTAAGAAATATTGTGGAAATTTTTTATTTGCTTCAATATAAATTTTCTCGTTTAATATAAAAAACAATAAAAGAAATATTGATCGATGTACAAATTTTCTTATTCATTTTGTTATAATTAAAGTCTTTTGGGCTCCCTGGTTATAAAGGAGTTTTTGGAAAAAATCCAACAAACAAATTAAGAAATTTGCTATAAAAAAAATGGTTCATTTTTACAACAAGCTTCTTGCCAAACAAAAGACTTACGACACAAACTGTATTTAGCAAATGAGAAAAAACCAAACAAATGTTTGTCATTATTTTTATTTATTGGGACACGTTTAAACTGAATTGTTATGAAAAAAAATGTTATTAATATTATTATTATGTAATAAATCTGGTATCATGAAAATAAATTTTGTAATTCAAATATGGAAAAAATAATAAAAGTTTGTTTAACAAATCACTGAAAGTTTTATTTTTATTTCTTAATAATATTGGAAACAGAAAACTTACTCCTTAAGTTTCTTCTACATGCTGCTAAGTAATTATACTCAAAAAACATATGACAATATGACACATATGACAATATATGACTTTACCAAGATACTATCATTTGGAATTACTGAATTAAATTTTTAATAGCCATGCAATGCGTATAGAGTTTTTGAATTCTTAATTAAATACAACAAAAAATGTATGCTGATATTATAAGTTAAATCACTTAAATAGTACCTTCTAAGAAATATACTTCGTTTACACTCTAGCATTTTGGGCTTCAAAATCAGTCTCCATACGGATTTATTCGTTTATACTTCTAATTTAAGTCCCCTTTGCGACACATCAGGTTTGACTCGTCATGTCTTCAGTTTTTGGGAGAAGAAGGAGAAGAGCATAGAAAGAGGTGCAAACCTGGCCGTACCATCAAGTTTAAGAAAATTTTATAATTGAAACTGGCTGCAGAATAGAAGTTGCAGAAGTTGAAAGCAAAGAAAACGAAATTTGATGAAACAAACTTGACGTTGTGTGTGTGAACACAAATGCAGGTTCAAAAGAAAATTAATTAATAATAAAACTGATCCAGTAACCTGACGTGTGTGAAAGAGGACTAACAGCAGATAATTTTCCAACCAAAAATTATAATCCAACAAATAGCAGTCAAAGTAAGATACGAGAAAAAATTATGGTGATCAGGGAGAAATTTTTCCAAAAATTTAAAATTTTTCAATATATATATATATATATATATTTACAAAAAAGTACTTTTTAATAAAGTACTTTTTTAAGTACCTTTTAAGAAAGTACTTTTTAGAAGTTATTCTCAAAGTTAACTGAAAAATATTGAAAAAAAATTATTTAAAAAAAAATTATTAATGAGACTATTTTTATATTAACTTTTTTAATACGGTATTATTTGCAAAGGAGCACTCAAAATGGCTTTTGATAATATATTAAAAAAAACCTTTTTAAAAAGACTTTTTTTACAGCAAGGTGCATTTTTTTTTAAAGTTACTTTCAAAATATTACCTCTTCAAATAAGTTTTATTATTACTAAGAATTAAAAGAATTTTTTGCTATTTTAACTGAAAAACTAATGCCCTTCGAAAAAGTACTTTTGTTAACAGCGCCTTCTAAAAAGGCTTAGTTCTTCATCTAGTACTTTTAAGATATACATATATTTATAAAATAAATTCTTTTTATCCCTTAGCAAGAATAGTAAGTACTTTTTAAAAGAGTATGACATAAAAAAGTTTTTTTGAAAAAGTACTTTTTTCAAATAGTACTTTTTAATGTTTATTATATAGAAACAAAAAATTTGTCATAAAAATCTTTAAATAAGAGTATCAACAAAAAAATTTAACTTTATTTTTAAACGTAAGCTTCAAGAATTTATTTTTAGGAATTAATGTAAAAAGAAAATAAGCTTTTTTAAAAATTAATTTTACAAAAGTTTTCTTAACTGATTAAAAAAAAACTTTAAAAATTCTTGTTATAAAAATTTAATGTTTTTTTAAAAAACTAGCTAAAAATAATTTAAGTGTAAAAAAGTACGTTTTAAAGAAAGAGCATATTTAATAAGCACCTTTAGGACAAATTAACCTCTTAAGAAAACTAACTGTAATAAAAAAAATTCCTTAAAATTTAATTATGAAAAATACTTTTTAAAGGGGTGTAGAAAATGTACCTAGTAGTACAGTACCATTTTAGACACCTAAAGTTCTTTAAGAAACAAGCTACTAAAAAAGTCCTATTTCAAAAAAACTTTTTATAAATAAAAAAAAACCCTAAAAGTGCATATATTTATATATGGTATTTAAACAAAGTTTCTTTAAAAAATGTACGTTTTAGAAAAGTACTTTAATAAATAACATCTAGGACACAATCTAATATTTTCTACAAAAGAACAGTGGCATCTTTTCGTTCTAAAAAAAAAATTAATCCAGTAACAGAGAATATAATTATTTTAATTTTTTATTAAGTTAGGAGTTGAACCATGGATACTATAAATGTTACATGAAAACATTTTTAGAAAGAAATATTATTGTACAAATGTATGCGGACGTTTTGCGAAGAAAACAAAAAAATTAGACGCCAGCAGAATGTTATGCTGCTTTTTCTAAATCGATACCTGCTTTATCAGCATATTCGCCTCTATCTAAGGTTGTTTACATTGTAAACATCATCTATTTAATTAAATAACTTTGTAAATGAATATATGAGGAGTATTCATATCAATATTAATGTGATTAGATGAAATCCACGCACAAATCACTGTTTTCTCTGTAACTCGCCTCGTATATTTGTTACAAAGGTTTTTAAAAATTAAAAAATGAACTTAAGCCAAATCAATTTCAATTTATTTAAAATATAATTATGGCTTTATAACGCCACTTGAAAGTTTTCTTTACCAACTTTGTATAATTTGAGATAAATCATTGGCACAAGAATAAATTATTTTTATTTTTATATATCTCATCTAAATCAATACTAGATGACACGACTGGATCACAAATCTAATTTTACATCATTTAATTTAAAAAAGAGACCACTCTAGACTGATAATTTATTAAATTTATTGTTGCCTATAAATAGGACAATCGCCTAACAAGGATTGGTTCATGAATATTATAAATAAATATTAGTAAAACTTATCATTACGACGTGTACTTGTTTATTTCAAAAAAATTTTTTGTAAATAAAAACAACCCTAAAACTAAATATTTTTATATATGGGCTTTAAAAAAAGTCCCTTTAAAAATGTACTTTTTATAAAAGTACCTGAAAGAAAAATAAGTTTTAATAAGGTACCTTTTGAAAAGCTCACCTTGTAAGAACATTAAAAAATTTAATATTAAATTAACAAATAATTTTATTTTTATTTACAACATAAAAAAATCAGGTCAAAACAGCAAGTAAAAAACAACAAAGTACGTGGCCAAATAAATATATAAATTTAATATTTTCATATTATTTTGAAAACACTTTTATTTAAATATTTTGCAGCAATGTAAAAGTTATATCGTAAACTGATGGCCGCATTGATGAGCTTGTTAGTTATGGAAAATTAAAAACATATTTTTTCCCTTCCTATTTGTGACAGTGATGGTTTGTATACTTTTAGGAACAACCTTGAATTTTGTGTAACACAATCATTTTTTTTTTAATTATGTTAAAGAAACCATTGATGGACAACTTAGCTTTGGTAAATTGTATCAGAATGCAATTTCATTGCATACATGAAATTAAAGTGACCTTAATTAAATCTTTTGAACTAAAAGTTTTTTAACTTTATAATTTTTTAATTACAAATAAAAATTTAAAATAATTAAATGGCCTTGGTTAAAAAAAAAGCTACAAGTGGTTAAAAAAAGCTACAAGTAAATTAAACTTATTATAATTGGACCAATTACTAAATAGCTTTTGTCTTTAAATAGCAGTGACTTGCTTTAACAAAGGGTTTCTCAGTAAAGAGGTGTAGGCAGTTATATTTATGAATATCATCTAATGAGAAAGCTGTAATGTTGCAAAGAAACGTATTGTTGAAGCTATGTAGCAGGGTTTCCGGTCAACTTTCAAGGTCAGCTGTTAGTTTTTCGATAGATGCACTTGCCTCATGAATATTTTCTGATTGTTTACTCCAACCAACCTTTCTTATTTAGGTTACACACTTTAAAATTGTAGAAGGGTGAAGGTGAATATATAACAGCAGTAGAATTTTTTAATGTTTATTTAGTTTGTGTAAAGATGGCTTAACTCTGCTGCAAGTTTTTTTGTAACGGCAATAACCTGTCACTATTGAACAACCTTTTAATCATTGCATTACAACTATTTAAGTTATGGCTATAGTTTGACGATAATATACCATCTTTTAATAGCAATTTAATGGTCATTGTAAAATGCTTTTACTGTTTTACTATTTTGCTAATTGTCATTATAATTTTTTTATTTTATTTCATCAACCAAAAACGAAACAATATTTTTAATACATTCAAATATAAAAGAAATACAAAATTGTTTTAATTCATGGTTTTTCTTTTGTTTTTTAAACATTGAATATGACAGTTGATTGCAACATAAATCTACATGTTGCTTGCAGTTGGCTTAAATGACAGTCATACAAACGTATGTACATATTACCTTTGTTTTAGCTGACCTGTCCATTTGCTTGCCTGCCTGTCACATTGTGATTTTATTTGCCCCTGCCTGTACACTAATAATATCGTGATATTACTCAATGCAAGTGTTATCATATTTTCATTAATTTATTTGTTTAAAGTTTTTTTTAGATGAATTTATTTATTTAATTTTCAAGCCAACTGATTTACAAATTTGATACATATTTATTGCTGATAATTTTGAATACATTTTTTGTTTAGGTTTTTGGTTTGGTATGGTTGACAACGTAATGGTCGTTATGGTTTTTCTCAACTGAAAAACTTTAGTTGTATCAACTTTGTAGGTCTTATCTAGATGTGATGAAGACACAAGGTTTGTTCGAATAATTTCGTATGATTGTAACGAATGTTTAAGTAATTTTTAATAATAAAATTATAATAATAAACAGCACAAGTTTGCAGCGAAAATGTTTAAAATTAATATTGATTTTTTGTGACCCTTGACGGTACATTTGTGTTCTTTGCGAAAATTTAAAGTTAGAAATTTTTTAAAGGTATAAAAATAACTGATTTAAATTCTCTTGATAATTTTAAAAATTTCCTCCTTTCTGTAGCTGTTTAGTAAAACAAACAATAACAATTTTGTAAAAAAAAAGTCCATTCGGTGCATAGCAGCAAAAACTAAAAATACTACAATTAAAAAACAAGAACGAAAGTATTTAAAATTACTAGCAAATCCCTTAGTGAAAACTGAGGTTTCTTTTTAATTTTCTCTCAGGCTGACAGAATTTTAAATTGTAAAAAGAGCACAAAAAGTTAAATTTTTATAAAAAAAAATTTTTTTTTGGCCCAAAGTTCAACATAATTTTGTGACAATTTATCTAACATTGTTGGAGGTATGCTACGCATAACATAATTAATATTGGTCTCTAAGGCATTATTTGTTGCTGATTTATCAGCATAAAACAGTGACTTCATATGACCACACCACAGAAAATCGTGGAGAGCTCCATTAATATAAGATAAATTTACATTAAATTTTTACTTAAAAAAATTTATGATTATAGACAACGTAAGTTACTCAGCATATTGCCGAATATGGCATATATTTCCCAACAAAAAATCATTAATCATGGTGCGGTAACAGTTCTTATCGAACTTTATATGAGCTCCGGTTTTATTTTTAAAATAAACATGTAAAAGTGCTATATTCGGCTATGCCGAATCTTATATACCCTTCACAATCTATGTAAATCTAGTTTAGTGAAGAATTAAAAAATAAAAAAAAAAATTTGGTACTGCGTATATATAACTCTAAATAAAAATTACATCGGCTCTTAATGGGTTAAGCATTTTTAAAAAAATTTTAGTATTTCTTTAAAGACCTCTGCAGATGCTTTAAAATGATGCCCATATTGATATATTAAAAAATATTAAAATTTCAGAGCCCCGTAACTCGGAAAATATAGGTGAACGCCCATTTTTTTACTTGATACTTTTTTCTAATTTTTTAATTCTCTATCGCCCCGTACATTTATTTTTTTAATTAGAGTTACTTTGTTGTTCCAAATTACGTCTGGTGTTTAGTCTGGTGCCATGAAGGACATGGACCGAACCTGATGATTTCCAATAGCACCTCTTTCTACAATATATCTCATCGATTGACGTGTTTATTTATTTAGTTATTTATTTGTTGTGAAATCATTGAATTGAATTATTGAATTCAACACTAACACGGACGAACAGACAGACGGAAATCGCTCAATCAACTTCGCTATGCATACGAAGTCAGAATATATGTATATACTTTATGAGGTCGGAAATAGTATTGTAGAAATTACACACGGAATGACAAAGAAGGTTAAATGATGTTACCGGCATGTAAACATGTGGCTACTGTAGTCACGGTAGTAAGCATGTTGACTAAAAATCTGGTTGGCCAGAGTTCAACCCCTGCGGTAATCAAGAAAAAATAAAATTATTTTTTTTATAAATGAATAGAAATTATTTTGGCTTAAGTTAATTAATTTTAATTTTAAAAATCTTTTTTTTTTACAAATGTATTCGGACGTTTTCTAAAGAAAACAAGAAAAATTATTTTTTTATTTTTTTTCTGTTTAATGGTTTTAAACACTTATTCAAAATTTAGACTACAGCACGCAGCCTCTTTCTTCCGTACTTCTTTATAGCACCTTTGCCGGCGAATTAATATAACAAAAAAAAAATGGATTCATAATCAACATAAGGCGGGAAGTGTTGATTTAAAAAATGAAGCATTTTCTCCTCTATCGTTCTCCTTTTACCACCTCCCTTATCTCTCATGAATCTTTTACTACATTCTGTAGCACCGTTACAAAAATAACTAAATATTAGGAGGTATTGTTGCCTGAAGTACTGCTTCTCTTTAAAAAAGAGAAAACGACCAAGCGGTGTATTTTTCTCGATTTAATTACGTCTATAGAGTCATCTATACAGTAGTTTACTTTCTATAGGGTTATTTTGCTTGAACACAATTTTGCGATAAATTAAACGTCTATAAATTGCCGTGAATGGATGACTGATATTATAGACTGATGAATAGATGTTCAAGCTTCAATGTATATTAATTAGAACTGTGTCGTTTATGAACAAACGGGTACAATTGAATGAATCACATAACTGAACGAAGTGATGCGGTTCTTTTTCTGAGCGTATACTGATCCATAGTTACCCCTTAAAATCGTTCAATTGTATAAAAAAAGTTTACTTTTTTGTTTCAATTGTATTAAGTTTCATTTAGGTCCATATTTTTTTAATAGAATTTAAAAAGTAGGGCTATAGAGAATTTTTTCCTGTTTATTTGTAAGATTATTTTTTCATAATTTTCACTGAATTTCACATAACACAAACATATTCATATGCAAAATTACCTTTTTTTAACTGAACGACAAGAATTTTTATATCGTTCTACAGAAACATAGATTTTGCATGCATTTCTTTTTAAATATTTTTGCTTATATTTATACTTTGTGATACCACTGTGTTATCGTTCATTTGACGAGTAAAATGAATGAATGAACGAATTGAACGTTAGAGTTCACTTTTGATATTTGAAACAATGTAAGCGGTCAGTGAAGTGAACGGTTTGGCACAACTTAAATACTGATCGTAAATATCAGTTGAGAGTTAGTTAATTTTTTTATAACTTCCATAGGGCTTAAAAGACAATTATTCTTTATTTTGAGTATATTTTATTTCTTTAATGAAATTCTGTTCATGTTTCACATGAATGAAATAGAGCCTTGTTTATTTTTTGAAAGGTTCAAATCTTCAGATCACAATCCAGTTAAAGCAGACAAGCGGAAAAACCAGCTACTTGTAAGGATGTTTGCATTATAGAAAAGAAATCCATGCTGGCTAAATGCTACTTAAAAAGGTTTTTATAACTTCAAGTATTTTATATCGAAAATTTAAATCATGCTGTGGGAAAAGTAAATTTTGCAACCGGAAATCATTAAAAGGAAAAGTACTGTGTTTTAAAGAATCTAAATAATATTTTTTATCTTAAGACAATATTTCCACGTTATTTACCTTTAAATCATTTAGCTTTCTTCGAGGGCTGCTCTATATATTTCTGACCTGGCAACACTGAGTGCTGCCAAGTGCAACCTGACATTTCCATTGGAAAGTTTGTCATTTTTAAGCACAATCGTACTCAAAACGTTTTGACGTACGACCATTATTTGTGTTGGAATTAACTCGTGAACATTTTCGTGCCATCATTTTTCACAATTTTCGACGTAGATTATCACGAAAGAGTGCATTGATGAACTTAAATCTTTGTATGGCGATGAAGCACCATCCTATAGCACTGTGAAAAATTGGTATAATGAATTTAATCGTGGCCGAAGTTCGCTCAAAGACGAATTCCGTGAAGGTCGTCCAAAAACGGCTGTTGTACCAGAGAACATTAATGCCGTGCGAGAACTCATAATGCAAGATCGACATGCGACATACCGAGAGACAGAGACATCCTTGGACATTTCTTCCACTAGCATACATTCGAAACTGCATAAACACCTGGCCGTAAAAAAGGTTTGTTCTTGTTGGATCCCGCACAATTTGAAAGACGCTCAAAAAAGCTCGTGTCGATTGGTGCAAAGAAATGTTGCAAAAATACGATTGCGGTGCTTCAGAAGACGTTTATAAGATCGTCACAACGTCGAATTAATGGGTCATCCGCCGTACAGCCCTGACTTGGCACCTAATGGCTTCTTCTTGTTTCCGCACATCAAGAAAAAAATGCGTGGTCAACGATTTCCGTCGCCAGAAGAAGCTGTTGAAGTGTTCAAAAACCATGTTTTAGAGGTGTCTGAATCGGAGTGGAAAAAGTGCTTCGACAACTGGTTTGAGCGCATGCAAAAGTGTATAAACCATGCTGGAGAATACTTTGAAAAACAATAAAACCATTTTTGATTATAAATATTCGCATTTTCACTATTAGGCCAGAAATATATAGAGCAGCCCTCGTTAAAACCTCGTTTAAAAAAAATTAATCAATAATAAAAATTTAACAAAAATTATGCGCTTGTTTTGTTGTTGCTTGCCAACCTCTAAAGGAAGTTAAAAAATTTCCAACGGCAATCCACCACAGTTTCATTTACAACAGATTAAAACAATATTCTCATTGCTTAGCAATTGTTTACTATTAATTTCAAACCATATTAAAGCATAAAAATGACACACAATCACTAAATTGAAACTGCACAAAATAAAAAGCATAAAAATTAAGACAAAGTAAAAAATTAAATAAAAGAAATTGTACGACTATCACCATGATACAGTGGCTTATATTTTTGCAATGATGACATAATCAGCTGTTTTACAACCAGATTAACATTTGTATAAAATTATTGTTGTTATGTTGGTTTCTTTATATTATATGCACGATATTTATATACTTTGCGTGCAATGTTGTTTAAGGAAATTTTTTTTTATCAGCTGGCATCAACTGAGAGCAAAAGTGTTACAAAAAAGATTTGACAAAAAATAAAAGTCCAAAAAAGGCATTTCCACAATTAAATGTCCATCAAATGAAAAGAAAGACTTATGAAGCAGAAACTTGTTAATAAATAAATTTCCTCATGCTTTTTTTTTTTTTTGTGTGTGCGATAGTAACAAGAGATGCCATTTGAACAATTATCAATATGTGTGTGTAAAATGATCAATTTGATTTACTGAAATTAATCTTCTTATAATGTAGTGCTGCTGGTATTTGTTTAACTGTTAATTATAAAAATGGTATTGCTATTTGTAATCATGTTAAGTATTTGATGTTGTTATTTTTTATGGTGAATACTACCAAAGACCTATTGACATAATAACGAGGAAGGTAACTAGAGTTGTCATCTTGTAATATAAGTTGTCTAACTAGACTTCTTCATTAATGCTGTCTGCCATAGAGATGCAAAAATTTTACAAAAAAAAAAAAGAAAATTCACTATTTTTCTTCATTTGCTTATTTGATTGTTGCGCCATGCACAGTGGTTTGTCAAGAAATGTTTTTTTTTATTTAATTTTTTTTTTATTTGTTGTTTTTATTTTATTTCTCAGTTTCTTTTAACTGTACAAAAGAGCCCAAAAAAATTTAGCCGTACACAGTGGTTAAAGAAAATAAAATCATTGATGATTTTTGTTGCTTTTGCTTCCACTTTGATTTTTGTTTTTATTTTATTGTTTTGGAAAAAGTCTTTAGTTTATTTAAAATATTTATGAGAAGTTTCCTAAAGAGCTAAGTAAGCGGTAGCGAAATGGCCATGGAGTGATGTCCTTTAGCCTCAATAATCAATAACAGTGATTTTTAAAAATTTTATAGGGATAAATATAAAAATAGAGAGATATTTTTAAAAATTTTCTCGTTTGCGTTTGTCTTAAAAAATCTGTCTGTAATGAAAGACATTATTTTTGCTTTCTTTCAATTTATTACTTAATTAATTAATTTTTTAATTAATTAATTTTAGAAATAATAGTAAACTTTGTGTTTTTTTTCTCTTTTCTTTGATTAAAGTTTTTTAGAAAATTATTAGATTTTTTCTTTTTTTTTTTTTTTGTTGAAAATTACAAAGTAAAATTTTTTTCGCAATAAGAAGTTTCAAAAAGAAATTAAAAACAACTATTTTCAATACAAAAATTACGAGCAATTAGGCAGTTCAGTGCCTTTCTCAAAGAGATATTTATTAAAGAATGGATAGACAAATTAAGATTTTTTTGAACAAAAACTTTAAATGAAAAATAAAAATTTTTATTAATCAACCAAAACAAAAAAAAAAGAAAATATATATATATATAAATTGATTTTGGTATTTTAATCTATTTTAGAAATGCTTCTGTAGCTTCTTAAGAAAAACTGATTTTTGGGGATAATTTTAATGTAAATACTTTTCGCCATAAGACATTGTTTTAAAAAGTTTTTTCTTACCAAAAGTGAACCCAAGAATTTTTATAAATAACTACATTTATTTAATATTTTTATGAAATTAAAAGTTTTGGCTTAGCTTTAATATTTATTTTATTTTCTAAAAAAAAAAAAATTTTTTTTAAGAAAAATTATTTTACAAATGTATGCGGAAGTTTTTCCAAATAAAACACGATAAATTATACAACAACAGAATTAATGCTGCATTTGCTAACTGACTACATCCTGCAACAGCATTCTTTGCATGTATTCTTCACGTTGTATACATTGTGAACATCAGCTATTTCAGCAACAAATTTAATCAATATAAATTTTATTAAAAAAATAAAAAAAACAAGGCCGAGCGCATGTACATTCGTGCTTAATTTATTACGCTCAATATGATACTGGTATAGCATCTAAAATAGAAATTAATTTCAGAAGCCATTTTATCAAATGGTGTTTTTTCTGTGAAATTTTCGATTTTTCATCGTAAATATGGCAGGTGTAAGCCTATTCAATTTAATTCGAAACTTATTTTCACATATTTAGTAAAAAAAACAGGAATTTTTGAGGTTTTTTTTTCATTTGCTATTTAGATTTAAAGATTTAGAGCTTCAAAAATCTACAAAAACAATTTAATACTTTTAAACTCCTGTGCAAGCAAATTCCACGCATGCATAACCAACAGCAAACAAAGTGTTAATGTTTGTTTTCTTAACTCTGCCACAATACATTTTATTAGCTGCATTGAAATGAAAAGTTTGTAACACCAAAACAATGAATTGTGAAGAAAATCAAAAAAGAAATAATAAGTAGAAGTTGTAAGAAAAAAAATTGTATTGATACTAATACGAATTTGTACTAAAAAAATAAATATTAAAAATTATTTATAAAGAAAAAAAATCTTTTATGCAATACTCAAGTTGTATAGTTAGTTGTTGTTGTTAATGTCTCGTTATGGTTCACATAATCTTTACCACTAACATACTCATCCAAACATTATAACTCCAAATGCTTGGCTAAAATTATTGTACAATAATCGAATATAATTTTGATAAAAACAAAACCAACATGCGCTCATTCCTTCACTCGTTTAAATGTGGTTTTTGATGGTATTTTAAAGCAAAGAAAAGTAAAAGCAATAAAAACGAAATATTCAAGAAGCATACGTAAGAGTAAACGTTCATTGCACTTTCTTGTTTTTAAGCCACGCTAATTCTTCGTCAGCTATTTGCTACCATAATTGCGCATTGAGGTTTCTGTGTCTTGTTTAGCTGCTGCTGCTGGCGCTAGTTTTGTTGCTGCGGCGGCGGCTGCTGTAAAATGTAGCCAACATATCCATATGATTTTTGATTATGTATGTTATGGTGTTTTACAGAGCATCGTTTAACGAACTAAAAAATAAATCATCAACTATTTTCCTACACTCAAACATACTCTACATATTGAATATTGGTCACTGGAGTTTCTGGTGAATTTTTTTCCATTTTATAATTTTGTAATAAATTTTTTGCTCTAATTTAAAAATTTTATTTGCGATTTCCTTTTATAGGCCAACTATTTATGTAGCAAATAGAAAAAATATTCCACAAAATTGCCATATATGGAAATCCAAAAACTTAATATTATATGTAATTTTATCCTCAAATAAACACTCTTCCTCTCTGGCCGTGTCTTAACATTTTATTTTAAATAATTTACAGTTGACAATAGAAATTTTAACATTTTAAAAATTTCAACAATTGTTAGATGATATTTGAAATTGAGTTTAGGTAACGTAACGGAATATAATAAAATATTTGTTATTGTTAACAAAAAAAAAATTAAGTAAAACAAAAGACTTAAGACACAAACTTTTTGTAATTAAAAGTGTTTGCGGCTGCACACATATGAAATGAAATAAATTTAATTCAATAAGAACAAGAATAAGACCAGTAATATTATATATATAAGCTATTATGAAGTCATTATATTAAAACGCTGTTCATTTAAAATTTGGTCACAGAAAATTTTTTTTAAGTTTTAATTAGAAATAATAAAACAAATCATGGGCTTAATAAAAGAAACTGAAGAATAAATAATTTTATATGTTGCAAAATACTACCATTGATTAGAACAGTACTCGCAATACATGCGGAGATATATCAAAATAATAGTAAAATAAATCAAAACCAATCTTTCTATATCGAGGATGGCTACAGATGACTAAGAAGGGCAAATAAAAGATGAAAAATAAATTTCTTTAAGCACTGGCTAAACTAAGTCCAGTATTATTTTTTAATTTATTTTTTCAAGTAGCTATTCTTAGTTTAATCAAATCTAAAACTTAATGAACAATTTCAATAATTATTTTTTTTAAGCAGTAGAAACAATTTGCATATAAACACAATGATTAAACAACACCACTTTTAATTTGTCAATCTCAGAGCGGCTTATATCAAACAAAAATAAGCCTCAATACTACAAGAACACAGAAACACTAAACTATCTTAAAAAATAAGAAAAAAATATTAAATAAATAAAAAAAAATATTTTTTAAAAAATCAAAAGACTTAAGACACAATTGCAATGTAAGAAAACTTTTTGACGCTCCAAGAACACTATTGAAATCTAATATTAACAAAAATTAGATTATGTCTTGTGACGTCTTCTATACTTCTTAACCGCTCAACTTTGATATTTTATCTACTAAAAAAAACCATAAAAATGCCAAAGAATAAATTTAAGAACAAACATCAACATTATCCATTACCAAAGTTCATTGACTTTAACCCCTCACAAAATTATAACAAATATTAATATTTTTTACTTTTAACATATAAAACCAATTGCTAACAAAATAAAAATCCCAAACATTAAATATGTTTATTCAAAAACGAAAATGATTTTAAATGGCGAGGTCATTACTCTTGAAGCAAAAATCTCTTTGCTTGTATGTCGGCATAATAAATTTGTTGAAATTACTATAAAAATTTTTGTAAAAATACAAATTACCTTGATTATACCCTAGAAACCTAATTCTCTATTAAAACACTTTAAACAGACAAAAAAAAACCAAACACCAACAATAACAAAGTTGTTTTAAAAAACTGTTTCAAATTATAACAAATATTAAGACTACGTGGTGTTGGGAAATATAATTGATGGCGCACAGACGTACACATAATTTATACTGAGATGTAACGTTATATGTTTGTAGCAAAATTAACCCGCTGGTAAAGCACTATTACAAAAAGTACTTAAAAATATTTTCAAAACGGTAAATTTTTATAAATTAATTTAATTTATTTTTTGTGCCAAAAATCACTTTCTTACAAAAATCAGAAAGAAATTTTTATAAAAAATATTTTTTTTTTCAAAAACAATTATTATAAAATGTGTAAGGTACTTTTTAAAATTTTTTTTACCTTTTAGTTACATGGTTTATTTTGCTATAAAAATTCTTTTAACAAGTTGACGGCCACGCGTGTTTACAACAAAATCCCCGTCAGGCCACCCGTGCCACTGTAAGATGCGTGCTCTGCTACCGCATGTCTGTTTACATTTCTTTCGGTACTCTCACCCCGATATCTATTACGATCCTCATTTATCACGTTATTACTCTGCACGAGCAGTTGTAATCTTTGCCGTGTACTGAGTAGTACAACTAATATCTCTGCCCAACTAATATCTCAACCGCAACTTTGCAGTGAATGCTTCAATATTTTGCACTGTAAATAATTTTGTTAATAAACGATTTTTAAAAAAATTCAACAGTATTATTATGTCCTGTCATATATTTAACTAAATATGTTCGGAAATCCTTTGGAAGGAGTCACCCGACGTGGCCTGATGAGAACTCTTGCTGTCACCCGAATACGGGTGACGTGGCCTGATGAGAACTTTTGCTGTCACCCGAATACGGGTGACACGGCAGTTAACGTGTTAAAGTAGAAAAGTTCTTTTTTTTCATTATTTTTTTTATCCAAAAGTACTTTTTATCAAAAAGTACTTTTCAACTATAACTCAAAAAGTACTTTTGGTTTAAAAACTTATTTTTGTCGAGATGGAAAATGTTATATTAAAGTAAAAATTACCTCTTGGCCAAAAAGTATCTTTTTTCAAAGTACCTTTTAATAAAAAAATATATTTTTAAAAAAGTACCTTGTTATCAATAAAAATCTTTTTATCAAAAATAAGCTTTTTATCAAAAAGTATCTTTTTTAACAAAAAGTACCTTTTTAACAAAAAGTACTTTATAATAAAAAGGTACCTTTTAATTCAATCGTACTTTTCTTTAGTAATATTTGTAATATAAGAAAACTTTTCGTAAAAAACGTTCTTTTTTTTCAAATAAATAGTACTTTTTGAAAACTTTTGGCATTTAATTAAACGATAACATTTATAAAACCAAAGTGGCAAATTTTAAAGTTATTTTTTAATATATTACATAAAAATGAAATTATAACCATGAGTTACGTCCTGATGATAACTTTTTACAAGTGTTACGTAGCTTTCGATGCCATTTTAAACAAAGGAATACTTTCTGCACATACAACATTTAAATGACTTTCTTAAATTAGATTTTTTAACGAAGTGGAAATGGTACTTTTTACCATTTTTTTAATAACTTTTTTTAAGAAGTTAAAGAAGTCCTAAAGTGTACTTTTTAACAAAAAAAAAAGTTTTAATGGCTGTTTTTAGTATGTTAAACAGACGTCTTTTATTTTAAAGTAAAATAGTATCTATTAGGTACTTTTTAAAAAAAATTATTAAGTAATTAATTTTTATCAAAATTTTGCTTTTAATTACATACATAAAAAACAAGTAAAGTTTTTTATAGTACTTTATGTCAAAAATGTACTTTTTTCAAAAAGGTACTTATTGTCAAAAAGGTACTTTTTGCAAAAAAACAATGCATTCAAAGCAAGTTGCAAACCAAAATTTAAAATAAATATTATTTTGCTAAAAGTACTATTTGCAAAATATTTCCTTTTTATAAAATGTGGTTTTTAGAATGGTACTTTACCAATAAGCTCCTTATTTTAAAATAAATTTTTAAAAATTTTACTTTATAAATCATGCACAATTATGGGCTTTTATAAAGGATCCGTATCAGAAACATCCTCTTTAAAAAATCCCCTGTAACATAAACTACATTTAACCATTGAAGGTCTTAAAAAAAGATACGCTTTTTGAAAGCTCTTTTATCAAAACTGTAGTTTTTGAAAATTAATTTACTAGAAAAATTACTTTTCATGGCATCATTTTTTTTAATATTTCAAAAAGCACGAAATTTTTCAAATAAACACTTCGCGGGGATATTTAAAAGCCTTTTATCTGTAAAATGAACACTTATATGTATTATTTCGTATACACATTTAATAGATTAAAGCCACCAAAACAGATAAAATTAACAATCTACAACCAATAGATTGAACACCTTAAGCTAAATCATAGTCATCATTGTAATTCAATTAAAATGCTAACTCGAGTAAAAATTCAATGAAAGAAAATGAAAATGGAATCATTCATTGTTGCCGCAAGGCATATCAAACGCTAATGTATATTGTTGCACTTATGAGTGCATTACTAATTCTTAATTCAATTACAGTAACATGCTTATAACAACAACAAGAACAACTACAACGACACCACTATGAAATAATGAAAGCAAAAGTGTTAGTGTAAACTGATTCGCATTTATTATTTTATACCGTCAGTCAAGTCATACACACAATATGTGCAATAATCTGGCTTAAAACCAATAATAGTAACATCAACGAGGGCGATCTAAGAACTATACACTATTTATAATGTGTAAAATATCTTAAATTTTAAAATGTTTACTTTAAATCTTATTTTATATTAAATGAAAAATTGCTTTAGGCTATTTTTGAACACACGGAAATTATGCCAGCAGTTCCTGTTTTAGATGCCTATAATTTGTTTCCAATACAAAAAAATCACCAATAATCACTTTTACTTTTTTCATACAAACAAGAAAAAATGGACTTAAGGCGTGGAGCTTTGTTAAATGATAACTAAGACCAAGTTGATTTTAAAACACAAAATTGGCCAAATACTGACAAAAATACTATTTGTATAAGTAATATTTAATTATGGTGCATTTTAAAAAGGCTAAAATGCATATTTTTGCAAAACATAATTTTTCCATTGGTACTTTTTACAATGGGTACTTTTTGTAAAAGGTACTTTTCGGAAGGTACTTTTCACAAAACTTATTTTTACGAATTATAATCTTTACAGAAAGAAGCCTTACACAAAAGACACCTAAAACAATACTTTTTGCAAAAGAGAATGCTACCGATATGTGTACTGGTAACAAATCTTTTTACCCAAATGTACTTTAAACAGCAGTTTCTTATTTAAAAAAGATCTTTTTTTTTGTGTTAAGGTACAGTTGCATCTTTTGTTTTATAAGTGCAAATTTTTTAAAAATGTACTATTTTAAAGGCTATTTTTAAGGGCTTTTTTAATGTACTTCTCGCAAATTGTACACACAAATGAAATTTTATTTAAAAGTAATTTTTTAACTAAAATTATTTATTCCACTTTTTTTTCAATTTTTATAAGTTTTTTTAACGTTTTTTTTATAATAAGTACTTTTATGAAAGTATTTACAAAAAAATACAGAAGATTTGTGCAAAGATACAATTAATTTCTTTGTGAAGTTACTATTAACAGAAGCAAATTTTGTCTTATAAAATGTACTTTTTTGCAAAGGTACTTTTTAAAAAAGGTTTTTTTAAAAAGGTTTTTTTTAACAAGGTACTTTTTAAAAAAAGGTATTTTTTAAAAAAAAGAACTTTTTTGGAAAGGTACTTTTAAAAAAAGGTAATTTAAAAATGATACTTTTTAAAAAGATATTTTTTTTAAAAGTACTTTTTTAGAAAGGTAGCTTTTTGAAAAGTAATTTTTTTAAAACCTTTTTTTGAATTATGTTTCTTTTTTTATAGTACTTTTTATTTATAAACATTTTATAAAACTATTTTTTATTCAAGATAAATTTGCCCAAGATAATTTGAGTGAAGGACAAATTAGCACCAACCGTTTGGGTCATTTATTCATTAACTGGACAAAATTAGATCTGGTAAAAAAGTTAAAAGTCGCGCAAATTGTACACACAAATGAAATTTTATTTAAAAGTAATTTTTTAACTAGAATTATTTTTTCCACAGGAAATTTTGATAAAAGTTAAATTTTTGTAACCTTTTTTTTATAATAAGTACTTTTATGAACGTATTTACAAAAAATACAGAAGATTTGTGCAAAGATACAAATAATTTCTTAGTGAAGTTACTATTAACAGAAGCAAATTTTGTCTTATAAAATGTACTTTTTTGCAAAAGTACATTTTAAAAAAGGTTTTTTTTTAAAAGGTTTTTTTTTAACAAGGTACTTTTTAAAAAAAGTACTTTTAAAAAAAATTAATTTAAAAAAGATACTTTTTAAAAAGTTATTTTTTTAAAAAAGTACTTTTTTAGAAAGGTACCTTTTTGAAAAGTAATTTTTTTAAAAAAATTTTTTTTAATTACGTTTCTTTTTTTATAGTACTTTTTATTCAGAAATATTTTAAGAAACTATTTTTTATTCAAGATAAATTTTAACCATCGCGACTTTTAACTTGCATATAACCCAACTGGTTTAAAAGTACTAAAAATTCGTTCAATTTATTTGCTATTATATCAATCGGAATTGAAAAAATACATTAAATCGTTTACAATTAACTCCAATTAAAAATTAACTCCCCCAAGACCGACGACATATTTAAAGGTCTAGATCTTTTTCTTGTGCAGTTGTTAATCTCATATTTACTCTGTTGTTGAAAAACTAGTCACTTAATAAGATAAGTCTCTTCTCCCTTCGTCCCAGCGACTGTAGTGATTAATTATTGAAAGCATCGGGGAGCTGTAAGCTGTAAGCTAAATATTGCACAGTTATTTAAAAGCAGCGCTTAAGGCCCATTGGCCTATATTTTTGGGACAACAAAACACGACTTGAGCCCACAACGCAGCCAGTAGGCTTTTTGCTGAATGACTTTGAACAAGTTCTTTGACACTTAAGTTCCACTTTGACAAAAGCAAGAAGAATTTACTTAAATAAACTAAGATTTAGTCTTTTCCATAATAAGTGCTGTTTGGTGGCTCGCAAAAAAAAGTCAGGATATATTTTAATAAAAAATAAAAATGCTTCTGTGTCTTATTACAAAAATGGGAAACATTTTGTTGCTGGTTCGAATTATTATGGAACTGCTCTCGTAGTTTTATGCTTTGATTTAGTTTAGAGTTACCAAAAAAATTGCCTGCAATATGCTTCATGATTATTACAATTATGATATTGAGTGTAATGAGAATGATGATGATTCGATGTTGTGGATATCGATGTGAGGGGTTTATAGCCTGATGCCGAAATTGTAATATTAAAGCACTAACAAAAAAAAAAAAAACAACAAAACCTGCTAGAAGTGGTTGGTAGATATTTTGCTCTTTTTTTTTTGTTTCTTTAATAATTTTAACAAAAAAAAAAAGACTTAAAAAAACTCTAGTACAAGAAGGCCTGGCTGGCTGGTTGGCTTTTTGGTTTGTGTTACTTACATTTTCCATTTCTTAACACATTGTTTAGTCAGTTATTTTGTATACATAATTTTTTTTGTAAGTTTCTAAGCTTTTTGTTTTGTTTTACATTTTGTTGAAGCTTGTGTTCAGCTTTACATGCTTTTATTTTAGCTTAAACATTTACATTCGTAAAAACTTATTAATTCAGTTTTTCATATGGTGCATGAATATGTATGTATGTTTGACAGTGTGTATTATTTTACTGTGACTTTTAAATATGTGTTTGTTAGATTTTTTATTGTTGCTTTCTGTTTTGTTGAATGAACCAACCTGAGCTGCTTTTAACGTTTAATGTTTTTTTTTTTTTTTTTTTTTTTTGTTAGCTCTAGTATACGGTTATTTAAGTTTTCTGTATCAGGTAGTTGGTATAAAAGTAACTGTTTGGTATTGAGTTGATATCATTTGACCGTTAACTGTGCAGCTATACACTACATAGCCACTTAAGCACAGCTTTGCTTTTTTAACAAACGTGTGCGTTTCCTTGCGTTTACGTGCGGCTCGGACATAAAAAGTAAATTGAAAGTGTTTTTGAATTAATTTGTTTTTTTTTTTGTTTCGTTATAAAGTTTATTTTCTCAGTCTTTTAATTTTGTTTTTTTCTCTTGTTTTATTTACATGTGTGTTTGTGATGTGACTTCATTAGCCTGTAGCAATTGAAAAAAGGATATTGTGGATTACTTAAAAAAAAATTCAACAGCAGTAATTGCTTTTAGTTCAAAGGATTATATAAAAACAATTTTATTAAAATTACACCATGAATTTAATGGTGAGTAAAAATTTATAATGAAAACAAAAAATAATTTTTAAGTGAACATTTAATAAAAACAAAACCTAAGATGCAGTAATTTTTATTGCAAAAAAAATGTCACAATAAACTCAAAAACAAAAAAAAAAAAGGAAAAGATGGGATAATATACACTAAATTGTTTTCAATGAATATTTTCAACTGTGACTAAAATGTTTTAAAAATTATTGAAATGGTCAAAAATATCACAAATACTTAAAGTGATTGAGATTTAAATGGCATGAAATTTATCTGCAACTTGAAAGAAATTGAAAAAGTGTTAAAGAATATAAAAAAGTTGGAAAATATTATAAAAAAATTTTCCCAATTTAAAATAAATTAATTTTAAAACATTTTATCACAAAGTGTAAAACTTAAGCCAATTTTATAAATTACAATTTTTTTTATAACAACTTAAGCTTCACTTAACTCCAAAAAATCAATTTTATTTATTACAAAAAAATTAACTTAAATTATTTTTCTTCAAAAACTACTATTCTAAATATCTCTTCTATTGTTTTAGAATTTAAAGAAAAATATAAATAATTTTTTAAAAGCGACTTAAAAAAAATGTACACTTTAAAAGCAGCAGAAAATCTATTGAAAGTCTGTAGTTTAAAAAAAAAATCTTTTACAAAAACAAAAAAAAAATATTTAAAACTAATAAAAATTTCCAAAGTTTTTAATACTGAAAAGCGGCTATAAAACAAATTGTAATTTTTATTTACATAAATTATACAAAAAAAAATATTTTCAAAATTTTTTAGATTTTTTTAATAAATAAAATTTTATAAGAAAAAAAATTTATATAAATAAGAAAAAAAATCTTTGAAGAATATGAAACAATTTCTTACAACATCTGAAACAAACTACAAAAAATAAAAATTTTTTCTTATTTTTTTCTTATTTTTTTTTTTATTTAAAATAAAAATCAAGTATTTTAATTATTTAAATTTTGTTATAAAAATCTTTACTGCCGTATTCATAGAAAATCAAAATAGATTTGAAATATATTTTAGTACAAATTTGTATAAAAAATTTGTCATAAAACACATTTCAAAGTTATTTTATTTTCTATGAATACGGCAGTTAATATTTGACAAAAAAATATTTGAATTATAATTTTGAAACCTTAATATTTCACCAGTTTTTCTCGCAAAAAATTATTTAGTTCTTTTTTAAAAAATTCTGCGAGTTCTCAGCTTACTAATTTGAGTTATTTGAAAATCACTATTCAAATATAATAAAAGTTTTTTAATTCCAATAGTTAAAAAAAAATCAAATACTTAAAAAAATAATTCAAGAAAATATTTTTTAATTCTAAAATAAATTGCATACATGATGTCCAAAAAAGGAATTTAGTCATATAAAACTCTCTGATTAAATTATGCAAAATTTTTTAAAATATTACAATTAAGTTAATTCATGATAACTTTTTGAAGATTTGACCGAAATTAATTTAAAAAAAGGAAATTAATTTATATAACATTTATTTTAAAATATTTCCTTTAAAACAATTAATCCAATTTCAATAAAAAAAAAAAACGTTAAAAATATGCACGAGAATAAATGTTTGTATCATCCCCTAAAAGGAGGTTATTTTTTTAAATATGCTGAAAAAATTATCCTTTATGTCCATATAAAGATCCATCTGAAATTCTGTTTTACTAAAAATTAATTTGGCTGCTTAGGAGCAAATGCAGTTTTTTACATTTTTTATTAGAAAAATATACAAACTCAAATTTTTTTATTTTGTTAAAAATCAAAAGCAGTCATTTACAAAAATAATATATTTTTTAACAATTTTTATTTAAGTAATAAAACAGTTGCATAAGACAGTATTACGACATTTTTTAATGCAATCAGAAAGTCTTACAAAATCCACACCTCACTGAATTAAAGCAAAAAAGAAGACGCCATAATAAATAATAATAAAATTTTCATTGTGCAATGAAAACGCACCAAGTGTTAAAACTGCGAAACAACATTAAAAAGAACTTTTTTAAAAAAGCTTTTGCTTCAAGACAGTGCCTGCCTGGTCTTTGGCAAAACTACAATTACTTGTATTATCTAAAAAATAATAGATTAAAATAAAGATGTTGGTTGCCAAACATTGATATAAATAATTACATAAGATTTTGTCCTTGTCTGCTTTGGAAAACTATTTTCAACAACTAGACCACATCTACTTCTTCAGCTTCTTTCAATTTCTTATATTAAATCTATTAATATAATTTAATTTTGTGTTTCAAAATCCAAAATTATTAAAACGTGATAATTTATTATTATTACCAAATAACAAACATCCAAAAAAAAATTAAAAAAGGCTGAATTATTTATGTCAATTTTTAATTTGAACAGCTCTTCCATAATTTTCAATACCTTAACAAATGGTCCCTAATGAACTGAATAGAGGTCAGTTATTTCTAATAATTTATTGCCTTCAAATTAAATACAAGAATATGCATGAAGGCCAAGTGTTATATTACAAAATAAACAAAGTTTTATTAACAAAGCAAAAAATATATTTCTTAAAACTTCCAATTGCAATTATTTTAGAAATCATGATTCAAGGTCATTAATGTAATCCATGAACAACACTATTAAGTAACAATTCATGCGAGATATAGCAGATGAAAAATCAGTTGCTCTATAACTTCAAGGTAAAGACCAAAAATAACTAAAGAATTTAAAGGTACTTTTCTGCAAAATAGGTACCTGCCTTCCTAACACATTTCACTTCAAAATGTACGTCGGTATTTAATACAAGGCAAGCATTAACCACCTTAACTTAATAATAAATCGACAAAAAAATGTTACTCTTTTAGACTCATGATTCTCCCTTCTTTAGTAGAACTAAAAATTGGATACGAAAGGCAAGGAAAAGTCACGCACGTCAATGAAAAATCGCCAAAAGATTTAAAATTTTCCCTAGATAAGAATTTTTATCCTATAAATCAAAAACCTTTTCTTAAATACTGACACAACGTCGACTTCTCTTTTTAGGCGAGTTAAAACGTCTAGATTGTTATAATATGAAAAAATCTGGCAACTTTGTTAAAAAATTTCAACAATTTCGATCTGTAACTCAATTATGCAAATAAACTAATAATTTATTTTTTATATCTTTTGCCCCACTACAATACTAAAAAAAACACTTACTGTATGTATACACAACTTCTCCGTCAAACCTTTTTTTTTCATACTGACACAACATTGATTTCTCTTTTTAAGCGAATTATAACGTCTAGATTGTTTTACTATGAAAACATCTGGCAACTTTGTTTAAAAAATTTCAACATCTTTGATCTTCAATTGTATTATCTAAATAAACTAATTATTTATTTTTTATATCTTTTGTCCCACCGAAAAAAAAAATAGCGAACAGCTTACCTGCTCGCTGTAGTTTTACTTGTAGCTACTACTTGTGGTCGTGCCGAAGAAGAAAAGCAACCTGCCGGAGCTGAGGAGAAGAAAGTCGAACCCAAACCAGCTGAAGCTGAAAATTCAGCCGATAACAAAGATGAAACTACCAAAACAAAACGTGGCCTCCATTATTATGAAGACTATCACCATCATCACCTGCCCATACATGAGGAGAAAACATTAACAATTGTTAAAAAAGTTGCCGAACCATATCCAGTGGTGAAACATGTTCATGTACCAGTTGAAAAACATGTACATGTGCCCGTAAAGGTGAAAGTGCCCAAACCATATCCAGTGGTTAAGCATGTACCTTTTGAAGTGAAGGAAATTGTTAAAGTACCTCATGAGGTGCCAGCTCCATATCCAGTTGAAAAGAAAATCCCCTATCCAGTACATGTACCCTATGATCGTCCAGTGCCCGTTAAGGTTTACGTGCCAGCACCATATCCAGTTGAGAAGAAGGTGCACGTACCCGTCAAGGTACATGTGCCCGCACCATATCCAGTTGAAAAGAAGGTGCATGTGCCTGTCAAAGTTCATGTTCCCGTTGACAAGCCATATCCCGTTGAAAAGGTTGTACACTATCCCGTTAAAGTACCCGTCGAAAAACCAGTACCTTATCATGTCGAAAAGCCAGTGCCCTATCATGTTGAGAAACCAGTGCCGGTACCAGTTATTAAGAAAGTACCAGTACCTGTACATGTGCCTTATGATCGTCCAGTGCCTGTGCATGTTGAAAAACCAGTACCCTATGAAGTTAAGATACACGTACCCGCCCCCTATCCCGTTATCAAGGAAATTCCAGTTAAAGTAGAAAAACATGTACCCTATCCCGTGAAGGTGCCCGTGGAAAAACCCGTAGCTGTTCATATTGAAAAGCATGTACCTGAATATCATGAGAAACATGTCAGCTACAAGGAACCCGAATTCCATTACAAGAAACATGAAGAGCATTACCATCATGAGCCCTATGTCCATCATGAGGAATATCATCATGAAGAACATGAACATGAGGTGGATCATAGCCATGATTATCATTCATATCATCATGGACATTATTAAGTATTTTTTTAACTAATTCAATTTTTTTCTCTTTTATTTTCTCCCTTTACAGCATCACTAAGAGTAGTCTGATATCTCCCATTTGAAAAATTGATTTTGAAAAAAAGCAAAAAAAAAAAAACGAAAACAAAACATAAAAACAAATAGAGAACTTCAGAGAGCATCATATGTGATTTTGTGATTGGTATTGAGAGATTTAAAGAGACGGACAATTAGATAGTGAGTGAAATGGCGAAAAGCGAGAGTGTGAGACAGAGAGCGAAAGACAGAGAGGGAATTATAAACAAATGGTTATTGAATTAATAAATGCTTACGTTTAATGGATTAACGATGTGATTGAATTGATTAAATAATTATATATATTTTTATAGTTTAAAAATAAGTGATAATGGCCTCAAATCAGAAGCATATAATTATGTATATAAATTATAAGACACTTTAGCAAATAGCACAAAGCAAAATTTTCTAAACAATAACACCTCTCCTTTTCGTTCAAACTAGCAACAAACAACCTTTACATAAAATAGTAACAGTTCACCCATTATTTAAAACCCTTTAGCAAATTTCGACAACAAACAATATCAAGTTCATATAGTTTTAATAAGTTTTTTATGAAGCTAATATTTTTTTTATAATTGTTATAAACATATTATCTTATTTTTGTAGTTATTAAGCCATAACTCTTTATAGCAAATGTTAAATATTTTTTTATTGTATATAAAACAAAAAAGCAAAAACAAAAAAAAAATAATGTCAACCTGAAGGACCTTTAAAAGTTGCAGCGAATAACAAACAGAAGAAACACTTTAAAAAGCTGGCACTTGTAAAACAGATCAACAGCAACGAAAATATGACAACTTCTTCTCTTTTTTATGGCCCAATAACATCAGGCCCCTAACACAGCTCCTCCTCTTCCTTCGTTAAGTAAAAAAGATTTGAAATGTTTTTATTTTTGAAGTAGTTCATCTCCTCTGTGCCTGTCGTCCAGTTACCTTAAAGCGTAATATATTTTTTTGTAAAATATAACAACACAACATTTATTTGTAAGACTTGTGTATATTTTAAAAAAAAAAAATTTAAATAATTTTTTTTCTTTTTAAGTTAAATGAGATTCATTGTATTTCCTCTCCTCAAGGAAATGCAATACAATTTTAGCATAGTTTAGCTCTTCAGTAGCTTAATAATATTAATAATAATTATACTAATAATTATAATAATAATTTTTTATATATGTTTAAAGTTTTTTTGTATAGTTTTCTTTTATATAAAATGAAAAAAAAATACCATATTGTATTAAATATTTTTGAAAATATTTTACGACATCAAGAAACGAACAGCTAGCGAATAAGAAACTGTACCGAATGACTATATAAATATATATGAAATTTCTATTTTACCAAATATTTTTTAAATGTGAAAACAAAATGAGAATAATAATAAAAAGAAGAAGAATGTATGATATTGAAATAAATGAATCAAACAAACTGAGATTGAAAAACACACAAAAAAAGTGATTTTTTTTTTAATATAATAAGAAAAAAGCAGAAAAAAAATTTTTTGCATTTATAAAACGTTTATTTGTTTTCAAATTGACATTTGATTAAAGTATTAATTAATTCAATTATTTTTTTAATTGGAAATTTTTTTTTTATTAAAAATATAATTAAATTAATTTCTGATTTAATAACTAAAGTTTGTATTTATTTTTTTAATTAAATATTTAACAAGGTTAATTAAAAATTTAATTAAATTTTAATCTGAAAACAAAAAAATTTTTAATAGGGGCAAAAATGTTTATTTAGTACACAATATGTAAAAGTGAACAGTTAACAAAGGTAACTCCAAAAGAACAAATTAATTAATCTTATTAAATAAAATTAGAAGTTTAACTGCTGCTGGAATCTAGAGTCGTATAATTATCCCTTATAAATATATAAAATTCTAAATACTTTTTGCGTCCTAAACTGAATTATTTTATAGAAATATTAAAGCTCTTCTTTTTTATATGAACAAAATTTACTCGGCTTAATCACACATTTATTTTAAACTCTTGTATTATTAAAAAAGAAAAATAATTAAAAAATTTTCTATTCATTTTTAAAGAGCACCGGAAAAATTAGACACCAGCTGAATATAATGCAAAATTTTCTGAATCGTCATATCCATCATCAGCATTCAAATTAAAGATAAATTAAAGATATCATTTGGCACGTTGAAAACTTTAAATTCAATTACGAATACATCAAGCCTTAAGTTCTGAACTTTAACTAAAGCTTATATCGTTTCCTAAATTCAAAAACTTTATTCCACTTTTAATAATTCTTTAATTGATTTATAAAACAATATCTGCTTTCTGCTTATTTTAAGTGCACTGGGCTGTGAACCGCAACCTTTAAAAAGAATTTGACATACAACACAGCGCCCTCTTTCGTTAGTTTTACTTTACAGCATTTAATTGTTGTTGAAATTAAACAAAAAATAAAACGTGTGACGTGTATTACGCACGTATTTAGTTTATTCAGTTTTTTAGCCGTCATTTTTATTCTGTCGATCTGGCCACGCTTCATCTTTCTTTTGCATGTATACATGCTGTAATACCAATTTGCTTATTCAATGTATCACTTATAATTTTTAATCAGTGGTTATTTTATTTGAATAAGTATGCCAGTTTAGAAAGGTATCGGTGCGAATCAAGCTAGAGAGGAATCTGTAAAGAGTGCTTTTTATACCATCTTGAACAGCTTACAGCTTTTTTAGCTTAAGCTGACTGTTTCAGTCACAACGGCTCTGACTGACTGTTTTTCACAGCGGCTTCGGCTGTCTGTTATTTGAAGTTACGAGGGCTGCTATTTATATTTCTGGCCTGGCAACACTGAGTGCTGCCAAGTACAATCTGACATTTTAATTGGAAAGTTTTTAATTTTTAAGCATAATCGTACTCAAAACGTTTTGACGTACGACCATTATTTCTTTTGTTTACAGTGACTTGAAAAAATTAATATAGAAAAAAATGGAATTAACTGGTGAACATTTTCGTGCCATCATAATTCACAACTTTCGACGTGGATTAACACGACAAGAGTGCATTGATGAACTTAAATCTTTGTATGGCGATGAAGCACCATCCTATAGCACTACGAAAAATTGGCATAATGAATTTAATCGTGGCCAAAGCTCGCTCAAAGACGAACTCCGTGAAGGTCGTCCAAAAACGGCTGTTGTGCCAGAGAACATTGATGCCGTGCGTAAACTCATAATGCAAGATCGAATCGACATGCGACATACCGAGAGATAGAGACATCCTTGGACATTTCTTCCACCAGCATACATTCGATACTGCATGAACACCTGGCCGTAAAGAAGGTTTGTTCTCATTTGATCCCGCACAATTTGAAAGTCTCTCAAAAAAAGGCTCGTGTCGATTGGTGCAAAGAAATGTTGCAAAAATACGATTGCGGTGCTTCAAAATACGTTTATAAGATCGTCATAGGTGATGAATCATGGATCTATGCGTATGAGCCCGAAACGAAACAACAATCGACCGTGTGGGTCTTCCAAGACGAGCAAAATCCAACGAAAGTTGTTCGTGGAAGAAGCACTTCGAAGCAAATGGTCGCCTGTTTCTTCGGCAAAACTGGTGATGTGGCGACTGTTCCGCTTGAGCAACGTAGGACGGTCACTTCTGAGTGGTACGCTACAATTTGTTTGCCTGAAGTCATCGGAGAAATTCGAAAAACCAACAAGAGAAGACGAATCATTGTTCACCATGACAATGCGAGCTCTCACACATCGGCTCAAACCAGAGCGTTTTTGACCGGCCAAAACGTAGAATTAATGGGTCATCCGCCGTACAGCCCTGATTTGGCACCTAATGACTTCTTCTTGTTTCCGCACATCAAGAAAAAAATGCCTGGTCAACGATTTTCGTCGCCAGAAGAAACTGTTGAAGTGTTCAAAAACCATGTTTTAGAGGTGTCTCAATCGGAGTGGAAAAATTGCTTCGACAACTGGTTTGAGCGCATGCAAAAGTGTATAAATCATGCTGGAGAATACTTTGAAAAACAATAAAACCATTTTTGATTATAAATATTCGCATTTTCAATATTAGGCCAGAAATAAATAGAGCAGCCCTCGTAAATTAGCATTATATATATGTAAATATATATATATTTTTTAATATTGTAATATATCATAAAAAGGACCATCACCTGCCGCTTCTCCGACATAGTTTAGTACACCGTGAAGGCGAAAGTATTCGACGATGATTTTCGACCGATTTTCCTTATGAAGCCGAACGTTTCCGACTTAAATTAGTATTAAGCGGAATATTTTTGATGAGTTGTGAGCATTAACTCGAATACTGCCGACTGGTTTCAGTATCATCTGAGGTTTAGGAATATAAGCTGAATACTATCGACTGATTAATTCAGTTAGTATAAGCCGATTATTCGCGACTGATTAACGTTTCAAAATAGTTAATAGTAGCGTTACCGATCCCCAGAACGGGGGAAATTCAATCGAGTTATAACTTAAGGTTTGTGCATCCATAGGTAGACCGTGTAAAACACTGATCCGCCTCACCCTCTAAAAATGAAGCTTTTCTCTCACTTATTTTCCTCACCTATTTTCCCACTCTCTCTCTCTATTCCTAAGAATCTAATAACACTTATTAGTAGTGTTACTTCTCGTAAAAAATGAATAAAATCATTAACCTCGTTGGAGACTTCAATTTAGAGGTACTTTTTTAGAATTCGTGAATAGCATTCAGATTGTAATTAACTGTTACAAAAGTACCGAGCTGCCACTTAGATAAATAAAAAACTGGATTGCGACTTGGGTAAATGGAATAAAATAAGTGTGCGTGTGCTACAAAAGTACGCAAGTGTTTTTTAGCTACGGCGACAAAAACTAAATGACGTCCCTATAAACTCTTAAATTAATTGTTCCTTTAAGGACACAATATGAACTGCCACTAACTAAGTAGAGCTTACATATACTAGACACTTTGGTAACACTTACTAAATGTATTTAGTCTTTTTAGGGTAAATGTTTTTCGAAAAAAGTTTTCCGTCTTCAAAATATAATTTTTTCCAAAATTTTGTTAAGTGAAATGTTTTAGTAAATTTAGAAAACAGAAAAATTCGCTAAAAGCGCGATCTGAAGAGAAGAAAGTAAGATAGTGTCTTTTGTCTTTGAAACTGAATAAAACACACTGATTCATTCGCTTTAGTTGCTTTATGATGATAAATAATCGATATTCTATAGTAAGTTTTTGTTTCAAGTAGGTATTTGATAAAATAAATTCATGTAAGTCAACACCGTGGCTTTTTAAGCAAGTTTGCAAAGGCAAACTTGATTTCAAGAAAGATCGGTCCATAATCATCGAGGCATCAGGAAAAACACGACGCCTACCTCTAAAATGTTCATGTCATTTGAAACAATTAAGAACCTCCAATCAAAAAAATAAATATATGGAGCGATAGAAAATTAAAAACTAGGAAAAAAAACATCAAGTGAAAACATTGGCGCTCGCCCATATTTTCCGAGCTATGGAGCTCTGAAATTTTAAAATTTTTCAAAATATCAATATGGGTATAGTTTTAAAGCTTTTTAAGAGATCTTTAAGTAAATACTAAAATTTTTAAAAAACGCTTAACCCATTAAGAGCCGATGGCATTTTTATATAAAACTATATACATATAAAATACTTAATTTTTTTTAAATCTATGTCACCACAATATTTTTTTTTTTTATTGACTTTACATAGACATAGATGATCAAGGGTATATAAGAGTCAGAATAGCCGAATATAGCACTCTTACTTGTTCAAATTATGAACTGTTTTTAAAACGGGACTAATCTGTAAACATAATCTTTCAAATAAAGAAAGAAATTTCAAACTCAGTTCAGAAATAACTAAACTATGCAGCAAAAACATAAAAAAGTACCATTCAGTCGAATTAATAACCTCCTTATTTATGTGAAGTCGGTTAAAAATAAAAACTTATTGCTCGAAGGACCAATTATTATCATACCAAACAAATCTATTATACAGAAAATTTGTGCTTTCTCCACACAATCAAAAATATTTAAGTTTCGTTTTTTTACCTCAACAGTCTATTTTCAAGATAACAATTTTCTAATTAACAATTCTTATTTTTTTGAAATTGTTTATTTATAAATTTTTATTTATTTTCTATTTATAACTTATTTAAAACCATTTTAAACAAATAGAAAATTATTAATAATAAGATGGGGGGCTTCGTCGCTTTAAAAAAAAAACTTTAAGATCTTAAAATTTATCAAAACAACATACTCATATTAAATAATAAGAATACTAGGTTAAAACCAGATTAAAAACGAGTCTTATTAAAGTAAAATTAAAGTTGTTATAATAAAAGGTTTTCTCTAAACGATAATATAATTTTATTTTGTTTTTTTAGTTAGTTTTATGTTAAAGAAAACTGATAAATTTGAATTAAACTGTCCAAACAAAAAAAGGTTAAAATTCATTACCACTTGTGTAGCAAAGAGTTTGGTAAAATTAAAAAAAAAAATCAAACCGTTTTAAAAAATTAGACATAAACAGAAAAACTAAAGACGCATATTCAAGAGTACCTTTAGCGCATTAATAAAATACTTAAACAAGAGTTTTAACATTGTATCTGGGGGATGCCAATCGGGATAGATTTTGATAAACTGTTCGATTTTGATAATCCCGAGAACTTTCTCAAAAACTCCCGGAATTTTTCAGATATCTGAACCATTTTATTTTTTAACCGGCTCCAAAAAAAATGAGGTTGTGAAATCGACTGAATGTTGCATTTTAATATTTGTGCCTCCAAAGGTGACGCTTACAAAATGGTTCCGTTTTAAAAACAGTTAATAATCCCCATAACTAAAGGGCGTCCTCATACTAAATACATGTTTTTACGTGTATTATGAGCCGTAAAGGGCACCACTTTAAAATTAAAAAATATACACAGATCCCAATGGCAAACAGTAATATAAAAACAAATTTAAAAATTAAAGGGTGTCCCCATTGGTGACATAAATTGAATTATATTGAATCACTATAGACAAATGGTTGCAAATTGGAAAAAATGTCGATTGTTATGACCACTATAGTAACAAGAATTAATATTCAAAATAATAAATTAAAGCGTGCCCCCAATAGTTGACTGAATTTTATGTATATTACTATACTTTTGAGCTGTTGTAGACAGACGCTTAAAATTTAAGACAATTATGTACCGCTAACTCCGCTATAACAACAATTATAAAATTTGAAATTAAAGGGTATCCCAATAGTTAATTTAATTTTATGTATGTTGCCAAACTTTTCAACAGTTATAGACAAACGCTTGCAAATTAGACAGAATGTCAATTGCTACAATCTCTAAAGTAACAAGTATTAATATTTTAAATTATATATTAAAGGGTGACCCGACGCTTACAATTTACAAAGAACCTCTGTTGCTAACTCCGCTTTAATAACAAATTAAAAATTTGGAGTTGGAATTAAAGGGTGTCTACTACAACAGCAAATATAAAATTTGCATTTTGAAATTAAAGAGTGCCCCTAGATTTTATGTAGTTTAATGTATATTGCCAAACTGTTGAACAGTTGTACACAGACGATTGAAGTTAACAAGAAGCTGTAGTGTTAAGTCCTCTACAACAAGTATAAAGCTTGGAGATGGAATATAAGATTTTGAACCGTTATATGAAGATAGATGAAATATGTTTTGAAGTTGGTTTTTGAAAGAATTGTTAAAAATAAAAAATAGCTTTAACTTTGAAAAGGAAAAAAATATCCCAATAGAAAAGTTTAAACCATTTTAATATCATTCGCCACAGCTGGAAAATAGTATATTTAAGTTTGTCATTTCGTGAGTCATTTCTACAATTGCCATTGACGACCCCATAAACCATATTCAGAGTTCTAAAACATAGCGAAGTCGATTGAGTGTTTGTTTGTCCGTGTTTGTGTTGAAATAAACTTTGTTAAGGCACTAAACCAGCTAGAGAAAATTTAAATACACCAATTAATTATATATAGTTTCAAAAATGTTCCATGTCCTTCGCAGCGGGCAAAATATCATTCCTGCCTCCAGTTTTTCCATGTCTCTTTTCAACCTTCGTTTCTATTTCTGCAGGTGGTTGTTGTTTATAATAAAAAAATGGTGAGCAAACAACAACCTTATCATTTACTAAGTTGGGACAGCAACCCTCAGCCAAACATTTCAACAGAAAAACTTTATGGTAGAAAATAATTTCTTTTCCCGATTTTTATTTAAAGTATTACACAAATATAAACTTATATGGTAAAGGGTATATAAGATTCGACATTGGCCAATATACGAAACTATATACAATATTTATAGAAATACAATAGAAATGCAAAGAAAGTGTGTTCTAAAATTATTATTTCATATTCGGCAACACTGTGACCGTCTATATATCACGAAATCGGTTTTTGTCTTTGAAAATATTCTTTTTGATTTTTTTATAATTTGATATGGTTTCTTTTTATTTTTTACAAGTATAACCTGAAAACACCCTGTCGTAAGTTTCGGTTGTACAAATCCTTAAAAATGTCAAAACTTTAAAAAGGAAACTTTCATTTTGAAATTAAAATACAAATAAACGTGAAATTAAAGTTATGAAATTATTTGTAGTAAAATAGAAATATTTTTTTATGTAAATATCTTTAGTTCCCTCCTGCGATACACAACAATCATATGACAAAATTATGTACTCGTTGTAGCAAATGTTTATACAGGAATTACATTATTGTATAATGTAACAACTCAACAGACACACACATACACACACAATGGATTATGAAGTGAACAAATAGGTTAAGTTCAATTATATGTAATCAAAGTATTAATAAAATGCAATCAATTAATGATTATCAATTAGTATTTGTAAGCTAACGGTTCATTTGGATAAAATTAATTCTTTACATAACAAAATAAATAAAAAAAATAAAATTATTAGATCATAACAAAATAATTATGGATTTATTATAAAATAGGACATACATATCAATCATTAGCTGCAAGAGAGATATAATTTAAATAAAGTATAATTAAGAAAAAAATTTATCTACTGGTTTTTTTAGATTTAGAGATATTTTTTTTCGTAAAATTTTTAAAGTGATTATGATTTCTTAATTTTCAAGCTCCCGTTTTATTATGAGTCGACTATTAAAATAAACTTCTCGAGTATATATGTAGCTGCGAACAGTCAGTTTTATTCAATTAGTTGTCAACAAAATTATATGACACTAGAAGTGCACACTACTTCGTCAGCGTGTTATTTCTAATTTTCTCTAAATTCAATTTAAGAAAAAATAAGTTTTTAAATATTTATTGAAGTCCTGTAAACACACATTTGACACATTTTCCATTTACAAAAATTAAATGTGCTGAAAAATTTTTTAGTACCATTATACCGGGAAAATTTAGTGCTTTCACAATTGTATCCCTACTTTGTATACGAAATGACCTATTTATACGAAAAAAAGTATTTTATATTGAAACCAAAGTTCTGAGGGACCTCCGTATAAAATTTTTTTTATACCATTTAGTAGTCTTTACGTGATCTGAACACAGACAGACAGAAAAAAAAATTCCAAAATAGGTGTTTTGTATTCTACATCGACTACTATCTACACCAACAACAAAATTTTCAAAAAATATTTCATGTTCCGAAATACCCCCGTTACAGTTTTATTCTGTTTGTAGATTTTTGTATCGGGGATAAAATTTTTGAAAAGCTTTTTATACAAATCAATGAGGGAGCTGCAAGATCAACAAGGGAACTGTTTTATCATGGTGCACCTTGGACTTGGAAAATCTATTTTCTTCTCAACTAGATATGGTTGTAGAACGTATATCTTAATAAAATCTCATAAAGAGTCTAAGCAATTCCTTTTTCCTCGTAGAAAATAAACATTTTATAAAATTCATTGTAAATCGTGAAGGAATCAACAATGATGGAAAATAATAAAAAAAATACATATTTATTGCAAGTTTTGGAAACAAAAATATTGATCTTAAGAACATAAAAAAAGAATATTGTTTGGCTTTAGAAGCGCACTTGTTGGCAAAAATGTAAATAAAATTTTTAATTATATTATTATCATCTAAACTACTCCTTCAGCATTAAGATTTTATTAACATAATTTTTTATCATAGTATTGTTTAAATGTATCATAGTATGATTAAGTTTTATAATTATAATAAAAATGTCAATAATGTAATGTACTAACCTATAGCAATATGTCCAAAAGTGTATTGTATTTAACTTCAACTATCTTCAAGTGCCCTACCGAGTGAAAAGCAGGGTATTTTTTCAACAGACGTTTTTGTGCCATTTATTAATATCTAAATATATTGTTAAGTTTTCCCTTTTAAGAACAAACGTACGGATTCTTTTGATTGCAAATAACACTGTGTGTATTCTCACTTTGTGGCTTTATTTGGCTATACTTCTTGATCCTACGGCCTTGTCAGTGCTATGGTCTCCTATTTACTAAACACGCATTATTATTACAAACGCAGCCAACCACGCTACACTACGAGGGCTGCTATATATATTTCTCGCCTAGCAACACTGAGTGCTGCCAAGTGCAATCTGACATTTCCATTGGAAAGTTTGTCATTTTTAAGCATAATCGTACTCAAAACGTTTTGACCATTACGACCATTATTTGTGTTGTTTACAGTGACTTGAAAAAATTAATATAGAAAAAAATGGAATTAACTCGTTAACATTTTCGTGCCATCATTTTTTACAACTTTCGACGTGGATTATCACGACAAGAGTGCATTAATGAACTTAAATCTTTGTATGGCGATGAAGCACCATCCTATAGCACTGTGAAAAATTGGTATAATGAATTTAATCGTGGCCGAAGCTCGCTCAAAGACGAAATCCGTGAAGGTCGTCCAAAAACGGCTGTTGTGCCAGACAACATTGATGCCGTGCGTGAACTCATAATGCAAGATCGACATGCGACATACCGAGAGATAGAGACATCCTTGGACATTTCTTCCACCAGCATACATTCGATACTGCATGAACACCTGGCCGTAAAAAAGGTTTGTTCTCGTTGGATCCCGCACAATTTGAAAGTCGCTCAAAAAAAGGCTCCTGTCGATTGGTGCAAAGAAATGTTGCAAAAATACGATTGCGGTGCTTCAAAAGGCGTTTATAAGATCGTCACAGGTGACGAATCATGGATCTATGGGTATGAGCCCGAAACGAAACAACAATCGACCGTGTGGGTCTTCAAAGACGAGCAAAATCCAACTAAAGTTGTTCGTGGAAGAAGCACTTCGAAGCAAATGGTCGCCTGTTTCTTCGGCAAAACTGGTCATGTGGCGACTGTTCCGCTTGTGCAACGTAGGACGGTCACTTCTGAGGGGTACACTACAACTTGTTTGCCTGAAGTCATCGGAGAAATTCGAAAAAACCAACAAGAGAAGACGAATCATTGTTCACCATGACAATGCGAGCTCTCACACATCGGCTCAAAACAGAGCGCTTTTGACCGGCCAAAACGTCGAATTAATGGGTCATCCGCCGTACAGCCCTGAGTTGGCACCTAATGACTTCTTCTTCTTTCCGCACATCAAGAAAAAAATGCGTGGTCAACGATTTTCGTCGCCAGAAGAAGCTGTTGAAGTGTTCAAAAACCATGTTTTAGAGGTGTCTCAATCGGAGTGGAAAAAGTGCTTCGACAACTGGTTTGAGCGCATGCAAAAGTATATAAATCATGCTGGAGAATACCTTTGACTGTAAATATTCGCATTTTCACTATTAGGCCAGAAATATATAGAGCAGCCCTCGTACTGTTTTACACCGGCAAAACATTAACTACTCGATGCCTTGTTTAGTAACCTTATAACCATCCACAGACATCTCCACAACTCCTTATATTCAGGCCAGTCATCCCCTTTAATCCAATAGCCACAACACACGTCACTATTGTTATGCTGTTACACTTTCATACGCTAACAGCTACCGTTCATACTACTTTTTGCTGAGAGGGCTTCCTCTATATTTAAAATACATTTGTTGATATGCTATTACTGCACTGCCTAAGGACCGATCTCATAGTCAAACAACTGGCTATGAAATCGGCAGTTAGGCTGAATGTAGCTCTGGCCTCGGAATTTGGCCAATAGGCAATCTTAGGATTGCCTCGGCTATTCCTGATAATATCGGCCATTGCTCGCCAATACCCATGTCTGACACTGGATTCGCAGCATCAATGTCAGGCACGTCGAATTGTCAGGCTGAGAAAAAGGAGAAAACAGTAGAGCATTTGTTCTGCCATTGTCCAGCTCTTTCTGGATACAGAGCGGCTCTTTTTTGCAGTCCGAGACTGCATAGTCTTGAAGATCTATCGGTCTGTGATGTTACCAGGATAGAGTCGTTAAACCGGTCTTCGGGGTGGCTTGAGGATGGTTCCGGTGGAAATATGGGGGTCTGAATAACCGCTTGCATGTCCCCTTTCAGGCAGCACAAAGAGACAATTTTAGGACCCAAGTGAGCCAGCACGAGAAAATGCTGGCAGCCTGTGCAACTTAACCTAACCTATACCATTGCGTCCTAAATTTTTGATAAAAAAAATCAATTTTGAATGCAATTGTGAATGATAGAAAAAAATAATTTGAGCAAAATTAAATTTGCCAAGTCACCTAGTACAATTATAATATAGTAAAAAATTATTGAATTAATTTTGTTACCCTTATGCTTTCATTTTTATTAGTTATACAATTTTTTATTTATTTTTATATTTTATGTTAATTTTTTAAGAAAGAAAAAAAATCTATGGTCGCTAGAAAATCGTTCAAGCAAAGGCGGAAGGAAAATATTTTTAATTTTGTTTATTTTGCTCTAAGACACACTAAATATATTATGATTGCAACTAAGATATTATGGTTGCAAAAACTTTAATATTTGTGGTTATAATTGATTTTAATGTGAAAATTATAACTTGATAAATTTTAACAAAAATTTTTTATCGTGATTAAAGTATTGTTTTTAAACATAATTTAATTAACGCAACCATATATTATTACTGAAAAAATAATATGCTTTTTGTATTTTTTAAAATTTTTTTTCTTTGCACGTGATATAACAGCTAAAGATGATTCGCTAAGTTCTAAGTCAAATATTTTTTATCTTCAGTGGACAAATGATACAAATGTGGGCAATACGTGCTCTTGCATGCCCTATATATCTGCCATATGCGGCGGTTGGGTATAAAATATTTATCTTAAATCGAAAAATATATATTTTAATAAAAACAAATTATTTATTTTGTAATTAAATAAACAAATTTTGTTTGAGTAATTAAGAAAAAAAAAACAACTTCCAGAAAAATATGAACAAACAACCCAAATGCTTGAAAATTTGAATTACTACATTTTCAATCTTGTCATCATGCCCCAATAAAATAAAAACATTTTATTACATCTTAAATATTTAGAGCAGTAAAAGCTTTGAATATTTGCCAACAGGTTTTATTACTCAAGTCTTTCGTATAATACAATAATTAATAATTTTCAACAACAAATCAATTTATATCAGGTTTTCCATTTAAATTTAAATAAAAAAAAGATGTTTATCTTTTAAGCCAATTTCAGGGTCAAGTCCTATTTTAAATATTGCTGCCAAAATGAAAATATTTATTTTTGAGTTTCTTACATATTTTTCAGTTTTTTTTTAATATATTTTGCAACAGGCCCTTTTAGTAGGGCTTATAAAATTTTGAATTTTTACTGGAAACTAAATCTTTGGAAGCCACAATAAAAATTATTTAAAACAGCTTTATGTAGGAAACAAAGCAAATAAAATATGGAAAAGCAAAAGTCATTGTCGAAAAACAAAACGTGAGTATTACTGACACACCACAAGATGTTGTAAAAGAAACCAAAACTTAACATCTTCTCAAATAACATTGTAAAGCATTAGAGGAAAAGTCTTTATTTTAAAGAACTTTGTAGCATTTTTATTAAAAACGTAACTCTTCCGAAAGAAGCTATAAACAGATCGTAACCAAAGTATTCCAAGGAAAAGTAAAACAATATGCTTGTAACAAATGTTAAAAAAAAAACAAAAAAAAAACTGTTTTATAACATTTATGAAAATTAAAAAAAAATAATAAATAAATAAAATAAAATGAAACCAACAAACAGACCAACGGAAGTATAAAATTCAAATCAAGAAAAATTCAAACGAAATAACCACAAAAATGTACTTTAAATAAGAGAATGTACATAAAGTTACATGGTTACAAAATATGCATGAGAGGAGTTGATGATTGAATAAGAGTATGTCTGCTGCACTCGTAATACTTACATTTTCATAATTTGAGAGTTAATGAAAATAAGTGTTTATTTGTTGGAAAACTGTTTAACACCAAATTCAAGTACTAGGGTTGTGTATTATTGCTATGATTGTTTTTTTTTTTTCTTTGGAATTGAAAGCAATTTGAGCTGACTTACTTTCGTCTTGCATTTTATGTTATGGATTTTGATTTTGTGTTAATAATTTTGTTTTAGTTGGTATAAAAGTCACTGGCGGTTTTAGAGTCAATATCATTAATTCGTTAAACAAGCAGCTATACACAGCATAGCATTTTAAGTACCTAATTTTTCTTCCTACACACTACGTGTGCGTTCCTTAGTGCTTGTGTTGCGCTCGAACGTAAAAAGTAAATATTAAACTTACAAAAAAAAATTAAAATTTTTAAATAAAAGAAAATTCAAAAAGAAGTTCATGTGTTAAGTCTTTTGTTTTATTTTTGTTTATTTTCATGTGCCTTTGTATTTCAATAGCCTGTACTTACTTAAAAGGAGTTTGTGGATTAACCTTAAAATTTACATCAAGTGGCTAAGATACTAATATCAAGGATTAAAGAAATAAAAAAAGTTTACATCACACAAGTTGAAAAATCATTGCCATGCGGCTAATGGTGAGTGAAATCAAGGACACATTATAAAAAAGTGCAAAAAATATATATAAGTCCATTACATTAAATGTATTAAAAAAAACTAAAAATGATTTTAAAAAACTTAAAAAAAATAACAAAAAACTGGAAAAAAATTTTTAACACGGTCAAAAAATTAACCACAAGTTGTAACAAAATAATTTATAACTCAACAACATTTTTAAGTTTAGTTTGAACTTAGTTTATTTAACGCATTTCCCTTTTTTTTGGAAAAATTGCTTTTTTAAATGGTACCTTTTTTAAAATAAAGTACTTTGTCTATTAAAAAGTACCATAGCGTAAAAAGTTTAAATTAAAAAGGTATTCTATTAAAATAAAAAAAAATGTTATGCTTTTCATAAAAATAATATTTTGTGCAAAAAAGTACCATCTCTCTTAAAAAGTACCTTTCGGAAAAATATGTCTAAAAAATTAATTTAAAGTAAAAAAAAATAATTTTGAGTACTCTTTTAATCGAAAAACTCCTTTTTATCAATTTTTTTCTTTTATTTTCATTAAAAAGTACTTTTTTACAAAAAATTTTAATTAATAAAGTATTATTTTTTTTTGTAATATTTTCTTCTTTAAAATTTGGACACATAAAATAAATTGTATAAAATTTATTTACTTAAAGTACCTCATAAGATATTTATTATTTCCTTAAAGTTACCTTTTAATTTTAAAGTTAAATTTTTATGAAATCTATCTTCTTAGTAAAGTACTTTTTTATTATTTTATAATTATTTTCCAAAAATATTTTTAATTAAAAATATTTTGCAAAAAAGGAACTTCTTGCTTACGTTCACTCCTTTTTATAAGAAACGACTTTTATAAATGTAGTACCTTTCCTTTGAATGCAAAATTTTAATGAAAAGCTTAAATTTAGTGAAAAGTACCTTATAGAATTTTTTTTTATTTGGAAAGATATCCTTAAAAAATACCTTTCAAGAAAATTCTCTGTAGAAAAGGTACTTTTTTCTGTTTGTTAACAGATATTTAATAAAAAGTACTTATTATACAAAAAGTACTTTCTAATATATTGAAAATTTTAACAAATTTTAATAAAACAAATTTCTCTTAAAATATTAAATAAAATTACAAAAATAATTTAATTAATAATAGAAAAGTACCATACAATTCTTTTTATATGGAAAGTATATTTCTAACAAAAAATATCTGAACAATGCAGTGATTTTATAGAAAAGTTTTGTATAAAATGTTATAGACATATTTGAAAAAATTACTCTTGTTGAAATTATCTTTAAAACAACTATTTTCCTAAAAAGCACCATTTTATTAAAAAAGTACTTTTTTATAACAAATTTTTATTTTAATATTTTTAGAATTTTTAAAAGATACCTTTATGAAAGTGTAGATTTTTTTAGAAAAAATACTATTTTATTAAATGGTCCCTTTTCATTAAAGGTACCTTTAAATAATTTTTTTTTTTTTACTTTTGTTAATGTAACACTTTTATGGCTTTTCTTTAGCTCACAGCGTACCTGCTTACGGTGGTTCTTTTTGTAGTCACTGCTTATGTGCACGCCGAAGACAAAAAGAAATCTGCCGAAAAGGAAAACAAAAATGTTGAATCCCAAGAAAAAGATACTGAACAGTCGAACGAAAGTATGGAAGATGCTGGCAAGACGAAACGTGGCCTAAATTCATTTGGAAACTATCATCACGACTTTGACAGCTATCACAATCATCATCATCATTATCCCCATCATGACGAAAAAACTATAACAATTATTAAAAAAGTACCCGTACCTTATCCCGTAGAGAAAATAGTTCATGTGCCAGTAGAAAAGGAAATTCATGTACCATATGAGGTTAAGGTACCCAAACCTTACCCGGTTATAAAACATATTCCCTACGAGGTAAAGGAAATTGTACAAGTTCCCCATGAAGTGCCAGCACCGTTTCCAGTTGAAAAGAAAGTACCATATCCAATACATGTGCACTATGATCGTCCAGTGCCCGTTAAGGTATACGTGCCACAACCATATCCAGTTGAGAGGAAAGTACATGTACCTTTTAAAGTTCATGTACCTGCACCGTATCCTGTTGAGAAGAAAGTACATTTTCCAATTGCAGTTGAGGTACCCGTTGATAAGCCTTATCCGGTGGAGAAGATTGAACATTATCCCGTTAAGGTGCACTATGACAAGCCAGTTCCCTATAACGTAGAGAAACCAATACCTTATGAAGTTGAAAAACCTGTACCGGTGCCAGTTGTTAAGAAAATACCTGTACCTGTGCATGTACCTTATGATCGCCCTGTACCCATACATGTTGAGAAACCAGTACCCTATGAAGTTCAGATTAAGGTACCCGCTCCTTATCCCGTTGTCAAGGAAGTGCCAGTTAAGATAGAAAAACATGTTCCCTTTCCCGTAAAAGTACCTTTTGATCATCCTGTACCAAAGCACATAGAAAAGCATGTTCCCGAATATCATAAAAAGCATTTCATTTACAAAGAACCTGAATTTCACTATAAGAAATTTGAATTTGATCATGAGACACATAATCATGTAGAACATCATCATGAGACATCTCATGGTGACGAACATCATATAGAACATCATCAAATAGAACATCATCAGGAGGAACCTCAGCGCCATGAAGAACATCATAATAAAGATTGTCACAATGAGCAACATCAACAGGAGGAACATCCTCAGCATGAAAATCAAAAGGAGGAACATCAACAGGAAGAACAGCAGCAGGAGGAACATCAAAATGAAGAACATCAGCAGGAGGAACATCATCAGCATGAACATCACCAGCATGTACATCAGCAGGAAGAACATCACCAGGGACAACATTCACATAGAGAACATCACCATCATGAACATCATCATAACGAACATCAACAGGAGGAACATCAGCGTCATGAAGAATATAACCAAGGAGATTGTGACCATAAAGAACATTCCTATGAGGAACATCAGTTTGAGATACATACCCATGAACTACCTCGCCAACATGAAGAACACCGTCATGAGGAACATCATCATCATCATCATCATGAACAACCCCATCTTGAGCAACATCATCATGAAAAACCTCCCCAATATGAAGAACATCATCATCATCATCATGTGGAACATCGTTATGAAGAACCTAAACAGCATGAAAAATACCCCAAAGAAAAAAATCGCCATGAAAAACATCAACATGAAGAACATCATCATAGCAAACATCATCATAAGAAACATCAACATGACAAACATCAACAGCCCGTTCAACATAATTTAGATGTATTTGATCATGAAGAGGACTTTTTGCATGAAAATGACTTTAAACAACAAGACGACGAATACAAACAACTGGAAAACTATCAACATTTTGAACAATATAAACCTGAGGAGAAATTGAAACATGAACAATTCCATGGACAACAACAATCTAAACATAAAAGCAACCAGGAATCATCAGAAGTCAATCATAGTCAGGAATTTTTAAATTATTATCATCAGTATCATAGTGGTGGTGGTCATCATTAAGTTTTTTGATTTCAAGTACAAAATTCTTTTTACTCTTTTTATTTTCTACAGCATCACAAAAGTCTGATATTTTCCATTTAGGGAAATATAGAGAGCAATATTTGTGATTTTGTGATAGGGTAAATGAGAGACTATTAAAGAGAGAAAGAAAGAGCATTAATTATAATAAGAAATTAAAGAAAAACAAACAACGAAAGAGAGTGAGTGAGTAGACAAAAAGAAATAGAGTGAAATTAGTAACAAATAGTTATGAACAATTAATGAATGCTTACGTTTAACGGATTAACGATGTGATTTAATTAAAACTATTTAATAATATTGTAAAACTAAGTAATAATAATAACTAAGAAAATATTGGCTTGAAAATTTCATTTAAAAGATTATAATTCTATTTTGCATCTCAATTGGCAAACTCTTTACGCGAAACAAAAATATATTAAATAAGCTCTTAAGATTAATTTAAGTTTTTTTAAGTTTAATATTAAATTTAATACTTTAAGATAAATGTCAACTTTATTAAATAATTACATTAATAATTTATATAAAAGAAAAATCCCATTTTATTTGACAGTACAACAAGAAGATCATCAATGGCAATTAACACAATCTACTTCTTCTCTTAGATAAGGAAAACGGCATTTAAAGAACAAACAGCCTTTTATTAGCTCCTCCTCTTTCTAAACGCAAAGAGTTATAATGGTTGATTTTGACGTAATTATCTTCTTTCAGCTGTCCAGTAATAATCAACACTCATAAGATTGCAATAAGACTTTTTTAATGTATTTTAAAGAAAAACAAAACAAGAGTTTTAAAGAACTAACAATTAGTTCTTGACTTTACTTTATTTCAGTTTAATTTTTATTTAGATTTTATATACCATCAGAGTTGCATTGTATAGATTTTGTCATTTAAAAAACCTTAAACTGATTTGATTTCTTTAGAAGTCTTTAAAAACAAATTTATACAAAACAAACTTTTTAGTTTAAGAAAACTTTTATTTTACCAAATAATTTTTTAGTTTTTAAGAAAAAATGTTAAATAAAAAAAAGTAATAAAAAAAACAAAATATTAAAAATAAAAATATTTCTAGAAACAATTATAAAATATAAAAAGAAAATAAAAATTCTTTTAAATAACGGAAAAGTTTAAAAAAATGATTTTAGAAAAACAGACGATAATCGATAGGAATAGTGAACTCTGGTTTTAAACCCAGCTTACCATCACTTTAAAATCAACTAAATGCAGGCTTTGTAAGAAAATATATTTAAAATATCTGCCCATAATGTATTAAAAGATAAGACCATTACCACCAAATAATGTCGTCTATTAGACACCCTTTACTTTAAAATTTTATTTCTGATGCTTTTTGTTATAGCAAACATATCGCTTTCAACTCTATCTAATTGACAAGTATTAGTCTAAAACGGATTGAGAGTTTATCCTCAAAAATTTACTCTATTGGGACACCCTTTAAAATGAAATTATATTTCTTTGCTTTTTGTTATGGGATATAAAATGCTTTAGCTCTTTATAAATTTCAAGTCTCTACCTAAAACAGCTTAAAAAATATTCTTCAAGGTCATTTCTTCTATGGGGCACCCTTTAATTTAAAAATGGTTTTTTCATATTTTGTATTGTATATTTAGCTCTTTGTACCCTGCATGTATCTACTTTTAATAGTTTAAAATATATTCGTTGATATAACGTGTTCTAGGGGGACACCCTTTAATTTAATTTCATTTTTTTTAATTTTTCATGTCCAGTTTTTCTACTTAGTATAAATTTCAATTGTGAAGCTTAAGTAATTTAAAATCTATTTTTTTCACATCATGTGTTTTATGGGGACACCCTTTAATGTTGGAAAATTATTTTATTTGTTAATTTTGAATTTTATTATATTTATAAATGTTAGTCTATGGAGGCTAAGAAATATTCTTTAAAATTTATTATATTGGGACACCCTTTAATAGCAATTTATATTTATAGTGCTTTTTGTTATAGAGGATTAATGTGCTTCAGTTCTGTGTAAATTTCAAGTGTCTACCTAAAACGGCTTTAAAAATATTCTTCAAAGTTAGTCATGTCTTTTATTGGGCACCCTTTAATTTAAAAACGCTTTGTTCATATTTTGTATAGTGTATTTGGCTCTTTGTACCCTGCAAGTGTCTACGTTTAATATTTAAAAATATATTCTTTGATATCACGTGTTCTAGGGGGACACCCTTTAATTTGTTTTTTTTTATATTTTTCATATCTAGCATTTTTTACTCTGCATAAATTACAAGTGTACTGTTTTAATAATTTAAAATATTTTTTTTTTAAATTATGTGTTGTATAGGGACACCTTGTAATTTAAATTCTTTTTTTATATTTTTTATATCCTGTTTTTTTAACTCTAAATAAAATTCAAGTGTAAAACTTTAATTGTTTAAGAAATATTTTTTAAATCATGTGTTTTATGGGGACACCCTTTAATTTTGTGCTTTATAATATTTGTTTTCGCAATTAATCTAGTTGTTTTTGTTGTAAGCATGTTTCAAGTATATTCCTTAAACAGCGTAAAAGATATATATCGGCCATGTCACCTCTGGGCACACCCTTTTATTTTAAATTTTATTTTTTTAACAGATAAATTGCTCCATTTTGTATATGAATTTCAGGTAACTGCCTATAACGGTTTGAAAAGTAAGGTTATATCTTTTAAAGTCATGTCTTCTACGGGGACACCCTTTAATTATAACAAGTGTTTTTTATATTTGTTTTTAAAATATATGTAGTGCTTTATATACTGCAATAATTTCAAGTGTCCACCTTTAATGACTTAAAACATGTTCTTTGGAATCATTAAAATCCTTTATTGAGACACCCTTTAATTTTTAATTTTTTAAGATTTGTTTTTACATTGTATCTACTGCTTTACACTCAAAAGTCTGGTGTAATGATTTAAAAGATATTATTCCATATCAAGTCTTCCCTGGGCACACCTTTTTTTCAAATTTTTTCAGTTTCTATATAAATTTTAACCGTCTGCCTACAATGATTAAAAAAATAGGATTCCCATTAACATTAAATTTTATTATAAATATTCGTTTCTAAATTGTATTTAGTGCTTTATTTTTTGGGTAAGTTAACCGGTTTCAAGGATATTGTTCTTTTGGGGACATTGTTTAATTTTTAAGTTTTTTTTTCGGACAAAAGAGCAAACATTTAACATTTACACGAGCCACAAGTCATAACTTAACACTCAGCATGTCACAGACGGTTTATGACTAGAGTAATTACTAACAATTATTAGCAGACCCTTTACCGGCTGCAACGACCTGATCTCAGGAAATGCACTGTTGTGAATATTCGTTTTGATTTTTAATAATATTCCAAAACTTAAACTTGAGGCAAATAATAAGATATTTACTTCACTAGAAAACACTTAGACTATAAGAATTTTATAATTGAGATTTTGTTTGCTGTAAACTAAATGCTTCGTTTGTTGATAAAATTTTTATTCGAAACTTATCATCAATTTGATGTCTTATTAAATTATCTTTAAAAATGTCTTATATTTGGTAATATTTACTACTAAACTGCAGCTTTCAATGTCAATATTGAAGCTCTCTCTTTCTCACTCTCTCCCTCGTACTGTGGTTTTTACATAAATACGAATAATGCAATATATCTTATTTAAATATCTGTTCCATTCAAATTTATGGCCAATTAAAATTTTATCAAACAATTAAAATGTTTTCTTTGAATAATAATAATTTATTTCTTATAAATTTCATTGACTACTTAAGTGTCATCAATATATTTATTGCTTCACTAAGTCTTTAAACAAATTCAAATAGTTTTTGTGTTTTTTTTTTCTCAACTATCACAAATAATTCAATCATTTTCAAAACTCTATAGAAATCAAATAATTTTGTGGAAAGGTTTTAAAATGAATATTTACGCGCCTTAAAAATTGTCATTGACTGCAACACAAAACCAAAATACAAAAAAAAAAAAAAATAATAAAACAAACATGTGATGATGAGCTTAAACTCAAAATAAAATTAAACTATTAATGCCAATAAATAAAACACCAAAGAAAAAGCGCCCAGCAGATGTTTGTTAAGTGAAGCAAGACTTTTTTTTCAGTAAATACAAAATTAGCATAAAATCGCCATAAATTATGTAATGAAAACAATAGAAATTAAAGAAACAAATAACAAAAGTTGTGACACTTGAAATGCAGCAACAACAAAAAAAGATTTTTATATTCATTTTACAAAAAAAAAAGGTTATAAAGTTTTTAGTTTTTGAAAGGAGTTGTAATTTAAAATATTCTTTTATTTTGTGAACCAGTTTCATTATTATTTTACATTTAAAGATGATATTAAAGTTAATATTTTTTACATTATTTTTTTGACCTTAAAGTAAATTTTATTACATAAAATATGCACTCGTATTAATAAAAAATTATTAAACTTAAGCGATTGATATTAAAGGTTATGGTGGCGGTCATTGTGTTTTGGGTTAAGGTTTTCATAAAAAGATTTTTTTATCTTTTATCAACTTGCACTCCATTTTTTTAAACTCGTTCTTTCTTAGACACAGAGTTGCTTCAAGAAAAATTGCAAAATGTAAATTTTTTTTTTTAGTTGACAGTTATTTTAAAAATTTACTGTCGAGATAAGAGTTCATTAAATGTTGAACGCGGAGAATCATTTTTAAGAATGAGACACATTTTTGATGTGAGAATAAGACAGCCTATAGTCACTATAGTAACAACCAAACATTCACACAAGAAATGCAACATAGAATAGCATCAAAAAATGTTTTGAAAATGACGCATCTCTACGACTCTAACCACCACCTTTTGTATAGATGCACGATCAAATATGCTACTTCATCTGTAGTCTCATGTGAAAGAATTGTAAAGAAATTTTATGTTCGAGGAAACAAATATATTTTTCAATAAACAAGAAAAGTCATCTTAAACCTTGTAAGAGACACCGATCCATCCATTTGAAATTCTTAGAATTAATTTAAGAGATAATTCATTAAAAAATAAAATACAATTCTTATGTGTGGAACAGTGCTTTTAAATTTAGTTTGCAGCTACATCAGTGATAGCAGAGTATCGAACTCTCTTCTTTTACTGAAGCAATGCTGAATTATAAAGTGTATTTTGCTGTTTTGGTGTTCTAAAAATAGAATGTACTCTAAGTAATCAGGGAGCTCGTTCCCGAAACCGTTTTATTTATTTGTTCGAAACGTTTATAATTTAGAGTCCATCAATTTGTGGTCAATTGGCCATAACATATACAATTCTATTTACAGCCGATCAGTTTAGGGAATAAAAAAGGTCTTTCCTACCACTTTCAGCATATTAGCAAGGAAATAGTTTTTCCCCTATTAAAATTTTTTTTCTCAATTAATTAATTTAATCAAATTTTTAATTACTTTAAGAAATTTTAAAATAATTTAGTTAAATTTTTAGTTAATTCAAATAAATTTTTAATTAATTTAATTAAATTTTTGAGTAATTTAATGAAACTTTTAATTAATTCAATCAAACTTTTAATTAAATTTTTAATTATTTTATTAAAACTTTTAATTAATTTAATTAAATTTTTAATTTATTTAATAAAACTTTTAAATTATTCAATTAAATTTTTAAATGCTTTAATTAAATTTTTAAATATTTTTATTAATAACTAAAAAAATTAATTACTGTAATTAAATATTTAGTTAATCTAATTAAAAATTTAAGAAAATTTTTAGTTCACTTATATATTAAGGTAAAAATAAATAGTTGTCTTATATTATCAATAAATAAAAAAAATTATAAATTTTATAAAAAATAAACGCAACGATTTTTTAATTGAATAACTAACTAAATTGCTCAATATTTTATAAAATTTCAACCTGAGCACAATAGACTTTTTTCTGTGAATATTTAAACCGAAGAGAAGCAAATAGAACTACCTATATTCTGACCCATAACATAATTTCCTAGTTCCGGCATAATGCATAGCTCAAGTTGGAGTAGTTCTTCAAGACAAAAAAACTATCAATTTTTCTTCCTATGGCAACTTATTTTTTCCTTAACATGCAATGAATCCATTCAAAGTCTTTAAGGCGCCTTGTATGTATATCGTTAGAATTTCTTTTTAAAAATGTATTTTATATCACTTTCAGCATATTTAAAAGTTTTTTCCCTATTAGAAATTTTATTTTTCTCATATAATTAATTTAATAAAATTTTTAATTATTTGTATTGAAATTTTAATTAATTTAATTAAATCCCTAATTAGTTTAGCTTACTCTTAAATTAATTGAAATAGATTTTTAGATTATTTTTAGTAAAAATTAAAAAAAATGTTTAATTCATTGGTAAAATTTTTCGTTAATTTAATTAATAATTTAATAAAGTTTTTAGTTCATTTATATATTAAATTAATTACATAAAATATTTTTGTAATAAAACATAAACGCAACGAACTTGTAATTGAATAAAAAACAAAATCATTTCAATATTAAATGAAATTTCCAGCTTAATGCACAGCTCAAGTCGGAGAACTTGTTCAAATTTTATTTATCAATTTTTCTTTCTTTGGTATCTTATTTTTTCTTTAGAATATAACCAATCTGCTGAAATGTCTTAAGGCAGAATACCACATATCTAAACCACACAGGAAAAAAATTTTTCTTTTCTTTTAAAGTTTTGTACGAATTCAGCATGAAAATTATTTAAGTTTTTAATTGATTCAATCATATATTTAATACGAAAATTATTTTTTTTATTAAATAAATAATAAAATCAATTAAAAGCTTAATAGAATATCATTTCGAATCCAAATAAAAATTTTAATAGAGCAAAAATTTTCACAAAAAGAAAACTTTTAGTCGCACAAATTCAACTATAGTTAATTTTTTAATTAAACCGAAATATATGGATATAAAACATTTTCTGCCACACTCTACTAAAGTGCACACTTTGATACATATTGTTTATTGCTGCTTTAAATATTAATTATGTATTTAAAATTGGATAACATATTTTTTGTAATTTTAATAAACAATCCAGCTTTTAATCTTTTAGCAAAATGAGAAACAGTTTAAAACGATTAAATTTATTTTTTAACCCGCATACTTTTCAAATGTTATTTAATTGTTGCAAACACTTTGATCTAATTTATCTTTAACAAACAGCGCCAGTTTCAATATGTGATTAGTACCAACAGCCTGACTAATGGACACAACTTAATAAATATTTTCATTTAATTTTTTTATGTAATTTTTTATTTCAAACTCGTAAATTTCTCATAAAGTTGCAAAAAGAAAACATTAACTTGCAACTCAACGTATTCGATGTAAAGTTTCAACATGTTATTGATTGATAAATAATTATTATTTCCTAATAAATACTTACTTTATATACGGAATATTGGCTGGAACATGATACTTTGCACCAGGATCAAAATCTTTTTCGGAGCGTAAAACTGGCGGTTTAATTCCGCTGTATTTTTCTCTGCAACAAAAAACAAATGAAATTAATGTTATGAAATTATTTAAATAACAAACAATTATTACTACAATTATCTTGCACAGTGGAAGATTATTTAAGGAAAGTGAATATAAATATGCAGTTACTAAAAGTGCGAATTAAAGTTAATGAAAGATGGTGGCACTACTGTAGTGGCACCTACTTTGTTATACTTTAAATTGGATGTCTGTTAAGATTCAATAGATATATAAGAATCAAAAATATTTTCTCTTTAATTTATAAAAATGTCAACCTTTTTCCTAAAGGCTACCAATGTGCAAGTTTTGCCAACACAAACATAAATATTCATATTTTTTTGTATATACGAGTATATATTTATTTTTTTAATCAATGAAAATATTAACTACACAATAATAGATGTTGCTTAGTGTCAAGTATATTTATTAGAGGCTATTTGGCAACTGACATTCCTTTTCATTTAATAATGTAAACAAAGTTAACAAATAGTATGACAATGAAAAATATTACTTATTTTGTGACATAAAAAGCGTTTCGACAATATTGAGTAAAAAGATTAAATCTTATCTTATCATCTTTATAATTATAGAAAAAAAAACGAATGAATCGAAATTATTCCGGCTTTAGTTCATTTATTTAATTTTGAAAAATCTTTTTTACAAAGAAAAATTATTTACAAATTTATGCGGACATTTTCCAAAGAAAAAAGGAATAATTAGACACTAGCAGAATGTATGCTACATTTTCTAGATCACTACCAGGGTCATTGGCATTCTTCGCAACGCCCTTTCTTAGGTTGTATACATTGTAAACATCATCTATTTAACCAACTACTTTTGTGAACAAGAATATGAGGAATATCCATAATTAATCGATATTAATTTAGTTAGACAAGGTTTAATTAAATAATTAATTGAATCAATTATATTTTTAATTAGAAAAAAGATGACAATTTTTAATCACGGAAATAATTGATGCAATTTAAAATTTAATTAATAATAAATAACTTTTTTTAGTGTACAGAAAAAAGGATAATCCTCTCCCTTTAAGAACTCGATCAATAATAACTTTGTTTCCACAAACTCACCTTAAATTCCAATAATGGCAATTCATTTGATGTTTATTTGCACTGCCACTAAAAACATCATAACGCCAATTATCCAGAGACAGGGAAAAAGGCAAAAAAGCCACTTTGTCTATGGCCATTGTAAATAAATAATTAATATCATAACTGCTCTCATCCACCGAACGTTGAAGTAAGCCCAAAGTTTGAAAATGTTTAGCGGTGCCTACGGATAAGCCTATAGCATCTCCTATAGCTTGATGAAAAGCTGAAAGTATAAAAGTATAAAAATTTAATATTTAAAAAAATATATATATTTATTTCTAAACCCACCTGGATTAGCACCATTTCGAAAAACTTTTGGCAAATGTCTGTATTGCAAAAAGTATTGAATGTGAGCCATTTCATGATGGACACTAATCAAGCTCTTCTGATTAATATCTGTACACAACTTAACACGAAAATCATGTCTATTACAAAAATCCCAGGCGGAGGGTTCACAAAGTATTCTACGATTTAAAGGCTGTTCGATAACAGAATTTTGATAGAACTCTGGACCAACAGCAGACATATTAATAGAGGTGAAAAATTCTTCGGCCAATTGAAACATAAGAAGTGGCGTATAACCCTGCTCCAACATGCGTGGTGTTACATCAATAAGCTTTTTGCCCGGATAGGGTATAATTATGTCCAATATATTGGACCAAGATTGGCCATACATATTTCCCAGTATATGAGAGGGCAAGGGAGCAATGCGATTTATTTTTTCAGGTCCATAATACTCACGCAAACGTCTTCGAACATAGGCGTGAAGAGCTTCGTATAAAGGACGTATTTCCTCCCATACAATATCAACATCTTGACGGAAATTACCCGATTCATAACCCAAATACCAATATTCCCCACCATTAGTTACATCTGTAAAATGCAGGCTACTGAGTAACAAATCTCAATTTTACACACAACAGCACTTACTGTTAGCAAAAGCCACTTCACTCATCACATCCACCAGTTGCTCATAACCATCTCTCATTTCTCTGCCCGCCTTGCGATGATATTCTACCCAGGTATGTTGCAATTCATCCCAGTCTCTAGATTTGGCCATGATTTCTTTAAGCTCAGGTATATAATGTAAATTACATACGAAGGGCTGTTGATAGGCACATATACTGGCATCATTGTAAATATACAACATTTCGTTGATCAAGCGATTATACTGTAAATAGATTTAGTTTTAATTTAAAGGAATTTTGTTACTTCTTAAGGTTGCAGAGAAAAACTAAACTCACTCTGTCTAAAGACTCTAAAGGCAAAGCATTTGGTCCAACTTCTGATTGCAACATTAGTTGTCGATATAAATTTCGATCGAATATCAATTCCTTGTTGACTAGACGAGATTGTTGGGATACCAAGCGTTGAAATTCCACATAACGTTGTTGAGCGTTTAGCTGAAAGACAAAAAAAATTTTATTTTTGAGTTGCGAGTTAAAATAGGTTAAATAAACACTCAGTTGTATCACACAAGCTCACAAAAATATACGATACAATAACAAATGATCATATTCGTATCGGAGAGACTTTAAAATTCACAGGCTTCAAAAAATTAATAGAATAAAAAATTTAGCAAAGATGAATACTGATGGAGACTGCTTACTCTTTGAATTTTTTAGAGTTTCGTGCCTGAGGGGTAGAAAGGTATTTCTACTGTTATCCCTACAATGCCTGTCCGCCTATCAAAGGCTCCTATCTCTGAAACCTTTCATACAAGTTTATAGTATTATGGCCGCTACAAGGAAAGTTCTGATAAATTTTAAAATGATTTTCACACATTTGACCTCGTCAGTTAAACAGTAGTATCTGAGTGATTGCTATTCCAGCAAATATTCGGCCGCATTTTTAAAATATTATAGGAAGATACAAAATCAATAAGTTTAATAAAAATTACCAACTAATGAAATTTTACTTTATCTTCGGCTTTTTGGTTCTTTTTAATTAATTTCTAAACATTTTTAGAAACAAAAATTTTTTACATATGTATGCGGACGTTTTCCTAAGAAAACAAGAAAAATTAGACGCTAGCAGAATGAAATGCAGCATTTTCTGGACCGCCATATCCTTCATCAGCATTCATCATCTATTTAACCAACTAATCTTAATGTTAATTTGGTGAGACGAAGTTCACACACAACTTAAAGCATTTCTTTGTTGCTCTCTTTGTAATTCGTCTTGTACCATTTATCACAGAAAAAAATTTCTGAGCAATTAAAAATTTTGTTGGGATTCAGTTTGATATTTAATTAATATATTAATTGATTCAATTATTTTTTTAATCGGAAACATAACATACAACTTTCAATTACACAAATAATTGAATCAATAATAGAATAATTCCACAATTAGCCAACAAAAGCTGAGCAACCTCAATTGTTGCGTTGGTAGAGGTGCGTGCTGTAAAACACAAGCATGCATTGTGAATAGATTCAAACTCAAGCAACCAAGCAAGTTTCAATATTTTAAATGATCGTGACTACATTCGATAAGGAAGTACGGATATAATACTCTCCGAATGCTAAACAACTGTTCAATGAATTTTATTGTGTGGCAGTCAGTAACTTGACTTAATCCTCTTCTGTTCTTTTGATATTGTAAATTGAATAGTTTGAATGTTTGTTGCTCCATCACTTCTAAGCGGGCAAACTGATTCTGTTAACATATCGATACCAAATAGATCTTTAAGCAGACAAAGTTTAAGGATACCTTTTTGGTATCACCTTGGGCTGGAAGGAGACTAAAGGTGGGAGTGTCTTTACACAGTTGACCTACAAGTTTAATTAATTTTAAAGCAATTTACAAGTTTAGTGGATTCACATGTCATAACGAAATAATACAAACAATCTTTGCTTGACATTGCGCAGCTTAAAAAACTTTTATTAATAAATTAACCCTTATAAAAAAACTTAACCTTCAGACCTGGGAATTTAAAAGAAAAAGTAACATGTTGAAGCCAACAACATACGAATAACATGTGATTAAAATGAAATAATTATGGGAAAACTGCAAAAAATAAAACAATAAATTTTTAAATTGATTTGTAGACATGCAAACATAGGGAAAGACGGGCGGGCAGACAGATGGAATTGAAAAACATTTAAATGATTCACTTTAATAATTAAAATAATTACACTCTTTAACATTTCTTTTACCACAACAACAATATCGTTATGAATAATTGAATTTTAAATAATTTTTTAGACCAAAACCCCACCCTCTCTAATTTTGAAATCAACACGAATTAAATTAATTTCCATAAACATGATTTAAATAATTTCTAATGCAACTGACTCACCGCTTCCGTTTGTGTAAATTCATTGACATTCGTCTCGAAATTCCACTGAGCTGCTACATTGGCAGTGCACTCCAGGGCACCTTTCTGATCAGTTTCCACTAATAAATTGCGCAGTTTTTCTAATTCAATTTGATAACGACGATCGTCTTGTAAACGTTGACGTTCTTCGTACCTTTGATTTAGATTAAAACGATCTTGATTGTTATCGAAGGGATTTTGAAAACGATTACGATTATCGGGAGAGTTTATATTTGGATTATTAGGATTATATGTGGTAGAGGGATTATTATAGGGTGGTCCTATGGCACTGCCATCGTTTGGGTTATTGTTGGGATAATTATAAAGATTTCTGTTAATTAAAGGAGGTTGAGGTTGTGTTAATTGTTGCTGATTGTTGTTATTGTTGTTGATGTTGTTGTTGCCGTAACGATCATTGTAGGTATTTTGATTAAGCTGTTGTTGATTAAAATTACTATAAAGATTCTTATCACTAAAGGGTGAGTCCAGACCAAAACTGTTGTTGTATTGTTGATAAGGCTGAGAGCGTAAGCCGTAGCGCATGCGTTCATCATATGTTTGGCCATTCTGGAAAAATGGCAACAAAACAAAAAAGTTAGTTTGAAAATAAAATTTACAAAATTTTTACTTTTTTCTTCTCTCACACACTCACCCTAAAATCATCAGAACCATCATCTGTATTTTGATCCTCCGAATATGGTGGCCCAAAGCGTTGAGATCTATCGACATCAGCTAAAGCCTGAGTCGGGGTATTAAATGCATAACCGTTGTAGTAAATTTGTTGTTGCGGTGAGGGATCTGTCAGTGGTGGTAAATCTAATTGAGCTTTGGCCTGCGCTTTTGCCTTTGCCGGATTGTACAGGCACCACAAAATGCACAATAATATTTTTAAATGTTTATGGAACATTCTGTCTTTTTATAATTTTAAGCACCTTTTTAATTGAAATATCTTTTTAAATATTTTGTTTAGTTAAAAAATTATTCTTTAAATTCCTGTGAACGATTTTTTTAACAGTTTTTTAATAATCGATTCAGATTTTTTTTCTTGCCTGAGGGAAGTAAAATTTTTCTAAAATGCTTTTTATTTTAAAAATAATTAAAATTTTAAAATTTAGAAAAAAGTGTTAAAAAGCTTTAAGTTTGTCTATGGAATGTAACGCCCAGTTCACAATACAAACAAGCACGAAAAGTCTGAACAGAAAATCTATATATATAAAAATGAATGTCTGTCTGTTTGTTTGTGCTTTATAGGAGGCCAAACCCTTAGACCGATCTTCCTGAAATTTTCACAGCATGTTACTGTGACTCTGGAAGGAATAGGCTATATGAAGTTTTAATTGGACAACGGGGAGTGGCACCACCCATATAACCCAAAAATTTAAATCGCCATATTTTGGCCATTTTTTGACCTACGTCGACGATATTTGGTACATATGGTATTGGCATAATTAGGAAAACGTACCAGGAGAAAAGTGGGTGGGACTCCGCCCCTTTTAGAAAAATTAAAAATCGTAATATAGTCTTAACTACTGGGCCAATCGTCATTAAATTTTCGCAATAGGATATTCTTGACTATATAAAGTTGGGAGTGGACAAAGGGGCGTGGACAAGGGGGGGGGGTAGCGGGGGTTCATCTAGTATTTTATAAAATCAAAGACACAAAAATCAAATTTAAAATAATAAATCGAAAGTTCTAAATTATTTTAAAAATTGGCCCAGAAGTCAAATAAAAAATGAAATGTATCCAAAAAAACGGCGCAAGAAACAAGTAATGAAATTCTTAAATTTATTAAAGAAAAATCATAACATATGTCATATATAAAAAAATGAGAGACCCCAAAATTATTGTAAATTCACAAACAAATCAATGCAAAACAATATTTTTTTTTTTTTTTTTTTTTGAAAATCGAAGTTCAGGAAAAATTCAAAGGCACGGCAAAAAAATAAAAAAAATATTTGACGTTTAAAAAAAATTCAAAATTGTAAAAGCCATTAAACAAAAAAAATTGGTTAATCACTAAAAAATTAAATTTATTTAGAATATTTTCAAAGATAACCTCAAAAACGACTTACCAAAACACAAATTTGGATTAAAACCAAAGAAATTGGCAAAAAATTTAATTTAACAAAGCAACACAAAATTAAAAAGCTAACCTCAAACCTAAAAAATAGCAAGAAAAAAATTCTTCAAAAAATTTGATTATATGCGATACTAAACAAAAGTTAAGAAACATCAAATAACTATTTAAAATTCACTACAAATCGAAATTACACCTTAAATCATCATTTGTTTACAAAAGAAATTTAAATTCATCAAAAACTCGAAGATTTTTAACGGAAAAAATCGCCTAGGAATTATAAATTAAAGAAGTACTTAAAATATTTAAAAAAAAATTAAAAAAAAAAACGGTTAAAAATTTAAAATTAAAAAAAATTAAATACAAGAGTTCTATTTGACTCACAAAACAAATGTTAAAAAATATTTTTATAACAAATAATTTAAATTAATTTCAGCTTAAGTTCGTTTGATTTTTATATCTAAAATTTTTTTTTGAAATAAATTTTATTTACGAATGTATGCGGACGTTTTTCAAAGAAAACAGGAAAAACTATACATCAAAATAAAATTGAACTTAAGCCGAAATTAATTTAATTCAATTGTACGAATATCAAACAGTTCAAATAATAATTTAAAAAAAAATTATATTTTACCATTAAGGCGAAAATCTTTTTTATAAATAAATAAAAAACCGGAAGCCGAACGAAAGAGTTTTTATAAGGATTTTATATTAATTTCCTAGGAAGTTAAATACGTTATAAATGCACTTACTTCATGACTTCTGAAGAATACAACCAAATATTTACGTATTTTACTGCAACTCCCTAAAAAGTTTAAGTAAAATAAATAATGTTGAATTAACGAATTTCATAGAAGGACACAAGGATTTTTGATTCTTAAAAATTTGGACAATAACTAACAACAAAAAAAAATCCCTTTTATTTATGAATTGAACTATCGCCTTAAAGCAGCCATTAAGGCTTTCACATGAGAGACTTATATGTCCTCAAAAAACAGAAAGGAGAAATCAATTCTGTACACAAAAATCCCCCTAAAACCTCACGTTAAAACACCAAACGTAACAGTCATCATCATATAATCATACGAGTCATCCTATAGCCTGAGCGTTTTGCGAAGCTCTGCTTTTGTTTCTTTTTTTTTAAAGAAAGGTAGCACTTCAAACATTAATACCTATTTAGTTATTTTTCGTAACCGTGCTAAATTCGTTGAGAAAAGGGATAGATGAGTGATAAGACGGGTGGTGAAAGGAGATAGATAGATATAGCCATTTTATTAGTTATTTTACTTCGTCGGCTAATATGCTATGAAGAAGTGCCGACGAAGGAGACTGCATGTTTTAATGTTGTTCTGAATATATATTTATACAAAAAAAAAAAAACATTTTTATTTTTTGATTACCGCAGGGATTGAACCCTGGCCAACCATACTTGTAGTCAACGTGCGTACCACCTTTGCTACAGTGGCTTGTTTAATCGCCTATGTTGGCTTCTAAAAAACCAAATTAGATAAACAGTTCGCTTAAGGAAAGAGTAGAAAGTTTCATTTGTTCATAAAGGCTGGTTCACCGGCAAAAATTTTGTTCCGAAACATTTTTTTTTATATGTAGTTTGACGTTTTATTTTTTGAGAGAGAGAGAGAGAAAGAGAGTAAACTCACTTCGGAACAGCGTTGCCGCTTTGGTCCAATCGGACCAAACTTGGTAGTTTTTCGACTTTAAAAAACGGTTTGGTAGTTTGGTTGGTTTGTTGCATTTTTTTAAATTTTTGGTAGGATTTTCTCCTGTAGCAATTTTTTAGTAATAGTAAATTTTTCACCTTAAAAATTCAGTACATATAATTAAAAAAAAAAATGTAACTTTGAATTGAATAAACAATAACTTTGAATAGTGCTACCACTGTTTTCAAAAACTGTCTTAGGTGAAATAAAAAACATCTCTGCTTTTTGCATAGAGATGATTAAAGCTATAACCATGGCTTAAGAAATCCGAACAATATTATGAAATTGAAATTAACAATATTTTTGAGTGAAGGTTTATTTTCAGAAGACGACATACCATCAACCAGGTAAAACCACTCTTAAAATTTTTCTTTTAAAACATTTTTAAATAATATAATACTTTTAGTGATCATTGTAAAGAAACAGACAAAAGAAAATTTAGAACCGAATGGTTGAGCGAATTTGATTGGCTTCAGGAAAGGGATGGGTGTTCATTCTAAAAAGATAAACTTCCATCTCAACAATTACGGAAAAAAACCAAATGAGTATAACAGAGTTTATTTGCAAGAAATGCATTTTTAAATTTTTGGTAGGCTGTGAACGATTTTGGTAGGATTTTTGAAAATTATTGGTAGGAAGTCAATTTCTTGTGTGGCAACTCTGCTTCGGAACAATTTCAGCTTGAATTGGTTTAATTTTAATTTTTGTTCCGAAACAAAGAAACTGTGCTGCCAACTACTTTTTTTTCAAAGAAATTTAACTGAGCTGCCACTTCATTAATTAATGTGATAAAAATCATTCAAGCAAAAAATATATTTTACATACTTTTTCGTTCTTTGTTTGCATTGATATTCAATAATTATTTTTAAAATTTGTTTTGTAATTAAGATTACCTGCCTTAATTTGCCTGGTATATTTATAATAAAACACAAAATAAAAGAAAATAAGTTTAAAAAATTGTGTCATGGATCTCAACGAATGAATCCCTTGCCTTGAAGCTTATTTCAGAAATGAAAAAGCCGGGTAGAGAATGCTTGTATGACTTTTTACCTCAATATTTTTTTTACCTCATTTTTTGATTTAATTATGAAGTTTTTTTAATTTAGAATTTATTTATAACAAAACGGCATTCAGTGATTTTAATTTTCTATCACAGTGCTGCCTGCTTGTAAAGTAACACATCTCGCTTACACATATGTTTCATATGGTAGCTTTGTTTTTCCAGAAAAATTGTTCGAAGTGGGTGAATCGTTTCAGAACAAACTCTCACAAAACTAAAATTCTCTCACAACAAAAATTTTGTTCCGAAACAATGGGTGAACCCGCCTTAAGGAAACTTCAGTTAAAAAAAAAGGATAATGAACTGGTCTGGCTTAGTAGATATTATATATTTGGAATCATTTTTATTTTTTATTAATTTTATTTATTTAAAGAAACGTCTCCGGTAGTAAGAGGATTACAAAAAAGATTTTGGAAAAAAAATTTCTCCCTAGAGATAAAAATAGCAGACGATTGGTTATGATCGTCTACGGGCCTGATTACAGAATTGTATATAGAAAATGAAGTAGACGATGACATTTGTAAGAGTGTTACGAGGCTTATTAGCGAGCGTTCCTTTACAAACGAAGTCATCTAAGATCGACAGTTACTATATTAGTGGCAAGATACGATAACCCCAAATATAAGCTGACTAAACTAAAAATCCCTAAAGATGAAATTTTTTGTATTATATTTAAAGCAGTCTGCGTGCGCAGCGCACGACGCATGTAAATCCAGTAGTGGCTGTCATTGTACTAAAACCCACAGCTAGAAACTAGAGTTATACGAGTAGACGCCAAAGGCTTCTCAGTAGAAGAACTAGCAATAATGGGAATCCAGCGATAAATCTAAAGTCAGTAATGCTAAAAGCCGCAATTAAATGTTAATAGAGGGTGTTCGCCGGGAATCGCCGCCATTTTGGAAAACATTACATTTGGAAACGTGGCAAAATTATTATGGAAAAATGTTGGATAAAACAACGTATTTTTGTAGTTAGAAAATTTTATCAAAATCAATCATCGATTACTGTAGCGATGAGAAATTTTCGTGAAAATATTTCTGAGAAACAACGTGCCAAAAAAACGCACAATTTATCGTTTTGTAAATGATTTCGAAACAGGAGAGTCTATAGGTGATAAGGTCAAGCGTGAACCCCTGCGTACAGCAAAATTGGCTGAAAACATTACTACTGCTCAAAATAGTGCTCAAAACAATCAATCAATCTCAATTCGATGCCATGTTCAGCAGCTTCGTCTTCAGAGAACATCTTTGGATACAATTGTGGACAACGATTTGCATTTGCTCCCATTTAAGATTTAGTTGACACAAGAGTTTCTTCTATGAGACTATTTACGCCACCACGCATATGCCAATAGGATGTTACAGCTTGCTTATGACAACCCCGATTTTCATGAAAAAACTATAATGAGTTACGAGGGACATTTTCATTTGGATGGATATGTGAATAAACAGAATAGTCGGTTCTGGGCAAGGGAAATCCCTCAAATTTTACATCAGTCACCTCTGTATCCATTAAAAGTGACAGTCTATTGTGCAAGTTGGTCAGGAGGAATCATAGCACCTTACTTTTTTGAAAAAAACCGGAATGACAGAATCTGTGATTAAAAACTTTTTAACGCCTAAACTGCATGCTATGGGCTTAATTAACCTGTGGTATCAACAAGACGGTGCCACATCGCATACAACCAGGATTACAATGGAATATCTGTGAGTAGTTTACCTTTCCGGCGGACACCCTGTAGTTATATAATACTCTTTGATGCCTCTATAAAGCACCTGATGGCAATTTCTGATTAAAGAGGTGGATTTAAAGAAAAATCTTTACTTTAATAATTAAAACAACAAATTGAGGTCGTACTTTAAAAAATTACTTTACAAACTAAAACACTTCAAAGAAAATATTTTTTCACGAGAGTTACATATTTTGTTATTAAATTAAATGAAAATTATTTAATATTTTTACATATTTCCTTTTATATATAGAAATTATTTTTGTTTTTATAACATTAATTTAAAACCTTCAGTTTTACCAAATTTTTTTATTATTATTAATTTTTTTTTTTTTTTGTCGGAAAACCACAATATTTTCTTAACAATGATGCATTCAATAACCTTCACAGTTTAACAAACACAAAATTATTTTAAAAATTTTTTCAAATACTGTTCAAGAAATTTTTTCAGCTAAACAAAGGATTTATTTGTTAGATGACACTTGTTATTTGAAGTTAAAAAAATAACTTTCGTTGACACACTTTTCGAGAAGAAACTTTCTGTTTCTTTCAACAAAAAACTGTTAAAAAAAAGAATTTAAAAATCTTTTAAACTTATCATAAAGTAAATATTACGCAAATTAAATAAATTTCTATGAATTATATTCAAAGTTTAAGTTTTACTTTGAATTAATTATTTAATAACTTTATTTTTCAAGTTCAAGTTCAATACTTTATTCAATATTGCAGTTTAATATTCTCACGATTTTTTTCCTTATTCCTTTATAATTTTTATTTTTAATTTTTTATATATAAAAATCTATTTAAAACTAAAAACTAGTTTTATAAGTTTTTAAGATTTTAAGGAGAAAAAAAACTTCAAAACCGTATCGTATTGTAACGCGTCTAAAACAATACTAACGACTTACGATATTTTTAAAACTTTTCTATAAGAATTAAAAAATTTCATTGTTTTTCACTATTCCTAAACATTCATATAACAACACTTAAATTAACAACAACATAAAAATAATCACACAAAAGCAACAAATTCAAAAAAATATATGTAACGTCTCTTTAGAAATAAAAGTAAAACTTAAAAAAAAACAAAAAGTACTAAATATTTTCTTTTTTTTTACTTTGTGTGATTTTACTTTTAAGTCACACAAGAAAATAATTTGCTTCTCTATAAGCATGACTTCAAAATAAGTGTTCGTACGAGTACGTAGAATGTTTGTGTACCTATGAGATAATCAAAATTAGCACTTTACTGATAGTAGAAATAGTCATAAATACAAACAGTCAGTCAGTAAGACAGCTACTGAGAAGGCACATTAAAAAAAAAGCAAGCATGAACAATTGAATTTTAAAAGTAATTAATAGAGTGCAGGTACTAAAAAAAAGTAATTTAGCATATGAAGATAAAAAGTAATCGAGTAGCTAATTGCTGGGTTACTTTAAATTAAATTGTTTAAAATTAAATGAAAAAATTTGAAATATGAGCTAAAGGTGGTTTAATATATTTTCATACGAATAATCGAATAACTTGTCACCAGGCTTACATATGTATATTTTTGCTGTTCCAGTCAAAATATGGAAAAAATAGAGAAATATAAGCGAGTTTAAATTTTCGAATCGATTAATCGAATATTCTTAATATTTTTATTCGAATAATCGGCTAACCTCAATAATACGTTTTTCAGTGCTATTCGAATAAGTAGTAATATCACTTAAATATTTCTTCTAATTTCAGTCGAAGATAAAGGAAAAATGATTTGAATAACCGAATATCATTTGGCAACTAAAGTCTTAGGATTTTTTTATGACCAAAGTATAAAAAGAATGTTTCAAAATGCAGTTATGAACGCAAAATTTTTTTAATCGATTAATCGAATAATCGAATAAAAATTAACACGAGAAACCGGATCAAATAAATAACGGGAAACCGGATAATGTTTAAATGTTTAATTCTTATAACTCAATAAATCTAAAGAAAAAATTATCAAAATGAAATTGTAAAAATGTTACTTCGATTAATCGAATAATTTGTCATCCTGCTTGATAAATGTATGGTAAGGTTGTAAAAGATTTTATCATTTTAATAAGATTACTTAAATCACTTATTTAAAACATTTTTATTCGAATGATTGGTTATTCGACATTTACGTACAAATTTTGTCATTACTCGTGTAATTTGTAACACAAGTAAATTATTTTAATCAAGAATATGAAAGAAGTAAGAATAATTTAAAATTGATTAGAAAAATTATTCCTATAAACAAAAAATAGCTGGTAACGTAAGTTTTCGATTTCAATGACTCAAGTCTAAAAACAATGTGCTCAAATAGAAAAACGAATAAATTAAATTATTAATCGATTAATCAAATAACTGAATGGCCAAAATAACGAATAATAACTGGCAAATTCGATTTAAGGTATTTCCATAAATAAAATAATAATGGATAATGACAAAACGAAATTCTAAATGCAGATAATTTTTAATCGATTAATCGAGTATGTTTTTCTTAATATTTTTATTCGAATAATCGGCTAACCTCAATAATACGGTTTTCAGTTATATTCGAATAAGTAGTAATATCACTTAAATATTTCTTCTAATTTCAGTCGAAAATAAAGGAATAAAATCTTCAATCAGCAAAAAGTAGTCGTAAATGTATAAAAAATGATTTGAATAACCGAATATAATTTGGCAACTAAAGTCTTAGGATTTTTATGGCCAAAGTATAAAAAGAATGTTACAAAATGCAGTTGTGAATGCAAAAATTTGTTAATAATCTATTAAGCGAATAATCGAATAAAAAACAACACGGGAAACCGAATCGAATAAATAACAGGAAACCGAATAATTTTTAAATGTTTAATTTTTATGACTCAATATATCTAAAGAAAAAAGTATCAAAATAAAATTGTAAAAATTTTACTTCGATTAATCGAATAATTTGTCATCCTACTAGATTAATGCATGGTAAGGTTGTAAAAGAATTTTATGATTTTTATAGGATTATTTGAATAACTTTTTTAAAACATTTTTATTCGAATGATTGGTTATTCGACATTTACGTACAAATTTTGTCATTACTCGTGTAATTTGTAACACAAGTAAATTATTTTAATGAAGAATATGAAAGATGTAAGAATAATTTAAAATTTATTAGAAAAATTATTCCTATAAACAAAAAATAACTGGTAACGTAAGTTTTCGATTGGCCAAAATATAAAAAAAAAATTCAAAATGCAGTTGAGAATGCAAAAATTTATTAATCGATTAATCGAATAAAAAATAACACGGGAAACCGGATCGAATAAATAACAAATAATGCTTAAATGTTAAATAAATCTAAAGAAAAAATTATCAAAATGAAATTGTAAAAATTTAACTTCGATTAATCGAATAATTTGTCATCCTATTTGATAATGCATGGTATAGTTGTAAAGGAATTTTATCATTTTTATTAGATTATTTAAGTCTAAAAACAATGTGCTCAAATAGAACAGCAAATAAATAAAATTATTAATCGATTAATCAAATAACTTAATGGCCAAAATAACGAATAATAACTGGCAAATTCGATTTAAAGTAATTCCATGAATAAAATACTGGATAATGACAAAACCAAATTCTGAGTACAGATAATTTTTAATCGATTAATCGAATAACTAGTTACCAAATAATTAATAGCAATTGGCAATTTTAATTTTAGTTATATGTATTTATGAATAAAGCATAATATCAAGACGAAATTGCGCGTGAAGAAAATTTTTTAAATGATTGATTATTCGAATAAATTGCCAGTAAATAATTTAAATTTGATTTATATAATTGAAACTTAATTTTTTTCAAATTTAACGTATTTGCATGAATAAAGTATAAAACGACAGTTTTTAAAACCGAATTCTAAAAAAAATAAACTTTTAATCGATTAATCGATTAAAAATTTTGTTTCTAATCGATTAATCGATCAAAAATTTTGTTTCATGGTTTTTGTCTCATGATTAAGATATCTGAAGCGAAAATGTCAAAATGAAATTGTAAAAATTTTTATTCGCTTAATCACATAACATATCACTAGGCTTGATTATTGCAAAAAGAAACTTAAAAAAAGTGTTTTTATTCTTGAACTAAAAATAATTAAATTGATAATAATATTAACTGTGATTAATGGTAAAGATTACAATCAAAAATATTACTTTCCAATTTAAGTGGAAAATTAAAAACTAATTAATTAAATTAATTGAAAATGTATTCGAAATCCCAAACGGGTACTCATACACTTTTTCATATGATAAATGTTCTTTGTCTCATACTTCAAAGTAACCGCTAATCTACTTAAATATAATTAAATTTTAAAACTTTTATGGAAATTTTTATGCCTTTTTAAGAATAATATTTTCAATAATATGTTTTTTTAATTTTAGCCATTAATTTTATAAACGTCTTAATTTAGTTGCCAACTTATTCAGTAGTTAATTTTACAACTTTTTTTACTGTTTCTGTTAATTTTTATACCCGTAACAAAATTTAACTCATGCTGGTTTTCATCATGAAATGAAAAATTAATTTTTGTGGGTTATTTTAACTGGCATTGTTGACCTAGGCTTGTGTGAACAAATAACAACAACAACAACAACGAAAGAAAAACTTCAACAAAATCATATCATTAAAATTACACATGCAATAAGTAAAACAACAACAAGTGGAGACATTAAACCTCAACTTATTACAGCTTGTGTTTTACTATTTACATATACAATTGTTAATTAAATGCGGGCTTTAAGTCTCGTAGCCCATATGCCAGCAAAACAGGCAGCCAATCTGGTATTTAATGACAGAAAATTGGCACATTAATACTATTAACAAAAAGTGCGTGATGCATGGCATCAGATTTTAATATTTGAAATTTTTAACCAACTTACCTCACATCTGTTTAAGAGTTTCGATGCCAACTATTCGAATATTGTTATGGTAAGATAATGACCTAAATAAATCTTAAATGTATTTGTTAAAGAGGGCCAGCTTATTTATAACTATAAAGGAAAAAAATACCCACATTTAAATTAATTTATTCAAATGATTACATTTAAAACAAACACTGTGTCAAGTCATCATTATTCGTGTATTATTTACCTTTAAGTATTTATTGCAATTTTAAATTGTGGGAAAAATAATCATGATACTTGAAGCAAATTTTTATACAAAAATTTCGTTTTATGGAGGTTGACATTTTTATTTATAGATTATATTTTATTACCTAATTTGCTATGCTCAGTGGACTATTAACTTAGTTTCCGGGGTAAAGTTAACTATAATATTGAAAACCCTTTTAATCGGTTAACCGAATAAAAATATTAATATTATTTTTAAACTTGCCATATTTGATTTTCTTCAGCTCAAAGGAACTATCAATATATAAAGTGCAACAGAAATGTTTGAATTGATCAAATCCTGCAATTCCCAAATCATTCATGAAAAATCCCAAAATGGGAATTTTGTTTTACTTTCACCCAAAGAGTTCATATTTATCACTATAGCAAAGAAATATGTACATTTAAGAATAAATAAACGCATATTTTTATATGCCCCGGTATTAGAGCCGGTTTTAAATCACTTTAGCAACAATAATCATGTTTAAGCGAAGATTAAAAATAGCGCTGCTTTCCTATGCTTCGCTTTCAGCGACAAAAACAAATTTGCTTCTAAATTAATTAATTTTCAAAAATATTTTCTTTCCGTGCTGTTTCACATCTAATATCCCAATTAAATAATTAAATCACCGATATTGATTATTGAGGGTGAAAATACGTTTCGATGGCCATTTCGCTACCGCTTACTAAGCTCTTCAGGAAACTTCTCACGAACATTTTAAATAAACTAAAGATTTTAGTCCAAACAATAAAGAAAAGACAAAAATCAAAGTTTAAGCAAAAACAACAATAACTAACAATGGTTCTACTTTTCTTTCCCCACTGTATAGGGACGACTTTTTTTCGGCTCTTAATTTTCTTCTTTTTTTTCGGCTTAATTTTTTTTTAACTTTACAAAGCCAAGGAGTTGGATTTATTTTTCAAAGTACTTAAGACTAAAGAAGAATTTTACAAAGCTCAGTATAAGGTTGCCAATTTATTTGTTAAAATTATTCAAAATTAACTATGTAAACAAGGCAGGATGTACGATTTAAGCAATTAAGCTGGACAAAAGTTTTTTAATCTTAAATAGAACTGAAAAATAATTCGATCCCGCTTAAAAAAATATAAAAAAATTTAGCTGAATTTAAAATGTGGCAACGCCATCCAGAGGTTTACTTAAAATATCCGCCTAAATATTTGCAATATTGTTTAATAGTTAATTAAAAATTAATATCGTCTTTCATATGCATTTGTGTTTAAAACACCAAGCTGTCAGTTGTGAAATTGTTTTTATTAAGAGTTGGCAACACTTTACTGCCCTTTAAAATAATTACTTTGATGTCTAATAAAAATGCAATTTTTCACACATCTTTTAAGTGATTTATCACAATCGTGGGAACCTTTTAGAACTATTTGACAGAGTATTTCAGGTGTTTGAATTTTTTTTCTTTCTATTTTGTAAATTAGAATTTTTATTAAATCCACTTACAATTCATTCATTGAGTGAAATAAGAATTTTCTATATGAATAATTTTATATGTAAATATTCCTTATTAGAGGTGTGTCATGCTTAGAGAATGAGTATATTTTTTCTTATATTTTGTTATGATAACTATTTTACTTTGCTAATAAATTTTAGAACAATAGCATTAGGGTGGTTTCCAAAAAAATTATATATTATTTCTTTTCTATTATTTAGAAGAAATAATTTTAGTAAACTGCTGGTGGAATTTTTTTTAGTAAAACAGAAAAAATTTAATTCTTTTATTAGTTTAATTAAACAAATAATAAATTATCGTAGTGCTTTGTGATAGTTTGCCTCTTGTTTTTGTTTTATTTTTCATTATCTTTCAATTGTGTAAAAGCGCCAAAAAAAAGTCAGCCGTATACAGTGGATAAAGAAAAATAAAATCATAGCTATTGTTGTTTTTGCTTAAATTTTTGTCTTTACTTTATTGTTTGGACAAAATTCTTTAGTTTATTTAAAATGTTCGTGAGATGTTTCCTGAAGTGCTAAGTGAGTGGTAGCGAAATGGCCATCGAGACGTGCTTTCACTTTCAGTAATCTATAACGGTGATTCTAATAATTTAGTTGAGATATTAGCACGATCATTTTAAAGTTTGATTATTTTAATTTTAACTAAGTTTTTGATAGCTCACTTGAGTTGGAGGTTATGTCATTTATTAGTTATTAATCAATTTGTACCTCCCTAATTTACATGTTTATAATATATATATTTGTTTTCAATTCAAAACTCTTAAAATAAATTATTGCTATGCTTAATTTAATTTTATAATGAATTAGCTTAAACAACAATCCGACAGATTGAACATACAAATGAAAATAATAATTAACTGCTCAGATGAGAAATGAATCAAGATATAAAAAATGATGATCGTTAAGAAAACAAAGGTAAAAAACATGAAGATTTAAGGGTAAAAATGAGTATAGCATATTAAATTAATTCAACAATTGTTTTGATTTTTCGCTTAAAGATGTTGTCTACTCAATTATACACAGAAAGAAATATTATTTAGAAAGATGATTGTCTTTATAAAAATTTAATCAATGTAATGAATATAGATATTGTTTAAATTAAACATTTATTTTGGCAGAATTCCCAGACAACACCTTTTGTCCAGCGTCTAGGTATTAAAGCAGTAGGAAGTGTAGACCGATTTGCACAATGAGGGTGTAAACCTCGCAGTCAGTTCACATCACCTAGCAGTGGGTGACTATTGGAGGCAATTTTTTTTTTTTTTTTTTTGCTGAAAATGTAACAACGGATATTGTTAGCATTTTCCAAAAACACAAGACTTTTAATTAAAAAAAATTTCAAAAATTTTTATAAAATTCTTTGTGCTACTTACACCCATAAAAACTACATAAGTAAGATTCTCTCAGTTCTTGCTGCTGCATACATTTGATTGGCTATTAGTTATTTTGAAGCAACGACTGGAAGAAGGTGCCAGATCCCTTCATACTACAAACAATTTATAAGTTTTAAATCGCCTATAAATAGAAATCGAAGTTGTGAGAGGTAAGGCAGTTTTATACAAAACGTCGGTCGATAAAGCAGTTTGTGAATAGTAATAGTGAATAGTAATAAAGTGCATAGGGTATGCATAAAGCATACCCTATGCAAAGGTAATTTAAGCTTGCTGGACATTTTATAAGTCGCAACTGTATGACAATTTACCATAAAGGATCAACAATTTTTCTCAAAAATATTACAACCCATGATGTTATTCTAGGCAAAGCAGTCTTATGAACAGCTGAGGAAATTTTCAAATTTTTAAATATAGTTTTTATTTGGCTACAAATTTGGTTATAATTACAAATCGATTTTTCTTTGTCTACATTTGTATATTAGTTTGTATTCAGTTAATTTAAATTTTAAAAGATGTTTTCTTTAGTTATTCCCTATTTCTAGATTAATTTAAGATCAAGGGCCTGTTTCACTAAACTACAATTCTACAAGTTACATTCACAAGTCTAATACTTACAAGTGATGATGAATTGTGTTTTATTAACATATTCACCCTTATCGCGGATGGGGTAGGCGTATTTAGGCGAATGTCGTGTTTGTTGTCGTATTTAAATCTCAATGGTATTGTGAAAACTTTGCGCCTACGCCTACGACACCCTTTTCTTTTATTGTAAAAGATTACTTAATTTTATTCTTTTTTATGGAACACCCTGTTTGACATTTGGAGAAGAATTTGATAATGTCAAAAACCATATAAAAAAAAAAGAATAATTAGCTGCTTGTAATGCTTTACCAGCTTGATTTCGCTATGTTACTGATTATAAAAAAACAAAAACGTTTTAAATACGATTGCGCTGATAAAAATAATTTTTTTAAACAAATATGCTTAGTGTTGGGTTTTTTTATCATCATCAAAAGAAGAAGAATTTAATAATTTCGAAAATCTTAAATTTGAAGTCTCCCCACACCTTTAACCAACCTTCTCCTGTACGGAATGAAAGGCCTATACTATTGAGTTCTTCTGCGGCTTCATTCCATTCATCTTTCGTATTAATTTTAATCAATCCTTTTTTATACCATTTTAGTAGGGTTTTTTTTCAATTATTTCTACCAACTTGGAAAACTGTGCGGGTGGGGTAATTTTTATACTAAATCATAAAAGATAGAAAGCAATAACACAAATATTTAAATAAATATCTTTAAACCTGCTTATTATTTAACTTACGATTTGTTTGACTCCATTTTTAAATAATTTTTGTTAAAAAATCAACGCTGTCGTGAGCAAAAACCTTAACGACAATTTTAGGGCCAGTTTCACGATGTCGTAATCGTTCGTTCGTTCGCATAATTACATCTAAAATAAAAACAATTTTTTAGAATTTGTTTTTGTTTTGAATGTAACTGTGCGAACGAAAGAACGATTGCGACATCGTGAAACTGACCGTTAAGCGCATTTGACAGGCAAATACGCCATCTGCGATACTGTTCTTGTAATAGATTTACAATCTGCTGGCATTTTTGCCAACCGTGATGCTATTTTTTAAAAACGCCTGAAAAACGTCAAAAAAACGACACAAAATTGCCAACCACGATAAGGGTGATTCTTTACATTTGTAGCTTTTTGCATTTGTAATCTACAATTTCTACAATTACAAATTCTTGTATATATTGTGATATTAATTTTACAATTCTTATTTATTACACTGTGGAACATTTTTGGGATTATTGTCTGGGGGATGAGAAATTCCAAGTCAGGGTGATGGTACAAGGTCAGTATAGAAAAACCCTCAAAGGGTTTGGCGTTCGTATGTGCCAGTTTTTTGTTTATGACCTTTTAAATTTTTTCCTTATCTTGATGTTTTTTCGCTTAGTTGTAACATTTTGACAAAAACGTAGTTTAACATAACTCGAGAACCACTTGTCCGATTTTGATGAAACAAATTTTGAAAAATTAAGAATTACAATTTCTTTAATCCGTTCATATAACGTTTTTCTTTATAATCAACTGTTTTGTCGGTAAAAATAAATTTGTGAAGAAAAAAAATATTTTTTGCCTAAAAATTAAAAATTTTTTTTTTTAATTCATAAAAAATCCAAAACGGAAAAAAGGATCAAGTGTTATTAATTTCGTGTAAAGTCACATAATCTATAAACAAAATGCGACATAGATCATAGAAATCGATTAACGCGTTCTGCTTTTATTTACAATTAAGTGAAAGTATCCCATTTTGACAAGAATATTGATATTTGTTTTTGTTCAAAAAAGTGTCATTTATCGCCTTTTTTATACATTTTCCCCAATAACTCCAGACTTCTGGCCATAAACTACTAAAAAAATTAAGTAAACATTGTTATAATTTTTTATTTTTATTTTATTTATTTATTTTTATATATTTTAATAAATATTGCCTGGTTCCGGGCAATATGCAGAAGTTTTTTCATCATTCACAAGGAATAAACTTTGGAGTGTTGCCTGACGACTTCGATAAGCTGCGACTTGCACACCGGGTTCCAACAAATTGTTTGATTTCAAAATGGAAGCCAGCTCTTCCGATTTATTAAAATTGGCTAATTGGATACTGATGGCTCATATGGGGGATCATCATGTGCATGATATGTCGGAGCAGTCGTTGAAGAGAAAATATCTGGTCCGAATGAGGCAATGTTGTTGCGGCACTTGCAACACCAACGTAATTATACGATTTTCTTATCCTTTTTGCGGCTACTTTATTCGCACATGCATAGCAATTCAATGGATTGTGACCTTCGCCAGGATTAGTCCAAGTCATTGGGATACCGAATGGCATACTTTCACGTCTTCTATTTTTCCAATCCATTAGACGGTTGTAGCAGCTCTTACACACTATATTTGGTACCCAATTTTCGTTCACTATAACATTTTGGTTGAAGTACATCTCGTATGTTTGAACAAAATCACTACTGAAATTTCCTCTTTTTTTTATGTGTTGAGACATATTGACCACAGCAGTAGCAAAAGCTATTTATATCTGGCTTGCACAGTTCCATATTCTGTTCTCTTTTGTTCACTTTTACAAAACTGGAGAAAAATCACGAACAGTAAGTTCGTGTTCGTCGGCACTTGTTGAATGACAAAAATCACAGAACCAGTGTGAGAAAGAGAAGAAGTATAATGACAATGAATGTTTTATGTGAACATTACAGAACCAGTGTTGCCACATCAATATTTCTCTTTAAGTACAGTAGAAAAATATGAGAGAGTTCGGCTTCTGAGTGTCAATGTTTTCTCCAAATAATGTTGTGCATATCTGGAGCAAATTTTTGAAATTCATACATTTACCTAATTGTGAATAAATGAGAAACGCGTGCATCGATTTTCATAATATATGCCTTTTCTTGCTCATGAGTTATGTGACTTTACGCGGAAGTAATTAGTTTTGGCACTTTATTCAATATTTAAATTTTAAAGCAAAAAATATTTTTTTCCCTTCATAAATTCATTTTTAACTTCGAAAGTGTTGCACATATAGGAAAACGGTATAGAAACAGATTAAAGAAATTGTAATTCTTAATTTTTCAAAATTTGTTTCATCAAAATCGGACAAGTGGTTCTCGAGTTATGTTAAACTACGTTTTTGTCAAAATGTTACAACTAAGCGAAAAAACATCCAGATAAGGAAAAAATTTAAAAGGTCATAAAAAAAAACTGGTACATACGAACGCCAAACCCTTTGAGGGTTTTACTATACTGACCTAATACCATCACCCTGACTTGGAATTTCTCGCCCCCCAGATTGGCTGTTGTACTGTGTTATTATTTAAAATGCTCAACTATTGTATAAAAACGCAATATAACACATTTTATTAATTTAAATTAATTTTTTAAATAAAATAAATTATTTTTACAAAGTTATTTTAACAAATTAAACAGACATGTGAAGATTTATATGAGTATCCATGAAATATATGAAAATTTCAAAAGTTATTTTAAATACTTTTACAATTATCTGTAATCTAATATATAAAAAATTTTCAGGGTTTTTAAAGATGTTTGTTATAATTTTCAATAATTAAAAAAACTTTGTGCTATTTTTTAAATTATCTCGATTAAATTTATTTCCGTTATTGATTATTGAGGGTCAAAGCACGTCTCGGTGGCCATTTCGTTACTGCTTAGTTAAACTTTCAGGAAAATTCCGACTGTCATTTTAAATAAACTAAAAATTGTTGACCAAACAATTAAGCAAAGACAAAAATCAAAGTTTAAACAAAAACAAGTTATTGAAAATGCAAGATACCAAAGCTCTGGTCTGATGTTTAGCTCTTTTTCAGTTTTAGTTCCGTACTAATTCAATTGTTATGCAGATATCGATTTTAGTTTTGCATCAGATTTAGACGGTCTAGGTTTTTTTTTTTAAGATAAAATTGTCTTCTTAAAAAAATGCTGACGTGTCGAAAAACTAACTATACTTCCTTGGTCACTTACTGATATTGAAATATTGAAATATCATGATTTAACTTTTAATTTCTTTTTAAATACAGAACAGCTAGAAACGTAAATAAGTTCATCATCACAATGAAAAAAGAAATACATATAACTAGTAATTAAAAATAAAATACTAGTAATTAAAAATAAGTGCAATAAGAATTAAAATTAATTTAAGTAAAGTAAAGCAAATGATTAAACATAGATTTAACAAAATTACCTTCATAATAGAGTCTTATTTAATTTGATGAATAGTTAATTGCAAATATTATTGTCACACAAGCGACCTAATTTACTTCAATGTCTCAAAATCCGCAATTAATATAATTTTATTTCCTGTATATCAAGACCTTGAATTCCTATGTTTTTTAAAGTAATTTTCAAATTGTTGTTGCATACATACAACTGATGGTTTCATTAGAAAGGCAATAATGCAAAAATGCTTTAATTGCACTCGGTCCTTCCATTTACTCAAACGATCCTCGACTTTATTCCTAAATTTTTAAGTTATAAAAATTTCAATTTTTAAAAATTTATATTTTTACATGAGAACAAAACATGTTAAGGAATTTTATCCAAGAGTAATCGCTAGAAATTTCTGTTTTCCTTACGGCAAATTATAAGTTACTTACTGCAGAGTTGAAATGCCGAAAAATCTGTATTTTAACACACCTAACAAAAAAATTGCTAACAGCTCAGTAAGAGTTCTACTTCGTTTTAATTTTTTTCTATATCAATTGTAATTTAGTTCATAATTCAAAGACTGATTCTCTACTTACATAGTCTTAACCTTCCGATGAGTGAGAAGGTCCCTAGGGACCTTTTTGCCTTCTCGAACTGAAATTACTGCACACTATAATGAAAATTAATCGGTAGCTAGTTAGTGACTTATTTTTAAGGTGGAGATGTGCAAATAATAATAAACTAGACTGACCCGTGCGAATATTTCGCAGCGTTAGTTATCAGTTTTGTAAGACAAAATAAAAATAATTAATGGAAATTTTAGTAAGTTCAATACATTTTATTAAAAGTATATAAATATTAAAAATCATAATATGTCATATATATTTACATACATACATATGTTTAAATACATTTATAATACTTCTTTGAATACAGTGTTAGAGGTAATGACATGATCATCGTTAACTTTTTGCCCGTATGAATCCCTAATACAAACAAAAATATCTTAGAATAAACGGCATTGTAGTAAATAGCGATATTGCCAGAATGGATTTTAATATAAACTGTATTATGAAGAACTGCATTACCATTAAGTGACCCTGTATTACCACACTTGAACAAAAACATATAAGCACTGTATTATCATGCAGTTCAATATAAATTATAATTTTTATCAATGAAAATATTAATTTTTCAATTTCTAATTATTTTTCGTCATTAGTGTTAGAAATAAGCTTTAAAATGAAATATCATTCATTAAATTTGATGCGGTGGTATGGTAGATATTTGCAACCGACAAAAAAAAAAAGCTTTAGAAATAATATATATGCTAAATTTAAATTAACTTATTTTCGGCTTTTGGTTTATTTTTAATTCATTTTCTAATAATTTGTAGAAAGAAAAATTATTTGCATATGTATACGGACATTTTCCAAAGAAAACATGAAAAATTAGACGCTAGCAGAATGAAATGCAGCATTTTCTAGACTGCCACATCCTTCATCAGCATTCTTCGCATCTATCTTCCTTATGTTATATACGTCGTAAACATCATCTATTGAACCAACTAATCTTAATAATATTTTGGTTAGCCTCAGTCCACACATAACTGAAAGCACTTTGTTGTTCTCTCTGTAACTCGTCTTTAGTGTTGCCAGGGAAAGACAGAACAAGTTACGATTTTCATTCAAAAAATATTAATTTACCTTAAATAAATAATAATTTAATGTTATTTATTTAAAATATAGTAAAAAGTTTTATGCCATTTTTCAGGGAAAATAACAAGTAAAAAAATTCATTTACTGGACCAAAACCAAAATAAAAAAAAAATAGAAAAATGTGTGAAAAAAAATTTCAGCCGGAATATTCTCATGAGTTCATGAATATTTAAAACAGGACTCAGTACAAATATTTATTGAATGAAAAGTGCATGCTCTCATGCCATTCAATTAAATTAGTTAAAGTTGGATTTTTTTAAAAAACTTAAAAATTAGTGACAAGTTTTATTATGATCGGGACAATTAAAAAACAACTTTTTTTAATCGATACCACAGTACGGCACCACTAGCTAGTTGTCAAATTTTGCAAGCGGAATAACTAAAGCTGCTAACAATTTTCGCAAGTTTGAACAAAGTACTTAGTTTTCCACACTAAATGAGTGCACCTCATATATTTCACAGTTGGGGAAAATTTTTTGCCAGAAACATTTTGCTGTTTCTAAGTCCCCGTTTAGACGAGTGAACACTTGAAGGAAAAAACATTTAGTTCGTCAGCAAATTACGGGTGGGGAAGAGAGAATCGTTTTTGTGTTCGGTACTTGGCAATACGCTTAGTTTTAAATTTTCTTATGTCATTTGGAACAATAAATAAATGGGGCAATAGAGAATAAAAAAAATTAGAAAAAAATATCCAGTGAAAAAATTGGCGCTCGCCCATATTTTGCGAGTAACGGGGCTCTGAAATTTTTAATTTTGTTTCAATATCAATATGGGTATCATTTTAAAGCTTTTGAAGAGATCTTTAAGGAAATACTAAAATTTTTAAAAAATGCTTATCCCAGTATCCAATTTTTTTTTTCTATTTTTTAATTCTCTGTCACCCCAATACTTCCTTTTTTGATTAGAGTTACTTCACTAAACTAGATTAATATAGATGGTGAAGGGTATATAAAATTCGGCATGGCAGAATATAGCACTCTTACTTGCTTTTTGTTTATTTGGAACTATTTTTATGTGAGTGCTTTGTACTAACATTCGTAATAGCCACGAAATGCAATTTTTATTTTTAATCATTTGCACTTCTTTGTTCACAACATTATAGATGCTGTTCCAGTACAATGTTGATTGTTATGAGCTTAGCATGAATGTAAACACGCTGTGCCTAGCGTTTTTTATTTTATTTTTAATTTTTCCCCATTCGGGATTTGAACCGTGGATCTTAGAATTGAATTAAAATTGACGTATTTTCGGCATTTATTAATTTTTAAAATTTTTCGAAAGCAAAACTATTTACAAATGTATGCGGACGTTTTCACAGAAAGCAAATAATTAGTTTAAAATTATTTAAATTTTACTCTCAAAGATCTGTAAAAATAATATTTTTATATTAAAATTCTTAAAGCAGTCGTTTAACATTGAAATATATATTTACAACTCCTTTAAATTGTAATCGAATATAAAAAAGATTTTGCATTCGAAAATCGTAAAATAATTGATGTTACTTAGCACTACTTGGCTCAGTTTTCTGACCTACCTAATTTTTTATTTAATCATAATTTAATTCTAGTTGAGTTTTAATTCACATTTCTATCAACTCTCGTTCAGTTTTAATTGGAGCTTAATTTTGATTTTAATTGTGATCTATTAAAACAACCGCTAACATTTTTTTACATTTTTTTCATAGTTTTTAAATAAAAGCCATCTTATTTAACCCCATTGTATTTTTTTTACATTTTGCTATTTACGTTTATAATTACGGTTATAATTATCTGAAACATGCTGTAAGGGCCAATTTAGTTATTGTAGCCCTAAGGTATGCAACAATTTTTTCTACTTATCTTTAAAGTTTAACTGTCATATTCATGAAGAATGAAACGAGTTTAAAGTACGTTTTATGACTAAATTTTCATACAAATTTGTCTTAAAATATAATTCAAATCTACTTTAATATTTTATGAATACGGCAGTAAATATGTTCAAAACTTCTTTATAAAGCTCTTCATGGCAGGCATTCTGAAAGGTAAAGAAAAAAATGACCAAAAGGTTTTCAATTAAAACATAAATTTATAAAACTTACTTTTTGATCTTTGCCAACCAATTTCATAGTTTTTTTGTTCATTTTCCTGTAATAACCATTCAAGGAGAGGTCTATAATATTCCAAAAGGCCACCAATATTTAATTCCTCTGAATTTATCAAAACTTTAAGAATCTGCTTAAAACTTACTGAAGAACCCAAAGACATGGCTTGACTATATAAAAAAAATCCAAAATTATTTTTTTTTTAATTTAACAAACAAAAACTTACTTGATTCGTTCGCCTACTACATAATGCCCCGTTAAATCACACATATCTAAGGGTTTTTCAGGATCATCCTTAACATATTCCCCAGTTAAAGCACAAAAATGTTCCAAAAGCTGATACTGCAAAACAATACTGTAAATTTGTGTAGTGTATTGATCATCGACCTCCATCAGCAATTTGGCGGGAGCATCAAAATCTGCATTTGATCTAGTTACCGGAGGTTCGGCCCCTGTAAAGTCTTCAGTTAAGCGCCAATAGGCACAATTATCATTAATATCAATAATTTTATCGATTACATCTAAACGATAACGTTCTAATATATAAAATACGGGTATTAGAAAAATAGTTCGAAGACCCTGTTATAAATTACATCAAATAAAATTCCATTAATTCTCTTTTAAGTATTTCTGTACACTTACATTTATATATAATCTATTAATTCTAGCCTCCTTTGTTTTATAGTCAGCATCAACAATACCCAATCTCTGTAAGTATCTGGGTGAGGAGGCAGCTAAGGAGAAAAATTTACCCAAAGCATCACTTAAATTCGGTATAGGTTCTTCCTGATATAGTGTAGTTAAATTTTCGTATGCCCGATAGAAATAGATATCCGAAACAGCCTCAAACATATTAAAAAATGTTGGTTCGCTAATCAGGGGACAATAGGAAAAGTTAACATGATTTAAACCATAAAATTTCCAAGCTTTATGCCAGCAATGATCATCCTCTAAATCAGCTTTGGGTTTACAATGCTCCTGCCAAAAGGAGCTGTAAATAAAAATTATTAATTCAAAGTTTACAAATGAAATTAATTTTCTTCTATTAACTCTTCCAATTGCGGCATTCCTAGTGACCTAAAGAATTCCTTAGCATTCCAAAAATTAATCTGGGCATTAGTTAATCCTTTTTCTAAGAGGCCTTCGGTTATGTTTGGCATTTTGTATGTGCTAAAAGGTACAGCTATGGACCATTGCCGTTCTCCCAGATGAAAAGCATTGCCTATGAATATTTCAGCTAAATGTTGTGGAAATGGCTGGTTGTACTCAATCAGTTCGGGCCCATATTTTATGCGCAATTGACCCCTTATATAAGCGTGAAATTGTTGAAACAAAGGCTTTAACTGCAGCATAAAATTTTCTAGATATTGCGATATCATGCTACTGTTTTCACCAACATCTTTGTACCAGAAATCGGAAGGTTTGAAAAATCCTAAAAAAAATTAAATAATCACTTATAAGAAAGAGGCACATGAACATATAAAAGATATTCACAAAAATGCATAAATGTAAAAAACAAAGAAAAGTAACCGATAATTTTAAAACAATCTTTAACTCTCATTGTAAATAATCATAATTAATTACAAATACTCGTACATAAAAACTTTTTTTAAAAGAGTACTGTGATAATTTTCTTGCTTAAAACATGAAAATACATCGGTTACTTAAGCAAGTACCCGCTTTGTATTAAAAAAAAATTATTCTTTAATTTACATATTTAAAATAGAAAAAGTTACGTAATTAAAGATATTTTAAAAATTTTTATTTTATTTTTTTTAAGAAAAGTAACCGGTTATTTTAATGCAATATAAAAATAACCGGTTTTTAAGAAACGTCGTACAATCCATTAAATTTAACTCTAATTAAAATATGAATAAAAACTTTTTTAAATTGATTTTTAAATAGGTTAAGTATAAAAGTAAAAAAGTAACCGAATATTTAAGTTAAAAAATAACAATTTTATACACACAAATAATATAAAAAAATTATAAACTGAGCTTAAGAGTAACCTAAAGAATAAATATTAACTACAATTTTTAACAAGATTTATTTCTGTTTCAGTGGGTACCCACTTTAAACATCTTGAAAGTTTTATATTTAAATGCAACAAAGAGACCAACTAGGACCTAAGTGATTCGGCTTCTCATGCCGACAGCCATTGCAACCTAACCTATATTTAAATGCAATAATCTTAAAATAATACAATAAGTTTCAAGCTATAGAAATTTTTTAAATCTTTACATGTTTACAATATGTATAACCGTTAATTTAAATGAGTACCCACATTTTTAATTGTATTATTAAGAAATAATAACCAGTAGGTTATACTAATAACGTAGTCATTAATCAATAATAACTCAATTTAATGTTGTGTTTGAAAAAAAAAAATTATTATTAATAATTTTAATTCCTGTTTCCTTAAGATACCACCCAACGGTGTTGCGAAATATTGAAAAAATAATAAACAATAAACTGTATTTTTATTTTAAAAACTGACCAAGTGCTTAAAGAAATTAGAAAAGAAAATTTAATTAACAATTTAATTTTTTTTATATACATATTTTAGATAAACTGCCTTAAAAAGTAACCGATTATTTTATATTTATTTTACTATCTGATAAACATCGAAACGTGCTTAGACATTACAAGTCAATGGCGATATAAATCTAAAAATACGCTAAAATATATTTATGGATGCATTCATTCTAAAAGTAGGCAAAGTAATCGGTTACTCAAATGACTTCCCTCATATTATTCTATTAATACAGCGGATGAGTTAATTAAACAAGTTAGATATAAATAACATCGAAGTATAAGACTTTTTCAGAACTGTATACAAGAGTCTAAAATCTAGCTTGTTTTATTAGTAAGTAACCGCTTTAAAGTTACTTCTATCAACTATTTTTTCACTAATTATTTAAATTTTTTTTAGTAAATTTATTTTTTCATATATTTTCTTTCTGCTTAATAATCTCAAAATACTCGACGTGACAAAAAAAGTGATTATGCTAAATAGGTACAAAACTAGTCGTTACATTTAGTGGGTACCTAAAAGAAATTATTGCTATTTTTCGGGAAATTAAATTTTAAATCAATTAATTATTTCTTATGATTTCATAACAAGCTGAATTTTAAAAAAGTAACCGGTAGCTAAAATGGGTACTCAATTTAGAATTTGCCTATAACTATTATAGAAATAAAAAACTAAGAAGAATTAAAAAAAAAAATTTTCTTGTAGTAAGTTAAAATAATTATTGGTTATTTTAAAAGTAACCGATTAACAAATATAAAATTAGTATGCGCTTATATTTTTAGTTACTTAAAAGATACATGTTTGGTTCAATAAGCAACTCAGAGAAAGCTAAGCATTTAAAAAAAAATAATTTTCTTGTAAAAAAATTAAAATAATTATTGGTTATTTTAAAAGTAACCGATTAACAAATATATAATTTGTATTCGCTTATATTTTTAGTTACTTAAAAGATACATGTTTGATTCAATAAGCAACTAAGAGAAAGCATTCCGTTAATTTTTGCATTAAAATGGTTACTTAGATTAAAAAACTTAATGGTTACTTTAGCTAAATTAAAATTAATTTTCAATAATTTTAATAAACAAAAAAAATTAAGTTTTTAAGAAACATTAAAATCTTTTCCTTTTTTTAATGTCAATATGAATTTTTTTTTAATCGAATAACCGAGTAAATATTCATTTTTTTCACCGATTACTTTATGAAAAAATTTTATGATCTGATTTTCTTTTATGTTTAAATTTTTAATTAATTTTTTTCACTCACCATTCAATTTAGCAGTTTTACGATACAATTCTACAAACTTGTGGAAATCACTTCGGGCAGCAATGCCCGTTTTACGTCTCCACTCCAGCCAATAATATTCAATTTCCCTGACATCCGCTGTTGAATGTAAAATATTTTGTACTTCAGGTATTAATCTTAAATCACATAAATCTTTCATTTTATAAGAACACAATTTAACATTTTTATAAGTATCACTCATATTAGTGGTAACGGCATAGAGTAGTTCCAAATCTTCTACAGGTAATACTTCATAGCCCACTTCAGGTATTAGATTAAGTTGTCTCTTAAGATCTGGATTTTCTAAAGGAATTTTTTTATATTTCATCACTTTAGTAGAGATACTGTGTATAAAGCGCATAATTTGTTGGGTAGCAATTTCAGATTGTAATAGTGCTATAAGATCATTGGGACCATTTATTTCATTTTGCCAATTGGCTAAAACTTCTTTGTTGTAGAGTATGGCGAGACGATGATTGACAGTTTCTAAAAAGTTTGACACTTCTTCCTCAATTTTTGCGATTTCAGTGCAGTTAATAACACAAAATAGAGATATAATGGAATATAATGCTGTGCGACGTAAGTCCATTTTTGCTAAATAGCTGAAATTTAAAAAAAAACCGCTGTTTAAGATACAAGATAATTTATTGTTCAAGAATATTCAATTCGTTACATTTAAAAGTGAAATATGTACATTGACATGTCACTGTTACAAGTAGAATAAAAAACTTGGTTTATTCACATAAATATAGTGAAGTCTTAATATTTAATTATTGCCGCTATTAAGATCAAAGCAAAAACTTTGAAATTTTCTCACATAAAAATCGTTCAGTCTTCAACAGCATGTAAAGGAAATCCTTCAATTATCAAGTTATAAACGATAGATTGCAGTAAAAAAATTATTGTTGTTAGTATAAACCTTATTTAAAAAGCCGTTTTACATAAAATGATAACCAAATTATGGATTTTAAGAAACACTAAACACTCATGCACTTGATAATTGCAAACAAACTGGAACTCACATTGATTAATAAATGTTGTTTTTTGCCAACATATTGTCATACATATATTTTATTTATTTTATAAGCTTTCGACCAGCAGTTCGTTTTTATGTTATAATTTTTTTTTTTCTGCACCATATATTTTGTTTAGTTTTAATTTGAAATAAAAACTTCAAAACATAATATGAAGGCAGATTAAAAATTTTCTGGTACGTAAACTATTCAAGTTAATAAAGATACATTAATAAATTATTCTTTAATTTAAGTTCATTGCACAATTTTTTGATATTTTTTTAATTATTACTCGAACTAATTTCGGCGATCAATTCGTCTGAAAAATTTATATAGAAATAACTAAAAAAACTGAGTGGTTTTCATATAAATTTTTCGCCTGAATATATTACAGAAACAGCACTTTAGTATTACAATTAAATAAATAAATTTTTATTTGTCCTTAGCTTACGAGTACATTTAAATTTCTAAATTTATTAAAAAAGAAAAACTGATGTTTGTGTTCATTTTTACGGAAAATATGAAAAGATAGACACAGGCAAAATATAATGCAGCAATCGCTTGGTCGCTGCACCCGTCATCAGCATCATAATCATCTATTTAACCCAAAAATTTTTTAATAAAATCACGAGGAATAATCATAATTTATTAATTAATCTAAGCGAATAAATTACCAGGTGATAGTTATAGCGGATTCATTCGTTTTCGCCTATAATCCAACCAACAAACTTTATACAGAAAAAATATTATACAGCTTATATTGTTTACACTAAGAGTATCGGCTATCTGGTCTTTGGACCAAATTTAACTAAGTAAATTAAGTAAAGTAAATTAAACGTAATAGTACAAGTTGGGTTCTTTTAAATTCATAAAAAAATCGTTTTGATAATTGTATTATTTGAAACAATTGTTCACTTTACAAGTCTATTTAACGAGTTGCTTAATAATGCCATACCACTTGTAACTGCGATTATTAATTATAGACGATTTAAGCCGTCAAGATTTTTTTTAAATAAAAAGGTCTGGCAGCTTTATTTTTTTTTTTGTTTGTTTATTTTGTAAGCTAACTTCATTTATTTTGGTTTCTGTTACTTAAACGTAGCAAATTTAGGTTTTAATTAAATAGGGCGAATTAATTACTATGCCTTTAACCCAACCATCAAACATTTTTATAGAAAAGACACTATTATCCGTAATATTGATTCTACTACGAATTATCTGCTATAAAAACTTTTGGACCTAATTAAACTAAATTTTTATTACGTTTAATTTACTCATTGGTTTCTTTTAAATGCAGTAAAGAACGCTCTAAGAATTATATTCTTTGACATATTTGTTTACTTTACTATTCTATTCGACGGATCGCTTAATAATGCCATACCACTTGTAACTGCAATTTTCATTAGTAGACGAGTTAAGTCGCCAAGATTTTTCTAAATTGAAAAACTCTGGCAGCTTTCTGTTTTTTTATACTTGTTATTTTATACCAGGTCTGCAAGTTTAAAATGTCGTTTTAATTCCAATAGAATGCGCTCTTAGCCTATTGAAGGATTTGCTTATCTCTAAACGCTATTTTGTTTGTTAGTCATTTGTTTACAAAAGTCAGTTGTTTTTAAGTCGTTTACGTGGACGTATCATAGCTTTCTTTGGTATTAAAAATGTCTAATTTTAAGCCAAATAAAGAGCATTTGCGGCATGTGTGCGAAATGCTGCTTTTACGCCACAAAAGAAAGGGTTTTTTGCATCGAGTTGTAACTGGCGATGAAAAATGGATTTATTTTCAGAATCCCAAACGAATAAAATCATGGGTAACGCCAGGACAACCGTCCACATCGAGTGCAAGACCGGATCGTTTTGGGAAGAAGACAATGCTGTGTGTGTGGTGGGATCAGAAGGGAGTAGTCTACTACGAGCTTCTCAAACCCGGCGAAACAGTTAATACCGACCGCTACCGACAACAAGTGATCAATTTGAGTCACGCATTGATCGAAAAACGCCCAGAATGGGCTCACAGGCACGCCAAAGTCATTTTTCAGCATGATAACGCTCCTGCACATTCAGCCAGATTGACTAAGGAAACGATTTTTTCGCTTGGTTGGGAACTCTTACCCCACCCGCCGTATTCACCTGACCTGGCACCTTCTGATTATCGCCTCTTCTCATCGATGGGACACTCATTGGCTGAGCAACACTTTAACAATTTGGAGGATGTAAGAAAATGGCTCGATGAATGGATTTCAAATAAAGATGAAGCATTCTTTTGGAATGGTATCCACAAATTGCCAGAGAGATGGACAAAATGTGTACAAAGCGAGGGCCAGTACTTTGAATAAAATATATTATACTTTTTTTTTAAATTACTGTGTATATATTTTAAGAAATAAACGACATTTTAAACTTGCAGACCTGGTAGTTGTTTAATTGTAAGCCAACTTTATGGGAAATATTTTTTTCCTGTTCTGGAATCAAATTATAAAGAAGAAATTCGGAGTATAGGTTACATGTACTGTGTTCGATTTCATCTATCGAGGTACATATTTATTTTCCACAGAGGGAATATGTCTATTAAACATAATTAACTTTTGGATTGAGGATAGATTTTTAATATTAATAAATTTTAATATCTCTGTCCAACAAAGTTGGACATCCGATTGAAATAAGGTAGACAGTTAGAAACTACATAATTGATTTTAACTCAGTCTTAATAATATTATAAGTTATGTTGTCCTATTTTACAATAATTAATAATTTTAAGATTTCGAAATTCTTGGCACACATTTAATAGCATTTTATGCTTTCAGCATCACCCCTCGTATAAAAATTTAAAGCAGAAAAAAAAACATGTCATCTCTAATAAAAATTTCGTTTTAAATTGGAGTTAATGAATGCAGTTTCTTTTATTTAAAGTTTAACACTTAAGTTTTTTATACTTTTTTTTAGCAGTTTTCAACACCCACATTTTTAAAGATCATTTTTTAATTTATAAAATTCAAACTTAATATAAAAATTTTGAAATGTTTAATTCTAACCGGGCATTAATTCACTTTTATTTACCACTTGTAATAATATTTTTGATGCGAAAATTGTTACTATTGTTAACAATCACAATTATAATTGTATAATTTTACAATTTTTTTTTTTTTTTTTTGCTAGGTACATAGTTTTCTGGGTTAATGGTATTTAAAAAATTCTCTAGACAATAAATTATGTTTCTTTAAAACCGTCTTCGCGTTAAACATATTTTTAATTACCTCACTTAAACGTTTCTAAGCCAAAACTAAAATGTTCACCTGTTCGCTTGTTGATTAAAGATGTTTTAAGCGTAGAAAACTAAACATTTTTAATGGTGATTAGATGCATTCAACTATAAACTACTTGTGTTTGTATTCACCTCAATAAATAATATATGGCTTGAGATTTAGATTTTCTCTTTTTAAGCCGGCTTGTGCTGAAAGAATACATGTTTACCATTGTTTAAGAAGAGGAATTTAAGAGCGTTCTCAGGCAACTTAATACTCTTATTAAATTCTCTCATCTTGTTTTCTTAATAGTAAATTTTAATCAAAGTTGAGTGAGAGAAGCTTTCACCTCAGTAAAACAAAAACCTTTCATATGAGGTTTAATAATTTAATTTTAATAATAAACAACATAATTCTTATAACACCTGCGGGAGGCTGTACCAGTCTTATCACAGAACTTAAGCTAATAGTTTTTCAAATTTGGCGAATCGCGGTCCTTACTTTTAATTTTTTAAATTTCAGGATCGAAAATTCGCACCAGTGTTACCAAGGAACGACAGGAAAAAGTTACGCTTTTCCTTCAAATAAGTTAAATTTTTACATTGAAGTTACATTTTGAAATTTGACTGCAATAAATAGTAGTTTAATGTAATTTACATAAAATTTAGTAAAAAATTTAATTTTTTCATGAAAAATAACAAGGCAACAAATTCGTTTACGGAACTAAAACAAAAATAAAAATATTACAAAAACTTATAAAAAATTTTCAGTCCGATGATACTCATGAGTATTTAAATCTGGGCTCAATATCTACTAATATTCTGCGATGAAAGTTGAGATAGGATTTTTTAATAATAAATCTTGACCCTTTCTTAAAAAAATTGAGCTCCAATAGAATTTAATACTTTAAATGTTTTTAAAAAATACCCTTATTAAAGACAAATTTTATTCTTGTTTGCTTAAAACCTGAATATTATATAAAATTACTGTAAATTTTTCCGTAATACAATCCGATAATTCTTCAAGGAAATTAAAAAGTCAACTCTCTTCGAAATCGAGTTATTGGTATGATATTACCAGCAAGTTGACAAATTTTTCAAGCGGAATAACTAAAGTTTCTAATAATGTTCGCAAGTTTGAACAGAATACTTAGTTTTCCGCATGAAATGCAGCTCATGTTATTTCAAAGTTTGAAACAATTGTTGCCAGAAACATTTTGATGTTTCTAAACATGAAGCAAAAACATTTCGTAATTTCTCACTAAAGCCTAGTGCTCTGTTCGATTTTGCGAAAAATGTTGAGCAACAAGCATTATTCCGATTAAAAATTTTGACAACTAGCTGCTAGTGCCTTCAAGAATTCCACATTTTCTGGAAAAAATTAAAAATTTATTGAAGCCGAAGAGATACATATATGTACTCATTCACCTCAACAAATTAATTTTTGTCTTTTTCTCTTTTTATATGTCTCCATTTTTCATTTTTCTTTAATAAATTTATTTGAAGACAAAAAAAATAAATCAAAACAAACGGTCTGTAAAAGTTGGTTTTAAAAAATTCCGTACGAAAAAAGTGCTGCTTATGTCATTTCGTAGTTGAAAAAAAAATGTTGCCAAGAACATTTTTTAGTTGGAAAACATGCTGCGAGAAACATTTCCTGACTATTTCCCAAATAAACAGAATACTACTTCAGCAACATTATTTCTTATTTATTTTAGAGTAATTTTTTATATGGTTTTTTATCAACATTTCGCACGAAACGATGAACAGAGTACTATTCTTAATAGAACAGAGTAAAACTTCAGCAACGTTAATTTTTGTTTATTTTTTCAAAGTTTTATGTGGAATTTTCGATAGCAATTGCAAGTAGTCTTTGTTAACAAAATCGAATTTATATATTTAGTAAAGTTGATATGTTAAGAGAAGCTCTTACATCAAATGATGAAACAAGTACTTTTTCAGTGATATTACTTAATTTTGTGTCTGCACCAAAAGTTAAAAAAATTTGAATGCATGTTACCTGGAGCCTTCAAATTTTACAAAAAAGGTAAAAAATACAACCAAACGGCAACACTGATTCACCCACACATAACTTTACAAAATTGGATTCCATTGAGGAAAGAGATTGCAAAAATTTAATAAATTCATTTTTGGGGCAATTAACATGACGAGACAGTTTTAAGATTTGACGTTTCAATTATTCTAATTGATAAGTTTGCAAGTTAAACTTTTTTAAACCTTGTGCGATTTCTTTTATAAACTTTGCAAATTTAGTGGCAGCATTTTTTTTCTTTAGTTCCTTATGGCTGACTTCCAAAATGTCAGTTGCTTTGTATTCGGACAATTTATTATGTTTAAATAATGCCGTTGTAATAAATGTTTACAATGCATAATTTTCAAAACAGTGCATCAGTTTCTAAATTGATGGTTTGTTTCGCAACTTTGTATACAAGATCTAAATACCGCAGCAAAACTGTATACAAACTTTTTATTAATCCATTTTGGAAGTCAGCCTATGTTTCGTAATATTCGATGCAAAAGGTCAGAAGCTTGTAGTTGTAAGTTTTTATATTGGATAATTTCAGAATTTAGAATATTTAAATATTAGGCAGCAAACATTTTCTCGTCTGAAGTGTAATAATAGGAAAATATTTATAAGACAATTTCATTTACCGCCAATTTTGCCAAAAGTATGATAACAAATAATTTTATAGCGTTTGTCACAAAGTCCATGAAATGCGTATATTAACTCCAAGATAGGATCACACCCAAAACTAAAATTTTAGCAGCAAGTGCCAGACTATTTAATTATGCTATTAGAACTATGCAATAAAGATATAATTAATAAAAAAACTAAAACTAAAAGTTTATAGAGCGAGCATAAAATGTCGATTCTAGTGACAACAGGTAACGTTTGGGTGTTTGTATATTTATAGGCTTAATAATGGTTAACGTTTGCAAAAAATGTTCACACCTACAAATTATCAATTGACGGCGATAAAATTTCTACGCAAAATAATAAATTTTTTTACACTCCTCCAACGACAGAAAAGGTATAAATATTAATAATAATAATAATTATTTGTACGAGGGCTGCTCTATATAATTCTGGCCTAATTGTGAAAATGCGAATACTTATAATCAAAAATGGTTTTATTGTTTTTCAAAGTATTCTCCAGCATGATTTATACACTTTTGCATGCGCTCAAACCAGTTGTCGAAGTACTTTTTCCACTCAGATTGAGACACCTCTAAAACATGGTTTTTGAACACTTCAACAGCTTCTTCTGGCGACGAAAATCGTTGACCACGCATTTTTTTCTTGATGTGCGGAAAAAAGAAGTCATTAGGTGCCAAGTCAGGGCTGTACGGCGGATGACCCATTAATTCGATGTTTTGGCTGGTCAAAAACGCTCTGGTTTTAGCCGATGTGTGAGAGCTCGCATTGTCATGGTGAACAATGATTCGTCTTCTCTTGTTGGTTTTTCGAATTTCTCCGATGACTTCAGGCAAACAAATTGTAGTGTACCACTCAGTAGTGACCGTCCTACGTTGCTCAAGCGGAACAGTCGCCACATGACCAGTTTTGCCGAAGAAACAGGCGACCATTTGCTTCGAAGTGCTTCTTCCACGAACAACTTTCGTTGGATTTTGCTCGTCTTTGAGGACCCACACGGTCGATTGTTGTTTCGTTTCGGGCTCATACGCATAGATCCATGATTCGTCACCTGTGACGATCTTATAAACGTCTTTTGAAGCACCGCAATCGTATTTTTGCAACATTTCTTTGCACCAATCGACATAAGCCTTTTTTTATTTTTTGAGCGACTTTCAAATTGTGCGGGATCCAATGAGAACAAACCTTTTTTACGGCCAGGTGTTCATGCAGTATCGAATGTATGCTGGTGGAAGAAATGTTCAAGGATGTCTCTATCTCTCGGTATGTCGCATGTCGATCTTGCATTATGAGTTCACGCACGGCATCAATGTTCTCTGGCACAACAGCCGTTTTTGGACGACCTTCACGGAATTCGTTTTTGTGCGAGCTTCGGCCACGATTAAATTCATTATACCAATTTTTCACAGTGCTATAGGATGGTGCTTCATCGCCATACAAAGATTTAAGTTCATCAATGCACTCTTGTCGTGATAATCCACGTCGAAAGTTGTGAAAAATGATGGCACGAAAATGTTCACGAGTTAATTCCATTTTTTTCTATATTAATTTTTTCAAGTCACTGTAAACAACAGAAATAATGGTCGTACGTCAAAACGTTTTGAGTACGATTATGCTTAAAAATGACAAACTTTCCAATGGAAATGTCAGATTGCACTTGGCAGCACTCAGTGTTGCCAGGCCAGAAATATATATAGCAGCCCTCGTAGCATACATGGAAGAAATTAATTAGATGGACTAATTAATTGATGATTCTATTAGCATTAAATGATACATAATGCTAACGACTTTTTTAGCATTTTCATTATTTTTACTAATGGTAATTCTTTTTAATGAAAAGTTTCCTAGATAATTAGTTAAAAAAACAAAATCATTACCATTGAATAATGATTAAATGGTTTAAAAATCATTATCATTAACGAATGTGTTCCTTGTCATTGTACACTAAATACACATCTTAAAAATTAATACAATTTTTAATTATAGATCTATCTAAAATAGTGTTAAGATTTATTTATGTTATGCATAGTTTTTTTTAATTTTTACGATAAAAAATTTGTGTTTCATAGAAAGAGTTATTTTTGTTTCCATTGTAATTAGCAATTAAAAATCTCATTAAAGTTTCATTACCATTATTAAAATTGAAATTAAATCATTAGCAATAAATGGTAGTTAACATCTTTTCGTTCCCATTATTTCAAACAACGCCAATGAAATTTCAATGGTAATGAAAAAATCCCAAGTATGATCTGTTGGTGGATACATGTATTCTACAGCTTCGAATTTTAAGAAAATTTTTTCTAAAAATTAATATAAGTAGCCGCTAATGTAGCCTTTCACAGAAAAAGAAAATTAATACAAAATCTTTATTCGTTTAGCCACAAAAGAATACATTGCAAACCTCTCAAAATCGTTTAAAGTGAATAAAAGCGTATGCGATTTACTTAACTTTTCTGATTTTAACAGTCGCCCAAAACAACAAATCTCAAGCAAATGTCTTGAAAATTCAGTATACGATGCAGAATTTGTTGTATGTCAGGCAGCGTTGCCCGTTACTTAAATGGGTAAAATTGCCATCGTATTTTGAGAAAAAAACGTGAATAATCGTCTAAATAAATTGTGTAATTTAATAAAATCTCTAAAACTTGTGTGTAATTATTTTGCAAAAAACTCAATAAATTAATTTTTTATTTATCGAATAATCGTTTATTAATCGAATAATTGTTTATTAATCGAATAAATGCTTATTAATCGAATAAACGTTTATTAATCGAATAATCGTTTATTAATCGAATAATCGTTTATTAATCGAATAATTGCTTATTAATCGAATAACGTATATTAATCGAAGAATCGTTTATTAATCGAATAAACGTTTATTAATCGAATAATCGTTTATTAAGCGAATAATAGTTTATTAATCGAATAATCGTTTATTAATCGAATAATCGTTTATTAATCGAATAATTGCTTATTAATCGAATAAACGTATATTAATCGAAGAATCGTTTATTAATCGAATAATCGTTTGTTAAGCGAATAATCGTTTATTAATCGAATAATCGTTTATTAAGCGAATAATCGTTTATTAATCGAATAATCGTTTATTAATCGAATAATCGTTTATTAATCGAATAATCGTTTATTAATCGAATAATCGTTTATTAATCGAATAATCGTTTATTAAGCGAATGATCGTTTATTAATCATAAAAATATGAAAATTACATAAAAGGTTATTTATCTATAAATTCAAAATCTAGCCATTAGGCAGACATTAGGCAAATATATACCTCTTAACGCAATTGGTTTTATTACTTACAAACAACACCTTAAAAATTTTAACTATGTATGTGATCTGCTAGAGAGACTGATAAGTTTTTATATCTTTGTACTGATTTAATTGCTGTTCATAAATTAATAATAAACAGCGATTTTTTTTCAATTTAAATCTTTTATTAATTCCCCACGTGTAGGACAGTGTAATAATTTGTTTTAGTGATTTATTTTTTGGTGTTTTTCCACTACAAATACTTTTATTTTTAAACTTTACTTTTCTAAAATTTTAAGTATTGTTGTAAAGAAATTGTTAAGTTTTTGTTACACAGAATTAAATGGGAGACCATAGGATAAACGTTACAACAAACCGGCATTTTACTAAACAAAATTTGAAATATTTAATGTTCACCGAAAATATCGAAATTTCGGCAGAAAAATCAGAAACTAACAAATTATTTTAATTTCCGTAAATAAATATGATTTAACTAAAATATTTAAAACCTACAAAAAGGCGATAAAAATTGAAATTAAACAAGTAAGAGTGTTATATTAGGCTATGTCGAATATTATATACTCTTCACGATCTATGTAAGTCTAGTTTAGTGAAGTAACTCCAATCAAAAAGGAAGTATTGAGGGGACAGAGAATTAAAAATAAAAGAAAAAATTAAATACAACATAAACATATTTTTACAGAAGAATGCCATCGGTTCCTAATGGGTTTAGGATTTTCAAATAATTTAGTATTTTCAATAAAGATCTCTTCAAAAGCTTTAAAATGATACCCATATTGATATTTTAAAAAAATGTTTAAATTTCAAAGCCCCGTAACTCGGAAAATATCGGCGAGCGCTAATTCTTTTACTTAATTCTTTTTTTTCTTATTTTTTAGTTCTCTATCGCTCCATAATTTTTTTTTTTTTTTTTTAATGGAGTTACTTCATTGTTTTAAATAATATAAAACATTAGAAGTAGGCGTGGTATTTTGCCCGCTGTCCCGAAGGAAATGGACTGATCTTGCTGATTTTCAATAGCAAATCTTTCGAAACGATGACTGATCGATTGGCATATTTAAATTTTATATAGCTGAGAGCTCTCATAAAATTGAAAGAACAGCAAAGTTTTAAAAAGATAATCTCGTTTTCCTCAAACACTCGAAATTTCAAAATTTTTCATGAAATTATAACATCAGCAACCAGAAATTTCTATAAAAAGAAATTATTTGTGCTTGAAAAAAACATTCTAAATTATTCCATCAATTAAAAAAATTAAGTTTTCGAACAAAATCTCGTTTTATACAACACTCGTAATTTCCAAATTTTTTTTTATAAAACTGAAATATCAACTTCTAAAAATTTAAAAATTAAATGAGCTTAAAAAAAACATTTTTAATTTTATTGTCAATAGGAAAATCAATTTAAAAATTAAGTTTTCAAAAAAAAATCTCGTTTTACTTAAGCACTCTTAATTTCAATATTTTTCATTTATCTTAATATTGATCTTACGTTTTTTTCGATTAAGGAGTTAACAGAAAAGTTGAGTTTTTAACTATTTTCTTTAGCTGAGAAGAGCCCGTTTGTTTCAATAGAAACTTTTTTGAATCATTGCTGAACTGGTTCATAAGTTAAAGTTTTAAAACGGTCAGCATACACGAACTCATGGAGAGGTCTGCTACATGTGTCTCGGGTAAGTGGCAAAAGTAAGGAGCTCAGAGTGTTTGATTTTTTTTTGCTACTGTGTACTTGAGGCTACCGATTACCATGAGCAGCTTAGAGAATAACAGATGGGGGTATCAGTGTGACACCCAAGGGTGTTTTTAAGCATGATAGAACTTGAAATTGTAAAAAAATAGCATTAAAAATTTAATTTGGATAAAAAATTGTTTCTTATTATTTTCAATTAATTGTGGCAAATCATTATGAGTAGTTTAACGCTTGAACAGCGCTATCAAATCATCCAAGTTTGCTTTCAAAATCAGTCATCAATTCGAGCAACTTATAGACGACAGCGTGATTATTGTGGTGCAGATAATCGTACGTGTGATTAAGCCATCCGTCGAACTGTGGATAGATTTCGTACCACATACTCTCTAGAGGATGCAATAACGTCGAATGTGCGTATAGAAGAAAATATCACTGCTGTAAACGAAAGTGTGAAAGAAGATTCAAATTTATCGATTCGTCGTCGGTCGCAGTAGGTGGGGCTCTGTGGAAAATTTCGCGCAAAAATCTTGGCCTACACCCGTATAATATCAGGTTTTTGTAGAAATTAAAGCCACGAGACTATTATATGCGTCGTTCTTCCGCTGATTGGGCTCTAGAGAAGTTAGTAACTGACCCGTTGTTTTATCGCAAAATTGTGTTTAGAGATGAGGCTAGTTTTTGACTTAAAGGGTTTTTTAATAAGCAAAGTTGCCGCATATGGAGTGATAGCAATCCAAAAATATATCCTACAGACTCCATTGCATCTAGCAAATGCACCGTTTGGTATGTCTTACAAGCTGGTGGCATCATCGCACCTTATTTCTTCAAAAAAAAGACCGAATCCCACGTTACGGTCAATGAAGATCGTTACCGCACCATGATTAATGATTTTTTGTTTAAAATTTTAAAATATTAATGGCATTGATCTGAGAGAAATGTGGTTTCAACAAGATGGCGCTACGTGTCATACGGCGATCGCAACCATCGAGTTATTGAAATCAAAATTTGGCAATAAGCTAATTTTGAGAAATGGACCTGTCAGTTGGCCTGTTAGGTCCTGCGATTTGACACCTCTCGATTATTTCCTGTGAGGCCATGTGAGTCAATGGCTTATGCTGATAAACCGATAACAACTGGCGCTTTTAAGGCCACCATTGTTCAGATTACTCGTGACATATGGCCAGCAGTACTTGAAAAACTGACCCAAAATTAGACGTCCAGAATGCGTTTCGTCATGAGCAGCCCCGGTGGCCATATACTAGAAATTATTTTTAAATATAAGAGTAATATTCTGATCTTTTGTATAAAAGATATTCTTTGTTACAATTAAATTTTTTTGTTATTTTTTTACAATTCAAAGTTCTATCGGGCTTAAAAAAACGCCCGAAATTAGTTCTATCGGGCAGATCAAAACCATTGGGAGATATGTCCTCCTAGAGATTATTATAATTACTAATACTTATACCTTTTCTGTCATTGGGGGAGGGTACAAAAATTACGTTTAGTTGTCTTTTGATAACTTTTGGGTGTTTAATTCGTTTGCAAACGTTAACAACCGTTACGTCTATAAATACACGAATACTCAAACGGTATCTGTTATCATTAGAATCGAAATTTTATGTTAGCTATATAAACTTTTAATTTAAATTCTTTATTACTTTTATCTTAATTGAGTAGTGCTAAAAGAATAATTTATTTAAGATAGGAATAGCTGTATACTGATAATGTGTTTTAACAGGGTAATTTGAATTCCTATAAATACTCCGATATTTGTTTGCAAAATTTCAGTTCGGGCTAATCAAGCACTATGAAATTAATATTTGTCATAAGTTTCGCATCCTTGGCGGTAAGTAGAGTTTTTATTTTATAATTTTTATGTGCATATATAGTTTTTTCTCCTTTACCTACAGCTCTGCTATGGCGCCTCAAACGAAGAAATCTTAGCTGCCGAATATCTAAATAATCTTAATCCTGAAATTGCTAAATATAAAAACTTGGAAGCTGAAACCTATTGGGCTTTTGCTTCGAATATTACCGAACATAATGACCGCAAGAAAAATGAAGCTATCACTGAATCAGCAAAATTTATGAAAAAAGTCGCACAAGAAGTAAAAAAGTTTAACTGGAAAACTTATCAATCAGAAGATTTGAAACGTCAATTCAAAATGTTGTCTAAGGAGGCTACTTTGTCGGGGAAAGAATATCGTGAATATTTGCAATCTCTATCCTCAATGGAAGCCAATTTTGCAAAGGCACGTGTTTGCGAATATGAGAATAGGACAAAGTGTGATTTATCTTTGGAACCTGAAATCGAAGATATCATTTCTAAGAGCCGTGATCCGGAAAAATTGAAATACTACTGGCGTGAATTCTATAATAAGGCTGGTACACCCTCTCGCAGCTCTTTTGAAAAATATATTGCGTTTAACTCCAAGATTGCAAAATTGAGTGGTGAGTAGCATTGAAAAAAGAAGAGTGTAAGGAAAACTTGAAAACATCAAAAATGTTAGGGAATAAATTCTAACTATTTTCTTTCTTTTCTTAAATCGACAGAGTCCACAGTTTTTTTTTACAAGATTCAATAGAACGGCGTTCACCGTAAAGTAAAACCTTTAAGGTCTTTAATTACGACATTCCCTAACTTAGCGTGTAAAGCGCAAAATGGCTGTCAAAATTTCTCACGTACATACAAAATGTATGAAGCATCCCTGAATAGCACGGCGTCAATTCTAAGCAATTGGAAAATCCAATTTTGAGACTGCGCTAGGAAGTGAAGTTGGCTGCTTATTGGTTGGCTTTGTTTTGTTTTGGCTTTGCGTCTTACGCCCTAATTTAGGGATGTCAGTTAGTTTTTAATTTTAGAAAGCTTGTCAGAAGCAAAAATAATATTCATTTCCAGACTATACTTTAAATAATATTTTTTTTAACATCTTGGTCTGCCTTTTACAGGTTTAAAATCCGCTGCTGATTCGTGGTTAAATACATACGAGGATCCCACAATCGAAAGACAAGTGGAAGAGATTTTAGAAACGATTAAACCATTTTATCTTCAAATTCATGGTTATGTACGCCATCGTTTGCGTCAATTCTATGGCAATGATGTGGTTTCAGAGACTGGTCCCATTCCTATGCACTTGTTGGGCAACATGTGGGCTGATACCTGGTCGAATATTGCTGACGTTGTTTTACCGTTTCCAAATAAATTGCTAGTTGATGTCAGCAGTGAACTGGTGAAGCAAAATTATACTGCCATAAAAATGTTTGAAATGGCTGATGACTTCTTTAAATCCATGGGCTTAAAAGAAGCACCACAGTAAGTTTTTCTGAGAGGATATATTTTTAATTAAAGTTGTATAAATCATTTTTGTAATTTAAACAGACTCTTCTGGGAAAAGAGTATCTTGGAGAAGCCTACGGATGGTCGTGATTTAATTTGTCATGCCACAGCCTGGGATTTCTATATCAACAACGATGTTCGCATAAAACAATGCACGCGTATTAATCAAGAACATCTTTTTGCTCTTCATCATGAAATGGGTCATATTCAATATTACCTACAATACCAACATCAACCATCGCTCTATCGTAATGGTGCTAATCCAGGTTTCCATGAAGCTATAGGAGATGTTATAGCCCTATCAGTGTCTACGCCCAAACATTTACAACGTGTTAAATTATTAGAGAACTATGAGTTGGATAATGAAGCTCGTCTTAATCAATTGTTTTTGACTGTAAGATAAAATGAAATCAAATTTAATTATGTTATCTAACTCCCTCTATTCATGTTAGGCTCTAGAGAAAATTGTCGTTTTACCTGTTGCTTTTACCATGGACAAATATCGTTGGTCCTTGTTTCGTGGCCAAATTGATACTTCTCAGTGGAATTGTGCTTTTTGGAAATTGCGCGAACAATACTCTGGCATTGAACCTCCAGTTGTGCGTACAGAAAATGATTTTGATGCTCCTGCCAAATATCATGTCTCTACTGGCATTGACTATTTAAGATATTTTGTCGCCTTCATTCTCGAATTTCAATTTTATGAATCTGCTTGTATTAAGGCCGGTCAATATGATCCCAATAATCCTGAATTGCCTTTGGATAATTGTGATATCTATGGTAGCAAGGCTGCTGGTGAATCTTTTGCGTAGGTTTCAAATGTTCTAATTGAAAATAGATAAAAGAATTATTAAAAACTCTATTATTTTTTAGGAAAATGATGGCAATGGGCGCATCGAAGCCTTGGCCTGATGCTTTGGAAGCGTTTAATGGTGAACGCAGTATGAGTGCCAAAGCTATTGTTCATTATTTTAAGCCACTTCAAGTTTGGTTGGAAGCTGAGAATAAAAGAAACAACGTTACTATTGGTTGGACTAAATCCGATAGTAAGTTAATATTTTTTTTTTTTAACAAAAGCTTAATAAAATTATTTTTTTTTTTTAATTTACAGAATGCACTGCGTCATAAGTTTATAAATTTTGCTTAACTGGTTCTTTTAAACTGTGGGAAGTTTTTGAAGATTTTAAGTATTTCTTACATAATATTATTATGTATAAATAATTAATGAATAAATAAATAAATTTCATTAAAACTAACTTTTAAAATTGTAATTCATTTAAGAAAGAGAACAATTATTAATTAATTTGATGATTTTATCAGTGTAATATTTCGCCTGATAAGAACAATGTCAGTAAGAGAATTCAGAGTCAAAAAATGTAATACGAAGCCCGTCTACTGTTGCGAACTAAAGTCGCAGTAAAGCAGACGCATTGCACCGATGACCATCACGGCCATCAAGACACCTCGGACTTGATGGTCAATGTGTCACCCTTTTTACAAAGCTGCACTGGCTACCAGTCGATCTCATGGCCAAACAACTGGCCATGAACTCGGCGGTTAGACTGAATGCAGCGATGACGTGGAGGTCAGGGGACTTTGGACATGCAGCCATTTTGGGCTGTTCCTCGGCCATTCCTGACAACATCGATTATTGCACGTCCACCCCCATGTCTTATATTGGTTTCGTGGTATCAACGTCGGTCACGTCGAGTATGCCTCGAGAAGATGTGCTGATGTCTATACTGACGGGTCAAAGTCGGAAACGGGGGTCGGGGGGGCGGGCGGCGTCTTCATTCCTAGATTTTGGATCAGGATGAAGTTTAGGCTACATGATCAATGTGGCGTGGTTCAGGCTGAGATCTCAGCCATTTGAAGGGCGGCTTGCTAGATGAGGTACCACAGGATATACGAAGAGGATATCCGGATCTGTACTGACAGCAAGGCAGCGATTATCTCCTTATCGGGTGTCTATACGACATCCAGATTGGTTCGTGAATGCCGGACATCTCTTAACGAGTTGGCGAGACATTCCAACCTGGAACTATTCTGGGTGCCAACTCACTCGGACATACCCGCTAGATTTGAAACTCGGTTGGGAGACCGGGAGATAGATCCACTGGTGGGAGTCGCATAAAGCAGCTGTAGAGCTTTTTTTCAGGAGGAACTCTTTAGGTCTGCAGTCTAGATGGTCTGAAGAGGTTACCTGCAGGGTCTCGAGGACACTGTAGCCTCAGTACGATAGTGGGAGATCCAAAAATCTACTGAGGTTTCCTCGAGGGCAGCTGGGTACACTGGTGGCTGTGCTGACGGGGCACTGTGTCATGCTAGGAGACAGAATCTTTCGCATCATGACTACTGTAGAAGTTGTCAAGATGAGGAAGAGGAGGAAACGGTGGAGCATCTGCTCTGCCACTGCCCAGCTCTTTCTGGGAATAGAGCGGCCATTTTCGGCAGTCCGAGACTGCGTGCTCTTGCAGACTTATCTGTCTGCGATGTTGCTAGGATAAACTGGTTTATCCGGTCCTCGGGGTGGTTTGAATTTGGATCTTTGATGGTGCCGTAGGAACCCGAATCTGATCCCTGCACATCCTGTTTCTAGGTGACACAACGGGACCTTTGGGACTTAAGTGAGTCGGTCTTATTATGCCGACAGCCTGTGCAACCTAACCTAACCTAAAGCAGACAAATTGAAGGGAAATTTAGTAAATATTTTTAATACAAAGATTGCAAATAATATAAAAAATGAATTCAGTCTTTTAGACAATTTTTACATTTTTTTTTAGCATTTGCTGTGTTTAACACAAATGAATTTTTATACACAGGCTGCATGTTTTTCATGTAGAGTGTTTCCTCTTTTTATTATTTTAATGATAGCGTATATAGCACGCAAGCGAATGTAACGACACATTCAACGCTATTTGCTGGGATATTTACAGCGAGGTCCAGCATCGTTGAGGTTTGATCTATCGTCTTAGGACGGGACGGAAATAAAACAAATCCTGTTTAATTTTTCTTAACTTTAAGGTCACAATTAAGGGTGAACAACGATCGACGATCGGGTAACGTAGCCGTGACAACAGTCTGCGGCAGGGTTTATACATAGGCCGAACAAAAAGCAGGCCGTTAATCCGGCGCAGACAGCAGCAGAATGGTATTGCCATCGACAAAACTGGCACTGGCACTACAGAGCAGCGATGGCGCAGGTAGTGCCCAAACAGGCAGCCGTGCCATCGCTGCAGCGGTGGCACAGGTAGCGTCAAAAGAGGCTGCAGTGGTTCCCGTAGCGGCTGACAGGCGGTAGCATCCAAACAGGCGGCGACAGAAAGCTTATAATGAGAGCTGCCGTTCTGTAGTTTTCTAGATTTTTATACATAACTTTGTTTTTTTTTTTGTATTAGTGTTTCTACAAATCATTGTCAGTATTGCTGGATGTAGGATTAAAAGAGTTTGGTGGAAATATAATTTTTTTTTCATAATATTTCATTTTTTTTTTAATTTTATGAATTTTTTCTTTTTTTTCTTCTTTTTGCGTTTTTTGTGCAAGTTTTTGGTCGGCACGCATTCGGTAACGCGGTCCATCGACAGTTGTGCGGCCTAGCTAGCCCCAAAATACGTGGGCCCCTACGTTGTGAAGAACTTTATATCCCCCATTATTGTGGAAATTAATAGTTGTAATAATAGCGATGTGCGACGAGCGTCTACTAACCCCTCTTCTTTTTATCTCTGCAGATCGAGAAATGAAATAAAAGAAAAACTAAGAGTAAAATAAAAGACATCGCTTCCGTCATCTTCATCATCAAACTCATCATTTCCGTCGTCATCATCAGCGTCATCGTCAGCACCGACAGCTATCTCATGGCAAATACCAACAGCAGCCGCGACACCCGCCACAGCACCCCCGGCCAACGTTCTCCTGCCACAACCCGGCGTAAATAGGACAAACTCCCAACGTGGTAGTTTCCACATCATCCCCGAGCATCAAGCCCCGCAGATATTGCGAGAGGCATTAGCCGCCGGAAAGGCAAAGGGCATGTAACTTTTCGATATAGATATAAAGTCTAAAAGTTTTCACGGTACTCAATGCTGCTCTTTTGTTAACTGAGTGCTTTTCATAAGTGTCTACCAGAGAGCATGAAATATAAACTAATGGTTCATAGAGGCACGAAGTTACCCATAAACTTCTACGACGGTTCACTTAGTTTTAAATAAGTGTCGTCATTCATTCTCTGGTTCGCGTATTTAATCTCGCAGCCTTACAGATTAAATGTTCACTCTACTGTCGGCAGCAATATTTA